>CM031239.1:191972981-197129683 GCA_018340775.1 Taxus wallichiana var. yunnanensis
ACCATGAAACCATATTGAATGTGAAACAACCAACGACAATGACCGCAGTGAGTGAAGCAACAACCAAAGGACAACAAATGCCGTAGCAAAGCAGCAACCAATGACAACAATGAGAGAAGTACTAACCAATGAGTGAATCAAGAACAACAATATCATTAAGAGAAGCAATGACCAATGATAGCAAGTGTGAAGTAATAACCAGAGTGAGCTATAACCTAAATACTACCGACTGTAGTGAGTGAATAAACCAACATGTTGTGACAACAATGAGCAAAGAAGCTGCATCTAGTGGTGAAACCACCTCTGAGTAGGATCTTTCCTTGGGGTATTTGAACACAAGTGGGCAAGCACACAACTATGTGAATTGAATGCACCACTCCCACCAGATCAATGGGGCAATATATTCTATTAGTGGCATGCTACTATAGGACATTCTCACAGCGATTGATTGACCTTAGGAAGACATCCCTTTAATTATTCATTAGCTCTTATTTTGATTACTCTACCATTATACGAGAGCATTATGGGAAGTATCAATATTTAGATAAATCTCATTCCAACCATTAAAATAGACGTCGTATAATCCCCATAAACAATATCGTGGGCACTATAAAACCCTCATCCAATCAAAATATCCTATATTCCCAATATTTTAATGTAACTAAGGTAAACTATAGATGTAAACATTTCGATAACGATCCCATTATCAAGCCAAATAAATCCTCTTCTAACCGATGACAATTACTTGATACTTCCTAAGACCCACCAATGGTGGAGCCTACTCCTACATTCGAGCCTATACCTATGGTGTCACAAGAGGTACAAAATAAATATCCCATTCCCCCTTCTTTTGAAAAGGTAGCTTCAACTAAGGTATCATCACATCTAGATATTTATTTCATTGTGTCGCTACCATAGTATCACTATGGAAGCTATTCCAATCCTATCTGGAACTTCTTGGATGGATTAAAATCCCTTACATGTAAAATACCTTCTATGGAATTTATGTGTACTTCAACCTTACATCGAAGGTTTCTCCTTCAACAGCTTATAAAACTTTGAATATCCTTCTTATGTGGCCCCCAAAATTCCTACTACCTCCGCAAACCCAGAAATCCACCACATAAGTACTACAAGACCATCCCCACAACATTCACATTTGGGATGCCCAACCTGGAGTTTATGGAGGATGACATGATTATTGATGAGGTCCTATTTCATGCAGATGATCCACCCATAATCATCATTGTCATCATTCATGATGTGCAAGTGCATAGGGTCCTTATGGATGAAGGATCGGGAATTAACTTGGCTTCTTTCTCCCTCATCAAGAACCTGGTTATTCCATCGATGACCTCAAACCTACTCGCATGACTTGTTGTGGATTTGATAAAACCAAAAAAACCCATAGGATGTATATGAATACCCATCATACTTGGACCTAAAACAGTCCACACCAAGCTTATGGTTCTAGATCATCCTCTGTCATACAACCTCTTATTGGGTTAACTATAGACACATCACATATACATAGTTGCATCATCCAGTACCAATGTATCAAATTCATCCATAACAACCAACACTTTAGACATGATGTTGATCCCAATCCTTGGGATATCCCAGTCCCATTTCCTAATGAACCTTTTCTAAAGCCAACTACCCCAAGATTTAGATTATTCCCTATCCAAAAAAAATTATCTTAGGTCCGAAATATAAATTACAGTAGTAAATTTAGATGATGATGAGCCTAATGATATTTAAAACATGATATATAAAAACAAGTTACCTGATACTATTGTGCACTAACTACCTCCAATACTTCTACCTCATGATCAATTTTCACCTCAAACTAATATAGAAGAGCCAATGAGTGATTCCTCAGCCTCCAATCACTTAGAATGTAATGAACTATAAATTTTGCAGCTCTTTTCTGATCACCCTCCTCTTTCACCAGATCATTTAGCAAGATTAGTGTTTTGGCTAAGGAGGAGGTGCCTAATCTTAAAGGAAAAGGGATTTCCTTCGATGAAGATTACATTGCTTTGTAAGCTGCTTCTAGGCACTTATAAGTATTACACTACCAACGCGTCTTGGCCCAAATACATTCTTCTCGACTTGAGTCTAATAGCATTGATGCATATTACAAAACCCCTATCTATGACACTATCAATAATGAGGATGAGGAAAAACATATCCTTACATTCCTCCTATTAATCTGCCACTCCTCAATACTCCATGGGCCATCAAGCAAATATTTTGTTACACTTTGCGTCATGCTCCCACAACTAATCCACCACCCGCACTAGCTTCTAAGCCACCCTCTAAGCTCAACAATGGTCCCAAAGGTGCTCTTAGCATGGCCACCATTGTTGATCCTACACCTAAAGAGGTCACCTTAGATGCTAGAGTATTAGATGTTCGATAGACAATATATAGGAAACATAGAGATGGTAAGTGATACGTAGGCTTAGAAATTGATGTAGAATACAATCAACATCTCCCTACCTTAGACAATGATGAGGTTATTCTATAAATCCTATACATGTGAGAAGATAAACTCCCTTGACATCATCATATGATAGAGAAATTATCCAAGTCACCTATGCGCTTTGACAATTATGTCGCTATTATTGATCTTATCCAAGATGAAGTAGCCAAATTACTCGAGGCCCCATATCATTTCCAAGATGACAATGCTATGTTGGCTGAATCAACCATTAGTGTACAACTTGATGGTGATCTCACTCATGTATTCATGCTAGGTGATTATTTTCCTTACCTCATGAGCATCACATAGAAATATTAAGAAAACATAAGGAGGTATTTGCATGGGGATATACCAATATTCCTAACATTGATCCTAAAATTGTCTCCCATAACATCATCACCTATCCTGAAGTCACACCCATTCGACAAAAGATGAAAATTCTCTCCCAAGATCAATGATCTATATCAGAAAGAAATCATCAAGCTCTTAGACAAAAATTTCATTCACGCGGTAGACTATTTTGAATGGATTTCCAATATTGCCCTAGTTTAGAAAAGTCCGCCTTGTCCATATGGATTTGCATTAAATTTAAAAACCTTAACCTTGTTTTTCCTAATGATAACTTTCCCTTATCCTCCATCGACGCCATTTTCGATGCCACGATGGGGTACAAGATGTTATCTCTTATGGATGGGTTCTCAAGGTATAATAAAATCCAAATTGCTCTGAAAAATCAACACAATACTACCTTTACAATAGAATGTGGCACCTACTATTATGTGAAAATTTCCTTTGGACTTAAAAATTCTAGGGCAACATATCAACACGCCCTAAAACACATCTTCCATGATCTCATAAAATATTCATCAAATTCTATGTCAATGATCTACTCATCAAATCTCGATGCACTAATGATCACACTCATGACTTGGACATTGCCCTAAGATGCTTACACAAATACAAGGTTCACCTCAATCTTGAAAAGTGCATATTTGGGGTGACACGAGGAAAATCCTAGGATTATTAGTATCTAAGTGTGGTATCGATGTCGAACCAATAAAAATTAAAGCTATTCTCGACATGCCATGACCATCTTCCATAGCAGACATACATACTTTTCTTGGGAAACTTGGGGCAATCTAATGATTTTTCCTCAATTTTACTTATCACACTCATGCCATAAATAGTCTTCTTCAAAAATCTACTAAGATAGAATGGACCGAAGACTATCAACAAAAAATTTACAACCTCCTTTGCTAGATCAACCTTTGTTGTTATATACCTATTCCACTTTGGTATCCATTGGGAAACTGTTGGCACATGGGAAGATGAAAAAGGAAAGGATCATGAAGTCTACTACGTTAGTCAAGTTTTACTAGATTATGAAACATGTTATACATCCATCGAGTGGGCTTGTTTAACCATATAATACACATCTACAAAGTTTTGTCACTATATGTTGTACTAATCCACTCATGGCATTTTCCATATACATCCCTTACAACACATCTTATCACATGTTATCCTACCCACATATCGCATTTGGAAGTGGATGTCCCTCCTTATGGAATTTGACCTCTGCATTATCACTCAAAAGATGGGAAATGGCCAAATCATAGCGAATCAATTAGCTACGACCCCCATCTCCATGTTAGAAGCATAATGGACTAAGAGGGGGTGAATCAGTCCTTATACAAATTTCAAATTATATTTCAGATCTGAAACTCAAAAAATCATACGAATTCAATCACAAAGATTCGCTTATTCAATACTTTATGTGTGTACACAATAAACCATCAATGAAGCATGTAACCATGAGAGAAAATAAGAAACACAAGAACACAATATATAAGTGGGAAACCCTAAAGAGGAAGAAAACCCACTAAAACATAGTATTTTATTAATATGTTTAATAATTTAATGAGGCACTAACCCCACAAGGAGCACCAACCCCTAATTTTGTGAAGCAATAACTCCACAAGTAGGATACAACCCCCAAGATGATAAAAATCCAATCTACCACCTTATGATGATATGATATTTTATTTTTTCCTTCCACAATTGATGGAGATCCAATATCCAGCTCACACTTCTTCACTCAAACCCTAGGTGATCACACTTCACAAAACAAGCTCTTCAAACACTCTAAAAATCATCAAACTCTTGCTCTCATGTCCTCTTATTTTTCTCAACCTGCATCACACTTTAATCAGCCTCAAATCATGCTCAAACACCTGTAATCAAACCTCACCTAGGTCATTCCACTTGCACACACTCAACTAGTTCCAAAAAGCACCCAAAAACATGCTTTTATATGCTTCTCCTCATTTCAAACTTAGGCACAACCTTTTACCTCATTTTGGTTCGACCCATACATCAATTAAAAATTTAAAATTCAATATTCAATATTCATAAGTGACCCAATTATGTCAGCCTAGCTCAAACCATGATTTCATGTGCCAAAATGGCTCAAAACCCCACGGGCACAATCTTAAAATTTTCCTAACAATATTACCATACTTTTTCATGACCCATAAAACCTTACACATGACTGAAGTATCATATTACATTCATAAATGGTCACAATTTATCTCAACCAATCAAATTGTTTCATTTAATAGGCCCAATTCACTTTGTAAATCTCAAAACAACTATTTCCTGCAGCCTTCAACACCCTAGAAACTTCATAAGGCCACCTGTATCACTTATAATAAACCATACCATACCATGTGACAAATAAATGGAAATTTAAGAACTTTTAGAACAATTATAATCAAGTTATAAGTAATGACACTTCCATATATTCAAGCCACAACTACTTTTGCTTTCACTAGATCGACTCCGCCAAAAAATATGTTTTTAAAGGTTAGCTTATAAAATCATTTATAAAAACATTCAAGACATAAAAATGGATTAATTGGATGAAAAATTCATATCTCTTCAAATTACAGGTGATATTAAGCATAACCCAATCTATCTCACGCTTCAAACAAGTCTAAACTTTCACCTAAACACATCCCGTATTGAATCGCTAAAAATATTTGTTTAAATAATGACCTAGAAACCCTATCAAATTACCCCATAATAAGGAAAAAATAATATAAATATAAATATATTTTAATCCTCTTTTCAATTTTTTTAATAACCTTCAAAATCCACTTGTAGCTCAAGTTATGCCCATTTTACTAAACCCTACTATTTGAGATCCCAAAACTGCTCTTTGACCAGTTAAATTATTTGGACCTCAACACCGTGTAACTACATGAAATTTTCCTAAAACCTCCATGGACATCAATAAAAACTCCCATTCATCATGCAACATCAATTTTTCATACTACTCCTTTGGACCATCTTGTCCTAAAATCTTCTTCTTCAGAAACTACTATTTTTAGGTGGAGCCCACCCATGACCATGACCTCAACCATACATTTATGGAAATATAAAAATTCCTATA
Organism: Taxus wallichiana var. yunnanensis; assembly: GCA_018340775.1. Taxonomy (NCBI): domain Eukaryota; kingdom Viridiplantae; phylum Streptophyta; class Pinopsida; order Cupressales; family Taxaceae; genus Taxus; species Taxus wallichiana. The sequence continues at coordinate 191,978,924 of CM031239.1, forward strand.
CAACATCCAATCATCACTTTTTATGAAATAATCAAAAATTAGTCACAATACTTCATTTTTTGCCTTCTGCTCCTAGCTAGGGTTTCACTAGGGTTTTAGACCTTTTTACCTTCTTAACATTCGCTCATAAGAACGTGACAATCAAATGAAATCATTATTTTTTTGAAACCTCATAAAATCACCATATATTATTCCTTTAAAGCCATAAGTTCCCATGTAAATCACATAGTTTACAATGAACATATGAAGTTCAACTTTGAGTTGGAAATACACTAGATTTTTACCATGTCTCACATAAACAGTCATATCTTGCAAAATTCACGTCATGGGCACCTTAAATTTTCTCAAATCATCATTACTCATCCCTCTAACATCTCCAATCATCATAATTTCAAATCCATACCTAAATCTCTCCAATCAATAAGAATTTTTGATCCTCACTATAGAAGCTAGGGTCAACTGAAATAATGCAATAACTCATCAAGAAACCTTTTGCAAATGACACAAACATACCATATACATCATGATATGCCTCCTTGAGATCATATATCTCCAAACCACATTGTCACACCTCCAAGCTACTATATCTTCTCCCAATGAGCACCTTTAACGTAGTCAACCATCTCGTACTTGCATCATGTTACTATTGTGGATCGCCAATCACCCTCAAAACATGTTATCCATCATGTCAACATGCTTCCCAAGCATCCAAGAAGCTCATACTGTCAAGCTACATCTCCTAAGCACCTATATAGGCTTATAAGAGAAAGCAAACCTCACTGAATCACATTGTATCAGCTCAAACACATCTGAACCAGCATGTTAGCATCAAGTACAACATCATATCAACATGATACAACATTAAATTTGTCATTAATGTGGTTTTTCATCAATGACAATACCTAATAGGACCACATGCCATAAATATCTCCCTTTGTCATTAATGGAAAACACCTTGAACTTCTCCCATTTTTACATTAATGAAAAGGCATAGTTATAGCTCATGTTATTTACCTTCTTCAGCTTCATACCATCATGCTTTGGTTAGAAACATCAACCAAAGGTTTCAAACTAGCTCCATTTTCTTGATTTTAGACAAAATATGATGCTTACCTTCGTTTTAGGCATGCAAACATCATGTTCCCCCTGGAATAAGCACTTCCAACATCTAAACACCATCAATAAAGCATGATAGAATCTTGATCTTACCTTGTTAGGAGCTACAACATCATTCTTCATCTTCTAGGAATGCAAAAACAAGTACATTTTCATTTATTACTTTGTTTTGAGCTTCTTGAGGGCACTATAACAGACTTAAAATAATAGCATCAACACCTTTAACATGCCAAAAATGACATGAATTCCCATGCCATACCAATTATCCACCTTCTTTGACAAAAATCCAACTTATCTAGGTAAAAAAATGCAATACAAGGCATATTCTTACTCTTCATACCAAGAGCAACACTATGAGTCCAAAACAAACTTCTTAGAGAAAATTTGACCAATTTCAACATGCAACCATAGGTCAACCAAGCTTTTACTCAAGCTAATATCACTCCCCTAGACACAACACCTCCAAAACTAGTTCAAGAGTACAAATATAAGCTACTGGGAAGAGTAAAGCTATCATACATCAAGTTATCAAATTTTGCACAAATGGAAAGATTGGACAAAAGGGTCCTATCATGTTCAAAATGAAAATAGTAGTCCTGTGAACCCATCTCGGTTATTATCAAGATACAAAAATTAAAAATAATTCTTAAATTGCATATGAGAGATCACCTAGCATCGAAAGGCACCCGGTTTATCTCAACTCGGTGAAGAGTTCGGGGTCGATTTGATAGAGAATCCAAAGTGTCAAATTGATAGTCATCTTAGAAATCATTTGGTAGAGACTCTCAATTGTAAGAGCTCTCACGATGGTCTTGTTAATGCAAAATATAGCTCGTTGAAAATTGACGAATGAAAGTAATCGTATAAGGATCGGTGGAGATCAATGCAAAAAGATCTCAAGGCCAAATCGGGAGAGTCAAAGTCAACATGATACCAGGTTTAATCCATTAAGACAATGCTCAACTAACCACTTGGGAGAATTATCTTGTTTGACCAAGATGATATGAAATTATGCAGATATGGGAGAATCAACATCGTTGAATCTCGGGTTTGTAATTACATAATGGAAGGACTTCTATCGACCTAGAAGATAGTATAAGCACCATCGAATACCAATGTAAAATTGAGTCAAACCGACATCTTAAAAAGTTGTGAATTATAATGGTGTTCGAACTTCCTTGGCCGAGTATTCGGTGCACAGTGTAATGTATGTTGTAGTATAGTAAGAGTTCTTTCGAGCACTTCCAACAAGCAGGTTGTCCAACTATATTGTTATTTGTTCAACATCGAATGCATCCTCAAATTCAGGATTTTCCTTCAAGATATTTTTATGAAAATCGATTAAGTGACAAAGTGAGAGTGTTCTTGGGAGACTCGAGGAAATTTATTACAAAGATTCTCTATCGAGACCTTACTTGTTTTACGATGTAACTCATGGAAGCAAATCTCATAGAGGTGGAACTATTTCATATCAGAATATTCATGAGGCACAATTTGCTTTGCAATTATATGGGCATCTTCAACGAGTCACTAAGTTGGCAAGCATAAAGGTTTCTGTTGAAATTATCACAACTTACAAGCTACAGCTGAAATTTTTGCACTGAGAGTTTAATGTTATCCTCAAATCTGATGAAGGAAAACTCGGCAGGAGAAAAAATCATGGTGATCCCCTAATGCTACTGGGGGAATTGTGGAGATAAGGAATGAACTTGCCAAGTTTGCGTGGCGAAGCTAAGGCCGGGGCCCATGGATTAATGTGTCCAAGCCATTACACGGGATTTGGAGCTAGTATGCCGAGGTCGGAAATTTGATGATGGCAGGCCAAGCTGTTAATCCCACACTGAGGTATGAATAGGGGAACTCAAGGCAAGCACCACCAAGTGGAAATATTGGTTTGGTAAACCATGATCAAACTTCCGTGAATGGGAGAAATCAGATCAAACTACCAAGCGCGGAAATATTACGATGGCTATCCAACATGATACTTCCGCATGGGCCGTGTAAACAGGATCGGAGCACGTTGTGCGAGTCACAAGGAGAGTTAAAGTGGAAGTTACAAATTGGGCGGTGAGTAATCCTCCAAGCGATAAGGGAGGATGATGGCGAGATGGTTGAAGATGGGTCGACGTTGAAAAAGTATCCAGTTTCAGGCTCACAAGAAAGAAACACCTTCTCATGGAATACCGTAATTACAAGAAAGAACTTACATAAGACACAGTTTCCTCACGAAGCAACAAATGATGTCCGACTCCGATCAGTTCACTTTTCCAAAGATACTTCTCCCAACTCCCGTTTGGGCTCTGAGCATTCGGTGGTCGCGAGGCAAAATCCCACGCACAGGCAGCAGGCATGTTGCAGTACAGTAGAAGCCTTTCTTTTGAACGCTTCCAGCAAACAAGTTGTCCAACCGTGTTGTTATCATTCGAGATCAAATACATCCTCAAATTTGTAGGCTTATCCTTATTCTCGAACTCAGATCAAATAGCAACACAGGAAACAAATATTCACTTTGGCCGTGTACGATGGATTGGAGTCACACTATTCGAGGCTTCATAAAATTTCCCTGAATCAGGAGATGATGGTTTATTACGGTGCAAAATGAAATGATTCATATTGCTCAGCATTTCTTCTCCTAAAATGAATTGAATGTGAAGGTCAACTCTGAAATACCTGGTTGGCCATTTTGCATGCTACATCCTTGTTACTTGTAAATGGTCTCTTTGAGAAACTCTGAGGGCAATAAGCAATATTTATACCCTTCCATTATGTACGTCCAATCGCAGAAATAAAAGTATTCCTTTACCAGGTTCAGAGAAACTTGTTTTTAACAAATGGACGATTATACTGTAGTTTCTAGCTAATTTTAGCTAGCTTATTTCTATTAGCTTTGATCCACGACTAAGGAAGAATTCATATGGTTGTTACCTGTACATTTTTCCAAGGTCCTCTTGGTTTCCCATTGTTCAATATATTTTTAAAGGGCTTATTTTATGTGTTGCAAATTGTAACATAAAGGATATTTTTAGTTTTGGAAAATGAGTATATTGTGTAGCTCACAGCTACCTATGCCATACTAAGATCTCAATAGTGGCATAATTGTTGATTGGAGCCGAGATTGCAGAGTGCACTGCCAAAATACCGAAGGAATCAATGCAAAATAATCTGATTTCCAAAGCGAGGAAAGAGTTAGTGTGGGGTTCAAAATTGATTGCAACACCGAGTTAGAGGATTCGAAACTCACCGAGTTGAGATTTGTGCAGACTCTATCCACATGGACCCCCCTCCTCTTCAAGTCAAACGGGCCAATGGGGGGTCCCGACATTATGTTAATTAAATTAATATTTTTATTTAAATATTTTAATAATAATATTTATTATTATTATTTAAATATTTTATTTAAATATTCTTTTAATTAATTAAGAAGACTAGGTCATCAGGTAATTAATGACCCATGATGGAACCTTCTCAAGTGGTTCAACTAACTGTAATAAATACATCATGGGCCTTCATTTTAGGAATGCAATTATGACATTTCCTCTTCTTTCTCACATATTCTTCTATAAATGTAAGTTGGAAGCTCATTTCAAAGGGTTCCAGTTCAGTTCTGCATAAGTTGGACAGCTTAGATATCTCAGTGAGTGTATACTTTTCAAGAATCCTCTCTTCGCAAGTTGTTCTTGTGTGTTGAGAGAACTTTCAAGCCTCCTCTTCAAGACTGTAATGGCAACTATTGCCTCTTCTGAATGTATGATGCATTGTGCATGTTATTGAAGCAATAAAAGTGTGTGTTTTGTGACTAATCTCGGTCCTTTCATCCTTCTATGCTTCTTTGTGCCTTTCTCATACTTGTAGGTACACTATGCAAGTTTAAGTTTCTATTGCAGGTTCTTGGAGTTCTGTGCTTATCGAGTGGTGGAGTATTGCATGCAGTTGAGTTGTGGTGTCCATTCACCCTTCTTGAGTTCATCCTTCTTCACTAGGAAACTGGTATACTTCTCGGTCTGATAGAGTTTAACAAAGGGAACGCGTGTCTCTTAGTTTGTGGTATCTTGTACCCTCTCTAAGTTGCAGTAGGTGAAGTTGACTGTGGTGCACACACCCTCTTCAAATTAACCCTTCCTGAGTCTGGAAACACCCTTTATTTGGTGCATCACCATCCCTAGTATAGTTTCATTTCTATAAATCTCTTTCCCTAAAACCCCATGAAAATGTTAGCATAGGACTAGATAATCATTTTTGTTACACTAGGATTAGTACAACACATAGTTTAGGAAGAGGAAGCCGGCCTTCTCCGGAGGTTCACCTCAAGCCCAAGTCCCACAACTTGAGAGGTGATCCCATGTGTCCCAATCACACCAAATGTCCTATTCACATCCTGGCCATTCGGAGGGTGCAGTGATTTGGTGACAATAGTTTTTGGCACGCTCGGTGGGACGAGAGAGTTGGTACTTCTCTTCTCACTTACACAAGTCAAAGTACCTGGCAACTCTATATCTCTAGATTCCAAATCTCAGTGCGGTAACTTATGCAAAGAATTCAGACAAGAGCTTCTTCAAAGAAAGGAAAGTATCAACATATCGAACTTTCCTTGTCTCCTCCAAAGAGAAGAAGAAGAGGCATTTCCACATCCCCAGTTACAGATTTACCTAGTAGGGGTCATTCAACTCCTCCTTATGGAATATTTCCTCCACCCAAGAACAATCAACCTTTCGTTGCTATGGCGAGGAACCAAGTTTTTCCCCCTTTCAATGCAAGCAGTCCTCTTATGTTGGCTCAACGTGACCCGATACCTGTTGCGGCACTCAAAATTTTACCCTTCTACACGGGGGAAACTCACGTTACTCTAGTGGAGCATATCTTTGATGTAGCCAGCATCTGTGCAGTACATAATATCACCGAAGACAACGTTGCAGTTAGACTTCTTGCTACCTCTTTCAAGGGAAAAGCGCTTCAATGGTTTCGTGGGTTAGGTGTTGGCACTATAACCACTTGGGACGAGTTGGGAGAAAAGCTATGTAAACAATTTGAAGACAAAAGTGATCACCTATCACTTTTGGAACAACTTACTACCATAAAGAGAGCTTCCCAAGAATACATGAGTGATTTCAACTTATTATTCCACGGGACTTGGAATAGGATTCCGGCGCTCGTAAAGCCTTCTGCATAATGCATTCTTGTACTATTTGTGAGCCTTGAATAGCGATGTAGCAGTTATGATCCAGTCCATGGGAGGGACTACACTTCCTGATGCTTACGAAGTTGCCTTAAGTGCAGAGAATTCTTTGATTCAGGCTGGAAAGATAGCTCCACGACCACCAATGCCCTTTTCTCCATATATTACGAATCATCAGCCTATCATTTCTCCTATTCCAGTAGACTCCAAGCAACCATATCAATCTCCCCCTGCCTCTTCAAATGACCTATTTGAAGTCAAGTCGCTACTACAAAATTTTGGAAATGAGCTCGTTGCACTCAAAAGGCAACAATTTCAATACAATCATCTATATCAGCCACAAAATCAGTAGTGTCAAGCTAACCATTCTCCTTTTCAAGGGAACAATCAGCCTGGAAATCAAACTACAAGTCAAGTTGCAAATGTCAGGCCCTTGAACTTTCATAACCCTCTTGCAGCTGGCTCATCTAGAGCTATAGTACCTATTCAAAATAATCTAGTTCAAGACTACGAATGGTGTTATCCTTGCTTTCAACCTCACAATCAAAATCTTTGTCCCAATGGGGTTCCTAGCCGTGCCCTTATGGTTCAAAGTGTATTTGCCCCTTCAGAGTTAACAAACAATTCATCTACGTAAGAAGCAAAGAGATCAACCACACAGCACTGAAGAATCCACTTTGCTAAACTGGGAAGCGAAGATTTTTACGGATTGAATATAGATTCTTTATCAGTGGCAGCAAACACTCGTTCCAAAAAGAGAGCAATGGAGCCTCAACCTCTCGAAGCTGATCTAGCATCCACTTCTCAACTTGGGTTTCAAATGGCAGTTGATAAAAATGTGGGAAAGAAATCACTAGAAACACCGGCTAGCCACACCGCAAGGAAAGATGGTTCTCTAGGCATCACGGTACCCAACAAACATTTTCCAAAGGAGGACCCCAATGCCCAAAAAAGTGTCATCAAAGTTGGAGCAATTCCCTTCAGCATAGTAGAACAAATGAAGAAAACCAATCTGAGCGTTACCATGTGGGACGCACTCTCAATCCCTTCCCAAAGAAACCTGTTGCGAGAAGCTCTGAATAGTTTTAGTACAACCAGTGGATCACCAAGCCATGGAGTGACAAATGCTACAAATTTGTGTCAACCGGAAGGGAAAATCATTCCTATGGCAAACAAACCACCGCCATTCTACATTTCCCTGATCATTGGTGACCACGGTACATAATCGCATGATCGATTCTCGTGCGCAGTAGCTCTCGGTGGATCACCAAGCCATGGAGTGACAAATGCTACAAATTTGTGTCAACCGGAAGGGAAAATCATTCCTATGGCAAACAAACCACCGCCATTCTACATTTCCCTGATCATTGGTGACCACTTGGTACATAATTGCATGATCGATTCTGGTGCCAGTAGCTCTGTCATGCCGAAACAAATTACAGATGTACTAGGCATACAATATGTGCCAGTTACAAGAGGGGTTGTTTAGCTGGATGGCATAGCTGTTAAGACTGTTGGGGTTATCAAAGGACTTCAACTTACCATTCATGCATGCCCAAGTTTGTCATTCACCCAAGACATATCGGTCATCGATCTCCCTCCCCTCTTTGCCATATGCCTATCATGGGATTTCACCGCCAAGATGGGTGGTTACCTATCGGCCGATTGGTCGCATATGATTCTCAGGACTCGATACGGAACCAAAGTAACTATAAGGGTAGAACCAATTTTCCATAATCATGTAGAACCCTACACTACTAGTCCCATAAATGGAAATTACACCATCGGTGATCCGGAAGAGGAAGATGTTGATCATGAACCAACCACTCTTGTTGAAGAAGTCCCTAATACTTTGTTAGATGAAGTAAGTAGAGATCATTAGTACAATCCCTACGCTGATGTATTGGCGGAAGAAGAAGAAGCTGGTTTTCTAGTCTTGGAAGAAACAGGATTAGGTACTTACTGTATCCATGAAGAAGATACGATCATACCACAACTTGTCAAAACACCAAGTGATTCTAAAGGACTATGGCAATTGTTCTTCGATGGCTCAAGAAGTAAGAATGGATCCGGTGCTGGTGTTATGTTAATTTCTCTAGAGGGAGATAAGTACTTCTCATCTTTCTGGTTGTAGTTCAGTTGCACTAACAATGTTGCTGAATACGAGGCTCTTGTGCAAGGAATTCAGCTAGCCCAAAGGAAGGGAATCAAGGCCCTGACTATTTTTGGAGATAGTGAGTTAGTTTTTCATCAAGTTTCAGCACGTAGTGCATCCAAAAATGATCTTTTAAGATCATACAAGAACCGAAGTCTGGGACCTGATTGAAGATTTCGAAGCTTTTGGAATCCATGCAATCCCTAGAGATCAAAATCAAGATGCAGATAGGCTTGCTACAATTGGTTCAAAATACAACATACCAGTTGATATCATGAAAGAAGGGCAGTAATTTGTTAAAATGGTGGTTTGACCAGCAGTCCCTGATAATGTGAGTAGTTGGCAAGTGTTTGATAGTGACATACAAATTTTCCTCTTCCTACAAGAAGAGGTGGAGTTTGCTACAAAGAATCAAGATAAGTTGCAGGAATCATATGGTGAGAAAATTATTCAATTCAAAAGCAACAAGTTACCAAAAGGTTTAGTCACTTTGGAATCCATTTTCAATTTAGATGACCAAGCCACAAGATAAATCCCTAACATGGTGGTCGAGAAGAATATTTTGAGGAAATCGAAGTATCAAATGCAAAGTTTCTCAAGATCGAAAAGTGTGTACTTCTAAGGAGAAATAAGCTTTCATCAAACTTTTTCAAGAGTATCATGACATCTTTGTATGGAGCTATAAAGATCTGTGTGGTTTTGATCCAGGTCTAGCTCAACATACCATTGAACTAGATCCGAATGCTAAGCCAGTTCGTCAAAAATAGAGACCAATTAATCCAAAAATTGAGCCACTAATGAGAAAGGAGCTAACCAAGCTCATCGAGGCCTATATAATTTTTCCCATCAAGCATTCCTCATGGGTAGAAAATTTGGTGCCCATGAGGAAGAAGAACAGAGAGATCCGGTTATGCGTAGATTTCAGGGATTTGAATCATGCATCATTAAAAGACCATTATCCTCTTCCATCGATGGAGTAGATCCTTCAAACGGTGGCAGGAGCTCAAAGATTTTCTTTGCTCGATGGATATTCAGGTTATAATCAAATCCTAGTCCAATAATCTGATCAATTTAAAACGGCTTTCACTACCAAGTGGGGCACGTATGCCTATAATAAAATGCCATTCGGATTGTCCAATGTCGGGGCTACTTTCCAAAGAGCCATGGACATGGCATTTAAGGGACTAATCAACAATATTATTTTAGTTTACCTTGATGATATAACTATATACTCTAAGCATGCAGAAGATCACATCACGCATCTAAGCAAAGTTTTCTAAAGGTGTAGGGAATTTGGGATTTCACTTAACCCCAAGAAATGTATTTTCACAGTACACGATGGAAAATTGTTGGGGCATGTGGTTTCAGCAGAAGGATTATCAATCAATCTAGCCAAGATTCATTCAATTATGTCCTTATCTCTCCCAAGTCACAAGAAGGGCCTTCAGAGTTTTCTGGGAATCATAAATTTCGTTTGGAGATTCATCCCTCAATTCACGACATTGGCTAAACCACCGATAGCCATGCTAAAGAAAAACATGCTATTCTCATGGACAAAGGAAGGATGAGAAAGCTTTAAAGCCATCAAAATAGCCATTTCCCAAGCTCCCACGCTTGTGAACCCTGTGTTTGACAAATATTTTATCCTTTATGCTTTTGCAGGTCAAGAGAGCATTTCAGGGATCCTCACCCAACAAAACAACACCTGATGGAGCAACCAATTACTTTCTTCAGTCAATCCCTCAAAGACTATGAGTTCAAATACTCATTCATTGAAAAGCAAGTCTTTGCGGTTATTCGAGCTTTGAAGAAATTCAAGCACATGTTGTCCAACAACAAGATTCATCTGATGGTGTCTCATCCAGGTGTCAAGGAGTTTTTGCTGAACAAAGAAATGAATGAAAAGTGTGCTGGATGGATCACGAAGGTAATGGAGTATGACGTGCACATCAAAGTCACTAAACTTGTCAGAGGTAAGGGTTTATGTCAGCAACTTGCAACAGACATGGAATCAAAAAGTAATGAGGACGTGACACTCCTAAATACTGATGAGGATGTTGATCAAGCTGACTAGTTATCCAAAATGAAAAATTTCATCTTCTCAGGAGCATACCCAGCAAACATGGATAAAAACCAAAGACGAACTTTCCATCTTCAATCTATCCCATATGTTTTGGTAGATAGCATTCTCTTTCGAAAATATTTGAACGGCATTCTCCTTCGGTGCATAGGACCAGAACAGGTCAAGTAAGATACTAGAAGAGTTTCATAATGGCCTATCTGGAGGACATTATTCTGCATGAACAACAGCTACCAAGATCATGCGAGCTGGCTACTATTGGCTAGATTTATTCAAGGATGCCCATCTCTGGGTAAGGAAATGTAAGGAATGTTCCTTTTTCACAGGTAAGCAGAAGCTGGCAGCTCTTCCACTGCATCCAATTCAAGTCGATCAACCCTTTGTTCAATGGGGGTTAGACTTCATCGGAATGATTAATCCTCCATCTAGTGACGGACATAAGTGGGTCCTTACCACAACAGACTATTTTACTCGATGGATAGAGGTGGTAGCATTAAAAGAGAGAAATGAAAAGGCAGTTCTAGATTTTTTGGAGGGTATAATGACAAGGTTCAGTATTCCATTTACAGTTATTTCAGACAACGCGCTAGCTTTTCTTGGTATGAAATTAAGTGAATGGGCTGTTAAAAATGGGGTATACCTCAAAAATTCATCCAATTACTATCCACAAGGAAACGGATTGGATGAGTCTAGCAACAAAAACCTCATAAGGATTATTAAGTGCACAATGGAGACTAACAAGAGGACTTGGCATACACAGCTTAAGACCGCCTTATGGGCAGATCGGATCACACCTAAAAGGGCCATCGGAAATTCTCCTTTCGTTCTTGTATATGGAAGAGAGGCAAAACTCCCACTCTCATTGGAGTTAGCTCATCAACTTGAAGTTATAGAGAGTGATCCTCTACTAGTAAGGTTTGCTGAACTCATGGAGTTAGAGGAAGTACGAGACAAGGCTATGAAAACTTTGGAGCAGCATCAGGCTCAAGTTAAGAAATATTTTGATAAGAAGGCGTCCAACAGGTGTTTTCAAGAGGGAGATTTAGTTCTCAAATGGGATGAAGATAGGGCCAAACCAGGTAGGCATGCCAAGTTTGACACTCTCTGGAGTGGGCCATACATCATCACAAGTTGCAAAGAGGCAAATTCATTCCGTCTATCTAGGCTCAATGGAGAAGAACTACCCATTCATGTGAATGGGATACATCTCAAAGCTTGTTTTTGAGAAGCGTTCCACCCCTTGTACAGTTAAATTAGGTGTTTTCCTCCAAGTGCTTATGCACATTGTTGCATGTTGTTGTTTTGCTTTCCTTGTTGTTGTGTTTTGTGTTGTTCTGCACTTTGTTTCATCATTGGAAGGTGTCAAGGAGAAGAAAGGTTCAAGGTTTCCATAAGAGTTCAAAATATGCTTCATTCAAATTTTTGTAGTGTTCCATGGATGTCAAGCATTCAACAGATTCAGTATACTTCATGCTTAGCATTCCAGGGAGGCCCAGGATATCGGAAATGCTCAAGGAGATTTCGGGATGTGTCAAAGAAAATCATACTACTTTCAGGATTCCAACATAGACTCCATGCCCAATGGATGACTTAAGGCTACTGGAATCATGCTTAGTAGGCAATCATCCCCGAGAGGTCACCAAAAATGTTATCCAATTTTGCACACATGGCAAGATTGGACAACAGGGTCCTATCATGTTCAAAATGAAAATAGTAGTCCCAGGAACCCATCTCCGGTTATTATCAAGATACAAAAATTAAAAATAATTCTTAAATTACATATGAGAGATCACCTAGCATCGAAAGGCACCCAGTTTATCTCAACTCAGTGAAGAGTTCGGGGTCGAGTTGATAGAGAATCCGGTGTCAAATTGATAGTCATCTCAGAAATCATCTCAGTAGAGACTCTCAGTTGTAAGAGCTCGACGATGGTCTTGTTAATGCAAAATATAGCTCGTTGAAAATTGACGAATGAAAGGAACTGTACAAGGATCTCGGTGGAGATCGATGCAAAAAGATCTGAAGGCCAAGTCAGGGAGAGTCAAAGTCAACATGATGCCAGGTTTAATCCATTAAGACAATGCTCGACTAACCACTTGGGAGAATTATCTTGTTTGACCGAGATGATATGAAATTATGCAGATATGGGAGGTTCAACATCATTGAATCTCGGGTTTGTAATTACATAATGGAAGGACTTCTATCGACCCAGGAAGATAGTATAAGCACCATCGAATACCAATGTAAAATTGAGTCAAACCGACATCTTAAAAAGAGCTGTGAATTATAATGGTGTTCAGACCTTCCTTGGCCAAGTATTCGGTGCACAGCAAGCAGGCATGTTGCAGTATAGTAAGAGTTCTTTTGAGCACTTCCAACAAGCAGGTTGTCCAACTATGTTGTTATCTATTCAACATCGAATGCATCCTCAAATTTAGGATTTTCCTTCAAGATATTTTTATGAAAATCGATTAAGTGACAGTGAGAGTGTTACCAGGAGACCTGAGGAAATTTATTACAAAGATTCTCTATCGAGACCTTACTTGTTTTACGATGTAACTCACGGAAGCGAATCTCATAGAGGTGGAACTGTTTCATATCAGAATATTCATGAGGCACAATTTTCTTTGCAATTATATGGGCATCTTCAACGAGTCACTAAGTTGGCAAGCATAAAGGTTTCTGTTGAAATTATCACACCTTACAAGCTACAACTGAAATGTTTACACTGAGAGTTTAATGTTATCCTCAAATCTGATGAAGGAAAACTCGGTAGGAGAAAAAATCATGGTGATCCCGCATGCTGGGGAATTTTGGAGATAAGGAATGAACTTGCCAAGTTTGCAGACAAAAAGCCGAGGGGGGCCCATGGATTAATGTGTCCAAGCCGTTACGGGGATTTGGAGCTAGTATGCCGAGGTCAGAAATTTGATGATGGCAGGCCAAGCTATTAATCCCGCGCTGAGGTATGAATAGGGGAACTCAGGGAAAGCACCGCCAAGTGGAAATATTGGTTTGGTAAACCATGATCAAACTTTCATGAATGGGAGAAATCAGATCAAACTTCCAAGCGTGGAAATATTATGATGGCTATCCAACATGATACTTCCGCATGGGCCGTGTAAACAGGATCGGAGCACGTTGTGCGAGTCACAAGGAGAGTTAAAGTGGCAGTTGTAAATTGGGTGGCGAGTAATCCTCCAAGCGATAAGGGAGGATGATGGCGAGATGGTTGAAGATGGGTCGACGTTGAAAAAGTATCCAGTTTCAGGCTCACAAGAAAGAAACACCTTCTCATGGAATACCGTAATTGCAGCTTACAGAAGACACAGGTTTCCTCACGAAGCAACAAACAGATGTCTGACCTGATCAGTTCACTTTTGCCAGCATACTTCTCCCAACTCCCATTCGGGCTCTGAGCATTCGGTGGTCGCGAGGAAAAATCCCATGCACAAGCAGCAGGAATGTTGCGGATAGTAGAAGCCTTTCTTTTGAACGCTTCAAAGAAAAAGTTGTCCAACCTGTGTGTTGTTATCTCAGTGATCAAATACATCCTCAAATTTGTAGGCTTATCCTTATTCTCGAACTCGAGATCAAATAGAATCATAGGAAACAAATATTCACTGCTGTGTATGATGGATTGAGTCACACTATTCGAGGCTTCATAAAATTTCCCTTGAATCAGGAGATGATGGTTTATTACGGTGCAGAATGAAACGATTCATATTGCTCAACATTTCTTCTCCTAAAATGAATTGAATGTGAAGGTCAACTCTGAAATACCTGGTTGGCCATTTTGCATGCTACATCCTTGTTACTTGTAAATGGTCTCTTTGAGAAACTCTGAGGGCAATAAGAAATATTTATACCCTTCCATTATGTACGTCCAATCAGACAATAAAAAGTATTCCTTTACCAGGTTCAGAGAAACTTGTTTTTAACAAATGGACGATTATACTGTAGTTTCTAGCTAATTTTAGCTAGCTTATTTCTATTGGCTTTGATCCACGAATAAGGAAGAATTCATATGGTTGTTACCTGTACATTTTTCCAAGGTCCTCTTGGTTTCCCAGGATTGTTCAATATATTTTTAAAGGGCTTATTTTATGTGTTGCAAATTGTAACATAAAGGATATTTTTAGTTTCTGGAAAATGAGTATATTGTGTAGCTCACACTACCTATGCCATACTAAGATCTCAATAGTGGCATAATTGTTGATTGGAGCCGAGATTGTAGAGTGCGACCGCCAAAATACCGAAGGAATCAATGCAAAATAATTCGATTGCCAAAGCGAGGAAAGAGTTAGTGTGGGATTCAAAATTGATTGCAACACCGAGTTAGAGGATTCAAAACTCACCGAGTTGAAATTTGTGTGAGACTCTATCCACATGGACCCCCTCCTCTTCAAGTCAAACGGGTCAACGGGGTGGTCCCGACATTATGTTAGTTAAACTAATATTTTTATTTAAATATTTTAATAATAATATTTATTATTATTATTTAAATATTTTATTTAAATATTCTTTTAATTAATTAAGAAGACTAGGTCATCGTGCAATTAATGACTCATGATGGAACCTTCTCAAGTGGTTCAACTAACTGTAATAAATACATCATGGGCCTTCATTTTAGGAATGCAATTATGACATTTCCTCTTCTTTCTCACATATTCTTCTATAAATGTAAGTTGGAAGCTCATTTCAAAGGGTTCCAACAGTTCGCATAAGTTGGACGAGTTAGATATCTCAAAGCGAGTGTATACTTTTCAAGAATCTGCTATCTTTTGCAAGTTGTTCTTGTGTGTTGAGAGAACTTTCAAGCCTCCTCTTCAAGACTGTAATGGCAAATATTTCCTCTTCTGAATGTATGATTCATTGTGCATGTTATTGAAGCAATAAAAGTGTGTGTTTTATGACTAATCTTGGTCCTTTCATCCTTCTATGCTTCTTTGTGCCTTTCTCATACTTGCAGGTACACTATGCAAGTTTAAGTTTCTATTGCAGGTTCTTGGAGTTTTGTGCTTATCGAGTGGTGAAGTATTGCATGCAGTTGAGTTGTGGTGTCCATTCACCCTTCTTGAGTTCATCCTTCTTCACTAGGAAACTGGTATACTTCTCGGTCTGATAGAGTTTAACAAAGGGAACGTGTGTCTCTTAGTTTGTGGTATCATGTACCCTCTCTAAGTTGCAGTAGGTGAAGTTGACCTGTGGTGCACACACCCTCTTCAAATTAACCCTTCCGAGTTCTGGAAACACCCTTTATTTGGTGCATCACCATCCCTAGTATAGTTTCATTTCTGTAAATCTCTTTCCCTAAAACCCCATGAAAATGTTATCATAGGACTAGATAATCATTTTTGTTACACTAGAGTAAGTACAACACTTAGTTTAGGAAGAGGAAGCGGCCTTCTCCGGAGGTTCACCTCAAGCCCAAATCCCATAGCTTGAGAGGTGATCCCATGTGTCCCAATCACACCAAACGTCCTATTCGCATCCCGGGCATTTGAGGGTGCGGTGATTTAGCGACAACACATACCTTGAAATAAAATTTATCACTTTTTCAAGGTCTAAAACACCTTTTTTAGTCTTATACGGTCATATTTGGTCGATATAATCCAACACATACCATCACAATCATTTAAAAAGGATAAAACATCATTTTCTCACCTTGAATGACCTAAAGAACAACATTTCAATCTCATGAAAGATCAACCAAGCACTCCCCCTATCTTGGAGAGCTCATACACACCTTGAGCAAAATTTTCTTGCAATGACAACATTTCAACACTACTTGAGGACTGTCAACAACATATCAATACCAAAACTCCATTGAGAAGGAAATAAAATGTCTTTATGGCTCTTAAACACTTAGAACTTCTTGCATAGTGAGCTATATAAGGCTCCCCCTGTCATGAGAAGCAAACATACACCATATCACCAATAAATACTCTATATGAGGGCATTGTAGTACTATCTCAAACTTCACTTGGAGGTCAAGAACCAACATACTCACCCAAAATTGATCATTTCATCCGATGAACACACTTCTCCATATGCATTTGTCATGAAAATATCATACAAAGGATTAGAAAACATCATTAGTACTTCAACACCACTATCACCATGTTAAACATGAGCTCCTACAAGTCTCGTATGATGTTATTATGGAGAAAGAAAAAGGTTTTCAAGCCTTGGAAAGCTACTAAAACCTCCATCTACTACCACCACTTAAAAACCATAGATATATGAAAGAAAATACCTTTTCAAATGATATTAAGCTTTAGAACTTATGGAACACCACTGAAAAGTATACGCTGCCCCCTCTAATCTTGTAGATGATCATTTTCTTCATGGAACACCAAGAGACTCCCACAAACAAATATCAACTGAGATTAAAGCCAAATGCTCTCCCAACAAATTTTAAATACTTAAAGGGCACAAAAAAATAATAACATCACAAAATACAATGAGACATCATCACATATACCCGAGAAGCCATCAAATGCTCCTCATCTTTGTAGTATGCAACTTTTGGCACAAAACAAGATGAAAAATAATCAAATCTTCTTCACAAAAAGTATAAACCATATGAGACACTTTGTATAACATTAGAAAATTTCATAGGCTATGTAAACAAATATAATATCTTGTCAAACCTTTGAGAAGTCCAAGAATTAGGGTTTTGATGAGCAAACCCTTCTCACTGAGCATTATGAGAAAATTCTTCAACTCGTCATAGATTCTGGGAAGAGCACACATTATTAAAACCTAAAACCAATTGAATCCTTTAGCCTCATGAGCCTAGAGAATTTGTTCAAAATATTTGGCCTCAAATTCTTCCATCTTGACCTCCAAAAGCAAGTTTCCATCTCTACCACTTAAGAAAACACTTTGTGATAACACAGTTTATGGTAGAGGACACCTCGTAGTCACAAAATCATGCATGTTAGACATTATTTATCCCGATATCATACTACTATTTAGAAGGTTTTGAGTGAAGAAAGTACTAATTAACCCTTGTCTTTTGGCCATCTTGTTTTATTTTATTTCATAATTAATGCCCCTTTTATCCACATACCCATCTGCTTTTGGTCATATCCTGTTATTTTAGTCTCAATCGGGGTACTCGTGGGCACCCTGGTCCCACTAGGGGTGCTCGGATCCATTTTGCACTTTCCCGCCACTTTTTGGGATCTTTCTAGTTGTTTGGCATCTTTATCTTTCTTGTGGTCGGCCTTTTCGTGGGTTAATTATGAAATTAGATCAAGAGAAACCTATAAATATAAAGTTATGAGACCATAAGGAGGGACCTAACATCACTTACTACTATCACTCCATCTAGAGTTTCATCCATCTATTGTATTAGAGATCACTTGCATCCACATAGCTCCATCATAAAGGCACAAGGCTAGGACATTTACATCACACTTCATATGGGGGGTTATATTCTATTCCCTAGACACATTCTATACATTTTCTAGACATAGTTATTACTCACTACTTCACAAAGTGTGACTGACACAAGAGAAACCTAGGGCATGTTCACACACACTTGTACATAGAACCACATCGGATCTAAGATGTAGTCTAGTGCTTAGTTAGTAAGTCCACCATTGTGGTAGTTGAGGTCAGTCCAACCCCTTCATATGAATTATTCATTTTTAGGTTTTGATGTTTGTTTTGGGGTCTTGTAGGTCTTTCATTCATCTTGGAGTATTGGCGACATTCAATGCAGGACATCGAACTTGATGTAACACACAACGAAGGTTCTAGGTCATCTTCCCAGTCCTACAAAACCACTTTTAGAGATCTTTCACAGACCAAGGCACCTAGATTGCAAACGAGCAGCACCCTGTAGGTGCCCCTACCCTCCTCTAAGTGCTCCAAAGTGTAGCTAGATCTTGTAATCCATCCTTTTTGGGAATTTTGTATAGTCGTTCCTACTCCTGATTTTCCCAGTCACCTCTGTGACACTCTCCGATAGGAATCTTTTATTCAGTTGAGTTCTTTCCTCTTATTTCTTTCATATTCGAGTTAGCATTTCCTTTTGCATAGTTTTTAGCTCATTTACAGTCTTATTTACAGCATTTATTTAGTTTATTACAACTATTGATAGCTTAGATTAACTATCTATATACTACATAGTTAGTCCATTTTTAGTTAATCAACCTCAAAGTCACCAAATTAGCAATCATGGCATCAAAAATAGATCTTGTATGCTGAAAAAGGACTCTATGAACATTTAATAACTTTCAATTAGTGACTGATAAGCATAAAACCATGAAGGCATACCTGAAACCAACTTCATTTTCTTGTAGATACCCTTGTTTTGAGGTACTTAGGTCATTAAATACCATTTTATCTATAAAAATGATTAATTTATCACTTGATCACATCCATCATCTACTCAAAGATACTTCAACTTGCTGGGAGATAAATTTAGATGCTTGTAGGACTTACAATAAAACATAAGAGACCTTCACAGTCCTAGACTTAAGCACATACACCCCTAAACTGAAAACACACATGAAATGGTAAGAAAAACACCATTTTTCAATTCTTTAACCACACTTGTGGCTTCAAAAATATAAATGAAAATATGTTACACCTATTAAGACCATTTATACTTCGTAACAACCCCTTATGAAATCCTAAGGACTTAGATAAGACATTGGAATTCTTCACAATATTCAATGATGCAACAAAGACCAGATTTGGACACAAATACAATGAGCATGATGTTCAAGACCACTGAAACCTTTAAAACATACATTATGACATTAAAACATACATGACCAACCACATATGTACTACACACCATGAGATCACATGAACATACAATATGAGATTCATACAAGTGCAACCGAGAGATACAAGACTAATTAACAAGACCATTACACAAGAACCAACAACATGATCTAATACAAAACTATGAGAAGTATACAAAAACATACCTTGACCTTGTGGAGGAGTCACAAAATGACTTAGACAACTCCCCCTCTCCTAGATGCTTCATATACAAAGATATACCTTCAAGAACCATAGTGAAAGAATATAAGTTCTATGGAGACCCAAAAGGTCTTGAAGAGGTCCTAAGTCTTCTTGGGAACCTAAAAATATCCTTCATCCTCTCTTTTCTGATTTGAACATTTTTTACAGCTCTCTTCTCAATATCAATTACTCTTGATTGGACAACATTGTCTTTTCTTGGCTCCCATGCTCTTCTAGAGTCATTACCTTACATTCTAGATCCTTGAAATTTGTTCTCATACACTCTAGGCCTTTGATTCATTTGATTTTTCTTAAATGAACAAAACACTCTTTCCACATGACCAATCTCATTACAATAGTAGCAAACAACTGAGTTCTTCATTTTGAGTCCTTCATTTTGACTAGGTCTATCAAGTAAGCAATACCTAACAATGTGTCCTTGTTCATTACAATTATAGCATACTATTATTTTAGAAAACTCACTTCTATTGTCTCTCCAAGGATGATCATCTCTAGAGTATCTCCTACACTCAATATCTCAATGACTAAAAAAACTATAAATAAAATAATGACCATTGAAAGTTCTTTTATATCTTGAAGCATTGGGCTGTCTAATGGACCTTAATTTTTCATTGTTCTTGATAGGTGCCACTTTATTTTCTTCTTTCACAATATTTTTATCTGATTACTTGCTTGAAACACCAAAATATTGCTTTAGATATGTTTCCTTAGGCTCTTCTTTAAATCCCAAACCAGTCCTATCATCTACAACTCTTTGTTTTCCAAGTAGGTCATCTAGATCCTTAGTACTCTTTTCAAATTTTTACAAGGACATAGTCTTCTTACTGATCTCTAATAACTCATCCCTCAATAACTTTTTCTTATTCATACTTGGTGCACAAATTCTCTTTATACTACAGGTCGAGTCAAGAAAATTCACCTTTACTTCTAGTAACTTGTTTTCTTCAATTAGTTTGGTAGACTCAACCACATATTGTTCATCTAACTTATGAAATTGATTTTCATATTCTTTAATCTGAAAATTCAGATTTTTATTCTCTTTTTCAGCTTGCTCAAGTTCTCTTTTGACACTCTCAAGATCATCTATGTCATCTTCACATTCCTTATCAGAATAGTTACCATAACCAGAAATAAAATCCCCTAATAAAGAAGATCCATTAGCTGAAGACCTCATATCTTATTTAGTCGTGAATAAGGTCTCATTTCCTATGCTTTCATATTCAATTTCAGATTTAGAGTATGATACATCACTACTTTCATCTGAAAATTCATCATCTTGATTTGAATAAAAACTTCTTTTATCCTTTTTATGGTTAGACATCTTAAAGTTCTTCTTACCTTTTCCAAACTTGTAGTTCTTATTCTTAGGTTCTTCCTCATGATACTCAACATCATCATTCTCCTTCTCATGCATATGAGGACACCTAGAAGAAAAATATCCTACTTATCCACAATTAAAACATTTCAATGGAAACTTACCTCTATTCTTACCAGAACCTTACTTTAATCTTCTAGCCATCATAGCAAAAATATCTTCATATTAAATCTCTAGAGTGGTATCATCATCCCTTAACTTCTTATCTTTTGTCCTCATTTTATATTTTAATGCAATCTCCTTCTTGACTGGTTTTAAGTCTCCTATTCTCATTTCATAAGAATTCAAAGTACCATACAACTCATCCAATTTCAAAGTGGTTAGATCTTTTGCTTCTTCAATATCAGAAACCTTAGAATAAAACTTATAAGTCAAAGAAATTAGAACCTTTTAAACCATAACTTATTATTTTACTTCATCACCTAAACCCTAATGTTATTCCCAACTTTATCAAATATAAGAAGATATACATCAATTGACTCATCATCATTCATTTTAAGGCTTTCAAACTGATTTCTAAAATTTTAAAGTTTGGTAATTTTTACCTTTGAGTCACCTTCATAAATAACTTGTAATTTGTCCCATGCTTCCTTTGCATTCTTATAGTGCATTACTTTTCCCATTTCTGATTCTCCAAGTCCACTTAGGATTGCATTGAAATCCCTTGAGTTATTGGTATAACCAGTATTTTCTTTTTAGTGCATGGAGAATTGGAAAGAGGAACATAAGCCTTTTATACAACATCCCAAACATCAAACCCTTATGACATGATGAAATTATTCATCCTCATCCTCAAAACACTATGATTTACTCTAGCAAATAGTGGTGGCTTTCTAGTTACATTTTTTTCTTCATTTTGTTCTTCAAGGATCTCCTTTCAAGTTGTCAAACTTCTACAAAAAGAACCTCACTTTGATACCAATTGTTAGAAAGCGAGAATGGAATGAGAGGGGGGTGAATCAGTCCTTATAAAAACTTCAAATTATATTTTAGATATTAAATTCAAAATCTAAAAAACATTCAATCACAATATCCACTTATTCAATACTCTATGTGTGCACACAATAAACCATCAATGAAGCATGTAACTATTGTTGCAGACTCATAGCAGCCCACGGATGCAAATCAGGATTCTAGGTTGATGTTCGGGCATCTAGGGTGATTGCACAACATGGAATCCTTTCTCCAAGTGTGGGACTTGTAAAGATGAGAAAAGATTCTCTAGAGAAGGTTGGTTCCTATTCTCTCTGTTGGATGCACACAAAAACAAATGCAGAGGGTTTGCTTAAACCTAATCTAACTTGCCAAGGAGACAGTGGTAAGAAAATTGCATAGAATAAAACCTAAACTACAAAGGTGATGCACCAAGGAATGTTAGACATTCGTTTTGCAAATTTAACACAGAGACCACATAGACGCAATACAAACACCATGCATGGAGTAACCAAGCTGCAATAAGAGATCAAAATGACAAAGAATGAATACATGAGAGGGTTAAGAGTCAATCACAACACATATATTATTGCTCAAGAGTCGATACAATACATTGCGGTGGCAAGAGGCAAAAATACTTTGGTATTACAACCCATATGGGAGGTTTGAAAGCTCCAAAATTATCGGCAAGCGAGGGAATAAGGGAGGATGCAAAACAAAAATGTCCGACCCCTTAAAGGAGCTCCTCTTTACAATATATATCAAGAAATGAGAGAGGGAAGAGAGAGGAAATCCAGAATCTACCCCAACCACTTCTTGGTAGCATTTAAAATCATCTCATTATGATAGAAGTGGCGGATCCTAGCAAAACGGTGGGCTATCTAACAGGAGCGGCGAGTTGTCTGCTGCATTAAAGTTGGTTGTTGAAGCATTACTTCTGTCTATCACCACGCGTCAGAGATGTTTTCTTAATTTTATCCCTCCAAACTACACCAAAATGTGAGATTGATCCCAGAATCATGTAGAGAATTTCAACAGCTTTCTGTTGATATAAAGAACGTGCAAATCTGAGCTCTGGATCGAAAGATACGAAGGTCTGAAGATTTAGGGCACAAAACAGGCAAGAACAGGTTTTAAAATCTTTTCCCGCGCTCTGCCATCTAGACGACACGTGGCAGGCCCTGATTCGCTGAGTAATTCTCTCTCTCCACCTTTCCGTGGGCTTTCCTTTGAAATTTCCTTGTGGGCCCTTAAACTTGGACACGTGGCACTGTTTCATTGGTTCGGATCAGTGCTCGAAAACTCGCCTTTGACTTTTTGGACCTTTTTCCTTGGCGACACGTGTCATGCTGTGATTTTTCCACGGGCCTGCTAGATTTTCACATCCACCATGTCTTTTTGTCCGGATGTCCCAGTGCTTCGTAGGATAGAATCCTCCGATCCACCCGAAATGGGCTTCCTTGTCCCTTTTCTGCCGGTGACACGTGGTGTGATCTGATTGGCTTTCGGCCCCTTCGGCTATCCGCGTCCCACGCATCCCTTTGTCCCACTTGTCCTTGTGCTGAATTTTCTGCTTGACCGAGTGAGCCGGCCGGTTCGCGTCCTTCACGTCCATCTGTCCTAAATGTCCCAGTGCTGTCTACGAAAAATTCTTCCGGTTCGCCTGATTCAGCCGGTTCGCGTCCTCTGCGCACTCTTGTCCCGCTTGCTCCCGATAAAGGACTTGGACAAATTTTCTTTCTTTCAGCCAATTCAGGCATTTCGCGTCCATTTGTCCCAGATGTCCCTTTTCTATTTGGGCCACCTGGGGGATTTTCAGCTGATCCGCGCCTTACGCGTATAATTGTTCCAACTGTCCCAAAGGTGGCCTTGAGCAGGACTTAGCCAATTTTACTATTTTCTCCTGAATCAATCTACTTGCTTGGAACTAAAAACTCTGATGCACGTTATCAAATTAACTCTGGGGGGTGAAATTTGGATAACAATTTGGTGACTTTTTGGGGTCACACTGACTGCTAGGTAGAAGATCAATGGCCTTTTAGCCATCCATTGGGCATGGAGTCATAAGCAATAACCTAAAATGAGCCTGATGCTACAACTCCCTCTACGAGAGCACGCTGAATTGTAAAAACTCAATCTAGGAGCGACAAAACTTGTGCCAAAGCACTTAGGAAACTGAAACCTAACTACAACAAGACAATGTGCATACGCACTTAGAGGAATTGAAATCTAGGCTAATATTTACAAGGGTGAACCTTCTATTTTCAGTAGCAATGTTTGAGATAGATTCCATTTATTGGAATCTGCAGTTCTTCACCGTCTAATGAGGCCAATTGGAAAGCATTGCTGCTCTTGCACTTCATGACCATGTATGGGCCACTCCAAATGGCATCAAATTTTGAATGTCTTCCCGCTTTGCTCTGTCCACATCCCATTTCAACACTAGATCTCCAACTTGAAAAGATCTATCTTTGAGAGATGCTATATTGAGGTCTTGGAAGTCCACACACAACCTGATTTCTCCGCTCTTCTTCCTGACCGGAACCAAGTTAGCAACCCAGCTTGAGTGCTTGATCGGGAATATAATGCTTGCCTCTATTAGCTTATTTAGCTCTTTCTTCATTAGAGGCTCAATGTGAGGGTTAACAGGTCTCTGCTTCTACCTGATGGGCTTAGCATCTGGATCCAATTCTATGGTATGTTGTGCCAAATTTGGATTGAATCCTCTCAAGTCTTCATAGCTCCAAGTGAAGACATCTGGAAATTCTTGACAAAGCTGTATGAAATCTGATTTCTCCTGCTCAGTGGCCACTTTACCAATTTGAAGTGTTTTGCCTTCCCCAACCGGAATTGGCTCTGAATCTTCCCTCTTGACCTGTATGTTAGCCTTTTCTTTACGGAACTGGTCGTTAGGGTTGAAGATAGACTCCAACGTTACTAAACCCTTGGGAAGCTTGTTTGTCCACAGCTGCACTACTTGATCCCCATACTGCTGCTCTAGTCTGTCCTGATTCTTAGCTGAGAATTCAGCTTCTTCTTGTAAAAAATTGACGATCTGTTGATAATTTTCAAACACCTGCCAGCTGGTGTTATTATCTGGAACTGCTGGCCTCACAATCACATGGATATGTGGTGTGCTTTTTCCTTTGATGTTGTCAACCACATTAAACATTGCTCCAATCGCCGCGAGCCTATCCGCACTTCATTTTTCTTCCCGGGTATGGACACAATGTTGAAAGCTTCGAAATCCTCAATGAGGTCCCATACCCTATTCTTGTATCTCCTCAGCAAGTCATTCTTCGTAGCATGTTGTCCTCTAACTTGGTTGATGATTAGCTCGCTATCCCCAAACACCTGCAAGTTATTTATCCCTTTTTTCCTAGCCCAATGAAGTCCATGAATCAAGGCCTCATATTCAGCTGTGTTGTTTGAACAAGAAAACTGGAAACGAAAAGTTGAATAATATTTGATGCCTTGAGGTGAAACAAGCATGGCTCCACCTCCTGCACCTTGCCTACTCCTTGATCCGTCAAAAAATAGCTGCCATACCTCATTGTCATCATTATGGCTTGGCTTGGTGATGCTAGGAATAGGTTGATTTTCTTCGTGTATACAATAGACTCCCAACTCAGATTCTTCTACTTCTTGATAGGGATCAAAAGCATGTATCTTGTTTTCCCATTCATCAAGAGTTAGGTCCAGGATACTTCCAACCTTGGTGTCAGCCTCATCAGTACTAGGGTGATCTTCTTGATCAAATGCTGAGCAATTGGCATTAATCTGACTTGGAGTGTAAGGCTCAATATGGAAGTTTGCAATAGGTTCAGACCTAATTGTAGCCTTAGTTCCATACCTTGTTCTAAACAGCATGTGAGACCAATCAGCAGACAAATACCCCCAATCTTGGCTGTGAAGTCCCTTGACAAGCAAAGGGCAAAGAGTGGTGGAAGGTCTATGATTGATATATCTTGTAAGACAACAACATTTGGACATGCATGCAAGGTAAGACTCAAGTTTTTAATCACTCCAACTGTTGCTATTGTTGTCCCATCCAATTGCACTACCCCTTTAGATATTACTTCATATTGGAGACCCAGCTGATCAGCTATTTGCTTGGGCATCACTGAGCTACTTGCCCCAGAATAAATCATGCAATTGTGTACTAGTTTATCCCCAATGATTAATGAAACATAGAAAGGAGGGGCTTCAACATTTTACCTTGTTGCCCTCCATGGCTTCCTTCAGGCTAGGCAGCATTTGTAAGCACTTTGTCTTGCATCGAACTCGCTGATTCAAAGTTGTCCAATCCTTCATGGCAGCTTGCAGTAGATCTCTTTGTCCTGGGATGGATAGGGATTCCCACATTGATATATTGATGTTAGTCTTCTTCATCTGTTTAACGATACTGAACGGGGATGAAGTATCCTTTTGTTGTCCCTTGGTTTGTACACTTATTCCTTGTCGTGGGCAGCAAAGGTGGCATTTGAGTTGGCCTAGGGGTTGTTCTTGGCTACCCTTGTGTATTTGAAACTGGACTCTGCTTGCCAATCATTTGTGGAGCTGTGGAAGGTTGTGGATTGGCTGGGGCTAATGGCTGTTCTTCACCCAAATTTCTCCTCTTTGACCTTGTCTTTGGCTGCGACACCTTGAGAAAGCCTTGATTCATGCCATAGAAATCTTCTGCTTGCCAGTTCACCAATGTGGTGTCATTTGGGGTTGATTGCTGTTGAATGTTTCTTGTTGTTGACTATTTCCTTGACTACCCTCACCCTCCACACCAGTATTTGTCACCATCGATTGCTTGATTGAGAGCACCATTGAAACACATGGATTGGCATGAGGCTCGTTGCATGGAAAGCACCAGTCATATTCCTGAGCAATGTTGTTCTGTGTTGGCACTAATGCCTTAGAGGCAGATATAGCATTTGGATTATAGGGCTGGAATAGTCTATTAGAGGGAGGCCTTGTTTGATCCACATTTGCAACTGGATTAGGTGGTCTTTGTGGTTGGTATGGCTGCCTATTAGGCTGAGCTTGAGGTTGATAGGAAGGTCTGAAACCTTGGGCTTGTTGCCTCTTAATAGTAACCAACTCATTTCCCAAATTTTGTAACTATTTCATGACCTCCTTGAGTTCATTCTAAGCACTTGGAGATGAAGTGGAAGCTTCACTTGAACTCTGATTTCTAGGAGTGGGAACAGGAGCCAAAGTGGGTGCTTGACTAGTGCTTGGATTTTCTAAGTTTGGATACAAAGGCATGGGAGGCCTAGGAGCCAGTTTACCAACTTGAATAAGAAATTTTTCGGCTCTAATGGCAATGCTATAAGCCATATGGATTGTTGTGCCTCCCATGGACTGAATTAACATAGAAATATCAGAATTCAAAGCTTTAAGGTAATATAGAAAAGCACCTTCGTTGTTGGCTGACCGCCTTGCTGGAATCCTATCCCAAGACCTTTGAAATCTGAAGTTGAAGTCAGTCAGTTGCTCGTTGGGGGCTCTCTTGATAGTTTTCAGCTACTCCAAAAGAGACAAGTTGTCTCCCTTCTCTCCAAATTGCTCATGAAGTGCAATACACAGCTAATTCCATATTGTGATAGAACCAGCTCCGAGGCTCCTAAACCATTGTAATGCTTTACCCTTTAAGGAAGATGCCAGTAACTTGTGACCACTTGTTTCATTGATTTGTGGATTGCGCAAAGGTTAGCAATATCTTTAACATGATCACTGGAGTAGTCTAATTTTTCTCTGGTGAAGTAGGGAATGTTCTTCAAGGCTGCAATAGGAACTAGATCTTTGTGCATTGAGAGCAAGTGGGCTGCTTCTGTGAAGTTGACGTAGGGATTTTTCTGAGCCATTCTAATTGGTCTTAAAACCCTTCTATACTGAATGAAAGGCTTGTCAGGTGGAGGAGTTGAGAGAGTTCTGTTTGGTGGAGATGGAGACCTTTGAATCCTTCTTCCTCTTTGCCTTCTTCTTGGAGATAACTACAGGTATTCAAACAACACTTCTTCTTCTCCAACTCTTGACCTTGTGGTGATTCTTCTCATGAGTTTTCAGGCCTACACTGCTGAAACCAGTTGATTCTTCCCCTTGGAGTCGCGAGATATGCGAGATACTAGCTCTTATAAGCAAGAAAAGCTGCAGCGGATGCATATCAACTTTTCTTTGCTGCAATAAAAATGAGACCTCTAGTGTCCCACCGGCGTGCGTAAGCTGTTGTTGCTGGACTCACAAAGCACCCTGGATGTAAATCAGGCTTCTAGGTTGATGTTCAGCATCCCAGTGTGATTGCACAACATGGAATCCTTTCTCCAAGCGTGGGACTTGTAAAGATGAGAAAAGATTCTCTAGAGAAGGTTGGTTCCTATTCCTCCTGCTGGATGCACACAAAAAAATGCAGAGGGTTTGCTAAAACCTAATCTAACTTGCCAAGGAGATAGGGTAAGAAAATGCATAGAATAAAACCTAAACTACAAAGGTGATGCACCAAGGAATGTTAGACATTCGTTTTACAAATTTAACATAGACCACATAGACGCAATAAAAACACCATGCACAGGTAACCAAACTGCAATAAGAGATCAAAATGATAGCAATGAATACATGAGAGGGTTAAGAGTCAATCACAACACATATATTATTGCTCAAGAGTCGATACAGTACATTGCAGTGGCCAAGAGGCAAAAAGACTGGCATTACAACCCATATGGGAGGTTTGAAAGCTCCACAAATTCTCTGGCAAGTGAGGGAATAAGGGAGGATGCAAAACAAAATGTCTCGACCCTTAAAGGAGCTCCTCTTTACAATATATATCAAGAAATGAGAGAGGGAAGAGACAAGAAATCCAGAATCTACCCCAACCACTTCTTGGTAGCATTTAAAATCATCTCATTATGACAGAAGCGGCGGATCCTAGCAAAACGGTGGTCAGTCTCGACAGAGCGGCGAAATAGCTGTCTACTACATTAAAGTTAGTTGTTGAAGCATTAGTTCTGTCTATCACCACACGTCAGAGATGTTTTCTTAATTTTCTCCCTCCAAACTGCACCAAAATGTGAGATTGATCCTAGAATCATGTAGAGAATTTCAACAGCTTTTCGTTGATATAAAGAATGTGCAAATCGAGCTCTGGATCGAAGATACGAAGGTCTCGAAGATTTAGGGCACAAAGCGAGGCAAGAACAGTTTTAAAATCTTTTCTCGCGCTCCGCCATCCTGGGACGACACGTGGCAGCCCCGATTCACCGAGTAATTCTCTCTCTCCACCTTTCGCGGGCTTTCCTTTGAAATTTCCTTGTGGGCCCTTAAACTTGGACACGTGGCAATTGTTTTATTGGTTCGGATCGGTGCTCGAAAACTTGCCCCTTTGACTTTTTGGACCTTTTTCCTTGGTGACACGTGTCATGCTGTGATTTGTCCATGGGCTGCCGGATTTTCATGTCCACCGCATCTTTTTGTCCCGGATGTCCAAAGTGCTTTTACGGGGAGAATCCTTCGATCCACCCAAAATTGGCTTCCTCGTCCCTTTTTCTCACGGTGACACATGGCGTGATCTCGATTGGATTTCGGCCCCTTTGGCTATCCACGTCCGCGCATCCCTTTGTCCCACTTGTCCTTGTGCTAAAGTTTCTGTTCCTACCGGCCCGGCGGTTCACATCCTTCAGCGTCCATCTGTCCCAAATGTCCCAATGCTGTCTGGGACAAATTCTTCCGGTTCGCCCGATTCAGCCGGTTCGCGTCCTCCACGTACTCTTGTCCCACTTGCTCCCGGTAAAGGACTTGGACAAATTTTCTTTCTTTCGGCCGATTCGGGAATTTTCGTCCATTTGTCCCAGATGTCCCTTTTCTGTTTAGGCCGCCTGGAGGCTTTTCAGCCGATCCGCGCCTTACACGTATAATTGTTCCAACTGTCCCAAAGGTGGCCTTGAGCAGGACTTAGCCAATTTTACGATTTTCTCTTGAATCAATCTACTTGCTTGGAACTAAAAACTCTGATGCACGTTATCAAATTAACTCTGGGGGTGAAATTTGGATAACAGTAACCATGAGAGCAAAGAAGAAACAAAAGAACACAAGATATAAGTGGGAAACCCTACGAAATAAAATATTTTATTTATATATTTCAGAATTTAGTGAGGCACCAACCCCATAAGGAGTACCAACCCCTAGTTTAGTAGAGCACCATCCCTACAAGGAGCACCAACCCCTAATTTTGTGAAACACTAACTACACAAGGTGGCTACTCACAACCCCCCAAGATGATAAATAACCCACTCAACCACCTTATGATGACCTGATATATGATTTTTTTCTGCCACAACTGATAGAGATCCAATATCCATCTCACACTTCTTCACTCAAACCCTAGGTGATCACACTTCACAAAACAAGCTCTTCAATCACTTTAAAATATCATCAAAATATTGCTCTCATGTCCTCTGATTTTTCTCAAAATTAATCACACTTGAATCAGCATCAAATTATTCTCAAACACGTGTAATAAAACCTCACCTAGGTCACTCCACTTGCACACACTCAACTAGTTCCAAAAAGCACCAAAAACATGCTTTTATATGTTTCTCCTCATTTAAAACTTAGGAAAAACCTTTTAACTCCTTGTGGTTTGACCCATACATAAAATAAATATTTAAAATTTTAAATATAAAATTCACAAGTGACCCAATTAGGTTGGCCTAGGTCAAACCATCATTTCATATGCCAAAAATGGCTCAAAACCCCATGGGCACAATCTTAAACTTGTCCTAACATTAGTACCATAATTTTTCATGACCCATAAAACCTTACACATGATTACATTATCATATTAAATTCATACATGGTCTCATTTTATCTCAACCAATCAAATTATTTCATTTAATGGGTCCAGTTCACTTTGTAAATCTTAAAACAGTTGTTTCCTGCACCTTTCAACACACTGGAAACTTCATAAGGCCACCAAATCACTTATACTAAAAAAAACCATACCATGTGAAAACTCAATGTAAATTTAAAAGAATTTAGAATAGTTATAAGCAAGTTATAAGTCATGAAACTTCCATATATTCAAACCAAAACTACTTTTTCTTTCACCAGCTCAACCTACCAAAAACATTGTTTCCAAAGGCTAGTTCATAAAATCATTTATACAAACATTCAAGACATACAAATGGATTAATTGGATGAAAAATTAATCCCTATTCACATTCCAGGTGATATCAAACATCATAAAATCCATATCCCACTTCAAACAAGTTCAAACTTTAAACTAAACACATCTTATCTTGAACTTCCAAAAATATTTCTACCCAAAGAATGACTGAAACACTTTAAAATTACCTAATCATGAGGATAACATAATATCAATGGAAATATATATTAATCATATTTCCAAAAACTTAAATCACCTTCAAAATTCACTTGTAGTTTTAGTTATGCCCATTTTATCGAACCCTACTATTTGATATCCTAAAGCGCCCTTTGACCGGTCAAACTATTTGGACCTCAAAACAACATGTGCATGCATGAAACTTTTCTAAAATCTCCATTTTCATGGATAAAAACTCCCATACATTATGCACTATCAATTTTTCATACTACTCCTTCGTACAATCTTGTCCTAAAATATTCTTCTTTAGAAACTTCTATTTTTAGGTGGGTCCCACTCATGACCGTGACCTCAACCATACATTTATGGAAAGATAACCGAGTCCTATAAAACATTAAATCATCAATTTTGATGAATAAATAAAACCAAGTCACACTAATTCACTTTCTTCCAACTTCTCCTAGCGAGGGTTTAATTAGGGTTTTAGACCTCTTTAATTTCTTGACATTCATTCATAAAAACATGATGATAAAATGACCTCCTTATTTTTCTGAAACCTTATAAAATCTCCATAAAATATTACCTTAAATATATAATTTCCCATGAAAATCACACAGTTCACAATGAACATCTAAAGTTCAACTTGAGCTGGAAATACACTAGATTTTGACCTTGTCTCACATAAACAGTCATATCTTGCAAAATTCACATCATGGGCACCTAAATTTTTTCTCAAAGCATCATGACTCATCCCTATAACATATAAAATCATCAGAATGTCAAATCCATGTGTCAATATTTCCATTCACTAAGACTTACCTATGCATGCATTTTTGATCCTCACCTTTGTAAAAGCTAGGGTCAACTGAAATAATGTAATAACTCATCAAAAAACCTCTAAAAATGACCCAAACATACCTGATACATAATGATATACCTAAATGCATGCATCCTTGAGCTCATATAGCTCCAAACCACTTTGTCACACCTCCAATCTACTATACATGCTCCCAATGAGCACCTGTAACATAGTGAACCACCTGTACCTACACCATGCCATTGTTGTGAGTTCCCAAACACCTCAAAAATTATATCCATCATTTCAACATGATTCCAAATCATCCAAGATGCTCATATTGTTAAGCTACATCTCCTAGGCACATGTATAGGATTGCAAGAGTAAACACACCTAATTGAATCACACTATATCAACTCAAACACATCGAACCAATATGTTAGCATCAAGTACAACATCATATCAACATGATACAAAATTCACTTTTTCATTAATGTGGTTTTACATCAATAACAACACATAATAGGACTACATGTCAACACTCCACTCATCAACATATCCATGATGCATTTCCCGACAAGGACATCTTCCTCATTGAGGGAATAAACAATGTTATCTCCATAAAATACTATCACTACATCTTCACATTTGGACTTGAGGTGCAACCCTCCAATGCCAATATCGAAGCACCTTCCTCGCCAAAAACCATACCACCGACCAATATCATTTAGGAGGATGTCATCATCAATATCCATGAGGATACTGAGACACTACACTTTGACAGGGGAAAAATTCCTCCAAGGAGTCGGGCAGGTTGTGTACTCACCAATCCCTCTGGTCATGCTTTCCCTCTTTCCTATCAACTTGAGTTCGAATTTACCAACAACATGGTGGAATATGAGGCTCTCATCTTAGGCATATAGGTTACCTTAGTTAAGGGTGTCTCTTATCTTCATGCCACAGGGGATTCTCATTTGGTGTGTTGATAGGTTAGTGTTGCATATAAATTTTGCAATGAAAACATTAAATCTTTGCATGACTTAGTTCAAAAATTAACACCACGATTCACTTAATTTACCATCGAGTCAATCTCATGTGAACAAAATGCCTCAAATGATTCTT
Organism: Taxus wallichiana var. yunnanensis; assembly: GCA_018340775.1. Lineage (NCBI taxonomy): Eukaryota > Viridiplantae > Streptophyta > Pinopsida > Cupressales > Taxaceae > Taxus > Taxus wallichiana. The sequence goes on from CM031239.1 coordinate 192,012,014, forward strand.
TGGCCATGTTGTCCACATATTTTCAATCACATTCTAATTCTTTTGATGACAATATTATACAAATTAGTCAAAATCCAGCCACCTCAACTCCTCAAAACATTCAAGATGTTTGTTACATCGAGTCACACAACCATGCACATGACCCTTGGTATGCTGACATCTACCAATTTATATAATTTCAGCCATACTTAGATGGTATTGATCCGCAAACACAACGAAAAATACACAAGAAGTCTCTCAAATACGTACTTAATGACAAAGTATTCTACTATTGCAACTTCAAAGGTACCCTAATCTGATGCATTAATAAAGATGAGGTTCCCCTTGTCCTAGAGGAAGTACATGGGGAAACTTGTGGTGGCCATTGTAGTGGTCATGCTACTGCATGCAAGTGCATACGTATGGGTTACTATTGGCCAACACTAGAATATGTCACTCACATATTTGACAAAAAGTATCAACATTGTTGATGTCATGATGATTTGATCCATTCCCCTCTACCTAAGCTATAATATATCACATATTCATATATCCCTTCATAAAGATATGAGGATTTGATTATATCAAGAATCTACCTCAATTCCGGGACGGTCATGTATTTATCATCATAACCACATAATACTTCACCAAGAATGTTGAGCCCATGCCTCTCACTAATATTTTTGGCCTTACTACAACTAAATTCATCCTCAATAAAATCATTTACCACTTTGGATTTACCCATACAATCATATCTAACAATGGTGGGAGCTTCAAATCAAGGATAATTTTAGTGGCGAATATTTGTAATATGGAAAAAAATTCATTTTAGGAAAATTTTAAAAGGCAATTTTTTTGAGAGTCATTGTCTGTTTGCCTAAAATTTACATTATATTTTTTTTGGGGTCAGCTTTGCCTACATTTGAAAACATATCCTATAAAAACCTAGGTGATTCACCGGGTTATATACATCCACCAAGTACCTTACTAATACCATTAACTTGCATACTACGAGCACCAAAGCACAAGTACATATTTGATTACTATTAGTAGTTTACGGTCATGCAACGAGATGTTAGTTGTTGGCCTTACGACTATAAATATTTGCTGACATGTGACAAGGGTTTGGTTTTTAATGTGTGAAATCGATCTTGTTGACGTACAACTATATACTATTATTGGACGCACAACATATTTTTTTCGACGACACATGACAAGGATATTTTTTGACAAGTGACTCATTGCATTTACTGACACACCAAAAATATTTTCTATGGATAGGTGACAAGGAGGTATTTCTCACGTGTGATAGGGGTTTGTTTTTTGACACCTGACACTGCTCTTCTTAATGCATGACTATACTTTTTTTTGGACGCATGAAAGAGTTTTTTACCGATGCATGACTTAGTGTATTTTCTCACGCGTGACTAAATTTTCTCGATGCGCAACTTAGTGTGTTTATTGGTGCATGAATCAGTTATCTCTAACGTGTGACTTAGTGTGTTTTATGATATGTGACTTAATTTTATTTGACGTGTGACTTAGTACTTTTTTGATGCATGACTCGAGTTTAGAATAATGGAAGGTGTTATTTCTTAGAAGTCCCTATTCAAGTATTTTGGAAACTCTGTTGTTTCAGATACCACAACCACCAACACCCATATAGATACCACCGAAAAGAATCAGAGTACCAACTATGTGGAAGGTAATATTTAGGTGGACATGCATTCTACACAGTAACAACCAAATGACACCTATGATGATACCATGTCAGATCTTGAAGATATACCTGTTGAGATGTCCAGATCCTAAAGATATTATTCCTATTGGGGTGCAACCAGGAGTGCATCAAGATATCACACATACAAATACTCAACAAAATGGAACACAAAAATCAAATTCAAATTCAAGTTCACGAAAGAGGAAACTAGGTGATTGTGATATTGCTTAGAATTCTACGCAAAAAGTAAAACATTGAAAACAAACAAGAATATGTGGACAATTGGAAGGACATACAAGTTTGATTAGGCTACCAAATTTTTGTTTATCAAACCTGTATAACCATCTAATTCATAAGATATCCCATCTGAATGTATATGTACAATATGTACGTGGAAATTGGGAAAGCAGAAAAAAATGCAACTGAAGCTGGACACTATAGAAAAACACTGTGGAAAACAATATTTGACTGTAATGGGGGAGGATGGCCAGAAAATCAAAACACAGGTGTAAAAATGAAAAAGAATGCATGCATGTTAAATACGTAGCATAGCATGAAGGAGAGCAGAAAAAATGCAGACATCTTATGGAAAAGGGAGGAACGATCACATCGCAAATTGGTAAGATGAATCAAACAAATCTACATGCAAAACTCATATAGTTCTCTCATTGTATTTCACATACTAAAGAAAGGAATTCCAATTTCTTATTTCCTCGATTTCAAAGTTTTGTATCAATATAATGGAATGTCCAATGTACCTCAATCTCATTGGTCCGGTACAAGAGTGCATGGGAAATGGCAAATTGCCTTTCGATGATAGAGAAGAAAGATTTGAAAGAGAATGGAAAAAAGAAAATTTTATCTCTCTTTCAATTGATTAAGTGACATCAGTTGACAACACTTCATGGTTATGTATCCACGTCTATAATTTATAAAATCATATAAGGACACCGCATCTTGGGTGTTATGAAAATGGTTGAAAACTATAATCTTTGAAAAAACCTACATAAAATAGTTGTTTATCATTTGAAAGATATTACTGGAATGAATTATTATGAAATTGTTATGAAGTTGGCATGCATTGGAGTAGATGGTGCATCAGTCATATAGGGTCACCAAACAAGGTTTTGTGTTAGATTGCAAATAATAATGGCCCCTTATATGCTAAAAATTCACTGTATGGCTCACAGAATGAATTTAGCGTATAAAATGGTAAGCAACTACGAAAATGTTGATAAAGTAGAAGACCTTATAGGATAAATTCATGCCTATATAGCAAAAAAACCAAAGAAATCTCTTGAGTTCCAAAATTCAAAATTGGAATTACAGATGGAAAAAAACTTCTGAAGGATGTTGAGACGAGATGGATTTCTTTATATGAACCTGCATGCAGAATTTTTGAGGAGTATCCTTCATTGATTGGTTTCATGCAAAAATATCTTCATGAAGTTGACAGAGCGAGGGAATCGTTGTTCCCTTTAACTGATTTGGAGACATTTCTTACATTGGTTGGTATTCTTCTAATGTTGCAAGAGATCAATACATTGATGAAGCATGCATAGGGGAGATTAATCTATATTGTGGATTTTATATAGATGAGAAAAATGGTATGTCAAAGTCTTGATGTCTTGTACTATTCCCAAGATAGTTTTGATACACCTATTTTCAAGAATTGGAAATATTTATTAGATCTTTAAAATCCCAAGTAACTATTTGAGATTTAATATCCATGATCACCTCTACATCAATGTTAATGGGAGGGACATACCACTGCACATTTTGTAAAAAGTCAAGATATTACAGGATCGGAATGAGAAGATGTTCCTATGACATGTAATCTCTTTGAGTCTGTTATAGTTGAAACAAGAATAAATCTTTAAAAAATCAGAATCCTTATCATCATAAATTAGAGAACGTTTCTCCAAAGATAAAATTCTTGAAGCAATGAGTGTGATGAATCCTAATTTTTGGAATATTGAAGGTGCTTGTGCAAACTTTGTAAGAAAGCATTTCCATAAATCCATGGGTACAATAATGGAACATTTCATAAAGACTTCAGAGGTCAAGGGTATGGAAATCAAAGGTATACTGAATGTTGATTTAATTAAGTCTCAATCAACAAATTTTGCAACAACAATGAGGAACCAATATAAAAATTTAGATGAACCTTCTGAGAGTGGTGCTATTACAAGGCTCTGATGAGGAAACTACCAAAGTAATATCTTACAAGAATACATCAGTGAATAGTTCAAATTATATGAGTTATGCCAAACAATGATTTTGGGATATGTGGAGGATGAAAGGGTTTTCAGTGCTTTATCATTTATAAAATCAAAACTGAGAAATAGGTTGGATAAAAATTTGGAAAGTTGCATGAGGTGTTATGTTTCTCGCTACTCCATGGAAAACTTTCCTTTCGACAGAGAAATTTCACATTGGAATTCCCTTTCTCGAAAGAAGAGGTGTAAATAATATAGCTACAAGTATAATTGTTACCAACAATGAGACTAGAATTGGTGCGTCATCACACTCTCTGAGAAGAGAACATCGACTTTGAAGACACTATTGATAACGGATTTTTTTAGCTTTAAATAGGTATCTCCTTGACCTTACTTTTATTGTTTATCACCTTACATTTTAAGCGTGGTTATTTATTCAATTTCATATTGACTCTACACATGCAAATATTGGTGAGGAGGCTTTTTATCAAAAAAATTCAGCTCTTGTTATCATTAAAGATGTTACATGTATATATATTTACATTTATTTAAATACAATTATTTATAAAAATATGTTTTATATAATTACTATTTTGGATTTTTTGAATACCAAATTCTATTTTAAAAATTTATTTGTTACATGCATTTGTTGAATACTAATTTGCAAGACCTTTAGAGTTTAGATCTGCATATTCTTCCACTGTTATACTCTTCCAGACTTCTATTGTCTAGACATGTATAGGTTATCATTTGCATTTTCTTTAATCTTTATGTTTCTTCCTTAATCCGCTCAATCATTATTTCATATTTTTTTCTTGAAAATGTGAGTTGACATCCATCCGAGGAAGCTCTCACTTCTCTAGATTGACAATGTCGGGTAGCTCACCCATCTATATACTAATCCATTTCTCGTATTGATTTTTTCTTGAATCGAATATCTTCTAAAGCACACTACGAAGGATGATTTCACATTTTTCTTCCATATGCCTTGTCACACCATCTAAAATACAAGAGGTAACTTAAACCCTATCATATGACATTTCTTGAGTTTTTACAATTATGTTTAATTTATTTTTGTATTTGTAAAATGCTTTGATAAAAATTTTAAACTTTGTGGGAAAAATCACACATTCAAATTTTACAAGTAGAGAGAGGAAGATTTTTCCATATTAAGATGTTTCTATCATAACACATTCCAAATTTTCTTAAAACAATTATCCATTATACAATTCATCATCCACAATCATACTTGAAGCTAAATCTACATCCACATACAATTCATCATCATCCATATCTATTTTAATGTCATCATATCATTGATTCATTACAAGTAGAGAGAAGAAGATTTAAATGCAAAGAAACCTCATACAGAGTTCTAATTTTACAAGTAGAGAGAAGAAGATTTTACTGTATTAAGATGTCTTTGTCCTAAGACATTCCAAATTTTCTTAAAACAATTATCCATTATCATCATCCATGATCATGCTTGAAGCTAAATCTATGTCCACACAATTCATCATAATCCATATCTATTTTAATGTCATCATCCACATCTAATGTCATCATATCATTGATTCATTACAAGTAGAGAGAAGAATATTTTGAGACAAGGAGAAGGTTTAAATGCAAAGAAACCTGATACAAATTTCATTACAAGTAGAGAGAAGAAGATTTTGAGAAGGTTTAAATGTGTAGAAACCTGATACAAAGTTTGAATTTTACAAGTAGAGAGAAGATGTCTTTGTCCTAGACTCCTGACACACTCCAATTATTCTTAAAACAATTATTTATCCATTATCATCATCCATGATTGTGTTTGAAGCTAAATCTAAGTCCACACAATTCATCATCATCCATATCTATTTTAAATGTGTAGAAACTTGATACAGAGTTTGAATTTTACAAGTATAGAGAAGATGTCTCTATCCTAACACATTCCAATTTTTCTTAAAACAATTATCCATTATCATCATTCATCATCATCTATATCCATTATAATTTCATCATATCATTACAAGTAGAGATAAGAATATTTTGAGAAGGTTTAAATGTCTTTGTCGTACCACATTCTAATTTTTCTTAAAACAATTATCCATTATCATCATCCATATTCCATGATCGTGCTTGAAGATAAATCTATGTCCACATACAATTCATGATAATCCATATCTATGATTCTATTCTAATGTCATCATCCACATCTAATGCAATCATCCACATCTAATTCAATCATCATTACAAGTAGAGAAGATTCTAAGAAGGTTTAAATTTTAAGAAACCTGATACAAAGTTTGAATTTTACAAGTAGAGAGAAGAAGATTTAACTCTATTAGTATTAAGATGTCTCTGTCATACCACATTCCATATTTTCTTAAAATAAATAATTAACCATTATCATAACTCCATCACATTCAAATGAAACATAAACACCATATACAATCTAGAAATTCTATACATAATATATAACAAGATATAAAATTCCAGATTATAAAGTATTTCAAATTTTCAAACGCCATCACATTCAAGTTTCAAATTTCAAATCTAGATAATAAAGTATTTCAAATTTTCAAATGCCATGACCATCACACTCAAGTTTCAAATTTTCAAATATAGATTATAAAGTATTTCAAATTTTCAAATTTAAAGTTTCAATTTTTCAAGTTTCAACCCTCAATCATGAAATTTTTCAACCCTCAATTTTCTATACCCCTTTCCCCAATGGCTTCCACTCATATAATCCTTTCCCCAATGGTTTCTCCTCATGTACCCCTTTCCCCAATGGCTTGAATAATCCTAGAACTAATCAAATCTTCCATAGCACTTTCTAGATTCTTTATGATTATTTGTTCTTCCTTTATCACATCTCCATGGGATAAAGAAACCGGGATCTACATTTGACTTGTTTTTGAATAAAATTTCGTGGTCGAAACCATGATCTTTAATTATCTCGCTTTATTTTATTGTTTTTTTTGTTAACTAAAATAATATTTTATTTCAAATTCTTTGTTGCGGATAAATTGTTCTTTGTGGTTTCCAAGTGAACTTGGAACACCTTTGCTTGACTCTTCAAATTTTCATATTTCAACTACACAAAATAGGTGATCTCAATTAAGCATATTACTAAAATAAGAAAAAATATTGTTTCAAATTGATAATACTTACGACCACTCTATCTCTCTTGGCATTTGCAATTGCTACCAGATCCTTGTCCTTAGACCATTTGTTAAAATATGCCTAGGCTTCAGCACTAATATTTTCTAATTTGTTTAATGTTTTATCTAAAATATCATCTTTATAATTTTTGTTATACGTGACAGTCCCACTTCTTACTCGGTTAAGTAAGGAATCCATTTTCGGAAGTTGATTCGGACCTGTGCAGCGTATAAACTATCCCTTTACCAATAATTTTCAAAATGACTTATTATCTCATTGATTAGTAATTTTTCCCTTCTCTCCCATTCTATGAGCTGATTGATATGAGGTACAATAAAATCTTGGACATGGGATTGACAATCATAACCAATCAAGTTATCTAAAGGAAATGGTAGCAATTGTTCACCATCTATATCTGAAGAAGATGATGTCATTGGAGAGGTATGGGGATTTCGGGTTGATCATCGATTGCTACCTCTTTTTGCCTTTGGGTGGCATGATCCTATTTATGATAAAATAAATCAATATTCAAATAAATAAATCGAAAGTGAAATGTAATGAAAGTTGAATAAATTACGTTGAAATAGAAGTATACCTACTAGCCTTGAATCATCTCATGTGTATTGAAAAATCTTGTTGGGTCATTGCTATCAATTCCCAAGTAATCTTCATATAAATTTATATTATTTAAAATTGATACACTTGTTGCGCTAGGAAAGCCACCGAGAGAGAAGGTTGGAATTTGAAATGAGGAGGTAATGTTTAGTGTCCCATTAAGGGCCGGAGGAATTGGCATGCGTTTACCAATGTTATTTTTCCTAAACCTCTAGTTGGCATTTTGAATCGTATTGGTGGAGGAAGGGCGGTGCCACTATTTGTACAGAATGTGAAGGACTGCAATGTGATAAAAAGTGCAAAAAAATCATATGGAAAACTGTTAAAATATGTAAAAACTACAAAATTATATGAAAAACTATTCAAAACTTGTACTAAAGCAATAAAATCATACCTTGTTGTTGAGGGGTAACCTATCGTGGTGCTTGAGGTGGCCGTGTTGGAGTAGTAATTGGTTGTGTTTGAGTTGTGTGTGGATAGGATTGCTGAGCAGGGTGTTGAGAAGAGACAATTGCATGCAATTGAATTGAGTGAGTTGGTGAAGATGGTTGACTTTGAGAAGCACGCGTATTGTCCAAAGTCCTGTAATGTCAGCAACAGTTGATTGTATGTCAATTCAATATGGTAAATGGTAAATTGAAAATAGAAAATGGGAATTTGTAAATAGTAAATGTTAGGGTATTATGTCTCTGGTGTTTAACTAATGCAAATGCTTGGCAGTTCGGAGATGAGTGAACTTCCATTTTAGATTGTGAATCTATCAATGCCTCAATGTGTTATTGGCCTCTTCCTCTTGATGCCACTTTTTTCATGGAAGGGCCTCCAAAATATTCTTTGCAAATAGTCAATATTTAATCAGATTCCATATGAACATAATGTTATTCTAATGTCGAAATACAAACTTTATACCTGTTGTTCTTGAAATGGAATTGACAAATTCTTCATTGTCTCATCCATGCAAGTAGGAATTGGTTTGTCTTTTAAATTAAAAAGAGCCTCGTAATAAAGGCCAAGGAGATAGTTTGTGGAGTGAATGACTGGTTTTTTTGAAAGCGATGCATTTGTAATGTCAGTTTTTATTTTATTGGATAAAAAGGTGCACCAATCAATTTTTACTTTCCGATAGTTGTAAGAATGTATGCAATAGCCTAGTTTGGTATATTTGTTTGCCAACCCTAAAAACAATTTTGGCTTGAAAGAAAGAAATCATAGCAGCAAGAAAGTGGTGTGCAATTCCTTGCATATCCACACCATGTCTTGATTTATTGACATGAGCTGCAAATTCCAAAATCCATTGGAATTAATATCGATTTGAATTGTATCAAAATAAAAAACTGAAAATATCAAATGAAAATTGAAAATATATTACATGTACAATCAACATGGAAACCAAAAGTAGATTTGAGGTACTTCTTATCATTTTCGATGAGGGTTTCTTTTGTTGTAACAATGGGGAATTTTTATATGGAAGGCCTGTCAACCGATGAATATCAACTAGATCAACACCGAATTGAAACATAAAACCATCGTCCACGAAATATAATAAACATATTGTCCCTTTGTATTGTATGTGTAGTGCCCACATTTTACACACCCAAATACAACAGTAAAATACCAGGATAATTTTTTTTTTTGACTTACAATACACGCTACACACAACACAGCAAGGGCTCCAAGTACAGAACTCGACTCACATGCGACAATCACATAATTCATCGACTCACATAGACACATGCAGACGACATCGGCATGTCGATGCCACACTTTTCCCAACGAATGAATACTAGCAATAACACGACCACAATAAAAAGGGACTTAAGGATTGAAAACCCACCACACAACATTACCATGGTTACATCTAGTGTACGTTAAACATCCAATAACATTATTATGTAAGCAAAATTTTCTTCCTTTTTCCACCTACATGTTCTGAAAATTCATTTCACCTTTCACTTATTGTTCAACCATTTGATTTTGCTCCTTACCCTTATGCCAATCTTCATAACTTACATAAGTATTTTCCATATTTCAAATTTTATACAAAATTCTAACTCTCTCATTCTTATGTTAAGATTATGCTTCCCAAAATGCTTATTCAAAGTTTAGAATTTAACCTTGCTACACAAGTGAACCTAACGTGATGTCAAGATGAAATCTTGGGATTAAGGAAGACATAGATTTGAAATAGCTTTTTCCCCAAGAACATCCATCGATCACGGAATAGTTATTTTGCTACCATTATTATTATAGTTCAATAATTTGTTGAATTCCAAATTTGATTTTTATATGTATATCTTTTTTTTTTTCTCGACGTTTGGTCACACCAAGGTAATTTATATTCTTTGCAACGCATGAAAAAGTTTAATTAAGTTATAAGGACTCCAAAATTGACCTTAATCCTAATCTCCAATCTCGTGTGTAGCATTATATGATATGCTCTTACATCACACTAAGGTCTCGTTCTTAGCATCATCTCAAAACAAAAGAGTTACGAAAGCACCTGTCTGACATCTTAAGGAAGTACATGGCTAGGAGCATTATAAACTACACATGAACACAAGTGATTTGTGTTCACGAAGATCCCATATCCTTGCATTGCATGATTCCACATAAGAAATATTCTTTATTCCTTAATGCCATAAAATGACATAACAAGGGATTAAGGGACAAGATTACAATTTCTAAGGTTCTCTAGAATCAACATCTTTCAGCTCAATTTCGCATACAAGGAGTTAAATTATAGTTTTCTACCCACAAGTTAACATACAAAATCCACTAGGGTTTAGTTTAATTCCAATATGCACCTAACGATCTACGCCTCAACTAAATATGATTTTAAGGCAAACGGACATATTTATACTAAACCACGTTCAAGAAAATACCAAGATGTTATTTTGATAGAAACCAAGGTAGCACCACTTAGTCGATCCTTCGAACAAGGATTCATAAGGTGACTCCTAAGGCAGTCTTCAACACTCAACCTGGTGTCGACCCAAGAGAGGGCATTCTTCTCGTGATTACCAAAACTAGAAGGACACCCCATACTCTGGATAAAGTTAGACCATGACATTCCTAAAATATGGGTTCATGACAATGACACTAAACATAAAGACTATGACGGTAAACTCCAACTAGGGGTTTTATTTACCTAACCTAGAGTGTTCCATCAAGCGCAAAGCTTAAGTTTTTTCTACGGTCTTAAATTTCTTATATGGTAAAAAGGTCACACATGCAGGCAAGTTATGCACGAATATTTTATTAAGGTTGAGTTTTCCCATTAAAACTCTTTATTATGTTTGCAAGGTAAGAAGATAACCTAGTGATTAATTTAATCATTTATTGAATACTGAGAAAGTACTACAATATATTAACTTCAATTTCAATTTACTATGTATAAATCAAACCCTTTTTGCCATACACAACTAAGAATCAAATTGACCAGGTGATTAGATGCACATTTCCTAAGTTATCCCTAAAACTAGCATCTCATGCATATTAACAAATTTCAATTATAAATTTTCTGTAACAAGAGACTACATTAGACAGTTATTCATTTTACAATAACCTATAAAAATTACAATAATAATAATTAAATTACACATCACCTTTTTTGTCGTCATTCTTCCATCCTGCAAAACCCACGTGAGCAAGATATCAGCGATAAATCGCTGGCATGGCATCCACCCTAATCAATCATAATTATCATTTTTTAGTTTCCCATTTACATAAGATAAAAATTACAATTTGCAATCGAAACAAAAAGGTTTAGAGACATGTATTCATTACATTTCATTTTGCTTCTTTTTGTAACCCAGGAGAGAGAAAGAGAAGGGTAGAGAGAGAAAACACCGTTTGGTCAAAAGTTCTAATACACACAACAAGTTTCATTATAGTGTTTTAAACAGTTATTTACATGTGTTAAACGTTTTCAGGGTGATTTGGCAACCCTACGAGGTCCCGCAACTTTCTATTCTTACATTTTCTCACTAGCTACAAAACGTTCAAAATGGGCTCGGAGGCTAAGAAACTACTTCCAAAGGTTATCTTCTGATGAGCACACACACCATGATTAACTTTCTATGTGTCCCCAGATATACCAAGAGTTCATAGCAATTGATGAATTGAAAAAGAGTGCACGGTATGCGTTTGGCGGCTAGTTTTCTAGGGCCACTGGTCATAGTTCACCCAGTTGTAAAATGACAAAAGTTAGCTCGAGGGATTTGAAAACCATGTCCAAAACGACGCGTTCGATGGAGGAACATGCAACGAGACATCTCCTACTAGTTCCCCTATATAAAGATAATTCATCGAAGTCGACGGGACTGAGAACTAGAGAACCATTTTTAAAACGACAATAAGTTTTCTGGAGCGACAAGACAAAATTGGACCAGTTTGACCTCATCAAACTGTGACTAGAGGCCTACAAAATGGCTTCTTCAAACTATCCCAAAGAGTGATCTTTCTTATATTAAATGTTCCATGCATTTTTCTAGTACAAACGCTAGAGGTTTGCAAAGACGACACGTAATTTTTCCATTCAGGTTTCAAATGGCGGTTCAAAACGAAAGCCAACTTTCTAGATTTAACAGCTTTCTACTGTTGTAAACCAATGTAACAGGGCTCCTATAAGAGCATCAAAAGGATTTCATATGTTCATTTCGGGTCAAACCAAAGGTCAAGGTGACTCCTTGTATACCAAGGTACATGAGTGAAACTTCACATCTCGTTTCCAGAGTTGTGAAGGGTACTTAGTGAGTCTCGAAAATTGCAAAAATTTAACTATTTAAAACAAGGAGAAGGTCAACTTTATCAATGGGGAGTCAAATTCGTCTGGTCGATAAAATGATATTGGAGCGATCAAGAAGGGTAAGATTTTTCTAAATCATCTCGAAGTGAGGGTGATAGTTCATGGTTTAAAGTAAACGAGTTATAATGACTTCGTGAGTTACAACACGACAATTTATTGTTTTGCAATGGGTTAAAGAGACATTTAACTGTATTAAAAATCCTAATAATTTAAAATTCTATTTAGTTGCAAAAGAGAACTAAAACATGAGAATTATGAGAGGTAAGGGAAGAAGGACCATGCCTGGTGGGGCGAAGCCGATCAAACCCATAGAGTGTGAGCTAATCCAAGTAGTTTCACTCGGACTCCAAAAGATTCATCCGTCTATTAGGCATTCTATCAAATGGTTTGCATGCAACACGTCATCAATCTTATCTTTTCCTGAAAGAGCCTCATCCAAAACTGGTAATGAAACAAACAAATTGGTTGAAATATTTCGAGGATTGTTGCAAAAGGAGTTCCTATTCCACTGCCCCAACCAGCACACTAGTTATTCCAACTTCCCATCACCATTGATGACCATATACTTGGCAGCTCTTAGAGCAACATGGAGCATAAAAATGTTCTCTGTACTGATTAAATGCTCTCCTTGTACATTCTCAGTAAATCGTGGCACTCCAAGAGGCCGCATTTCTTTGAGGCATTCAATCAAACAATTCACATGCCTTGAATACACATCCACATTTTCATGCATATCCACTATGTCACTTGCAAGAAAAAAGTCCACAAATGAAAACCAAATTCTATTGCTCATACCATGCTCCCAAGCTTCCATCTTGGCACACGCTGGAAGCATGCTGGCATAAGAAACTGATTTGGTTGGTGCCCTGCTACAAATGGAGAAACAATGTGACTACCTCATGAGGAGGTCCATGTCTTTTGTACGCTGCAATAATACTATTCCATTAGAAGTTGTCTCATTCTTTCATTAATCAAATACAAAAATAAGCACCCAAGGCACATTGAAAATACCACATCTGATAAAAAAATTCTCTTTCTGCTTGATGGAAGTTCCCACTTGACAGTTTGGCGTGGCTGGGAGGATGCTGAAAAAGGTTGTGGAGTCTGGCTTTACACGTACCAAATGCATTTGCTTGAAATTTTCCAAGGCCTTTTCAACAAACTCATTTTTTGCACATCCTGCCATCATTACAGTCCATAAACACATTTCTTTCAAGCATTGTCGAATAGTTCGCATGCTTCCACGTTTTGCATATGAATCTACTAGGGCGCTTGCAACCGCAACATCTGACAAAGTTCCTCTACCCTTTTTGTTTTGATGGGTGTCCACACAGGGATGTGGCGTGAGCTGAGAGGATGCTGGCACAGGTTGGACGCTGGGAGGAGGCCGCAAAACCCATTAACCATTGCTAATGCCAAGGACCACGTGGAAGGGAGAAGTGAAGTGGTGGAAGGGGAGGCTTATGCCATGCATGGAGATCCATGAGGAAAATAGGCCTTCCATTCAGCATTGAAACTACAACATCTGACAAAATCTCCAAATCGTTTACACTTTGCAAGATGATGTGCAGGTCGGGGGCTCATTTTTCTTGGACGCAGGCTGGGGATTTGCTGGCAAATGTAAACTAATCAGTTGGAGCTTTCTCCCTCCCTCCAAGGTGGCGGCACTCACTCCCCCACAAGAAAAAGACAACCAAAAACCACAAAGGCATCCTTTGCCCTAAATCCGCCCCCAACAAGAAATCACGGGTTTTTCTTTTAATTTGGATCCTTTTATTTTATTTTATTTTTATTATTATTATTATTCTTTTTTAATAAATGGGGCATTACAAGATAAGGAGAGAAGGTAATTCATAATGTCATGATCAATTTCAAACTAGGGCATCTTAATGAGCCCATCAAAATCACATGCATCGAGAAAATCCTTGTATTCTGTATTCATTTGTAAAACTTTCTAATTCTGGGGGCACAACAAGTTCCTGTAGAGTATTTTTCCCTTAGAAAGGGCTTGTGGGTTGACTGGATTTTTCGATTGATCTTGGTCTTGAGCTTGGGGTGCAGTTATAGTTTCCATTGTACTTTTCCTTGAGCTTGATTATAACTGAGCTTGATTCCTATAAATAAGAAAATTCGAGAACTAGGAAATGTAAATGTGAAAATGACCAGTGGGAGGGTATTTATAGGACAAAACTAGGGTTTCCAAGCCTTGGATGTACAACAACAAGCTTGTTGACGCGTGATAATAAGGCTTACTGTTACGCGTCAACAAGATTTGTTGATGCACGACACTAAGGTTTTTTGTCGCGTCAACAATATTTTCTAACATGCAATAACAAACCTTAATGTCGCATGTCAACAAGATTTGTTATCATGTGTCAGCAAGTCTTATTGACACACATCAGCAAGGCTTTTTATCATACATCAACAAGCCTTGTTGACGCGTGAAAACAAGGCTTACTATCATGCGTTAGCAAGCGTTGTTGACATGTGATAACAAGTCTTGTTGTCGCATGATATCAAGATTTGTTGACACATGACAAATATGCGTCGGCGTCTACAAAAGTTTTTCTCTTTGTAGTCACCCTCCCTTAAAATAATAGCATGTGAAAATTCAGTTCTCAAAAAATGGAAAATTCTCCTCTCCGCGAAAGTGGATCCGGTATGTTCGCAATGTATTTTCCACCTCCATTTTACCAAATACTTCTTAAAATTAACCCTACTTCAAATGTAAATAAATGAAACAACTTTATGTTAAGTTCAAAATCAAAAATCATTTCTCAACACCATATCATTTGCAATGTAATGGACAAGATGAATCTATAAATAAAATTCTCAACAAGATCTTATAAAAGATTATTCGATAATCACGTAGAGATTGGCACATGAAGTTATATCATACATTATGCGCATATTACACCAATGTCCATATGACCACTAGGATAACCCCATTTTCACTTACCTATGGTGCTGAAGTGGTCCTTCTACTTTAGGTGGAACTCCCTTCACTCCAAATTTCCCTTCGCAGTATCATTCCAGATGAGGAAATTCATAAAGGGAACCTCCATGACCTTGACCTATTAGAAGAATGACGCGATAGAGCTTACACTTGAAATCAGAAGCAAAAATAATGCCTTGCCAAATAACATAACAAAATTATTCATCCACATACTTTCGACATGGGTGATCATGTCCTTAAGCTTGATTATACACATGAAAAAGAGGTAAAATACACTAAAAATGGTGGGTTTCTTACCTCATCAAAGATATCACAGGTCCTAACAAATATTTTCTTCAAACCAATGAAGGCCACATCTTCAAAGAACTAATGAATGCTTAATTTCTCAAAAATTTCACACATGAAGGAACTTGGGAGTTTCGGTACTCAGCTACCATCTTTCATCCTTTCTTCTTAAATTCACTACTTCATCAACCTTCTCTAACAACATTATCAACATCTTGGCTCATGACACCCCGGTATTTCCTTTTGGATCGCTATGGTATTATGCACATCCTCACTTAGGCCCATGGTCTTGCTTGGATTTATCTAATCATCTTATAGCATATACCTCATGGTTTTTTGTGCTTTTTAGCATTATTATAAACCCTTTGGGTTAATCATACATCTTCTCTTTACATAAACCTTTGGGTTTATGACAATTTATCTTTATAACTTCTACCATACGTTTTTTTGAGCTTTTCAACGTTGCTACCACCGTTGCTTGTCTATGACACTATGACACCATACTATCACAAAATTTTAATGACACGACATCCATCCCATGGGCCCCTATCTAGGTGATTTATGTCTTATTTTACTAATGATCCTCTAGTGTTTCTTTTCAGTTTTTCTTCTTTAGGGTTCTTTGCAATATTGTGCCCACGCATGGTAGAGTGAGTGAAGTCATCAAGTATACATTGGTGGGTATATCTCATTTCAGTTAGTCCTTTTAGCATTTATTTATGTATCTACTTTCGTATTGGTGTTACAAACTATCTTTTTCATTGACTACCCCATGTTTTTCTATTGTGGCATGCAAAGTGATCAATGCCGAGGCATATGTATACACCTAATTTTTCACTTTTCATCTTTCATACCTATTACTAACAATTTCCTTTGTGTAGATAAGGGTCACTGATGCATCTATTTCCTAAGTGGGTGCCTTAAGGGGCTGTCAGAACAAGGAATGGTTATTCACGTAACCATTATGGGTTAGAGATGGTACATAGAGAGAGTGTCATTATTTGGTCTTGGCCTTAGTTTTCCTTGCATTAGGTATCCTTGTCCTCCTAGGTCTCATACATATCATATTCATGACTTCTTGCTTGCATTTCATCATTCATTATCTTTTCCATCCTCTTTCATGACCCATGACACATTACTTTTACTTTTCATGACACATTAATTTATTTTTACATCCTTGCAGACACAATCGCCCATGGGTGATTTTGTCTAGTGTTATATTTTCCCATAGCCAACACCATCACTCGCAGTGATGGTGTCCTATATATACCCCTATGTCTTTTTACACTTAAAGGAACAAGAAGCTAAGACATATGAACTACCATTTTCTCTACTCTTTTTTGCATCACTTTTGCATCTACTTGCCCTTCTCTTGGTTCATCTTATATTTTACTTAGATTGATTTGGAAAATCTTCTTTTTGGATGATTACTTGCACTATTGGGTCATCATATAGTGATTTTAGGACATGAATGGTCTTCCCTTACTCCACCTAATAGTGATTATCTCTCTGTGTGTTGCTTCTCAAGGGAGATAGATGCATCAATGACCACCCTACAAGTACAAGTGAGTGATCTAACCCTTCTTTTTCATTTTGTATAGATTATTTCACTTCCTCTTCTTCATTGTTCTATGTTAGCTTAGTATTGTGCATGTTTGATACTAGTTAGCATAGTAATATTAGCAACTATCATCTCCTTAGTTACTTTTATACATGCTTCTTTCATTTATTTTTGATTCATACCCCTCTACATCCAACTACCGATATCTTAGTAGGGTTCCTTCCTCTATCTCGATTGCAGGCCTTGGAAACCCTAGGTTGACCTAGTGTAAGGGTTACTTCCTTATAGATATGTAACCCTAGTGCTCACCGTAGCCTCGTTAAGTCTATCCCATTTTTATGTTGGTACATGTGTGTCTCCTACTCATTACATCGATACCCTTGTCGAACACATGATTTAGGAGTGCATGTTGTTGAGACACACTTTATCCCACATACACATGAGAGTTATAGAGAATATAAATATACCAAGAAGTATTACAGGTTAAGGTAAAGTGACACAAGAAAAAAATAGAAGCGTATAAGTTACAAAAGTATAAATTTGTATGTTTCATATGCAACCATTGGACAATTTGGACTTAGTTGGATGATTCAGTTCTAAAGAACAAAAGGGCCATAATGACACTTTGAGCACCTTCCTAAATCTTCACATTACTTAGATCCACCTATGACACATATTGAACAACTTTTGAACTAGATAAGTGATCTCTCAAACCCTAGTTGTGTTATTACTTATTTATTGAATAAGCTCACTTATAAAACTGTAGTCTCCATTTGTGTAAATTAAATGCATATGATTTGTATGCTTATTTATTTCCTGTAGCAATCTATTGTCATATATTTACATATATCACACATTATCATTTTTAGTGTTTAATCATTTGGTGAACCCATTTAGTGCCCAAACATGTTACCTAGTTTTGCTTAGGTTTCCTACCCTACCTAGGATTTTTGGTCTCAAACCCAACTACCCTATGGTTTTCCATTTATCAATGATTACATGTTCTTGTCTTGGATGCAAGGTTAATTATCCTTCGGGTATTCATGGATTTATCTATATTCCTTTATTCTTAATTTGGTAGGGGATGTGATCACTTTAACCAGGTTTGTGTTCCTTATCACTTCAAGAATAAGGATATATTTATTGCCCATCCAAGTTCCTTTTATGATGTTAATTTACATGATGAAATCATTCATATTACTACCAAATGGAAAATAAATTTTATCCATATTACTTCAACGTCTATTTCTTATCATCCTTTATATGTTATCGATGGCCATCCTAAAACTTGGGGTAGGAATCAAAGTTATGGCTATGATACAATCACACAATATGAGTTAAAGGTTCCTAATGCCTCTGCTCCCATGGAATATTAATTTACTTGTGAACAAGTTATAAAGCCTAGATTTGTCGATATTGATGAGCCATGTTTATGTAACAAATATTTTGAATGTGTGGATGGTTATATTGACAATTAAGATCATAATCGAAAGATATTTCAATAAGACCAATATTTTTATGAGTAACGATGTTTCTCACAATGATTCTAATATTAATATGAATAAGCATGTTTATAATGATTATTATCATTATAAAATGAATTAATATAATGATATTGATTCTAAAACTGCCGAATTAGAGAATAATGACCTTGATTGGGATGTTTTTCCTTCTAATTATATGTCAAATGATTTCTCTTCTTCTCTTCTCTATGTGAATAATGGTGAAAGTGTTTTCTCTTCTTCTTCCTTTGTTGATACTATTCCTTAAATTGATGAAATTATTGATTATGTTATTCCTTTCTCTGTTATCAAAATGAAAAATGATACTATTACTAAATTTACAAATTTTATAAGTGAATGTTTCTTTCCATCTTCTACTATAGACAATGATACATTTTCAAGTGTTATTCCTTATTTTAATATTCAAGATAAAAATGATGTATCCACTTGTATTCCTCCTTTTCCCATTGAATGTGAAAATTATGTATCTCTTCACCTCCTCTTATGCATGATAATGTGGAAAATGTTGATCTTAAATCTATATCTCCCAAGGTGATTGAACATGTTACAATTGATCCTCCTCTTAATTTTACTACAAATGATGTTGGTGCTTCTGCTATTTCTATTCCAAATGATTTACCTATATCTATTAATGATGCATCTTAAGATTCTCAATATGATGTTAAGTATATTTTTCCTAATGTTAAACCCTGGCCTAATAATATTTCTCCTAGTCATGATGTTTTACCCTCGCTTTCTCATTCCCTACGTAGAATAGTGTTCCAATGACTACTATTAATGTAAAATTACAACCCCTCAATGAGCCTCTTATTAATTATGTTATACCTCCATAAGAGACCATTTATTTGATGCATACCATAAGCATTTTACAACATAAAGTGCATACTTTATCCTTTGAAAAGGCCCATTATGATTGGATTGATTATAATGCAACACATGGAAACCAAATTGCGAGAAAGATCATTAATTCAGATTTCTCTCGATAATTTTTCATGTGTAAGTTTCAGTCATTTAATGGTACTAGTGATCCTTATTTAAACCTCGAGAGTTATATAATTGCCATGACTTAATTTTCTAATGATAGATTGTTATTAAAAGCTTTTCTTAAGAGTATTATTGGTGTAGATTTACATTGGTTTCATCATCTTCCTAGTGCATCTATGTCTACATTTTTCAACACTAGAAAAAGAGTTCCTTATTTTTTTCATTGACAATAAAGGCCCTAAAGACACCTACAAGAGTTTTTTTGCCTCGCATCAAGGAAATTTTGAACTTTTATTTTATTATATCTTATGTTTCTTTGGATGCATGAAGCAAGTAATTTATCACCACACAAATCTCAAAGTATAGTATATCTTTTATCGTGGCCTCATTTATTAACTTAAGGAGAAGTTACTATATGATACATGTGTCCATTCCATGAAATTTTCCTGTGTTCTTACTTTGGAGAAAGATATTTCTCCTCATCATATGCATATGCCTTCACCTATTCCCCTGATATCATTCCCTTTAAGGAACTCGATACTAGTATTGGTATTGCTTCATATTATAATTTTGGTCAAGTCAAGGTCTTATATCATGGTAATACTTTCCATCATACAAATGCAATACTTAATTCCCTTGTGAGGCCTCTTATTGCTTCCAAGTGAAAACCACTCTATTTTGATAAATCTCGTAATCACCCACATGATATTTTTTTCAACTTATTAGATGAAAATATAATGTGGTTACTATCTAATGATCACCATCCTCCATCTCGAGCATGAAAAAGGCCAACATTTTTACAATTATCAAAACACCAATGAATACCGAACAATGATCATAAGCACAAGCTAGTTTAAGAGAAGGTCGTTGATTCTTTTGATACACTATTTTGACATATATATCTACTCCTTTAAGGACCACTTTATGGAGGTTGCGATCACCCATGAGAGTATATCTCATTACATACTAGTTTCTCGACCTCCTATGAGTGATGTCTCTCAGAGAGGAGCTTCCCTTAGTCAATAATCTCAAATTCTTAAGTTTAAATGGGTTACTAGAGCTAATAAATTTATGTCATAAGATAATCAAGTGTTAGTTAACAAGACATGTGCATTTATACTATTTTAAAAATCTAATGTGCGGTTAAGTAATAATCAACACACATTTAAAAACAAGTACATCCTGGATCCCTGAGTGACTAGCATCCCTTTTTTGGTTAGTTTACCCTTAAAATTAAACTTACTAGCTTGATAGTCCTACTATAATGCTCATCATACATAGATCTTAATTAAAACCAATCACATAAGACACAATGTGTAAATCTAAATGTATCATACACACATATGTGTGTGTATGTATATGTATATACATATATACACATATATACATATACATATGCATATACATATCCATATATATACTTACACACACATACATATATACATACACACACATATATATACACATATATATGTATATGTATATATGAGTGTGTGTGTATAATGTTGAATCAAAATTGAGTATGATAAGGTTTGTAACCTTTATAATCATACATACATCACTCTTAATCCTCATCGTTAGTACTAGATATATCTACAAGGCCCTAAGATATTGAATCCTCTCTCATGTCTCATTGGCATCGAGCACATGATCATAACCTATAATTTCAAACATACTCCCACAAAAACATAACTTTACTAAGAAATTTGAGTTATTTTCTCACACATTCATCAGTTTACCTAATAGCTTGTGTTTTAACTCTATTCTTAGTGGGGACACCAAGTATTCTCTCTAGATCAGCTAGACTCTCTTCTCCTTCATTGGCCAAAATTGTGCATGTCATAACTAACACTACAACACGATCAAATAAATAGGCATACGTAATTGTAATATCATATGCATGCTCTAATAATCACATGGTCATAGCATTTTTCAAGGTGTTATGTATAAAAATACAAATTGAGGCATGTATTATAATCATTCAAAAGGAGTCACATAAATTCACAATCCCAAAATCACTCATTAGCTAACAATAGTTATGGTTGTTAACAATTTTACACCCCAGGACACTTGGTTATAAAAGGAATGACAAGAAGAATGATAGATGTTTAAGATGTGTCATTTGTAGCCAGGGATAGATCTAACATTCTTCCATGAACAAGTCTTGGAAATGACTGAGAGGCACATAAAAGTAAGTGGCTTATCTATGTTGGGGTTAGCATGCTAGTTGTACAGATATATTAATCAAATATAAGCATAAAAGTAATCAATATGGAAATAAACAAAAAGAAACAATACACCGATTTAACATGGTTCACCCAATGTGGGCTACGTCCACCAAGAAACAAATGATTTATTATCACAGAGGAAATACAATGAATATTTGCAATCTTTCGCACCTTCTTGGATTTCCTGTACTTTCTTCTCTACAAATTTCTCTTTTCTCTCAAAAGGAAACTTCTCTTAATTCTCAATTAAATTATACCTTCTAAACCCTAGCTTTATGCTTATATATGCATCTAAAATCTTAAGGCACTTTAGCTATGCAATTATAACCATTAGATTCACTTTACAACTAAAGATATATCTAATTACCACAACTTAATTATAGTAGTTATGCATAGGAAACCAATGCTGGTTATCCCTAACCGATGCCAGTTCCTCCTTGCCTAACTGATACCGGTCCATGGGTGACCGATGTCGGTTCCTCAACCGACACCTAAGCATCGTGGTATTCTAGCAAGTCTCAGTAAAATCATGCCAGTGAATAAATTAATCTCCACAACTCAACAATCTCCCACTTGGAGATAAATTATTGCATTGTACCGTATAACTCATTCCTCTTATCCTTTCCTTGTTATGTTTCTCCCTCTTCAAGTCTCAAACTCGAAGACCAAAAGAACTAGAGTGTAGCTCCAATTTCTCATTTTCCAACGAATCTGTTATCATATCCGTAGGGTTCTCCTTTATATGAATTTTCTCCAACTTCAGCTTCCCATCCTCCAATCCCTGTTGTATGAAGTGATATCTCAACTGAATGTGTTTCGTTCTAGAATAAAATGTTGAGTTCTTTACCAAACGAATCCACTTTGACTATCACTATACAATATGTAATCCTCTTGATCCTTTCCCAACTCTTCCATGAACCTTCTCATCTACATCATCTCCTTGCTAGCTTTTGTAACTACAACATACTAAACCTCTATAGTAGACAAGGCCAAAACCTTCTACGATCTAGAAATGCAACTAGATGTCGTGCCACCTATCGTGAAAACATATCTATTGGTGCTCCTCCTGCCATCCAAATCACTAGCCATTTCTGAATTCACATAGCCACATAAAGAAGTATCTAACCCTCCATAAAATAACTGCATGTTATATGTCCCTTTCAAATACTTGAGAATCCATTGGACTACTTTCCAATGCTCTTTACCTGGATTAGCCATAAATCTACTCATAACTCCCACTTCATGTGCAATGTTTGGTCTGGTACAAACCATAGCATACATCAAGCTCCCAACTACTAAAGCATACAAAACTTGTGCCATGTACTCAACCTCCTCGTGTGATGTAGGAAACTGATCTTTGCTCAATTTGAAGTGTCCAACCATAGGTGTACTTACAAGTTTTGAATTTTACAAATTAAACCTTTCCAAAGACCTTATTAATATAATGCTCTTGAGACAAATACAACTTCATGTTCTTCCTATCTCTATGAATTTTCATGCTAAGGATTCTCTTTACTGACTTCCAAATCCTTCATTGCAAATGTGTGAGATAGCTTTTCTTTAATCTCACCAATGTTCTCGCATACTAGATCTCGTAATAATCATATCATCCACATACATTAACAAAATAATATATCTCCCATTTCCAATCATCTTGAAATAAACACAATGGTCGATTCACATCTCAAATAATCATGCTCATACATGAAACTATCAAACCTCATATACCATTTCCTTAGAGCTTTCTTGAGCCCATATAGGATCTTTTTCAATCTACACACAAGTTTCTCCTTACCTTTGAATTCATATCCAAGTGATTGATTCATATAAATATCTTCCTCTAAATCAACATGAATAAATTTCATCTTGACATCGATTTTCTCTAAATGTAAATCCTCAACTACAACTAAACTCGATACAATATGAATAGAAGTCATCATAACAACATGAGAAAATATTTCAACAAAGTCAATACCTGATTTTTGTGTAAACCCCTTTAATAAAATCCTTGCCTTATATCTCTTCTATCCACCCTCTTCTTAGTTGATCCTATAAACCCACTTGTTCTCGCAATGTTCTTTTACTTTCTGACAACTTAACCAAATTCCATGTTTGGTTCTGCTCTAAGGAGTCCATCTCCTCATCCATGCCATGCTCCCACTGCTTGTGGGATTTATCCTACATTTCTTCTTTAAATATTTTTGGTTCACCACTATCAGTCAATAATAAATAAGACAAGGAAGGTGAAAATATTTTGGAGGTCTATTTACCCTTTTTGACCTTCTCACTAAGAATTGGGGTGTCGAGGCTCAATCTACTCATTCTATATATTTGTATCTACTTTTGATAGTAATCGACACCGGTTACCTTCTCGCGATCTTTGGTTCACTAATCGATGTAGGTATGGCTTTTTTCCGAACCGACACCGGTATAGGGTACCGATGTCGATCAGGTAAACCGATGCGATCGGGGGTAAACCGATTCGGTCAAGGGTAAACCGATATTTCTTACTATGTAAACCTGTAGGTGTTAATTTTAAATATGAGAGTTCATTTTCATCCACAAACTTCTCCACTAGTTCACCTTTGGGTACCAAAACTTGATCCTTGTACATTCTCTTTTCATTCCAATCAATGTCATGACTCCTAATTATCTTAGAACCTTTTAAATCCCAAAACTAGAATCTGAAATCACCAGAGCCATAACCAATGAAAGTACATCTTTTAGATTTAGCATCTAATTTCTTTCTATTTTCCTTATCAATATGCACAAAATCTTCTGAGCCAAATACTCTAAGAAAAGAAATATCTACCTCTTTTCTAGTCCAAGCTTCTTTTGGTATTCCACCATTCAGTGCACTTGAAGGTCCACTGATTAATCAAATAAACCATCGTGTCTACTGCTTCTACCCAAAACTGTAAGGGCAATCCAACATGTATCCTCATGCTTCTAGCACATTCCATGATTGTCATGTTCATTCTCTCTACAACACCATTCTCTTGTGGTGTTCTAGGAACCATCCTTTCTCTGCATATTCCATTTACTGAACAATAATCATTGAAATCCTTGTTGTAGTACTCACCACCATTTTCAAATCTAAGGCACTTTAACTTTAAATTCGATTCATTTTCCACAAGGGCTTTCCATATTTTAAATTTTTGAAAACTATCAGATTTACGATTCATTTAATGAACACATACCTTTCTTGGGCATCATCAATGAAAATAACATAGTATTGGGATCCTCCACGAGAAGCTACCTAGACTGGTCCCCACACATATGAGTGCACAAGCTCAAATTTATGCTTCATCTTTGTTTCCCCAACTTTGAGAAATCTTACTCTCTTTTTCTTTCCAAAAATATAATGCTCACAGAAATCAAGATCTACACATTTCAGATCTGATAACTTACCCTTTTCCTTTAAGATATGCATTCCCTTTTCACTCATATGGCCTAGCCGATTGTGCCACATGTTTGTATATGAATTTGAAGTAGATAGAATAGAAAAGGAATCAGTAATACATGTAGATAAATACAATGATCCTACCTTCTTACCTCTTGCTACAATAAGAGATCCCTTAGTAACTTTCCAAGATTCGGTGTGAGTGTAACCATGTAACCAATTTCACACAATTATCCTATAGAAATTAGATTTATTTTAAGGCTTGGAACATGCCTCACATATTTTAATATCCATGTATTTCCATTCTACAATTTAAGATGAACTTCACCTCTACCAGTAATATTACATGGTTCATCATCTCCTAAATAAATATGCCCAAAATTACCCTAGACATAATTTTTGAAATAGCCCTTATTAGGGGTTACATGGAAAGAATCTCCTGAATATAAAACCCATGACACTATTTAATTATCCAAGGAGAGAATTAGGGTATCTTGCATTACCTCTTTTGCAACAACATTTTCCTCTTTACCTTTCTCGGTGCATTCTCTTTTTTTTCCTTGAACTAATAATCCTTCTTTGCATGACCTTTCTTTCCAAAATTCCAATAGATTATACCTATACCTCTATATTTAGATTTGTCATTCTTAGACTTTGATTTTTCCACTATTCTTTCTCTTGGATATCTCTTTCTACCTTCCCTTGCTTTCTACATTAAAAGCATTCCCATATGATGATTCTCCTGTACTTTTCCTACATATTTCTTCATTCAGGATTACACTAACCACATCATCAAACTTTAAAACATTAGTATTAGACATTGTATTACTTAACAACCATTACCAAGTTATCCCAACTATCTAGCAAAGAGAATAATAATAAAATTGCTTTCACTTCATCATCAAAAGGAATAATAACTGATTTTAATTGATTTACAATAGATTGAAATCATTCAAATGACTTGATGCAGTCCACCTTCTTGCATATTTAAATTAAACAATTTTGATATTAAATAAACTTTATTTGAAGCACTAGGTTTTTCATATAGATTTGCTAAATATTTCATCAACTCTACCATAGATCCTACTTCGGTAATATTTGAAGCCATAGATCGCCAAGATAAATATTATAGATCCCAGATCCTTTCTATCAAGAATTATCCATTCTTCATTAGTCATCTTTACAGGTCTTACCTTCTCATCCAACGGTAAGTATAAATCTTTCTGATACAGATAATACTCTACCTACATCTTCCATGATAGATAGTCACGCCGTCAAATTTATCTACTTTTAATTTATCTTCTTATCATATTAGTTTTCTCCCACTCAATCAGAAATCCCTCTGTGAGTAAATTTGTCAACACACACAACCCTCAAACAAATATGCTCTAATACTAGTTGTTGGGGTTAGCACACCGGTTGTACAAATATATTAATCAAATCTAAGCATAAAATCAATCAATACGGAAATAAACAAGAAGAAAAAATACACAAGATTTAATGTGGTTCACCCAGTGTGGGCTACGTCCACCAAGAAAACACCAATTTATTATCACAGAGGAAATACAATGAATATTTGTAATCTTCCACATCTTCTTGGATGTCCTGTACTTTCTTCTCTACAAATTTATATTTTCTCTCAAAAGTAAACTTCTCTTAATTCTCAATTGAATTATACCTTATAAACCCTAGCTTTATGCTTATATATGCATCTTCAATCTTAGGGAACTTTAGCTATGTAATTACAACAATTAGATTCACTTTACAACTAAAGATAGATCTCGATTCCCGCAATCGAATTATAGTAGTTACGCACAGAAACCAATGCCAATTAGCCTTAATCGATGTCGATTAGCCGAATCGATGTCGGTTCCTCCTTTCCCTGATTGATACCAATCCATGGGTGAGAAAAAATGGCTCATCAATCGATGCCATTCATCGTGTATTCTAGTAAGTCCGTAAAAGCATGCCAGGGGAAGAAATTAAGCTACACAACTCAAAAATCTCCTACTACTTTTGAATCTTACTGAACCAAGGTGAGAGGACCCAAATGGTATCTTGAGGGGGAGGGATATTATGATTCAATCTCCCCTACAATTATTGGAAAATCAATCTAAAGAAACTATATCCACAAATTAAATGCTCACTCAAGATAGTTGTGACACAAACACTGCATTTACTCAGTATTAAGCACAAGTTACTATAGAAAAATGGGATATGATTATGAACATAATTCACAAGGATGTGTTAGGTTGTGGAGCTCTGTTTTCATATGAGAAAGTGTTGAAGACTATACACTAAGAGTACTTTGTACACTTTCCACGCTTGTCTCATCGGGGTTTGAGGCAGGCCGTGCCCCACCCCGGTAATAGGGGTTCATAGTGTAGGCCCAAAAAAAAAATTGGCCTTAAAACGTGCCGGATATATTAGGAAACATGCTCTTCTCATATGGGTGGGATTTTTGACCCATATATTTATGGGACAGTTTTTGCCCATAGTTTTGATACCCACGGTTTGTAAAACTACTTAAACAATTGTCTAGTTATATGGTTTTATGCATATGGTAGGATGATGTAATATTGTAGATGTGTTTTGAATTCAAGTGTGAATTCTATAGAGTTTGTTGAGCATAGCTCCAAACATATCTGGGTATTGTATTGAGAGAGTGGTGGCTTGTAATAAAATTTGAGAAAGTGATTCTTGGTGGACGTAGCCTAAATTGGGTGAACCACGTTAAATATTGTCTCTTTGTGTTGTTTTATTTTATTCTGCAATTTTATTTGAGATATGTAATATTTTCTACATATTAGTTTCTATTGTTGCGATTCTATGAGGGATTATTCCACATATTTTATCCCTTATTTCCTAATAATTGGTATCGAGATCTGGTTTGGTTTGCTAAAGTTTTGAATCACAGGGAAAGTTTTATCTTGAGTGGGAGCTATGGAAGATGATGGAAGATCTAGGTTTGATAAATTCAACGGGCATAATTTTAGTCTTTGGAAGATGTAGATGGAAGATTACCTTTATCAGAAGGATCTTTATATTCCACTGCTCGAGAAGGTGAACAAACCTCGAGCATGACAGAGATACGGAATGGGATTTGTTGGATAGGAAGGCACTTGGGATAATTCGGTTACGTCTTACATCTTATGTATTATTTAATGTTTCAAAGGAAAAGACTACAAAATAACCGATGGATGCATTAGGAAATTGTATGAAAAACCCTCTTCCTCTAATACAATATTTTTAATGAAAAAGTTGCTTAATATGAAGATGTCTGAGAATGGTTCAATATCAAATCATTTAAATGATTTTAATACGGTTGTAAATATGCTAGCTTTGGTTACAATAGAATTTGATGAAGAAGTTAGGGATTTATTAGTTTTGTGCTCTTTACTTGAGAGTTAGAATAGCCTAGTAATGGCGGTAAGCAACTCAGTTCTAGATAACTCAAAGTTGAAGTTTGAGGATGTTGTAGGGGTGATTCTAAGAAAGGAAATGTGAAGAAAAATCTCTAGTGAATATTCTACTTCAGGGAATGCTTTGACAGTGGAAACTAGAGGGAGATAGAAGAATAGAGGAAGCCGTGGAAAATCAAAGGATCGGGAAAGGTCAAAATCCAAAAGCAAGATAGTATGTTGGCACTGTGGAAAGTCTGGGCATGCAAAGAAGGATTGTTGGGAGCTTCGGGACAAGAAGAAACAATAGGAAGAAAAAAAGGAGGAAAATGTGGCAATGGGTAATGTATGTCAGGATGTTTTGATTCTTTCTTTGCACAATATTCTTTGAATCTTGGGTTTTAGATTCAGGGGCTTCTTTCCATGCTACTCCACATAGGCATTATTTTGTTTATTATGTTCAAGGAGATTTTGGGCAAGTTTTTCTTGGTGATTATGATCCTTCAACATAGTTGGAAAAGGTTATGTTTAGGCTAAGATGCAGAATGGGAATACTTGGCTATTGAATGATGTCGACATGTGCCTACATTAAGACAAAATTTGATATTGGCGGGGTAGTTGGGAAGTGATGGTTATAATGTGATATTTACAAGGTGGACTCTTGGAAGGTTATTGTTGTTACGGGCTCATAGCACCCCCGGATGCAGATCGGTGTTCTAAGTTGATCACTCTAGCATCCCGGTGTGATTGCACAACATGGAAACCTCTCTCCAAGCGTGGGACTTGTAAAGCGAGAGAGGAATCTCCAGAGAAGGCTGGTTCCTGCTCCTAAACTACCTGCCATAAGCAATTCCAGTACAGGCAAGCTAATCTAAACCTAATCTAACCATGCCAAGGAGACAGAGAGAGAGAGAGAAAAGGGAAAAACAGCAAAAGCCTACACTAAAACGGTGATACACCAGAGAAGGAGAATGTTGAACATCTATCAAAACTGCCATGGGACAAGGACAGGTGAGCAATGGGAAGGATGGACAGATGCATCACAGGCCCAAAGATAGATTTCACACAGAAAATGCCCCAAAACTCCGTGAACACAGCTCCATACCTGTAATGAACATCAGAACATGCACAAATACCTGCAATGAAGAGAGGAAAGAAGAAAACAAGCAAAGGAACGAGTAAGGATGGACAAATGCATCACAAAACACGTTTTTGTTGCTCCGTAAGTTTGCGAGAGAACATCATTTCAATAGTAGAAGGCAAAACGCCATTACAAAGCAAGGGAGGAGGTTCAAACTCCATTTTCAACTCTGGAGAAGAAAAAGAAGGGAGGGAGAGCAGAAAAGATGAACAACTTGTAATTTTTTTTAAAGAAGCCCCTCTGTACAATATATAGGAAGAAAGAGAGAGGGAAGAGAGGGGAAATTCAGAATCTACTCCAACCACTTCTTGGTAGCATTTAAATCATCTCATTATGATCCAAGCGGTGGATCCTGACAAAACGGTGGGCTGTCTAACAGGAGTAGCGAGCTGTCTACTGTAATAAAATTGGTTGTTGAAGCATTACACGCATCAGAGACGTTTTCTTAATTTTCTCCTCCAAAATACACCAAAATGCAAGATTGACCCCGAGAATCATGTAGAGAATTTCAACAGCTTTCCATTTATATAAAGAACGTGCAAATTTGAGCTCTGGATCAAAAGATATGGAGATCTGAAGATCTAGGGCACAAAACAGGTGAAAACAGATTTTTAAATTTCTTCCCACGCTCTACCACCTAGATGACACGTGGCACGTGCTGATTGAATATGTTATTCTCTCATTTGACTGTCCCACAGTTTTCCTTGAAAACTTTGACTTTTTTATGATTCGGAACATTTTTTACTTTTCCTCCGCGCCCCCGCCACTTGGGACACGTGGCATGCATTGATTGGTCGATACGGGGTGTGGAGTAGACTTTCACTTTTAGCTCTTTGGCTGAACTTGGCCAAATTTCCCAAATCTTTCCCTAGCTCCGCATTTTCTCGCTCCATTGGACACGTGTCCTGTACTAATTGGCTCGGGCCAGTGCTTCAAACCTTGCCCCTTTGACTTTTGGACATTTTTCCTGCAACACGTGTCATGCGTGATTCGTCCCACAGCTCGCCGGATTTTCACGTCCACCACGTCTTTTTGTCCCGGATGTCCCAAAGTGCTTCGCAGATAGAATCCTCCGATCTACCCGAAATGGGATTCCTCATCCCTTTTCTGTCAGTGACACGTGGCATGATCTGATTGGCTTTCGGCTCCTTCGGCTATCCGCGTCCCACGCGTCCCTTTGTCCCACTTGTCCTTGTGTTAAAGTTTCCTATTTCGGGCGAACCGGCCGATTCGCGTCCTTCGCGCACTCATGGCCTAGATGTCCCTGTGCGAAAGTTTCCCGTTCCGGCCGAACCGGCCGGTTCGGGTCCTTCGCGTACTCTTGTCCCGCTTGCTCCCGATTAAGGACTTGGACAAATTTTCTTTCTTTCGGCCGATTCGGGCATTTCAAGGCGTCCATTTTTCCTTGATGTCCCTTTTGCTATTTGGGCCGCTGTAGGATTTTCGGCTGATCCGTGCCTTCGACGTCCCAAATGTCCCAACCGTCCCTGGGGACTAGGACTTAGCCGATTTTCACAATTTTTCTGGCCCAAGCTTATTTTCTGCAACTTTCTCGCATTTTCTCGAGCTTTTTCTTTTCGACCTAGACAAGAGAGTTAGAAAAATTTCTGAAGGGACCTTAGAAACATGATTTTTTCCCTGGATTAATCAATTTTCCGGGACTTTAGAATTCGATGTATGTTATCAATTCAACCCTGAGGGGGTGAAATTGGATAATAGTTACCAAGGGCGATCTTGTGGTGGCAAGAGGTAAGAAGGTTGGAACCTTATATTTAACCACTTATAGCACTAATATTTGTAATATTGTGGCTTAAGAAGTAGATACAACATTGTGGCACTATAGGCTCGGTCATATGAGCCATAAGGGCATGGAGATCGTATAGAAGGATTTTCCTAAATATACGAAATAGGTTTGGAGTTACGTGATGTTTTCATATATGGGAAACGAGAAGTTAGTAAGGTTTCTCAAGGTTGGACCTACAAAGAAAGAGAGTAAGTTAGAGCTAGTGTACTCGATGTGTGGGACCGGCCTGTATCATCTCTTAGGGGTTCAAGTTATTATGTTACTTTTATTGATGATGCAATAAGAAAATTTTTGGGTTTATTGTATTAGAAAAAAATCTGATGTATTTGACAAATTTGTTAAATGGAAAGCCTTGGTAGATAATGAAACAGGTCTTAAGCTAAAATGTCTTAGGTCAAATAATGGAGGGGAGTATTGCAGCAATGAATTTGATGATTAATGTTTTAAGAATGGAATCCACAGAAAAATACGAGTTCGGGAACTCGTAATGAATGGGGTTTTCAAAAGGATGAACAGTAACAATAATGGAATGTGCTAGGAGCATGAGGTTACATGCGGGACTACCTCTTTCTTTTTGGGTAGAAGCGATGAGCACAGCTTGTGTACTTGATAAATAGAGGACCCTCAAGTGCCTTGGATGGAGGCATACTTGAGGATGTTTGGTATGGTAAGAAAGTTGATTATTCATTTCTTAGAGTCTTTGGATGTGAGGTGTTTTTTCATACATACAAGGATGATAGGACCAAGCTAAAGGCTAAATCAAAAAAATGTACTTTCATTGGTTATGGTGGTGATGAATTTGGATATAAATGTTGGAGTATTAAGGACAAGAAAATCATTTGATCTAGGGATGTGGTCTTTAATGAGAAAGTCATGTATAAGCAAAGCGATTCACGGGAAAATAGGGAAGAATCTAAGAAAGAATATGCAGCGGTAGAGGATCTTCCAAATGGAAAAGTGACACATGAATCAAGTTAAGGAACCTCCTCAATAGGAACCCCAAACTCCTATATTGAGGAGGTATTCTAGGTAAGAAGATAACCTAAACATTTTCTCCTTCCCTTTATTATTTATTACTCACTAATAGTGGAGATCCAGAGAGCTTTAATGAAGCAATGCAATTAAATGACATAAAGAAGTGGGAGCAAGCCATGGATGAGGAGCATCAGGCTCTCATGGAGAACCAAACATGGGATTTGGTGAAGCTACCCAAAGGCAAAAGAGTATTACAGAACAAGTGGGTGTTTAGAGTAAAAGAGGAATAAGGAGAAAAGAAAATATACAAGGCCGAGTTAGTGGTCAAGGGGTTTTGCACTGAAAAAAGGTATAGATTTTGATGAGATTTTTATCCTATAGTAAAAATGAATTCTATTAGAACTGTTCTTGGAATAGCAGTAGGTGAAGACTTACACTTAGATCATCTTGATGTAAAAGCTGCATTTCTCCATGGTGATTTAGAGGATGAACTATATATGCAGCAACCAGAGGGCTATGAGGTCAAAAGTAAAGAGGAGATGGTGTGCAAGGCGAAGAAGAGCTTGTATGGCTTGAAACAAGCTCCACGTCAATGGTATAAGAAATTTGATAGCTTTATGATGGATTAAGTTTATATTAGATTTCATTATGACCATTGCATGTATACAAAGAAATTTGAGGATGGTAGTTATATTATCCTGTGTTTGTATGTGGATGACATGTTAGTTACAGGTAAAAACATGCAGGAAATAAAAGTACTCAAGAAGCAAGCTAAGTGAATCCTTTACTATGAAGGATTTGGGGGTAGCCAAACAAATCCTTGGTATGAGGATATCTTGAGATAGGAAGGAATGGAAGCTGACTTTATCTCAGGAAGAGTACATTAATAAGGTCTTAGAGAGGTTAATATGCAGGATGCTAAACCGGTTGGGACTCCTTCAGAGGCCATTTCAAGTTATCAAAGGAGTAGTGTCCTAAGAAAAAGT
Organism: Taxus wallichiana var. yunnanensis; assembly: GCA_018340775.1. Classification (NCBI taxonomy): domain Eukaryota; kingdom Viridiplantae; phylum Streptophyta; class Pinopsida; order Cupressales; family Taxaceae; genus Taxus; species Taxus wallichiana. Next base: position 192,045,754 of record CM031239.1, read on the forward strand.
GAGATAAAAAATAGATGTCCAAGGTACCTTACTCATCGGTAGTTGGAAGTTTGATGTATGCCATGGTGTGCACTAGGACTGATATTTCCCATGCAATGGGAGTAGTGAGTAGATTTGTGAGTGATCCAGGTAGAGATCATTGGCAGACAATAAAGTGGATCCTTCGGTATTTGAGAGGGACCATGGGGACAATTTTGTGCTATAGTGGATCAGACACCACTTTGTGTGGTTATGTAGATTCAGATATGGCTGGAGATGTAGACAGTGGGAGGAGCACGACAGGTTATGTTTACACTGTAGGTGGGACAACAGTGAGTTGGATTTCACGACTACAGAAGCTGGTGGATTTGTCAACCACAGAGGCTGAGTATGTTGTTGCCACAGAGGCAAGCAAAGAAATGATTTGGTTACAACAATTTCTTTCCACTCTAGGATGAAGCATAAGTAGGAGAAAGGAAAGCTACATAGTGATAGTTCGAGTGCTATACACCTAGCTAAGAACTCTGCTTTCCACTCTAGGATGAAGCATATACAGTTAAGGTACCATTTCATCAGGAAAACTTTAGAGGAAGAGAAGTTGAAGCTGGAGAAGATTCATACCAGTCAGAATCTTACTGGACATGATGACCAAGGTGGTCACAAGGGAAAAACTGAAGTTGTGTTCATCTTTGGTTGGTCTTCATGGAAACTAGTGAAGGGTTGAGAAGCTTGCTCATAGGAAAACTAGTCTCCAAGTGGGAGATTGTTAGGTTGTGGATCATGTTTTCATGTGAGAAAGTGTTTAAGACTGTAGACTAAGAGTATTATACACTTTCCATAGTTTTCTCACCGGGGTTTGGGGCTAGGTCCCGAGCGGGGTCTGGGGTGGAAACCCCGTATAAGGTGTTCAAGGGTGCAAGCCCCGAAAAAACAAAATTGGCCTTAAAACGTGCCCGATATATCGGGAAACATCCTCTTCTCATATGGGCAAGTATTTTTGACCCATATGTTTATGGGATAGTTTTTTCCCATGGTTTTGATACCCACAGTTTTGTAAAACTACTTAAGTATTTGTCTACTTATATGGTTTTATGCATATGGTAGGATGATGTAACATTGTAGATGTGTTTTGAATTCTGGTGTGAATTCTATAGAGTTTTTTTAGCATAGCTCCAAAAATATCTGGGTATTGTATTGAGAGAGCGGTGGCTTGTAATAAAATCTGAGCAAGTGATTCTTGGTGGACGTAGCCCAAATTGGGTGAACCACGTTAAACATATTCTCTTTGTGTTGTGTTTTTTTATTCTATAATTTTATTTGAGATATGTAATACTTTCGCATATTAGTTTCTCTTTCATTGCGATTCTATGAGGGATTATTCTGCATATTTTATCCCTTATTTCCTAAAAGGATGTTGTTAATAACTTGGAATTAAATGAAATTTATAATGCTAAGATTTAATATTAGAGGCAAAATCACTTAAAATATGTAAAGATGATGTAGTCTGTAGGAAAACACATGTTGGATATATGAGGATGATGTAGTTTGCATGGGTAGAACATGATGGTGGGATAGAAATTTAAATGAAAGGGGGTGGAGATCTAATGGGGAGAAAAAAATATTCATCATCTTTTCTTGATGCTCTTGTGATGTATTAGAGCTTGAAACCAAAATAAGATAAAAAATTCAGGGGTTATCCGCATTCATGGACACCCAATTTGTGCAAACACTACCATGCAATTTATGAAAACTCCAACACAAACACTTGTGATTAAAAATTCATGTATCTATTATACCAAATACATAAAACCATATGATACCCTTAAAGGAAATAAGTATGCACTCCTATATTTCAATTTCATGAAGGAATTTTATTACTAAAGCAAATATTGTAAAGTAACACTACACAACAATATTTTTTCAATAATCAATCCAAAGAATAATCTAAAATGTACTTCTTTATATTTCATTAACATAACAAATACAAGATTAAAAAATAAATTAGTATGTTTCTTGATTCCATCTCCATTTACATTAGGAAACAACATATTCATATGTGACAAAATGATCATGTGTATTCAATTGGCAAGGGAGACATGTAAAATTCTCTCAATGCCTGCTAGTGACTATATAAGATGTAATCACCCTAGCTAAAACCCAAAATTAAAACCTCCAAAATTAAAGACATGCCTTCACTTTTATATATTTTTTCCCAAAAGGGAATATCCCATGATACCCCATGGAATGTTGAAAAAAATACACATGGGGTTGTGGTCCTTGCTCTGCAATTCCGATAAGAGAGGTGCCAAAATGAAAAAGATATCATCTTGATTTTCTTGGCTAGAACAATTTTGTTTCATGTTGAAACCTCTAGAGGAGTGGAGAATATTTTTTCCTCTGTCAACAAGTTCTTTTATCTTCTTCTGCAACTATCATCATTCCTTGTACACCTTAGGAAAGAGTTGGTTACGCATTACAATCAAATAATTTGATTCTCTTTGGAAAATAATGAATAGAATAAGTAATAAAGAATAAGGAATTACTAAGGGGACACATTGAGGTCCATTTGTTTTCCCTTTAGCTCTTCTTCTAGTTTATTCTTGTATACATCAAACCTCTCAAACATACCCAAAATTGGATCCTCATCTAGCCCTGCATGGTAGAGGAATATTATTTCCTACTTGGAAAGAATGTTGTCAAACTCATTGGAAATAACCTTCTTCCTTTTAATTCTCTTGGCCAATTTATTGATATATCCTTCCAAATGAATAAATTTTTTTATAGAAGAATATTTTAAAAATTTAGGAGGCTCTAACTCTTGTGCAATAGGGTGTTGAAGGATTTCTATCAACCTGTCTACATTTGCGGATTCTCGGGGTGTATATATCTTTTTAGGGGGTCATTCTTTCAAGTTTTGAATCTATGTCATCCACATACTCCCCGCCTTTTCTCTTATATCTTAGAGCTTGCTTACACATCCCTCTAAGGTTTCAATTATCAATTTGATGGCCCCTTTGTATTCATATTGTCTTCCTATGCAATCTGATGAGACTATACCTTCATTTTCCACCACTTCATCTCCCAAATATGTTATGGCCTCAAGCTTGGGTAACAATCCATTCCAATAATCAATCTTTGTTTGATATTTGTCAATTAAGACCTTGTTTTCTTCAATTTGATCAGAGACTTGATTATGACATTCAATGATGTCCTTGATGGTCTTACTACCTCTTGTCATCAGTTCACTTTCCCACTTTTTTGTTTCCTCTCCCCTATAATTCAAATCTTTAGCATTCTTTATTACTTTTGAGGCAAAGGTTGGGGTCATCTCTTGACCATTTGGAGGAGCTTATATCCATTTTTTCACATAGGTTGATAAAATATCAACCTTCTCTCTTAAATTCTCCTTGGTTTCTTTGTCCTTGCTAATATTTTGGAAGAGACCACTCATTTCCATAGTAACATCATGATTTAATTCCTCAATGTTCTTCTTTCCTAGTGGGATTCTAGTGATTTTATAATCATAAAGGGAATATTCATCCCTTAATACATCACATTGGGGGTAGCCACCTCCACAAACCTCTCTCTTTGAGCCTCAACCAATTTTATAGATAAAATCCTTAATTTATTTTGGGTCCTTAATGGATTCAAGGAGATGATGCTTTTAAGGTCACCTTAATCAATCTACACTTTCACCTTTCTCTTCCTTATGAGGGCTTCTCATAATAAACTTCCAATTTTAATACTACCTTCCCCTTATTCTTATTGTTGGGGAACACTTGACACTATCATTTGTTTTTGGGGTGTAAGGAGTGTGAAAATAAAGTCATTAACTTATACCTCTATCTTATCATGAGATTTAACAGAGGGCACTTGTGTTTATTCTCCCTACCCCATGGATCTTCACTTCTTCCTTCATCGTAGTTGAATATGGTTGGGTACTTGAATTTTTAGATTTTGTTTTCCTCAACCTCTTCTTCTCTAGATGGTGAAGGTTCCTTGATTTGTTCACTTTGTGGCTATTCTTTATTTTGAGCCTCTTCTCCTACAACTTCATGAGTTACAATCACATTTTCCACTGTACCTAGAGGCTAGAGTTAACTGAATAGGATCCATGATCTTTGGTTTCGAACTTCATCTAGTGGAACCTCTTTAACATGTGGTTTCTCTATTTCACTTGTTACAATTCCTTCTCTAATGGACTTATCTACCTCACCAATTACAACTCCTTCTATGGTAATTACTTCATGTGATACTAGGCATCCTTCCTTCTCCCTAACTGACGCATCTTGTAAATTATCTTGGAGAATATCAACTCCAACATCTTGATCCAACCCATGTAACAAGTTAGTGAATGTTTGTTCATGTGATGGGTCTGGTATATCCTACCCTTTATCTCCTTGGGTTTCTTACATTTGAACTTCCTCAATGGATACATTGGTAGGAGTCTCATAGATAGGCATATTGGTAGGTTCCTCATGATACACATGAGGTGGGGTAATAAGCACTACCTTTGGAATCTAAGGGGGTAAAACAAGTATATGTAATTGTGAAGTTATCATCTCAAGTTTTGTTTATGCGGCTTTCTCCATCGTAGGTTTTTCCACATTTTCCCTCTCGGTTCTAATAAAATTTAGAGTCACAAGATCCTCTTCACCATCTTCATGGATGGTTTCTAATATTGGACCCATATTTGGTTGGCTTGAGGGAAAACTCTTTTCTTATGTTTTATGTTGCTAGATGACCCCCGTGAGGAAGAAATGTGTACAAGAACCCAAATGGTTTCCTTTAAAAAAATGTCTTATGCCTTGATGTTGGATGTGGAACTACTTGAAGAGGTGTGACTATAATAATAGGAGCATTTGGCATGGCCTTCTTTAATATTTCTTATGTCGTGTGTTTCAATTTTGACATAGAAGTCCATGTCTTGCTTATGGTAGAAGTGAACTCTTCCATGACCTATGAAGTTGGTCCCTTGATGGAAATATATGGGGATTTTCCCTTTAGGGGATCTAAGCTTAAAAATCCTTTTCTCAAAGGGGGAAGTACATATTTTATGACACTAATTACAGGTACTCCCTTAAATCTTTGTTATGTTTTGCAGTTTAAATAAATTCCCCTTTTAGCTAGCCAAATCAAAGTCCTCTTGATAATGTGAAAAGTTATATCATGTAACGAGGTACTTTAAAGATTTTTCTAATCAATATTTGGGAGAGGATGTGAGGCTATATTCTTGTAAGTATAGTATTTACTCACCATTTCCTTTCCATCTTCCAACCCCTAGGGTACAACTACAATTTTACAGTTCACAATTTGGGTTAGGGTCATCCATTATTTTAATCTTACTTCTTCCTTATCCCTATAGTATATCCAATAGTTCTTATAGCAAGGCTCATGTTCATGGGAACTCTCCAAAGATCCTTAAAATATCAATCTAATATCATAATTAGGCCTAGGAATAAATTTACACAAGGTGATCCTACCAATTTCTACTTCTCAAATCATAGCTTTAACCAAGAAAGGACATGAATACCTCCCAATGTTGATAGGGAACTTGATATTATCCTTATGCTTCCCTGCGATCATCTTATGCACTACTACCAACTACCTTGACACTTCTAATAGTGCTCATTTGTCATCCAAGTACCTTAGTATCATATAAGGAGTGTCATGAAAATCACTTACCCGATGTAAGTGAAAGTTATGAATTGTATGAAGTAACATCTGTATGCAATTATTACCTTATTTTCTTGTGGATATATCCTGTTATATCCCCATTCAATCTTGAATAAACATATGAGAGGAGAAAATAAAGTATCATCACCATTCTAAAATTATAGATGTAATTATCCAAGTTTAGATGTGGGTACACATCATAAACTCTATAGTTTCCAAAGCCATTCACACTATCCATTCTAGGGAATTGCATATGGCAAGAAATGTTGTAAACAAAGTAATAGGTCATGTAAAACTCTAATTTATTAGTAGAACCCTCCTTTATCTATACTACCATTCTAAATAATTGTTGGTGGATGCAACCATTGATAATTTCACCCCAATGAATATGTATATTTTTACAAGGATTATTTAAATGAAATTGAACATCCAGTCATAACAGGGATTTGTAGACTCTTTCCCTATAACCTTGTTTAACAAGGTGATGATATCCCCAATTTCTTCAATAAAATCAGACTTGTTAAACTTTTTGTGGATCCTAGCGGAAAATATTCTTGGATTTTCAAGCCAATTTTTGTTCAATATGCTAGAAGATTTTACACTATTTGCATTCTAATACACCTCTTCATTTTTAATGGTAATTTCTGCCACTTATGAAGCATCGAGGAGACTTAGAAATTCTTCAAAGGTTTCAGTGGTTAATGATAGGACCGAAGCAATTCTTACATCCCTTACTTCTCTGGCTACTGGGTTGTAGTGTTATGCACACACCCATACCAATTCCAGATACTAAGTAGATGGGGGGAAAGTAGCAGCTAGGTCAAGCCCACTTCAATCAATCCTCCTCATTATCTCATATTTATCTACGACATGTAACTGGATATAAATCAATGAGATTTTTATTGCCTAAGTTGGTGTCTATGACTTTGTCTAAGTCATAGGTAAGGTGGGAGGTGGTTTAGACACCTACCAACTAAATATTCATTTTTGCAGGGTGGGAGGCTAAAAATTCTACCAGAAAGATGGATTTGAAACAATTCAAATGCACCTAACACCTCTAATAATACTAACTGACACACTTTGATACAAAAAGTACTTCAAAGGCGGTAAAACACTTACCCGTGTAAACACCACCACAATTTTCCTTCGAGATGAGAATAACAACTAGGATGCCTTCAAAGCTCTAAATTTTTTTCACAATTTAAATGCATGAATTTTGTCTTCTTCTTATTTTAGGGATTTAAATTGCTTCATAAACTTAAAAATTAGAGAGATGGTGAGAGATTTTTGTGGATTCCAACCATATATTACCTTTAACGTGCTTTTATTAATGGTGGAACCTACTTCTATGGCTTCTACATTCATGATTGTTGATCTTTGATTATCAACTTTGGATTTTAACCTTACAAGAAGATAGATTGGCCACATCTGATTTCACACCGAATGGTTTATCTTTCTCTCATTCGCTCAAGATTTACAATCCTCATATGTGGCATCTTTAGAGGCCTTAATTTTTCTTAGTCATCTTTCTCGGGATTCGAGGCTGCACAAACAACTTGCAAACTTGTAAACCAGAAAAATACAAAGCTGATTTCCTTCTCAAAAGTCCTAAGATATTGACAAGTGTCGACCATGTCAGGTTGTTGTGGGAACATAAGTGTAGCTTGTAATCTTACAACAATGTAAAGTGCAGAGCTGCCCTCTTTGTCTACTATCACCAAATTATGACACGTGTCCCTCTTTTCAAGCCACGAGGATGAAAATGCAACTTGTAATATTGTAAAAATATAAATTTTTAAACTACAAAAATGCAAAGTTTCATTTTTTCTCTCGTGGTCCCGAGATTCATTGAATATTTCATTTCAAGGCTCGGGGATGAGTTTAGAGTTTGTAGACTTATAGAAATTTAAAGTTGCAAACTTGCAATAATGTGAAGCTACATTATTTCTATATGGTTATGATATTGTGACACGTTCCCCCTTTATCATACTTAGGGGATGAAAGCATAGTTTTTAATATTGCAACAACTACAAAGCCGCAAACTACAAAACTAAAAATTTGATTTTTTTCTCTATAGTCTTGAGTTTCGTTGAATATTCCATTTTAGACCTCGTGGATGAACTTGAAATTTACAATTTACATCAACGTTGACCTCCTCTTAAAGAATAAAAATGTACGGGAATATTCCCAAAATATTTCTTTTGCATGGTTGAGACTTGTATTTGTAACTTGTAACTTTACAAAAATTATAAATTTACTTCAATGTCTAGCTTTCACATGATACCTTGAATACTCCATTTTACACACTTCGAGGGTTGGAATGGAGTTTAAAAACTTGCAAAAATATAAACCTATGAATTTTCAAAGAGACCAAATCCTTCACATGGGTGGCTCCAATTCAAACACTTGATATGAATGTTGAGATTCGCACTTATCACCCACACCATTAAACCGGAACTTCATTGCAACACCAAAAATTAAAGGGAAGCGTTAATGTGTTAGCACAAAACCATGTTATGGGGTTAAGCCATAATATAATTATGACATTAAAGCCAAGGGAACCACACAACAACTTCACGGATCGATAAGAAAATGATGAAATGATATGGTTACTCTAATATACTTAGGAAAATTCACAAAGCGTGCCCATATTCTAACTTGACCAAATTGGGCACCAACAAGTTACAATTATTATTCTCAATTACTAAACAAACAAAACTAAATCAAAATATACTTATGTTGAACTATCGTTTACACTTCGGGATCATCTATGAGTGAACATGTAGTTGGTGCCCTATCTCCTCCTATTGGTGGGGACATGCCCGTCCCCCACCTCCTCCTACAGGTGGAGGTACCAATTCTCCATCCAATACCGCTTGCACATTGTGTTGGTCCCCCTACTATGAATGGAAACATATATCACCCATCATGCTCCTCTCCACCATTGTGTATAGCCCACCATACATATGATGTCTTCCTTTTCTCCCACCACTATGAATGGACCCACCTTTTCTATGAGTAGTGGTAGGAGCTCAAATTTTTTTGATCTTGGTCAATCACCTTCTCTCACTATTACATGTAGGGATATCCTCCACTGATATAACACTTAGGGCACATCCTAAACAACTAGAAATTGTCAAGTCATGTGCTCATATTGTAAGAGCTCCACCTACCTAGGAATTGATCCTCTAACCACATGCTTCTCATCTAACCTAGCTCCATGACATCCTTGGCCTACCTAGGTAATATCTATACAACCTCTAAATCATCCCCCTTTGGTTAATTTGTCTAATAGATCCCGATAATCCATCGTCTTAAGCCCCGCCTCTATAGAATCATCCACCTAGTTGTATATATATCTAGATGAGCCCATTTGGCCCATAGTCCTCCTGTGGACAACACTATTACAATTTTTCATATTCCCACATGTGTAATAAGGTCATTGTTGTGACCACATATCTATAAATCAAATCTATATATATATATATATATATATATATATATATATATATATGCAAATGAGCCAACATATACTAGCCCTAAACATACCTTACTCCTCGTTCCTTAAATTAAGCAATCTCACAAAGTCTATATAAAGTGGACACACAACCACCATCTACTGATAAAAAGATGCTAATAAAATTTGAATGCACAAAGAGAGTATTGTTATGAGAGGGGAACCAAACATAATCCAAAATATCTTATATTCATAACACATTAAAAATCACTTTACAAGAGGTGTATAAATAAGGACAGAGAAGTGTAACCACCACCTAAAAAGGTGGAGAAGTGTAACTCCCATCAATCCCACTAACACCTAAGCAAGCTAGACACATGTGTAGGAAAAACCATGTAATCGAGAAAAAAACATACACTAACACCCCCAAGTGTAACTTAGGAGGGTAAAATAAATGGGTATGACAAAAAGGCACGATGAGGTAACCAAGTGATGCAGCCTAGAATATGTTGTGTAAAACCAGTACCACCGGCACATCACTCCACCCAAGCTAAGCACTTACCCAAAGCGCACTAAGGTACTAGGCCCCTCTTTAGAGTTACGTGTGCACGATGTCGGTGTGATGATGATAAAACATATTAAGATCCATAAATAAACATAAACATTCCATAGTGCATAATCTAGATCTAGATCTTAGTGATTCATGAATTAAACAATAACTGTAATAAGATTAACCATACAAGAACCAGTTTCAATTATGTTTAACACCATTATCCATCCAATATACTCCATTACATTAAACACTCGTAAACAAAGAAGATTCTTATATTATAAAGTATCACCATAAGTCATGTGTGCATCGGATCAAAAACATAACTCTACAATAATTCAGTCTCAAGTCCCTCTTCAAACTAAAAATTTCAATACATATTTATAGAGGTGGGGACTTTCCCTTTACCGCTTACACACTTCTCAAAATAGGTTGCATGTTGATAATAGCCATGCACCTTTACAATGAAATGCACACATACAAGTGCACTAATAATAGGTGTCCTACAATTAACTCTACGAGGAAATCCTATTCTTAACTTAAAACCATGCATGGCGCTTATCATTTGCTCATTCTCAAAATACCCTTTGCATGTCATGGAAGTCTCCATCCCAATGTGTGCTCTGCATGTTATCTTCCAAAAATAGCCCTTATCCATAAAAATGGCTAAGTCCCAAACCAAACTGTTCTTGCACGCATTTCCTTTCTTATCATTTTGCGCCATCAAATGTACCTTGTTCCCACGCGTGCATTTTTGTGTGTCTACTCCTTAGAAAAATATTCTACCTTCTCAACATTACTCCACACTAAATTATATTTATATCCCAACAATGGGAATTATTTCTAATGTTCCCAACAACAAAGAATAAGAACTGAAATAATTTAAAGAATCATTGTAAAAAAGAATAAATTGCTCCCTCTTCTTCAACTAGTAGGATTAGCTCTAGATATTCATTCTTTATATCAACCTCCAATGTCTTCCATTCATCTAGTGTAGTCCTTGTCTTTTCTAGAACATCGGTGGCTATAACATCAATTTCATCCCGATTAATCTTTTCCTTCTAATTTCGTAGTACCCAAGCAACATTAGCCATAACAGACATCATTCCTTCTAGGAATTCCATCCTCTTTTATATGAGCTTCCTAATCTCATCTATCCTCTCCTTACGAGGATCGTGGGTTGTTGTGAGGGCTTCACACTTTTGTTTCACCTCTTTGGCCCATTAGGCACTCCAATTTCTACAAACACAAGACATACTAGAATAGGGCCGAAACTTATCTTTTCACCTATGCACACTTCCTCGTAATAGTTTTTACTATATAACTTGCTAAATTATACACTTCTCCTTGTGATATTTTCTTTGCAATATGTAGCCACATGGTATTTACCTCGTGATCATCTCTCTTGATCATTCAACTTAGTGAGTAAATATACGGAAGTCTACACCACATGATACTTCCTTAATTTATATATGTCCACCCTTGGCATATCCTAACTCCTTACCGGTGGCTATAAAAATGTCTTATCATTCAGATTAGTAATAATATTTTTCCTTGTGCCCTTTAATCCACAATATAGAAATTAGGGTTGTTGTGATCCTTACCCTCCATCTAGCGAAATAGAAGAATTACTCATGGAATCTGTTCATAGGCCATTGGTATAAAACTTCTGCTTTTTCCAAAATATGGGAGTTTAGATAGTAAATAAAACCCTACCTTCTTGAGAAACTTGTCCCTATTGTCATCATATACCGGCATGTTATCCACCGTGCGCTTGTTGGTCTTTTTATTAAGCAAAGTGTCCAACTCTACCTTGTTTTCGGTGGTGCAAGTGGTTGTAATCACTTACTTTTCATCTATGAATGTGGGAATACTAATCCCCCGACAAGTATGTCTTCGGATACTACATCTCTGAAGAATTTCTCTCGAGATAAAATTTTACCTTGACTTTCACCTTTCTCTTCCCCTTTGTTCCGATCTAGGTGCTTTCTTTGGTGTCATGGTAAAAATCTCACCTTTTCTTCTCTTGCGAGTAAGGCCTTGTGCCCTAGTTTGAAACCATGTGCCCTAGCTTGAAACCGCATTCCCTAGCTCCTTCTTAATGCTTCTACTTCACTCAAACCCTTTAGTAATGTGGATGTAAGCCATGTCCATGCATAAATCTACTTTCCACGTCCGGTTTTGTAGCTCTCCGCACCTCAACATGTTTCACTAGGATCTATCATAACTTAGCTCACTCAAATACTTTTGATCGCAAAGGTAAAAATGAACCCACATCAAATCCTTATATATATTTTCAAAATTTAGTGCATTTATTGCTTCTTCACCTACCATGGATCCTCTCATTAATTGACCATTTTCCCAATTTACACATGGTATAACTTTGCACCTCATCTATAACCTTTTAGTGTGCATTCCTACCTTACACGGATGTAGACCTCCTTCTACGTGCATCCACGTGCCAAGTACGTCACCACTTTGTGACCTCCTCTAGTAGTTTACACGGCCACTTCTTACCTCACGTTATACTATTTATTTATTTATTTCCATCTATGGTCTTATATAGAAGCAATTTACTTTCTAGCAGTTCCTTTCCATACTTGAATAGCACCTGTAATAGTTTGTTCTCATGTGTACCCATTTGTGAATAATAAATAACAACCACCCCACACCAATGGTATGTGTAGTCCTCTGTGCATAAAAATACTTTAGATTGTAATTAGCTTTCAAAGCACACAAATGCGCTTATTACATAGAACACCAAACTAAATTGACAAAGCATAACAACAAAGAAGAAAATACATTAAAATAAATACATAAATGGAAATATATACTAAATGGAAATACTACCTTATTACTAACACCAAGAATACTTATTTATAGTAGGGCTTCAGCCTACTCCCATCAAAGTAACTAGGTAATGTATTCATTCAAGCACCTCTAATCGACAAGTGTTTGATTTAAGTGTATGAGTGATAACATACGGTCCCAACCAATGCACCTTAAGTTTTCCTAGATGGTGCAGAAACTTGGAATCATAAATAAGTACCATCTTTCCAAACTCAAGCTTCTTGTCCTTGATGTGTTTGTCATGCCATGCCTTTTTCCTAGCCTTTTCATGCTTCTGAATCCAACGTATTATGGCACGCCTCTCATTCAACTATAATAACTTGTAAATTATCTTCTTATAATGCTTTCTCATCAGTTAGACCTCCAATGCGCACAATACGCAAATATGGTAGCATGAATTCTATTAGAAGAGATACTTCTATGCCAAACACCAACTAAAAGGGTGTGGCCTTATTCAACCTTTTGTTGGTTTTTCTATACACCCAAAGCACAACAAAAACTTTATCATCCCAATCTTTCCTTCCAACATCACAAATTTTTGTTAAGGTTTGGCACAATATCTTGTTGAAGGCCTCAATAGTTCCATTTTATTGAGGGTGATAGAGTGTATTAGTGTGGTGTGAAACCATAAACTCATCCAATAATATCTTGATTGTCTCATTCAAGAAATGTTTACCCCTATCACTTGTCAAGCTTAGTGGACATCCATACCTAGTAAGAAAATTTTCCCATAAGAACTTTTTTGTTGTAGTTTTTGTACAATATTTTATAGTTGCTTATTTTATCCACCTTATAAGATAGTTTGTGCAAGTGATGATGTAGTGTGATCTAGTTCTATGCGCGGTTGGGAAGTAGGACCCACAAAGTCTATAGCCCATTTTTTAAATGAATCTACACTAGGAATATGCCTCAAAGGCATTTCATCTCTTTGTCCATGTTTTCTAAGGCATTGACAATGATCACATGCCTTACAATATTCTTTACAATCCTTGTATAGAGTCTCCCACCATAACCCAGTGAGTAGAATATTATAGATGGTGGCATCATCTGCATAGTTCCCACCTGCAATACCACCATGAGCCTCTTCCATGATATTTGTGCACTTTGGTTATACTATACACCAGTGTAATACTTCATCTCTACCGTAACACCCTTGACTGTTGTTATTTTCCTCCTTTGCATTCAAGTGTTGATATGTGATTTTCCTTATAAGGATATGATCTTCTGATTTTTGGAAATCATGCTTGATATGGATAAGTCTTTTCTACTCTTAAGATCCTATGATCGAACTGGTGTGACTTCTCTGAATCCATTTTTCAGTTCTGGTAGGTAAATTACAATCTAGTTTAAGAGTTGTAAACTTGTCTTTTGTCCGACTCATCCTTGGATCAATTTCAGTGATCCAAGGAATGTTTTTAGTAATGCTCTGTTGAAGTGAATGGTAAAATCGACATTCCATGAGTTAAGCTACACGTTGGACTAAAATTTGTTGTTGCAAGTTCTTTTACTTTTGTGTGAACGCACTTCCATTCAGTAGGATGTTGGCTTGGGTCCTTGAAGGTTGACCATGACAGGTCATTGTTGATAATGATGGGAATGCAACTGTTCACAACACAGAGAAAGATATCCGGGAACCTATTAAGGATTTACTTCGGAATCCTAAGCTAGGTGAAAGTATTCCTACCTAAGCTATGTTACTTGATATAATTTTGTTGCTAACCTAAACTTGATACAAAGGGTTAGAAGGGTTGCTAAGTATTAAAACTATAACCTAACACTACAAAGTTATTTGGTGATCTAACCTAGTTTCTTTAAACTATAGTATTTTTGGTTCACTCATTTGTGGGGTTATCTAACCTATTTGCTAAAGATCTATGTTAGAGGTTAGTGGTTAGTGTTACATCCTAAGGTACTAATGTAAATCCTACCTAAGATCTAACCTAAGCAATCTAACCTATCCTAAACTAATGGATGTGAATTGGAACTAAAAGGGTCGCATGTACATTGGTGACGGTTTCTAAACATTTATGAAGGTGATAAGGTTTATTTATTTCCTACTGATCTGCCAACTTTGGCAGAGGCTAATTTGGATGGTGGAGGCCTAGGTGGCAGTATCACTAGAAATGGAAATTCATGTTTTATTTGATTTGGAACTCACCAGTTTGGTAGGCAGTGGCAAGGAAGATTGGGCGGGAGATTGGGAAATTAATGCAATTAATTGTCTTGTTTGACGAGCCCGAACCACTTTGGTAGGTATGCCAAGCGGATTTTTGGTTGAGTTGTTTCACTTGCATGCTTTCCAATTTTCATTCTACTTGCACTCTAGTTTTTCGAACTAGTAGTTAAACTATATTACATGGCTATTTTTGTGGTTTCAAATCTATTTTTGTTTCATGGAGAGTATATGAGGCAATGTGGAGGAAGTATTTTGTTGTTTTGGTCTTTCGTGGAGAAGAAGGGAAGAAGCGAGCTCAGCTAAGAAGTCTTCTTCAATTTTCAGCGACACTATCAGGCATGATAGGCCCTAACTGTTAAAATATCTTGCTTTCTTCTAAGTGTTTTCATTAAAACAAATTTTCTCTATTAAGATCTGTGCATTCATGCTTAGCTGGTAAAATGATAGATGGGTTTGTAAGAAAACTTGTATTCTGTGTTTTTGGCATCTGTGTGTTCATGATTCTGTGGAAAGTTTTCTTTGCACTATCTTTTCATAAAGGAACCATGAATACTTAAACAAAAATGGTGACACTTGGTTGCTTCTTCAGTGGTTTGAAATGTTTGTTGGGTGAACTAGTCATGTCTTGTGAATTCGAACTGGTAAGAATTCATCTTATTAAACTTGTATGCAAGTACTAGCTTCAGTTGGGAAACTTGTTTAGTAAAGAGGACTGTAACTGAGATTCTCAGGGTTTGTTAGCATATGTTTTGATCCATAGTTAAATAGGCTATGAATAAACCCATATAGGATCTGGGAATTGTATTCTTCTTGAGAAAAATTGTTGACTATTAATAGGTTTCACGTGCACTTTAGGTAAACCTGTATATGTCTTGTTGTTTTGTATTTTACCTTGTGGAACTTTGATGGTAGCAAAGTTCACATGCATGGATAAACCATATATAGTTGGTTTATGTGTTTCTCCTTGCATGAAAACATGGTCTGTTATGGAAACTTGCATGCACAGGAAAAGTAATATAGGGTTTAGTTTGTATTTCATTCTGTGAACTTGATTGATTTTGGGACTTGTGTTTGTTATCATTTTGGATAACTTGACTGTAACTCAAGTCACTTTGGCATGGTGCTTGTGGAATCTTGTTCTTTGACCATGTTAATGGTATTTGGAGATTCTTTGTAAACCCGACTCTGAGAGTCATCCTTTCTGAGCTTTGTCTAAGCATCTTACATTCTGTTTTGTTCAGAAATAAGGTTGATAGGATGTTAATGAAAAATGGAAGCATTTCTTCTTATTTCAAACTGTATGCAAATACTTTTCACTGCTCTCGGTCTAGTCTTACAGTGCTTTGGTGTATTATGTATTGTGGTTGTGATATTGATATCCTTCACTGTACTCACCATTTATTACTTGATGTTCTTAATGGAATAGAAACCTGAACATTGTGTTGGTTCAGGTATTATGGTCTTTTGATCTTTTAATACACTTTTAAGGGAACATATAGTTACCCTAATTTGGTTACATATATTTGAATGGTCTTGATTCTTCAATGATGTTTATACTTGGCATTGTGCTGGAATTGTAAACCATTCTGGACTGTACATATTATTCTTTGATGTTTGATATTGTCTTTTGATTGGATACCCAATTTATAATTTTGGTAGTGATGCGTTGGCATACCGTTAAGATGGTTCTACCTTGCCGAACTATTGGGTAGTCTTAAGTGTTAGCCATTACTCAGATTCCTACCTCTTGTTGGGTCTAATAAGGGTATGTCATGTCTTGGAAGATTGATTGTGATCTAAACTTGTTTTGAATGTGTCGAACTGCACTATTGAATTTATAGGGTTCTATAAATAGACAATGTTAGCATGATTTCTTCTTATCTGTGGTTGTTCTGAACCAATGGGAGAATGTTAGGCTTTTAAAGAAATATTCTGTGAAGCTCACTGATTTGTGGAATTTGTATGAGCTTGACTGTTATATTATCTCTAACGGAAAGTAGAAATTTATGCATTTGAATGAGATGATTTAGAAAGGAAGTTAGTTTTGGTACTCTCTTTCTTTGGAATGGTCATTGTTCTCCTTTCTTGGAACTCTGAATGAACTTAAACTGTATGAATGTGAGAAGGTAAAACTGTTCTATTATGTTGAAGGAAATTATTTGAGTTTGGGATCATATTTTGGTAAGACTCCTTCTATAATGTAGTTGGGTTAAGTACATTGATTAGAACCTCCTGATTCCTATTCTTAGTGAAATGAGAAAACAACGTTTATTAATCTTGTATACTTTTCATTTGACTGATGTGATGTGGAATGAGATTAAAGTTAGATTGGAAAATGAAATTGTAACTTATAGACATCGACAATCCATCACTTCTCCTTGGATTTCTTTCATTTGGATCTGTTGATAAATATATTATATTGTTATGTCTTAAAGTAGAATTACTTTAAAGGAACAGTTTAAATCATGGCCTACTCCAGTTTCAGCCTTTCTTTGATGATTATGTACTTTGGCAATGGAATACTTTCTTTTCTTCTTTACTTGAAAGATTATGCTGTAAACATTTATGAATCTTATAGTAAAGATATGTGTTGTACTTTATTGAAAACTTGGAAACAATGATATATTATGTTTTGTTGTTTGGTAAAGATATTTGATGAAATCAATTATACTTTAATTTATAGGACATGTATTATAGTTTATATCTTGTTCCTCCTTGTGTTAAAATATGTTTTGTATTGCTCTTCTTTTTATTGGTATTACTTACGCTTGGGAGTATGAATTACTGGTTGTTCATTAAAGCAGGGTTGTTTTATTGAAACAATTAGTGGAATGCACTTCGTTTTAAGGCTTAGTGCTTATCATGCTCAGTTTGTTGAACTGACCCATGCTAGCAATTTTTGCAGATGGACTTCGTAAGTGATAAGAGAAGGCAAAAACTTATATGATGCATTGGCTGATCTATGTTGATTTTCGAGAAGAATTATGATTTGTTCTTAAGTTGTATTGAAAAATAAAAGTTACCTTCTTTTGAATAAAGGTTGTTGTCCTACAGTATGTTTGTAATGCATAAGAATGTATAAGTTTGAAAATGAATTGAAAGATGAGAATTTACTTGCATAGATTGAGTAAATTATCTTGTTTGGAGGATACTCTTCTTATTATCTATATGTTTGGATGTGTGTTCTTGATGGGTATTATAAAAAGGAATTTAGATAAATATCCTAAGTAAGTTGCAGATTAAATAAGTGGCTAGAATACAACATTCTCATCTAAGTAATTCATTAAATCTTGTGATGTGAAATAAAACTATAATAAAAATTATTGTGATTATAAAGGACATTATAGGGTGGGCTAATCCCTAGAATGTAACTATGAAGAGGAAGACCCTTCCTCTCTAGTAATGATCTAAAGAAAAGAGGAAGATATGATTGTTAATCATTAAGACTTAATTATAATAAGTCTGATATGTTTCAGCCTTGTAGGTTGTTACACTTCCTTAATTGGTTAAGTTAATTAGAATAAAGGAACATAAGTTGTTGCTGTTTTGTTTTTGGATAACAGTTGTTAGGTCAAATCTATCGAATCTGGAAGCAATCTTAAGTTAATTAAAGTTCTTAAGATTATATGAATCTGAAATGTAAAAAGAACTTAAAGAGTGTTGGACTCGGGGTTGATGGGCTGCCGAAATATGTCGTCTTATAACCCAAATTTAACTTAACGTATGTAAACTCTTGGAGGTATGTACATCTTTACGAGGTTGTTCCATAGGATGTTGACACACGTCAACTGCAAGGTTGTACCTTTGAGAAGATTAGAATCTTCTTGAGGATACAACAGTGTAGTTAACATGTGGCAACACCCTTCTGCATTGATCGTCAAGATCTACACACCTTTGAACTTGATCAAGATTTCCCTCCCGGACTGGTTAGCCTCATAGTCAGGATATGAAGTAGCCCTCTAGGACTCAGGGTACCTTGGCACACGGGGTTAACCTAGGTTGACCCAGTATGCCAATTTATCCTAAGTCTTTGTGAGCCACATCATATCATGACCTATGTTGTTAACCTGGACTAGAGTTAAACCTTGAGCGAGGGACTGATTGAAGTCAGTATAAGACATTCTAGATAATAGTGGAGTGGGGTGAAGGACATATTCTAGTTTGATGAGTATGCTGTCAAGGAATAAGTAATACAAATAGTATGTTAGAAATATTTGGCCAAAGTATCACAAGCTGCTGATTGTGTTGTCCTATGTCACCTAGTCTAAGGATCGTGATGCTGATGAATATTGGTAACAAATATTCAGTTAGGTTCCTTAGGTAGATCACTCAAAACCCAAAACAGGGTAAGAGAACCAAGTACATGAAGTATTCAGAAGAATACTCAAAACTCAATGTTACACATGAATAGATCGGTAGTTACTGAGTCATGGAATGAATAGATTGGTTTCTCACCAAGTCATTGCAGCTACATATGGTTATCTATTATATGAATGATCGTTATAAAATGTGTGTTCTAAATTATGTATTTAGAACAGAGGAAATTGATCATGCAAAAAAAAAAGTTCCCTTGTTTCTAAAGTCTTAAAATTGGGAATGTTACATCTTGGTATCAGAGCTGAAGGTTGTAGCTCTTGGACCTATTGTGTCCATAATCTGATAAAAACTTGAATTTTCTTGTAACAAAAAATGGTTAGGACAAGAGGAAATGTTGTGAATAATGCTCCACCTGAGGAAGGAGTAGCAACAGCCCAAAAACTTGATGAGATCCTTGCTACCCTGTTGGACACAAGAGATCATTTAACTATGCTCAAGCAACAAGTGATGGGTAATGAGGAGGAAGAAGAAGCTGGTAATAACAATCAGCCACCTCTTGAGGACAACCCCAATATGGGTGTTGATAATAATAATGTTAATGTGCCCGACCTAGAAAACAAAAAGGCTAGGTTGGCTGCTGAACTCACTAATGATATAAAAAGGATAATTCCACCTAAGTTTGATGGCACCACATTAGGTGATGGGGCTAAGAACTGGCTCAGTGAGATGGAGAAGTACTTTGCAATAAGGAACTTCTCAGAAGAGACCAAAGCTATTTGGGGAGCATATCAGCTTTCCCATGAAGCATCTTCATGGTGGGACAGCCGGAAGGCTGAGCTAAACATTGATGAAACTAACATCACTTGGGATCAATTTAAAGGTTATTTCAGGAAACGATGGCTGCCACAACTTTATTATGATCAGAAAATGACTGAATTTTAGAACTTAGCTCAAGGGAAGTTAATTGTAACTGAGTATTGGGAACGGTTTACGAAACTACTCAAGTATGTACCTCAGTATCAAACTGATGAGAAGTTCAGGATACAAAAATTCATCATGGGGTTGAATCCCATCATTGGGGGAGAGGTTGATGTTCACAGCCCAACCACTATGGAAGGGGTTGTTGAGAAATCCATAAGGTAGGAACAGAAGTTAAAGGCTATTTCTACTCATAAAGAAGAAGTACGGAAGAAAGTTCCAAACTCTTCTTCAACTTCTCTTGCACCTAAGAAAGGACCATGGAAAAAGTTTGGTAACAAAAGTAAGTTTCCAACAGAAAATAATAAGAAAACAAGCAATGAATAAGACTGCTGGTAATACGAACAATTTTGCCAGAAATAATAATAACGGGCGAAAACCCTATGGAGGTCAGAATGATAACTTCAAGACTGGAAATAATTCTGAGCCCAAAAAGGGACCGGTAGGAGGCTGTTATAACTATGGAAAAGATCATTATGTGAATCAATTTCCTTTGAAGAAGGATGATCATAATCAGTAGCACAAGATACATGCTACAGTAGCTGACAAGCAAGCTGAAAAGCAAGTTACACCTATAGAAGTTCCTGGTAAGTTATTTGGCATACCTGTAACTATTCTTTTTGATACTAGAGCAACTGAATGTTTTATTTCTAGTAAACTTGCTTCAAAACTTAAAATAAAATCTAGAAAAATGGATAAATCATGGACTGTACATTATGGTAATAATTTTGTTCATATAGTTAGTATGTGTCTTTTCGGGAAGTCCTTGACTTACCTAGCTTTTCCATTGAAGTTGATCTCTATGTAGCACCTTTGGGATCTTATGATATAGTCATAGGTGTAAATTGGCTAGCAGAGCATAAAGAAAAGGTAGACTATTTTGAAAAACATATTAGTTGTTTAGATGATCTGTAGAAAACAACAGAGATTCAAGGTGTAAAACGAGAAATTTCAGTTAGGAAATTGTCAGCTATGCAACTTAAAAAGGCCAAGAATAAGGGTTATACCTTATATGCAGTAAAGATTTCTGAATCTGTGGAAGAAAATAGTGGTTTCTTGGAACGTTATCCACTGTTACAAAACTTCAGTGACGTGTTTCGGAAGAATTACGGGACTACCACCCAAAAGGAGTTTGAATTCACAATTGAAATCAAACCAGGTACTAAACCTATTTCTAAAGCACCTTATCGAATGACTACCACAGAGTTAGTAGAGCTTAAGGCTCAGTTACAAGAAATTTTGTCTAAGGGTTTGATTAGACCAAGTGTTTCACCTTGGGGAGCACCAGTGATCTTTGTGAAAAAGAAGGATGGAACACTTAGATTGTGCATTGATTACATGATGTTAAACAAAGCAACAATCAAGAATAGATACCCACTTCCTAGAATTGATGATCTATTTGATCAGATGCATGGAGCATCGGTATATTCCAAGATAGACCTTGATCTGGATATCACCAACTATGAATTAAGGAAGAGGACATTCATAAAATGGCTTTTAGGACAAGGTATGGACATTATGAATTCACAGTTTTACCCTTTGGATTAACAAATGCACCTGCAACTTTTATGAACTTAATGAATAATATCTTTCAAGAATACTTGGACAAGTTTGTGCTTGTATTCTTGGATGACATTCTCATATATTCTAAAAATGTGGAGGAGCATCATGAACACTTAAAAATAGTTTTGGAAATTTTGAGAAAAAGACAGGT
Organism: Taxus wallichiana var. yunnanensis; assembly: GCA_018340775.1. NCBI lineage: Eukaryota > Viridiplantae > Streptophyta > Pinopsida > Cupressales > Taxaceae > Taxus > Taxus wallichiana. The sequence continues at coordinate 192,067,451 of CM031239.1, forward strand.
TATATGGTAAGCTGTCCAAATGTTCTTTCTATGACACTGAAGTTCACTATTTGGGTCATGTTATAAGTAAAGATGGGATTGTTGTGGATCCTTCCAAAATTGTGGCTATAGTCAAGTGGCCTACACCCAAGAATGTACATGAAGTTAGAAGCTTCATGGGCCTTGCAGGTTATTATAGAAAATTTGTTAAGGATTTTTCTAAGGTGGCTGCACCAATAACTTCATTGTAGAAGAAGGATAAGAAATTTTTCTGGGATGATAAATGTGAATCTGCATTTAAAAATTTGAAAATTCAGTTGACTTCAGCACCTATTTTAGTTGTACCGATCACAATGATCCTTAGCAAGCCCATATACCATCTAATCATCCAAGTAAACTGTAATAAGTTGTGAATAAAATCCTAGAATGCTTGAAAACTATGCGCTAAAATACAGTAGGTGTGTTCTTAAAACCAAAGGGCATAACCGTATATGAAAAGCTTCCCCATTCGGTGGTGAAATTCATTTTCTATTGATCCTCCTATGCAATTATAACTGATGATACCTAGAGAATGCATACTATAAAAGATTAAATTTCTCGCCCTAAAACACCTTCTAATATTTCCTTAGTGAAAGGCGTAGGAAAAGGATCAATCACACATGCAACATTCAACTCCCTGTAATCCACACAAATCCTAATCCGACCATCTTTCTTTATACTGATTACCATGGGACTAACCCACTCGATTCCTCTAGAGGCTTGATGATTCCATATTTCAATATTTTATCAATTTTTCCCTTAAATTTTACGTGCAAGTTAGATTTCATCTTGTAAGGTCTCTTCTTGACCGGGCGTGCACCTTCCTTTAGCTTAATATTCATCTCACCCAATGACTCATGCACTCCTTTTAACTCATGGTAGCCCCTAGGGAATAAGTCATATAAATCATGTAGTAACTCAATTATCTTTGCTACTTCAGAATTAGTCCAATAATCTCCAATTATGGCCTCCTTAGGTTCTTCATTCATGCTAATATTCACTTTCTTAGTCTTCATAGGTTCATGTTAAGCGTGCGCATTTTTATCCGCACTATCTAACACATTGCACGTACTTTTTGAATGATATATGTATAAAATTTCTACTTCTTCATCATCTACTATGTAGACTATCTTTCCTTTCTCCTTCTCAAAGTAAGCATGTGTAAATAGTTTAACATTTGTCTCATCTATTTCATCAAAATGCACTCCTTGTTCCTCCTCACCAAATAAATCCTAGATTAGTTCTTCATCCTTTGCATGGTCTCCCATATTCAATTTCTTTATAACCCTTAATTACTCTTCCATCAGAGGTTTAATAGAGACGTAGTAAAAAGTCCGGTTCATTCCTACAATCAATTCTTGCCAAGTTGCCGGTCTCCTATGTAGTTCCGCATAATCATACCAAGTGCCTGTACAACCTTACAAAGTGGAATAAAGTTTGTGCACCCATAGTGAAGGTGGTTAATCTTCCTATCCCTATGTCCAAAGTCACTCACCTTTGTTGAACGTGGTGCTAAATAGGTTTATTACCATGATATATACTGATTTGAGTAAGTGCATTACTCTGAAGAACCAAGTTGTTAGAGAAATTCTGACTTCATTCAATTCTATGATATTATCCATGTGAACCATCCACCGGTATGTTTTCATCCCACGTAGGGTATACACTAACATATTTTTTCTTTCCACTTGATCTCGGCCTTTGCTCCTCCATGGCACCTAGGAATACCATCTCCTTCTCCAGTGTACTAAGGTACGAGTTGTTACCTATCCTCCTAATACAACGAGGTTTGCTTCTCCACGCAAATGCACTTCTTACTTTGCACCCAACCATCTCATAGGTGTCATGCACCCAATTATCATAAGCAATACTTGTAGTATCACTAATAGACTGTGTGCATCTTCCCTTTGGAGGATTTCTTCCTTATATGGCTCAAGTACTTTTGGATTTTGAATGGTGAGCACATAAATTCTATTTAGCTCTTCCTCACTCAAGGGTTTAACATAAGGTGTAAATTTCCCATCTGTCAAAGGGACAATAACTCTTTCTTCCTTGTTCTCAAAACTTATATACCCCTTGTTGAACCATAGATCAGCATTATTTGCATAACACTAAGGGTACCTAAGTAGAGATGGGAATTTTTTTTCTTCTGCAAGTGCTAAGACCTCAAAGTCCCCATTGAACTTAGAACCTTGTATAGTAATGGATGCATCCTTTAAAACTTTGATTGGAGTAGCCTTAGTTTGATTAGCCATAAAAAGTACGTTAGAGGATGCCTACAATGGAGGTCTTCCCATTTATAACCGTGCATCTAAATTAAGCACATTCACTTCCACGTCTGTGTAAATCAATATATTGCTCAAAGAACATCCATCCACAATATCATTTAGAGTGATCTCCCTTTCATAATCCAAGCTATGAGAGGGAAAATTAGCATGCAGAATCTACCATCCATTCTTAATACTTACACGTGGAGTGTTTCCCTTCAAACAATTCCCTAGTAATGGAATAATATTCTCCTAGTGTAGCATCTTGCATACCTATTTCAAATCATCAACATCATCTTTGGATTGTCTCTTTTTCATTATTTTATTCTAAATTCCATGTTTGTTCCTTTAAACATTGTATTTCACCTTGAAGGTTTCTGAGCACTTCCATGGTTTCTTGATAAACCTCCTTCTGATGTGTAGGATCTGGATACCTTGCATGTAAAACCTCCTCCTTAGTAATGGTAGGATTTTGCTGTACCATCTCTTTGGCATGTACAACTTCATCACGTGTAGTAATCTTCATAGTAACTACCTCAGTTTCTAGTGCAAACTTTGGCATCCACTGATTCTCTATGGTGCATTGTATTCTAACCATCCCTACACCCTTGTTTTCCTGTTTATGTTGCTTGCTAAGATGCTCATATAAGTCCAGGCATTCCTCATAGTTATGATTCTTCCCACAAAAATAACAAGTAATATTCTAAGGAAATTCACACCTGTAGTGGTCAGGATATCTACATGTAAAACACATTCCATGAGGAAAATTTCCTCATCCACCACCACTGCCTTAGACCTTGCATCCACCATGGTATCCTCGACCTCAACCATGACTTCCTTCAAATCAGCCTTTGTTCGATCATAAAACCCTTTAGTGGGATCATGATCATGGTGCTCACTTTTACTTATAGAGTTATCTGATACTCCTGTCTATCATACACCAATATCTATAGCATCATGGATCTAACTAATTAACATGCGATCTTATGTATTGTGAGTCATGGACCGATAAATCTTACAATAGAAAGATACATTCTTTCTTATCGCGTGTTGTAATAATGGGCGAGAGGTGGCATCATGGTCTAAATGACATATCTTGTAGTCCGAAATAATGAATGTCTTGACCTACAAGTACAAATATCCTTGGTGCACCCTTCCATTTCATAATCTGTACACCAAATCCTAGTGCCCCTCTCATGTGTTGAATTATCGACAATTTCTCCAACTTCTTTTCCATAGCTACAATCTGTACTTCCAAGAATGGGCTCACTCCAGTGTCTATACTTCCGATTGCCTAATCTTGCAATGTTGATACAAGTGATTAGTACAAATCCATATACATCTTATGTGACACCCTCCTAAAAGGTGTGATCAAGCCCCCAATGAACCAATGTGCATGATGGCTTGCATAAATATCATAAGAAAGTTTAGAAAACAATGTTTTTAAATGAGCATCATACTACGGAATGCTATCGGAAGTGTCTTGCTTGATATCCTTGAGCATGCTTATATTCTTATGATTAAACTCGGGGATAAATAAGTCCTTAATGAAAGCATCCTATAGTTTGCATAATCTACACAAGTTTGATCAAGGTCAAACTTCATGTATGCTGTGAGTGTGTCCTGCAAAGTATTTACAAACCGACTTTCCTTGCGTTCGAAGTTGTGATGCCTTTTGCACTCTATAGTATCTCACACATGTGCACGTGTTCGAAGCATATTCTATTCCCTATACTACTGGAAGACAAAGAGACATCTCCATGTAAATATTCCGAGGTTGGTGGAGACCCTTCCCACCGATCCAAAACTTCTTGTGTTACCTCTACCTCCAGACGCACCAAATCCACCAAAACCAGAGCCACCTATGCCCCCGATCCTCCACCTATAGCTAGAAGTGGACCAAAAGATGTACTGCCTTGTGTCCCAATAGTGGCACTAAACTCAACTCCTATAGTCTGCAAGGTGGTACTACTCCTAGTAGTGAGTCCAAAATTATGTGCGGTTGAGTTATGTGCTAACGATGCACCTAAAAATGTACCTATAAACAACAAAGAATATGTTTTCCCAGCCATAGATGTACTTTCTATTTGATTTACTCTTATTCTTCTACTGCCCAAACTAGCTTGTTGACTAATGGTTATATTAGATACTCGAAAACCAAGTGCAAGGGCTAGGTTGTTAGGTAGATTCAGATGCATGCTCATGGCCCATGTCATCTCTCTTGGCACACTCTACTATGGGAGTGATGAGGGTTCCTGTCATGCTTTCCCAAATAGGAGAGTTCCATATACTCGACTCCACGCCTTCTACATGAGCTCTAAATCCTTCACAAGCCATCTCTCTCTTCAACACCATCTACTCTATAATATCACGCTACTTCTCTATCTCCCTCTTGCGTGCCTCACTGTACTTAATCCTCCATTCTTCCCTTTACCTCTCTACCACTAGGTTCACCATCCTTCACCAAATATGCTCCTTCCCCCATGCATGGTGGGGTTTAGCTATCCATTAGCTTTTCTTCCAAGTTCAGGGTTACCATAAAGATTTTGATCACCAGTGGAATTCCTTACAAAATAAGTTCCCCTGGGATAACATAAAAACTAGAACTCATCTACCTCTGGGCAATATTAAGTGGAAATTGATTACTCCAAAATAGAGCTATTCAAAACACTATGGAACCAAGTATCCATAACACACGTCTAAATTAGATCAGCATCATAGAGGGCCTAAAATTCATCTCGTGTCTAAACAAGTGTGTGATACCTCCAATTCCTTTTAAAAGCATACGCAACTAGCCACTCATAAAACTCTATTGGAAAGATAACAAAGAAGCTATCATAAAAATAGTCATATAAATTCTGCTCTCACCCACATATGTGCGTCAAACTTAGATCAAGTGTTGAACCTCCAAGTGTACTATTCTTCCATATCTATTACCCACTCCTCAACACTTAGTAGGGTTAACAGTGCGTCTTCATCATGAACCATCACGAAAAAGCTGAAAAGAGGTTCCGGAAATAGAACCAATGATGTAGCCTCAAATCTACCTGTGTAAAACCCAAGCGTGTTGGCACATCACCGACCCTAAGTGAGCACTCACTCGAAGCACGTAAAGGTACCTGAGACCCATATATAGAGTTTCTTGTGTATGATGTTAGAGTGGTGATGGTAAAACATATTCATATCCATAAATAAACATAAAAACCACAATGCATAATTCAGATCTAGATCTTAGTGATTCATGAATTAAACATTAATTATAGTAATATTAACCATACAAGAACTAGTTTTAGTTATGTTTAACACCATTATCTAGCCAATATACTACAAAGTACATTCAACACCTTTGTAAAACACAGAATCTTCTTACATTATAAAGTATCACCATAAGTCATGCACACATCAGATCCAACAACATAACTCTACAATAATTCAGTCTCTAGTCTCTCTTTAAACTACATAGTTCAATACATATTTATAGAGGTGGGGAATTTCCCTTCACCACTTATGCACTTCTCAAAATAGGTCGCATGTTGATAATATCCATGTGCCTTTACAATGACATGCACACATGCAAGTGCACTAATAATAGATGTCCTACAGTTAACTCTAAGAAGAAATCCTATTATTAACTTAAACCCATGCATGGCACTTATCATCCACTCATTCCCAAAATACCCTTTGCGTGTCTTGTAATTCTCCATCCCGATGTGTGTTCCAGACGCTATCTTCCAAAAATATCCCTTATCCCTAAAAATAGCTAAGTCTGAACCAAACTATTATGGTGTGAATTTTCTTTCCTATCATTATGTGCCTTCAAATGCACCTTATTCCCACACGTGCATATTTTGTGTGTCTACTCCTTAGAACAATATTCTACCTGCTCAACACCAAGTACAAAGAAAATCCATCATAAAGTGGAGAAAAGGAGAAAACTCGTAGGAAAAACTCCTCCCCAAAAAATAGAAAAGAAGTGTAAAGAGAATTTATCTTAGTAGATAATCCTCCTAATAGAACTTAAAGAATCCCTCCAAAAATAGAGAGAGATATATAAGATGATAAGAGAGGACTACTTAGCCCCTAGAATATGGATCCTCATGAACTCCTAATAGATTATGTAGATGAAGAAGTCTATTGCTAGTAAAGGATTTAGTAAATAATGTATCCTAATAAGGATTACATGATGTTGTACTAAAATATTATGGATCAATTGTAGAGGAAATTAATAATATATCCATATTCTACTCAAGTGTGAAAAGTGTTGATGAATTAATTTGGGTACCAAATAGAACTCGGTTCCCATCGTGGATATGAGAACTGAACAAAAACCAAGCTCTCATGCGGAAGGTTTCAACATGAATGATGACAGGGGTGAATCATAAGATTTAAGAAGTGTATGTGGTGTCACCATATAAACATGTAATGGTAGATAAACTATATCAAATATATGGAAGAAATAACTCTCTTAGATTTGACATCAAGGAGGGAAAAAATATCCCCAATTGTGTCATTAAAATATGAAATGTGAGATTCTAAAAACATATATAAAATTTCAAGTAAGAATACCTCCCAATGAAGTGGATCATGTAGACACAAAGAATCTTTCTCTAAATAATCACTAGAAGTCTCCAAGGAAGTAAATATAAACTCCAATAAAACAACAAGTGATGGAGTAATGCCCTACTATAGAGAGTCGTTGAATGCCTTCAAGGAAGCAACTCTAAAATTTGATAAAACAAAAGGTGATGGAGGAATGTCCTCACATAAGAGAGAAACATAATCGGTGGTGTTATCTATATCTAAAATGTGGAACTCTACAAATAAAGAAGTAATTTCTATTAGGTATGTGTCCCAATGAGGTGAATCCATAAGACATATATAATCTTTACGTAAAGAAGCATTAGAAGTTCTCAAAGAAGCGACTCTCAAATTTGAAGTAGTAATAGGTGTAGGGGAATACCATAATACTACTACAAATAATCACAGGAAGATCTTGGAGAAGTCAAATCTAAAGTATAAATAGGTGTAGGGTGAACATCATGATCCTATTTCAAAGAATCTTTGAAATTTCATGAAGAAGTGACTTTAAACTTTGAATTAGAAACAGATCTGACAATAGAAATGTCCTCGGTTGTAGATGAGGTGTTAGAAGTAGGAGTGTTAGTAGTAATTTTAGTATCACCACACATGAGTTATTTTATGAAGAAACACCAATTTTAGATGGAAAATCATGGTCTTCATACAATTTCCGAATGAATGTCCAAGTATTCAAAGGGCACTCAAAGTACTCAAATTGATGTTGAATATCTTTAGGAACAAGTGAGACATATTATGCCATAGACACACATGAGTTATTTTTGGAAGAAAATTCACTTTTAGATGGAAAATCATGGTATCCATACAAGATAAGTATGAGTTAAGTTTTGATTCTCCTTTTGATGCACAAATGTTCAGCAATGAGATGAAACAAATAAGTAATCTCAATGTTCTCTTTGAAGCCTTGGTGGATGAGTATGAATGTGAAAATGAGTCTTCCCCTTTCTCATTATGTGAAGAAGGTTGTATCCATAATGAATGGAAAGGAAAGGAAATGATTGAATCACATATGGATGTATTCCTTCATGAGGAAAACACTACCACCTCATAAAATGATATCAAGGGCAATATTGAGTATGCATGTATAGAAATTAATTATCCGAGCAAAAAAATGAGAAGCTAGGCGAGGCTTATGAATGGGGAGAAAATCAACTTGTTCCTATCACCTCTATATTCCTATTAAATTTTAGAAATGATTCCATGTTACAATATTCACTCAAGGATGATGAATTCCTTCATGTCAAGAACATACTCCATTTTTGAAAACATGAGAGAGTGGCATGGCTCCTTACGATCATGAAGCATCAAGCTAAGACTACTAAAAGAAAAACTTCCAAACAAGTAATGATGTGATCATTGGAGGAAAATGTTTTTTCTATGCAATATCAGTACGAGGATGGAAACTTGGTCTCTCTCCTTTTTCTCAAACCATGCAAATCCATCATGATAGCATGACATGATCAGAAGATTATCTTTGAGCTTCATAAGTTTGAATTGATCCCACTATTCTATGATGGTACGTACTTATCTCAACTTTGTTCTGGGTGTGTGTACATTATTCTCCCACCTCGATAAATCCCCCATGTATTATAATTTCCCTTTCTTTTAGGTGTGTCTCCCTTTCAATTTGGTGTTTTTATTTGGTTTTCCCTTATGTGTGTTTGTCAGTTGTGTTAGTAGTGTGAAGCAATTGAATCTATGGCCCAATGGAAAAGGCATTGGTATTTTCACCAATGAGAAATATGAGGCCCTATATTTCACCTTATGGTAAAATGTCTCCAAGTTAGAGCCATCTATTTCCATGTAAAATTACTAGCCCAAAAATTTAAAATTTAAAACATGACAACTAAGCCACAGTGTATAATTTTACCTTCGGTCTTCCGAATTCCCCCTGCCAACTTGCATCTTGTGAAATCATCATCCTATGATTAAATATATTCCTAATGCATTTTTGAACATGTATCGGTGTGAAAATAATTGTAATAAGGTTCATCAATTAATTCGGGGAAGCTCGGTGAAAGACAATTCTTTCTAGAAGCCTAGAAAGGCCAATTTTGGTCATTCAAGCTAGTATGCATCCTCTGGAATAGTTCAAAAAATATATGAATCATCTAAAGTTGATTTCTATAAGCATTGAAAGTGTTGGAATAATTTTAAGAATATTTAGGGAAGTTTGGATCATTCGGGTATTCAACAACGATTTTTCTAGGTGTAGGGAATAAGCACTCTAATGGTGAATCCTAAATTAGTCGGATGATTCTGGAGATATATAAGGAGTTAAGAGGGAAAAAATTAGGAATTGGAAATTTTTATAAATTACCTACAAGATGGTAATGTAATTTTTTTCTCCAAGGCTTAAATTTTTCGTGAATATCTCCAAACAATGTAGTTGTCTCTTGTTATACCAAAAAAATGGACCTAATTTTTAAGTTGTAGGAATAATCAAGTTTTTAAACCTATTACATTGATATTATAATGTTTTTAGAGTCAAAATAATATAATATTTTACCCCAAAAAATCATCCTAAGCCTCTGGGGTGAAGAAAGTTATTTTTCAGGCTATTTTTGGAAATCTTATGCAAAACATGGTTTCCTTTTATAGCTTATGTGCAATTTTGACCTCCTTGTGTCTCTATTGTACCATTTTGTACAAGAGGAACATGAGGGACATAAAAATGTAACCTCGTCCTCCTCCCATAGGTGCACTTTGGAGCACTTAGTGTCTCTAAGTGTCCCGTGTGTCCAGTTTGCACCCAATGTGCAAAGGGGACATGAGGAACACAAATGTGTGCCCTCATTCCCTCATCATGGGAGAAATTTTGTGTCCAAATTTTCCACCCTTCCAATGGGGACAAGGGGGAAAATAATATTTTCCCCATGCCCTTTTTTAGCTCTTAAACCCTCCACATGTAGTTAAGTTAACCTAGGTTGAGTCTAAGTTGAGTTAAGGTGTGTGAGAGTGAGGGAGAAGATTTGAAATCCATACTTAGCCAAATTTACACCATTCAACATGTAAAAAATTTTCTCTAAGGAAAATTTTGGTGTCCTTTGTGTCCCCATTTCACCATTTGCACCATATTTTAACTCCATTCAAACCCGGCTTCACCCTGAGGTCCAAGTGCGGTTAACGGGTGAGTTAAAAACATAACCAAATGCCACTAAATCTCATTTTTCCTTACACTTAACCATTTTTCATGAAATTTATCTTGAAACACCCTAAAACGCCCATTTTCACGGATATGGTGTCAAAATCCTTCTAGACAACCATTTCCATCCAAAATGAGAATTGCTCATAAGTTTTCATCCAAAAGTCAGATTGGCATGAAATTTTGCCAGTAGTTTTCCTCCATAACGCCTTTGGGATGATTGTGACAAAAAATTTATTGATGCCCTATATTTTTCATAGCATACAATTGGTATTTCAAACTCTAGAACCTACTTTTTTTATATCCCAAATATTCAGCAAATGAAAATTCATGAAATTTGGAGCAGAAGTTCCCAATGTAACAAGAACATTTAAATGGTGGTCTCAATGCAACTTGACATTGGTAATTCCACTTTCTAAAACTAAAATGTTCTCTAATCAGTAGTTTTCTAAAAATAGTAAGTTTCCCAAAGTGATGAATTCTTAGTATTTGAAATATTATGAAAAGAAAGAAACATTAGAAATGGGTAATTAGGAGACTTTCCAAAAATAACAATGTCTGGAAATAATGAGTAAATAAAAATAGAAATTTTTGAAAATGGTTAACCTTCATCAATTGAAATAACCCAAATGAGTTAGGGACATCAAAAGATAAGAATAGTGGGGAGTTGTTAAAATAACATCCTTGGATAGGGCATGCTAAAAATAGTAAGTTTTGCAATTGAGCCCAAAAATTTGTGGCACCTCTCACTCTACTTATATTTTTATTTTTGGCATCATATCAAGGTCAATAATTTTTTTCATGGCCCAAAATAAAATAAACCGCCCAAAAGCTTTCAAATTATCAGTTTTGAAGTGATCTCTACAAAGCACAACATGATGCAAGAGGTAAGAATGCCGATAAATATCACTATGAGTGATGCTAGCAATCATCTAAGGCTCCCAAGAAATGCATACCTTGAGAAGTGTTTCTAAACACTTGATCCATGTTCGATAGTTATATCAAATATTCCAATTTGAAGGAGGTCGAAATTATAGTTTTAGTGCAGTGTGGAGGACAAAAACATGGAACTCATTCTCATTCATTCCTTCAAGTATCATTTAGGGATCATTCTTATTATCAGGAAGAAGAATCTTATCTCAATGAGGAGAAATTGAGTAGAAGAATTTCTTATTACCATAAGAATGCTTCCACCTAGGTGATATCTTGGTTAGGGAAGTGAATTTTGAAGGGATCATCATGTTTAAAAATTAAAAAATATGTTAACTCTTCCATCATGTCCAAATATCTTTGAAAAACAAGTCAAAGTGAGCTAATCTAGCTATCAAGGTACTCAAATCCATCATATGTGAAGGATCAATAAATCATCTTTTCCCATGGGAGGCATATGAGTAATAAGGTACATAATCATCCCCAAATATTATTTCTTTCAAGAAGTAATCTAGAATCAATAAAATTAAATGGGTGATCTTCATGTGAATCACCATATATGCAAGAGTGAGAAATCATCTCAGTTTCATTTGTTTTCATTCACAATAGTGTTCTTAAAAACTCATTCGAAGCACAGTAATGTGATCACATCTCCAAGAAAGAAACATTGTAACTAAGCCTCATATTAGTATAACCAAGGACCATCAAGAAAGAATCTTCATAAAGAAATTTGAGGAAAAGAAGGTGCACAGAGGTTCCCTATTCTCGGAGCTTCATAAGAAGGTGAGAATAATTGAAAATCCCATAAAGCCTCTTGAGCCATGTAAGATGGATCCATCACAACCCCTTCTCTTCATTGGCATCCAAATGTGTCTTTCTTAGTGGCAAAACCTTCCCATAAGAGGCATCTGAGCAAGAAAGTGCATGAGAATTCTAAGGATGATTCCATTCAAAGAAGATTTTGGAGCCAGGAAAGGTAAGAAGGTTATGGTTTTTGTCTAGATCATCACATTTACAAGAATTGGAAATAATCTCTATTCCATTTTCTTCTGTCCACTTGGTATTATTAAGTAAACACTCACCTAAAACCTTGTAGTGTGATCATGCCTCAAGAAGGAAGGAAATTTCCATCACCTCATTTCATTCCAATAGGTGGCCACATGACAAGAATTTCACTCAAGGGTAATCCTTTCACCCGCATGATGAAGACCCATCTCGGTAAGAGAAGGAAAAACATCAAAAATTTTGAGCATTGTGGAGTTGGATCTTGGTCACATAAGTAAATTGTGAAGGCATAGAGAAGTGAGAAAGTGATCCTTATGTCCTAACTCCTACTATAAAAACCATCATGTTTCCATTACAATGTAGATATCATAACAATGTCCTTCAACACTAATTCAATGTCTTGGAATGTTTCTACATCTCATCAGAAGAGAAATTTTCAACCACAGTTTTCTAACTCCACATATGGTCACTTAGGAAACAAGTGAAATCAATAACATCATAAAGCATATGAGGGTATTGAAATTATAGACATAAAATCATGCACTTTGGGTAATTATCTAGTCTCGATTACATACTACTATTCATACGGTTCCTAAGTAAGAAAAGTACTAAATAACCCATGTCTTTGACCAAATTTCTTTGTTTTATGTTTCTTCTTTCAATCTTGCAATCTTACTTGCTCATTTTTTATTTTCACCTTTCGACATTTGTCATTCTGGACACCAACGCCCAACTATGACACTAGCATCAAGCACCCTCATTCCATCTGGGCACCCTTGTCCTCTTTGTACTTTATTCACACTTTTTGGGTCCTTTCTAGCTGTTTGAGAATATTATCTTTTTTGTAGTCAAATTTTTTTGGATTAATTATGAAATTCAAGAAAAGGAAGCATATAAATATAAGTTATGTGATCATAATAAGTGATCAAGCACTAAGCATCTACTATTTCCACCTAAGGTTGCATCCATCAAACGCATCTATAGATCCATTTGTATCCATATAGCTCCATCACAAGGGACAAAGGTTGGTTCATTTGCATCACACTTCATAGGAGTAGAGTGTATTGTTTCCATGCACACATTATTTACATTCTACATCTAGCTAATTACTTGTTCCTTTAAGTGCAACCTAGGGCACAATTCAATACACACAAAGAACTACATTGGGTTTGATATATAGTGTAATGCTTAGTAGTAAGCCCATCATTGTGGCAACTGAGGATAGTTTTACCCCTCATTTTTCATCTTTTGTTTTTAGGATTTTATGTTTATTTGAGAGTTTTGTAGGTGTTTTCTTCATTGTAGGTTTACACTGACCTCATTGATCTTATAATGACATACATACAATCAAAGGTGAACAAGTGTGAATCTCTTATAACACCTCATAGGAATTTTTTTGAACATCTACGTAGACCAAGACACCTAGAAATCAGACCAAGGCACCAATGGGTACCCTTATCCCTCTCTAGGCACCCCAGTTCGAGTCAAATTTTCTGGATCTACATTTTTCCATACTTTTTTACAATGGTCCTCCATCTTTGTTTAACTGGTCTCCTCTGCGACACGTCCAATGACGTCTTCGTATTTGCTAAGGCTCTTCTAACCCTCTTTGTAATTAGGGTTTCATACTTTTATTACTTAGTTTCTTGGGTTAATTTTTGTATTTCATTATTCATTTATTTACTACAAAATTACATTAGATTAGGCTATTATTTTACATTTTAGCATAATCATTTTGGTGAACCCGATCTTTGAATTCCCCTTCCATTTAACACTCTTATACTCTCATCACTATGGCTCAATCTTATGAGGAATTTACTAAAGACCATCTTAAATCCCTTAATGATCATATCACTAAGCATCCCCAAGATCTAGACTTGCTCTTACATGTTGCTCGTGAGGAAGCCACCAATCTAGCAGAGCTTGTTGCTTCTACTACCATTTCCACTTCCATTACTACTCAACCACCTACTTCTACTCTACCACCCATTTCTACCATCCCCATTTCTGTTCCTACCCCAACTAACCACTTCACTCCACCTCTTATTTCTCACACATGACAATTTTCCTCCATTGGCACTCAAGATTTAGCCTCCCTCTATTAAGATCTCCAAGCACAAATTTGTCAGTTATAACAGGATACTTCTCATGCATCTCCATCTTTGGATTCCACATTATTACAGACCCCATTTACACCCATCATCTTCACTTATTTTCTTCCTCCTAATTTTTTTCACCCCAAGCTTCCCATCTTTAATGGGAATGGTGACCCATGAGAGCATCTCTGAGCCTTCCATGTGGCTTGTGAATATTTTGTATATGATCATATCCTCTTGGCTAAAATCTTCCCCTGTAGTCTCCATGATTATACAATGCATTAGTTCTATGACCTACATGTCCACTCGGTAACATATTTCATGCATCTGGCCAATATTTTTCTCACTCACTTCTCTATCAACATCGACTCTAAGATCTCCTATGCTCAACTCATGCAACTTAAACAAGGATCTAATGAACACATAGTAGATTACATTTTACAAGTAATAAAAAAACTTAGCTAAGATGTCAAATGTTCTTTTAGACTCGAACTTCAGGACTTGTTCATCGAAGTCTATTACCACCTCTCTAGGAGAGTGTTCTCTTTAATACCTCTCCTTCATTCAATCAACTATGTCATGCTCTTAAGCTTCAAGAAATAAAACTCTTATCCATAGAAAATCTTAGATATCAAGAGCAAGAATCATATTCTACACATTTTAAAAGTAACTCTTCATTCAAAGCATCGCAACTAAACCAACTGACATAAAAATTACGATCAACACAAGTATCCACCACCAAATAGCTTCATTTATAACCACCTCGATGGAAATTCACTAAGTTCACTATCCCTTCACATATTATACTCCCACAACTTATTGATAGTAATATTATCACACTTCCTCCCTGGTCAAATTAGATCCATCTTGACTGAAAGGACATAATTATAAGGAAAAATTTCATTGTGACTATCATCAGTGCATAGGGAATTCTACATATCATTGTTTCAAGATTTGTATCCTCATTCAAGACCTAATCGACGATGGTAAACTTGAGCTTCCCAAACCTACGGCTTTTGTACCTATCAATGAAAAATCATAAGCTCTATATCTTTAACAACCCTCTACCTAAACATGAAAATAAAGTGGCTTAATCTTTAGCTAATCATGTATATCATGTAGTTCCTCCTCCTGCATCAAGGACTCTTGAATTTCTAGTTACGCATACTAACACTTCTCCACCAATCATTTCTTTCTATGACCGTGATTATCATGCAACTTTAATTTCTGATCACTTACATATTAGTACCTCTATTGGATATGCCTCTATCAATAATACTAAGGTTGATCCATCTTGGCCCATCAGTGCATGTTCTATTCCACTTCTCATCATTATTGGTTATCTACTATCACAAATTTCATATCCCATGAACAATTCATATAGTGTTGTCAAACTTCACGTTACGGTAGGTCCTACCATTATGCTTGTACCCTTCCTTGTCGGAGACAAACAATCGCCGAATGTGACATACTTCTAGACCTTAATTGGATTCGTAGGTCTAATTCTATCATCTCCATGAATCATTTATGTCTAAAGTTCATTCACAATAATCAATTCATTTCTATCAATGGTGTGTCTCCAACCACTCCATGGTAACCATCTCTCTCTTGGTTATCAATGCATCACCTAGCCCATATAGCACGCCACTTCCTCTATAACCTAAAGCATAATCTACTCCTATCTTACCTATTCACAAATAACCCACATGGTCTTATCATTTGACTAGTCCAATACATCAGTCTAGGTCCATCACTATGGAAACTCCTACATCTAGACGCACTTTGCCACCTCATTTTATTCCACGTAGGTTTTTATCATCGTTGTGTTCCACTTCACATAGATATCTATCACCTACACATTTTGTTACACCAAGGTACCTACAATATACTAATCCATCACATGTATATATACTTCACTCCCTTACACAACATTTGTCTCATATACCACCACTCTTATAGTATGGTCACACACCTTCATCATTGCCAACATCGGGTAGAGGACCCTCATCCTTTACTTTTATCGGATAGCTCACTCATCACCACATACTTGGGGGCATTATGCTTATTTCTTCCACCGACTAGCATATACACACATCTAACATTCACCCTCTTATGCACCTAAATTATCACATATACATCTTCACACACTTTAAGATCAACATTACCCTATGACGCACTCTTGTCTTTTGGTTCACACTTGTCTGCTGTTGAGGGCATCCTATACACATGAACCTCTCACACTACCAAATAGACACTATATATTATACATCTTCACATGTCTTACACTTTTGTCCATGCACATCATATTACCTCATCACTACATCTATTACACATATTACACATCCTAATTATCTACTTATATGTTTTGTACTCACTACCTTATGATGCACTCTAGTCTCATGGTCCATACTGGAATGTTGAGGGTATACATCAAAAATGGACCTCATCACACTCACATGTTCACCATTCAATATTTTTCTCATGCGACATTACTAGGTTAGTGATATACACTATATGATACATCATCACTTCCTCTTGCATCATTTAGTGATATACACCATAGGCTACATCATCACTTCTTCTAACATCGATTAGTGATATACAATTAAGGATAAATCATCACTTCTTCCAATCATCTTGTGATATACGCTTTAGGATAAATCATCACACATTCTCGCTCATCATCTATATATCGTATATCATCACTACACATTCATCACATCGAGACAACACAAAAAAAATTCAAACCATTTCCCAATGATGCACTCTCATTTACGATTCATTCTTGACTGTTGAGAGGGAATAAATAAATGAATCTCATTGCATACAATTCCATTCACTCGGGGTACATGTAGCTCCTATCATTCATTATGCATTCCATTCCATCCATCCACAACATATTGCATATCTTTGTTGTATTTACTCTTGCTTACATTTATTGGTACATGTTCAATTTATTACACATGCTAGATAGATATTTTTATGTAATTATATTTATCATAAACACATGCATGTTCACTTTCTTTCTAGCTATGATAAAAAAATTCTACTGAGATCCCTTACACACAACATGGATGCTTGGCACAGTACTTAGTACCATTATCATAATGGCTTGGGGAATCCACTTTTGTATACTACAAGTTCTATTATTTCATTTTTTTTCATAGCACGCTACTTTATAAGTTTATACATGCTTTGACATACTTTTTATCTTTCTAACATGCTAACAAGTGCTTTATGTGTAACATTTAATTTGTAGGACTATTTACCACCATGGTTATCTATTACATTACTTGTACTTGCTTTTCATTATATGCTATTGTTTGTGGGATTTTCCCTTTATCTTGTGTGCACACTTGTTTGATTTTGTATTCATATTCCTTGATTGTCTTGCGACATCATGAGTGGTGTCCCATGTTTGCAACCCACTTTTCACGGTCTACATTTTCTTCTTATGTGTTCTAGCTTACACATTGTTTGGTTAACTTGAATTTTGTCTTATACATGCATGTATGTCTTTGTTTGTACTAACACTTGTTTCCCAACCACTTGTTTTCATGTTCCTAGTTTTTACCAACACTTGTTTCCCAAACACTTTCTTTCATGTGCCTTGGTTTCTACCAAGCACATTCCCTTCCCCCTATAGGGCATAATATTAGCGTTTGGTCCTCCTTTGGGCCGCATTCTCCTTCGGTGATGTTGCATGTACTTAATACGATGGGGTCATAATTTGGGTGAATTAGTCACCCCATACAAAGCACACCATAGTACCAGTACAATATAATTATCATATTTTGGGGCTCAGAATTAGACTTGGGTCCATGACACAATGACCTTGCTTGGATTTCCTGAAACCAGGTGGCATATCACACAGCGGCCTTACCTAGATTACATGATACTAGGGGGCATATCACATAGTGATTGGTAGTTCAGAACAATCTCTGTAACTCCATACATAATGACTTTTATAGGGTAAGCAGTCCTTAGCACTCGTATGCACCATATGCAGTGGTGTTTTATGCAACGGGAAGTGTTAAAGGTTGGAGGATGACACCAAAAAACTTTCCCTACATTTCTTCCATTACATTGGCGTGAGATCGCTCGAAAAAGTCACATGCATTGACACCATCTACATTTTTTCACATTTTTCAGCATTTTCTTTTACATACGTCTTTACATGATTTTTAGACATATACATGCGTATTTCACTACTTGACCATCTTCTCTTTTGTAGGTCCATCCGTACGGGAAGAAATCAATGGACATCACAAAAATCACACACATTGACACAAAAACACATGTAATATCAACATTTGCACACGTTTTTCCACCCTAGGTTCATTTTCATCCCCTTTTTACACTTTTGCATCTTTAGTCTCCATGGTCCACCTTTTTTTTTTCACTCTACGCTTTGCCTAGTCCATCGACACATGCCTTCTACATCAATCTACATGGTTATTAGGTACACATATCTATCTACTTTATGTTACCGAGCATTCTTCTCACCAACATAAAGTGGGGGAAAATGTAGACACAAAATCATGCAATTTGGGTAATTATCTAGTCTCAATCGCATACTACTATTCATATGGTTCCTAAGTAAGAAAAGTACTAATTAGCCCATGTCTTTGGCCACCTTTCTTTGCTTTATGCTTCTGATTTCAATCTTGCACTCTTACTTTCTCAGTTTTTCTTTTCACCTTTCAACATTTGTCATTCGAACACTAGCACACAACGTGAGAATGTCGGCACCAAGCACCCCTGTGCCCTCTAAATGCCCTTGTCCTCTTTGTACTTTACTCAAACTTTTTGGGTCTTTTCTATCCATTTGAGCATCTTATCTTTTTAGTAGTCAAACTTTTTGGGGTTAATTATGAAATTCAAGCAAAGGAATCATATAAATATAAACTTATTTGATCATAATAAGGAACCAAACACTAAACATCTACTAACTCCACCTAAGGTTGCATCCATTAAAGGCATTTATAGCTCCATTTACATCCATATAGCTCCATCACAAGGGACAAAGGTTGGTTCATCTATGCATCACACTTCATAGGAGGGGAGTTTATTATTTCCACGTACACATTATTTACATTCTACATCTAACTAATTTCTCACTACTTCAAGTGTGACACGCACAAGAGAAACCTAGGCCACAGTTCCACACACACAAAGAACTACATTGGATCTAAGATGTAGTGCAATTCTCAGTAGTAATTCCATCATTGTGGTAGCTAAGGATAGTCGAATCCTCATTTTGCATCTTTCTTTTTAGGATTTGATGTCTATTTGAGGGTTTTATAGGTGTTTTCTTCATTAAAGGTTTACATTGACCTTGGAAATCTTATAACAACATACATGCAATCAAAGGAAAACAAGTGCAAATCTCTTGCGACACCTTAGAAGAGGTTTTTTGAGCATCTACGTAGACTAGGTCACCAAAAATCATACTAGGGAACCCACGGGTGCCCCTATCCCTCTCTCGGTGCCCAAATCCAATCAAATCTATCGGATATACATTTTTCTAGGATTTTGTGTGACAGTCTTCAATCTTTGTTCACCACTCTAAAAATTCGATCCAAATTTACACAAGAAACCAACACACAATAATATTATATCTTCTTTTTGTTATCTTTACACAACATGTTTGGCTAATATATAGCCAATATAATAGAACTACTTCTAGAAAATAGGAAGTCAACAAACAACTTACCCGTTTATAATTTTACGGGTACAACAAAACTCTATAATAATATATTGTTGAAACAATATATTATAATAATATGAGTTGTAATACCAACTCAATTACATCACATAATTATAATCTAACTTTAATAATAATGTGAGCACTAATAATATGAAATCCTAACATTCCCCCCCTTAGTGCAAACATGGGAGAAAAACAATTGCACTTCTTATGCAGTGTGCCACCCGTGCGTGCTCATGATCTGGATGGCTTTTCAGGACAGCCAACAACCTCAATATGGATGGTGTTATAGGACAACCAACAACCTCAACAAGGATGGTTTTACAGGACAACCAATAACCTCAACAAGGGATGGTTTTACATGACAACCAACAACCTCAATATCATGATGTTGCTTTTCCTTGTGCTTTCATCTATCCATTATGATTTTCCTTCAGGGAATTATGTAGGAAACACTTCGATCATGATAACAAATATGAAAAGATAAAATGGAACATTGAAATCTATGTTCCCCCCCTCAATGTCAACATTTCACTTATTCAAAAATAGGAACACTGGAAAAGAATCATGCTGCACACAACTGAAATCAACTACAACTCTAAAAAGAAGGAAAACTCACACACACACACTATCACCATAGCTTCGTGCGGCCCCATCATTGGTGACTAACGAGAGGTTGTTGAATGACCTCCAGACCTCCAATTTCTCCATCCTCTAGTATACATGTTGCTATTTCAACCGGATTTGGATATGAAGCTCAATTGTTTCCACATTTTTTATTATATCTTCCCTCCCACAATGTGAAACAACTTATTTTTCAAACGTCGGGTAACACTAAAAATGTGTCCAGTGAGAAAAAAAAAAATTGGACTTGAATTTAACTCACAATGAACTTTAGACTCAAAACAAAAATAAAAATAATCCTAATATCACCTATTTTTGAATATTACAATGACATACTAGAAAAAGTTACAATAACAATAAAAATCATTCAAACCAACGAAATAAGGGACATACTTTTATACACGACAAAGTGTCCACAGCTGCATGGCGAAGAAAATGGTAGATTCGGTGTGAAGTATGGCAGAGTAGACATGCGTAGATGGTATTTTGCACACAAATTCAGTCGATTTAATCTTCCATGGTATTGTTGAAGATCAATACAAATCGCCAATGATGATAGTGCAAGGATATGCCAACAATACAGATTGGTCAAATCCGTCAATGGATGAAAGCAGGCTGGTTTGCATCCAAACGTGGAAGTGAATGGATTAAACAAATAAAATTTCAACCTCATAGGTATCTCCCTAACACCAAACGTGGATCGGAAGACGTGGTCAATGGAGGTTCGAGCCAAAGGATATACACAGCCCCCAAAAATAGGATCTCAACCAATGCGTAACTGTTGTACATGAGTGTTGAGTGAATTGTTCTTAAAAAACATATGATCTATAGTTTTCACTTGTTCAAGGACATGAAATACATAGACCTAGAAGTTTCAAGAAGAATAATATGTTGACGTTATGAGCAGGATTTTCCACTTAGCAAATCATGCATGCAACACGTGTTGAATCGGCTGCCTTAGTAATCATCTGAATCATTTGTGATCAGGATTCGGTACATATGCCAATGCAGGCTGGGCAGTGACAAATCCGATGCAAACTCTGCAAAATGTAAAAAAGAAAACTCTAATACATGATTCAAAACTTGATCCCGTCTCAATGAATGCAAACACAACATCAATTTGAGACCATGTTTGATTCTTTGCAAGCTTGAAACAACTATCACTTAGGAAGATGGCTGGTTTGGATCAACACGCCCTTCGGAATTGAAATGATCAACTACACCAGAAATTTAATGAACAAGAGGGATGAGATAGGTAGAAATTGAAATGATCAACGCTAGAAATTTGCACTTCCCTCCTCCTATATGTACATCATAATGATTGAGTTAATTCAATGGTATTATGATGGATTTCCATATATGATATTTCAACTCTTTGTTTGTAAATCATTTTGTAAGGTTATAGTAGAGAATTCCTTTCGGGTTATTAAATGTGATGTACTATATTATCTGATATATTTGTAGCTTATAACAATCTTCTTATCATTCCTTTCATGGTATCAGAGTGATATATGATGTAGACATCCATTTGTAAATGTTTTTATATACGCAAGGTTTTATACTTTTCATATATTTGAAATTTCATAATATGTATTTGCAAAGTGTGTATTTCTATGTGAAATAGAGGTCACCATCAAATTTGGAAGATTCAAAAACCCTAGAATTGATTGTAAACTCGACCATGTTCTGACATAGTCAAATTTGGTCATTTTAAAGGAGTTTTTTTGGCAAGTTTTTTTAAAAAATCCATACAATTCTATACAACTAATTTTTTTGACACAAAATTATACATCTTTCCAAGTTTTTCAAGAAAAATTATGAGTTTCTCTCTATTTTTATACAAGTACCGTAAAGAGATATTTGCAATCTAAGTTTGTATCAACAATTTTACTTTTTAGAAGCATGCTTTTATCATTTAAACACCTAATATGTACCTTCTAGATGCAATCTTTTACACTCGAACATTAATATTATGGATGTAGTATTTTATCCACTAGATGTAGATTTGTACCTTAAGAGTGAATTATTTTTCTTGTACCCTTTAGATGTAGTGTTTTACCATTTGGACATGTACCTTCTAGATGCAGTCTTTTATCCACTAGACGTAGATCTGTACCTTCTAGGTGCTTTCTTTTATCCTTTGGTCATAGACATATACACTTTAGATGTTATGTTTTACCCTACGGATGATAACCTTATGGATGTAGTCTTTTTATCCACGGACGTAGATTTGTACATTTTGGGTACCATCTTTTATCCTTTGATCACGAGACATGTACCCTCCGAATGCAATTATTTACCCTAGGGCATGTATGGGTGAAGTTTTTTAACATTTGGTCACATGTCTATACTTTCTGGAAATTTTGGCATCATGTGTCCCTTGCTATAAAAAAACAACATTAAAATATTATCTTTTAATAACATAACCTTTTGAAGCTCAAAACTTTTGATCTGTAGCTCATATTAAGGTGATTTTTTTTGAAATTGTGTATTTTATTTAAAATATCAGAATTGGTGAAATTTTTATACTCATATTTCATTAGTGAAAGGTACTTTTATTACTTATAATATTTGTATGCACTAATTATAAAGTTCCAAAATATGGGGGGTGTTGTCATCACACACAGATGCATTTTACTAAGCCCAATGTCTTATTGCAATATTTTTTAGTGTCTCTTTGCTATCATGGATTCTTACCCATCAAAGAATGAGATTATTTTCTCTAAAGTGTGTGGACTTTAAGAGGACATAAAATAAATTGTAGAAGAAAATAGATCTCTTAAGAAGTAAAACTCACTTCTACATAACCTCATTCACAACAAAGATGACCTCATTTACTCCCTGAAGAAAAAAAAATTGTTCTTATAACATCATCCTCACATTGTGTACTTTCATACCCTTGCTCCTATTTCACTTGAAGATATTTATCTTGTGCCCACTGACCTTGATTTTTTAGTTTCTGATCCTTCTTTTGCTTCTAGTGCTCTTAAGACTATTGCACTTGTTACTACATGTTCTACTTACACACATATACCTATTAAAATAACACACCATATATTTCCCACTTAGTCTTCTTCTCACCGACATGCCTGGATCCTTTAAGAAGCATGCCACTGGATTTGGTTCTCTCATGCTCCATTCTATGGGTTTTATTAGTGGAGGTATTGGAAGACATTCACATGGTATTACTTCCCCTATTTGACCTGTTAAATGGAATTCTCTCCACAACATTAGTTTTTTGAGCATGTACTTTATTAGGATCACACATTGACATAGATCCTATTTTTGTATGCTCAAATATTTCTGAGGATCATGAGCTACACATGAGTTATGTACCTTTATTCAGGAATGATAAACTTGTAATTTTAGTTGTTAGAAATGATCGACCTAGCACACACTTTGATGTTCCTTTTCATGAACCTATTGTGCATTTTATATTGAATCATATGTAAACATATTATTCATCCATCCATGTTGATTTGGGGTGGATTCGATCACTTTTCATGGAAAAATAGGAATTTTTGAGAGGATTATATAGGCATGGCTCCTCCACCATTCAACTTCTTGCTCCACTTTCTTTACCATATGCATTGTACTGCTCCTTATTTTGATCAAATTTCTTTAGCAAATGTAATCTATCTCTCTTGTTTTCGAGATATTTTGTATCTATGTTTCGGCACTTTTAGGCATGTTGATAGTCTCTCTTTTAGGGAGATATTCTAGTGAAGTCCAATGTTAGTTTGTCAATGTTTGAGTGGTTGTTTTAACAATTCATATTGATGTTGTAGCATCACTCCACCCATTTATAAGTATGTGAGGGTGTGGTATTGATCATGCTTCTTTTTGTATTAAATCCTTGCCTTATTACCTTGGTCATTCTTGGATTGTGGCACTCCTACTACTTTGGATCTTGTGTCTTTGCCTTGTTTCGTTGGTTATTTTTTTGGATCATGGCACACCTATTTGCAGCAATTGATCAAATTATATTTTGTGTCTTGTTTGCACTTTTGACATCACTCCATTAGAAGTCTCATTGTATGGAGCTATTCTAGTGTAACCTAGTGTTAGTTGTTTTTGGTTTTATGATCAAGCTATGGATTCGAGGCCATAATACACACCAAAATCTTTAACATTATACAAGTTTTTATCTAAGCTTCTTGGGGTGCCTTGCGGTGGTTTCTCTCTCTACTTTAACGTTACGTTACCATTCTCGGGTACCTATACGTACCTAAAATTGTAGGGTGTTGACCTTGCCGAAACAATGTTACATGTGCCCCAATGATGATACAGGTCTCCTCGCAAGGTGTTCGGGATCCGGGAAAGCTCTTCAAGTATGCGTTAACATCTCGCATGTCCCGCTTAGCCCCTGCGTGCTTTGTTTTCTCTTCTCCCATCTTTTTTTTATGTTTTGGTATTCGATTATGAAACCGCCACCCTGCTCAAGGTGGTGGTCCTTCACGAATTTTCTAGAATGTTCTTTTTAACGCGACTTGTGTAAAATTTCAACGTTTACCAGCTTTTTCCACTGCCTTTGCTTGTATTTATGATTTTGGTTCCTCGATAGTGTTTTTTAATTGTTTATGGTTAAAGAGTTCAATTTGGTTTTCACCTTTGAAAATGGGAATTCTATAAATAGGTGGCTTGTGCTCAAGTAAATGGCCCCTCAAAATTTTCCTCTCAATTTCTCATTTCAATAGCTTAGTCTTCCAATTTTGCTTAGGAATCAATAGTTTTATTTGTTACATGCATAGTTAGTGTTGTTTTGTTGTTTAGAAGCCACATAATCTTCTTGCGCTAATGCTATCAACTGTTTCACACAATCAATTAGAGTAGAATAGTTTCATTTTGGTGAAATCCATTAAATTTGTAGGTTTTTCGTCAAACAAGATAGTTTCGGGTTTTGGACGTTTCATGTTGTATGATTCATGATAAATCCTGCTAGGAATTACATAAGCCAAGCTCTGTTCTCTTGCGCTATCTCTCTCTACTCACATTATATTTGGTCTACATCCTAACCGCCACTACCCCAATACCTACTTATGTTGATGCGGCATTACATGCTTTTATGGATTCACGTGAGCACGAAGGAACGAAGAGATCACACTGAGGGGACAAATCCACACACAACCGGATTCACCACTGTTCTACAAAATCTAGGTTCAAGCTATCAAATTTCTAGTTAAAATATATCAAATAGAGTAGTCAATCATTTCATTTTAGTTAATCTCACTTTTGATATTACTGGGGAAGCTGTGGGGATTGATAGTTTCTGAGAAACTATGATTCATTCCTCACTTCTGAGGTAGGATTGATGAGTCTTTCAAATAGATTAGATCAGTTATTTCGTTATTTAGAATAGATTTACAACTGCATAGGCAAGTAGCTATACTCAGCTGCTTTGTTTGTTTTAATTTTATTATTAGTTTAGTTGTCAATTTCTGGATATTTTAAATAGTTGCTCTTTCAATTTCCTTGAAATAGTTCATCAAAAACACAAAATAGAGAAGTTATATATGTTGTAGATATACTTTACATAATTAGTTTTACTTTACTGTAGTTAGATTTACATTGTTTCTTTTGCATGACAATCACGGGACCTAGGGAGCCCAGAGAATATGTATTCAAGCCAATAGTGCCTCAGCCCAATCTTGTTGCGGCAGTAATTGATATAGATTAGAATCTTACAATCCAAGTATTCTAAACAACAACAAACTTAAAAGAAATTAGCTCACACTAAGGGGATTAAACATAGAAGACAACCAAGCACACATGTTTTGGTCAAACCAGTCAAACTACAGATTACCCTAGATAAATATCTGCATGATTGTCGAAGGGCTTGAAAGAGAGCAAATGTTCGGTTGTGATCCCTTGGTCCCCTGACCGGACATAGGATAAGTTCTCACCGACAACTAGCTTAAGAATTCAGGTTGTCAGAACACACTGTGAGATACTCGAGAAGATTGCACAACTGTTAATTCTAAACATAGAGCCCGAAAAGGCATACGACTACTAGATACTAGGGATTAGGGATTGATTCCTCACATGACCATAGGAGATCCTCAACAACCATAAATCTACGAGTTTGTGATCCATAGGTCCCACAACCCAACGAATCCACACAGTCAATCGGATGTAGATGTTGGTTTACGCACATTGGTATTTAGATCCACTCCACTTCCATCAACCATTATCACACTTATCCTTATTAGACATAGCAGCTAACAAAGCTAAAGATTTATAGACTAGACAATAGAATCACCCATAGAATCCACTATATATCCATCATCCATCTTATGACCCTATTTGGAGATATACACGAAACAATTCCAGGGCATTTTCCCCATATTCCATAACCTATAGATCGAATCACGCCAGAGCTTGATATTGATTGGAGCCTTCGATAAATCATCCTCACCGACCGATCTATCACACCAATTTAGGTTAGGAGGGCCTTCTTTTCCTTAGATTCACATATTCCATTAGTGCACGTCGAAGACATAAGATTTCCTAACTAGTTTGTCTACGCCCCATGTATATTCCATCCCCACCGGATGTCTCAGCATGACCTCGGGAGGTCGGGTGCGAGGAAGAGTTACTTGTAGATTCTCATGCTCACTTGTCACTTTTCCATCATACAAAATTGGTGAACCCGACGTGAATGAAATAGTTCTTCCTCTTTTAGTTTTATTTCTTCCATCCACCTTCACTCTTTCCCATTATTCTATGGGTATTCATATACCCCCGAATATGTCAGGATTCGATGCATATGGCAGACCTCTCCTAGGTCTTGAAGCATACTACGATCAACTGAATAGATAGCCATCACCCTCGCTCTCAGCATGGGGTGACAACTATTCAACTAACCGATTGTCAACACAAACTCCACCTCAAAGGACTAGATATAGTTCTTCTTTCCAAATAGAGTAGTTGGATCAACTCGCTCAAACACAAAAACTAGAGCCTTTGGGCTCAAACAACATGATGTTTACGAGAGAATCTGGTTCATCTCCTCAGGTATTACTGTTAGTGAAAAATCACAGCACCCCTGGATGCTGGTCAGGTTTCTAGGTTGACCATACTATCATCCAGTGTGATTGCATAACATTGAATCCTTTCTCCAAGTGTGGGACTTGAAAAGTGAGAAAGGATTCTCTAGAGAAGGCTGGTTCCTATTCCTCTATTCAGATGCACACGAAATATGCAGAGGGTTTGCTCGAAACCTAATCTAATCTGCCAAGGAGACAGGGTAAGAAGATGCATAAAAATAAATCTAAGCTAATAGAGGTGATGCACCGAGGAATGAAGAACACCTATCTTGCCAGTGAACACAGACCATTCAAATGTAATATAAGATCATGCACAGATAACAAAACTTACAGTGAAAGACCAGGAGGATGCAAAATGAACACAGAGAGGGTTGAGAATCATCCACACACATGTATTACTTGCTCTAAAGATTTATACAATACACTACGAGAATGCCAAGAGGCGAGTAGTCAGACATGTTTCGAATGGGAGGTTCGAACTCCACAAATTCACCGATAGGAGAAGAAGGGAGGAGCAAACAGAAAAATGTTCGACCTTTTTAAGAAGCCCCTCTTTACAATATATAGAAAGAATGAGAGAGGAAAGAGAGAGGAAAACTAGAATCTACCCTAACCACTTCTAGGTCACATTTAAAATCATCTCATTATGGCAGAAGTGACAGATCCTGGAAAAACGGCGGGCTGTCTAACAGAAGCGGCGAACTGTCTACTGTATTAAAGCTGGTTGTTGAAGCGTCACTTCTGGCATTACCATGCATTAGGGACGTTTTCTCAATTTTCTCTCTCCAAACTACACCAAAATGCAAGATTGATCCCAGAATCATGTAGAGAATTTCAACAGCTTTCCGTTGATATAAAGAACATGCAAATCCAAGCTCTGGATCGAAAGATATGACAATCTGAAGATTTAGGGCAAAAACAGGCAAAAACAGGTCAGTGGGAAAAATATTTGAACTTTCCCGCGCTCTGCCACTTGGATGACACGTGGTAGGCTCTGATTCACTGAGTAATTCTCTCTCCTCCACCTTTTCGCGGGCTTTCCTTTGAAATTTCCTTGTGGGCCCTTAAACTTGGACACGTGGCACTATTTCATTGGTTCGGGTCAGTGCTTGAAACCTTGCCCTTTGACTTCTGGACTTTCTCCCTTGTGACACGTGTCATGATTTGATTGGTATTCAGGTCTGCCGGCTTTTCACGTCCACCACGTCCATTTGTCCCGGATGTCCCAGTGTTGTTTGGGACAGAAACTCCCGATCCGCCCGAAATGGGCTTCCTTGTCCCTCATTCGGCCAATGACACGTGGCGTTGCTTGATTGGCTTTCGGCTCCTTCGGCTATCCGCGTCCCATGCGTCCCTTTGTCCCAACTATCCCAGTGCTGAAGTTCCCGTTTCAGCCGAACCGGCCGGTTCGTGTCCTTCGCATACATTTGTTCCAACTATCCTGGACTGTCTGGGACAAATTCTTCCAAACCACCGAAATGGGCTTCCTTTGCTCTCGGCCGCTTCGCCTTTTCACGTCCTTCACATCCTCGCAGCCCAGATGTCCCAACTGTCTGTCGATCTTCTTCTCCTTTAGCCGAACCAGTTTTTCCGCGCGTCCCACACGTCCCGACGGCCCGGATGTTCCTTTGTGAAAGTTCTCCTTTTCGGCCAAACTGGGCAGTTCGCGCCCTTCGCGTCCATTTGTCCCAAATGTCCCTTTGCTTCGCGGGCCGCTGGAGGCTTTTCGGCCGATCCGCGCCTCGATGTCCCAACTATTCCAACTTTTGCGAGGACTAGGACTTAGCCAATTTTCACGATTTTTCCTGTTCCAAGCTTGTTTTTGCCACTTTTTTCACCTTTCCTCAGAGCTTTCTCTTTCCTTCTTTGGCCGGGGAGTTAGAAAAAATCTGAGGGGACCCTAGAAACATGATTTTTTCCCTGAATCAATCCATTTTCCTGGGACTTGAGAATTCTGATGCATGTTATCAAATTAACCCTGGGGGGTGAATTTTGGATAACAATTTGGCGACTTCAGCGGGGGTACCTGCCTGCTAGGTAGAAGATCAGTGGCCTTTTAGCGATCCATTGGGCATGGAGTCATAAGCAATAACCTGAAACGAGCCTGATACTGCAACTCCCTCTACGAGAGCACGCTGAACTATAAAAACTCAACATAGGAGCAAAAAAACCTGCGCCAAAGCACCTAGGGAAACTGAAACCTAACTACAACAAGACAATGTGCATAGCACTTGGAGGAATAAAAATCTAATTAATATTTACAAGGGTAGTGAACTTCCCTCTAGAAGCAACGCTTGAGATAGATTCCATCGATTTGGAATGCGGTTCTTCACCATCCAATGAGGCCAATTGGAAAGCATTGCTACTCTTGCACTTCGTGACCATGTATGGGCCACTCCAAATGGCATCAAATTTTGAATGCCTTCCGGTTTTGCTCTATTCACATCCCATTTCAACACTAGATCTCCAACTTGAAAAGATCTATCCTTGGCCTTTCTATCAAAGGTCTTCTTGATCAAAGCTTGATCCTTTTCCATTGCTTGGGATGCCTGATTTCTGATCTCTTGCAGCTCCATCAACTTTACATACCTCACCTCCATGGGTTCAAATTCAAGCAACTCCAGCTGCTTCATGAGTTCCAATGTTGGCAACTCAAGTGACATGGGCAAGGTTTCCTCTCTTCCATAGACAAGCCTAAATGGAGAGTTACCTGTGGATCTTTTGGGAGTGATCCTATCAGCCCATAAGGCTGATTTCAGTTTGGTATGCCAAGCCCTTTGATTCTCATCAAGAGTCCTCCTAATGATCCTCAACAAGTTCTTGTTTGTAGACTCGGCCTAGCCATTACCTTGAGGGTAATAGTTTGATGAAGTGCTTAGGTAGATCCCGTTCTTGACAGCCCACTCAGTCACCTTAGATCCAATGAATGCCAATGCATTATCAGAGATTATTGTAGCAGGTATGCCAAATCTGGTAGTTATCCCCTCATAAAAGTCTAAGATGTTAGACTCATTGCCTCTTTGAGTGCTCTTTGCTTCGTCCATTTGGTGAAGTAGTCGTGGTGTCAAAATCCATTTGTGCCCTTGGCTTGAATTGGGATTAATGACTCCAATGAAGTTCAAACCCCATTGCATGAATGGCTGGTCAACCTGAGATTGGATGTAATGGGAGGGCAGCAAGTCTTTCTTTTCCTATGAAGAACACACAATTCTTACACCTCTTGATCCATGCATAGCAATCATGAAGATTTTAGGCCAATAATAACCAGCCTTCATGATTTTTAGAGTGTCACTCTTGGTGCAAAATGACCACCACCTGGTCCACCATGAAACTCTTCCAACACCCTTTGAATCTCGATTTGTGCTAATGCATCTCACAAAGACTCCATTCACATCTTTCTTGAACAAAACTCCATCAACAATGGCATATGGAATAGCCTCGCAACCTGAAGTATCTCCTCTTCACTTTACTCATTTACGGAGGGCATAGGCACATCAGTAGGAAGTGTATCACACTCTGAGTCCAACAGGGAGTGGGCACATTATCATTTTCCTATTCTTGACCATCCTATAGTACCAAGACAACATCTTCTTCATTACCTGCTTCAACTTGTCGACTCAAGGCTAGTTGTTCGCATAGTCCCTTCCCACGTACTAATTTGGTGACCTTGATCTCGATGTCATATTCCATGACACGAGTTATCCATCCTGCACGTTTCTCATTCAGATCCTTGTTTAGAAGGAAGTCCTTGACTCCCGCATGAGAGACCAATAATTGGATTTTGTTGTTTGAGACTAGGTGCTTGAATTTCTTTAAACTCCTGATCACTGCAAGTACATGCTTTTCAATGAAAGAGTACCTAGTTTCGTATTCCTCCAAGCCTTGAATGAAGAAAGCAACTGGTTGTTCTAATCCTTCTTTGTTTTGTTTTGCCAAGATTGCAGAAATTGTATCTCCACCACCAAAGGCGTATAGCATGAAATCCTTGGAGAAGTTTGGATTGACGAGAGTTGGAGCTTGAGATATAGCCTCTTTTATTGCCTCAAAACTTGCCTTGCCTTCAGATGTCCACTTAAATTTCATTCTCTTCTTCAACATCAGTGTTATTGGCTTTACGAGAGCTGCAAAGTTTGGAACAAACTTGCAGACAAAATTGATCCTTCCTAAGAAGCTTTGAAGAGCCTTCTTATGACTTGGCAATGGCAATGCTCGATTGCTTCAACTCTTTCTCGGGTCAATCATCAATCCCACCTTTGAAACAATATGGCCAAGAATTTTTCCCTCATGATCCAAGAATATGCATTTTTTGGGATTCAATGACACCCCAAATCTTCTACACCTCTGAAATACCTACCTCAAATGAAAGAGGTGATCCGCTACATTTTTTGAGAATACAATGATGTCGTCAAGATATATTAGAACTATTTTATTGATCATCCCCTTGAATGCCATATTCATTTCCCTTTGGAAAGTGGCTCCAGCATTTGATAGCCCAAATGGCATCTTCTTGTAGGCATAGGTCCCCCATTTGGTGGTGAAAGCCATCTTGAACTGGTCATCTTCCTTCACCATTACCTGATTATATCCTGAGTAGTCATCTAGGAGAGAGAATCTCTCCCAACCGGATACTACTTGTAATATTTGTTCCATTGAAGGAAGTGGGTAATGGTCTTTAAGAGATTCCCTGTTTAGGTCTCATAAATCTACACACAACCGGTTTCTCTCGCTCTTCTTCCTGACCGGAACCAAGTATGCGACTCAATCAGGAATATAATGCTTGCCTCTATTAGCTTATTTAGCTCTTTCTTCATTAGAGGCTCAATGTGAGGGTTGACTGGTCTCTACTTCTGCCTGATGGGCTTAGCATCTGGATCCAATTCTATGGTATTTTGAGCCAGGTTGGGATTGAAACATTTCAAGTCTTCATAGCTCCAAGTGAAGACATCTAGAAATTCTTGGCAAAGTTGTATGAAATCTGATTTCTCTTGTTCAGTGGCTACCTTGCCAATTTGAAGTGTTTTGTTTTCCCCAACTGGAATTGGCTCTGAATCTTCTCTTTTGACCTGTATGTTAGCCTTTTTCTGACGGAACTGGTCATTAGGGTTGAAGATAGACTCCAATGTTACTAAACCTCTAGGAAGCTTGTTTGTTCGTAGCTGCACTACTTGATCCCCATCGCTGCTCTAATCTGTCCCGATTCCTAGCCGAGAATTCAGCCTCTTCTTGTCAAAAATTGACGATCGTTGATCGTTCTCAAACACCTGCCAATTTGGTGTTATTATTTGAACTGCCGGCCTCACAATCACATAGACATGTGGCTGTGTTTTTCCCTTTTGATGTTGTCGACACATAAAACATTGCTCCGATAGTCATGAGCCTATTTGCGGCTTCATTTTTTTCTAGGTATGGACGCGATATTGAAAGCTTCAAAATCCTCAACAAGGTCACATACCCTATTCTTGTAGTTCTTTAGCGAGTTCATTCTTTGTAGCATGTTGTCCCCTGACTTGATTAACGATTAGTTTTCATGTCACCAAAGACTTGCAAGTTCTTTATTTTCTTCTTGATTTCCCAATGTATCCCTTACACCAAGGCTTCATATTCGGTAGTGTTATTTGAACAGAAAACTGGAAACGGAAGGTGAGTAATACCTTATACCTTGTGGTGAAATGAGCATATCTCCTCCTCCCTGCACCTTGTCTACTCCTTGATCCATCAAAGAACAAATTTGCCATACTTCATTCTTGTCCTTATGATCTCGGCTTGGTGATGTTGGGGAGAGGTTGATTCTCTTCATGTAAACAATAAACCTGACTCATTCTTCTACTTCTTGATAAGGATCAAAAGCATGCACCTTGCTTACCCATTCATCAAGATTCATATATGGGATACTTCCAACCTTGGTGTCAACCTCATCAGTGCTAGGGTGATCTTCTTGATCAAATGCTGAGCAATTGGCATTAATCTGACTTGGAGTGTAAGGCTCAATATGGAAGTTTGTAATAGGTTCCGACCTAATTGTGGCCTTAGTTCCATATCTTTTTCTGAACAGCATGTGTGACCAATCAGCAGACAAATACGCCCCAATCTTCGCTGTGAAGTCTCTTGACAAGCACAATGCAAAGAGCGGTGGAAGGTCTATGACTGATACATCTTGTAAAACAACAACATTTGGACATGCATGCAAGGTAAGACTCAAATTTCTAATCACTCCAACTGTTGCTATTGTTGTCCCATCTAGCTGCACTACCCCTTTAGATGTTATTTCATACTGGAGCCCTAGCTGATCAGCTATTTGTTTAGGCATTACTGAGCTACTTGCCCCGGAGTCTATCATGTAATTATGTACTAGCTGATTTCCAATGATTAACGAAACATAGAAAGGGGGCTTCAACATTTTACCTTGTTGTGCTCCATGACTTCCTTCAGCCGGGCAAGCATTTGTAAGCACTTTGTCTTGCATCTAAACCTGCTTGATTCAAGTTGGCCAATCCTTCATGGCAGCTTGCAATGATCTCTTTGGCCTGGGATAGATAGGGATTCCCACATTGATATGATTACATTCATCTTCTTCATCGATCAATGATGTTGAATGGGGATGAAGCATCTCTCTGCTGTCCCCTAGCTTTTGCATTCATTCCTTGCACATGGGCAGCAACAACTGGCATCTGAGTTGGTTTAGGAGCTGGTTTGGGTGCTCCTTGCATGTTTGGAACTGTATTTTGTTTTCCAACACCTTGTGGAGTGACAGAAGGTCGTGACCTACTTGGGACCAACGGTTGTTCTTCACCTAAATTCCTCCTTTTTGACCTTGTGTTGGCTGCAACACCTGAGAGGGTATTTGATTCATACCACGAAATCTTCACCGCCATTGACAAGAGTAGTTTCATTCGGAGATGTTCTTTCTTTGTTGGAATGTTTCTTGTTATTGGCTATTTCTTGATCGCCCTCACCCTCCACACCAAGTATTTGTCACCATCAATGCTTGATTGAGAGCACCATTGAAACACATGGATTGGTTATGAGGCTCGTTGCATGGAAAGCACCAATCGTATTCTGAGAAATGTTGTTCTCGTGTTGGCACTAATGCCTTAGAGGAGATATGGCATTTGGATTATAGGGCTGGAAAGGTCTATTGGCGGGAGGCCTTGTTTGATTCATATTTGTAGCTAGATTAGGTGGTCTTTGTGGTTGGTATGGCTGCCTATTAGGCTGAGCTTAGGGTTGATAAGAAGATCAAACCTTGGGCTTGTTGCCTCTTGAGAGTAACTAGCTCATTGCCTAGGTTGGAATTGCTTCATGACCTCTTGAAGCTCATTTGGGGCACTTGGAGATGAAGTGGAATCTTCATTTGAACTCTGATTTCTAGGAGTGGGAGAAGGAGTCAAATTAGGTGCTTGACTAGTGTTTGGACTCTCTAAACTTGGAAACAATGGCATGGGAGGCCTAGGGGCAAGTTTGTCAGCTTGAATCAAACAATTTTAAGCCCTAATGGCAATGCTATAAGCCATAGGGATTGTTGTGCCTCCCATGGACTTAATTAACATAGAAATATCAGAGTTTAGAGCTTTGAGATAGTAGAGAAAATCACCTTCCGATGTTGGCACTGACCGCCTTTGGAATTCTCTCCCAAGTCTTTTGAAATCGAAGTTGAAATCACCACCGCTCATTGGGATCTCTCTTAATAGTTGTCAGCAGCTCCAAAAGAGACAAGTTGTCTCCCTTCTCTATAAATTGCTCGTGAAGTGCAATACACACGGCTGATTCCGGTTTGTGATAGAACCATCTCCAAGGCTCCTAAACCATTATAATGCTTTACCCTTGAAGGAAGATGCCGAGAACTTGTGACCACTTGCATTTCATTGATTTCATGGATTGCACAAAGGTTAGCAATATCTTTAACATGATCACTGGAGTAGTTTGATTTTCTCCAATGAAGTAGGGAATGTTCTTCAAGGCTACAATAGGAACTGGATGTTGTGCGTTGAGAGCAAGTGGGCTGCCGCCTGTGAAGTTGACGTAGGGATTGTTTTGAGCCATTCTAATCGGTCTTAAAACCCTTGTATACTGAATGAAAGGCCTATCAGGTGGAGGAGTTGAGAGAGTTCTGTTTGGTGGAGATGGAGACCTTTGAATCCTTCTTCCTCTTTGCCTTCTTCTTGGAGATAATTGCAGGTATTCAAACAGCACTTCTTCTTCTCCAACTCTTGACCTTGTGATTCTTCTCATAAGTTTTCAGGCTCACTGCTGAAACCAGTTGATTTTTCCCCTTGGAGTCACCAAATATGTAAATAATAGCTCTTTTAAAGCAAGAAAAATGCAGCAGATGCACATCAACCCTACTACAATAAAAATGAGACCTTTAGGTCCCACCGGGCGTGCCAAAGCTGTTAGTGCAAAATCACAAAGCACCTTCGGATGTCGTTCGGGTTTCTAGGTTGACCATACTGTCATCCAGTGTGATTGCATAACATTGAATCCTTTCTCCAAGTGTGGGACTTGAAAAGTGAGAAAGGATTCTCAAGAGAAGGCTGGTTCCTATTCCTCTATTTAGATGCACACGAAATATGCAGAGGGTTTGCTCGAAACCTAATCTAATCTGCCAAGGAGACAGGTAAGAAGATGCATAAAAATAAATCTAAGCTAATAGAGGTGATGCACCGAGGAATGAAGAACACCTATCTTTCCAAAGTGAACACGAGACCATTCAAATGTAATATAAGATCATGCACAGATAACAAAACTTGCAGTGAAAGACCAGGAGGATTCAAAATGAACACAGAGAGGGTTGAGAATCATCCACAGACATGTACTACTTGCTCCAAAGATTGATACAATACACTACAGAATGCCAAGAGGCGAGTCGTATACACAGGTTTCAAATGGGAGGTTTGAACTCCACAAATTCGCCTGATAGGAGAAGAAGGGAGGAGCAAAACAAAAAATGTTCGACCTTTTTTAAGAAGCCCCTCTTTACAATATATAGAAAGAATGAGAGAGGGAAGAGAGAGGAAATCCAGAATCTACCCCAACCACTTCTAGGTCACATTTAAAATCATCTCATTATGGCAGAAGTGGTGGATCCTGGAAAAATGGTGGGCTTTCTACCAAAGCGCGAACCCATCTCTTTGCATTAAAACTAGTTGTTGAAGCGTCACTTCTGGCATTACCACGCGTCAGGGACGTTTTCTCAATTTTCTCTCCATACTGCACCAAAATGCAAGATTGATCCTAGAATCATGTAGATAATTTCAACAGCTTTCCGTTGATATAAAGAACATGCAAATCTGAGCTCTGGATCAAAAGATATGACGATCTAAAGATTTAGGGAAAAAAAGGCAAAAACAGGTCGGCGGGAAAAATATTTGAACTTTCCCCGCACTCTGCCACTTGGATGACACGTGGCAGGCACTGATTCACTGAGTAATTCTCTCTCCTCCACCTTTCTGTGGGATTTCCTTTGAAATTTCCTTGTGGGCCCTTAAACTTGGACACGTGGCACTATTTCATTGGTTCGGGTCAGTGCTTGAAACCTCACCCTTTGACTTCTGGACTTTCTCCCTTGTGACACGTGTTGTGATTTGATTGGTATTCGGGTCTGCCGGCTTTTCACGTCCACCGCGTCCATTTGTCCTAGATGTCCCAGTGTTGTTTGGGACAGAAACTCCCGATCCACCTGAAATGGGCTTCCTTGTCCCTCATTCGGCCAATGACACGTGGCGTTGCTTGATTGGCTTTTGGCTTCTTTGGCTATCCACGCCCCACACGTCCCTTTGTCCCAACTATCCCGAGGCTGAAGTTCCCGTTTAATTTGGCGGCGATTCACATCCTTCACGTACATTTGTTCCAACTGTCGCAGACTATCTGGGACAAGTTCTTCCGAACCGCCTGAAATGGGCTTCCTTTGCTCTCGGCTGCTTCACCTTTTCACCTCCTTCACGTCCTCGCAGCCCAGATGTCCCAACTATCTGTCGATCTTCTTCTCCTTTGGCTAAACCGGTTTTCCACGTCCCACGCGTCTCGACAGCCCGGATGTTCCTTTGCAAAAGTTCTCCATTTCAGCCAAACCAGGCAGTTCGCGCCCTTCACGTCCTCACATCCCAAATGTCCCTTTGCTTCGCGGGCCGCCTGGAGGATTTTCGGCCGATCCGCGCCTCGATGTCCCAACTGTTCCAACTTTTGCGAGGACTAGGACTTAGCCAATTTTCACGATTTTTCCTGTTCCAAGCTTGTTTTTGCCGCTTTTTCACCTTTCCTCAGAGCTTGCTCTTCTTCGGCCAGGGGAGTTAGAAAAAATCTGAGGGGACCCTAGAAACATGATTTTTGCCCTGAATCAATCCATTTGCCTAGGACTTGAGAATTCTGATGCATGTTATCAAATTAACCCCTGGGGGTGAATTTTGGATAACAATTACTTAGACCACAAATTAGTAGACAATTGGATCCATATACATTTTTAGATGATAAACATTCGAGTGTGTTATGCCAGGAATGAACAATGCTCTCGGAGTATGTACCTGCCTATAGGAAGTTTACAAACACGACCCGAGGTCTCGTTTCAAAAAAACACCTCCATGCCACTACCTATAGGAAATTCCCTCGTTGAAACTTGGCAGGGAAACAATCAGATCATAGCAGGGTACCACATGCCTATACAACCTTAGGATATACAACAAATGCCACTAAGGTAGCATACTGTGACTTCACCAAATGAAGTCATCTCAACTTTAGTAGAAAAAGTTAGAGGGTTAGAACTTGCTCAAGTGAGTCAAAATTCTCAATTCATGTAGGTAGGAATTCCCAATCCTCCACATCATCCTAGCCAAGTAGACCTCCTTACAGGAATAGGCACGTTGGGCATGCCTCCTTAGTATTCACAACAAATGCCAACTAGAACCACGTTTTCTAACACCGTTCGGTGGAAAATATGATATCTCCCGGTCTAGTACAAAATAATCCATTCCTAGGCAATACTCCTCCATACTTGAACATGTATTCCAAATCACCGCAGGGAGATATGTTCTCTTCTCCTGGCATGTTCACTCAACCACAGGGATTTCCTTATGTCCCTGTAAACACATATGCCACGCCATATCAACAACCCATTCCACCCCCTCAGCAGGCACCGTCAATGGTCGAAACCTATGTGATAGGAACTTATTCAGAATATTTGAAAGAACCCTTAGACTTCGCCATACAAAGCGTCATGCTTCTAATAAATCTTCCTAATTTTCCTAAATACAAAGGGGAGGGAGACCCAAATGCACACATTAAGGCCTATGCCATGCCATTCGAGAACTCCTCCCTTGGGATAGGGTCGTTGCCAAAATATTCCCCAAAACTTTAGAAGGCATCGACCTTAATTGGTATTATAGAATACCTAAAGCTTCCATCCATTCATTTAAACAACTCATTTTAGAGTTCATCAAGGCGTTTAACATGAATAAGCTATTGAGAATGAGAATCGGGAATTCTTGCACATTAAGCAAGAACACAATGAATCATTGCTCATTTCATCCAGAGATGGCGTACGAGTCCTTTATTCTTGAAAAGTGCTCCAAACATGGACCAAATGGAACTATGTGATTTTTTCCTTCATTCTCTCAGGAGAGAGGTAAAGAAGAAGTCCATAAGTTCCCACTAAGCACTTACGATGAAGTACTTGAGAGCGCCCTCCGAATAGATCAAGCTGGAATAGATAGTGGTCGCAAGACATATGGAACAAATGGGAGGTTAATCATCCCCAACCAAAATACTACGACTTATCCTACTACCACAAGTGTCAATCAAGGACCTAAGATCCTTAACAAAAATAGTGGCGTAACAACAATTTGGAGTAACCGACTAAACAAAAAAGAAAATGTTGTAAATGCTCCACCACCAATTAACAATCAACGAAACAACAACTTTACCCCAACAATCAACTCGATGGATTTTAATCATCCACAACAATGGAAACAATGGCAGGTCCAAACACAAGGTCTAAGACAAAACGCAACTAGATATCAAAATCAAAACCAAAACCAAAGACAACAAACACAAAACTTTAATAATCAACGGTTTAATCATAGTTTTGGACCACAATATGTGTCAAACCAACAGCCAAGAAATTAAAATCCCAACTCGTATTGTGGTTTCCACAAAATTCAAGGCCATGAAACTAGAACGTGTCGTGATTACAATAAGTTCATGCAACATTTTCCAGAGGAACAAAGACAACTTTTCATAGATATGTTCTTGGCAAATCCTGCATCACCTGCACCAAATACTTTCACGGAGCAGTTTCCCCTCAAAATGCACCCCTCAAGATCTTCAACGATCCACTCCCAAATCACAATAACAACAAATTAAATCCAAATGGGATGAACAAGAGTGTAATGACAGGAAACAATGATCATGAAGCCTCGACTTCGCTAAATCCACTGTCACACCACAATTAGGAAATCAGCTACGACCCAAGATAGTCAGTTTGGTTGAGTTAGACACTGAGCTACCCGTGGAAACCGTAACGAGGACATGAGAGTATTCCTCTCAGCCAAGTACAAGTTACCCTCTAGAAACAGATAACATTCAACATCCATTAGTAAAACACGTAGGTGCCTATGATTTAATTAATGACCTAACAAAGACCTTATCTCATATCTCCTTTCGGACTTATTGAAGAACTCTCCGCCCATAGGGGTAATTTTTAGAAGCATTAGGTTTAGGTCATTTAATTAACATCACTCCACCTCCGAAACACAGGGAAACCATATAGACTTTGATATTCACCCTCACGAGGCAGCCGGATAGGGATACCGAGTTTATATTTGACATAAACAAAATGCCAATAGACGCGTCAAGATTACACGAAGAGGTGATCCGCCTTACATTTACAAGTGTGGGTTTATAATAATTACGTTAAACGTGCAATGATTGATGATGGGGCGTAGTTAACGTATTTCCCTTCTCTTTCCTTCAAAATCTAAGGTACGGAGAAATAAATTGTTCCATGACTCGGAATACGCTAAGAGGCTATGATAGCCTTAAAACCACTTCGATTGGAACTATAATACTACCATCACCTTAGTACCCAAAACAATCCTCACTGAGTTTTATATTATAGATCGAGAAACCAACTATAATATGATCCTCGGCCGACCATGGATACACCGTATGAAGGCAATCCCTTCTATGTTATTCCAAGAAATAAGATTTGTACACTTAGGAAAGGTATTCATAGCAAAAGGTGATCTGAAACCATTCGACATACACCTATCAGACATGAAGAATAGACCAGGCATTCACTCTGAGTTTGAACTCCCAACAAACCAACTTAACAAGCCAACCAACTCGAAACCGGAAGGAAATTTGGTACCTACAACAGAGCTAGAAGTTACGAACCTAATCAAGAATATCCCAGCCCTCAAAGATGAGGCTAACATTTTAGAAATAGTATCATTAGGAACTACTGCAAAAATATTCGAGTTACTAAAACAAGATCTACCAATTTTCCTGCCATTTGATTCTGTAGGCATGGGATATACCCTAGGAGTTGGTTCTCTTCCAGCAGAAGAACTCTGCATGGTAGAAGTAACCAAAGCAGAAGAAGTAGACATAGCAAATGTCCCAACATCCATCTTCCCAAGTAAATATTGGACTCTCCATTTCAATGGAGCTAGATGTCATTATGGGGCTGGGGTAGGTGTGATCTTTACTTCGCCCGAGGGAAAGATCCTACCATTCACCTTTAAACTAAATTTTGAATGTAAAAACAACGAGTGTTGAGTACAAAGCCCTCCTCCTTGGCCTCATCTTAGCTAATAGGCTCGGTGTTAATGACATCAGGGTGTTAGGAGACTCTCAATTAATAGCAAACCAAGTCTCTGAGGTGTATGAAACTAGAGCTGAACACCTACAGCTCTACAAAACAACAGTACTAGATTTGAGCAAAGGATTTAACTTCATATCAATTGAAGCAATCCCACGAGAACAAAATCTTCTCGCATAGATACGATAGCAACCTTAGCTTCACATTTCACTCCAAGCAGTGAGTTGGAAGACACCCATTTCATGGTATCCCTTCATATTGAACCGTTAGTGAAGAAAATATCAAACCCTCTTTTAATGAACATAGTTGAGAAAAAATCTACTATCCTAGATCACGTTGATAGTGATAGAGCCATTGTTGATTACTTAAATGCCTATGCAGCATTACATCTCACCCATCATGTGGTAGATTTGTCTTTAATCTCACATTCATCTTCTTACCTCGGAAATCCCATGATAGAGCTTCCCCCACAAAAGGAACTCGACATACATGCGGTAGAGAATGGAGAAGATCTAGAACTATCTCCAGCCCCGCTTGAGTTTGAAGAAGGTAACGCTTCTTTAATTGAAGAGACGATTGATATTAACATCAAAGAGGAGGAGGAACTGAAGATCTTGAAACTAGGATCTTCGTTAACTCCGAGAAGAAATAGAAAAACACACTTGAATCCTCAGATAACATCAAAAGGCTTTGCATTTAATTATACAGAAATGACGGGGGTTGCACCACACATCGCAGTACACAACCTCATCACCAAACCAGATGCAAAGCCAATTAAACAAAAATCAATAACAATAAAACCCAAGGTAGCTCTCATGGTGAAGGAAGAAGTAATGAAACTCCTCCAAGTAGGATTCATCAAGCCAGTTGATTATTCTCAGTGGGTATCTAATATCATTCTTGTTCTCAAAAAGAATGGGAAGATACGCATTTGCATAGACTTTCGAGACATTAACAAAGTGTGCCCTAAGGATGACTTCCCATTACCATCCATTGACGTCATCATTGACGCAACAGCTGGGTTTGAGCTTTTGTCTCTCATGGATGGATTCTCAGGATACAACAAAATCAAAATATCTAAACAAGACCAAGCCAAAACCACGTTTATAACTCCTTGGTGAACCTATTGCTACGTTGTTATGCCATTCAGTCTCAAGAACACTGGTGCTACATACCAGCGGGAAATGACATATATATTTCATGATCTTATTCATAAAATCATGGAATCCTATGTAGATGACTTGTTAGCTAAAGCCAGGAAGCGCTGTGATCACCCAAAAGTGATCCGCATCATTCTTTCACATTTGATAGAATACGGAGTCACACTAAACCCAAAAAAATGCGTATTTGGTGTGACAGGAGGGAAACTCTTGGGTTACATCATATCATCATGAGGGATTGATGTAGACCCAGCCAAAATCTGGGCTGTTCTTGAAATGATCCCGCCTTTGGATGAATCTAGAATCAGGTCATTTCTTGGGAAACTTCGGTGCAATCCAAAGATTCATCCCAGATTTAAGCTTTTTCATCCATCCAATCAACAATCTACTCAAGAAATATTATAGTATCGATTGGACCAAAGACTGTAATGAGGCTTTTGAAGCAATTAAGCATTTCTTATTGTCACCACCTACGCTAATGCCTCCTAAGCGGACCACCCTTTAATCTTATATTCATGAGCTATCAATGTCTCGCTAGCTTTGCGCATTTGGCTCAAGAAGACGATGACAAACAAGAACGTGTAATCTATTTTATTAGCCGAACATTACTCAATTATGAAACACGTTATACGCAAGTAGAATGAGAATGCCTTGCCATAGTCTTCACAACCAAATGCTTAAGACATTACATGCTAAATCAAGAAACAAGGGTCATTGTAAAAACAGACCATTTACGAACTTTCCTCACGTAAGGGTCCTTGTCTAAAAAGGTTGGACACTTTATAACCTTAATGGGTGAATTTGAATTAACTTTTGTAAACCAGAAGTCCGTTAAGGGACAAATCATTGTGGATTGGTTAGCCAACAACCCGTTAGATGAAGGCAATCTAGTAGATCTAGATTTTCCCGATGAATGCATATACTACATCAAAGCTAGACCTCCTATCTCTGAATGTCCTTGGTATACTAATATTGTTAATTATATCATGGACCATGCATATCCAGAAGGTGCTACACCACAACAAAGAAGGCGGTTACGCATTATCGTAGCTAAATACATTATTATAGAACAAGGGCTCTATTGCAAGGCCTTCGATGGAATGCTTCTAAGGTGTGTCGACACGGAAGAATCTAAGAAGATTATCTATGAATCTCACAATGGAATATGTGGAGGTCACTTTGGTGGTCATACCACTACCCTCAAAATACATCAGATGGGCTATTTCTGGCCCACTCTAGAGCACGACGCAGTAGAGTTTGTACGCAAGTTCCATAAATGTTAAGAATTTTCCCACGAGATTCACATGTCGGCACAAGCTCTACAACCAATCGCTAATCCATGGCCCTTTTCTACATGGGGCCTATATTTGATAGGGAAATTCTCTCCCTCATCAATAGATGGCCATAACTTCATAATCACGGCCACCGAGTATTTCACCAAATGGGTAGAGGCTATGCCTCTCACCACTGTACCAAGTTCCGTGATCACCAAGTTCATTTTGAACCAGATCATTTACAGGTACGGTGTCCCAAAAATCATCATCTCAGATAATGGTACTTCCTTTAAGAATGATGAAGTCCATGAGATATGTAGTAAATTTAACATAAACCATCATACAGTTTCCGTATATTACCCTCAAGCCAATGGACAGGCTAAAGCAACAAACAAAACATTGAAAGCTATTCTCCTTAAAATGGTAAAAGAAAACAAATGAGATTGGTATTTAAAGTTATATCCAACCTTGTGGGCCCACTAAACCTTGATAAGAACACCAACAGGAGCAACTCCTTTCTCACTCGTATTCGGCGCAGAAGTAGTTCTCCCACTTGAGGTTGAAATACCCAGTCTCGTATCTCACTACAAGGGATTCTAGATGAAGAAGCTTATAGAGAAGCACGTCTCTCCCAACTAGAAAGCCTAGATGAGGCCAAAGCTAGACGCCGAACAATGGCATAGAGTCTATGCTTTGACCGGATGTGTGCAATATAACAAAAATTCTCGTGAATGAGATATATATGAAGGAGATCTAGTTCTAAGACTAGACACCGGATTGATAAGAAGACCGGCGAAGGAAGGAAATTCGGCCCAAATGGTTGGGC
The DNA here is from genome assembly GCA_018340775.1 of Taxus wallichiana var. yunnanensis. Classification (NCBI taxonomy): domain Eukaryota; kingdom Viridiplantae; phylum Streptophyta; class Pinopsida; order Cupressales; family Taxaceae; genus Taxus; species Taxus wallichiana. Next base: position 192,111,958 of record CM031239.1, read on the forward strand.
CCATACCGAGTCATGAAAGACTATGGAAATGGTGCATATCTCTTATGTACCTTTGGAAGGTGAAGAATTTGGTGAAACAATCAATTCCTTACATCTTAAACGATTCTATACATAAGCAACCCGCACTATTTGTATAATTATATCTACTTGGCATCTTCATGTAGTTAGGTTCATTTTATCTGCTTGTTTCGCATACAATTTTCTGATCAAGGAACTTATTCTCAAAGCAATTCATTACAAACTTCGGATGGTATTGGCATAATCCTTCCAATAATACTTCTTCATTTTCATAACTTCATCACCTATTTCTGAATCATTTCATCCATATAAAGCTAGATATGACAAAGTCTTAACGGTAACCATACCAAGGTCTGCATGCTTGTTCTCACTTTTGGTTTCTTCCTAGGATAGGTGTCTTGCCTATGGTCTGTTCTAGAAGCTTCATAGTGTCACATCTATCCCATACGTATATCTCTTTGGAAGAACATACTGACATTTTGCTCAAATATATAAATCAAATGTAGATCAAACAGAAAATTTTATTTTTACACATTTCCTTTCCCTACCAACCTTCGGTGATGAGCTTGTGTCTCTTACTAGTGACGTAGGGTTGGGAAAGGATGGGAATGCCCTTACTCACCTATACCTTGTCCATGGTGATAAGCCCATGCTTCCTACTAGTAGCATGGGGCAAGGTGTGGGGGGTCCTCTTGACAATAAACGTTGAAGGTCGTAAACAAACAGTTCAGCTAAAGCTTTGAAATCTTGAGTCAAAAACAAATGAATCAAATGTCCAAAATTTTGAGAGAGCGCAAAACCCCAAAAACCAGATTTTTTCTACCATGTGACCATCTACAGATCTAATTCTAGATAGACCGCAAAGCAAGTAGCATTTCTAAACTATGGAGTCACTTGAGTAGAGTAGGTTTGTAGCATCCTAATTTGGTTCCACCAGATCTTTTCTATCTCTTATCACTACCATTCAACAAATTGCATAGCTTGTGCCATTTCTAGCTCTCGGTGGTGAGCCCTTGCATCTTACTAGTTGTTGAAGTTAGTAGTGGGGCAAGTTCATCGCTCATCATACCAGTTTATCATCTCATTTTTTCAAAACCAATATGAAGTCTTGAAAAATTGCTTATAGAAACTAAATTTCAAGATCACATTGTGTCTACATTATCATATATTAGCATCACGAAATACAAAAGAAAGAAAACATTTGTGTCATTTGTTCTCCATTGCATACATGTTGAAAAGTATATAAAAACAACATTATAATATACATGTGGGAACAAATCACAAAAACTAGATACCAAGAGTATGATCCAAAAAGAATATATATATATATATATATATATATAATCAAGTTTCCTGTACAATGCCATCATGTGCTAGGCATGGTCAAAACACTCAATGAGCCCGGGAAATACAAAATGAATCGTATAAACAATCTATGAGAGCCAAGTGGCCTCTCAACCCCTATGAGACCCCTCTGAAGGTGCACGACCACGTCTAGGACTCCGGCTACACCGGCGCTCTGAGTGCACCAAGGGCTCATGGTCCCAAGGAGCAGCTGCAGCCTCGCTATGAGAATGACTCCTCATCAGGCACTCTATTGTCTTATACCCAGCCAACTCAGTATGGAGGGTGGACACCATCTTGGCCACATGCCAGACAGGGGAAAAAATTTCAGTATGCCTACCAGCTGCTAAAGGCTCCCCTGCATCCATGGATAGCTCCACGCGAGTCCTCTCCATGGGGATCATCAGGGTATCAGTGCATACCTAGTGAATCAGGTCTCGCCACTCATCAGCAGTCTTTGCAAGAAAAGGAGAAAACAAGTTAGAAATAGTCAAAAGATAAAAACAAAATGAACAAGAGTAGAGACAACAACTAAGACAAATTCTAGCTAAAAAAATATTAAGAGAAGGATGATAACTCACTCGGATCTTCGGGCCTCCAAGATGGATCTCTAGGGTTAGCAACTGCCACAGATACCACCACTAACTGAAGTCCTCCTCCTATGTCCGGGGCAACACATCATCCTGCTACGGACTCATCCTCTCCACCCAAGTCCTGAGAAGGTGGCTCCTCTGAAACTAGGGTCACCCTCTCCGCACTCCGCTCTGCCCTCTCAGCCTGTAAGATATCCTGAGTTTCATGCCACTCGGGATCGCTGTCCTCCTCTCCACCCGACTCGTTGACCTCAGCCTTGGTCTCCTCCTTCATCTCTCCCCCTGTGAATTCCTTGGACTCAGATTCTATATCAATGGGGTCGTCATTGTTGTGGGTAGGACCGGAAGTGATCTAAAGTAAGGGTGCCGAGGAGCACCTACTCTCCCTCAAGTGCGTACTATCTCGCCTAGCTACAATAGGGACACTAGGAGTAACAACGGTCCAACCCTAGCCTCTAGGACCTCCCCTAGCCTCCGGGACTGATTTGAATAATGGTACCACTGGGGTAAACATACCGACGTAAGGAAGGCCAAACTGCTGAGGCACTCGAGAAAAAGGATGCATTTCCACCTTCCCTGTCCTGTCCACAAGTTGCTTGTGGTAGAGCTTGAGATCAAAGTGAGGGACTCCTCGCCCCATAAACCTTCCATGGCTTGATAAGGTGTGGCCTTCATATTGTTAGTAGTCAAGGAGGTGATCGGGCTGGTGGGGCACTCTAAGCACCAACATATCTGTCCATCCGGCTACCCTCATGGCTTTGGGATCTATCACCTCCACACCTCTCCCATAAGGGATGATACACTTGAGACCTAGCTCATAACCGGTGGTCGGATGGCTCAATGACTACCCCCGTAAGCGTGAGACCACCTAAAGTACAAATAATGATAAGTAGTCCCAAGTATATCAGCTCCCTAGGCATAAATCCGGCCATGTCCCTCAATCTATGCAATAATGGGGGACCAACAATACAGTAAAGTGTCTCCTCCCTTGTCCCCAATCAATCTCGAGGAAAGGATCCCCATAATAACCTGATGAATTAAGGGGATAGGTAGGCTAGGAATAGATCGGACCCTCACCCCCTTCTTCGAACTAGTGGAGATAACTGCATCTCCCATGTATGAAGCCCACTGTGCTATCTGAGCCCGTGACCCTGCTATCTCAAGTGTAAGCCATCTCTCGATGATCGGGACCCCAAGATATGGTAGAAATCCTCTAGGGTGATAGTCCACTCACCCCTGACTCCTGGAAATCAGAAAGTGTTCCAATCAGCATCCCAATATGAAAACAAGTCACAAAGTATGTGACTAGAAGGTGCAACATGTGGGATCCGTGATATGCGCAATATGCCGGCCCTCTAAAGAGTGTCCTGCTCATCCTGAGAAAGTGCATCCAATACTACTGGAATCCAATCACACTCTCTCTCTCTTGACTCCATCTGATATATTCCTCCTTCGCCTGCATACACCCAAAAACACGTAAAAAGGAGTAAGTATTCAAATCACGTTGTAAAAATCATTAAAACATATAAGAATGCTAGAAAGACAAAAATGAATTCAAATAAGTATTATTTTGGCATTCTATGAAGGATCGCCACTGAGCAGGGTGGCGGTTCCGCAACCACCGCCTTAAAGGTGGTGGTCTTGTAACCGCCACCCCCGCCAGGGGCAATGGCGGTCGGGTCCCAAATTTCGCACGGGTTGCATGCCCTAAAAACACCTAAAAACACAAAACAAAGACCCTTTTACTAAAATAAAGCCTAACCATTAGGCGCCCACCCTAAGTGACCCTTTTAAAACTCGACATTTTCAAAAATAATCCCCCATGACAAAGATTTCATCATTTCAACATTTTGAGGGTAAAAACGTTAAGTCAAGAAGAACTAACATGTGATCTCGTGGGTCGGTGTTCCGCTCGTGGAGGCATGATCACTATCTCGTCATGAACGTTTTGACTATAATCTCATCAAAACCGTCTTTGTGGGTCCCAGAGCTCAAAATCAATCAAATCAACACGTGCAAATGAATAGGAAAATGGGCCCATTTTTACATATATAGCATCTTGACTTGTTTTGAATGCCCTTTTCACAGGTTTGGAGTGCCAACGGAGGTAAGTTCTTCTCCCGTGTAAATGGTACATCCTCATTTCATATTATTTTAGTGTTTATTTTTGAATTATTTTATCTATCTGCACTTGAGTCCTCTTTTCATTTTGCAAGTAGCTGGAATCTTGGAGGGCGTCATTTCGACACACAGACGTGTCAGGTATAAATTCTAACTTCCCATTTCGGGACCGCCATACTCGGACCCACCATTTTACACCTCTTTATGGCTAAAACACTTCCCCAAGGGGGCAATATGTACGTACCCAAAATTGTAGGGTGCTGCACCGCCGAACAACGTTACATGTGCCCCAATGATGATACAAGTCTCCTCGCAAGGTGTTTAGGATCCAGAAAATATCTTCAAGTATGTGTTAACATCCCGCATGTCCCGCTTAGCCCTTGCGTGCTTTTTTTTTTCTTCTCTCCCTCTTTTTCTTTGCATTTTTGTCTTCAGTTACTGAAACCGCCGCCCTGCTGGGGTGGTCTCGTGGCCGCCACCTAGCAGGGGCAGCGATACTTCACACATTTTTTAGAATGTTCTTTTCAACGTGAATCGTGTAAAATTTTAATGTTTACCAGCTTTTTTCACCACCTTTTCTTGTATTTATGATTCTGGTTCCCTGGAATAGTGTTTTTGCATTGTTTATGATTAAAGATTTCAATTTGGTTTTCACCTTTGGGTAAATGGGAATTCTATAAATAGTGGCTTGTGCTCAAGTAAATTTCCCCTCAAAATTTTCCTCTCAATTTCTCATTTTAATAGCTTAGTCTTCCATTTTTGCTTAGGAATCAATAGTTTTATTTGGTTGCATGCATAGTTAGTGTTGTTTTTGGTTTAGAAGCCACATAATCTTCTTGTGCTAATGATGTCACTGTTTCACACAATCAATTGGAGTAGAATAGTTTCATTCTCAGTCAGAAGCCATTAAATTTGTAGGTTTTTCTCATCAAACAGGATAGTTTCAGGTTCTAGACATTTCATGTTGTAAGACACGCAATAAATCCCACTAGGAATTGCATAAGCCAAGCTCTGTTCTCTTGCGCTATCCCTCTCCTACTCGCATTGTATTTAGTCTCCATCCTAAGTTGCCACTATCCCAATACCTACTTCTATTGATGCTGGCATTACATTCTTTTCTAGATTCACGTGAGCATGAAGGAACAAAGAGATCACACCGAGGGGACAAAGCCCCACACAACCTGGATTCGCCACTATTGAAAAATCCAGTTCAAGATATCAAAGTTCTAGTTAAAATATATCAAATAGAGTAGTCAATCATTTCATTTCAGATTAATCTCACTTTTGATATTGTCTGGGAAGTGTGGGGATTGATAGTTTCGAGAAACTATGATTCATTCCTCACTTCCGAGGTAGGATGATACTTCTTTCAAATAGATTAGATCAGTTATTTCGTTATTTAGAATAGATATACAACTACACAGGAAAGTAGCTATACTCAGCTGCTTTGTTTGTTTTAATTTTGTTGTTAGTTTAGTTGTCAATTTCTAGATATTTTAAATAGTTGCTCTTTCAATTTCGTTCAAATAGTTCATCAAAAACACAAAATAGAGAAGTTATATATGTTGTAGATATACTTTACATAATTAGTTTTACTTTATTGTAGTTATATTTACATTGTTTCTTTTGCATGAAAATCACGGGACCTAGGGAGCCCAGAGAATACGTATTCAAGCCAATAGTGCCTCAGCCCAATCTTGTTGCGGTAGTAACTGATATAGATCAAAATCTTAGAATCCAAGTCTTCCGAACAACAACAGACTTATAAGAAATTAGCTCGCAGCTAAGAGGATTAAACATAGAAGACAACCAAGCACACATGTTTTGGTCAAACTAGTCAAACTACAGATTACCCTAGATAAATATCCGCATGACTGTAGAAGGGCTTGAAAGAGAGAAAACGTTCGGTTGTGATCCTTTGGTCCCACAGCCAGACACAGGACAAGTTCTCACTGACATAGACACTAGCTTAAGAATTCAGGTTGCCAGAACACCTGTGAGATACTCTGAGAAGATTGCACAACTGTTAATTCTAAACATAGAGGCCGAAAAGGCATACGACTACTGGATACTAGGGATTAGGGATTGATTCCACACATGACCATAGGATATCCTCAACAACCACGAATCTACGGTTGTGATCTACAGGTCCCACAACCCAAAAAATCCACAGGTCAATCAGACGTAGATGTTGGTTTACGCACATTGGTATTTAGATCCACTCCACTTCCACCAACCATTATCACATAGTTATCCTTGTTAGACATAGCAGCTAACGAAGCTAAATATTTCTAGACTAGACCAGAGAATCACCCATAGAAACCACTATATATCAATCATCCATCTTATGACCCTATCTGGAGATATACACGAAACAATTCTAGGGCATTTTCCCCGTATTCCACAACCTATATATTAAATCATGCCAGAGCTCGATATTGATTAGAGCCTTTGAGAAGTCATCCTTGCTGACCGATCTATCATGCCAATTCAGGTTAGGAGGGCCTTCTTTGCCTTAGATTCATAGATTCCATTAGTGTGTGTCAAAGACATAAGATTGCCTAACTAGTTTGTCTGCGCCCCACGTATATTCCATCCCCACCGGCTATCTCGGCACGACCTCGGGAGGTCGGGTGTGAGGAAGAGTTACTTGTAGATTCTCATGCTCGCTTGTCACTTTTCCATCGTACAATACCTTCGATGTTTTTTCATCCATGGTAACTTTTTTTCTCATGTATTGTACGTGGGTACCTCATCAAGTTTTGTTGTTGAGACCCACCTTATTTTTTGCCCACATAAGCTATGCTTACGGAGGGTGTTATTCTAGGTTATTATTTATCCTTTTATTTTTTTATTAGGATAATTATTGCACTTATGTTATTGCTACACTTGTTGAGTTAGATATCTTAGGTGTACTAGTTGTGTGGAGTTAGCTTATTATTCTTGTGGAGCTAGCTTAACTACCATTATCAGTTAGTGGGAGTTCTTCGCCATTGATCTAGATAGTAGTTTCACTTCCCTCCTCCTATATGTACATCATGATTATTAAGTTAATTCAATGTAATTATGATGGATTTGCATATATGATATTTCAGCTCTTTGTTTGTAAATCCTTTTATAAGGTTATTCGGAGATTTCCTTTCAACTTATTAAATGTGATGTGTTATTATCATTTGAGATCTTTACGACTTGGAATAATCTTTGTTCCTTTCATTTCTTGTATTTTATCATACATTTCTTGATATATTACTTGTTTTATCAACATAATTTTATAATAAATACTTTTTTGATACACATGGTGCATAAAACTCAGTTTTTTATCACATTTTTGTTTGAGACAAAATTATGTTACTTATGGAACATTTTTAAGACATAATTCTTGAGACACATTATTTGATATACATATTTCTTGTAACACATTACTTAACACACATATTGCTTGGACACATTACTTGATACACAAGTTATGTGACACATTTCATGATACACATATTTTGAAACATATTGTGTGGTGCATTGTTTGATACACACATTGTTTTTATTAGCAAATAGTTTTGGAGGGACTATACCCAGTTACAAGAAAGGCTCAACAGCCAGATCAAACATGAAAAAAACATCAAAAGAGGATTAGAATCCGAGTAATATATAAAGTCCAACAAAGAACCCAAACAAGGAAAAACTACAATTAAGCAGCCAAAAAATAGCATTTTATTCAAAACAGAGTAGCAATTAAAACGAAACCAGCTAGACCAAGGGGATTTATTTCTTGGAGGCCCTATCAATCCTAGATTTTATAGTGTGCAAAGAAGTGAAAAGCACCAGAGTGGTAGTGTGTGTTGGATCATTCACGTTCAACTTTGAGATAGCCTGATTTCTTTCCTTTTCAGTCCCCCAAATGGCTTCAGGGATCCCGCTCAACATTGAAATGCTTCTAACCTGTTACTCCAGGAACTCACTAATGGCATTGAAAATGGCCATATTATGATCATGTCTGTCTTTGGCCCTCCCCAATCTATTGTCCAACGAGTTCAAATTTCTATAAATATCCTCAGTCTGATCAATTTCAATATCCACATCATCATTCATTTTCTCTTCCCCTTCTACTTGGTTAATTGATGCAACTCCTTAATATTCACAACCTCCTTTTCCAATAAGTCCAGTCTGAGAAGAGTATTATCCCTCTCATCCTGTGAGGCATTATCTTGACTAGCATTGCTAATGTGTAAAATATTTTGAACAACTTCCATTTCTTTGTTGCTCCTGAGAACACGGGAAGAGGGAGGAGAGGCCACTTTACTTGAATTTGGGGTTCTTAGTTTTGATAGATCGACCTTGGAAGAGGTGGTCGGGTTGTTCAAAGGATCAATTAGAATGGGAGAGGGTGGGTTGCTCAAGGAGATAGGAATGGCGGGGAATTTGGAGAGGCAGATTTTATGCAGGAGGAAGATGAGCCTTTATTGGAGGGGGATGGCCCTGGTGTGATTCTGGAAATTGAGAATGGAATGTTCAAGTGAATTCAAGAGGTAATGCGGGAAACAAACTACAAATTGTCTCCTAAAATGGTTGAGAAAGACCAAGTGCTTGGTAGGAATAGTGACAAAGTACCCTTCAAGGGAGATGAATCAAACCATCATTTTAGTAATCTCATCATAGGGTTTCAGAATGGAACTTACCTTGACACCCACCGCAACAAAGACGAGCTCCTCCCCTTCTTTAAAAACTTCTTTTCTTCTACAATTTTGTTGACCCTTTTGCTAAAAACCGAAGCCATCCAAATCGAGCCCAGTTGCCTCAACAATTAGCTCCTCATTCATCAAAGCACATGATGACCCCCATATTTTACCTTCTTGTCCTTCCAATCCATGGAAAAATTCACAAAAAATTTTGGTCATGCCCTTGGATTTTTTCAATGAAGTTGGAAACACCCCCCTTTTTAAGAAGATTCCAAAGCTCCCCATTGTCCTTCTAGGCGGGATCGTAGCTAGGTTCCAATTGGCACGGAGCACCCCCATCTTTTTCCTTATGTACTTTCCTGTTTGAAACCACCCTTAGAAGTGTTGTTTTTGATATGACTAAACCGGTTTTTAAAAATCCAACCCTGATTCGAGAATCATGTGAAATTTTATGGCCGTAATTTGAATTACTACTCTCACTTGTGTGATCTATCTTGTACTTTAAATCCCACGCAATCTCATTATAGATCCTACATAATGTGTGAGTGTCCATATTTATCCTTATTAATACCATTTTTCACCTCCTTGGGGGTGTATTTCTCATTATCCCAAAAGGTGAGATTGTTGTTAGTGCCATAATTTTCCAAGATATCCGCCACCTTGTTACCCTCCCTATAAGTATGACCAATTTTGATATTTTTAAAGTGTGACATATACTAATGGATTCCTCAATGAAATATTTAATGGTCTAATGAATTGATGACCTATCAATGTTTGGAGTTCTACGTTTTTGCACATTTGTAACACCAATCTTCCAGTTGGAAAGAATAAATTCTTCATCTTTAGGATACTTCTTATTCTTGGGAGGTTTGAATCTCTCTATATTGTCTTTTATAGCATTAAAAATCTTAACAAATTTGTTTTGCATTGTTGTCTCCTATTTCTAAATATAATGTCATTTCTTTCTATCTAGGTCCTCTCGATAATATGAGGCATAGCCGGTTTCTAAAGTCTTCTAACAACACAATTCTTAAAAGTAGGATCCCACTAGATCCAAAGTTAGAGAAAATCCTTTAGACTTTGTCAATAAACTTTTGATACACACATTGTTAAATAAACACATTTATTGACATACTATTCGATAAATACTTTCTTAGCACACAAAAATAACTACAAATAACATGGTTAGAGTCATCATCATGATACATATTTTCATTATTCTATTTTTGGGGCCTACTATATCATGTCGTGTCATGTCATGTCACGATTCCTAAAAGATCCATTGGTATCAAGTCATGTGTCCACTAACATACTTCTCTATCGTTCACTTTGATGATATTATATATTGATTTATATGGATTAATCAACATTTTTACAATATGGTTGTGCTTAAGATGAAACATATACTCATTACTCTTTAATAATCATATCTAACACATATTTCTCTTACAACCATGTTAAATATGCATGCTTTATATTGTTCACACATTATATGATTTGATTATACATATTACATATTAACCACTTTTCTCTTTTGAGTTCACACGATATGAGATGACATCCCTTATCTAAAAAGAGGAATATAGTGGGATAAATCATAAGTTTATGAAAATCATGGAAAAGTGCCATAGAGAAAACAATGCAATATCATTTCATATAGTTTAAATACAACATTTACATATAGTTAGATACACATAAAATACATATCACGTTTACACAAAAATTTTACGAGTTCATCTTAAAAATTACTATTCGACATTTATTCAATTCAAGTCATATGTACACATACTTTGTAAAAATTATCTTAATATTCACATATAGTTGTGACAATTATAAGATTTATATGGAATAAATACAAGTTCATATTACATATTCGACACATTGGTGACATTTATCATTTTTACATGGATATGGTACAAGTTCATCTAACAAATTCAAATACATTTATCATATTTATATGGACTTGGTATAAATTCACCTTGAAAATTTAGATACATTGGTGATATTTATTAGTTTTACATGGACTTGAAATGAGTTCAACATACATGTTAAAATACGTTTTTGGCATTTATCGATTTACATGGGATTTGCACAAGTTCTTAGTTATAATATTATGGAAAAATCTATCTCCTTCAATAAACCAATATTTATTTGGTTCCTTTAGTACCCCAAGACTGATTTATCTCTCTCAATAGGATAATGAATGATACATTGGATTTAACAACTCAAGGGTGATATCACATGATATATTACTTTAATTATAACATTTCAATACCTACTCAAAGCATGGGTGCAATCTCCATTGCAAGCACTTCATACAACACATTAGGGAATAGCTTGGTAGGATCAATTAAGTGTAGTCATTCTATGAATATTTTCACTTTACATATTTCCATTTTTTATAAGGTGATTTTACATCACTATTAAGAACGATACATACCTTTGTCAAGCAGTTTTAGGTTTCACATTAGATTGGTGTATGGAAACATTAATTCATTTCACACCAAAGTCACGTGATCAGGATGTGAGGTTTACTTTTGCATGTCCTTTTCTTTTAATCAAACATTTGTGAATATGATATTAAAAGAGAGACAATTGTAATATCCAAAATTTGGTCCCCAAGAAATTTCTAATATCACTTTGGCATTTATTCCAACATTATTCCATTTATCTATATATTCCTAACCCATTAATCCTAGATCATATATCATATATCATATATGTATAACTGACTTATGACTAATGTAGACACCCTAAAATATCACATTACACATTCCAAACCTCTTAAATCACCCCATAATGACTTCAGTACATTAAGATCACTTTCAACCATTTTCGACCATTTATCAACCACTTTCGATATATATAGCTATTTTACGACCTTTAATGGCATTCTACAACATTGTCCTGTGACTTCACTAATCATTTCTATCACTCACACATGGAGTCAAATAATTAAATATTCATACTATGGACCTTATTACATTCCTTTCCTATTCCTAGGATTAATTACTCACCCTTTATTCCTATTAGTTAATTTTATTAGCTAATTTTTGTAATATAAATAATTAAATAATTCCTACATTATCCATTTACATCTCACCCCCTCATTCAATTAATTAATATTAATTCACTAGTCAACATCTCAAGTTAACTAGAGCAAAAGGAGTTAATTTAAAATTAAAATCAATTAAATACATGTGCAAGAGGACAAAATTAGAATAAATCAAACATGCATTTGACTTAACTAAGACATCACAAAAAACATGACACTTCCAAAAATAAATCAAATCAATGCAAAAAGCTAAAAGTCACGTCCACTTCTTTGGGTGAATAAAAAAGTCAAAGAATGAATATTTAATTCTAAAAATAAAAAGCTTTGCCACCTTTGCTAAGCTTAAGAACAACTCATTAATATAAGCTCAAAATAGGGTTTACCTCCTCAAATAGATTGAAAATTCAATTAAATAATTCAATCTTGCTTCAGTTAACTTCAGATCAAACAAGCTAATTATACAAATCCTATATTTGGAATCTCATTCCTTCCTCTATAAAATATCACCCATTCTTCTCTAATTATAATATTTGGAAGTTTTGAGAATTGCATCATCATTTTGTTGGCTTATCATTCAATCTCACACATTATTACGTTGTCCAAATGATCATGAATCTACTATCAAATCATTCATTCAATCACTTTTCTTGTAGAAGAAATCTACTACCATTTGGAACAATTTTGGAGCATACACAAACAAATTTGATCAAGAGATTCAACAAGCTCAGTGGTTCATTCCAAGCTTTAGCAATCTCAAATCCGAGGTTAAGGAGATCAAAGGAAGAGACGGGTTTGCCTTTATTTTCTTTATTTCTTTTTTATGTAGTTTTTCTTTGTATACATTTATGACACACCCGGTGGGACAAACCCACATATTTTTCATTTATTCATCATTTCTTGTGAAATTAACCTTGTTTTTTTTTGCTATTTTAGAATCACAAACCAATTTTGAAGGGTTATAATGGAGTAATTTGAGATAAGTTTAGAAAAACCCATCAAATTGGCTGAGTTTTTTTCTTTTTGTGCATCTACATGTTACCTACACTAGCCGATGCAGATCCTAAACACTTATAACAAGTCACTAAGGTTAGTTGATCCCGAATTCCACAAAACAATGATTTACAGGATAAAATACTCAATCTTCTCAACCTTTAAATAGTCCCTTCTTGTCTCAATCTTAGCCTAAAGGCTAAAACATCATTTGGAGCTTGCATTCATCATTAACCCTGTTAGTACACCTTATTCAATTTTCTATCATCTAAAAAGTTAGAAAAATGCAAAAAGAATGAACAAATTACCGTACTTTGTCAAGATTGCTCTTTTAGAGCTTCTTAAGGCTTGCTCCTAGTGGATTCATAGTTATAACTATCCACAACTTGTTGGGGTTAGCACACCAGTTGTACAAATAACATATAAGTTCTAAGCATACATGCAAATAAAAGTGGATATTCTACCGAATAAATAAACAAAAGAAGAGATATAAATCAACACCATATTTAATGTGGTTCACCCAGTGTGGTCTACGTCCACCAAGAAATAAGACAATCTATTATCCAAGGCTTTCTCAAGACATACAATGAAGATTTACAATCTTCCACACCTCTCAGATGTACAAGTACTTTCTTTCTCTCAAGCTTTTTCTTCTTCTCTAATAATTCTCTCTCTCACAATTATTCTCACAATAATCATCAACTTTTACAAGTTCTTCTTAATTCTTACTTCTAAACCCTATCTTTCATGCTTATATAGGCGTATACAAACTTAGGGAACTTATCCATGCAATTACAATCAATAGATCTTCTTTAATACTAAAAATATATCTAATTCCCATTATTTAATTAAAACATCCACACACAAGTCCCTAACCGATGGCGGTTCCTCCTTTCCTAACTAATGCTAGTCATAAGTGACCGATGCCAGTCCCTCCATAACTGATGTCGATTACTATGTTTTCCAGCAAGTTTCATATTGCATGTTAATCTGAAGTAATTGAGCTCTACAACTCAACAAACTCCCACTTGGAAATTAATTACTACACCATACTTATACAACGTCATTCTTGGATCCTTCCTTAGCTTTGTTTCTTCATTTTCAAGTCTCAAACTCGAAGACCAACAAAAGTAGAGTGTAGCTCCAACTTCTCCTTTTCTAATGGCTTTGTTAGCATATCTGCAGGGTTATTACTTGTATGAATATTTTTCATATTCAACTTCCCATCCTCCAATACTGTTGTATGAAGTGATACCTCCAATGAATTTGTTTCATTCTCAAATGAAACCACTGAGTTCTTTTCCAAATTAATTGTATTGATTTGTCACTTAACAATTTGTAACCATCTTCCTCATTTCCCAACTCTTTCATGAACCTACTCATCCATATCATATCCTTTCGAGCCTCTGTAGCTACAACATACTTTGCCTTTGTAGTAGACAAAGCCACAAGCTCTCGTAATATTTAAATCCAGCTAACTACCATCTAACCTACTATGAAAATATATCTAGAAGTGCTCCTTATACCATCCAGATCTTCACCATATACAAATCAACATATTTTCATAATGAAATATCTAAACCTCCATAGCATAATTGCATGCTAGATGTCCCTCTCAAATACCCAAGTATCCATTAGATTGTTTTCCAATGCTCTTTACCCGAATTGGACATATATCTACTCACAACTCCCACTTCTGTGCGATGTCGGTCTAGTACAAACCATAGCATACATGAGACTCCCAACTTGCTGAAGCATATGGTACTTGTGTCATGTATTTGACCTCTCATGTGATGAATGACATTTATATTTTCTATATTTCAAGTGTCAGCCATAGGTGTACTAACAAATTGTTCAATATGCATCTTAAACCTTTCTAATACCCCTGTAGATATAATCCTCCCGAGAAAATACAATTTCTTGTTCTTTCTTGTCTTTGTGTATTTGCATGCCAAGGATTATTTTTTTGCTCCTAAATCCTTCATAGAAAATGTGTGAGCTATCTTTCCCTTAAGCTCACCAATGTCTTGCATACTAGATCTGCGATAAGAATATCATCCACATACAAGTAACAAAATATTATAGCTCTCATTTCCAAGTTTCTTAAAATAAACACAATGGTCAAATTCACATCTTAAGTAAATATGATCATGCATAAAACTATCAAACCTCATATATCATTTCCTTGGAGCTTGCTTGAGCCCATATAGGCTCTTTTTCAACTGCACACTAATTTCTCCTTACCCTTAACTTCATACCCAAGCGATCTGCATATAAATCTCTTCATCCAAATCACCATGAAGTAAACTCATCTTCACATCTAGTTTCTCTAAATGCAAATCCTCTACTACAACTAAACTCAATAAGTATAAATAGAAGTCATAACAACAAGAGAAAATATTTCACCAAAACCAATACCATTTTTATGCAAATCCCTTTACTACAAGCCTTGCCTTGTACCTTTATTATCCACCCTCTTCTTCCTTGATCCTGTAAACCCACTTGTTCTGCAATGTCCTCTTTCCTCTGGAAACTTAACCAAATCTCAAGTTTGGTTATGTTCCAAGGAGTCCATCTCCTCATCCATGTCATGCTCCCACTACGTGTGGGTCTTATTATGCATTGCTTCTTTAGAACTCTCTTATTCACCATTATCGATCAATAATAAATAAAATATATAAGGTGTAAATATTTTTGGAGGTTTACTTACCCTTTGTGACCTTCTCACGGGCATTTAGGGTACAAAGGCTAATTCTGGACCTCTTGGACATTTGTATCAAAATATGTCGAGAATTAATGCCGATCACTGTAGTGACATCATTTCTACTAACTAATGCTAGTTTGGCTATTCTATAAGCTGATATCAGTTTCTTTGGACCGATTTCGGTCATGGGTCAACTAACATCGGTTACTATGTAACCCTATCAGTATTACTTTTAAATTTGAGAGTTCATTTTCATTCACAAACTTCAAAAAAATTATCCTTGTACATTCTCTTTTCATTCCATTCAATATCATGACTCCTAATAATTTTAGAATTCTCTAAATCCCAAAAATGGAATCCGAAATCACCAGATCCATAACTAATGAAAGTGCATCTCTTAGATTTTGCATCCAACTTTTTCCTATTTTTCTTATCAATATGCACAAAATCTTCTAAACCAAAAACTTTAAGAAAAGAAATATCTACCTCTTTTGTAGTCCAAGATTCCTTTGGTATTCCTCTATCTAGTGAACTTGAAGGCCCGTGGTTAATCAATTAAATTATTGTATCAACTACTTCGCTAAAAATTGCAAGGAAATCTAGAATGTATCCTCATACTTCTAGCATGTTCCATGATTTTACCATTCATTCTCTCTACAACGCCATTCTCTTGTGGTGTTCTTGGAACAAATCCTTTCTCTACGTATCCCATTTCATGAACAATAATCATTGAAATCCTTATTGCAGTATTCACCACCATTGTCAGATCTAAGGCACTTTAAATTTGAATTTGATTTATTCTCAACAAGGGTTTTCCATCTTTTAAAAGTATCAAAAACATCATATTTATGTTTAATATAATAAACCCATAACTTTCTTGTAGCATCATCAATGAAAGTAACATAATCTTGGGATCCTCCATGAGAAGCTACCTAATTTGGTCCCCACACATATGAGTGTACAAGCTCCAACTTCTACTCCTTATTAATTGCCCCAACTTTGAGACATATCACTCTTGATTGCTTTCCAAAAATACAATTCTCATAAAAATCAAGATCTAAATATTTCAAATCGATAACTCACCCTCGGCCTTTAGGATCTACATTCCTTTTTGACTCATATGGCCCAATCGATTATGCCACATACATGTATCTGAATCTGAAGTAGATAATGCAGAAAAGGAATCAATAACACAGGTAGATAAAGATAACGCTCCTACCTTCTTACCTCTTACCACAACAAAATCACCCTTGGTAACTTTCCAAGAGTCTCATGTAAATGTAACCATGCAACCAGCTTCACCTAGTTTCCCTGGAGAAATAAGATTTCTCCTAAGGCTTGTCACATGCCTCACATCTTTCAATACCCACGTATTTTCATTATTCAATTTTAGATGAACTTCCCTTTACCATTAATACTACAAGGTTCATCATCACCCAAATAAACATTCCCAAAAATTCTCTCGTGGAACATAATTTCTAAAATAACCTTTATTAGGGGTTGCATGGAAAGAAGCTCATGAATCTAAAACCCATGATTCAATTCTATTATCTAAAGAAATAATAAGAGCATCTTGCATTACCTCTACTGCAGCAAGATTTACTTCTTTACATTTTTCTTGTTATTGGTTCTCTTTATCCTTTGACCAACAATCTTTCTTTACATCTCCTTTCTTTCCACATTTCCAACAAGTAATTCCCTTACCTCTGGATTTAGATTTGATATCCCTTGACTTTGATTTCTCATTATTCTTACTCTTGGATCTCTCCTTCTTCCTACCTCTATTTTCTACATTCAAATCATTCCCAGATGATTATTCCTCTGTACTCTTCGCGAATTTATTCATTAAAGATTATACTAACCACATCATCAAACTTCAAAATATTATTAGCAGATGTTGTATTAATAATAGTCATTACCAAGTTATCCCAACTGTCAGGCAAAGAACATAAGAGTAAAAGTGTTTTCACTTCATCATCAAATGGTATATCAACCGATTTTAACTGATTTACAATAGATCTAAAATCATTCAAATGACTAGATGTAGATCCACCTTCATGCATCTTAGAACTAAATAGTTTCTTCATCAAATAAACTTTATTTGAAGCACTATGTTTTTCATATAAATTAGCAAGAGATTTCATTAACCCTACTTCGTAGAAGTTGCTTCTATAATATTGGAAGCCATGGATGCTTCCAGGATCAATCTTATAGATCCCAAAGCCTTTCTGTCAAGAATATTCCATTCTTCATCAATCATCTTCATAGGTCTAGACTTCTCATCCAACGGTAAATACAAATCTCTTTGATACAGATAATCCTCAATTTGCATCTTTCATAATTGATAATTTCAGCCATCAAATTTCTATACCTTGTATTTTTTTCTTCTACCATTTTTGTAGCTCCCACTCAATCGAGAAAACCCTCTGTGAGTAAATCTCAACACACAAAACCCTCAAACAAATATCTAATACCAATTGTTGGGGTTAGCACACTGGTTGTATAGATAATATATCAGATCTAAGCATACATGCAAATAAAAGCGGATATTCTACTAGAAGAAATACATAAAACAAGAGATATAAATCAACACCAGATTTAATGTGGTTCACCTAGTGTGGGCTACGTCCACCAAGAAACAAGCCAATCTATTATCCAAAGCTTTCACAAGATATACAATTAAGATTTACAATCTTCCACACCTCTCAGATGTACAATACTTTCTTTCTCTCAATATTTTTCTTCTTCTCCAATAATTCTCTCTCACACAATTATTCTCACAATAATCATCAAATTTTGCAAGTTCTTAATTCTTACTTCTAAACCCTAGCTTTCATGCTTATATAGGTGTATACAAACTTAGGGCACTTAGCCATGCAATTACAATCAATAGATCTGCTTTAACACTAAAAATAGATCTAATTCTCATGAGTTAATTAAAACATCCACACAAGAATCGACGCCGCAGTAAGCCTAGCGATGTCGGTTCCTCATTTGTCTAACCGATGCCGGTCATAGGTGACCGATTCCGGTCCCTCCATAACCGATGTTGGTTACTATGTTTTCCAGCAAGTTTCATATTGCATGCTAATCCAAAGTAATTGAGCTCCACAACTCAACATAACTACCCAAAATAAAACTTAAAATCTTATTGGTCACCCTTTAACTCCCTCAAGGCATGGGAAAAATTTAATCTCTCAACTCCCTTTCTAGATACCAATTCCTCCTCCTCCTTTTACCTCACTTGAATCCTTCTAGCCATGTTTTTAATGGTTTTCCCCCTTAAATTTTGACTGAAGGGTTTTCTTGACAAACTAAAGAGTATTTAAGACACCCATTTGGTTCATTATCTTATGTACAAAATTTTATTAGGAATTTATTAAGAAAATTCCACTCATATCCCATGTTTTTCAATTGCAATTAGGTCTTAGGACAATGTTTCAGGTTAGGGGAAGGACTGTCATGCATTTTTACTATATGGTGAGTCCTTACCTCTTCTAACAACTTAATTCTCTTTTAAAATCCTCTTAGGCTGTTATCTTGCCAATTTGAACCTTTGAGTCACTATGTAAACCATTTACCCTTCCTCATGCAACCAAACCCTAGCTTCCAAATACATTTCTACATGTTTGTATGCACTAATTGCGTAATTTTTAAACTTATAGGATCTCTCAAGGTCTTTCCTCTCTCTAATATCCTTCTCTACCATCTTTGGAATCTTTGTATAGGTTTTCAAGTATCAACTTAGTCGTCCACTTTCTTAACCCTTCTTTTCTTTGAATTTACCTTCTTAACATTGTACTCACTTTGTTATATGTAACTATGGGTAAACTAATGCAAAGGAAATATTTGTCATAGAGGTTTGTCAAAAATTCTTCATTAATGATTTATCAACTAGGCACCTTCAAGATTACATCTTCCCAATCTGATGCCAAGACACTTTGCCCCACTTCCTCAATCACATAATTTGTTCTAACTCTAGTGAGGGTTTATACCAACACCCGAGAACACAAATATTGCTATCAAGGCTTGTAAAACCAATTTCATGATCCAATATTCTTTCTTAAGGCATGTAATAATGTTCTTGAGTGTATAATATTACCACTGGGGGTTGATAGGGTTTCTCCTGTGTAAACACATTAAATTTCTCCCTACTCTGTCTCTTAGGACAAGGTTCTTAAGCTTTCTAGGGTTTCCTGAGCCAAAATATGTCTTTTTAATTGCTGTCAAGGTATTTTAAGGTTTTAATTAAAGATTACATACCTCATCCCTTCATTCTAACTCCTTCAACTCGAATTCCTCTTCTCAACTCATTTTTCTTGTCTTCTCAAATCGACTATGTACCAAGGTGCCCTGTTATAGACTTCTCAAGAAACTACAACTAATAATGAAAAAAACCAAACATGTATATACATGCAATGATTCAATCAATTATTAATCTCCTTATCAAACTAAATACACCTTCATGAACTATATTCACCATTGAAAATTATGTAATATAATCACTTAAAGTATCATACACATATTTTAACCATCAATACAGTTAGTTTACAAACTGAGTTTCTTCAAATCTTGGAGCTTCTCACTCCCAGGTCTTGATCATTCGAATAATGAGATCAAATTAGTTACAAAACCTTTTAAAATTTCTCTCACATTCGGTTACCATTGAATTAAGAGTCCATATCCAGCCTTTTGGTCACTTGGACAAGCAATTCTTGCTTCACCTTTGCCTGATAACATTAGACCATGAGTCTAAACCTCTTTGTAACTGTTGAATATTCTTGAAAATCCATTACAAGCATTAAAAATCCTATAGCTCCAACTTACAACACTAGATCACACTAAACTACACAAACAAGCTAAAAATTCCTCCAAAATTCAAATTGCCCTTTTTGCAGGGAAAAGGAAAAAAATTTAATTTTGAAGGACCTAAGCACAACTAACAACACAATTCGACTCTTAATGACCTCTAGATCCTTTAAACACATACAATCCAAAATATAATTATTCAACCATATTTACATGTTGGAGATGATGCTCCTACATCACTAGCATAGCACTACTTACGCTAATTTAAGCCATAATTTATGTTATGTAGCATTTAGGTGCTACCATTACACACATGCACTACTATAACATTTTACGTGCTAGTGTAACTTTCACATGCTACTATGTAGTTCACACGCTAGCGTATCGGTATGCGTGCTAGCATACCATGGTAACTTTCATTTCATTTTTTCAATTTTCTAGCATTCTCGCTTGCATTCCTCTATTGTTTTCTATGTTTTTATGATACTTTATATTGTTAAATCAATTATAAAAGTTATAACATATTATATTTTCATATATTTATTTGTTTTGTTTCGATCAAATCCACATATGCTCTTTTCTCACACTTTTTAGCGATCTTGGAAATTATCGTGATCGATCATTATTGTTCTCTTCTAATCTCATGCTTATAGGGAAACTACTAATCAAGTGTTGTGAAATATTTATTTGTTTGGATATTTTACAAAATCAAGCAGCAAAATACTAACACATTGCATGCAAGATCCATTAGCCAAACAAAAATCATACTTTATCAAACTTTTAATAAATAAAACATTTGCATTGTAGGTTCAAATAAGGGTTTAAACCCGTTCACTTAATCATTGGGAAGTACTCAAACATATTCCTAAAACTTATTGTGAGGAGTATCAAAGGAACCTCAAAGTAGGTTACACATTGAGGGAACCACCCATTCTTAATGGATTACGGGGTATAGTCCATAGTCAATAATTTTTTTGATGCATGTACTCATTCAGACAAGTATTGGTGAGTAAATTTTCCAAATCCCTAGGAATCTTAACAAACTAATGCCAACCTTTCCCTTTACTATTTTTCATTTTTTGTTCAAAATAGTTTTGATTTTTTTTTCTAAAAATCTTATTTTCCATTACTATTTTGATTGTTTGTTCAAAACCCTTTCCAAGGGCCATTCTAAAAAAATAATTATAATTTCCTTTACCGCTTTGTTTATTTTTTCAAAACCATTTCAAAAATTTGTTCTACAAAAATCCTATTTTCCTTTACTATTTTGATTATTTTTCAAAACAACCTTGAAAATCAGTTATCAAAAGAGAAAATCTTTCTTCTCTTTCATTATTGTTTTAATTGTTTGTTCAAAATAACCTTGAAAATCGGTTATCAAAAAAAAAAATTCCTCTTTTGTTATTATTATTTATTATTTGTTCAAAAAAACCTTGAAAATCAATCATTAAAAAAATTCTCTTTCATTATTGTTTTATCAAAACAACCTTGAAAATCTGTTATAAAAAAATCCTATTTTCCTTTACTATTTTGATTGTTTGTTCAAAACAACCTTGAAAATCAGTTATAAAAAAAATAAAATTTCCTCTTTCATTATTATTTTTGATTATTTGTTCAAAACAACCTTGAAAATCAATTATAAAAAAAATCTACCCCATATTTTGTTACAATTTTGGTTTGTTCGTTTAAAACAAAAAAATGTTTGAATATGAAATTACAAGGATTATCTCGCACATGATTCTTAGGCTTAGTTAACAAGGATCGAGGGGTTTCCATCTTGCCAAATTCACCCAAGACATGATCCCGGCCTCATCTCTTATTTCTTGGTATCTCCGGGAGTGGAATCTAGGTGGATGGCTAGGAAACACCTTTTACACCATCATACGCATCATTGGACCACAACCCATTTGATTAAAATAGATTTGAAAATCACTTATCAAAAATCAAATATTTTGTGACTATTTATATTGTTAGTATCAAATAGTTCATGTTCCAAAAATCATTTAATCCACATTCAATCTATTCCGAAAATCAAAAATCCTATCCTTTCCAAATTTAAAATCAGAATCAAAACTTTCCTAAATCTATCAAATTTTACATAATCAAAATCATCCTATCAAACTATAAAAATCTCAATCCAAGTCTTATATCTTGAGTATGCATATTAAAATTTAAGACTATTTGATCCTATCAATCAAATATTTATCTTTAGGACATTCACTTTGTCCCAATTTAAGCCTATCTCGATCCTATCAATCAAAGCCTTATCTTTTGGACATTCACTTTTTCCAAATTTAAGCCTATCTAATCCTATAAATCAAAGCCTTATCTTTTGGACATTCACTTTTTCCAAATTTAATCTTATCCATCTTATCAATCAAAATATTATCTTGTGTACATTCACTTTGTCCAAATTTAATTCTATCACAATAGATTTGGATCGATTATAGAAATTTATAAAAGACAAATTAAACACAAAATAATCTATTTTCTATATATTTCATACGGGAAACCATACAATTATATAGGGATGCAACTCCTATAATTAAGGAGGTTCTATAATAAATCATCCCTCAAAATATTCCCATAACCAATATACGTAATATTGTTATAACAACAATATTACTAACAATATAACAAACAACCCAAATAACAATATAACCGTAAGTACACTTTTACTATACGGTAATTACTTGATACCAATGTAAATACTAATATTCCTAACATATCAAATCCCAATAAATAAAAAGCCTTATATTTTGAACATTCACTTTGTCTAAAGTTAAGCATATCAATCAATCCTATCCAAGTCTTATACTTTCAAATATTCACTTTATCTAAGTTTAAGAAAATCACTCAAATCTAAATTCATATCAGAGCAATCTTTCTAAATCAAATTCATCAATATCACATCCTACTTTAATTTTTACCCATTTTAGTACAAAATGGTGGAAAATCAAAATAGAAACTATGACTTCTTCAACAAAATAGATAAAAATCATTTTCATTTAGACCATTTTGACGAGGAAGAAGTTAAACAACCCGATATTTCGGAAGACAAATAAACACAACTTGATGAATTTTTGTGACAAAAAAACATCAATTTATTCTTCATCTCCTAGACATGGGAGCTAAACTACCTTGATTTATCTAATGAGTAATTAAAAAATCTTATAGGTAAACATGAATCATGCAAGAACAAATAGAAATATAACACTTCCATGAATGTACATCAAATGAAGCTTTATTAGCCAAAATCCAAGTGATGAAAAAATAACTTCCCAATATGGATTATAAAGTTTCTCAAGGAAATGACAAAAAGGTTCAAAGGAATAATGAAATAAAAACAACAATCAATATTCCTCTCACAAATTATCCATTTGTCCAAGAATGGAAAATCATGAAAGAAACAACCACGAGGATGTAAAAGAAATAGAAACAATTCAATTTTGAGGAACTTTGCCCCTATTCATTCGATAAAGAAATGTTGCATATACCATTTTAAAAATATTTTAAAACACCTAAGTTTGATAAGTAAAAATGAAAACATGACCCACGTTAACACGTTAAATAATTATTCATGTCATGCCAAGAGGTGGCCTATAATGACGTGTATCTCTTACATTTATTCCCAAAGATTATAGGAGGGCAAGAATTAGATTGGATCTTACATCTCCTAAAAGGCTTGATTACAACTTTCATAGACCTATCTGATAAGTTTGTTAAACATTTCTCCTTTAATCTAGATTCATAAATCAAAATGATGGACCTTTGTAATACCAAGCAAAGGGGTAATGAAACATTCACATCATTTATTCAACAATGGAAAGGAATAACAAGTAGGTTTCCTTATTCTATCCCCAAAAAACAATTAGTGAGCATTTTCATACCTAACCTTAATTTGGACCTATCATTTCAAATTCAAATGCATTGCCTTACCAACTTCAAATAAGTCATTGAAAAAGGAGAACAAATTTAAAGAGCTCTCATTTCCAAGAAGATAATCAAAACTCCTTTGAAAGATTAAATCAATAAGGATAACCAACATTCCCATGATAAATATAAATTCTTCAATCGAAATTGAAATGTTGTAAATGATGGGTCACTGATACTCGTTGTGCTCAAAATGTGCAAAATCAATAGTAAAAAATAACCACGTCAAAAACTCCCCTGTGATGGTAGACAAAGACAATTCACACCTCTTGGAGAAATTGTTTCTAGTTTTCTTCACCAATTAACAAGTGCTAATATGGTCACTTATCCATTTACAATACCCTTCAAAGAAACAAAACCAAAACCCACGTGGTATAAATAAAATGAAATTTGTGAATACCATCACATCAACGGTCACTCCACTAATCGTTGTATAAGACTCTGTCATTATATCCAGATTTAATTGATCACAGAGATATTGAAATAGAAAACAAAACAAATACTAACATACAAAATGAGATACTAAAGGTTTTTAAGGACCCATTTCGAAGCATGATACAAATTATAAATCTCAAGATAAGGGACCATCCTCTAACAATGTTGATTTCAGTTCTATTATTTCCTTACTATTATAATCAAAGGATTCTTGGAACTAGTATCATCACTATTCGTGGTTATGATAATAGTGAAAGACATTCTTCAGGCACAATCATTATTAATAAAGGTTGGACCTCAAATGCTGGATACCTTCTGTCATGTTGTAGATATTGAGACCTCCTATAACATTCTCCTTAGTCATCAGTGGATTCAAGCTATGCAAGTAGTGCCTTCAACCTTCCATCAATACATCAAGTTCCCTTACGAAGGTAAAGAGTTTACCCTACTTTCCTATACAAATCCATTTGAATATTACAAGCTCCTAGAAGGGAGACATAAGGTCACAAATAACTATCCATCTACAGATATATCTACATCTACTTTTATCATTCCTTTCATGGATGAAAACCACATTGATATGAAGATCCTCTCACAATTTCAACATTCTACTTCTAATTCCGTACCCAAATTTAAAATCCTTGAAAAAGGTATTGCGAATATGAATTCCAAGATACAATTCATATTGGTAAATTACCTTTATCAATGTGAATCTATGGTAAGCCTAATTCTCCCTATCTCAAAGAATCTCCCATTTCTAATCTTAGTGTAACACATTGGAAATGGCTTAGATATCTCGAAGATGAACACATTCACGGTTCTATGGGCTCTTGGTTATACAAAGATCAGCTACATACATGCTACAAATCCATTGACTACAATAAAGCACATAAAATAATGATAAATATACAATGGAAAGGAAAAAGACTCAACAAACACAAATAAGGTCATTTTTACCCAGTTGAATACATAGAGAATATTTATCACCATGGCCTAGGTTTTGAAATATTTGAAAAGAAGTCACTAATATTTGATGTAATGACTAGTGGTGAGGATACTAACTCAAACATTGAGACATGTTCCACACATAGCCCCTTTGATGAATTAGTTGAAAGTATTTTATTCAAATACTTTCTATCCATATCATCTAATTTGGCATTGCACACCCTTTCCTTATCAATCAAGACCACAAAATCATATATCTATGGATCTCTTTCAAAATGATGAAGCCATTGAAGAGTTCCTTGGGACTCAAGACCATATTCCCTTGGCTTGTCATAATAGAGGATTCATTATTGACCTAAACAAAAATTCTTATTTTGGATAAGAACTTGAATACCCCAATCTGCAAAAGTAAAAGGAGAAAAATGAAAAAAATCTCATAGTGAAAACCTCGTTGAGGCACTATCGAAAAATAAAATGTAAAAAAAAGAGAAAAAAATATAAAAAAGAAAAAGGAAAAATTTCCTAGTGAAAACCTTTTCGAGTAACTAGAGAGGGTATATTCTTTCAAATCAAATAAAAATAAAGTAGAATATCATACCAAGGATCTACATCAACCTATGGTGTCTTTTCAAGAAAAAGATACATCAAAATTCTAGTAGAAGACACTATGAACATCAACATTGGTATAAGTGAGCATCCTAACCTCTTACAAATTGACACAATCCTAACATAATCATAAATAGAATCATTTACAACATTACTTGTTGAATTATAGGATGTATTTTCATAGACATAGAAGGATATTCCATGACCTTCCTTGTAGTGCATCATGTTGTATTTCTTCCGAGAAGAAAATACCATCAAATAAAAACTTAGAAAGGTGCATCCCAAAGTTTCATTACTTGTTAAATTAGAATTACACAAACTCGTAGAAGAAAATTTCATCAGGACCTATTGACTACTTAGAGTGGATATCAAACATTATATCAATTACTAAGAAGACCCTAAGGATCGAATCTATACAAACTTTCATGATATCAACAAAGCATGTCTCAAAGAAGATTTTCCTTTACCAAATATTGACATGATCGTTGATTCTACAATAGACCATGATTTTCTCTCCTTAGTGGATGGTTTTTCTAGTTATACTCATGTCAAACTTGTTGAAGAAGATCAACCCAAAACAAAATTTACTACACCATGGGGTACATTTTGTTACAAGGTCATACCTTTTGTCCTTACAAATGTAGGAGCCACTTATCAAAGAGCTATGAGAGTAATCTTCCATAACATACTACATGAAATTATGGAATACTATGTAGATGATATTCTAACAAATTCAAAATCATGATTTGATCATCGATAATATTACGATGAATCTTCAAAAGGTTGTGTGAATATAAGGTTTAGTTTAATCCAAATAAGTGTGTATTTAGTGTAACTTCAGAAAACTCTTAGGTTTCATTATTTCATGACGAGGTATTGAAGTAGACCCTGTAAAGGTCAAAACAATCATGAAAATGACTCTACCACAAAACCTCGATAGATACGAGGTATCCAAGGCAATATATAATGGTTTATATCACAACTAATTGATAAGTGACATCACTTCAATCAGTTTCTCAAGAAATATGTACACTTTAAATGGAATCAAGAATTTCAAGATTCTTTCTCAAAGCTGAAAGAGTATCTATCAAATCCTTTAGTGCTCATACCACTTATTCCAGAAAAACCAATGCTTCTTTATACTCTTCTACGTAATTTACAATAGGTGCATTGTTGGCTCAACATAATGATCAAGGAAAAGAGTAAGCTATTTATTATCTCAATAGGACTTTGATTAATTGTGAACTCAAGTATTCACAAGTTAGGAGGGTATGATTAGCCATGAAATTCACATTTCACAAATTACATCACTATCTACTTAATCACATAACTAAACTTATGGAAAAAATCAATCCACTCAAGTATCTATTATCTAAACTTGTAGTAGCGAAAGAATGTCTAGGTGGGTTTTTCTACTCAGTGAATTTGATATTGAATTTTTCAATCAAAGCTATCAAGGGACAAGCCCTTTTAGATCATCTTGTTGTAGCAACTCTACCGGGTTTAGAACCTCTACACTTTGAGTTTCTAGATGAATAACGTTTGTTGATGCAATTCCCTCTTGAAAACTAATATTCATGGATCAAGAGCAGTAATTTTATTACTCACACCAAACAATGATGTTATTAAAAATATTTTTGCATCATATTCCCTTATACTAACAATGTTGCATAATATGAAGCTCTCGTAGCAGGTATGAAGTTTTCCGTTTCATGGAATCTAAAGGAATTACAAGTTTATGGAGATTCTCTCTTAGTCATGAATCAAGTCAATGGTGAGTATCAAGTAAAAGATGACAAATTGATCCCCTACAAGTGCATGGTTGATACTCTCAAAGGTTAATTTTAAATTATCACATTTGAGTAAGCTCCTCACATACAAAACAAATCAATAGATGTTATGGAAACTATCAGATCCCTTCTTGAATTTGGTCCCAATCAAACACACAATGAGTTTCTCATTAAACATATTTTGATCCCAACTTACAATTTTCCCGAGTCCATTGTGTTATGTTAAATTTTTGGTCTTGATAACCATTGGTATCATAACATTTACATCTTTATCCATGACGTGAAATTCCATGAAAATATGACCTATAAAAACAAACGATCCTAGCTAAAGACAAAGATGATTCGAACTACACTATCCTTGTCGACACCCTATATCGAAGAGGATATGATGGAACTCTCCTAATATGTCTTAATCAAGATGAATCAAACCAAACTCTAACTGAATTACATATTAGTATATGTGGTTCCCACACAAGTGGCATGGTTCTAGCTAAGAATATTTTATGTGTGGGTTATTATTGGCCCACTATGGAGTAAGATTCTTGCAAGTTTTTCAAAAGGTTCTTGGTATGTCAACAACATGATAATCTCATCCATACACCCTCACAATCTCTTCAACTTGTCACTGCACCTTAGAATTTTTCCAGATAGGGACTCGACCTAATAGGAAAAATCAAACTCACTTCCTTTGATGGCCATACATTCATTGTCACAACTATTGAATATTTTACCAAATGGGTAGAGGCCACTCATCTTACTTATATCACTGGTAGTAATATTTATAAGTTTATATTTAACCATCTCATTTTTCTTTAGTATACATTCCTCTCTTGTCACAGATAATGGTATATCCTTGAAAAATAAAACTATAAAATATCTCATCTTGAAGGATTTCACATCCGCCTCAAATGGTCTACTCCATATTATCCGTAGTGTAATGGCCAATTAAAATCATCTAATAAAATGATCGAATCCATTCTAGATATAATTTTTGACATACATGGCCATAATTAACATGCAAAACTCTATCCTACCCTCCAAGCATATTGTACATCCTTCTATACTTAAATAAGATAAACACCCTTTTCACTTGTGTATGGAACCGAAGTTGTGTTACCCATAGAGGTCAAAATCCCGTCACTACAAATATCCCTTAAAAAATTAATAAGTGAAGTTGAATATAGAAAAAACATCTAACAAAAATTCACCTCCTAGATGAGAAGAGGCTAAATGCCTTGGATCATTTGAAAGTGTATTAAAATTGACACCATCACAGCTACAACAAACAAATAAAACCAATGCAATTTTAAATTGGTGATCTTTTTGTAAAAGAGAATAATAAAAATACAACAAAAGATCAAGAAAAGCAACAAAAATTTGAACCCAATTGGTTAGGTCCTTATATTATCACTATGAAATATGGGTCTGGCACATATAAGCTATCCACTAAAGATTACCAAGAGCTTAAGGAACCCATGAATGCAGTTCATCTCGAAGAGATTATCTTCCTGAATCAATGGTACAACCCTTGGTGTTGGGGGTATTATGACATATCCACTTGTATAGTTTCTTCTCCATACTCCTCTAACCATTTCATCTCAACCCGGTTTCTATTTCTTGTTCCTTATAAATATGACACAAAACACATGTTTATATTCCATATATGTTTGTGTTCATTCCTTGATATTACAGAGCTCTTGTGTTCTTTACAATTGTTCAGATAGATCCTTGATAATCTAAGGTCTCTCAAAAAATCCAAAAATTCAAACTATTTAAAAATCCAAAAACATTCAAAAAACGAAAAACATTCAAATATTCAAAAATCCAAAAATTCGAAATAATCAAAATCTAAAAACATTTTTAAATTGTTCTAAAAATATCAACTATCAATATAAATCGACAATATCAACCTTTTAACTCTTATCCTAGTGATGTTTCAAACTATCTTATGATTTTAAAACAAACCTATTACCCTAGCATGTATCCTTTATTATGGGAAAGTAAAATCAAACCCTTACATGTGTCCTTACATGGGAAATCCTGGATCTCATTCTCTTCATTACATGTATCCTTTCTTATAAGGGATGACACATTCAATCTCAGATAAGTCTTTAATAGGATCCAAAAAAGTTTCACTTGACCCCACTCTTTAGTCTAATCCATTCCCCTTGTATGTATCCTTACTCGGGGGCATTCAATTATGCTTAATCTTCATTGTGGAGCTTATTAGGGGCATAGTTAATTATCTTTATTCAAATTGGTGTTACATTGTTGTTGTTCTTGACTAATTACAAGTAGTTTTCTAACATCTCAGTTTCTTCATATCCATGTTGCATATTAATTATTATGTATATTGGGTTTTCTTTACTTTTTGTCATATGTTTGACTAATTACAAGTAGTTTGTAATCATCTTGATTTATATATAGCCATGGTTCATATACTCTTACTATCTTTTTGGGTTTTTTTACATCTAGTCTTATGTTTTTGACCAATTACAAGTATTTTGTAAGTGTCTTGGTTTATTCATATCCATGGTGTTCAATTACTATGTATATTGGGTTTACTTTCATTTTAGTCTTACAGCTTTTTACCAATTACAAGTATTTTGTAAAGCATCTTGGTTCATATATAACCTTGGTCTAATCATCTTATTGTGTATATTGGGTTTTTTTACTTTTTATCTTTGTGTGTGTTTTTACGGGCATGTGATTTTTACAAAATAGGTTGATCTCAAATACAAAATTTGAATGGAAGCTCAACTATGAGCACAATCAATCATGTCATCACTATTATCATGTCAACACAAGGAAATGGATGTCAATCAACATCCATCGAAGATAACTACAAATGAGTGATATAAAAAAATCATCATCTAAATACATCCATATACATAAAAATTCCATATACATCAATAAATGTCCATGCACCACAATAATGTCATATATATATGCCATCAAGGGAATCTCTACAAAATTTGATCATCATAAGGTATATACCAAAAATATAATACATCAATTCATCCATGACTCTCTCCTACACATGGGCTTCATGTTCCATCTCCTCCTCACCTCGGTGGTGACATCTAAATAAATATAATAGATTTTGAAGACCCATGTGATCTTCCTAACTTTCTGAGATATGCCGCCTGTTCTTTGACTATAACTTGAAACCCTCTCGACCCTCATGGAAAATTTCCTCATATAAAGATCTATAATAACCAAAATCGTGCATACCTACCATTAACTCATGTAAAATATCTACCATACCCATGGCTTTGGCTACCGTTGTGCCATATCCTTGTTTACTATCAACTATTGTACTTATGTTGCAATTTTATCTCTCTCATTAGTCACCCATTATAAATATTTATGAGACATAATTAACATGAAATCCCATTTCAAAATTACCATGTCTCTCTGTGCTTGTAATGTTATCTCTACAACCGAATGCCCTAGAGGTGGTAATAATGGAATCTAACTAAAAAAATAATTATCTCCCTCATCTCCCCATCTATCACCACCGTCTCTGCATCTCTATCCCCATCTTTATCTTTGATTCCATCTATGTATCCTCCTACATGATTTGGTGGCATCAATGGTGAATCAAGACCCTATACATGATCATGTGCCTATACTTGACCCCGCCTCCACCTCTCCTAGCCCTCCACTACAAAGCACCCTAATTTTCTTTTTCTATAGCTTCATGTGGAATAGTGATGCATAGGGGAATGATACCTACATACCATGCCGCATACTCTTTCCTAACTCCACGATCCTCAAAACCAACTCACATATCCCATGCATGTGGAACAACCCCTCCAAAACTAGCACTTGCTACTCTTTGTCTAATAAAAGACCCAAAATCAACTATCTCCCATGTTACTCACACATACCACTAATCTCCATCCTGGAATGTTCTCAATAACTCCTAACTTCCATCGACCCTATCTAGTCTCAGTATCTCTCCATAATATGTGTACGGAACCCAATAATGTAGTGATCCACCTCCACTTCCACTAAATTTGTGTCATCCATAGCCCATTTATACTACCCGTAAGGTATCTATGTAATCATATGTAACTATAAATCATCAATAACATACCACCTACCACTATATTCTTATGAGAAGAGGGGAAATTATTTGGTTATTGTTGAGTATATGCCATTAGACAATTTTTCCAAAACAATTCCTCATTTCTAGCCACCACCCACCATCTCATCCTTGAAGATCCAACCAAAGGTTTCAAAAATATAAGAATATAGTGAGCACCAGTAGAAGAAGGTAATCCATGAGTATCAAATCAAGGGGAATACTCAAAACAATGGAGTGACAACATGGGAAGAGGAGTGTTTATTATACCAACATCTAGAGAGCATCAACATTGAGGACTCGCTTGTGTGAAGCAACATATAAAATTATAAACATTGGGGAAAATGTTGCCTTCAAGGCAATTGGAATTGTATTCCCTTAATCCTAGTTCATATATCAGATATGTATAATTGATTTGTGGCTAACATAATATCCTATCATTTCATATCATATTTATTTTTTCTTTTATATGCCTAGTAGGTCAGACTTGGTGCTTGTATAAGATAGTAGCGTAGATATATGAGTTAGTGAGTAGTAAAAGAGGATCATATTGAAAACTTTATTCTTATTGTATGGCTTAGAGGTTGGCCCCTTGAAGTAGCTAAGTCGCTCTACTTGCATAGTGTGATTATTTATCTATATTTTGGGTTCTTTTGTGTTATATTGTAGTTGATATTTAGATCTAGCTAAGTAATTTAATTAGATTTAATAACTAACTTAAAGCATTATGATTTATCCGATACCCTAAGCACAATAGGTCACAACTATTTTCCACCGTAATACTTCAGGATTCACTACAAAATTTATAGAAAACATATAAAACTATCATGTGTTTATTTGGCACTAGTTATTCTACATATAAAGGCATACCCCTAGAATCCATACCATACCATAATTGGTATCTTCCATACCCCATCACCATGGGATTTCAAATTTTACGACCACTAGAAGAGTATGTGCCAAGTGACCCCACATATCCCACTTCATATCAAACTCCATTTCATGACCCAACATGCCACATGATTGCATTGTGCCACATGATCCAATAATTTGAAAAATGTATTTCAAAAATCCGTTCCCCAATTTTGGTAATTATTTCCATTGTTTAAAATAAAGAACTTTTTCTAAAGTGACATTGTTATCTAACCAATATTCAACAATTTTTTTGTAGGTGATTTGAGTGGTCAAAATTCCTAACGGTAATTTTTGGAATTGAAAATGAAGACATCATTCTTAAAGCGACAACATATTGAATATTTAAGTCATTTTTTGAATTTGATCTCTATTTTAAATGCCCTCTCATATAGAATATTGGTTTTAGAGGTTTATTGGTGTGAGGGTGATATTTACCTTTTATTTAATTATTGGGTTAATTACCCTCACCCATGGTGATTCATCTCACTTAGGTGAGTCATAGGTATTTTAGAGAGTTATATGGTGTATGACAAATTTTGTCATAGAAATCATATGTGTCAGTGTTTCATATGTCATATGGGAGTTACATTCCATTCTTGTATTATAATTCCCCTCTCCATTTTTGGTGTATGACAAGTCTAGGCATGGGAGTTACACAACACTCCTTCATATGCACTTTCATTTTGGTCCAAGTATGAGTAGACCATTTTTCTTATGCACAAGTTCCTTGAGATATGTTTCTTACTAATTACTTGGAGAATTACGTGTTTTATTTTAGAGTACAACTCCATAGATGTGCACACATTTTATATGTCTTCATGCCATCATTCATGATATCAAATATTAAATCTTGGCAATCATTTCACTCACTTCATCATTTTTTATTACTCTCGACTTCGTGATATTATTGAATTTTAGTAAAAAAATTATCCACATTGGGTTTTTTGCAATATTGGCATTATTTCACTTAACACCTGGTTTTGTGGAAGTTTTCTTGGTTTTGTGGTTTTTTTAAGGTGTGTTTCTAGGTTCTTAGCGGTTTTCCTCCAAATCTTTTTAAGTGTAGCTAAGTTAAGTGGTGGCTCCAAGTTTGGATGACTTGTGATCGGTTATGCCCGAGATTCTTCCCCTACAACCCTCTTGAACCTCTCATCTTTCCATTAATCTCACCAAACTCACCACGTAGCTCTCTTTCCCCGGGTCCATCCTAACCCCCGAGATCCTATTAGATCTATAAATCAATTATCTACCTTTTTTTTCCACTTAGATCACCCAATCCCCTCACCTTATGAGCCTTACATAGCTCACTTGGTCCATCTCAAGCTCAATACTTGCCCGGAATTACATTTGGATACTAATCCTCTTGTAGAACCTCACCTCTCTAAGTTCCTCATTCTAACCCTTGGCACCTTGCATTGGATCCCGAGTTCACCTTCACATAGGGTCTAAACCCCACTACCTATACACTCACCCTAGCTATCTCCTCGATCTAACTGGGTTAACTAGCCTCCCTTACACTAATCCACCCTAGGATCCACTCGACCTAACCTCTCCTTTAGCTCCGTGCATTTAAAACCCTAGCCCATGTCATGTCAACTAATAATTCCTTCTCTAGCTCACCCATTCCTCACCTCACCGCACAAGCCCTCTCTTGAACCACTCACCCATGACCCATCATGAGCTCCTTTGCATGAGCCCACCTTAGCTCATCTCTAGCACAACTTGACTTACAAATTGACAACCGAGTGAGATCCTTCACTCTTCCTTAGGTTGTCCCTTTAAATTTTTAGGGTTTCATTTTTCTTCTTAATTATTTGGATAATAAGGTAAATTCAAAACATTTTTTTGAAATTTAAAATTAAGTCCCGACTATTATTATTTTTTATCTTAATTTTTTATCTCTATACTAGGGTAGGAAATTGGAAAACTAAAAATTAGGTTCATTGTTCCTTTTTAGATCTAATTCATTGTTGGAAATTATTGTGAAGGGGATAGTTCTTATTTGGGAACGATTATCGTGGATTTCGGTTATAATTCGGGGTTATTGTAATCGGGTAAAAAAATTAGTCTTATTCTAATATTGAGCTCTTATTGTTACTCATGGGTTAGTGAGCACATCCACCACAACCTTGTGGAAAGGGATACCCTTTCGACATGAGATGAGGATTCTCACATAGAACTTATTTTTTTCTTGTTTTCTGTTCTAAAAATTTATAGTGCTTTTTATGATGTTGTTTTTCTTATGTGTATTGAAACTTATTGTGGTATCCACTCTTTCTTGAAATATTCTAATTGAAAGGTGAGTGGCCAACTAGTTCAGACCACATGAACACAGTTGATTATAAGCAACACACTAAGTATAAAGTTCCACAAATAGGGGGTAAAACTTTGTTATCGATGTGTGTGTTTCCTTTCTTTTATGCATTTTTTATTTTATCTTTCCTTACGATTGAATGCATTTTTATTTTATCTACCCCCACATGACCGTTCATATTCCAAACACTTGTGACCTTTCACATTCCTCTAGGAATGAAAAATAAGCCCCTTTCTTATTAATGGAAAAGGTACTTTTACAATGCAAAATTAAAGGTCACTTAAGTGAATAAGAACAAAAAAGTGAAAAGTACATTTCTCAATGGAGAAATAGAACATAGAGAGAGAGAGAGAAGAAGAGAGATGATCATGTTGAGGAAGAATAATCCCTCAATGAAGAATATCCAGCTCCCATGGTACCTTGTGGAAATGCTCTGGGAATGAGTTCCTTACCTTTGAGCTTCTTATTGAATTGTACCACTATGAAGACAACCTTCTCTGACTTTAGAATGCACACATGTTCCAAAACACGACCAAAGTCTTGAGAATACCACTAGTGTTATACACTATGCAAAAAAAATTGTGCTATTAGAGATGGAACTTATAATTCCCGCAAGAGATTCTAAGTTATCCTCGTTTAAGGAAAGGGGTCTCTAACTTCTTTCTAAACCAATTCTTGAGAGGAAATCGAGAGTTCCTCTAAGGATGAATTTTTAATGAGTGAATATAATTCGAGCTCTTGAAATCTTTTGATAACACTCTAAGATTTATTATGCATGCTCCTTTATAGAAGATCTAAAATGGCATAATTCACTATATCACACCTAACACCCATTGTACATGACATCACATGAGACAAATTCTCATAGATGGATGTAAATAGATTCTAGTTCACCAAGGAGTAGGAGTGAAGACAACACATCTAAGACACAAATGGGAGAAAACTATATGTTGGTGAGAACATTTTTCGGGTGGAAAAATTAGGTGTCTCCACCAACGTTCACGAGGCTACACCCTTCTACATTGAAGGGTACAGCTCCCATTATTGAAATTAAACTAATCCTAATCCTATTTAATTATTGTGGGTGGCCAAATTAGTTGAGGATCACACAGGGACACTCCATTGAACCTGTGGTAAAGTGTTTGTACGGGGTACAAGGGAGGAAATTACAATGACAAGGGGAAAGGAGGGAAGTTAGAGAAGGAAAATTACTGTTGTGAGTACATTGTAGAGCTCACACCCAATAACCGGAGTAGTTTAACATTCAATATAGAGGAAAACAGGATGAAGTTATCTAGTGAGATGGACAACCCGAGACACCAAGTTCTCAGTTCATCTATTGAAGATACAAATCTCTTGCATCACTATACTTGCAAAGTGCATGAAAGAGGGAAGTGGAAGAAACACAAGATGCTTATAACAACTATGTTTATTTCATCAACAATGAGAGGAAACCATGCATACAAAGCTACACACATTCATACATCTTGAAAATAGAAACTCTATTCCTTGATTGACATTTACACAAGTTGTACAAAGCAAGGGAAAAGAATAAAGTGGAAGAAATTTTAGCTTTATTTCATGTATATTGGTGACACAAATTCCAACAAACACAATCCGCTATTGCCACAAAGTACATCATTTTTAGGATGTAATTTTCTAGATTTTTTGAAATGGAGAAGCCATCCCAATTTATAGAAATGTATATTGACTCTTCACTTACCCCCCACATGAATCTTCATTGTCTCATTCCACTTGCAACTTTTCACCTTCCTAGGAAGTGAGAAATAAGTTCACTTTTTATAAATTAAAGGGGATTTTACAATGTTACTTTATAAAGTCACTTAAGTGAATGAAACAAAATACAATAATTACACTCAACAAAGAATTAGAAAGGGGAGAGAAAGAAGAGAGAGAAAGAGAGAAGGAAGGAAAAGTTGCTACATCCGATGAAGATATCCCCGCTATGATGAACCTTACTTAATCATGTCTCTCTTACGGTGGATCTCTGGAGCGGGTTCCTTTTCCCTGAATTCCTTGATGAATTGATCTATCGCAGCTATCATCTTATCTATCCCTAGAATGAAAATGCATCCCAACACCTTGGTCTATGTCTCATGGACACCACTGTTCCTTTTACATTGATGAAGCCATTCTTTTTTATCCATTGCAATTGTTGAAATGTAATGATGAGTTCCTTTGATGGTGACTCTTTAGTGAGTGGGGGAACTCAAACCTTTGAACACAATGGTAGACTTCATTCAAGATTCTAGAAACCTAGCACCCGTGGGAGCCCAATTCGGATATGGCCCTTTTTAGCATTGCATATCAACCATCCATGATGTGGATCCAAATCGGGATGATTCTTCATCAATTTATGTGAACACTTTCTTGTTCATGACGGTGTCAGAGTCAAAAGAACTCATTTCAGATACCAGTGGGAGTATCTCCTCCAAGTAACTAGCCTCTTTTGCAAACTCATCCTCCATCTTATTTACTTAAGACAATGTTGCACAAGTATACTGGATGAGAGACATGATGTCTCGTACATAATTCCTTTCCTTACATAATGATTTCCTCAATCCACTTTTCATAGGATTTTCCCCACATCATGTACTCATGTGCTTTCTTGATCGCTTTAGGTTGATACCGCTGATTGGGGGATATATTTGATAGGAAGGGAGGTGTTAATTTTCTTCCGAAAAGGGATGAATGTATGCACCAAGATCTCTTACATGTTCCTCCAATTGTATAATTTTTTTCTTCTATTCTTCACCGAGCACGAAGAAGGGAAGAGGATTCTTTGAACAGGTGAATGTCACCTTTGTGAAAATCTTGAACCCATGAGATGCGTGTCAACTCATAATCAGGTGGATTCATTTCTTCCATAGGATTGTCAGTATTAGGCCTAAAAAATTCAACATACTAGTTACCTGAGGTACCACTGAAGAAGCGGGAAGCTACCTAGGCCTTCTTCCTTCGCTTGGGTTTCAACATTCCAAAGATTTTCGTGAGACTGGGAATGGTATCGAGTAGCATTGTTCTTGGTTCACTCTCAAGTAATTATTGAATCCATGGAAACAACTCCTCCGAAGTTACTATGATTTCAGTTGTAATATTTTTTGTAGAAGCTTGATACGAGGCCAGCTCTTGATCACCTTGAGAAGACATCTTTGGCTGTTTGTGCAGAGGAAGACACTACTACATATTACCTCTTCTTGTCATGTGAAGCTTGGTTTGACTAAGTCTCCTTAGCTCACTTAACTAGAAAAATTGATCTCCGTGGTGGAAAAAATAAATGATATATGTTGCTATGGAGATTATAGCAAATTTCTGCACCTGGGATCAAAACTACTATTTTGGAAACTAGGTCCCAGGAGCTACTATTTTGGGCAGGTTTGATTTTTCACCTTGTCATTTGCAGACCGAGGTGCTTCCTTCATGTTATATGCTTTTCATATATTTCTCAGGGTCAATTCAAATAAATTTATATTTTTGGAAAAAAAAAATTCTTTTTTCTTTTTTGACCTTTTTGAATTTTTTACGCGCGCGCCCTAGTTTTCGGTTTGTATGATTTTCACTGTTCTTTCTTCTGGGGGGAGTTTGTTGTTTTTGGAAACTTACCAAAAATTATAAACCAATGGAACTTGATATTTTTTGAAGCTTAAATTCTGAGTGTAAAATTGGCTAAAACTCAATGGATTCTTTCTTGGTTTCTTATTTGGATGCTCTGTACAAATTTTCAAGTCAAACCGCTTCCCAAATTGATAAAAAAATGAAGGAAGAATGACCTAGGGCACATTAATTCAAATGGATGCCATTAAAAATTAGGGAATTATTTTGAGTTTTGTTTTTTTAAAATTTCAATCCGTTTGGATGAATAATTTTTTCCTAACATTTCATGAAGATTCTATCATCGGTTCATTAGTTATGAGCAATTTATGGTTTTGGAGTCGTGGTTTCTAACAACAAGTAGTTATGGTTTTTTTCTCAAAAGTCTTCATTCCTCACATTTCAGCAGCATGAAATGATGGAATAAATGTTTTTAAGGTGGTATTAAGGTTTTAGAAGTAACAATAATGGCGGGGTGAATAAATTTCGACAATTGGAGCTTTCACGAGCATACGCATAGGTAAAGACTAGAAGTAACAAGAAATATGAAAAACATTGCATATTTTTAATGGTTTGGAAGGAGCACAAGTTTTTCACCAAGTGCACCAAGTTATTTGTTCAAATGGTGCAATAAAATTCAGCTCCTTCCAATTTGATCCCTGGATGTTTAGCATGACCTCAATTTAGCTCTTTTCTTATAAGTTAAGTTTTCGTGCTTCTTTTCCATACTCACGCTCCAGCCAATCGTGAAGTGCCACATGGCCCAATAGGGATGGGGTGAAAATTTTAAACCAAGAAAATAAATGGTGTAAAAACATGTGCCCCACCCCTATTGGGCCATGTGGTACTTCACGATTGGCTAGAACGGTGAGCATAGAAAAGAAGCCTAGGGGGCTCAACTTACGAGAAAGAGCTTAAATGAGGTCATATTATGGTTCCAGGGCTCAAATGGGAAGCGGGTGAATTTTATTGTACCATTTGAACCAATAATTTTGTGTAATTTATTCAAAAAATTGTGCCACTCTCCCATTGGTTGCATGTGGGACCACCCAAAAAAATGACTAATTGTTGGAGCCTTACCTTGGAGAGTCGCATGTCGAGACCATATCTTGATCTTCAGGAGGAGTTTTTTGATGAAATTTTATATGATTATTCCTTAAAATTACCTTATGAATCCAATTTTTGGGGTATCAGCTCCTTATTCTTCCATTTACTTCCCAAAAAATAGGATTTTTATTATGGCTCCAAGGTCGTGCATGTAAAAAACTAATTGTGGATCTAATTCACCTAGGTGTTGTGAATAATATGATATTAGCATCCTCTAGGGCTCTAAAATAAAATTTTGAAGATATTTTTTTGACTCCTCACTCCTTTTAGAGCTCCTGGAATCACTTCCTCGAAACTCGGGGGCTGTTTTGGCACTGTGTACTACTTAGGCCTCCAAGACCCACTTTTTCTGAAATTGCTCCAAGACTTCCAAAACTTCCGGAATCTTCCAAAACTGATTGAAAAATGTTTCTATATCTCTAATAAACCTTCTTGATGTATTTTTGTCTTTATTTTTGTTATGGGAGGTGCACTTCGGCCTTGAGAAGTCTAGAGAACAACCCTTCCCAAGCTTGTTAAAAGATTGTCTTGGTGGATCTTTCTTTGAAAGCTCATGTACTAAATGGATACCCTTAAATCACCTATGGGAATACTAACACGACACATTGGACTACTTATATATATGAGATAGGACTAACTCATGGATTAGGGTGATATGAAGGAGGACTCAGAATGACCTTTGGGCTAAAAATTTTCGGTAGGGTATAGTTTTCATGCTTGAAAATTGGGAATTTTCTTGTAGCACATTTGCATAAAAACACTCTCCCAAATGTATTTTTATTTTTGATTCCCCCTTTGTTACTTTGATCTTTGAAACAATGGTCAAGACAAATTGGAATAGAGATAGAACCTCATACAACAAAACCTTTCCTTTTTTAATGATCTTCTCCACCCATTTGTCATTGGCTCTTCCTTGCATGGTGTACCCTTGGGCTATCTTGATCAAATGGGGATAAAAAAATGATAAGAGAGATCAATTATGCAGTAGGGAGAGATGATGCATTGGGCTCCAGGAATGATTTCACATAAGTAGTCAAGGTTCTAACATGTTCCTCAAGTTGTTCCATAGTCTTCTTATTTTCTTCGTTTCTTACAAGAAATTGGGCTGCAAGCTCTTTGAGAAAATGCACATCTCCCTCATGCATGACTTGCTACAATGAAACATTTTTCAACACATAGTCATATGGTGTCATCTCTTCTATAGGTTTATTCACTTTAGGATGTGCAACTTCCACATACTGAGCTCCAGAAGCCTCAATGAAGAAATGAGAAGTTTCTTGAGATTTTTGGTTTGATTAGTTTTGATGTACTTTGAGTTTCTGTAAATTTAGTTTTCATTGATTATTAAATCATTATCGATTCTCATCTAAGTATCGCATGTACCCATGGTAAAGGATTAGAAGGTGTTGACATGAACTCATGCATCTTAGGTGTTTGATCCATCACATGCGTTGATCTATGAACTTTTCCTTCTTGTGAAGTTCCATAGGGGGACATTAATTTTCTCCTCTTCTATAATTTTTCTCTTGGATGAATTTTTTGAATGAGAGGACCCGGTGGCTTGATCGGGTGCACTTTGTGAGAATAAGTCAAAGACACATTCTTGGAATAATCTATTTTTTCTTCACTTTCAATAATAGAAAACCTTCTCCATTTGAACTATTATTTTTACCTCTTTATTATTTTCATTGTCCTCTCCTTGATGTCACCAGAATCTCAAATATTCCATGGAGTGGGAGGAAGAGGAGATGACCACACTGCTTGATACTTAGGGTCAAATAGGTTAGATCCATCATTAGTCACTCCCTCAAAAAACCATTCAAGTTTGAAATATCTCATTTGATCCACTATCATTCTCATATATTCTTGTCTTTTGACCTCAAAATCATATGTAAAATTAGCCCAAAACTCCTCAATTTGTGAAATGTGAGTCAATTTTGGCAAGAGGAAGGACTCATGATCCTTCCTAAGATCATAGTTGGGCCTAGCCACATAGGAATACAAATTGAATGATGCAAGGGAAGCTTCAATGTTTATTGCATCAACTATGCTCTTAAAAAAATATACACCCTTCCACTTTAAATTCTTCCAATTGGTGTGAACATAGGACAATTTCCGGCACAACTCAATCATGATGGTCTTGTCATTACTAAGATATTTTTGTAACCAGGAGGGGCAAGGTGAAAAAATCTGACCCTGAAATAGGTGAAGGTGAAAAATTTAATGAAGTGAATTTTTCACTTCTCAATCAACTCAATTTCCTGTGATGAGATCCTATGCTAAGGATTTCCCTGAAGGGGCCTTATGAAAAACATAGTGAATGCATTGTTCACCCTCAAGAAATGAGAGCTATTCTCTCAAAATATGAGATGAGTATAATTTTCCAATGTGGGTGAATTATGTGGCACATTTGGGGTAGTAAAGAGACCTTGGAAGGATATTGTATATGTGAGAGAATACACCCAATATGAGGTCACTGAGAACTTCTTGGAGGTAGGAAATTTCTCTAGATTCCCCTGTGAATGTTGTTACTTATGATTTGCCCCAAGTTAATCATTTGATTTCCTTATGTGACCACTAGAATAAATTGGTCCATATAATCATGGATTTAATTCATGGTTTATTATCCCATTAACCTATTTATTAGGACCACAGTTCATATTAGGCCTCGTAAAATTCACTTTAATAATGATTTAGGAATTTGAGAGGGTTTTCTTCCCTATTTGAGCCATGACCCCATTATCACTCCCTGCAAGTATGAATCTATCCATGACCATTCATTCGAGGAAAATTATCAAGTGATGATAACCATATTATTGCAAGTGGGAATATGTAAGCATTGTGAAATTCCCTTCAGAGTGATGACTACAAAATTTGAGTTGTCATAAACAAAAATGTTCTTGAATCAAGGTCATAGTGTTGGGCACAAGCTAGAACTAGCTCCATGCTTTAAACTGAAAATGAATGACCACTTTCCCAAAATAGAACACTTGAGAAAATATTCTCTTCCAAAGGTTCTTGAGGTTCATTCAACATCCTTTATTTGAGATTTTTCATATCCATGTGAGAGACATCATTGTCTCTTACATTGGCGTATTCGGTGGATAATGTGCAAATTGGCTCAAATCCTATGTACTTGATCTTCATGGTGACTAGAGATGGTGACATGAGATTGATATGGGGGAGTGTGAAAATTTTGAGAACTTACTAATTTAAGTAAGTCACAATTATATGTCTAGTTTTAGCAAATTTCATAAATGTCACTTTTTA
Source organism: Taxus wallichiana var. yunnanensis (assembly GCA_018340775.1). NCBI lineage: Eukaryota > Viridiplantae > Streptophyta > Pinopsida > Cupressales > Taxaceae > Taxus > Taxus wallichiana. The sequence continues at coordinate 192,155,282 of CM031239.1, forward strand.
TCTGTTTTGAATTTGAGAGAGAGGACAATGTTGTTGAAAAAAACCAGTTTATATGACATGTTATTATTAGAAGGTCATCTTGGATGGTTTAATCTTCCCATTAAGCTTCCAAGGGATGCCATCATGTGACAAAAAGACCAAAGTTAGACCTTTTTAAGCTCAAGGGAACACTATTCTTTCATAGATCTTAGTAGCTTCAAGCATCAAGCTAGGTAAAATTTTCTACACATGTAACACACTATAAACTCATGTTATCACATTCCTCTCGACTATAATGAGGGTGAAAAAATTGAAATGTTGGATGGCACAAAGATTTACATTGACTAGGAAAGGGAATTTCAAGTATGGGTTTGGTTTTCATGATTAAAAATTTTAAATTCTGCATAGTAGGAATTTAGCATGACAACACCACCTAACTCATTTACTTGAGAAAATTCCTTGAGTCTATCAATAAAAATTCTTTAAAATTTCAGTTTTATAAAGCAAAGGAAAAAAATTTAATAAGAAAAAGGAAAAGCCCTCATAGCTAGAGTAACTCCATCAATATGGGTTATAGATTCCATTTCCTTACACCACACGGGTTCCTCTCACATTAATTTTTATGATGTGGAATCTTTAAGCATGTCCCAAATGACCTTGGGTGATGATACATCCATTGCAAGTAGAAATTTGGTAGTGGATCAGTGGAAGTCGATAGTGGAACCTTTAATGATTTCCTTAGTGTTCCCCAATTTTTCACCAATTTATTATCAATTTACCAAATCACTCATATTTGCTGAGGGATACATGGTGAATTCAACCCTAACTCAATGATTGTTGGATAGTTACACAAGTAATCTATGTTGGCATAGGTAAAGGTAGGCTACCAGGCACGGCCTATACAATTTTTCCACTTTTCTCTTGACTCTCATCTCATTGCCTTACTAACTCATATTGATGATGTTAGCAAGCTATGACATGAATGGTTTGGCCATTTAAACTACTGTTACCTTGAGAAATTGAGATAACATGAGATGGTCAATGGATTACCCCACACTAGTTTTTGAAGGGGTATTTATGAGGGTTGTTCCCTTGGAAAACACCCCAAAGATAAATATTACAAAGGGAAATCCTGGAGAGATTCTCATACCTTAGAGATTTTCCATAGTGATTTTTTTGGCCCTCTTCCATCTCCTTCATTTAATAGATCTCAATACCTAATTACCTTCATTAACAAATTTTCATGTTATTTGTGAGTTTACTTTCTTAAATAGAAATATGAAGTTTTCGATCACTTTATGAACTTCAAGAATCCCACCGAGAAACAAGTTGGAAGGTCTATCAAGGTTCTTAAAACTAATAATGGAGGTGAGTATGCAAGAAATATATTTGATCAATTTTACACTTATGAAGGAATTTCTTTGCAACGATTACGCTTGCTTGCATCTAAAAAATGGAGTTGACAAAAGAAAGAACAAAACCCTTAAAGAGATGGGAAACTACATAATCCAATCCAAATTCCTTCCTCTCGTAGTATTGGGATGAAGCCGTGAACTATGTTTTCTACATTCGAATCGCATTCCACACAAAGCAAGAAAAGAGATGACACATTTTGAGGCTTGGTATGGATAAAAACCTGATTTTGAGAACTTCCATTTCTTCAGTTCAAATTCCGTGGCTTGAATACCTAAGAAGAAATGAAAGTCCTTGAAACCACAATACAAACTTGTATCTTTTTAGGTATCATGAAGGTGTGAAGGGTTATATACTTTTGAACCCCACCAACCATGAGGTCTATATCGAGAGAAGTGTGAAATTATAAGAGACATCTCCTACTTCCAATTCTCCACATGCAGAGGTCACTTTTCCCCTCTATGAATATGATTCAAATTCTTTTGATGATTTTTTCAGCCTCTCGCTCCTCCATCTATCAATTCTAATAGTAGTGATGATGAGGAATTTTTCACATCTCAATTGAGTGATGATTCAACATATTACAAGCTTGAATCTCCTCCTAACCCCCATTGAGATATGTAGCCCTTCCGAGTTCTAGTGATTAGATAAGGGATCCTTCGGATGAAAAATGAAATTGATTAGAGTTTGCTAGTACCCATGCCTTTTTCACCCTAATTCTAATCTGTCATATTTTTGGGAGGCTAATGGGATTCCTGAGTGGGAATATGCAATGGAATATGAATATTCCTCTCTCATTAATAATCATACTTAGGATGTCACCACTCTTCATAAGGGAAGAAACATGTTTTGGTGTAGGTGGATATATCAAACCAAGTATGGTGCCAATGTGAACATCGAAAAGTATAAGGAGTGAATCATAGCTAATGGTTTCTCCCAAGTTTAGGGGTTGATTATTCTAAAACCTTTTCTCCCATTACAAAGATGAATTCTATTCAAGTAACCTTAGCCACAACTACTACTAACAGATGTAATGTCCACCAAATAGACGTTAAGATTGCATTCTTTTATGGTGATATAGAGGAATAAATCTATATGGAACAACCTCCAAGTTATGTCTAATATTCATCCCTTCTTTTCAAACATAAGAATTTTCTCTATAGCCTAAAACAAGCCCATTGGGCTTGGTATGACAATATGAACTGCTTTCTTCTCACTTTTGGGTTCACTAGGTGTCACTCTGACATAAATGTTTACATTTTATGGAAATAAAAGTCCATGTTTATCTTAGTTTTGTATGTTGATGACTTTTTGATTACATGAAATTCTTCCTTGATCATTGATTATGTCAATAATTCCTTAGAAAACAAGTTCTCCATGACCAACTTGGGTTTTATCCACTACTTCCTTAGGATTCAGATCAATCAGTTTGACTTGTGGATCATCATTACTCAACCCAAGTATTCCCTTGATTTTATTTTTAGGTTTAACATGACTGATTTTAATCCATCTCCCACTCCCTTCCTTTATAGAGTCAAGTTAGTAGTTGATTGCTATAATCCCTTAGTTGATGGTAACCTTTATCACCAATTTGTTTGGATCTTGACCAACCTAACCCATACTAGATTTGTATTTATCGTTTATTCATGGCATTATGTCTAGATTTATGAAGGAACCACATGAACCACAATAGAAAGTAGCCAAGTGGATCCTTCACTACATTAGAGGAACCTAAACCAATGTCATTCACTATTTTGGAGGCACAAAGATTGATTTATTTGCATACACAGATTCTAATTAGTATGGTAATATAGATCATTGGAAATATACCTCTTGATACAAATTTTCTTTTGGTTTATGTCCTGTTAGTTGGTCAAGAAAGAAGTAGAACATTATTTCTATATCTTCTACAGAGGTAGAATATGGGGAGTAATCAACACTTCTATGGAAGATATTTGGTTATAGGGGATTCTTGATAGATTTTGGTATTCATCATAGAAAACCTACCATCATGCATTGTGATAACCTTAGCACGATATCCATCTTCAAATATTTGGTTTAGTAGCAATGGACGAAGCACATTCAGATCCACACATACACTTCATCAAGGACTTGATTCTTTTGAGACATAGTTATAGAAGATCGCCAAAATTTAGAATTAGATTACAGAAATTTTCACCAAACCATTCGTTGAAGCCAAGTTTATTCACTTGCGCTCTCTACTTAGGGTGATTTCTATTGTTGCAAAACATCTACTTCAAGATTTTTGGTCATCGTTTCCTCTTCTTCTTCTATAAATATTGTAGTTTGTACACGGGTACAACATTAGGCCTTGTTATCGAACCCATATCACACATCTTTATTAGTTTTTAAGGTAAGTCTTCTATCTCTTGTAAGTGGATTTTTCCCTTTGGGTTTTCTTCCATTACTTGATATCCTTATTGTACATGGGTACCTTATTAAGCCTAGCTTCTAAGATCCATTTCTCTTTTTTCTTTCCATGCCTCATCCTAAGCTTTGTTGAAGGGGGGTGTTAGTGTGAGGGGTTACTATTTACCTTTTATTTATTTATTTATTTATTTATTAAGTTAATTACCCGAACCATGGTGATTCATCTTACTTAGGTGAATTATAGGTCATTTAGGGAGCTATAAGATGTGTGACAAATTCTATCATGGAAATGCATCATATGCATCATGTGTGTCATATATCGTATGGGAGGTACATTCCATTCATGGATTATAACTTGCCTCTCCTTTTTGTGTATGAAAATTATAGGCATGATATTTACACAACACTCCTTCGTATGTACTTTCATTTTTCATCTATAAGTATGAGTAGACCATTTTTCTTATGTAAAAGTTCCCGGGGATATTTTTCTTGTTAATTACTTGAGTATTACACGTTTTTCATTTAGAGTGCAACTTTTTTGATTTGCACATACTATGAATGATCTTCACGCCCTCTTTCATTTTTAGGAATTCTTAAGGCACAACATCACATTTTTCAAAGTGTAACCACCTTCATCATAGGAATATTTTTTCAACATAGGTATTTTCATGCATGTTTTTCAATTTATAAAAGGGTATTGTATGTTCACTTAAATGTAGGTATGAATTTATTATTCATCACTTGAAGTAGAAATAAATCACATGTTGAGTGTATTTATTCTAACTCTTTGATGAAATGTTTCTCGTGTAGAAGCAAGGCTGAAATGTGCAAGAGTGCACAACGGTGAATTTAGGAAGAAAGTTATCCAAATGGGAAAAGATGTTATAAATAGGTAAATTTTAATGAAGTGCATTAGTGGACTCCATAGCCACTTGAAAAGACTATTCCTCTTAACCAAGACGGTGAATGTAAATAAGGCTTGTTCTCAATCCCAATATCTAGAGATGGAAAAGAAGAAGATTTCATCCGCCTCTCAACATGCTTCAAAAAAATAAGGTAACACCAAGAAAAAGGAGAAAGAAAGAGATAAAGGTAAGAAGAATGCAACTTCCATTTCTAAGAAGGATACTAGAGTTCATTGTGGTCCTTGTGATGTTGAAACTCATTTTGAGGGAAAATGTTAGAAGCTCTATCTCGGGATTACATCCCTTCAAGAATAAGAAGAATAAAAATAAGGCCATGGCTTCCCCGCAAGGGGAGGATATATTTTGTAGCAAAGAGGTTGATGAAACAATGTGTTGTACATTTGTCCGTAGAGAGGTATGTTTGGGTAGTAATAATAATTTTCATGAAAGTGAAATTACTAAGATTTTTCATATAAAAATCCAAGTGAAGAAAACCAAATTGGATGCTCTTTTTATACTTATTGTCAAGCTAATTTGATAAGTAAGGAGTTATTTGATAAGTTGAAATTATATACTTACAATAATCTGAATCCATATCCATGTGGTTATGAGTAGAAAGGCGTAGACATCAAGGTTACAAAACAATGCAAAATTACATTTGGTATTAATAAAAGTTCATTGATGAAAGTAATTTGGATATTTTTCCTCTTTATGTGTGTGGTGTAGTGTTTAGCATCCCGTACTTATATATCGGGGATGCCATCTTCATGAGAAGAGCCAAAATTGTTGTTTAGTGAAGGATGGTAAGAACTACCTCATTTTAGCCTTTACAGAGACTCAAAGATCTATTTGGTAAGTTACTTTGAAGCTAAGAAGCTTACTAATGCTAGTGGGAAATGTGCATTACTTATCTTGAGAGATATACAAGAAGAGGAATTTTTTGTATCTAAACCCACTTGTAGCATGTTTACTAACAAAGAGTAGAAGTAGATACAAGGGTTGGTTCAACAGCGATTCAGGGGAATTTTTCCAAGAGCCTACGGGGTTAAACCTAGCCAGGCCAATTAAGCATGAGATAAAATTACTACCTGATAGTCCTCTTCCAAACTTGGGATTATACAGTAGTAATTGAAGGATGCCAATGAGGTAAAACATAAGTTACATTCTTTGATTAATTAAGGTATAATCCATACTAGGACTCCCCATGTGTTTCTCCTATTGTTTTAGTACATAAGAAAGATGGTTCATGGAGGATGTGTGTTGATTATAGGCACTAAATAAATTAACCATAAAAAATAGGTACCTTCTTCTTTGAATTGATGATTTTTGGATCGGTTACAACATGTTAAATATTTTACTAAGCTTGATTTGAAATATGGGTATCACCAAGTTTGGATTATGGAAGAGGACATCTAGGAAATAATGTTCAAGACCAGGAAAGGGTTATATGAATGGTTGGTCTTATCATTCGGGATATGCGGTAGACATCCTACCTTCATGAGGTTGATGAATGAGGTAATGATACCCTTTATTGATTACTTTTTCATTGTGTACTTGGAAGGCATTTTGGTTTTTGGCAAAACTTTTGAGTAGCATATTAACCATTTGCATCAAGTTGTGAAAGTTTTAAAGGAGAACGGCTAGTGTTAATTGAGAAGAAGTGCAAGTTTTCTCAAAGAATCGCTTGTATTTTTAGGTCATGTGGTTAGATATGGAGGGTTGAGGATTGATCGACCAAGATAGAGGCCATTCTAAATTGGCTTGCATCATCTAATTTGACCGAGACCAAGCGTTTTATTAGTGTAGTTCATTATTTGATTAAATTCATCAAAAAAATCTCTTTCATAGCAACACCACTACATTATGTGACAACATATGGAAAGGTTTTTGATTGAGGTAAGAAACAACAAGATTATTTTGAGAACTTTAAATACAAGATTAGTCATGCTTCGGTTTTAGAAGTACCTAACTTGAAACTTCCTTTTGAAGTAGATAATGATGCTAGTGATTATGTTATAGGAGGTGTCCTACTTGAAGGAGGTAGGTTTGTATGAACTATCATTTTGAAATTGTTTCAGCAAGCAATTTTGAATAATTTTACATACGATAAAGAATTGGATGTTCTTGTGCAAGTGGTCAAGAAATGGAGACATTACTTGATGGGTAAGGAAACTATCATACACATAGATCACCAACCTCTTCAATATTCACAGGCTCAAAATAAAATTCAACAAGGTTTCATGCTATGGTTTCATTTGATAATAAAATATAAGAAAGGTGACACTCACTAGTTCATTTATATGTTGTCTATAACTCCTTTACTTTCACTACGGGAAATTTTACTCTTCTTGAAAATTTTGTATGTGAAGCATATTAGGAAGGTTATGAGAATGATCCAGATTTTGGATAAATATTTCAGCAGAAACCTCCAAGTGAGGGCTTTGCACTTAGGTAAGAATACTACTTCCAAGATAGGTTGCTCTACAAAAGCGAGAAACTTTGTGTTCCTAAGGGAGAAAGATTTGAGTTTATGAGGGAAGAACACACTTCTAAAGTTGTTGGTCACTTTGGTGTGATAAATATTGTTGCACACTTACATAGGTATGTTTATTAGCCAAAGATGTAAGAAAAAGTTACCAAATTTATTAGGGGTTGTGTTTTATGCAATATAAACAAGCCTAGTAATAGAAATTTGGGTTTGTATATGTTATTACCAGTTCCTTCCCGACCATGGGAAAACATCTCCATGGATTTTATGGGAAGTTTTCCTACTCCCAAGAAATGACCTATGATTATATTTTTGTTGTAGTGGACCGGTTCAGTAAAATGTGTATTCTCATTCCTTGCAAGAAGACAATTAAAGCTAGTGATGCAACTGAGTTATTTTTTGCTAATGTCTGGGTTCATTTTGGTTTTCATATTTCTATTATGTTAGATAGGGAATCAAGATTCATAGGAAAAAAATTCTAATTTGTGGGAAAAGATGGATACAAAGCTAAAAAGGTCTACTAATTTTCATCCACAAATGGGAAAATGGAAGTGGTAAACTATACCGTGGTTCAACTCTTGAGAGGGTACAATAGGAAACTTCCTAGGACCTGGGATGAGAATTTGGTGTATATACAACATTCTTATAATAAGGAAATTCATGCTTCCAGTAGTAAGACACCTTTTTTGAAGCATGTTTTTATTATTTTCTTAATATTTCATTTGATGTTGTTCTAAGATTACCATGCAAAGACAACAAGAAAGTGGATCTAGAAGTACACAAAGCTAAGAAGTTCATTAAGAAAATTCAGTAGAAACACCTCCAGGTATAAGAGAGGTTGAAAGAGTTACAAGCCAAGAATAAAGCAAGGCATCATTAGCACATAACTAAGCATTCTTTCTTTGTTGGTGACAAGGTATGGTTATACTTGAGTACAGAAAGGCTACAAGGTAAAGCTAAGAAACTCAAGCCACTTCGATATGGCCCATTTGAAATTATGAAACAAGTGGGGATGAATAAATTTTAGTTGGATTTTCCTCCTTATATGATAACATATTCAGTTGTGAATGTTGAGAATTTACGTCTCTTTGAGCCCTCTATGTTGGATTAAGAAGAAGAAGAATTGTTGTTACCATTTATTGAGGAAATTTCTATGGAAAATCATTTGGAATTAGAGGAAGATGTGGCATTGTAGTGGAAAGAGAGGACAACACAATGAGGAGTGCAATACAGGTGGTTGATTGCATTGAAATGTCAATTACCTATCAAGGCCAGGTGGTATTCTAGAGAAGATGTGGGGAAGAAATTTCCTCATCTCATCAGTCCTTGAAGCTTTTAGGGACTTAAAATCCTCAAATTGGGGAGGTATGATCTAAAATGGATCTAGAAGTATTCAATTCTATGTATTATCCTATGAAACTTGAAGTGCATACCCTCAACATGTTCATTGTTCTAAAAATGATTAAGTTGGGATGACGGTGATCCAGATACCTTTGAATGAAAAAAAAATCCATTTCTTGTTCTATTATGTGTGATGAATGTACAACAGTTATGGAACTTCCACGATGGTTATAGAGCCACCACTCTTCACAGAGTATTAGTTTCTCAACCGCTGCCTATAGGCACTGGCAGTTGTGTAACCGCCACGATGGTTTTGTAACTGCATCCCACAGATAACGGCATTTCTGCACCCAATGACGCCAAAATCGGGAAACTCAACGATTGTAAATGTTTGGGCTTCCTAATTCGATTTGTTTCACCTCTCCTTTCATCCTTAGGTAGAACAACTATAAATGCAAGAACTTTCATTCATCTAAGCAGGTGATTTGGAGTGAATTCAAGGACGAGCAAAAAGAGAAATTATGAATTGTTCTGGTTTTTTTCATAGACAATTGAGTTCTTTCTTGTTGAGGATTGTAAACAAGTAATGCAAGTAGAAGGAGTTTGAATCCTTCTTGAAGGTCATCTATTAGTATTGAACTTATATTATATTGGATATTTACATGGTAAAAGGATGCAATTGCTTACCCGGATGGAGTTTTTCCCACATTGGGTTTCTCCATGATAAAATTATAGTCTCCTTATCTTTCGTCTTTTAATAACAGTATTGTATAAAGGTTTCTTGCATAATATACTTGTTAAAATAATTTTTAAAAATGTGTTGATTCATTATCACTAAGATAAGATATGTTTATTGTACTCAAGAGGAAATTTATGGATCACTAAGGATGGACACATACCCCAAATTAGCCAACTAGTTTTATAGTCTTGATTTTTAGTAAATACAAATTTACGCATGACAGATAACATTCACAATTGTAATTACGGAAATGAGCAAAAAAATGTATCTTCCTAAGGAAAGGGAATGGTACACCTGAAAGGCTATCATAATGAAGTAAGCCATAAACAATAGGCTAAGGCCAAAATATAGGGTTGTAATCCCTCCTATGCCAAAGTCCTTCATGATTAGTGAGGGGTGGGAGGATCGACACAAGTATAACCGGTGTAAACCATAAGTGAGGGTCTAAAGTACCCATGGTTGTATGTATCCACATTGGAGGAGGAATTCCTATTCTCTCCACCAAGAACAAAAGGACTGAAACAAGTCCTTTCATAGTAGTGTGACTACCTATATTCAAAAAATAGCTATCTCAAGTGGGGGTGTCGGCAAGTGTAAAAGAATCTCACTTACACAGGAGGACACAAAAATAGAAGAAAACTACGCACCTCGTGCAAGAAAATATTATGGGTGACATAGAGAAAAGATCATATAAGAGATGAGAAGCCAATGGGATAAAAAATACTAAAAGCACAATATTCAATGTTGTAACTCAAGTATTAGGAACACCTTCTCCTCCTCTATCTCTGCAAGAGGTTTGCACTCCATCCGAAACTAGCACAATGGAAAAGCTAAGTGTGCAGGAGATGCAAGAACAATAATTTGTCACAAATACTAGTGTGCATCAAGTGAAGGAACTAGTGAGAAAAATAAACAAAAAGAGGACACATTTTTAAAAATGAATGAAGAAGGTAGAAAAAGAGCATCCATGCAATTAACAAGTTGTAAAACAACAAAGACAAGAGGAAGAGAGAGTGTGTAAAGTGCATGAATAAGAGTAATAGAAGATAGATATTGTGCATGTTAAAGAAAATAATTTCATGGATATGAAAATGAAGAAAGGAGAAAAATTTAAAAATTAGATAGAGGAAAAACAAGAGAAGAAGTTGAAGCATGGGCTACGGTAGAAGCGGAGGAGAAGATAAAGGAAGCCAAAGAAAGTAGAAGAAAAGAAGAAAGAAGAAAGAAAGAGGAAGATAAGAGAGAAATAAAAGAACAAATCTACAAGAATAGATAATTGCGAAGGCTAAGGAAGCACAAGAAAATCGAGGTGAATACATTCAAGACAACACCAAAAAGACAAGAAATGGACAAGGGGGATGCGCAAATAATTGGGAAGACAACACAATCAATGACACCAACACAAAAATGTAAGCTAATTCTTCCTTTATCCCATGGTTGTAGTGTACTACCACAAATTAATCACACAAATGTGTAGGATACAACCTCCGAGTCTACATTCAACACACTAGAAGTAGATTTGGAGAAATTTCCATTACAAACATAGATTGAAGGAGTACACACATTGTAAGCCAATATCGAGTAGCCACACTACATGTGGCCCAATAAAAGGAGAGCTTGGAAAATACATTATGTAATTTTGTTATCCTACTTTTGAATTTACACCAAAAGTGAGATAACCCTAAGAAATTTTGGAGCTGATTTTCTAAGGATCACCGTATGTACCCAAAATTGTAAGGTATCAGATCACGAACAACGTAACAAGTGCTCCAATGATGATACAGGTCTCCTCGCAAGGTGTTCGGAATCTGGAAAATATCTCCAAGTGTGTGTTAACATCCCGCATGCCCCGCTTAGCCCCCACATGCTTTGTTTTTCCCTTTTCCCCTCTTTTCTTGGCCTTTTGCTCTTCAGTGACGAAACCGCCACCCTGCATGGGTGGCGGTCTCGAGACCACCGCCCTGATCAAGGTGGCGGTCCTGTAACCGCCACCCTACTCGTGAGCGGCGGTCCTTTACGCATTTTCCAGAAAGCATTTTTAACACGACTCATGTAAAAATCAATGATTCACCAGCTTTTTTTTTTTGCCGACTTGGGCTTGCATTTATGTTTTTGGTCCCCTGGAATAGTGTTTGGCCATTGTTTATAGTTTTAGAGTTTAGTTTGGTTTTGGTCTTTGGGTGAATGAAAAGTTATAAATAAATGCTTTATGCACAAACAAAGGGACTCGCCTCTCATTCACTTCTCATACTCTCATTTTCAATAGTTCAGTTTTATTATTTTGCTTGAAGCCATAGTTTCATTCTTTCGCATGTTTAGTTAGCATTGTTCGTGTTGGTAAGCCACATATCCATCTTGTGTGCAAGTGCTATTATTTCACCCAATCCATGGAGTAGAATAGCTTAGGAAGCCATTAAAGTTACAGGTTTTGCTCCTCAAAACAGGATAGTTTCAGGGTTCTGACGCTTTATGTTGCATGACTCGCAATAAATCCCGCTAGGAATTGCATAAGCCAAGCTCTGTACTCTTGCGCTATCCCTCTCCTACTCGCATTATATTCAGGCCTACATTCGAGCTGCCTTTGTCCCAAAATCTACTTCTGTTGATGCTAGCATTACATGCTTTTCTGGATTCACGTGAACACAAAGGAACGAGGAGATCACACTGAGGGGACAAGATCACACACACCATTGGATTCGCCACTGTTCTGCAGAATCCAGGTTCTAGCTTTCAAAGTTCTAAAGTTAGAAATATATCAAATAGAGTAGATAATCACTTCTTTTCAGTTAAGTTTACTTTCGATATTTCCAGGGAAGCTGTGGGGATTGATAGTTTCTGAGAAACTATGATTCATTCCTCACTTCTGAGGTAGGATCGAGAGTCTGGCAAATAGATTAAGCAAGTTATTTCATTATTTAGAATAGATCTACAAATTACATGACAAATAACTACACTCGGTTATTTTGTTTGTTTTAAGTTTTATCTTAGTTGTCAAATTCTAGATACGTTTAAATAGTTGCTTTCTTAAATTCTTAAAGTTTCTCAGAAAATACAAAAATAGAAATTATATATATGTTCTAGATTTATTCCACGTAGTTAAAATTTTCTTTGTCATAGCTTAGATTTACATTATTGTTTTCAGATGACAATCACGGGACCCTGGGAGCCCAGGGAATACGTATTTGAGCCAATTGTGCCTCAACCCAATCTCGTCACGGTAATAGTTGACATAGACCAAAACCTTAGAATACAAATCTTCCAAACAACAACAGATTTACGACAGATCAGCTCTCAGTTGAGGGGATTAAATATAGAAGACGACCAAGCACACACGTTTTGGTCAAATCAACCGAACTACAGATTACCCTAGGCAAACATACACATGACTGTAGAAGGGTTTGAAAGAGAACAAACCTTTGGTTGTGATCCTTTGGTCCCACAGCCAGATGCAGGAGACACTCTTCTAGATATAGATACCAGCCTAAGAATCCAGGTTGCAAGAACGCCTGTGAGGTACTCTGAGAAGATCGCGCAGTTATTAATCCTAAATATAGAAGCTGAGAAAGCATATGATTATTGGATACTAGGGATTAGGACTTGATTTCGTACATGACCATAGCAGGACCGCAACAACCAAGAGTCTACGGTTGTGATCCACAAATCCCGCAACCTAACGAATCCATAAGTCAATCAGATATAGACACTGGCCTACGCATATTAGTATTCAGATCTACCCCACTTCCACCCACCATCGTCGAACAATTATCCTTACTAGATATAGCGGCTAACAAAGCTAGAGAATTCTGGACTAGGCCAGAGAATCGTCCGTAGAGTCGATTGTATTCATTACCCACCATATGACCTTATCTGGAGACATACACGAAACTATCCTAGGTCATTTTCCACGTATTCCACAACCCATAGATCGAATCACGCCAGAGCTCGATATTGATTGGAGCCTTCAAGCAGTCATCCTTTCCGATCGATCTATCACACCAGTTTAGGTTAGAAGGGCCTTCTTTGCCTTAGATTCACAAATTCCACTAGTGCGTATTGAAGACATTAGATTGCCTAACTAGTTTGTCTGCATCCCACGCATATTCCATCCCCACCGGCTGTCTCAAGACACGACCTCGGGAGGTCGGGCACGTGGAAGAGTTACCGTAGATTCCACACTCGCTTGTCACTCGCGCATACAAAATTGGTGAACCCGACGTTAAACAAACAAAATTAGTGAAGCTGACGTAAACTTCCTAATTTCTAATTCGGAGTCATAGTATCACGTGTTCTTCCAAGTTTAGTATACTTTTCATCTTCTCCGCCTCATTAGCTTTCATGAATCATTTTCGCTCTCTCCCATTATTTCTGGGTATTCATATACCCCGAATATGTTGGGATTCGATGCATATGGCAAACCCCTCTTAGGTCTTGAGGCATACTATGCCCAATAGAATAGATCATCATCACCTCTGGGGGACAACTACTCAACTAACAAACAACACAAACTCCAAGAATCAGATATAATTCATCTTTTCAAACTGAGGAGTTAGATCAACCCCCTCAAAAACAAAAAACAGAGCCTTCAGGCTTGAATAATATGACATTTACCGGAGAATCTGGTTCGTCTCCTCAGATGCTACTTAGACCACAAATTAGTAGACAATCAGACCCATACCTGGTCTTAGATGATGAACAATCAATACGTTATCCTAGGAGTGAACAACACTCTCGGGGTATGTACCCACATGTAGGAGGTTTACAAACACAACCCGAGGTCTCTTTCCAAGAAAATACCTCTACGCCACTGCATATAGGAAATACTCTGAGAAACTTGGCAGGACAGCGATCAGTTCATAGCAGGATATCACATGCCTATACAAAACCATGGTATACAACAAATGCCACCAAGGCAGAATATCGTGACTTCACCAAATGAAGTCATTTCAACGTTAGTAGAAAAAGTGAGAGGGTTAGAACTTGCCCAAGCAAGTCAAAATTCGCAATTCATGCAAACAGGGGGTTCCAATCCTCCACACCATCCTAGCCAAGTAGATCTCCTCACAGGAGTAGGCACGTTAGGCATGCCTCCTCAGTATCCACAACAAACGCCAACTAGGCCCATCATCTCTAACACCATTCCTCCCGGTCTAGTATCAAACAATCCATTCCTAGACAATACCCTGTCATACTTAAACATGTACTCCAAATCACCACAAGGAGATATGTTCTCCTCTCCCGACATTTTTCTCAAACACAGGGACTTCCTTATGCCCCTACCAATGCATACGCTGTGCCATATCAACAACCCATCCCACCACCACTCCCTCAGCAACCACCATCAATGGTCGAAACCTATGTGATAGGGACTTATTCAGAATATTTGAAAGAGCCCTTAGACTTCACCATATGAAGCGTCATGCTTCCAAGACCTCTTCCTGATTTACCCAAGTTCAAAGGTGAGGGAGATCCAAACGCACATATCAAGGCTTACGCCACAGCTATACGAGAACTACTCCCTTGGGATGGGGTTGTTGCTAAAATATTCCCCAAAACTTTGGAAGGCATCGCTCTTGATTGGTATTATAGAATACCTGAGGCTTCCATCCATTCATTTAAACAACTCGTATCAGAGTTCATTAAGGCATTTGACATGAACAAACTGTTAAGAACAGGAATCAGGGAATTCTTGCACATTAAACAAGAACACAACAAATATGTCACCCATTTCATCCAGAGGTGGCGTACAGTTCTTTATTCTTCAGCAAGTGCTCCAAATATGGATCAGATGGAACTATGTGATTTATTCCTTCATTCTCTCAGCAGAGAGGTGAAGGAAGAAGTCCAGAAGTTCCCACTAAGAACTTACGATGAAGTACTTGAGAGTGCTCTTCGAATAGATCAAGCAGCTGATAGATAGTGGTCGTAAGACATATGGAACAAACGGGAGGTTAATCACCTCCAGCCAGAACACTACAACTACCACAAACGTCAATCAAGGACCTAAAATCCTTAACAAAAATCATGGGGTAACAGATGGAGTAACTGATCAGCCTAAAAAGGTAAATGTTGTGAATACTTCATCACAAACAAACAATCAACGAAACAATAACTTTACCCCGACAATCAATACAGTGGATTTTAACCATCCACAACAACAACAACAATGGCAAAATCCCACACAGGGTCTAAGCCAAAACTCATTTGGTTATCAAAACCAAAATCAAAGCCAGAAACAACAAATGTAAAACTTTAATCCTAATAGGCAATAGTTTGATCAGAGTTTTAGGCCACAATATACACCAAACCAACAAACCAGGAATTACAATCCCAATTCATATTGTGGTTTCCACAAAATTCAAGGTCATGATACTAGAACGTGTCGTGACTACAATAAATTCATGCAACGTTTTCCAGAAGAACAAAGATAGTTCTTCACAGATTTGTTTTTGGCAGATCCCGTGTCACCACCACCAAGCACGCTCGCAGGGGCAGTTTCCCCTCAGAATGCTCCCCTCAAGATCTTTAATGATCCACTCCCAAATCATGATAATAACAGACTAAATCCAACTGGGACAAACAAGGGTGCAATGACGGGAAACAATGATCATGAAGCCTCGACTTCACTAAATCCATCAGTTGCACCACAATTAGGAAATCAGCCGAGACCCAAGATAGTCAGTTTAGTAGAACTAGACACTAAACTACCTGTCAAAGCTATAACAAGAACACGAGAGTATTTCTCTCAACCAAGCCCAAGTCACCCGCGCAAAAAGATAAGAGTCAACAAATAGTAGAAAACCCGTGGTGCCTATGATTTAATTAGTTACCTAACAAAAACCTTCTCACACATTTCATTTTTGGACTTACTGAAGAATTCTCCTGCCCACAAGGCTGCTCTTCTAGAAGCATTAGGTTTAGGTCATCTAATTAATATCACTCCACCTCCTGAAACACAAGTAAACCACGTAGATTTTGATATCCATCCTCCGGGACAGCCGGACAAGGATGTCAAATTCATATTCGAAATAAGTAAAATGCCTACAGATGCTGAGATTACACGCCGAGGTGATCCAACCTTACACTTACAAGTATGGGTTTATAATAACTACGTAAAACGAGCAATGGTTGATGATGGGGCCGCAGTTAACATAGTCCCCTTCTCTTTCCTTCAAAATTAGGATATGGGGAAACAAACTGTTCCACCACTCGAAATACATTGAGAGGCTATGATAGCCTTAAAGCCACTTCGATTGGAACTATAATACTACCGGTCACCTTAGGACCCAAAACAATCCTGACTGAGTTTTATATTATAGATCGGGAAACTAATTATAATATGATCCTCGGCCGACCATGGATACACCGAATGAAGGCAATCCCTTCTACGTTATTCCAAGAAGTAAGATTCTTGCATCTAGGAAAGGTATTTGTAGCCAAAGGCAATCCAAAGCCTTTCGATATACACCTAGCTGACTTAAAGAAAAGACCAGGTGTGCACTCGGAATTTGAACTTCCAACAAACCAACTTAATAAACCCACTGACGCAAAACCAGAGGAGAAGTTGGTACCTACAACGGATCTTGAAACTATCAGCATAGCCAAAACAACCCCAACCCCCAAAGATAAGGCTAACACTATAGAAACAGTATCATTAGGGACTACTGCAAAAATCATTGAGTTAATAGAACAAGATTTACCAATGTTCTTACCATTTGATTCAAGAGAGGCATAGGATATTCCCTAGGTGTTGGTTCCCTTCCAGCAGAGGATCTCTGCATGGTAGAAGTGGAGTGCGCAAACGCAGCAGATACCCCAACATCTATACTCCCAGCTAAGTATTGGACTCTCCATTTTGATGGGGCTAGATGTCATTATGGGAGGGGCAAAGGTATAATTTTTACTTTGCCCAAGAGAAAGTCCTGCCATTTGCCTTTAAGCTAAATTTTGAATGCACAAACAACGGCGCTGAGTACGAAGCCCTCCTCCTTGGCCTCACCTTAGCCAAAAGAATTGGTGTTGATAACATCAGAGTCTTAGGAGACTCGCAATTAGTGACAAACCAAGTTTCTGAAGTATACGAAACCAAAGCCGAACACTTGCAGCTTTACAAAAAGTCAGTATTAGATTTAAGCAAGGCATTTAACTTCATATCCATCAAGCAATCCCACGAGAGAAAAATATTCTCACCGATTCAATAAAGAACTTCAACATCACGTTTTACTCCAAGCAATGAGTTAGAGGATACCCATTTCATGGTATCCATTCGTGATGAACCATTGATAAAAACAATGACAAATCCCCTTTAAACAGAAGTGAATCTACCATCCTGGATCAGGTTAATAGTGATGTGGCTACTTTGGATTACTTAAACACCTATGCAGCACTACATCTCTCCTATCATATGCTAGATTTGTCCTTAATTCCACATTCATCTTCCTACTTTGGAAATCCCATGATGGATCTTCCCTCACAAATGGAACCTAGCATATACGCAGTAGAAAATGGGGATGATTTGGATTTACCTCCAGCACCGCCTGAGTTCAAGAGGGTAATGCCTCTTTGATCAAAGAAACAATCGATGTCAACATCGGATAGAAGACGAACCAAGAATATTGAAATTAGGGTCCTCGTTAACCTCAGAAGAAGTAGAAATACACACTCGGATCCTCAAAGAACATCAGAAGGTGTTTGCATTTAATTATAAGGAGATGACAGGAGTCGCACCCCACATCGTGGTACACAACCTCGTCACTAAATCTGATGCAAAGCCAATTAAACAAAAATCAAGACCCATGAAACCCAAGGTAGCTCTCATGGTAAAGGAGGAGGTAATAAAACTCCTCCAAGTAGGATTCATCAAACCAGTTGACTACTCCCAATGGGTATCTAACATCATTCCCATTCTCAAGAAGAATGGAAAGATACGCATCTGCATAGATTTCCGAGACATCAACAAAGCATGTCCTAAGGACGACTTCCCATTGCCATCTATTGATGTCATTGTTGATGCAACAGCTGGGTTTGAACTTTTGTCTCTCATGGATGGATTCTCGGGATATAATCAAATTAAAATATCTGAGCAAGATCAAGCTAAAACCACGTTTATAACTCCTTGGGGAACCTATTACTACGTTGTTATGCCATTCGGTCTCAAAATGCTGGTGCTACATACCAGCGAGCTATGACATATATATTCCACGATTTAATTCATAAAATTGTGGAATCCTACGTAGATGACTTGTTGGCTAAGGCCAAGAAGCGTTGTGACCATCCGGAAGTACTCCGCGTCATTCTTTCACACCTAATAGAATATGGAGTCACGCTAAATCCAGAGAAATGCGTCTTTGGCGTAACAGGAGGAAAGCTCCTAGGTTACATCATATCGTCACGAGGGATAGATGTTGATCCAACCAAAATTTAGGTTGTCCTCGAAATGGTCCCACCTTCGAATGAATCTGGAATCAGGTCATTTCTCGGAAAACTGGGTGCAATCCGGAGATTTATCCCAGACTTAAGCTTCGCCATTCATCCAATCAACAATTTACTCAAGAAGGATTATAGCATTGATTGGACCGAAGACTGCAATGAAGCCTTTGATGCAGTTAAGTGTTTCCTGTTGTCACCACCTACGCTAATGCCACCTAAGCTAGACCGCCCGTTAATTTTGTATTCACGAGCTACCGATGTCTCGCTGGCCTGTATGTTGGCCCAAGAAGACGATGACAAGAGGGAACGCGCAATTTATTTCATTAGTCGAACATTACTTGACTATGAAACACGTTATACACAGGCAGAATGAGAATGCCTTGCCATAGTCTTTGCTACTAAACGCTTAAGACACTATATGTTGAATCAAGAAACGAGGGTCATGGTAAAAACGGACCATTTACGAACTTTCCTCACACAAGGATCCTTGTCTAAAAAGGCTGGGCATTTTATAACCTTAATGGGGGAATTCGAATTAACATTTGTAAATCAGAAGTCGGTTAAAGGACAAATCATCGTAGATTGGTTAGCTGATAACCCATTAGATGGAGGTGATTTAGTAGATTTAGACTTTCCAGATGAGTGCGTATACTACATCAAAACCCAACCCTCTATCTCTGAGTGTCCTTGGTACACTGATATCATTAATTATATCATGGACCATACGTATCCAGAAGGAGCTACACCACAACAAAGAAGGCGGTTACGTATTATCGTAGCTAAATACGTCATCATAGAGCAAGTACTCTACCGAAAAGCATTCGATGGAATGCTCCTAAGATGTGTCAACACAGAAGAATCCAAGAAGATTCTCCATGAATCCCACAGTGGAATATGTGGAGGCCACTTCGGTGGCCATGCCACCGCTTGAAAAATACATCGAATGGGCTATTTCTGGCCCACTCTAGAACATGACGCAATAGAGTTTGTACGCAGGTGTCATAAGTGCCAAGAATTCTCCCATGAGATCCACATGCCGGCACAAGCTCTGCAACCAATCGCTACTCCATGGCCCTTTTCTACATGGGGCCTAGACTTAATAGGGAAATTCTCTCCCTCATCCATAGATGGCCATAATTTTATAATCACGGCCACTGAATATTTTACCAAATGGGTAGAGGCTATGCCTCTTACTACCGCACGGTCTCCGTAATCACCAAGTTCATTTTAAACCAAATCATTTACAGGTACAGTATCCCGCAAATCATTATCTCCGATAATGGAACTTCTTTTAAGAATGAAGAGGTTCATGAACTATGCAATAAATTTAAGATAAGCCATCATACGGCTTCCTTGTATTACCCTCAAGCCAACGGACAGGCTGAAGCAACAAACAAGACACTGAAAGCCATTCTCCTTAAAACTGTGAAAGAAAACAAATGAGATTGGCATTTGAAGTTATATCCGGCCTTGTGGGCCCACCGAACCTCAATAAGAACACCAACGGGAGCCACTCCTTTTTCACTAGTGTTCGGGGCAGAGGCAGTTCTCCCACTCGAGGTTGAAATACCCAGTCTCCGCATTTCATTACAAGGGATCCTGGATGAAGACGCTTACAGAGAAGCACGTCTTTCCCAACTAGAAAGCCTAGATGAAACTAGGTTAGATGCTGAACAACGACATAGAGTTTATGCTGACCGGATGTGCCGGCAGTACAACAAGAAGGTCTATGAACGTGACATATACGAAGGTGATCTAGTTCTAAGGCTAGACAGCCGGATCGACAAGAAGACCGGTGAAGGAAGGAAATTCCGGCCCAAATGGTTGGGCCCATACCGAGTCATGAAGGACTATGGAAATGGTGCATACCTCTTATGTACGCTAGAAGGTGAGGAATTTGGTGAAACAGTCAATTCCCTGCACCTCAAGTGGTTCTACGCATAAGCAGCTAGCACTACTTATATATATTTACATTGCATCTTCATATAGATTAAGATCATTTTGTCCACTTGTTTCTTACATAAATGGTGATCAAGGAATCTATTCTCAAAGCAATTCATTACAAACTCATGATGTTGTTGGCATAAACTCTTTAATCATACCTCTCCATTTTCATGATGTCATCAAATTATCTCGGAATCATTTTATCAAATAAAGCTAGATATGACAAAGTCTTAAACGGTAACCATACCAAGATCTGCGGGCTTGTTCTCACTTTTAGTTTCTTCTTAGGATAGGTGTCTTGCCTATGGTCTGTTCTAGAAGCTTCATGGTGTCACATCTATCCCATATATATATCTCTTTGGAAATAAGCACATACTGACGTTTTACTCAAGAAAACAAGTCAAACGTTGATCAAACAGAAAATTTTAATTTTACACATTTCCTTGCCCCACCAACCTTTGGTGATGAGCTTGCATCTCTTACTAGTGACGTAGGGTTGGGAAAGGATGGAAATGCCCTTACTCGCCTATGCTTTTCCCACGGTGTTAAACCCACGCTTCTTACTAGTAGCATGGGGCAAAGTGTAGGGGTCCTCTTGACAAATAAATGCAAATGGTCATACACAAACAATTCAAACTTTGAAACTTTGAGTCAAAAATAAATGAATCAGATGTTCAAAATTCCAAGAGAGTTAAAATCCTAAAAACCTAGATTTTGTCTACTATGTGGCCATCTACGGATCTAAGTCTAGATAAACCACAAAGTAAGTTGCATTCTAAACTATGAAGTCACTCGGGTAGAGTAAGCTTGTAGCTTCCAATTTGGTTCCACCAAAGCTTTGTCTGTCTTTCATCACTATCATTTCAGCTACACCTCGCAACTTGTGCCCTTTCTAGCTCTCGGTGATGAGCCCTCGCATCTTACTAGTTGCATGGAGTTGGGAGTGGGGCAAGTTTATCTGTTCATCATACTGGTTTGTATTCATCACTTTGCAAAACAAACATGAGGTATCCAAAATTGCTTACAGAAGCTAAGATTCAAAATCACATTATATCTACATCACCATATATCAGCATCATGAAACACAAAAGGAAACAAACATTTACATCATTTGTTCTCCATTGCATACATTCTAAAAAGCATATAAACATACATCGTAGTATACATAGGGAAACTGGAAATAGAAAGGAAACCATGAGTGCCAAGATTTTGATCCAAAATAAATACATATATATAAATGATCAATGTTTATATACAATGCCATCATGCACTAAGCATGGTCAAAACGCTCAAAGAGCCCGTGATATACAAAAGAATATATAAAAAAAATCTACGAGAGCCAAGTGGCCTCTCAATCCCTACGCGACCCCTCCGAAGGTGCACGCCCACGCCTAGGACTCTCGGCTACGCCGCGCTCAATGTACGGAGGGCTCAGGGTCCCGAGGAGCAGCCGCAGTCTCACCACGAGAATGGCTCCTCATAAGACGCTCAGCCATCCTGTACCCCGCTAGCTCGGTGCGAAGGGTCGATACCATCCTGGCCACATGCCAGACTGGAGCAAAGACATCGGTATGCCTACCGGCTGCTGAAGGCTCCCAATGTCTACGGACAGCTCTGCACGGGTCCTATCCATGGGGATCATCAGGGAATCAGTACATACCCTGCGGATCAAATCCCGCCACTCATCAACAGTCTCTGCAAACAAAGGAGAAAACAAATTAGAAACTAAACAAGAAACTAAAAGATACAAAATAGCAACTAAGGAGAGCCTACAAATAAACATTAAAAGGGAGAAAGGGTAACTTACTCGGATCACCAGGCCTCCAGGATGGGTCGCTGGGGCCGCACACCGCCGGATGCCGCCGCCGACCGAGGGGCTCCCCCGTGGCGGAGAGCAACGTATCACCCCGCAACGGACTCATCCTCTCCACCATGGCCCTGGGAGAGTGGCTCCTCTGAAACTAGAGTCACCCTCTCTGCGCTCTGCTCGGCCCTCTCTACCTGCATAATATCCTGAGTGTCATGCCACTCAGGATCGCTGTCATCGGTCTCCTCCTCTGTTCCTCCCTCTGTGAACTCCTTAGACTCAGAGTCAATATCAATAGGGTCATCACTGCTATGAGCAGGACCCGCAGCAATCTGAAGCAAAGGTGCCCGAGGCGCACCGGCTCTCCCTCTAGCACGTACTATCCTCCTGGCTGCAATGGGAATGCCAGAGTAATCACTATGCCCAACCTCGGCCTCTAGGCCCCTCTCGGCCTCACGAACGATTCAGACCGGCGCCACTGGGGAAGCATACCCGTATATGGTAGGCCAAACTGCTGAGGAACCCGGCCAAAGGGGTGCACCTCCACTCGTCCCACTCTATCAATGAGCTGCCCTGTGGTGGAGCAGGAGATCAAGGTAAGAGTCTCCTCGCCCCATATGCCCGCCATATCGTCTCGATATGGTGTCGCTCCATGTCGGGCGGTAGTCGGGAGGCAATCGGCCGATGAGGTGCTCTAAGCACCGACATGTCTCTGTCCATCTCGGCTGCCCTCACATGCCCCTGTGATCTCGCCACCTCCACACCCCCGCCATAAGGGATGAAATGCTCATAAACCCAACTCATGACTAGAGTCGGGTGGCTCAATGACTGCCCCGTAAACGGACCACCCTGTATAGATCATGGTAGGTGGTCCCAAGAATGTCTGGCTCCCAAGCATATATCCGACCGTGCCCCTCTATCTGTGTAATAATGGGGGCCAGCAAAGATAATAATGTGTCCTCCTCCTTGTCCCCGATCAATCTCGAGGCAAGGATCCCCATGATGGCCTGTCGAAATACGGGGATGGGCAAAGAAGGAATAGATCGAACTCTCACCCCCTTCTTCGACCCCGTGGAGATGGCTGCATCTCCCATATATGTCGCCCACTGTGCAATCTGTGCCCGTGAGCCTGCTGTCTCTAAAGTGAGTCACCTCCCGATGATCGGGACCCCCAGAATGCGGTAGACATCCTCCAATGTAATGGTCCACTCGCCACGGACCCCTGGCAATCGGAAGGTGTTCCGATCTGCATCCCAGTATGAAAACAAGTCACAAAGGATGTGACTAGATGGTGTAACATGGGGCACGCGCGATATGCGCAATATGCCAGCCCTCTGAAGTGTGTCCTCCTCATCCTGTGAGAGGGCATCTAGTACCCCTGGGAGCCAATCACACTCCCTCTCTCTACTCCATCGGATGTACTCCTCTCTCGCCTGCATACACCCAAAAACACACAAAACAAAGTAAGTTAGCATCCAGGCAATACGAGAAAATCATGAAAACACGTAGAAATGCTAAAAATACAAACACAATCTCAAAAACAGGTTCCTTTTGCATTCTGTGCAAAACCGCCGCCCTGAGCAGGGAGGTGGTTTTGTAACCACCGCCTTAAAGGCGGCGGTCGTGTAACCGCCGCCCTGAGCAGGATGGCGGTCATGTAACCGCCGCCCTGGGCAGGGCGGCGGTCGTGGTCCGAAAATCCACGCGGGTTTTTAAACTAAAAAGGCCTAAAAAGTGCAAAAACGGCCATTTAACCTAAAAATAGAGCCTACCCAGTAGGCGCCCCCTAGGTGGACCTTTTAACACTAGCATTTTCAAAAATGACCCCCATTGCAGAGTATTTAGCATTTCAAAATTAAGGGGGGAAAAACAATAAACTGAAGAAAACTAACCTGTGATCGCTGAGGTCGATGTTCCACACGTGGAGGCATGATCACTATCTCGCATGGACGTTTTGACTCTACTCACGCAAGAAACCATCACCGTGGGTCCCAGAGCTCAAAATCAACCAAATCGACTCACGCAAATGAATAGGAAAATGGGCCCACTTTCATACATATAGCACTCTGTTTCGTTTTAAAATGACTTTTTCACAGGTTTGGAGCGCTGATGGAGGTAAGTTCCTATCCCCGCACAAATGGTACGTTCTCATTCCCTGTTATTCTTAGCGTTTATTTTTCAAACTATTGTATCTATCTGCACTTGAGTTCTCTTTTCATTTTACAGTAGGTAGGGAATTTTGGATGGCATCATTTCAACACACGGACATGTCAGGTATAACTTCTAACTTCCCATTTCGGGACTGCCATACTTGGACCCACCGTTTTACGCCTCTCCATGGCTAAAATGCTTCTCCGAGGGGGCAATATGTACGTACCCAAAATTGTAAGGTATTGTACTGCCGTAACAACGTAACAAGTGCCCCAATGATGATACAGGTCTCCTCGCAAGGTGTTCAGAATCCGAAAAGATCTCCAAGTGTGCGTTAACATCCCGCATGCCCCGCTTAGCCCCTGCGTGCTTTGTTTTTCCCTTTTTCCTCTTTTCTTGGCCTTTTGCTCTTCAGTGACGAAACCGCCGCCCTGCATGGGTGGCGGTCTCGTGACCGCCACCCTAATCAGGGTGGTGGTCCTGTAACCGCCGCCCTGCTCAGAGCGGTGGTCCTTTACGCATTTTCCAGAAAGCATTTTTAACACGACTCACGTAAAAATCAATGATTCACCAGCTTTTTTTTGCCGACTTGGGCTTGCATTTATGTTTTTGGTCCCCTGGAATAGTGTTTGGCCATTGTTTATAGTTTTAGAGTTCAGTTTGGTTTTGATCTTTGGGTGAATGAAAAGCTATAAATAAATGGTTTGTGCACAAACAAATGGTCTGGCCCCTCATTCACTTCTCATACTCTCATTTTCAATAGTTCAGTTTATTATTTTGCTTAGAAGCCATAGTTTCAATTCTTTGCATGTTTAGTTAGCATTGTTCAGCTGTTGGTAAGCCACATATCCATCTTGTGTAGGCAGTGTTGTTATTTCACCCAATCCATTAGAGTAGAATAGCTTAGGAAGCCATTAAAGTTGCAGGTTTTGCTCCTCAAAACAGATAGTTTCTGTGTTCTGACGCTTTATGTTGCATGACCCGCGATAAATCCCGCTAGGAATTGCATAAGCCAAGCTCTGTACTCTTGCGCTATCCCTCTCCTACTCGCATTATATTCAGTCTACATTCTGAGCTGCCTTTGTCCCAAAATCTACTTCTGTTGATGCTAGCATTACACGCTTTTCTGGATTCACGTGAACACAAAGGAACGAGGAGATCACACTGAGGGGACAAGATCACACACACCATTGGATTCGCCACTGTTTTGCAGAATCCAGGTTCTAGCTTTCAAAGTTCTAAAGTTAGAAATATATCAAATAGAGTAGATAATCACTTCTTTTCAGTTAAGTTTACTTTCGATATTGTCAAGGAAGCCATGGGGATTGATAGTTTCTGAGAAACTATGATTCATTCCTCACTTCTGAGGTAGGATCGAGAGTCTGGCAAATAGATTAAGCAAGTTATTTCATTATTTAGAATAGATCTACAAATTACACAGACAAATAACTACACTCGGTTATTTTGTTTGTTTTAAGTTTTATCTTAGTTGTCAAATTCTAGATACGTTTAAATAGTTGCTTTCTTAAATTCTTAAAGTTTCTCAGAAAATACAAAAATAGAAATTATATATATGTTCTAGATTTATTCCACGTAGTTAAAATTTTCTTTGTTGCAGTTAGATTTACATTATTGTTTTGTATGACAATCACGGGACCTAGGGAGCCCAGGGAATACGTATTTGAGCCAATTGTGCCTCAACCCAATCTCGTCACGGCAATAGTTGACATAGACCAGAACCTTAGAATACAAATCTTCCAAACAACAACAGATTTACGACAGATCAGCTCTCAGTTGAGGGGATTAAATATAGAAGACGACCAAGCACACACGTTTTGGTCAAATCAACCGAACTACAGATTACCCTAGGCAAACATACACATGACTGTAGAAGGGTTCGAAAGAGAACAAACCTTTGGTTGTGATCCTTTGGTCCCACAGCCAGATGCAGGAGACACTCTTCTAGATATAGATACCAGCCTAAGAATCCAGGTTGCAAGAACGCACCTGTGAGGTACTCTGAGAAGATCGCGCAGTTATTAATCCTAAATATAGAAGCTGAGAAAGCATATGATTATTGGATACTAGGATTAGGACTTGATTTCGTACATGACCATAAAGCAGGACCGCAACAACCAAGAGTCTACGGTTGTGATCCACAAATCCCGCAACCTAACGAATCCATAAGTCAATCAGATATAGACACTGGCCTACGCATATTAGTATTCAGATCTACCCCACTTCCACCCACCATCATCGAACAGTTATCCTTACTAGATATAGCGGCTAACAAAGCTAGAGAATTCTGGACTAGGCCAGAGAATCGTCTGTAGAGTCAATTGTATTCATTACCCACCATATGACCTTATCTGGAGACATACACGAAACTATCCCAGGTCATTTTCCACGTATTCCACAACCCATAGATCGAATCACGCCAGAGCTCGATATTGATTGGAGCCTTCGAGCAGTCATCCTTGCCGATCGATCTATCACACCAGTTCAGGTTAGAAGGGCCTTCTTTGCCTTAGATTCACAAATTCCACTAGTGCGTATTGAAGACATTAGATTGCCTAACTAGTTTGTCTGCACCACATGAATATTCCATCCCCACCGGCTGTCTCAAAGCACAACCTTTGGAGGTCGGGTACATGGAAGAGTTACCTATAGATTCCGATATCCCAAGCATGCTGACATGGCATTAATGTTGAGTTTTCGGGTAGTTGGCACGTGTCAACTGAAGTGTATTAAATGTGAATTTTCTTATATATATTCGGATTTCCACGTCATTTTTACCAGACGTACTTTTTACCTCGTGGATTTTTGCGCATGCATCTTCGACCCCGAAACCCGAAACTCACCTCTGTGCCCGATTGCATTGCTCATTTTTATCATTCCTTGACCTAGTTGAAGGTATTTTTCTTCATTCTTTGTTTGTGGATTAATTGTGTAAGGAATTCTTCCAAGTTTCTTATCAGGGTTGTTATGGGGTTTTTATCTTTTCCATTTTGGGGGTTGTTTTCAAATCAGGTTTATGTTTTAGGGTTTTCCCCCTTTGGAATTAGCACTTTGTTTTATTCCCAGAATGTTGTTATAATTAAAAATATGTTCGGGATATAAATGGTGAAGAAAACTTGCATGTTTCAACTCAACAAATACCCTATTCCCTCTTCTCGGGTTTTACAGGGTGCTTTGCAGTGTTCAAAACCCGCAGTATATCAGAAAATTTAAAGTGTCGGGTTTTCGAAGTCTCCGGCATCCTCCCAACGTGTCGGGTTATTTCAAGCCTCCGGCATCTCTAGTGGGTCGGGGTTTTCGCAGTGTTCAACATCTCCTGATCTCCGACACTCTCCTCCTTCAAAATCCCTCATGTCGGACCCTGGTCCATCACAAGAAAAGACTGAAAAGTCAGGGAGGATGAAATACAAATTCAGGAAGGTGGAGTCTCCATCCTATATTGACTGTAATTTTGACATCCGAGATACAGAGCTCGGAAACGTGGATATGGAGGATTTCTGGAATAGGGTCAAGAGCTCTTCTCAAACTCCATGGATGAAATCAATAGTCGAAGTGGCCTACCTCTTACGGCAAGCTTCCCTATGTCCGCTCAGTGCCCTAAGTTCATCTTGGCCTGTGCTTCAAATTATGACTCTGCTTCTCGTTCTGTGAAAAACCAGGTGGGAGAAGTCGTAATCAAATTGGACGGAGGTTACTTCGATGACCTTCTCAAGCTGCCTAATTTTGAAGAATATGGAGATATGGATCTCAAGTCAGCCCAAAAAGCTTGGGATAATGATCAGGAGGATTGCATCAAACATGTAAATAAGAAGTTTCTAATCAAAGCCAAACCGGTTGTTTCGTGTTTCAAGACTTGTTCGTAAATGATTTCATTCAGGAAATCAATGATATCATTACTCTGTTGAGTCGGGTTTTGGTTTCCCCGAATCAAATGTTTTCCAAGGATGGATGTACCAGTTCATGATCACTATTAAGAAGAATCAACAGGGAATTGATTGGGGTACTCTTATCAGTAACGAGATAGATTCTCAAATGACAACAGTCCTGTCTACGGGAAAGTTTTACATGTCCTCATATGTCACCTATGCAGCGGCTGGTATGAGGAACTATCCCGGGTTGGACACCAAGGGGAACAAGAAAGTGGACCATGTTTATCAGTATTTTCCTCAACTGACAAGAAAAGGGTCTCGAAGATCAATTCAGAAGGGTAAATTATGCCTTCTTTTACGAAAAAATCTGCAAGTTAAACCCTGAATTAAGGAAAATGAGAGTCTCAGATGAGGCATAATCCGAAAGTTCCAAGAATTTCGGAACAAACAGGCTCAGTTGGAGGAAGGGAAAGATGAGGAAGAAAAAGATGACGATTCAGACTAAGTTTTGATGTTTCATGTCATTTCAATCTTGAAATTGACATGTCTTTTTCATTTCTGTTTCGTCACATAGGAAGCAAATTTTGACTTGGTCTCCTGCATGAGAGTCAGGAAAAATAGGACTCTCGTTAAAAGACTATTTTCTAGGATTTATCCTATTTTCTCTCTACTCTTTTCTATTATAAATTAGGGATGTGTGTACACTCTAAAGGGTCAAGATTTTTGAAATATTGGGAGCTATTGGGAAGAAGAAAAACTTTGTGTTTTCTTTTAATCATTTTGAAGAATAGGAGTTGATATTATTTTGCAAACTTTGTGTTGTGAGATATATCTTTCTTAAGACATTGTTCTTACATTCATAATCTTAAGCTATTCTTTGTTTAGCATCTTGGTGTTTCTAATCATTTCAGACATTATGTTTATGATCTAAAGCTCATATGATTATTTCGTTGTAACATCCCCATTTAAAATACTAGAACAAGGGAAAAAAAAATCTTTTTTGATAACGTTCTCTGTTATGAATTATAAAATTCAAACACACGTTCAAGTTTTAATAATTGTTCTCTGCCCAAACATCATAGTTTGGAACACACAATTTCCTTTTAAAACTAATGTTCCCTGTTCGCATATTTACAATATGGAACACACATTCAATTCCATTCAATCTTATAACAGATTATGTATGCTCACCGTAAATGACTCGAGGAACTTTCGATCTTCCATTTTCATGGCTCGGAGTTTCATCGATCCTTCATTTCATGACTCGGCAACAACCGATCCTTCATGTTTGTTTATGCATAGTATATTATATATACCAGTTCTCTTAACCGTTTTCGATTATCGAAGTGATCCATTTAAGAAGCCTATCTGAATATCTGTTACTGATATTCATCTGACATCCTGCATCTTAAATTAAGTGATAAGGACAACGTAACCAGCACTTGCGATACTTTGGCCAAAGATTTTCACATGCTTTGCATGATCATATTCCTGGATGTGATACACATCAATGGAATACGTCCTTCACTTCACTTCACCTGTTATCTAGAATGGTCTTTCCTGGTTCCTACCAGTCCTCTCGATTTAAGGTCAGATTTAAATTTCTAATTTCCAACTAGCAATATGAACGAATATAGGAAGGCACCCCTGGTAACTAAAGATACGCAGACATACGGTGCCGTTCCCCATGACTCCGTGTGTCTAGTTATCTTTAGTATCCCGGAGTCACTCCGTATACGTGATCATACTCCTATCCCTTGTCAAGAACTTCACATTCAGCCTATGTATTCTTGATGTTTTAATTCGGGAGGGCATTGTAATATGTCAGCTATAACATTGTGTCATGAAGTCATGAAGACACCTCTTTCAGAGGCGGCGTATGTCAATGTCCTACAGAATCCTCCCATCGAGAGTACACATCCTGCTCAAGTGATTTGGATATGATCTTAATATTTTAAAATCAACTTTCAGCAACCATGTTGATCCCTTTATCCTCGTTCCCGTTACAGTTGTATATAGCTAAGAGAGACTAAATCCATCCTTTAGCTTGCTATGCATCTTCTCCTTCGTACCGAAGGGCTGCATTTCTCTACTTGGTTCTCTTCTTAATCATTGGATTAAGCAGCCCGTTACCGACGGACGTGATAAGTTTAACCTGTTAAACTTAACCAAGATTTTTCCCAACTGTAACTAAATTCAGAATTCTAGTTATTAGACGTCATTTAAACGAGGTCTAATTCCCAATAAATGTATTCATTTATTTTCCTTAACCTTACACAGTTAAGGTCCATTAGTTATGGATATACTTATCCCATATCCTTTATTCTGAATTTAACATACGAGGTCATTAATGGAGTTCGAAAGCGAAGTTCGATTACTCCGAAGTTAATTGATATTCCTTAGCTTCCAAGCTAATCCTGAATACCTATCAGTTATGGAATCATATTCTTCCTAATCCTTTTTAATGTCAATTAAGAATTCATCTTTACCCAAGTATGATCTAATTGCGCATTTCAACTTAAAGTTGTAATAAGGTAAGAATAGATATCATTTCCCATTTAGCATCCATCCACGGACAATTAAATAAATCCAAATCAGGAATAACATTATGTTTCCAATTTAATCAACAATATCAACTGATATAGTCATTAAAATATCACACTTGTATTTGTATTCATTAATTCATGTCATAATCCATACATTTGCCAATCCAACTGAATGGGCATTGTTTACATAAAACATCATTACAACTCATAGATAGAAGAATACACTTTCTTCTTTTTACAATTCCTCAAAGAGGAATAAAAGTAAACAAATACAATTCATCTTCAACCAATCAAGAAGCATCAGAAAACAGCCATGTCTTCATCCTAATCAAATTCCATCTGCAAAATTATTTGCACAGGTCAGTTCAATGAACTGATCATATTAAGCACTTACCATTAAAATGAGGTGCTTCAATTAACTGTCTCAATAAAAGAACCCTGCTTTTATGAAATGACAGTAAGACATCAATCAAGAAATAGGCACCAAAGAATGATCAGCATAACAACTGAACCATCAAAATACCATCACAATCAGCCAAAGAACTGCTGTCCTATTTTCCACATAACCGTTACAAGTTCCAAATTACAATATTTGTAAAGTTAGGAATACAAATAGCGTACTGCTGATATAACATACTGTTATCTTTTCCACTCCTTTCATTAATAATAAAAACAAAGGATAAAACTAACTGAAATGTAAACCCATTACTTTCCTTTCAGTTCATGCATCATATTAGGTTCCTAGCAATCACGCACAGACGAGAAAGCGAACAGCAATGCATATAGTTGCTCATATCTAAGCACTACAAAATTCGTTAATAATGATTACAAATTTTCAACTGTATGAAAGAAGAAAAGATCATTTTCCAAGTCATTCATCCACATTACTATCTCCTTCCTCATGACTGTCCTAAAAATGGAATCCAAACGAGACACAAATCAAGATAACAGTTCAGAGTGAAACTTACAAAATCCATTCGGAATTCACTTTTCGTCAGCAAGAGTAATTTCATTCATAATCAGCTTTAAATGAAAACAAGGAAGAATTTATCGTCCTTATCAATACTTCATTTAAATCAGGCTCATGTGCATATCCAGAACAGGTTAGTACATCATCGTATTTATCATAGATCAAATAGTATAAGGTTGCATACTATGTATTTACCGTACTAGAAGAAACCATAATTCTTCCACTGTATTGTAAACCAGATAAACAGTTATACAATCATGCAATCAATTATTCACATGATTTTCTAATTCTATGAACGCATTCCATTCAAAATAAAATTTATTCATTGTTGTTACCTACAGCAAGTCCAATCATAATGCACAGTAAGACTTCAATGCTATTTCCAGAATTCAGACAGCAAAAGAGAAGAATTCGTTCTATAACTATTCATATAAGAAAACAACCATTTTCTTCAACTCAACAAGAACTATTCATGCTGATTTCATTTCTTCTAAATGACCGTGCAAAGATCAGAAGACCACACGAAACATTCAAAATTCCGTTTATACAGAAATACACAGCACTTAGGAAACGATTTAAATGCCACTGTTCTCTATTCAGACTGAACTTACAAGTTCAATAAACCATCCAACTACTGATTTTACCAAATCAAAACAGCAGACAGAAGAAGAATTCCTTACCAATAAATGTTTCTACCCGAATCCATTCTTCTATTCACAATGATGTACAGAACCCAAAAATGTGATTTTCATACAATAATACCCTTATTATTAAAAACCCGCATAGGATATCAGATGCACAACAAAGTATAATCAAAACAGGTCCAATAGCAATACAACTTCCCAAGCATTTCCTCCTTACACAGCAATCCAAATTAAAAAGTGTTTTGCAAAGACAAATCCAACTAAAAGGTCGAACAACATCAATGAAACACAACAAATCATCTAACCCCTTCAGCAAGATTCAACATGATTTATTTAATGCACAGAATACAAGTCAAGCTCGTTTTCATGACTACTGTCCAAACTGTAAGATCAAACCGCCTCAAATAAGACATAACAAATCATCTTTCCTCCAAGGCAAGAAGAAGTACAGTACATAAATATTCATTCATTGCTCAGGAATGCAAAGCCAAGATTTTTAATCGTGTCTACAGTCCGAACGGTAGACCAAACAGCATCAATAACCACAACTAATCATCCTACTTTCTCAGCAAGAAAACAATATAATTCATTATAAGTTCAGAAGGAAAAACTATTTCTTTTCCAACTCCCACGAATACTCAACCATATTCGTCTATTTCTTTAAGCAAGAAAAAGGGACAGCAAAAACGTATTACCATTTCTTCCCTCAAATCAAATTCGTATGATCATACAAAACCCAAATGCCGTATCCATCATAATCAAACACAGCAGAAAGAGAAAGGATCTATTTCCTTTTTAAAAGAAATTTCAGTAGAGAATACGACTTCATACAACTCGCACATCCAGTACAGTATTATCACAGAAGTTCATATATCAAAGAACAATTGCTCGACACTGAAAGACAGCTCCTATTGTCTATTCAGACTTCATCATTCAAGTTCGTAAAACAAGAGAATGATTATACAGTGATGAGAACAACACATACTGCCTGTCTTTTTTGTAAATATAACCATTAACAGAGAAAAATACCCAAAACGTTATTCTCCAAACTGCCAAACAAACCAACACAGCATGGAGATATTCCACTCAAAGAAAATGCAAAGACAGTTTAAACACAACAACCAGAACGATTTTACCTATCATTTCCAAAAATGACAGCAAGAATCGACTAAATCCAAACCGTATCAACTTGACAACAATCACATAAACCCAAAACCCAAGAGCAGGGTTGTTTTAATGAGACGTTTAAACAAAGAAAGTATTTTTAAAGAGAAGGGCTTAACATGCCTGCAATTTCTTTTCCAAAACTCGAAGAAAACTACGTTTTCCGAAGATATTTCCTTCCTTGGCATGCAAGACGAGCTTTCCAACAATTCCTTTCCTCTTCAAAGCTCAAGAATAAACCTCCAAATCTTCCAAGAACAAATGTTGATAAATCCAAAGAAACTGGTTCAATTGAACCAAACAAAAAAACCAAATGCAGAGCAACTTCACCAAATCCAAATCGACACAATGACAATCAACATTTCCCTCCTACGCCTTCCAAGGCGAGCTGGTCACGAGGACCAAGAACATTTAATGCATTAAAGGCTCTGCCTTTTTCCAAATTTCCACGCCACTGCCAACTTGAGTTGGCGAATTCCAAATTTTGAATTTCACATGCAAAACCAAATTTAGCTCCATGTCCAACTAAATACCTCCACCACTTACCTGCCCCCGCCAAACTGGCGCTGTCCACGTATGGACTCTCCATTTAATGCCATTGAATACCCCTTCATCCTT
Organism: Taxus wallichiana var. yunnanensis; assembly: GCA_018340775.1. NCBI lineage: Eukaryota > Viridiplantae > Streptophyta > Pinopsida > Cupressales > Taxaceae > Taxus > Taxus wallichiana. Next base: position 192,189,695 of record CM031239.1, read on the forward strand.
ATCCTCTCCCTCCAAGGGTCTGCGCGTCCCCTTTAGGTTAGGATTAGTTTAGGATGTTTATTAGTATTCAACCTAGGTCATAGTTTAGTTTTAGGTTATTAGGACTTAGGTTTATTTCCCTTTTTTTTTGTAATTTAAAAATCCACTTAGGATAGTAGTTTAGGATGTATGTTAGAACTTAGGATTAGCTTAGGATTTAATTCCTTCTAACCACTAACACTAACCAACCTTCACCCAGTCTTCCAACTGACACTCACGTCAATGCTGTGCAGGACGTTTCGTCCTTTGTTTCACATGCCAAAGCCACCCGTGTCCAGACGCTTCCTGTCTCACGAGGTCTTAAGTTCGACAGTACAAGGTTCAAGAATCGAACCTTTGTCGTTGGCATTTACGTGCCAGCTACTCATACATGCAATCGAAGCGCACATTTATATCATCCTCAGGTTCGGTTAAAGAGTAAATCGACACAGAAATCACAAGAAGACCACAACATACTTTGGATCAATGAAATTGATTCAAGGTGTGCTGTCAATCAGCAAAGAGAGTTTAGCAAGTATACGACAATTTGTCGTCACATCAGCAAACACACAAGCACAATAACTGTTGTCCTATGCAATAAATTACAGCATGCAAGAATCCAAGTTAGCAACACATTCTCTTAAGATCAGAATATATCTTAACATGTTTGCCTTCATTTCAGCAGTTATAATAGTATGAAAAATATTCACCAAGATAACTTACAAAATCAGAGTGTTACATTCGTGCTCTGTGTTTACTCGAAAGAAAATACGTTGCTCTCATTTCCTTTCCATTGTGTTTCTTTCATTGTAATAATTTCCTACCCAGTCCATTTACAAAAATAACATCTTCACATCGTGTGGATGTGGATTTCAGGATTCTATCCCAACCCCAATGGTTAGATTAGTGTGAATACTGTATATATTATTTATGTTGTGTTTTAGATTAGTAATAAACAGGCAGCCTCACCTATCTTTGAGGAGGGATTTAATCCCATGTACTGTGGTTGAACTTCGTATTTTGGGTTGACAAAATATCCAACCAACAAATTTGAGGTTGTATGTTAGAAAATATTGTCCTAAATTGGTCACATACACCATACACAACCAAATCATGAGTGAAGCAATGCAGATAACACTTTTGGTTAACAAGTGGTGGACAACTAGAACAAAAATGAAGCGGTGAAAAATCTTAGAGAAAAGTAGTGAACTCCAAGAAAGAAGTAAAAGGGTAAATAATGATACTCAAAAAGTATATCGCAATGTTCAAGTAGGAAAAAGGTCGAGAAGTAACTAACCTTCAAGCTCCTTGATTGTAATACACACTTGCAGGATGTCATGTGGATAATAAGAGTGACATTCAAGTAGGGAAAAATTACATCATTAGATATTAATAGATGTAGAGGATTAAAATTTTGAAAACGATTTGTAGTAATCATTTCAAGATAGGGGTAATGTCGGTGAATGATTGCGAGAATGGGAATGCAATGCAAAAAAAGGAATACACTTGCAGGGATTTAGGAACAATGAATGAGGGATCGGTTGGAGACACTCATTTAGGACATCTAGGTCATTATTTTGATTCATTTATGACTTTATGCAGGTTCTAATGTAATCGTATGTGTACTATGGGAGAATAAACAAAGACTTTTCATATTAGAATGTATACAAGGCACACCTAGAGGTAATTCTCCCAAATTCGCAAGAAATAAAGAACACACCAAGGTTCATTTTGTCGTATATACTTCTTCGAAGATCCAAGGACATAATCATAATACAACCCCCATCTTTCACCCCTCACATTCAAGCCAAGATGATGGAGTAATAGAAACAACTTGAGCAAAAGCAATACACAGGGAGCACCACAATTTTGCGGAAGGTAGTAAATTTTTTTGTATTTGTAAGCATGCCCACATAGTCTAAAATTTCGGTAGGGAAATCTATGAGGGATTTCCCATAGATTAAAAACCTGAAATAGTCGTCTAATGGGAATTCTACTTAATTGAAAACCTAAAAAGGTGGTTAAGTAGTGCACAGAGGATGAAAACTAGAAAACGAAATCCTCTGTGTTAATTGCGAATAGAGTAACTTACATCACAACACAATCACCATTCAGCACCAAAAAAAAGCAAGCATAGAGTCAAGTCCCCAACGGTTCAAATCAGTTTTTTTCTTGGGACGAGACAACTATTAAGTCTAAGAAAGTGTTGGATAGTAAAATGTAATAGTAAGTCGACATGGATATAGTTCATGATTTTGCAATCCTTTTATATGTATATAGTTAGTATAAGACAAAAACTAGAGTGTATATATTCTTTATGCATAGGTGGAGAATATGAAAATCCTCTTAATATAAAAAAAGGAGATGCAAGGAATGGTGGTTCAATAGTCATCATATTTTGTATAAAACTATGTAATCCTATTTGCAAGAGAGGTTGATCTTGGATCCTAATAGAAAGTACTTCATTATGGTTACTTTTTCATCTATGTTCTTATATATATATCTGTTTAATTCTAATTTCCTTATGGGAATCCTGTGATATGAAAATTTTCCCTTAAATATTGTTTATCATCTATTGCACAATTGAAAACTTAGTTATATTTCCATCCTATGTCTTAATCTAGACTATAACTTGTTGCAAGTTCGATGGAAAAATCTAGGAACCTATGTCAATAACCGACGACACCAAGTGAATTGTTTTGGTTCAAGATACAAGGATTCCATTACCACCTTTTTCCCACTTGTAACTTGATGTAGATCAAAAAAATATTCATTTGGTTGATCTAGGTGAATGGATCATTTTGATTGAACTCGAGACATTTTCACTTTTGGAATAATGTTACACCATTGGCTAGAAGATCCACCAAGTTGTGTAGAGGATCCTCCTTGGTTGGTGTGATTTGGATATGGTTACACATTTCTTGAGGAACCCATGTGACTTGAATGGGAATGCATGTCAATATTCATGCTTGAAAGAGTGTTCATCATCTCCTTCTACATTGATTCAATCTCCATCTTTATTTCACCCTTCACTATGTTTAACCCATTGTCCAAATTTTTCCTCATTTCCTCCTTTATTAAGTTCAATTGATTACCAAATAAGGTCGTATAATGTTGAGGTCATCCCTATTCACCATATTGTTCACCTTTTCTTGAATTTCATTGACCATTTTTAATACCTCGAAGATGAGGATTCAAAATCCTCATCTTCTTTATATGGTTTTATTCTTGTGGTGGCTTGACCCTTCTCTTTGCCTCTAATTGACCTCCCTATCATGATGTAGGATTTGGGTTTTAGTATACAAAGATTAGGATAGGAATTTAGGGTTTGGGATTTCGAATTAGAGTTTCAGATTATAGATGGATTTAGCTAGAATGGACAAATACATAAGGAACAAACCTTAGATATTTTTTGGAAAGATTTCCGCAAATATAAGAAACTTAGAAAAAATCCACAAATAACAACATATGGAGGAAATTTATGAAAAACCATAAAATGGATATAAATTGTGAAAAATAAGTCCACATATATTGCAATTTTTGGAGAAACTTGACTAATTTAGCCGCTTAGTTAAAAAATTACATACAAATTTCCCACCATTTTGAAGATATAGCCAAATCTTCAAAATTGGGTTTTTAACCCAAATCTGGCCAAATCGAAGCTCTCATACCACTTACAATGAAATTACTTAGATAAATCTAAATATCTGCAATAATAGGACACCAAAGAACACTAAAATATAGAAAAATGATCACAATATGCTATTAGAATGAGTTATCCACTTCGAGAGGGAAACCTCTAAACCATACAGTAAGACTCAAGTGCTTAATGTCATGATAATATACTACTCTAGGTTCTCAAGTGGATAAAGTACTAATTAATCCCACCTTTTGACCATCTTTATTTTATATTTTATTTCATTATTCCCGCATATTTTATTGCACTTATCACCCATTTCACAATTTCCCTGTCATTCTAGCCCAAAATCAGGCCCCCAACTGTAATGGGGGCGCTCTGGGTCCCACTTTTGGGCACCCCGGTCTATGCACATCCTTTCCCACTTCTTTTTATGACCTTTCTAGTCATTTTGTTGTCTTATATTTTCCCAGTCGGCCTTGTCGGGATTAATTATGAAATTAAGCTTGAGAGACTATAAATATAAAGTTATAAGACCATAATAAGGGTCCTAGGTCATAGCATTACACACTACTATCACTCCATCTAGAGTTGCATCCATTGCATCACTTGCATCCACATAGTGCCATGCATCAAGGCTAGGAGATCTGCATCACACACACTACATAGGGGAGGGATTCTATTCTATTCCATGCACACATGTTATTTACATTTTCTATAGTTATTATTGTTCGCTACTTCACAAAGTGTGACTGACACGAGAGAACCTAGGGCACAACATGCACACACACACACAGAACTACATCCGAGTCGAAATGTAGTGCAACACTTAGTGATAAGACCACTAGTTTGGTGGCTGAGGTCAGTCCGACCCATTCATTTGCATCTTTTATTTTTCTAGGGTTTGATACTTCCTTTTGCATTACAGGTCATTACATACTCATCGATGGATCAGCATGCGATAGAAAGGAAGTATTCGAAGACACCTTGTGACCATATCAAATCCAAGTTTTGAAAATTTACAGTGCTCAAAGAGCCCATATTACATACCAGGGGCACCCCGAGGTGTTCCCAGTACATCCCAAGCACCCCAGTCATCTCAGATCCTCTAGATTTGTCCTTCACAAGGTCCCTAAGTGTTCGTCTGCACTTCCTGATTTCATTTCAGATCTACGACAACCTGCAACAATCACTTCCAATCAGCTAAGCCATTTATTTCCTTTCTCTTGCATATTAGGGTTTTATTTCACTTAGAATAATTTACTTGCATTTATTCCATATTGTTTTAGTCTATTTATTACAGCATTTTAGTCCTCCTAATTAGATTAACATTAATACCCTAGTGTCCCCTTTTAGGCCAACTAGATCATATTTTTTTAATCATTTTGGTGAACCCAATGTCTCTTTTTACCACCTTCTAGGGCTCTTCATTCTACCATCATGAATATCTCTATCACCGAATATCTACTTACCCACCCTAATTTTCTCCACCGAGTTCAAACCCTCTTTACTACTACCAATGTTTCTATTGACATGCATCTAGATTCCATGTATGACACATTTACGGAGGCCTTTTCCTATCATATTGCATTTTGAGCCCATCCTTCAGCTGAAATTCACCCCTTTGACAATGACCCACCACTTTATATCATGTCTCATATCTACAATGTCATTTATCAAGCACACTCTTATCGATAATGGCTCTGAGCTCAATTTGTGCCCTATGTCCTTTATCCACGCCTTAGGTCTATCTACTCATGACATTAGCCCCTCTTCCATTTTACTTTGTGCTTATGATGGTTTGTTCATCCATGTCTAGGCCACATTACCTTCCCTTTCACCATCAGGTCCTAAGACTCTCCCTATTATTTTCTTTGTCATTGATTTTCCTGTCTCATATAATTGTTTGTTAGGTAGACCATGGCTTCACGCCATGCAAGTTGTTTCTTCCACCATCCATAGTTGCATCAAATTCTTGCATGAGCGTATTGAGTATACTATCTTCTAAGATCGTGATCCATTCCAATATTGTCCATGACCCTCATACTAGTATCCCTATGCCTCGCATTGATACTACAAATGAACCTCAACCTATGGATGATCAGCCTCATTTACCACCACTTGAGGGTGCTATTTGTTTACTAGATGTTATCCCTTCCACACTATCTCCTCCTACCGCTATTATTCCACATTAGCCACATGTTCCCCATATGGACAATATCCTTCCTTTTCATTTTCACTATTACCTCACACCCCTTTTACATGTACACTTTTCATTCATAATTCTTATTGGGAACATGTTCCATTTGACCCCACATATGACAAAACCATTTGTTCTCCGTTGGTCTAGTTCATCTTGGCTTTAATTTTTAAGGACCTTCAACCTTCTACTCACGCTTCTCATCTATATTATGGTTTTTTCACTATCACTATCGCTTATGGCTTGTGTGTCTTTGATATTTTAGTCTATCTCCGCATACCCCTTGTTCTTCTCTACTCACATTAGGGGACTCTTGGCTTACTTACATCGGAGGTACCTTAGACCCTAGTCACATTGATATTTCATTCCCTATGCCTTTTGGTCATGTTTTCATTTGCAATAGTTCCTTTCTTGGCTATTCACCTAACTACACTCATTGGTACACACATGGTTTCCCACATCCCCCATTCACTGATGAAGAATATGCTATGGGCATGTATCATCTATGCCTTACTGGCTCATTATAGGATCAACCTCATACTATAGCATACCATGTCGCCAACCCCGATCCATTTGATTTTGACCTAGAAAAATGATGATCTCCTAGACGAGTTCACGTAGCCTCTTCCCACACCACTGATGGGGGCATAGTCACTACACAACTCCCCCTTCCTCATATTATCATTACATTTACATTTACTCTTTACATTTTTCTCACATATGCACATACGTATACTTCTTATTCCTTCTATCACCCTCGTTACCCGATGGCACACTCTTGTGCTTCAGTTCACACTAGATTGTTGAGGGATTACCATTACACTAAACCCCACACACTACACACTATAGGTTCTACACATTTACATTCTATCATCATTTCTATACATAGCCCACATCTTACATTATCCTATACATACCTCATCTATTAGTCATTTCTTCATCATTCATCTCATACACGCTACACTAGTCATCATTATATATGAGTCTAGTTTTAGATTTCATCCATACATTCTATATTTATGCTAGGTCACATTATCTATGGGTCTAGCTTTACCTCTCATCACTACATATTCTATCCACACCTATATCCACATCTTGCATCATCTACACATCATACCTTTTTACATTGTCTTATTCACATAGCACATCTATCCATCATATTCATTCTATACTACACTAGATTCCATTATATATGGGTCTAGTTCCATCTATCATCTTTACATATTCTATTTCTATCTACCTACTATTGCACCCTACATACCCAATTTGCACTTATACATCCTATTTATTCTACATGTTACACTAGATTTCCTTATACATGGGTCTAGTTTTACCTATCATCATTACACATTCTATTTCTATCTCCACACACACTTACTACATTACACATTCCATACCCACTACACTTCACTTGCATTGCCTACATTTTCTCATTCACATACCTTGGTCATTTTATGCTATGTTGTTTTCTACGCGCGCACACTCTTACCTATGACGCACTCTATTTCCTCAGTCTATTCTCGACTACCGAGGGTTTACCAATCAAATGGACCTTACATTCACCAATACGACATTTTCCTCATTCACCATTTCCCATTTTCACATGTGTAGTGACATACACCTTAGGTTAAATTATCACCCATTCTTATCATCTTGTAGTGGTATATGCTTTAGGCTAAATCACCACCCCATTTTATCATCTTCTAGTGGCATACACCTATATTACATCACCACTCCCTTCTTATTCATCCTATAGTGACATACGCTTTAGGATAAATCATCACCCATTTTCACTCCTTCATCTCATAGTGATATACGCTTAGGGATAAATCATCACTCATCCATTCAACACGTCGTGGTATACACTTAGGCTATAAGGTCCATGCACATCTTTCCATATATTTCATCTCCATACACTCATTCTATAGTGATATACGCTTAGGGATAAATCATCACTCTTCCATTCCATAAGTCATGATATATGCTTAGGCTATAGGGTCCACACACATCTCTCCACATGTTGCATTTCATCACCATTACATATACACACTCATCACATGCACTAGACACAACCAACACTACTTGACCATTTCCCGATGACGCACTCTCATTTACGGTTCATTCTTGACTGCTGAGGGGGAAAACAAAATGAACCTCATTACATACACTTCCATCCACTTGGGGGGCACATGCTCCTATCATTCCATTTGCATTCCATTCCATCCATCCACAACATATTGCATTGTCTTGGTGGCATTTACTCTTGCTTACTAGTGTTTTGCATGCTCACTTTATTACACATGTTAGCTTGCTTTCTTATATGTCATTATCATACACACATGCACATTCACCTTTGTTTAGTGTGATCGTAGATACAAGACTCTACACGTGGACATGGATGCTCACCTTCTACCCTTCTTATATATTGGTCGTTGGGGGCATCCACATTCATCTTATCCAGTGTTATTGTTTCATTTTGTACTTAGCATCTTATACTACTTGTTCATACACATTTTGACATATTGGTTATCACTCTAACATGCTAATGGGTGTTCCATGTGCAACACTTGTTTTGTAGGATTACATGTTTCCATGACTACTTGTTTGTTTCTACTTTTCTTCTTTGTTTTCTATTGTATGTGGGATTTTCCCTTTGCTTGTGTGCACACTTGTGTATGTTGTTTGTGGCCATGATGGCCTTGTGTGTCTTGTGACATCGTGAGTGATGTCCCATGTTTGAAACCCACTTTTGTGGTCTACTTGTTTTCTTGTGTGTTTACACTACTTTGTTTAGTAGTAGTTTTTATATTGTCTATGTATTTTCCACTTATTGCATGCATGTGTTTCAGACTAACACTTGTTTTGGCTAGCCATCCCTTTTTGTGTGCACCTTGGTATCTACCAAGTTTCCCTTTCCCCCTACAGGGAATATTTTCTACAAGTCAGAGTGTGGTTGGTCCTCTTTTGGGGCCGCATTCTCCTTTATGTGACGTCACATGTGCCCCAAAGAGGGGGCATCATTGAGGTTTTCTACTAACACAACGTATTTACACGGTTCACACACAATGAGTGAGTTCAGACTAGTCTATGAACTCCATACACAACTGCCATAATAAGACATGGTGTCCTTCAAAAATTCTGTGGAGTGGTTATACGAGTTTGGGGTTACAAAGTGGGTGTGCCTCTCTACACTTCTCCATCCAAGTGGCGTCGGATCACCCAAAAACTAGGACAATACAAAGATCTCTTCACACATTTCAACAAAAGCGGTTAAAGTTGAGAGGACACAATGCATTTCCTCCCTATACTTCTTTAGCTAGGGTGGTGTGAGATCACCCAAAAACTCGCGACAGTATATGATATCCTTCTACACCCTTTTTCTCGACATGGATCAGGTGCACATGTTCCATTTACATTTTTTTCTAGCATATTTTACATTTGCGTACTTTACACATGTGTATTTTACACAACATTTTTACATACATACATATTTGACTACTTGATCATTTTCTCCTTACAGTCCTTCCGTATGAGAAACAAGTAGTCAAATTGGGGGCAACAACAACAACAATAACAACAATGACAATGAAAACACACCGCTACATGCATTTTCCTTTACTAACCATGTAGGTACACTACACACACAACAACTACACACGTTTCACCCTAGGTTCACTCTCATCACTTTTTATGTGCATTTTTCATCTTTAGAATCCACGCTCCTCCACATTTTTTTTTTGTCATTCCACGCTTGAGTCTAGTCCATCGCACATCTTCTTCTACACTCTACATGGATATCAGGTACACATCTCTATCTACTTTATGTTACCGAGCATTTCCGCTCACCAACATAAAGTGGGGGAAAATGTAGACACAAAATCATGCACTTTAGGCATTATTTAGCCTAGTCTTATACTACTATTTAGAAGGTTCTCAAGTGGATAAAGTACTAATTAATCCCACCTTTTGGCCATCTTTATTTTATATTTTATTTCATCATTCCCACATATTTTATTGCACTTATCCACCCATTTCACAATTGCCCCATCATTCTAGCCCAAAATTAGGTGCCCCAACCTATACTGGGGTGCCGAGGCCCCTAGTCCCACTTTTGGGTGCCCCGGTCTATGCACATCCTTTCCCACTTCTTTTTGGGGCCTTTCTAGCCATTTGTTGTCTTTATCTTTTCCCAATCGGCCTTGTCGGGATTAATTATGAAATTAAGCTTGAGAGCCCTATAAATATAAAGCTATAAGACCATAATAAGGGTCCTAGGTCATAACATTACACACTACTATCACTCCATCTAGAGTTGCATCCATTGCATCACTTGCATCCACATAGTTTCATGCATCAAGGCTAGGAGATCTGCATCACACACACTTTACATAGGGGGAGGGATTCTATTCTATTCCATACACACATGTTATTTACATTTTCTATAGTTATTATTGCTGCTACTTCACAAAGTGTGACTAACACGAGAGCACCTAGGGCACGACATGCACACACACTCACCAGAACTACATCCGGGTCTAAAATGTAGTGTAACGCTAAGTGATAAGACCACTAGTTTGGCGGTTGAGGTCAATCGACCCATTCATTTGCATCTTTTATTTTTCTAGGGTTTGATACTTCCTTTTGCATTGCAGGTCATTTACACAACTCACCCGACAGATCCAATGTGATAGACAGGAAGTATTCAAAGACACCTTGTGACCATATCAGATTCAAGTTTTGAGCATTTACAGTGCTCAGAGAGCCTAGATTGCACCGGGCACCCCGGGGGTGCCCGAATACATCCCCAGTGCCCAGGTCATCTCGGATCCTCTAGATTTGTCCTTCGCAACCGAGTGTCCCGGGTTCCTAATTTCATTTCATCTCAGATCACTTCCTCTAGATTCTGTCCCTTCGCATATTAGGGTCCTTAGAGTGTTTGTCTGCACTTCCTAGATTTTATTTCCAGATACTGTGACAACCTGCATTGACAATCACTTCCAATTCAAGGTTTTAGCTAAGATTAACATTAACACCCATTTCTACTTCATCATTTTCTCTCATATGAAAACATAAATAAATATGATTATGGTTTTATTTCACTTATGAAGGTTAGGACTTAACAAAGCTTTGTCTTTTTCACTAAATTGTTACACCTACTCTTCTATATGGGGCTAAAAATGAGGCTCCTTAGCTTATGAAAGTTAATAGAAGTTTGAATTGAAAGATTGTTTACCTCTATGTTATCCTAGCACCTCTATCAAAAAGATCAAATCCTAAAGACATCATTCTCATTGAATTTGGCTTTAACACTATTACAATTTATATTGATTCACTTTGAGGAAGGATTCATCCAACCTATATGTTAGACTAGGATTTAATTTACCTTATAATTGAGAGTTCCATTAGCACAATTCAGGGTTTGTTCACACCCCCTATGCATAGAGACACCACCATATTCCTCTGGAACATCATATTTGTGAAACTTAATCCATGATACTTGAAATAAAAAAAGTATTTATTGCGCTCTGACTTTCTATGAGATCCTGTGGTTCTTTTATCTCTTTAGAGATCATAGAACCCTCTTTAAATCTTCATGGCTTATGAATATTAAAAATGCTTGATTATTTTCTTTCAAGAGATGTTTGATTTCACCAATATTGTGTTAGAGAATTTTCTTCTACAATACTTTACACATGCAAGATTGCCTCTTTCATTCATCTTGGTTCTTCTTTAAGATTTCAAGTATGAAGCAACTTCATGATAGACTTATTGATATGAGAAAATCTATACAATATTGAAAATTATTAGTTGTTTTCACATATATTCACCTTCCAATTTAATTGACCAATTTTGGTCTTTTGTGGACATTAATATTATTATCTATCTTATCTTATTCATAGCCAAACAAATGGAAGAGTAAATCTAATAATATTTGTTACTCACTATCATAATGATAAGATTGTATTTGGTATTAGGTGATCTAACATTAATAACCACTAAGAATGATTTTTTATTAGATGTATCTCAAAAGATTATATTAACGTTAGTAATCATTAAAAATGATTTATGAAATATTATTACGCTTAAAAATCTTACTAATTTATCTATGAAACAAAAAAAATAGTGACAAAATATTTAACTACTACTATTTGGTATCTAAGTGCCCTGAATAATTAACATTATGTAATTTAATGCTCAAAAGTTAGAAGATAATTATTTATTAAAAATGATAATTTAATTAAATATCATAAAAAACAATAAGTCATAATTGTTAAACTATATACATATTTGTGGACACCGAGAACCTAGAGGTCACACAAGGTAACAAAATGTCTACATCTCTATACTCATCAACCACCTCGTGGGTTACCATTTAGTCAACCAACAGTTGACTCAAACTTTAGAAATATGAGTTTCTTCAAGTAAAGACTTCCTTCTTCATTGCATAAATCTTAAAATATTGTGTTTTATCAAGAGGCCTAGCCACTACAAAACCTCCTGCAGATGAAATAAATATGTGCTTGGAGAGAAAATTGATAAAAACTACTAATACTTATTTTGGGGAAAATTGATTTTGTGAGTGATGGGAAGAATTAGATGTTGTGTTTGTGCCCTCACACACATGAGGGCTCTTTTAAGTGTGCCCTCCATAGGAAAACAACAATAACCAAACCATGCAAATCCACTTGGGAGCAAGTTAATAGATGATGATTGTTAAACCAGTTGATGGAAAAGTGGTTGCAAAGCAAAGAAGGGCTCTCCTCTCATCTTCAAGCTCGCCTAATATTAATCCAAGAAATAGAAACCATTTTCAGGAAAGCCAAGCTGTGCTAGGCAACATGTTCTCAGTAGTTTCTTCTTCGATGCCGTGAAGTTAAATGCGCTGGTATTCAGACTATTTCTTCTAAGAGTTTGTAGATATATAAGATATCAATAAAGATTTTTTTCTAAAACAAAGAGGTCTTGAAATGTTGAATTTGCAGTCTTGGAGTGTAATTTTAGTTAAATATTGGTTTCTTACATAACACTGTCTCAAGAAGCTTTTCAATTAATACTATTATAAATTGTAGTCCAAATCTTTAATCTGTTGGAGATGTTTATAAGATATTATGGAATATTTCTTAGTGTTAAGATCACTATTGCATTTTAAATATAAATAAAATTTAATATGGTCTTAAGGACATTTTGGCTTTCATATTGGAGTTCACAAGATTTTGTAAAGTAATATTGCAGTTTAGTTTTTTTCACATCCTTTAATGTGTAAACATCTCTACCATTAGGACTTTGCCTTCTTTGGTATGGTTCTTATTTTAAAAGAAAGGTTATCCAATAAAAATTGTTTTAAAGTGCTTGTTACTATTAAAAGGTAAATTGATATAATAAAATATTTACATAAGACTGTATTATTTATAATAAATTTAGTTGGGAGAAATAAATAAGAAACTTTGGATAAATTATTTCCATTGATAATCATTGTGAGACACATTGTGAGACAATGTAGGTTTATAGGATATTAGTATAGTTGTCTACAAATGGCACCAAGATCACTAAATGGTATAATTTTAATGTTATCGTGTCCTTGTTGATTATTGGTTCAATTTAGACATTATTAATACATTTGTGGATTTTTAATGGTTTTCTCTCTTCTAGACTAAACTTAAAGTAAATACAATATGTTATCAGCACATTGTTAAGTTATATTCATGTATATGTCACAACGCTAAGTTGCAGAGCTTCTTCTAAGACAACCGCCTCCATGTGTAGGGGAGCTCTTCCAAAGTTTTGTAAGTGATGACATGATTAATGTCCAGTGTTCAACCAAAGTGCTTCAAAGTGCCTCATTGCCACTACTTGATTAGAACCTTTCCTCTAGTGTTGACTTTGGCGCTTTGTCAACGTGGATAGAAGGCTCACAATGTTGGTATTGGAAAAAACATGTGGGTTGGTGCCTTCCAGGACTAAAAGACGCATTTGTGACTAGAGTGATAATGACTAGAATAACCCTCACAGAATAAGTATGTCCAACCACAACCAAACTCATATGCCAATCAGACTTTTTATAGGAGGGTGTGGCCATCAGCTATGTTGTTTGTGTGGGTGACTCCAATAATGCCCACTACACTACCATGTCTTGGGTTCCATTAGCTTGCCCCATCAAAATTCAACTTCGTCGTTATTGGTAAGGAAGGTATCTATATAAGATTTTCCATATATATCTTACTAACACCAACCATTTTGAATGGAGTTCAAGGTTAGTTATAGTAGAGATTTGCAAGATAGTTCCCCAACATTGTGATGATAATTGTCTTATCACCTTTTTGATAGGTTTCTTTTATGGAAAATCCAACGTTTCCTCTCAAGTCAAAGGCCCCAATGTATGGGTCATGGAAATTTCAAGTATTTGTTGTATCATATCTTAGTTGGATTTAAATTTGAGTCATCTGTTGAGGCATTAGTTAAGCTCAATTTGTTTGTGAGAACAATATAAAACATAACTGCAATTATCTTCCATATACTTTGTTCCAAAGCCTAGGAGATAATTAGATGCTTGAAACTTTTGCCATCTAAAAGACAATTCAGTCACCTTGAGGGGCCACACCGTTTCTTCTTTTCTTTGAGAACATATGCTACCTATATTTTCTGATGAAGTAATGTCCAAATCAAGGCTTTCGATATCCGTAATTGCCACAACTTGCTCCAACTCAAAGGAGCGATTATACCATTGTCAATTAGGGGTTTGTAAAAGTTACCCTAAAGGTGCAATGGGCATGTTGGCATGGAGATTGAGAAAATGGATGAACAAAAATTTAATATTTCACCACTCTTCTACCATAATTTTCTAACTTCTTAAGCAAAAAAATTACTTTTTTGAAGATTCCATAGCATTCTAGACATATATGCAAATGCATAGAAAACTTGACAAATGAAACCAAAATTAGTACTGCATTATCAATCTTAACACTTCAAGAACTCAAATATATTTGAAATTTTATGAAAATACGTTGAACAAGAAATGTATCTTTACACAAAAATCCAAACCAATCTAGTCGTTCATCCTCCTCATAAACCAAATAGCCCAAGTAAATCAATACAAATAATGGCTTTAAAACTAAAAAGAGCTCAAAAGCCTAAGATGCATTTTCAAGCAAGAGGAGTTTATTATGCTAAAAATAATATTTTTCTTCTCCATTCTTTCTTTCTTGTTTCAAATGGTATTTTTTGTTATTGAAAGCATTCAATTGTATATTTAATAAGTTTAAAAACTAAATATATGTCCTGATAAAAAAAAAAGGCAACCAAGAAGAAAGCACACCCCAAGAAGACACTAACCAAATTTCAAATAGACAAACAATCCCAAGAGAAAGAACAACAAGGCCCAAGGCCACAAAAATTACGACCGCACACAAAAAGCCAAGTGTCAACAAGCAAGTGCTATATGCACAATAATTATAAATAAGCAACGTCCGTGATAAATTAGGCAACCAACATAACCAACCCCATGAACAAAGGAGGTGAATGACTATCAAGGTTACCTTCTCAACCACAACCATAAGGATGAGAGGTATCAAACAAGGGATCCCAACCTTTTTACTCTTCATTTTTTGCATCTCCCTCATCAACCCAAGGCCTTGGAGGAGGATAACAAAGCTCAAGTGAGTAAACTTTCCTTTTCCATCCCAATGCCTTAGTCTATAGCCTCCATATTGTAGGGAAAATCACCCTCCATGGCTTGATGAGTGCTAGTGAGGAGTGGAAAACATGGAGCAACCATAAGACCTGTGCCAACCCCTTTCACATTCCCAAAGCATCCATGGCCTCTTCCAAGAGAATCATGCCTATTGAATCAGGAGGAACTCGCTAACAATGAAAGGGCCATTGCTCCAATGGTCAATGAAAGTATAAAGATGCTCCACCTCCAAGGCCACCTACACAACCCGAACTTGAACCTACAACATTGTATTAGATATCATAGAGATTCTATTAGAAATAGAGAAATCTTTTTCTAGTTACTCATGATTGAAAACTGCATAATTTTGTCTTTCCAAATCTGAAAGAGAATTTCAATGCAAAATATATGCCAAATTTACTTGAATTTTTCAGGTAGGAACACAATCCCCAAATATGATAATGTTCCAAACCAGTAGTTCACATAGTAGATATGAAGGGTTTGAAAAATGATTGACTCTACTTCCAAACTAGTAGTCCTCACACAAAATGAAAAGATGTGCTCAAGAGCCTCGGTTTTCCCATTGACACGGCATCCGGGTATGGGAATACCCATATGGACTAGCATGTGACCAACAGGAAGCCATTGGTAGATAATACACCAAGAGTTTTGGGTATTTTGGGGCTAAACATGGCATTACCACACGGTCAAAAAACTCTTGCCTCAAGTGACGGAGGAATTGTTGAGATTCCCGCATTTGTTAAGCATTTCATACGGCATCACCTTGGAGGAAAGCCATTGATAACCTAAATGGGGTTTGTGCTGGAGCATAGGAGTACCCAAATTCCAGTTCCAATCTTTCCACCACAATGGGGAGCTTTGAGGCCAATTTTGTGCAAGGCTTACTTAGGAGCAACCATTTGAAATGGATCCAAAGGCAAGTTGAACAAACATGTCCAATGGAGGCTTTGCCAAAAGCTGATTTTTTTCTTGACATGTAAGAAGATCCCTCTATGACACACACTAATGTCTGCCTTCAAATAGGAGAATTTGATACAAACTTCACAGATGATGTTGAGACTTTGTTGCTGAATGGTTCAGGTGCGGAGTATTATCCTTAGTTTTCTTCATCTTATGCATCTTAAAACAGATCTATAAGGCCATGACAATAGAGTTGCAATCCTCTTGGAAATTATGAAAAGGTTACATTTGTAGTGTCCTAGAGGCGTCATCTGCCCATAGGATTTATCGTAACAAATTCTAAATGATTGTTGGAGCTTTAGCCTATGTTCAGCCTTGGCATCAAGATTTCAATCCAGATTTTGCATCTCAACAAAAAATACCCTGCTTGGATGGAATTCCCCCACTTGCCTAAGCAAATCGTGCAAAATTTGAGAAGACTATTGAGCCATTCAACTGTTTGCTTGTTGAGTACAACAGAAGATTGCACTCCTTGCAACCCAATGTTAGAATGTGTGTGATGATTGATATTTCAAGGCAGCTCCCTTCTAAGAACTGGCTTATGTACAATGGCTTGCACTTCATGCAAAATGTGTTGTACCTCATCCTCCGTAATTGTTGTTTTGGCTTTTATTCTCCTACTCACTTAATTAAGGACAGTCCCTTCTTTAACAGAGAAAATGCCACCTCTGGTGTCCTCATTTGAACTAACCCCTCCAAGCGGGATGAAAACACAAATCCAAAATTTGCAAATGAAACTCAGGGGTGGCAAACTAAAACATGAAAAAAGAATAAACAAGGGCCCAAGCAGGGTAATACTTTTTTGGTTGCAAGAGAGGAGGTAGACCCCTACTAGGACTCAGTAGCTCTCTGTTTCTACATATAAATGTAGAAAGTGGCCTTAGAAAACACAACTGAATTCACAAGATAGCTTTGGAGCAGTCTGAGTGGTCAATCAAAAGGTTCAACTATGGAGGCTTGAAAAAATATAGAATAAAACACCAAAATTAACCAAGGCAAAACCTATCGAGACCAAACCATAAACATTCAGCCCTTGCATAATTTAGCTTGATCAAAGGACATTATTGTTAGCAATTCCTTTGCAGTCCTTAAGTGAGGACTAAATGAAAGTTGTCTACGAAGTTGAAAGTGTCAGCTAGGAATGTTAGGGGAGATTTCAGTAGCAGGAGGCAAACACCCACTCAATCTATCATAGTCAACTTGCATACAAATGTGCTCTTCTTTTGAAAAAACTAAAGGATATCGGAATTAGAATTTGAGTGTTAATGAACAACAGGAATGGGGACTACCTTGCCCCCTCTCATATAAGAAGGCAAAGGGGAGCATTGTGTTATGGCCTCCTGCTTAAAACCCCGTGCTCCACAAAGGAGAAGACTCTATGTGACAATGCAGGTGGACGACAGTAATGCTAAAGGGGAAGGTTCAAGTTTCTACTTGGTCTATGTCCCCAGTGACTTAATTGGTAAAATCCAACTGTGGCAGTCGATGGCCCACACACTACGTACTCAAGCGAGTTCTAGGAGGAGACTTTAATATGGTTGAGGTGATCATGTTTGAGGGCATGAGAAAACCCTTCATAATTCAGACAATGCATGGGGTCAAAAGAGTCTTGAAAGTGGATGGTATCCTTGGTGAAACCATCAACTAGGCAATTATCAAATTCAAGCTAGTCTGGACAGAAATTATGCAAGACCTTTTACTGCTACTTTTACTTCTGGGGTAGACAATATTTGCAGTCTACCATTATTGGTTTTGATGGTCAATTCATTGCTACAAAAAAATATTGTGGTAAGCAATCAAGAACAGAATCAGACTTCTTACAAGTCAAATGTCCCCCCTTCTTGAGTCTGAGGAATGCCTAAATCTATTGCCCAAGTCCAGTCTTTGGTTCCTATACCGACATGATGAAGGATCAATTTTGTGGTGGGAGACTGCCATTCATCATAATACACCCCGGAGAGGTTGGGGCCAAATGATTAAAAGAGAAAGGAAAGGGACAGAACAGGCAGTTCCTTTCAAACTTCAACAAGAACAACATTCAGCATTGTAAAACATGGTACTGCCAACAAATTGGAATCTCAACTCTAAAAATTTGGAGGTGCCCTATTGGATCTTACATAGACATGTTCCTTCCAAATTTTATTCCCAATATTTAAATGGGGATTGTTCCAATATTTCCAATGTTCTTCGAAGAGAATGGTTGCATTGCAAGGTTGTAATAAATCTCTCAGAAGATGACTTTCAGATTCGCAATATTTTTCAAGCTTATTTCCAAATAATCTTTTCATTTGTTGGCACTGATCCATTACAGATAATGCCTATGGACCTTGCTCAGCAATTATTCCCTCAAAAGGTGGAAAGCTATGAGAGGATGTTCTTATCTAAGGAGCTAGAAGAATTGGAAGCACCTATGAAAGATATGAAGAATGACAAATCTCCAAGTACTAATGATATGTCATTGTAGTTTTATAAAGATGTGGCATCTTGTTAGCCCAACCTACTTGAAAATGTTTCAAAAATCTATCAAGGAAGAAGCTATGGATGAGTTAATCAATGTTGCTCTTATTAAACTCGTCCCTAAGGGCTCTAATAGGGAGTTCATAGGGGAGTGGCGCCCTAGCACACTCCTTAGCTTTTCTTATAAAACTATAGCTAAAACTCTTGCTAGAAGAATGAAGTTTCTTGTTGCACATATAGTGGGAAGAGCAGAGACTGTTTTCTACAAAGAAGGTTTAGCCTTGACAACCTTATCACAACTTTAGAAGGAATTGAATGGGCATGTGATTGATCAGAAAGCTCTATTTTTAAAGGGGATTTTTTTATCAAGTCTATGACCAGATGGTATAGGACCTCGTCTTGAAGAGGTACACATGACAATGGCAACTCTGTATGCATGAGATTTTGCCAGGTTAATTGGCAGTGCATCAAATCATATGGAGTTGCAAAATTCCATATAACAAAGCTGCCAACTAGTTCACTATCTCTATGTCATTCCTGCACATCCACTTGTATATCTACTTGAGGCAGCTAGACTGCAAGGACAAATTAGAGGAACCCCTTTATTAGATGGGAGGCAACTCCTAAATTTGCGTTTTATTGATGATTTGACATCAACTCTCAAGTTTTCTCAAAAATAAGTGGAGGGAACACTGCTTTGTTTAGACACTTTTGTTGAGGCTGCTGGGGAAGCGGGTTTTACTTTTAAGGCAAGATGAACCACAAGTATGATTACTAATAAATTGGGGTCATTAAACCAAGCAAGGTTAATCGTTATTTAGGTATTCCTTTGAGAATTTGTGCGTCCATTGTTGATCAACGGTGATGGATAATGGAGAAGTTTGAAAAGAAGTGGCAAGTTTGGAATGGTCTTGATCTTCCTGTTAACAGGGAGGTTACAATAGTTGACATCTCAGTTGCCACATTCGTGAAGGATAAAATTTGTAAGAAAATCATTGCTAAAAATAATCATTGATAAAACTCGTGATTCAGCTTGACGAAGAAAAATTTTAAAACTTTAAAATATATATATACGAACATAGAAACTATTAAAAATTATAAATATTCCAAAAAAAGTATAAACTATAATATATAATTATATTAAAAAAACCTAAAATTATAATCAAAATTATGTAAAGTTATTGGTTTATAACTTTATAATTGCAAAGGTAAAGAAAAAAATATATATATATATATATATATATATATATATATATATATTTGAAAGTGGCAGCCCAAACCACATATCTACAGCTATAGTTTGGGCTGCCACTTTCCTTCTGGTATTCTGCTACAGTCTATTGTAGTTTTCAACTTTTCATTGGGGCGAAGAAATAGTTCCCATTGGCTAATGAATAATATCCAGAGCGGTATCCAAGGCACTAACAGGCTGTGAATCTTAGGTATCCACAATCGTGACAAAACACTGCCACTGATATAAGTTTTATAACATAATTTCTGTTTCGGTTCGTTATTCCATTTGGGACAAATTAAATCGCGAATTTTAAGAAATTTTTGGTGGCTGTTAGAAATTTGTCAAATTTTACATTTTTTTGGTTGAAAACTGCCTAATGCCATGACTTAGGTTGACCCAATCCTAGCAGCATGTGACATGTTCTATTATTCTTGCATCTTAGAAGTTAATTTTGGGTGTAAACAAGGAGGAAGGGTATCCTCTTGGTTGCATGGGAGTCTGCACTCTTCCTATAGATCAAGGAGATTTGGGAAATCTCAATGTCTGAGCACAATGGATGGCTCTAGAAAAGTAAGTAGATTGTCAGAGCAGTTATGGGTGAGGCCCCTTGGCAGATTCTTACCAGTTATTGACTTCTTACTACAATTCATATTAAAAAATAACGGGCCCATTTCAATAGTGTGATGTTAATGCTAAGGCATATACGATTAATGGGGCCACGCCACTTAAGAGAACATGGTTGCCTGGCAAGCACTTCTAGATTTTCTACATTGGCAACTTGAGGGCCCGCACAATACTTGGGACCTAGCTTATGGCCTACTCGGATCTTCTAGGCTTTGGATTGACAGATTTATATTTTACCCTCTTTTGCAGACAAGCATTTGGCAAGGAATAGCTTGTTTGTTGGGGTGACATTTGGAGTCAGAAACTCCAACAGCGGCATACTTTGTATAACCTAAATATGTCTTGAATGTTAATTGAAAGCTAATCACCAAAAGCTCTACAAAATGATTCCTGAAAAGTATGTTTTCCAATTACAAGTGCAAGTATAAGGTTCACATTGTAGAGATTGGAAGAGGAATGATGGGAAATAATTATATAAATATTGAGACAAATGCCTTGTATAACCAAATTGGGCACATTAAACCCCTTGCCCCACATTTGAATAAGCAGTGGAGAGTCAGGGACCCTGAAGTTCAATGGCAAGAGCGTTGCCAAAATATTTGGTCTGTGAAGACATCTTTAAATAACAAATTTTTGAGATGTCTCATGATTCATCAAGGGCTGGCTATTAAAGCAGGGTTGGGTAAGGTGGGAATCATATACTCTTCTTGAATACTATGTGGAAGAGAAGGGACAGTTGATCACATCTTTTGGAGATGCTCCATACCCGAGTCATTTATGGCTTTGGCTTCAAGCGAAATTTCAATCCTTTTTTATCGCTCCTCTATCTTGGAGAGGAGCCTTATCGGGAGACTTGCATGATTAGGTGCAGCGCCAAACATGTTTGCCTTAGAATTCAATTTCCTTCCATGAGCTTTCTGTGGAGAACATGATCCGAATCTACCTTGTAAGAAAACTATTATTTGCTCTCCATGGAGAAGTTGAAAGTGAAACTTTGTTAGCTTTGATTATCAAAGCTAATTGGAAATCGATTTACAAAGATGCTGACTCTGTTGGAGCGTAAGCTCGAGCACTTTCTTTACTTGCTTTTATAGAGAAGGATTTTCTTTGTAATTCTTTTGCTTGTTTGATGTAAACTTCTTGTTCATTGCCACAATATAAGATTCATTTTGCAAAATAAAAAGGTTCTGAGTTGATTTCAGGGTGATTACTATCCAATCAAGAGATTCGGATTTTACAGATTTGCTAGGAAGACCTTAGTTGATACATACACCCATAAATCAAAATTGGGTTGACACATTTGTTGTACAAGCATGGAGAGAGCAAACCCATGGATCATTGAACAAAAACTACCAGTAAAGACTTAGCAGCCATGATGTCAAAAGGAAGCCCATCAGATTCAGGTGGACATCCGAGACCCAAAGCTGGTGCTATGATAGTAGAACATTGTTATAATTATCAAGCAAACTCCAAGGTGGTAATATTTAATGACAGATGGACTATGACACATTTCAATCAAAACCTTCATATCTTCATGTATAAACAGGATCATGAGGAAGTCGATTCCAACATTGAAGTAGATAGCAATCAATGCCCATGAAAAATACTTTGGATACAATAAAGAGCATTTCAAGAAAACTTGTAGAAAGACTATAGGAATTTTTACTCGAGGATTGGATGATAGATGGAACCTGACAAATGGTGCAGGAATACAACATAATTTTTAGGCACTAAAAAAACTTGCATTCCTTTAAGTTAATCTAGGTAAGGTAGCAAACAAACCATCGAATTAAATATTATTCAAGCCATTCTAGGGCTTTTCAAACACTATATATAGAAATAATTTTTTTAAAGACCAGTCATCAATTGGAAGAACTAATTAATTAGAAAACACCCCCTGCAAGAGGTCAAGAACAAGTTAGGCATACTCAATTAAGTATGCTCCTATGGAATAAGAACGACTACTTCTTAATAAGAGACTAGAGCACAAAGCAAGTTCCAGATCTATAACAACAGGGGAGCACCTATCGTCCCAAAGAATATGTGAACCCTTGATCCCCTAGTAATAATGTTTTTGTGCTTTAATGCAGAAAAAATGCTAAACAAGACTTAATAATATGTCCAGATAAAAGGTAAGAACACATCCTATGAGGAAGCCCTGATGACAATGCATTAGATATCATACTCAGAAATCCAAGTACAATGAGGTAGGAAATCCCATTACAGCCTCAATTTTCTGTAGCATTGCCTCCGAGGTAACATCCCTAGAGCCACATTCAATATATCATGAACAAAGAGCAAAAAAGGAAGGTCCGTTGTAAGTTGCTCCAATGAGAGCACTATGGGAGTACCTATTGTCTCCAATTAAGAGGAAAACTTCTCTATGTAAACATTTTCTCTCTAAAAAGAAGATGCAAAAGAATGATGTGCACCATTATTCCCTAGAAATAATATTTTTTAATGCTGAAAAAAATGCCAAATGGGTATTGCTAATGCATGTAAAGGATATCGGATGCTCTGATGACAAGGTATAGGATCTCCTATTAGGAAATTCAAGTACAATGAAGTAGGACGTTATATCGCTCCAGACATTTATTTCAACCTCAATTTTTAGTTAAATTGAGTTCATGGTGACCTAACTACAGTGTCATTCAATATGTCATGTCTTTCATGTTTTTAGCAACTAAATTAGACAATAGGCGTCATCCTTGGAGGAGGTTGATAGGCTCAAAGAAACCATGCAAAAGATGTGGAAAACGGAAAAATGTACTTTCCCTCCAAGGAGCTAAAGCAACATCATGTAAAACCACACTGCCTCGAACCCTGAACTATGACCTGCCTTGTATCCTGCTTCAAGGAAAGACAGAGCTATAGTAAGCTGAAGTTTCTTTGCCATGAAACAACTCCTAAATTCAAGGAAAACATGTAGCCAGTAGTTGATCTCCGAATATCAATTGTACTAGCCCAATCAGAATCTGTATATCCAAACAGCCTGAAATCTGCCAATAACTGATACTATGTGTCAAAATCAAGTGTTCTGTTGACATACTGCATAATGCATTTTGCTGCTCGCCAATGAGCTAGTTTCGGCTGTGACAAGAACCAAGAAAAATGCCTGACAGAAAAATATAGATCCATTGAAGGCAATGTAAGATAGATCAAACTGCCTACCAATTGTTTATAAGGTGATTCATTGACCAGTGGTGAATCATCACTGGCTGACAACTTCAGCCCAACTTTCATAGGTGAAATGGATGGATTGCCCTCTATCAAAATGAATTTCTACAATGGTGCTATGGCATATTCTATTTGTCATAAACATAGTATGTTTGCCAAAACTCAACACCTAAATTAGCTATGTTAAAAGCATAACATAAATCAGTTTTCACTTGCTTAAGTGCAGCCCCTGCTTCCAGTGATTGCAAGATCATCAACATAGGCAATGAGTATGACTGTCATCACTGTCAATTTTGACATAGAGATCCATATCAAAGAGTTCTTCTAAATCCAAAATCTCAAAGATGCTGATGAATTTTGACGTACCATGCTCGTGAAGCCTGCTTAGTTCCATACAAGGACTTAATGAGCCTTCACACTTGATGGTTTTAATACATGGTATTCTTTCAGGTGTTTCATGTAAATATCCTTATCTAAATCCCCATTCAAGAAAATGTTCTTAACATCTATCTGATACATCTTTGAACCAAATTGGGCAGCTATGGAGAGAACCTACCGAGAAGTGACACAATAGGAGCAAGAGGAGCCCCGTAGTCTATCCTTCCTGCTGCAAGTAGTGCATCACAACAAGACAAACTTTGAAGTTGTCCAAAGTACCATCTGCTTTACATTTCAACTTAAACACCTGTTCCATTTGTATCTGATGGGCCCCTTACCTGGAGGAAAATCTGCCAGTTCCTAGCTATGATTCTTCATCAAGGCGCCATATTCAACCTGTGTGGATACTTCCTACTCAAGTTTTCCTGGATTTAATGAAAGAGAAAATGAACATGCTCATCAATCCAACAATCTATTTCCCCACTCTTCAAAACCAATCATATGACTGAGGAAGATTGCCCTTCCACACATCTTGCATTGTGGTATAATACCACTTACACCTTCACTATTGAGATACTTGTGGTAAAGTTGGACTTGTTGCCAACTCGTAACTCTTTTGCTAATATATTTGTGGTGGTTGAGATCCGCCTTAGGTAGTCTCCAAATCCAAAGAATATTGTGGGTCAAGGGAAGGAACATTCTCCCTTGTACCTCCTTGAAAATTGATTCCTCATCCACCAATATAATCACAACACTAGTTCTAGTCATAACAATTATTGTCTACAGGTTAGTACCTAAGAATAGAAATAAGTTTTTGTTTAACATCATCTCTACATATGATTACGTTATTAATAGAAACATCAAGAGGTTTATAAGCCTTACACTACACGCTTTAGCCAGCAAAGAAATATCTATTACTTTTTGGAATCTAACTAACTCTTGTTGCCATCAAGGACCAAAACATAAGTAGCTCAACAAAATATGTAGATATATAATTTACCTTCAGTGTTTGCCATGACCATGATTCCTCAAGAGTAACATCTTGCAAGGATTTGCATGAAAAATTTGTTCAAGAGATATACCTCTACATGAATTGCTTCAACCTGATCGTGTAACATGCATCAGACCATCTTCATAATAGTTTTGTTCCTCCTTTCAACCACCGCATTTTGTTGCGGGATGTACAAAGTTGATAATTGCCTTTGCATCCATTCCTTCTTGCAATAAACCTTAAATTGCTTGGAAGTAAACTCTCCTCCATTATCTAACATGAGATTTTTAAACATTTACTATTTTTTCTTACTAATCCTTTCAATTTAACAAAGACACTAAACCATTCAGATTTCTTCTTCAAAAGTAGACCCACATTTTATGTGAGAAATCAACTAAAAGAAGAAAATGTCTTGCTCCTAGAACGCTTAGTGATTTTCAAGATGGTTCGCATAGATCAACATGAATGAGACCAACAAATGGCTTTCTTTTCACTTTTCCAACCAAGCATCTTGCACATATGCCATGTTTCTCCTGTATAAAAGGCAGTCCTTAAACCATATTAGTTCTCGACCACATGTGATGCTATTATTGCCCTCCACAACCAATGCATACAAATTAGCTATGGCAAATCACCTAGTGTAGTACCCTAAATTTGGTCCAAACACTTGGCAATATGGCATTTTACACTTATTCTGATATACACTCCATTTATTCATTATTTGACAAACTAAAGACACCTTCTTGCTCTATCTTGCACCCTGTATCCACTAGACAATAGCCAATCACCAACTCAGCACCTCAAAATCATTGCACTTGCTATCAAACATCTGTACAGATCTCCACCTATCTTAGACCTGATTTTTGTCATACCTTAAACAGGTTCATGGGTCCTGGACACGTTCATCTCCAAACCTGTCTTAACTCCTACGAACTTGTCCCCTTGCATTCTAACAATCACATTTTCAAAAAGGGTTACTTGGCTTAATCAATCTAGGTGAGACTTTTGGGTCAGTTGGGCAAGAAAACTAATGAAAAGTCGCCTCTAAATACAAACATACCCTATCTTATTAAAGGTACCTAGCACTCAGTTGAGACTCGCCTAAGAATTATCCAGGCACACTCCATGAAGATCAAGAAAAAGTACAGAGTTATCCTATTCCTAGAGTGCATCATCACAGCAAGCTGCAAATCTGAAGTCATCTATATTGCTACCCTAGCTCAAGTGTTGAGTTAAATTTGAAGTGTGAGTGCATGTTGCCAAGTGTTAGAGCTGATTCAAGGGATCGTTTTCTATTATATGTTTGGCTGCATCTCATCATAGGTTTGGGATAGCTACATGTGATTTGATCCCTCTTTGAAGCATTGATATGTAGGCAACGCTCATCACATCGCGAGGGTGTGGTGAGGTTGTCCATCCCAAATCCACTATTCCATTTTTTATGTCAAGGGTACAAAGCTAGGGTTTGAAGCAAAAAGAAGCCATATCTAGTTCAGGGACAATCATCTCAAAATTCCAGACCTAGAAAGTCGGTATACAGTTACAAGTGGGCAAGCACAAGAAGAGTGAGAAAGTACAAATATACATAGGATAGGTTTGTAGCCCTCAAGGCATGTTCAACAACAATATTGTCCAAGTATCTACAAACCCATCCAAAACACATTTCTAAGTCCTGCACTTTATTGAGCAGCTTGACAACACTTTGTTCCACCTTTGTACACAATCTTCTCTTTAACCCTAATTACACTATCAAATTCTAGCCGAGTGTAATGGTCAATATTTCATATAACAATAATTTAGGATTGTTTAGGACTACCCTTTATTATTCTGAATTATTAGTATTCGTAATAGGTAGACTAAGGATAAAACCTAGTGTCCACATTACACCTAGCATGTACAACCCTCCTTGCTCAATTTTAAGGGTAACCATTCTACTTTGCTTGTTATCCGAAACAATACATTTATTACAATGGAAATTAACATTAATGTTAGGATTATGTATATAATAGTTAATTGATAACAGGCTCTTGTTCATTTTTGGAACGTGCCTAACATCCCAAATTATGAATTTTGTAGCACCATTCAAAACAATGCTAACATCACTTATGCCTTCCACTACATGTGACCTGCCATCTCCTAGATAAAAAGAATTCATAAAACTGGAATCAGCGGTGAATTTTACATACTACTCCTTGCGGCAAGTGAATTGACACGATGCATCGCAATCAAAGAACCGCAACTTGTAGCATCTCAATTTCTGTCCTATTGGTCTAGGTTTTTCAACCTAAGCAAGTGTTGTGGCAGTGACTCGCCGTCTGCTATTTTCTGGAAAACAGCAGATTTTTTTGGATACAACACACAACGTTTTTCAGATGTTTGATACTGTTTTTCAGGCTTTCCCAAATATTTCCCGGGGTTGCATTTCTGACCTCTAAATCAAATCATCGAAAAACAGACAATTATAGAAGCAAAGTACTTACTTATGATGCTTGTCATTATCATCACAATAGACAGTAGATCTTGATTCTGTTTTTAGAATCATTATATTACAATCCCAATACCCAGAGATTGTGAGTCCAAACATTATAGTTTTGATGTAACAATTTTAGTATCTCGAGTACAACTATGTTTGGATGTTTATCATGACCAAACACAATTTGACTGGACTCTCATGTTTGAACTTTTTCTGGCAGAATTCCAATTTTACAGAATGCAAAAAAAAATAGAATATCAACCAATTTTTCACAGAAATATTGTTTTCAACAAGGGTTTATTAAAGATATCAGAACAATAAAAACTTTCAGAATCTTTTTGTTTTCTCAGAAATTACTCAGATTAATAAGAATCAAAATCGAGATACCAGTATTCTCTTCTTAAGTTTTGTCTCTGAAAAATGTGTATTCTCATCTGACTTTTTTGTCTGAAAACAAAATGCTTCAAGACCATTCACGTCAGCTCTGTCCTTTCTACCAGGCACAAACAAATTTAAAATAAAATGGATGTCGGATGTATCCTTTCTGTCGGCCACAAAATGCTGCTCTTCTGTCCTTTACACAATTAGAACACCTTTCTCTTGGCTCAGCTCTAAATGCCCCGACCTCAAATTCCTCGTGGTTCTGATACCACTATTATTGAATGTGTGTGTGTACACGCATGTGTGCGAGTGTGTGTGTGTGAGAGAGAGAGAGAGAGAGGCGAAGAATGTATGGAGGTAAAGATGAAGTCTGCTTTGATCCAAATGTGGTGGAAAAAAACAGAAATTGAAACAAATTAGAAATTCGTTTGAGTTACTTCAAGTTTTCAGTCTTGACTTAGATAAGGCATTACATACTTTCACAGCATCCAAGTTATCCTTAACATTGTGTACCCTCACAATGTCAGCCCCTCCCAAAACCCCAACTGTCACAGCAGCAATTGTCGCAGGGTCTCGTTCATCGGCTTTTACACGACCACAAATCTTTCCCAAAAAGCTCTTACGAGAGGGTCCAATCAAGATAGGCCCATGAGAAGCAGCCACACTGGTGGCTGCAAGTCCCTGCCGAATAGCCGATAAACCCCCAAGAAGTTCCAAGTTCTGGTCAACAGTTTTGGAAAAACCAAGACCAGGGTCTGTTATGATTCTCCACGCAGGAATTCCAAATAACTCTGCATTCTTTATCTGTAAGCATAACTCATTAGCGACTTCTTCACAAACATCGCCGTAAGTTGTATTCTTGTCATTTTGCATTGTTGATGGGTCACCTCGCATGTGCATTAAGATGTAAGGTACTCCAAGATCTGCAACTGTAGAAAACATATTTGGATCTAAACAACCTCCAGATACATCATTCACAACATGAACTCCATTCTTTACAGCCTCATATGAAACTTTCACATCAAAAGTATCCACAGATAGGATTTTATCTCGAGCTTCAGGAATTTGTGTCACTGCTTCCAAAACTGGCAAAATCTGAGACAACTCCTCCTCTGTTGAGATCTTATTTGCCCCAGGTCTTGTTGATTGTGCTCCAATATCAATCATATCCGCGCCTTCAGAAATCATCAACCTAACCCGTGTCACAGCATCCTCTATAGAAACATAATGTCCTCCATCACTAAAGCTATCTGGTGTCAAATTTAACACACCCATGACATGAGTTCTTTTGGACCAATCCAACAGCTTATTCCCAATGGGAAAAACTCTTTTCATTCCCTCTCTTCCAATAAGATGTTCACCTCCAAGATTTTCCCATGCCTCAAATATGCTACCTCCTCTTCCTGACAAAGTGTGCCAACAGGCAACAGTATCATCTTTGGCTTCCAATCCAAGAAGGTCGACAAGAGGAGCAAGAACAAAAGGTCTCTCCCAAACATTTTGATGGGGTATTCTAAGAGTGTCGGATGCAACTTTGAGCCTTCCATAGAATATAATGTCTAAATCAATAGGCCGAGGCCCATATCTGATGCCCTTAGTCCGACCCAAATCCTTCTCAATTTCCTTCAGAGCACTCAACAAAGCATGGGGACCAAGTTTTGTGATTTCCCTTACTGCAGAATTGAGGAAGAAAGGTTGATTGGTCACATATGCAGGTGTTGTCTCATACAACTGAGCATGGGCCCTAACTTCAATTCCATCTTTTTTCATCATGTCCACAGCTCTGTTAAAATTTTCAACTCTGTTGCCAACATTACTGCCCAAAGAAATCACTACTTCCTCCTCTGGGGAATGAACTTCAATGAAAGAATCAGAGGATGATGTCTTTGCAGAATAATAGAAGAGCTGCCCAATTGCTGCAAAATGAACATGCAGAAACAAATGTATCAATGGAAATCCTGCAAGTCTTTTATTTTCTCAATTTTCCTGGTTAAGGACAATTTTCTGAGGCATTAAAATGGAAAACCTAACATTTTTTTATTCGCTTGGTTTAGAATAGTTTCCAAAATCTATTTAATGTAGAGCCTGCAAGTCTTTGCAGTCTTCGTCTCACAGCTGTAGGTTTGGTGCCACGTTTGGAACACAAGGCCGGCGCCGCTCTCACAATCGATGACAGAGTGGTTCAGTACACTCACGACGTCCTTCACCAGCCCATAGCTCTCAGAGTGGTGAAAGTTTCCTCACCTTGTTCTTGCCATTTCTCCTCCCAAACAGGTGCCAGATGAAGATATCAAAAAGGGAAAAACCAATGATGGTTGGGATCGAGGAACTTACCAGGAAGGGAGCCCAAATGACTGATTCCTCCAAATCCCTGCGTGAATTTCTTGTATAACCCATGTGTGAATCTATTGTACAATAAATTGGCAGAGGTGCCAATCCTCATATCGATATGGTTTTCACCAAACCCACTTGAAATTCTCCGGAGTTTATACTTCAGTTGACTCCGATTGAAAGTGCGGTTGCAGAAAACTGTCAATAGTGGGAAGGAGCAGAAAAATGTTAATAGTGTTGATCCCTGTGCGTTTGAAAGAGTCGTAACGATTGTAGGCTTATCTCTTCCGCTTCGTTTGTCCCGTGCCTCGTCCAGGTCTCTCGGCCTTTTGTCGGGTTAATATATGAAAAGTGGGTGTCCGTGTTAAAATAAAAAGAGGTGCATTTTATTAAGGGTGAGTATTTATTTGTTACGTGGGATTTAAAGATAAGGTGAGTGGGGTGTTTATTCATAGTGGGCAAGTTTTTTTTAAAAAGTGGCTTTTAAATTATTGATTAGATCTTACTCTAAATTAGGGTCTAATATTTTTTAAATAAGGTGCATTTTTTAAATAAAGGGTAAGTTTTTAAGATCTTAGTTGTTTTTTTTATCTAATTTAAATTCTTAAGGTTTTTAATTAATTAAGTGATAATTAGTCTTTAGGGGTATTTAATTAATTTAAGGTTTTCTAACTTAATTAAGCTCTTTAATTCTAATTATTCATTAGAATTAATTAATTAATTAGTTAATTCATCTTAGATTAGTAAAATTTGTCGTAAATTAATGTTTAGAGCATTTTTTTGTCTCACTCTCGATGCAAGCCCACTTCATAACTATTGGTAACATTCTCATTGTCTGTGCGCAAATGGGAGCTTAAGAACAAGGTATGCGCATCCATTAAGCATATTGGAGCAAGGGGATGACTATTACAATTATATATATAATTATAAATACTAAAAATATACAGATAAATTTGAGAGCTTTTATGAATAGCAGTTCATATTTATATATCAGTCCACCATGTGCATACAATCACATGGAGACGTCCATATTAACAACTCAACAACATATATATAACTATACTAATGTTATATGTCCATATAACCTTTAATATTAATGCATGTTGTTGGTTTTCATAGTATGTTCATGACAATTCACCATGTGCATTTGTGCTCAAAATTTTCTATATTTATATATCACTCTTGATTCTTAATATGTCTTTGTAATACAATATATTCGGGTGCGGGGGGACATTTCCCTCTCATCCCGTCGTCTTAGGATGTCTTGTTTTTCAGGGGGTACGTGTCCCTGCGTAACATTGCTTTAAATAAATATTTGTCCATGCATGCATTTAAAGTGCTCTTTAGACAAGTTGGTGAGCATATTTTGATGGAGCGCTAGAATGTGTGGAGGTCTTGGGGGTTTGGTGATATTCCATCCTTTGGAGGCAGTTCAAAGTAACACATATGGTGACTCCATAGGTCTAACAAACTCATTTTCTCAGTCAACAAACCACCTTTCATCAATTCAATCCTCTTTTCTATGAAGTTGTGCAATCATGACTCCCACATTGAATTACAGGTCCCATCTCAACAATAAAAGCGATAGTTGCCTGTCCATTAAAATAAAAGCAAAAAACATAAAAGCGATCGTTGCATGTGTCCACGATGCTCATTGTTATCAAGAATTCTACGACTTTTCCTTACACAATTGATCAGATCCCACATGTCAGCGTCACTGTCATCTTCTCCTTTCACTCGACTATATTGGTCAATTTTTGTCGGATGTTGTAGTTGTACTATATTGGTCTCTCCTACCCATCACAAAAAAAATTAAAACAATTTAAAATAGCAAACATTTCACTGAAAATTACAACTCCAACAAACTTAACATTGTTATCCTCTCCAAAGTAATTTGCAACTCACATGCAATTGTTAGTTATGATATTTAGGGGAAGGAAATTCTAATTTAAATGTATATTTACTTTCATTTCTAATTTTAAAGTATATATGTGGTTATATTCCATTGTCTATTTTGACCCCTTTTTAACATGTAAATATAATGTTTAATAACTTACAAATTATTTAATTTATAAATATATTGTTTATGGTGATATTTAATTTCATAATAATATTTTTTCTAGTTATTTAAAAAATTAATTATAAAAATAATATTAGTATACAAAGAAAATACCATCGTAAAATCATTAGAAATTCATTTGTCCTTTGAGTTCAAAGAAGCTTCAAAACTACGTGAGAAGCTCCAAATGGCCATTCACATTCATGTAAAATACATCACAAGTACAAATAAAGAGGTCGGTTTGTCCACGTGACATAAAAAACACAAAAGGTTGGTACTTATACCATGAGTTGATCCTTTATTCCTTCTCTTCTACCCATAAAAAGTATGAAACCACCCAATGTAGCTCGGTTCATTAATTAGACATCGACAACAATAATGTTAAACACATTCGTAACCTCTACAACTATTAGACAAATCACAATCATAATCGCATTTTAAGCATGTTAATGGTCATCACAAATGGAAAGCCCAACTATTGAACAAAAATAGTGTTAAGGGTTTTCTTCAATTTTTTCAAGGCCTTCTTGCTAACTCAAGTATCTCCTAAACACAAAACTCCATGCATGATGTGAGTAAAATTGCAATCATTGTCTTTGAAAAAATTGTCCATATGTAAGAGTGTGTCTTGATAGTGAGCAAATTTAATCATTCTAGTGAAAACTACAAGTTTTTGATGCATCATTAAATCATTGAGTGGATGGTCCCTACGGTGACAAAAATGTTTATTGTCTCCTTTCATACAACAACATTTTAAATTGTGGGAATTTAACATATGGGGATAGTGAGGATGGTGTTGAGGCAAGGATAAAATATGATGAGATGGACGATAAGGTA
The DNA here is from genome assembly GCA_018340775.1 of Taxus wallichiana var. yunnanensis. NCBI lineage: Eukaryota > Viridiplantae > Streptophyta > Pinopsida > Cupressales > Taxaceae > Taxus > Taxus wallichiana. The sequence goes on from CM031239.1 coordinate 192,223,140, forward strand.
TGTCGGAAAAGGGTACTTGATAGGGTTGTGAAAGGCAACATGATTATGTATTCATAGTGCAGCCATAAATAAGCAAGTAGTGAAGACAACAAAAAGTGCATAACATACCGAGGAAAAATGTGTACGTTGGATATGCATCAATCATAAACCATCATATTCAATCTCAACATCATCATTGTTGCTATAATTCCACCATTAATATCCATGTGTTTCTGCAATTCATTTATAGATCAAAACATCAATATGTGAGAAAATATTGTGTCACGTTATAGGCTTTTCCTTTTGCAAAAGATCATTAGCATCCTAAAACATCATTAGTAAACAAATCTTAAATATGGTTATGGGCACTTGGCAAAATCACTTTGACATTTATTCTAACATTATTCCATCTACCTATTTTTGACTAGCTTAAAGTCTTTTGCTCGATCATATGGGAAAGAGGAGTGTTTCATATTCTCTTCCTAGGATCGAGGAGCATTGTGATATTGTATATTACCCTAATTCCATTAGGTCATGGTTATTCTTGACTTTGCACTTCAAGAATCATTGCACACTTTACAAAAACACATCTATAGACTATCATATGTATCAAAACTAATTTCAATTTGTAACCCTTACGGGTTCGTAGGCCTAGGAAAGGATCAATTGACGAACATGTCCACATCTATGAACTTGTTCCATGTACTTGCAATGATCATATTTTCAAATGCATATTTTAGCTTGGCCAACATAATGGTACTTTTGGGTCAGTTGAGCGGGAAATATTTTGAATACTCACCTAGATAAACACATTTACCCTAACTCATTAGGGGCTTCTAGGGATCCCAATTCAAAGGAACGCTATAAAAGGGCATAAATAAAGCACTTTGAAATCACCCATACCTTATAACACAACTACAACAAAGCTATTCAAATTCTGAATACATCTCTATTATCTCCCTAAATCACAAATCCATGTATTGGCCTAGTTGAGAGATCCATATTGTTTACATTATTTATTCTGCACCATCTCATCATAGTATTGGGAGAACTACATGTGGCTTGATCCTTCTTCGAAGTCTTGGTACACGGTGTAGTGCTCATCACATCAACGAAGGTATGGTGGGGTCAATCTAGCGTAAATTGTGATTAATCCATTTTTCGGATAGGTAAGGAGAAACAATATCCAAATAGATCATTATCATCACACTAATCCAGATACAAGAAATAGGTCTAAAGACATGGGAAAACCATATCCTAGAGACAAATTTCATGTCAGAACAAAAAGGGACACATTTGTAGCCCCTTAGATATGTTCATCCACAACTTGTCCTCAATTAGATGAACTTGTCTTACACATACTTCTTGTTTCTCAATTTGTACATGCAACTTGATGACATTCTACCCATATTTTATACTCGATTTCAACACACTATCACACAAGTTGATTCTGGTACATAATGGTGTCTTTCTAACCTTTAAACTCCAATTATCCTTTTATTGATAAATCTATAACATATCTTATGGCATAATACCTTTCATGATTTAGGAAAGTTAGTATTATTTTCTTGTTTTTTGAATTTTATTTATGTTTACACCCTAATTAAATCTATGTTATGGAGGTGCACCACAATAAATAAGATGCAAGAATTGTAAGAGGTGGCTATTTTGATCAATTAACTTATAACATTAAACGCTCATAATCAAAATAATGTTTTTATACTTATAACGATTGATAAAACAATAAGAAAATTCTCAAATACACATGAGGAGAAAAAAACATAGTTATACAAGTCATAATAGAGAGGATTTGGGGGTGTAGAACAATAAAACAGGAAAATCAAAGACTGTAATGCTTTGGTGCAAGTTATAGAACTACAAACTTGGTAGGACAAGACCATACAACTATTATACGGTCCAGAGTGGAACCATATGGTCATGACTAGGATTTTTATTGTCTCAAACCATTTGATAGCTTGGGTCTAAATCTTCCTATGTGCTCCACTTTCCTGGAAATGGCCTTTGTTACATGTCTCTCTTACTCACATAACTTTAGAATGAATTGTAATCACCTACAACAAATTAGAAACCTTATAAACCAATATAACCCTTAATCAGAGCATTAAAAACAAAAAGGAGAAAAGATAAGTGTGGTTAGGTTGGACTACCCTTAGCGGTTAGAATCCCAGTTATTGAACTAATCCAAGTACTGCATTGCATTCCCTCATTTTGGGATCAAGCGACATGTAGTTATCCTAACTTCTTGCAAATGTGAACAACTAATCAACTCCCTAAGGGTTCCTCGTGTCTTTTAACACCAAGATAACAAGATAAGTATATAGTATTAAATGTACCCAATGTAGTAGTAGTGTGATTTGGTGTTACTCAGCTACGTGATCTAACCCTTTGTTCCTTAAAATCCTTAAACAATGTGTGTGTAGACATAAAATCTATGCACTTGGGTACATTTCTAGGTCCTAAAGCATAATAATGTATACATGATTCCTAAGCAAGAAAACTAGTGGTTGATAACTCATTTTGGCCTTTTGGTAGCTTTATCTCTTGCACTTTATTGGCTTTACACATATTACAATTTTGTCGGCATTTGACTGATTTACCTTTTGATGGCCTCAACACTAGCGCCTAGTTAGGAAAGAAGCGTCCAGGCGTTCTTGTCCCTCTTAGGCACTCATGTCCCTCTTTTATTATTCTTAATCTTTTGGGTTATTTTCACTTCTTGGTCACCTTTTAACACTTTGGGTTGGCCTTTCAGTTGTCAATTATGAAATTCAAACAAGTGAATCATATATATACTTAGTTACTTCTTCTAAATAAGGGTCCAAACACTATAAGCATTATCTATCACCACCTAATCCTGCACAAAGGCACAAGAGCACTACAAATTACATATCTAGCACATCCATACAAGGGTCAAGGGCTACATTAATGTACATACATTGCATAGGAGGGGAGTTTATTATATTCCATCACACACATTTTCTATACTTGGGATGAATATAGATATAGACCGCTATCATCGTGCAAATTGCACAAGGGCAACCTAGGACACACACACACACACACACACACACACACACATGAAGAACTACATAGAGTCCGAGGATCATTCGTAAGTTCACTCTTTGGGTGACCATTGGGGTCATTCCGACTCCCCATTCTGCATATTTTTTATTATATTTGATGTGGTTTGTGGGCATGTGCGGTAATCGGGCTTTTTTTGCGCAGTTACAAGTGCAATTGACGATCCAATAGCAAAATTGGAGCGACAACGAGTGAGAAACATCAAGACCTTCTAACCCGAGAAGAGACCAAATTATAATCATTTGAGTATACACATGCACCCATATAATTTGTTAGCACTTGTGCGCTCCTTCCCTCTTGAGGGTACTTGTCTCCGTACATTATTGGGTTTTGAACCCTCAACGAGCCATTTTGACATTGTTTCCATCCTATTCCAAAGCATATATACCATCTCGATCACTCCTAGGTTGCACAAAATCAAATAATTCATCATCCCTCTCATTTGCTTAGGATTTTACATCTTTGAATGCTTAGTGCTGGTATATTGTTGTACTTAATCATCTGAATATCATTTGTTACCGTAAGCTACTCTGAAATAAGGTTTAATTCAAATTAGATTAAATCATTTGGTGAACCTACATCTCCTCGAACATTATTCTTATATTCTTCCATGGCTGAGACTCATAACCTCTTTACCGATATAGATATTCATGATCTTTATGCTCATCTTGCTGAAAACCCTCAAGACCTAGATCTCTTATTATTCATTTCTCGTGATGAGGCCAAGCGGTTAGCATAGCTCAACACTCTAGTCTCCAATTATAATTTTTTTCCTATTGTGACACTTCTACCTCCTTCCGCCACTACTCTCCCACCTACATCTATTGTTTGCGTTTCTATGCCTACCCCTACAACTCACTTTCCCATCCCCATTACTTTTCACACACCACCCATATCCTCTTCATGCACTCATGACCTCGCCTCATTGTACCATGATTTGCAAACCCAAATTTGTCAGTTACAAAAAACCTCTTAATCCTCCTCTCCATATTTAGATTCCTCACTCCTCCTTCATAGCCCTTTTCAGCCCACTATCTCTTCTTATTTGTTTCCTCTTAATTTCGTTACACCTAAGTTTCCTATCTTCAATGGCCATGACGACCCTCAGGAGCACCTTCGCTCCTTTCACATTGCATGTCTTGACTATGTCGATGACCTTACACTATTGGAAAAATTGTTTCCTCGAAGCTTATATGAATATGTTATGTGATGGTTGTATCATCTACTTGTCCATTTGGTAACATCTTTGACATCTTTAGCTAAGACATTTCTTGCTCATCTTTCTATGAGTATCGACACTAAGATATCATATGTAAAAATAACTAAATTCAAACAAGGATCTAATTGATTTAATAAAAATAGATATTAAATTTAATTGCATAGTAACTAACAAAGTGTACAATATAATAAAACACAAGTAAAATACAAATGATAAGTGTTCAAAACAATACAAAACTATAAGAAAATTGAAGATATGAGTGACTTGGTTTATTTTCGAATGAACATGAAGTGATCTAGGTAGGTGTGAATGTTGAACAAATTATAAATAGGGTCATCATGCCATCTTTGTGAAATGCGGGACTCGGGATTAGAGCCGGACATAAGAAAAATAATTATATCTAGAACAAAAATAATTCACTTAATATCATTAATTGTGCACTCAAAATAAGAAGGATCTCAATATCACTTGGTCATTTTTTATGAAGGATATGAAAACACACTATAGTAGTAATAACATGGACAAGAACTTCTTCAACTAATTGGAAAATCTAAGGAAAACATGGCAAGTTAAGTATTGCATTCAACAATTCCAGAGCTTTTCATTATGTGCGGATATAATGACCAATGATAATATGAATAATTTTTTTGAGAAAGTATCAAGGATCACATCCAACATGAAGTATGAATGTTTAATCGACCAAGATTTGTTATTCTATTATCATGACACATATGGGAGAGGAAAAAATCCGTTCTAATGAAAGGAATACATTAAAAAATAATAGCATTACAACACAATCATTTCCTCAAATTACTAGATCGACTATTTAAATAATTAAAGAGAAATAAGAAGATGTCTTATGTTTCAATTGTTATAGAAAATACAAAAAGACATATATTCTAAAAAATAGTTGTTCTACATAGAGCTCATTGATGATGAAGTAAACTATGTATAATTTACAAATAAACTATGTGTTGGAGATTCCCAACCTAATATTTCTTACCATGCAATGCCAGATGTTATCTCCCCAAAACTTCAAGGTTGAGGGTCTCTTAAAGGAACATAAAGTAAAAATACTGATTGACTCAAGGAAAACACATAATTTTATCAATAATTATGTGGTTGTATATCCGAACTATTTTATTTATCCTTCCCTAGAATTGCAGATCATGGTTGTAGATTGAGGTATGATTAGTTGTTCGGGAAAATTCACATTATCGAAATTGACATGGGAGATTAAAATATAGATTCCCATGTGTTTTCTATTCATATGGGTGAATAAGATATTATTTTGGGTGTCCAATGGATTATATCCTTGGAAACGATTGAAATGAACTTATGTGAATTATTTATGCATTTTTGTTCACAAGGAAATATGTTTGAGTTGACAGGGTTACATGTATAGTCATGTCGAAAGGTGAGATATCATAAAATTTAGATAATCAAGGCCCCTAAATCAAAATTAATTGAAGTGGAGGAAAAACAATCTCTAGCCTACATACCACCATATTCTTAGGAGAATAGGGAAACTTATTTAGTTATTGTTGAGGATATGCCATTAGATAATTTTTCTATTTTTTTCCTCATTTCTATCCACCACCCACCATATCATCCTTGAAGATCCAACCAAAGGTTTCACTAGTATAAGATTAGAGTGATAACTAGTAGAAGAAGGTAATCCATGAGTATCAAATCAAGGGTAATAATCAAAACAATGGAGTGACAACATGGGAAGAGGAGCATTTATTATACCAACATCTAGAGACCATAAACATTGAGGACTCTGCTTGTGTGAAGCAAAATATAAAATTATGAACATTGGGGAAATTTTTCTTTGAAGGGGAGTGGAATACTATGCCCTTAATCCTAGTTCATATATCAGATATGTATAACTGATTTGTGGCTAACATAATATCCTATCATTTCATATCATATTTATTTTTTCTTTTATATGCCTAGTAGGCAGGACTTGGTGCTTGTATAAAATAATAGGGTAGATATATGAGTTAGTGAGTAGTAGAAGAGGATCATATTGAGAACTTGATTCTTATTGTATGGGTTATAAGTTGGCCCCTTAAAGTGGCTAAGTCATTCTACTTGCATATTGTGATTATTTATCTATATTTTGGTGTTCTTTTGTGTTCTATTGTAGTTGATATTCAGATCTACCTAAATAATTTAATTACATTTAATAACTAACTTAAAGCATTATGATTTATCCAATACCCTAAGTACATGAGGTCACAACTATTTTCCATTGTAATACTTCAGGATCACTACAAAATTTATAGAAAACATCTAAAACTACCATGTGTCATAATTTATTTGGCACTAGTTATTCTACATACAAAATCATACCCCTAAAATCCATACCATACCATAATTGGTATCCACCATACCCCATCATCATGGGATTTCAAATTTTATGACCACTAGAAGAGAATCTTACAAGTGACCCCACATCTCCCACTTCAGTAGGAAAACTCCATTTCATGACCCAACATGCCACATGATTGTATTGTGCCACATCATCCAATAATTTGAAAAATGTATTTCAAAAATCCATTCCCCAATTTCTATAATTATTTCCATTGTTTAAAATAAATAACTTTTTCTCAAGTGACATTATTATCCAATGAGTATTCAACATTTTTTTTTGTAGGTGATTTGAGTGGTCAAAATTCCTAATTGGTAAGTTTTTGGCCTTGAAAATGAAGACATCATTTTTAAAGTGACAACATATTGACTATTTAAGTCATTCTTTGAATTTCATCTCTATTTTAAATATCGTCTCATATAGAATATTGGTTTTAGAGGCATTTTTCATTGGTGTGATGGGGTAATATTTACCTTTTATTTAATTATTAAGTTAATTACCCTTACCCATGGTGATTCATAGGTCTTTTAGAGAGTTATATGACGTATGACAAATTATGTCATAGAAATCATATGTGTTAGTTTTTCATATGTCATATGGGATTTACACAACACTCATTCATATGCACTTTCATTTTGATCAAAGTATGAGTATACCATTTTTCTTATGCACAATTTTCTTGAGATATGTTTCTTTCTAATTACTTGGAGCATTACGTGTTTTATTTTCGAGTGCAACTCCATCGATGTGCACACATTCCGTATGATCTTCATGCCATCATTCATGGTATTAGATATTGAATTTTGGTAATCATTTCATTCACTTCATAATTGTTGATTACTCTTGACTTCACGATTTTATTGACTTTTTAGTAAAAATATCCGCATTGGTTTTTTTGGAATATTGGCATTATTTTGCTTAACACCTGATTTTGTGGAAGCTTTCTTGGTTTTGTGGTTTTTTTGGGTGTGTGTCTAGGTTTTTAGGGGGTTTTCCTCCAAATCTCGGTAAGTGTAGCTAAGTTTAGTGGTGGCTCCAAGTTTGGAGGACTTGTGACTGGTTATGCCTGAGCTTCTTCCCTACAACCCTCTTGCACCTCTCATCTTGCCATTAATCTCACCAAGCTCACCACGTAGCTCTCCTTCCCCGGGCTCATCCCAACCCCCGAGCTCCTCCTGGATCTCGTAAATCAGTGATCTTCCTTTGTTTTCCACTTAGATCACTGAATCCCCTCACCTTCCGATCCTTGCATAACTCACTTGATCCATCTCAGGATCAATTATTTCCCTAAATTACATTGGGATACCAAGCCTCTTGTAGAACCTTGCCTCTCTCAGTTCCTCATTCTATCCCTTGGCACCTTACATTGGATCTTGAGTTCACCTTCACATAGGGTCTAAACCCCACTCCTTGTACACTCACCTAAGGTATCTCCTCAATCTAACTGGGTTCATTGGCCTCCCTTACACTAATCCACCCTAGGCTTCAATCGGCCTCACCGAGCTCCTCATCCTTGTTTATATCCTCATATGTTTTACATCCTTGAATGAGATCCTCACCTTTGGCTCTGTGCATTCAGGACCCTATCTCCTGCTATGTCTACTAACAATTCCTTCTCTAGATCACTCAATCTATGGTATTATAATATCCCCTGACTCCATTCCTCTCCTCGGTTGCATGAGCTCTCTCTCGAGCCACTCACCCTTGACCCATCTTGACCCCCTTTTACATGAGCCCACCTTAGCTCATCTCTAGCCAGACTTGAATTTCAACTCGGCCACTGAGATGAGATCCTTCACTCTTCCTTAGGTCATCCCTTTGAATTTTTAGGGTTTCCTTTTTCTTCTTCCTTAATTATTTGGATAATAAGGTAAATTCAAAACATTTGTTTTGACATTTAAAATTAAGTCCTTACTATTATTATGTTTGATCTTAAATTTTTTATCTCTATAATAGGGTAGGAAATTGGAAAACTAAAAATTAGGGTTCATTATTCCTTTTAGATGTAATTCATTGTTGGAAATTATTGTGAAGGGGATAGTTCTTATTTGGGAACGTATTATCGGGAGTTCGGTTATAATTCTAGGGTTATTGTAATTGGGTAATTTTTTTAGTCTTATTCTAATATTGAGCTCTTATTGTTACTTGTGGGTTAGTGAGTGCATCCACCACAACCTTGTGGCAAGGATCCCCTTTGTGACATGAGATGAGGATTCTCACATAGAACTTATTTTTACTTGTTTTCCGTTCTAAAAATTTATAGTGCTTTTTATAATGATGTTTTTCTTGTGTGCATTGAAACTTATTGTGGTCTCCACTCTTGTGTGAAATATTCCAATTGAAAGGTGAGTGGCCAATTGGTTCATAACACATGAACACCGTTGATTATAATCAACACACTAAGTATAAAGTTTCACAAATAGGGGGTAAAACTATTGTTATCAGATGTGTGTGTTTCCTTTCTTTTATGCATTTTTATTTTCTCTTTCCTTATGATAGATGCTACCAATATTCCTTTTCTCATAGTGTTTAACATTCATGCATGAAAATCGAAAATGATAAGTACACTACGGGGTAAAGGATTGTACCGAATCACTAAGGGAGTGGAGAAAGAACACATAACCAAACCCATGAAATATAAATGGTTTAACCAATGCGATGAAGCCTTAGGTATTATTTGTATATACATTTCTCCTGACCTTCTCTTTCACATTGTGTCTTACATAACTCCTAACAGAGCCTAGAAAAATATAGATGGTATGTTTGGAAAAAAATGATAACATGAGATCTCATGAGTTAGAGAAAAAATCCAAGGTTTGAATCTTAATAACTATGATAACCTACAAAGCCTTCTTCTCCAAATTTTTCCACATGAGACTATTGTTGAAAAAATGTGGATTTTATAAGAAGGATTCCCAATTGATTTTATTTGTTCTTTCTAAGCTTGGACCCGAATACTTTTTCTTCATTTCTACCTTTCATGCCATGAAAGAAGATTTAGGGGTTACTTACAAGATGCCCTCATTTAACAAATTTTCTCCCCAACTCATTCGAGAATAAGATTAGTTAATCCAAATGGGTGTAATCAAGTTGAATTCACATGCCTTAATAAAATGTAATAGTAAAGGAAAAGAGAATAAACATGAGATGAAATCAGAGAAAAGTACCAACCTAAGACATAAGATAAGTCCACCCAATCCAAATCCATCACAAATATATTTTCCTATAATTTTGAATCTAAACCAAAGAAGGAGAAGTACAATTGTTCCTATTGTAAGAAGTAAGGACATGAAGAATGCCAATGCATGAGAAAACAAATTGACCATTTGTTGGTGAAATAATTTGTCACAAGGGAAAATTAAGGGCTTTCACCAACGCTCTGGGACTAGGTCCCTCTACTTAGGAATGAGGTAACTCCATTTATTGAAAACATGAAATATTTACACTATTCTAACCATTGTGGGTGGCCTTTCAACTGGGGATCACATAGGAATACTCCACTAAATTTGTGTGTAAAAAGGAGGTGGAGGAAAGGTGTGTGTATGGAGAGAGGGGAGAAAGTGAGAAGGGGATTTTACTCAATAAATAACAAGTTGAGTTTATTGACATAAAACCATAATATTTCCAAGTTAACAATGAGAAGACACCATGTCAAGGAAAGAGGAAAAAAACACAAGTAAATCCAAGTTTATTTGCATAATATTACACAAGTAACCATGATCATGGAGTAAAGTTGAGATGGAGAGGAAAACATAAGACAAAGAGATAGAAGAATTGTAGTTTCTTGCTTGTAGTAAGACAATGGGAGCTATCAACCAAGAAAATCTAACCCTTTGGAATGGAGAAGCCATTCCAATTTATAGCTTTACAATGTGTCTCTTCATCTACCCCCCACATGACCTTTCATATTCCCACCACTTGTGACCTTTCACATTCCTCTAGGAATGAAAAATAAGCCCCTTTCTTATTAATGGAAAAGGTACTTTTTACAATGCAAAATTAAAGGTCACTTAAGTGAATAAGACAAAAAATCTAAAAGTACATTTCCCAATGGAGAAATAGAATATAGAGAGAGAGATGATCATGTTGAGGAAGAAGAATCCATATATGAAGAAGATCCAACTCCCACGATACCTTGTGGAAATGATCTAGGAATGAATTCCTTACTTTGAGCTCCTTATTGAATGTAGACGACTGTGAAGACAACCTTCTCTGATTGTGGAATGCACACATGTTCCAAAACACTGACCCAAGTCTCAGGAATGCCACTGAGTGTTCTAAAATATATAAAAATGTTTTTTTCTATTATAGACGGAGCTTATAATTCCCATGAGGGATTCAAAGGTATCCTCGTTGAAGGAAAGGGGTCTCCAACTTCTTTCTAAACCAGTTCTTGAAAGGAACTCAGGAGTTCTTCTAAGGATGAATTTTCACTGAGTGAAGATGATTTGAGCTCTTGCAATATTTTGATAAAACTCTCTAAGATTTATGATGCATGCTCCTTTATAGAATCAAGATCTAAAATGGCATCATTCATTATATCACACCTAACACCCATCGTGCATGACAACACATGAGACAAATTCTCATAGATGGATGCAAATACATTCTAGTTCACCAAGGAGTAGGAGTCAAGACAACACATCTAAGACACCAATGGGAGAAAACTATCTGTTGGTGAGAAAATTTGTTGGGTGGACAAATTAGGTGTCTCCACCAACATTCACAGGCTATACCCTCTACATTGAATGGTGCAACTCCCATTATTGAAAGTAAACTAATCCTAATCCTATTTAAATGTCGTGGGTGGCCAAATTGGTCGGGGATCACATAGGGACACTCCATTGAACTGTGGTAAAGTGCTTGTATGGGGTATAAGGGAGGAAATTACAATGATGAGGGGAAAGGAGGGAAATTAGGCAAGGAAGATTACTGCTATGAGTAGATTGCAGAGCTCACACCTAGTAACTAGAGTAGTTTAACATTCAATATAGAGGAAAACATGATGAATTTATCTAGTGAGATGGAAAACCCGAGACACCAAGTTCCAGGTTCATCCGTTGAAGATATAAAGCTCTTGCATCACTATACTTACAAAGTGCATGGAAGAGGGAAGTAGAAGAAACACAAGACACTTATAAAAACTATGTTCATTTCATTAACGAATGAGAGGAAACCATGCATACAAAGCTGCACACATTCATACATCTTGGAAAATAGAAATTCTATTCCTTGATTGACATTTAAAGTGGAAGAAATTTTAGCTTTATTTCATGTATATTGGTTACACAAAGTCCAACAAACACAATCCACTATTGCCATAAAGTACATTATTTTTAGGATGTAATTTTATGGATTTTTTGGAATGGAGAATCCATCCCAATTTATAGCAATGTATATTAACTCTTCGCTTACCTCCCACATGAATCTTCATTGTCTCATTCCACTTGTGAAGTTTCACCTTTCTAGGAAGTGAGAAATAAGTTCCCTTTTTATAACTTAAAGGGGATTTTACAATGTTACTTTATAAAGTCACTTAAGTAAATGAGACAAAATACAATTATTACGCTCAACAAAGAATTAAAGAGGGAGAGAAAGAAGAGGGAGAAAGAGAGAAGGAAGGAAAAGTTGTTACATCTGATGAAGATACCCCCTACTATGATGAACCTTACTGAATCATGTCTCCTGATGGTGGATCTGGAGTGGGTTCCTTTTCCTTAAATTCCTTGACAAATTGAGTTGTCATTGTTGTGAGCTTATCTACCCTTGGAATGCAAATGCAGCCAAGCACCTTGGTCCATGTCTCAGGGACACTACTGTTATTTTTACATTGATGAAGCCATTCTTCATGATCCATTGCAATTGTAGCAATGCAACTCCTGATGTCACCAAAGACTCTAATTTGCCTTTATTGAAGGAAAGAGAGTCACCTACCTCCTTCTTGACCATCTCTTGAAATGCAATAATGAGTTCCTTTGATGACGAGTCTTTAGTGAGTGGAGGGAACTCAAACCTTTGAACACAATGGTAGACTTTGTTCAAGATTCCAGAAACCTAGCACCCATGGGAGCCCAATTCGGATATGGCCCTTTTTAGCATTGCATACCAAGCATCCATGATGTGGATCCAACTATGGGATGATTCTTCATCAATTTATGCAAAGACTTCCTTGTTCATGAGGGCATGAGAGTCAAAAGAACTCATTTTGGATACTAGTGGGAGTATTTCCTCTAAGCAATCGACCTCTTTTTCAAACTCCTTCTCCATCTTATTTAATTAAGACAATGTTGCACAAGCATACTAGATGAGAGACATGATGTCCGAAACAATGCCTTTCCTTGCACGATGATTTCCTCAATCCACTTTTCATAGGATTTTCCCCACATCATGTATTCACATGCTTTGTTGATCACCTTGGGGTTGATACCACTGAGTGGGGGATGTCTTCGATAGGATGGGGAGGTATTAATTCTACTCCTAAGAAGGGGTGAATGTATACACTGAGAGTTCTTACATGTTCTTCCAACTACACAATTTTTTTCTTGTATTCTTAATCGAGCACGAAGAAGGGAAGAGGATTCTTTGAACAGTGAATGTTGCCTTCGTGAGAAGCTTGACTCAATAAGATACGTGTCAACTCATAATTAGATGGAGTTATTTATTTCATGGGCTTGTCAAGTATTAGGCCTAACAAATTCAATATACTAGTTACTTGAGGTGCCACTGAAGAAGCGGGAAGCTACCTAGGCCTTCTTCATTCGCTTGGGTTTCAACATTCCAGAGATTTTCACGGGACTGGGAATGGTAGTGAGTAGCGTTGTTCTTGGCCCACTCTCAAGTAATTCTTGAATCCATGGAAAAAACTCCTCGGGAGTTACTATGATGTCGATTATTAGAGTGTTTATAGAATCTTGCCACGAGGCCAAAGCACTTGATCACCTTAAGAAGACATATTTAGATGCTTGTGTAGAGGAAGACACTACTACATATTACATCTTCTTGTCCTTTGAAGCTCAGTCTGACCAAATCTCCTTGGCTCACTTAAGTAGAAAAATTGAGCTCCATGGTGGAAAAATAAATGATATATGTTTTTATAGAGATGATAGTAAATTTCTCGCACTGGGATCGAAAACTACTATTTTTGAAACTAGGTCCCGGGAGTGAGCTACTATTTTGGCGGAGTTTTCTTTTCGCTTTGTTGCTTTGACCGAGGTTCTTCCTTCATGTTCTATGATTATCATATATGTATTAGGGAAAATTTAGATAACTTTCTATTTTTGGAAAGTTACTTTTTTTGACCTTTTGACTTTTTGACCCATGTGCCCTAGTTTTTGGTTTGTATGATTTTCACTATTCTTTCTTCTAGGTGGCATTTGATGTTTTGGAAAATTACCAAAAATTGTAAACCAAATGGCACTTACTATTTTTGAAGCTGAAATTATGAGTTTCAATTGGATAAAACTTGGTGGATTATTTTTGGGATTTTTATTTGGATTATTTGTACAAATTTTCAAGTCAAACTGCTTCTCAGATTGACAAAAAATGAAGGAAGAATGCCTTAGGGAACAAAACTTCAAATGGATGCCATTAAAAATTAGAGAAGAATTTTCATTTTAAAAAAAATTTCAAGGCATTTAGATGAAGAATATTTTCCCAAAATTTCATGAAGATTCAATCGCCGCTTCATTAGTTATGAGCAATTTATGGTTTTGGAGTCAAGGGTTTCTAACAACATGTAGTTATGGTTTTTTTCTTAGAAGTATTCATTCTTCGCATTGCAGCGTGTGTGAAATGATGGAAGAAATATGTTGAAGGTGGTAAGAAGGTTGTGGAAGAAAGCAACAATGACGGTGGTGAAGAAATTCGACAGAGTTGGAGCTCTCACGGGCGTGCACACATGTAACACTGGAAGAAACAAGAAATATGAAAAACCTTGCATATTTTTAATGGTTTGGAAGGAGCACAATTTTTTGCACCACGTGCATCAATTTATTAGTTCAAATGGTGCATGAAAATTCACCCCATTCCCATTTTAGCCCTTGGACCCATAACATGACCTCATTTTAGCTAGCTCTTTCTCATAAGTTGAGCCACCCACGCTTCTTTTCCATGCTCACCGCTCCACCAATCATGAAGTTCCACATGGCCCAATATGTATGGGGCACACTTTTTTTTATGGAAAAGAATCGTGGGTGGCTCAAATTACGAGAAAGAGCTGAAATGAGGTCATGTTACGGGTCTAGGGGCTTAAATGGGAAGGGGGTGAATTTTATTGCACCATTGGAACCAATAATTTTGGTGTAATTTGTGAAAAAAATTGTGCCATTCTCCCATTGGTTGGATTTCTAGCCCAGATAAATGATTAATTGTTGGAGCCTTACCTTGGGGAGTCGCATGTCAGGACCATATCTTGAGCTTCTGGAGGAGTTTTTGATGAAATTTTATATGCTTCGTCTAAAAATGACCTTATGAATCCAATTTTTGGGGTATCAGATCCTGATTCTTCCATTTACTTCCCAAAAAATAGGATTTTTATTTTGACTCCAAGGTCGTGTATGTAAAAAATGACTGTGGATATAATTCACCTAGGTGTTGTGAATAATATGACATTACCATCCTCTAGGGCTCTAAAATAAATTTTTGAAGATATTTTTTTGACTCCTAACTCCTTTTGGAGCTCCCGTAATCCCTTCCCGAGACTCAAGGGCTGTTTTGGCACTATGTACCTTGCTTAGGCCTCAAAGACCCACATTTTTTCGAAACTGCTCCAAGACTTCCAAAACCTCCAAGAATATTCCAAAACTGATTGAAAAATGTTCATATATCTCTAATACACCTTATTAATGGATTTGGGTCTTTCATTTTGTTCTCGGGAGGTACACGCCGACCTTGAGAAGTCTAGAGAATAACCCTTCCCAAGCTTGTCAAAAAGATTGTCTTGGTGGATCTTTCTTTGAAAGCTCTCAGACGACTCGATGCCCCTAAATCACCTATGGGAATACTGACACGACACATTGGACTATTCAGAGATATGGTATAGGGATGACTCGGGGATTATGGTGATATGGAGGAGGACTCAGAATGACTTTTGGGCTAAAATTTTTGGGTAGGGTATAATTGTCATGCTTGAAAATTAGGAATTTTCTTGTTGTACATTTGCATAAAAACACTATCCCAAAGGGATTTTTATTTTTTGATCTCCCCCTTTGTCACTTTGATCTTTGAAACAATGGCCAAGACAAAGTGGAATAGAGATAGAACCTCAAGCAACAAAACCTTTCCTTTTTTAATGATCTTCTCCACCCATTTTCATTGGCTCTTCCTTGCATGATGTACCCTTGGGATATCTTGATCAAATGGGGATAAAAAAATGATAAGAGAGATACATTTTGCAAAGTAGGGATAATGATGCATTATTCTCAACAAATTATTTCACATAAGTAGTCAAGATTCTAACATGCTCCTCAAGTTGTTCCACAGTTTGCTTGTTTTCTTCATTTCTTACGAAAAATTGGGCTGCAGGCTCTTTGAGAAAATGCACATCTCCCTCATGCATGGCTTGCTGCAATGAAACATTTTTCAATACATAGTCATCTGGTGTCATCTCTTCTATATTTTTATTCACTTTAAGACGTGAAACATCCACATATTGAGCTCCGAAGCATCAATGAATAAATGAGAAGTTTCTTTAGATTTCTTGGTCTCGATTAGTTTCAATGTACTTTGAGATTCCTACAAAGTTAGGTGTCATTAAATATTGCATCGTTATCAATTCTCCTCCAAGTATCACATGTACCCATGGTAAAGGATTAGAAGGTGTTGACTGAGCTTATGCATCTTAGGTGTTTGATCCATCACATGACCGAGATGAGATGACTCCACTACCTCCGAGGAGACACTTGGATTCCTAGGATGATCAAGAGATTGAGATGGGTTGATCTCTCCCGGTTTAAGTTGCTCCATAGGAATTTCTCTGAAATTTTCCTTCTTGTGAAGTTCCATAGGGGAACATAAATTTCCTCCTCTTCTATAATTTTTCTCTTGGATGAATTTTCGAATGAGAGAACCCAATGGTTGCTTCAAGTGCACCTTTTGTGAGAATAAGTGAAAGACACTTGCTTGGAAGAATCTAATGTTTCTCCACTTTCAATAATAGAAAACCTTCTCCATTTAAACTATTATTTTTACCTCTTTATTATTTTCATGGTCATCTCCTTGATGTCACTAGACTCTTTAATATTCCATGGAGTGGGAGGAAGAGGAGATGACCACACTACTTGATACTCAGGGTCAAATAGGTTAGATCCATCATCATTCACTCCCTCAAAAAACCATTCAAATTTGAAATATCTCATTTTATCCACTATCATTCTCATATATTCCTATCTTCTGACCTCAAAACCATCTATAAAATTAGCTCAAAACTCCTCAATTTGTGAAACGTATGTCAATTTTGGCAAGAGGAAGGACTCATGATCCTTCTCGAGATCATAGTTGGGCCTGACCACATAGGAATACAAATTGAATGATGCAAGGGAAGATTCAATGTTTACTACATCAACTGTACTCTTACAAAAATATACACCCTTCCACTTTACATTCTTCCACTTTGTGTGAACATAGGACAATTTCTGGCACAACTCAATCATGATGATCTTATCACTAAGATATTTTTATAACCGGTGAGGGGCAAGGTAAAAACCTCTGACCCTGAGATAGGTGAACATGGGAAATTGAATGAAGTGAATTTTTTACTTCTCAATCAACTCAATTTCCTATGATGAGATTATATGCTAAGGATTTCCCTGAAGGAGCCTTATGACAAACATGGTGAATGCATTGTTCACCCTCAAGAAATGAGAGCTACTCTCTCAAAATGTGAGTTGAGGATACTTTTCAAATGTGGGTGAATTATGTGGCACATTTGGGGTAGTAAAGAGACCTTAGAAGGATATTGTATATGTAAGAGCATACACCCAATATGAGGTCATTGAGAACTTCTTGGAGGTAGGAAACTACACCAACTTCATGTGAATGTTGTTACTTATGATTTTCCCCATTCAATCATTTGATTTCCTATGTGACCACTAGAATAAATTGGTCCATATAATCATGGATGTACTTCATGATTTCTTATCCCATTAACGTATTTTGTAGGACCACAATATCATATTAGGCCTCGTGAAATTCACTTCGGGACAATGATTTAGGCATTCAAGAGGGTTTTCTTCCCTATTTGAGCCATGACCCCATTATCACTCCCCTGTAATTCCCTTCAAAGTGAGAACTACAAAAATTGAGTTGTCATAAATAAGAATTGTTCTTGAATTGGGGTCATAGTGTTGGGCACAAACAAGAACTAGCTCCATGCTTTGAGCTGAAAATGAATGAGCACTTGCCCAAAATAGAACACTTGAGAAAATATTCTCTTCCAAATGTTCTTGAGGTTCATTCAACATCCTTTCTTTGATATTTTCCATATCCATGTGAGAGACATCACTATCTCCTACATTGGGGTATTCAGTGGATAATGTGGAAATTAGCTCAAATCCTGTGTACTTGATATTCATGGTGACTAGAGATGGTGACATGAGAGTGAGATGGGGGAGTGTGAAATTTTTTAACACAATATAAGAACTTACTAATTTTAGTAAGTCACAATTAGATGTCTAGTTTTAGCAAATTTCATAAATGTCACTTTTTACCTATTTTGAATTTGAGAGAGAGGACAATGTTGTTGAAAACCACTAGTTTATATGACTTTTTATTATTAGAAGGTCATCTTGGATGGTTGAATCTTCCCATTAAGCTTCTGAGGGATGCCCTCATGTGACAAAAAGACCAAAAATAGACCCTTTTAAGCCTGCGAGAACACTATTCTTTCATAGATCTTAGTAGCTTCAAGAATCAAGCTAGGTAAACTTTTCTACACATGTAACACACTTGAAACTCATGTTAGCACATTCTTCTCAACTAGAATGAGGGTGAAAAAATTAAAATGTTAGATGGTGAAAAGGTTTACATTGACTAGGAAAGGGAATTTCAAGTATGGGTTTGGTTCTCATGATCAAAAAAATTAAATTTTGCATGGTAGGAATTTAGCATGACAACACCACCTAACTCATTTATTTGAGAAAATAATGTGTATTTTATCGATCCTATCAATAAAAATTCTTTGAAATTCGAGTCGTGTAAAGCAAAGGAAAACAATTCCAATAAGAAGAAATGAAATGCCCTCATAGCTAGAGTAACTCCATCAATATGGGTTATAGATTCCATTTCCTTGCACCACATGGGTTCCTCTCACATTAAGTTTTATGATGTGGAATCTTGAAGCATGTCCAAAATCACCTTGGGTGATGATACATCCATTGCATTAGCTGGTAGTGGATCAGTGGAAGTCAATGGTGAAACCTTCAATGATGTCCTTAGTGTTCTCCAACTTTTCACTAATCTATTATCAATTTACCAAATCACCCATATTGGCTGAGGGATGCATTTGGAATTCAAACCTAACTCATTGATCGTTAGAGAGTTGCACAATGAGTCTATGTTGGCATAGGTAAAGGTAGGCCACTAGGTCCAGCTGTATAATATTTCCCACTTTGCTCTTGACTCTTCTCTCACCACCTTACTAACTCATGTTGATGATGTTAGCAAGCTATGACATGAACGGTTTGGCCATTTAAACTACCATTACCTTAAGAAATTGAGATAACATGAGATGGTCAATGGATTACCCCATGCTAGTTTTTCGAAGGGTATTTATGAGGGTTGTGCCCTTGGGAAGCACCTCGAAGAGAAATTTTGCAAAGGAAAATCCTGGAGAGATTCTCATACCTTAGAGCTTGTCCATAGTGAATTTTTGGCCCTCTTCCGTCTCCTTCATTCAATATATCTCAATACCTAATTACCTTCATTAAAAAAATCATGTTATTTGTGAGTTTACTTTCTTAAATAGAAATATGAAGTTTTTGATCACTTTATGAACTTTAAGGATCCCATTGAGAAAAAATTTGGAAGGTCTATCAAGGTTCTTAGAACTGATAATGGAGGTGAGTACGTGAGAAATATATTTGACCAATTTTACACCCATGAAGGAATTTATTTGCAACGTACAATTGCTTATAGTCTAAAAAATGGAGTTGACAAAAGGAAGAACAAAACCCTTAAGGAGATGGGAAACTGCATAATCCAATCCAAATTCCTTCCTCTATAGTATTGGGATGAAGCCGTGAAATGTGCTTTCTACATTCAAAACTGTATTCCACACAAAACAATAAAAGGGATGCCACCCTTTAAGGCTTGGTATGGATACAAACCTGATTTATTCAGTTCAAATTCCATGGCTTGAATACCTAAGAAGAAATGCAAGTCCTTGAAACCACAATACAAACTTGTATCTTTTTAGGTATCATGAAGGTGTGAAGGGTTATAGACTTTTGAACCCCACTAACCATGAGGTCTATATCGGGAGAAGTGTGAAATTCCTAGAGACATCTCCTACTTCCAATTCTCCACATGCAGAGGTCACTTTTCCCCTCTATGAACATGATTCAGATTCTTTTGATGATTTTTGAGCCTCTCGCTCCTCCATCTACCGATTTTGATAGTAGTGATGATGAGGAATTTTTCACATCTCAATCGAGTGATGATTCAACATATTATGAGATTGAATCTCCTCCTGACCCCCACTGGGATATGGAGACCTTCTAGAGTGCTAGTGATTAGATAAGGGATCCTTTGGATGAAAAATAAACTTGATTAGAGTTTGCTAGGACCCATGCCTTTTTCACCCTGGATTCCTGAGTGGGATTATGCAATGGAATATGAATATTCCTCTCTCATTAATAATCATACTTGGGATGTCACCACTCTTCATAAGGGAAGATTTTTTTTTGGTGTAGGTGGATATATCGAGGCAAGTATGGTGTTGATGTGAATATCGAAAAGTATAATGTGTGAATCATAGTTAATGGTTTCTCCAGGAGTTCGGGGGTTGATTATTCGAAAACCTTTAATCGATTACAAAGATGAATTCTATTCAAGTAACCTTAGCCACAACTACTACTAACATATGTAATGTCCACCAAATAGACATTAAGAGTGCATTCTTTTATGGTGATATAGAGTAATAAATCTATATGGAACAACCTCCAAGTTATGTATAAGATTCCTCCCTTTTTTGTAAACTAAGGAATTCACTCTACATCCTCAAACAAGCCCATCAAGCTTGGTATGAGAATATGGACTACTTTCTTCTCACTTTTGGGTTCACTAGGTGTCACTCGACATAAATGTTTACATTTTATGGAAAGAATGCCTTAGAAAACAAGTTCGCATGACCAAATTTTGTTTTATACACTACTTACTTAGGATTCGAGATCAATCGGTCTAACTTGTGGATCAACATTACTTAACCCAAGTATGCCCTTGAGTTTCTTGCTAGATTTAACATGACTGATTTTAATCCATCTCCCACTCCCTTCCTTTCTAGATTCAAGTTAGTAGCTGATTTCTCTAATCCCTTAGTTGATGATACCTTTTATCACCAATTTGTTGGTTTCTTGATCAACCTAACCCATACTAGACCGTATTTATAATTTATTATTGGAATTATGTCTAGATTTATGCAGGAACCACATGAACCACATTACATTAGTGGAGCCTTCACCGATGGCATTCACTACTTGGGAGGCAAAAAGATTTATTTATTTGGATACGCAAATTCTAATTGGGTTGGTGATCTAGATCATTGGAAATCTACCTCCGGATACAAATTTTCTCTTGGTTCAGGTCCTGTTAGTTAGTCAAGAAATAAGTAGAACATGATTGTTATATCTTCTACAGAGGTAGAATACATGGGAGTAATCAACACTTCCATAGAATTTATTTGGTTATATGGGATTCTAATATGGTTTTGTATTCAGTATAGAAAACCTACCATCATGCATTGACACGATATCCATCTTCAAATATTTGGTTTAAGAAGAATGGACAAAGTACATTGAGATCCACATGCACTTCATCAAGGACTTGATTCTTAGAGACATAATTATTGTAGTACTGCCCAAATTTAGAATTAGATTACAAAATTTTTCACCAAACCATTCATTGAAGCCAAGTTTCTTCACTTGTGCTCTCTACTTAGGGTGATTTCTACTATTGCAACACATCTACTTCAGGATTTCTGGTCATCTTTTCCTCTTCTTCTTCTAGAAATATTGTAGTTTGTACATGGGTACACCATCAGGCCTTGTTGTCGGGACCCATATGACACATCTTTCTTAGTTTGTTTAGGGGAGTATTCTATCTCTTGTAAGTGGATTTTTTCCTTTGGGTTTTCTTCCATTACTTGAGATCCTTATTATATATGGGTACCTCATTAGACCTAGTTTCGAGACCCATTTCTATTTTTTCTTTCAATGCCTTATTTCAAGATTTGCTGAAAGGGGGTGTTGGTGTGAGGGGGTACTATTTACCTTTTATTTATTTATCAGATTAATTACCCTCACCCATGGTTAGTCATCTTACTTAGGTGAACCATAGGTCATTTAGGGAGCTATATGATGTATGAAAAATTCTATCATAAAATCTGTCATATGTGTTAGTGTGTCATATGTCATATGGGAGGTACATTCCATTCATGGATTGTAACTTCCCTCTCCTTTTTTTTGTATGAAAAATCCAAGCATGATATTTACACAACACTCCTTCCTATGTACTTTCAATTTTGATCTATGAGTATGAGTAGACAATTTTTCTTATGCACAAGTTTCTTGGGATATTTTTCTTGTTAATTACTTGGAGTATTACATGTTTTCATTTAGAGTGCAAATTTGTTTATGTGCACATATTATGGATGATATTAATGCCCTCTTTCATTTTTAGGAATTCTTAAGGCATAACATCTCATTTTTCACTGTAACCACCTTAATCATAGGTATCTTTTTTTCAACATAGGTATTTTCAACCATGCTTTGCATTTTATAAAAGGGTATTGTATGTTCACTTAAATTTGGGTATGAATTTTATAATTTTTCACTTGAAGTAGAAACAAATCACTTGTTGAGTGGATTTATGCTAACTCTTTGATGAAATGTCTCTCGGGCGAAGCAAGGCGAGAATGTGCAAGATTACACCGGTGAATCCCCGAAGAAAGTTATCCAAATGGGAAAAGATGTTGGAGACAAGTAAATTTTAATGGAGTACATTAGTGGACTCTATAGCCACTTGAAAATATTATTCCTCTTGGTCAAGCCGGTGAATGTAGATAAGGCTTGTTCTCAAGCCCACTATTTAGAGATGGACAAGAAGAAGAGTTCATCTTCCTCTCAACATGCTTCACACAAATAAGGTGACACAAAGCAAAAGGAGAAAGGAAAAGGGAAAGGTATGAAGAATACAAATTCCATTTATAATAAGGATACTAAATTTCATTGTGGTCCTTGTGATGTTGAAACTCATTCCGAGGAAAAATGTTGGAAGCTCTATCTGGGATTACATCCCTTCAAGAATAAGAAGAATAAAAATAAGGCCATGGCTTCCCTCAAGGGGGTGGATATATTTTGTAGAGAAGAGGTGGATGAAATAATGTGTTTTACCTTCATCCGTAGAGAGGTATGTTTGGGTGGTAATAATAATTTTCATGAAAGTGAACTTACTAATATTTTTTGTATAAAAATCCAAGTGAAGAAAACCCAATTGGATGTTTTTCGATACTTATTCTCAAGATAATTTGATAAGTAAGGAGTTAGTTGATAAGCTAGAATTAGATACTTACAATAATTCAAATCCATACCCATGGGGTTGGGGGAAGAAAGGCGTAGACATCAAGGTTACAAAACAATGCAAAATTATGTTTGGTATTAATAAAAAGTTCATTGATGAAAGTAATTTGGATATTGCTCCTCTTGATGTGTGTGGCATGATGTTTGGCATCATGTAATTATATATCAGGGATGCCATCTTCATGAGAAGAGCCAACCAATGTTTTTTGGTGAAGGATGGTAAGAACTACCTCATTTTAGCCTTTACAGGAGACTCAGAGATCTATTTGGTAAGTTACTTTAAAGCTAAGAAGCTTACTAATGCTAGTGGGAAATGTGCATTACTTACCTTGAGAGATATACAAGAAGAAGAATTTTTTATATCTAAAACCACTTGTAACATGTTTACTAACAAAGAGCAGAAGTAGATGAAAGAGTTGGTTCAATAGTTCAGGGAAGTTTTCCAAGAGCCTACGAGGTTATATCTAGTAAGGCCAATTGAGCATGAGATATAATTGCTACCCAATAGTCCTCTTCCAAACTTGGGATTGTACATGTAGTCTTTGAAGGATGCCAACGAGGTAAAACAAAAGTTACAATATTTGATTAAGTAAGGTATAATCCATCCTAGCACTTCTCCATGTCGCGTTCTATTATTGTTTTAGTACACAAGAAATATGGTTCATGGAGGATGTGTGTTGATTATAGGGCACTAAATAAAATAACCATAAAAAATAGGTACCTTCTTCTTTGAATTGATGATTTGTTGGATTAGTTACAACATGTTAAATATTTTACTAAGCCTAATTTGAAATATGGGTATCACCAAGCTTGGATTATGGAAGAGGACATCTGGAAAACAATGTTCAAGACCAAGAAAGGGTTAAATGAATGGTTGGTCTTACCATTCGAGATATGCAATACATCGGCTACCTTCATGAGGTTGATGAATGAGGTAATGAGACCCTTTATTGATTCCTTTTTCATTGTGTACTTGGAAGGAATTTTGGTTTTTGGAAATTTTTTTGAGTAACATATTAACCATTACATCAAGTTGTGCAAGTTCTAAAAGAGAACTAGCTAGTGTTAAATGAGAAGAAGTGTGAGTTTTCTCAACAATAACTTGTATTTTTGGGGCTTGTGGTTAGAGATGGATGGATGAGGATTGATCTGACTAAGATAGAGGCCATTATAAATTAGCCTACATCATCTAATTTGATTGAGACCAAGAGTTTTATTGGTGTAGTTCATTATTTGAGGAAATTCATCCGAACTTCTCTTCCATAAAGAACACCACTACAATATGTGACAACATATGGAAAGATTTTTGATTGGGGTAAGAAAAAAAAAATATTATTTTGAGTCCTTTAAATACAAGATTAGTCATGCTCTAGTTTTGGAAGTACCTAACTTGAAAATTCCTTTGAAGTAGAAAATGATGCTAGTGACTATCTTTATAAGAGGTGTCCTACTTGAAGGAGTTAGGCCTGCATGAACTATAATTTTGAAATTGTTTTAGGGAGTAATTTTGAATAATTTTACATATGATAAGGAATTGTATGTTCTTGTGCAAGTGGTTAAGAAATGGAAACATTACTTGATGGGTAAGGAAACTATCTTACACATGAATCACCAACCTCTTCCTAGTAATAGAAAGTTGGGTTTGTATATGTCATTACAGTTCCTTCCCGACCATGGGAAAACATCTCCATGGATTTTATGGGAATTTTTTCTACTCCCAAGAAATGACCTATGATTATATTTTTGTGGTAGTGGACCAGTTCAAGTAAAATGTGTATTGCCATTCCTGCAAGAAGATAATTAAAGATACTTGATGCAACCGAGTTATTTTTTCTAGTGTGTGGGTTCATTTTGGTTTTCACAATTCTATTGTGTTAGACAGGGAATCACGATTCATAGGACATTTTTGTTCTATTTTTAGAAAAAGATGGATACTAAGATGAAAAGGTCTCACTGATTTTCATCCACAAATAGATGGGCAAACAAAAGTGGTAAACTGTACCTTGGTTCAACTCTTGAGAGGGTACAACAGAAACTAACTAGGACTTGGGATGAGAATTTGGTGTATATAAAACATTCTTATAACAAGGAAATTAATTCTTCCATTAGTAAGACACCTTTTTCAAGCATGTTTTTGTTATTTTCTTAAGATTTTATTTGATGTTTTTCTAAGATTACCATGCAAAGACAACGAGAAAGTGGATATGGAAGTAGACAAAGTTGAGAAGTTCATTAAGAAAATTTAGGAGATACAGCCCTAGGTATAAGAGAGGTTGAAAAAGTTATAGGCCAAGAATAAACCAAGGCATGATTAGTACATAACTGAGCATTCTTTCTTTGTTGGTGACAAGGTATGGTTATACTTTAGTAGAGAAAAGCTACAAGGTAAAGCTAAGAAACTCAAGCCTCTTCGATATGGCCCATTTGAAATTATGAAACAAGAGGGGATGAATAAATTTCAATTATATTTTCCTCCTTATATGAGAATATATCCAGTTGTGAATGTTGAGAATTTACATCTCTTTAAGCCCTCTATGTTGGATTAGGAAGAACAAGGATTGTTGTTACCATTTATTGAGGAAATTTCTCTGGAAAATTAGTTAGAATTGGAGGAAGATGTGGCATTTTAGTGGAAAGAGAGGACAACACAATGAGGAGTGCAATACATGAAGGTTGATTGCATTGAAATGTCAATTGCCTATCAAGGCTAGGTGGTATTCTAGAGAAGATGTGGGGAAGAAATTTCCTCATCTCATCAGTCCTTGAAGCTTTTAGGGACTTAAAATCCTCAAATTGGGGAGGTATGATATAAAATGGATCTAGAAGTATCCAATTATATGTATTATCCAATGAAACTTGTAGTGAATACCCTCAACATGTTCATTATTCTATAAATGGTTAGGTCAAGATGACAGTGATCCTAGATACCTTCGAATGAAAAAATAATCCATTTCTTGTTCTATTCTTTGTGATGAATGTGAAACGGTTACTGAGAACTTCCGTGACGGTTATAGAACCTCCGATCTTAATAGAGTATCAATTTCTCAACCGCTACCTGTAGGAACTGGTAGTTATGCAACCGCCACGATGGTTCTATAACTACATCCCGCAGACAACGACAATTCTGCACCCGATGACACCAAAATTGGGAAACTCAACAATTGTAATTGTTTGGGCTTCCCAATTCGATTCGTTTCACCTCTCCTTTCATTCTTGGGTAGAAAAAACATAAATGCAATAATTTCATTCATCTAGGCAGGTGATTTGGAGTTAATTCAAGGGTGAGAAAAAAGAGAAAGTATGAATTGTTCTTGTTTTGTTCATAGACAATTGAGTTCTTTCTTGTTGAGGATTGTAAAAAATGTAATTCAAGTAGGATTTTGAAGCCTTCTTGAAGGTTATCTATTGGAAGTGAACTTATATTATATTAGATATTTACATAGTAAAAAGATGCAATTACTTACCCAGATGGAGTATTTCCCACATTGGGTTTCTCCATGATAAAATTCTAGTCTCCTTATCTTTCGTCTTTTAATTACAATATTGTATAAATGTTTCTCGAATAACATACTTGTTAAAATATTTTTTTTAAAGGTGTTCATTCATTATCACTAAGATAAGATATGTTTATTATACACAAGAGGAAATTTATGGATCCATAAGTGTGGACACAGACCCTAGATTACCCAACATGTTTTCTAGTCTAGATTTTCAATAAATACAAATTGACAGAGAGAGAACGTTCAAAATTGCAATTACAGAAATGGGCACAAAAATATATCTTCCCAAGGAAAGAGAATGGTACACCGGAAGGTCTGTCACAATGAAGCAAACCATAAACAACAAGGCTAAGGTCGAATATAGGTCGTACTCCCACCTATGCCAAAGTATCTCATGATTAGTGAGGGGTTGGAGTATGTTACACAAGTACAATGGTGTAAACCATAAGTGAGGGTCTAAAGGACCAAGGGTTGTATGTATCCACATTGGAGGAAGAATTCATACTCTCTCCACCCAAGAATAAAAGGACTGAAACAAGTCCTTTCATATTAGTGTGACTACTTGTATTTGAAAAAATATCTATCTAAAGTAGGGGTGTCAACACGCACAAAAGAATCTCACTTACACAAGAGGACACAAAAACAGAAGACAACTACACACCTCGTGCAAGAAAATATTATGGGTGACATGGAGAAAAGATCATATAAGAGATGAGAAGCCAAGGGGATAAAAAATACTAAGAGCACAATATTCAATGTTACAACTCAAGTATCAGGAACACCTTCTCCTCCTCTATCTCCGCAAGAGTTTAGCACTCCATATGAAACTAACAGAATGAAAATGTTAAGTGTGCAAGACATGCAAGAAAAATAATTTGTCACAAACACTAGTGTGCATCGAGTGAAGGAACCATTGAGAAAAAACAAACAAAAAGAGGCACATTTGAACAACAATACATGAAGAAGAAGGTAGGAAAAGATCATCCATGCAAATAACAAGTTGCAAAACAACAAAGACAAGAGGCAAAGAGAGTGTGCAAAGTGCCTAAAGAAGAGTAACAAAAGATGAATATTGTACATGTCAAAGAAAAGAATGTCATGGACATGAAAAGGAAGAAAGGATACAAATTTAAAAAGTAGAGAGTAGAAAAACAAGAGAAGAAGTTGAAGCACGAGCTATGGTAGAAGCGGAGGATAAAATAAAGGAAACCAAGAAGAAAGTAGAAGAAAATAAGAATAAAGAAGAAAGAAAGAGGAAGAAAAGAGAGAAATAAAAGAACAAATAGTTGAGAAGGCTAAGAAAGCACATGAAAAATCAAAGGCCAAGACACTTAGTACAACATCGAGAAAAGGAAGAATAAATGGACAAGGAGGATGCATAAATAGATGGGAAGACAACACAATCAATGACACCAACATGAAAATGTAAGCTAATTCTTCCTTCATCCCATGTTTGTAGTGTACTCCCACAAATTAATCACACAAATGTGTATGATACAACCTCCTAGTCTACATTCAACACACTAGAAGTAGATTTGGAGAAGTTACCATTAAAAACATAGATCAAAGGAGTACACACATTGTAAGCCACTATCATAGCAGCCAAACTACATATGGCCCAATAGAAGGAGAAATTGGAAAATACATTGGGAAATCTGAGGTTGTATGTTAAAAATACTGTCCCACGTTGGTCACAGACACCATAGATGACCAAGTCATGAGCGAAGCAATGCAGATAACACTTTTGGTTAACAAGTTGGTGGACAACTGGAACAACAATGAAGCAGAAAAAAAGCTTAGAGTACAAGTAGTGAACTCAAGAAATAAGTAAAGAGGAAATAATGATACTCAAAGAGTATATCACAATGTTGAAGCGGGAAAAAGGTCAAGAGAAAAAACTATCCTTCAAGCTCCTTGATTGGAATACACACTTGCAGGATGTCATGTGGATCATAAGAGTGACATTTAAATAGGGAAAAAATGCATCAAGTAGATGCTAATAGAGTGTAGAGGATTATGATTTTAAAAAGGATTTTTAGGAATCATTCTAAGCTAGGGATAATGTCGGTGAATGGTTGCATGATAATGGGAACACAATGCGAAAAGGAATACATTTACAAGGATTTCGGATCAACAAATGAGGGATCAGTTGGAGACGCTCATTCAGAGATATCTAGGCCGTTATTTTGATTCATGAAAAATCTTCCCAAAAGGACATGAAGGATCAACATTATGAATTTATCAGTGTACTAGAATAATTATAAGTGTACTATGGGAGAACAAATGAAGCCTTTTCATATTGGAATATATACAAGGCACACCTAGAGGTAATTCTCCCAACTTCGCAAGAAATGAAGAACACACCAAGGTTCATTCTGCTGCATATACTTCTTCGAAGAGCCAAGGAAATAATCATAATACAACCCCCATCATTCACCCTCACACTCAACCCAAGATTATGGAGAAATAGAAACAACCTGAGAAGTAGCAATACACAGGGAGCACCACAATTTTGTGGAAGGTAGTAAATTTTGTTATATCTATAAGCATGCCCACATAGTATAAAATCCCATAAGGTAAATCTACAAGGGAGTTCCCATAGATTAAAAACTTGAAAAGTGGTCTATTGGGAAGTCTAGTTAATTGAAAACATAAAAATGTGGTTAACTAGTGCGCAAAGGATGAAAAATTGTAAAAACATCCTCTGTGTTATCATGAATGGAGTAATTTACAACGCAACACAATCACCATTCAACACCAAAAAAGCGGACACAAAGTCAATTCCCCAACAGTTTGAAGCAAATTTTGTCTTGGGACGAGACAACTATTAAGTCTAAGAAAGTGTTAGATAGTAAAATGTAATAGCAATCGACATGGATATAGTTCATTATTTTGCAATCCTTTTATTTGTATATAGTCAGTATAAGACAAAAACTAGAATGTATATCTTCTTTGTGCATAGGTAAAGAATAGGAAAATCCTTTGAATATAAAATAAGGAGATGCAAGGAATGGTAGTTCAATAGTCATCGTATTTTGTATAAAACTATGTAATCCTATTTGCAAGTGAAGTTTATCTTGGATCCTAATAGAAAGTACTTCATTATAGTTACTTTTTCATCTACATTCTTATTTATCTCTATTTAATTGTAATTGCCTTATGGGAATCTGTGATATGGAAATTTTTCCTTAAATCTTGTTTATCATCTATTGCACAATTTAAAACTTAGTTATATTTCCATCCTATGTCTTAATCTAGACTATAACTTGTTGCATGTTTTGATGGCGAAATCTAGGAACCGTTGTCACCAAATCATTGCACTCCCGAATGGCCGAATATGGGTAGGATGTTCGGTGTGATTGGGACACATAGGATCACCTCTCAAGATATGAGACTTGAGCTTGAGGTGAACCTCCAGAGAATGCTTGACTTCCTCTTCCTAAACTAGGTGCTTAACTACTCCTAATATAATATGATGGTTTTCTAATCCTAGGCTAACATTTTCATGAGTTTTAGGGATAGTAACTTGCAAGGATGAAACTATACTAGGGATGGTGATGTGCTAAATAAAGGGATGTTTGAACTCTAGAGGGATTAATGTGGGTAGGATGCTTGCATCATTAGCCACCTTCACCTGTTGCAACTTAGAAAGGGTACAAAATACCACAAACTAGGGCATACGTTCCTTCGTCAAACTTGAGCATACATAAGAGAAAGATCAGATTTGATTCAATACAGATAATTTATCAGGAGGAAGAACACATGCACATGTTAAGCATCCATTTCAATGATTAAGAATGATGATAATGCAACTTTTAATCAACAGAAGGAAAATAATATTCTCACAACTGATGAAAAGATAATCACATTATTCCTTCACAACATGAAATAGATAACCCAAAATAAAGGTAAACTAATCACTCACACCAAGGAATCACACATTCACAAAGCATGTATTGACTAATCATGTAACACAATAAATCATATTTTCATAGGCAAGGTATAACTTTGAATATAATTAAAAGGTTTCAAAATCTCTGAAGCACTCTTCTAAACTTGAAGAGCAACTTCACCCAAAAATGATCTATCTTTCTATATTCTCCCTTTGCATTCCATGCATTCAACTATTTATAAGTTCTTCAGGCTGAGCCATTACAATTGGGCCCTTAACTAACATTTTTCTAAAAATAGAAATGTCATTAAATAAGGGAACAGGCTCCCATGAAAATAGAAAATTTGTTGCAAGGGTTTGACTCATTCAACCTTACAACTTTGACCAATCTAGAGCTTGGATCTTCCCTTCCATGGCCGCTCAGCCTTGACCTGGTTCTGCAACACTTTCTTCTTTCACAGTTTCCTATTGTCCTTCTTCCCATGTAGCCATTTGATGCTTATACTCCATGAAGCACTTGATGACCCCCGCATTTCTTCATCTCTAGGCCCACATGCATAATGATTCACTACATCTGCCATCTCGATCTCCTTTGTGATCCGGCGAACTTTTCAAAGTTTTCGTGAATTTCTTTAGCCTTCCTATGAAATTATGGCACAAAACCATTCTACCAATAGAATCACAGTTGAAAGTTCGGTAACCTCATCATCATGCTTCACAAAGTCCTTGAAATTTTACTTAATTTTATCTAGAGGAAGAGCATCAATGTTTTCGTTGAAGAACTTACAATTAGCAACATCAAATTCTTCTGAGATATCATTCAAGGCATCCATGATCTCCACTCTTTTATCATCTAATTTTTTAATTAGATCTTGCAGAACTTGGCACCAGAATTCCATGGCTTTCTGATATTCAAAAAAATTGGAAATATCCTCGATCACATCTTCCTAAAGGAGCAAGTCCTGGGTCTTCTACTCGATATCACTCCACGTTGCCAAATTCGAATTTAAATTATTATTATCTTCAAAAAATCCTCATCCATTTTATAGATAAAAACCCTTCCAACCTATAGATCATTATATATTTCGACAACCTCCTCGATTAAAGGATTAGATTCCTCCAATATGTGTTCTATCCATCCATTTACTGATCTCCCTTTTTTTCCTAGCTTTTCAAGCTCATGATAAGAAAATTCGTCGATGGTAGACAAAACCATCATAGACGTAGTAGTTGAAACTTTGATAGATGGAGTAGGTTGGGTTACTTTACATAGAAATGCGGTGAAATTCTCAACCTTGGCTTTGAGTTCATCCTTCGTAGCTTTATCTTTGTCATATTTCTCCAAAGAAAGCCCCAAGAGTAGTGTGCACATATTTTTGGCCCTTCATGAGTGGCTTTTCCCAATGAAAATACGAGAGATCCGATAAGCTACAGCTGTAATCGTTTCCTTAGTTTTTCCCTCGATGGGAGTAGAAACCTCTATAACCCGCTCCCAAATGGATTCACTGTCGATGGAAACAATCCTTGGCCTCTTGGCCTATCTTTTGGATGTATGTTCTAATATACTGAGATCTATAACATCTCCCAGAGGCACCTTCTTCTTTTTATTTGGAGTCTACCTAAACAACCATTCTAGAATGGTTGATTCTCGATGAAGATGGATCGGTAGATCCAATACCGAAACATTAGTTATGACAAGAGCACTAGAAACATTAATTGGAATTTGGGTAGAAGTGGAAATGATGGATGGGGTGGAAGTAAGAACAGCCATAGGAGTTGATAGAATGATGTTAGGGGATGAGATGGAAGGGAATGGAAGTGTTAAGGGAAATGAAGAAGAAATGAGTGACCCGATAGTTTCTCCAGTTGAGAGAACTAGAAGGGATGAGAATACTTGGTCCATAGAAGGAGATGGGAAGGAGGAAAGCGATTGTGGAGGTGGAAGGAGCTGATATTGGTAGTGACAATGGAAGACGAGGAAGGGATGATGGATCTTGTGAGATGTGAGGAGAGTCACTAACTTCAACCACTTATGTCACAAAGTCTTTGTAGGAGGCATGGTCTTAGAGAAAGGAGATTTGGAAAGAGATGAGCCACCAATAACAAAGGAAAATTTTTTGGCACTTTGTATGGGAGTTTTGGGTCGACCTTTTCCCATTTGTGGGTGATGATTAGATTATGGTTAGTGGGGCTACTATATTTATAGGTTTCTCTACCCCCTTAGGTGAGATTCCCAAGGTGGCTAACCAACTAAAATTCCTCTGAAGAATGGGCCCCACTCTCTCCTTGGTATTGCAACATTCCTCTTGATACGAATCAATCCATGGAAATGGTTGATTGATAAGATTATCAATGTTTATACGCTGCATCCAAAACCTCATCATTATCTTGCACATCCATTGGGACATCAGCAAAACCAAACTGCTGAAATTCATCCAGGGTCAACCTCTCATAATCCCTTTGTCGGATGATGTATTCATCTCGACAATGAATCCAGATATCCTCCAATTGGGGCACGTGGGAACTAGACCGACCTATTTCACCGAATTTACCCCAATAATCGAAGTTGGTCCGTGGATGAAAGGTTTGCAAGGTTACTTCATCCATCTCTACATCCACATTTTTAGCCTTATGAATATTTGGGTAGGTGTATCTACCAATTGAAATAGGGAAATGCATTCCCACTTTGTGGTGCTTAATTTGGATAAGATGATAATTCAACAATTTTCGAACCAATTCAAGGAGAACCCACTTATCGGTAGGACATCTTGGAAATTTTCTAGGAACACCTATGAAGCCGCGAATGCATAGGTAAGTAAATGTGGGAAAATGAAAGTAGATTACTCCCCACTCCCGCACTTCTTTGAAAGCTTCGTCATAAATACTTCGACATTTGTATAATTATTTATCAAAACAGAGAGGATAACTACAAAAAGGCATCATTAACCCTACAAAAATGTCTTCTCCCCTCGTTCGGGAGTGAGTGAGGATAGAAATCATAGATTTGGAAAGTGCTGTAAATACCTTTAGTATTCAACCCAATGAAATCTCCCATAGCAGCGGCCGCATAAACCATAAAGGATGTCATATAAAAGCTCTTTGTGGAAAGCACTTTTCTCAACAGATAGCAAATGGAGCTAATGATATGCTCCACCCATCGAGATAAATTCCTTATTATTTTTGATGGCAAAGTGATGTACAAGAACATCCATTCCTAGAATTCCCTTATCGAAGGAAGCCCTAAAATTCTAATTAATAGCACAATGATGTCATTGACCTCCTGAATGAAGTCCGACTGATACATAGTTTTTGGCAATTTGGCAACGCTCTTGGCTAGGTAACTTTTCATCATGAATTTCATGCATGACTCAACCTCCTTATCCCAATGTTCTACTACTGATTCTGGAAAAATTGCAGCGTAATCTTCAACGTCAGGAAGTTTGAGGAGATCTTCGAAGAATGCAGGTCCAGACAGATTACTAACTTATCATCATCATCTTTTATTGACATAGATTCTTCGTCAAAGTGAGTCTTCTTGCTAAAACAAAATCTGGGCAATGCATGGATGTGGGGAAACTAACGACAAGGACAAGCCCGTATTTAATTTTACTCCCACTATAAGAGGAAGGAATCCCATGCGCACCGCCTATCACCCAGCAGACAGGCCGAGCGCTCACCCAAGGCACGCACGGATGTCGAGTCTCTCTTTTATGTGAGTTTTTAGTGGGAAGCATTCATCAATGATTAGTATAAGAGTATTTAGGAAAGAAGTTTAAACATACAAGGATTATGGGGCTCAAGATGGCCTCCAGATCCTTGTAGCTTCTTTAGACCATGTGTTTTAAAAGACTCCATAACATATAATACAAAAAGAAAGCTATAACCATTCATTCATAGCATGAAAGGAAAGATAAATTTTATGAACGAAATATACATGAAACCCACTGATATTCATATCTAATTACAATAGGTAACCTCATTGTATTCATCGTTTCATTACAAAGAGCCATAGAGGGGACTACAGTCATGCACATCACTAGGCTTGTATAACTATGCAAAAATAGAAAAGAAATTACAATGCTAAGCTTAGTACATTCCTTTCTGCATCAGAGCTCCACTCGTAGTAATCCTGCAGAGCTTCACCCATGTTATCTCTCTGTGTGTATCTCTCCTATCTTCTCCTCTTATGTCTATATTCCCCTTCCTTTTTTGGTCTGTAGGAACTTGTATTTATCACCTTCCCACGCTGCCAACTCACCTTGCCGCACCCTTAGATCTGTCACCAAGTGTCGAATGTGGTCCTTCAGTGAGCATGTTTCCTCAGGCTTGAGCTCTCCACTCCATCTCATGATGGTCTTCTAGAAGATTCCTTTACTGGCATGCTCTTTCCTAGGCCACCTGTTGCCAGGCTGACATCTTATCCACGTGCAACCGATCATGCTTTTCACATGTTCTGCCTTTGTTGCTTAAATTGGCTAAGTCATGAATCTCCTTTCACGTGCCGCACACGCTATATGCTTGCTTGAGCCTTTTCTATTGCGTGCTTTTGCCTTGCGCACCATCCTATAACTAGGGTCTTGCGTACCCACGCACCTTCATACTTAGTCAATATTTCAGGGGCCCAACATCACCCCACACTACGCCTGTTCTCCACCCTCATAAACATTTTACTTGACCAAGGTGTAAGTTGGCTCAATGGAACCAAGATGTATATAAATATTACAAAAAAATGAATAACGAATGAAAGAATAGGGGAAAGAATGA
The DNA here is from genome assembly GCA_018340775.1 of Taxus wallichiana var. yunnanensis. Taxonomy (NCBI): domain Eukaryota; kingdom Viridiplantae; phylum Streptophyta; class Pinopsida; order Cupressales; family Taxaceae; genus Taxus; species Taxus wallichiana. The sequence goes on from CM031239.1 coordinate 192,258,763, forward strand.
AGAATGGGGGAACATTAAACCAAAAGGCTGGGGAAGTCCTTCCATAAGTCTGCCTCCAACTTACTCCATGTATCAACCTCATTCGTGCCCATGTAATTCCTTCCTTTTGGTTCACAATCTCAAACTGGCTCTTTACTTTTTTTGATCACACAGATCTTCTCTTTGATTGAATATGAAAAATCCCTAGCTTATATCTTTCACTTATATCTCCAACTCTTCATTTTTGCAAAGTAAAATGAGAGTGCCCCGACCCTCTATTTATAGTTTTTCCTTTTTTGGTCATTAAATGCTACTTTACCTACCCTGTACTTTTTTCATTTAATGCAGCTTTTTAAAACAAAACCCATCTTCAACACCTTCACTCACGTGCCCTTCTGCGCAAAAACTCCTCCAACCTTCTGGCGCACAACCAAACCAACCTAACAAGAGACTCTTACGCACACTCAACCCGCGCCAAAGGCACTTCTTCTATCTAGATTATTGCTTTTGCCTACCTCGTGTTGCTTTAAATGTGCTTCTTTTTCCTTTGTACGTGGGATCTATGAGTAGCTTTACCCTAGCACCAACCATTCTATCTTTTCTCTTCATCTCTCTTTTAACCGGGCTACTCAACAAGGCTCTTCAACACAACTTCCTTGGTACTTTTAATCACGTGCTTCTTCACTTTTCTCCACCCCACACTTAAATGATGCGTGGTCCTCTGCACACTCATAAATTCTCCAAAAATAGCAATAAGGTTACCGGTGCCCAAGGCGCAAAACAAAACAACAACGTGAAAGGGAAACACAAGGAAAGGAAAATGCATAAAGGAAAATTCTAAACTAACTGGAAAAACTACCTTATTTACAAACACCAAGAAGACTTATTTATAGTAGGGCTTGACTACTGCCATTGAAGTGTCTAGGAAACTTTGTTCCATCCAGTGCTAGTAAATGGAACGCGCCTGAATCAAGGATGTACAAGATTGTGTAGGGACCTAACCAATGGACTTTCAACTTCCCAGGATGGCACAAAAATTTAGAATCATACAAGTAACACCATCTGCCCAACCTCAAACTTCTTGTTTCTAATATGGCAATCATGCCAAGCCTTTTGCTTTTCCTTTTCCACTGTTTGGCTCCAACGGGCAAGTGATCATCTCTCATCTAGTTTCATTAGTTCATCAATTATTTCTTCCAACGCTTGTTCATCGGCTAATCCTCCTGTGGTGCACTATTTGTAGAGAAGGTAACATAAATTCAACCGGCAAAACAACTTCCACACCAAACACCAATTGAAAAGGTGTGGCTTTATTTAGTCTTTTATATGTAGTCCTATAAGCCCATAAAACTGCTGATACCTTGTCATCCCAATCCTGTCTTCCAACATCACAAATTTTGGTCAAGGTATGACTTAGTATTTTGTTGAATGCTTCTGCGGTTCCATTTGCTTGTGGGTGATAGGGCATAGTCTTATGATGAGCCACCATGAACTCAGATAGTAGGATCCTCACAGTCTCATTTAGAAAATGCGTACCCCTATCACTGGTCAAACTCAAAGGGCATCCATACCTTGTGATAATGTTCTCCCATAGGAACCTTGCCACTATTGCTGCCATGCAATCTTTAGTCGGGGCTGCTTCCGCCCACCTTGTGAGATAATCCGTGCAAGTGATGACATAACGTGACCCAGTCCTACGCGCGTTGCCGGTGTAATAGGTCCTACAAAGTCTATCACCCATTTTTCAAAAGGCTCTGTGCTAGGAATAGGATGCAAAGGCATTTCATCTCTCCTTCCTGGTTTGCCAATGTGCTAACAGTGGTCACATGCTTTACAATAATCTCTACAATCCCTGTACAAGGTTTCCCACCATAAACCTGCCATTAAAATCTTACGCGCAGTGGCATCACCTGTGTAATGCCCACCCACACTTCCTCTGTGTGCTTCCTCCATGATGGTCAGGCGCTCATGTTCTAACACACATCTACGCAAAACTTCATCATGTCCCAATTTGTATAAGTCTCCACTAATCAACATGTAGGGTGCGACGCATATGGCCAACTACTTCTTCTCCAATGCCCTCATTCCATCCAGCACCACACCTTCTTTTAAAAATACAGCAATCTCTTCCAAATCTGAGGGCACGCACCGCAATCTAAATAGTTGCACGTCTAGCATTGTTTCCTCAATACTTTACGTGTCCTCTCCTGAATCAATTCTTGACAGATGATCAGGTCCACAATTGATTTTTCTAGGCTTCACTACAACGGTGAACTCAAACTCTTGAAACAACAACACCCATCGACATATGCACCCTTGAAGAACAAGCTTGTTTACTAAATACTTTAATGCCATGTGGTCGGTGTAAAATACAAAGGGTGTTGCCAATGAGATATTGTCAAAATTTGAAAAGTGCATAGATCATTGAAAATGCCTCACACTCGGTTGTGGTATAATTCTACTCTGCTAGTGTTAACTTCCTGCTTGCAAAATAAAGAGGATGATCAACAATCCCCTCACCTGGTTGTGCAAGTATTGCTCCAATGGTGGTTCTGAGGCATCTACATGGACATGGAAGGGCTTGTCCTAAGAGGGAAATCACAAAATAGGCACGGTAATAAGCCTATCTTTTAATGTATCAAATGCCCTCTGCTGCGCCTTTCCCCAATGGAAGGTACTTTTGTGTCTAAGCAGCTCCTCTAAAGGTGTGGTGATCTTGGCATACCCCTTAATGAATTTTCTATAATATCCCATATGCCCAAGGAATCTGCACACTGCACTCTGGCTAGTAGGTTCCCTTAACCCCACAATAACTGCAACCTTAGTGGGATCTACCAGCAAGCCCTCCTTACATATGATATGCCCCAATAAAATCCTAAAGGGTGTAGCAAACACACACTTCTTAATGTTGAGGGATATCCTCAACTGCCTACACCTTTCAAACATTAATCTCAAGTTGTCATAATGGTCCTTAACGGACCATATCTTTGTCTTATCATCCAAGTAAACCTGAAGAAACTTATGAATGAAGTCTGGAATGCTTGCACCACTATGCGCGAAAAGACAATAGGCGCATTTTTCAACCCAAAGGGCATGACCATATATGCAAAACTTCCCCACTCGGTGGAAAAAGTTGTCTTCTCCTAGTCCTCCTTTGCAATCCGGACTTGGTGGTATCCTGAAAATCCATTCGTAAAGGAATAGATTTCGCGCCCAACGACTCCTAGAATTTCTTTAGTGAAGGGGTCGAGAAATGGATCAATGACACAAACTACATTCAATTCCCTATAATCCACACAAATTCTAATCCACCCATCCTTCTTGATGCTAATTACCATTGGACTTATCCATTTTGATTCTTCTACTACCTCAATGATCCCAGAAGCTATCATCTTGTCTATCTCCTCCTTAACCTTCACACGTAAGTTGGGATTCATCCTGGTAGGGCCTTTTTCTAATCATGCATGCACCTTCCTTCAGTTTTATCCTCATCTCCCCCAAGGAATGGTGGACACCTTTTAGCTCATGGTACCCATGCGGGAATAAATCCTCGAATTCACACAATAGATCAATGATCTTTGATACTTCCTTCTCCATCTAATAATCCCCAATAATAGCTTCCTTAGGTTCTTCTCCTGAACCGATGTTAACCTTATTTGTCTTTAAAGGCTCATGGTAGGCATGCGCGCGAGCATCTACACTATCCACTACTTCGCGCATCCCCACAGAATGGCTAACATCTAAACTCTCGATTCCTCTCCATCAATCACATATACTAACTTTCCCTTTTCCTTTTCCAAACATGTACGCTCAAGCTGTAACTCTTATGTTTCTTCAATCTCTTAAGCGCACCTCCAATCCTAGTTCACCTAGTAGTTCCAACACCTATCTTCCGTTCTGGCACTATCCCCCATTGTAAGGTGCTTGATACCTTACAAGGCCTTATCAACCAATGGTTTGGTACTCCGATACTCAAAGGCTTGAATAAGATCAGCCGCAAGCTCTTGCCAATTCCTTGTTTGGTGGCGTGTCTCTGAATGAATGTACCATGTGCACGCACAACCCTACAGTGTAGAATACAACTTGTGCACCTAGAGGGATGGTGGCAAGGCTTCCGTGCCTTCTCTCCAGACTTGTTCACACTCATGGATATGAAAAGAGGCGGGCTCCTTCCCATGGTACTCCTTGATGATGGTGGGTATATTACTTTTAGAAAATCTAATAGAGAGAAATTATTACCTCGTACCATTCTAAAAAGCTCTCCTGATGTGTGTTCCACCAATGAGCTGCTTATCTTTGAGCAAGACGTAACTCAACATCTCCCTTTGTTCCTTTTCATTTTTCCACTGAGCTTCTATCTCTTGCTAGAAAGATCTTAGGGAATGCTCCTCTGAGTACTTGGGTAGTTCTTTTCCCCCAAGGCATCGAACCATGCGTGCCTTAGTTACCTTGGTCACCGATCCTCTCAACTACCATCCCATTAATTCATAAGTCCCATGGCACCCAATTATCACATGCCAGGCTGGTGGTATCACTCACTAACTGAGCATCCTCAAACTAGATAACCCAGTTAATAGGGTGAACCATCTTAAGGTCTCTGATTGAGTGCACATAAATCTTGTCCAAAACCTCTTCTCCTAACAGTTCAATGTAGGGCACTGACTTCCAATCAACCAAGGGTATAATGACCTAGTCCTCTTTGTTCTCAAAATTGATGTACCCTTTGTTGAACTGGAGGTCTGCATTGTTCTTGTTACACCAAGGGCGCCCAAGTAGTCTTTGGGAAATTGTATGCGCCTCAAGCACCAAGACTTTGAAGTCCCTAGTAAACTTGGCTCCTGGATAGTAATAGCTACATCCTTCAAGAAACCGATGGGAATTTCCTTAGTCTTGTTTTCCATATACAACACATTTGAAGATGGTTGTAACATAGGTCTCCCCATCTGATGCCATGCATCCAAAGTTAAAACATTAACCTCCGTGCTAGTGTCAATGAGTATATTGCTAAGGAGACATCCATCCAAAACAACATTTAATGTAATCTCTTTTTCATAGTCGAGGATGTGAGGGGGAAGGTTCGCGTGCAAGACTTTCCTCTTGCGCTCTTCTCCAGTGCATGGTACCTTCTCTCTCAACAAGGATCCTAGCAAAGGAATGATGTTCTCCTGTCTTAGCATTTTACACACCTCCTTGACCTCATCCAGGTCATCTTTCTACACCTCGATCCTCCTTCCTTGTTCCTCCCTCCTGGATTGCTCCTTTAGACACTAGATCTCCCCTTGCAAGCTTTGAATAACATCCATGGTGTCCTGATATATCTCCTTCTGATGCACGGGGTCTAGGTACTTTCCATGAATGACCTCTTCTCTTGAAATGAGGCTCTTCTATCTTGGTATCTCTCTTACACGCGTAACTTCTGCCCTTGTTGTTACCAAAACAGGCTCCAAACCTTCATCCGTGTTACCGAGGCATCCATTGTATGTCTACCTTCTTGATGCTAACCATCGCAACGCCTTTTTCCTTTTGGTGCTGCTGATTCATATGCTCATATAACTCGGGAACTCCTCATACTTATGCTTCTTTCCGCACCATGAGCACTGCAACAAGTCCAGGCACTCACACTTGTAATGTTCTATAGATCCACAGTTGAAACATGTCCCTTGCGGGAACTCACTCCTTCCTCCGCATGGTTACCTTGTCCACGGAATCCTCCTCGAAAACCTCTTCCTCACATGCCTCCATCTGCATGCACACTCCTCATAATGGTGATCATCATTTTTAGAACTACTGGCAATGCTGGTTTGGTGCACCCCATGATCAATGGCCTCATGTATCTGATCAATGAGCCTACAGTCTTTAGTATCATGGGTCGTGGAGGTGTAAATATTGCAATAATAGGATACATTCTTTTTGATTGCGTCGTTGTAGTAAGGGACATATACTGACATCATGGTCCCCATGATAGATTTCACAATCTAATGTTATAGCACGTACCATCCTCCTGGGAAATTATCCTTAACGTGCCCCTCTATCTCACAATCTGTGGACCACAAACTAGTGCAAGTCTCATGGATCGAGTTTGCAGATAGCTTTTCCAATTGTCTAGCCATAGCAGCAATATGAGCCTCCAAGAACGGGCTAACGCTAGTATCAATACTACCAATGGATTCAACACACAAAGCAACCTCTAATGCTTCACACGGATCTGTGAAAGTCTTATGAGACAGGGCCCTTCTAAAAGGGGTGATCAATCCTCCAACAAACCACTGTGCATGCTGAGAAGGATGTATATCATATGATAATTTAGACAAGAGAGTCTTAAAGCATACATCATACTCCTGCACACTCTCTACCATTCCTTGTTGTATCTCCTTCAAAGTGCTAATATTTCTTTTCTCGAACTCAAGAATGTGGAACTCTACCAGGAACACATTTTTTAAGGTGGTGTAATCCACCACTGTTTGATGAGGATCATACTTTATATACCAACAATGCACACACCCTTGCAATGTGGTTACAAATTGACTAGCCTTTTGTTATGGGGTTGTGATACCTTTCGCGTGCCATAGCAGTTCACACTTGTGAACATGTTCATAGCATCCTCAATGCCCATGTAATCTGGTAAGTGTAGAGACATTTCAAAGAAAACTTGAGGTGGTGGCTGGGGTCCTTGTCCTATACTAGATCCTTGGTTCCCTCTAGTGTTTCCTCCTTTGCACGATCCACCAGTCCGGGTCCTATACCTATAGAGCCACTAGATCCACTAGAACCACTGGGTCCAATAGGGCCTGTAGGAGCTGTTCCAAGTGCCCCACGGCCCCACCGGCTGTGCGTGCGCCGACAGTCTGTGATAGTGCCCCACCACCGCTACTTTGTCCCACACTACTCCCTGATGCGAGAACAAAAGTTTGCACACTTGCCCCTTATCCAAAAACTCCTCCAAATACTGGAATATGTGCAGCCATAGAAGAAGGGAATGTAAAATTGTATCTCCTAGGCATGGATCTGTCTCTTTCACTAGTTTCAACTGGATCAATACTTCTTCCTGGTTCGGGAAAACCAAGTTCCAGGGCTTGGTCACTGGGTGGGTTTAGATATGCACTAATGAATCTCCTTTATCCATGCTAAGAACTCTCACCAGAAGCTGAAGGGGTCTCCCTCACGCGCTTTCCAAGATGGGGTAGTATAGACTACTCAGGTTCCACGTCCTCCATGTGAACCTCAACTCCTTCCCGCAACGTCTATCTCCATAGATCCATCACACTAGTAGCTTCATGTAGTCTAGTAATCTCCCTTTCACGCACTTCACCATACTTGAGCTATCTTCTTCCCTCTATTTTTTTATCATATCATCTGCCATCTTCCTCCACCTGAGCTTCCTTACCTAGTGCTCAGAATGGTTTAGCTAGCCATTGGGAGTGCTTCTAAACTCATGGTAACCATCAATATCTTCATAGCTAGAGGGATAACACGTAGAAATGATCCCCTAGGTTCTCATAGAAACTCAAACTCAACAACCTCTGGACAAGAATACGTGGAAATGGTGTATTCCAGTGTAGCTAGCTAGTACTCCTCCCCACCAGTGATCTACAAAGCATGGGTCCACATCAGATCTACATCCTACAACCTTTGGTAGTCTTCTTTGGTCCATATCCACAATCCATAATGCCAACTTGATCTAGATGCATAGGCTAAAAGCCACCCAAATAACTCTACTGGGAAGTAGCAGAAAAAAGTCTCATACAGATCATGGTAGAGATTCTCCTCTACCCATCTACGTGTATCAAACTCAGGTCTAGTGCTGAATCTCTAGGCAAATTCATCCTTCATGCTCTTGAACCATGATTCAACATTTTCCAATGTTAACCGATCCGTCATTACTCTTTACACAGATCATGATGCATGCTATATCCCACTACAACTTTGAAAAGAGGTCTCGACAACGAGAACCAAGATGTAGTAAATTTTACTCCCACTATAAGAGGAAGGAATCCCATGCATGCCGACCTATCAAGCAATAGAAGCTGAGTGCTCACCCGAGGCATGCACGGGTGCCGAGTCTCTCTTTTATGTGAGTTTTTAGTGGGAAGCATTCATCAATGATTAGTATAAGAGTATTCAGGAAAGAAGTTTAGACATATAAGGATTACAGGGCTCAGGATGGCCTCCAGATCCTTGTATCTTCTTTAGACCATGTGTTTTAAAAGACTCCATAACATATAATATAACAGAAAGAAAGCTACAACCATTCATTCATAGCATGAAAGGAAAGAGAACTTCTATGAACAAAATATACATGAAACCCACTTATATTCATATCTAATTGCAATAGGTAACCTCATTATATTCATCATTTCATTACAAAGAGCCATAGAGGGTAGACTGTAGTCATGCACATCACTAGGCTTGTATAACTATGCAAAAACAGAAAAGAAATTACAATGCTAAGCTTAGTACATTCCTTTCTGCATCAGAGCTCCACTTGTAGTAATCCTACAAAGCTTCACCCATGTTATCTCTCTCTGTGTGTATCTCTCCTATCTTCTCCTCTTATTTCTATATTCCCCTTCCTTTTTTGGTCCACAAGAACTTGTATTTATCACCTTCCCGTACTACCAAATCACCTTGCTGCACCCTTAGATCCATCGCCAAGTGTCAAATGTGGTCCTTCAGTGAGCATGTTTCCTCAGGCCTGATCTCTCCACTCCATCTCATGATGGTCTTCTAGAAGATTCCTTTTCTGGCATGCTCTTTCCTAGGACACCTATTGCCAGGATGGCATCTTATCCGCGCACAACCGATCATGCTTTTCACGTGTTCTGCCTTGTTTCTAAAATCAGCTAAGTCCTGAATCTCCTTTCGCGTGTCGCGCACACTATATGCTTCCTTGAGCCTTTTCTCTTACGCGCTTTTGCCTTAAACGCCATCCTGTAACTAGGGTCCTGTGCACCCACTCACCTTCATACTTAGTCAATATTTCAGGGGCCCAACAAGCCCATTATTGTATATGGCCTGCATCTATGGTTTCTTGTTTGGAGCCTTTACTCTTTCCCAAAAATCTAGAAAATCAATCTATCCTAGGTCAATGTCCCTTATATTTCCCAAGTCAGAAGACAAGCAGGAGTGAGGAGCAACTCCAAGAAATGAATACCTCATCTTGTCCTTGCCCTTTGATGTGGAAGTAGACATTAAGCTCTGTAGTTTGGAGCCTGATGTTGAAAAGTCCCGAAAAAGAGGAGTTTGAAAACCCGAAGTGTAATATCCTGAAATGACAGGTCCCGAAATTCCCAAAGTAAAGAGTTTCCAAAAATTTGACTCGAAATCTGAAGTGAAAACCTTCAAAATCAAGGGATGAGTTCCAAAGTAGAGAAGTATGAAATTAAAACCTGTTTTCCGAAAGACTTTCCTCCGAAATCCACGAAAATAAAAGTTTCAAATTTTTGAAAATGAAAGCTACGAAAAAATTTCCAAAAAAAGTTATGAAAAATAGTTCCAAAATGCACGATTCCAAATGAATGAAAAGATTTGAAAACTGACTTATGAAATCCCAAAGTGAAAAAAAAACCAAAATAATGACTTCCAAAAATCCAAAAATAGGAGTTCCAAAACTCTAAAAAGAGAACCTCCAAAAATATGATGAACCACCAAATTTCGAAGTTTGGGAAGAAAGTTTGCTAAACAATAATCCCTCCAAATCCTAGAAAATGAGAAGTGTTGAGAAGGAGAATGGGAAAACCTGAGAGGATCCTTTGGAAAACTCGAATGCCTCGTAGAAACTCAAAATGTAGAAACATGGTGGGGAATGAGCTTGTCATTTCAAAATATATACAAAGAAGGAACCAAAGGAAAACAAACCAAGAGGAAACAAAACAAAATAAAAGATCTTAAACCAAAATAAAATAACCAAGTTGAAATACCTCGAAAATGACATCGAAAAAGCACAAGAAAATAGTATGTCAGAGCAAAGTGTCAGGTGAAAATGACAAGTAAAAAAATGAGTTTAAATAGAAAACCCGATATTAATGGAAAAAAACCGATCCGTACGGAGGTAGGTGAAGAATTAATTTTATGAAGGAATTTGAAAGTCTCGAAACTCGAAAGGCCGAAATTCTGAAATTTCAGACTTTCAGGGTTTTGAACTTCAGAGATTTGGAGATAAAAATGTGAATTGGCAATAAAAATTTCTAAAACCTTAAATCACGAAACCCTGAAAGTCTGAAATTTTGGACTTTCGGGTTTTGGACTCATGAATTCGAAAGTGAAAACTCAAAAATGACCCAGAGAGTTCCGAAAATTGAAAGCCCGAAATTCCAAAAGGGATTTAACGAAAAGTGTGACAAAACTTCCAAACCTCGAAAACTTGAAAGTCCAAAATTTTAGACTTTCGAGTTTTGAGACTTTGGGAATCACGGGTTTAAAATTGCCAATTGTTAAGTAAAATCTTTGAACCCCAAAAGCTTGAAATTTCAGACTTTCGGGGTTTTAGACTTTGAAAATTTGAAAACACATTTTCAACTCACGCCATTTAAACTTTGAAAGAGAAAATATCGAAATCCAAAATCTGAATTTTTTTATTTTGGGACTTGGAGGATTTTTATTTACATTTGATTTCCTCCACACAAAGGATTTTCTCAAAAAAATTTGTCTGACTACTTTTGACATCCATTTCTCAAGGTAGATTAAAACATTAACAGAACCTCTGCTAATAACCAATGACACCAAGAGAAATTTTTGGTTCCGATACAAGGATGTCATTACCACCTTTTTCCCACTTGGAACTTGATGTAGATCAAAAATATCTTCATTTGGTTGATCCAGGTGATCGGATCATTCGATTGAACTTGCACATTTTCACTTTTGGAATAATGTTACACCATTGGCTAGAAGATCCACCAAGTTGTGCAGAGGATCCTCCTTGGTTGGTGTGATTTGGATTTGGTTACACATTGCTTGAGGAACCCATGTGACTTGAATGGGAATACATGTCAATCTTCATGCTTGAAAGAGTGTTCATCATCTCCTTCGTATTGATTCAATCTCCATCTTTATTTCACCCTTCACTATGTCTAAACCATTGTCTAATTTTTCCTCATATCCTCCTTTATTAAGTTCAATTGATTACCAAATAAGGTCTGCATACAATGTTGAGTTCATCCCTATCTACCATATTGTTCACCTTTTCTTGAATTTGGTTAACCATTTTTGATACCTCGAATACGAGGATTCAAAATCCACATCTTCTTTATATGCTTTCATTTTTGGGGTGGCTTGACCGGTCCCTTGGCCTCTAATTGACCTCCCTATCATGATGTAATATTTGGGTTTTGGTATACAAGGATTAGGATAGGAATTTAGGGTTTGGGATTTTGACATAGAGTTTCAGATTATAGATGGATTTACCTATAATGGAAAAATACATAAGGAACAAACCTTAGATATTTTTTGGAAATCTTTCCACAAATATAAGAAACTTAGAAAAAATCCACAAATAACAACCTATGGAGAAAATTTATGAAAAACTATAAAATGGATATAAATTACGAAAAATAAGTCCACAAATATTGAAATTTTGGGAGAAACTTACTTGACTAATTTATCCACTTAGATAAAAATTGCATATAAATTTCCCACCATTTTGAGGATATATCCAAATCTTTGAAATTGGGGTTTTAACCCAAATTTGACCAAATCAAATCTCTCATACCATTTATAATGAAATTACTTAGATAAATTTGAATATCAACAACAATAGGACACCAAAGAACACCAAAATATAGAAAAATGATCACAATATGCTATTAGAATGAATTAACCACTTTGAGAGGGCAACCTCTAAACCATACAGTAAGACTCAAGTGCTCAATATGATGATAATCTACTACTACGTAACTCCTATATATATCTATGATGCCATGAAATGCACTTAGGCCGACCTAGTAATGTAAACACAAAAAAATGCACTTTAGGCAATATTTAGCCGATCTTATACTACTATTTAGAAGGTTCTCAAGTGGATAAAGTACTAATTAATCCCACCTTTTGGCCATCTTTATTTTATATATTTTTTCATCATTCCCACATATTTTATTGCACTTATTTGCCCATTTCATAACTTTCCCATCATTCTAGCCCAAAATCAGGGTGTCCCACCTTGTCTTTGGGGCACCCGATCTATGCACATCCTTTCCCACTTCTTTTTGGGGCCTTTCTAGCCATTTTTTTCTTTATCTTTTCCCAGTCGGCCTTGTCGAGATTAGTTACAAAATTAAGCTTGAGATCCCTATAAATATAAAGCTATAAGACCATAATAAGAGTCCTAGGTCATATCATTACACACTACTATCACTCCATCTAGAGTTGCATCCATTGCATCACTTGCATCCACATAGTTCCATGCATAAAGGATAGGATATCTGCATCACACACACTGCATAGGGGGAGGGATTCTATTCTATTCCATGCACAAATGTTATTTAAATTTTCTATAGTTCTTATTGCTCGCTACTTCATAAAGTGCGATTGACACACGAAGCACCTAGGACATGACATTCACACACTCACCATAACTACATCATAGTCTGAAATGTAGTGCAAAACTCGGTGATAAGAACACTATTTTGGTGGATGAGGTCGGTTTGACTCATTCATTTGCATATTTTAATTTTTGGGGTTTGATACTTCCTTTTGTATTCCAGATCATTACAAAGCTCACTGACGGATCCAATGCAATAGACATGAAGTATTAGAAGACACCTTGCGACCATATCAGATCTATGTTTTGAGTAGTTATAGTGCTTAGACAGCCCATATTGTAGACCCGGGGCACCCCAGGTGCCCAGGTCATCTTAGATCCTCCGGATCTCGTGATAACTCATGACAATCACTTCTAATCAACTAAGCCATTTATTTATTTTATCTTGCATATTAGGGTTTTATTTCAATTAGAATAATTTACTTGCATTTATTCCATACTACTTTGGTCTATTTATTATAGTGTTTTAGTCCTCCTAATTAGATTAGCATTAATAACCTAGTGTACCCTTTTATGTCTAATAGATCATAATTTTTGTTAATCATTTTAGTGAACCCAACATCTCTTTCTACCACCTTCTAGGGCTCTTCATTCTACCATCATGAATATCTCTGTCACCAAATATCTACTTACCCACCTTGATTTGCTCCACCGAGTTCAAACCCTCTTTGATACTACTAATGTTTATGTTGACATGCATCCAGATTCCATATATGACACATTTGTGGAGGCCTTTTCCTAACATATTACATTCTGAGCCCATGCTTTAGTGACATTCACCCCTTTGACAATGACCCACCACTTTATATCATGTCTATTATGTACAATGTCACTATCAAGCACACTCTTATCGATAATGGCTCTCGGCTCAATTTGTGCCTTATGTCCTTTATCCACTCATTAGGTCTATTTACTCGTGACATTAGCCCCTCTTCCATTTCACTCTGTGCTTATGATGGTAGTTTCTTTCCATTTGTGTCTAGGCCATGTTACCTTCCCTTTCACCATTAGTCCTAAGACCCTCCCTATTGTTTTCTTTCTCATTGATTTTCCTATCTCACATAATTGTTTGTTAGGTAGACCATGGCTTCATGTCATGCAAGTTGTTGCTTCCATCGTCCATAGTTCTATAAAATTATTGCATGAGCGTATTGAGTATACTATCTTCTGAGATCGTGATCCCTTATAATACTATGTCCATGACCCTCATACTAGAATCCCTATGCCTCACATTGATACTATAGATGAACCTCAACCTATGGATGATCAACCTCATTTATCACCACTTGAGGGGGCTATTTGTTTACTCGATGCTATCCCTTCCACACTATCTCCTCCCACCGCTATTATTCCACATCAGCCACCTGTTCCACCCATGCACAATATTCTTCCTTCTTTTTCTTCACCGTTACCTCATACCCCTTTTATATGTACACTTTTCATTCATAATTCTTATTGGGAACATGTTCACTTTGAACCCACATGTGATGAAACCATCTGTTCTCCCACTAGTCTAGTTCATCATGGCTTTACTTTTTAAGACCTTCAGCCTTCTACTCCCACTTCTCATCTATATTATGGTTTTGTCACTATCATTGCCATTTATGGCTTACGTGTCTTTGATCTTTTAATCTATCTCCCACATACCCCTTGTGATTCTCTACTCACATTAGGGGACTCTTGGCTTACTTACATCAGAGGTACCTTAGACCCTAGTCATATTGATATTTCATTCCTTATGCCTTTTAGTCGTGTTTTCATTTGAAATAGTTCCTTTCTTGGATATTTACCTAACTACACTCATGGTACACACATGGTTGCCCACATCACCCATTGGTGATGAAGACTATGCTATGGGAATGTATCATCTACGAATTACTAGCTCATTACGGGATCAACCTCATACTATAGCATACCATGTCGCTAATCCCAATCCATTTGATTCGACCAAACAAAAATGATCTCTAGATGAGTTCACGTAGCCCTTGCCCACACCAGCGATGGGGGCATAGTCACTACACACTCCCCCATTACTCATATTATCATATATGTATCCTGCTCTTTACATTCTCCTTTGCACATATGTATACTTCTTATGCCTTCTAGCACCCTTGTTACTTGATGACACACTCTTGTGCTTTAGTTCACACTGGAATGTTGAGGGATTACCATTACACTAAACCCCACACACTGCACTATAGGTTCTACACATTTATATTCTATTACATACATCACATCATCTTACATTCTATCATCATCTCTATACATATCCCACATCTTACATTATCCTATACATACCTCATCTATTAGTCATTTCTCCATCATTCATCTCATACACGCTACACTAGTCATCATTATATATGAGTCTAGTTTTATATTTCATCCATACATTCTATATTTACGCTAGGTCACATTATCTATGGGTCTAGCTTTACCTCTCATCACTGCATATTCTATCCACACCTATATCTACATCTTGCATCATCTACACATCATACCTTTATTACATTGTCTTATTTACATAATGCATCTACCCATCCTATCCATTCTATATTACACTAGATTCCATCATATATATGGGTCTAGTTCCATCCATCATCTTTACATATTATATTTCTATCTACACTTACTGCTATACCCTACATACCCACTTTGCACTTATACATCCTATTTATTCTACATGCTACACTATATTTCCTTATACATGGGTCTAGTTTTACCTATCATCATTACACATTCTATTTCTATCTCCACACTTATTACATTACACATTCCATACCCACTACACATTCTACATTGCATTTCCTACACCGTGCATTCCAATACCTTGTTAATTTATAGTATGTTATTTTCTACACGCTGCACTCACCACCCTATGACACACTCTAGTTCCTCGGTCTATACTCGACTACGAGGGTTTACCAATAAAATGGACCTTACATTCACCAATACGACATTTTCCTCATGCACCATTTCATATGTTAGTGACATACACCTTAGGTTAAATTTTCACCCCTTCTTATCATCTTGTAGTGTTATACACTTTAGGATAAATCACCACCCTCCTTTTATCATATTCTAGTGGCATACACCTTAGATTAATTCACCAATCCCTTCTTATTCATCCTATAGTGACATACACTTTAGGATAAATCATTACCCATTTCCACTCCTTCATCTCATAGAGATATATGATTAGGGATAAATCATCACTAATCCATTCAACATGTCGTGGTATATGATTAGGATATAAGGTCCACAAACATCTTTCCATATATTTCATCTCCATACACTCATTCTATAGTGATATACGCTTAGGGATAAATAATCACTCTTACATTGCACAAGTTGTGGTATACGCTTAGGCTATAGGGTCCACACACATCTCTTCACATGTCACATTTCATCACCATTACATAAACACACTCATCACAAGTGTTTAGACACAACCAACACTACTCGACCATTTCCTAATGACACACTCTTTTTTACGGTTTATTCTTGACTACCGAGGGGAAAACAAAATGAACCTCATTACATACACTTCCATCCACTCATGGGGCATGTTGCCCCTATCATTCCATTCCATCCATCCAAAACATATTGCATTGTCTTGGTGGAATTTACTCTTGCTTATTGGTGTTTCGCATGATCAATTTATTACACATGTTAGATTGCTTTCTTATATGTCATTATCATACACACATGCACATTCAAGCCTTTGTTTATTGTGATCACAAATATCAAACTCTACATGCGGCATGGATGCTCACCTTCTACCCTTTTATACCATTCACTAGGGGCATCCAAATTCATCTTATCTAGGTGTTATTGTTCCATTGTGTACTTATATTATACTATGTGTTCATACATTTTTTGACATATTGGTTACTAAAGTAATATGCTGTGGTGTTCCTGTGCAACACTTGTTTTGTAGGATTACATGTTTCCATGACTACTTTTTTTTTCTACTTGTCTTCATTGTTTTCTATTGTACGTGGGCTTTGCCCTTTGCTTGTGTGCACATTTTTTGTTATTTTTGGCCAAGATGGTCTTGTGTGTCTTGCAACATCACGAGTGATGTCCCATTTTGAAACCCACTTTGTGTGGTCTGCTTGTTCTTCGTGTTTACACTACTTTGTTTGGTAGTTTCTATATTGTCTGCGTATTTTCCGCTTGTTGCATGTATGTGTTTGAGACTATTTTTTTTTTTTTGGCTAGCACCCCTTTGTGTGCACCTTGGTATCTACCAAGTGTTTCCCTTTCCCCCTACATGGAAGAGTTCTACGAGTTAGAGTGCGGTTGGGTTCTCTTTTAGGGCAACATACTCCTTTCCGTGATATATCATGCACCCCAAAAGAGGGGGGACATCATTGAGGGTTTTCTACTAACACATCATATTTACATTGGTTTAGACACATTGAGTGAGTTCAGACTAGTTTACGAACTCCATACAAAGTGGCCATTATAGGACATGGTGTCCTTTGACAATTTTACATAGCGGTTACATGATTGGGGGTTACAGTGGGTGTGCCTCACTACACTTGTCCATCCAGTGGTGTCAAATCACCCAAAAAACCAAGACAATACAAAAATCTCTTTACATATTTCAACAGAAGTGGTTAAAGTTGGAGGACACAACGCATTTCCTCCCTGTACTTCTTTAGCCAAGGTGGCGGGAGATTGCCCAAAAAATCGGGACAATACATGATATCTTTCTACACTCTTTTTCTCGACATGGATCAGGTGCACATGTTGTATTTACACTTTTTCTAGCATATTTTACATTTGTGTACTTTACACATACATATTTGCACAATGTTTTTACATACATACATATTTGACTACTTGATCGTTTTCTCCTTGCAGTCCACCATATGAGGAACAAGTAGTCGAATTGGGGCCAACAAAAAAAAACAACGAGTTGACAATGACAACACACCAGAACATGCATTTTACTTTACTAACCATGCAAGTACACTACACACAACAATAACTACACACACATTCTACCCTAGGTTCACTCTCATCACTTTTTATGCACATTTTTCATCTTTAGAATCCACGCTCCTCCACATTTTTCTTTTTGTCATTCCATGCTTGAGTCTAGTCCATTGACATGTCTTCTTCTACACTCTACATGGATATTAGGTACACATCTCTATCTACTTTATGTTACTGAGCGTTCCGCTCACCAACATAAAGTGGGGAAAAATGTAGACACAAAATCATGCACTTTAGGAATTATTTAGCCCGGTCTTATACTACTATTTAGAAGGTTATCAAGTGGATAAAGTACTAATTAATCCACCTTTTGGTAATTTTTATTTTATATTTTATTTTGTCATTCCCGCATATTTTATTGCACTTATCCACCCATTTCGCAATTGCTCCATCATTCTAGCCCAAAATCAGGGTGCTCTGGTCCCACTTTTGGGTGCCCTGGTTTATGTACATCCTTTCCCACTTCTTTTTAGGGCCTTTCTAGCCGTTTGTTGTCTTTATCTTTTCCCCTATCGATCTTGTCGGGATTAATTACAAAATTAAGTTTGAGATCCCTATAAATATAAAGCTATAAGACCATAATAAGGGTCCTAGGTCATAACATTACACACTACCATCACTCCATCAAGAGTTGCATCCATTGCATCACTTGTATCCACATAATGTCATGCATCAAGGCTAGGAGATCTGCATCACACACACTACATAGGGGAAATGACTATATTCTATCACATTCACACATAATATTTACATTTTCTATAGTTACTATTGCTCACTACTTCACAAAGTGTTATTGCACGAGAACACCTAGGGCATGACATGCACACACTCACTAGAACTACATCGGGTCCAAAATGTAGTAAAATACTCGAGTGATAAGACCACTAGTTTGGTGGTGTGGTCGATCGATCCATTCATTTACATATTTTGTTTTTCTAGGGTTTGATACTTCCTTTTGTATTGCAGGTCAATACATAGCTCACTGATAGATCTAGTGCAATGCAGACAAGAAGTATTCGAAGACACCTTGTGACCATATCATATCTAGGTTTCAAGCATTTATAGTGCTCGGAGCGCACATATTGCGAGACAAGGGTGTCCCAGTCATCTCAAATCCTTCATATTTTTCCTTTCGGGGTCCCTAAGTGTTCATTTTCACTTCCTTTATAGTGTTTTAGTCCTCCTAATTAGATTAACATTAATACCCTAGTGTCCCCTTTTAGGTCTACTAGATCATCATTTTTGTAATGAACTAATTATATGAAAACATAAATAAATATGATATAATATGATGAAATATTATGTTAGCCACATGTCTACTATCCATATGCCTATATATGATCTAGGTTAAGGACATAACAAAGCTTTGTCTTTTCACCCAATTGTTACACCTACTCTTCTATATGGGGCTAAAAATGAGGCTCCTTAGCTTATGAATGAATAACCACTAAGAATGAATTTTTATTAGATGTATCTGAAAAAGATTATATTAATGTTAGTAATTATTAAAAAATGATTTATGAAATATTATTCTAATTAAAAATCTTACTACTTTATCTATGAAACAAAAAAATTAATGTAAAAATATTTAACTACTACTAATTGGTATCTAAGTGCCTAAATAATTAACATTATGTAATTTAATGCTCAAAAGTTAGAAGATAATTATTTATTAAAAATGATAATTTAATTAAATATTATAAAAATAATAAGTTACAATTGTTAAACTATATATATATATATATATATGGACACCTAGAACCTAGAGGTCACACAAGGTAACTAAATGTCTACATCTCTATAAAGCCGCCTCGTGTGGGTTACCATTTAGTCAAATAGTGAATCAAACTTTAGAAATATGAGTTTCTTGATAAAGACTTCCTTCTTTAATGCATAAATATTAAAATATTGTGTTTTATCAAGAGGCCTAGCCACTACAAAACCTCCTATGAGATGAAATAAATATGTTCTTGGAGAGAAAATTGATAAAACTACTAATAATTATTTTGGGAAAAATGATTTTGTGAGTGATGGGAAGAATTAGATATTGTGTTTGTGCCCATCCCACACATGAGGGCTCTTTTAAGTGTGCCGTCCATAGGAAAACAACAATAACAAGACCATGCAAATCATCTTGGGAGCAAGTGAAAAGGTGGAAATTGTTAGACCAGTTGATGGAAAAGTGGTTGCGTAGAAGAAGGGCTCTCCACTCACCTTCATGCTCACCCGATATTAATCCAGAAATAGGAACCATTTTTAGAGAAAGTTAAGCGAGGCTAGGCAACATGTGCTCAATAGTTTCTTCTTCGATGCTAGAAGTTAAATGGGATGGTATTCGGACTCCTTCTAAGAGTTTGTAGATATATAAGATATCAATCTTGATCTATTTTCTAAAACAACGGGGTCTTGAAATGTTGAATTTTCGGTCTTGGAGTGTAATTTTAGTTAAATATTGGTTTTTACATAACACTTTCTCAAGAAGCTTTTCAATTAATACTATTATGGATTGTAGTCCGAAATCTTTAATCATTGGAGATGTTTATAAGAGATTATGGAATATTTCTTAGTGTTAAGATCATTGTTGTGTTTTAAATATAAATAAAATTTAATATGGTCTTAAGGAAATTTTGGCTTTCATATTGGAGTGCACAAGATTTTGTAGAGTAATATTGTAGTTTAGTTTTTTTCACATCCTTTAACGTGTAAACATCTCTACCATTAGGAATTTTCCTTCTTTGGTATGGTTCTTATTTTAAAAGAAAGGTTATCTAATTAAAATTGTTTTAAAGTGCTTATTACTTATTAAAAGGTAAAGTGATATAATAAAATATTTACATAAGACTACATTATTTATAATAAATTTATTTATTGATAATCATTGTGAGACAAATGTAGGTTTATAGGATATTAGTATAGATGTCTACAAATGGCACCAAGATCACTAAATGGTATAATTTTATTGTTATTGTGTCCTTGTTGATTATTAGTTCAATTTGGAAATTATTAATACATTTGTGAACTTTTAATGGTTTTTCTCTCTAGAGTGAACTTAAGGTATATACTGATATGTTACCAAAGCACATTGTTAAGTTATATAAACTTAGAAAATTATATGGAATGGAATCATGTATATGCCACAAGGCTAAGTTGTAGAGCTTCTTCTAAGAAAAGCGCCTCCATGTGTAGGGGAACTCCAAAGTTTTGTAAGTGATGACATGATTAATGTCTAGGTTCAACAAAAGTGCTTCAATGCCTAGTTGCCACTACTTGATTAGAACCTTTCGTCTAGTGTTGACTTTGGAACTTTGTCAACGTGAATAGAAGGCTCACAATGTTGGTATTGGAAAAGCATGTGGGTTGGTGCCTTCGCAAATGAAAGCCAATGTGACTAGAGTGATAATGACTAGAATAACCCTCACGGAATAAATGTGTCCAACCACAAAAAAAAATCATATGCCAATCACATTATTTATAGGAGGGTGTGGCCATTAGCTATGTTTTTGTGTGGGTGAGTCCAACAATTCCCACTACACCACCATGTCTTGGGCTCCATTAGCTTGCCCCATAAAAATTCAAATTCATCGTTATTGGTAAGGAAGGTATCTATATAAGGTTTTCCATTTATATCTTACTAACACCTACCGTTTTCAATGGAGTGCAAGGTTAGATATAGTAGATATTTGGAAGATAGTGCCCCAACATTTTTATGATTATTGTCCTATCACCTTCTTGATAGGTTTCTTTCTTGGAAAAACCAACGTTTCCTCTGAAGTCAAACACCCCAATGTATGGGTCATTGAGATTACATGTATTTTTCGTATCATATCTTAGTTGGATTTAAATTTGAGCCATCTATTTAGGCATTAGTTAAGCTCAATTTGTTTTTGATAACAATATAAAAAATAACTGCAATTATCTTCCATATACTCTGTTCCAAATCATTGGAGATAATTAGATGCTCGAAACTTTTTCCATCTAAAATACAATTCAAGCACCTTGAGGGGCCACACATTTTTTTTTGAGAAAATATGCTGCCTATATTTCTGATGAAGTAATGTCCAAATCAAGGCTTTTGATATCCGTGATTGCCACAACTTGCTCCAACTCAAAGGAGCGATTATACCATCATCAATTAGGGGTTTGTAAAAGTTACCCTAAAGGTGCAATTGACATGTTGGCATGAAGATTGAGAAAATGGATGAACAATTTTTTTTTTTTCACCACTCATCCACCATAATTTTCGACTTCTTAAGTAAACAAATATGCAAATGCATATTAAACTTGTGACAGATGAAACCAAGATTAGTATTGTGTTATCAATCTTAACACTTCAAGAACTGAAATATATTTGAAATTTTATGAAAATAAAGTGAAGAAGAAATGTATCTTTACACCAAAATCCAAACCAATCTAGTTGCTCATCCTCCTCTTAAACAAAATAGCCCAGAAATCAATACAAATAATGGCTTTAAAACTAAAAAGAGCTCAAAAGCCTAAGATGCATTTTCAAGCAACAAGGGGTTTATTATGCTAAAAATAATATTTTTCTTCTCCATTCTTTATTTCTTGTTTCAAATGGTATTTTTTGTTATTGAAATAATTCAATTGTATATTTAATAAGTTTAAAAAACTAAATATATGCGATAAAAAAGGAAACTAGTAATAAAGCAAGCCCCAAGAAGACTCTAACCAAATTTCAAACAGAAAAACAATCCCAAGAGAAATAACAACAAGGCACAAGGCCAAAAAAATTACGACCACACACAAAAATCCAAGTGTAACCAAGCAAGTGCTATACACACAATAATTATAAATAAGCAACATTTGTGCTAAATTAGGCAATCAACATCACCAACCCCATCAACAAAGGAGATGAAAGACTATCAAGGTTACCTTCTCAACCACAACCATGAGGATGAGAGGTATCAAGCATGGGATCCCAACCAATTTACTCTTCATTTTTTCATCTCCCTCATCAACCTAAGGCCTTGGAGGAGGATAGCAAAGATCAAGCGATTAAACTTTCCTTTTCCATCCCAATGCCTTAGTCTATAGCCTCCATATTGCAGGAGGTCGCCCTCCATGGCTTGATGAGTTCTAGTGAGGAGTGGAAAACATGTAGCAATTTGTAAGACTGTGCAACCCCTTTCACATTCCCAATATCCATGGCCTCTTCCAAGAGAATTATGCCTATTGAATCGGAAAGAACTCTACTAACAATGTGTTGGTCGTCAAATAGGAATTTTTAGAAGAACAACAGTCAGGGGACAAAAAGTCCCTCCTCTTTAATGGGAGAGGTTCCCTTATTCTGAAACGAACTTATTTACAAATACACAGAACATTATTTTATGGTCAAACTTGGATATTACGAAAGTGTTTTCCACAAGGATCATCAGTTACGCCAGGACTGAGGAAGGGGAATAAGAAGATGAGCAGAATAGCAACATTCAGAATTATAGATAGCAGAATAATTCTTCGTGTATGCGAAGCTTCAAAGGATTTAAGACAAGATCATTTGCATTAGCTGAATGGGATTAAATTTAAAGACACAAAGTTCCGTAAATAACCTTCTTCAGATTTGTTAATCAAGGACACAAAGTTCCTTCTTGGTTGTACAAGATCAACGTACTTATGGCCCAGACAAGATGCAATCGAGAGAGACTAAACGAGTTAGGAACAAAATGATCTTCACAATATTAATGGAAAACATAGAGACAACAAGAATCAGATAGACAAAGAACGGAAAGCCCTTTTGTATTGATTTCTTTAAGATCTATTTACACTTTCAAGCCAAATATCCAAGTTCTTCCTCCTTGTAAAATGGCGTGGAAAGGCCATTATATAGATTACAAATCAGTTACTCCTCGTAACCGTTTCTTTTAACTAAAGAATAGTTAGGGAATGCTAATCGCAATACCTTAACTGATTACAAAGAATACGAAAAGAAAGGGAAGAAGAGAAAAGAAAGGAGAAGGAGACAGGTGTCCAGTTCTGAGAAGGACCCACTGTCTTCAGAAACCGCTGCTTGAATCTTTCTAACGTCTCAGCTCTGTCTCTACCACGTGGAACTGACGTTTCATCTTGAGGATGACAATGAGTGTCCTTGAAAACTGATGCAACCAGCGTCTGGAGAGCTTCGTCCTTCTGCCAGCTGTCCTTGAAATTTGATCTTCGGATTGATAGCATCAGAGCCGCAACTTAAATTCATATTTTGAAAAACAGCATATTCGGGTCGAGCGGGAAAAACTAAGTGTGAACGACACTTGGTACGCTTGGGACAGGTGAGACGCGAATGCGCGAAACACGCGGCTCGGCTGGTTCGGGCGAAACAGGGAGAAGACGCACAAATGTATTTGGGACAAATGGGATGAAAATGTGTGAAGTACGCGATTCGGGTGTTTCGGCCGAAATTGGAACAGCGGGCCCGTTTGGACTTGGGACATTCGGGACAAAAAGTTCCGAAGTACGCGACTCGACCAGCTCGGCCGAAGTTGGGAAAGCTTGCACTTTTTCAAATGGGGCAGTTGGGACAAAATTACGCGAAGGACGCGGTCCGGGCGAACCGGCCGAAAATGGAACAGAGAGCAATTTGGAACTCGGGACAGTTGGGGCAAAATCGGGCGAATCGGCCGAAAATGGGACAACAGGTCCGTTCGAACTTGGGACATTTGGGACGAAAAGTTCCAGAGTACGCGGTTCGGCCGGTTCGGGCGAAAATGGAACGACTCACACTTTTTACTTGGGACATTCGGGACAGGAAAGTGCGAAGTACGCGGGAAGGATGATTCGGCCGAAATGGAACAGATGGCATTTTTGGCTTTGGGGCACTTGGGACAAAAACTTCCGACAGGCCCGAAAATGGGACAAATTCGGAGGTTTCGGCCGATCGGAGAACAGAAGACACTTTCGTACTTGGGACAGATGGGACAAAAAGTTCCGACAGGCCCGAAAATCACACAAAAAGACCCAAAACACAGATTTTTTCAACTTCACGACTTAGGCACTTCAGAGAAGAACTCTTCAACTCAAAATTTTGAAAATTTTACTCTTATCAGAGCGGGAAATTTTGAGTGGACAACAGCTGGCTCCTTCTGGGGATGACTTGGTGTAAATTCATAGAATGAGACAAGGCAAGAACTTAGAGAACTCGGTGAAGCAGACCAGTGCCTTATCCATTGGGCAAAGGAGTCAAAAACAAACCAATACAGAGGGCAACACACACAACAGAAGGGAAACACACCAAAAGCAGAAAAAGCAAAAACACTGTACATAATATACAAAGGGACTCCCTAGTCACCTAGGACTTGAACAACTTCAAATACTGCCCACTATAAGGAAGTGGGAGGGGAGAACCATCCATGTAATCAAGATAGAAAGAGTCCTTTAAGAAAGTGTCTTATCTTGAAAGGTCCAAGCCACAGAGAATCAAATTTTCCATGGCTGCCACGAGGTTCATGTCTTTTGTCCCATAACAGCACGGTATCACCAACTTGGAACTCTCTGGACCTAGCTTTCTTATCGAACAGAACCTTCACCTTCTTTGGTGAGCGGATATTCATCACAAGCAACCTCAATCTATCCTCGTTCGGTTTGTGCGGAGTACATGATTCTTTTGTCGAGCATCATTGAAACTAGTGTCTTGATGGCCTTCATCATCGAGTGCAAAGTTTGGCGGTTCCACTTGTCCTTTGGAAATTGGGCCTCTACTCCATACACTACTTGAAAGGGGACATTCAATGGCTCTTTTAGGTGTGATCTGTCTGCCCCAAAGAGCATCATAAAGCTTCTTATGCTAGTTTATTTGAGACTCATTGACCAACTTCCTTATGATAGTCACCAGATTTTTGTTGGTGGATTCTGCTTGTCCATTCCCCTGGGGATAATAATCTGAAGAATGAGCCAGAGAGATGCCATACCCGTAGCAGAAATCCATGATCTCAGTTGAGGAGAAGTTCGAAGCATTGTCTGTTACAATCTTGTTAGGTACACCATACCTTACCAAGATGTTCTCTTTGAGGAAGTTGCATACAACTTCAGAAGTAGTGCTCTTGACCGGAATAGCTTCCACCCATTTGGTGAAGTAGTCAGTGGCAGTTAGCACATGCGTGTGGCCAGCACTAGAAGCAGGATTCAGTGTACCAATGAAGTCTAGACCCCACTGTTGAAATGGTTCCTCGATCACAACTGGCTTGAGAGGCAAAGCGGCCAGTTTGGGTCTTCCCACAAAGTCAGTCCAGGCCTCGCATTTATCCACCCACTTGGATGCATCTCTGAACAAGGAAGGCCAGTAATATCCTCCCCGGAGTATCTTGTGAGTTGTGACTGTTGATGAATAGTGCCCTCCACATGCCTGATCATGGAAAGTTGAGAGCAACTTTCTCTGTTGTTCCTTATCCACACACTTCAGGAATCTTCCATCTAAGCCACGCTTGAACAAGGCATTTTCCCACAGTACATATTGTGCTGATCTCAATTTAACAGTCCTCTTTTCCTTGGTAGTTAAATGAGATGGGCATTCCCCATAGGTGAGAAAATGGGTGATGTCAGCATACCATTCATCCACTGAACTAAGGAATAGAACAGTAGGAATGTCAGCTTTCTCCTCCAGCAACTCATGTTTGGCTCCTTCAAAGAATGAGCTCACAAAGACCTTTGCCATGAACCGGCTTGGTCGGTTTGATATCAATGTCATACTCTGGACTTTAGCCACCCGGTTGCCCCTCTTGGATCCAAATTCTTGTTGTGTAAGGATTGACTTAACAGTCGTATCTGGAACCAGCACCATGGAGTGAGAATTGAGGATATAAAAGCGAAAGCTTAATGACGGCCTTGACTACTACAAAAGCATGCTTCTCCATCATGGTGTACTTTAGCTCATGATGCTTCAGGATATAGCTCATGAAGGCAATTGGTAGCTCATGTCCATCAGAATCTTCTTGGGTTAAGACAGCAGCCAGGGTTTTGTCTGTAGTGTAGCAATAGATGATGAAATCTTTGCTGAAGTCAGGGCAGGCCAAAACTAGAGTTTTGGCAATGGCTTTCTTGATATCCTCAAAGGATTCCTTTCCTTCAGAAGACCATCCAAATGTTTGCTTCCCTTTCATCATCTGAGAAATATTCAACGTTAATTCAGCAAAATCAGGGATAAATCTTCTTAAGAAATTGATCTTACCGAAGAAGGAATGCACGCCTTTTTTACTAGTAGGGAGAGGGATTTGCTGAATGGCTTGAACTCGTTCAGGATCAATCTTGATGCCGTCCTTTGAGACAATGTGCCCTAATAGCTTTCCTTCTGTAACACAGAAGACAAATTTTTTAGGATTCAAGGAAATCCCATGCTCTCAGAGCATCTTTGCGAAACTGTTTCCAAGTGGTGAAGTGATCCGCTCTTGTCTTTGAAAACACCGTCAGTCATCAAGGTATATGACAATACATTTTCCGTTTCTTTTAACAAATTCGGAGGTTTCGGCCGATCGGGGAACAGAATGCACTTTCGTACTTGGGACAGATGGGACAAAAAGTTCCGACAGGCCCGAAAATCACACAAAAAGACCCAAAACACAGATTTTTTCAACTTCACGACTTAGGCACTTCAGAGAAGAACTCTTCAACTCAAAATTTTGAAAATTTTACTCTTATCAGAGCGGGAAATTTTGAGTGGACAACACAATGAAAGGGAATTTCTCTAATGGCCAATCAAAGTACAAAGATCTTTCACCTCAAGGCCACCTACATAGCACTGAAATCGAACCTAAAACATTTCATTAGATATCATAGAGAATCTATTAGAAATAGAGAAATCTTTTCTAGTTACTCATGATTGAAAAATGCATAATTTTTCTTTCTAAAGATGAAAGAGAATTTCAATGCAAAATATATGCCAAATTTACTTGAATTTTGCAGGTAGAACACAATCTCCAAATATGATAATGTTCCAAACTAGTAGTTCACACAATAGATATTAAGGGTTTGAGAAATGATTGAATCTTCTTCCAAACTAGTATTTCACACATGAAATGAAAAGATGTGCTCAAGAGCCTCAATTTTCCCACACACGACATCCGGGTATGGGAAAACCCATATGGGCTAGCCTATGACCAATAGGAATCCTTGGTAGATAATGCACCAAGAGTTTGGAGTATTTTTGGGCTAAACATGGCGTTACCACACGGTCAAAAAAATCTTGCCTCAAGTGACAAAGGAATTGTTGAGATTCCAACATTTGTTAAACATTTCTTACGACATCACCTTGGAGAAAGCCATCGATAACCTAAACAAGGTTTTTCTTTGGAGCATAGGGGTAGCCAAATTCCAGTTCCAATATTTCCACCAATATGGGGGATATTTGAGGCCAATTTTGTGCAAGGCTTACTTAGGAACAACCATTTGAACTTCCCTAGGTAACTCAAAATCTCTAGAGATAAGCCCATACTTAATTTTGAGCGCGAGACCAAGGTATTCATGCTCTCGAGTGTTTACCAAAAAGGTTGGCAATGGTGTGTATGAATTTTCTAAAATATCAAATCACTTTAACACAAGGCACCCCAACCAATGGTACTCCATGGAAATTAATCTTTGAATACCACCAGGGAATGAGTATCGATAGAAATCCCATTCCTAAGTTTAATAGATTCACGAGAATTTCCATATGTTTTTTTGTAACAAAAGTGTTCACAATGCTAATAGGAACAAAAGCAATGAGAAGGGTGTAAAAAGAAAGCCCCTTCCAAGTAGGCCTAACATAAGGGCTACCCATAGAGATGTAATGTCTAAACAAGAACTTTCAAGCCTTTTGGCCTTCAATTGCTCAAGGGACCCATATAGTGTGAAATCCCTTGTTTTTGGATGCAAATTGACCCCATCCCTTGAATGTCTTTAGGCATCCAACATACATGAGTGACAACTAAAACTTTGGAGAAATTTTAGAACATAAAAACAAGAGAGAGGTTTGGTAAGCCAATATGTCAACTTATTTTTCACTCTCTACTGATATGTAGTTGCACGACTAGCTTGGAAGGAAAAGAGGATATCCAAAAATTGAACATTTATCTCTATGATATTCACTTCTAGTTGTAATTTTTGAACCGTCATGATTTAGGCCCAAAGGATTGCTTGTAGTAGTTGGTTTTCTTCCATTAAATACTAGAAGAGCTGAAGAAAAGGTAGAAATTTTGGATACACTCCATAGTGTTGCTGACCTCTTCCTCCTCTTCGAGAATAGAGAGAAAGTGGTCACTAGAAAAATGACAATTTATGAGATGAGAATCATACGAGTTGAGGAGAGATTTTCCCTTTACAAGCCCCTTAGAAGCATAATCACTTAAAAGATAACTAAACCTCTCAACAAAAAACATGTAGAAAAAGGGAGGAAGAGGGCATCTTTGCTCAATATATTTTAAGAGACCTGTTATCCCCGATTTTTCATTTAAGGATAATACACCCAATTTTAGAGATGAGTTGTCGATTAAGATCCTTTCCCTAATTTCACTTGCACATTGAAGATATCCGATGAAGGACATTCTGCCATCATTCAAAGTGTTTGAAGACCCCTTTTGTGGGTGATCAAATGCTTTGTGTTTATTTTATCTTAGTGAGTAGTCAAAAAATTATGTGATAATTGTAATTGGAGATACTGTCTTGTGTTAATGTAATTGTCATATGTCATGTAATGCTATAAATGACTCCATGGCCAAATAAATATGATAGTGTTCTAGCCTAGTGACACGATGATGTTTTGCATTTCTATGTTGTGCAATTATAATAAAAGGGAATATGGTATGTAAAATATGTCTAGGGTCTAATAGCTCATGTCTTAAATAGGTATCTACAAGTCACCTTTGCACCAAAAATTCCATTTAATTCAAGGATTAAATATTATTATATTGTGTAAAATATTAAATATTTCAGCATATTCATAATTTTGCAATATTTATTGGAAAAGTTCCGTGTATGTGAGAATGAGAAAGTGGGTCAATTCAAGTTCAATTAAGTTGAGTAAAGGTCAAGTACGAATTGAAAGTAGTTACGTAACTAGTAATTCAAGAGTAAGAGTACACAAGAGATGAAATCAATCGTATGAAGGTTGTTCTCTTCCCCAATTCTTTGGACCGCAAAGTCTTTGTTCTTTTTTGTAGCATATGTATGCTTTCACATAAGTAAATGAAATTTGTTTCAAGTGTGCAAGGACTATAATGTTTCTATTTCTACCTATACTTCTTTCTTGGTAAGTTGTGTGTTACTTGGATTTGATTCATGTTCTTTGCATCGGATGCATGTGGAGGATATTAATCAAAGCTTTTAATATTTGAACTTATTTTCTGTTCAAAAATATATAATATTTGTTCAATGAGAGGGATAGAGGATCTGCATATATTTTTCTTCAAAATCCCCATCGTACGAGGGAATTACCCCTCAAATGCAAAATAAATTTGCTTAGTCCATGGTGTTATTCCCAAATGCATTACGATTACGTCTCCATCCACTCGATAATTCAATGAAATAAACAAAGAAATCATGATGACATAAAATATGCTAAAAAGGCCAAATTGTTCATTTGATGATGATTTATTGTCTAATAGGTGGTGGCACCGTTGAAAATAGTCTAAATCAATTACAAAAATCTGGGACTAAATCCTAGGGGTCTTCGATATAGCAATGATGAAAGGTGATCCAATTAGATAGCAAGCCATCTTAAAATTCTCAAAATCAATTTTGACAAACAAATCCTTTTGATGGGAGGTGTGAGCCCACTCCATACCTTCCCAGAGAGAAATAATATTATCAAGAAAGTATCTACCTTCAATGAATCATGTTTTTAGGCCAAACCTTAATGGGAAGAAAACGTTTGATCCTGGGGAAAAATATTTTGTAATGGGTAAGAGACATTGAGAAGGGTGATAGACATTAGTAAAAGTTCAAGATCTCGAGTTTTGGGGATAAACTTAAGGTTTCCCTATTAAAGGGCTTAGCTTGAGTTGATTTTCGGGGCTTCAAGGTAGACTGTATGCAAATTTGGTCCAACAAAATCTATGGGGTATGATGAATTTTATAAGAAAAAGCATCAACCCTTTGATGTTTTATCGTGAGCCATATGATTGACTACATCCGAGAACCTCATCAAAGGAGAGTGGCTATCAAAGGCATGTCTGTTGAACATTTTAACCTTGCATGACACAAATTAATGCATATTTGAAGAGAAACTTCTATCTCACCATTAGAATCTTGAGCTTGAAAGTCTTGTTTTTAGTGACTTGCAAAAGCTTGAAAGATATCAAAGATACTAGTAAGATAGTCTCCACCTTCCTCAAACACCTTGATTTGAGTAAAGGAGTGCATAGCTCTAATTTGTTGCAAAAATTCCTTGGAGTAACTATCTCTAAGCCAATGGATTCTAGCTCAAATTTGAGCTCCACGAGCTTGATGAAATTCTATCATATTAATATGGAGGTATAGTCTGATAGTTTCCAATTGTAGGAATTAATTCAAGGGTTAGAGCTCCAACTCCTAAGAAATCCTGTTGACCTCTATGAAGAAGACCAAATACTTTCAAAAAACACTAAGGAAGGAACAAAAACCTCCTACCACCAAATCCAACCCCTATAAGATAAGGATGCGAGGCTCATTTCATCCCCCTCAAATATGCATAAGGGTGTTCTCATGTTTCAAATGAGAAGGATTTAAATAGGATTGACTTATGAAGACCTTGGCGGGAGGTGCAGTCCACTCAATGCCAATCTAGATGGGCTGATTGTTAAAGACAAGAACATTAAAAATTACAATATTAGAAATTAGAGATTAGATACAAAACTAATCAACATATCAAAACAATGTGTGAAAGAAAGATTATCCTAATCAACTAGATTGAAAATTCTTTATTAATAAGTGAATAATATAGTGGATGATAGTTTGAAGTGTTAAAAATATCTATTTCACTATAAAAATAGTTATTATAACTCAAAACTAGAACACATTCAAGAATAAAATCAATATATGCTTATACGCTGCAGATATTCATGGGATTTGAAAATCTAGCATTCAAACTACACCATACCAACATCAAAAATATCTTGATTAGCCTATGCATAGTTCAACAAATGCACCATATCAACGGTGTAGGTCTCCTCCATGCATTTGTTGGAGTGCATTTACTGCTTTATTGATGTGGCACGGTTTGTATGATAGACATCCTACTTCATCATATGCATACCGGACATCCTACTTCATCATATGCATAATAGACATCCTACTTCATCATACAAATAATATTCATGTAAAAAAAGGCCATATTTGGCATAGCAAAAAACAAATGGATTTACAATCTGTTTCACTTAAAAGTTACTCTCCCACTAGTCCTTAAATGTCAAACAAGAGTCCCAGTATAACAATAATTTTTGATCTCACGCGTATTTCAATTAAGTAAAAACCATCCTTACATATTTGAATCATTCAAATTCGTATAAGTATTCTCTCAAATGAAATATTACAGAGAGTGACTTCCCCTGACAATGTGGTGGAAAAAAATAGAAATTGAAACAAATTAGAAATTCGTTTGAGTTACTTAAAGTTTTTAGTCTTGACTTAGATAAGGAATTACATAGTTTTATAGCATCCAAGTTATCTTTAACATTTTGTACACTCATGATGTTAGCCCCTCCCAAATCCCGGTGTCACAACAACAATTGTCACCGGCTCTCATTCATTGGATTTTACATGACCACAAATCTTTCCCAACAAGCGTTTACGAGAGGGTCCAATAAAGATAGGCCCATGAGAAGTAGCCTGATGGTGGCTGCAAGTCCTTGCCAAATAACCGATAAACCCCGAGAAGTTCTAAGTTACGGTCAGCGGTTTTGGAAATACCAAGACCAGGATTTGTTATGATTCTCCATGTAGGAATACCAAAAGACTCTACATTCTTTATCTATAAGCATAAATCATTAGCGAATTCTTCACAAACATCACCATAAGTTGTATTCTTATCATTCTCCATTATTGATGGGTCACCTTGCATGTGCATTAAGATGTAAGGTACTCACGAGATCTGCAATCGTAGAAAACATATTTGGATCTAAACGACCTCAAGATACATCATTTACAACATGAACTCCATTATTTACACCTCATATGCAACTTTTTCATCAAAAGTATCCACGAGATAGGATTTTATCTCGAGCTTCGAGAATTTGTGTCTCTGCTTCAAAAACTAGAAAAATATGAGACAAATCCTCCTCGTTGATATCTTATTTTCCCTAGGTCTTGTTGATTGTGCTCCAATATCAATCATATCCACACCTTCATAAATCATCAACCTAACCCGTGTCACTACACCCTCTATAGAAACATAACTTCCTCCATCACTAAAGCTATCGGTGTCAAATTTAACACACCCATGACATGAGTTCTTTTAGAAAATCCAATGCTTATTCCCGATGGGAAAAACTATTTACATTCCCTCTCTTCCAATAAGATGATCACCTCTAAGATTTTCCCATGCCTTAAATATGCTACCTCCTCTTCTGAAAAAGTGTGCCAGCAGTGGCAGTATCATCTTTGGCTTCCAATCAAGAAGGTCGAAAAGAGGAGAAAGAACAAAAGGTCTCTCCCAAACATTTTGATGGGGTATTCTAAGAGTGTCGGATGCACGACTTTGAGCCTTCCATAGAATATAATGTCTAAATCAATAGGATGAGGCCCATATCGATGCCCTTAGTCTCACCCAAATCCTTCTCAATTTCCTTGAGCACTCAACAAAGCATGGGGACCAAGTTTTGTGATTTCCTTACTAGAAAATTGAGGAAGAAAGGTTGATTGGTCACATATGTAGGTGTTATCTCATCTGTTGAGCATGGGCCCTAACTTATATTCCATATTTTTCATCATGTCCATAGCTCTGTTAAAATTTTCAACTCTGTTGCCAACATTACTTCCCAAAGCAATCACTACTTCCTCGTCCAGGGAATGAACTTCAATGAAAGAATAAGAGGATGATGTCTTTGCAGAAGTAATAGAAGAGCTTACGAATTGCTTTGTAAAATGAACATGCGAGAAACAAATGTATCGATGGAAATCCTGCCAAGTCTTTTATTTTCTCGAGTTTTCTTGGTTAAGGAAAGTTTTGGAGGCATTAAAATTGAAAGCCTACTTGAGTTTTTATTCGCTTGGTTTAGAATAGTTTCCAAAATCTATTTGTCTGAGCTTGCAAGTCTTTTTAGTCTTCGTCTCATGACCATAGGTTTGGTGCGATGTTACGAACACAAGATGGGTTCCACTCTCACAATTGATGACAGAGTGGTTCAATACACTCACGATGTCCTTCACCAACCCATATCTCTCGAGTGGTGAAAATTTCCTCACCTTGTTCTTGATATTTCTCCTCCCAAATAGGTTCCAGATGAAGATATACAATAGGAAAAAAGTAATGATGGTTGGGATCAAGTAATTAAAGATTGAATAGAGGAACTTACACATAAGGGAGCCCAAATGACTAATTCCTCTAAATCCCTGTGTGAATTTCTTATATAATCCATGTGTGAATCTATTGTACAATAAATTGGTAGAGGTGCCATTCCTCATATCGATATGGTTTTCACCAGAACCCACTTGAAATTCTCCCGAGATCGAGAATCCAAAGATTATCGATTGAAAGTGTGGTTGCGAGAAAAATGTTAATGCGCGAGAACATAATAGTGGGAAGGAGCGAGATATGTGGTAAGTAGATCTAATGGTGAGAGTGTGTTCGGAAGAGTTGTAATGATTGTAGGATTTGGTTCTTAATTTTTAGGTAATTATGATATTTTAGGGGAAGGAAATTCTAATTTAAATGTACATTTACTTTCATTTCTAATTTTAAAGTATATATGTGTTTATATTCTATTATCTATTTTGACCCCAATTTAACATCTAAATATAATGTTTAATAACTTACAAATTATTTAAGCTATAAATATATTGTTTATGGTGATATTCAATTTCATAATAATAATTTTTCTAGTTATTTAAAAATTTAATTATAAAAATAATATTAGTATACAACAAAATACCATCGTAAAATCACTAAAAATTTATTTGTCCTTGGAGTTCAAAGAAGCTTCAAAACTACGTGGGAATCTCTAGATGGCAATTCGCATTCATGAAAAATACATCACAAGTAAATTAAAGAGGTCAGTTTGTCTATGTGACATGAAAATACAAAAGGTTGGTACTTAGACCATGAGTTGATCCTTTGTTCCTTCTCTTGTGCCCATAAAAAGTATGAAACCACCCAATGTAGCTTGGTTCATTAATTAGACATCAACAACAATAATGTTAAACATATTCGTAACCTCTACAACTATTAGACAAATCACAATCATAATGGCATTTTAAGCATGTTAATGGTCATCACAAATGGAAAGCCCAACTATTGAACAAAAATATTGTTAAGGGTTTTCTTCAATTTTTTGAGGCCTTCTTAACTCAACTATCTCTTAAACAGAAAAATCCATGCATGATGTGAGTAAAATTACAATCATTTTCTTTGAAAAAATTATCCATATGTAAGGGTGTGTCTTGATAGTGAGCAAATTGAATCATTTTAGTGAAAACTACAAGTTTTTGATGCATCATTAAATCATCGAGTGGATGGTCCCTACGGTGACAAAAATGTTTTTGTCTCCTTTCATACAACAACATTTTAAATTGTGGGAATTTAACATATGGGGATAGTGAGGATGGTGTTGAGGCAAGGATGAAATATGATGAGATGGATGATAATGTATGTTGGAATAGGGTACTTGATAGGGTTGTGAAAGGCAACGTGATTATGTATTCATAGTGCTGCCATAAAAAAGCAAGTAGCGAAGACAATGAAAAGTGCATAACATACTAGAAAAATGTGTACGTAATATGCATCAATCATTAACCATCATATTCAATCTCAACATCATCATTGTTGATATAATCACGCCTTTAATTTCCATGTGTGTTTGAAATTCATTTATAGATCAAAACATCAATATGTGAGAAAATATTACGTGACGTTATAGGATTTTTCTTTTGCAAAACATCATTAGTAAACAAAGCTTAGTGTAGTACTAAAAATATGGTTATGGGCACTTGGCAATATCACTTTCACATTTATTCTAACATTATTCCATCTACCTATTTTTACTAGCTTAAAGTCTTTTTCTCGATCATATGGGCTAGAGGAGTGTTTCATATTCTCCTCCTAGGATCGAGGAACATTGCATATTGTCTATTACCCTAATTTCATTAGGTCATGGCTATTCTTGACTTAGCACTTCAAGAATCATTACACACTTTACAAAAACACATCTATATACTATCATATGTATCAAAACTAATTTCAAATGTATCCTTAATAGGTTCGTAGGCCTAGGAAAGGATCAATTGTCGAACATGTCCACATCTATGAAATTGTACCACATACTTGTAATGATCATCTTTTAAATGTATATTTTAGCTTGGATAACATAAAGGTACTTTTGGGTTAGTTGAGCGGGAATTATTTTGAATACTCACCTAGATAAACACATTTACCCTAACTCATTAGGGGCATCTAGGGATCCCAATTCAAAGGAACACTATAAAAGGGCATAAATAAAGAACTGAAATCACCTATTCCTTATAACATAACTACAATAAAGCTATTCAAATTCGAATACATCTCTATTGTCTCCCTAAATCACAAATCCATGTATTGGCCTAGTTGAGAGATCCATATTGTTTACACTATTTATTCTGCTCCATATCATCATAGGATTGGGAGAACTACATGTGGCTTGATCCTTCTTCAAAGTCTTGGTACAGTGTAGTGCTCATCACATCAATGAAGATATGATGGGGTCAATCTAGCGTAAATTGTGATTAATCCATTTTGAGGCCGACAAGTAAGGAGAAACAATATCCAAATAGATCATTATCATCACACTAATCAAGAAACAAGAAATAGGTCTAAAGACATAGGAAAACCATATCCTAGAGATAAACTTCATGTCACAACAAAAAGGGACACATTTGTAGCCCCTTAGATATGTTTATCCACAACTTGTCCTCAATTAGATGAACTTGTGTTGCACATATTTTTGTTCCTCAATTTCTACATGCATCTTGATGACATTATACCGATATTTTATACCTAATTTCAACACACTATCACACAAGTTGATTACGGTGCACAATGGTGTCTTTCTAACCTTTAAACTCCAATTATCCTTTTATTGATAAATCTATAACATATCTTATGGAATAATAATACCTTTACATAATTTAGGAAAGTTGGTATTATTTTCTTGTTTTTTGAATTTTATTTATGTTTACACCTAATTAAATCTATGTTATGGAGTTGCACCATAATAAATAAGATGCAAGAATTGTAAGAGGTGATTATTTTGATCAATTAACTTATAACATTAAACACTCATAGTAAAAATAATGTTTTTATACTTAAAACTATTGATAAAACAATAAGAAAATTCTCAAATACACATGAGGAGAAAAACACATAGTTATACAAGCCATAATAGAGAGGATTTGGGGGTGTAGAACAATAAAACATGAAGGTCAAATACTATAATACTAGGATTTTTATCGTCTCAAACAATTTGATAGCTTGGGTCTAAATATTCCTATGTGCTTCACTTTCCTGGAAATGGATTTCATTATATGTCTCTCTTACTTGCATAACTTTAGGATGACTTGTAATCACCTACGAGAAAATTAGAAACCTTATAAACCAATATAACCCTTCATGAGCATTAAAAACAAAAAGGAGAAAAGATAAGTGTGGTTAGGTTGGACTACCCTTGGTGGTTAGAATCCCAGTTATTGAACCAATCCAAGTATTTAATTGCATTCCCTCATTGTGGGATCAAGTGACATGTAGTTATCCTAAGCTGGCTTGTGAAAGTGTGAACAACTAATCAACTCCCAAGGGGTGCCCTCATGTCTTTTAACACCAAGATAATAAGATAATTATATAGTATAAAATGTACCCAATTTGGTAGTAGTGTGATTTGGTGTGACTCGACTACGTGATCTAACTCTTTGTTCCTTAAAATTCTTAAACAATGCATGTGTAGACACAAAATCTATGCACTTAGGTACATATTGTTGTTGTGACATGATTCCCAAGGAAGAAAACTAGTGGTTGGAAACTCATTTTGGCCTTTTGGTAGTTATATCTCTTGCACTTTCTCGGCTTTACACATCTTACGGTTTTGTCGGCATTTGGTGATTTACCTTTTGATTGCCTTGACACTAGCACCTAGTTAGGAAAGAAGTGCCTAGTTAGGAAAGAAGCACCCGATTAGGAAAGAAGTGCCTGAAGGCGTTCTTGTCCCTCTTAGGCACTCATGTCCCTCTTTTTATTCTTCTTAATCTTTTGGGTTATTTTCTCTTCTTGAACACCTTTAAACACTTTGGTTCGCCCTTTCGGTTGTCAATTATGAAATTCAAACAAGGGAATCATATATATACTTAGTTACTTCTTCTAAATAATGGGCCAAGCACTATAAGAATTATCTATCACCACCTAAGCCTGCACAAAGGCACAAGAGCACTAAAAATTACATATCTAGCACATCTATACAAGGTTCAAGGGATACATTGATGTTCATACATTGCATAGGAGGGAAGTTTATTATATTCCATCACACACATTTTGTATACTTGGGATGAATATAGATATAGACCGCTATCATCATGTAACTTGCACAAGGGAAACCTAGGACACACACACACACACACACACACACACACACACACACACACACACACACACACACACACACAGTCGAGGATCAGTCGTAATTTCACTATTCGGGTGACCATTGGGGTCATTCCCACTCCGAATTATGCATATTTTTATTATATTTGATGTGGTTTGTGGGCATGTGTAGCTAGTCAATTTTTTTGTAGGTTACAAGTGTAATTGATGATCCAATAGAAAAATTGGAGTGACAAAGAGTGAAAAACATCGAAGACCTTCCCACCTAAAAGAGACCAAATTCTAATAATTTGAGGATACACATGCACCCATATACATTGTTAGCACCTGGGGCAATCCTACCCTCTTATGAGCACATATCATGTACATTATTTGGTTTTTGAACCCTCAACGAGCCATTTTGACATTGTTTACATCCTATTCTAGCATAAATACAATCTCGATCACTCCCAAGTTGCACAAAATCAAATAAGTCATCATCCCTCTCATTTTATTAGGGTTTACATCTTTGAATGCTTAGTGCTAGTATATTGTTCTACTTAATCATCTGAATATCATTTTATTCTTTGTAAGCTACTCTAAAATAAGGTTAAATTCAAATTAGATTAAATCATTTGGTGAATATCCTCAAACATTATTCTTATCTTCTTCCATGGCTGAGACTCATAACTTCTTTCTTGATATAGATATCCATGATCTTTATGCTCATATTGTTGAAAACCCTCAAGACCTAGATCTCTTATTATTCGCTGCTCGTGATTAGGCCAAGTACTTAGCAGAGCTCAACACTTCGGTCTCCAATTATAATTTTGTTCCTATTGTGACACTTCTACCTCCTTCTCGCCACTTCTCTCCCACCTACATCTCTATCCACATTTCTATGCTTACCCCTACAACTCACTTTACCATTCCCATTACTTTTCACACATGACCCATCTCCTCTTCATGCACTCATGACCTCGCCTCATTGTACCATGATTTACAAACCAAAATTCATCAATTACAACAAGCCTCTTAATCCTCCTCTCCATCTCTAGATTCCTCACTCCTCCTTCATAGTCCTTTTACACCCACCATCTCTTCTTATCCACTACCTACTAATTTTGTTGCACCTAAGTTTCCTATCTTCAATGGCCATACTAACCCTCGGGAGCACCTTCGCTCCTTTCACATTTCATGTCTTGACTATGTCAATGACCTTACACTCTTTTGGAAAAATTGTTTCCTTGAAGCTTATATGAATATGTTATGTGATGGTTCCATCATCTACCTGTCCATTTGGTAACATCTTTGACATCTTTAGCTAAGAATTTATTTCTCATTTTTCTATGAATATCGACACTAAGATATCCTATTAACAAATATCTAAATTCAAACAATGATATAATTGATTTAATAAAAATAACTATTAAATTTGATTTCGAGTAACTAACAATGTACAATATAATAAAACACGAGTAAAATACTAATGATAAGTGTTCAAAACAATACAAAACTATAAGAAAATTGAAGAGATGACTAACTTAGTTTATTTTTGAATGAACATGAAGTGATCTAGGTAGTTGCAAATGCTGAAAAAATTATAAATAGGGTCATCACTGCTTCTTGTGAAATTTGGGACTTGACATTAGAAATTTGGACATAAGGAAAATACTTATATCTAAAACACAAATAATTCACTTAATATTGTTGATTGTGCACTCAAAATAATAAGGATCTCAATATCACTTGGTCATTTTTTATGGAGGATATGAAAACACACTATAGTAGTAATAACATGGACAAGAACTTCTTCAACTAATTGGAAAAGCTAAGGAAAACATGGCAAGTTAAGGATTGCATTCAACAATTCTAGAGCTTGTCATTATGTGCAAATATAATGACCAATGATAATATGAATAATTTTTTCCAAGAAAGTATCAAGGATCACATCCAACATGAAGTATGAATGTTTAATTAGACCAATATTTTTTATTCTATTATCATGACACATATGAGAGAGGAAAAATTCCATTCTAATGAAAGGAACACATTAAAAAATAATAACATTACAACACAATCATTTCCTCAAATTACTAGATCGATTCTTGAAAAATTAAAGAGGAATAAGAAGACGTCTTATGTTTCAATTGTGATAGAAAATACATATATTCTAAAAAATAGTTGTTTCTACATGGAGGTCATTGATGATGAAGTAAAATATGTATAATTTACAAATAAACTATGTGTTGGAGAGTCCCAACCTAATATTTCTTACCATGAAATGCCAAATGTTATCTCCCTAAAAACTTCAAGGTCGAGGGTCTCTTAAAGGAACATAAAGTAAAAATACTGATTGGTGAAGGAAAACACATAATTTTACCAATAATTATGTGTTTTTTATATCTGAACTATTTTATTTATCTTGCCCTAGAATGATAGATCATGGTTGTAGATTGAGGTACAATTAGTTGTTTAGGGAAAATTTACATTATTGAAATTGACATGGGAGACTAAAATCTACATTCCCATTTGTTTTCTATTCATATGGGTGAAGAAGATATTATTTTGGGTGTCCAATGGATTATAGCCTTGGAAATAATTGAAATTAACTTACGTGAATTATTTATGCATTTTTGTTCACAAGGAAATATGTTTGAGTTGACAGGGTTGCATGTATAGTAATGTCAAAAGGTTAGCTCTCATTAAAATTAGATAATCAAGGCCCCTAAATCAAAATTAATTGAAGTGGAAGAAAAATAGTCTCTAGCCTACATACCACCATATTCTTAGGAGAAGAGGGAAAATTAGTTGGTTATTGTTGAGTATATGCCATTAGACAATTTTTCCAATTTGTTTCCTCATTTCTAGCCACCACCCACCATATCATCCTTGAAGATCCAACCAAAGGTTCCACCAGTATAAGATTAGAGTGATAACCAATAGAAGAAGGTAATCCATGAGTATCAATTCAAGGGGAATAATCAAAATAATAGAGTGACAACATGGGAAGAAGAGATTTTATTATACCAACATCTAGAGAGCATCAACACCGAGGACTCGCTTATGTGAAGCAACATATAAAATTATGAACATTGGGGAAATTTTTATTTGAAGGGGAGTGGAATATTATGACCTTAATCCTAGTTCATATATCAGATATATATAATTGATTTGTGGCTAACATAATATCCTATCATATTTATTTTTTTCTTTTATATATCTAGTAGGCGGACTTGGTGCTTGTATAACATAGTAGGGTAGATATATGAGTTAGTGAGTAGTAGAAGAGGATCATATTGAGAACTTGATTCTTATTGTATGGTTTATAGGTTGTCCCCTTAAAGTGGCTAAGCCATTCTACTTGAATAGTGTGATTATTTATCTATATTTTGGTGTTCTTTTGTGTTCTATTATAGTTGATATTCAGATCTACCTAAATAATTTAATTCATTTAATAACTAACTTAAAGCATTATGATTTATCGATACCCTAAGTAAATTAGGTCACAACTATTTTCCATTGTAATACTTCAAGATTCACTAAAACATTTATAGAAAACATCTAAAACTATCATGTGTCATAATTTATTTGGCACTAGCTATTCTACATA
The DNA here is from genome assembly GCA_018340775.1 of Taxus wallichiana var. yunnanensis. Taxonomy (NCBI): domain Eukaryota; kingdom Viridiplantae; phylum Streptophyta; class Pinopsida; order Cupressales; family Taxaceae; genus Taxus; species Taxus wallichiana. The sequence continues at coordinate 192,300,595 of CM031239.1, forward strand.
CAAAATCATACCCTTAGAACCCATACCATACCATAATTGGTATCCACCATACCCCATCATCATAGGATTTCAAATTTTACGACCACTAGAAGAGAATGTGCCAAGTGACCTGCATCTCCCAATTCGGTGGGAAAACACCATTTCATGATCCAACATGCCACATGATTGTATTGTGCCACATCATCCAATAATTTGAAAAATGTATTTCAAAAATCCATTCCCCAATTTCTATAATTATTTCCATTGTTTAAAATAAAGAACTTGTTCTCAAGTGACATTGTTATCCAACTAGTATTCAACAATTTTTTTTGTTTGAGTGGTCAAAATTCCTAATTTGGTAAGTTTTTGGCCTTGAAAATGAAGACATCATTTTTAAAGTGACAACATATTGACTATTTAAGTCGGTCTTTGAATTCCATCTCTATTTTAAATGCCCTCTCATATACAATATTGGTTTTAGAGGAATTTTTCATTAGTGTGATGGTGTAATATTTAATTTTATTTAATTATTAAGTTAATTACCCTCACCCATGGTGATTCATCTGACTTAGGTGATTCATAGGTCTTTTAGAGAGTTATATGACCTATGACAAATTATCTCATAGAAATCATATGTGTCAATGTTTCATATGTCATATGGGAGTTACATTCCATTCTTGTATTATAACTCTCCTCTCCATTTTTGGTGTATGAAAAGTATAGGCATGGGAGTTACACAACACTCATTCATATGCAATTTCATTTTGATCAAAGTATGAGTATACCATTTTTCTTATGTATAAGTTCCTTGAGATATGTTTCTTGCTAATTACTTGGAGCACTACGTGTTTTATTTTTGAGTGCAACTCCATTGATGTGCACACATTCCATATTATCTTGATGCCATCATTCATGGTATCAGATATTGAAAGTTGGTAATCATGTCACTCACTTCATAATTGTTGATTACTCTCGAATTCATGAATTTATTGACTTTTAGTAAAAAAATTATCTGCATTGGTTTTTTTGCAATATTGGCATTATTTTGCTTAACACCTGGTTTTGTGGAAGTTTTCTTGGTTTTGTGGTTTTTTTGGTGTGTGTTTAGGGTTTTAGGGGTTTTCCACCAAAGCTCGGTAAGTGTAGCCAAGTTTAGTGGTGGATCCAAGTTCGGAGGACTTGTATTTGGTTATGCTGAGCCTCTTCCCTATAACCCTCTTGCACATCTCATCTTGCCATTAATCTCACCAAGCTCACAACATAGCTCTCCTTCCTTGGGTTCATCCCAACCCCCTGAGATCCTCATGGATCTACAAATCAGTGATCTACCTTTATTTTCCACTTAGATCACCCAATCCCCTTACCTTCCGAGCCTTGCATAACTCACTTGATCCATCTCGGGATCAGTTCTTGCCCTAAATTACATTGGGATGCCGAGCCTCTTGTAGAACGTCACCTCTCTTAGTTCCTCATTCCATCCCTTGACACCTTACATTAGATCTTGAGTTCATCTTCACATAGGGTCTAAACCCCACTCCTGTACACTCACCCGAGCTATATCCTCAATTGGCCTCCCTTACACTAATCCACCCTAGGCTCCAATCGGCCTCACCGAGATCCTCATCATTCTTAATATCCTCCTATGTTTTACATCCTTGGTCGAGATCCTATCCTTTGGCTTTGTGCATTTAAAACCCTAGCCCATGCCATGTCTACTAACAAGTCATTCTCTAGCTCACTCAATCTATGGTATTCTAATATCCCTTGACTCCATTCCTCACCTTGGTTACATGAGCCCTCTCTCAAGCCACTCACCCTTGACCCATCTCAGCCTCCTTTTGTAAGAGCCCACCTCAGCTCATCTCTAGCCTAACATGACTTGTAACTCGACCACTGAGATGAGATCCTTCACTCTTCCTTAGGTCATCCCTTTGAATTTTTAGGGTTTCCTTTTTCTTCTTAGTAATTATTTGGATAATAAGGTAAATTCAAAACATTTTTTTGACATTTAAAATTAAGTCCTTACTATTATTATTTTTGATCTTAATTTTGTTTATCTCTATACTAGGGTAGGAAATTGGAATTCTAAACATTAGGGTTCATTGTTCCTTTTAGATCTGATTCATTATTGGAAATTATTGTGAAGGGGATAGTTCTTATTTGGAAACCTATTATTAGGAGTTCGGTTATAATTATGAGGTTATTGTAATGGGGTAAATTTTTTTAGTCTTATTCTAATATTGAGCTCTTATTGTTAGTTGTGGTTTAGTGAGTGCATCCACTGAATCTTGTGGCAAGGGATACCCTTTGCGACATGAGATGATGATTCTCACATAGAACTTATTTTTGCTTTTTCTCATGTTCTAAAAATTTATAGTGCTTTTTATAATGTTGTTTTCCTTGTGTGCGTTGAAACTTATATATGGTCTCCACTCTTACGTGAAATATTACAATTGAAATGTGAGTGGTCAATTGGTTCGAGAACACATGAACTGTGTTGATTACAATCAATACACTATGTATAAAGTTCCACAAATAGGGTGTAAAACTATTGTTATTAGATGTGCGTGTTTCCTTTATTTTATGCATTTTTATTTTCTCTTTCATTATGATAGATGTTGTTAGTATTCCTTTTCTCGCAGATGTTTAAAATTCATGCATGAAAATCCAAAATGATAATCACACTACGGGGTAAAGGATTGTACCACATCACTATGGGAGTGGAGAAAGAACCAACAACCTGAACCCAAGAAATCTAAATGGTTCAACCAATGTGACGAAGCCTTAGGTATTATTTGTATATACATTTCTCCTGACCTTCTCTTTCACATTGAGTCTTCCACAACACCTAACAGAGCCTAGAAAAATCTAGATGGTATGTTTGGAAAACAAGATGACATGAGATCTCATGAGTTAGAGAAAAAAATCCTAGGTTTGAATCCTAGTAACTTTGATAACCTACATGCCTTCTTCTCCAAATTTGTCCACATGAGACTATTGTTGAAAGAATGTGGATTTGATAAGAAGGATTCCCAATTGATTTTATTTATTCTTTCTAATCTTGGACCCAAATACTTTGTCTTTGTTTCTACCTTTCATGCCATGAAATAAGATTTAGGGACTACTTAGAAGATTCCCTCATGTAACAAATTTTCTCCCTAACTCATTCAAGAATAGGGGTAGTTAATCCAAATGGGTGCAATCAAGTTGAATTCACATGCCTTAAAAACATGTAATAGTAAAGGAAAGGAGAATTAACATGAGATGAAATTAGAGAAAAGTACCAACCTAAGAAAGAAGCTACGTCAACCCAATCCAAATCCATCGCAAGTATATATTCCTATAATTTTGAATCTAAACCAAAGAAGGAGAAGTAAAATTGTTCCTATTGTAAGAAGTAAGGATATGAAGAATGTCAATGCATAAGAAAACAAATTGACCATTTTTTGGTGAAATACTTTGTCACTGAGGGAAAATTAAGGGCTTTCTGCAACGCTGCGGGACTAGGTCCCTCTACTTAAGAATGAGGTAACTCCATTTATTGAAAACATGAAATATTTCCACTTTTGTAACCATCATGGGTGGAATTTCAAACGGGATCACATAGGAATACTCCACTAAATTTGTGTATAAAAAGGAGGTGGAGGAAATGTATGTGTATGGAGATAGGGGAGAAAGTGAGAATGAGGTTTTACTCAAAAATAACATGTTTGATTTATTTACATAAAACCATAATATTCACAAGTTAACAATGAGAAGAAACCATGTCAAGGAAAGAGGAAAAAAACACATGTAAATCCAAGTTTATTTGTAGAATGTTACACAAGTAACCATGATAAGGAAGTAAAGTTGAGATGGAGAGGAAAACATAAGACAAAGAGATAAAGAATTGTATTTTCTTGCTTGTAGTAAGACAATGGGAACTATCAACCAAGAAAATCTAACCCTTTGGAATGGAGAAGCCATTCCAATTTATAGCTTTACAATGTGTCTCTTCATATACCCCCACATGACCTTTCATATTCTAACCACTTGTGACCTTTCACATTCCTATAGGAATGAAAAATAAGCCCTTTTCTTATTAATGGAAAAGGGAATTTTTATAATGAAAAATTAAATGTCACTTAAGTGAATAAGACAAAAAATCCCGAAGTACATTTCCCAATGGAGAAATAGAACATAGAGAGAGAGAGAAATGAAGAGAGATGATCATGTTGAGGAAGAAGAATCCATATATGAAGAAGATCCAACTCCCAAGATACCTTGTGGAAATGTTCTGGAAATGAATTCCTTACTTTGAGCTCTTTATTGAACCATACCACTACAAAGACAACTTTCTCTCGACTTTGCAATGCACACATGTTCCAAAACATTGACCCAAGTATAAGGAATTCCACTGATTTTTCTACACTATGCCAAATTTTTTTGTGTCATTATAGATGGAACTTATAATTCCCACGAGAGATTCAAAGATATGCTCGTTGAAGGAAGAAGGGGTCTTGAAATTATCTCAAAACTAATTCTTGAGAGGAACTGGGAGTTCTTCTAAGGATGATTTTTAATGAGTGAAGATAATTTGAGCTCTTGAAATATTTTGATAACACTTTGTCTAAGATTTATGATGCATTATCCTTTATAGAATAAAGATCTAAAATGGCATCATTCATTATATCACACCTAACACCCATCGTGCATGACAACAAATGAGTCAAATTATCATGGATGGATGCAAATAGATTCGGTTCACTAAGGAGTAGGAGTGAAGACAACACATCTAAAATACCAATGGGAGAAAACTATTTTTTGGTGAGAAAATTTTTTGGGTGAAAAATTAGGTGTCTCCACCAACATTCATGAGGCTACACCCCTCTACATTAAATGGTGCAGCTCTCATTATTGAAAGTAAACTAATCCAAATCCTATTTAAATTTTGTGGGTGGAAAAATTAGTCGGGGATCACATAGGGACACTCCATTGAACCTGTGGTAAAAGTGCTTGACATGACGGGGTACAAGGGAGGAAATTACAATGATGAGGGGAAAGGAGAGAAGTTAGAAAAGGAAGATTACTACTATGATTAGATTGAAGAGCTCACACACCCGTAACAGAGTAGTTCAACATTCAATATAGGGGAAAAAAATTATGAAGTTATCTAGCGAGATGGACAACCCGAGACACCAAGATCCTAGGTTCATCCATCGAAGATACAAAGCTCTTACATCACTATACTTACAAAGTGCATGAAAGAGGGAAGTGTAAGAAACACAAGACACTTATAAAAAATATGTTCATTTCATCAACAATGAGAGGAAACCATGCATACAAAGCTACACACATTCATACATCTTGGAAAATAGAAACTCTATTTCTTGATTGACATTTACACAAGTTGTACAAAGAAAGGGAACACAATAAAGTGGAAAAATTTTTAGCTTTATTTCATGTATATTGGTTACACAAAGTTCAACAAACACAATCCACAAAGTTCAACAAAGTACATCATTTTTAGGATGTAATTTTATGTTTTTTTGGAATGGAGAATCCATCCCAATTTATACCAATGTATATTGACTCTTTTCTTACCTCCCACATGAATCTTCATTATCTAATTCCACTTGTGACTTTTCACCTTCCTAGAAGTGAGAAATAAGTTCCCTTTTATAAATGAAATTGGATTTTACAATGTTACTTTATTAATTCACTTAAGTGAACGAGACAAAATACAATGATTACGCTCAACGAAGAATTAGAAAAGGGAGAGAAAGAATAGGGAGAAAGAGAGAAGGAAGGAAAATGTTACATTTGATGAAGATACCCCCTGCTATGATGAAACTTACTAAATCATGTATCCCGATGGTGTATCTTTTGAGAGGGTTCCTTTTCCTCAAATTCCTTGACAAATTGAGCTATTGTAGATGTGAGGTTATCTACCCCTAGAATGTAATGCGGCCAAAAACCTTGGTCCATGTCTCAGGGACACCACGTTTATTTTTACATTAATGAAGCCATTCTTCATGATCCATTGCAGCAATGCAAATCTGATGCCGACCAAGGACTCTAAGTTATCTTTATTGAAGGAAAGTGAGTAACCTTCCTCCTTGAACATATCTTGAAATGCAATGATGAGTCCCTTTGATGACGAGTCTTTAGTGAGTAGGGGAACTCAAACCTTTGAACACAATGGTAGACTTCACTCAAGATTCTAGAAACCTAGCACATGTGGGAGCCCAATTTGGATATGGCCCTTTTTAGCATTGCATACCAAGAATCCATAATATGGATCCAAATCGGGATAATTCTTTGTCAATTTATGCAAACAATTCCTTATTCACAAGGGTGTGAGATTCAAAAGAAATCATTTTGGATACCAATGGGAGTATCTCCTCCAAGCGTCTGACATCTTTTGCAAAATCCTCCTCCATCTTATTTACTTAAGACAATGTTGCACAAGCATAATGAATGATAGAAATGATTTCTAGACACAATTCCTTTCCTTACACGATGCTTTCCTCAATCCACTTTTCATAGGATTTTCCCCACATCATGTATTCATGTGATTTCTTGATTGCCTTGGGGTTGATACCACTAATTAGGGGGATATATTTAATAAAAAGGGGAGGTATTAATTCTTCTCCTGAGAAGGGATAAATGTATGCAATGAGATTTTTACATGTTATTCCAATTGCAAAATTGTTTTCTTGTATTCTTCATTCGAGCATGAAGAAGGTAAGAGAATTATTTGAACAGAGTTAATGTCACCTTTGTGAGAAGCTTGACCCAATGAGATGTATGTCAAATCATAATTAGATGGAGTCATTTATTCCATAGGCTTGTTTGTATTAGGAATAACAACTTCAACATACTAGTTACGAGGTGCCACTAAAGAAGCGAGGAAGCTACTGGGCCTTCTTCATTTGCTTGGGTTTCAACATTCAGAGATTTTTGCTAGAATAGGAATGGTAGTGAGTAAAATTGTTATTGGCCCACTCTCAAGTACTTATCTAATCCATGGAAACAAATCCTCGAGACTTACTATGATGTTAGTTATTAGAGTGTTTGTAGAATCTTTCCATAAGACCAGCTCTTGATCACCTTGAGAAGACATATTTAGATGCTTGTATAGAGGAAGAAAGCTGCTATAAATTACCTTTTCTTGTTCTGTGAAGCTCGATTTGACCAACTCTCCTTGGCCTACTTAACCAAAAAAATTGAGATCCATGGTTAAAAAAAAAATGATATATGTTGCTTCGGAGATGATATCAAATTTCTGCACTTGGGATCAAAAACTGCTATTTTTGGAAACTAGGTCTGGAGCTACTATTTTAGGCGAGTTTTCTCTTTTCACCTTATTGCTTACACTGAGGTGATTCCTTCACGTTCTAGGATTATCATAGATGTCTTGGGGCCAATTCAGATAAATTTCTATTTTTGGAAAGTTTCTTTTTTCTTTTTTTTGACCTTTTTGACTTTTTGACCCGCGTGCCCTAGTTTTCGGTTTGTATGATTTTACTTATTCTTTCTTACTGGGGAGTTTTATGGTTTTGGAAACTTACCAAAAATTGTAAACTAGTGGCACTTGCTATTTTTTAAAGCTGAAATTCTGAGTGTCAAATTGGATAAAACTTGGTGGATTCTTTCTAGAATTTTTATTTGGATGCTCTGTATAAATTTTCAAGTCAAACTACTTCTCGAATTAACAAACAATGAAGGAGGAATGCCTTAGGGCACAAAACCTAAAATGGATTCCATTAAAAATCGGGAAGTATTTTCAGGTTTGGTCTTTTGAAATTTCAAGGTGTTTAGATGAAGAATGTTTTCCCAAAATTTCATGAAGATTTGATCATCACTTCATGAGTTATGAGCAATTTATGGTTTTGGAGTCAAGAGTTTCTAACAACATGTATTTATGGTTTTTTCTCAGAAGTATTCATTCTTCGCATTGCAGCAGCATGAAATGATAGAAGAAATATGTTGAAGGTGGTAGGGAGGTTGTGGAAGTAGTAGCAATAACATGGTGAATAAATTCCAGCAGTTGGAGCTTTCACGGGCGTGCGCACATGTAACACTGGAAGTAACAAGAAATATGAAAAACCTTGCATATTTTTAATGGTTTGGAAGGAGCGCAATATTTTGCACAAAGTGTACCAATTTATTGGTTCAAATGGTGCAAGAAAATTCACCCCCTTCCCATTTGAGCCCCTATACCTGTAACATGACCTCATTTCAGCTCTTTTCGTAAGTTGAGCCACCCCACTCTTCTTTTCCATGCTCACCGCTCCAGCCAATTTTGAAGTGCCACATGGACCAATAGGTATTGGGCTCACGGTTTTTAACCATAGGTGTAAAAATGGTGCAAAAAGTGTGCCCCATACCTATTGGGCCATGTGGCACTTCACAATTGGTTGGAGTGGTGAGCATAGAAAGAAGTGTGGGTGGCTCAACTTATGAGAAAGAGCCGAAATGAGGTCATGTTATGGGTATAGGGGCTCAAATGGGAAGGGGGTGAATTTTCTTGCACCATTGGAACCAATAATTTTGTGTAATTTGTGAAAAAGTGTGCCACTCTCCCATTGGTTGGATTTCTAGCCCAAATAAATGACTAATTTTGGAGCCTTACCCTTGGGAGTTGCATGTTGAGATCATATCTTGAGCTTCTAGAGGATTTTTATGATGAAAGTATATATGCTCCTTAAGCCTTATGCCTTATGCTTTTTGATGATATTTCATTCCTTATGTCTTTTGTCATGTTTTCATTTACAATAGTTTTTTTCTTGGTTATTCACCTAACTACACTTAGAAGTACGCACATGGTTTCCCACATCACCCATTCACTAATGAAGACTATGCTATGGGCATGTATCATCTATACCTTCTTTGGATCATTACAGGATCAACCACATACTATAACATACCATGTCGCCAATCCTAATCCATCTAATTCGACCGAGAAAATAATGATCTCTAGACGAGTTCACGTAGGCCCTTCTCACACCATCGATGGGGGGCATAGTCACTATACACTCCCCCCTTCCTCATATTAGCATAGATTCACCCCTACTATTTACATTATCCTTCACACATATGTATACTTCTTACACCTTTTAGCACCATCATTACATGATGACACACTCTTGTGCTTCGGTTCACATTGGACTATTGAGGGATTAACATTACACTAAACCCCACACATTGCACTATATGTTATACACATTTATATTCTATTACATAAATCACACATCTTACATTCTATCATCATCTCTATACGTAGCCCACATCTTACATTATCCTATACATACCTCATCTCATTCGTCATTTCACCATCATTCATATCATACATGCTACACTAGTCATCATTATATATGAGTCTAGTTTTAGATTTCATCCACACATTCTATATTTACGCTAGGTCACATTATCTATGGGTCTAGCTTTACCTCTCATCACTACATATTCTATCCACACCTATATCACCATCTTGCATCATCTACACATCATACCTTTTTACATTGTCTTATTCACATAGTGCATCTATCCATCCCATCCACTATATTCTAAACTAGATTCCATCATATATATGGGTCTAGTTGCATCTATCATCTTTACATATTCTATTTCTATCTACACTTACTCCTACACCCTACATACCCAATTTTCACTTATAAATCCTATTTATTCTACATGCTACACTAGATTTCCTTATACATGGGTCTAGTTTTACCTATCATCATTACACATTCTATTTCTATCTACACACTTATTACATTATACATTCCATACCCACTACACATTCTACATTGCATTACCTACACCGTGCATTCACATACCTTGGTCATTTATACTATGTTGTTTTCTACGAGCCACACTCACGGCCTTATGACACACTCTAGTTCCTCAGTCTATACTCGACTGCCGAGGGTTTACCAATCAAATGGAGCTTACATTCACCGATACGACCATTTTCTCATTCACCATTTCACGTGTTAGTGACATACACCTTAGCTTAATTTTTCACCCATTATTATCATCTTGTAGTGGTATACGCTTTAGGCTAAATAACCACCCTCCTTTTATCATCTTCTAATGGCATACACCTTAGATTACATCACCATTCCCTTCTTATTAATCCTATAGTGACATATGCTTTAGGATAAATTGTCACCCATTTCCACTCCATCTCATAGATATATACGATTAGGGTTAAATCATCACTAATCCATTCAACACGTTGTGGTATACGCTTAGGCTATAAGTTTTACACACATCTTTACATATATTTCATCTCCATACACTCATTCTATAGTGATATACGCTTAGGGCTACATCATCACTCTTACATTCCACAAGTCATGGTATATGCTTAGGCTATAGGGTCCACACACATCTCTCCACATGTCGCATTTGATCACTATTACATATACACACTCATCACAACGCGCTAGACACAACCAACACTACTTGAACATTTCCCGATGAAGCACTCTCATTTACGGTTCATTCTTGAATGCCGAGGGGAAAAAATGAACCTCATTACATTAACTTCCATCTAGTTAGGGGCACATTGCCCCTATCATTCCATTCCATCCATGCATAACATTTTGCATTGTCTTGGTGGAATTTACTCTTGCTTACTGGTGTTTTGCATGCTCACTTTATTACACAATTTAGCTTTCTTTCTTATATTGCATTATCATACACACATGTGCATTCACACCTTTGTTTATTTTGATCATATATATTGGAATCTACACATGGCATGGATGCTCACATTCTACCCTTGTTATACCAGTCGCAGGGGGCATCCACATTCATCTTATCGAGGTGTTATTGTTCCATTTTGTACTTAGCATATTATACTACTTGTTCATACATGTTTTGACATGATGGTTACCAATCTAACATGCTAATGGGTGTTCCATGTGCAACACTTTTTTTGTAGGATTACATGTTTCCATGACTACGTATGTGATTCTACTTGTCGGCTTTGTTTTCTATTGTACGTGGGATTTTCCCTTTGCTTGTGTGCACACTTGTTTGTTGTTTATGACCAAGATGGTCTTGTGTGTCTTACGACATCATGAGTGATGTCCCATGTTTGAAAATGGATTTGTGTGGTCTTCTTGTTCTTACATTTTTACATTAATTTTTTTGGTAGTTTCTATATTGTCTGTGTATTTTCCACTTATTACATGCCTGTGTTTTAGAATAAAAATTATTTTGGCTAGCCATCCCCTTTTGTGCATGCCTTGGTATCTACCAAGTGTTTAGATTTCCCCCTACATGGAATATTTCTACAGTCGAGTGCACTTTGGTTCTCTTTTGGGGCCACATTCTCCTTTCCAGTGATGTCATGCAAGCACCCCTAAAGGGGGCATCATTGAGGGTTTTCTACTAACACATCATTTTTACATTGGTTTAGACACATCGAGTGAGTTTAAACTAGTCTATGAACTCCATACATAGTGGCCATAATAGGACATGGTGTCCTTCAACAATTTTGTGGAGCGATTCAGGATTGGGGGTTAATGTGGGTATGCCTCTCTACACTTCTTCATCCAGTGGGGTCGGATTGCCAAAAAAACCATGACAATACAAAGATCTCTTCACACATTTCAACATAAGTGGTTAAAATTAGAGGACACATCGCATTTACTCCCTATAATTCTTGACGGGGTGATGGGAGATCACCCAAAAATTCGTGACAATACATGATATTCTTCTACACTCTTTTTCTTGAAATCGATCAGTGCACATGTTCCATTTACACATTTTCTAGCATATTTTACATTTGTGTACTTTATACATGCGTATTTACACAACATTTTTACATACATATATATTTGACTACTTGATCATTTTCTCCTTGCAGGTCCTCTGTATGAGAAACAAGTAGTTGAACCTGGGGCAACAACAAAAACAACGGTGAAAATAATAACACATCGCTACTGAGGCACTTACCTTTACTAACCATGCAAGTACACTACACACAACAACTACACACACATTCTGCCCTAGGTTCACTCTCATCACTTTTTATGCACATTTTTCATCTTTAGAATCCATGCTCCTCCACATTTTCTTTTTGTCATTCCACGCTTGAGTCTAGTCCATTGGCACGTCTTCTTCTACACTCTACATGGATATCAGGTACACATCTCTATCTACTTTATGTTACTGAGTGTTCCACTCACCAACATAAAGTGGGGGAAAAATGTAGACACAAAATCATGCACTTTAGGCATTATTTAGCCCGGTCTTATATTACTATTTAGAAGGTTCTCAAGTAGATAAATTACTAATTAATCGCCCCTTTTGGCAATTTTTATTTTATCTTTTATTTCGTCATTCCCACATGTTTTATTTCACTTATTCACCCATTTTACATTTGCCTTGTCATTCTAGCCCAAAATCAGGGTGCCTTGGTCCCACATTTAGGTGCCCCGGTTTATGTACATCCTTTCCCACATCTTTTTAGGGCCTTTCTAGCCGTTTGTTGTCTTTATCTTTTCCCGGTTGATCTTTTCGGGTTTAATTATGAAATTAAGTTTGAGAGACCTATAAATATAAAGCTATAAAACCATAATAAGGGTCCTCGGTCATAACATTACACACTACCATCACTCCATCTAGATTTGCATCCATTGTATCACTTGTATCCACATAGTGTCATGCATCAAGGATGGGAGATCTGCATCACACACACTACATATGGGAAATGATTCTATTCTATCCATGCACACATGCTATTTACATTTTATATAGTTACTATTGATCGTTACTTCACAAAGTGTGATTAGCATGAGAGCACCTAGGGCACGACATGCACACACTCACCAGAACTACACCACGTCCAAAATGTAGTACAATGATCGGTGATAAGACCACTATTTTGGCATTTGCGTGTCAATTTGATCCATTCATTTGCATCTTTTTTTCTAGGGTTTGATACTTCCTTTTGCATTACAGGTCATTACACAGCTCACTGAAGGATCCATCACAATAGACAAGAATTATTTTAAGACACCTTTTGACCACATAAAATCCAGGTTTTAAGCATTTATAGTGCTCGAGCACCCAGTTATGCACAAGGGCATCCTAGTCATCTCGGATCCTTTATCTTTTTCCTTGAAGGGTCCATGAGTGTTTGTTTGTACTTTTTAATTTCATTTCTAGATCTGTGACAACCCATAGCAATCACTTCCAATCAACTAAGCCATTTATTTCCTTTCTCTTGCACATTAGGGTTTTATTTCACTTTGAATAATTTAATTGCATTTATTTCATACTTCTTTAGTCCATTTATTACAGTGTTTTAGTCCTCCTAATTAGATTAACATTAATACCCTAGTGCCCCCTTTTAGGTCTACTATATCATCATTTTTGTAATCAACTAAGCATATGAAAACATAAATAAATATGATATGATATGATGAAAAATTATGTTAGCCATAGGTCTACTATCCATATCCCTATATATGACCTAGGTTAAGGACATAACAAAGCTTTGTCTTTTTCACTCAATTGTTACACCTAATCTTCTATATGGGGCTAAAAATGAGGCTCCTTAGCTTATGAAAGTTAATAGAAGATGAATTGAAAGATTGCTTACCTCTATGTTATCCTAGCACCTCTATGCTAAAAGATCAAATCCTAAAGACATCATTCTCATTGAATTTGGTACACATCCCCTCTTATTATTTTTGTTCTATTTTAGGTGGTGATTATGATACACAAGCTTAGTTGGATGGCCAACTCTTCAGTTTATTTCCTCATATACCCATATTAAGCATTCAAATTATCTATGCAAATAACACAATGTGGGATCTACTCTAACTTTGGAATGCCAAGGCTTCTACTTTGTTATTCCTTGTACATATTGACATAAAAAAACTTCACATGATTTTTCAGTTGATGCACTAAATCTAGAAGGGATATAAATAAATGTACCAAAGATGAGATCTATAGAGCCTTCCTATAGTCTAAATGGTTAGAGCATATCAAACCTTTTTTAAAGATTTAACACTATTTCAATTTATATATATTCACTTTGAGGAAGGATTCAACCAACCTCTATGTTAGACTAGGATTTAATTTACCTTATAATTGAGAGTTCCATCAGTACAATTTAGTGTTTGTTCACACCCCCTATGCATAGAGACACCACCATATTCCTATGGAGCATCATATTTGTGAAACTTAATCCATGAAATTTGAAACAAAAAAGTATTTAGTGCTCTCTAACTTTCTATGAGATCTGTGGTTCTTTTATCTCTTTAGAGATCATAAAACCCTATTTAAATCTTCATGGCTTGTGAGGATTAAAAATTCTCGATTATTTTCTTTCAAGAGATGTTTTATCTTCACCGATATTGTGTTATAGACTTTGTTTCTACAATACTTTACACCTGCACGATTGCTTCTTTCATTCACCTTGTTTATTCTTTAAGATTTCAAGTATGAAGCAACTTCATGATAAACTTGTTGACATGAGAAAATCTATAAAACATTGGAAAATATTAATTATTTTCACATATATTCACCTTCCCATTTAATTGACCAATTTTGGTATTTTTGAAATTAATATTATTATCTATCTTATCTTATTCATAGCCAAACAAATGGAAGAGTAAATCTAATGAGATTTGTCACTCACTATCATAATGGTAAGATTATATTTTGTATTGGGTGATCTAACATTAATAACCACTAAGAATAAATTTTTATTAGATGTATACGAAAAATATTATATTAATGTTAGTAATCATTAAAAATGATTTATGAAATATTATTACAATTAAAAATCTTACTAATTTGTCTAAAAAAAAAAATTAGTGAAAAATATTTAACTACTACTAATTGGTATCTAAGTGCCTAAATAATTAACATTATGTAATTTAATGCTCAAAAGTTAGAATATAATTATTTATTAAAATGATAATTTAATTAAATATTATAAAAAATAATAAGTCACAATTGTTAAACTATATATATATATATATATATATATATATATATATATATTTGTGGACACCAGAACCTATAGGTCACACAAGGTAACAAAATGTCTACATCTCTATACTCATCACCGCCTCGTAGGTTATTATTTAGTCAACCAGTGACTCAAACTTTAGAAATATGAGTCTCTTTAGTAAAGAATTCATTCTTCATTGTATAAATCCTAAAATATTGTTTTTTAATCAAGAGTCCTAGCCCACTACAAAACCTCCTGCAGATGAAATAAATATGTGCTTCGAGAGAAAATTGATAAAAACTACTAATACTTAGTTTGGGAAAAATTGATTTTGTGAGTGATGGGAAGAATTATATGTTGTGTTTGTGTGCCTCCCACACATAAGGGCTATTTTAAGTGTTCCCTCCATAGGAAAACAACAATAACTTGAGAACATGCAAATCCACTTGGGAGCAATCGATAAGGTGACGATTGTTAGACTAGTTAACGGAAAAGTGGTTGTAGCAAGAAGGACTCTCCTCTCATCTTCAAGATCACCCAATATTAATCCAAGAAATAGAAACAATTTTTAGAGAAAGCCAAGAAGGCTAGGAAACATGTGCTCAGTAGTTTCTTCTATGATGCGGAAGTTAAATGGGTGGTATTCGGACTCCTAAGATTTTGTAGATATATAAGATATCAATAATGATCTCTTTTCTAAAACAAAGGGGTCTTGAAATGTTGAATTTGAAGTCTTGGAGTGTAATTTTAGTTAAATATTGGTTTCTTACATAACATTGTCTCAAGAAGCTTTTCAATTAATACTATTATGGACTATAGTATGAAATATTTAATCTGTTGGAGATGTTTATAAGAGATTATGGAATATTTCTTAGTGTTAAGATCATCATTACGTTTTAAATATAAATAAAATTTAATATGGTCTTAAGGACATTTTGGCTTTCATATTAGAGTTCACAAGATTTTGTAAAGGAATATTGCAGTTTAGTTTTTTTCACATCCTTTAAAGTGTAAAAATCTCTACCATTAGGACTTTGCCTTCTTTGGTATGGTTCTTATTTTAAAAGAAAGGTTATCCAATAATTTTTTAAAAAGTGCTTATTACTTATTAAAAGGTAAATTGATATAATAAAATATTTACATAAGACTGCATTATTTAAAATAAATTTTGTTGGGAGAAATAAATAAGAAACTTTGGATAAATTATTTCCATTGATAATCATTGTGAGACAATGTAGGTTTATAGGATATTACTATATATGTCTACAGATGGCACCAAGATCACTAAATGGTATAATTTTAATGTTATTGTGTCCTTGTTGATTATTGGTTCAATTTAGACATTATTAATACATTTGTGGACTTTTAATGGTTTTTCTCTCTTCTAGACTGAACTTAAGGTATATACAATATGTTACCAGCACACTATTAAGTTATATAGACTTAGAAAATTATATGGAATGGAATCATGTATATGTCACAAGGCTAAGTTGCAGAGCTTCTTCTAAGACAAGTGCCTCCATGTGTAGGGGAGCTCCTCCAAAGTTTTGTAAGTGATGACATGATTAATGTCCTAGGTTCAACCAAAGTGCTTAAGTGCCTAGCTGCCACTACTTGATTAGAACCTTTCCTCTAGTGTTTACTTTGGTGCTTTGTCAATGTGGATAGAAGGCTCACAATGTTGGTATTGGAAAAGTATATGGGTTGGTGCCTTGTGGTGAAAGCCACTTTGTATTTGGAGTGATAATGAATAGAATAACCCTCACAAAATACGTGTGTCCAACCACAACCAAACTCATATGCCAATTAGACTCTTTATATGAGGGTGTGGCCATCAGCTATTTTGTTTTTGTGGGTGACTCCAACAATTCCCACTACACTACCATGTCTTGGGTTCCATTAGCTTGCCCCATCAAAATTCAACTTCATCGTTATTGGTAAGGAAGGTATCTATATAAGATTTTCCATATATATCTTACTAACACCTACCATTTTCAATGGAGTGCAAGGTTAAATATAGTAGAGATTTACAAGATAATTCCCCAACATTTTGATGATAATTGTCCTATCACCTTTTTGATAGGTTTCTTTCATAGAAAATCCAACGTTTCTTCTCAAGTCAAAGGCTCCAATATATGGGTCATGTAAATTACATGTATTTGTCGTATTATATCTTAGTTGTATTTAAATTTGAGCCATCTATTCGGGCATTAGTTAAGCTCAATTTTTTTGTGAGAATAATATAAAAAATAACTGCAATTATCTTCCATAAACTCTTTTCCAAAGCATAGGAGATAATTAGATGCTTGAAACTTTTTCCATCTAAAAGACAATTTAGGCACCTTGAGGGGCCACACCATTTTGAGAACATATGCTTCCTATATTTCCTAAAGAAGTAATGTCCAAATCAAGGCTTTTGATATCCGTAATTGCCACAACTTGCTCCAACTCAAAGGAGTGATTATACCATCGTCAATTAGGGGTTTGTAAAAGTTACCCTAAAGGTGCAATAGACATGTTGGAATGGAGATTGAGAAAATGGATGAACAAAAAATTTATTATTTCACCACTCTTTCGCCATAATTTTTGACTTCGTAACCAAAAAATATGCAAATGCATAGAAAAATTGATAGATGAAACACAAAATAGTATTGCATTATCAATCTTAACACTTCAAGAACTCAAATATATTCAAAATTTTATGATAATAAAGTGAAGAAGAAATGTATCTTTACACAAAAATCTAAACCAATCTAGTCGCTCATCCTCATCATAAACCAAATATCCTAGGAAATCAATACAAATAATGGCTTTAAAACTAAAAAGAGCTCAAAAGCCTAAGATGCATTTTCAAGCAAGAGGGGTTTATTATGCTAAAAATAATAATTTTGTTCTCCATTCTTTATTTATTGTTTCATATGGTATTTTTGTTATTGAAAGCATTCAATTGTATATTTAATAAGTTTAAAGACTAAACATAAGTCTAATAAAAAAGGAAACTAGTAAGAAAGCACACCCCAAGAAGACACTAACCAAATTTAAAATAGATAAAAATCCCAAGAGAAAGAGAAACAAGGCCCGAGGCCACAAAAATTATGACCACACACAAAAAGCTAAGTTTTAACAAGCAAGTGCTATGCACATATTATTTATAAATAAGCAATGTCTGTGCTAAATTAGGAAACCAACATCACCAACCCCATCAACAAAGGAGGTGAACAACTATCAAGGTTACCTTCTCAACCACAACCATGAGGATGAGAGGTATCAGTATGTGATCCCAACCTTTTTACTCTTCCTTTTTACATCTCCCTCATCAACCCAAGGCCTTAGAGGAGGATATTAAAGCTCAAGCAAGTAAAATTTCCTTTTCCATCCCAATGCCTTAATATATAGCCTCCACATTGTAGGGACCGTCACCCTCCATGGCTTGATGAGTCTTTATTGAGGAGTGGAAAACATGGAGCAATTGTAGAGACTGTGCTTAACCCCTTTCACATTTCCAACATCGATGGCCTCTTCCAAGAGAATCATGCCTATTGAATAGTGAGGAACTCTGCTTTAAAAATGAAAGGGACATTGCTCCTATTATCCAAATATCTCTCCTAGCAATTTGAATAACTCACATACAAATTCTATCCCTAATATATCTATTGAAGAATCGTGCACGCTCAAAATCATTTGGCACATTCCCTTAGGTTACAGTTTTCCTGCACGCCCCTTTTGCATTCCTCCTCCCACTTCTCTCTTGCACCTGCCTTCCACACATCCACCTTCTTCCAAGTCAGTTTCTTTCCACCCCATGTGCCTAAGTCTTTGACCCTTTGCGTGCCACACCCATTACTTTGTAATAGTTGTGCCTTAACCATACGTTCTCTACTCACTGGTTTGATTCATCTCCCGAGTGCATCACGTGCACTTCCTCTGTGCTTTCCTCTATTTTCTCCTCGTGCCCTTCTATGCCAGATCACCTTTTAACATGCTTAGTGTGTCACGTGCAACTAGACAGGGCGAATCCTTGCAAAAAATGAATGATTGACATGTGGCGAAATGACAAATAGTTGTACATTTGGCAACCATTCCAGCCAATCAACACGTGCCACATGTTTTGTGTATGCCAAAAACTCTAAAATCTTCTGAAAACCATATCATCAGCTATAGATCTCAGATTGGCATGCACCTAGACTTGTCATAAAGTTGTTGACATTAGCTATAGTTCCAGAAATTCAAAATTCAAATTCTGGTGGATCTGGTAGGCTAGAATTGGGAAAATGTCTCTCTGAACATTGATGAGTAGATCTGATTGATCCAACCACCCAATTTAGTATGATCTACTCTCCTTTGTCTTCAACATGTCAAATAGGCATGGGGAAGTGTATTTCACAAATTTTTAAGAAGATTTACAGACATTGAATTCTTCTTGTTGGTGGTTGTGTTTCAAATTCGAGTTTTCCCCCTTCTCATTTGTCCTCCATGGATTCAGCTATAAATGTAAGAGCAAGACTCATTTGCTATGTTGGATACTCGGATCCTTACACATGTTTCTAAGGACTCCATATTTGGCTCTTGCATGTGAATCTTGGCCTCTTTAGCATTGTAACAATTAATTGCATTGGAAGTAATAGAAGCATCATTTTGTGACTATTCTCTATCCTAACATGTTTTCATTCCTTCTTCCTACATTTTCTCTTGCATTGCATATTTTTGTGCTACTTTAGGTCCCCTATGACTCCATATTTTGTTGTGTTCCATAAAAATGATTTTGTGAATGCGTGTTTTCTTTGTCTTTACTCGTGCCTAGCCTCCTCTCACACATTCCCTATCATTATTTCTCAAAATAGATAGTTTTCATCCCTCTTTTCTGGTGCTATCACCTTTTATTGTAGTTTACTTCATGTTATCCTTCTTTCCTTGGTCCCTTGGCATTCTTAGCTTAGTTTCCCCTTTCAGCACTAGGAGTAGCAGTAGAGATAGATAGAGGAACCGGCCTTCTACGGAGATCCATCCCAAGCTTGCAAGGTCCCATGACTTAGGGATGGTTCCATTGTGGTCTCATACACCTTGATCCCTCTTCAGATATCTGAGATGTGGGTGCATGTTTGAGCAACCAAAAATTTCTGGCACGCTCGGTGGGACCAACATTGAAATCTTAAATTTCATATCTCTAAGTTCTGGTGTGTGGACTTAGTGTTTTCAGCCTTTTAAGAGGATCCTTTCAAACATATCTGATGACTCCCAATATTTTTAAAATTTTGTTTCAGCAGTCTTAAGCACCTTTTATGAGAAAAGTTCACACAAGAAGAAGTGCAGCAGCTGTAGACTCTTTTGAGTACCTCCAACTATCCTTAAGGAAAGTTCATTCCAGGAAAGCCCATGCACACATCTCTATCTCCATTGCGTTGCGCCCATTCATCACCTCCATGAAAGCAGACAACCTGTGTGCCCTGTAATGGCACATTAGCCACCTCCTCCATTAAGAAGCTTTACAAACTTTGATGGAGGGAGTCCCTTACTTCTAGCCATGCAGCATGATATGCCCAATGGCATGCTTAAAAGTATTCCTTACTTTACTGGTGAGAATCAAGTCACCCCTCAGGAGCATATCCAAGATGTAGCAAATGTGTGTTCATTCTATTTGATCACACATAATGATGTAGTAGTCAGGCTACTTGTAGCCTCTTTCAAAGGTAAAGCACTTCAATGGTACCGAGGCTTGAGACTTGGATCTATCACCAATTGGGATGAGTTGGGAACAACTCTATGCAATTATTTTGAAGATAATTTAGATCACCTATCTTTGGTGGAGCAACTGACAACAACAAGGAGAGCACCCAATGAGTAGATGACTGATTTCAATATCATATTTCAGAAGACTTGGGATAGAATTCCTCTTTTGGTGAGACCTACTGACCAAACATGATTTCCTTTACTATTTGAAGGCACTCAATAGTGATATTTTAGTTATGATCCAATCTATAGGGGTAGGACTCTACCAACTACTTATAACATCATAGTAAGGGTAGAAAATAGTCTCATACAGGTGGGAAAGTTGGCTCCTAGACTTCCCATGCCTTTATTCTCAAAGATGTCACAAGCACCCCAACCTTCTATGGACCCTATTCCCACTCCACGAGAAAAGCGTGCACCGGTTGCCTCAACATCCTACTCTCCAGCATAGCACAAGGAAGATGAAGAATTGAAGGCCTTGATCAAAAATTTATCAAACAAGGTCATATCACTAGAAAAACAACAAGCACAAGCATATAGAGACGTTTTAGTCGGGTGCATGGCGAGGAATCAGCCTTAGTGGAATCAATATAGAAATTAAAGGTATGTGCCCAACTAGCGAGAATGATAGGTGGAAGCCTAATACACATCTACCTTTACAAGTTGTCCCTCCTACGCCTTCTCTTCAAAGGTGCCGGCGTAAGGCGAGCACTCATCCCGGTGTAGAACAATTTGGCACAGAGTCGAGTGGTTCTTCCCTTGATAGATGCCTCATAGTCAATACCATTGTGTTAATGCTGCACATGCCTAAGCCTTCATGATCCAAATTGCTTCTTCTTACGAGCCCTCAACAAGCGCCCATGAAGCGAGATAACCTAGAAGATCTAGAAGTTCCTCTAGAAACCAATTTGATATTCTTTGGCGTAAAGGACTTCTGTGTAATCAAACAAGGTGTAGAAGATACAAATAGACCACATACCTAATTAGTGAGATAACACATGGTATACGAAATGAATATTGGAGTCTAGCACACGAGTCACAATCCCAGCAATACAGAAGATCTTGGAAGAAAAATTAATTAGACAAGACCTCTTGTAGCAAAAGTGTTCAAACCCCTATGCAAGAGGTCTGTGTAGAGCTCCTTACGAAGTAGTGTGCGCTCATCCTTGGTAGGCCAGGCCTCTGCTCCAGCTAAAATTAAGGCTTCCACACCTGAAAACTCAAGAAGGGATGTTGTTCCCCAAATTCACAAATCAAGAGGGATTTCATTCAGCATTGTTGACCAGATGAAGAAAACAAACATAAACGTCATAATGTGGTATGCCCTGACCATTCCATCTCAGCGGGATTTTTTGCATGAAGCTCTAACGTAACTTCCGCATCATTGAACCGATTGTGTAGAAGGCATGCGATTCTATCAAAATATTCCAAGAAGAGGAGAAACAAGTAAGAAAATTTTCTAAGACCCCATCCTTCTATATGTCCTTGATTATAGGCAAACACCTAGTGCATAACTACTTAGTTGACTCAGGTGCTAGTACTTGTTATGCTTAAGAAGATAGCTGATGTCTTAGGTTTGAAATATAGCCCTTTGTCTAAAGGAGTCCTACAACTTGATGGCTCAGTCCTAACTATCTTGGGAGTCATCAAGGATCTTGAGTTAACCCTCCATGCATGTCCAAGCTTGACAATTACTCAAGATGTGTCAATCATTGACCTACCTCCTTTGTTTACCCTATGTCTATCAAGGAATTTACTACTAAAGTGGATGGTTACTTGTCTTTTGATTGGTCTCATATGTTGCTCAAGATAGGGTATGGTACCCGGTTTACCATACAAGATGATCTTATATTTTCTTATCATGTAGAGCCATATGTCCCATCCCCTCTCCAAGCCAATTGTCTTATCCAAGAAGAACAAGTTTCGGTTCTGAAGAGAAGTCTCTTCCACCCTCTATTCTAGACCTAGTATTTGATGAATGGGAAGAGAGACAACACAAATTTTATCCTTATGCTAAATAAATGGAAGCCTATGAAACTTGGCTTGGTACTTATTGCATTCTAGAAGAAGACGTTATGCTTCGCGTGCGCTCATAGGAGACAAAGTTCAAACTGGTCTATGGAAGTTATACTTTGATGGATCTAGAAGTAGAAATGGTGTAGGAGCAAGAGTGGTTCTCATTTCCCCTAAGGATGAGAAATTATTCTTCGTGCATAGGCTGTAATTTGCATGTTCTAACAATGTGGTAGAATATGAAGCGTTGGTGCATGGCTTGCTTATTGCTGAAAAGAAGAAAATTAAAGTTTGTAGATCTTTGGGGACACAAAATTGGTCATCCACCAGGTCACCAAAAATGCCAGACAAATAATAAGCTTCTTAAAGCTTACAAACATAGAGTTTGGGATATACTTGAGAGCTTTGATGCTCTTAATTTGCAAGTAGTTCCACGAAGAATGAAAAAGAGGTTGACCAAATGGCCGTGCTTGGTTCACAATTTTCTCCTACTAAGGATTTTGTCAAAGGGAATACTCAGCACATTAAGATGGTAATCATACCATCCATTTCAAATAATAACACCAGCTGGAAAGTGTTCGACAACTATGTGCGGATCGTCAGTTTATCTAGAATGAAGATGAATTTTCATCAAGTATGCAAGTGACTTGCATGATAGCTATATGGTGACCAAGTGATCCATCTAAAAAAAAAAAAAGTTACCTAAAGGGCTGGTCACCTTAGAGCAAATGTTCAGCCCTGATGAAGAGTTCAAGGGTGAAGAAAGATATATGTGCACCACACAAGAGGATTGCTCTCCCATTACTATTGCATGCGGAAAGGAGATCTTTACTCAATAAGACTTACGTGCGAATAAAAAAAGGCCTTCATCTGTTTCTATTAAAGATACAATGATATTTTCTCATAGGAGTATGAAGACCTAAAAGGTTTTGATCCAAGTGTTGCTCAACACTCTATTGACCTTGATCCTGGCATAAATCCCGTCAGACAAAAATAGCGGCCAATCATTCCAAGGATAGAGCCCCTCATGAGAAAGGAGTTATCCAAACTCATTGAGGAAAAGTTATTTTTCCTATTAAATACTCTACTTGGGTTGCAAATCTGGTTCCAGTATGCAAGAAGAATGGTGAAATCAGACTTTGTGTTGATTTCAGAGATTTGAATAAGGCATCTCTAAAGGATCACTATCCTTTGCCTTTAATGGAGCAGATTCTACTGATGTAGTAGCTAGTGCACAAAGGATCTACATGCTAGATTAGTACTTAGGTTTCAACCCGGATCTGGTCAAGGAAGAGGATCAATTCAAAACAACATTTACAACCAAGTGGGGAACATATGCATATCAAAAAATTCCCTTTGTTTTGTCAAATGTGGGTGAAACGTTTCAGTGCGCACCATGGATATTACCTTCAAAGGTTACATCAATGAGTTCATCTTGGTTTACCTTGATGATATAACTATTTTCTCAAAGTAGAGTGTGGATCACATAGTGTACTTGGAAAAAGTATTTGAGATATGTAGAGAATTTGGGGTGCATCTTAACCCCAAGAAGTGTAACTTTGCGGTGGCTCAAGGCAGGATTTTGGGCCACGTGGTTTCAAAGGATGGCATCGCGATTGATCCTGAGCATGTTTCAGCTATCCTAGCCCTTTCCCTGCTAGCACAAAAAAAATCCTTACAGTCCTTCCTTGGAAAGATTAACTTTGTTAGGCATTTTATCCCTAACTTTGTAGGACTAGTTCGGCCCATCACCCTTATGCTCAAGAAGGACATAGCCTTCAAATGGACAGTAGAAGGAAGAGAAATCTTCAATAATATCAAGAGGGAAATTTCTTGTGCCAACACTCATCAATCTAGATTACTCAAAGGATTTCATCCTTTATGCTTATGGTGCTAATGCAAACATTGCTGCTATCTTGACACAGGAAAATGAGCAAGGACAGAACAACTAGTGGCCTTCTTCAGCTAGACGTTGAAGGATTATGAATTGAAGTATAATCACATGGAGAAGTAGGTCTTTGCCATCATGCATGTGCTCAATAAATTCAAGATCATGCTCACCAAAAATCATATCAAGGTGTTAGTTTCTCACTCATCTGTCAGAGACTTCATCATGGGAGCATAAATCAATGAGAAGAGAGCTTAATGGGTGACCAAAATCATGGAATATAAGGTGGTTATCAAGGCCAAAAATCTAGTAAGAGGTAGCGTACTCTATAGGTAGATTGCTTTGAGGATGTGCAGAGTGAACCCAAGGCTTCATTATTTCTGAATGAAGTCCTCCCGCACGTAGAACATGAACAAAATATAAACCCACAGCGCGCATGAATGAATGAAGGACATGATAATATTCCTTTTCAAGGGTGCCTAACCTCTTGGTTTGAACAAAGAAAAGAGAATAAATTTGAGGTTACAATCTATTCCTTATATTTTAATTGATGGACTTCTCCTTAAAAGAAATCTAGATGGTATCTTGCTAAGATGTATCAAAAATGCGCAAAATGAAAGAGTTTTAGTAGAATTTCACGATGGATTCTCTAGTGGACACTTCCATGCCAAAAATATAGCAATGAAGATCATAATGGCATGAATATTTTGGCCTACCCTATTTTTAGATGCACATAGGTGGGTTAAAAATGCAAGGAATGCGCTTTCTTTATAGGAAAGAAAATATGGGTAGCGCTTCCTCTCGACCAATCCAAGCGGATCAGCCTTTTGCGCAATGGGGTATCGAATTCATAGGCATGATCGATCGCCTTCAAGTGCTGGACACAAATGGGTGCTGACAGCTATAGATTACTTCACCAGATGGACAGAAGTTTGTCATGCTTAAGGAATCAACTGAGGCAATCATCCTTGATTTTCTCGAAGGTTTAGTCACAAGGTTTGGTGTTCCTCAAACCATTATCTTTGATAATGCAAAGGCCTTCCTTAGTACTAAAATCATTGATTAGGCTCTAAGTTTGGGAATTTACCCTGTAAAATTCTTCCAACTATTACCCTCAGGGCAACGGTTTGGTAGAATCAACAAACAAGAACCTGATTAGAATAATGAAGTGCACAATGAATACCAACCAAAGACAATGACATTTAAAGGTCCCGCACACGCTCCGGGTAGATAGAATCACGGTTAAAAAGAAATAGGAAATTCACCATACAAGCTTGTACATGGAAAGGAGGTACCCTTCCTTTGACACTAGAGCTAAATTCATTAGCGCTTTCCCAACAATTGGAATTTGAGGGCACGGATCAAAGAGAAATCGGGATAAGCAGAGCTGGTTGATCTTGAAGAACTCGAAACTCTACCATGATCAATCTAGAAAAACATCAACAAGCAATAAAGAAATGGTTTTGTGAGAAAGGCTAGGCCTCAAGCTTTCAAATTTGAAGATCTAGTTCTAAAATGGGATCTTTGAAAGAAAAACCAGGGTGCCATTCAAATTTTGATGCACTTTGGAGTGGCCAATACATCATCAAGTCCTACAAAGAAGCTAACTCCTTTGAGTTAACTTGTCCAGATGGAAGCGTCTTTGTAAAATACCAAGAATGAGATCTATCTCAAACCCTTCCATTAGGTTTGCTACATCATATTATATATATTAAAATAGTTTCATTCCTTCAAGTGTGCTCTGCACACATTTTTGTTTGTACATAGTTCTTTCCTCTTGTGTGCTTCCTATGTGCACTCTTTTGTTGCTTCCAGTGTGTAGAGCTTATCTCAATAGTTGTGAGATTTAGGAAAAGTGTAGAAATGATAATCAAAGTGACAACAAGGGCTTTTTCATGATTGTACAAGCAAACTCCATGCCCAATGGATGCTTCAGGCTACTAGTCTCTTTCATCTAGCAGGAAAATGGCCCTAAAAGTCACCAAAACTGTTATCCAAATAGCTCTCCTAGTAATTTGAATAACTTACATACACATTCTAGCCCTAATATATCTATTGAAGAATCACACGTGCTCAAAATCATTTGGCACATTCCCTTAGGTCACGATTTTCTGCGCGCCCCTTTTTCATTCCTCCTCCCACTTCTCTCTTGCACCCACCTTCCACATGTCCACCTTCTTCCGATTCAATTTCTTTCCACCCGCGTGCCTAAGTATTTGACCCTTCACACGCCATACCCATTACTTTGTAATAGTTACACCTTAACCATATGTTCTCTACTCACTGGTTTGATTGACTCCCCACACACATCATGCGTGCTTCCTTTGTGCTTTCCTCTATTTTCTCCTCATGCCCTTCGTGCCGAGATCACCTTTTACACACTTAGTGTGCCGCATGTAACCGAGATAGGGTGCCAAATCCTTGTAACAAATGAATGATTAACATGTGGCAAAAATGACAAATAGTTGTACATTTAGCCACCATTCCAATAATAATCAAAGCAGCGTCATGTGTTTTGCGTCACGCCGACAACTCTAACAAATTTTTGACAGCCATATCATCAGCTCTGAGCTCATATTGACACATGCATGGACTTTTCAGAAAGCTGGTGACATCAGCTATAGTGCCAGAAATTCAAAATTCAAATTCTAGCAAATCTGGTAGGTGAGAATTGGGAAAATGTCTCTCTAAACATTGATGAGTAGATTTGATTGCTCCAACCACCCAATTTAGTATGATCTTCTCTCTTTTGTCTTCAACACGTCAAATAGGCATGGGGAAGCGTATTTCACATATTTCCAAGTGGATTTACAGACATTGAATGCTTCTTGTTGGTGGTTGTGTTTCAAATTCGAGTTTTCCCTCCTTTTCCTTCTTTCCTCCATGGATTCATCTATAAATGTAAGAGAAAGGCTCATTTTTATGTTGGATACTCTAGATCCTTACACATGTTGCTAAGGACTCCATATTTTCTATATTTTGAGTTACAGACCTCCATGTTTGGCTCTTGCATGTGGATACCGGCCTCTTTAGCATTGTAACAATTCTGTGCATTTTTGGAAGTAATAGAAGCATCATTTTGTGACTATTCTCTATCCTAGCATGTTTGTGTTCCTTCTTCTTTCCTTTTCTCTTACATTTTGTATTGTTGTGCTACTTTAGGTCCCCTGCAGCTCCATATTTGGTTGTGTTCCATAAGAATGATTTGGTGAATGCGTGTTTTGTTGTGCTACTCATGCCTAGCCTCCTCTCACACATTCCCTATCATTCTTGCTCAAAATAGATAGTTTTCATCCCTCTTTTCTGGTGCTATCACCTCTTAGTGTAGTTTACTTCATGCTATCCTTCTTTCCCTAGTCTCTTGGCATTCTTAGCTTAGTTTCCCCTTTTAGTACTAGGAGTAGCAGTAGAGATAGATAGAGGAACCAACCTTCTCGGAGATCTGTCACAAGCTCGCAAGGTCCCACAACTTGGGGATGGTTCCATTATGGTCTCAGACACCTCGGTCCCTCTTCAGAGATCCGAGATGCGAGTGCACGTTTGAGAAACCAATAGCTCCAATGGCCAATCAAAGTACACGTACACACGGCTGAACTTGAACCTACAACATTGCATTAGATATCAAATAAATTCTAATAGAAATAGAGAAATTTTTTTCTAGTTACTCATGATTACGCAAACTATAGAATTTTGTATTTCCAAAGTTGAAAGAGAAGTTTAATGAAAAATATATGCCAAATTTACTTGAATTTTGTAGGTATCAACACAATCCCCAAATATGATAATGTCCCAAACCAAAGTAGTTCACACGGTAGATATGAAGGGTTTGAAAAATGATTAAATCTGCTTCCAAATTAGTAGTTCACACACAAAAATAAAAGATGTGCTAAAGATCCTCGGGTTTCCCATAGACACGACATTTAGGTATGGGAATACCCATATAGACTAGCCTATGACCAACATGAAGCCCTTGGTAGATAATGCACCAAGAGTTTTGAGTATTTTTGGGCTAAACATGGCATTACCACACGGTCAGAAAATTCCTACCTCAAGTGACAGAGGAATTGTTGAGATTCCAGCATTTGTTAAATATTTCATACGACATCACCTTGGAGGAAAGCCATTGATAACCTAAACAAGGTTTGTCTTGGAGTATAGGGGTAGCCCAATTCCGGTTCCAATCTTTCCACCAATATGGGGAGATTTGAGGCCAATTTTGTGCAAGGCTTACTTAGGAACAACCATTTGAACTTCCCTAGGTAACTCAAAATCTCTTGAGATAAGCCCATACTTAATTTTGAGCTCAGACCAAGGTATTCATGCTCTGGAGTGTTTACCAAAAAGGTTGGCAATGGTGTGTATGAATTTTCTAAAATATCAAAGCACTTTAACACAAGGCACCCAAACCAATGGTACTCCATGGAAATTAATAGTTGGAGACCACCACAAGGAATGAGTATCGATAGAAAGCCCATTCCTAAGTTTAATAGATTCACAAACTTTCCATATGTTTTTTTGTAATAAAAGTGGTCACAATGTTAATGGTACAAAAACAACGAGAAGGGTGTGAAAAGAAAGCCCCTTCCAAATAGGCCTACTATAAGGGCTACCCAAAAAGATGTAATGTCTAAACAAGACCTTCAAGCCACTTGGCCT
The DNA here is from genome assembly GCA_018340775.1 of Taxus wallichiana var. yunnanensis. Taxonomy (NCBI): domain Eukaryota; kingdom Viridiplantae; phylum Streptophyta; class Pinopsida; order Cupressales; family Taxaceae; genus Taxus; species Taxus wallichiana. The sequence goes on from CM031239.1 coordinate 192,329,826, forward strand.
TCAATTGATCAAGGAACCCATATAGTGTGCAATCCCTTATTTTTGGATGCCAATTAACCCCATCCCTCCAATGTATTTAGGCCTCCAATATACATGAGTGGCAAATAAAAATTTAGAGAAAAATCGGAACATAACAACAAGAGAGAGGTTTGGTAAGCCAATATGTCAGCTTCTTTTTCACTCTCTACACAACGTAGTTGCACGAATAGCTTTGAGGGAAAAGGGGATATAAAAAAACTTGAACATTTCTCTCTATGATATTCACTTCTAGTTTTACTTTTTGAACCATCATGATTTAGGCCCAAAGGATTGCCTATAGCAATTGGTTTTCTTTCATTAAATACTAGAGCCAAAGAAAAGGTAGAAATTTTAGAGACATTCCATAGTGTTCGACCTTTCCTCCTCTTCGAGAACAGAGATAAAGTGGTCATTAGAAAAATGACAATTCATGAGATGAGAATCATAGGAGTTGATGGGAGAGTTTCCCTTCACAATTCCATTAGAAGCATAATGACTTAAAAGATAACTAAACACCTAAGCAGAAAGCATGTAGAAAAAGGGAGCAAGAGGACATCTTTGCTTGATATATTTCAAGAGACTGTTACCCCTGATTTTTCATCTGAGGATAATACACCCAATTTTAGAGATGAGTTGTCAATTAAGATCCTTTCCCTAATTTGACTTGCACATTGAATATATCAGATGAAGGAAATTATGCCATCATTCAAAGTGTTTGAAGACCCTTCTATGGGTGATCAAATGCTCTATGTTTATTTTATTTTAGTGATTAGTCAAGGAAACTATGTGATACTTGTAATTGGAATCTTGTCTCATGTTAATGTAATTTTCATCTGTCATGTAATGCTATAAATGACTCAGTGGCCAAATAGACAAGGCATTGTTATATATTAGTGGCACGATGATGTTTTGCATTTTTATATCATGTAATTATAATAAAAGGGAATATGGTATGTAGAATGTGTCTAGGGTCTAATATCTCTTGTCTTAGCGGTAGGTACAAGTCACCTTTGCACCAAAAAGTCCATTTAATTCAAGGATTAAATATTATTATATTGTGAAAAATATTAAATATTGTAGCATATTCATAAGTTACGTAATAATTATTTGAAAAGTGCCCATGTAGTTCAGGTTAAGTTGAGTAAAGGTCAAGTGTGAGTTGAAAGTAGTTACGTAACTAGTAGTTCAAGAGTAATAGTACAAAGCGATGAAATCAATGGTATGAAGGTTCTTCTCTTCCCTAGTTCTTAGTACCAAAACGTCTTTATTATTTTGTAGCATATGTATGCTTTCACATAATTAAATGAAATTTGTTTCAAGTGTGCAAGAAATACAATGTTTCTATTTCTACCGCACTTATTTCTTGGTAAGTTGTGTGTTACTTGGATTTGATTCATGTTCTTTGCTTCGGATGCACGTGGAGGATATTAATCAAAGCTTTTGATATTTGAACTTGTTTTCTGTTCACAAATATCTTATATTTGTTCAATGAGAGGGAGAAAGGATCTGCATATGTTTTTATTCAAAATCCCCATCGTACGAGGGAATTTCCCCTCAAATGCAAAGTAAATTTAATTGGTCCATGGTTTTATTCCCAGAATCATTACTGATTACTATCGCCGTCACTTTGGATGATTCCATGAAATAAGCAAAGAAATCACGATGACACAAAATATGCTAACAAGGCCAAATTGTTCATTTGATGATGATTTATTGTCAAATAGGTGGTAGCACCCTTGAAAATAGTCTAAATCATTGCACAAATCTGGGACCAAATCCTAGGAGCCTTCAACATAGTAATGATGAAAGGTGATCCAATTAGATAGCAAGCCATCTCAAAATTGTCAAAATCAATTTTTAAAAACAAATCCTTTTGATGGGAGGTGTGAGCTCACTCCATACCTTCTCGGAGAGCAATAATATTATCAAGAAATTATCTACCTTTAATGAATCATGTTTGTTTAGGCCAAACCTTAATGAGAAGAAAATGTTTGATCTTGGGAAAAATATTTTGTAATGGGTAAGAGACATTGAGAAGGGTGATAGGCATTAGTAACAAGTTCAAGATCTCCGGTTTTGGTGAATTTTATCCAAATCCGGTCCAACAAAATCTATGGGGTATGATGAATTTTATAAGGAAAACCATTAACCCTATGGTGTTTTATCATGGGCCATATGATTGACTACATCCTGAAGCTCATTAATGGAGAGTGGCTAGTTAAAGGCTTCCTATTGAACATTTTAACCTCACATGACACAAATTAATTCATATTTGAAGAGCAACTTCTCTCTCACCATTAGAACCTTGAGCTTGAAATCCCTATTTGTAGTGACTTGTAAAAGCTTGAAAGATATCAGGGAGACTAGTAAGACAGTCTCCACCTTCCTCAAAATTCCTTGGAGTAACTATCTCTAAGATAATGGATTTTAGCTCAGATTTGAGCTCCACGAGCTTGATGAAATTCCATCATATTAATTTGGTGGTATAGTCTGATAGTTTCGAATTGTAGGAATTCATTCAAGGGTCAAAGCTCCACCTCCTAAGAAAGCCTGCTGAGATCTATGAAGAAGACCAACTAGTTTCCAAAAACACTGAGGAAGGAACAACATCCTCCTACCACCCAATCCAACCCTATCGCGAGAAGGATGTAGGGCTCATTTCAGCCCCCTCAAATATGCATAAGGGTGTTCTCATGTTTTAAATGAGAAGGATTTAAATAGGAATAACTTATTAATACTTTGGCGGGAGGTGCGGTCCACTCAATGCCAATCTTGATGGGATGATTGTTAAAGATAAGAACATTAAAAATAACAAAGTTAGAAATTAGAGATTAAAGACAACACTAATCAACATATCAAAACAATGTGTGAAAGAAAGAGTATCTGCTAAACCAAATTGAACACTCTTCATTAATGAGTGAATAATACAATGATGACAAGTTTGAAGTGTTAAAAATATCTATTTTATTATTTAAAAATAGTTAGTATAACTCAAAACTAGGACACATTCCAAACTAAAATCAATATATGCTTATCTGCTTTGTAGATATTCATGGGATTTGAATATCTAGCATGTAAACTACACCATACCAGTATCAAAAAATATCTTGATTAGAAAACACTTCTGCACGGTTCAAGAAATCTGCACCATATTAATAGTGCAGGTATCCTCCATAGTTGTAGGAATGCATTTACACTGTTGATGTGGCACGGTTTGTATGTCAGACATCCTACTTCATCATATGCATACAGACATCCTACTTCATCATATAAGAATTATTCATGTCAAAAAAGGCCATGTTTGACATAGCAAGAAAAAAATGGATTTACAATCTGTATTCACTTAAAATTTACTCTCCCACTAGTCCTTAAATGTAGAACAAGATTCCTAAGTCTAAAAATAATTTTTGATCTCACATGTATTTCAATTAAGTAAACATCATCCTTACATATTGAAGCATTCAAATTCGTATAAGGATTGTCTCAAATGAAAGATTGCAGAGAGTGAATTCCATTGACAATGTGGTGAAAAAAAGAATTTGAAACAAATTAGAAATTCATTTGAGTTACTTCAAGTTTTTAGTCTTGATTTAGATAAGGCATTACATACTTTCACAACATCCAAGTTATCCTTAACATTGTGTACCCTCACAATGTCATCCCCTCTTAAAACCCTAGCTGTCACAATGATAGAAATATTTGTAGGGTCTCGTTCATCGTCTTTTACACGACCACAAATATTTCCCAAAAATATTTTACGAGAGGGTTCAATAAAGATAGGCCCATGAGAAGCAACCATATTGGTGGCTAAGAGTCCTTGCCGAATAGATGATAAACCCCAAGAAGTTCCAAGTTTTGGTCAACATTTTTGGAAAAACCAAGACCATGATCTATTATGATTCTCCACGCTGGAATACCAAATGACTCTGCATTCTTTATCTTTAAGCATAACTCATTAGTGACTTCTTCACAAACATCATCATAAGTTGTATTCTTGTCATTATGCATTGTTGATGGGTCACCTCACATGTGCATTAAGATGTAAGGTACTTGTAGTCAATTTTTATACCCATTAAACACATAAGAAAAACCCCATATACACCGGCCTATCATGCGGCGGGTGCTAAGCGCTCACTCGAGGCACGCATGGGCACCGAGACCCTCCTTTATATGAGTTGTGTAAGAATGCAACATCTATGACAAATGCGTAATGGAAAGATAGAATAAACTCCTTATTCATTTGAGAACTTAGAGTAAAATTTACACTATTGCATTCATTGTGACAAGAAGCACATTTCCCAAATATAGATCTCGAACCATAAAGGAAAGTGGATGTGAAAATATTATATCCATTCATATAAAACATACTTAACAGATCAAAAATAGATATGTATGAACCAAGGACCACATATATTCATATTCAATATAACCACAATACATTCATTAAGCCATCACGAGGCCAAAATAATAGTGCAGAGAGAGTCGTAGTCATCAGGCTGGACTTATACTCAATACAAAACATCAAAATGTAGGCCCATCCCTTGTTATGCCATTACACCTACAGGTCACCTACACCCAACCCATAAATCTCTCTATGTATTTCGGTAGAGCTTCACCTCTTCTCTCCTATCTCTTGTTTGTCATCCAACACCTTTATGCCTTTACGTGAGTTACAAATCTGTTTCCAATTGTCCAAGATGGTCCTCTATGGGAGCATGCTTCTTTAGGCTTGAGCTCTCAATCTTTGAAATGATGGCCTTCTAGTATCATCTTTGCAATGACGGCCTTCTAGAACCTTATCTACTCGCATGCGCAGTCAGGTCACGCTTTTCTCGTGTTCGTCTAATACGCCAAACATGGCTAAGTCCTAAAACCTTTTCACTACCCTGTGTGCATGCCACTTGTTCTACTAAACCCTCATAGAACCCTGTCTTGCACGCTTTATCCTTGCGCGCCCTTCTTTAAGTAGGCCCTATGTTCCCACGCACCTCTTTTTACCTAGCCAAAAATTTAGGAGCCCAACATCAACCCACAATATTCCTGTTCTCTATCCGTGGGAACACTTTCCTAAAGAATAAAGAATGAGAATGGAAAGAATGAAGGAATGAAGAATCAGGGAAGAATGAAAGAATAGGGAGACTATGACTACTGCTACAAGAGGAGAGGGGAAATCCTTCCTTAAGTCTGCCTCTAACTTATCCCAAGTATCAACCTCATCTTGTGCTTGTTGGAAAAGGTTGCCGACTAGGGCGCTCACCTCCTCAAAACCCAACTCTTCTCCCTTGGCACTCATGGTTTGACAACCTCTTCCAATTTCTTTCCCATATCCTCAAGTGTGTCCATCCTACGAGTGATCTGGGGATATAAATATTTAAGACGGTTCTTGATTGAGCCTCGCAAAGACTCAATATCCTCTGGTTTCTTCTCCACCTAGGCTAGAATTCTTTCTCTTTCAGCCCTATTCCCCTTGTTCTTTTCTTGAAATTCTGTTAGTGCAAAATCACAAGCACCCCTGGGACGCACATCGAGCTTCTAGGTTGATGTTCAGGCATCCGGTGTGATTACACAACATGGAAACCTCTCTCCAAGCGTGGGACTTGTAAAACCGAGAGAGGAATCTCCAGAGAAGGCTGGTTCTGCTCCTAAACTACTCCGCCACAAGCTATTCCGGTGCAAAGGCTAGCTAATCTAATCCTAATCTAACCATGCCAAGGAGACGAGAGAGAGAGAGAGAGAGAGAAGGGAAAAACAGCAAAAGCCTACACTAAAACGGTGATACACCAGAGAAGGAGAATGTTGGACATCTATCAAAACTGCCATGGGACAAGGAGAGGTGAGCAATGGGAAGGATGGACAGATGCATCACAGGCCCAAGGATAGATTTCACACAGAAAATGTCCCAAAACTCCATGAACACAGCTCCAGACCTGCAATGAACATTCAAACATGCACAAATACCTGCAATGAAGAGAGGCAAGAAGAAAACAAGCAAAAACGAGAAAGGATGGACAGATGCATCACAAAACACGTTTTGTTGCTTCAGAAGTCTGCACAGAACATCATTCCATTAATAAGAGGCAAAAACGCCATTACAGAGCAAGGGAGGAGGTTCTAACTCCATTTTTAACCCTAGAGAAGAAAAGAAGGGAGAGCAGAGCAGAAAGAATGAACAACCCCTTCTAAATGAGCCAAATCGGCTTTTTTACATTGCATGGGTCGAGCCCAGGGGACAGAAACGTGAAAAAACGTGCAAGCCCCTCCCTCATTGACTGCAGATGCATTAAATCAGCATGGGGGATCTTTGTCAACCCATACCCTGTCACTTTGAGTGATTTTGAGGAGAATGCGACCCATTTGCATTAACTGGGCCGCTAAAATGTCACTTCTGGCCGTGCAGAAGAAGAATGCGACCCATTAGCATTAAAACAGGTTGTTGAAAGGTCGCTTCTAGCCATTATCACACGTCAGCGCCGTTTCTCCATTTTCTCTCTTCAGACTACACCAAAACTCGAGATTGATCCCAGAATCATGTAGAGCATCTCACAAGCTTTCCGTTGATATAAAGAACGTGGAAATCCGAGCTCTGGATCAAAAGATATGGCGATCTGAAGATTTAGGGCACGAAACAGACCAAAACGGATTTTGAAATATTTCCGCGCTCTGCCACTTGGATGACACGTGGCACGCTCTGATTGGTTGCGTGATTCTCTCTCCTCTCGCTTTTGGTGGTGTCTCTTAAATTTTGACTTTTAATGCTCTTGGAATATTTTCCACATTTTTTCCCACGCCCGCCACTAGGGATACGTGGCATGCATTGGTTGGTTCACGAACCTGTCGGGTCTTCCTCCCTTTTACCCCTTTTGGCTTAGATTTGGCCAAACTTTCCAACTCCTCCCCGAGCTCCACACTTCTATGCTCCATTGGACACATGTCCAATTTCTATTGGCTCGGGCAACGCTTCAAACCTTGCCTTTTGACCTTTTGGCTTCTCCTCGATGACACGTGGCAATTTCTATATGGTTCTCGAACTCTAAGTCTTCGCGTCACTTCGTGTCCATTTGTCCCACTCATCCCATTTTGATTTTGGACCCTTTGGGACAATTTGGCTGATTCGGCTGGTTCGGGTATTTCGGCCCGCTTGTCCCAATTGCTTTTGGGCTCCTTGTGCTTGATTTCGTGCAAACCGACCTAGGTTTGGGCATTTCGTGTCCATTTGTCCCACTCGTCCCGAACTGCCCCCTCAGCAGTTAGTCGATTTTCTCTCTCGGTCGAACCGGCATTTCGCGCCCGCCGCGTACTTTCATCCCACTTGTCCCAAATGCTTAGTGGGCCGACTGGACTCATTTCGGGCGGTTCGGGCGGTTCGCGTACCTTTGTCCCATTTGTCCCACCTTGTGCTGGACTAGGACTTAGCCGATTTTCACAATTTTTCCTAGCCCAAACTACTTGCTTTCTGCAACCTTCTCCGCACTTTCTCAAAGCTTGTTCCTTTTTTCTTCGGCCAGGGGAGTTAGAAAATTACCTGAAGGGACCCTGCAAACCTGATTTTTGCTCTGAATCAATCAATTTTCTTGGGATTTGGATATTCTGATGCATGTTATCAAAATTACCCTGGGGGTGAATTTTGGATAACAATTTGGCGACTCAACGGGGGCATCTGCCTGCTAGATGAAAAGGCCAGTAGCCTGAAGCAATCCATTGGGCATGGAGTCATAAGTAATAGCCTGAAAACTGATCTGAACTTTGAAAATCTCTCCTCTGAGCCACTTGGAAACCCACCGGGCATGGAGTTGTTCTCACCAAAACCCTTAAACGAAGCGTGCAAGAGCAAAACCAGCAACACCAAAAACTATGTACAGAACTGAAAATCATACATGTCCCAAATGGAACATGCAGAGTGTGCACGAGCACTTCTTCTACTGAAAGCAATCTAGCTATCTCTACTCTGGAATCGAAGCAAAGGCAAGCTAAATAAACCTATGAATCGGGTTGTGAGAAATAGCTTCCTTTCTTCAAAATTGGCAGCCATGTAATTGATTTGCAATCGATCATGGCTGTTTGGATGGATGGAAAATCAACAAGAAGCTGGTCTTCTATCCAAATCATCAAGGTATCAACTAAAAAATCCAATACCTCTTTTAGTTGCTCTGCATTTGGATTGGAGAGGTATGGCAGCTGATCCTTGGTACTTTGTAGCTCATCCTCATGCTCAGAAGCAAGCATGACTGGTTGTGGCTTCTCCTTTGGCTCCAATGAAGCCAAATACCTGATTGGGCAAGGTATGGTCCTTTGAGTATGCCCATTGCTGTGATTTTCAACTCCAAGAATGGAGTCTTCTTGTAGATCCTCCTGGATGGATGGTGTGGAAGAAAAGGTGAAATCCTTCTGTCCTTTCCCTTCCTCCGATGGAGAACATGGAAGATTTAAATCTTCCAATTTTGATTCCAAAGAGCTGCTGTAAGATGCAGGCTGCTGCAAATGAAAGTTCTCCTTCATGGCAGCAGGCTCTGGTGTTTGGAATGTGGATGATGAAAGAGAGAATGGTGAAAACTCAATCGGCTCTTCTTCATCAAAACAGTCCTCCAAATCTGACAGGTAAACTGCCTCATTGCTGTCCTGCTGCTCGTATTCAACTTCCTCCATGGTGTCCTCTTGATCTGCAACTTGACCACCATGGTTTCCTTCATTCTCCGATATTGGGTTTGAGAGATCAAACTCCTCTTCAGCACTGGAACTTGAGAGAGATGAAGTAGAGAGAAGAACTGAAGGTTTTCCTGTAGCCTGCTTTGTGCTCAAAGCCCTTGGATCTGCACTTTTCTCCTTCATAGCTAGATTGTGCTCTTCTTCTTTTGGATTTGGAGCAGCTTCTCCTTCCTCTAATGTTTGAAGGAAATCTTGCTCTTGATTGAACTCCTTCTCCAGCATGAAGTTTGTCAAGTCAAACTCTTCAATTTGCTGCTCTAGAGGACAAGTTGGGACTGCAAGATCTTCTTCTTCTGCTGCAACCAAATCAGTCCTAACCACCATTTGTTCAACCTTAGCCTCTTCTGTAGGCTTAACCATCAAGGGGATCTTTGTCATCCCAAATTTGGTAGCCCAAACCTTCAAGTCATCTGTCATTTCTTTTCTGTTGGGCTCCTCTTCTTGCTGTCCTTGATGACTGATTTTTTCAATTCCTTCTTCCCCATATGAAATTGGGAATGCAAGAGGAGGAATGGGTTGAAACTCAACCGATTTTACACTTTTTGTGGTGGTGGAGGTAGTGAAACCTCTTGTTTCTTTGGAGGAGGGGGTATTTCTGTTAGCTCTTGTGGAGGGGATGACTGTTTGGAAGGGAAAAGGAAAGAAGAATCGAGATGAGGTGGAAGACTGGGGGGTGGAGAAATGGATTCAACACTTGGGACAGCAGATGGAGGGTTTAAATGAGATGGTGCTGCTTGAGTATTGGAAAGAGAAAAACCAGATGATGGTGTAGAACTTACCCATTGACAAGGTTGTTCAACAACAAGTCTGTAGGCCTCTATCTCTGTTGTCCATTGTGCAAGTTGGGGCAGCATCTTTATCATGAAGTCCAGCTTCTCCTGAGGGCTGTAATGCCTTGGAAAAGGTCCCACCCATGGACAGGGTGCTTCATAACCGATTCCAAAAGCTCTCATTTGAGCTGTTGCTCTGGACTGCACCATCCCCTCCTCCATCTTTTGGATTTTCTCCAACAGACCAGCATCTTGGATCTGATGGTCTTCATTGTATGCACACTCTTGCTTTTGGAAAGCTCCATAGCCAAACTGACTTTGGCACTGCTGCTCATATGGGTATGCATACTGATCTTGAATCTGCTCAAAATGCTGATTTGGAGGATTTGTAAAATGTGTTGGAGGTGGAATATACTGCTGTTGTTGATGTGAATTCCATGATGGAAATGAAGTCATGATTGCACAACTTCATAGAATGAAAGAATGAAAGGGATGGAAAGAAGGATGAATGAAAAATGGATGGAAATGAATGGAAAGGAAGGTCTGCAACTTTAGAGATGGGTTGTTGACCAGATGGAGTCACCAGATGTGTTTGCAAGTGCCTCCAAAGGCTGAAATCTTCACAGGAACACATCAACCTGTAAAAGATGAAGTGAAAGACCTCTAAGGTCCCACCGGCGTGCCAAAACTGTTAGTGCAAAATCACAGCACCCTGGACGCACATCAGGCTTCTAGGTTGATGTTCAGGCATCCAGTGTGATTGCACAACATGGAAACCTCTCTCCAAGCGTGGGACTTGTAAAACCGAGAGAGGAATCTCCAGAGAAGGCTGGTTCCTGCTCCTAAACTACCTGCCACAAGCTATTCCAGTGCAGGCTAGCTAATCTAATCCTAATCTAACCATGCCAAGGAGACAGAGAGAGAGAGAAGGGAAAAACAGCAAAATCCTACACTAAAACGGTGATACACCAGAGAAGGAGAATGTTGGACATCTATCAAAACTGCCATGGGACAAGGAGAGGTGAGCAATGTGAAGGATGGACGGATGCATCACGAGGCCCAAGGATAGATTTCACATAGAAAATGCCCCAAAACTCCATGAACACGGCTCGGACACTGCAATGAACATTCAAACATGCACAAATACCTGCAATGAAGAGAGGAAAGAAGAAAATAAGCAAAACGAGAAAGGATGGACAGATGCATCACAAAACACGTCTTGTTGCTTCAGAAGTCTGCACAGAACATCATTCCATTAATAAGAGGCAAAAACACCATTACAGAGCAAGGGAGGAGGTTCTAACTCCATTTTTAACCCTAGAGAAGAAAAGAAGGGAGAGCAGAGTAGAAAGAATGAACAACCCCTTCTAAATGAGCCAAATCTGGCTTTTTACATTGCATGGGTCGAACCCAGGGGACAGAAACGTGAAAAAACGTGCAAGCCCATCCCTCATTGACTGCAGATGTATTAAATCAGCATGGGGATCTTTGTCAACCCATACCCTGTCACTTTGAGCGATTTTGAGGAGAATGCGACCCATTTGCATTAACTGGGCCGCTAAAATGTCACTTCTGGCCGTGCAGAAGAAGAATGCGACCCATTAGCATTAAAACAGGTTGTTGAAAGGTCGCTTCTGGCCATTATCACACGTCAGCGCCGTTTCTCCATTTTCTCTCTTCAGACTGCACCAAAACTCGAGATTGATCCCAGAATCATGTAGAGCATCTCACAAGCTTTCCGTTGATATAAAGAACGTGGAAATCCGAGCTCTGGATCAAAAGATATGGCGATCTGAAGATTTAGGGCACGGAACAGACCCAAACGGATTTTGAAATATTTCCCGCGCTCTGCCACTTGGATGACACGTGGCACGCTCTGATTGGTCGCGTGATTCTCTCTCCTCTACTTTTCGGTGGGCTGTCTCTTGAAATTTGACTTTTGGTGCTCTTGGAATATTTTCCACATTTTTTCCCACGCCCCGCCACTAGGGATACGTGGCATGCATTGGTTGGTTCACGAACCTGTCGGGTCTTCCTTCCCTTTTACCCCTTTTGGCTTAGATTTGGCCAAACTTTCCAACTCCTCCCCGAGCTCCGCACTTCTATGCTCCATTGGACACGTGTCCAATTTCTATTGGCTCGGGCCAGCGCTTCAAACCTTGCCTTTTGACCTTTTGGCTTCTCCTTGATGACACGTGGCAATTTCTATATGGTTCTCGGGCCTGCCGGGTCTTCCGCGTACTTCGCGTCCATTCGTCCCAGACGTCCCATTTTGATTTTGGACCCTTTGGGACAATTTCGGCCGATTCGGCCGGTTCGGGTATTTCTGGCCCGCTTGTCCCAATTGCTTTTGGGCTCCTTGTGCTGATTTCGCGCGAACCGGCCGGTTCGGGCATTTCGCGTCCATTTGTCCCACTCGTCCCGAACTGCCCCCTCTCAGCAGTTAGTCGATTTTCTCTCTCGGTCGAACCGGCATTTCGCGCCCGCCGCGTACTTTCGTCCCACTTGTCCCAAATGCTTAGTGGGCCGACTGGACTCATTTCGGCCGGTTCGGGCGGTTCGCGTACCTTTGTCCCATTTGTCCCACCTTGTGCTGGACTAGGACTTAGCCGATTTTCACAATTTTTTCTGGCCCAAACTACTTGCTTTCTGCAACCTTCTCCGCACTTTCTCAAAGCTTGTTCCCTTTTTTCTTTGGCCAGGGGAGTTAGAAAATTACCTGAAGGGACCCTGCAAACCTGATTTTTGCTCTGAATCAATCAATTTTCTTGGGATTTGGATATTCTGATGCATGTTATCAAAATTACGGGGGGTGAATTTTGGATAACAATTCCTTGAGCTCGGCTCATGGGTGGCAACCGGGATACTTGCCACTCTATCCCTATGTGTATAATTGTCATAGGAAGCCTTTAATATCAGTGCCATGACCTTTACATCAGTGAGGATCTTGTTTTACTAAGCAACAATCTCCACCACCTTCATTTTGTCCTTATTTTCCTAGCGTGTCAACACTTCTTCCATAGACTCCAATGTCAGAGGTTGCCTCTCCATGGTGAGAACGTGAGTTAAGTATTCTAGGCATTGTAGGATTGATTCATATTTTTACACGGGTGGTGTCAAGTATGGATGCTTTAAGATAATGACGCTTGTAATCATCTCCACCTTCTTGGACACTTCACGCACCCTTGCCTTCTCTTCCTTCAATTCATGCCTTAGTTGAGCACTAAATAGTTCCTCATTTTTTAACTCCTTAGCCTTTTATAAGAGCTCTTCTTCTTTATTCTATAGCTCTACCTATAGAAACTTCACTTAGTCATTCCTCCCGAAAATTCTAGCTTGACCTTGGTGATACTTTGTTCGGTGCATGCGTTACTGATTTTTTTATTAGAAAGCTACTAAGCATTCACTAAGGGTTGGTTCCTTTAGATTCTGAAACTTACATAAATGCCCCTTGGCTCACTTCAAATTTAGGCTCGTCGAGGTGGGACTCAAATGCCCATGAAAGCATTTTCCTCATCCAGGGTATGCACCTTCCACATCAAATGATGTCATAGCTAGGAGTTTCTCTGTCGGAAGAGTACTTTAGAAGCGCGCACACAACACCTTGTTTGGATCATCAACATAATTCATCTTCTTCCTTTGGATCTCTATGCACCTTCCTCCTGTGTGCATTCCCTTTGGGAGCTCACCGTAAAATTGGGGCCTTCTACTGAGTTGTCGTGATCTTTTCCGACACTTTCTTCTTCATCCTCCTTCATTACTAACTCAACGCTTCGCTCCAATTCTTGCTCTACCAAGGTCTCAATGATCTTCACCACTTCCTTTTCTACTTCCTTGTTTATCTGCTCCTTTTTGAGGCTTGGGATCCTTTGATTATTTGTACTTACTTCCTCAAATCCTCCTTTGTCTTCAGCGCCTTCCTCCTCTTGGCTATCCTTCCTCCAAACAAAGAGGTAGTCATTCTTCTCTTCTTCTTACTATTCCTTCGAATCATGCACCTCAAAAGCTGTTGGTCTTTGAACCGACTCAGGTTCATCATCTTCATCATCATCCCTTTCACCTCTGTAGACCTCCAAGCTCTCCATATCATATGAATCAGCCTTCTCCATCACCATCTATTTCTTCCTAATCGAGGATTCCAGATTATCGGAGATGTTATTCTCTCTTCTTCTTTGTCTGGTGACTTCTCCTTTGTGATAGGTTTTTCTTGTTCGGGAATCTTCTCTTTGATTTGGAGACTTCTTTCGAATGTATAAGTACTAGGCTTAGTGTTTGTCTTTAGAGCGCCCACTATTGGTATACTTTGAGCACTTGGTGCCTTTTTACCTTGTATCTCTTCTCGTTATCTCTTCATCGGTGCTAAGGGATTCCTTCTTCCCATAGGGTCTTTAGGAATGGAGACATCACATTCTAGGTATGCACCCTTTTCAAACTTCGGTCTTATGCATAGATACACCCTCACCACAAGTACTTCTGCGATTGATGAAGTCGGGGACTTTGTCATCTGGACCTTGTGGGAGACATACCTCTCCACATATGCATGATTTTGGGGTAGATAAGCTATCAACACAGCTCTCTGTGGTCTTGATCTACTTCACTAAGGTTGAACCTTAGTCTCTTGGCCTCTATAAACCTATTCACCCCTGCTTGGAAATATAGCACGGTGAAGGAGAAGGGGATTTTGCACCAGGGGCTCATAGTTTCATCCACCAATTTGAATCTGCGAATGCGAAGTCTTTGGTATACTATAAAGCTTTCTTCTCCATCCACGAGCATTAGTAGTTGCTCTAGAATTCTCCACTCCACTTCGAATGCATCCCACATGTGCTTGTACCACTTCTCTAGACACACCTTGTGAGTGGCTATCATGTTGTCATAAGTATATTTTGTGAACCTTTTTGCGGGTGACGGGTCTTCCCCTGCATACTCCTAAATAGAATTATCCGTCCCATCAGGCACTCTAATTTCTGAGAAGAAAATTGTGAGGAGGATGTTGCCAAATAATATTTTTTCACCCTCCTGCATGTTGCTTATGATTTCATCCATGATGAAAGTAGACAAGTTGTAGATGGTCCCCTCAACTATTTTTGGCATACATTAAGCCATGTCTTGTTTACCTGTGTCCATCTCTCCTGATCATTAAGCTTTATAACTAGGCACACACTCATCCTCATCATAGGGTCTGGGATCTCAGTGATGTCAAAGTATTGTGACCCTTTATTGTAGGCGTATGCGGCTAGTGTCTCCTTGATGGAATCTTTGTCACTTAAGTCATCATCTAGACTCTTTCCCTCATATGTAAGACCTTTGAACTTTGAGATTAATCAGGGAGTTATGCGCATCTTGTGCCCTAAAAAATAGAAATGATCCTTGTGCAATCACGACATTAGCCACTAGTAGAGGCACTCAGGTTTTCTGAAGTATGGTAGTTCATAGAGTTGCAACAACCCTGCCTTATCCATTTTAACTTTCAACTCATCACTATAAATTGGCATGCCATCTAATGTTCTCTTGTTGGTTAGGCGCACAACCTCCAAGGCCATCTCATTCTCTGTTGTGGTTATGTGATGGTTATAATCACTCACCATCATCTTCCTTAGGTGGGATTCTAATTCTTTTCCTAACAACACCCCATCTCGGGTCTTGCATTTCCACGTACCATTCTTCATTTGTGCTCTCAATATTTGTTGTTTGTTTTCCCTTTCCCTTTTCCTTCTCAATCTTTGGTGAGATGGTTGGTTTTCTGGGTGCCATATTTCTAACTAGGTTCGGCGCTTAGAATTATTCCCCCTTGTTCTACTTTACCACACTATCTAGTCCCAAGCTCGATCTTTGTGAGAAAACCCTTCTAATTCCGTGCCCTAGATGTCAAACCCTAACTGGAAAAAACCTTCCACAAGACAACGCTTGCTCCCTCAACTTCTCCATGACCATGCAATCCTTTCCTAATGGTTTGCTATTTTTCCCTAGCTATGCACTTCAAATCTCTCAAATGCTTCCTTCTTCGCAAAGATCTCACTTTGGATGCCCTAGTTTAGAAGAGTTTTCTTCTTCGTAATCGCAATGTAAATAATGAAGTGCTCGACCTCTTATTTATAGTTTTTCCCTCTTCTTAGAATTAAATTCTCTCTCACCTACCACCATACTTCAACACTAAATGTGGATTTTTCACTAAGCCGATCTTAAGCACTTTTACCCACATGCCACATCTTACATGAAAAACTCTTTACAACCTTCCGCCCGTAAAAATCCAATCGATGAAGACTCTTACACGCACATCCACAGCACCAAAGGCACATCCGATTGAATACTCTTACGCATGTGTCCATAACATCGAAGGAACTTCTTCTATCCTTTTCCCTATTTTTTTCCTCACCTACCTCATGTTTTTACTATGCTCTTCCTTTTTCTTGTACGTGGTTTCTTCAAGGCTTTCTTGACACTAACCATTCACGTCCACCTCTCTCTATGTGCCTCTTAACCTTACGTGCCTTTAGTCCTTTAACCAAGCCATTCACCGTAACTTCTACTGCCAACGCAAACTTGTATTACAGGCCTATACTTCCTTTCACTCCACCCCACACTAAACCAATGTGTGGTCCTTTGTGCATACACAACCTTCCAAATGTAATGTGGTTACTGGTGCATAAGGTGCAAAACAAAAAAATAGAAAGGAATGAGCAACAAGAAAGGGAAACACAAGAAAAGAAAATGCATTAAAGGAAAGTCTATTCTAACTGGCAACACTGCCTTATTTACAAACACCAAGAAGACTTATTTATAGTAGGGCTTCAACCTACTCCCATTGAAGTGTCTGGTAATATCGTTCCATCCAACGCTTGCCAGAAGCGTCATGCGCCTGAATCAAGGATGTACGATATGATGTAAGGGCCCAATCAATGGAATTTTAACTTCCCAGGATGGTGTAAAAATTAGAATCATAAAGTAAAACCATCTACCCACCTCAAAATTCTTGATCTTGATGCGATGATCATGTCATGCCTTTTGTTTTGCTTTTTTAGTCTTTTGGCTCCACCTAGAAAGTGATTATCTTTCATCCAACTACATTAATTTGTCAATCCTTTCTTCCAGACTTGCTTATCAAAGCAAATCCTCTTGCACGTGCTATATGCAGCGAAGGAAACATGAATTCAACCAGTAGGGAAACCTCCATGCCAAAAACTAATTGAAATAGTGTGGCCTTATTCAACCTCTTATAGGTTTTCCTATATTCCCGAGAGAATGAATGATACTTTTTCATCTGAATCTTGTCTACCAATATCACAGATCTTAGTCAACATGTGACTAAGTATTTTGTTAAATGCCTCAGCAGTTCCATTTACTTGAGGGTGATAGGGGTAGTCTTGTGATGGGCCACCATAAATTATGCTAACATAATCTTGACTATCTCATTGAGAAAGTACGTACCTCTATCACTTGTCAAACTCAACGGGCATCCGTACCTACTAATTATATTCTCCCATAAAAATCTAGCAGCTGTAGCCACTATATAATCCTTTGTAGGCATTTCCTCTACCCACTATGTTAAATAATCAGTGCAAGTGATGATATATCATGAACCAGTCCTTTGAGCCGCTAGTGAGATGGGTCCTACAAATTCAATATCCCATTTCTCAAATGGTTCCGTGCTGGCTATTGGTCATAAGGGAATTTCATCCCTCTTTCTAGGTTTGTCAAGGTACTGGAAATGGTCACAAGCCTTGCAAAAATCAATACAATATTGGTAAATAGTTTCCCTTCAAATCCCTACGAGTAAAATCTTCTACGTGGTTACATTTCCCACATAGTGTCCTCCTGCGATCCCACCATGCACTTCTTCCATAATTGTAATGTGCTTATGTTCTAACATGCATCGACACAAAACCTCATCACGGACCAATTTTTATAGATCTCTTCTAATCAACATGTAAGGCGCAACGAGTATGGCCAACTTCTTTCTCTCTAAGGCCTTCATTCCTTTCGGCACCACACATGTCTTAAGAAATACTGTAATGTCCTCCAAATATGAGGGTGCGACTGCAAACTAAACAGATTGGGCATCGGCATAGTTTCCTTAATGCTCTACGTGTCCTCCCCTGAGTCAATCCTAGACAGATGATCGGGTCTAGAATTACTCTTCCCTAGCTTCACAACCATGGTGAACTCAAATTCTTGAAATAGCAGAACCCATTGACATATGTTCCCTTGTAGAACAAGATTATTGACTAAGTATTTTAATGCCATGTGGTACGTGTAAAAGATAAAGGGTATTTCAATAGATACTTCCTAAAATTATGTAGCATGAAGATATTAGATAATTGTTTGTGCTCGTAGTTGTTTAATTTGTTTCTGCTAGCAAAACACAATGGGTGATCAATAACCCCTTTACCGGGTTGTGCTAATCTTGCTCCAATGGCTATCCCTGAGGAATCAACATGAACATGGAAGGCTTATCCCAAGAAGGAAATCATAGTATGGGTGTGGTGACAAGATTATCCTTCAAAGTATTAAATTCCTTCTCTGCGCCTCTCCTTAATGGAAGACACTCTTATTTTTAAGAAACTCTTCCAAGGGCATGGCTATCCTTGCATATCCCTTGATGAAATTCCTATAGTACCCTATATGCCCAAGGAATCATGCACTACGCTTTGGCTAGTAGGCTCCCCCAACCCCACAATGACAACAACTTTGGTGGGATCTACTAGTAATCCCTCCCTACATATGATGTGCCCCAATAATGTTCCAAATGGGGTAACAAAGACACATTTATTAATGTTGAGGGATATCCTCAACTACCGACATCTCTCAAACATTAATCTTAAGTTATCACAGTGGTCCTTCACTAGCCCATACACATTGTCTAATCATCTAGGTAAAATTGAAGAAATTTATGGATAAAATATTAAAATGCTTGTACCACAATGTGCCATAACACAAGCAGATGCATTCTTGACCCAAAGGGCAAGACTGTATAGGAAAAACCTCCCCACTCAGTGGATAAATTTGTCTTTTCCTTGTCCTCCTTTGCAATCCGAACTTGGTGGTACCCTAAAAATCCATCCGTACAGGAATAGACTTGACGCCCGGCTACTCCTTCCAAAATTTCTTGATAAAGGGGTTGGAACAAGATTGATGACACAATATGCATTTAACTCCCTATAGTCTACATAGATCCTTATGATTCCATCCTTATTGATACAAATGACCATTAGACTTACCCACTCGACTCTTCAACAAATTCAATGATACCGATGATATCATCTTATCTATTTCTTCCTTGACCTTCACACGTAGGTTAGGATTCATTCGGTATGGTTTATTCTGAACCAAGCATGCACCCTCCTTCAACTTAATCCTCATTTTCCCCAAGGAGTGGTGAAAACCTTTGAGTTCATGATACCCACGAGAGAATGAATTCTAGAACTCATGTAATGGATCAATGATCTTAAAGACCTCCTTCTTCAACCAATAATCCTTGATGATAGCCTCCTTAGGTTCCTCTTCTGTACCAATGTTAACCTTTTTGTCTTTAATGGTTCATGGTAGGTGCACGCCCATTCATCAACACTATCTATCACTTCGTGCCCCTATAGAATGGTTAACATCCAAGATTTTTTCTTCTTCCCCATCAATCACATACACCATCTTCCCTTTTTTATTTTTCCATGCATGCACACTCAAGTTATACCTCTTCTTGATTCTTCTTCCTCAAAGTGTGCCTCCAAGCCAGGTTCTCCTAGCAAATATTGTATTCTATCCTCCGCCATAGCACTATCTCATATTGTAAGGTGCTTGATAACCTGCAATGATTTATCCACTGATGGCTTTGTACTCTGATACTCGAATGCTTGAATGAGATCAGCTAGTAATTCTTTCCAATTACAAGTTTGATGATACACTCTAAGTGTATATACAATGATACACACACAAACTTGCAATGGGGAACACAACTTGTGAACCCATGAATAAGGTGGTAATGATTTTTCACTTCCCCTCCGGCCGTATCACATGCTTGGATAAGGAAGGAAGCAGTCTCTTTACCATGGTAGTATTTTATAGCCGTGGGCACGTTGATCCTAAAAAACCTTATAGAAAAGGAAATTCTCACCTCACGCCATTCCAAAAGGTTCTCCTTATGTGTAGCCCACTAGTGCACAATAGTTTCGAGTAGGATGTAGTTGAGAATTTATCTTCTTTAATTCTGATTTCTCCACTTTGGGCCTCCATTTCTCACAAGCAATCTTCAGGATTGGCCCCTCCTGAATAACTTAGTAATTTATTTCCTCCTAGGTGTTAGATTGAACATACCTTTGTGACCCTGGTCACCGACCCTCTTAATTGATGTCAAATCAACTCATAGGTTCCATGCGCCCAATTTTCACATGCTATACTGGTGGTGTCACTCATGAACTAAGCATTCTAAAATTGGATAACTCCTCTGTGGGATGAATTATCTCGGGATCACGATTGAGCACACATATATTCTATCAAGGACTTATTCTCCCAAGGGTTAAGTATAGGGCGTTGACTTCCCATCAGCCAAGGGTATAATGACCTGCTCCTCCTTATTCTCAAAACTTATGTACCCCTTGTTGAACTGAAGATCAACATTGTTCTTATAGCACCATGGGCACCCAAGTAATGCTAGAAAATTTTCTGCCTCAGTGAGTGCCAAGACTTCAAAGTCTCTAGTAAACTTGGCCCCTTGAATGGTGATAGTTGCATCCTTCAAGACTTCAATGGGCATTACCTTCGTCTTATTCACCATATACAACACATTTGAAGATGGATGTAATGTATGCCTTCCCATTTGATTCCATACATCCAATGTGAGAAAATTGACCTCCGCTCCCATGTCAATGAGGATATTACTAAGGAGCCACCCATTAACAACTACATTTAAGGTGATTTCCTTATCATAGTCAAGGTTGTGAGGGGGAAGGTTTGCATGTAAAACCTATCTCTCATGCTCTACTCCAGTGCATGGTACCTTCTCCCGTAACCATTCTCCTAGTAAGGGAATAATATTCTCTTGCCTTAGCATCTTACATACTTCCTTGACTTCATCCAGGTCATCCTTTTGGGCCTTGACATTCCTTCTTTGCTCCTCCTTCCTGGACTACTCCTTTAGACACTGGATTTCTCCTTGTAAACTACGAATGACATCCATGGTCTCTTGATATACCTCCTTCTGATGAGTAGGGTCTAAGTACTTCCATGTACCACTTCTCTTGAAACTAGGGTCCTTTACTTTGGTATTTCCTTCGCACGTCTTTGCCTCTTCTCGTGTTGTCACCGAGCAGTTCTAATCTTGACTCACGCATTACCCATGGCATCCACTATGTGTTAGCCTTATTTATGCTCACCATTGTAGTGCCCTTTTTTTTCGGTGCTACTAGCTCACTGCTCAAACAAATCAGCACACTCCTCATACTTGTGCTTCTTTCTGTACCACAAGTGTTGCGATAAATCGAACACTCGCGTTTGTAGTGTTTTGTAGATCCACAATTAAAAAAGTTCCTCGTGGGAACTCACTTCTTCCTCCTCTGCGGTTACCATGACCATGAAATCCTCCACAAAACCCCTTTCATGTGTACCTCCATCTATGCACCCCTCATAGTGGTGGTCATCATCCTTTGAATTGCTTGCAAGGCTAGTCTGGCACACACCAAGATCAATAGCGTCATGAATATGATCAATCAACCTACAATATTTGGTGTCATGTGATGTAGATGTACAAATCTTGCAATAGCAAGATACATTCTTATGGATTGTGCATTGTAGTAGAGGACACCTACTTGCATCATGTTCCCACAAAAATTTCACGAGTCAATTACTATAACACATACCAACTTCCGAGGGAAGATATCCTTTGCATGCCCCTCCACTTCACAATCTGTATACCACATACCACTGTGAGTCTCATGGGATGAGTTCACAGAAAAATTCTCTAGCTGCTTATCCATAGTAGTGATTTGAGCTTCCAGAAATAAACTAACACTGAGTATCAACACTCCCAATAACTTCAACGCATAGAGAAGCTTCCAATGCCTCGCACGGGTCTGTGAAAGTCTTATGTGATAATGCTCTTCTAAATGGTGTTATCAACCCTCCAACAAACCATTGAGCATGTTGTGAAGGGTGAATGTCATATGACAACTTTGACAGGAGAGTTTTAAATTGTGCATCATACTCCCACACACTCTCTGTCATTCCCTATTGAATCTCCTTTAGAGTGCTGATGCTCTTCTGCTCAAACTCAGGGATGTGGAATTCTGTTAGGAAGGCATTTTTCAATGTGGTGTAATCTACCACCATCTGATGGGGGTCATAATTTCTATCCCGATTGTTGTGCGCGTTCCTTGTAACATCATTATATATTAATTGGCCTTCCGTTTTGGGGTTGTGATCCCCTTCACGCACTATAGCAACTCACACTTGTGAACATGCTCTGAAGCATCCTCTATGTCATGGTAGTCTAGAAAGTGTAAAGACATCTCAAAAAATACCTGAAGAGGTGGTTCGGGCCCTTGTCCTCCGACCCAAATCCTTGGTTCCCTCCAGTGTTTCCTCCTCCACCAGATCCACTAGATCCACTAGGTCCCATGCCCCCAGATCCATTAGTTCCACCTCTAGATCCTCATGCAGCTAGCAATGGGCCTAAAGTGGTCACACCTAGTGTCCCCAATGTTCCAATGAATTACATGCTAATGGTCTCATGAGATTGTTCCATTTCCGGATGTGTGTCTTGCACCACTCCTCAACGCATTGCCTAAACCTTTTATATTTACACCTTGCCCAAAAATTCCTCCAAACAATGGAATGGTATGTACAGCCATAAAAGTCCCAAATGATAAATTATATCTCTTGGGTGCGGATCAATTTCTCCCACTGACACCAATTGGGTTAATAATACTTCTTCCTTGATCTGGAAAACCAAGCACTAAGGTTCAGTCACTAGGTGGGTTCAAATGCACACCAATGCCTCTTCTTTCTCTATGTGATGAAATATCATCAAAAGCTGAAGGGGTCTCTCTCCCACGCTTGCCAAAATTGGGTAGCATAGGCTGCTTAGGTTCCACGTCCTCTACGTGAACCTCAACTCCTTGTCACAACATCTGCCTCCATAGATCCATCACACTTGCAACCTCGTGTTGTCTAGAAATCTCCCTTTCACATGATTCACTATACTTGATTTGTCTCTCCTCCCTTTCTTTCTCAATCATGCAATGTCTTCCATCTTCCTCCACCTGAGCTTCCTCGCCCAATGCTCGAGAAGGTTTTATCCACCATCGAAATGCCTCTAAACTCAAGGTAACGATCAAGATCTTCATTGCTAAAGGAATAACACATGGAAACGTTCCTCTGGGATTCCTCATAAACTCAAACTTAGCAACATACGGACAAGAATACGTAGAAATGGCATATTCTAGAGTATAGCTAGCCAACACTCTCTTCCACTAGTGATCCACAACATGATTCCACATCGATCTACATCATGCAACCTCACGGTAATCATCTTGGGTCCATACGTGTGTTCTTTAGTACCAACTTGATCTAGATGCATATCTTTGAGAGGAATTCATAAAAATCTACTAAGAAGTAAGAGAAGAAACCTTCATACAACTCATGGTAGAGGTTCTCTTCTACCCATCTACGTACATCAAAATCAGGTCTAGTGTTGAATCTCTCGAGAAAATTCATCCTCCGTGCTCTTGAACCATTTTTCAATACTTTCAAAGGTTAAACGCTCTATCATCACATAGTATAGCCACAAAGATGCATGCCATTTCTTACAAAAATTCAAAAAAAGGTCCCAGCAACAGAACCAAGATGTAGTCAATTTTTATACCCCTTAAACACAACGAAAACCTCATATACATGTCGGCCTATCACCCAGTGGGCTCTGGGAACTCACCCAAGGCACACATGGGCACCAAGCTCCTCCTTTATATGAGTTGTGTAAGAATGCAACATCTATGACAAATTCATAATGGAAAGATAGAAGACACTCCTTATTCAACCGAGAACTTAGAGTAAAAGCTACACTACTTCAATCATCAAAAAAAGCACATTACCAAAATATAGATTTGAGCCATAAAGGAAAGTGGATGTGAAAATATTATATCCATTCATATAACACATATTGAATAGACCAAAAACATATATGTATGAACCAAAGACCACATATATTCATATTTAGTATAACCACAATACATGCATTAAGCCATCACATGACAGAATAATAGTACAAAAAGAGTCATGTAAACACCAAAATGTAAGCCCATCCCTTGTTATGCCATTACACCAATAGGTCACCTACACCTAACCCATAAAGCTCTCTATGTATTTCTACGTAGAGCTTCGCCTCTTCTCTTATATCTCTTGTCTCTCATCCCCCTTTTCCTTTACCGAGAACTTGTACTTATAGCCTTCTACAACACCTTCATGCCTTTGAAGGAGTTGCGAGATATGTTGCCAAGTTTCCAAGGTGGTCCTCCATGGGAGCATGCTTATTTAGGCTCAAGTGTCTACTCTTTCTAATGATGGCCTTTCGAATCTTCCATCGCAAGGTATATTCCCTCCTAGGCCAACCTATTTCCGAGCTTGCACCTTATCCACTTCGCATGCATAGTTGGGTCACACTTTTCTTATGTTCATCGATATGAAAAATATGGCTAAGTCCCGAAACCTTTACTCTCCGCCCTACACACGTGCCACTTGTTCTACTAAACCCTCCTAGAACCCTTTCCTACATGCTTTCTCCTTGCACACCCTTCTTTAAGTAGGCCCCTGCGTGCCCATGCGACTCTCTCGTACCTAGCCAATAATTTAGGAGCCCAATAGTAATCCAAGATCTGTAATTATAGAAAACATATTTTGATCTAAATGACCTCCAGATACATCATTTACAACATAAAATCCATTATTTACGCGCATATGTAACTTTCACATCAAAAGTATCCATAGATAAGATTTTATCTTGAGCTTTAGGAATTTGTGTCATTGCTTCCAAAATTGGAAAAATTTGAGAAAAATCCTCATCCATTGAGATGTTATTTGCCCCAGTCTTGTTGATTGTGCTCCAATATCAATCATATCCGTGCCTTCGAGAAATCATCAACCTAACCCGTGTCATTGCATCCTCTACGAAACATAATGTCCTCCATCACTAAAGCTATCTGGTGTCAAATTTAACATACCCATGACATGAGTTCTTTTGGACCAATCCAACAACTTATTCCCAATGGGAAAAACTCTTTTCATTCCCTCTCTTCCAATAAGATGTTCACCTCAAAGATTTTCCCATGCCTCAAATATGCTACCTCCTCTTCCTAAAAAGTGTGCCAACAGAAACATTATCAACTTTGGCTTCCAATCCAAGAAGGTTGACAAGAGGAGAAAGAACAAAAGGTATCTCCCAAACATTTTGATGGGGTATTCTAAGAGTATCGAGATATAACTTTGATCCTTCCATAGAATATAATGTCTAAATCAATAGGCCGAGGCCCATATATGATGCCCTTAGTCCAACCCAAATCCTTCTCAATTTCCTTTAGAGCTCTCAACAAAGCATGGGGACCAATTTTTGTGATTTGCCTTACTACAAAATTGAGGAAGAAAGGTTGATTGGTCACATATGAAGGTGTTGTCTCATACTGTTGAGCATGGGCCCTAACTTCAATTCCAACTTTTTTCATCATGTCCACAACTCTATTAAAATTTTCAACTTTGTTGCCAACATTCGCCTAAAGCAATCACTACTTCCTCTTTCGGGAATGAACTTCAATGAAAGAATCATGATGATATCTTTGCAGAGTAATAGAAGAGCTGCCCAATTATTGCAAAATGAACATGCGGAAACAAATGTATCAATGAAAATCCTGTAAGTCTTTTATTTTCTCAGTTTGCTTGGTTAAGGACAATTTTCTGAGGCATTAAATTACTCGATATGGTTTTCACCAAACCCACTTTAAATTCTCCCGAGATCAAGCATATGGAGATTATCTTGATTGAAAGTTTGGTTGCGAGAAAAATGTTAATGCACTGAGATCATAATAGTGGGAAGGAGTAGATATGTGGTAAGTAGATCTAATGGTGAGAGTGCATTTGGAAGATTTGTAATGATTGTAGGCTTTGGTTCTTAATTTTTAAGTAAGTATGATATTTTAGGGAAGGAAATTCTAATTTAAATGTATATTTACTTTCATTTCTAATTTTAATGTATATATGTGGTTGTATTCTATTGTCTATTTTGACCCCTATTTAACATGTAAATATAATGTTTAATAACTTACAAATTATTTAATTTATAAATATATTGTTTATGGTGATATTCAATTTCATAATAATAATTTTTCTAGTTATTTAAAAATTTAATTATAAAAATAATATTATTATACAAAAAAATGCCATCATAAAATCGCTAAAAATTTATTTGTCCTTGGAGTTAAAAGAAGCTTCAAAACTATGTGAGAAACTCTAAATGGCCATTCAAATTCATGCAAAATACATCAAAATTACAATTAAAGAGGTTAGTTTGTTCATGTGACATGAAAAACAAAAAGGTTAATACTTAGACCATGAGTTGATCCTTTGTTCCTTCTCTTGTGCCCATAAAAAGTATGAAACCACCCAATGTAGCTCGGTTAATTAATTAGACATCGAAAACAATAATGTTAAACACATTCGTAACCTCTACAACTATTAGACAAATCACAATCATAATGGCATTTTAAGCATGTTAATGGTCATCACAAATGGAAAGCCTAACTATTGAACACAAATATTGTTAAGGGTTTTCTTTAATTTTTTCAAGGCCTTCTCGCAACCCAACTATCTCCTAAACACAAAACTCCATGCATCATGTGAGTAAAATTGCAATCATTTTCTTTGAAAAAATTGTCCACATGTAAGGGTGTGTCTTGATAGTGAGAAAATTGAATCATTCTAGTGAAAACTACAAGTTTTTCGATGCATCATTAAATCATCAAGTGGATGGTCCCTCAATGATAAAAATGTTTGTTTTCTCCTTTCATACAACAACATTTTTAAGCGTGGGAATTTAACATATGGAGATAGTGAGGATGGTGTTGAGGAAAGGATGAAATATGATGAGATGAATGATAAGGTATGTCGGAAAAGGGTACTTGATAGGGTTGTGAAAGGCAACGTGATTATGTATTCATAGTGCAACCATAAAAATAAAGTAGTGAAGACAACAAAAAGTGCATAACATACTAGAAATATGTGTACGTTGAATATGCATCAATCATAAACCATCATATTAAATATCAACATCATCATTGTTGATATAATAACGCCATTAATATCCATGTGTTTATGTAATTCATTTATAGATCAAAACATCAATATGTGAGAAAATATTGTGTCACGTTATAGGGATTTTATTTTGCAAAACATCATTAGTAAACAAAGCTTAGTGTAGTACTAAAAATATGGTTATGGGCACTTGGCAATACCACTTTAACATTTATTCTAACATTATTCCATCTACCTAATTTTTAGTACCTTAAAGTCTTTTGCTCAATCATATGGGCTAGTGGAGTGTTTCATATTCTCTTCCTAGGTTCGAGGAGCATTGCATATTGTCTATTACCCTAACTCCATTAGGTCATGGCTATTCTTCAACTTAGCACTTCAAGAATCATTGCACACTTTAGAAAAACACATCTATAGACTATCATGTGTATCAAAAATAATTTCAAATTTAAACTTAATAGGTTTGTAGGCCTAGGAAAGGATCAATT
The DNA here is from genome assembly GCA_018340775.1 of Taxus wallichiana var. yunnanensis. Taxonomy (NCBI): domain Eukaryota; kingdom Viridiplantae; phylum Streptophyta; class Pinopsida; order Cupressales; family Taxaceae; genus Taxus; species Taxus wallichiana. Next base: position 192,357,088 of record CM031239.1, read on the forward strand.
AATGAACATGTTCACATCTATGAGCTTGTAATGATCATCTTTTCAAATGCATATTTTATCTTGGCCGACATAATGGTACTTTTGGGTCGAGTTGAGTGGAAAATATTTTGAATACTCACCTAGATAAACACATTTACCCTAACTCATTAGGGGCACCTAGGGATCCCAATTTAAAGGAACACTCTAAAAGGGCATAAATAAAGCACTAAAATCACCCATTCCTTATAACACAACTACAACAAAGCTATTCAAATTCTGAATACATTTCTATTGTCTCCCTAAATCACAAATCCATGTATTGGCCTAGTTGAGAGATCCATATTGTTTACATTATTTATTCTTCTCCATCTCATCATAGGATTGGGAGAACTACATTTGGCTTGATCCTTCTTCAAAGTATTGGTACACAGTGTAGTGCTCATCATATCAATGAATATATGATGGGGTCAATCTATCATAAATTGTGATTAATCCATTTTGAGGCCGACAAGTAAGGAGAAACAATATCTAAATAGATCATTATCATCACACTAATCCGGATATAAGAAATAGGTCTAAACACATAGGAAAACCATATCCTAGAGACAAATTTCATGTCACAACAAAAAGGGACACATTTGTAGCCCCTTAGATATTTTCATCCACAACTTGTCCTCAATTATATGAGCTATTCTTGCACATACTTTTTGGTCCTCAATTTGTACATGCATCTTGATGAAATTATACCCATATTTTATACCTGATTTGAACACACTATCACACAAGTTGATTACGGTGCACAATGGTGTCTTTCTAACCTTTAAACTCCAATTATCCTTTTATTGATAAATCTATAACATATCTTATGGAATAATACCTTTACATAATTTAGGAAAGTTAGTATTATTTTCTTGTTTTTGAATTTTATTTATGTTTACACCCTAATTAAATCTATGTTATGGAGTTGCACCATAATAAATAAGATGCAATAATTTTAAGAGGTGATTATTTTGATCAATTAACTTATAACATTAAACACTTATAATCAAAATAATGTTTTTATACTTATAACTATTGATAAAATAATAAGAAAATTCTCAAATACACATGAGGAGAAAAAAACATAGTTATACAATCCATAATATAGAGGATTTGGGGGTGTAGAACAATAAAACATGAAGATCAAAGACTATAATACTTTCATGCAAGTTATAGAACTACAAACTTGGTAGGGCGGGTCCATACAACTATTATACGGTCAAGAGTGGAACCATATGGTCATGACTAGGATTTTTACTGTCTCAAACCATTTGATAACTTGGGTCTAAATATTTCTATGTGATCCACTCTCCTTTAAATGGCCTTTGTTATATGTCTCTCTTACTCACATAACTTTAGGATGTCTTGTAATCACCTAAAAACAAATTAGAAACCTTATAAACAAATATAACCCTTCATCGAGCATTAAAAATAAAAAGGAGAAAACATAAGTGTGGTTAGGTTGGAATACCCTTGGTGGCTAGACTCCCAATTATTGAACCAATCCAAGTATTGTCGCATTCCCTCATTGTAGGATCAGTGACATGTAGTTATCCTGACTGCTTATGCAAGTGTGAACAACTAATCAACTCCCTAGGGGTGCCCTTGTGTATTTTAACACCAAGATAACAAGATAACTATATAGTATAAAATGTACCCAATGTGGTAGTAGTGTGATTTGGTGTGACTCGGATACGTGATCTAACCCTTTGTTCCTTAAAATACTTAAACAATGCATGTGTAGACAAAAATATATGCACTTTGGTGAATTTCTAGGTATTAAAGCATAATTATATATACATGATTCCTAAGAAAGAAAACTAGTAGTTGACAACTCATTTAGCCTTTTGGTAGCTTTATCTATTGCACTTTACCTGGCTTTACACATCTTACAATTTTGTCGACATTTGACTGATTTACCTTTTGATGGCCTCAGACACTAGCGCCTAGTTAGAAAGAATTTCCCTCGAGTTCTTATCTCTCTTCGGAACTCATGTCCCTCTTTTATTCTTCTTAATCATTTGGGTTATTTTCACTTCTTGGTCACCTTTCAACACTTTGGGTCAGCGTTTGGGTTGTCAATTATGAAATTCAAACAAGTATGAATTATATATATGCTTAGTTACTTCTTCTAAATTATGGGCCAAGCACTATAAGAATTATCTATCACCACCTAAGTGTACAAAAAGGCACAAGAGCACTACAAATTACATATCTAGCACATCCATACAAGGGTCAAGGGATACATTGATGTTCATTAATTACATAGGATGGGAGTTTATTATATTACATCACACACATTTTGTATAATTGGGATGAATATATATATATATATATATAGACCACTATCATCATACAACTTACACAAGGGCACATGCGCGCACACACACACACACACATATGCACACAAACACACACAAATGCACACAAACACACATGAAGAACTACATGGATTACGAGGATCATTCATAAGTTCACTATTTGGGTGACCATTGGGGTCATTCCCACTCCCCATTCTGCATCTTTTTTATTATATTTGATGTTGTTTGTGGGCATGTGCAGCTAGTCATTTTTTTGTAGGTTACAAGTGTAATTGATAATCCAATAGAAAACACGGAGGGAAAAAGAGTAAGAAACATCGAAGAACTTTCAACCGTGAAAAGAAAAAATTCCAATCATTTGAGGATACATATGCACTCATATAAGTTGTTAGCACCAGGGGCGCTCCTGTCCTCTTACAGGAACTTGTCCTATACATTATTGGGTTTTGTAACCCTCAATGAGCCATTTTGAAATTTTTTCCATCCTATTCCAACATATATACAATATCGATCATTCCCAAGTTGCACAAAATCAAATAAGTCATCATCCCTCTAATTTGTTTAGGGTTTTACATATTTGAATGCTTAGTGTTGGTGTATTGTAGTACTTAATCATATAAATATCATTTGTTACCGTAAGCCAATATAAAATAATGTTTAATTCAAATTAGATTAAATCATTTGGTGAACCCCACATCTCCTTGAACATTATTCTTATCTTCTTCCATGGATGAGACTCATAACCTCTTTACCAATAGAGAGACCTTCATGATCTTTATGCTCATCTTGATGAAAACCCTCAAGATCTGGATCTCTTATTATTCACTACTCATGATGAGGCTAAGCGGTTAGTAGATATCAACACTCTAGTATCTAATGATACTTTTGTTCCTATTGTGACACTTCCACCTCCTTCCACCACTACTCTCCCACCTACATCTACTGTCCTCGTTTCTATGCCTACCCCTACAACTCACTTTACCATCCCCATTACTTTTCACACATGAACCATATCCTCTTCATGCACTCATGACCTTGTTTCATTGCACCATGATTTGGAAACCCAAATTTGTCCATTACAACAAACCTCTTCATCCTCCTCTCCATCTCTAGATTTCTCACTCCTCCTTCATAGCCCTTTTGCACCCACCATCTCCTCTTATCCGTTGCCTCCTAACTTTATTGCACCTAAGTTTCCTATCTTCAATGGCCATGGAGACCCTCAGGAACACCTTCGATCCTTTCACATTGCATGTCTTGACTATGTTGATGACCTTACACTATTGGAAAAATTGTTTCCTCGAAGCTTATATGACTATGTTATGTGATGGTTCTATCATGTACTGTCCATTTGGTACCATCTTTGACATCTTTTTCTAAGGCATTTCTTTCTCATTTTTCTATGAATATCAACACTAAGATATCCTATGCATAACTAGCTAAGTTCAAACAAGGATCTAATTGATTTAATAAAAATAGCTATTAAATTTGATTTTAGAGTAACTAACAATGTACAATATAATAAAACAAAATAAAATACAAATGATAAGTGTTCAAAACAATACAAAACTATAAGAAAATTGAAGAGATGAGTGACTTAGTTTATTTCTAAATGAACTGGAAATGATATGGGTAAGTGTGAAGGCTGAAAAATTATAAATAGGGTCATCACTACTTACTATGAAATCTAGGAATCGGGATTAGAGGCGACCTAAGGAAAATAATTATATCTAGAACTAAAATAATTCACTCAATATCATTGATTGTGCACTCAAAATAATAAGGATCACAATATCACTTGGTCATTTTTATGGAGGATATGAAAACACACTATAATAGTAATAACATGGACAAGAACTTCTTGACTAATTGGAAAAGCTAAGGAAAACATGGCAAGTTAAGGATTGCATTCAACAATTCGAGAGATTGTCATTATGTGCGGATATAATGACCAATGATAGTATGAATAATTTTTTCCGAGAAAGTATCAAGGATCACATCCAACGTGAAGTATGAATGTTTAATAAAACCAATATTTTTTATTCTATTATCATGACACATATGGGAGAGGAAAAATTTGCATTCTAATGAAAGGAACAAATTAAAAAATAATAGCATTACAATACAATCATTTCCTCAAACTACTAGATCGACTCTTCAAAAAATTAAAGAGAAAAAATAAGATGTCTTATGTTTCAATTGTTATAGAAAATTAAAAAGACATATATTCTAAAAATAGTTGTTCTACATGGAGGCCATTGATGATGAAGTAAAATATGTATAATTTACTAATAAACTGTGTTGGAGATTCCCAACCTAATATTTCTTACCATGTAATGCTAAATTTTATCTCCCCTAAAAACTTCAAGGTCGAGGGTCTCTTAAAGGAACATGAAGTAAAAATACTGATTGAATCAAGGAAACTACATAATTCTATCAATAATTATGTGGTTGTATATTTGAACTATTTTATTTATCTGCCCTAGAATTGTAGATCATGGTTATAGATTGAGGTACGATTAGTTGGTCGGGAAAATCCACATTATCAAAATTGACATGGGAGACTAACATCTAGATTCCCATGTGTTTTCTATTCATATGGGTGAAGAAGATATTATTTTAGGTGTCCGATGGATTATAGCCTTGGAAATGATTGAAATGAACCCGCGTGAATTATTTATGCATTTTTGTTCATAAGGAAACATGTTTGAGTTGTGGGTTGCATGTATAGTCATGTCAAAAGGTGATCTCTCATAAAATTTAGATAATCAAGGCCCCTAAATCAAAATTAATTGAAGTGGAAGAAAAATAGTCTCTAGCCTACATACCACCATATTCTTAGGAGAAGAGGAAAATTATTTGGTTATTGTTGAGTATATGCCATTAGACAATTTTTCCAATTTTTTTCCTCATTTCTAGGCACCACCCACCATATCAGCCTTAAAGATCCAGCCAAAGGTTTCACTAGTATAAGATTAGAGTGATAACTAGTAGAAGAAGGTAATCCACAAGTATCAAATCAAGGGAATAATCAAAACAATGGAGTGCCATGACATGGGAAGAGGAGTATTTATTATACCAACATCTAGAGAACATCAACATTGAGGACTCTGCTTGTGTGAAGCAGCATATAAAATTATGAACATTGGGGAAATGTTTCTTTGAAGGGGAGTGGAATACTATGCCCTTAATCCTAGTTCATATATCATATATGTATAACTGATTTGTGGCTAACTTAATATCCTATCATTTCATATTATATTTATTTTTTATTTTATATGCCTAGTAGGCCAAACTTTGTGTTTGTATAACATAGTAGGGTAGATATATGAGTTAGTGACTAGTAGAAGAGGATCATATTGAGAAATTGATTCTTATTGTATGGGTTATAGGTTTGCCTTTAAAGTGGATAAGTCATTCTACTTGTATAGTGTGATTATTTATTTATATTTTGGTGTTCTTTTTGTAGTTGATATTCAAATCTACCTAAATAATTTAATTACATTTAATAAATAACTTAAATCGTTATGATTTATCCGATACCCTAAGTACATTAGGTCACAACTATTTTCCATTGTAATACTTTAGGATTCACTATAAAATTTATATAAAACATCTAAAACTATCATGTGTCATAATTTATTTGGTTCTAGCTATTGTACATACAAAATCATACCCCTAGAATCCATACCATACCTTAATTGGTATCCTCCATACCCCATCATCATGGGATTTAAAATTTTATGACCACTAGAAGAGAATGTGCCAAGTGATCCCACATCTCCCACTTGAAGGAAAAATACATTTCATGACCTAACATGCCACATGATTGTATTGTGCCACATCATCTAATAATTTGAAAAATGTATTTCAAAAATTTGTTCCCAATTTCTATAATTATTTCCATTGTTTAAAATAAATAACTTGTTCTCAAGTGACATTGTTATCAACCAGTATTCAATTTTTTTGGTAGGTGATTTGAGTGGTCAAAATTCCTAAGCTGGTAAGTTTTTGGCCTTGAAAATGAAGACATCATTTTTAAAGTGACAACATATTGAATATTTAAGTCATTCTTTGAATTCCATCTCTATTTTAAATGTCCTCTCATATAGAATATTGGTTTTAGAGGCATTTTTCATTTGTGTGATGGGGTAAGGTTTACCTTTTATTTAATCATTAAGTTAATTACCCTCACCCGTGGTGATTCATCTCACTTAGGTGAGTCATAGGTATTTTAGGGAGTTATATGATGTATGACAAATTATGTCATAGAAATCATATTTGTCGGTGTTTCGTATGTCATATGGGAGTTACATTCCATTCTTGGATTATAACTCCCCTCTCTCTATTTTTGGTGTATGAAAAGTCTAGGCATGGGAGTTACACAACACTCATTCATATGCACTTTCATTTTGATCCAAGTATGAGTATGCCATTTTTCTTATGCACAAGTTCCTTGAGATATGTTTCTTGCTAATTACTTAGAGCATTATGTGTTTTATTTTAAAGTGCAACTCCATCAATGTGCACACATTCCATATGATATTCATGTCATCATTCATGGTATCAAATATTGAATTTTGGTAATCATGTCACTCACTTCATCATTATTGATTACTCTTGACTTCATGATTTGATTGAATTTTTGCAAAAAAATTATCCGCATTGGTTTTCTTCCAATATTGGCATCATTTTTTCAACAATTTGGTTTTGTGGATTTTTTTGGTGTGTGTTTAGGTTTTTAGGGGTTTTTCCTCCAAATCTTGGTAAGTGTAGCTAAGTTTATTGGTGGTTCCAAGTTTTGAGTACTTGTGATTGGTTATGCCGAGATTCTTCCCTAAAACCCTCTTGCACCTCTCATCTTACCATTAATCTCACCAAGCTCACCACATAGCTCTCCTTCTCTGGGTTCATCCCAACCCCCGAGCTCCTCTTAGATCTGCAAATCAGTGATTTGACTTTGTTTTCCACTTATATCACCCAATCTCCTCACCTTCCAAGCCTTGCATAACTCACTTGATCCATCTCAGGATCAATTATTTCCCTAAATTACATTGGGATACCGAGCCTCTTGTAGAACCTTGCCTCTCTAAGTTCCTCATTCCAACCCTTGGTACCTTACATTGAATCCTAAGTTCACCTTCACATAGAAGTGAACACCACTCCCTATACACTCACCCTATCTAACTCCTTGATCTAACTGGGTTCATTGGCCTCCCTAACACTAATCCACCCTAGGCTCCAATCGACCTCACCAAGCTCCTCCTACTTCTTGATATTCTCCTATGTTTTACATCCTTGACTGAGATCCTTGACTTTTTCTCTATGCATTGAGAACCCTAGCCCATGCCATGTCTACTAACATGTCATTCTCTATCTCACTCACTCTATGGTATTCTAATATCCCCCGACTCCATTCCTTACCTCAATTGCACAAGCCATCTCTTGAGCCACTCACCTTTGACCCATATTTGCCTCCTTTTGCACGAGCCCACCTCAACTCATCTCTAGCCTAACTTGACTTGTAACTCAAGCCACCGAGATGAGATTCTTCATTCTTCCTTAGGTCATCGCTTTGAATTTTTAGGGTTTCCTTTTTATTCTTCCTTAATTATTTGGATAATAAGGTAAATTAAAAAAAAAAATTGACATTTAAAATTAAGTCCTTACTATTATTATTTTTATCTTAATTTTTTTAATCTCTATACGGGGGTAGGAAATTGGAAAAATAAAAATTAGGGTTCATTATTCCTTTTAGATCTAATTCATTTTTGGAAATTATTGTGAAGGGGATACTTCTTATTTGGGAATGTATTATCGGGAGTTTAGTTATAATTATGAGGTTATTGTAATCGGGTAAAAAAATTTAGTCTTATTCTAATATTGAGCTCTTATTGTTACTTGTGGGTTAGTGAGTGCATCCACCAAAACCTTGTGGAAAGGGATCCCCTTTGCAAAATGAGATGATAATTCTCACATAGAACTTATTTTTTCTTGTTTTCCTATTCTAAAAATTTATAGTGATTTTTATAATGTTGTTTTTCTTATGTGCATTGAAACTTATTATGGTCTCCAATCTTGTGTGAAATATTCCAATTGAAAGGTGAGTGGCCAATTGGTTTAGACCACATGAACACAGTTGATTATAATCAACACACTAAGTATAAAGTTCCAAAAAATAGGGGGTAAAACTATTGTTATTAAATGTGTGTGTTTCCTTTATTTTATGTATTTTTTATTTTTTCTTTCCTTACAATAGATCTGCCAATGTTCCTTTTCTCACGGTGTTTAACATTAATGCATGAAACTACAAAATGATAATTACACTATGGGGTAAAGGATTGTACCAAATCACTATGGAAGTGGAGAAAGAGCGAACAACCGAACCCAAGAAATCTAAATGGTTCAACCAATGTGATAAAACCTTATGTATTATTTGTATATACATTTCTCGACCTTCTCTTTCAAACCATGTCTTACACAACATGTAACACTGACCTAGAAAAATCTAGATGGTATGTTTGGAAAACACGATAACATGAGATCTCATGAGTTAGAGAAAAAAATCCTAGGTTTGAATCCTAATAGCTTTGATAACCTACATGCCTTCTTCTCCAAATTTGAACACATGAGACTATTGTTGAAAAAATGTGGATTTTATAAGAAGGATTCCCAATTGATTTTATTTTTTCTTTCTAAGCTTGGACCTGAATAATTTGTCTTCATTTCTACCTTTCATGCCAAATAAGCTTTAGGGACTACTTACAAGATGCCTTGATTTAACAACTTTTCTCCCCAACTCATTTGAGAATAGGAGTAGTTAATCCAAATGGGTGCAATCAAGTTGAATTCACATGCCTTAATAACATATAATAGTAAAGGAAAGGAGAATAAACATGAGATGAAATTAGAGAAAAAGTACCAACCTAAGAAAGAAGCTAAGTCCACCCAATCCAAATCCATCGCAAGTATATCTTCCTATAATTTTTAATCTAAACCAAAGAAGGAGAAGTATAATTGTTCCTATTGTAAGAAGTAAGTACATGAAGAATGTTAATGCATGAGAAAACAAATTGACCATTTTTTGGTGAAATAATTGGTCACTGAGGGAAAATTAAGGGGTTTCACCAATTCTCAGGACTAGGTCCCTCTACTTAACAATAGGGTAACTCCATTTATTAAAAATAGGAAATATTTCCACTATTGTAACCATCGTAGGCAGCCTTTCAAATGGGGATCACATAGGAATAATCCTTTGAATTTGTGTGTAAAAAGGATGTGGAGGAAATGTATGTTTATGGAGATAGGGGAGAAAGTGAGAATGGGGTTTTACGTGATAAATAACATGTTGGATTTATTTACATAAAACCATAATATTCAGAAGTTAACAATGAGAAGACACCATGTTAAGGAAAGAGGAACAAAACACAAGTAAATCCAAGTTTATTTGCATAATTTTACACAAGTAACCATGATCATGGAGTAAAGTTGAGATGGAGAGGAAAACATAAGATAAAGAGATAGAAGAATTGTAGTTTCTTGCTTGTAGTAAGATAATGGGAACTATTAGCCAAGAAAATCTAACCCTTTAAAGCGAGAGAAGCCATTCCAATTTATAGATTTACAATGTTTATCTTCATCTACCCCCACATGAACTTTCATATTCCCACCACTTGTGACCTTTCACATTCCTCTAGGAATGAAAAATAATACCCTTTCTTATTAATGGAAAAGGAACTTTTTACAATGCAAAATTAAAGGTCACTTAAGTGAATAAGAAAAAAATCCAAAAGTACATTTCTCGTTGGAGAAATAGAATAGAGAGAGAGAGAGATGATCATGTTGAGGAAGAATAATCCATATATGAAGAAGATCCAACTCCCACGATACCTTGTGGAAATGCTCTAGGAATGAATTCCTTACTTTGAGCTCCTTATTGAACCATACCACTGTGAAGACAACCTTCTCTGACTTTGAAATGCACACATGTTCCAAAACACTGACCCAAGTCTCAAAAATTCCACTGAGTGTTCTACACTATGATTTTTTTTGTGTCATTATAGATGGAACTTATAATTCCCATGAGAGATTCAAAGGTATCCTTATTGAAGGAAAGGGGTCTCCAACTTCTTTCAAAACCAGTTATTGAGAAGAACTTTGGAGTTGTTCTAAGGATGAAATTTTAATGAGTGAAGATGATTCGAGATCTTGAAATATTTTGATAACACTCTCTAAGATTTATGATGCATGCTCCTTTATAGAATCAAGATATAAAATGGCATCATTCATCGTATCACACCTAACACTCATCATGCATGAAAAAACACAAGATAAATTCTCATAGATGGATGCAAATAGATTCTGGTTCACCAAGGAGTAGGAGTGAAGACAACACATCTAAGACACCAATGGGAGAAAACTATCATTGGTGAGAAAATTTTTTGAGTGGAAAAATTAGGCATCTCCACCAACATTCACGGGGCTACTCCCTCTACATTGAATGATGCATATCTAATTATTGAAATTAAACTAATCCTAATCCTATTTAAATGTTATGGGTGGCCAAATTAGTCGGGGACCACAAAGGGACACTCCATTGAACTCGTGGTAAAGTTATTGTACGGGGTATAAGGAGGAAATTACAATGACGAGGGGAAAGGAGGAAGTTAAACAAGGAAGATTAATGTTATGAGTAGATTGAAGAGCTCACACCCGAATGAACTTGAGTAGTTTAACATTCAAAATAGAGGAAAACAAGATGAAGTTATCTAGTGAGATGGAAAACCCAAGACACCAAGTTCCTATGTTCATCCATCGAAGATACAAAGCTCTTACATCACTATAATTACAAAGTGCATGAAAGAGGGAAGTGGAAGAAACACAAGAAACTTATAATAACTATGTTCAATTCATCAACAATGAGAGGAAACCATGTATACAAAGCTGCACACATTCATACATCTTGGAAAACATAAACTCTATTCCTTGATTGAAATTTACACAAGTTGTACAAAGTAAGGGAAAATAAGAAAGTGGAATAAATTGTAGCTTTATTTCATGTATATTGATTACACAAAGTTCAACAAACACAATCCACTATTTCCACAAAGTACATAATTTTTAGGATGTAATTTTTGGAATGGAGAATCCATCCCAATTTATAGCAATGTAAATTGACTCTTCGCCTACCTCCACATGAATCTTCATTGTCTCATTCAACTTGTGACTTTTCACCTTCCTAGGAAGTGAGAAATAAGTTCCCTTTTTATAAATTAAAGGGGCTTTTACAATGTTACTTTATAAAGTAACTTAAGTGAATGAGATAAAATATAATGATTATGCTCAACAAAGAATTAAAAAGGGGAGAGAAAAAAGAGGGAGAAAGAGAGAATGAAGGAAAAGGCTGTGACATCCGATGAAGATACCCCTTACTATGATGAACCTTGCTAAATCATGTCTCCTAATGGTAGATCTCTTGAGTGGGTTCCTTTTCCTTGAATTCCTTGATGAATTGAGCTATCATAGCTGTGAGCTTATCTTCCCCTAGAATGCAAATGCAACCCAACACCTTGGTCCATGTCTCAGGGACATCACTATTATTTTTACATTGATGAAGCCATTCTTCGTGATCTATTGCAATTGTAGCAATGCAACTCCACGATGCCGACTAGGGAATCTAAGTTGTCTTTATGAAAAGAAAGAGAGTCACCTTCCTCCTTCTTGACCATATCTTGAAATGCAATGATGAGTCCCTTTGATGACGAGTCTTTAGTGAGTGGGGGAACTCAAACCTTTGAAAACAATGGTAAAATTCACTCAAGATTCCAGAAACCTAGCACCCATGGGAGCCCAATTCAGATATGGAAATTTTTAGCATTGCATACCAAACAACCATGATGTGGATCCAAATCTGGGATGATTCTTCATCAATTTATGCAAACACTTCCTTGTTCACGAGGGCGTGAGAGTCAAAAGAACTAATTTTGGATACTAGTGGGAGTATCTCCTCCAAGAGACTGACCTATTTTGCAAACTCTCCTCCATATTATTTACTAAAGACAATGTTACACAAGCATCTTGCATGAGATACATGATTCTTGGACACAATGCCTTCCCTTTCTTGATGATTTCCTCAATCCACTTTTCATAGGATTTTCCCACATCATGTATTCATGTGCTTTCTTGATCGTGTTGGGCTTGATACCACTTTGATTGGGGGATATATTCCATAGGAAGGGGATGCAATAATTATGATCATGAGAAGGGATGAATGTATGCACCAAGAGTTCTTACATGTTATTCCAATTGCACAATTTTTTCTTGTATTCTTGGTATGAACACGAAGAAGGGAAGAGGATTCTTTGAATAGGTGAATGTCTCCTTCATGAGAAGCTTGACCCAATGAGATGTGTGTCAAATAATAATTAGATGGAGTCATTTATTACAAGGGATTGTAAGTATTAGGCCTAAAAACTTCAACATACTAGTTACCTGAGGTGCCACTAAAGAAGCGGGAAGCTACCTGGGCCTTCTTCATTCGCTTGGGTTTCAACATTCTAGATATTTTTGTGGGACTGGGAATGGTAGTGAGTAGCGTTGTTCTTGGCCCACTCTTAAGTAGTTCTTAAATCCATGGAAACAACTCCTCAGGAGTTACTATGATGTTAGTTATAAGAGTGTTTTCAGAATCTTGCAACGAGGCCAGCTCTTGATCACCTTGAGAAGAAATATTTAGATGCTTGGGTAGAGGAAGACAACTGCTACAAATTACATCTTCTTGTCTGTGAAGCTTGAGTCTCGACCAAATATCCTTGGATCACTTAACCGAGAAAAATTGAGCTCCGTGGTGGCAAAAATTAATCATATATGTTTCTACGGAGATGATAGCAAATTTCTTCACTAGGGATCGAAAACTACTATTTTTAGAAACTAGGTTCAGCACTCGTTATTTTGGGCGGGTTTTATTTTTTGCCTTGTTGCTTGCACTGAGGTGCTTCCTTCATGTTCTACGATTATCATAGATGTCTAAGGGAAAATTTAGAGAACTTTCGATTTTTGGAAAGTTGCTTTTTTCTTTTTGCTTTTTTTGACCTTTTTTGACTTTTTGACCTACGTGCCCTAGTTTTCAGTTTGTATGTTTTTCACTATTCTTTCTTCTGGGGGGAGTTTGATGTTTTTGGAAAATTTTCAAAAATTGTAAACTAGTGGCACTTGCTATTTTTTGAAGCTGAAATCATGAGTGTCAAATTAGATAAAACTTCGTGGATTATTTCTAGGATTTTTATTTGGATGCTCTGTACAAATTCTCAAGTCAAACTACTTCCTGGATTGACGAAAAATGAAGGAAGAACGCCTTAGGGCACAAAAATTCAAATGGATGCCATTAAAAATAGGGAAATATTTTCATGTTTGGTTTTTTTGAAATTTCAAGGCGTTTGGATGAAGAATGTTTTCCCAAAATTTCATGAAGATTTGATCACTGGTTCATTAGTTATGAGCAATTTGTGGTTTTGGAGCCAAGGGTTTTTGACAACATGTAGTTATGGTTTTTTCTTAGAAGTATTCATTCTTCGCACTTTGCAGATAGTGTGAAATGATGGATGAAATACGTTTAAGGTTGTGGAAGCAACATGAATGGCGGGTGAAGAAATTCTTGATTTGGAGCTTCCACGGATGTGGGCACATGTAGCTTTGGAAGCAAGAAGAAATATGAAAAACCTTGCATATTTTTAATGGTTTGGAAGGAGCACACTTTTTTACACCAATTTCACCAAGTTATTGGTTTAAATGTTGCAATAAAATTCACCCCTTCCCATTTGAGCCCCTGGACCCGTAACATGACTTCAATTTAGCTCTTTCTCGTAAGTTGAGCCCCCTAGGCTTCTTTTCCATGCTCACCGCTCCAGCCAATCATGAAGTGCCACATGGTCCAATAGGGATTGGACACACTTTTTTGGACCAAGTGCACCCCATCCCTATTGGGCCATGTGGCACTTAATGATTGGCTGGAGCAGTGAGCATGGAAAAGAAGCATCGGGGGCTAAACTTATGACAAAGAGCTTAAATGAGGTCATGTTACGGGTCTAGGGGCTCAAATGGGAAGGGGGTGAATTTTCTTGCACCATTGGAACCAATAATTTGGTGCAATTTGTAAAAAAAAGTGTGCCACTCTCCCTTTGGTTGGATTTCTAGCCCAGATAAATGACTAATTATTGGAGCCTTACCTTGGGGAGTCGCATGTCGGGACTATATCTTGGGCTTAGGAGGAGGGTTTTGATGAAATTTTATATGTTTCTTCTTGAAAATGACCTCATGAATCCAATTTTTTTGGGTATCAACTTTGATTCTTCCATTTACTTCCCAAAAAATAGGAGTTTTATTCTGACTACAAGGTTGTGCATGTAAAAAACTGATTGTGGACCTAATTCACATAGGTTTTGTGAATAATATGATAATACCATCCTCTAGTTCTCTAAAATAAATTTTTGAAGATTTTTTTCGACTCCCAACTCCTTAGGAGCTCCAGAATCACTTTTTAAAGCTCGGGGGTTGTTTGGCACTATGTATCTTGGTTAGGCCTTCAAGACCCACTTTTCCGAAACTACTCCAAGACTTTGAAAACCTCCCAGAATCTTCCAAAACCGATTGAAAAAATGTTCCTAGCTCTCTAATACACCTCCTTGATGGATTTGGATCTTTTGTTCTATTCTGAGGGAGTACACGCCGACCTTGAGAAGTCTAGAGAACAACCCTTCCCAAGCTTGTCAAAAAGCTTGTCTTGGTGGATCTTTCTTTGAAAGCTCCTGTAATGAGTGGATACCCCTAAATCACTTATGGGAATAATAAAATGACACACTATAATATCTAGAGATATGGGATAGGAGTGACTTGGGGATTATGGTGATATGAAGGAGGACTAAGAATGACCTTTGGGCTAAAAATTTTCGGGTAGGATATAGTTGTTATGCTTGAAAATTAGAAATTTTCTTGCTGCATATTTGCATAAAAACACTATCCCAAAGGGATTTTAATTTTTATCTCCCCTTTATCTCTTTGATCTTTGTAACAATGGACAAGATAAAATGGAATAGATATAGAACCTCGAGCAACAAAACCTTTCCTTTTTAATGATCTTCTCCACCCATTTGTCATTGGCTCTTCCTTGCATAATGTACCCTTGGGATATCTTGATCAAATGGGGATAAAAAAATGATAAGAGAGATCAATTATATAGTAGGGATGATGATGAATTAGGATCAAGTAATTATTTCACATAAGTAGTCAAGGTTCTAACATGCTCCTCAAGTTGTTCCACAGTCTGCTTATTTTCTTCATTTCTTATGAAAAATTGGGGCATGTAGGCTCTTTGAGAAAATGCACATCTCCCTCATCCATGGCTTGCTGCAACAAATTTTTTTCAACACATTCATCTAGTGTCATATCTTATATAGGTTTATTCACTTTAGGACGTGCAACATCCACATATTGAGCTCTGAAATCCTCAATGAAGAAATGAGAAGTTTCTATGGATTTCTTGAGTCGATTAGTTTCAATGTACTTTGAGATTCCTGCAAAGTTAGGTGTCATTGATTATTACATCATTACCAATTCTCCAAAAAGTATTACATATAGCCATAGTAAAGGATTATAAGGTTTTGACATGAACTCATGCATCTTGGGTATTTGATCCATCACATGACCGAGATGAGACGACTCCACTACCTCCGATGACACAATTGGATTCCTAGGATGATCGGGAGATTGAGATGGATTGATCTCTCTGGTTTAAGTTACTCCATAGGAATTTCTCTAAACTTTTCCTTCTTGTGAAGTTCCATAAGGGGAACATTAATTTTCTCTTCTATAATTATTCTCTTGGATGAATTTTCTAAATGAGAGTACCCAATCGTTGCATCGGGTGCACTTTGTGAGAATAAGTGAAAGACACTTGACTGGAAGAATATAATGTTTCTCCACTTTCAATAATAGAAAAATTCTCCATTTGAACCATTATTTTGACCTCTATTATTTTCATGTTCATCTCCTTGATGTCACTAGACTCTCTAATATTCCATGGAGTGGAAGGAAGAGGAGACGACCACACTACTTGATACTCAAGGTCAAATAGGTTAGATCCATCATCATTCACTCCCTCAAAAAACTATTCAAATTCAAAATATCTCATTTTATCCACTATCATTCTCATATATTCCTATCTTCTGACCTCAAAACCATCCGTAAAATCAGCCCAAAACTCCTCAATTTGTGAAATGTAAGTCAATTCTAGCAATAGGAAGGACTCATGATCCTTCCCAATATCATAGTTGGGCATGACCACCTAGGAATACATATTGAATGATACGAGGGAAGATTCAATGTTTACTACATCAACTGTAATCTTACAAAAATATAATTCCTTCCACTTTACATTCTTCCACTTGGTGTGAACATAGGACAATTTTTGGCACAACTCAATCATGATGATCTTGTCACTAAGATATTTTTGTAACTGGTGAGGGGAAAGGTAAAAAAATCTAACCCTGAGATAGGTGAACATGGGAACTTGAATGAAGTGAAATTTTCACTTCTCAATCAACTCAATTTCCTGTGATGAGATTCTATGCTAAGGATTTCCCTGAAGGAGCCTTATGAAAAACATGGTGAATGCATCTTTCACCCTCAAGAAATGAGAGCTACTCTCTCAGAATGTGAGCTGAGGATACTTCTCAAATGTGGGAGACTTATGTGGCACATTTGGGGTAGTAAAGATACCTTAGAAGGGTCTTGTATATGTGAGAGCATACACCAGATATGAGGTCATTGAAAACTTCTTGGAGGTTAGAAACTGCACCAACTGTCTGTGAATGTTGTTACTTATGATTTTCCCCCAGTCAATCATTGATTTCCTTATGTGACCACTAGAATAAATTAGTCCATATAATCATGGATGTAATTAATGGTTTCTTATCCCATTAACCTATTTAGTAGGACCACAATATCATATTAGGCCTCATGAAATTCACTTTGGGACAATGATTTAGGAATTCGAGAGGATTTTCTTCCCTATTTGATCCATGACCCCATTATCACTCCCTGTAAGTATGAATCTATCCATGACCATTCTGAGAGTAAAATTATCGAGTGATTATAACCATATTATTACAAGTAGGAATATGTAAGCATTTTGAAATTCATTTCAAAGTGAGAACAACAAAAATGGAGTTTTCATAAATAAGAATTGTTCTTGAATCGGGGTCATAGTGTTGGGCACAAGATAGAACTAGCTTTATGATTTGAACTAACAATGGATGACCACTTGCCCAAAATAGACCACTTGAGAAAATATTCTCCTCCACAGGTTCTTGAGGTTCATTCAACATCATTTCTTTGAGATTTTCCAGATCCATGTGAGAGACATCACTATCTCCTACATTAGGGTATTCGAGTGGATAATGTGGAAATTGGCTCAAATCATGTGTACTTGATCTTCATGGTGACTAGAGATGGTGACATGAGAGTGAGATGGGGAGTGTGAAAATTTTGAACACAATATGAGAACTTACTAATTTTAGTAAGTCACAATTAGATGTCTAGTTTTAGCAAATTTCACAATTGTCACTTTTTACTGTTTTGGATTTGAGAGAGAGGAAAGTGTTGTTGAAAACCACCAGTTTATATGACTTGTTATTATTGGAAGGTCATCTTGGATGGTTGAATCTTCCAATTAAGATTCCAAAGCATACCCTCATGTGACAAAAAGACCAAAAATAGATATTTTTAAGCCCGCCGAACACTATTATTTCATAGATCTTAGTAGCTTCAAGAATCAAGCTAGGTAAAATTTTATACACATGTAACACACTTGAAACTCATGTTATCACATTCCTCTTGGGAAAAATGAGGGTGAAAAAATTGAAATGTTAGATGGAAGAAATGTTTACATTGACTAGGAAAGGGAATTTCAAGTATGGGTTTGGTTCTCATGACCAATTTTTTAAATTTTGCATGGTAGGAATTTAGCATGACAACACCACCTAACTCATTTACTTGAGAAAAATAATGTATCTCTTATCGATCCTATCAATAAAAATTCTACGAAATTTGAGTCTTGTAAAAAAAGGAAAACATTTCCAATAAGAAGAAATGAAAATCCCTCATAGTTAGAGTAACTCCATCAATATGGATTATAGATTCCATTTCCTTGCACCACATGGGTTCCTCTAACATTAAGTTTTATGATGTGGAATCTTGAAGCATCTACCAAATCACCTTGGGTGACGATACATCCATTGCGGTAGGTGGTAGTAGATCGGGGAAGTCGATGGTGGAACCTTCAATGATTTCCTTAGTGTTCCCCAACTTTTCACCAATCTATTATCAATTTACCAAATCACCCATATTTGTTGAGGGATGAATTTGGAATTCAAACCTAACTCATTGATCATTAGATATTTGCACAGTGAGTCTATGTTGGCATAGGTAAAGGTAGGCCACTAGGTCTAAGCTGTACAATTTTTTCCACTTTATTCTTTACTCTTCTCTCACCGCCTTACTAACTCATGCTGATGATGTTAGAAAACTATGACATGAATGGTTTGGCCATTTAAACTACCATTATCTTTAGCAAATGAGATAACATGAGATGGTCAATGGATTCCACCATGCTAGTTTTTCAAAGGGTATTTATAAGGGTTGTGCCCTTGGAAAGCACCCCGAAGAGAAAATTTGCAAAGGAAAATCCTAGAGAGATTCTCATACCTTAGAGCTTGTAAATAGTGATTTTTTTGGCTCTCTTCCCTCTCCTTCATTCAATAGATCTCAATACCTAATTACCTTCATTAAAAAAATTTCATGTTATTTGTGAGTTTACTTTCTTAAATAGAAATATGAAGTTTTCAATCACTTTATGAACTTTAAGGATCCCACTGAGAAAAAAGCTTGAAGGTCTATCAAGGTTCTTAGAATTGATAATGGAGGTGAGTACACGAGAAATATATTTGACCATTTTTACACCCATGAAGGAATTTATTTGCAACGTACATTTTCTTATAGTCTAAAAAATGGAGTTAACAAAAGGAAGAACACAATCCTTAAGGAGATGGGAAAATGCATAATCCAATCCAAATTACTTCCTCTTTAGTATTATCTTGAAGCCATGAAATGTGCTTTCTACATTCAGAATTATGTTCCACACAAAGCAGTATAAGGGATGCCACCCTTTGAGGCTTGGTATGGATACAAACCTGATTTGGAGAAATTTCATTTCTTTAGTTCAAATTCCATGGCTTGATTACCTAAGAAGAAATGCAAGTCCTTGAAACCACAATACAAAATTGTATCCTTTTAGGTATCATGAAGGTGTGAATGGTTATAGAATTTTGAACCCCACAAACCATGAGGTCTATATCGGGTGAAGGGTGAAATTCCAAGAGACATCTCCTACTTACAATTCTCCACATGAAGAGGTCACTTTTCCTTGTATGAACATGATTCAGATTCTTTTGTTGATTTTTGAGCCTCTCACTCCTACATCTACCGATTATGATAGTAGTGATGACAAGGAATTTTCACATCTCAATCGAGTTATGATTCAACATATTATCATATTGAATCTCCTCTTGATCCCCACTGGGATATATAGACCTTCAAGAGTGCTAGTGATTGGATAAGGGATCCTTTGGATGAAAAATGAACTTGATTAGAGTTTCTTTAGGACCATTGCCTTTTTCACCCTAGATTTCGAGTGGGATTAAATGCAATGGAATACAAATATTCCTCTCTCATTAATAATCATACTTGGGATGTCACCACTCTTCATAAGAGAAGAAAAATGTTTTGGTGGAAGTGGATATATCGAACCAAGTACAGTGTTGATGTGAACATCGAAAATTATAAGGCGTGAATCATAGCTAATGGTTTCTCCCAGGTTCAGGGGTTGATTATTCTCGAAACCTTTTCTCCCATTACAAAGATGAATTATATTCAAGTAACCTTAGCCACAACTACTACTAATGAGATGTAATGTCCACCAAATAGACATTAAGAGTGCATTGTTTTATGGTGATATAGAGGAATAAATCTATATGGAACAACCTCCAAGTTCTGTCTTATATTCCCCCTTGTTTGTAAACTAAGGAATTCACTCTACATCCTCAAACAAGCCCATCGGGCTTGTTATGAAAATATGGATTGCTTTCTTCTCACTTTTGGGTTTACTAGGTGTCACTCGACATAAATGTTTACATTTTATGGAAATATAAGTACATATTTATATTAGTTTTGTATGTTTATTCTTCCTCGATCATTGATTATGTCAATAATGCATTATAAAACAAGTTCTCCATGAATAAATTGGGTTTTATCCAATACTTAGGATTCAAATCAATCGGTTTGACTTGTGGATCAGCATTACTCAACCCAAATATCTTTGTTGAATTTCTTGCTAGGTTTAACATGACTGATTTTAATCCATCTCCCACTCTGTCCTTTCTAGGTTTAACATGACCAGAATTATGTCTAGATTTATGTAGGAACCACATGAACCACATTAGAAAGTAGTGAAGTGGATCCTTCACTACACTAGAGGAATCTTCACCGATGGCATTAAATACTTGGGAAGCACATAGATTGATTTATTTGGATACACAAATTCTAATTGGTATGGTGATCTAGATCATTGGAAAAATATAAATTTTATTTTGGTTCATGTCCTATTAGTTGGTCAAGAAAAAGTAGAACATGATTGTTATATCTTCTACAGAGGTAGAATACAGGGGAGTACTCAAAACTTCCATAGAATCTTTTTGGTTATATGGGATTATGATAGAGTTTGGTATTTAGTATAGAAAACCTACCATCATTGCATTGTGATAACCTTAACATGATATCCATATTCAAACATTTGGTTTAGTAGAAATGGATGAAGCACATTGAGATCCAAATGCACTTCATTAGGGACTTGATTATTAGAGACATAATTGTTATAGTATCGCCAAAATTTATAATTAGATTATAGACATTTTCACCAAACCATTCATTGAAGCCAAGTTTCTTCACTTGCGCTCTCTACTTAGGGTGATTTCTATTGTTGCAACACATCTACTTAAGGATTTTTGGTCATCTTTTCCTCTTCTTCTTCTAGAAATATTGTAGTTTGTACACACTGGGTACACCATCATGCCTTGTTATCAAGACCCATATGACATATATTTCTTAGTTTTTTTAGGGAGTCTTCTATCTCTTATAAGTGGATTTTTTCCCTTTGGGTTTTCTTCCATTACTTGAGATCCTTATTTTACACGGGTACCTCATTAGGCCTAGCTTCCGAGACCCATTTCTCTTTTTTCTTTCTATGCTTCATCCCAAACTTTGTTAAAGGGGGTGTTGGTGTGAGGGGGTACTGTTTACCTTTTATTTATTTATTAGATTAATTATCCTCACCCATGGGGATTCATCCTACTTAGGTGAGCCATAGGTCATGTAGGAGCTATATGATGTATGAAAAATTCTATCATAAAATCTGTCATATGCGTTAGTGTGGAAAATTTCATATAGAAGGTACATTCCATTCATGGATTGCAAATTACCTCTCCTTTTTGTGTATGAAAAGTCTAGGCATGATATTTACACAACACTCCTTCATATGTACTTTCATTTTTGATTTATGAGTATGAGTAGACCATTTTTCTTATGCACAAGTTCCTTGGGATATTTTTCTTGTTAATTACTTGGAGTATTACATGTTTTCATTTAGAGTGCAACTTTGTCAATGTGCATGTATTATGGATGATCTTCATGCCCTATTTCATTTTAGGAATTAATAAGGCACAACATTTCATTTTTCAAAGTGTAACCACCTTCATCATATGAATCTTTTTTCAACATAGGTATTTTCATGCATGATTTGCATTTTATAAAAGGGTATTGTATGTTCACTTAAATGTGGGTATGAATTTTATAATTCATCACTTGAAGTAGAAAAAAATAACTTGTTGAGTGGATTAATACTAACTCTTTGATGAAATGTTTCTCGGGTAGAAGCAAGGATAGAATGTGCAAGATTACACCGGTGAATTCTAGAAGAAAGTTATCCAAATGGGAAAATATGTTGTAGACAAGTAAATTTTAATGAAGTACATTAGTTGACTCCATAGCCACTTGAAAATAATATTCCTCTTGGTCAAGCTAGTGAATGTAGATGAGGCTTGTTCTCAAGCACACTATCTAGAGATAGAAAAGAAGAAGAGTTCATCTGCCTCTCAACATTCTTCACACAAATAAGGTGACACAAAGCAAAAGGATAAAGGAAAAGGGAAAGGTAAGAAGAATTCAACTTCCATTACTAATAAGGATACTAAAGTTCATTGTGGTCCTTGTGATGTTGAAACTAATTCGAGGAAAAATGTTGGAAGCTCTATCTCGGGATTACATCCCTTTAAGAATAAGAAGAATAAAAATAAGGCCATGGATGCCCTCGAGGGTGGGATAAATTTTGTAGAAAAGAGGTGGATGAAACAATGTGTTTTACCTTCATCCGTAGAAAGGTATGTTTTTGTAGTAATAATAATTTTCATGAAAGTGAACTTACTAATATTTTTGTATAAAAATCCAAGTGAAGAAAACCCAATTGGATGTTCTTTCGATACTTATCCTCAAGATAATTTGATAAGAAAGGAGTTAATTGATAAGCTGAAATTATATACTTACAATGATCCAAATCCATACCCATGGGGTTGGGGAAGAAAGGAGTAGACATCAAGGTTATAAAATAATGCAAAATTACGTTTGGTATTAATAAAAAGTTCATTGATGAAAGTACTTTGGATATTGTTCCTCTTGATGTGTGTGGCATAGTGTTTGGTATCTTGTACTTATATATCAGGGATGTCATCTTCATGAGAAGATCCAACCAATGTTGTTTGGTGAAGGATGGTAAGAACTACCTCATATTAGCCTTTATAGGAGACTCACGGATCTATTTGGTAAGTTTCTTTGAAGCTAAGAAGCTTACTAATGCTAGTGGGAAATGCACGTTACTTATCTTGTGAGATATATAAGAAGAGATTTTTTTGTATCTAAAACCACTTGTAGCATGTTTACTAACAAAGAGCAGAAGTATATGAAAGAGTTGGTTCAATAGTTCAGTGAAGTTTTCCAAGAGCCTATGGGGTTAAATCTAGTCTAGGCCAATTGAGCATGAGATACAATTGTTACCCGATAGTCCTCTTCCAAACTTGGGATTGTACATGTAGTATTTGAAGGATGCTAATGAGGTAAAACAAAAGTTACATTCTTTGATTAAGGTATAATTTGTCCTAGCACTTCTCCATGTGGTTCTCCTATTGTTTTAGTACATAATAAAAATGGTTCATGGAGGATGTGTGTTGATTATAGGGAACTAAAGAAAATGACCATAAAAATATGTACCTTATTCTTTGAATTGATGATTTGTTGGATCGGTTACAACATGTTAAATATTTTACTAAGCTTGATTTAAAAATGGGTATCACCTAGTTTTGATGATGGAAGAGGACATCTGGAAAATAATGTTCAAGACCGGGAAAGGGTTGTGTGAATGGTTGGTATTACTATTTGGGATATGTAGTACATTGAATACCTTCATGAGGTTGATGAATGAGGTAATTATACCATTTATTGATTCCTTTTTCATTGTGTACTTAGAAGGCATTTTGGTTTTGGAAAAACTTTTGAGTAGCATATTAACCATTTGCATCAAGCTCTGCAATTTCTAAAAGAGAACTGACTAGTGTTAAATAAGAAGAAGTGTGAGTTTTCTCAACAATTGCTTGTGTTTTTGGGGCATGTGGTTAGAGATGGAGGGTTGAGGATTGATCGACTAAGATAGAGGCCATTCTGAATTGGCCTACATCATCTAATTTGACCGAGACCAAGATTTTTATTGGTGTAGTTCATTATTTGAGGAAATTCATTAAGAACTTCTCTTCCATAACAACACAACTAAATTATGTGACAACATATGGAAAGGTTTTTGATTGGGGTAAGAAACAACAAATATTATTTTGAGTCCTTTAAATACAAGATTAGTCATGCTCTAGTTTTGGAAGTACCTAACTTGCAAATTCCTTTTGAAGTAGAAAATGATGCTAGTGATTATGCTATAGGAGGTTTCCTACTTGAAGGAGGTAGTCTTGTATGAAATATAATTTCTAAATTGTTTCAGGGAGAAATTTTGAATAGTTTTACATATGATAAGGAATTGTATGTTCTTGTGCAAGTGGCCAAGAAATTAAAAAATTACTTGATGGGTAAGGAAACTATCATACACATGAATCACCAACCTCTTCAATATTTACATGCTGAAAATAAACCTCAAAAGGTTATACACTATAAGGGGGTGGGTTTCTTACAAAGGTTTAATTTGATCATAAAATATAATAAAGGTGATACTAACTAGTTAGTTGATATGTTGTCTAGACCTCCTTTACTTTTAGCTGAGATACTTTTACTCTTCTTGAACCCTTTGTATGTGAAGCATATCAGGAAGGTTATGAGAAGGATCCATATTTTGGAGAAATATTTCATTAGAAACCTCCAAGTGAGGGATTTTCACTTAGGGAAGAATACTACTTCCAAGATGGGTTGCTCTACAAGAGTGAGAAACTTTGTGTTCCTAAGGGAAAAAGAGTTTAGTTTATGAGGGAAGCGCACACTTCTAAATTGATTGGTCACTTTGGTATGATAAATATCATTGCAAAATTACATAGGTATGTTTATTGGACAAATATGAAAGAAACATTTGCCAACTTTATCGGTGGTTATGTTTTATACGATCTACAAACAAGCCTAGTAATAGAAATTTGGGTTTGTGTATGTCATTACCAGTTCCTTCCCAACCATGGGAAAACATCTCCATGGATTTTATGGGAAGTTTTCCTACTCCCAAGAAATGACCTATGATTGTATTTTTGTGGTAGTGGACCGGTTCGGTAAAATGTCCTGGTCTCATTCCTTGTAAGAAGACAATTAAAGCTACTAATGCAAATTGAGTTAGTTTTTGCTAATGTGTGGGTTCATTTTGGTTTTCATAATTCTATTGTGTTAGACAGGGAATCATGATTCATAGGAAATTTTTGTTCTACTTTTTGGGAAAAGATGGATACTAAGTTGAAAAGGTCTACTGATTTTCATCCACAAACAAATGGGCAAAATGAAGTGGTTAAGCTGTACCTTGGTTCAACTCTTGAGAGGGTCCAACAGAAACTTCCTAGGACTTGGGATGAGAATTTGGTGTATATACAACATTATTATAACAAGGAAATTAATTCTTCCACAAGTAAGACACCTTTTTTGAAGCATGTTTTTGTTATTTTCTTAGGATTTCATTTGATGTTATTCTAATATTAGCATACAAAGAAAACGAGAAAGTGGATCTATAAGTACACAAAGTTGAGAAGTTCATTAAGAAAAATCAGTAGATACACCTCTAGGTATAGGAGAGGTTGAAAGAGTTACATGATAAGAATAATACAAGGCATTATTAGTAAAAAAAGAGCATTCTTTCCTTATTGGTGACAAGGTATGGTTATACTTGAGTAGAGAAAGGATATAAGGTAAATCTAAGAAACTCAAACTTCTTTAATATGGACCATTTGAAATTATGAAACAAGTGGGGAAGAATAAATTTCACTTGGATTTTCCTCCTTATATGAGAATATATTCAGTTGTGAATGTTGATAATTTACGTCTCTTTGAGCCCTCCATGTTGGAACGGGAAGAAGAAGGATTGTTGTTATCATCTATTAAGGAAATTTAACTAGAAAATCAATTTGAATTAGAAGAAGATGTGGCATTGTAGTGGAAAGAGAGGAAAACAAAATGAGGAGTGAAAGATAGGTGGTTTATTACGGTGAAATGCCAATTTCCTATCAAGGCCGGGTGGTATTCTTGAGAAGATGTGAGGAAGAAATTTCCTCATCTCATCAGATCCTTGAAGCTTTTAGGGAATTAAAATCCTCAAATTGGGGAGGTATAAATTAAAATGGATCTAGAAGTATTAAATTCTATGTATTATTCTATGAAACTTTTAGTGCATAACCTCAACATGTTCATTGTTCTACAAATGGTTAAGTCATTTGTGATAATCAGATAACTTCAAATGAAAAAAATCCATTTCTTGTTCTATTCTATGTGATGAATGTGCAGCGGTTGCAAAAATTCCACGAAGGTTATAGAACCGTCTCTCTTCACAAAGTATCGGTTGCTCAACCACTACCTGTAGGTAGTGGTAGTTATGCAACCACCATGATGGTTATGTAACTTCATCCCATAGAGAACGAGCAGTTCCGCACCCGATGACGCCAAAATCGGGAAACTCAACAATTTGTAAATGTTTGGGCTTCCCAATTCTACTCGTTTCACCTCTCGTTTCATCCTTGGGTATAAAAACTATAAATGCAATGATTTCATTCATCTAGGTAGGTGATTTGGAGTGAATTCAAGGGCGAGTAAAAGAGAAAGTATGAATTGTTCTTGTTTTGTTCATAGACAATTGAGTTCTTTCTTGTTGAGGATTGTAAAAAAGTAATGCAAGTAGGAGTTTGACGCCTTCTTGAAGGTTATCTATTAGCGGTGAACTTATATTATATTGGATATTTACATAGTATAAAGATGCAATTGCTTACCCAAATGGATTTTTTCCCACATTGGGTTTCTCCATGATAAAATTCTACTCTCCTTATCTTTCGTCTTTTAATTACAGTATTGTATAAATGTTTCTTGTATAACATGTTAAAATATTTTTTTTAAAGATGTTAATTCATTATAACTACAATAAGATATGTTTATTGTACACAAGATGCAATTTATATATCATTAAGGGTGGACACAAGTCCCAAATTACCTAGCTAGTTTTCTAGTCTGGATTTTCAATAAATACAAATTGACAGAGAGAGAACATTCAAAATTGCAATTACAGAAATGGGCACAAAAATGTATCTTCATAAGGAAAGATAATGGTATGTTGGAAGGATATAATGATGAAGTAAGCCATAAACAATAGGCTAAGGCCAAAATATAGGTTCGTACTCCCTCCTATGCCAAAGTATCTCATGATTATTGATGGGTTGGAGGATGTGACATAAGTACAACTGGTGCAAACCATAAGTGAGGGTCTAAAGGACCAAGTATTGTATGCATCCACATTGGAGGATGAATTCCTACTCTCTCCACCCAAGAAGAAAAGGACTGAAACAAGTTCTTTAATATTAGTGTGACTACCTATATTTGAAAAAATAGCTATCTAAAGTGGGGGTGTCAACACATGCAAAAGAATCTCACTTACATAGGAGGACACAAAATAGAAGACAACTACGTACCTCGTGTAAGAAAATCTTATGGGTAACATGGAACAAAGATTGTATAAGAGATGAGAAGCCAAGGGATAAAAATACTAAGAGCACAATATTGAATGTTGTAACTCAAGTATTAGGAACAAATTCTCCTCCTCTATCTCTGCAAGAGGTTATCACTCCATCGAAACTAGCACAATGGAAATGTTAACTATGCGGGAGATGCAAGAACAATAATTAATCACAAACACTAGTGTGCATTGAGTGAAGGAACCAGTGAGAAAAAACAAACAAAAATAGGACACATTTGAACAAAAATGCATGAAGAAGAAGGTAGAAAGATCATCCATGCAAATAACAAGTTGCAAAACAACAAATACAAGAGGAAGAGAGAGTGTGCAAAGTGCATGAAGAAGAGTAACAGAAGATAGATATTGTACATGTCAAAGAAAAGAATGTCATGGACATGAAAAATAAGAAAGGAGAAAAATTTAAAAATTAGAGAGTGGAAAAACAAGAGAAGAAGTTGAAACTCGAACTACGGTAGAAGTGGAGGAGAAAATAAAGGAAACCAAAGAAAGTAGAAGAAAATAAGAAGAAAGAAGAAAGCAAGAAGAAGAAAAGTGAAACAAAAGAAAAAATAGTTTGAAGGCTAAGGAAGCACATGAAAAATCGAGAGGCCAAGACACTTATTACAACATCGAGAAAAGGAAGAAGAAGCAGATAAGGGGATGCACAAATAGTTGGGAAGACAACACAATCAATGACACTACATGAAAATGTAACCTAATTTTTCCTTCATCCCATGTTTGTAGTTTACTACCAAAAATTAATCACACAAGCGTTTATGATACAACCTCCTTGTCTACATTCAACACACTAGAAGTAGATTTGGAAAAGTTACCATTAAAAACATACATCAAAGGAGTACACACATTGTAAGCCAATATCAGAGCAACCACACTACATGTGGCCCAATAGAAGGAAAACTTGGAAACGTTAGGAAGTATAAGGTTTTATGTTAGAAAATATTGTCCCACATTGGTCATAGACACCATAGATGACCAAGTCATGAGTGAATAAATGTAGATAACACTTTTGGTTAACAAGTTGGTGGACAAGCTGGAACAACAATGAAGTGGAAAAAATATTAAAGTACAAGTAGTGAAATCCAGAAAGAAGTAAAAGAGAAAATAATGATACTCAAAGAGTATATCACAATGTTGAATTAGGACAAAGGTTAGGAGAAACAACTAACCTTCAAGATCCTTGATTGGAATACACACTTGTAGGATGTCATGTGGATAATAAGAGTGACATTGAAGAAGGGAAAAAATTGCATCAGTAGATGCTAACAAAAGGTAGAGGATTAAGAGTTTGAAAAGGATTTTTAGGAATCATTCCAAGCTAGGGATAATGTCAGTGAATGGTTGCGAGAATGGGAATGTAATGCGAAAAGGAATACATTTGTAGGGATTTAGGATCAACGAATGAGGGATCGGTTGGAGACACTCATTTAGGATATCTAGGACGTTATTTTGATTCATGAAAAATCTTCCCAATAGGCCAAGGAAGATCAAATTTATGAATTTATGCAGGTACTAGCATAATTTTAAGTGTACTATGGGAGAAAAAATGAATCCTTTTCATATTGGAATATATACAAGGAACACCTAGAGGTAATTCTCCCAACTTCGCAAGAAATGAAGAACACACCAAGGTTCATTATGTTGCATATAATTCTTCAAAGAGTGAAGGACATAATCATAATACAACCCCCATAATTCACCCCTCACATTCAACCCAAGATGATGGAGCAATGAAAAAAAACAACCTGAGTAGTAGCAATACATAGGGAGTACCACAATTTTGTGGAAGGTAGTAAATTTTTTTGTATCTTTAAACATGCCCACATAGTATAAAATACCATAAGGGAAATCTATGATGGATTTACCATAGATTAAAAACCTGAAATAGTGATCTAATGGGAAGTCTACTTGATTAAAAACCTAAAAAGGTGGTTAAGTAGTGCACAGAGGATGAAAACTAGTAAACAACATCCTTTGTGTCAATTGCGAATAGAGTAACTTACAATGCAACACAATCACCATTCAACACCCAAAAAAGAAAACACAAATTCAAGTCCCCAACAGTTTGAAGAAACTTTTGTCTTGGGATGAGACAACTATTAATTCTAAGAAAGTGTTAGATAGTAAAATGTAATAGCAATCTGACATGGATATAGTTCATTATTTTGCAATCCTTTTATATGTATATAGTCATTAGAAGACAAAAACTAGAATGTATATCTTCTTTGTGCATAGGTAAATAATATGAAAATCATCTGAATATAAAAGAAGGAGATGCAAGGAAAGGTAGTTCAATAGTCATTGTATATCATATAAAACTATGTAATTCTATTTACAAGTGAAGTTTATCTTAGATCCTAATAGAAAGTAAATAATTATAGTAAATTTTTCATCTATGTTCTTATATATCTCTGTTTAATTCTAATTGCCTTATGAGAATCCTATGATATGAAACTTTTTCTTTAAATCTTGTTTATCATCTATTTCACAATTGAAAACTTAGTTGTATTTCCATCCTATGTCTTGATCTAAACTATAACATGTTGTATGTTTTGATGGAAAAATCTAGGAACCTCTACTAATAACCAATGACACCAAGAGAAATGTTTTGGTTCCAGATACAAGGATGTCATTACCACCTTTTTCCCACTTGGAACTTGATGTAGATCAAAAATGTCTTCATTTGGTTGATCCAGGTGATCGGATCATTCCGATTGAAGTTGCACATTTTCACTTTTGGAATAATGTTACACCATTGGCTAGAAGATCCACCAAGCTATACGAGAGGATACTCTTTGTTTGCTTTGTGATTTGGACATGGTTACACATTGCTTAAGGAACCCATGTGACTTGAAAGGAATACATGTCAATATTCATGCTTGAAAGAGTGTTCATCATCTCCTTCTGCATTGATTCAATCTCCATGTTTATTTCACCCTTCACTATGTTTAAACCGTTGTCCAAATTTTTCCTCATATCCTCATTTATTAAGTTCAATTGATTAATAAATAAGGCACATACAATGTTGAGGTCATCCCTATTAACCATATTGTTCACTTTGTACGTACCCAAAATTGTATGTCTGCGCCTAGGAAAGATGTTACACATGCCCGATGATGATATAGGTCTCCTCGCAAGGTGTTCGGGATCGGAAAAGTCCTCGGAGTGTGCGTTAACATCCCGCATTCCTGCTTAGCCCCGCGCCCTTTCTTTTCCCCCTTTTTCTTCTTTCCTTGGCCCTTTTGATCTTCAGTGATGAAACCGCCGCCCTACTGTGGGGCGCGTCTCGTGACCGCCATCCATCGATCGGGCGGCAGTCTCGTGACCGCCACCACCTGCTCAGCAGCGGCGGTCTGTCGCGTTTTGCGAGAATGTTCTTTGGCGTGACTCGCATGAAATATCACGATTCACCAACTTTTCCTTGCCGACTTGAGCATGCATTTATGTTTTTGGTCCCCTGGAATAGTGTTTTTCCTTTGTTTATTGTTTAGGAGTTCAATTTGGTTTTGGTTCTTGGGTGTTTGAATTCCTATAAATGCATGGTTTGTGCACATGCAAATGGTCTGGAGTTTTTGGTCTGAAGCTTGGCTGGATTTTGAAGTTTGATCTTTGCTCTCATTCCCTCATTTTAGTGTTTTAGTTAGTTAGCTTGTTTAGAAGCCATAGCTTGAATTCACTTGCATCTCTAGTTAAATTGCTCAGCTGTTGGTAAGCCACAGACCCATCTTGTGCAGGCAGTGCTGTTATCTCATCCAAATCCAGTTAGAAGCTTGCCTCTGAATTTCTCTTTCTTTGTAGATTTATTTTTATTATGTCTTGGAGTTCTTAGTTCAATTCATTACATGCTGGTTAGCTTTATTCAATTTGTTGGTAAGCCACATATTCAACTTGTGTAAGCGGTGTCTTTATTTTATCAATCCATTGGAACAAAATAACATAGGAAGCCATTAAAATTGTAGGTTTTCTCTTTGTATAGGGTAATTACTGAGTTACTGGTCGCTTCATGTTGCTCGACTCACGGTAAAATCCCGCTAGGAATCGCATAAGCTCTGTACTCTTGCGCTATCCCTCTCTACTCATATTTTGGTCTGCATTACATTTTGTCCTTGTCCCAAAATCTACTCCTATCGGTGCTAGCATTACACAATTTTTCGGATCCACGTGAACACGAAAGAATGAGGAGATCATACCGAGGGACGAGATCACACATACCATCGGATTCGCCAGCATTACGTGGAATCCAGGTTTTAAATTTCAAAGTTCTAGTCGAATCATATCAAATAGAGTAGTTAAATTGCTTCATTTGATAAATTCTATTCTCGATATTGCGGGGAAGGCTGTGAGGATTGATAGTTTCGAGAAACTATGATTCACTCCTCACTTGAGGTAGGATCAAGAATTTTGTGGATAGATTAAACGAGCTATTTTATTTATTTAGAATAATTCTACAAATTACATAGGCAAATAACTACACTCGGTTATCTTATGCATTTTAAATTGTTATTCAATTATTATTTCTAGATACGCTTAAAATAGTTTGTTTTCCTTAAAATTGTTAAAAGATTTCTTAGAAGAATAAAAGTTATATATGTTAGATTTATTTCATGCGAGTTAGATTTGCATTTTATTTCGTATGACAATCACGGGACCTCGGGAGCTCGGGAATATATATTTGAGCGATCGTGCCTCAACCAAACCTCATCACGGTAATAGTTGACATAGACCAAAATCTCAGGATACAAGTATTTCGAACAACCACAGATTTACAACTGATCAGTTCTCGTTAAGAGGATTAAACATAGAAGACGACCAAGCACATGCATTTTGGTCAAGTCAGCCAAACTATAGATTACCCTAGAAAACACCCACATGACTGTAGAAGGGCTCGAAAGAGAACAAACATTCGGGTGCGATCCTTTAGTTCCACAGCCAGACGCTGGAGACACCCTCATAGATATAGATACCAACTTAAGAATCCAGGTTGCGAGAACACCTGTGAGGTATTCTGAGAAGATTGCACAGCTGTTGGTTCTAAATATAGAAGCTGAGAAAGCATACGATTACTAGATATTAGGGATTAGAACTTGATCTCGCGTATGACCATAACAGGACCACAACAACCAAGAATCTATGGTTGTGATCCACAGATCCCACAGCCCAACGAATCCACAAGTCAATTAGATATAGACACTAGCCTACGCACGCTAGTATTTCAATCCACTCCACTTCCACCTATCATCATCGAACAACTGTCCTTACTAGACATAGCAGCTAACGAAGCTAGGGAATTCTGGACCGAGGCGGAAAATCACCCATAGAGTCAATTATATTCACCATCCACTATATGACCTTATTAGGAGACATACACGAAACTATCCCAGGTCATTTTCCATGTATTCCACAACCCATAGATCGAATCACGCCAGAGCTCGATATTGATTGGAGCCTTTGAGCAGTCATCCTTGCTGATCGATCTATCACACCAGTCCAAGTTAGAAGGGCCTTCTTTGCCTTAGATTCAAAAATTCCACTAGTGCGTGTCGAAGACATTAGACTGCCTAACTAGTTTGTCTAAATCCAACGCATATTCTACCCCCACCGGCTGTCTCGGCACGACCTCAAGAGGTCGCGTACGTGGAAGAGTCACTTGTAGATTCTCATGCTTGCCTGTCGCTTTTCGGCGTACAAAATTGGTGAACCCGACGTGAAGCAAACAAAATTAGTGAAGCTGACGTAAACTTCCTACTTTCTCATTCGGAGTCATAGTATCACGTGTTCTTTCACAAATCACCTTCGCTCCTTCCCATTATTCTGCGGGTATTCATATACCCCCCGAATATGTCAGGATTCGATGCATATGGCAGACCCCTCTTGGGTCTCGAGGCATACTATGCCCAACAGAACAGACAATCATCACCCTCACTCTCAGTATGGGGTGACAACTATTCAACTAATCAGTTGTCAACACAAACCCCAAGAAACAGATATAACTCATCTTTTCAAATGGGGGAGTTAGATCAACCCCCTCGAACACAAAAAATAGAGCCTTGGGCTCGAACAATATGATGTTTGGGAGAATCTGGTTCGTCTCCTCAGATGCTACTTAGACCACAAATTAGTAGACAATCAGACCCATACCTAGTCTTAGATGATGAACAGTCAATACGTTATCCTAGGAGTGAACAATGCTCTCGGGGTATGTACCCACCTGTAGGAGGTTTACAAATGCAACCCGAGGTCTCTTTTCAAGAAAACACCTCTATACCATTGCATATAGGAAATACTCTCGGAGAAACTTGGCAAGATAATGATCAGTTTATAGTAGGATATCACATGCCTATACAACACCAGGGTATACAACAAACGCCGCTCAGGAAAAGCACCGTGACTTCACCAAATGAAGTCATTTCAACGTTAGTAGAAAAAGTGAGAGGGTTAGAACTTGCTCAAGCAAGTCAAAATCCTCAGTTCATGCAAGCAGGAAGTTCCAATCCTCCATATCACTCTGGCCAAGTAGATCTCCTCACAGGAGTAGGCACGTTAGGCATGCCTCCTCAGTATCCACAACAAATGCCAACAAGGCCTGTCATCTCTAACATTATTTCTCCCGGTCTAGTATCAAACAACCCATTACTAGACAATATCCCGTCATACTTAAACATGTACTCCAAATCACCACAAGGAGATATGTTCTCCTCTCCGGCATGTTTGCTCAAACACAGGGACTTCCCTATGCCCCTACCAATGCATACGTTGCGCCATATCAACAACCCATCCCACCACCACTCCCTCAGCAACCACCATCAATGGTCGAAACCTATGCGATAGGGACTTATTCGAATATGCGAAAGAGCCCTTGGATTTCACCATACGAAGTGTCATGCTTCCAAGACCTCTTCCCGATTTTCCCAAACACAAAGGAGAGGGAGATCAAATGCGCATATCAAGGCTTATGCTACTGACCATACGAGAACTACTCCCTTGGGATGGGGTTGTTGCTAAAATATTCCCCAAAACTTTGGAAGGCATCGCTCTTGATTGGTATTATAGAATACCTGAGGCTTCCATCCATTCATTTAAACAACTCGTATCAGAGTTCATTAAGGCATTTGACATGAACAAAGCTGGGACGGGAATCGGGGAGTTCTTACACATCAAACAAGAACACAGCAATACATCGCCCATTTCATCCAAAGGTGGCGTACAGTCCTTTATTCCTCGGCAAGTGCTCCAAATATGGATCAGATGGAACTATGCAATTTATTCCTTCATTCTCTTAGCAAGAGAGGTGAAGGAAGAAGTCCAGAAGTTCCCACTAAGAACTTACGATGAAGTACTTGAGAGCGCTCTTCGAATAGATCAAGCAGCAATTGATAGTGGTCGTAAGACATATGGAACAAATGGGAGGTTAATCACTCCTAATCAAAACACTATGACCTATCCTAATGCTGGGAATACCGATCAAGGACCCAAGATCCTTAATGAAAACCGTGGGGTTACAATAGATGGAGTCACTGATCAAGTCAAAGGACCAAATGTTGTGAACACCCCGGCACCTGCTAACAATCAACGCAATAATAACTTCACTCCAGCGATCAATATGGTGGATTCTAATCATCCTCCACAACAGCAAATCCAGCCACAAGGCCTTGCTCGGGGCCCAGATGGATATCAAAACCAAAGCCAAAGGCCACAACCTTGAAATTTCAACTATAACAACCAACAACCCAATCAGAACTTTGGGCCACAATAGGATTCAAACCGACGACCACGGAACTATAATCCCAATCTATATTGTGGTTTCCACAAAATCAGGGGTCATGATACTAGGACTTTCCATGACTCTGATAAATTCATGCAACGCTTGCGGAAGAACAAAAACAACTTTTCATAGATATGTTCTTGGAAGATCTGTGTCACCTGGCACCAAATACTTTTGCAGGGGAAATTTCCCCTCAAAATGCACCTCTCAAGATCTTCAATGATCCTCTCCCAAATCATTATAATAATAACAGGTTAGATCCAAATGGGAAAAACAAAGGTATCATAATAAGAAATAACAATCAAGACGCCTCAACTCCTGACAACTCTCAGATTGCTCCTAACCTAGGTTCAAATGGTAATACAAAAATCTTGGGATTAGTTGAGCTAGAGGTTGAGTGTGAAATTAATGCAACAACTCGGACAAAGGAGTATGTTTCACAACCCCTACCCAATATTTTCTCCACACGAGATGAAGTTCCTACAAATGCTAAACCGGTAGGATCCTATGATTTAATATCAGATTTGAACAAGACCTTTTCCCACATTTCATTCCTAGATTTGCTAAAAAATTCACCCACGCATCGCTTTGCGTTGCTCAATGAATTAGGTCTTGGTCATCTAATCAACATTATGCCACCACCGAAACACAAGTGAACCATGTAGACTTTGATATCCACCCTCCGGGGCAGCCAGATAGGGATACCGAGTTTATATTCGACATAAACAAAATGCCAACAGATGCTGAAATTACACGTAGAGGCGATCCGGCCTTGCATTTACAGGTGTGGGTTTACAATAATTACGTTAAACGCGCAATGGTGGACAATGGGGCAGCAGTTAACATAGTCCCCTTCTCTTTCCTTCAAAAACTAGGATATGGGGAAACAAATTGTTCCACGACTCGAAATACATTGAGAGGCTATGATAGCCTTAAGGCCACTTCGATTGGGACTATAATACTACCAGTCACCTTAGGACCCAAAACAATCCTCACTGAATTTTATATTATAGATCGGGAAACCAACTATAATATGATTCTCGGTCGTCCATGGATACACCGCATGAAGGAAATTCCTTCTACGCTATTTCAAGAAGTAAGGTTTTTACACCTAGGAAAGGTATTCATCGCTAAAAGGGATCCTAAACCCTTTGATATACACTTAGAAAACCTCAAGAAAAGAAAGGAGTCCATACGAGCATGAACTCACCATGAATCAATTAAACAAACCACCTCCAACAAAAGAGTTAGTCTCGGTCACCCCAGACATTCCAAAGGTTGAATTTGTTGACCCAAAAATATACGACGTAACAAAGACAAATAAAGGTAAGTCAATTTCTGTGGAAACAGTCTCCACTAAAACCACAACAGGAATTATGAAACTCTTGGAGAATGATGAGCCAATCTTTCTCCCATTCGAACCACAGGGAATGGATAGTCTTCTCGGTATAGCACCTCTTCCCTCGATGACCCAAATCTAGATATAAACATGATAGAATTAACAAACAAAGAAGGGCAATTTAAAATTGAAACGATGCCTATCAAAACCATCTCTAGGCACTACCCTATTCTAAAGTCTAGCTTCGACCCATGCGTGTCTAAAGCTAAGTTTTCCCTATCCATGGGGCAAGACCTCATCATTAACACAATGCTCGATATGAGAGAGAAGGTCGAGCAGCATAGTCATGCTCACCCACATGCCATCTCTCAAAAACATGACAAAGAGGCACGCGAATGCCTCTTTTAGAAAAATGTTTTTAATAATGGGACATATACACCTCTGGGCAAGGGTTGTAAGTTCAAACCCAGAATGGTAGGCCCTCGTCAAGAGAATGAAAAATTTGAGGATAATGGTTCTCCGCTGTGTACTTCTAGGGGTGAAGAATTTGATATTCGTCAACTTTCTTCACCTTAGACATCATGACATATAGTTCCACCTGCATTTTCATATGTACATGGTTGCAGTTGCATTACATTAGTAATTTAGTTGGTTCATTTTGTTCACTCGTTTCATAAATATTGTAGTCCAGGAACTTACTCTTAAGTAATCTGTTACAAATTTATGAAGATATTGGCAAAAATATTCAAATCACATCTCTTCAAACATCATCAAGTACTTTCAAATCTTCTCATCAAGTTTGACAGACAAACATTGACGGAAACCATACCAAGACCTGCATACTTGGCTTTGCTCTTTCTTTCTACTAGGTAAAGTTGTCCTTGCCTACGGTCTATTCTAGAAGCTTCTTGGTGTCACATCTATCCCTCTTAAAATCTCTTGGAACAAAAGGATATCCCAAAGTCATAGATCAGAAATGTCAAAATCAAATGAAATCAAAAGCGCCAAGCAAACAAAATATTTTATTTTACACACTTCTTTGCCCCATCAACCTTCGGTGATAAGCCCACATCTCTTACTGGTGATGTGAGGTTGGGAAAGGAAAGAAGTGCCCTTACTCGCTTGTATCTTTCCTTTGGTGACAAACCCATGCTTCTTACTAGTGGCGTGAGGTAAGGTGTGGGGGGTCCAGTCACACAAACTAACAAATCTTGGTATGCTAAAAACACAAGTCAAATTCTGTTAAAAGAAGGCAAATATCCAAACATCTAAATTCCAAAGAGATCAAATCCTCAAAACCAGATTTTGTCAACGAGGTTTCCATTTATGAATCTAAGTCTAGATAAACTAAAAATTAAGTGGCCTTCTAAGCTTGGTAGTAGTTACGAGTAGGGTGGGTGTGTAGGTCCAATTTTTTTTCTTGTTCTTGTTTTGTATGTCTCTCATCATTCCACTCAAATCAAACTCATACAACTTGTGCCCTTCCCAATTCTTGGTGTTGAGCCCTCGCATCTTAGTAGTTGCGTGGATTTGGGATTGGGGCAAGTTCATCTCTTTATCGCTATACATTCATCACGTTTTCCAACATGAGAAGAAATCACAGAAATTGTCTAAAGAGGCCAAAAGTTCAAAACTACAACATGTTTGTCATCACATATCAGCATTGCAAAAGTAAATAAAGTAAAAACATTCTGTTTAACATTTGTTATCACTTGTCATCCATTGCATACATTCTGAAAAGCATGTGAAATTTGGTGGCATTTCGACACACGGGCATGTCAGGTATAGCCTCTAACTCCCCATTTTGGGACCGCCATACTCGGACCCAACGTTTTATGCCTCTTCATGGCTAAAACGCTTCTCCGAGGGGGCAATATGTATGTACCCAAAATTGTATGTCCGCACCACCGAAAAGATGTTACACATGCCCCGATGATGATACAGGTCTCCTCGCAAGGTGTTCGGGATCCAGAAAAGTCCTCGGAGTGTGCGTTAACATCCCGCATGCCCCGCTTAGCCCCCGTGCCCTTTGTTTTCCCCCTTTTTCTTCTTTCCTTGCCCCTTTTGATCTTGGTGACAAAACCGCTGCCTACTACAGGCGGCGGTCGGTCTGCCGCCGCCTTGCTCGGAGTGGCGATCCGTGCGTGTTTTCCAGAATGTTCTTTGACGCGACTCGTGTGAAATATCACGATTCACCAGCTTTTCCTTGCCGACTTGAGCATGCATTTATGTTTTTGGTCCCCTGGAATAGTGTTTTTCCTTTGTTTATTGTTTAGGAGTTCAATTTGGTTTTGGTTTTGGGTGTTTGAATTCCTATAAATGCATGGTTTGTGCACATGCAAATGGTCTGGAGTTTTTGGTCTGAAGCTTGGCTGGATTTTGAAGTTTGATCTTTGCTCTCATTCCCTCATTTTAGTGTTTTAGTTAGTTAGCTTGTTTAGAAGCCATAGCTTGAATTCACTTGCATCTCTAGTTAAATTGCTCAGTTGTTGGTAAGCCACAGACCCATCTTGTGCAGGAAGTGTTGTTATCTCATCCAAATCCAGTTAGAAGCTTGCCTCTGAATTTCTCTTTGCTGTAGATTTATTTTCATTGTGTCTTGGAGTTCTTAGTTCAATTCATTATATGCCTGGTTAGCTTTATTCAGCTGTTGGTAAGCCACATATCCAACTTGTGCAAGCAGTGTCTTTATTTTATCCAATCCATTGGAACAGAATAGCATAGGAAGCCATTAAAGTTGTAGGTTTTGCTCTTCGTATAGGGTAGTTAAGGAGTTAAGTTTGCTTCATGTTGCTCGACTTGCAATAAAATCCCACTAGAAATTACATAAGCCAAGCTCTGTACTCTTGCGCTATCCCTCTCCTACTCGCATTTTCAGTCTGCGCATTCAAGAGCTGTCCTTGTCCCAAAATCTACTCCTATCGGTGCTAGCATTACACACTTTTCTAGATCCACGTGAACACGAAAGCGAGGAGATCATACCGGGGACGAGATCACACATACCATCGGATTCGCCAGCTTTGTTATGCGGAATCCAGGTTTTAAATTTCAAATTTCTAGTGAGAATCATATCAAATAGAGTAGTTAAATTGCTTCATTTGTAAATTCTATTCTTGATATTGCCGGGAAATTTGTGAGGATTGATAGTTTCTGAGAAACTATGATTCACTCCTCACTTCTGAGGTAGGATCAAGAATTTTACGGATAGATTAAACGAGCTATTTTATTTATTTAGAATAATTCTACAAATTGCATAGGCAAATAACTACACTCGGTTATCTTATGCATTTTAAATTGTTATTCAATTATTATTTCTAGATACACTTAAAATAGTTTGTTTTCCTTAAAATTGTTAAAAGATTTCTTAGAAGAATAAAAGTTATATATGTTAGATTTATTTCATGCAGTTAGATTTGCATTTTGTTTCGTATGACAATCACGGGACCTCAGGAGCCCAGGGAATATATATTTGAGCCAATCGTGCCTCAACCAAACCTCGTCACGGTAATAGTGGACATAGACCAAAATCTCGGGATACAAGTATTCCGAACAACCATGATTTACAAGCGATCGGTTCTTAGTTAAGAGGATTAAACATAGAAGACGACCAAGCACATGCATTTTGGTCAAGTCACCAAACTACAAATTACCCTAGAAAACACCCACATGGTGTAGAAGGGCTCGAAGAGAACAAACATTCGGGTGCGATCCTTTAGTTCCACAATTGACATTTGGAGACACCGTCGTAGATATAGATACCAACTTAAAAATCCAAGTTGCGAGAACACTGTGAGGTATTAGAGAAGATTGCAATTGTTGGTTCTAAATATAGAAAGCCGAGAAAGCATACGATTCTTGGATATTAGGGATTAGAACTTGATCTCGCGTATGACCATAACGGGACCACAACAACCAAGAATCTATGGTTGTGATCCACAGATCCACATGTATGCAACGAATCCACAAGTCAATTAGATATAGACACTAGCCTACACACGCTAGTTTTCAATCCACTCCACTTCCACCTATCATCATCGAACAACCTGTGTCCTTACTAGACATAGCGAGATAATGAAGTTAGGGAATTCTGGACCGAGGGCAGAAAATCGGCCATAGAGTCAATTATATTCACCATCCACTATATGACCTTATCGGGAGACATACACGAAACTATCCCGAGGTCATTTTCCACATATTCCGCAACCCATAGATCGAATCACGCCAGAGCTCGATATTGATTGGAGCCTTGAGCAGTCATCCTTGCTGATCGATCTATCACCACCGATCTAAGTTAGAAGGGCCTTCTTTTCCTTAGATTCACAAATTCCACTAGTGCGTGTCAAAGACATTATTTGCCTAACTAGTTTGTTTGAATCCAACGCATATTCTACCCCCCTTTATTTGTCTCGGCATGACCTTGAGAGGTCGGGTATGCGGAAGAGTCACTTGTAGATTCTCATGCTACTTTGTCACTTTTTCAGCGTACATTCACCTTTTCTTGAATTTGGTTAACCATTTTTGATACCTCGGAAGACGAAGATTCAAAATCCTCTTTCTTGGGGTGGCTTGACCCTTCCCTTGGCCTCTAATTGACCTCCCTATCATGATGTAGGATTTGGGTTTTGGTATACGAGGATTAGGATAGGAATTTAGGGTTTGGGATTTTGACTTAGAGTTTCGGATTATAGATGGATTTAGCTATAATGGATAAATACTTAAGGAACAAACCTTAGATATTTTTGGAAAGCTTCCCACAAATATAAGAAACTTAGAAAATATCCACAAATAATAGCCTTTGGAGAAAATTTATGAAAAACTATAAAATGGATATAAATTAGGAAAAATAAGTCCACAAATATTGAAATTTTGGCGAAACTTACTTAATTGACTCAACCACTTGGCTAGAAATTGCATAAAATTTCCCACCATTTTACAAATATATCGAATCTTAAAAATTAGGGTTTTAACCCAAATCTATCTAGATCAAATCTCTCATACCACTTATAATGAAATTACTTAAATAAGTATGAATATCAACAACAATAGGACACCAAAGAACACAAAAATATAGAAAAATGATCACAATATGCTATTAGAATGAATTAACCACTTCGAGAGGGCAACCTCTAAACCATACAGTATGACTCAAGTGATCAATATGATGATAATATACTACTCTCTAACTCCTATATGCACCCTATGATGCTTTATGAAATGCACTTAGGTTGACCTACTAATGTAGAAAAAAATCAGGCACTTTAGGCATTATTTAGCCCGGTCTTATACTACTATTTAGAAGGTTCTCAAGTGGATAAAGTACTAACTAATCACGTTTTGGACATATTTATTTTATATTTTGTTTTGTCATTCCCACATATTTTATTACACTTATTTTCCCATTTCATAAATTCCTCGTCATTCTAGCCCAAACAGGATGCCCTGACTGTATTGGGCGCCCGATATATGCACATCCTTTCCCACTTCTTCTTTTTGGGGTCTTTCTAGCCATTTTTGTCTTTATATTTTCCCTAGTCGGCCTTGTCGGGATTAATTATGAAGTTAAGTTTGAGATCCCTATTAGTATAAAGCTATAAGAGCATAATAAGAGTCCTAGGTCATATCATTACACACTACTATCACTCCATCTAGAGTTACATCCATTGTGTCACTTGCATCCACATAGTGTCATGCATCAAGGCTAGGAGATCTACATCACACACATTGCATAGGGGGAGAGATTGTATTCTATTTCATGCACACATGTTATTTAAATTTTCTATAGTTCTATTTCTCGCTACTACATAAAGTGTGGTGACACGAGAGCACTAGGACATGGCATGCACACACTCACCAAAACTACATCGAGTTTCAAATGTAGTGCAATGCTCAATGATAAGACCACTAGTTTGGAGGATGAGGTCAGTCCAACCCATTCATTTGCATCTTTTATTTTTTTAGGGTTTGATACTTCCTTTTGCATTGTAGCTCATTACACAACTCACCTAACAAATCCAACACAATAGACATGAAATATTCGAAGACACCTTGTGACCATATCAGATCTATGTTTTGAGCATTTATAGTGCTCAGAGAGCATAGATTGCAGACCATGGCACCCACGATTCCATGATCATCCCCAGTTTCCCGGTCATCTTAGATCCTCTGGATTGTCCTTAGCGAGGTCCTTGAGTGTTTGTCTACACTTCCTAATATCATTTCTAAGTCTCCGACAACTGCGACAAGCACTTCCAATCAGCTAAGCCATTTATGTCCTTTTTATTACATATTATATTTTTATTTCACTTAGAATAATTTACTTGAATTTATTCCATACTACTTTAGTCCATTTATTACAAAGTTTTAGTCCTCCTAATTAGACTAACATTAATAACGTAGTGTACCATTTTAGGTCTACTAGATAATCATTTTTGTTAATCATTTTGGTGAACCTAACATCTCTTTCTACCACCTTCTAGAGCTCTTCATTCTACCATCATGAATATCTCTATCACCAAATATCTACTTACCCACCCCGATTTTCTCCACTTTGAATTCAAACCCTATTTTATACTACCAATGTTTACATTGACATGCATCTAGATTCCATATATGACACATTATTGGAGGCCTTTTCCTAACATATTACATTCTAAGCCCATACTTAGAGAAATTCACCCCTTTGACAATTACCCACCACTTTATATCATGTCTCATATCTATAATGTCACTTTATCAGCGCACTCTTATCGATAATGGCTCGAGCTCAATTTGTGCCCTATGTCCTTTATCCACGCCTTAGGTCTATCTACTCTTGACATTAGCCCCTCTTCCATTTTCTCTATGCTTATGATGGTTCTGTTCATCCATGTCTAATCCATGTTACCTTCCCTTTTACCATCGGTCTGAGACTCTCCCTATTGTTTTCTTTCTCATTGTTTTTCTGTCTCATATAATTGTTTGTTAGGTAGACCATGGCTTCACACCATGAAAGTTTCTACTTCCACCATCAATAGTTCCATCAAAGTATTGCATGAGCGTATTGACTATACTATATTCCAAAATCTTGATCCCTTCCAATCTTGTGTCCATGTCCCTAATACTATAATCCCTATGCCTCGCATTGATATTATAGATAAACCTCAACCTATGGATGATTAGCCTCATTTACCACCACTTGAGGGTGCTA
The DNA here is from genome assembly GCA_018340775.1 of Taxus wallichiana var. yunnanensis. Classification (NCBI taxonomy): domain Eukaryota; kingdom Viridiplantae; phylum Streptophyta; class Pinopsida; order Cupressales; family Taxaceae; genus Taxus; species Taxus wallichiana. The sequence continues at coordinate 192,401,131 of CM031239.1, forward strand.
TTTGTTTACTCGATGCTATCCCTTCCACACTATCTCCTCCTACCACTATTTTTCTACATCAGCCTCCTATTCCACCCATTCATAATATCCTTCCTTACTTGTCTTCACGATTACCTCACACCCCTTTTACATGTACACTTTTCATTCATAATTATTCTGGGAACATGTTCCGTTTGACCCCACATGTGACAAAACCATCTGTTCTCCCACTAGTTCATCATGGCTTTACTTTTTAAGACCTTGACCTTCTACTCCCACTTTTCATCTATATTATGGTTTTCGCACTATCGGTCCATTTATGGCTTACGTGTCTTTGATATTTTAATTTGTCTCTCGCGTACCCTTGTGCTTCTCTACTCACAATAGGGAATCTTATATTACTTACATTAGAGGTACCGTAGACCCTATTCATACGATATTTCATTCCTTATGCAATTGGTCATGTTTTCGTTTTTGCAATAGTTCCTTTCTTGGCTATTCACCTAACTACATTTCTTTGGTACACACATAGTTTCCCACATCACCCATTCACCGATGAAGACTATACTATGGTCATGTATCATCTATGCCTTACCATATCATTATAAAATCAACCTCAAACTATAGCATACCATGTCACCAATCCCAATCCATTTGATTCGACCCGGAAAATAATGATCTCTAGACGAGTTCACTTAGCCCCTACCCAAAACAACGATGGGGGTGCATAGTCACTTTGCACTCTCCCCCTTCCTCATATTAGCATAGATGCACCCCTACTCTTTACATTCTCCTTCATACATATGTATACTTCTTATGCCTTCTAGCACCCTCATTACCCGATGACACACTCTTATGCTTCGGTTCACACTAGATTGTTGAGGGATTACCATTACAATAAACCCCACACACTACATTATAGGTTATACACATTTATATTCTATTACATACATCACACATCTTACATTCTATCATCATCTCTATACATAGCCCACATCTTACATTATCCTATACATACCTCATCTATTAGTCATTTCTCCATCATTCATCTCATACACGCTACACTAGTCATCATTATATATGAGTCTAGTTTTATATTTCATCCACACATTCTATATTTACGCTAAGTCACATTATCTATGGGTCTAGCTTTACCTCTCATCACTACATATTCTATCCACACCTATATCTGCATCTTGCATCATCTACACATCATACCTTTCTTACATTTTCTTATTCACATAGCGCATCTATCCATCCTATCCATTCTATACTACACTAGATTCCATCATATATATGGGTCTAGTTCCATCTATCATCTTTACATATTCTATTTCTATCTACACTTATTGCTACACCCTACATACCCACTTTACACTTATACATCCTATTTATTGTACATGCTACACTAGATTTCCTTATACATGGGTCTAGTTTTACCTATCATCATTACACATTCTATTTCTATCTCCACACTTATTACATTACACATTCCATACCCACTACACATTCTACATTGCATTGACTACACTGTGCATTCACATACCTTGGTCATTTATACTATGTTGTTTTCTATGCATTGCACTCACCACCCTATGACACACTCTAGTTCCTTGGTCTATACTCAACTACCGAGGGTTTACCAATCAAATGGACCTTACATTCACCAATACGACATTTTCCTCATTCACCATTTCATGTGTTAGTGACATACACCTTAGGTTAAATTGTCACCCATTCTTATCATCTTGTAGTGGTATACGCTTTAGGATAAATCACCACCCTCCTTTTATCATCTTCTAGTGGCATACACCTTAGATTACATCACCACTCCCTTCTTATTCATCCTATAGTGACATACACTTTAGGATAAATCGTCACCCATTTCCACTCCTTCATCTCATAGTGATATACACTTAGGGATAAATCATCACTCATCCATTCAACACATCATGGTATACACTTAGGCTATAAGGTCCACACACATATTTCCATATATTTCATCTCCATACACTCATTCTATAGTGATATACGCTTAGGGATAAACCATCACTCTTACATTACACAAGTTATGGTATACTCTTAGGCTATAGGGTCCACACACATCTCTCCACATGTCACATTTCATCACCATTACATATACACACTCATCACAACACACTAGACACAACCAACACTACCCATCATTTATTGATGACGCACTATCACTTCTTGTTCATTCTCTTGATCGCCGAGGGGAAAACAAAATGAACCTCATTACATACACTTCCATCCACTCGGGGGCACGTTGCCGTATCATTCCATTCCATCCATCCACAAAATATTACATTTTATTGGTGGCATTTACTCTTAACTTCTTGGTGTTTCACATGCTCACTTTATTACACATGTTATCTTACTTTCTAATATGTCATTATCATACACACATGCACATTCACGTCTTTGTTTATTGTGATCGTAGATATAATAATCTACAAGTGGCATGGATTCTCACCTTCTACCCTTCTTATACCGGTTGTTGGGGAATCCACATTCATCTTATCTAGGTGTTATTGTTTCGGTTTGTACTTAGCATATTATATTACTTGTTCATACATGTTTTTACATATTGGTTACCAATCTAACATGCTAATGGGTGTTCCATGTGCAACACTTGGTTTACAGGATTACATGTTTCCATGACTACTTTTTGCTTCTACTTGTCTGATTTTTTTGCTATTGTATGTGGGCTTTACCCTTTTCTTGTGTTCACACTTGTTTGTTCTTTGCAGCCAAGATGGTCTTGAGTGTCTTGTGACATCATGAGTGATGTCCCATGTTTGAAACCCACTTTGTGCGATCTGCTTGTTCTTACATGTTTACACTAATTTTTTTTGTAGTTTCTATATTGTATACATATTTTCCACTTATTACATGCATGTGTTTCAGAAAAAAACTTATTTTGGCTAGCCATCCCCTTTTTGTGTGCCCTGGTATCTACAATAATTTCCCTTTCCCCTACATGGAAGATTTCTACATTCTCCTTTCGTGACGTCAAATGTGCCCCTAAAGAAGGGGGCATCATTGAGGGTTTTATACTAACACATTGTATTTAAATTTTTTAGACACATTGAGTGAGTTCGGACCATTTACGAACTCCATACACAAGTGGCCATAATAGGACATGGTGTCCTTTGAAAATTTTGTGGATCACTTACATGATTGGTGGGTATAGTGGGTGTTCCTCTCTATAATTATCCATCTAGTGGCATCGGATCACCCAAAAACTAGGATAGTACAAAGATATCTTCACACATTTCAATGAAGTGGTTAAAGTTGGATGTAATAGCACATTTACTCTCTATACTTCTTTAGCGAGGTGGCGGAAATCACCCAAAAAATGCGTGAAAATACATGATATCCTTCTACACTCTTTTTATTGACATGGATCAGGTGCACATGTTCCATTTACACTTTTCTAGTGACTTTTACACTTGTGTAATTTGCACATGTGTATTTACACAACGTTTTTACATACATACATATTTGACTACTTGCGTTTTTCCTTGTAGGTCCACCGTATGAGAAACAAGTAGTCGAATTGGGGGAGCAACAACAAAAAAAAGCGACAACAACAACACACGCTACATGCACTTACCTTTACTAACCATGCGGGTAAACTACACACAACAACAACTACACACACATTTCACCCTAGGTGTACTCTCATCTTTTATTTCGTCATTCCCACATATTTTATTACACTTATCCACCAATTTCGTAATTGTCTCATCATTCTAGCCAAAAATTAGGGTGTCTGGTCCCACTTTTGGGCACCCTAGTTTACGTACATCCTTTCCCACTTCTTTTTAGGGTCTTTCTAGCCATTTTTGTCTTTATCTTTTCATCGGTCGGCCTTGTCTAGATTAATTACAAAATTAAGCTTGAGAGCCCTATAAATACAAAGCTATAATACCATAATAAGGGTCTAGGTCATAGCATTACACACTACTATCACTCCATCTAGGGTTGCATCCATTGCATCACTTGCATCCACATAGTTCCATGCATCAAGGCTAGGAGATCTACATCACACACACTTCATAGGGGGAAGGATTCTATTCTATTCCATGCACACATGATATTTACATTTTCTATAGTTACTATTGCTTGTTACTTCACAAAGTGTGACTGGAATGAGAGAACCTAGGGCACAACATGCACACACTCATAAGAACTACATCCGAGTGCGAAATGTAGTACAACACTCGATAATAGGACCATTAGTTTGGTGGATGCGGTCGGTCCGATCCATTCATTTACATCTTTTATTTTTCTAGGGTTTGATGCTTCCTTTTGCATTGTAGGTCATTACATAGGTCACCCAACAAATCCAGTGTGACAAACAAGAAGTATTTGAAGACACCTTGTGACCATATCAGATCTTTGTTTTAAGCATTTATAGTGCTAAGAGCACCCAAATTGTAGACCAGGGTGCCCCAATCATCTCGATTCTTCATATTTTTCCTTCGTAGGGTCCTGAGTGTTCATCTACACTTCTTGATTTCATTTCAGATCTGTGACAACTCATGCAACAATTACTTCCAATTAGCTAAGACATTTATTTCCTATCTCTTGCACATTAGGGTTTTATTTCGCATCGAATAATTTAATTGCATTTATTTCATACTACTTTATTCCATTTATTATAGTGTTTTACTCCTCCTAATTAGATTAACATTAATACCCTAGTGTCCCCTTTTAGGTCTACTAGATCATCTTTTTGTAATCAACTAAGCATATGAAAACATAAATAAATATGATATGATATGATGAAAAATTATGTTAGCTACAGGTCTACTATCCATATCCCTATATATGAATTAGGTTAAGGACATAACAAAGCTTTGTCTTTGTCACTCAATTATTACACCTACTCTTCTATATGGGGTTAAACTTGAGGCTCCTTAGCTTATGAAAGTTAATAGAAGCTGAATTGAAATATTACTTACCTCAATGTTATCCTAGCACCTCTATGCTAAAAGATCAAATCCTAAAGACATAATTCTTGTTGAATTTGGTACACATCCTCTCTTATTATTTTTATTCTATTTCAGGTGGTGATTATGATACAAAAGCTTAGTTAGATGGCCAACTCTTCGGTTTATTTCCTCATATACCCATATTAAGCATTCAAATTATCTATGCAAATAACACAATGTGGGATCTACTCTAACTAGAATTCCAAGGCTTCTACTTTGTTATTACTTGTACATATTGACATAAAATAAATTCCCCACATGTTTTTCAATTAATGCACTAAATCTAGAAGGGATATAAATAAATGTACCAAAGATGAGATTTATAGAGCCTTCCTACATTCCAAATGGTTAGAGCCTCTCAAACCTTTTTTTAAATATTTAACACTATTAAAATTTATATATATTCACTTTGAGGAAGGATTCATCCAACCTCTATGTTACACTAGGATTTAATTTACCTTATAATTGAGAGTTCCATTAGCACAATTTAGGGTTTGTTCACACCCCTATGCATAAAGACACAACCATATTCCTATGGAGAATCATATTTGTGAAACTTAATCCATGAAACTTGAAAAAGAAAAGTATTTAGTGATCTCTAACTTGCTATGAGATCATGTGGTTCTTTTATCTCTTTAGAGATCATAGAACCCTATTTAAATCTTCATGGCTTATGAGGATTAAAATATCCCGATTATTTTCTTTCAAGATATGTTTGATCTTCAAAAATATTGTGTTATAGACTTTTCTTCTACAATACTTTACACATGTAGGATTGCCTCTTCCATTTACCTTGTTGCTTTAAGATTTCAAGTATGAAGCAACTTCATGATAGACTTGTTGATATGAGAAAATCTATAAAAAATTGAAAAATACTAATTTATTTCACATATATTCACCTTCCCATTTAATTAACCAATTTTGGTCATTTGTGGACATTAATATTATTATCTATCTTATCCTATTCATAGCCAAAATAAAGGAAGAGTAAATCTAATGATATTTGTCACTCACTATCATAATGATAAGATTATATTATGTATTGGGTGATCTAACATTAATAACCACTAAGAATGAATTTTTATTAGATGTATCGGAAAAGATTATATTAATGTTAGTAATCATTAAAAATGATTTATGAAATATTATTACAATGAAAAAAACTTACTAATTTATCTATAAAACAAAAAATTAGTGAACAAATATTTAACTACCACTAATTGGTATCTAAGTGCACGAATAATTAACATTATGTAATTTAATTCTCAAAAGTTAGAAGATAATTATTTATTAAAATTGATAATTTAATTAAATATTATAAAAATAATAAGTCACAATTGTTTATATATATATATATATATATATATATATATATATATATATATATATATTTGTGGACACCTAGAACCTAGAGGACACACAAGGTAACAAAATGTCTACATCTCTATACTCATCAACTGCCTCGTGGGTTACCATTTAGTCAACTAGTGACTCAAACTTTAGAAATATGATTTTCTTCAGTAAATACTACCTTCTTCACTACATAAATATTAAAATATTGTGTTTTATCCAGAGGCCTAGCCACTACAAAACCTTCTACAGATGAAATAAATATGTGCTTCGAGAGAAAATTGATAAAAACTACTAATACTTAGTTTGGGAAAAATTGATTTTGTGAGTGATGGGAAGAATTAGATGTTGTGTTTGTGACCCTCCTACACATCATTAGGGATATTTTAAGTGTTCCCTCCATAGGAAAACAACAATAACCAAACTATGCAAATCCACTTGGGGAGCAACTAATAAGGTGACGATTGTTATACTAGTTGATGGAAAAGTGGTTACAACAAGTAGGGATATCCTCTCATCTTCAGGATCACCCAATATTAATCCAAGAAATAGAAACCATTTTTAGAGAAAGCCAAACAAGCTAGGTAACATGTGCTCAGTAGTTTCTTCTTTTGATGCCAAAAGTTAAATGCTTATTTGGTATTTAGACTCTTCTTAAGAGTTTGTAGATATATAAGATATAAATAATGATCTCTTTTCTAAAACAAAGGGGTCTTGAAATGTTGAATTTTCATTCTTAGAGTGTAATTTTAGTTAAACATTGTTTTCTTACATAACAACTGTCTCAAGAAGCTTTTCAATTAATACTATTATTTGTAATCTAAAATCCTTAATCATTGGAGATGTTTATAAGATATTATGGAATATTTCTTAGTGTTAAGATCACTCTTACGTTTTAAATATAAATAAAATTTAATATGGTCTTAAGGACATTTTGGATTTCATATTGGAGATCACAAGAATTTGTAAAGTAATATTTCGGTTTAGTTTTATTCACATCCTATAACGTGTCAACATCTATACCATTAAGACTTTGCCTTATTTGGTATGGTTCTTATTTTAAAAGAAAGGTTATCCAATAAAAATTTTTTAAAGTGCTTATTACATTATTAAAAGGTAAATTGATATAATAAAATATTTACACAAGACTACATTATTTATAATAAATTTAGTTGGGAGAAATAAATAAGAAACTTTGCATAAATTATTTCCATTGATAATCATTATGAGACAATGTAGGCTTATGGGATATTATTATAGATGTCTACAAATGGCACCAAGATAAGTAAATGTTAAATTTTAATGTTATTGTGTCCTTGTTGATTATTGGTTCTATTTAGAAATTATTAATACATTTGTGGACTTTTAATGGTTTTTCTCTTCTAGACTAAACTTAAGGTATATACAATATGTTACTAGCACCTTTGTTAAGTTATATAGACTTAAAAAATTATATGGAACGGAATCATGTATATGTCACAAGGCTAAGTTGTAGATATTCTTCTAAGACAAATTCCTCCATGTGTGGGGAGCTCCTGCAAAGTTTTTAAGTGATGACATGATTAATTTCTAGTTTCAACCAAAGTGCTTTGGTGCTCGACTTCCACTACTTGATTAGAACCTTTCCTCTAGTTTTGACTTTGGTTATTTGTTAATGTGGATAGAAGGCTCACAATGTTGGTATTGGAAAAGCATGTGGGTTGGTGCCTTGCAGATGAAAGCCATTGTGATTTGGAGTGATAATGACTAGAATAACCTTCACAGAATAAGTGTGTCCAACCACAACCAAAATCATATGCCAATCGGACTCTTTATAGGAGGGTGTGGCCATCATCTATGTTGTTTGTGTGGGTGACTCCAAAAATTCCCACTACACTACCATGTCTTGGGTTCCATTAGCTTGCTCAATAAAAATGCAACTTCATCATTATTAATAAGGAAGGTATCTATATAAGATTTTCCATATATATCTTACTAACACCTGCCATTTTAAATGGAGTGCAATGTTAGATATAGTAGAGATTTAGAAGATAGTGCCCCAACATTTTGATGATAATTGTCCTATCACCTTTTTGATAGGTTTCTTTCATGGAAAATCCAATGTTTCCTCTCAAGTCAAAGGCCCCAATGTATGGGTCATGGAAATTACATGTATTTATCGTATCATATCTTAGTTGGATTTAAATTTGAGCCATCTGTTTAGGAATTAGTTAAACTCAATTTTTGTGAAAACAATATAAAAATAACTACAATTATCTTCCATATACTCTATTCCAAGGCAAAGGAGATAATTAGATGCTTGAAACTTTTGCCATCTAAAAACAATTCAAGTACCTTGAGGGCCACACCATTTTTATTTTTTTTTAGAACATATGGTGGCTATATTTCCTGATGAAGTAATGTCCAAATCAAGGTTTTGATACTTGTAATTGCCACAACTTTCTCCAACTAAAAGGAGTGATTATACCATCATCAATTAGGGGTTTGTAAAAGTTACCCTAAAGGTGCAATGGACATGTTGGCATGGAGATTGAGAAAATGGATGATTTTTTTAATATTTCACCACTCTTCCACCATAATTTTATGAATTAAGTAAAAATATGCAAATGCATAGACGACTTGAAAGATGAAACCAAAATTAGTAATCTGCGTTATCAATCTTAACACTTCAAGAACTCAAATATATTTAAAACTTTATGAAAATAAAGTGAAGAAGAAATGTATCTTTACAGAAAAATCTAAACCAATATAGTCTCTCATCCTCCTCATAAACTAAATATCCCAGTAAATCAATACAAATAATGGATTTAAAACTAAAAAGAGCTCAAAAGCCTAATATGTATTTTCAAGCAAGAGGGGTTTATTATGCTAAAAATAATATTTTTCTTCTCCATTCTTTCTTTCTTATTTCAAATGGTATTTTTGTTATTGAAAGCATTAAATTGTATATTTAATAAGTTTAAAAACTAAATATATGTCTGATAAAATAAGGCAACTAGTAAGAAAGCACAACCCAAGAAGCCACTAACCAAATTTCAAATAGACAAACAATCCCAAAAGAAAGAACAACAAGGCCCAAGGCCATAAAAATTATGACCACACACAAAACCCCAAGTGTCAACAAGCAAGTGCTATACGCATAATAATTATAAATAAGCAGCATCCATGCTAAATTAGGAAACCAACATCACCAACCCCATCAACAAAGGAGGTGAAAGACTATCAAGGTTACCTTCTCAACCACAACCATGAGGATGAGAGGTATCAAATATGAGATCCCAACCTTTTACTCTTTTTTTGTATCTCCCTCATCAACCCGAGGCCTTAGAGGAGGATAACAAAGCTCAAGCAAGTAAACTTTCCTTTTCCACCCCAACACCTTAGTCTATAGCCTCCATATGCAGGGACAGTTTCCCTCCATGGTTTGATGAGTGCTAGCAAGGAGTGGGAAAAATTGAACAAGCTGTAAGACCCATGCCAACCTCTTTCACATTCCCAACATCCATGGCATCTTCCAAGAGAATCATGCCTATTGAATTAGGAGGAACTCTTCTAACAATGAAAGGGGCATTACTCCAATAGCCAATCAAAGTACAAAGATGCTCCACCTCCAAGGCCACCTACACATCCTAAACTTGAACCTACAACATTGCATTAGATATTATAGAGATTTTATTAGAAATAGAGAAATCTTTTTCTAGTTACTCATGATTAAAAACTACATAACTTTTTCTTTCCAAAGCTGAAAGAGAATCTCAATGCAAAATATATGTAAAATTTACTTGAATTTTGTAGGTAGCAACACAATCCCCAAATATGATAATGTTCCAAACTAGTAGTTCACACGGTAGATATGAAGGGTTTGAAAATGATAATATGACCAATAGGAAGCCCTTGGTAGATAATGTGGCAAGAGTATTGAGTATTTTTGGGCTAAACATGGCATTACCACACGGTAAGAAAACTCCGCCTCAGTGAAGGAGGAATTGTTGAGATTCCAACATTTGTTAAGTATTTCATACGGTATCACCTTGGAGGAAAGACATTGATAACCTATAAAAGGTTTGTCTTTGGAGCATAGGGGTAGTAAAATTCTAGTTCCAATCTTTCCACCAATATGGGGGTGCTTTGAGGCCAATTTTGTGCAAGGCTTACTTAGAAATAACCATTTAAACTTCCCTATGTAACTCAAAATATCTAGAGATAAGCCCATACTTACTTTTGAGCTCAGACCAAGATATTCATGCTCTCAAGTGTTTACCAAAAAGGTTGGAAATGGTGTGTATGCCTTTTCTAAAATATCAAAGTGCTTTAACACAAGGCACCCCAACCAATGGTACTCCATGGAAATTAATAGTTGGAGACCACCACAAGGAATGAGTATTGATAGAAAGCCCATTCCTAAGTTTAGTAGATTTGTACACTTTCCATATGTTTTTGTAACAAAAGTGTTCACAATGTTAATAGGCACAAAAGCAGTGAGAAGGGTGTGAAAAGAAAGCCCCTTCCAAGTGGGCCTACCATAAGTGCTACCCACAAATATGTAATGTCTAAACAAGACCTTCCAAGCCTCTTGGCCTTCAATTACTCAAGGGACCCATATAGTGTGCAATCCCTTATTTTTGGATGCCAATCAACCCCATCCCTCCAATTTCTTTAGGTCTCCAACATACATGAGTGAAAACTATAACTTTAGAGAAAATTAGGAACATAACAACAAGAGAGAGGTTTGGTAAGCCAATATGTCAGCTTCTTTTTCACACTCTACATGAATAGCTTGGAGGGAAAAGGGGATATCCAAAACTTGAACATTTCTCTCTAAGATATTCACTTCCATTTATACTTTTAAAATTGTCATGATTTAGGCCCAAAGGATTGCCTATAGCAATTGGTTTTTTTCCATTAAATACTAGAGCCAAAGAAAAGGTAGAAATTTTGGAGACAATCCATAGTGTTGCTGACCTCTTCATCCTCTTCGAGAATAGAGAGAAAGTGATCATTAGAAAAATGACAATTAATGAGATGAGAATCATAGGAGTTGAGGAGAGATTTTCCCTTCATAATCCCCTTAGAAGAATAATCAATTAAAAGATAACTAAACCCCTTAGTAGAAAGCACATATAAAAAGGAGCAAGAGGACATCTTTGCTCGATATATTTCAAGAGACATGTTATCCCTGATTTTTCATCCAAGGATAATATACCCAATTTTAGAGATGAGTTGTCAACATAGCAATGATGAAAGGACATTCTATCTAATAGGACCCCCTTTCATCATTGCTATGTTGAAGGCCCCTATGATGTGGTCCCGATTTGTGTAATTGATTTAGACTATTTTCAAGCGTTCGACCACTTATTTGATGATAAATCATCATCAAATGAACAATTTGGCCTTGTTAGCATATTTTATGTCATCATGATTTCTTTGCTTATTTCATTGAATCCTCTAGTGGATGGCGATAGTAACTATAACAAATATGGGAATAACACCATGGACCAAGTAAATTTCCTTTGCATTTGAGGGGAAATTCCCTCTTACGATGGGGATTTTGAATAAAAATATATGCAAATCCTCTCTCCCTCTCATTGAACAAATATTACATATTTGTCAAAAGAAAACAAGTTCAAATGTAAAAGCTTTGATTAATATCCTCCACATGAATATGATGCAGAGAACATGAATCAAATCCAAGTAACACACAACTTACCAAGAAATAAGTGTAGGTAGAAACAAAAACATTATATTCCTTACACAGTTGAAACAAATTTCATTTACTTACGTGAAAGCATACATATGCTACAAAAGAACAAAGACGTTGTGGTCCCAAGAATTGAGGAAGAGAAGAACCTTCATACAATTGATTTCATCACTATTGTACTCTTACTCTTTAACTCGTAGTTACATAAATACTTTCAATTCACACTTGACTTTTACTCAACTTTACTGGACTTGAATTGACCCACTTTCTCATTCTCACGTACACGGGCACTTTTCAAATAATTATTGTAGAACTTATGAATATGTTGCAATATTTAATATTCTGCACAATATAATAATATTTAATCCTTGAATTAAATGGAATTTTTGGTGCAAAGGTGATTTGTACCTACCCACTAATACATGAGATATTAGCACTAGACACATTCTACATACCATATTCCCTTTGATTATAATTGCATGACATAGAAATTTAAAACATCATCGTGCCACTAGGCTAGAAAACTTCCTTGTCTATTTGGCCATGGAGTCATTTATAACATTACATGACATATGACAATTACATTAACATGAGACAAGTATCTCCAATTACAATTATCACATAGTTTCCTTGATTAATCACTAAGATAAAATAAACACAGAGCATTTGATCACCCTAGAAGGGGTATCCAAACACTTTCATATGATGGTAGAATGTCCTTCATCTAATATCTTCAATGTCCTATTAGATGAGTTGTCAACATAGCAATGATGAAAGGGGTCCTATTAGATAGAAAGCCATCTCAAAATTCTCAAAATCAATTTTGACAAACAAATACTTTTGATGTGAGGTGTGAGCCCACTCCATACCTTACTAGAGAGAAATAATATTATTAAGAAAGTATCTACCTTCAATTAAACATCTTAGTTTAGGCCAAACCTTAATGGAAAGAAAATGTTTGATCCTGGGGAAAAATATTTTGTAATGGGTAAGAGACATTGAGAAGGGTGATAAACATTAGTAACAAGTTTAGGATCTCTAGTTTTGGGGATAAAATTAATTTTTCCCCTATTAAAAGGCTTAGCTTGAGTTGATTTGCAGGGCTTCAAGGTAGACTTTATGTAAATCCGGTCCAACAAAATCTACGGGTATGATGAATTTTATAAGGAAAAGCATCAACCATTTGGTGTTTTATCGTGAGCAACTTCTCTCTCACCATTAGAATCTTGAGCTTGAAAGTCCTATTTTTAGTGACTTGCAAAAGCTTGAAAGATATCATGGAGACTATTAAGATAGTCTCCACCTTCCTCAATCACCTTGATTTGAGCAAAGGAGTGCCTAGCTCGAGTTGTTGTAAAAATTCCTTGGAGTAACTATCTATAGGCTAATGGATTCTAGCTTGAATTTGAGCTCCACAAGATTGATTAAATTTAATCATATTAATCTGGTGGTATAGTATGATAGTTTCCAATTGTAGGAATTCATTCAAGGGTCGAGATCCACCTCCTAAGAAAGCTTCTTGAACTCTACGAAGAAGACCAACTACTTTCAAAAAAACCAAGGAAGGAACAATAACCTCCTACCACCCAATCCATCCCCTATCGGTAGAAGGATGTAGGGATAATTTCATCCCCCTCAAATATGCATAAGGGTGTTCTCATGTTTCAAATGAGTAGGATTTAAATAGGATTGAATTATGAAGACTTTGACAGGAGGTGCAGTCCACTCAATGCCAATCTTGATGGGCTGATTGTTAAAGATAAGAACATTAAAAATTACAATATTAGAAATTAGAGATTAGAGCTAACACAAATCAACATATCAAAACAATGTGTAAAAGAAAGAGTATCCTGCTCAACCAGATTGAACACTCTTCATTAATGAGTGAATAATACAATAGATGATAGTTTGAAGTGTTAAAAATATCTATTTCACTATAAAAAAATAGTTAGTATAACTCAAAACTAGGACACATTCCAGACTAAAATCAATATATGCTTATCTTCTTTGCAGATATTCATGGGAGTTGAATATCTAGCATGCAAACTGCATCATACCAAAGCATCAAAAATATCTTGATTAGCCTCTGCAAAGTTCAACAAATCTACACCATATCAATAGTGTAGGTCTCCTCCATAGTTGTAGGAATGCATTTACACTGTTGATGTGGCATGGTTTGTATGCCAGACATCCTACTTCATCATGCAAAAAAATATTCATGTAAAAAAGGCCATGTTTGATATAGCGAGAAAACTAATGGATTTACAATCTGTATTCACTTAAAATTTATTCTCCCACTATTCCTTAAATTTAGAACAAGATTCATAAGTCTAACAATAATTTATGATCTCACATGTATTTAAATTAAGTAAACATCATACTTACATATTCAAAGCATTCAAATTTTTATAAGGATCCTATCAAATGAAAGATTGTAGAGAGTGACTTCCCCTGACAATGTGGTGGAAAAAATAGAAATTGAAACAAATTAGAAATTCATTTGAGTTACTTCAAGTTTTTAGTCTTGACTTAGATAAGGCATTACATACATTCACATTATTCAAGTTATCCTTAACATTATGTACCCTCACAATGTTAGCCCCTCCCAAAACCCTAGTTGTCGAGCAACAATTGTAGCAGAGGTCTCATTCATCAACTTTTACACGACCACAAATCTTTCCCAAAAATATTTTATGAGAGGGTTCAATCAAGATAGGCCCATGAGAAGCAGCCACCTTTGGTGGCTGCAAGTCCTGCCGAATAGCCAACAAAACCCCAAGAAGTTCCAAGTTCTAGTCAATAGTTTTGGAAAAACCAAGACCAGGATCTGTTATGATTCTCCATGTAGGAATACCAAATGACTCTACATTCTTAATTTGTAAGCATAACTCATTTGCAAATTCTTCACAAACATCGTCATAAGCTGTATTCTTGTCATTCTTCCTTGTTGATGGGTTACCTTGCATGTGTATTAAGATGTAAGGTACTCAAAGATTTTCAACCGTAAAAAACATATTTGGATCTAAACGAACTCCAGATACATCATTCACAACATGAACTCCATTCTTCATAGCCTCATATGCAAATTTCACATCAAAAGTATCCACATATAGGATTTTATCTCGAGCTTCAGGAATATGTGTCACTTGCTTCCAAAATTTGAATAATTTGAGACAAATCCTCCTCCATTGAGATCTTATTTTCCCTAGGTCTTATTGATTATTCTCCAATATCAATCATATCCATGCCTTCAGAAATCATCAACCTAACATAATGTCCTCCATCACTAAATCTATACGGTGTCAAATTTAACAAACTCATGACATGAGTTCTTTTGGACCAATCCAATGACTTATTCCCTATGGGAAAAACTCTTTTCATTCCCTCTCTTCCAATAATATGTTCACCTCCAAGATTTTCCCATGCCTCAAATATGCTACCTCCTCTTCCCGAGAAACATGAAACAATATCATCTTTGGCTTCCAATCCAAGAATATTGACAAGAAGAGAAAAAACAAAAGGTATCTCCCAAAATTTTGATGGGGTATTATAAGAGTGTCGGATGTAACTTTGAGCATTCCATAGAATATAATGTCTAAATCAATAGGCCGAGGCCCATATCTCGATGCCCTTAGTCGACCCAAATCCTTCGAATTTCCTTCAAAGAACTCAATAAAGCATGGGGACTAAGTTTTGTGATTTCCCTTACTGGAAAATTAAGGAAGAAAGGTTGATTGGTCACATATGTAGGTGTTGTCTCATCTACAACTAAGCTTGGCCCCTAACTTCAATTCCAACTTTTTCCATCATGTCCACATTGCTCTGTTAAAATTTTCAACTCTTTTTCCAATATTACGCCGAAAGAAATCACTACTTCCTCCTTCGTGGAATGAACTTAAATGAAATAATAAGAGGATGATGTCTTTGCAGAGTAATATAAGAGCTTCCCAATTTTGCAAAATGAACATGCATAAACAAATGTATTAATGGAAATTCTGCAAGTCTTTTATTTTTCAATTTTCACAGTTAAGGACAGGTTATCCGAGGCATTAAAATGGAAGCCTATGAGATATTTATTCTCTTGGCTTAGAATAGTTTCCAAAATATATTTAATGTAGAGCATGCAAATACTTGCAGATTTGTCTCATAGCCATAGGTTTGGTGCCACGTTTAGAACACAAGGTTGGTTCGACTTTCACAATCGATGACATAGTGGTTCAAGTACACTCACGGCGTCCTTCACCAACCCACTGGCTCTAAGAGTGGTGAAAGTTTCCTCACCTTGTTCTTGCCATTTCTCCTCCCAAATAGGTTCCAGATGAAGATATCAAAAAGGAAAAAACCAATGATGGTTGGTATTGAGTAATTAAATATTGAATAGAGGAACTTACCACATAGGGAGCCCAAATGGTGATTCCTCCAAATCTCTGTGTGAATTTCTTGTATAATCCATGTGTGAATCTATTATACAATAAATTGGTAGAGGTGTCATTCCTCATATTGATATGGTTTTCACCAAACCCACTTGAAATTCTCCCGAGATCAAGCATCCAAATATTATACCGATTGAAATTGAGGTTGCGCAGAAAAATGTTAATGCATAGAATAGAATAGTGGGAAGGAGCATGAGATGTGGTAAGTAGATCTAATGGTGAGAGTGCGATTGGAAGAGTTGTAATGATTGTAGGATTTGGTTCTTAATTTTTAGGTAATTATGATATTTAATGGGAAGGGAATTCTACTTTAAATGTATATTTACTTTCATTTCTAATTTTAAAGTATATATGTGGTTATATTCTATTGTCTATTTTGACCCCTATTTAACATGTAAATATAATGTTTAGTAACTTATAAGTTATTTTATTTATAAATATATTGTTTATGGTGATATTCAATTTCATAATAATAATTTTTATAGTTATTTAAAAATTTAATTATAAAAATAATATTAGTATACAACAAAATACCATCGCAAAATCATTAAAAATTATTTGTCCTTTGAGTTTAAAGAAGCTTCAAAACTACGTGAGAAGCTCCAAATGGCCATTCAAATTCATGCAAAATAAATCACAAGTACAAATAAAGAGGTCAATTTGTCCATGTGACATAAAAAACAAAAGGTTGGTACTTAGACCATGAGTTGATCCTTTATTCCTTCTCTTGTGCCCATAAAAAGTATGAAACCACCCAATGTAGCTCGGTTCATTAATTAGACATCGACAACAATAATGTTAAAAAAATACATAACCTCTACAACTATTAGACAAATCACAATCATAATCGTATTTTAATCATGTTAATGGTCATCACAAATGGAAATCCCAACTATTGAACAAAAATATTGCTAAGGGTTTTCTTCAATTTTTTCAAGGCCTTCTTGTAACTCAATTATCTCCTAAACACAAAATTGCATGCATGATGTAAGTAAAATTGCAATCATTGTCTTTGAAAAAATTGTCCATATGTAAGAGTGTGTCTTGATAGTGAGCAAATTGAATCATTCTAGTGAAAACTAGAAGTTTTTGATGCATCATTAAATAATCAAGTGGATGGTACCTACGGTGATAAAAATGTTTATTGTCTCTTTTCATACAACAACATTTTAAATTGTGGGAATTTAACATATGGGGATAGTGAGGATGGTGTTGAGGGAAGGATGGAATATGATGAGATGGATGATAAGGTATGTCAGAAAAGGGTACTTGATAGGTTTGTGAAAGGCAACGTGGTTATGTATTCATAGTGCAACCATAAACAAGCAAGTAGTGAAGACAAAAAAATGCATAACATACCAGAAAAATGTGTACATTTAATATGCATCAATCATAAACCATCATATTCAATCTCAACATCATCATTATTGATATAATCACACCATTAATATCTATGTGTTTTTGCAATTCATTTATAGATCAAAACATCAATATGTGAGAAAATATTGTGTCATGTTATAGGATTTTTCTTTTTGCAAAACATCATTAGTAAACAAATCTTAGAGTAGTACTAGAAATATGGTTATGGTCATGTGGGAATATCACTTTGACATTTATTCTAACATTACTCCATTTACCTATTTATTTACTAGCTTAAAGTCTTTTGCTCGATCATATGGGCTAGAGGAGTGTTTGATTCTCTTCCTAGGATTGAGGAGAATTGCATATTGTATATTACCCTAATTGTAACACTCCTCAAATTTAGTTCAGGATCATAAAGGAGTTGAAATTATCCATGGGATGATAAAAATAAGCTAAAGGATTTAATGTAGTGACTCCTAGATTCTAATGTGCATCTTCACTTGCCACAACATGTTTTCCATAACAGGTTGTGCGGATAACGCCATCCATGCACTTAATAAGGGTAGGAAGTGTTATGCTACTCCTACTAAAGTGATGGGAATTGGGTATTCTTAATAATGTTCACTTTGAACCCGATTTCGTATTTAAATATTAAGATTGCATTTGCGAAGAACATTCTTGTAATCAAGATAATTTGCTGGTAACTGAGTTATGAAGTGTTGTAATCATGTACGATTGGATATGATTAAAATATGTGCAATAAGCCATCGATGACATGCCTTAATATGTCATACCAGCGGCGTTGGGTCATGATATCATAATGGGAAGAGTTAAAGTTTTCTAAGGATGATATGATACATGTGAAATAGTATATTTCATTGTTCCATTCTTAGAAGGTAATATGTTTTAGAAAAGGGAACGTAGTTGCAGAATTGTCTAACAAACCCTTTAATGATCAACCACTGAGGTCAGTGGACTCGGCTTATGAATCCTAGGCCATGGTACTTACATTGGATTATGAAATTATTATAGCTGATTTCACTTTGTAATATGCATCTCTATGAGAGTTGTGGGGCATTTAAATAATAACATAAAGGGGCTATGCATGTACAATAGCATTGGTCTTATTGTTTATGCTATATTATAACCTATGTTTTTGAAAGGTTAATCGATGTAAGTTATGAAAAATAATTAAGTTATTATTATTTAGTAAATTTTGGGAAAAAGAAAATAAGGTTTTAAACTAGAATAACCCCACCAATTTTGGAGGAGAGTAATGGGCGGTGGTAGATGGATAAGCTACTGGTGTAGCACTTCCACATTGAATGTCATTAAAATTTGCATTTAATATTTTGGAAATTCGTAAAGCCCCGAATGAGGTGAATTGCATGCAACCACTGCTTCATTTAGTTTGTTGGTAAGTTTGGAAAAAACTCCAGTTTTGGTATCCTTGCATGGCGAATTTCTTGGGGCAGAAGACTGTAAAGCCATGTGATTTCTAAATCAGTTGCTATATAAAATGTTTCATTGAGCAAGGAATCTGGAAATGTGACCTAGTTGATTTGAAGTTGTGCATGATTTGGGGCTGCGAAGGAAGCATGAAGGAAAGAATTCGGCCTGCCATTTTACTAGGCAAGAAACATTCTTTATCCCTTTTATCCTTTTAAATCATCAGAGGTTATAATGAATACATATTAGCAATTTTGGTTTGTGCTTAAGAGAAAAATTGGGTATGTATTAGTTCGGGGTTGTTGTTTGTTATACTCTATGTTTTTATGCGAGAAGAAGTGGAAATTGGTATGACTGTAACCCTGGAAAACTATTATCCATTTATCTTTTATTCCACTTGAATCATGCTCGGAAATGACGACTGTATATACTATTTTTCATTTGCATTGTTTGATTGGGGTTGACCCAAATAATAACGGGTATTTGTGTAAATGATATAATGTTTTGCAAAAAAATTATAATTGGGAATATGGGTTTCCTTTATACCTGACTCAAATCAGGGTATGTTTATTTAAGCAATTAAACCTATTATGGATATTGGTATATATTACTTTCACTTACATCTGTATGCGTATCACCTTGTAGAAAATGAAGCAATATTTGGGCATGATCTCGGGTTGATTTGGGGATAACTGTTGGTCCTTCTATCTCACGCATAGTATATATTATAGGCTACTTTTATATCCATCGAGTTGGATTTGTTAATGAGCCACGAGTTTGCTTAGGTGAAGACTTACTAGTTTGTCAACGTAAGACTTGCTGGTTCGTTGGGTTTGCAAGCAAATTTTATTCCTCATATTTTCTTTCTCCAAAGCAAATATAGGTATTAACCTTGTAAGACATGGTTCGATTGGATAGGTGTTTTGTGAGCCAATAAGACTTCACATTATTCTAGCATTATATGATGAACCATGTAGCTCTTAGAAAGGTTAATGGGAAGAAGCGGGGATTACACTTGGTTTCGTCGTAGATGAGTGGCAAAAAAAGGTCTGAGTTGCGGGATATTTGTATCATAATCCATCACCATCCAGCCGTGAGTTGGTTGCTGCAACCTCATCCCGAATATTCCTTTTCTTAGGATTTTGAAGCATCTTGATTGGTGTAAATAATTCTTTGAGTTATAGAGCCTTTGGCTCACTCCATTATAAGGAGTCTTGTTGTTTACTACCTTCCTTAAAAGTTATCTAAGCTAGTTTTGAATGGTACTAAAGAACAAAAGATGAATTTGGGAATTGGTTTTGGAAGGGCTGAACCTAACTGATCTTCAACCGAATACGGAAAACCATTCTTCTCTCTTTAGGAAGCTATTATGTTATGATGTTATGATATCTCTATAATCAGACACTTACTAGAGGAAAGCTTGATTGGAGCTAGGACTTTTTGGATAAGGATTAAAAGTGTCGGTTGTTTTATGCTTCCTTGAAGAAACTAGAAAGTCTTACTTGGAACCAAGGGGGTCTTGGTGGATTACACTATGGATATGTTTGATAAGTTTTGTTGATCCATATATAAAGCGCAATAATGGAAAGGAAACTTAGTTGTCTCCATTCTTAAAATCGATCCTTACTAAGGATTTTAATATTAATATTATGTAAAGTTATGTAACGGATTAATCTCTGTAGGATGATTAAATCAAGGGAAACATATCTTTATTACTGAAGAGTAATATGTATTAACCATTGAGATAAATTTGGGAGTTTAGCCCCTAAACGCAAGCATAAATAAGCTTTTGAATGGTTGTGTCTTCAGATTCTTATTGCAGTAGAATGTGGTAAAATATAATTTGAAATGATGAGTTTTGTTTAAGAAGGTACAATAAGAAATAAATAGGCAACTGAGTCTATATTGCCTTGATTCCTCTATGTTACTATGATAAGTAACTTGAGTGGTATAGATATATATATCTCCTTCTTAGGATGTTATGGATAATGTAGAATATGTAGTATTCTGTAGCTATGACATATAAAACGTCATGAGTATTAATTGGATCTATCTTGATGGGTGTGTTGATGTTGATGAAACTGGTTAGTTTCATTTCCGTAGCTTGGATTACCTTGTGTGTCCAAGAACTATACTGTTTGTATTGCTGGAGAAGCTAACATTAGTTGCAGCAATTTATATTTATTAATGGGATGACATAGATTCATACCGTGATTGATAAAAGTCTGATTACTCCATCTAACTTTATGTGATACAATCGTATTTTTAATAACTTGTGTTATTGATTATTTGATGGTCATTTCTTGGGTATGAATATCTTTTATCCAGGTTTTGCTTTAACTTCTTTTGTGGAGTAGTACATAGAACTTGTCCTTGTGGAGTACCAAAAGAGGTAAAGGAATTGTTCTTAATGATTACAAAGCAAGTTACTTAAGAATGATTTTGTGGAATTATATAATTAAAATGTTAGATTGAGATTATTGCAGTATTTATTCATTCTAACATTTGATGACATAAATTGATAAATGGGATAAAGGACTTTTCTTTCTCAGTTCATTCAAACTGACCTTGCCTAACCATTGTAGGAAATTGAGCGAAGGTAACCAGGCGTGAAGTAAAGAAATGTCTTGGTTATCTAATTATACCACATGCTTACTTTTAAAGGATAAAGTTGCAGCCACTGGTTGATTTGAGATATTCTTATTTATGTTGAGGAAGTTATTTATTGACTTGAGTAAAGGTTCTCTTGTGAAAATATCTGTGTACATTTACGATCTATTGTAACATGGAAAAGATTCCATATTCATTCAATAAATACGCACTTCGTATTAGCTAAGAATGTTAATGCCTCTCTGTAATTTCTGTAATGAATCCCATTATGTTGTAGTAATGTTGGTATAATAATGGCTTTATACTTATGATCTTTATGAAAATTGGATCATTAGACGATTGTAATGGAGGGCTGTTGTAACTCTCTCTATTTTAAAATATAACAGCTATCTTATGGACTAGGTGAACCTAGCGAGGTTCAATGGGGAGTTGTGAAGTTATAAATCGAGTAACATAAAGGATAGGTTAATGGAATACACTACGAAGTAGTGTTGTCGAATTCTGTAATCTAGATTGATTAACTTACGGGAAATCAGTATTGTTGATAACAAGAGGTAGTGATTCCTCACAAGACCCATTAAAGGTTAAATGCATGATAGATGAGAAATCATCTAGATATGAATCGGAGGTGTTGCTTATGTGTGCATCTTGAAGGAATATTCCTTGGATAAAGTTTGAGTAACTATATTGGAAATAAAATTGTTATGATGAAATTTATGGATAGAAGAAATGAAATCTATGTGAATTTGAACATTCTTGGAGCAAAAATTTCATTTGTTTCTTGGAAATCAACTGTAGCATGATTTGTGGATGTGTTTCAATCCCCCGGGTTAGGTAGAATATTACTAAATCCTCTTCTATCTACTAGTGAATTCCACAATGCTAGTGCTCTATCATAAGGAAAAGAATCCACTTGAGTAACTCCGACACATACAATCTGAGACAACTTTCTAGATTCCAATCCAATCTATTTCAAACTTTTGACTTTAAAAAGGATAGTGCATTGAAAACCCTCTTATCTTCCATAGAACCCAGAATCATTGTTTGACAGAGCTCATATAAGTTAATATACTCACTCAAATATTCACTTAGAATACTACTAGAACAAATATCCTTCCAAATTCTTTTCATGGCATTGTAATCCTGTGGGTTTTGTAGAATCTGAACTTGTTGTATCATTGTATTAGTAAAATCCATTGACTGTGAACTAAATAGTTTTCTTTCCAAAATTCCTTCTACAAAAACTCCATTTATCTCTTCAGTCTTACATAAATGATCAGTTAGATCACCCATGTTTTTGACAAATAAAGTACTGATAGATGTATAAGGTTTGCTGCCAGACAAATTCTAAAATTGCAGATTTACAACTCCCATTGCTTCAAGTATTTTATCATTTTTGAATCTTTCCTGGATCTCTTTAGCTAATGATTCAAATATCTTTCTCAACTTATTCCTAGTTTCCATTAATACTGCATCATATAAATTTCATGTCACTCTTACTTCTTCTATTTCTGAGTTAGCCATATCAATTATTTTTTGGTACGTATGAAGTTGAATCTCTCTTCCATGTGCTATTATACACAGATGATCATTTATATTGTACTTTAAGAAGCACCTGGAATTTTTCAAATCTGTCAATGCATTCCAGTTTTCAAAAGCAACACCCTAAAAACTCCCATTAGAAATATATAAACTTTCTAGACTCCAGCAAACACGTCTTCTAAGTCTTATAAAGTCTGTAATGTAGAAATACCGATCTTGAGCATGCTTCATTAAAATATTAAGCTCCCTCAACATGGGAAAAACATCGCAGAGTGTGAGTAAAGTTTCTATATCGGTTAGATGGCACAATAAATCTTTAGATTTATCTACATCCCTGCATTATTTAAACATAAATCATGTCGGTGAAGGATATTCATCATATATTCTATAGGCAAGTTCGTACATAGATATCCATCTAGTATCTATATCTTTGAGAGGATTTTTTCCTATGTCAGTCCAATAGCAAAATTTTTAAATTCTAAAAATCTCTTAGACTGCAAAGAATAATATGCATGGAGATCACGTATCAATTCCTTCACTTTAGCTACATTTTTAAATGTGCTCATAATTTTGTAGGTGAGATTCATTCTGTGAGCCATGCAGTGTGAAAAAACCATATACAGAGCAATAGTTGTCTGAAGTCTAACACACAGACCATTTTTGGCTCCCTGTATTATAACTGCACCATCGATTCCGACACAAACTATTTTTTTTTCACTGGCAAAGTCATCCATTATGGCGATATCCTTCAGATTTGACACCACCAATTTATAAATATTTTTAGAATTGTAATTCTCTATCATTTTATGAATTGCCAAGAGGTGTGGAGTCCTTATTTCATTAGCAAATGTGTAAACATGAATACATATCCATGAAGTATTATCGACTGCAGTAACCTCATCTAAAGAAAGGGAAATATACTTTGCCTTTTGAACACATAGTTTTAGATCCTCCTTCTCTACCAAAGATAGACATTTTGCAATCTCCTAGCCATTGGTATCTAACCAATGAGATTGAGGAATGTTCTTTAAACCAATAACTTGATACAACATTTTATTTTCTCTGAAATATGACATTGGTCTTCCCCTTTTCATTATATGAAATATGGTTGCAAATTGAATACCCTTTGCTTGCATTTCTGCCTCCATAGCTTTGCTCAATTTTTCTACTATGGTCCCACCTTTTTCATTTACATATTTGATATGTTTTTGTTCCTTTTCATACTCTTCTATGTATTTGACATGTAGACAATCTTTTGCATCTTTCCATTTATGTGTTTTGACTATGCTGTCATCCTTAAGCTTTTGGGAAATGTATATTTTCCCACAGTGCTTTTCAATTGTGTCTAGTTTGAGCTGCATCGTGTGATCCTTCCCCTGTTTCCAACCATATATTTTGCATCAACATTGTGTTGGAACATCATTACAATTTTAGTGTACACAGGTTCAATAAAAGGATATTTTGTAGCCCATTCGAACTAGAATTTCCTTCCAATTGTCTAGTTTTCCATCTTTCTTCTAACATATTTTCTTTTTTTCCTTGGGATTCAACTTCTGCATCTAGGCTGTCAAGAAAATATTTTGAATCTCATGTCTCCTTTTTCTAGAAATAGACCTTGGAGTAGAAGCTTCCTCTATTGGTGTATCCTGAGAGTTCGATGAATTTTCTTGTACTTCTATTTCATCAAGGGATGAAATGTTTGCCTCAACATATAATGGATCATCAATATCTATAAATTGATTATTCTATGAAGGAATTTTTGAAACGTCTACAAATAATTTTATAAAATTGTTACTTATATAGTATTAATCTTATCTATAGTTAATTTTTACAGAGTACAAATGTCAAAGAGTTCCAAGAACAATATCATAAACATAATTATTAAATTCTGTAAGATAAAATAACAATAAATAACACTTGCCACATATCAATATTTTCAGTTGAAGTAGAAACTAACTTCATTTTTGTGATTTTCCAAAATAGCCAAGCAAAGTATTGGCACCCTTTTTTGAACTTGCTGAATTTGTAATCTTCTTGCCCTGATTTCTAGTATCCATGAATGCTTACTGCTTAGGCCCTTAGGGGTGGCTCTTATGTTATAAGGCTCTAAGAATGGATGGTGAAGGATTGGATGGCTAAGGGTTGGAAGGGTGTAGGTTAGGCGATTCAAGGGTTGGACAATGAGGGGTTGGATAGCTAGGGGTTGGATGGCTAGGGGTTGGATGGCTAGGGGTTGGATGACTAGGGTTTGGATGGCTAGGGTTGGACAACTAGGGGTTAGATGACTCGGGGTTGGACATGATAGAGTTGGATGGTTCAAATTTTAGATTTAGTTGGGCTAAGGTGGACGGCTCGAGTTAGATGCCTTATGGTTGGACGGCTTGAATTTCAGACTTCAGTGTTGGTGGCTGAGGATTTTCTTATGTTTACTTCAATGAATATGCACACAATATGATTTGAAATGGTGGTGAATTACATTCATAAGCTCTTATATATGTGTAAAATCTAGGTGAAATGAATAGTATAAGGGACATGTCGGTTGAATTTTTTGGCAAATAAGTTGGCTCACGAACAACATAATATTCACCAATTCAAATTTCCATAATCCTCGATTTTCATGAGTTTACGAAAATTCACCACTAAATTTTTCCCTAGGCTGACCTCCTTTAAGCCTTCAATTATCCGAGTACAAAACCATCATTGGATAAGGTGTTGTAGGCCATTAAGCACCTTGCGGTGCGATATAGTGCTATGCGCAGAGGATAGAATATTGGAATTATTAGGTGAACTGGTTTAGAAGTGCTCTTTGATGAGGAAGAATAAAAAGAGACATATCTTCGGTCATGCATGCATGGAAAAAGAAAAAGGAAAATGGTATATGTGATAGATGGTGAAGAGGTGGAAACTTTGGATGTTTACCATATCGAAGGTACGCGTGAGGTTAGGGATAGTGTTGATGAGTAATCACATGCCTACCATGAACCCCTAAAAATAAATAAGGTTAACATTGGTTTAGAAATGGAACCTAAGGAGGATATTATTCAAAACTAATGGTCAAAAAAATAGGTTTTGAAGATCATTGATCTATTGCATGAGTTTTAGGAATTATTCCCACACGGGAGCTTTAAGATGTTCATCACTCCTTAGGAGAAATGAAAATCAAGTTAAAGGAAGGTGTGTGCCCCAATTTAGAATATGAGTTCTCTGTATAAATCCAAACCTCTACATAAAAGTCAAGGAGGAGATAGAAAAATGATCACATCAGGCATCATTGAATCCATGGAGGAATTAGAATGGATAAGCCCCATGGTCACTAGCATTAAGAAGGATGGGAGGATAAAGATTTGTGTGGATTATAGGGATTTGAATGTAGTATGTGTCATTGACCCTTTTCCAACCCCCTTTACGATGAGATCCTAGAGGGACTCGTTGAAGTGAGATCTATTCCTTCATGGATGGATTATCAGGATATCACCAAGTTAGAATTGCAAAGGAAGACCAGGAAAATATATCCTTCGCCTTTGAATGGGGAAACGTTTCCTACACGGTCATGCCTTTTGAAATAAAGAATGCACCTCTTTGTGTTTTTGTGCATTATGGTACATGTATTTCAAGACTTCATACATAAGTTTCTTCAAGTCTACCTTGATGATTGGATAGTGTATGGACTAGTGAAAGACCATTGCGATAATCTAAGGCTGATGTTTGAAAGATGTTGGTAGTTGAGGATATCCCTCAACATTTATAAATGTGTTTTTATAATCTATTTGGGACCCTTCGGGGCATATCATATGTAAGGAGGGCTTATTGGCGGATCCCACCAAAGTTGTTATTATTTTGGGATTGGGGGAGCCTACCATCCAGAGCGTAGTGCACGAATTCCTTGGGCATATGGGGTACTACTCGAAATTTATTAAGGGGTATGCCAAGATCACTATTCCCTTAGAACAATTACTAAAACACGAGAGTGAATTTCACCGTGGGAGGCACTAAAGATACCATTTGATACATTGAAGGATAATCTCATCACCGCGCCCATATTAAACTTTCCTTCTTGGGATAAGTGATTCCATGTACATGTTGATGCTTTCAGGATGGTGATTGGGACACTCTTAGCAAAATTTGGAGAAGGAATTTTTGACCACCCTTTGTGTTTTTCTAGCAGAAGTTGACACCAATAGAACAAAACTATATTACTACCGAGCGTAAAGCACTATCAATGATCTACATCTTTGCACAAATTCAAACAATATCTATTGGAGACACCCTTCATATTCTACACGAGACCACATGACATTGAAATACTTGATAAAAATCCCGTTTTATAAGGGCACATATGTTAGTGGGTCCTGTTGTTTCAAGAGTTTGAGTTTAGAGTTTTTGTGAAACCTAGAAAGAGTAACTTAGGACCTAATCATTTTTCAAGGATTGACTCGGGGGAGGAAGTGCGGTGTATTGAGGATACAATGTCGGACACATAATTGTTTAGGTTGTAGCGTGCACCATTTGACTTGGAAGATATTGTTGTATTTCTCAAAATGGGTGTCGTCTTTAGAGGGAATGAAGAATTTGAAATGAAAGCTTGATTAGCCATACGCGCCATGTCCTACATGTTAATTAGTAGTGACTTATACAAGTTAGGCCACGATGAGGTTTTACGGTGTGTGTTAGAACATGAACTCATTACAATCATGGAGGAAGCACATGGTGGGATTGCAAGAGGAAACTACACAAGGAATGCAACCGTGTGAAAGATCCTTTTAGCAAGTTTTTAGTGGGAAATGATTTACAAGGATTGTATTGAGTTTTGCAAGGCTTGTGACCATTACTACAGCACCTTGAAAAAATAGGGAGAACATATGATATGCCGTTAAGACCAAAAACTTGCACAAAACCATTTGAGAAGTGGGCCATTGAATCGTAGTACCAATTTCACCTACCACATGAAGGACTGGTTCACATTATATCATTACTTGTACTGATTACTTAACAAGGTGAGTGGAGACAGTGCTCTACAAAGGACTCGCACAACAATAAAAACATCTAGATTCCTATTGGAAAATATAATCAACAGATATGGATGCCCTCTAAGTTTAACAAGTGATAGAGGTACCCATTTATTGAATGAGATAGTCAGGATCTTGTTGGCATAATTCATGGTAACCCACCACAAGGCTACCCCCTATCACCCATAGGCTAATGGAACTAGCTAAGGTGTTTGACAAAATTATGAGTCACACGTTAACCAAGACTTGTGATGTGGGAAGAAAGGACTGGGATGATAAATTTTCTGCTATGTTATGGTCATATCGGACTACCTATAAAATAATAAACAAGGCTAGACCTTTTCATTTGTGTGTTTGCACGGAAGCAACATTACCTATGGAATTCATGTTACCATCATCTGCGTATAGCGCACGCTGGAGGGCTAGCGATGAACAAGCACTTGAGGAGAGGATTGCTAAGTTAATGTATTTAGATGAAAGGTGGGATATTTCTCATTTGGAGTTAGAAAATAGAGAAATCTAGGAAGAAGGCATGGCATGATAGACACATCAAGAATAAAAAAATTCGAGGTGGGGCAAATGGCTCTATTATATGATTCCAATTTTTACACCACCCAAGAAAATTCAAATTCCTTTGGATGGGCCCATATATTTTATCCTATATACTTGATTCAGAACTTTTTAGTTACAAGTACTAGATGGAACACAATTACTGAGGCCATTTCAAGGGGAGTAGGCTAAAGCCCTACTATAAATAAGTCTTCCTTATGTTTATAAATAAGGCAGTATTTCTATTTAGCCTAGGATTTCCCTTAATTATTTTCCTTTCTTTGTGTTTCCACTTCTCATTTTGTGTTCCCTTTTTGGTTTTTGCTTGGGCATTGTGTGTCGTAGTCACTTATTATTTTCAAAAAAATTCTATGCACAGAGGACTGCACATCTATTTTTATGTGGGGTGGAGTAGTGCAGCATGTAATGGAAGTTTGGTAGTGGAAGTTTTGTTTCGATGACATGGATTGAATGATAAAAATCATGTATTCTAGGAGATCACATGTAGAAAAGGTGGACATAAGGATTTTGGTGTCAGGAAGGCTTTACAAAAACCACGTACAAAGATGAGAAGCACATGAACAACATGAGGTAGGCAATGTCAAAAATCAAGGTAAGGATAGAAGAAGTACCTTTGACCTTTGCAAGTGCATGCGTGAGGATATTCGGTTAGTAAGGATTTTTACGTGCAAAGGTTGTAATGGTTTTTCACATAGGATTGGGTGCATGGGTAAAGGCACTAAAGGTTGGCTTTAGAAGAAAAATTTGCCTTTATTAAAAAAATACGTTGGTAGGTGGCATCACATTTATTGAGGAAAAGAGGCAAAAATCTATAAGTAGAAGGTCAGGATACATTGTTGTCGGTTCACATTTTTGATATCAAAGATATCTTATGAACTAGGGCATTCGGAGAGAATTTGTGCGAAAGAAGGTTGTGAAGATCTAAGTGCATAGCTAGTTTGATTAACAAACCAAGGTGGAAAAATAGTACACATGTGTAAGGGAAAGTTATTGGAGTTTTCAAAACCCGTAAGTGAGTATAATGTCTTATGGAAGGAAGGTTTTTCCAAGTTTATTGTTCCAAATCTAGGGCATAGGAGTAAAGGGATTTTTAGTAAGAGTAAAGCCACAAAATTGAGCAAAGCTAGGATCGAAGCAAGAAAATAATTTTTGATAACTGACAAGAACAATTGGACCAAGGAAGGTAACCCATGTTTCATCTAAGAAGGGAAAGGGAAAAGGGAAACAAGATGTTTCCGCTAGCTTCAATGAGGAATGGTACATGGAAATGTAATACCCAGATGGTGTATTACTGGGAAAAGAGTGAGTGTCTCATGTGAGGAAAATGGTTATAAGTGATTACAACCATCAAACGAGCCCCACAGAGAAAGAGATGGCGTTGAAAATGGTTTTCCTATGGAAAAATGGACACCAAATGGAATGCCCATCTATGATGATGAGGTGAAGGTAAAGATGGAGAAGGACAGATTGTTGCAACTATATGAGTTGCCCTATTTTTGAAAACTTGAGCGGTTGTACCAATGGCTGATGTCACATGTACACGAAGACCATTTCTAATTCGTAGGGAAAATAATGAGGATAACTCCACAATTGATCCCTAAATTTACGGTTCTTACCTATGAGGGGGATTCGTTTGATGATGAATTGGATGAAAAGGAGGCCATAAAGAAAATTGTGGAGACCTATGACTATAAGAAGGGGTCACGGTACTTCGACATATCAACAATTTTTGAACTGTGATGAGGATGGCTACACATTTTGTATCTAAGATAAATGGACAGGAGAGGTGGACATAGATCAACAAGTCCTGGTTTAACATTTTCTTGAAAATATCAGAAGGAACCATCTATAACCTCTCAGCATTCATAACATAGCATATCATCGATTGTCGCACGTGATGGGGAGAAAATCATGTTTGGTAATGTCCTCCTTACTATCATATTTTTAGAAATTGGAGTGCTCGATAGGATAGAAAAATTTGTATGGGAGTACCCAGATGAGAAACCATCCCCTACAAAAATATTTGATAAGTATACTTGTGACACCATGACGGCCGCCGACAAGGTGTGCATGGAGAAATGGCATAAACGAATGCGTGATGCATTCAACACCTAGTGGAGAATACCCAAGTAATTTCCAGCTCTAGTGCAAGGAGAAGTCAAGTTTTTAGTATACCAACATTTCTATATTGGTAGGTTCACTTTGGAAAATAACACCAAGAGCCCATGGTGCAAATTACCTTTCTCCTTCATTGTGCAATACTTCCAAGTCAGGGGTCAACCACTTCAAGGAGGAAAAAGGTTGAGGTTTTATCTCGGTTTGGTAGACCCGAGGCCTACCATGAGTTGCATAGAACTCTGATTTACCCAAAGAAGCACACCTATGTGGAGAAGTATGTCTCCCATGATGTGCATATGGTGAAGCCAATGACCTTTCTTGTTGTTAGGAGGACTGCAACAAGGGTATATCTGTGAATAAGGCCAAAATATGAGAAGGGTGCCTATGTGGAAAATGATGTCTCAATCCCAGAAGACCCTACCATAAGAAATAAGGCTACACCAAGGAAGAGGGAGAGAGAGGAGGCACTAAAGAAGAAGGCACCAAGTGTACAAACAAAAGGTGCAATCTGTGGGCATGCAGGAGTCAGGCGCAAGGCCAAAAACATATGCATAGAGGAAGATGTCCCCCATTAAAGAAAAGGAAAAGACACCTGAGGAAGAGGTGCTAGAGCAAGAAGAGCCCCTACAAAAGAAGAGTCACCAAGGAAGGAGTCATCTATTGAAGAGGATGAAAAGGAAGAATCCCATTATACTAGAAACACCAGTTAGGAAGAAGAAAAAGGTAGAAGAGAAGGAAGAATAAGAAGAAATGGAGATCCCGGACACCTACAGAGGAGAAAGGATGATGATGGGCATGGAGAGGCCGAGGACCATCTTGGGTACAATGTACATGACTCAAAGGAGGAAGGGAATGAAGAAAAGGATGAGGAGGAAGGAGATGCTCATGGAAAGGGGGAAAGTGAGGAGGTAAACACTAAGGATCAAAGGACCCCAAGCCTCACCAAGGAGCAGATAGAAGAGGTCACGGAAAGGGAGGTAGTGGGTATAATAAAGGACTTGGTGGAACATGAGGTAGAACAAAACACCGGTGAAGTGCTCAAGGAGATGGAGAGGGAAAGTGTAGAGAAGGAATATGGAAGAATGGGTGGAGATTCCATCACGATAGTAAGCTTCCCTAAGGAAGCGCACACGAAGGAAAAGGTGTGGTAGCAACACACAAGTAGGGGATGAGTTACATCAATGATCTAACTAAGGTACTCCGTGCACATTTCTAAAGTATCGTTCCTTCCGACCAACTCCTTGCATGGTATTCACTCGAAGAAGAGGGCACATACCCTCATAAAAGAAAGATGATATCATGGGATTTTGAGTCACATGTTGATGAGCTCGAGTTCTAAGTCAACCAAGGGGCACCGATGAAGATACTAGAAACAAAGGGAGTGAACCCTCTGGTGAATGTTCAACAATTATCGATGAGCAAGAATGCAATGTACTAAACAAGGTATCGGTGGAAGTTGAGGTGATAATCTTGAAAGGAATGAAACGGTAAGGGTATTGGATGAGGAGATAGAAAAGAAGAATGAAGAAATCATTGAGAAGAGAAAACATCTAAACAAGAGGAGTTGATCGAAGTGCACAATTAAGGCATGAGCTAAGGGAGGAGAAGGAAAAGGTGCATGAGGTCTACAAAAATATAGAGATGATTACAAATTCCATTATCTTGAAACATACAGACTGACCCCACTCGAGGTATACAAGTCACCTTGTAATGCTTGGAAGACCCGACCCACATCCTCACCATGGAAATACAAAATTGCTCACATTAGAATCAACAAAAGAGGCATTGATGTGCCAAAAGAAGGAAGAAAGGATGAAAATATGGGAAATATTCACTTGGTATTCCAAGATCCTTTCCATTGTGAAGACTCTCGTGCAAATGAAAGAGGGCGTGTATGCTAACCGCACCGATGATACTGAGGGTAGCAAGTATACTAGTTTCTACACACGAGGTGGGTCTGAAGGAATTCAAAGATAAGAACAAAGGAAATAGGGAAGAGCAGGATAAAATATTAGGTGAGGTAGGAAAGAAGATGGAAGTAATCGAATCCTTATGGGGATCGATTAAGAACTTGCTTAAGGATTTGTATCCCGAGATCACCCGCAAAATGGACGTGTTGGATGACCTAAGTAAACAACTAGAAGGAATTGTAGATAAATTGAATGCTAAGGGCAATGAATTAATTTTTGAGGAGGTGAGCGCTCTAGTGGGTGACCTACTTCAGTAGACGTAGGGTGAGGTGGATGCCTGGGAGAAGATTGAGGTGACAGTGAGGAAGGAGCTCCCACTCCTCTTACATCAGTAACAAATTTTTCCATTATTCTATTCTTCATTCTTCCATTCTTTCTTTCTTCATTCAATTTTTCAGATTCCCATCATTATTTATTCTTTTAAGCATGATATTTCCAAGGATGGAGAACACACTTAGTGTGGAGTGATGTTAGGCCTTGAAATATTTTCTAAGTACCAAATGGCGTGTATGCACGCACGAGGCCATTGAGAAGAAGGGTGCCTAAGGAGAAGTGCGCAGGACAAAGTTTTAAGAAGTGTTTAGGAGAACCGGGGCACAC
The DNA here is from genome assembly GCA_018340775.1 of Taxus wallichiana var. yunnanensis. Taxonomy (NCBI): domain Eukaryota; kingdom Viridiplantae; phylum Streptophyta; class Pinopsida; order Cupressales; family Taxaceae; genus Taxus; species Taxus wallichiana. Next base: position 192,434,839 of record CM031239.1, read on the forward strand.
GTGGGAGGAAAAACATGTGTTCAAAGAACTTGGCCATATTTGGCATTCAGAGGCACTGATGAATAATGTGACCCAAATAGGTGTGATGAATAGATAAGGTGCTAGCTTGGAACCTTAGTAGTCAAGAAAAGAATATTCCATGCATGGAATATTCCCAAAAGACATCATTACAGAGAGTGGAGGGTTTGCAAGAGGATAAACATTAACCATTGGAGGACCACATCGACATTTGACATGTGATCTTTCTAAGAGAGAAGGCATGGTAGTGGGTGTTGAACCTATATATAGAGATTCTCGGGAGCGAGGAAGATATCATGGGAGAAGATACATAACCAAGGGATATAGGAGATAGACAGAAGGGAATGCATCAAGAGTATGATATTGCAGTCATAATAGGGTTTAGATCACTTAGTGCTCAGGGTTTTAAAGGATGTAACAAGCATTTACATAGTATTAGGGTTTTTAACAAGGGTTGATATGGGAAGGCATAACTAGGATCTATCATCAAGGAAGATCCGTAGGGGTAAAGACTTTATCATTGGGCATGTATGGTCCGAGATGACCACTTTTGATTGTAATGTAGCTATAATAACTTTCATGAATGAATATATATATATGAGGATTCATTATGTATATCTTGTTTAAGGGTGTAAAACCTCATGTTTTACAGCTATCATGGTTCATATCTAATTAAATATGCTTATTCCTTAGTTTCGTAACACATTAAGACATGATTCCATTAGATGATCCTCCTAGCTTATTTCAAAATAAATGTATTGTTTATTCTTCAAATCATTCTCCATTAATGGAAAAACCTTCTCACAATGCTCACATAAAGGAGGGTATTGGATCTCGTGTGTGCCTTGGGTGAGCTCCCAGCACCCGTTGGGTGATAGGTCGATGTGCTTGGGATTAGAAAGTTGTACTAAGGGTACATGAAAATTAACTACAAAGAGGTAGATTTTTCTTTTCTTAAATTTTTTGGCTCATAAGCTTTTGTGCATGTTGACAGAAAAAATAGGAGGAAGTTAGATACTAAATCTAAGATATGTAATTTCATTGGTTATGGCTCTAGTGATTTTGGATATCAATTTTGGGATTTAGAAGATTCTAAGATTGTTAGGAGTCGTGACGTTGATTGGAATGAAAAAGAATGTATAGGGATCAATTTTTGGTGCCTAAAAATGAACAGGTTGAGGATATTTTGAAGGAAAAACAATTTTCATACCTAAAATAGACATCCACTAACACTAACATTAGTTCTATAGTAACTGATGTTGGTCAGGATAACTAGCATCGATAGACATGATCGGGTTCGAACAGCATAACCCGGTCTGGTAATCGACATTAATACTCCTAGAACCGATTTTGGTAAGGTAATCGATTTCGGTCGGTAGAGAGAGAAACTACGAGTTGGTTATAGGTGACCGACATTAGCCATTGACAGACATTGACATGAATGTGCAATAGGCACAAAATGAGCCCCAAACACCCTAGATCTCATCGAGAAAGTCACAAAGAGTAAGTATACCTCTAGAGATATTTTCACCTTCCTTTTATTATTTATTATTTACTGATAGTGGTGAACCAAAAATATTTGAAGAAGCAATGCAGGAAGATACCCACGAGTAGTGGGAGCATGGCATGGATGAGTAGATGAACTACTTGGAACAAAATCAGACATGGGATTTGGTCAAGTTATCGTAGGTAAGAAAACACTATAGAACAAGTGGGTTTCTGAGAATCAAGGAAGAAGAGGATGGAATGAAAAGGTACAAGGCGAGGATTATATTGAAGGAATTTGCACGTAAATCAGGTATTGAATTTGATCAGGTCTTTTATCCTATACTTAAGATGACTTCTATTCGTACTATTCTAAGTTTGGTTGCAATAGAAGATTTGCATTTAGAATAGCTTGATGTTAAGACAGATTTTCTTCATGGTGATTTGGAGGAAGATATTTATATGCAGCAATCACTTGGTTATAAAGTTGAGGGTAAGGAGAAACTTGTGTGTGGATTGAAAAAGATCCTATATGGGCTCAATAAAGCCCCAAGGCAATGGTATTTGAGATTTGATAGTTTTATGCATGAGCATGGTTATATGAGATGTGAATTTGACCATTGTGTTTATTTTAAGAAGCTTGAAAATGGGAGCTATGTTATTTTGTTATTGTATGTGGATGATATGTTGATTGCAAGATCTAGTATGTAGGACATTGGTAAAATTAAAGAAAGGTTAGCTCACACATTTACAATGAAGGATTTGGGAGCTGCAAATAAAATCTTTGACATGAAAATTCATCGAGACAGAACAAAAAAATAAGTTGTATTTATCTCAAGAGGTTTATATCAATAAGGTGTTGGAAAGGTTTAACATGTAAAATTCAAAACCTGTTAGTACTCTTATGGATGGATATTTCAAATTGAGAAAATATTAGTGTCCTTCATCACACGAGGAGATTGAGTACATGGCACATGTTCCCTATGCTTCAGTGGTAGGAAGTCTTATGCATGTCATGGTTTGTACTAGACCAAACATTACATAGGTAGTGGGAGTTGTGAGCGGGTTTGTGGCTAATCTAGCTAAAGAAAATTGGAAAGCAGTCAATGGATTCTCGGGTATTTAATAGGCACATCTTGCATGGACTTATGCTCTGGAGGGTCGAGATACTTATTTACGTGGATATCTTGATTTATATATGTTTGGTGATTTGGATGGTAGGAGGAGCACCACTAGATATATTTCACAATTGGTGTAATGGAAGTTATCTAGATTTCAAGATTGAGAAGGTTGTGGCTTTTTCTAATATAGAAGAAGAGTATGTTGCAAATACAAAAGAAAGCAAGGAGATGATATGAATGAGGATGTTCATGAAAGAGTTTGGTAAGGAGTAAGAGTATTTCAGATTATAAAATGATAGTCAAGAACGTGATTCATCCTGGAAAATAACTTAGCATTTCATTCAAGAACGAAACATATTCAGTTGAGGTATCACTTCATACAGAAGGTGTTGGAAGATGGACAGCTGAAGTTAGATAAAATCCATATGGATGAGAACCTTGCAGACATGCTAAATAAGCCATTGGTAAGGGAGAAGTTGGAGCTTCACTCAACTTCACGTCGGTCTTCAAGTTTGAGACTTGAAGAGGAAGAAACGAGCCAAGGAAAAGAAACCAAGGATAGTGATGTACATTACAGTTCAAAAATTGATCTCCAAGTGGGATATTGTTGAGTATGGAGCTTAATTTCTTCACAAGAAGCTTTCTTTTACATGTTTTTGGTTTTTGATGTGTGACCGACATTGGTCATAAGGTAACCAACATCGGTTAGGAAGTGAGTGGCATCGGTCATGCAGGAACTAACATCAGTCACCTGTGTGATGGTACTTTGTTCATTAAATGAGAATTAGAATAAATATATTACTTTAAAGATGATTTATTGATTGTAAAAGCATAGTTAGTTATATATATATATATATATATATATATATATATCCATGTATGCATTTTATGATATATATATCCATGTATGCATTTTATGAGGGTATGAGAGAAGAAAATAACAATTTTTGCATGTTATTTTTCTTGGTGAGCAAGTAAGATTAGATGAGTGAGGGAAAAGCATTGAACATCCTGTGAGGTGTTGGAAGACAACAAATATTCATTGTATTTCCTCTGTAAATCACTAAATAATAATATTGGTTGTTTCTAGGTGCACGTAGCCTACATTGAGTGAACCACGTTAAATCTGGTGTTATCTTTCTCTTGTTTATTTTATCTTATGGTTATTTTCACATTCATTTCTTGTATCTTATTATAGAGTTTTGAATCACGTTATATGGTTTAATCCCAAAAAAACCAATAAGGAGACCATAGAACATAATGTACTAGCTGCAATAGGTCATAAGGAAATAAAGAAAAATTTATAGAATTTTCACATTTGAAAATCCATGGAACAAATAAATAATGTTCCACATGTTTTTTAACATTTTGGTGTTCCATGGAATGTTAAGGGAAAATCCGCATAACAAAGGAATTCTTGTGGGGCAATAAAAATAGTTACCTATAAACTTTAATAATTTTACAAATTGATGAAAATGTTTAAGAAGGATATGGAGAAACTAAGGGGAAGCTAGGAAGCACAAAAACTAGCCAGGATGAGATGTGATCCAACACAAAATAATTTATACAACTTATCCAAGTTCGAAGTTGAGGAAAAAAGAAACATTTTTCTACGGGTTTTTAACTTTTAGTGTTTCGTGAAATGCTAAGGCAATAAGCGTGGAACAAATGAATCCGCAAAACCAAAAATTTCAAGCCACGGAACAAAAGGAACCAATATCTATGACAAAATAAAGTCATGTAAAACAAAAAATATGCCACACAACACAAAGAACCATGCAAGACTCATAAAGTCTAAAGCAACACTAAAATATGCCTCACAACACTAAAATATATAGTGTAAAACTAAAATATGTCACATAAGAAATAAATCCGCATGATATGAAGATATTTTGCATAAATTTAAAAATTCATGGAAGTCTCAAAAATTCACTTTGAAGACTCCAAAATGTTACACAAGGCTAAAACATTTTGTATAAGACTTAGAAACCCACGAGAAGACTTAAAAAATCCGTGGAAGACTCTAAAATGTTTCACAAGGCTAAACCATGTTGTAGAATACTTAGAAAACCACAAAAGAATTATAAAGGCCGTGATACACTTAAAAACATTGTGAAGACTTAAAAATCTATAAAAGGCTAAAACATGCCACACAAAACTTGAGAAGCCGCATAAGACTTCAAAATGTCATGAACCATTAAAATAGCCGCGGAACAAAAAAGAGTGTGAATGACTAGAAAAGATTAAGGAAGGCCGTAGAAGAACTAAAACAAAAATCCAGTCACATAGAATTATATGAACACATTATTTTGATCTTTCACACTTAATTAAAATATTCAAATAATTTTGAATTTAATTTAAATGCATGGAAATGGAGTTTTGTAACTTTTAAAAACTTGGAAAAGGCCATGTGTGCTCAGATTTAGAGTTTCATGGGATATGAAAAATTGAAGCTCTCTTATTCAAATGATCTTGCACCTTTAGAATCCATTTTTTCCACTCAATGAAAAACATCAATATTTGATAAAATTTTAGGAAAACACAGGATATATAATGCACATATTTATAGATCCACCAAAATAAATAGTTAAGGATTATAGTTTATGTTTGAACAATAATATAAGATAGATCACATTATAACATGCATTAGAGATTAGATTAAGTGCATAACCATGAAAGAAACTGAACACAACACATGAACACAAGATATAAGTGGGAAAACCATGAAAGGTAAAAAACCCACTGAAAATCACTTATCTTTATTGAGAATATGAATTTAACCCAACACTCCCACTATTTCCTTGACTACACAAAATTCACTCATCAACTTTCCTCTATTAAATGACGGGGTATGGGTTTGTATTAAATTTGGTTGTTGAAATGTCATTTCTGGCCATGGACACGTACCAGAGCCATTTTTAAATTTCTCTCTCCAAACTGAACCAAAATTAGAAATTGACCATGGAATCGTGTAGAGAAATTCAACAGATTTCCAATGATATAAAGAACATGCAAATCCGAGTTCTGGATCAAAAGATATGACGATTTGAAGATTTAGGGAAAAAAAGCAGGCCAAAACGGATCGGCGGGAAAATACTTGAATTTTTTCCCACGCTCTGCCACTTAGATGACATGTGTCGGGCATTGATTGGCCACGTAATTCTCTCTCCTTCCCTTTCCATGGGTCTTCCTTGAAAATTTTGACTTTTCTTTCACTTTGGAAAAAAATTTCATTTCCCCCCGCGCCCGCCACTGGGACACGTGGAATGATCGGTTGGAGGACAGGCGCGGGGTCATCCTTGTCTTTTAATTTTTGGCCCAAGACTTTGCAAATTTTCCTAAGTCTTTCCCTGGCTCCGAACTCCCCCGCCTTAGGACACGTGTCCTGTGTCTATTGGCTCGGGCCGACCCTTCAAACCTTGCCCTTTGAAATTTTCGGCCAACACTTAGCAAATTCTTCAAGTCATTTTCCCCCTGACACGTGGCATTTCCTGATTCATCCGTGGGCCTCCTTGTTCCTGTTTACAGCGAAGACACGTGGCAAGATTCCATTCGCTCTCGGCTCTTTCGGCTTTTCGCATCCGCGTGTACTTTTGGCCCGGATGTCCCAAACGAAAGTCCTCTGTTTCGGCCGAACCGGCCGGTTCACGTCCTCCACGTACTTTTGTCCCAACTGTCCTAGACTGCCTGGGAAAAAATTCTCCGAACCACCCAAAATGGACTGACTTGCGCCAAACCGGCTGATCTGCGTCCTCCACGTACTTTTGTCCCGGATGTCCCAGACAAAACTTGGCGATTTTTTCCACTTTCGGCCGATTCGTCTTTTCACGTCCCGACGTCCCAATTGCTGCATGGACCACTGGCGGATTTTTGGCTGATTCGCGCCCCGATGTCCCAACTGTCCCAGCTGCTGCAAGGACTAGGAATTAGCCGATTTTCATGATTTTGGGCCTTGAATCAATCTACTTTCTCGGGACAGAATAATCTGATGCATGTTATCAAAATTACCCTGGGGGGTGAATTTTGGATAACAGTACTAAAAAATAAAAATTATGGTAAATCAAATAAATTCTAAATAACATAGATAAAATGGACAAGAAATTATCCCTTCATGTTGGGATGAAGTGGCCTTTTCCCCTTCCCGCAAATCCGGTTCGAAGTTGTAAATCACACGAGTCAAAATTTCCCCGAATCAACACTTTAATAAATGGAATAATTTGTTTTACAAGAATCAATGAAGTAACTTTTTAATCTTACTACGATTCTCTTTTATACTTAGATCAGTACTAGTAACTCTAAAAGAGGACTAGTTATTTGTATTTAATTACAACTACTTAGCTATGAGATATCTATAACAATTAATTGTTAAGGAGTTATAATTGTGGAAGGAGTAGTGCATGCCACACTTGGATGAAATTCATATTTTTAACTTCATATGAGGTCTACAATTGACTCTTATTTGAGGTAATCAATCACTGCCAAAATATATCAAATATTATTCATTATATCCCTATAATCATGATGATTGTAAGTATATGAGTTGTTCTGTTTGTATGCTCTGTGTCTTCAATCAACTAGTGTTAAGTCGAGATTGCATGGTCCTCATAATTCACGTGATGGTTGAGATGGTAGTCAATTTTTATACTCCTTTGATTGTTTTGACTAGTGTACTAGTTGCATCAACTCATCATTTTGTCATTTGAGTCATCTTCCTCTTTTGCGTAAGTTCCTCATTCCAAGCGATTATGCATTAGCACTTGAGTGATTCTGTACTCCAAAGTGAGTCCTGTGCTATTGCATAATAGATTCCTACATTGGTCTATAGTTAGATCCTATGATGTCTTAATATATGCTCTTCAAATTCATTATTAATACTCATAAATATTCATTTAACCCATATTTGAAGAAGTAAACACAAGATGAAAATAAAAAGGTTATACACAATATTTGCTTCTAAAATATATTAAACTATTAATTATAAAATGAAAATATCATACTTAGTGGAAAATTATGACATGAAAAAACATGGGTTTACATAAGATAATTGAGGGCTCATCACTCCCCCACACTTAAGATTTAGTAGGTCCTCCTGCTACCTGTTCAAGTTCTCAACAATTCTTGAGTAATTATATTCATTGGAAAAAGTATGTCATGTCTCATCTTGCTCTATATCAAAAAAACAAAAGAACTTTACGAAAGTGTCCCTCCATTATTTGTAACTAGGTTCGAATGATCCCCATTGGAGTTACAATGTGGAAAAGGGGATATAACTAATGGAGGTCGATATCTCATTCCAATTCATTGTTCCTACATTTCCGATATAATATTACATAGATATTTGACCCTCTTCAATGACCAGTGGAGATTGGTTGGAGAAATAACCTCCTTATTTTTCCAAGGATCTAGAAGCAGCCGATATTTAATTTGACAAGCATGAAAATTGACATTAAATGTTGGGAGTACCTTCTCCTTGAAATATTATATGCAATTTTCCAAATTTTCTTTATACCTATCCACCAATTGCAAACAATAAACTTGGGACTGAAATGTTTTGAAAAATTTAATAGGAGCATGGAGATCATACCTCATTAAGAGGCCTATATTAGCTTATTCTCTTATATATGCTCCATATACACAAAATGATGTCTCAAAGTAGAGATAAATGACCTCAATTGTACCTCTCCCATATATAGATTAATTGGAATTTCAATTTTCTTTGGGAGAATATATATATGGACATAAAACTCACAATAAATTTTTGACAACATGATCTACAGATGTATATGCACCAAAACATTGTCCGTCGTCGTCAAATTCTATAAAATCCATGGAAAAAACCTAGAAATTTTCCACATAAAGAATTGTTCCTTCAAAAACAATGCATATAAATTAGAAGGAGCCCTGCAAGAAAGGGCCTTGTCACATAACCGACATATATGATGCACAATATCTTGAATCATTTTATTTTCCTCAACCACTCCCCTAGTACTGTAACATTATTACATCCATTTAGCTATTCCCCTCAACATAATGATCTAAGCACACACAAAGTCTATTTGATTTGTTTGTTACGTGGTAAGTACATGCTATGTATCCCTCCTATTCTCTTGCAAGAGTAAAGGTGATGTGTTTAACTCCTCTGTTCTAGTTTGAAGGAACTGGATTCTATTTTCCATTTCTTCCACATCATGTTGAAGTTGAAGGATTGTCTCTTCTTTCTATTCTATGGTTTTTTGGAGCCCTTGGATTTTCTGTTCTTTCTCAGACTCCAACTGGGAGAAAGTGGCCTCTTTTTTTTGCAAAAGGATTTGTAAGTGGACAATTCTATCCTAGGCCTATTGGAGTTTACACTGGAATTTAGAGAGATAAAATTCTTGAGGGATGATTGTGTTAGAATCATGAGGTAAAATAGGTTCTCCTTTGAACAAGGTTACTTTTCCTTTGTCTTGATTAGGAGATCCCTCAACAGTGATTGAAGTTTTTTTAACTTCTATATATAAAAATTTGAGTCAATATTTAGTCCCCATTTCATACTACTATTCATATGGTTCTTGAGTGAAAAGAGTAATAATTAACCCATGTCTTTGGCCATTTTTATATTGTTTGTTGTCATATTTTCTATCTTACACCTACACTCACCTAGTCATTTTTATTATTTTTGTCTTTCTAATTTTGATCGGGACACCCAACCTAGGACCTGGGACACCTCGGGCACCCCTGGTCCCATTCTAGGCACCCTAATCCTCTTTACACTTTACTTGCATCTTTTGGGAACTTTATAGCCATTTGAGCTTTCTATATTTTTAGTTTTCGGCATTTTTGGGGTTAATTATGAAGTTGGAATAAGAGAACCATATAAATATAAAGTTACGAGACCAAGAACTAAGAACTTACTATCACACATCTAGGTTACATTCATCAAAGTAATCTAAAGCTACATTTGCATCCATCTATCTCCATCACAAGGCACACAAGGCTGGTTCATCTGCATCACACTTCATAGGAGCTGATTCTATTGTTTTCATGCACACATTTACTACATTCTACATCTAGTTATTACTCTCTACTTCACAAATTTTGACCGACACAAGAGAAACCTAGGGCACGATTGGAACTCACACACCTAGAACTACATTAGGTATGAGATGTAGTACATCACTCGTTATTAAGTTCACCATTTTTCTCACCGAGGATAGTCTAAACTCTTCATATGCATCTTTATTTTTAGGGGTTCGATGCTTGTGTTGGGTTTTACAGTCTCTCCTTCATCTTTGATTTACAATGACATCCAACATAGTTCATGAAGATAATACAATAAGAATCAAACACAATAAGTCATTTAGAGACACCCTAGAGGAGGTTTCAAGTAATATCCATAGACCGTGGTGCCCACAAGTGCCCTAATATTTTCCTGGTGCCCCAGTCTAGTTAGAGAGCTCGGATATGTTCTTTCGGGAAAGCTTCGTGTGGTTGTTTCCTCCTCTTTTCACTGGTTGGAAGCGTGACATAGTCCCATACCTTTTTCAAATCAGATAAGGATTTACTAACCCTTCTTACACATTAGGATTTCACATTTTCATTTACTTTGTTGTTTTTGTCACTTTTTTTATTTATTTAGCTATTATTTACCGCTTTGCATAAAATATGATTACACTAGAATAAAAGCTTATTTTCTTATTTTAGTTAATCACTGATTTGGGAGAGCCTTTAATAGTGATTGGGGTTTTTTCAACTTCCATATTAGAAACTAGAACAAAGGGAGATACAAAGTGAGGAGGTGATGCGGGGGTATATCGAGTAAAGTTTTCATAATTATAGCTTCTTTTTGTTCCTCCCGAGAAGGAATTTTTTTGCTTGGGGTTCATTAAGGGTTTGAGTAGGCCTTGATGTTCTAAGGAGTTTCCTTGGCCATTCGATGTATAGGGCCCTCTTTCTATAACCAATGTAGGTTCCAAGGCATACTTCTTTTGAAATTTAATCCACTTCTTAGGGCCATGGCGTTTCTTGATAAAATGGTGCTTGCAAATTAAATGCATTAGGCCTTGGAATTTCAAATAGGATGTACCCCAATGGAATTTTTTGACACAGAGGAGACAAAGTCAAATAAGAATTGGGGAAAATTCTTTTTTTTTTCAAGATTTATCTTGGCCATGATGGAGGTGGATAATAATTCTTAACACAGGGCCTAGAATGACCTCATACTGACCCTCACATGTGAAATATTTAATCACCCACTTAGCTACCTCTGCCCATGGTTTAGGAAGAGTACCCATTTTTATGCCTTTAGATTTTTCCTTTATTATCCATGACCAGTTCTAATTTTTCTTTTTCCCAACAAAAATTATCTTAATTACTTCATAATAGGGTGCCTTAAAATTAACTAATTTCCCTTCTTCTAGAATTCTTGAAATTTGACTAATGATAATAGGAATGAACAAAAATTTCATACCTTTTACCTTGGCATGTCCCTCTTGAATATTCTTTGCACACTATTCTTTTATTCTTGGATTGAATTATTCATATGCCAATATAAAGTCAAGCGACCCTTCTTTCTCAAAAATTGCTCTGATTTCATATCAACTAGAAATTTAGCTGAATTTGTAAGCTCATGCTTTGAAGTCCGATCCCCATAGCTAATGCTTGAAACAAAGCAAGTAATTTCTAAAATTGGATGGGATAACAACACAAGAATGGAGACAGACTAATTTAGAAATGGAACTTTTTCTAGTGAAAGAATGAGATCAATATTATCGTAGGAGTGAAATGAAAGAAGTGTAAAATTGGAAAATGATAAGGGGACAAAAAGTATATATATGGGAAAACACGAATTGGGAAATTTTTCACAAGTTTCAACGTGATAACACACAATGGGAAGTAACTTGGTACATGTGCAAGATTAATGTGGGAATGAGTGGTGGATTTATTGGGATATGCAGTACATGAGAACATATTGGGAATGGGGAAGTCATCAATTCACACAAGCACCATAATGAACATCTCATGATTAAACTTTTAAAAATTCAAGAAAAGAATAACCATGCATACCTGATTTATTTCACTTGTTAAATACATTGACCATCATGTAAATGCTTATTTTTTTCTCCCTCCACATGTTGTTCCTCATTTATTGATTGCACGATTCAAGGGTAGTGACTGCCATTTCTAGTTTTTCACCACTTGCACTTGTTATTTTCTAATGGTATTTTCTTTTTTTCCTTTTTAGAAGTAATCATCATCATTTCTTGTTTTCATTCAATAATTCATAGGATCATGACCACCATTTCTCATTTTCAACCATAGCCTATTTATTATTAATGAGAACTAATTTATCTTTGAGTTGAATTGGACAAAGAGACTTAACCAACATTAGGTTAATTTTTTTGGTATAGCCTCAATCTATGGCCATTAACCAACATTACTTTACTTTCCCTATCAATTGGAATCAACTAAACCATTCCATTGTTAAAGACTTCCTCAATTTGGTATGGACCCATCCATCTTGTTTGCAATTTTCCTTTAAATTCCTTGTAGTTTGAATTAACTAATAGTGTTTAATCTCCTTTTTTAAACATCATTTTCTTAATATGTTTATCATTCCATACTTTGGCCTTTGGTGTTGGATGATTTATATCTAATGTAATGCTTGTAGTCTCATCTCATCCAAATCATTTAGTTTAATAATTCTTGCTTGTTGTGATTCTAATAAATCAATTCCCACTTTAGAAGATGTTCTTAAGGTCTGAATCTCAAATTCTATTCGAAGAATAGGTTTTTTTCCATAAACCAACTCTTAAGGAGTGAATTATGTGGTTATTTTCCAATTAGTATTATAGGACCATACTACCTCAAGTAACTTTTGAACCAAAAATTTCCTTGAAATATCTACTATATTGGTTAGGATATTCTCCAACTCTATGTTAGTAACTTCCACTTGATCATTGGGTGAGGATGGTATGGGGATGAATTATTGTGCTTAAACTTGTATGTTGCTACAAAGGAACTAATTACACCTGATATAAATTGTGGTCCTTGTTATGAAACAATGGATCTTGGTGCTCTAAACCTTTGGAAGATGTGATCATATAAAAAAATTGTAAATTTTTCATCCCTTGTATATTATAAAGTGTGCACCTTAATCCGTTTGGTGACATAATTTGTATAAGAAAAACTTCACTCCTCTTAAGAATTTGGGTCAATTGGTCTAATGAAATCCAATCCCCACTCTCAAATGGTTATAAAACAACATGAGGCTAGAGTGGCATCGAGATATAAATGTTGGATTCCCCATCCTTTGACATTGGTCACACTTTCATACATAATTTTTGACATCTCTTGAAAAAGAAAGCCAATAGTAACTAGCTCCCAATATTTTATGGTTGGTTCTTGAAAATAAGTAATTTCCTAATGTCTCATCATGGCATGCCCCGAGTATGTCAAAGATCTCAAATTCATCTACAAACATGTTATCCAAAATAAGCCCCTTGCTTATTTTTGGCTAACTCCCTTCATTCCTTCCTCCCTTGTGCCTCAGTTAGAATCTTTCATTTTTCAACACTCAAAACCTTCTTGAAATGGCACCATTAGATAGAGCTCCTTCTCAACTTTCCAGAAAGGTAAAGTTTTCCTCCTAACTCCATGTATTTATGAATTTATGGCTCAGTGGAGGTTTTGTGGGAAATATTCCTAGAAAGTCCCACCCGGCCAATCATTGGGAGGGGAAGCGCCACGTCAGCAAAGGGATGGCGGGAGGTGGAGGAAACATGGAGAATTTTTGAAGTGTTTGGCGGGGGTGCAAAGGGGAAATTTTGGCCTGTGGGCCCGCCAACCAGTGAGATCATGCCACGTGTCCTCGGGGCGTCGGGGGTCGGAGGTGCGAAAGGATTTTTTCCTTTTCACCCAAGTTTGGGAAATTTCAAAAGGAAAGCCCACCCCCAAAAAACCCGTAGCCAATAGGAGGAGGCCACATGTCCCAGGGGCCATCGGGGATCGAACCGGTGGGGAGGAGTTGGGAAAATTTCCCAAAGGTTGGCACAAACAAATTTTTGGCCCTAAGGCCCGTGACGAATCACATCGTGCCACATGGCCTCAGAGCTTCGGGCCGGTGGAGAATTTTTGGAAAATTTTCCAAAGGCTGAAATGATGGAAATGAAGTAGAAAAAGAGCCCGCAACCAATCAGAACATGCCATGTGGCATTAGAGTGAGCGGGGCACGGAGATTTTTGGGAAATTTTCCAAAATGTAAAAAGTGGGAAAATTTCGAGTTTTCGGCCCGCCAACCCATTTTGGCCCTATTTCACCCTAAATGTTCAGAGGGGCATAAATTTTGATCCAAAGCTCATTTTTTCACATTCTTTATATCATTGGAAATATGGTGAAATTATCTACATGATTATGGGATAATTTTTGTGTTTTGGTGGGGTTTGGAGAGATAAAATTGGAAAACACCTCTGGCACGTGGAAATTGATAGAAATGACATTTCAACCACCATTTTTAATGAGGAATGGCTCACATTCTCTCCCAGCATGGTCTAAAACATTGGGAAATGGATTTTTAAGGGAACCCATGCTGTTTTTATGAATTTGGTTGGTGGTTGAAAGCTCCTCTCATGTTTTCCCATGTTTCTCTCTCCTGAGCTCGAATTGGCATTGTAAAAGCAGAATGGGCTCATTTTTAAAAGAGTTAGACATTTTTTTCTTGCTCTAAAACTCCTCTTTTCTTCCTCATCAAGTGGATTTGTGGATTTTTTACCTTTTCATACAACTACAACACCCATTTTTGCCTCCTGGCCATTGTAATGCACTGTATTGGACCTGGAATGATAATGTATGCTTTGTGATTGAATTTTCTCAATCCTTTCATGTGTTTATCATTGTCTCCTAATCCCTCATTACATTTTGGAAATCTTTGCATGTTTTGTGTTGTATTTTCTAGTGAATTGTGTATATTTTGTAGTAGCAGTGTCTACTACTCCTTTGGTGCATCACCTTAATTAGACTAGGTTTATTTTTTGCATTTTCTCAACCCTATCTCCTTGGAAAAGTTTGGTTAAAATATAGGTAAACCCTCTGCAGAATGTTGTGCACACTTGAACAGAGGAGTTGAGGAACCAACCTCTAATCTGGAGGATCTTTTCCAGTCCCTGCAATTCCCACACTTGTGTGAAAAGATCCAATGTTGTGCAATCACACTGGATGCTAAAATGTCAACTAGAAATCTGATAGAACATCTAGAGGGTGCTGTTGATTTGTACTAACAGTTTTGGCATGCCCGGTGGGACCTTAGAGGTCTTCATCTTCATTGCAACAAAATTTATGTGCCTTTGTTGCAAGTTTCTTTCTTAAAAGAGCCCTGAATTACACATCTGGTGACTCCAAGGAAGAAGAATCAACTAGTTTTAGTAGTCCAGACCTGAAAAAATCATGAGAAGAATCACCACAAGGTCAAGAGTTGGAGAAGAAGAAGTGTTGTTTGAGTATCTGCAATTATCTCCAAGAAGAAGACAAAGAGGGAGGAGAATTCAAAGGTCTCCATCTCCACCAAACAGAACTCTATCAACTCCTCCACCTGGTAGACCTTTCATCCAATCAACAAGGGTTCTAAGGCCAATCAAAATGGCACAACACAACCCCTATGTCAATTTCACTGGTAGTAGCCCACTTGCTCTCAATGCACAAAATCTAATCCTAGTTGCAGCATTGAAGAACATTCCATACTTTACTGGAGAGAATCAGACCACTCCTAGTGATCATGTCAAAGATATTGCTAATATTTGTGCAATCCATGAGATTAATGAGATGTAAATTACTATCAAAATATTGGCATCTTCATTCAAAGGGAAAGCTTTGCAATGGTTCAAGAGCCTTGCTTCAGGCTCTATCCAAAATTGGAACCAGTTATGTATAGCCCTCCATGAGCAGTTTGGAGAAAAGGGAGATAACTTGTCCCTTTTGGAACAATTGACAACTATCAAGAGAGCTCCCAATGAGTAGCTGACTGACTTCAACTTTATATTTCAAAGGACTTGGGAGAGAATTCCAATGGCAGTAAGGCCAACAGTAGAAGGTGCTTTTCTATATTACCTTAAAGCTTTAAATTCTGATATTTCTATGTTAATTCAATCCATGGGAGGCACAACTATCCCTGCTGCTTATAGCATTTCCATTAGGGCTGAAAATTGTCTGATTCAAGCTGGTAAGCTAGCTCCTAGGCCTCCAATGCCATTGTATCCAAATTTAGAAAGTCCAAGCACTAGTCAAGCACCTAATTTAGCTCTTATTCCCACTCCTAGAAATCAGAATTCAAATGAAGCTTCTACTTCATCTTCTAGTGCCTCAAATGAACTTCAAGAAGTCATGAAGCAATTGCAAAATTTAGGTAATGAGCTGGTTACACTCAAGAGGCAGCAAGCCCAAAGTTTTAGACCTTCTTATCAGCCTCAAGCTCAGCCTAACAGGCAGCCATATCAACCTCAAAGACCACCCAATCTAAGCTGTAAATCAAAATCAAGCAAGGCCTCCTGCCAACAGAACATTTCAGCCCTATAATCCCAATGTTGCATCTCGCTCTAAAGTACTAGTGCGGTCAAGACAAAACAACATAGCTCAAGAGTATGATTGATGTTTCCCATGCAATGAACCTCACAACTAATCTATGTGCTTCAATGGTTCTCTAAATCAAGCCTTAATGGTAACAACAACTATTGTAGAAGGTAAGGAAATAACCAACAACATGAAACATCCTAGCAACAATCAACTCCAAATGATACCACACTTGTAAAATGGCAAGCAAGAAGACTTTTGTGGCATGAATCAAACAATATCTCAAAGTGTTGCAGCCAACACAAGGTCAAAAAGGAGAAATTTGGGTGAAGGGAAGCCATTGGCTCCAAGTGATCCACAACCTTCTACCACTCCACAAACTGTTGGCAAACAAAATGCAGTTCCAAACATGCAAGGACAACCCAAGCCAACTCCTAGACCAATTCAGATGCCAGTTGTTGCTGCCCATGTGCAAGGAATGAATGTGTAGGCCAAAGGACAACAAAGAGATGCTTCATCTCCATTCAACATCATTGATTAGATGAAGAAGACAAATGTAAACATATCAATGTGGGAATCACTATCCATCCCAGGCCAAAGAGATTTGCTACAAGCTGCCATGAAGGACTGGTCAACTTCAAATCAACATGTCCAAATGTAAGAGAAGGTACTCACAAATGTTGCCTAGCCTAAAGAGAATCATGGAGAACAGTAAGGTAAAATGTTTAAGCCCCCTTCATTTTGTTTCATTGATCATTGGGGACAAATTAGTACACAATTGCATGATTGATTCCGGGGCAAGTAGTTCAGTAATGCCCAAGCAAATAGCTGATCAGTTGGGCCTCCAATATGGAGTCATTTCCAAAGGGGTAGTGCAATTGGATGGGACAAAGTGACAATAGTAGGAGTGATTAAAAACTTGAGTCTTACTTTACATGCATGCCCCAACGTTGTTGTTTTGCAAGATGTCTCAGTGATAGATCTTCCACCACTCTTTGCCCTATGTTTGTCAAGGGATTTCATAGCTAAGATTGGAGGTTACTTATCTGCTGATTGGTCACACATGTTATTCAGAACAAGATATGGAACCAAAGCCACAATCAGATCTGAGCCTATTGCTAACTTCCACATTGAGCCTCACACTCCAAGCCAAATCAATACTAACTGTTCAGTGTTTGATCAAGAGGATTATCCAAGCACTGATGAAGCTGACACCAAAGTTGGAAGCATCCCAGATTTGACTCTTGATGAATGGGCAAGCAAGGTGCATGCTTTTGATCCTTATCAAGAAATAGAAGAATCTGAGCTAGGAGTCTATTGCATACATGAATAAAATCAGTTTGTTCCTAGCATCACCAAGCCAGACCACAAGGATGACAACGAGGTATGGCAGTTGTTATTTGATGGATCAAGAAGTAGACAAGGTGCAGGAGGGGGAGCTATGCTTGTTTCACCTCAAGGAGTTAAGTATTATTTAGCTTTTAGATTTCAGTTTGCATGTTCTAATAACACTGCTGAATATGAAGCTTTAATACAAGGATTGCATTGGTCAGTCAAGAGAGGATTAAAGAACTTGAAAGTCTTTAGTGACAAAGTGAGCTGATTGTCAACCAAGTTAAGGGGCAACATGCTGCCAAGAATTATCTACTCAAGTGCTACAAAAATAGGGTGTGAGACCTCATTGAAGATTTTGAGGGCTTTAGCATCAAATCCATCCCTAGAAAAGAAAACCAAGCTGCTGACAGACTTGCAGCAGTTAGAGCAGCCTTTGATGTTGTTGAAGGCATCAAGAAAGAAAAATTATAGCCAAGCATTCATGTGATTGTAAGGCCTTCGGTGCCAGACAACAATGTAAGTTGGAAAGTGTTTAAAAATGATCAACAAATCATCCATTTCTTGTAAGAAGAGGTTGAGTTCTTAGCTAAAAATTAGGAAAATTTAGAACAATAATATGGTGATCAAGTGGTACAACTAAGAACCAACAAACTACCAAAGGGACTTGTCACTTTGGAGTCCATTTTCAATCCTAATGATCAATTTAAGAAAGAGAAAGAAAACATCCAAGTCAAGGGAGAAGATTCAGTGCCCATCTTGGTGGGAGAAGGCAAGTCACTCCAAATTGGTAAAGTGACAACTGAGCAAGAAAGGTATGAGTTCATATAGCTTTGTCAAGAATTCCCTGATGTGTTTTCTTGGAGCTATGAATATTTGAAAGGTTTCAATCCCAAGTTAGCTCAACACACTATTGAATTGGACCCAAGTGCTAAACCCATCAGGCAAAAACAAAGGCCAGTCAATCCACACATGGAGCCTCTCATGAGAAAAGAATTGAATAAGTTGATAGAGGCAAGTATCATATTTCCTATCAAGCATTCTAGTTGGGTAGCCAACTTGGTTCCAGTTAGAAAGAAGAGTGGAGAAATCAGATTGTGTGTTGACTTCAGAGATTTGAATAGAGCATCTCTCAAGGATCATTACCCACTTCCTTCTATGGAGCAGATTTTACAAGTTGTTGCTGGCTCTGAAAGGTTTTCATTGCTTGATGGCTATTCAGGGTACAATCAGATCATGGTGAAGGAAGAGGATTAGTTCAAGACAACCTTCACAACCAAATGGGGGACTTATGCATATAGAAAAATTCCATTTGGGCTGTCCAACGCTAGAGCTACATTCCAAAGGGCAATGGACATGGCGTTCAAGGATTTGATTAACAAAATGGTGCTGATATATCTAGATGATATCACTATTTTTTCAAAAAATGCAGCAGACCATCTCTTTCATTTGAGACAAGTGTTCCAAAGGTGTAGAAGATTTGGGGTATCTTTGAATCCCAAAAAGTGTATTTTTCTAGCTCATGAAGGAAAGCTCCTTGGCCACATTGTCTCCAAAGAAGGATTAGCAATTGATCTAGAAAGAGTTGAAGCCATAAGAGCACTGCCATTACCAAGCCACAAGAAAGCCCTTCAAAGTTTCTTGGGAAGGATAAATTTTGTTTAGAGGTTTGTCCCAAATTTTGCAGCCCTTGTCAAGCCTATCACCAAGATGTTAAGGAAAAGCATGGCTTTCAAATGGACAACAGAGGGCAAGGAAAGTTTTGAAGCAATCAAAGAAGCTATCTCACAAGCTCCAACCCTCATTAACCCAGATTTCTCCAAGGATTTCATCCTCTATGCATTTGGAGGTGGTGATATTATTTCTACAATTTTGGTACAAGCAGAACGAAGACAATGATGAGCAGCCAATTGCTTTCTTCAGCCAAATCCTGGAGGACTATGAGGTGAGATATTCCTTCATTGAGAAGCATGTTCTTGTAGTGATTAGGAGCTTGAAGAAATTTAAGCATCTAGTTTCAAACAACAAGGTTCAACTGCTGGTTTCTCATGTGGGAGTTAAAGACTTCCTCCTCAATAAAGACCTAAATGAAAAGAGAGTAGGGTGGATTACTCATGTCATGGAATATGACATTGAGATCAAATTCACCAAGTTGGTCAGGGGAAAAGGATTGTGTGAGTATCTGGTCTTGAACAAACAAATGGAAGCATGCAATGAGGAAGAGGTTGTTTTGGCATTGCAAGACAACCATGAACAAGGGAGCACTCAAGAAGAAAATGATGGTGTCCTCACTCCTTGCTGGACCCAAGACATAATGCACTTCCTACACACAGGCCTATGCCCTCCAGAGATGAATAAAACCAAAAGGAGACACTTCAGATTATAGGTTGTCCCATATGCCCTTGTTGATGGTGTTTTGTTCAAAAGGGATGTGAATGGAGTGCTGCTGAGATGCATTAGTACAAATCAGATTCATTGAGTGTTGGAAGAGTTTCATGGTGGATCAGCTAGGGGTCATTTTGCACCAAGAGTGATAACTCTCAAGATCATGAGGGTTGGCTATTATTGGCCCAAGATTTTCAGTGACTGTTATGCATGGATCAAGAGGTGAAATAATTGTGCATTCTTCACAGGTAAGGAGAGACTAGCTGCCCTTCCATTGCATCCAATTTTAGTTGACCATCCATTCATGCAATGGGGTTTGGACTTCATTGGATTCATTAACCCAAATTCAAGCCAAGGACACAAGTGGATTCTAATAGCAACAGATTACTTCACCAAGTGGACTGAGGTAGTGGCACTCAAGGAAGCAAATGAATCTAGCATCCTAGACTTCTATGAAGGGATAGCAACCAGATTTGGTGTACCTGCTACAATAATATCAGATAATGCATTGGCATTCATTGGATCCAAGGTAACTAAATGGGCTGTCAAGAATGGGATCTACCTAAGCACTTCATCAAATTATTATCCTCAGGGTAATGGCCAAGCTAAATCTACAAACAAGAACTTGTTAAGGATCATCAAGAGGAATCTTGATGAAAATCAGAGGTCTTGGCATACTAAATTGAAATCAGCCTTGTGGGCTGATAGGATAACTCCCAAGAGATCTACAGGTAATTCTCCATTCAAGCTTGTTTATGGAAGAGAGGAAATTTTCCCATGTCACTTGAGTTGCCAACATTAGAACTCATGAAGTAGTTGGAGTTGTTGGAGTTTGGGCCCATGGAGGTTAGGTATGCAGAATTGATGGAGCTCCAAGAAATTAGAAATCAGGCATCCCAAGCAATGGAGAAGGATCAAGCTTTGATCAAGAAGACCTTTGATAGAAAGGCCAAGGATAGATCTTTCCAAGTTGGGGATCTAGTGTTAAAATGGGATGTAGACAAAGCAAAGCCAGGGAGGCATTCAAAATTTGATGCCATTTGGAGTGGCCCCTACATGGTCACAAAGTGTAAGGACAATAATACCTTCCAATTGTTTACATTGGATGGTGAAGAATTGTAAATTCCAGTCAATGGAATTCATCTGAAGCATTGCTACTGAAGGAAATTCTCCACCTTGTACATATTAGCTTAGGTTTTCATTCCTCCAAGTGCTTGTGCACATTGTTTTGTTGTAGTTTAGATTTTCTTTCCCTAAGTGCTTTGGCACAAGCCTGTTGTTTCAGAAATGTATATTTACATGCCTTGCTCCAAATCAGATGGTGTTCTACCCTCCATCTTCCTCCTTGTATTGTTCTAATCAGTTGGGGTACCAAGCAGAGAGTTTGATGACTCCCTGCCCAATGGATTACTTTAGGAAACTGGTAACTTCATCCAATAGGTAGATGACCCCTCCGAGTCACCAAAATTGTTATCCAAAATAAGCCCCTTGCTTATTTTTGGCTAACTCCCTTCATTCCTTCCTCCCTTGTGCCTCAGTCAGAATTTTTCATTTTTAGGCACTTAAAACCTTCTAGAAATGGTACCATTAGATAGAGCTCCTTCTCAGCTTTCCAGAAAGGTAAATTTTTCCTCCTAACTCCATGTATTTTTGAAGTTATGGCTCGGTGGAGGTTTTGTGGGAAATTTTCCTAGAAAGTCCCGCCGGCCAATCAGAAGTGCCACATCAACAAAGGGATGGCGGGAGGTGGAGGAAACATGGAGAATTTGCCAAAGTGTTTGGCGGGGGTGCAAAGGGGAAATTTTTTCATATGGGCCCACCAACCAATGAGATCACACCACGTGTCCTTGGGGCGTTAGGGGTCAGAGGTGCGAAAGGATTTTTTCCTTTTCACCTAAGTTTGGGAAATTTCGGAAGGAAAGCCCCCCCCCAAAACCCGCAGCCAATAGGAGGAGACCACGTGTCCCAGGGGCCATCGGGGATCAGACCGATAGGGAGGAGTTGGGAAAATTTCCCAAAGGTTGGCACAAACAAATTTTTTGGCCCTAAGGCCCGCGACAAATCACATCGTGCCATGTGGCCTCGGAGCTTCGGCCGGCGGAGAATTTTTGGAAAATTTTCCAAAGGCCAAAACGATGGAAAATGAAGTAGAAAAATAACCCGCAACTAATCAAAATGTGCCACATGGCATTAGAGTGGCAGGGCATAGAGATTTTTGGGGAAATTTTCCAAAACGCAAAAAGTGGAAAAATTTTGAGTTTTCGGCCCGCCAACCCATTTTGGCCCTATTTTCCCTTAATGTTTAGAGGGGCATAACTTTCGATCCAGAGCTCAGTTTTTCACGTTCTTTATATCATTGGAAAGCTGGTGAAATTCTCTACACGATTTTGGGATCATTTTTTTGTTTTGGTGGGGTTTGGAGAGATAAAATTGGAAAACGCCTCTGGCATGTGGAAACCGACAGAAATGACATTTCAACCACCATTTTTAATGAGGAATGGCTTGCATTCTCTCCCAGCATGGTCTAAAACATTGGGAAATGGATTTTTAAGGGAACCCATGTTGTTTTTATGAATTTGGTTGGTGGTTGAAATCTCCTCTCATGTTTTCCCATGTTTCTCTCTCCTGAGCTCGAATTGGCATTGTAAAAGCTAGAATGGGCTCATTTTTAAAAGAGTTAGACATTTTTCTTGCTCTACAACTCCTCTTTTCTTCCTCATCAAGTGGATTTGTGGATTTTTTACCTTTTCATACAACTACAACACCCCTTTTGCCTCCTGGCCATTATAATGCACTGTATTGGACCTGGAATGATAATGTATGCTCTATGATTGAATTTTCTCAATCCTTTCATGTGTTTATCATTGTCTCTTGATCCCTCATTACATCTTGGAAATATGTGCATGTTTTGTGTTGTATTTTCTAGTGAATTGTGTATATTTTGTAGTAGCAGGTGTCTACTACTCCTTTGGTGCATCACCTTAATTAGACTAGGTTTATTTTTTGCATTTTCTCAACCCTGTCTCCTTGGAAAAGTTTGGTTAAAATATAGGTAAACCTTCGCAAAATGTTGCACACTTAAAGAGAGGAGTTAAGAAACTAGCCTCTAATCTGGAGGATCTTTTCCATCCTGCAATTCCCACACTTGTGTGAAAAGATCCAATGTTGTGCAATCACAATGGATGCTAAAATGTCAACTAGAAATATGATACAACATCTAGAGGGTGTTGTTGATTTGCACTAACAAAACCTAAGTAGAATATGTTCAGATCCACATTTAAAAATCATTCCACTCAACCATGTATACATCATAATTTGTTTAATCAATTATTGTTTTTCTTATGTGTGAAGAAGGTTGGGAACATCCATGTAGCTAAGTATTTATCCATATCTTCAAACCAAGGAGAGACAATAGAAATTAAAAATAGATGCTCATCCGAAAAATAATCATTGACATGATCATCCTTTCCTCAATTAGTTAGCCTTGAAAGAAAATCAACCACCACATTTTATTTCCCGGGCTTATCAATAATTTTAATATTAAACTCTTACAATAATAACAACCATCTTAAAATCTTGCCATGCACCAAAGGTTTATTCATTATATACTTAATATCAAAGTGGTCAATATGCACAATCACTTCATAGCATGTAATATAATGGAAAAACTTGTTAATTGCATAAACAACTACAAGAAATTCCTTCTTTGTGGTGGTGTAATTCCTTTTAGTAGGGGAAAGGTTTTTACTAATATAATAAATAGCATGCATCACTTCTCCTTTTTATTGTTTTCCAAGTACATCCCCTACTACTTCATTGGAAGCATATGTTTGTATATGAAAGGGGAGATTCAAATTTGGACCTCTTAATATGAGTGTTTTTTTAATTTTTCCTTGATAGTTTCAAAGGATTTTGGCATTCCACTATCCATTCAAATTTAGAGTCTTTAGTTAGAAGAGAAAATAATGGAGAAGCTATCTTGTTGAAATCAAAAATAAATCTTTGATAGTAGCTAGAATTCCGAGAAAAATTTTTACCTCTGTTTTATTTGTGGGAGATGGTATTTTTATAATGATACTGACCTTGTATAGATATAACTTGATTACTTCAACTGAAATGTGATGGCCTAAGACTATTCCCTGCTCCATCATGGATAAAAAAAATTCATGGTTTAAGGATAACTAATTTTTTTCACACCTAGAAAGGAATTTTTCTAGATTATCAATTGCATCTTGGAATGTTTCCCCATAAACAGTGAATTTATCCACGTAAATCTCTACACAATCATGAGTGAGATAAACAAATGTTGCTAACATATCTCTTTGAAAAGTGGTAGGAAAATTGCATAACCTAAAAGGTAATACCTTGTAAGAAAATGTTCCCCATGGGTAGGTAAAAGTGGTTTATCTTGATCCTTTAGTGCTACTGTTATTTGATTGTATCCACTTTTTAGGAATTATCACTAATGGAGAAACCCATTGGCTATATGAGATTGGATAAATGAATCCTACCCTAAGAATTTTTCAATTTCAGTTTTAACCATGTCTCTTAAGGCAAGGTTTATCCTTCTTGAGGTTGTCTGACTAGTCTAGAATCAGTTGTATAAATGTGGTGTGTACAAAATCTTTTGGGGTGAATACCTTTCATGTCACTATATTCCCAATCAAATTCTTGAGGATAAGAGCATACAATTTTAAATAGAGTATTCTCTTCTTGACTATTCATCCAACTATCGATGACAATGTTTTTCTGGGAGGATAGGAAATTGCTTGGTGTTTAGGTGGAGATAATTTACAATAGGATATTCTCTCAATAATGCATTCAATGGGAACCTATAGGAATTAATATGTGAATAAAAGTGATATTATGAAATATAGACTCTATCAAATCTAATTTTTGTGAAAAAGGACAGATAATGGGTTGATCATTCTCATCCATCATGTCATCTCTTATTTCAACTAATTGTAGCGTAGGACTCATAGTCGATTGGGAGTTGTAAGATTCATGTTGAGGCACATGACTTATATTCAGTCCAATGTAGGACAAATGATCACCATCCTAAATTTGATTTGAATGTTCTTGAATTATGACCATGGCTAGAGATGAAATCATATCTTCTGATTCATCTATATTATCCTTCCACCATTGTTTATTCTCTGTAGAAAAAGGTTTTGTGGCTAGATAGATGGACAAATTATTCGAATCACGTCCTTTTATAATCACCATATTTCCTATTCTATAGTCAATGAGGGTGGCATTTTAGGATTGTGGAGTTGAATTGCTTCACATATAGCATGATTTACACCTTGCTAGTTTACACAAGAATTAATGTCGGTCATAGGGTAATCGGTTGGTTAGGGTAACCGGAACTAGTTACCTATGCATGAAAGTTTATATTTAACTCATGGGAATTAAATCTAAATTTATTATAAATTTGATCTAAAGGTTGTAAATGCATAGCTAAGGTGCCCTAAGTTTTTCTAAGCTTATATAAGCTAGAAAACTAGGGTTAGAACAAAAGGATAGAGGGAGAATGTTAATTCTCCTTGATTTAAAAAGAAAAAGAAGAAAAAGGTTGCATGAAGACAGATCTTCAATGGAGAGAAGTTAGACAGAAGGAAATAAAAGGTACATATTAATGGTGAGAAGGTGGTTATGTCTTCTTCTATATTTCCTTTGTATTGTCTTGTCTAAATGTAATGGCTTGTATAATATGCAAAGCACATAGTCTTTCATCTTGTAGATCCATAGGTTGTTGTGAGATATTGTATTGTAGATACATGAGATCATATTATATTGTTAATCTATAGGAATATAGTATTGTATCTCGTTGGAGGGATTTTGGATATAGATAGTATCGTGATATTGTAGAGGAGGTTGTCTTCTTGTTTGCGGTGGAAAATGTAGTGATATGGAGGAGATACTTACTTCTTGGTGCACTTATATGGTTACACATTGGTAGACCCATGTGAGAGGCCTTGTTTGCAGATTCACAAGAGAGCTTGGTTGCACAATGGGAGATGTAGTAGTTCTTAGTATGTGAGATCTGGTGGTGTTTAGAGGCATGGTTGTAGTGCACTCATGTAGATCCATTTAGATATTTGGAGGAGAGGGGATACTCTTAGAGAGATGCATTGTAATCTTGTATTAAATAGTTGGTTTGTACTCTTGTTATATTATATATATGATATCTCTATCTTTGGTAGACGTATCCCACATTGGGTGAACCATGGTACATGTTGTGTTATGTGTGTGTACTTTTTTTTATTTGGATTGTTCTAGTTTATACTTCCATTGCTATAGAATTTGGGGAAAGATCTTGTGTGCATGCTTTTTTGTTATTGAATCATAGCACTATTCCGTAGTCTTGAATTCCCAACAACTGGTATCAGAGCTTGGTTATTTCAGAGAAAGTTTTTGCTTTAGTATATTATTAGTGGTTTACTAACAAGTATATGAGAGCATGGTTTCTTTAACCTGATGTGAAAATCCTAGGAAGATATTTAAATCTCAAGTGGAAACTAGAAATGTGAGGTTTCTTTGAAGAATACGGTGACCAACATCGATTAGGTGGAAACCGGTGTGTCAACAGGGGTGACCGTGGTCGGTTAAAGGGTAACCATGGTCAATTACAGGGTGATCGTGGTTGGTTACTGAGTAACCTAGTTTTAAATATAAAATCACATATCGAAGAATTAAGAAGATGCATGGAATGTGTCTTGTTTCTGAGGTGTCCCTCGTTCTTGGAGGCATAAGCATGTTAGTCATATTACAGATCCGGGTTATAGAGATATGGTTTTGTCTTGGTATTATAGTGCTTATATATTTTGGTTGCATATGCATGGTTTGGTATTGCAAATATGAGTATGAGATAGAGGAGTAGTTATGTATCATTTGGTGTAATTACATGCATGGGCTTCGTTAGAGAAGCATAATATAGTAGCACAAAATGAAGATGGGGTTTCCATCAGAGAAGCATGTTCTTTATTTGAAGATGCGGTTGAGTATCTTGGTGCTGGTAAGGTGATGTATTTCATCTTGATGTAGTTTTATATTGCATGGATTATTGTTGTAAAGTTTTTGTACAAGATTTGGGTGCTTCTTGAAATGGCTCAACACAACTATCGACTTTGGTCGGAGTAGGCACTGGTTTTGTGTACTATGCCAATTTTGGCATTGTGTTCATTCTAGCAGAACTAACATGGGTAAAGGAACCGAAATTGGTCATAGAGGAATCAATACCTATCAGAAACTTAGGTTGGTCTTTGTGGTGTGAATTTGTACTAGTTTTTTGCAGCAAAAAAGGGCATGGATGGTTCAGTGTCTTATTTTAGAGGATCGAGTTTCTTGCACATAGTGTACATGATAGAGATGGTGTAGATCACTTCAATGTTTAAATTAGAAAGAGGATGGAGTTGTCTTGGTTAGTCCAGTGAGACTTTGGGTCAGGTATCTCTATATGGTTCATGTTTTATTTCTTTCATTTGAAACAACTGGTATTATGTTTGGATTGTGTGCACAAGTAAAAATTTGCACCATGGATATTTGGTGGGTTTGAATTTTATTTATGGGATGTGTTGGAATCTTGAGGACAAGGATATATAGTCTAAGGATGATATCCTCAATGAAAAGTCATGTTTAGAAATAGCTGAATGAAAGAAGTTGACACAGTAATGAAAGAAGTTGATTCACCTACTTCACAAGAATTCCAAACTTCTGTAATGTAGAGGTATTCTTTGATAAGAAGGTAATCGGTTTGTATTTTATTTCATCTGTTTTATTTCCCACGACATATATAGCTTGAGCTTGGTGATTAGATGTAGTGCGGGGAGTTAAATTTAAGTGGGAGCAAGCCATGGTTATCTCGTGCATTACAGGTTGGACATATATGCACATGTGGAGTGAGAGGAGTATTTTATGTGGCATGAGGCACAAGTTGTTTTGGAGGAAAGTCATGGTTTTACAGGTATTTTGAGTTTATTGCATGATGACATCACTTCTAGTTTTATTTATAGTGCCTGGATATCCCTATGGGATTGCAGTTGATGGTTGTTTAGTTGGGTTAAGAAGAGAGAACAATTTTATTGACATTGAAGGGTAAAGAAGGAAAATCTATTTGTTACAGGTTACAGTGTGACAACAGTGTATATTTACATCTTATTGATGTTTCCTTTGTTTGATTTCATCTTGGATAGTTGTGTAGAGTATGTTGATGACATGTTTGTTGGTATTTTCACTCTTTATTAGTAGCATGGTTGTTTGTTGTTGATATTGATGAGCACATGATTCATATTTGGCTTTGGATTTAGTTGGTGGAAGAATTGGAGCTTCTGGAGAGCCTGGTGATATGGATGGATGTGCATGGTAAGTTTATAAATACGGATAGATTCTATTTTGTGAGTCTATGATTATGCATATATTTGTTTTGCACATGGATTCCTATGAGCACAATTTATATGCCTTGAGCATGAGTAGGGGATGTTTGTATTTTCTCTTGTTACTATGTTACTCCTTGATAGATAAATAATCTATGGATGGTTTTATTGGACATGATAGGTGTTTATGTAGAGTTGGATTTACTGAGTAATGCAGTATTTAGATTATTTGAGTTGTGCAGGTGTTGTGGAGTAAT
This sequence comes from Taxus wallichiana var. yunnanensis, assembly GCA_018340775.1. Taxonomy (NCBI): domain Eukaryota; kingdom Viridiplantae; phylum Streptophyta; class Pinopsida; order Cupressales; family Taxaceae; genus Taxus; species Taxus wallichiana. The sequence continues at coordinate 192,463,351 of CM031239.1, forward strand.
TAACCACGGGTTACATGTAGAACTCATTTGGGTTGTCTTGACCTAGGATCTTGTTTTGCTTACGCATATTTCAGTTTGACTTGTCTATGGTCAATTGCATTGGCGGTTACATGGAGACATGGATAGATGGTTAGAGAACATGTTTGGTTTTAAAGGTATGGATATGGTTGTGATTGAATCTTATTACTTCATTTTGAGTGGAAGATCTTACAGGTGTGTTAGTCATGGTGGCTTGGTTGCATGAGAGGCTTGGTGTTATGATTGATGGGAGCTTGATGTATGGATAGCTCATGTATCACGAATCAATAGTATCTTCATGTAGGTATATGGTAATTCATGGGTTTATTATCTTCTTGGTTTTAGAATATGGTTTAATCTTCCTAATTTCATTTGAGAGAATTGTTGATATAAAGAATAGATGGTCTTCACAGTATGTAGAGGATGGTGATGTATAGGTATAGGTACAAGTTCAGCAATTTATCTCCAAGTGGGATATTTTTAGGATTATGGAGCTGAATTTCTTCACAGATAACATGATTTACACCTTGCTGGTTTACAAAGTAACCAACACCGGTCGGGAGTAATCGACACTAGTTACCCGTGCATGAAATTTATATTTAATTCACAAGAATTAGATCTAAATTTATTATAAAGTTGATCTAAATGTTGTAAATGTATAGCTAAGGTGCCTTAAGTTTTTCTAAAGATTATATATTCTAGAAAACTAGGGTTAGAACAAAAAGGATAGAGGAAGAATGTTAATTTTCCTTGATTTAAGAAGAAAAAGAAGAAAAAGGTTGTATAAAGATAGAGGTTCAATGAGAGAGAAGGAAATAACATGTACATTTGAATGGTGAGAAGGTGGTTATGTCTTCTTCTATATTTCCTTTGTATTGTCTTGTCTAAATGTAATGGCTTGCATAGTATGCAAAGCACATAGTCTTTCATCTTGTAGATCCACATGTTGTTGTGAGATCTTGTATTGTAGATCCATAGGTTGTTGTGAGATCTTGTATTGTAGATCCATGAGATCATATTGTATTGTTGATCCATAGGAATCTAGTATTGTAGCTCGTTGGAGAGCTTATGGATATAGATAGTATCCAAATATTGTAGAGGAGGTTGTCTTCTTGTTTGCAGTGGCATATGTAGTGAGATGGAGGAGAGACTTACTTCTTGGTGCACATATATGGTTGCACATTGGTAGACCCATGTGAGAGGTCTTGTTTGCAGATTCACAAGAGAGCTTGGTTACACAGTGGGAGATGCAGTAGTTCCTAGTATGTGAGATCTGGTGGTGTTTGGAGGCACAGGTTGTAGTGTACTCATGTATATCCATTTAGATATCTGGAGGAGAGGAGATACTTTTGGAGATATGAATTATACTCTTGTATTTAAGATTTGGTTTGTACTCTTTTTATATTATATATATGTGATCTCTATCTTTGGTGGACAAAGCCCACATTGGGTGAACCATGGTACATGTTGTGTTATGTGTGTGTAATTTTTTTTATTTGGATTGTTCTAATTTATACTTCCATTGCTATAGACTTTGGGGAATTGTTTAGATCTCATGTGCATGACTTTGTTTGTTATTGAATCATAGCACTATTCCATAGTACTAAATTCCCAATAGGAAGAAGTGGCTAACTATGGGCGTCCTAGGATCAAAGGTTATCTAATTTTCCTATTCTTATTTTTTATGACCATAACATCTACCAAATAATATCATGTGATCCAGAGGATCCTCACAGAGAAACACCGATCTAATATCTTCTTAGAAATTGTTGTAGTCATTTTTAAAGCGTGGAGAAAAATTATACGACTCCGACAACAACTTGTTTGCAGGAAACGAAGCTCGTTTGCAAAAGTTATAGCCCGCTGAAATTTTTGGGCAACTGGTGAAATTTGGAGTTTTGTGCGGAGTTGGATGTGTGCACGCTCGCCAAGTGTTTTGATCATATTGCGACACGTGGATGAATTGTGTGACGTACTAAAAAAATGGGTTTTGGAACGCCGGTCTTGGACACTCGTTCTCGGACAAATGGACCCCGCTATTTACTAGCTGGGGGCCCTCAGCCAGGTTCGACACACTCGATTATAAAGGGGTGCCTTGGCCTCCTTCTCATTTAATCATTAAACCAAATTATGTATATAAACCTCTATATTTCCTTTTGCACCATGCATGTGGGACATTGGGCATGTATTATTTAAATTACCCATGCCTTATAACCTATTTGTAATTTTCCACGCCATATTTCTCAAACTATTCAATGCATTATCTATTCCACTTTTCACGCATTAGTCTAAACTTTCCACGCATTAGTCTAAACTGTCCAAACTGTACATGCATATATTATGGGATTTGGCACCTAAAAGTAAACAATGCGCCATCCCCAATGTAATGCGCCCCAATGTAAAGCGCCCTCCACATAGGCTTAGGCGGCTATTAAGCCACTCAAAACCCGCGCCCACCTACCATATAAAGCCTTGACCAAGTTTTAATGTGCCAAATGTGGGATTATAATCCCAAAAGGATAAGCCAAAAGCAAGGGAGGAGAATGGAACTCGGGTGGGCTGAGTAAAATGATAAGTGCCCAGCCGGCATGCTAGGAGGTGCATAAACAATATAAAAAGGGTGATATTCTATTTGTATATTCATTCGGGACTGTGTAGTATTATTGTATTGCTCATATCTTGAGCTATCGGTGGAATTTGGAGGAGATGTAAAAAGCAACCCCTGTTATTTTCGACAGAGGAAGACTGTGAGAAGGTCAGAATTTTGTAGAATTCTTTGTAAAGAATTATTTTCAAGATTTTAATAGATCGGTCCCATTCAACTGGACCCGGAGACGTAGGCCTCAAGCGCCGAACTCCGTTATCAATTCTTGTGTCATGTTTCTGGTGAATCCTCTTCATTTCTTTCAATATTTGCACAGTACTTGCAGTTTTTATTCTTTTATTAAAAATACAAAAAGAAATAATGCACAATTTTTACATCGAAAATCAATACAAAGCAAGAAAATGTGTGTACACAATTGCTAGTTAAATTTGGTTTTCAGATCATTGGTATCAGAGCTGGTTTTGACTGATTTTTGGTTCAGTTTAACGTGTTTTGGATTGCAAGTTGTGTTTTGGATGTTAACAAGGTCTCGATCTAAGAAGGGTGAAGGAGAATTAGTTGAAGGAGATCCCAAAATTGGTACCAGATGATCTCGAAGTCCTACAATGGCGGATCGAGAGGAAGTGGAACAAAACTTTCGTCAATCCTTCCAACAGATGAAGGAAATGGTGGAAGAAATGTACCAAGAAAGGAAAAGGGAAAAGGGGACTAGAGAAGGTAAGAAAGAAGAAAGCTCTAGTTCTGACATTCCAAAAAGAGACTCTTTAAAATCTGATTTTCTTTCATTAAAGTTAGATATCAAGTTTGAATTGCCTATGTATACTGGAGAGCTAAATGCAGAGAAGTTGGATAACTGGGTCAAGCAAATAGAAGTATATTGCAGGGTTCAGAGAATTGTTGATGATGAAGCAAAGATTCATCTGGCAACTCTTCGGATGGGTGGAACAACACTCATTTGGTGGGAGAGTAAGCTTCAGGAAGTGGAAGAAAACAAAGGTATAGAAATCACTTCTTGGTCTGAATTTGTTTCAAATCTTAGGCAACAATTTTATCCTCTTGGTTATAAGCAACAAGCTATGATGGATTGGCAAACATTAAGACAAACTAAGGGACAAAGTGTTCAAGAATACACACAAGAATTTAGGAAAAGGGCTCTAATTCTGGGAATTTTCCTAAACACAGAAGAAACACTACTCAAATATATTGGTGGATTGCATAGTTATCTAAGGCATATGATACTTGTTTTAGGTCCTACTAATCTTGATGCAGTATGTGTTCAAGCAACCCATCTGGAAGCACGAGGGAAAATGACAAAGGAGTCCTCTTTCTCTTCTTTTAATCAGAAGAACAAGAAATCTGAAGGAAAAGGTTCGAAAGAACAAGGAAAAGGAAAGGGTAAGCATAAAACAAACTCTACTGTTAAGAAGGAAGATGAAAAACCATTTTGTAATCATTGTAAAAAAAACCATGATGAGTCTAAATGTTGGAAATTACATCCTGAAAAGAAGCCTAAATGGATGGTTAAGAAAGGAAAAGAAAAGAAAACAAACACCGTAGTGCATGATCTTGGTTCTGATTCAGGTGATGAAACCAAAATCACAGCTATGGGTTTACAAGGTAAATCAACTCTTTCAATTTCCAACAATAGCACTACAGATGTTGCATCTTCTTCTAGTAAACAAACTATATACCTGACGATAAGAAAAGAAATGAGCTTTTCCACATTAGAGTAATTTCAAAGCATACGAAAATTGATACTCTTTTTGATAGTGGATCTCAAGCTAATCTAATTTCTGAGGAGGTTGTTAAAAAACTAGGACTCAAAACTACACCACATCCTAAGCCTTATCCTTTGGGCTGGGTTTGTGATGATGCAAACTGACAGTAACTAAAACTTGTAATTTCAGATTTTCCATTACAGACAAGTTTATTGATGAGGTTGAATTGGATGTAGTTCCTTTGGATATCTTTGGGGTGGTTTTGGGAATTCCTTATTTATATGATCGTAAAGCAATTTTCTATAGGGAAGAAAATAAATATTTTCTTGTAAAGGATGGAATTGAGTTTATTATTCGAGCTCACCGTGAAAAGAATAATCTATCCTTGGTAATTGCAGGTCAAATGAAAAGGCTTGTAAACTCAAGCAAAAGTTTTGTGCTCATGGTGGTCAAAGCCAAGGAAAAAGAAAATGAGATGGATTTTGAGACTTACGATCTAAAACATAAGGATGAATTGGTAAAAATTGTTTCTCATTTTGATGATGTTTTTCAGGATCCACAAGGTCTACCTCCCAAAAGAGGGGTTCAACATGAGATACAGTTGCTTCAGGATGCACCTCTTCCCAATATCGGAATGTACAGGTTGTCAGTAGTAGAGAACGAGGAAATCAAGAGACAGGTAATGGAACTTTTGGCTCAAGGTATAATTCGTCCAAGTACATCCCCATGTGGTTCACCAATTATATTGGTTCCTAAGAAGGATGGCACTTGGCGAATGTGTGTTGATTTCCGTGCTTTAAACAAGATTACTATAAAGAATCATTACCCTCTTCCTAGAATAGATGATTTACTGGATCAATTAAGAAATGCAATTTATTTCACTAAGTTAGACTTAAGAAGTGGTTATCACCAAGTAAGAATTGTAGAAGGTGATGTTTGGAAAACTGCTTTTAAAACGAAACAGGGATTGTTTGAATGGTTAGTGATGCCTTTTGGTTTGTGCAATGCACCGGAAACATTCATGAGAGTTATGAATGAAATTTTTAGACCATTCATTGATAATTTCATTATTGTCTACTTAGATGATATTCTTATTTTCAGTAAATCATGGGATGAACATATTAAACACATCCAGAAAGTCTTAGATGCACTAAGGAGAGAGAAATTGTATTTGAAGATGTCAAAATGTGAATTTGGAAAAACATCTTTAATTTACTTGGGGTATATTGTAGGAAATGGAGAATTGAAAATTGATCCTGTAAAAATAGAGGTTATTGTGAAATGGCCTAGACCCACAAATGTGACGGAAGTTAGAAGTTTTCTAGGTGCAGTTCAGTACTGGAGGAAATTTATTGCTAACTTCTCATATATTGCATCTCCTTTGCATGCTTTGACAAGTATTAAACAGGTCTTTCAGTGGGGAGGAAAACAACAAAAAGCATTTGATACACTGAAAGAGAAGATAAGTACCGCTCCAATCTTGGCACTTCCGGATTTACAACATTCATTTGAGATTGAGACGGATGCTAGTGACTACGCAATGGGGGCAGTTTTGATGCAGAACAAACGACCAGTGTGTTACCATTCAGAAACCTTTACAAGTGTGGTAAGAAACTATCCAACTTATGATAAAGAGTTGTATGCTTTGGTTCAAAGTGTTAAAAAATGGAAGCATTATTTAATGGGAAAAGAAACAATTATCCATACTGACCATCAACCGCTTCAATATTTACAAACACAAACCAAATTGCAGCAGTCTAGACATTTCAGGTGGATGGGATTTTTGCAACAATTTCATCTTGTAATCAGGTATAAAAAAGGTATTCAAAACAAGGTTGCCGACATGTTATCCAGACCACCAGTGGTAGTAGCATCTATCCTTTTACAACATAGTTCTTTGGCTCATGTTAGTTACAAGGAACAATATGCAAATGATGTTGATTTTAGAGAAGTGTATGAGGATTTAGTAAGTGGGAAACAAGTAGGAGAAAAAGATTATCATTTGCATGAAGGATTGTTATATCATTCTGGTAAACTTTGTATTCCAGAAAATGAGCGTGTGCATATGATTAGGGAAGCACATACTTCTCTTATTTGGGGCATTTTGGTGTTAGTAAGACAGTTGCACATTTACAAAAATATTGCTATTGGCCTAGAATGCATGAACATGTAAACCGATATATTAAGGGATGTGTTCTTTGTGCCACAAGCAAGCCAAGTAACAGGAAATTAGGACTTTACACTCCTCTTCCTGTTCCAACACGGCCTTGGGAAAGTGTTTCCATGGACTTTGTAGGAGGCTTGCCCATGACACGGAGAAAACATGATTACTTATATGTGGTAGTGGACAGATTTAGCAAAATGTGTGTGTTGGTTCCATGTACTAAACAAATAACTGGTGAGGGAACTGCACATTTATTCTTTCAGTTTGTTTGGGTTCATTTTGGTTTACCTACTTCAATCATATCTGATCAGGATTCTAGATTTCTTGGGGAATTTTGGTCAACATTGTGGGGGTTAATGGACACAAAACTGAAAAAGAGCACTGCTTTTCATCCACATACTGATGGTCAAACAAAGATTGTAAACCACACAGTGGTACAATTACTTAGAGGCTATAGTAACAAAAATCCTAAATTGTGGGATGAACATCTTTATTATGTGCAACATGCTTATAATCGTGCCTTACATTCTTCTACTTTAAAGTCTCCATTTGAGACTTGTTATGGATATCTGCCTAATTCTCCATTAGATATATATTATGGACATGAAAGCTGTTGTTAATGGTGCAAGTGATTCTGACAAGGCTAAAAGATTTGTGCAGAGAATACAACGAGTTCATCAAGTATGTCCATGAACAATTGGAGAAAAGCCAAGCTAAGTACAAAGCTAGGCATGATAAACATAGAACTGATCACAAGTTCAAAGTTGGTGATTCAGTTTGGCTTCACATCAGCAAGGAAAGACTGACAGGTGAAGGTAAAAAATTGAAACCTATACGGTATGGTCCGTTCCAAATATTGGAAAAAATTGGTAACAATGCTTTCCAGTTAGATTTACCTCCATATATGCAAATCTACTCAGTTGTAAATGTTGAGAATTTAAGATTGTATGAACCGCCTATGATTGTTGATCATGATGATTCTAACATTATGCCTTCCATTGATGATTTTGCTCCTGAGTATCTTGATGAGTTGCAGGAAGACATCATTTTGGACAGGAAAGTAAGAACTTCGCGAAGGGGTGATATTGAGTATCTTCATGTTGGGTTCAGAGGCATGCATCCGAACAAGGAAAAATGGATGGAAACCGGAAAGGTGAGGGAGAAATACCCTCACCTATTCACCAATTAGGTTGACTTTTGGGGTCCAAAAGTTTCTCAGTGGGGAGGAATGATCCAGAGGATCCTCACAGAGAAACACCAATCTAAGATCTTCTCAGAAATTGTTGCAGTCATTTTTAAAGCGTGGAGAAAAATTATACGACTCCGACGACAGCTTGTTTGCAGGAAACGGAGCTCGTTTGCAAAAGTTATAGCCCGCTGAAATTTTTGGGCAACTGGCGAAATTTGGAGTTTTGTGCAGGTTGGACGTGTGCACGCTCGCCAAGTGTTTTGATCATATTGTGACATGTGGATGAATTTTGTGACGTACTAAAAAAATGGGTTTTGGAATGCCGGTCTTGGACACTCATTCTCAGAAAAATGGACCCCACTATTTACTAGCTGGGGGCCCTCAGCCAGGTTCGACACACTCGATTATGGAGGGGTGCCTTGGCCTCCTTCTCATTTAATCATTAAACCAACTTGTGTATATAAACCTCTATATTTCCTTTTGCACCATGCATGTGGGACATTGGGCATGTATTATTTAAATTACCCACGCCTTATAACCTATTTGCAATTTTCCACGCCATATTTCTCAAACTATTCAACGCATTATCTATTCCACTTTCCACGCATTAGTCTAAACTTTCCACACATTAGTCTAAACTGTCCAAACTGTACATGCATATATTATGGGATTTGGTGCCTAAAATTAAACAATGCGCCATCCCCAATGTAATGCACCCCAATGTAAAGCGCCCTCCACATAGGCTTAGGTGGCTATTAAGCCACTCAAAACCCGCGCCCACCTACCATATAAAGCCTTGACCAAGTTTTAATGCGCCAAATGTGGGATTATAATCCCAAAAGGATAAGCCAAAAGCAAAGGAGGAGAATGGAACTCGGGTGGGCCGAGTAAAATGATAAGCGCCCAGCCGGCATGCTAGGAGGCGCATAAACAATATAAAAAGGGTGATATTCTATTTGTATATTCATTCGGGACTGTGTAGTATTATTGTATTGCTCATATCTTGAGCTATCGGTGGAATTTGGAGGAGATGTAAAAAGTAACCCCTATTATTTTCGATAGAGGAAGACTGTGAGAAGGTCAGAATTTTGTAGAATTCTTTGTAAAGAATTATTTTCAAGATTTTAATAGATCGGTCCCATTCAACTAGACCGAAGACGTAGGCCTCAAGCGCCGAACTCCGTTATCAATTCTTGTGTCACGTTGCTGGTGAATCCTCTTCATTTATTTCAATATTTGCATAGTACTTGCAGTTTTTATTCTTTTATTAAAAATACAAAAAGAAATAATGCACAATTTTTACATCAAAAATCAATACAAAGCAAGAAAATGTGTGTACACAATTGCTAGTTAAATTTATTTTTAGATCATCATGAATCAATGGTTCTCGTAACATCTTTTATAATCCCTTACGGATTATTTATAGATCGATCGCCATTTGTAAAACTATTGAGGTTGATTGCAATTTAGGAAGAGACTATGTGGACAAGGTACTAGTGGTTGTCACATTAATAACAGCTCTCCTAGGTCAATTAGAACGTTTGGGATTTACACATATCCTATGCAAACCTGTAAAAATAATACTTCCGGTGGTCTCCGTATTTAGGAGGGGTCATATTCCTTCTAGTATACTAGATAATTTTCCATCAATATGGATGGTTTTAGGTCGATTCTTTCTTCTACCCGGAGTCTTAAAATAGAGCTCTTTGATGGTTTTTTTCAATTCTAAAATTTATTTAAGAGATTGTAATAGAGGGATTCCAATACTCAATTTCCTTAATCCCGAATCATCTATGACTCTAGTTTTTCATGAATTATAGTGTTGTGTTTCTCCAAAATCGGATGGAAAAGGAATGTCAGGGTTTGGTTTAGGTGTTTCTTCAACAACAGGATTGGGCTACATTTCTTCTAGATTTTCTTTATCTTGAGGATTTATTCTATAATAGGATATGACAGCTTTGAGGTAACCTTCCCCGAACACAACACGATGTTTCTACTCTCCACAAATTTGATTTTTGGGTTTTTTCTGATTCCATTGTGTATGTCGGGGCATCCGCCTCACATTTTTCGGGTTTGCCACAATCTACGCTGGAATATGTGGTTTGGGAGGTTTTTGGATGAGGTATCAATTGTGGGCCTATTCAACAAAGCTTATTGTCTTTGGGGTCTTCTTTGGCTATAATATTTTTCCCTAATCCTTGAGGTAAATTCCATTGTTGTTGGAATTAAGGATTTATTTGTTAAAATGGTTAAATGTTTGGGTTTTGAGTCTAGGATTGTTAACAATAATTTGGTGGTGCATTCTGCTGAGGACTCCATTATTTTGGGACTTGTTGAGCCCAAGGTTGGGGGTATGACCATGGTGCGTTCCATTGGTTTGGAACCCATTTAGTTTTTGGGGCATAGGAATGGTTTTTAATTTATTGAAAATTACCTCCTTACCTCTTAGCCATATAATTTAACTCAAATTCATTTTGTGTGTTCTGTTTTAAATGGTTTTTCAGCAAGGGAAGAAATCCAAATTGGTTTGTGACATGCTTTAGATCACAGACAAGGCATGTGTTTGTTTTATCTAGGGGATAATCCTTGAGCCCATGTTTGTCCCTACATCTTGGACAATATTTGGATAATGGATCTCTTTTCCTAGATTTCTCCCTATCCATGGTTGTGTTAAGTTGAACTAAGAGGTCTATTATTAAGTTTAAAATATCCTCTCTTAGTTTGGATATATCACCATTGGAAATTTTTCTTTTTGTGTACAAATATTGGGGTGAGTTCGGGAGTATTTCTTACAAAGGTCAATGATATCAGTAAATTCTAATTTTTGCATGTCTCCTTTTCCCATAAGATTGAAAGCTTCTTATGTGTCTTCATCCAATCCCTTAAGGAATAAAGTTTTGAGAAGATTGATATCAAGACCAGTCCCACACCTCCTATGAAGGAAGAGGAACCGATCAAGAGAATATTCCACACTTTCATCCTCCTTTTGTTGAGTCCTAAAAATATCTTCCTTTCTGTCCCTGACTATACATTACTCTTGGTATTTATCCAAGAATATTTTTTCCATTTCTTGCCAAATGTGAATGGAGTTAATGGAGATGCCTATGAACCACCTCATGGATACATCCTTCAAGGTCAAGGAAATACCTTTAATTTCGAGTATCGAGGTGTAGCCACAAGTCTTACATAAGACCTTGAACTCAAATAATAATTGACCAGGATCTTCTAAGACCAATCCTCTGAAGGTTGGAAGAATTGAAGGGGATATATTATTTATGGGGGTATGTCATTAGGGTATAATTGTGTGGGATATGTAAATGTCCTTCCAAGTGGAAGTTTGTCATTTTGCATTGGGGTTTTCAACTCCATCAACCATCCTTTCTTGTTGAACAAGTTGTTCCATAGGCTGGTTTTGAGGGATTTTTGTAAATTAATTATAATAAATCTACTTCTACGGTCCCTAGGTCTAAAAATAAAATCCTACCATATTGAGGATAATTCCCTAACTACCAAGTGCTTGGTGATTGTTTGTGTTACACATACTCCAAAGCATAAAAGAATCTTTTTGTCACTACACGGTCTTCTAATTCAAAAGAAAGAGTTATAGAAATAAAATTTATAAATGGAAACTTACCAGTAAATCATGTAGCACTTCAAGTTAGTACATTAATCTTTGCTAACACCTTGAGAATTCCCTGGAAATGGCATCAAAAAGTGAAAAATGTCATTGATACTTACACTTTAGTTATCTTATGTTTGTTAGTAAAAGGAAGTGTCCATGGCTATTTGCAACAAAGGAAAAGTTGTTGGGCGTGCTCAGTACTCATTTATTAGCAAACTCAACAAAACACTATACTAATTCCTATAAAGAAATGAAATAGATTGATCAACAAAGGATTACTGAACTAAGAATTTAAAGGTACTAAAATGCAGAAATTATGGTAAATTAAATAAATGCAAAATAACATAGATAAAATGGACAAGAAATTATCCCTTCACTTTGGGAAGGAGTGGCCCTTGCCCCTTCCTGCAGATCCGGTTCGAAGTTGTAAATCACACGAGTCAAAATTTCCCCTGAATCAACACTTTATTGAATGGAAGAATTCCTTTTACAGTAATCAATCGAAATAACTTTTTAATCTTACTACTAATCAAAGAATTCTTAAGGAGCTTATAAGATTGAGAAAACCTAGCATTCTCTTGTTACAAGAAACTAAAATGAAGCTTGAAACTATAGAAGAGTGTAAAAAGAAAATTTGGGAGAATGTTGATTTTGCTGTTGTTGATTCACAAGGGGCGTCAAGAGGTTTAGCTATCTTCTGGGACAAAAAATTTGTTCATGGTAATGTAATTTTAGCCTCTCAAAATCATTTAGCTATTAAATTTCAAAATTTTGAAAATAAATCTTTCTGGATCCTTTCCAATATTTATGCCCCTAATACTGCTTGTTGGCCGTAGAAATTTATGGAAAGAGTTAATCTACTTTAGAAATAACTTTCAGGATTCTAATTGGTTGGTCATGGGGGATTTTAATACCCCTTGAACCCTCGGGGAAAAATATGGAGGTTGCTCTAATTTCTCTGTAAGTATGGGTGATTTTTATGAATTTGTCTCTTCTCTTAACCTAATGGACATTGAGCTTCATGGTAATCAATTCACTTGGTCTAACAGAAGGATTGGTAAGAGTTTGATACAAGTTATATTAGACAGAGCTCTTATCTCTGCTAATTGGATTTTAAGTTAGAATTTTCATCTCTCTTCTTTGCCTAGAACTGGATTTGATCATAATCCTATTGCTCTTAGTCTTTTCAATTGGTCCAAACCTTCACACTGCACTTTTAAATTTGAAAAGATGTGGCTGGAGCATGAGGATATTTTTGATAGAATTAAGGATTGGTGGCTTTGGGATGGTGAAGGGACAACTCAATTCATGCTTCTTTAAGCTAAAAATTGTAAAGAGAATGTTAGAACCTAGAATAAAGAATTTTGGTAATAGTTTTGAGTAGAAAAGAGAAGTAAAACAACAACTTGAAGAGCTTGAGCTGAAATTCTCACTAAAAGGCATGAATCATGAGGATCAATAATTGGAAAAGAAACTTCTTTCTGATTTACATAATATAAATAGTAGAGAGGAAACCTTTTGGAGAATGAAATCTAGGGATCTTTGGTTGAAATTTGGGGATAGAAATACAAATTTATTTCATATGACCACCCTTAATCACGTAGCTTGCAATAGAATTTTTGAGGTTTCTAAAGGAAATGGTATCATTACAAAGGATCAAATGATATAAAAGCTGAAGCTTTAAAATTTTATGAGAATTTGTTGACGGAGAGTAACTCCTATAATGAGGAAGCAACCTCTTTTCTTCTTGATTCCATTCCAAGAAACATGATTCCTAATGAGAGATTCAAAAGTCTTACTAAATTTGTCACCATTGAGGAGTTGAAAAAGGTATTTTTTTCTTTATATGGTGACAAGGCACCGGGACTTGATGGATTTTCAGCTAACTTCTTTCAAAAATGTTGGGACATTTGCTCTGAAGATTTGTTGAAATCTATCAATGAGTTTTATAGAACTAGAAACCTTATAAAGGAATTGAATAATACTCACATTGTGCTAGCACCAAAGAAGTTGGATGCAAAAGATTTCAAGGATTTTCACCCATTATCCTAGTAAATGTGGTTTATAGAATCTTTACCAAAATTTTAGCTACTAGAATGTAACCTTTACTTATTGAACTTATCTCTTAGCAACAAAGTGGCTTCATAAAAGGTAGGATCATTCAAGATGGGGTAATAATGGTTCATGAAACAATTCATTCAATGGAAAAAAGTAGAAAAGCTGGGATGGAAATAAAATTGGACATGCATAAGGATTTTGATAGAGTATCTTGGAAATTTCTTGATAAGGTTCTGACCAAATTTGGCTTCCAAAATAAATTCAGGAAAATTATCCAGGCATGTATCTCCTCTTCTATATTTTTCAGTGGTGGTTAATGGTGAACCGGTGGTTTTTTTTACAAGTAGTAGGGATATAAGACAAGGGGTCCCATATCCCCCTTGTTGTTTATCATTATGGCTGACAGTCTTATCAGATATATAACTAAAGCTATAAATAATGGCATGCTAAAAGGATTTAAACCTACTTCTACCAATCAAACTGCTTCGCATCAACAATTTGCTGATGACACCATTTTTCTCTTGATGGCCTCTATTATTGAAGAAAAATCTATAAAAACCATTCTTAGATTTAATGAGGAAGTTTCGGTCAGAAATTTAATTTTGAAAAATCTTGGTGTATTTCTTCAAAACTCCTCTTGATAGATAAAAAAATTACACTAATTTTGGGGTGTAAAATCAACTCCTTACCAACAACTTATTTAGGACTTCGTTGAGTACTACTAAAGTTTCTAATGGGGTATGGAATGCCTTGTTAGATAGATTTCAGAAAAAATTGGCTAGATGGAAAGGTGCTACTCTTTCCAGTGTTGGAAAATGCTTGTTAATCAAAAGCACTCTTCAAAATTTACCCATATATATCATGTCAATGTACAACATTCCAACAGCAGTTGTGGATAGTATTGAGAGAATTCAAAAAAATTTCTATGGCATGGGATAGAAGAAATATTTAGATACCATTTAGTGGCTTGGGATCAGGTTTGTATTCCAAAAATATTGGTGGTTTGGGGATAAAGGACATCAAAAAAATGAATGTTGCTTTAATTTCCAAACTTGGTTGGAGATTAGTAAAGGAAAAGAAACCTTGGACTGAATTGATCAGGGTTAAATATTTATCTCATCAAAATATGAATTCTTTTCTTTTTGATCAACAACTTCCAAATGGATCCATATTCTGGAACAACCTGCTTCAAATCAGACATATGCTTGCTAAGGGTTGTAGATGGAAACTTGGAAATGGATAGGATATTAATTTTTGGCATGATACCTAGACTGACATAAGTTTGAGTGATAATTTTAGCTCCATAAAAGATAACCTAATTGAAAATTATGGTAATAATGTCAAAGACTACATTGAGTTGACTGGAAATAAGAGGAATTGGAAGCAACTTAAAGTGAATATGGAAAATCAAGCTGTTGTATCTTCTCTGTAGAATCAACTTTCTCTCATTCCTATCAATCAGCAGGACAACAAAGATGAGCTTATTTGGATGGATTATTTTGATGGAGATTATTTTGTAAAGTCAGGATACAACACTTTCTTTGTTACTCTTCAAAGTGACATAGAATGGAACAAACTTTGGATGCCTGAATTAACTCCTAAAGTTAACATTTTTTTGTCTCAAAGGTAAGATTCTCACTTATGATAATCTTATTCGAAAGGGATTTATTATGCCTAATCAGATGCTGCATGTGTAAAGCAGAGGTTGAAGACATCAAACATCTTTTCTTACATTTTGAGTATGCTTCAAAGGTTTGGAGTCTTATCTTTGCAAACTTCAATTTGACTGGACTCTTCCTCATACTTGCTTATAGACATGGGAGCAATGGGATTATCCATATAAAAATTGTATGATTAGGAGATTATGGAGCTTGGTTCTTCCTCACACCATATGGAGATTATGGAAAGCAAGAAATGATGTTATCTTTATAAATAAAAGACAAGTTTGTACAAATTTTTAAAAGAAATTGTTATTGTTGTAAAGGATAACATTGAAAGGTTTAAGCCTCCAAAAAATAGATTATATCCCAAGGAAGAGGAACACATCCTTATTGCCTGGAGCATTGACACTGACAACATTTAGAATAAAGGCAATAACAACATTGATAGATCTTCAGTGCATTGGATTCAACCACCCACTTCATGGTACAAATTGAATTTTGATGGAGCTTCAAAAGGTAATCCCGGAGCTTCAAGAGGAGGTGGGGTGATCAGAGATCATAGAGGATGCTTTGTTTTTACTTTTCTAGAAATATGGGTCATCGAAAAACCATTATTCTAAAGCTTTGGCAGCATTATGGGGTATAAGGCTTGCGAGAGATTGTAATATTTCAAATATTATAATTGAAGGGGATTCTTTAAACATCATAAATATTTTAAACAAAAATCAACCCCCAAGTTGGACTATTAGAGATTTTATTTGTGAAGCTATTGAGACTTGTAAATTTTTTTATAATTACAAGATCATACATACCTACCGTGAAGGTAATAAAGTGGCAGATAGTTTGGCCAATTTTGGAGTTAGAAACAAAATGCAAAATTGGTTTAGCGGTGATCTTCTCCCAGCTAAGGTACTTGATGACATCATAAAAGATAAGCATGATATTCAAAATAATCATTAAGAAATATCCCTCCACCATTGGGGAAGTGATTATTAACTTTGCATTTACGTTTAATAATGTCATTAAGATTTCACTCACTTTTTGGGTATTCAAAGGCATAGGCGATGGTGAAAGGCGGTATTGGGTTCAAAACCTTACCATTGAGAACCAAAGAGGAAATGACACCAAATTGGGGCGGCCTCCTTGCGAAATAGAGCCCATGTATGAACCAACCTAGAAGAATGACAGAATACTATGGAAGTATTTACAAATGGGAGGGATTTCAAACTTCATAAAAATAATGCAGGGCCATGACTAGGATATATCAGTTCAATTTGCGAATGGATGGAAGAAACAAACAATTGAGTATGGAGATATTAGTGTTAAAATTATTGAAGAGATCATTTCTCAAGTCATGGGTTTGAGTTTGGAGGGGGTGAAATTCTTCAGCAAGTGGGTAGACAGGAATGTTGAAGCAAATAAATTTCTTGAAGAAGGTGAAAACCTTGAATTTGTAACGGTTGGCATAAAAGTGTCTTCTATCTCAGAGCCTTTTGCTGAAATATCACACATGATGGTCAAGTATGTTACTCTTGAGGGAAGATATGTAACTATCCCTTTAAAGCATTTGGTCTTTCTTAATCATTTTAGAAGGAACTTAACTGTGAATTTCCCACACTACCTGTTGAACTCTCTGGAACATTCTGTTCTTGAGGTCTAAAACCATACTCATGTTTTACCCTTTTATCAAGGCCTTATTCTGTTGATTCATCATCATTGTCTATCCTATTATCACCCCATGCTTGTTTCTCCCTGCTGACCCCACTTTTCCATTTGTCAAAGACCCCATTCAGCTTCCACTAGCCATAAAATAAGAATCAAGAATATCCTGCATCCCCTACTTCCTTCTCAAAGGGTTCTTCGCAGTAATAAGGAGATAGAGTTAGCTAAAAACCTGCTCCATATCAGCAATCCTATTGAAGAATCTAAATAAGAAGGTATTCTTAGTAGGATTGAGAAGTTAGAGAGTGAGGTCATGAACCTCAAGGAAGAAATCAAGAGGATTGATAAAAATATAGGTAAAAGAAAGATGCATGCTGAACCTTTCATGGATAATGAGAAAAATACATAAATCTTCAAGAAATTAAATTCACTAGATAATAGGTTGGGAAATGCTAAAGGATGACATGATTGTACCATCTTTATGCTAAAAGTGGTTTACAATTTCATGGAACAACATGTGAAGAGTGTTTGTATCCTAAGTGACATTCCTGCTACCATTTGGGAGTCTCGATGCGCAAGGGACCTGGTATTTTCACAAATTGATAAGAATGATCCCTCTCACATCACAACACTTGCATTATTTAGTTCGCTGTAGAAAATCAAGATAAATATTGATAAGGTAGTCAAGTAGAGTTGCTTCTAGTTTGTTGTTGTGTTGTTGTCAAGAAGAAGTTTTCAAGTCTGTTTTGATGCTACTCTATCTCTTTTTGGTAACTTTTTATAGTTCTCGGTTTAACTATAGTTGGTTATATTGTTCCTCATGGATACTGATCCATTTTTGTTACTTTTACTATTGTATCTATCTTTTGAGCCTCCTTGTAAAGGGTTTTAGTCCCTTTTTTCTTTGGGCTGTTTTTATAGTTATATCTAGCTTAAATTAAGCCTTTTTATAATCGGGTATATTATCTTTCAAATCTATTTATCCTTAATAAAAAAATCTTACTACTAATGATATTTTATACTCGAGTTGTACTAGTAACTCTAACAGAGGACTAGTTATTTGTATTTAATTATAACTACTTAACTAGGAGATGTTTATAACAACAACTAACTTTTGAGGAGTTACAATTGTGGAAGGAGTAATGCATTACGCACTTAGATGAAATTCATCTTTTAACTTTAGATGAGGTCCACAATTGACTCTTATTTGAGGTATTCAATCGGTGCCAAAATATATCAAATATTCTGCATTAGATCCCTATAATCATGATGATTGTAAGTCTATAATTTGTTCTGTTTGTATCCTCCATGTCTTCAATCAACTAATGTTATGTTGATATTACATGGTCCTCATAATTCACATGATGTTCATGATGGTAGTCCATGTTTCATACTCCTTTCATCGTGTCAACTAGTGTACCAGTTTCATCAACTTGTCATTTAGCCATCTCGAGTCATATGCCTCTTTTGCATGAGTTCCTCATTCTAAGTGAGTTTGTATTAGTGCTTTGGGAGAGTCATGTGCTACTTAAAAATCATGTCCTACGCTGGCCTATAGTTAGATCTTGTGATGGCTTAAGATATGATCTTAAAATTTACTATTAATACTCATAAAAATTCATTTAACCCATATTTGAAGAATTAAACAAAAGATGAAAATAACAAGGTTATACACAATATTTCCTTCCAAAATATAGTAAAGTATTAATTACAAAATGACCATATCATACTTAGTGAAAATTGATGACATGACAAAACATGGGTTTACATAGGATAATTGAGGGCTCATCAGAAAGCACCTAGGATGGGCCATATCATTCATACACTATGTCCATTCCCATATACTTTGGCCCCTTTCACTCCTATGGAACTTTTCTTAATTCAAATGCCTTTGGGACACTTATAGTTGTCTTTATCTAAGATTTTAAGATCCATAACACTTATATAATTTGGTTATTCATCTATTAATAAGGAGAGGGATCATGCACACCCAAATATCGTAATGAGCATGCACTACGAGAAATCACAAGAAAATCCATTCAAGACTCCTTTGAGCTCCATATACTTTACATAATCATTCTAGGGTAGTCATCCACTTAGATATATAAATACAAAGAACATATCATCACTCTAAGTTAAGCTAGGAAAATGTGCAAGTATAATCTCATTGTTACAAGATCATAGTTACCTATTTGGTTTCTTATATTATAGATATCACATGCTAGGTAAGAATGACATGCGGTTTGAGCCATCTTTGAAGTAATGATAGTGTTAGAGGTGCACATGGGTGCCCACAACCCACCTAATGTTTTTTACATGAATTATTGGCTATTGTTGACATATAAAATGTCACTAGATTTTATTTTACAACCCCATTGAAATTTTTTCCCCTTTTTGGTCAAATCGGTCAAAATAGCCAAATTTGTCAAAGTTTCCAAAATTGCCTTCTCTCAAATTTTAAATTTTGGGAAAGGTTTTAGGAGCCTTGAGAGTTACAAAAATCGTAATTAAATTCAATGGAAATTTATCATAGTTTTCTCCGTGATAGTAAGATTTATAAAGCATTCGAGAACTGGATAGTCTTGGGAAAGATTTCTTCGTATGCATTATTTTTTTAAAAAAGTGTGCAAGCTTCATTAAAGACTCAACTTCAAAAAAGGGTTTCATGAAATTTGTGTGGTATAGGTAACTCATATCTTAGGAATTGGAAATATTTTGGATCCTACTACATGGTGAAATAAGTAAGACAGAGTTATGGGATTATAGAAAGAGGAAACCTTTCCAAAACTCGGCGTAAGGTGGCCATTTTATACATGAATTTTGCAATGAAGGTTTTGAACACTTCGGATGAATTTGGGAACATAACAATGTTTAAATTGAAATAAAATAAAATTATATTCATTACACATAAAATGGTTTGGTTCATGTGTGTTGAAAAATATTCCTACAAATCATCTCAGGAACACTACCCTAGGAAAAATGGAGGTACAAGAAAACATTTTTGAATAACTCATTTTAATACTTCCTAAATAGTATCATTGGATTAATTTTCTTTTTTCCATGGGAAATAATATATTATATGGCCAAAACATCAAGTACATACCCAGTGTCGAAGGAAAGTCATGCATGAGCAAAACAAGACGGTGTAAATGAAGTTTCAAAGTATGCTTTGGTGCATTGACACACCTTTAAGTTTTGTTGCATACTTACACCTTGGGTGCACTTTTGAGGTCAATTTTCACTTCAAAAGTGTGCCTCTTTCTGATTAGAGGATATTTTTACAAGTAAAAAGTTAAAAAGTAACAAAAAAACATAAAAAAATTAAAGGCAAACATGAGTTTCTATGATATGTGGGCCCTCCTATTTCACATTATGAACACTTACAACCCCCATTACACCTTGGTAAAGATTTTGAGGTGTAAATTCACCCCAAAAATTGCACCTAAACCTGGTGGAGGCATCACTTCCACTTTTATTTGTACCATCCATTCCCACTTTACAAATGCACTCTCCATCTCCAAAGACACAACTTGCTAATGAATTATTTTCCATCCAAATATCTAGAAAGTGCATTAAAAACATGAATGCATCCATTAAAGAAAATTTTATTATGGTTATTCATCCTTCCATTCTTGTAAAACCCCTCATTTCCCCAAGAATACCAAGAGGTGTTGTGCTCATATCTCATGATCCCGTGGACGAAATCACTCTAAATTTTAACCACCAATTCTTCTTGAAAATGAATTCATAGTGATATAAGCCTTGTGTCATGAGATTAATCCATTAAAAATTTATTAAAGAATGTTTTTTCCATAAATCATACCCTTATTTTCCCTAAAACACTGATTTTACAAAGGAGAATGTGAAAAATCCCCACAAGGAGATCTCACGAAACTTGGGGAAACCATTCCTCTCATGAATACCTTTGGTTTGAGCTATTGGTCATTATATAAGATGAATAATCTATGGAATTATGAGAAAAAATTCACCAACCTTTATGAAGCCGCACAGCAAACCCCATGTACTAAAAATTTATTTGGAAAATTTTCTCAAACCCCACTAAAGAATTCCTTTTAACTTGGAGAATTGTTTCCCCTCACGATACCATTCAAAAAATTAGAAATCACTCAAATAAGAAAATAATTGCTACTAGAATGAATAATTGACAATTTTCTCCTTCCTCCATTAAAACTAATTTGTAAGCCTTCTATACAACTAATTTTGCATTGATTTTGACAAGGAATCTCACCAAATATGGAGTGCCTACTTGTCTTGTGAATAAATTTCCAATATATGAGTCATGTCCAATTTGGATTTGATTTTATCCCCTTTTACTAAAATACATATTCAATTTATTTATTTTACTAATGGTCCCTAGGGAGAATGCCCTAACTGCAAAAAAAATACAATTCCACATTGGTCCATGATATATACAATCATCAATGGACACCCAGAATAAGTTTCAGCACTTTATCGTGCACCATACATTTCCAAAATTCAAAAGATACCTAGACTACTACAAGGGCAACACAAACACAACCCCAATAACTATATCATTTACCAAAAAAGAAAACCAGGTTTATAGGTTCCTCCAGAGAACAAATCCCAACCAGGAACCCCATCATTTAATTGACCTAAGCACGAGGAGTCTTGAACACACTACTCCATCTTCTTGCTAGAAGGTGATTCCGCTTAAATATCCACATTAGAGTCACTCTTGCATAATGAGGAAGAAGGAGATCGGTCCAGACAACAATCTGGCATCTTTACCTTGGCACAATTTGGGAGCCGCACACCCTAATTTTCCACAATTCCTTTTACCCCGGAAATAGACTTAACACCATGAGCTAATGCATGGATATGGTACTACATGCTCACTAACAACTCTTCCAATCCCTTTTTTTTTGTGAAGGATGAAATATCCCAAAGAATTCAAGAGAATATTAGTTGCGCTCAAACCTTGGGTGACCTCAAAGAATTTTCAACGACCAATAGACTAGTTAGGGTCTAACATGAGCTTTCACATATTTTCACGGATATCATTCTCCTTCACATCCTCTATAATCTCTCCCCACGACCAATTGCTCCATCTATATTCATATCACAACATTTTTAGTATTCTCATCCATCCACTGTGAAGTATTCTTCCAAGGTCTCCCTTGTCGAGCCTTATGTCTCTTGCGGCTAGGACCAATGCTCAAATCCTCCGAATTAATCATACTAACAAAGCAATAAACTAGTGCTGAACCTAGTAGAGCATAAAAATGATTGCAAGAGAAGAAGGAAAGCTAAGAGCAATAAATGAAACCACCCAAACCTACCTTAAATAAACTTTCCTTTACACCACTCCTTGATAAGCTCCACACGAGCCAATACCGAAATCTTCACCCAAATCCGCCACATAAATCATCATCAAACCAAAGGGAATGTAATAAATAGTTTACGGATTTATCAATCATTTCTCCCTCTATTTAACATCATCCATGAATCCCTAGTCACTAGGACCGAGAATATCATCAGAAAGACAGACTCCTAGATTTTGGAAATTATATGATGATTAAACCATAATTCAAGTACCTCAATTTGATAATCTATACATTGCTGATTTTGTTCCCTTTTTATGTGGGATAATTTTACCTCTGTAAAGTAAGGGAGAATGAATTTTATTTTTCCCCACACTATTTTTAGAGACAAATCCTTAGGGTAATTCCCCTTAGCCATACCAATGATAGTTTTAGAATCACCCTCTACCCAAAGGTTGCTTCAATTTCTCTTCATTGATTCCAACAAACCAAAAATAAGGTCATCCCTTCATCAAAATTATTTGAAGAGATGCCACAATCAACTGCCATATCCAGATTTGGTTGACAAAAGGAGTTCCTAACAATGCAACCATAACTGCGCATATCCCCGGGTTTCCTCTAGAAGCATCATCAAAATTATCTTTATGAAATCACCCTCCGAGGGGCTCCACTCAATAAATTTATTTTCCTTACTCCCCTTATTAGGAGGAACAACATTAAAATTCCATAGGATAAAAGGCCATTTTCCACAAAGGAGTCTATCTTCACTATTCTTGTAATCTAAATCCTTACCCCAAGAACCAACTGATTCATAAAGAAGAACCTCAATCCTATTCCAAACCTGATGCATAGAAAGCTTATTACCTTGAAAAATTCTATTCCTTTCCATCTACAAACTCCATATGATTCTTGGAGAGTAAGGTTCCAAAGGATAAGAAGACCCTTGTGTGCAAAGTTCCTCTTCCATTAAGATATAAGATCAAAAACTAAGAAAGGAATAATCCAAACTATATTCCATTGACACCACATGAAGGACCAAATTTTTCTATCAAAGGAGAAATGAATGAAGAGATGACTCCCGAGAATCCCTACACACTTCAGACAAAAATAAAAAAATTCAAACCATGAAAGCCTCTTTTCATCAAATTATCATAAGTCAAGAATTTTCCCAAAGACAAGGTAAGCAAAGGATATGATTAGACTTTGGTAGGCATTCTTTGATCTAAATAGCAAAATTCAGAAATCACTTTGAAACCTCCCGATCCTTGAGCTTGGATAAATATTACCATAAATTTATTTAACAATTATAGATCTAGAACCAGAGCCGCACCAAATTAGGAAATCCTATGATACCCCATCGGGACTCGAAGTGGAGCTTAAAATTTTGAAGAAAGAAATCACACCTTCCGTATTCTCAAGTCTATCAAAATCGGGGGTAATCAAAGCTCCTGAGTCATCATTGTAATTATAGGAATAGCCTACAACTTTATCCCCAAGATAAAATAGATTCTTCTTTAAACATATTTACTAAATTCACCTCTACAAGGGGACCCACATGATGCCAATTATCATCCTATGTATTGACCCTTATGTCATCGTGAAGCTACTATTTTAGATCTAAGACCACAAAAGGCCTATTTTTTAATAATGTTCTAGATACTTGAACTAGAAGGAGCTCCTATTGAAAAAAATCCTATCGGGTCATGTGCCTCTAGATATTTTGCAACCATGATCCTGCTCCACAGACACCCTTTGTCTTCATACACTCTCGAGAAGCTTTCCTCCTAAATATTTGTTTGTCATCAAGAAATTTTTAAATCCCAAGCCCCCTCCTTCTTGGGATGGACGACATCATCCCACGCCACCGGGATGAAATTTTTTTATCTTGAGATCCACTCCACAAAACATTCCTTTGCATTCCAACAATACACTTGGCCACTTTATTAGGTAACTTAAAAAGAGACATGAAATGTGATGAAATAGCTTGAAGAGAAGACTGAATAACTCAAAGCTACGCTAGCAAGAGTTAACCACTTACCTTTCCATGAGGCCAATTTTAACTAAATATTGCCCACCACATTTTTCCACAAATACTTTCCACCGCCTCACTAATTAAGGGCATACCCAAATAAGAACTAGGTAGAGAGCCAATAGAGAAACCAAAAATACTAGCAATCCTTCGTTGCAACTTAGGATCTACATTGATAAAAAAGATTACAAGACTTAGAGAAGCACTCACCTTGTCCCATATATTTCTCATAAATGACTATAATCTCCTATATTTTCTTTGAATCTTCCACTAAAGGTTCACCAAAATTATGTATCATCCACTGAACCGAGAATTTGATATTGGATCTAACTTAGAGGATATATTTAGACCTTTTAACTCTTTCTTCTAAAAAACATTATGAATGGCTCTGAATACAATTTATACCATAATAATAAATAGGAAAGGGAGATCGAATCTGCTTTCCTCATACCTCTAGAGGTAGAAACATGCCCAACAAGTACACTATTGATTGATACCAAAAACTAAGGAGTTGAAAAGACATTGACGATAAATTAAATCTAGGCAAGGGGAAACCAAACTTTGAAAGAATAGCTTTCAAAAACTCAAATTCACTCTATCATATGGCTTCATCATGTCAGTTTTTATTATCATCCCAATGTTCTTCTTATGAGAGAATGAATGAATGGTTTCATGAGCCACCATAATGTCATCAAGAATTTTCTTATCTTCAATGAAACCATTTTGACTCTTGAGATGACTAACCATAAAAAGGATTTTAGTCTTAGATCCATCACCTTGGACATAATCTTATAGATCCCATTGCACAAGGATATGGGGTGAAAATAATTGAAATAATTAGCATTATATTTCTTCAAAATAAGGGATAAAAAAGTTGAGTTCCATTCTTTCAAGACCATTTTATTTTCCCGCACTCATCCACTGTAGCCCAAACATCAAAACCCATAATATGGAAGAAATTTTGAAATAAAACAATATGGAAACCATCTATATCTGAGGTTTTGTCAAGCACTGAGGCTAAAGACTACATCACGAGACCTCATCCTAAGAAATAGGACACATTAATATTTTATCCTCCTCTTCATCCAGAACCTAGGGGATATTTGAAAGCAAAGCTTCTTCCTCGGTATGCCAAGGACCATCCTCCTTTAAGAGTAATTTCTTAAATAAGGACACCCCTCCTCCCTTATCCTTTCCAAGTCCAAGATTTCTTCCCCAAAAACAAGATTCACTTGTATATTTTTTTCAAATTTCTTCTGATCATAGTGGAGAGATGAAATTATTCCATATTCTTGTCTCCTTCTTTTAACCATTTTAGTCCAGACTCAATAAATTTTTTCCATGTGAAGGATGTGATCTAGCTTAGTCACCCCTCCTTTTCCTTGGCTATAAAATGATATTAAGCCTCATCTCTCACCAACTCCTCCTGGATTAATTCTAGATCATAATTATACTCATTCTTCTTTTGTAAAATATTACCAAAAGTTAGTTTATTCCACTTCCTTTATTCGGCCTTCACATGCTTCATTTTTACGCATAAAACAAAACCTCTTACTACCTTCCACTTTTATATCCCACTAGGATTTGAGATTTCTTCAAAAGAGGGATCAAGAAACTACATGAATTACATCTTGAAGGGGATCCCAATAGGGTGATCATCCACAATTAAAGATAAGCTTATAGGAGCATGATCTGACCCAACCATCTTTAAAATGAATGAGTAGAAAAAAAATTTTCTAGACCCCAATTCAAGTTCAGTCAAGGAACCTATCCAACCTCTCCAAAATTTCCTTAGATCTAATTATTCTATTAGTGTAAGTGAATCCTTCATATTTTGGCTCAACATCAATTAATGCAAGATCACTGCAAAAATATTTGAAATCACAAGAGCTTGGAGGTAGGAATTTCTTCCCTCCTTTTTTTCCTTCAAATTAAGGATCACATTAAAATCACCCCCAAGAATTTCTTCCTATCATCCTCTTTCGAAGAAAACCATTTAACACCAACCAACATTCCTTTTTCTCTTCCAACCGCATAGGGCCATAGACATTCACCAACATAAAGCTTTCATTAGTACAAATCAAGACAATCTAAGACAATTAACCACTTACATTTTTCCAATGGAAAGCCTTGAATCTGTTGGGGTTCCAAGCTATGCAAGCCCCCTTGAGCTCCCCTTAGCCTTGACCAAAATATCTTTACAATTGAACCAAAAAATTTTCCGACACCTTGAAATAATATTTTGAAATCTTGGTTTCTTGAATCAAAAATATATCTGGGGACTCTAAATCTCTAAGTCATTTCATAAAATGAGATTTGTTAGAGGAATTTAATCCTCGACATTCTAATTAAGAGGATTCATGGCCCCGAGTGGAATGTGAGTTCCTTCCACAGACACAAAATCCTCTAAGGTACTTTCTTTGCCAATATCTATGTTTAACTTAGCCTCAAGCTGTGTTTTGAGAACATTGGAAAATCTCCCAATGGATTTAGCACATCTTATATCTTCTTTGAGGCCTAATTTGGGAAGAGGCCAATCTTTCGACTTCCTAACCATAGTAGCAATACTCTTCTTAATCAAATATACCTTCTTTAAGGCCTCCTCTAGAACTAATTTAACCTTAAGGAGAGAACCCATTCTCCTTATTGGGATCCAAAACCGCACCTTTCTCCTCAATATTTTTAGAGACATGCTTCAATGGTGACATGCCTCCCTAACTACCTATGTAATTAAATTCATCCATTAAGGTTTCCAAATCCTCCTTCTCTAAAGTGCCATTAAGGGGAACCTCCTTGTCAAGATAGAAGATTGACTCCTCCCTCTCCTTTACTAAGATTTTATGAGGAGGAGCTTCCACATCAAGCCCTTTGGAGGAGAAACCACCCCCACCTTTCCACAACCCTCCTCCTCTCTTTCGGTGGGTCCTCACTACCCTTAGGGGAACCCATCTTACAGTTTGTATACATCTCCCCTCACTCTCCGAGTTATCTTTGGGAGAATCCTTATCTGAGATCTTTTTTCTCCCTTCTCCTTGCTAATAAGGGGTATTTATTCAATTTATGACCAATTTCCTTGCATTTATAACAACTGAATGGAAGAAAATCATAATCGATTGGTTGGAACCAAATCCCTATTGGTGTATTAATTATAATACCTTGAACTAAAGGCTTGGTAATGTCAATTTTGATACATATCATAGAGTAAGAAGAAAAAATCATAGATTTATTTTCCTTTCCTAAACCGATTAGCTCTCCCAAATCTTCAATAAACAACCTTAAGGTCTTTAGACCCCATAATTTTAGAGGAATCTTGTACAACATGACCCTAAAGGGGACCTTTCAGAATAATTCCTCTTTTGGGTTGAAAAGGGAAGACAAAGGTCTCGAGATAGAGACCAACTTACTTAGAGAATCGTGGGCCTATAAAAATATATTGTCGGGCATATCAAACCCGGACACTCAATACAAACCCAATTCTTATCAATCCAATTCCAAATCTCATCCTTTGAAGGAAAAATTCCAATAAATTTTCAAATGATATCCCTATTTCCCATTCTATCACATATTTCCTCCAAAGTTGAAGAGATAACTTCAACCATTTTAACTAATTTCGAGACTTTGAGCTCCACTTCACCGGGGTCACCGACACCAGGATATCCTCCAACAAGTTTCAGTCCTCCTAAGCTAGGTCATCCTATGGATCTTTATTTTAGCTAAGAGACTCTTCCAACATAGCCTTTTTCAAAAAATCCACACATTGACTCATGGGATTTTCCCTTATTATTCTCATGAAAATCCGAGCTTCACCCTCCGCCTTGCATGCCACCCACTCTTCCCAACCTCCCCCTGTGGATAATATTCACACCAGACAATTAATATTTTCTCTCCTTTCTCACCCTTGAATTCCCTTGGAACCAGGACCCTCTCCTTTCCCATCTATTCCTTCCACTCGACCCGGTCAAACAAATGCCTATCTTGAGCCTTACTTCCCTCCCTATAGCCATCATTGGACCTATTGAACTAAAAATCATCATCCTTGACCAAATTCCTCTCCCAACCCATCCTCCCACCATATTTCACACCTTTGTAATTTTTCGCTATGCGAGCCATTTTTTCATCTCCCTTAATACAAATTCAATATCTCGTAGCACAAAAATCTATTCAAATTTGTGTATTTCCAATTTTTTTGCAAAATCTAGTTTTTCTTGTAACATAACATTCCATCCATTTTCTAAGGCTGTGAGATCATAAAAACACCCAATGAAGCTCCACTACTCCAGGATGTGAGCATGTTTGCTTTTAGTGATTTGAACATCCAAAAAATTGGAGACAACAACATGGAACACATGGATTTAAGTGATCTAAAGAATATGATGTAAGAAGAAAAATTCATTTGTTAACCTATGTCGAGTGCAAAAGGAGGAATTCTCTCCCATTCAGAGGGTTTCTATGTTTCTACCAAATATTCTCAAGAATTTACGATATCATTAAATCCAAGAGAGCTCATATTTACCGAGTACGGGGCATGTGTGGTGTGATTAACTACTTCATAATGATTTCAATATGAATTATTTTTTCATGTGAAGAGACAAGAGATCAAGTTTGTGAAAAAGAGTTGATTTGTTCATCCTACCATTGATCATAAAGATGAAGAGTTAAAATAAAGTTGCAAGCATGACCAATAATGATCAATCAATATAAGGTGTGAAGCATCATTTATTAGTTCTAAAAATTCATACCTTGATTATATAAGCAGTTTAAGAAGATCCTATCTAGTTGCAACATTCATAAAAAAATTGAGGAAGAACGAAACTTCATCCTACAACATCTATCTTCTCTCTCTTCTTCTCTCTTTTTCTCTCTCTAACATTATACTTCTCTATTAAGGAGTAACTTTTGTAAAAGTTACGTAATTCACTGAAAGTTTCTATTTTTCATTGAGATTACACTTTAAGTTAAAAATTCATATGGTAATGTGAAGAGACACTGAATTTGGCTATAAATTTTAATGATATCTCCATTCCAAGGATTGATTTTTCCCTCTCTAGAAAGATTTAATCTTCCTTTCCCTCGCATTGCAATATCAATCCTTTCTCATCTTTTCACTTATTAGAGAACATGTTGAAATTTATAAGAAGTTAAAGGAATTTTTTTCTTATTTTTGGAATGAATAAAAATTGATAAAGCTTTATATTTATCTTGCAATTGGGGGAGAACATTGTTCCACTAGTGTTGGATCCAGAGGATTAAGAAAGAAATTTCCCAAGTTATATGGAGATGGAAAGAAACATATAGATGAGAATATTATAATTTTTATCACAAATTTTGGAATTCTTGGAGTAGGACATGAAGATTTTGATGCTTGATTATTCATGGAGTCATTACAATATGATGTTGCGAGAATGGTTCTACTATTTTACACTTCTCTCACTCACTAATTGGGCATTTATGAAAGTTATGTTTGAAGCATGGTTTAAGTAAGCAAAATATTCCCATGCCATTCTCACTCAATTAACTCAAATGACTTGAAATAAATGCAGAAGCCCATGAGATAATCTGTGGAAAAATTTAACAAATTGATTAACAATATTTCTCTTGTTACTCATCCTATTGAAGATAATCAAAAGATGTTCTTATAAATGATCGATTCTTGGAAGTTTGATTCATATTGTGTAGAACTCAACCAAATACATTAGAAAATTATCAATAAATTTCCATTGAGGTGGAAGATGATCTTATCATGACAGGGAAGATCAAGAACCATTCAAAGAAAAATAATGTACATAGTTCCTAGTATGAAGGAACCGATTCGTTCTTTATAGAAGTTGGTCAATAATCTAACTATAATGAAGAATAAAATGGCTCAATGTTCCATATTAAAACCAAAACTAGAATCAGATTGTTGCATCACCATGAATTCTTTCCTTAGAATCTCCACCCAATAATGCAACATGTGGAACTTGAGAAGATGAAATTGTTGAATCATAATCGAAGGAGAAGAATAAGATAGATATACAAACATCGGTATTTTGAAAACTCATCGATGAATATCTCAAGGGTTTCATGGATGATATGAATAAATCATATTTTATATTGTTCACTCACTCACAAACATAGAAAGAGGCATCTTCCTTCATTGCCCAAGAAAAGCACTCAGATCCTCAAAAGGTGACTCTACGAGAAAATAAAAATAAAAAGAGGATCACTGCTACCCACTTCCATGGAGTCATCTAATAATAATTCCAAGACCACCTCAGCCAAGGCCACACCTACCTCTCTAAGTAAGTGTCTTTCTTATCTCTTGGTAAAATCAATTGCTTCTTTTGTTTCTAAGAATGTAACTCCTATATCTATCATGGATTTCATTTTTCCCGAAGTATATACTTCTTTGTATTTTCACATCATTAAATATATAGTGAAGTGAAAGTTCAAATTTCTAAGTCGAGTACACGAGAACTCACCCTAAATAATTTGATAAAATTGTTTAGTTTATTACATGAAATAGTTTGAATTCATGCTCCAAAATGTTATTACCAAATAACCACTTCCCGATCCTAGTACCACTCCTTCTCATAACCTTCTTGCCTCAACATATTCCACTTTTGATAAATTATAACCCTTCTACCTCTCTTTACTTGATCAATGGGTATAAAAATAATAATTTCATTATTGTCTATGGTGCCTCTAACAACATCATGCCTGCCATAGTTGCCAAGGATCTTGGTCTCACTCTCACCCCTGTTGTTGGTCAGTGTTACTCCATGGAGATCAAATAAGTACCTCTCATCAACCAGGTCAAAGATGCTCAAGTGGAATTTGTATATTTTCCACGAGAAAGTCAAGATTAAAATACTTGTAGCCAACATTCCAGCTTCATATGGGATGTTTTTGAGCCAAAGTTTCTATCGGGATGTTGGTAGAGATATATATATGGATTGTTCATATGCCACCATACTAGTCAATGATAAAATAAAGAAGCTCCTTCCTATAAGAAATATGAGATATATCATTCAAAAAGAAGATGACTCAAGGTCAAAAATTTTATACCAAGATTCAAGATACAATAACTATTTCATAACTTCAGAGGAAGATGTTGAGCTACCCATGTTGATGGAGGAGTACCCAAATTTTATTGATCTAGTTGAGAAACTTCATGATGATTTGATGGACCCGAAATTTGACACTATGCACTTCCCATTGAATATGGATACAAGTTCCCTACTTGGTGATGATGAGGATCATGGATATCTTGACTTGCCATAGATCAAGCCTAAGATGATAATAAATACATATCATGTAGAAAAAGTAATGTCAAATGACTTCTTGGCATATAATCCCCAAGTTTCCAATCATCTTCTCAACATCCAACATGAGAACTTGCCTCACGAGTATGCTTGTGAATATGAAGCTTTCTCTTTTCCATTTTGAGAAGAGGGACTTCCCAATGAGGAATAGGTTGTTGAAAAGGTGCTTGAGTATCTCAAGGATTTTTTTGGAATATATAGGGTAAAAGGAGGGTTTTAGAAGGTCCCACAACCTTATACAACAGAGCCCATCAGGCCAGATTTAGCAATAAAAGTAGCAAAGCAAAAATACCCAAGAAGATTCCAAAAAAGGAGGACGAAAAAACAAACAGAAAGAAAGAAGAGATACATCATAAGAGATTTTTAGCTCAGAGACTGCAATTCTAGCTCTAGGAGAGTATGAGTCATTTGCAAGTTGTTTGGAAAGATTGATGAGCTCCGAGCAGTCATTAGCAATGGCAGTCTTGGTAGATTCAGTGAAAGCCTCCCATGCTTTCAAAGCCTTGAAGGCGCACTGAAGCTTGTTTAAAATAGAAGAAACCATATCGACTCTGCAATCATCCCTTTGAGTGTTAGCAGACTCAAGGCGTCAGTGGGAGTTGAATCCAGAATCGACGAGGAATGAAAAGTTTCAGCAGGAGGAAATTTATTATCGAAGAGAGTATTATTTCCTATGATCGAGTGATGGGATCATCCACCGGTTGATTGTTATCTAACTGTTCCGAGTCCGGGGAGTCTGGGTAGAGCTTAGCGAGGCCCAGAATGTCAGCAGCCAGAGAGGAATCAGGGCTAGAAATAGGGAAGCAGCTTGAAAGCTGGCGTCAGTGCCTTCTAAAAACAAGCAAGAGAGGGGCATGGGGAAAGTGGGGGTGGCAGGGGGCTGAGAGGCAGTGAGGGGAGGACTCATAATTGCCACATCAGAGTCGAGAATCGAGATGAAAGATGCAGACGACGTCAGCACCGAGAAGAGTGGAGGGAGGTGGAGGAGGGGTGAGGGGAAGGCGAGGGAGAGCGGCGGCGATGACCAATTTTGGGGGGGAAGCGAAGAAGGTCGGAATGAGAAGCAGTAATAGAGAAGAGTAGGTATAACAAACCCTGGTGAAGAATGGCACCTTCCCCATCACGAGCCAATTGGATAGAGTGCTCTAAGGACTGAAAAAGGAAAGCCACCAAATTAATTTTCTTCCCCCATCAAAGATGAGAGAGGATGAAAAAGTGAGGGCCGTAAACAAGCTGATATCTACCATCAATGGTAAAATAACGCATTATGACCTCCGTGACTCTGTCCCAAGGAGGAGGTAGGGAGTCCTGAGTGTAACTAGAGAGGTATTTAACTGGTCTGTCCCCAGGAGCATTAAAATCCTAAATTTCGCATGCAGCGAGCGCTTGAAGTAGATGTCTCCAGTGGTAGGTAGACCAGTGGCATCAGCGATTGCATTGGTGGAGATGGTAAAGTGAGTGTTTCCAATCTGAACCCGACCCTTCGACCAGGAAGTCGTAACCACATACAAAACAAGAGTCGAGTAACCCGCCATTCTCTCCAGGAAGGTAGCAATTCCATTCTCCAGCATAATGTTCCAAACCTCCCCATCATTTTTAACCGAATCATAGTTATCAGGCTCAAAACGCTTCAACTGACCCCCCATGGTATGAATGTTTGAAAAAATGTAGAAGTGAGAGAAATAAGGGTCATTTAACAGCCCAGTCGGGGCGGGGAGCCGTCGGCCAAGTTATCATTGCCCTCCCACCAGATCATCAAATGATTAATGTGAGGATATGTCCCATTCATGCGGAGATCCCCCGCATCATTACATATCACCGTCAACAAAATGCTCTTCGTTAAGTGTCAAATCAATTAAATTCGACATGAATGCCATCGCCATTTGAGAAGGCCATAGAGATTTTTCGACACCCAAATCAGCCCTCCATTCCACCAGTCAGCAATGTGATATATCATTTTGAGTGATTTGTAAGAGATCATCGGGGAAGTTGTCTGTCCAGCTTTACTGATTCTCTAGGAGAACACCAATATTAGCAAGGTGGTCAGCCACTTTATTTCCCTCCCGAGAGGACATGATGGAACTAGATTTGCTGGAAAGATCTTTGAATAATTCTGATATCAGCAATGATATTCTGTATCGACCAATGACCAGAATCATTAGACTGCAGGAGCTTGATGATGTTGAGGGAGTCACTTTCAACTTGGAGGGGATCATCACCAAATTTGATAGCCAGCTCAAGGCCTTTGAGGATGGCCAAGGCTTCCGCACGATGGTTGGTACCATAGTTGAGGTTATGAGTAGAAGCAACAACAATATATCCCGAAGAGCATCGAAGAATGGCTCCTCCACCAGAATTACCAGGATTGCCTTTTGAGGCCCCATCCGTGTTAAGTTTTTTCCAGCCCCTGGGAGGGGGAAGCCAACGAACTAAATCACGAGCAGTGGAAGTGCCTTTACTTTGAATGGCCAACAACTTCTGCCACTCCTGGGAGTTACAGATTTGGATTTTTTGCTGATATTTGGTCCACATGAGTGAGTTGAGATTTTCTTGGAAAGCAAGAGCAATCTGAGTAGCCACCTAAATAGGTTCAAGACTTTTTTCTTTGAAAATTCTTCTGTTCCTTTCTTTCCAGATGCCCCATATTCCGTGAGGGAGGAGGAGTTTCCAAGCCAAATTCAGATTCGGATGAGTGAAAGGAGAGCTCCATTGAGAGAGGGTGTCCTGAATGGACTCAGGGAAGGTCCAAAACACTCCCATCCTCGATAAAAGCCACTGCCATATAACTTGCGAAAAATAATAGTGGATCAAAAGATGGGCAGAGGATTCCGCCTCTTTAGCACATAGCACACATCTAGTGGGGAGAGAGAAACCCCTCCTTTTCATATTTTCCCCAGAAAGGAAAGCATTCTTAGAAGAGAGCCAAGAGAAAAAACCAATTTTGGGAATGATCTCATTTGGCCAGAATTTGGAAAGGGGGGGACCAAAGTCAGCACTATGCATCGAAAGATAAGTAGCCTTAACCGAGAAAGAACCAGATGGGGAGAGGGGCCAAATAATCTCGTCGTCATTTTGGGAGAATGGGATGTATATGGAAGAGAGCACAACTCTGAGCAAAGTTAGGAGCCTACTCTGCATATCGTTGATATCATCCCAGACCTTTATATCCCATGAGGGAATGGAATTCACAATCTTCCAATAGCCCGAAGCTAATCTTCCTTGCTTATTAATGATGCTTCTTTTCACAGGGTCCCAAGCAGGATTAAGATCAAGAGGCTCATCCCCTATCCAAAAATCCCTCCAGAAGTCAATAAGATGACCATTCCCAAATCTCCATTTAGTGCCAGCCCGGATAATGGGGAGGGAGCTAATAATAGAATTCCAGATGGCAGAACCTCTAATTGGATTGGAAGTGAGCAGATCTTCATTATTTGCTAGATATTTAGCTCTGAGCAGATGAGCCCAATTAGAGTCACCTTTAGCCACTTCCCAAGCAAGTTTGGCCAGGAGGGCCCCATTCATGTCAGCCATTTTTGAAGACCAAGCCCTCCATGAGAAGTTGGCTTACACACTTCCTTCCATGCCACAAGATGGATCCTCTTCCTTACATCAGTCCCTAACCACAGAAAGTTCCTTTGGATTTTTTCCACAACTTCCCTCACCGAATTGGGGACTTTGAGAAGGGACATGAAGTAAGTAGGAAGGATTTGAAGGGTGGCTTTAACCAGTTGGAGCTTGCCAGCCTGACTGAGTAGAACCCCTTTCTAGGTGGCCAGCTTTTTTTGATACCTTTCAATGACAGGATTCCATAGAATTTTAGATTACTTACCATGGAAGAGGGGGATGCCGAGATATGAGGCCGGGAGATCCACAATATTGCATCCAAAGATATCAGTAATCTTTCTCTGAGTCCTAGGGGCCGTGTTGATGAAGGAGATGCTACTCTTGTTGAAATTGATAGTTTGCTGAGAAGCTGATTGGTAAAGAGAAAGGATATCCATTATAGCCGGGCCTCAATCACAGAGGCTAAACTTAGCAGCATAGTGTCATCAGCAAACTGGCTATGTGTGGCAGAAGGGCAGCTTGAGGTGATTTTCAGACCGGAAATGATAGATTGAATTTTAGCCGCTTCCAGAGCTCTGCTAAGGGAGTCTGCCATAAGGACAAAAAGGAAGGGTGATAGGGGGTCACCTTGCCTGATACCTCTACTGATTTTGAAGAAACCTGCTGGAATGCCATTGATAAGAATAGAGAAGCAAGGGGTCACGATACAAGAGAAGACCCAACTACACCACTTTTTGTCGAAACCAAATTTTTCCAGGACCTTAATTAAGAAAGGCCAGCTGACTCTGTCAAATGCTTTTTGCATATCCAATTTTAAGATCATTCCTGGGGACTTCGAGTGAAAGGCTGAGTGAATGGCTTCATGAACTGTAATGATACCACCTTGGATGAGCCGTCCTTTTATGAAGCTGTTCTGATTTTGCGAGATGAGATCCTTCATTAGAGGTTTTAGTCTGGAGGCCAACATCTTAGTGATAATCTTATAAGCCGTGTTGCATAAACTGATTGGCCTAAAATTAGAGACATCTTTAGAACTATGCACTTTTGGGGCAAGGGCAATGAAGGTGGTATTCCATTCCTTTAGCAGATTGTTGTTAATCTAAAATTAATTCACTTCTTTGAAGAGATCCTGCTTGATGATTTCCCAGAAAACCTGGAAGAAGGCAGTAGGAAAGCCATCAGGGCCCGGAGCTTTGTCCCTCTTCATTGCAAAGACTGCTTTGTGAATTTCCTCCATAGCAAAAGGCTTGGTCAGATTGTTGTTCATCTCAGGTGACACCAGATGTGGAATATGTTGGAGCATGGCAGTCATTGATTTCTCCAGAGGGGGCAGGTCAGCCTGGAGAAGATTTGAATAGAAGGAGACAAGCTCGTTGGAGATATCAGCCTCAACAGTTAACAAGGTACCCGAGGACGACACCAGCTCTCGGATCTTATCTCTAGCTTTATGCTTGCAAGCAGTGATGTGAAATAATTTGGTGTTACGATCCCCTTGCTCGAGCCAAAGGGCTCGAGAGCGTTGCCTCCAATAGGTCTCCTCTTCTTGAAGTGTATTGTGATAATCACTGAGGAGGGAGGTTTCATGTTGGTGAAGATGATCCAATCTTCCATCAATCTCTATTTGTTCAGAGACTTTAGCCAAACTCTGAGTTAGCTCCTGTTTGCAGAGCTTGATGTTACCAAAGACCGTCGACTTCCATATCTTGAGTTGTTTTTTAATTTCTTTGAGATTGCTAGAAAATCTAAACATACTAGAGCCCTCAATATTGATATTCCACCAATTAGCAACAAGGGGGTTCAGGTGGTTGTTTTCAAGCCAAGAAAGCTCAAACCTGAAGGGAGGATTCTTGGTATTCAGCTTGTGATTTGCACTCTGCAGAAGAGGGCTGTGGTCAGAGGCAGCCCGGGGGAGGGAGTTGAGGTAGAAGTCAGGAAAGAGAGAAATCCAGTCCAGAGAGCCTAGAGATCTATCCAATCTGCTTTGAATATGGTTCCTGCCCAATCTACGGTTTGACCATTTATAAGATGATCCATGGAGATCCATATCCGAAGTGAATTCTCCCGATTAAGTCAGCCGAGCCTCCATCTTTGGCGGTCATGGCGGCAGAATACCTCCCTATTTTTCGAAGGATAAAGTGGACAATTAAAATCTCCCATTATTAGAATGGGAATTTTACCACAAGTGATGATGAAGTTAGTGATCCCTTTCCATACTTTACCATGATGAGTCTCTAAGTTGGGGGCATAAACATTGATAGCAATCCAAGTGGAGTCTGCTCCAATCTCTTAGAAGAGCATGCATAAAAAGTTGGGGTGCTTGAACATGCAATCCCCTTTGAGGCTTCTGGGATCCCAAAAGGTACAAAGCCCCCCTGAGTTCCCTATTGATGGTTGAGATTCAAAAGAGGCCGCAGGCCAGATTTTTAGGAGACGATCCTCTGTTTTTAGTTTAGTTTCCTGCAGCATTATGATATCAGGAGAGTTTTGGAATTTGATGTCTTTGATAACTCTTTGTTTTTGAAGAGAGTTGAGTCCTCTTATATTCCAAGAAATGATCTTCATTTCTTTGGTTTGGATTTTCTCCCCACCACCATGGGGATTGTGCTTTGAGTTCCTTGCGACATTAATAGCTGCTTCTTGCTGAAGTTTGATATTGCTCGGAATTCTCCCCCAAACTTTTTCCGTGCCTATATCGGGTTTCTTGCTGCTACTTCTAGTAAAACGATGGTTGAAGCTATCATCAGAAGAATGACCCGAGGGGGAGGAAACAGAGTCTAAAACAGGGGGAAAGAGGGGAGGCAGGGGGAAAGAGTCAAGGAAGAGGGGTCTGAGGGAAGGGGTGGGAAGGGAAGAGGAGAAGACAGTGGAGAAGGGGGAGGGGAGGAGGCAGCCAAGGAGAGGTTAACTCCTTTAGAGGAAGAGGAGGGGAGAGACGAGGGAGAAAGAGGGGTGATGAGAGATTGAATGGCCATGGAGGGGGGGATGACCTCGGAAATAGGATCAGAAGAAGTGTTGATTTCCCCATGTTATAGGAGAGCAAAGGAATTTGATGTGGGGATGATCGGGATCTCAATAGAAGACGTTTTAGGAATAATTTTTATTTTTATTTTTGGGGATAGGATTTGGGTCTTGTGTTTTGGTTGAGGTTTAGATGGGAAACCAGAGGCCTGATGACCAATGTTTTTGTAGAAGGAGAAAGCTTGTGGAATATATTCATAGTCAATGGGTTGTTTCCAGTTCCCCAAGTCCGATAGAAGCTCTATCTCTTTTGGGAGGGGACAACTAAATTCAGCATTTACACAGAATCGAGCATGGATGAATCTATTTTTGGCTTTTGTTGCTTGATCTATATCAATTAAAGATCCTATTGAGAGAGCAATACCTTCAATAACTACTGGATTCCAGAACTCCAGAGGGAGCCTCGGAGGTGAACCCAAATTGGGGCTTGGGTCATGGATTCCGTGTGAGGGTTGAAACCAGGAGACCATTTCCTGAGGTAGAAGCCCCGCCTACCAAAAAACCACGGACCACCTAACAGAGCTCTAGCAAAGTCTTCTTTCATGCTGAAGGAGAATAATATGAAACCATTAGGCATAGCCGCTATTTCAAGCGCTCCACATGGTTGCCATTTTAACCGAGCCCATTTTTTGATATCTTCCAATGGGGGTCTAGGGCCCATCAGTGTACCCACCAAGGATAGATCACGAGAAGTAGCAGCAGCCTCCGTGATGTGAGAGGGGATGCGCAGAGAGAAGGACCCATCTGACAGTGAAGGGGATAGCTTTTCCGAGCTAGGAGCGGATGTGGAACCCTCCACTATTTTAGTCCAAGCATCAGGTGGCTTTGGAGAGAGGGACCCTGACAAGAGGGACCCCGATCCGAGCACCAGAGGGTCCAAAGATCGAGCCAGCACCGGTGATGTGAGACGGCGGTAGGTGGTTTCAGCAGAGACCTAAAACGCTGGTGTCTCGGGAAAAATGATGGATTTACTATGGTAGATGATGGAGACAATAGAGAATATCCAAGCAATCCATGACTTCATTCATAAGTTTTTATAGGTTTACTTGGATGATTAGACAGGTTTATTATTGAGTCTCTCAAGGATGATTCCACATGGGAAGAAGATATATTCATCACAAAGATGAAATATATATCACAAGATGATCATGATGAGGAAAGTGATGATCTTGATATTTCAGCCCCAACCTTATGCTCATTATCCTTTCAAGAAGATGAAGCATTGTGTAAGTCACACCATAGTGAGCAGTAGGTCAAGAATGATCTTGAGTGTGTGTGAAAGAGGACCGTTTGGAGCAACTAAGAAACATGGAGCACCAAGAAGCCTATGATGGTGTAAAAATTCTCCAAATATCTACAAAGAACTAGTTCATGGAAATAATGGTCATGTGGAGCATGAAAAGAAAAGAGCAAATTCCCATTAGTGAGCACAAGGCTAGTTGTGGACATGACAAGCCAGACATGATCAAGAATCAATATTGTAGTAGCAGTAAAGTGAAAAATGGTAAATAAAAAGAAGGGATGAATCCAAAAATGGAATTGTAAATGGAAATTTAATTTCAAAACATCAAATACAATGGGATATATGAATGTATTTTCACTTTTAGAAAGAGCCATACAAAATTGCTCAAGAAGAAACATGCCACTTTATCTTTCTCGGGAATATGGAGATCTATTACAATAGCTTTATTACCTAATCATTTGTAGAAGGGGTATTACTTCATTGAACCATTTAATGGGTTTTTGGATCAATTTCATTTAGTGCTACCCGTTCATAGGTAACATTTGAAGAAGTATAAGTAATAAAATTGGGTTGTTCCCTTCATCTACCATAGGTGATTTACGTTTTTTATGTTTCCCCTTTCCTTGTTTGTTTTCCATTTCTTCTTGTGTGTTATGTTTCCTTTCCTTTTGTGTGTATATTTTTTCCCTTTTCATTCTATATCCTTGTTGATATTTTATTGGCCAATGGATATGACACTTCTCTCCTAGAGCCTAAAGTCAGATTCTAGAATTCCTTATTGCTTCATCTTCATTTCATGTCAAACCAATTGAAGTCCCTATATATGAACAAAGCTGTTGGCATATAAAATTTCATTACATTTTTTTGAAAACCATGTTTAAACGTTTTCACCTTTTTGGTCAAACTAGTCAAAATAGCTAAATTTCTCAAAATTTCTCACTTTCAAAGCTCAACTTCTAGGAAAGGTTTCAAGAGCGTCGGAGCATTTAAAAATTCTTGGTTATAATCAATGGAAAGGTATAATATTTGTCTTTGTAATGGTATTATTTATCAAGCATTCTTATAACTTATGAATTATCTTGGGAAAATTCTTCCTAAGCACTTTTTTAGGAAAAAAAGTGTGCATGCTTCATTGAAGACTCGACTTTAGTAAAAGGTTTTGGTAACCCCGAGTGGTGTTGGGGCTCATATCCTAGGAATTGGAAATATTCTAGATCCTATTACATGGTGAAATAAGCGAGAAAGGGTTATAAGAGTATAAAAAGTGGAAATCTTTCGACACTGCACAAGGTGGCATTTTTACAAATGAATTTTACACTTAAGGTTTCTAAC
Source organism: Taxus wallichiana var. yunnanensis (assembly GCA_018340775.1). Taxonomy (NCBI): domain Eukaryota; kingdom Viridiplantae; phylum Streptophyta; class Pinopsida; order Cupressales; family Taxaceae; genus Taxus; species Taxus wallichiana. The sequence goes on from CM031239.1 coordinate 192,503,841, forward strand.
AATTCAAGAGGACTTGGGAACCTAAAAATATCAAGTGAAATTACATTAAATTATCTTCATAATCCATAGGTTGGTTCAATTTTTGTTATTGAAAAATCTTCCTACAACTCAGCTCATTGTCATACCACCTTAGGAAAAAATGGAGGTACAAATTTTTTTATTGAAGCACTCATTTTAAGACTTCCTAAATAGTCTCATTTGGTTCATTGTACCATTTATATGTGAAATCATATATTATATGACCAAAATTCATCAAGCACGGACCATGGGCGAAGGAAAGTCTCCATGAGAAAACCAATGTAGTGTAAATGAAGTTCCAAAGTGTGCTTTGGCACACTGCTTTGGCACTCTTTACTTACACAATTTCACCTTGGGCTCACTTTTTAGGTGTAATTTTACCCCTAAAGTGTGCCTCTTTCTCATTGGAAGAGATTTTTAAAAGAAAAAAATTCAAAAAGTAAATCAAAAACGTAAAAGTAAAGGCAAACATGAGTTTCAATGATATGTGGCACCCACCCGATTCACTCTATGTTCACTTCCAATCCACCCATTACACTTTGGACACACTTTTGAGGTGTAATTTCATCCCAAAAGTGTTCCTATATCTGGTGAAGGTGGTATTTCCACTTGCATTTGCACCTTGCACTCCCAATTTACAAATGCACTCTCCATCTCCACCACACAACTTGTTAATGACTTGTTTTCCCTCCAAATCTCCAAAAATTACATTAAAAAATCTAAGTCGGACATCGAATAACATTTTTATCTAGTTATTCATCCTTCCATTTTGTAAAACCCCTCATGTGCCCTAGGAAGACCAAGAGGTGTTTTTCTCATATCTCATGATATCGTAGATGAAAGAATTTAAACCACCATTTCCTCTTGAAAACACCTTCATGGTGATATAATAATTGTTTCATAATATTCCTCCATAAATAAATATTCATGACTATTTTTCTATCCATCATACCCTAGTTTATACAAAAACACTGATTTTGCAAAGGATATTGTGAAAAATCCCCACAAGGGCATCTCACAAAACTTGGAGTATCCACTCCTCTCATGAATAATTTCATTTTGAGATGTTGACCTCATGATCTAAGATGAATAATTTCTAGAATTATGAGAAAAATTCACCATCCTTTGCTGAAGCCACTTGCAAACCCCATGTGCTAAAATTATTTTGGTATTTTCTCTCAAACTCTGCAAGATAATTCTTGCAAACTTAGATCATTATCTTCCCTCATTGATACCATTATAAAAATAAAAAATCACTCAAATTAGACAAGAATTTCTCTCAAAATGAATAATTGAAAATGTCCTCTTCCTCCATTAATATCGATTTGTAAGCCTTCCATACATCCAAACATATTTTGGAATTTCTCACTATTTCGAGATAAGGGAATCTTATCAAATTCAAAGAATCTACTCATCTTGGGAATATATTTCCAATGAATTGAATCACATCCAATTTGGATTTTATTTTCTCTCGTTTTTCCCAAAATATGGATTCAACTTTCTATAGCATTAAAATCCATTCAAATTTGTGGATTTTTGAAAACTGTTGTGGAATCCAATTTCACTTACACTATAACATTCCTAGAATTTTCCAAGGCCGATGAGATCATAAAAGCACACACAATGAAGCTCCACTACTCTATATACGAGCTCGTTTTAGTTCTAGTGTCTGAACACCTAAACATTAGAGATAACAACATGGAGTATGTGGGTTTTAATGATCGAAGAAGAGAATGGAAGAAGGAAAAATAATTTTCTAACCTAAGTCGAGTGCACAAAGAAAAAATCTCCATTTCAAATGGTTACTATGGTTCTACCGAGGATTCTCAATAATCTCTAATATCATAAAATCTAGGAGAGCTCATGGTTACCAAGTATAGGGCATGTGTGGTGTGATTTCCTACTTCATAATTATTGTAGGATGATCTTTTGTTCATTTGAAGAGACAAGAGATCAAGTTTGTGACAAATAATTGATTTTTGAATCCTACCATTTCTCACAGAGATGAAGAGTTAAAACCAAGTTTCTAAGCATGCTCAACAATGATCAATAAAGATAAGGTGTGAATCATCGTTTCTTAGTTCCAGATAATTCATGCCTTAATTAGATAAGTAGTTGAATAATATCCTATCTATTTAAAGCATTCATCTCCATAATGGAGGAAGAAGAATAATTCATACTACAACATCTATCTTCTCTCTCTTCTTCTTGTTTTCTCTCTCTTCTTCTCGTTTTCTCTATTAAGGAGAATTTTTTTTAAAAAGTTACTTAAGTCACTTAAAGTTTCTATTTCTTCATTGATATTGCACTTTAATTTGAAACTTAACATGAGAATCGAAGAGCCACAAGCTTTGGATATAAATTGTAATGCTCTCTCCATTCCAAGGAATCCATTTTTTCCCTCTCTAGCAAGTTGTATTCTTCTATTCCCTTACATTTTAATTTTCCTCCATTCTCATCTTGTCACTCAACCAAGCACATGTTGAAATTTATAAGAAGTTGAAGGACTTTGTGTCTTATTTTTGAATGAATAAAACTTGATAAATATTTGTATTTGTCTTACAATTATCCATTTCATTATCTTGTGATGTTGTGTTGTGATTCCTCTTTCCTCTAATTAAAACAAGAATCGCCTCTGAATCGTAGTTTATGAAATATGAGTTCTTCTTATCAATATAATTCCCCTTCTCATTTTCCACTCTCCCTACCTACAATTTCTATCCCTTTATTCTAGTGCTTGTGTAGTTATAACAAGGGTGTTTCTACACATTCTTAGGCCTCTAAACACCCAAGAATATTAGTCTATTGTAAATAGTTTCCATATTTCAATAAATGGGAGCCACCCCATTCCAAAATGGAGGGTTCAATCTGCGAGCATTGAATAAGAATGTATTTTGACCTCAAAAAATATTTCACCAACATTTATCAATGGTTTTGAAGGTTCAATTAACTACATAGTGAACATGTCATAATGTTAGAGATCTAATTTATGCACAAGAGTATATCGAGAAGATAATACAAAGAAATAGAAAATATCGGGAGAATAAGATTTGAAGGGACATGAGCATACAAAAAGGGCCATAGTGGGGATATGCTTTGTCTTGTATCATTTACTTTGGTTCATGCAAATTCCAAGATAGGTTGATAATGAGCCTCTATTAGGTCATTTCCACTGTTTTAGTCATTAGACCAACCCCGATCATCTAATTCATCTTCTCTCTCTTATTGTAAGTTCTTAGTTGCATTACCTAACATTATTCATCATTGTTTAATGGTTATTCTTGATATTGATGATAGCCTTAGAAACTAATTGATCGGGATAATCTACCATTTATTACTAGCCCTTGAGAATCAACCAATTTAGGTTGAATAAGAAGAAGAGACCTTTTATTATCAATGAAAAATCATAAAACTTAAATAAAATTATGTGATTAGATTTATCTCTCTCCCCCTCTCTCCTCCTCCCTACCTCCCTCCGTCCCTCTACTTAGCACTAAAATTAAGTATTTTAAATGTCGGTAAAATTATGGTTGTTAGCATTTACTTTATATTTTAGGGTTTATTGGTAGCATTTTGTGTCCACTTTGCTAATACAATGGTCCATAATGACAAGAAACCTAGTTATATGATAAACACAATAATGGTAAACACACAATTTTTACAACTATTACTCACAATTCATATCATCACACCTACGATGACATATTCATAGACAATTCGACATGGTTAAATCCACAAATAAGAAGATACATTTTATTGTTAATGAAAAATCATAAAAATTAATATCCTTATGCAATTAGGATTATATTTATCTCTCTCTCTCTCTCTAAAACTAAATTTAAGTATTGGATATAGAGATAGTTTTAAGAAAGTATCATTAGGAATATGTAATTTGGCATAAGTCTAATATTTTTGCATTATATAGAAATATAAAAACTTGGTTTAGTACATGTATAATATATTCTAGGACAAATTGGCTCAAAGAGGGAGACCGCAACACCAAATTCTTCCACATCTCCACCACCATTAAAGACAATAAAGGAAGAATCCATGAAATAAAGAAAGAAAATGGGGAAATGGCCATGGAAGATAAGGATATTTCTAACACCATCATTTCTTTTTTCAGGAATTTGTTTGCCAAAGGTCAACTTTCAGCTGAGTTTTCTACTGATGAAACTCTAAAGCTCTTTGAGCCAGCCATTAACCATGATGAGAATAGAGAACTCATAGCTATTCCTTCTGAGGAGGAGATAAAAGCAATTTTAGATGTTATGGAAGGTGAAAAAACTCCTAGACCAGATGGATTTCTAGATTTCTTCTTCCAAATGTACTGGGATATTGTCAAGAAGGATGTGGTTCTAGTTGTCCAATATTTTTTTGATCCAAGCCTACTCAAACAAATTAATCACACCTTCATAACCCTCATACCCAAAAAACCAGGGGCGAAAGAGTTGGGAGAATTCAGACCTATAAGTTTATGTAACACTATGTATAATATAATCTCTAAAATCCTGGATTTCATACTAACGGAGACTCTATGTAACTTCATTGCTCCTAATCAAGGGGCCTTCATCATGCCGGGAAGAAAAACGTGTGTTGTATTTTTTCACTTTTAAAAGTTTCCAAAACATCCCTAAATGGTTTCAGTGTAGAATATAATCTCAAGATATTTCTAACGACTGTGAGAACGTGGAAAATGGACATCGGGAGCTCTAGATATGTTTGGTCAAAGTTCAGACAACGAGAAAGTCAACTCTGGTCAATATTGGACCAATCGCACTATGACACGTGGCTTGCCACCACTCATCGAATTCACTCGATTTTCCTATCGAGAGACGACAAGTGGACTACATGATGACCAAGTTAATTAATGTCGACACCCCATGGTATGGGTCGAATTTTTATTTATTTGGTAAGTCCACTTACACCATTCCAAATTCCACGTATATGTATATGTATGTATGTATATATATATATATATATATATATATATATATATATATATATATATATATATATATATTAATGTTCATACATTAGTATTAAACCCCACATAAACCGCCACATGCTATTGCCAAACTTCCACGTGGAATGGAGAAGGTGGTGAAGCGGTGGTAGGGGGCGGTTATGCTCACGTGGTCTGTTGACCACTTCACATGTGTGGAAAAGGCTTTATAAAGCCTTAAACATATATCAACCCACAAAATGTGGGATTCAACCACTTCCCTTGCGTGGAAAAAGGTGGAGGAGCCGCTAACATGGGGATGTTAATCCCATTTCTTATGCAAATCCGCCACTTTGGGATATAATCCCATTAAAAATGCAAAACGGCTCAAAAACCAATTAAAAACTCCAACCACTTTGACCAGAGTTGACAAAATCCATGGCAAAATGATAGGAGGCGGGATTTGATCCCCTGACCTCATGGGTCTAAAGCCAATCCACCAGCCAACCCGCCAAGGGAGCACAACAAGTTATAAAATGGGTCGCTTTAACTTATACAGGGGGAGAGAGGCGTACTGAAGGAGCATAAGGACCATATCTCAGAGAACGCCATTTTTGAAGACCTTGTACTCAGATTGGGAACTCGAGTAAAAATATGAAATGAAGGAAATTCTGAGATGATTCCAACGATGTAAGATTTGATATTTTTGTTGAGTTTTAACCTATTTTTGGAAGCTTTGAATGCAGATTTTAACAGGGATCTACAAGACAGCTAGTTGGAAAACATGAATTTCAATGCACTTCTGGTCCGAATTGTGACTTGGTGTAAACATGAAAAATGTTCATAATTTAGAGATGATCTTATATATATGATTTTTTTCATATAATGTTTTTAAATCTCCATTTGTAGGTGTTTTTCTAACACAGTTGCAGGGAGATCACATTGTGAAAACACTGTAGGAGCCACGGATCGTTCTTGGGACAATTTCTGCTATTTTTCAGAGTTCTTGGGACATTGATCAGCTCATTTGCAGGTTTTGATTCATTATTGGTTGTTTTTAAGAGTTATTGTACTTACATTTCAATATTATTAATGGATCGGTTCAATCTGAACCCAGGGACGTAGGAATTTCCGAACCCCGTAAACAATCTTGTTTGTTATCTGAATGTTTTTAGTTTTTTGATTATTTATTTGCTACACAAGTTTTCCACACTTCTATGGATGCATAATAATCATAATTTAATCAATTTGTGGAGTTTAGAATACTTAAAATTGGTTAAGAAAATCACGATCTTTGGAAACTTTTAAAAGTGAAAAAAATACAACACACGTTTTTAAGATCACTCATACCCAAAAAACCAGGGGTGAAAGAGTTGGGAGAAATCAGACCTATAAGTTTATGCAACACTATGTATAAGATAATATCTAAAATCTTGGATTTCATACTAACGGAGACTCTATGTAACTTCATTTCTCCTAATCAAGGGGCCTTCATGCCAGGAAGAAAAATTATGGATAACATAATTACCATCCATGAAACGATCCACTTGGTGGAAATTTTAGGAATAGAGACTATGATTGTCAAGTTAAACATGCAAAAATCCTATGATAAGATATATTGGGACTTCCTTTTATCCCTTTTAAGTCAACTGGGGTACCATCCTCACTTCATCAAAATGATTTAGGCTTTCACTAAAGACCCAAGTTTTTTTCATTATAAATGGGAAACCTAATGGTTTCTTCACCTCCGGAAGGGATCTGAGACAAGGAGACCCCATTTCACCCTTCTTATATATTATTGTTGTAGAAAATTTAAGTAGGTTATGTTATAAAGACAAAATTGAAGGTAACATGGAGGGTATCAAAGTGGCTCAAGGAGTGGAGAACTAATGTCTGTAATAGTTTATGGATGACATTGTACTTACAGGTCAAGGTTATGTTCGGGAGGCTCGAGCCTTTAAAGAAATCACAACAAAGTATGAATAAGTCATTGGTCAAAGGATAAAATTTATAAAGAGCTCTTGTTTTTTCATAAATGTTGGGGAGGAGTAGTAGATCAAACTTACCAACATTCCTTATTGTAGTATTAAAATTCTCCTAGATACTTATCTTGGAATGCCACTTTGTGGGAAAAATTTAGAGGAAGAAGGATGGAATAAACTTATAGAAAAGTTTCATAAAAAATGGCCTCATGGAAAGGATCATTGTTGTCACAGGTTGGGAAATTTCTACTCCTACAAAGTTGTCTATAGGGGATAACTATTTTCATCATGTCCATCTTCTCCTTACCTGTTAGGGTTAGGAAATATATTGAAATTATTCAAAGGATATTTCTATGGACTAAATCGAGGATAAGAATAGAATTCCATTAATTTCTTGGGATAAGGTTACACAACCTAAGGATAGAGGGGGCCTTGGTTTGAAGAATATTCAATACATGAATCAAGCTCTTATAGCTAAGGTGGGGTGGAGATTGCATAAGAAGGAGGGAATCATGTTATCAAATTTCACCCCGGGTTGAATTGATAACATACATCAGGATTCCCAAGTCCCAGGCTGAAAAAGAACGAGCTCGAGATAATGTGAAAAAATTTACAAAAAAATAAGCCGGGCGAGAAAAAAATTGTGAAAATCGGCTAAGTCCTTGTTAGAACAGTCGAGACATTTGGGACGTAAAAGTGCGGATCGATGAAAAGCCTACTGAGCAGCCCAAACAACAAAGGGACAAGTGGGACAAGAGTGCGCGAAGGACGCAAACCGGCCGATCAGGAACGGGAGCAGGGGTGTAGCACCGGGATAGTCGGACCGAGAAGGACGTGTGGGACACGGAAAGCGGTTCATCCGAAAGAGAAGAAAATCAACCAATAGTTTGGGACATTCGGGCCGTGAGTACACGAACCGCCCGATTGGCCGAAAAGGAGAAATTTTGCACCAAAAATTGGGACATTTGGGTCGTAAAAGGCACGGATCGGTGGATCGAGGCGACAGGAAGAATTTGTCCCATGGAAAGCACCTTTGGGACATTTGGGACAAATGGGCTTGAACCTAGGCCTAGTTCAGCCGAAACAAGAAATTTTAGCACAAAAACATCCGGGACAAAAGGACGTGATGGATGTGAAAATCGGCGAGCCATGGACGAATCACAAAGCATGACACGTGTCGCCAAGGAAAAAGTCCAAAAGTCAAAGGGGCGAGTTCTCGAGCACCGATCCGAACCAATGAAATAGTGCCATGTGTCCAAGTTTAAGGGGCCAACAAGAAAATCCCGCGAAAAGGTGGAGAGAGGGAATTACTCGGTGAATAGAGCCACGCCACGTCTTTGTCTAGATGGCAGAGAGCGTGGGAAAAGATTTTAAAACACTGTTCTTGCTTGTTTTGTGCCCTAAATCTTCGAGATCTTCATATCTTTCAATCCAGAGCTCGAATTCGACGTTCTTTATATCAACAGAAAGCTGTTGAAATTATCTACATGATTCTGGGATCAATCTTGAATTTTGGTGCTGTTTGGAGGGAGAAAATTAAGAAAACGTCTCTGACGCATGGTGATAGACAAAAGTAATGCTTCAACTACCAACTTTAATACAGCAGACAGCTCGCCGCTCCTGTTAGACAGCCCGCCATTTTGCCAGGAGCCGCCGCTTCTACCATAATGAGATGATTTTAAATATATCCAGAGGTGGTTGTGGTAGATTCGACTTTCCCCTCTCTTTCCTCTCTCATTCTGAATATATATTGTAAGGAGGAGCTTCTTTAGAATAGGGGACATTCTTGTTTTTGCATCCTCCTTTCTTCCCTGCTTGCAGGAGAATTTGTGGAGCTTTTCAAACCTCCCATATGGATTGTAATGCCAATTTTGCCTCTTGGCCACTGCAATGTACTGTATCGACTCTTGAGCAATATATATATGTTTGTGATTGATTCTCAACCCTCTCATGTATTCATTGTTGTTATTTTGATCTCTTATTGCAGTTTGGTTACCTGTGCATAGTGTTTGTATTGCATCTATGTGGTCTGTGTTAGATTTGCAAAATGAGTGTCTAACATTCCTTGGTGCATCACCTCTGTAGTTTAGGTTTTATTCTATGCATTTTCTCACCCTGTCTCCTTGACAAGTTAGATTAGGTTTTAGTAAACCCTCTGCATTTTTGTGTGCATCTAAATAGAGGAATAGGAACCAGCCTTCTCTGGAGAATCCTTTCTCATCTTTACAAGTCCCACACTTGGAGAAAGGATTCCATGTTGTGCAATCACACTGGATGCCTGAACATCAACCTAGAAGCCTGATCTGCATCCAGGGGTGCTGTGAGTCTGCAACAATAGTTTTGGCACGCCCGGTGGGACACTAGAGGTCTCATTTTTATTGCAGCAAAGTTGATATGCATTTGCTGCAGTTTTCTTGCTTATAAGAGCTGTTATTTACATATCTGGTGACTCCAAGGGGAAGAATCAACTTGTTTCAAAGCAAGCGGTGCGGGCCTGAAAACTCATGAGAAGAATCACCATAAGGTCAAGAATTTGGAGAAGAAGAGGTGTTGTTTGAATACCTGCAGTTATCTCCGAGAAGAAGGCAAAGAGGAAGAAGGATTCAAAGGTCTCCATCTCCACCAAATAGAACTCTCTCAACTCCTCCACCTGACAGGCCTTTCTTTCAATATACAAGGGTTTTAAGACCAATCAGAATGGCTCAGAACAATCCCTACGTCAACTTCACAGGCAACAGCCCACTTGCTCTCAATGCACAACATCTAGTTCCTATTGCAGCCTTGAAGAACATTCCCTACTTCACTGGAGAAAATCAGACTACTCTAGGTGATCATGTTAAAGATATTGCTAACCTTTGTGCAATCCATGAAATCGATGAAATGCAAGTGGCTATCAAGTTACTGGCATCCTCATTCAACGGTAAAGCATTGCAATGGTTTAGGAGCCTTGGAGATGGTTCTATTACAAACTGGAATCAGTTGTGCATTGCGCTTCACGAGCAATTTGGAGAGAAGGGAGACAACTTGTCTCTTTTGGAGCAGTTGACAACCATCAAGAGGGCTCCCAACGAGCAGCTGACCGACTTCAACTTCAGATTTCAAAGGTCTTGGGATAGGATTCCAGTGGCAGTCAGGCCAACAGCAGGAGGTGCTTTTCTATATTACCTTAAAGCTTTGAATTCTGATATTTCTATGTTAATTCAGTCCATGGGAGGCACAAAAATCCCTATGGCTTATAACATTTCCATTAGGGCTGAAAACTGTCTTATTCAAGCTGGTAAACTAGCTCCTAGGCCTCCCATGCCCTTGTATCCAAACTTAGAAAATCCAAGCACTAGTCAAGCACCCACTTTGGCTCCTGTTCCCACTCCTAGAAATCAGAGTTCAAATGAAGCTTCCACTTCATCTCCTAGTGCTTCAAATGAACTCCAAGAGGTCATGAAACAGTTGCAAAACCTAGGCAATGAGCTGGTTACTCTCAAGAGGCAGCAAGCCCAAGGTTTCAGACCTTCCTATCAACCCCAAGCTCAGCCTAATAGGCAGCCATACCAACCACAAAGACCACCTAATCCAGCTGCAAATATGAATCAAAATCAAAGCCAAGTAAGGCCTCCTGCCAATAGACCATTCCAGCCCTATAATCCAAATGCCATGTTTGCCTCCAAGGCATTAGTGCCAACACAGAATAACATTGCCCAGGAATATGATTGGTGCTTTCCATGCAACGAGCCTCATAACCAATCCATGTGCTTCAATGGTGCTCTCAATCAAGCATTGATGGTGACAACTACTGGTGTGGAGGGCGAGGGCAGTCAAGGAAACAGCCAACAACCAGAAACATTCCAACAGCAATCAGCCCCAAATGACACCACATTGGTGAACTGGAAAGCAGAAGATTTCTGTGGCATGAATCAGGCAGTCTCTCAAGGTGTTGCAGCCAACACAAGGTCAAAAAGGAGGAATCTGGGTGAAGAACAGCCATTAGCCCCAACCAATCCACAACCTTCCACGGCTCCACAAATGATTGGCAAGTAGAGTCGATTTCAAATACACAAGGGTAGCCAAGAACAGCCCCTAGGCCAACTCAAATGCCAGTTGTTGCTGCCAACGTGCAAGGGGTAAATGTGCAAACCAAGGGACAACAAAAGGATACTTCATCCCCGTTTAGTATCATTGAACAGATGAAGAAGACTAACGTCAATATATCAATGTGGGAATCCCTATCTATCCCAGGCCAAAGAGATCTGATGCAAGCTGCCATGAAGGACTGGTCAACTTTGAATCAGCGGGTTCAGATGCAAGACAAAGTGCTTACAAATCTTGACCGGCTGAAGGAAAACATGGAGGACAACAAGGTAAAATGTTGAAGCCCCCTCCTTTCTATGTTTCATTAATCATTGGGGATAAACTAGTACATAATTGCATGATTGATTCTGGGGCAAGTAGCTCAGTGATGCCCAAGCAAATAGCTGATCAGCTGGGTCTCCAATATGAAGTAATATCTAAAGGGGTAGTGCAATTGGATGGGACAGCAATAGCAATAGTTGGAGTGATTAAAAACTTGAGTCTTACCTTGCATGCATGTCCAAATGTTGTTGTCTTACAAGATATATCAATCATAGACCTTCCACCACTCTTTGCCCTTTGCTTGTCAAGGGACTTCACAGCCAAGATTGGAGGGTATTTGTCTGCTGATTGGTCCCACATGCTGTTTAGAACAAGGTATGGAACTAAGGCTACAATCAGGTCGAACCCATTGCAAACTTCCATATTGAGCCTTGCACCCCAAGTCAGATTAATGCCAATTGCTCGGCATTTGATCAAGAAGATCACCCTAGTACTGATGAGGCTGACACCAAGGTTGGAAGTATCCCGGACCTAACTCTTGATGAATGGGAAAACAAGATACATGCTTTTGATCCCTATCAAGAAGTAGAAGAATCTGAGCTAGGAGTCTATTGTATACACAAAGAAAATCAACCTGTTCCTAGCATCACCAAGCCAAGCCATAATGATGACAACGAGGTATGGCAGCTGTTTTTTGACGGATCAAGGAGTAGGCAAGGTGCAGGAGGTGGAGCCATGCTTGTTTCACCTCAAGGAATAAAGTACTATTCAGCTTTTAGATTTCAATTTGCATGCTCCAATAACACTTTGCTGAATATGAAGCTTTGGTGCAAGGATGCATTGGGAAATCAAGAGAAAAATAAAGAATCTGCAAGTCTTTGGGGACAGTGAATTGAGTGTAAATCAGGTTAAGGGATGACATGTTGCCAAGAACGATCTACTTAGGTGCTAAGAGAACAGGTGTGGGACCTCATGGAAGATTTTGAAGGTTTGACATCGAATCCATTTCGGGAAAGAGAATCAAGCTGGCTGGCGACAGGCTTGAAGATGAGGGGCAGCCTTTGACATTACGAAAAACATTCAACAAGATAAGGTACAGCCAAACATCCACGTGATTGTGAGGCCTTCAGTGCCGGATAACAATGTCAGTTGGAAAGTGTTTGAGAATGACCAGCAAATCATCAATTTCCTACGGGAAGAAGTGAGTTCTCTGCCAGGAATCAAGACAAGTTGCATCAGCAGTATGGTGACCAAGTGGTGCAGTTGAGAACTAACAAATTACCAAAGGGCCTCATAACCTTGGAGTCAATCTTCAACCCGAATGATCAGTTCCGGAAGGAGAAGGAAAACATTCAAGTAAAGGGTGAGGATTCAGAGCCTATTTTAGTGGAAGAAGGCAAAGCATTGCAGATTGGAAAAGTAAGTACCTCACAAGAGAAATCTGATTTTGTTCAGCTTTGCCAGGAATTTCCAGATGTCTTCGCTTGGAGCTATGAAGACTTGAGAGGATTCAATCCAAATTTGGCACAAGATACCATAGGTGGATCCGGATGCTAAGCCCATCGGGCGTAAGCAGAGACCAGTCAACCTCACATTGAGCCTCTCGATGAAGAAAGAGCTAAATAAGCTAATAGAGGCAAGCATTATATTCCCGATCAAGCACTCAAGCTGGGTTGCTAACTTGGTTCCGGTCAGGAAGAAGAGCGGAGAAATCAGGTTGTGTGTGGACTTCCGCGACCTCAATAGGGCATCTCTCAAGGATCATTATCCACTCCCTTCCATGGAGAAAATATTGCAAGTAGTATCCGGTTCAGAGAGATTCTCTCTCCTAGATGGCTACTCAGGGTATAATCAGGTGATGGTGAAAGAAGATGACCAGTTCAAGACGGCTTTCACCACCAAATGGGGGACCTATGCCTACAAGAAGATGCCATTTGGGTTGTCCAATGCTGGTGCTACCTTTCAAAGGGCAATGGACATGGAATTCAAAGGTTTGATCAACAAGATAGTGCTTTGATATATCTAGATGATATCACTTTGTCTTCTCAAAGAATGCAAAGCAAACCATCTCTTTAACCTCAGGCAAGTGTTTCAGAGGTGTAGAAAGTTTGGAGTGTCTTTGAACCCCAAGAAGTGCATCTTTCTTGCACATGAAGGAAAGCTCCTCAGCCATATTGTCTCAAAAGGGGACTGGTAATTGATCTAGAGAGGGTTGAAGCCATAAGAAACTTTGCCATTGCCAAGTCACAAGAAGGCTCTTCAAAGTTTCTTGGGAAGGATTAATTTTGTCCGCAGGTTTATTCCAAATTTTGCAGCCCTTGTCAAGCCCATCACCAAAATGTTAAAGAAGAGCATGGCTTTTAAGTGGACGGCAGAAGGTAAGGAGAGCTTCGAAGCAATCAAAGAAGCTATCTCCCAGGCACCAACCCTCATCAACCAGACTTCTCAAGGATTTCATCCTCTATGCATTTGGAGGCAATGACACTATCTCGCCATTCAGTGTACAAAGCAGAACAAAGATAATGATGAGCAGCTGATTGCCTTTTTCAGCCAGAGCCTAGATGGCTGCGAGGTGAGGTACTCTTTTATTGAAAAGCATGTACTTGTAGTAATCAGAAGCTTGAAGAAATTCAAGCATTTAGTCTCAAGCAACAAGGTCCAGTTGCTGGTCTCACATGTTGGAGTTAAGGACTTCCTCCTCAACAAGGATTTGAATGAGAAAAGGGTAGGTTGGATCACCCGTGTCATGGAGTATGACATTGATATCAAGATCACCAAGCTGGTAAGAGGGAAAGGACTGTGTGAGAAGCTGGTTTTAGGAAAGCAAAAGGAAGTATGCAACGAAGAAGAAGCTGTTTTTGTGATTGAGGACAACCATGAACCAAGTGGCAATCAAGAAGAAGACAATGTTTCCCCCACTCCTTGCTGGACCCAAGGTATTATGCACTTCCTAAGTACAGGCTGTGCCCTCTAGAGACGAACAAGACCCAAAGGAGACACTTCAGATTGCAGGCTATCCTGTATGCCATTGTTGATGGAGTTTTGTTCAAGAGAGATGTGAATGGAGTGCTGCTGAGATGCATTAGCACAGATCAGATTCAAAGGGTGTTGGAAGAGTTTCATGGTGGACCAGCTGGTGGCCATTTTGCACCAAGAGTGACAGCTCTAAAAATCATGAAGGCTGGTTATTATTGGCCTAAAATTTTTAGTGATTGCTATGCATGGATCAAGAGGTGTAAGAATTGTGCATTCTTCACAGGAAAAGAAAGACTTGCTGCCCTTCCATTGCATCCAATCTCAGTTGACCAGCCATTCATGCAATGGGGTTTGGACTTCATTGGAGTCATTAATCCCAATTCAAGCCAAGGGCACAAATGGATTTTGACGGCCACGGACTACTTCACCAAATGGACAGAAGCAGTAGCACTCAAAGAGGCAAATGAGTCTAACATCTTAGACTTCTATGAGGGATAACAACCAGATTTGGTGTACCTGCTACAATAATATCTGATAATGCATTGGCATTCATTGGATCTAAGGTGACTGAGTGGGTTGTCAAGAATGGTATTTACCTAAGCACTTCATCGAACTATTACCCTCAGGGTAATGGCCAGGCCGAGTCTACAAACAAAAACTTGTTGAAGATCATTAGGAGAACTCTTGATGAGAATCAGAGGTCTTGGCACACCAAGCTGAAATCAGCCTTATGGGCTGATAGGATCACTCCCAAAAGATCCACAGGCAACTCTCCATTCAGGCTTGTCTATGGAAGAGAGGCAATCTTGCCCATGTCACTTGAGTTGCCAACATTGGAACTCATGAAGCAGCTGGAGTTACTTGAATTTGAGCCCATGGAGGTGAGGTATGCAGAGTTGATGGAGCTGCAAGAGATCAGAAATCAGGCATCCCAAGCAATGGAAAAGGATCAAGCTTTGATCAAGAAGACCTTCGATAGAAAGGCCAAAGATAGATCTTTTCAAGTTGGAGATCTAGTGTTGAAATGGGATGTGGACAGAGCAAAACCAGGAAGGCATTCAAAATTTGATGCCATTTGGAGTGGCCCATACATGGTCACAAAGTGCAAGAGCAGCAATGCTTTCCAATTGGCCTCATTGGACGGTGAAGAACTGCAGATTCCAGTAAATGGAATCTATCTCAAACATTGCTACTGAAAATAAAAGGTTCACCCTTGTAAATATTAGTCTAGATTTCAATTCCTCTAAGTGCGTATGCACATTGTCTTGTTGTAGTTAGGTTTCAGTTTCCCTAAGTGCTTTGGCGTAGGTTTTGTTGCTCCTGGATTGAGTTTTTACAGTTCAGCGTGCTCTCGTAGAAGGAGTTGTAGTATCAGGCTCATTTCAGGTCATTGCTTATGACTCCATGCCCAATGGATCGCAAAAAGGGCAACTGGTCTTTTCATCTAGCAGGCAGATGACCCGTTGAGTCACCAAATTGTTATCAAATGTCACCCCGTGGTTGAATTGATAACGTACATCGAGATTCCCAAATCCCGGGTTGAAAAAGAACGAGC
This sequence comes from Taxus wallichiana var. yunnanensis, assembly GCA_018340775.1. Taxonomy (NCBI): domain Eukaryota; kingdom Viridiplantae; phylum Streptophyta; class Pinopsida; order Cupressales; family Taxaceae; genus Taxus; species Taxus wallichiana. Next base: position 192,519,664 of record CM031239.1, read on the forward strand.
TCTTAGATAATGTGAAAAAGTTGCAGAAAATAAGCCTGGGCCAGAAAAAAATTGTGAAAATCGGCTAAGTCCTTGTTCTAGAACAGTCGGGACATTTGGGACGCAAAGCGCGGATCGGCCGAAAAGCCTACAGGCAGCCCAAACAGCAAAGGGACAAGTGGGACAAGAGTGCGCGAAGGACGCGAACCGGCCGGATCGGCCGGAACGGGGAATTGTAGCACCAGGACAGTCGGACCAGAAGGACGCGTGGGACGCGGAAAGCCGGTTCAGCCGAAAGAGAAGAAAATCGACCAACAGTTTGGGACATTCGGGCCGTGAGTACGTGAACCACCCGGATCGGCCGAAAAGGAGAAATTTTGCACCAAAAATTCGGGACATTTGGGCCGTAAAGGCGCGGATCGGCTGGATCGGGCGAACCGGAAGAATTTGTCCCGCAAAGCACTGGGACATTTGGGACAAATGGACGTGAACCGGACGGTTCAGCCAAAACAAGAAATTTTAGAACAAAAACATCCGGGACAAAAGCACATGATGGACGTGAAAATCCAAAGTAGCCGTGGATGAATCATAGCATGACACGTGTTGCAAGGAAAAAGTCCAAAAAGTCAAAGGCGAGTTCTCGAGCACCGATCCAAACCAATGATGAAATAGTGCCACATGTCCAAGTTTAAGGGGCCCACAAGAAAACCCCACGAAAAGGTGGAGAGAGGGAGTTTCTCGGCGAATCGAGCACGCCACGTGCCGTCCGGATGGCGAGAGCGCGGGAAAAGATTTTAAAACCTGTTCTTGCTTGTTTTGTGCCCTAAATCTTCAGATCTTCATATCTTTCGATCCAGAGCTCGAATTTGCACATTCTTTATATCAACGGAAAGCTGTTGAAATTCTCTACATGATTCTGGGATCAATCTTGCATTTTGGTGCTGTTTGGAGGGAGAAAATTAAGAAAATGTCTCTGACGCATGGTGATAGATAGAAGTAATGCTTCAACTACCAACTTTAATACAGCAGACAGCTCGCCGCTCCTGTTAGACAGCCCGCCGTTTTGCCAGGAGCCGCCGCTTCTACCATAATGAGATGATTTTAAATGTATCCAGAAGTGGTTGTGGTAGATTTGACTTTCCCCTCTCTTTCCTCTCTCATTCTGAATATATATTGTAAGGAGGAGCTTCTTTAGAATAGGGGACATTCTTGTTTTTGCATCCTCCTTTCTTCCCTACTTGCAGGAGAATTTGTGGAGCTTTTCCAAACCTCCCATATGGATGGTAATGCTAGTTTTTCCTCTTGGCCACTGCAATGTACTATATTGACTCTTGAGCAATATATATATGTTTGTGATTGATCCTCAACCCTCTCATGTATTCATTGCTGTTATTTTGATCTCTTATTGCAGTTTGGTTACCTGTGCATAATGTTTGTATTGCATCTATGTGGTCTGTGTTAGATTTTCAAAATGAGCATCTAACATTCCTTGGTGCATCACCTCTGTAGTTTAGGTTTTATTCTATGCATTTTCTCACCCTGGCTCCTTGACAAGATAGATTAGGATTTAGTAAACCCTCTCGCATTTTGTGTGCATACGAGCAGAGGAATAGGAACCAGCCTTCTCACGGAGAATCCTTTCTCATCTTTACAAGTCCCACACTTAGAGAAAGGATTCCATGTTGTGCAATCACACCTGGATGCCTAAACATCAACCTAGAAGCCGATCTGCATCCGGGTAAGTCTTTGTGAGTATGCAACAACAGGTACCTAGACTAAAATTTTGAAAGTGAAATATTTGCAGCCCTTTGGAGGTACTTTGGCTCTTTTCTCTAACTTAGAACTCCCTAGAGGTTTTATATTTTGGAATAATATTTTTTAGTGTATAAAGTTGTTAATACAAGGGAGAAAATGGAATGCGGGGATGGTACAAAGATAAAATTTTGGGAATATCATTGGATCAAGGAAAAATCCCTCATTCTAGAGGAACCATGGAATGTGCTTGGCTATTTCTTCATCTAATAAATTGGGGAGTACATCTGTAGTTACTCGAATGAAGAGTGGAAGTGGATCCAAATCTAACCTCCCCCTCACTATCATGGGATTTTACAACCCTTTCAAGAACTAAATCAGCTCCTTAAATATTATCACATACCCCATAACAGAGCTCAGGATGAGCTAATTTGGAGAACCATGGACACAGGGGAATATGGGGTCAAATTTGGCTACTTGTTGAATTTTGAGAATATTGAACCAAACATCTTCTGGAGGAATATCTGGAATAAAAATATTATTCCCAAGATCAATATTTTTCTTTGGGAAGTTGTTAAAGGAAATATTCTTATGGTGGATAGGCTAAGAAAAAGGGGGATGATCATCACTAACATTTGTAACCTTTGTAAATGTAATGAGGATTCAATCCAGTATCTCTTCCTAGGATGTTCTTATTCCTTTCAAGTCTTATCTACTATTCTCAATTGGTCTAAGATATATTTGGTACTTCTTTGGGACGTGTCTCTCCTCCCTGAATAAAGGATATTTAATTTCCAAAGTGATTTAATCAGAGAAATCTGGAAACTTTCCCTTCCTCATACTTTGTGGGGTTTATGGATTGAACGAAATAATAGGATATTTAGGAACAAATCCTCTAGCCTGGACATGGTTATAAATAAGGTTAGGTAGTCTCTCAAAGAAAATTCTCAAATTTTAAGGACCAAATCTTCTAAGGAGGGTTTGGAATGGGAAAAATATTCTTAAAAGCATGAGTATCAATCCTACCAATCCCTTGAAGGTGAATTTTATTCACAAAGTTAAGTGGTCGAGACCCCCGATGGTCACTATAAATTAAATTTGATGGCTCTGCCAAACAAAAGGATAAAACTACTAGAGGGGGTGGTCTGGTTCGTGATCATCTTGATAGATGTATCAGAGCCTATGCGGGTCCCATTGGTAACCATACCAATAATTATGTGGAAGTCAAAGCCATGCTTTGGGGCATCAAGATGTGTAGATATTTAAAACTTGGATCCATCATTATAGAAGGCGACTCCCTTTGTGTCATCAATGCTCTTAAATACCAAAGTAAGTGTGGATGGAAACTAAGTAATATCATCAAGGAAGCTCATGTAATTTTGAAATCATTTGACAAGGTGGAGATTCAAAGCACACCCATGGGATGGGTAATAAATCGGTAGACATGCTTGAAAATAAAGGTAACGACATGCATGATCTCGATGATGTGGCGGGGATACCTATACCTTGGAAAGATATTATAAAATTGATAAATGATGATTCGATATTGGAGGTTGTTTAATGATGGTGACCAAGGTTCACACACTTTGGAGCTCCAAAAGACTTCATTTTTTTAAAGATTACGAATCATTGTTTTATGTTGGTTTTCAATTTTCTTGGAACTAGCGACTCCATTCTGTACCATTTTGAAGAGAGAAAGTGTGGTATGGAAAAAATGGGAGGTCATAGAGTCAGAACTAAACCCACTTCTTTCCTTCACCTGAAAAATGAATCCATTTTGTGGAAGATTCTTGAAATGGGGGATTCTCGAATTAAATTCTGTGTTTAAAAGATAACGACCTAATATTTCTATTGATTTTGGCAATGCCGATTTGAAGGGGTTTCGATTTGAGGGGGTTGAAATCAGGTTTACAGAGGAATACATAACTAAAATTACTAGGCTTGCAATGGATGGTATTAAAGTTTTTAAGGACAAATTCCATAAAAAAACATGAGATTGTTGTTTTCTTTTAGCTGATGAGCATATTGTTTCCTATGATGATGGCATTTCCCGCACTATCCTCCTTGAGTGTTGGGACTACATTTTCCTTGTTGTTATGAAATATTTGACTTTGGAAGGAAAATTTAGAAATATCTTCTCTTATCATCTCTCCATCCTAAATTTATTCCATATGAACCAAACTATGAGTCTGTATTTCTTTCTCTATAGGTCTCTGTTATCCACCATTTCTGACTTTAAAAACAAGAAAACAAAGATCCCTTTGCATCAAGGCTTTTATCCTCATGTTAGTGCAAAAGGGAAAACCTATCATTCCTTCTCAACCTTTGAATATTGGTGACCCGAGTTAGACCATGAAGCCCTTGCTAATATCATTAAATGTTTGAAGAAAATTAAGGGGAAAGAATCTCCTGAAGGGATTGTTGATTCTCTTTACAACCTAAAATGTGGGGTTTAGAATGCGGGTGAAATTTTTGGGAGTAGGGAGAGAGGATTTGTGCACTAGGAAGCTAGGATTTTACGTGTTGAGTCAAATACTAACACCATTCTCATGGTTAACAAGAATCTGATCCAAGAGTTGAAGGAGTGCCATCATAAAATTGAGGTCTAGAACAGAAGAATTGATGGTATTCATGTTGACTTTGTCATGTAGGAGCAGAGGGTTTCTCTCCTTTAGGACCAAATGGCCAAAGTTAACAATAAGCCCAACATGAAATTGGCCCTTAGTAGTTCTGATAGTGATGATTCATCGGATTCTAAGACAGATGGGGATTCTGATTCTGAAATAAACACCCCAGTGAGGACAAGGAGGAAATTCTGCCCAAAGAACCTGAGATTGTGGACACCCAGACTGTGGAAAAGAAGGATAAAATGCCCAAATGTGTGATCATCAAAGTTTTAGGCATGAAGGATAGTGGACCAAGTTTACAGTACTGTAGAAAATTTAAGGAGGACTAATGACGGGCCTTTTTCTACCCTTTTCTATTTTTTCTTCCATCTACTTTTGGTTCATTTTTCCTTAAACTTTAAAAAATTTAATTGTTAATATTTATCTTGGGTTGTCTGGATTTGTTTTATGGTGGCTTGCTATCAAGCCTTTTTTACTTTACCTCCGTAACTTTTTGTTATTTTTGTTTAATCTGGATACTCTATATGTACGGTTTTTGGTCCCCTTAAAACCAATTTTTTTTTATCTTACCAAAAAAATATGGATTATATCATAATAAATAGTAGTTGTACACAAAGAATGTGTACCAAATTTACTCATGATTACTATTGTGGATAATACTTGTTATATAATCTCTATAAATGATTTTTTTCCTTATAGTTTCATTACATAAGCCTACTCATTTCATAATATAGGAGAAACCTACAAGATCATGAAATTAGTGACAAAAATATTGCACACAAAAAAACTTGAAAATGAATTTAAAAACTAGAAATTGCATATAGCAAGCACCCAAAACTTTATTATTTATAAACTCACACAATCTCATATTCAAGAACAATTGAATACATAGGTTGAGAAAATTATTATCCTCACCTTCAAAATAGGTGGGAAAACCTATGTTGGGAGATAAGAATATATCCATAAATCAAGAAACAAACAAACCTCAAGAACTACTTCCCAAAATGTATCCGTGAGTGAAAACACCTCACACAAAAATAAGAGGAAATATGAACTATGATTACAACTCCAAAATGGAGCTTATTGGCATGAATGTAAAAAACAAAATGGGTTAGGTAATATCCATAAACCAATTAATATGTTCACACTTATAATAACACCCTCCATTAAGTGAATTATTGGGAGTGAAAAACAAGTAGGGTCCCAGATACTATGCCAAATAAGGTACCCAATACAAAGGAAAAAATAAATTATTTATATTTTAACCCCAAATAATTATCACAAGTTTAGAAAATGAGGAGAGGGAAGAAGTTTGGTAGAAATATCATCAATTTGAGCAGCAATGGGAACAAACTCTAGACAAACAACACCATCTTGAATTAACTTGTAAATAAAATACATGTGAATCTCAATGTGTTTGGTCCTTTTATGCTCAATAGGATTTTTGGAAATTTCAATTCATCAAGTATTTTTGATGCTAAAGAGCTTCCTAACAAGCTTTAACTACACTTTTATAATCTACCTAAATAGAAGATAAATTAGTACTCATCTATTTATTAAAATCCCAAGCAATTGGTCCTAAACTAAGGTGATTAAAGAATACTAAAGTAGATTTCTATGTATCATGAAATCCACCCTAATTTGAATTTCTTAACCCCTCAATAGTAGAAAAACCTTGTGAAGTATAGTGAATTCTATAACTCAAAGTCCCATGAATGTAGTGCAAAATATACTTATCTTATTTCTAATGAATCTCATGAGGTTCATGTGAAAAATGAGAGACAAGATTAATAGAAATTTTTATAGTTGGATGAGTATGTGTCAGATACAACAAAATACCTACTAACTATATAAACAAAGTAGAATTAACTTGATTAGTTTTATAATCAACAGTTAATTAAATACCTAACTTACATGGAGTAGGAAAAGTCTTACAAGAGGCCATGTGAAAATTTTTATTAATATTTGTATCATATTTCCATTTTCCAATGGAAATACCCTCTATAATTTAATGAAAATGGAGACAAAGGAAGTAATGCAACATATTAAAATTTTGTTATATGTCTTGAAGTAAAGAATTAGAGCTTCCAACAAGGATTATATCATCAACATATGATACAAAGATTAAAAATATTCACAAATTTGTACAACATATACATTATGATCAATATAACAATGATGAAAGCCAACATTCAAAAGAAAAATATCCATTTTCTCATACCAAGATATGAGAGTTTTTTTGAGACCATAAAGAGAATGATAAATATTGTAAACCAAATGTTTATCCTATATAAAATTTGGAGGTTACCCCATATATATGTCCTCATGAAGATCATCATACAGAAGGAACTCTTCACACCCATCTAATATACAAGTCATTTTTGATATGTAGCGAGGAAAGAACAAGCTGTAAAAAATCCATTTTTTTCATAGGAGAATTTTGTTGTAGAGTAATCTATTCCTTCAACTTGAGAAAACCCCTTAGCAACAAGGCACGACTTATAATTTTCAACAAAACCACCAATTGCATAGTTGGTCTTATAGACCCTTTTACGTTTTTAAATCTTTCTTCCCTTAGGAAGAGGATTTAATTCCCAAGTATTATTTTTCAGAAAAGAAGAATATTTATCTTTCATATATTCATCCCATTTAGATTTACCACTAGTCTTTGAAAAGTAAGCTGTATCAAATGAAACAGGACTTATTAGAGCCACTCAGAGAAGGCATAAAGTGAGTACAATGTAAATAAACATTACTAGAAGTTTGAGCTCTAGCACGATGTGATTTACTTGAATCACCAGCCAAGTCACTAATAGATTGTAGAATGGATTGAATTCATTTGGGAATTTTTTTGTAGGATAAGGTAATGGAGGTAGAGTTGGAATATTTATCTCTACATCATCATCAAATCATTAGACATATCCTCCAAGTCGAGATACAAGAGAAAGAAGAGGAGAGGATGGAGTAAAATCATCTAAAGGAGTGTTTATTTCATCAACATGAACATATATTTGATAGATAAATTTGTGTGTAGTAGGATCTAGAAGAAAGTATGCTTCACATGTTCAAAATTTCCATTGAATATAATCTTAGTGATCTTTTCTCCATAGATTTTTTCTTTTCATCAACAACAAAGGCACACATTATGCTTCCGAAAACTTGAAAATATGATACATCAAGTTTCTCACATGACCATGCTTCCTCTAGAGTGATCCCTTAAACTTCTTTTTGAGGAATTATTATCTAAATGTAGTTGGAATGATTCACTACTTTTTTTGGATAAGATAAAAAGATTTTTGTTTAAGGGGACCAAAAAACCCCGTACATAGAAAGAAACCAGTTTAAACAAAAAAACCATCAAAATTCCAGGGAGGCAAAGTAAAAAATGATTGACAACATACCACCACGAGAAAAAATAAATATTGCACAAAGTCTGCATATTAAACATTACATTTTTTGACAAGACAGAGCCTAAAAAACAACCAATAGAATAAATGAAAAGGACTAACAAAAGGCCAGCCATCCATTAGTTCTCAATATCCCTTGTTTGCGGGATCGGTGCTCGACACACTATCCTTTTTCCTTCAACTTTAATGATTACTCATTTAGGTCCTTTCTCCTCCTTTTCCACAGTCTGGGTGTTCACACTCATGGGTTCTTTTAGCATTTTATCCTCCTTGTCCTCAATGTGGGTGCTCATGACCTTTGTTTCAGAATCCCCATCAGTCTCAAAATATTCACTATCAAAAATACTAAGAACCAACTTCATATTATGCTTATTGTCCACCTTGGCCATTTGATCCTGAAGGATAGAGACCCTTTGTTCCTGCATGAAAAAAATTATCTTGAATTCCCCAATTCTCTTGTTATGGACCTCAATTTTATGGTGGAACTCTTTCAGTTCTGTATCAAATTCTTATTGATGGTGAGAATAGTTTGAAGTTGACTCATCACACATCAACTAAGCCTCCCGACCCACAAAGTCTTTTTCCCTATTACCAGAACTCTCACCCACATTCTGAACCCCACATTTCAAGTTGCACAGAACATCAACAATCCCCTTAGAAGTGTATTTCCCTTTCATTTTCTTCATATGTTTGAGGGTGACATCAAGGTTTTGTGGTCAGACTCAGGATCACTATTATTCATAGGATAAGGCTGGATAATGGGATTTCTCTTTTGTACTAATGAGAATAATTAAACCTCGCTTTGAAGAGGGAAATCAATTTTATTATTTTTGAAGTCAGTAATGGTGGAAAGAAGGGACTGTAGAGGAATAAAGCCGGACTCATGGCTTGGTTTATATTGAAGAGATTTAAAATGGAGAGGTGATGAGAGAAAATATTCCAAAATTTTCCTTCCAAAGTCAGGTATTTCATGACAACGGAAGATGTTGGCCTAGTGCTCAGGAAGGCAAGTATGGGCTATACCATCATCATAAGAAACTATATGCTCTTTGGCCTAAAAAAGTGGCAATATCATGTTTTTATGAGTTTTATCTTTATAGATTTTGAGTCCATCCATTATAAGCCCAATTATCTCAGCTATGGAATCCTCAGAGACCCTAATTTGAACCCCTCTAAAATTAAATCCCCCTTCAACCCAAGCATTTCAAAATCAACAGAGAGTGCAGGATCATTACCTTTAAGGCACCAAATATACCTAGTGAAGCACCCTTTGCACATCATTTTCCACAAAACAAAGTCATTTTTCAAGTGAAGGAAGGAAGTAGGCTTGTTTCAAACCCTATGACCTCCCATTGTTTTCCCAACTCTTTTTCTTTCTTCAAACACCAACAAAATGAGGTCGCCAATATCAAAAAACTTGAATAAATGCCAAATAAAATGAATTATAACCTTTTCCAAAAAGAAGAAGATCTTTTCAAAATCCCAAGCATGTAAGTCTTGGTCGCCATCATTACATAGCCTCCTAAGACGTTTCATCATTTATCATTTTTATAATATTTTCCCAAGGAATACGTGTCCCCTAGCCATGTCATCAGATCCAAGCATGTCATTGCCTTGATTAGCAAGTGCATCCATAGGTTTATTACCTTCTCTGAATGTGTGTTGGATATCCACCTTATCAAATGATTCTAAAATCCCACGAGCTTCCTTGATAATGTTGATGAGTTTCCACCCACACTTACTCTGATCCTTTAGAGAATTAATTACACATAAGGAATCACCTTCTATAATGATGGATTTTAAACTCAAATATTTACACATCATGATGCCCCAGAGCATAGCCTTGGCTTCTACATAATTATTAGTATGATTACCAATGGGACCTACATAGGCTCCGATACATCTACCTAGGTGATCACAAATCAGACCTCCCCCTCCAACAATATTGTCCTTTTATTTGGCCAAGCCATCAAAATTGAGTTTGAAGCAACCGTTAGGAGGTCTTGACCATTTAACACTGTGGGTGACCCTCTCCTTCACATGACTAATAGGAATGATGTTCATGTTACTAAGAATGTTTTTTTCCCAATTCGGACACATTTTAGATGGTTTGAGCTTTAAAATTTGAGCATTTTCTTTGAGAGATTGTTTCACCTTTTCAATAACCTTTTCCTTAATGTGAAACTTTGTTCTTGAAAATATGATTATTTCGTTCAATCCATAGACCCCATAACATGTGTGGGAGGGAAATTTTCCAAATTTCCTTAGTCAAAGAATGCTGGAAATTGAAGCTCCATTGATTAGGAAGAAGGGACACATCCCTAGGAAGGACCATGTGTAACTTAAAAATACTAAGGACAATAAAGAAGACTTGAAAGGAAAAATAGCATTCCAGGAAGAGATGTTGAATTGAATCTTCATTACATTTGTAAAGACCACATCTATTAGTGATGATCATCCCCCTTTTTCTTAACCTATCCACAGTTAGGATCTTTCCTTTAACAAATTCCTAGAAAAAATATTGATTTTGGGAATAAGATTCTTATTCCAGATCTTCCTCCATAAGGTATCGGAGTTCAATGTACTCAAAATTTATCGGGTAGAAAAACTTGACTCCATACTCCCAAAGTGTCTATGGTCCTCCAAATTAACTCATCCTGAGCTCTATTTTAGGGTATATGATATTCTTTCAAGAGATTATTCAGTTCTTGAAATGGTTGTAAGTTCCCAAGGTAGTGGGGGGAAGAAGGAGGAGGGTCCACTTCCTCTCTTCATTCCAATAATTACAAACTAATTCTCCATGATCCTAGTTAAAGAGTTTCCAAATGTTACTCCATGGATATTCCGTTTTCGGGCTCTATCCTTAATCCATGGATCCTCCCAAAATTTTATCTTAGTACCATCACCAAGATTCCATTTTCTCCCTTTTATCAACATCTTTCTAGTTTGACATAGATTATTCTAGAAGATAGAACCTCTAGGAAGCTCCAAATTAGAGAAGAGAGAAAAATTTCCGTGAAAGGGCCACAAATATTTTTCTTTCAAATTTTTGATCCAAGTGCCCTCCTCTTTGTGCAATGGTTTGCAGCCAACCTTAGCTATTAGAGCTTGATTCATGAGTTGTATATTTTTTAATCCAAGACCACCTCTATCCTTAGGTTGGGTGACCTTATCCCAAGCAATTAAAGGGATTCTATTCTTTTCCTCTCGACCTAGTCCATAAAACCCTTTTCTATATGCCTTCAATAGATTTCCGACTCTAACTACTAAGTTAAAGATGGACATAATGAACACAACAATACCCTGTAAGAAACTTGAAGGAGCTGAGTTTTTCAGCCTATGATAACAATGAACCTTTCCAAGAGGCAAGTTTTTATGAAACATTTCTATTAGTTTATTCCAACCTCCTTCCTCTAAATTTTTCCCACAAAGAGGCATTCCAAGGTAAGTATCTGGGAGGGCCTTGATGTTGCACTCCAGAATGTTGGCAAGCCTATTCTACTACTCCTTCCCCACATTAATGGAAAATAAGGAACTCTTTCTGAAGTTTATCCTCTTCCGTAACTTATTCATATAGTTTAGCGATGATTTTAAAGACTCGGGCCTCCTGAACAACCTCTTGTCCAAAAATAACCATTTCATCCACAAAATGCTACACACATTAATTCTCAACTCCATGAGCCACTTTAATAACCTCCATACTACCTTCAATTTGGGCCCTAGAACATAACCTGCTCAAGGTTTTAAAAACCATAATATATAAGAAGGGTGGTAGGGGATCACTATATGCACCCAAATTTTCACGTGCTACATTATTAGAAAATGGTTAAAAATGTCCCCAATGATGATTCATGTCTTTTCCAATGGTGTTCGAGCTCCTAAACCTCCTTGTAACTTATATTGTAACCTATTTTTCATTACTTAACCACTTCTTCCTTTCATGTGTCTTCCCACTTCATTTCACCTTAGTTTTGGACTTTAGTTGCAAACCCATCACCTAGGAAAGGTGATAATTTTGTAACTTCCGCCCTAGTAGGGCGGCGGTCCTGTAACCACTACTCTACATAGGGCAAAATTCATGTGTGCTTTTTCTAGAATCTTCACTTGAGAATTGACATGTGATTTATTCACTTAAGTTCACTTTTTGAGCATGTTTCTCACCCATTTTATCTGATTTCAATCTTGAGTGACTTGTGGAAATCTCCTCTTCCACTTGTGATTTGTAATTGACTGTTCAAACTGCCCCTTCATGTGTTGATGTGGCACCCCATGGCTGTCAAGTGTGTTAGTGCACAACCCAACCAACCTTCTATAAAACCATCGCTTGTTCTCAAGCAAAAGGGCCAGAGATAATTTTGTATATTCTTGTATTATTGAGCTGCCACATTCTTGCTGGAAATTACATAGCCAAGCTCTGTTCACTTATGTTATCTCTCTTCCACCTACACTTTTACTAGACTCGTTATCAAGTTTCCATTACTCCAAAGGTGCCTTCTCACTACTTCTTCTACTGCATTCCCAATCCCTTGGACTCACATGAACACAGGGGAGATTGAAAAGAAAAGCGAGGGGACAAATCATAACACAACATGATTTTTCATTGCTCTATATTTCGAGTTGGGTTGATGTTAGATTTATTCATTTTTTCATATTATTGTTTTTGAATCACACACACACACACACACACACACACACACACACACACACACACACACACACACACACACACACACACACACACACACACACACACACACACACATATCAAATAGAGTAGAAGAAGTTAATTTCCTCATTGCAAATAGTTAAGTCAATTTCAAAGAAGCTTTACATCTTCCATAGAAGTTTTTGTTGATAGATTCTTCCTTCCCTATCCTTGTGGATTTGGAGGGAAGTATATCTGGAGGAATATTTCTATGCCAACATAGAGATAATAAATCTGTCATATATTGTGGTTTCCCTTAGATTCTCACAAATTATATCCGAGAGGTTACAAGGGAAGAAAATATTCTGAAGCTTTCAATCTTCCTGTGTATTTGAGATAGGAGAGGATTTAACAAATCCACAATTAATTATTCAAAAATAGCTTTGTTTGATTAGAATCGACTAGATAAACTCGGTATAGGTGAATAACTACACCAGGTTATTTACTTATTAGTTTTAGTGTATGAGTAACTTTAATTATTTAGAATAGAAGCAATTTGTTGTCTTTGTTTGTAATAGTTTAGTTTAGTTGACTTATTTAATTATTTTCCCTTCAAGAAAGTAGATTAGATTTTCAAATTTCATCTTGGTTAAAATGGAAACTTCAACGTAGTTTGATATCTAGATTCAATCAAGTAGTTTAACCATAGGGATTTACGCTACCCATACTTAGCCTCTAATTTCCCCTTTGCCAACTTAGCTACTAGGAATTCACACTACTAGATCTTAGTCATTGATTCTCCTATAACCATCCATCTACACATTTCCACATTGGCTATCGCAACATGACCTCGGGAGGTCAAGTGTGATTAAAGGTCACGTGTCAATTTTCATTCATATAATTACCTTGCCTCAAACCCCTTTCTGAGTTGAAGAAACCATTGGGATTTCCATTAATTATAATAGAAAATATCGGGTCTTTAGTGCAAGCATGGATAATTTTAATGAAGTGAGGATGATATCCCAGTCAAATTAAAAGGGAGTACAAGAAATCCTAGGATATCTTGTCATAGGATTTTTACATGTCCAACCTTAAAAGCCATAACCTCCCTGCTTGAAAGTTCAACAAAGTGTATCATCTCATGAATAGTGATTATGTTGTCAATAATTTGTCTGCCTAGCACAAAGGCCCCTTGATTTGGGGAAATAAAGTTACTTAGAGTCTCCCTTAATCTGAAATCCATAATTTTAGAGATTAGCTTATACATAGTGTTGCATAAGCTAATGGGTTTGAAGTCCCCTAGATCTTTAGCTCCTATATTTTTGGTATGAGAGAAATAAAGGTGTGGTTGATTTGTTTGAGTAGGCTTCTAGATCGAAAAAAATCTTGGACAGCTAAAACCACTTCTTTCTTAACAATATCCCAATACATCTAAAAGAAGAAATCAGGGAATCCATTTGGTCCCGGAGTTTTTTCACCTTCCATAGCATATAATTTTTCTTTTATCTCCTCCTCAAAGGGAATGGCTATGAGTTCACTATTCTTAGCTTTGCTAATAACCGGTTCAAAAATATTAAGGATTTTTGCTCTAGAGAACTCATTTGAAAGTTATCCTTCGCAAAAACATTCCTAAAGAAGGAGACACTAGTAGTAGAGATATACTTATTCTCCGAGCCATTTCACCATTATCTTTATTTATTTATTAGATTATTCCTTTGTTAGCTTTAATGGTGGCATCAATATAGAATATTTTAGTGTTACGGTCACCCTCTTTAAGCCAATTAATTCTTGATTTCTGCTTCCAAGATATTTCTTCTTCTTAGGATATTGTGGACTTGAGAAAGTGGGTCTTTTCCCTTTATTTTGTCCTCAATTATCCACTGAATGCTCCATAACTTCTTCCAAAGTAAGAAGTTCTTCATAAATTCTACTTTTTGGAGGAAAATGTTTCCAAAAACTTCCTTGTTCCAATTTTTAAGATTCACCTTAATATGTTTGAGTGTTTGAGTTTGGCATCCACCTTAAACATACTAATACCTTTGAATTCCAAGATCCAAAATTATTCTATCTTCCTTTCCAACTCTAAATGCGTAGTCCACATTTGTTTAACTCGAAGGGTCTTCCTATGGGCTACTCCTAACACTAAACTTAAGGACCAAAGGGTTATGGTATGATCCATTCGAGCTAGGGAGGAGAGAGTGTATTGTTTCTCCTGAATCCAATGGAGATTCATAAGAAATTGGTCTAGTTTGATTTAATTCATATTTTCCCCTTCTCTTTTGTTATTCTAGGTGAATTTTTTTGCCTCCGAGGTTTAGATCCATCAAACCATTCCAACCCAAGAAATTAGTAAGATCCTCCATACTCTCAATAAACACATTAACTCCCCTTTATTTTATGAGGGGATGAGAGGAGTATTAACATAACCTCTTATAATACAGTTTAAATATCTAAAGATTCTTCTAAAGATAATCAACTCCTCCTAGAGCATCCTTCTACCAATTGTAGTATTAGGAGCATAGATATTAGAGAGAATAAATTGTTTTCTAGAGCTAACTTTAGTGAAATAAATGGCTAAATGGTGATGGTTATTTTGAGGGAAATCCCTCCAAAATTTTCTTATTACAGTACACAATAGACCCCTGAAGCACTGTAGAGGGTTGACAATGAAATCCAACTTCTTTCCAAAAGAAAGCCTAAAATTCTTTCATCTTTTCCTGATTCATCTTAGTCTCTTGTAGCATTATGGCATCTAGTTTTTCCTTACTTTTGAAGTAAAAATCCTATGTTTCTTTGGGGTGGTTTAGGACCCTTATATTCCAACATAAACGAATCATTTTAATGGGGAGATTTCGGCCTACCAACAATGATTTTTTCCACCCCTCTATAATATCATTCCTTGTGGCTCTATCCCTTCTTTCCTTTTTAGATGGTCTCCCTGGAGATGCTTTATTGGATCCAACAGATGCCTTTGATCTCACTTTCATTTTAGGAGATGGTTTGGGATTGACCTCCTCAATGACATGGATGAAAGGGAATGCCCCAATGGCACTTTATTTAACCACTTCATTGATAGATTTATCCTCAGGGACTTCAACTAGCATTTCATTTAGGCCATTCCTAATAGTCTCAAGAACACATTGGAGATCCTTTTCAACTGTTGGAATGTCCTCCAAATTTATGTCTAGGATATTTAACATGTTACTTACCAAAGAGTGATTCCACTTTGGTCTTTGGAAAAAAATTCATCCATAGTATCGAGATTACGGATCCTATAATATTGTCCTCCTAGAAATCTTCAAAAACCACTCCTTCATATTTTTCTCGGGCCTTCGTACATTTCCATATTGTTGACTGAATCAACTACTTCTTTTAGAGACTGTTCTGGGCCTTCTAGATATTGTTCTTTAATCTCCAGTGGTTCACTTATCATTTTCCATAAAGGATTTACCTTCAATGTTCCACTTCCATTTGGTTGTATAACTCCCTTACCTTTTAGATCCTCCTTATTGGTACCTTTGTTTTTCTTAATCTAGGCTTTCTGGGCAATCTCCTCTTTAGCTTTAGGATAATATTTAATGTTTTGACCTACCTTAAAACATGATAATCACATAAATGGTGCAAAATCATAGTCAATTTTCTGGGTATGAACTCCCCAGGGTTCCTTGAGCTCAATGGTTCTAGGTAAAGAGGTTTCAGGAACCACATTAACACGTAGAACAATGCAAATAAAAGTATAGTTTTAGCACAAGTTATAGAATATATGATGAACAGATCCCCAATGGCCTTGGAAATCCCCTGCAAGATGTCCAAATCCCAATATTCTAAGGGTAAACCTAGTAACTTGACCCAAATGGGGTATTATTTAATGACTATCTCCAAAGGGTTAAATTTGGGCTACCATTTTTGCACCAAAACAACAACATGACCTATAAACCATGGTCCTCTAGCAAGGATCCATAATAAATCCTCTTCCAAAGATAGATTAATCACAAAGAAAGCATTAGCATACGTTGTTATTTCAATCGAACCTTTGGGAATCCACTTCTTGATATCCCATTTCCTAAAGTCCTCAATTTGAGGCATACTAATCGGTATCTTGGCTAAAATAGTGTTGCACATTGAAGACTTCGCCTAGTTTTCCACTTGTTCCAATATTTCTAGGAAAAACCCATTTTCATTGCAAATAGGGTTGAGGTTGATAGAGGATACATGTTTGTGTGCATTTTCGACCTCTCGCCGCGTCTACATGATTGGGGTTCATGTATCTTGCTCCACCTTGTCCCAATCCATTGTAAAATGTGCATTCTTCCTACCATCCCGTAGATTCTCCCCATGAATCCCTCGCAACCAGCTTTCTTACCTTTTCCTACTCATTCCCAAAATTTGAATTTTCCTCCATCACTCGCCAAGATTATCGATAACTTATTCCTAGAACTTTGGTGGTAATTTCTTAGACTAAATCATGTAGTTAACGATCTCCTCTACAACACCATTCTATTGATGGGTGTTTTTCATGTGGATCGTGCACCCATTGAATTATTGAAAGATCACGTGCAACATTGGAAAATCCCCAAGGTGTGGGACCTTGTTTCCTTGGGATGAACCTCCGAGAGAAGGCCGAATTCCTTTGGAACTTGGGGAACCCGATTTAAGATTGATGTGCAAGGCTAAACACTTTAGATGATTCTAATCTACTCACTTTATGAGGTTTAGGGTTAGAAATAACAAAGAAATAAAAAATGGTGATACACCAAGAGTAAAACTAGATAATCATATGATCTTACACCTAGAAAAGGGTAACTCAGAAAGGATAAAACAACCATCACAATCTAACTCACTAGTGCTATTTGGATAGGGTAAATAACAAACCATAGTCAAAATAGTATACATTTCCTTGTAAGACCCCAAGCATACATAACAGATAGATCAAATCCAATTGAAAACACAATCAACAACCATGATAATATAGAATATGCACATGTCAAACATCTCTTTCACTTATGACAGCTAATGATAATGCAAATTTTATAATAGAAGGAAAATAATCTTTCCACAACTGATATTCAAAACAATCATATCACTTTCCCACAAATGAAATAAGATATTATGAAATAAAGGTGAGTTAACCACTTACACTAAGGAATTGTGCATCCACAAAGCATACATTGATCAACCATTAACACAATAAATTAGATTCTTCATAGAAAAATATTATCTTGAATGTAATTGAAAGGCTTCAAAGTATTCAAAGCACTCTTCCAAGCTTGAAGAGTAACTTCCCAATGATCTATCTATATCCAAAACCTTCATGCACTTAACTATTTATAAGTTTTTAGGTTGAGCCATTATAGTTGGACCTTAACCAACAAATTACTAAAAATAGAATATCATTAAGTTTCCAGGAACATGCTCCCATAAAAATAGCAAGGTGGTTACAAGGGTTTGACTGGTCAACCCTGCAACTTGGACTGATCCAAAGCTTGGAACTGTCCTTCCATGGCCACCTAGCTTCAGCTTGGCCCTGCAACACCTTCTCCTTCTTCAGTTTTCTCTTGTTATTTCTCCCATGCAGCCATCCGATGCTTGTATTTGATGAAATGCTTGATAATTCCTTGTACTTATCCTTCCTCTAGCCCACACGTGTAATGGTTCACCACATATGTTGTCTCGATTCTCTCTTGTTACCTTGGTTGGAATTATTCTAAGTTTACTTACCACTTTCTTCAGTCAACTGTGAAATTTTGGCATGAAACCAACCTATCAATGGAGTCATTATTAAATTCCTAGTCACCTCATCATCCCTCTTCACCAAATCCTTGAAATTTGACTTAATTTAATCTTCTAGAAGAGCATCAATGTTTTCATTGAAGAACTTGCAGTTAACATTATCAAACTCTTTGAGATTTCATTCAAGAGCATCCATTATTTCCACATGCTTGTCATCCAATTTCTTTATTAAATCCTGTAATACCTGGGACCTGAATTCCATAGCCTTTTGAAATTTAAACAACTTAGAAACATCATCGATTACGTCTTCTTGAAGAAGTAGATTTGGATCTTCTTCTCTGATCTCACTCCATGTAGTCAAATTCAAATTCAAGTTATTATTATCTTCGAGAGAAGGCTTCATCCATTCTATGAATAGAGGCTCTTTCAATCTGTAAATCATTATATATTTCAATAGCCTCTTTAATCAAAGGATTGGCTTCTTAAAGTATGCATTCTATCCATCCATTCATTGATCTTCCCTTCTAACCTATCTTCTCAATCTCATGATATGAAATATCATCTAGAGTGGAAGAAATGTTAGAGCAGTAGTAGTTGAAATATTAGTGGATGGAGTAGGTTGTGTTACCTTTCTCAACAAAGGTAGTGAGCTACTCAACTTTTTCTTTAAGCTCATCCTTAGAAGCTTTGTCTTTTCATATTTTTCTAAAAAATTTTCTAGAGCCTTATGTACATCTTGTTTGGCCCCTTTGTGTGTTTCTTTTCCTAGTGAAAATCTGGAAATTTGGTAATCAGCTGTTGTGATAGTTTCTTTGGTTTTTCCCTCAATGGGAGTAGAAATTTCCACAACCCTTTCTCCTGATTGGTTTCAATGATAGGCTAGAGATGATCTTTGGCCACTTGGCCTGTCTCCTTAGAGTAGGTTCTAACACACTCATATCTATAACATCCACTAGAGGTACTTTATTCTTTTGTTTTGGAGTCTGTGAAATAACCATTCGGTATAGTAGATGTTGATGGAAGTGGAACAATTGATTTGATACCTGGAGCACTAGACAATACAATGGAACTGGTAACATTAGTTGGCACTAGAATGGAGGTGGTAATGATAGATGGGGTGGAAGTGAGAATATCCCCAGGGGTGGATACAATGAGGCTAGAAGATGAGATGGAAGGAAATGAAAGTTGTAGAGGAAGTGAAGTGGAAATTGGAGACCCAATCATCTCCCCTACTGAGAGAACAAGAAGAGATGAAAATACCTAGGCCATGGATGGGGATGGAAAAGAAGAAATGAGTGTAGAAGTGGAAGGAAGGGATGGAGGAAGTGATAATGGTAAGGAAGGAGAGGATGGAATATTTTGTGATAAACTTGGGGAATCAGTGACATCAACAATTTTTGATGTAGGTATTATTGGAGACACAACCTTGGAAGCAGGATCCTTGGAGAGAGAGGAACTTCCAACAATGAATGAAATATTCTTAGGGACTATATGGGCCCTTTGGATAGACCTTTTCCCTTTAGTAGGTGTTGGAAGACTCATTGTTGATTGGGCTTCTATTCTTATAGGTTGATCTAACCCTTTGGGTGAAATTCCCAAGGTAGCCAACCAATTATATGTCTCTACAAAATGGGCCCCACCCTCTCCTTAGTATTACAACATTCTTCTACATACCAATCAATCCATGAAAATGGTTGATTAGTGACATTGTTATCCTTGTAAAATGCATCCAATACTTCCTCTTCATCCTCCATTTCCTTTGGAATCTCTGCGATCCCAAACTATCAAACCTCATCTAAAGGTCAACCTTTCATATTCCTTTTTGGATAATGAACTCATCTCGACAATGAATCCAAATGTCTTCTAACTAGGGTACATGAGAACTGGATAAACTTATTTCACTAAATTTTCCCAATAATCAAAATTGGTTCGAGGATGAAATGTTCACAAGGTCACTTCTTGAAATTTCCGCATCCACATTCTTCACCTTGTAAATACTTGCACAAGTATATCTACTAATTGAAATGGGAAACTAGACTCCCACCTTGTGTCATTTGTTCTAGATTTTATGGTAGTCAACAATTGTCAAACCAACTCAACAAAACCCATTTTTCCGTAGGACATCTTGGCAGCTTACTAGGAGCACCTACAAAACTAAGAATCTAGATGTATGTGAATGTAGGAAACTAGGTAAATAGCTCCCCACTCACGTACTTCTTTGAAATCTTCATCTGAAATCCTTTGGTTATATAAATCCTTATCAAAATGATAAAGGATAACAAAAAGAAGGCATCATTGATCCTGTGGAAGTGTCTGCTTCCTTCATCCATTATAAGCGAGGATAAAAATCATAAATTTGTGAAGCACTCCTAACACCTTTAGTGTTCAACCTAGTGAAATCTCCCATAACAGCTATTGCACATAGACCAAGAAAGAGGTCATGTAAAATTTCTTGAAGACAAAACCTTACTTAATTGAAAATAGATGGAGTTGCTGATATGCTCCCCCATCGTATAAATTCCTTATTTTTCTTAATGGTGGAAATGTATAAGAACATCCATTCCTAAAATTATTTCATAGAGGCAAGGCCTGAAACTCTACTCAATAATATGATAATATGTTCACTTCCTAGATGAAGTTTGATCGATAAAGGGTCTTTGGAAACTTGGTGAAACTCTTGGCCAAGTAGCTCTTCATCATGACCCTTATACATAACTCAGTTTCTTTATCCCAATGTTCAATGGATGCCTTTGGTGAAATCGTGGCATAGTCTTCAAATGTCTGGGAGTTTGAACAAGTCTTCAAAGAAATCAACATCTAATCGAATTACCACTTTTCATCAACATCTTTTACCATGACTTGGAATCTTCATCAAAGTGGGTTATTGCAGCCAAGATGAATTTGGGCAATGCATTGATGTAGGAAAACTGGTAGCAAGAACAAGCCCACTATCATATATAGCTTGCATCCAGATTTCTTGTTAGGAGCCTTTACCCTTGCCCAGAAATCAGGAAAATCAACCTGTCCGAGATCGGTATCTCCTATATTCCCTAAGTCTAAAGATAGAAAAGAGTGAGGAGAAACTCCTAGGAATGTATATTTCATTTTTCTTTTCCTTTGTTGAAGAAGTTGACATTAAATTCAGGTTTTGGAATCCGAAAAATCCTTTGGAAACTTTGTAACAAATACTACAAAAGTCCGAAATGCCAAAGTCAAAAGTTCGAAAAGACTCTAACTCCAAAGTGTGAAACCTTTGAAAACCTGAAACAACAGATGTCCGAAAGTCTGAAAAATGAATCTCTGAAATCCTAAAAATGAAACCTCGAAAAATGCAAACCTCGAAACTCCAAAAATAAAACTCAAAAATAAAACTCCAAAAACAAACTTCTAAAACAAAATAAGAACCTCCAAAATCCGAAAATGAGAAAACTCGAAAAAAGCAAACCTCCAAAAAGAAGAGAACTCCAAACTCCGAAAAAAAAAACCTCGAACTTGAAAATAAGAAACTCTCGAACTCCAAAAAAAACCTCCAAATAAGAACTCAAAAAGGTAGAGTCATAAAGTGAAAACTTCCTGAAGGCACGAAAAGCAAGTAAAACACTTGGGAGGATCTTGAAAACTATGATGAAATATGAGCTGGATGCCTGCACATGTGGATTTTGCAACCATGGAGATCAAGGAAACACTTTCAAGGAAAACATGGTGGATGCCAAGGGTTCCATTTTCAAAATAGAAAAAAGGAAGAACAAAAGAAAATAAACAAGGAAGAAAACCTGAAAAGATCATAAACCAAAAAGAAATAACCCAAACAAAATACCTTGAAAAATGATGCCTTGAAAGTAAAAAGAATGCAGTAAAAATCAGATTGTCAGAGAAAAATTAGGTGAAAATGATAGGTAAAACTTGAGTTTATATAGGAAAACCAAAATTAACCTAAAAAATTAATGTGTGAAGGTTGGTGAGAATTAAACCCATAGAATTGGTGAAAATTAAATTTTGAAGTTCAAAATTTTGGAACTTCGAAGTTCAAAACTCCAAAAGGTAACGAGACAAAAATTGTGAAAAGGTTTGAAGTCAAACCAAAATTTCAAGTTCCAAAATTTTGAAACTTTCGGAGTTTTTGGACTTGGAACTCTCAAAAAAATTGTGAAAAGGTAATGGGAGACTCGAAACCAAAAGTTTGAAGTTTCAAAATTTAGAACTTTAGAGTTTGGACTTTGGAACTCGAAAGGAAAATTTTATCAAAAATAAATGGAGACTTTGAAACCGAAAGTTTGAAGTTCTAAAATTTTGGAACTTTGGAGTTTCAGACTTTAGAACTCCAAGTTAAAAATCACAATTTACCAAAAGGACTTCAAATTCTAAAAAATTCCAAAGTTTGAAATTTTAGACTTTTGGGCTTTCGGAGTTGGAACTCAAAATCAAAATTTTGATTCTAGCATTTTAATCCCTAAAAAGAAAACCTCAAATATGAAATCCGAAATTCCAAAATTTTAGACTTTGAAATTTTTAGAGAACTTTTAACACATTTCTTAAACACTTCCAGGTGAAATATTTAAGAAGAAAAAATTTCAAGTTGATTTTAACATCTTCATTTCAAGGTAGATTTAAAGGTTAACATTTTTGGTGACCTCAGGGAATGCTTTCTGCTAAGCTTTAGGGCCAGTAGCCTTATACAAACCATTGGGAAAAAGAGTCTTGGAAGAAAACTACATTCAGAGAACACACAAAAAAAAAAAAAAAAAGGAAAAAAAAAAAACAAATGTGCAAAGCACTTGGAGGAAAAGACAAAAAGAGCACATTGTAAAGGGGTGAAACAATCTCAAAAGCAAGCTTTGAGATGTATCCCATTCACGTGAATGGGAAATTATTCTCCATTGAGCCTAGATAGATGAAATGAATTCACCTCTTTGCAACTTGTGATGATGTATGGCCCACTCCAGAGAGCGTCAAACTTGGCATGCCTACTGGTTTGGCTCTATCTTCATCCCATTTGAGAACTAAATCTCCTCTTGGAAATTCATCTATCAGATGTTTTCTTGTCAAATGATTTCTTAACCTGAGCTTGATGTTGTTCCAAAGGTTCTCATAGCCTTGTTTCACACTTCTTCTAACTCCATGAGTTCAGAAAACCTCACCGACAAGGAATCATTCTCCATAACCTCAAGTTGATGAGCCAACTCCAAAGAAGGTAATTCCAAGGAGAGTGGAAGTTTTTCTTCCTTCCATATACAAGCATGAAAGGAGAATTTTTGATGGCCCTTTTAGGTGTGATTTCGATCTTCCCATAAGGAAGTCTTAAGTTGTGTATGCCAAGTCCTCTGTTAGTCTCCATCATGCGTTTGATAATTCTTATGAGGTTCTTGTTGCTAGACTCAGCCAACCCATTCCCTTGTGGATAGTAATTGGATGAAGTCTTGAGGTAGACCCATTCTTAACACCCATTCACTCAACTTCAAACCGAGAAAATCCATTGCATTGTCAGAAATAATTATAAATGGAACATCGAACCTTGTCATTATATTTTCCAAGAAATCGAGGACTACCTTCTCATTGCTTTCTTTCAATGCTACTACCTCTATCCATCGAGTAAAGTAGTCCATTGTAGTAAGAACCCATTTATGTCCATCACTGGATGGAGGATTAATCATCCAATAAAATCCAACCCCATTGAATGAAAGGTTGATCCACTTGAATTGGGTGTAGTGGAAGAGCTGCCAAACTTTCTTGTCGGTGAAAAGGGCACATTCCTTACATTTCCTCACCAGAGATGGGCATCTTTGAACAAATATGGCCAATAGTAACCAGCCCACATAATTTTGGTAGTAGTTCGTTTGCAGCAAAGTAATGTCCTCCAGATAGGCCATTGTGGAATTATTCTAATATTTTACTTACCTGTTCGGTTTCATGCAAAAGAAGAAGAACACCATTCAAATCCTTTCAAAAAATAATATTATCCACTAGGACATATGGAATAGACTGGAGATGGAAAGGTACATCTTTGACTTTATCCATGTTTGAAGGATATACTCCTGAGAGGAGGAAATTTTGCATCTTAGACAACCAATCAACTTGATCATCACCTTCATCAGTATTTAAAGAGTAACATCTTCATCATCTTTGATTTCCATGTCTATAGCAAGCTGCGACATAAACCCTTACCTCTGACAAGTTTAGTGACTTTGATGTGTACGTCATACTCCATCACCTTCGTGATCCATCCAACACGCTTCTCGTTCATCTCTTTGTTCAAAAAAATTCCTTGACGCTAGGATGAGAAACCATCAAGTGAATTTTTTGTTGGACAACATGTGCTTAAATTTCTTTAGAGCTCGAATAACTACAAAGACTTGTTTCTCAACAAATGAATATTTGAGCTCATAGTCTTTGAGGGATTGACTAAAGAAGGAAATTGGTTGCTCCATCAGATCATCATTTTCTAGGTGAGGATCCCTAAAATGCTCTCTTGACCTGCAAAAGCATAAAGAATAAAATCTTTATCAAACTTGGGGTTCACCAGCATGTGGGAGCTTGAGAAATGGTCATTTTGATAGCTTCAAATCTCTCCCTCCCTTCCTTTTCCATGAGAATGGCATATTTTTCTTTCAACATGGTTATCAGTGGTTTAGCCAATGTCATGAATTGAGGGATGAATCTCACACATGAAATTTATGGTTCCTAGAAAACTCTGGAGACCCTTCTTGTGACTTGGGAGAGATAAGGACATAATCAAATGAATCCTGGCTGGATCGATTGACAATCCTTCCACTGAAACAACATGTCCCAACAATTTCCTTCTTTGCACTACAAAAATACATTTCTTGGGGTTAAGTGAAACCCCAAATTCTCTACATCTTGAAAAACCTTCCTTAGATGTGTGATGTGATCTTTCAACATGCTTAGAATATACAATTATATCATCAAGGTAAACCAAGATGATATCATTGATTAGTCCCTTAAATTCCATGTCCATGGCTCTTTGGAAAGTAGCCCTGATGTTGGACAATCTGAATGGCATTTTTTTGTAAGCATATGTGCCCCACTTGGTAGTGAAAGTTGTTTTGAATTGGTCAGATTCTTGGACTAGAATTTGATTGTAACCCGAATATCCATCAAGAAAAGAAAATATTTGAGCTCCTGCCACCATTTGAAGGATTTTCTCCATTGATGGAAGAGGATAATGGTCTTTCAACGAGGCATGGTTCAAATCCTGAAATCTACGCACAACTGAATCTCTCCATTCTTCTTCCTTATGGGCACCAGATTGGCTACCCATGAGGAATGCTTGATGGGAAAAATTATACAGGCCTCGATGAGTTTGGTTAGCTCTTTCTCATTAGTGGCTCAATTTTGGGATTAATTGGCCTTTATTTTGATGAAATTGGTTTGGAATTAGGATCTAGTTCAATGGTATGTTGTGCTAGACCTGGATCAAAACCACAGGTCTTTGTAGCTCCATGAAAAAATGTCATGATATTCTTGACATAGTTTGATGAAATATTTCTTCTCTTGGGTAGTACATACTTTACCAATCTTTAAAAGTTTTTCACTTGCCACCTCGACTTCCTCAAAATCCTCTTCCTTGACCACCATGTTTGTGCTTTGTCATTTGGCTTGGTCATCTGAATTGAAGATGGATTCAAGAGTAACTAAACCTTTTGGTAGCTTGTTTCCCTTCAACTATATAATTTGATCACCATATGAGTTTTGCAGTTTATCTTGGTGTTTGGCAGCAAATTTCCACCTCTTCTTGTAGGAAAAGAACAATTTTTTTGTCATTATCAAACACTTTCCAACTACTCAAATTATCTGGAACTATGGGATGGACCACCATTTTGACCATTTTTTTGCCCTTCCTTCATGATGTCTATAGGTATGTCATACTGTGAGCCAATTGTAGCAAGCCTATCAGCATCTTGATTTTTACTTTCTAGGAACTACATGAATTCCAAAAGCTTGAAATCTTCTATCAAGTCCCAAACTCGATTCTTATATGATCTTAAGAGATCATTTTTTTGATGCATTATGGTCTTCATGCCATCACTGATGCACAACCAACTCACTATCTCTCCAAAGATAGTCAGATCCTTGATTCCTCTCTTCTGAGCTAGTTGAATCCCTTGTATGAGGGCCTCATATTGGTGACATTATTGGTGTAACTAAATTGCAACGAAAAAAGATGAGAAGTATTTATCTCCTTCTGGAGAAATCAACATAACTCCCACACCGGATCCATTTTTACTTCTCGAACCATCGAAGAAAATTGCCACAATCCCTCAAAATTGTTTGATGTTTTAACCAATTGAGGTACGATCATACCTTCTTCATGGATGTAATATGTACCCAATCTAGTTTCCAAAAATAGTAAACCAGATTCTTCATCTGCTAATAAATCAACATAGGGATCATATTGATGATCTATACTTACCTCATCAAGCATTATATTAGGAACTTCTCTATGAGAGTAGTTGGTTCATGATCACATCTTCCTCTTCTGGGTCACAAATGGCATAATTCCCATTTATGGGATTAGTGGTGTAAGGCTCCACATGATTATGGAAAATCAGCTATCAGCAATGGGGACCTTACAAACCCATACCCCGTTATTTTGACCAAATGAGAGGAGAATGCTGCTCTTATAGTCACCTTTGTCCCATACCAAGTTCTAAGAATCATATGTGACCAATCTAATGACAAGTAACCACCCATCTTGGTAGTGAAATCTCATGATAGGAAAATGGTGAAGAGAGGAGGAAGATCAATAATGGATATGTCCTGTGTGAAAAAAAGCTGGGACATGCATGGATGGTAAGTTGGAGTCCTTTAATGACTCTAAAAGTCTAAAATATTGTACCATCTAACTAGAAAACTCCCTTGAGATTGGGTATATGGTATTCCCAATACATCTGCAATCTTCTTAGGCATAATGGAAAACTATGGCTCTAGAATCGATCATGCAATTATGCACCAAATGATCACCAATGATTAGGAGATATAGAATGGTGGTGGTTTGTTGGCCTTAGGAATTCCTTTCCCTTCTGGTTGACACAAACTTGTTATTATTTTTGCTCCATGACCCGATGATCCATCAGTTGTACCAAAATTATTCAAAGCCTCCCACAACAAATTCCTTTGAGAAGGAATTGAGAGTGTCCCACATAGTGATGCTTAGGTTGGTCTTCTTCATTTGTTCCACAATATGAATGGAATTTACCCTACTTTTCTAATACCTTTTTGGGTATTAGAGTCCTCTTTTGGAAAATTCTTGTTGGGTACTGTGATACCTGAAGACCCTTCTTTCCTTGTAGCTTGATTAGCGGATGTTTCGGTGATTTCTTCCTGCATCCTTATCAACTATTACTTGTGTTTGAGGTTGTGAAGTGGATGCCTGATCATATTTGGAAGGTTGAGATTCCATTTCTCTCTTTTTAGAATGTGTATTTTCCACTATAGAGGAGGCATCAGTATTCAAACCACAAAAATCATTTGTTTTCCAATTTAGTAGTGTGGTTTCATCAGAAGGTTGATCTTGGTTCTCTTGTGCTGATCTGATCGATGATGACTCAGGTGGGGTGGATATACTTTGGACCATAAGATCTTGACTCAAAACTCCATTTGGGAAAATATTTTGGTTGTGAGGCTGAGAACAAGGGTAACACCATTCATAATCTTGGACAAGATTATTTTGGATAGGTATTATGGCTCTGGATGAACTAGCAGCAAGAGGGTTTCTTAAAAGTTCAAAGGCTTAACATTTATACTTGGTTTGTAGCCTAGTTTTGGGACTGATTGCTTCCTTGAAAAGGGGGATGACCCATTTGGTATTGGGATTGAAATGGGTGAGCATATTGAGATTTTGCCTTTTGATTGCTATGAGCTCATTCCCGAAGGTTTGCAAGATGATTTGACCTCAGCTAGATCATTTGAAGGAATAGACGTAGTCACATAGTTGATTGATTGGAATTTTTTGGAATAGGAGAAATGACTAGTTGTTTCCCTGTAATTTCAGAAAACAAAGGCATGGGAGGCCTAGGAATGATTTTACCTACTTGAATTAAGGAATTTTCAGCTCTTATAGCAATTTCATAAACATCAGGAATGATAGTTCCCCCATGGATTGAATCATAACTGCTATGTCATTGTTCAAGGCCCGTAAATAATACAAGAATGCATTACTTGGAGATGACCTTATGAGAGTTGGGATTCTATTCCAAGTCTTGTCAAAATGGAAATTGAAATCACTCATGTATTCTTGAGGAGCTCTTCTTATGGTCGTGAGTTGTTCCATAAGTGATAGGTGATCACTTTTTTCGCAAACTACTTACAAAATTTTTCACCCAACTCATTCCAAGTAGTTATAGAACCAACGCTCAAAACTCGAAACCATTGAAGCACTTTACCCTTAAAATAAATAGCGAGGAGTCTGACTACCACATTGTCCTCCGTAATGCTATGTACTACACAGATGCTAGCTATATCCAAAATGTGCTCCAAAGGAGTAACATTTTTCTCCAAGTATAAAATGGAAAAATTTTTTAGGGAAGCTATGGGAATAACATCTCTTTGGGCTAATAGAAAGGGGTTACTAGTGTTGAAAGGAGGACAAGCATTGGCTGCCATGGTGACCAAGGGTCGATTGTTCCTTGGTGGAGGAAACCTTCCATCAGAGGAGTTGAATGACCTCTATGGGATGATGTTGAACCATCACTTCTTTTCTCCTTGGTGGAGATAGGGATAATTCCATATGTTGATATTTTCCTTGCTTGGAAGAAGCTCATGTCTAAATTCTTCACATAAGTGATTTCACTGAGACTTGAAATCCAAAGAAATGGAGTCATCAGGTACTTTGATTCATGCAAGTGTGAAGAGAAGTACCAACTCTTATCCCACCGGGTGTGCCAAAAAATTGTCACGTGGATCATGCACCGTTAAACTATGAAAGATCTCATGCAACATGGGAACATCCCCAAGGTGTGGGACCTTGTTTCCTTGGGATGAACCTCAGAGAAGGAATGAATTCCTTTGGAACTTGGGGCACCGATTTAAGATTGATGTGCAAGGCTAAAACACTTTAGATGATTCTAATCTACTCACTTTATGAGGTTCAAGGGTTAGAAATAACAAATAAAGAAACATGGTGATACACCAAGAGTAAAACTAGATAATCAGATGATCTTTGTGAGAAAGGGGTAACTCAGAAAGGATAAAAAACAATCATCACAATCTAACTCACCTAGTACTATTTGGATAGGGTAAATAACAAACCACAATCAAAATAGTATACATCTCCTTATAAGACCCCAAGTATACATAACAGATAGATCAAATCTGATTGAAAACACAATCAACAACTATGACAATATAGAATATGCACATGTCAAACATCTCTTTCACTTATGATAGTTAATGATAATGCGACTTTTATAATAGAAGGAAAATAATCTCTCCACAACTGATATTCAAAAAACAATATATCACTTTCCCACATAATGAAATAAGATATTCTGAAATAAAGGCAAGTTAACCACTTACACTAAGGAATTGTGCATCCACAAAGCATACATTGATCAACCATTAACACAATAAATCAGATTCTTCATGGAAAAATATACTCTGAATGTAATTGAAAGGCTTCAAAATATTCAAAGCACTCTTCCAAGCTTGAAGAGTAACTTCCCAAATGATCTATCTATATCTAAAAACCTTCATGCACTTAACTATTTATAAGTTTTTAGGTTGAGCCATTATAGTTGGCCTTAACCAACAAATTACTAAAAATAGAATATCATTAAGTTCAAGGAACATGCTCCCATAAAAATAGCAAGGTGGTTGCAAGGGTTTGACTCGGTCAACCTTGCAACTTGGACTCGATCCAGAGCTTGGAACTATCCTACCATGGCCGCCTAGCTTCAGCTTGGCCCTACAACACCTTCTCCTTCTTTATTTTTTTTCTTTCTCCCATGAGCCATATCGATGCTTGTATTGATGAAACACTTGATAATTCCTTGTACTTCTCCTTCCTATGGCCCACACACGTAATGGTTTACACACATGTTGTCTCGATCTCTTGCTACCTTGGTTGGAATTACTTTTAAGTTTACCTACCACTTTCTTCATCGACCTGTGAAATTTTGGCATGAAACCAACCTATCAATGGAGTCACTATTGAAATTCCTAGTCACCTCATCATCCCTCTTCACCAAATCCTTGAAATTTGACTTAATTTGATCTTCTGGAAGAGCATCAATGTTTTCATTGAAGAACTTGTAGTTAACATTATCAAACTCTTCTGAGATGTCATTCAGAGCATCCATTATTTCACATGCTTGTCATCCAATTTCTTTATTAAATCTGTAATACTGGGACCTGAATTCCATAGCCTTTTGAAATTCAAACAACTTAGAAACATCATCGATTACGTCTTCTTGAAGAAGTAGATCTGGATCCTCTTCTCTGATTTCACTCCATGTAGTCAAATTCAAATTCAAGTTATTATTATCTTCAGAGAAGGCTTCATCCATTTTACATGAATAGAGGATCTTTTAGTCTACAAATCATTATATATTTCAACAACCTCTTTAATCAAAGGATTGGCTTCTTGAAGTATGCACTCTATCCATCCATTTATTGATCTTCCCTTCTGACCTATCTTCTCAATCTCATGATAGGAAATATCATCCAGAGTGGAAGAAATCGTCAGAGCAGTAGTAGTTGAAATATCAGTGGATGGAGTAGGTTGTGTTACCTTTCTCAACAAGAGCAGTGAGCTGCTCAAATTTTGCTTTGAGCTCATCCTTAGAAGCCTTATCTTTGTCATAATTTTCAACAAATTTTTGAGAGCCGTCTATACATCTTGTTTGGCTCCTTGTGTGTTGCTTTTCCTAGTGAAAATATGGAAATTTGGTAGTCAGTTGTTGTGATAGTTTCTTTGGTTTTCCCTCAATGGGAGTAGCAATTTCACAACCCTTTCTCTGATTGGTTCATTGATAGGATGGAGATGATATTTGGCCACTTTTCTGTCTCCTTGGAGTAGGTTCTAACACACTTAGATCTATAACATCCACCAGAGGTACTTTCTTCTTCTATTTTGAGTCTGGTGAAACAACCATTTGGTATATAGAGATGTTGATGGAAGTGGAACAACTGATTCGGTACCTGGAGCACTAGATAATACAATGGCACTAGTAACATTAGTTGGCACTAGAATGGAGGTGGTAATGATAGAAGGTGGAAGTGAGAATAGCCCCAAGGGTGGATACAAAGAGGCTAGAAGATGAGATGGGAGGAAATGAAAGTTATAGAGGAAGTGAAGTGGAAATTAGAGACCCAATCATCTCCCCCCTATTGAGAGAACAGAAGAGATGAAAATACATGGGCCATGGATGAGGATGGAAAAGAAGAAATGAGTGTAGAAGTGGAAGGAAGTGATGATGGTAAGGAAGGAGAGGATGGGATTCTATGATAAGCTTGGGGAATCAGTGACTTCAACAATTTTTGATGTTGATATTACTAGAGACACAACCTTGGAAGTAGGAGCCTTGGAGAGAGAGGAACTTCCAACAATGAATGAAATATTCTTAGGGACTATATGGGCCCTTTGGATAGACCTTTTCCCTTTAGTAGGTGTTGGAAGACTCATTGTTGATTGGGATTTTTGTTCTTATAGGTTGATCTAACCCTTTGGGTGAAATTCCCAAGGTAGCCAACCAATTATATGTCCTCTTGCAAAATGGGCCCCACCCTCTCCTTAGTATTACAACATTCTTCTACATACCAATCAATCCATGAAATGGTTGATTGAGACATTTTATCCTTGTAAACTACATCCAATACTTCCTCTTCATCCTTCCATTTCCTTTGGAATATCTACGATCCCAAACTATCGAACCTCATCCAAGGTCAACCTTTCATATTCCCATTTCCAGATAA
Source organism: Taxus wallichiana var. yunnanensis (assembly GCA_018340775.1). Taxonomy (NCBI): domain Eukaryota; kingdom Viridiplantae; phylum Streptophyta; class Pinopsida; order Cupressales; family Taxaceae; genus Taxus; species Taxus wallichiana. Next base: position 192,551,733 of record CM031239.1, read on the forward strand.
TGAACTCATCAAAATGAATCCAAATGTCTTCTAACTGGGGTACATGAGAACTAGATAAACTTGTTTCACTAAATTTTCCCCAGTAATCAAAATTGGTTTGAGGATGAAATGTTCACAAGGTCACTTTTGACATTTCCGCATCACATTCTTTCACCTTGTAAATAATTGCACAAGTATATCTACCAATTGAAATGGGAAACTAGACTCCCACCTTGTGTCATTTATTCGGATTTTATGGTAGTCCAAAATTGTCAAACCAACTCCAACAAAACCCATTTTTCTATAGGACATCTTGGCAGCTTACTAGGAGCACCTACAAAACCAAGGAATCCAGATGTATGTGAATGTAGGAATTGTAGGTAAATATCTCCCCACTCACGTACTTCTTTGAAAGCTTCATCCGAAATCCTTTGGTTATATAAATCCTTATCAAAATGATAAAGGATAACAATGAAGAAGGCATCATTTATCCTATGAAAAGTGTCTGCTACCCTCATCCATTGTAAGTTGAGGATAAAAATCATAAATTTTTGAAGCACTCCTAACACCTTTAGTGTTCAACCCAGTGAAGTCTCCCATAACAACTGCAACATAGACCAAGAAAGAGGTCATGTAAAAGTTCTTTGAAGACAAAACCTTACTTAATTGAAAATAGATGGAGTTGCTGATATGCTCCCCCCATCGTATGAATTCCTTATTTTTCTTAATGGTGGCAATATATAAGAACATCCATTCCTGAAATTCTTTCACAGAGGCAAGGCCTAAAACTCTACTCAATAAACATGATAATATCATTCACTTCCTAGATGAAGTATGATCGATACATGGTCTTTGGAAACTTGGTGACACTCTTGGCCAAGTAGCTCTTCATCATGACCCTTGTACATAACTCAGTTTCTTTATCCCAATGTTTAACGGCTGCCTCTGGTGAAATCATGGCATAGTTTTCAACATCCAAGAGTTTGAACAAGTCTTCAAATAAATCAACGTCTAATGAATTACCACCTTGCCATCAACATCTTTACCGACTTGGAATCTTCATCAAAGTGGGCTGCTACAAGCCAAGACAAATTTGGGGAAATGCATTGATGTAGGAAAACCGACAACAAGAACAAGCCCACTATCATATATAGCTTGCATCCAGGATTTCTTGTTAGGATCCTTTACCCTTGCCTAGAAATCAGGAAAATCAACTTGTCCCGAGATCGATATCTCCTATATTCCCTAAGTCTGAAGATAAACAAGAGTGAGGAGAAACTCCTAGGAATGTATATTTCATTTTCTCTTTCCCTTTGTTGAAGAAGTTGACATTAAATTGGGTTTTGGAATCCAAAAAATCCTTTGGAAATTTGTAACAAATACCGCAAAATTCCCAAAATTCCAAAGTCCAAAAGTCTAAAAAGACTCTAACTCCAAAAGTGGAAACCTCGAAAGTTTAAAAATTGAAAATGAAACCTCCAAAAAAAAGAAAATGAAACTCTCAAAAAGAAGAAAGAAAAGAGTCCCAGACTTCCAAACTCCAAAAAGAAGAACCTCCAAACTCCGAAAACTTCAAATCTCCAAACTCCAAAAAGGTCGAACTCTCAAAAAACAAGGAACCTCCGAACTCCGAAACAACAAACCTCGGAACTCGAAAAGGTAGAGTTGTAAAGCACAAACTTCCTCAAAGGCATGGAAAGCAATAAAACACTTGGGAGGATCTCAAAAACTATGATGAAATCTGAGCTGGATGCCTACACATGTTGGATTTTGCAACTGTGGAGATCAGAAACACCTTCAAGGAAAACATGGTGGACACCAAGGGTTCCATTTTCAAACAGAATAAAAGGAAGAACAAATGAAAATAAACAAGGAAAAAAAACCCGAAAAGATCATAAACCAAAAAGAAATAACCCAAACAAAATACCTTGAAAATGATGCCTCGAAAGTACAAAGAATGTAGTAAAAATCAGATTGTCGAGAAAAAATTCAGGTGAAAATGACAGGTAAAAACTTGAGTTTATATAGAAAAACCTGAAATTAATGCTCAGAATCCAAACACGTGCGAAGGTTGGTGAGAATTAAATGCCCATAGAACTCCGAAGTCTAAAACCCCAAAATTCTGAAGTTCTAAAATTTGGAACTTCAGAGTTTTGGACTTCAGAACTCGAGAGATGAAAAATTGTGAAAAGGTAAATGAAGACTCCAAAACCTGAAAGTCCAAAGTTAAAATTTTGGAACTTTGGAGTTTCGAACTTTGGAACTCCGAAAGTGAAAATATTGAAAAGTAGATGGGAGACTTCCGAAACTTGAAAGTATAAAGTTATGATATTTCAAAACTTGAGTTTCAAACTTGAACTCTGGGAAGAATTTTTCAAAATAAAACATGGAATTCCAAAACCAAAATATTGAAGTTCCTAAATTTGAACTTGAGTTTTAGACTTGAAACTCCAAGTTAAAAAAATGCAATTTACCAAAAGAGACCTCTCGAATTCGAAATTCCAAAATTTCATTTACTTTCAGAGTTTTGGGGATTTGGAACTTTGAAATCAAAAATTTTATTCTATCATTTTAATCCCCAAACAGGAAAACCTCCGAAACTCGAATTTGTAGACTTTTGGACTTTCAGAGAACTATTAAGACATTTCTTAAACACTTCAGGTAAAATATTTTAGAAGAAAAAAATTCAAGTTGATTTTAACATCTTCATTTCAAGTAACAATACTTACAACCAAAAAATTACCATGAAGGAAAATTAAAAATGTCAGTATATACTAACTCAAGAGGAGCTTTAGCTCTTGTGGTATGTCCCTTTGGAAATGGATCTTGATAATGCTTACTAAGAATGCGACCTAGACCAAAAATGTCATTAGAAGAAATCATAGGAAGTCCAATTACCTAGTTTGGAGATGAGAATTACTGAAAATATTTGTAGTTGAGGTGACAAAACCTCTCATACCATTGTTTATTCACATAATCATAATGAGAAATCAAAGAATATCCTACAAAAGTATCACATTTTTCAATGAGATACAATCTACAGGAATGATCCACTACTCTTATATCTACAATATCATTAGGATCATCTAGTTCCTATTGGTGAGAAAAAAAAATTGGGTGGAAAAATTAGGTGTCTCCACCAATGTTCACAGGCTATGCCCCTTTGCACTTAATGGAACAGCTCCCATTATTGAATGTAAATAATCCTAATCCTATCTAAATGTTTTTAGTGACCAAATTGGTTGAGGATGACACATGGACAATCTAATGAACCTGTAGAGAAAAGAGCATGGGTATAAGAGAAGAAATTACAGAGATGAGGGGAAGGAGGGAAATTAGGAAAGGAAGACTATTTCCATGAGTAGATTATAGATCTCACACCTAGTAACTAGAATAGTTTCACATTTAATATAGAAGAAAGAAACAATGAAGTTAAGCGGGATCGATTAATTAAAACAAAAAGTATTCATATTCATCTACCAAAGATACAAAGCTCTTGCATCACTATGCTTGCAAAGTGCATAAATGAAAGAAGTGGAAGAAACAAAATATGCTCGTACTAATTATGCTTATTGTGTCAATGATGAGAGGAAACCATGCATACAAAGATGCACACATTCATACATCTTGGAAATTAGAAACTCTATTCCTTGATTGACATTTACACATGTTGTACAAAGCAAGGGAAAATAAAAAATCATGTAGAAGAAATATAGCTTTATTTCATGTATATGGATGACACAAAGTCCAACAACATATCACAATCCACTATTTCTATAAAGTGATAATTCTTCAAAATATGGAATCCCTTGGAATGGAGAGGTCATCCCAATTTATAGCAATCTAAATTTTCCTTTCACCTCCCTCATATGAATCTTCATTTCCATATTCCACTTGTGACCTTTAGTTTTCCATGAATTAAGTATCTCTCTTATTGATGAACTCCTCATCTCATTGAACACACCCTAACTGATTATATTTGAATCAGGTTCCTTGAGTGATGAATATGAATTCACATGTTACGCCTCACGATGATTTTCATTTGAACATAATTGAACTATGGATGATACTTCTAGGACCTCTCGTGAATTTCTCATTCCTCCGCTTGAGCTATACAGAGAATTTTACAACCCTTTGAATATTCCAAAATTGGTAAGATGAGTGAGAATGAGGCCATCTGCAACTTTCTGATCTCAACATTGAAAATTTCTATTTTTAGAATATGAGATCATGACCTTCCATTTTGGGGCATATCACCATATTTTCTCCAATTTCACCTTTTGAACCTTCTAGCATGTTCTATTCTCTTCCGTGGCCAAGGCATTGCTATTTTTAGCACATTTCTATTTTTAGCAGGTTACTTTTTTAGGACCTTCTATTTTGGGAATATTTTTAGTTTTTTCTCTGTCCCCATTTTACACCTTTTTTTATTGTCTCGGATGATCAAACTTGCAACTCGGGGGACTTAATATGTTTAACATGTGTAGAAGCATATAATGTGCTATTTTTAGTAAGTAGTGAAAATGGCCTTGGTTTTTGATGGGAATGACATTTTTGGGTTTGGCTCTTTTTCGCGATCAAGTGCTCCAATTTTTGTTGTGCTTCACTCACCGGGAAGTTCAGAAATAAAAAATGAAATTTTCACCTGATAAGAGCTTGTGATTTTCGAGCTACCACGGAAAACATTAATGGAGTCACAAATATTTTTCAATGTTTTCTTTCCCACTTCAATAGATGAAAAAATAACTTCTCTTTGATGGGTTTTTTCTCTAGATGATTTTTTCAAAACTTTGAGTTCACCTGCTTCCTTGATTGACGAAAAATTTAGGAAAAGGAAGCTAGGGAAAAAAATTTCATTTCACTGCCATTAATGGTATGAGATACCTTTTTAAAAAAAAATCAGCTTGAATTTATTTAGGAGAGGAGGATTTTCCCAAATTTTCACCGAGATTGACCACCACTTCATTAGTTATGAGCAATTCTTTGTTTTTGTGCCCTGGGTTTGTGACAACTCTTAATCATGGAAATTGCTTGTAAAGACCTTTTTTTTCTTCATTGTCGCAACATGAAATTATTGAAAAATGATTTTTAGGTTTTGAAAGGTTTTGGAAGAAGCAGAAATGGGGAGAGGAAGAGATTCCGACGAGTTGAGAAAATTTGTGCATGCATGTATGAATAATGGAAACAACTAGTGTGCAGCGGACGCGAGTTAGAGATTTTTACATATTTTTGAGTTTTGGAATGGGTCAAAAAAAAATTCACCACTTTCAAAAATTTCTTGGTGCACTTGGTGTAAAAAAATTTTCCCTATCCTCATTGGTCCACGTGGTGGAGCACAATTTTCCGTTGAGGATGAGAGAGGGGGCTGAAATTTGCACCTTAAATAGTTGTCGAGGGCACATGGGTGACCAAGATATTAAATGGGAGGGCTGGGGATTTTTTTCCCAAAATTCTTAAATATTTGGTTTACATGGGACACAAAAATGTACCCTTACCCCGGCCTCGACAAGTGGCAGAGCGTGATCACACGGAGCGGGGCTAGGAAATGGAACCAGGGGCTTAACTAGCGAAAGCATTGAATGAAGTCGTGAGAAGGTTTCGGGGATAAAATAGGTTAGGGGTGAATTTTATTGCACATTTTTCACCAAATATTTTGTTCTATTTATGTAAAAAAGTGTGCCACTCTCCCATTGGTTAGATTTCCAACCCAAAAAATGACTAACTGCTAAAGCTTGTGCCTTGGAGAGCGACTTATCGGGAGACCATAACTTGAGTTCCCAAAGGATTTTTTTGATGAAATTTTATATGATTACACCTGAAAATTACCTTATGAATCTAATGGTGGTGGTTTCATCCTCATTTTCTACCTTAAATGTATTTAAAAATAGGCTTTTTATTCTGGCTTGAAGGTTGTGTTTTAAAAAAGCAGTTGGTTATAGATAAGATACATCTATATGTTGTGAAACATATTATTCCACCATATTATAGGGATATAAATTAAATTTCTGATGATATCTTGTTTGACTCCTAACTCCTTCTAGAGCTCATGGAATGGATTCTTAAAGCTCTAGGGTTGTTTTTGCACCGTGTACTACCTAGGCCTCCAAGGCTCCAAGACCCATTTTTGCTTGAGCTACTCCAAAAATGTGGAACCTTCCAAAACTGATTGGAAAATGTTCTTGTCTCTCTAGTACACCTCATTTATTATTTTAGGCCATCTTTTCCACTCTAGGGGACGTGTACCAGCTTTAAGAAGACTAGGGAATAACCTTTCTTAAAGCTTGCTAAAAAGCATATCTTGATGAATCTTGTTTTAAAAGCACTTAAAATGAATGGATACCCCTAAATTACCTATGGGAAATCTGACATGATGCCTTGAATTGATCATAGAGGGGAAGTAGGAATGACTCGGGGAAAGTGTCCTGGAAAGGCCTACGATAAAAATTCTTAACACTTGGGTCCATTTTCATGCTTGAAAATTAAGAATTTTCATGCTTCACATTTACATGAAAACAACTAGCTCTAGCTTGGGGACATGTTATGGATTAAAGCGCAATGAGGAAACAATATGAGAAATCCGAATATCAATCTCGGTTTACACATAAGTTCTCGATCCATTTGGTTTTAGAGTCACCAAAAAGATAGACTACAAAACTTTCTTTATTGAACACACACACACACACACACACACAAAGACAAAAAGAGGTGATACACAAAAAAAGGGAAAACAACATGCAACAAAAAAGGAAACTATGTATAGGGGTAGGTATATTTACAAAGGAGGGGAAATAATATACACATACTTGGAAATGGGTTGAGAGAAATACATGCCATCATGAAACAACAGATCAAAGTATGACCTTTAAAGCACAAAAATGTTATTTTATCAAACCGTGATTTTGTGATGGTTCTACATGGCTTGAGGAGAAGAAGGTTGATCATGATTCCATCTTTATAATCATATTGCACCGATAATTTTCTTGCATCCAATGAAAAATTCATCACTTTCTTGAAAATTTTGTACCTTGATGCTTCCGCTTGATGCCCTACGATCATGAGACATTGTTCTTCCATGTCTTTAAGAGTGGGAATATTGATCTTGTCATGAAAACGTTCATCCTCTTTGAATTTCAACTTCAAATCATCTCTTACATCAACAAGGTACTCGGAAGGAGTGAGAACAAACTGATTTTCTTCCCATTCAACAACTTCTTTGGATGTCCCACTTTGTTTCTTTGAGCATATGCTTTCTAGAACAGGTTTCATATCATTTAAATGGGGTCCTCATCATCTTTGAGGGCTTGATGCAACATGGAAACATGTTCAAGACACATTGGATCTTGGGGGGTGAGTGCAATCTAATTTTGAATCTTTTCACAAGAATCATGCACCTTTTTTACTTCATTCTAAATATATCTCTTTGACGACAATCAGATCAACATTTTCCTTGCTATATTTCTCAATGGTGGAGATGTTGTCCTTAATATTGAGGATATATAAAGGAGATTCAAAAACCTTCCTTATTTTACACTTATGATCTTCTTCACACAATAAGAAAGAGAAAGGTATATCTTTGCATTCCCTCTCATTGGACAAGATGTTAGGGAATACATCAAACTCATCCATTGGTTTTCTCAACATCAAACATTGGTGTATCAAAATGAGGAGAAAAAATAATTCATACATGTTTGGCATCTCCATATCCTGAGTCAATATTTCAAGACTGAGTTGGGGATCTTCAGTTTCTTCTGCAGCCTTCAATATGTCTTGTATAGATGGCCCTTCCAAGTTCACCATCATCTCATCTTCATTTTTATGTTGTGCCTCTAGGAGATGGTTAAAAATCTGGTCGATGTGCACCCATGATTCATTTAAAACATCATCATTCACCTCCTCCATGTTTTTTGTTTCCCAAGAGTCACTTCCTTTCAAACATGGACATACTTGATTCGTGACACCTTCTGACAATGAGAAGAGGTCCATGCTTTGTGGGAAGGGTACTCCCTCGAGTTCAAAATACATATCATCCTCCTCTTGGTAGGAAGCAGAGAACCATGTTGGGGCAGCATTATGGGAAGAATTTTCAGCTACATCTCAATCATTCATTATTAAATGATCTTGCTCATATGGACAATGAAAGGTTTCATACTCACCATGACGATCATTTTCCCCTTGGGTGAGGAGAGGTTATTCTGAGATGTTTATTCTCCTTGGCTTCAAAATTGATATTGGACTCTCCCATTTGGTCATCCATGATTGAATTAGGAAGGAAATTCAATTTTCAACTGTCTCCATTTCTTCATTCAACATTTCTACCTCACTCACAAAATCAAAATAGGAAGGTAGATTGTCCATGATCATTTTGAATTCATCCTCTGGGGCTCTAGGATGTATGATGGTTCTCTTACACTTCTTTTCATACCTCCATTCCATCACTAATCAAAAGATCAAAATTTGAAAGGAGATTATCTATGATTACCTCAAATCCATCATCTTGTATTTCCTCATTGTTGGTGGAGTCTGAGAAAGAATTAAATCATCCATCATGTAATAAGATACTTCCTTTGAATCCATTTCTCCTCCAATGGGTCATTCTTTGAGCCAATAATAATTGATGAATGGTGGTTCCATCTCCATGTATTCTATCTCATCCTCCATGATGTTGCTTTGGTTCTCTTCGAATGGATCAAGGATAGGATATTCTTCAGGATCATTCAAGAATCTTCTGGGGATGAAAAAATCATAGTATGGGCAGCCATCATGGTCTTCCTCAATAGGGTGCTTCTCATCTTCTCCCTCCATTTGATGAAGTGCTTTAATATGTTTGTACCTCCATTGCAAAGCTAAATAATAGCTCCAAAATTCATGATAGGATTCAGGATCAAGATTTCCTTTTGCCATGCTTAGAAGCCTCTACACATATTCTCTTCTCAAAATTTCCATTTCTTCATCACCGTATACAAGTAAGTCATCTAGAGGAAGGAGATGAAATAAAATGTCATGAGTTTCTTATTCAGTTGTGTTTAGTTTGAAAAGTTACCTTGAGTGCATTTTGCACGATCTCGTCCTTCATATAACCTTTCGTATCTCTTCTAAACCTTCTTCATCCATATCTAGGATTCTTGATCATTGGAAGGATAAATTCCCATTATTTTTCCTTTAGCAGCACTCTTCTTGAATTGTAACCACCATGACTTGATAATTGGGTCTTCACATACAATGATTTTCTCCATTCTGGAAAGTCTTTTCCTGGTTTTTGTGGAGATAGTGCGAGCCTTATTTCCTTCAAATTTCTTGGCTTTGTAGGAGATGTTCTAGAATGATGGTTGATCAAATATCTTATGTTCTTAGTAATCCTCTTCTTCTTCTTCTTCATTGTCACTCATTGGTACTTCACTCCAAACTGGAAATTTTTTCATTGTGATGTGGGAAACGAACATGACAGGGGTTTGTTCCTTGACGAAGTCACCTTCAAAAATGATTTTCTTTGAAATTTGAATTTTTTTTGTTTTTGGATATATATTTTTTTGTATTTTTATTTTTTGAGTAGAGATCATTTTTGGGTGCACTTCAGCAAATCTATCCCTAGCTAAGTCACCAAAAAATGTCAATGAAAAAAAAATTGGTGAATAAATTATGTTTTTCTACCAAAATTTACGAGGCTATGCCCATCTGCATTGAATGGTACAACTCCCATTATTGAATGTAACTAATCATAATCCTATCTAAATGTTGTGGGTGGCCAAATTAGCTAGGGATCACACAGGACACTCCACTAAACCTATGGAAAAGTGCTTGTACGAGGGTACAAGGGAGGAAATTACAGTAATGAGGGGGAGGATGGAAATTAGGCAAGGAATATTACTTCCGTGAGTAGATTAAAGAGCTCACACCCAGTAACTGGAATAGTTTCACATTCAATATATAAGAAACCAACAATGAAGTTAGCTGGATCGATGAATTAAAACACAAAGTCTTCATATGTATCTACCAAAGATACAAATATCTTGCATCACTATGATTGCAAAGTGCATAAATGAAAAATTGGAAGAAACAAAAGATGCCCATACCAATTATGTTTATTTGTCAACAATGAGAGGAAACCATGCATACAAAGTTGCACATATTCATACATCTTGGAAGCGGAAACTCTATTCCTTGATTGACATTTACACAAGTTGTATAAAGCAAGGTAAAAGAAGAATCATGTAGCATAAATGTAGCTTTATTTCATGTATATGGATGACACAAAGTTCAACAACATATCATAATCCACTATTGCTACAGAGTGATAGTTCTTCAAAAATTGGAATCCCTTGGAATGGAGAGGTCATCCCAATTTATAGAAATCTGAATTGTCCTTTCACCTCCCTCATATGACTCTTCATTTCCATATTCCACTTGTGACCTTTCATTTTCCATGAATTAAGTATTTCTCTTATAATTTTGAGAAAATAATTTTATAAATTTTTAGCGACCTCCTAATTAGATACCGAAAAATCAATTTTTTTAGATAACATGATTGGTAAATTGGCTTATTGTTGATTTCTCATCCCTAACTCTAACTAAAAATTTAAAACCAAATGTTACAATAATTGTAATGCACCAGTAGTAAACACTATTTATTTAAATTGCATTGCAAAGAGTAAAATAATAATTCAATGTTCATTTTACTCCAATTTCTTATTCTAATAAAATATACTCATTTGAAATTTTATACTCATTTCATAATTATAATTCACTTAATGATTAAATTTACTCATAGTTACTTTCAAAACATTGTTTCATAATTATCACTTTCTCATTCATTGCTACTAGTAATTCATTCATACAAGTCGTTGACTCATTTCTGGTTATAAATCAATTTGTAACTATGTTTTGCAATTGGGTTTACAATAAAAATATGATTCATTCCAAATGTATACAACAACCAACCCTCAGGTTAGAACATAATATACAATACATAATGATTATTACAATCTTCTACTAGCTTGTAGAGTATATCTGGATATGAGTACAAGAACAAACATTCGATACATGGTACCGAAAATCAACTGGAGATCATTTGAAGCTACATAACCAATACAAGAGGTGAGAGAGAGCATCATTGGAACACTTTTCCTCCAACCACAGACTTGGTGGTCTCCCACACATCCCCTAAATACAAGAGGAGTGGCCCTACCCTTCAACGAAGTGAGTAGATATGGAACTTGATGTGGTAAGAGAGTGAGTCATCTGTGTAATATTAAGTTGTCACCTACCCTCTAGTATCTATGTGACAATAATGAACTAGAAAAGGATGTATATAATACTCCTAAATAACAAATATTAATGTTTTGCTTGTGGCCACAAGACTAAAGGAAGGTAGGTACCTCCTACACATTCCTTCCCTAAGCATTGGGGTTGTCTTAAGAACATCAGATTCTATAGACCAAGGAATTTACTCTCATCCCATATGCACTGAGAAAATATGAGCACTGCCACCTAGCATGTCATGTTTTCGTGTTCACACACCCTCATCAAAGCTAATGTCAACTCACCATCCTGACTTAGCTCGCAACACCATTGATCTCCAACATATATATTCATACATGAAACACATCACATGGTGGTAGAGTTATGTCATACCCCACAAGTTTCCTATATTGGCTATGGAGAAATTCATGATCCTTTTCCCCTCTAGTATGACATTCAATAATATAATAATGTCTAATTACTTAATGATTAGGTTTACACCAAATTAGATGAAGACTCATGTTTATTTATCTTGTTAAGAGTATGAAGATAATATAATAAGTAGTCAAACACTTTTAGAAATGAGCTTAGGTTACATATATTGTTTAGTCACAATATAATACAAGGTGTATGATGATAAATCAACAAAATGAGTTCCAAATAGTGGAAAGAGTGAAATTGTTTTGAGTTGATATAGTAAGAAAAAGACTAATAGGAAGATTAGATTGATCGTGGAGTATTTCAACGTACTTATTGTGTGATAAATTAATCATTATATTGGTAGGAGGACTATTTCCAATATGGTATGATACCTTTGTTGGCTAAAGTATTACGATTTTTAATTAATTTCACTATACGATAAACCCTCTTAAATGATAATTAAATAATAGGCAAAATTTTAAAATTAAAAATTTACGTGACTATAAGTAATCACTATACTTTAATTTTTAATATAATAACCCATTACTTTGTATGATAACTAAAATAATAATAATAAATAAATAAAACTAAAATGAATAATTGAAATTAAATTACTCAATAAAAATTATGTTTTATTTAGTCATTAAAATTATCAAGTTATAAATTAGAGTTTAAGTAAAAATAATAATTATATGATTATATATCCATAAAATAAACCTTATTAAAATATTTGAAGTCACATTCCAAGCTCACAGTTAGAAGAGATAATTATGTAAAGTGGATAAAGATTATAAAAATTACACATTAATTCTCTTATTGCTATTTTTTTGTTTAATTATTTGTTTCAATTTGGGATTTTCTTAAAATGCATTCTAGAGGTAATATTTCATCAATATAAATAAGTTTTTAATTATTGGCAAATATTTTTGGGGGACTATACCCTATTACAAAAAAGGCTCAAAAGCCAGATATCACAATATTTACATCAAATTTTGATCAAAATCAAGATATTACATGATATTCCAACTGTAGTTTAAAACTACACAAAAAGAGTCAAAATAGGATCAAAATAGCAAACAATGAGCAATCGAGCAACCAAAATTATGCAAAGACAAGATTGTCACTTGGATGCTCTGTCTATTTTTGTCCTCAAATTCTATAGGGTACTGAAGAGTGCAATAGTTGTAACCTGAGAGGGGTCATTTTTGTCCACCTGGGTAAAGACTTGATCTCATGTGTTGGTCCCTCCTCCCATATAGCTGTAGGAATGTCACTTAACATGTTGTTCTAGAAAATTATAAACAACTTTGAGAGATGATATGGTGAAATCTTGTCTGCTTCTAAAATTCACCATCATGTTGTCAAGGGAGTTGAGTTTTTGTAAATTTCTTGAATCTACCTTCACCAAGTCCATATTCTTCCTCCATTTTCCTTTTCCCTTATTTTTTTGACAACTAAGTTTCTCCTTTTAAAACTTCCAATTCCTTTTCCATCTTACCAATCCTTTGCATTAAATCCCCCTCCTTCTCCATATAAGATCCACTTTTCCCAAGGTTAAAAATATGAAGAAGGTTATGTGCTTTGATTCAATGTGTCGGTGTTCTTACTGCTTGCTCTGTAGAACTCTTTTTGAGGGAAAAGGGTGATTGAGGGGATATAAGGTGTTTTTAGACCTAATTATTCTCTGACCAATAGGATTAGTGAGTGGAGGAATGGTGGGATTTGTGGTAGGTTCAATTTTAGGAGAGGCAGGAACTGAGGGGATAATTGGGTGTTAAGAGAGGTAGTGTTGGTGGAGTAGAAAGATGATGCCTTGATGGAGGGGAGTGGCATGGGTATGATTATGAACTTCTAAAATGGAATGTTCTAGAGAGTTTAGAATGTAATGAGGGAAAAACTTTCATATTTCTCTGAAAATGATTTAAAAAGATAAGGTGTTTGAGAGGAACCGTAATGTACCTTCCTTCTAATGTAACATATCTAACTATCATCTTAGATATCTCATCAAACAGTGTTGGAATAAAGGATACCTTGATACTAGTTGTGAAAAACTCAAGTTATTCACCCTTGTCTATAAAATTTTTATCCTCCGTGTTCTTGTCAATCCTCCTGCTAAAGAATCTATTTCATTTCAAGCTCATGCAGTGATATCAGCAATAAGTTCTTCTATGACCTTAGTGGTCATTTCTCCATATTCCACGGTCCTATTTTTCCACCCTGCAGCAAACTGAAGGGAAATATGTTGATCATGCCCTTGAATCCTTTCCATGAGGTTGGAAACCCCTCCCATCTGCAAAAAATTCCATAGCGCCACATTTTCCTTCTAGGCTAGGTCACAGGTAGGTTCAACCTGACATGGTGATCCTACCATGATATCTCTTCTACTGCTAGAATTCTTGTGTTGGCTCAAAATAGAAATGTTTTTTTTCCAATACCACTTCTTAACAACATCTTTACTTACCCGAAAGTGTGTGAAGGCATATGGTACTTGATGTTGGGGTTAATCCTACGTGGGATAGTTATCATCCCCACATATGCGGAGGACATCTCATTGATTATTTTGGATATCAAGTATATTTTCATACTTGTCATTAATAATGGCATTTTGTACCTTACTAGGAAGGTTCTCATTATTAAACCAAATGTGCATATTGTTGCTAACCCCATGATTAGCAAGAGTGTCCGCAACTTTATTGCCTTCCCTATAGGAATGAATAATTTTGCAATTTGTGAAGGACTTGCAAATATTTATGGATTCATGAATAAAATCCTTAATTATCTAGCTAGGGGATGAATTTGATTTAAATGATTTACAATATTCATAGAGTCCCCTTCTATGATGATGTTAGAAATATTGTAATCCTCGACCAGTCTAATACCCCATAATGCTGATGAAGCTTTATCATAGTAATTTTGTTGATGCCCCATTCTACCAAAGCATAAGCAACAAGTAAACAACCTCTGTGATATCTGATTATTCCTCCTCCTCTAGCAGCTCCTGGGTTTCCTTGGAAGCTCCATCAAAATTGAGCTTGTACCATAAATTAGGAGGTGGAATCCAATGAATCAAAGACCTATCTATACTAGTATGATATTTTCTCGAATATTTCCAATGTCAATGTTCCATGCTGATAGAATAGCTTCCTCTTCCTTAGGATATTTCTTATTCTTTGGAGGTCTGAATCTCTCTAAGTTATCTTTGAAAGTAATAACAATTTCCTTAAGTACCTTTTTACATATTTGTCTGCTATCCCTGAATATGATTCCATTCTTGGATTTCCAAAGTCTCCAAATGGTATGAGGTAAGATAAATTTCTAGAGTCTTCTAACCATGCAATTCTTATAGGGGGATCCCATTGTTCCTAGGCCTGCAAGAAATTATTAGGAAGATTCCAACACAGATTAAAACTTGTAAATATTAGACCCCATAACTTTGTTGCAAACTCACAATGTAACAAGTGCCTAATATCCTCAAAGTAATGTAAATAAGTTGGTTAAAACTATATAATAGTTAATTGGATTGGTAAATAAATATGCCCATAAGTTATGTTTATAAATGATTTTCCACAATTTAGGATTTTCTTAAAATGCATTCTATAAGTTATATTTCAGCAATGTAAATAAGTCGGTTAAAACTATATAATAGTTAATTGGATTGGTAAATAAATATGCACTGTAAGTTATGTTTATAAATGATTTTCCAAAATTTGGGATTTTCTTAAAATGCATTCTACAGGTAATATTTCATCAATGTAAATAAGTTAGTTAGAACTATATAATAATTAATTGGATTGGTAAATAAATATGCCTAGAATATTCCGTTATTAAATTTACGGCTGAAAATAATAAATAGATAGGTTAAACCATTTATTAACCTATTGTTTTTATCTTTACAAAAGTATTTTCATATTTGGGCAATGTCTAAAATGCATAGAAAGGATTTTAGCAGCATGAAATCCATAAGGAGATGGCAATGGAAAAGATTCAACCAATTTTTATTAATATATATGCTTATAGAGGGATCCCATTGTTCCTTGGTCTATAAGAAATTATTAGGAAGAGTCCAACATAAATTAAAACTTGTAAATATTAGACCCCATAGCTTTCTGCAAACTCACAATGCAACAACAAGTGCTTAATATCCTCAACAATGTAAATAAGTTGGTTAAAAGTATATAATAGTTAATTGGATTGGTAAATAAATGTTCCTGTAAGTTATGTTTATAAATGATTTTCCACCATTTAAGATTTTATTAAAATGCATTCTATAGGTTATATTTCGAAATGTAAATAAGTCATTAAAATTATATAATAGTTAATTGGATTGGTAAATAAATATGCATGTAAGTTATGTTCATAAATGATTTTCCACAATTTAGGATTTTCTTAAAATGCATTCTACAGGTAATATTTCATGAATGTAAATAAGTCGATTAAAACTATATAATAGTTAGTTGGATTGGTAAATAAATATGCCTAGAAGATTCCCTTATTAAATTTGTGGCTGAAAATAATAAATAGATAGGTTAAACCATTTATTATCCTATTATTTTTATCTTTACAAAAGGATTTTCATATTTGGGCATTGCCTAAAATGCATAGCAAAGTATTTTAAAAATAGCGGGAAATTCATAAGGAGATGGCGATGGAAAAGATTCAACCAATATATATATATATATATATATATATATATATATATATATATATATATAAATATAATACCACAGAGATACCAGTAATATTTAGATGCTAGTTTTTTTAATTGTTTAAAATAGAATAAATAAATAAATCCCTCATCCATTTCTATTTTTTACTCTGAGTTAATTTAATATTTAAAATTAAATTAGAAAAATCAATTTATTTGAGTGCTGGAAAACTACATAAATAAAAGAAACTAGAAGATTCTAAATTCCCAACTAGAGAGATATTATACCATATACACTCACAAGGAAGAAGCACTGGAATAAATAAAATTATTTAAACACAAAAAAAAGATATAGAAATAGAGGAGGAAAAGAAATTTATAATTATATAATTTTTCTATTAGAGGGAGATCCCTGGCTACCCGTACCTTGATCATTTTGATGCTTAAACAAATCTCACACCCTTCTCTCAGTCCTCATGTAACACTATGCTCCTTAGGCAATATCAATTCTCTAGCACCGATTTGTTTTTAAGGTTTGCCTTCTTTTACTCTTCAACCTCTATTTAAATTCAACCGGCCCATCCTCCAAAATGTATTAAAAGAGTTGGTTGAATATTTTCAATGCTATTGTCATATATTAAATGGTATGGGAAGACTGTCATATTTTTAATTATGATATTAAATGTCATTATTGCCCATTCCTTATTTGGTTGCACTAAATTTATTACAATTGAATGTGTTGAATAATATGAGGGTTCTAGAATAGTAGTTATTATTATTATTAGAGTGTGACAAAGTCACAATTTTAACTTGATTAATGTAATTAACTATTTAATTTTATTTAAAAGAAATTATTTTCTTAAATATAATAATAGTTTAATTCTTTAGATCTTGGATTATTTTTCTTTGATGTTGATATATGGAGTATCGTGGTGATTTCATTCACCTACCTATTGGGATGAAACTTATATGTGGTCTGGACAAGTCACTATGATTAACGCAAGGGACACTAGATCCTAGGGTCAACACATTGTGTTTAAATATCCATAGAAGATTATGCAAACAAATTAAAACCAACTTACCCTTGATTTCTCATTGTTCTCCCTGAAGGTATGGATACTACTAATCCTAAGGTTAATAGGATAAGTTCACGTTTGTACAGTCTCTCATACCATTTCAGGTTCCATATCTATTCACTTCTTCCCAATGATACTCTCCCTCCGTCACAAGGGTGAATGTCCTGTGTACACTCAACACAACACTCAAACAAGAGATGTGTTAGGATTAGAACAATAAATCACATGATACATAATCAAACACTTGTCCATATTCATGTTCCTTCTAGATAATTTCAAAAATAAAAGTAACGTAATATATTCATCCCTATTCACTTAAAATCTAACATAAAATCATAATCCAAATTGTAATTAGAAGTACAACATATTCATAGTTATAATCACTCTCGTGAGAAGTATCCACATGGAAAAAGTACACCAATTATTATAATTAAATAATAAGACATCTACTTGAGGATTTAGGATGTGACAAATTTAAAATAGGTCACTTAAGTGAATACGATGAAATACAATGATTATGCTCAACAAAGAATTATAAAGGAGAGAGAAAGAAGAGGGGGAGAAAGAGAGTAGAAGAGAAGGAAAGGATATCTCTGATGAAGTAGCACCCTCCTTGAAGAAGTTGAAGACGATGATCATCACCTATTTCCTTACATGATGCACGAACACCCTGGACTATGGAATGAGTGTTGAGAAACACTTTTTCAAGATTGAACACAACAAATTCTCCCAATGATCATCCTTGGAACTTGATTGATGAAATCCTTGTCTCATTGAACACACCCTAACTGATTCACTTTGAATCACCCAGCTCCCTAAGTGATGAAGATGAATTCACATGTTGCACCTCACGATGCTTTGCACTTGAACATAATTGAACTATGGATGATACTTCTAGGACCTCTATGAATTTCTCATTCCTCTGCTTGAGCTATAAAGAAATTTTACAACCCCGTGAAGATTCCAAAAAGTGGAAAGATGAGTGAGAATGAGGCCATCTGTAACTTTCTGCTCTCAACACTAAAACTTTCTATTTTTAGAATATGAGATCATGACCTTCCATTTTGGGGCATATCACCATATTTGCTCCAATTTCACCTTTTGAACCTTCTAGCTTATTTTATTGTCTTCCATGGTCGAGGTGTTGTTATTTTTAGCACATTTCTATTTTTAGCAAGTTTCTTTTTAGGACCTTCTATTTTGGGAAAAATTTTGTTTTCTACTCTATCTCCATTTTACACCTTTTCTAACTGTCCTGGATGATCAAACTTGCAACTCGAGGGACTTACTATCTTTAACATGTGTGGAAGCATAGAATGTGTTATTTTTAGTAAGTAGTGAAAATGGCCTTGGTTTGTGATGGGAATGACATTTTTGGGTTTGGCTCTTCGTCGGATCATGTGCTCCAATTTTTGTTGTGATTCACTCACCGGGAAGTTCAGAAATAAAAATGAAAATTTTGCTTGATAAGAACTTCATGAACAAAGATACAGGGCAGCCATTAATGAATTCGAAAATATTTTTGAATTTTTATTTTCTAACTTCCAATTGATGAAAAATTAAATTCTCTGTGATGGTTTTTTTTTAGATTCTTTGTTCAAAACTTCATGTTCGCCCACTTCCTAGATTGACGACACATTGAGGAAAAGGAAGCTAGGGAAAAAAATTTCATTTCACTTCCATTAATCATCTAAGGAGAATTTTCATTTTATATTTTTTTCATCTTGAATTCATTTGGGAGAGGAATATTTTCCCAAAGTTTCACTGAGATTCGACCACTGGTTCATTAGTTATGAGCAATTCTTCATTTTTGTGCCCTAGGTTTTTGTGACTCTTGATCATGGAAATTGGTTGGAAAGACCTTTGTTTCTTCACTATAGACCCATGGAATGATTTAAAAATTATTTTTAAGGTTTTGGAAGTAGAAGAAATGGTGGAGAGGAAGAGATTCTGACAGTTGTAGAAATATTGTGCGTGCATGCAAGAAGAATGGAAGCAGCTAGTGATAGCCCGACAATTAGAAATATTTATATATTTTTGAGTTTTGGAATGGGTCACACTTTTTGCACCACTTTCAAAAATTTATTAGTGTAATTTTTGCAAAAAAATCACCCTATCCTCATTGGGTCATGTGGTGAAGCACGATTTTCCGTTGAGGATGAGAGAGGGGCTGAAATTTACACCTTAAGCAATTGTCGGGGCACATGGGTGACCAAGAGATTAAATGGGAGGGATGGGGAGTTTTTATCTCAACTATCAAAAATATTTTTTCACATGGGACACAAAATTTCTCCCTCACCCTAGCCTGAAAAGTGGCGGAGCGTGATTGCACGGAGTGGGGGTGGGAAATGGAGCCTAGGGGGCTTAACTAGTGAGAAAGTGTTGAACTACGGTCGTGTGGAGGGTCCAGGGGACAAAATAGGTCAGGGGAACATTACCTTGCAATTTTTCACAAAATATTTGGTGTAATTGGTGCAAAAAAGTGTTCCACTCTCCCATTGGTTGGATTTCCAACCAAAAAATGACTAATTGTTGAAGCTTGTGCCTTGGAGAGTGACTTGTCGGGACCATAACTTGAGTTCCTAGAGGAGTTTTTTGATGAAATTTTATATGATTCCACCTGTAAATGACCTTATGAATCCAATGGTGGTTATTTCATCCTTTGATTCTACCTGAAAATCCTTGAAATTTTTCTTTTTTTTTCTAGCTTGAAGGATGTGTCTGCTAAAAACTAGTTGTAGACAGGATGCGCCTAGGTGTTGTGAAAATATTATTCCACAATCTTGTAGGGATATGAATTAAATTTCTGAATATATATATATATATATATATATATATATATATATATATATATATATATATATATATATATATATATATATATATATAAACTCCTAACTCTTTCTGGAGCTCCACAAATCACTTCTTAAAGCTCAGGGGTTATTTTTGCATTGTGCACTACCTAAGCCTCCAAGACCCACTTTTGTTTGAGCTTCTAAATTTTTTTGGAGCCTTCCAAAACTGATTACAATTTTTTTAACTCTTTGGTATTCCTCCTTGATGATTTTAGGCCTTCTTTTCCTCTCTGGGGACATGTATCACTTGAAGAAGACTAGGGAATAACCTTTCCCAAAGCTTGCCAAAAAGCATATATAGACGAATCTTGTTTTTAAAGCATTTGAAATGAATGGATACTCATAAATTACCTATGGGCACATTGATGTGACACCTTGAACTTCTCGAGAGGGGGAAGTGGGACCTACTCGGGGAAAGTCTCTGGAAATGCCTACAACCAAAATTTTTGACACTGGGGTCTATTGTCATGCTTGAAAATTGTGAATTTTTCTGTTACACATTTGCATGACAACAATTCCTTAATTGCAACACTAGTTTGTGAGAATTCAATTTTTTTTCATAATCAAAATGAAAAATTTGAAAAATAGACAACAAATTTGATGATATTTCGAGAACATAAAGAACTTGATTTATAAAACCATTTCACATATGGACAGCCCAACTCCAAATGTACGTTAATAGAAGTAGATTCACCCATAATAATATGTGAATTGTTATAAATAGAAACTAAACTCAATAATTTTTTAGAATGAGTTATATGATGCGTGACACTAAAATAAAAACCCACTTATCATTCGGTGGAGAGAAGGACTGAGTAGATAGAGATTTCCCTTTACTAGTGTTGGAAGATGACATCAAAGGTGGAACTAAAATCTCTACCACCATCTATCAACTTACTTCAGAATTCCTTTAAATTTTTCAAAAGTTCTCGATGGAAGGGAAATTTGAAGGTGAACATGATTTTGATTCCATTTCCATTTGTAATAATTTGAAACCCTTTATCTTTCCAAATAAAATTTCAAATTTCTCCCACACCTCTTTCGAGACTCGGAAACATAAATGTGAAACTATATAATTTCTACAAAATTTAGAGAAATGAACCCCAAAGTATCATATTTTTTCATACATAATCATACTTATATTTTTCACTTGTGAAGGTAAGTAAAAAATCTTGGAACGTGAGGCATAGACCCCTGATTTTAGCAAGTATTTCATTTTCAATTTTCGGGCATGTTAGTTTTTAAATTTAGTGGTTTGAACAAATAAAAGTCCATTATGTTTGTTGGAACATAAGAGGAGTATGCACTCCTTGACATGCTTTGATGAGAAAAATAACTAATCCCCAAAATAAATTAATGGATATAATATTCCCCAAAAATTTACATTGTACCTCGATAATAATCATGCATTTACAAAATTATGTAAAAAAATGACCTCAAAAATATATAGCTCCAATTAGAAGTGTGAATCCTATCTCAGGGAGCTGGCTATTGGAATTGAGTGGAGTGATGAGCGCTATGGAGTGGAAACGTTGGATTATGGACTCAATAAGATAGATTTGAGTGTAGAAAGCTATTACTCCCATAGAATACATCACATGTATGATGGGGCGAAGACATTAGCGGTCACCTCACCAATTTCTTGTTTTTTTGATAAACCCGATTGAAATTTTATAGTGGCATGTGGTAGGTAATAGGTGGGTTGGTAAGAAACTACGTTTGTAAAGAGTAGGTCACAGGTTTGAGTCTGTTAGGCTTACGTAAGCATTGTTCAAATTTACATTGTGTGTTTTTAACAAGATACCAAAATTACATTAAAAAAATTATCGACGTGAAACTCGTGGCACATAAAAAAACTAACTACCAAGACTTGCGCCATTTGGCAAGTGCATGTGCATGATGGTCACGATGATGATGTCTATGGTCAGTTTATGTATGTAGTGTATTCTATGGGGATAATATCCCTCGCCGAGTTGAGCTCGGGGTGAGCTACTTAGAGCGACATGTGTGGCAAGCGAGAAGGTGGGTTAGGACCGAGAAGGGATGAAAATTACCAAGATCTGAATTGATGACCTCTCGATTAACAACTAGAAATATTGACCACTACACAACACGTTAAATATAAAAAATTATCAAGGAAGATAATTTTATATTTCATTTTAAATTAGTAAATAATATAAAAGAAGGGACAAATTAGGGTTTTAACCCTTATCGTGATCTAAGAAAAAGCATCGCAAAGATAAAGTACATGGTCAAGTTTAAGCTCAACAAAGGTGATGATGATGACTTAGGGTGAGTTACACATGGTGAAAACAAACGATCAAGGACCAATCCATGTTATACGGGAGACAATGATACCACCATGTCAAGATAGGTAAAACATGAGAGTTATCAAAGAGGCCAAACCAAGGAGGTCCGGATGAGTGTATGTGACAAGATAGGGCCAATGTGA
Source organism: Taxus wallichiana var. yunnanensis (assembly GCA_018340775.1). Classification (NCBI taxonomy): domain Eukaryota; kingdom Viridiplantae; phylum Streptophyta; class Pinopsida; order Cupressales; family Taxaceae; genus Taxus; species Taxus wallichiana. The sequence goes on from CM031239.1 coordinate 192,574,395, forward strand.
TGAACTATTATGGGGTAGAAAAAATATCTTATGGATGATCTGAACATGAGGTGATGGTTCCAAGTTGTCATATGGAATGATCCATCTTGCGGGGGTGATCAAGTTGAGGCCGAGTTGAGAACAAGTGAGTTTGAAAGGAACTAGTTAAGGCTAACTTTGGGTCAATCTAAGGTTGATATGGGGCTGAGCTAGGTATTTTACAAGATAACCCAAGACTCAAAAAAAATAACTTGTCAATGAAAACAAATGCATCATCCACACATAGATCGTAAATCAATAACCTGAAAATGGTTCTAAACAGAGCGTAAATTTGGTTTTTTCTACAACTCTAATCATGTACCAACAACAAACAAGAAGGTTATAAATGGATAGATCTATTCAATCGATACCAAATGGTATCAACCTATAAGATCATTTAACGAGTAAAGTAAAATATTACACACAAATAAACATAGAAACAAAATAACAAACTAGAAATCACGCACAACAAGCACCTAAAAATATATTATTCATAAAAACTCACACAATCTCACATCCGGGAATATTTGAATCAATAGGTTGAACACATGATTATCCTCACCTTATAAATAGGTGGGACAAGTTAAGGTAGCGGTCCCATGTAGGGGAAATACATAATTTTTTAGCAAGTGTTGCAAATAAAATATAGGAGAAATTAGCGATCTTTGGGTCCCATAGAATTCAATTATTTCGTAAATATGTTATAATTCCCGTGATGCACTAAAAGAGTTTTGAGGAGGGAATTAGATTTGGAGGAAATTATTTCAAGATAAAATACTCACATAATAGTTTGTTGACAACTCGCCAAAAAAGTGGAATGCAGGTGTGAAAATTTTCAATCCCCCACTAATTTCCATCACTAAAAGAGTCTCTTTTCTACACCGCTTGACTACAGGTTTCCATTGCAGTTCCCCCTCGCATGAGGCTACTCCCTAATAATATCTCCAAAAATAAAGGAAAATAAAATCATCAACAAATTCTTCATAAGATGTATCCTTAAGTGTAAAAACTCACAAAAATAGGAGGAAATACCAACTAATCTTACAACTCCCAAATGGAGCTTATTCACATGAATGTAGAAAATAAAAGCTGGTTAGGTAATATCCCTAAACCAGTCCATTTGTTCACACTTGCAACAACATATACATATCAATTACATTATGTTTTAGGGTATATTTGTAGCATTTTATGTCCACTATGCTAGTTTAATAGTCCATAATGATAAGTAATCCAACTTTGATTAAAACAAACTTGGAAAACTTACAATGTTTAACACCATATTAATTTCCCAATACAACCCAAAAATTATGATTCTGGTTATAGTTAATTGAAATCCTAATAGTAGACAACCATTAAAAAACTTTCACTAGAGTTGATTAATTATTTCCTTTTACATGTTATTTCACTTAATGTCATTTGTAATTGTAAATAAAGTGTTTTTTCAACTTTTGTACAAATTTCTTTTAGTAGTTTTAGTTAGACAATTATTTTGTTAATTATATTGGTTTCTTATATATTTAAATGTTTCACTTTTAGTTCATTAATTTTCAATTTTTCTCATCCACACATGTCAATTATAGGAGAAAAAATTGTAGAAATAAACAGATCATTGGTAAACACTATGTATTTACCACATTTATTATCTTTCATTTCTAGTATTCTATCAATTTTTTCATAAAGTTATTAGTTAATGCATTTCATGTACTTTTAACTTAACATTTAATATCATGGGAAGAAAGAATAAGTAGAAGAATATGATTTGTCTATATTTTCAAGATGTCGGATATAATAAGTCTTGTTTCTCACAAGAATACCTTTAATAGATATTGATAAATGAATACAATGAAGATATAAATATTTGTATGGCAATCCTTCTTTCTATTATCAATACATTTATAAAATTAGAAGGATTTATTGATAGTAAGGAGACTACATTTATCTGCAATAAAAAAAGGTTTCTACTGAGATACGATTACCTAGAAACCACCACATTTTAGCATATTATACTCCAAGTATGTTTATGACACCATAAAAATAGTGTTGAGATTTGTTGGAGTTAGATTTTTGTTTTCCTCAAATATCATTTTTAGTGTTAGAACTATTAGTATGCTTGTGGTTATAATGAAAAAATAGGAACAAATCACCAACAAGTCAAAGACCGAGGAGGTTTCAAAAACCTTGGTTCTTTAGTATCATTTCATTATAAGGGTTATGCTTGGTCGACAAAATGTGGTGGTAATTATATAAAATGTGTTGTATATTTTTATCTTAGATGATGAGTTTTCCCATGGTCAGAATGTTAAAAAACTAGAATGTGAACTTATTTTCTCTAAATTTTTCGGTGGAATGTAAACAATATGTATTAAACCATTTTTCTTATATGTGTCCCATTATCGACATGATAATGGAAAGGCATAACTCAGATATTGAGTTGGTGAAATTTGTTTAAAAAGGGATAAATATGTAATGAGGAAAGAGTTGATGAATTCATGGAAGAGAGTAAAGTGCATTTAATCAAAAAACCACAAGCAATTATTATCAACCATAAAGAAATTATTGGTGAGTTGTATGGTTTTCAACATACTGATTGTGGAAATTTACAAGTTTTAATGTCACTTTTGTGAATCCTTGATATCTTTAACTTCACATGTAATGTTATTTTTATACCGAACCTTCCAAACAAACCCTATATATCTTGTAACATACTCAAGAAAATAGTGGGTATTGAATGAAATAATACAAATGCTTACATCAAAGCCTGACCTTAACAAAGTGACCCCATTAGTGAAGCAATGAGCACTATACTATGTTTGATTCATTGTAGTTGTCTATTCATTTGTGTTGATGTCCATACAACTATCCCTTGACCTAAGTTATCCCTTGTACCTTAACACGATAGTGGGATATGTTACTTCATCCTAATAGAAATCCTTGTGTGTAGATGAAAAACTTAAATTTATGCCCTCTTATGTTGTGTATGCAATATGAAAATGTATCGCTTACTCTTTCATCTTATTATGTGGTAGATATATAGATGGTTTATATAAGATAAATCCCTACATCCGAATTATATATAATTATATATATATATATATATATATATAAGTTTATCATATTCAATTTATAACCTTAGTGGTAGGAAAGCTTAACCCATAAAATATAATTTGAAATTTAAAAGAGTAAAAATGGGCCCATGAGATAAAAATCACTTAAATATAAATGGGTCCGAGACCATACAACTAGGGTCAAGACCGTATGTACATTCCTAACCCATTTGTATGGTTTTAGATTGACATAAAACTTGAAAGAAGCGTAAAAGGATATGGCTAAAGATATATATGACTTGACACACAATCATGAGAAAAGGGTAAGAATATCACATAAGTACATTCAAAACGAGCAATGGAAGAAGGAATAAGAGGAGGTTATGTCATTAAGATCTAGTTTCAAGGTTCAAACTTCATGTATATAACATTTTAATAAAAACATGAAGTAATGATGATTTTGTGTAGATTTTGGTGTCTACATCCCCCTTATTCTATTCAATGAAATTAAATAGTGTAAAGGAGAATAAATTTGTACCTAGAAGAGTGTTGACGTAAGAGCAACCGTGAACATGCCAAGTGAAAATAACTATGTGTGGTGAATAACGTGAGTCGTTTCGACCCATGTGGAGATAATGGAGAAGTATGTTCTAAGTATTAAAAAAATATCAACTGTCACACAAGTAAATGTTTGGAGATATGGGGATTTGTACTTGGTGTATTTTTAGAGTTGGGGTGATCAAATCCCTAAAAGGATGTTGAATTTTAAGTAACTTGAGAATTGGGTGACCCACCACTAAGGGAAGAGTGTCATAAATATTTCTAGTAACTCATTATAATGCTTCCCAAAATTGAGACCACACCGCTACAAATGGGCCTAGGTCACAAATGTTTGAAAAACTAGTGCAAAGGTAAAATAGAACAACATATCATTTCCACCACCATATAATTCATTGGTTTATAATTTGTAATTATATATAATAGTGATATTTTTAGTTCAAACTGCCCTGTGTTTAGTGAAATGTAGTGGTGTGTGTTGCTTATAATTGAGGGTGTTCAAAGTGTTTAGTGTATTTTTGTAACCATAGTTGACCATTTAGTCATGGGATTAGATTAAATTATGAGAGAGAGAGAGTCCTTATATAGACAATATTAATTAATTTGTATGTAATTTTTATGAAATAATATGGTTTTGTATGACCAATATACTCAGATTAGGATTGATGAATTGAGATACAAGGAGTAGATGAACTTATATGGTCACCCTATAGATTTTTCCCCTTTTTAATGAAGGGTTAGTGTGCAATATTGTCACTTTAAGTGAAAGTAAATATATGAGAATGCACTAAAGGTGATGTAATGTGCTTTGGAAAATAATTAAGATCAGTCTGCAAGTTGATTTCCAATATTAGATATAGTGATTCATGAGAGACAATAGAGGAGTATGTGTTTAATAGCACCGGATTAAGAGTTGTGGGAGAAATATGTGCTCAAAATTATATAGGGTGTGTAGTATAGTGTAGTGATGTATCAACATAGAAGAAGTCAAAAACATAATCGCAATGTCATAAATGGTACGTAAAATAGATAAACAAGGCTCGAGATATGGGATATACCATCATGTTTTTGTGATTGGAGGAATAAGGTTGGAAATGAGTTAGGTTTCTTAGTGCAAAAATTGAACTTTTATATAAATAGTGAGTTGGAAAATTGAAAAGTACTTTTCATTTGTGATTGTAATTGGTTGTGATAAGATCTCTAAGTCCGAGATGATTCGTGAGATAGGGAGTTTATTCAATCAATATTTGAGTGGGTATGAGACAATATTAATTGATTTGTCCTTATATGGACAATATTAATTAATTTGTATGTAATTTTATGAAATAATATGGTTTTTATGACCAATATACTCAGATTAAGATTGATGAATTGAGTTACAAGGAGTAGATGAACTTATATGGTCACCCTATAGATTTTTCCCCTTTTAATGAAGAGTTAGTGTGCAATATTGTCACTTTAGGTGAAAGTAAAGATATGAGAATGCACTAAAAGTGATGCAATGTGGTGTAAAATAATTAAGATCAGTGTAAGTTGATTTCCAATATTAGATATAGTGATTCATCGAGACAATAGAGGAATATGTGTTTAATAGCACAATTAAGAGTTGTGGGAGAAATATGTGCACAAAATTATATAGGGTGTGTAGTATAGTGTAGTGATGTATCAACATAGAATAAGTCAGAAAAATGATCACAATGTCATAAATGGTATGTAAAATAGATAAACAAGGCTCAAGATATGGGATATACCATCATGTACTTGTGATTTGAGGAATAAGGTTGGAAATGAGTTAGGTTTCTTAGTTCCAAAATTGATTTTTTCTATAAATAGTGAGTTGGAAAAGTGAAAAGTGCTTTTCATTTGCGATTGCAATTGGTTGTGATAGGATCTCTAAGTCTAATATGATTTTTGAGCTAGGGAGATTATTCAATCGATAAATTTGAGTGGGTACAGAAACCATTTAGGCACAAAATACCCATGAGTGGCGAGTGCAATTAATGTCGATATTTGTGTGAAATAATATAGATTTTTGTTGATCGTAGAATTTGGATAAGTCACCGACCATGCACGAAGGACCACACGCAGGAGGACATGTCCATGGTGTAACAAGGATCACACGAGGTTTGAAGATCCACGTGGAAGCAAGAGAAGAATAAGAAAAGTGAAGCAAAACAATGCATGATGGTACATGTACCACAAAGGAACAAACTAGCGTGTAAGGGCTCCTGCACATTCAAGTAAAGAGTTGGGGACTTAGCCATTTTTGAGGAAGGGATAAAATTAGACAAAAAAACATGATGGATTAACAGACAAATAAGGCCTATAAAGGATAAATAACATGCAAACAAGGATGGAGACAATGCATGAAAGAAAGCTATTACTATGATTAAAGAAAAATAAAGCATGGAGTTATTTATAGCTCGAGTCTATTGTTAAGACAAGAGTAGTAAATGTATGCAATCGATTGATATAACACCTATATTTAGGAACATGCATGTAAATAGTGAAGGGAAATTCCCCACCATGTATAAATAGGTGATGCACTCTTATACTTAGTATTTGTGTGAGAGTGTTGTGTAATTATTCTTGAAGTATGTGATTCATTGATGAAGTCTGCAATTGAGTATTAATGCGTACATGGTCAATGCATGACTTTAAGTAGTGATAATGTAATCAAAATTTTTATTATGTAATCAATTGTGTTTTTAATGTATAATTGTGTTTTAGTGGCTAAGGTGACTACATCTGAGTATGGTATTTTGGGAATTCAAGTGTTATTGATCATCTTGTATGTTGATTAAGCTTCCTTATTATATATGTTACCAATATTTTGTGATATGTTATGTCTCCTTGCACCGAATGGTTATGATGAATACACATATATAACATCTTGATATGAAAACAAAGGAGGAACTTGGTTGTTGTGCTTACTTTGTGTGAGCGTTCAACCATTTGTCTAGATGAAGTGATAGCACCTAGCCTAGCTCGGTTTGTTAAAATAAAAGACTACATTTTGGTTCCGTTGTTGGGACCTATTTTTTATCTATTCATCAGGATGTTGCATGCACATGGCATTCCAATTATCTTTGGAGAATATTGATTTTTGGGTATATGAAGGCCAAGATGTGTTTTCTCAGAGATATAGTATTGGACCTGACTTTAATGCGTGCAAGTGGGTGGAAGACAACCTCTATGACTACTTGTATGAGACATTATTTAGCTTCTTTCTAGTAGAATTATACCAAGGGTGGCGCAAAGCATACACATAGATGAGGGGTGTCCAGGCTAGGAAGAAAGGAATTATGGGGCTAGGAGAACTATCAAGCTTTTCACCGATTTGGTTGAACCTTGGATGAGAGATGTAGATCACGATGGGAAGATGTGATATGTTTATAATTTCGAATATGTGATTTTGACATAATTGTGCCTAGAAAAATAAGAGTTCTAGTTCCTACGTAAACATAGGGGATCATATATACGCATACTACCTTTAGCAAAAATATCTTAATGATCTTAGGATAGAGAATTTACGATGGTAGGCTAAAACCCCACTACATGCGGGGAAGGAGACAAGTTTATGAAGGATGGTGTCGGTCAAATGGAAGAAAGAGAAAGGGAAAAGAGATGAAGCTGGTATAATGATGCGTGAGCAAGGACGGTTGAGCAGAGTTTTGAGACTAAGGTGAATTATGACTCGTGATAGTGATGAGAACCCTATAGAAGGTGAGGGAAAACAAGATCATGTCTTTCAGTATTGGGAATGCATAGAAGAAGGACCCCTTCAAGCATCAGAGGAGAGAGACTCTGAGGAGATATTGAGAACCATTGGCACGTATTTGACCCCTCCCGGACCCCTAGCCCTTGCACATAGTTCTTGGAATCCGAGAAGTTGTTATAGAAGATCCTCATAGTGAAGTTGAGCATGAAGGTGCTCAATTAATACCAAGTTAGGTAGGAGATACATGTATTCATGTATTGGTATCATCTCAAAAGGAAAAATAGATTAAGGACATGCATATGGATACACAAGAGGTACCCGTGTTTGGACAGATTTTTTTGGGACTCATTAGGTAGGTATGTCGTCAAGAAATAGCAATGGCGCATTACTAGTTGGAAGTATTAATCTTGGCGGTGTTATAGGGAAGACGGTGTGCATTTTATCATGATCACAAGGATATAAGGTAGTTATTCTACAGTCCTCTGGTAGTGGCGGGAGGATCATGAGGTTCAATACCTCCACCTTGCGGAGGTAATCTTGGTGGAGGCTCAACTTTAATCTGGCTCCACTCATGGAAAAGGACCACAATAACCATTACAAAAAACTTAGCAACCACAATAGTAGACACCTCAAATTTTATTTAATATGTATCTTCATTTTTTTGGAGTATAGGGTTGTGGAAGTGCCGTTGAATATGTGCATAAGTGTGAGTTATTATGGAGAGATAAGGGTATAACAACACTGAATGGAATGCAAGTCAATTTGTCACCACACTTCAAAGGTGTTCCCACGGTTGGTATATAAAATATGATTAACATTGGGCAACAATAGATTATGATGCATTACTACATCCATTTTAGCTTAATTCTATATCCCCGAGTTTGAACAATAGAGCATTAGTGTGCTGAAGGATATTAAATAGGGATTGTTTGAAAGTGTTAGGGAATATGAATCATGCTTTAAGAATCATTGTCTAAATTTTGATATGATATACATCAGATCCAGTATGCATAATGGTTTTTGGAGGTCTATTAACACATTTTTGGAGATCACTTTCACACGAAATTTAGCTCGATCGACACAAGGCCTTGAAACCATCTCTCCATGTTGACGTAGTTAAGATTTTAGACACTAGAGTGAGCCCATTCCTTAAAGCTCATATTATAGAAATGCCTACCAAATTGGATAATTTATCACCCAATTCAACAAAAGGTATGTGTAGAAGATTATGATGCACATATTATGAGGTTGAACGACATATAAAGGATATCTTCTGTACGAACATGCACATGTTGTTGACATCTTGTGAGATTTGTCATAAGAATCATGATGTCCATAATTTTCCACTTTTACACCACGTGACACATAATAATGTCTCCATATATTTCAAGATATGTGATGCATATACCCATGATGCAGCTAACTTCCATTTTATTGATCCTATTCATGAGGCATGTGAAGCGAGGTTGTGCGAGAATAGTGTGGCAAGTGGCTTGTAGGTGCGGGAAGGATGGACTAGTGAAGTGCATAAGAATGGAAATGGCGGTTTTAGAGGTGGATTCGAAGAAGAAGAGGTCATGGAATCCATGGAAGGTTTGCATGAGGGACATGATATATGTTTGGATCACCTTATCATTATCAGTGTAAGTGTCTAAAGAATTTGGTATGTGCATATTTTTGAAAAGTGCACAAGGTTGAGGATTTTCCAAATATGTATGCCCATATGTGTAATAAAAATAATAAGGAAAAAGGTGTAGCTATGATTAAGGTGGAGTGTGGGAAGTATGAGAAATGGGAACCTAATAATATGGTTGAGCCTAAAATTCAACCTTTTTTAGTCATTGCGTGCAAGCAAGGAAGGGATAGATCTCTCATTAGATGGGAAGAGTTGGTACATGTAAAGTATCCAGGCGCAACCCAATAAAGAGAAGTTTATCAGAAACTATGGTCATTATCGAGATAATTACAAGGTGAGATGAAGCACTTGAAAGAGAAAGAACATAACAGGGAACACGCGATGAGTACTTAACTTCCTCGAGAAAGATATTGATGACCTTAAGGAAGTATGCATGATATTGAGGTAAGAGAACAATATCTCATTGTTGGGATAATGGTTGTGAGATAAGGTAACATGCGCAGTGTGGAAAGAGAGTGCCAAATCCTTCATGTAAATTTACCACCACAGGACCATGAATATGACAAGGAGATAACAATGGATGTAATTATCTATGGGTGGTTAGTAAGTATTATTCTTATAGATGTAGGTGCCAAAATCAATTTTCGCACCCTTGATTTCTTAAACCAATTGTGAAGGCCACCATTGCATCTATCTTCAAATGTTTTGTATATGGATAACAAGATAAGGGAAATTACCATTAGGGTTTTGAATAATTCCTCCATCACCATTCGGGGAGAAAAATTTATAGGTGATTTTGAAGTAGTGGAGTGGTAGAAGAAGATAATTTCCTTACACTACTTGGACATCTTTGGTGCTATGATAACAATGTAGAATTGTGTTTCAACAAGAGGTATATCAGATTTGAGATAAAAAATGAGTGTGTTGTAATATCATTGGATGAAACTAAGGTTGTACCATACATTGATCCCATTAGTGAAGAGGAAATTAATCAAATCTACACACATATTATGCATGACCACGAGAACATGGATCCATAAAAAAAGACATACTTTATTGGGAAAATGTGTAGTCTATTAGTGATACAACTAGTGTGTCTTGTGATAATTGGGCCCATGGCACATATGAAATGGTGGGTCATGAGGTACAACAGTGAGTGACTAGGATGAGAAGGCCGCACACCTTCGAGGAGGATGGGCAAGGTCAATTTGCAAAAATACATCGAAGAGGATAAGCCTGCAATGTTCTTGTGCACGATTGAGGAAAAATGGTGTAATGAGGGTGATAGGAGGAATATGATTCTATAAAAATTTTACAGGACTGCAGCAGCGCCTTGGTGGGAAACACATAGAGACAACTTAATGGGCTGGCGCGAGATTAGAGTAACCTTTTTGACAAGGTTTATAAGGAACAATATCCCTTCTTTATAACATGAATATGATGGGAAGACCCATCATATGGTATATTTTCATAGTTGTGAGTGGAATTGGATGTAAGGGAAAGATACATTACCATCCTCTCTATTGAGACACAAGGTTTACTCTACTTTGCATGGATGCACGTGTGTTTGGTATGGGCATACTTGAGTTAAAAATGAGACAACAAGTGACACAACCTAACTAAAGGTATTGTCCACACCTTTGATTATTTTTCTACTAAGCCTCCAGTTCATGAAGCCTTGCAAATTATGATGCACATCACATTAGGGGATAGTACGAAGGATGAAGATCTCATGATCCAATTATTTTTTTAATTTGACTTTGAGATACACAAGGACCAGTAGAAATAGAAGAAACATAGTTAGAGCATTCTTAGAAGGAGAAGGAAAAGGGAAAACTTGTGTACCTCATAGATGATGAGGAGGTTAAAGACCTCAACATCAAGCACACATAGGGTGTGTGTGAGGCGACGAACTTCATGGATGAGAAGGTGTGTGCATACCATGTGCCTTTGAAGAAAAATAAAGTGATCATTGGGACCGAGGATGTGCCAAAGTAGGTGATTATTGGTGATTATTGGCTTGAACATGAAGTTGCAAATATTGTTGAGTTGTTGCATGAATTTTAAGATCTACTTCCCAGGGGATATCATGAATTGAAAGGTTCATATACATCTTTGGGGGAGATGAGAATAAAGCTTAAGGAGGGCATGCGACTAGTCCGAAAGAGGCCTTACCAGATGAATCCCAACTTATGTGTGAAGTTAAATGAGGAAATTGATAATATTCTCAAGTCAATTATTATTGAGCCTACTAAGAAGTCTGAATGGATCAGCCCCATGGTGATAAAAATCAAGAAGGATAGATGGATAAGAATCTATGTGGAATACGGGGTTCTCAATGTTTCATGTGTCATAGATTCTTTTCCTACGCCAATCACTTAGAAAATCTTGGAATATTTTGCAAGGCATGGAATCTATTCCTTCACCAATCGATTCTCTAGATACCATGAGGTGAGGATTACGTAAAAATTAGGGGAATTCCACCTTTACAACTAACTCGGGAAGTTTTGCATACATTTTTATGCCCTTTGGACTAAAGAATGTTCCATCAGTGTTCTCGCACATAGTTGTTCAAGATTTCAATATTTTGTTCACAAGTTTTTACAACTACACTTGGATGATTGGACTATATATGGGATGGTGAAAGATCATTGTGACAACTTGAGGTTGATGTTTAAAATATGTAGGCAACTTAGCATCTCTATGAACATCAAGAAGTGCATTTTTGCAACCCCATTTAGTAATTTACTTGGCCATATAATTTTCAAGAAAGGATTGTTGGTGCACCCAAAAATTATTGTAGTTATTTTGGGTCCAGAGGAACCTACCAACCAAAGCAAAGTGCACGGGTTCTTGGGGCATCTGGTCGGGAAATCTACTAAGGGATATGCCAAAATTTCCATGCCCCTTAAAGAATTGTTGAAAGATAAGGGAAAACTTTATTGGGAAGATGCACAATAGTAAGCATTTGAAACCTTGAAGCAGAGGCTAACTACCATGCTAATATTATGATTTCCTTCTTTGAATAAGTCTTTTCATGTGCATGTGGATGCTTCTAGTATGAAAATTAGATCAGTATTGGCCCAACCAGGAGGGAAATGTTGATCACCCATATGTTTTATGAAAGCAGAAGTCGACGCCAATAGAGTAAAACTATATAACTACCAAACATGAGGCCTTATCAATGATATATGTGCTTCATAAGTTTTAACAATACTTATTGGCCACACCATTTATATTTTACATAGATCATATGACATTGAATTACTTAGTCAATAAGGTGTTTTTGTAGAGGCACATCTATTGCTGGATTCTCATATTTCACAAGTTTGATTTCATAGTTATAGTAAATCCTAGTAAGATAAACTTGGGACATGATCATCTGTCAAGGATTAAATCGGAGAGGACACTTAGAGCATAGAGTATGCTATGCTTTAGATGCACAATTTTTATAATGAACCGCATGCTTTGGCCAATTTATAATACATTTCCATATTTTTATGCATTGGATTAACACTTGAGGGTAGGAAGAATTTGGAAAAGAAACAACTTGCTATTCTTATTGTGCATTATCAAATCATTGGAGGATACCCGTATAATATGGGTAGAGATGAGGTCTTACATAGATGTGTATTAGAGAATGAGTATGAAGCTATTGTGGAGGAATCACATGGCGTCATTGCTGGAGGCCACTATGTAGGAGAAACAACTCCATGCAAGATCTTGTTGGAGATTTTGTGTTGGGAAACATTGTATAAAGACATGAAAGAATTTATCAAGGATTGTGACCACTTTAGAGGATATATAAGACTAGAAATAAAGATGAGGTTCCACTATGACCCATGCAAGTACATAGCCATTTGCAAAGTGGGAAATTTACTTTGTAGGCCCCATTACACCAACTCCGCACTTTGAATAAGTGCTTGTTATATTATTACATGCATAGATTACTTGAAAAGGTGGGCAGAGGATACGTATATAAAGGATTGTACTGCAGTAAAAATAGGTAGATGTCTATGGGAAAATATCATAAGTAGGTATGGATGTCCATTAAGTCTTACACCCTATTAGTAGAGTTTGTGGTGGCACTCTATAAGACTACACCCTATCACCCACAGGATAATGGAAGTGCAGATCCTTTCAACAAGATTTTTTTATAGACCTTGTCAAATATATGTGATGTTGGAAGGAAATATTGGGATGATAAATTATTAGTAGTTTTATGGGCATATAAAACAACTTACAAGAGTTTGAATAAGGCAACACCCTTTCGGTTTGTGTTTAACGCAGATGAATTTTTACCTTTTGAGTTCATATTACCCTCTCTACGTATTGTGCACGCATGAGGATTGGATGATGAGAAATATGTACAAGAGTGAATTGACAAGTTGATGTAGTTAGATGAATTATGCGTGATTGTGCCTTTGGAGTTAAAAGATAGAGAAATCTAGATAGAATGCCTAACATGAAGGCATATTAAGAAAATTTGTTTTGTATTTGGAGGGATGGTGCTTCGTATGATTCCAAGTTTGTGCACCATCCCGGGAAGTTGAAAGTTCACTGCTAGGACCCTTTGTAGTAATTAATATATTGGAATTATGTGCATGTCAATTGTAGGTGCTAGATGACACCATGTTTCCTAATTACCGTAATGGGAATAGGTTGAAGTGCTACTATAAATAAGTTTCTTTCATGATTGTAATAAGTGTTGGGGTGATAATGTCAAGTGGGATCTACCATTGTAGTATGCCCCAATATTATTAAAGTTTGTCTAATCAAACTGTATTGTGAAGGTATTTCACATTTAAGAGTGAAGCCTAACCGACTGATTCACCCACCCACATTGATTTGGGTTATCCCTCTCAGGATTGGCTATCATCAACATTTACATTTATACAAATTAAAGTATTAAATACTTCTAGTAAACCATAAGACAATAAGATGATCATTGCATTGAATGATCAAGAAACATAGCTCTATAGACATTTTAAAAGACTGAGGAGTGAAGTGGAAGTGCTAGGTTAAAATTTTGTAAATTATTAATACGAGATAATTATTTACCAGTGGAGTTTTTTCCTTTGGGTTTCTCCATTTAAATTTGGTTACATCTATCTCTTTTCTTTTTATTATCTTCTTTCATCTTTTTCTCATTAATCTCTATTATTCATTATCTATTTTAAGTTATCTCTATGTCTAATCGACTGTATATGACAATCTATAATATTTGGTGTTTTAATGGTGGATACGTAATTTGTTGATTACATTTCCCTTGTTAAATATAACATGGTATCAGAGCTGGTGATTATGCATGTGTAGGATTGATCTAGAATTTTTTAACTTGAATAGGTGAAGAAGCTTTAAGTTTATTTATGGATCTACAAAACCCTAAAATTTCCATAGTCGTCTTCATGAAAAAAACGTTTACATTTCTAATTCCTGCCCAAATATTCTTTGAAATATAGGTGAAATATGGGATAAATGGTTGTTTAGATCATGTTTGAGCTATTTTATGCTTAGATCTTTGCTTATGTATCTTCTTTGATTCATTTAAGGTTTAAATCAGTCATCTGTGAGCTTATTTTTATTTTTTGCACCGTTTATAGTTGTTTGGGTAATTTTTGACTTTGGATCCAAAATATTTATTTAGATCCATTTTTTTGGGGCTTCTAAGTCCGTTCTAGTAGTAAAAATCTTTATTTTTTTGCTAGTTTTGTCTTTGTAAATCTTAGGCCAATCATTTTGTGCCATCTAGATTCACATTTTCTATCTTTCTTCAAACCCTATCGGTTTTACAAAGCTTGGACTAATAAAATTTCTCCAAATAGATTTTTTGTCCTTTTTTCATGTTTGTGAAGCCATATCCACTCTTAGAGTGCCAAGTGGATTCAATTTGACACCTTTCTATCTTTGCAAAGCATGATCCAATCTTCTAGTGCCATCTGGCTTTGCTCTGTCAGTATTTTTGAATTTTTCATTTCTACAAAGTTATTTTGACTGCAAAGCTTGAGCCAATCATTTTAATCCATCTAAATTCATGTTGTTAGTCTTCTAAATAGTTATTTCTATCTTTTCAAGTCCGAGCCAATCGTGAGGGCTAAATCTTGCTTCCTAGTGTCAGTTTTATTGTTTTTCAATTTAAACATGAGTCAATAAGGGTTTTACGCATGTCTTCACTTTTGAGACTTGGATTAGCTATCATCTGTTATTTGTAAAATACAATCTAATAGGAAAGCTCCAAGTCACTTAATATTTCACGTTGTCAGACTTTTTATCTTGTTTTTGTCTTTGCAAAATATGAGCCAATAAAATTGCTCCATATTTCACCTTTTTCATTCTTTTCATTTATGGCAAGTTGGTTATCTAATTAAAATTTTATGCCTTTTCACATTTATCGGTGTGTGTGAGTCTTGTAAAAGTGAGCCATTTAAAAGGATCCACGTGTCCTTAGTTTTATTTAGCCATTTTGGTTGACTGGGAAGTGCAAACCAATAACATTTGGACATGTATATTTCTTTTTTTACATTTGTCAGTCTTTGTCAAACTTGCAAAGTGCGAGCCATTTAAAAGGCTCCACGTATCTTATTTTTTTGCTTAGTCTTTGTCATATTTGTGAAGCGTGAACCAATTATTTATTGACATGTTTATTAATATTTTAAATTGTGTCATCCTTCACAAGTGTCGTGTATTTGCTTTGACTTCAACACTTACATTCGTAACACCTATCTTGTACCTTTTTAGACCCAAACTTTATTTATGTATGGTTTATTTTAGGGAGTTTAATTTTTCCTAAATAAATCTATTAAAATTTTAGCAGAAATCCACCAAGTGTCGAGCCTTTAGTCGTTAAATTTTTTGACAAGTGGCTCTATCTTGACTAATACTTTGACTTCACATTGTGTCAGAGTGCGAAAAAATGATCAAATTAATTTAAGACACATGTATATGATTCTTTTTAATTAATTGTCTTCTCGGATTATTAGATTCATTGTGAAATTTCAGCTAATTAAAAAGTGACACATATATTTGTGTTTCGTTGTTGTCAGTCTTGTCATATTTTTTTGCGTGTGTTTATTTTGGTTATTTTCGTGGACTCAAAAAGACATGAATTTCATTTTTAAGGTTTCACATACACCCAAGGATATATTTTAAAGTCATTGGTGCCTATCTTGGTATTGTTGATTTTTGCCACATGTTGCCCCACCTTGGCTAGTTTTTAACTTATTTTTATTTGTTAAGTAGATCATTTTGGATCTCACCCCTTCAATTTTCTAAATAACTCATTAATGTACTCTAGCCCAACTCACCCGAGATCTGAGATTGGTTAGCTCGACTGTAAACTTGACCCCGACTAAGATTTGTCAAATTGATCTTAAATTTGACCAAATCAAGCTATTTTTGATTAATTTTGCATTTGTATAGAAAACTAAAATATATGTAGCTAGTTTTTAGTCTCCATTTGGATTCCTTGATTTGTTTTTTAGCTTTAATTGTCTCCATTGCCATCTGATCATTAAAATGGCTAGTTCTACTATTTTTACTTTAGATAAGTCTCAGTCTTAAATGGAACAAATTATAGTATATGGAGAGTTCAATTGAAATCTTTTTATAGCTAGAAAGCTTTGGGACCTTATGACTAGTGTCGAAAAAAATTTCCCACAGGAGAGACAAACTACCCCCTGAAAAATCTTATCTCCTTCTCTTAGAAATCTCAGAAATCCCTGTTCATCCTATTGCAAAGCATTAGAGATGAATTCTTGATGTATATAGGTCATGCGGACTCGCCTTCAAATTCATGGAAGAAAATAGAAACTATGCATGAAGGCAATAGGTTGTCTAATATCATTGATCTAGTTTTAGAGCTGTTTACAACACCCATGAAGGGGGATGAGAAAATTGTCAATTATTTAGCTAAAATTAAGAACATTAAAGCTCAATTAGATGGTTGTAACTGTGAACTATTTCAAGATAAGTTGTTATATTTCATTATACAGATCAATATACATGAAAATTTCATAAATTTTATCTCCATTCTTAACTCTAAGTATCAGAATGAGAATGATCTTCCTAATTTAGACACTTTGTCTTCTTTGTTAATTCAAGAAGAGCATGTTATGGAAAAATTTTATTCCAAAGAGAATGCTACTTAGGAACTTCTCACTCAAGAATAAAAAACTAAACCTTCTAGATTCAAAATCAAAAACCATCTCTTAAACCCCTTGTAAAGACAAGAAATCAAGAAACTTAAAGAGTATTTTTTGAGGGTAGATGTCACAATTGTGGAAAATTTTGCCATGAGAAAGAGGACTGTAAATCCAAAAGAATTCAAATTTAAAAATAGGAAATAGAATAAATTAGATCAAAATCAAGATGAAATTGATGAGAACAATCATAAAGCTAATGTAATAACTCTATGAACTATATAAGAAGCATAACTATAACTAAAAACATGCGAAAAAGGTTTTTTTAAGATTTTTCTTTAGTCTTCTCTGGTAGTTTAGCATATATGACATGTCTAGCCTTCAAAAAGGTTCCTACATGGTCATTTTTAGAAGCGAAATTCTCATAAATCCATGAGTGTGTCCACTATTTAATGGATCATGTTTTCAGTGAATCCTTGGTTATTCTTGAATAATTTCATTATTTGTTCAGATTTGTTATCTATAAAATCTTATCACATTATGTAAAGACTTAGAATATGAAGATATACATATGTTGATAAATCATTTTATGTGATTAGTAAAATATTATTATATGCATATCAAATAACACTTGGGGATGCCTTTGTGTTTGTATTGGAGATGTCGAATATTGATTTTGTCTAATAAATATTTTAGTATTATAATATGTTGATTTTTTTAACATATTGGTAATGTTACATGGTTAGTTGTTAAGCATATTTTTATGCCTATTATGTTTTCTATCATGACTCTAACCATGTTGATGTTGTGTTGGATATACAGCTGGATTTATGTTCAAAGTTTTGATGCAGGTGCCATCACTTGGAGCAGAAAAGAGTCATGTGGCTAAAGAGGCTCGTTAGAAGTGATACACATAGGAGCTAAAGGAAGTATTCCTCCTCTATGTGAAGGCTAGATTACTCTTGATAAAGAATCCAATTAAACATCAGAGATTATGTTGTAGATACCTTCCCGATCCATTGTGCGTTAGGAACTACTACAAGTTTTGTGCCTTATTGGGCCTAGAGTTTCCATTGAGGGTAGTGTGCATGAAAATGCCCCTCTCCTAACAGCTTATTATAAAAGAATCGGGTTAGATTTTAAGAGTGGATCATGACCACCCGCTTTTTATGTAACAAAGTGATCCTTTAGGGATTGGTTACACATGTTTGTAACATTGTATGTGAACTATAAGTCTCATGATAAAATGCATAAGGCAGTTCATTTTATGTAAACTTCCAATAATTCCTCCAGTTTGTAATAAGTAAATGTGTCACATTATGTGAAGTTACTTGTAAATCCTAGTAAAGCTTTAGTTATGGGTATGCCTTAGTTTATAAAAGGATCCATAATTTGATGTAAGTCTTCATATGTAAAGCACTGGTCTTAAGAATTTCTATATGGGAAGATGCATACGATTTCCCTTGTTTGCATGCTAGCCTGAATCACTGTTGCTGATTCAAGGTTCTGAAAATACTTTTACATAAAAAGGTAAAATTGGCATGTCGATTTTTCTTCCCACTTAACATTAAGGGGAGTGTTGGGGTGATAATGTCAAGTGGGATCTACCACTACAATATGCCCCAATATTATTAAAGTTTGTCTAATCAAATTGTATTATGAAGGTCTTTCACATTTAAGAGTGAAGTAGCTTGCCGATTCACCCACCCACATTGATTTGGGTGATCCCTCTCAGATTGGTTATCAACAACTTTTACATTTATACATGCAGGATTAAGATTAAATAATAGTAGTAGATTATAGACAATTAGATGCTGATTGTATTGAATGATCAAGAGACATAGCTCTGTAGACATTGTAAAATACCGAGGAGTGAAGTGGAAGTGTTGGGTTAAAATTGTGTAAATTATTAATACAGAAATGCTTTACCAGTGGAGTTTTTCCTTCGGGTTTCTCCACTTAAATCTAGTGTCATATGTCTATGTTCTTATTTATTATCTACTTTCATATCTTTCTCATTAATCTACGTTATTTACTAATATATTTTAAGCTATCTATGTGTCTAATCGATCGCATATCACACTCTATAATCTTTGAAATTTTAATGGTGGATCTGTAATCTATTGATTACATTTTCCCTGCTAAATCTAACAATAAGGAAGTATTTCCATTTAGATTAGATTTGCCTTTCTGCGTTTTGTTTTTCTTTATTGTAATAAGATCATTTACATTCAAGAGCTAATTACGATCTGTTAGGTTAATGCATAGAGGACCGCATAAACTTTTAGTGTGGGGTGAAGTAGGTGTAAGGGCATACAAGAGATTATATGATGTTAATAAATCTTACAAAAAAATTAGGAGTGTGTGTTTGTATGAGATAGGTGCGCGAAATAAAATATGTGTGCATGAAAGGAATGTATTAGTGCGTGCATCGATGTGAAAGAATGTTTCTTGATGAAAATGTATTGGGGATACATGAAATCAAAAGGAAGTGTCAAAGGTGCTTAAGGTTGATATTACTTGAAATAAATTGCTCATATTTGGAAACCATGTGAAATGAGGTCCGCACAACATAACGTGAGGGAGGAAATAATAAGGTAGACTACTTGGCAGTTAGGGTAAAGTAATATTGAGTGTGACGTGGGGAGTTGCATGTAAGGAGGATTGTAACCTAAGAAGTATTTACACGCCGAGAAGATTATGATTTACACGTGTAATAGAAATAAAATGGAAAAGCATGGGAAAAATAAAAAACACATTTAAAGCTAAAATTGGTGGTAGGTGGAGTGTAATTAATGCAATACAAATTTAATAAACTATAAAATGGCCATGGGTAAATAATTCCCTACCTTGATTTTGAGAACTTGTGTGATTCAAGAGCTTAAGAGATGACATATGAAGAAAAAGCTAAGTGAAAAGGGTAAACCAGAGATCGACCAAACTAGAGAACTAAGCAATTAAGCACACTGAGACCATGCCATTAAAGAGCTCCTGGTGTGAAGTAGTAGTTTTCAAAGGTTTTAAAAGTGAGGTACAAAAGTGAAGGTTTTTGGTTGAGGGAAAAGAACTAGGGTTTACAAAATTAGGGCACAGTTTAAAGCACATAGTTGATAAGTAGGTACATGGGTTAAGCAAGGTAGAGGAAATAACATCATATAAAGAAGGAATTGCATGATTTTATGTAAATAAGATATTTCCAACAGTTAGGGCATGAAATTGGTGAATTAGGGATTTGTTTAATTTTGAGAAAAAGAGAAATGACACCTAGGTGAACACCAAAGAATAAGAAGAAGGTCGTGGATGATGTGTCGAGGATTGGTCCTTAGAAATGCAATACCTACCCAAGGTAATATTTGGGAAGTCGTGGGTGTCAGAGTCAGGGTAAATTTCAATGACAAATATTTGTAATTTGGTGAATAGTAGGATTTATCACATTTTATTTTGGCTATTTTTACCATCATGGTAGTGCCTGTGTTTCGTTTAAAAATTCCACAAAAAATAATCTATCCCATGCGAATAGACAACAAATATCCAATCCCAACATATATTTTTATATTAAATCGTTGCGTGATTGACATATGAGATTTTAAAACATTCTTGGATCGCTAAGAAATCAATGCAACCTTATTGGTCCTTTGGGCTCATTCGCTAACATGTATGGGATTTTTTTAGGAATTTGATTAAATTCTCCATATATATATATATATATACTTAGATGTAGATTGTAGATGTAGAATCACTAAGCATTGAACATAGTTCAAAGGGTTTTTTAATCTTTTCTTATTTTCTAATTTATGAATTTATGAACTAGTAGAAAATGATTCAACAAATGAGCATATTGTAATTTTCTTACAAAAATCAAATAAATCAAGTCCTTGTCAAGGCCCAACTATTGTGTTACGGTTTACATCCTAGAAGTATTTCTGCATGGTGAGTTTATTTGAAACTTGTTTTCTTTCATGTCGCATTGATTTATTTGATTTTAAGTTTTGTAATTTATTTATGTCATTTTTGAATTTCATTGTATCACTAATGTCATGACACTGCAATGCCTTAGTCGATTTTCATCCCATAGCTCTTCCAACTCAAAAATTTTCCTTACAGGATTTAGGAAAATGGCAACTAAAAATGGAAGCTCGGGTAAAAATCTATTCCAACCCCTTTTGGTAGTGGTACGGCCTTTAAAAAATAAAATCTTATTTTGAGAAACCATCTAAGAAAATCCATCCTTCTCTAGTAGAACCAACACAATCAAGGGATAATGATTGTATTCAAATTGAAACTCATAATGATTTAATTTTTGATTTGATAGCTAATGTTGTGAATGGCGATTTACAATGAAATTCGTCCCCTTGAAGATATTTCATTGAATGAAGTTGATTTTGACACTACATCACCTTCCCAATTGAATGTTGGAGGTGAAACTTCTGGAAATCAATGAAATTTAAATTCCACCATGGAAAATACTCAGGTGACACCTATTTCGAAATAAAGAGAAAGGAAAGAAAATGGGACTTGGGAAGGAGTTTTAGGTTAGAGTGGGTTTCTAAGTATCTATTTATTGAACTTTCTTAAAATGAGAATAAAGATGAAATTCCCAAAGAATGTAAATGTACAATCTGTAGCTGGAAATTGGGTAGGGACAAGACAATGCAAATTAAGTTGGATACTATTTAGTAGCATGTAGGAAAGCTATATGAAAAGAAAATTGTAGATAGTGTTGAGAAGAATGTTTCCAAATGTAAAAATGCTAATGATTTTTTGCATATTAGGTATGAAAAATAATTTTAACATCACAAGATAACTGAAATAATAGTTGCAGTGAATGGAGGTATAATTACCTCTCAATTCAACAAGGTCATTCAAAACAATATTTTAGGTAAAACAATTCAGCTAGCTACTATTTTTCACATTATGAAAAGAGGTCATCCTATCTGATTTTCTGAACAAAAGAAGATGTTGTCTTTTCTTGGTGTCCCACACTTTCCTCATTCTCACTAGTCTAAAAGTAGTGGTTAGGATTGGGAAAAATGTGTAGCTATGGTTGAGAAAGAAGACTTGAAAGAGAAACTGAAGTTTTCACGATACATGTCTTTATCTATTAATGAGGTTAAAATAGTAGATAATAATTCTTGGGTTTGTATACATGTTTATACTATTGAGAATCATGTGAGATAGCCTCAATTACTTTCCATTCACAAGATGAGAGAGAAATACAATGCTAAAAACCTTTGTGAATTGGTGATAAAAATTTTGAAAGAGATATGTGACATGGATGATGCTACAATTGCATCAAAGATGGTATGTATCAGGGAAGATGGGGCATCTATAATGCAAGGTCATCACAATGGATTGTGTGTAAGACTCAAACATCTAATTTCCCGTATATGATTTTCATTCATTTTATGGCTAAAAAAATGAATCTATCTTACAAAATAGTAGGAAAATTTAAGCTTGTAACAAAAGTTGAAGAGATTATTCGAGAGGTGCATGCTTATTTCTTCCATAGTCCTAAAAGGTTCATGGAAGTCCAAATATTTGTAGAAGGAAACTTTTTTTTTTTGCGTAAAGCTGTTAAAAGATGTCGACACCAGGTGGATCTCATTGAACAACTGGTTCGTAGGATGTACGATGGATGAGTATCAATCCTTACTAGGAGTGATGTGGTAGAATCGCATGAAAGTGGACAAGGCCCAGGATTTGATACATCATTTGAATTATATAGAGTCATTACTGATGTTTTTGGTCTTATTCCCATGTTGGATGAAATGCATCATTTAATTAAACAAGACCAAGAAAGAACTATCTATATTGTTGATTTTTCTAGTTTGAGGAAACAAGTTTGTCTGGCAATAGAATATTTGTTTATCAATGAAACTACTTTTTTAGGTCCAAATTTTGATGGTTGGAATGATTTGATAAATATTGGAAATGCAAGTAGATTTTTGAAGTTCAACTTGTTTGGAGAAGTATGTGCTTTTGTACGTGGATATGAGATACTAATGCACATGTTTAAAGTAGTAGTCGATAAGGTTGAGAAGGTAAATGTCACAGGGCCACTATTTGATAACATTGTATCATCAACAAGGGTAAGGTTAAGAGAAATTGTAGTTTCCCTACTACAATAAATAAGGGAATGATTTAGTAGGGATGATTTACTTGAAGCAATGACTTTAGTAAATCCCACTTATTGGAATATCTGTCCAAAATGAAATATTTTTGTAGGAAGACTACGAGAAGAGGTTGAATAAATTGATTAAACATTTTTGTAAGTATGTTGATATCAATGGAATGAATATTCCAGGTATTTTCAGTAAGAAAATTTTGACTTATCAATCCCATGAATTCTCCTCTACAATAATTGAGCATTTCAAATGTTTGGATAATCCCTTAGAGTGTGGAGGATTAAAATGGATATGGAAAAAGTTGGGTTGAGTACTATTTTGTAACAAACCATGTCCAAGTTTTTCTCATTGGTTTAGATATGTCAAATAATGATTTTGGGTTTAGTTGAAGATGAGATAATTTTCAGTGCCTTGTCCTTTATAAAGTCAAAATTATGAAACAAGATTGACAAAAATTTGGAAAATTGTTTGATAATTTACACATCACGGTATGAAGTGGATAAATTTACTCATGACATGAATTTGGTAGTATGGAATTTGATTAATGAAAGGAGAGGGCCAAAAACAATGGGAAAAATACAACAGATGACTCTATTATAGCAGTTGATTGTCAACAAAGTGAGAGTTAGAGATCTGGTCAAGAAAATAATAGAGATGATCCACCATCAAATTGGAAGCTTCCATTTGTGGTTATCACATGATATATATGTTCATATAATAATTAATATATTCAAATATTCAGTATTTTGTTCTAATAATATATTTTTCTGTATTTGTATTTTTTTAAAACATTGTGTTGATTTTTAGTCTTAGGAATGAAACTTGAAATAAATTGCATTGATTTATTGTCTTTAGAATATAAATAAATTGTTTAAATTTTAAAAAAACACTTAATATATTTAAAAACACTTTTGTTTCTCATACACCTAAAATTACAAAGCATTAACATAAAAGGTTTGTCAGTTTTGTGAACCACTATGTATTGAAATGAAAAATAAAACTATTCCTCATTGAATCATTCAACTTTCTTGAGACATGCCTTGTATTAAAAAAATGAAGATTGTAACGAATGGAACAATTTTCAAAATTAAATTAATCTTAACTATCTCATATTTTGTAACAAGCTCCACTCTTCATCTGTTAGAATTACAATTTGTTGTAAATCAGGGTGTTTGACATGTAAATTTGTTAGCAATCCATAACTGAGAGTGGATATTTCCTTTATTATTGTATTCAAAATTACTGAAAAGGTTATCAATGGTTTAACGAATCCAAAAATATTTGTGTCATCTACCTTCTCAGTAATTTATTTCTTCTCTTGCATCATTTTTTATTTCATATTCTTCTTGAATTCATCCTTCTTAATGAATTGGTGTGTTTTGTTAAAAAAGCATTAGAAAACCAAGCTTTTGAAATCTTATACCTTTCCATGCAGCTTGTGTAACATTCTTTGACACTTATTCAAAAATTACAATGCTTCACCTAGCATCACATAATTCTTAATGATAGATGAAACCTTTATTGAGGCATAAAACAAGTTTTGAATTCCCTAAATGTCAGTTTCGTGTCACTAAATTTGTAGATAGCTTTCAAAATTTTCCTTGCTCTATCCTCTCTTGAAGGCATCACTTTTTTGCTACTAGTTACGTATTTTGGAGCTTATCAGAGATTCCCTATAGATCAGCCATGAATTCAAACAATATAATAAAATCATCAATGTTTTGGTTTATTTCCCCAAACATTATCCTTCACATTAATCACTACCTTTTTATAAAATTCAGATAGTTTGATGATGGAAGAATTTATTTCCTTTTTTTCTTTTTCCAACTCCTGTTGCAGTATTTATTTTTGTCTTCCTTTTACAATATGTCCTTGACTTTTCTCTCTTCCTCTAGGATATGTTCCATTTTTTGGCATTTTCTTTCTCTACCTTTAGAACCTCTTGCAATTCTCCTAGTGTTTATTTTAATATATTATTATTACTTTTCATTTCCAGTAAATTTTTCTTCACTTATTCTAGATTCACTTGTTCCTTTTCATTCGTAAAGAAATACAATAATAGAGGCGAGATGATTTTATCCTCTTCTCGACTCATCGATCTTATTAACTCCCACTTTTCTATTTGTTTTCTCATTTTCCCAGTCTTCCTATAACTTTTAAATTTTATTATTCAACTTATTTTCCTCTTTGTTTGACCTTATAAATGATTTTTATACCACATCATTGTTCCATTTTGATACATTTATTTTGTCACAAGCTTTCATTCAAAAAAATGTATTTGAAGGAAGATACATCATAGTCACTAGAAACCATTTGATTATCTAGTTTTACAACTTTGGGCACAACATAGATGTACTCCATGGTATCTTTGTCTAAGTTAAATGTAGGCAATACCCTCATTTTGAAAGGATCTAAAGTTACAGTAGCATGTAGGATTTGCTTCTTATTTATTTTATCTCTTTTTCATTTGTGGGAAAACTCATCTCGGTAATCAAAACTTGAGGTGTTTGGAGGAATTAACTTCTTGAATGGAGAAGGAGTAATTGAAGTTTGGGGAGAATTTCCTGTGGATTATAAATTTGTTGAGGGGTGGAACCACCTTCTGTAATTAGTTTCCTTGAGGTAATGTATAACAATAACTATATATTGTCTATCTTTTCCCTATTCTCGGGTCCTTGTTGGATAGTAGGAACTTAAAATTCTTGTATTGGCCTATTTAGAATAATTTATTGTTGTGTTACTTTCTGACCACTACTACCACAATCACTAGAACCACTAACAATAACAACAATAACAACACTAAAAATTTCATTGCCAACTTATCCTCTTGAATTTTCAACATGTGGCTGAAATGTTTGCTCAGGATTTTACTCTGGAGAAAAATACATTGGATTACCACTTACAATTATTGGATGCAGTGTTCCTTTATCCGAAGGTGAAGCTCCAAGGCCTAACCTATTAGAACCTCTTCTAGGATGTACCTCTAGTGGAAGCCAAATGCCTTGTCCTATTGAACCCAAACCACCACCACTAAAACCCATCTTTTCATCTATAATTGCCCCTATAGAATATGTTTGTTTCATGATTTCATTTAGACTTGGTTTATATGACTTATCTCCCCGTGAGGGGAGTGTGTAATTCCTCCTCAAAGTCACTCTAATCATCACTACTTTCCTCTCTGTCGGATGCACTTCATTCCATAATATGCTAAAAATTACATCTTCTGGAATAGAATCATAATCTGAAACAACTCTTGGATCACCTAGGTCCCACCTCATAGACCAAAAGGTAGTTATTTTTAAATTTTCTAATTTTTATCTCACAAAACATTATCTAGATGATTTGGCATGTTTTAGAGGATGAATTGTTATCATCTTTTGCATAAAAATTGTCATATTGATAATCTTATGCCTCTTTTTGTGGAGGCAATCCCAAAATTTGTGTTGAAAACTCTTGAAAATAATTACTTTCTCAATAAAAATTTTATCCATTAATTTTTACGTCATCCCAAGAGATTTTGTTTTACAATTTTTATAAGCAGGGCTTACTTTCATGTTTAATTTTAGTGGAAGAGTTCTTATTTTCCACTACCCTTGCTTTAATCACCTCATGCGGGTCATACAGCCAATGAGAGTCAACATCAAACTTAAAAAAATTTAAAATTTCATGTGCCACATTGAATGGTTTTCTCTCAAATGTGAACCCTTCACATGAAAATGGTAAGGAAGGAAATATGCTCCTCTTTTGTTGAGTAACAAAATACAGTTTATCTATGATTTCCATCATTGTATATATTCTAAGGACAAAACCCCCTCTATCACATGTATAGGAAATTTTAAGGTTTTAATCCTAATCGATAAAACCACAAAAGAGTATATTCCTCCATGAAGTACCAATCAGCTAATTTTATTTCTGATCCGAGTTAAATGTAATCTCTACAATTCATAGGCAATATAGGCATTGTAATTTTTGAAATTTATTGATACATTGGAGTCCAAGAGTAGTCCACAAATTGATTGTAGTCCCTTTGATTATCAAACTTCCTTATCTTGGAGGTCTACTCAGTTAATAGAAGCATCACTTTTGGCTAGCCCTCAACATCATTGTAGGCCTGAATTACAAGCTTGTTTCTCACAAACCATTTAGTAAACTGCCATAGAAATAAATAGCACAAGTAGGTAGTGAACCTAAAGGTCTTAGTTCGCAGCCTTATTTGATTGTTAAGAATTATTTATACATATATTTTTCAATGTGCTCAACAAATATGTATGCACGAGGTGGAGAAATAAAATGGATATTGTATATCATTTCGATGAGGGTTACATCCACTTGCTCATCATTATCAAATCCAAGGAAAAATGATAGCATAGAAATGGTATCCTAACCTACGGTTTAAACATCACAACTATATACAGAGGCTTCCCTTTTGGTATCGTTCCATCAATTGTTAATTTTTGTAAAAATCATCTTTAGCATTTTGAGTGATGGCATGAGAATTGTTAGCAATTTTTCTAATTTTATGTTGATGGTTCTGAAAATTTACTTTCAAACCCCAACACGGTGAATATTTTCCTATGTAATGAAAAAAATTATTTTCCGATGCCATTTGCAACAATTACTTTTTCCCATCGTAATTATAGGCACATAGAATGAAAAATTCAAGGCAGTGTAAAACCTTGTGGAGCATCATGCGTCCCAATCCAACCCCCATGTTATCCAACCTGATGGGTTTGAACATTTATTTTCTTTTTCCTTATTCTTAGACATGTATCTAAGTTGTGAAGTTCTTGTGCCAATTACAGGATCATAAATATCATGATATTCATCAGTAAAACTAGGGGTTTTAAGTAGTTTGGCGTATGGGATTTGGGTTTTACTTTTATTTTGGGCTCCTGTGGAAGTAGACATGCTTGGAATTTTGGATTTTGGAAACCCTCAATCCTAATTTGTAAACCCTTATATTAAAATATTTCAAAGTGAAGGCTTATACAATGATACTTATAAAAAGATAATATTTAAAGAATCAAATGTAGGATGACACTTACTCAAAAAAATGAATATTTTGAGTTTTACATGATCCACAACTTCTATAGATCTATTCTACCTTCATTTACAAAAGTATGCCTTCTAGATTCCAAAAATAGAATGCAATGGACGTTAAATATCACCTCACAAGTAATAGCACATCATTATAAATGATTACGTATTTCACTATAGACATCAAATTTAGTCTCTTTTTAAATTCCATTCAGTGGATGACAGTTGTCACTTTGCTAGGCCTATTCCGGGAACTTCCATTCAAAATGTGAGTGTTTCAGGCCTTCGTCCCAAAATATATTCAATGCGTCATTGATCTTAATATATCAAATGATGTAAAATATTTAAAATAATGTAATAAAATCATACTTCGCATCGCATATCCATACGTGTAACGTATCTTAGTGTCTATACATGGTAACATCACACATGGAGCGGCCAAGTGTCACCCATTCTAGGTAGGCAGCATAAAGGTACACAAAAGAAGCCATGATGCCCAAAATTGAATATCGATGGCCATGTGGAAGAATTTCATGCCTCCTTAAGGAAAAGGCATTATGTAGACTCTAATCCCATGAAATGAACTGATTAAATAAATTTTTGCGCCGCGGTGTCGGTGAGGTGAGGCAGAGTAGCACTAGTAGTCCGGAAATAGGGGCACACGTTTTAAGGGAAATCTCAATGACTAATTAGAAGATGCCACTTGTCATTTCATTGTTCCTCCGAGCGGCCAAGTGTCATCCAGTTCAGGCACCCGATCTTAATGGTATGTAAAAGAAGCCTCGACGCCTAGAATTGAATACCAGATGGCCACGTGGTAAGATTTTGGGCCCCTCAAGGAAAAGGCATTATGCAGACTCTAATCCCGCGGAATGAACCAATTCAATAAATTTTTGGGTCCACGGTGTCGATGAGGTGAGGTAGAGTGGGATTAGCACTCGGGGCACACATTTTATAGGAAATATAAGTTACTAATAAAAAAATTTCACGTGTCATTTTCCTATTCCTCCCAAGTCCCAATATGTAAATTTTCAAATGACCATAAATTTTGATCTGTTAGGATAAAATATTATTATCCTAATTAATTATGCATAGTATAATTATTTAATTAATTTTATTAATTAAATAATAATGGTTATTAAATAAACCATATTTTGTTATGTATTGTTATATGGTTCATAAACCATATTTGTCTTTCATAGATGTTGTTATATTGTTTTGAACAATATATTTGTTTGTATTCAATTGCTTCCCGGATGTTATTGGAAGCTTGTGTATTTTGGAACTTGGTTTCACCTGTGCAACTTAATCTTCTATTTGTATTTGGCTGTGCAATATCTATAAATATTACAGCCCATTCTCTGTAGTTTTTTGGTTGATTGAGATTAATAAAACTAATCAGGCTTCCGTCCCTGTTTCTCAATCTTCATTTGGTTTCAGAGTAGGTTGAAGGAGATTTGAGGATTGCAGCAGAGTTTGAGGAGCATTGGAGAAGCTTGTGTAAGAAAAAGAGAGCCAGAGTTTCCTCTACAACTTCCCAGCCCCATCCCTTGCAATACCGCCATCAAATTCCTCAAAACCACCACCAAATTCCTCAAAACCACCTTTATTCATTGCAATTAAGGTTGAGGAGGATAAAATTCACCAAGGAAGAGATTACAAGCTCAAAGGAAGGAAGAAAAATGATCTAAGGCGCCATACACACTCAAAACCGCCTTCATTCTTGCCAAAACCACCTTTAATTTTTCTCTTTGCTAGAATTTTTCTCAAAACCAGCTTTCCAAAACCGTGGTTTTATGAAGAGGTATGGTTTTACAGTTTGGAAGTGTTTAATTATAATTTTCTCTTTATATATACTTGTTTAGCTTAGCCGCCCAAGTGGCTAGCATAACTTTTGTAAGACACTTCCCATCAAGAGAGGTCAAGGGGTCAAATCCCCCTCCCTCACCCACTACCAAATTTGGCAGAAAATTTAGTGGAACCGCTAACTTTAGTGGAAAATTCAAATTTAGTTATAACTAACTAAATTTAGCGGAGAAATCCCTAATTTAGGGTAAAAAATTTTTTTCCCCATTCGGCCTGGTTTTTCATTTTGGACATTTTTTGCAAAAGGAGACCCATCTAAAAATTGCATTTTCAGCTGTTTTTTTGCAATTTTTAGCATTTTGGGTCGTATTGGGCTCAGGAGGCCACCAGGACCTGCGAAACAAAAATTTTTGCCTGCCATTCAAATTTTCTAGTTTTTTGAATGTAAATTGTATACTGTTGTATATTGTACTAATTTGCAGGTTGTCATAGTCAACTGAAAACTTTGTAACTACTCAAAAATTGGTAGAATTGTAATAAAAAACAATAAAAAATTGGTTCTATAACACTCACGAGATCCTAGATCTCATTCGCAGCGTTCGGTATATACGGTGCCTCTGGGAAGCACTTACGGGTAAAGCCGTTGTGACTACTACTGTAATTAATGCCTAATATAGCTACAACAACGTTGTCTGGGCATTGTCCCTATAAATTGACAGGGAGTAATAAGGTCACAGTGCACACACTATGAACCATCCCATCCAAATCTGCGTGAACGATTGCACGACATAAATCCATACCGAGAAATTATCCAAGTATATAGCGAAGTTACGTGTGTATATGAGGATATTTCTTTGAGCAAAGTGTCAATAATCACATAGACCCCATCAGTACTGTCTTGGTACCACGTATTGAATTCTTTCACGACGTTAACGCCTCTTTCACGCATGCCGGATATATAGAAAGGGTGAGCTTCTTCCACGTACCGACGGGTATATCGGAAGGGCACGTAAATAGAAAGGTTCGGTATATCGAGGTGACGGTATATAGATTGGGATACCTAATACCTGGAGTGATAAGAGCCAAAGCCATCGGCGATCTCTGCAAAATGGGCACCAATGCCCCCAAATTTTTTCTTCCGGATTCACAATTGCTCAGAGGAAGAAACTATGCTGCATGGAAGACAAAAATAAAGACACAACTTGAGTTTGAAGAAATCTGGCCTGTTGTGACTGGTACTCTAACCAGATCAACAATTGATACAACACAACAATGACAGTTTGATAGAGCAGATCAGAAAGCAAAACTCATCATCTTGTTTGGAGTGTCCGACGATGTGCAAGCCCACATTCGAGATGCCACAACAACAAAAGAAGCATGGGATAAGCTGAGCACAATATATGAGGCCAAGAACAAGAATGTCATACTAAATTTATAGAGTCAGTTACATACATTGAAGTTCAAGCAGAATGAGAAAATTGAAGCTTTCTTAAGAAGAGTTACAGAGTTGAGGGCTTCACTTTTAGCCCTAGGAGAAGAGGTCAAAGATGAATCTCTCGTTCCCATTGTTCTGAGAGCTCTCCCTTCTTCTTACCGCATTTTTGTCACAACTCTAAACTTGTCAGATACGACAATTAGTTTTGACAAGCTGGTAAACCTACTACAACAAGAGGAAGCAATGCACAATAAGGATGATGAAGAGGAGCAGGCACTATCTTCACATCAAAAATGGAAAGGAAAAGGTAAAGGAAAACCTAAATCCTATCAGAAGTCCCAACATCAGAATCAGTATCATGGGGACAATCAACAGAAGAAGTAATGTCCAATTTGTAAAAGAGGACATGACTTAAAAGATTGTTGGTATAACACTTATAAGAAAGGTTCATCAAGTAACTCTGGACCACAACAACAACAATCTTACAAGGGACATTCTAACAACTATCACGGGCAAAAAAAGGGGAACTGGAAAAGAAGACCCCACCAGTAAGGTAATATTGTTGAGCAACAAGAACAGTCAGACAATGAAGACTTCTTGTTCACTGCTCGATCAAGTGAACCATCCATGTCATCTAGTGATGTCTGGTATGTTGATTCGGGAGCCACTCGACACATGACCGGCCATAGAGACTAGTTTATTTCAATGAGGGACACGCCATCAAAAAATCATGTTTCGTTGGGAGATGATTCTTCATATACAATTCAGGGGATTGGGAACATTTCTCTACCTCTTGGTTCACGTAAATTTATACTATCAGATGTCCTATGTCCTTGGGTTGACAAAGAATCTTCTTTCAGTTAGTCAACTCCTAGATCACAACCTAAAAATTGACTTTGATAGTCAATCGGCAAGAAAACATGTTTGATTCGAGATAAATCAAGAGGCTCGAAAATAATTGCAAAAGCCTCCAATGTGGGACGCATGTTCCAACTTGATTTTGTTTATAGAGATGATCAAGCACTTGTGGCTAAAAATTCCACCTCAGCGTAGTTGTGGCATTAGAGATTTGGTCATGTTAGTTTTAAATATCTCGAAACACTTCGCCAGCGTAATATGGTACATGGGCTACCTTCTCTTCAGAAGGATACAGACAAGTGTCCTCACTGCCTAGCAGGAAAACAACACAGGGCTTCATTCCAAAAGAGTACTTTTCGAGCTCATGGTAAACTTGACCTAGTTCATACCGATCTTTGCGGTCCGATGCAGCCAAGTCATTTTGGGTTCCAGTACTTCATGCTTTGTGTTGACGACTATTCGAGGAAAATGTGGATTTTTGTCTTCGCAAGAAAAGTGAAGCGTTTGAAACCTTCAAAAAGTTCAAAGTAGCAGTTGAGAAAGAAACTGGTCATCACATCAGAACTCTCCACTCAGATCGAGGGGGGGAATTCACCAGTGATGAGTTCAGAGACTACCTACAAACTCATGGGATTCGTTGACAAATTCCTCCTCCACACACACCACAGCAAAATGGTGTTGTTGAGAGAAGAAATCATACTATCATGGAAATGGTGCGATGCATGATCGATGATTCCGGACTTGCAAAGACATTTTGGGCAGAAGCAGTAAAAACAACAGTGTATTTGTTGAACAGAGTGCCCACAACTGCTCTTGATGGAATTACACCACAAGAAGCATGGTCAAAAAGGAAACCATCCATTGCACACCTCAGAGTATTCGGGTGCAAAGCAAACATGCACATACCCAAACAGAACAGAAAGAAATTGGACATGAAGTCACAAAAACTCATCTTCATTGGGTACAGTGAAGAGACTCTTGGGTATAGATTGATGGATCCTAAGACCAGAAAAGTCTACACTAGCAGAGATGTTGAGTTTTTGAGAAGAAGGAAGCAGAGACTCCTCCTTCGAACTCACAAGATGTAGATTTTTCACCTATTGTAAAAATTGAAGCTAATGTTCCCTCAGAAGATGAAAGTGATGATGGGGATGATGGTGTTGATCAAATAGAACCACAACCCATGGGAACAGTTCAACGTATGCCTAAATGGTGTACAAGTACATTACAAGATGCAAGATTGGATGCTCCACCGGATACATCCACCCCTGGACCACGGACTCGTAGTAAAGCAAGAGAAGAAGTTAACTTTTCTTTGATGAGTAGAGTTATTGAATCAGATGATCCTCTACAGTCCAAGAAGCCCTACAGTCAAAAGCTTGGAAAGATGCCATGGATTCTGAATATCAATCAGTGATGAAGAATAACACTTGGCAGCTTGTTGATCTTCCACTAGGGAAGAAACCCATTGGATGTAGATGGATATTCAAAACTAAGTACAAAGAAGATGGGATAGTGGACAAGTACAAAGCAAGACTTGTAGCAAAGGGGTACGCACAAAAATAAGGCATTGACTATGAGGAGACATTTTCTCCCACAACTAAGATCAAAACGATCAGGATGATCTTTTCTCTAGCTACTCAGTTTGGATGGAAAGTTCACCAAATGGACGTAAAAAGTGCCTTCCTAAATGGAGATTTACAAGAAGAAGTCTACATGACTCAACCTAAGGGATATGTTGTACCTGGTCAAGAAACAAAGGTATGCAGACTCAGGAAATCTCTGTATGGCCTTAAACAGCACCCTGGGCATGGTACATCAAGATTGATGAGCATCTCGTATAACATGGATTTGTTAGAAATCCATACGATCCCAATCTCTACCTCAAAAAGCAAGGGGGGGAGATGGTGATTGTTGTTGTCTATGTCAACAATCTCGTCATCACTGGCAGTTCAGTGAGGATGATCGATGCAACGAAGAAAGATCTTAATCGATCGTTTCGACATGACCGATCTCGGGCTGATGCACTATTGTCTTGGATTAGAAGTGTGGTAGAAAGAGAATCATATTTTTGTTTCTCAGATGAAATATACCAAGACTACGCTCGAGAAGTTTAGGATGATGGATTGCACACCAATTGCTACACCTATGGAGAACAGATTACAGTTATCTCGTTCAGATCCATCTCCTGAGGTAAGTGCCACTCTCTATCGGTGATTAGGAGTCTCATTTACCTGACCTATACTAGACCATATATCAACTTTGCAGTGAGCTATCTAACCAGGTTCATGTAGGAACCCAAAGTTTGTCATTGGAAAGCATAGAAAGCGCATTTTGAGATATCTCAAAGGATCAAAGGATCTTGGTCTAGAATACAAGAAGAACAAAAACTTATTCTTGACTGGATATTTGGATTCAGATCATGCAGTAACATTGATGATAGAAAATCCACTGGATTTGTATTCTTTATGGGATCGGACCAATATCATGGGGAAGTAAGAAACAACACTTTGTTTCTCACTCTTCCATGAAGTTGAGTATCATTCTACAGAGAAGTCATGCGTGAAGTGATTTGGCTACGTCGCATATTGGAAGGACTTGGAATACCTCAGGACAAACCGACCACCATGTATGTTGACAATGAAGGTGTTCTCAAACTTGTTTGCAATCTAGTTTTTCATGAGAGAACAAAGCACATCGAGGTTCAAGTTCATTTCATATGTAAACATGTGTTGAATCAAAACATCCAGCTTCAATTTTGTCCAACTGTTGAACAACGAGCATATATTTTCACAAAGTCACTTGCACGTGACAAGTTCAAGTTGTTCAGAGAGTTTCTCTCCTCATCTCTTCAAACAATGCACAATTAAGGGGGGGAATGTTAGGATAAAATATTATTATCCTAATTAATTATGCATAGTATAATTATTTAATTAATTTTATTAATTAAATAATAATGGTTATTAAATAAACCATATTTTGTTATGTATTGTTATATGGTTCATAAACCATATTTTTCTTTCATAGATGTTGTTATATTGTTTTGAACAATATATTTGTTTGTATTTAATTGTTGCTTCCCGGATGTTATTGGAAGCTTGTGTATTTTGGAACTTGGTTTCACCTGTGCAACTTAATCTTCTGTTTGTATTTGGCTGTGCAATATCTATAAATATTGCAGCCCATTCTCTGTAGTTTTTTGGTTGATTGAGATTAATAAAACTAATTAGGCTTTCATCCCTGTTTCTCAATCTTCATGATCTACTACTCTAATTCTTACAAAATTTGTCTTGTTAGAGATCTCTCCTTGAGCCCTTTGATTTTGCATCATCATATTTAAAAAATAACGAGTTTAGGTGGGAAAAAGGGGAAATAAAAAAATGAATTATCGGGACTTAGATATGAAAAGACAAGAAATATTATTATCTATGGGAATATGTGGAGAATTAGGAAAAGTGGCGTATTAAATGTACATCATTTTAAAAATCCACGAGTAGTAGTAGGAAGTAGATCAAAATGAAGTCATATAATGATTATAATTTCTAATAAATGATTTATGAGTGGCTGCCACCCATGGGTTGATAAATATTTTAAATAGAAGATGATGTTACACATTTTTCATTAATGTAGCAGCTATATTCCCACGAATATATTAATATTATCTCAAATATAATCTGTTTATCCATTATCATAACAGATTTTCAATTTTTGATTCACATGATTCAATGTCGTATACACTTTTCTATTTTGTCACAGTTTGTACAAATTTGAATTAAATGCATTAGTGTTTTGATCTTGTAAATGTAGTCATGGTGAATTGTATATAAGGACAAGTTATATCTCTCTCTCTTTTCTCATCATGTGTTGCTTAAGCTTTAGAGTTTCCCATTAATATCTATTATTTTTGTTTACCCAGTCACCAGTGACCCACTATGGCTTACATTCCAAAGAGCTTATTGCGGAAAATATTTTATGCTAGTGATGTTAAATTAGACTTTTTCAATCATGTCTTAACCTTGCCTAATCCCATGGAGTCAATGGAGGATTTTTATTTTGTTGACAATGTCTTTTTTGTTTTCTTTCTAGGATAGATAATATTACCCCTATCTTTGAAATGTATCAATTCCTTGTTCAGAATATTATGCCTGAAGGATATTCATGTTTTACTTTTGAGGATGACCTTTTCCTAAATCCTATCTAGAAAAACTTCCACCCAAAGGTTATGGGGATAGGAGGTGCATACGCCCTGACGTAGATTCTCTAAAAAAAATAATTTTGAGTTGACAAAGAAATTAGGAAGATTGGAGCGAAATGTGTGCAATGTCTTCAAAGCAGAGATAAGCGTGAGAGTGGAATTGTGCTCGAGGGATAAATCTAAGTCACTATTTTTGGGGAAGGGGAATACAACCCTTACCCTATGGTGGAAAAATGATGCAAGATTGGCTTACCATGCCTGAAAGGAAGGATGATATTCTGAAGGTTTTAACTGGCCCTCCTCCGTCCTGGAGAATTTTGATTGAAAAGGGGATGTATGCATCCTATATTAGTAAAATTTTATATGTATTTTGGGCCATGGATGATTACAAGGAATTTAATGAAAGGAAGGAGATTCTACTCTCTGGCTCTGCACCAATATTTGGTTGTCTTGCTCGTATGGACTTGTGAGCAAGAATGGTCTTGTATAACCATATAACGTATATCTATTTTGTTGATTTCTAAGTTTTTATGTCAAGATTGTTGTTTCCTCCTACAGGATATCTAAGTCTTTTTTAACTTCAGGTAGTATAGTTATATGGATTTAATTTGTACTTTGATGATATATATATATATATATATATATATATATATATATAAGTTTCAAGGGTGAGGTCCCAATAGATCCCTCTTCTATTATGCAAAAAACAAAACAATAACATGTGAAACACTAAAACAATAACTTGGTTCATATCTCGGTCTCTGTTGGGGCCTTTCTTGTTGTTACTGTTTAGTTTTTTTACTATCGTAACATTTTATTATTAATAGAAGTATTCTTAATTTTTTTAAAACAATGAAACTACTCTTTTTTCTTGTCAATATTTGATGGTTGGAATAATTTGATGGTTGGAATAATTTTCAAAATTAAATTACTCTTAATTATGTCATCCTCTGTAAGACTGTAACATGTTCCACTCTTCATCTGTTGGAATTACAATTTGTTGTAAATCAGAGTGACATGTAACTTTGTTTGATGTTAATTGGTTACTTTTTAAGAAATGACAATCTTGAATTCAATCCTTACAACCTTAACAAGTTAACCTTTGACAATATGGATCTGAAACTTCTTCTGTGACTTTTCTTCACTTGTTATAAAGTGATATTTATCATTCACTCTCTTATATAGCCTTCTATAGGTTATTAGGTAAAATATTTTGATAAGGCATACCATAGGAAGATAAAATGAAAAGACAAATACAAAAATGAAATTAAAGTAGATCAAAACATAGCTATTCTCAAATCAATGGAATGCTTGGGATATTTTTGAATATGTTTCAAATGATTTTTTGACATGGTGTAGATAATATTGCATCACTAAGTCTTAACAATGTCTTATAGTGCTAAGTATATTTTTTGGTCATTATAGTGCTAAGTATTCAAATTTGTTCACATTATAACCTTGATAGTGTCAATAGGTCTCTATAAGTAGTAAAACAATAAACTAATCAAATTTATGACCATGTAAATAGCTTTTGCATATCTACAAATTTCATGACAAAGAAATATATACAGTGATTAATCAATCAAAACAAATCTAAGAAACTTTGCAACGTAATTGAGAAGGCAATACATACAAATTGAAAAACACTCACTGAACAATCCTTGGACTATCAAGCTGACAAGATATTTCTTTATAAACAATTTTCCTCCTTAGAGGGTAAACCACTGGTATAGTTACATTGTTACACAAAATTACTATATCTTCCATGCAAGAAAGTGATACTTCCTATTTTTAAGATTACAAATGTATCAATATTAAATCCTAATAATAGGAAAGCTACTATGTGTGCCTAGTTTAAATCTCTACTTAGGTTCTAGTGGACCACTATAAGTTTCCATTTAAGAATGTATTTGATTATGTTAAATTTCATCCACACATGTTTTTCAAACTCATTATCAATATAATGTAGGTCCAAAGTAGGCAACCTCATCAGATTAGGAACTTCTTGTATGATTATTGGAATTGTGTTATTGATAGGTTTAGAATTTTCACTCGAAGTGAATCTTTCTCCACTTTTCCATTTTGAGAAGTCACCAATGCCACAATATCTTATGTCTTCCTAGCAATATCTTCTGGGAAAATCTTAACACGTAGAGTAGCATTGAATGCTTGCAATTTTTGCTCAAAGATGGACTTGTCAATTAACTTTCCTTAAGGATGATGCATACAGATTAATCTGAGCTTTAGCTAATAATTCATATATCTTCTCTACTATACCCCATAGCTCTATGAGCAATCCTTCCATTGTGGCCATCCAATCACCC
Organism: Taxus wallichiana var. yunnanensis; assembly: GCA_018340775.1. NCBI lineage: Eukaryota > Viridiplantae > Streptophyta > Pinopsida > Cupressales > Taxaceae > Taxus > Taxus wallichiana. Next base: position 192,613,290 of record CM031239.1, read on the forward strand.
AATTATTTCAAAATTTTAGCCATACAAATCTTTGTTGTATTCAATTCCTAGCTTTTGATTCGTAATACATTGAGATAAAGACCCATGTTTATGACATCTAGTAGTTTTTCCATCATTGAATTTATCCTGGTCATATTTTTTGTTAGCATTTTACTTGCTACAACACTTTCTCTTCTACATCTTGATGCCTTTATACAGAAACTAATAGTTGGTACAAATTTCTCAAGGACATTTACACATTGGGAAAAGTGTTCTTTGGCACACTGAATTGTTTTTGAGCATGCAAAGCATTGAATTAATCTTGAATTATCTTAAAAATCAAGTGTCATCTTGAGTGGTATTAATAATTGACTGGGGGTCTGCATCCATGACTTCTTCCCTTGTGTGTGCTTTCTTGGAAATCCATTTCCTCCTTTGTTTCCATGTAGATAGGAGTAGCTCCTTGGGTAAACTTCCTCTTTTGACCCTCTTGAGGGTTCTTGTGGGAGTATCATACTTGAGTTACACCTTTGGGTCTTCAAGTTGTGCCATTGTAGAAGACATTTATTTTTCCCAATATGATGAGTACACATTCATTTTGTGAAGTAGTAGATGTAATTTTTGTTATGGAAGGAAAGGTAGAAGAAGTCCTTACCACTTGTGGTAAGGTGTGTGGTATCCAAGGAAAATTTGGTTTATCTTGAATAGGTCCCAAAGGGACCAAGAGATGGCTCATGAAACTTTGAGTGACCATAGGAGCCTGAAAAGAAGAAATGAGAATGAAAGAGGGAATTGGAAGGAGTGGCACATTCATTCATGATAAGAAAGTTTGGGAAACATATGGTGTGATAGCAGGAAGAAAATGTGGATGAAGAGACCAACCATATTGGGGATAAATTGAAGGAAGGTCAAGGAAAGAAGGAGAAGGCTACATTGGTGCCTTCAACTTATCCTTATAAGGTATTTTGACAAGACTGCCAAATGATGTTGGAGCTGAAGAAGATACAACAGTAAGAGGAGTGGAAGAAGAAATTAAATAAGTAGAACTAGAATAAATGGTTATATGAGATACACTCTCGAATCTAATATTGTTTTAGTAACTACAATAGGCTGGGAAGAAGTGACTGCAAAAACTTGGGGAGAGAATGATAAAATAGAAGTAGTAGAAATAGAAGCAAGGAGATGAAGAGAAATAAGAAAATTAGTATAAATAGGGGAAGAGAAAGGAGGATTTTGATAAACAAGTAGAATCCAATAACGCATGATCTCCTCCATATTCAGAAGAAGAACTAGTAGAAATGATAAGTTAAATGTCTTAGGGAAGATGGAATTGGAATATAATAAGAAACCATTCCTATAGAAGTCGAAACTGAATAAGTAGAAAGAAAAGGAATAGACATGAGTGACACGATTGCAACAGTACTCACCAAAGGAAGTGTTTCTTGTTGGTGTGTGGACTTATGGCTATCACAATAGACCTTGCAGGGATTGCCATTTTTATTCTTGGAAAAGGAGAAGAATTAAAAACTTTTCCTTTTGATAGGAGGGTGGCACAAAAAAATAATCTTCTGAAGTTATCTTGATTCAATACCTTCGTCATCTAAATCTTCTTCCTCATCTTCCCTTTGTACTTGTACTTCTATTGGCCTAACTTCCAATCCAAAAACTATAGCCTATTACCCAATAGGTGCATAAGTAACATTGAAATTTCTCATATTTATGGCCACCTAGTAATATCATTGACCTTAGCCTTATAAACCAGGTCATATTTGTGGGGATGATGTTTGTAGTTGTAAGTGGCCATGTCAGAGTGTTCTTGTAGAATTGTCCCACTCTTCCTACCATTTCAAAATTCCTTAGAGTATGATAGTCTAAGTGGAATGATGTCATGTGGGTTGTTATTCTCTTGGACTTTTCCAATCGGTTGAGACCATGAACCTACTAAGAAAGGAAGAGGAGGATGAGTAGAATTTTTCTTCTTCTATTCCTTTGCCACATGACTGATGCCATGGACAAAGTGATATACAATCTCCTTCTTAGCTAGCTTTTCTAAAACATATTTGGGTAGTCTAAAAGGGATAGTGAGAATCCCCTCTACTATTATCATTTGCACAGTCCATGTAACACCAGAAATCTCCCCATTCTCTCAATTAATTAATGATTCTGTGAATTACCCTAGGCATAATAATGTCATATATGGCATTGTAGATCACATGGTAGTAGTTATTACAAATCACCTCCATGTTCTTCCTATAGTTATGCATGTGCATATTGCTAAAGACCCTGAGGACTATATGACTGTCTTGTGGTGACCAACTGGGGACTCCTTAAAATGGTTGGATTTCACACACAACATCATGAAAGTAATACATCATATAGAAATTTTCTCACTTCTCAGATTCCTGGCACTCACAATATTGTTGAAGATGTTAAAAGCTAGAAATCTATCCAGATTAGATATTTTTTCTTCATTGATGATCATGGCTAAGAGGGGTACCAATGTCGATTAACATTCACCATATTTTCTACTCCAAATAGTATATTCATCAGGTCCATTCCCACTCTAACTCCACATCTGAAAGATCTTATATTCATCTTCTATATTGAGACTTTGGACTTGAAATTAATTGGGTCCTCTGCCCAATATTTAAGCACAGTCCTCATGTTATTGCTCTTTCCGTATTATTCCATTGTTTCTTGATTGAATTGAATATTAGATCTAGGGATTTGGTAGTAATTAGAAAGATCCTTTTCAAATATATTAGCAATTAAATTTCCTCCTTTTGATTTTATAATTCCATCAACACAACTTACATCATCAACGAAAATACCCGAAAGGAAGTTGATAAAATGTATTACCTTTAGTTTTCCATCTAAATTATGCATCCCACTCTGTTTAATGGCCACTAGATCATCCATGAACTATACTTCATCATGGTGTGCATTGTCATCATCATCTATCAAACTAGATCATTCTACATTGTTTTTCAAGGTTGTATGATTCTCGAATCCGATGACTTGTTTGTCAAAAATGATATCTCCAAAGAGTTGGTATGAGTAGAAAGTGTGTAGGTAAGCCTCCATTGGTAATAAAATTTAAAATACTTGAGCAACTATAGGCATGCAAATCTCTCAATCTCAGAAAACACTAATACTCTGTTTTCCTTGTGATCTCTTAAATTTAGACTTTAAAATCTTGGTTATAGCTAGATCGAATACTAGGTGCTTGAGCATGAATTACTTTCAAGATTCTTGTAAATCTTTCTAATTCATGGATCTTGCTAAAATGGAGGTATATAGTTGGATCATTGAAGTCTAGTCTGCATTTAATAATTTATACATTTTGCATTGATTAAATATTTTATTGTCTTTTCATCGTCTTAGTCTGTTTAATTCCATGTGGTGAGATTTTTATTTGTAAGAACCATGTTATAGTACAAAAGGATATCCAATAGGAAGGCTCCATGTACATATGGTTTTAACATATTTTATCCTATTACATGATATTTCTCTCATGTATGCTTCATCTGTGAATCGTGAACCAATAAAAATACCACGTATGTATGGATTTTGTAGTGGGACCGAGTGTCGAATCTACATATCATTTATTATTCACCTTGAAGCATAAACCAATAAGAAAAATTCATGCCTATACTATTTTCCCAATCCATTGTCAATTATTTGGTGGGTCATGTCAGTTATTGTGAAGTGCAAGCCAATACAAAAGCTCGAGTCCAACTTCCAAGTTCCACTATTAGTGGTGAGTTAGTGAGTCGGTGATATGTTCACGTAGATATGTTCGTATGTTGTTTTTCTTTATAAGAACCATGTTAGAGTGTGAAAGGTGAGCTAGTAAGAAGGCTCCACATATATATGGTTTTAACAAACCATTTTATATTAAATGATATTTATCTCATGTATGCTTCACTATGAAGTAAAAACCATTAAAAACACCACATACATATGAATTTCGCAGTGGTATTTAGTGTTAAACTCTACATATCCTCTATTAGTCACCTCAAAGTGTAAACCAATAAGAAAACTCCATGTATATACCATTTTCCCAATGTATTGTCATTTTTTTAGTGGTTTCTATTAGTTATTGTGAAGTGTGAGCCAATAAAGATTACTCCAAGTCCAACTTCCAAGTTCTGGTGTTAGTGGTGAGTCGGTGATATGTTCACATAGATATGTTCGGATGTTGTTTTTCTTTGTAAGAACTATGTCATAGTGCGAAAGACATTCCAATAAGAAGGATCTATGTACATATGGTTTTAATATACTATTATCTATTAAATTATATTTCTCTCATGTATGCTTCACTACGAAGTGTGAACCAATAAAAAACACCACATACATATGTATTTCACAATGGGACTGAGTGTCGGACTCTACATATCCTTTATTCATCACACCGAAGCATAAACTAATAAGAAAACTCCACGATTATATCATTTTCCCAATGTTAGTTGTTTGGTGGGTCCTGTCAGTTATTATGAAGTTTGAGCCAATAAGAAATCTCCAAGTCTAACTTCCAAGTTCCATTGGTAGTGGTGAGTCGGTGATTCGGTGATTCGGTGACTGCCACTAGAGAGAAAATTCAATAGAGGGTATTCAAAAAACTAGTTTTAGGAGATTATCCATTTGATCTCCAACTATTATTTATATTTTTACAATTTTCTCTGTAATAACGAAACTAGTTACAGGGTCATTCGCGAAAACTATGAAACTAATTACATGGATATTCACCACGATTTATATAAGTTTTTTTCAGGGGGTTATTTAAAATTTTCCTTGGTCAAAGATTTGAATTTGCAAAATCAATGTGTACAAGCACCATGTGTAGGGCCATGAATAATCCATCAAAAATACATATTGTGTGAGTTGGAAACAAGGAATATGGAATGACGGGTGATACTACATGAATCCGTGCGTAAAACGCTAGAGGAAGTGGGAGTACTTCAACTCTTTAAATTATCATATTTTAGAAGGCCTGCATGTTTGTTTCGGTGGCTCATGTCACATGTACATGAGGACTACTTCTATTTCACCGATAGGAGGATGAGGTTGACTATCGGTTTATAAGCGAGTGGTCACAAGTTTGTGTGACATAGGAGAAGAGATAGATTTAGACTGGATGATGACACTGGGGATTAAGGAGACAACCACACTACTACAATATGAAAGGAGGAAGCACACATTTGAGATTAAAAATATATTTGACCCCGATGCAGTAGTAGTTGCGTGGTGATGAGTTGCAAACTTAGAGATTCGAGTGAAGGAATGAAGTGAACAAAAGTTCCTTCATATTCCACACAAAATGATGCACAAAACCAAGTATAATATTTCCTCATACATACCTAATGGAATTTTGGAAGAGGCTAAGGTAAATAATGAACATGGCAAGATGATTACATGGGGTTTAATCCTCTTCTCGATTATATTATAGTAAATTGGGGTTCGAGATGAGCCCGAGGATAAGATGTGGGTGCATCCTCTTAAAGATAAGTCTCCAAAGAACAAGATTTTACAACTTCATTTGTGAAAGAGGACTTAATAAAACCTATAAATCATGCATCGATAAATGGTACATATGGATGTGCAAAGCATTCAAAAATGAATAGAGCGTGCAAGGAGTTTCCTACACTCTTTGGAAAAAATAGAAGAGTTTGCAATAATCCAAAACTTCAGCCTTGCGTGCTTCTTATAAAAGAATGGGGAATTTGGGACATGGTGCAAACTATTATTTACATTCACCGTAAAGTACTTCTAATGTGTGATGAACAGGATAAAGGATGCACAACATCTGAAATTCAATGTAGAAAGTGTAGATGTGGACTACCATACTCTAAGGAAAATGTATGGATATGCACACAAGGAAGCATACCTTTAAAAATGGAGTATTTTTTGATAGATCTTAATCGATCAAGACCCGGTGGTTAGAAAGGAGGAATGCAAAGTGTATTTAGTCCTTCGGCCAAAGATGTAGGATGGAAAGGAAGTAGAAGTAAAAAATCATACAATATCTTAATCGCGAGGAAGAACACGGTAAAGATACCTAAACGTGTGCGTGAGAAGACCCATAAGAAGAAGAAGAAAAAGAGGAAGGGAGGATCTAGTTGTGAGATAGTTAGATCATATCAAAAGAAATAAACAAAATATGATGTGTAGAGAGGCAAGCGCGTCACATACTAAGAAATAGGTGATCCCAAAGAAAGAATAATCCAATTCCAATAAAGAGGAGGTTAATCCCAGTGAGGGAAGAGCCACCGGTCATTCATGACATGCACAAGGAAGAAGATGTAGAGATGATCATTAGAGAATAAATACTAGTGCACGATAAAGATTCATGCATAGAAAAAGGGAAATATGAAAAGGAATAAAAGGAGGAGCCCATATAGAATCGTGAAGAAAGAGATGCACAATGATACGAGAGGAGGAATTGAAGGATGAAGGGGAGCATGAGGAAGAGCGTGAGGAGGAATAAAATAAACAAGATGATAAAGGCACTAGGGAGGACACGGGGGTAGGAGAAACAAGTGGTGTGAAGGCTAATATTGCGCGGGAGGTTCCAAAGAAATAACTTGCAAAGGTGGGAAAAATGAAGGTAGCCTTCACAAGGTCCCTAGATACAATATATTGATGAACCCGCATGAAGGTGCTAAGTGTAGATACTAAATCACGCACTTGGGTACATTTCTAGATCATAATCACATGCTACTATTCATATGATTCCTAAGAAAGAAAACTAGTAATTGACACATCTAACTACCCAATTTGATCTTCATTTCTTTATCTTTCTTGGCTTTGGACAATAGTTCACATCCAAGACACTACTACCCAAGCGTCCTCATCCCCGCTAGGAATCACGACCTATTTATATCTTTCTCGCCTATTTTGGGCCTCTTTTATCTTTTGGGCATCTTTTTTTCTTATGGGTCATACTTTTGGTTTTTAATCATGAAATTAAAACAAGGGAATAATAAAAATACAAAGATATGTGATCATAATAAGTGACCAATCTCTAAGCATCTACTATCATCACCTAAAGTTTCATCTAAAGGAATTTTAAGAGCATCAAAGAATCCATCTAGCACTCATTCAAGGGACAAGGGACTATGTTTCCTATATACACACATAGGAGGAGAATTTCATTTTTCCATACACATGTTTACTTACATGGTTACATCTAGTTGTTTCTCGCTACCAAGTGCATCTTGCAAAAGAGATTTCTAGGGCATGATTTTACACACATGCACATAGAAATACATGGAGTATGAGATGTAGTACAATGTGCGATCATAAATTCACTCTATCTGGTGACCATCGGGGTCAGTTTGACTCCCCATTTACATATTTTTATTTTTAGGATTTGATGTGTTTTGGGGTTTTGTAGGAGATAATTTGTTCTGTAGGTTACAGGAGAATTCTATAGATATAGTGCGACATATAGGTGATCAAAATAGAATTCAAGCAACATTTGTGACATAAAAAAATCAGTTTATGAGCTTTCGCATAGTTATAGGCAGCTACAAGAGGTCTCTCGCACCTACGTGCCCTAGTTCCATTCTAGACACATTGGTCCAGCTCATTTACATTGTTGTAGAATTTCCGAGCGTGGTTATGATAGTCTTCCTCCTATTTCATTATGTTTCCAACCCATCATACTTCAAGATCAAGTGCGAAATCAGCTAAGTCTTCTATTCCCTCTCTTGCACTTAGGGTTTAAATTTATATTTTCTTATTTCTTGTTTCATATATGTGCTTAAGAAGATATTTATATTTATATGTGACTTTGAAATATCTTAGGGGTTTAACATATTATTAATTTCAATTTTTGTTAAATAATTTGGTGAACCCATCTCATTTGAACGCTCTTGGGTCTTCATTTCATCACTTCTTTCATTTTTCCTAGGATCCTCTCATCATGGATATTTCCATTCATGATTTCTTGCTAGCCAATCCTGATTGTAGAGATAAAATAATTTCTCTCTTGGTTAATACTCACATTCCTTCTACTAATCATCTAGACATAGTATATCAGAAATTCATAGATGCATTTTCTGAATAACTTAATTTTCTATCTAATATAGTTTTATATCTTTTTGTTTATGACAATGATCCTCCCCTATATATACATACTTGCATTAATAACATGGGTATTAAGCAAAATATAATAGATAATGGATATGATCCCAATATTTGTACTTTATCATTTATTCAGAATATCATCCTTTCCTTAGCTAATGTTAGCCCAACATCCATTTCTCTCCATGCGTATGATTCTTCTACGCATCCATGCATAGGCACTATTACTTTTCCTATTATCGTTGGGCCAAAAACAGTTCCTATAGTTTTCTTTATAATCGATATCCGATTCAATATAATTTCTTACTTGGTATACAATAGCTTCATGCCCACACATAGTGCCTTCTATAGTGCATCACTATGTTAAATTCTTACATGAGGGCTTTGAATATACAGTTGTCGCTAATCATGACCCATTCCAATAATTCCTCTTAGATCTAACCACTACATTACCTATTCCATCTTCGATACTATGCATCTTGTTTTTTATCCACAACCCACAGACTACCTAGATAACTTGCCTCCACTAGAAGGAACTATTTGTGTATTGGACACTAACCCATTCACTTCATCCTCACCCCTCCTACTACTAGTGCTATAGTACTTTATCGCGGGTCTATCCATACATTGGGTGTCACACCACCTTCCTCATCTTCCCATGAGCACCTTGCATCGGTGCTTCCTCATTTCACATGCACTCTTTTCATGAAAAATATTAGTGGCCACACATTTGATTCGATCCCACTTGCTATGACACTATTTGCACATATGATGGATTGGCTCGGCTAGAATTCACACTGGATGATCTCCTTCCTCCACCTCATTATCCTCATCTCTATCATGGATATGTTCATATTAATGTTGCTTATGTCCTCCACATCTTCCATTTATCAGTTTGTTTTGTGCACACTTCTCACACATATCCAGTTATACTAGGGAAGTCTTGGCTTGACTACATTGGTGGAAATTTGTATCCTAATCATATTTATATATCATTTCCCATACCCTTCGGTCATGTTTGTATTTGCACTTTGATTTATTTCTTGGATATTTAAAAAAACTTACTCATTGGTATGCACATAGTTTTCCACTACCACCTTTCACTGATGAGGAATACACAAAGGGCATGTACAATCTACACCACAATGGCTCTTTATATGATCAACCACATACTATTTCTTACCAAGTCTCTGATGCATCTCAATTCAGCTTTGACCATGATAATGATGATCTCTTAGATGATGTTACTTGATTATTCTTTTCATCACACACTTGGGGGGCATCATTCTTACTTCCCCCGCTTTTAACATTATTCGACGTCTCATATTCATACTATTATGATCTATGATTCACATCTATTCTTCCTCATGCATCATACACACATTGATACATCTTTTGTATTATCACTACCCTATAACACACTCTCATGCTATGGTTCACACTTGACTGTTGAGGGCATCCTACATACATGAACCTCACACACTATGCATTTCATTTTCTACAATTTATGACACGTCTTTTTAGAATTTCCTTCTCACACATCATACCACAATCTACACTCTATGATTCATATTGCATATTGCTAGCGCAAATTCACCGCAACACTTCCCAATGATGTACTATAGTTCCATGGTTCATACTCAACTCGCATTGCTTGAGGGCCTAACTTTGAAATGAGCCTCACCACATTCACACTCTTTGCGCTCTACACTTCATTGATCAATATTTCTAACGTATATGCTCAAACCATTTACCGATGACACACTCTTGTTCTATGGTTCATTCTTGACTGTTGACGGGTATTTTATAAATTAAACTCATCTCATACATGCTTACACACATCCTCTTGGAGGGCATGTTGCTCTATCACATTTTCATTTCATAGAATTCCATTTCACCCATTCATAACATATTGTATATATTTTTGCACATACTCTTTCTTACTTATGCTTACATGTATACTTTGTTTCACACGATAAACAAATATATTGTATGTCATTATTTGTATCATATACATATGCACATTCACTTATTCTCTAGTTGTGAATGTAGACTTTATATAAATCCTTTCACCCAACATTGATGCTTGGCATTGTACCTCTTACTAGTCCCACCGAGGCTCCTAGGGTATCTACTTTCGTACACACTACAAGTGCCAATGTTTCATTTTATACTACTTCCTATTCTCACTAGAACACTAATTTATCGATATATACATGCCTTGACATCATTTTTATCTTTCTAAAATGCTAACGGGTGCAAAATTTTTTTTAGGACTATTTTCCACCATGTTTATGTGTTACACTTTACTTGCTATTGTTTGTTATTATAGGCAATTATTTGTGAGATTTTACCTATTTCTTGTATACTTTTGGCTTCATCGGCTCTAATTTTCTTTGCAACATTGTGAGCAACGTCGCATGTTTAAAACCCAATTTTACGGTCTACATTTTCTCCTTGCTTGCTATATTACACATTGTCTTCTATATGCATATTTATATTAATTGCACTAAAAATCATAGCCACTTTGATTGCATGTGCATTGGTTTCTACCATGTGCATTCCTTCCCCTACATGGTATTAGTTTCAGATCATGTGTCCGGTCCTCTCCTTTGGACCGCATCCTCCTAGAAAAGTTGCATGCACCCTAAACGAGGGGGAATATAATGGGTTAATCGGTTACCCCATTCAGAGTAGTACAAAGTCACAATTCAGACCTACATAGTACATAAATAGAGCAAAAAGTATTCAATTATAGAACCGACCCAAAATCGACTTGGGTCCTCTACACAACACTGAACACCATCACCCATATATAGACAAGAACGCATGGGTGCTCCTGACCTTTCCTAAGTGCCTATGACCTGGGGTAGTAATAGTTATTTTCTCACACTAGTGCAGTTTTTGTAGTTCATGTAGTAGTTTACATAGTATAGGCACAATCCTTAAATAATCAAAATGAATTTTATCTTCTTTTTCTACTTGGATCAAACTAGATCACAATGGATTGAATTGGAACAAAGAAGGATCACACCATCTCTGAGTGGTGTAAAAATATAGGGAAGTAGTCATGGATGGAGGATAAAAGTAGACCTTTCTTCCCAACACTCTTCTTCCATTACATGATATCACCCAAAAAAATCACTCTTGGTGTGAGATCGCATAACAAACTCACTCTTGGTATGAGATCACCAAAAAAATCACTCTTTTTAGAACATTTTCAGGACACTTTTTACCCTTTTCATTCATCACGGATTAGGTGCACATGTTCCTTTTACTAATTTTTACATTTTTACATAATATTACACACATTTTACATATTTTGATCAAAAAATTCATATACACATATTTTGACTACTCTTTTTCTCTTATTTTGCAAGTCCATCCTTAATACGCAACAGGAAGAAACCCTTCATCAAGTAACAATGATAATAAGTACAATGTGACACAACACATTACCTTCACCCCTAGGGTCACTTTCTCTTCTTTTAATTCCATGCTACATTTTATCACTTCATGCTTTTTCTTGTCTCCTTGACACACTTTCACAATCAATCTACATGGTTATCAGATACACATATCTTATCTACTTTATGTTATCAAGTATTCAATCAACAAAATAAAGTGGGGGAAATGTAGACACTAAATCACATACTTAGGTACATTTCTAGGTCCTAATCACATATTATTATTCATATGATTCCTAAGTGAGAAAACTAGTAATTGACATCTATCTTTGGCCTCTTTGATTTCTTTCTTACTTTTGTCTATGGCCTATCACACCTCACTTCCAATTCTAATCTTCATTTCTTTATCTTTCTTATCTTTGGACACTAGCACCTAGCCAAGACACCAGCACATAGGTGCCCTTGTCCCCTTTGGGTGCCCCCAACCTCTTGTATATTGATCACCACTTTTGGCCTCTTTTATCTTTTAGGGTTTTTGTTTTCTTATGGGTTGGCATTTTAGTTGTAAATTACAAAATTTAAATAATGGAATCATATAAATACAAATATATGTGATCATCATAAGTGACCAAGCTCTAAGCATCAACTATCATCACCTAATTTTGCATCCAAAGTAATTATAATAGTATCAAAGCATCCATCCAAAGACTCATTCAAGGGATAAGGGATTGCATTTTTCGTATACACACATAGGAGGGGAAGCTCATTTTTCATACACATGTCTACTTACATTGCTACATCTAGCTATTTCTCGCTAGTAAGTGCATCTTACATAAGAGATTCCTAGGGCATGATTTTACACACATGCACATAGAACTACATGGAGTCTAAGATGTAGTGCAATGATCAGTCATAAGTTCACTCTGTCAAAGTTACGCTTGGGGTCGATGACTCCCCATTTACATATTTTTCTTTTTAGGATTTTATGTGTTTTGGGGTTTTGTAGGAGATCATTTGTTTTGTAGGTTACATGAGAATTTTGCGGACATAGTGCAACATACGGGTGATCAAAGCGAAGTCTAGCGACATTTGTGCCACATAACAAAAATTAGTTTATGAGATTTTGTGAAGTCACAGGCTCCTACCAGAGGTCTCTTGAACCTAGGCACCCTATTCCCATTCTAGGATCCCTGGTCTAGCTCACTCCGATAGTTAAAAAATTTCCGAGTGCCGTTACGGTAGTCTTACCTCTTGTTTCATCAGTTTTCTAGCCTATCATACTTCAGGATCAAGTGCAAAATTAGATAAGTCATCTATTCCCTATCTTATAATTAGGGTTTCAATTTCTATTTGTTTATTTATTGTGTCATGTTTTTCTTAAGATTTTATTTATTTATACATGAATATGAAATATCCTAAGGGTTTAGCATATTATTAATTTCATTTTTGTTAAATCAGTAAGGGCTGTATCAAAATTCAGGTATCAAAGATGACTTATTTTATTGGGGAATGTTTGAAAATAATGAAGCCTTGTCATGGACACAAAATATGCTCTCCTAGAACTATCAAGCACATATGGAAGGTTCGAGTTAGAGGTGAATAAGTAATCACTCTATGAGATGTGATTGAATTATTTGCTAGGAAAACCTTTCCCATTGTCAACTCCTAACTATTAATGAGATGCAAATTATGTAATGCACTTAATAAAATGACTTTGGAGGTGGGATTGAGAATTTCTGAAAAATATTTTTCCATTGAAATGATGCAATAGGAAGAAGAGAGCAAGGACCAAGAAATTTAGAGGCTTACAGAGAGAGTGCGTGATGAGAATAAACAAACCGCCAAAGCTTATGAAAATGTGGGTGACTTAGTGGATAACATTATTTACACATTCCCAAAGTTAGTTGAGCATGAAAAGGATGAGTTTCAAAAATATTAATTATTTAGCAAATATAGTGTTAATGTTGTTGATGGAAAGGAATAATGGGCGGGGCCTATGGAAAAGGAATTAGCTATGCAAAAAAATAAGAACAAGGAACTGGTGGAAAAGGTCATCATGGAGTATAAATCATTGGCGGTAGAAGTAAAATAGGTCGCATGGAAGCTTGAGTATTTATATTTGAACACGCCAATATTTTTACCCAATTATGAGCACGCACACTTGTAGTGAGGAGTAAAAATTAAAGAAACTATAGGACAATATGAAAAATAATAGGGTTAAGTGTGAAAAATTCATGGTCGAGGTCGCAGAGAAAAGAGATTTTATTAGGGCCATAAAGGACACACTTGAGGTAAGGATCATGGAGCTCTACTATTTGGTCATGAGAAGGATCGATACGTTGGAAGGAGTGGCCTCGTAACTTTATGTAAAAATCAAGGAGCTCAAGAAGTAGGTAGATGAGTTGACTCTTGTACAAGTACGATATTGTATAGGACACGCCTGAAAGTCTGCAAGAGAACTCTAGGGCTAGAAGGAGTTATAAAATATATTAATCAAATAATTTCCATAACCCCTTCCACCTCAAAATGCCTAAGTGTTGATGTGCACGTAGATAGAATTTTTTCATTCTTTAGATTCATTGGGTATATTCCCTATTCTCTACGGTATACAACTTCTTTAATTCTTTCATTCATACCTTGGAAGGGAATTCTTTGGTTCAAATATTACCAAGATGGATAATATCCCTAGTGTGGGGTAATGTTGGCCATATAATTTTGCTAAATCTGGCCATGTGTAAAGGATTGCATAGAGGAGGACGTATGTAGGGTCTAACAAGGATCACACAGTTTGAAGAACCATGCGGAAGCAGCAAAGTGAGAAAAGTGAATCGAATAGTGTGCAAAGGTGCATGCACCACAAAGGAACATGCTAATACGTAAGGGATCATGCACATTCAAACATAGAGTTGGGGACTTATCCATTTTTGAGGAAGGGATAAAAATATACAAAAACACGATGACTTAGTGGACAAGCAAGGCCTATAAAGGAGAAAACATATGCAAACAAAGATGGAGTTGACGCATGAAATTAGGCTATTAATAGGATTAAAATAGGATAAAACATGGAGCTATTTATAGCTCGATCTATTGTTAAGACAAGAGTTGTAAATGTGTACAATCTATTGATAACACACTTTTATTTAAGAACACACATGTAAATGGTGAAGGGAAATTCCCCACCATGTATAATTAGGTGATGTGCTCTTACACTTAGTAGTTCTATGAGATCATTGATTATTTATTCTTGAGGTATGTGAGTCAGTGATGAATTTGGTAGTTGAGTATTAATGTATGTTGTTTCCCGTGCATGAATGTAAGCAGTGATAATGCAATCGACATTCTTATTATGTAATCAATTGTGTTTACAAAGGATAATTGTGTTTGGGTGGCTAAGGTGACTACATATGAGTATGGTATTTTGGGAATTCAAGTGTTATTGATCATCTTGTATGTTGATTAAGCTTCCTTATTATATGTGTTGCCAATTTGTTGTGCTATTTTGTGTCTCCTTGAATTGAATGGTTATAATGAATATACATGTCTAACATATTGATAAGAAAAAAAAGGAGGAAATTGGTGGCTACGCACGCTTTGGGTGAGAATTCAGACCCTTTCTAGATGAAGTGCCAACACACCTATCCTAGCTCAGTTTTGTAAAAGAAAAGACTAAAATTTCTAATAATTTTTTTTTTTTTGAAATTTAGTGTATATCGATGAAAATAAACTGAATTGTCCAATTTTAGATCTAGGTCAAAACCATATAGATTGGTATGATCTCAACCAAGAACCACATGGTCTTGAAATGATCCATATGGTTCTAAATAGGATAGTTAAAAATGATGATAAAATTATTTTATAAATAATTTTATCGTAATTCATCGATTTGTAATGAGTTTATTGATATCAAGTGTACTAAAACAATGTTTTGATTGTGTGATTTGTGTTTACATAAATATTTCCACACATGAGAGTTTTTGGAGGTCGACATAAGGAGGTATTATTTATATTAGGAATAGATGATGTTGAGTGGTAGACATTGGATAGGGCCATATTATAACATATAGCAAGATTGGGGTATTTTCCCCAAAAGATTCATTTGATCACACTACGGTGTATGAGTGGTGGATAAATGTTACAATAGAGGATGTGTATCTTTGGATTCTATAGCATCATATTATAGGATAAATGGTATAGGCATTTCCCCATATATGTCATTTCATATGAGGCATGAACATATATTTTTGTTGGTGCTCGGTGGTACTAGAGAGACATATATTAGATTAAGTGCCATTATGATGTCATTTGTTCCATATTTGTGGAAATATATTTGTGTCTTGTTAGCATTTTTGTGGTAGTGGATGGTGGTGGAATGTCTATCTCATATGTGATGTGGTGATATATTATTCCATAGAGGATCAGGGTACATTGTATGCATGGGGTCATGCTATGTTGGCCTAGGAATTATACAAATTTTATTTAAAGATGTGGGGTGCTAGTACGGTGGTCATTACTTTGTTACATGTGTGGGTATATGAGTACATCATTATTTTGTACCCTATTGGTGGGCCATGTATAGATTGGGAACATCCCGATATTATTGCTACAAGATGGGTATTTCTTATGTAGCGAGGTTTTGATAATATGACCATATAGGTCCATGTTATATAGATTATCACCAAAGGATATCATCTAGATACCATACATGGAGTACATAGGGTGGCAAGAGGATGTGGTAGAGATTGGTGGATATGACATACTACATGGCAGAGGATTAGTTTTCCCAATAGGGTGAATTATTTCATTATGACCAAGTGACTCACCAATTATGGATTATACAAGAAGTTCTAGCATTGTATCCATAGAGGAGGTTGAATCATATGTCCTATAGAGATTGGACCTACCCAAGGTGAACCTTGACTAAGATATTTACCCCACTAGCTAGTGAGATTGATCCGATTGTTCTTGTGAGTGATAGAGATGATGTGGGTTATATTGTAGCATATATAGAGTGGTGAATAGAAACATGGGTGTTATTTCACATTTTTATTGGGGATTAATTAGGTAATGTGGTACTTGAAGGAGGAGGTAGCACAGAGATTGCGTCATAGAGGAAACTATGGGACAATGTAAGTATTGTATGATTGATATATAGAAATAATGTTTTTTTGTTGGTGTTAATGTCTATGTGTTGATGATTGTAGGTTATGCATTTGAGACCACTATTGTAGATGCCTCAATGCCTACATTGGTATAGAATATTATAGGGGATGTGGATACTAGA
Source organism: Taxus wallichiana var. yunnanensis (assembly GCA_018340775.1). NCBI lineage: Eukaryota > Viridiplantae > Streptophyta > Pinopsida > Cupressales > Taxaceae > Taxus > Taxus wallichiana. Next base: position 192,630,045 of record CM031239.1, read on the forward strand.
GGCTTTCTTGAGCATGTTGATGAGATTGAGGGTGAGCGCACATATTTTTTTGATCCAATTTTTGGTAACGACCACATTTATAGTGTTATAGAGTGAGCAAGATGAGATCCGAGAAGAGGTTTCTTGTTAATTGCATCCTCGTCCTAGGATTGTTTATTGCATCATCTAGTGATGAGATTTGTGGAGTCATAGGATTAGTATGCACATGTTTTAGTAGATAATGTAACATTAGAAGACTGATTTTCACATTACCAAGTGAGGTCACATCTTAGAGACCATGTGTATATAGGAGGATCCTCGAGCTCTTGAGCTCCTATGTTTATTGAGAGTGGTTGTCAGAATGATTGAATTGAATGTAATAAGGGTGATGCACTTGGCATATTGTATTAGAATTTTTATGACACTTGTGATACACACACACATACATACATTATACACACACACACACACACACACACACACACACACACACACACACACACACACACATATACATATATACATGTACATATATATATTTTTGGATTGTGTACCATGTAAAAATTATGTTTTGGTGTAATGATGATAGAATTTGTAGCATAGTTGATGAGATGTATGGATACATGTGTTGATATCATGCTTATGAGATGTATGTGTTTTGGTTTTTGATGTTGGCATTATTACTTGATGTGATGATGTGTTCATTGTTAGCATGTAGATATTTAACAATTGTTTTAGATTGTTAATTAATGTGTGTGATGTGTATGAAATCTAATGTAGTTGTGATGAGAAGTCATAATGGGTGGTATGTGCGTAACCTCTACATAAGCTCTAGTGAGCATATAGGGTGAGGAAACCTATTCTTAAGTAAGAAATAAGGGTGATCCTCATATATGCTATGAGGGAATCAGTAAAGGATAACAAAATAAGAAATCAAGAGAATGAATGTATCATTCTTAAGATTGAAATATTACATGAAATGGATAATATGCTAGGAATGATTACTCACTTTGTAGAGATAAAAAAGCATTGGGGTAGATTACATGCAAATATTTTTTTAACTATAAATAGTGTGGAAGGTGTTAAAGAGGTTGTATAAGTCACATGTGGAAATTTTGGTATAAACCTATACTCCATGTCAAACCATTTGTATGTGTTATTTGGAGGCTCATGTGGAGGAATAAATTTAGTGTGAAGAACATCACTTAATGCATTAGTGGAAGAGAGAAAATAAAGTGTTACAATTGGTGCAAGATGATGTCATGGAGGAGGGGAAGTAGATATGTATAAATTTTATGTCTTGAAAGTATAATGCCTTTTTCCGCTAGGAACTTAAGTTTATGATCTAATGCATAGTAATCATTTTCATGGTTTCCATTGTGTGATGGAAATTGTAAAAGGACGACCCTTGTCACATACAAGTTGATGAGAATGATAAAGGTCATTAGATGGAAGAAAAATCAAATTCCTATCTATTAATGTAAGCACGATTTCATGTGGATGATTAATAGATTTATCAAAATATACCACTTTTCACTTAGGTCTACTAGGAGCCTATGTGATAATTTTGGTTTAGGCTTAAGATGGTAGAAAGTGTTTCCATGATGTAAGACCTTAACCTGATTTTCATTAGGTAACAATTTTGTTGGTGAATTGAAATCAAGCATAATGGAAGCAACCACAATATCATCATCTAAGTGGTTAGGTTGATTTGGAAGTGTACACTCTTTTTCTAGATCAACAACACATACACAAAGCTTGGTAAATGAGTCACATGTATCGTAAAGTAATTTTTCTTGGAGAGGTTATCTGAGACCTCGAAAAAATGTATATTGCATCTCAAAGTCAATGGCTTGGGATAATAAGTAAATGTTTGCTTTGAAATATATGATAAAGTTAGATAGAGGTTTGGTCTCAGTTTTATGTAAGGAAGTTAAATGCTCGTATGTAGCTCTAGGACATCTATTGTGACTAAAGTGGGATAGAAAAGCATCTTCAAGTTCTAGAAAAGTACTTAAAGACCCACTAGGAAGATGAGTAAACCAATACATAATATCACCTATGAGAATCTTAGGGAAAGATTTGAGAAGCAATCTATCATTGTTATGTGAAGCCATAAGTGCCCTATAATTCTTAAGATGTAGATAAGGTTCGAAGTGCCATCAAGAAATTTGAATGAGGGCATGAAAAACTATTAGGTAACTAAGATTTAAAGATCTTGTGTTGAATAGGATTATAATAAATAGTATTAGAATCAATATTAGTATAGTTTTATTTTCTCTCTAGAGTCAAGGTATGTACTTTATGTTGCAAATCACCTACCTTTGTATGCATATAAGAGAGGACCTCTTGAGGGGGTATGTCATGAATATTTAGAGGATTTTTCAAAGGTTTTACCTTACCATTGATATGAAATGGTACATGTATATTTGTAGATAGAACACAACAAAATATGAATGATATTTAATAAGCTCGTTCAAAAACTACATTACAAATATACAAATTTAGAGGATATTATAACTCCTAAAATATAGGAACTCCCTCTAACCACACTAACAATATGCCTAACAATAAACATGTCATATATATTTTTATAACAATGTATAACAACCTAACATAATTACGACATAGTAAACATTGATTTCCTAACATTCCCCCTTAGTGTTTACATGGGAAAAAGAACATTAGAAAAACTAGAAATAGAATCGTATGCCTCCGCATATTTTTAGGTCTGCATACTACTAGCTTGGATCTAATGTCTGGTTCTTTCTACACATGACCAATCCACTTCACCATAGTGAATCCCATACCGAATGATCACACTTCCACCGATTCACCTACATACGTGAACTCAATAGTTCCCGCTTTCACTTCCAATGAATGCTCTTTCATCAACCGATCGATGTTAGAAGTATGACAGTCAAAGAATCTCAGCAGTCATAGGATCACTCCAATTCAACTTCCCTCCTATACAATTGTTCTCAGCATCCGCAATGCACATTCTCCTCTTTTCAATCTTTGGCAAGGAATGTATAACATGTTTTATTTCTGCACACACCACTCAAAGAAAACAACTGAAAATATAATAAAAATGTGCCACCAATGTTGTATGTGACTATACAATGGAAAAGTGACATGCAAGCATGGGAATCTACAAGTAACTCTTCCTCACACCCGACCTCCCGAGGTCATGCCAAGACAAGTGGTGGGGATGGAATACACGCGAGGTGCAGATAAGCTAGTTAGGTAATCTTATTTCTTCAACACGCAATAATGGGATCTGTGAATCAAAGGCAAAGAAGGCCCTCCTAACCTGAACCGGTGTGATAGATCATTTGGTGAGGATAGCTGCTCAAAGGATCCAATCAATATCAAGCTCTACCATGATCCGATCTATGGGTTATGGGATACGTGGAAGATGACCTATGGGTGCTTCATATATATCTCCCAATAAGGTCATGAAAATGGAATGGCTAAATGTGTAGTGGCTCTTTGGTGTTTTATGGATGATTCTCTAGTCTAGTCTAGAAATCTTTAGCTTGATTAGCTACTATGTTTAATAATGATAGTTGTGTGATAATGTCTGGTGGAAGTGGAGAGGACCTAAACACCAGCGTTCACAAGCTGGTGTCAATATATGATTAATTTGTAGGCTAGTTGGGTTGTGGGACCTGTGGATCACAACCATAAGTTCGTGGTTGTTGTGGACCTCCTATGGTCATATGAAGAGTCAACCCCTGATTATGAGTATCCAATAATCGTATTCCTTTTCGGCCTCTACGTTTAGAACTAGAATTTGCATGATTTTTTCGGAGTACCTAACAGGTGTTCTGGAAACTTGGATACGTAAGCTAGTGTCTATATCAATGAGGAGGTCTCCTATGTCTAGCTATGGGACTAGTGGATCACAACTGAATGTTTTCTCTCTTTCAGGTCCTTCTATAGTCATACGGATATCTATCAAGGTAGTCTATAATTTGGCTGATTTGACCGAACGTGTGTGCTTTGTCATCTTCTATGTTTAATCCTCTTAGTTGTGTGCTGATTTCTTATAGGTCTGTTGTTGTTCGGAAGACCTGAATTATGAGATTTTGGTCTATGTCAGTTAATGCTACAACAAGATTGGGTTGAGGCACAATTGGCTCAAAAATGTATTCCCTGGGCTCCCTAGGTCCCGTAATTGTCATACAAGATCAATATAAACCTAACTGAAACGAAATAAACTAATTATGTAAGATATATCTACAACATATATATATTCCTCTATTTTTGTATTTTTGATAGAATTTTTAATAGAATTGAAAGAGAAACTAATCTAATATATTCATAAAATGACAACTAATCTAATAACAAAATTAAAACAAGCAAGGTAGCTTGGTGTAGCTACTTGCCTGTGCGTGTAGTTGTGAGTTTATCCTAAATAACTAGATAGCTGATTGACTTAATTGAAAGACTCTATATCCTACCTCAGAAGTGAGGAATGAATCATAGTTTCTGAGAAACTATCAATCCCCATAGCTTCCCCGAAATATCGAAAATAAAATTTAACTGAAATGAAATATTTCACTACTCTATTTGATATGTTTTAACTAGAACTTTGACAGATAAAACCTGGAATTTGCATAACAGTGGTGAATCCAGTAGTGTATGATTTTTTCCCCTCAAAATGATCTCCTCGTTCCTTCATGTTCACGTGAATCTAGAAGAGTGTGTATATGCTAGCATCAATAGAAAAAGGTATTTTGAAAAATGGTAGCTTTGGATATAGACCGAATATAATGCGAGTAGGAGAGGGATAGCACAAGTGACAGAGCTTGGCGTATGTAATTCCTAGCGGGATTTATTGTGGGAATACAACACAAGTGTACCGAGAGATTCTATAATCTACCTTCTGTGAAGAACACAACCTGCAACTCTAATGGATTTAATCTACAAATGACACTACTCTACTCTAAACTAATTTGTATGAACAACAATGAACAAGACTAGAGCAAGAAGATCGAATGGCTTTTAATAGTAAAGGAAAAACTAGCATGGATGAAAAAATGAAAAAAAAATGATTTTTAAGCAAGAAATTCAAAGACTAAACAATGGAAATGAGAAGTTGAGGGGCCATTTGCTTGAAAACAAGCTGGCTATTTATAGATTTCACATTCACCCAAAGGTAATTCCTATTAGAACTCTTTTACCATTAAACAATGAAGAAACACTATTCTAGGGAACATAAAACATTAATACAAGCTAAGGAGGTTGAGAAAAGCTGGTGAAAGTTGAAAAATTATGTAATTCGTAATCAAAAGAACGTCTTTAGAAAATGCGTGAAGGACCGCTACCCGAGCGGGGTGGCGGTTACATCCGCCCTGCCGCCAGTGGCAGTTTCATCACTAAAGGCCAAAAATCTTTGGAAAACAACATCAGAGGATAAAGCGAAGCACAAGGAACTTGGATAAAGCATTTGGGATGCTAACATATACTTCATGAGCTTCTCTGGATCTTGAACACCTTGCGAGGTGACCTGTATCATCATTGGGGCATGTGTAACATTGTTCGGTGGTACAATACCCTACAATTTTGATACGTACATATTGCCCCCTCGGAGAAGCATTTTAACCATGAAGAGGCATAAAATGGTGGGTCCAAGTATGGTGGTCCCAAAACAGGAAGCTAGAAATTATACCTGACATGCCCGTGTGTCGAAATGTCACCATCCGAGTTCCCGCTACCTGTAAAATGGAAAGAGGACTCAAGTGCAGATAGATAAAATAAATCAAAAAATAAATACTAAATTAGTATGAAATGAGGACTTACCATTTGCACGGGGATGAGAACTTACCTCCGTCGGCGCTCTAAACCTACGAAAGGGGCATTCAAAATGAGTCAAAACACCATATATATATAAAATGGGCCCATTTTCCTATTCATTTACGCGTGTTGATTTGATAGTTTTTGAGCTCTGGGACCCACGGTGATGGTTTTCAATGAGAGTATAGTCGAAACGTTTGTATCAAGATAGTGATCATGCCTCGCGAGCGAGAACCTCGACCCACATGATCCCAGGTTAGTTCTTCGATTTAACATTTTGCACCCAAAATGTTAAAATGGTGAAATATTTTTGTGGGGGTTTATTTTTAGAAATTTCAGTTTTAAATGTGTCTCTTAGGGGGGACGCCTAATGGGTAGGATTTTGTTTTAGCTAAAATGGTCAATTTTTGTATTTTAAATCATTTTTAGGGCATGCAACTTGTTTGTAGTCGCGGGACATGACCGTCGCCCTAAGTAGGGTGGTGGTTACAGGACCGTCGCCTTTTAAGGTGGTGATTATGGAACCGCCGCCCTACTCAGGGCGGCGGTCCTCTACAGAGTGTTAGAACAACACTATTTTGAGTTTTATTTTGCATTTCTAGTATTCCTACTTGCTTTAATGATTTTTCCGATGCAATTTTGATACTAACTTGCTTCCTTTTGCATGTTTTTGGGTGTTTTGAGAAGAAGGAAGAGTAAATTAGATGGAGCCAAGAGAGGGAGTGTGATTGGCTTCTGCGGTGTTAGATGCACTCTCTCAGCTGAGCAAAAGATACTCTTTAGAGGGCATGTATATTAAGGATTGCATGGGTCCCCCACGTTGTACTTGTCGAGTCACATACTATGTGACTTATTTTCTTATTGGGATGCAGATTGGAACACCTTCCGATTTCAGTGTTAGGGTTGAGTGGACTATCACCCTAGAGGATTTCTACCACATTTTGGGAGTCCCGATTATTGGGAGGAGACTTTCATTTGATACAGCAGTATCCAGAGCTCAGGTGACTCAATGGGCCACCTATATGGGAGACGTAATTGTCTCCACTAGTTCAAAGAAGAGGGTGAAGGTCTGTTCTATTCCTGGCTTGCCCATCCCTATGATCCGTCAAGCCATTATGGGCATCCTTGCTTCGAGATTGATCGGGGATAAGGGAGGGGATACTTTTCTCTACTGCTGGGCCCCGATCATCGTACATGATCAGATTTATGCTGGGAGCCGATATACTTAGGACCACCTATCAAAACTTGTATAGGGTGGTTCATTTATAGGGATAGTCACCTGAGCCATCGACCTTAGTTATGAAGTGGGTCTATGAGCACATTATACCTTATGGGAGAGGCGTAGAGGTGGAGGATCCCAAGGCTCGAGGGTAGTTAGATGGATAGAGATGACGGTGCTTAGAGCACCCCACCGGCCCGATTGGTTCCCGATTATTGTGGATATGGAGACCACACCTTATTAGGCCATGGCGGGGGTTGTGGGGTGAGGAGACCTTTACTTTGATTTCTGCTCTACTACAGGGAAACTTGTGGACAAAATGGGGAAGGTAAAGACACACCCCTTTGATCGTGTGTCTCGGTAGTTCGGCCTTGATTATATTGACATGCTTCCCCAGTGGTGCTAGTGTTTAGATCAGTTCGGTGAGGCTAGAGGAGGTCCTACCACCCAAGAGGGTGATAAGTGCTCAAGAGAGAGTCGGTGCTCCTCAAGCACCTTTACTTGGATTGCCGTTGGTCCTACCCATAGCAGTGATGAACCCATTGATATAGACTCGAGTAGTCCGATAAGTTCATAGGGGAGAGAGAGAGGAGGAGACCAAGGATATGGAGATCAGCGAGTCGGGTGGGGAAGAGGATAGAAATCTCGAGTGGCATGACACTCAAGAGATCCTACATGATGAGAGGGTAGAGAAGAGCACGGAGAGGGTGACTCTAGTCTCAGAGGAGTTACTTTCTCAGGATCTAGGTAGAGAGGATGAGTCCATGGTAGGGACGCCATGTTGTCCCAGGACATAGGGGGGACACCAGTCAGCGGTGGTGTGAGTGGTAGGTGCGGATCCCAGAGATCCTTCTTGGGGGCCAGAGATCCGAGTGAGTTGTCACTCTTCTTTTTATGTTTATTTTAGCTAGAATTGCCTTATTTTCTACCTCTCTTTTTTCATTCTTGGTTTCACCTTTGTTTGCAGAGACCGCCGATGAGTGGCGAGACTTGATTTTCTGGGTATGTACTGATACCCTGATGCTCCCCATGGAGATGACTCATGTTGAGCTATCCATAGATGCAGGGGAGCCTTCAGCAGTCGGTAGATATACCGATGTTTTTTCCCCCATCTGGCATGTGGCCAAGATGGTGAATTTCCTCCATCTTTGAGGTAGCCTGGGTATAGGGCTGCATAGTGCTTGATGAGGAGGAGCCGCTCTCATAGCGAGGCTATAACTACTGTTCAAGATCGCGAGCCCTCAGTGCACTCAGAGCGCTAGTAGTAGCCGGAGTCCTAGATGTGATCGTGTGCCTTCTGAGGGATCCCATAGGGATTGAGAGGCCACTTGGCTCTTTTTGTAGTGACCTTTGTTAGGTTGTTATATGATTATTTTTGTACTTTCTGGGCTCATTGAGCATTTTGACCATGCCTAGTGCATGATGGGAATTTATGAAACTGATTTGTATATATATATACCTTTGGATCTAGAATCTTGGTATCTTAAATTTTGTGACTCATTTTCTAAATGTGTTTTCAGATATTTTTAGAATATTTACTTTTCATGTTTCAGAATGTATGCAATGGAAAACAAATGATATTAAATAGAATGTTTTACTTTATATGTTTTTTCGTAATGTTTGATATGAGATGATACTAACATATGGTAGTCGACCTTTTGAACTCTTTGGGAAACATTTGTAATTCCTTCTTATATTGGAAAAATGTGATGAATACATAGTGATAAAGAGATAAACTTTCCCCAATCCCAAATCCACGCAACTAGTAAGACGTGAGGGCTCAACACCAAGAATTAGGAAGGGCACAAGTTGTGTGAATTTGATTGAATAGAATGATGAGAGACAGACAAACCAAGAACAAGAACCAAATTTGGACCTACACACCCACCCTACTCGAAATACTACAAGCTTTAGAAGGCCACTTACTTTTCGGTTTATCTAGACTTAAATTCATAAATGGCAACTGGTTGAAAAAATCTGGTTTTGAGGATTTGATCTCTTTGGAATTTGGATGTTTGGATATTTGCTTTCTCTTAACATAATTTGACTTGTGTTTTTAGCATACCAAGATTTGTTAGTTTGTGTAACTGGACCCCCCACACCCTGCCTCACGCTACTAGTAAGAAGCATGGGTTTGTCACCAAAGGTAAGATATAGGCGAGTAAGGGAACTTCTTTCCTTTCCCAACCTCACATCACCGGTAAGAGATGTGGGCTTATCACCGAAGGTTGATGGGGCAAAGAAGTGTGTAAAATAAAATATTTTGTTTGCTTAGTGCTTTTGATTTCATTTGATTTTGACATTTCTGATCTATAACTTTGGGACATCCTTTCGTTCCTAAGAGATTTTAAGAGGGATAGATGTGACACAGAAGCTTCGATGCGGACCATAGGCAAGGACAACTTTACCTAGTAGAAAGAAAGAGAAAAGCCAAGTATGCAGGCCTTGGTATGGTTTTGTCAATGTTTGTCTATCAAAATTGATGAGAAGATTTGAAAATGTTTGATGATGTCTTGAAGAGATGTGATATGAATATTTTTGCCAATATCTTCATAAATTTGTAACAGTTTTTTAAGAGTAAGCTCCTGAACTACCATTTTTGTGAAATGGACATAATGAAGTAGCTAAAAGACTAATGCAATGTAGGTAGCTATAATGTACTAGCAATGACTTTGACATTTTATGCGTAAAACCGCTTAAGGTGCAAGGAATTGATAGTTTCACCAAATTCCTCACCTTCTAGTGTGCACAAGAGATACGCACCATTTTCGTAGTCCTTCACGACTCGGTATGGGCCCAACCATTTGGGCCGGAACTTTCTTCCTTCGCCGGTTTTCTTATCGATCCATTGTCTAGTCTTAGAACTAGATCTCCTTCATATATTTCTCACTCATAGACTTTTTGTTATACTACCGGCACATCTCGGTCAACATAGGCTCTGTGCCATTGTTCGGCGTTTAACTTGGCCTTGTCAAGGCTTTCTAGTTGAAAGAGGTGCACCTCCCTGTAAGCTTCTTCATCAAGGATCCCTTGTAATGAGACACGAAGACTGGGTATTTCAAACTCAAGTGGGAGAACTACTTTTGCTCCGAATACCAGTGAGAAAGGATTTGCTCTTGTTGGTGTTTTTATTGAGGTTCGGTGGGCCCACAAGGCCGGATATAATTTTAAGTGCTAATATCATTTGTTTTCCTTTACTGTTTTGAGGAGAATATCTTTTAACATTTTATTTTTCACTTCAGCCTGCCCATTGGCTTGAGGGTAGTAAAGAGAGGTTATGTGATGGTTTATCTTGAACTTGCTACATAACTCACAAACCTCATCGTTCTTAAAGGACATGCCATTATTTGAGATAATGACTTGTAGGACACCATACCTATAGATAATTTGGTTCAAAATGAATTTGGCAATCACCGAACTTGGTACGGTGGTGAGAGGCATGGCCTCCACCCATTTGGTAAAATATTATGTGGCTGTGATTATAAAATTATGGCCATTGGTTGATGAGGGAGAGAATTTCCCTATTAAGTCCAGACCCCAAGGGAGCAGGGCCACGGGGTCATTATTAGTTACTGAGAGATTATGCTTTGGCATGTGAATATCGTGAGAGAATTCTTGACATTTGTGGAACTTATGTATAAATTCCACTATGTCATGTTCGAGAGTGGGCCAAAAATAGCCCATCCAATGTATTTTGCAAGTGGTGGCGTGACCACCGAAGTGGCCCCCACATATCCCACTATGGGATTCATGAAGAATCCTCTTGGATTCTTCTACATCGATGCATCTTAGAAGCATGCTATCGAAGGCTCTGCGATAGAGCACTTGGTCTAAAACAACATATTTAGCGGTAATAATGCGTAACCACCTTCTTTGTTGTGACATGGCACTTTCCAAGTATGTATGGTCCATGATAAAATTGATGATATCAAGTATACGGGGACATGTATAAATGGGGGTTTGGTTTCGAAAAAGTATAAAGATTCATCGGGAAAGTCTAGATCTACCAAACTTGCCTCCATCTAGTGGATTGTTAGCTAACCCGATCTGTAATGATTTGTCCTTTTAATGAATGTTAACTCAAATTATCCCATTAGGGTTACGAAATGGCCAGCCTTTTTAGATAAAGATCCTTGTGTGAGAAATGTTTGTAAATGGTCTGTCTTTACAATGACCCTCATTTCCTGGTTTAACATGTAATGTCTTAAACATTTTGTTGCAAAAATTATGGCAAGGCATTCTCTCTCTACCTGTGTGTAACGTGTTTCATAATCAAGCAATGTTTGGCTAATGAAATAGATTGTGCGTTCTCGTTTATCATTTTATTCTTGAGATAGCATGCAAGCCAGCAAGACATGAGTGGCTCATGAGTATAGGATCAAAGGGAGGTCTAGCTTGGGAGGCATTAGTGTGGGTGGTGACAACAAGAAGTGCTTAAATGCTTCGAATGCCTTGTTGCAATCTTCGGTGCAATCGATACTATAATATTTCTTGAGTAGATTATTGATTGGATGAATGGAAAAGCTTAAATCTAGGATGAACCTTCGGATTTCACCAAGTTTCCCAAGAAATGACTTGATTCCAAACTTGTCCGAAGGTGGTATCATTTCGAGAACAGCCCGTATGATCAACATCAATCCCTCGTGAGGATATAATGTATCCTAGAAGTTTTCCTCTGTTACACCAAACATGCACTTCTTTGGGTTTAATGTGACACCATACTCAATTAGCCATGAGAGGATGATACGGAGCACTTCCGGATGATCACAACATTTCTTGGCCTTGGCAATAAGTCATCCACATGTGTTTCCACAATTTTATGGATAATATCATGGAATATATAAGTCATTTCCCGTTGATACGTAGCGCGGTGTTCTTAAGACCAAATGGCATGACAACATAACAATAAGTTCCCCAGGGAGTTATAAATGTGGTTTTGGCTTGATCTTGTTCAGATATTTTAATCTGATTGTACCCTGAGAACCCATCCATGAGGGACAATAGTTCAAATCCAGTTGTTGCATCAACAATAATGTCAATGGATGGTAATGGGAAATCATCCTTGGGACAAGCTTTGTTAATATCCCGAAAGTCTATACAAATGCATATCTTCCCATTCTTTTTGAGGACGGGAATGATATTAGACACCCATTGTGAATAGTCAACGGGCTTAATGAATCCTACTTGGAGAATTTTTACTACTTCCTCTTTTACCATGAGAGCCACTTTTGGCTTCATTGGTCTTGACTTCTATTTTATTGGCTTCGCATCTAGTTTAGTGACGAGATTATGTACCGCAACTTGTGGTGTGATACCCGTCATTTCTTTATAATTAAATGCAAAAGCCTTTTGATGTTTTTTGAGGATTTGGGTGTGTATTTCTATTTCTTCCAGAGTTAGCGAGGATCCCAACTTCAAAATTCTTGGTTCTTCCTCCATTCCAATGTTTATGTCAATGGTTTCTTCTATCAAAGAAGTGTTACCTTCTTCAAATTTAGGTGGGGTTGGAGGTAGTTCCAAGCTTTCTCCATTTTCTATCTCATAGATATCGAGATCCTTCTATGGAGGAGACTCTATCGTGGGATTTCCAAAGTAGGAAGAGGAGTGTGGTATTAGGGAAAGATAAACTATAGGGTGAGCAAGGTGTAGCTTTTCATAGGCGTTTATATATTCGAGAGTGACTTTATCACTATCATCATGATGTAAGATAGAAGATTCATTCTCAGTTGTATGTGTTAGAAGAGGTTTTGTTGACATTTTCTTCACTAATGGTTCAGTACAAAGTGATACCTTGAAACTTGTATCTTCCAACTCATTACTTGGGGTAGAGCACAAAGCTAAGGTTGCTATTGAATCTGCGAGAAGGTTCTGTTCTAGTGGAATTGCCTCAATGGATATGAAGTTGAACCCTTTTCTTAGATCTAATACCATTATTTTATAGAGCTGTAAGTGCTCAGCTCTAGTCTCATATGCTTCAGAGACTTGGTTTGTAACTAATTGCGAGTCTCCTAACACTCTGATGTTATTAACACCGATCCTTTTATCTATGATGAGGCCAAGGAGGAGGGCTTCGTACTCAGTGCTGTTGTTTGTACATTCAAAGTTTAACCTAAAAGAAAAAGGTAGGATCTTTCCCTCAGGAGAAGTAAAGATCACACCTACTCTGGCTCCATAGTGACATCTAGCTCCATCGAAGTGGAGAGTCCAATATTTACTAGGAAAAATAGATGCTGGGACATTCTTTGCATCTGTTTATTTTGTTTCAATTACTTCTACCATGCAAAGTTTTCTCTGCTGGAAGAGAACCAACTCCTAGGGTACATCCCATACTTGTGGAATCAAACGGTAGGAAAATTGGTAGATCTTGTTCCAGTAATTCAACAATTTTTGTAGTAGTTCCTAATGACATTGTTTCTACAATGTTAGCTTCATCCTTGAGGGCTGGGATGCCCTTGACTAGGTTCGTAATTTCTAGTTTTGTTGTAGGTATTAATTTTTCTTCCGGTTTTGAGTCGATTGGTTTATTAAGTTGGTTTTTGGGAGTTCAAACTCGAGTGAATTCTGGTCTTTTCTTCTGTACGTCCGCTAGGTGTATGTCGAATGGTTTTGGGTCACCTTTGCTACGAATATCTTTCCTAGGTGTAAGAATCTTATTTCTGGAATAACATAGAAGGGATTACTTTCATGTGATGTATCCATGGTTGTGAGGATCATATTATAGTTGGTTTCTCGATCTATGATATAAAAATCGGTGAGGATTGTCTTGGGTCCTAAGGTGATTTGGTAGTATTATAGTCCTAATTGAAGTAGCTTTAAGGTTGTTATAACCTTTTAGTGTATTTCTTGTTGTGGAACAGTTTGTTTCTCCATATCCTAGCTTTTGAAGAAAAGAGAAGGGGACAATGTTAACTTCCGCCCCATCATCAACCATTGCACGTTTAACATAATTATTGTAAACCCACACTGTAAATGCAAGGTCGGATCGCCTCTACGTGTAATTTCAGCATCTCGTTGGCATTTTTTTATGTCGAATATAAAATCGGTATCCCTATCTAGCTGCCTTGGAGGTGGATATCGAAGTCTATATGGTTTACTTATGTTTCGGGAGGTGGAGTGATGTTAATTAAATGACCTAGACCTAGTGCTTCTAAAAGAGCAGCCCTATGGGTAGGAGAATTTTTCAATAAGTCCAAAAGGAGATGTGAGAAGGTCTTTGTTAAGTCATTAATTAAATCATAAGCACCTATGGGTTTTACTAACATTTTTGAATGTTATCGACTCTAGTGGATAGATTGGATTTGGTTGAGAAGAATATTCTCATGCTCTTGTTATGGCTTCTACGCGTAGCTCAAGATCTAACTCCACTAGACCAATTATCTTGGTTTGTGGCTGATTTCCTAATTACACGCGACGGGTGGATTTAGTGAAGTTGAGGCTTCATGATAGTTATTTCTGTCATTACACCTTTGTTCGTACCATTTGGATTTAACTTATTATTGTTATTGTGATTTGGAAGTGGATCATTGAAGATATTGAGAGGTTTGTTTTGAGGGAAAATGCCCCTGTGAAAGTATTTGGCATAGGTGTCATGAGAATCTATTAAGAACATATCTATGAAGAGTTGTCTTTGTTCTTCTCGGAAAACGTTGCATGAACTTATTGTAATCACAACAAGTCCTAGTGGCATGGCCTCAAATTTTTGGAAACCACAATACGAGTTGGGATTATAACTACTAGGTTGTTGGTTTGGCATGTGTTGTGGTCCAAAACTCTGATTAAATTGTTGACTATTAGGATTAAAGTTTTGCGTTTGTTGCCTTTGGTTTTGGTTTTGATATTCAGTTGAGTTTTGACTTGGACCCTATGTCTGGATCTGCCGTTGTTGTTGTTGTTGTCATTGGGGATGATTAAAATCCACCGTGTTGATTGTTGGGGTAAAATTTTTGTTTTGTTGATTGTTAATTGGTGGTGGAACATTTACAACGTTTTATTTTTTAGTTGGTCAGTCACTCCATCTGTTGTCACTCCGTGGTTTTTGTTAAGGATTTTAGGTCCTTGATTGACATTTGTGGTAGTAGGATAAGTCGTAGTGTTTTGGTTGGGGATGATTAACCTCCCATTTGTTCCATATGTCTTACGACCACTATCTATTGTAGCTTGATCTATTTGGAGAGAGCTCTCGAGCACTTCATCATAAGTTCTTAGTGGGAACTTCTAGAATCTTCCTTTATCTCTCTGCTGAGAGAATGAAGGAATAAATCACATAGTTCCATCTGATCCATGTTTGGAGCACTTGCTGAAGAATAGAGGACTATACGCCATCTTTGGATGAAATGAGAAACAGATTCATTGTGTTCTTGTTTATGCAAGAATTCTCTGATTCCTATTCTCAACAATTTTTTCATGTCAAACACCTTGATGAACTCTGAAATGAGTTGTTTAAATGAATGTATTGAGGCTTCAGGTATTATGTAATACCAATCGAGGGCGATAACCTCTAAATTTTTGGGGAATATTTTAGCAACAACTCCATCCCAAGGGATCAGTTCTCGAATGGCTGTGGCATAAGCCTTAATATGTGCATTCGGGTCTCCCTCTCCTTTGTACTTGGGTAGATCAGGGAGAGGTCTTGGAAGCATGATGCTTCATATAGTGAAGTCTAAAGGTTCTTTCAAATATTCGAAAAAGTCCCTATTGCATAGGTTTCGACCATTGATGGTGTTTGCTGAGGGGGTGGAGGTGGAATGGGTTGTTGATATGGCGTAGCATATATATTTGTAGGGGCATAAGGAAATCCCTGTGTTTGAGAAAACATACCGGGAGAAGAGAACATATCTCCTTGTGGTGATTTGGAATACATGTTTAAGTATGGAGGAGCATTTCTCAGGAATGGGTTGTTTTGTACTAAACCGGGAGGTATTATATTCTCAACCGGAGTGGCGTTAGAAAATGTGGTTCTAGTTGGCATTTGTTGTAAGTACTGAGGGGGCATACCCAATGTGCCTGTTCCTATGAGGAGGTCTACTTGGCTGGGATGATGTGGAGGATTGGAAGTTCCTGCTTGCATGAACGTGGATTTTGATTTGCTTGAGCAAGTTCTAACCCTCTAACCTTCTCAACTAAGGCTGAGATGATTTCGTTTGGTGAAGACACGGTATTTTGTCTTAGTGGCGTTTGTTGTATATCTTGAGGTTGTATAGGCATATGGTACCTTGCTATTATGAATTGATCGGTGCCCTACCAAGTTTCACCAAGGGCACTTCCTATAGGTGGAGGAATGGGGGTGTTTTCTTTGAACAAGACCTCGAGTTGTGTTTGTAAACCTCCATAGGCGGGTACATATTTTGAGAGTGTTCTTCACTCCTAAGCATAACGTGCTAAGTAATCGTCATCTAAAAATAGATATGGATCTCGACTATCTACTAATTTTTGGTCTAAGCAACACCCAAGGAGATGAACTAGATTCTCCGGTGAGCGTCATGTTATTTGAGCACTGAAGGCTCTGGTTGTTACATTTGAGTGAGCTGATCCAACTCTATTTGGAAAGAAGAACTATATCTAGTCCTTTGAGGCGAGTTTATGTTGAAAATTGGTTAGTTGAATAGTTATCACCCTATCTTTGAGAGCGAGGGTGATGGTTGTCTATTTAGTTGATCGTAGTATGCTTCAAGACCTAGGAGAGGTCTGTCATATGTATCGTATTATGACATATTCGAGGGGTATATGAATACCCGCAGAATAATGGGAAAGAGTGAAGGTGGATGAAAGAAAAGAAAAAAGCAGTGAGGAATATTAGTTTGATTCACATCGAGGAAGGTTGTATGTTCGATTCACGTCGGGTTCACCAATTTTGTTGGTGAAGCTTATGTGAAGGTGATGAGGTAGAAAAGATGAAAAGTAAACTAATTTGGAAGAACAAGTAGAAATCGACTCCATATTAGAAGGTTGCGAGTTCACGTTGGGTTCACCAATTTTGTTGGTGAAGCTGATGTGAAGGCTAATGAGGTAGAAAAGATGAAAAGTAAACTAATTTGGAAGAACAAGTAGAAATATGACTCCAGATCAGAAGGTAGAAAGTTCACGTTAGGTTCACCAATTTTGTTGGTGAAGCTGATGTGAAGGCTAATGAGGTAGAAAAGATGAAAAGTAAAATAATTTGGAAGAACAAGTAGAAATTTGACTCGGATCGGAAGGTAAAAATTTTCATGTCGGGTTCACCAATTTTGTTGGTGAAGCTCATGTGAAGGCTAATGAGGTAGAAAAGACAAAAAGTCAACTAACGGAAGAACAAGTAGAAATCGACTCCGGATCGAGAAGGTTGTGTGTTCGATTCACGTCGGGTTCACCAATTTTGTACGATGGAAAAGTGACATGTGAGCATGGGAATCTACAAGTAACTCTTCCTCGCACCCGACCTCCCGAGGTCGTGCCGAGATAGTTGGTGGGGATGGAATACACGTGGGGTGTAGATAAGCTAGTTAGGTAATCTTATGTCTTCAACATGCAATAATGGGATCTGCGAATCTAAGGCAAAGAAGCCCCTCCTAACCCGAAGCAGATGTGATAGATCGTTTTGACAAGGATAGCTGCTCGAAGGCTCAAATCAATATCGAGCTCTGCTTTGTGATCTGATCTATGGGTTTTGGGATATGTGGAAGATGGCCTATGGGTGCTTCATATATATCTCCTGACAAGGTCATGAAAATGGAATGGCTAAACATGTAGTGGCTCTTTGGTGTTTTATGGATGATTCTCTGGTCTAGTCCGAAATCTTTAGCTTGATTAGCTCCTACGTTTAATAATGATAATTTATGTGATAATGTCGGTGGAAGTGGAGAGGACCTAAACACCGGTGTTCGCAAGCTGGTGTCGATATCGATTGATTTTAGGCCCGTTGGGTTGTGGGACCTGTGGATCACAACCATAAGTTTGTGGTTGTTGTGGACCTCCTATGGTCATATGAAGAGTCAACCCCCGATTAAGAGTATCCGATAATCGTATTCCTTTTCCGCCTCTACGTTTAGAACTAGAAGTTACACGATTTTCTCGGAGTACCTAACAAGTGTTCTCACAACTTGGATACGTAAGCTAGGGTCTATATCAATGAGGAGGTCTCTGCGTCTCATTTGTGGGACTAGTGGATCACAACCAATTTTTTTCTCTCTTTCGGGTCCTTCTATAGTCATACGGGTATCTATCAAGGCAATCTATAATTTGGCTGATTTGACCAGAATGTGTGTGCTTTGTCATCTTCTATGTTTAATCCTCTTAGCTGTGTGCTGATTTCTTGTAGGTCTGCTGTTGTTTGGAAGACCTAAATTCTGAGATTTTGGTCTATGTCAGTTAATGCTACAACAAGATTGGGTTGAGGCACGATTGGTTCAAAAACGTATTCCCTGGGCTCCTTAGGTCCCGTAATTGTCATACAAGATCAATATAAACCTAACCGAAACGAAATAAACTAATTATACAAGATATATCTACAACATATATATATTCCTCTATTTTTTGTATGTTTGATAGAATTTTTAATAGAATTGAAAGAGAAACTAATCTAATATATTCAGAAAATGACAACTAATCTAATAACAAAATTAAAACAAGCAAGGTAGCCCGGTGTAGCTACTTGCCTATGCAGTTGTGAGTTTATCCTAAATAACTAGATAGCTGATTGACTTAATTGAAAGACTCTCGATCCTACCTCAGAAGTGAGGAATGAATCATAGTTTTTGAGAAACTATCAATCCCCACAGCTTCACCGGTAATATCGAAAATAAAATTTAACTGAAATGAAATATTTCACTACTCTATTTGATATGTTTTAACTAGAACTTTGACAGATAAAACCTGGAATTTGCATAATAGTGGTGAATCTAGTAGTGTATGATTTTGTCCCCTCAGAATGATCTCCTCATTCCTTCGTGTTCACGTGAATCCAGAAGAGCGTGTATATGCTAGCATCAATAGAAAAAGGTATTTTGAACAATGGACTTTGGATATAGACCAAATATAATGTGAGTAGGAGAGGGATAGCGCAAGTGACAGAGCTTGGTGTATGCAATTCCTAGCGGGATTTATTGTGGGAATACAACACAAGTGTACCGAGAGATTCTAGAATCTACCTTCTGTGAAGAACACAACCTGCAACTCTAATGGATTTAATCTACAAATGACACTACTCTACTCTAAACTAATTTGTATGAACAACAATGAACAAGACTGGAGCAAGAAGATCGAATGGCTTCTAATAGAAAAGGAAAAACTAGCATGGATGCAAAAATGAAAACAAAATGAGTTCTAAGCAAGAAATTCAAAGACTAAACAATGGAAATGAGAAGTTGAGGGGCCATTTGCTTCAAAACACGCTGGCTATTTATAGATTTCACATTCACCCAGAGGTAATTCCTATTAGAACTCTTTTACCATTAAGCAATGAAGAAACACTATTCCAGGGAACATAAAACATTAATACAAGCTAAGGCAGTTGAGAAAAGCTGGTGAAAGTTGAAAAATTACGCAAGTCGCGATCAAAAGAACGTGCTGGAAAATGCGTGAAGGACCGCCGCCTTGAGCAAGGTGGCGATTCTGAGGACCACCGCCTGGTAGAGCGGTTGTTTCATCACTTAAGGCCAAAAAGCTTAGGAAAAGAACAGCAGAGGATAAAGCGAAGCACAAGGAACTTGGATAAAGCATTTGGGATGCTAACATATACTTCGTGAGCTTCTCTGGATCCCGAACACCTTGCGAGGTGACCTGTATCATCATTGGGGCATGTGTAACATCGTTCTGGTGGTACAGTACCCTACAATTTTGAGTGTACGATGGCGACCTCGCCGTTGGTGAATGAGGAGAGGCGTTGATCACCCTCCATCCTTCGTCGTTGCATCCACCCTCCAATGAAAGACTACTAACTCAACTTGATTTGGATTTGAGTCTCTTTGAACAATTCACTCCCATAAGATAGACGTTGCGTATAAGCGAAAATGCATCCAATTATTGAAAAGTGAGGCAATTTTTTTATGTTTTGGGCTTTTACTATGACTCAATTTTTGACTTTTTATAATGACACAAAAATGGACTCAATAACCTATTATTCACCTAAACATACTATTTGAAACGAGACAATAGACAAGGTGATAATAACTCAAATTTGATAAGACAAAACTTGACTTTGAATAACTCCGTGAACCAACATTTTATAATATTCACCTAGACATAGATGGTGGAATTAACATTGACATACACATTGATGTCTTACAATGACAACATGACAATTCTTGACTAAAACTTTTGACATAAAATAAAAGACCTATTTGAGACTCTTATGGAAAGTGTGTTAAATGACATATTGAAAATAACACAAATAAAACTATTGACTTGAATAACTAAATACCTAAAACATATAGCCTCACAAAATAAGAAATATACTAGTTAACCAATGACTTTTTAATCACCAAATAGCTGAAGAAAATACACGTACCACTTAAACTTTGCAACTCGATTATCATTTTTGACAATTCATGTGCATGGCATGTTTGGAATATAGCGTTGAGACCGAGGTGGGTATGAATAAAACTTCGTGGCCAATGATACAATGAATGGAGATCTGGCAGAACTTTTACGTGGGTAGAGCTTGTAAGTTGTTCCATCTAAATGCAATGAGTAGCGTATAACTGCGCAGATAACTCGAGCCTGGCATGAAAATGTCAAATGCAATGAGTAGCGTATGACTGTGCAGATAACTCGAGCCTGGCATGAAAATGTCAAATGCCACATCAACAAAGACTCATAATCGCTCCATTTTTTATTTTTAAAATACTTAATAGATTTATGCCTTGAATGCGTTGTGTTGAATCTCGATCAGGATAGAAGATCTGATATAAATTATAGATATGAACCTAAATTGGTGGCCAAGCCTTTTAGTGACAGGTATAGGTATTCGCATGAATAGAAGCACGCAAGATTTTAACACAAGCTTGTATCTGAAGCCTGAACTATTGAATGCCAAGAAAAAATATTAAAACTCAAATTTTGAAGCTCTCAGAGAGTTCACCAAAAAAGTGACTATAGCTACAACAAACGAAGCTTATATACTCAATCCATAGCTAAACGCCAATCTAATAAACAAATTATCCAGAGGTCATCCATCATATGAATCACATAACAAACAAAAATAATTAATTCTCTCCGATACCAGATGAAATGGTACAAGCAGATTTGTAGAGAGAACACAACAAAATATGAATGATATTTAATAAGCTCGTTCAAAAAACTACATTACAGATATACAAATTTATAGGAGATTACAGTTCCTAAAATATAGGAACTCCCTCTAACATAATTACGACATAGTAAACACTAATTTCCTAATATAGAAGTAGCCATTGGAACACTATTTTATTTAAAAACAATATAGGGTGATGTGTCATTTGTAACCACATTAGGTATAACTTGGGGTTCTATGGGATTGGTCTCACATTAAGACTCTAAAGTAATATTATTGTTATCCATAAAAAAACCATTCACACTAATATAGGAAACTAGACTATGTATAGCACATGTAATTAGAGAGGGATCAATATGCTCATTTTTTCTAAGAGAAATAGAAACAATATCATCATTATGCACATTATCATTGAAACGTGATTGATAAGAAGTAACAATAGATTAATTGTATTTTATTTCAAGAGGAAAATTGGAAAAACAAGTTGTATCAATCATAATATGTGTAATAGGAATAGATTCAATTGGATCATTTTTATTCAAGAGTATGAGTAGAAACATTAATTGTGTAAGAAATTTCATTTCTTTCGTATTTAATGGGAATAATAGAAATAAAATAAATATTATGTATAAGATGAATATAAATGTTGCAATCAATGTTATTATCTTTGTATTCAAAATAAAGAGTAGAAACACAAGTATAATCATATGCAATAGGATTTGGAAGTGTTGCAACTAGTGTCATTAGTTTTGCATTCAAGAGACATGGGAGAGATACAATAGTGTTCATTAATTTCATGTGCAAAGAGAGAAGAATAGTAATTTTTTTCATCACTAGGTAATTCACTATGAATGAATTCTAAATCATTATCGAAACATAAGGAACACCATCATTAAATTTATAAATGGAAGGAATATTATCCTCATGCAAGCTAGAAACAATTTCATCATCACTAGATTCTATATCCTCTATGGAAATAGAAGGGGCATCCACCGGTGGAGGGAAGGTTTTTTGTTCACCGTCATTATCCCAACCGCCACATTACTCGTATAACTATGATCATAACCACGATTGGTAGTAGAAGTGGGACATAGAAACTCCATGATCTCCTTTAGGTGAAGATCACATTTTTATCTTTGGGGGTGAATCGGTATAGAATTATTATTAAATTTTTATAAAACTTATTAACAATGTTAAAAAAATAATACAAAACCATAGAGCACAAGATATATCTGGAAACCCTTCAAGAGAAAACCATAGAGAAAATCGCTCGAGATCTACTATCCAAATCCATTCACAAAATTAACTGCTTTAGAAATATTTTTAGGCACCAACCTACTGGAGACACCAATTCCCTATGCAAACACCAACTCATTAGAGACACCATTCCCTAATGCCGAGAACAAACTCATCCAATTTTTGAGTACCAAATCACTTTGAGACACCAATCCCAATACCAAGCACCATCTCAACTAATTTGTGAGCACTAACTCACTGGAGACACCAATCCTCAAATACACTTATTCATTAGGTGAATTAAATCTCTTTCATAACTTTTCTTTTAATGATGTATCTTTTACCTCTCCTCAAGTTTACTTTCACCACTCACTCCAACCATTCACATTTCAATCCTCTTTGCTAGCTTCACATACCCGCACTTCTCACACGTCACTCACTCATAGTCACTCATGTGCTCCCACACAACAATCTACCTTAAATGATATTGAATCTCTCATTTATTTACATACAAAATTATTTCTCTAACTCACACTTCCATCTTCTTTACCAAATCACCATTACAATTCTTGAGATCTAGTGATTTCTCTTTTCTTTTCATCTCATAACTTTATTCATGCAATGCTCTTCCTTTCATATTTCCTCCTCCTTAATTCTCCATTTTTTCCATCCTCACAATCAAAAATATTCTTGAGATTTAGTATATATTCTTTATTCACTCCTCTCTTCTCCTCTCGTACTTCGTTATTTTCTCCACCCAAGACAATTTACTTCATTTTAATTATATCTTGTTTTATACCTTCACTTCAACTGTAGATATTATTTGGGACTAGGCATGGGTCAGCCTATAAGTTAAATGTAAATACAAAAACAAGGGAGGGTAAAAAAACAAGGGAGAGTCAGCAATAGTTTGAATTGAAACATTAAAATAGGGGATTTAAATTCTAACGCCAAGAATGAGCATGAGTTGTCTTAATTTACAACTAGCTCTAGACCAAAAAAACCATGAACTCGACCAATTCATTTCAAGCTCGGATGACAAAAATTACGAGTGAGTTCGGATGATAGAATTTTTGAGTGATCGGTGATCAAGATTTAAACCATTTATAATCCTAGCTCTGGATGAGCAACATTCTAGAAGAGCTCTATATCATTTACACTCTAAGATCTAAACCATTTATACTTTCACTCCATATGAGAAACACTGCTAGGAGTTCCTCCGAGCTCTATACCATTTATATTTCTATCTCCGGATGAGCACATTATAGGTGAGCTCGGGACGAGATGCACTATGAGATCTAGATGACAAACATTGTGATCGAGCTCCGGAAGAATAACATTCTAGATGAGATACACTATGAGCTCGAAAGATAGGCATGTGGTAGAGCTCTAGACCAAATATAAAAATCCTCGATATCAATGAAAATAAATCCAATAATCTCCCCCTTTTTCATTGATGGCAACCTACCACCATGCATAAAAATAATATTTGATTGTATCTTTCTCTCCCTTTCTTTAATTATCCCCCTTTGACATAAATGGAAATGAAATAATTGTCAAAATTTTCCTACTTGGAGTATGCATCAATCTGATCTTTTTATAGACACTAAATAACACACTTGGGTACATTTCTAGGTCTTAATCACATGCTATTATTTTTATCATACCTAAGCGAGAAAAATGGTAATTGACATCTATTTTTTCCTCTTTTATTTCTTTCTTTCCTTTTATATGGTCTTGCATACCCCACTACCCAGTCTATCATTCACTTTGCTCCATCTTTCTTGGATTTGGACACCAATGCCCAACCGAACACCAATTCCCAGACGCCCTCAACCCCTTTGGATTCCCTCGACCTCTTTGTATCTTTTTCTCCCCTTTTGGGTCTATGTTAGAGTAGGTATTTACCTTAGCTCATGTTCACCTAGGTACTTTATTTACCTTTATTGTATTTATCCTCACCCACTTATGTGTGTGGATATTTCCTTTATCTTATTTAGATATTAGGAGATATTATCTAGTTTTTAGGTATAGTTCTTTCCTCGATCTATGGTATTGACTAGTTCTTTCCTTGATCTATGGTATTGACTAGATCCTTGATGTCTAGTTCTCTCCTAAATCTATGGTCTTGACTAGTTCTTTGATGACTAGTTATTTCCTTGATTTATGGCTTGAGCTAAGACCTTGACCGATTCTTAGATTGTTATTCCTTGCCTATTTTGCGTTGGATTTCTTGAGATTTGCAAAGGGCATGTTTCTTTTCAGGCGTATCTCGTCTCAGTTTACACGCAGGAAGGTTTTAGGATCTTTCCTTTTTTGGCAGGGTCCACAGATGTTGTGCACATTTTTACTATTTCAGGAAAATCCGTAGGTTACTATTTTCGGCAAATAAAGCTCTTTGTCTACATAGTCCAGAGGTAGTTGGATGTGAATTTCTTGAAAACACGTAACACACCCCAAAATAGTAAGTTGTGCAAACACCCATTAAAATCCTTAGCCCTTGGTCATATGAGGGCTTAAAGCTTGTGATTCCTACTAGTAGGTGCTTAACTTTAGCCCCCTTTAATTTTATTTGTGTGGTGAAGGAAACAACAATTTATTTTGTTTTAGTGGCAACTAAAATAAATAACAGAGCAAAAATATTGAAAAGTTTGTATCTTTTGCTCGGTAACTCGGTTTTGAGTGTCATTTTTTGCAAAAGTGCTTGTTTTTTCGTGCTCTTTCCATTGGAAATATTTATTTTGAGACTTGCACTATAATTATAAAGTGCCAAATATGGAGGAGTGTTGTAATCAATTATGGATGCAATTTTGGTTGAGCCCGACATCCTAAAATTTTGGGAGTTACATTTTATATCTATCATGGATTTTGAGAATGATATGCTTTTCTCTGAAGTATGTGGACTTCAAGAGGATATTGTAAAATTTTTGGAAGAAAATAGATCACTCAAGAAGTGAAATTCTCTTCTACAATCACTCATTCATGATAAGGATACAATAATACACTTCCTGCAGAACAAACTTGCTGGCCTACAACATCACCATCATATTGTGGACAACCATATCCATGCTCCTAGTCCACTTGCAACTATTGTTCCTGAACCCACTAACATTGATTTGTTAGTATTTGCATCTTTTCCGCTCTTGGTGCTCATACACCTATGAATCTTATTCTTGCATGCTCTTCCACATCTCGTGCCTATTATAGTACCACATGTTGTGTATCCTACTACCGCTTTCGATTGCATGGATTTTTTGAGAAGCATACCACTGCATTCAGATCTTGTATGCTCTATTCTATGGGTCTCACTAGCGGAGTCATTGGCAGACATTCATAGGGTATTGTTTCCTCTATTCCACATGTTAAGTGGAATTCTCATCATGACATTGGTTTTCGAGAAAATACTTCATTGGGATCACACATTAATAGAGATCCTTTTTTTTGTTCGCTCGACTCTTTCTGAGGATCATGAGCAACACATGAGTTCTGCACCTTCACTTAGGCTTGAGAAACCTAAGATTTTAGCTGTCAGACATGATAAACCTGACACACATTCTGATGTTCTTTTGCGTGCACCCATTATGCATTTTGCACCAAGTCATATGCAGACATCTTCTTCATCCATCCGTGTTGATTTGGGGTGGATATTTGATCACTTATGGTGGCGACATATGAATTCATTGAGAGGACTCTACAGGCATGGCTCCTCTACCATTCATCCTCTTGCTCCACTTTCTATACCTTATGCATTGTGATGCTTCTTGTTTTGAGCATTTTTTAGCAGGTGTAGTGTATCTCTCTTGTTTGTTGAGAGATTTTGTATCTATATTTTCGACACTTTTGGCATGTTGACAGTATCTCTTATGGGGGATCTATTCTGGTGCATTCTAGTGTTAGTTTGTCAGTGTTCGAGTAGTTGTTTTGACAACTCATACAGATTTTTAGCGTCACTCCACCCATTCAGTAGTATGGGAGGGTGTGGTGTTGATCTTGCTTCTTCGAGTTTCGTGTCCTTGTCCTGTTACCTTGGCTTTTCTTAGATCATGAAACTCTAGAGTTTGTTTCCTTGCCTTTTTTCTTTGGTTATTGTTCTTAGATCGTGGTACACCTATTTGCAACAGTTGATTGAATTATGTTTGGTATTTTTTACACTTTCGACATCACTCTTTTGTGAGTCTCCTTGTATGGAGCTATTCAGTGAAACCGGTGTCAGTTGTTTTTAAGTTTCGTGATTTAGTAGTGGATTCGGACCATAGTGCACACCAAACTTCTTCAACATTGTACATGTTTTTGAGTGAGGTTCTTGGGATGCCTTGGAGCGGGTATTTACTCTCTTTACTTTGTTGTTCTTGGTTTTGGGTACCTTGCGGTGTCCATTTTTTCCCGATTATTGTACATGAGTACCTCATCGGGCCTAGTTGTTGAGACTCATATTGTGGACATGCAACTTCTATTTTGGCCCCTAGCTTCAATTAAGGGGGTGTTAGAGTAGGTATTTACCTTAGCTCATGTTCACCTAGGTACTTTATTTACCTTTATTGTATTTATCTTCACCCACTTCGTGTGTGGATATTTCTTTATCTTATTCAGATATTAGGAGATATTATCTAGTTGTTAGGTATAGTTCTTTCCTTGATATATGGTATTGACTAGATCCTTGATGTATAGTTCTCTCCTAAATCTATGGTCTTGACTAGTTCTTTGATGACTAGTTATTTCCTTGATTCATGGCTTGATCTAAGACCTTGGTGATTCTTAGATTGTTATTCCTTGCCTATTTAAGCAAAGTCCATTCTCAATGTATTGCATTGAGTTTCATAATAATATATGATATTGTTGCTCATTTGTTTGCAAAGGTTTTATGTAAAGTTATTCGGAAAATTGCTTTCATCTTTTTGATCATGGTCTTTGATTAGCATATGTGTTCTTGGCTTGGTACACAATCTAGTTATAATTCCTTTCATCTATTTTATCTTTTTGGCCTCTTTTTTTCTTATGGGTTGGCCTTCTAGTTGTTAATTAGGAAATTCAAACAATGGAGTAATATAAATACAAAGATATGTGACCAAAATAAAGGACCAATCTCTAAGAATCTATCATCACCTAAGGTTGCATCCAAAGGCATTCTAAGAGCATAAAAGCATCCATATAACAATCATTCAAGGGACAAGGAAGTGAATTTTCTACATACACGCATAGGAGGGAAAGTTCATTTTTTCCATACACACATCTATGTATATTGCTACATATAGCTATTGCTCATTATTGGGTGCATCTTACACAAGACCTTCCTAGGGCATGATTATACACACACGCACATAAAACTACATGGAGTCTGAGATGTAGTGTAGTGCTTGGTCATAAGTTCACTCTATCGTGTGACTATCGGGTCGATCGACTCCCCATTTGCATATTTTTATTTTAAGGATTTGATGTGTTTTGGGGTTTTACATGAGATAATTTTTTTTTGCATATTACAGTGAATTATTTGAACATAGTGTGACATACAAGAGATCAAAATTGAATTCTAATGACATTTTTGCAACACAAAAAAATAAATTTATGAGCTTCTATGTAGTCATAGGTACCTACTTATAGCTTATTCGATAGTTGCTGAATTTCACGAGTGTGGTTATGATAGTCCGCCCTTTTTTCATTAGTTTTCTAGCCCAAAGATACTTCCAAATTTATTACGAAATCAGTTAAGTATTTTTTCCTCTCTCTTTCACCTAGGGTCTTAATTTACTTCACTTATTACTTGTGTCATATATGTGCTTTATTGCCTATTATTACATTGTGACTCGAAATATCTAGGGTTTAGCATATTATTATTTCAATTTTGTTAAATCATTTGGTGAACCCATCGCTTGAATCCAACCTACTTTTGAGGGATTTCTTCGATGCTCGTCACCCGCATCTTGGCCATTTTGGGTCTTTTGAGCATATAGAGCTCCCTCCATCTACCCATAGGGTTTCTAAATCAATGAATGAATTTGATAACCCATTTGCTAATTATCAAAATATTCCTCTCAAAAAAATTGAAACATCGATGTGAGTAATCATATTATGAGGAAACCAATAGTGATCAAGAGTAATTAGACAAGATTGCCAATTTTTGACAAGATTTAATCCTACAAATCTTCCACATATTCTTCATGCTTTGATGGTTGCTAAAAAATCTCAAGATGATTGTTTTGCACCCCTTGTCGGTTCTTCCTCGGCTACCATGATGTCTACTCAACCCCTTCATATTCCTACTTCCATTCCCACTACTACCACTCCCATCATTTAACCTAATGCTTCTATTACACAACCTGGCTCTTCTTCAAACACTCCGATTTAACTTCTTTATATCAGGATTTGTAGACTCAAATTTGTGAATTTCAAATGGCTACTTCTTTTTCATCCCCATATCTTGATTGCATTTTATTCCTTTATACTCCTTTCATACCCGCTTATTTCATCTTATCCACTACCTTCCAAAGTTCATCATCCCTAAGTTTCCCACCTTTAAAGACGATGGCGACCCTCAAGATCATATTCGAGCATTTCATGTGGTATATCCCGACTATGTGGATGACCATAATTTTCTAGAAACACTCTTTCCTTGAAGTCTTCAAGACTATGTTATGCATGGTTTTACGATCTACATGTCCATTCGGTAACATCATTTACGTATTTAGTTGATGATTTTCTTGCTCATTTTTCAATCAATATCATTTTTAATATATCATATGCGTAAATCACATCAATCAAACAAGGATATAATGAACATCTAGTGGACTACGTCTTACGATATAAGGAAAATTTAGCTAATATTTCTAATGTACTCATGGACTCTAAATTGTAAGATATATTTGTCTAAATTCTCTTACCACCCCCACAAGAGAGTGTCATCTTTGAGACCTCTCCATGATTTGATCACCTATGCCATACTCTTAAGCTAGGTGAAAGAAAACTATTATATATGGGAAAGCTTAAATATCACAATTAGAAATCATCATCTACTTGGTTTCAAAGAAAATCAACTTTCAAGCCATCTACTATACCTAATGAAGAAAAATATACTTTCAATGTTGTCTCTACTCCTAAAAATATTCAATGACAGCCTCCAAAGAGTAAATTTACTAAATTACATTATGCTCTGGATATTCTATTGCCACAATTTATTGAGAGAAATTTTATTACGCTTACTCCTCCACTAAATCTAGACCCATCTCGTCCTAAAGCTCAAAATTATAAAAAAAATAGATGTGAATAGCATCAATGCATTGGCCATTCTATAGATCAATGTTTCAAACTCATACATCTCATTCGGGATCTAATAGAAAATAATGCTATCGAGCTTCCCGAGCCTTTGGCATCTATGCCAATCAATGAAAACAAAAATATAAAAATATTTAATGACCCTCTTCTTAAGTACAAAAATAAAGTGTTGACTCTTCTTTCAATCATACATATCATGCAGTGCCTCCTCCTTCATTTGGGGCTTTTGATTTCTTAGTTTCTCATCTTTGATACATCTCCACAACTTATTACATTTTATGCTCACGATTATCATGGTGCATTATATTCGACACATTACATATCAAGTCTTGTATTGGAACTCATGTTATCAATAACATAATGATCAATCCTTCTATGCATATGAATGTGTGCTCTATTGCACTTCTTGTTTCTATCAAATATTCACTCTCTCATATCTCATATCTAGTTCCCAAATCTTATTTTTTCCCTAAAGCTTCCAGCTATAGTTCGCCTCTCACCATGTTTATGCCACTCATTTTGGATCCTTGAATAAAAATTTGTGACATGTTCTTGTGTCTTCCTTGGATCTCGTGTTTCCCTGTGCTATCATTTTCATGAACCACTTGTGTCTAAAATTCATTCACAAAAATCAATTCATCACCATCCAATGTGTTCCACCATATAGACCATGGCCACAACCTCATCTTAAGGTTTCCATTGCACTCGCTAGAAATATATCTCCGAGAATTCTCAAATATAAAACACAATATGCTTCTAGATTTCATATTCACACATGACCTACTCGGTCTCATTGGTCTAGTAGTCCATCTCATCATCCTATGTCTATCACTCGGATGAATCCTTGAGATAGGTAAACATAACCTCCATGGTATCCTTCAAATAGGTGCACATCACCTCTCGATATCCTTCACATAGGTGCACATCACCTCCGAGTCTCCTTCACATAGGTTTTCATCGCTTTCTAGGTCTCATGCACATAAGCCTCATTCACCGATATATCATTTATCTCATTCATCACCGATCTCAGAGCATAGTCACATGCCTTCATCTCCATAAACATCGGGTGGAGGACCCTTACCCTTCACTTTTTTCATATAGAATAATCATCATCATACACTTGGGGGGCATCACGCTTACTTCCCCTTCTTAGTACTATTAGTTGTCTCACATTTTTACTATTACGTTTCATTCTTCACCTCTAGTCTTCCTCATGCATCATACACACATTGATGAATCTCTTGTATCATCATTACCCTATGATGGACTCTTGTGTTACGGTTCAAACTCTCTTTGTTGAGGGCTCACTACATCCATGAACCTCATATACTGTACATTTCACACATTGCACTTTACGATACATATCACTCACAATATATTCTCATACATCACACTTTCCTATGACGTAATCTTGTGATTGGGTTCACACTTGAATGTTGAGGGCATACTACATACATAAACCTCACACAATATGAATTTCATGCTTTGTGATTTATGACACATCGTTCTAGAATTTAATTCTCACACATCATACTACAATCTACACCCTACGCTTCATATTACATCTTACTAGTGAACATTCATCACAACACACTTACCTAATACACACTCTAGTTCCACGGTTTATACTCAACTGCTAAGGGTATAAATCTAAAATTAACCTCACCACATTCACACTCTTTACTCTCTACACTTCACTAATCTATCTATCTAGCACACATTTTCAAACCATTTTCTTGGTGACGCACTCTTGTTTTATGGTTCATTCTTGACTGTCAAGAGGTATTTTATAAATGAACAACATCTCATCTATATTCATACACATCTTCTCGGGGGCATGCTTCTCCTACCACATTCAAATTTTATATCATTCCACCATGATCATTCACAACATATTGCATATCTTGGTTGCACATTGTTCTTGTTTTCTTATACTCGCATGTTACACTTTTCTTACTATGTTAGACAAATATTTTGTATGTCATTATCTTTTCTATATACACATGTGCGTTTACTTTCTTTCTATCTCGTGAATATAGACTTTATAGAAATTGTTACATACAACATGGATTTTTGGCATTGTACCTCTTACTAGTCCCATTGAGGCTCTTGGGGGCATCTACTTTCGTACACACTACATGTTCTATTTTTTCATTTTATACTAATTCATATTCTTACTACCACATCACTCTATTGATATATACACATCTTGATATACTTTTTATCTTTCTAACATCCTAAGGGTGCTTCATGTGCAACATTTTCTGCAGAACTATTTACCACCATGGTTGTCTGTTACACTTTTCTTTCTCTTTTATTCTATTGTATGTCATTATTTGTGGGCTATGCCCAATGTATTTCTTGTTCATTTATCATATGATTTTGGATTCTTTAGACCTTATTATCTTTTAGCATTGTGATTGATGTCCCATGTTTGAAACCCACTTTTTGCGGTCTACTTTGTCTACAATATTGCTTGTTTCCATTTTCATATATTGCATGATTGTCACTTTTTCTACTAACACATGTTTCTAGCCACTTTGTTTGTATGTTCCTTTTTTTCTACCATGCACATTCCCTCCCCTTGCAACATATCAATTTTATATCATCATATGGTCCTCACATTTGGGATGCATCCTCCTAGCAACATCGCATGCACCCAAAATGAGGGGGCATACATTGAATGAATCAATCACCCCATACAAAAATACATAGATTCAAAGACATGCCTACACATTACGGGGATAAAAAAATTATAGTCACTAAACAACCCAAATTCTGACTTTGGTCCTCAACAAAGACAAACGCTAGCACCTATAAACAAACATGAGATTCTAGGCGCTCTTGACATTTCCTAGGTACCTATGACTAGGGGGTAGTTACTGATTACTTTCTCGATTGGCACAATTTGAGAATTTCAAATAGTATTTTTCACATTACATGCATAGTCCTCCAACAATCAGAATGCATTCTATCTCTTTTTATTTTTTTATACTTGGATTGAATGGATCAAACTAGAACAACATAGATCACACCATCTGTAGTGGTGTATAAATTTCAAAAAGTATTCATGGATGGAGAATAAAACTAAACCTTTCTCCCCAACACTCTTTTATCGTGGTGAGCGATTGCCTAAAAATCACATTTGGCATGAGATATCCCAAAACACTCACTCTTCTATAGTATTTTTAGGACATGTTCTATCCTTTTCACTCATCATAGATCAAATGCACATGTTCCTTTTACTACTTTTTCACATTTTTTACACAATTTTTACATATTTAGATTGAATTTTTGATATACACATATTTGATTACTCTTTTACTCTTCTTTTACAACTCCATCCTTAATACACAACAAGAAGCATCCCCACATCAACAAAGAACAAGATAAAATGACAACATGTACAATGAAACACAACACATAAGCTTCACCCCTAGGGTTATTTCCTCTTCTTTAGCTTCCACGCTTCATTTTATCACTCCAGACTTTTTTTGTCTCCTCGACACACTTTATCCATCGATCTACATTGTTATCAAGTATGCATATCTAATCTAAATTATGTTATCAAGTATTCACTCAACAACATAAAGTGGGGGAAATGTAGACACTAAATCATGCACTTGGGTACATTTTTAGGTCCTAATCACATAATATTATTCATATGATTCCTAAGAAAGAAAACTAGTAATTAACATCTATATTTGGCCTCTTTTATTTTTTTCCTTCTTTG
This sequence comes from Taxus wallichiana var. yunnanensis, assembly GCA_018340775.1. Taxonomy (NCBI): domain Eukaryota; kingdom Viridiplantae; phylum Streptophyta; class Pinopsida; order Cupressales; family Taxaceae; genus Taxus; species Taxus wallichiana. Next base: position 192,663,504 of record CM031239.1, read on the forward strand.
TGGTCTTGCATACCCCACTACTTATTCTAACCTTCATCGTTATATCTTTCTTGGCTCTAGACACCAACGCCCACCTAGGATGCCAATACATAGCCTTTTATGTTTCAATTAATAAATTCAAACAAGAGATTCATATAAATACAAAGCTATGTGACCAAAATAAATGACCAAGCTTTAAACATCTATTATCATCACCTAAGGTTGCATCTAAAGGCATTCTAATAACATCAAATAAGTCATCTAACACTCATTTAAGGGATAAGGGAATGCATTTTCTACATACATGCATAGGAGGGGAAGTTCATATTTCCATACACACAACTAAATGCATTGTTACATCTAGCTATTGCTCACTATCGAGTGCATCTTGCACAATATCTTCCTAGGGCATGATTCTACACACACGCACATAGAATTACATGGAGTTTGAGATATAGTGCAACACTCACCATAAGTTCACTCTATTGAGTGACTCCGGGCTCAATTTGACTCCCGTTTGCCTCTTTTTCTTTTTAGGATTTGATTTGTTTTGTGGTTTTATAGGAGATAACTTTTTTTGTAGGTTACATGTAAATTATGCAGACATAATGCGACATAAAAGTGATCACAACAAAGTCTAGCAACATTTTGGTGACTCAAAAATTAATTTATGATTTATTGCGTAGTCACAGTGCCTACTAGAGGTCTCTAACACTTAGGTGCCCAGCCCCATTCCAGGTTCCTGGTCTATCTTATTGCGATAGTAGTAGAATTTCTTAAGCGCGGCTATGACAATATGCCCTTCTATTTCATCCATTTTCTAGTCCAACATACTTCAGGATTTATTGTGAAATATACTAAGTATTTTATCCTCTCTCTTACACCTAGGGTTTTAATTTACTTTTCTTATTTCTTGTGTTAGATTTGTGCTTTATTTCCTATTATTACATTGTGAATTTGAAATATCTAGGATTTGGCATATTATTATTTAAATTTTTACTAAATCAATTTTTGAATTTTCTTCACTATGGAGCTAAAATAATAATGAAATGATTATCTCCCCGAATTTATGCTTCCATTTAGTTCTTGGATGAAATAAACATTATTCCCAAAACTTTCTCGAGATATTCAAACATTTTTTTGGGAAAGGCTTAGTGAAAATATCAGTAATTTGTTCTTTTGTGGAAATATATTCCAACTAAACATGTTGTTCTACAACTTGATCTCTCAAAAAATTATACTTGATGGGAATATGCTTTTTTCTAGAGTGCATAATTGGATTCTTTGATATGTTTATTGCATTAGTGTTATCATAAATTATGGAAATTGGAAAATTAAACTCTATCTTTATGTCATTGAAAGTTTACTTCTTCCATAAAACTTGTGTGTAACATGACATTGTTGCAATGTACTCTGCCTCAGTTGTATCTAAATAAATAGAATCTTGTTTGTTGCTTAACTAATGTACCAAGATATTTCCTAAAAAGAATGTTCCTCTTCTTGTAATCTTTCTAACATCAACACAACCAACCCAATCTGCATCAGTATATGTTTTTAGAGTGAAATATTCATCTCTAGGATATCATAATCCATAATCCAACGTACATTTAAAATATTTAAATATTATTTTGACATATTGTATATGATTTTATTTTGGAGCAGCTTGAAAACATGCTATCAAGCTTACCACTTACATCACATATGGTCTTGATTTTGTCACATATAATAAAATTTCAATTATTGATCTATAAAGAGTTTTATTTGCTTAAGGAAACTCATCATCCTTACTCAACTTACGACCCTTGATCATAGGAGTACTAACTAGTTTTTTAGTATTCCATTCTAAAATTCTTCAACATCTCTTTAACATACTTAGTTTGTGAAATAAATATGCCTTTTTCTGATTGAGAAATTTATAAACCAAGAAATAATGATAACTCACCAAGCATGGACATTTCAAATTCCTTTTGCATTTCAACAAAAACACTTAACACATATTGTCACTAATTCCTCCAAAAATATATCATCAACATACACAATAACAATTTGTTTATTTTCACCTTCAATTTTTATGTACAAATTGTTATAAACAATTCCCTTCTTAAAACCTTATTGTTATAGATACTTATGTAGTCTTGAATACCAGGCTCTGGGGCTTGTTTTAGTCCATAAAGAGATTTCTTTAGCTTGCATACATAATCCTTATCATATAATAAAATGAATCCTTCTAGTTGTTCAATATAAAATTATTCTTCCAAATTCCCATTTAGAAACATTGATTTAACATCCATCGATTTAATATAAAAAAATTTAAACAAGAAAATGCTAAAAATATTCTTATGGCTTCTAAGCATGCAACAAGAAAAAGTTTATTCAAATTAAATACCTTCAACTTGTGCATACCCCTTATAGACTAACCTTTCTTTATTTCTTACAAATTGTCCATCTTCATTCCGCTCATTCCTAAAAATCCACTTGGTTCCAAACACGTTTTTATCTTTTAGTCTTGGGACAAGTTCTCACACTTCATTCTTCTCAATCTAATCTAGTTAATATTCTATTACTCCAATCTAATGCTTATCTTCACTTGCTTCAATAAAAATCTTAGGTTTTATCTTGAATAGTAAACATAGATGTGCATGTTTAGTTTCATTCACTAATATTCTTCTAGTCTATACTCGATGTTTTTGTCACACCTGTTGGGCTCCTGAAATATCAACTAAGTATAGAAAGGAATGTGGGCATTGGTGGTCTAATTGTAGAAGGGTAAAAAGGTAAAGGCGTGTAAGACATGGTTTTAGAAGGGTTTAGTAGAACCCTTGGCACCCCACATAGAGAAAAGAAATGGTTTTAGAACTTAGCCATATTTGATAGTTCGGTAGTAACACGAGAAAAGCGTGACCCGACTGTGCATGTGGAATGGATAAGGGGCCAGTGTGACAACAGTGGTGGCATAGGAAGGAATATTCCATGTGAGATAAGGATCCAAAAGGTCATCATGATAAAGAGTGGAGAGCTCAGATCTGAAGAAGCATGCTCCCATGGAGGACCACCATGACACTTGGAAACTGATCTATATCTTTGGAAAAGGCATGGCAGTGGTGGAAAACACTATAAATACAAGTTCAAAGAGAGGAAAGAGGAATAAGAGATAATTGGGAGAGATCGATGAGAGGCGAAGCTCAGAGAAATACATGGAGAGTTTTTTTGGTTGGGTTTAGGAGATCTATAGGAGTAATGGTATATCGAGGGATGGGTCTATGTTTTCCTTTGTATTGTTAGGGACCTAAGTCCAGTTTTGATACATGGTTCTAATCTACACTATCGTTTTGGTTTGTAATGACCCTGACAGATGTAATGTGATTATTGGACATGTTGGATATGGATATATATGGTTCGTGGTTTTTATATATTTATTTTTGGATATGTTCTGTATGTTTCATATGAATGGGTATAATCATTGTGCATCTCCTTTCCATTATGATTCAGATCTGTATTCTTTTAATACGTTTCTTATCTGAATAGATGCATTAGTATTAACACTCATTCTAAGCTCTCATGATGAATGTGGGGTTTCTTTCATTCTTTCTATTATGCATCTGTCATAGATATTGCATTCTTACACAACTCACATAAAAGAGGGGCTCAAGACCGCGCGCATGCCTTGGGTGAGCTCCTAGTGCCCATTGGGTGATATACCATCACGCATGGGATTTTCCTTGTTCTCTGAAGGGGCATAAAAATTGACTACATCTTGGTTCTATTTTTGGGACCTCTTTTTGAATTTTTGTAATAAATGACATGCATCAATGTATGTGTACCGCATGATGATACAACGTTTAACCTTCGAGAGTGTTGAAACATGGTTCAAGAGCACAAAGGATGGGTTTTCTCAAAGATTCAACATTGGACCTGAGTTTGATGCACGTAGATGGGTAGAAGAGAACCTCTACCATGAGTTGTATAAAACTTTATTCTATTGCTTCCTAGTAGAGTTGTATGAATGGCTCTTAGAATATGCATCCAAATAAAGATAGTACAATAGAGCGTGCGTATGGAATCAAGATGATTACCAGAGGTTACAGGATGAAGATCTCACTTGGACACGTGTTGTGGATCGGTGATGGAAGGGAGTGTTAACTAGCTATACTCTGAATATGCCATTTCTATGTATTCTTCTTTGGGAAGTTGCTTTGAGTTTGATTTTCCGAGGAGACCGAGTATCATTTTTGCATGTTATTCCTTTTGCAATGAATATCTTGATCATTACATTGAATTTAGAGACATTCCCCTTGGTCAACTAAGCTTATCTAAGCGTTGGGTGAGGAAGCTAGGGTGAAGGAAGATGGAAAACATTATGGCTGAGAAAGAAAGGGAGGAGAGACGACTCAAGTATAGTGAAGCGTGTGAAAGGGAGATTGCTATACAACGTGAGATTGCAAGTGTGATGGATCTATGGAGGTAGACATTGATAGAAGGAATTGAGGTTCATGCAAAGGACATGGAACCTGAGCAGTCTGTGCTACCCCATCTTGGCAAGTGCGGGAGAGAGACCATATCGGCTTCTAATGAGAGTTCATCGCATGGATAAAGAAGAATCATCGGCATGCATCTCGAACCCACGTAAGAATCGAACCTTGGTGCTTGGTTTTCCAAATCAAGAAATGAGCATTACTAACCCAGTTGGTATAGATGGAAGTGACTGATTAGCACCCAAGAGGTATAATTTCTTGTTTGGAACATCTATGGCCACGCAATCAATTCTGGTATTTGGAGGAATTTTTGGGAAAGGTGAAAATACACAAGGCTTGGGTATCATGTTTGGAAGTGGCACATGACATATAACTAGTAATTAGACAATATCACAAACCATTGGTGCACATTTTAGTGTTACATTGGGAACACTTGGCATGACCGCCTTAGGCCTGTTTCCCCTACAGGAGGGACCGGTGGATCTGGAGGTGGATCGGGTGGATCAGGAGGCACAAGACCTAGTGGATCCAATGGATCTGGTAGTGGAGGAAATACTTTGGAGGAAATCATAATCCTGGATCGGATCGTGTGGACAAGTACCTCAGCCACCATCAAATTATTTTTGAGATGTCTTTACATCTACCAAATCTGAGAGGTATTGAAGATGTTATGGAGCATGTCCACAAATTTGAGTTACTATGGCACGTGAAGGGGATCACAACCCTAGAGTAGAAGGCAAGTCGGTTTGCAAGGATGTTGCAAGGGCATGTGCATATTTGATATATGAAGTATGACTCCCATCAAACAGTGGTAGATTACATCGTGTTGAAAAATGACTTCCTAGCAGATTTCCATATTCCGAGTTTAAGAAGAAGATTGTCAAGACTCTAAAGGAAATCTTGTAGGGAATGACAGAGAGTGTGTGGGAGTATGACACACGTTTCAATACTCTCTTGTCTAAACTAACCTATGAAATTCATCCCTCTCAACATGCTCAATGGTTCATTGGGGGATTGATAACACCATTTAGAAGAGCATTATCACATAAGACTTTAAGAGACCCACATGAGGCGTTGGAAGATGCTCTATGCGCTGAAGCTTTTGGTAGCATTTATACTAGTGTTAGTCCATTTCGAGAAGCTCAAATCACTACTATAGCTAAGTAGTCTGAGAATTTATCTACAAACTCAGGCCATGACACTCGCGAGTGGTATGTGGTGTACAGAGTGTGAAGTGGAGGGGCATGCAAAGGATATCTTCCTCTAAGTCGGTATGTGTTATAGCAATGGACTCGTGAAATTTTTCATGGGGAAAATGATACAAGTAGGTGTCCTCTACTACAACCCATAATCCTTAAGAATGTTTCTTGATACTACAAGATCTTTACATCTACATCACACAACGCCAAATATTGTAGGATGATTGATCAGATTCATGATGCTATTGATCTTGGTTTGCACCAGACTAGTCTTATAATTAGTTCTAAGGATGATGACTCGCCATTATGAAGGGCATGCAAATGAAGGCATGCATGGAAGGGGTTTTTTGCGAAGGATTATTTTGTTGTGGTAACTCCAGAGGAGGAATAAGTGATTTCCCACAAGGAACCTGTTTTAATTGTGGATCTACATAACACTACAAGAGCGAGTGTCCAGATTTATTACAGTGCTCATGGTGCGGGAAGAAGCACAAGTATGAGGAGTGCCTTGAGTTATTTGAGCACATGAGCTAGCACCACTGGAAGGATAATGGCATCGGTATGCTAAGCATAAATAAGGATGACACATAGTAGATGCCATGGGTGATGCATGAGTCGAGATTGAAACCTTTTTGTGACAATGTGAGAAGAGGCAAAGACGCAAAAAGGAAGTACAAAGGTAGAGGAACCTGGTTGTAAGAGAAAAATTGGTACATGGGAAGTACCTAGACCCTACCCATCGAATGAGGTATATCAAGAGACTATGGATGTTATTCGGAGTTTACAAGGATAAATCCAATATATAAAGGACCATCCAACCAGCAGGAGAAAAGAAGGAATGTCAAGGCCCTAAAGGATGACCTGGATGAGGTTAAATAAGTATACTGAGTAATGCTAAGGCAAGATAATATTATTCCCTTTATAGGAGAGTGGTTTTGGGAGAAGGTACCATGCATCGGAGCAAAGCGCAAAAGGAATGTTTTGTATAAAAACTTTCCCCTCACAGCCTTAACTATGATAAGGAAATCACCTTAAATGTAGTTGTTAATGGGTGGCTCCTTAGTAATATCATTATTGACATGATAGTGGAGGTCGGTGTTCTCACCTTGGACGGATGGTGTTATAAGAACAATGTTGATCTGCGGTTCAACAAGGGGTACATAAGTTTTGAGAATAAGGATTAACTTGTCATTATTCCCTTGGTAGATGGGAAGTCTACGCCTATACTTGAGCCTTTAGGAGAATAATTCCTTGATAGAATATATATGTGTGATCCATTAGGGATGCTAAGATAATTCATCCCACAGGGGGAGTTATCCAGTTTGAGGATGCTTCGTTCTTGAGTGATACCACTAGTATAGCATGTGACAATTGGGCGCATGGAACTTATGAGTTGATTGGATGACAATTAAGAGGGTCTATAACAAGGGTAATAAAGGCAAATTTAGTCTAGTTCCTAGGAGGAAGGAAGTTACCAAGTTACTTGGGAGGGGCTAATTTCAAGATTTCTTACAAGAAATTGAGGCCTAATGGAAAAATGAGAAGGAAATAAGAGAAATGTTCAACTACAACCTATTCGGAACTATTGTGCACTGGTGGGCTACACATTGAGAGAACCTCCTAGAGTGGCGGGAGGTAAGAATTTCCTTTTCTGTAAGGTTCTACAGAGCAACGCGCCCACGACTATAAAATACTACCATGGTAAAGACACCGCTTCATTCCATATCCAAGCATGTGAGACGGCCTAGATGGGAAGCATAGAATCATTACCACCTTCATTATGGGTTCACAAGTTTTATTCCACCCTACAACGTTATGCATGCACATGGTATATCCACTTGGAGATGCGTTGTCAAATTGGTAATTGGAAAGAATTGGCGGCTGATCTCATTCAAGCGTTCGAGTATCATAGTGCAAATCCATAATTGGATAAGGGTTACAAGTTATCAAGCACCTTACAATGGGTGATAGTGCTATGGCAGAGGATAGAATACAAGAGATGCTAGGAGAATCTGGCCTAGAGATGCACTTTGATAAAGAGCAATCATAAGAGATACAACTTGAGCATGCATGCATAGAAAAAGAAAAAGGGAAAATGGTTTATGTGATAGATGGGGAAGAAGCGGAAAGCTTGGATGTTAACCATTCTATAGGGACGCACAAGGTCGTAGATAACACTTATGATCAGACACACACCTACCATGAACCTTTAAAGACAAAAATGTTAACATTGGTTTAGAAGAGGAACCTAAGGAGGCTATCATCGGGGATTATTGGTCGGAGAAGGAAGTCTCTAAGATCATTGATCTATTACGTGAGTTTAAGGATTTATTCCCTCGTGGGTATCATGAACTCAAAGGAATTCACCATTCCTTAGGGCAAATGTGAATTAAGTTGAAGGATGGTGTGCAATTGGTTTGGAAGAGACCATACCAAATGAATCCTAACTTACACGTAAAGGTCAAGGAAGAAATAGATAAGATGATAGCATCAGGTGTCATTGGACCTGTTGAAGAATCAGAGTGGGTAATTCCAATGGTCATAAACATCAAGAAGGATGGGAGGATAAGGATCTATGTAGACTATAGGGATTTGAATGCATTTTGTGTCATCGATCCTTTTCCAACCCCCTTCACTGAAGAAATTTTGGAAGGATTGGTTGGACGCAAAGTCTATTCCTTTACGAATGGATTTTTAGGGCACCACAAAGTTTGGATTGCAAAGGAAGACTAGAAGAAGATGAATTTTTCCACTGAATGGGGAATTTTTTCCTATATAGTCATGCCTTTTGGGTTGAAGAATGTGCCTGCTGTGTTCTTGTGCATTATGGTACAAGCATTTCAGGACTTCATCCACAAATTTCTTCAAGTTTACCTAGATGATTGGACAGTGTATGGGCTAGTGAAGGACCATTGTGATAACTTAAGATTAATGTTTTAGAGATGTCAGTAGTTGAGGATATCTCTCAACATTAAGAAATGTGTCTTTGCTACCCCATTCAAAACATTATTGGGGCATATCATATGTAGGGAGGGCTTACTAGTAGATCCTGTCAAAATTATTATCATTGTGGGGTTGGGGTAGCCTACTAGTAAAAGCACAGTGCTCGATTCTTTGGGAATACAGGATATAGGAAGTTCATCAAGGGATATGCCAAGATAGTCACGCCCTTAGAAGAGTTTCTTAAACACAAGAGTGCCTTCCATTGGGGAGAGGCACAATAGAAGGAATTTAATACTTTAAAGGATAGGCTTGTCACCATGCCCATACTACGATTTCCTTCTTGGGATAAGCCTTTCCATGTTCATGTTGATTCCTTAGGAACAACCATTGGAGTAATCGAACAACTGGTGAAGGGGTTGTTGATCATCCCTTGTGTTTTTCCAATAGAAAGTTAACACTAGTAGAGAAAAATTACACAACTACTGAGTGTGAAGCATTATCTATGATATGCACACTGCATAAGTTTAGGAAGTATCTATTGGCAACCCCTTTTATATTCTACAGACCACATGGCATTGAAGTACTTAGTAAACAATCTTGTTCTACAAGGGCGCATATGTTGATGGGTCTTGTTATTTCAAGAATTCGAGTTCATTGTGGTTGTGAAGCTAGGAAAGAGTAATTTTGGACCCGATCATTTGTCTAGGATTGACTCAAGGGAGGATGTACAGAGCATTGAGGAAACTATGCCAGACGTGTAACTATTTAGGTTGTGGTGTGTGCCCTTAGATTTGGAGGACATTGCAGTATTTCTTAAAATAGGTGTGGCACCAGAAGGAATAAATGCCTTGGAGAGGAAGAAGTTGGCCATACATATTGCGCCTTACATGGTAGTTAGTGGAGATTTGTACAAATTGGGTCATTATGAGGTTATATGCTGATGCATACTAGAACATGAGTGCATTGCAATTATAGAAGAAGCACATGGTGGGATTAAGGAAGGAAACTATGCGGGAATGCAACCGTGTGGAAGATTCTTCTCTCAAGGATTTGGTGGGAAACCATTTACCAAGATTGTATTGAGTTTTGCAAGGCCTGTGACCATTATCAGCGCCTCAGAAAACCTGGAAAAAGGGATGAAATTCCCTTGCGAGCAATAGCCAGAGTGGAACCATTTGAGAAATGGAATATCAAATTTGTAGGACCAATCTCGCTAGTGGCATGAAGGATTGGTTCATGGTATATCATCACTTGTACTAATTACTTGACATGGTGGGTAGAGGCAGTGCTTACAAAGGATTGTACAATGCTTACAACTACTAGATTTTTATAGGAAAATATAATCAATGTGTATGGATGCTCATTGAGTTTGACAAGTTATAGAGGTACACACTTTCTCAATGAAATGGTTAGGATTCTCGTTAGCAGAATTCATGGTGTCCCATAACAAGACTACCCCTATCACCCTTAAGAAAATGGAACTATCGAGGCATTTAGCAAAATACTTAGTCACACATTGACTAAGATTTGTGACATTGGGAGACAAGACTCGGGATGAAAAAGTAACAACTATTCTATGGCCATATAGGACAACCTACAAGAAGTTGAATAAGGCCACACCATTTCAATTGGTGTTTGGAATAGAGGCTGTCCTTCCAGTTGAATTCATGTTACCTTTACTACATATAGTGCGCGCAAGAGGATTAGCTAATGAGCAAGCACTGGAAGAAAGGATTGACAAGTTAATGCAGTTGGATGAAAGATGATCACTCACGGTGGATTAGAAGACTGAAAAAGAAAAACAAAAGGAATGACATGATCGTCACATTAAGAACAAGAAGTTTGAGGTTGGGAAGATGGTTTTTCTATATGATTCCAAGTTTTTGCGCCATCCTGGGAAGTTAAAAGTCCATTGGTTGGGCCCTTACATCATCTCGTACATCCTTGATTCAGGGCATGCCAGTTATAAGTGCTGGATGGGATGAGATTACCAAGACACTTTAATGGGATTAGGTGAAGCCATACTATAAATAAGCCTTATTGGTGTTTTTAAATAAGGCAATATTTCTAGTTAGAGTAGAATTTCCTTTAATGTATTTTATTTTCTTGTGTTTCCCTTTCTCATTGTTCATTCCCTTATATTGTTTTGTTTTGCATTTTTGCACTAGTAACCACATTACTTTATGAAGGTTTTGTATGTACGCAAAGGACCACACATATGTTTAGTGTGGGGTGGAGTGAGAAGAAGTACAAACCGTAATACAAGGTTAAGCTAGCAGTAGAAGATGCGGTGAATGGCTCGATTAAAGGATTAAAAGCGCATAAGGTTAAGAAGTGCATAGTGAAGAGGTGTATGTGAATGGTTAGTGCCAAGAAAGCCTTGAAGAAACCATGTACAAGAAGGAGGAAGAGTGCATGAACAACATGAGGTAGGTGAGGGAAAAATATTGTAAAGGATAGAAGAATTTCCTTCAGAGCTATAGATACTCATGTAAGAGTCTTCAGTCGGGTTGGAGTTTTACGTGCTAGAAGTTTGTAAAGGGGTTTTGTGCAAGATGTGGCACATGGGTAAGAATGCTTAAAGATAGCTTAGTGGAAAAAGTTACATTTAATGTTGAAGTATGGTGGTAGGTGGAATAACATTTAATGTTGGGGGAAGGAAAAACTATAAATAAGAAGTCAGACACTTCATTATTTTTAAATTACGATTACGAAGTGAAGAAAGCTCTTGCGAACTAGGGCATCCAAAAAGATATCTTTACAATGAAAGGAGAATTTGAGAAATTTGAAGGGTGTGACTAGAATATATCCACAAACCAAAGTGTAGAAGGAGTATACGGGAGTGGAGAATTTTGTTGTGGAAGCATCGTCTTGAGGAAGGAAATTTCTAGTTAGGGTTTGGTAGTTAGGGCATGGAGTTAGAAGGGTTTCTTCCCAAGATTGAGCTTGGGACTGGATAGAGTGATAAATCAGAGCAAGGGGAAGAAGTTAAAAGTGTTAACCCAATTAGAAGAATGACACCAAAGAAGGTGACCATCTCACCTAAGAAGTAGAAGAAAAAGGGAAAGGGAAAACAAACAACTTCCATCGAGAGCACCAATTAATAATGGTACGCAGAGATGTAATACCTAGATGGGGTATTATTGGGAAAAGAGTAGGAATCACACCTGAGAAAAATGATGGTGAGTGATTATAATCATTGCACCAACATGACAGAGAAATAAATGGATTTGGAGTTCATTCGATAACCAACAAGAGGACTCGTAAGGCATGCTCATATACAATGACGAAGTGAAGGTTAAATTGGAGAAGGCAGGTATGTTACAACTTTATGAAATACCATACTTCAAGATAAACCCGAGCACCTTTATCAATGGTTGATGTCGCGCATTCATGAGGATAATTTTTATTTTGTGGGGTACAAGATGTGCATAGCTCCCTAGCTGATTTCAAAGTTCACAGGCCTTATTTGTGAGGGAGAAAGTTTAGATGATGATCTAAGAGATAATGTGGCCATCAAGGAAATAGTAGTTACGTATGACTACAAGAAAGGATCATGATACTTTGACATCACAGAGATCGTAGACCTCATGATGAGTATGGGCATGCACTTGGTTAAAAAGCTCAATTATCAGGAGAGATGGACGTAGGTGAACAAGGCATGGCTAAACGTATGCCAAAAAATATCAAAGAGGACCATCTACAACTTGTTCGCTTTCATCACTGATCAGGGGATCATTTCTAAAAGTTCCCTAAACATACCTAAATGGTTTCAGTGTATAAGATCATCTTGAGATCTTTCCAACGACTATGAGAACACGACAAACGGACATCGGGAGCTCTAGATATGTTTGGTCAAAGTTCAGACAGCGGGAAAGTCAACTCTGGTCAACTGGTCAATATTGGACCAATGGCACTGTGACACGTGGCGAAAAGGCAAAAGGGAGTTGTTTGTTGGTTTTCGATCACCGGTCTTCGACGAGTGTAAAAATGGTGCATGGGAACAAGAGGCTCAACTTTTATTACGGAGGGGAGCCCGGCCGCCGTGTGGACTATGGTATTATCGCCAACGTGGTGGGTCCACAAGCCACCACGTGGCTTGCCACCACTCGTCGAATTCACTCGATTTGCCTATCGGGAGATGACAAGTGGGCTATATGCTATTTACTGAGTTAATTATTTCCATACCACATTACAGGGGTCGAAATTATATTTACTTGGTAAGTCCACTTTCCAAATGCCACACATGTATATGCCAAACCGCTATATATTAATGTTTATACATTAGTATTAAAGCTCACCAACCGACCACACATAACAGCCAACATGTTAGGTTATGTCCACGTGGTAAAGGCATGCAATGTCATGCGTGGAAGATTCCACGTGAGGAGAGGGAGGTGAAGCGGTGGAGATGGGGGCGGTTATGCTCCAAAGTGGTCCATTGACCACTATACATGCGCATGGAAAGGCTTAATAAAGCCTAAACTATTATCCAACCACCTAATGTGGGATATACCCACTTCTCCTTAGCTGTTCTTATGGGATTTTAATCCTATTTAAAATGCTAAGCGCCCTATTTGGGATTTAACCCATTAAAACAAGCAAATCCGCCAATATGGGTATTTGATCCCATTTATTTTGCTACGGGTAAGGCTTAGGTTTAAAATAGCCTAAGGATAATTTGCAAATGCATATTTTAAGGGCCCTATATTTTGTATAAATAGGGAACCCGTTCTTTGTAAAACACAGACACATATCCCAAGCTTATTATGTATTAAGCTTATTGTGGGACACACAACTCAAGCTTATTTTTTTTAAGCTTGTTGTGGGAGCACACAAAACCTGAGCTTATTATTTGTTAAGCTTATTTGTGGGATGTGTCAACAAGTATTGTCTATTGGCCTATTATTTTAGGCAATATTAGATGGAATATTTGTGATTGGGAGTGAAATGTAAACTACCCAATAGGCCCATTGAGCCACACCAATTACTTACAAATCCTGGATTGTCGACCAGAGTGCTAGCTTCGCATTGATAGCATCGGGAAGGCCGATCGAAGCCGAAGGAGATTGTACACCAGGAAGGTGGAAGTCGGGTGCTATTTTTCACCCTTGTCGTCCGAAGGTCTGGTTATTCTTCTAAGCAAGTTTAAATAGTTTCCATTAGGTTTTCTTGTGAAAGTACTATTGTAACTTACAAGTTTTGACTAGTGGAATGGTTCGACCACGAACCCGGAGACGTAGGCAATTGCCGAACTCCGTAATCAATCTTTGTGTAATTGTCTTATTGTCTTGCATTATTTTAAATTGATTACTTAAAAAGGAGTAAATCATCGACAAATATTTAAAGCCTACAAGGGTCCGAGATCAGGTAGTAATAATCTGATTATTTTCGGATCATGTTTGGTACCGAGTGGTAATCGACACTTGCAAACTTGCTAATCTTCAAAGCAAGTTTGGTATCAGAGCTGGTTTAGCTCCATATTTGTTTTTCAGTAAATCTGATTAACAAAGTGATTGCTTCAAGATTAGTGCAGTTGGTTTAGTTTGTGTGAACAGGGTACAAGTGCACTATGGGTAAGATGTCTACACAGGCGAAGCTCAAAGAGATGAAGCTTATAATCACCAGATCTAGGAAGAGAACTCTCTCCTGTGATCCATGTATTCCTCCTTGGAAGAGGAGAATGCTCGTTTGAAATTAGAATTGCAAACCAAGGATGAGCTCTTGGAAAGGTTGCAATGTGGTGATCAGAGGAAGGAAATACCTTCAACTTCAGATGTAGAGGCCATGGCAAATGATTGCATTGTAAGTTGTTCACCACGGGAATCTTCTTCTTCCTCCCATTTAGTTTCAGATTCAGGTAATGAAGTCTTTGGTTTGTTTGAAAAGCATACTAGAGGCATTGGATCCAAGTTACTAGATAAAATGGGATTTGATGGAAGAGGCCTTGGTAAAAATGGCCAAGGCATTGCTAACCCAATACAGGTCGAGGATCGTCCTCGTTTTGCGCAGTTTGGGTTATCCTAGTGTGGTAATGGAAATTGGAGAATTCTCTAAGAACGCTGATGGGAGACAAGCTTTCGAAAGAAAAGTAATTACCCCACTAGTCCTGCAAGAAGATTCTGAGCAGGAAAGTTGTGCTTCGTCGTCATAGGCAAGATGTGGTAAGAGAAATCAGCGAAGAGGTAATGAGATTCCACCTCCAGTTTCTTACCATAATCGTAAGCACAATAAAACTTCTGATCCACTTTTTCAACTTAAGAAGTATGGTTATGATTTTCAGAAGATGTGGAATTCCTTTCCATGTACTTTTTGTGGATTGCATAATCATTCAGTGGCCAAATGCTAGAAGAGAAGGACACTGATGAAGAAGTTGATGCCGTTCATCAGAACAAGGAAAATCAGAAAGACCAATCTCATCATGCAGAGTCGAGAAATGGTAGAAAGAGTTCCTCATCCCAAAAAAAGGAGATTAAGAGGAATTTTTGTGCTCATTGCCAAAGGAATGGGCATCGGTGGAAAATTGCTGAAATCGCATCCATCTCGCCATCGAGTAATGGCAAGCCAAAGATGGAATGGAGGCCTATGTAAAGGAAAAGGAGGCTTCTACTTCACCACCGGTTGACAAGTCAACCCAGGACCAGGTAATAGCTGAAAGTGAAATTCCTTTAAAATGGGTAAGTCAACAATTTTTCAATTATATATTGCATAATTCAGATTGATGAATCGTATGCAGTATTAAGTTTGGAGATCAGATTTTGTGAGAAAATGCTGAGAGAAAGGTTTATAATACTCAGTGGATTTTCTTACTTAGAAAATTTGATTAATGCTCCAAATATATCTCCTAATCAAGTGTGTGAGTACATTACATGCTTGGACACAGAATTAACTCATATAAAGCTTGGAGATTGATCTGTCATTTGTACAAACAATAGAGTTCGTAGAGATCATCTCGGAACTTCATTTTGTGTAGAGGCATTGTGACCATGCAGCATAATGGTAGCTGAATCACCATTGGCATTGACATCGGGTCAGAACTTCATTCTGTGTAGAGGCATTGTGACCGTGTAGTAGAATGGTACCTGATATTGTATGTCAACAAGAAGAGCTCTCAAAAGATCAGCTCGGAATGTCATTCAGTGTTAAGGCATTGTGACCACACATACGAATGATAGCTGATCAACAGACTTAGCATCGTGCATCGGAGGCTTGAGGTCTTGAAAAAGGCTTCGCATCATGTATCAGAGGTGTTGAGGTCTGTAATAGACTTAGCATCATGCATTGGAGGCTTGAGGTCTTGAAAGAGGCTTAACATCATGCATCGGAGGCATTGAGGTCTATAGAGACTTAGCATCATGCATCGGAGGCTCGAGGTCTTGAAAGAGGCTTAGCATCATGCATTGGAGGCGTTGAGGTCTGTAAAGGGATAAGGCATTGTCCATCACCGACATCGGAT
The DNA here is from genome assembly GCA_018340775.1 of Taxus wallichiana var. yunnanensis. Classification (NCBI taxonomy): domain Eukaryota; kingdom Viridiplantae; phylum Streptophyta; class Pinopsida; order Cupressales; family Taxaceae; genus Taxus; species Taxus wallichiana. Next base: position 192,679,553 of record CM031239.1, read on the forward strand.
CAATCAAAGCTCTATGTAACATGGAGTTCCTTCAAACTAGTTTGGATTCTATAGAATCAACTTGGAGCCAGGAGCTGTGTTATAGAGTAAAAGAAGATCCTTGTTGTCAGATATCAAGAATCTTAGCACCGCATAGAAGGAGCGTTGAGGTTTCATTTAGAAACTTAGCACCATAAAGCGGAGGCATGGAGGTCTTCTTCGAGATATCAGAGTGGCGCAGCAGAAGCGTCGTGGGCCCATAACCCACAAGTCCCAGGATCGGAGAAGAGTTGTCAAAGTGAGAAGGTTGGAGGAGAAGACCCAAGGGTCTACTATAAAGCAGCACTTCCGAGGTGGCAGCAGAGTTTTCGATTCAGGACAGTATGGAAGCTTTTTGGGACAAAAAGCTTTTCTCAGTGGGGAGGTGTGATTAGGGTATCATTTTTAAAATTTCCCTAAATATCCCTAAATGGTGTCAGTGCAAAAGATCATCTCGAGAGATTTCCAACAACTGTGAGAATGTGAAAAATAGACATCGGGAGCTCTAGATATGTTCGGTCAAAGTTCAGATAGCGGGAAAGTCAACTCTGGTCAACTGGTCAATATTGGACCAATGGCACTGCGACACGTGGCGAAAAGGCAAAAGGGAGTTGTTTGTTGGTTTTCGATCACCGGTCTTCGACGAGCGTAAAAATGGTGCACGGGAACAAGAGGCTCAACTTTTATTATGGAGGGGAGCCCGCCGCCGTGTGGACTATGGTATTATCGCCAACGTGGTGGGTCCACAAGCCACCATGTGGCTTGCCACCACTCGTCGAATTCACTCGATTTGCCTATCGGGAGACGATAAGTGGGCTATATGCTATTTACCGAGTTAATTATTTCCATACCACATTACAGGGGTCGAAATTATATTTACTTGGTAAGTCCACTTTCCAAATGCCACACATGTATATGCCAAACCGCTATATATTAATGTTTATACATTAGTATTAAAGCTCACCAACCGACCACACATAACAGCCAACATGTTAGGTTATGTCCACGTGGTAAAGGCATGCAATGTCATGCGTGGAAGATTCCACATGAGAGAGGAGGTGAAGCGGTGGAGATGGGGCGGTTATGCTTCAAAGTGGTCCATTGACCACTATACATGCACATGGAAAGGCTTAATAAAGCCTAAACTATTAACCAATTGCCTAATGTGGGATATACCCACTTCTCTTAATGTTCTTATGGGATTTTAATCCTATTTAAAATGCTAAGCACCCTATTTGGGATTTATCCCATTTCATATGCAAAACGACCAATATGGGTATTTGATCCCATTTATTTTGCTACGTGTAAGGCTTAGGTTTAAAATGCCTAAGGATAATATGTAATTGCATATTTCAAGGGCCCTAATTTTGTATAAATAGGGAACCCGTTCTTTGTAAAACACATACACATATCCCAAGCTTATTATGTATTAAGCTTATTGTCGGGACACAAAACTCAAGCTTATTATTTTTTAAGCTTGTTGTGGGAGCACACACAACCCGAGCTTATTTTTTGTTAAGCTTATTTGTGGGATGTGTCAACAAGTATTGTCTATTGGCCTATTATTTTAGGCAATATTAGATGGAATATTTTTGATTGGGAGTGAAATGTAAACTACCCAATAGGCCCATTGAGCCACACCAATTACTTGCAAATCCTGGATTGTCGACTGGAGTGCTAGCTTCACATTGATAGCGTCGGGAAGGCCGATCGAAGCCAGAGGAGATTGTACACCAGAAGGTGGAAGTCGGGTGCTATTTTTCACCCTTGTCGTCCGAAGGTCCTGGTTATTCTTCTAAGCAAGTTTAAATAGTTTCCATTAGGTTTTCTTGTGAAAGTACTATCAGAACTTACAAGTTTTGACTAATGGAACGGTTCGACCACAAACCGGAGACGTAGGCAATTGCCGAACTCCGTAATCAATCTTTGTGCAATTGTCTTATTGTCTTGCATTATTTTAAATTGATTACTTAAAAAGGAGTAAATCATTGGCAAATATTTAAATCCTACAAGGGTCTGAGATCAGGTAGTAATAATCTGATTATTTTCAGATCAATCACGGATGGAATCATATATAGTGCACATGAGGGTGATAAAATACTATTAGGAAACTTCCTCCTTACAATTATCTTCTCGTAAATCGAGTGCTCGATGGGACGATTAATTTTGTTTGGGAGTATCTAGAGGAATATTCTTCGCCAGCGAAGAGGTTCACAAAATATACTTGTGAGACCATGACAACCACTCACAAGGAGCATCTAGAGAAGTGGTACAAGCACATGAGGGATGCATTTGAGGTGGAATGGAGAATTCTAGAACAATTACCAGTGCTTTTGGATGGAGAAGCAAAGTTTTTAGTGTACTAGCACTTCTACATTAGAAGATTCAAATTGATAGATGAAACAATGAGCCCCTGGAAAAATCTTCCCTTCTCCTTCACCGCGTAATACTTCCAAGTGGGGTGAACAGGTTTCAAAGAGGCCAAGAGACTAAGGTTCAACCTTAGTGAGGTGGATCAAGACTACAGAGAGCTACGCAAGAAGCTTGTCTACCCCAAAAAGTGCACATATGTGGAGAAGTATGTCTCCCACAAGGTCCAGATGACGAATCCCCTGACTTTACCAATTGCAGGTAGTACCACAACAAGGGTGTATCTACGTATAAGGCCGAAGTTTGAAAAAGGTGCTTACCTAGAATGTGATTTATCCATTCTTGAGGACCCTACAAGAAGGAGAAATCCCATGCTAAAGAAGAGAAAGAGAGAGAAGAGGTACAAGAGAGAATGGCCCTAAGTGTCCAAATTTCATAATAAGTGGGTGTGCGAAGGCAAGTACCAAGCCAAGCACTTACATGCGCCGAAAGAAGTCCCCGACAAGAGATAAGACCCGAAGAGGAGGAATTGGAGCAAGGAGAGCCACACACTCAAGAGGAAGTGCCGAAGGAGAAGTCACCAAAGGAGGAGGAAGGGAAAATAGAATCTCCCTGTCAGAAGAAGCGAGAAGGTGACAGAGCACGATGAATAAGAGGATATGGAAAGCTTGGATGCCTATATAGGTGAAAAGGATGATGATGAGCTAGAAGAGGTTTAAGGCCCTCCATTTTTCAAAGTACATGATTTGGAGGAAGAGGGAGAGGAAGAAAATAATGAATACATCTTTGTTCGAAGGAAGGATAACAAGGAAGCGAGTACAAGGAATCAGAGGACCCCAAGCCTCATAAAGGGAATAGATAGACAAGGATGTAGAAAGGGAAGTTAGGATCATTGAAACCTTGGTGGAGTAAGAAGTAGAGTGGAGTGCGGAGGAAGTTCTAAAAAGGATGAAGAAGAAAGCGTCAGGAAAGAACATGATAGTGTAGGGGAGGCCCTAGCCTAGATGTGAGCTTTCATAGGGTTGTGCATATAGGAAGGAAGAGCATATAAGTAGAACAAGGTCGTGTGATGGAATACATTGACGATCTAAGCAAGGTTTTGTGCACACATTTTCAAAGCACTATGTTGATTTAAGTAACTCTTTCATATGAAATCATTTGATGAGGAAGGTGCATACTCTTAGACAAGGAAAATGATTTTTTGGGCATTTGAGTCCCACATTGATGAGCCCGAATTTGAAGTAAGCTAAGGGGGATTGATGCAAGTGTCGAAATCAAAAGGAACCAACCCCTTGGTGAATGCTCAAAGCAGCCTATCTAACAAATAGATCTCGTAATGTGTGGAACAAAGTCTTGGTCAAAGTGAAGCTAGACTCTTTGGGAGAAACGACAGGGTGAAGTTTCTAGAGGCAGAGATGGAGAAGAAATAAGAAGAGCTCATGGAAAAGACCAAGGACTTAAAGCAGGAAGATATAGTCAAGACTCGGCTAAGGCATGAACTGAAGGAAGAAAAGGAAAGGGTACGCGAGGTGTATAAGAAAATAGAGATGATAACGAATGTTAATGTCCTAAAGCATCTAGAATTGACACCACCCACGCAGAAGTATGAATCCTCCCCGTAATTCCTAGATGACTTGAGTCACGTTCTCACCATGGAGAGGAAACCACTTTCCTTAGAATCTATAAAAGAAGCATTGGTGCACTAGAATGAGAAAAATATGAAGGTGGTGGATATTATTGATCATTAAAACAAGATCCTTACCAAATTAAAGGCTTCCATGCTTTGGTAGCAGAGGTTGCCTATGAAAATCTGTAAGTGCGGATAGGGATAGAGTGGTGAGCATCTTGGTCACCACCCATGAAGTGGAACTCAAGGATTTCCAAGAAAAGAACAAGGGTAATAGGGATGAATGAGATAAAAAATTTCCGAGGTAAAGAAGAAATCGGAGGCTATTAAGACCTTGTGAGGCTCAATCAAGAACTGGCTAAAGGAATTATACCCCCAAATCACTCGAAGGATGGATGCGCTTGAATATTCAGTAAGAAATTGGAGGGGTTGTCAATAATATGAGTGCCAAGGATAAGAGATGAGATTTGAGGAGGTGAGTGTCCTAGTTGGTGACCTTTTTCAACAAGCGCAAGATGAGGTTGATACTTGAGAAAAGATGGAGGAAAATTTGAGAAATGATTTCCCTCTCCTCCTTCAACAGTAGTCATGAATCCCCCATTCTTTCATTATTTTCCCCCCTACTCTTCATTATTTATTCATTGAGAGAAGTGTTCCTATGGATGGAGAATAGGCGTAGTGTGGAGTGGTGTTGGGCTCCTAAAATATCGGCTAAGTACGTAAAGGCACGTGGGCGTGATGGTCTAATTGGAGAAGGGAACACAAGGTAAAGGCACACAGATAGGGTTTTAGAAGGGTTTAGCAGAACCCTTGGTGCCCGCAGAGAAAATAAATGATTCTAGAACTTATCCATATTCGATGGTTTAGGTAGAACACGAGAAAAGTGTGACCCGATTGCGCATGTGGAATGGATAAGGGGCCATCCGGCAATAGGGTGACCTAGGAATGAATATTCCATGTGAGAGAAGGATCTAGAAGGTCATCATGTAAAAGAGTGGAGAGCTCAGATCTGAAGAAGCATGCTCCCATTCATGACCACCTTGACACTTGGCAACTGATCAGTATCTTCGGTAAAGTCATGGAGGTGGTGGAAAAGGCTATAAATACAAGCGCCTAGTAGAGGAAAGAGGAATCGAAAGAATATGGAGAGATCATATAAGAGGTGAAGCTCTGTAGAAATACATGGAGAGTTTTATGGGTTGGGTTTAGGAGATCTGTAGGAGTAATGGTATATCAAGGGATGGGTCTATGTTTTCCTTTGTATTGTAAGGGACCTAAGTCCAATTCTGATGCATGGTTCTAATCTGCACTATCATTTTGGTCTATAATGACCCTGATAGATGTAATGTGATTATTAGACATGTTGAATATGAATATATGTGGTTTGTGGCTTATACATATTTCTTTTTGATATGTTCTGTATGTTTCATATGAATGGGTATAATCATTGTGCATCTCCTTTCCATTATGATTCAGATCTGTATTCTTTTAATACGTTTCTTATCTAAATAGATGCATTGGTATTAACACTCATCCTAAGCTCTCATGATGAATGTTGGGTTTCTTTCATTCTTTCTATTACACATCTGTGATAGATACTGCATTCTTACACAACTCACATAAAGGAGGGGCTTGGTGCTCGCCTCGTGCCTCGGGTGAGTGTCTAGTGCGTGACTGGGTGATAGGCCGATGCACATGGGAGTTTCCTTGTTCTCTTAATGGGTATAAAAATTGACTACATCACCTATAATCTAGTTTTTGAATGGTTTTTTTGGACTGATTTGGATGGTGTTTTTGTATCCTTTCTTTCAACTTCTTCATTTTCATCTTCTTCTTCATCCTTTCTAATTTCTTCCTTTGAATAATCAATTTCTTGTGTCTTATTATTTTTATACTTGATATCATCCACTTTCACATTTACACTTTCAAAAATCTTGTGTGTTCTCATATTGTAGCATCTATATGCCTTTCTTCTTGAAGAGTAACCAAGAAAAATACCTTCATCAGATCTAGAATCAAACTTACCCAAGTCTTCATCATCTCTTTTGATATAACATGTGCTTCCAAACACTCTGAAATATTTGATTGTTGTTGGTCTGCCCTTCCATAATTCATAAGGTGTCTTGTTGTTATTTACTCTAATTTTCCCTCTATTCAAAATGTAAACTATTGTGTTGATTGCTTCTCTCCAAAACATATCAGACAACTTAGAATCATTTAGCATTCATGGACCATTCAATTATTTCTCTCTACAACACCATTTTGCTAAGGAGTCTTTGTAGTTGAGTAATGTCTCCTTATTCCATGATTCTCACAAAATTCTTCAAACTCATTTGAAGTAAATTATCCTCCATGGTCATATCTTAGGCACTTGATTCTCTTACCAGTTTCATTTTCAACTAAGGATTTGAACACCTTAAACTTCTCAAATGCTTCATATTTCTCTTTTAGAAAATTAACCCAAGTCATTCTAAAATAATCATCAATAAATAACATGAAATAGCTCTCAAATTTCATGCTTTGAGTCCTTATAGGCCCACACAAATCCATATGAACCAAATCCAATGGATTTGTAGTTGAGTACTCCTTTTTCTTAAATGTAACCCTTGTTTGGTTCTCATGTTGACATAATGTTGGGATCTTGGAATATTGACTAAGTATGAAGGCGCATGGGTGCGCGGGACCCCGATTATAGAAGGGCATACAAGGCAAAAGTGCATAGGAGGAATAATTAAGGAGGCATATGGTTCAAAGCATGTAAAAGGAGGTTCGAAACTTAGCTGATTTAAGAAACAAAGGAAAAACACATGAAAAGCATGATCGATTGCCCACGATAAGATGCCATCTTAGCAATAGGTGGCTCAGGAAAGAGCATGCCAGCGAATGAATCTTCTAGAAGACCATCATGAGATGGAGTGGAGAGCTCAGGCATGAGGAAACATGCTCGCTGAAGGACCACATTCGACACTTGGTGACGGATCTAAGGGTGTGGCAAGGTTATTTGTTAGTGCAAGAAGGTGATTTGTTGGTCTAAAGAAACTACAAGGATATGGAGGCCGTTATGAGCCCTATGAATCTTGTATGTCTAAACTTCATTCCTGAATACTCTTATACTACTCATAAATGAATGCTTCCCACTAGAACTCACATAAAAGAGAGACTCAACACCCGCGCATGCCTCGGGTGAGCGCTCAACTTATCTTTGGGTGATAGGCCGATGTGCATGGGATTCCTTCCTTTTATAGTGGGAGTAAAATTGACTAAATCTTGGTTCCGTTGTCGGGACCTATTTTTGAAGTTGTAGTGGGATATAACATGCATCATGATCTGTGTAAAGAGTAATGACAGATCAGTTAACATTGGAAAATTTTGAATCATGGTTTAAGAGCACGGAGGATGAATTTTCCCGAGAGATTGAGATTCAAAGACTGACCCGAGTTTGATACACGTAGATGGGTAGAGGAAAATCTCTACCATGATTTATATGAGACTTTTTTCTGTTAATTCCCGGTATAGTTATTTGGGTGGCTTTTAGCCCATGCATCTAGATCAAGTTGGAATTATGGATCACAAATATGTACTAAAGAAGACAACCAAAGGTTTCGGGATGTAGATCGATGTGGACTGTGCTATAGATCACCGGTGGGGAGGAGTACTAGCTAGCTAAACTCTAGAATACGCCATTTCCACGTATTCTTGTCTAGATATTGATGGTTACTATTAGTGTAAATTAGTAGCACCCTCTGGATGTTCCATCGATTTCTAGTTTGACATTTTAGCATCCAAAGTGTGATTGCACAACATTCAATCCTTTCCCCAAGTGTGGGACTTGTGTAAAAAGTGGGAAAAGAATCTCCAGATTAGAGGTTGGTTCCTCAACTCCTTTTTTCAAGTGTTCTTAGCATTATGCGCAGAGGGTTTACCTATAATTTAAACAAACTTTGCCAAGGGGACGGGGTTGGAAAATGCAAAAAAATAAACCTAGTCTAAATAAGGTGATTCACCAAAGGAGTAGTAGACACTGCACTCGCAAAACATACACAATCCATAAGAAAATACAACACAAAACATGCACAAATTTCCAAAATGTAATGAAATATCAGGAAACAATGATAAACATATGAGAGGATTGAGAAAATTTAAATCACAGAACATATATTATCATTCTAGGTCCAATACAGTGCATTACAATGGCCAAGAGGCAAAAAGAGATGTTGTATTTGCATGAAAAGGTAAAAATTTCCACAAATCTGCCAAAGGAGGAAGAAAAGAGAAGTTGTAGAGCCAGAAAAAATGTCTAACCTCTTCAAAAATGAGCCCATTCTGGCTTTTACAATGCAAATTCAGACTCAGGAGAGAGAAACACGGGAAAACATGAAAGATGCTTCAACCACCAACCAAATGGTATTAAAACAAAGCATGGGCACCCTCAAAAGTCCATTCCCTGACATTTTTAACCATGCTGGGAGAGAATGCGTGCCATACTTCATTAAAAATGGTGGTTGAAATGTCAGTTTTGTTGATTTCCACGTGCCAGAGGTGTTTTCCAATTTTCTCCCTCTAAACTCCACCAAAACACAAAATTGAGCCCGAAATCATGTAGAGAATTTCACCAGATTTCCATTGATATAAAGAACACAAGAAACCAAGCTCTGGATCGAAATTTATGCCCCTCTGAAAATTTAGGGCAAAATAGGGCCGAAAATGGGTTGGTGGGCGAAAATTTGAAATTTTCCCACTTTTTGCATTTGGGAAAATTTCCCCAAAATCTCCACGCCCCACTGCTCTGGTGCCATGTGGCATGATCTCGATTTGTTGCGGGCCCTAGGGACCTCATTTTCCATCGTTTTGGCCTTTGGAAAATTTTCCAAAATTCTCTGCCAGTTGGAGGACCCGAGGACACGTGGCATGATTTGATTCGCCACGGACCCTTTGCTCCCAAATTTTCTCGTCATCCATGTTGATCATCTTCCTTGAAATTTGGACATGTGCAAAACCCATTAGACGTGGGCCTTTCATGTTCATTTTCCCGTGGGCCTGCCTTATGTTTTTGGTCACCACGTGGACATGTGGCATGATTTTACTAGCTCGGGCTTTGGGGGTAGGCTTTTCCTTCAATATTTTCCTTTGATTTTGCCTTGGGAAAAATTCCCAACTTCTTCCACACTCCACCACTCTAATGACACATGGTGCCTTTCAATTGGTTGGCGGGCCTGGGGCCAAGAATTTTCTTTGCACTAACATTTGGGAAATTTTCCCAACTTCTTCCCGCCGGTTCGACCCCCGACGCCCGGTGACACATGGTGTCATGCTATTAGATGTGGGCCTTGGGGGTGAAAAATTTACTTGTGCTAACCCTTTGGAAATTTTCCCACCTTTTCCCCACTTGGACACGTGGCCGCATCTTATTCGCCGGTGGGCTATCGGGCCAAAAAATTCCTTTCTGAACCTTGCCAAACACTTGGTAAAAATTCCAAGTTTACCTCCGCCTCGCCCTTCCAAGGACACATGGCCTCCTTCCATTGGCTCGGGTTTGCATGGGAAAATTTCCCATTACACCAACACTTGGTAAAAATCCAAAAATTTCTCCCTCCTCCCGATTGCTCCGATGCCGACGTGGCGGCTTCTGATTGGCTGGCGGGACTGTCTAGGGAAAATTTCCCACAAAAACTCCATCGAGCCATAACTTCAAAAATACATGGAGTTAGGAAGAAAACTTTACCTTTCTGGAAATTTGAGAAAGAGCTCTATCCAATGGTGCCATTTCCAGAAGGTTTTGAGTTCCTGAAAGATAAAAATTATGACTGAGGCACAAGAGAGGAAAGAATGAAGGGATTTAGCCAAAAAATGAGCAAGGGGCTCATTTTGGATGTCAATTTTTAGGACCGAGGGGGTAATCACCGCCTACTAGATGAAGTTAACAGATTGCTTGAAGTAATCCATTGGGCATGGAGTCATCAAATTCCCTACTTGGCAATCTAACCGATTAGAACAATGCAAGGAGGAAGAGGAGGGTAGAACACCTCCCGATGGAGCAAGGCCTACAAAACACACTCCTGGAATAGAAACCCCGTGCCAAAGCACTTAGGAAAGCAAAGCTAAATCTACCACAAAAAATTGTGCATAAGCACTTAGAGGAATGAAAACCTAATCTAATATGTACAAGGTGGAGGATTTCCTTCAAAAGAGAAATGCTTCAGATGGATTCCATTGATTGGAATCTATAATTCTTCACCATCCAATGTAGACAATTGGAAAGCATTGTTGTCCTTACAATTTGTGACCATGTAGGGGCCACTCTAAATGGCATCAAATTTTGAATGCCTCCCGGTTTTTCTCTGTCTCGCATCCCACTTTAACATTAGATCCCTAACTTGGAAAGATGTATCCTTGGCATTTCTATCAAAGGTATTCGTGATCAAAGCTTGATCCTTCTCCATTACTTGGGATCCCTGATTTTTGATCTCTTGGAGCTCCATCAATTCTACATACCTAACCTCCATGGGTCCAAACTCCAACAACTCCAACTGTTTCATGAGTTCCAACGTTGGCAACTCAAGTGACATGGGAAAAATTGCCTCTCTTCCATAAACAAGCTTGAATGGAGAATTACCTATAGATCTCTTGGGGGTTATCCTATCAGCCCACAAGGCTGATTTCAATTTAGTATGCCAAGCCCTCTGATTTTCATCAAGAGTCCTCTTGATGATCCTTAACAAGTTCGTGTTTGTAGATTTGGCTTGGCCATTACCCTAAGGATAATAATTTGATGAAGTGCTTAGGTAGATCCCATTCTTGACAACCCATTTAGTTTCCTTGGATCTAATGAATTCCAATGCATTATCTGATATTATTGTAGCAGGTATGCCAAATCTGGTTGCTATCCCTTCATAGAAGTCTAGGATGCTAGATTCATTTGCTTCCTTGAGTGCCACCGCCTCAGTCCACTTGGTGAAGTAATCTATTGCTGTTAGAATCCACTTGTGTCCTTGGCTTGAATTTGGATTAATGACTCCAATGAAGTCCAAACCCCATTGCATGAATGGTTGGTCAACTGAAATTGGATGCAATGGAAGGGTAGATAGTCTCTCCTTACCTGTGAAGAATACACAATTATTGCACCTCTTGATCCATCCATAACATCCGAAAATCTTGGGCCAATAATAGCCAGCCCTCATGATCTTGAGAGCTATCATCCTTGGTGCAAAATGACCCCAGCCTGATCCACCATGGAACTCTTCCAACACTCGTGAATCGATTTGTACTAATGCATCTCAAGCACTCCATTCACATCTCTTTTGAATAAAACACCATCAACAAGGGCATATGGGACAACCTGTAACCTGAAGTGTCTCCTTTTGGTTTTATTCATCTCTCGGAGGGCATAGGTTTGTGTGTAGGAAGTGTATTATGTCTTGGGTCCAGCAAGGAGTGAGGACACCATCATTTTCTTCTTGAATGCTTCCTTGTTCATGGCTGTCTCAGCAACACCAAAATAGCCTCTTTCTCATTGCATGCTTTTGTTTGTTTGTTTGTTCGGGACCAACTACTCACAAAATCCTTTTCCTCTAACCAACTTGGTGAATTTGATCTCAATTTCATACTCCATGACACGTGTAATCCATCCTAATCTCTTTTCATTCAGGTCTTTGTTGAGGAGGAAGTCTTTAACTCCCACATGAGAAACTAGCAATTGAACCTTGTTGTTTGAAACTAGATGCTTAAATTTCTTCAAGCTCCTAATCACTACTAGAAAATGCTTCTCAATGAAGGAATATCTCACCTCACAAATCCTCCCGGGCTTTGGTGAAGAATGCAATTGGCTGTTCATCATTTTCTTTGTTCGTTGTATCAAAATTGCGAAATAGTATCATCACCTCCAAATGCATAGAGTATGAAATATTTGGAGAAATCTGTGTTAATGAGAGTTGAAGCTTCGTGAGATGGCCTATTTGATTGCTTCAAAACTTGCCTTTCCTTCTGCTATCCATTTGAAAGCCATGCTTTTCTTTAACATCTTGGTGATAGGCTTGACTAGGGCTGCAAAATTTGGGACAAACCTCTGAACAAAATTTATCCTTCCCAAGAAACTTTGGAGGGCTTTCTTGTGGCTTAGTAATGGTAGTGCTCTTATGGCTTCAACTCTTTCTGGATCAATTGTTAATCCTTATTTTGAGACAATGTGGCCAAGGAGCTTTCCTTCATGAGCTAGAAAAATAAAATTTTTGGGATTCAATGATACCCCAAATCTTCTGCACTTTTGGAACACTTGTCTCAAATGAAAGAGATGGTCTGCTGCATTTTTGAAAAAATAGTGATATCATCTAGATATATCAACACCATTTTTTTAATCAAATCCTTGAACGCCATGTCCATTTCCCTTTGGAATGTAGCTCCAGCATTGGATAGCCCAAATGGCATTTTTCTATATGCATAAGTCCCCCATTTGGTTGTGAAGGCTATCTTGAATTGATCCTCTTCCTTCACCATGATCTAATTGTACCCTGAATAGCCATCAAGCAATGAAAACCTTTCAGAGCCAGCAACAACTTGCAAAATCTGCTCCATAGAAGGAAGTGGGTAATGATCCTTGAGAGATGCTCTATTCAAATCTCTAAAGTCAACACACAATCTGATTTCTCCACTCTTCTTTCTAACTGGAACCAAGTTGGCTACCCAACTAGAATGCTTGATAGGAAATATGATACTTTCCTCTATCAACTTATTTAATTCTCTTGTCATGAGAGGCTCCATGTGTGGATTGACTAGTCTTTGTTTTTACCGATGGGTTTAGCACTTGGGTCTAGTTCAATGGTGTCTTTGGGATAACTTGGGATTGAAACCTTTCAAATATTCATAGCTCCAGGAAAACACATCAAGGAATTCTTGACAAAGCTGTATGAACTCATACCTTTCTTGCTCAATTGTCACTTTACCAATTTGGAGTGACTTGCCTTCTTCCACCAAGATGGGCACTAAATCTTCTCCCTTGACTTGGATGTTTGCTTTCTCCTTCCTAAACTGATCATTAGGATTGAAAATGGACTCCAAAGTGACAAGTCCCTTTGGTAGTTTGTTGGTTCTTAGCTGTACCACTTGATCACCATACTGTTGTTCTAACTTTTCCTAATTTTTAGCTGAGAACTCAGCCTCTTCTTGCAAGAAATGGATGATTTGTTGATCATTTTCAAACACTTGCCAACTTACATTGTTGTCTGGCACTGAAGGCCTTACAATCACATGAATGCTTGGCTATACTTTTTCTTTCTTGATGCTTTCAACAACATCAAAGGCTGCTCCAACTGCTGCAAGCCTGTCAGCAGCTTGGTTCTCTTTTCTAGGGATGGATTTGATGCTAAAACCCTCAAAATCTTCAATGAGGTCCCACACCCTATTTTTGTAGCACTTGAGCAGATCATTCTTGGTAGCATGTTGCCCTTAACTTGGTTAACAATCAGCTCACTATCACCAAAAACTTGCAAGTTCTTTATTCCCCTCTTGATTGACCAATGCAATCCTTGTATCAAAGCTTCATACTCAGCAATGTTATTAGAACATGCAAACTGAAATCTAAAAGATAAATAGTACTTAACTCCTTGAGGTGAAACAAGCATAGCTCCCCCTCCTGTGCCTTGTCTACTTCTTGATCCATCAAAGAACAACTACCATACCTCATTGTCATCCTTGTGGTCTAGCTTGGTGATGCTAGGAATAGGCTGATTTTCTTCATGCATGCAATAGACTCCTAGCTCAGATTCTTCTATTTCTTGATAAGGATCAAAATCATGCACCTTTCTTGCCCATTCATCAAGAGTCAAATCTGGGATGCTCCCAACCTTGGTGTTAGCTTCATCAGTGCTTGGATAATCTTCTTGATCAAACACTGAATAGTTGGCATTGATTTGGCTTGGGGTGTGAGGCTCAATGTGAAAGTTTGCGATAGGTTCATATCTAATTGTAGCCTTAGTTCCATATCTTGTTCTAAACAACATGTGTGACCAATCAACAGATAAGTAACCTCCAATCTTAGCTATGAAATCCCTTGACCAACATAGGGAAAAGAGTGGTCGAAGATCTATTACTGAGACATCTTACAAAACAACAACGTTGGGGCATGCATGCAAAGTAAGACTCAAGTTTTTAATCACTCCTACTTTTTTCACTATTGTCCCATCCAATTGCACTACCCTTTTAGATATGAATTCATATTGGAGCCCCAACTGATCAGCTATTTACTTGGGCATTACTGAGCTACTTGCCCCGGAATCAATCATGCAATTGTGTACTAATTGGTTTACAATGATCAATGAAACATAGAAAGGAGGGGGCTTTAACATTTCACCTTGTTGTCCTTCATGATTCCCTTCACCCCGGGAAACATTTATGAATACCTTCTCTTGCATTTAGACTCGTTGATTTGAAGTTGACCAGTCCTTCATGGCAGCTTGTAGCAAATCTCTTTGGCCTGGGATGGATAGTGATTCCCACATTGATATGTTTACATTTGTCTTCTTCATCTAATCAATGATGTTGAATGGAGATGAAGCATCTCTCTATTGTCCTTTGGCCTGCACACTCATTCCTTACAAATGGGAAGCAACAACTGGCATATGAGTTGGTCTAGGAGCTGGTTTGGGCGGTCCTTGCATGTTTGGAACTGCATTTTGTTTGCCAACAGTCTGTGGAGTGGTGGAAGGTTGTGGATTACTTGGAGCCAATGGTTGTCCTTCACCTAAATTTCTCCTTTTTGACCTTGTGTTGGCTGTAACACCTTGAGAGATTGTTTTATTCATGCCAAAAAAGTCTTCTTCCTGCCAGTTTACAAGTGTGGTATCATTTGGAGCTGATTGTTGCTGGGATGTTTCTTACTGTTGATTATTTCCTTGAATCCTTCACCCTCCACACCAGTTGTTGTTACCATTAAGGCTTAATTTAGAGCACCATTGAAGCACATAGACTAGTTGTGAGGTTAATTGCATGGGAAACACCAATCATACTCTTGAGCTATGTTGTTTTGTACTGGCACTAGTGCTTTAGAGGCGAGATGCAGCGGTGGGATTATAGGGCTAGAATGGTCTGTTGGTAGGAGGCCTTGCTTGATTTTGATTTGCAGCTAGATTGGGTGGTCTTTGAGGCTGGTATGGCTACCTGTTAGGCTGAGCTTGAGGTTGATAAGAAGGTCTAAAACTTTGGGCTTCCGCCTCTTGAGCATAACCAACTCATTACCTAAATTTTGCAATTTCTTCACGACTTCTTGAATTTCATTTGAGGCACTAGAAGATGAAGTAGAAGCTTCACTTGAATTCTGATATCTAGGAGTGGGAATAGGAGCTAAAATAGGTGCTTGACTAGTGCTTGGGCTCTCTAAATTTGGATACAATGGCATTGGAGGCCTAGGAGCTAGCTTACCAGCTTGGATCAGACAATTTTCAGCCCTAATGGCAATGCTATAAGCAGCAAGGATAGTTGTGCCTCCCATGGATTGAATTGACATAGAAATATCAGAATTTAAAGCTTTAAGGTAATATAGAAAAGCACCTTCCACTGTTGGCCTTACTGCCATTGGAATTCTCTCCCAAGTCCTTTGAAATCTGAAGTTGAAGTCAGTCAGCTGCTCATTGGGAGCTCTCTTGATAGTTGTCAATTGTCCCAAAAGGGACAAGTTATCTCCTTTTCTACAAACTACTCATGGAGGGCCATACATAGCTGGTTCCAATTTTGGATATAGCTTGAAGTAAGGCTCCTGAACCATTACAAGGCTTTCCCTTTGAATGAAGATGCCAACAATTTGACAGCAACTTGCATCTCATCAATCTCATGGATTACACAAATATTAACAATAACCTTAACATGATCACCGGGAGGAGTGGTCGATTCTCTCCAGTAAAGTATGGAATGTTCTTGAATGTCAGAATCGGGATTGGATTTTGTTCATTGAGAGCAAGTGGGTTGCTACCAGTGAAGTTGACATATGGGTTGTGTTGTGCCATTCTAATTGGCCTTAGAACCCTTGTTGATTGGATGAAAGGTCTACTGGTGGAGGAGGTTATAGAGTTCTGTTTGGTGGAGATGGAGACCTTTGAATTCTCCTCCCTCTTTGTCTTCTTCTTGGAGATAATTGCAAATACTCAAACAAAACTTCTTCTTCTCCAACTCTTGACCTTGTGGAGATTCTTCTCATGAGTTTTTCAGGTCTGGACTACTAAAACCAGTTGATTCTTCTTCTTTGGAGTCACCAGATGTGCAATTTAGGGCTCTTTCAGCAAGAAACTTACAACAAATACACATCAATTTTGTTACAATGAAGATGAAGACCTCTAAGGTCCCACCAGGTGTGCCAAAACTATTAGTGCAAATCAGCAAAGCACCCTCTGGATGTTCCATCAGATTTCTAGTTTGACATTTTAGCATCCAGTGTGATTGCACAACATTGAATCTTTTCCCCCAAGTGTGGGACTTGTAAAAAGTGGGAAAAGAATCTCTAGATTAGAGGCTGGTTCCTCAACTCCTTTGTTCAAGTGTGCACAACATTCTGCAGAGGGTTTACCTATAATTTAAACAAACTTTGCCAAGGGGACAGGGTTGGAAAAATGTCAAAAAATAAACCTAGTCTAAATAAGGTGATGCACCAAAGGAGTAGTAGACACCTGCTACTGCAAAACATACACAATCCATAAGAAAATACAGCACAAAACATGCACAAATTGCCAAAATGTAATGAAAGATCAGAAACAATGATAAACATATGAAAGGATTGAGAAAATTTTAATCACGAACATAAATTATCATTCCAGTCCAATACAAGTACATTACAATGACCAAGAGGTAAAAAGAGATGTTGTATTTGCATGAAAAGGTAAAAAATTCCACAAATCTACCTAATGAGGAAGAAAAGAGAAGTTGCAGCAGAGCGAAAAATGTCTAACCCCTTCAAAAATGAACACATTCTCGCTTTTACAATGCAAATTTAGACTCGGGAGAGAGAAATGCGGGAAAACATGAAATATGCTTCAACCACCAACCAAATGGCATTAAAATAGCATGGGCACCCTCAAAGGTCCATTCCTAACATTTTTAACCATGCTGGGAGAGAATGTAGGCCATACTTCATTAAAAATGGTGGTTAAAACATTAGTTTTGTTAATTCCCACATGTTAGAGGCATTTTCAAATTTCCTCCCTCCAAACTCCACTAAAACAAAAATTGAGCCCGAAATCATGTAGATAATTTCACCAGCTTTCCATTGATATAAATAACACAAGAAACCGAGCTCTAGATCGAAAGTTATGCCCCTCTGAAAATTTAGGGCAAAATAGGGCGAAAATGGGTTGGCGGGCCAAAAATTTGAAATTTTCCCACTTTTTGCATTTGGGAAAATTTCCCCAAAAATATCTGCACCCCGCTGCTCTAGTGCCATGTGGCATGATTTGATTGGTTGTGGGCCCTAGGGGCCTCATTTTCCATTGTTTTGGCCTTTGGAAAATTTTCCAAAAATTCTTCGCCGACTGGATGACCCGAGGACACGTGGCATGATTTGATTCACCGTGGGCACTTTGCTCTCAAATTTTCCATCGCTATTGACCATCTTCCTTGGGCTAGACATCTGCAAAACCCATTAGACATGGGCCTTTCATGTTCATTTTCCCTACGGGCCTGCCTTATTTTTGGTCACCACGTGGACACGTGGCATGATTTTATTGGCTCGGGCTTTGGGGGACGGACTTTTCCTTCAATATTTTCCTTTGATTTTGTCTCGGAATAATTCCCAACTTCTTCCATACTCCACCACTCTAAGGACACATGGTGCCTTTCAATTGGATGGCAAGCCTGGGGCCAAGAATTTTCTTTGCGCTAACATTTGGGAATTTTTCCCAACTTCTTCCCGCCGGTTCGACCCCGACGCCTCGTGGGACACGTGGCACAATGATATTGGATTGGGCTTTGGGGGATGGACCTTCCTTTTCAAATTTTCCAAACTTGGGAAAAAGGAAAAATTCCTCTTGCACCTCTAACCCCCAACACCCCGGTGACATGTGGCGCCATGCTATTGGATGCGGGCCTTGGGGGTGAAAAATTTACTTGTGCCAACCCTTGGGAAATTTTCCCAACTTCTCCCCACTTGGACATGTGGCCGCATCTTATTCACCGGTGGGCTATCGGGATGAAAAATTCCTTCTAAACCCTATCAAACACTTGGTAAAAATTCCAAGTTTACCTCCGCCTCCGCCCTTCGAGGACACGTGGCCTCCTTCCATTGGCTCGGGTTTTCCATGGGAAAATTTCCCATTGTGCCAACACTTGTAAAAAATCCAAAAAATTTACCCCTCCTCCCGATTGCTCTAATACCGACGTGGTGGCTTCGATTGGTGGTGGGATTTGTTTAGGGAAAAATTCCCACAAAAATTCCGCCGAGCCATAACTTCAAAAATACATGGAGTTAAGAAGAAAACTTTACCTTTCTAGAAAGCTGAGAAAGAGCTCTATCCAATGGTGTCATTTCCAGAATGTTTTGAGTGCCTAAGAGATAAAAAATTATGACTGAGGCACAAGAGAGGAAAGAATGAAGGGAGTTAGCCAAAAATGAGCAAGGGGCTCATTTTGGATGATAGATACCATGAATTTAGAGGCACTCCCAATGGCTGACTCCTTCCTCCATGGTTACCTCGTCACAATGAATCCTCCTCAAAACCTCTTCCACACACGCTCCATCTATGCGCTCCTCATAATGGTG
This sequence comes from Taxus wallichiana var. yunnanensis, assembly GCA_018340775.1. Classification (NCBI taxonomy): domain Eukaryota; kingdom Viridiplantae; phylum Streptophyta; class Pinopsida; order Cupressales; family Taxaceae; genus Taxus; species Taxus wallichiana. The sequence goes on from CM031239.1 coordinate 192,698,299, forward strand.
ATCATCATTTTTAGAACCACTGACAATGCTAGTTTGGCGCACCCCATGACTAATGGCCTCATGTATCGATCAATGAGCCTACATTCTTTAGTATCACAGTCATGGAGGTACAAATATTACAATAATAGGATACATTATTCCCGATCACATCTTTTGTAGCAAGGAACATCTATCGACATCATGATCCCCATGACAGATTTCACAATCTAATGTCACGGCATGCATACCTGTTCTCTAGGGGAAATTTTCCTTAACGTGCCCCTCTATCTCACAATCGTGCACCATAAACCACCGCAAGTCTCATGAATTGAGTTCGCAGATAGCTTTTCCATGGTTACCTCATCAATAGAATCCTCCTCAAAACCTCTTCCACACACGCCTCCATCGTGCGCTCCTCATAATGGTGATCATCATTTTTAGAACCACTAGCAATGCTAGTTTGGCACACCCCATGATTAATGGCCTCATGTATCGATCAATGAGCCTACATTCTTTAGTATCACAGTCGTGGAGGTACAAATCTTGCAATAATAGGATACATTATTCCCGATCACGTGTTGTAGCAAGGAAAATCTGGCATCATGATCCCATGACATGATTTCACAATCTAATGTCACAAAGGCATACTTTCCTCCAGGGAAATTTTCCTTAACATGCCCCTCTATATCACAATCATGCACCATAAACTACCGCAAGTCTCATGAACTCGAGTTTGTAGATAGATTTTCCCAGATTACCTCATTAATGTAATCCTCCTCAAAACCTCTTCCACACACGCCTCCATCTGTGCGCTCCTCATAATGGTGATCATCATTTTTAGAACCACTGGCAATGCTAGTTTGGCACACCCCATGATTAATGGCCTCATATATCTGATCAATGAGCCTCCAAAAAATTTCTCCCTCCTCCCAATTGCTCTAATGCCGACATGGTGGCTTCGATTGGTAGCGGCAGACTGTCTAGGGAAAAATTCCCACAAAAACTCTGTCGAGCCATAACTTCAAAAATACATGGAGTTAGGAAGAAAAATTTACCTTTTCTGGAAAGCCGAGAAAGAGCTCTATCAAATGGTGTCATTTCAGAATGTTTTGAGTGCCTAAGAGATAAAAAAATATGACCTGGGCACAAGAGAGGAAAGAATGAAGGGAGTTAGCCAAAAATGAGCAAGGGGCTCATTTTGGATGATAGTTACCATGAATTTAGAGGCACTCCCAATGGGTGGCTAAACCATTACGAGTGTTGGGTAAGGAAGCTCAGGTGGAGGAAGATGGTAGATGATACGACAAAAAGGGGAGGGAAGAAAGACGGCTCAAGTATGGCAAAGCGCGTGAAAGGGAGATTACTAGACAACGTGAGGCTGTTAGTGTGATGGACTTATAGAGACAGACGTTACGGGAAGGAGTTGAGGTTCATGCGGAGGACATGGAACCTGAGCAGTTTGTGCTACCCCATCTTGGAAATTGCATAAGGGAGACCCCTTCGACTTCTGGTGAGATCTCGTTGCATGAAGAAAGGAGAGTCATTGGCACATATCTAAACCCACCCAGTGACCGAGCCCTAGCACTTGGTTTTCCCAAACTGGAAGGAAGAAGTATTGATCCAGTTGAAACTAGTGGAAGAGACAGATCGCACCTAGGAGATACAATTTTACGTTCCCTTCTTCTATGGATGCACATATTCCAGTATTCAAAGGAGTTTTTGGACAAGGGGCAAGTGTAAAATCTTTTGGTCTTGCATCAGGGAGTGGCGCGGGACAAAGTAGCGGTAGTGGGGCGCCATCACAGGCCGTCGGTGCATAGTTCAGTGGGACTGTGGGGGAACTTGGCATAGCTCCTACAGGCCCTATTGGACCCAATGGTTCTGGTGGATCTGGTGGCTCTAGAGGTACAGGACCCGGTGGACTTGGTGGATCAGTGATGGAGGAAACACTAGACGGAACCAATACTCTTGTTCAAGACAAGGACCCCAACCACCACCTCAAGTATTCTTTGAGATGTCTCTACATTTTCCAGATTACAAGGGCATTGAGGATGCTGCAAAACATGTTCACAAGTGTGAACTACTATGGTGCGCAAAAGGTATCACAACCCTAGAATGAAAGGCTAGTCAATTTGTAACTACGTTGCAAGGGCACATGCATAGCTGGTATAGAAAGTATGATCCTCATCAAACGGTGGTGGATTACACTGCCTTAAAGAATGCATTCTGACAGAGTTCCAAATTCTTAAGTTCGAGCAAAAAAGCATTAGCACTTTGAAGGAGATACAATAAAGAATGACAGAGAGTGTGTGGGAGTATGATCCATGCTTTAATACTCTCTTGTCTAAATTATCATATGATATACATCCTTCTCAGCATGCACAGTGGTTTGTTGGAGGATTGATCACCCCTTTTAGAAGGGCCTTGTCTCACAAAACTTTTATAGATCAACGCGAAGCATTGAAGGCTGCCTTGTGCACCAATGTCGTTAGTAGTATTAATACCGGAGTTAGCCGATTCTTGGAGGCTCAAATTGTTGCTATGGATAAGCGGTTGGAAAAGCTATATGTGAAATCATTTCATGAGACTTGTAGTGGTTTATGGTGCATGATTGTGAGATAGAGGAGCACGTTAAGGAGAATTTCCCACGGAGGACAATATGCACCGTGACATTAGATTATGAAATCTGTCATGGGGATCATGATGCCAGTAGATGTTCCTTGCTACAGCATGTGATCAGGAATAATGTATCCTATTATTGCAATATTTGTACCTCCACGACTTGTGATACTAAATAATGTAGGCTCATTGATCATATACATGAGGCCATTAATCATGGGGTGCGCCAAACTAGCATTGCCAGTGGTTCTAAAAATGATGATCACCATTATGAGGAGTGCACAGATGGAGGTGTGTGTGGAAGAGGTTTTTTGAGGAGGATTCTCGTTGTCGAGGTAACCGTGGAGGAAGGAGCTAGCCATTGGGAGTGCCTCTAAATTCATGGTAACTATCATCTAAAATGAGCCCCTTGCTCATTTTCTAGCTAACTCCCTTCATTCTTTCCTCTCTTATGCCTTAGTCATATTTTTTTATCTCTTAGGAACTCCAAACATTATGGAAATGACACCATTGGATAGAGCTCTTTCTCATCTTTCCGTAAAGGTAAATTTTTCTTCCTAACTCCATGTATTTTTGAAGTTATGGCTCGGCGGAGTTTTGTGGGAATTTTTCCCTGACAGTCCCGCCAACCATTCGAAGCCACCACATCGGCATTAGAGCAATCGGGAGGAGGGAGAAAGTTTTGGAGGCTCATTGATCAAATACATGAGGCCATTAATCATGGGGTGAACCAAACTAGCATTTCCAAAGTGGTTCTAGAAATGATGATCACCATTATGAGGAGCGCATAGATGGAGGCGTGTGTGGAAGAGGTTTTTGAGGAGGATTCTGTTGATGAGGTAACCATGGAAAAGCTATCTGAAAACTTAGTTCATGAGACTTGCAGTGGTTTATGGTGCATGATTGTGAGATAGAGGGGCACGTTAAGGAAAATTTCCCTGGAGGACAAAGATGCACCGTGACATTAGATTGTGAAATCTATCATGGGGATCATGATGCCGAGATGTTCCTTGCTACAACACGTGATCGGGAATAATGTATCCTATTATTGAAAGATTTGTACCTCCATGACCTATGATACTAAAGAATGTAGGCTCATTGATCAGATACATGAGGCCATTAATCATGGGGTGCGCCAAACTAGCATTTCCAAGTGGTTCTAAAAATGATGATCACCATTATGAGGAGCACACAGATGGAGGCGTGTGTGGAAGAGGTTTTTGAGGAGGATTCTATGGACGAGGTAACCATGGAGGAAGGAGTGAGTTCCCATGAGGGACATGTTTTAACTATGGATCTATAGAAAATTACAAGCGTGAGTGCCTGGACTTGTTATGTTGATCATGCCGCAGAAAGAAGCATAAGTATGAGGAATGCCCAAAATTATTTGAGCATATGAATTAATAAAGACGGAAGGAAAATGGTGCTATGATGGTCTAAATCAAGAAGGAAGACATACAATGGATGCCTTGGGTAACATGAGATGAAGGTTTGGAACCTATCTTGGTGACAACAAGGGCAGAAGACACGTGCACAAGGGAAGTACCAAGATAAAAGAACCTATTTTCAAGGGAAGAGGTCATTCATGGAAAGTATCCAGACCCCACGCATCAGAAGGAGATATATCAGGACACCATGGATGTTATTTAAAGCTTGCAAGGGGAGATCCAGTGTCTAAAGGAGCAATCCAGAAAGGAGGAACAAGGAAGGAGAGTCGAGGTGCAAAAGGATGACCTGGATGAGGTCAAAGAGGTGTGTAAAATGCTAAGGCAGGAGAACATCATTCCTTTGCTAGGATCTTGGTTGAGAGAGAAGGTACCACACGCCAAAGAAGAGTGCAAGAGATAGGTATTACATGCGAACCTTCCCCCTCACAGCCTCGACTATGACAAAGAGATTACATTGAATGTAGTTGTGGATGGATGGCTCTTCAGCAATATACTCATTGACATTGGCGTGGAGGTTAATGTTTTGACTTTGGATGCATGGCATCAGATGGGGAGACCTGTATTACAGCCATCTTTAAATGTGTTGTATATGGCAAACAAGACTAAGGCAATGCCCATCGGTTGTTAGAGTAGGTATTTACCTTATCCCATGTTCACCTACGTACATTATTTACCTATATTGTATTTATCCTTACCCACTTATGTGTGTGGATATTTATTTTTATTTATTTATTTATTAGGAGATATTATCTAGTTGTTAGGTATAGTTCTTTCCTTGATCTATGGTATTGACTAGATCCTTGATGTCTAGTTCTCTCCTAAATCTATGGTCTTGACTAGTTCTTTGATGACTAGTTATTTCCTTGATTTATGGCTTGATCTATGACCTTGACTGGTTCTTAGATTGTTATTCCTTGCCTATTTAAGCAAGGCCCATTCTCAATGTATTACATTGAGTTCCATAATAATATATGATATTGTTTCTCATTTGTTTGCAAAGGTTTTATGTAAATTTATTCTGGCGAATTACTTTCATCTTATTGATCATGGTGTTTGATTAGCATCTGTGTTCTTGGCTTGGTATGATCGGTTAATGTTCCTTTCATGGTATCGAAAGCAGAGATTTTGTTGACATCCGTCTCAGAAGTTTTATTTTACAAATAAATTATTTGTGTATTCATATATTTGGGATTTGGTCGTATTTTGTTGCTGCATGCATTTTTATGCAAAACAAAGGCTTTCATTAGATCCAGAAGGTGTGAAAACCCTAAGATTGATTGTAAACTCGGCCAATTCTAGAGGTAGTCATTTTTTGTGGTTTTTTTATTTTTGCAGAGAAGCACACAAGCGTGCCTCAGGATTCAAGCCAAGGGAAAAAATGTGATTTTATTTATTCGGGTTTGTTGGATTTCTTGGTGGGGTTTTTTCTATTGCAGCGTATCTATCTCGGTTTATGCATAGGAAGGTTTTGGATCTTTCCTTTTTTGGTAGGGGTCCATGGATGCTGTGAATGTTTTTACTTAGCCCTTGGTCATATGGTATGGTCATATGAGGGCTTAAAGCTTGTGATTCCTACTATTAGGTGCTTAATTTCAGCCCCCTTTAATTTTATTTGTGTGGTGAAGGAAACAACAATTTATTTTGTTTCAGTGGTAACTAAAATAAATAATAGAGCAAAATATTAAAAAGCTTGTATCTTTTAATCGGTAACTTAGTTTTGAGTGCCATTTTTACAAAAGTGCTTGTTTTTTTGTGCTCTTTCCATTGGAGTTATTTATTTTGTGACTTGCACTATAATTATAAAGTGCCAAATATGGAGGAGTGTTGTAATCAATTGTGGACGTAATTTCACTGAGCCCGACGTCCTAAAATTTTGGGAGTTGTAGTTTGTACCTATCATGGATTCTGAGAATGATATGCTTTTCTCTGAAGTATGTGGACTTCAAGAGGATATTGTAAAATTTTTGGAAGCAAATAGATCACTCAAGAAGTGAAATTATCTTCTACAATCACTCATTCATGATAAGGATACAATAATACACTCCCTGTAGAACAAACTTGCTAGCCTACAACATCACCATCATATTGTGGACAACCATATCCATGCTCCTAGTCCACTTGCAGTTGTTGCTCTTGTACCCACTGACATTGATCTACCAATCTTTGATCCTGAACCTGCTTTTGATGCTTCTAAACCTATGAGGCTTGTTACTACATGCTCTTCCACATCTGTGCCTATTACAGTACCACATGTTGTGTATCCTACTTTTTCTCAGCTGCATGGATTTTTTGAGAAGCATACCACTGCATTCAGATCTCGCATGCTCCATTCTATGGGTCTCACTAGTGGAGTCATTAACAGACATTCATTGTGGTGTTGTTTCCTCTATTCCACATGTTAAGTGGAATTCTCGTCATGACATTGTTTTTCAAATAGATACATCATTGGAAACACACATTGACAGAGATCCTTTTTTTGTTTGCTTGACTCTTTCCGAGGATCATGAGCAACACATGAGTTATGCACCTTCACTTAGGCTTGATAAACCTAAGATTTCAGTTGTCAAACATGATCAACCTGACACATATTCTGATGTTCTTTTCCATGCACCCATTGTTCATTTTGCACCAAGTCATATGCAGACATCTTCTTCATCCATCTGTGTTGATTTGGGGTGGATATATGATCACTCATGGCAGCGACATAGGAATTCGTTGAGAGGAATCTATAGGCATGGCTCCTCCATCATTCGGCCTCTCACTCCACTTTCTATACCTTCTGCATTGTAATGATCCTTGTTTTGAGCATTTTTCTTGAGCAGGTGTAGAGTATCTCTCTTGTTTGTTGAGAGATTTTGTATCTGTATTTTCAACACATTTGGCATTTTGACAATATCCCTTTGGGGGAGCTATTCTATTGGAGCCCAAAGTGTTAGTTTGTCGTTGTTCGAGTAGTTGTTTTGACAACTCATACAAATTTATAGCATCACTCCACCCATTCAAAGAATATGGAAGGGTGTGGTCTTGATCCTTCTTCTTCAGGTTTCGTGTCTTTGCCTTGTTACCTTGGCTTTTCTTGGATCGTGACACTCTGAATTTTGTGTCCTTGCCTTGTTGCTTTGGTTTTTGTTCTTGGATCGTGGCACACCTATTTGCAGCAGTTGATCGAATTATGTTTGGTGTTTTTTTTTGCACTTTCGACATCACTCCGTTGACAGTCTCCTTGTATGGAGCTATTCTGGTGGAGCCCAATGTCATTTGTTTTTAGTTTTGTGATCGAGCAGTGGATTCAGACCACAGTGCACACCAAACTTCTTCAACATTGTATGAGTTTTTGAGCCGATCTTCTTGGGATGCCTTGGAGTGGGTCTTTACTCTCTTTACTTTGTTGTTACTGGTTTTGGGTACCTTGCAGTGTCCCTTTTTTCCCAGTTATTGTACATGAGTACCTCATCAGGCCTAGTTGTTGGGACTCATATTGTGGACATGCCACTTCTATTTTGGCCGATAGCTTCACTTGAGGGGGTGTGTTAGAGTAGGTATTTACCTTAGCTCATGTTCACTTTGGTACATTATTTACCTTTATTGTATTTATCCTCACCCACTTATGTGTGTGGATATTTCTTTTATTTGTTTAGATATTAGGAGATATTATCTAGTTGTTAGGTATATTTCTTTCCTTGATCTATGGTATTGACTAGATCCTTGATGTCTAGTTCTCTCCTAAATCTATGGTCTTGACTAGTTCTTTAATGATTAGTTATTTCCTTGATTTATGGCTTGATCTACGACCTTGACCGGGTTCTTAGATTGTTATTCCTTACCTATTTAAGCAAGACCCATTCTTAATGTATTGCATTGAGTTCCATAATAATATATGATATTGTTTCTCATTTGTTTGTAAAGGTTTGATGTAAAGTTATTATGGTGAATTAATTTCATCTTATTGATTGTGGTGTTTGATTAGCATATGTGTTCTTGGCTTGGTATGATCTGATTATCATTCCTTTCATCGGTGTCTTGAAGGATGCAACTATTACTATCCAGGAGCCAAGTTTTGTAGGGACTTTGAAATCTTGGCACTTGTCGAGGTGGACAATTTCCTAGCACTACTTGGGCACCCTTGGTGTTACAAGAACAATGTGGACCTCTGTTCTAAAAAAGGGTACATCAGTTTTGAGAACAAAGAGGAGCGGGTCATTATACCCCTGGTTGATGGGAAGTCAGCGCCCTACATTGAACCATTGGGAGAAGAGGTTCTGGACAAGATTTATGTGTGCTCAATCAGAGACCCTGAGATGGTACACCCTATCAACGAGGTTATCCAATTTGAAGATGCTCAGTTAGTGAGTGATACCACCAGTCTGGCATGTGACAATTGGGCACATGGGACATACAAATTAATGGGATGATAGTTGAGAGGATCGGTAACTAAGGTAACAAAGGTGCACATGGTTTGGCACCTTGGAGGGAAAGAACTGCCCAAGTACTCAGGAGGAGCCTTCCTTGAGATATTTATACAGGAGATAGAAGCTAAGTGGAAGAATGATAAGGAATGAAGGAGATACTTGAGTTACATCTTGCTTGGCATAGTAGCTCGTTGGTGGACCACACATCAGGAGAGCCTTTTAGAGTGGTGTGAGATAAGAATTTCTCTCTGTCAAATTTTCTAGAAGTAATATACCCACCATCATCAAGGAGTACCATGGGAAGGAGCCCACGTCTTTCCATATCCAAGAGTCTAAACGGGTCCGAAGAGAAGGCGTGAAGGCCTTGCCACCATCCCCTTAGGTGGAAAAGTTGTATTCTACATTACAGGGTTGTGTGTGCACATGGTACATTCATTCAGAGACGTGTTGCTAGACAAGTAATTGGCAAGAGCTTGTAACTAATCTTATTCAAGCCTTTGAGTATCAGAGTACAAAACCATCAGTTGATAAGGCCTTGCAAGGTATCAAGCACCTTACCATGGGGGATAGTGCCAGAATGGAATGTAGGCTGTTGGAATTACTAGGTGAACCAGGATTGGAGGCGTGCTTTGAAGAGATTGAAGAAACAAAAGAGTTACAGCTTGAGCACACGTGTTTGGAGAAGGAGAAGGGAAAGTTAGTATATGTGATTAATGGAGAGGAATCAGAAAGTTTAGATGTTATCCATTCTGTGGGGACGCGCAAAGTAGTGGATAGTGCAGATGCTCACGTGCATGCTTACCATGAGCTGTTAAAGACAAAGAAGGTTAACATCGGTTCAGGAGAAGAACCTAAGGAAGCTATTATTGGGGATTATTGGACGGAGAAGGAAGTATCAAAGATCATTGATCTGTTGCATGAATTCAAGGATTTATTCCTACGTGAGTACCATGAGCTAAAAGGCATCCACCATTCCTTGGGGGAGATGAGGATAAAACTGAAGGAAGGTGACACCTGGTTAGAAAAAGGCTCTACCGGATGAATCCCAACTTACGCGTGAAGGTTAAGGAGGAAATAGACAAGTCGATAGCTTTTGGGATCATGAGGCAAGAGAAGAATTGAAATGGATAAGTCTGATGGTAATTAGCATCAAGAAAGATGGGTGGATTAGGATTTGTGTGGATTATAGGGAACTGAATGTAGTTTGTGTTATTGATCCCTTTCCAACCCCCTTCACGGAAGAAATTTTAGAAAGATTCGTTGGGCATGAAATCTATTCCTTTACGTAAGAATTTTTAGGATACCACCAAGTCCGGATTACAAAGGAGGACCAGGAGAAGACAAATTTCGCCACCGAGTGGGGAATATTTGTATATACGATCATGCCCTTTTGGTTGAAGAATGCACCTGTTGTCTTTTTGTGCATAGTGGTGCAAGCATTCCAGGACTTCATTCATAAGTTTCTTCAGGTTTACTTGGATGATTGGACAATATATGGTCTAGTTAAGGACCATTGTGACAACTTGCGATTAATGTTTGAAAGGTGTAGGCAATTGAGGATATCCCTCAACATCAAGAAGAGTGTGTTTGCTACACCCTCTGGGACTTTATTGGGGCATATCATATGTAAGGAGGGCTTACTGGTAGATCCCGCTAAAGTTATAGTTATTATGGGGTTAAGGGAGCCTACTAGCCAGAGTGCAATGTGTAGATTCCTTGGGCATATGGGATATTATAGAAAATTCATTAAGGGGTATGCTAACATCACCACACCTTTAGAGGAGCTGCTTAGACATAAAAGTACCTTCCATTGGGGAAAGGTGCAACAGAGGGCATTTGACACCTTAAAAGATAGGCTTATTACCGCACCTATTTTACGATTTCCCTCTTGGGACAAGCCCTTCCATGTCCATGTAGATACCTCAGGAACCGCCATTGGAGTAGTACTTACACAACTAGGTGAGGGGATTGTTGATTATCCTCTCTGTTTTGTGAGCAAGAAGTTAACACCAATAGAGAAGAATTATACCACAACCGAGTGCAAGGCATTGTCAATTATCTATGTGCTTTTCAAATTTTGACAATATCTGCTAACAACACCCTTTGTATTCTACACCGACCACATGGCATTAAAGTATTTAGTGAACAAGCCCATTCTTCAAGGGTGCATATATCAATGGGTGTTGTTGTTTCAGAGTTTAAGTTCACCATTCAGTGAAGCCGGAAAAATCAATTGTGGACCTGATCATCTGTCAAGAATTGATTCAGGAGAGGATGTGCAAAGTATTGAGGAAGCAATTCTGACACGCAATCGTTTAGATTGTGGCACGTGCCCTCAGATTTGAAAGAGATTGTTGTATTTTTAAAAGAAGGTGTGACACCGAATGGAATGAGGGCATTGGAAAAGAAGCAGTTGGCCATACACATCATGCCCTACATGTTGATTAGTGGAGACTTATACAAATTGGGATGTGATGAAGTTTTACATAGATGTGTGTTGGAGCATGAGCACCTGACCATCATGGAGGAAGCACACGGAGGAAGTGTGGGTGGGAATTACGTAGGTGATGCCACCATGTGCAATATTTTAATGGTAGGTTTATGGTGGGAAACCTTGTACAAGGATTGTAGGGATTATTGTAAAGCATGTGACCACTATCAGCGCATTGGCAAACTAGGAAGGAGAGATGAAATGCCTTTGTGTCCTATTCCTAGCATGGAGCCTTTTGAAAAGTGGGTGATAGACTTTGTAGGACCTATTGCACTAGAAATGCATAGGACTGGGTCACGTTATGTCATCACTTACATGGATTATCTCACAAGGTGGGTGGAAGTAGCCCCGACTAAAGATTACACAAAGAATGACAATGACAAGGTTCCTATGGGAGAACATTATCACAAGGTATGGATTCCCTTTAAGTTTGAATAGTGATAGGGGTACGCATTTTCTAAATGATACCGTGAGGATCCTACTATCTGAGTTTATGGTGGCTCATCATAAGACTATGCCCTATCACCCACAAGCAAATGAAACTGAGGAAGCATTCAACAAAATACTTTGAGTCATACCTTGACCAAAATCTATGATGTTGGAAGACAAGATTGAGATGAAAAGGTATCAAAAATTTTATGGGCTTACAGGACTACGTATAAAAGACTAAATAAAACCACACCTTTTCAATTGGTGTTTAGCATGGAATCTATTTTTCCAGTTGAATTTATGTTACCTTCTCTATGTATATCACGCACAGGAGGATTAGCCGATGAACAAGCACTGGAAGAAAGAATTGATGAACTAATGAAATTGGATGAAATATTATCACTTGCTCGTTAGATCCAAACAACAAAAAGGGCAAAGAAAAAGGCTTGGCATGATCGCCATATTAGGAACAAGAAATTTGAGGTTGGGAAGATGGTGTTACTATATAATTCTAAATTTTTGTGCCATCCGGGAAGTTGAAAGTCCATTGGTTAGGTCCCTACACAATCTCGTACATCCTTGATTCGGCACGTGCTGAATTCTGGCGCGAGATGGGATGAAGTTTCCTAGACACTTTAATGGTAGTAGGCTAAAGCCCTACTATAAATAAGTCTTCTTGGTGTTTGTAAATAAGGTAGTTTTTCTAGTTAGTTTAGAATTTTCCTTTATGCATTTTCCTTTCCTTGTGTTTCCCTTTCGCATTGTTGTTTTGTTTTGCACCTTGGGCACCGGTAACCTTATTGCTATTTTTGGAGGATTTATGAGTGCGTAGAAGACCATGCATCATTTAAGTGTGGGGTGGAGAAAAGTGAAGAAGCACATGATTAAAAGTACTGAGGAAGTTGTGTTGAAGAGCCTTGGTGAGTAGCCCAGGTTAAAAGAGAGATGAAGAGAAAATATAGAATGGTTGGTGCCAGGGTAAAGCTACTCGTAGATCCCACATACAAAGGAAAATAAGTGCATTTAAAGCAACACGAGGTAGGTGAAAGAAAGAATCAAGATAGAAGTGCTTTCAAAGACGGGTTGAGCACACATAAGTCTCCTGTTAGGTTGGTTTGGTTGCGCACCAGAAGGTTGGAGGAGTTTTCGCATAGGAAGGGTGCGCGAGGTAAAGAGGAGTTTTCATGCAGGAAGGGCGTGTGAGTGAAGGTGCTAAAGATGAGCTTTGTTTTAAAAATCCACATTAAATGAACAAATTATGGGGTAGGTAAAGTTACATTTAATGACTAGAAAAAGGAAAAACTATAAATAGAGGGTTGGGAACTCTCATTTTACTTTGTGAAAATGAAGAGTTGGGAATATAAACGAGCGCTATAAGCTAGGGTTTTTCAGATTCGATCAAGTGAAAGATCTGTGTGATTAAAAACATGAAGAGCTAGTTTGAGATTGTAAACAGAAGGAAGGAATTACATGGGCGTGGAGAGAAGTGAAAAGACGTTGTCTTGTGAAGAATTTATCAAAGATAGGGTTTAGAAAACTAGGGCACAAGTTTAGAAGAATTGTATCACGATCGAGATCGAAGGTTAGGAGAAGGAAAGAAGAGTAACAAGGACAGGATTAGAGTAACACAATTACCTCAACCATGACATTCAAGAAAGGAAATGGAAAAGTAAAGGCTAAACAACCGTAACCCGAGGTAGATACAAATGAATAATGGCATGCGAAATGCAGTAGACGATGGAGTGATGATGAGGAAGGAATGGGAGTCCCATTTGAGAAGCATACTAGTTAGTGACTATAATCACCACACCAGCACTATAGAGAAAGAAATGGCATTAGAATTGGTACGCCCAACCAACAAGCAAACACCTGAAGGGTTACCTATCTACAATGATGACGTGAAGGTCAAGTTGGCAAAGGTAGGGTTGCTGCAACTTTATGAGTTACCTTATTTTGGGAATCCAAGTCACTTGTACTAATGGTTAATGTCTCGGTACATGAGGACTACTTCCACTTTGTTGGGTACAAGATGCGCATAACTCCCCAGTTGATTGCATAATTTACAGGCCTCATATGCAAGGGAGATAGCCTAGAAGATGACCTTGGCAACAAGGAGGCTATTCAGGAGACTATCATAGAGTACACCTGCAAGAAAGGGTCATGGTATTATGAAATCTCAGACATCAAGGACCCAGTTATGAAGATGGCCATGTACCTGGTAACGAAGATAAATGGCCAAGAAAGATGGATGCAAGTCAACAAGCCATGGCTACATGTCTGCAGGAAGATTGTAGAGGGGACTATTTATAACTTGTCCACGTACATTGCCAAGGAAATTGTAAAGTGCATGAAGGAAGGGGATAAGATCCTCTTTGGCAATGTCCTGCTCACCATAGTGTTTGCAGAAATTGGAGTGCCGATGCACCAGATAAGTTTGTGTGGGAGTACCACCAAGACCCTTCACCCATGAAGAGGTTTGAAAAATATGCATGTGATACAATGACGGCTCCCCACAAAGCACGACTTGAAAAATGGTATACACACTTGAGAAATGCATTCGGGGTGGAGTGGAGGATTCTGAACAACTCCTAGTAGCCACACAAGGAGAAGCTGAGTTCGCGGTGTACCAACACTACTGCTTGGGTAGGTTCAAACTTATTGATGAATCATGGAGCCCTTGGTGCAAATTTCCTTTCACGTTCACTGCCCAATACTTCCAAGCGGGAGTGAATAGATTTAAAGAATCAAAGAAGCTAAGGCTAGAGCTAGGAAAGTTAGGACCGGGAGCACAAGGATATGAGGAAGAAATTGAACTATCCGGAGGTAAGCACATGTACGTGGAGAAGTACATATCACACAAGATCCATATGACTAGGCCAATAACACTTCCTATCGCTAGAGGATCCATGACACACGTATACATGCACATAAGGCCAAAGTTTGAGAATGGCACATACTTGGTGGATGAGATCTCAATACCTGAAGACCCCTTGGGAAAGAAAAAGCTAGCATCTAAGAAGAGGGGCAGAGGAGAGGAAGGAGCACCAAGTGTGCCAATTGCTTAGATAGTGAGCATGCCTTCTACAAGCACCAAGCCAAGCACCTATGTTTGGAGAAAGAAGTCTCTAGTAAAGGAGAAGATGCTAGAAGTAGAGGCACCCGAACAACCCACCACCATGGAGGAGTCACAAGAGGAAGAAGAGAAGGTAGAATCTCCGAATGTAAGATACCTCTCAAGAAGAAGTAGAGTGTGGATGAAGAAGTGACTGAGGTGACTCGATACTTGGAAAGATACCTGGGAGAAGGAGAGGATGAGAGTGAAGAAGGTGGCAATGAGGAGGAAGAGCCGAAAAAGACAAGGAACCTTTGGAACCTCATGTATTTAGTGTTTATGACTCGGAGGAAGAAAGTGGGGATGAAAAGCAAGAGTTCATATTTGCGTGATGAAAAGGCACACAAGGTGATGAAGGCACTGAAGATACAAAGGCAGATGAGAGGGATGTTGAGGGGCAAAGAGCCACATATTTTACAAAGGAGCAGATAATTGAAGTGGTAGAGTGATAAGTGAGGAAGATGCTCGAGGCCTTTGTAGATCAAGAGTTAGAGAGTAAAGCAGACATAGTGCTAAAGGAAGGGAAGGAGGAGAGTGTTGAAAAAGGACATGACAGCCTAGGAGGCCCCACTCAGACAGTTAGCTTCCCCAAAGGCACACGCTCGGGTAGAAGACCTCTGGATACAAAACAGAGGTAGATAATGGGCTACATGGATGATTCAAGGAAGGTGATACATGCACGATTCCAGATCACGATACCCACCAAAATACTTATAGCCATGGGATTGTTTGAGAAGGAGGGTGCGACCCCAGGACCAAGAAGATGCTTTCTTGGGCATTTGAGTCCCACATCAATGAGCCAGAATTTGAAGTCTACCAAAAGGTGCTTATCACGCTGCTAGCGTCTAAGGAATAAAACCCCTTAGTGAATGCCTAGGAGCTCTTGAACGAGCAAGTATGTAATGCTCTAAACAAGGTCACGGTGGAAATAGAGGTGAGACTATTCGTAGGAATGACAACATAAGGGATTTAGAGGGAAATTTGGCCAAGAAGGAGGAAGAGTTGGCTAAGGTGGCCAGAAGCTTAAAATAGGAGGAATTAATCACTTGCAGCTAAAGTGCAAGCTCAAGGAGGAGAAGGCAAAGGTGCAAGAGGTCTACAAGAAAGTAGACTCAATAAAAAGTGCCATCATTTTGAAACACCCAGATCTAATGCCTATCCCCTAGAGGTACGCATTGACATTGGAATGCCTAGAAGACTTAATGTGCATCCTCACCATGGAGAGGTGACCCTTGGCATTAGAATCTATGGAGGAAGTGGCCGTGCGCCTAAAGGAGGAGGACCATTAAAAGTGATAGCACTTGTTGCTGAGCAACCAAGTACTCACGGAGATCAAGGTCGCGCCCGTCACCAGAAGCTACATACGACACATGCGCGGATCGAGATAAGGTGGCAAGCTCTTTGGTTTCCATGCTTGAAGTAGAGTTGAAGGAGTTTTAGGAAAAGAACCAGTGATAGGGCGTAAAGGGATAAGGTTCTAGCCAAGGTAGAAAAGAAATCAGAGGTGATTAAGGCTTTAAGAAGCTCAACTAAGGCCACATCAAGGAACTGTACCCCCAGATTACAAGGAGAATGGACAAGCTCGTGGACCTAGGTAAGGAAATGGAACAAATTGTGGACACCTTGGGTGCCCAGGGAGTTGGTCTAAGCTTTGATGAAGTAATCACCTTGGTGGGTGACCTATGCAAGTAGCCTAGAAGACTTAATGTGCATCCTCACCATGGAGAGGTGACCCTTGGCATTAGAATCTATGAAGGTAGTGTCTGTGAGCCTAAAGGAGGAGGACCAGTTAAAAGTGATAGCACTTATCACGAGCACGACTCAAGTACTCACAGAGATCAAGGTCGCTTGCCCGGTCTGTAGCAGAAGCTACATACGACACATGCGCGGATCGAGATAAGGTGGCAAGCTCTTTGGTTTCCATGCTTGAAGTAGAGTTGAAGGAGTTTTAGGAAAAGAACAAGGGGAATAGGGCAGAAAGGGATAAGGTTCTAGCCAAGGTAGAAAAGAAATCAAAGGTGACTAAGGCCACATCAAGGAACTGTACCCCTAGATTACAAGGAGAATGGACAAGCTCGTGGACCTAGGAAAGGAAATGGAACAAATTGTGGACACCTTGGGTGCCTGGGAGCTGGTCTAAGCTTTGATGAAGTAAGCACCTTGGTGGGTGACCTATGCCAGAAGGCGAAGGGTGAGGTCGAAGTATGGAACAAGCTAGAGGTAGATCTGCGATGGGACTTTCCCAGCCTTCTGAATTAATGTCCCCCATTCTTCATTCTTTCCCCTATTCTTTCATTCCTTATTCATTTTTGTAATATTTGTCTACATCTTGGTTCCATTGAACCAACTTGCACCTTGGTCAAGTAGAATGTTTCGAGGGTGGAGAACAGGTGTAGTGTGGGGTGATGTTGGGCCCTTGGAATATTGACTAAGTATGAAGGCGTGTGGGTGCACAGACCCCAGTTATAGAAGGGTGTGTAAGGAAAAAATGCGTAGGAGGAAGAGTTAAGGAGGCATATGGTTCATGCGGCGCATGAAAGGAGGTTCGAGACTTAGCCGATTTAAGCAACAAAGGAAGAACATGTGAAAAGTGTGATCGGTTACATGCAGATAAGATGCCATCCTGGCAACAAGTGGCCCAGGAAAGAGCATGCCAGTGAAGGAATCTTCTAGAAGACCATCATGAGATGGAGTGGAGAGCTCAGGCCTGAGGAAACATGCTCACTGAAGGACCATATTCGACACTTGGTGACAGATCTGAGGGTGCGACAAGGTGATTTGGTAGCACGGGAAGGTGATAAATACAATTTCTTTGGACTGGAAGGAGGACAAAGATATGAGGAGAAAAGAGGATGAAAAGATAGACATAAGAGGAGAAGATAGGAGGGATACATAGAAAGAAAGATAACATGGGTGAGGCTCTACAGGGTTACTGCATGAGTGGAACTTTGATGCAGAAAAGAATGTACTAAGCTTAGCATTGTAATTTCTTTTTCTCTTTGGCATAGTTATACAAGCCAAGTGATGTGCATGACTACGGTCTGCCCTCTATGGCTCTTGTAATGAAACGATGAATACAATGAGGTTACCTATTGCAATTAGATATGAATATCAGTGGGTTTTATGTATATTTCATTCATAGAAGTTCTCTTTCCTTTCATGCTATGAATGAATGGTTGTATCTCTCTTTCTGTTATAATATATGTTATGGAGTCTTTTAAAACACTTGGTCTGAAGAAACTACAAGGATCTGGAGGCCGTTCTGAGCCCTATGATTCTTGTATGTCTAAACTTCATTCCTGAATACTCTTATACTACTCATAGATGAATGCTTCCCACTAGAACTCACATAAAAGAGAGACTTGGCACCCGCGTGTGCCTCGGGTGAGCGCTCAGCTTCTGCTGGGTGATAGGCCGACGTGCATGGGATTCCTTCCTTTTATAGTGGGAGTGAAATTTACTACACATAACTTGAAAAGTGTCTTTGTTGGTTTAGTGATATTTATCATGTCTCTAACAACTTTCTTGGAACTGATATTTACTAAATTATCAATATTAATATGACCCATTCTTCTATGCCATAACCAACTCTCATCTACTTGCCCCATGTAGCATTTTTATCCTTTAATCTCATTGAGAATATAAATATTATTAGTTTTTATACAATCATCAAAAACTACCTTTCCTAAATTTTCCTTTCTGATCTCACATCCTTCAGCATGAAATTTGATAGTATACCCTTGATCACTCATTTGGCACACACTCAAAATATTATTCTTTATTCCTTCAACATACAAGACATTTTTAGTTTTTGATTTACCATTGTTAAGGCTAATAGTTCCTTTACCTGATATCCTTGATGTAGCATTGTCTCCAAACTTCAAAGTACCTCCATTCATTTCTTTTAAGGTAAGAAACTCACTTTTTTCTCTTTCCATATATGGCTTGATAAACCTATATCAATATACCACTCATTTCCTTCATTTTTTGCATGAAATGTTGTTTGAACAAGAATAAATTTTTCTTTATTCATTTCTTGCTCTTTCTTCTTCTTACAAACTTTTTTTGGTTCATCCTTCTTATTTTCCATGGTTTCCTCATTCTTCTTCTTCCTAGAAGATTTCAAATAAACACTTCTGCAAAAATGTGTTATATTCCCATAGTTATGGCATTTACAACATTCAATGTTGAAATACATTAAAGGAGAAAATGATTTTTAGTTTCTATTTGGGGACACATAATAAATCAAAACTTATTGTATGAGTTCCAAAATCTACTAATTTGTGTCCAAAATGATTACATTAAAAATAATAATCATAAAAAGGTTTTGAAACTAGGTCATATAATGTCGCCTTAGAGAAAAGGTGATTTTGCATTTGTCTCGAGTTGTCTTTGGGGACGAATTCTAGTATTTTTGGGAACATTAAACTTTTTATTCTTACCACTAATAATGCTTTAAAGATCATCAACATTACTTCTTATCATGTCTACGTTTGACACATTTGGTGGCTCTTTGGAATCAAATTTAGTAGACTTTTTATTTTCTTCTTAATCCATACTATTTTTTTTAGATGACGACCTTTAAAAATCAAGCATTCATCTAATATATCAGTCCTCTTCTCAAAATTCAAGTTACATTTTAGTCGGGTAGATTTTTTATTTAATTATTCTATTAAGGAAACAATCTATGATTCAAGCTTCTCACAATCTTCTTATTTTGTTTTCATTTGAGTTCTCACATCCTCATCCATCTTTTTCATCTCTTCAAGTTGAATCTTCAAAGCTAATGATGATATTTTGGGATTCTTAAAGGTCTTGAGTCAATTTTTTCTTTGAGGCACCATACTCTTCTTCAAATTTCTGAAACTTATATTTTTGTTTCAGATTCTTCTTCTTGAGTATTTTGATCTCATCTAGGGCACAAATGATCTCTTCTTCAATATCCACTTCACCTTCAACTTCAACATCTTCTTCATCTTCTAAAACCATCTCTCCTTCACATTATTTTATCTATTTTACCATGGACAATTATTCTTCTTTATTATTGTCACAAATACTTTCATCACTTTCTTTAGATGTGTTACTTTACTCGATATATAGGTTGTTATTGTGCTTGTAGAATTTCTTCCTTTTCTAAAATTTTCCTTGCTTATAGATCTTCTTAGACCGATAATACTTATTAGCTTCTTTCATGTTATGATCTTCTTCATTATCACAATTCTCATTTTCTGTATATGGACATTTCGCAGCATAATAACCTACTTTACCACAATTAGAGCATTTTAAGGGTAACTTACCTTTGTATTTTCTAGATCCTTTATTCAACTTCCTGAAAAATGAGATTCTTCCTTTCCGACTCATTATTGGAGAAAATATGTTGTTTGGTATTTTTTTGTTCAACTTATTTGATGCTTTAAAGGTTTCCTCATGCTTGGATGATTTATCTATTTCACTTCTCATCTCATATGTTGTGAAAATCCTATGCAACTCATCCATTTTTAGGGTTCTTAAGTCCTTCCTTTCTTCAGTGGAAAACACTTTGGCATTAAACCTTAAAGGAAGAGATCTTAGCACTTATTTCTCCAAGCCCTCGATGGTGTTAACAATTTTGTCCATGCGAAGAAGATATGATGCAATATTTTAATCATCCTTCATCTTCAAACCCTCAAATTGAATTCTACACATTTGGAGGTTTTATTTCTTTACTTTATCATCTCCTTTATATAAGTTATTGATTTTATCCCATATTTCCTTAGTTGAAACATAATGCATCACCTTACAAAAAAATTGATTCACGAAAACCAAACAATATTACATTCATAGCCTTTGCATTGCTCTCACTTTCCTTCTTTCCAAATTGATCTATTGGAGTAGTAATTGGAGTTGGATAACTGTTCACAAATAATTACAAAATATAAAAATAAGATCCATTAAATAGTTTTGCATCCTTATACTCCAAAATCATATTTAGTTCCATCGAACAATGGAACTCTATTTGAGGAGAAATCTTCTTGACTTGCCATGTGTGCTTTTGAGATCTACCTTCTAGTTGTTAAACTATTTTGAAGGAACCCCACTAATACCAATTCAGAGAGAGAACACTTATACGAGGAGGGTGAATCAAGTATATAAGAATTATTAATTTCTTTTCATACTTATTAACAATGATAATAACAATGTATCCATAACCATAGAACACAAGATATATGTAGAAACCCTTTCGTGAGAAAACCATAGTAAAAAGACTTATTGGATCTACTATCAAGATATAGTCACAAAATTAATTACTTTACAAATCTTTGTAGGAACTAACCTATTAGAGACACCAATCCCCTATGCCAAGCACTAACTCATCCAATTTGTAAGCACCAACTTACTGGAGACACTAATACCTAATACCAACCACCAACTTAGCCAATTTTTGACTACCAACTTACTTGGAGACACCAATCCCCAATATCAAGAACCAACTCAGCTAATTTGTGAACTATAACTCAATAGAGACACCAATATCTAAATACAATTCTTCAATGGATGAATTAAATATCTTGTAGAAATCTACTTTTAATGTTGTATATTTTTTTCTCCTCAAGTTTACTTTCACCACTCACTCCAACCATTCACACTTCACTCCTCTTTCCAGATTCACATACCCACACTTCACTCACTTCTATTCACTCATGTGCTCCCACAAATAAATATTCTTCGAATGATCTTGAATCTCTCATATATTTACATACATATTTTTTCTCTAATTCACACTTCCTTCTTTAGGAAATTTCCATTACAATGATTGAGCACTAATGATTTATCTTTTCTTTTCAGATCATCACTCTACTCTTGTAATGCTCTTCCTTTCTCATTTCCTCCTCCTTAATTTTCCATTTTCTCCATCCTCACACTCATAAATATGCTTTAGACTTAGTGTATCTTAATTATTCACTCCTCTCTTCTTCTCTTAGTAGTTAAGTATTTTCTCCACCCCAAAGACACACTTACTTCATTTTAACTATATTGTATTGTATACCTTCTCTTCAACCTATAGATATTTGGTTCCAAAAAATGGATCAACCTATAAGTTAAATGTCAATAATAAAACAAGGGAGGGTTGCAAAAATAGGGGAGATTCAGCCATAGTTTTATTTAAAAAATGAAAACATGGGATTCCAATGCTAACACAAAGACTAAGCATGATTCAACTTAATATAGCTAGCTATAGACCAAACAAACCAAGAAATATGGAAAAAATTAATTTTGATCTCTATTAGGAATAACATTATGAGTGAAAACTTGGTTAAGGGGTGACACTCTTCCTGCTAAAGTATGTGATGACATCATCAAAGATATGCATGAATTGGAGTGTAATCATTAATAGATGTAGGGAAGATGCTAAGGAGTGGTTTATTAATTGCAAAGTGAGGATTAATGATTACAATTTTCCACACGTATTGGAGGTCTTCAAAAGCAGAGCAGGGGATGAATCATATAGATTTCAAATTTTTACCATTGTAAGAAGAAGAAGCATCATAGGAAAAATGGGGGACCTCCTTGCAAGACTAAGCCCACCCATAATCCAGCATGGAAAAATGATACAATACTTTGGAACTATTTGCAAATAGGGTATTACAAATTTTATTGAAAAGATTCAGGGTTTCGACCAGGATATTTCAATAAAATTTGTGAATGGCTGGAGGAATCGTGTTGTTGAGTATAGTAATATCAAGGTCAAGATTTTTGAGGAGCTAATTGCCCAGGTCACCGGGCTTAATTTGGACGGAACCAAATTCTTCAACAAACACATGGACAAAGAGGTGGAGGCTAAAAAGTTTCTCGATGAGGGGGAGAATCTGGAGTTTGTGGCGGTGGCATCAAAATAGCATCTATTCCTGAGCCCTTCACTGAGATTGCAAGGATGGTGGTAAGGTACGTTACTCTGGAGGGGAGATTTGTCACCATCCCCCAGAAGCACTTAATTTTCCTCAATCACTTTCGCAGGAACCTTACCATAAATTTTCCTCATTATTTGCTGAATTCCTTGGAGAAATCTATTCTTGAGGTGCAAAATCATACCAGGGCTATTCCCCTTCACCAAGGGTTGATCCTACTCATCCACCACCATTTCTTAGCCTGCTCCCACCCCCAACCTACTCCCCCCTGCCTTCATTCCTCCCCTTGCCGATAGAAAACTTGACATTGCTACCCCCAGCAGGAAGAGGAAAGATAAGAAAGCTAAGGTCCCTCTGCCATCTTCACAGAGGGTTTTAAGAAGCCATAGGGATCTGGAACTTGTAGAGAACTTATTACACATAAGTAAACCGGTGAAGGATTCCAAGGAAGTGGACCTGTTGGTCAGGGTTGAAAAGATGGAAAAGGAGATTCATGACCTCAAGAGTGCTATGAGGGATATGGATAAAACAAAGGGCAAGAGGAAGCTACAAAACTCTGAAGAAGATGATACCACTGCTGAGATATTCAAGAAGCTTCTTTCTCTGGATGTCAGGCTTGGCAATGCAAAAGGGCGTCATGACTGCATCCTCTCAGCTCTTAAAAGTATCTATAATTTTATAGAGCAACATGTGTGAAGTATGTGCAGTCTTAGTGGCATTCCCGATGATATATGGGGATCAAAGGAGAACCGAGATCTTGTAATTTCCCAGGTGGATATGAAAGATCCATCCCAAGCCATGGCCATTGCGTTCTTCACCTCGCCAGAAGATTAAGGCCAAGATTGACAAAGTTGTCAATTGATGCGGTGCCCTGTTGCTATTTACTGGTGGTGAAGTTGCTATTGTTTGGTGGTTTTGATGTTGTTTTTTGGCTGGGATGACCAGTTGTGGATCCCTCTTGATTTTTTTGTCTCTTTTTCTCTTAATCGGATCACTGTCTATCTTGATCTTGTTTTCTCTCTTTATTGTATTATCTGGCTGTTGAGCCTCCTAGTTTATGGTGTTTAGCCTATCTAGGTTTGGTTTCTCTTCTTTTGATATCTAGCTTTTGAGCCTTTTTGTACTCAGGGTATAGTCCCTTCAAAACTATTTACCCATGATAAAAAAACATTGTGAGTGAGTTCTATATGAAAGACATTGTGAGTTATCTCTGGTGATTGGGCTCTGCACCATTTATACTCCTAACTCCAAACGATCAACATTTTAGGTGAGCTCTAGACCATTTACACTCGAGATCCAAACCATTTATACTTTCATATCCATATGAGAAACAATGTTATGAGTTACTCTAAGCTCCAAACCATTTATATTTCTAGCTTCAGATGAGAACATTCTAGGTGAGCTCTATACTAGATGCACTATGAGCTCTAGGTGAAAAACATTATGACCAAGCTCTAGATGAGCAACATTCTAGGTGAGCTCGAATGAGCTACACTACAAGATCCCAATGATAGACATTGTGGACGAGATCTAAACCAAATAGAAAAATAATCTAACATCAATGACGATAAATCCAACATTAGGGTGGTGAATTCCTTAAGAGGAGGAGGAAAATACCTAGGTGTTTTATCAAATTGTGGTGGTCTCTGTCTTGAAATATAAGAGGATTGACATCTTGATCATAATTGTATACTATATCATCCATATCATAATATGAAGAGGAAATACCATGTCTTGCATTTTCATAAGTGGCATGGCTTGGTTAGAGGGATGGTAACCATTATGTTTCCATAAGGTATGAAAGCAAGCCATAATCATACAAATTATAAGGAAGATACTCAAAAAAACCACACACCCCAAGGAATCCATAGGGTTTAGAAAATGGAATGCCTAATGAAAAGGAGATAAAAATATTATAGATTAGGTGAAGGGTTTAATCAAAATTAGGTTCACAAAAATGTATAGACCCTAATTTAAATTAATAAACAAAGCCTATAGTTGATAATACAAAGCAACTTGTTTATAAACACATTCAAATTTAAATCCTATATCAGATAAAAATTATGTGCATCATAGAAATAAAAGTGACATTAAGATACAAACAATCAAGAGTGTAATTGGGATAGATAAAGTCACTAAACTAGTTCAAAGGACCTTCGAGGTGCACTCAATGGGAGATCTTGAACGGGAAGAAGAACTAGAAACTAGTTGAATCAACTTCTTTACTTCTAATCCTTCTTGGGAAAATCCGTATGGAATTTATAGGACATGATTTCAAATTGTGACTGAGTTTTATGGTTTTGAAACTATAGATAGTATAAATTTGTAACTTTTGGTGTCGCAGTGTGTGTCATTTTGTGTCACTCCTGATATCTTTAGCTTCTCATGAAATCCTAAATTTTATACCTAAACCTGAAAAAAATCCTAGCTATCGTGTAACATAAATAACAAAAATTATATACAAAATGAAATAAATCAAATGCTTGATTCATACTAACCTGAAATTCACCTTGTTTGTGAATCACCGATCATTTCACTAAATTTCAAACTCAATGTTGTTATACTGGTTCTTATTAATGATTTTCATTTAGTTATCCATTAACCTAGGTTGGTCCTTGTGCCTTAAAACTGATAATGGGATATGTTACTTCATCCCAATAGAAACCCCTATGTGTAGATGAAAAATTCAGATTTATGCACTCCTATGTTGTGTATGTAATATGAAAATGTATATCGTGTTATTTCATCTTAGTATGTGGTAGATATATAGATGATTTGTACATGATAAATGTCAACATTAGACTTGTATACATATAAGTTCATTTTTAATTTCAAACCTTAGTGGTAGGAAAGGCCAACCGAAAATACCATCCGAAAGTAAAAATGAGTAACAAATGGGCCCCCGAGATTAAAATCACCAAAAAATAAAGGGGTTTGGGACGTGACAACTAGGGCAAGACCCTATGTATGGTCATGACCCGATTTTGTGGTTTTGGAATAACACAACATGTGAAATAAATGTAAAAGGACATGGTCGATATCTTTATGATTTGATAAAAATCACGGGAAAAGGGTAAAAATCACATAAGGACCATCAAATCAAGCAATGAAAGACGAAAGAAGAGGAGGTTATGCCACTAAGATCTAGTTTCAAGGTTTAGAACTCGTGTTTATAAAAATATAATAAAAGCATGATTTATTAATGATTTTGTGAAGATTTTGGTGTCTACCAATTCACTATCCGAAGTGTAACTTAGGGGGAAAAATAAAATATATTGGCATGTCCATGCATTCATCACAAACAATGAAACTTTCAAAATAAAAGTAATGAGGTAGAAATTTTTGTTCTTTGTTACATAAATCTTATTGTCTCAATGTTATAAAAATAATTACATATTTCATATAATTATTTATGTGTTTGTATTAGGGTTGTATTATGTCTTCATGTACTCTTATGCATATGGCATGTTAGTAGGGCATGACTAACGAATATTTATAGGGTTTTCATGTTATTCAATATTTTTACACAATCTAATGTTAAATTTACATTATTTATCAAGTTTTTATTAATTATTGGGTATATAAACAGGAGGTGGGAATGAAAATGTTTGAAATACTAAGAATCATCATGTGTGAAATCATTGAGAGTGAAATATGGAAATATTTCTCATTGATGAATTTGCGAGAGGATTTCAAGGAATAAACGATGTTTATGGAGTACTTCAAGAATACATGGTTATAAAATGAGGGGTGCATTGGTTATTTTTAAATATTGTTATTATGATTACATATTAGTATAGGACTTGTGTTATTAATAATAGTCATAAATACTACATGTTTAACACATAGATCAACATCAATTTAAATATGTAATGCCTTCTGTTTTTTATTTGTGCGTAAAATCAAATGTGTACATCTATTTTTTTTAATTATGAGTATGTTTTCGTTATTTTTTTTGTGAACCCATGTGAGTGAATTTTTTTCACAACTTCACACATGTAAACACATATATAAATGCATATGTAGATAATATCACTATTTTAAAAATAGATAATGTATGCGGGAAAAAAATGTGTCTCAATATCTTACGATCCTAAATCATCCGTTCCATAAGGGTATTGAGGAAACAAGTAGGCAATACACATGTACCAACATACGGTGAATATACTTAAAGGTGATACAATGATAAGATGTAAAAGTGTGATATCGATTTGAGCACTTTCCCTTCCTATGCAATTTTACAGCCCAAAAATGTAGTCCCTTGTAATGGTAATGATAGTATTTAGATGAGATTGCCCTTCAGAATTTGTAGATAGAATAATAGAATGTATGTTGTGTATATATGAATCTATTATTTTAATTTCGACATTAATGACCTAAAAGGATGACTATGAGCTCAGGATAAGGATAAAAAAACTAGAAAGGTCGACCACAAATATCAAAATAAGTAAAAATAACAAAGAGGATAATAACACCCATGATGGAAAAAACCTCACGAGTGCTAGTGTCTAGAGTGGGCCTTCGGTCTCTTAGGATAAATGATGACATATGTAAAAATACTAAACAATAGGGATCCCTATGACTTGACCAAAACTTGGTACAAAAATGACAAATGTGGGAGAGAAAGACAATGGAAACAATCAACGCAAGTGGATGGACAAAGGGTTGTGTAACCAATGAATACTTTTCTTTCTTAAGATCCATACATATAACACCATACTTGACGACATAGTAAAATAATATTATGTTCATGATTTTCTGTCTACACTTTCCCCCCTTATGCTATTTAAATGAAATTCAAGTAGTGTAAATGAAGTAAGGAATATACATGTATAGATTCTACAGAAGCCATGTTGCAAAATATGTTTAGAATCTAGAAAATTGTAGCGTGGAGAACCATGGATCAATGTTTTGACCCATGTGGTGCAATTGGGGATACCAAACTGTTGTAAGGAGAACTTGAAGAAATATTTGAGATGATTAGGATACTTTGGATATTTTGAATAGTTGTAAAAGGATATTGAAGAGGTAGAGAGTGATAAATTCCAAACATGGTTTATTTGTAAATGGGAGGATCAGGTGTCCTTCCACTAAAGGAAGAGTTCTTGGGAGAGAGGTCTAGTTTTACTCTCCATCCATGACTACATCACCAAAAGTTCCAATCACAGAGAGGATATAAACCAATTTTATTTATGAAGAAGTTCAGCTTGTGGAAAAGTTTCTCAAAGAAGGTATGAAATAAATTGACATTGTTTTTATCCTATGATTTTTTCTATATGTAAATGATAGTTTCAGATCATGGTTGATGTCCTACATGGAAAAGTGTGCCCTATTTATGAAGACTAGTTTTGGGGCAATTTGGAGTAATCTGTAGTAAAAGTGGATTTCTAGGAGCTACAGGTGGAATTTGGACTTGGTTAAAAAAAGTCATCTTGGTTCCAAGATATTTCCAATGTCATATCAAAATTTAGTTTTTGATAAGGTATGAACAAGTTATGACTTGATCTTTGAAGGTCAATTCTAGAAGATGCTTGGTTAAACATGTTGTTGAGTATCTTCATGAGTTTAGTGATTGTTATAAAGTTATTAATTATTTGTGAAGGTTTTTGAGTTCTTATACAACATGTTTAATTTTTTTCCAAGTTTTTTTAAGCTTGTAAATGTCTTTAGAGGTGATGGATCAAGATGACCTCAAGACTAGTTCTTGAGTCCTAGAAACCTAAATGTGAAGTGTTAGAGATGAACCTAGTTGAAGGCCTTATGCTAACATTTTGAAGAAAATTTAAGATGTTATGGAAATATGATTAAAATACCTTTCCAATGGTATATGGTTTGTCTCATGATGAGGTGATTTGATAGGTCAACCAACTCAGTTTGTGAATACAAATATTGTTTGTTTTTAGGATAGGATTGCTTTGGCTAGAAGATGGAGGTAAAATACTAATGTTTTGGATTGGTTGATTATTTTAATCCATTTGAGAGTTAACAGGGATGAATTTTGTTCCTATTTAAATAATTTATAGGTATTTAAAGTGGAAAAAAGGTGAAAACTAATTTATAGGTATTTAAAGTGGAAAAAGGGTGAAAACTATTTGTGTTTCCAAAACTTCTTGTTGGGTAACTTAGTTTGGTGAAGAATAAAATAAGTGTGGTTTGCATAGATGAATGTTTCAAGAGGTATATAAAGAATTTATGTGTTATACAGGTCACTTTGTATTTATAATTAGTGGTTACATGGCATAGTTGAGTTCTTAGAGCGTGATCCGAGGTTCATAGGTTAAGAATAGTTTCGAAAGTGGTTGTTTTGAGATGGATATGATCGTTCTTGATAGAGTTATGAATAATTTGATTGATTTAAGTTAAGTTTTGACCATGGATGATGTTTTTATGTCATATTTGAGGAATTTTTAATCTTGAATAATCATGGTGATGAGGTTTTTGGTCTTTGATGAATCGGGTGATGGGGTTTTGAGAATTTTTGAGCTTGTTTGGTGTTTTGGAGCATGGATGACCTACGTGGGTCCATATTATGAGTTTTTATTGATTTAGTGTTATGTTTTTATATTGTAATTTATGAGATAATTGATCTAGACTGAATCATGTTATGTTTTTGAGTTGGAATGCTTATAAAAGTGAATGTTTGGTTCAAATTTGAACTAGCCAAGAGAGAGGGAAAACGTGGGACCCAAGTGAGAGAGTGAAACATGTATGAAGGCATAAAGGAAAATATGAGAGAGTTTTTAAATGTATGAGGATATTTAGAGAGCATGTGTGAAAGGGTTTGAAGCCAAATCAATCCATGAAAGAAGAAGAAAGAGCGAGTTAGGAGAATGAGGGTTTGAAGAGGTTTTGAATGTGTGGGATTTGAATAAGTGATCTCCATTAGTTGTGGTAGAAAAATTAGATCAGATATATTCATTCAAAGGATGTTGAGTTTTTACTTGATCATATTATAGGGTTGAGGCCTCCTTGTGGAGTTGGTGTTTCACTA
This sequence comes from Taxus wallichiana var. yunnanensis, assembly GCA_018340775.1. NCBI lineage: Eukaryota > Viridiplantae > Streptophyta > Pinopsida > Cupressales > Taxaceae > Taxus > Taxus wallichiana. The sequence continues at coordinate 192,727,663 of CM031239.1, forward strand.
AATTAAGGGTTGGTTCTCCTTTTGAAGTTGGTGCTTCACTAAATATCTTTTATTTGTGTAATATAATCATATTTTTAGTATTTTTATTCCCCTTGAGGGTTTCCCACTTAAATTTGGTGTTCTTGTGTACTCTTTTTCTCTTGCTCTTGTGTATGGTTGATTCAATGCTTAAGTAAACACACATATGGTTAATGTTTGATTGAATGGTTGTATGAATGATAATGAATGATGAATGAAAATGGAATAAATTTTTAATGGAATGATTCACCCCCTATCATTACCTTCTACTTCTAACACACTACAAACATTGCAACCCACGAGAGAACATTTCTTTAATACATTTGTCAAATATGTGTGATACAAATCATGACACCAATAATTTAATGACATATAATATGGTCAAGAACATGCAAGTAGTAGCGTAGAATTTTTTTATAGTCTAGCACAAAATAAGTGACATATAACAAAAAAATGCATGGATTAGTCAATCCAATCAATGTCACACAACATTTAAGAGTATAAATAAGTCATGCAAATGCAAATGCATGTAATTATCAAGTTAAGAAATGTCATATAATAAGTAATGACTTATGCAAGCTATGTACAAGAGCTTTAGTATATTGTAAGATGTGTTTATCATGTGGAAGATTGATGTTAATAGTTGTAGGGATTGTACTTGTGATAAATAATCAATTGTATATCATATTCAAAATTATAGAAGTAATATAATGTGTTATAGTAGCTAGAATCAATAATGGTTGTTTCAATTAGTTGTGAATCATACATACTCATGTAATAATCACAATATCTTAGTGTAAATGAATGGAAATTAGTTTCCTTTGAGGTCATGCTAAAAAAACTTCTATCAAATTACCTAGTATTTAAAATGGAAAAAGGGTGAAAACTATGTATTATATATGGAAAAAGGGTGTGCATGTGCATGTGCATGTGCGTGTGTGTGCGTGTGTGCATGTGTGTGTTCTTGTGTGTGTGTGTGTGTGTGTGTGCGTGCGCGTGCGCGCGTGTGTGTGTGTGTGTGTGTGTGTGTGTGTGTGTGTGCGTGCGTGTGAGTGTGTGTGTGCGTGCGTGTGTGTGTGCGTGCGTGTGTGTGTGCGTGCGTGCATGTGTGTGTGTGTGTGTGTGTGTGCGCGTGTGTGTGTGTGCGTGTGTGCTTGCATGCGTGTGTGTGTGTGTGTGTGTGCGTGCGCGTGTGTGCGCGTGTGTGTGTGTGTGTGTGTGTGTGTGTGTGTGTGTGTGCACGCTTGTGTGTGTGCTTTGCGCGTGTGCGTGTGGGTGGTGTGTGTGTGTGTGTGTGTGTGTGTGTGTGTGTGTGTGTGTGTGTGTGTGTGTGTGTGTGTGTGTGTGTGTGTGTGTGTGTGTGTGTGTGTGTGTGTGTGTGTGTGTGTGTGTGTGTGTGTGTGTGTGTGTGTGTGTGTGTGTGTGTGTGTGTGTGTGTGTGTGTGTGTGTGTGTGTGTGTGTGTGTGTGTGTGTGTGTGTGTGTGTGTGTGTGTGAAGCTATGTACAAGTGAATGTGAGGAAATCCCTAGGAGGGGATAATTTATTATCATTTCAAGGGGATATCCTTTACCAAGATGAAGAGAATGCAAAGTAGTCATTCTTTCCAACAGATAATGACTTCCCAAATCTAAGATAAAATCATGTGCAATATCATACTTTATGTTATTGTCCTTAGTAGTGTGTGAATATATGTCATGGGTCACAAGTAGTCATAGTAACCATAGGATATTGATGTAAATTAAGTACATCAATGTCCCATGAGGGTCACACCCATATGGATACTACCTAACTGCTATGTGTCATGCATGGCTAAGCAAAGCACATAATGCATCTAAGGATGTGTAGGGTGATATCATAGATGATTGTGCTCACATGATGTAATTCATAATTTTTAGTTGATTAATTAATGAATGAAAGATAATGGATATTGGTTTATTGAATGTTAAATATATTTTCATATAATATTTACTTTTTCATTCTAAAAAATGTTATATAATCAATTAATCATTCAATGATTTTTCAACATCTAGATCATTGCATATGTCAAAGTAGCTTGAATATATATTAGTTATTTTTGTATTTGTTTCCATTTTATGTCTCTTTATATATATAATCCCAATGAGATACACTTTGATATAGAGGTAAATCATCAAACCAATGATCCCATTTAACAATTTTTATTTGGTGCTTGAGAAACTTGTGTTGGTAATGCTTCACTTGGTATGATGCTTTTCTCTTGAATGGGTGAGATAGATATTTCTTACTATGATGAAATGGATGCTAATTTCTCCTCACTAGGTGTGGATAATTTCACCTATGCAAATAAGATATGTGTTTCTTTCTCCTCACTAGGCATGGATACTTTTACTTTTCCTACTATAATAGAAATTGATTTATCCTCACTAGGTGTGGAGACTTGTACTTTCCCTACTATAATAGAAACCAATTTCTCCTCACTAGGTGTGGAGGATTGAACTTTATCTAATGTACTTGACACCACTTGCTCCTCACTAGGTGGAGACTTGAACTTGATCTAATGGAATGATCGTTATGGAATTTACCTCATTGGTATGAAGAATATTATATGCTTACAATCAATCTCGTTTGATTTCTATCATGTAGTCATCATATATAAAACTAATATTCTCATTTTTATTATCCATGGTGGATTCCATTTTGGTTACCCAATGTTGTTGCAATTTTTCATTAGTAGTCATAACATGAATTGGTGTATCTATAACCTTTGGGCCTATTGTAATAAGAAGATTAAGATGTACCATAGAGATATCATATTGTGATAAATGATCCAACTTGTTATGACTATATCCAAGTTATTTAATGAGGTCCAAGCTACATGTATTATGAACTTTCTCCTTATCAATTATAATCATGTCATGACTTTGGTTTCCAATAGTTGCATGCATGTACATAGGATTAACTCATTTCTTATTTTTAAGACTTTGATTATTGGTTATTCATTTAATATAACTTGTATTTTATATGATTCCTTTTACTTGGGACTATTACGCACTTACTTATATACTTGATTATATTTGTGTGGTGCTTTTTGTTCTTCTAGTTTATGTTCTTTTGTTAGTTAATGTGCTTGTAGGTTAGATAGTTGATGTGATCACGTAAGGCATAAAACATATTTTTCCATTCCCATTAATGCATTATATTTATAAAATCTGCTTCCTTTATGCCGTATTAAACAATTATGTGGTCTAAACTAAGTTTTTGATAATTTAATTAGCTTCTTGTTGAGTAATTTTCATAAGGTAATGATAGGTGTATCCATGTTGTTGTATAATGATATTTTATTGACTTGAGAAATCCTTAGATGGGTGTCATGCATTATATTGTGTTGATATTTATCCTTATTATAAGTTGAATGAATTACACTTGTTGATGTAGAATCATTATAATAGGTGTTTGAGGTAGGGGTACCTAGCATGTAAGTACGTGCATAAGAAAAATCCTTAATGGACTTGGAAGTAAGGGTCTCATATAGTTTGGGATTGTCATATGATGCATATTATTTTTTGGTGATTTTTTTTTGGGCATAGGCACCTTTGTCTCGTCAGGAACACAGTAAAAAGTCTAGTTTTCCGAACTTAGCCCCTTCATTTCCTTTGCACAGAGTAAGTGTGCACCCCCTTCCTTTGCAACCCTTTGAAGTGTCGACACATGTTTTGGTGTGCCTCCCCGTGATGCGCCTTTCTTGCATGCCAAGGTGCATGCGCCTTCGTGTCAACAACATTTTGTTGCGCCGCATTTTGGTGTGCCAAAGGCACACGTATTTCAGTGTTGATAGTATTTTTGTTGCAAAAGGCACACATAATCACGTGTTAACACGTGTTTTGGTGCGCCAAAGGGCGCAAAGTTTGAAGTGTCGACAGGTGTTTTGATGCCCCTTAAAAAGTGGTTGGCGCATTTATTGCACCTTTGCCTATATATAGGCGCATCCGCCCTGTCACTTTCACAATTAAAAAAACACGTGATAGATTTTATTCCTCTGCACCTGTCAGCACACCTGTCGTCCTCGTATCGCATTCGTGGACCCCGCTTCATCTCTCACGTTATATATATTCCGGGTAGGTGGTCCTTATTCCTCTTGTGTTTTTTTTTGTTGGTTGTTTGTTTGTGTAGTAGGAGGCATGGATTTGTAAAACCCCTCTTTTGTTGTTCTTGTTGTCCTTCTCCCATGCTCTTCCTCCTCTTTCCAGATCTGCTGGTAAGGAGGACTCTGCCTCGAAAAAATCACTTGGATCTCCTTAGTATGCCCTCTTCACCATCCAAAAAACCCTGCAGAAGAGGCTTAAAACACATGCAAACCCCTCCAGAGAAAGAAACAAGACTTAAAAGTTTGTGTAGACTACATTTTCCTCTTGGCGCATTCACCCATGCTTGCTGCATAAAATACAGTTGCGCCCAGAAGGCACACTTTCCTTGCTTGCAACACCCAATAACCCTGCGCCCTCTCTTGCACCGAACTCCTATGTAACATTGCAAAAACCTGTGCCATTGGCGCACCCTACACCCATGCAACACCAACCTTACTTGCGCCAAGTATAAAACTACGTTAAACGGCGCAGGCGCATCCCCTATTACAGTAACACAATGTCATGCAAACCTTTCATGCGCCACGCCAAGTTCCCCTTTTGCGCACGTAAAGATGATGTTACACACACTAAACCTGCTGCCCTTTGGCGCATCCTGTCCCGTGCAACATGAAAATTATCTGCGCCCGGTATAAATGCATATAAATGGCATGCAGGCGCACTTCCACTTGCAACAAAAAAATGTCATGTGCAATATCCATGCGCCTTGCGCCCTTTGGCACTGATTTGTCCCTTGTAACACCCTTTTTCTGTGTGCCATACTATTTAACCCTGCACTGCAGTGTTCATGCGCCCTGCGCCCTGATGCCTTAAAATTGCTAACTCTTCCTTCTGTCAATGCTTTAATGGGAGATCAAAACTAACATGACTCTTCTGCGTTGGGTTTCGCTTCTTCTTCTTGCAGATCAGCAACTGAGTTCAGAACTACATATGTCTACATCAAGCAAGAGACCAACCAAGTCTAAGGGTAAAGCCAAGCTTACAGAGGAAGAGATGAAGTACAAATATCAGAGGGTCAGGATGCCCGAATCCCAGGTAGAATGTGACCTAGATATAAGAGACTCTGAGCTCGGTCACATCGATATGGAAGATTTCTGGGCCAGAACCAGGAGGGTCACAGGAAGTCCCTGGATGGACAAACTGGTAGGCAGTGGCCTGCATTTTGCTGGGGGATCCCAGTCAGTGCAGTAAACAATGAATTCATGATGGTAGTGGCCCGCTGCTACAACAAAGACATGAGGTGTGTCCAAAATGAGAAGGGCGAGGTCGTGATCAACCTCACTGCCCGCACTTGAAATTATGCTTGGCATTCCTCACCACCGCACTTTGTGGCCGTAAGCCAAGAAGACTGCACCAAGGCTTGGGAGGACAATGAAGACCAGTGCATGCAATTGATGAATGAGGTGTACCTGAAAAACAAGAAGGTGGTAACCAGATGGCCACAGGTCATTCACCGTAGTGATTTCTCCGAGGAACTAAGTGATACCATCACGTTCCTAAGTAGAGTATTTGGGCTTTCTGATGCCCACTACTTTCATAAATGGATGCTCAGGTACCTGGAGACAATGAACAAGAATGTGCCAGATCAACGCTTCGAGTGGGCGGAGATCATAAGCAAGCACTATATCCGAGCAGCTCCAACAACTCACCACAATGGGGAGGTTCTACATGAACTCCTACGTAGTTTATGCTGCAGCCTCAGAGAGGGATTATCCAAAGATTGATGATGCGATGGGGTTTGGCCCCAAGTAAAAATATATGAATACTACCCAGAGCTGAAGCTGGAAAATAGTATTTCACAGTTTACAAAGATTAACGATGCTTTCTTCTACGGCATCATCTGCCTTTTGAGGCCAAACATGACTCACGGTCATACGACCAAGAGCATTGTTGCAGCAACGGAGAAGTGGGGGGCCTTATTCACGCAATTTCCCACCTTCACCTATCTAAGGGCAGCCAACTTCTTGGGGGAACCCACCAAATTGCCAAGATATGCCGGCCCCAAGCTGATCCTGTTGGAGCTATCCAGATAGCTCATAACCTACCATGAAAAGTGTTTGAAGAGAAAGAAGGGTGGAACTCCTTTCCCCCTCACAGTGGGCAGGTACACTTGTCTTTCCCACCACAAAGCCCGGGAGATGTTTGCAGAGCTAGAACTGCTCAATCTAAAGCACAACTTCCCGGCAAGGCCCACTTTCGATCCAAGAAATTTCCTTCCTGGGCCAAACTCGATCCAATCCACATTCCGTAGATCGAGGATATTTATATCGACCTGTATCATGAGGTCGAGCTCAGAAGAAAGGATCACTCCCGCTTGGCTTTGGCTGAAATCATTCAGTATGGCGTAGCCATTGTCCCAAAAGGTTATCAAACTACTGATCAAGAAGTTGATCAGGTATATCTTGACACGGATGGGGACAACTGGCCATTTGCTTGTAATCGATGTAACTAAAGTGCCCTGCACCATCAAGAAAGGGTCAAAGAAACTCTATGGAGAACAGAGCACTGGTGCAGGATGAATGGCCTCATCTACCTCGGGGTAGATTTCACCACATCTCCATTGGGCAACGCACCTTCCAGGCCAAAACATCTGCCAAAGGGTAGAGGCAAAGACAAAGAGGGTGAGTCAAGCTCTGCCCAAGAAGAGGCTCCTGAGAGTCCCCCTTCCGCCGCACGAGAACAAGTTGTAACTCTGGCTTCCCCAGAGAAAGAAGTGGCCGAAGATGTTCCGATGGGCACATCCACTCAGGATGTTGCCACTACTACAACTATTGAGGTCCCTTCTATCCCTTCTCCCTCTCCTCCTTCCCCTCCTCGCGTGACCCAAGTGACCATTCCTTTGGTCGTATCCTCTCCCCCATCTTCTACTGTTCCCCCTTCCTCGTCATCCATCTTCTCTCTCTCGGAGCTGTCCCCCACCATTTCTTCCCTCATCTCTCAGCTCCCTTCCATTCCCATGTCTACCTCCCCTGTAGTATCTCTTCCTCCCGTGAGCACTTTCTCGGCCTCCCTCTCAATGCCGCCTCCAAGTGTCTCAACGCACTTTCCCTCTACTACTGCAGCTGCTCCCTTTTCTACTTCTGGTCCCTCTCCCATAAGTCCAGCATGGATCTCTCAACACCTGAGCCAACAAAAGAGGAAAGTTCCCATCGCACCGATGGACTTCTCCGTCATCCCATCAAAGGGGGCCAAGAAGAAAAAACCTATAACCCGCTTCTCTCAGAGTGCGTCAGGAGAGAGAGTAATGGAGATAGCGTATCCCAATCCTTTAAAGGATAAAAAGGATCTGTCTTCGACAGATTATACAGTGACCCAAGTCACAATGGGGACGTCTTTAGAAAGCCTTCAGGGAGAGGCCCTATCTGTAGTTGACCCTTTGCAAGAAGCTCCAGGAAGCAAAGGAAGAAAAGAGGCTATTAAAGGAGCAAAATAAACATCTTCTCCACGCCTTGCAGAAAATGGGCAGTGCACCTCCTACAACCGCCGAAACTCCTGAGCCTCTGAGCCAGGATAAGATAAATGAATACGCCAAAATCAGTGAGCAGGGTATGGTAGTTTCCACTGGAGAAGCCAAATCCTCAAAGAAAGTGAGGGAGTAATCGCCAAGTTCACCAGATTGTATCAGAATATCAGTCGGGTGAACAAAGAGCTCCAGGTGATAGCAGGACCTATCTCTCGAAGAGCTGGACCATGCCAGGATGCAGCATGAGACCTTCAGAAAATGCTCGACTATTCAGTCAAAGATCTGGTCAAGTTCGGTGTCTTCGGTCACCCAGAGCCCTCAACAAAATCCTTTCTACTCTGGACTACCGGGTCGATCAGTTGGAGTTTGTCTGGAAAAGATTGACAAAATCAAGGAGGAAGCCCTGGATGCAATGCATCAAATGGAGAAAATTGTCCTGAGAATGTCTCGGGCTTGCTCACTCCTTCTTTCACCTTGAGAAAGGTAGATGAAACTATTCGGATCTTCAAGGAGATCGTTTTCGCAAGGGCTGGGACCAGAAGTCACTTTCGACGCCGAATCCATCAACAACCTGCTGGCCTGTCGTGACTTCATAGGGTACCTGATAGAGGTAGAAAATGAATATTCCAAGCTCCTAGAAAAGCTCACAGATGAGTAGGAGACTTGCGAGGCTATCAGTGATCATCACAAGGATCCTTCCCAGGATCAACTTCAGCCCATGATCAGCAAGTTCATGGAATATCGTGCCCAGTTCCACATCACGTCTCCCGAGCAAAGCAAAAGCAGGATACCCCTTTCAGCCGTGGGATGATGATGAATAGTCTCATTCTTCTCGACCTTCTCTTTGTAAATATCTAAAGTATGTTGACACAAATGATGACATCATCCATGTTGCACCATGGGATGATGTCATCCACAAGTTGTCAAAAGTCAACAAATGACTTTAAGATATTTTGTAAGATATTTTGTAATTAAGTGGTTGGTTTGTTTTTGCCTTCTTTTCTTCTCTTCTTCTATAAATACTTGAATACTTGTTGTATTCAAGTGTGGATACTTTTCAGATGAAAAATAGAAGTAAGAAGAAAAGACTTTGAACTTTTTGTAATAGAAACAAATATTAATACAATATTTAGACTTTGTGCTGAATACCTGTGTTTTACATCAGACCTTTCTTATGTTAGATCTGTATGATTGTTCTGTTGAATCTACTTCTACTTTGTTGTCATTTATTCATCAGTATTGCTTTATTCATCTATGCAAGTAGGTTCGGCTCTGTTTACTACCAACCCAAATCATAGAACCTTCGACCTTTCTGCTTTGGAATTCATTTCTTTTCTCCCTTCAGATCTTTCCCATCTCCCCACCTCATTCCTTTCCCTTCTTTTATAGTTGGAAATACCTCTACTGGGATGAGATCCCAACCCCGAAGGTAGAATATTGTGAGACTTGCATAGATTCCTGCTGGTAGAATAGCAATAAACCAGTTTCGCTTTGCTGACTCAAAGAGGGGCTATGCCCTGCACACTGTTGGCTCGTCTGTCCATAGATCTGCCCACCCGATAGATTTTCGACCAACAGTTTTTGGCGACTCACTGGGGATCGAACAGATCTAACGGATCTATGGTAGTGGTGTGTTTGAAAATCAAGAAAAAGTCAAAAATCACTACCTGTTTGCAAATTTTAACTTTTGTCTGAAATCAAAATTTTTTTGCAAAAATGCTCCAAACTGAAAATTTTCTTCAGAGGTCCATAGATCTGGGCTAGATAGAGATCTTTAGTTCGCTGAGTTTTTACAAAAGTCCGTATTTTTCCGTAGATCTGAGTTTTTGACAGTTTACCAAAATTTTCAAACTCTTTAAAAAGTCAACTCTAGATCTGAAAATCAGCTTACTAAGTTTTACCATCATTTTATCTTTGTTAATCTGTCATTAAAACCGCAATCGGTTTTCAAGAGAAGGATAAAATTTAAATATTTAGAAAAGTACATGCTGCTGGTTTTTGTCAGAAAAATCAGAAAATCAGCAAGTACAATAAAAAAGAGTTCTTAAATCTGCTCCAAAAATTGCAGACCTGGAAGGTACACTGGCGGGTGAACCATTTACTCGTAGTAGGAGAGCTCATGGAGAAGTTGATCTTACTTTCGATCTACTTCAAAGGAACAACTTCAGTATTACACCAGCACGCTTCTCATCGCTAAGTTCACCGACCGGTTGTCCAGGAGTGTCTCACCTCCACGAAGGAAGCATCTCTCACAGGAACATCCACATCACTTTGCAGTGCCTTGTTGCTCAGTGGAACTATGCTTCCAGCTCTGTTCTTTTTCCGGCCGTCCAAATGGTAGTACCATGGGGAAATGCTATGGGCCCTCTGGCTTTGCCACATCCTGTTCACGCGCTCCCACATGGAAACCGAAAGAATTTTCCCAAATTTGATGGGAGCGGAAACCAAAGCACCGATTCACATATATCTGCATTCATCATGTCATGCAGTATCCTCGATGTGACCCATGAAGATGTGTCGGTTCACCTTTTTCTAGAAACTTTGCAAGGACCCGCCCACGAGAATGGTTTCAGCATTTTCCGGCCGGATCTATTACTAGTTGGGCCACCTTACGGCTGCATTTGAAGACAGGTATAAGCCTTCCGAAGACGCATTCACATTGCTGTCAAAGATCACTCACCTAAAGAAGGAGGTCAATGAAACTATGCGTGACTTCATCACCCGTTTCAATTCACTGATCAACCGTGTTCCACCTACCATGCTTCCAACACCGGAAAATCAGAAGTGTTTCTTCAGTAAACGCCATGAGCTCAAAAGTAAGTTTCTTACTCCTGCAAGAACAAGTAGCTACTTTGATTCTCGCCCAGGCTGCTGCCATCCGGATCGAAGATAACTTGCTAATATCTGGTGAATTAAAAAGAGAATCATCCAAGCTTAAAGCTTCGATCCCTTCTCCCACCACTTCATCTGATCCGGCATTTCAAAAGATGGTGAATGACTTGCTCGCATTAAAGAAGTAGTTAGCCCAAGCTTCCCCAGTTCCTCATACCGGGATATTCCATGAAGAACTTTCACTTCCAACAACATCCCGCATAGGCCACGTTTTGCCTGCAACTGCTCCACGGTTGGCGCTTGAGGCTCCTCCGGTCAACGCTTTAGCTGAAATCGAAGAAGAGGAAAAATTATGAAGAACCTTCATCTCAAGGTGAAGATGATCAAGATGTCGGTGAACCGACTGGTGACTCTACTATCGGGTATATGGAATTTGATGAGGGGGAATCTGATGAAGAGGAGGGTACCCAAGGATATGCAAGCGGACAGTCATATGTTGTTTTCACCCACTCACAAGGAAAGGAAGCAGAGGTTGCTACCAAGATACAGAAAGAAAAGGCCGTGTCAAACACGCCTCCAACCATCGCTAAACGAGGTAGTCCCCTTCCGGCTCAACCTGTTATTAGATCTTTTTCAAAAAAATATTTTTCCCCTGTCTCCCCTCCAAATCAGTCCTCTCATGTTCCTATCAAGGCCAGTAATCCTACCCTACCATCACGAAATGAGGGACTCATTCCTCCATCAACGCAACCCTTGGCGCATTTGACATAATTGACCATGCTAAAAAGACCAAGATCCAAATGTCTGAAGCCGAGTATCTTCAGTCAAACCCCGAACAACTTGTAAGGTTGACCGAATACATCCAAAGTCAAAGTTGTCGTAACTACTCAGGTTTCCCCAAAAGGAATCCTCTCCACCCCTCCTTCATCCCGCATAAACGTTGCCTCGACTTCCGCATCAGGCAAGATAGAACCTTTCTACCTCTCCCTCCTAATCAATGGCCACAAACTAAGCAACTGCATAATTGATTTTGGAGCTTCTGATAATGTCATGCCGGAAAAAGTCACCCATGCTCTGGGCCTCACCCTTACCAAGCCTTTTGGCGATGTTATTCCTTGGAAACCAAGCAAGTTCCGCTGATCGGTCAAATCAAAGACGCGTAATTTGCGTTTGCAGCGTTCCCGAGAAAAAAGGGTAAAAATGACCGTCCTTGTTGCCGATATTCCAGCAGCCTATGGAATTCTGCTAGGAAGGAGTTTTTGCAGTGAAGTTGGTGGGGAGATTCATATGGACTGGTCTAAGGCTAGAATCCCCGTCAAAGGTGTAATGCAAACATTGGAGCCTGAATCGCAAAAGAAGTACCTGGTTACTAACTCCGATGACCCCAAAGCCCAAATTCTCTTTGAATCATCAGGGATGGGAAACTATTTCTTGTCTACCGAGTCTGACAAAATGGATGTCCTCATCCAAGCAGAGGATCTTAACAAGATCTGGACTTTGCAGTTTGATGGCAGCTGCGTGACTAGTGGGTGTGGCGCTGGCGCCGTGCTAATATCCCCGAAGAGGAGATTATTCCCCTCTCTTTCAAGTTACAATTTTTCAACACGAATAATACTGCTGAGTATGAATCTTTGCTACTTGGCATGCAAGCCACAAAGGAAAGAGGAATCAAGAATCTGAAAGTACAAGGTGATGCAGAGCTGGTCGTAAATCAAGTTAAAAGGATATACCAAGTGAAGAATGAAAGGCTCAGACATTACCGCAACGCGGTATGGGACAACATCGAGGAGTTTGATGCTTTTTCAATAAAAGCCATCCCGAGAGCTCAGAATGACATGGCCGATTCATTGGCCATTTCAGCATCTCTCATGCTCCCTCACCCAGGTTTGAAAATAGACACATATACCATTGAGGTGGTTTTCCACCCAAGCGTGCCGGACAATTCTCAGCACTGGCAAGTATTCAACGATGACAATCAACTCATTGCCTTTCTCAAAAAAGTGGAAAATTTTAATGAGCTTCATTTTGAAGGATCTACTTCCACGTGTGAGTGAGTCATGCATCGATCAAAACGAATGGGAATCAAAAGGAACGACGGCATATGTCAGCTCAAAGGAAATAAAATCCCAAAAGGCCTGGTTTCCCTAGAATGGTTGTTCGACAGGCATGATCATTTTGTAAAAAAGAAAAGGTGAGATGATCCTGGCTCCTCCCCAGAAACCGAACCGGTCAATTTAGGTTCGGTTGAACATCCACAGTTTGTAAACATTGGAAAATGCACACCTGAAGAAGAAGCGGAAGTTTGTCAAATTGTTAAAAAAATACATGGATGTATTGGCATGGTCCTACGCCGATCTAAAGTCTTTCAAGCCAAAGGACGTCCAACATGACATCCCGTTGAAAGAGGATGTCAAACCCTTTCGCCAAAAGTAGAGACACTATAATCCTAAGATCTCAGGTACTATCCAGGCTGAAATTCAGAAAATGTTGGATGCACGGATCATTTTTCCTATCCATCACAGTACCTGGGTCGCGAACATTGTGCCAGTGTGCAAGAAGAATGGTGAGATACACATATGCGTGGATTTCGTAACTTGAATCAAGCATCCTTGAAGGACAACTACCCGCTTCCCATAATGGATCAGGTTCTGCAAGCAGTAACTGGATCAGAAATGTTGTCCATGCTTGATGGTTTTTCAGGCTACAATCAGATTGAAGTCTCACCCGAAGACCAATTCAAAACAACATTCACTACCCCTTGGGGTACGTTTGCTTATAGCAGGATGCCTTTTGGCCTGACCAATGCTGGTGCCACTTTTCAGCGGGCCATGGACTTTGCGTTCAAAGGTATGATGGGGAAGGTCATCGTAGTCTACTTGGATGACTTAACTGTGTTCTCCAAATAGTGAAATGATCATTGTGATCATTTGGAGCAAGTATTGATTAGATGCCGAGAGCACGGGATCTCCCTGAATCCAAAAAGTCTATTTTTGGAGTCACAGAGGGAAAGTTGTTGGGACATGTTGTTAGCAAAGAAGGGACGAAGATAGATACCAAAAGAGTTAAGGCTATTCAGAGCCTTACTTTACCTACAAGCAAGACCGGCGTTCACTCCTTCTTCGGAAAAGTGAATTTTCTCAGGCGCTTTGTTCCCGACTTTGCTGAAAAGACTCGCCACATATTAGACATGATGAAAGGGTCACCAACTTTCCGGTGGAGCGAAGAAGGGAAGAAGTCATTCGAGGAGATAAAAGCCTCCGTCGCCCACGCGCCAGTCCTGGTATGTCCCGATTTCTCCAAGGATTTTATTATGTATAGCTATGCATCTGAACATACCGTGTCGGCCATCCTAATGCAAAGGAATTCTCAAGATGTTGAATCCCCGATTGCATTTATGAGCTCTCCTCTCAAGCCTCATGAATTAAAAATGACTCAGTTGGAAAAACATGCCTTCGCCATTGTCAAAGCAGTTAAGAACTTCAGGTACTACATTCTAAACTCTCATACGGTAGTTCTAGTTCCTGACACGGCAGTAAAGTCCATCTTAACTCAACAGGAGTTAGGGAGTTTGCGAGGAAATTGGATTGCAAAAGTCCAAGAGTATGATTTAGATATAAAACCAACCAAGTTGGTAAGAGGCAAGGGCCTATGTCAACTTATGGCTGAAAACCAAGATTCAGAAGATTCCGAGGGAAAAGGATGATTCGATTGATGGAGCACAAAGCCAGCTGGAGAAAGTCGATTCACTACCCATGGTTCTATTTGTCGCCACCAGTGATGAATGGTATTCTGATATCACTTTCTTTCTCACTTATGGTGAGTGTCCAGCTCATCTAACTTCAAAGGAGAAGCATGCTATAAAGCTCAGAGCAGCCAGATATGTCATCTGGGATGACGCTTTATACAAACGTGGAATAGATGGCATCTTCTTGCGATGTGTTGACAAACCACAACAAGTTACTTGAGAGTTTTCATGATTCAGCCTGTGGTGGTCACTTCTCCTCTTCCGTGGCACACAAAATCATCCGGGCAGGTACTATTGGCCAACGTTTTTCCAGGATATAGCCACTGGGTAGCAAAATGTGAGCTCTGCCAACAATTTTTTGGCAAACCAAAATTGGCTGCTTTTCCCCTCAGGCCGGTCGATATCGATGAACCATTCAAGCAGTGGGGAATTGATTTTATCGGGGCACTCAATCCCCAATCAAGTGCGGACATAGTTACGTCCTAACAGCAATGGATTACTTCACCAAATGGGTGGAGGCCATACCTGTCAAACATGCCACTTCCGAAGTTGTTTGCAGTTTCATCAAAGAGAATATCATTGTAAGGTTTGGTGTTCCAAGCAAGGTTGTTGCTGATAATGCTTCCAACTTCTCTTCACGAGAAGTTATTGGTTTTTGCTATGAATATGGAATAACTTTGGCTCACGCCTCAGATTATTACCCTCAGGGAAATGGTCAGGCAAGAATCCAGTAATAAAAACTTAGTGACCATCATACGAAAGCTAGTGGATGAGAATCAACGAATGTGGCACAAGTCATTATACGACGCTTTGTGGGTGGACCGCATTACTCCCAAGAGGTCTCTCGGCATGTCACCTTTTCAAGTGTTATATGGAACCGACGCCGAGCTTCCCATTTCTATGGAACTCCCTGCCCTGCGCTTGGCATGAGCAATTGAAGATGAGACTTTCCAAAATTCTCTTGAAAAGAGGATCATGTATCTAGCAGAGCTCGAAGAAAAGAGAGTAAGAGTGGTCGACAGGATCACCGAACATCAGAATCAAGTCAAAAGATTGTTCGATAAAAAAGCTAAGAAAAGAGAGTACCAGGTGGGAGACCTCATCCTTTTGTGGGACAAACGAAGAGAGCCGAAGGGCATGCATGGAAAATTTGATTCCCTATGGAGAGGACCTTTCAAGATCAAGCAGCTCAATGGAGAGAATAGCTTCTATCTCTCGTATCTAGATGGAACTGAGCTCCCGCTTCCCTATAGTGGGCAAGCATCATCGAAGATCTTCAGGAAGTAGAGCTTGCTCTCTTCTTTGTATAGTTTGCTTCAGTTGTGTGTTTGTTTTTGTCATGTGTTTTTTTTGTTGGTTGTGTGTTTCCCCTTTTTGGTCGCCCTTGTTTTTGACTCTGTAACCCAATGGATAGGCACATGTAGATCTGGGATTCTCTACCCCTGAGTTCCACTCAAAGATAGTCCCCAGAAAGAGCCAGTTGTTATCCCGTAAAATTGACAAGGGAAATTTCATGGGTAACCCAATGGAAATTTTGTTTTGGTCCCTCGTCAGGGACCCCTTGCATTCGGAACGTTGCAAAATCCCTTTCCGGGAAATCTAGTTTTCCGAACTTAGCCATTTTTGGTCTTTTTTGGTTGGGCGCACCTTTTTTCTGTGCAACAGAGTAAGTATGCGCCCCCCTTCATTTCCTTTGGCGCACCCTTTGAAGTGTCGACACATGTTTTGGTGTGCCTCCCTGTGATGCGCCTTTCTTGCATGCGCCAAGGCATGCATGCGCCTTCGTGTCAACAACATGATTGTTTGCGGTGTTTTGGTGCGCCAAAGGTGCACGTATTTCAGTGTTGACAGTATTTTTGTTGCGCAAAGGTGCACATAATCACGTGTTAACACACATTTTGGTGTGCCAAAGGGCAAAGTTTGAAGTGTCGACAGGTGTTTTGATGCGCCCTTAAAAAGTGGTTGGCACATTTATTGCACCTTTGCCTATATATAGGCGCATCCGCCCTGTCACTTTCACAATTAAAAAAACACGTGATAGATTTTATTCCTCTGCACCTGTCAGCACGCCTGTTGTCCTCGTATCACGTTCGTGGACCCCGCTTCATCTCTCACGTTATATATATTCCGGGTAGGTGGTCCTTATTCCTCTTGTGTTTTTTTTGTTGGTTGTTTGTTTGTGTAGTAGGAGGCATGGATTTGTAAACCCCTCTTTTGTTGTTCTTGTTGTCCTTCTCCCCCATGCTCTTCCTCCTCTTTCCAGATCTGCTGGTAAGGAGGACTCTGCCTCAAAAAAAATCACTTGGATCTCCTTAGTATGCCCTCTTCACCATCCAAAAACCCCTGAGAAGAGGCTTAAAACACATGCAAACCCCTCCAGAGAAAGAAACAAGACTTAAAAGTTTGTGTAGACTGCATTTTCCTCTTGGCGCATTCGCCATGCTTGCTGCATAAAATATAGTTGCACCCAGAAGGTGCACTTTCCTTGCTTGCAACACCCAATAACCCTGCGCCCTCTTGGCGCACCGAGCTCCTATGTAACATTGCAAAAACCTGTGCCATTGGCGCACCCTGCACCCATGCAACACCAACCTTACTTGCGCCAAGTATAAAACTGCGTTAAATGGCGCAGGCGCATCCCCTATTACAGTAACACAATGTCATGCAAACCTTTCATGCGCCATGCCAAGTTCCCCTTTTGCACGCACGTAAAGATGATGTTACACACACTAAACCTGCGCCCTTTGGTGCATCCTGTCCCCGTGTAACATGAAAATTATCTGCGCCAGTATAAAATGCATATAAATGGCGCAGGCGCACTTCTGCTTGCAACAACAAAAATGTCATGTGCAGTATCCATGTGCCTTGCGCCCTTTGGCGCTGATTTGTCCCTTGTAACACCCTTTTTCTGTGTGCCATACTATTTAACCCTGCAGCCTGCAGTGTTCATGCGCCCTGCGCCCTGATGCCTTAAAATTGCTAACTCTTCCTTCTATCAATGCTTTAATGGGAGATCAAACAGCTAACATGACTCTTCTGCGTTGGGTTTCGCTTCTTCTTCTTGCAGATCAGCAACTGAGTTCAGAACTACATATGTCTACATCAAGCAAGAGACCAACCAAGTCTAAGGGTAAAGCCAAGCTTACAGAGGAAGAGATGAAGTACAAATATCAGAGGGTCAGGATGCCCGAATCCCAGGAAGAATGTGACCTAGATATAAGAGACTCTGAGCTTGGTCACATCGATATGGAAGATTTCTGGGCCAGAACCAGGAGGGTCACAGGAAGTCCCTGGATGGACAAACTGGTAGGTAGTGGCCTGCATTTTGCTGGGGGGATCCCAGTCAGTGCAGTAAACAACGAATTCATGATGGTAGTGGCCCGCTGCTACAACAAAGACACGAGGTGTGTCCAAAATGAGAAGGGTGAGGTCGTGATCAACCTCACTGCCCGGCACTTGAAATTATGCTTGGCATTCCTCACCACCGGCACTTTGTGGCCGTAAGCCAAGAAGACTGCACCAAGGCTTGGGAGGACAACGAAGACCAGTGTATGTAATTGATGAATGAGGTGTACCTAAAAAACAAGAAGGTGGTAACCAGATGGCCACAGGTCATTCACCGTAGTGATTTCTCCGAGGAACTAAGTGATACCATCACGTTCCTAAGTAGAGTATTTGGGCTTTCTGACGCCCACTACTTTCATAAATGGATGCTCAGGTACCTGGAGACAATGAACAAGAACGTGCCAGATCAACGCTTCGAGTGGGCGGAGATCATAAGCAGCACTATATCCGAGCAGCTCCAACAACTCACCACAATGGGGAGGTTCTACATGAACTCCTACGTAGTTTATGCTGCAGCCTCGGAGAGGGATTATCCAGCATTGATGCGATGCGGGGTTTGGCCCCAAGTAAAAATATATGAATACTACCCAGAGCTGAAGCTGGAAAATAGTATTTCATAGTTTACAAAGATTAACGACGCTTTCTTCTACGGCATCATCTACCTTTTGAGGCCAAACATGACTCATGGTCGTATGACCAAGAGCATTGTTGCAGCAATGGAGAAGTGGGGGCCTTATTCACGTAATT
Source organism: Taxus wallichiana var. yunnanensis (assembly GCA_018340775.1). Lineage (NCBI taxonomy): Eukaryota > Viridiplantae > Streptophyta > Pinopsida > Cupressales > Taxaceae > Taxus > Taxus wallichiana. Next base: position 192,745,935 of record CM031239.1, read on the forward strand.
TCCCACCTTCACCTATCTAAGGGCAGCCAACTTCTTGGGGGAACCCACCAAATTGCCAAGATATGCCGGCCCCAAGCTGATCCTGTTGGAGCTATCCAGACAGCTCATAACCTACCACGAAAAGTGTTTGAAGAGAAAGAAGGGTGGAACTCCTTTCCCCCTCACAGTGGGTAGGTACACTTGTCTTTCCCACCACAAAGCCCGGGAGATGTTTGCAGAGCTAGAACTGCTCAATCTAAAGCACAACTTCCCAGTGAGGCCCACTTTCGATCCAAGAAATTTCCTTCCCAGGGCCAAACTCGATCCAATCCACATTCCACAGATCGAGGATATTTATATCGACCTGTATCACGAGGTCGAGCTCAGAAGAAAGGATCACTCCCGCTTGGCTTTGGCTGAAATCATTCAGTATGGCGTAGCCATTGTCCCAAAAGGTTATCAAACTACTGATCAAGAAGTTGATCAGGTATATCTTGACACGGATGGGGACAACTGGCCAGTTTTTTGTAATCGACAGAACTAAAGCGCCCCAGACCATTGAAGAAAGGGTCAAAGAAACTCTGCGGAGAACAGAGCACTGGTGCAGGATGAATGGCCTCATCTACCTCGGGGTAGATTTCACCACATCTCCATTGGGCAACGCACCTTCCAGGCCAAAACATCTACCAAAGGGTAGAGGCAAAGACAAAGAGGGTGAGTCAAGCTCTACCCAAGAAGAGGCTCCTGAGAGTCCCCCTTCCGCCGCACGAGAACAAGTTGTAACTCTGGCTTCCCAGAGAAAGAAGCGGCCGAAGATGTTCCGATGGGCACATCCACTCAGGATGTTGCCACTACTACAACTGTTGAGGTCCCTTCTATCCCTTCTCCCTCTCCTCCTTCCCCTCCTCGCGTGACCCAAGTGACCATTCCTTTGGTCGTATCCTCTCCCCCATCTTCTACTGTTCCCCCTTCCTCGTCATCCATCTTCTCTTCTCTCGCGGAGCTGTCCCCCACCATTTCTTCCCTCATCTCTCAGCTCCCTTCCATTCCCATGTCTACCTCCCCTGCAGTATCTCTTCCTCCCGTGAGCACTTTCTTGGCCTCCCTCTCAATGCCGCCTCCAAGTGTCTCAACGCACTTTCCCTCTACTACTGCAGCTGCTCCCTTTTCTACTTCTGGTCCCTCTCCCATAAGTCCAGCATGGATCTCTCAGCACCTGAGCCAACAAAAGAGGAAAGTTCCCATCGCACCGATGGACTTCTCTCATCATCCCATCAAAGGGGGCCAAGAAGCAAAAACCTATAACCCGCTTCTCTCAGAGTGCGTCAGGAGAGAGAGTAATGGAGATAGCGTATCCCAATCCTTTAAAGGATAAAAAGGATCTGTCTTCGACAGATTATATAGTGACCCAAGTCACAATGGGGACGTCTTCAGAAAGCCTTCAGGGAGAGGCCCTATCTGCAGTTGACGCCCTTTGCAAGAAGCTCCAGGAAGCAAAGGAAGAAAAGAGGCTATTAAAGGAGCAAAATAAACATCTTCTCCACGCCTTGCAGAAAATGGGCAGTGCACCTCCTACAACTACCGCCAAAACTCCTGAGCCTCTGAGCCAAGATAAGATAAATGAATACGCCAAAATCGGTGAGCAGGGTATGGTAGTTTCCACTGGAGAAGCCAAATCCTCAAAGAAAGTGAGGGAGTAATCGCCAAGTTCACCAGATTGTATCAGAATATCAGTCGGGTGAACAAAGAGCTCCAGTGATTAGCAGGACCTATCTCCGAAGAGCTGGACCATGCTAGGATGCAGCATGAGACCTTCAGAAAATGCTCGACTGTTCAGTCGAAGATCTGGTCAAGTTCGGCGCATCTTCGGTCACCCCAGAGCCCTCAACAAAATCCTTTCTACTCTGGACTACCGGGTCGATCAGTTGGAGTTTGTCCTGGAAAAGATTGACAAAATCAAGGAGGAAGCCCTGGATGCAATGCATCAAATGGAGAAAATTGTCTCCTGAGAATGTCTCGGGCTTGCTCACTCCTTCTTTCACCTTGAGAAAGGTAGATGAAACTATTCGGATCTTCAAGGAGATCGTTTCGCAAGGGCTGGGGCCAGAAGTCACTTTCGACGCCGAATCCATCAACAACCTGCTGGCCTGTCATGACTTCATAGGGTACCTGATAGAGGTAGAAAATGAATATTCCAAGCTCCCAGAAAAGCTCACAGATGAGCGGGAAACTTGCGAGGCTATCAGTGATCATCACAAGGATCCTTCCCAGGATCAACTTCAGCCCATGATCAGCAAGTTCATGGAATATCGTGCCCAGTTCCACATCACGTCTCCTGAGCAGCAGTAAAGAAGCAGGATACCCCCTTTCAGCCGCGGGACGATGATGAATAGTCTCATTCCTCTCGATCTTCTCTTTGTAAATATCTAAAAGTATGTTGACACAAATGATGACATCATCCATGTTGCACCATGGGATGATGTCATCCACCAAGTTGTCAAAAGTCAACAAATGACTTTAAGATATTTTGTAAGATATTTTGTAATTAAGTGGTTGGTTTGTTTTTGCCTTCTTTTCTTCTCTTCTTCTATAAATACTTGAATACTTGTTGTATTCAGGTGTGGATACTTTTCAGATGAAAAATAGAAGTAAGAAGAAAAGACTTTGAACTTTTTGTAACAGAAACAAATATTAATACAATATTTAGACTTTGTGCTGAATACCATGTTTTACATCAGACCTTTCTTATGTTAGATCTGTATGATTGTTCTGTTGAATCTACTTCTACTTTTTTGTCATTTATTCATCAGTATTGCTTTATTCGTCTATGCAAGTAGGTTCGGCTCTGTTTACTACCAACCCAAATCATAGACCTTCTGACCTTTCTGCTTTGGAATTCATTTCTTTTCTCCCTTCAGATCTTTCCCATCTCCCCACCTCATATACTAATATGAGTATCACTTTTTGTGATTATAACTATATATCAAATTGTTTGATTTTCTTCTAGTTGTATCAATTATCGATACATGTTTTGGAGTTTAATTTAGATTCACTCCTTTATTATAACTATTACTTACAATAGATGAGTAGTTTGAGTCTTCTCTTATATTTTTACAATGGGTTAAGAAATGTACAATCACCTATAGTTTTATAGAGAGGGTGTTTATAGTATATTTGTGGAATTTTGTATGCTCTTCCTTTTGGGGTCTAACTTTATTAAATAATTTAAATCCATACTTTATAATATGTTTCTTGTTGATTTTTGTTGGTGTGTGAATTTCCCACATCACATGGTGAGTCATCTCACTTAGGTGAGGTCATAGGTCTTAGGTGTCGCGGGGCTTACGATAGATTTTGTTGTGTCATGCGCATTAGTGTGCATCACTACATCATAAGGGAGTTACTCTCCATTTTGGGAATGTAACTCCTCTTCTCTACTTGAGGAGGTATGATTACATGCACTTTGGGGGTTACACAGCACCCCTATTTGTACCCCTTTCCTTTCTTCGGAGTTTATGAGGATATGAGATGATGACATGAGATGAAACTTTTCCTTTTCTATACATGCACTTTCATGGTTGATGCTCACTCCCCATGGAACCTTGTCATGCTACCAGAGTGAAACTCGGTCGATGTTCACATTATCCTGCATGATTCTCATGTTTTCACATTTTTCACTTTATTCATCATGGTATTAGAGCTTTTGATGGGATCCGTGATACTCTCTACTCTCTATTTCCTATTCCTCTCAGTTTCACGTTTTACAAGTTTCATGTGCAAGTGTCATAATAGTTATTCCTACTATGCTTCATATGCATTGATTTGGTTTTATTATACATTCATATTTTTGGGATTGGTTCATGGTTTCCATTTTTGCGTGCATGTTCTAGAGCCTTGTTGCAGTTCAAGTTGTAGTTTGGAGGTTTTAGATCATAGTTAAAAGTGTGTTTTTTGGATTTTTTCAGTTGTGGAAGATACCTTTAGGGACCAACTCAACCCCAGATTATTGAGTTGGGAACCAAGTTATCCCATCTCACCCTCTATCCTTACACTCAACTCTACCTTCAACTCATCATGTTTACATTAGGTTCTTTGGGATTGTTTTCTCCTTAATATCTTTAGCTTCTATGCTTTTTTCCATGCATGCATTAATCACCTAGCTTGTACTTCCCTCTTCCCTTACAAAATCACCATGTCGAGCTCCCTGTAACCCCATTATGCTGCTAACCCATTTGGTTCTACATGTATTCCATGCTCTCGGCTTCATTGTGAATAATTCTTCCTACACTTCCCTATATAGCCTTGGATTCTACATTATTTTCTTCATCTCAACCTTGTGCTCGTGCTTTAGCTCACTCTGGTTTTATCACATTGGAATCTCATATGTTGGAACTTTTTGCTCATACTCTTGTACCGTTGTGTCAATTTTTCCCAAGATCTCATTGTTCCCTACTCACCACGCTCTACTCTCCCTAGTTTAGATGCCCCAGGCTTAGCTTCCGCATGTTTAGGCCTTGGATTCCTCTTCTCTATGCATTGACCCATTTGGTATCTCTATTGAGCTCGACTTGGCACTACCACCATCAACCTTTGTGTCTCGAGCATCTCATCGGGTCCTCTACATTTGAATCTTCACTCGACCATTACACATTTGAATCACCAACTAACCGACACACTTTGTTTGACTTGTTGATCCGGTCCCTCCAACTTAATATGGACATCTCCCGATAACTCGGTGCCATCACGAGACCTTTGTTCACCTAACCAAGACCATCCAACCCACTAGCAATGTGACTCTCTTGTTTGGCACTCAACACATTGACTCCTACCACCAAATTGGCTTTCAACTCGGGAGACCTCCCACGAGCTTGCTCGTGACTCGAATCAGTGCCAAATCGTTTGTCGGTTCACCAACCTATTTCATCTTGTCCTCATGTATCTCACTCGGCCTCAACTCACCCACCTTCTCCAACTCTTCATAAACTCACCTACCCTCTACATCTCGAAAGCCATCTTTTCAAGTTTATCTGGCTCTCCTTCGAGCCAAGGACACCTCCTTCTCCTTTCTTTGATTTTTGTCAAAAATTTCCTTTTTCAAATTAATTAATCCTAATCAAAGGGAAAATTTAATCAAACATTCATCATTAAAGGGGATATATTTTTTTAGGCTTCATTATAGAGTTATTGGGATTTTAGGGCCATTTTTCTAGCTCATCATGCACTATAGTGTTCCTCTTCGCTTGCGGATAGTGAGAGCGTCTCGCCACAACCTTGAGGAAAGAGATCCCCTTTTCGATGTGATAATCCTTCTATCAAACTAAGAAGTATTATATTCTTATTTTTTCTTATGCCCTATTGTTCTTGGTTGCGTGTTGTTACTCTACTTCTAACCGAGACTCATTATGGCCTCTACCCTTGTGCGATTTTTCACCTACTACAAGGTGAGTGGTCAACTATCCCATGTTACACAAACACGCCCTATTATAATTAATGTGCTACTTATAAATTTACACAAATAGGGAGGTTATCATTGTTCTTGGGTGTTGTATTACATGCAAATGCATTCTCGGTGAGTCCAATGTCTTGTAGCCTTGTGTGTATTCTTGCACCCTTCTCTTCTTACATTCTACACTTATTTCGGATGCACCATGGAGGATGTTATTTCTAAACTTGAGCTTCAATGGATCACTTCTCACCCTCTGCCACTTCTTTTTGGAGATAAATATACATCATGGCATGCTTCTATGGAACATTACTTTACACACAAGGGCCTTTATCCCTTTATCTATGGGCTAGTTTCTACACCCACTAATCCTTGTCATCTTAAAGACTATGTTGACACATGTGACTATGTTATTGGTCACTTGATGTTGCATGTCTCTAGACCTCTCCGCCTTCATGTGGTAGAGCTAAATCCTCCTCACACCATCTGGTGCATACTTTAATCCTTATTTGGAGACCATTTAGAGATGACCATTGCTGCTTCTTCTACTCATACATTTGCCTTCTCTTTGTCTTCATGTGATGATAGTTCTGCTGACATAGAATCACTTGTTTCCATCCCTGATGATGAGGATTGTGCTTCTATTTATGATGACGAGAGTATTCGAGGAATCTTCTTCTCCTCTCAGTAACTTTATAGAGTATGTTAACACTCCTCCCTTATGATCGGACATCAAGAAATCCTCTTTCCACCTCATACCATCAATGCATCTTCCTCCTTTCCACTTATAGTGTGTGAGGACGTTTCCAATCCTCCCCTTCATGTTTTAAAAATTCATACCTATCAAACATTGATATTTTATTTGTCGATCTACCCCCTTGGGATGAGTATCTACCATACCTTCCTCATCTCTTCACAGTGCCTACTTGTGATGTAGTACATGGAGTTTCTCATCCTTCTATAGGTGTTTCAAAGGAGTCCTTAATATCCTTTATTAAGAGTGCCCCATATGGGATTCTTATCCTTTCCACTCTTTCAAAGATCATCATTGATCCACCCTTGCTTGTGGATCCTCCTCTTTTGGGGGTTATTGTATTGTCTTCACTTCACTTGGGAATTATTTTTGAGGATGTTCCTCTCTTACACATTGATGGTTATACACTCACATAATTAGCTTCGGTTTTTGTGCACTCATTTACTAGACCAATGTCACATTTCCATGGACCAAATTTAGAGTTCTTTGTATTACTACCTTTGGTTTCCTTCATAGATTGGGTGGACTTTAAATACTCCATTTATTTCCTTCCTAAGGGAAAACACACTTTTAGATGTGATTGGTTCTTCTTCATTCCACACGGGGTCAAGGACCACATCATCTACACTCTTCTTAGAGACTTCCTAGATTTTTAGAGTTCAGATCCATCTATGGCTTCTTCTACAATTCCTCCCGACTTCTTCTCCTCTCTTCTTATTCTTCCAGAGAGATTATTGTTTGTACATGGGTACCTTGTCGGGCCTTAGTTATCGGGATACATTTTTGCATATTTATTAGATTGTTATGATATTTTTTCATCTCTTGTTGTGGATTTTTTTCCCATGGGTTTTCCTCTGCTGCTTGAGATTCTTGTTGCTCATGGGTGTCTCTTCGGATTAGTTTTGAGGACCCATTTCTCATTTCTAATTTTCCACCTCATCCTATGTTATGATTAAGGGTGTGTTGGTGTGTGCATTTTCCACATCATGTGGCAAGTCATCTCACTTATGTGAGGCCATATGTCTCAGGTGTTATAGGGGTTATGATAGATTATATTATGTCATACACATCGGTGTGCACTAATGCATTATACATGAGTTACTCTCCATTTCAGGAATGTAACTCCTCTTTTACACTTGAGGAGGTATGATTACATGTATTGGGGGTTATACAACACCCCCTATTTGTACCCCTTTCCATTTTTTAGATCTATGAGGAGATGAGATGATGAGATGGTGACATGAGACAAACCTTTTCCTTTTCTTTACATGCACTTTCTCTGTTGATGTTTTCTCCCCATGGAACCTTGTCACCTTTATAGAGTGCAACTTAGTTGATCTTTGTGTTATGTCGCATGATCCTCTTGTTTTCACATTTTATCTTTCTTCATAAATTTTAATTTAGTGCTAAATCAAGGGTTGAACTCCTACTCTTTTATCATTCCTTTTTAAATATAACCTTACATTGAGGCATGTTTAAGATTCGTAAAATTTAGATCTGTCATTTGGATTGTATTACATTTTTGTATGACATGTTTGGGACATTTTGGAAAATTCTTCTTCTTTGAATATAATTGTAACAAATATTTAGTGTTTGTCTCCTTAGTTGTAGCTCTCTTGAGTGTCCTCCATCTTTCAAATTGATATGTATGCATGCTATGTACACTATAGCCAAATATATCATGGATATTTTATAAATCTCTATGGAATATATTCTTATATCCTCACAATCTTCATTTATTACCTTGTGATAGGATGTTGTATGATCCTGTAACAACCACTTTTTTATAACTTAGAAACAAGGGATTTTTTTAAATTTTTACATAATATTCACTGTTCTAAATTCATATAATTCAGAACACACATTCCATTTCTATTCCATCTCATAATAGAAAACCATATGTAGTTGTAATGACTCGGTGAAACATCGATCTCTCATTTCATGACTTGGTATTAAATTGATCTCTCATGTTTAACTTTTTCAAGTGTATACCATGTGTACTTTGGTTCTTTTACCCTTCAAGGGTCACAAAAGTGTTATGTATAAGAATCCTATCTGAATATATGTTACCGATATTCATCTAAAATCCTACAACTTAGACTAGGTGACATAAGACAATGCAACCAACAACTTGCTATACTTTGGCCAAATTTTTAAACATGTTTACCATGTTTACATTCCAATATGGCATACTTGTCGATAGGAATATGTCCTTCACCACACTCATACTATTATCTAGATTGGTCTTCCTTGATTAATGTTAACCAAACCCTAGTCATATTATATCATTTTACCTAAATCCATCATATTAATTCTTTTAAGCTTTCCCACTTCCATCTACTCTTTTCAAATAAGAGCATACATCCCATCATCCCTTTTTATTTTAACTTAAATACTCAACTATATAACATACATAGTTGTGATATATTGATAAAAGGAAGAATCATTTTTCTTTCTTATTAAGGACTATAGTCCCGATAATGCAATCAAAAAACATAAGGTTTAGGTTCATAAAAGATTGACACATTCATCCTTATAACTACCTTTCTCCTTTTTTCTCCAGAAGAGAATATAAAATTCGTAGTCATCTTCATTATATCATTTCCCAAAATGAATCGCACTGAGAATTATACATATAAAAAAGTCCCTTATTCAAGCATTAATCTATACCTTAGATTCCATTAGGCTATGTTTGTTAAATTTTAAGTACATTAATAAAATACATGCATGAATATTACTAATTTAGGAATATTAAACAAATCTAAGTCAAATAATAATTTTAATAAATCAGATTTCATCAACCACCTTTACGAAAATTCACATATCAAAAGAGAGAGGTCACTTTACTCTCAACTAAATAATATTCCATAAGTTCATAAGAATATCTTTCATCATTACATAATAAATTTTTAATACATCTTCAGTTTTTCCAACAAATTCATTTTGAGATAATATCAATATAGAAAACATCTGAATGAAGAAAATTATTTCATTAATAAAACAAATTCATATTTTAAAAAGTCTTTCTCCTTTCACTTTTCATGAAATCCATCTACAAAATTGTTAGCATGGGTCAGTTCACAAGAACTGAGCATGATAAACGCTATAAATTTAAAACAATATACTTTTATCTAACTATTTCATAAAAGGAACCTTGCTATTTATGAAAAGGTTCAAGTACATAAAATAAGAACAATTAAATAAACAGCCCAAAATTCATAATGTCATAACAGACAAGAATTCGATAAATTAATTAAAATCAATTTCTCGTATAAGAAGTTAAACATTTCATTATAATTTAATTCTATCCAAGTCACAATAATGAAAATCATTTCAATATGATGAAATTAAACTGCACTAATTAAGAAAATAACTAATTCAAGTCATGATTTGTGTACATTAGTTTCCAATTAATTCACCATGTAAGCTCCTATTAAAACATAGTTAGTTCCCAATCAATCAAACAAAAATGAAGGGATCTAGAAACATAAAGTTTATATAAGAGAAAAATATTTTTCTAGTGAAATAAATCACTTTCATATCAAAACTAAAAAGGATTGATATAAACTCAAAAGACCAACATGGACAACAATTGTCCTAACAACCCTACCAACAAAGTTCCTAGCTCTAACCAAGGGGGTACTTGGAAAAGAATAATCTCAATAATACAGAATAGAACCACTGAATAATCTATAAGAGAAATGCACAAGATTTCAAGGTCAAACAATCACATGAAACAATGTTCTAGAATAATCTATTAACAAAAACTAAATTCCAAAACATATTATTCTATCGGTATGATAAGGAGAAAGTTGTTACAGCTTTTTTCTTCACATTAACATTCAATTCCTGAATGCACAATTTTCTCCATATAAAAATTAAAGGAGAATGCAAATAGAAAAATTCAAGAACCAAAAATAATGCAGAACCTTTGTCTTACTCAAAATGACCAAGTTCCAAATTTAAGAAATGAATTCTTCTTAACATTGAACAAATAAAACTCGTACCAATCATTATTTTGAATATAAATAAAATAGGAGCAAGATATTACACTCAAACATGATAAACTATCCCAAGATGTGAGAGAAGTCTCCAAGATATGTTTCGTAAAATCAAACACTTAGTAACATAAGAAAACATTGTCAAGAAAACAAGGACGATTCCAATCAATAAACTCCAAAACTATACAAGATTTGAAACCAAAACACAATACCCAAACTTGACACTTTGTAGCCTACAACTCATCACTAAAACATAAAACTAAGAAAATGAACCCATCTTGAGAGTATTATAACCCAGGTCCTCTCCAAACATAAACAACCAAGTTCCATAAGCTTAAGCTAACCCATGAAGGGTAAATAGACAACGAAGATCAAACCTAGAAAAGAGAGAAGGATGGAAATGTTACCAGTCCATGTTTCCCAAACAAGACCACGAAGGAGGGGTAGACTAAAATATGATACAAATTGAAAAAGAAAAGGAAAAATACCCATTCTTTTGTGAATACAACATGCAATTAAAGTTATAAAAAGAAACCTACGAGAATAACCATAATGGGTGAAACCCGTTCTCAAAATAAAACCTATCAAAAGATCACAATTTAGTACCAACTTAAGCCAACGAGGATTATGAACTGAAATTAAAATCCCAATAGTCATACATGGAAGATTCAACCAAAATAAAAGATAAATAAACCAAAACGACAGATCAACATCTAAAACAAAAGTTCCAATACAGACATCGTTCCATTCAGATCCTACGAAAACACTAGCAGATGCGTAAAAAAGTCAACCCGTATACTCTATTCAAAACCTAATTTGTTAATAAGGCATTACTTCCATTTTCTAACTATATATGAAACTCAAATTTGATAAAACACCATTATTTCACAAAAATAATCAATCCAAGAAACCAAGTTCAAATAAAACACACAGAAGCAAAAAGGAGCAATAATTCATGCAAGAAAACATTCGAAATGTTTTCATAAAGAGCAATGATCATTTTATGAAATATTAAATAAAAGCAAGAGATTATAAAGAGATATGGCCTATCATGCCTGGTAGTTCTCCTATTTTCCTTTCCTTGCCTCAATCCTTCATGCAAAACTCCCACAACAAGATTTATAACAATAACACCAAAACAATCCACTGAAACTTTTCCTCTATCTTCTTATAGCTTCCATGCTCATATTTTTCCATTATTTCCACCATGCAAGGGAAAAATCATTCATGAAACTAATTCAAACTGAAGGTTCAAAAAATGGAAAACAACATGCAAAGCTCAAAGGCTCAAAAAATCCAAATGAAATAATAAAAACAAAACCATTTATTTTTCCTCCAACCTCCTTACTATTCCCCAAGCGGTTTTTCTACTCGAGTCAAGGACAATAAATGCCAACAGGATTGACAGATTCCCTCCTAAAAATCCTACCCAGCATTATCCTCTGTTAGTTACAACTAGCAATTTAAAAATTCATTCCATCAAAATAACAGAGTTTCCAGCTCAACAACCTTCCACCTTCCTCCAAACCTTGGCCAAGTTTGGTGGTACTTAAATTTAAATGCCACATTTAAAATTGTTGATGCCTTTGGAATGGTGCCACCGCCATCCCAATCAAATTTCCAACAATGCCAACCCCCACTTCCTTAGGTTAGGTCGATGTCTAATAGGTTAGGTCCCCTTAATAATAGGTTAGAAACCTTAGTTTAGGATCTTAGGCATAGTTCCATATAGCTTAGGATTAATTAGTGTTCAAAACTTAGGATAGTCTCCCATTAGGATTTAATCAACAATTAAAATAATCACCTTAGCATAGGTTTATGATAGGATAAGTTTATAACAACACTTAGATTAATTAGGTCTAATTAATTAATCAAAGAATGTTACCTTCCACAGTTCATCAAAATGACAAACAGATCACCATGAAGGGTGGAATCCAAAAGATGCAATAGACGCCCCGGGGACCTCAAGATACAATCCGGGTGCATAAATTAGATATTCTAACCAACTCGGTCAAGATGTTCAAAACATCGAAAAATCCCAAACATGCCTTGGATCACTGCAATTGATCCAAGGTGATTAATCCTGGACTTTGCAATCATCAGACTGAAAAACAAGTTTAGTATTGCAAGCTAGGAAATGAACCCTTTAAACTGAATTTATTTCCTTCATCCACATGTAGAATATAGTAAAAATTCAACATAAAAAGTATAAGAATACTTCATTAATAAATTCAGAATTGTCATGATATGAAGTTATCCATTTTTAGAAGATATTGAATATCATCTATAACAACATGATTATTCGGTCTTAAAGAGTAACCATATTAAAAAAATCACCTATCAACGCTACTTCTTCAATTACGGAAGTTATCAAGGATAATAGACAAGGTAGAGGCATTACATACCTCCCCTCTAAAAAGCATCATCATTCGATGATTTACTTGATCCATGAAAATAATCATAATTATAATTCTTCTTTCCATAAAATTTTCAAATAGAAATAGATTTGTAGAAATTTTAAGTTTCTCATAACTTATTACAACATCATAATTGTTGTCCCAGTACTTAAAAATTATAGTACTTGCCCAAAACTAGCAAAAATTAAATATAGTTTTTAAACAAAGTCTTTAATTGTCCAGAAATCAAAATTAATTATGTTCAAACAAATGAGGAAAAGGAGTTTTCATATGCTCGAAATTTTCCCATGTTGCACTTTCTTCATTAAACTGGTCCCATTGGACCTTGCATTGACTAATTTCATGATTGCACAAGTGCACTTGGCATGTTTCAACGCTCTTATAGGTTCAACCATGATTATTCCTAGGTCTTGGACCTACAAGGAATCCTAATTTAATACATGTGATATATCATAAATGTATTTCTTAAGAAAAGTATGGAAAACATCATGCATTCATGAAAAAGTGGGAGGTAATGCTAAGTGATAAGCTATAGGATAATCACTTCAACAATCTCGAAAGGTCCCACAAAATGAGGTGATAATTTGGTTGCCTTACTAAAGGTAATAGAGCTCTTTTAGGCTTAACATGTAAAAATAATTTTTCACCAAGTTTATATTTCTTATTGACCCTTTTCAGATCTACATAAATTTTATGCCTATCAGAACTTCTTTTAATTGTTCACGAATTATTTTTACTTGCTGTTCCATTTCAATAAGCATTTCAAGTCCAATTACCTCTCTATCTTCAATGTTATCCCAACTAACTAGAGTTCTACATTTCCTTCCATACAATGCTTCAAAAGGTGCCATTTTAAAAGAGGAATGATAAGTATTATTGTAAGAAAATTCAACTAAAGGAAGGTATTCTTCCCATTTGTACTGTTGATCCATACAGTACATTCTTAACATATCCTCCAAAACCTGATTTACTCTCTCTATTTGACCATTTGTTTCGGATGGTATGCGGAACTAAAATTTAGTTTTGTTCCTAAGGCTACATTCAACATTTTCTAGAAATGAGGGATCATCCTAGGGTATCAGATATAATCAATTCAAGTACTCCATGTAATCTAAAAATTTCATGCACAAATCTTTTTGCTAAAACAGGTGAATCATCTTTAAGATTACCAGCAATAAAATGTGCTACTTTTGTTAATTTGTCAACCAAAACTAAAATAACATCATGCTTATTTTTAGACATAGGCAGCCCCTGAAAAAAATCCATACTTATTACTTTCCATTTGTATTACAAGTATCTATGAGGATACTGAAGAAACCAACCGGGTGCATATGCTCAACTTCAACATGCATACATTCCAGGAAATGTGAAACAAAATCAGTTATGTCCCTCTTCATCCCTTTCCAAAAATATTATTGTTTTACATCAACAAGAATTTTTGTAACACCGAGATGTCCTGAGTAAGGTGAATTATGAAATTCCATCATTAAATTTTTCCTTAACTCATTTCTCGAAGGTACGTATACTCACTTTTCATATCTTAAAATTCCTTCATTATCAAAGTTTAACCTTTGTATTTTACATCATTAGGATCTGCAGCAAGTGTTGTTTTTACTTACTAAAAATACAAATCAGAATCCATGATACTCTTTACCTCATCCTTAAACTGAGTTCTCAAAGTTACAAGTGCGAAATATGTTTCCTATGACTTAGTGCATCTACCACTTTGTTTTCTTTACCTTTAATGTAACTTATGTCAAAATCATATTGTGAAAAAAACTCTAACCATCTTCATTGTCTTGCATTAAGGTTTGGCTGAGTGAAATTATACTTCATCCCAAGGTGGTAAGTTTTTAACTCAAAAGGTCTTCCCAAGAGATAATGTCTCCATACTTGAAGTGCATGAACTATGGCAGATATCTCTAGATCATGGGGAGCATAATTCAACTGTAACTTAAGTTTCTGCTCTCATATGTTATAACATGATCATCTTGTAAAAATATACCTCCTAGTCCCTCACCAGAAGCATCTGTAACTACCGTAAAGCTCCCATTTGGATTTGGTATAACCAAAATAGGTGCAAAAGTTAGCTATTCTTTTATATTTTTAAATGTTGATTCACATTTATCACTCCACATAAAAATTTGTCTTTCTTTTTAATGAAGTAATTGGGGCAACAACTTTTGAAAAGTCCTTAACAAATTTTCTATAATAACCAGCAAGCCCCATGAAGATTCTAACTTCATGTACATTTTTAGGTGCAGGTCATTCAGTTATGACAACAATCTTTGATGGATCAACTATTATTCCATCTTTGCTTATGACATGTCCTAAATAGTGCACTTTTGTTTCATAAAAAGAACATTTGGACAACTTACCATATAATTTTCTCTTTCTCAAAATTTCAAGTACAATTTTCAAATGCTCATGGTGCTCATCAATGCTTTTAGAATAGATAAGAATATCATCTAAGAATACAAGTACAAACTTTTCCAAGTATTCTTGAAAGATATTATTCATTAGATTCATAAAAGATGTAGGTGCATTTGTCAAACCAAAAGGTAAAACCGTGAATTCATAATGTCCATACCTTGTTCTAAAATTTGTTTTATGAATATATTCATCCTTAATTATTAGTTGATGATATCCAAAATGAAGATATATCAAGGAATATACTTGATGCACCACGCATCTGATTAATTAGATCATCAATTCTAGGAAGTGGATATTTATTTTTTATTGTTGTTTTGTTTAACATCTTGTAATCAATAAAAAGTCTAAGTGTTCCATCCTTCTTTTTCACAAAAATTACCGGTGCTCCCAAGGTGAGACACTTAGTCTTGTCAAATCTTTAGACACAAATTCTTGTAATTGTGCCTTAATTTTAACTAGTTCAATTATAGTTATCCGATAAGGTGCCTTGGAAATAGGTTTAGTTCTAGGTTTGATTTCTATTATGAATTCAAATTCTCATTTAGGTGGAAGACCAACTAGTTTTTTTGGAAACACATCACTGAAATCTCTTAACAATGGATACTTTTCCAAGAAATCATTATCCCTTTCTTCTATTTCAATTTTTTTACTACATATAATATGCAACCTTTATTTTTGGCCTTTTTAAGTTGCATAGTTGATAATTTCCTAACTGAAATTTCTTGTTTTACCCCTTGAATGTTTGTTATTTTATGCAAATAGTCAAGGCATTTAATGTGTTTTTAAAAACAATAAAAATTTCTTTATGTTCAAATTAGCCAATTAACACCAATTATGACATATGAACCCAAAGAAGCAACATAAATATCTACTTCAATGGAAAAACTTGGTAATTCTAAGACTGCTCCAAAAAGACATTTACTAACAATATAGACAACATTATTACCGTAATGTACAACCCAAGATTTTTCCACTATTCCTAATTTTATTTTTAATTTTTTAGCTAATTTACTAGAAATAAAACATTCTGTAGCTCCTGTATCAAAAATTATAGTAATAGGTGTACCAAATAATTTACCTGACACTTCTATGGGCGTAACTTGCTTTTCAACTTGTTTATCACCATCGTAACATGTATTTTATGTTCAATAGTTCTATTCTGTCATATTTATTTAGAGGGCACTGGTTCTCATAGTTATCCTTTCCATAGTTTAAGCAACCCCCTATAGGTCCTCTTTTGGTTCAAACTTATTTCCGGTCTTGAAATTATTGTTTTCTCCTCCAAAAGGGTTGTGTCCATTATTATTGTTCTTCACAAAATGGTGTCTAATGTTCACAACATGTTTATTTGCTGCTATTTTCTTATTGTTATCATTCAAAAACTTGTTTCTAGCTCCAAAATTTTTCCATGCCACCTTCTTAGGTGCAAGTGATGAATAAGAATTGGAAATTTTATTTCAATTTTCTTCTTTATGAGAATAAATTTCCTTCAATTTCTGTTCTTTCATAATAAAGTTGTGGTAGCTAGCATTGTCTAAAGTAGCTCTTAAATTGATCCCATGTAATTCTATTTTCATCAAGGTTCAGTTCAGCCTTATGGTTATCCCACTAGGACGATGCCTTATGGGAAAGTTGGTAAGCTCCCCATACTACTTTTGTTTCTTCCGAGAAGTTCCTTATTACAAATTACTTCTCCATTTCATTGAGCCAATTATCAGCCCCATCCCTTAGTGTAGTGCCATCAAACTTTGGTGGAATTATCCTCTTTATGTCATTAGTAATTTTAACCGCTAATCTTGCATTTTTATTTTCAGGTAGATTAGGTCCATTTGCAACATTATTATTATCATTTGCAACATTTTTATTTATTGCATTCTCATTACCAATGCCCAAATTTCCAGTATTGACGTTGTTTCTTAGAGGTGGTTGATTTTTATTATCAACATTACCTTCCTCCTCTTCATTACCCATTACTTGATGTTCAAGTATAGCAAGACGATCTCTTGTGTCCAATAGGGTAGAAAGAGTCTCATCATGTTTTTGTGTGGTAGATTCCTCTCCAACTGGAGTTAGATTATTTCGTAAGACGTCCCCTAATTCTAACCATTTTTTGTTAACAAGAATTAATTTTTTATCAAATACAGAATCAATAGGTCTAAGAGCTACAACCTACAACTCTGATACCAAAATGTAACAATCACCTTTTATAACTTAGAAAAAATGGATTTTGTTTTTACATGATGTTCATTGTTCTACATTCATATAATTTAGAATGCACATTCCATTTCCAATCCATCTCATAAATGAACCATATGTAGTTGTAATGACTCGGTGAAATATCGATCTCTCATTTGATGACTCGGTATTAAACCAATCTCTCATGTTTAACTTGTTCAAGTGTATACCATGTGTACTTTAGTTCTTTTACCCTTCAAGGGTCACACAAGTATTCTTCTATCTAAGAATCCTTTGTTAATATCTATTACTGATATTCATATGAAATTCCACAACTTAAACAAGGTGACATAAGACAATGCAACAATGCAGATGCTATACTTTGGAAAAAGTTTTAAACATGTTTACCACGTTTACATTCCAAGACGACATACTCATCGATAGGAATATGTCAACCAAACCCAAGTCAAAGTTTCATTTTAAACAAAGGAAACTTACATGCACTAGTGTGGAAGTCTACTCATGGTGACTAAGGATACATAGAAATAATCAATCAATTTTTTTGATTGGGTGTGTTTATATGTCCTAATTCAACATGAGTTAACCACTACACTAGTCATTGTGTCTATCTCCATTTAGACTAGAATTATAATCTAAATTTCCACTTATGTTAATCAAGTTAATTGAACTAAGTGGGGTGTTGGAGCATAGTTGTTTACATCAAAATATCCTCATAATGACTCCCATCATTATGAGGGTACTCCCGTATATCCCCCATATATTGCAACAACCTACTAGGTTCATTTAAATAAAATAATAACCCTTTAGTTTTTTATCTTGATTAATTTATCATTAAACAACACACCTAAAGTCTCACTAAGCACAAATGATCCAAAGAAGGATCCAAAAGGTACTTTTACACCAATTGAAAGTGTGCAGATACAATCTTCTTTCATGCATATGAACACTTCAATCTTAACCATTATATCATTTATCAATATATCTAAATTCATTAAAAGTAATTAAAACCATTAAGTTTTCTTACTACAGTTAACGTTGTAAACAATCCTGAATGGAAGCTTATACATTAGACTTAGTTATATCATTTTACCTAAATCCATCATATTAATTCTTTTAAGATTTCCCACTTCCATCTGTTGTTTTCAAATAAGAGCATACATCCAATCATCCCTTCTAATTTAAACTTAAATACTCAACTATATAACATACATAGTTATGATTTAATGATAAAAGGAAGTATCTTTTTCTTTCTTATTAAGGACTATAGTCCTAATAATGAAATCAGAAAACATAAGGTTTAGGATCATAAAATATTGACACATTCATCCTTATAACTACCTTTCTCCCTTTTTCCCTAGAAGAGAATATAACATTCATAGTCATCTTAGTTATATCATTTCCCAAAATGAACTGCACCGGAATTATATATATAAATAGTCCCTTATTCAAGCATTAATCTATACCTTATATTCCATTAGGCTATGCTTGTTAAATTTTAAGTACATCAATAAAATACATGCATGCATATTACTAATTTAGGAATATTAAACAAATCTAAGTCATATAAGACTTTAGAATAAATTAGAAATCATCAACCACCTTTACGAAAATTCACATATCAAAAGAGATAGGTCACTTTACTCTCAACTAATTAATATTCCATAAGTTCATAAGAACGTCTCTCATCATTACAAAATATATTTTTAATACATATTTTTTTTCCAACAAATTCATTTCGGGAGAATATCAATACAGAAAACATCTGAATGAAGAAAATGATTTCATTAATAAAACAAATACAATTTTTTATAAGTCTATCTCCTTTCACTTTTCATGAGCAAAATTGTTAGCATGGGTTAGTTCACAAGAGTTGAGAATGATAAGCGCTATAACTTTAAAACAATATACTTTTATCTAACCGCTTTGTAAAAAGAACCCGTTATTTACGAAAAGGTTCCAAGTACATAAAAGAAGAACAATTAAATAAACTTCCCAAAAAGCCACAATGTCATAATAGACAAGAAGTCAATAAATTAATTAAAATCAATTTCAATTATAAGAAGTTAAACATTTCATTATAATTTAATTCTATCCAAGTCACAGTAATGAAAATCATTTCAAAGCATGATAACATTCAACTGCAACTAATTAAGAAAAGAACTAATTCAAGTCATGATCTGTGTACATTAGTTTCCAATTAATTCACCAAGTAAGCTCCACTTAAAACATAGTTAGTTCCCAATCAATCAAAAAAGGAAGGGATCTAGAAACACAAATTTTAGATAAGAGTATAATATTGTTCTAGTGAAAGAAATCACTTTCATATCAAAACTAAAAAGGATTGATATAAACTCAAAAGAACAACATGGACAACAACTATCCTAACAACCCTGCCAACAAATTTCCTAGCTCTAACCAAGGGGTTACTTGGCAAAGAATAATCTCAATAATACAAAATAGAACCATTGAATAATCTATAAGAGAAATGCATAAGCTTTCAAGGTTAAGCACTCAGATGAAACAATGTTCCAGAATAATATATTATTAACACAAACTAAATTCCAAAACATGTTATTCTATCGGTATGACAAGGAGAAAGTCGTTACACGCTTTTCTTAACATCAACATTCAATGCCTAGATGTAAAATGTCCTCCATAGAAAAATTAAAGGAGAATGCAAACAAAGCGATTCAAGAACAAAAACAATGCAAAGTACTGTCTTACTCAAAATGACCAAGTGCTAAATTAAAGAAATGAATTCTTCTTAACATTGAACAAACAAAACTCGTACCACTCATTATTTTTGAGAGAAATCAAAATATGAGCCAGATATTGCACTCAGACATGATAAACTATCCCAATATGTGAGAGTATTATAACCCAAGGTCATCTCCAAACATAAACAACCAAGTCCCATAAGCTTAAGCTAACCCGTGAAGGGTAAACAGACAATGAAGATCAAACCTAGAAAAGAGAGAAGGACATAAATGTTACCATTCCATGTTTCCCAAACAAGACCACCCATGATTGGTAGACTAAAATATGATACGAACTGAAAAAGGTAATGAAAAATACCTCATCTTTTGCCAATACAACATGCACTTAAAGTGCTCAAAATAAACCTATGATAATACCAGGAATGGGTCTCAGACACCCATAATTACACCCGAGAAATTTAACTACTTAAATTGTGCTAATTATCCACCTTCTTGCAAATTGGTGACATATCGTCAATGACACTCATTTTCCCTCATATCATCATTAATTAATTACACTACGCTAATTAATTAAGATGCCTATCCAACATAAAACCTAATTAACAACCTTTCATTAATCAATCACCCCTCTTATCTAGACTAATTAATTATTATTAATTAATTAGCTTTCCTTCCATTTAATCAATAAATCAATATTTAATTAATTTAATCCCCTTTTAATAGACTAAATCATACTAATATTCCTCTAATTAGCTTCTATAAGCTTACATCTACCTATTAGTTAATCATCTTTGATTAATTAAAACACCCCCAACTCCCATGACTTGATAAGTATAAATTAAACCCTTCTAAATTAAGGTTACCTTTTATAAAGCAACCTTATCCATTCTTAATCATGTTTTACCTTTATCCCACATGCAAAGGGATGAAGTGTTTCCTTTATCCATTGGGCTATATAAGGAGCCCTCCTTCTACCTTTATACCTACACCTAAACTTCTTGAGAAGACAAATGCAAAGCATATAACAAAATAGACTAAGAGCTTACCTTTTGTTTTCTTGAGGGTTCATCATCTTGGAGAGTTAAGCCTCTTTCCTAAGTGCTTAGGTCATATGGGAGGTGTCAAAAGGGTCTTGTAGCCCAACTTTGACAAGCCCTCATTCCTAGGTTCTTGGAACACCAAAGACAACCATTTTTATTGCCATGGAGCCTATTTAGGTCCATTCATTTATTTTTGTTAGAGAATAGAGGATTTAGATGCTTAAACATTGTTAGTTTCAAAGTTTTTGTATATGATGAATGTTAGCATCTAACCCTTGTTTAATTCTTGCTAATTAAGGCTATTTAGGTGTTAGTCTTTACTTATATTAGCATTAGTTTAAAAACAACACATGCACACATTTGGCACGCCCAGTGGGACCTAGTCCCTTAGCATTTTAGTTTAAATTTCATTGTTTTGGCTAACTTTTGATATGCACATATAGTAATTAATGTCCATTTTCTTGGAATTTTTACTAATTTTATATGTGTAAGTTCTTGTTCATAGCCATCATTTTAATGGGTTGTTGCCATTTTTAAACTAACTTGTCAAAATTTGAAGTATTGTGAGCTTTCTTGTGTTTTTGCTGTATTTTGGTTGTAGGGGTGGTGCAGCACACTTTCAGAGTGCAGACACATTTTTAGTGGTGCAGGCACCTCTTGGGTGGTGCAGTGCACTATCAGAACCTGGTTCTTTATTTATCACTCCTGGCATATATGCACTAACCCCGGTGCACATACCCTAACCACCACATAGATGCACTAGCAGGCGCAAACACATTTTCGCATCTTGTACCTTTATTGTAATTCAAAACCCGTCGATCGATGCATTTAACCTAACTCGAGTGCACACGTTGTTTTAGTGGTGTAGACACATTTCTAGTGGCATAAGCATTCTGTTAGAATCCGAGACTATTTTACAAAGTGGTGGCGCACACAATTTTCTAGTGGCGCACACACTTTTCTCGGGTAAAGCAAAAGCATTTTGTGTGAGTTTTAGCCTATTTTTATCAAAGGTAACACATACGCTCTTTTGGTGGTGCACATGCCTTTCAAGTGGTGCAGGTACATAGTAAGCTAGAAATATACATAGTAGCGCACATGTCATTTTGGTGGTGCACACACCTCTCAAGTGGCACAGGTGCACTGTAAATCGGAAAATCATAGAGTGGCATATCCGCTCTAACCTGTGCGAAGATGCTAAAATAGGGGCATAGGTGTCTTTTGTTTTCTTGAAATTAATGTGTTGAGGTGCTAACATTCTTGCAGGTTTTATCTAATCACATACTCATTTTTGCAAGATGTTTTTACATGATTTTACTTGATTAGATAAACTTTGCATGTTTACTCATTAGAATAAGATCATGTATGCTCTTCCCTCACGTCCCTTGGGGTGATCTTGGGAATCAAAAATGATTCTTAGGTCCTTTTTATGCTTTGAGGTTGTTAGGAATATTTGAATTGGAATTGGTTAACTTGGTGTGTTTGAATTAAAGTGTTTTTCCATTTGATATCTTTTCAGATTTTGGAAACATCACATATGCTCTTCTCTTGCATCCTTGGACGATCTGGAGAATCAGAAATGATGTTTACTCTTTTGATGGAAAACTACTAAAAATCGTCATACATGACCAAAACACCACGCTTGTCAAAGAAAGGAGGAATCAAAACGAAGTCAAAAACTACTAATACAGTTGTTATACAAGTTCCAAAAGGTGTTTCGAGCAAACCACACCTAATTAAACAAGATAAAAAGAACAACATATTCAAAACACTGTATTGCAGGTTTTGAAAAAGGGTACGTCCCTCTCCACTCAACTAGAACATAACCACTTTGGCATAACGCCTTAAGCTACAACAATGGGGGTGGTTTGGGAACCCCAAAGTAGTCCACACAAGAGGGAACCTTGTGGATGAAATGGAAAGTGCTCCGCACTACCTACCTGACTAGTGATTCCTTTCTGAGATAACATTACAAGTTGTCCCTATGTGACCATTTTAAGTACATGATGGATGCATTTACCACCCATTATGCTTGAAGGGGGAAAAGTTGACATAATCCCAAGATAGTGAGGACTATTTGTATAAATCATCCCACTTGTGGATAATTTTTGTAACACTTAGGATGAGAGAACCAAATAGGAAAATATACTTTGGCCAAGAGCCCACTTTGACCATTCTAAAATAGTGTTGAGTTGTGAGCCATATTTTTTATCACGAAATGTGTGATGCGTTACTTTCGCTTAGTTTTTCACTTGCCTTAAAGCGAGGTGAAACTCTGTCGAAGTGAGGCCAACATTTTTCATCTCCATTTTGATTTGAGTCCTTCACATTCTTTTGACACTTTGTTGATCAGAAGAAGGGTGACTACCTCTGTGTTACCAATCGATTGTTTCTGCCACTTTTTTGTCTGTTTATGCCCATCCATGTTTACAGCTGGGTAAGTTAAACATCTAAAGTGCGCGGAGACGTATTCATATCATTGGTGGCCTTTTTGATCTTGATACCCATGTTGTAGTGCCCACTTCCCTTTAACACTTTTAGATATTGATCTTAATATTATTGATCTTATTATGGACATTATTATGTTTTGTTTTAGTATGATGGATAGATGTTAGATAATGGATTATTATTTATCTGGATTCATTTATTATGCATGATGATTATTAGAGACATTTTTATATGTGGATGATGGTATATTATTTGACATGGATATGTGATGGATAATTGTTTAGACATGTGATATTGGATAATGTGAATAGAACTAGCATGAGAATTAATTGATAATGATATAGTTGATTAATTAAACTAAAAATGATAATGTTAATTTCTTGATGTTGTTGTGATTCATATGAATAGATGGTTTTGTTAGTATATTTATATCATTTTGGATGTTCTGATATGGCCATGAGGCCAAAGGAGGTATTTGTGTTTTGTAGGTTAAAATATCACAACAATGTCGGGGGACTAGAGACTAACCATATTGGAATTCTAGGTGAATGCAACAAGGTCACCATGGCAACATGTTTTGTGTGTGTGTGTGTTATGTTAGGGATTCCCATGGGGAATCACCTTTGTATGTGACCATGGGGTTGTGTATTTATTAGTGTGGTTTCTTTATTAATGTTTGCATGTGTTTATTTTGTGATGTGTTACCCTTTTCATTAGTTATATATGTTGTGTTAATGTTGTGAATAATCATGTGTTAAAATAAATAAATCAATATGTCATAGGAATGTAATAAATAAAGTTGTTACTCTTAAATGTAATATTGTAAGAGTGTGTAAGAAATATGTAAGATAGATTTGGAGTGTGAAACACTTCATCCTCTTGGGAAATTCGAATTTGTCCTTGGAGGCTATATTTGGAGGCTTGTGGGACAAGTTAAACTTGTCCCACACCTCTTAAAATTATTCACCAACCATACCTATGGTTTAGAGGTTAAATTTAGACCTTTTTAATGCATTTTGAAATGACTAATTGTAAGTTTTAATTTCACTTCTCTTACATGTTTTAAATTCAGTCCTTTTGGAGTATGGGTCATTTTGGAGTGTGTAAGTTATATTGTCATTTTATTTATTATGTTTAGGTGAATGATGTTGACTTTGTTCTTGGGGTTGAGGAAGAATGATGTGGCATCCCACATGGATCCACATCACCCTCTTCTCTTCCCTCTCCTTTAAAATTCGAACTCCTTGCTTGTTTGAGGTTGTTGAAACTTTGCATACTTTCCTTGGGGTGAATTTCTTGCTGTTTTGGAGTCTTACTTGTGGAAGGAGATTGGAGACCATTGCATGCTTGTGTGTTGCTGATTTCTAGACTGTTATTGTGGCATTGGGAAGCTTTTTGATCTTGGAACAAACTCCATTATGGAGAGGTAGGAACTTGAGCCTTTTTAAAATACTTTCTTTCTCTTGCATGCATGTATGAAATGGTGATTGTTGTTATGTGTGTGTTGGCTGGTTGGGTAGACTGCTTAGGACATGGTGTAGGAGAAGGCTATGGGGATTTCAAATGGGGGGCATAAGGGAATGCCAATGGCATCAGTTTTATTATGGAGGGAGTTTGGGATTGGGATCCACCATGGAAAAGAAATAGCTTGCATTTCTTACTCTTGGGGGCATAAGGGAGAAACTTTGGGGGCATAAGGAGGGGTTGGGAGGCATAAGGTTTATGGGATATGATATGTTATATTGGCAGTATGATTATTGGTGGATGCCCAATTCCCAATTGGGAGGCATAAGTAGCTTCCCCCATAGATCCTTGCTCTTTTTGGCTTGCTTGATGAAGCCTTAATTTTGTTTGCACTTGTTTAATGTAGTTGTGAACTACATTCTTCTTGAAATGTGTTTTGAATGTGAAAATGTT
Organism: Taxus wallichiana var. yunnanensis; assembly: GCA_018340775.1. NCBI lineage: Eukaryota > Viridiplantae > Streptophyta > Pinopsida > Cupressales > Taxaceae > Taxus > Taxus wallichiana. The sequence continues at coordinate 192,771,280 of CM031239.1, forward strand.
GCATGTTTGTTGTGGAAGCCTTTGTTTCCATGTGTTGTATTACATCTCTTATTTCAATATGGTTGGGGCTCGGGGGCCAATGAGGAAGGATGGCTTCTCCCTTCTCATTGGATGTCTTGGTTGGGTGGAGAGAATTGCCTTTCCCCCTTCCTTGTTGTGATCAAGATGTAAAGATGAAGAAACTAGCATGCTATTGTTTTGGAGCAAGAGGAATATACAGTTTGATAGTCTTTTCTTTTGAACAAGTTATTATAATCCTTCCCACTTTGGAGTGGATGAATTGTATAGCCATTTGTAATGTGAAGATATTTGTATTGAAAATGGAAGATTGAATTGTAATGTGAAATGTAAAGAAGTTATATTCTACTCTCTGTTTTGAAAGGAAATGTGAAAAGATGTTATATGCAGTGCATTCTATATTTAGAAATCAAATGGAAAAGAGAAAATTGTAAAGTTGTATTGGAAATGAATAAAGGATTGCATTAGTTCTCAAGATTGTATTGTGTATTGGATTTGATTGTTGTTAAAGGATGAAATCTCTGTTGAAAAGAAGAATGCGTAGGAAGGAAGTATATTGTTTTTGCATCCTTGGAACTATATTAAAATTGAAATCAGAATTTGTAATTTTGACTTGGGAATGAATTGTTAGAATCAACAGAATGTATTAGACTATATTAGAAATAAGTTGTTACATTTAAATGATGGAATTGATAAATAGATCCTTTAAAAATTTGATCACTGGCATTGTAAATTCTAAAACTGGTAAATCTAAACAAAATGCACAGTTCAAACCTGCACTTAATAATCAACTTAAAATTTTTATGGAATAGCATGCTAAGACACTAAGGAATTCAATTTGACAAAGAAAACTTAAGAAAACAACTTCACCATAGCAAATTTGAATACAATCCCTCTAACAGTCTTTTTCCTGTCATTTGAAAGAAAAATACAAATTTGAGTCAATGGACGAATCAACTTTCCAAAAATACTCTAAACCCTCCCTAGATAAATTCTCCATGTCTTCTTGACATGTTGAGTGAAGGAGGAAACTAAATTTTATCAAATTGAAAAGTTGAAATTGCAAGTTTGACAATTAAAAGCATGTAGACCGTTTTATACAAAATTGACCCTTTAAATTTCATCAAAAAAAATTTGTTGTTTCCTGTACAAAGAGGGCATCGAGAGGTTTCCAAAAAGTCCTTGTTTTCCCAAAACTAAGCTTCCTAGCAAAAGTTATGGCACTTTGTAGTTTTTGGACCTTGGCGGGAAAATTTAGGAAACTTTTCCTTGGCGGGCCTGCAACCCGAAATTTTTCCTTTTTTAAAATCCTTAGGAAAATTTTCAAAAATTTTGGCTCAATTTTTTTTTCTCATTTTTTCTCCACTAGCCCATAGCCAATCAGAGACTACCACGTGTCCTCACGAGGCAACGGCAGAGGCACGGCATTTTCTTTTTCCCTTAGCCTTTTTGAAAATTTTGGCTTGGGAAAATTTTCACCTTTTCCTCCGCTAGCCCATAGCCAATCAGAGGCTACCACGTGTCCTCACGAGGCAGTGGTGGAGGCATGGCATTTTCTTTTTCCCTTAGCCTTTTTGAAAAATTTTGGAAAATTTTCTTCTTTTCCCCTGCCGCCCACAGCCAACCAGAGGGTGCCATGTGGCACCTTGGGGTGACAGCGGAGGAGGGAGAACTTCGTCGCCTTAGAAGTTTTTGCCTTTGGAAAAATTCCATAAAACTCTCTCGCGGCCTCGCACTCCCACCTCGCCTTGGTGTGACCCCTCCGCAGATGCACGAACCAGTGTGCCTAATGTTTCCCTTTCTTCCCTTTGTCCCTTTTGGCAAAATTCTCCACATCTCCCCGCTGCTCCGCACCCCTCCTTCTCTGTTCTCCCCGCAACTAATCTGTGGAGTGCCATGTGTCCTCAAGAAGACCCATGGGCGTGCGAGCGCTATTTGGTTTTTTCCTTTTCTTGGATGAAATGCCCCAAATCCTTACACCGCTCCACCTTTCCCTTGTTCCCCGGTGTTGTCTCTGAGGCCGCCACGTGTCCACTAGGGTCCCGCGGAGGTGTGGAAGAAATTTTTCCTTTGTGCCCGCATGGTGGGAAAAATTCCCCAAGCTGCCCCGTGACACGCCAACCCATTGAAGGTGCTTTTCCTCCTCTTGACACGTGTCCCCTAGGGGAAAATTTGACCTAAAACTCTACCTGGTCATATCTTGAGTTTTATAAGGAGTTAGGAGGACTTATTTATATCACCGAAAAGGTGAGAAAATTTCCTATCCAATGGGAATGGTTTAGGGAAATTTTGGAAGCATTAAGTATGAGAAAAACCATTTGAAACTCTGATCCTATTAGAGAGTGGGTATGGGGTTAGATTTCTCCCTGAACCTAATTAAAATATCTAACCCTAAAATTTGAACCTTGTAAACTTGAGACTAGTTAATGAAGGAAACATATGTCTTGGTAAATTGGTGTTGTTTTGGAACCTGCCTGTGGCAAACTGTTGTCTTGCAACTTGGTTGTGGACACTCGGAAACAAAAAAAATCCTATAATCTTCTAGCTAACCCTAGGTTATTTCTTGGGTCTCAAGTGGTTTGTTTAAACAGCAATACACACGTCAAGATCATCATTGTAATTAGGTGTGGTCCATCATCTTGAACTTCCTTAGAAGGGTTACTCTGTTTGTATCGTATCAATACAATTTTGATATTTATGTCTTGTTTCTTGTAAACTCGACCTAAATATCTATATTGTAAGGTTACGCTGCACACACTTTAACTATTCCTAGCTATACTTTGAGCTTTTGGTTCGATTCTATTATTACCTCAATTTTGAAGAGTGCTACGTGTTACCACTTGTGTGTGTTATATCAATAACATCTTGATATCAATACCTTACTTTCTCATAAAGTTTGGTTAACATATCTTGGTGATATTGTTGTGTCACTCATGAATTATAACTGGCACTTTTTGGGATATAGGTCTTAATCGAATTTGAACTCACTTTTAGTATATCTTTTTAGGAGGTTACATTAACTTTTTGTATTTACTTACGTCTTGTTAATTCTCTTGAACTTGGCATAAGTGAGAACATCTTGTTAATTATCTTGTGAAAAAAATCAAATACCAAACATTTGTGTCACTGGTGATTTATCACTCTACCACATTGGTATTCTCACATTGTTATTCATTCATATTCTTGACAATTTATCTTACATTTCACTTAGGTGTGGTCACAAAGTTTTGAACACATTTACAACTTACCCTAGTGAAACTATCATAAATCATGGCTCCCAAAACATGACTAGGACTCAAGAAACAAACATATGAGGAACAACAATCACAAGCTTGGGAAGCATTGAACATAGACAAGGGTCAAACCCTTTCATTGGACATGATCTAGGGCCTTTGTTTTCTACGGAAAAGAGATAGAAGATATGGTTGATCATAGTGGTAATGAATTGGAATCTCCACACATAGAATTCAACTTTGACCCCACTCTATTAGATGAGTTTCTTTTTAGAAATAAGGATAGAGTGCTAGCACGGGTCATAGAATTAGGGGCCAAAATTCCCACTAAAAGTGAAACAATCCCACCTATGAATAACGCTAATGAGGAAGAACGACCCCTCATCAACATGGAGGATATTTTGACACATGGACATGCCTCTACCTCCAACATAGGAAATAATAAGATAGTGGGACATAGAATACCCTTTATCAAATTGCCACATAAAAACACGATGGGACATGAGAATGGTGAAGAACCTCCACAAAACAAGGAAGAGGAGGAACCTTTAGAAGAAGAAACCATAATTCAACAACAGATTGGTAGCCTAAGCTGACAATTAACTTTTTTAACCTCTCATGTAAAAAAGGAAGCAAGCAAGAATGTTTAAAAGTCAAGGCCTATGGTTAAGATCAATGAATTCCATAGAGAAAATCAAGAAGAAGATGATACGGGGTATCGTCAATTATATCTCCCGCTTCTCCGACGAGAGAAAAATTGCTAGCACAAGAGGTATATTATATGAAAGTAACACTTGCAAGCCTTCAAGAGAGAAATATAGGGAGCATTAGAAAGTATCAATATGAAGAATCATGCCCTGTCCTTTTGACAAGACTATGACCCTTTAACCCTTTCCTAAGAAATTTGATATACCAAAATTCAAAAATATAAAGGGAAAGGATATCCATGAGATCTCGTAAAATATTTCTATATGGCATGTCAAGAGGTGTCCTACAGTGACAATTATCTCATAATATTTTTTCACAAGAGTCTAGGAGGTCAAGCATTGGAGTGGTTTATACGTTTACCTCGGGGATCCATTTTCACTTGGCTAGAATTGGCGTAAAGGTTTGTGTGTCACTACTCGTATAATATAGAGAGTGATGTCACCATGACAGATTTATGTGGTGCCAAACAATTCCCTAATGAGACTTTTTCCAGCTTCCTCCAATGGTGGAGAGGGATAGCTAGCCGCTTCCCTTGCGCTTTCCCGAAAAACAAATGGTTAGTATTTTTGTACCCAACCTCAATCTGGATATAGCTTTCCACCTCCAAATGCATTATGTTCACACTTTTGAGGAGGTCATCAAAAAGGGGGTTCAAATAGAGAAATATCTCATTGTAAAAGGGACTCTCAAGTCCCAATCTAGAGATAATCAAAATGTTAAACCCACGGAGAAGCTGAAGGTTTTTAATAAAAACAAAAATGTGGTGGGAGACAAGATCACTAATTCCAAACGTGTACAAATGGTCCAAAACGGTCAACCTTTTAAACTAACCAAAAGACCAATTCAACCACCACCGAAATGAAGAACGTTTACCTCTCTTAATTAACATTTGTCGGTTATACTAAAACAATTAGATGTGGCTCACATGATGAAGTATCCTTTGACACAACCATTTGATGACAATGCTCCAACACCTTCATGGTACAAGTAGAATGAATATTGTGAAATGCATCGTGTCAAAGGAAATAATACAAACAAATGTCTGCGCCTTCATCATTATATCCAAGACCTCATTGACAATGGGGAAATAGAGGTGGACAACCCAGAAAAATCAGACACCCAACGAGAAAATGGGGATATATAAAGAGCCATTCCCAATCATGATAAATCGAAAAGTCAAAGCTAGATCTGGGGAGAGTCATCCCAAGGTTATAAAGCAGTGAATTACTTATACACCAAAAAAGAAAACAATCATTATGATTCACTTATTGGATGTATTCACTCTCCTACTGACCATGTCAACACCATCCAAATCAAGGGAAAGGATTGCGCCGCAGTAACAAGGCGTGCCCACCTCGTGATTCTGGAACCTTCTCCATCAACCCCACAAACTAGTAAATACAACCTCTTAGAGAAACTTGAGAAGACATCTACTAAGATTTTGATCTTAGATCTTCTTAAGATATCCAATGTACACAAAGACATTCTTTACCAAACTCTTCAAGGGTTGGGAGTGCCATTAGAGGTCGATCCTACACACCTTCAAGCTGCAGTTACCAACATCATACCAAATGAACATATTGCATTCAACCATAGGGAGATCCCTACTGAGAATCCAACACATAATCTTCCTTTGTACATTGAGGTAGTTGTTACCCGCAGGAAGATCAAACGGGTGCTTGTGGATAATGGATCAGGGTTGAACATCTACACACTAAAGTTGGTTAAACAACTCAGACATACTGAGGTAGATCTTGAATCAAATATCATCACTATCACTGCTTACGACAACGTGGAAAGGGAGTCAGCGGGCACAATCACATTGCCCATGGAGGTGGGTCCCACTTTCCATCAAACAAAGTTTCATGTCCTGGAATTGGAACTTCCATATAACATGCTTCTAGGCCACCCATGGATTCATGCCATGCAAGCCATTCCATCGACATTCCATCAATGCATTAAATTAAAGCATCGGGGACACTGTAGAGATCTCAATATCTTTGCACGTAAGGGCACATATGCATGTCCCTCCACTAATATAGTTGTCCCTATCCAATCGAGGCCATGGGATCTTGGATAGATTGATTCTCTTAGTTCTTGCACCCATGGTGTGCCAACATCAACCTATTCTTTTGATTCATGGGAGATGAAAATCCTTGAATATGGTCAAGGGGAGTATAATGTGTAGCAAGCCCTCTTAGTCTCGACCTCTCATTGTCACCCAAGACTAGAGGTCGACACAACTATCACTTCGAAGACCTCTAAATGAACACACTATTGGATCATTCTTACCGGAGGCTTGTTTTCTAAAGAAAATTATTAGATCCACCTATAACGTGGTTCCTAGAGGATACTCACCAACCTATTATCAAACCCCTGACTATGAGAAATCCAATAAAATGATATACTCCATGGGCTACAAGGGCCTAGGATGTGGAAGAAATGAACAAGGACAAAGAGAATTAGTGCCTATTCCACATTTCAAAAACAGAAAGATACGGCATTGGGATTCACCCTTATGGAGCACACCCCAATGACCAAGACGCTACTTATTTTGAATGCGAGAATAGCTCTGACTATCTAGTTAGTGATACAGATTCCCATTGTAGCCACTATGAGGATCTTGCCTCCACAAACCTATTTATGAATAACGTTGTCTTAACCATAATCCCTACGGAATCAACCCTTGACCTTGTTTACCCTTCCCTTGTTGAATGGGACCAACAATGTCACATGTCACTAGATTTGTTCAAGAATGATGAAGCTATCGCAGAGTTCATGGGCATAAGGGATACAATTCCCATTAAAGACGACAAGAAGGGTTTCTTTATTGACTTGGAGACTTGCGCCTACTTATGTGAGGATGTTGAGCTTCATGGTCAGCAAAACTTAAGAAAAAGTGAGGGAAAAAGTTCCAACATAAAGCCTCGGAAAAAATCAAAGTCCAAGTCGCATAGTGAAAACCTCTTTGAGGCACTAGCCAACAAATAGGTGCAAAAATCAATGGACAATAAAAGTGACCATGCCAAGGATGAAAATATCATGGAGACATCCTTGGATGAATATCTCAACCTTCCTCCCAATCCTATGCATATGGAGGACTTGTCAAAATTACTAGTTGAGGAAACCATTGATGTCAATATTGGTATGGAAGAGGACCCAAAGATAGTAAAATTGGGAGCTTCACTCTTGGCTAGAGAACATAAGACATTCACTATGCTGCTATGAGATTTTATAGATGTGTTTACATGGTCCTACAAAGACATGCTAGGCTTAGACCCAACTTTAGTGTGCACAACCTAGTTGTGCATGCAGATGCTAAGCCTATTAAATGAAGCTCAGAAAGATGCACCCAAGGGTAGCCTTATTGGTTAAAGAGGAACTAGAAATATTGCTTGTGGTAGGATTCATCCAGCCTATTGATTATTTTGAATGGATATCTAACATCATCCTTGTCCAGAAAAAGCCTATCGGGATCAGAATCTACATGGATTTTAGAGACATTAATAAGGCTTACCCTAAGGATGATTTTCCACTACCAAATATTGACATGATTGTGGATTCAATAGTGGGATATGAGATGATATCTCTCACGGATGGATTTTTGGGATATAACCAAATCGAAATAATGAAGAAGATCGAGAACAAAACAAATTTCATGACTCCTTGGGGTACCTTCTGTTATCAGGTGATGCCATTTGGCCTTAAAAATGCAGGAGCTACTTATCAGGAAATGACAGTAATTTTTCATGATATGATTCATGATATCATGGAGGACTACATGGATGACATCCTCAGAAAGTATAAGACAAGAGAATATCACCTTGTCATTTTGTGGCGTATCTTTGAGTGCCTATGAGAGTATAAGGTCAGGCTGAACCCAAAGAAATGCGTATTCGGCATGCTATTAGGAAAACTATTAGGATTCATTGTATCAAGAAGAGGAATTGAGGTAGACCCTGCTAAAGTGTCTGCTATTACTGAAATGCCTCCACCTAAGAACATTAAGCAACTACATAGCTTACAGGGGAAAATATAGGCTATCCGCCGCTTCATCTCCCAGCTTGCAGATAAGTGCCACTCATTCACCCACTTGCTTAAAAAGGATGTTGCCTTCATCTGGGGACCAGAGCAACAAAATCCTTTGCTTTGCTTAAACAATACTTGGCCAATCTACCTATCCTCATGCCTCCAACTCTTGGGGAACCACTCTTGCTTTATATCTCTACTACGTAATTTGCTATTGGTGTCATTGCTTGCCCAATATGACTTGGGTCACAAAGAAAAAGTGGTGTATTATCTTAGTCACACTCTCATCACTTATGAACTCAATTATCCCCAAATTGAAAAAGCTTTCTTGGCTATTGTTTTTACTTTTCAAAAACTTCACCATTATCTATTGAATACCAAAACCAAGCTGATATCCAAAGTTGACCCACTCAAGTACTTGTTATCTAAACCAGCCCTCATAGGTAGAATGGCTAATTGGATCATTCTACTAAGTGAGTTTGACATAGAATTTGTACATCAAAATTTAGTTAAAGGACAAGTACTTGCTGACCAGCTAGTAGAAGCACCTTTGCAAGGCACTGAACCTTTAAATATGGATCTTCCAGATGCCTCATTACTATACATTGAAGAATCTATTGTGTGGCAGATACATTTTGATGGGTCCTTTACTTTTCATGGTTCAGGTGCAGGGGTAGTCCTCATTACTCCTTCTAGTGACCCTATACCATAGGCTTTTCACCTGGGTTTTCCTTACACAAATAATATTGCAGAGTATGAGGAACTTATTGTGGGGATGAAGCTCACTATCAAGTGGAACATTCAAAATGTCAAGGTTGTGGGTGATTCTCGGTTACTTATCAAGTAGGTTAATGATGAATATAAGGTTAAAGAAGAAAATCTTATACCTTACAAAAAGTTGGTAGAAACTCTAAATGAGTACTTCGTGTGCATTACATTTGAACAAATTCCACGAGCACAAAATAGATCGACAGATGCTATGGTGACAGTGGGTTTTATGCTTCAGGTATTCCACCAAGAAATAATGACATGTCATTCTTTGTGGAAAACTTACGCCAGCCTGCGTATGACATGCCAAAATCTTGTCTGGCTTGTGATGTTGTTAATCTCGATTCCCCATGGTATGAGCCCATCTTTACCTATCTCAAGGAAAACAAATTCCCTCCTGATATATCCCATTCTGAGAAACAAATCCTAATTTTCCAAATAGCCCATTACACCTTTTTTTTAGGAGGTACGCTTTATCGTCATGGCTGCAATGGGAATCGTTACGTTGTCTTGATATGATAGAGACGATCCAAACGATCAAAGAAGTACATGAAGGGGTGTGTGGAGCACATACTAATGGAATGGTTTTGGCAAAGAAATTGTTAAGAGTAGGCTACTATTGGCCTACCATGGAAACTGATTGTTGCAATTATGTCAGAAAGTGTGTACTCTTCTAGAAGTATGGAAACTTCATTCATGCTCCATCACAACCATTGCTATCACTATCCCCTGGACATTTTCTAAATGGGGACTTGACTTGATAGGGAAGCTTACCCCTACCTCATCTGATGGTCATACCCACATCATCATGGCTACTGAATACTTTACAAAATGGGTGGAGGCTATTCCCTTAACCTATGTAATAGGAGCTCAGATTTCCAAATTTATCATGAATCATATCATTTGTCGATATGGCATTCCTGCGGCCATTGTTACGGATAATGGGAAGTCATTTAAGAACAAAATGGTGAAAGGTCTTTGTCAGTGGTTCCAAATCAGGTTAAAATGGTCTACACCATATTACCCCCAAGGTAATGGACAGCCGAAGCCACAAACAAGACTTTGGTGAGAATAATGGAGAAGATGGTTAGTAAAACAGGTCATAATTGGCACTTGCAAATCCACCAGCTCTTTGGGCTTACAGAACCTCCATTCACACTCCTACGGGTGTGACACCATATTCTCTAGTATTTGGGACATAATCTATCATCCCATTAGAAATTGAACTTCCTTCCCTGATAATCTCTCTTAGGGACTATCTGGATAAAGATGAGGATTACTAGATAGAAAGACTAACTCGAATTAGAGCTCCTAGAAGAGATATGCATCTGCACTCTTAATCACCTCAAAGTGTATTGGAATAGGGTCTCCTAAAACTACAACAAGAGAATCATACCTCATCAGTTTGAGGTTGGTGATTTAGTCATGAAGGAGAATAAGTTCAACACAAGAGAAGAATGAGAAAAGAAAGGAAATTTCGAACCTCATTAGTTAGGACCATATATTATAGTAGCAAAGTATGGCACAAGGGCATAAAAACTTTCTCACCCTAATGGTGATGAGCTCTATGAGCCCATGAATGCCATGCATCTTAAGCAGTTCTATGCTTAAACATGGCACAAAATCAAAAAAGCAACAAAAAAATAAAAATAAAAAACATTGTAAAATGATCAAAAATTCAAAAAAATTAAAAAAGAAGATAGAAAAAGAAAAAGAGAAAGCAGGTCATCCACAAGTGAAAACCATGCAATTGTGGCACTTTGGATAGGTCTTTGGGTGAAAACCGGTTTTCGGCACCTTGGGAGGATTCGTTGTTCACAAGCATCTTGCATCTAGAGGGTACTTTTACTTGGCCTAGCCCTAGTTCTACCTTTAAGATTCCCTGTGAGCCCAATCTTGTCAAGCCTTGATCCGGCTTTGTCTTCTTTTATTCATCTGTGAGGGGCATGGTCTTTCACTATTCCCCATCTTATGTTGGGGGCAATTCAACGACTTCACCTTCTTGTTCATACACGCGTGGCATTTGCCCTTGTATATTCCCCATATAACGCTGGGGGCATCCATGCTTTCTTGGTTACCTGTGCATAACTTTGGAAAACCGTTAGAAAACAACACAAAAACAATAGAAAATTGTTTCAAAAATAAAAACAATAGAAAATTGTTTCAAAAATAAAAAACAATAGAAAATTGTTTCACAAACCAAAACAATAGAAAATTGTTTCAAAAATAAAAAACAATAGAAAATTGTTTCAAAAATAAAAAATAATAGAAAATTGTTTCACAAACCAAAACAATAGAAAATTGTTTCAAAAATACAAAAACAATAGAAAATTGTTTCAAAAACCAAAACAATAGAAAAGTGTTTTAAAAATTAAAAAATAATAGAAAATTGTTTCCTAAAAACATATCTTACAAACATTTGCTTACATTTACTTGCATTGTCTTGTTCCTTATTTTCTTGTATAGTTGCTTCATGTTTTTGCTTGGGCGTACTTTGTTAGAACTCATCTTTTATTGCTTAGATTAGATTTATTCTAGCTTATGCATATTGAGGTATGTTTTTACATGCTAGTGAGTCTTGGTGTATTATTATATTAATTCATTGTGTTCTTTGATTAACATTTGTTTGTGTTTGTTGCATGTGCAGTGTTTTGTTATCACATCATCACATTACCATCAATATCATCACATCTAACATCATGTATACATCATATATCAAGAAAAAGCTAAGTATATATCATACATCATCCTTTCCACTAAGTGTGGCACATCACATAAGTAAAACACATTTGATATATTTTACAAGATCATTCATGTAAGAAATCAAAACAACATGTGATACATCAACAAGATCATGATACATATACATGTCAAATCAAATCAGAATGCATCATAAACACATCTATCTATCCATGAGAAATAATAAACAAATGTCCATCTCATATACACATATGTCATGTCAAAAATGTCCAAATCATACATATGTGGTATATCTGTATCAAAAATGGATATACATCATGACAGTACATCAAAAAAGCCTTCATCTAAGGCATACAAAGGTGATACATCTATAACAGAATAAAATCCTTCATCAGAGGCATGTGTCAAAACTATTGTACAAATACAAAAGGATATACATGGAGCATAATCTACTCATAGCCTTCATAAAGAGGCATACATGGATATACAAAATATCAAGGCTGACTCGAGCCCTCTGAAGGAGTAGCTAGCTTGTCCTGCAGGGATCGCATGACACGAGCATCATTGGATCTCTCTGGTCATGGCTGCTCCACTGAGGCCTGAGGCCTCTCTGATCTAGTGCCCTTGCTCTACTACTGACTATAAGAAGGTGCTCATCGCTCAGGAGGCACTGCCTCAAAGTATAAAGACCTGTAATATGAGGTTCTTCCTCTGCTGTCACTAAATCTCTATGAGTCCAGGCATTCACCATTGTACCCTCCATGCATCGGTAGGATGCTATCTCTATTATAGCTCAGGCTAGCTTGGCCTGGCCCACTACACAATCTACCCTAAGCATGTCTCCCTCTAATATCACAGGCTACAGAACTGGGCCTATGTCTAATGGTGTAAGCCTATCACCTGGACATTTGAGAGGTCACCTATCAAATCTACTGGAAGAACACAACACTGTCACCTCTTGGGTCAGCCTAGGCCTAAGTTTCGATCTCACTCGGCATCACATCACACACCAGCCTCGAGCCTCATCTCTCTCTCCCTAGCCCAATCTCTCTCAACTAGGGCCTCATCAGAATTCACTCTGCTGCAAAGTGGCTCTCTGTGCCACTAGTTATGCCACTAAGGCTAGTCCCTATGGTGCTCTAGATGACTGGCCCTACTCAAGGACCCTAGCTCTGGGAATCTATACTAGTACCTATCCTGGACCCTGTGGCCTCGGTCCCTGTACCTGAGTGGTACCCTACTCATCATGTGGTATCCCATTAAAGGGATCCTCTGGATCAGGACCTACTACTCTCTCTCTCCGCTTTGAACCATGCCAAATCTCTATAGGCAAATGAGCGCTTGCTTCCCAGGCCTCCTCTGGGATAGTGAGATGCCAAGGTAAGACAATGTTGTACCAAGTCGAATAACCTCATGTAGTGCTTGAGTCCCCGACTTTTCATGCTTTGGGTCTCATGCGTGGGACTACCTATGAAAAAATCACCTGCAGCTCGAGCCACTTTGGTATGCGAGGCCCCATAGGATGCCTCTCGAATCTCTATGGGTGTACCATATATCGAGTTTTGGAACCCCCTATACTATACCAAGCTTTCGCTGGCACTCACAACTCTATACAACTCTATGATATAGTTGCGACTTTGTTGGCAAGAAAATTTTTTGGGTGGACAAACTTGTGGATTTCTTGCCAACACTCTAGGGATCTAAGTCCCTCTACTTAACCGGTGTAGCTACCATATGTGCATATGCATGAAAAGGTGAATTTCTATGGTGGCCTTTCACCCAGGAATCTAATAGGGGCACTCAACTGACCCTGCGGAAAATGCTTGCATATACCTGCAAGAGATTACTTTTTCTGGAAGTGGGAAAGGGAGTGAGAATGGAGGTAGGAGAACTAATGCTGTAAGTAGAAAATCAGATTCCTGCACACACACTAGTTAGAAACTTCATCACATGCATTTATGAGAAGAAACAACCCTATAAATGACAACAAGACCAAATATAATTTGATGAGAACAAAGTGTCATGAAATCCCTTGGTCAAAGAAAGCTAGAAAATCCTTCTTGTATTGATGCTTGAACAAAAGTTGTACATAGTGTAGGAATGGAAGATATTTGAGAGGGGAAGAGAGTAGAAGAAAATGGCTATCTCCTTTGCTTTCTCTCAAGGTATAATGCACTCTTGAGTCTACAAGATCAATCACCAACCCTTTGAAATGGGAATGGCTTTAAAATTTATAGAATAGAATATGACTCTTCATCTACCTCATGACCTTTTGAATACCTTCATATGACTTAAGACTATTTGTATTCCACTTTAAATATTTAAGTCCCTCTTATAATAGCAAGGTGACTTAATTTACATTATATTTCTAAAGTCACTTAAGTCATATTAAAAGGTGTAACCCTCAACGCAAAAATATAACATTGAAGAGAGAGAGAAAGAAGAGGAAGAAGAAGAAGAAGAAGAATTATGATGAAGGAAGAGTTGTTGCAGTGGACCTGGCTCCATTCTCTGACTGTTCTCCACTTCTTTTTTGAGTGCTCATGTTCTATTGGTGGTGGCGCACATGTATGCAAAGAGCTTGACCACCTCTTGAAGTGTTGACTTCCCTTTTTCAGAGATTGAATCGATCCATTCCTTATTTTCTCATCCTGCATTGTGAACTCGTGCATTCTTTTGATGGATTCGGATCGAAGCTGCTGATGGGTACCACTTTCTCAATAGGAAGTGTTATAGTGCTTGGTTCCACCAAGTGTTGCACATAAGATGAAAGAGTTCACACTTGCTCCTATAGTCCCTCGATCTTCTCTTTGTATTCTTTATTCCTTTCCATCATGCGACAATTTTTGATATATCGGGAGCTACTACTTGTTGCACCATGTGAGTGTCGAGGATGATCGTTTCCCGTATCCATGGAAACATCTCGTTGGTTTCAAGCTCAATGACGGGGACATAAACCATTCTTTGTCCTGATTGAGGAAGAAAATCTTGAATGAGAGGAGTATTGGAGTCAACAACATGCGGGACCTCTTGAAGTGGCTCGAATATTAGATCATGAGTCATATACTCCTTGTTCACTTGCGGTTTCTATTGCTTCTCTTTCATCTGCCTCGGCTTGAAGTCTTTCGATTTCGTTAAGTTGAGCTCTTATTTCCTCTTCCACTCTCGCTTCTCTTTCTCTAACATATTCTTCGGTTTCTACGTTAGTGAAATTTTCTAGTTTCTTTTTGATGTATGGAAATTCACCATCCAAAGGATTAGCATCACTCAGGTTCTCAACATGACCAGTTGCTTGACAAAGAGGATGCCTCTGAATTTTGAGCAGCTCTTGTCTTCTTTGAAGTTCTTCAAACATGGGGTCGGCTTTGTCCTCCTTGCCTATGTTTCCAAGTGTACCTTCTATCCGCCACTTGACATCTATGCTCACCTTTGTGGTGCTGGAATTTATCTTTGCCTCTCAAATTCAGCTGCGCGTTCTTCTTCAAGGTTGAGGATTCTCATGGCAATGAAGTAGTGGTTGGCACTTTGTCTATTATGACAAATAGCTTCTCTCAAATTAGAAGTGATATCTTCTTGGATGTGGAAGAGCAATTCGGGTCTTTCGACAAGAGGATTTCCTAGAATAGCCATGGTTTGTAGACATGTGGCTTATATAGCTATTCAAATTTCAAAAAATTTCTCATTTGAAGTTTGAATTTTAAGGTCGTTGGGGTCCATGTACAAGACATTGTTGTCTTTCGCATCATACTCGCAGGAAAAGGGTTGTGATGGCTTCTGACCCATCCATTTCGTCTTCATATCTCCCTTCGAAAAAGCAACTTACTATTTTTAGTAAATGTGGAAAAGCAATTCCTCGATCTTCAATTGGATGTTGCGGCTTAGTTTTCCTCTTTCTCCCCATGTTCCTCATTTCTTCTAGATCAAATTTCTATTTTTAGCAAGTGCTCGAGGGGCCACTTACTATTTTTAGTAATTTCCAACAATGTCTGTTCTAGTGAATTTTCAGTCGTAGTTTACCTCCAATGTCTTCGTCTTCTTCGCAGGTTCTTTTATCGATGACTTTCCCAAAATAACAGTTCCTATGTAGTAGACCTACCATTTTTAGAAATTTTTCCTTTGGGATTTGGATTGATGTGAACAAAGGTTTTTGATATGGGTTTTTTCCAAACATCCTCCCTCTGAAATTTCAAGCCCGCCTGCTTAATAATCTAGGAGATTTTAAAGTTTTAATTTTCGGAGCTGATAGTGCTTCTGGGTATGGCAGCCATTAATAGACCTAAAAATTGTAGGTCTAGCTTTCTCCTCCATTTACAATGAAATTTATATTTTTGATGTGGGTTTTGTCTTCTGGTGCTTCACGTGCGATCTTATTTCAATCTGGCAACTAGTTTGAAGGGAAATCTTACTTCTTTCTTTGTTGTGGCTACTCTGTCGCATGAGGGGGGAGTTTTAAGGTGTCTTTCTAATGGTCTTGGATAGAGGAATGGATAGCAGCAAATGGTTTGTTGTTTCATACACCGATTTGCAACATTTCTTTAGATCTTCATTTTTAGGCTATAGGGATTTTCACTTTGTTTTTCTTGCTCTTCGTTTCTCCTTCTTGTTTTGATGAAAGATCCTTTGGAGACCTGAGATTCCTCCTCGGTTGTCACAAAGTGATTCATCCACCTGGTATTTTGGTACAAAATGTTAGCTTCTGGGCTTTCGGATTTTTACACAATGTACCTCATTTTCTTCTTGGGAAGCAATTTCTCCATGTCTCCCTTCACTGGTATGGTTGCAAAAGACCAATTCATCTGAATTTTCCTTCCCAAATCTCGGCATAATATTCTACACAGCAACATTTTGAATGAGGCTGGGACGTCTACTAAGAAAATCATCACTGAAACTTTTTGGTCTAGAAATTTGGCGAGAGCCACCTGTGCATCTTTAACCTTCCCTACAAGTGAGACATTTTTTTATTCCAAAGAGTAACAAGAGCCACTAGGTGGAGTCATTGTAAGTTTAAGAGCCTTGGTGACCTTCAAAGGCATCACGTTGTCTGAGGCACTAGAATATATTATGCAATTGTTCAGTACATATTCTCCAACAAGAAGGGAGACGTAGAAAGGTTCAACTTTATCAGTCTTTGATACACTCAGAGAAAACATGTTTTGTGAGGGAGGTGTAGGTGAGTTTGGTAGCATGCCTTTGCAATGATGAGCTACATCATTGGGTGTTAGAATACCATTTCTGATGTATTAGAAAAACCTCTCAAATTGTTCAAGATGAGTCCACAAATATTTAGTTTCAGTAATCTGCACTTTGGCCTTATTTGCATATTCTTTGAAGTCAAAAGGAGTAGATGCAGATAAGGGGGGTGAAGGGACTGATTTTGGAGTTTGGATAGGCTTAGGAGTAGGATTTGATGTTTGAGGAATGGAGGTTATTTTAAAAGGCACACCAGGAGCTTTCAAGGAATTAGATTTTGTAGGAGCGGATTTAGATTTAGACTTGAAAGAGACATTAGAAGACTTACTTGGGATTGAGGGAGCCTTCTTACTTGCTACAGAGTCAAGCTCCAACAATGCAAAATTTATGGAAGATGGAAGTGGAGATCCTCGACTTATTATTTTATTTTTCAGAGTCACCATAGGAGGATCATCAACCTTCTTTTCTTTTGCAGCAGTGGAGGGAGATGCTCTTTTCTCAGACTTAGAATGAGTGAATACCATGCATGAGAAACTTGGAGCATCTTCTTAATCTTCTTCATAACCTCCAGAATACTCACAAAACCTGATTTGTGTATCATTCTCAAACTCGTCACTTTCTTGGAAATCACCACCTTCTTATTCAATCTCTTCTTCACTTTCTTGAAATCTGCAATTTACATTCACGGGTGGGGCCTCCAAGGCAAGTCTTTGGGGTGCTCCTAAAATCTGATTTGTGTTGCTTCTTTGAGAAGAAACTCGTTCAAATAATTCCCTCTTCAAAGAGGCCATCTCATTCACAAACTTTTGCAGCTATGGATTAGTTCTCTCATCTTCAAGATGTTGGGCCTTTCCCTTTGATGTATTATTGATCTTTCCAGAGAGGATGAGATCGTCATCCAATTCAATGGCCCTCCTTTGTGCTTCTACAATGTTCCTTGGTTGAAATCTTCATAAGAGAAATCCTACCTCTAGTGATTGAATGCTTATGAAGAATCTTTTTATATTGTTTTCTAATGGTGAATACTCTTCAGGTATCTCGTGGCAAGAACTGTTCAAGACATGCCACGAAGTCTCTCATGGTTTCATTTTCTCCTTTATTTATTTGAGCCAACTGCACCAAGAGGTCTTGACAATCTTCAGTTGATTTAAATCTCTCTTTGAATGCATCCTTGATGTCATTCCAACCCGTGATGGATCGGGAAGGTAGGAGGTAGAACCATTCTACTGCTTTTTCTTGGAGGGACTCCACGAAAAATCTTACAGCAACATCTTCATACTAGACACCAAGAATTCCACATGATGTTGTGAAAGCAGCAATGTGTTCTTCAGGATGTTGTGAGTTGTCACCTTTGAACTTTGGAAAGTTCTTGCGGGAACCCATTGGTAGATTGTGAAGAGGGGGTTCAAGAGCAAGAAGGCTTGTATTCCTTCCCCATGGAACAATGGGTTGAGGTATTTCTTCTTCATCCGCCATTGTTTCTTCTTCTTCTTTTGCTTCAGCTCTTGCTTCTACAAATTCTTCTTCAAATTCTTCTTCTTAGGAAGTCGATGTTCAATGGTTGTTGAAAAATTACAGAATTTGAAGGATTTTGGATAGGATTACCAGGTGAACTTCTTGAAGAGCCAGATGAAGAGGAGGCTTGAGAGAAGAAATATGGATTATCTCTAATTCGTTCTTGCAGATTTTGTGAAGCTTCAAAATTGAAATCAGCAACACCTCTCGACCTTCTCAACCTGGTGTATCTTCCTTCAGCCAGCTTTTGGAAGCTTTTGTAGTCAGAATACGAAAGGCCACTGTGGAATGTGAAAATTCACGTGTAGAAATCAGTAGTGTATCTTTCAGAAATGGACTTTCTTGAACTCTCTTTTATGATTTTTTCAATATTTGATTTTTTTAAAAAAATTGGGACATTGTGGTCATATTTTGGGTGCAGATGCTACTAAATCTGCCCCACGGTGGGTACCAAAAACTATTGGCGAGAAAATTTGTCAGGTGGACAAAATCATGGATTTCTTGCCAATGCTCTAGGAATCTAAGTCCCTCTACTTAACCGGTGTAGCCGTTATATGTGTATGCACATGAAAAGGTGAATTTTGTGGTGGCCTTTCGACTGAGGATCCAATAGGGGCACTCAACTGACCCTGTGGAAAATGCTTCCATATACTTGCACGAGATGAATTTGTCTGGAAGTGGGAGAGGAAGCGAGAATGGAGGTAGGAGAACTAATGTTGCAGGTAGAAAATTGGATACCTACACACACACTAGTTAGAAACTTCATCACATGCATTTATGAGAAGAAACAACCCTATAAATGACAACAAGACCAAATCTAATTTGATGAGAACAAAGTGTCATGAAATCCCTTGGTCAAAGAAATCTAGAAACTCCTTGTATTGATGCTTGAACAAAAGTTGTACATAGTGTAGGAATGGAAGAAATTTGAGAGGGGAAGAGGGTAGAAGAAAATGGCTATCTCCTTTGCTTTCTCTCAAGGTAGAATGCACTCTTGAGTCTACAAGATCAATCACCAACCCTTTGAAATGGGAATGGATTTACAATTTATAGAATAGAATATGACTCTTGATCTACCTCATGAACTTTTCAATACCTTCATATGACTTAAGGCTATTCGTATTCCACTTTAAATATTTAAGTCCCTCTTATAATAGTAAGGTGACTTAATTTATGTTATATTTCTAAAGTCACTTAAGTCATATTAAAAGGTGCAACCCTCAATGCAAAACTATAACATTGAAGAGAGAGAGAAAGAAGAGGAAGAAGAAGACGAAGAAGAATTATAATGAAGGAAGAGTTGTTGCAGTGGACCTGGCTCCATTCTCTGACTGTTCTCCACTTCTTTTTTGAGTGCTCGTGTTTTGTTGGCGGTGGCGCACATGTATGCAAAGAGCTTGACCACCTCTTAAAGTTTTGACTTCCCTTTTCGAAGATTGAATCAATCCATTCCTTATTTTCTCAGCCCTACATCATGAACTCGTGCATTCTTCTGATGGATTCCGGATCGAAGCTGCTGATGGGTACCACTTTCTCAATAGGAAGTGTTATAGTGCTTGGTTCCACCAAGTGTTGCACATAAGATGAAAGAGTTCACACTTGCTCCTCTAGTCCCTCGATCTTCTCTTTGTATTCTTTATTCCTTGCCATCATGTGACAATTGCTGATATATCGGGAGCTACTACTTGTTGCACCGTGCGAGTGTTGAGGATGATTGTTTCCCGCATCCACGGAAACATCTCATCAGTTTTAGGCTCAATGATGGGTGCATCAACCATTCTTTATCCTGATGGAGGAGGAAAATCCTGAATGAGAGGAGAGTTGGAGTCAACAACATGTAGGACCTCTTGAAGTGGCTCGAATATTAGATCATGAGTCATATACTCCTTGTTCACTTGCAGTTTCTGCTGCTTCTCTTTCGTCTGCCTCGGCTTGAAGTCTTTTGATTTCATCAAGTTGAGCCCTTATTTCCTCTTCCACTCTTGCTTCTCTTTCTCTAACTTCTTCTTCTGGTTTCTACGTCAGTGAAATTTTCTAGGTTCTCATTGATGTATGGAAATTCACCATCCAAAGGATTAACAACACTCAGGTTCTCAACGTGACCGGTTGCTTGATGAAGGGGAGGCCTCTGAATTCGAGAAGCTCTTGTCTTCTTTGAAGTTCTTTGAAAATGGGGTTGGTTTTTCCTCCTTGCCTCTATTACTAGGTGTACCTTCTATCCGCCAGCTTGGAAATCTATGCTCACCTTTGTGGTGCTGGAATTTATCTTTGCCTCTCCAATTCAGCAGCGCGTTCTTCTTCAAGGTTGAGGATTCTCGTGGCAATGAAGTAGTGGTTGGCACTTTGTCTATTATGACAAATAGTTTCTCTCAAATCAGAAGTGATATCTTTTTGGATGTGGAAGAGCAATTCGGGTCTTTCGATAGGAGGATTTCCCGGAATAGCCATGGTTTCTAGACATGTGGCTTATATAGCTATTCCAATTTCATAAATTTTCTCATTTGAAGTTTGAATTTTAAGGTCGTTTGGGTCTATGTACAAGACATCGTTGTCTTCCACATCATACTCGTAGGCAAAGGGTTGTGACAGCTTCTGACCCGTCCGTTTCATCTTCATATCTCCCTTCAAAAAATCAACTTACTATTTTTAGTAAGTGTGGCAAAGCAATTCCTTGATCTTCAACTAGATGTTGTGGCTTAGTTTTCCTCCTTCTCCCCGTGTTCTTCATTTCTTCTAGATCAAATTTCTATTTTTAGCAGGTGCTCGAGGGGCCACTTACTATTTTTAGTAATTTCCAACAATTTGCATTACGGTGAATTTTCAGTCGTAGTTTACCTCCAATGTCTTCGTCTTCTTTGCAGGTTCTTTTATCGATGAATTTCCCAAAATAGCAGTTCCTATGTAGTAGACCTGCTATTTTTAGAAAGTTTACCTCTGGGAGTCGGATTGACATGGAACAAAGTTTTTTGATATGGGTTTTTTCCCAATATCCTCCCTCTGAAATTTCGGGCCCGCTCGCTTAATAATCCAGGAGATTTTAAAGTTTTAATTTTCGGACCTAAAGTGCTTCTTGGTACGGCAGCCATTAATGGACCTGAAAATTGTAGGTCTTGTTTTCTCCTCCATTTAAAATGAAATTTATATTTTTGATGTGGTTTTTGTCTTCTGGTGCTTCACGTGTGAAATTACTTCAATCCGCAACTAATTTGACGGGAAATCTTACTTCTTTCTTCGTTGAGCCGGAAATGAGATTTCTTCGTTGTGGCTGCTCTATCACACAAGGGGAGTTTTAAGGTGTCTTTCTAATGGTCTTGGATAGAGGAATGAACAGCAGCAAATTTTTTGTTGTTTCATGCACTAGTTTGCAACATTTCTTTAGATCTTCATTTTTAGGCTATGGGGATTTTCACTATTCTCTCCTTCTTGCTCTTCATTTCTCCTTCTTGTTTTGATGAAAGATCCTTTTGAGACCTGAAAATCACCATGGGGATTTTTTTTTAGTGCTTGGGTCAAGCTGGTCTGAGCATTTGCAATGGCGGAGTGATGGTAGAATGTTGCAGAGGAAGAAATGGAGGAATGGAGTGCACAAAAATGTTTAGAAGTTAGAAATAAAGAAAGTGACACTTGGGAGATTTTAAAAAGATATGCACACTTAGGGTTAGGGATAATTTTTCAAAGCTTTACATTCCTAACCTCAGGGATGTGAGGGACATCAACTTCCACAATGAGCAAGACGGCGACACGTGGCACTAGATCCAATGGCAGGGGATGAAGGAGGAAAAAATTGCTTTAAAGCACTAGGAGCTTAAATGAGGTCACATGGGTGTCCAAAAGACTCCCCATAGGGGATGGGTGCATTTTTCAAGGCCTTATGTCCCCCACCTCAGGTGCATAAGGTACATCAAATTCCATGGTGGTCCTGGAGCTGACATGTGGCGACCGATCCGACGGCAGGGAATGCATGCTCCAAATAAGCACTTGAGGGCTGAACTGCCAGGTCTGGAGGTCATATGAGGGTCCCAAGGGTCACATGAGGGCTGGGAACATTTTCCAAGGGGTGATGTACCTGACCTCAGGGATGTGGGGGACATGAAATCCCGCCAGGCTCCTGGTGCTGACACGTGTCCTCTCAAAAAAATGACTAAGTCCTGAACTACCTTTGAGAGGGTAACTTGGAATGTAGATAACTTGAGCTTCCGGTGGAATTTATTGGTGAAATTTTATATGATCCTAACTGGAAATGGAATTTTGAATCCAATGATTTTGGTCTCATGTCTTTATTCGATCATATGATCCCTGAAAAATTGGATTTTAGATCTAGGACTCCACTTGTACCTGAGAAAAATTGTCTTCCAATCATATGCGCCAAGGTGTTGTGAAAAATATTAGTTCACCATCATCTAGGTCTTGGAATCCTATTTTCTAAAGAGGTTTTGTTTTACTTCTAAATCCATCTAGAGCTCTCGGACTCTTCATTTGAAGCCCAACAGTTGTTTTAGGCCTGTGTACTGCCTAGGCTTGTGAACCTTGTTTTCACTCGATCGCTCAAGTCTCTTAGAACTTCCCAAAGCCTTCCAAAATAATTTCCATGATGTTATAAAGTCTTCCATTCACATTCATGTTGAATTTGGCCCTTCTTCTCTGCTCTAGGGGTTGATCCAATCCCGAGAAGGCCAACGATAGCCCTTCCCTATACTGCCAAAAGATAACATTTTCAATGAACTCCTAAAATCACCTAGGATAATATCATGACATTGGTTGGGAATTCATTTGTATTGATTGAAAATATCCAGGGTTTCTTAGGAATGATAAAACATGAAATTTTTGCATAGGGGTATAGTTTTGTGCTCGGAAATTGTCAATTTCCCTATTGCACATTCTCACGACAACAACTGGCTCTAGCTTGGGGACATGACATGGACTGAGCGCAGTGAAGACATGACATGGGAATCAGAATCTCAATTTTAGACCATATAATTTGTTGACTAGTGCCTTATCCATTGGGCCCTGCGGAGTCATGCACAACTTCAAGAAAGGAAGATTAGAAGAAGGAAACACATACACACACAAAACGACCAAAAGGAAACACACGACACACAACAGGAAGGGAAACACACACAATGGAAAGGGAAAACACCTATCAATCACCTATGGTACAAGGCGAGGGACAACCCACTTTCCCGAAGTACTTTTTATTTCACAAAAGTTACCCCTAAAGAGGCAACACTAAATGATGATGTTCTGCAAAGCCGTTGATGGGTTCTAGAAAGTATCCTCCCCTCCTCAGCTACTTATGAAAGCCATGTGCTTTCACAATTTTCTGTGTACTTGGTAGGAGTGAGTCCATGTGATCTTCTTGATGCTCAAGTCCTTTCTTGGAAACTCCATTGTCTTCATGCTCTTTGAAATTGGTTTCATCATGCCAGTTTCCTTCCATGTTTATCCATATAGCTGATTCTCCATCGAGCATCTCATCGCTGCCCCAATGCTGATTTTCATTCCAATTCCTTGAACCTTCTGAGTTAATTTCTTTCCCGGGTCTATGCTCATTGACATCTCTTCCATGAGAAACCTCAGACTTATCCGTTTCCTTTACTTCACCGTGAGGTGCCTAAATCGATTGAAAGATTGGATGTGGCCTCATACTTGTCTTGTATGCCCATGGCATGAGTGAAGAGATTGAGAATCAGCTCAGGGTCTTCCACCACTTCTACTGCATCCAAGATTTCTTACATGGAGTAATGCTTCATCATTTCCTATAGTCCCTATTTGTATGCATTTGAAGAATCTTTATCTTGCAACTCAAGGAAACTATCTAGAGGGATTACCTCATCATCTTGAGAATCATTGCACTTTACTAATCCTTCATCAAAAGGAGCTTCATCTTTAGAGGTATTCAAACTCCTTGCTTCAATTTCTTCATAATAGAAAGAGTCTTCATCTTCAAATGGGAAAGAAAATACTTCAATTTCATCATTGTATCCACCAACCATTGGCTTGAGAGGGACATCATATTTCTCATCTTGCCTTATCTCAATATGGCTGACCTTCACATTAGTTAAGGCTTCCAAATAAGCTTCATGTTTATCTTCCATATTCATGGCTTGCATTAAAAGTTCCAGACTGATCTCAGGGTCCTTTGTTTCTTTCGCGGCTCTTAGCAGTCCTTGTATAGACATTTCTTTCAAACCTTTCATGGGCTCATCACAAGCTGATTTTGTCTCTCCATAGATGGCTTGACAGAGATCATCTTCATCCCCAAATGGGAATGAGAATAACTCCTCATCTTGGAAAAGCGTATAGGCTGATTTTTCTTCTTGAAAATCACCGAGAACCATTTCCTCTTCCTCGCGGTCTACATCATTTGGTGATTCGGGGCTGCCCTCTTGTAACTCAAATCTCCTCAATGCTTATTCAAAGTCCAAATATCTCTGGGAAGGCATGTATAGACCTATCAAGGTGGGAATATCTTCTTCCTCCTTGGTTGTCACCAAGTGATTCATCCACCTGGTATTTTGGTACAAAATGTTAGCTTCTGGGCTTCCAGATTTTTGCACATAGTGTACCTCATTTTCTTCTCGGGAAACAATTTCTCCATGTCTCCCTTCACTGGTATGGTTGTAAAAGACCAATTCATTTGAATTTTCCCTCCCAAATCTCGGCAGAAATTTCTACTCAGCAACATTCTGAATGAGGCTGGGATATCTACTAACAAAATCATCGCTGAAACTTTCTTGTCTGGAAATCTGACAAGAGCCACATGTGCATCTTTAACCTTCCCTATAAGTGAGACCTTTTTTGATTCCAAAGAGTAACAAGAGCCACTAGGTGGAGTCATTGTAAGTTTAAGAGCCTTGGCAACCTTCAAAGGCATCACGTTGTCTGAGGCACCAAAATCTATTATGTAATTGTTCAGTAAATATTCTCCAACAAGAAGGGAGACGTAGAAATGTTCAACTTTATCAGTCTTTGATGCACTCAGAGAAAACATGTTTTGTGAGGGAGGTGTAGGTGAGTTTGGTAGTATGCCTTTGTAATGATGAGCTACATCATTGGGTGTTAGACTACCATTTCTGATGTATTGCACAAACCTCTCAAATTGTTCAGGATGAGTCCGTAAATATTTAGTTTCAGTAATCTGCACTTTGGCCTTGTTTGCATATTCTATGAAGTCAAAAGGAGTAGATGCGGATAAGGGGGTGAAGGGACTGATTTTGGAGTTTGGATAGGCTTAGGAGTAGGATTTGATGTTTGAGGAATGGAGGGTATTTTGAAAGGAACACCAGGAGCTTTCAAGGAATTAGATTTTGTAGGAGCAGATTTAGATTTAGACTTGAAAGAGACATTAGAAGACTTACTTGGGATTGAGGGAGCCTTCTTACTTGCTATAGGGTCAAGCTCCAACAATGCAGAATTCATGGAAGATGGAAGTGGGGATCCTCGACTGATTATTTTATTTTTGGAGTCGCCATAGGAGGATCATCAACCTTCTTTTCTTTTGCAGTAGTGGAGGGAGATGCTCTTTTCTTAGACTGAGAATGAGTGAATACCCAGCATGAGAAAGTTGGTGCATCTTCTTCATATTCTTCATAACCTCCAAAATACTAACAAAACAACATTTGTGTATCGTTCTTAAACTCATCACTTTCTTAGAAATTGCCACCTTCTTGTTCAAGCTCTTCTTCACTTTCTTGAAATCTGCAATTTACATTCACGGGTGGGGCCTCCAAGGCAAGTCTTTGGGGTGCTCTGACAATCTGATTTCTATTGCTTCTCTAAGAAGAAACTCATTCAAATAATTCCCTCTTCAAAGAGGCCATCTCATTCACAAACTTTTGCAGCGATGGATTAGTTCTCTCATCTTTAGGATGTTGGGCCTTGCCCTTTGATGTATTATTGATCTTTCAAGAGAGGATGAGATTGTCATCCAATTCAATAGCCCTCCTTTATGCTTCTACAATGTTCTTTGGTTGAAATATTCATAGGAGAAATCCTACCTCCGGTGATTGAATGCTTATGAATAATCTTTTGATATTATTTTCAGATGGTGAATACTCTTTAGGTATCCTGTGCAGCAACCGTTCAAAACATGCCACAAAGTCTCTCATGGTTTCATTTTCTCATTTATTTATTTGAGCTAACTGCACCAAGAGGTCTTGACAATATTCAGTTGATTTAAATCTCTCTTCGAATACATCCTTTATGTCATTCCAACCCGTGATGGATCGGGAAGGTAGGAGGTAGAACCATTCTGTTGATTTTTCTTGGAGGGACTCCATGAACAATCTTACAACAACATCTTCATGTTGGACACCAAGAATTCCACATGATGTCATGAAAGCAGCAATGTGTTCTTTAGGATGTTGTGTGTTGTCACCTTTGAACTTTGGAAAGTTCTTGCAGGGAACCCGTTGGTAGATTGTGAAGAGGGGGTTCAAGAGCAAGTGGGCCTATATTCCTTCCCCATGGAACAATGGGTTGAGGTATTTCTTCTTCGTCCGCCATTGTTTCTTCTTCTTCTCTTCAGCTCTTGCTTCTACGAATTCTTCTTCAAATTCTTCTTCTTTCGGGAAGTTGATGTTCAATGGTTGTTGAAAAATTGCAGAATTTGAAGGATTTTGGATAGGATTACCAAGTGAACTTCTTGAAGAGCCAGATGAAGAGGAGGCTTGAGAGAAGAAATATGGATTATCTCTAATTTGTTCTTGTAGATTTTGTGAAGCTTGAAATTGAAATCAGCAACACCTCTCGACCTTCTCAACCTGGTGTATCTTCCTTCAGCCAACTTTTGGAAGCTTTTGCAGTTGGAATACGAAAGGCCACTATGGAATGTGAAAAGTCACATGCAGAAATCAGCAGTGTATCTTTCGAAAATGGACTTTCTTTAACTCTCTTTTATGATTTTTTCAATATTTGATTTTTTTTTGAATTTTTGGGACCTTGCGGTTGTATTTTGGGTGTAGATCGCTACTAAATCTACCCCATGGTGGGTGCCAAAAACTGTTAAGAAAAAAATTTAGGTGGACAAACTCAAGGATTTCTTGCCAACACTCTAGGAATCTAAGTCCCTCTACTTAACCAAAGGTAATTGCCGTATGTGTATGCACATGAAACTATGAATTTTTGTTGTGGCCTTTCGACCGAGGATCCAACAGGGGCACTCCACTGACCCTGCGTGGAAAATGCTTGCATATACCTACAAGAGATGACTTTGTCTGGAAGTGGGAAAGGGAGTGAGAATGGAGGTAGGAGAACTAATGTTGCAGGTAGAAAATCAGATTCCTGCACACACACTAGTTAGAAACTTCATCACATGCATTTATGAGAAGAAACAACCCTATAAATGACAACAAGACCAAATAGAATTTGATGAGAACAAAGTGTCATGAAATCCCTTGGTCAAAGAAAGCTAGAAACTCCTTCTTCTTGTATTGATGCTTGAAAAAAAGTTGTACATAGTGTAGGAATGGAAGAAATTTGAGAGGGGAAGAGAGTAGAAGAAAATGGCTATCTCCTTTGCTTTCTCTCAAGGTAGAATGCACTCTTGAGTCTACAAGATCAATCACCAACCCTTTGAAATGGGAATGGATTTACAATTTATAGAATAGAATATGACTCTTCATCTACCTCATGACCTTTTGAATACCTTCATATGACTTAAGACTATTTGTATTCCACTTTAAATATTTAAGTCCCTCTTATAATAGAAAGGTGACTTAAATTACATTATATTTCTAAAGTCACTTAAGTCATATTAAAAGGTGCAACCCTCAACACCAAAATATAACATTGAAGAGAGAGAGAAAGAAGAGGAAGAAGAAGAAGAAGAAGAAGAAGAAGTATGATGAAGGAAGAGTTGTTGCAGTGGACCTGGATCAATTCTCGACTATTCTCCACTTCTTTTTTGAGTGCTCATGTTCTGTTGGTGGTGGCGCACATGTATGCAAAGAGCTTGACCACCTCTTGAAGTGTTGACTTCCCTTTTTCGAAGATTGAATCGATCCATTCCTTATTTTCTCAACCCTGCATCATGAAATCATGCATTCTTATGATGGATTCTAGATCGAAGCTACTGATGGGTACCACTTTCTCAATAGGAAGTGTTATAGTGCTTGGTTCCACCAAGTGTTGCACATAAGATGAAAGAGTTCACACTTGCTCCTCTAGTCCCTCGATCTTCTCTTTGTATTCTTTATTCCTTGCCATCATGTGAAAATTGCTGATATATCGGGAGCTACTACTTGTTGCACCATGCGAGTGTCGAGGATGATCATTTCCGCATCCACGGAAACATCTCGTTGGTTTCAGGCTCAATGACGGGCGCATCAACCATTCTTTATCCTGATGGAGGAGGAAAATCCTGAATGAGATGAGATTTGGATTCAACAACATGCGGGACCTCTTTAAGTGGCTCGAATATTAGATCATGAGTCATATACTCCTTGTTCACTTGTGGTTTCTTCTGCTTCTCTTTCATCTACCTCGGGTTGAAGTCTTTCAATTTCATCTAGTTGAGCCCTTATTTCCTCTTCACTCTTACTTCTCTTTCTCTAACTTCTTTGGTTTCTCATGTTAGTGAAATTTTTAGGTTCTCTTGATGTATGTTCACCATCTTCTTCTTCGAGGTTCTGAAATTTTCTAGGTTTTCTCTTCTTGATGTAGGTGTAATTCTATCCACCATCTTGAAATCTAAGGGTGCTGGAATTTGTCTTTAGTACGCGTTACTCAAAGGATTCTCGTGGTAATGAAGTAGTGGTTGGCACTTTGTTTGTTCTCCCAAAAGCTTCTCGTGAAGTGATGCCTTGGATGTGGAAGGGAGGCCTTGAGGAGGATTTTCGAATAGCCTTCATCTTGCTTATAAGTTCTTCAAAACTCAATGTCTTCCACATCATACTCCACATCATACAAGCAAAGTGTTGTGATGGCTTCTGACCCATCCATTTCATCTTCATATCTCCCTTCGAAAAAGCAACTTACTATTTTTAGTAAGTGTGGAAAAGTAATTCCTTGATCTTTAACTGGATGTTGCGGCTTAGTTTTCCTCTTTCTCCCGTGTTCCTCATTTCTTCTAGATCAAATTTCTATTTTTAGCAGGTGCTCGAGGGGCCACTTACTATTTTTAGTAATTTCCAACAATGTCTGTTTTGGTGAATTTTCAGTCGTAGTTTACCTCCAATGTCTTCGTCTTCTTCGCAGGTTCTTTTAGCGATGAATTTCCCAAAATAGCAGTTCCTATGTAGTAGACCTGCTATTTTTAGAAAGTTTACCTCTAGGAGTTAGATTGATGTGGAACAAATTTTTTTGATATGGGCTTTTTCCCAATATCCTCCCTCTGAAATTTTGGGCCTGCCCACTTTATAATCCAAGAGATTTTAAAGTTTTAATTTTCGGACCTGGCAGTGCTTCTGGGTATGGCAACCATTAATGGACCTGAAAATTGCAGGTCTGGTTTTCTCCTCCATTTAAATGAAATTTATATTTTTGATGTGGGTTTTTTCTTCTGGTGCTTCACGTGTGATCTTACTTCAATCCGGCAACTAGTTTGATGGGAAATCTTACTTCTTTCTTCGTTGAGCCGGAAATGAGATTTCTTCATTGTGGCTGCTCTGTCGCACAAGGGGGAGTTTGAAGGTGTATTTCTAATGTTCTTGGATAGAGGAATGAATAGAAGAAAATGGTTTGTTGTTTCATGCACCGGTTTGCAACATTTCTTTAGATCTTCATTTTTAGGCTATAGGGATTTTCACTGTTCTCTCCTTCTTGCTCTTCGTTTCTCCTTCTTGTTTTGATGAAAGATCCTTTTGAGACCTGAAAATAACTATGGGGAGTTTTTTTCAGTTCTTGGGTCAAGCTGTTCTGAGCATTTGCAATGGCAGAGTGACGGTAGAATGTTGTAGAGGAAGAAATGGAGGAATGGAGTGCACAAAAATGCTTAGAAGTTAGAAATGAAGAAAGCGACACTTGGGAGATTTTAAAAAGATATGCACAATTAGTGTTAGGG
The DNA here is from genome assembly GCA_018340775.1 of Taxus wallichiana var. yunnanensis. Classification (NCBI taxonomy): domain Eukaryota; kingdom Viridiplantae; phylum Streptophyta; class Pinopsida; order Cupressales; family Taxaceae; genus Taxus; species Taxus wallichiana. The sequence goes on from CM031239.1 coordinate 192,801,442, forward strand.
AAAAATTTTCAATGCTTTATGTTCCTAACCTTAGGGATGTGAGGGATATCAACTTCCACAATGAGAAATATGGAGACACGTGGCACTAGATCTAACGACAGGGGATGACGGAGGAAAAAATTACTTTAAAGCACTAGGAGCTTAAATGAGGTCACATGGGTTTCCAGAAGACTCCCCATAGGGGATGGGTGCATTTTCCAAGGCCTTATGTCCCCACCTCAGGTGCATAAGGTACATCAAATTCCATGGTGGTCCTGGAGCTGACACGTGGCGACTGATCTGACAGCAGGGAATGCATGCTCCAAATAAGCACTTAAGGGCTGAACTGCCAAGTCTGGAGGTCATATGAGGGTCCCAAGGGTCACATGAGGGCTGGGAAAATTTTCCATGGGGTGATGTACCTAACCTCAGGGACGTGGGGACATGAAATCTCGCCAGGCTCTTGGTGCTAACACGTCCCTCTCGAAAAAATGACTAAGTCTTGAACTGCCTTTGAGAGGGTAACTTGGAGTGCAGATAACTTGAGCTTCCGGTGGAATTTCTTGGTGAAATTTTATATTATCCTGACTAGAAATGGAATTTTGAATCCAATTATGTGGGTATAATGTCTTGATTCGATCATATGATCCCTAAAAAATCTGATATTTGATCTGGGACTCCACTTATAAATGAGAAAAACTGTCTTCCAATCATATGCGCCAAGGTGTTGTGAAAAATATTATTTCACCATTCATGTAGCTCTTGGAATCATATTTATGAATATGTTATGTTTTACTTCTAAATCCATCCGAGCTCCCGGACTCTTTGTTTGAATCCCAACAACAGTTTTAGGCCTATGTATTGCCTAGGCTTGTGAACCCTGTTTTCACTCAGACTGCTCCAAGTCTTTCAGAAATTCCCAAAGACTTCCAACATAATTTCCATGATGTTATAAGGTCTTCCATTCATGTCCATGTTGAATTTTGTCCTTATTCTCTTCTCTAGGGGCTTGATCCAATCCCGAGAAGGCCAACGATAGCCCTTCCCTATACATAACATTTTCAATGAACTCCTAAAATCACCTAGGGGGAATGAATGGAATTTCCTAAATCACCTAGGATAATATCATGACATTGGTTGGGAATTCATTTGGACTAACTGAACAGATTTGGGGTTTCTTAGGAATGATAAAACATGAAAATTTTGGCATAGGGGTATAGTTGTCGTGCTCGGAAATTGTCAATTTCCCTATTGCACATTCTCACGACAAACATCGGCTCTAGCTTGGGGACATGACATGGACTAAGCGCATCGAAGACATGACATGGGAATCCAGAATCTCAATTTTAGACCATATAATTTTGACCAGTGCCTTATCCATTGGGCCTTGCAGAGTCATGCACAACTTCAAGAAAGGAAGATTAGAAGAAATAAAACACACACACACACAAAACAATTGAAAAGAAACACACGACACACAACAGGAAGGGAAAAACACCTATCAATCACCTATGGTACAAGGTGAGGGACAACCCACTTTCCCTAAAGTACTTTTTATTTCACAAAAGTTACCCCTGAAGAGGCAACATTGAATGATGATGTTCTGCGAAGCCGTTGATGGGTTCTAGAAAGTATCCTCCCCTCCTCAACTGCTTATGAAAGCTAGGTGCTTTCACAATTGTCTATGTACTTGGTAGGAGTGAGTCCATGTGATCTTCTTGATGCTCAGGTCCTTTCTTGGAAACTCCATTGTCTTCATGCTCTTTGAAATTGGTTTCATCGTGCCAGTTTCCTTCCATGTTTATCCATATAGCTGATTCTCCATAGAGCATCTCATCACTTCCCCAATGCTGATTTTCATTCCAATTCCTTGAACCTTCTGACTTAATTTATTTCCGGGTCTATGCTCATTGACATCTCTTCCATGAGAAACCTCAGACTTATCTGTTTCCTTTACTTCACTGTGAGGTGCCTAAGTACTGACTGAAAGATTGGATGCGGCCTCATACTTGTCTTGTATGCCCATGGCATGAGTGAATAGATCAAGAATCAGCTCAGGGTCTTCCACCACTTCTACTGCATCCAATATTTCTTAAACAGAGTAATGCTTCATCATTTCCTGTAGTCCCTCTTTGTACGCCTTTGAAGAATCTTTATCTTGCAACTCAAATAAACTATCTGTAGGGATTACCTCATCATCTCGAGAATCAATGCACTCTATTGATCCTTCATCAAAAGGAGCTTCATCTTTAGAGGTCTTCAAACTCCTTGCTTCAATTTCTTCATCATAGAAAGAGTCTTCATCTTCAAATGGGAAAGAAAATACTTCAATTTCATCATTGTATCCACCAACCATTAGCTTGAGAGGGACATCATAGTTCTCATCTTGTCTTATCTCAATATGTCTGACCTTCACATTAGTTAAGGCTTCCAAATCACCTTCATGTTTATCTTCCATATTCATGGCTTGCATTAAAAGTTCCAAACTGATCTCAGGGTCCTTTGTTTCTTCTGTGGCTCTTAGCAGTCCTTGTATAGACATTTATTTCAAACCTTTCACGGGATCATGACAAGCTGATTTTGTCTCTCCATAGATGGCTTGATAGAGATCATCTTCATCCCCAAATTGGAATGAGAATAACTCCTCATCTTGGAAAAATGTATAGGCTGATTTTTCTTCTTGAAAATCACCGAGAACCATTTCCTCTTCCTCGCAGTCTGCATCATTTGGTGATTCGGGACTGCCCTCTTGTAACTCGAATCTCGTCAATGCTTCTGCAAAGTCCAAATATCTCTGGGAAGGCATGTCTAGACCTATCAAGGTGGGCATATCTTCTTCCTCTTGGTTGTCACCAAGTGATTCATCCACTTGGTATTTTGGTACAAAATGTTAGCTTCTGGGCTTCTAGATTTTTGCACAGTGTACCTCATTTTCTTCTCGGGAAGAAATTTCTCCATGTCTCCCTTCACTAGTATGGTTGCAAAAGACCAATTCATCTGAATTTTCCCTCCCAAATCTCAGCAGAAATTTCTACTCAGCAACATTCCAAATGAGGCTAGGATGTCTACTACCAAAATCATCGTTGAAACTTTCTTGTCTGGAAATCTGACAAGAGCCACCTGTGCATCTTTAACCTTCCCTATAAGTGAGACCTTTTTTGATTCCAAAGAATAAAAAGAGCCACTAGGTGGAATCATTGTAAGTTTAAGAGCCTTGGCAACCTTCAAAGGCATCACATTGTCTGAGGCACTAGAATCTATTATGTAATTGTTCAGTACATATTCTCCAATAAGAAGGGAGACATAGAAATGTTCAACTTTATCAGTCTTTGATGCACTCAGAGAAAACATGTTTTGTGAGGGAGGTGTACGTGAGTTTGGTAGCATGCCTTTTGAATGATGAGCTACATCATTGGGTGTTAGACTACAATTTCTTATGTATTGGACAAACCTCTCAAATTTTTCAAGATGAGTCCGCAAATATTCAGTTTTAGTAATCTACACTTTGGCCTTGTTTGCATATTCTATGAAGTCAAAAGGAGTAGATGACAAGGGGGTAAGGGGGTGAAGGGACTGATTTTGGAGGAATTAGATTTTGTAGGAGAAGATTTAGATTTAGACTTGAAATAAACATTAGAAGACTTACTTGGGATTGAGGGAGCCTTCTTACTTCACGGGGTCAAGCTCCAACAATGGAGAATTCATGGAAGATGGAAGTGGGTTCCTCGACTGATTATTTTATTTTTAGAGTCACCATAGGAGGATCATCAACCTTCTTTTCTTTTGCAGCAGTGGAGGGAGATGCTCTTTTCTCAGACTGAGAACGAGTGAATACCGCACATGAGAAACTTGGTGCATCTTCTTCATCTTCTTCATAACCTCCAAAATACTCACAAAACCTGATTTGTGTATCATTCTCAAACTCATCACTTTCTTGGAAATCGCCACCTTCTTGTTCAAGCTCTTCTTCACTTTCTTGAAATCTGCAATTTACATTCACGGGTGGGGCCTCTAAGGCAAGTCTTTGGGGTGCTCCTACAATCTGATTTTTGTTGCTTCTCTGAGAAGAAACTCATTCAAATAATTCCCTCTTCAAAGAGGCCATCTCATTTGCCAACTTTTGCAGCGATGGATTAGTTCTCTCATCTTCAGGATGTTGGGCCTTGCCCTTTGATGGATTCTTGATCTTTCTAGAGAGGATGAGATTGTCATCCAAATCAATGGCCCTCCTTTATGCTTCTACAATGTTCCTTGGTTGAACTATTTGTAGGAGAAATCCTACCTCCAGTGATTAAATTTTTATGAAGAATCTTTTGATATTGTTTTTAGATGGTGAATCCTCTTCAGGTATCCTACAAGTGAAGCAACTATTCAAAATGAGCCATGAAGTCTCTCATGGTTTCATTTTCTCCTTTATTTATTTGAGCCAACTGCACCAAGAGGTCTTGACAATCTTTAATTGATTTAAATCTCTCTTCGAATGCATCCTTGATGTCATTCCAACCCGTGATGGATCGGGAAGGTAGGAGGTAGAACCATTCTACTACTTTTTCTTGGAGGGACTCCACAAACAATCTTACAAAGCAACATCTTCATGTTGGACACCAAGAATTCCACATGATGTCGTGAAAGCAGCAATGTGTTCTTTAGGATGTTGTGTGTTGTCACCTTTGAACTTTGGAAAGTTCTTGTAGGAACCCGTTGGTAGATTGTGAAGAGGTGGTTCAAGAGCAAGTGGGCTTGTATTCCTTCCACATGGAACAATGGGTTGAGGTATTTCTTCTTCTTCGTCCGAAATTGTTTCTTTTTCTTCTGCTTCAGCTCTTACTTCTACGAATTCTTCTTCAAATTATTCTTGTTTTGGGAAGTCGATGTTTAATGGTTGTTGAAAAATTGTAGAATTTGAAGGATTTTGGATAGGATTACCAGGTGAAATTCTTGAAGAGCCAGATGAAGAGGAGGCTTGAGAGAAGAAATATGGATTATCTCTAATTCATTCTTGCAGATTTTACGAAGCTTGAAAATTGAAATCAGTAACACCTCTCAACCTTATCAACCTGGTGTATCTTCCTTCAGCCAGCTTTTGGAAGCATTTGTAGTCAGATGGAATACGAAAGGCCACTATGGAATGTGAAAAGTCACATGCAGAAATCAGCAGTGTATCTTTCAGAAATGGACTTTCTTGAACTCTCTTTTATGATTTTTTCAATATTTGATTTTTTTTGAATTTTTGGGACCTTGTGGTCGTATTTTGGGTGTAGATGTTACTAAATCTACCTCACGGTGGGTGCCAAAGCTGTTGAGAGAAAATTTATCGGGTGGACAAACTCATGGATTTCTTGCCAACACTTTGGGAATCTAAGTCCCTCTACTTAACTAGTGCGGCTGTCATATGTGTATATGCAGAAAAGGTGAATTTCTGTGGTGGCATTTTCAACGAGGATCCAATAAGGGCACTCAACTGACCCTATGGAAAATGCTTGCATATACCTGTAAGAGATGACTTTGTCTGGAAGTGGGAAAGGGAGTGAGAATGGAGGTAGGAGAACTAATGCTATAGGTAGAAAATCAAATTCCTGAACACACACTAGTTAGAAACTTAATCACATGCATTTATGAGAAGAAACAACCCTATAAATGACAACAAGACCAAATAGAATTTGATGAGAACAAAGTGTCATGAAATCCCTTGGTCAAAGAAATCTAGAAACTCCTTCTTCTTGTATTGATGCTTGAACAAAAGTTGTACATAGTGTAGGAATGGAAGAAATTTGAGAGGGGAAGAGAGTAGAAGAAAATGGCTATCTCCTTTGCTTTCTCTCAAGGTAGAATGCACTCTTGAGTCTACAAGATCAATCGCCAACCCTTTGAAATGGGAATGGCTTTACAATTTATAGAATAGAATATGACTCTTCATCTACCTCATGACCTTTTGAATACCTTCATATGACTTAAGATTGTTCGTATTCCACTTTAAATATTTAAGTCCCTCTTATAATAGCAAGGTGACTTAATTTACATTATATTTCTAAAGTCACTTAAGTCATATTAAAAGGTGCAACCCTCAACATAAAAATATAACATTGAAGAGAGAGAGAAAGAAGAGGAAGAAGAAGAAGAAGAAGAATTATGATGAAGGAAGAGTTGTTGCAGTGGACCTGGCTCCATTCTCTGACTATTCTCCACTTCTTTTTTGAGTGCTCATGTTCTGTTGGCGGTGGCGCACATGTATGCAAAGATCTTGACCGCCTCTTAAAGTGTTGACTTCCCTTTTTAAGAGATTGAATTGATCCATTCCTTATTTTCTCAGCCCTGCATTGTGAACTCATGCATTCTTCGATGGATTCGGATAGAAGCTGGCTTGATGGGTACAACTTTCTCAATAGGAAGTGTTATAGTGCTTGGTTCCACTAAGTGTTACACGTAAGATGAAAGAGTTTGAACTTGCTCCTCTAGTCCCTCGATCTTCTATTTTTATGCTTTATTCCTTGCCATCATGCCACAATTTCTGATATATCGGGAGCTACTACTTGCTACACCGTGTGAGTGTCGAGGATGATCGTTTCCTGCATCCACGGAAACATCTCATCTATTTCAGGCTCAATGATGGGCACAACAACCATTCTTTATCCTGATGGAGGAGGAAAATCCTGAATGAGAGGAGCGTTGGAGTCAACAACATGTGGGACCTCTTAAAGTGGCTCGAATATTAGATCATGAGTCATATACTCCTTGTTCAATTGTGGTTTTTCTTGGTTCTCCTTCGTCCGCCTCAGCTTGAAGTCTTTCAATTTCATTAATTTGAGCCCTTATTTCCTCTTCCACTCTCACTTCTCTTTCTCTAACTTCTTCTTCAATTTCTATGTCAGTGAAATTTTCTAGGTTCTTGTTGATGTTCTGGAAATTCACCATCCAAAGGATTAGCAGCACTCAGGTTCTCAACGTGACCGGTTGCTTGACAAAGAGGAGGCCTCTGAATTTTGAGCAGCTCTTGTCTTCTTTGAAGTTCTTCGAACATGGGGTCGGTTTGTCCTCCTTGCCTATGTTGCCAAGTGTACCTTCTATCCACCAGCTTGGAAATCTATGCACACCTTTGTGGTGCTGGAATTTATCTTTGCCTCTCAAATTCAAGCTGCGTGTTGTTCTTCAAGGTTGAGGATTCTCATGGAAATGAAGTAGTGGTTAGCACTTTGTTTGTTATGACAAATAGCTTCTCTCAAATCAGAAGTGATATCTTCTTGGATGTGGAAGAGAAATTAGGGTCTTTCGATAGGAGGATTTCCTGGAATAGCCATGGTTTGTAGACATGTGGCTTATATAGCTATTCAAATTTCAGAAATTTTCTCATTTGAAGTTTGAATTTTAAGGTCATTCGGGTCCATGTACAAGACATCGTAGTCTTCCACATCATACTCGTAGGCAAATAGTTTTGACGGCTTATGACCCATCCATTTCGTCTTCATATCTCCCTTCGAAAAAGAAACTTACTATTTTTAGTAAGTTAGGAAAAGCAATTCCTCGATCTTCAACTAGATGTTGCGGCTTAGTTTTCCTCTTTCTCCCCGCTTTCTTCATTTCTTCTTGATCAAATTTCTATTTTTAGTAGGTGCTCGAGGGGCCACTTACTATTTTTAGTAATTGCTAACTATTTATGTTCTGGTGAATTTTCATTCGTAGTTTACCTCCAATGTCTTCGTCTTCTTTGTAGTTTCTTTTATCGATGACTTTCCCAAAATAGCAGTTCCTATGTAGTAGACCTACTATTTTTAGAAAGTTTTCCTCTGAGAGACAAATTGACATGGAAAAAAGGTTTTTGATATGGGTTTTCTCCCAATATCCTCCTTCGAAATTTTGGGCCCGCTCGCTTAATAATCTAGGAGATTTTAAAGTTTTAATTTTCAGACATGGTAGTGTTTCTAGGTAGGGTAGCCATTAATGGACCTGAAAATTGCAGGTCTAGTTTTCTCCTCCATTTACAACAAAATTTATATTTTTGATGTTGGTTTTGTCTTCTGGTGCTTCACGTGTGATATTACTTCAATTCGGCAAGTAGTTTGACGGGAAATCTTACTTTTTTCTTCGTTGAGCCGGAAATGAGATTTCTTCATTGTGGCTGCTCTATTGCACAAGGGGGGATGTTGAAGGTGTATTTCTGATGGTCTTGGATAGAGGAATGAACAGCAGCAAATGTTTTTTTGTTTCATGCACCGGTTTGCAACATTTCTTTAGATCTTCATTTTTAGGCTATGGGGATTTTCACTGTTCTCTCCTTCTTGCTCTTCATTTCTCCTTCTTGTTTTGAGGAAATATCCTTTTGAGACCTGAAAATAACTATGGGGATTTTTTTTCAGTGATTTTTTTGAGCTAGTCTGAGCATTTTCAATGGTGGAGTGATGCTAGAATGTTGCAGAGGAAGAAATGGAGGAATGGAGTGCACAAAAATGTTTAGAAGTTAGAAATGAAGAAAGCGACACTTGGGAGATTTTAAAAAGATATGCACAATTAGGGTTAGGGTGCATTTTTCAAATATTTATGTTCCTGATCTTAGGGATGTGAGGGAAATCAACTTCCACAATGAGCAAGATGGCGACACGTGGCACTAGATCCAACGGCAGGGGATGAAGGAGGAAAAAATTGCTTTAAAGCACTAGGAGCTGAAATGAGGTCACATGGGTGTCTAGAAGACTCCCCATAGGGGCTGGGTGAATTTTCTAAGGCCTGATGTCCCCCACCTCAGGTGCATAAATTACATCAAATTCCACGGTGGTCCTGGAGCTGACACGTGGCGACCGATCCGACGGCAGGGAATGCATGCTCCAAATAAGCACTTAAGGGCTGAACTGCCAGGTCTGGAGGTAATATGAGGGTCCCAAGGGTCACATGAGGGATGGGAACATTTTCCAAGGGGTGATTTACCTGACCTCAGGGACGTGGGGGACATGAAATCCCGCCAGGCTCCGGTGTGCGACGACACGTGTCTCGAAAAATTACTAAGTCTTGAACTGCCTTTGAGAGGGTAACTTGGAATGTAGATAACTTGAGCTTATGGTGGAATTTCTTGGTGAAATTTTATATGATCCTGACTGGAAATGGAATTTTGAATCCAATTATGTGGGTATAATTTCTTTATTCGATCATATTAACTATGAAAAATCAGATTTTCTATCTACGACTCCACTTTTACCTGAGAAAAATTATCTTCCAATCATGTGTGCCAAGGTGTTGTGAAAAATATAATTTCACCATCATGTAGGTATTGGAATCCTCTTTTTGAAGATGTTATTTTTTACTTATAAATCCATGCTAAGTTTCGAAATCTTAGTTTGAAGCCCAATAGTTGTTTTAGGCCTGTGTACTGCCTAGGCTTGTGAACCCTGTTTTCACTCAGACTGCTCCAAGTCTTTTAGAACTTTCCAAAGCCTTTTAAAATAATTTACATGATGTTATAAGGTCTTCCATTCACCTCTGTGTTGAATTTGGTCCTTCTGCTCTACTCCAGGGGGTTGATCCAATCCCGGGAAGGCCAACGATAGCCCTTCCCTATACATAACATTTTCAATGAACTCCTAAAATAACCTAGGGGGAATGAATGGAATTTCCTAAATCACCTAGGATAATATCATGACATTGGTTGGGAGTTCATTTGGACCGACTGAACAGATCTGAGGTTTCTTAGGAATGATAAAACATGAAATTTTTTAGATAGGGGTATAGTTGTCATGCTCGGAAATTGTCAATTTCCCTGTTGCACATTCTCACGATAACAGACTCCCAAGGATAAAGTTCTCTACTAAGCACACACTAAGCTGTGTGGCATTCTCTAGCCACGTAATATGTCTATAAGGTCTCCATATGATGTCTATCTCTGACAGCTCATCGAACTCTTGTCTATACCTATATAGGCTACCTAGGTGGCCTCGTACATCGCTACCTACTGATACCCGCCATGTAGGATGGCTCCTCTAGGTCTTGAACGTGCAAAGTGCCCACGGGGCATACGATCATAATGTGGTCCCATGACCAAATCTATAATAATGAAGCTAGCCCCACGATCTTCTGACTATGGTAGGTAATCAAATGTAGACCCCAGTATAAGTGGGCTAGTATGCACTGCCCCTAACAATATTGCTCGCCACTGAAAATGTCATGTACCAATGGTAGTAACCCTCTCGGGAAGGATTTCATCATCTTATCAGTGAGAAAAAACCCACTGATAAGTGACATGATGTAAAGGGGCCCCCGATGCAATGTCGGGTCAGAAATGCACTCATGTAAAGCAATGGTCATACCATCATGAGGTATGTCATCTATGTCGAACAAGTTGTTGTAGGCTGCTCTAATAAGCCCTATATTAGAGTTGTACTTAATCAAAGTTCGATGATCAACATGCAGAGAATTCACCATACATCCTCTAGGGTCATGGTCATCTCCCCAGTAGGTAATCTAAAACACTTGTCTCTCACTATGCCATCGCTCGGCTAGCGCAGTCAGGAAACCATGGTCTAGGGTGATAGATGGACATCAAGACATGGGGCCTAGCCCCACCACCTTGAGAAGTAAAGACATAGCTCACCATTCTTACCTATGCATGCTCCACTCTACCTCAGCTATCCAGGTGTGACACTCCTACATCTGTATATCTTGGTAGTCATCTTTGCAAAATATCAATCCATTCGTTAGTTACTAACATTTCTTCTAAAAATCTATCTATCATTTTAGGGTTAACCCAAAAATCCTAAAATTTTCTTCTAAGTGTCATATTTTTGGCATTTTTCTATTTATCCTCCATATGCCTAGGATGCTCGCGCACCATTTCAGTGTATGCACCTCCCTTTTGGTGCGTGTGAGGGTGTATGATTGTATACGGCACTTGTGCCATCATTCAGTGCTGCGTGCCTTTTTAGGCATGTGTGCCACACATTTGGCGCTTGCGCCATCATTTTTATGCCTATGCTTGCTTGCGTGTGTACCCCAAGTGTGTGCACCCTTATTTTTGTGTGTACACCCTCCTTTTTGTGTGTGCCCCCTTTCTGGTGTGTGCGTGTGCACGTGGGTGTGTGACGTTTGTTCCCGCACTTGCACACATGTGTTTTAGGATGCCTACGCCCCCAAAGAGATGCCTGTGCCCTGACTTGACACCTACGCCAAAGCATGTATATGCGCTGATGTGACTTCCTAGCCCTAAATGCTAATTTTCAGCATTAATGACAAAAATTGATGGGAAAATTTTGAATACTCACGAAGGGGTTGTTGTCAGCATGCCGATGGTACCCTCAAACTGTGTTCACTCACCTCAACCGATCATGTGTAATCACCATCATCCTCGTCACTGTCAGAGCCTCGTGGTAAAAAATCAATAGTGGTTAGTAACAAATGAACTAGTTGCGGTGATTTACCCCCAAGTGGGGTATATCAAGTTGTTTTTCACTGTCGGGAGGGCCTGGAGGCTTGTTTTGACCATTGTTTTCTCCTTTGTTCACCGATGAATAATTATTTTAATTAAATAATTATTTTTCTCTTATTTTTCACTATATTGGGGCATTTTTGCTGTCCATTACCCCTTTCTTCCCCCTAGGGAAATTTTATTTTTATGGGTGATTTTTCTTCTTATTCACACTCTCGTAAATAATTATTTGTCACAAATAATTATTTTATTAATTTTTCCACTAAGCAAGGACATTATTTGTCACTTGTTCCTTCTTTCTTCCACTTAGGGTACTTTTTTGTTGCGCTTAGGCCCTTCACTCTATTTTCTTCTATTTTCTTCTACTGTCCACCACATTTTGGAAAGTATAAAACAAAAACAATGTATATGTCACGTCCAAAATCCAAAAACAATAGGGTAAAAATTTTCACAAAATCCTAAAAAGTAAAAAACCTACAAAAATGGTAACTTGCTTATTACGGATGAAACTTGTGTCTTGTGCATGGTATTTTCTCCATATCCTACTGGTTTGTTTCACATCTTCCCAATTAATACAACTCATGAGATCACCAGATTAACAACCATTCACAAAGCTAGTTGCTTGCTTCTTCTGTACTTTGGGGCACATTTGTTGCATGGTGTTGTTTCGTTGCACACAACACTTTTTACTTGGACCAAATTTCCATTGTCATTTCCCCTTACATATATCCTTTCTTGGGGCATCATTTTTAACCCTTGTCATTAATCACAAACATGTGGATCTCTTCATCTTGATAACAAAACATTTGTACAACTGTCTTGACCATTGTTGGGTTGGGTATGTGCATTTGTACTTGTTTTCCCTGTTAAATGAGCTTGTTTCCTTCTCGTATTGCATTGCATTGTTTTATGTTGCATGGATTTGGTATTTTCAGCAATGGACAATTGTTCATAGTCTGGATTTTCATGTCATTCTACCTTTGTCGTATGCTTATATTTTTCATAAGGACCGATGACGTAGTTCTTGTGGTAATATGATGACAAGAAATTTTTCTAATACACACAGCGGATAGAGGGTAATAATTCTCTCCCCTCCTCCATATTTCTTTTGCATCACTTTCCTCTCACCCCTAATATTCCATCTTACCAAGGCATCCTGCCCCTTCCCATTCTTCTATCTATCTCTCATCTTTTTCAATCGTCGATCATCTTCCTTCATCACCCTATCGACACTCGAGTGCGTGTCTCTCCCTCCTACAAATTTTTCTTCTATCCCTTCAAAATTTCTTCTGTCTAGTATCTTTGAAGTGGTGTAACTTATGCCACCCCAAAGAGGGGCAAATGTAGACACCCATAATTACGCCCAAGGAATTTAAATACTTAAATTGCACTAATTATCCCCTTCTTGAAAATTGGTGACATATCGTCAATGACACTCATTTTCCCTCATATCGACATTAATTAATTACACTACACTAATTAATTAAGTCACCTATCCAACAAATAACCTAATTAACGACCTTTCGTTAATCAATCACCCCTCTTATCTAAACTAATTAATTATTATTAATTAATTAGCTTTCCCTTCCATTTAATCAATAAATCAATATTTAATTGATTTAATCCCCTTTTAATAGCCTAAATTGTACTAATATTCTTCTAATTAGATTCTATAAGCTTACATCTACCTATTATTTAATCACCTTTGATTAATTAAAACACCCCAGACTCCCATGACTTGCTTTGAGTATAAATTAAACCCTTCTAAAGTAAGGTTACCTTTTATAAAGCAACCTTATCCATTCCTAATCATGTTTTATGTTTATCCCACATGCAAAGGGATGAATTTTTTTCCTTTATCCATTGGGCTATATAAGGAGCCCTCCTTCTACCTTTATACCTACACCTAAACTTGTTGAGAAGAAAAATGCAAAGCATATATCAAAATAGACTAAGAGCTTACCTTTTGTTTTCTTGAAGGTTCATCATCTTGGAGAGTTAAGCCTCTTTCCTAAGTGCTTAGGTCATATGGGAGGTGTCAAAAGGGTCTTGTAGCCCAACTTTGACAAGCCCTCATTCCTAGGTTCTTGGAACACCAAATACAACCATTTTTTATTGCCATGGAGGCTATTTAGGTCCATTTATTTATTTTTTGTTAGAGAATAGAGGATTTAGATGCTTAAACATTTTTAGTTTCAAAGTTTTTGTATATGATGAATATTAGCATCTAACCCTTGTTTAATTCTTATCTTGATGGTGCTTAGTATGTTAAGGGTAAACAAACAACGAAGATCAAACCTAGAAAAGAGAGAAGGACATAAATGTTATGATGGGTAGACTAAAATATGATCTGAACTGAAAAAGGCAATGAAAAATACCCCGTATTTTGCCAATACAACATGCACTTAAAGTTCTCAAAATAAACCTATGAGAATACCCAGAATTGGTCAAAACGAGTTGTCAAAATAAAACCAATCAGAAGATCATAGTTCAGTACCAACTTAATCCGATGAGGATTATGAATTGAAATTAAAATTCCAATAGTCATACATGGATGAGTTGGCCAAAATAAAAAATAAATAAACCAAAACGACTCATTAGCATATGAAACAAAAGTTCCAATACAGACAACATTCCATTCACCGAAAAAAGTCAACCTATATACTTTTTTCAAAACCCACATTGCTAATAAGTCATTAATTCCATTTTGAAATGATATATGAAACTCAAATTCGATAAAACACCATTATTTCATAGAAATAATCAATACAAGAAACCAAGCTCAAATAAAACACACAAAAACAAGGAGTAATAATTCACGCAAGAAAACATTCAGAAACATTTTCATAAAGAGAAGTGATCATTTTATGAAAATATTAAATAAAAGAAAGAGATTATAAAGAGATAGGGCCTATCATGCTTGGTAGTGCTCTTATCTTCCTTTCCTTTCCTCAATCCTTCATGCAAAACTCCCACAACAATATTTCTATCAATAACACAAAAATAATTTATTGAAACGTTTCCCTCTATCTTCTTATAGCTTCCATACTCATATTTCTCCATTATTTCCTCCATGCAAGGGTGAAATCATTCATGAAATTAATTTGAATTGAAGGTTAAAAAAATGGAAAACAACATGTAGATCTCAAAGGCTAAAAAAACTAAATGAAACAATAAAAACAAAACCATTTATTTTTACTTCAACCTCCTTATTAGTCCCCAGGTGGTTTCCACTCGAGTTGAGGATAATAAATGCCAATAGTACTGACAGAGTCCCTCCTAAAACTCTTACCCATCCTTATCCTCTATTAGTTACAATTAGTAGTTCAAAACTTCATTCCATCGAAATAACAGAGTTGCCATCTCAACAACCATCCACCTTCCTCCAAACCTTGGCCAATTTTGGTAGTACTTAACATTAAATGCCAAATTTAGAAGTGTCGATGCCTTTGGAATTGTGCCACCTCCATCCCTATCAAATTACCAAAAATTCCAACCCAAGTTCCTTACGTTAGGTCAATGTCAAATAGGTTAGGTCCCCTTAATAATAGGTTAGAAACCTTAGTTTAGGATCTTAGGCATAGTTCCATATAGCTTAGGATTAATTTGTGTTTAAAACTTAGGATAGTCTCTTATTAGGATTTAATCAATAGTTAAAATAATCACCTTAGCATAGGTTTAGGATAGGATAAGTTTATAACAACACTTAGATTAATTAGGTCCAATTAATTAATCAAATAACATTACCTTCCATAGTTAATCGAAATGACGAACAAATCACCATTAAGGGTGGAGTCTAAAAGATGTTATAGGATGCCCCAGGGACCTAAGTGTAAGCCTGGGTGCATAAATTAGATATTCTGACCAACTCAGTCAAGATGTTCAAAACATCGAAAGATCCCAAACATGCCTTAGATCACTGCAATTGATCCAAGGTGATTATTCCTAGAATTTTCAACCATCGATGAAAAAAGTTCAGTATTGCAAACTAAGAAATGAACCCTTTAAACAGAATTTATTTCCTTCATCCACATGCAAAATACAATAAAAATTTCAACACAAAAATGATAAGAATACTTCATTAATAAATTTAGAATTGTCATGATATGAAGTTATCCATTTTTAGAAGATATAGAATATCATCTACAACAACATGATTATTCGGTCTTAAAGAGTAACCGTCTTCAAAATGAAAATCACCTATCAATGCTACTACTTCAATTACAGAAGTGATCAAGGATAACAGAGATAAGGCATAGGCATTACAAATCCATCTACTTTGGGAACAAGATTGTGTTGATATTTGTTGGACTTCTAATATGAATGTGATATAGTTTTCATAGAAATCATAATTTTACATGATTTTATGACATTATTGATTATAATCATTAAAATATTGACATCGTCTCTTTTTGAGGAAGTAGGAGTAGATCTACCCAAACTTCATCATAACATGTAACTTATTTATAACTAGTACTTTATTTAAATTCATTATATAATAGATTTTTAAATTATTTTTGTGTTTTATTATTTTTTAATGATATTTTAAACAATTTTTTTCTTTTATGTATGAGACACACAATATTGTCCTTGAGAGTAAGTGGAAAATGCCTCAAGAAATGATTGGAAGCTACATCATTATTAGGGTTCTCATTCAACATGATTCTTTAGGAAGTGGATACAATGAGAATTTGGACATTGGAAAAGGTTGTGAAGGTCTTAAGGATACTATAGTTGAGGAATATTTTACTCAGGGAGCATGGTAGGGATGAGAGATGGGGAAATGAATATGAGAACCCTAATGTTTGGGGTCGACAATGTATATTGTGGAATTTTATTGTGGATGTTGACCCTAATATTTTATGGATTCAATCATGACTATATATCTATATTTTGATTATAATATTATTATGACTTTCGATTAATTATTTTATGTTTGCATTTAATTTTCTACTTAAATTTATTTTAATTTTCTATGTATATCATTAAAATTGACATTAACATCAACACTTCATAACCAAATTTGTATAGTATAATAAAATATTTAAACAAATGAAGTTTAAAAACATTATCATTATTAAATCATTGTAATGACTAAATCACAAAACAAGTAAGACCTAAGTTGCAATTGAAGTCATAGTAAAGTCAAAATTGAAATCATTCATATGTCATTATTTAAGTCACACTAAATTTTTAAATAGGGATGAAATCAAGTCACAATTGTAGACCGACTAAAGTCACACTTTAATTCACAACTAGTGTCACAATTTAAATTGGATGTAGTGTTGCAATTTGATTCAAGATTATGTTCACAATTGAATTCATATTTTAAGTCACATGTAGTTTCATTTTTAAAGTCACACTTAGGTTCAATGTAAATACAATGCTAAATACCCTTATTAATTTGGGTATTAAGTCATAATAAATTTGTAAATTAATTCATAGATAAAGTTTCCATTTAAGTCACCTTAACGTCCCAATTTAAGTCACCCTAACATCCTAAGGGAAAAGTTACAATAGTTTCAAACGACGTTAATTGATTTTCACAACTTTAAATTAAACTTTAGGATACACACCATTGGAATTCAAAAAAATCATATATGGTGACTTAAAGGTGACATAATAACAACTTAACCTACAAATTTAATTGGTAAAAATATTTTAGCACACCTTCCTCTAGAAGCCTCGACTTTTGTGGATCTCTTTCCTTCCCTTCAAAAATGACTCCATCGGAAATCACACTATACTAGGGCCATTTTTTGTTAAACATACCTCCCTCCCAACTAAAAGCATAATCCCTTGTGCATCAACAAGACCGATCATGTTAGAAAAGGTTCCCATATTTTAATTTACTATAGTGTAAATCACATGGATTGACCCTAAAGAGGTTATCAAACATCTTAACAATAATGATATCTATACACGCAAAAAAAATGGAGTTGATAATTTTTTTCCAAAGAGCCCTATGGAACAAAAAACTCGGTGAAACCTCACTTCAAACCCATTAACCACAACAAGCCTCCCGTAATTGGATTTTCCCCTACTCAATCCCCAAAAATCCCTCTATGAGACAACAATACAAATTCTTCTTAATCTAATGGCCATCACCCTCCAATTGATCCTAATATCTTTATTATAAAATTGGTGGATCAAATGGTCATCATGGAATCATATAATACTTCTAGCATGTTTTAAATACAAATCCAAATCCTACAAATGACCTCTTAACCAATTTAAATCCTAATGGATCCTAATCACGTTTAATCTCCTCCTTTCCCATTAGATGCTAATGAGAATCCCATCTCTAATCTGTAAATCTAAAAGAAGGTCCTATAAATATTACAAAATGAACCCTTGACTCATTATATATATTCCATAGATAGGGAGTATCTCCTACCATTTCTTATGATGGGTCAATTGATCCAAGAGTGGATCCAAACCAATACCCATGTTATAACCAATCTCCTAGCTAAGACCTTTGTAAGAGATTCTCTAGAATGAAATAATCATATCCCTTCACATTCTATTATCAATATAGAAACTTTATTCCAAGACTTAGTGAAGGAGTTTCAACAACATGGTCTTCTTGAAAAACACATTTCAAAACTTCATTAACTTAAAGCACTCATCTAATGAATCAACCCATGATTTCATATAAAGATGGAAGGCCCTATCGAAAAGAGATAACCATCACCTTGACAATCAATTTTTTTCCAACTATTCCTTAACGATATTATACCTAACCTTCAATATAAGGTACAATCCTTCTCTCCTAATACATTAGAATAGGCTCTTGAGTAGGAAAATGACAAGTATACCTTATGTGAGAATTCAAACAAGTACCCAAGCCTTCAAACACCCTCAAATAAATTTCCAACTCCATTTAATCTCAAACCCTTTCTAAAAGAAAAATCATCTCATGCCCATCTTCAAGAAATGCTACTCAAAGTGCCAATTACTATAATCCACACCATCCAAATTTATCACATGGTGAGTTATAACAGCTCCTCCCCACCCTCATATTATTTCTCCAAATAAGAAATGGACAACTTCCTTTGACCCCGATATTTATTTTGGTGGCATGCCACTATGATCAATTCAATATTATACTAATTCTATCATTAAGGAATGATATGAGAAATATCAATCTCTTCTCAAGGATCACAAAGAACATCATTCTAGGACTAACTATAATAAATATACCATGAATCACTTCATCAACATGGTTGAAGGGTCTTATGACTAAAATTATCTTAATTCTTAATATGTCAACATGGAAAAATTTAACTACTAATAAAATCCTATGTATGATTCCCATGAATAAACCTAAAAATCCTCCCCCAATGATCAAAATCTCACTAATACCTCTTAGGAGAATCCAAATTATGATACCAAACCCTTATTCAATCATCAAAAAACTAATTGTGGAAGAGCCCCTACAGATCCTATCCCACCACCCTCATAATAAGGTCACTCAAACTTATAAGATGTACCCAACTGTGGATCATTTCCTTTCTTCTCACCCACCCAAATACCATTTCAATACTTATCCTAGGCCATAATGAAATTTCTAGATGAGCTTAATTCTATGACTCGTAAAATCCCTTTGATGGAACTCATGTGTGTATACAAAGTATTTTTAATTATTGCTAACCCATTCTTTTCTACAAAGGTTATCGAGATATGGGTATGATTGGACTTGGTCATGTGGGATAGACCAAAAAATTTGAGATATGTTGTTATTATATTTAGTCACCCTATAGTTTACTTTTTTCTTCTCTTTATTTAACATTGTGCTCATAATGTGTATTTTTTCCATCATGTCCACTTATTTCTTCTCATTGTACAATGTTATCCCTACTTTTGGCCACTCGGATCATAATCATTTGTCTTAATTTATCTCTTGGCCTCTATTCCTCATGTTTTACACCTTGTGATCATAAGGTTTTCCCCAAGGCTGACAGCATTTCCCAAGGGAAATGATATTTGTTTTATATTTTCCATAGCCAATGTTATCACCCCAATTGCATCGAGTATATATACCCAAAGATATTCTTGTTATTTTCACCAATATATAACAACTTACATAAAATAATTCTATAATTTCTCTTTCTCACATAATTTCACACTTATTAGATGACTTTAGAGTCTTGGAGCTTACCTCTTTTGCATTTGGTTCAACATAGTCAGTTACGAATGGAAATATTGTTGGTGAGATTTCTACTCCAACCATAATTATTCTCTCTTGATGTTGTTGTCTCTAGAGAATATTATACATCAATGGTCACACACATGATATAAGAAAGTATTTCCAACTCTCTTTCATCTGTTATTTTTCATATATTTATGATAGGTTGCTCTATGAATGCTAATATCATAAATATAGAGAATAATATCCCTAGCCCTATGCTAGTTATATGTTTCTAAGGCATAAAACTAAAATAAAGATAGTTTTCGTGAGAGGGGATAAGAGGGTGGATGAAGCTAAGGGGCATAATTATAATAAGACAAAAATTAGATCAAATCAAATCCTAATGACCAACCTATCAAAAACTTTAGTGAACCCAATGTGAATCTTAAATGTATTTTGAATTAGGTCAGATTCACTCAATTCTTTATTTTTCCTTCTATTTTGAACATCATCGACCCCTCTAAAAAACCCTACTACATATTTGATTAGTCCGAACATCAATTTTATTTGTCGACCCCCGTACAAAACTCTACTACATAACTAATCTAGTTTGAACATAAATTATCCTTGATGAATGTCATTGGCCCTTGTGTAGAATGCTACTACATGACTGATCCAATATGAGCATCAATTTTTCACTTTTGATGTCATTGACCCTTGTGCATAATTCTTACATGACCCATCTCACTTGAAGATTCTTATTATTTTTTCCATACAACTTCCCGATACTATTGGTCCCTCTGTAAGGTTACGGCATGACCGATCTCGTAGGAAAAACACCTCTAGTAAATATCCTTTGATCATTTTCACTTCACATGGAGTAACTTATCGATAATTCCACTACATATTTAGTTGAGTTGTCTATGTCTTGTCAGACTAGCTCTCAAAATAATGTCCTTCCTATGCTAATTCCACATTATTTTGATTACCTTTCCATAGGAGCCAATGCTAGGAATTCAAAGCTCCCACCTCAAAACATACAAATCAGATCCAAAATCCAAAACCATGTCTATGATATTAAAGAAGAAGGGGAACCTAAAGATGTCCTTTAATATGATTATACTCCTATTATGCAAAATATTTTGCAATAATTTCTGACTTCCTACGAGAGTCACCCAAAATATTATACAATCATCTTGAAGACTATTTTTCTCATAAATTGGATGTCAATATCAATTATCTTAGGCCTCCTCTAGATGGATCAAATCCCAATTTAGCTAACATTTCCAACATACCTTCCAACACATATTCTACACAACACATCATGTAACTCATAGAAAATCTAAGTCAACAATGAACCATGGCTAAAAATTACTTTTTACATTTCAAAACCAATCTAACTCAACTTGTTAATCAACCTCAAACAATCTCTTGGGACAAAAAATCAAGGTTAAACTACTCTACTTCCAATTCAGCCCAATGGACTTCTCATTATACAACCTCTCATTAATAACACTACATTTCAAGCTATTCAAAGAGATCCACTATCTCCCTCAATTTCTATTATGGACATTGGAGGTGTCACCCCTTCCTCACTTATTATGGTTCTACCAACTCCACTCTACATATCAAGGATTTTGGAAATGTTTATAAATATTGGGTCAAGAGTAACTCCTATTCTACCACTAAAATTTTATCTAAGACTATTACGGAAATTCCTTGGATTGGTATGATAGCCTCCCAACAAACTCTATCATTGAGTAAGAAAGCTTGATAATCACCCTATTTAATGAATTATAATTCCATGATCTTCCTAAAAATAAAATTAATGCCTTCATGAATTGTAAGAAAATGGACAATGAAATTTCCCAAACCTTCATCAAATTTTGGAAAACCTTGTCCATTAATCTAAATAAATTTAAATCTTTATCAGAGGAATGAGATCAAATTAATATAACGATAACAAGCAAGATCTAACACGCAAATTACAAGCAAGTGTACATGATAGGAAATAAGAATGAATTAGCTTTTATCAGGTCATCTGGACTAATTTCGGGTGGGAAATAGGTTACGAAGGATGGATCTGGACTGTGTAGGATCTATATGAGAAACTAGAATCTATAAATTCTTGAGGTAAATCCACCCAAAGGGGACATGATCACCCGAGTATGAATATCTGATATGGGAGCTATTTTCCTGGTAGATTCTCTATTTATGCTCTTTTCAAGGTCTATCAATTTTTCTTCCTTTCATTGTTTATCACATCAAATTCATTGTAGGATTCCTATGTCATAAATGTTCCTCCAACATAAACCCTAGCTACCTGCACAAATCTCAAGAAAGCATTAGATAAAACAAATAATTCATATGCTTGAGTTGAACTGAACTCGAAAGTCACCCAATGTGATTGTCACCAAGTGGTGCACTTCATTTCAGAGTCTATTTAGTTCTATTATGTGTGTGATTGAATTATGTTCTTTGAAACTAGGTTTCCCTTGAGTAATTTTCACCAAGATAGTGGGATATAAATACTTTCCCAAAAGATGAATGTGTGAGATGGAATTCAAAAATAACCTCTCCCATGTAGTGAATAATGCAGCCCAAATGTAGTCCTTGACTATTTCTCTTGAGATGATAGATAGAAAATAATAGCATAATTGTCCAACCCCTAACAATAATTAATAGGTTGTGTATATATATGAATTCCTTGTTTTAAATTCAACACTTGGTGATACCAAAATCCAATCTAGGTCATGAAAAAAGATAAGAAAAGACCCAACGGAATAAGAGACCAATAAGTTACAAAATAAAGTAGATTGGAAAAAAATAACCAATATGGACATTAACGCGTAGGCGGTATTTTCCTCACTGGGAAGTATTTTCCTAAAGAAAGGAAATAGAAACAACACCAAAAATGAGGACATGGATCCCTATGACACAAATAAAATATATAAATTCAATCAACAAGAGGTAAAGTCACAATCAAAATCAATCGAACTAGTAAAAGGTGTCACCAATGTCTGATCTTTGCAATTAGAAATCATGTATATAATAACATACTAGAGGCATCATTTAATAGTAATAAGTGCATATTTTTTATCTACATTTTCCCCCCTTTATTCTATTTCGATGTAATTCAATAGTATAAATTATATAAGAAGAACATACCTTTAGCGGGTCGAAGGAGTTGTAGTTGGAGTGTGACGATATTAAGAAACATGGCGTGGAAAATCATGGATCTCCATTTTGATCCATGTGTGTTTATTTTATTATTACAATAGGATCCGTTAGATAGAAAACATGTTAAGGAGATAAATGATAGTTTTTAAAATTTGAGATTGATGGAAAGGTTGAGAGTGATCGATTCCCAAACCAGTGTAAAAAATCTACAGATTTGAGAATCCTACTACAAAAACTCTATAAATTTGAGCGTCCTATCACTAGAGAAATAATTTTGGGAGAGATGTTATATTTTATCTTCACCATAATGCTCCCTTAAAATAGGTTCCATTGTTATAGATGAAAATGAACCAATTGAAACTTGTTTACTAGCCTAAAAAAAGTCCTCATAAAGTGGTTCAGGAAAGTAAATGACATCTCATTGCCCCCACTTTATGATTGCAAGGGTATAAACTTGGTCAAATGGAAAATTTTCTTCACTTGATTGGCTCCCAAGTTAGGTCATCTAGGAGAAATATTGATACTTGTTGGGAAATAATTGAAATAATTTATATTGTCTTAAACATATTATTTGATTGAAACTTCTTTAAAAGGTTGAATATCCCCTAGATTAGGTCATTTGAGAGAAAGATGTGAAAAATTTGAGATAGCTTGACATTTGAGATACACTGAAACTATATTATTAGAGAAATAACTTTGAATATTGTTTTGTGGTTGATTGAGAATAGGGTGGTGGTATGTGATGTGCTTGTGTGTATTACGTTGGAAATTTTCTTGAATCGTTCTAGGAGGGGTGATAAGATAACCCCATATATTTATGCCCTTATGATGAAGGGTGAGAAGAAATGCAATGAACCATGAGTTGGACGAAAATTAGAGTGCTCGTGTGAATAGAAAGTAGAAACTTATGGACTGAGTAATGACCAGTGAGATATAAGTGTAACATGTAACAAAGTGGAGGAAGTGTGGTACTCAATGTTCAATTTGGGAAACTTCAAAGAGATGGTTCTAAGGCCATTGATCATGTGGAAAATGGACAAATGAGGATCAAGATATATAGGAAATTGCACTAGTGAATGTGGTACCATTAAAAATCAATGTAGTAACTATAGTAATTATAGTGATGTGTAGTGCCCATATCTGGCATCCACCTTCACAGGGGGCTACATGTGGAAGAACTTAGAGAGTGACACCTTTTAGACAGTCTCCCAGACCTGTCACATCATACATACATTAAATACAAACAATTTTTTTCTTAGATCCAAATCAAAACCAGAAGCGCATTTGGTGGAAAGTAGACGTGAGGGGAGTAGATATCAAGTATGACAGGAGTGAATTGCTCGGAAAGTACACATAATGGAGCAGGTGGGGCACATTTGACAGCTCAACCCCCATTGTAAATTGTCACGTCCCTTCATATACTGCAGAATGTGGAAACATGCGTAAGACAAGTAAACTGTTCACCAAAATTTCTAGAAATAATCAAGTGCTCGTGAAATGCAATGACTGCAGGATATACACAGAATGGGTTTGTTGAAAAGGTTTAGAAACCTGTAAGTAACCTCCATGCCTATGTAAAATATGGGATTTATACAGGAGGAAATCCATCAAACCATAATGGAAAATCTGAATTTCCCTTGCCCGCCTTTCTCAACCTGTGCCAACATTCTCCCAGACCTATATAAAAATGGGGAAAATCTAGAAATCTGCGTGGCACCTCACTGAACCTGGGCGTTGTTACAGTGTTGACCAAATGAAAGAACAAGACAGCTTCGCATGGAGTACCTACATGTGAAGCGATGAATAGTATCGGAAGGTACCTGCATGTGCATGGGTATCCCCGCATTGACTCTTGTTTAGCCTACATTGTTGGCTCCTGCCATAATGTTTGTCCTGATAATAGCATTGATGGAACAAAAAAAAAGTTTTTTTGAGTTTGTTGAGTTATCCTTTCCTAGTTCGGAGGGAGAACAACCAGTCGAGGTTACACTGAAAATGGACAAGGAAACTGTTTTGATTGAAAAATCCATTCTCATAGATATGGGAGCTTTTACACTGGACAGTCGTCCTCCTTGCACAATTCTTGTGTGTTCGGGCAATTTGAGTATATCCCTATTTTGTGCAAGTTGGAGGCATAGGGCTACACAAGTCTCACAGTCGTGCCGGATTTGAAAACTGTCAGCCCTGACTTTCTCAGCATCTATCAATCTTTGTGGAAATGGCCTGAAATGATCTCTTGTGATGCCTGTGTTTTCAAGCAGATAGAATGGTGGGTGTATCTTTTGCTCGATGGATGTATTTTTTTGTTCTAGACTGCCATTTTCAAGGCTGCGTGAATGCGTTGGTAAAGGCGTACTGATCAGGTTTGACCACTGTTAGTTGTTTTTATGATCCTTTTATGAATATCCAACAAGGATAGCATCCCTTGAGACCACATCTCCTTGTGGCATTTTGTCAAACACTGTACCTACATTTTGTTCTCCCACATTCTGCTTGCATGACCCCTTGAGCCACCTGCGACTCCTTTGGGCAGATTCATTTTCCCCTTATGCTGAGATGGATGTCTCTGTCCTGCTCTGGCACCCCATATTTAATGCATAATGGAAGGTATTTAGAGGGTTTTGCAATCTGGCCTTATCCTTGCTAGACATTTTCCTAGCCACATTTGTCAGCATATTTCCAGTTGTGCCCAAAACATTGGAGCTTGGAACAAGGGTTTGGACGTATGTCAAGAAGGAGCTGATTTTTGGTGTGTTTTGGGTACAAAATTTTGTATGCCCAACAAAGCATTCAGTCTGTTGATAAATGCCTAAGGAAACACACCTCGTGGAATGTCCTAGGCTGCAGAATCTACACAAAATGGGTATGTTAGATATGTATGCAAAATGTGAAAGCTTTGACAGAGCACATTAACTGTTTGCAAAATACCCCAAAGAGATGTTTTATCATGGACAACATGATTTGTAGAGTATGCACAACAATGGTTTGTTAGATCTGTATGCAAGTTGTGGATGTACAAACAAGTTGGTGCTCATAAAGATCGGTTGAGCTTGGATTCATTCATGGAGATATGCGTGCTCATAACCTACTATGGTGGGTGAAAGCCAAATTTCATAACCTTTGCAAGCATCCTAACTCCTTGTGCCGAAATGTGAATTTTGGAGCAAGATTGTTGTGTGGTGGACTTGTTGCTTGTATGCATTCTAACTAGCTTGGGGCACCTCATACACTACATCATTGATTAACAGGATTTGTACGAAGTGGGTATGTTAAAAAGCTTAGAAAATTTCAAGCAACTACATTCGCAGGTGTAGAGCCTCCTGTCTTTTGCCAACGTCCTCTCAGCCCGTATTCAAGAATCAAGCCTTGTGCAGGCCCTAGAAAATTGTCAGAACATAATGGGCAACGTATTCTGTTGGAAAACTTCAAGTGATCGGGAAGTTTGTGTGACGTTGTGGAGGTTAGATCGAGGCTCATGAACTGGTTGACGAAGTGCCCAAGCAAGATGTTGAACCAAAGCCTATGGGTTTGACCAACTTCATTCCTTCCATGCATGGTTCATCTTCCCTTACCTCTCATAATTCTCATGTTTTAGTTCTCTTTTGCAACTTAATAGAATTTTAAAATATTAGGATTTTAATACCGTTAAATGTTTATTTTCAACTCATTGTAAAAACAATGAAATGTCGTGTCATAACTCACGAAGTCAAAATAACTTGTTTGCATTAAAACATGAACTCCCACCCTCATTCTGAGGTGATGTAGAAAACTTCCTACCTAACTGGATCGCTACAACATTGTTTTATCAACTAGATGAAATTGACTTTCTAGAAATAATGTTGACCATCTCCGGTTTAAATAGTTAATTTTTGCATTTTTCGGAGACTCATTAAGTACCCTTTCGTAACTTTGAAAATGAGATGTTAAGCTTCATTCATGTACCTTGGTATGCGAGGAGTCACCTTGACCTTTGGATTGACCCTAAATGAACATATGAGATCTTTTTGATGCTCTTATAGGAGCCGTGTTACACATTTTTACAGTAGTGGAAAGCAGTTAAATCTAGAAAGTTGGCTTTCGTTTTGAGCTGCCATTTGAAACCTGGATAGAGAAATTTATATCCGTCTTCACAAACCTCTCGTGTTTCTACTAGAAAATTTCATGGAAATTTTAGTTTAGGGAAAAATACTTTTCTGGATAGTTTGGCAAAGCCCTTTTGTAGGCCTCGGTCGCAGTTTGACGAGGTCAAACTGGACCAATTTCGACTTGTTGCTTCAGAAAACTTGTCATCGTTTGAAAATGGTTTTCTACTTCTCAGTCCTGTCGACTCTAATGAATTCTCCTTATATAGGGGAACTTGTAGGAAGTGTCTCATTGTGTGTTCATCCATTGAACGTCAGTTTTGGACATGGTTTTCCGAGCCCTCGAGCTAACTTTTGTTCAATTTGCACTGGGCCAACTACGACTAGTGGCCCTAGAAAACTAGCCAACAAACGCAAACCGTTCACTTTTTCCTAATTCTTTCAGTTGCTATGAACTCTTGGTATATCTGGGAACACGTAGAAATTTTATCGTGGTGTGTGTTCTCATCAGAAGATAACTTTTGGAAGTGGTTTCTTAGCCTCGAGAACCCATTTTGAACGTTTTGTAGCTAGTGAGAAAATGTTAAAATAGAAAGCTGCGGGACCCTTGTAGGGTTGCCAAACCACCCTAGAAACTTTTAACACATGCAAATAACTATTTAAAAATCTATAGTGTAACTTGTTGTGTGAAATAGAACTTTTGACAAATGGTGTTTTCTCTCTCTTCCCTTCTCTTTCTCTCTCCTAGGTTACAAAAAGAAGTAAAATGAAATGTAATGAATACATGTCTCTAAACCTTTTATTTTGATTGCAAAATTGTAATTATTATCATATGTAAATGGGAAACTGAAAAAATGATAATTATGATTGATTAGGGTGGATGCCATGCTAGCGAATTATCATTGATATCATGCTCACGTGGTTTTGCAGGATGAAAGAATGACGACAAAAAGGTGATGTGAAATTCATTAATTGTCATTGTAATTTATATAGTTCTTTGTTAAATGAATAAATGTATAATGTAGTCTCATGTTACAGAAGGTTATATTTGATAATTTGTTGCTATGTATGAGATGTTGGTTTCAAGGACATCTAGGAAATGTGCATTTAATCATAGGTCCATTTTGATTTATAGTACACCTTGTAAAAATGTTTGATATTCATATAAGGTAAATGAATTTGAAGTAATATCCTGTAGCGCATATTTAGTGTTCAATAAATGATTAATGAGTCATCTTGTGCATTCATACTTTGTAAATGTAATAAAGAGAATTTAATCGAAACACTCTACTCTTGTTCAATATCAGAGCACAACTTGTTTTCATGTGTGATACTCCTTACCGTAGAAGACATTAAAAAAATGTAGAGTGAACTTAAACCCTGCACTCGATGGAAATCTCCTAGTTTGAGTAAACAAGAGCCCAAGAATGGGTTTATCAACTTAGTCAATATGGTTAGTGACATTGTCATAAACCCGTCTGATAGGAGTGACACAGTCAAACTTTCCTTGGAGTGCGTAGAGCTAACTCCTCCTTCATATCCTAGTGAACTACCTTGCCTTTCGAAGATAGATTTAAAATTAATGTTCTTCATCGAATGAGATCCCTGTTGGATCCAGATGACAGAGATGGAGGTTGTGACTTAGTTGCTCTAAGTCTTAAACTCTTGTTAATGAACTTCTTAGCTCCACTCAGCTTAATGTGTTACCTTGGTTTCTCTCAACATAACACCTGGGTCCTTTCTTGAAGGTGGTTTAGTATAAATTTGTCCTCTCGCTTAAAACTCATATTTAGTTGAGGGGTAGACCCTTAGGTGAAGTTGGAATTAATCTAAACCTTAGTTGATTTGGATGTTAACTTAGGGTTTGTGTGAAGCATCAAGTCTCTTAATCATATATGTCTTCAAGAGGTTGGAAAACACTTCGTAACTCCTTTTACAAGACAATGCTAATAATAAGGCCATAATGTGACGTAGAAAATAAAGCATATAAGAGTAAAAATGAGATTTGAGGTTTGGAATAATGCCACTCTTGGAGACCTTATATCTCGATTAAAATACTCTTTTGTTTCAAAGAATATGAATTTCCTTGGTGTGTTCAACCTTCGAGAAAACAAAATACATATATAAAACAAAATGGAATTTCACAAGTCATTGATTTAGAATAACTATGGTAGGGAAATAACTATATCGGGATCGAGGAATGTTTTGTGGTAAAAAATATCTTGTATTTAAAACTCCATTAAATCCCAATATCGCTATATGGACACCAAGTCACATTCACATGGGTTGTAAGAGTAAAAAGGTAGACATTGAATATATGTTCGAGAAGAATATTCTTCACATAAGAACAAGATAATTAAGTATTTTGTATGCATTTGAACTAAGCCAAATAAGTATGCAAGTTATGGAAACTTTTGTAAAGAATAAGAAACCAACTAAAAAGGGGTGAATGATAATTTAACTGCAGTATTAACTTAAGAATCTATGGGTGGACAAATGATAAATTTATCCTTGCACAATAATGTTCTTGGAGTGTTAATCGTAACTAAAATATAATTAAAGAAATGATGTGATGTGGGCTCGCCATTCCTGAAGTCATTTTTCTTGTGGTTGGGTCATTTCTAGTAACCATTCATTTGGAAAAGTGTGGCATCGACATGCCTATGTTGTTTTCATGTGTCTATGTGAGTCGATGGCTTATGTGATTGTCGTATGCGAGTCGAGTTTCTATACTTGGAGCCCTTGCTATGTTGTGTGTAGTGAACAATGTAAGTCAAAAAAATTATCCTGGTATTTTACTGTTGTAATTGTGTGTGTAAAATGTGGGCACTACATGATGATAGGATTTATTATAAATAGTAAGGTTGGAAAAGTGAATAATAATTTCATTTGACAATTTAATTAGTGTTATTTTAGCTCGTATTATGAGGATATCATGAGCATGAGAGGCTATCCCGACTAGATTTGAGAGGTTTGTAGAGGAAGTGTCGACCTGCATGTGGATCAGTTGGTAAGTAGCACATTTTGAGACGTATATTAGGTTGTAGTAGGTATTTTTGAGTAACTTAGAAATTTTCATGTTTTTTAAAATTTGGGAATTTTTTCCAAGACGTTGTTGATAGGGCTATTTTTTTCCCTTAGATAGTAGTCTTGCCCAATATTAGGCAAGTAGTATCCAAGTTTTGGGCAATACCATCTAGTGTGTTGGGTGGTTCTATCTAAAGAGTTGCAGGAGTTTAGGATGATGCGTTTACATATCTTTGCATGGTTTGTGATGCTAACATTATATTGTTGTGCTTGTATATGTTGTGTAGAGGGACATACATTTGTGGGAATTACGTACGGGTAAGCATTTTTCTACATTGTTTGTTATGTTGTGGAGCTAAATAGCTTCACTAGAGGATGCATTACAAAGTGAAGTGTCGACATTGGTTAGGATGTGACCGACATCAGTTAGGCGGTGACCAACATCGTTTAGGAAATAACCGACATCGGTTACCTATGCGTGAAAGTTTATATTTAACTCATGGGAATTTAATATAGCTTTTGTTTTAAATCTGATTTAAAGGTTGTAAATGCATAACTAAGGTTCCCTAAGTTTGTCTAAGCTTATATAAGCTATAAAACTAGGGTTAGAGGTGTTAGATGAGAAGAAGAGAATAATCCTTGGTTGGAAGGATGAAGAAGAAGAAGAAGAAGCATATTACATGAAGATAGGATCTTTCATAGAGAGAAGTTGAACATAATGAAAGTGTAGGTACACTATTAGTGAGAAGATGGTATTATCTTGTACTATATTTCCTTTTTATTATTTAGTCTCATGTAATGGCTTGCATAGTATGTAAAGCACTTAGTGTTTCTTCTTGTTAGATCCACATGTTGTTGTGAGATCTTGTTATTGCTCATTCTTGTAGATCCACATGTTGTGAGATCTTGTATTACAGATCCATGAGATCATGATGTATTGTTGATCCATATGAATATATTATTATAGAGGAAGTTGTCTTCATGTTTTCACAGGTTGATGCAATGATGGAGAGAAAAACTTACTTCTTGGTGCATGGTTACGGTTGCACATTGGTAGACCCTTCTAGAGGTCTTTTTTACATATTCATAGTATAGTGAGAATTTGGTTGCACAGTGGTAGATGTAGGGTAGCTTTAGGTATGTGAGATATGGTGGTGTTTTAGAGGCACGGTTGTAGTGCACTCAGGTAGATCTAGTTAGAGATCTAGAGGAGACACAAGTGGTGGTATGGAGGAACGGTTTAGTGTACTTAGGAAGATCTGGTTGTAGATCTAGATGAGGAGATACTATTGTAGAGATACATGTAATCTTTTATAGAATATTTGGTTTATAATCTCTTGTTATATTATATATATGAGATCTTTATCTTTGGTGGATGTAGCCCACATTGGGTGAACCATGGTACATGTTGTGTTATGTGTGTGTAATTTTGTGTGATTTGGATTATTCTTGTTTATACTTCCACTACTATAGATTTTGTGGGGATTGTTAGATCCGTATTTGCATGTTTTGGATTTGATATTCTATAGTTGCAAATGTTTCCGCATAGACCCATCCCCAACAACTGGTATCAGAGCTTGGTTAGCTTGGTTATTTCAGAGAAAGGGTTTGCTTCATGGTTTTTTTAGTGGTTATTATTGACATGTATGAGAGAAAGGTTTGTTTTTCTTGCTGTGAAGATCATAGAAGATATTTAATCTCAAGTGGGAGATGGAAGAGTAAGGTTGTTGGAGAATACAGTGACCGACATCGGTTAGGTGGTAACTAACATCAACAGGGTGACCGTGGTTAATTACAGGGTGACTGTGCTTGGTTATAGGGTGATCGTGGTTGGATATTGGGCAACCTAGTTTTAAATAGAATATCATAGATCTGAAGAAATGGAGAGAAATGACGGGATCAACTCAACTATTGGATTCAGTCAAAGTAGGCACCTGGTGTGATGTTATATGCCAAATTATGTGGCATTGGGTTCGTTCTAGTAGCATTGACATCGGTTTGAGAATAGAGGTTGGTCATAGAGGAACTTGTATCGGTCGGAGTAATCTTGTTTAGTTAGGGGATGACCATGGTTGGTCTCTGTGGCAACTTATCTATACGGGGTTTTTGCAGCAGGAGAGGGAAGATGGTTTTTTGTCCTGGTTTGGAGGATCGATTTTCTTACACATAGTGTACATGGTAGAAATGGTGTAGATCACTTCATGGTTTAGATCAGAAAGAGGACAAGAGTCGAGAAAATTTAGTCCAGTGATATTTACTTTGGGTCAAGTTTCTCTATATGATTCATGTTTTATTTCTTTCATTTAGAGCAACTAATATTATGTTTGGATAGTGTGCACATATTTACACCATGGTTTTTTGTGTTGTTTGAATTTTATTTCCCGGTTGTGTGGAATCTTTAGGACAAGGGTTTCTAGTCTAAGGATGAGATCCTCAATGAAAAATCATGATTAGACACAGTTGCAGGTAATGAGAGATGTTGAATACACACAAGTGGAAAGAATGTGATTCACCTACTACACAAGAAGTCCAAACTTCTATGGTGTAGAAGTATTTTCAGAAAAGAAAGGGAATCGATTGTATAGTTCTTTCATCGGGTTTTATTTCTCACTGAAATATTATCTTTTGAGCTTGGTGTTAGGGGCAGTATAGGGGATTTTGTTTTCATTTGGAGAAATCCATGGTTGTTGGAATTGTAAGATTGGATACATGATGGACATGTGGAGTGTGAGGATGTTGCTACTATTCAGATTTGCAAGAGGCACAAGTTGGTTTTTGAGGGTAGTCATGAATTTACGGGTATTTTTAGTTTATTACTTTATGATGTCACTTGGTTTATTTTGTGGTGCTGGATATCCCTATGGGATGGTAGTTGATGGTTAATTTAGATAGTTTTAGATGATAGATAAATTTTTAGAGTTTGAAGGGTGAAAAAGGAGAAAATATGATTGTTATAAAGACCAGTTTTGGTTAGGGTTAACCGTGGTCGGTCATCTGGTAACCATGGTCGGTCATGTAATGATCATGGTTGGTTAGGAAACTTTCATCGGTTTCATCACAAGTTTGACAAAAGTTTTATTTACCATTTTTAGATGGTGCCCTTGTTTTGCTTTCATCTTGGTTGATTGTGTAGAGTATGTTGATGACATGTTTTCTGGTATTAGTGGCATGGTTTAACATGGATGTTTTTTATTGACATTAATGAGCGTAGGATTCATATTTGGCTTTAGAGTTAGTTGGTTGTAGACTTGGAGCTTCTGGAGAGCCTAGTGATATGGATGGATGTACATGGTGAGTTTGTACATGTGGATAGATTAAGTTTTGTGATTCTATGATGATGTAAATGTTTGATTTGCAAATGGATGCCTTTGAGCATGGTTAGGGGATGTTTGGATTTCCTCTTGATTACTATGTTACTCCATGGGAGATGTTATATACATATAATTATCTTGAACATTCTACTTGTTTATGCGGGATTGGATTTGTAGATTTCAGTGTTTAGATTATTTGAGTTATGTAGGTTTGTGGATTGATTACCCACTGTTGCAGGTAGAACTCATTTGGTTTATCCTTACCGATGATCTTGTTTTTCTTTTGCATATTTGAGTTTGACTTGTCTTGGTCAGTTGCATTGGTGGTTACATGGAGACATAGATAGATGGTTAGAGAACATGGTTGGTTTTATAGGTATGGCTATGGATGTGATAGAGGCTTGGTACTTCAGTTTGAGTTGTAGATTTTGTAGGTGTCTTATTCATGATGGCTTGTTGCATGAGGAGATAGGTTATCTTATTTTCCTGATACCAATAATTGTTATGTTGTTACGATTTAGTGGGAGCTTGAGGCTTGGTATCATGGATAAGTTGTAGCTTCATGAAGGTTTGGTAAGATCATATTTTTATCTTCTGGTTTGAGAAGATGGTTTGATCTTCCTAGTTTTACTTTTTCTTAGATAATTTTTGAAGGAAATAATAGATAGTCTTCATAGTGTGTAGAGGATGGTGATGTACAGGTACATGTACAGAGGTTCAATAATTTATCTCCAAGTGGGATATTATTAGGTTTTATAGCTAAATATCTTCACTGGAGTATGCATTACAAAGTGAATCATCGGTCAGGATGTGATCGGCATCAGTCGGGTAGTGTCGAAATCGATCGTGAAGTAATCGCATCGATTACCTATGTATGAAAGTTTATATTTAACTCACGTGAATTTAGTTTATCGTTTGTTTTAAATTGTAATTAAAGGTTGAAAATGCATGGCTAAGGTGCCCTAAGTTTTTTTGAGCTTATATAAGCTAGAAAAATAGGGTTAGAGGTGTTAGATGAGAAGAAGAGCATAATCCTTGGTTGAAAGGATGAAGAAGAAGAGGAAGAAGAAAAATAAAATTACATGAAGATATGAGCTTTCATAGAGAGAAGTTGAACTGAAGGAAAGTGTAGGTACACTATTGGTGAGAAGATGGTATTATCTTCTACTATATTTCCTTTGTATTATTTAGTCTCATGAAATGTCTTGCATAGTATGCAAAGTACTTAATGTTTCTTCTTGTTACATCCATAGGTTGTCATGAAATCTTGTTATTACTCAGTCTTGTAGATCCACATATTTTGATATATTTTATTACAGATCCATGATATCATGATGTATTGTTGATCCATAGGAATCTAATATTGCAAAGGAATTTGTCTTCATGTTTTCACAAGTTGATGTAGTGATGGAGCGACAAAATTACTTCTTAGTGCATGGTTATGGCTGCATATTAGTAGACCCTTATAGAGGTCTTGTTTGCAGATTCACAGTACAGTGAGAATTTGGGTGCACAGTGGCGAGATGTAAGGTAGCTTCAGGTATGTGAGATCTGGTGGAATGGTTGTGGTGCACTCAAGTAGATCTAGTTAGATATCTAGAGGAGACACATGTGGTGGTATGGAGGAATAGTTTAGTGCACTCAGGAAGATCTGGTTGTAGATCTGGAGGAGGAGATACTCTTTTAGAGATACATGTATTATACATAAGATTTGGTTTGTAATCTCTTGTTATATTATATATATGAGATCTCTATCTTTTGTGGACGTATCCCACATTAGGTGAACCATGGTACATGTTGTGTTATGTGTGTGTACTTTTGTGTGATTTGGATTATTATTGTTTATACTTCCACTGCTACAGATTTTGTGGGGATTTTAAGATTCGTATTTGCATGTTTTGGATTTGATATTCTATAGTTGCAAATTTTTCCACATAGACCCATCCCCAACATTGCTAGCATTGGGATTAGAGGAGAATGAGTGGAATATATTATATTGTGATGGGATAACCACATAGAACCATATAACCATATCATTTGTTGTTATAATATCCCTTCTTCTTCCTTGTCATAGACAACATAAAATCATTCAAAAATAAGACCGTGAATGCATTATGAAAAAATTCAAATCACTCTCAAGTACTCAACCCCTATTACCCTCAAGGTAATGGACAAGATGAGGCCACCAATAAAAACCTTATCTATATCATGGAGAAAATGGTGAAAAAAACTAAACACAACTGGCATTTATAGATTCACCTATCTCTCTAGGCATATAGAACATCCATCTGCACCCCTATTGGAGCAACTCCATATTCTTTAGTATTCAGCACTGAAGCCATTTTACCTCTTGAGATCGAGATCCCATCTTTACGTATAAAATTGAGAGATTATCTAGATAAAGAGGAGGATTACAGATTGGATCGGATAATAGAGTCAATGAGTTATTATATGAGAGGATACTTCATGCCCTTGATCACCTAAAAGTGTATCATAATCGAGTGCGTAGAAGTTATAACAAAAGAATTTTGCCTTGCCAATTTGAGGTAGGAGACCTTGTGATGAAGGAGAATCAATTCAACACCATAAAGGAATGTGAGAAGAAAGGCAAGTTCGAGCCAAAATGGTTAAGGCCATACATTTTGGTCACTAAATTTGGTTCGGGTGCATATAAGCTTACCTACTTAGATGGTGATGAACTCAAGGAACCTATGAATGCTATACATCTCAAGTGGTTCTATGCTTGAGTATGGGGTTCCTCAAAAATCAGAAAATCAAATAAAAATAATAATAAAAACAAAAAAATAGAAAGAGAAATCAATGCATCCAATTGTGAAAACCACACAATTGTGGCACTTTGGACAAGTCCTTTGGTGAAAACCGGTTTTAGCACCATTGGAGGGTCCATTGTTCACAAGCATCTCCAAAGGTAGGATTATGATGGCTTTATCCTAAGCTAGTCCTTCCTGTTTTTGAGATACTTTTGAGCCTATTCCTCTTGGCCTTAATTCATCTGATCTAAATTTTGTGTCAAGGGTTTTCCTTTTTATATTCCCATCTCACACTAGGGGAAAATTTTCATCTTGAATTATTGAACATACGCATGGAATTATTCCCTTGTACATCCCGTCTAACACTGGTGGGAATCCACATTTCTTTTTTCCTTGCACATAGTTGCGGAAAACTTTTGGAAAGACAAAAACATGCGTATAACTTTTTGAAAATCCCAAAACATTCAAATATGTTTTATAGAAAAATCCAAAACAATAAAACATTGTCTCGAGATAAAACCAAAACAACGTAAAACATTTCAAAATTGCCCCACAAATAAACAAAGTAGTATTTTTATTACTTTAGTTGTTGGTTTATAGGTAGTTTTTATTGGATTATTTATTTGTGTTGTGTTTTGTAAATTAGATTCATTTGCTTCATTGGAATGAGTGTTCCTTTAATATGTATTGAATTTTATTGAGTTCATTTTATCTTGCATGCTTATATAGAATTGTTGTGATTAGATTAGATTTGATTAGTTTTTTCTTGTTGTTTTCTTGTACATGTTTGCTATCATCTCATCATCAATATCATCTATAATCACATTTATACATCATATATCAAAAATGCTAATTCTACATCAAACATGTATGCTAAGATAATAATTAATACCGTATCATCAATGGGGAAAAAGGGGTTGCAAATATCAAAATATATCCCCCTCACATCAATATCAAAAATAAAAACATGGTCTAATCAAAGTATCTCATCAACATGAAATGTGATATCATCAAATGCTATATCATAATCAAAAAAACATGTGATACAAACATAGACCACCATAAAAATATGGATTACACATGTTATCTCATAAAAAAAATGATACATCAAAATGGTCCATCATCATCATATATCATCATAACAAATGTCCATGTAAAAAATCATGTGTCTTGATACATATCAAATACAAAATACCATCATGAGCATGGGTCAAAACTATGCCTTCAATCACGAGGCATAATCAAAAATAATATATAAAGTACATATATACAAAATAATGTGTCTTCATCATAAGGCATGATAAAAAAAAGTACATATACATTGTATCAAAAATGTTCCTTCATAACAAGGCACACATAAAAAATACATCATCTATAAATACATCATCAATAATCAAGTCATCCCCAGCTCTTGCCTACCCCTGGGCTACCTCACCTAGGTGGTGGTGCATGTTATACGAGAGGGACCCCTGTACAAATCTTGTTGATCGATATGTCTTATGTGATCTAGATTCGTACTAGCTAAAAGACAATTGAATGAATGGATTGGCCCTCTGTCCCTTTGGGAAGACTTGTTGTGGCTAAATCAAGGAATACATCTGGTTTACCCGCTACTCTAGCCATCTATCTAAGCACAATAACGTTTGTGGTAAGTCTCGCTACATTTTCCTAAGACTCGAGTATGCTCTGTAACTAACTATGTATGTTTTGTTGTTAGCTTATCTCTCTCAGTCTGAAACTAATCTTTTTGAGTGGTAACCTACTATAAAATGACTAAATCTCCACCACTATGAATGATATTTCTAGGAGGTGAGGGTTCTACGTAGGCCTCTATCCATCCCCCACTTGATGGGTTATGTGATGTCATACCCCATCCATCTCCACCTCCATCTCTACCACTAACTCCACCTATCTATCCACCTCCTCCATCCAATCTATTTGTGGGATCTCATCCATCTCCATCTCCACCTCCACCTCATCCATCCCCTCATCCCTAGGTAAACTGTTTGGGGGACTAACAACATGTGGCAAAGACAAAGGCACCCATGGTATTTGAATTTGTGTCTATGGAATTTGTACCTGAGGAGAAACCTATTGTATTATTCCCTAGGGGTCATCTTGCTCTAAAGTAATATGTACTAAAACCTCTTTGAACAATTACTTGAGGATGCACTAGGATCTACTGTTGTGTTAGGGACTATCCCTGTCCCTATCCATGATCTTGTCCATATCATTGTCCTTGATTTTGGATAGCATGTTGTACTAGATGATGAGCTTTATCTCTATAATATCTCCTTGTAATCCCTCTATAGATGTCATAAATCCTACATTAATAGCATCTTGTGGGATTGTCAATCTCCTTGGGATCACTAAAATGTAGCATGCATGGTAATCATTGTCTCCCCTAGATAAAAAAATTCATAGCGGTACCCATGGCTAGGGAACCATTTGTTTAAAGCTATCTCTAGCTCTACGTGGTTTGATAAGAGGGCCAATATTGAAAGTCTCTCTAGAGTGGCGACCATACCAAATCTCATCACCTGGGATCCCTTGTACATGACCAAATTATCATTGTATATGAACTATCTTGTACCACTCTATAATGTTGTCATGAACGCCAATAAGGAAGTGCTCCAATTCTACTACACTTAACTCAGTAACATCCTCAGGCCACTGATAGGCCCTATAATGGTTCCATATAATGTAACATCCTTATTTCATGATTACAAAAGCAAGGGAATTTTTTTTATATCAATGTTCAATGTTCTAAATTCAGCATTTAGAACCACATTTAATCTGCTAATCAATCCTCCAACAAGTAACCATATGTAGTTTTTATGACTTGGTATAAAACTAATCTCTCATATTTCATTTCATTGTATACTTTGTATACTTGTGGTTCCCTTTCTCATTTAAGGGCTCATCAAGTGTAACTGACCAAGGGATTATCTAGGTACTTGTTATGAATACCCATCCTATATCTCACACCTTATTCTCGTGAATTTAAGACAAAGAAACCAGTAGCTTTTGATACTTTGGCCAAAGTTTCAAACATGTTTTACATGCCTATATTCCAAAATGACATACTCGTCATGAAGGAATATACCTTTCAATACTGATTGAAACTATTATATTGATTAGAATTTCTTAACTTATATTAATCCTTCCCATTTCTAATATGGCCTTGATTAGAGGAGATGAATGGATTATTGCACCATAACGATTGCTCCACAGTAACCACCTAATGAGCCCCATCATTAGATGGGTACTGTGTAGTGGTGGTTATGCTGCAACAACACATTAAGTCCTACAAATATAAACGTCACTTCTTAATAAGTTAATTAATCCCTTTAATTCATAAATTTTTAATCCCACCTTAGTTATTTTAAGCCATTAGGTGTCATTCCTAGGGACTAACTCTAGTTCTATTAGCATTCTAATAAGGAATATTATGTTTACACTTAAATCAATAAGAAGGATTTGCATATTTATTTCTGCTCATTACTTATTTTGTTTTAAGGATGAAATTTCTTTTAGCTGATTAAGTATCTAAGAAACATATTATTAGTATATTGTAGGACATAAACCAAATACATCCAAATATACTTTTGGAGAATTTAAAGGTTTATTTTCTTGGCTCCAAACAGTCCAATGCTTTCAACTCATGCAATAGTTCTTTTGACTTAACATTCATTTTCCTGTAAGTCATTAAACTATTCGAACTATTATAACTTAGTTAAAAATTATCCCCGAGTATAAATCATCCATGATGAGAGGGTATCCCACATCCACCTTATATTTTATCCAAAATGTTCATTCTATTACCACATAGTGAACAACCCCTTTCCTTAAGGTTTCATAACATGATTACATTATGGATACAAGTCAAATATTTATCATATTAATGATCGTGTCATTGCAGCAAGAAGAAATTTATTCTTAATGCCTTAAGGATTAGTTCAAGCTATACACCTAATCCCATTATGTCATCCTTATCCTTTCCTAATTACAATTCCATTTCCTTATTGCACTTAGTTCGTCAATTAGGATAGGTAGGATTGCATTTTATTATAATCATGAAGAGTCGTTTTACAAGGTAGATTCTTATATATGTACTTAATGATATTAATTACTCTTTGTGATTATTCCATAAGCTCTGAATCCTTAATCTTAGCTTGTTTTATAACAACCCTTATAAAATAGTCATACAAGTATTGGCTTATAAAGTTGTAATTAAGCATAGTCATTTATAACTTAATTCCCACAACAATATAACTTTTTATTACAACTTATTCTTTAATATCTTATTCAAAATGAATTCATTAATCATAAGTCATATGAACCAATAATCATCTTATTATTAAGTATTTTCAATCAAACTTTTCATATAAGTCAATCACAAAAGACAATGCTTTACATCTATCTTTTTTTCCCACAATATCAATGATCAACAATAATATTCCTTGCTTCAAAATAGTAATATAAATTTGGTACCATTTATTATAACTTTCCCAAGATGTAAAGCAATGCATATCAACCAATTACCTACAAGCTTACTTTCCAAGTGAAATAATTCTTAAACTGAAACCATCATTTTCACACAATTGAACTAGTCAAGAGAGAATGATTCAAGAAAACTTCTATTATTTCCATAATAAGATGTCAATTTAAGTAGACAAGAAGTAATCAAATTCTTTCAGCAGTTTACATAACTGGCCTTAGGCCTTAACATTTATTCACAAGAATAATTTAATAAATGAAACATAATATTTTCATCAAACTACATTTCTTCAATCAATAGAATAAATGCAACTTTCCATAAGCCTTCCTCTTTTCCTCAAAATTTATTTGCAATATTTTATCATTTGTCAATTCATTTGAAACTAGCATGATATGAGCTAAATCCTTGACACCATATGTTCTAACTAAAAACTTCATGAAGGAACATTGTTTACTAATTGTTGGACCCCTAAAAGTAACTAAGTACCTAAGGCATGAAGCCTTGTAGTGCATGGAGATAGGGCATGAAGGCATACATAAAAGTAGTCTTCTGAGAGGTGTGAAGGGTCATGCCAGGGAAGGATGGAGTTAGGTGTTAGTAAGTTTTGGACAAACCAAAAATACTGCATAGGGAGAAAATGGAAAAGTGACTAGATATAGATGTGGATAAGCTATGGAGACTTGTAATTCAAGAAAAAGATATTCCAGGGAATCATTATAGTTATCATGAGAGGATAAGGAGTTGAGGTTGTTAAGGATTAGCTAGTACATGCATGATAAAGACACTAATTGAGGGAAACACTTGAGAACATCTAACATGATTCTAAGTAGTGGTAGAGCAATCATGAGAAGATTCTAGTAGGTTTCGTGGGTGATGATGGACAGTTGAATATTACTTCAAATGATTTATATAGAGGGTCATTTTCTATAAGAAAAAGGGGATAAATAGGAGGAATAAGAAAGTAGTGTGTAATGCGTGTAATAGAGAGCTATGTGATGAAAAGAAGGCTTTACTACTATGAACATTACCATGGATGTAACTTCTTAGTGTAATATTAGCTATTGTATTTGACTTATCAATATAATGAAGCACTTCTGTAACACTTTTGCAATGGATCTTGATCTGTGTTTTTCCCTTATGTTAATGTGGGTGTTACTGGTTTCCTCAATGTTATTTCAAGGTTTATTATTCTTTGAGTTGATCATGTTAAATAAGTGTTTGGGATACATCAACTAGGAGTAAAAGCTTACATCTAAAATCCTATGGATAATTGCATTTATTCTCTTATTATGTTGCATCATGATGTTGATAAAGAAAATTATCATAAATATAACATATAGGAGGGACTCGGTGCCTTTGTGTGCCTTAGGTGAGCTTCCAGGATAATACTGGATGATATGTCAGTGCACTCGGTATTAGTTGCTAAAATAGGTAGTGATAATAGAGACTAGATTTTGGTTCTATTGTTGAGACCTCTTTTCGAAGCCATTATGAGAATTATGCATGATGAATGAGCACTTGACCTTGGATAGTGTTGAAGCATGAATTAAAAGCATGGAGGATGATTTTTATCAGAGATTTAGTATTGGACCTGATTTTGATGCACATAAATGGGTAGAAGAATATTTGTATCATGAGTTATATGAGACCTTATTTTGTTGCTTTCTAGTGGATTTGTATGAATGGATTTCGAGTGTACGAATCTAGATCAAGTCTGGTACTATAGATCTTTGTGTGGACCCAAGATGAGTATCAGAGGCTACATGATTCTGATATGACTTGGACATGTGTTGTTGATCATTGGTGGAGTAAAGTGTTAGCAAGTTACACTTGGGACTACACGATTTCTATGTACTCCTATCTAGAGATTGTTGATTGTGAGTTTTTGAGGGAGCCAAGAGGATCATTCTTTTGTGTTATCCCTTTATCTATAAATATCTTGATTATTACACTTCGAGTTTAGAAGCATTTCCTATGGTCGAATAAGCTTCTTCTGAGTGTTGGGTGAGGAAGTTAGGGTGGAGGAAGATGGTGAACCTTGTGGCTGAAAAGGAGAGTGAAGAGAGACAACTCAAGTATAATAAATCACATGAAAGGGAGTTAGATAGACAACACAAATTTTTAGGAATGATGTATTTATGAAGGCAGATGATGTGGGAAGGAATTGAGGTTCCCATGCAGAGGATGTGGAGCCGAGCTAGTGGATCTTGTGGTAACCCCATCTTGGCAAACATGGGAGAGAGACCCCTTCATCTTTTGATGAGATCTCTTCACTTGGATAAAGGATAGTCATTGGTGTGTATCACGAATCTGCATGGTAATCAACCCCTAGCACTTAGTTTTCCAAATCCATAGACAAGTATTACTAACCCAAATGTCGGTATTTGTGGAAGTTACTAATCAACACATTTAGGAGGTATGATTTTTCATTTGGCACATTTATAGCTAAAAATCATTTCTCTCAATGGTTTTTGGAGGTATATTGTCTAGAACAACATTGGGGAAAAGTAAAATTATAGAAATCTTGGGTATCACATATGGAAGTGGCATGGGACATACATCTAGTAGCAATGCAATATCATAGCTATGGTGAATAGCAGCATGCGACATTTGTTCGGTCGTGTTGAGGCAACATTGGGGACACAAGGCATGACCACTTCAGGACCTTTACAAGCTATAGGAGGTGAATTTTGTGGAATAGGAACTAGTGGACATAGTGGACCTGGAGGATCTAGAGGATCGGGAGGATCTAGTGAATCATGAGGGATAGGAACTAGTGGATCTTTGGTAGAGGAAACACCAGAGGGAATCAAGGTTCTAGATCAGGCAGATAATGGCCTCAGCGACCTCATCAAGTATTTTTTGAAATTTCCTTTTATCTACTAGATTATAAAGGTGTTGAGGATGTTGCAGAGCATGTACACAAATGTGAGATTCTATAGTGCATGAAGGGTATCACTACCCTAGAATGGAAGGCAAGTCAGTTTGCAACAACATTGCAAGGACACACACATAGTTGGTACCAGAATTATTACCCGACCATACCATGGTAGATTACACCGCAATGTGGAATTTCTTCTTAGCCGAATTTCATATACCCGACTTTGAATAGAGGAGCATTAGCACACATTGAAATATATTTAACAAGGTATGGAAGAGAGTGTACAAGAATATGAAACATGTTTTAAGAGTCTCTTATCAAAATTGTCAAATATTTTAGCATGCTCAATGGTTTGTTGGAAGGTTGATAACACCTTTTAGGAGAGCAGTTTCACACAATACTTTCACTATCCAAGGGTGAAATTAAGTAGAGACCCGCGTAAGGCCTTGGAGGTTTCCCTATGTGTTGAGGCTATTGGAAGCATGGATACTAATGTTAGCCCTTTTCTTGAAGCTCATATTGTTGCAATTACAAATCAACTAGAGAAGATATCTACATACTCGTTGCATAAGACTCACAACAGTGGCCTATGGTGAACAGATTATGAGGTAGAGGGGCATACAAAGGACATTTGTCTACGAAGATCGATTGGCATCGTGTTGATGGATAGTGAGATTTTCCATGGAGATCATGATGTAAGTAGGTGTCCACTACTACAACATGTGATCCATAAAAATGTGTCTTACTCAAAAAATTTGCAAGATTTACACCTCTACTACTCATAACACTAAGGATTGTAGATTGATTGACTTGATTGACCAGATACGTGATGTCATTGATATTGTTGTGTGCCAGACTAATATTGCGAATAGTTACACAGAAGATGGTCATCAT
Organism: Taxus wallichiana var. yunnanensis; assembly: GCA_018340775.1. Lineage (NCBI taxonomy): Eukaryota > Viridiplantae > Streptophyta > Pinopsida > Cupressales > Taxaceae > Taxus > Taxus wallichiana. The sequence goes on from CM031239.1 coordinate 192,845,603, forward strand.
TATGAAGGGTGTGTGGATGGAGGAGTGCATGGAAGAGGTTTCTGAGGGGGATTTTGAGGTCGATTTAACCACAAAGAGAGGAAGAAGTGAGTTCCCACATGGAACTTGTTATAACTGTGGGTATACAAAGAACTATAAGTGTAAATGTCATGATCTACTACAATGCTCTTGGTGTGGAAATAAGCATAAGTGTGAGGAGTTCTAAGAGCTATTTGAATATATGAGCCATCAACAGTAGAAGGATATAGGTATAGGAATGGTAAGCATGAAGAATGTCGACTCACAATGGATGTCAAGGGTGGCGTGTAATTCAGAATTAGAACTTGTATTGGTGACCGACGAGTTAAGGTTAGGTGGGCAGCAGATATATTCCTTCACGATGGGAAATACCAATGCAAAGGTCATTGGTTATTAGAGAATAAGTGGTACACGGGAAGTATCAAGACCCTACTCATCAGAAATAGTTCTATCAAGAGACCATGGATGTAATTCAAAGCCTACAAGGAGATATCTAGTGCCTGAAGGATAAATCACAATAGTTAGAGAAAAGGAAGAGCATGTAGGCTCCACTAAATGATCTAGATGAGATCGTGGAAGTATTTAAAATGTTGAGGAAGGAGAATATCATTCCTTTTCTATGGGAATGGTTATAGGAAAAATTACCACGCACTAGAGGAGAGTGCAAGTGACAAGTCTTGCATGCTAACCTTCCCCCTCACACCATTGATTATGATAAGGAGATTACCTTGAATGTAGTAGTCGATAGATAGCTCCTAATAAATATTATGATAGACATGGGTGCATAGGTTAATGTTCTCACTCTAGATGCATGGCATCAAATGGGAAGGCCCCGTTATAGCCATCTTCAAATGTGTTGTATATGGCTAACAAAACAAAGGTGATGCCCATTACTGTCTTAAAGGATGCTATTATCACTATCCAAGGGGTGAAATTAAGTAGAGACTTCTAAGTCTTGGTGCTAGTTGAGGTGGACAACTTTTCCAAAGATTACTTGGGCACCCCTAGTGTTATATGAACAATGTTGTCCTACACGTTAAATAAGGGGTACATAAGCTTTGAGAACAAGGAAGAATGGTTTATCATCCCCCTGATGGGATGACTGATTTCAAAACTATATCATTACTTATATTGATCACTTAACAAGATGGGAGTGGAAGTCAACCCTATAGCCCTTAGGGGAAAAATTTCTTGACATGATCGATGAGCACTCTATTAGGGACCCGAGGTGATTCACCCGATAGAAGGATTTATTTAGAGTTTGAAGACGCTCAATCTATGAGTGATACCACTAGTGTAGCATGTAAAAATTGGGTGCACAGGACTTATGAGTTAATTGGGCGTAAATTGATAGGATTTGGTACAAGATCGATAAGGGCGCACCCACTAAGGTGCCTAAAAGGTAAGAAGTTACCAAGCTACACTAGGGATGAAAACCCTGACATTTTCCTGTGAGCCATGAAATCCTAATGGATATGTGAGATCAAACAAAGAATCATGTTTGTCTACACTTTGTGTGAAACTATAGCATGTTGGTGGATGGCGTACTAGGACAATCTTCTAGGGTGGCGTGAGGTGAGACTTACACTCTCTATTAGATTCTTCAAGAGAAATGTGCCAACTAAACTTTGTGTCTATGAAGGGAAAGGATCCACCTCAGATCATGTCCAGGAGTGCGAGAGGATCTAGATGGAAGGTGCAGAGGGTTTACCTCTTTCCCTCTAGGTGCACAAGTTTTATTTCACACTACAAGGTTATGCGTGTGCATGGTACATTCATTCATAGTTACACCATCAAACAAGGAATTAATGGGAGTTAAAAAATGACTTGATTCAAAAAATTTAGCATAAAAGTGTTAAGCCCTTAGTGAATGAGGTGCTACAAGTTGTTAAGTTCCTAACTATGGGAGACAATTCCATGACAGATGATAGAATACTGGAATTAATGGGTGAGCCTAGTTTAGAAGAGAACTCGATGAGGGGGAATCAGTTGAGATATAAGTTGAGTGTGCTTGTATGGAGAAAGATAAGGTAAATATGGTATGTGTGATAGATGGCGAGGAAGTGGAGAGCTTGGATGTTTACCATACTATGGGTACACGCAAAGTAACAAATAGTGCTGATGAGAAAATGTGTACCTACCATGAACCCCTAAAAACAAAGAAGGTTAAAATTGGCTCAGAAATGGAACCTAAGGAGGCTACTATTGGGGACTATTGGTTAGAAAAGGAGGTTTCAAAGATCATCGATCTATTGCGCAAGTTTCAAGATTTATTTCTACTTGGGTACCATGAGCTTAAGGAGTTCACCATTCTCTAGGGGAGATGTGGATCAAGCTAAAGGAAGGGGCATGACCAATTCGGAAGAAACCTTACCGAATGAATCCAAATTTATGTATCTGGGTCAAGGAGGAGATAGAAAAGATTATCACATCATGCATCATTGAATTTGTGGAGGAATCAGAATGGATAAGCCACATAGTCATAAACATTAAAAGGGATGTAAGGATAATGATCTATGTTTACTATAGAGACTTGAATGTGATATGAGTAATTGATCCTTTCCCAACCCCTTTTATCAAGGAAATCATGGAGGGAGTAACTGGGCATGAGATATATTCCTTCACAGATGGCTTCTTAGAATATCATCAAGTTAGAATCACAAAGGAGGACCAAGAAAAAAAAAATTCACCATTTAAAGGGGAAGTTTTTACTACATGGTCATGCCTTTCAAACTAAAGAATGCTCCTGTTGTGTTTTCATGCATAGTGGTCTAGGAATTTTAGGATTTTATCCATAAGTTCCTTAAGGTCTATCTTGATTACTGGACAATGTATGGACTAGTGAAAGACCATTGTGACAATTTGCAGTTGATGTTCGAGAGTTATCGGCAGTTGTACATATCCCTCAACATCAAGAAATGTCTCTTCACTACTCCATTTGGAACCCTATTAAGGCATATCATATGTAAGGAAGGTTTATTGGTGGATCCTACCAAAGTTGTCATTATTGTGGGATTGGGGGAGCCTACCAGCCAGAGCACAGTGCATGGATTCCTTGGGCATATGGGGTATTACCAGAAATTTATTAAGGGGTATGCCAAAATCACCACATCATAAGAGAAATTGTTGAAGCACGAATGTACATTCCATATGGGAGAGGTGCAACAGATGGCATTTGATACATTAAAGAATAATCTTATCACTACGCCCATATTACACTTTCCTTCTTGGGATAAGCCATTCCATGTACATGTTGATGCTTCATGGGGATGGAAATTGTAATAATATTGGCATAACCTCGGAGAAAGAAATTGTTGACCACCCTTTGTTTTTCTAGCGAGAAAGTTGACACCAAGGTGAAATCGAAGAGATCAAAACTATACTACTACTTAGCATGAAGCATTTTCTATGATCTATGTTTTGTAAAAATTCAGGAAATATCTACTAGTAACACCCTTTATCTTCGATACAGACTATATGGTATTAAACTACTTGGTGAATAAGCCCATTTTATAAGGGCTCATATGTCGGTGGGTCCTAATGTTTGAAGAGTTTGAGTTTACAGTTTTTGTGAAACCAGGAAAGAGTAACTTAGGGTCTGACCATTTATCAAGGATTGACTCGGGGAGGACGCGAGCAGCATTGATGATACAATTCCATATGCGCGATTGTTTAGATTATGGCGCATGCCCTCTCGACTTGACTTGGAAGATATTGTTGTGTTTCTCTAAACAGTGTGGCACCGTAGAAGGACTGAAGACCTTGGAAAGGAAGTAGTTATCCATACGTGCCGCACCCTACATGCTAATTAGTGGATACTTATACAAGTTAGGTCGTGATGAGGTTTTGCGCCGGTGTGTGTTAGAACATGAGCGCGTTGCAATCATGGAGGAAGTGCACAATGGGATTGCATGAAGAGGACAATATACATGGAATGACACCACGTGGAAGATTCTACTTGTAGGTATTTGGTGGGAAAGCATTCTTCTTACCCGGATTGTATTGAGTTTTTCAAGGCCTATGACCATTTCCAATGCCTTGGAAAACCAGGAAGAAGAGATGAGATGCCCTTAAGACTCCGATAGCTAGCGTAGAACCATTTGAGAAGTGGGCCATTGATTTTGTAGGACTGATTTCACCTACGTGAAGGATTGGTTCTTAATCTTTGTGGATTTTTATATCATTACTTGTATTGATCACTTAACAAGATGGGAAGAGGAAGTTCCTACAAAGGATTGCACAACAACCACAGTAGAAAGATTCCTATGGGAAAACATACTCAGTGACATGGGTGCCCTTTAAGCCTGACTAGTGACAGAGGAACACACTTTTTGAATGAGACAGTTAGGATTTTATTAGTAGAGTTCATGGTGGCCCATCACAAGACCACCCCATATCACCCCCTAGCTAATGGAACCGACTGAAGCATTTAACAGGCTACTAAGTCACACATTGACCAAAATTTGTGACGTGGGAAGACTTGATTGGGATGATAAAGTCTTAGTAGTACTATTGGTGTCTAGGACAACCTATGAGATATTGAATAAGGCCACACCATTCCAATTGGTTTTTGGCGTGGAAGTTATTTTACTAGTAGAGTTTATACTATCGTCCCTGTGTATTACATGCACAGGAGGATTAGTTGATGAGCAAGCACTATGGGTGCACAAGGATAATTTAATGTAGTTGGATGAAAGGTGATCACTTGTTAGGTGGAATTATAAGACTGAAAAGGTGTGACAAAAATCATGGCATGATCACTATATTGAAAAAAATAAATTTGAGGTTGGGCAGATGGTCTTGCTTTATGACTCCAAATTTCTATGCCATCTTAGGAAACTAAAATTCCATTGATTAGGACCATACATCATCTCGTACATCCTTGATTCAGGCATGTGTCAGAGTGTGATTACAAGCACTAGATGGGATGAGGTTACCAGGTTACTTCAATGGGATTATGTTCAAGCTCCTTTATAAATAAGGCTCTGTGTAATTTGAAATAAGGTAGTTTTACCAATTAGTTTATATTTATGTCTTTTTGGTTGTTTCTTTTGTCTTCATTTTCAAAAAAAAATTTACACGTTGGTGCACCTGATAGCTAATTGCATTGTAAGAGGTTCTATGCACAAGGGACCATGCATACATTTTTTGTAGGGTGAGGTAGTAGCTATATTGAACATGGAAGGAAAAAGAACAAGCGATGGGATGGAAAAGGTGTGTAAACTCATGCGGTTAGGAAGGTGGGTTGAGAACACGAAGACCACAAGAAGTGAAGGATCAAGCGGTATGACATGAGATAGGAATCATTATAGGGAACTACTAAGTAGACAGTGTAGAGGTTATGTAATTTTGTGTGAAGAGGTGCACAAAGGAGGTGCGTGGCATTCTAAGTGGTATTGTAGTGACCAGAGGTTATAGATACGAAGCACGAGAGGAAGTCCAAGAAGTTTCCTTAAGTGAAGAAAATCATTTCATTAAAAAGTGACATTAGGACATGTGGTCGGAGGAACTCTAAGGCATCAATAAAGTATAAATAAGATATAAGGATAGTCATTTGGACTAACTTTCCTTAGAGAATTTCTTTTTTCCTCCCGAGTTCGAAGTGCAATGAGGGTTTTTCAAAAACGAGTGATGCAAAGTACTATCACAAACCAATGTACTTATACAAAGTTGTAGTAGAATTTGTGACATAGAAAAGAGGGAAGAAGACAATAGAGTAGGAAGGAGGTTACGTGAGAGAGAAGCGGGGAGGTTTTTGAGTTCAAATAGTCAAAAGAAAGGAATATAGCACCTAGGGCATGAAGGAAAGAAAATGAAGATGGCACCAAATAAGGAACGTAAAAAGAAACTAGTGGTGGAAAAGGTGGATCCCATGGAGATATACTCAAAGATGCAGTACCCTCTTAGAGTTATCAAGGCTGAGAAGTGGAGCTCAAAGATATACCAGTGTAAAATCAACGAGTACAACCACAGAATGACCAATAATGAAAATTTGATGCGGGAGGACCTTGTGTTGGATGCTTTGATGGTGGACAATCTCGAAAACCCTAAGGTTGAAGACTCAGTGAAATAAGAACTATAAAATACTATGGTTTTGAAACTATAGGAGATGCCCTTCTTTGAAAAACCCACCCCATTTTTCAGGTTTTTAATATTGCGGGTGGACAAATACTTCTACTTTGTGGGAAGAAGAATGAGAATTACGAGCCACTTGATTTATGTGCCACCGCCATGATCGAGGAGCTAGTAAAGAAATAAATTATGAGAAGGGGGTAGGGTACATGTAATTATAGATCTCCTAGACCCAGCATTGAGAGTCACCTCCCAACTCATTAGCTAAAAATTGGGGGCATAAAAAGGTAGATGGAAATCATCCATAGATTCCCATACATGGCTTACAAGGGGTGAACAAGAGGGTACACTACAAGTTTTCAAAATTCATCGTGAATGGAATTATCGAAGAGGCATCGGTACAAAATGAGGTAGGAGTAAAGATCACTTAGGGCTCCATCCTGATATTAATTGTGTTCTTAGAGATTGGCATCTCAGACGAACCAGACGGGAAAATTTGGGTTCACCCACCTGCGCATGCATCCCCTATAATCTGATTCACACATCTCACTTATGATGAGACCATCTCAAATTCTTACAAGGTATGAATGAATATGTGGTTTGAGAGGTTGCACAGAGCCTTAGATAATGAGTGGCACATCCCCCATGAGTTTCCAAAATTTTTTGGTGACAAGGTAAAATTTTCCATCACCCAACACTACGTCTGTCAGCGAGGTTCATGATGTCCAAAGGAGAGATGGGGCCATGGTGTAAGATCCCATTTGCATTCACTTCTAGATACATAAAGTGTGTCATCAACATGATTAAGGATGCACAAAGATTATTTTTTAGTTTAGAAAAGGTAGATTCTGATTTCCACACATTGTACGCTACATACAAGTATGGAACTCAGCCTGTCTAAGTCATGGTTTTGGAGCCATATTTCTTGGACTTACACCCATAAGTCAACATTACCATCAAGGGGTATGTCCATCAGGTTTTCATGCATCTGCACTCCAAAACACAAGGAGGGGTTGAGGTGGAGGTTACAGACTCTCCCTTTCCAAAACCACAGTAGATGCCAATCCCACCCATGAAGGAAATGCAAGAACAAGAAAAATAAGAGAAATTAGATACTTCAAGGAAGAGGAAGTACTACACGCGCTAGAATAACAGCAAGGGAACCAATAATTCGAGAACATTGTTGTGCCAACACCTCATCACTAGGGTGCGGGAGAGTTATAAGATAAGGAAGATACTTGAGAGGTAATAAATAAAAGACATATGAAACATCAACCCCACAGAAGGCTTAGAAGAATAAGAGGAAGAATACCCCACTAATTTTAAAGAAGAATTAGAAGCAGAGTTATAGGGAAATAGGCTAAGGTGAAGGCCACAAATGCAGGTGAGGTGGAAGAAGGAGAAGAGCATTTGGTAGCGGATGAGAAAAGTCTAACATGCGAGGCCACTACTCCATAGAGCACCAGCTAAAAGGAAGACAAGGGGGACTCCTTTCCTTTAAAGGAGGATATGGGATTCACCCCTAGGGTTAAGAAGCGGATGACAAAGTAAAAGGCTATAAGGAATAAGTGGACACCCATGTCCCCACATATGGACTTTTGAGATGATCCTAAGAAGGTCCCGCATGTAATATTTCAAGCCACTCTCCCACCAAAAAAATTTGTATGGTTGGGATTTGATGGATCAAGACGGGGTGTACCCGGAACCGGGGAAGATGCTCTCCTATAATATGCACCTTTGCCACGCTGAGGAACCTGAGTTCAAGGTCACTGATCATTTGATCAAGACCGTTCACCTAAAGAAGAAAGGGGGAGATAAATATAAAGTGATGGATCTTAACCACCTTATAGACGAGCATGAATGTAACACCTTGCAAAATATGTCTTCAGAGGTGATAAGAGGTAGTCTAGATATAGGGTCCACTGTTTGGACCTTGATCACACAAAGAAAAGGAAAGGAGAAGGAAATAGACATGTTGCACCAGGGGTTAAGGGGAGAGTAGGCATGGATAATGGAGGCATAAAACCAAGCCAAGATTGGTAAGTAAGGCTAGGGAAAACTACAGGGATGAGATGGAGTATCTTGAGGACTTCGTAGGGATGTTGGAAAAGAAAAGAAATAAAACAAGGTCACCGTTGAAGCCCGAATCACTGATTTGGAAGACTTGCTCTCCTAACTCAAGGAGGAAAATATACTAGTAGATAGAGGCTTCAAAAGTTGTTGGAAATGCAATCCAATCATCGACACGCCAAAGTGAAAAAGGAGGAGGAAACCATTAAATTTGTGCAGGAGACCATCCCCACTAATAAGTTAGAGAGTGCATAGTTGGTCATTAACACCACGGCCAAGAAAGAGAAGATCAAAACAAAGCATGAAAAGATATATTTCAAAATTGACAAGCTCTGATAATCCATCACTGATTGGATGGATGAGTTCGAGGGTGTCTGTGTAGAGTTAGGGGTGGCAATCAAGTGCATTAAAGGGAAAGGTGGAGGAAATCATTCAAGACCAAGTGCCTAATATCGTAGGGGATGCGTCGGGAAAGGCCCTATCAGAAATAAAGGCCTAGGAGAAATGAAGGATGAGATAAATTCACAATTCCTTGATATCCTTCAATTGGTCGTATAAGTTCCCCCATTCTTTAATTATTTGCTTAGATTATTTCCCTACCACTATTTTTTATTCTTTGGAGTAGCATTCTTACCATAGCAGGTTTTGGTTGACAAGATTTTGTTCAGTTGGCATGAAGGTTTGGAGTGGAAACTAGTTTAGTGTGGGGTGATGTTGGACCCCTAAAAGTAACTAAGTACCTAAGGTGCGAAGCCTTGTGGTGCATAGAGACAAGGCATGATGGCATGCGTAGAAGTAGTCCTCGGAGAGGCGCCAAGGGTCGTGCCAAGGCAGGATGGAGTTAGGACTTAAGTTTTGGACAAACAAAAAAATATGTGCATAAGGAGCAAACAAAAAAGTGACCAGATACAAATGTGGATAAGTTATGGAGACTTGTGATTCAAGAAAAGGATATTCCAGGGAATCATTGTGGTTATCATGAGAGGATAAGGAGTCAAGGTTGTAAAGGATTAGCTGGCACATACATACTAAAGACACTCAATTAAGGGAAACACATGGAAACATCTGAGAGATCCCTAAGTAGTGGTAGAGTAATCATGAGAATATTCTAGTAGGATTCCGTGGGTGATGATGGATAGTTGGGATAATATTCCTTGAATGCTTGATATATATGGTCATTTTCTAGAAGAAAAAGGGGATGAAGATGAGGAATAGGAAAGTAGTGTGTAATGTGTGTAACATAGAGCTTTGAGATGAAAAGAAATATTTAATACTATGAACATTTCTATGGATGGAACTTCTTGATGTAATCTTAGCTACTATATATGACTTATCAATATAATGAAGCATTTCTATAACACTTTTGCAATGGATCTTGATCTATTTTTTTCCCTTATGTTTATGTGGGTGTTACTAGTTTCTTCAATGTTATTTCATGGTTGATATGCTTTTATTTGTTCATGTTAAATCGGTGTTTGGGATACATCAACTAGGAGTAAAATATTAAATCTAAAATCTTATGGATAGTTACATTTATTCTTTGGTTATACTGCATCATCATGTTGATAAAGAACATTCTCACAAATCTCACATAAAGGAGGGAATCGGTGCCAGCGTCTGCCTCCGGTGAGCTTCAGTTAAGATCGAATGATATGTTGACACGCTCGATATTAGTTGCTAAAATAGGTGGTGATAATAGAGAATACACTAATAGAAATTAGTCAAGGGTTCAGAAAGATCTATTCCTATTTAAACACTTCCAGAAGTACCTTACTCAAGTGTATCATAAACCATGCAATGTTAACATCTAACAATCTAATCAAGTCTGATTCCTATCAACTAGAAGAAATTCAACAAATAGATTTATCATTCATCCATTATTCATCCAAAAAAGTAACCCAAAACTATACAAGTACACATTCTCGCTTTAAGAAATATCATAGCAATAATACAAAGCCCAGTATACATAACAAAAGAAGGGAAAACATGAGTAGAAATGCCTTAATCATGTAGCCCATACTACATGATTAAAACATTGCACTCAGGTCCAAATAATTACATTCAAGAATGAATTCAATTCCAATAGTCCTTCAACCTACATGTTTAACAAGAATTGGATGCAAGATGGAGAGAGAGAGAGAGAGAGAGAGAGAGAGAGAGAAACTATACTAACAACAACAAGCTCTTAAAAACCACAGTCCATTTTATATTATACACAAATCAATCCATACATTAACACTTGTCTCTAACCAATTGAATTCATGCAAGATATTAGAATTACATAGCACAATATTATTCAATAAGATAGTCCTTAATCACGACAGATAATCCATATCATGACCAAAAATGCCATATCCCAACTAGTATATCACTTAGAAAGAAACTAGAATGATTCAAACCATGAATAGAGAATGCTCGCAAAATATACATCCATCTAAACATGAATAATCAATATCTTTTATCATCTTCTAATGATCAAGAGTATCGATAAGAATTTAATCGATTAACTTAGAGTAAGGGTAAACATTTAAACTCCTCATAACAATCTTAGGTTAGGATCAAAAGTAATAAAACTTTTCAAGGAAGATCAAATAATAACTATCTTTGAAACTTGTTCATACCATAATCTAAGATAACTCAGTATACCCTTAAATCTGGAGGTATTACCCGTAAAACCATTAAGTTCATAAAATAAAAAATGAACACAAGTTGTAGGTCAAGATTACCACAACCTTGTCACATTGTTTAATCAAACGTTAGACCAAACCGTCTTCCCAACAATAAAAAAAGATGAAATAATCATAAATATATGGAAAAGAAATGAAATTCATACAACCACAACAATGATTAAACCTCAACAAGAGTTTAGAGAAGTAGAGCCAAACGGCCAAGTCTTAATGCATAGCCAGAAGTTCTTTTAGAGAAAGGAACGACATGCATATATTGTCATAGTGGATTAAAATAACATACAAAAGGTTAAAAAAGCTAAAGCATGACACTGGGTTAACAAGATCCAAATGGATCTTAGAAAAATTGAAACACATCACTTATGGATAGAGTCTATATCCACCATGTGTATGGGTTTGGGTTTCGAGATCCACTAAAACAAAGTTGATCAAAGTAATCATGCAACCCGAAAAACTTACAGTAATAGATCTTAAGAGTTTGGTTGTTTGAACCATTTTAACAAATCAAACCTAAACAAGTCAAACCAATAGATAATTTAACAACACTAATTCAACTCGATTGGGTGTTCAAGTTCCAACTCAACCCATCACACAAAAGATCATCTATTAATAAAGCATGCCACCATCGGGTTTGGTATACAAACAATAAAAAGAGATCAATAACACGGATGTAGGGTTCGATTAAAAACCACTTGAACATATAACTCAAATTATATATATTAATTCTTTCCATTTCAGTTATGGTGAGTCATTTTTACAATCAACGAGAGTACAAAGAGTGGAAAACATTGACATGTAGTTCATTTAAAAGCATTCATAGCAAAGCTAGATCACAAACCAGTTTGTAAACCACTTACCAAGCAAGAGATTCCATTTTAATATATAATATCAAAACCTAGAACCCCAAAATGATTTCTATAATAATAAATTTTCCTTTTATAAATTAATTAAATAGAACAAGTATTTGAATGAGATTAGAGCCTATCATGCCTGGTAGAGCTTCCTAAATTCTTCTTCCAGCTCCCAGGTTTCTTCTTCCAATTCCCATGATAGTCTCCATAGTTGAAACAAATCAACCTTCACAAAATCCCCACATTCCTTCTCCACTAAAATATTCTCCAACAATATCTCCATGAAAAATAGAAGTGAAGCTTTCAAAACCAAGATTGAACCAGATCAAACACTTCCCATCTTGACATGTAAAATGAGAGAGAGAAAATGGAAGGATTAACAATGAAACCAAAATAACCAACTCTTTGCCAAATCCGGCGTATTTTTTTCCCAAGGTGGTTTAGAACGATTCTCAAAAATCATTAATGCTAGACATGATGGTTCATCTATCCCGCTAACCCACCAACCTTCTCTATTCCACATATCCATTCACTAACAGTTCAAATGATCATGCCACTAGTTTTAGTGCAAGTTTTTAGTAACTTGCCAAATTTTAATTTTCTTACTGCTAAGGAGTTGTAGTAGCCACCATTAATGTCAACCATTAAAACTTCCAAGTACATGCAAGGGTGGCAGAACCATAAACCTCACCACTTGACCATGCATCCACAAAAGTTGACTAGGGTTAGTCTTGAGTTAGGTTCCATGTCCCTTTCCCAACTTAGGTTAGGATTTAATTGATAATATTTCAATACTTATCAACTTAGCATAGGTCTTAGATTAGGTTCACAAGCCACCATAATAATTCATATGCCTTAGGTCTAGGTTAGACCTTTAGAAATTTTAGTGTTATCAAAACATTAGGCATAGGCTAGGTCTTAAGTAACTGCACAATAGAGACCTTACCAATCTATGCAAAAAAATAAATATGGAGCAGTGCTACAATGAAATGGCTCCCAAACACTTTCTATCCCTTAACACGGGACTAAGAACATAGGAAAACTAGAACAAAATCATCAAGATCAATTAGTATAAGATTGATAATCCATAATCAAAGAATGATTGCAATCTCTTACATTCAATCGTAATTATAGATCAAATTAAGAGAATTCCTTGGATCAATGAAATTGATCCAAGGTATTTTCTTAATCGATTCTCAATACCAATAAATTGATTATTCTAGACTTAGTGTAAATTCCCAAATTACCAGCTTACCCAATAGTTCCAAGAACAAAATTCAAACTTTCCACAAGCTGAAGACATCTAGTTCATTTCACAAACTAATTAAGTAAACATCACAATTCAAGAGTACATTACAAATAAATGGAGGATTAATTACACAAATCTCAACTGAGATAAACATTAATCTAGCAACATGATTTAATCAGTTCTATAGAGCAATAACTTAAGAACAATCACATGTCAATGTTGCAATCCACTTCACAATGAGAAAGTGCATATAGAATAATTACAGAGGTGTTACATACTTCCCCTCTAAAAAGCATCATCGTCCCAATGATTGACTTAATTCCAAAACAATTTTTCTAGAAAATAGGTTTAATAAAATTTATTTAACCATAAGATTCCTTAACAACAAACAAAATTTAATCCAAAAATTCAATTTTCCAAAGGTATAACAACACCAAAGGCTATAATAATACTCAATAAAGGTAATTTTTCTCAAAACAACAAATCTAGAATCAGTTGCAAGTCAAAATGATTTAATTTTTTTGGAAGAGAAATGAAATCTTTCTACTAAAACAAGTGAGGAAAAGCAACTTTCATGTCCTCTAAATTTTCCCAGAGTTTCATTTTCTTCATTAAATTAATCCCATTAGACCTTGCATTGTCTAATTTCACGATTATGCAAGTGTAACTTGTGGGTTTCTAGCACTCTAATTGGTTCTACCACAATTACCCTTGGGTCTTGGACCTATAAAGCATTCCAGTTTAACACATGTGATAAATCTAAAACGTATTTCTTAAGTAAAGAAATATGAAAAACATCATGCATCTCGTGCCAATGAGGGAGGCAATGTAAGTCAGTAGGCCACATGATTGACTATTTCAACAATCTCAAAGGGGCCTACATAACGAGGTGACAACTTGGCTGACTTTCCAAAGGTAATCAAGCTCTTTTTAGGCTTGACTCTTAGAAAAACTTTATCACCAAGTTCAAATTTCCTTTCGACCCTTTTCAGTCTGCATAGCTTTTATGTCTATCAATAACCTCTTTTAATCTTTCCCAAATTAACTTTACCTATTGTTCCATTTCAGAAAGCATCTTAGGCCCAATTACTTCTCTATCTTCAATGTTATCCCAACTAACAAGGGTCCTGCACCTTCACCCATACAAAGCTTCAAAAGGTGCCATTTTTAGAGAAGAATGGTAAGTGTTATTATATGAAAATTCAACCAAAGGAATATATTCTTCCCATTTGTACTGCTGATCCATGTAGTACATCCTAAGCATATCTTCAAGAACCTGATTCACTCTTTTAGTTTGTCCATTCATTTCCAAATGATAAGAAAAGCTAAAGTTCAACTTTGTTCCCAAAGTTGCATTAAGAGTTTGCCAAAATTGTGAAGTCATTCGTGGGTCCCTATCGAGATATTATCAACTCGGGAACACCATGCAATCTGAAAATTTCTTGTACAAACCTTTTTGCAAGTACATGTGAGTCATCTTTTAGATTTCCAACAATGAAATGTGCTACTTTAGTTAGTTTATCAACCACAACCAAAATAACATTGTGCTTATTTCTTGACATAGGAATTCCTTTAAAAATTCCATGCTTATAACCTATCATTTAAAGTGTGGTATGTTATAAGGGTATAATAAACCAGCTGGGTGCATATGCTCATCTTTTACACACTGGCATTCCAGGAAATGAGACATGTAATCCAAGATGTCTCTCTTCATCCCCTTCCAAAAATATTGTTGTTTAACATCAACAAGCATTTTTGTCACCCCGAGATGTCCATGTTGAGTTGTGTATCTTAATTGCTTCACATTAGCATGCTTTATTAACTTGCTAGAATACATAGTAATCGGCGTTGATTAGCTAACCAATGTCGGTCGCACTGGGACCTATATCAATCAAGGCAAGGAGGAACCAACATCGGTTATGGTAACCGACATTGGTTACCTATGCGTGATTGTTCTATTTAACTCATAGGAAATAGATCTAACCTTTGATATAAATTTTATCTAATGGTTGTAATAACATATCTAAGTTTCCCTAAGTTTTTATATGGTTATATAAGCTAGAAAACTAGGGTTAGAAGATAAGAAGGGAGAATTGTAAGAAGAAATTCTTGGAGAGAGAAAAAGAGAAGCTTGTGAGGAAGAAAGTATTGTACATCCAGGAGGTGTGGAATATTACAGATCTTCAATTGTATATCCTCTGTGAAGCTTTGAATAATAATATTGGTTTTTTCTTGGTTGACGCAGCCCACACTGGGTGAACCACGTTATATCTTGTGTATTTTTCTTATGGTTTATTTCTATATTTATTACTTGTATGCTTAGATTTGAATAATATATCTGTATAACTAGTGTGATTAACCCCAACAACTTGTATCAAATATTTTTGTTTAAGAGTTTTTTGTGTTGAAATATTTACTTACAGAGGGATTTCTGATTAAGTGGGATACACAATAATGGCAAAAGATGGAAAACACAGAGTTGAAAAATTTGATGGCCATAATTATCATCTATGGAAGATGCAGGTGGAATATTATCTATATTAGAAATATCTATACTTACCATTGGATGAGAAGGAAAGACCTACAAATATGACTAATGAAGAATGGAAAATTCTTTACATAAAGGCTCTACAATTTATAAGATTGATCATGACAGCATCTGTGGCTTTGAATATTACCGAAGCAGCAACCACGGTAGATTTGATGAAATATTTAGCTAATTTATATGAAATCCCTAGTACTTCAAATAAATTTTATTTGATGAAGAAATTATTTAATTCTAAGATGCAAGAAGGTGAATCTACATCAAGTCATTTGAATGATTTCCGGTCTATAGTAAATCAATTAAAATTGGTTAATATCCCTTTTAAGGATGAAGTAAAAGCATTGTTATTCTTGTACTCTTTTCCAGATAGTTGGGATAACTTGGTAATGGTTGTTAGTAATACAATGTTTGCTACTAATATTTTAAAGTTTGATGATGTGGTTAGTATAATCCTAAATGAAGAAATATGTAGGAAAATTACAAGAGAATTATCATCCAATAATAGTTTGAATGTAGAAAGTAGAGGAAGGAAAAAGGAGAGATCCAAGAGAAAGAGTAATGGGAAATCAAAGTCTAAGAATGAAATATATAAATCAAAGTCTCTTCCTAATCTGGGCGAGCACCTTCTTTTAGCTTAATCTTCATCTCACCCAAGGATTCATACACTCCCATCAACTCATGGTAGCCCCTAGGAAATAAGTTTTGGAAATAACGTAGTAACTCAATTACCTTAGCCACTTTAGAATCAGACCAATAATCTCCAATTATGGTCTCCTTAGGTTCAACATCTGTGCCCATGTTCACTTTCTTATTCCCCATAGGTTCATGATAGGCGTGCACCTTTTTATCCATACTATCCAAAACCTCACACATACCTTCTGAATGATCAATCTCCAAATTTTCTACTTCTTCCTCATCCACTATGTAGACCATCTTTCCTTTCTCCTTCTCAAGGAAAGCATGCTTACGTAGTGCAACATATGTCTAATCTACTTCATCAAAACGCACTCTGGGTCTACCTCACCAAATAACTCCTAAATGAGTTCTTCAACCTTTGCACTATCTCCCATAGTCAAGTGCTCCATAAGCCTTAATGCATCTTTCACTAGAGGTTTAGTAGAGAAGTATTCAAAATTCTGGATCATTCTTGTAGTTAAGTCTTGCCAATTTCTAGTCTCCTTATGTAATTCTGCATAAACATACCAAGTGTGTGCACAAATGCGTAAAGTAAAATAAAGTGTGTGCACCCACAATGAAGGTGGCCCTCTATCTAGAATCTCTCACACTACTAAATGTGGTGTTTAAGAGGTTGATTACCATGATATATGCAAGTTTGAGTAGGCACATTGATCATGAGGAATCAGGTTCTTAGAGAAATTCTTACTTCATTCCATTCTATGAGATTATCCCTGTGAACCATCCACCAATGCACTACTATCCCAAACAAGGTATACACCAACATATTTCTTCTTTTCACTTGATCCTTCCACTTTTCCTCCATGGCGCATAAGAATACTATAGGGTCTCCTTCTCTAGTGTACCGGGGTACATAGTTGTTACCTATCCTCATAATACATTAAGGTATTCCTCTTCGCAAAAATGCACATCTCACTTTATGCCCAACCATATCATAGGTACCATGCACCCAGTTATCACAAGTAATACTTTTAGTATCACTAATAGACTATGCATCTTCCCACTAAAGGATTCATTCCTTAGATGTCTCAAGTACTTCCGGATCTCAAATAACGCACACATAAATTCTATTCAGGTCTTCCTCACTCAAAGGTTCAACATAAGGTCCAGATTTCCCATCTGTAAAAGGGATAATAACTCATTATTCCTTGTTTTCAAAACTTATATACCAAAATTTAAACCATATATCATCATTATTTGCATAACACCAAGGGCACCCAAGTAGACTTAGGAAGTTGTCTGCTTCTGCAAATGCTAAAACCTCAAAGTCCCAGTGAACTCAACCCCTTGTATAGTAATGGATGCATCCTTTAAAACTCCTATTGGAGTGTCCTTAGTTTGATTTGCCATAAATAGTACATTAGAGGATGGTTGTAATGGAGGTCTTCCCATCTGCACCCATGCATCTAAAGTAAGCACATTATTTTCCGTGCATGTGTCAATCAATATATTTCTCAAAAGCTACCCATCCATGACAACATTTAGAGTGATCTCATTATCATAATCCAAGCTATGAGGGGGGATATTAACATATAGGATCTGCCATCCATTCTCAATACTTGCGCATGGAGTGTTTCCCTTTAACCAATTCCCTAGTAATGGAATAATATTCTCCTAGCGCAACATCTTGCATACCTCTTTCAAATCATCAACATCTGACTGGACCGTCTCTATTTCCTTCGTTTGTTCTAACTTCCATGACTATTCCTTTAAATATTGTATTTACACCTTGAAGATTTTTGAGCACTTCCATGGTTTCCTGATAAACCTCCTTCTAATGTGTAGGATTTGGGTATCTTGCATGTAAATCCTCCTCCCTAGTAATGCTAGGATTATGTTGCAAAGTTTCTCTAGCGCACCTGACTTCAATATGTGTAGTAATTTTCAAAGGTATTACCTCAGGTTCTAGTGGAAACTTTGGCATCCATTGATTTTCCATGGTGCACTGTAATCTAACCATCCATGCACCCTTGTTCTCCTGTTTATGCTACTTGCTAATATGCTCATATAATCACAAGCACTCCTCATAGTTATGATTATTTCTGCACAACAAAAGTAATATTATGAGGGAATTCACACCTGTAGTGGTAAGGAGATCCACATGTATAACATGTTCCACAAGGGAAACTCACCTCTTCTAACACCACAGCCTCGACCCCTAAATCCACCATGGTATCTTTGACCTCTGCCACGACCCCCTTCAAAGAACCCTTCATTCTGATTGTAGCACCCTTGAGTGTGATCACAATCATGGTGCTCACTTTTATGTTTAGATTTATCTGATACTCATATCTGTCATACATCAATATCAATGGCATCATGGATCTAATCAATCAACCTGTAATCTTCGGTATTGTGATTCGTGGACTAGATAATCTTATAGGTAGAAAGATACGTTCTTTCTTATCAAACATTGTAATAGTGGACAATGGCTTGCATCATGGTCTAAATGACATACATCATAGTCTAGAAAAATTAATGTACTAACCTACGGGGACAACTATCGTTAGTGTGCCCCTCTACCTCAAAATCTGTACACCAAATCCCAGTACATGTCTCATGAATTGAAATTTCTAATAGTTTATCCAAATTATTTTTTGTAGCTACAATCTAATCTTCTAAGAATGGACTCACTCTAGTGTCTATACTTCTGACTTTCACAGTGTGCATGGCTACTTCAATAACTTCACATTGATCCGTATATGTCTTATGTGACAGCACCCTCTGAAAAGGTGTGATCAAGCCTCCAACAAACCACTGTGTATGTTGGCTTACGTGGATATCATAAGAAATTTTAGACAAAAGTGTTTTAAAATGGGCATCATATTCCCAAACACTCTCAGTAGTTCCTTGCTTAATATCCTTGAGCACACATACTCTTTTTCTTGAACTCAACAATATAAAATTCCATAAGGAAAGCATCCCGTAACGATGTATAATCTACATAAGTCTGATCAGGGTCAAACTTCCTATACCAATGTGTGTGTGTGTGTGTCCCTACAATGTAGTTATGAACCGACTTACCTTGCGCTTATAAGATGTGATCCCTTTGGCATGCCATAGTATCTCACACATGTGCACATGCTCAATAACATCTTATATTCCCCTATACTCTAGAAGACAAAGCGGTAACTCCATGTAAATATTATCGGGTTGGTGAGGACCATGCCCACTAGATCCAAAACCCCTTGTGTTACCTCTACCTCTATACCCACCAGATCCAGAGCCACCTATGTCGTATGATCCACCACCTGCATCCAGAAGTGAACCATAGGATGTGCTTCCCGTGTCCCAACAGTGGTTCTAAACTAAACTCCTATAGTTTGTGAGGTGGTAGTGCTCCCAAAAGTGAGTCAAAATTCTATGCACCTTAGTTACGTGTCGATGATGCACTAAAAAGGTTCCTCCAAAAACAAAGAAGATGTTTTCGACCATATATGTACTTGATATTTAATTCACTCATGTTATTCTACTACCCAAACTAGCTTATTGGCTATTGGTTATACTAGAAAGCTGGAAAACCAAGCACAAGGGATATATTTCTAGGTAGATTCAGATGCGCACCCGTGGCGCATTTTGTCTCTATTGGCACACTTGTCATAACAGGTCAATGAGGGTTCCCTGTCATGCTTTTCCAAATGGGGGAGTTCTAAATTATCTAGCTCCACGCCCTTTGCATGAGCTCTAAATCCTTCATGAGCCATCTCTCTCCTTAACGCCATTCATTCTACAATCTCAAGTTACTTCCCTAACTCCCTCTCATGCACTTCATTGTACTTAATCCATCATTCTTCTCTTTTCCTCTCCACTGCTAAGTCCACCATCCTTCACCAAACCTGTTCTTTCCCCGCACGTGGTGGATTTAGCCTAGCCATTGGATTTTATTCCAAATTTAGGGTTACCATCAAGATTTTGATTGTCAGTGGAATGCCTTGCAAATAGGTTCCCCTAGGATAACATAAAACTGGAACTCATCTACCTCTAGGAAAGAATAAGTGGAAATTGAGTACTCCAAAATATAGCTATTCAGAACACCATGTAACCAAATATGCATAGCGTGCACCTAAATTAGATCAGCATCATAGAGGGCCTGAAAGTCTTCCTACATCCACATAAGTGTATGAAACCTCCAATTCCTTTTAGATGCATGAGAAACTAGCTAATTATACATCTTGATCGAAAAGATATCAAAGAAACTCTTATATAAACAATCATACAATTTATGCTCCACCCACGTGCACATGTCAAACTCAGATTTAATGTTGAATATCTGAGTGTATTCTTCTTCCAAATCTATTAACTCCTTAACACTTTCTAAGGTCAATCGGTACGTATTCATCACAAAATATCCGAAAATAGCGAAAAAGAGGTCCCAAAGCAATAGAACCAATGATGTAGCCTAAAATTTCTTCGAGAATAACCCAAGCATGTTGGCACATCTCTTAGCACTGAGCTAAGTGCTCATCCAAAGTGTGTAAAGGTATCAAGTCCCTCTTTAGAGTTACTTGTACAAGATGTTAGTGTGATATGTTCGGGAATATTCAAGTTCATTACCATACATAAACATTCCATAGTGCATAAACCAGATCTAGATCCTATAGAATCATGAACTAAACAATAAGTATGATAATATTAACCATACAAGAACCAGATTTAGTTATTTCTAATACCATTATCTAGCCAATATACTTTATTGCATTAATACTATAAAACATAGAAGCTTTATACACTATAGATTACATCACCATGAGTCATGTGCGCACAAAACTAACAACACAAGTCAAAATCTTCAAAACTAACATCACAACTATACAATAATTAAGTACTTCACTCTCTCTTTAAACTACATAGTTCAATACATATTTATAGGGGTGGGGACTTACCTTTTACCACCCATACATTTCTCAAAATAGGTCACATGCTGATAATAGCCATGTGCTTTTACAATAGTATGCACAACATGCAAGTGTTCTAATAATAGATGTCCTACATTTAACTCTAAGTAGAAATCCTACTATTAGATTAAACTATGCATGGCGCTTATATGTGCTTGTTCCCAAAATACCATTCGTGTAGCGCAAGTTTTTATCTCTATGTCTGCACTCGCACACTATCTCCAAAAATATACCTTATCCACAAAAATAGTTGAGTCTTGATCATGGGCACTTCAATACAATTATAGTGTCATATGTTTCCATCATCCTATATTCATGTGCCTAATACTTAGAATATATCTGGTTATTCAACAACCTTTGCAGTTCTAGGTAGAAGCAGTAGACATGGTGATTTATTTAATTAACTATGGTCCTTCAAGTGCACTAGATGGTGGAATACCAAAAGAAGCTTGGACTGGAAAAGAGGTAGATATTTATTTTCTTAGAATATTTGGTTTAGAAGCTTTTGTGCATATTGATAAATAAAATAGAAATAAGTTGGATGTTAAATCCAAGAGATGTACTTTCATTGGTTATGGCTATGGTGATTTCAGATTCTGTTTTTGGGATTTAGAAGATTCTAAGATTGTTAGGAGTCATGACATTGAATGGAATGAAAAGAGAATGTACATGGATCAAGTTTTGGTACCCAAAAATGAGTCGGTTGAGAATTTTTTGGATGAAAATGAACTCTCAGATTTAAAATTGACACCTACAAGTTTATATAGTAACCGGTGTTAGTCTACCCCTAACCGACATTGTTCACCTGTATCGGCATCGGTTACTGAAGAGCCAGATCGACATCGGTTATCTGAACTAGTGTCAGCTATAGGTGGTCAGCATCGATCCTTTGTTTGATATTGATACAAATTTGTAGAATGAGAAAAATGATCCTCTGACACCCCCAATCTCAATGAGAAGGTCACAAAGGATAACTATACATCGAGAAATATTTTCACCTTCCTTATCTTATTTATTATTGACTGATAGTGGTGAACTAGAGAGTTTTCAAGAAGCAATGTAGGATGAGACCCACATTAATTGGGAGAATGACATGGATGAGGAGATGGACTCCTTGAAATAGAACCAAACATGTGATTTGGTTAATTTTCTAGTAGGTAAAAGGGAATTACATAAAAAATGGGTTTATAAGATCAAAGAAGAATAGGGTGGACAGAAAAGATACAAAGCAAGGCTTGTAGTAAAAGTATTTGCATAAAAATCAGGTATTGATATTGATGAGATATTCACTCCTATAGTTAAAATGACTTCCATCCTTACTTTGTTATAAGTTTAGTTACAACATAAGATTTACATTTAGAACAACTTGATGTTAAGACAACTTTCCTTCATGAAAATTTGGAGGAAGAGATATATATGCAACAAATTCTTAGGTATGAAGTCAAGGGTAAGGAGAAACTTGTGTAAATGTTGAAAAAGAGCTTGTATGGGCTCAAGAAATCTCCAAGGAAATGGTATATGAGGTTTGATAGATTTATGTATGAGCATGGTTATATGAGATGTGAATCTAACCATTGTGTTTATTTCAAGAAGATTGGAAATGGGAGCTATGTTATTTTTTATTGTATGTGGAGGATATACTTATTGCAAGATCTAGTATGTAAGACATTGGTGAGCTTAAAGAAAAGCTAGCTCATACATTTCTAATGAAGTATTTATGAGTTGTAAAGAAAATCCATGACATGCAAACACACATAGACATGAAGAACAGGAAGTTATATTTGTCTCAAGAGAATTACATCAATAAGTTGTTGGAAAGGTTTAATATGTAGAGTTCAAAACCTATAAGTACACCTATGACTGGATAATTCAAATTGATAAAATATCAGTTTCCTACATCACATGAGGAGGTCAAGTACATGGCACGAGTTCTAGATACTTCAGTAGTTAGAAGTATCATGTATGTTATGGTTTGTACTAGACCATACGTTGCATAGGTAGTGGGAGTTGTGAGAATATTTATGGCCAATCAAGGCAAAGAGCATTGGAAATTAGTCCAATGGATTCACAATTATTTGAGAGGGACATCCGACATACAATTATGTTATAGAGGGTTAGATATTTCTTTATGCAGCTATGTTGATTCAGATATGGTTGGTGATTTGGATGGTAGGAGAAGCACCACTGAATATTTTTTCAAATTTGGTGGCATGACAGATAGCTAGATTTCAAGATTGTACAAGGTTGTGGCCTTGTCTACTATAGAGGCATAATATGTTGTAGCTAAAAAAGCTAGCAAAGAAATGATATGGATGAGCACGTTTATGGAAGAGTTGGGAAAGGAGAAAGAGGATTACAAATTATACAGTGATAGTCATAGTGTGATTAATCTAAAAAAGAACTTAGTGTTTCATTCAAGAATGAAACATATTCAGTTGAGATATCACTTCATACGGTAGGTATTGGAGGATGAGCAGCTGAAGCTGGAGAAAATTCATACGAATAAGAACCCTAAGGATATGCTAACAAATCCGTTGACAAAGGAGAAGTTTGAGATACACTCCATTTTTGTTGGTCTTCGAGTTTGATACTTAAATATGGATAAAATGGCCAAGCAAAGGATCCAAGAATGGAGTTGTATGGTATAATGAAGTAATTGATCTCAAAGTGAGAGATTGTTGAGTTTTGGAATTTAATTGCTTCACATTATCATGATTATTAACTTGATAGAATACACATTAACCGGCATTGGTCGGATGACCTGCGTTAGTCACTTGGGGACCGGTATCGGTCAAGGAAAGGAGGAACCAACATCAGTTAGGGTAACCAACATTGGTTACATGTACGTGATTGTTTTATTTAACTCATGAGAATTAGATTTAACCTTTGATATAAAGTTGATCTAATGGTTGTAATAGTATAGCTAGGTTGCCCTAAGTTTTTATATGGTTATATAAGTTAGAAAAATAGGGTTAGAAGATAAGAAGGGAGAATTATAAGTAGGAATTCTTGGAGAGAGAGAAAGAAAATCTTGTGAGGAAGAAATTATTTTACATCTAGGAGGTGTGGAAGATTGCAAATATTCAATTGTATATCCTCTTTGAAGCTTTGAATAATAATATTGGTTGTTTCTTGGTGGACGTAGCCCACACTAGGTGAACCACATTATATCTTGCATATTACTCTTCTGGTTTATTTCTATATTTATTACTTGTATGTTTAGATCTGAATAATATATCTGTACAACTGGTGTGATTAACCCCAATAGTCCAGAGTAAGGTGAATTGTTAAATTCAGCCATCACTTTATTCATTAACTCATTTCCCATTGGTACATACAATCTATCCTCATACCTCATAATTCCTTCTTCATCTAACTAAAATCCTTTGACGTCGCATCCTTTGGATTTGAAGCAAGTGCTATTTTTACCTGCTGAAAGTATAGATCAAACATTAAGGTTATTTTGACCTCATTCTTAAATTGAGTTCTCAAATTCACAACTGCAGAAATATATTTTCTACAACTTTGTGCATCTACAACTCTATTTTCTTTGCCTTTTATGTAGTTGATGTCAAAATCATATTGAGATATGAACTCCAATTAGATTCTTTGCCTTGCATTTAAGTTAGGCTGAGTGAAGATATATTTCAACCCAAGATGGTTAGTTTTTAACTCAAAGGGCTTCCTAAGAGGTAATGTCTCCAAACTTGCATTGCATGTACTATTACAGAAAGCTCTAAATCATGGGGAACATAATTCTACTCATGAAATTTAAGCTTTCTACTTTTGTATTCTATTACATGATCATTTTTCATCAATATACCCCAAATCCCTCCTTAGAAGCATCTATCACCACAGTAAAACTCCCATTTGGATCAAGAACAGTCAAATAGGGGAAAAATTTAGTTTTTACTTCAAGGTGTTAAATGTAGCCTCACAATTTTCAATCCATAATTTTTTTGTTATATTTATTTTAAAATGAATTTATTGGGGAAACAACCCTTGAAAAATCATTTACAAATTTTCTATAGTCAATACAAAGTCTTAAGGTTCCATCTTTCTTTTTAACAAAGATCACCGGTTCTCTCCAAGGTGAGACACTCTGCCTTATTAACCCTTTAGACAATAATTCATGTAGTTTTACCTTAAGCTCTACCAATTCATTGGTAGTCATTCGATAGGGTTCCTTGGAAATAGGTTCCATTCTTGGTTTGATTTCAATGGTGAATTCAAATTCTCTTTTTAGTGGAAGACCTGGTAGCTCTTCTAGAAACACATCATTATAATTATGTAACAAGGAGTCTATTTCCAAAAAATTACCTCCTTCAAGCTGAATCTGAAATTTTTATTGCATAAATAATACAACCCTTATTTTTCACCTTCTTCAGGTGCATAGCAGATATTTCTCTAACTTTTATGCTTCTCTTTATTCCTTGAATGTCTTTTAATTTTTACAAGTCACCTAAACACCTTATATGTTTCCAAAAACAATCTAAAAGTGAATTTTGATTAGTCAACAAGTTCACACAAATTATTATGTCATAAGACCCTAGAGGTGACACACACATGTCTACCTCAGTTGCGAAGCTTGGTAATTCTAAGGTTGTGCTAAAAGACACTTTCTAATTTTGTGGACAACATTATTCCCATATTGGATAGTCCATGGTTTTTCCATAAAACTAGATTTATGTTTTAATTTAGTAACTAAATTGCTAGAAATAAAACATTCAAAATCACTAATATCAAAAAGTATAGTTACAAGTAGGCCATACAACTTACCTGACACTTCTATGTGTGTAGCCTTTTCATCTGTTTGTCACCTATCATAGAATGTATCTTATGTTGCTGGTTGTTGTCATTTTTTTCTTTAAAGGGAAATGAATTGCATAATGGCTTCCTCCATAGTTAAAAAAACCTCCGAAAGGTCCTTTCTTAGGCTCATATTTATTCTCAGCCTTAAAAGTATTGTTTTGCCCATGATTACCCTTTTGTCCATTATTCTTGTTATTTTTGCAGCTTTACATGTTGTTTTTTTCTTTTCATTTCTAGCCACAGGATTACTTTTATTCCCAAACATATTCCATGTACCCTTCTTGGGTGGAAAAGACAAAGAAGAATTCCCATTTTTCTTATGTTTTTACTCCTTATGTGCAGAAATTGCCTTCAATTTTCTCTTGTCAAATGGATTTTTCACCATTTTTCCATAGTGGCGAGGATATGTACATCCACCTCACTTCCTATGATAAGATACATCCCCATGATAAACTTCCTTATATGGAATTTTTCATTTGTTTGATACTATGGTACATATTTGAGAATCTTGGTGAACTTCTCCTAATATTCTATTACCGACAGTTTACCCTAAGTTAAGGTTTAGAACTCTATCATTTTCTAATCATATTAGAGTGAGGCAGCTAGCACTTCCTAAAATGACCCTTGAATTGGTTCCATGTGATGTTTGTCTCATCAACATTAAGCTCAACCTTGTGGTTGTCCCACCATGAAGATGCTTCATGGGAGAGATGATAAGATCCTCATATCGCTTTGGTTTCCTCGGAGAAATTTCTTATCATGAAATATTTCTCCATCTCATTGAGAAAATTCTTAACCCCATCACTTAGGGTGGTTCCATCAAATATTGGTGGACTTATCCTCTTTATATCACTAGTCAATTCAGCTTCCAATCTTTCCCTCTTATTCTCGGGTTGATTGGGTACATTCATGTTAGCATTGTTTCGGTATTAATTGCAACATTACAATTTGTAACAATGAGGTCATCAAAGCATCATTGTTGCTCTCATCATGTGGCTTCCCCTGAGATTTCTCACTATCAGTCTCAATGTTATTTCCAACCACTTGTTGTTCAAGAACAACAATCCTATTCCTTGTGTCCTACATGGCAACAAGGATTTCATCCAACTTTTGAGTTGTAGTTGCTTCACCACCCAGAGGTGGGTTATTTGCAGCATGTCCCCTTGTTCTTACCATTTCTATAATCAAGATTTTTTTTTATCAAAAGTGGACTCAAATAGGTCTAAGAGTTGCAACCTTCAACTCTGATACCAAGATGTAACATCCCTATTTCATGATTACAAAAGTAGGGGAATTTTTTTGTTTATATCAATGTTCACTATTCTAAATTCAGCATTTAGAACCACATTTAATCTGCTAATCAATCCTAAAACAATAACCATATGTAGTTGTTATGAGTCGGTATAAAACTGATATCTGATATTTCATTTCATTTATGACTCGGTATAAAACCGATCTCTCATATTTCATTTCATTGTATACTTTGTATACTTGTGGTTCCCTTTTTCATTTAAGGGCTCATCAAGTGCAACTGACCAAGGGATTATCTAGGTATTTGTTACAAATACCCATCCTATATCTTGCACCTTAGTCTAGTGAATTTAATATGACATACCTAACATCTTGTGATACTTTGGCCAAAGTTTTAGACATGTTTTTCATGCCTATATTCCAAGATGACATACTCGTCATGAAGGAATATGTCTTTCACCACACTTGAAATTGTTATCTTGATTAGACTTTCTTGACTTATGTCAATCCTTCCATTTCAATACGACCTTGATTAGAGGATATGAATGGAATATTGCACCATAATGAATGCTCCACAATAACCACCTAATGAGCCCCATCATTAGATGGGTACTGTGCAATAGTGGTTATGCTGCAACAACCCATTAAGTCCCAGAAATCTAAACCTCCCTTCTTAACAAGTTCATTAATCCCTTTAATTCACATCTTGTTAATCCTACCCTAGTTATTTTCAGCCATTAGGTTTCATTCCTAAGGACTAACTTGGGTTCTATCAGCATTCCAATAAGGAATGTTATGTTTCCACTTAAATCAATAAGAAGGATCTGTAGATTTATTTTTTCTCATTACTTATTCTCTTTTAAGTATGAAATTTCCTTTAGTTGATTAAGTATCTTAGAAACATATTATTAGTATATTATAGGGAAACAACCACATACATCCAAATATACTTTAGGAGCATTTGAAAGTTCATTTTCTTGGCTCCAAATAGGTTCTATGCTTTCAACCCGCAATAGTTCTCTTGACTTAACATTCATTTTCCTTTAAGTCATTCAACTATTCGAACTATTATAACTTAGTTAAACATTATCCCCTAAGTATAACTCATCTATGATGGGAGGGTATTCCACATCCACCTTATATTTTATCTGAAAGGTTCATTTTGTTACCACATAGTGAACAACCCCTTTCCTTAAGGTTTCATAACATGATTACATTATGGATTCAAGTCAAATATTTATCATATTAATGACCTCATCATTGTAGCAAGAAGAACTTTGTTCTTAATGCCTTAAGGATTAGTTCAAGCTATACACCTAATCCCATTATGTCATTCTTATCCTTTCCTAAGTACAATTCCATTTCCTTATTGTACTTAGTTCATCAATTAGGATAGGTAGGATTGCATTTTATTATAATCACTTAGACCCCTTTTACAAGGTAGATTCTTATATATGTACTTAATGAGATTAAGTACTCTTTGTGATTATTCCCTAAGCTTTGAATCCTTAATCTTAGTTATGCAATCCATACTTATTTTATAACAATCCTTATAAAACAATCATACAAGTATTGACTTATAATGTTGTAATTAAGCATAGTCATTTATAACTTAATTCCTACAACAATATAACTTGTTTATTACAACTTATTCTTTACTATCTTATTCAAAATGAATTCAGTAATCATAAGTCATATGAGCCAATAATCATCTTATATTTAAGTTATTTTCAATCAAACTATTCATATAAGTCAATCACGAAATACAATGCTTTACATCTTTCTTTTTTCCCACAATATCAAGGATCAACAATAATATTCCTTGCTTCAAAATAGTAACATGAAGTTGGTAACATTTCATATAACTTTCCCAAGATTATTAATCAATGTCAAGAAGTAAAGTAATGCATATCAACTGATTCCCTACAATCTTACTTTCTAAGTGAAAGAATTCTTAAATTGAAAACATCATTCACACACAACTGAACCAATCAAGAGAGAATGATTCAAGAAACAACTTCTATTATTTCCAAAATAAGAAGTCAATTCAAGTAGACAAGAAGTAATCAAATTCTTTCAAGTATTTTACATAAATAGCCTTAGGTCTTAACATTTATTCATAATAATAATTCAGTAAATGAAACATAATCTTTTCATCAAATTACATTTCTTCAATCAATAAAATAATTGCAGCTTTCCACAAGCCTTCCTCTTTTCCTCTTTTATGAAATTTATCTGTAATATTGTTAGCATCTATCAGTTCATTTGAACTAAGCATGATAGGAGCTAAATCCTTGAAACCATATGTTCTAACTAACAACTTCAAGAAGGAACATTGCTTACTAATAGAAATTAGTCAAGGGTTCATAAATATCTTCTCATGTTTGAACACTTCGAGAACAATCTTACACAAGTGTATCCAAACCTGTGAATGTTAGCATCTAACAATCCAATCAAGTATGAATCCTATCAACTAGAAGAAATTCAACAAATAGATTTAGCATTCATCCATTATTCATCCAAACAAGTAACCCAAAACTATACAAGTATACATTCTCGCTTTAAGAAATATCATACCAATAATGCAAAGCCAAGTATACATAACAACAAAAGGGAAAACATGAGTATAAATGCCTTAATCATGTAGCCCATACTACATGATTAAAACATTACACTCAGGTCTAAATAATTACATTTAAGAATGAATTCAATTGCAACAATCCTTTGACCTATAGGTTTAATAAGAATTTGATGCAAACTGGAAGAGAGAGAAATATTATACTAACAACAACAATCTTTCAAAAACCACAGTCCATTTTAGCTTACATAAAAGTAATCCATACATTAACACTTGGCTCAAACCAATTGGAATGCATGCAAGATATTGGAATTACACAACACAATATTATTCAATAAGATAGTCCTTAATCACAAAAAGTAATCCATATCATGACCAACAAAGGCCATATCCCAACTAGTATATCACTCAGGAAGCAACTAGAATGATTCAAACCATGAACAAAGAATTCTCACAAAATATACAACCATCTAAACAAAGTTAATCGATATCTTTGATCATCTTCGAATGATCAAGGGTATTGATAAGAATTTTAATTTTTATCTTAGAGTAAGGGTAATCATTTAAACTCCTCCTAACAGTTCTAGGTTAGGATCATAAGTAATACAAATTTTCAAGGAAGATCAAACAATAACTATGTTCGAAACTTATTCATACTAGAAGCTAAGATAACTCAGTATACCCTTAACACTAGTGGTCTTACCCATGTAACCACTAAGTTCATAAAATAAAAAATGAACACAAGTTACAGTCAATATTAACACAACCCTATCACACTGTTTAATCAAATGTTAAACCAAACTTTCTACCCGATAGTAACAAAATATGAAACAATCATAAAGATAGGGAAAAGAAACCAAAATCATACAATCACGGAAGTATTTAAACCCTAACAAGAGTTTAGAGAAGCAAGGCCAAATGGGAAAGTCTCAATGCATAGCCATAAGCCCTTTTAGAACAATGACGACATGCATATATTGTCAGTGGATTAAAATAACATCAAAAGGTTAAATAAGATGAATCCCAACATGGGTTATCAACATCCAAATGGATCTTAGCAAAACCAAAACACATCACTTACAGACATGGTCTATATCCACCATGTGTATGAGTTTCCAACTCCACCAAAAATGAAGTCAATCAAAGTAAGCATGCAACCCAACAAACTTATAGTGCTAGATCTCAAGAGTTTGAGTATTCAAACCATTTTAACAAATACAAACCCAAATAGGTCAAACCAAGAAATCATTTAACAACACTAAATCAACTTGACTGGGTGTTCAAGTTCCAACTTGACCCATCACACATAAGATCGTCTATTAATAAAGCATGCCACCGTCGGGTTTGGTATACAAACAATCACACAGAGATCAATAACCCAACTATTGGGTTTGATTAAAAACCACTTAAACATGCAACTCGAATTATATATATTTATTCTTTCCATTTCAGTCATGGTGAGTCATTTTTACAATCACCCATAACAGATATAGTTGAAAATATTGACATGCACTTCATTTAAAAGCATTCATAACAAATTTAAATCAAAAACTAGTTCATAAACCACTTACCAAGAAAGAGATTCCATTTTAATATGCAATATCAAAACCCAAAACCCCAAAATTCTTTCTATAATAAGAAAAGTTCCTTTTATGAACTAATTAAATAGAACAAGTTTTTGCAAGGGATTAGAGCCTATCATGCCTGGTAGAGCTTCCCAAAGTCTTCTTCCATCTCCCAAGTTTCTTCTTACAATTCTCACGATAGTATCCACAGTTGAAACAAATCAACCTTCAAAAAATCCCCACATTCCTTGTCCACTGAAATATTCTCCAACAATATCTCCACAAAAATATAAGTGAAGCTTTCAAAACCAAGATCGAACCAAATCAAACACTTCCCATATTGACATGCAAAACAAGAGAGAGAAAAATGGAAGGAGTGACAATGAAACCAAAATAACCAAATCTTTGTTAAATCCTGTGTATTTTCCCCAAGGTGGTTTAGAATGATTTTAAAAATAATTAATGCTAGATAGGATGGTTTGTCTATCTCACCAACCCACCGACCTTCTCTATTCCTCATAGCCATTCACTAACAGTTCAAATGATCATGCCACTAGTTTTAGTGCAAGTTTTTAGCAACTTGCCAAATTTTAATTTTCTTCTTTGCTAAGGAGTGGCGGTAGCCACCATTAATGTCCACCATTAAAACTTCCAAGTACATGTTAGGGTGGTGGAAACCACAAACCTCACCACTTGACCATGCATCCACAATAGTCGACTAGGGTTAGTCTTGAGTTAGGTTCCATGTCCCTTTCCCAACTTAGGTTAGGTTTTAATTGATAACATTTCAATACTTATCAACTTAGCATAGGTCTTAGATTAGGTTCACAAGCCACCTTAATAATTTGTATGCCTTAGGTCTAGGTTAGACCTTTAGGAATTTTAGTGTTATCAAAACATTAGGCATAGTCTTGGTCTTACGTAACTACAAAACAGAGACCTTACCAATCCATGCAACATTTATTTATATGGAGAAGTGCTTCTGAATGGTGGCTCCAACACACTTTCTAGCCATTAAAATGGGACTAAGAACATAGGAAAATTGGAACATATCATTAGAACTCATTAGTATAAGATTGATAATACATAATCAAAGAATAACTACAATCTCTTACATTCAATCATAATTATAGATCGAATTAAGATAATTCCTTGGATAAATGAAACTGATCCAAGGTATTTTCTTAATCGATTCTCAATACCAATAAATTAATTATTCCAAACTTAGTGTAATTTCCCAAATTACCAGCTTACCCAATAGTTCCAAGAACAAAATTCAAACTTTCCACAAGCTGAAGACATCTAGTTCATTTCATGAACTAATTAAGTAAACATCACAATTCAAGAGTACATTACAAATAAGTGAAGGATTAATTACAAAAATATTAACTGAGATAAACATTAATCTAACAACATGATTTAATTAGTTCTACATATCAGCAACTCAAGAACAATCACATGTCAACATTGCAATCCACTTCACAATGAGCAAGTATAGATGAAAGAATTGTAGAGGTGTTACATGTAATCATGTGTAACCGTAGCTTATAAAAAAATGGTGATAGAAATATGTATCTCCCATATGGACCTTAATGTCATCACCAATTGGTGCCCATCCCATCATCAAAGTATCGTCTAGATCCCAAACTCTAAGAACACATGCAAGGCAACTAATGGCAATATGGTTCCATGCCTATATCGTAACAAAGTGCACAGCCCCACAAAAATTTGTCTACGGTAGGTAATAAGATGAAGATCCCATTATAGGTGTGCCAAAATACATTGTCCCTAGTAATATCTCTCTCTTCTTATCAATCTATGAATTATACCAATCAAGCTTAGTGGAAAAGAGGTACCTGTCTTTTCGAGGAAGTAGGAAGCACGACATGACCCATCAAATATACAACTACATGAGATAGTCGTTGATCTTGAAAGAATTTGTGTAATTGCATGGCCATACCCTTTCGTCAGGGTATGTCCCGGAGGCCAAACATCTCTACAAGACACTGTGTAATATGGGCGGCATCCCCATCATACTCTATTAATTTTCCCTAGATTGAAACTTTAAGAATCTGCCACACATCCTCTAATGCAATGGTCATATCTCTAGTAATGAAGAGAAAGCATTAACTCTCGATGTTTCATTTCTCAACTAAGGATGTCAGTAGACTATGATCCAATGTAATCGGTGGCATCTAGGCCTTGTATGTGTGTCTAATCACCTCTAAGGTGATGTCCAGATAGACCCTATCCATTTGCCTGAAGGTTTCCTCGAAAGAGTGCAACCTCACATGTTGTTTATGTGTCTCCAAGGTAGAAATTTCACCCTGCAAGATCAACTAGAAAACTTATTAAATTCATTTCTTCTAAGAAGGTCATCTAATTTTCTTCTATTGTCACCCTTGGGTTCTTCAAAAGTTCCCTAATTTCTTCTAAAGTAATCTAAAAATCACTTTTCCCCTCTAGAGCTTTCCTATCAGCATATGCATGCCCCTTTTAACATACACGTGCCACTTTTGGTCTATACACACCTATTTCCATGCCTACGCACCCACATGTTTGGATATCCCCTCTTTAGTGCATACACACCTCTCGTCCACATATGTGTGCCCTTTACAGTGCATGTGTGCATACGTCATGCCTTGCCCAAACCCTAGCGCATGCACACCCTTCTCGGCACATGCGCACCTACGTATATGCCTTGCCAAAACCATAGTACTTACACTCCCCATTTGGTGCATGCACACCTAAGTTTATGCCAAAATATAAACCTTGATGCTTACGCATGCACGGACAAAGATATGCGAGCCCCAAGGGCCACCCATATGCTTCGCACCTACTTATAATTGGTATGTTAATAAATGACACAAGTAATTTTTTGTGTCACATACCGAGCTCCATCTCAAGGTGGTTACATGTACTCTCTAACGATGTCTTTGCACATCATCTGTACCTAAACTTGATCCATCTCTCCCGCACGTGAGAGCAAAATCAATAATAAAATTAGTAGAGTTTTGTATCAAATATCTAGTTGCGATGATTTTATCCCCACCCCCCAATGTGTTTTCACCCCTATGAGGTCGAGATGCATGATTTAACCTCTTTGATCTTTCTATTTTCTTCTAGGAATCATCGCATGATGATTATTTTTAATAAATAATCAAATTTCGTTTGTTTTCACTACGTTAGGGAATGTTTTTGCTTCCCAACGACCCTTTCTACTACCTAGGGCATATTGTTACTTTCCATCATTATTTCGCAACGTCCTACGATATTTTAACTCTTCTAAATCATTTTTCTTATTGGAAAATTTAAAAATTTTAAAAATCATAAAACACCCAAAAATTGGAAATCAATCAAAAATCCAAAAAATTGTAAAAAATAAAAAATTTGCAAAGGCATGCATGGAGTGAATCTGTATAGAATGCATTATCCTCAAACATAAAAATTTTATTACAAAATCATCTTTTGTTTGTTTTCACTTGTTCTCGTGCAATGACTCGCATATCATTCTAATCTACCTCTATTAACAAAAGTCAGTTTTCTTGTTATGTCTGTACTATCTTAGCACAAACAAGTTATCTAGTAACATGTTGTAGTGCATGAGTGATTTTTCATGGGAATTATTATGTCCTCCATCATTCCCCTTGCATGAATCCTTTTTTGGGACACCATTTTCAACCCTTTTCGTTAAACACGAACAATCGGGAATTGAAGCTTGATAACAAAAACATTAGTACAACTGTCTTGAACATTGTTTTTTTGAGTATGTGTGTTTGTACTTATTTCCCTTTCTAGTTAGCTTGTTTACTTTCTCGTATTTTATTTCATTGTGTATGTTGCATGGATTTAAGCATTATTAACAATGACCAATTGTTCGTATTATAAATTTCAATATTATTTTACACTTTTCATGTATGTGTATATTTTAATAAGGTTCGGTGATGTTTATAATTTAAGAAAAGTGATGAAACAAAGGTTTTTATTGAACAAATTGGATGTAAAAGCTATTCCCACTTTTAGTTATCCATTCTCATTACTATTCAAGATTTATTCTATCTTTTTCCATCTAATTTTTGATCGTCGATTGACTTCTTTTATCACCCCTTCGACACTCAAGGGGGAATCCTCCATTCTACTAATTTTTCTTCAAAAAATTTCTTGTTTATGCTTGTCTACTTTCTTTTCAGTGACGTCACTTACGCCACCCCGAAGAGGGGAAAATGTAGACACCTAAAATCCACTTCCGTAGTTTTAATGCTAAAGTGGTACCGATTATCCTCTATTTCCCCATTTTAGTTATAATTAGTGATTTCCGCTAATTAAATAACATTTACTTCCATTTTGATCAATTAGTGACACTTCATTAATTAACTAGCCTCGTTACATTCTAGATGTCTATTGATGAAACTTCGTTAGTTATAATCATCTTCGAATCAACAATTAGTTATTAATTATATAATTAAGCCTTTTTAAAAAGCATTTAATCAGTAAACCCTCTTATTGGCTAAATCCACTTTCAAATGCTTCAAATATCATAAAATTCCTCTTCAAACAACTCCATTTAGCTTAAAAACTTATTCTATCCTCTTAATTAATCTAATTGATTAATTAAAAGAACCCTCAACTCCCATAAAGTGTTAACTAAAGGTTAACTCACATGCTAACTCACCTAGATTTGGTTAACTAAACTAAAGTTACTTTATGCTTTATTCATTTGTCCCACATGCACCAAGTTGCAATCATTTCCCAAATGGAAAGCCTATAAAAAGGACCAAGCTCCTTCTTCTCAAATTTACACCATATTTTGAATAGCATTAATCATCTAAAACATATGAGCCTTACTCCATTGGTGGAATATCTTGTGTCCCCATTTACATCCATTTCTTCAAGATGGTTAGTAAAGGAATATCTAATATGGACTTGTAGCCATTATTAGAGAGGTCCTTTCACCTTCAATTAAGTAGCAACAACACACACTTTGATTACTTTTTTATCTTCATAGGTTCAATTCTTGTAGTAATCAATTAAACATAGTAGGAATGCTTGTGATTTAAATGGTTAATTTCATTTAGATTTCCTTGTGTATTCCATTAAGCTTTGATCTTTGATGTTTCATTTCTAAACTTAAGCTTGGCTCTAGACTATTATGGTGGTAGTCTTTATTAGTTAGTTGTTGTAAAATTTTGGGGTGTTATCACATTCCATAGGGACCTATAATGTAGTACATTAAATATCCCAGCAAGATTTTGTGTGTTAGGTATAAGAGAATGATACCTTCAAATCACCTATTTTTAGTCTTTATTCAATAAGGGGATATCGCTACCGCACATAAGGAATATGTTATCTTGGGCATTTGAGTCACATATCGAGGAGCGAGAAATTGAGGTGAACACACATTCATTACTAGATAGCCATGAGAAGGAAACCTCTAGAGATATGTTTCGATAGTATATTCCATTAATTATTAGATGAGAGAGCGTGTAACATGCTTAACAAGATATCGGTGGAGGTGGGTGCCCAAATTTTTGATAAGAACAACAATATATGGTTTATGCAGAGGGAGTTGGATGAGAAGAATAAAGAGATAAGAGAAAGGGACAAAGAGATAAAGGAGAAGGAAAAGATTATTGTGCAATTAAAACAAGAGTTAAGGGAGGAAAAAGGGTGGACCTACGTGGATTATAAAAAGGCAAAGTGAATAGCTGATGTAATCTTACTAGCCCACCCAGATCTAGCCCCTCCTATTAAAACCAAGTATGAAATTGTTTTCCATTTTCTAGAGGATTTAACATGCATAATCACAACTCAACATCCACCTCTTGCATTGGAATCTATAGAAGATGTATTGGCGAGACAGAAGCAACAAGAAAAATAACAAATTGAAACCACCATTACACAATACAATGAATTAATTGAATTAGTAAAGGTAGTAGCTCACATGGCAGAAGTTGGCTATGACAATTGTCAATATAGGGATCATGTAGTGGGACTACTTGTTGCAAAAGACAAGGAAGATCTAAAAGAGTTTTAGGCCAAAAATAAAGGAAACAAGGCTAAATGAGAAAGAGTCTTAGTAGAAGTTGACTAGAAATGGGAGGAAATTGATTCTTTGAGGGCCTTAAGTAAAAATAAGTTTAAAATAACTTTACTCACAATTTACGCATAGGATGGATGCGCTAGCTGGTGTAGGAAAATAATTGGAGACTCTTATTGAAACATTTAAGGTGAAGGGTGAGGATCTGACTTTTGAAGAGGTTCATGCCATTATAGGTGATGCCTTTACTCAAGAAAGTATTGAATTATAGGGGTGGAAAATATTGGAGGCATTAGTGAATAAGGAATTCCCCCTCCTTTTTGCACAGTAGCACTTGGATTATTTCATTAATTGGTGCAAGAAGTATAGATATTATTTCATCCTTTGGTAATTGGATAATTCTTTATCATTATTTGTGTGATCAAGTAGAGTGTTGCCGAGGATGGACAACATGCCTAGTGTGGGTTAATGTTGGGCACCCAAAATGTCTAAGTTTTTATGAATGTAGTGATACACAAGTGCGCATTGGTGAGTGCTTGCTGGAGAATAGGGTTTGTAGGATGAATAAGTAAGGAGATGTGCATAAGGATCATAGAAGGAAGGTAGAAGAATTATTTAATTTTTGTATATGGGGCTAAATATAGACTTGGAGTATGTGACATGTAAGGAGGATTGGGAAGTCAAGAAGAGTCTATTTTTAAGGAAATAACTTACAGTTTGAACATGCACATGGAGCTAATAATATGATTAGAACTAGAGTTAATTATATATGATCTATTATTAGGTGAAGCTTGCATGCTTCCTTAGTTTCTTTTGTAGTGGCGCATGGCTATTCTTAGCATGCAGCCTATTTTGAGAAGTGCATGGGTGGTGAAGGGAAAGTCCCCACCCCATATATATCTGTGTGTGTGTGTGTGTGTGTGTGTGTGTGTGTGTGTGTGTGTGTGTGTGTGTGTGTGTGTGTGTGTGTGTGTGTGTGTGTGCGTGTGTGTATGTATGTATGTATGTATGTATTGATTTGCATGGTTTAGAGGGGAGACATGATGTGCTTTGAGTTGTAACAAAGTTATGTTATTCGGTATAATACATGCATGCATTTATGATGTTTCTTATGGTGTATTCAGCTACTATGTTTTGATGGAATAATATAATGGATTGTTATGGTTGGATATTGGTTGTTGATGTATCTATTACTGGTGATTATATGGTGAATTTGATCCTAATTATTATGTGATTTATATGTTTATTTTATTATGTATGTTTCCAATTCAAGTTCATGAATCTGATTGTTAAAGTGGGTTATGTGCCTTGTGATTTTGTTATTATGAACATGCATGCTAACTCCATGGTAAGACCATAACAAATAAGGACCTAGTACCTTTCCGTGCTTTGGGTGAGTGCTCAAATTTATATGAGTGATGTGTCAATGTGTATAGGTTTTGATCAAGAAAAAAACTACACTTAGTGACACCAATAGATGACCTATGTCATGAAATAAATATAATAAAATACCAAAAGTGAAGAAGATACCGAAAAGTTAGAAAATAAAGTAGATTGAACAAACTTGTCTAGTAAGGACACTAGCACTGAGAGGTAGTGTCCTAACTAGATATTACTTTCCCAAAAACAAGAAATAGAAACAACACTAAGATCGTGGAAAGGTATCCTTGTGACATGACCAAAATATTAAATGCAAGTAACAAGAGGCAAATTCATAATAAAAAATAGTTGAAACTAGTAAAAGGACTAAGAAAAAGGTATCACTAATGTCTAATATTTGCACTAGGAAATCATACATATAACAACATACTACAGGCATCATGTAATAGTAATAAATGCATATTATTATGTCTACATCCACTAGATCTGAACATAACATGCATGATGGGAACTTATTGCAAATTCCAATTGTTCCTTAGAGCACTTGAGCCTTTCCTTCAATATAAGGTTAGGAAATCCCCCTACCTCTTTAGAGGGAGTATTTGAACAAGACAAACACCAAGATTATTTCATAATAGAGTTTGAAAATCCTTCTCCAAACCAATAAAACCCTAAAATCTTTCAAGTCCTCATTTTTACTAGGAACAAGAATGTCAGAGTCACAATACTCTTCCTCAATGATTGTTTTCAAATCTAACCATCCACAACATTGATTAATCTACTACCAAATAACATCCTAACTCCTCACATGCTGGTTATCACCAACCTATATCCAAGGAAGAGTTGGGACAATGTATACCCCACCCATTTTCCATGAATGTATACCCTTATGGCCCTCTCCTTCAATAGAACTATGAAAGAAAAATTTGTTGGTGGCATGCAAATTGGGGCTATTCACTAGATAATTTTCATGCCCTTTGATCCTATTCTTATAGATTTCTCTTTGGTAAAAACTTTGATAATGAATCTATCACTTGAGAAAGGTTAGATGCCACGATTAAGGCACATGATAAAACCCAATAACATGATTGAAATGAAGTGGTTCATCAAGCTATTAAATGTCTTAAAATATACAATGACTACCTTTCGATCATTTCAACTATGAAAAATACAATTTTAATCATATCAGCAAGGAAGTTACCAATGTTGTTGATGCCTCATATCCCTCTACTAGTATGTATATAGAAAATATGTGTCATAGGAATGGTTCAAATCATATTATCGCATGTATCAAACCCACTTATCCTTCCTTATCCTATGATAACCCCTACATGATCATCTATCCCTATTCATCATGAAAAAAAAATCATGAATAAGCTCCTATATCATATTCCTCAGCACAAATGAATGCCATTGGCCCCTGTGTAGACATCCCTCCAAAGCTGATCCCATCTACCTATTATCATGTTCATCCCTATGTCATTGGCATGTGTGATGGTACTTATAACATGTCCAATCCCATATAAATGAAGGTTAACACTCCACTACCATAATTTTTGGCTAGCCCCTCTCCTTTAGAACCAATTCAAACTAATTCTTCCAAGGTTGAGACCATTTCATATCCCATCCTTGATTATTGGGGTCTTCTTGCATAAATTTATCACTTCCCTATTCAAATCTCATTCTTATAGATCCTTTGTCCCTAACCCAAACATCATGAGAACCTTATGACCACACTCTTTTCCATGAACATTCCTTTTCTACCCACTTTGGGGGAGAAGCATGAACTACCTTGTTCATAAGAAAACGTCATGAATAAATGTGAAGAGTTATCCATTTTCAATGAAATTTCTACAGACTTTTCTTCATGCATAATTTCTGTTTTTATTCCATGATATCAAATGAGCTCCTATTTTATGATGACAACCATCCTTTCTTTATCTAAGTTCAGATTAGCCACACCATGGTTAAAATATCCCTTATAGAAAAAATTTATAGCACTTGTGTCACCTATATTGACTTCATTAAGATACGTTGTTACTCTATATACAACTAAAAATTCTCTCTGAGCATGTTTCATGGCTACGATCATTAACATGTTTCCATGGGTTTCATTTATCTCCCTATCATTCTTCCCCTATGTAGCATTTACATAAAATTCATGGTCTTATATTTCCTCTTGCCTTATAATATCCTCCTAGGACGATTATGGAATCATCACATGTGTGCACTCTCATCATCATCTTGTCAATATACCAAGTTCACACACCTAAGAGATATCTATAAAGTTCAATATGACACCAAACCTTAGAACTTTGACCTATTTTGATAACATGAGACCTTCAAAATTACCATCCTTGAAGAAATTCCTACCATCCCCTTTCAGGAATGCCAATTCTTCAAATGTTCAGTGGATTCTCTTCATGGCTATAGTGTTCATCTCGAGGTTGTGGGCCATACTCTTCCCAACCTTATCAATTTTTAAAATGACGAGCTTGAAGGATTCACCTTAAAATTCAAGCCTCCGATCTTCCTAATGTAATTATCTCCCAATTACCTTCTACCTTATGACTATTTTCATTTAAGGATATCGCTCATGTCTTTATTACTTTCACTTGCACTCAACATCCTCATTTAGCACATAACATCCAATCTAAGAATATAATCAATTCATGTGTTATCAATGTTATTAAACTTTAATATGATGATGGTTATTCTCTCGATGATCCATTATTTGCATGTTATTACTAGGATAATAATGTGGAAATCCTTCGTTAATATGACACCATGGGCTATAAAATTAGTCATACCATTAATACTATCAATGTCTCCATGCAAGAAACACATCTTACCTTTAATATAGATGGTCATAGAATATAATGATATCTATTTTTATTCTAAATCAAAGGATGAGATTATAAAAACACTCCCTAATTAATGATATGATGATGTCTAAGCCACAATCTAATGTGTTGTTGTTTTTTCCAATAATTTAACTAACATGTTCTTCTACTAGTTTCATTCTAAACCAGTAGTGTGTGTCCAAGGTTGTATGCAATGGAGTTTTATGTAACTCGGTTATTTAGTGGTTTCTTTCTTTAGGGGTTTTGTTTTTTATGCTTCTCTATTTTCGCTAATCTACAAAAGTGTAATACTAAACTACGGAATTAACATTATTGTAATGAAATTCATCTATTGGAAATATTTTACTAATACTTTATTAGAGTTATAATGCACACACTGAATTGAATTTGCAAAATTAAAACAACACACTTAGAATCGAAATTTCATAAAGGGAAATACACACTTTGAAGGTAAATTGTGATAAAGGAAATAAACATACTAAGAGGGAAATTGTAGTAAAGGAAATGAACATACTAAATAGAAATTACAGTGAATGAATTGAGAAAATTATGACTTATCAAAAAACCATATTCATGCGTGGATGTAAACAACCTCCAGCCACCATGGTTGAGTGGGACCTTGCTCTCCCTTGGGAAAGAGGTGATCTTAACAACAAGAGGTACTCAAAATGATATCCACTTGTATTGATTCAAATAAGTTATATGACATATTTAGTACATCTGGAAAGTAAATACTAACTGATACAAAACTATATTATAGATTATCAATATTATCCAACTACTACATTTTTCTTCAAGGAGGTGTCTATATATAGACACAGTTGGTTACATACTATGCCAAAATGATAGGAACCAAATTCTTCCACTAACAATATTCAATTAAGATTCATAAAATCCTACATAACTTGCTAGAAACAAGACCCATGTTTATAGGACTACTAATGGAAAAAGTCCTCCACAACTGCATACCAACTTTAGATTCGGGATCCTTGAATGCACACCAAAACTAGTAGTAAATGCTCATTATTATCCTGCACATGTTTACCATATTCCACTCACAAAGGCTATTAGTAAGAAGTTATACGGTTAATGGATTACATGAAAAAAGACTAGGAAAATGAATTAAACTCACTAAGATATAACCATATAAAGCATCCCCATGCACTAGTGAATCATGTGTAAATGAAAATTATCAATCATAGGAATGACATAATTAAGCCAAATAATGTACTCATCATCTCACCTAAACTTTACTTGTTCATGTCCTCATGTAAATCATCTTTTCTTTCCCTTTGGCCAAGCTGTTGAGCCATGTCATACTCTTCAAATTGATCAACATATTTTTTCTAGTGCCCTTACATCTTTGAGTGTTGGAAATTACTTCTACCCAAGCTGTGAAACTCTCTTTTTACTTTGCAACATTATTCTTCCAGGTTGTAGTGGGACTCAAGAGGAGAGGTGACATAACTTGTAGTCCCACCCATTCATCATTGTATTTCTTGTTGTTCTTCTCTGACAACTGCCTTATTATTGTGATGAGGGCATCACCTCGTCTCATACTCCAACTTAAATTTTGAGGTGAAATCACCTCTCTCCATTTAAAGGGTAAATTCAAAGTATCCCACCTTCTGTCACAAGCCTACCTTGCTGCCCCAAAATATTGCTGGCTATATTCCTCAAAATTGTACACATTTTAGTAGGACTTTTTTAGTATTCTCTCCAATACCATCCTGATAGTAAAGGGATCTAAAATTATTTCTCATGACCACATCATTGTGATGAATTAGTTGAATGTAAAACCCAATGGTGTGAGCTGTTTGATTAAAAATGTCCATTTGTTCACCCCACA
The DNA here is from genome assembly GCA_018340775.1 of Taxus wallichiana var. yunnanensis. Classification (NCBI taxonomy): domain Eukaryota; kingdom Viridiplantae; phylum Streptophyta; class Pinopsida; order Cupressales; family Taxaceae; genus Taxus; species Taxus wallichiana. The sequence goes on from CM031239.1 coordinate 192,889,022, forward strand.
TAATTTGATTCCTAAGTAGTGACTAGAAGGGCTTTAACTAAAAATATCCCACAAACAAGTTAATAAAGAAGTCAAGAACATTGGGGAAAATCATGTTATGGAGGTAGAATTCACATAGTTGATTATGTATGTTAGGGGGATTGTCTTTATAAATTGATAAGAAGGTGTTACCATCAGGAGCTTCATAAGCTTCTTGACTACACAATCTTAGTAACTTCCAAGAGTAAAATTGTTCCTAAACAAACATACTATAGATAGAAGAAGGTTTCCTACAAGCCAAGAGTTTACAGGCCAAAGGACAAACAGACTCCAACAAATATTGTAACTTATTTTTCTCATTTGTGTTGGCCTCAAACTCTTCCTTCAATTTCTTATTTTCCTTTTTTAACTCCTTATTTTGAAGAGATAATTGATTAAAATTAGGCAAAATTATAAGGCCTAAATCTTTTTGTCTTTTGAAGTTGCTAACTTCTACCTGTAAAGCATTAATTTCTATAACCTTTTCTATTGTTCTCTAAGTGAATGTTGTTTGTAAAGATAAATTTTTCACTTGCATACCTTTCAGTTTTTCATTTTAGGGTGAAAAGTTCATCCAAATAATGTTTTGGTAGATAATCTTCATGTAACTCATGGAAATCACCCTCCATCACAGTCGGTTCTAGAGTTGGGGTTTGAATTTCAAGTATAGGGTATTTCGAGAGCCATGGAGTTGATTTTCAAAGATGTAGGTAGATCGAGTTACGTGTGACATGAATAATTATGGTAAATGTGACATCCCGAGAGGTAGTCAAGTATGGACAATAAAAGTGCCAGCCCCATCCTTCTCTTCTTGAATAGAAGTAGAATTGCCAACTGAAAAAAATTTCCAAATGGGAACTTCCACATCTTTGCAACATATAGGACCATCTCAGACTTAATGAAATAGAATAACAAAGTGGAAAAGTGCTCTTACCCTTGGAATTAGGAGTCATAGAACATGGTTCCCCGAATTCTAGGTTCCTCCAATTGCTCTTGTGAAGGGCGAGAGGATGACTCGAGCTTGGGTTGAACAATGGAAGATGATCCTTTATTGAGTTTCCTTGGTGTGGAACCTTCCCCGCACTTATCTATATGAGTCTTCTCTTTGGTATGTAGAAAACTTGATGCAAGTAGAGTAATAGAATAATCCCAAGATTTTTCAAATACGACCTTTCCACTTCCATTATTATATTTTTCCCAGCTTTGATGATTGCATTAGATAAATATTCAGGTAAATGAACCCTGAGTGCATGGTTTGTATATCCATGCCTCAAATGAATTATAATTTTTAAAGAATCCCCACCAAGAATAAATGGTTGTTTGTCATAAATGAAGTATCGGTTGACCCACATAGCTAGATATTTCTAAATACTAGGCATAATTTCCCTCTTAATCCCTTTCTGAACACCACTGGAGGTGAGGATTACCTCTGGAAAATATTCACCATCTTCATGAAATAAGGGAATCAAATCCTTAAGAGGAGCATTGGTCATGACTTTGAGACCAAAATCTAGCAAACCAGACAACTCTGAAACAATCTGACTATTGATTTCTACTCACTTACCCCCAATGCATGAGTAGGTGGTTTCAAAATTTACCAGGAACTCCTCAAATAAATTCTCATCAAAACATTCGAATTTCCTAATGAATTCTAGCCAATTGACATCATAAAATACCCGAGAGTGCAACATTCCAAAGTAGTGGGTCCGAGAGAGACTATTTCATACTTTTTATTTTTCCCCATAGCGTAGACGAGTCAGGTAATGGAGAAGACAAAGACAAGATTATGTTTGAATGCACAGGGTAATGATAGGAAGTGATAAGTGAGGCACAATTTGAAATACACCAAAATCTTTTAATTGTCTGTAATCGGTGCAAATTTTGGAGGCATAAAAATTTGATAGTATGAGGTATGCATGAGAAGTTTTAATGTGTGGTGCGACACATATCCATAATTTTGAATAAAAATGCCACCTATCCCTCCTATAAAGCAATGTGTCCCTTTCGTAGAAATTTGACACATGCGGTTTCCTCAATAATTATGCCTCATTACATCCCACTCTGTATCTTAATATTTTGAATGATATCCATAATAAATTTATTGAACATTTTGTAGTGATTTAATGATGTGAAGTACATGTAATGGGAAATTGCTTCAAAAGGAAATATCTATAATGAAGTAAAATGCACTTACTCTTGCATGCTTAGCTACCTAATATATGTAGATTTCCACATCTTTTACGCTTGGATAAATTGTAGTTACTGTTCATTCAAATAATGAGTATCTCTAATTTATTGAAAAAAAAACATCTAACGAAAGTAATAAGATCAAAAACATGACCATCTTCCTTTATTCAAATTCAAAAACAACAATTACTCATGACAAGAGGAGTTGAGCACCTCTATTGAATCCATGTCCTCACATAGTAGCACATCTTCATTAAAGGTTTCCTTATCCAGAGGATGTTGATACATTCTTAGCCTGTGTCCATTCACAAGAATATTTATCATGTATCCATCAATTGGAAATAATCACACATAGTCATTATTAAAAGCTTTGTCGACCTGGTATGGTCCCAACCATCATGTCCTCAACTTGCCTTTGAACTGTCTATACTTTGATTCAAAAAAGTAAGACCCAATCTCCCTCATTTAACATATTATGTTTGATATGAGCATCATGCCACACATTTATTCAATTTTGAAGAATTTTGGTTTGTTGTTGGGCCTCCATCCACATTTCATCCATCTCGTTCAGGTGTATGACCCTCTCACATTTTGCTTCATCCAAATTGATGCCAATGCCTATTGTTGTCCTCCAAGTCTATAATTCAAATTCAATGGGTAACAGTGGCTTCTTCCCATACACTAGTTTATATGGGGAGAAACTGTAGTGGTCTTCTAGGTTTTATAGTAGGCCCAAACCACTTATGTAAATTTTTGTACCCAATTTTTTATGTCAGTATTGACCACTTTCATCAAAATGTTCTCAAGTTCTTTTTTGGTGACTTCCAACTACCCATTGGATTAGAGGTGGTATCTTTGACAATTTTTGTGCTTGATTTGGTAGATTTCCATAAAATACTCAATCATGTTAGACACGAATTGAGGTCTCTAATCAGATACAATTGCTCTAGGGGTGCCGAATCTTAGCATTATTTGATTGTACACAAAGTCAACAACAACATCCTCATTACCAGATGCCATTTATTGAACCTTGGCCCATTTCATGATGTAGTCAGTGCACACCAACAGGTATGCTTTCCCAAAAGATGGGGGATCAAAATTTCCAATGAAATCAATTCCCCATTTCTCAAATGGTCCTAAGACTAGTTGAGGATTGAGAGGAATTTCCATGGATAGTGTAGGCTTCCCCATTATTTGACATACATCACACATGACCACACATACTTCTTTACAGACTTGTGAAGGGAAGGCCAATAGTACCCAACTCCAAGGACCTTGTGAACTTTCATCTTCACTAAGTAATTTCCTCCTCTAGGATCATCATGAAAAGCTCGCAGTATGTCGTATACTTCATCCTCCCAAACACACCTATGAAGAACCATATCAAGAAAAAAATTGAATAAAATTCCATTACACCGCTTATATGCTGCACTAGTTTTACCTAATTTGTGTCACTCTTTGTTAGTAAAATAGGAAGGAAACTTCCCTATAGTTAAATAATTTGCAAGATCAGAAAACCATGAAGGTTGAGTTGATACTACAAATAGATGTTCATCTCGGAGAATGATCTGGAGTGCTTCATCATCATCGAAACATTCAATCTTGAAATAAAATCAGCAACAACATTAGATTTTCTGGCTTATCAATAATGGTCAAATTGAATTCCTATAACAAGAGTAACCATCTAATAATCCAACCCTCGACTACTAGTTTATTCATCAAATATATTATGGATGAGTTTTTAGTATAAACAAAGATTTTGTACCCAGTAATGTAATGTCTGAATTTATTCAAGGAGTAAACAACAACTAAAAATTCCTTTTCCATAGTGGTGTAGTTTCTCTCTATAGGGTTAATATTGTTATTGATATAATAAATGGCATACATCTGATCTTCTTCATCTTTCTATCCAAGAACAGCTCCCATGGTTGTATTAGAGGCATCAGTGTGAATATGGAAAGGTTTCCCCAATCGAGTCCTCTCAATATTGGAGTGGTGGTTATCTTCTCTTTGATAATCTTGAATTCCTACTGACACTAAGGAGACCATTCAAAAACATAATATTTTTTCAGAAAAGAAAACATAGGTGCAAAATTTTACTAAAGTCTTTGATGAATCGCCTATAATACCCTACAAGTCCAAGGAAACTCTTGATGTCATTTTCGGTTTGTTGGTGTAAGCGGTGAATGATTCTTTGCAATATTTTTGGGGTCAACCTATATGTCTTTGGTAGAAACATGAAGACCTAATACAATTCCTTGATCAACCATCATTAGACATTTTTCATGACTTGGGGAGAGTTAGTGTTTCTCACATCTACTTAATACATTTTCAAGGTTATTAAGAGATTCGTCAAAAGTGGATCTGTAGACAATTAAGTCATCCATGTAAACTTCAACACATTCATTTATAAGATCTATAAAAATGGCCAAAACTTCTCTCTTCAAAGTATAAGGTGCATTAAAAATCCCAAATGGTAAGACCCGATATTCAAATGTATCCTAGGGGCAAGTGAAGGTGGTTTTATCCTGGTCAACAGGTGCAATACGTATTTGGTTATACCCACTAAAACCATCGAAGAAGGAAAAATATTTTTTACCTACGATATTTTCCAGACCCTAATCAATGAAGGGCAAGGGAAATTACTCTTTCTTGGTGGCTTTATAAGTTCCTTATAGTCTACATATATTCTATATTTACTATTTTTCTTAGGAACTATAACTAATGGCGATACCCACTAACTACCTTCAACAATTTTTCTATCTCATTTTTTATTGTGTCTTTGAGTGTTGGATTAATTCTTCATTACGGCTATCTTATGGGTTTAACATCCTCAATGTAGATATGGTGAGTGTAGATGCTAGGATGAATTCCCTTCATATTAGTATAATCCCAAGAAAAATCTTGGGAATGTTTCCTCAAAATTTCAAAAACCCTAGCCTCTTGGTTGGCCTCTAAATTATTACCAATGGTCAATTCTTTTCCTATGTCAACAATCACTTGCTTGGTATATTTCAAAATAGTGAGCTTTGCATCGTAATTAAAGAATTCAAGGGAAAAACATGAGGCTGAAGCATGTGCAAAATAGTTACATTGTCAAGAGACATAATCTTGGTTAAAGGAAAATAGAAATCAATGATTGTGCATTCCACATTATAAGCATAGATTTCTTTACAATCTTCATTATAAATGTCACTTACCAAGGTAATAGTATCGGATGTGTTCGGAAAAATGGTTTTGTAGCCTTAGTTCCAATTTCCGTAGCCACAAAGTCATTCTTATCAGAAAGTGTGTATGACTCAACAATTTCTATCATGTGATTTTTCACAGCAATGGTGGCCAGATAAGAAGGAATCAGAGAGTTAGTATCCGAAGAATCTACCCATACAAGTTCACAATCAAACACATAGGGTTGGGAAGAAGGATATAATGAAATATGATTTGATTTTTCCCATTTAAAATGGTCATTTTTCCTGACCTACAGTCAATATATGTAGCAACAGTAGCCAACTAGGGTCTTCCTAAGATGACTGGATATCCCAATTTATGAGCTTTAGGTTGTAATATCATAAAATCGACGAGATACTCCTAGGATTTAATGGTGACAATGATATCCTCAATCACACCATCTAGTACAACAATAGATTGATTGGCTAATTGAAGAACGGTATTTGTAGGTTGCAATCCTATTAAGGACAAAAAATTGAACATATTTGTTGTTATAACACTGATGGAAACATAAAAATCCACCAAAACATTAGATATTGACTGATCATTTATAAAAATAGTAATGACTGGACTCCCAAGATCCCCGTATTTTGGTGAAATAAGTTTTCTAGCAACAAGATCAGCTAAATTCCCTTCTACCTTGACCATTTTTGGGTATTTCTTCTTCCTTCTGGTGTCTTGATACACTCATTTATAATGGTTTGGTTTAGTTTAGGAATTTCCCTTATTTCTCTCAAAAGTGAGACCTCTATGTTCACCTTTTCAACTCGTGAACTAGCGTTGTTTCCTTTGCAGTTCAATTTTCTTGTAATCGTTTAGGAAAAGGAGTTGTATGAACATTCTTATTCTTTCCTTGACCACTCCTAGTGTCTTGTGTTTGTGGAGCATGCGTAGTTTCTTCATTTTCCTCAGGTTTCTCTTCTTTCTCATTATCTAAAGGTATTTTTGTGATAACAATAGGAAGATTCAATGTATTCCCATACCTGATTCACAAATTATTGATAGTATTAACTTGCATTATATCACTTTTTCTGCTTCATTAATTAAAGTTGTCTACTGATTTTTAGGGTTCGCTATAGGCTAGGCTGGAAGTTGTGTTTGTGCTAATTTTTCGTGTTGTTGATAGTTGTGTGGTGAGGGAATTAAATCCTTCTGTAGTTTTTGGAACCTCCTATATTGATTAGTATTCTATTGTGGTGTACATTGTTAGTTTTGATTAGAATTTTGTTAAGGTGCCAATTGTTGGTTTTGATTATAATTCTGTTGAGGTACCCACTATTGGTTTTTCCATGGATTTACATGGGATGGTGATGTCCAACCCTTCTGATTATAGGGATTTATCCATGGTGGCGTATGTGGGTAAGCCATCCAATTTGGTGGTGCCCACTCAAGTTGTCCCCAAGTAGGCTGAGGAGCCTGACTAGGCCAGGACATCATCCAAGGGTTCTGAGTAGGTTGAGGAGCATACACAACTTGATTATTTGGTCTTTGAACAAATTTTACCTCTACATCATCTTAAGAGACAATATTCAATTCTCCTTTGAACTGAGGTAAGAAAGTCCATTTCTTAGTATCACGATCGAAAATATCATAGATAAAACACATGTCTGTGAAACCCAAAGGACACTCTCTCAGGGGGATGTCTCTTCATGTATTTAGGGTAATATATGTCCAAAGGTTATTTTACAGAACTGGTTTTGGCTTTAAGCCCATTAATGTTTGATGTTAATTGTGACAAAATGTATTTTTTCATGTTAGCCATTTCTTCCGAAGTTCGAGAGGTACCTGGGGAAAGCTTGGATGTTTTTCTTTTTCGTATACCTCCTTGTATTCTAGAGTAACTTTTGCATAGCTAAGTCATTTTTTCCATACTAATTTTGTGCCCATCACCTCCTCCCATAAGTTGGAGGGAATCCTTGGTTTCCTCATCAAGTCTTTAAGGAAAACTATCTTAGTAATATCTGCATGTAACTCATAACCACTCCTCCGATGGAGGAAGAGAAATCTATCCAGTGCTTTATCTAAAAGAGTTATTCCCTCCTATCTCTTCCCTGCAGTAGTCTTGATATTTATCCAAAAAGGATGTCTCCATGGCTTCCCAGGAATGAATGGAGTTAGATGACAATCCCATGAACCATCTCATAGTAGATTCCTTTAGAATGGAAGGAAAGAGTTTGAGTTTTTTATTGTTTGTTTTGTAGTCATATGTTTGGCAAAGAACATTGAATTCAAACAAGAACTAGTCGAGGTATTCTATAGACATGCCTGTTGTTGCAGGCTCACAGCACCCCTGGATGCAGATCAGGTTTCTAGGTTGATGTTCAGGCATCCAGTGTGATTGCACAACATGGAATCCTTTCTCCAAGTGTGGGACTTGAAAAGATGAGAAAGGATTCTCCAGAGAAGGCTGGTTTCTATTCCTCTGTTCAGATGCACATGAAAAATGTAGAGGTTTTACTCAAAACCTAATCTAACTTGCCAAGGAGACAGAGAGAGAGGGATGCATAAAAATAAACCTAAGCTAATAGAGGTGATGCACCGAGGAATGAAGAACACTATCTTGGCTTTGATAAACACAGACCATTCAAATGTGAGGCAAGATCATGCACAGATAACAAAACTTGCAGTGAAAGACCAGGAGGATGCAAATGAACACAGAGAGGGTTGAGAATCATCCACAGACATGCATTACTTGCTCCAAAGATTGATACTGATACACTACAAAATGGTAAAAGGCATAGTCGCATTACGGTTTCAAATGGGAGGTTTGAACTCCACAAATTCACTGATTAGAAGAAGGGAGGAGAAAAAGCAGAAAATGTTCGACCTTTTTAAGAAGCCCCTCTTTACAATATATAGAAAGAATGAGAGAGGGAGAGAGAGGAAATCTAGAATCTACCCCAACCACTTCTAGGTCGCATTTAGAATCATCTCATTATGGCAGAAGCGGCGGATCTGGAAAAATGGTGGGAACATGTCTAACGAGAAGTGCGCGGCTATCTGCTACATTAAAGCTGGTTGTTGGAGCGTCACTTCTAGCATTACCACGCGTCAGGAACATTTTCTCAATTTTCTCTCTCCAGACTGCACCAAAATGTAAGATGATCCTAGAATCATGTAGAGAACTTCAACAACTTTCGTTGATATAAAGAACGTGCAAATCTGAGCTCTGGATCGAAAGATATGATGATCTGAAGATTTAGGGCATGAAACAGGCAAAAACAGGTCGGCGGGAAAAATATTTGAACTTTCCCCGCGCTCTGCCACTTGGATGACATGTGGCAGGCTCTGATTCACTGAGCAATTCTCTCTCCTCCACCTTTCCGTGGGCTTTCCTTTTGAAATTTCCTTGTGGGCCCTTAAACTTGGACACGTGGCACTATTTCATTGGCTCGGGCTGACCCTTCAAAACTCGCCCTTTGACTTTTGGACCTTTTCCCTTGTGACACGTGTCGTGATTTGATTGGTCCATGGGTCTGCCGGCTCTTTCGCGTCCACCGCATCCATTTGTCCCGGATGTCCCAGTGCTGTTTGGGACAGAAACCTCCGATCCGCCCGAAATGGGCTTCCCTGTCCCTTTTCTGCTGGTGACATGTGGCATTGCTTGATTGGCTTTCGGCTCCTTCGGCTATCCGCGTCCCATGCATCCCTTTGTCCCAACTATCCCGGTGTTGAAGTTCCGCATTTCGGCCGAACCGGCCGGTTCGCATCCTTCGCGTCCATTTGCTACAACTGTCCTAGACTGTCTGGGACAAATTCCTCCGATTCGCATCCTTACGGCCCAAATGTCCCGAATGTTTAGTGCGAAATTTCTCCTTTTCAGCCAAAGTCCAGCGGCGTTCACGTCCTTCATGCGTCTTCTTGTCCCACTTGTCCCAGAGTAGTTAGTCAATTTTCTTCTCCTTCGGCCGAACCGGTTTTCCGCGTCCACCGTGTCCCAACGACCCGATTGTTCCTTTGCGAAAGTTCTCCTTTTCGGCCAAACCGGCCGGTTCGCGCCCTTCGCGTACATTTGTCCCAGATGTCCCTTTGCTTCACGGGCCGCCTGGAGCCTTTTCGGCCGATCCGCGCCTCGATGTCCCAACTGTTCCAACTTTTGCGAGGACTTAGGACTTAGCCAATTTTCATGATTTTTCCTGTCCCAAGCTTGTTTTTGCCACTTTTTCCACCTTTCCTCAGAGCTTTCTCTTTCCTTCTTCGGCCAGGGGAGTTAGAAAAAATATGAGGGGACCCTAGAAACATGATTTTTGCCCTGAATCAATCCATTTGCCTGGGACTTGAGAATTCTGATGCATGTTATCAAATTAACCCTGGGGGGTAAATTTGGATAACAATTGGTGACTCAGCGGGGTTACCTGCCTACTAGGTAGAAGATACCAGTTGCCTGAAGCAGTCCATTGGGCATGGAGTCATCAAATATTCTATTTAGAACCTCAGCTGACTCAGAATGTGCAAGGAGGAAGATGGAATGTCACCTGATGAAGGCAAGGACTGCTAAACATCTCCATGGACAGCAAGTTGTGCCAAAGCACTTAGGGAAAACAAGACTAACCTACAACAAAACAATGTGCACAAGCACTTGGAGGAAAGAAAATCTAATCTAATATTTACAGAGGTAGTGAACTTCCCTCTAGAAGCAACGCTTGAGATAGATTCCATTGACTGGAATCTGCAGTTCTTCGCCCTCCAGTGAGGCCAATTGGAAAGCATTGTTGTTCTTGCACTTTGTGACCATGTATGGGCCACTCCAAATGGCATCAAATTTTGAATGCCTTCCCGGTTTTGCTCTATCCACATCCCATTTCAACACTAGATCTCCAACTTGAAAAGATCTATCTTTGGCCTTCCTATCAAAGGTCTTCTTGATCAAAGCTTGATCCTTTTCCATTGCTTGGGATGCCTGATTTCTGATCTCTTGCAGCTCCATCAACTCTGCATACCTCACCTCCATGGGCTCAAATTCAAGCAACTCCAGCTGCTTCATGAGTTCCAACGTTGGCAACTCAAGTGACATGGGCAAGATTGCCTCTCTTCCATAAACAAACTGAATGGAGAGTTACCCGTGGATCTTTTGGGAGTTATCCTAACCCATAAGGCTGACATTTGGTATGCAAGACCTGCGATTCTCATCAAGAGTCCTCTAATGATCCTCAACAAGTTCTTGTTTGTAGACTCGGCCTGGCCATTACCACGAGGGTAATAGTTCGATGAAGTGCTTAGGTAAATACCGTTCTTGGACTCGGTCACCTTGGATCGATGAATGCCAATGCATTATCGGAGATTATTGTGGCAAGTACACCAAATCTGGTTGTTATCCCCTCATAAAAGTCTAAGATGTTAGACTCATTCACCTCTTTGAGTGCTACTTACTTTTGTCCATTTGGTGAAGTAGTGTCCTGTGGTGTCATCAAAATCCATTTGTGCCCTTGGCTTGAATTGGGATTAATGACTCGATGAAGTCAAACCCCATTGCATGAATGGTTGGTCAAGCTGAGATTGGATGCGATGGAAGGGCAGCAAGTCTCTCTTTTCTGTGAAGAATGCACAATTCTTACACCTCTTGATCCATGCATAGCAATCACTGAAGATTTTAGGCCAATAATAACCAGCCTTCATGATTTTTAGAGTTGTCACTCTTGGTGCAAAATGGCCACCAGCTGGTCCACCATGAAACTCTTCCAATACCCTTTGAATCTGACTTGTGCTAATGCATCTCAGCAGCACTCCATTCACATCTTTCTTGAACAAAACTCCATCAACAATGGCATACGGGACAGCCTGCAATCTGAAGTGTCTCCTTTGGGTCTTGTTCATCTCTGGAGGGCATAGGCTTGTGCCTAGGAAGTGCATAATACCTTGGGTCCAGCAAGGAGTCGGGGCAGCATTGTCTTCTTCTTGCCTGCCACTCGGCTCATGGCTGTCTTGGACTGTCAAAACAGTTTCTTCTTTGTTGCATACTTCTTTTTGCTTCCCCAAAACCAGCTGCTCACACAGTCCTTTCCCTCTTACCAGCTTGGTGATCTTGATATCAATGTCATATTCCATGACACGGGTGATCCAACCTGCCCTTTTCTCATTCAAATCCTTGTTGAGGAGGAAGTCCTTAACTCTAGCATGTGAGACCAGCAAGCTGGACCTTGTTGTTTGAGACTAAATGCTTGAATTTCTTCAAGCTTCGATTCTGCAAGTACATGCTTTTCAATAAAAGAGTACCTCACCTCGAGTCATCTAGGCTTTGGCTGAAAAAGCAATCGGCTGCTCATCATTATCTTTTTGTTTACTGCTGTACTAGAATGGCGAAATAGTGTCATCACCTCCAAATGCATAGAGGATGAAATCCTTGGAGAAGTCAGGTTGATGAGAGTTGGTGCTTGAGAGATAGCTTCTTTGATTGCCTCAAAACTCTCCTTGCCTTCTGTTGTCCACTTAAAAGCCATGCTCTTTTTAACATTTTGGTGATGGGCTTGACTAGGGCTGCAAAATCTGGGACAAACCTCATGGACAAAATTGATCCTTCCTAAGAAGCTTTGAAGAGCCTTCTTGTGACTTGGAAATGGTAATGCTCTTATGGCTTCGACTCTCTCTGGATCAATTTCCAGTCCCTCTTTCGAGACGATATGGCCTAGAAGTTTCCCCTCATGAGCCAGGAATATGCATTTTTTGGGATTCAATGATACCCCAAATCTTCTACATCTCTGAAATACCTGCCTCAGATGAAAAAGGTGATCCACTGCATTTTTGGAGAATACAGTGATGTCATCAAGATATATCAAAACTATTTTATTGATCAACCCCTTGAATGCCATATCCATTGCCCTTTGGAAAGTGGCAGACATTTGATAGCCCAAATGGCATCTTCTTGTAGGCATAGGTCCCCCATTTGGTGGTGAAAGCCGTCTTGAACTGGTCATCTTCTTTCACCATCACCTGATTATACCCTGAGTAGCCATCTAGGAGAGAGAATCTCTCTGAACCGGATACTACTTGCAATATTTGTTCCATTGAAGGAAGCGGGTAATGATCTTTGAGAGATGCCCTATTGAGGTCTCGGAAGTCCACACACAACCTGATTTCTCCGCTCTTCTTCCTGACCGGAACCAAGTTAGCAACCCAGCTTGAGTGCTTGATCGGGAATATAATGCTTGCCTCTATTAGCTTATTTAGCTCTTTCTTCATTAGAGGCTCAATGTGAGGGTTAACAAGTCTCTGCTTCTACCTGATGGGCTTAGCATCTGGATCCAATTCTATGGTATGTTGTGCCAAATTCGGATTGAATCCTCTCAAGTCTTCATAGCTCCAAGCGAAGACATCTGGAAATTCTTGGCAAAGTTGTATGAAATCTGATTTCTCCTGCTCAGTGGCCACTTTACCAATTTGAAGTGTTTTACCTTCCCCAACCGGAATTGGCTCACGAATCTTCTCTCTTGACACTGTATGTTAGCCTTTTCCTTACGGAGGCTGGTCGTTAGGGTTGAAGATAGACTCAACGTTACTAAACCCTTGGGAAGCTTGTTTGTCCGCAGCTGCACTACTTGATCCCCATACTGCTGCTCTAGTCTGTCCTGATTCCTAGCTGAGAATTCAGCCTCTTCTTGTAAAAAATTGATGATCTATTGATCGTTCTCAAACACCTTCCGACTTATATTATTATCTAGGGCTGCTTTGGCCTCACAATCACATGGATATGTGGCTATGTTTTTCCCTTTTGATGTTGTCAACCACATCAAGCGTTGCTCAACTCTTTGCGAGCCTATCTGCGGCTTCATTTTTCTTCCTAGGTATGGACACGATGTTGAAAGCTTCGAAATCCTCAATGAGGTCCCATACCCTATTCTTGTAGTTCTTCAGTAGGTCATTCTTTGTAGCATGTTGTCCCCTGACTTGATTGACGATCAGCTCACTATCCCCGAACACCTGCAAGTTATTTATGCCCTTTTTCCTAGCCCAATGAAGTCCATGAATCAAGGCCTCATATTCAGCTGTGTTGTTTGAACAAGAAAACTGGAAATGAAAAGCTGAATAATATTTGATGCCTTGAGGTGAAACAAGCATAGCTCCTCCTCCTGCACCTTGCCTACTCCTTGATCCATCGAAAAATAATTTCCATACCTCATTGTCATCCTTATGGTTTGGTTTGGTGATGCTAGGAATAGGCTGGTTTTCTTCATGTATGCAATAGACTCCTAGTTCAGATTCTTCTACTTCTTGATAAGGATCAAAAGCATGCACCTTGCTTGCCCATTCATCAAGAGTCAAATCTGGGATACTTCCAACCTTGGTGTCAGCCTCATCAGTGCCAGGGTGATCTTCTTGATCAAATGTTGAGTAATTGGCATTAATCTGACTTGGAGTGTAAGGCTCAATATGGAAGTTTGCAATAGGTTCAGACCTAATTGTAGCCTTAGTTCCATACCTTGTTCTAAACAGCATGTGGGACCAATCCACCGAAAGATAGCCTCCAATTTTAGCAGTGAAGTCTCTTGACAAGCACAATGCAAAGAGTGGTGGAAGGTCTATGACTGATACATCTTGTAAAACAACAACATTTGGACATGCATGCAAGGTAAGACTCAAATTTCTAATCACTCCAACTGTTGCTATTGTTGTTCCATCTAACTGTACTACCCCTTTGGATGTTATTTTAACTGGAGCCCTAGTTGATCAGCTATTTATTTGGGAATGATAGAACTACTTGCCCGGAATCAATCATGCAATTGTGCACTAGCTGATTTCCAATGATTAATGAAACATAGAAAGGAGGGGGCTTCAACATTTTACCTTGTTGTGCTCCATGACTTCCTTCAAGCTGGGCAGCATTTGTAAGCACTTTGTCTTGCATCTGAACCTGTTGATTGAAGTTGGCCAATCCTTCATGGCAGCTTGCAGCAGATCTCTTTGGCCTGGGATAGATAGGGATTCCCACATTGATATGTTGACGTTTGTCTTCTTCATTTGTTCAATGATACTGAACGGGGATGAAGTATCCTTTTGTTGTCCCTTGGTTTGCACATTTACTCCTTGTACGTGGGCAGCAACAGCTGGCATTTGAGTTGGCCTAGGGGTTGTTCTTGGCTGCCCTTGTGCATTTGAAATGGGACTTTGCTTGCCAATCACTTGTGGAACCATGGGAGGTTGTGGATTGGCTGGGGCTAATGGCTGTTCTTCACCCAAATTTCTCCTTTTTGACCTTGTGTTGGCTCTGACACCTTGAAAGCGCACTTTGATTCATGCCGCAGAAATCCTCTGCTTGCCAGTTGACCAATGTGGTGTCATTTGGGGCTGATTGTTGTTGGAATGTTTCTTGTTGTTGACTATTTCCTTGACTGCCCTCGCCCTCCACACCAGTAGTTGTCACCATCAATGCTTGATTGAGAGCACCATTGAAGCACATGGATTGGTTATGAGGCTCATTGCATGGAAAACACCAATCATATTCCTGAGCAATGTTGTTCTGTGTTGGCACTAATGCCTTAGAGGTAGATATGGCATTTGGATTATAGGGCTGGAATGGTCTATTGGCAGGAGGCCTTGTTTGATTCATATTTGCAGCTGGATTAGGTGGTCTTTGTGGTTGGTATGGCTGCCTATTAGGTTGAGCTTGGGGTTGATAAGAAGGTTTGAAACCTTGGGCTTGTTGCCTCTTGAGAGTAACTAGCTCATTTCCCAAATTTTGCAACTGTTTCATGACTCTTGAAGCTCATTTGGGGCACTTAGAGGATGAAGTGGAAGCTTCATTGAACTTTGATTTCTAGGGTGGGAGAAGGAGCCAATTTGGGTGCTTGACTAGTGCTTGGATTTTCTAAACTTGGAAACAGTGGCATGGGAGGTCTAGGGGCAAGTTTTCCAGCTTGGATCAAACAATTTTCAGCCCTAATGGAAATGCTATATGCCATAGGGATAGTTGTGCCTCCCATAGACTGAATTAACATAGAAATATCAGAATTTAAAGCTTTGAGATAGTAGAGAAAAGCACCTTTTCTGTTGGCCTGACTGCCACTAGAATCCTATCCCAAGTTTTTTGAAATCTGAAGTTGAAATCGGTCAGCTGCTCATTGGGAGCTCTCTTGATGGTTGTCAGCTGCTCCAAAAGAGACAAGTTGTCTCCCTTCTCTCCAAATTGCTCATGAAGTGTAATACACAGCTGATTCCAGTTTGTGATAGAACCAGCTCCAAGGCTCCTAAACCATTGTAATGCTTTACCCTTGAAGGAAGATGCCAGTAACTTGATAGCCACTTACATTTCATTGATTTCATGGATTGCACAAAGGTTAGCAATATCTTTAACATGATCACTTGGAGTAGTCTGATTTTCTCCGGTGAAGTAGGGAATGTTCTTCAAGGCTGCAATAGGAACTGGATGTTGTGCGTTGAGAGCAAGTGGGCTGCTGCCTGTGAAGTTGACGTAGGGGTTGTTCTGAGCCATTCTAATTGGTCTTAAAACCCTTGTATACTGAATGAAAGGCCTATCAGGTGGAGGAGTTGAGAGAGTTCTATTTGGTGGAGATGGAGACCTTTGAATCCTTCTTCCTCTTTGCCTTCTTCTTGGAGATAATTACAGGTATTCAAACAACACTTCTTCTTCTCTGACTCTTGACCTTGTGGTGATTCTTCTCATGAGTTTTCAGGCCTGCACTGCTGAAACAATTGATTCTTCCCCTTGGAGTCACCAGATATGAAAATAATAGCTCTTTTAAGCAAGAAAAATGTAGTAGATGCACATCAACCCTACTACAATAAAAATGAGACCTCTAGTCCCACCGGGCGTGCCAAAACTGTTGTTGCAGGCTCACAGCACCCTTGGATGCAGATCAGGTTTCTAGGTTGATGTTCAGGCATCCAGTGTGATTGCACAACATGGAATCCTTTCTCTAAGTGTGGGACTTGAAAAGATGAGAAAGGATTCTCTAGAGAAGGCTGGTTCCTATTCCTCTGTTCAGATGCACATGAAAATGCAGAGGTTTTACTCAAAACCTAATCTAACTTCCCAAGGAGACAGAGAGAGAGGGATGCATAAAAATAAACCTAAGCTAATAGAGGTGATGCACCGAGGAATGAAGAACACCTGTCTTGCTGATAAACATAGACCATTCAAATGTGAGGCAAGATCATGCACAGATAACAAAACTTGCAGTGAAAGACCAGGAGGATGCAAATGAACACAGAGAGGGTTGAGAATCATCCACAGACATGCATTACTTGCTCCAAAGATTGATACAATACACTACAAAATGCCAAAAGGCAGAGTCGCATTACAGTTTCAAATGGGAGGTTTGAACTCCACAAATTCACCTGATTAGAAGAAGAAGGGAGGAGCAAAACAGAAAATGTTCGACCTTTTTTAAGAAGCCCCTCTTTACAATATATAGAAAGAATGAGAGAGGGAAGAGAGAGGAAATCTAGAATCTGCCCCAACCACTTCTAGGTCACATTTAGAATCATCTCATTATGGCAAAAGCGGCGGATCCTGGCAAAAAATGGGGCATTAATCTAAGCGCAAGCTGTCTGCCTCTGCTACATTAAAGCTGGTTGTTGGAGCGTCATACGGCATTACCACGCGTCAAGAACATTTTCTTAATTTTCTCTCTCCAGACTACACCAAAATGCAAGATCGATCCTAGAATCATATAGAGAACTTCAACAGCTTTCCGTTGATATAAAGAACGTGCAAATCCAAGCTCTGGATCGAAAGATATGACGATCTGAAGATTTAGGGCACGAAACAGGCAAAAACAGGTCGGCGGGAAAAATATTTGAACTTTCCCCGTGCTCTGCCACTTGGATGACACGTGGCAGGCTCTGATTCATTGAGAAATTCTCTCTCCTCCACCTTTCGTGGGCTTTCCTTTTGAAATTTCCTTGTGGGCCCTTAAACTTGGACACGTGGCACTATTTCATTGGCTCGGGCTGACCCTTCAAAACTCACCCTTTGACTTTTGGACCTTTTCCCTTGTGACACGTGTCATGATTTGATTGGTCCATGGGTCTGCCGGCTCTTTCGCATCCACCACGTCCATTTGTCCTAGATGTCCAGTGCTGTTTGGGACAGAAACCTCCGATCCACCCGAAATGGGCTTCCCTGTCCCTTTTCTGCTGGTGACACGTGGCGTTGCTTGATTGGCTTTCGGCTCCTTCGGCTATCCGCGTCCCACGTGTCCCTTTTTCCCAACTGTCCCGGTGTTGAAGTTCCGCATTTCAGCCGAACCGGCCGGTTCATGTCCTTCATGTCCATTTGCTCCAATTTGTCCCGGTATGGGACAAATTCCTCCGATTCACCCAATTCGGCTAGTTCGTGTCCTTACGGCCCAAATGTCCCGAATGTTTAGTGTGAAAGTTCTCCTTTTCAGCCGAAACGGTTGGTTCACGTCCTTTGCATCTTCTTGTCCCACTTGTCCCAGATCAGTTAGTCGATTTTCTTCTCCTTCGGCCGAACCGGTTTTCCGCGTCCACCGCGTCCGATGGCCCGATTGTTCCTTTGCGAAAGTTCTCCTTTTCGGCCGAACCGGCCGGTTCGGTTCGCACCCTTCACGTACATTTGTCCCAGATGTCCCTTTGCTTCACGGGCCGCCTGGAGCCTTTTCGGCGATCCGCGCCTCGATGTCCCAACTGTTCCAACTTTTGTGAGGACTTAGGACTTAGCCAATTTTCATGATTTTTCCTGTCCCAAGCTTGTTTTTGCCGCTTTTTCCACCTTTCCTTAGAGCTTGCTCTTTCCTTCTTCAGCCAGGGGAGTTAGAAAAAATCTGAGGGGACCCTAGAAACATGATTTTTGCCCTGAATCAATCCATTTTCCTGGGACTTGAGAATTCTGATGCATGTTATCAAATTAACCACAGGGGTAAATTTGGATAACAATGCCTCGAGAATATAGGGAGGATGGATGGTAAGATATTTTCATAGGTGCATCCTCATCTTCATCTAAGATAATGGGATAAGTAGAGGTTCTACCCAAGGTTTGGTTCTCATTGTTCCCATTGTCTCCCATTTCTGAATGTTGTTCCAGTTCCAAATATGATGATGTAAAATGTTCGAGAAAGACTTCTAGGTGTTGAATTAGATTGATGTTACTCTCGTTTTCCCTATGTGTATTTTTTTGGAGATTGTTTTGGATGTTGCATGGTATAAATATCCCTTTATCATCCGTGGCCTATGCATCAAGGTTGGTTATGTAAACAAGGCCTAGTACTTCTATTGGTTGCATAGATAAACTCCATTAACACCCATAACATGTAAAGTGAATAAAAATGGAGTGTTGTACTTATGTCATCATTGGAAATGGCGCAAAAAATTATGGGTCGCTATGTTCTCCAATCATTTGACTAATAGGTTCTTCTACTAGTGTCATTCTAAATTAAGGTTGTGTGTCCAAGGTTGTATGCAATGGAGCTTTATGCAACTTAGTTGTTTGGGCATTTTTTTCTTTTTTTTATGCTTCTATGTTTCTACTAATCTACGAAGTGTATTGCTAAACTATAGAATTGACATTCTTTTGTAATGAAATGTATCTATTGGAAATACTTTACTAATACTTTACTAGAGTTATAATGCACACACTCAATTAAATTTACAAAATTAAAACAACACACTCAGAATTGAAATTGCATAAAGGGAAATACATAGTTTGAAGGTAAATTGTGATAAAAGAAATAAACATATTTAAGGGAAATTATAAAGAAATGAACATACTAAATAGAAATTACTGATAAGTAAATGAATTACGAAAATTATGACTTATCTAGAAAACCACATTCATGCGTAAATGTAAAAATCCTTCAGTCATTGCAGTTGAGTGGGCCCTTTCTCTCCCTTGGGACAAAGGTGATCTTAACAACAAGAGGTAATCATAATGATACTCACTTATATTGATTCAAATAATTTATATGACATATTTAGTGCATCGGAAAGTAAATACTAATTGATACAAAACTATATTACAAATTATCAATATTATCCAACTACTACATTGTTCTTTAAGGAGGTGTCTATATATAGACATAGTTGGTTACATATTATGCCAAAATAATAGGCTCAAAATTCTTCCACTAACGGTATTCGATTAATATTCATAAAATATTACAGAACCTACTAGAAAAAAGACCCATGTTTATATGATTTGCTAATGGAAAACTTCCTCCACAACTACATACCGACTTCATATTCACGATCCTTGAATGCACACCAAAATGGCAATAAATACCCATTATTATCTTGCACACATTTACCACATTTCACTCACAAAGGCAATTAGTAGGAAGTTATACGGTTAACGGGTTGCATGAACAAAGACAAGGAAAATTCATTAAACTCACTAAGAGATAACCATATAAAGCATCCCCATGCACTAGTGAATCATGTGTAAATGAAAAATTATCAATCATAGGAATGACATAAATAAGCCAAATAATGTGCTCATCACAATCCACTCCTTTGGTTAGCCCTCTTACACATCATATTATAAAATATTCCTCTCATTTCCCACTAATGTTTCCACCTATCACTATACCTCTACCTTGTATGACATCACCACCAAATCTTCTAGCCTTCATGGCTCTTAGCCCACCCATAACTTAGCCATACTACACATGAAATGAGGCTCCTTGATGTGATGTTTCCAATTATAGAGCCTATTAATGTATATGAAGAAACTCAAGGGTAATTTAGGAGAGATTAATAAAATAAGGCTTTACAACCCTCTTCTCAGTAACACCACTCTTTCACTCTCATCATGGTTTTTATTCCCATACAAATTATACTAGTAGGGTTATCTCCCCTAAGTATTGATCTCGATAAACTTCTCCTTGTGTACATAAATATCAATCCCAATCTCCTCCATCACATCATCATATTCCATCATCTAGTTCTCATCATTCCCCCCTCATCCCTCCCTTGATAATATCTGTCATGATGTCCTCACATGGATCTATGTTAGAATTGATGATTCTATCTTTTCTACATGATCTAAAGTATATTGAGGTATCAATATCATCTAAGAAAACCTTGCAAACTATAGACAAAAAACCACACACATATTACTATTTCACTATGTCATCAATATGTTGTTATATGCATGAATCTTAAGTAAGAAAAGTATTCACTGGTGACACTTTCTCTTTTCCATCTACATCTTTGATTTTTTTCTCTTGTAACTCTCTTTCACGTCTGTAATTTCTATATCCATTTCTTGTCAGTTCACGGGGATCCTTGTTTGGTTGTATTTTCACATTTGTCATTATTTATCTCAAGACACTAGTGCCCACCTTGGACAGTAGCACTTGTTGGTTGGGAAATTTCCTAAGCACCAAGAGGCATGAAGGTTGGAACGTAAGAACATGTATATGTAGAAGGATTTGGATAGCGCACTTTGGAGGAAGCACACAGTTATGGATAGAGTAGAAAGAGGTACCACACATACACATTTAGTAAATAATAAGGACTTGGTTGTTTTTCCAAGTTAGGCTAAAAATAGAGTTGAAGTGTTTCCTAAGAAAGGATTTAGAATAAGAGAAAAGTAAGGAGACTTGGCAGAAAAATCAAGGATAAAGAAATATCATGTAGAGAATAGAATATTAATAGGATTAAAAGTAAGCATATAAATGGGATAATCTATTGTTATCCACCTCATGAAAAAACATGCAAGCTTTAACGCATGGATATTTTTAGGTATGTAATGCATGTAGCTATTATTGTATGCATGCCTATTTTTATGATAGTGCATGGGTAGTGAAGGGAAAGTCTCCACCCCTATATATAATTGATGTAGGTTAGTGTTTTAGTTCTCTCGAGTTCTTTTATGCTTAGTAGGTTTATGTTGTTACGATACAAAGCTAGGGTTTGATATTTGTGTGCATTTTCCAGCCCACTAGTACATCAAATGTTATGTATTAATCTTTCACTATGTAATGTTTTTAGTTATAGTGGATAATTGTGGTTGGATATTTGTTGTCAATGGAACTAAGTGTGGAGATTTTACAGTGTAATTGATATTAGTATTATTTACATAGATTGATTGCCTCCTTATTATATGTGTTTTCAAGATGATGTGAATGTAAAGTTTATTGATACATGAATGTCTACTTGGTTACATATCACAACAATTACGAATGCTAACGTCTTGAAAAGAAAACATAAAAGAGGGACCGATAGCTATGCGTACTTTGGGTGAGCATCCAGTTCTCACTTGAATGAGGTATCAGCCCGCATAACTTATATTTTTTTGTAAAATAAAGATTATATTTTGGTTTTGTTACCGGGACCTCTTTTCAATTTGTCTTCTAGGATGTTGCATGCAAATGATGTATCGACTATCTTTGGAGAACATTAAAAGTTGGGTGGTAGACAAATGAGACAAATTTACAAAGAGGTATAGCACTAGGCCTAGATTTAATGTGTGTAAGTGTGTGGAGGATAATATTTATCATGAACTATATGAGATTTATTTTAGCTTCTTTCTAGTAGATTTGTACTAGTGGTTGGCATCTTACGCATTTGTAAGAATTTACTACCATAAAGCAATATATTGGATGCAAGAATATTACCAGACACTTTTTGATGCCGATGAAAAATAGACTAGAGATGTAGATCCTTTGTGGGTTGGAGTATTGCGCGAGTTATACATTTGAGTACACAATTACCACATATTTTTGTCTAGAAGAAGCTGATTTTAAGTTATTGCTTGCAAGGCTAGAGGATATTATCTATGTGTTATCCCTTTAGCTATCAAGATCTTAATGATAAAATTTGGATTTGAGAGATTACCTATGGATAGTTAAATCCCCACCACACACATGGGTAAGATAAGGTGTGGAGAAGGATGGTGGAGGCCGTGGCAGAAGATAGTTAGAGAGAAGAATGATGGATCAAGTATAATGAAGCTTGAGAGAGGGAAATTAAGGTAGCATTGCAGTTGAGAAGAATGATGTCTTACGAAGATTTTGAAGCTCTCATGGAAGACGAGGAGCTGTAGCATCGAGGTCCTCTTGACTTTGGCAGTGTGTAGTAAAGAATCCCCATTAGATTCGGATGAGAGAACGTTAGAGGAGATAATGAAAACTACAAACATGCATCGACTCATCTTGGCTACTTAGAACTTACACTTGGTGTTCTAGATCCAAAGGTAATTGAGGGACATAATAGTTAAAGTAATCATCTAGATATTATTTTGTATTGAATTAGGAAGTGCATCGGACTTGTAATGTGCACATGGCAAAGTACAAGAGGTGCCAATATTTAGGAGTTCTCTTGAAGGATTTTTGTAGGCACACCAAAAGGATAAATTATTGGTGCACAAGCCATTGGAAGCACTTATGTGGGTGTTGTGATAGCGCAAACCATGGGTGTCTATTCTAGTACTATAAGCGGGACACAAGGAAGCTCATTAACTATACCACAAGCTGTAACATGTGACGTGGGAGGATCGGGAGGACTAGGTCAATAGTCTCCTAGATGAAACCTTGGTGGTGGGTCGGTTTCAAGATTTTGTCCCACTCCGGGACATGGTCCACACCCACCACCAAACCACCCTCATCAAAATCCACCTTATAAACCAATGTAATAGACACCTCAAGTCTACTTTGAGATGTCTCTTTACTTACCAAATTACAAAGGTGTGGAGGATACAACACAACACATGCATAAGTGTGAATTAGACACGTAAAAAGAATTACAACCTCAAACAGAAAAGAAAGGAATTTTTCACTACACTTCAAGAGCACATGCATAGTTGGTATAAGAAATATGATCCACACTAGACTGATGTGGATTATGATGATCTATGCACCACTTTTGGCTGAGTTCCATATTCCATAGTTTTAGTAACAGGGCATTAGCACACTCAGGGATATCAAGCATGACCTGTCAGAAAGTGTGAGAGAGTATGACTCATATTTCAAGATGTTGTAATCCAAATTTTCTTATGATATCCATCTAAGTCAGCATGTAAAATGGTATATTTTAGAGTTTTGAATATGTTCTAAATGTATTTATCTCATAAGACATATGTGAAATGTCGTGAGGCATTGGAATTAGCTCTGTGAGCTTAAGTGGTTACGAATACAGATATTGGAGTGAGTCCATTTTTGGAGGCACATAGAGCACTAATGGCTAAGTAGCTAGAGAATCTCTCTACCAACTCAACACATGAGACACGTAGTGGTATATGGTGTATTGAATGTGAAGTTGAGAGACACACTAAGTATGGATTCCCACGTAGTACATTACATGCATTGTTACAGTCTTGTGAGATTTTTCACAAGGACCATGATGTCTAGAATTGTCCTCTCTTGAATCATCGACTATGAAGAATGTATCTATGTACTATAAGATATGTGATGCACACACCCATGATAAAAATTATTTTCAGCTGATAGATCCGATTCATGAGGTATGGAAGGTTGGATTATGATGGACCATAGTGGAAAGTAGCTATCGGGTATAAAATTCTCCACTTTTAAAGAATGTAACACTTTGTAGGAGGTGGGTTTCATGGAGTATATGGAAGTATAGGTTGCGGTGGTAGAAGTAGATTTCCATGCAGAACATGTTATACTTGTGAGTCCCTTGATCATTACCAACATGATTGTCCATAGAATATAGTATGTGCCGATTGTGGGAAGCAATGTAATCTTGAGGACTTCCCTGACCTTTATGAGTACTTGTGCAATAATAAGAAGAAGGAAAATGGCATGAAAATTATTAAGGTACGGGGTGCATAGATTGATTAGTGGATTCTGAACAAGATGCATGATCCAGAATTTTATCCCATGCTAATGACTACTTACATGGAGGCAGCACGCACACGTGAACCCATGAATGTTAATCCTCTCCTTAGAAGAGAAGATATTATGCATGTCAAGTATCCAAATGTAGCACATCGAGAAAGAGGTATATTAGGAGAGTATGGGAGTAATTAGAGAGATGTATGGTGAGATTCGGTGCTTAAAATAAAATGCGTGAGAGAGAGTATGAAGAATGTTGATATCCCATAGAGGGATGTAGATGATGTTAAGGATAATTTTAAGTTGTTATGATAGGAAAACATCATCCTAATACTAGGTGAATGACTATGTAATAAGGTACCGCATGTAAAAGTTGAGCACGAGTGATAGATACTACATGTAAACTTACCACAATATAAGCATGAGTATGATAAAGAGATTACTTTGGATGCAGTGATTGATGGGTGGTTGGTTAGTAATATCTTTATAGATAAAGGAAATGAGGTGAATGTGCTAACTTTGGATGCATGGAATCAAATGGGGAGATCAACATTACAACCATCCTAAAATGTGTTATATATGGTGAAAAAGACTATGGCTATGCTTATTGGGGTATTGAAAGATGCTACTATTATAATTTAGGGAGCCATGTTTATTGAAGACTTTGAGGTAATGGAGTTTTTGAAAGATGAAAACTTTCCAACACTACTTGGGTGACCCTGGTGTTATGCAAATAATGCATACCTACACTTTAACAAGGGATATATCAGTTTCGAGAATAAGGATGAGCTCATGATTATACCTAGATGAGGTAAGAGCTACACCATATGTTGAGCCTCTAAGTGAAGAATATTTAAATAGAATTTATTCACACATTGTACAAGATTTTGAGACTATGGAAACATCCAAGGAAGGTGTGCTTCAGTGGGAAGATGTGTAGTCGGTCAATGATACTACAAGCATTGCTTGTGATAACTAGTCTCATGACATGTATGAAATGGGAAGGCGTGAGATGAAAGGAAGAGTAACTAGAATGATCATACTATACTTGGTTAGGCGCATGGGAAAATTTCAGTTACTGAGATATACTAGGGAAGAGAATCCTAAATCATTCTTACGCACCATGTAGGAACACTAGAAGAATGATGTTGATAGAAGAAATAAGTTGGTTTATACCTTTTGCAAGATATAAGCACGCTAGTGGGAAACACACAAAGATAACTTGTTAGGATGGTGAGAATTGAGAATCACCTTTTCAACAAGGTTCACTCAAAGAAATGCACCTACACTTATCTATGAGTATGATGGGAAGACTCTTGCTTTGGTACACATTCATAAATGTGAGAGACAATGACGCTTGAGTCTGGAGGCTTTACCACTATTTAAGTGGGTGCATATGTTCTATTCCACTCTATAAGGTTGTGTACGCATATGGTGTGTTTATGCTAAGTTCAAGAAAGAACTATAGATCATTTAAACAAAACAACAAGTCCCTTGCCCTATCAACTTCATGACGATATTTGTGCATGAAACCAACCAATGAGGGATACTCCTCACAAACTCTGCATGTAGGTTCATACAAAGAAATCCATCTCATCTCAACATCTTTTAGAAGTTTTTTGCCATCTGTAATTCCAATTGCAAATTTTTGGAACTCAAGAAATCACTTTGGGCTAGTTGCCATATAGGCATGAAGTTCTCTTATAAGGTCTTCTAATTTAGCAACATTTTTGTAGTTGCTTACCATTTTATACACTAAATTCATTCTGTGAATCATACAGTGAATTGGTAGCATATATGGGGCCACTATTGTTTGTAATCTAACACATCCCTATTCAGTGACCTGCATGATAGATGCACCATCTACTCCGATGCATTCCAACTTCATATCAATTTCATAATCAGTCATTCCAAGTAATATCTTTCAAATAAGAAACAACTATTTTATGTAGGTTTTCGGCATTACTGAGTTTTCAACCATTTTCATAACACCCAATAGATGAGGTGTCCTTATATGATTTTCTAAAGTATAAATGTGGATACATACCCATGCAGTGTTTTCAACTATTGTCACTACATCAATGGAAAGATAGATAAAATTTGATTTTTTTACATTCTCTTTCAAATCTTCCTTTTTTATCATCGAAAGGAATTTTTCCATTTCCCATCCACTACTTTCAGACCAAAGAAAGCGAGGTACATTACGTGTTCCATTATATTGATACAAAACTTTGAAATCGAGGAAATCTGAAATCGGTCTTCCTTTCTTTAGTATGTGAAATAAAGTAGAGAACTATATGAGTTTTACATGTAGATTTGTTTGATTCATCTTACTAATTTGCGATGTGATCGTTCATCCATTTTCCACGAGATGTCTACATTTTTCTGCTCTGCTTCATAATCCGCTACGTATTTAACATACATGCATTCTTTTTCAGTTTTTCACCTGTGTGTTTTGATTTTCTAGCCATCCACCCTCGTTACAGTCAAATATTATTTTCCATAATGATTTTCTATAGTGTCCAACTTCACTTGCATTTTTTGTTGCTTTCCCAATTTCCATGTACATATTGTACATGTACATTTAGATGGGATCTCTTTTGAATTAGATTATTGTACAGGTTCGATAAATGGAAATTTGGATGCCCAATCAAACTTGTATGTCTTGCCAATGGTCCACATATTCTTGTTCATTTTCAATGTTTTAATTTTTTGAGTAGAATTTGCAACAATATCACAATCACCTAGTTTCCTCTTTCATGAACCAAAATTTGAATTTGATTTTTGTGTTCTATTTTCCTGAGTATTTGTAGGTGTGCTATCTTTATGCACTCCTAGTTATACCCCAACAGGAAGAATATCTTCATGATCTAGCATCTCAACAATTATATCTTCAAGATTTGGCATATTATCGTAGGTGTCATTTGTTTGATACTATGTAGAATGCATGTCTTCCTTAATATTACCTTCCACACAATCAATAATCTGATTCTTTCTGGTGGCAGCTATATGGTTGTTGGTAGTTGCAATATCTGTATCAGTAGAGTTTTCAAAATACTTGAATAGGACTTCTGATATTTCTTAGTTACTTTTAGGGTATTCACATTCTGAGGACTAGCACTTTCCATTATTCTAAATAGAGTCCTACGTCGAGAGATAAAATTCTATCGCGCGTAAACTATCACAATCCCTATCACACGTCAACATCTAAAACCCTTGTCTCACATCAACGGTCTGCAACAAATATCCCTATCGCGCATCAACAATGCCTCAATTGTCTATGTCGCGTGTCAGCTATATCGATGTCACGTGTTAACCACTAACCCCCTTTTCGCACACATACAACACCTTCTTGTCTCGTGTATACAATACCTATTTGTCACGCATCAACTATATCCCTGTCATGCATCAAAACTAACCCCCTTGTCGCACGTCGTAATACCTCCTTTTCACGCATCAACTATATCCTGTCACACGTTAGCAAATATCATCTGTCACCCGACTTTAAACTACTAACAGGATAACAACAATCTATGGTTCTTAGAGTATGCAAGTTCATGATATTGGTAAGCTAATTGTGGTTGTACCGTAGTATACTACCCGATGAATCACCTAGGTTTTTATAGGATATGTTTTTTTTTTAACTATAGGCAAAGCTGATATATATATATATATATATATCTATATATATATATATATATATTAAATTTTAGGCGAATAGGACACCGACCCACTCCAAAAAAATCACCTTTTCAAATTTTCCTAAAATGAAATTTTTGCCATATTATGAATATTTGCCACTAAAATTATCCCTGGGATAGATAAAGAGGATTTAGAGAAGATGGATTTTACCAATGAATGGTGAAGTTTTGCATACATAATTATGTCATTTGGATTAAAGAAAGCACATGCAAGTTTTTTCACACATTGTTGTACAAGCATTCTAAGACTTTATGCATAAGTTCTTGCAGGTTTACTTGGATGATTAGATAGTGTATGGACTAGTGAAAGATCATTGTGATAATTTAAGACTTATGTTTGAGATGTGTTGGTAGTTGAGCATCTCCTTAAACATTAAGAAGTGTATTTTGTCTACACCTTTTGGGACTTTTCTAGGATATATTATTTGTAAGGAAGGCTTATTAGTGGATCTTGTTAAGGTTGTTGTTATTTTGATCTTAGAGGAACCTACTAACCAAAGCGAGGTGCATGGATTCTTAGGGCACACAGGTTATTACAAGAATTTTATCAAAATTTATGATAAGATTGTTGCACCCTTGGAAAAATTATTGAAGAGTAAAGGAAATTTCCATTAAGGTGAAGCACAACAACGTGCCTTTGATACATTAAAGGAAATCTTACTACGATGCTTATTCTATGTTTTCCTTCATGGACCAAACCTTTTCATGTGCATGTGGATGCCTCTGGCATGGAAATTGGCATGGTATTATCCTAGCCTAGAGAAGGTATTGTTGATCATCCTATTTGTTTTACAAGTAGGAATTTGACTCAATTTAAATATAACTATACAACTACAGAGCACAAGGCCTTGTCCATGATCTACGTGCTCCATAAGTTTAGGAAATTATTTCTGGAAACACTTTTTATTTTCTATACAGGTCACATTGAATTGAAATACTTGGTGAAAAAGACCATTTTATAGGGATGCATATGTCGTTGGATTATGGTGTTTTAGGAATTTGATTTTACAGTGGTTATTAAGCTAGGAAAGAGTAATTTTGGATCATCTCATTTATCAAGGATTAATTCAGGAGAGGACGTGCAGAGAATTGAGGATATAATTTGGGATGCCTAGACTTAGAAGACATTTTTGTCTTTTTATGAAATGGTGTGACACTAGAAGGAATGAAGAGCAGAGAGAAGAAGTAACTTTCCATATGCATCGTGTCTTACATGTTTATTAGTAGCGAGTTATAAAAACTAGGGTGGGATGAAATTTTACGGCGGTGTGTGATTGAGCACGAGCAAAGATATTATGGAGGAGGCTCATGGTGGTATTTCAAGTGGACATTATGCAAGAGATGCTACCGCACACAAGATTTTATTGGCTGGTTTGTGGTGGGAAACACTATATAAGGATTGTAAATAATATTGTTAGGAATGTGACCATTGTTAGCACCTTGTAAAACATGAACATAGAGAAGAAATTCCTTTAATGCCAATTGCTAGTGCAGAATCATTTTAAAATTGGGCAATTGACTTGATCACGTTACATCATAACTTATACAAATTATCTTACAAGGTGGGTAGAAGCGGTTCCTACAAAGGTTGCATGGCATCTACGGTAGCAATTTTTTTGTGGGAGAACATTATCAATATGTATGGATGTCCATTGAGTTTGAAAAGTGATAGAGTACGCATTTCCTTAATGAGACCATCGGGATATTATTGAAAAAAATTATGGTGGCACACCATAAAAAAACACCCTACCACCCTTAGGCTAATAGAACTTCCGAGGCTTTCAACAAGAATCTTGAACCATTTATTGACTAAGATTTTTGATGTTGAAGGAAGGAAATCTTGGGATGATAAATTCTTTTTTTGTACTCTGGACATACAAGACAACTTATAAAAGAAAAAACAAAGCCACATCATTTCAATTGGTGTTTAACGCGGAGGCCATTTTTCCCGTGGAATTCATGTTAGCTTCTCTATGTATTGTGCACGTAGGATGTTTAGTTGATGAGAAAGCACTTGAAGATTGCATTTGAAAACTGATGTAGTTGGATGAAAGGCGTGTCATTGCCAGATGGAGTCAGAAGAATGAAAAGGCCAAACAGAATGCATGGCATATAACATCTTTGACAAGACTATTACTGTGATTACTTTCCCTCTTGATATTGCAAACGTTGACATGTGGTTTGTCTTAGGAAGGTGTACTCTTATGAATTTTGTAAATAATGTTTGCAATGGATAAATTATTACTGTGAAGAGGTTCACTTTTTGTGATTTTTGCTTACTTGAAAACGAGGTCATTCATCTTTTTGTACAACTTTAATTCATTTTTTAAAATAGCGATTATGAGCTTGTATTGTTGATGTGTAAACTCATTTTATGTTGATAGCAAAACCTTAGATCTATTAGAATTTGAGGATTCTAATAAATACAGATTTAATCAACTTACATATTGCATAATGTTACAATAAATATTTAAATAAAGATTACATCATAACATAAGTAAATAAATAAATACTTATAGGAAATAAATAACACATGTGACACATTATTTATAGTAGAAAACCCCAATAGGGTAAAAAGTACTTTGAAAATAACCTTTTACTTCAGAGAACTTATTTTACATCCAGTAAAATCACCTCCTCCTTTGAAACCCTATTTACCAAGGGTAAAACCAAATCACTTGATTTGGACACCTTTGATATATTTCCTGAATATATCAAATAAGGACCTAAAGTCCTTTTTATATAAGGTGATAGGGTATATGTCCCGACCCACCTTTTCAACCTAAAATGGTTGACACATATACCTAGGTTTATAATATTTAATATTAGAAATATAATCATTTCCTGATATTAAATATTTAACCTAAAGTATATGCCTAAGTTAGCATATTTAATAATAGAAATATAAATATTTCGTATTATTAAATATTAACCTATATATTAGTGAGGAGAGCATATACATTAAGGGTTGCCGGACCACTTAATCATTATATTTCAACACTCCCCCTTAATGTTAAGTGGGATAACATAACATGTGACAATAGATTATCTGCTCGTGGTACACTACAGGATTTACAATCCTTAAACCATAAAGATTTTAGGCTAGCATATCGGTTGAAGGAATTATAACACCTTCATCATACTCAATTTACCTTTGGTACAAAAGGATTTGGAATCCCAAAGATCATTCCATGATCAGTGGCTAAGTATGATTTTTGAGTTTTACAAGTTCTCACAGGTTCTTATAAAAGGTTGTTGAACCCAAGCATATAGGATTATTTTACAACCAAGGACCTCCTTAACAATATGCTTATACTGGATGTTTACCAAGTAAACTCAATAGCACTAAAGATTTTACTGAAGACCACCTTTAAGATCTTTCTACACTTCTTTCTAAAAAATAATTCGATGAGGTATACATGCCCGAAGGTATTTTTACACTTGCCCTAAGGTCTTGTACAAATGCCTGAAGGTATTTTTACAAAAACCAAGTTCCATTAAGAGGTGACATTGTCATGCACACTCCCCCTAAATGGAAACTCTGACAATCCAAGATTTTCATGAAAGTGAATTTTTTTCAGCACTCAGGGACTTTGTGAAGATGTCAGCAACATACTCTTCAGTAAAAATAAACTTGAGATTTATGTCATCACTTTGCACCTTCTCATGGGTGAAGCATATATGTATCTCAATGTTCTTTGTCATTTGATGTTGAACTGGATTCTTAATCAAGAGTAATACAACTTTACCACCAAATAGAAGAGAAATACTTCCTTTAGCTTCTATGTGTATCTCTACCAACAACCGTTGTAGCCACATGGCTTATTTACTTTTTTCATTGTACTTCTCTACCTTAGTAGAAGAAATGAAGACTGGTGATTGTATTTTTTATTCCAAGTAATAGTTCCTACACTAAAAAAATTAAACACATATCCAGTATATTTTATAACACAACATCAGTATGGTTAGAATCACAAAAATAACATAAGATAGTATTTTCATTCTTATTATAATGCAACCCATAATTGATTGTTCCTTTCAAATATCTAAAAATTATTTTTGCAAGATTCCAATGATCTCTAAAAAAGGTTCTTACATAAACCTTGAAGTAATTCCTTTTGTATAGGAAATATTTGATCTAGTTATAGTTAGATAAATCAAACTATCAACTAACAACGTATATAAAACAAAATTAACCTTTTTCATATGCAGATTTATGATCAATATTTATTCCAACTTCCATTGAAGTAGAAAACGGTTTACAATCAATCATAAGAAACTTTTTTAATACAATGGTTGCATATTGTGTTTTGAAAAATAACAATAGAATGAAATACAATCATACAAATAACATGATGTGAGAGACCTAACTCATTCATTTTAAAGTACTATAATTTCTCTTTAATCTTATGAATTAAATCAGAATTGTCACCAGACATAAGAAAATCATCAACATATATACATATAATGATAATATGCAAGCCTTATTACTTAATGAATATATCATTATTAAAAGAACAATTAACAAAACGTAACAGTTTAAAGAAGGAAACAATTTTTACATACCAAGCTCTAAGAGCTTGTTTTAAACCATACAAGGATTTCTCAACTTACACACATAGTTTTCTTTACCAGTTTCTTCAAATCCTTTAGGTTGAAACATGTAAAGTTCTTCTTTTAAATCACAATTCAAAAAAGTATTTTTCTTATCCATTTGGTAGATTTCCCACCCAAATTGAGCAGCAATTGCAAATAAGACCCTAATATTACTCATTTTAGCTATAGGAAATGTCTTAACATAATCAATACCAAGTTTCTGAGTGAAACCTCTAGCAATAAGTCTAGCTTTATGTTTGTTAATACTACCATCACCATTATATTTTACTTTGTATATCCACCTAGACTCTATAATACTTCACGGCTCAGGTTCATACAAGGTAATTAATGCATGATACATATGATGGCTTCTAGTAATTTTCCTACGGTTAAAGGATTTGAGTTTTCTAACATAGATTGAGCCCAATTTAATTTTTATCTAGGAAGATAAGTGTTTCAGAAACATCTATACATCAAAACCATCATTTAAAAGCATTTAATGAAGTAATTTCAAGAGAAGAAGACAACACATGTAAACCTTTCACTAGATTATATCTAGACATTTCATATAAGCTTCGATAATTAACATGTCCTAACCTTTCATGTCATAGTTTTGAATTATTCAAACTTTGAGATATAAAAAAAATGCAGAAGAGAAATCATCAAAAATATACACACCATTTCTTTGAATTCCTTCAGTTATTATACTCTCATTACTATCCTTGATATACTAAGTATCCTTCATGCATAGATTCTAGTTGTGTCCATACCTCTTTCGAATGTTCGATATTACCAATGTGTAGAAGGTACTCATCGTTCACATTGCATAAAATCATAGAAAGAGCCTCTTGCATTCGTTGCAAGAATGTATTCATGTTATCTACAATTACTTGACGACCGGTGGGAGAAACCTTAGATCTAGAAATAATCGTCTAAAGTTTCCTCACCATAAATTTTGTTTTGATCCAAATGTTGTAGTTGGTTTTATTCAGGATCTGGGTTTTGTCAAGACAAAAATAGTTGGACGCCATTGTTTTCCTAAACTTATAAAACACACCCCATTATAATATATAATGTACCACAGAGTTAGATGCATATTTATCGATAATAAAAACAACACTTTTAATAGAATTAGATCTAAATTTTATAGATCTAAAGAAACTATTTGATCATAGCTAATGTTATCATTACAATGCATACTAATTAACCTCCCATGATCAAAATAATAACCCGCATTATAAAGGGCTCTGCATTATACTCTAGATTTATATAAAAAATATTTCTAACCATATAGAAGTGAAGAAGAGACCCCTAAGAATGCATAACTTAAAATTTCTGAAAAAAAATAATGTAGACAAAAATCGCAAAGCTTAAATTTGACGTATAAATGACTGTCATAATGACTTTTTTTTGTTTATCGTGATGGTCATTTGGCTTTCAATTTTAACACAGTTAAATGTTCTTGGAACCTATGAGCTTAAATTTGACGTCTAAATGACCGTCATATTGTCTTATGTTTGGTCTACTATGATGGTCATTTGACCATCAAATTTAATGAAGCCAAAACTTGTTGTGTATTTCTAGAATGTGAAATTCCATAATTTCTTCTTCTGTATAATATTAGGGAGGTTATATTTTAACACATTATAATAACCTATTATAATTTATAATGTAAAAATATATACATTTATATATATATAATTTATAGAATGAAAATAAAAAACAACATATAGTTCATAAAAATTATAAACTATAGTATATATATTTTTATATTAAAAAACACATAAACCTTATTAAAAGGGTATTAAAGGGGTTTAAAGGACATAGACCAAGTTAAAATAATTTTACTAAGTGCGAAGTAGATTTATGAGAGTATAGATTAACCTACATATTTTACGAGGAGGGGACAAGTAATTTCACACGACCAATAAAATAAATTAAAATCCCTATTTTCATGAACCTTGTCTCCTCCCTTTATTTACTCTTAATTTTCCCCCACACATTTAAAAGTATGGAAATATTGCAAAATATTTTATATAATTCTTAAGCTAAAAACTTTAAAACTTTTATGTGACTATAACTACCAATATTTTAATAAATATTTACTATACTTCATGTGGGCCACCAATAAACTAGACCCTTTTTTAATTCTCCATTTATACTTGAGAGTTCCAAATTTATACTATTATATATATTTATTTAAAAATAATAATATGGTTTTTAAATTATATAGGATATAATTATAGATTAACTATAAACTATAGTTTTTTAAATCAAATCCTTTTAGAGGGGACCAAAGAACATGGGTATGAATTTACCTTCAAAAATATTTAACCTCTAAACATTTGAAATTATAGAAAACATGAAAATTATTTCATATAGTAATAAATCCTTTATTTTTCCGTATGTGACTTTGACGCAGGTAAATATTTGAAGCCCCTTTCACATGTGCACACATTAATCTCTAAACAAACATTAATTCCATATAATTTACAAAATGTAAATGAAATTAAGAATTGTATCAAATTCCATCTCCCCCCCAAAAAATAGGGATTTAAAATTGAAAAACCCTAAAAAATTTATCAAGAGTTTAATTACACAAATGTAATGCCAAAATAAATTGGGGAAAAAAAGAAGGGAACCAGATACTTTTAAATACCATTTCGAGTTGGTTAAAACCTATACAAATTAAATAAATAAAATACAAAACATTTGATCTTAATTTATTTAATTTACTTCACTCTGTTACCATGTTAGAATTTGAGGATTCTAATAAATACGGATTTAATCAACTTACATATTACATAATGTTACAATAAATATTTAAATAAATATTACATCATAACATAAGTAAATAAATAAATACTTACATGAAATAAATAACACAGGTGACACATTATTTATAGTGGAAACCCCAATAGGGTAAAAAGTACTTTGAAAATAACATTTTACTTCAGAGAACTTATTTTACATCCAGTAAAATCACCTCCTCCTTTGAAACCCTATTTACCAAGAGTAAAACCAAATCACTTGATTTACACACCTTTG
The DNA here is from genome assembly GCA_018340775.1 of Taxus wallichiana var. yunnanensis. Classification (NCBI taxonomy): domain Eukaryota; kingdom Viridiplantae; phylum Streptophyta; class Pinopsida; order Cupressales; family Taxaceae; genus Taxus; species Taxus wallichiana. The sequence continues at coordinate 192,924,510 of CM031239.1, forward strand.
ATATATTTCTCAAATATATCAAATGAGGACCTAAAGTCCTTTTCATATAAGGTGATCAAGTATGTCTCGACCCACCTTTTCAACCTAAAATGGTTGACACATACACCTAGGTTTATAATATTTAATATTATAAATATAATCATTTCATCATATTAAATATTTAACCTAAAGTATATACCTAAGTTAGTATATTTAATAATAGATTTATAAATATTTCATATTATTAAATATTAACCTATATATTAGTGATGGACCCATATACATTAAGGGTTAGTTAGACCACTTAATCATTATGTTCCAACAAGATCAATTCTATTGATCAGGTATGCTTCAATTCTCCTTATGATCCATAGGGATCCAGAAAAACACACCACTTCATCAGTTCCATCAACATCAAGAAGGAGAAACAAGAAAAGTGAAATAAAATGAGGTAAATGGAGGTTCTAGATAGAACCTCCGCTCTGTGCAGAGCGGTGGTTTTATAACCGCCACCCTATAGGGTGGTGGTCCTAAAACTGCCACCTAGCTAGGGTGGCTATCCTGAGACTCGCCCGGTCTGCATAGGGCAGCGGTCATAAAAATTTTGAGCAGAGTAAAAATAAAAAATGGAATGCGAGTGGACGTGTTCTTGAAGTGCCTAGCCATGTCTCTTCCATTCCATTCCCTTTCACATCCTCTAGTGCATGGGAGGACATGGGAAGGCCTATAAATACATGAAAGGAGCAAGAGAATAAACATTCAAAGATCTAGAGAGATCAAGAAGTAGATTTTAATGAGAGTAGTGAGCAAAATATTCAGTGCTGGAATGGAATTGTAGGAGCAAGGTGTAGAAACAGAGAAAGAAAGTAATTGGAGAGAAGGTTTACGTTGTTTCTTCTTTTCATACTTATTGTAATCTATAATTGTCTATGTTAGACCAATAAAAGTGGGAAGAAATAGTAGTTTCCCTTCCCAACTAGTTTTCCTCCTTGGAGGTTTCAGGATAAAATTGTTGGTGTTAAAGTTTGAATTATTTCCTTCTCTGCAATTTCCTTTCTATAGCACTAGATAATCAATCATGAAGCTCTAATTTTTAAGCAATTCTGTCATTTTCTAAAGTTGAAAGTAGAACAACATAGTTGTGTGATTCGTAGAGTTCCAAAGTAGAATTTTACAGATCATTTTGGTATCAGAGCTGATTATATATCCAGGACTGTGGTATTCGAATCTTTCTTGTGATTTTGTATGATAGTGACAAGGTCCAAAGGTGAAGAAGTTTTACCTTGCGAGAAAAATATTTCTATGAAGAAGTGGAAACAAATAATTTGATCTCAAATGGAGGAAGAGAACTTGGTCCGTAGAGTTGAGATGCTAGAGACCATGATGGATAGATTGCATAAAAAATAAGAAGAGATTTTAGATCTGCAAAAGACGGCTTCGGTTAAGAAAGATTTCATGGACTCGGTGGTTTGAGCACTAGCTAAAAAATTTGGTATCGAAAAGATCCATGAAGAGGAAGAATGGGAAGAGCATGAAGAGATGCCAATTGTACGTGAGAAGGTAAAATCTACACATACACCTTTTAAAGTTGAAACAAAATTAGAAATAAAGAATTTTGAAGGATAAGTAGATGCATAATTACTAGATAAATGGCTTAAAAAGTTGGAAGCCTACTTTAGTGTACATAATGTCACCGAGGCATAAAGGGTCACCTTTGCACGTCTCAAAATAGAAGGTCATGCTCTGGTTTGGTGGGAAACTGATCTAGCCACTTGTGAGAAGAAGAAAGCTGTCATCACCAATCCGGCACTATGATAATTCTTCACGGGAACTCCTCGTCTATGATTATTTACTAATGCACATGCTTTAGTTTGGTGGACATAATCGGAAACAAAACAACAACCGAACACAAGAATACCCATTGACTATGATAAGACAAAATGACGACAAATCTGAAATATCAAAATAAATTATAATATTAACATGAAATTATTTACAATCTCACCCATGAGATACTTCAACAAGACTATGGGAGAAACTTTATAATTACACCTCTTGATGGCTTCTTCAACACACCTTTAAGCGATGGCTTCCTTTGCACACTTCCTACAATATTTCTCACTACTTCTTTCTATGCTAAATGGGGGTGGCCTCTCTATTTATAGAACTTCCAGAGCTTATCCATCCTATCTCTAAGATAGGATAAGAAATCCACTCTGACGAATCATATTCCATACCTTAACTCTATATCGTACATGTAAGCTTATCTATTAAGATAAGATAAACCTTATCATTTTACATGGGTTCCACATTTTTAGACTTTTTACAAATAAAATAAACAAAATATTTATGACCTCACTCCTTGTCCTTATTACCAATATAATATTTCTAATTCCTAATCATGTAGACCCTACTTCTCTAATTACCCAAACTTTGACATTTTAACATTACCGGACCACTTACGACAAATATTTACTTTTTACAACATTCTATTGTACTTTATTGTATTACCGTACTCCACATTATTGGCGGCACCGTCTTGTGGCGCCGTTATCTTCTATCGGACGCTACTACTATTACACTTAACAACATCCTATTCCTAATACATACATTAATGAAATAGAAATTATGGAGGAAAATTTTAGTGTCGACATCTTCCCCCTTCCTAGCTTCTACTCCGTCCTCAGAGTAGACTATTCTAGTGCTTGGAAAATCTTCAACTTGTCGTGGTTGACCCATTTCGTAATGGGAGTGCCATCCAATTCCTCCAGTCGGTACGTACCATTTTCATGCACATTTCTTTATTTTGTAGGGCCCTATCCATTTTGGAAGAAATTTTCTCTGTCTTTTTTTTTGTATCGGAATCATATACTAGGACCAAGTCATTCACATGAAATGGAGACCATCGGGTCTTTTGATCAAAGTATTCCTTTTGCTTCATTTTCTTCTTATGGCTTGTATCCTTTGCTATTTCCCTCATTTCCTCTAGCAAATGAAGATGTACCAACCTTTCTTTTACTGAATCACTTTCATCCATCCTTTCATTTTTCATAACTCTCACAATGGGAATATCAAACTCAATAGGAAGAACTGGATCAATGCCATAGGCCAACTGAAATGGGGAGTATCCTGTTGCTGACTTTGATGTTGCCCTATATGCCCACAATGTTGCATGAATCCTTTTATCCCATTTATGTACCTGCAAGGCTGCATCTTTTGCTAGAATTTGACACAACACAAAATTTGTTCGTTCCACCTGTCCATTTGTGCTTGGCTTGTATGTTGTTGCCTTCCTGTGCTTAATAGAAAACTTATTGACTAGGGCTTCTACCACCTCATTAATGAAGTGGCTTCCTTGATCTGTTACAATTTCTAATGGACAACCAAATCTGGTGACAATGCGTTCATATATGAACCTTGCCACTTCATCCATGGAAGTTGTTTTCAATGGCCTAGCTTCAACCCACTTGGTTAAATAATCTGTGGCAACTACAATATACTTATTTTGACGTGATGTAGTTGGAAGTGGACCTACTGAATCTATTCCCCATTTTTCAAAGGGACCGAGGGAAGAATAGGACATAATGGGGTGATGAAGTCTTACGGTTACCATGTGTTTGACAAATATCACATGTCTTACAATAATTATAACAATCTTTAAAAAGAGTGGGCCAGTGATAACCTACATCCAAGATCCTTCTTGCTGTAAGTTGTCCAGAGAAGTGCCCTCCACATGTACCATTGTGGAATTCTTCTAGCAGCTCCTTTCCTTGATCACGTCCAACTGCCCTCTTGTACTGTCCATCAGGTCCTATTCGAAATAATGCTCCATGCAGAATAGAATATGGACGACTGGCTTGAGTAATCTTTCTCTTAGTCTTTGCATTGGCACCATTAGGAAACTTGAATTCATTCAGATAATTCCAAATATCTATGTATTCACTAGGGATTGTGTCGAGGATAACAATCTTTGCATCGGGAAAATTATCATCATCACAAGATGATCCTAAACCATCATAGGCTCGAGAGAGTGCATCTGCATTGACATGCTTCTTTCCTGGCCTATCTATAATATCAAATTCAAATTCTTGTAGCAAAATTATCCATCTTGCTATCCTCCCTGATGGGTTAGGCTTATTTACAATATATTTAGAGCATGATGATGTTATTACAACTATAAATTTCTGCCCTAGCAAGTAATTTCTAAACTTCTTCTACAAAAATGATAGCAGAGCCTCTTTTTGATTCTGTATAGTTTACCTCAAAGACTTTGCTCATTTATGCGCTCCCAAAGTAAATTGGATGTTCATTCCCATTTTCATCCTTTTGGCTCAAAGTACTTCCTAGTCTTTGCATCGAGGCATCGTGTACACAATGAATGGCTTGCTCAATCTGGATTCTTCAAAATAGGTGAAGACACGGGGCTTCCTTGATTGTCAAAAGCTTCATGTGCCTTATTTCTGGTTCATAAGTAACATCCTTCTTCAAGAACTGGGTTAGTGGTCATGCGATCTTTGAGAAATTCTTGATGAACCTTCTATAGTAACCCACATGGCCTAAAAATGATCTCAACTTACTTCTATTCATAGGAAATGGTAAATCTTTGATTTTGAAACTTTATCGGGATCGATTGCAATACCATCTCTGGATCTGACATGCCCTAACAAAATGCCTTTAGAACATCCAAAGACACACTTTGTAGGGTTTAGTGAGGCTTGTGCTTCATCTAACCTTTGAAATGATGTCTCCATCAGTGCGAGGTGGTCCAACTTGCTCCCATAGATGTAAAAATCATTGAAATACTCGATGAAGGTCCCGATGTAGGGTTGAACACCCTATTCATCAAAGCTTTGGAATGTTCTTTGGAGCATTACACAACCCAAAAGGCATAACTCTATAAGCAAATGTTCCCAAGGAGTGGTGAGCGTGGTCTTGATTGATCTTTCTCTGCTATACGAACTTGGTTGTAGGCATTATATCCATCAAAGCAAAACTATAACACTCTGGCCAGCTACGCCGTCCAAGATCGATCGAAAATGGAAGAGGGTAATGATCCTTCTTTGTTGCCTTATTGAGCTTTCTGTAATCAACACAAATGCGTAGCTTCCCATTCTTTTTTATTGAGATCACAATGGGAGAAACCCATTCTGAATTCTCCACAACAAATATGAATCCTGCATCAAGCAACTTATCTATTTCTTCTTTTACAGTCTTGGAAAAATTAGGATTCATTCTATATGGCATTTGCTTTATGGGCTTAGCACCATCTACCAGCTCAATACAATGTTCTACCCAACTTACTTGACGGAGTTCCTTGTAATCAAAAGTGAATAGGTGTATGTACCTTCGAAAGAGCTGGAGGTAGGATTCCTTCTCACTCTCCATCACAGCATCACCAATCTTTATTTGTTGGAGACGATCATCAACTTCTTCTTCAGATAATTTTATGGGGTCATAAGTTGGTGTGGTGGAAGGATATCCATGATTTGAAACATCAACCTCACTTTCTTCATCTTTAGTGTCCACTTCTTTGGTACTAGAGTAATCGGAGGATGTCCAATCATCAGTTTCATCACTTGAATCCACGAGGTTACGCCTTATGATGTCGAGGATCACATTTATCTTCACCCTCTCTCTACCACATCCAAGTGTCATGAAACCTTCATTCCGGTAGTTTCTTGCATGAACTCTCCTTAGCCATGGTCTTCCCATGACATTGGGTATGCTGTGATACCATTTTCATCACTGAAAGTCTACCACACATACAAACCCCATAATAGATATTGCCACATTTGAAACTACACCTTGGTTTAGTTTTCCTTTATTTAATGACCTTAACATAAGTGTTGAAGGGCGATCAATTTTAAACCCAACATATTCATTCTGAGACTCGGTCATTACATTAAGCTGCAGCACCTCCATCAACTAAGACATCATGAATTGAAATACCATTACATAATACCTCGGCTTGTGGAGCATAGGGATCTGCCTCTGCCTCCCAAAATAGGGACCTCAACCTCCTTCCTTCTTCGAGCATTGAGTCCACCTCGCAACTCCGCCTCTTCTCGAGAAGACATAGCCAAGAGTTGACCATATGTAATATTTGCGAGGCCTTTTGGACAGATCTTCCAAGATGGAGTATGGTCCTTGCCCCTGTGAAATCGAGAAAATCCTGCACACCCAACTTTCTTCTCCTATGTTTCTTACTAGTTTCTCCTTTCATCTTCTTAGGATCGGTTCCATCTTGATTATCTTTTTCTTTCTTTCTTTTTTTCTTACAAACACATCTACTTAATTATTTCTACTCTTATCTACTACATCAAGAGAATTCACGAGGTGCTTTTCCTTTATCATTATCTCTTGTACGGATGTAGAAGCTCTATCTGGACAATTATACTTATAATGACACTTTTATAACAACCATAACAAACAACTTCAGAAATATTTCTTTTTGGACCTCTATCTCCTCACGAGAACTAAATTCCTTTCCTTGAAGAAGATTAATAGTTAATTGACCCATCTTTTTAAGCGAGATCTTCATACTCGGTAGATGTACTAGGAGAAATATTTGTGCTCACCGGGAGTGGTTGTGGATTCGAGGACCAAAGGTTTGGTGTAGGCTCTACTTTAGCAACAATTTCTTTGGGCTCCTCTTCCATGCTTTCTTCTTGCCTTCTTGCAATCTCCTTTTCTTGTTGATGGTAGTTTGGGTGGTCATACTTCACTCGTTGTCGATCTCGGCTTCATCCCAAGAATGAAGTGCTTACTGAGAGGAGATTATCCACGCCATTCATCAACCCATCCGCTAGTCCTTCCTTCCGGATCACGGGCATCGAGCTTCCTCCTTAGCTCTAGAACATGAGCATGATAATCCCTTATCTTCTCCTTCTCTCCTTGGGATAGCTTTGTGATCTCGATCATGAGATCTGCATATTTATGTTGTTCACCAAATTCTTCAAGAAAACTTTCGGTTAATAAATCCCATGAATTTTTCACATTATCACCTAGTGTTTCAAACCACCTAAGTGCTGAACCATCCAAAAAGGTAGGAAAAAATTCAGTCCATTGTTCCCTTCTTATGAGGCCATTACAAATACAAGATCGCTTAAACTCTTGAATGAAAGAAGAAGCATCTTCATTAGATTGAGCTGAAAAAATAGGAATCTTTCTCATTTTCAAAAGTAACCACCATGAAATACCAACCCACAAGTACAATTAATAAGACTTATGTGCACAAATAATTAGAATCACTATAGAAATGACCACGGTAAACTATGGTAAAATCTGACTTACTGCGGTAAAAACTGATTTTACTGTGGTAAACACTATTCACGGTAAAAAGTGAAGTTACTGCGGTAAATACTATTCACGGTAAAAAGTGACTTTACTGTGGTAATTACTATTCAAAGAAAAAGGACTTTACGGGGGGTAACTACTATTCATGGTAAAAATGACTTTAACATGGTAATTACTATTCATGGTAAAAATGACTTTACCATGGTAACTACTATACGCGGTAAAAACAAGATTACCCTCAATTGATTTTTGACCAAGTGGGAATATCTCTCGGAAAATCCACCAATGAGGAATGGTCCGGCAGCGGAACCAAAATGTCATCACCAATCCGGCACTATGATAATTCTTCACAGGGAACTCCTCGTCTTTATGATTATTTACTAATGCATGACCTTTAGTTTGGTGGACATAATCGGAAACAAAACAACAACCGAACACAAGAATACCGTTGACTATGATAAGACAGAATGACGACAAATCTGAAATATCAAAATAAATTATAATATTAACATGAAAGCTATTACATAATCTCACCCATGAGATACTTGACAATACTATGGGAGAAACTTTACAATTACACTCTTGATGGCTTGACACACCTTTTGCATGGCTTCCTTGCACACTCCTACAATATTTCTCACTACTTCTTTCTATGCTAAATGAGGGGTGGCCTCTCTATTTATAGAACTTCCAAAGCTTATCCATCCTATCTCTAAGATAGGATAAGAAATCCACTCGACGAATCATATTCCATACCTTAACTCTTATATGTACATGTAAGCTTATTTGTTAAGATAAGATAAACCTTATCATTTTACATGGGTTCCACATTTTTAGACTTTTTACAAATAAAATAAACAAAATATTTATGACCTCACTCCTTGTCCTTATTACCAATATAATATTTCTAATTTCCTAATCATGTAGACCCTACTTCTCTAATTACCCAAACTTTGACATTTTAACATTACCGGACCACTTACGACAAATATTTACTTTTTACAACATTTCTATTGTACTTTGATTCATTACCGTACTCCACATTATTGGCGGCATGCACGTGATCGGTGCCGTTATCTTCTATCGGACGCTACGCTAATTACACTTAACAACATCCTATTCCTAATACATACATCAATGAAATAGAAATTATGGAGGAAAATTTTAGTGTCGACAAAACCTCTATTGTTAGTACTTGGAAAGGTTTTAAATAATTGATTAGAGATAAATTCTATCCTATTGGCCATAAGACTGACATGATGATTAAGTGGTAGTACTTTAGATAGGGCAGTAGTCAAAGTGTGCAAGACTACACTACGGAATTTCGGAGACAAGCCATGTTTCTTAATATGGACTTAGAGGATGAGGACATTTTGATCAAGTATTTGGGAGGACTTCACACTCACCTTTGGAGGAAGGTAATCTCCATGAAGCCCAAGGATCTCAATGAAGCTTGTGTATAAGAATACTACATTGATGATGAGAAGAAGCAAGGAGAAATAGAGCAAAGGGAGACTAGTAAACAGAATGTAAGCGAGGGGACAAAGAACAAGGGAAGACAAGTAGCGAGAGGTAAATGGAAAGGTAAACATGTCGCTCTTCTTGCTTTGCATACTTGTAAAGATGATAATAATTTCTGTAATAATTCTGATTTAAATGGACATACTAATGCCACATGTTGGAAGTTACATCTAGAATTGCACCTAAGGCACCGAACCAAGGATTCCAAGAAATCCATGGCCACTGTGAAGACAGAAAGAGAGGTAGAGATTGAGGATGATTTAGATATAGATGAGAGGCTAGGATGCATGGACACCGATATGTTCGGGGAAGAAGAAGAAGAAGATATGAGTAAGCTATTTCAAATCAGAATCCAAATCAAGAAGACTAAGGTAAACGCTTTAATAGATTTTGGTTCTCAATCAAATTTGATTTATGATGCAGTTGTAAAACAACTTGGTCTAAAGACTTATTTGCATCCACATCCATACCCACTGGGATGGGTGAAGAAAGGTGTAGAAATACAAGTTACAAGGAAATGTAAGTTTTAGTTCGGGATAAACGCCCAATACATAGATTTATTAGAGGTTGATATTATTCCACTTGATGCATTTGACATTGTCTTTGGAAGTAATTACTTGTTTATCAGGGATGTTGTGTTCACAAGGAGGGAGAATCGGTTCATATGGGTCAAGGATGGAGTCAATTTTAACATCTAGGCATACCAGAGAAAATCAAAGAAAGTTGTGGTAAGTGTCAACCAACCAAGCACCAAGACTTATTCAGGAAAATCATCAGTTTTTTTCTTTCATTGGAAGAAAAACAAAATGGACGTGAGAGAAGATATTTCTAACCAAAGGATGGATAATTTGGATAGCACTTGTCAATTTTTGTAGAAGAAGCCACCACAGGAACTGCTCATTCAAGGAGCAAAACAAACTTCCGCTATGCAATCACCGTATCTACCTACAGATTCACTAGACCTGACCATGGGGCAGCAAGAAGAAGAGGAGATACAAGGAATGGTGATAACTATAGTAGAAGCATACTTGGAGAGGATTCGGCCAATCCATCTCAAGAGACAAACACAAGAAAGGACTAAACCACTACAGTATGATACCTTCGCCATACTTGAGCAGGTTGGAGAAGAAACCTTTAAGCCATATTTCATGTAGATGCATGCGATGTAAGATGCAAGAGATCACATCCACTAACGCCATATATGCATGAAAAATAAGGAAAGATACATGAGTTACCTTCCAAAGAGGATTGTACTCAAGGCATCTTGGAGGAGGATGTAGCACTGGAACAAAAAACTAGAGATCTACAGGAGTCTTGGCAAGTTAGACGAGAGAAGGCACCAAGGAAAACCTAGAGGTACTCGAATGAGCACAAGATGGAGTTGATTCCTCTACCACTCCCCCACTAAGATTTTTAGGACCAAAATCCTCTCAAGTATGGGAGGTATGATCCATAGGGATCCAGAAAAACACACCACTTCATCAATTCCATCAACACCAAGAAGAAGAAACAAGAAAAGTGAAAGAAAATGAGGTAAACGGAGGTTCTGGATAGAACCACCACTCTGTGCAGAGCGGTGGTTTCATAGTTGCCGCCCTACAAGGTGGCGGTCTTGAAACCACTACCCTACTAAGGTGGAATTCCGAGACTTCCGGTCTACACAAGGTGGCAGTCCTAAAATTTCAAATAGAAAAGAAGAATGGAATGCGAGTGGATGCGTTCTTAAAGTGACCCAGTCGTGTCTCTTCCCTTCCATGCCCTTTCACATCCTCCAGTGCATGGGAGGACATGGGAAGGCCTATAAATACATGAAAGGAGCAAGATAATAGACATTCAAAGATCTAGAGAGATCAAGAAGTAGATTTTAATGAGAGTAGTGAGTAAGATCTTCAGTGCTGGAATGCAATTGTAGGAGCAAGGTGTAGAAACAGAGCAAGCAAGTAATTGGAGATAAGGTTTAAACTGTTTCTTCTTTTCATACTTATTATAATCTGTAATTGTCTATGTTAGACCAATAAAAGTGGGAAGAAAGAGTAGTTGCCCTTCCTGACTGGTTTTCCTCCTTAGAGGTTTCCAAGATAAAATTGTTGGTGTTGAAGTTTGAATTATTTCCTTCTCTACAATTTCCTTTCTATAGCACTAGATAATCAGTCACGAAGCTCTAATTTTTAAGCAATTCTGTCATTTTCCAAAGTTGAAAGTAGAACAACATAGTTGTGTGATTCGTAGAGTTCCAAAGTAGAAGTTTATGGATCACCTTACCCGATTTTCTGGTTGATTTTTCATTTGGAAATGGAAGGTGAGCGACTATGTCTTGTTTTACTTACCATGGTGAAGAAATTCTTATTAGGGGCTCTTGACCGACAACTTGTCTTAGGGTGATAAGCCTAGGCCTTCTTGTTAAATATTTTAAAATGTTGAATAGCATAAGGGAACATAGGACCTATCACTAAACTATTAAGGTAAATAATCGTTATCCAAATTTCACCCCGAGTTAATTTGATAACATGCATGAAATTTTTAGTTCCAAGCAAGTAGATTGATTCGGGGAAAAATCATAAAATTGGCTAAGTCTGTTTAAGGCCACCTTTGGGATAGTTGGAACAATTATACGCGGAAGGCGTGGATTGGTGAAAAGCCTCAGTGCGGCCCAAACGAGAAAAGGGACATCGGGACAAATGGACGTGAAATGCCCGAATCGGCCAAAAGAAAGAAAATTTGTCCAAGTCCTTTACGGGAGCAAGCGGGACAAGAGTGCACGAAGGACATGAACCAATTTGGATCGGTTGAAATAGGAAACTTTAGCACAATGACAAGTGGGAAAAAGGCGGCGGGACGCGGATAGCCAGAAGGAGCCGAAAGCCAATCAGATCACGCCACGTGTCACCGGCAGAAAAGGGACGAGGAAGCCCATTTCAGGTGGATCGGAGGATTCTGTCCCGTGAAGCACTGGGACATCCGAGACAAAAGTACGCGGTGGACGTGAAAATCTGGTAGGCCCGTGGACAAATCACAACATGACACGTGTCACCAAGGAAAAAGGTCCAAAAGGTCAAAGGGGCGAGTTTTCGAGCAAGATCCGAACCAATGAAATAGTGCCACATGTCCAAGTTTAAGGGGCCCTGAGAAAATCCCGTGAAAAGGTGGAGAGAGAAAATTTCTCAGTGAACCAGAGCTTGCCACGTGTCGTCCAGATGGCAGAGTGCGGGAAAAGAAATTTAAAAATCTGTTTTCACCTGTTTTGTGCCCTAAATCTTCAGACCTTCGTATCTTTTGATCCAGAGCTCGGATTTGCACGTTCTTTATATCAACGAAAAGCTGTTGAAATTCTCTACATGATTCTAGGATCAATCTCACATTTTGGTGTAGTTTGGAGGGAGAAAATTAAGAAAACGTCTCGACAGCGTGGTGATAGCAGAGACGTAATGCTTCAACAACCAACTTTAATGCGGTAGACACTCATTAGCTCTATTAGACAGCCCACCATTTTGCTAGGATCCACCCTAGCTTGTCATAATGAGATGATTTTAAATGCTACTAAGAAGTGGTTGGGGTAGATTCTGGATTTCCTCTCTCTTCCCTCTCTCATTTCTTGATATATATTGTAAAGAAGAGCTCCTTTAAGGGGTCGGACATTTTGTTTTGCATCCTCCCTTATTCCCTCCCTTGCGAGAGAATTTTGGAGCTTTCAAACCTCCCATATGGGTTGTAATGCAGTATTTTTGCCTCTTGGCCTTTGCTGATATCTTGTATCAACTCTTGAGCAATAATATATGTGTTGTGATTGACTCTCGACCCTCTCATGTATTCATTCTTTGTCATTTTGATCTCTTATTGTAGTTTGGTTACCTGTGCATGGTGTTTGTATTGCATCTATGTGGTCTGTGTTAAATTTGAAAAGCGAGTGTCTAACATTCCTCGGTGCATCACCTTTGTAGTTTAGGTTTTATTCTATGCATTTTCTTACCCTGTCTCCTTGGCAAGTTAGATTAGGTTTTAGCAAACCCTCTGCATTTTTGTGTGCATCTGAATAGAGGAATAGGAACCAACCTTCTTTGGAGAATATTTTCTCATCTTTACAAGTCCCACGCTTGGAGAAAGGATTCCATGTTGTGCAATCACCTGGATGCGAACATCAACCTAGAATCATGATTTGCATCCGGAGTCTTTGTGAGTGCAGCAACAACAGTTTTGGCACGCCCGGTGGGACTTAGAGGTCTCATTTTTATTGCAGCAAAGTTGATATGCATCTGCTGTAGTTTTCTTGCTTATAAGAGCTATTATCTGCATATCTAGGAACTCCAAGGGGAAGAATCAACTGGTTTGAGTAGTGCAGGCACGAAAACTCATGAGAAGAATCACCACAAGGTCAAGAGTTGGAGAAGAAGAAGTGTTGTTTGAATACCTACAGTTATCTCAAGAAGAAGGCAAAGAGGAAGAAGGATTCAAGGTCTCCATCTCCACCAAGCAGAACACTCTCAACTCCTCCACACGACAGGCCTTTCATTCGAGTATACAAGGGTTTTAAGACCGATTAGAATGGCTCGAGAATAATCCCTACGTCAACTTCGGAGCAAAGCAGCCCACTTGCTCTCAATGCACAACATCCAGTTCTATTGCAGCCTTGAAGAACATTCCCTACTTCACTAGAGAAAATCAGACTACTCCAGGTGATCATGTTAAAGATATTGCTAACCTTTGTGTAATCCATGAAATCAATGAAATGCAAGTGGTGTCATCAAATTCTTCGGCATCTTCATTCAAGGGTAAAGCATTGCTAATGGTTTAGGAGCCTTGGAGCTGGTTCTATCACAAACTGGAATCAGCTGTGTATTGCACTTCACAAGCAATTTGGAGAGAAGGGAGACAACTTGTCTCTTTTGGAGCAGCTGACAACTATCAAGAGACCAATGACTTGAATTCAACTTCAGATTTCAAAGGTCTTGGGATAGGATTCTAGTGGCAGTCAGGCCAATAACAGAAGGTGCTTTTCTATATTACCTTAAAGCTTTGAATTCTGATATTTCTATGTTAATTCAGTCCATGGGAGGCACAACAATCCCTATGGCTTATAGCATTGCCATTAGAGCCGAAAACTATCTTATTCAAGCTGGTAAACTGGCTCCTAGGCCTCCCATGCCCTTGTATCCAAACTTAGAAAATCCAAGCACTAGTCAAGCACCCACTTTGGCTCTGTTCCCACTCCTAGAAATCAGAGTTCAAATGAAGCTTCCACTTCATCTCCAAGTGCTTCAAATGAACTCCAAGAGGTCATGAAATAGTTGCAAAATTTGGGAAATGAGCTAGTTACTATTAAGAGGCAACAAGCCCAAGGTTTTAGACCTTCCTATCAACCTCAAGCTCAACCTAATAGGCAGCCATACCAACCACAAAGACCACCTAATCCAGTTGCAAATGTGAATCAAACAAGGCCTCCCTCTAATAGACCATTCCAGCCCTATAATCTAAATGCTATATCTGCCTCTAAGGCATTAGTGCCAACACATAACAACATTGTTCAGGAATATGACTGGTGCTTTCCATGCAACGAGCCTCACAACCAATCCATGTGTTTCAATGGTGCTCTCAATCAAGCAGCGATGGTGACAACTACTCTTTGGTGTGGAGGGCGAGGGCGATCAAGGAAGCGATCAACAACAAGAAACATTCCAACAGCAATCAGCCCCAAATGACACCACGTTGGTGGCGGCAAGCGGAAGATTTATGTGGCATGAATCAGGTAGTCTCTCAAGGTGTTGCAGCCAACACAAGGTCAAAGAGGAGAAATTTGGATGAGGAACAGCCATTAGCCCTAGCCAATCCACAACCTTCCACGACTCCACAAATGATTGGCAAGAAAAGTCCAGTTTCAAGTGCACAAGGACAGCCAAGAACAGCCCCTAGGCCAACTCAAATGCTATTATTGCTTGCCCACGTGCAAGGGTAAATGTACAAACCAAGGGACAACAAAAGGATACTTCATCCCCGTTTAGTATCATTGAACAGATGAAGAATACTAACGTCAATATATCAATGTGGGAATCCCTATCCATCCCAGGACAAAGAGAGATCTGCTGCAGCTGCCATGAAGGATTGGACAACTTGAATCGGCGAGGTTCGGATGTAAGACAAAGTGCTTACAAATGTTGCCCGACTGAAGGAAGCCATGGAGGGCAACAAGGTAAAATGTTGAAGCCCCCTCCTTTCTATGTTTCATTAATCATTGGGGATAAACTAGTACACAATTGCATGATTGATTCGGGGCAAGTAGCTCGGTGATGCCCAAGCAAATAGCTGATCATTTGGGTCTCAATATGAAGTAATATCTAAAGGGGTAGTGCGATTGGATGGGACAGAAATAGCAACAGTTGGAGTGATTAAAAACTTGAGTCTTACCTTGCATGCATGTCCAAATGTTGTTGTCTTACAAGATATATCAATCATAGACCTTCCACCACTCTTTGCCCTTTGCTTGTCAAGGGACTTCTGACCAAGATTGGGGGTATTTGTCTGTTGATTGGTCCACATTTGTTTAGAACAAGGTATGGAACTAAGGCTACAATTAGGTCCGAACCTATTGCAAACTTCCATATTGATCCTTACACTCCAAGTCAGATTAATGCCAATTGCTCAGCATTTGATCAAGAAGATCACCCTAGTACTGATGAGGCTGACACCAAGGTTGGAAGTATCCCAGACCTAACTCTTGACGAATGGGCAAACAAGATACATGCTTTTGATCCCTATCAAGAAGTAGAAGAATCTGAGCTGGGAGTCTATTGTATACACGAAGAAAATCAACCTGTTCCTAGCATCACCAAGCCAAGCCATAAGGATGACAATGAGGTATGGTAGCTATTTTTGACGGATCAACGAGTAGGCAAGGTGCAGGAGGTGGAGCCATGCTTGTTTCACCTCAAGGCATCAAACATTATTCAGCTTTTCGTTTCTAGTTTTCTTGTTCAAACAACACAGCTGAATATGAGGCCTTGATTCATGGACTTCATTGGGCTAGGAAAAAAGGGATAAATAATTTGCAGTGTTCGGGGATAGCGAGCTAATCATCAACCAAGTTAGAGGACAACATGCTATGAAGAATGACTTCTTTGAGGAGCTACTGAGAATAGGGTATGGGACCTCATTGAGGATTTGAAGCTTTCAACATTATGTCCATACCCGGGAAGAAAAATGAAGCGCGGATAGGCTCACGAGCGAGTTGGAGCAACATTTGATGTGGTTGACAACATCAAAAGGAAAAAACACTGACCACATATCCATGTGATTGTGAGACCGATGATTTCAGAGATAATAACACCGGTGGCGGTGTTTGAAAATGATCAACAGATCGTCAATTTTTTACAAGAAGAAGCTGAATTCTCGGCTAGGAATCGGGACAGAGACTAGCAGTAGCAAAGTATGGGGATCAAGTAGTGCAGCTGCGGACAAACAAGCTTCCCAAGGGTTTAGTAACGTTGGAGTCTATCTTCAACCCTAACAACCAGTTCCGTAAAGAAAAGGATAACATACAGGTCAAGAGGGAAGATTTAGAGCCAATTCCGGTTGGGGAAGGCAAAACACTTCAAATTGGTAAAGTGGCCACTGAGCAGGAGAAATCAGATTTCATACAGCTTTGTCAAGAATTTCCAGATGTCTTCGCTTGGAGCTATGAAGACTTGAGAGGATTCAATCTGAATTTGGCACAACATACCATAGAATTGGATCCAGATGCTAAGCCCATTAGGCAGAAGTAGAGACCTGTTAACCCTCACATTGAGCCTCTAATGAAGAAAGAGCTAAATAAGCTAATAGAGGCAAGCATTATATTCCTGATCAAGCACTCAAGCTGGGTTGCTAACTTGGTTCCGATCAGGAAGAAAAGTGGAGAAATCAGGTTGTGTGTGGACTTCCGAGACCTCAATAGAGCATCTCTCAAAGATCATTACCCGCTTCCTTGATGGAACAAATATTGCAGGTAGTATCCGGTTGAGAGAGATTCTCTCTCTAGATGGCTACTCGGGATATAATCGAGGTGATGGTGAAAGAAGAAGACCAATTCAAGACAACCTTCACAACTAAATGGGGCACATATGCTTAAAGAAGATGCCATTTGGGTTGTCCAACTTTGGTGCTACCTTTCAAAGGGCAATGGACATGGCATTCAAAGGCTTGATCAACAAGATAGTGCTGATATATACCTTGATGACATCACTTTGTATTCTCCAAAAATGTAGTGGATCACCTTTTTCATCTGAGGTAGGTATTTCAGAGGTGTAGAAAGTTCGGAGTATCATTGAATCGGAAAAAATGCATATTCTTGGCTCACGAGGGGAAACTTCTTAGGCCATGTTGTATCAAAGAGGGTGATTGATCCAGAGAGGGTTGAAGCCATAAGAGCACTACCATTGCCAAGTCACAAGAAGGCTCTTCAAAGTTTCTTGGGAAGGATCAATTTTGTCCGCAGGTTTATCCCAGATTTTGCAGCCCTTGTCAAGCCCATCACCAAAATGTTAAAGAAGAGCATGGCTTTTAAGTGGACAGCAGAAGGCAAGGAGAGTTTTGAAGCAATCAAAGAAGCTATCTCTCAAGCACCAACTCTCATCAACCCAGACTTCTCCAAGGATTTCATCCTCTATGCATTTGGAGGTGATGACACTATTTCTGCCATTCTGGTACAGCAGAACAAAGATAATGATGAGCAGCCGATTGCCTTTTTTAGCCAGAGCCTAGATGACTGCGAGGTGAGGTACTCTTTTATTGAAAAGCATGTACTTGCAGTAATCAGAAGCTTGAAGAAATTCAAGCATTTAGTCTCAAACAACAAGGTCCAGTTGCTGGTCTCACATGCTGGAGTTAAGGACTTCCTCCTCAACAAGGATTTGAATGAGAAAAGGGCAGGTTGGATCACCCGTGTCATGGAGTATGACATTGAGATCAAGATCACCAAGCTGGTAAGAGGGAAAGGACTGTGTGAGCAGCTGGTTTTAGGGAAGCAAAAGGAAGTATGCAACGAAGAAGAGGCTGTTTTGACAGTCCAGGACAGCCATGAGCCAAGCGGCAATCATGAAGAAGACAATGCTTCCCCCATTCCTTGCTGGACCCAAGGTATTATGCACTTCCTAGGTACAGGCCAGTGCCCCCCAGAGATGAACAAGACCCAAAGGAGACACTTCAGATTACAGGCTGTCCCGTATGCCATTGTTGATGGAGTTTTGTTCAAGAAAGATGTAAATGGAGTGCTGCTGAGATGCATTAGCACAGGTCAGATTCAAAGGGTATTGGAAGAGTTTCATGGTGGACCAGCTGGTGGCCATTTTGCGCCAAGAGTGACAGCTCTAAAAATTATGAAGGCTGGTTATTATTGGCCTAAAATCTTCAGCGATTGCTATGCATGGATCAAGAGGTGTAAGAATTGTGCATTCTTCACGGGGAAAAGAGAAGCTACCCTTCCATTGCATCCAATCTCAGTTGACCAGCCATTCATGCAATGGGGTTTGGACTTCATTGGAGTCATTAATCCCAATTCAAGCCAAGGGCATAAATGGATTTTGACAGCCACAGACTACTTCACCAAATGGATGAAGCAGTAGCACTCAAAGAGGCAAATGAGTCTAGCATCTTAGACTTTTATGAGGGAATAACAACCAGATTTGGTGTACCTACCACAATAATCTCTGATAATGCATTGGCATTCATTGGATCTAAGGTGAGTGAGTGGGCTATCAAGAACGATATTTACCTAAGCACTTCATCGAACTATTACCCTCAGGGTAATGGCCAGGCCGAGTCTACAAACAAGAACTTGTTAAGGATCATTAGGAGAACTCTTGATGAGAATCAGAGGTCTTGGCATACCAAGCTGAAATCAGCCTTATGGGCTGATAGGATCACTCCCAAAAGATCCACAGGTAAATCTCCATTCAGGCTTGTCTATGGAAGAGAGGCAATCTTGCCCATGTCACTTGAGTTGCCAACATTGGAACTCATGAAGCAGCTGGAGTTACTTGAATTTGAGCCCATGGAGGTGAGGTATGTAGAGTTGATGGATCTGCAGGAGATCAGAAATCACGCATCCCAAGTAATGGAAAAGGATCAAGCTTTGATCAAGAAGACCTTTGATAGGAAGGCCAAAGATAGATCTTTTCAAGTTGGAGATCTAGTGTTGAAATGGGATGTGGACAGGGAAAAACCGGGAAGGCATTCAAAATTTGATGCCATTTGGAGTGGCCCATACATGGTCACGAAGTGCAAGAGCAGCAATGCTTTCCAATTGGCCTCATTGGATGGTGAAGAACTGCAGATTCTAGTAAATGGAATCTATCTCAAACATTGCTACTGAAAATAAAAGGTTCACCCTTGTAAATATTATCCTAGATTTCAATTCCTCTAAGTGCGTATGCACATTGTCTTGTTGTAGTTAGGTTTCAGTTTCCCTAAGTGCTTTGGCGCAGGTTTTGTCGCTCCTAGATTGAGTTTTTCTGATTCGGCGTGCTCTCGTAGAGGGAGTTGCAGCATCAGGCTCATTTCAGGTTATTGCTTATGACTCCATGCCCAATGGATCGCTAAAGGCCACTGATCTTCTACCTAGCAGGCAGGTGACCCTGAAAAGTCACCAAATTGTTATCCAAATTTCACCCCCGAGTTAATTTGATAATATGCATCGAATTTTTAGTTCAAGCAAGTAGATTGATTCGGGGAAAATCGTAAAATTGGCTAAGTCTGCTCAAGACCACCTTTGGGATAGTTGGAACAATTATACGTGGAAGGCGTGGATGGTGTTGAAAAGCCTCCAGGTGCCCCAAACAGAAAAGGGACATCTGGGACAAATGGACGCGAAATGCCCGAATCGGCCGAAAGAAAGAAAATTTGTCCAAGTCCTTTACCGAGAGCAAGTGGGACAAGAGTGCGCGAAGGACACGAACTGGCCGGATCGGCTGAAACAGGAAACTTCAGCACAAGGACAAGTGGGACAAAGGGGCGTGCGGGATGCAGATAGCTGAAGGAGCCGAAAGCCAATCAGATCACGCCACGTGTCACCGGCAGAAAAGGGACGAGGAAGCCCATTTTGGGAAGATCGGAGGATTCTATCCCGTGAAGCACTGGGACATCCGGGACAAAAGGATGCGGTGGACGTGAAAATCCTGCAGGCCCGTGGACAAATCACAGCATGACACGTGTCGCCAAGGAAAAAGGTCCAAAAGGTCAAAGGGGTGAGTTTTCGAGCACTGATCCGAACCAATGAAATAGTGCCACGTGTCCAAGTTTAAGGGGCCCACAAGAAAAGCCCGTGAAAAGGTGGAGAGAGAAAATTGCTTAGTGAACCAGAGCCTGCCACGTGTCGTCTAGATGGCAGAGCGTGGGAAAAGAAATTTAAAAATCCGTTTTTCCTGTTTTGTGCCCTAAATCTTCAGACCTTCGTATCTTTTGATCCAGAGCTCGGATTTGCACGTTCTTTATATCAATCGGAAAGCTGTTGAAATTCTCTACATGATTCTGGGATCAATCTCACATTTTGGTGTATTTTGGAGGGAGAAAATTAAGAAAACGTCTCTGATGCGTGGTGATAGACAGAAGTAATGCTTCAACAACCAACTTTAATGCAGCAGACAGCTCGCCGCTCCTGTTAGACAGCCCACCGTTTTGCTAGGATCGCCACTTCTATCATAATGAGATGATTTTAAATGCTACCAAGAAGTGGTTGGGGCAGATTCTAGATTTCCTCTCTCTTCCCTCTCTCATTTCTTGATATATATTGTAAAGAAGAGCTCCTTTAAGGGGTCGGACATTTTTGTTTTGCATCCTCCCTTATTCCCTCACTTGCCAGAGAATTTGTGGAGCTTTTCAAACCTCCCATATGGGTTGTAATGCCAGTCTTTTTGCCTCTTGGCCACTGCAATGTACTGTATCAACTCTTGAGCAATAATATATGTGTTGTGATTGACTCTCGACCCTCTCATGTATTCATTGTTGTCATTTTGATCTCTTATTGCAGTTTGGTTACCTGTGCATGGTGTTTGTATTGCATCTATGTGGTCTATGTTAAATTTGCAAAATGAGTGTCTAACATTCCTCGGTGCATCACCTTTGTAGTTTAGGTTTTATTCTATGCATTTTCTTACCCTGTCTCCTTGGCAAGTTAGATTAGGTTTTAGCAAACCCTCTGCATTTTTTGTGTGCATCTGAACAGAGGAATAGGAACTAGCCTTCTCTGGAGAATCTTTTCTCATCTTTACAAGTCCCACACTTGGAGAAAGGATTCCATGTTGTGCAATCACACTGGATGCCTGAACATCAACCTAGAAGCCTGATTTACATCCAGGGGTACTTGTGAGTCCTGCAACAACAATACCTTAACCTAAGTTTGAATTTTCCATACTATTTGGAATTTAACCTAACGTAATTGAGACTTACTAGGACCTATTGCTAAACTACTAAGGTTAACACCCTTACCTAAGTTGGTATTTTTATAGTTGTGAAATTTTGAAACAACCTAAGGAAAATAATATTTACCTAGTACTTAGGTTGATTTCTAACCTAATGATAATCTAACCTAAAATATACTAATATAAGGGGTACCTATGGACTACTTGGCAAGTGGTAAGGATGATGGCGTTAGTTTTCAAGGAATTAATGAGAATTGATTTTTGGTTTTAATATCCTTTGAACTGCCAGTTTTGGCGGAGGCATGGGGAGTTAGGGGATGCCTAGTTGGCATCACCACTAAATGGAAATTGCATACAAATTTTGAATTAAAGGTTCACCAAACTTGGATGGCGGTGGTGTGGAGAAATAGGAGGGAAAAATGATAGTCCTTCACATTAATTGGTCTCATTTATGGCAAAGAAACCGCCTAGGAGAGATGCAAGGTGGATTTTGGAAAGGTTGTTTGATCTTTTGTTCTTTTGATTTTTGCTCTGCATGGATTTTTTGGTTCTTTGAACCAGCAGTTCTATTTTTGATCCATTGATATTCTTGGCATTCTTGAGCTATTTTTGGATCCTATGGAAGTATAAGAGGAATTAGAAAGGTTGGAGTTGTTGACATTGTTTGGAAAAAGAAGAGACTATGGAGGCTCGGCTGGAAATCTTCTGCAAATCAATAAGAAGCTCTATTAGGCATGATAGGCTCTACCCATTAATTTGTTCTACTTTTTCCTAAATGAATTCATTAAATGAACTCTTCTCTTGGAAACAAATGATTTTTTATGTGATGTTTATATTGCATTCATGTTTGTACTTTTCACTGTATACTCCTACTTGAATCGATGTTTGATGAAAATATTATCTAGGTTTGTTCCTTTGTTGGAAAAATGAATGATTCATACTTTAACCATTGTTTGAACTAGAATGTGGAAAAATATTGTGAACTTTATTGACTATGCAAAAATGGTATAGAGGGATTCACTGTTTGATAAAAATATGAGTTGGGTTTGTTTCCTTTGTTGGGTGAAGGTATGAAATGTGTTTTACTTCTGTTGAGCTCGAGATGTTATCAAATCTTGTTATGTATGTTTGAACTATGATAAAATGGATAGTTAGATTCAATGTCTTGGGATTCATTCTTGTTGTAAAACAATGGTAAACATGTTTTACTTTTGCTGAGCTTGAGATGATTTGATTTTGGGGACTCTTGTTGGACAGTTCTGAAGTTAGTAGAAGTAACTGCTATGGAATAATTATGTTTTGGGTTTTGTTCTCATGTGCTTGAAATATGATTAAATCATGTTTATCTTTTTCTTGAACCTATATGACGTCGATTTTGTTGCTTACACTTGTAAGTTGTGAGAATATTTGTTAAAGATTTGTCGATTCTAGTTACGAATGAATCTCTTGATACAATTTGTATGATAGTAGGGTTTATAGTTATCCTGTTGCCATGATTTTGGAAAGGATTATTGAATTTTTATGCATCTTTTCTAAAGTGAGATTTCATGCTATAGGAATTACCTTATTGGTTCATCTTGTTAGATTTACTGGTTCCTTCATTTAAATTTGATATATAAATATTGTAGGAATGGGATGTCTAATTTGAAGTGTGGATCGGTTCAATCTTGACTATCTTAAGGAAATGGATTGGAACATTTTCGGATTTACTCTTCTCATTTTGAGCTCAACCGTGAGCACCTGACTCAGGGTTCATGTCACTTTTGTTTTTTTCCTTGTGGTCAAATCTGGGTTGGGTTCTTTCCCTCTTAAACCAGTAGCTTGATCCATTGATTCTTGTGAAGTAGGGGATTTGGGTTGGCTTGAATGTATATTGCGATTGTCAAATTTTGTATTCGTTTATCTTCGTTTTATGTGTGTTGACACTTGAAAAGAAATCAGGGTTGCATATGGATGAATTACTTCAATGCTGCTCTATCTCTCTTTGTATGGGAAAACTTGAGAAACTTCTCGGCTGATGCCATTAAAGTTTGGAATAAAATTAATGTTCATTGTTGTTTTTGTTGCTTGAATCTTGTTACTAACTAAAATCATTTGAATAACCATTTTTAGTAGTAGCTTTAGCACTATGTAGATTCTCATTTGTATGTTGAAATAAATTTATCTTCAATTTCGAATTTCATCTTGTAGTCGTATATCTTGATTTTTTACCAAATAGTTATTTGTGTTTTCAATGGTTACTAGAGTTGAATGATATCTCGATCAGACCTGTCTCAGTTCTCTTAATACCGATATGTATTCATCCTTTTAGGAAGGAATAATGAGATCTTATCTCATCTTTATTTGTGTCATTCCTTCTCTCTATTATGAGTTAAGGTATTCAATACTTCTTTATTCAAATTTTGAAGGAATTTATAAGTTGTTTTCTCTCTTTTCATTCATTCTCTCTTCGGCATTACTCCTGTGTAAGGAGTTGACCTGTTCGGTTGTATTAGTTTGAAGGAATTGCAGAGTGGGTAGTTGGAGGATAAATATTTACTTTCTTCTCCTTGACTAATGATTTGATAGGGATGTAATTTTTGTGATGTGTGACCAATTCCAGGTGCATGTAAATTAAAATTATCCTTTATCAAACTTGTTGATGTTAAACCTAAAAATTAGGCTAGAGTTTGGCTTTGAATTTGGATTTTGTTTCCTAAATAAGAAACTCTTAATTTAATATGTTTTTGGCTCATCCTAAAGTTCATTATAAATTTCATTGAGCTCGGCATTAAATATTCTAGGGTGGAGTAAGTTAATGTTGTGTACTTGAATAATTGGTCTTTAAAAATAATTCTACTTCAATGAATTATTAGAGTTAGTATCTTTTCTTTTAGAGTAGATAGAATGAATCAAAAATGAACCGTAAATACTTATAGTAGAAATGTGGTAAGTGATTTGGATGAAATATTACATATCTGATATAAATCTTTATGAAATCATTGGATGAACATTGTTTTGATTACACCATGACCTTTACTTAATGTTAATATGGTTTATCACTTTGTTCTTCCTTCCATGACTATTATTTATTTATGATGTATCTTTTTGTAATGCTTCAACTGTTTCATAAAAGTAGAGTTATTTTTACAAAACGGTTAGTTGAAAGCACATCATTTTAATGCTTAGTTTTGATCATGCTCAATTCAATGAATCGACCCATGCTATCAATTTTGCGAGATGGACTTCGTAAGTGATAAAATAAGACAATATATTTTATGAGGCTACTTTTTTACCTAAATATTGGATCTTTTATGAGGAAAAATGATTCATTATTGAAATGTATTTGTAAGAGAAAAGTTGTATTTTTAATTGAGCTTATTGATGTTGTTTGACTTTAAAGATGTCTAAAATGTTTGGAATTGTAAAGTATGTATTCCACTTAGATGAATGGAAAAGATTGTGGTTTATTTTTACTTGATGTGTCATTCTCTTTGTACATTATGTGAAGGGAATTGTAAGCTTATCTTTATTCTCTCATATTCATATCTATATTGAACCTTTTAGTTTGACTTAAAATGAACTATGTGGTAAGGGAATTAGATACACTATCCCTTTATTTAAATGCAACTTATCAAGTTGGCATTCATGGCTGATCATTTAACTAAATCACTATGGTTTATTAAATGATGATAATGGAAGTAAAAATTCATTATGATATCTTGTATAATGTAAGAGGTTGCAATGAACCCTAATTCTTAATAAGAAAAAGAAGACAACTATTCGAAATGATAATCAAGATTGTTTTAGAATCCTTTGGAATTAAACCTAATGTCATCTGGGAAAGAGGAAGATGTACTTCCTCTTGACCAATACCTTCATTGGGATAAAACAAATGAAAGGTAAACATGAATATATAATAGTAGACTTCATCTCAAAGAAGTCTAATATAAAGGAATCTGATTTGGAACTTAAACAAGATAAGTAATGGTTAAGTAAATTAAGCAAACCATATTGTTTTTTACCTGATTCTGTTTTAATAAGTTGAATCCTAAAGTAGGAATTTAATGATTAAAAATCAATCTTGATGTTTCTGCAAAGAAATTACAACTCATTTATGGTTGGAAACCTTAAGGGTTAATGAAAATAGGGATTCAACAGGGTTGTTGTAATTAGACCTTAATTATAGAAAATAATTAAGTAATTAAATTATTTCATGGATATGTACATCCAGATGGGATGACCTCAAAGAATGTTGGCACACACCAACTATAGTACAATACCTTCGTGAAGACTTGGGTCTTCACGAGGATATTGTGTTGCAATTGACATGTTGTAACACCCTTCAAAGTTGAATTGTCTAGGCTTACATAACTTAGACTTGTACTTAGTTATACCCTAGGTTAGATTAGAAGCATGATTTAGTGTCGGGGATAACTTGACGACTTAGGATAGCTAGACACACACGAATGACTTAGGTCGATCAAGTATGTCTATGTATCCTTAGTCCTCACAAGTAGTCCTCTACACTAAATGATGTTGCTATCCTTGGTTAGGGTAAAACCTTGAACAAGTGGACTGACAGGAGTCAGTAAAGACCATTCTAGATAACAGATGAAGTGGGGTGAAGGACGTATTCCGTTTGACGAGTATGTTGTCTAGGAATAGTAATATGAACAGTATGTTGGAAATATTTGGCCAAAGTATCACAAGCTCTTTGGTTGCGTTGTCCTATGTCACCTAGTTTAAGAAGTGAGATTTCAGATGAATATTGGTAACAAATATTCAGATAGGCCTCTTAAATAGAACACTTAATACCCAGAAAAGGGTAAGAGAACCAAGTATACCTAGTATACAATTCAATGAGTTAACATGAGAGATCGGTATGATACCGAGTCATGAAATGAGAGATTGGTGTTTCACCGAGTCATTATAGTTGCATATGGTTATCTATTATGAGATTGATTGGCATGGAATGTGTGTTCTAAATTATGATTATTTAGACAGAGAACATTAAACAAAAAATTCCCTTGTTTCTAAATTCTTAAAATGGGAATGTTATATGGCATGATAGGCATATTAAGAATAAGACACTTGAAATTACACAAATGGTTCTCCTTTATAATTCAAATTTTTACACCACCATAGAAAGCTTAAAGTGCATTGGTTGGGACCATATATTGTGACTTATATACTTGATTCAGGTGATTTCTAGTTAGAGGCATTAGATGGAACACGGTTTCTTGGTTATTTCAACAAGAGTAGGTTGAAGCCCTATTATAATAAAGTAATCTTGGTGTTTATAATAAGGCAAATTTTTTAATTAGGTTAGATTTCCTTTAATGCATTTTCCTTTTTATGTGTTTCCTTTCAATGTCAATATTCTTTATCAATTTAGCTCATTATTTTTTGTAATAAGTGCACTTGCACACCAAAAGATGATTACTATCTAAATGCTTCCATTTGCACATGATGCCACATACCCTTGTGTGGGGTGGATTAAAGTGTTGTGATAAAAATTAAATGGTGCACTCTAGTAATAGGTTTACTTGATAGAATATTCTCTCTCGAAATACATACATGGTAGAGATAAGTTCGTAAGGCATAAGGTGTTCTAAGGAAGGTTTAGTTATTTGAAACTACTTGGAATATGGCACAAAGGTTTTGTACTTTGGCTTAGAGAAAATAACACAAAGGATGTTAGAGATAGAGAAGTAGTATTAATGTTCCATAAGGTTACGACTACAATGTGCAAGGTGAATTCGTGAGAGTTGTTATAAAGGAAAAAGGAAAGTTTATGGGAAAATTAACTTAATAGCGTGGGTCGAAAGAACAAATATGACCATTGGTGGGTCATGAAAAAGTATAAATAAGGGGTTAGGGTAGTCATTTGGATACCTTTATTTTGAATAAAGTGAAGAGCTACCAAGCAGTTTAGATATGACAAAGGTTTTGAAGAAATGTGAAGTATTTGTAAACCATGATTGCTTGTAGGCTATACAAAGATCCTTGCAAGGAAGTGAGTTGGAATTAGCAGTGGAACAATAAAGGTTTCATATAGTTGTAGTAGTTAAAATTTTTGAGCTGGGTAGAGAAGGATTAGAGTACAAAAAACCTAGGGCATGCATAGGGAAGTAAAATGGCACCAAAATAAAGAAAATTACATACAAAGAGGCCCAAGGTCATGGAAAACGAGCCTCTAGAAGAAATGTATTCCAAAATGAAATACCCTTTAGGTTTGGTATGGGTGGAGTTATGTAAATCAAAGCTCACTCATTGTAAAATTAGCAAATTTAACCATCAGATGGAGGAGAATGAAAATAAATGATGGTATAGTTGACAAAGACACTTCAGGGGTAGATGAGGTGAAAACCCTCTAATTGACAACTCGTTATAGAGAGAGTTAGGAAAAACTGGTGTTTTACAGTTATGGGAGCTTCCATTCTTCATCAAACCCACACATTATTTTCAGTGGTTAATGTCATAGGTACACAAGGATTTCTTCTACTTCACGGGGAGAATGATGTGCCTCACAGGCAAACTGGTTGAATGGGTTACAAGGTTAAGAAGCATAGGGGAGGATGTCTCCTTGGATTTTAAGGCCACAACTAAAATTGAGGAGCTTGATAAGAAACTAAACTATGAGAAGGGAGGTAGGGCATAACCCATTGTGGATTTGAATGAACCGACACTTAGGGTCACTTCCCGACTCATGAGCTACAAGTTAGGCATGTGAAATCATTAGATGGATATTAATAAGAGGTTTATGTACATAGCTTACATAATCTCAAAGAGGGCACATTACAAATTGGCTCAATATGTTGTAAACAACATCATAGAGGAGGCACGATTAAAAAATGAAGAAGGAGAAAAAATCACATAGGGTTCCATCCTTCTTTTGATAGTATTTATGGAGATAGGTGTCCCAAATGGACCTAATGGGAAAGAATGGGTTTACCCACCAGTAGATCCCTCGCCTACTATGTAATTTTTAGGATTTACTTGTGATGGAAGAATTTCAAATGCATACAAGGCATGCATTGATAAATGGTATGAAAAACTATGTGAGGCCTTTGAGAATAAATGGTGCATTTCGTGTGAGCTCCCTACAGTGGTTGGGGACCAAGTGAAGTTTGAAGTAATGCAAAACTTCAGTCTTTCAAGGTTCAAATAGGAAAATGGAGAGATGGGGATGTGGTGCAAACTCCCATTTGCATTCACTAAAAATAGAGGAAGTTCTCCATCAATAGGATAAAGGAAGCGCAAAAATTGACCTATGATGCAGATAAGGTGGATTCTGATGTACGCACTCTTCGAGATACTTATAGGTATGACTCCAAGCCTGCATACCTCGAAGTATTGGAGCCCAAATTCTTAGATCTGTACCCTCATATCAATGTAACCATTAAATTCTTTATCCATAGAATTTTTTTTTAGTTTTTCCCCAAGACACAAGGGCAGGTTGAGTTGGAAGTTACACATTCCACTTTCCCTAAACCTAGAGAAGTAATGGTACCTCCCATAAAGGTGGTACAAGTGGAGACATTAGATGAATAGGAGAAAGAATAAAGTGAGGGGAATTTAGATAATTCTCATAGATAAAGTATTACACTTGTAGAGGTAGTAGTGGATGCACGAGAACCTTGTAGAAAGTTGGTGTGGAGAAACATTAGGAAAAGTGTTCTAAGGTGCAACAAGTCTCTAGCATGGAGACTAATGTTGGGACCGAAGGTGAAGAATAATATATTGCATTCAAGGAATAACTTGAGAAATAATTCAAGGAACATGCTTAGATAAGAGCCGAAGAGAAATAAATGGCAGAAGCTCAGGTGCACGAGAAGAATAAAATGAAAAATACTGATGAAGTAAAGTAGCGTTTACTAGTATAGACTACCATGATAGATGAGAAGAATAAGGGTGACTCCTTTGTGATCGAGGAGGAAAAAGTACTAGGAATAAGTACCAACACCCCTACCCCAAAGAAAAAATGATTGAAGATGAAGGAACAGAGGAAAGGGTGGACCCCAAGGTTACCACATATGGATTTTGTTGATAACCCAAAGAAAGTGTTGCGTGCATGCTTCCGCAGTACTTTGTCAATGGAGAAATTACATGCTTGGGAGCTATTGGACCTAGAGGGAGGAGTTCCACAACAAAGAAGATGTTGAAATGGAATTTTCATTCATACGCGAGAAGAGTTATATTTCAAAGTAAGTGAGCATGCAATCGAGACAATGATTTTACGAGAAAAATCCTAAATAAAATTATAAGGCTACGATACTAAACACTTTACGAGATGAGCAAGAATGCAACGCCTTCAACAAACTAGCTTGAAGTGGTGAAAAAATTGGACTCACCATTTTGGCTAACAAGAAAGAAAAGGAACAATAGATAGAGAGACTACAAGGGGTTACAACACAAACAGGGAAGAACCAAAGAGGCATATGACAAAGTCAAAGACGTTAGTGAAGCAAATAATGGGACAATGCCCTTTATTAGTAAGCCAGGCTAGGATAGAATATGGAGATGAGATGAAATATTTAGAGGACCTGGTTAGCATGCTCCTGGTCAACATCAAACATGTGGGGCCTACGAGAGGAGGATATTTTTTAGGAAAAGAAGAATAACAAGATTGTAGTAGAGGCCATGATCATTGAGCTAGAGGACTTTCTCACCTAACTCAAGGAAGTGAATAAAAAGGTAGATATTAGATTTAATAGGTGCAAGAATTATGAATTATATATTGATGTTAGGTTACTGGATGTGGAAGAAACTCTAAAGTCCATTCAAGAGAGGAACCCAACCAATAAAATAGATAAGACTCAGCTGGTGTTAGATACAACGACACAGAAAGAGAAGGTTAAGGCAAAGCATGCGACTCTTGAGAAAATAATTGGTGAGTTCCAGAACTCTATACTGGAACACAATGATAATATTGATGGTGCTTCCATGGAAATAGAGGTGGTGATGAAAGAGATAAAAATAAGGGTGGATGAACTAACACCTGACCAAGTGGCAAGGATTGTGGAGGCTACATCGGGTAAGGCCTTAAAATAATTGGAAGAATGGAAGAAGCTAGTAGGTGAAGTAGATACATGATTTCCTATGATTTTCCAAGAACCTTAGTTCCTTTGAGTGTACTACTGATTTTACAATTTCACCATTTTGGAACTTGTATTATTCTTATTGGAGTTTTTGGACCTAATAGACGAAGGATTTCTGTGGGCGGAAATCCATCTAGTGTGGTGTATTTTTGGACCCCTAAAAGATTCTAAGTACATGTAGGGAAAAGGATCTTGATGTAAGGGAGTTAGGAATGAAGCCATACGTGGGAGTATCACAGACAACACGTGAGGTTTTTCACCCGGGTCAAACATGTTCAATGACTTGGCTGCATTTTTATTTATAAAAGGTTTTGGAGAGATGAAGGTCTATTTTTGGATGAGTGATATAAAGTGATGTGCATAAGTTATGAGCTAATAATAGGATCTAAAAGAAGAGTTAACTATTATTTAGGAAAGATTTCATGCTTTTGAGCATGATATAAAGTGCAACTTATTTTGATGCATGGGTAGTGAAAGGAAAGTTATGAGTATATATATATATATAGGATCTAATATATATAGTATATATATATAGTATATATATATATATATAGTATATATATTATATATGTATATATATATATTTGTATTTATTTATATATATATATATGGCTATATATATATATATATAATATATGTATATATTATATAGGATATATGGGTATATATATATATATATATATATATATATATATATATATATATATATATATATATATATATATATACATATATATCTATGTGTGTGTATTTATTTTCATGGTTTAGAGATCATCATCCATGTTTTAGTAGAGTTATATGTATAGATTTATCACATATATATCTATGTGTGTGTATTTATTTTCGTTTGTGACTCATGGTGACTATACTATATATATGACTATGAAGCTTCGAGTTTTAAAGAAATTAATATAATGGACCTTCGTGGTTGGATATTGATTATTGACTTAAGCGAGCATGGATTTTATATGGTAAATCTGATTATGGTTATCATTTATATATTTTGCATATGCTTAAGATCTAGATCTAGTTTATGTTATGCATTATACTTGATTATCTTGTATGGATATGGAATATTTATATGATCATGCTAAATTTGTAAGCAAGATGAATTAAAAGAGGGACTTGGTACCCTTACACACTTTGGGTTAGTGCTTAGTTCTGGTTGAGTGATGTAACAACACACTTTGGGATTTTATGGGTAAAAAAAGACTACAATGCAAGTTTGAGCAAACTTGTGCATACTGCGTGAATTTACGTGAGAATTTGAGAAATAAGAGAAAACTAGTTTGAGAAGCTACATGGCCTAATTTTGGAGCTCCTTCTTATAGAAGTTTTAAGATTAAAGGCATGGAGTTTTGTATTTGTAAGAAGGGGTTATGAACTAGGGTTTGCGAGCGAGATTCAAGCTAGGGAACCAAGTTCGAGTGAGGCCACAAAGTTGTTGATCGTGATAAGTGCTTGGGAGAAATGAAGGTGAAAAAATAGAGTGGTTGGAATGATTTAATAAGAAACATGTTGTTAGAACACCTAGGGCACGTAAAAATTCAGGTCAAGAAGTAAAAAAAAGAAAATGGCACCCAAAAGAGCTCCACGGTAGCAATAAATGGAACAGAAAGAAAAAAAGAACTGGAATTTGAGGTAGAAGAAGCACAAGAAGAGTTATTTTCAGAGATGTAGTGTCATGGGGAAGTTATCATGGGGCATATAATTTGGGAGTCCCATGAAATAAATTTCAAAGTGAGGGATTGTAATCATCATTCTAATGCAAATGAGTACAATATAGAGAATGAGTTGGTACAAAAGACAAACCAAAGGACTATCGATAATAAGATGATTTATGATGATAAAGGGATACAAATTTTGGAGGGAGCGAGAGTGGTTCAAATTTATGAGTTTCCCTATCTTCAAAAACTAAAGTGCCTCTATTAGTGGATGATGTCGCAGGTCCATGAGGACTTCTTTTACTTTGCAGGTATAAGATTATGCATCACCACATCAATGATTAGAAGAATTACGGGGTTGTGTAACTCAGTCTTTGAGATAAAAATAGATTTGGATAACGAATTAGGAATGGAGGCCACTGCAGTCAAGATCAAATATCGAGAGGGTGCTAAGTGATGGATATCATCAAGATCCCTAATCGAGTTTTTAGGATTGACGCACATATGGTTACCAAGCTAAGCACATAGGAGATGTGGACCCAAGTTAATAATAGGTGGCTTCATTTTGAAATCATCCTCAATATACTTACCATTTACTATCATACTTTGTGAAAACAATATGTGTATCTGGGAAGGAAGCATATATTGAAACACTGATATTAGATGATATCAATATAAATTCCATGACCTTAGTGATAGGAAATAAGGATGTGGTGAAGGTATACATCTATCCGAAGCCCTGGATTGGTCAATGGTAAGTATATTGAGGATGAGTTCAAACTCCTAGAACCACCTAAGGGTAGGTAGATGGTTAGAATAAGGCAAGTGCACAAGGTCACTCCTCCAAGTCTTGATAAGGAAGAAAAGACAAAGGACGAGGAGGAGGAAGAGGAATAAAAATAGGAATGTGTCACGCTTGATCAAAGCACCAAAATTAGGTTCAAGAGAACATGTAAGGAACAATATAGTGGCACAAGAATATCAGAACTTGTGAAATCGTAGTAGTCTCACCACCTAAGTCGAGCCTGGAAAAGAATAAGAAAAGGAGATGAAGGATGATATGCAAAGGTGAAACTAATGAAAAAGAGGTAGTAGAGGAACTCCTTTGGGATAAGGAAGAAGAAGAAAAAAACCCACCAGTCCATGACTCATAGTAAGAAGGGAACATGGAGGAGAGTGTCACACCTAATACTGAGAGATGTATGAGGTACATGAAGTACGTGAAGAGGAAGATATGGGAGATAGGACACCAAAAATGCCCAAGGGATGAAGTTTTGGGTGGAACCAAGTACACACTTAGAATGAATAGCATGTACAGAAATGAAGGCACACTGGTGGAAGGAGGAAAAAGGATGAGGTCATTCACACATCGAAAGTGAGTTACATTGATGATCAGTCCATGGTGTTGCATGAGCGGTTTCAAAATTTAGTAGAAATGAACAAACTTTATGGCTGGGAAGTGATGAAACAAGAAGGCATGA
The DNA here is from genome assembly GCA_018340775.1 of Taxus wallichiana var. yunnanensis. Classification (NCBI taxonomy): domain Eukaryota; kingdom Viridiplantae; phylum Streptophyta; class Pinopsida; order Cupressales; family Taxaceae; genus Taxus; species Taxus wallichiana. The sequence goes on from CM031239.1 coordinate 192,957,914, forward strand.
CAGTGCACATAAGGAAGATACTAACATGGAGTATGCAGACTCATATGGATGATCCTGACTTTGATATTACTAGAGAAGAATTTTCTACATGCAAACTAAAGAACACACCAAAGGAACTCTTGACGTTAAATCCAATAGAACTAATCAATGAGAAATCCAGAAATGCTCTGAACAAGATAGTGGATGAAGTAGCACTCGAGAACCTTGATAAGGAGGCTACCATCCAAACATTTCTTGAAGGTAAAAAGGATCAGGCGCATGAGTTTCAGTAGCTTACTTAGGTGATTTAGAAGGTAGAAAATCTCACCAAGACTGTCCTACACATGAAATTCCATATAGCAGATGAAATCATGACATCAAAATGAAAGACTGTATGATTTTGACACCATATAGCATACAACACGCTCAAAATTTGAAGAAAGAGCTAAGGATACATATCCCTTGGAACTACACTATTTTCAAATTTTAGTTCATATATTGTTACAAGAAAATACAAGTGTGCAGGGGAAAACATAAGAAGATAGGGCATATGAGAAGGAAAAGAATAAGAATAAGAAGATCATAGCATAGAAGATAATCAAATATGAGGCATTGTGAAAAAAAATGAAGGATGAATTGAAGAAGGAGGGATGTAATTTTGACCATTTTCAATACCTTGACCCCATCCTTAAGGCATATACTACTCAAGAGGACCTAGAGTTGACATGTGCACAAACTGTGAAGAAGTAAGGAAATCTTGGTCGCAAGGAGATCTTAGCAAAAATTGTGCAGAAGTGGGATGCCTGGAAAATAGTTAGGGATACTTATGAGACTAGGCTTAAGGATCTAGGATCCCACATCACGTGCGGTATGGATGGCATGGAAGGATTGATCTCAAGCCTAATAAGAGTGATAAGGGAATTGAAATAGTATGGTGAGGATATGACCCCAAAGAAATGATGGAGGTAGCTAGGTTAATTCCACATACAACTATTAAGGGGCTAGTAGAATGCGGTGAGTTGGAGAGCACCCTTAATAAGAATTTCAAAGTATTTTTCATCGGTTGAGGAGTAGGGATCAATGTGCATTGGATATTCTTTCATTTTTTTCCATTATTCTTTGGTTTCATACATTCTTTATTCTTTCATGATTTTTTTTTTTTTGAGTGTTGCCGAGGATGGAAAACATACCTAGTGTGGGGTAATGTTGGTTGGGAAATTGCCTAAGTACCAATAGGCATGAAGGATGATGCAAAAAAATTCAAGCACATAAGGATTTGGATAGCGTGTAGGAGGGTGTGTGTAGTTTTGAATAGAGTAGCGTGCGGGGTTGTGCATACACAAGTAGTAAAGAATAAGGGCTTTGTTGATTTTCTAAGTCGGGATAAAAATAGAGTTGGAGTACCACCCAAGAAAGGATTCAAAATCAGTTAAAAGTAAGGAGACTTGATAGACAATCATGGATAAATAAAAATGTGTAGAGAATAATCTATTAATAGGATTAAAAGAAATCATATAAATGAGATAATCTATTATAAGCCACCCGATGAAAAAGCATCCAAGATTTAATGCATGTAGGCTATTTTCTATACTCACACCTATTTTTAAGAGAGTGAATGAGTGAAAAGAAAAATTCCCCACCCCTATATATACTTGATGTAGGTCGGTGTTTCAATCATCTCAAGTTATTTTATGCTTAGCAGAGTTATGTTGTTATGATACAAATATATGGTTTGATAATTGTGTGCATGGTCCAACACACTAGTACATTGAATTTTATGTATTCAGATTTCAATATGTAATGTTTTTCAGTTATAGTGGATAATTGTGTTTGGATCTTGGTTGTCAATGGAAGTGAGTATGGAAATTTTACAATGCAATTGGTATTAGTAATTATTTACATGAATTGATTGTTTCCTTATTATATATGTTTCCAAGATGATGTGAATATAATGGTTATTGATATATGAATTTATACTTTATTACATATCATGAAAATTATGCATGCTAACTTCATGTGAAAAACATAAAAGAGGGACACAGTAGTATTGGCATGCTTTGGGTGAGCATTCATTTCTCACCGAATGAGGTGTCAATGTGCATATATTATATGTTTGTATAAAATAAATACTACAACGCTTAGGCACGTGTGTCCATTATGGGAGCTTCTATCCTATTTATTCTTTTTACACATTTCAACATTTTTGGTTAGCCTTTTCTCTTTTCTTATCCTTATCTAGTGTTCATAGTCGTCATTTTGTGTCACCAGTGTTGAAATTAAAACAAGAGACTCATATATATATACACAACATACACACTATTAATATAGATGGAAATTCAAGGGGTTCTCATATCTACATATTACCAATATTATCAAAGGAACTACATTTTAGGCTACATACACTACATAGGAAGGGGAAATGTTGAATTCCATACCACATATTTGTATCAAAGCTAGCTATAGTCTGTTATCTTGGTGTCATTTTGTCTATGGGAAACCTAAGGAAAATATTTAACACATAAGAACAAATAACTTCATGGAGTCTAAAATGTATTTCAATGCTCTGTACTAAGTTCACTAATCAGGTGACTGTTAAGGTCAATATGATGTCACATATTGCATATTTTATTCAAAACTAATGTGTTTGTAATATTGTATAGATAGCTAGGGTTTGTTTTGTGGGTTAAAGGTTAGAGAAAAATCCTAATAATAAAGTTAGAGAAATAAAGCATATATTGGTGTGAAGACCCTAAGACCCGGATAAAGAGAAAACCCTAAAAATTTACACAAACACTACTTAGAATAGACACTAGCACTCATAACGGACACTAGCGCCCAGGTGATCCTATCCTCTTGTGGGAACTCATGTCCCATAGAGAAAATAGTTTCATAAATCTCATTCAGTCATTCCTACATCATTCCCAAGAAGATTCAACAAATACACAGTCTGAACTACCTCCAGTTGCACGGGAACTAAGTCATTTACCCCTCTTATTTTCTTAGAGCTTACATTACTTAAGTACTTAGTACTTGCATATTTGTTACATATTATCATTAGTTACTCTAAAATATAGATTTAATTCCATTTATATTAAATGACTGGGTGAACCCCACTATTTTTCCAACTCATTTACCTAAGATCCCAAACCCTCGTGGCTAAAAAAAGGTACCCATCTCCAAATCATGATATGACCTATATACACAGGCAATGAGTATTTGCTAATGTTGTGGAAGAATCTGAATTTTGTGACCACACCTACAATCCTCAATATGATCCAAAATTTCTCCAACAACTCCTTGACCAGAAAATTCTCTTCTAGTTATAAATTTTCCCCTAACCAAAACTTTACCACATGTTCTCCCTCATTTCCCACTGCCACAAATGATCCTCCATCTTCCTCTTTTCATACTATGGAAAATTATATCATTAATATCTATTCTTTGCATGGTGATGTTCTTGCTTGTGATAACATGGATACTAATGAATCTACTCCTACTATTACAAATGTAAATGTGGATAATTATGTTAGTTCTACTAGTCAATTTGAATATAAATCTATATCTCCTACCATTCTTACTTCTGAAAATGTTTCCAATGATTTACATGATAGATCTAATGCCAGCACTCCTAATACTTATTTGTATGATAATGATAATATTAATGAAATCATTACTAGTGAAAATATGATTGATAGTGACTTAGATTCTGATAATGATACTACACATGTTAATGATGGTTTTTTACCATTAAAATTGTTAAATGTGAATCTACACCTCCTCTTTCTTCTACTTCTTAAGTTATTTCTAATTATGGTCATGTTGACACCAATCCTACTCCTAATATATCTCTCACTATGTCTCATGATCCTACACCTATTACATCTATAGAGCTTTCACATCCATATCCTCCTCTCATACCTCCATCCCCTCCATCCACATCCACTTACCCTCCTAGGTTCCCATGATCACTCACAATGGTAATATTCAACCCCTCATTTTTCCTCTCACTTCCTTGAGTATCCCTTCACAAGATATCATCTCTCTCATGCATGTTATTGGTGCTTTGAAAACACAAATTCATACCCTTACCCTCAAGAGTAGAACATATTATGCATCTATTGATAATATTTCCATTAATGGAAATCCTATTCCTAATCAGATTCACAATTCCACTTTCCCCAATGGTTTTATCATGCCTACTTTCTCATGTTTCAATGACACAGAAATCCTTATTTTCATTTAAAGCATTATCGATTAGCCATGGCTTTTTATTCCAATAATCGATTGTTACTCAAAGCCTTTCATAATATCCTTTTTTATCATGTTCTTCAATGGTATACTCATTTACCTAATGGATCTATTAGTACTTATTATGATATGGAGGATGTTTTCTTAGACATTTTATTTCTAATAATGGTCCTAAAGTTACATATGAATGCTTTCCTTCTTTGCATCAAGGAAAGAAAGAACTAATCTTAGATTACATTTTATGCTTTAATTCTTGCATGCATTAGTTATTGTTTCAACCTATTGATCTAGAAATGTAATTTATATTTTTTATGGCTTAATTACTTTATTAAAATACAAAAATTATATGATCCATGTGATTCATTTACTCTTCTATGTTATAAGGTTAGTTATTTATAAAAATTACTTAATTTTGGATCATGTTATAATTCACCCTTCTACTTCTTCTATTCCTCCCTTCCTTATTAAGTCTTCTCCCCTCCCACCATATTCACCCTCTCCTCCTACACTCAAGTGTCTCCCTTAATACCATCATGTCGAATTCACCTAAGTCTTCTCTACCTCACACCCATGAGCCATTGCACTTTCCACATATTGTTAAACCACATGATGTCTTGTGTACCTTACTTGATAAGTGGTTAATCCATTTACATTCCACCCAAAATCATTCCCTTCATTGGTTAGACCACCATCATGAACATTTGCAATGCAATTTTCTTTGCATCAATGGCCACTATGAAAATGATTTCTATGCTCTCCATGATATAATACAACAATTGGAAGATAAAGGTGTCATTGATTTCCACTCCTACTCTCACGAGCGCTCTCTTTCAAATTCCACATAATTGTGTCTCCTCCATTGTTAGCTTGTCTCCTTCACCTCCACCTAAGGTTATCATTCTTCCACCTGCTAAGTTTATCATCCATCCATGTCCTCTAGTTGACCCACCTATAGCCACATTATCTCACCCTCCACACATTTCTACTACATCTCATTGGCTTTCAAGTAACCTCGCTTCCACCCTTCCCACCATCATGCCTCCCTTTATTGGCATCATTTTCTTTGAATTCTAATTTGGCACCTATACACATGATTTTTTTGTTCCACATGCTCCTATTAAGTATAATATGCCACTTCACTTATGGTAGATGACATACATTTCCATATCATTACCCAATGAAAAACTCATGTTCTTAAGGTTCATACATGACTGTTGAGGGAATTGTTACTAAAATGAACCTCATTCTTGCACTAGGGGATAATCAATCTTCTTCTCCTCCTCCATCTCCATCCCATGCAATTCCAAACATTAGTTTACATCTCCTCATTATGAAATAATCTTTACACTATTATTTCATTATTTTATCTTATCTAAACCATGTTACCATTCCCCATTTCTCTACCACATTACATCACATACATACATTTATATATATCATAGGATATATTATTCACCCTTTTCATATGCAATTCCTATTCACTATCTTACTTAGAAATTATTTCACATCATATTACATGTCAATAACCAACAATATATATTGAATCAACCATTCCAATAATGTATATATAATCCAACAAAACAAGTAATCACTACCAAATGTAAATTCAAAATCATCACATACTACACAAATACACATCCATCACTAGTATAATACATACATACATACATACATACATATATCATTAAAAATCATAGTTACAATATAAAACCATTAGGGGAAAGCCCCCATACATTAATAAATTAAATATAAAATACATCATCTATAATCCTCACTATCACTATCTACAATCGTGGAATATCTAGAACTTGAAGCTTCATCACTAACCCTACACTATTGATCTTGGCCTCTATGCCACTTAAGAAGGATCTGTAACTTGGAAACCTTCATCAAATCGCTTTCCGAATATTGGCCCTATAACTCCACATATCATGAAAATATATCTTGAGTTAGGCCTCCTCCTCCTACAACCTCTCTCACTCACTCTTCCTTTGACAACCCTCATTACACTAACTCAACAAAATTGTGCATGTGGTTACCGCTATAGCCATCAGATCAAATAAATAAGCATGTTTTCCTACAATTTCTTCTGCCTACTCTAGCATTTCTCCTCCCATAAGAATATATGGGGGCACATTTTGTGTCAATGTGTGTATGGATGTATCTATAATCAATGTATAATATGCATTTCCTACATCCACACAACAAATATTAGCCACTACACATCTTTGCATTTATCAACTATATCAATCCATCATCACATAAAAAATAACAATGAACAATACTTGTGCTTTTCTCTCACCACTACTACATTGTCTACCTCATGGGCGAGTGCTTGACCCATCCTCTATAGTCCTCTTCCCACCCTTCATAGTCTCTATATGGTCTCCATATAATGGCCTTATGGCCCATATGATCTATCATCGACCTATATGTGGTCATGTCCATCCTCCTACTATGGGTACCCAACCACCTTGCCATAAATATCTCTGGTCGGGCCCAATCATCCCACGACCCACTAAGTGGCCTCAATATAGCAATATGCTCATATGCCCATACATGTAACAAAGTAGTTACTCATATTCCACCACCATGATCATCCTATGTAAAGCTATACAAGTTCATGTATATCTGGGCTACCACACACCGTGCCCATGCATATCTAGTACCATGCTCCCTGATATTGTGACAAATATCATGCATCTGATATAAAATCCTAACTCCACTGCCCTCCATATCCACTGATGAAGCTAGTACTACCGCAATAAACTTCCAAAATCACACAAGAGCTAGCTAAGTCATTTATCCCTATTATTTTTCTTAGATATTACATTTCTTAAGTACTAAGCACTTTTATGTTTTCTATAAATTATCATTAGTTACTTTGAAATATAGATTTAACTCCATTTATATTAAATCACAAATCTCATGATTCATACTCACTAGAAAATCCTACATGACATAGTTGACATTATCAATGACATAGGCCAATCATTTGTATGTTATCATTGAGACACTTTATCTTACCTTTTCCATTCCTATTTATCTCTCATTTGGGTTTATCCATCCTACTTGGGTTTATATGACCATTGCTTCCTATCTTGGATACTTTGGTAATTATTATCTATCTCCCACTTAGGTTTATACTTTCATGTCTTCCTACTTTGGATACTATGGGCATTATATTCTTCTCATCATTTGTTTGGGTTTATCTATCATCATTCTAGTTAGACATAGCATTCATTCCCATCCCCTCCTATCTTATCCACAATACCTACTCTATCAATCTTAAATCCTTTTATCATTTCATCTTTAATAATCATAAATGTTCCTAAATTTTTACATGCATAAAAAATAGAATCATAAAAGTAAACATACATCTACATCAATATACATGACATCATCAAAATAATGTTATCTCATATAAATATGAATAGTTTTATACATTATCATATATCTCACAAAATCATTCAATAAACCATCCCTCAAAAATCCCCTCCCTCGGATGGAGGTTGGCCAATGATTTTATTTGATGTTACCCAACTAGTTTCATGTATAGATTGTGCAAAGGATGTGGCTCTAGATTGAGCCCATGAAGCCTCTCCCTCTACTCTAAAGACACAAACCTCCAATTCCTTAATGTGGCCCACATTTTCTACCTAGTGTGATATCACCTCATGTGTATTAGATAGCCTTAATACCTAGTTTCTTTCAAACATTATCTATGCGTGTAGAATTCCCTATACCAAGGATGCCATATCTCCTGCACTCGCAGTTGCTAGTGTAGAAACTCAAAATTTACACTCATCATTATCCTTAATCACTTACATTATCTTCATTATTACATTAATCAAAATCATTATCTCATTCATATATTCCCTATCCTAAGTCTAAAATCCCCATCATATTTACCTAGTGTAAATATTATCCACAACTGTAAAATCTATCCTTAACTTCTTTAAATCTACACTTAACCACCTAAAACCACTTGAAAACCAAAAGACAAATAAAACAAATCAAAAACATAACCATCCAACCCATCTACCTTGAATAAAAACATCCCTTCAACATTTACCCAAACTCCAAAAACTAAACAACCTCATTTGGAAGTGGTTTTAACCACTTTACCACTCAAAATCCCAAAAAACCTAGATCACCAGCGATTCTATTGAATTTCCAGTGATTATAAATATCAGTTTTCAGACCTTCTTCCAAGATCTTCAATTTTAAATATTTGGCCCCAACTTTCTATCGCAAGAACTATCCTCTTGAATCCCATTATTTAACACTATCACATCAAAGACATCCTCAGACATCATTAATTATTATCATCAAGCCTTTATCAACTCTCTAGAGACTAGTTTTCACCACTTAGGTTACAAACTACATCACAATATCATCCGATCAATTCAGATCTCATCTAATCAAGTTTTGAGGAATCTTTTAGCTTCACAACAATATTGAGGTACTCCTTACATATTTCTTATCTTCTTTCAGTTAGATTTAGCCTTTAATTCAGTCTAAAACATTACTTTGTATCATCAAGCACTCATTTTTATTAAACTATTAAAATTCTCTAAAATCGCCAACGATTCCCCTAATCGCCAACAATTGGCCTAATCATTGGTGATTCTATCAAAACTTGTCATTTTATCAATTTTATCATATTTTTGTCAACTCTATCAAATCCTCTACATTTAACATTGTTGTTTCCAAGCATGGCTCTTTGTTAGATGGCAGTACCCAGTCACTCACATCTAATTACCAACATTTACAACCTTCCAATAGTTAGACATCCATTCTTTTGGGAACGAGTTAAACATCTTACACAAGCTCACACTTTCCATAATATGATTTGCATATACTAATCAAGACATTGAGGATCAATTTGAATTCCTTCATGAGATCAAACAAAATACCGAGGATTTCTAGTACGACTACTTTGAATGTGTCCAGATTGTATTTACCCTCGTTTGGGCCACTTTTGAAGCTTCTCAGGACTTTACCATTCAACTTTATTTTACGGAGCTTCTTATCTTCTAGATACATATCTACATTGATTATATATCTTTATATTCATCCATATCATTACTTTTGAATCTACTTAATTTCATAAAGTGAGATGACATCCTCTAAGGAAGTCCCTCTAGATTCCTGGGATTGGCATTTTCTGATCATCTCACCTATCCATTTATCTAATACTTTCTATTTAGTGTCTTTGATCACAAGTTACTTTGTAGGATAGGAGGAATTACATTCATCGTACTTGATCAACTTCAATCAAACATCAACTTCAACACACATCTCTATGGGTATCAGTAAACCCCGTGTTTTCTGAGGTCTGTTTTTTAATTATTTCACTTCATTAATTTAAATTAGAAAGGTAAAAAAATATCTGAACATTTTAGCATGCCCAGTGTGACCTTAGTCCCCTTTTATCTCATTTAAATTAATTTTACGTTCATTTGAGGCCTTCTTCTCTATAATCATTAGCGATCCAATAAAATCACCAGTGATTGTGTGAATTGCCAGTGATTCTGTCAATCATCAAAAATATCTGTCACTTCTTCCGATTACTTAGTCATGCAGCCTCTAACATCATTCTCTTATGGTGTTTTCTATTTACTCGCTAATGAATTTTTGCAGTTTTTTTCTTTGGAAGATTTTTCTTGCTGCTTTTTCTTTGCTAAAAAAATCAATCCAAATTTTGAAAAATTAAAAAGGAAGCATTTTAAAGGTGATTCCTTTCCCTTTATTTTTGTTTCCCATATTGCATTTCTTTTTCTATTCTCATCGAGTCAAATCAAATATTTTGGACTTAAAAAAAATTTGCATCCTACTTGATCACATAGATTAATTTATTGCACTCACATCATCTTCCCTCACACACAACTAAACCACATCAAACATCAAACTTGCATCAAACACTCCTACTCTAGTGATAACTATTAGGATTTCATTTCCTAATAGGGAAACCGACTTAGTATTCGGCTCGGTATAAAAAATTGGTTTTCGGTATATTGGATAAGCACCTAAATCCCTTATCATTATGTGACCTTGAAGTGAGGGGGTAGGCCCCAATACCAAGCCTCATACCAGCACCAACACAGATTTGGGCATCACGTAGCTTTACGTATATCAAGGAATCCAACCTTAAACATTCTTGAAACCATTGATAGATAGTCCTTTCTTAGGACCATATAATCCATTTTACACATTCCACTTTTTCTGAATTAATCAAGATAATTGAACTCTTTCGTGTGGTTTTTCTTGTTGTTTGTAATCAACCAATCTATATTTCTTTTCATTTTTAGGTGATTGTGTGTTTTTAATATGGTACTTACAAGATAGAAATCTCGCACCCATACTTTAGAAAACATGTCTAGTCCATTCCAACAATCCACACCACAATACCACCAAACTTTACAACAAGCCCAAACCCAACTAGATGAAGCCCAACGACTCATTGATCAACACCAAGAAATTTTATCAACACCCCATCTTGAAAAATCTAGAGAACATGATAGATAACAATGAACATTCTTTTGATAACACTCAAAAACATCTTAAAAACACCTGATGTTCCTTTCATGAATGAAAAACATTGCTTCACCCCACCCAAAGATCAAGAACAACCACATTCACCTAGTAGTCAATCTACTTCATCTGCGATACCTGAATCCTCTCAATCCCTGGTTCTTCAATAGTGGGGATCATATCTTTTTAGAAATATTAGACTAAAATCTTGTGGCTCTTAATGCATTCCTTACTGCTAGGGATGTCCATATTCAATCATTGTTACTTGAACGGATTCCATATACACCTGAACATTCATTTGGTTTTTCCCATCTCATCAATCCAAACCATGAACTTGTAACACCCTTAAGCTTGTTGTTACTTTCTCCTTTGCATTCAAGTGTTGATATGTGATTTTCCGTATGAGGATATGTTCTTTTGATTTCAAGAATTTATTCTTGATTTATTTGTCTTTTCTACTCTTAATATATTTGATTGAACTAGAATATGCTTAGATTCATTTCTTTCATTTCTCGCATATTAGTGCAATTTGATTTCTGGAAGATTGTAAACTTACCTATCTTTATGACTCATACTTGGATCAATTACATTGATCCAAGGAATGTTTTAAATATTTTTAGAATGAAAAATTATGTATCGACATTTGATAAATTATCAAGTCTGGACTGAACTTAGAATATATATATAAGTTCTTTTAATTCTCCTTCATATGAAAATATTTCCGTTGTGGACAGTTTTTTGGATTCTGGAAATTAATCCTGGCAGGTCATTGCAATCGAATTTTGGTTTAAGTCATTTTGGTATGGAAAGAACTTGGACCTTAAGCCAGGTAAGGGATGCGAGTGTCCTACCTAAAGTTATTTTATTGGATGAAAATCAACAATCTAGTCTGGAAACATCTTATTTAGTTTGAATTCCTGAATGATGATTTTAGCCTAATCTAAGTGGACCTAAGTGGGAATCGAAAGGTTATTAGTTTTAAATATAACCTATAACCTATTGTTGCAAAGGTTAGTTAATCTAACCTAGTCCTAAACTATGCATTTGATCTTACCTAAGGGTTATCTAAACCTAATGATAAGGTAAGTGGCTAATGTTATATCCTAAGGTGATTAAAATTAAACTTACCTATGATCTAACCTAAGTCACTAACCTATCCTAAACTAGTGCTATGAATGGGAACCTAAGGGGTCGCAAGTTTTGGGTGGTGGTTCCTATGGCATTTAAGGCAGGGATAAGGATGAGAGGATAGGGAGTACTGCCAAGGTTAGCAGAGGCTAATTTGGATGGTAAAGGCTTACATGGAAACATCTCTAAAAATGGAAACTCTTGTTTATGTTAATATGGAGCTTGCCAACTTTGGCGGGCGTGTGGATGGAAAATAGGTGGGAGAAATGAATTTAATGCAATTAATTTTTACTTGGCTCCTCGAGCCTGCATCGCTTTGGGAGACATGCAAAGGGAATTTTGTTTGGTTATTTCATTTTTATGCTTTCCATTTTCACTCTCCTTGAGCACTTGGTTTTCGAACCAACGGTTTAATCTTCGTTGCATTGCAATTTTGAAAGTTTCAAACCTACTCCTGTGTCATGGGGAATATTTAAGACATGGAGAAAGAAATATTTTGTGGTTGAATCTTTCGTGGAAAAAGAGAGAAAGGGTAGGCTCATATAGAGGTTTTCATTGACTTTTTGGTGACACTATCAGGCATGATAGGCCCTAACTGTTAAAATCTTTCTTTCCATTAAATTTTTTCATTATACGAGTTCTATTCGATGATTTATTTGCATTTTTGCTTCACTGGTAAAAATGATTTGTGGGCTTTGTGTGAACTTAGATTTTTGGGTTAAATCTGGAGTTTTACTTGATGAATGTGGGAACTTGTTTGCATTATATTCCATTCGTGGTGGGTATGTGAACATTTAAGAAAATATGGAAACTACATAGGGTTTTAATGGTTGAAATTGATTATTGATTTCAATTTCTGTAGAAACCTCTGTTATGGAAGTAGATCTATCTGTTCTCATAAATTTGGAAGTTTAAACAATTGATCCTTTTAAATTTCTAAGATCATATGAACTGGGTTGAGTCTATTTGAATCAAAAACTTGTTGGGTGAACGGAAAATTGTTGTTTACATATACTTGCTTATTGCATTCACGTTTTTATTTTGTAGTTATTTGGTCTATGATTTAATTCGTGAATGGTTTGTGGGTATTACCCTGTGAACCTTGAATGTTATAAGATGCGTGTGTTGGAAACAATGTGTTGGTTTAAATCTGTATCTCCTCTTGTGAAGGGGTTTGATTGCTTCTTAAGTTTGCAGGTACTATGAGTAATACAGTTATGGTTTGTTGTTTCACCATGAGAACTCTGACTATTAAAATGTTCATATTCAAATAAATTCTTATACTATTTCATCTGTATTTTATCCTTGCGAAAGGCCTTTACTATTTTAAAATAAATAAGTTCTTTAGGGAAGCTAGTGCATGGTTTAGTGTCTTTCTCTTATGGGTAACAGTTAATGTTATTAAGACCGACATGAATTGTTAAAAAAAAAATAGTCTTTGTTTGGGTTAGTGTATCTCTCTGCAAAGACTTAGTTGATGCTATGAAGGACTTAGACAATGTATTGTTATTATAGATGGACAAGACTGTGACTTGTATGCTTTTGGACATGATTGGGAATTTAGTTCTTGAGGCCGTGTTAACATTTTTTGGAAATTCCTTTCGAGCCAACTATAAAAATCATTAAGTTTAACGATGACAAGTTTATTGTGATCTATTTGGTGTAGGAATTAGGGTTGCATTGTTTGCATACAACTAAAGATCTGTTTATTCTGGATTATTCATGTATAATTCATTACTATGATATAAGTATTACGGCTCATGGGTATTGTTGAATCTATATTGCGAATATGATTAAAAGTACTGTATATGCATTGTTGTTTTGAGTTTTATAATGAAATGGTAGCTGGTTGTTGCTTTTGTTCATTTGATTTAGTCCTTGAATATTTGAAAAATGTGGGAAATGTGAAATTACCTTAACCTAATTTTAAACTCGAATGATTCAAGTGTCTGATGAAGTTTTGACAGTCTCTTTTGGTTCGGGATTATAGTCAGAATTATAATCGGGTCATAACGTGCTTGGCTAAATGTTGATCTCGACTATTATTGAATGAATAGTTTATAGATCCCATAGGGATCTAATGGTAACCAACAATATGGCTCTACCTGAACCGAACTGTTGAGTGTACGTAAGTGCTAGAAATAGATTCTTCTTCCTTGATTAGATTTATTAAATGGTTATTAATTGTTAGAAATTGGATTTCATTCTAAACTTGGTTACAACAGTGTTTTGGCCATCTCTGATTTATCTCTGAGTTGAAAAGGAGAGTTGGGAAAGGACTTTAAAAGAAAGAAAGTTTTATTGTTCTCTTCTTGAATGTGAATATACTCTTTCTTAGAATTAATTAAGGAACTCAAACAGAAAAGTTATGGGATGGCGAACTATTATATTAGGATGAAAGAAACATTAGGATGTGGGATCCTAACCTGGAAGACTCTTTACTTTTTAAAGCAGTATTAAAAATCTTGTTTTGGACTTACTGTTTGTTATTCTATTTGTAATGGAATTCAATATTTATTGCCTTGCATATTTTTCATTGATTGAAAATCAAGTAGAATGAGGTAGAGGATTGCTTGATAGGAAAATAGTAGGTGGCAGTTAATCCATTCCTTCTGTTTGAATTACTGTTGCATGAACCTATTTGGATGGCTACTTCAAATGGTTTAGTGTTTAAATAGAAGGTGATTAAATCATGATATATACGGTTTCAAACTTTTTTGGATGACTAGGTACTTATTAAATAGAATGTTTCCTTCTCACTTTATTGTAAGAAATGAGATGAATCATCCGAAATAGATTAAGTTGAAATTACTTCTTTACTGTAATTATGATATGAAGTTGTATTATAATTGTTAGGAAGAAAACTTAGAGTGATGTTATGATTTTGGATTTTGAAGGTAATTGTTGAAATCAATTATACTTTAAATTTTAGGGCAAGTAATATAAAATATTCTTTCTGTCCATTTGTTTTAACAAGTGTACTATGGCTCTTTTATATTGACATCACTTTAAGCTTAGGAAGTATGAAGTAATTGTTGTCATTATAATAGGGTTGTTTAATTAAAACATTAGTGGAATGCAATTATTTTAAGGATTAGTGCTTATCATGCTCAGTTCATTGAACTGACCCGTGCTAGCAATTTTTGTAGATGGACTTCGTAAGTGGTAAAGGAAGGCAAAATCTTATTTGATGCATTGACTGCTCTAAGTTGGTTCTTACGAAGAATTTTGATTTGATTTCTAGATCTTATTGTGAAAAGAAAAGTTATCTCTTTTATTGATGGCTATTGTCTTAAGGTATGCCTGATGTGCATAAGTTGTACTTGTATGGATTTGGAAATGAATGAAATAGTGAGAAATTTAGTTATAAGGATTGTGTAACTTATCTTGTTTGGGATGATCTTCTTATTATCTATTTGAATGAGTATGCATTCTTGCTTATTGATATTCAATGGAGCATAGATGAATTTCTTAAGTAAGCCATAGCTGATTAAGTGGCTGAATACTACATTCTTGATTAGTGATTCATTATAACTTATGATGTGACTTAAAACAGTAATAAAAATCACTGCAACATAAGGAACATTGAAGGTGGGTTAAACCCTAAAATGTAACTATAAGAAGAAGAGGACTTTCCTCTCTTGTAATGCACTAATTATAAAAGGAATATATGATTATAAATCACTATGACTTAATGGTATTAAGTTTGATATGTTTCAGCCTAACATGTTATTAAACTTCCTTCGTTGGATAAGTTATTTTAAAATAATGAAACATAAGCAGTTGTTGTCCTATTTTTGGATAAAAGGTTATTAGGTCCCAACCGAAAACCTAGAAGAAACCCTAAGTTAATTAAGATCTTTTGTAAAACTAAACCCTAAATGCAAAAAGGTAACTTAGAAGAGTGTTGGACTAGAGGTTGGGTGGGCTACCTAATTATGTAGTCTTTTAACCCAATTATAACTTAACATAAGTAAATTCTTGGAGGCATGTACATCTTTTTGAGGCTCTACCGTAGGATGTTGACACACGTCAACTGCAAGTTTGTACCTTCGAGAAGAGTAGGATATTCTCGAGGATACAAAAATGCAGATGACATGTGGCAACACCCTTCTGCATTGATTGTTAAGATATACACACCTTGAACTTGATCAAAATTTCTCTCCGGGACTGATTAGTACCATGATCAGGTTATGAGGAAACCCCTTTGAGACTTAGGGTTCCTTGGCACATGGGGTTAACTTCGGTTGACCCAGTATGCCAATTTACCCTTAGTCTTTAAGAGTCTCTTCATATCATGGCCTATGATGTTAATCCGAACTAGAGTGAAACCTTGGGTCAAGGGAATTGACAAAAGTTAGTATAAGACGTTCTATATAACAATAGAGTGGGGTGAAGGATGTATTCGAGATTGATGAGTATGCCATCAAGGAATAAGTAATACAAATAGTATGTTATAAATATTTGGCCAAAGTATCACAAGCTACTGATTGCATTGTCCTATGTCACCTAGTCTAAGGATCGGGATGCCGATGAATATTGGTAACAATTATTCAGATAGGTTCCTTGGATAGATCACTCAGAACCTAGAATAGGGTAAGAGGACCAAGATTATGAAGTATTCAGTAGAATACTCCAAGCTCAATGTTACACATGAATAGATCGGTAGTTCACTGAGTCATGGAATGAATAGATCGGTGGTACACCGAGTCATTATAGCTGCATATGGTTATCTGTTATAAGAATGATTGTTGTGAGATGTGTGTTCTAAATTATGTATTTAGAACAGAGAACATTTATCGTGCAAAAAAAAAAATTTCCTTGTTTCTAAAGTCTTAAAATGGGAATGTTACATCTTCGTATCGAGCCTAAGGTTGCAGCCCTTTGACCTATTGTGTCCATAATCATATAAAAACTTGGATTTTCTTGAAACAAAAAATGGTTAGAACAAGGGGAAACGTTGTGAATGATGCTCCACCTGATGAAGGAGCAGCAACAGCCCAAAAATTTGATGAGATCCTTTCTACCTGTTGGACACAAGAGATCATTTGGACTGTACTTGAACAACAAGTGATGGGAAATGAGGAGGAAGAAGAAGCTGGTAACAATAATCAGCCACCTCCTAAGGACAACCCCAATATGGGTGTTGGTAATAAGAATGGTAATGTACCTGCCCACCCGAGAAAACAAAAAGGCTAGGTTGGCAGCGGAAACTAATGATACAAAAAGGACAAGTCCACCTAAATTTGACGGCACCACATTAGGAGATGGAGCTGAGAATTGGTTCAGCGAAATGGAGAAGTAATTTGCAATAAGAAACTTATCGGAGGAAACCAAATCTATTTGGGGAGCATATTATCTTTCCCATAAAGCATCTTCATGGTGGGATAACACCGTAAGGCTGAGTTAAATATTGATGAAACTAACATCACTTGGGATCAATTTAAAGGTTATTTTAGGCAACATTGGCTGCCAAAACTTTATTATGATAAAAAATGACAGAATTTCAGAACTTAGCTCAAGGAAAGCTAACTGTAACTGAGTATTGGGAGTGGTTTATGAAACTCCTCAAGTATGTACCTCAGTATCAAATTGATGAGAAGTTCAAGATATGAAAATTCATCATGGGACTGAATCCCGTGATTGGAGGAGAGGTTGATGTTCACAGCCCAACCACTATGGAAGGGGTTGTTGAAAAATCCATAAGGCAGGAACATAAATTAAAAGCTATTTATGCTCATAAAGAGGAAGTGTGGAAGAAATTCCAAACTCTTCTTCAGCTTCTCTTGCACCCGAGAAGGGACCATGGAAGAATTATGGTAACAAGAATAGTTTTTCAGCTAATAATAATAAGAAAACAATAGTGAGCAAACCGGCTGGAAATGCAAGAAATAATTTTTCCAAGAATAATAATAATGGGAAGAAGTCCTATGGAGGTCAACATGATAATTTTAAGGCTGGGAATAATTCTGAGCCTAAAAAGGGACCTGTAGGAGGCTGCTATAACTGTGGCAAGGATCATTAGACAAATCAATGTCCTTTGAAGAAGGATGATCATAATCAGTAGCACAAGATACATGCTGCAGTAGCTGACAAGCAAGCTGAAAAGTAAGTTACACCTATTGAAGTTCCTGGTAAGTTATTTGGCATACCTGTAATTGTTCTTTTTGACACGGGAGCTACTGAATGTTTTATTTCTAGTAACTTGCTTTGAAACTTAAAATAAAAGATGGAAAAATGGATAAATCATGGACTGTACATTATGGTAATAATTATGTTCATACAGTTAGTGTGTGTCTTTTTGGGGCAGTCCTTGACTTACCTAGCTTTTCCACTAAATTTGATCTCTATGTTACACCTTTGGGATCTTGCGACATTTTCATTGGTGTTAATTGGTTAGCTGAGCATAAAGCAAAAGTGGAATCTTTTGAAAAACATATTAGTTGTTTTGATGATCTTCAGAAAACAATAGAGATTCAAGGTGTAAAACAAGAAATTTTAGTTAGAAAATGTCTGATATGCAACTTAAAAAGATCAAAAATAAAGGTTATACCTTGTATGCGGTAAAAATATTTGAATCTATAGAAGAAAACAATGATTGCATGGAACGTTACCCGTTGTTGTAGAATTTTAGTGACGTATTTCGGAAGAATTACCAGGTTTACCATCCAAAAGGGAATTTGACTTCACCATTGAAATCAAACTAGCTACGGAACCTATTTCTAAAGCACCTTATAAAATGACTACCATAGAGTTATTTGAGCTTAAAGCTCAATTGTAAGAACCTTTGTCTAAGGGTTTGATTAGACCAAGTGTTTCACCTTGGGGAGCACCAATGATTTTTGTGAAAAAGAAAGATGGAACACTTAGATTGTGTATTGATTATCGGATGTTAAACAAAGCAACAATCAAAAATAGATATCCACTTCCTAGAATTGATGATTTATTTGACCAGATGTGTGGAGCATTGGTATATTCTAAGATAGATCTTTGATCTGGTTATCATCAATTAAGAATTAAGGATGAAGATATTCATAAAATAGCTTTCAGGATAAGGTATGGACATTATGAATTCACGGTTTTACCCTTTGGATTAACTAATGCACCTATAGCTTTTATGAACTTAATGAATAATATATTTCAAGAATACTTAGACAAGTTTGTGCTTGTATTCTTAGACGACATTCTCATATATTCTAAAAGTGTTGAGGAGCATAATGAGCATTTGAAAATAGTTTTGGAAATTTTGAGAAAGAGAAGGTTATATGGTAAGTTATCCAAATGTTCTTTCTTTGATACCGAAGTTCATTATTTGGGTCATGTTATAAGTGAGAATGGGATTCGTTGTAGATCCATCTAAGATAGTGGCTATAACCGAGTGGCCTACACCAAATAATGTACATGAAGTAAGAAGCTTCATGGGCGTTTCTGGTTATTATAGAAAATTTGTTAAAGATTTTTCTAAAGTGGCTGCACCGATAACTTCATTGCAGAAAAAGAATAAGAAATTTGTTTGGAATGATAAATGTGAATCAACTTTTATAAATCTGAAAATTCAGTTGACTTCAACACCTATTTTGGCTGTACCTGATCCTAATGGAGACTTTACTGTTGTAACGGATGCATCCGGGAAGGCCTTGGAGGTATTTTGTTACAAAATGATCATGTTATAGCATATGAAAGTAGAAAACGTAAGTTACATGAGTTAAATTATGCTCCACATGATTTAGAGCTTGCTGTCATAATTCATGCACTTCAGGTTTGGAGGAATTATTTACTTGGTAAACCTTTTGAGTTGAAAACTGATCATCTTGGGCTGAAATACATTTTCACTTAGCCTAATCTGAATGCAAGACAACGAAGGTGGTTAGACTTTTTGTCTCAATATGATTTTGATATAAGTTACATCAAAGGAAAAGAGAATAGAGTAGTAGATGCTCTAAGTCATATGAAGCACATTTATGCTCTTATAACATTAAGAACTTAGTTTAAAGATGAAGTAAAAAGTGCAATGGAATCTGATTTATACTTTCAACAAGTAAAAACAACGCTTGCTGCAGATCCAAAAGATGAAAGGTATAAAGGTTTTCATTTCAATAATGAAGGAATCTTATGTTATGAAAATAGAGTATACATACCTTTGCATAATGATTTGAGAAAAAAATTGTTAGCTGAATTTCATAATTCACCCTTTTCTGGACACCCAGGTATTACTAAAATGTTTGTTGATATAAAACAGTAATATTTCTAGAAAGGAATGAAAAGGGATGTTGTTAATTTTATGACTCATTGTCTTGAATGTCAGTGGGTGAAAGCAGAACATATACACCCGAGATGGTTTATTATATCCCCATAGCATACCGCAGTTCAAGTGGCAAGTAATAAGCATGGAATTCTTACAAGGGCTGCCAATCTCAAGGAATAAACATGATGTTATTTTAGTAGTTGATAAACTAACAAAAGTAGCTCATTTTATTGCTGGAAATATAAAGGATGATTCTCTTGTTTTAGCTAAAATATTTGTACACAAAATTTTTAGATTACATGGAGTACCTGAATTGATTATATCAGATAGAGATCCTAGAATGACATCAAGATTTTGGAAAACACTTAATGCAGCTCTTGGAACTAAACTGAACTTCAGTTCTGTGTATCATCCGAAACGGATGGACAAAATGAAAGAGTAAATCAAGTGTTAGAAGATATGTTATGGATGTATTGCATGGATTAGCAGTATAAGTGGGAAGAGTATCTTCCATTAGTTGAGTTTGCATACAACAATACATATCACGCTTCTCTTAAGATGGCACCCTTTGAGGCACTTTATGGAAGAAAATGCAAAACCCCTATTAGTTGGGACAACATTGAGGATAGAGAAGTAATTGGACCTGAAATCCTTACGGAAATGGAACAAAGCAAGTTAAAATGATTCGTGAACACTTAAAAGAAGCAGTAGATAGGCAAAAGAGTTATGCTGATTTAAAGCGGGTTGACCGGAAATTTAAACTTGGTGAAAAGGTTTTTCTTCGTGTCAAACCAAGAAAGAGTTCTATAACTTTTGGCAAGGATGCCAAGTTATCACCTCGTTTTGTGGGACCTTTTGAAATTGTTGAAGTAATCAATCCCGTAGCTTATCAATTAGCATTAACACCTGCTTTGTCACGAATGCATGATGTTTTCCATATTTCTTTGCTTAAGAAATATGTTTTAGATTTGTCACATGTGTTAAATTAGAATTCCTTGTAGGTCCAAGACCCAGGAATAATCGTGGTTAAACCCACTCATGTGCTAGAAACTCACCAGTTGCATTTGAGAAATCATGAAATATGACAATGTAAGGTCTAGTGGGACCAATTTAACAAAGAAAGTGCAACTTGGGAAAATATGGAAGATATGAAAACTATTTTTCCTTTTCTTTTTTATCAGAACTAAATCTGTGGAGTGATAAACAAAAATTGTGATTTTATCTTTTACATGACATTAAGAAAGCCAGTTTTGGGCAAACTTATATTCAATAAAATAAAAAGTAATATGATACTAATTTCTGGAGCTATATAAAGTTTGAAATAGTTGATTTGATAAGTAAGTAAAAGAATTGACTGACCATAAGGTAAATAAGTTTGTAATCATCGGGACGATGATTATTTTAGGAGGGAAGCATGTAACACCCTAAACTGTTGTTACTTTCTCCTTTGCATTCAAGTGTTGATATGTGATTTTCCCGTATGAGGATATGCTCTTTTGATTTTGGGAATTCATGCTTGATTTGGTTATGTCTTTTATGCTCTTAAGATCTTTGATTGAACTAGAATATGCTTGGATTCATTTTCTTTCATTTCTCGCATATTAGTGCAATCTGATTTTTGGAAGATTGTAAACTTACCTATCTCTATGAATCATCCTTGGATCAATTACATTGATCCAAGGAATGTTTTAAATATTTTCGGAATGAACAATTATGTATCAACATTTCATAAATTATCAATTCTAGGTGAACTTAGAATATATATATATATAAGTTCTTTTAATTCTCCTTCATATGAAAATATTTCCATTGTGGAAAGTTTTGTGGATTCTAGAAATTAATCCTAGCAGATCATTGTAATCGAAATTTGGTTTAAGTCATTTTGGTATCGGAAAGAACCTGGACCTTAAGCCAGGTAAGGGATGTGAGTGTCCTATCTAAAGTTATTTTATTAGATGCAAATCCGAATCGATGGAAACGTCTTATTCAGTTTGAATTCTTAAATGATGATTTTAGCCTAATCTAAGTGGACCTAAGTGGGAATTTGAAAGGTTATTAGTTTTAAATCTAAACTATAACCTATTGTTGCAAAGGTTGGTTAATCTAACCTAGTCCTAAACTATGCATTTGATATTACCTAAGGGTTATCTAAACCTAATGCTAAGGTAAGTGGCTAATGTTATATCCTAAGGTGATGAATGGGAACCTAAGGGGTTATAAGTTTTGGGTGGTGTTTTCTATGGCATTTAAGGTAGGGATAAGGATGAGAGGACAAGGAGTACTGCCAAGGTTAGTGGAGGTTAATTTGGATGGTAAAGGCTTACGTGGCAGCATCTCTAAAAATGGAAACTCTTGTTTATGTTAATATGGAGCTTACCAACTTTGGCGGGTGGTGGCAATGGAAAATAGGTGGGAGAAATGAATTTAATGCAATTAATTTGCATGGGTCCTCGAGCCCAGACCACTTTGGGAGACATGCAAAGGGAATTTTTTTTTGTTGTTTCATTTTTATGCTTTCCATTTTTCACTCTGCATGAGCACTAGTTTTTCGAACCAGCAGTTTACTCTTCGTTGCATGGAAATTTTGAAAGTTTCAAACCTACTCTTGTTTTGTGGGGATGATATAAGACATGGAGGAAGAAATATTTTGTGGTTGAATCTTTCATGGAAAAAGAGAGAAAGGGCGGGCTCATCCAGAGGTTTTCATTGACTTTTTGGCGACACTATCAAGCATGATAGGCCCTAACTATTAAAATATTACTTTCCATTAAATGTTTTCATTATACGAGCTCTGCTCTGATGATTTATTTGCATTTTTGCTTGACTAGTAAAAATTATTTGTGGGATTTGTGTGAACTTGGATTTTTGGGTTAAATATGGAGTTTTACTTGATGACTGTGGGAACTTGTTTGCATTATATTCCATTCGTGGTGGGTATGTGAACATTTAAGAAAATCTGGAAACTGCATAGGGTTTTAATGGTTGAAATTGATTATTGATTTAATTTCTTTAGAAACCTCTGTTATGGAAGTAGATCTATCTATTCTCGTAAATTTGGAAGTTTAAACAGTTGCTCCTTTTAAATTTTTAAGATCATATGAACTGGGTTGAGTCTATTTGAATCAAAAACTTGTTGGGCAAATGGAACAGTGTTGTTTACGTATACTTGCTTATTGCATTCACGTTTTTATTTTGTAGTTATTTGGTCTGTGAATTAATTCGTGAATGGTTTGCTGGTATTACCCTGTGAAACTTGATTTGTTATAAGATGCATGTGTTGGAAACAATTTTTGGTTTAAATCAGTATCTCCTTTGTGAAGGGGTTTGATTGCTTCTTAAGTTCGAGATACTTCAAGTAATACTATTATGGTTTGTTATTTTGCCATGAGAACTCTAACTGTTGAAATGTTCATATTCAAAAAAATTGTTATATGATTTCATCTATATTTTATCCCTGCGAAAGGCCTTTACTATTTTAAAATAAATAAGTTCTTTAGGGAAGCTAGTGCATGGTTTAGTGTCTTTCTCTTATGGGTAACAGTTAATGTTATTAAGAACAACATGAATTGTTAAAAAATAATAGTCTTTGTTTTGGTTCTTGTTTCTCTCTGTGAAGACTTAGTTGATGGTGTGAAGGACTTAGACAATGTATTGTTATTACGAGATAGACAAGACTGTGACTTGTATGCTTTTGGACATGATTGGGAATTTAGTTCTTGAGGCCGTGTTAACATTTTTTGGAAATTCCTTTCGAGCCAACTTTAAAAATCATTAAGTTTAACGATGAAAAGTTTATTGTGATCTATTTGGTGTAGGAATTAGGGTTTTGATGTTTGCATACAACTGAAGATCTATTTATTCTAGGATTGTTCATGTATAATTCATTACTATGATATAAGTATTACGGCTCATGGGTATTGTTGAATCTATATTGCGAATATGATTAATAGTATTGTATATGCATTATCGTTTTGCATTTTATAATGAAATGGTAACTGGTTGTTGCTTTGGTTCATTCGATTCAGTCCTTGAATATTTGACAAACGTGGGAAATGAGAAATTACCCTAACCTGATTTTAAACTCAAATGATTTGAGTGTCTGATGAAGTTTAGACTGTTTCTTTTGGTTTAGGATTATAGTCAGAATTATTATCGGGTCATAACATCCTTGGCTAAATGTTGATCTCGATTATTAGTGAATGAATAGTTTATAGATCCCACAGGGATATAATGGTAACCAACAATATGGCTCTACCTGAACCAAACTGTTGAGTGCACGTAAGTGCTAGAAATAGATTCTTCTTCCTTGATTAGATTTATTAAATAGTTATTAATTGTTGGAAATTAGATTTCATTCTAAACTTGGTTACAATATTGTTTTGGCCATCTCTGATTTATCTCTAAGTTGAAAAGGAGAGTTGGGAAAGGACTTGAAAAGAAAGAAAGTTTTATTGTTCTCTTCTTGAATGTGAATATACTCTTTCTTAGAATTAATTAAGGAACTCAAATAGAAAAGTTATGGGATGGTGAACTATTATATTAGGATGAAAGAAACATTAGGATGTGGGATCCTAACCTAGAAGACTCTTTTCTTTTTAAAGCAGTATTAAAAATCTTGTTTTGGACTTACTGTTTGTTATTCTATTTGCAATGGAATTCAGTATTTATTGCCTTGCATATTTTTCATTGATTGAAAATCAAGTAGAATGAGGTAGAGGATTGATTGATAGGAAAATTGTAGGTGGCAGTTAATCCATTCCTTCTGTTTGAATTATTGTTGTATGAACCTGTTTGGATGGATACTTCAAATGGTTTAGTGTTTAAATAGAAGGTGATCAAATCATGATATATATGGTTTCAAATTTTTCGGATGATTAGGTACTTATTAAATAGAATGTTTCCTTCTCACTTTCTTGCAAGAAATGAGATGAATCATCGAAATAGATTAAGTTGAAATTACTTTTGTACTGTAATTATGATATGAAGTTATATTATAATTTTTAGGAAGAAAACTTAGAGTTATGTTATGATTTTGTATTGTGAAGGTAATTGTTGAAATCAATTATAATTTAAATTTTAGGGCAAGTAATATAAAATATTATTTATGTCCATTTGTTTTAACAGTGTACTATGGATCTTTTATATTGACATCACTTTAAGATTAGGAAGTATGAAGTAATTGATGTCATTATCACAGGGTTATTTAATTAAAACAATTAGTGGAATGTGATTGGTTTAAGGATTATTGCTTATCATGCTCAGTTCATTGAACTGACCCATGCTAGTAATTTTTACAGATGGACTTCGTAAGTGGTAAAGGAAGGAAAAATCTTATTTGATGCATTGACTGCTCTAAGTTGGTTCTTACGAAGAATTCTAATTTGATTTCTAGATTGTATTGTGAAAAGAAAAGTTATCTCTTTTGTTGATGGCTATTGTCTTAAGGTATGTCTGATGTGTATAAGTTGTACTTGTATGGATTTGGAAATGAATGAAATAGTGAGAAATTTAGTTATAAGGATTGTGTAACTTATCTTTTTGGGATGATCTTATTATTATCTATTTGAATGAGTATGCATTCTTTCTTAATGATATTGAATGGAGCATAGATGAAATTCTTAAGTAAGCCATAGCTGATTAAGTGGCTGAATACTACATTCTTGATTAGTGATTCATTATAACTTATGATGTGACTTAAAACAAGTAATAAAAATCACTACAACGTAAGGAAAATTGAAGGTGGGTTAAACCCTAAAATGTAGCTATAAGAAGAAGACTTTCCTCTCTTGTAATGCACTAATTATAAAAGGAATATATGATTGTAAATCACTATGACTTAATTTTATTAAGTCTGATATGTTTTAGCCTAACATGTTGTTACACTTCCTTCGTTGGATAAGTTATTTTAAAATAATGAAACATAAGCAGTTGTTGTCCTATTTTTGGATAAAAGGTTTTAGGTCCCAACTGAAAACCTAGAAGCAACCCTAAGTTAATCAAGATCTTGTAAAACTGAACCCTAAATGCAAAAAGGTAACTTAGAAGAGTGTTGGACTAGAGGTTGGGTGGGCTGCCAAATTATGTAGTCTTTTAACCCAATTATAACTTAACATAAGTAAATTCTTGGAGGCATGTACATCTTTTCGAGGCTATTCCGTAGGATGTTGACACACATCAACTGCAAGGTTGTACCTTTGAGAAGAGTAGGATCTTCTTGAGGATACAACAATGTAGATGACATGTGGCAACACCCTTCTACATTGATTGTTAAGATTTACACACCTTGAACTTGATCAAGATTTCTCTCCTGGGACTGATTAGTACCATAATCAGGTTATGAGGAAACCCTTTGAGACTTAGGGTGCCTTGGCACATGGGGTTAACTTCGGTTGACCCAGTATGCCAATTTACCCTTAGTCTTTAAGAGTCTCTTCATATCATGGCCTATGATGTTAATCCAAACTAGAGTGAAACCTTGGGTCAAGGGGACTGACAAAAGTCAATATAAGACATTCTATATAACAATAGAGTGGGGTGAAGGACGTATTCAGATTGATGAGTATGCCATCAAGGAATAAGTAATACGAATAGTATGTTACAAATATTTGGCCAAAGTATTGCAAGCTGTTGATTGCGTTGTCCTATGTCACCTAGTCTAAGGATCGGGATGCCGATGAATATTGGTAACAATTATTCAAATAGGTTCCTTGGAAAGATCACTCAGAACCTAGAATAGGGTAAGAGGACCAAGATTATGAAGTATTCAATAGAATACTCCAAACTCAATGTTACACATGAATAGATCGGTAGTTCACCAAGTCATGGAATGAATAGATCGGTGGTACACCGAGTCATTATAGCTGCATATGGTTATCTGTTATAATAATTATTTTTGTGAGATGTGTGTTCTAAATTATGTATTTAGAACAAAGAACATTTATCGTGAAAAAAAAAAAAATCCTTGTTTCTAAAGTCTTAAAATGGGAATGTTACAGAACTTGTCATCCAAAAAATATATTCATACCCTACTACTATTCGATCAAAAACATCTACCATTGTGTCTTTTTTCCCCATTATTACCTTTGAACTTAACATGATTTCTTCACAAGACATGAACAATCAACAATCCAAGCCCTCAACTGGATCCACACCTCTTCTCCCACACAAACCCCTCTAGCTTCTTCTACCATTCAAATACTTTGTATGAGTTTTTGTTATCCCTATTAGCGTACCCCAACCACTACCATCTCAACAAACCATACCACCCCTTGAAACAATATTATGTATATTCCCACATCGAACCTTTAATCAATATCAGTGTTGTTTCTAGTACTCATATGGCTTCACAACAATATTTGACCACACTTATATCAAAATACATACCTCAACCATCACAATCATTTGTTTCCTCCCAAGCTATGCCATAACCATCTCATCCTCTTATCCATGTATCTACTCCCCTTCAAAACATCCCACAACCATTGCAACCCCTTATTTTCACTTTTATCCCCTTTCAAAAAGCATCTCAATATTCTCAACCCCTTATCCACACATCTATTCCCTTCCAACACACACCACAACAATCATTACCTCCTTTTAATACATCCATCCCTCCTCAGTATCAATATATCCAACCATCACAACCTTTAGTCTCACAACCTACTTATAACATTCCTATAAACATTTTCTTAGCAAAACATTCCCTTCCAACAAAACATCCCACAAAAATATCAATCATATAAACAACCTAATCAATTATCATTTAATCAACCTGGTTCTGTCATCATCTAGCACACAATAATAACCATAGATTGACCCTCTTCAGGCCTTAATGAACTACATATCCATCCTTAAATCTACCTCCATGGGTCCTAAGAATACACTATCATATGAACAAATATGTAATGAACCTATTCACCCCTCCATACCATATAAATATTACTCTCCTCACAAGGAGATTCCAAAATTTCTTTGATTATATAGCAAGGAAGACCCCCAACAACACATCGATCCTTTTTCATGCTTGTTACATTATATCTCATGACCAAGACCTTATGCTAAGAATGTTCTCGATGTCCTTGGTAGCACCTATTTTAGAATTATATAATAGCATCCCACAATATTCCCTCTTTTCATTTACACAACTTGCCCAAATATTCCTCAAACATTTCTCAATAAATATCACCCGTAAAATCACCATCACAAACCTATATGCTATTAAAAATTTGAAGATGAATCCATTGTCGAATTTGTATCCACTAGAGGGGTATAATCAATCAATTATCATTCTCTCTCCCACAGACAAAATTAATTGAATTATTTTCCCATTCATGCGCAAAACATATTTCTTCCACACTCTAAATCTAATAATTCAAACATTTGATAGATAATTTTTATGGCCCGTAAACTTGAACTTTGTGCTCTCAAGGAAGGTAGAGTCAAACTTAGACAAAAGAAACCAAAATATGATTTTCCATCCAAACCATCTTCTAATCAAGACAAACCCAAATCATCAACCAATATCATAATCATAGTCGTTAAATCCACTCTAAAGGAACATTCTACCACCGAATGCTCCCACCCTCAATGTAATTATATCCCTATTGGAGATACTTATAGTGCATTCTTTAATAAACTCTTCCCCACTAATATGATATCTCTTTCACCCATGCTTCCTATTGATACTTCTGTTTCTAAACCCTCTTGGTACAAAGATAACGACTATTGTAAATATCATAGGGTCAAAGGTCACGACATCTAAATGTTTTGTTCATTTTGCAATGCCTTTCAAGATCTAATTTACAAAGGAGAGATACATTTAGACAACCCTAATGCTCCTCAGAATCAGAACCTCAACATTTTCAAATAGCCATTTCTGAATCATCCCACATCAAGTAGTCAACCCCAAGAAAACAATATACAAGCCCACCATACCATAAACACCATTAATAAGACATTTTCATCACCGATCACTGAATCCACACCTACACCTTCTAATGAAACATCTAAATCAACATCCGATGAACAACTAGAAACATCCCCACAATCTGTTGTCTAAAATGAACCTTCTACATCCGTAGCTACCTCCTCTTCATGCAGCCCTTATAAGGATCCTTCGCAAACACCTCAAAAACAACCCATCATTCATATTATGAAAATTTCCTATGATGAATTCCTATCCCATTATCATCCATGTAATTTCCAGAGTTTCCTTTCACCCCCATCTTAAAAATTCACTATTATAAACCATTCCACCACCCCTATGCAAAGAACCAAATATCAGCCCTCTATCCTAGGGCCTCATCCTTCATCTATACCACCTATCACCATCACAAAATAAAAACTACTTACCATCAAATAAACAAAGAACCCACACCGTAAATAATACCTCCCATGACTACTAGATTAACAAAAACATTGTTTCCCTCAACCTCCGCATCAAAAGGACATCATGCAACTATTCTAGAAAAAAATTCTTCAACAATCACTCATAGTGTTACCTCCCTTAAACCATCTAACACTCAAGGTTGGAAACCTTCTTGGTATAATTTTGAATCCTTCTATGACTACCATCAGACACTTGGACACTCTATAAAATAATGTAAAGCCTTCCATATAGCCATTAAAAATATTGAAGATAAAGGCCTCCTCCTTTCGAGTTACATATATCAAAGAAACCTCACCCAACACCTACAACATCATCATCCCCTACTATTGAAGAATCCTTAAGTAATACCCTTCCCCATTGGATCGACATTGTCCACATTACTACCCGAGCTCCTACCCACGAATCCAATCCTTCAGAATAAAATAAACCAAAAACCTTCGTCATTATCCCTCCACCTCCAAAGCTCACCTCTTCCTTGTCCAAAGATAAACCTAATGTCTCCATCCCTCTTTCCATGAGACCTCTAATAAAACATCATAATCAAAGACTAAGATCTCTATCCTCACTGTACCTCTATCCTCCACTACATTACAAAATGTAGTCATTAAACAATGAATATAATGATCCTGTTAAAATGTCATTTTATGAATTGTTTCAGACATCACCCCTACATAAACAAGCAATGATCAAAGCCCTCAAGTCTATATCAGTACTTGTAAACAATTCCCACTCTTTCATAGACTTTTTAGGTGCTCTTAAAACATCCTCAGCTATTTCCTTTGACTCTATTGAAATACCATCACTTCGGCCTGAGGATCATGACTTACCTCTCTTCATTACCACTCAAATCAATGATGTCCTCATCAAGAGGGTCATGATTGATGTGGGAACCGTAATCAATGACATCTCATTCATAACCTTTAACTAACTCAGACTACCAAATACCATCATTGCTCAAACACTAGTCCTCCTTCAATCTTTCAATGATACAATCGTGCCCATGTTGGGTACTGTAATCCTACCTCTTAAATTTGGCATCAAAACCATGCCAAAACTATTCTACATCATAGAGAGAGAGAGTTCTAGTATAATATGTTATTATCATGGTATTGGATACGCACCATGCATTGTGTCCCTTTGACACTTCACCAATTTCTTAAATATGAATACGAAGGTAAAATATTCACACGGTCCCCGCAAATCCTAATCCTTTTGTTGATTGCAATATGACATATCGTCCAAATGACATTTTAATACCTAAATCAACATCAAAATAATCTGACGAATCATCCACCATAACATCCATTTCATAATCCAAAATACTTGATGACTCCTCCCTTGGAGACATTTTAGAAAATATTTCATTGGGGAGTATTGTCTTCTCATGCTTAACTCACTTCCCACACCTAAAATATATAGAATACCAAAAAATAACCATTGTACAAGCTTGAAGTTGGAGACATTATCTCCTATGGCCCCGCCTATCTAAAAAATAACCTCTTCTATGGGGGATTGACCATCCCTCTTCACAATACAATCATCAACACCATGTCATGCCCTTTAAATTTGATTTTGACTCTTTATACAAGCATGCCTTCGTTCAAATGTACGTACATCATTGCATGTGGAAAGGTTTTGGATTTGGATGCTATGAAAAAGGAATACATGATTTGACTATCCAACATTCTCTCAAACCACATGAAAAGTATGGGCTAGGATATGAAAGGCCCTATATCGAATCATATTCTCAAACCACATCTATACATATCATTGAACTAGAACCAACACCATCCACAGAACCTAACGTTCCTATGCACACAAATGACACCATCTTCATCCCACCCAACTTTTTTTTAGTCAATACTATACCCTTGGGATCATTGACTTATCAATCCAATCATGACACCAAAAAAATCCCTCTCATTTGACCAGAAATAGTTGAAGAAGATTCACCCACCATCGACACCCTCAAATGTCACGATGATTACGACATCCTCTCCCATATGGGAGAAGACAACCATTTCCTTCAAAAATCCTTACCACCTAACACATTAATCCTTCTTAACAAATCCACCATTGCCATTAACTTATTAACCCCTCGGGAACCTTATATAGTTAATTTTGGTCAATCATTAGATCCACGATAATTGCATGACTTCACCAAATTATTATCCAAGTATAGTCATGCCTTTTTTTTGTTCATTTATTGATATTCCAAGTATCGATCAAAATATCATCATACATAATATCATCACCTATCTTAATTCCAAACCCATCAAACAAAATCTTCATAGGATACATCCTCATGTGGATCTCCTTATGAAATAAGATTTACAACGTCTACTTTCTACTAATTTCATCATAACCATTGACTATCCACAATGGGTCTCTATATGGATGAAAATTTACATGCAACCTTCAACCGCACTCGACCCCCGAGGTCATTCTGGAGTAGCCAATGTTGAATATGTATAGCTAACTATAGGAGGATCAATGACTAAGATATGGTAGTGTGATCTCTTGGTAGCTGATTTGGCAAAGGGGAGATTTAGAGGCTATGAATGGGTAGCGTAAATTCCCTATGATTTGTTTTCCTAACTTGGATCCAAGTGTTGATCTAGTTTGAAGTGTCTATGTAAACTGAATGAATTTAATAATCTAAGTTAATATTTGAAAGGAAAATAATCTAAAAAATCACAAAAATGAAATATCACAATCACAAACAATAATTTTATTCTATTCTAAATGATCAAATCTACTTCTACACTAAAACTAAACGAGCGAGATAGCCCAGTGTGGTTATTCACCTATGATGGGTGTATTGAATCTAAAATAACTTAAAGCAATAACTTTTCCAAATGATTTATTCTATGTAGATAACCTCCTACAAATATTCTCCCCTTCAGATCCAAAGGGATGGGAAGAAGAGGATCCATCACTGGGGGTTGCTATGAAAGATTCAAACCCTCTTGGAAATTATTTAATTACTTGTAAATGAAAGAAGATTGATTTCTACTCTATTTGATATGATATAACAATGATAAATTGCATGAATAAAAGAAATAAAACAACAACTCCAACCTAGAATTCACAAAATAGAGGTAAATCCAGATGTGTAGTAATTTGTCCCCTCAGTTTGTTCCTTTCTTTCTCCGAGTGTCCATGTGAATCTAAGGGATTGGGAATGCAAGAAATGAAGCATGAGGATGGCACTTGAGCAATGGAATATTGAAGGAAGTCTAGATGTAATGCAAGTAAAAAGAGATAGCACAAGAGATCTCGAGCTTGCTAAGAAATTCCTAGCAAGATTGTGGTAGCAATACTATGCAAGATACACAAAATTCTCAAGCCTTTTCTTGAATACAAGCATGGAATATATAGGAATTGGGGTTGGGATGTGCCTTCATGCATAAGGCAAGAAGAGGCAATTCCAACTAATTAAATCTATTTAAAAATAGAATAGGGAAGGAATACCATGCAAACAAGACCATTTTTAGCAATTTGGTTCACAAACGCACCCTAAAAGTCGAGTTAAGTAAAATCACGTGTGTCAAAATCATGCATGAGAGTTATGGAAAAATCATTCAGGATCACCACCCTGCACAGGGAGGAAGTCCTAGGACCACCGCCCAAGCCTGGGAGGCGGCCCTAGGACCATCGCCCTACCTGGGAGGTAGTTCTGACACTAAAGCTAAAAAATGTACAGAAATGAGTGGGAAGCTAGAAGAAAGTGTGTAAAGGCTAAGTAAAGATGTCTAAGCTTCAAATATATAGTGAGAGTGGGTTTTGGAGTTCAAACACCTTCGAAAGGACATGAATCATCATTGGTGATTCTTGTAACCATTTTTCTGACAATGTAACACATGAAATTTTGGGTGCATACATATTGCCCCCTAGGAGAAGCATCTTAGCCATGAAAAGGCGTAAAACGTAGAGTCCAAGTATGGTGTTCCTAGAATGGGGAGTTAGAAGCTATACCTGACACACCTATGTGTCAAAATGTCACTGTCCAAACTCCTGCTACCTTTAAGAAGAGGAAGACTCAAGTGCAGATAGATAAAATATCAAAAAACAAATGATAAATCAAAACGACAAGAGGACTTACCCTTTGCATGGGGATATACAAATATGCTGCACCAGCATACCAGCCCTATGAACATATGCACTCAAAACAAACTTATAAAAAACACACACACACACACACATATATATCTAAACAAACACATTTTCAAATCCATTTGTGCATATCGACTTGGTGATTTTTGAGTTTTACGCCCATGTTGACCATTTTTGTTTTTGTGTATGGTTGAATTGGAATGGATTTGGGAATGGCATTTTACATTAGGCTTGGCCCTTTTCTACTTGACTTTTTTTGAGAGGAACTCTTAAGAAATTCATAACTATATTTGTCATAAGGGGCCTCAAAGAGGTGGATAAGAAGAGTGCCTTTATTGATTAGTCTCCATTTTGTGAGGCATATATGATGTTTTGGTATTTCATGCTCATTGCGAGTGTTTTGACTACACCTAGTGTGTGATGGCATTGTACAAAACTATGACACACCATGATATGTACATATATCTCTTTTTGGGTCATTTATTCCTTGAATAGATTTGAATTCCATTTATGATTTGATTCATGTGTGTACTCTAGATGTTTAGAATTTCCATTTTTCTATTCTTTTCAGAATGTATGCAGTGAGTATGAATGATAACATAATGATTTCTTTTTTTTTGTATTTTATGATGTTGATATATGATGATGTAAACATAATGTGACACTAAACTTTAGTTTCTTTAAGAAATATTTGGTACTTCATATTGTCTTAACAAAACGTGGTGATACAATGATATGATAATTAAATGTATTTGTCCCACTCCTAACTCCACACAACTAGTAAGATGCAAGCACTCAACACCAAGAGCCAGAAATGGCACAAGTTATGAAAAATTGTTAAATGGTAGTGATGAGAGAAAGACAAAGGTTTGGAAAAACCAAATTGAGATGCTACAACCTTAACTTACTCAAGTTACTTCATAGTTTAGAATGTGAATTATTTTCCAATTTATCTAGACTTCAATCCGTATATGGCCATTTGATTGAAAAAATCTAGTTTTGGGGTTTTTAACTCTTTTATAATTTTGGACATCTAACTCACTTTTATTTATTTATGATTTCACAACATTTGAATGAATTGTTTCTAACTTTCAAGTTTGTCAAAGAGACCCCCTACACCTTGCCCCATGCTACCAGTAGGAAGTATGGGCTCATCACCATGGACAAGGTATAGCCAAGTAAGGGAATTTCCCTCATTTCCCAACCCTAAATCACCAGTAAGAGATGCAAGCTCACCACCAAAGGTTGGTAGGGAAAAGAAATGTGTAAAATAAAATTTTCTACTGATTTGCATTTGACTTAAATATTTGGGCAAAATGTTTAGAATGTTCTTATTTCCAAATAGATGTATACGATATAGATGCGACACCATGAAGTTTCTAGAATAGACCATGGGAAAAGACACCTAATCTAGAAAGAGACCAAAATTAGAACCAAGTATGTAGGCCTTGGTATGGCTACCATCAACGTTTGTCTTATCTATTTGGATTAATTAAATGATTCAGAAATAATTGATGATACTATGAAGATTTGAAGAGATATGATTTGAATCTTTTGCCAATGTTCTCAAAAATTTTTAGTAATTTATATAAGAATGATTCCCTTGAACAAAAATTTTATGAAATGAACTGGTAGATGAAAATACAATGCAGATGTAGTAATGTACATATGGAAATGCAAGTGAAACTTCATGTCATGAAATATAAGGTGAAGAAAGTTGACGAATATCAAATTCTTCACCCCTAAAAGTACACAATGGAGAGCCATGATCCTCAAAATTTCCATTCTCTTGAAAAGGGCCTACAAATCTGGGTTTAAAATTACCACCCTTTCCTATAAGTGTATATGTCCAATAATTAAAATCATTTGTCTGAAAGAGGTGTTCGTGAACCTCTTTGTCACGTTTTTGATACATGGTGTGTGGGTGAGCATTACTATGTTGCTCGGCCTCATTTCCCATGTAGAGCGGTGTGTTTACTTATGACACTTGGTGAATGATGAGGCCTTGCCCCATGGATATGGCAAGATTATTTTCAAATGCACATGGGTTGAAATTAGGGTTTAGAATAGAACAACCTTCAAATATGGTTTTGATGGGCATCGTTTCAATCTCAAATTACCATTCTTTGTTTATTAATTCTATCATGTTTACACCTAGACCTAGGTCGTCAGAGGGAAGAGATGTTAAACAGTGAAGGCTACCCATCCCCTGTGATTCAAATAGGAGGAAGATCAGATCATCAGTATCTAAGAGTTTCATAGTTTCTAATGTGATTTTAGAGGACACCGTTTCCACAGATATTGATTTACCTTTATCTTCCTTTGCCACCTCAAAAGTTTTTGGGTCAACGAATTCAGCCTTTGGAATGTCAGGGGTAACTGGGATACTAACCCTTTTGATGGAGTTGGTTTTTTCAATTGATTCGTAGGAAGTTTTCATACTCGAATGTATGGACCCCTTTCTTCTTCTTGAGGTTTTCTGAGTGCATATTGAAGGGCTTAGGATCCCTTGAGTGATGAAGACCTTCTCCCAAATGGAGGAATCAATCTCTTGAACATGGTAGAAGGGATAGCCTTAATTTGATGATTCTAGGGTCTCCCAAGGATCATGTTATAACTTATTTCCATGTCTATAATGTAAAACTATGTCAAGATGTTTTTGGACCAAGAATGACTAGAAGAACTGTCATCACCATCGATCCGTCACTTTAGATAATTCTTCCTAAGGAACTCCTCGTGCTATGATTATTCTTGATCCATGACCTTTAGTTTGGTGGACATAATATGGAAACAAAACAACAACCGAACATAAGAATACCGTTGACTATGATAAGACTAATGACAAATCTGAAATATCAAAATAAATTATAATATTAACATGGCTATTGGACAATCTCACCCATGAGATACTTCAACAAGACTATGGGAGAAACTTTAAAATTACACCTCTTGATGGCTTCTTCAACACACCTTTAAGCATGATGGCTTCCTTTACACACTTCCTACAATATTTCTCACTACTTCTTTTCTATGCTAAATGAGGCGGGTGGCCTCTCTATTTATAGAACTTCAGGCTTATCCATCTATCTCTAAGATAGGATAAGAAATCCACTCTGACGAATCATATTCCATACCTTAACTCTTATACGTACATGTAAGCTTATCATTAAGATAAGATAAACCTTATCATTTTACATGGGTTCCACATTTTTAGACTTTTTACAAATAAAATACACAAAATATTTATGACCTCACTCCTTGTCCTTATTACCAATATAATATTTCTAATTCCTAATCATGTAGACCCTACTTCTCTAATTACCCAAACTTTGACATTTTAACATTACCGGACCACTTACGACAAATATTTACTTTTTACAACATTCCTATTGTACTTTTGACATTACCGTACTCCACATTATTAGCGGCACTGCATCTTGACGGCGCCGTTATCTTCTATGGTTTGTCGCACATGTCGGTCTTCTCTCTCTCTTCATACTACTACTAATTACACTTAACAACATCCTATTCTAATACATACATTAATGAAATAGAAATTATGGAGGAAAATTTTAGTGTCGACATCTCTTCCCCTTCCTAGCTTCTACTCGGTCCTCGGAGTAGATTATTTTGGTGCTTGGAAAATCTTCAACTTGTCGTGGTTGACCCATTTCGTAATGGGAGTGCCATCCAATTCCTCCAGTCGGTACATACCATTTTCATGCATAGCTGCTATTTTGTAGGGCCCCATCCATTTTGGAAGAAATTTTCTCTGTCTTCTTTTTTTGTATCTGGAATCATATACTAGGACCAAGTCATTCACATGAAATGGAGACCATCGGATCTTTTGATCAAAGTATTCCTTTTACTTCATTTTCTTCTTATGGCTTGTATCCTTTGCTATTTCCCTCATTTCCTCTAGCAAATGAAGATGTACCAACCTTTCTTTTACTGAATCACTTTCATCCATCCTTTCATTTTTCATAACTCTCACAGTGGGAATATCAAACTCAATAGGAAGAACTGGATCAATGCCATAGGCCAAATTGAAATGGGGAGTATCCTGTTGCTGACTTTGATGTTGCCCTATATGCCCACAATCTTTGCATGAATCCTTTTATCCCATTTATGTACTGCAAGGCTGCATCTTTTGCTAGAATTTGACACAACACAAAATTTGTTCGTTCCACTGTCCATTTGTGCTTGGCTTGTATGTTGTTGCCTTCTGTGCTTAATAGAAAACTTATTGACTAGGGCTTCTACCACCTCATTAATGAAGTGGCTTCCTTGATCATTACAATTTCTAATGGACAACCAAATCTAGTGACAATGCGTTCATATATGAACCTTGCCACTTCATCCATGGAAGTGTTTTCAATGGCTAGCTTCAACCCACTTGGTTAAATAATCTGTGGCAACTACAATATACTTATTTTGACGTGATGTAGTTGGAAGTGGACCTACAATGTCTATTCCCCATTTTTCAAAGGGACCAAGGGGAAGAATAGGACATAATGGAGCTGATGAAGTCTTACGGTTACCATGTGTTTGACAAATATCACATGTCTTACAATAATTATAACAATATTTAAAAAGAGTGGGCGGTGATAACCGCATCCAAGATCCTTCTTGCTTTGTAAGTTGTCGAGAGAAGTTCCCTCCACATGTACCATTGTGGAATTCTTCTAGCAACTCCTTTCCTTGATCACGTCCAACTGCCCTCTTGTACTGTCCATCAGGTCCTATTCGAAATAATGCTCCATGCAGAATAGAATATGGACGAATGGCTTGAGTAATCTTTCTCTTAGTCTTTGCATTGGCACCATCAGGAAACTTGAATTCATTCAGATAATTCCAAATATCTATGTATTCACTAGGGATTGTGTCGAGGGATAACAATCTTTGCATCGGAAAAAAATCATCAAGATGATCCTAAACCATAGGCTCGAGAGAGTGCATCATCGCATTGACATGCTTCTTTCTGGCCTATCTATATAATATCAAATTCAAATTCTTGTAGAAAAATTATCCATCTTGCTATCCTCCCCGATGGGTTAGGCTTATTAACAATATATTTGAGCCCGATGATCTCATTACAACTATAAATTTCTACCCTAGCAAGTAATTTCTAAACTTCTTTACACAAAAATGATAGCGAGCCTCTTTTTCGATTCATATAGTTTACCTCAAAGCCTTTGCTCATTTGTCTGCTCCCAAAGTAAATTGGATGTTCATTCCCATTTTCATCCTTTTGGCTCAAAGTACTTCCTAGTGCTGCATCTGAGGCATCAGTGTACATAATGAATGGATTGCTCCAATCTGGATTCTTCAAAAGCAGGTGAAGACACTGGGCTTCTTTGATTGTCCAAAAGCTTCATGCGCCTTGTTTCCTAGTTCATAAGCAACATCCTTCTTCAAGAACTGGGTTAGTGGCTGTGTAATCTTTGAGAAATTCTTGATGAACCTTCTATAGTAACCCACATGGCCTAAAAATGATCTCAACTTACTTCTATTCATAGGAAATGGTAAATCTTTGATTTTTGAAACTTTATCGGGATCGCACAATACCATCTCTGGATACAACATGCCCTAACAAAACGCCTTTAGAACATCCAAAGACACACTTTGTAGGGTTTAGTGAGGCTTGTGCTTCATCTAACCTTTGAAATGTTGTCTCCATCTGGTGCAGGTGGTCCAACTTGCTCCCATAGATGCAAAAATCATCCAGAAATACTCTGATGAAGGTCCCAATGTAGGGTTCAAACACCCTATTCATCAAACGTTGGAATGTTGCTGGAGCATTACACAACCCAAAAGGCATAACTCTATAAGCAAATGTTCCCCAAGGAGTGGTGAACGTGGTCTTCAGCTAATCTTTCTCTGCTATACGAACTTGGTTGTAGCCGCTATATCCATCAGCAAAACTATAACACTCCTGGCCAGCTACTTCGTCCAAGATCTGATCTGAAAATGGAAGAGGGTAATGATCCTTCTTTGTTGCCTTATTGAGCTTCCTGTAATCAACACAAATGTGTAGCTTCCCATTCTTTTTTATTGAGATCACAATGGGAGAAACCCATTCTGAATTCTCCACAGCAAATATGAATCCTGCATCAAGCAACTTATCTATTTCTTCTTTTACAGTCTTGGAAAAATTAGGATTCATTCTATATGGCATTTTGCTTTATGGGCTTAGCACCATCTACCAGCTCAATACAATGTTCTACCCAACTTACTTGACGGAGTTCCTTGTAATCAAAAGTGAATAGGTGTATGTACCTTCGAAAGAGCTGGAGGTAGGATTCCTTCTCACTCTCCATCACAGCATCACCAATCTTTATTTGTTGGAGACGATCATCAACTTCTTCTTCAGATAATTTTATGGGGTCATGAGTTGGTGTGACTGGTAGGATATCCATGACTGAAACATCAACCTCACTTTCTTCATCTTCAGTGTCCATTTCACTGGTACTAGAGTAATCAGAGGATGTCCAATCATTAGTTTCATCACTTGAATCTTTAAATTTGATTTTGACTCTTTACAATCATTGAACGTAATCAGAATTTGAATATGCGTACATGATTTGACACGGTTCTACTTATGATGTCGAGGGATCACATTTATCTTCACCCTCTCTCTACCACGTCCAAGTGTCATGAAACCTTCATTCCAGGTAGTTTCTTGCATGAACTCTCCTTAGCCATGGTCTTCCCAAAGCAGCATTGGGTACGCATAACAGTACCATTTTTCATCACCCTGAAAGTCTACCACACATACAACACCCATAACATGAGATATTGCCACATTTGAAACTACACCTACGGTTTAGTTTTTCCTTTATTTAATGACCTTAACATAAGTGTTGAAGGGCGATCAATTTTTAAACCCAACATATTCATTACGAGACTTGGTCATTACATTAATCGCATCACCTCCATCAACTAAGACATCATGAATTGAAATACCATTACATAATACCTCGG
Organism: Taxus wallichiana var. yunnanensis; assembly: GCA_018340775.1. NCBI lineage: Eukaryota > Viridiplantae > Streptophyta > Pinopsida > Cupressales > Taxaceae > Taxus > Taxus wallichiana. The sequence goes on from CM031239.1 coordinate 192,998,539, forward strand.
CTTGTGGAGCATAGGGATCCGCCTCGCTCTCCAAAACAGGACCTCAACCTCCTTCCTTCTTCGAGCATTGAGTCCACCTCGCAACTCCCGCCTCTTCTCAGAAGACATAGCCAAGAGTTGACCATATGTAATATTTGCGAGCCTTTTGGATAGATCTTCCAAGATGGAGTATGGTCCTTGCCCCTGTGAAATCAGAAAATCCTGCACACCCAACTTTCTTCTCCTATGTTTCTTACTAGTTTCTCCTTTCATCTTCTTAGGATCAGTTCCATCTTGATTATCTTTTTCTTTCTTTCTTTTTTGTTACAAACACATCTACTTCATTATTTCTACTCTTATCTACTACATCAAGAGAATTCACAGTGCTTTTCCTTTATCATTATCTCTTGTACGGATGTAGAAGCTCTATCTCTGAGACAATTATACTTATAATGACCCTTTTATAACAACCATAACAAACAACTTCAGAAATATTTCTTTTGGACCTCTATCTCCTCCCCGAGAACTAAATTCCTTTCCTTGAAGAAGATTAATAGTTAATTGACCCATCTTTTAAGCGAGATCTTCATACTCGGTAGATGTACTAGGAGAAATATTTGTGCTCACGGAGTGGTTGTGGATTCGGGACCAAAGGTCTTTGGTGTAGGCTCTACTTTAGCAACAATTTCTTTGGGCTCCTCTTCCATGCTTTCTTCTTGCCTTCTTGCAATCTCCTTTTCTTGTTCAATGGTAGTCAGGCGGTCATACTTCACTCGTTGTCTGATCTCTAGCTTCATCCCAAGAATGAAGTGCTTACAGAGGAGATTATCCATGCCATTCATCAACCCATCCGCTAGTCCTTCCTTCCGGATCTGGGCATCGAGCTTCCTCCTTAGCTCTAGAACACGAGCATGATAATCCCTTATCTTCTCCTTCTCTCCTTGGGATAGCTTTGTGATCTCGATCATGAGATCTGCATATTTCTGTTGTTCACCAAATTCTTCAAGAAAACTTTCAGTTAATAAATCCCATGAATTTTTCACATTATCACCTAGTGTTTCAAACCACCTAAGTGCTGAACCATCCAAAAAGGTAGGAAAAAATTCAGTCCATTGTTCCCTTCTTATGAGGCCATTACAAATACAAGATCGTTTAAACTCTTGAATGAAAGAAGAAGCATCTTCATTAGATTGAGCTGAAAAAACAGGAATCTTTCCCATTTTCAAAAGTAACCACCGTGAAATACCAACCCACAAGTACAATTAATAAGACTTATGTGCACAAATAATTGGAATCACTATAGAAATGACCACGGTAAACTATGGTAAAATCTGACTTACTGTGGTAAAAACTGATTTTACTGTGGTAAACACTATTCACGGTAAAAAGTGAAGTTACTGCGGTAAATACTATTCACGGTAAAAAGTGACTTTACTGTGGTAATTACTATTCCCAGCAAAAAGGACTTTACCAGGGTAACTACTATTCATGGCAAAAATGACTTTAACATGGTAACTACTATTCATGGTAAAAATGACTTTAACATGGTAACTACTATTCACGGTAAAAATGACTTTACCATGGTAAACTATGCCTGATAAACACAAGGTTACCCTCAATTGATTTTTGACCAAGTGGGAATATCTCTCCGAAAATCCACCAACGAGGAATGGTCCAGCGGAACCAAAATGTCATCACCAATCCGTAGGAAAAGCACTATGATAATTCTTCACGGGAACTCCTCTGCTATGATTATTTACTAATATGACCTTTAGTTTGGTGGACATAATCTGGAAACAAAACAACAACCGAACACAAGAATACTTGTTGACTATGATAAAGAGAATTGACAAATATGAAATATCAAAATAAATTATAATATTAACATGAAACTGTTACAATCTCACCCATGAGATACTTCAACAAGACTATGGGAGAAACTTTACAATTACACCTCTTGATGGCTTCTTCAACACACCTTTAACTGATGGCTTCCTTTGCACACTTCCTACAATATTTCTCACTACTTCTTTCTATGCTAAATGAGGGGGGTGGCCTCTCTATTTATAGAACTTCCAGGCTTATCCATCCTATCTCTAAGATAGGATAAGAAATCCACTCTGACGAATCATATTCCATACCTTAACTCTTATCTGTACATGTAAGCTTATCTGTTAAGATAAGATAAACCTTATCATTTTACATGGGTTCCACATTTTTAGACTTTTTACAAATAAAATACACAAAATATTTATGACCTCACTCCTTGTCCTTATTACCAATATAATATTTCTAATTCCTAATCATGTAGACCCTACTTCTCTAATTACCCAAACTTTGACATTTTAACATTATTTTAGAGGACCACTTACGACAAATATTTACTTTTTACAACATTCCTATTGTACTTTGATTTGATATTACCATACTCCACATTATTGGCGGCAAGATCTTGACGGTGCCGTTATCTTTATCGGACGCTACTACTAATTACACTTAACAACATCCTATTCCTAATACATACATTAATGAAATAGAAATTATGGAGGAAAATTTTAGTGTCGAACAATGTTTCTAATCGAGGTCATTTTAAGACTTTCGTACTCCCGTAACGTGTTTCTTGTAGAGGAACAATTTGTCTCTTCATATCCCAACTTCTGTAAGAAAGAGAAGGGAACCAAATTTACAGAATCCCTGTCATCAATCATGGCCATCTTGATGCAATTGTTATAAACCCAGACTTGTAAAAATAAGGCAGGATCACCTCTTTGGGCAATTTCAGTGTCAAATGGCATCTTGTCTATATCAAAAACAAACCCAGTATCCCTATCATTATGTCCTAAAGGATGTATGTCAAAGTCAATATGATTTATTTGAGTGCTAGGTAGTGGTGTAACATGGATTAGATGAAAAATACCTTGTGCATTGAGCAACATGGAATGATGCGTAGGAAAATTCTTCAACAAATCTAGAAACGAAATGTGAGACAAGGTCTTGTTCAAAGTTGATATCAAATCGTAGGCTCCTACCAATTTAGCGATTGTAGGAATGTCATCATATGGGAAGGAAAGAGAGGGTAAGGTTGTGATACATAATCCTTTGTCTAATTTGTTGCATTAATTTCATGGTCACCTATAGCTTAACTAATCCCAAGGTTTTTGTATTATCGTTTGAACCAAGGTTAGGAGAAACCCGTGATTTTTCAGAAGTTGAGGCTTCATGGTCATTGTTTCCTATAAGAATACCCTTGTTTTTATTTTGAGGATTTTATTAGGGATCCCTAGGACACTTAGGGTTCATATTTTGAGGTATGATGCGAGGTCCAAGATGACTAGGAAACAAGTTTGTTTTGAGGATTTGATAGGAACATGTCTACAAAGAGATGCCTTTTGTTTTCGGGAAGTCTTTGTAAGAACTTGTTGCAATTGTGGAAATTCCTATCATCATGACCACGAACCTTATGAAACCACAGTATAGGTTAGGGTCATAATCTCTTGGCCTTTGATAAGCATCTTGTTGTTGTTGATTATAACCTTGATTATAGCCTTGAATTTGGTTTTTATAACAACGATTTGTTTCCCCTTGGCCATATTTTTGGTATTGGTTTGGGCCTTGGGTTTGATTTTCCTTTTATGGTAGACGATTTAAATTAATTGTGTTGATAGATGACACAATGTTAGGGCCTCTTTGATTTCCTAAGTTATTGTTATCGTTATTGTTGTTGTGTTTGGGAAACCAACATTCTTGACTTGATTAGTGGCATTATTCGTGGTAGCACCATGATTACGATTCACACCTTTAGGTCCTTGGTTTTTGACACCATTTTTGATAATTTGCATTATTTTTTTTGGGGAAACCAATTTCACATTGGTACCATAGCTCTTATGCCCCTTTGTCTATAGCGGCTTGGTCTATATGAAGCACACCTTCTAATACTTCCTCATAACTATGGAAAGGAAACTTTTGGACTTGCTCCCTAGTATCTCAATTGAGAAAGTGAAGAAAAAGGTCACAATGTTCCATTTGGTCCATGTTGGGTGCACTTGCAGAGGAATAGAGAACTTGGTGCCATCTCTAGATGAAATGGACAGCATATTCATTTTGCTCTTTTCTAATGTGCAGGAACTCCTTAATCCCTATACGTAACAACTTGTTCATGTCAAATGCTTTGATGAAATCAGAAACAAGTTGCTTAAAGGAATGTATAGAATCTTCCAGAATATGGTAATACCAATCCCGTGTGATTCCTTCGAGATTTTTTAGAAATATCTTAGCCATTAAAACATCCCAATGAAGCAATTCCCTGATAGCATTAGCATAGGCCTTGATGTGAGCATTTGGGTTTCCTTCTCCTTTAAATTTTGGAAGATCTTGAAATGGGCATGGAAGCATGACACCAGGTATGGTGAAGTCAAGAGGCTCCTTTAAGTACTCAACGTACATACCCATTGCGTAAGATTCCACCATTGAAGATCATTTATGGGGAGGTAGAGGAGGAGGGGTTGGATAAGCTGCATTATAAGCATTGATGGGAATGTATGGGGTCCCTTGATATGGCATGTAGGGAGAAGGAATGGTATATGGGTCCATTTGGGAGATTTTGAATACATGTGCATGTAAGGTGGGATAGTACTAGGATATGAACTAGTGGGCGTAAAACTAGGGAATGTCACATTGCCTATTGTGGTGGCATTCTAGAATGCACTTCCGATCATCCCTTACGTAGGATAAGCTTGAGAAGGATGAGGATCCATCCCTAGTGTGTCTAACCCTGTGAGAAGATCACCTAGATTTGAATGAACCCGATAACCTTATTTTACAGGATATTGTGTTGGATGCTCATTAGAAGGGATGTATCCTTTGTTGTCAAATAGATATCCCATGTTATGCCCTACTACATGTGTCGGTTGTGAAGTCTAGGAACTTTCTAGTTCTCTAATTCTCCCTACTAAAGTAGAGATAAGATCATTGGGAGAGGATTGAGTCCCTTGTTAGGGTTCCTGTGGCATAGGATTTGATTGAGTAGGTTCATGATACCCTGTTATGAATTGTTCAGTGTTATAATTCTCGTCCTCCTCAGAAGTAAGAATCTTAGGAGAGGCATTCAAAATATCAGAGGTTGTAGCCTTCATTCTATATGATGAAGAGTATTAGCTATTTGTGTAAATAGCTCATCTTCTATTGATTGCATGGTAATGTGAGGTCTTGAAAAGACTCTATGGTAATAACCTATTCCATTTGTGATAACAACGTGGTTTGCATTGGGTTGACCATATTACATGTTTAATGGTTGATCAACCTCCTCCATCCTTACATAGCTAATGGGGTTTGAAGTGTAACTAGGGGAGGTTTGGACATAGCTCGTGTAATTATCTCCCCACTTTGAAAGAGAAGGGGATTGTTTTGGTTGAACGTTGGTGTAATATCTATCAGAGCCAAATGGTCCACCAAACTCTCTTCCAGAAATATTTTAGAAAGTATGAAATACCTACCAAAATAGGGGAAGAAATGGAGAGGTGAGGTAATAGCAATGAAAGAAAAGGAAACAAGAAGGAATTAATCCTTCACGTCGGGTTCACCAATTTGTATGAATGAAAATTGACACACAACCTTCAACCACACTCGACCCCCGAGGTCATGTTGGAGTAGCCAATGTTGAATATGTACAACTAATTATAGGAGGATCAATGACTAAGATCTAGTAGTGTGATATCCTAGTAGCTGATTTAGCAAAGGGGAGATTTAGAGGCTATGAATGGGTGGCATAAATTCCCTATGATTTTTTTTCCTAACTTGGATCTAAGTCTTGATCTAGTTTGAAGTGTCTATGTAAACTGAATGAAGTTAACAATCAAAGTTAATATTTGGAAGGAAAATAATCTAAAAAATCAAAAAAATGAAATATCACAATCACAAACAATAATTTTCTTCTATTCTAAATGATCAAATCTACTTCTACACTAAAACTAAACAAGCGAGATAACCTGGTGTGGTTTTTCACATGTTCTGGGTGTATTGAATCTAAACTAACTTAAAGAAAGAACTTTTCCAAATGATTTATTATATGTAGATAACCTCCTACATATATTCTCTCCTTCAGATCCATAGGGATGGGATGAAGAGGATCCATCACCGAGGTTTTCTATGAAAGATTCAAACCCTCTTGGAAATTATCTAATTACTTGTAAATGAAAGAAGATTGATTTCTACTCAATTTGATATGATATAACAATGATAAATTACATGAATAAAAGAAATCAAATAACAAATCCAACTTGGAATTCACAGAACAGAGGTAAATCCATATGTGTAGTAATTTTTCCACTCAGTTTGTCCCTTTCTTTCTCTAAGTGTTCATGTGAGTCCAAGGGATTGTGAATGTAAAACAGTAGCATGAGAATGGAGCTTGAGCAATGGTAGCTTCAAGGTAGTCTAGATGCAATGTGATTAGAAGAGAGATATCACGAGAGATTTGAGCTTGGCTATGCAATTCCTAGAAATATTTTAGCAACAATACTATGAAAGATACACAAAATTCTCAGGCCTTTTTCTTGAATACAAGCATGAAATATATAGGAATTGGGGCTAGGATGTGCCTTCATGTAGAAGGAAAGAAGAGGTAGTTCCAACTAATTAAATCTATTTAAAAATAGAATAGGAAGGAATACCATGTAAACAAGACCATTTTTAGGTAATTTGGTTCACAAACGCACCCTAAAAGTTGAGTTAAGTGAAATCATGTGTTTCAAAATCATGCATGAAGAGTTCTATAAAAATCATTCAATTCCTAGAAAGATTTTGGCAGCAATACTATGAAAGATACACAAAATTCTCAGGCCTTTTTCTTGAATACAAACATGAAATATATAGGAATTGGGGCTAGGATGTGCCTTCATGTAGAAGGAAAGAAGAGGTAGTTCCAACTAATTAAATCTATTTAAAAAGAGAATAGGGAAGGAATACCATGTAAACAAGACCATTTTTAGGTAATTTGGTTCACAAACGCACCCTAAAAGTTGAGTTAAGTGAAATCATGTGTTTCAAAATCATGCATGAAGAGTTCTATAAAAATCATTTAGGACCACCGCCCTATGCAGGGAGGCAATCCTAGAACCACCGCCCAAGCCTGGGAGGCGATCCTAGGACTTCCACCCAAGCCTCTCTGCATGTTTTGGCTTTAGTGTCAGAACCACCTCCCAGGAAGGGTGGTAGTCCTAGGACTGCCTCCCAAGCCTGGGAGGTGGTCCTAGGATTTCCACCCTTCATGGGAGGTGGTTCTTACACTAAAGCCAAAACATGCACAAAAATGAGTGGGAAGATAGATGAAATCATGGAAAGGCTAAATAAGGATGTCTAGGCTACAAATATACACTATGATTGGGTTTTAGAGCTTGAAAACATTTTGAAAGGACATGAATCATCATTTGGGATTCTTATAACCATTTTTCTAAAAATGTAGCACATGTAATTTTGGGTGCGTATAGTCTCAAATATCATACCCCTAACCAAATCCTTTGTTAAGTTACGAAACTACATTTTCTTTTGGGATCTCAATCTTGCCTTCCCTAAAGATGATCTCCCTCTTCCGAATATTGATCAGCTAGTCGACCTAACAGCTGGCCACGAGATGCTCTCCCTTATCGATGGATTTTTAGTTACAATCAAATCCTTATTGCCACTACCTACTGAATCACAAAACTTCTTTTGTCACCAAATTTAACCCACTTAAAATTATCCATTCGAAGTTGTATCATAGTGACCGTATAACTCGGTGGCTCATGCTTATAACTGATTTTTATCTTGATTTCACATCACAAAAGTCTATTAAAGGCCAAACCATTGCACACTAGCTTGCAGAAGTACCTCTTCTAGAATCACATCTTCCTCATGAACAATTTCATAATGAATCTATCAACACTATCAACGAACATGAATTCATTCCTATTAAATTGAACCTCTTCTTTAAGGATCTAAATGCCTACAAAAGGGAGGGTTCAATGTTGGTATCATACCTCCCTAGGGGATTCCTATTTCACTTTCATTTAAACTTAACTTTGAATGTACTAATAACATGGTAGAATACAAAGCTTTAATTATGGGTCTTACAACTGCTATCCTATTGGGTGTTCATATCTTGGAAATCTATGGAGATTCATAACTCATTATCAATCAATTCAAGGGAGAGTATCAATGTAAATATAAAATCTTAAAAAATATAAAGCTAACGTTGATTTTCTCCTTGGATCCTTCGATCATTACACTATCCAAAAAATTCCATGATCTTCCAACAAATTTATAGATACAATGGCTTATTTAGGATCCTTTATCTCGTTATAAACCGAAGAATCAACAGAGAATCCCAAACTATTTTTGGTCATTCAAAGATTAGATCACCCCTCACACCAAAATGAACTCCCTCCTATTGACATTGTTGAAAATCATCTAACTTATCTATGGTATTCTCAAATATTTGACTATATTGTTGAATCTAAAATCCCCTCGATTTACCATGAAATGTTAAAAGATCATTACTTCAACACACCTCTCACTTTGTCATCATAGGTGGTATCTTGTATAAATGTAGCTTTGATGGCCTTCTATTAAGATGTCTTAAATCCCATGAATCTATCAAAGCAATCCAAGAAGTCCATGATGGCATATGTGGTGGAAATTTCAATGGTAATTTCATCATCAAATGTGTCTTATGACCCATTAACTATTTTCCTACTATCAATCAGGATTGTTGTGCATACATCAAGAAGTGTGTCAAATGTCAACAACACTCAAATCTTATCCATGTCCCTAGTTAGGCTTTGCAACCTACTCATGATCTATGACCTTTCTCACAATGGGGTTAGACCTCATTGGCACTGTTAATCCTAAATCATCACAAAAACACCATTTAATCATCACAGCCACTGAATATTTCACAAAATGGGTTGAGGCTATTCCCTTGACTTCAACTAAATAAAATCAAATTGTCAATTTCATTTATCAATACATCATATGCCGCTTTGGTGTCCCTCATAAACTTGTCACAGATAATGGAAAATCCTTCAAGAACAAGAATGTTAAGAAACTATGTGATGATTTCAACATCAAACTCATATTTTCATCACCATAATATCCTCAATCAAATGGACAGTGAGACTCTAGCAAAACACTTACTGAAATTCTCAAGAAAATAGTAGATGACGCATGGTCAAGAATTAGCATCTCCAAATATCATTTTCTCTTTGGGCTTATTGAACTAGCATTCGTACCCCTACATGTGTTATGCCCTTTTCGCTAGTCTACGGCTCTGAGGTGGTTTTACCCCTTGAATTTCAAATCCCATCACTTCTTGTATCACCCAAAGACTTTATCCCTGATGAAGGATATTAACAAGACTGTCTAGCACAATTAGAATTGTTAGATGAAAAATATCTAATGGCCCTTGAACATCATCAAGTATATTACTAGTGTGTCAAACGTGCGTATAAAAAACATGACTTCAAAATTGGTGATCTTGTTCTCAAGAAAAATAAAAAATTCACTACCTTAGAACGGAGTAAAAGTGGAAATTTACCCCAATTAGATCAGTCCATACGTTATCACTCACAAGAATGGGTCAGGAGTGTATCACTTAGCCTCCTTTGATGGTGAACCTAAAAAGGAACCTTTGAATTCCTTGCACTTAGGACCTTTCTACTGTTAACTTTTAACCATCATGATAGTGGTTAAAACCTTATCCCACCATTAACCAATAATCATATCATCATAATTATTTGAAAGTATGTGGTCTTTCATCAATATCCTTAAATATTATCACCACATATTTTTTCATCACATGTTTCAATTACACAAGCTCCTCCTTAGCAGGAACCCCACAATCATTACATCCATCTAACCTTGTACCAACTAAAATTATGTCATCGAGCATGTATGTGTAGGTCATGTACACATTTTTCCCTCCTTGAAATGATTTATTAGGGGTTTCCTCAGCTCAAAATATAGTCAAAAATATTTGTGTATGATTTGTATCAATATTTAAAAATAATAGATTGATCCCTTGAAGGAAAACTATTCAAAAATATATCCAAAATTATCAAAATAAAGTAGATTGATCCCTTGAACGAAAAATATCAGTCAAAATCATAGAACGGTCCTTCGAAGGATGACTATCTATATAAATCAAATTCAAAATTATAGACCACTCCCTTTAAGGATGGCTATTTATGTATAAAAGGCTTCCCACATCGATCAACCTTAAAAAAATTCAAAATATCAAAAGCATCCGAGGAAATCTTCCCATATTGATTAGCTTTCCCATCAAAGAAAACTTCAAGCATCGATTAGTTTACATCAAAAATTAAAATATGCAAAAGGTAGGGAATTTCTCTATGAAACTGTTGATAGGAGAACCCTCTTTCTTACATTACCTATACATGTAAAAATCCTTTCATTTCCTAGGAAGGTACATCTTATCACTTTATCTCTATAATGAGCTCCAATATATCACTACCCACTAATAGTCTTGTGTTAACATTATTAAAGGCTAAAATTGCAAGTTCTTTCAGTGGCACCTACAAAGATTGCATAGCATCAAGATTTATGTGGGAAAATATTATTAGCAGGTATGACTACCCTTTAAGTTTGACAAGTGATAGAGTTACTCATTTTCTTAATAAGACTATATGGATATTGTTAGATGAATTCATGGTTGCACACCATAGGACAACCCCTTATCACCGTCAAGAAAATGGAACTGTTGAGGCCTTCAATAAGATGTTGAGCCATAATTTGAAAAAAAATTGTGTTGTTAGAAGGAGAGATTAGGATGATAAGGTTTCTCTGGTACTCGGGGTGTATAGAACAACCTACAAGAGGTTGAATAAAGAAACACCATTTCAATTGGTGTTTGGCATAGAAGTGGTTCTCCCCATGGAATTCATATTACCTTCATTATGTATTGCATGCACTAAAGGTCTGGCTGATGAGAAAGAAGTGGAAGAATGTATTGATAATTTGATGTAGTTGGATGTAAGGCATGTAATAGTACGATGGAGTCAAAAGCAAGGAAAAGCCAGGTAGAAGGCATGTCATAATAGGCACATCAAGGATAAAAAGCTTGAGGTTTGGAAATGGTACTTTTGTATGATTCAAAATTTTTGCACCATCATGAAAAGTTGAAAGTGCATTAGTTAGGACCATATGTTATCACTCATATACTTGATACATGTTCTTTCGAGTTAGAGGTGTTGGATGGAACACGGTTGCCTGATTACTTTAACGGAAGTAGGCTGAAGCCCTAATGTAAATAAGTCTTCTTGGTGTTTGTAATAAGGTAGTATTTCCATTTAGACTAGGTTCCCTTTAATTCATTTCCATTATATGTGTTTCCTTCATCATTTTTATGCTTTGTCTATTTATTTTAGTGTTTTTGTAATAATTGTGCTTTACGCTAGAAGATGATTACTATCTTAAGTGTTTTCATGCATAGAGGACTACGCCTACCCTTAGTGTGGGGTGGTTTATATACAAGGTTCATTACCAAGTTGAATATAGTTGATTGTCATCTAAAGATGGGTATGCATGAGGAAACTTTTGTGTAGGTTCTTTTAGAAGGGTGCAGATTAGGAAACAAAACATTGCTCCTAATGAAGACCAAAAATGGAAAAATGGGCACATAGTGTAGCGTGAGGTAGGTTGCGGAGGGGAAACTACTTAGAATAAGGTGCGGTGGTGAATTATATCGATACATGTGAGTGCATGAAAGGAGTTATGTGGCCAAGAAGGAGAAAGGTGGGCCAAAACATTAGGATTGTGGCGCGAGAGATGTACAGGTCTAAAATTTGGCAAATGACCAATTAATGTTGGGATCGGTGGTAGGTGGAGGAGAAATAAATGTGGAAATTTTTCAAAAATATATATAAGGATGTAATGTGGATTCATTTTTACCTTTGCTATTATGAATTTTTGAGTGAGTTATTTGTGAACAAGCTAGAGAGATGTTTTTGAAGTGCAGAGAGCTGAGAAACTAGGCGTTGTGATCATATTTATGCACAAGATTGACTTGCGCTCCCATTAGAGAAGGTTTTGAGAAAATCATAGGCATGCGGGGAGAATAAATCAAGTACTAGGGTTCTAAGGGAAGATAGGACATGTGGTTTCTTGCTAGGGCATGTGAATCAGAGTTACAGAGCTTGAAAAAGGTACAAAGAACACATCTTTCTAGATATTATGGCACCCAAACGAGCACCAGGAGTAGGTACAAGGGGAAAGAAATAAAAGGATGTTGAGATTGAGATCGAGGATGCCCCGAAAGTAGGTTTTCTGAAATGTAGTACCCAAAGGAAGTAATCATGGGCCGTGATTGGGATTCTCATGTTCATCGAAGAAAAGTAAGTGATTACAACCATAGGACAACTGATAACAAAGAGGAGTTGGATGCGTTGTTGAATAGAAAGAAAAAAATGAATAGTAGATGACATACCCATCTATGATAATGTTAGGGATAAGCTCTTAAGAAAGGTAGGGTTTTTGTAGTTATATGAGCTTCCATACTTTGGAAAACCTGAAAATCTTTACCAGTGGCTTATGAGTAGAGTCCATGAGGAATTTTTCTATTTTGTTAGGCGACATATGAGGATCACAGTGCCCTTGATTGGAGCTTTGACGGATCTAAAAGCACAACTACAGAGGTGAGTAGTGACCTAATTGATAAGGCAATAGTTATAGCCACCAGCAAGGAGCTGGGTTATGCAAAAGGTCCACGTGACATGGATATTTACAAGTTGAGGAAGTATCTAGTTGTATAGGCAACCACACACTTGTTGACAAAATTGAATGACCGGGAGACCTACAACCTGGTGGGATACATTACTGAAAAAATCATTGAGGAGGTGTGCAAAGGTGAGAAGATAAGATTTGGCACTATTTTGTTATCACTTGTATTTTTAGAGATTGGAGTGCTTGATGGGCCAAAGAATAAAGTCTGGGAGTACCTTGCAGAGAAGAAATATCTCATAGAGAGATTTGAAAAGTATTTATGTGAAGGATCCATGAGTGGCCCATTCAAACAAAGGGAAGAGATGTGGTATGAGTGAATCCACACGACGTTTGAAGAAAATTTGAGAATACATGAGGTGTTTCTGCACTAGTAGGAAATTTGGCACGTTTTGCAGTGTAGTAGCATTTCTACATCACACATTTTGTGATGAAGGATGGAACATGGATTCCATGGTGAAAAATTCCCTATGCCTTCATAGCGTAGTTCTTTCGAGGCATCGACTCATAGATTCTGAGACATGTGTCATCTAATATACAATGCAGATAAGGTAGACTGTGACTACCACACTCTGCGGAAGACTTACGCTTATCCAGGTAAGTTTGCATACATTGAAATATTAATCTCTAATGATGTAACTATGAAGTATGTAAGTTTAATTATAGGAAAAAGTGGAGCATCCTTGATATACCTTCAGCTTAAGCCTAGGCTAGAGAATAAAAAGTATGTGGAAAATGAATTCAAACTACCAGGCCCACCTAAAGGAAAGCACGTATTTGGAAATATGGTAGAATAATATCCTACTTCACCCATTCAAGAAGAGGAAGAAGAATAATAAGAATTACATGAGGATAGTGATGGTCTAGAGCATAGGGGTTGCAAACAGCTAACTAATGAAAAGGAAAGTGAATGCATGAAAAATCCTCCACTGCAAAAAAAAGAAAAGGAATTATTGGATACATGAGCACTAGAAATTGATACAGAGTAATTCACCAAAGAGAACCAATTCAAGAGGGTATTTAAGAGAATGAGGAATCAGGGAATAGGCACATCATAACCTCTAAGAAATTCACCTAGACTTTCACTGCAGAAGGAAGTGCCTGAGAAAAAGAAAATCTGAAAGTGAAGCTTAACGAAGGCAAGAAGGAGTATGGAGAAAGTGCACCAGGGACCCTAGTACAACTAGAAGATTTAGAGGATCCCCATGATGAGGAGATGAAGAATGATGAGGAGGAGCTGAAGGGCACAGAAAAATAAGTTGAAAGAGGCAAAGGCCCAATTCTAGATTCAAGCACTGGGTTTCTAAGGGAAAGAAAATAAGAAAGGAGAAGGAGAGTGAGGACTATGTGATTCCCGTGGTTGGGTATGTTGATGACACTAGAAATATCATACACACATACTTCTAGAGTACTATGGAAGCTAAGGACTTATATGGTTGGGAGTTGATGGATGGGGATATGGCCAATGCGTCCACCAGGAAACAATTATCTAGGTCCATGCGAACTCAAATGGATGAGCTAGATTTTGATGTATGTGAAGAATCATGCATCTCACATAAAATGAATAAGGCACCAAATGTTTGACACATCAATGTCAAGCCAACTATTATGTCAGATAAACAGGTAACTAATGCCTTAGTATAGGTATTTGTAAAGGTTACACGAAGGAATATAGACAAAGCAGAAACCATTAGGGCACTGATGGATGACAATAAGGGTAGGGATGCAAAGATCAGGAACCTTACAGAAGAGAAGGAAAGGGATGAGGCCAAGACAAAATATTTGATTAGTATGGATGAGAATATTAGCGACGATATTCTTAAGGTGAGGCCACATCTAGAATCCCAAGTTCTAGAAAAATGTCCTTCTATCATGCATTATTTGTGTGCACTTGTGAAACTAGTCATTGATGAAGGCCATGTGTGTATTCCTATGCCAAAAGACACTAAAGAGGAAGAATTATGAGCCAATTCCACCATTTATAGAATTATTTATAGCTATGAGTCTTTATTATAGGTCTTTAAGGATGACCTGAAAAGGGAAGATCAAGCTTTGGGCATGTGCACAGCTCTAGACGTAATAATTAGGACAAGAACCCTTGAAGAAGATAATGCGTCCTGAATGATATGAAGGATGAGACACTTTGGCACGTAGATAGACTTTTGCTAGTAAAATAGAAGTGTGAATCCCTCACGGAGCCCAAGATCGTGCGAGGATAGAATAGATGAAATTGGGAAGCTTATAGTGCAGAAAATGGACTCCATGGAGGGAATAATGTCAAACATGGCTAACATTGTCAGGGTTCTATAGAATGAGAAAGAAAATATGACTCAAGATGAATTGGACACCATTGTGACAGAATTCTGGACAAAATAGGTGTAGCACTAAGTGATTGGCAGACATTGGAGGTAGAAATTAAGAATGAATATCTAGAGTTGATACTACCTAGTAGAGGAGGAAAGTGTCGAGTGATGAATCATTATTTTTATTGAACAAGTCTTTATTATTTCATTCATTCTTCTTTGCTTTGAATATATAAGTGGGATTTCCCATTTTCGTGGATGGAAATGTAGTTAGTGTGGTGTAATGTTGAGTGCAAGGAATATAGCTCAAGTAGAAGAGCGCATATTTATTAGAGAACACTTGACAGAACTCACACAAGAAGTCCACGTGGGAAAAAAGGCCAGGTTTAAGGGCGCAAATGGATAGGAAGAACCCACATGTGGAGGGCAAGTTCAGCACTGAGGACTTAGCCAATTTTGAGCATGAAGACCTATTTTTAGAAGATGGCATGCAGAACATACCAATGATGAGACATGCATGCCACACATTATCTATCTTTGGAGCATCAGATTGAAGCCTTTTACATGGAGACAAACTAAGAATAGGATTTTCACTTCAATTAACTTTAATAGGTCTATAGATAGCACAATTACATGTGTGGCTATGCTGTAAACAACGTGTGGCTATTACTAGCATGTGGCTTAGTTTTGGAATAGATAAGAAGTGAGGGAAAGTCCCCACCCTATATATATGATGTGAATCACATAGTAATATATATAGATATACGAGAGATAGAGAAGAGAGAGATGTAGGTATATGCAAAGCATAAGAGGTAAGCATAGAGAGATATGTGCATATGACTAGATTACTTGTATCGAGATCCATGTGCACGTCGGTATAGAATGTCATTATTGTAAGGAGCTTATGTGGTTATTAATAGATAGAATTTATTGGATGAATCTAAATGTCATTCCTGTGTGTAATTGAGTAGTGCATGTTCTTGATTCAATCATGATTATCATCTAATTTTGTTCTTTCTTAGATCTAAATATGGCATGCCTTGTAGAATGAGGGATTAGTTATGGATCTATATGTTTCTTCCTTCATCACGCTAACATCCTGCTATAACAACCCTAAAGAGGGACTTGGTACCTTTGCGCACTTTGGGTGAGCGCTCAGTCTAGGCTGAGTGATGTGCCAACGCGTATAGGGTGTTATCTAGTAAATTATAGGCTACATCATTGGTTCCATTTTCGAGACCTCTTTTTCAGTTGTTTTTAGGATGGTTCATGATGAAGACATACCGATTAACTCTAGCAAGTATTGAGGAGTGGATACATGATCTGGAGGAAGAATATGCATGATGGTTTAGCATTGGATTTGAGTTTAACGCATGTAGTTGGGTAGAAAAGAATCATGTATGACAACTTATATGAGATATTTTTCACCATCTTTCAGTAGAATTATACGAGTGGATGATTGCGTATGCATCTAAGAAAAATTGGAGAGATATCGCACATTTTATGCAGACACAGGAATAATTTCAGGCCCTTTATGATGTTGATCTGATTTGGACTCGCGTTGTGGATACATGGTTTCATGGTGTTCTAAATAGTTATATTCTGGAATATTCAATTTCAACGTATTCTTTCCCTGGAGGTAGCTGAATTCCAATTTTTGGTATCCTAGAGGAGCATATTTGCAAGGTATTCCACTAGCGATCAAGATCTTGATGGTAAATTTGAACCTGGAGAGTAAACCGATGGCTAACTAAACCTCACCTTGTGTGAGGGAAGGAACAGGTTTGGTGAAAGATGGCAGACCTAGTGGCAGAAAGGTAGAGAGAGGAAAGGTAGCTTAAGTATAATAAGGTGCATGAGAGGGAGATAGAGAAGAAACATACTGTTATAGAAAGTATGGTGTTGAGGAGAGATATGGCTCATGAAGGATTTAAATCTCACGTAGAAGACATGGAGATTGAGCATCAAGAACTCCCCCATATTTAAAAGCATGACAGAGATCCCCCCTTGGCTTCACAGAAGTGCGCTAGAAAATACTACCTGGGCCATGGGAGCGCATCTTAATCCACTTGGTGACCTAGCCCTTACACTTGGTTTTCCGTATCTAGTATGACAAGTAACCAGCAAGCTAACTTGGGAAGTAGGAGAGTAGGAGTAAGTTAGGGAGCAAGTACATCAATGGTAGGACAGATGGCTTCAATGTTATTTGGAGGAACATTTTTAGGTGCATCATCCGCACATAACGTGAGCGCGAGAATGTTGGATTCACCTCTAGAAGTGGAACTACCTCACAGACTATAGGGGTTTAGTATAGTACTACTGTCGAAGCACATGGGAGTACATCTACAAGTCCTAATCTAGCTACATAGGTGGAGGATCAGGAGGTATAGGTGGTTCTAGTTCGGTGGATCTGGTGGTTCTGGAGGTAGAGGAAACACATGAGGTTCTAGATCAGGTGGTTAAGGCCCGCAACAACCACAGAATATCTATATGGATATGTCTCTTCGTCTCTCAGAATATAGAGGTATAAAGGATGCTTTCAAACATGTGCATATGTGTGAAATATTATGGCACGTGAAAGGGATCATGGCTTCTAAGCATAAGGCAAGTCAATTTTTATTACATTACAAGGATGTGCACACAACTAGTATAGGAAGTTTGACCCTGATCAAACTTACATGGATTATGCAGCACTGAAGGATGCTTTCTTGAAGGAGTTCCATATCCTTGAATTTGAGTAGAAGAGTATAAACACGCTCAAGGATATTAAGCAAGGCACTACTGAGAGTGTACATGAGTATGATGCCCATTTTAAGACACTTCTATCTAAGTTATCTTATGATATTCATGTCAGCTAACATGCACAATGGTTTGTTGGAGGATTGATTACACCATTCAGAAGAGAACTATCACATAAGACATACATTGATCCATGCAAAGCACTGGAAGTAGCTTTGTGTGTTGAGGAAGTTGGGAGCATTGACACTGGTGTTAGTCCATTCTTAGAGGCACAGATTGCAGCTATGGAAAAATAGCTAGAAAAATTATCGGCAAATTCAGCTCATGAAACACACTTAGGGATTTAGTGTATAGATTGTGAAGTGGAAGGTCACACCAAGGATAGTTGTCCTCGTAGAATAGTACGCTCATTACTGTTAGACTGTGAGATCTATCATTTGAATCATGATGATAGTCACTATCCATTATTACAGCACACAATAAGGAAGAATATATCTTACTTTGTAAAAATTTTTGGTCCATGACCCATGATCTTTGAATATTGTTGATTGATTGGTAGATCAGGATTCTATAGACATTGGGGTATGATAGACAAGTGTAACAAATAAATCTAAGAACAAGAATAAGCACCGGGATAGGGATCATAATCAAATGCACTATGAAAGGAATGAGGGGTATTTTGAAGGAGGTCGTGGAAGAGGACATGGATATCATGGTGGATATGGAGGATGAGGCCGTGGTGGAGGAAGAGGTGAGTTCCCTCATGGAACATGTTATACGTGTGGATATCTTGACCACTATAGGTGTGAATGTCCTCATAATATTGCATGTTCTTTTCTATGGAAAGAACCATAGCTATGAAGAGTGCCTAGACTTATATGAGCATCTGAGTAAGCAGCATAAGCAAGAAAACAAAGGCGTTAAGATGGTTAGAATCTAGCGTACGGTAGAGATCAGTGGATGCCCAAGATAGCAGAAGGACCTAAGGCATTAACAGTGAAGATTACTACACGAGCTGAAGTGGCGCGTGCAAGAGAGGCATTACACCAGAAGCCTATGATCACCAAGGAGGAGGTTTTGCATGCAAGGTACCTAGATCCTGCTCATTAGAAGGAAGTTTACCAGGATACCATGGAAGTGCTAAGGAATCTTAGGGTGAGATATAGTACTTAAAGGAGCATAAGAAGAAAGCATCAGAGACAGTCCAAACTGATATTAATGAATTGAGAGAAGTGTACAAAATGTTGTGCTAGGAGAACATCATTCCACTATTAGGAAGTTGGTTAAAAGGAAACAATTTTCATGCAAGTATTGAGACCGGATGGCAGATCCTGCATGCAAATCTCCCCGATAGCATTGACTATGATAAAGAGATCACTCTGAATTTTGTTGTAGATGGATGGTTATTGAGCAATATTTTGATTGACATAGGTGTGGAAGTGAATGTGCTTACATTAGATGCATGGGTACAAATGGGGAGGCCTCCATTGCATCCATCATCTAATGTGTTGTTTATGGAAAACCGAACTAAGGCCACTCCCATAGGAGTTTTGAAGGATGCATCTATAACCATACAAAGGGCCAAATTCATTGGGGATTTTGAGGTATTAGCACTTGTAGAAGCAGACATTTTTCCAGCCCTGCTTGGATGCCCTTGGTGTTATGTGAATAATGCTGATTTGAGATTCAATAAGGGGTATATCAGCTTTGAGAACAAAGAGGAAAGGGTTGTGATACCTTTGACAGATGGGAAGTCTACACCATATGTTGAGCCTCTAAGTGAGGAGGACTTAAACAAAATCTATGTACATGTTATTCAGGACCTAGAGGTCAATGAGCCATCAAAGGAAGGCATCCTATAGTGGGAGGATTCTCATTCTATTAGTGATACTATGAGTATTGCTTGTGAAAATTGGGCTCATGGTACATATGAACTAGTAGGATGTGAGGTAAAAAGCGTGGTTACTTGCAAGAATGGACTTCATTCTATTCGATGGATAGGTAGCGCAATACCTTGGTATACAAGAGTAAAAGATCTTCCTGTATTCTTACAAGCCATGGAGGCATAGTGGATAGACCAGGTCAGGAGAAGAGACATGTTAGCATATGTCTTGCATGGGACAACAACGTCATTAGTGGGTAGTTCATAAAGATAATCTTATGGAGTGGAATGAGATCAAATTCACCCTATCTACTAGGTTTGTAAGGAGAAATGCACCTACACAAATATGCACTTATAATGGTGATCAACCTATTCAGTGTCACATTAGTAGTGTGAGAGACTTTGGACAATGGGACAGGAAGCATTACCAGATTCACTCTGGGTGCATATATTGTACTCTACTCTACAAGGATGCGCACATTCCTAGTATGTATATGCCGAACTACATCGAGAGACTAGGAATGGAAAAATTTGACTGTAAGAATGATCTAGACCTTTGACTACTTTTCTTCCCAACCTCCAATAGAAGAGGCATTAAAATTTGTTAAGCGGTTAACCATGGGAGATAGTGCAAAGGTGGAGGAACTCATATAAGAATTATTTGGTGAGATAGAATTAGGCGCGTGTTTTGAAGAAGAAGGAGAAGACTTCATATTGCTTGAATGAGCCTATCTTGAGAAAGAAAAAGGAAATATGGTTTACATCATGGATGATGAGGAAGTTGAGAACCTAGATATTGAACATTCACAAGGGGTACGTGAGGTCTTGGACAATGTAGACAAGGATATGTGTGCCTATCATGAACCCATGAAGACAAAGAAGGTCAATATAGGATCGGAGGATGAGCCAAAGGAGGCCATAATTGGAGACTACTAGTCAGACTCGGAGGTGGAAAAGATTATTGAGTTACTATGGGATTACCAGGACTTATTCCCTCGAGGGTATCATGAACTTAAAGGTGTGCATGAATCACTTGGGGAAATGAAGATAAAACTTAAGGAAGGTGCACGTCTAGTGAGAAAGAGACCTTATAGAATGAATCCTAATTTACATGAAAAGGTAAAAGAAGAAATTGATCAAATGTTGAAATATGGAATTATCAATCCTTTGGATGAGTCAGAATGGGTTAGTCCAATGGTGATCAGTATAAGAAGGATGGTAGAATTTGAATATGTGTGGACTACAGGGAGCTAAATGCCACATGTATAATAGACCCATTCCCTACGCCATTTATTGAGGAAATACTAGAAGGAGATTTTATAGGGCACAAAATATATTCATTCACAGATGGTTTTTTGGGTATCATTCGGGTTAGGATTGCTCGGGAGGATCAAGAAAAGACAACTTTTACTACTGAATGGGGTAGTTCTGCCTATATTGTGATGCCTTTTGGATTGAAAAATGCACCTGTTGTATTCTCACAGATAGTTGTTTAGGAATTCAAATATTTTATTCATAAACTTCTTACATGTCTACCTCGATGATTGGATAGTATATGGGCTTGTTGAGGATCGCTATGAAAATTTGTGCTTAATGTTTGACCGGTGCAGACAATTGAGTATCTCTTTGAACATAAAGAAGTGCATATTTGCTACACCTTTTGGAATATTGTTAGGACACATAATCTACAAGGAGGGATTACTTGTTGATCCAGCTAAGGTTGCATTCATTTTAGGGTTGGAAGCACCTACCAGTCAGAGTGAGGTGTGTGGATTTTTAGGTCACACAGGATATTATAGAAAATTCATCAAGGGATATGCCAAAATTTCCACACCTCTAGAGGAGTTACTGAAAGGAAGAGGTACATTCTATTGGGGAGAATATAGCAGCAGTGCACGTTTGAAACATTGAAAGAGAAACTTACTACGTACCTATCCTACATTTTCCTTCATGGGACAAACCATTTCATGTACATGTGGATGCCTCTAGCATGGCCATTGGCATTGTGTTAGCTCAACCTAGAGAAGGTATTATTGATCATCCTATCTGCTTTGCTAGTAGGAATCTGACTCATGCTTGAACAAAATTATACAACTACAAAGTGTGAAGCTTTTCCATGATCTATGCATTGCACAAGTTTCGACATAATTTTCTAGCTACACCATTTGTATTCTATATGGATCACATGGCATTGAAGTATTTGGTGAAAAACCCATCTTACAAGGGTGCATATGTAGATGGGTACTCTTATTTCAAGAGTTTTGATTTCACAGTTGTGGTGAAGCTAGGGAAAAGTAACTCTGGACTAGACCACTTGTCTAGAATTAACTCAGGGGAGGAAGCACATACAATTGAAGAAACCATGCTAGATGCATAGTTATATAGGTTACAACACATGCCATTAGAATTAGAAGACATTGTTGTCTTTCTATGGATTGGTGTGGCACCAGAAGGAATGAAGGCATTAGAAAAGAAACAACTTGCTATATGTGTGTGGCACCATTTATGTTGATCAGTGGTGACCTATACAAGTTAGGAAGAGATGAAGTATTACACCGTTGTGTATTAGAGCATGAGCACAAGGATATTATGGAAGAATCCCATGGTGGTATTGCAGGAGGCCATTATGTAGGTGATGCGACTACTCGGAAGATCCTACTCATTGGATTATGGTGGGAGACATTGTATAAAGACTGTAAAGAATATTGTAAGGTGTGTGACCATTGTCAATGCCTAGGAAAACCAAGGACAAAGAGATGAAATTCCATTGAGACCTATTATTAGTTCCGAACCATTTGAGAAATGGGCCATGACTTTGTAGGACCTATTTTTCCATCCATGCGTAGGAATGGATCATGCTATATCATTACTTGCATAGATTATCTCACATGGTGGGCCAAAAGCACCTATGAAGGACTGTACAACTAGCTACAATAGCTAGGTTTCTATGGGAGAATGTTCTTACAAGATATGGATGTCCTTTAAGTTTGACAAGTGATAGGGGTACACACTTTTTAAATGAAACCATAAGGATCCTATTAGATGAGTTTATGGTTTCCCACCATAAGACTACACCTTACCACCCTCAGGAAAATGGAACTATTGAGGCTTTTAACAAGATTTTGAGCCAGACATTGACAAAAATTTGTGATGTTGGAAGAAAGGATTGGGATGATAAAGTGTCATTTATTCTTTGGGCATATAGAACAACTTATAAGAGATTGAATAAATCCACACCATTTTAGTTGGTGTTTGGCGTAAAAGCCATTCTCCCTATAGAATTTATGTTACCTTTTTTGCATTGCACACGTTATGGAGGTCTAGATGATGAGAAGGATTTAGAAGAGCGTATTGAGAAGATGATTCAACTAGATGAGCGATGAGCCATAACATGATGGAGTCAGAAGTAGGAAAAGGCTAGGTAGAAAGCATGGCATGATAGAAACATAAGGGATAAGAAGTTTGAGATTGGACAAATGGTACTTCTCTATGACTCTAAGTTCTTGCACCATCAGGAAAACTTAAAGTACATTGGTTGGGGCCATATGTCATCACTTACATACTTGAATTAGGTGTTTTCCAGTTAGAAGCACTTGATGGAACACAACTACCGGTTACTTTAATGGGAGTAGGCTAAAGTCCCTACTATAAATAAGTCTTCTTGGTGTTTGTAATAAGTCAACATTTCCATTTAGATTAGGTTTCCATTCTTTATTTTCTTAATGTCTTTCCTTCATTGTCACTATGATTTGTCAATTTAGTTGTTGTTATTGTGTAATAAGCACGTTTGTGTGCATGAAGCTGATTACTATGTGAAGAATGTTTATGCGCAGAGGACTGCACATACTTTTAGTGTGGGGTGGTTATAGTTATCCAAGAAAAAGACTGTGGGAATTGAAAGGTGAAAGGAATAAGCTACTACGGGTGTGCTTTAAGTCAAAAGAAGATTGCTTCTCAAAAGTGACCAAGGATGGAGATGAATGAAAGGATAGTATAACGTGAGGTAAGTAGAGGCCATGATAACTACCAGGAGAAGGCATGGTGATGAGGTACTCGGGTGTAAGGGTGTGCTTTGAAGAGAATTTTATGACCAGAGGGTAGGAATGCCGCTTTAGAAGGTTATAGTTGGGGAGTGAAAGATGTACCTGCGTGAGAATGAACAAATTTGGTCAATGAATGAGAGGATATTTGGTAGGTGAAGGAGCAATAAATGCATCAAAATTTGAAAATTATATAGGGATGGGATGTGAATTCATTTTTACCATTGTGACTAAGAGTATTTGAGGAAAGAGCTAAGTGTGAAGAGCCGAGTGATCGGGTTAAAGTGTGAAGGGTGTGAAACCAAGCATGATAAACAAATCTATGTGAAAAGAAGCTTGTGTCCCGGTGGTGAAGGGTTTGAGAAAAGCAAGGTGATAAAGAGGAGTTAGGGCACTGAAGTTTCCACCTAGGGCATGATTGAATCGAGCTAGGGTTTGATTGCAAATTAGAGTTAAAGAGGAGATGATTACAAGGTAAAAATGGCACCCAAGAAGGTAGCTACAACAGGAGAAAAAGGAAAGAAGAAGGTGGTCATTGAGGAGGAAGAGATGGCACCCGAAAGCAATTTTACAAAAATGTAATATCCAAAAGGAGTCATCATTGGTTAGGAATGGGATTCACACATCAGAAAGAGAAAAGTAAGTGAATATAATCATAGGACTTTAGAGAACAAGAAGGAGCTTGATTCCTTTCTCACTACGAGGATGAACAAATGTATGACGAGATGACATGTTGGTTTATGATGATGTAGGTGAGAAGCTTTTGAAGAAAATTGGGGTCTACCAATTATATGAGCTTCCATATTTTGGGAAGTATGAGCCCTTGTACCAGTGGCTCATGAGCAGAGTGCATGAGGAATTCTTCTACTTTGTAGGATGTAGAGTTAGAATCTCATCATGCTTATCTCATCGGTGATAGAGTTTGAAGGCCACTAGGAGAGGATATAAAGAATGATCTCATAGATAAAGCCCATGATCTTAAAGACCAGATAGGAGTTGGGGTACCTGAAGGGTCCACGTGGTATGGATATAGACAAATTGAAGAACTATCTGGTTATGCAAGCAACAACACACCTTATTACAAAGTTGAATGATCAGGAGCGGTGGTCACAGGTAAATACTATGTGGTTTACATTGCATGTGCAAAATGTTAGGAGGAGTAGTCTACAATATTATAGGCTACATTACGAGAAAGATAGTTGAGGAAGCACACACAAGAGGGAAGATCAGCTTTGGGGTTGTTCTATTATCACTAGTATTCATGGAAATTGGAGTACTAGATGGCCGAAGGAAAAGGTATGGGAATACCCCATGGAGAATAAGTTACCAGCTGAAAGGTTAACAAGTACCTATGTAAAGGGTCCATGACAGATGACATCAAGCAAAGGGGGAGAAATGGTATGACAGAGGCTCTGCGTGGCATTTGGAGAAGAGTGGCACATCCCAAAGGACCTACCATCGGTAGTGGGGAAACAAGTCTAGTTTGTTATATATCAACATTTCTACATGTGCGCTTCCCAATGAGAGATGGAGTCTAGAGCCCTTGGTGTAAATTACCTTACGCATTCACTACAAGGTATTTCTAAGCATCTTTTCATAGATTCACAGACACACTTCTGACTGGTATTCAATGCAGATAAGGTAGACTGTGACTACCACACATTGAGGAAGAAGTATGTGTATCAGGAAGAAGTGCCTATGATGAGAAGCTCTTTTGGAGGTGTTGAATACTAAGCCAATAAGTCTGGTTGTAGTAGATGTAGGGGCAACATTAGTATATCTTTAGCTAAAGCCCAAGATGGAGAACAATAAGTATGTGGAGAATGAATTCATGCCCAGGGCCACCGAAGGGTAAGCACACAATGGAAAACATACCCATGCAAAGGCCAACAAAAACTGTTGAGGTAGAGGATGAAGAAGAGGAGCGTGAAGATAGTGGAGGCTTGGAGTAGAAGAAAGCAACCATATGATAGAGAAGAGTCACAGTGTGTGACCACTCCACCTCAGGGACAGGATGAAAAGGAAGATATGGAGGTTGAGTAGGGGAGCACAAATTTAAGAAAGTATTCAGATGCATAAGGACTCAAGGTGGAACCCCACACATGGTAAGGAAATCACCTCATCTCTCTCCACACAAGGAGACCATTGAGCCAAAAAGGAGAAGAAAGTTGAAGTTAGATGAAGAAGTGGAGGAATCAGGGGAGAGTGAGTGTGCATCTCTACCCCATTGAGCAAGAAGATGAGCCATGGAATGAGGAAGAGAAGAAAGATGAAGAGATGAAGGATGGAGAAGAAAGAGAGAAAGAAAACCTGGGTCCATGCATGTGACTGCTCAAAGTGTAATGGGATAGACTCCTAACCTTGAAGCTATAATTCCCAAGGGACCTAGATCGAAGAGGATGAGTGGGGAACACAGTGCACCAATCATGGGCTATGCAGAGGACACGGAAAAATCATCCACGCACGGTTCCAAAGCATTGTAGAACAAAAGGATTTATTTGGTGGGAACTAATGGATGGGGATATGGTGATTGTGTGCACTCAAAATAAACTCTCATGGTGAATGCATACCCACATGGATGAGCCTAAATTTGATGTATGTGAAGAGAGTCATGTATTTTGAGATGGTTGAAGAAGGCACCCCAAGCTAGACATATGACAGTAAAGCCTACTATCATGTCAGATGAGCAGGTCAGCAATGCATTGGTGAAGGTTTCTATTGAAGTTGCAAGAAGAAATGTGGACAAGGCTGCAATAATAATCATTGCGTGAGGAGTTAAAGACAAAGGATGCAGTGATAGCATGCCTAACCCAAGAGGGACTTAGCGTAGAAGAAGAATGAAGTATTTATCAACATCACAGAGGATATTGGAGATAATGTCATAAGAGCTAGGCCACACTTGGAGCCCAAGGTACCACAGATGTTTCCCTTAGTGATACATTATGTAGGAAATTTGGTGGACTTGGTGCTTAAAGATGAACCTCTGTGCATGCTAGCACCAAGGAATCTGAAAAAGAGAGAAAGGGCTAAGGCTGTAGTAGTTAGAAATATTGCATCATACGAAGGCCTACTGCAAGCACTCTAAGAAGAATTGAAGAAGGTGGATCATGCCTTAAATATATGCACAGCTCCAGAGGTGTTGATAAAGGTAAAGACTCTGGAAGAAGATGATGCAGTCTAGAAGGCTATGAAGGATGATACCTTGGGCCATGCAAAATGGTTAACACTTGTAAAGAAAAAGCGTGAGGCCCTAGTAGTAGCACAAGAGCCACACAAGGAATGATTATATGAGCTTGGGAAACTCATTGCACAAAATATGGATGCGCTAGAAGGAAAACATACTACAATGTCCAACATTATGTTGGTATTGCAGAATGAAAAAGGTGAAGTTACCCAAGATGAACTAGAGTCTATTATTATGGACATACCAGAGTAGGTAGAGAAATCATTCACCAAGTGGTAAGCTTTGGAGGCTGCAATAAAGGAAGAGTATCCAGAGTTGATCCTTCAAACTGATACAATGGAGGCTACCTCATAAAAATTCTTTATTCATCTACATTCTTTCTTATTCTTTCCATTCAAAATTCTTTACTTCATTTTTTGAGATACCCATTTTCAAGGTGATAATGAGATTAGTGTGGGGTAATGTTGATCAGAGAACACTTGACAGAACTCACACAAGAATTCCATGTGGGAAAACAGGCCAAAGGTTTAAGGGTGCGAATGGACAGGAAGAACCCGTGGAGGGAAAGTTCAACATTCAAGACTTAGCCGATTTTGAGCATGAAGACCTATTTTAGAAGATGGCATCCGAAACACACCAACGATGTAGAGACATGTGCACCATGCATTTTCTATCTTTAGAGGATCAGATCGAAGCATTTTGCATGGAGACGAGCTAAGAATAGGATTGTCACTTTAGTTAACTATAAGAGGTCTATAGATAGCACACTTGCATGTGTGGCTATTCTGTAAACAACACATGGCTATTAATAGCATGCGGCCTATTTTTGGAATAGATAAGCGGTGAAGGGAAAGTCCCCACCCTATATATATGATGTGAATCACATAGTAAGATATATAGAGATATAGAGATAGAGAAGAGATATATATAGGTATATGCAGAGCGTAAGAGGTAAGCATAGAGAGATATGTGCATATGACTGGATTACTATATCAGATCCATGTGTGCATCGGTATAGAATGCCATTATTGTAAGGAGATTCTATGGTTATTAATAGATAGAAGTTATTGGCTAAATCTAAGTGTCATTCCTGTGTGTAATTGAGTAGTGTGTTTGATTCAATCATGATTCAATCATGATTATTATTTAATGTTTCTTCCTTCATCACGCTTCTTTCTTGGTAGATGCTTTGAGTATGGCGAGTGTCATGCCAACATGTCTAGGGTGTTAGTAAATTATAGGGATCAAGCACATAGTTGGGTGGAATCATATATGGGAAGGCATAGATTCAGGGAGGAACATGAGCATGCCATAACAGTTTGAAGTTAGTACTTAGCCACTTTTCATGAGATAAGGCTATTTTTGGAGATGGAATGCTGAGCACATGATAAAATGAAAACTTACAACTCACGCAAGGATATTTTGGGATTTGCAACAATTTGAGCGCCATGCATAGTTTCGATCTAACAATAACATTTCTACTTAGATTTAACTATAAGAAATCTATTCTTAGAGAACTTGCATGCTTTTATATTCCCTTGTAAAGGTGCATGGCTATAATTCACATATAGCCTATTTTTGGAACGTTCGTGGGTGGTGAAGGGAAAGTACCCATATATATATATATATATATATATATATATATATATATTTGTTGTGTGTGTGTATTTATTTACGGTTTTGAGACACCGATGATTGTAGAGTTATGCTACGGATTTATTAGCGCGTATAACCATGGGAACTGGATCTTGAATGTATGAAGCTTCGATGTTTTGAAGTATTTAACATAATGGATCATATTGGCTGGATATTGGTGTTATATGTGATTGAATCTAGTTCTTTCATGGTAATTCTCATTATAATCATTTTTAGTCAATCTTTCATTTGGTTTAGATATATATTTGGTTCACGCACTTGGTTTACTTGATTATCTATTATGGATCTAAATATACACATGCACGATCACACTAACATTCTAGACAAGAAACTCTAAATAGGGACTCAAGTACCCTTCCATACTTTGGGTAAGCACTCGGTTAAGGCTGAGTGATGTGCCAACACACCTTGGGATTTGTGGGTATATTCTAGGCTACATCATGTGGCATTTGTAAGGGTCTCTTTTCACATTGGGGGTCTCCCTTACACTGAAATGGACCCCTTGGACCTTATCTATGGGTAGTGGGCCTATTTTCAAGTTCAAATGGGATTTTCCCTCCCATTTGACCCCTCTCTTGTCACCATCTTGTAAGTATGTTGATTTGTGAGCTTTCTCAAAATTTGAAGTGTGTTGGCTTATTGTCTTTTTAGGAAATTTGGAAGGCCACTTCCTAAATGTGTTTTTTTAATGTATATTGGGATTTTGGAATCTTTTTTTAGAGAATGATATGGGTGACACATGTTATCCTCTCATTTGTGAGAATTGGATTTTGATTCTTCTTTTTATACCTCCTCATGGAGAGGGGTATGGAATTTTTCTTGTCATTCTTTTACTATGAGAGTTGGAGAAAGATTGGAGCTAGGAGCTTGGAGCTTGAAGTGCATGGATTGTTATTGAAGTTGGATAGCTTGATTTTTGAGGTAGGCCTTCATACCTCTTGTTTTGGTTTCTATGGTATAATGTGTAAAATAAAATGGTTGTTTGAATATTTTATGTTTGCATGTTGTTGTGGGTGTCATTGTAAATCTTGTTTGTTCTTATTTTCTCCATCCATCCTATGTTGGTGGATTTTAGAATTATAGGGGAAGAGGGAGGAAATACCCCTCTTACACCACATGGCTTGATGGGCAAGCCATGATGGTATTTATATTATTTCCTCCCCTCATATGGTTTGATGTGGAAGATGATTATTCATATGGTTTGAACCTCATCTTCCATCCTTGTGAAGGAAACTATCTCATGGTTGAAAATGGTTTGAAAATCCTTACAAGGAGGAGGCTTGGAGTTTGGGATGGAGTGATAAGGCAGGATGTATGATGATTATGAAGATTCTTTTAGTGTTCCTATGGTTGGTTCACAATATGGCTTATTATGGGCTCCTTGCCACTCTTCCCCTTTGAGGAAAACATGGAGTTCTCCTCTTGTGATTTTGGTGTTCTTTTGGTTGTTTGTATTGAAATGTTGTGTGTGTGTTTTCACCTTTTGTCTCCCTTTACTTGTGCAATCTTGAGGCATGCATTCTCTCTCTCCCATGGGCTTGGAGGGAGGCTAGCATGTCCTCCATTTGGTGGATATGGCATGTGATGATTCCATTGGTTGGGAGGAAACCAGGCCCCTTTTCTCTTGTGCATTGAATACTCTCTTATGGTGTGGAAGCTTGGGAAAATATACTTGGAGCATGGAAGAAAAATTTGGAAAATTTGGCATGTTGTTCCCCATTTTGGGGAGGCTTGTCCTCTTGCATTTTAAGTATGTTTTTGTAATGGTTACTTCTTCTACCTTGAGAATAAGCTTGAATCCTTTTACTTGTAATATTGTGTCATTTTATCTTCTCTCTTAAGGAGAAGGGTTGGGAGATTGTAAACTTGTTCCCACATTTTGTGGAAGGCTCATATACTTGTATTTTGCTTGTTGTATTCTTTTCATGTGAGAAAATTTTGAAATACATTTACATCTTGTTAAAAAGGGTGTTGGAAAGATTTAAAACCTTGTAATATATTTTGTAATCCTTGTTATAGATGAAGCTTTATAGTATGTTATTATCTTGGAAGATTGTTAATTTTATTTTCCTAGTTTGTTCTCCATTTTTTTAGTATGGAAAAGTTGAAAAGGATATTTAGTTGAAGTTGTAATAAAGAATTTTATTATTGTATTTTGAAAATAAATCTTGTATTTTGATGAAAACCTTTGGAAATTAAAATTTTACCTCCTTGTTGTAATTTATTGTGGAAAAGAGAAGAAATAAAAAGAGGCTTAATAGGTAAAAATAGTAGTCTATATTTTTAGTGAAGGAATTTGAATACATTAAGAGGAAGGCATTCTCTTTAAATCTGAAATTTGAAGGTTAAGTTAATAAACCAATTATAAAATTTCAGCACTAAATTTATTATTTGGTTATGGTTAGAAACAAGTACAAAAAAATTATTGCCTTGCATTATTCTATAGTTCAATATTAAATCCCTTAGTTTTGTTGAGAAGTTAAGAAACAAGTAAGAGAATTTTGTTTTATTTTTTTGTAAATTATCCTAAAATTTAGTTTTAAAGTTGTATGTGAAGTGAGATAAATTCTTGTTTGGTACTTTGGTGTATAAAGGAAAACTTATAAAAAAATAGTGAGAAGGTGATATTAATATACCTTGTATGTTATGTTGGTGTTATGGATTTAAAAGAGTGAAACTTAGTTTTCTTTTATTTTCCCCTACCTTGAAATTTGTATATTTCTTTCCTTTATATATATATATATATATATATATATATATATATATATATATATATATATATACGAGACCTACAATAAAACAAGAGAAAAAAATAAACAAAACAAAAGCCTCCATCTATGGCTTCCTTGATTTCACATGAGGCTGCAAATAAGTCTGCCCATGATGGATGATTCACTCCCTCCCATGACAAGGATAAACCATGTAATACAAAAATAAAATAAAATCTTGCAAACCCAAGTAGATAATAACCAGATATTGTAGGAAGAAATTTCTCCCTTTATTGGAAAATCTAGAACAAGAAATGAAAAGGGTTTCAAAGAAAATACAAACAGATATTTGGGTTTAGTGGAAAAAAATGGCATTCATGGTCTTCTTCCTCCTCCACATTCTCCCTGTAAAAACAACTTGTGAAAATGGAGGAAAATAAAACAAAATTAAATTTATAAGGAAATCATAAGGATGGATTAGGGTTTTAGGAAATACCTAAGATCAAGGGTAGAAAATAGAAGAATCCAAGGGCTCATGATTTGACCCTCAAACTTTTAATTTATATGGGAATAGATGTTTTTAATGGGTATTGGGGTAATTTAATAGAATGGGGAACCTAGGGGAATTTTTCTAATTGACCTTGGAGGGATTATTATAAAAATGTGGCTTTTATTAAATTGGATAAATAAACAAATAATGGGCATAGGTTCATTTAATGTAATTATGGGCTATAGTATGTTTAGATTTTTAAATGGTAAAGTATGGAATTGATTTACTAAATAAACCTTAGGCATGGGTGAGATTCGGCTAGCCTAATGAAAACCATTTTTTTCCAAATTAATTTAATTTGATTTAAGATGAACAAAGGGGTATGTTACCTTGGAAATCATAATGGAAAATTAAGTAGTATTGGTTCACTACTAGTTATAGCCTAAACCGTAGTGGGGAATTAATAAAATAATCTAAATAAATAAATAAAAATAGCTGGAATTTTTAAGTAGTTGTATTTGGTTTGGCTTGTAAAATATGCGGCACTAAAATATTGCACCAAACATCCATAGTGTGTGTAATATATTTGTAGAATCTACAATCACAACTAGAAAGGTAAGTGAACATGCATGAGTGTATGATAAAGATAATGACATATAAAATATCTATCTAGCATGTGTAATGAATTGAGCATGTAAACAATACTAAGTGCAACCAATATATGCGAGTGTGTTGTTGATGACGTGGAATAGAAAGTAGTGTGAATGATAGGAGCAACATTCCCCAAAATGGATGTGTATGTATTCAATGAATTTCATTTATGAATTCCCCCTTAGTGGTCAAGAGTGAACCAAAAATGAGTGTGCATAATTGGGAAATGGTTTGAATTGTGTGTACTAAAAATATGTGATCTTCAAAGTGCAAAGTGTAGAGTGTAAGTGTGTATGATTGAACATGTGAATCTGATGAGTTTCATTTCATATGTATACCCTCAGCAGTCGAGTATGGACCGTGGAACTAGAGTGCATCATAGGGTAATGACCACAACATGTAGGAGTATATGTAAGAGAGATGTAGTGTGAATGTGTGTAATGAATGAGACAAAAAGTGTATAGTAGATGATGTGAGAGAAGATGTAATAAGTCTATATTGTTCGATGTGTGAATTATTTAATGTGTAAATTCGAATGTATGATGTGTAGTATGTGAGTTTCATTTGTATAATATGACCTCAATAGTCAAGTGTGAACCATAGCAGAATATTGCATCATCGGGAATGATGATATGAGTTTGTATGTTGTGTGTAAAGATCTAGGTGTGATGTGATGAGAGTATAAGATGCGTGTTAATGTTAGAGGGGGAAGAGAATAAGTGTGATTCCCCCAAACATGTGAGGGTGATATCACTATCTAATAAAAGTGAAATATGAAGTCCCTCCACCCGGTGTTGGAGGATATGAAGGTGTTTGTACATGCTCAAATCCTAGCGGTGTATGAGATAGACATTGTGTAGGTGAATGAATCCTATATGCATGCGACCAATGAACATATCGTGGGAAATTTTGTGTACCAAAATGTGGAGGTGAGTGAGATCTATGTGAATTAGAACGTGGAGGTGATGGATGCCTATGTAAATCATAATCCATAGGTGGTGAACACCTACGTGGAGTAAAACTAGGTGAAAAAATATGTCTAGATGTATGATTTTTCATAGAAATGGATGTAAATTGATGCACTAGACTAGAAGAGCGATGAGATTTTGTAGGATGTGCGTGAACATGTGATCTATAAGATTATTGTGCTTTAAGATCGATAGGTCGCGGGAACTAGATGGAATCATTGATGCAATTGAAACCTCAAGAGGAGGTTTTGACTTTGGAGTGGAGGGAGGCACACCATTGATAGAGATGACCTCATTGTTTTGAATGAACTTCATACGCAAGTGGTTCATGAAAATAATAGAATGAGATATGTGAATCTAGTTGAGGCCTTAGAGCATGTCACACCCTTCAATTGTATATGCTATAAGTAATGGCACAAGCATAATGAGAGGACTGATAATAATTTGAAGCTTGAAAACCCCATATGAATTATCCATTGGATATGAAATTTGTGAGACCGGTATCTAATAGAAACAAGAAGTGGAAAAAAACACAAGCTGATACGCCATAACAGATCCACTTTGGTGTTATTAATAGGGATGGATATAATAGAGGTGCTAATGTGAATGTGATCAGAAGAGAATGTAACATGGTGATCATGATCAGAGAAATAAATTATTGGTGGAGAAATGACATTATGAGAAACTAGTAATTCAAGATCCCGCGATGCGGGAGGCATAAGCGTGCGATATGTATGATTAGCCAATGAATCAATCACTTTCTTGTCATGTTTTGGAAGCATATTATTGAATATTTTGAGCTTATGATTTTCATTGACTGGTGTAGAGGCCATAGGCTCTAGAAGCTCAAGTTTGTTGTCATCGATAAGATCTTGGATGATAGTGTGAAGTTTAAGCACCTATTTGTAGAATGTTCAAAAAATTGATGATATTCGCATCGAAAGTTCACATTGTAATTTTGACCTTTTGGATTAGATGGATGTAATTCAAGTGAAGGAGGAAGCCTAATAATATTTCTCTCAATAATTTTTGTAATATAAGTTGTGGAGAAATAGTCAACTTGGTATATGTACGCTTAGGTTGTTGTCATTGTAGTTATTTTGTCTTAGATACAACATTGATAGTGTCTTTATCCTCATTAGGTTTCATGATTGGTTAAAAATGTGTTTTACTCGGGAAGCATGTAGAGGATGAAGCTTTCTATTGATATTTAAGCTTTCCGATAGATAAGAGTTTAGTTTCACATATCTTGAGAGTGTGACAGAAGTGATCAAATGAGGGAGATGTCTCAAATAGAAATCTCTCTGAAGAGGTGGCAATAAACTTTGAATGAATAATTCTTTAATCTCAGAGTCCATGAGCACATTAAACATCTTATCTAGGTTATTTTTGTATCATAAGACATCATTCACTAGATGTTCATTAGCCCCTTGTTTAAGTTGTGCTAGTTACACATATGAGATCTTAGATCCAGTATTGATATAAAAATGAGGAATAAAAACATCGGCTAGATGCGTGAAATATGTTATCAAGTGGAAAATTAGGTCATAGAACCAATGCATTGCATTATCATAAAGCTGTGAGGGAAGATATTAGCTAAAAGAATGAGATCATCTACAAAATCTAGACAGACCACATGGAATTCTCAAAGATGCTCTTGTGGGTCACCATGGAAATTAAAAATGGGAATCTTAGGGGTGAAGAAATTAGATGGAAGTGAGTAAGAGGATATGGTGAGTGTGAATGGGGTGTGTAGTAAGAGAATGGAATACAAATATGGAGATGCATGAGAAGTAGTCTATTGAAATTTGTGGATTTACACTTGGAGGTCTTGATAGAGAAAGGATAAATACTGAGTTCCAACAGAAGATACTTGTCGTGTGTGAGAAACAAGGGGTGGGGTGAAGTGACTAGTGGGAGTAGGAATTGAAACATGAATACTAGATGTAGGCGGAAGAGTGGTAATAAGAGAGTGAGTGGTAATGGAGGTGGGGATGATATCGAAGAAGTAATCTCCGGATGATTGGTGGCCTCCTCATGAGAAGCATATAAAATCAAGTCTAGATTTGGGTATGCTCAACAATATGACCATTAAGGGATTTAATATGTTCTTCAATAAATATGTCAAAAGATTGAGCCATAGTGATAAGAGGAGAAGTGTTGTAAATGGAAGGTGGTTTCAAAGTTCAGTTCACCAAAGTGATTAATCTTATGCCTAATATGATGTTATTATAGTAGTAAATAAATATGCAATTAAGTACAAAAATGACTACCCAAGCAAACTAAGAAATAAATTATGAAACCCTAGTTGCAAGGAGGAGAAAAAGGTACTTAGCTTATTCATAATTAATTTTGAAATATACCAAAGTGTTGACCAGGTGAACAGAGGAACAAGATTTCTACCAAAGACCCATAAAAATATAGATCTTGATAGATAGACTGGACAAGGGTGCATGTGGGTTCCCTAGGCGTGTTTCTAGGTTCCTGGGTCTACGGAAAATCTTAGAAAACCTCCTCTAGGTAGTCATAAGATGTTTGTTTTTAGTCACCTTTGGTCACTCTGAGGTCACACCAAGATCACCAAGGTCATTGGAAACCTGCAATGAAATATGAACCTACAAAACCCTCAAATAGACATCAAATCCTAAAAAGAAAGATGTAGAATTAGGGGCCATCTTGTATTCATCTATCACAATGGTGAGCTTACAACTAAGAATTACACTACATCTTAGACCCAATGTATCTCTATGTATGTTTGTGTGGAATTGTGCCCTAGGTGGATCTTGTGCGAGTCAAACTTGATAACGAGCAAGTAGCTAAATGTAAAGAAATGTAATAGATGTGTGCATGGAATAGAATGAACTTACCTCCTATGAAGTGTATGTAGAATAACCAGCCCTTGTGTCCCTTTTAGATGGGCAATGAATCTCTTAGAGATGGATGCAACCTTAGGTAGTGATAGCTAATTTTTAGAGTTTGGTCCCTTATTATGATCGATAACTTTATATTTATTGGATCCCTATATTTGAGAACCCAACTGGGAGCATTAATTTCCTCACTGTGTTAACCTTTGTATCTTTTTTACCCATAATACAATGCATACCTCTCCACAAAATTATAAATTCCTCATACAATAGCTCTATCATTTGGAGGATGATTTTGATGAAGCTGAGGAGCCTTCTACCTAACCTAAACCCTAAATTGATAACATTGAAACAATTTTTCCTCCTCTAAATGCCAAAAACATTTTCATTGAATTTCTTAAGAACAACATGATTAATGACCAAATATTATTCCATGTTGATTATCCTCTAATCCCTATTAGTATCATCATTCATGATGTAAAAGTAATACAAGTATTGGGAGATGAAGGCTCTAGAATCAACATCGTGTCCTTTTCTCTCATTCAAAACCTTGGCTTCTCTTCTAACGTCCTAAAACACACTGAATCACCTACCATAGGTTTGATAAAACCTGTCAAAAATGGCTTGGTTTCTTTTGGTTTCCCATTCATGGTAGACCCCAAGATTGTCCACACCAAGATAATGGTGCTTGATTTTCCTCTTTCTTATTAGCTCTTACTTGACCAACCTTGGACATGTCACATGTTCATATTCACATCATCTAGATATCAATGCATCAATTTTAAGAAAATAATCAAAAATTTAGGAACGATGCTGACCTAAATATTTGGGACATACTCATTCCTTTCACTAAAACCCTTTTGTATTCCTAATACGGTCGTAGTACCTAACATTCCATACCCTAAGTTTTATGACTACATACCTAACATTTATGTCACTTTAGTAGACTTAGATGATGATGAACCTAACAAATTACAAAATTTGATTAATAATAACTTCTCACCCAACAACATAACATTATGGCTTCCTCCAATTATATTACCACGACATTGATTTCCTCTCATCTTATAATTTGAGGACCCTCCTTGCAATGTTTCATCTTCTAGCCACTACACCCCATCCAAAAATTAAGAACTCAAAATCGCACACCTTTTTACTAATCTACCCTCCCACACTCCAACAAAATGGGAGTCATGGTTTGTGATGATTACATGAATATTACATACCTAGTGAATATCTCATGACCCGCACTACTCTTAAAACTCTTAATGATGAATACTATATCATATCATATGTTGAATCACGCCATCTCAATGTTATTCATTCCAAACATATCCTAACATGAATGTATGATTTTAACCATGATACTTGATGTCTAATATTATAATTTCAAGCTTCCTTCCTATGAAACTAGTGATAGAGAGGATGGAGAGTTTTTCCCCATGTTCCACTAGCTAATACACCATCACTCGATACTCCTTGGGTCATTCATTACCAATTATTCCACTACTTATCCAACTTCCATATCTAACTTCATCTTATCTAGTGGATCCCATCACATCCAAATCCAATTCTACCAAATATAGCTATGTCATATATTATGTAATTGGTATAGTTAAGTTTTTTTTATGACTAATCTAATGCATCTCAAATCTCTCTCTCCTAATTCCATCGGGATATGTCCTTCCAGCATGGTTGATCCCATTAGGAAGGATGAATTTTCTCCATCCCTCCTCCCTTGTGACATCACTTTGTATGTTTAGGTAATAGATTTAAGACATCAATTTTCACTAGGATCATGATAGTAAGAGATATGTGGCTCTTAAAATTGATGTGGAATATAACCATCCCCTTCCTAATTTTAAAATTTATGAGGCCATCCTTGATTTACTCCATGCACGTGAGGATGCTCTCCCTTTACAACATCATAAGATTCGTCATCTCGGTAATAAACCCCCTCTTTTTGAAAACTTTGTAGCTACTGTTGACCCTATAAATGATGTGGTTGCTAAGATTCCTAACATTATATATCATTTTAAGGATGAAAACACCATGCTCACTGAAAACACTATTAGCATCCAAATTGATGACGATCCTTCTCTTGTAGCCATTTTGAGAGAATTTTTTCCCCATCTACATGATAAGCATATGAAATTCCTTCACGAAAAAAGGAATTATTTTCTTGGGGATACTTTGACATGCCTAACATTAACCCTAACATTGTCATCCCCAAATTTATTAACTACCTTGATCTTGCACTTGTTTGGAAAAAGACTCGTAAATTCCCCCTAAAATCAACAACCTATTTCATAAAATTAACAAGTTTATTCATCTGGTAAAATATTATGAATAAGCATTCTATATCATCATCATTTGTAATAAATCTACACTCGCCATTCAAATTTGTATTAAATTTTGTAACTTAAACCTCAATTTTTTGAAGGATAACTTCCATTTTCCTTCCATCGATGCCATCATTGATGCCATAACAAGCTACAAGATATTATCCCTTATGAATGGGTTCTTGGGATATAATAAAATCGAGACAGCACCTAAATACCATCATAAAACCACATTCACTACTAAATGAGACACCTATTACTATGTTAAGATGTCCTTTGGCCTCAAAAATGCTGAAAAAACCTATCAATGAGCTATGTCTCACATCTTTCATGATCTCATTCATGAGATCATTGAGGTTTATCCAGATTACATTCTCATAAAATCTTGACATGAAGAGCATCATGCCTAAGACCTAGACATATCCCTTTAATGAATCCACAAATACAAGGTTCACCTTAATCAACACAAATGCATCATTTTTACCACACAAGGAAAAATCTTAGGATTCCTCTTCTCCAAACATGGTATATATTTGGACCTCGTAATGATCAAATTCATTCTACACATGCCTTTCCCTACATATATACTTGACATCTACACTTTCCTAAGGAATATTGGCAAAATTTGATAGGATATCCTTGAATTTTCTTATCTATTCAAGTCACTAATAACCTCCTCAAAAACGATGTGTCACTCAAAGGGAAAAAAGGTTGTCAATAAGCCTTTGAAAATCTCAAAGCATCACTCCTCACTACTCCTACACTCCAGTTGTCATCCCCTAATCGACCACTCATTCTCTACACCTCTTCTAACCCCTTCTCTAGGGGAAATGTTATCTCAAGAGGATGAAAAGGAAGGAAATGTCATTTACTACATTATACATGTTCTCCTCTACTATGAGACTCATTATACCTCCATTGAACAAGCTTGTTTGGCTATATACTTCACTACCATCAAGATTTGACATTCCATGATCTACTAAACCACTTATGTCAAATTCCACATTGATCCACTCCACCACTTCTTCTCTCATGTTTTCCTCCCAAAAAATAACATCAGTAAATGGATGACACTCTTTATGGAATTAGACTCATGTATCATTGTGTAGAGGGTGGTCAAAGGGAAAATTATTATAGATCAACTTACTAGTTACCTAATATGCCATTAAATAAATGAGAAGATGTTTGGGACTTCTTCCTTCCCTTGGATTTCAATGTTCTTGATATTTCTTCAAGGTAATGCATGATAGATTTTTGCATTTATCTTGGCTCTCTTTCGAGTGTTTCTTGAATCCATGGGAATGGATCTTCATGAGTAAACATAATGTTTCTTTCCAGAAAAAATTCAAGAAATTTATGTAAGATCACTTCTTGTTCATTGTGAGGAAGCTCTGTTATTGGGTAACACATACTTGGATTCCCCCGAAGAGATAGATGTTGCAATGGATCACTTAAAATACTTGAATAGCTCTCTTGTCTTGAATAGCTCATTTAGCTTGCCCAGCTCACTTGACTTTCTTCAACCACTTATCTCATTTATCTCTCTTAGTTCATTGAGCTCATTTATCTTGTTTATCTTATATGGATCACTTCAACTAGATCACCTCAATTCACCTCAATGAAATCACTTCATCTCACCTTAATCATCTCACCTCGGCTCACCTACCTCACCCATATCAACTCAACTAGCCCTCCCAACTCACCGAGATCAACTCAACCAGCTCACTAGAGAGATGTGGATGGCCTTAACGTAATTCATGAGTTGTGATGACCTTCTTAGATTGAATTACAATGGAAATTTTTATTCTTTTTTAATCATGTACAAATTCTCGGCTTTTACCTCTACCGCACCATGTTATGTTTTGTCTTAATCTCCTCGACACAATCTTGACCAGGATGATGCTCCAGGATTCTTGTGAAGAGTGAATTTCCTTGTTTGAGATATGTAACCACCTTACAACCTTGTGAAGATATCAACAAGTAACAAGGCAAGTGAAATTGGAGCCAACTCTAACTTTTTGCATTTAAAATGGAGACTTTCTATTTTTTGAAGGTACGACCAAGACCTACTATTTTGGGATATTTCACATATTTTTCTCAAATTTGATCTTATTAATCCTCTGGCATACTATGTCACTTTCCCAGAAAATGTGCAATTTTTCAAAAAAATTGAAATTTTTGGTCAAGTGACCCACTTGTCAAAATTGTTTGCCTTTTTGAAGTTCTAAGGAAGTAAAATTCAAACAGTTAGTCATTTTGAGGTGTTTTGGTTCATTTCCTTTATATTGTGGTAATTTCAGGTTTTGGAGGAACAGATGGAGTATTTTCCTTTAGGTCTCTTATTCCTTGTATTTCCGTTTTACCCGCAATACTCTATTTATTCTTTGTGCGGAAGTTTTTTATGTTTGGGAACTACTTTTAAAATTCCTTTGTATTGTGGTGATTTCAAATGTTTACATCCCTCAAGTCCCTTGTTCCCGTGGTCCCTATGTTCCCAAAAAAACTGATGTATCTGCAATAGCCTATGTATCCTTTGTATTGCGGAGGTTTTGGGTATTTTTGGAACTCATGATGCTTGTTTCTCCACGGCCTTTGTTCCCGCATCTTCTTATTCTCCACATTGTTTTCCAACCCACAAGCCTTTGCCCTAAATTTAATGTTTTTATTTGTATTGTGGAGATGCAAATAATTGGAGACCCCATGACCCTTTTTCCCATTTTAATTGTGGTTTCCACAAGCCCGATTTACCTACATTTCCTCGGTCTCTTTGTATTGCAGAGGTTTCGGATATTCGAAGAACTTGCGACTGTGTTCCTCTTGGCATTTTTTTCCTCACAGACCCACTTTTACTGCACTAGTGATCCTTTATATTTATTATAGTTATTTCATAAGTTTGATCCCCTCGTGTCCCTTGTTCCCTTGGGCCCTCATTTCCCCGCACCTCCATCATATCCACATTATAAAAAGGGAAAATTATTAAACTATTCCATGAGCCTTTTTATTCCCCATAATACATTGTGAACCCCTAATTGATCATTTATCCAATAATTTTTTGAACAAAAAATTATAAAATAGGGTAAACTATTTCACTTTTACCATTGCAAGTTAAGGATTTCAACTGTGCATTATGCGCCTTCCATTTTCACTTGCTCATTTTTCACTGATTTTCAAATATGTGAACTGTGTTAGGATCCTAAGAACAACGTTATTCTTCTTGTAGCTAAGGTGAGTAATTTTGAAGCATCTTACATGTATTTAATGTCAAATTGATTTTTGTGCCCTACCGTCCTGTTCTATTTGAAAACCATTGTGTGAGCCTCATCTTTTCAAGTGTATGTTTTCCCCTATTGCCACCATGAAGTTCCAGTACTGGGGGTATGAACATATTTCCTCTCTATAACATTAGTACCTAAGATTGTGGATAGTGATATATGGCATATTGGCCCTAATGACTTCTAGGCCCATATTTCTGAAGCCACCCCTACTCCTATAGCTCAATGAATAAAAGACAGTGGACTCACTCATGCTGCTAGATTTCTTCTCTTTGTACAATGTTAAGATACAGTCCTATCTTGTGCCTTCTGCTTTGATCCTAATACCAAAGAAATTAAATATCCCTAAGGTCAATTTATTTCCAAACTAAATGTCGGTTGTATAAATGCAGTTCTAGGGATCCTTGTTTTTGATTATTCAAACACCCTAACCTTGGTTCAGGCCCAATATATGTTTGAACAAGACAAGGATAAATACAAGGAAATGATAGCCAAATCATGGCTTAAGTCTCAAAAGAGGGATATTCTAAGTTTCCAAAGGTCTTATACAGGTCATATTTCAAAGAAGAGTTATCTAACATGATTACCCTCTTGGCTAGGTTAATGGGTCTCCCTTCCACCAATGAATTCTAGTTTTGGATGTGTGTTTACATAAACATCATTTTTGAAGGAAGAAAATCCTAAATTGGGGAGAGATAATTTTTGTTAATCTCAGTAGATAACTTTTCAATGTGTAACAAAACAAGACATTCCACATGACCTCCTACCTAATGTATACAATTTCTACCTACAAAGTCTAGGCAGGTTTGTCTCCTTAGGAAGATAAGAAAAATGGACCATCCTATGAATACTACCCATAACTCATCTTTGAAAATAATAAACATCATTTCATAAGGGTGAATGATGTTTTCACCATGTACATTGTGAGGCTTCAGGAAGGAAACACAGTTGAAAGAGTGTCTACAAAGGCAAAACAATTGATCTCTACATATGGCAGTCTCTTCATCCAATTTAGAAGATTTTATTACATTAGGTTACCCATATTTGAAGGAACAACCAATAAGCTACCTATGTATTGCAATGATAAATTGGTTCTTGTTGAATTCTGTAGGAAATTATAAATTTAACACAGAACATGCATGGATAATAAGATCACAAGTATTCAATTCCCTATCTCTTTGGGAAACTGTACTTGTAGGACTGCATTGGATGCTCAAAATGTAGAAAGAACAATTGTTGACTTCAGATTCTATTCATACCACAAAATATATTCTTTTGACATTAAAGGATTCATCTCTAATAATTTGAGGATGTCTTACTATCATGTGCCTACTCTTGAGGATTACTAGAAAGATTGTCTAGATGAATATGAAGTAAGAAGAAGGTATTTTGGAAGATTCTCCTTACAACAAGCCTAGAGACTTCAAGGTGTACAAGGTACCAGAGGATTTTCAAGATGATAGTGAAGACTTGTACTCTGTTGAGTATATCAAAACCATTCAATACATGCCCCTTCTTACAATTAATTGGTCACAAAAGGAGAGGGATGATCTCAATGAAATAATCAATCTAATCTTAGTAAGGAAAATATTGGTTAAATAAGAAGATGAAAGCATATAATCCAAATGTGACACAATATTCCTCCCAAGAGGCTTCCTCATCATAGAAAAGGGTTTCCATTTCTCCTCTAGAGGTATAGGCTCAATCAACCCCTTCCTCCTCACCTCTAAATGCTATCAACAAAGTATATACAAAGAAAGATAAGACAAAGGAGATAGAGGAAATTGAAAGGAATCATGAGAAATATGTGTAGGAAAACATTTAAAATTTAACAAGTATAAGCTACCTCTACTCGACCAAGTGTCACAACCATTGGATGAAAAGATGAAAAAAATGAGAGAAAAGGGATGATATAGGAAAATCCAATCCAGAAGCAGTAAAATAATGATCAAGATGAAAGTCGTGATGAGGAAGAAAGTAATGAAGAAGAAGAATATGAGGTGAAAATCATAAAACCAGACATTGGGTAAGTGATTATCCCAAAACCCTAATCACCAGTCAAATAATTTCCTTCTTATACCATTGACATACTTTCTCTTGATCTTCCTTCTGTTTATTCTCCTAGTCCTTTTAGTTTGGCATTGGCACCACCTCCTCCCTTGTCTTCCAGTGACTCTTTCACATGGTTCCATCCCATGATTGATAAAAAAAAATATAAAGTTTACTCCAAATATTTTATCTTCTAGTTTTGATGTTGTAGTTTCCTTGCTTAGTAAAAAGCCAAATCCTCCACCTAAAAGATCCAAAACAACATCAAAGTTGGTATCTGATTCAAAGGGCCAATAGTTTCTATAAATTGCAACGCCCATGGGAGATAAGGATGAAAATGATATAACTATTGCAAACTTAGAACCGAATAGGATTCCACTTAGAGAATCTACTCCTGAAGGATAAGTTCAAAACTTAAAAGAGATAGTTTACAGAGTAATTGAGAGGGTGGAAAAAGATAAATGACACAAAAACAATTGGAAGAACAGGTCCAAGCCCTTTCAAGTTTCATCAAATATTTTCTCTCTAATGACAAGCTTCTTGATCCTACTCATCTCTCCTCAATGACTTCTACTATTATGTCTGATGAAGATGTCAAACCTATGAAGAAAATTCATATACATGTTGCATATGGTAAATCTATTGAGGCATTGGTGGAAGGAATGTTGATCTCTGGATTGAACTTCATAGATAAGGCCTACAAAGTATATGATAATATTTCCTTAGCCTAGAGACAATTTGATACAATGATTACATGATCTGAGAAGGAGCTCAAGATTTTACTATAATGTATTTAGGACCTGAGGATCATGAATACTACAGATGAGAAAATCCTCTCTCTCACATATTTTTTATGATTCAAAGGATAATATCTCTAGGAAATGGGTGTTTGGAGTTGAATGGAAAATAAAAGTGCTTGAAGAAGCAATAACTGAGCTTAAGAGCGTGTCATAGAAAGGAGAATATTTTAAGGCTAAGATATTAGTCGACTTCTAAGCTCTTAAATGCCAATTTTACAAGGATAATTCCACA
This sequence comes from Taxus wallichiana var. yunnanensis, assembly GCA_018340775.1. Taxonomy (NCBI): domain Eukaryota; kingdom Viridiplantae; phylum Streptophyta; class Pinopsida; order Cupressales; family Taxaceae; genus Taxus; species Taxus wallichiana. Next base: position 193,043,466 of record CM031239.1, read on the forward strand.
TAGTGGCACCCAGTGGATGAGGTAAAAACAAAGTTAGCCACACTCATCAAGGAGGATATATTCAAGGCTGAAACTATTGCAAGGAAAAATCGAGGAAATTACATAACTACACAATGTTGTTAAAGAAGCCACCAAGGGTTGGTTACAACATGAAGGCATTGGAAAGGAGATGGAATATTCTTTGGGCATCTGGTTGAATGCTGCAAAAAAAATTCCATTCCAAAGGTCATGGAGATTTTTGGCGCCTTAGAAAAGTCTAGATTCCATATACTTAAAGAGAATACCCCAATTGCATCGTTCACAAGTGCTCCTTATTCTAGTGCTTGATAATACTTATTTCTAGTCCTTGTATTTTGAAATTTGGCTTTATCATTTTGAAAATATTAAATTTTAAATAAATATAAGTATGTAATTCATTAATTAAGTGTTATCACTTAATTAAAAAACAATTGATCAAGAAAGTTGGTTACAACCGCCCCTCTGCCTATATAAGGATTTTTCTCCATTGTAAAGGGGTTGTTGGATTTTGGTGTCTTGGATGTAATGATACAAAACTTTGAATCAATACAAAAGAATAATTTTCCCCTCTATTATTTGTGTTTTTCCATTTCTATTCCTCATAATTGTGAATGTGAATCTAGTATATTGAAATATAGAAATTGTGTTTTCAATTCATTTGTTATAGTGTGAAGAACTTTGTGTGTGTACATCTATATCTTATGAATTTTATAATGTACTAATTCATGTGTTTTTGAAGTTTCATGCATGCATAAGTAAGGTATTACTCTGCAATATCTACATCCAAAATTTCTACCTTCTTCATCTCTTTCTTACAATATTTTTTCCTCTTCAGAAATTATCATATCTTTTTCATATTTTGTATTGAGAATATCTAGATATGGAAACATTCTTTACACAAAAATCCTCATTTGGATATTGTTAGATTGTATATTTTTAAATAGGTATATTTTCCATGTTGTTTTGGTGAATAAGTGAACCTCTCCCACAAATAAGGACTCTTGTCCCTCGAATTGTTACTTGTGTATAAAAAAATTCCAACCAACACATACTCAACTAAAATCCACTAATGATTCTTTACCCTTTTCAGAAAGTTTCTATTTTTAGCATTTGTTTTTTACTTTTCGATAAAATTGCCAATTTTGTCTTTCCTACTACTTTGCACTATTTTTCGGATGATTTGAGTTACCAAAGCTTGAAATTTTAGGGACTTAATATTTTAGCATGTGTATGGGCGTAAAATATTCTATTTTTATTAAGTCATCATTCTAGCCTTGATTTGCATCGAAAACATTATTTTTGGATTCGGTTCCTTCTTGTGATCTCGTGCTCCAAATTTCACTATTTTTTCCCACCATGACTCGTGGAAATTGAAAAAGAAATTTCCTAATGAAAAATTTATAGGTATGATTTTTTTATGGCATCTATTAATGAATTATATGAGTTAAACTCATCTCAAATATTCTTGAAAAGAGATGATTCAATCCAAATCCTTGGTTTGATCAATTTCCTGATTAACTGGCAGCGAGAATGACTTCATTTTTACGATCCACGGATGCAATATAGAAATTTTAAAAGCATGGTGTCTATGTTTGTAGGTTTTTGGAGGTATCATATCATCCAAAATGGCTTCCACCTCCAATTTTGTGAAGATAATGCTTTAAATTAAGTTGTTTTGAGTTTTTAACTTGCATTGCAATGTTGTTTTGAGTAGCAAATGTAGTAGCAACACTTGGTTGAAAATTAGGGTTTTTAATTTCATGTCATGGGGAAAAAAATTTAATCCCAATTTTCCCCTTAGGAATGAGGAAAATAGGTGCAAGAAAATGTTCCCTCACCTCTACTTTTCAAATGTCACATTCTAATTTCATAATGACGAGAAGGAGAAAATGAGTAGATAACACCTAAGGGGCTAAGTCAGGGTCAAATGGAAAAATTTAGTAGGGGATAGATTAAGGAGAATTTTTTTGTCCCCTCTATCCCCTTAGGAATGGGGTAAATAGGGACATAAAAATACACTATCACCTAGTGATGACAAGTGGCAGCATGTGATTCGGTGAGGAGGAGATGAGGAAAGACTATCTTAGACACCTAGGTGTTTGAACTTGGTCATATGGAAAACCATGAAAGGGGCTTGGAGAGGGGCACATTTTATTTTACCATATTTCCCCATTGTACCATTAATAATTAGGATAAGAGGGATAGAAAAAATTTCCCTCACCTGGTGTTTACAAGTGGCACCTTCACACTGTGAGATGGGAGGAGGTAGAAATAGCCAGATAAGCCATGTGGAGTTTTTAATCTTGGTTATTTGAGGAACCTAAAGGAAGAATATGGGTGGTGTGTATTTTTTGTACCCTCTATCCCCTTAGGAATGGGGAAAATAGGGATACAAAAATGTGCCGCAACTTAGAGGTGACATGTGTCCTCTTGAAAAATTGATTAACTATGAGAAGCATACCTACAAGAGAGAAGACTTGTTGATTGAGATTGAAGGGGCTCTATGAGGTATTTTTTGATCAATTATTATATGATTTTGACTCCAAATATCCTTACAAGCTCAATGGGATGGGACTTATTTGGTTAACGGGGTGTTTTTACATAGTTTGAGTTGCCCAAAGAGATAATTGAGTCTTGTGAAATATTTGAAACTTCCATCATGTAGTGTAAAAAAATCACAGACTTGGGTACATTTCTAGGCCCAAAAAGAATACTTGCATTCATATGATTCCTAAGTGAGAAAACTAGTAATTGAAAACTATCTTTGGCCTCTTTACTTTGTTTTCTTGTCTTCTTTCTAGTCTTTTACACTATACATCCCAGTCAAAGCTTTACTTATTTATCTTTTATGACTTTGGACACCAGTGCCCAACCAAGATGTTAGCGCCTAGGCACCCTCATCTCCTTTGGGTGCCCTTTACCCTTCTCTATCTTACTCACTTCTTTTGGCTCTCTTTTATCTTTTGGGCATCTTATTTTCTTAGGGGTTTTCCTTCTAATTGTCAATTATGAAATTCAACCAAGGGAAGCATATAAATACAAAGTTATGTGACCAAAATAAGGGACCAATCTTTAACCATTTATTATCATCACCTAAGCTTACATCACAATACATCTAAGAGCATTAAAGGCATCCATTCAAGTGATAATGGACTACATTTTCTAGATACACCTCAAAGGAAGGGGAAGTTCATTATTACATCCACACATTTATTTACATTGTTACATCTAGCTATCGCTTTGTTATCAAGTGCACTTGCACAAGGGATTCCTAGGGCACAATTCTATCACACACGCACAAGAACTACATGGATTCTAAGATATAGTGCAGCACTTGGTCATAAGTTCACTTTGTCAAGTGACCACTTGGGTCAATCGACTCCCCATATTGCATCCGAATGAACTTGGAGAGGGAATTTATGCACCATAGAGAAAAAAACACATATTCACCATTTCTAAATGAGCACAACACACCCAAAACCTGCAATGAAACATGGAGTATACACAGATCCTGCAAGCACAATGAGAGGAAATAAAAATAACAAAAATGATGCAAGGGTTGATATATGAACCACAAAACAACATTTTTATTACTCCAAGTATGCATAGTACATTTTTTTAGTAGGAGGCAAGAAATGTCATTACAAACTTTTGAGAGGAAGTATTGAAGCCCCAAATATAAGAAGAAGAGGGGTGCATGGGAGGAGCAAAATGACCAACTTTTTGTTTTTTGTAACCCCATTACATTTTATAGAGGAAAAATTGAGAGAGAGAGGAAGAAACTAGAAATCATGCCTCCACCACTCCCAAAAATTTTCATGGTACCTATGCTAGTGATAGCATTTCTTTCTTGATCCACACTTGCTTGTACTTTTCCTTATGGAGGAAGAAATGGGAACCCATACCTTCATCATGGATTTCCTACACTTGGGCATGGCCTCCCTTTTCCTTTGATTTCACCTATAATTTTAGCCTAAATAATCTCTATATTTTACAAAAATAATAATTTCATCATGTGGGGCTTGAAAATATCTTTCCATCGACTATAAGTTTGCTTAAAACTGTTAAACAAAGTAAAAGTTATGAAAGTTTGATCAAAGGTTGGTTTTTTGGCTTAGAGCCCAACTCCCCCACCTACCACTTCAACTCTCTCACCTACCAACTCCCCATTTACCTCTGGAACCAAGATTCTATGTGTTAGGTTCAGGAGTACACCTCACATTTTCATTGACATGAGGCTCATACATTGTGTTAATGATTTCCCTATTCCACCTCTGCATTAGCCTATCCAACTCAATGACCGAGTTACATTAGATGTCAGGGCGGGACTTTTACTCGCATCAACATCAGGTTGTGGGCATGCCTTAACACCATGATTATTTGATCATGATCCCCAAAAACCAACTTCTGAATTACCTTATCCCTATGCCTGACAACGGTATATGTTTGGCTTGCCCTATGTGTTGGGTTCCCTAAGCTCCCCTACATGCTTCTTACCCTTGCATTTCTAACTTGTTTCCCTAGTACTCTAACTCCGAAAAACTATCCCCAACCAAGTTAAAACCTACCATAGCATCTTTGTTCCAACCAATGCAACCTCGGGCTCCCACGCCGAGGCGTGGACTGATTCCCCACACACCCAATCGAGACGCTCACAATTTTTTTGAGCTCACACCTAGTTCAACCCGTCGGTCCTCAACATAGCTCACTTTGAGCCATACTTAAAATAAGCCCCCTTGCAAGATGTGATCTTTCCGATCTACTTAGCGAGATATTTTTAGTTTTGTCCCTCCTTATGACCCCCTTGGGCTAATTTCAATTGTTTTTGCAATGTTTTCATGGATTCCTCAAATTTTTCAAGTGACGGGAAGGCGAGGGGAGGCCATGGAATGCTTTGAAGAAAAATTTTCTTTAGTAGACCCATTTTTCCCTATTTTTCTTGAAAGTGGGCACGGGGACCCACCTCTTTTCACCCTAAAGTGGAGCTCTATAACTTGAATGACCTGGAAGGATTCTAATTGATCTGAATGGCCTTGAATCTTCCCTAAATGCATGTAAGTGTTCCCTGAACATGAAGATTGACATGTAATCTAGATTTTACCATGGCGGTCCTATCCAATGCCACCTTGTTGTCCATTTTTGGGTGGGTAAAATGGATAACAATTTTGGTGAATCATAGGGCCATCTACCTCTACTAGATGGGGTAGACTAAGTTACCTTGAAGCCTCCATTAGGTATGGAGTCATTGTTTAAGCCTAAAGCGGTCTATACCCGTAAAATTTTGATCTCGAGTCCACTTGAAACCTATTGAACCATGGGCTGACCCGCATTTTCCAAATATCTGTAAGAAAATATTTAAATTAAGATCAGTGGAAAATTATTTTGATTTGAATTTCCATTTTTCTCTCTATAATCTGATCCACGGGATTGAGAATGAACTTCTGAACCTATCCTGAAACTTGATTTTACCAAGTGTGAAGCACCTTAAAACCAATGATAGCTTGGCACACATAACACATGCCATAGTTTTGTAAAACATTTGTAGGTTTTCTACATCATGGAACTCTATTAAACCATATTTTCCTTTTCTCCTAGATGATTCCCTTAAGCATTGTGGGGCTGGAACACCTATAGCTCAACCGCTTGACTGTAGGAACAAGAAGATAAAATATTTTGAAATATGTCCTTATTTGATTTGATTTTCTTTACATTTGTAATAGTTGGGGACAAAAAAATTCCTATAACTATGAGCTTCTTTCATGGCTTACGGGAGGCATCTTGAACCGTTGTACTTATCTTTGAAACAATGGAAACACTGAAGAAACATGGACAAAAAACTATGTGCAAAGGGAAAATCATACATGCTCAAATGAGACATGCGAGTGTTCAAGAGCACTTTTATGCAAAAAAATAAACCTACCTACCCTAATCTAACTAGATAAATAAGTAACTTAAACAAACCCTAACACTAGTAAGGAAAAGTAGCTGATTTTTCTTCACACTTGTAGCCATGTGTTTGATTTGCACTGATGATCATGACTATTGATATCAATGGAAAGTTTTCCTATGGTTAGCTTTCCATCTTATAATTCAAGTTACCAAAAACAAATAAGAAATATACCCCTCTAAGTAAATTGGCTTTGGACTCCTAGAGGTGTTTCAGTTGATCCTCGGTACTTTGAAACTCATCCCCATGCTCTAAATTCAAGATGGATGGTGGAAAATTTGACTTTGGATTCAATGAAGGCAAGTACACTGATAGGGCATGGCCTAGTTCATTGTATGTGCCCATTACTCGTGTTCCAGTCTCAATAAGAAAGTATTCTTGCAAAATTTCTTGGAAAAGGTGATTGTTTGTGAATTGATCTTCTTATTTTCACATATCTACGAGACAACAATGTCACCTTGGTGGATGACATGGAAGTGGTGGCATTCATGTTCTCTTCCCCTTCTTCGCAACAAGGAACTCCTCCATCACATGCATATCCTTGGGATTGCTTGTGGCCTCTATTCAAACCATTGATGACTTGCTGCAAGTAGTTGAATATACCTGCTTAGGTGGGAGTTCCTTCTTCTTAGCCATTGTGGATCTTGGAAGATTTAATTCCTCTAATCTTGGCTCTAGAGAACAATTGTGAAATTTAAGTTTTCATTCTTGAATGTTCTCCTTCATGGCAATGAGCTCTTGTTCTTGGAAGGTGGATAATAGAGGATAAAATGTTGTGATTTCTATGGGCTCTTCCCCATCAAATAAATATTCCAAGTCGATAGATAATCTACCTCCTCGTTTTCTTGTTTTGTTGACTCATCCTCCTCCATGGTGTTCTCTGGATCTGTAACTTTCTCACCATGTTCCGCCTCATCCTCGAACATGAAGTTCGAGAGATCAAAATTCTCTTTTCTTTAAAAATTCTTAGGGGATGAAGTGGAAGATGGGTTGAGAACCTTTTTTTATCTTTCCTTGTGCTCGGGTCCTCTGGATCGGTATGAATCTCCTTCATAGCATGAACACACTCCTCTTCTTGTGGATTTTGAGTTTCTGTAACTAAATCAGTTTGCACCACCCGTTCTTCTTCAACCTCGGCCTCCTCCAACTTCGGCCTCCTCCAAAGGTTTGACCATCAAGGGAATCTTATCAATCCCAAATATAAGAGCCAAGATTATCAAAAATTTCATTGTTTCCTCTTTTTGGGCTCTTATTCTTACTACTTTCCTTGTTGGCCTTTTGAGTATCCATCCGACATGGACTTGGGAAGGTAAGAGGAGGGTTGGATTACGTCACAACTTGTGTTTTAATTGTAGGTGGTGGAGAGGGAGGTTTTATATTTTTCTCTTGTAGAGGGGACTTAGTTTTGGAAGGGAAAAGGGTAGAAAACTCAAGATGGGATGGAAGATCAGGGATGGAGAAGTGGATTCTACAATGGGGGTAGCAAACGGGAATCTTGGATATTGAGTCTCCTACTCGAGATGGTTTCAATTAGGGATCAGGGAGAGGGTTGTGGGATGATGATTCAAGGGTCTCCCATTGATAGGATTGACTAGCATTGTCTACAAAAGCTTCTATCTCCTGGATCCACTTTTGAGCCTTGGAAACATCTCAACTATGAAGTCAAACTTCTGTTTCTGGCTATAATGTCTTGGAATAGGGCCCACCCATGGACAAGGGGTCCTAAAACCAATATTTCTTGCTTGTATCTAAGATATATCCCTAGACTACACCATCGTTGCCTCCAATTTTTGGACCTTAAACTACAACTCAAGGCCTTTAGGTGTAGGGTGGGTGACCTCCATAATCTACATACCCTTGGTCTTAGACACTGTATAGTTTGGGCAGATAACCAAACTAATTTACATTTTTTTCATAGGGGGTATTCCCTAACTTTGTTTATTTTCATCATAGTACAGATCTAGAGGCATTTGATAGTAACCTAAGAATATATGTTACAAGAGTGGAGGTTGGTTTGAATAGCATTGTTGCCATGCCATGCAAGTGTGTATTTGACTATGGGATTGAAGTCATGGCTGCACAAATTCATAAAATAAATGGGATGGAAAGGAATGAAATAAATGGAAGGAAAATGGATGGAAATGGATGTAAGAAAGGGAAGTCTCCAACTTAGAGAATGGGTTGTTTACTAGATGGATTCGCCAGTTGTGCTTTTTTGTGTCTCCCAAGACCGAGATTTCACCAAGTTCACAAAAAAATTGATGAGATGAAGTAAATACCTAGATGCACACCCTCAAGGGTAAAAGACTTAAATTTTGGGATTTGGAACCTTTTGTTCAGCTGCTAATCCCCAAAATACACTTGGATAGAACTTAGGTCATGCAATGCAACCTACAAAAACTAAATTTCCTCGTGTCGCAACTTGGAACATAATCTGCACCTCTCAAAACCTGAAATACACTATCAAGAATAGGCCCACGCAATGCAACTCCTAAAAAAATTAAGGATTTCAAGATCTTAGGACCTATTTTATAACCTTCAAAACTCCTGAAACACTAGATTTCAGAATTGGGGCCTTTTTTTTTTGCATGCATGAAATCCTAAAATGCACTTGTCGGAAGTAGAGGTACACAATGCAACCCCTTAAACCACGAAATACAAAGGTTTGGTCCTTTTCGTGTTTTCTAACCTTCAAGTCCCAATTTATATTACAAATGCTCCAATGTTGTGAAAAAAATTTATTTTTGACCTCTTGTCCCACCCGACATGTCGAACCTGTGGATCTGTAAAATTACAACACCCCCTGAATGGCCAAATGGTGAATGGAGTACTCAATCTAATTTTCATAACATGGAGTTATCCCACAAGCTATGGGACTTTCAAGTTTGGGATAACCATCTAGAGAAGGTCGGTTCCTTTCCTAATCTTAACTACCAAAACTACTCCTAATGCAAGGAAAATTACTCACTAAACCTAATCCAACACACCAAGGAGATAAGGAGAGATATCACATGAAATAAAAACTACACTAGAAGAGGTGATACACCAAGAAAAGGAGTGTTAGCCACTTCTCCAGCCCATAAAACAATGAAGGAATGAACTTGGAGAGGGTGGTCATGCACCAAAACCAAAACACACATATTCACCATTCCCAAATGAGCACAACACACCCGAAACCTACAATGAAACATAGAGTATACACATATCCTGCAAAGCACAATGAGAGGCAACAAAATAATGCAATGGTTTATAGATGAACCAAAAATAACATTTTATTACTCCAAGTATGCAGAGTACATTGTTTTAGTGGAAGGAGGAAAGAAATGTCATTACAAAATTTTAGGAGGAAGGCTTCAAGCCCTAGATCTGAGAATAAGAGGGGTGTATGGGAGGAGAAAAATGACAACATTTTAGTTTTTGTAACCCCATTAAATTTTATAGAGGAAAAAATAAGAGAGAGAAAAACCAGAACTCATGCCTCCACCACTCCCAAAAATCATCATGGCACTGCAACAATGATGGGATTTCTTGCATGATCTACACCTACTTTTACTTTTCCTTATGGATAAAGAAATTAGAACCCATGCCTTCATCATGACTTTCCTACACTTGGGCATGGCCTCCCATGTTTTTTGAATTCACCTATGATTTTTTCCCGCCTTATATCCATATTTTACAAAAAAATATTTCATCATGTGGGGCTTGAAAAGAGATTTCCATCGACTATAATTTTTCTTTAAACTGATAACCAGGGAAAAAGTTATGAAGGTTTGATCAAAGGTTGGTTTTTTGGCTTAGAGCCCAACTCCCTCGCCAACCACTTCAACTCCCTCACCTACCAACTCACCATTCACCACAAGCACCGAGATGCTTTGTGTCAAGTTTGGGAGTGCACCTCACATTTACATCGACACGGGGTTCGTGCATTGTGTTAAAGTTTTCCCTGTTCCGTCTTCGCATTAGCCTATCCAACTTAGCAACTGGAGTTACCTTACATGTCGGGGTGGGAATTTTACTCACATTAACATTTGGTTAGGGGGATGTCTTAGCACCATGCTTCTCCAATCATGATCCCCGACCATAACCTCCCAACTTACCTTATCCTCGTGCCCCGACATTATCTGTTTGGCTCGCTTCGTGTGTCGAGTTCCCTAGACTCCCGACATGATTCTTACCCATGCATTTCCAACTCATCTCACTAGCACTCCAACCCGGACAAACTATGCCTATCGAGCTAAAACTTGCCATGCCATCTCCACATCGACCATTGTAACCTTGGGCTCCCGCATCTAGTTGTGACCGATGCCCCACACGCCCAACCGAGCTGCTCATGAATTTTTCGAGCTCACACCTCATTCAACTTGTCAGCCCTCAACATAGCTCACATGAGCTATACTTCAAATTAGCCCCCTTATAAGATATGATCTCACAGTAGATCACTGAGCTATTTTTTAGCTCAGTCCCTCTTTATGACCCCCTTGGGCCAATTTCAACTTCTTTTTGTAAGTTTTTCAAGGATTTCTACAATATCTCAAAGGCTTAGAAGCTAAGTGGAGGCCATGAATTCTTTGAAGACAACTTTTTGTGGTAGACCCATTTTTATGTGAAAGTAGGCTCGGTGACCCCTTTTCACCCTAATGTGGAGCTCTACAACCTAAATGACCCGAAAGGAGTCCAATAGATCTGAATGGCCTCAAATCTTCCTTAAATGCATGTAAATGTTCCTTGAACATGAAGATTGACCTTTAATTAAGAATTTTACCCATGGTGGCCCTATCAGTGCCACCCAGGTTGTCCATTTTACTCGGGGTGGGTAAAATGGATAACAAATACTCTTCGCAAATATTTATCCGTATGATCTATTGCATAGTTCATTCAATTTTTGTCATACATTAGAATCCGCCCTTCGTTCTATCCACATTGAAAGTAATAATTCACCAGTGGCCTTCACACATCTTATTTAGTCTCTCAAAAATTTTCCACACATTATATCATTTAGTGATGAGGATATACCTCCATCTGTTATTGATAATCCATTTGCACCTTTGCTTATCACCACTATTATCGAGCCATTTGTGTCAAGCGCATACTCATTGATAACGGATCTGTCAAAATATATATGCTCACTTCCTTTTCAAGAAAATTGGCATTACTGATAATATAATTACTAATAATTCCACTATCATTCGTGGCTACGATTCCACTACTCACACATGCCTAGGCACTATCACGTTACCTATACAAGTTGGGCCTAAGATTTTTCCTACGATATTCTTCGTTATCGATGCCTTATTTCAATTTAATATCTTGTTGGGTAGACCTTGGATTCACACAATGAATGTTGTCCCATATACAGTTCATCAGTGTGTTAAATTATTACATAATGGTCATGAACATACCATTTTTGGTGACCCTGATCCATTCAAGTTCTATCGCATAGAACTTGTTACTATTATGCATATTCCTCCATCACAACCTATTCCATATAGCAATATTGGTAGATATGAATTTGGTCAACCTAGTGCTTCACATCCTTATTCCACCTCTAAAAGCATATCATTCATCCCCACTCACACTACTAATTTCATTTAACTCACCTTATCTACTCTAATACCCACCACCATTCTTCCCGTCGAGACTCCTCTCGCTCCTACTATTTCACCATATTCTTGGTAAATTAATGAAACAGATAGGGGTAGTAGGCCAAGGAGGAATAATTGTTTTTATGTCGGTTGATAGTTGTGCGCGCATTCTTATTTCTGATCCAAGTTGATTGCAAGAGCTTCCTTTTGGCTAGGAGGAACTACCTGTAAATGTAAAACCATACCATAAGATAGAGTTAAAAAAATGAGTGGAATTCCTAGTGGAAGCTAGATCTGAGAAGTGTGATGCTTCCTGAATAAGCTATCAATCCACTTTTATATAATAGTATTAATGCTAGTTAAATCATACATGAAGTAAAGATCCTATTGGAATTGAAACGATTTAGGTATCTCATACAAAACAATAAGAAAGGTCAAGTAAAAGATGATTGAGGTCAAAAGGGCCGGTGATTGGCTAGTGTTAGGTTGCAAGTTTGGTACAGTTTTGGGTAAGGTTTGATAATTATCAAGAATGATTCTTAGGTATTAGGAAGTGGGTATTAACTTGTTGGTCTAAGCTATATTGCCAGACACGATAGAAGATGTCAATTGTATGACCAATTTCGGTTAATGAGAATGACCGATGTTGGTTGGCTAGCCAAAGATCGGTAGGGGATATTATCATAAATTTCTTAGAATTGGCATATTAAACTCCTGTGATTGCACAGAGGTTAGAAATGGTGAGGGTAAGGTCATAAAATGGTCTTGAAGACTCAGAGATGATTAGAAGAGGGTGAAGATAGGTGAAAGGACCAGGTATGGTAAGGTGATAGGTTGATGGGAGGAAGGAAGTGTGTGGTGTGGAGAAAGATGAACTAATCGGATGAATAATAAATCTTACTTGAAATAAAATGGAGGTAAATGAAGAGGTGTTAGGTACTTACTGAACAGTAGATTTGGAGAATGTAGGTGATGGGGATGGTGATGGCAGAGATCCAGAGAGAAGAGTTGTATTCATTATGTAGAAGTTCAAACCTTTGTGCTTCTCTATGTGAATCCATGATCGTGAAGAAGATGATGAATGCCAATGGTTGTAAGTAGTGCTCCCATGTGTTTTCCTTTGCGTGAGTGCTTCACAAATTTGAGTGCTCCAAGTCTCTACTCATATCGGATATTGAATCAAATGAAAAACCTAGGCAAAGCCTTTTAAAAATGTATTTAACCTAACTAGAAATGGTTATGTGACCGACGTTGGTTGAGATATAACCGGCGTCGATTAAGTCGGGAATATCTAGGTTGGCCAAAAATAGCCAAATTGTTGTTATTTTTGGCATGATCTCCAACCTTCTTCTGAGTCTTAAGTGGTGGATCACGGAAAGATAAGTAGGATTCTTTTTAGGTTTGTTAATAGGAGTTAATTCAAGGTTTAGACTAAGTCCTAGTTGGTTAGGATAGGTTTATACTTGGTCTTAGGTCATTAATGAGGTTTGAGTGGCTCATTTGAGAGAGGTGGCTAGGTGAGTTGGTTGAGTGAGGTGGTTAAGTGAGGCTATTAATTAATTCAATTAACATGTGCACTAGGGGATATGAATAGGTAGGATATGGTTAATTTAATTAATGGGGTTTTAAGGGGAGTATGACCCAATTTTGGTGTCTACATTTTCCCCCTTTTATTGTGTAGCTTGTATTGATAAGCGACGCTGACAAAAAATAGGAAGTGGTTGCCCCAAATATAAGTGAGAGTGGTGTTGCCCCAAGTATGGGTGGAGGTGATCCCCCTCAAACCAGGAGCTGATGAGGTGTTATATGGAGTCAGTGAGTGGTTTGATAAATGTGTAGGTGATTAAAGTTAAGGTAGGTGGGTTATGGGTAAGGGTATGGGCACATTGAGTAATGGGTAATAGGTAATGGGTAAGGGTCAAATCGGGTAATGTGTAATGGAAATCGAATGCACACACATGTATATACTATGACACGGTACCAAGTTGAATGGTTTTCAAAATCTACATCATCCAAGATTGATAGGTTTATACAAATAAGGTTGAAGTGTTTCAGGTATTCATGGTTCAAGATATGGTCCGAGAAAACACAACGTAGGTTAGGTGTAGGAACGTTTAGATATGATCGGTACACCAAATGTTTTTTCAGGGATAAATGACATGGTAATAGGAAATTTAAGTTCATTAGGCTAAACAACACATGTAATAGCATTACAAGGTATAGCGAGTACACAAGTTCAAAGGTCATAAAAAGTGGTTCGAGTCAAGGTAGATAGGTCATGTTGGCATGATGGAATTAGGTATAGGCGTGGTTTGGTCATGTTTTTGGGTTTGATTTAATTTACAAGTTATTGGTAGCATGGAAAATAAATGATGATGTATATGTATGTTATGGTGTAAATTTCAAAATATTTGATAGCATGGAAATGTGAAATGATTGATTGGATGTTTTGATGATGTGATAAAATGGTAGGTATGCATGTTTATATAGTTGTATGTTTGTTTAATTTTCAAATGGTGTATAAGATGGAAACTAACTAAGGTAGAATGTGAATAGAAAAATGGCGGGGGGGCGAGGAAATGGGTTAGGGTAAAGAGTGGATGAGCTAACCTCCAAGGGCCCCATGCCCTCAAAGTGTTGCCTACATATCCCCTATGAAAAAAGGGGCCTCGGTCCGATGTAGTTATCCCATAAGCTAGGGAAGAATATGATGAGGTAGAGGAATAGGTTGGTAGTTTTTAGGCATGATTGAGTCTAAGGTCGATTAGGTATGCTTTAGTTTAGATCACTTAGGCATGGTTGATTCTAGGTCATTAAAGTATGGGTGAATTGAGGTGTCAAAGGCTTGATCTTGTATAGGATAATTAACAAGTAATGAAGAAGGTGATTGGTAAGAGATGAAAAAAAGAGACACATAATTGACAAGACCATAACAAGTTTACCATACCAAAGATGGTCTTATGAACGTAAGACCCTAAAGGCATAGTATGATGGACTATTCTAAGGTTCAAGAAAGTCATATGATCACGAAATTTCACATTCACAACACATCCCTTCAACGGGTAGGAAATTAGGGTGAAAAAGGAGATGAGGTGAAATGGTTGTTTTTAGCGTAACCTGGTGTGAGACAACATGCCTACTTGGCAAGAGATCCAAGATCAAAATAGGAAATTCCATGACAAAAAGTATTCATTTTCTTCTTTTTGCTTTTGTTTTGATAAATGATTGATGCGGGAAGTCTATGTGGGATGAGTATATTATCTCCTTGAGGTATTCGTGAAGTTGATCGATGCGGGAAGCTTCTAAATATTTTATTTTATTTTTTGCAAGAATAGTCTTCTTTTAATGATAGACTAAGTACAATATGGCTAGCTTTGTATAGTTGTCCTTTAAGGGAGCATTCTATTTATAATAGCGAGATAGACGAAATATATCCTTTTTGATGGAGTTATCTTTTTATGGAAGTTTGACTCAAGATTTGAATCCCATTTTTATTTTGAATTTTTTTCCTTTTGGACTTTTAAGTCATGGAAAAACTATAGAGAAAATAGGATCTTATTTTGAAGACAAAAATATAAGACACGAGAGGTTAACAATGAAAGAGAGGGTTTAAGTGATGAATGACCATAGTATTCCATATTTAAAATAAGAAAAGTATCCATGAAAATCATGCCATGAGTAGAGACGTGATACTCATATTGAATACAAGGTTGAAAGTTACTAGGTAATCACATGACTCTATTTTAGTCGTTGATCCTTAAAATAGGTAAAATAGAAGGTGAATGGTGCTCAAGGGACAAGTTTTAAATAGACGGAAGGTGATATAGGAATTGATTCAACAATATAATGGTCGAATATTCAAGGAATCGAGGGGATTAGGTTTTTTTACCTTCGAGTGAAGAAAAATGATAAGCACCTGATCCATAGGTATGAGTAACTATATAGGGTCCAAGCCAATTAGGAGTAAATTTACCCCATTTACTTTTTTTCTTCTTTTGTTACATGTTGATTTTCCTTCAAAGCGATGTTGCCGACTTGGAAGGTTCGTTCATGGATGCATTTTTCATAGGAATTTTTGATTCATTTTTGGTATATTTAAAGGTGATCAATAGCCTTAAGACGACGTTTGTCTAATAACTTGAGTTGTGTCATACAGTCTTGGAAAAAGTCATCATCATTGAGAATCTCTTTGAGTGAGATACGAAGAGACAAAATCTGTACTTCAAGAGGTAGGATAGTGTACATGTATATAGACCAAAGAGAAAGGCATAGTCGTAGTTGAGGTATGAATACTAGTATAGTAAGCCCTTAAGGAAAAAGGAATGTGTGTGTACCAATCCTTTCCAAAGATTACAAACTACTTTCATTAGAATTTTTTTCAAGGTTTTGTGGGTTGATTTTGCTTGGTCATTTTTGTGGGTAGTAAGGTGAAGAAAAATTGATTTGAATGCCGAAGGTGTCACAAAGTTTCCGTAAGGATTTTTTTGAACTGTTTTCTCGTTATCGTGATGAGACGGTGAGGAATAACAAAGAGAAAAATTATGTGATGATTGATGAATTCACATATTTTTCTAATTTTGTAGAAATAAGAGGTATGGATTCTACCCATTTAGTGTACTATTGAGAGCTTGAGTAATAATCCATTGATGGAGTCATGAAGAATGGGCATTGATTTCTCCAACAAGATCCAAACCCCATTGAGAAAAATGCCAAAGGCCTCATGTGACTGTAAGGTGTGATTAGGTGTGTGATGAAGATTAGCATGTTGTTGGCACTTCACACAACATTGACATAGTCACAACAGTCATGGTTGAGGGTTGGCTAATAATAGCCCAAGAGAAGAATGCATTTAGCGACAACTAAACCACTGAAGTGACCTCTACAAATTCCATCGTGAACTTCCTTGATGGTGTAGGGAATTTCAAAACTTGTAAGGCATCGTAAGAGGATACCATCAAATCCACATTTATAAAGAAGGCCTCCCATGATGACATAACGAGATACACCTTTGAGAAAGGTGCACTTGTCCATTGCGAGTAAGATCTGGAGGTAGAATTGAAAGGGAAAGGTAGTCAACAAACTGCTTATACCAAAGGTCACGTGGGTCAGGTTCAATGGTTCCGATGAGGTTGACGTCTCGAAATAGATAAGAAGGTGATTTCAACCTTTATACTATGACAAAAAAATTTGAGTTGAAAGGTGAAGTAGGTATCTGAGAAGCAAGGAAGGCCATGGTATCCACAAATTTTTTAGTGGAATGTGGGGTGGTTTGAAATTCATAATGGTCAAAGGTACTCAAAATTATGTCAACATGATGTTTGTACTTTTTAAGTGTTTTTTAAACCTTTGGTATATACCATTGACTTGATTTACAACCGATTGAGATTCACCAAATATATTAATCAATTTCATGTCTAAGGTGATGGCGACTTGAACACCTAATACGAGTTCTTCATATTCGGAGATATTGTTAGTAAAATCAAAGTCTAGTTTTAAAGATAATAGCATAGGTTCACCATCAAGAGGAATGCAGATAACACTAGCACCACCCTCACACCGACATTTGGAACCATTGAATAATATGATCACCTAGTAAATGGTATAATCCAAAGAGAGGGTAGCGATGGATTCTTCCGAGAAATCAAAGTTAGAGGATTGATTTCTTGAGAGAGGTGCATATGTGAGTTCGTCAACGATGCTTTATCCTTTGATAGATTTTTTATGAGTGAATTTGAGGTCTAAGTCTGCAAGAATCATGAGCCAATGTGTAGCACGTTGATGTTAGTAGGGCTTTGCGTATATGTAATATAAGGGGTCAGTATTGGTGACAAAAAAGGTTTTATGGTTAAGTAGGTAATGATGAAGTTTAGTGGCAACAAAACCAAGGCTAAGCGAGTTTTTGGCATGGTGTATATGGTCTCGTAGTCAGAAAGGGTTCGGCTTATATAATAAACCGCTTGCTCAGGTGTTGCTCATCGTCATGAATGAGCATGATGCCAAAGGAATGATTAGTAGGAGAAATGTAAAGGTAAAATGGTTGGTCATCCTTAGGGGGATGAGTAGAGGTGTTTGGAGGAGGTACTATTTTAAGGCCTCAAAGGCTTTATGTCATTCATTGTCCCATTTAAAGGAGATTCCTTTTTGAGGAGATGATGAAATGGGTGGCAGTGGTCAAAAAGTTGTGAAATGAAATGATAGATAGATTATAACTTTCCTTGCAAACTACGAAGTTGGCGAAGGTTAGTAGGTGGAGGAATTTTAAGAATAGCCTTGATTTTAGTGGGATCGAATTCTATGCCACGCAAAGAAATAATAAAACCAAGGATCTTTCCTGAGAGAATAGCAAAGACACACTTCTTAGGTTGAAGGTGAACACAATACTTGATGACATGGTCAAAGATGACCTTCAGGACTGTAAGTTGTTCGGCCCAATGTTTGGATTTGGCAAGAAGGTCATCTACATAATCTTCCAATATGTGATGCATGATGTCATGAAAGATATAATTCATAGCCCACTGATATGTAGCACCAATGTTTTTAAGGCCAAAGGGCATGACTCGATAACAAAAGGTCCCCCAAGGAGTGATGAAGATAGTTTTTTGTTGATCTTCCGAGGTGATTAATATTATGTTATAACCCAATAAACCATTCATGAGTGATAACATTTCTTGGCAGTGATAAGATCAAAAAATTGATCTATACTAGGTAGAGGAAACTCATCTTTGGGGCAAGCTAAGTTAAGGTCATGGAAATCCATGAAAATGTACAGTCCTCCTATCACATTTGTGAAAGGAACGATATTATAGATCCATTGCAGATAATCAATGGGTAGGATGAAGGAAACCGAGAGAAGGCATTGGAGTTATTCTTTGAAAAGAAGGGCAATACGAGGATGTATTTTCCGTAGATTCCATTTTACGGGTTTAGCTTCAAATATAGTGATGATATTGTGTAACAAAATGTTTGGTTCAATATTTGGGCATATCAAAGCATAGGACCAAGCAAAATTGTTGCTATGATCCTAGAGGAAAGAAGTAAAAGATTCTTGTTCAATAGAATTTAAAGATTGGCTTATCTTTAGAATGTGCGGGTCATCCCGAGTGTTAATATTTATTTTGATGGTTGATTAATTTATGATGGTTTGCATCTCGAAGGTAATGAATGATGAATAGAAGAATCCTCCATACCAAGGTAGGTGAGAATAGACTCATCGTCCTAATAACATTGAGTGTCGTTAATAGAAGGTGTATCATCATCAATCATGTTAGGATAGAGAAATAGAAGAGAATAGGAGACTCACCATCATGTTGATAGGTCGGAAGTCCCAAAGAAATGGTGTTTATGAAAAAAAGTTAGGAGGAATGGATTCTAGATCCATAGACTCCATGGGTGAAGGTGGTGAAGTTGATAAATGGGATGAAGAAGGTTTTTCATCCTCAATGAGTTTGATGCGGGATTTCTTGGAAGATGGTTCAAAGCAAAGCCAATACTACTATGGTCATTGTGTTTATGAGTGGTACATGAAATGACAGTATGACGGCCCTATTCATAGAACTAAAAGCCAAAGAATTTCCATGCAAAGTGATAGAGGAAAGTGTGGGAGAAACAATGGTTGGTGAGAGATTGAAGGTTAGAGGAAAATGGTCATGTTTGGGAAGGTGGCTCGGGTGAGTAGGTGGAAGTATCAAGTCCCCCATATGTTAAGTTGGTGCGAAGGTGGGGAGGACCATAAGGGAAGACCTTGCCTATGTGGTGATCATAGCAAGGATGTTGGCATAGGTTACCATACTCTTGAGGAGTAAGGAATGTGTCGATGTTGTACAGTGGTACTCCCTAGAGTGAGGCATTAAAAAAACCTTCTAAGGGATCGGTGGTGGATATGTGGGTAGCGGGAATAGATGAATCACTAGGAGATTGGGAAGAAGAAGAATTGGTCGGTTGAGAACTAGATGGATTAGCGGATGAGTCGGTTTCGGAGGTTATGCCAACAAAGTGGGTATAGAGGAATTAGGTGTGAGATAGGTAGCGATAGCATTGGTGGATGGGGTGTGGGTGAATGAGAAGTGGTGGTAGTGGTAGATTCCTTAACTCGGTATAAGGACATCATTAGGTTGGTACAACATGTTACAGGTTTTGAATGGCGAAGGTTAGCTAGGATGGTATAGTTATGTCCTTCATGTTCAAATTTTATACAACGATCTAAGGTTGAAGGAACACAACCCATGATTCATATCCAAGGTTGGCCAAGAAACAAGTTTTACTAGAAGTCCCCCTCTAAGAAATAGAACAATTCTAGAATGGTACGAGAGCCTACACAAATGTGGAGGATGATGGTGTTGAGGGTATAAGTGATGGCATCATTGAATGAACGTAGCATAACTAGGTTATTATACATGTAATTTGAAGGGATGCAAATTTGTTTGTATGCGTGGGAGGATATGATGTTAATCCTGGCACCTCCATTGATCATAATGCATCGAACACATGTATTATCAATATAGACAAATATGAAAAGAGTGGGATCAGGATCATCTGATTGGAGAGGTACAATCTCCTCATCAAAGAAACTAAGGGAGGCTACTTGGTGATTAGTGGCGATTGTAGAGGAAGGGGATGAATTGGTGAGAGAAGTGACATGATGAGGGGTGATAATGGAGGCCACACGGGCATTAGGTCGTTAGGTAAAACATCGATGGATTACGTAACCTCCATGAGGACTGTCACATGAGATTCATAGGTTTGGATGAGGTCATAAAAAGACATTTTTAAAGGGAATATGTGTAATTGTTTTATCACTATACGATGGGTGACCCCATTGGAAATAGGATATGTGGGTCCCGAATGGTGATTTTTGGTGTAGGTATGGATGGTATATTGGGCATGAGATTGGAAGATGGGCTCGTTACTTTTCCCTTTCCTTTTTCTTCATAACTAGGTTATTATGCATGTAATTTGAAGGGATGCACATTTGGTTGTATGCGCGTGGGAGGAGATGATGTTGATCCTGCACTTCGCCATCGATCGTAATGCATTGAACATGTATATTATCAATATAGATAGAGATGAAAAGGGTGGGATTAGGAGCATCGATTGAGAGGTACAATCTCCTCATCAAAGAAACCGAGGGAGGCTACTTGGTGATTAGTGGTGGGTGTAGAGGAAGGGAATGAATTGGTGAGAGAAGTGACATGATGAGGGGTGATAATGGAGGCCACATGCATTGGGTCATTAGGTAAAACTCGTTGGATTACGAACCTCCATGAGGACCTTTCAATGAGATTCATAGGTTTGGGCCGAGGTCGTAAAAAGACATTTTTAAAGGGGATATGTGCAATTGTGTTATCACACATACGATGGGCGACCTCGTTGGAAATAGGATATGTGGGTCCCCGAATGGTGATTTTTGTGCGGGTATGGATGGTATATTGGGAATGAGATTGGAAGATGGGCTCATTACTTTCCCCTTTCCTTTGTCTTTTTGGGTGCGAGTAGAAATTTTAACCATGTTGATATGGGGTGAAGGAGCAAGTGAGTCATGATATGTGTAGCCACGGGATGGACAATAGAAGGATATTAAAAAATTGTGAAATAATTTGGATGCATTGACATTTTGGTGGGATTTTGGCTAGCTCTCTTATGCAGACCATGTTGATCTTGAATTTTAGAGGTAGATAAAAATGTTATGGAGGTGGAGATGTGGGTCGTTGAATAGGTAAGGGATGAGGGTATGTGGTGATTGGTGTGGGTGAAACTAGGTCCTCATCTAAAAGATCATCATCATCAAAGTTTTCTTCAGGAGGACATAGTTGGAGAAGAATAGTTTTCAGAGCCTTACAGTTTTCTACATCATGTCCTGACACATGATGGTAGGCACAAATTTTATTCTTGTCAAACCCTTTTGGTTTGGGTTTGAGTGGGTCGTAAGGTCTAAGAGGCGATAATGTGATGATAGAGGTCTCTAAAAAGTTGGCTAAAATGTTAGCGTAAGATCCTACCAATGGATCACAGTGTGAAGTGATTGTGGGTTTGGGTTTAAGTGTAGGTGATTGTGGTATGTGAGGTGCTTATAGGAGGTGAATTGGATGTGGGATAGGTTTAACCATCGATTCAAGTAGGTGGTATTTTTTTAGGCTTGGGTTGTACCTTCTTTGGTAAACGTGTAGTAGATGAAATTTCCACATAAGGTGTTATAGGCCTAACTACCTCTTTTGAGGGTAGTGGTTTTTTCAATTTTGGTTGCACCTTCCTAAGGTAAAGGTGAAGGAGGAGTATGTGATGTGGAAGGGAAAGTTGATGATGGAATAGGGCGAGTTAGCTAAGGTGATAAAGGAGGTACGGTGAAGGTTCTGCTAGTGGAGGCAAGGTGGAAGGTATAGATTGAGACAAAGGAAATCTCATAGGTAGTGATGAGGCTATTATTGGTGGTGGGGGTATAGGTGGTAATAAATATGCACGTGATGGTGAAGGTGTACATTTTGCAGGTAGATTGTGTGTAATAAAGGATTTTTATGAAGAGGCATGTTGTTGCACTTTTTATTTTCCTTAGGTAAGAGGTTTCTTGATGAAGGTATATGGGTGAAGTCGAGGATAGATGGAAGGGGCGAAGGTGACAGAGGTGTAGTGGGTGAAACTAGTGTATGCAGCCTAGAAGGTTGGGTCTTCCTTTTAGGTGGAGGAATGGTTTTTGCATGGGTTTGGGAAGATGTGGCTAAATCCAATTTGATGGGTGGATGAACTAGGCTTGATGTTGGCATGACACCCAAGGTAGTGATGGGTCTAGATGTGGGGGAAGATGTAGGTGTAGGTAGGTTCTTAGGCATAGGAATGGGTTTGGTTGTTGGTAAAGGTTTAGGTATAGGCGAGGGTGATGAAGAATAAGTTGTTTCAACAAGCATGGTCATGGTTGATTTGTTCGTCTAAAATACCTTTGGATAAATCGTGGAGGTATCGGTAAGTAACATTTTCATTTCATTCGAAAAGGGTAAACAAAGGGGTCCCCAAAGCATGGAATTGTGAACGTAATCCAAGAAATCGACAGGGCGTGAAAATGGCACTTTTGTAAGATGATATTTTGTTGGTTTAATGGAAATCACTATAAAATACATTTGTGAGACAAGAAAATAGTTGGATTTGGACTTTGTGGGTAAGAGAGCCGAGAGCATATCAATAGGATCTTGGAATGCTAATGGGGAATTTTCACCAACAGGAAGTGGCATGTCTAAAGGATCTTTCATGGGTAGGGGAGATGAAAAGTGGGATGAGGTAGGTTCCTCTTTCAGTAACACCCTATACTGCGCTGACACATCACTCAACCTAGACTAATTGCTCACCTGAATCATGTAAAGGTACTGGTCCCTCTTTAGGGTTGTTATTGTAGGATTTAGCATGATGAAGACTTTAAGCATATAGATCCATAACTAATACATCATTCTCCAGAACATGCCATATTTATATCTAAGGAGGAATAGACTTAGACAATAATCATGATATAATCAAGAACATGCAATATCTAATTACACACACGAAATAACACTCGGAGTTCAACCAATATCCTCCATTATATTAAACATGACAATTACACAAAAGCTTCTTATAGTAATGGTGATCTATGACTATGCGTGCATAGATCGATTGAGTAATCCATTCTTGCACACATACATACATACATATATATCTCTCTCTACTCATCATCTATGACTCTGTATATTCACCATATATATCTACTACGATGAATTTCACTACATATATATAAAGGTGGGGACTTGCCCTTCACCACTTATCCGATCCCAAAGTAGGTTGCATGTTATTAATAGCCATGTGTCATTTACAAGGATAGCCACACATGGAAGTTTTCTAACAATAGAATTCCTTTAGTTAACTATAGTGATGAATCTATTCTTAACCCACACCCATGAAAAGTGTTTTGTATCTCGATCCTCCAAAAATAGCCAATGCATGGTGCACACGTCTCTGCCTTGTTTGTGTGCTCTACACACCATCTTCTAAAAATAGACACTCATGCTCGAAAATGGCTAAGTCCCGAAAGCTGAACTTATCCTCCACATGCATGTTCTCCCTATCCATTCGTGCCTTTAAACATGACCTGTTTTCCCATGCGGACCTCTTATGTACTTTCTATTAAGTATTCTTTACTCAACATTACCCCACACTAAGTTCATTACCACCCGGCAATGGGTGTCTCCAAAACTAAAGTAAATAATTTGAATGGAAAGAATAAGAAATAATATTTACAAATAAAGAATAATGTCTATTCTGCAGCTTCATCTGTTTCAACTTGAAGGATCAACTTGGGATACTCCTCCTTTATTTCAGCCTCCAAGGCTTTTCACTCGATGATCGCTTCCTCTGCTTTCTCTGGAATGTCCACAATAATGGACTCCAGCTCATCCTACGCATAATCTCTCCCTTCTCATTCTACAAAAACACAATGATGGAAATTGTAGTCATCCTTCCTTCCAACATGTCCATCTTCTACGCGATGAGTTTCCCAAGCTCATCTATCCACTCCTTGTGTGGTTCTTGTGTTGCTGCAAGGGCCTCGTGCTTCTATTTGACAAGAGTTAACCATTCTCGTATGGCCCAAGGTATCATCCCTCATCACCTTCAAGACTTCATTATCCTCCTCCATGGTTTTTATCTTGATTAGCGCCTTTGGAGATGTACAAATGTTCAAGGCTTTATTAGCCTTCTTCATTTCTTCCCTCAATGCTGTATGCAGATCCTTCATAAGATGAGATCTTTCTACGCCAATGCATCATTTTCCCTTTCATCCTCTTTCTCATGATTCTTTGGTTTTGGCATCCACATGGTTTCATTTTCAAGCACTAAATCCACCAAAGTCCTCGACATAGTGCATGGTTGAAGGAATTTCTGGTACCTTAGACTCCAGATGTGGGTGTGCTTTCAGCACATGGTCTCCAATGGCCTCTTCCATGCTGATGAATGCATGGCTATTTCTCTACTCCAAGTCTTTCTCTTGTGTCAAAGCGTCTATTTCTGTATCCTTTGCCTTGATTTCCTCTTGTAATGCAATCGATGGTTGCGGCCTTATCCATGTTTCTGCGTGCCACTTCTATGGAGACTTTCACCAATGCATTGTTTACTTGGTCATCAAACATAATAGTCATCATTTGGCTGGGAGTTGATGCATTTTTACTTGCACACAGTCATCATATCCTCATCCATCAACTCCTAGCCAAATAAATCCTTTTTGTGACATAGTGCTCGGAAGCGAGCACGAGACAATTCCTTGGGGATTCACTATTCCTCTTCAAAAGCCACGTGGAACCTATTGTACCACTTCTCCGCCATTTTTGACTTGTTTGATCATTGACCCTTCACACAACTAATTTCTAAACCTTTCAAGCGGGTGACTTTTTCTCCATGGGATATTCCCATATCTTTTATTTCGGTGAATCGGGTACCCGATCTCCATGAACACCAACGCCAAGAGAAGAACCTCAAAGCTGATCTTTCCTCCTGTGTACACTTCTTTGATGATAGTTTTTGAAATGTAGCTTGAAATATTGTATACTACCCCTTGAGGACATCTTTCGGCAACATGCATTCATATGGTGTTCACTTGTGACCACCTTTCTTGGTTATTCAACTTTGTAACAAGGTGTGTGGCTGCTTGCACAAATGGATACTTCTTTAGTTTATTGATGTCCATGTCACACGAACCCTTTGTGTACCCAAACTCCTTCTTGGTCTCTAAGATTGTGGCCTTTTGTTAAATCACTCTTCAAGTCCTCGCATGTGCCCTTCAATCGTTACAGTGGAGATTAGACGGCTGAAATTCTTACTCTACTTCTTGCAAAGTAGAAATAATCTTTGTGTACTATGCTCATGATCCCTTTGGTATAAGGGCTCATATTTCCTAAAATAAGGGAGCTCATATAGTTGGTAAAATCCACTCTTTTTCAATAGTTTCTCACCAGCATCATCGTACACCGGCATGTCTTCCACCTTGCATTTATTTTTCTTTATGTTTAGCAAGGCATCAAGTTCCTTCTTGTTCTCTGTGGTATGGTGGTTGTACTCACTTACTTTTCTCCTCTGGATGTGAGAATCCCACTCCTAACCAACTATAATCCCCTCTAGATATTGCATTTTAGAGACGTTACTTTGGGGGCCATCTCATCTTCTTCTTCTATGACCACCTTCTTCTTTCCCTTCACTCATGTTGTAACTTCTTTCTTTGGTGCCATTTCTTCCTTGCAATCCTATGTAGATACTCACCTCTTGAATTTTACAATGTGTGAATCAAATCATAGCTTGATTCGAGTGTGCCCTAGGTGGAATCATATGCCCTCACTCCTTTCTGATGCCTTGCTTCACTCAAACCCTTCACCATCAAGGATGCAAGCTTTCTCTATGCACAGATCTCTTTGTCATGACTAGATACACACCCTTCATACCTCAACTCGATCACTCGGCTCTTCACACTTAGCTCTTTTCAAATACTCTTAATCACAATGGTAAAAATGAACTTGCATCCCATCCTTATATAGATTTTCAAATTTTTGATGCATTTATTGCTCCTTCACCTACCAAATGTCCTCTCATTCATTGACCAAATTTTTATTTCCATGCGGTACATCTTCACGCCCCAGCTATAACCTTCTAGCGCACCTTCCTATCCTCTAGTCATAGACTTCTCTTCAGCACACTTCCTTACACCTGAGTACCTCATCACTACACCTTCTCCTAGTAGTTATTATGGCCTCTACTTACCTCACGTTATACTATCCCTTCATTCATCTCCATATTTGGTCACTTTTTAGAAGCAATTTTTGACTTGTAAAGCACTCGTATGACTTATTCCTTTCACCTATTAATTCCAACAATATTGTACTTGGATATCGACAACCACTCCACACTAAAATTATGTCCGGTCCTCGTGCATAAACATGCTTCACATATTAATTAGCTCCATGTGCACAAGTGCACTTATTACATAAGAACAATAACTAAATTGACAAAGCATAACGAAAAGGAAGGAAATACAAAATTAAAAACCTAATCTAAATGACAACTTTGCCTTATTACAAACACCAAGAAGATTTATTTATAGGAGGGCTTCACCTACTCCCGTTAAAGTAACCAAGAAGCCATGTTCCATCAAGTGAATATAACTAGAAAGCACTTGACTCAAGGATGTAAGTGATAACATACTACCCCAACCAATGTATCTTAAGTTTTCTTGGATGGTACAAGAACTTAGAGTCATAAAGAAGTCCCATTTGTCCAACCTCAAACTTCTTATCCCTTATGTTTTTTTCATTCCATGCTTTTTGCCTTGCCTTTTCTTACTTTTGACTCCAACATGCTATGGTGCATTGTTCATCCAGTTTGATCATCTTTTCAATCCATTCTTCTAAATCTTTCTCATCAGCTAGACCTCCAACGCATGCAATACACAAAGAAGGTAACATGAATTCTATAGGAAGAACATATTCTACTCCAAACACTAACTAAAATGGTGTTGTTTTGTTCAACCTCTTATAAGTTGTTCTATATGCCCAAAGTACAACAAACACTTTTTCATCCCAATCCTTTCTTCCAACATCACAAATTTTTGTCAATGTCTAGCTCAAAATCTTGTTAGAAGCCTTAGCACTCCATTTTCCTAAGGATGGTAAGGTGTAGTCTTATGGTGTGTAACCATAAACTCATCTAATAAGATCTTGATTGTCTCATTCAAAAAATGTGTACCCCTATCACTTGTTAAACTAAAAGTCATCCATACCTTGTAAGAACATTTTCCCATAGAAACCTAGTTGTTGTAGCTATTGTACAATCCTTTGTAGGTGTTGCTTCTGCCCACCTTGTGAGATAATCTATGCAAGTAATGATATAGCGCGATCCGGTTTCACGCGCCACCGGTGAAATAGGTCCTACAAAGTTGATAGCCCATTTCTCAAATGTTTCTACACTAGTAATATGTCTTAAATGCAGCTTGTCTCTTTTCACGGTTTTCTTAGATGCTAAAAATGATCACATGCCTTGTAATATGCCTTACAATCTTTATACAGTGTCTCCCACCATAATTTAGCAAGTAGGATTTTGCACGTAGTAGCATCACCTACATAGTGGCCACCTAAAATACCACCACGAGCCTCCTCCATTATATCCTTACACTCATCTTCTAATAAAAAACAGCGCAATACTTCATCTCTATTTAACTTGTATAGGTCACCCCGATTAACATGAAAGGTGTCATGCGTATAGCAAGTTTTTTCTTTTGTAAGGCTTTCATTCCTTTCGGTGCCACACGGTCTATAGAAAGACAACAATGTCTTATAATTTTTATGGTTCACGTTGTAACCTATATAATTGGGAATTTGGCATGGTTTCTTCAATTTTCTATGCTTCCTCTCCTGAATGAATTCTAGACAAGTGGTTTGGTCTAGAATTACTTTTCTTGCTTTTACCACAACTATGAAATCAAACTCTTGAAATAATAGTACCCATCTGCATATGTTCCCTATAAAATGGGCTTGTTCACCAAATACTTCAATGCCATGTGATTTGTACAAACATGAATGGTGTAGCTAATGAGATACTATCTAAACTTATGTAGTGCATAGATCATGGATAAAGCTTCGCGCTTTGTAGTTGTATAATTTTGTTTAGCAGAGTCAACTTTCTACTAGCAAAGCACAGATAGGATGATCGATAATACCCTCTCTAGGTTGATCTAACACCACATCAATGGCCATGCAGAGGCATCCACATGTACATGAAATGGTTGGTCCATGTAGGAAAACATAGAATAAGCGCGGTAGTAATTTTCTCTTTTAATATCTCAAATGCGCATTGTTGTGATTCTCCCCAATAGAATGTATCTTTCCCTTTCAGTAACTCCTCCAAAGGTGTGGAAAATTTTGCATACCCCTTTATGAATTTTCTATAATATCCTATGTGGCCCAAAAATATGCGCACCTCACTCTGATTGGTAGGTGCTTCTAGGCCTAGAACTACTACAATCTTAGTTGGATCAACTAGCAAACCTTCCTTACAGATTATGTGTCCTAATAGTATTCCAAATGGTGTAGAAAATATGCACTTCTTGATGATAAATGAGATACTCAACTATCTCGTGTCGTTCAAACATCAAGTACATATTGTCATAGTGATCCTTAATAAGCCCATATATTGTCCAATCATCTAGATAAACCTGTAGGAAGTTGTGAATAAAATATTTGAGTTCGGAAAACTATCCGTGAGAATATGGTAGGCACATTTTTCAATCAAAAGGCATCACAATATAGGAAAATCTTCCCCACTCGGTAGTAAAAGTTATCTTTTCACGATCTTCTTAGGCAATCCTAACTTGATGATACCTAGAAAACCCATCTATAAATGAATATATTTCATGCCCTACCACTCCTTCCAGTATTTCCTCAGTGAATGGTGTAGGAAAGGGGTCTGTGACACATGCAACATTCATCTTCCTGTAATCTACACATATTCGAATCCAACCATCCTTCTTGATATTGATCACCATTGGACTAACCCATTCTGACTCGTCCAAGGGTCAAATGATTCCATATTTCAACATTTTATCAATCTCTTCTTTTACCTTTTCACGTAAATTGGGATTCATTCTATAAGGTATCTTTCTAACTAGGCACACACCTTCTTTAAGCTTTATCTTCATTTCCCCTAGTGATTCATGCATGCCTTTAAGTTCATGATATCCCTGAGGGAATAAGTCTTGATAATCCCGTAGTAACTCAATAATCTTTGCCACTTCCAATTCTGACCAATAGTCTCCAATTATGGCTTCCTTAGGCTCAGCCTCTAATCCAATATTTACCTTCTTTATCTTCATTGGTTCATGATATGCGTGTGTATCCTTATTTGTGCCATCTAAGACCTCACACACCTCTTGCGAATGATAGACATCTAGGTTCTCAACTTCCTCATCATCCACTATGTACACCATCTTTCCATTTTCTTTCTCAAGACAAGTGCAATCAATTAGTATGGAGTCCATTTCTTCTTCTTCCTCTTCAAAACACGCTCCTTACTTTGTCTCACCAAATAATTCCTCAATGAGTTCTTCCGCCTTTACACTATCCCCCATAGTTAAGCGCTTGAAAAATTTTAATGCCTCTTCTACTAGAGGTTTAGTCGAGAAGTAGTCAAAGGTTTGGACCATTCTTGCAATCGAATTCTACCAATTTCCAATCTCTCTATGTAGTTTTACATATACATACCAAGCGCACGCATCCTTAAAGAGTGGAATATAATTTATACACCCAGATTGAAGGTGGTGTTGCTTCTTGTCCCATAGTCCAGAGTCTCTCAAACTGCTAGATGTGATCTGAACAGGTTGATCACCATGATAAGTGCATATCTGCATAGGTGCATTGCTCCTAAAAAACCTAGTAGGTAGTGTGATTTTGATCTTATTCCATTCCATAATATTATCTCTGTGAACTACCCACCAACGTATTGTTGTCCCATGCAAGGTATACGCTAACATGTTTCTTCTCTTAACTTGGTATGTCCATTGTGCATCCATGGTTTGTAAGAATCCAAGAAGATCTTCCACCCCAAAGTATACCAAGGTACTAAGCTAGCTATACATCTAGCAGAGTGAAATCCATTCTTCCATGCAACTACACTTTTTACTTCACACCCTACTAGTTCATAAGTACCGTGAGCCCAATTATCACAAGCAATACTTGTAGTATCACTAATAGATTGTACATCTTCCCACTGAAGGATGCCCTCTTTTTATGGTTCATTGACTTTCGAGATCCGAATAGCACACACATAAATTATATTTAAGTCCTCCTCACTCAAAGGCTCAACATACGGTGTAGATTTTCCATCTATTAATGGGATTACAACTCATTCCTCCTTGTTCTCAAAACTGATGTATCCTTTGTTGAACCGTAAATCAGCATTATTTGCATAACACTAAGGGAACTCACGTAAAGCTGGAAATTTATCTACTTCTGGTGCTAATAACTCAAATTCTCTAGTGAATTTGGCCCCTTGTATTGTTATGGATGCATCCTTTAAAACAACATGTTAGATGATGGCTGCATGATGGAGGTCTCCCCATTTGCAACCGTGCATCTAATGTAAGAGCATTGAATTTTGCACTGTATCAATCAAGATATTGCTCAAAGTCCATTCATCCACAATAGTACATAGAGTGATCTCCTTGTCGTAGTCAAATTTATCATGGGGAATATTTTCATGTAGGATCTACTATTCATTCTCAGTACTTGTGCGTAGAGTGTTCCCCTTCAACCAATTCCCTAATAATGGAATAATATTCTCTTGGTGCGAATTATACATACCTCTCTAATGTCATCAATATTAGATGGGACCTTTCTTACTTCTTTCTTTTGTTCCATCTTTCTTGACTACTCTTTTAAACATTGTATTTCACCTTGAAGATTTATGAGGACCTCCATGGTCTCTTGATAGACTTCCTTCTGATGAGCAGGATTTGGGTACCTTGCATGCAAAACCTCCTCCTTGGTGATTGTAGGCTTCTAGTGCAATGCCTCTTTTGTACGTGTCGCTTCATCTCGTGTGGTAATTTTCATGGTTAATGCCTCACGTTCTGGTGTTAACTTTGGCATCCACTGCTTTTCCACCACCCGTTGGATTCTAACCATCCCTGCACCAAGTTGTTCTCCTACTTATGTTGTTTACTAGGATGCTCACACAAGTTCATGAACTCCTCATAGCTATGATTCTTTCTATAAAAATAACATGTAACATTGCAGGGACATTCATGCCTATAATGATGGGGATCTGCATGTATAACAAGTTCCACGAGGAAACTCACCTCTTCCTCCACCATGGCCTTATCCTCTGTATCCACCTCGATATCCACGTCCTCTTCCATGACCTCTTTCAAAATGCCCCTCATTCCCATCATAGCACGGTTGATTGTGATCCCGATCCTGGTGCTCATTATTTTTTTAGAATTATCTGATACACTTGTCTGTCATACCCCAATGTCCATAGCATCATGGATCTGACCAATCAATCTACAATCTTCGGTATCATGGGTTATGGATGGGTAAATTTTATAATAGTAGGATACGTTTTCCTTATCACACATTATAATAAAGGGGCGGCAGGTGGCTAGCGTCATGATTCAAATGATAGATCTCATAGTCTAACAATAATGAATGTATGGATCTATGAGGAAAAATATCCTTGGTATGACCTTCCACTTCACAATCTGTACACCAAA
Organism: Taxus wallichiana var. yunnanensis; assembly: GCA_018340775.1. Taxonomy (NCBI): domain Eukaryota; kingdom Viridiplantae; phylum Streptophyta; class Pinopsida; order Cupressales; family Taxaceae; genus Taxus; species Taxus wallichiana. The sequence goes on from CM031239.1 coordinate 193,075,270, forward strand.
TCCCTAAGCGCGTTTCATGGGCTGAATTTGCTGATAGTTTCTCTAACTACTTTTCCATAGCTGTAATATGTGCCTCTAAGAATGGGCTAATGCTAGTGTCAATACTCCTAACTTCCTTGGCATGTAGGTCTACCTCAATGATTCACATAGATCAAGTATATGTCTTGTGTGACAGGACCCTTCTAAATGGTGTAATCAATCCTCCAATGAACCATTGTGCATGTTGGCTTGCGTGAATATCATAAGAAAGCTTAGATAGAAGTGTCTTAAAATGTGCATCATACTCACGTACACTCTCAGTAGTTCCTTGTTTGATATCTTTGAGTGCGCTTATACTCTTCTACTCAAACTCTGGGATATAGAACTCTTTTAACAAAGCATCCTTCAATGTTGCATAACCCACACAAGTTTGATCGGGGTTAAATTCTGTACCAGCTATGTGCACGTCCTGTAATGCTAAGCCACCTTTCTTCCCTTTTCCTTGTTGCCACTAATCACCAATCTTATTTTGCCCCCACGCATGGTGGGGTTTAGCTAGCCATAGGTTTGTCTTCCAAATTCAGGGTTACCATCAAGATCTTGATTGCCAGTGGGATGCCTTGTAAATATGTTCCTCTAGGATACCATAAAAATTGGAGCTCAACTACCTCCAGGAAAGAATGCATCGAAATTGAATACTCGAATATAACTATTTTAAACACCACAAAACCACGTATCTATAGCGCAAGTCAAGATCAAATAATCATCATAAAGGGCTTTAAATACTTCCTGTATCCAAACAAGCATGTGATATCTTCAATTTTGTTTAGATGCGTAAGCAACCAGCCATTCGTATAGCTCTATTGGGAAAATAGCAAAGAAGCTCTCAATAAAACTGTCATACAGATTCTGTTCCACCCAAGTGTGTGTGTTAAACTCTAATCCAGTGTTGAACCTTTGTGCTTATTCTTCCTCTAGATCATGTATCCTCTCCTCAACACTTGCTAGAGTTAACTGGTACGTCTTCATCATGAACCATCCTAGAAACAACTGAAAAAGATGTCCCAGAAATAGAACCAACAATGCAGCCTAGAATTTACCAGTAACACCCTAAACGTGTTGGCACATCACTCACCTAGGTAGACGAGCAATCACCCAAAGCATGCAAAGGTACCAGGTCCCTCTTTAGGATTGTTTTTGTAGGATGTTAGCATGATGAAGACTTTAAGCATACATATCCATAACTAATACATCATTCTACAAAACATGCCATATTTATATCTAAGGAGGAATAGACTTAGACAATAATCATGATAAAATCAAGAATGTGTAATATCCAATCACGCACATAGAAATAACACTTGATTTTAGCCAATATCCTCCATTATATTAAACACAAAAATTACACAAAATCTTCTTCCAAGAATGGCGATCTATTCCTATGCACGCATGGATATGATTTAGTAATCTAGTCTTGCACACATACATACATACATCTCTCTTTACTCATCATCTATTACTCTATATATTCACCATCTATATCTACTACTACGTAGTTCACTACATCTATATTGTAACACTCTGAACTGTTGTTACTTCCTCCTGAGCATTCAAGTGTTGATATATGATTTCTTCTGTAAAAGGATATGTTCCTTTGATTGTGAAGTCATGCTTGATATGGACTGTATCTTCTTTGCAATTGAAGATCTTTGACTGAGTCGGAATATGATTGGACTCTTTTATTTCTTTCATTTTGCACCTGAGTTTAATCTGATCTCGGAATGAATTGTGGATTTATCCATCTATAAGACCTGCCTTGGATCAGTGGCATTGATCCAAGAGATGCTTTAAGTTTATTCGAGATGAACAAAAATTATAGACCTTACGTAGGTTGCAAGGTCTGAATGCGTTGAATAAGCTATTCCGGAGTCTAACTCAGGCTGATCGTGTTAAATGAATTGGTTCCCGATATTGTAATATCAGGAAGGTCTTGATCATGGGCCAGGTAATAAATTCAGATACATTTATTCAACTAGCCTATTGGCAGTGCTGGAGTGAATCCTTTTCGTGAATGTATGTCTGTAGGTTCTTATTCTGAACATTTTAAATGTTAGACCTAAACTGGATTTATTAAGGTTAATAACCTAAACCTAAACTATAACCTATGGGTTAGGTTAGTGCTAACCTAGGCCTAAGCTATAAACTAATGTTCTAAAGTTAGTGACCTAGCGCTAAGGAGGTTAGACTAAGTATCATCTTAAATCCTAACCTATGCTTCTAACCTAACAAATGTTAGTGGAGGAAGGGGACCTATGAAGGGGTGCGAGCCATGGGCGGTAGTTTCTATGGCATTAAATGGGATGGATAAGTATGAAGGACAGGGATTTAGTGGAAGTTTCAAACGGCTAGTGAGGCCGACGTGGCAGAGTCGCCAAAGTTAGAAATGGTCTTTGACTTGCATTTGTCCATCGCCAACTATGGCGGTCGGTGGCAATGGAGATTGAGCGGGAATTTTGGAGTTAATACAATTAATGAACTCGGTCTTCGAGCTCAGATTTCTCGGGAAGACATGCAAAATGGAAAACTGGTAGTTTGTTTGGTTTTTCATGTGCTCCGGTTTTCTCTCTGTTTGATCACTGGTTCTTCGCACCAGTCTACTTGGTGTTGCATGGCAAATATGAGTGTAACTCACTCTTTTCTCTGTCAAGGAAAGTTTATAAGGCATGGAAATAACAAATTATTGATGTTGAATCTAACGTGGAAAAAGAGGAGAAGGCTCGAGCTCTTTCAGTGGTCTTCTTCAGATTTTTAAGCGGCATTACCAGGCATGTTAGGCCCTAACTTTTAAAAATCTTGCTTTCTTCCAAATGATTTCATTAGAACAACTCTGTTCAGATGATTTTTGGGTTCAGTTGGTTTTTATGGTAGCTTTGTGTGATTTAGTTGTTGTATCTTCTTACTGGCTCGATTTTTCAAGTGAACCCTTGATGGGTGTGTATTGTGTTTCGAACTGTTGCACTATCTTGCTGTGTTTTGCATTTCGGTTAGATTTTGTAGAAATGCTTGCAAGGAAAATACACGAATTCGGTTCTGTGGGAGTCCATGAATTGTTTTCTTGTTTGATTCAGACTTCATCGATACCTTGTTGTTTTCACTTGTTGAAAAGGATACTGTTGGAATTCTTGAATGTACATGATATTTCGACTTCTGTATAAGTTATGTCATGATTAATATATGTTATTGATGTTGTTGAACTTCTTGAAATGAAATTATGTCTTGGCTTCTGAAGAAGTACAGTCGTGAATACATTATGTTATTGAATTCCGTTGGAATCCTTGAGTAGATAGTATTTGACTTCTGAAGGAGTTTTAGATGGAGAATATTACTTGGGCTCGACTCCTTTTGAACTATTGAAGCGTATATTATGTTTTCCTCTTCTGAATAAGCTTAGAGTGAATATTGTTGTATTGGACTCAGTTGGAGTCCTTGTTATGAAACCAGTATTCTGCTTCTGTTTAAGCCTGTTTGTGAATAATTATTATTATTGGCACTGTTGGAATCCTTAATATATATATATATATATATATATATATATATCTTGTATTTCAGCTTCTGTAGAAGTTAGTCGTGAATGCCATACGTTTCTACTCCTGAAGGAGTTCAGTTGTGATTACGGTATGTTATTGTTTTGGTTGGAATTCTAGAATTTTATAGGTATCTTTTATCTTACTACTTCTGTAGAAGTTTATTTGTGAATACTGTGCTTATTGACTCAGTTGGAGATCTGGAAATGTAACCGGTGATTCGACTTCTGTATAAGCTTGGTTGTGAATACCTATTGATATTGGCTCTGTTTGAGTCCTTAACATATATCTTGTATCTAGACTTCTGTAGAAATTTAGTTGTGAAAACTGCTGGTGTTGAATTAGTGGAAAACCTTGAATGCTTTCGTAGGAATTCGGCTACTGACCTTGTCCACGCTGTGTTTTCTTTTTAAACTCGACTCTGTATGAGTCCTTGCTATATTCGCACTATCACGGCTTGGATGAAACTTTGTTGAAAATAATGAATTGATGATGACCTTTATGAAGACCTTGTTGAGGTTATTATTTCCGGTAAGCGTCTTCTAATTCACACCCATGTTGTATAAACATGGAGATTTGTTTCAGTTGAATGAAGCTGTGCAGGTTTGTGTTGGATTCAGTGTGAATGTCACTAGGTATGCATATGGAAACGTCATTTGTTTTAATGCTATCTAGCCTCTTGTTTGACTGTGATAAAAAGGTTATTCTTTTGATTTCGGCCTTGGATTTTAGTCCTTGCTGTGTTAGTAGGGATTAGATTGAGCTGTATGTTGCTGAGTGTTTCGACTCAGTGGGATTGCTCTTGTGTTTGTGCATGATTACGTCTTCTGTTATCATGACTATCTAGTCGTGTGCTTGACTGAAGTAAAGAGCTATTAACTGTACCTTGATAAGCGATGGCGTTGGATATTTTCTCGTTTGTTGATTAATATGGAAGGTTATGTGGAGTCTATTTGATGGATTATTCATCACTGCCTTGTCACGAGAGCTACTGTGTTGTTCAGTAAGTTACAGGCAATTTCTATTTGTGTATTTTGACGAACTGTAGATCTTCTTGTGGTCTCGACTGGCTTAGTCGCAGGTGTATAATGTGATTGCATTACTCTTAAGTGGACAGTACAGTCATGAGCATGTTGGGAAGGGACATCTGAATGTCTCGGTTTCTTTCTCTTCTGCTGTAAAGTATATGTTGATATATTTTTATCTAACTGTTGGAATTGTTTTAACATACTGATGGATTCATGAATTATTATGATATTCATTTTATTATGTTGAATGTAATGGTCTGTCTGATGTTTGTTGTCCTTGGGATTCAGATGGATAGTTGTTTTGGATACATTTGTTCTCCTTGGTCACTTACATTTATGAAGAAATATCTGAAAAGTATCTAGGACTATTTAGTAACTATAATATGAGTTACGCATTTATAGTCATGTTTGAATTACAAAAGAGCATAGTCTGAATATGTTTACATGTTTGGTGAAATGATTTCATTTAAACAGGTTGTTTAATGAAAACAATTGGTGGATTGCGATTGTTTTAAGAATTAGTGCTTATCATGCTCAGTTCATCGAACTGACCCGTGTTGACAATTTTTGCAGATGGTTGCCGTAAGTGGTAAAAGCACGCAGATCTGATAGGATGTTCAGATTGTTTAATTTGGTTTTATGATGAATTACAGCATGATTCTCTGAATGTACTACTTGAAGAAAGATGTTCTTTTTCTGTTGAGTATTGTATCAAGTATGTTGAATGCATAAAATGTATTTGATTAGCTTGAAAGGAATGAAAAGAGATATTTGTTACTTATGTGTTTGTATTCGTATCTTGATGGTTTGACCTTCTTCGGTTCGAATGATCTTGAGAGCATTATTATTATTGTATAATTTGGAGACTTTTGTGATTATCTAAGTATACTTGCAAGATTATGTAACTGAATACTTATGATTGTTTGTAGTTCTAGTATGTTCTATCTAAAGCTAAATTGGAATTTAGATCACTGTCTTTCTGGAAGCTAGGGTTAAAATAAACCTGAGCAGGAAGCTAAACGAGCTGAATAAATTATTACTTCCTAGTCTTGATCTAAATCAAGACAACGTTTAATTGGATTCTTAAATCACTATATCTCGATACTAATAAGTAAGATATAAATTCAGTTATGAGAACTGATATAAACCTAAAAAGGGTTTGGTTAGCAATCTCATGTGAAGGTTGATGGTTATTGTCCAATTTCGTTGATTTAGAATTATGTATATTCTATGAACACCTTGAAGGGACCGCTAGTCTTAATAACTTCTCTTGTGTAAAGGGTTTTACTAAGAAAGGTAATTCTAAGGTGAGGAACCCAGGGATTGGGAAAGACTAACCTTAAGGGAGCGTCTTTTAGTATAATTTTAACTCAACGTGTGTAACACTTATCAATAAGTAGATCTTTTTGAGGTGGATTTAAAGGTTGACGGCACAAGTCAACTGCAGGGTTGTACCTTCGAGAAGATTAGGATCTTCTCGAAGATACAACAATGTAGGTGACTTATGACGACACCCTTTGCATTGATCGTTAAGATTTACACCTTAAACTCGAACAAGTTACTCTGGGACTGATTAGGAATGTGGTCACATTATAAGGCTGCCCTAGGAGACTCGGGGTATCTTGACACACTGGATTAACTAGGGTTGACCCAGTATGTCAGCGTATCCCTAGTCCTCGGGAGCATCCCTATAACATTGTCATCTTACTAATCCATTCCTGAGTGAATAACTTGGGATAGGAGAGTCTGACAGAAGTCAGTATAAGACATTCTACATAACATAGGAATGGGGTGAAGGACGTATTCTAGATTGACGAGTATGCCGTCAAGGAATACGAGACATAAGTAGTATGTTTCAAATCTTTGGCCAAAGTATCGCAAGCTGCTGATTGCGTTGTCCTAAGTCACCTAGTCTAAGGGATGAGATGCCAATGAATAATGGTAACAATTATTCAGATAGGTTCCTTGGATAGAGCATTCTAAATCCCAGATTAGGGAAGAGAACCGCAAGAGTATTGTGTTAAAATAAAAATGCCAACTCTTTGATACTCATGAATAGATCGGTAGATTACCGAGTCATGGAATGAATAGATCGGAAGTACTCCGAGTCATTACAGCTGCATATGGTTATCTGATATAAGAATGGTTGTTTTTGATTTGTGAGTTCTAAATTATGTATTTAGAACCAGGAAGCATTTGTCAAAAAAAAATTACTTGTTCTAATGTATAAAAATGAGGATGTTACATATATAAGGGTCGGGACTTTCCCTTCACCGCTTATATGATCCCAAAATAGGTTGTATGTTATTAATAGCCACATGTCATTTACAAACATAGCCACACATGTAAGTGTGCTAACAATAGAATTCCATTAGTTAACTACGGTAATGAATCTTTTCTTAACCCGCACCCATGAAAAGTGATTTGTATCCAATCCTCCAAAAATAGCCAATGTGTGGCACACACATCTCTACCTTGTTTGTGTGCTCTGCATGCCATGTTCTAAAGATAGACACTCATGATAGAAAATGGATAAGTCCTGAAAGATGAACTTATCCTCCACACGTGTGTTCTCCTATCCGTTCGCACCTTTAAACATGACCTATTTTCCCACGGACCTCTTATGTGATTTTTGTTAAGTATTATCTACTCAACATGAGGCTTCGCCAACGAGTGAAAAAAATTGTGATACACTCATCGTTTTATTGTCGTGTTGAGTGCAAGTTGGTCATGGTGACCTTCTTGACAATATTCATCAAGAAATGGTCCAAGATGGCTTGAGCTACTTGATTAAATGAGTAAATAAAATGTCCGGGTAAACCACGGTACTAATTTAATGTGGATCGTGTCGAGGACATTGGGAATTTTCCTAGGATTAAATCATCATCATGGGAAATTACATAACATCCATGTTTGAAAGACCACGAGTAATGTTGTGGGTCTTCTTTCTTGTTGAGCAGTTGAATTCGGGAATTTCTTAATGTGTAGGGTATGGGAAAATGGGAATAGATGGATGGATGGGCTCATTGCAGATTTCATCGTAGGTTAAGGAGTTCAGTAAGACCAAGAAATTTATGCTTCTAATGTCTACATCTTTTCCATCATTATTTTAATGAGGTCGTTGGTAGGTTGTGATGATTGGGCACCCCTTGTAGTAGAAGGAGGTTGATGATGAATGTATGATATGGATGGCATCCCAGTATATGGTGGTGTTGAGTACGAGAACTATGAAGGGGGAATAGATGCGGGAGGCGAGATATCCCAAACAGGTGATAGACAATATTGGGGGTTGTTGGTGATATGTGTAAGTAGGTTGGGTAGACATAATGAATCTTGTGGTAATTGGAGGTAAGGACTGCGGGATGGAGAGGATGATGTTTTGGAATGGAGTATGGTTTTCCAACACCATTGGTTATTATGATGCAACAGATATATATGAGGTGAAGGGTGCATATGGGGCTATGCTCAAGGCAGATGAAAAAGGAATGGTTGACACCATAGGAGAAATTGACATCAATTTTGTGACATATTCCATAGCTATGGTAGGTATAGATGATGTGGGGTCTAGTTGAGACACTACAGGTGGTAAGGTGGAAGAAGGTAACGCCGAGCTAGTAGTAGCTGATGCGGAAGTGGGGGTGAGGGAAGGAGGGATAGACATAGGCATGTCATATACCAATTGTCCTGATGAGTCCCTAGTAGATGAATGGGTGAGATAGTATTGTAAGGAAGCGGGGTTCTGGTCAAGGAGTCTTACAAACTCCTCATCACCGGTATTAATGATAATGGGTTGAGTTGGATCCATAGGTGATAAGATGGAAGGCGATGATGGGTTGGGCGGAGCGAGATGAAGGCTAGCATGAAACACAAGGGTGTTGGTTTGGCTACGAGTCAAAACCATGTGAGTTAGCATAAACCTGGTAATCTGTTCTCTATAAATGACACTAGAAAAAAAAACATAAATGGAGAAAAATAGATTTTGGGAGGTGAAATTGGTCTCTATTTTAATTAAAAATTAAAACACATGAACCGGCTAAGCGGTGGTTAGGCTAACTAATAACGGTGAAAGGGTGACCGATGCCGATTAGGTTAACAATACGATTACTTTTGGAAATCAAAAAGATTGATAAATGTTGTAACAACTAATGAAAATGAGATAAAATCTAGATTTGATAGTGATTTCAAAGATCCAGATGTATGATGATGCTTCTAAGGGACCTCAGAAAGAACAAAAAATATGGTGAATGTTATTTTTGGTGAAATGACCAAAAAAGTAGATAACCAATGATGTTCGATTAGTAAAGCGATGCGATCATTTGGACCAACGCCAGTAACCATGAAATTTTGAAAAGATGGAATAATTTTATTTTTGTGACTTAGATCAGATAAACTATCAACCCAAAAACCTGAGTATGATAGTAATGGACCCTAACACACCCAAAAAAATTTAGAATACACCAACTATAATTGTGGGGTGTGAAAGGAAGAAAAAAATGGAGAATGAGTGATCTCATGACTCAAAATGCAACTCAAGAAAAAGCTAAGAAAAACATGAAATCCTAAGGGTGAATTTTATGTTTTAGCTTATGCTATTTTATACTGAATTGTGAATAGAAAAGATTTTTGGTTAGAAATAAGGTGTCCTATGAAAGCAAGATCTAAGGATGGTTTATGGTAATGTTTTGGCATGGGTGGTCCTTTCTATGAGATAATGATTAGAAGATAAACCAGTTGGGCGCCCACTGTCAATCCTCTAATCGTGTGATCATTGATAGCTTATTCTAGGTAAGGTGTTGTTTAAGAAGATGTGTGAATTTATGTTTGTATAGTTTAACAAAGAGATAAGAGAATGTGCACTACGATTAAATTCTATCAACCATCGATTAGGTATGACTTCAAGAGCATATAGTTTTCCTCAATTTTAATGTGAGCTAAAAATACAAACATAGAAGTATGAAATGTAATTATTTTAAAACCCAAATTGAAATGTGATATTCTATGTAAAAAAAGAGTGAATAGGAAAGAGCGTGACTTTCACTAATGCAAATGCGAGAAAAGAAAGAAGGATTCTTTTAGTCCTGAAATATAAATGTCACTTAGACAAGTAGAAGAGAGAAGATTCCCAAGGATAGAATTTAATGTTAACTTCCTTTTGAAAAGAAAAAACATACAAATGGTTCCCTAAGAATGAATAAATGTAAAGAACCCCATATGGCTCATAAAATGGTCTTGAAGACTCAGAGATTATTAGAAGAGGGTGAAGATAGGTGAAAGGGACAAGTATGGTAAGGTGATAGGTTAGTGGGAGGAAGGAAGTGTGCGGATGTGGAGAAAGATAAACTACGATATGAATAATAAATATTACTGAAAGAAAACAGAGATAAATGAAGAGGTGTTAGGGACTTACTAAAAAATAGGTTTGGAGAATGTAGGTGATGAGGATAGTGATGGCAGAGATCTAGAGAGAAGATTCATTGTATTCATTTTGTGGCGGTTCAAATCTCGGTGCTTCTCTGTGCCAATCTGTGAGCATGAAGAAGATGATGAATTCCAATGGTTGTTGGTAGTGCTCCTATGTGTTTTCCTTTTCCTGAGTGCTTCACAAACTCAAGTCCTCTAAGTCTCTTCTCGTATCGATCACGAATTGAATTACCAACCTAGGAAAAGGATTTTGGAAATGTATTTAACCTAAGCTGGAAAAGGTTATGTGACCTACGTCGGTTGAGATATAACCAGCTTCCGTTAAGGTGGGAATATCTAGGTTGGCCCAAAATATCCAGATTGTTGCTATTTTTGGCTTGATCTCCAACCTTCTTCCGAGTATTGAGTGATGGATCATGGAAAGATAAGTAGGATTATTTTTAGGTTTGTTAATAGGAGTTAATTCTATGTTTAAACTAAGTCATAGTTGGTTAGGATAGGTTTAGACTTGGTCTTAGGTCATTAATGAGGTTTTAGTGGATCATTTGAGAGAGGTGGCTAGGTAAGTTAGCTAGGTGAGGTGGTTAAGTGAGGTTATTAATTAATTTAATTAATATAATTAATTCAATTAACATGTGCACTAGGGGATATGCATAGGTAGGTGATACTTAATTTAATTAATGGGGTTTTAAGGGAGTATGCCCCAATTTTGGTGTCTACACCTACATTTGGCTCTATTCCTACAAATATCCTTGATACTATTATTCAACATGACAATGCCAACACTAATGATTCTGATGATGAGGTTGATGTCGTATACCTTAATGATGACACACTATGCAATCTTAACTTTACTCCTTTAGAGATAGATGAGTCCTACTTCAATGATACTTTTTTGTTATTGGCCTTGGTGAATATCAATTCAAGAAACCCCCTCCTTTTACTAATGTTATGATACTTTTTCAGGGGTCTATCCATACATTGGACATCATACCATCTCTTCTCCAAGAGCACTCTGGATATCCGTTGCCTCCTTTTACATGTACACTTTTCATACATAATTATTATCGACCTCATATCCCATTCAATCCCACTTGTTTTGACATTGTTTGCACACATGATGGCTTGGCTCAACGAGGTTTCACACTGGATGATCTCCTCCATCCACTTAATTCTCCTCACCTCTATCACAAATATGTTTGCATCACTGCTTCTTATGGCCTCCTGTCTTCCATCTATTTTTCTTTATTGCACGCTCTTCTCATACTTCTCCACTTACACTTGGGTAGTATTGGCTTGACTACATTGGTGGCACTTTGGATCCTAATCATATTGATATCACATTTCCTATTCCTTTTGGTCGTGTTTCTATTTGTAATGATTCATTTCTCAACTATACACAAAATATTACTCATTGGTATGCACATGGTTTTCCACTACCACCTTTTACTGATGAAGAATATGCAATGGGCATGTACAATTTATGCCACAATGGCTCTTTATGTGATCAATCCCATATTATTGCTTACCAATTCTCAACCACTTCTCCGTTTGGATTCAACCATGAAAATTATGATCTCTTAGATGATGTTATTTGATTCTTCTCTAAATCATACACTTGGGGGCATCACACTCATTATTCCCCCCTTCTAGCATTATCAAGTGTCTCTTATTTCTACTATTACACTTTGTGCTTAATAATTCCTATTTCTAATAAATCATCACATAACTTAATATAAATCTTATATCATCATTACCCTATGATGAACTCTTGTTCTCAAGTTAACACTTGACCGTTGAGGGCATCCTACATATATGAACCTCACACATCACACATTTTACTCTCCACACTTCACGATACATCCTTATAGCATTATATTCTCACACATCATACTACCCTATGATGCACTCTAGTTCCATGGTTGATACTCAACTACTGAGGGTATAAATCTGAAATGAACCTCACCCCATTCACTCTTTATGCTCGTACTTCATAATACATCTTTCTATCATCTATTTCAAACCATTTCCCAATGACACACTCTTGTTATATGGTTCATTCTTGATTTTCGAGGGGTATTTTATAAACAAACCTCATCTCATAGACATTCATACACATTCGTTGGGGACACGTTGCTCCTATCACATTAACATCTTGTAGTTTCACAAACAAGGACGGAAGCTTGTGTAATTTATTAATGTGAAATCAATCACTTACAATAGTGCAGGCTACAATATTTATACATATTGGACAGCTTGATATAAACAAATATGGAGTTATAACTATGCAAAAACAAACTAAAATACAGTAGCTTTCAAAATACATCCAAGAAGCACAAATGAATAATGACATAATTGTTATAACAACATAACAATTATACCCGTGAATATAATAAGACAAATATGGTTAATAAAACCATATAACATTATACAACTAATTAATATAATGTAATAATGTTATAAAACTATATAACAATAATTAATTATACAATGCATAATTAATTATCCTAACATTCCCCCTTAATTTTGCATTGTCTCAAGGGATGAGGAGAGGAACTCTCTGAACAACTTGAACTTGTCACGTGCAAGTGACTTTGTGAAGATATATGCTCGTTGTTCAGTTGTTGGAAAAAATTGAAGTTGTATGTTGTGCTTCAACACATGCTCATGTATGAAATGAACTTGTACCTCGATTTTCTTTGTTCTTTCATGAAAAAGTGGATTACAAACAAGTTTGAGAACACCTTCATTGTCAACATACATAGTGGTCGGTTTGTCTTGTGGTATTCCAAGTCCTAGTATGTGATGTAGCCAAATCGCTTCACAAATATCTTCTTCTGTAGAACAATACTCAAATTTTGTGGAAGAATGAGAAACAAAGTTGTTTTTCTTGATTCCCCATGATATTGGTCCAGGTCCCATAAAGAATACAAATCTGAAGTGATTTTTTTCATCAATATTACCCGCATGATCTAAATATGAATATCCCGACAAGAAGAAGTTTTCATTCTTCTTGTATTCTAGACCAAGATCCACCGGTCCTTTGAGATATATCAAAATGCACCTTTGTCTTCCGATGAAAAATTTGGGTTCTGCGCATGAACCTAGATAGATAGCTCAACTGCAAAGCTGATATCTAGTCTAGTTTAGGTCGGGTAAATGAGACTCCCAATCAACTACCAATAGAGAGTGGTACTTACCTCGGAGATGGATCGAATGAGATAAGCTGTAATTTGTTATCCATAGGTGTAGCAATCGGTGTGCAATCCATCATCCTTAATTTCTCAAGAATTGTCTTGGTATGTTTCATCTGAGAAACAAATATGTGATTCTCTTTCTACCATAATTCCAATCAAGACAATAGTGCATTATCCCGAGATCTGTCATGTCGAATGATCGATTAAGATCTTTCTTTTTTACATCGATCATCCTCACTAAGTTGCCAATGATGACTAGATCGTCAACATAGACAAAGAACAATCACAATATCCCCCCTTTCTTTTTGAGGTAAATATTGGGATCGTATGGATTTCTAACAAATCCATACTATACGATATGCTCATCAATTTTGATGTACCATGCTCGGGGTGCCTATTTGAGGCCATACAAATATTTCCTGAGTCTACATACCTTTGCTTCTTGACCAGGTACTACATATCCCTCAGGTTGAGTCATATAGACTTCTTCTTGTAAATATCCATTCAGAAAGGCACTTTTTACATCCATCTGATGGACTTTCCAACCAAACTATGTAGCTAGAGAAAAATCATCCTAATCATTTTGATCTTAGCTATGGGAGAAAATGTATCCTCATAGTCAATGCCTTCTTTTTGTACATACCCCTTTGTTACTAGTCTTTCTTTATACTTGTCCACTATCCCATCTGCTTTGTACTTCATTTTGAATATCCATCTGCATCCAATGGGTTTCTTCCCTGGTGGAAGATCAACAAGCTGCCAAGTGTTATTTTTCATTACTGATTGATATTCAGAGTCCATGGCATCTTTCCAAGATTTTGACTATAGGGATTCCTGGACTATAGAGGGCTCATTAGACTCAATAACTCTACTCATCAAAGAAAAGTTAACTTCTTCTCTTGCTTTACTATGAGTCCATGGTCTAGGGGTGGATGTATCTAGTGGAGCATCCATTCTTGCATCTCGTAACGTGTTAGTACACCACTTGGGCATATGTTGAACTGTTCCCATGGGTCGTGGTTCTATCAAATCATCACCAACATCCCCATCATCACTTTCATCATCAGTGGGAACATCAGCTTCAATTTTTACAACTAGTGAAGAATCTACATCAGGTGAGTCTGGAGGAGGAGACTCTGCTTCCTTATTCTCAAATAACTTGACATCTATGGTGGTGTAGAATTTTTTGGTCTTTGGATCCATCAATCAGTACTCAAGAGTCTCTTCACTGTACCTAATGAAGATGAGTTTATGTGACTTTATGTCCAATTTCTTTCTATTTTACTGGGTATGGTATGTGCATACTTTCTTTGCACTCGAATACTCTAAGGTGTGCAATAGATGGTTTCTGCTTTGAGCATGCTTCTTGTGGTGTTACTCCGTCAAGAGAACCTATGGGCACTTTTTTCAACAAATACACTGTTTTCTTTGTTGCTTCTACCTAAAATGTCTTTACAAGTCTAGAATCATCGATCATGCATCACACCATTTACATGATAGTATGATTTCTTCTCTCAATAACACCATTTTGCCGCGGTGTAAGTGGAGGAGGCACTTGTTGATGAATCCCGTGAGCTTGTAGGTAGTCTTTGAAATCATTATTGGTGAATTCCCCCTCGATTTGAGTGGAGAGTTCTAATGTGATGACCATTTTTGTTCTCAATAACTACTTTGAACTTTTTGAAGGTTTCAAAAGCTTCACTTTTCTTGCGAAGAAAAAAATCCACATTTTCCTTAAATAGTCATCAACACAAATCATGTAGTTCTAAAAGCCAAAATAACTTGGTTGCATCGGACCACAAAGATCGGTATGAACCAGATCAAGCTTACCATGAGCTCGATATGTACTCTTCTGGAATGAAGCTTTGTGTTGTTTTCCTACTAGGAAATGAGGACACTTGTTTGTATCCTTCTAAAGAGATGGTAAATGTACCATATTGCGTTGGTGAAGTGTCTCGAGATACTTGAAACTAACATGACCAAGTCTTCGATGCCATCTGTGCTAAGGTAGAGTTCTTAGCCATAAGTTCCTGATCATCTCTGTGGAAAAAATCAAGTTGGAACATGTGTCCCACATTGGAGGCTTTTGCAACTATTTTTGAGCCTTGTGATTTGTCTCGAATCAAACATGTTTTCTTGTCGGAATGAATATCAAAGTCAATTTTTAAGTTGTAATCTAGGATTTGACTGACTGAAGAGTAGATTTTTAGTCAACCCAGGGACATATAAGACATCTGATAGTATACAATTGCATGAACCAAGGGGTAGAGAAATGTTCCCAATCCCCTAAATTGTATATGAAGAATCATCACCCAATGAAACATGGTTTTTCGAAGGCGTGTCCCTCATTGAATTAAACCAGTCTCTGTGGTTGGTCATGTGTTGAGTGGCTCCCAAATCAACATACCAAACATCACTAGATGACATGGAAGGTTCACTTGATCAAGCAATGTACAAGAAGTCTTCATTATCTAAATGTTCTTCTTTCTCAACAATATTTCCTTACTGATGGGGTCTTATTTTCCAATTCCCATTTTTCTACCCTTGATTGTAGTTTGTATGTCCCTTGTGATATTGTTGGTGTTGAGGTCTAGAGTTTCTTGATGAACCTTTCTTATAAGTGTTATACCAACAATCTTTCAATTCATGTCCTCTTTTATAGATTGGACATTTCTTCTTCTGTTGTTTGTCCCCTTGATGTTGATATTGATTCTGATGTTGGGACTTTTGATAGGAATTAGGTTTTCCTTTACCTTTTCCTTTCCATTTTTGATGCAAAGAAAGTGCTTGCTCTTCTTCATCATTTTTATTATGCATGGCTTCCTCTTGTTGTAGTATGTTTACCAGCTTGTCAAAACTAATTGTCGTATCTGAAAATTTTAGTGTTGTTACAAAAATGTGATAAGAAGAAGGTAGAGATCTCAGAACAATGGGAACGAGAGCTTCATCTATAACCTCTTCTCTCATGGCTAGAAGTGAAGCCCTTAACTCTTCAACTCTTCTCAAGAAAGCTTTGATTTTCTCATTCTGCTTGAACTTCACTGTGTGTAACTGAATGTGCAAATTTAGTATGACATTATTTTTTTAACTCATATACTATGCTCAACTTATCCCACGCTTTGTTGGTTGTTTTGGAATCTCGAATGTGGTATTACACATCGTCAGACACTCCAAACAATATGATGAGTTTGTATTTCTAATCTTCTCTATCAAAATGTATCTACATTGTGTTGTATCAGTAGTTGATTTGGTTAGGGTACCATTCACAACAATCCAGATCTCTTCAAACTCAAGATATGTCTTTATTTTTTCTTCCATGTAGCATAGTTGTTTCCTCTGAGTAGTTATGAATCTAGAAGAAAAAATTTGGGGGCATTGGTGCCCATTTTGTAGAAATCACTGACAAGGTTAGGCTCTTATCACTCAGGTATAAATTCTCTCAATCTATATCAAATCATCTGATATAGTAAATATTTCTATATATGCTGCCCTTCCAATATACCCAGAGGTATGTGGAAGAAGCTATCCTTTCTTTATACCCACGGCGATACGTGAAAGAGGTGTTAACGTACATGAAATAATTCAATACGTGGTACCAAGATAGTATTGAAAGGGGTCTGTGTGATTATTGACACCGGCTCAAAGAAATATCCTCATATGTGTGTGTAACTTTGCTATATAGTTGGATAATTTCTCAGTCTAAATTTATGTTGTGCAATCATTCATAGACGGATGGGATGGCTCATAGTGTGTGCACTGTGACCTTATTACTCCCCGTTGATTTAAAGGGTCGATGCCTAGATGACGTTGTTGCAGCTATATTAGGCATTAAGTGCAGTAGTAGTTGCGATGGCTTTACCCAAAGGAACTTCCCGGAAAGGCAATGTATATATACGGACGTTGTGAATGAGATCTAGGATCTCGTGAGTGTTTTAGAACCAATTTTATTGTTTTTGTTTACAACTCTCTGCTAGTTTCGAGTAGTTACAATTTTTGGCGACTATGGCAACCTACAAATTAGTACAATATACTGAAGCATGCAATTACATTCAAAAATTTGGAAAAAAATGAATGGCAAGTAATTTATTTTTTTTTTTTTTGGGCCACACAGTGGCCTCTGGAGCCCAAAATGACCCTTAATGCCAAAAATTACAAAAAAATAGCTAAAATGCAATTTTTGGTGTACCCCCTTTAGCAATTGTTGTTCGAATGAAAAAAGGCCTAATAGGAGAAAAAAATTGCCTCAAAATAGGGTTTTCCTCGCTAAAGGTTTAGGGGTGGTTTTAGCTATGACTAAGTAGTTTCGTCAAGGTTTTTCCACTAAACTCACCTCCATGGTGCTTTCACTATTTTTTCACTAAATTCAAATTGGTTTAAAAAATTAGTTGGGCGTGGGGGTTGAACCCCAAACCTTCCACACCCAAAGACTTCCACTTATCCAACTATGCACCTTGTGCGCTTGGGATATAAAATGAAGGAAAATGAATTTGTATTAAAAAAATGGAATAACCTTTGAAAAATGTGACATGACAGAGGCTCCACGTGAGCCGCATGCGTGGAGGAGAGCTTGTATGCATATTAGGGTTTCTCCAAGTGTAAAACACGGATCGAAGTTCTTTTATGTTCTCCTTTTTGTTGATTATATTTGCCTCCATTTTGTATTTGCTTGTGTGTAGGTTGTTCATGTCATGTGGCGGTTTGGCTATCCCGTGAAGCTCAATCCACCTTTTTTTTATTGATGATGTACAGTCATTTTATTGATTTGTTGTCATTCCTTATTGATTTTCTTCACTTTTTCATGTACTGTGTTTTGTTTTTTGTTGGTTCTTTGATATATGCTCTCACGGTTTGTTTGTTTCCCTTGGTGAAAACTTTTTGGGGTCAATCGACGGCTCGTGGGAGTGGAGGAATCTCACGATGAAGACTATACTGGGGTTCATAAATGGAAAGCCAATGTGAAGTAGGTCGCAGTCATTGAGGGAGCCCGAGGAGGATGTGGAGGTCGCTTAATTTTGGTGCAGCTTGCTATTTGATCTCCGTCGAATTACTTAAGTGTTGTAAGACCGAGAAATCATTACTCAAGTATGTGCGAGTTGTAGGGATTCCATACGGATCAACCTTGGCATGGAGAGCTGCTCGATGGGAGCTCAACTCTTTTCCAATGCAATAGAACTCATTCTTCTCAGTGCATAGCTTGGTATGGGCTCGGCCTTCAAATGGTGTAACCCATCCTAGCAGCTCAGTCTTCTTTACTTTCACAAAGTCCCCTCCAAATGCAGCAACTTACTAATATTAGTAGAGACCAAAGGTACCTCTCATATTAGAGATAAAACCCTTGTTTGGGGAAAAAAATTTTAAAAAAATCCTGCAACAAATTTCTCCAGTGCGGGGTGCACCAATCTGAAAAAAAATGTGTTCCAAACACCTGGAATGGAAGAGGGGGTTATGGAGATGCAGGGATGTTTGGGAAGTTTTTGGAGGCAACACAGGCTCTCTTAGAAAGAAAATTCTTCTCCAAGACTCTTCTCTTCCTACTGCAACCTCTCTTCAACCCTTTGTTGCTTCACAGGTCTAGATTCCTACTCTGGTACCAAATGTAGTTTCACAAATAGGGACGGAAGCCTGTATAATTTATTAATGTGAAATCAATCACTTACAATAGTGCAGGATACAATATTTATACATATTGGATAGCCTAGATACAAACAAATATGGAGTTGCAACTATGCAACAACAAACTAAAATACAGTAGCTTCCAAAATACATCCGGGAAGCACAAATGAATAATGACATAATTGTTATAACAACATAACAATTATACCGTGAATATAATAAGACAAATATGGTTAATAAAACCATATAAAATTAGACGACTAATTAATATAATGTAATAATTTTATAAACCTATATAATAATAATTAATTATATAATGTATAATTAATTATCCTAACACATCTTGCATCTATCACATCACACTCATACATATTTATATCTTGGTTGCACATTACTCTTTATTGCTTATACTCACATGTACACTTTATTTTCCATGCTAAACGGGCACATAATATGTCATTATATTTTCTATATACACATGCACTTTCACTTGTTCTTTAGTTTTGAATGCGGACTTCTTACGAGATGTTTACATGTTGCACCGATGTTTGCTTTGCACCTCTTACCAATACCACTAAGGATCATGGGGAATATACCTTTACTATTCTTACACATTTACAGTGCTATCATTTCATTATATGTTACTTTCTAATTTTTCTAGAACACTATGTATCTTATCTATACATACACTTCTTGACATACTTGTTATCTTTCTAACAATGTGCAACATTTTCCTTGTAGGAACTATTTGCCACCATGGTTATTTGTTACACTTTTATTTTCATTGTTTTTTACTTGTATGTCATTTTTGTGGGTTATAACCTATGTCTTGTTTGATCATTACTTGTATACTTTTGGCTACTTTGGCCCTGATTGTCTAATGACATTGTGAGTGATGTCCCATGTCCGGAACCCACTTTTTACGGTCCATCTTGTATGCACATTTTCTTGTTACATTTTTTTCTATGACATGTTTTCTAATTGTTCTCCTAACACATGTTTCTAGCCATTTTGTTTTCACAGGACTTGGTTTCTACCATGCATATGCATGTCCCCCATGTAGGGTATCCACTTGACACATTTTTAGGTCCTCTCCTTTGGACCGCATGCTCCTATCAGTGTCACGTGCACCCCAAACGAGGGGCATACATTGGGTGAATCAATCACCCCATACATTAGCTCAGAGATATAATACATGCCTACATAGTACAAGAACATAATAGATTTCTGATCACATAATAGACCGATTCGACTTGGGTCCTCGGCATAGAATAGAAAACAACACCTAGCACTAAATAGTAGTGCCTTGGCACTGTTTCCTCCCACAGGAACCTATTTCTTAGGGGCACATACATAAATTTTCTTAGATAAACATAGTCTACAAAATGTCACGAGTAGTTTCACGGGATCAGAAATGGCCTCAGATTAAAGAATGCATTCAATCTCCTTCAATTAGGACAATCAATACATTTGGAATAATACGAAACAAACATGGGACGTACCATCTATAGTGGTGCTTATTCGGAAAGCAATCATGGAAGGAGAGTAACACTAGACCTCTCTCCCCAACACTCTTATGTCGTGGTGTGAGATCACCCAGAAAACTTGCTCTTAGAGTGAGATTGCCCAAAAACTCGTTCTTGGCATTAGCTAGCCCAAAAATCATTTTTGGCATGAGATCGCCTAAAAACTTTCTCTACATAGAATTTTTAGGACATCTTTCTATCCTTTTACACTCATGATCATCAGGTGCACACTTTCCTTTTACTACTTTTTCACATTTAAAAATTTTTACATACTTTTACATATTTTTCATAATACATAACTTTGAATACTCTCTCACTCTTGTTTTAAAGGTTCATCCCGAATACCCAACAATACATATCCCTACATCAAGCACAACAATAGTTCCATTCTTAATACGCAACAAGAATCAGCCCTATATATCAAGCACAACAACAGTACAACACAATACACTTCACCCCTAGGATCACTTCCTCTTTCTTAGCTTCCACACTTTATTTTAATCACTTCACACTTTTACTTGTCTCTTTCGAGTGTTATTGCCATCACACTCTACAATTTTATCAGTTACACATATCTTATATACTTTATGTTATCGATTATTCACTCAATTACATAAATTTGGGGCAAATGTAGACATAAAATCACACGCTTGGGTACATTTCTAGGTCTTAAAAGCATATTTACATTCATATGATTCCTAAGTGTTGGCCACTATGTGTATTTGTTGTCATTAATGTCAATTCCATTGATGTAAAATGGATTGATGATGTCATATGATTATCCATGAAGTGTTATTCGATTGTCAAAGATGAAGGTTGATTGGTAGTGTCAGGATTTGGTGAGTTGTCATGGTGGCCTGACATGGTTCTAGCCTACATAGTCATGGTATGAGTCTTCTTGAGGTGATTAGTTGATGTCATGAGGTCATACATGGTTTTTATGGTGTGTCAAGAGTATCTATGATTTCGCATGAGATCATCATGGTCGAGGTCATGAGGTGTCATGGTTGAGTCAAGTCTTTCCAGGCCTATTCCTAGACCTAGAGCATGCAAAATGAGGAGGTGTGATATTTGGATATTATCAGTATTATCCAAGCATGGTAACAATGTTTTGACATGGTATAGTAGGTATATGATGATTTTCAGCTCAGCATTCGTGATACGGTGATTGTATGAGGTCTTTGGGAAGAAAACAGTGAGACACATACAAGTAAGCACAAGTAAGTCTTATTGTTTGAAGAGATTGATATGAATTTAAGATATATGTTGCATTATATAAGTTATAGGATGTTTTCATGGTGCTTCATGACAAATTTCAGGTCATTCTGAAGAATATATTTGAAGATATGCAAGTTTTAATAAAGCGAGTAAGTTTCAATGCGTTTTTAAGCATATGTGGACCTTCGATGCTCGTTGTAGAATTGTATGATTTGCATGGGGATGTGATAGATTTTTATCTTCTTAGGTAAGTTATGAATCTTTCAAAAAAATAATTAGGTGGTTTGATTGTCACATTTTTATGAACGATCATTAAGAAGGAAAATGATTTAAAACCACGACAAAACCCTAACTAGGAGAAACTTATAGAAGAGTGAGTATTATGAGCTTGTTTTGATTGCTAGTGAAAAAATTATGATTGGATGTTGTATAGGACTCTTCCATATTTCCAGAAATGTATGTTAGAGCATGTGGTGATATGTGGGCCCCACGAAAATGATTGTTTCGAAGAGTTGTAGTCTAAGGAGAAAATTTTCAAATGAGATATGATCTAAATTGTCATTTCTAATAGCCTGGGAGTTTTTATAGATTTTAATGATATTTTAATATCATAGGATGATGAAAAAGTGAAAAGTGTGCCCTATTTGTGAAGATTGGTTTTGGGGAAGTTTGGAGAAGCTTGTAGTAAAATTGAGATTGTAGGAGCTACATGCGGATTTATGACTCAATTAAAGTTTTTTCTGTGAAGCTTGTTTAGAGATATTTATAATGGTATATCAAACTTGAATATTGGATAATGTATGCAAAATTTATGATCTGTTCTTTGAGGGTCAATATTGAAGGATGCTTGTTTTAGTAGGGTGCAAATCGCTACATAAGGTAAAGTGATGATTTATAAGTTTTCATGCATGGTGAATGTTTCTTAGTTATTAGGAATAATTTTTAAGTGTGTTCCATTATTTGGTAAATATTTTAAGTATCTTTTTGATGATGAATCATATAGGGCAAGCAATCAGTTCTTTAGTCCAAGAAGGGTTAAAAAGTAGTTTGCAGAGATCAGCTTGGTTGAAGGCCTTCAACTTGGAGTTGGAATGAGTTATTATATTTTATGGAAATTTAATTCATATATATTTCCAATGATGTATGTATTATCTCATGATGATATATTTTGGTCATTCATTCATGTCGGTTTGTGAAGAACTTTGTGTGTTGGTTTTCAAGACAATTTTGCTTCATCGAAATATTGAGTTGTTTAGAGAATTAAATGGATGATTTGATGTTGGATATCATTTGGAATTTTAAAAGGGTTGAATTTGGAATATATTTAAGGAACTTTTAGTTCTTAAAAGTGATAGACAGTGTTAATCAATTGCTGAGTTTGCAAAGCGGTTTTGGGCGACTTATTTGGTGAAGGAAAACATAGTGTGGTTTGAACTGAGGTTGTTTCATGAGTTATAACTTTCATATAAGTGTTCTATACATTCTATTATTTTCATTAAGTGGTAACATGACATATTTTAGGTGGTCTTGAGGCCCAAAGGTAAATTCAGGTTGTTGGAAACAACTATTTTGTGAAGGTAATGAGTCAGTGGGCCCATTAAATGAAATAATCTGATTGGTTCATGTAAATTTCAATCATGGTTGATATTTAAATATCATATTACTCATGTGTGGTGATTTTTATATCATTTACTAAAAATAGTTTTGGAATGGGGAGATTTTTTCATCCTAGTGATGGGATTTTGAGGCTTGTTGATGCATGATAAGTGGTTTTTGGCTAAAGTGACCTTTATGGGTCATTTTGTGATTGTAATGAATTTATTTAAATTTTTATATGTTTTATGAGTCAAATTTATGATGAGGTACTGACCTCTCTTAGGTTGGAGATAAGAAATGCATATAAAGGTGAAGTTTGAGCTCATTTTGTGAGCTAGTCTTACATGGGTGAAAAGTGACCCATAGGTGAGTGAATTACAGGTATGAGGGCATTTTTTAGATCTGATCAGATTATTTATAGGTTGAAGACTGATTTAGAATATTTTTGCAATATTTTAGAGTAAATACAAGTCCAAGAAGATCTAGGGAGAGTGATTTGAAGAAGCGTGCTTGAGAGAGGGTATGAAGGAATTTGGATCTGGATTTTGGGATCACTATCAACTATGGTATAAGCATATTTTTAGTGGTCATAATTCTAAAAAATATTGAGTGATGATTCATATTCATACAATTCTCTTTTTGTGTGTAATATCAATATGGGTTTATGGGTTAGTGCTCCTTGTGGGCTTGGTGCCTCACTAAAGCAATCTCTTGTGATGTGTAATATTCACTTGATTCCTTGTTGTGTGTAATATCAACAAATTTTTCAATGGGTTTTCATCCCCTTTAGGGTTTCCCACTTACATCTTGTGTTTATGTTCTCTCTCTCATGTTTCATGTTTCATGTTTCATGTATGATGCACACCTAATAAGCTAATGTGGAATGTATATGATTGAATGGATGTTGTATTAATGGTAAATGAATGATTGAATTTATAGGACACATTCACCCCCTCGCAGATCCATTTTTCTTCTAAAAATTGGTATCATATTAGGTCCTTTTGAAGCAAATCTAGAAGGATATCATATAAGCACAAGCAATGATTAAATCTTCATATATTAAGGAGGAATGAAATAACTCAATAATATATTGATGCCTACCAAAATCAGCTCAAGGACATGGAAATAGAGCATGATTAAGCCATTAATGATTTGAAATCTCAAGTGGAAAGCTTTTCTAAATCCCTGAAGGTGAAAGAAGACTCTAGTTTCAGGTATGAAGAAAAGTTGAAGACCCTAGAATCAGATTTGTAAAATGCATCTAGTAGGTTAAGGATGTATGAGAGGCTTGAGAAGATCTCTAAATCTCTTGATGGAGTTTTAGAAGGTCAAAAAGCCACGGTTGACAAACTAGGCACTGGGGTTTGTAGGAGAAAATGTGAAGAGTGATGAAGAACTTTGTGTAAGTTCCAAATTAGGTGTTATGGTGACAAAAATTTGAGAAGTTCTAAATCCATTATACAACCTAATAATATAAGGTATGGTTCATCATTTCATATATATTACTTTGTTTGTTATGGTTTTGGTCACAGAGCTAGAGATTACAAGAGGGGGTCTCCTAGGGATGATGTAGGTCTCTTCAAAGGTGAATTATTTTCATGTTATGAGTATGGTAATAAGGTAAAGGATTGTGGATGGAATCTTAGTGTGTTTGATCCTAGAAGAAAGAGAAGTGTTGTTTTCTTCAATTACTAACAATCAGGTCATATAGCAAGAAGAAGTTCATTGCAAGGTCTTATCCTATGGTCAAGAAGGATGTTGTTCAATATAAAGATGTCAATAGATCATATTCTCGATCGAAATGTAGCCTGATACAATAAAGTTTGTAAAATAGGGAACTAGAGCCATCAAGATGGGAGGAAAGTTCAATCAAGGAAGTATGTTTGCCTTAGTTGAGGGACTCGAGATATGAAGAAGAACGCATGTGCCTGAATGCATTCCATTCCCAAATACATGATAAGATGAAAAATCTAGAAATATGGGACACGACAAAAGTTGTAAGGTATGACAAGTGATCCCTTAATGTGCCTTTGAAGTTATTTTCATTATAAGGTGTCTGAATTTGTAAGTGTGTTTCATTCATCATTATCCTGAGGTCTTTTTCATAATAGGTGGTCTAATTTCTCTAATTTTTCATCATGTCCTTGTATTGTTAAGTCTATTTCAATGAAAAGAGTTATATGTGTGTATGATGCTCTATCAAAATATTTCAAGGTGTCTATGTGATATCAATAAAATTTGTATGTGATCATTTCAAGGTTTAGTAAATATTACAAGTTAAATAATCTGTCTATGAGTTCTCAAATTAAAGATTGTTTGGTTATGAGCTTTATCACGATATTTGAGTCTTATGAAGGTCTATTGAATAATTCCCTATTAAGAAGGTCTTAATTTTGTATGGGCTTGGATGTTTCATCAATTCAAATTCATAGTATCATGATTATCATGATGATTGTCTTGCATTAAGGAGAAAAAGTGTCCTCTCAGTCAAGGTATGCATCAAGGTTTTCAAAATTTCATAGGTTGAGTTCTTATATAACACAATGGTGTAATGAGGTATGGTCATGCTTTGATTTGTTTCTTGAAGTCTAAGTTGTCCCGATTCAAAAAAATTGTACCTCACGAGTCAAAGAGTGAAAGTTTGGCTCCTTGCTAAAGCTTTACATGTATGTTATGTCATGATAAGTCATCTTAAGAGGATCTGTGGAGAACACCAATACATCTGGTCTAAGTGTTGTGTACTTTGTATGTGTCATATTTAAGGTTGCATCAAGAAGTGTGTTAGTATGTGTGTGAGTTAATACAAGGGCGTAAGTCATTGTTTGAAGAATTTGAACATGGTCATGTCTTTGTTTCTATGAGTTGTGTAAAGCTTGCATCATTTCCTAGTCAAAAGGTTACGTGTTCGTGATATGTCTTTGTGATATGGTTATGTCATATAGTCAATACAAATATTCCTATACACTATTATTGATTATGTGTTATCATTGGATTGGTCATGACAAGTTATGAAAAGTATCGTATTTCTATCATAAGCCTATGAATTCATTTATGTCATGAAGGAGATTATGCTCGAGTTTTTGTCAAGTTGTTCTCAGTTCATCAAAAGGTATCTCTGTAAAGAGCATGAGTATGGTTCATAGTGTGGTTTAAAAGTCTTCAAGATTATTTAAGGGTCTCTAAGGTTTTGAGGTAATAAATTTATCCATCCGTGATTATGTGTTCTTAGGTGT
Source organism: Taxus wallichiana var. yunnanensis (assembly GCA_018340775.1). Lineage (NCBI taxonomy): Eukaryota > Viridiplantae > Streptophyta > Pinopsida > Cupressales > Taxaceae > Taxus > Taxus wallichiana. The sequence goes on from CM031239.1 coordinate 193,101,665, forward strand.
ATTCGGTGTCCTCAAGATGTGTGAAGGATGTCTTAAGTTGATTTATGAATCATTTTCAAGTGTCTAAGATGTCTAGGCCTAGGTATGAGTCAAAATATTTGTTATTGTGTCATCATTTGGATTAGATGTCACTCGACATGTGTAAAATGTTTCAAAGGATGTGTATGATTCACAGAGGTGGTTTGAAGGTGAGATGAGTCATCAAACATGATGACTTGAAGGATTGTTGCAAAGTTTATGATGAATGATTAAAAAAAAGACAAACAAATTTCAAGAGATCTCAAGAAGTGATATGAAGGAATTTCAATGCTTGAAGGAGTAAATGATTAAATTAAAGGATAAAAGTAGAATAAATCATCCTAATGGTGAGAAATTTGATATTCACGAGGTTTCACACCTTTAAAAAGTCATAGCTTCTTGGAATTCATAATAGGTCTTCAAATTTGACAGGGTAGAATGATAGAGACCTAATTTTCAAGAGGCAATGTTGCATATTGTGGAAGGATTACAGAGCTTATAGAGAGGCATCATGGGTCAAAAATATATGCTTTGGTCATGAAAGTACTACATCAGCTTTTTGATAGTGAGACAAGTCTAAATGGTGCAAATATCAAGTCTGGAAGGAAGTTGTTTGAGTCCATTTGGGTGTTTTTTTCTCTGTTGTTGCATTTTTGCTGACATTCTATTATGTTTTTGTTGTGATTTTTTGCCTTTAACGAGTTACAAAATTGGGATTCTAAGTTGATGTGTAATTTGTCAAGCCTACATATGAGTGTTGTAGGTTTGTGTATGAGGAAATATGGTATGCTACATGTTTGATTTTCTCACCAAGACAAGGGGAGCTTGAGTTTCTTCTCTAGTAAGAGTTTTAGATGTCTAGAAGGTATGTAAGGCTAAGTTTGTTTTGAATGTCAGTCTATTGCATGGTGTCAAGATCAAAAGTAAAGAAGAGTAAATTACCCAGGTTTTTGGTTCAATGACTATGAAAAGAAAGAAAACTTGTAAGGTACAGGTGTGAGAAGGTTCTACAAGTCAGAGGAAGTTGGTTTGTACTCCAACAAGTGTATTAGTGGAATGAAGAGAAAGCTTGAATGACAATGATTAGCTATGTTGTAGGTACTATAACTATATGGAGATATAAAATGCATATCTACATGTATGTGAAGGATTAAAAAAATATCATCAAATCAAGGGTATCATGTTTGGTTGTAAGTTAAGTTTGGAAGTTGCAAAATTGTTTGGTAGAGTTATACTACAAATGTTTATGGATCTCTTCAAAGGTGAAGTGGTTTTTGACTCAAACTAGTATAAAATATTGCAAAGGAGATTACGAGATCTTTGAAATGTTGCTTCAGGATAGATGTACGAGATGATATGACATATCGTTGGCATCCGAGTAAGGTAAATGCTTAATTTTTTACATTTTAAGTGAGATACAGGTAGTATGATTCAGGCGAGCTTCGGAGGAGCTATTAGGAGTTGTTTCATATTTTGTATGAAATTATAGAGCATAAAGAAGTTTAACAACAATTTATTGAAGATGTATTTTAGTGATAATGGTCCTAAATGAGGTTATGATAGTGTTAGAGGAGGTAGATTTATTGAATATTGACATGGTATATACTAAGAAGAAGTTGTGGAACATGTAAGATGACCTAGAGGGATATGTTTAGCATAAATGAAGAAAAAAGTGAACTAGATATTGCTTACAGGTCCATGGATCATTCATTGTTGTTGTTGAGATCAGACAAGAGAAACTACACTCCAATGGGGAGTCTTTTGAGCAAGTAAGTTGAGTTTGTGCATTGTTTCCATTGTGTCATGTTGTGTGTTGTCATTTTCCATGTATTTTTATCATTGTAGCCTTTTTCATATATTTTAAAGGGGGAGAGAATCATCATAAACATGGAAAGAATTCATGTAAGTTGTTGGTCTTGTTGGTTGTCATCAATGTTTCTAAAGGTGGTTGCCATCAATGACAAAGGGGAGATTATTGGCCACCGAGTGTATTTTTTGTCATTGATGTCAAGTATATTGATGTAAAATGTAGTCATTATGTTATATGAGTCTCCATGAAGTGTTATTCGAGTGTAAAATATGGAGGTTGATTGGTAGTGTAGGATTTGGTGAGTTATCATGGTGTCTTGGCATGGTTCTATCTGCATAGTCATGGTATGAGTCTTCTTGAGGTTATTGGTGAATTTCATGAGTTCATACATGGTTGTTATGGTGTGTCAAAAGTGTCATGAGTCTGCGTGAGCTCAAAGCATAGTCGAGTCATGAGGTGTCATGGTTGAGTTAGGTCTTTCAGGGCCTATTCTTAGCCTTGGAGCATGTAGAATGATAAGGAGGTGTGAAATTTGGAGATGATCAGTCTTATCAGAGCATGGTCATAGTTTTTTTGCATGGTATATCAGGTGTGTGATTAGTTTCAGGTTAACATCCCGGTGATACCATGATTGTATGAGGTCCTTGAGAAACAAAACGGTGAGAAACATACAAGTAAGCATGGGTATGTCTTATTGGATGGAGATATTTAGATGAATTTGGGATAGATTATGATTTTAATAAGTTATAGGATGTTTTCATGGTGCTTTATGACAATTTTTAGGTCATCTAAAGAAGATATTTGAAGATATGTAAGTTTTAGTGGCTTAGGGTAAGTTTCGAGTGTGTGTTTTAGGCATATGTGGACCTTCTAATGATCATTGTGAATTGTATGATTTTCATGGGGACCTAAGATATTTTTCATAGCTTATTAGTTCAGTTATAAATATTTCACAAAAATATCGAGGTGGTTTTATTGTCACATTTTTATGCACAATCGTCAAGAAGGTAAAGTGGTTTAAAACCCTAGCTAGGAGCATCTTGTAGAAGAGTGAATATTATGAGTCTATTTTTTTTTCTAATACAAAATTGATCATTGGATTTTTAGAGGACTCTTCCATATTTAAATAAATTTATGTTAGAGCATGTGGTGATATGTGGGCCCCACCTGAAAATGCTTGTTTCTTAAGAGTTGTAGTTTGAGGACAAGTTTCCCAAATAAGGTAAAGTATAAATTGTCATTTATGATATCCCATGAGTTTTTATATATTTTAATGATATTTTTAGATCATGGTTATTCTGAAAAAGTGCAAGGTGTGCCCTATTTGTGAATATTGGTTTTGGGGCAATTTGGAGTAGCTTGTAGTAAAATTGAGATTGCATGAGCTACATAGGGAGTTAGGACTCCATTCAAGTTTTTTTGTGAATATGGTTCAGAGATATTTCCAATGGTATATAAAACTTTAATATTTGATAAGGTATGAAAAATTTATGATCTGTTCTTTGAGGGTCAAGATTGAAGGATGTTTGTTCTAGTAGGGTGCAAATGGCTACATGAGGTAAAGTGATGATTTCTAATTTCATGCATGGTGAAGGTTTTTGAGTGCTTAGGAATAATGTATAAGTGTGTTCCATGATTTTATTAAGCTTGGAAGTTGTTTTTGTGATGATGGAGCATGTAGCGAAAACAATCGATTCTAGAGTCCACGAAGGGTTAAAAATCAGTTTGAGAGATCAACTTGGTTCAAGGCCTTACACTTGGTGTTAGAAGGAGTTATTATATTTTATGGAAATCTAATTAAGATATATTTACAATTAGGTATGGATTGTCTCATGATGACATGTTTTGGTTAGACATTCGGATCAATTTTTGAAGAAGTTTGTATGTTGGATTTCAGGACATTTATGCTTTGTCTAAAAGATTGAGTTATTTGGAGCATAAAATTAATGATTTGATGATGGATATCACCTGGAATGTGAATAGAGGTGAATTTACAATATATTAAATTAATTCAGAGGTCTTGAAAGTGACAACAAGAGTGTTAATCAGCTGAGTTATCAAAACTAATTTTTGGGAAGCTTGTTTTAGTGAAGAAAAAAATAGCTATGGTTTGAACCTAAGGTTGTTTCATGAGTTATAACTTTCATATAAGTGTTAAAAATTTTACATTATTTACATTGAGTGGTCACATACCATATTTTAGGTATTCTTTGGTGGTCTTATGGCCCAAAGGTAAATTTAGGTTGTTGGAAACAACTGTTTTGTGAAGGTAATGAGCTAGTGGGACCATTAAATGAAATAATCTGATTGGTTCATGTAAATTTAGACCATGGATGATTTTTAAATTTCATATTACTCATGTTTGGTGATTTTAGAGCTTGAATAAAAATAGTTTTTTCATGGGGAGATTTTTCTCATCCTAGTGATGGGATTTTGAGGCTTGTTGGTGCATGATAAGTAGTTTTTGGTTAGGCCGACCTATATGGGTCATTTGTGACTATTTTAATGAATTTATTTGAATTTTTATATGTTTTATGGGTAAAATTTATGATGAGATACCAACCTCTCTTGGGTTGGAGAGAAGAAATGTATATAAAGGTGAAGTTTGAGTTCATTTTGTGAATTAGTCTTGCATGGGTGAAAAGTGTGACCCGTAGGTGAGTGAATTGAAGGTATGATGGTAGGTTTTGAAAGATTATCATATGAGTTACAATTTTAATTCTGATTGAGATAATTTTGCAAGATTTAGAGCAAAGACAAGTCCAAGAAGATGTAGAGAGAGAAAGTTCAAGAAGGTGTGCTTGAGAGAGGGTTTGAAGGAATTTGGAGTTGAATTTTGGGATCACTATCAGCTATGGTATCAACATATTTTTAGTGGTCATACTTCATAAAAATATTGTGTGATGATTCATATTCATGCAAGTCTCTTGTTGTGTGTAATATCAACAAGGGTTTAGGGGTTGGTGCTCCTTGTGGGGTTGGTGCCTCACTAAAGAAATATCTTATGATGTGTAATATTCACTTGAGTATTTGTTGTGTGTAATATCATAAAAAAATTAGTGGTTTTTCTTCCCCTTGAGGGTTTCCCACTTACATATTTTTTCTATGTTTTCTCTCTCATGTTTCATGTTTCATGTGAATGTATGATGCACACCTAATAAGCTAATGTGGATTGTATATGATTGAATGGATATTTGATGGAATTTGTATTAATGGTAAATGAATGTTTGAATTTGTAGGACTGATTCACTCCCCCTCTCATTCCATTTTTCTTCCAACACTAAGTGAGAAAACTAGTAAACGATAAATACCTTTGGCCTCTTTGCTTTGTTTCTTGTCTTCTTTATGGTATTTTACACCCTACAACACAGTCAAATATTTACTTATTTATCGTTTATGACTTCGGAAACCAGCACCCAGTGCCCTCATCCCCTCTAGGATCCCTTGACCCTTCTTTATCTTACTCACTTATTTTGGGTCTCTTATCTTTTGGGTATCTTATTTTCTTATGGGTTGACCTTCCAGTTGTCAATTATGAAATTCAACCAAGGGAATCATATAAATACAAAGATATGTGACCAAAATAAGGTACCAATCTCTAAGAATCTATTATCATCACCTAAAATTGCATCTAAATTCATCTAAGAGAATCAAATACATCCATATAAGATGCATTCAAGGGACAAGGGATTTCATTTTTTCACATACACCACATATTAAGGGGAAGCTCATTATTCCATCCACAAATTTATTTATATTTTTACATCTAGTTATCGCTCACTATCAAGTGCACTTACACAAGGGCTTCATAGGGAACAATTCTATCACAACCGCACAAGAACTACATGGATTCTAAGATGTAGTGCAAAACTTGGTCATAAGTTTACTTAGTCGAGTGATCGTTGGGGGGTCAGTCTGAATCCCCATATTGCATCTTTTATTTTTGTGATTTGATGTAGTTTGAGGGTTTATCAAGTCAACATTTCTTTATAGGTTACAGGTGACTTCGTGATCCCATTGTAACATACAGTGACAAAAAAATGACTATCAATGACACTCTTGTGGAATAAGAAAAACTAGATTCTAAGCCCTTGTGCAGTCACAAGTGCCTAGTAGAGGTCTATAGTGCCTAGGCGCTCTCGCCCCGATCCATGCACCCTAGTCGACTTTATCCAACATTCCCAATTTCCTAAACACGGTGATGATATTTTTCCCTTCTTGTTTATTATTTTTCCAATCTAAATCAGTCCAGATCAAGTGTTAATCATATAATTCTTTTTCCTCTCTTGCAATTAGGGTTTTATATTTATCTAGCTTATTACTTGTGTAAAATTTGCACTTTAACATTTATTTATACTACGTCACTCCGTAATTAAGGTTTAGCATAAAATACATTTTTGTTAAATAATGTAGAGGGTTAAACCAAATTTCCAATGAGTAATTTATTGACTCCTAACTCCTTACGGAGCTCTCAGAATCATCTGTAGAAGATCAAGTACCGATTTAGACTGTACACTCCTTACACCTTAGAAACCCAATGTTTCTTAGTCTATTCCTAAACCTCCAAATATTCCCTAAAATTTCCTAAATCACTTCCAAAATGTTCATATCTATTTAATACCACCTCCGAATGAGTATGGGATTTTCATTCCAGCCCGGAGGATGCACACTAGTTTTGAAAAGGTTAAAATTAGCCTTTCTAGGCCTACCAAAGAACTAGCCATTGGAAGCACTTCTCTGTATGAGATGAATGAACATTGTTATCTCATTTCAAACATTAGGGAAATATTATTCAACACATAGGAAAAAATTACAAGGTTTGTAATGGCAAGATACGAAGGTAGACTAACTCGGATATGGGTTCAGGAAGACTCGGAGAAAATTTTCACATTTGGGTCTAGTTATCATGCTTGAAAGTTTGAAATTTTTATGCAACACATTTGCATGATAACACAACTATTAAAATTGATCACTCTTACATATAAAACCACCATGGAAGACAAATTAATCATAGTTCAAATGATCCAATTCTAATTTCCCAAAAGTATCCGATGACCATGAGACTCACATATGAAATCAAAGTACCTCTTTGTGGATCATGACCGAGTCTCGAGATAATACTTTGACAAGAGGATCTAGGTTGTTTTCACTAATGCCATATTATAATTAAAATTGGGTTCTTCTCAAACTTAACATTATTTAATTTGATTAATTTTTTTAGTAAATCCAAGAAGCAAAGAACCGATGTGGAATCATGAATTATATCATCCAATATTTTGAGCAAACACTTTGTATACACCCACTAAATCCTTGATATTTTCTCATTTTTCTTTGTTCCTTCTTATTTGTGACTCCATGGTTCCTACGAAGTGAAAATTAGTTGTAGTAAAATGATCAAGAATGTTTATAAATAAATGGAAATATTAGAGAGGCGCTTCAAGGTAGTATTAAATACAAAATTCTCCATGAACCCTATGGGGTAAAAAAATAAAATATACCACAAAAATATATATATCCTTATAGAAGATGCATGGGAGAGGAGCATGTGGTCAAAATTTCATGGCATGTGGCTAATAGAATCATAAATTATGAGAAAAATTCCTTCATGGAGGTGTGGGAGAGCAAGAACACTAGAAAATGTGTGGTAGGAGATGTTTTTGTGTTTGAAATTCTTTATATAACATTTTAAAATTCAACATGGTACATATTTAATGTAATTGGTAGAGAACTAAAGCTTTTAGAACATTATGAAAGTGGTCGAACACACTATTCCATGCTTTCAAGAACCAAAGGCAATGCAAGCGAAGTTTTCAATTTTTTAAAACTTAGCAAATGTCATTTCGAACTTACCCCTTTCATTCACATGGAGAGCCTTTATAAACAATGGTGCAATAATTTAAATGTATTTATGAATGCTAAAACACCTAAGCACATGATTTCATGCCACTTGGAATTTTAAAAGTGTTTAGGCACATATTTTGTCACCCTCCAAAATCATGTATAAACATGATGTTTGTATACACGTAAAATTGAAAGCAATGAAGAAATAAACAAATAATAAATAGATGCAAACCTTCCTTTTAGTCTTCAACCTCGGATGAGATAGATAAATTGTTATTACACTTGTTGGATCTCTTTGGATATTTTGATTGTGGATGGTGAAGGGAATGGATCGAGATAGTTGCATGAAATAACTAGAAATGATATTCAATATCATCCATGTTCATAAATCCAGCAAATACATATATATATATATATATATATATATATATATATAGGTAGCAACACTCCTATAAACAAGGAGGTAGCTACAACAATAATGTCCAAGGATATCTCACAAAATAAAAATATTAAACCATATACGTGAATTTGTTAAAACAACTTCACTTACATAACAACATAATATTACCCATGAAACACTAATATTCCTAACATTCCCCCCCCCTTAGTGTGAACATGGGAAGAAATCTCATCTCAATAATCTGAAAAGCAGAATCATATGCCTTCGCATACTTTTAGGTTTGCATACATCGGGTTAGATCTTGTTATCTAAATCTTCGTACATGGCCAATCCCCTTCACCACAGTGAATCCCATACCGAATGATCACACTTCCATAGATTCACCTACATACGTGAACTAAATAGTTCCCTCTTTCACTTCCAGTGAATGCTCTTTCACCAATTGATCAATGTTAGAAGTACGACAGTCGAAGAATATCAAAGAATCGATAATCACTCCATTTCAATTTGCCCTCCTATATAATTGTTCACATAGTCCAAAATGCACATCCTCCTCATTTTAAAATTTAGTGGGGAATGAATACCATGTTTTATTTCTACACATGCCACTCAAAGCAAACAATTGAAATAATATAAAAAGGTGTCACCAATGTTGTATGTGACCCGTGGTTGGTGACTGATGAGAGGTGTTGATTACCCTCCATCCTCCGTTGCCTCCGACCTCTAGTGTCTATTGCTAACTCAGTTGAATTTGATCATGAAACTTGATTATGGACGTTGAATTCCACCGAAAATGTGTCTGTGAGGAATTTTTTTTTTAACAATTTTGACAACTAGACTACATTAACATGGACACGTCAAAAGCACAAGACAACAATACACAATACTTAATGACATAAGATAATTAGAACTTAATAACACAAAGATAACTAATATAACCTAGAAAATATAAAATTACACCTAAACATGTATAATACATTAAACATAAAAACCACACAATATAATTTTTTTAAAATACTTTACAAACACCACACATATTTTATTATGGATGGACTAATGACACCTAAAATAAAACTTGAACTCTAACATGACTTGGTTACAAAACAAGACTTTGATTATTGTTATTAAAACTTGGCATTATTAAACAATACAAATGAAGGTGGTTGAATGAATGGTAGAGGAACTTGACAGGGATACATACGGTTGACTGAGGAGAAAATTAAAAATATACATGTACAAGGAAAATATATGCATGACATCAGCTATACTATAGGCTGTAAATCATGAATTTTTAGATGGACGTTTCTACCTGGTCTTTGAAGGATCGTTTGAAGAAGCACACAAATATCTTCTTTGCATATCCCAATGGCAGGTTGTTGAATAAATGGAAAATTCAAATGTGTGTATGAAGACTATAGGAAAATTGGAGATATGAATCTGACGCATAATAGAATGAATAAACAGATCTACGCTTCTATGTTAATGCTTTAATAATGTATCATCTTATCAAAATCTCCTTGTAAGAATTGTTTGGGTGCCAATATTTAATGTGAAAATGCATGGGCGACTAGATATATCATCTGCAGCAATAAAATATGGAAATAATGGTTGCAGCGATGATATGGTTCTACTTGAAGAAGGAAATCTTATATAGCTCCGGGATGAAGATCAAATATGTGCACAACTCAACACTTTACATTTTTATAATAACATAGGTATTTGGGACTGTAAGCCTCAAACCAAATACGCTAACTAATCTTTTCACTACTACAAGATTTTTAATCCTCTTTCAAGAATAGATGAATAATGTTGATCATACTATGTGCCAATATATACAAAATAATCACGCTTCCACTAAAACTCACAGCTTCATAATGTAGCCCACTCTGATGCCATATGAAGGGAATGGATCGGAGAGTTGTAGAAAACAACTAGAAATGATATTCAATATCCTCCATGTTCATACATCCAGCAAATATATATATATATATATATATATATATAGCAACACTCATATAAACAAGGAGGTAGCTACAACAATAATATCCAAGGATATCTCATGAAATAACAATATTAAACCATATACGTGAAGTTTTAAAACAACTTCACTTACATAACAACATAATATTACCCATGAAACACTAATATTCCCAATAGATGCTCCAATCTTGTCTCCAAATGGAACAGGATGCTATGAGAAAATGAGTGATCACATGGACAACCTTTCGATATGCAAATTCAGATGGAAAATGAGAAGAGTTTTGATGCAAATTCTTAAAGCTTACAAGGATGAATTGTGAAGGATAGAGACTCATATTTATAGTTGAAGGAGAGGTTAGGCATTGTGGATCAAGGTTTGAATGATTTGCAAGATCATGAATGAATTTTCCTAAATTAAAAAGTTGATTTGGTCTGTGCAGTTGGATGGTTTGAATATTCATTTAAGGGGAAATGAATATTTGGTTGGATTTTGATTTTATTCGAGAAGGTGGTTGTATGTGAATATTTTTGCTTCCATATTTATATGGTTCTATAACTTGAGTGGAGTGAGCTAGTTCAACTTGAGTGAGTTGGATGGTGAAGTGGAGATAAGTGGAGGGTGAGTGGATAATTAGTTATTTTTATTTAAATAGCTAATTAAATTAGCCAAGGGATGTAAGTGTATGCTTTAAGCATGATAGAATTAATTAAATTAATTTTAAAGGGATGTTGGTGAATTCTAATGGAACGTGAGAGGTTAATGATCTAGAATACATACTAGGACTAATTTAACATATTGTAAAAGTAATAGGGATGACTAATAATATGTATGTGTTTTTAGGTGTATACAATGTTAATAAACTTTAAATGGTGGGAACACACTTTTATATGCCACTTGGCATCAAATTGCATAAACACACTATCCGAGTACAAATGGAACCTTATTTAAGATGTATGAAGGACAATAGGAACCTTTTCAAATGCAAAATGCAAATTGGAACCAAAGAAAATTTTGAAGTCATTGGGAACCCAATTAACAAAAGCACATGTGTTCATGCCAATAAAAATTTAGGAAATTTTCCTTCTCCATATTATCAAAGGAAAAAAAGAAAGGTTAGGTAGAGATTCAAAACATTACAAATGGTGATACACTCCCTTGATAAGGGAATTCAACAAGATCACTAAGTTAACATCATACAATCATCATGACTTGTTAATTGACAAATAATCATATTTTAGTGATTCCCAACTCCAACTCCCACTCTCGCTCTTGCTCTCACTTTATTCTCGATCTCTCTTGCTCCCCTTTATGTAATTTTGATCAAGAAAAGAAGAAGAATACATATTTTCAGAAATTAATAGTTCAGACGTTGCAAACATGGTTTCAACATGGTATTTAAGGAGACATATTTCTTCAAGGGATTAACGACATGATTGTGTTGAGGTGGTAATGTCAAGTGGGATCTACCACTATAGTATGCCCCAATATTATTAAATTTTGTCTAATCAAATTGTATTGTGAAGGTCTTTCACATTTAAGAGTGAAGCGGCCTGACTAATTCACCCACCCACATTGATTTGGGTGATCCCTCTCGAGATTAGCTATCAACAACGTTTACATTTGTACAATCTAATATTAAAGACTGAGATCAAAATGTAAGACACGTTAGATGATCATTGTATAAACTGATCAAGAGAAATAGCTCTACAGACATTGTAAAAGACCGAGGAGTGAAGTGGAAGTGCTAGGTTAAACTCATGTAAATTCTTAATACAGACAGTGCTTTACCAATGGATTTTTTTCCTTCGAGTTTCTCCACTTAAATCTGGTGTCATCTGTCTCTGTTCTTGTTTATTATTTTCTTTCAGCTCTTTCTCATTAAGCTCTGTTATTCACTATCTATTTTAAGCTATTTTTATGTCTAATTGATTGCACATCATAATCTATAGTCGTCGGCATTCTAATGGTGGATCTATAATATGTCGATTACATTTCCTACTAAATATAACATGGTATCAGAGCATGGTGATTATGCATGTGTAGGGTCGATATGGAGCTTTTAATTTGCTAGAGTAAAGAAGCTTGAAGTTTATTTACAGATCTGCAAAACCCTAAAAGTTCTGCAGTTGTCTTCAAGAAAACTAGGTTTAAAATTCTAGTTCCCACCTAAATACTTGTTTGAAATATTGGTTAAATATGAGCTAAATGGTTATTTAGATCATGTTTGAGCTTTTGTATGCTTAGATATTTTCTTCTGCATCTTGTTTCAATCATTTACGATTTAAATTCGTCATCTGCAAGCTTATTTTAAGTTTTCTGACTGTTTATAGTTGTTTGGGTCATTTTTGACTTTGGATCCGAAAGATCTATTTAGATCCAATTTGTTTGGGGCTTCTAAGTCCATTCTAGTGGTAAAAATCTTTATTTTTCACTATTTTTGTCTTTGCAAAGCTTGGGCCAATCATTTTGTGCCATCTGGTTTCACATTTTCAGTTTGTCTTTAGTTCTCTTCAATTTTGCAAAGCTTGGACCAATAAAATTGCTCCAAATAGCTTCGTTATCCTTATTTTCATGTTTGTGAAGCCATATCCACTCTTAGAGTGCCAAGTGGCTTCAATCTAACACCTTTATGTCTTTGTGAAGCACAATCCAATCTTCTAGTGCCATCTAGCTTCACTCTGTCAGTCGTATTTGACTTATTTTTTTGTTTCTGCGAAGTTCTTTTTGATTGTGAAGCTTGAGCCAATCATTTTTCTCCAAGCTAGCTTTGCATTGATAGTTTTTGCGAATCCCAAGCCAATTAGAGGGATCCATCTTATTTCAATTTGTCATTCATATTGTTTATCTGATTGTTAATTGTGAAATGCGAGCCAATAAGGGCTTTAAAAGTGTTTTTCGCGTTGTCAGACTTGTGGTATCTTTCCTCTGTCATTTGCAAAATACAATCCAATAGGAAAGTTCCAAGTCACTTAATGTTTTGCATTGTCATAACTTTTTAGCTTGTTTCTATCTTTGCAAAATCCAAGCCAATATAATTGCTCCTTTTTTTGCATTTTTCAATCTTTTCATTTATGGCAGTGGTTATCCAATTAGAATTTACCACCTTTTTGCATTTGTCAGTGTGTGTCAGTCTTGCAAAAAGTGAGCCATTTAAAAGGCTCCACATGTCTTCATTTTCTTTAGTCATTTTAGTTGCACTATGAAGTGCAAACCAATAGCATTTGGACACGTACATCTCTTTTTCGCATTTTTCATTCTTTGTTAGACTTGCAAAGTGCGAGCCATTTAAAAGGCTCCACATATCTTCTTTTTGGCTTAGTCTTTATCAGATTTATGAAGCGCGAACCAATTATTTTTGACATGTATCAAGGGTCAAGGGGTCGGTGTTTGCTTTGGCTTAAGCCACTTAGATTGTGACACCTATCTTATACCTTTTTCGGACCGAAATTTATTTTAAGTTTGGTTTATTTCGGGGACTTTAAGTCCACTCAAAGAAATCTATTAAAATTTTGGCGAAAGCCACCAAGTGTCAATTTTTTAGCCATTATATTTTCACAAGTGGCTTTGTTTGACTAAGACTTTGATTTCGCATTGTGTCAGAGTGTGAAAAAGCAATCCAATTAATTTAAGACATGTGTATACGGTTCTTTTTTAATTAATTATCTTGACTTATTAGCTGCATTGCGAAATATGAGCTAATTGAAAGGCGACACATGTATTTTCTTTTCATTTTTGTCAGTCTTGTCATAGTTCTGTGACGCGTGTTTATTTTGTTTATTGTCGCGGAACCAAAAGGCATTGACTTTAATTTTTAAAGATTTTGCATCCTTCCAATGATCTATTTTTAAAGCCGACACGTGTCTTTCTTGGTATTTTTGTAAGTGCCACGTGTCACCCCCACCTTGGCTATTTTTTTAACTTGTTTTTATTTTCTAAGTAGCTTTTTTGAGATTGTATAGCTCATTTTTTGAGCTCGCCCCTTCGAGTTGTTAAATAACTCATCGAGCTACTCTAGCCTGACTCAGTCCAAGCTCAGTTAGCTCACTTGTAAACTTGACCCCAACTAAGCTCTGTCAAATTGATCTTAAATTCGACCAAATCAAGCTATTTTTTTATTAATTTAGAGTTTTTGCATTCATGTATAAAATTAAAAGATCTATAGCTAGTTTTTGTCTTTGTTTGGCTTCCTTGATTTTTTTTTAGCTATATTTGTTTCCATTTTCGTTTGAGCATTAAAATGGCTAGTTCTTCCAGTTTTGCTTTAGATAAGTCTCAGCTCTTAAATGGAACAAATTATAGCATATGGAGAGTTTGATTAAAATCTTGTTTTATGGCTAGAAAGCTATGGGATCTTGTGACTAGTATAGAAAAATGTCCCACATGGAGACAAACTACCCCTAAAAACCGAAGCCTCTATTTCAATACATGTAATTTATGTCGATTCATGATGAATTTTGGTAGTTGCATGATAATAATAAAAATCATGAACCCCTGTAAAGAGTAATTAAGAAATCCTAAACCATGTCTAACCATGAACAAAAATAAAATATTATCACAGAGGAAGAATAGAATTTGATATCATATTTTGTAATGCATCAAGTGTAATTATACATCATGAAATTTGTACCTAAAGGTTACAAATAATATGTGCATGTTCTTGAGAAACGTTTTTGTAAATCTGCCTCTCTGCCCTCTTCTAAGTATCCTAAAACTGAAACTATTCTGCAAGTTTGTTTTTCATTTGCCTTTTGATATAATGGATGTAGAAATTGAGGGGGAGATCTTTCAATCCTTGACTCTGACTAGGATTCTTGTGTCAGTGTCTTCATGAGCATGGTTTCTCTAACTATTTTTTGTTGATAATGATTCTTTTTCAAAACAATGTTTTTTACTATTAAATCATGTTTCTTGGCATAAAAATTTGATCATGTTTCTCGGCTTAAATTTTGCTTACATGGTCATTTTCTTCAATGAATAATGTGATTACTCTTGAATGATTTGATTATTTGATCAACTCAATTATTATTATGATAGTTGTTATGCCTATTATGTTGTCTATCATGACTCTAACCATGCTGATGTTGTGTTGGATATACAACTAGATTTATGTTCAAGTTTTGATGCAGGTGTCATCACTTGGAGCAACAAAAGAGCCATGTGGCTAAAGAGGCTATTGGAAGTGATACACATAGGAGCTAAAAGAAGTATTTCTCCTCTATGTGAATGCCAAGTTGCTCTTGATAAAGAATATAGTTCAACATCAGATATCAAGTTACAGATATCTTCACTAATCCATTACATGTTGTGAATTTTTGCAAGTTTTGTGACTTGTAGGCCTATCATATTTTTCATTGAGGGAGAATGTGTATGAAAATGCCACCTCTTGATGGATTATTATAAAATACTCAGGTCATCTTTTAAGAGTGGATCATGACCACCCACTTTGTATGTAACAAAGTGATCCTTTAGGGATTGGTTACACATGGTTGTAACATTGTATGTGAACTGTAAGTCTCATGAGAAAATGCATAAGGCAGTTCGTTGTAAACTTCCAATACTTCCTCCATCTTGTAATAAGTAAATGTGTCACTCTATGTGAAGTTACTTGTAAATCCTAACGAAACTTTAGTTATGTGTATGCCTCAGTTTATAAAAGGCTCCATAATCTGATGTTAGTCTCCATGTGTAAAGCACTAGTCTTAAGAATTTTTGTATGGGAAGATATGCGGATTTCCCTTGTTTGCATGTTAGCCTGAATCACTGTTGTTGATTCAAGGAATTTGGCATGTCTCGATTTTTCTTCCCACTTAACATTAAGGGGGAGTGTTGGGGTGATAATGTCAAGTGGGATCTACCACTGCACTATGCCCCAATATTATTAAATTTTGTCTAATTAAATTGTATTTTGAAGGTCTTTCACAATTAAGAGTGAAGCGACCTGACCGATTCACCCACCCACATTAATTTTGGTTATCCCTCTCGGGATTGGCTATCAACAACGTTTACATTTGTACATTCCAATATTAAATAATGAGAGCGGAAAGTAAGACACGCTAGATGATTAGTGTATAAACCGATCAAGAGAAATAGCTTTACGAGACATTATCAGAATGACTCAAGGAATGAAGTGGAAGTGTTGGGTTAAACTCGTGTAAATTATTAATACAGACATTGCTTTACCAATGGATTTTTTCCTTCGGGTTTCTCCACTTAAATATGGTGTCATATGTCTATGTTCTTGTTTAAAATTTTCTTTCAGATCTTTCTCATTAAGATTTGTTATTCGTTATTTATTTTAAGCTATTTTTATGTTTAATCGACTGCACATCATAATCTATAGTCGTTGGCATTCTTATGGTGTTGTTCTTGTTTATTATTTGCTTTTAGCTCTTGCGCATTAAGCCTTGTTATTTGCTATTTATTTTAAGCTATTTTTTTCTCTAATCGATTCGCACATCATAATCTTTAGTCATCGGCATTCTAATGGTGGATCTGTAATCTATAGATTACATTTCCCCTGCTAAATCTAATAGATTAGAGGTGTTTCTCTATACCCAAATTGATATGCTTTTGTTTCCAAAGATATTTAGTGACAGTCTCTATCTGTTTCTTCAACATGGACTCTTGCTCACAAATCTATGTACTTTTTCTTGACTTGAAAGGTTTTGAACTCATGGATCAATTCCCACCATCCCGCACACCCTCGGAAACACCAACTATTTGAAATAGTAATTCTCTTCTCGAGACATTTTTCCTTCCCCTCAATATCATCATAACTCTCGCATATCAATAAGTGTAAACTTGTCAAAAAAAATCCTCCAATCCCTTAATTCTTTTCCAAAAATTTGAATATCGATTGCAATTTTTTATCTTTTATTTCAACCCATGATTTCCACAAACAAACATGAAAGGAAAATAAGGGTGGTCATTATTCAAGAAACGAATGGGCTTCATACAATGCTTTGTTTCCTAACCATATAATAGTGTCCCCGCTTTTATAGGTGATTCAAACAAAATAAAAATAGGCTCGGACCAGTACATGGTTTCTAATTTTAAGGTGTTACCTACCACTAAGTTAAATTTACATATAATCAAAAACTATAAATAAACTTTCAATAGATATAATAATAAGACTTTTACTACATATAATAAAGATCTCGTAAATGGAATTTCACTACATATAGAATTAAATTTAGCACATTGATTATTAATTTAATCAAATTAAGCTATAAATAATAATTATTTTAATATTACCCGTGCTCAATAGGTTATTGTTGATATAAAACTAAATTATGTTCATTGGTAGTATTTAATTTTTCTTTTAATAATTGAAGAAAGTGACTAAATAGGTTGGATTACTAATGAAAAGGAAGTTTTTAGTGTTGGGTTACTAACGAATTAACATATGAGTATTGGATGATGTGTGGTAACTCCAATATAGTTTATTGGTCAATTAACAAACATGCATACATTCTTATGTGATCGAAATCTCACAAAATGAGAGGTACACATCCACCAAAAAAATATTGTACCTTGAGTTTGGAGCTCATATGCATAATAGTCACCTTAAAAACCTTCCAGGGGATGTGTTGAAAACCTTATTTATTCTACGTGGAGAAATTTTATGCTCTTTTCTATAACTTGCGAGGATATGTCGAAAACCTTCTTTATTCTACATGGAGCATCGAACTCTCAAGAAATAACCAATTTTCTTCAATGTAGCAAGGGTCGTCATAATGGTAAGATAATGAGAAAATACATTTTCATTCCACTTGTTCTATCTACTATAGGGTTTGAGCTAGAACATTACACATCTTCGGTGTTTGCAAATCAATACCTCTATAGAACTCCTTCAAAAATTGTGATTGTTTGGAATCATTTGGAATTTGAATGCCTTGATAGGAGGCTCATTTTCATCTTCTTCATTACTATCATTAAACTCATTAGAATAGGGTGATGACCTCCCGCCCAGGGGTCCAGCTATTCTATAGTAGGTCATCGCCATATATCTAATCTATATATGGTGAGCATAGTCTGATCTATATATAGGCCTCCTCCTTGACCCCACCCATATAGAAATGGGAATAGGGGAAGGCACCTATTTATTTTTCCAGGATCATCCTATATATCTACGGGCACATAACCCATAGAATATATAGGGCGATTGGAAGCTTGACCCAATTTTGAAAATAGATCGATATATGGGCTGCAGATAGAGGGACTCCCATCTCTATCTATAGTGTGAAGCTATATAAATTTCTATAGTAGGCTTCCAACTTGTAGATTTAAAGTTCGGAAATGTTCGAGTTTGGGTATGAACTTCACACAAAGTTTCCAATCTTCGTTCTAGGGAGGTTCCTTGATTTGGGAAATGAATGTGATAAGTAGTTTGGATCCCTACTAGAGTCACCAAAAACTCTTGTCAGGATTTTATGCCACTTTATATTTTCAAATATGGCCCAATAGAGGCAATGTAAAATCTACAACTCTTAGGAAAAAATCACATATCAAAAAGTGATTTTCCTTTGTGCTTAAGAGTGGTAACTCCCTCGTATGATGGGTTATTTTGGTTTTTGATACTTTTAACTGAAAATCATGAAGTCAAAAATATGGGAAGGAGAAAGGAAAGAGGAAGGAAAGAATGGAGGAGAAAAATAGAAATCTACAATAGAAAAAAATGGAGAACTATTTAGGAAAAATCAAGGAAAACATAAACTAAAATATTCTCTTTCACGTGAAAGGTAGAATTAAACAACGATTACATGAAGAATAGGAATCAATTAGAAGCACAAAATCTCAAGGGTTAACGAATTATGTAGGTATGAAACAAACTCCACATACATGAATATGCAACACAAAGTCTGCATATTAATGCATCACACATAATGAGTTAATACTAAAAATATATCTTCAATAATGAATAGAAAATAGAGTTCATAATTGAAAGAAAATAAGTACAATAAAATGATTTTCATTGTTTGGTTTACATTTTATAATTCATCAAATCGAGTAGAAACATAGACACACAAAGTTGCAACAGTTTATTCCCAATTAAGGGAAACAAAGAGAAAAATACCATCCCTTTTACAATTGTGTTAAATCCTTTTATAGACACATTCATAAAAAAGTGGTATTATAACCACTTTACAACTTAACCCACCCTTGAATCAAGTTAACACAACTTTAGTTCACTTATAATTTATACAATTACATAATTTTAATTAATTCAAAAAGTGAATTAATTAATTACAATTTCATGACTTGAATGATTTTACGGTGAAGTGAGAAGCATGCAAAAATTACCTTCGTGACATTCAAGTTGAAAATGGAGCACCGTTACATCTAGAAGACAAAGTACTCATACTTTAAATGATCCAATTCTAATTTCCCTAAATTCATTGATGACCATGAGACTCGCATTTGAAACCAAAATCTATCTTTGTGAATCATGACTCGAGTCTCGGGTAACACTTTGATAAGAGGCTTTGGCTTGTTTGCAATCATTTCATGTTATAATTAAAATTGGTTTCAGCTCAATCTTAACATTCTCCAATTTGATTAATTGTGTAGCACATCTAAGAAGTAGATATACCAATGTGGAATCTGAATTATATCATCCAATAATTTGACCAAACACTTTGTAGACACCCACTAAATGTTTTATTTTTTCTCATTTTCTCTCTTCTTTCTTATTTGCAACTCCATGGTTCCACATGGAATGAACACTAGTTGTAGGAAAATTATCTGGAATGTTTAAATAGCAATGGAAATATCGCATAGGGACTTCACAAAATTTTTAAATACAAAATTCTCGGTAAACCCTCTACGGTAAAAATATATATATACCACAAAACAACAAGAATACATCCTTCTAGAATACGTCAGGAGAGGAGCATGTGGTCAAAATTTCATGGCATTTGGCTAATAAAATCATAAGTTTTGATAAAAACTTCCTTCATGGAGGCGTGGGAGACAAGGACACCGGAAAATGCATGGGACAAGAGATGATTTTTTTAGTTTGAAATGTTTTAAATAACCTTTATAATTCCACATGGTTCATCTTTAATGTAATTGGAGAACTAAAGCTTTTAGAACTTTCTACGGAAGTGCTCAAATGCACTATTCCATGCTTTCAAGAAACAGATGCAATGTTATTATGCTAGCACAAGTCTTTTTTTTTTTTAAAGTTAGCAAATGTCATTTGTAACTACCCCTTTTCCTTCACATGGAGAGCCTTTATAAACATTGTTGTAGCACTTTAAATGTATTTTCAAATGCTAAAACACCTAAGCACAGGATTTCATGCCACTTGGAATTTCAAAATTAGGCACATATTTTGTCTCCATCCAAAGCGCATAGTTACATGATGCGAAGAAAAATTAAATGGTGGGAGCACACTTTTATATGCCACTTGGCATCAAATTGCATAAGAACACTATCCAAGTGCAAATGGAACCTTATTTAATACTTATGAAGGAAAATATGAATCTTTTCAAATGCCAAGTGAAAATTGGAACCAAAGAACATTTTGAATTCATTGGGAACCCAATAAACAAAAGTGCATGTTTTCATGCCAATAAAAATTTATGAATTTCTCTCCATATTAGCTAGAGGGAACAAAGAAAGGTTATGCAGAGAATTTAGCATGATTTGGAACATTACAAATGGTGATATAGTCCCTTTACAAGGAAATTCAGGGAGAGCACTAAGTTACCATCATACAATTATTCACAATACAATTATCATGACTTGTATATTGATAAACAGAACTAGGTTACCTTTATTGGTGAGCATACCATAAGACTAGGTTTCAGCAGGAGTAAGGTTTTGGGGTTGAGTTCCACCTTCATAATCCTAGAAGGTCTAAAAGGATCTAAATTTTCAAGGTTTTACTATTGTGTCAATATTATAACCATCCTCCTTTTCAAAATCACTTAGTTTGAGGTCGTCATCTATATAAGCATACCAACATAAAAAAATGGTGACTTATAATTCATCCTGAATCAAACGAGAAACCCATTGTCTAGTTAGATTGCATCCTCCATGCATGTGACCTAAATCCATTCTCTGATAAATGAGATTCAAGGAGAATATGAGTGTCCTTATATTCATTAAATAACTTAAAAGTACAATCTTATTTGCAGTAATATTCTGGTGAGGAAACCATTCAATCATTGTGAAGTAACTTTTTTCTTGAAAACCATCAAAAGTTTCCTTAATTTAACCCTAATTACATTAGTATTCCAAGCATACTAATTATCCTTATCCTTTTAAAACTATCAATCATGTGTGTACAATGCAATGTGAACACCAAACGGTATATGTTATTTGATTTAGAGGATACCTTAATTACTTCCGTAGTTGATGTGGTTTTTAATTATTTGGGGAGAAATTGTGTTAGTATTGCAACATGTTTGAGATGGTGGTTGTATTGGTTACATATTCATTTTTGTTGAAAAATCCTTAAATGTACTATTGATATCAGGTTGACAACATGTGTGATTGATAGTGGAAGAGTAGGAATATTAAAAATTCACATATATACATTTACAAATTTTATATCATAAGTGGTAGCCTTTGTGGAAAATTTTATTTGCACTAAACATGTATACATTTGTTACCCCTTGAATGGTAATACCACTTTAGATACAGGTAGTATTGTGTAAAGTAGTAGTGGAGGAGCTATCAAAGTAGAGACTAGTATTTACAATGGGTTGTTTTGGTTAAGTGAAATTAGTCTTGACTCCTCCTTTCTTCTTGCTCCAAGTGTAGATGTGTGCGTCATTTTTGAGTACCTTTCAAATGAAAAAGGAGGGAAATGAGCAGATTGTAAAGTGAGGGAACTCCGAGAGAAAGTTGTGAATGTCGAGCTTGTATTTTTGTGTTTTGAATGTTAATGATTGCTTTATGCAAAGTAAGTCCCTAGGAGTTGTGGATGGTTAATCCCAAGCCATTTTAATTGGCAATTGTCTTCAATTCCCTCTTGAAATAGGGGGTATTGGAATATGTAACTATTGGAGGGATCCCAACATGGGTCATTGTATCTATCACATTTAACAACAAAAATAAAAGATAAATTCCTAGTGGTGGCATTGATGTGTCAAAAATAATGTTGATGATTGTTCTTGTAGCACCATTTACAAGGCCTGCATCAACCCATAAATTAGCAATAAGCATGATTTTTTTTTTTTTGCATAGAATAACTTTGTGTTGAAACTTATCATCATCAGGTTATCCTATTGTTTCTCATTTATTACCTTGAGAAATGGATTGGGTGATTGGAACGCTTCAATGCTTTCAACATTTGAAGGTTGCGGAAGTCCACCACTTCATTTTTGCAAGCAGATGTGGTGCATCCTTAAAAATGTTGAGATCCTGTTGAGTTAGGTGTGAGTCGGTGTGAGACATTAGGAGTTCCTAGTCCTCAATAAGAGGAGTTGAATCTCACATGTGGAGCAGTAATTTCTGAAATGAAACTTGTGCAGTGGTGGTTCCTTGTTGCCAAAATATTGTTTGCAAGGTAATGGAAGAATGGAATCCCTTCCAAAGGCTATCTCCATATGAATTGCTTATAAAAATAGGATTTTCTATAGCTGGTGGTCATTGGCTGAGGTCGCTAAGGAGGATGATAGATCTATTCCCAAATTCAGTTGTTTTAGAATGTGGGAAAGCCTCGCAAAGCCTGTAATCAATTTTTCTTAGCAAATTTGGGCCGATGAAACTCATTTCATCAATAAGAATATATTCTATATGTTTTAGTGACTCTTGAAAAGATGATAATGTGTGGCATTCAAGGGTTTTTAGTTCTTTGATTGGAATACGGAGGCCTACTATCTGCTCCAAGTTCCTTCAGTAATAGCTCTTCACAATATATTGTGAATCTATGATGCAAGTATGTTGATACTCAATGAGGGTTGGAGCCAATGTTAACGGTTATCCAATGTTGTGGTGATCTAGGATCGAGAGGGCATGCACAAAATACATCACTTAAAGTGAAGAATAAATTTAGTGTCCCCAATTGTTCTACCATATCGAAACCTCACTTCTACTTTTAGCCCAAAATGATTGTGTCCCTCGAAAGCTTGAACCAAACCGCATTAAATTTTCTAGGAGGTTATCTTTGGGGAATTCCAATAGTTGTTTTCACATGATTTCCAATTTTTGGAGGGATTCCAGATTCAATGTTCTATTTCATAAAAATTCTTCTTGTAGATTGACTTCTATGTTGCATTACAAGGTTTAGAAGGAAGTAGCAAAATCGTGGGTAAATACCTAGGTATTTAATTCTAAAAGGTTTCAACAATTAACAAGGTCTAATTGTAAGGGGGAGAATACACATTTAAACTAACAAGGTAAATTCTCACTTACCCACTCCCAGAACTCACTTAAGGATTCAATCTATTTTTTCTCATAGTTAACATACTCAAAAAATTTAGAAAAACATTACCATTATATAGAAAACTTCCTCACCTTTCCAATGATATTAAGAAGTCCTCCTAACTCCTCATATTTTCCAAGATATGAGTCGACGGACGTTGGGATGAAAATTTTCCCCAAGAGCAGGCCTAGGGAGGAAAATTTTCGCCTTGCACCTTGCTCAGTCTGCAGGATTTGGAGATAATTTATTTCCCAGAGAAGGAATGTGGATGAATGGAGCGGGAGGTAAATTTTTCCCATGCATGGGCCGGCAGAGCGGGGAAGAACTTTAGCACTTTTCTCCTTTTGGGACAAAAGTGCAATCTACCTCTACATGCTCGCAAGCCCATAAGGCACACATGTCAGTATTTCCCAGCTTCATCGGAAAGTCAGGTCACTAGAGAAATTTAAGACATTTAGTATTTTTAAAGAAAAGAGTTAAGGGATCAAAATGATCCATGTCACCGCGATGCCCAAGGCACAATGTGTCAATCACTTATTAGCGAGGGGAAAATGGACTTGCAGGGAAACATGGAAAGTCTAGTATTTTGTGCCAAAAATCGCAAGTGTTAAAATTAACCCACACCTCTCACTACTCCGATCGATGTTGCATGTTAAGCTCACATTGGCTACGGGTTGTCAAGCCGTTGGAGTAACTTAGAATTTTTTTTCCAAAATTTAATTTTGAAAGTGCTAAGGTTTTAAGAGATTCCACGCCTCCTCCGTTGAAACGTGAAGCGATGTGGACGCACTTTGATTGGCGATGGAACCAAAATGCCCATCATGGTAGCACATCAAATTTAGATCGTATTCAAGCATTGGAACTTATTTTATGTGGGGTTGTTGTCATTTTTCTTTTCCTAATGGAAACAAAGTTGGGAAAGCTATTGAGAAAAGGGCATTTGTATTGTATTCATTTATTGGTGAAATCCTAAGCTCTGACCATGGCATGGTAAATGGAGTGTTACCACCATGGGTAAGTAAGAACTGTTCAATTTCCTCTTCTTATGTTCCTATATTGTGAGGTGTTTGCACAAAAATGATGTGTGTGCATATGTTCCATCGAGTTAATAGAAACATCAATACCATGAGCTATAAAAGTGGTTTACATTTTGTTGGTCGTCAAATAGGACTTTACGAAGAGCAACAGTCAGGGGACAAGAAGTCCCTCCTCTTTAATGGGAGAGGTTCCCTTATTCAGAAACGAACCTATTTACAAATATACAAAACATGATTTTCTGGTTGAACTTGGATATTATGAAAGTGTTTTCTATAAAGATCATCAATTACAAAAGGACTGAGGAATGAGAGTACGAGAATGAGCAGAAAGGAAACATGCAGAATTATAGATAACAGAGTAATTCTTTATGTATGCGAAGTTATAGTGAATTGAAACAAGATCATTTGTATCATATAAATAAGATGGAATTCAGAGACACAAAGTTCTGTAAATAACATCTGCCAGAACACAAAGTTTCTTAACATAACACAGACAAATGATCTTCACAAAAATTAAATGAAAGCTTGGGGATAACAGAGATCAGATAGACAAAGAATGGAAAGCCCTTCTGTATTGATTTCTTTATGATCTATTTACACTTTCAGAAAATAAGCCAAGTTCTTCCTCCTTTCA
The DNA here is from genome assembly GCA_018340775.1 of Taxus wallichiana var. yunnanensis. Classification (NCBI taxonomy): domain Eukaryota; kingdom Viridiplantae; phylum Streptophyta; class Pinopsida; order Cupressales; family Taxaceae; genus Taxus; species Taxus wallichiana. Next base: position 193,126,764 of record CM031239.1, read on the forward strand.
AAATGGCGTGGAGAGGCCATTATATAGCTTACAAATCAGTTACTCTTTGTAACTACTTCTTTTAACTAAAGATTAGTTAAGGATTGCCAATCACAATACCTCAACTAATTACAATGAATCCGAGAAAAAGAATTAGAAAAGAAGAGAAGAATAAGGAGAAGAAGACAGGTGGTTATGAATGGGAGGGACCCACTGACTTCAAAATTCGCTACCTGAATCTCTTCAATGCCTCGGCTATGTCTCTGCCACGGGGGACTGATGTGTTGGCTGTAGACTGAGACCAAAATCTCGAGGCACTTCTCCATTTCCTTATCAAACTCGACATGAGTATGATAGTCTTTATTTGCTTCTTCAATGGCAGATTGAAGAGAGCAAATCTCCTTCATTTTCTCTTTGGAAATGGAGCTTTCCTTGAATAGATGATCTTTGACAAAAGCTCTGAATTGAGCTTTGATTTCTTGCAGGGAAAGAGGCACACCAGAAGTTTCATCCTGAAGATGAAAGTGTATATCCTTGAAAGATACAACCAGTGTCTTGAAAGCCTCACCCTTCTGCCAGCTATTCTTCAGCTCTCCCAAAGCCTCCTCCAAGACTTTGATCTTCCACTCCACGCTGTAAACCCAGGACTTTGACAGATTATCCTTTGCATCATCAAAAACCTTATTTGCCAATAAAATGTTCTCATCTGTCTGTCCCATGAGACGGAGGTCTACTATGCAACTGCTCTAGAGTTTGAGCTCTTTATCTATGACCCTAATAGTGGAGGAGAACATTGCAAGTTTATTACCTTTCCATGGAGTTTGAAAGCTTCATCGATGAAGTTCAATCCTGTAACAAGCATATCTTCCACCATAGCCTCCATAGCTCTACCATAGATGGAATACTTGTGCATGTCTTTGATACTCTGTACTTCATCTTGGCTCAAAATTACAGGTGGTGGAAGGGTAGTCAATGGGGTAGGGTCCAAAACTTTGTCCTTAGACAAAAGAGATTTGATAAAGCCAGTGAGAATCTGGGCTTGTTCCTCCAACTGTTCAATAGTTTGCTGCCCTTTCTCTACCCTCCCAATGACTCTTGTGACCGTTTCCTGGAGGTTATGGATCTCACCTTCAGGAGTAGACTCTCCCATTGGAATTCTTGAGAGTTCTAAGTCAGATGCCTACAAGTCCTGCTCTGATTTGTCTACTGTAGGCTTAGCAATCTCCAAGAATTGCTGACCTTGAGCATCAGACACTATCCTGGAGGTGATTTTGGCTTTCTTGGCACGAGAAGGAGTAGTGCCTAACAAGGCTGCCACAACATCAAAATTTGGCCCTGAGCTCCGAGAGGAAGATTTCCTCTTCCTACTGTCAACAAAAGGTTGCACCCATGCAAAAGAGGAAGAGGAAGCAGCAGGAGGGGCAAGAGGACCAAGAGACATAGAGCTCATGACGCTCAAGGTTTGCACAGCTGTGGTCTCAAGTTGAGATGTGAGTGGGGCGCTGGAGACAATTGCTGCAGAGGAATCAATAGCACTTGGAAGTTCAGTGCTCTGGACTTCCTTATCTTTATCCGTTGGATCTTCAGGAGCATTTGTAGGGGTTGGCATTTCACTCTCTTCACTTTCACTGAGAACAATGATGTTCTCTGGTCCCAAAGGCACTTCTACCTGCTTACTTTGAGGATCTTTTTCCACAGGCTCCTTCTTAACCTCTTTGAGTTTCTTCTGGTACACTTGAGTGGATGAAGAAGGAGTGGAAGCTGCAGGTCCTTGCGTTGATGAGGCAGGAGGGGTTTGCACAGGTGTGTCTGATATGGGAGTCGATGCTTCCCTCCTTGGTGTTGAAACATCCTTAGAGGAGGATTCTCCTGAGTGCCTTCTAAGCTCTCGAACTTTCCTGTCAAACCAGACCTTAGTCCTGACTAAGACTGGAGCAAGGATCTCAGCCAGATCATCTTTCTCTTTCTTGTTCCAATCCAAGTCCTCCAAGGGAGTGTGCTTAACCACATTGTCATACTCATATGAGTATAGATCAGAGTTGTCATCCTGGAGTCCTTCAGGAACTTGGTACAAGCCGAGTTCTTGAATCAATTACAGAGAGAACCTGCCATAGTGCCTCCTTCTAGCCTCAAAATCATCTGCACAGTCAGCCCAGTAGTCTTCTGTATCTACCCTATGATGATATATTATCTTGATGTTCTGTTCAATGAACTTCTTCAAGTCGAAGCAAGTTCTTGGCTTGAAGAAATGAACAGTGATAGGAACCAGGGCTCTTTCTATGTTCTGTGCATCCAGGGCTGTTTTACAAGTGTAATTTCCCAAAGAGATGGGAAAGTGCAAACCAGAAATCTTCTTGTCTCTGCAGGTTCTGTGTAATTTTTCTAATTTCCTGCATACCTCTATCAAAGCCATCTTATCACTGCAGAACATGGGAAGCCTCAAAGGGGTGCTCTCATAGCCAGCAAGCCTGATATAGGAGAATTTTCTGAATTGGATAAAATAGGCACCGTAGTGCGATATCAGGTTCATGGCTTCATCAGAAAACCTTCTAGCAGTGTCACCTTCAAGCAGCCTGACCACGTACATGGTGAAAGCATCATTTACCCTTCTGAAATTGCGATTGCTGGTCTCTAGGGTGAACTGCGGGCAGTAGGCATATACAGGATCATCCTTGTGGGCATCAATGTAAGAAAAACCAAACCATTGCCTTGATGCCGCCAGAGTATACATCAGGTACGAAGTCATGTAGAACTTCTTCGTTTGTTGTACATTGGACAGCTGCTCCGCCAAGTTCATGCTGATGATTTCCACCCAGTTGATATTTTGAGTTCCCTCACACACCATGCTGATGAGCGGGCACATCCAGAAATGGAACTCATTAGTAGAGGGTAAGCCCATAACCCGAGCCAGTAGGATTATAAAATCGACAATTCTTCATTGAAATCAGCCCAGAAAAGAGTCTTGGATAGACGAGATGCTCCCTTCTTAGGGTTCTTTAGCCAGGACTTCGCCACCCGCGCCTTGTATTTGTCACTGTCTTGATTGAACAGGGCCTGTGCTTGATCCTGGGAAACAACTATGGCATTATCCGTTTCTGGAATCCTCAGTGCAGTGCTAATGGCGGCAGCATCCAGCTTGGCGATGAGTTCCCCGTGTACATTGGTTAATTCGCTCGAATCAGGGTCGAAGTGAGCTCCACATGAAAGCACTGTATCAGCACATTGCACCGAGATTGGGAAACCTCCAGCAAAAGCCAAACCACTATCGTGAATCATCTGCGCCATTGGTGTAGGGTTTGCGTCTGCCATCCTTGCCCAAAAATCATGAAATCAAGATGACGAGCTTCACTGTCCCCAATATTGTGAGAACGGCAGACTCTAGTGGCGAGATTTGTTCCTGTCCCTGAAACTTGATCTTCATATTGATAGTAATCCGAGAGGATAGAGCCGCAAACTAGACTCGGGAAGGAATTACAGAGGGAGGGGATACACGCGTAGGTTTTCTGATTGCAAGGGTTCGAGCAAAGGATAGCATGGAAGCAGTGTGAAAAATGCAAAGGGGGTATGCTCGTTATATAGCCGATTAGGAGAGAGAAAGACAATGAATGCGCATTTAATACATACCTACCAATTTGAATAAGCATGATATTCGGGTAGAGCGGGAAAAATAAGCACGAATGGCACTTGGTTCATTTGGGACATGTGAGACGCGAATGCGCGTGAAACACGTGGCTCGGCCGATTCAGCGAAGCGGGGAAAAGACACACAAATGCCTTTTGGGACATGTGGGACGCGAATGCATGAAACACGCGACTCGGGTGAATCGGCCAAAAATGGAACAACTTGCCCGATTGAACCTGGGACACTTGGGACAAGAAAGTGCGAAGTACGCGGTTCGGGTGTTTCAGCCGAAAATGGAACAACTTGCCCGATTGAACTTGGGACATTTGGGACAAGAAGTTCCGATGGGCCCGAAAAAGATAGACTTCGGGGAAACCGGCTAATCGGGGAACAGAGCGCACTTTTGAACTTGGGACGTGCGGGACAAAAATGTCCGACAGGCCCGAAAAACACACAAAATGACCCAAAAACACAGATTTTCTCAATTTCTCGACCTTTAACATTTTCAGTACAACAGAGAAGACACTTAAACTCAAAATTTTGAATTTTCACTTTCTTAAGAGCTGGGAATTTTGAGTGGACAACACATTTGGGGCAATTCCATTGTGGCTTTGTTAAGAGAGGAGGCAACATTTGACGATTCAAATGGTAGAGAGGAAAGGGCATCATTGTTGATTAAGACATCTTTATAATATGGATCGTGGGAGATTTTATATTATAAGGACGTCCAAACACGAGATCTACCTACGTAGAAATCATACTTTGTTAAATTAGTTCCTTCCCTTTATATGAGTACTATCTCCAAATCTCCAAGGTGGTGTGGTAGGTAGTTTTCTATTGAAGAAATGTTTTGTGGGAAACTTATGATGTGTCCTAAGTATTTGTATTATTCACCACGTACTTGGGTGACTTGCAAGAATGGATTAACTCATTCTACTAGCATCTCCATGATTTGGGTTAAAGACACAAGAACAAGAAGCTTATTTTCAAGGTCCATGTTGTTTCATGAAGAGAAACAATGGTTGTGTTTTTCATATTTTCATCTGTTATAAGAAGGAAAGCCTTCAAAAAAACTTGTTTTAATTCCAAGGTAATTTTCCAAATAGATTGAACAAGTTTTGATGTTCCCCAAAAATATATTCTTTTTCAAAATTGGCGTTGGGTTTGATAGTGCAGCGTGAAAAGGGTAGGAATATGGGAACTCTCGGTGTAGAAGAAGGGGTGGGGTGTTATGTTTGATTGGATGGTGGATTGCAAGGTGGAAGGAAAGTATAAGGAGAGAAGGAACTGTTTTTATAAGTATGAGGAACTGAAGAAAGGTTGGTACATGAGATAGTATCATGTGGCGACTCAAATAAATGGGAGGAAGTGGCGAGTGTAAGCAATGATAAGTTTGTACGTGGTTAGATGGCTATTGGTGGAAGGTTGCTTGTTTTGAGAGGTGGAGCGGAACATGATGGGTGGGAGGAATGGGTATGGTCATGCAAAATTGTTTCCATGCAAGTTACTCGCAGAATGTTGCTTGGAAATCCTTCACTAGTTAAATTTGATGGCACGGATGGAAAGTCAAGAAATGGTAGGTTATTGGTTAATGTAAGTTAACAGATATTAGATATTGAATTTATTTTGTGCTCTAGGTGACGACGACGTTGCTTAGTAGTAATGTGAACTTAATTTTTGTGTAGTTCTCTCTCCATTAGGATCATTTTATAGGATTCAACATGATTGAGAAGTCACAAACTTATGGAGTTCCACCTATTAAAAATAATCCATGCAAGTGACCAAGCAATGACGCATTGATTGATGACATACAAATGTAGAAATATTGAATAAGATGACATGCCATGTAAAAGATGACATGCCATGTAAAAAAAGTTCTCCATGCTGATATTTATGATTTCAGTTGTAACCATGACCCATTCATTATTCTCAATGTTCCCCATTTGTAGGACCTACGAAATTGTTGTTATAGAGGCCAAGTTTTTTGAAGGGACTAGAAATTTTCTTGTGATATAGGGCATTGGATGGTATTAGTCAATGTAAACAACCCAACCATGAAGTGTAGTAGTTTATAAAATTAGAGGGTTGTTGTAACATTTGGTACTTTAAATAGTGTCAACTGAGGTCCCATTGAAACTAGAGACACAAATAGATTTTAAGGCAAGGACTGGAAGATGTGGAATATAAATAATTTTTTTCAATTTATTTGCTTAATTCATCTAAATGTTTTCCCCACAAAGTGACAATAACACTAAATCGACACATCCTTTAATTGTAGAGTTATTTTCTTTGTTTGAATTTGGACATGCCTACGAATAGTTTATCATGGTGACATGGCAAGAACAATGCCAATCAAATCAACGAGAAGATACGGCGGTTCTTGCAAGTTTGTCCTTTATTTTAGTGAAGTGAAAGTGATGTGAAGGTATTGTATCCTCATTTTCTATGAGAGGAGTTATGGTTTAGGACAGTTGCAGGAAAATCTCCAAAGCATTATTCAAGTGGTTGAAGCGTAGTTTTGCGTGACAATCCTCCCATTGGAAATTGTATATAGCTTCCCATTTTTAATTTGAGCATAGAATTTTTCGGCAATCGCATTGAAACAAGTGATGTGGATTTCCCCTCCTTCCCAATCCACAAAATCAAACCCAAAGAAGGAACCATCTCCCTTTGCATTGTGATATTCACGAAGGTTTATTTTTAGGGCAAGGCCCTCTCCATTACGTGCACATAGATGTATACAAACCACTTATTTGAGTTGGTGTACTCACAAAATATCTGTGAACCTGGTTTGAACTTAGATCTTTTTGTGGAAACTAAATATTTTAGAGAGCATTTGTTAGTAGTAGGGATTTTAGCTTACCACGTGCAACATGGGTTGGTATTGATTGAGAAGCTCGATTATCATATGTGTTTTGACAACAATATCCATTTCAATGATAAGAACAATCTTGCAATGGAACAAAAAAATAGAATTTCTATAGGGGAATTATATACATTGGTAATTGAGCAAGGGTTGAAGCTTACAATTCATGTTTGATCATTCTAACGTGGTATTTGTGTAAGAAAACAACGGAGCCTTTTTATATGGATTTTTCTATTACGGCTTGCGAATTTGGATGGTAGAATTGTTTTTTGAAAAATGTGACCCATTTAAAAGATCAACACGATGTTGGGTGCCCATGTTGAGAATAGGGTGTCGAGAGGACAAGTGCGAATGGCGAAACGTAGGTTCAACATTGGAACAACCCTCAATTAATCGATAAATGCCTTTGTGTGTCATGATTATTTCCATGGAAAGTAAAATATGTTGGAGAAAGTGAAGCTATGCAAATATATGGTGGAAAATGTAAACTTGTAGCGCATTCAAACATGAAATGAAGGATGCTTGCATTTTGTGGAATGATTTTGCACATACCCAAATGAAGGGTGGACATCATAGAAAAGGCTATGTACTTTCAAGTGAATGACACACATGTATACTTGTACAAGAAAATATTTCTAATTTTATTTTGTTGATTTCAATGACAAAAAAACTTTCCAAACAAAAACTTCATAACATATAGACACAAAAATAAAATATATACATGAAAAGAAAGACAACCTTGTAAAAATGCCAAAATAATTTTGAATTTTGTTATTTTTTTAAGTAAATATAATGGAAAACAATAAGAACAAAATGGAACTTAGATATCTCTATACATGTTTATTTCCACAATACAAGTAAGGATCTAAAAAAGAGTTTCATATTGCAAATTAGATATAATTTAAAATGTGACCTTGTATATGACGTAAGTAAATTTACACATGTTTTTAAACAATGAGGATCAATAAAGTTTGTTTCCTTATTCATTTATATTTTTTTAAAGCGCAAACATAAATTCAAACCCTTAAAACAATTCTATATGCAAAAAAGAGATATAATGTACAAAGCTTTAGATGAAAATAGCTATAAATTACATAGTTATTTTTGGCATTGTAAAACTATAGGTATTTGTATGCGAGATATAATGAAAACTACATTATAAATGCGTTGTTTTTGGTTTACATATAGAAATGAGAAATAGTAACAAGGAAAAATTGGACATGTCTTGCCACAATATATACATAAATTTATTTGAAACGAGTTAAAATTATTGTTTAAAAAATAGAATGGAAAACAATAAGAACAAAATGTACACTTGAACTAACAAAACTTTCATTTAGATATCTCTATACATATTTATTTCCACAATACAAGTATGGATCTAAAAAAGAGTTACATATTGCAAATTAGATATAACTTAAAATGTGACCTTGTAAAGTTTGTTTCCTTATCCATTTATCTTTTTTAAATTGCAAACATAAATATAAACCCTAAAACAATTCTATATGTAAAAAATATATAACGTACAAATTTTTGGCTCAACACAACTATAAACTAGCAATCGTACATGAGTAGTGTGATGTGAAGCGTCAAAAGGTGGATCGGGAGACACATAGTTGAAATGAATCAAGAGAAATATAGTAAAAATAAAAGGAAATGAGCTAGAGAAAAGAGAAAGGGAACATAAATGAATAATCTATTAAGGCATGAAGAACAATATTTACAAAGATGGGGAGGAAAAGTATAGGAGAGGAGATAGGGTTAGATCGGGGGGAAAGGTCGGGGGAAAGGTGTGGGAAAGGGAGAGGAGTCATGTTTCAATAAGGGAGTGGGGAGGAAGAGAGTGGAGGCGAAGATCTTAATTCCTACGACATTGGAGGAGGGTAGATGTGGACATTTGTGAGTAACATTCGAAAGAGAAAGGTGGAGAAATACGAATGTCATTTAAGGAAGGAATTTTAGATAATGTAATGAAATTAAGTACGAGAGTCTCTCAGAGCCAATGTCAATAGTGCTCTTGGGAATTGTAAGGCCTTGAGATTTTTGGATAGATAAATCCCAAGCCATTTTTAAAGGTAATTGCCTTTGAGAACCTCTTGTAACATGTGGGATCAAGACATGGGAGGGATTGGAGGGATCCCAAGGAGGTCTAGTATATCGATCAAATTTGACCAAAAAAATGAAGGCAAAGAAGGTGAAGCGGAGGAAGGGCAATAGAAAATGTCTACGATAGTGTCGGTTTCACCATTCACAAGACTGTACCAACCCATAAATTATCGAAAAGTATGATCTTTTGATTTTTGCAAAGTAGAAATTTTTGTTGTAGTTGATTGTAAATGCGTCTGGATCACTAGAGTCATTTCTTCTTGTATTATGAGCGATGGATATGGAAACTAGAGAAATAAGTTCCTCCAACATCTGGAGATTGTGGTTATCAACTTGTTCATTTCTTGCAAATAGATGTGGCACATTCTAGAAATCAAGGTTTTCCTATTTGGAAAGGTAGGAATCAGTGCGCGACATGAGAACCTCCCAATCTAAAAGAGTAGGAATGTCATTACGGATATTGAGAAGCAAGTTATGAAATGAAACTAGAGATGGAGTGGAGCCTTGTTGTCTGAATATTGATCACAAGGATATGGAATTTTGAAATCCTTTCCAAAGGGATGCCTCGTAGGAATTTTTGGCATTTAAAGGAATGTCCATGATAGGTGGAATTTGGCCGAGGTATTTGATAAGAATGATGGATTTGTTCCCGATCGAGGATGTCTTGCATGCGAAATGCCTCCGAATGCGGTAGTTGATTTTTGCGATCATTTTAGGGCCAATGGAATGCATTTCATCAATCAAAATGTATTTGATATGTTTCAATGAGTCTTGGAAGGAGGACAATGTTTATCCTTCTAGGGTTTCAAATCCTTAATGGGAATGCAGAGACAAACATGAATAGTAGATGCAGAAATGTTGAAAGCGACCACCCCAAGTAGGGGCTAATAAAAGAATGGGTGAAGTAGTTGTGGTTTGGATAGAGGAAAAGGAAAACTTGAGAGAGTAAATAAGGAAGGAATTTCCTATTCCTATAGTGCCTTAAACAATGAGCCTAAGGGGTGGAAGGATTTGGTCGAAGAAAAGTGGTGAAGAATTATGTCGAAGCCAATTATTGGTCCTCACTCAAATGTAATGGCAATGATGAGGTGGGCTCACATGTATGAGGAAGACAATATTTGACCTTATTTGTTTCAATGAAAGAAGGTGTGATATCTTGTAGTTGGAGTGGAATTTTATAGCAAGACTAATCATAAAGGGATTCAAATTCTCATAGGCCCAACATATGGAGGTTGTCAACACTGTTGTATGTCCTAGATGAAGTCGAGAAATAAATTTCTCATCATTGATTTCTTCAAGAGCTTGTATGACATCCGTGTCTAATTCAGACGAAGCCTCTGGAATATTTACAGAGTTTGTGTTTGTTCTTATAACATGTCATGGTTTGTAGAAATTCTTGAAGATTTTCCAATTGGAGACAAGAGTACTTGGGGAAGAGCCAATATCAAAAGTAATATTGTGGAAAGGCTTGTATAGAAGGAGCTCGGACCAACAAATTTTTTTGAAAGAATATGATTTTTTACGGTGAGTACGATGGAAAATCTCGAGAAAGACACGCACAATTGCAAGCAATTTTTAGTGCTTCCATTTGTTCCCATTCATGTATTTTTTGTAAATCCAATCTTGAGAATCGACTCAACAAAATTCCTAAGAAATTTTCTCCCCACATTTAAAGAGACGAATGCCCGGTTAGACATAATAAGAGGTAATTTTAGAAGCATGTGACAAGTTTCTTGTGCACTTATGTCATGTTGAACAACACTCTTTGTAAGCATTTTGCATGTGGAAAAGATGCAAGGAAATCGGGGTTTGCATTTGCAGAAAGTCTAGAAAGCATTTGGTGGTATGTATCGGAGCGCTACTCTATTTGGAGGCATACTTAGAAATGTATTTAAGAATTTCATGCCTTTAAAGAAGCTGGTTGCCGATCAATGTTGGCTCTCCATATAGATAACATGGCTTTGTTGTGAATGTTTAATCTATCATCATTCCTTGAAGGAAGGTATTTAATAGTTTGTTTGTCATCAATGGTCAAGGAAGAAATTGGTTGTGTTTCCCAAGGTGCTTTTTATTGACATGTAAGGCGAGAACCTTTTTCCTTAAACATGTTTCCTCATAACATTTGGTGTGACGTTGAACTCCTTTTACGAGCTCCTCAAGGTATTGTAGTGGGCTTGAAGCCAACAATTGCATTGATGACATCAAACATGGATCATCATGGAGCCATCTTTATGCGAATTTTGCTCGGCAATCCGCAAGGTGGGAGTTCCAAGTAGAAACGAACTTATCAAAGTATTGTTTTGTTACATTGATAGAAGCATTATAATCATCCCAATTAATTTCCTTGATGTCTAGGGTGCCTTCCATCCATAGGAATCGTGAACATGTGGGAATCCTCTATGTTTCCATTCATACCTACATTAAGAGGGCGTTAGAAATGATGCATGCGAGCGTAAAGAAAAATTTGTGAAATTGAATAGTGCTACTTGTACCAATAATATTTATCCCTTATGTGTTTTTCTAGCACTTCCTCTCATAATATTGTGAACTTGTGATGCAAGTAAGCAGCCACTCAATGCGGGTGATTGATAACGTTGAGCGTCCCTGAATTATTTGTGTGCACCGAGGATCGGGAGGCCGAGTGCCTAGTATGCAGTGATGGAGATCGGCCATTTTGTGTCCGTAGCACTTAGAGTAAAGAATAATGTTGGTGTGCCTAATTTCTCAACCATTTCTAAGATTTCCCATCTAATTTTTACCATAAGGATTGTGTCCCTCGGAGGTTGTTTCCAAATTACATCAAAGTGTACAGCAAAGAATATTTTGTGGTTTCTAGCAATTTTCTGCGAAGCTCTGCTATAGTCGGTGGGATTCCATGTTGAATATTTTGTTACATCAAGATGGCGGTTGTTGATTGTCTCTATGGCACATAATTGTAGAAAATATGCGAGTCTTATACAACAAACAACATAAAAGAAATAAACAGAATACTTAAATAACTTGCATAAATAGATGAATATTCGAACCAAAGATCAGCTGTGTGCATAATCTCCATTAATAAAAGCTTCATCATACTCAAAGCTTCAGCTCTTTACAATCAAGTTGTGCGTGTAGTGTGTGCTTTCAATGCACATCCTTCCTTGCTTATGCAGATTTCACACCTTTGTGTGTGCATGCAAAGCAATTACAATTGATGTTATTCAAATAGAATAACTCACCCACTAACAGCTCTTCAACTGAGCATTCTAAATCTAAACTCATGCTTTAAAATAGTTGCATGCTATGCATGAATTAAAATAGATTTATTTGAATTAAATCTAATGATAAAAATAAGATAAAGCTAACTTAACTAAAGCAAACTAAAACAAGACTAAAGCTAAAATTAGCTTTCCTAAAAAGCTACGGTTGGAATTAAATATGCAACACATGCATATTTCCAACACTCCCCCTTAATTTCAAACTGTAGCTTTCAGTCTTCTAGAGTTGTGTTTGCTTTTTCAGATCTACCATGTGCAGGATCAAAAACTCCCAAACAATCTCTCAAATATACAAAAACTTCTTTTGCTAAAGCCTTTGTAAAAATGTCTGCAAACTGATCTTTGGATCTACAAAACTCAAGATGAATTTCCTTGTTGTTTACCAACTCCTTGATGAAATGATACCTTGTATCAATATGCTTGCTCCTCTTATGAAAAACATGATTTTTGGACAATGCTATGGTTGAGTTGTTGTCACAAAAATCTGTGTAGCTTCCTCTTGTTTCTGTTGTAAATATGTCAACACTCTTCTCATCCAAACATCTTGACATGTTTCTCATGTTGCTGCTACATACTCTGCTTCTACTGCTGAAGATAACGTGACAATGGGTTGCTTCTTTGATGCCCATGAAACCACTCTTGTTCCAAAGTGAAAAGTATAGTTGGATGTGATTTTCCAATCATCTATACCTCCATCACTATCTGTATAACCAATGAGTTTGAACTCATCTGAACTTGAATAAAGAATTCCATGATTTCTTGTTCCACGTACATACCTCAAAAAAAAATTTCTAGCTTGCCAATGTGAATATTTTAGAGATTCCATGAACCTTGATATGAGGCTCACACCATACATGATATCAGGCCTTGTGGCCGTCAAATACATAAGACTTCCAACCAACTTTTTAAACAATGTTGGATCCACAAACGATCCTTCATCCTCTTTGCTCAACTTCAAACCTACCGCAACTGGTGTTGGTGTTGGCTTACAATTCAACATGTTAAACCTTTTCAAAACGTCACTTGCATACTTTTCTTGTGAGATAAAAACTTCACCTTCTGATTGTTGAACTTTAATACCCAAAAAATAATGCATAAGACCAAGATCTGTCATCTCAAACTCCTTCTTCATGGCTGATTTGAATGACTCTGTAGATAGATTTTCAGTAATGATCAAATCATCTACATATTAACAAACAATTAAAATTTTACCTTGCTCATTTATCTTGGTGTATAAGGTAGGCTCATCTGCTCCTCACGAAACCATTCTCAATCAAATAAGAATCTATTCTCTTTGTATCAAGCTCTAGGTGCTTACTTGAGACCATAGATCACTTTCTTCAATCAGTATACTTTTCCTTCATGACCTTCAATCTCATAACCTTCTAGCTGATTTACATAAACTTCCTCTTCAAGGAATCTATTTAAGAATGTTGATTTAACATCCATCTGATAAATAGGCCATTTGTTTTGAATTTCAATTGATAAAACCATTCTTACCATGTCCAAACGTGCTACTGGTGCAAATGTTTTGTTGTAGTCAACTCCATATTGCTGCGTAAAACCTCTTATATCCAGCCTTGCTTTGTGCTTCTGTACTTTTCCATCAGCATTGTATTTTGTCTTGTAGACCCACTTGACTCCTATCACATCCTTTCCTTTTGGAAGATCCATTGACTCCCATGTCTGATTCTTCTCTATAGCATCAATCTCATCATCCATGGCTTTTTCCCAAACTTCATTCTTTATAGCCTCTTCGTAATATACTGGATTTGCAGCTTGAGAAAATAATGCAAAAACTGAAAATGAATTAGTTGTATCAACATTATAAATCTCACTTAGACTTCTTGTTTTCCGTTGCGCAAGAGTATTTGATGCAGGACTGCTTTTTGGTGATGGAGTAGCTTCTGGTGTTCCCTGTGGTGTCTCTTGCATGGCTGAAGATGGATGAAATCTTGGTGACCTCGATTGTAGATGGAGGTGTAGCTTGTGCTACTGCTTGTGATGCATGTCCAAGATTTGTAGATACAGTAGCTTGTTTCTCTAAAGTTTCATCTGTCATATCATCATGCAGAATAGATGTTGCTATACTCATTGTTTTCTCTATACTTCCATCCCATGCTTCATTCTCAATAAAATGTACATCCTGTTGATCACAACCTTTCCAGTGGATGGATTGTACAACTTGTATGCTTTTGTATTCTCTGAATACCCAACAAAAATACACTTTTCTCCTTTGTTGTCTAACTTCTTCCTTAGCTCATCAGGTACATGTGCATATGCTACACAACCAAAAACTCTGAAATGTGAAACACTGTGTTTCCTATTAGTCCATGCTTGTTGAGGAACCATGTTCCTAACAAGTTTCGTTGACACTGCTCAAAATATAAATAGAAGTTTCTTGTCTTCGCCCAATACTCATTTGGAAGATGTTTTTCCTTCAACATGCTTCTCGCCATCTCCATGATGGTTCTATTTTTCCTCTCTACCACACCGTTCTATTGTGGTGTATACCTAGTAGTAAACTACTTGTGTATACCATGATATCTGCAAAAATTCATAAACTCATTAGAAACATACTCACCTCCTCTATCCATTCAGAGAACGTTGATGTAGTATCCACCTTGCTTCTCTACTAATGCCTTGACCTCATTGAAATGTATCAAAGACATTTGATTTATTTCTCGAAAATAAACCCATGTCTTCTTGTGTAATCATCAATGAATGTCATAAAATAAATGCAACCTCAATAGAAGTTGTCTGCGCATAGATCCACATAAATCGAGAATGTACAATCTCAAGTGGTGCACTTGCTCTTAACATTTTGCCAATCGGGAATGAATCTCTATGTTATTTTTCCAAAATACAACCTTCACATACCCTTTCCGGTTTCTGAATCAATGGAAAACCTTTAACCATATTTTTTCTATGTAATAAATTCAAACCTCCAAAATTCAAATGTCCATACCTTAGATGCCAAAGCCATGTTTCATCCTTCATGACTGAATGAAAAGTTGATTGTGTTCCTTCAGCGCAAGAATCAACTATATTTACGCAGGAATCAGTGCAAGACTCACTTGCTGTAGTGCACCTGATTTTCATTAGCGCGGGACTCATCTGTTTGAGCGCAGGACTCAACAAAAGACTGATTTGGCTTAACGTAGAACTTTGCTGAAAACTAAGTTGCTAATTTCATGCAAAGCAGATCGATTTCTTCTTTTTTCCAGGTTTCAAAATCAATGGAAACATCCTATTGCTGCTCATCTTCACTTTTGCAATCAACTGAGTGCTAGGAGCTTTGTCCACAATCACGCACTCATTGTCTTCCATATAGACTCGGTATCCTTTCTGTACCAGTTGTCCAATACTCATAAGGTTATGTTTCAAACCTGCAACATAGTAAACATCTTGCATACTTGTTTGCTCCCCTTGTCTTGTTAGAATACTAACTGTGTCTTTTCCTTTCACAGACACAATATTGTTATTTCCAAGAGTTACATCACTCTTAACTGAATCATCCAAACTAGAAAACAAATCTAGATTACCTGTCATGTGATTACTGCAACTTGAATCCAAATACCATACATCACATGGACTCTCTTTTGAAAAATTACATTCAATAGGGGATAAAGAAGGTATTGCTTCAGCAATCCTTGTGCATGCAATAAACATAGGTTTAGAAATAGAACTTCCAACCTGATTTTGATTTTGCCTCTCCTGATCATATTGCTTTTTCTTGCAATCATAAGCATAGTGCCCATACTTCTTGCAATAATGACACTGAACATGAGACTTATCTTGTCTCTGACCATAACTCTGTTCTTGATTCTGTCCTCTTCCACCTGAGTTTGATGAACCGTTGCCACGTCCTCTAGATGGACTTCTTCCTCTGCCTCTTGGGCTGAAACTTCCTCTTCTTTTGCCACGACTACCTGTTGTCTGAGATGCAAAAGCTTGATCTACACTTGCATGTGATCTATTCATCCTCTGTTCATGATTGATTAGTGATGCATGCAACTCATCAATAGAAAACTGACTCAGATCCTTAGTTTCTTCAATAATAACAACTAAAGGATCAAATTTTGTAGGAAAACTTCTAAGAAATTTTTCAATAATTCTTCTGTCCTCAAGAGTCTCACCATGAGATTTGATTTGATTGACTAAGCCAACTACATAAGTAAAAATGATTCTACAGAATCGAATCTTTCATTGCTAAATTCTCAAAATCTCTACGAAGTAACCGTAGCTTGGCATTTTTACTTTCTCCTTACCTTGATATGCAACTTGTAAAGTATCCCATGCAGTCTTTGCTTGTGGTCTTTGCCACTCTTGGAAGAATGCTTTCATGCATTGCACGATGAATATAGAAAAGAGCTTTACCGTCCTTCTTTCGTAACTCCTGCAAAGTATCTTTCTTTGCTTGAGAAAGTGCGATATACGCTGCTGCATTTGTGGGCTCTATGTACCTATCTTCAATGATCTCCCACACGTCTTGAGATCTAAATAGCGCCTTCATGGTCAATGACCAGTATTCGTAATTCTTTCCATTAAATTGCGATGTCTACATATCGGATGTAGAAGCCATAGCTTGCTACCAATTTAATAAGCTCCTGAATGACCTTGCTTTGATACCAATTTGTAGAAAATCTACAGTCTTATACAACAAACAATATAAAAGAAATAAACAGAATACTTAAATAACTTGCATAAATAGATGAATATTCGAACCAACACTGTTGTGCATAATCTCCATTAATAAAAGCTTCATCATACTCAGAGCTTCAACTCTTTACAATCAAGTTGTGCGTGTAGCTGTGTGCTTTCAATGCACATCCTTCCTTGCTTGTGCAGATTTCACACCTTTATGTGTGCATGCAAAGCACTTACAATTGCTGTTATTTAAATAGAATAACTCACTCACTAACAGCTCTTCAACTGAGCATTCTAAATCTAAACTCATGCTTTAAAATAGTTACATGCTATGCATGAATTAAAACATATTTATTTGAATTAAATCTAATGATAAAAATAAGATAAAGCTAACTTAACTAAAGCAAACTAAAACAAGACTAAAGCTAAAATTAGCTTTCCTAAAATGTTACGGTTGGAATTAAATATGCAACACATGAATTAAAGAATATTTTGTGGTTTCTAGCAATTTTCTGCAGAGCTCTGCTATAGTCGGTGGGATTCCATGTTGAATATTTTGTTACATCAAGATGGCAGTTGTTGATTGTCTCCTATGGCACATAATTAGGTTAAGCAAATAGTAGCAGAACTGAGGGTGGGAACCAAAGTGGTCATCATGGTGACGTATCAAGTGGAGTGCATATTCATGGAAATGGACCTCTTTTGTGTGCAGTTACTTAAACATCGCTTTACCTTCAGGAAGAAAAATTGGAAAAGCCATGGTGAAAATACCCTTAGTAGTGTATTCATTTATGGGGAAAAACCTGTCTGGCCAAGGCATAGTAGAGGGTATGTTTTGATCATGTGAGAGAAGGAATTGTGAGATTTCCTCATCTTCGGTGCATGTGTTGTGGGCGGAAGGGATGAATGAAAAAGTATGGGTAGTTATGTCTGCAGAGGGTGAAGGATCATCATCAACATCTTGTATGGTATTTTTGCAGAAATTGGGATGTCCATTGTGATTGTGTTAAGGGAGGAGGCAATATTTGTTGGCAGTACAGGAAGAGAAGTGAGGGCATCATTGTCGATTACAACATCTTTGTAGTATAGATCATGGGAATTTTTTTATTGAAGCGTCTCCCATACACAGGATCTACTAACGTAGAAAACATATTTTGTTTTTTGATTGCAGGTCTTTTGTACAAGAAGAAGATCCAAATCCCCAAGATGATGGGGAGGTACTTTGCTATTGATGAAATATTTTGTGGGAAACTTATAGTGTGCCCTGAGTATTTATACTTCCCACCTCGTGCATGAGTTACACGTAGAATTGGATTTACTCGCGCTACTAACATTTCTTCAATCTGGGTCAAAGATTAAAGAACGGAGGGCTGGATTCCAAGGTCCATGTTGCTCGAGAAAGAAAAGCGGTGTCCTTGCTTCTCACACTTGTATCTTGTGCAAATGTGGGATCTTACATGACACTTTGTTTGTATGCCTAGGTAATTCTCCAAACAGACAGAAAGTTTTGATATTAGAAAGAGAATCTGTTCTTTTTGCAGAACCGCCTCTGTGTTTCTACAAATGGGGTCGATGATGAGCCGGAGGACTCGAGAGGGAAAATTGATACGAAAGTGTGCTCTTGGACCATAATGCAAAATAGATTGTGCAGGGGTTGGCTGAGTCAGCCAAGGAAGGGCAAGACCAGAGGGAAGAGGAAACTATACGGCCGATGATGGAAAATAGGAAGAAGTAGGTTGTGTTGGCAAAGGAGTTCCAACAATGGGTAGCCGGGGCTCAATCAAGGAATGGCTAGAAACGTTTTTGTTTGGAAAGGGGTATGGTTACAGGGAATGGAAGATTCAATATGCGATGCATCTTCATGCAAGTGGCCAGCTACCGAGGTAGAAGGAAAGGAATACATGAGGGGGAGCGAGATCGGAATGGGGTTACATGAGATAGAAAACTGGTGCATGGTATGTTTTTTCTTGCGTGGTAATGGCGACATTGTTCAACATTTATACGTTCTTTATATTTTGCATAGATTTCTCTTCTCCGGGCTAGTTTTTGTTCCGCAGACATGAAGAGCGCCAGAATGTTTTGCAGAAGAAAACCAAGTTTGAACCGTAAGAAGAAATAAGATATTGTGTTTAGTCGTGTATGTAGCAAATAAAATATTTTGTATTTTTTTAAACGTGGACGTATATTTCTAGACAAGGAATAATGCAACAGAAAAAAACATTTAAGTAAATACAACAGTACGGTATATCTTCAAAAAACATTAACATGTTTATATTATCGAAATGGATGTTATAACTGTTTCTTTTTCAAGCAAAATGGCATAGGAGTGGCATTCATGGATATTCATTTAATGTGAGTTCACATAAACAGACGCAAACAAAAAGGTATATGTAAGTATTCGTTTTTAAGAAGTTCCTTATACAAGGGGTAGTCCATAAACAAACTAAGAGAGGGGAATATGGGGAAAACAACATCAAACTAAAGCTATTACAATTTTACATCAACATAATTCAGGGAATGGAAGATGGAGCTTCAAGTTTGTTCGAACTAATAGTGACACATTTTAAGCTGTTTGTTTCGATGGTAAGTTTCTATTTTGATGGAAAGGGTAAATTGAAATTTGTAGCCTATAATGTGGTTTGTAATCTCGTAGTTGCATCATTATCTATGCTCAAAAGTGCAATTCTTCAACTTTGATGCCCATTATTTTCTCTGCAATCTCATCAAAATTTGTGACGAATTGCAATTCCCTGTGCACTGATCCTTCAAAGTCACACGGAGTGCATATTGTAATCACAAAGTGTTGGACAACAACATTACATTTTCTACGAACTAGGTCTCATTCTCCAATTCATGCACTTTCTTTCGACATTGTTTATCACCTTTCACAAAAGGGAAAACCATGTAAAAAAAAATTGTCCAAAGGCAATATTTTTATTATTGATGTAAGTACAACCCATTCATTTTTTCTATGCTACCCATTTTTAGAACTTGAGAAATTGTTGCGGGTGAGGACAAGTTTGGTGGAGGGCCTTGAAGCTTGTTTGTCATGACATCGTTGAAATATAGTATCCCATTCTTGCAGAGAGTTATTTTCAGGAATTGGTGGGTTGACAAACCATTTAAATCTTGGATATAGTATCCACAATGTTCCATTGAAATTGGAAATGCGTGGCAGGCTTTTCAACACAAGCACCGGTTTATGTGGAATGCAAAGAATACCGTCTAGCTCTTCACCAAGAGAATTTAAATGATGACCCATGCAAAGTGACGGAAACACTATATCCAAACATGTCTTTCAAATTGCAGCAGTGTCATTTTTACCGTTTGTCCGATCATGCCTATGGATAGTGGAGTGTGGAGAAATGGCAAAAACAATCCCAATGATGTCAACACAAGAACCGACATGTGTTTCAACTATTTCTTTGATCGAAACGAAGTGGAAATGATGCAAAAGTATTGTTTTGTTGTTCACATTAAGAGGGGAGACAGTTGACGTTGTCTGCAAGAAAATTTCCAAATGGTTGTTCAAGTTGTAACATTATTTTGATTTTCCAATTCTTCCGTTGGAGATGGTGTACAATTTTCCACTTTCTATCTTGCCATAGAACATTTCAGCACTCTCGTTGAAACAAGTGACACGGATTTCCCCACCTTTGATGTCGACAAAGTCAAAGCCAAAAAAACATCCACTACCCTTTGTATTGCTATATTCCCACATAATCGTTTTCGCGAGCGCTCGCCCCTCAATAGACCATACACGCATGGTTGTGTTCAACGCACTAAAGAAGCAAGATTTGTAAAAGATTTCGAGGAAACATGTCTTATGAGGCGGGCTTTACAGAAACAAATTGTTGGACACACCCCGAGTTTGTTCCACCTATGTGTGCTTGCTGTGAACAATATCATTCGGAAGGCAAGAAGGAGAACCAATTTGTGGATAAGTTTTAGCCACTATATCCATTTCAGTAATCAAAATTGTCATGCAGGGAAAGAGTGCAGATAAGGAAAATGTCAACAACCCTATACAAGCTATTCAAAACATTAGTAAAGATAAAGCATTGGACACATACATTTCATGTTTGACCATCCTGCAAATGACTTTATGCAAGCAGACAATTGTGCCTTCTTTCAACATTTTCTCCACAACCAGTTTTGAAAATTTGGAGGGTAACAATGTTGTTTGAAGGTGAACCAACTCGATGTTGGGTTTTTGTGTTCAATAAAGAATGCACCGTACACAAGTTCAGGTGCTCGAATGTGAAACCCACATCAGAACAACAAGTCATTAGCCACGCAATCCCCCCCAAAGTCAAAGTTATGTCCATTTATGGTGTACACACCAATAAAAATGGAATCTCTGCATGTTAATTGCAACGGTCAATAACAAAGGAAATCGCGCACAACAAGATGAACACGAAAATGGCAGTTTACGTTACCGAATTCAAGCACAATGAGTACGTTTTTTTGAGGTGACCCGACAACAAATTATCGGAATATATTCATTGAAAACAGTGTTCTTGAAATCGGTACATCTATAACAGTAAGAAAATGACAAGCATCTGAAACTCGCGAGAAGTGTCAAGCCAGCTATTACTTAAGGGAACACACCATATCAAGATTCCACAAGTTTTTTTAATCACAAAAAAACAATGAATTTCAGTAGTAATTGAAAACAAAAATCGTAAGCGCAAGCATCGCCTCATCATAGCAAAACGAAAAATCCAGGGATTTAGAAACCGCATAATGGCAAAACTATTTATGAAGGATAAACCTTTGTGTGTGTTATTTTTATGTTTTACAACTTCACAAAGTAATACGAACATCTCTCTCTGTTTTTTAAAGCATATATGTCAAATGCAACACCTTCAGTTTGTGAGGTGGGCTTCAAAGATTCTTCAGTCATAAGATATGCTACAAGAGTGACAGGCTATCTACTGAGGGGAAGGCTAACAAGAAATGAAGGAATGAAAGCCAAAGCGTTCTTAAGGGTGAAAGGCTACACGATTTTAGTAGATGGTCCACGATCAAATAAGGTGTGTTAAACTGCAGGAATGAAAAAGACAAGGCGAAGAGATGTATATGGGATGTTTCGAGATGGAGTAACGATTGATGATTTTAAGCTAAACATTTTGTTTTACTCTATTTGTTAATATGTTATACTCGTACATTGTAACATATTTATAACAAGGACAGAAATTGATTGAAGTGGCCTTGCTGACAACAATTTTATAGGAAAAATATTTTTTAATTTTCACCATATTCTGCACATTTTTACGCCGAAGGCATATATACAGTTGAAGTCGAGCCTCCTGATTTTGACAGTTTAGACAAGATCAATGGTCTACATTCTTAGGTCGTGCATGCGTTGAAATATTCACGGCCAAGAGTGCTCCACGTCTTCTGCCAAGTTGATACGGCTTAGTTCATGTCAGAAACAATTGAACCGTCATTTGTAACGTCTACGGCAAGTTAACTGCTTCTCAGTTTGAAAGGTTTATTCTTACAAGTGTTGTTTTTACTCCTGCTTAAGCGACCCTCATCCTCGCAGACTCCTCCATCAATACAGCTTTATCTCGAAGCTTCCACCAACACATGAATAACACTGCTCTCCTTCTGTTGTTTGACCATTTGTTTATTAAACCTTCCATAAGTCATGGAAAACAGAGCGCAGACTCCAGAGCGAGATATAGAATAAAGAAAATGGCGAGTCCGCCGCCTTCTCCACAGTAGGCACCTCCGTAGAATACAA
This sequence comes from Taxus wallichiana var. yunnanensis, assembly GCA_018340775.1. Classification (NCBI taxonomy): domain Eukaryota; kingdom Viridiplantae; phylum Streptophyta; class Pinopsida; order Cupressales; family Taxaceae; genus Taxus; species Taxus wallichiana. The sequence goes on from CM031239.1 coordinate 193,148,995, forward strand.
CGGAGCCCCCTAATTACGAAAATGGAGGCAATTTGGAGCACCAAGTTTCTCCTCGTAAATGAGCTCATGAGCATGAAAGAGAGACTTGTAAACTTAGAAAATCAGAAGGTGCAAGAAGACAACGAGAGAAAAGAATGCACATCACATAGACACAAGTTTTTCAAGACTAGGGATTGACATTTTCCATCACTCATCTAAGTCCGTTGTACAGTTTTTCCCAAATTGTAAACACAACCTTGAAAATTGAAACACACTTTTATGTCGACTTTAACAATAATAATAATATGAGGCAATTAAAGCGTAACAAAACTTTACTCGATAAATAAACTCAACAAACTCATAATATTTTTTTTTTATAAGTTTTCATAATTGAAATAACTGAACAAACTTGTAACAATTAATCAAATTTTAAAAGACCTCGAATTAGATTATCACATTTTAATCATTAAAAGACCACCTCTCTTTACTTGCTTTGAATTTTTCAAGGGGCGTTGGCATTGCTTTATTGACTACAACAACCAAGATACGCGCTCATTGTTTAGATGCCACACCTTGTTAGAAAGCTTCTATTGAAAGAATTAAAGTGAAATTCTATACATGTAAATCCAAATTGCACCATGAGATTGATTTGGCATTTGTTGCTAGTATGTATTACCGTCTTCAGGAAAGTTGGCCCAGTTTTTCCCAAAACATGGGAATAAAATAGAAAGATATAAGCATCAATCCAGATTCCAACAATAAGCAGATAATCCATCTTCCAACAGACGGTAGGAAGCTAGCAGAATCTCAAAAAGGGCAAGCAGGGCATGAATATATAAGCTCTGTCATTCCACAGAATAATGGAAGGCAGGGACTAACATCTGCTCACAACAAATGGGCCACCTGCAATATCATTGACATATCCTAGCGAATAGAAGTAGGCATTCCAAAGAAGAAAATCCAACAAAGAAATCAAACAACAACCTGCAACTACAACCTATCATGGTAGGATTCTTGATATTTATGAGAAGATTGCAACAAATTTTGTACAAATGCAGTAAAATTTATGAGTTAAAATGTCATATCCTTGTGCGGCAACGGTGCTTTGTTGGTGAATGAACAATGGGAATTGGTGGCGATTGAGGTGAGCCACCACATTGTAGGGTGCATCCACACCACGGAATTCAGGGGGAACAGGGTGGAGCTGGGCACAAATTAGATTCATGAAATTGGAGGGAATTTTACACTCGAGGTTGGTGATCCAAGGATAAGGCAAATCGGGGTTTACATAGAAATAGGAATCCAAATTTTTCTGTTTAGACTATTACAGTTTCAATAGTGTTAATCTTAGTAATTTGTAGCTTGGACAAGCTGTTTGTCCTCATCCAATTGTTATTTGGACAACCTAGAATTTAGAGAAATAGTTGTTTTTGTCAAACAAATATTGTTAGGATAAGAACAATTGTTATCTAATATTGACTCCTTTTAGGTGACACCTCATAACCAAGGTTGTTATGGTTATTGAGTTGTCTTAATCTCAGCCGTTCATTTGTATTAATCTCGGCCGTTGATTTTCAACGAGAGTAGTATATAAGGAGGTCATTGGGGTCATTTGTAACAAGGAAGTTTTGAGAGAAACTTGCAGTGTTAGCAAGTAGTCTTGCAGTGTTAGCAAGGGCGCAGTGATAGCGTTGGAGATAGCAGTGGAGGAATATCAGCAGGAGGATTAGGAGATTGTCGGAGCTCTGCCAGTAAGAGGCAAGCAGTATTTGTATCTCTTGATTTGCTGAAGTTTAATATATTTCTCATCTGTAGTACTGGTTTTCCCTACGGGGTTTTTCCAGGGACAATTGTCCGAAAATATTGTGTTCACCTTGTTGGGTATTTCTTATGTGTTTGTATTTGTGAAGTTACAGTTGTGTTATTTTCCAATATTTGTTGATCAAATAATCTTACAAGATAGGAGGTTAATAATCAAGAATCGTAATAGCTTTTTTACATGGTATCGAGCTTTGTTCGGGTAGAAGAGATTTACCCTAGGTGAAAGAAAGTGAGGGTTTATAAAACCCAGTTTAACCTCTTTAAAATTATTATTATTGTTTTCTTTTAAGATGGCCTCAGCAGGTTTAAGAGATCAGGACATATTGGATGGAGCCTCGAATTTTGGTGTCTGGAAAGCCAGAATTTCTTTATTGCTGGAAGAGAATGGTATCAAGGAATATGTGACCACTGTTGTACCTGTACCTACAGATGCAACACAACTCTTAGCATATAAGAAGGAAGATGCCAAGGCGAGGAGGCTGATTCTTGACGGTGTCAAGGATCATATTGTTCCGCATATTGCAGAGTTAGATACAGTGAAGATGATGTGGGATGCCATTATGAATCTGCACTCGAGAATGCTACCACTAACCTAAGTGATTCTCAGAGAAAAGTTGAGGAATACCCGGATGAATAAGGGAGAAGACGTCACAAGTTACCTCACCAGACTTAGACTTGTCAAGGATGAATTGGCAGCTGTTGGAGACAAGCCAAGTGATGACGAGCTAGTGAGAATAGCCCTAAATGGGTTTACTAAGCAGTGGGATGTCTTTGTTCAAGTCATCAATGGACGAGACACCTTACCAAGTTGGGATCGACTATGGAGTGATTTCACTCAGGAGGAGCTTAGACTAAGTCTTGTCAATGGAGCCAACAATAAGAGTCAGAAAAGTGAGGTGGAACAGGAAAATGTTGCCCTAGCGGGTAAAGGGAAAGCAAAGAAGGGGTCTAGTAAAGGATCAAATTCACAAGGTGAAAAGAAGAAGAAAGATTTTCGAAGATCAAGTGCTATGGCTGTCACGAGTTTGGCCACTATGTCAGCGATTGCCCAGAAAGGAAGAAGAATGAAAAGAAAGGCAAGAAGCAAGTTGCGGCTTCAACAAGTGTAGATGAGCTCTCTAGTAGAATGGAAGATGAGTTTGCACTCATAGCATGTATGGTTAGCTCAACCTCACAGAGTGTTTGGTACATAGATAGTGGGGCGTCATATCATATGACAGGAGTTAGAGAATACTTCTCCAGTTATAAGGAAGAGAGCACCAGAATCCAGATCTCTATGGGGAACATGTCCAAACTCAACTCAGTTGGGAAAGGAACTGTTCAGTTTCAGAGGGAGAGTGGTAAGATTATTCCCCTTCATAATGTGTTGCATGTTCCAGGCTTAGGGATGAATTTGGTTTCTGTATCTGTCCTTCAGGACAAAGGGTACAATGTACTCTTTAGAGGGGCACATGTGTTGATCAAGCACAAGGATTGGAAATCACCCACAGCTATTGGAGTTAGGAGCGGTCGGCTTTATAGGCTGCAGTTTGATATTCCTAAGGCACTCATGAGCAACAGTAATCTTAGAGATCAGGGAGAGCTATGGCATAGAAGGATGGGCCATATCCATCATGGAGCCCTTAAATTACTTCATGAGACAGTGACAGGTGTTCCTGAGGTGAGCACAGAGCATGATGATGTATGTAAGGGATGCATGTTGGGGAAGTTTGCTAAAGCATCTTTTCCAAGGAGTGACACCAGATCCAAGGGTGTTCTTGATCTAGTACATTTAGATGTATGTGGACCAATGTCGACGAAGTCTCTCAGAGGGTATGAGTACTTTGTTACTTTTATTGATGATTTCTCCAAGAAGACATGGATATACTTCTTGAAGACCAAGGATGAGGTTTTCAATCACTTCCAAGAGTTTAAAGCTCTTGTGGAAAATTCGACAGGAAGGAAGATAAAAGTTCTTCGGTCAGACAATGGAGGCGAGTACAAAAGCAATGAGTTCCAGGAGTTTTGTACCAGAGAAGGAATCAAGAGAGAGTGGACTGTTCCTTACAATCCGCAACAGAATGGAGTTGCTGAGAGGAAGAATCGGTCTATAATGGAGGCATCAAGGGCTATGTTGCATGACCAGGATTTACCCCGTTATCTGTGGGCAGAGGCATGCAATACAGCAGTATACATACAGAATAGAGTTCCACATAAGGTACTAGGGAAGATGACACCAGAGGAAGCATTCACTGGGAAGAAGCCAGATGTCAGTCACTTTAGGATCTTTGGGAGTTTGGCATATTGTCACATTCCTAAGGATACACGTACCAAGTTAGATCAGACTACAGAGAGAGGGTACTTTGTGGGGTACAGTGAAACCTCTAAGGCATATCGGATATTCATTCCGGGGACCAGGAGGATTATTGTTCGACGTGATGTCAAGTTCATGGAGGACAAGGCATTTAGAAGGTCTAGAGATTTTCCAGTAGATGATCAGAGTGAGCAGCCAACAGAAGCTCCAAGGATCACTCAATCGAGTCAAGGGCAGCAAAGCTCGAGTACGATTACTAAGACAAGCATAGACTCGGGAGGAAAGAGTTTTCAAAGTATGGAGCAACAGTGCAAGAAGAGATGCATCAAGAAGACATGGAGCTTGATATTCCATCCTCTACAATAAGCAGCAAGAACCGTGAGGTTCAAATGCAGACGAAGAATACTCGGGAGTTAGTGGGTACTCCTAGGAGGAGTGATAGACAACGGAAACCACCAATCGTGTATGATGACTATGTTGCATTAGTTAGTATGTTGGTAGATAGTGAACCTTCTAGCTATCAGGAGGCTGCACAACATCAAGTGTGGCAAGAAGCAATGGTTGAGGAGTATACTTCAATTATGCAGAATGATGTGTGGGAGGTAGTGCCTAGACCAACAAATAGGGCAGTGGTTGGATCACGTTGGATCTATAAGATCAAGCACGCAGTGCGAGATGGTAAAGATCGAGAAATATAAGGAAAGGTTCGTGGCAAAGGGGTTCTCTCAGAAAGAGGGAATAGACTACGAGGAGACATTTGCTCCAGTTGCTAGGTATACTTCTATACGAGCTGTAATCTCAATTTCAGCACAGATGGGATGGCAGATCCATCAAATGGATGTCAAGACAGCATTTCTTAATGGTGAGTTGAAAGAGGAGGTATACATAGAACAACCAGAAGGCTTTATAGCACACAACAAAGAGACCCACGTGTGTAGATTGAAGAGAGCATTATACGGACTCAAGCAGGCTCCCAGAGCGTGGTATGAGCGCATTGATAGTTACTTGCAGGAAATGGGCTTTGTGAAGAGTGAGGCAGATGCTAATCTCTACTACTTGGTAGTTGGAGGTGAGATTCTCATTCTTGTTCTATATGTAGATGACTTGTTTCTTACAGGTTCACTGGGGCTCATAGAAGAATGCAAGAGGGATCTTGCAGCGGAGTTCGAGATGAAGGATTTGGGACTTATGCACTACTTTCTAGGCATGGAGGTATGGCAGAAAGATGGAGAGATTTTCCTTGGGCAAGGGAAATATTGCATGGAAATCTTGAAAAGGTTCAGGATGGAAGATTGCAAAGCCATGTCTACACCCATGATCATGAATTGGAGGAAGGTAGACACATCCAGGGAGAAGGATGTAGACCCCACCTTATACAGGCAGTTGATTGGTTCTCTCATGTATTTGGTCAATACCATGCCGGATATAGCTTAGCAGTTAACTCTCTTAGTCGGTTCATGGTTGAGCCAAAGAGAGTGCATTGGATCTGCGGTAAAGCATGTGTCTTTGCGTTATTTCATGAGGTACAATCGAGTATGGAATTAGATATGCTCGAGGAGAAGGAATCAAGTTGATGGGCTATACCGACGTAGATTGGGTAGGTACAACGGACAAGAGGAGCACTTCGGGTTGTTGTTTCGATGGCCTGGGATCGTTCAAAGGAGTTGTATCTTGGTTCAGCAGAGCGAGTACAAAGCGTAAGTCCGTGGGCTCGAGTTCAGCGAGTCGAGTACATAGCAGCTAACATGGCAACATGTGAAGCTATATGGCTTCGGAAGTTGCACAGCCTTGTTTGTCAAAAGGTTGAGACTACGGTAACATGGCAACAGTGTGAAGCTATATGGTTTCATGAAGTCAAAACATATAGACATCAAGTAGCCTTGTTTGGTCAAAAGGTTGAGACTACGGTAATACAAAGGCTGGGAAGGAAAATCGAGAGATGTTGTGTCATCAAACAGCTTCCCGAGAGGAGTGTTTCTTAGTGATAGGTCAAAACATATAGTCCTCATCAAGTATCACTTAGAATTTAGAGAAATAGTTGTTTTTGTCAAACAAATATTGTTAGGATAAGAACAATTGTTATCTAATATTGTAGGTGACAGCTCATAACCAAGTTTGTTATGATTATTGAGTTGTCTTAATCTCTGTTACGGCTCATTTGTATTAATCTCAGACGTTGATTTTCAATGAGAGTAGTATAAGGAGGCATTTGGGAAGGAGAAAATTTATCTTCTTGAGAGATGTTGGGTGTCATGAGATAGCGGAGGAATATCAACGGGAGGATTAGGAGATTGCTTCCTCGTAAGAGGGAGATTTGTTAATCTTAGTTTAATATATTTCTCATCCGTAGCTTTCCCTACGGGGTTTTTCCAGTGACAATTGTCTGAAAATATTGTCCTCATCCAATTGTTATTATGTGACAGTATTTAGAATTTAGAGAAATATTTTTGATCAAACAAATATTACAAGATTAGGATAAGAACAATTGTTATCTACAAATAGAACAATATTGACTCATTTTATTTAGGTGACACCTCATAACCAAGGTTATTATTTTTGATTGAAAAGGCGAGTTGTCTTAATCTGGGTGACTTCTCGCTAAAAATTCATTTGTATTAATCCCTATATAAACCTATATTATTCGCTGGGTAGTTGATTTTCAATGAGAGTATATCCCATATAAGGAGGTCATTGGGGTCATTTGTAACAAGGAAGTTTTGAGAGAAACTTACGTAGTGTTAGCAAAGTAGTCTCTTGCGACATGGAGTTTTTTAGATGGGCAAGAAGAGGGCGAGGTTGATAGCACGAGAGATAGCAGTGGAGGAATATCAACAGGAGGATTACGGGAGATCAATTTGACGCTGAGGTTAATAGCTTAGTGACGCGCGCCAAAAGGAAAGCAATAAGATATTTGTGTCACTAATCTCTTGATTTGCTGAAAGTTTAATATATTTCTCATAGGCCTAGAGTACGACGCGCGTCACTGGTTTTGACGCCGCTGGCTCACGGGTTTGACGCGCCACGTCACTAAGGCCTATTGAGGACAATTGTACAACAGATATCGACGAAAATAGTTTGTGATTCACCTTGATGAGAAAGAGGTATTTCTTATGTGTTTGTATTTGTGAAGTTATAGTTGTGTTATTTTCCAATATTTGTTGATCAAATAATATTACAAGATCCCGTCAAGCCCGCCGGAGGTTAATAATCTTGATAATCGTAATTTTTTTTACTCATATAACCCCAAAAATCCCGTGAAACATACTATATTGGATTCTCCACCTCCGATTTTAGGAATCTAAAATGAACCGTCAAGGATTTCACTTCTTAATTCTACAATGTCGATTCCAAATATGGTCCAACAATGAAGTGTTAACTTTCTCGCTAAGCTTCACCCCACTGCATATATGGATAAATCTATTTAATTTAGTCTATTTATTGAATTCCTCTCAAAATTAGCATTATTGTAAATTTAAATTGTACAGGTATCAAAGTGATCAATATTTGAGATACATTCAATCAACAAACACTAATAAATTCAGCAATATATCAACTACTGGTACATTAGCTCCGTATTCAACCTGCAAAAACATCATCTGTTAAGCATACAGAAATGCCAGGAGTACTGCATAGTAAGAAAAAATTAACAGGATCTTATAAACATCCATAAATAATAAACCATATACATCAAACTTCTGGAATCTGGACTGAAGATGGCAGGCTAGAGCATAAGGCAGTTCTGAAAGCAAATCAACATAACAGGTTTGATGCATAGCATGGAAGTAGTTGAGCTTGGGTGATTAACACAGAGCAAGATGAACCAGACGGTGATGCAGGTTAAAATGAATATGGCATAGGGTATTTATAGTGGGAGATAGATCTTTTAAATAGAACTATTGTGGGAATCTGTCAAAGAGCCGCCACTAATCGGCAGACCAACTCGGGAGTCGGTAAGGGAGGGTAGATTACATTTTGCCACCACTCCGACTGAGATAAGACCAACCATTAATAAGAAATGGAAACAACCCGGGGAATGAGATCTGTGAAATATAAATGTACGGTCAATCAGTATGAATGCTTATACTGTTGCGGTGACAAATAAGTGCAAGCATACAGTGAAAACATCTAAATCCAACAGTATTGGGTCCAACTCCGCAGAAAAAGAGTACATAATCATCGCTTGAAAACTCAAATATCCCAACCCCAACAGATGCCAAGCTTAGCGGAATCGATCACGTGAACGGTGGTGATGTGCCCATTCTCAACTCTTAAAAAAAGAGTTATTTACAAAGATAAAAACACGGGAACAAGAAAAATTACGTGTTGCCAAAACTGCGTGGAAGTCAGCCCCACTTTCCTTTTTGACTGTACCACACTTCTCACTAATATAATAACAATCTCTATTTCCTTGCAATTCTCTTGGATTCCTTACGATGCGCTCCGTTAAATATGAAAATATTTATGGTAAAACACCCAAATTTAATGAACCAATTGTCATAAATATACCCTTCAAAAAATTCACCAGAATTTGACACATTCGAGCAAAGGCATCTTTAAAGGTGGATGCTTCCGACGAAATAGAATTTATAAATATAATAATAAGATTTATAAATAAATTTTTAATAGGTTAAATTTAGATACAAATACCTTTCAGAATAATTTCTAATTTTAACTTGTTATTAATCACTAAGTTAAATTTAGAGGTAATCAAGATCTATAAATGGACTTTCACTACATATAATAATATAAATCTATAAATAAACTTTCATCACATATAGAATTAAATTTAGCATGTTGACTATTAAAATAATCAAATTAAGTTATAAATAATAATTACTTTAATATTAACGATTCATCATGTTATTGTTGATATAAAACTAAATTAGCAATCGCATGCGAAATGTGGGATAGAAATGTCGAAGGAGTGCGCTAGAGAAGTTAAATGAAGGGTTGTTTCATGTCCATACAATTGCATTCTTGCTTTTATAGGTGATTTCAGAAAATAAAAATAGGCTCGGTACAAGGTTTCTAAATTTAGGTGTTACCTACCATTAGGTTAAATTTAGATATAAACAAGATCTATAAAAAAACTTTCATTAGATATATACTAGTAATTTAGCTATGCGACTAGTAATTTTATCAAATTAAGTTATAAATAAATAATTTAATATTGTATGTTGAGTTCAAGACATGCTTTTCGATATTAGGTCTTACATACCACTAAGTTAAATTTCGATATAATCAATATTTATAAATATACTTTCACTAGATATATACTAATAATTTAGCACGTCAACTAGTAATTTAATCAAATTAAGTTATAAATAATTATTTTAATATTACCAGTTGAGCTCAACACATGCTTTCTAATTCTAGGTGTTACCTACCACTAAGTTAAATTTAGATATAATCAAGATCTATAAATAGACTTTCACTAGATATATACTAGTAATTTAGCATGCCGACTAGTAATTTAATCAAATTAAGTTATAAATTATTATTTTAATAGTACATGCTTTCTAATATTAGGTCTTATGTACTACTAAATTAAATTTAGATATAGTCAAGATCTATAATTAGACTTTCACTATATATATATATATATATATATATATATATATATATATATATATATATATATATATATATATATATTAAGTAATTTAATCAAATTAGTTATAAATAATTATTTTAATATTACATGTTGAGCTCAATATATAATTTCTAATTCTAGGCGTTACCTACCACTAAGTTAAATTTAGATATAATCAAGATATATAAATAGACTTTCACTAGATATATACTAGTAATTTAACACGTCTACTAGTAATTTAATCAAATTAAGTTATAAATAATTATTTCAATATTACTTGTTAAGCTCGATACATGCTTTCTAATTTTAGTGTTATCCCGTACCACTAAGTTAAATTTAGATATAATCAAATATCTAAATAGACTTTCATTAGATATATACTAGTAATTTAGCATGTTGCCTAGCAATTTAATCAAATTAAGTTATAAATCATTGTTTTAATATTATTGTTGAGCTTGGTACATGCTTTCTAATTTTAGGTGTTACCTACTACTAAGTTAATTTAGATATAATCAAGACATATAAATAGATCTTCACTAGATATATACCTAAGTAATTTAACATGTCAACTAGTAATTAATCAAATTAAGTTATAAATAATTATTTTAATATTACCTGTTGAGCTACATGCTTTCTAATTTTATGTGTTACCTCACTAAGTTAAATTTAGAAATAAGATCAAGATTTAAAAATAGACTTTCATTAGATATATACTAGTAAGTTAACACACCGCTAGTAATTTAATCAAATTAAGTTATAAATAATTGTTTTAATATTACTCGCTCAATATGGTATTGATATAACACTAAATTATGTTCATTAGATCAATAGCATTTCTTTTTTCCATTAAATAATTGAAGAAAGTGACTAAATGGATCATGTTACTAATAGAAGGGGAGTTATTTAGTGTTGGGTTATCAAGGAATTACCATAAGAGTTTTGGATGATGTGTGGTAACTCCAATATGGCTCATTTGTCAACCGAAAAACATTGGCTCCTTCCTATGCGAGGAAAAATAAGAGGCATGTGTGTGTGTGTTAAGTGTGTTTTTATGGTCTTATTTATTCACGTCATTTTATATTTGTGGTCTTGTAAACATAGTATAATTGTGTGTCGCGCGTCTTAAATTATTGTAAAGAGATTTTATAAGGGCATGATCTACACTCAAATATACTTTTTGTTCAACAAAGTATTTTCATTGTTGTCTCATATATGATGGTCGAGGATTTTGTGCCTATTTACACCCTAATTAAAGTTATGTTATAGGTTTATGAGAATATGCAACACTAAAGAGGATGTAAGTGTTTGTAAAAGGTAGACTATTCTATTATAAATAACTTCCAACATTAACAATTCAAAATCGAATAATGCATTCATACATTTAATGATTTCGATAAACAAGTAAGTACTTTCTAAAATACATAAGACGAGATATAGAGATACGGTGTAAAAATTAGAGGCGAATATTCCTTAATTCACGAATATACCGGTTTTGAAATTGGTGAATTTTTAGGGTAGGACCGAGGACCACTTTGCCAAAATTTCTTGGGTACAAGTCAATTTTATGGGTTGATTCGCCATTCCCACGAAATATAAATTCACAAAAATTGTCTTAATACAATCATTCGGTAGCATTTTATAATGCTACCATCCAACAACATATATCATGTTATCCACCAAAGAGTGTAAAAATGCTACCGACCGACAACATAACTATATGCTTTATTAGCTGGTAGCATAAAATATGCTACCGGCTAGTAACATTTTTTATGCTATCGATCGACAACATAATATATGTTGTTGGTCAGTAGCATAAACTATGCTACTGACAGTAGCATATAAAAAAGCTACCATCTAGTAGCATTTAATAATGATGTCATGATGTCTTCATATTCGCCATTCGCGTGAAAGACAATTTTCACATATTCGTCAATGAATTTCTATGAAATTTTTCGAGGGGTCTTAAAACTTTCCCTATAGAGATAGTTGTACATAAAAATCATAAATGATTTGGATGTGCTAGATAGTGTCACATGTTGATATGGAACTGTAGATACTTCAATAAAAGTTCTAGAGGTGAAAACCCAACAAGTGCAAGATTGTACACTTTTGTATGGTCCATACCTAATATATAAGGTACCGACATGGATCCGTATAGTCTTGGACCCTTTAATAGTCTTGACTGCAAATTTTTGTGTGTTTCACTTGTTTAGTAATGTTCTTTGTTGTGTGTCTCTATTTCTCACACAACTTTGGGATGACTTGTGATCACTTACAACAAAGTGGAAACCCTCGTAGACTACAAAACCCTTCATCATAGCATTAAAAACTAAAAGGATAACATGTGTGTGTGGTGAGGCTAGACTACCCTTGGCAAATAGACTCCCAACCGTTGAACTACTCCAATTGATGTGCTAGATGTCATCATTGTGGGATCAAGCCTCATGTATTTCTCCCAAATATTCATGCAAGTGTGAGTAACTAACCAGCCTCCGGGGTTCCCTTATGTCTCTTGACACCAAGATACAAATATAACTATGTGGTAAAGATCGTACCCAATGTGGTAGTAGAAATGCATGGTGTGCCTTAGCTATGTGACCTAACCCTATGTTGATTGAAACCCTTCGCAATGCTGCTTTGCAACAACTTTAATCTTTCTAAAACATGGCTCTATAAACTTTGCATGCTTGGAAATGGAGGAAACTTGACTCTTTAATTTGGTTGAGTGATTTAAACTTGTAGTAAGGACTACTCTAGATTATGTGCAACTAATTTGGGAAGATTTAAGAACCCTTTGAGTGCTTTTGGAATGATATTTATAATAGGAGCTTGTAAGAGTGCTAAGTGAGTTATAAAAAAACATTAATTTACTTTTATTTCCTTTTGTAGGTGAAATATTCTAATAATGTCGACCCTAGGTAGATGAAATGATCCAATGAAGATATTGAAATTGATATTAACGTTGGTGAATGTGAAGAGGAAAGATTCTACGAGTTGACCAAAATCGAATGTTATATCTCGACCCTTCCATATGTTTTCAAATTTGAAAGATGAATACCAAAACTGAAAGTTATGTCATGAATAAAATAGGTTTAATGTGTCTTTGATAAATTAATACTCACATAATTAAAGATAAATTAAAGTGTAAAGATAAAAATTTATAGAAAAACTAGCGAGATGAGGTGATTAGATTCTCGAATGTAATAATTTGTCTTAACAAGGAACATTGTAAAACTTGGCATTGACAAGGACAACTTGCCAAATTTTAGTGTCTACATTTCCCCATTTAAGCGTGTAATTCAAAATTAAAGGAAATCCATACTTGAGTGTGCACACTCACTTTAACCTTAGATGCAATTCATAAGGAGATCCCATATCATCTAGTTCACTATAGAGGTCAACCCGAAGCCCTAGTTAGAGAGTGAAGCGGTTGGCCTTTTGTTTCTAGGGATAGGGCTTGGCTAAGAAAACTATGCGACAATGAAACTCAAACTCTCTAGGCAAAAGAATCTAGTTACGAGCGGGGATGGCCATACCTATAAAAGATCAACAAAGATCGATAAATATAATTAATAACAATATAGATCTTTCCCAGAGGGATAAAATGAGGGTACCAAACCATTTGAATCTTTTAAAAAAAAAGTCACAATATATTGGATTAGTTAAAAAAATAATAGATAGTAAACGAATCAGTTTGAAGATTAATGAATTGTTAGTCGTAGAATATTATTCCTGTCGAATTTAAATTGAGAATGAAAAGGAGATATTCGGGCACATATCTCTCTCTCTATCTATCTCTATCTGAATTATCTTCTCTCTCTATCTCGCCCCGCCCCTCCCCTCCCCTATCCCTGTAGAGAGATCAGCCCTATCTATTCTATAGAGTCTATAGAGAGTTGGGTTGTAGTTAGAAACATAATAACAATAGTGGATTCTATTCTCTATTATAGGGTAGGGGCGGGGCCCCTATCCGAATGAGAGGGGACCTCCCACCTCCGGACTATAGTAGGCGTAGGTAGGATAAAAGTGTGAGAATCATTTACTAGCTGGCCCTATGACTAGACTAGTTGTTTGATAGTGGTTATATGATGTGTTGATGTTGGCATGCTCCATGATAAAACCTACAACATAGAGTGTAGTCAATGTCTATGATAAAAACTGAACTTTTACTAAAAATATGGATAATGCATGTAACTTTTAAATTTACATAAATATAAATAAGATGAAAAATTATACAAGGAACATACATGTTGATTTAACTAATTAAAAATGAAGTGCACCTTTTTAAGGAAATAGGAAATTTTCTGTATTAAGCGCATTTCAAAAGTTCTTTAATAACAAAGTGTGTTTTAGGCTTGTTGCTTTTGTTTCTCCATAGGGTATAAATCTGGATTTCATTCTGCACTCGCAATGATTTATTTTTTCTGTCAAATGTCGGGAGTTAAAATGTGAAGCCCATCCCCCTGTCAAAACTTGCAGCCGATATGACCATTTATGTATGCTTATTAGAATAACAACGAAATATCTCAATCCATTGACAAGAAAAAAGGCGTCAACTAACGTTGTGATTATTGACCACATTCGGATCCAATAATTGACTTTGGGTGTCTCTTTTCTAGAATCAAACGGAGGCACCGATTTCCCGTCAAATACCCATAGCGATGAGTTCCTATTTTCCCGTCATGTGACGGTCCATTGGTCCTTTTCTAACATGGTGATTATTTTGAGGAGCATGGCTTGTAATAAGAATAAGGTTCTACTCAATTCAACGGTTCAAAATATAAATTAAAGAGATACAAGTCTTATTACAACATACCCAACTTTCCCAGGACTCTTAAATTTCTAAGTTTTTCTTTGGAATTGTATTGATTTGAAACCAGTCAAGAGTAGATTATAGATGAACAAAATATGGAAAGGCCCCAACCAACAATTATTATTTGTTCTAATCAATATAAATATGGATTTTATGTTGCTTCAATTTCTCAAAAATTAAGTCGTGATTTTTGGCCCTCACCAGAAGTCAAGTTGTTGAATGCTCCTTTGTTTTCATGCAGTTAGTGGTTGATAGCAGGCCATATTTTGGCATTGGCCTCTCCTTTTTGTGAAGGGATAATTCAAATAGGTGAATCTTGGCATAAATTAGTTCACCTTTACTAGCATGATATCATCCTATGTAAAAATAGGAGTTTTAAAACAATGTGTGGACATCCTTCGAAGCATTATGAAGAAGGGACATTCGTCAGATGTTTAAGTTGCAAGTGCCTTGGAAGATATGTCTACAATATGTGAAAGCATCTAAAATATTTGACAAAACCCTTGAAAGATGTGTGGTTTCATGGACTGCCATGATTGTGGAATATGAATGAAACAAATAGGTTTTTTGAAAATACCTTATAAACTTTCGTGGAAATGCAATTGGTAGGTGTCAATCTAGACTCCACAACCATTGAAAACATCCTCTCACCTCTGTCAAAATAGGAGATTTAAAACACCGTATTTTCCTCATCAAGAGCTAACATCCGCTCGTGGTGAAATGTACATCAGCCCCTAAATGTGGTGGAATTGGAATGTTTTCTGTTGCTTACACTTAATCAAATATAAAGGAAAATAAAAGTGGAGGCTTAAAATTTTAATAAATATTAACAATCCTAATTTTTTTTGGAGAGTTTGGGAACTTTGCATTGAAAGGCTAAATAAATCCCCTTTAGTGGTTGCCTTTTGTAATGTTTTGTGTTCCATTTATTTTTAATTTATCAATTCTAATATGATGTATTTGTATTGTTTCTAGATTAGTGTTTATGAAGGTGAAATGCATTTGTGGCATATTCTTGTTGGTGAGAAATTTATTAATGCATCTTACATATCCAACATCCTCTTAGTTTACGCCTAAATGGGAGCTTCAAAATTGGGTTTTTCCATCCATCAAATAATCATGGGAAAGAGATATTTTACAGATGTCACAGTTGGAAATTCTATGGTACATATGTATGCAAAATGTGGATTCATACACAAGGCACGAGAACTTTACTTCTTACGGTTTTGGTTTGTCAAATTCTTTTTTTTTTTTTTAGGATTTCCTTGTTAGGACAATTAATATTGAATTAAATTATATTACTTAATGAGAACATTCCATTTTCCTCTCATACGGTGTATCTTGAAACTCATGTGCAATTGCTAGTTATAATTCCATATGGAACATTGCAAGGTATTTGCTTATTTTTAAGGCTTTGGGAACCAAAACAAGAGTATGTCACACTTAAAAATCCAATTAGAATTCAATATAAGTATGTCACACATGGGAAATGTTCTAATAATCAATATAAATCCAAAGTGCAATTTGAACTTACGTTTGAACCAACTTAAAGCTTGGGCAAAAATGGGAAGCAAATTTTATACAAGAAAAAGTGAATAGTGGGTTTATAATAAGGCACATGATGCACTCATGAAGGAAAACGTAGAACTTGATAATGCTCAAGGTGTTCATTTCGATGGATATAAAAATAGGAAGTTCCTTGCTTTAACCTTCCAAAATACAAACCATTTGATAATTGATGACTAGACAGAGCAACAAAATAGAATCGCGTCCAAAACTATACTAGTGAAGACGACATTAATAACAAGGGGTGTTTATACTGTAAATTCATTTCTCATGTGGTTTTGACACATTTAATGACAAATTGGACTTATTTTAAATGGTGTCATTTTCCTCGTGATAACATAATGTGAATATACTTATTGCACACATAAGATTAAATCATGAAAACAACCTAAATTCATATTTCACAATTTGTAAAACAATAATAATGTTTGAATTTTTAATTTTTAAATTAACCAAATAAAAATATTTAGTGATTTTAACCCAAATCCACAATCTACCATTCAATTCACGCACTATCAAAGATTACTTAAGCGAACCCACAATTTATATATAAAATGAGATCAAATTGTTTCCTTTGAACAATACAAATTATTATAAACATAATTTTCATCCATTAATTTATCATAAGCATCAGTATTTTAATCTTCATCTATCCAAAACATTAACAAAGATCTAAATAACTTGAGAAAAGACAATACATAACTCAAAAACAAGTGTACATAGGAACACAATGAAGCTCCTTACTCGTTAACTTTTTCAAAATCATATCTAAATTGAAAATAGCTTAGTTACAAGCATATATAGAAAAAAATATGTGTCGTTGCCACATTTTGTTTACCATGCAAATAATAATAGCTTTCTCGGATAATGCATTCGCTTTCTTTGGCACAATATTCAACACATGGGAATTCAAGCTTGAAATTCAGCTCTCAACATCTTCCAATTATTATCCTCAAGGAAATGGCTTGGAAGAATCAAATAACAAAAATCTTCTCATAATCATCAAAAGAACAATGGCGAAAATTAAATATCATGGCGCACAAAACTAAAATCAGCCAAATGGATCGATAGAATTACTCCAAAGAGTAATCAATTGGAAACTCTCTTTTCATGCTTGTTTATGGTAGAGAAACAAGGATTCCTATTTCTTATGATTTACTAACTCTAGATATTATAAAATAAATGGAGATGATGGAAGAAGATTCAATGGAAATAAGATTTGCAGAGTTAATGGAGTTGGAAGAAATTAGAAAGAAGACAATTATTGTTATGGAGCTTCACCAAGCTCAAGTGAAGTGGTATTTTGATAAGAAAACAATTGCAAGAACACTTAGAGAAGGAGACATTGTACTCAAGTGGGGTGAAGAGATAACTAACCCCGAAAGACACTAAGTTTGAATCCTTCTAGAGTGGAGCATATCGTATTACAAAATATAACTTACTTTGAGTTGTCATTATATGTAAGTAAAAATATTCAAAGTGAAAGCTAAAATAAATTATTTTCTCCAAAAAAAAAAATTGTGACATGGTACAATAAAATTTAGAGTGGTGTAGTTAGAGTGGGGTCATTTTTCACCAAAAACAATTACAAAAAAATAAAATTATTTATTAATGTGAAACCTTGTAGAAATAATAAATTTATTTATCAATATGAAACCTTCAATAAATCAAATTAATTTATTGATATGTTCCAAGGGAAAAAAATATGATAGTAACATCTATTTATAAATATACGCCGAAGGCATTTCTTACTATGGGAATGATCTTGGGGTCTCTCACAAATGTCAACATATCAGTGGCCCACCTTTAACCATACGTCAACGTCCATCCTGAAGGTAATCCGAACGATGGACTAAATTTTGTATAGATAATGTCATTTCGTATAAAGCTAAGTCATTTCGGTTTTTAATACGTTGCGATTACTTGCGAGGAAAAGCATGTGACACTTTTTGTATTTGACTGCAACTGCTACTATATTAACACCTTTTCTAGAATTCGTATTTTTAGCCAAGATGAACCAACGATGGAGAACATGCTTCATTTCATCTTCGACGTCTACGGTTCGATTCCCCTCCACTCATTTTGTTTTAACTCTTTGAAAAAATTCCGTTTCTTAGACTCTAAACGGATTATTATATTCTGACCCTACACACAACATTTTTGGAACAACAATGTTCTTGGCGCCAACAGAAGTATTTTAATCAAATCCTCTCAAATGGGTATTGCCAACATATCAATTCAAAGAGCTACTATAATGTTTTGCAACTTTTTTGGCTTCAAAATTGATAGAGTTAGTTTTTATAGGGTGTTAAAGAGGGGTTCCATAGAGGAATTTTCTGGGCTTCCGTATGTGATTGTCATTTTCAACTGCCTTTCTCTTCACCTGGTATGGGCCTCCCTTTGTCACATCTCATAATATTCTGGTCACAGTCTCGAATGGAACATGAGCGGTATTGGAACTGACCTATGTCTATCTCTACCTGGCATATTCTCCTCCAAAATACAGGGTAAGTTTGAAGAAAGCCATATTAAATTAGACATTGGGGTGGGGTTATATGGATAACAGGTTGTTATAAGATGTTAGGAATGGTTTTGGTAAGATGTAGTACAATTCGTAACTAAAATGTACACTATATTATATGTTATTTCTCAGTAACAATATTTGTCATGAAATACATTGCTGGAAATGGATTTAATGATGTGTGTCACACTGAAAAGTAATGAAAAATGTTAGAAATTGAATCCATATGGATAGGATTTCATGTTGATAAAGTTGTATAAAGTTTGCATTGTTTGTACTAAGAAAATTTGAAAATATTGTATAAGGACATTGACGACCATTGTAGCTGTCAGATTCTAGAAAGTATCATAGGTGTCAAATCTGTCCTATTTTCCAATTCGAGTATGGTCTTAGTCATGTCAAAGTACAATTTTCTCGTTTGTCTCTTGATAGAATATTTTGCATTAAAAATTGAAGTCCACATTCTATAAACAAGAATGTTAGAGATCTACTTTGTTCAATCTCTGTACATGAAATAGCCTTTTGTTGTTTGCTTTGTTATAATTTTTGTTGTTGAAATTAAGTAGTAGTGTTTTGTTGAGTTTACTCTTGTGAAGTGAGAGCAATGGAAGCAGTCAATTAGCTTGCCAAATTAGAGAAACAACTTCTTCTTTGCATTTGAGCCGAGTGAATGACTTTCAACTTCATGATGGAAACTTTCATGTCAACAACTCCAACACCTCTGGAAGAGGAAGGTACAAATAAATATTTGATATGTTTATAAATACATGGATTTCTTATTTAAGTTTCTTAAACATGTATTTCTAAAGGATATACAAACTCATCTATCTGGTGTACAATCCAATTTTGGTTATGGTGTGGTGTTTGTAGACACCTATTTTTGGGTGTAACCCCTCTCCGTCATCCCGCATTGACATCTCCTCCCGCTTTTCTTTGTTCTAAATCCCATCCATCTACATTTTAATTAATCCATAGTTTTAATTAATTAATAGGTTCTACATACCCATTTAATAATCCAAATATTGTCACATCTCAAAAATAATGCAAAACATGGGCAATAATGCACCCATCCGACATCCCACTCTTAAAATTCAAAAAGAGAATACTTTATTTCACCTAATATCCCCACCTCTTATCACATCCTTATCTTTTTCTTTACTTTAAGTCAAATTGTGAGCCTCAGTTGAATCACATCACTTCTTTTAATCAGGGTTACTTTACTCACCCTGAGTATCTTTTAACCTGCAGTCTAACCTCACCATTAAGCTATAAATATGGGTTTTCCCCCATATTTCAGAAGGAAGAAAAAGTTAGGAAATTTGGGTGAATGCTAAGGAATTTTAGCCATTTATCATAATATCATTATTATTTTGTCTTTGTGATAACATGTGGAATTTCCATGGTACTCTGCTCGTGATTTGATTCATGTAGTGAGATTCATGTTGCACGCATCTGATCAATAACACCATCTACATACTAGCATATTTCAGGTCCTTTTGTTTATCAACTTGCATGTTATCTATTTGGATTATATTTTATCATTATTCTTATCACACGGGCGGTTGACAGCCACCAAGGGAGTTAACGCTTCCCGGATCTGCTTTGTCAAGCAACCCCGCATAAAATATCTAATCAATATTTCTCTAGTGTATGTGAGTTGCAGGTTTGTTGGGATCACACTAAGGAGTTCGACATCAACTTTGCGCCTGTATTATCCATCGCCATCTCCAAGGTACTAAGCCCTTGTATACTCGACGTTGTTTTATGTTTGTTGATTTCTTGTACACTCATTGGACAAGAAGCAATAAACTCCGATCAACATTTGGCACGCCCGGTGGGACTAGATCCAAGTTCTGGTCATGTTTTTGCTTGCTCACTTTGTATAGGTGTCGTACGTATAACCGTTATTGTGTTTTATATTGTTGTAAGTATAACATCGCATCGATCTAGATACATGTGGTGCATTTTGTTTTGTTTGTAGAGTCACCCGCTTGCAGGCTCTTTGGTATTATCTCCGTCCATGTGTTGTGGTGCATACAGGTAGTCATTTATGTTGCCATTGGGGTAAGTAGATTTCTCATTTGAAAAGGTCTGTTATTGATTCGTTTATAATAGGTGTAAAATTTTATTGTTATTGTTATTTGTTTATGTGTGTGTGTGTGTGTGTGTGTGTGTGTGTGTGTGTGTGTGTGTGTGTGTGTGTGTGTGTGTGTGTGTGTGTGTGTGTATGTATATAATAATAATAATAATAATTAATTAAAAGTAAATAAATAAATAAAACATCTTAACCCTACCCTACGCTACCCCATCTCCACCTTATTCCCTATTTCCCCTAACCGACCTACCCTTCTCCTCCCCGAGCCCACTCATTCCATCCATTCCTTTCTTCCCACACATACCTATCCTCCAACTACTCCCTAGCCACCTAATCCTCAACACTCACCACTCCCACCGACTTAACTCATCATCCACTTCACTCCAATTTGTCCCCTCAGAGGGTGACTCAACTATCCACACAACTCTTCATCTCTCAACACCTCCTCCTCATCGTGTCACTCCCGCAAACCTTGCACCTTCTTCGCTTCCCACTTGATCTCCATGCCACCCGTCCACCACTTCTTGTTAGGCCGTGGAGCCTGTTTTCATGTGTGAAAGTGTTGAAGACTATACACTAAGAGTACTGTACACTTTGCATGTATCCTCGCCGGGGTTCAAGGTCGGGCTCGGGCCGAGTGGGGGTATAGGGCGCCCAAATTTTTTTTTGGGCCTTAAAATGTGCCTGATATATCAAGAAACATGATTTTATCATAAGGGCGGGATTTTGAACCATAGGTTTATGGGACGGTTTTTGCCCATGGTTTTGATACCCACGGTTTTGTAAAACTGCTTAAGTAGTTGTCTATTTATATGGTTTTATGCATATGATAGAGATATAATGTAAACATTGTAGATGTGTTTTGAATTAATTGTGAATTTCTGAGAGTTTGTTGAGCGTAGCTCCAAACAGATCGAGTATTGTATTGAGAGAGCGGTAGCTTGTAATAGAATCGAGAAAGTGATTCTTTGTGGACGTAGCCCAAATTAGGTGAACCACGTTAAATATTGCCTCTTTGTGTTGTGTTATTTTATTCGCACTTTTATTTGACATCCGTAATAATTTGCATATTAGTTACTACTATTGTGATTCGTGAGGGATTATTTCGCATATTTTATCCCTTATTTCCTAACAATTGGTATCGAGCCTGGTTTGGTTTGCTGAAGTATTCAATCGAAGGAAGGTTTTATCTTGAGTGGGAGCTATGGTAGATGATGGAAGATCTAGGGTTGATAAATTCAATGGATAGAATTTCACTCTTTGGAAGATGCAGATGGAAGATTACCTTTATCGAAGGATCTTTCTACTCGTTGTCATCGAGAAGGTGAACAAACCCTCGAGCATGACAGATGCGGAATGAGATTTGCTGGATAGGAAGGCACTTGGAACAATCCGGTTGTGTCTTGCATCTTCGGTATTATTTAATGTTTCAAAGGAAAAGACTACAAAAGAACTGATGGATGCATTAGGGAAGTTGTATGAAAAACCCTCTGCCTCTAATAAGATTTTTTTAATGAAAAATTTGTTTAATATGAAGATGTCTGAGAATGGTTCAGTAGCATATCATCTAAATGATTTTAATATGGTTGTAAATATGCTAGCTTCTGCTCACAATAGAATTTGATGAAGAAGTTAGGGCTTTATTAGTTCTGTTTCTTTACTTAAGAGTTAGAATAGTCCAGTAATGGCGGTAAGCAACTCGGTTCCAGCTAACTCAAAGTTGAAGTTTGAGGATGTTGTAGGGGTGATTCAAAGCGAGGAAATGCGAAAAAAAAAAAGCTCGTGAATCTTCTACTTCAGAAATGCTTTGACATTGAAACTAGAGGGAGACAGGAAGAATAGAGGAAACCTGTGGAAAATCAAAGGATCGAGCAAGGTCAAAATCTAAAAGCAAGATAGTATGCCTTGTGGGAAATCTGCGCATGCAAAGAAGGACTGTTGGGAGCTTCGGGACAAGAAGAAACAACAACAAGAAAACAAGGAGGAAAATGTGGCAACGAGTAATGTATGTCAGGATGCTTTGATTCTTTCTTTGCACAATATTATTGAATCTTGGGTTTTAGATTCGGGGCTTTAATCTATGCTTCTCCACATAGGCATTATTTTGTTGTTTATGCTTAAGGAGATTTTGGGCATTTTTTTCTTGGTGATGATGAGCCTTGTAGCATAGTTGGAAAAGGTTTTGTTCAAGTTAAGATGCAGAATGGGAATACTTGGCTATTGAAGGATGTCAGACATGTGCCTACATTAAGACGAAATTTGATATCGGTAGGGCAGTTGGGAAGTGATAGTTGATGCTGTGATATTTACAATGAGACTCTTGGAAGGTGACCAAGGGTGCTCTTGTGGTGGCAAGAGGTAAGAAGGTTGGAACCTTGTATTTAACCACTTATAGCACTAATTTTTATAATCTTGTGGCTTCATAAGTAGATACAACATTGTGGCACTATAGGCTCGGTCATATGAGCCATAAGGGCATGGAGATCATAAAGAAATATTTGCTGGATATATAGAAACAGGTTTGGAGTTCTGTGAGGACTACATATATGGGAAACAAAAGCGAGTAAGGTTTCTCAAGGTTGGACCTACAAAGAAAGAGAGTAAGTTAGAGCTAGTGCATTCTGATGTGTGGGGGTCGGCTCAGGTATCATCTCTTGGGGGTTCAAGTTATTATGTTACTTTTATTGATGATGCAACAAGGAAAGTTTGGGTTTATTGTATTAGAAACAAATCTGATGTATTTGACACTTTTGTTAAATGGAAAGCCTTGGTAGAGAATGAAACAGTCTTAAGCTAAAATGTCTCAGGTCAGATAATGGAGGGGAGTATTGCAGCAATGAATTTGATTATTATTGTTCTAAGAATGGAATCCGTAGGAAAAGATGGTTCCAGGAACTCCACAGCAGAATGGGGTGTTAGAAAGGATGAACAGAACAATAATGGAACGTGCTAGGAGCATGAGGTTACATGTAGGACTGCCTCTTTCTTTTTGGGTAGAAGTAGTGAGCACAACTATGTACTTGATAAATAGAGGACCCTCAAGTGCCTTGGATGGAGGCATACCTGAGGAGGCTTGGTATGGTAAGAAAGTTGATTATTCATTTCTTAGAGTCTTTGGATGTGAGGTGTTTGTTCATATAGAAAAGGATGATAGGACCAAGCTAGAGGCTAAATCAGAAAATGTACTTTCATTGGTTATGGTGGTGATGACTTTGGATATAAATGTTGGAGTATTAAGGACAAGAAAATCATTCGATCTAGGACGTGGTCTTTAATGAGAAAGTCATGTATAAGCAGTGATTTGCGGGGAAAATAGGAAGAATCCAAGAAAGAATATGCAGCGGTAGAGGATCTTCTGGATGGGAAAGTGACACATGAATCAGTTCAAGAACCCCAAACTCCTATATTGAGGAGATCTTCTAGGGTAAGAAGAGAACCTGAACTTTTTTCTCCTTCTCTTTATTATTTATTACTCCCTGATAGTGGAGAGCCAGAGAGCTTTGATGAAGCAATGCGGGTAGATGCCGGGAAGAAGTGGGAGCAAGCCATAGATGAGGAGCATCGGGATCTCATGGAGAACCGGACATGGGATTCGGTGAAGTTACTCGAATTTTTTTGGGCCTTAAAACGTGCCCGATATGTTGGGAAACGTGATTTTCTCATATGGGCGGCATTTTGACCCATAGGTTTATGGGATTTGTTTTCACCCATGGTTTTGATACCCATGGTTTTGTAAAATGCTTAAGCAATTGTCTATTTATATGGTTTTATGCATATGATAGAGATATAATGTAAACATTGTAAATGTGTTTTGAATTCGGCTGTGAATTCTGTGAGAGTTTGTTGAGTATAGCTCCAAAAGGATCTGGGTATTGTATTGAGAGAGCAAAGTGGCTTGTAATAAAATCGAGCAAGTGATTCTTTGTGGACATAGCCCAAATTGGGTGAACCACGTTAAATATTGCCTCTTTGTGTTGTGTTATTTTATCATGCACTTTTATTTTAGATCTATAATAATTTATGCATATTAGTTTCACTCTTTTGCATTATGATTCGTGAGGGATTATTCCGCATATTTTATCCCTTATTTCCTAACAATTCTCTCCACTCCTCTCGGCTTCGACCCGTCTTCCATCTCCCTTTCACCCATGCCTCACCAACTCACCCCCTCCCAACTCATCTCATCCTTTACATATCCTACTCCATTCTTAGCTTGCTTCCCAATTCCAATTTATCTCGTCCCGTCCTCCACATTATCTACTCCGCTCCCCGCCCGAGCTACCATCCTCCCACCGACCCGAGCTCCTCTCCCTAAGCTCCCATCTCCCCGAACCACCACCTCCCAAAACACTTCTCTCCAATGTTCATTCGACTTCCACTTCCCCACTAAATCTTTCACGTCCCCTCTCCATCCGGCTTGGATATGCCCGACTACCACCAACACTACTTCCCCCGCATCGCTTTATTCTTACACATAACTTGTCATTCTCCTCGCCAAGAACTCCCATCCGCCGCATTCACACGCATCCACTCAAGCTTTCAATTTTTTTGTTTCCAACTGTTACCATCTCGGTTATAAATTCACCCAGGCTTTGTGGTTGCAAAGTGTCTTCATAATAAATTACTTCCAATTTAGCACCATATCTAATTATATATTTATATAATTCCCACTATATTTTTGTACATCTTGAAGAGCTAAATCCATGTCCCGTGAATATCCAACACCCCACCATCGGTGGTACACCACTAGACATCTCACATCAAGCCATCCCATGCCCACTTTGGTGCCTCTTCGTACACCCTACTTGAGCCTCATGTCCATCGATATTGTTATTACCGATCACCGATTAAACAATAGTTTGTGTATTTGAAGCTACGTGGTCGATAGAAGTGATCCACTGTGGTAGGAGACGAAGCATGAATGGGGTCATTGGAAATGGCTAATCTTCTAATAGAACTTGCAACATTTCCGTGACAAGCAACATGTTTGATGTTTGTGCAAAAGTATGGTTGATAGTGAATGATAAACATTTATGAGGGTGTCTTAGATGATCGTGTATTAAATAGAGTAACACAAAGAAGATTATTTCCTGCACTTCATATTACGTATTCGGTTTTATGCATTCCCATTTTCTACCTAATATTGAGTGCTCTGCTCCAAACGCAAATAGTTATCACACCGTACTTCCAATCTATCACACGTCCCTCTCGTCCCGTCATTCCCTCTCCCATTTGGCCATTCTACTCGACTCCACACTTCCCATAGTCCCAACCTCTCATTTCGAGCCATTCGAGTTCACCCAATCCTCTTAACCAAGCCAGCTTGGCCTCCACATCCCGTCAATCTATTCCCTTTCACGTTGACCAATCACTCCCCATTTCCACTACAAGCCAACCACCCAATCGACCACTTTTTAACTCCAAGTCAACTGATTAATTCACCCACCAACTTAATTGACTTTTAACCCTACTTTATTTAAAAGTTTCAATTTCCACATCATCTATTTTGTCCATCGTCGTCTTTTCTTTAGAAATTCAATAATAGTCCATGTCACTTGCTATGATTATATGCATCTATATCACTCAATTTGTCTTTCGATTAGCCAAAATTGTCTTTATTTCATAATTTAGTCTAACATTTGTATTAGATTATATTAATCAACATATTAGTTTATATTCTCTGTTATTTAAGTTTATTTTTATTAATCCCGCACTCTTGTCATTTATTTATTTATTTATATCCATCGCATACCATTGGTCTATTGTCATATAACATTTTCTATTGGATCTTGTAATTGTATCTATTGTAATTTTTATAATCAAATTACTTAATTATTCTCTTTTCTTTTGCAGTAACCACTCATGGTTGCGCCCATTTCATTTCGTTGTCAAAGACATAAGTTCATAACACTTACATAACCCAACTATATCTCGTCAAGAACATAAAAACAAAACAATAAAAGTGATATACAAGGTACCCAGACGTTCGCCATTGATCATTGGTTTCACATACCATGCTATCAAGTATGATCCACTAATGGGGAAAAGCATTCTCCAATGTTTCTTTAGCATCTATTATCGTTTCTCACTTTGCAACCCGTCACCTGATTGTTTAGAGCATACTCCTTGTTTTCCTCAACTTGTTGTCAGATAAAAGGAAAAGCGATATACATGTATTCTCCAATTTTCCCTATTTCCTCTTTTCTACATGGTACTATCATTTTTTGGGTGATTGTCAAGCATCAAATTTCATCTTTCGAATTTGGAGTAAAATGAACCCGTGCATTTTGCCTGCTCACATAGTGTAACTAGGGGTTTAACTTTTTGCATCACACCTATCATCACACACTGCCTGAAATTTCACAAACTAATCAACACACTAAAACATTCCTTGCACCTAGTTCACTAATTGGGATTTGATCACCCAATAGAAAACCGTTTCAGACATTTCCCAGCCATAACTTACCCAAAACCAAACATAGTTCACCTCCTTCTAGGTCCTCTTACAACCATTTTTTTAATCTTTTTATTTTTAATCAAAATAAAATAAAAAACAAAAAAAAAAAAATCGTTGTGTGCCTCACTTGTTTGGCTCGTATAATAACAACTTTCATGCCAGTAAGCACTCGATTTAGTACGAAGAAAATGGAACACAACCCCACTTCACATAATGCTTCATCTCAGCGTATAAATATCCTAGTGGTTTCATCATCCATGTCTCTCCCCACGGCTCCCATAAATACCCATTCTCTTACTGATATATCTCATTCAATATATTTCAGCCACATTTCGATATTAGACCAATCCATCTCATCCAGGCCTGTCACTATGCCCTTTGTCAGATTAGAGCCTAGTGGTACTTCTATCTTCCCTCTTGGGGACCTAGAATTCAGACAAATTCTTGACGCCAACCCCTGTGCCCTTGAAGATTATCTCTTAAGAAGATACATACACCTTCCTCTGGATGGCCCACCACTTGCAGGTCTATCCTTATAGTACTAGCTATGAAATTCCTCGGCCTCATGGCCTTACATGATTTTACTTCATCCTCCACTAACCCATCGGCACACAAGACCACCCAAGTAGTCACGCCCATTCCGCCCAATCTTCCTCACATCAACACGATTATCATGACTAACATCCCTATCACTATGAAAACCCCAATTATCACAGGTACTGTCATTCAACCATCCCATGTGTCAAATCCCTAATCCAAACAACAAATTCCTTTTACATCACAGGTCTATACCCTTACTTCTCAACTTCCTCCAATGATACCTTTCAGAACATGTAGTGTCACTTCTAGTCTATCAACCCATCTATACCCATATCCCCACTCAGCAGTTACCTCAACAACTTGCACAATCTCAACAATCATACCATGCCCCTATTTCCCACCAACACACATTCTATCAACCTCCACCTCAACCACAACCCATAATTTACACTCACCCATACCAAGTTCCTCAGACACCCACCCATTCACAAATTCAACCACCACCTCTCATTTCTCAACAGGCACTTCCTAATGATCCCATACAAATCTTGATAGGTTGGTTAGCCAATCTAGAGGCTGCTACGTTAGGGTCCAAAGTTACATTATCTTACGAACAAATATGTAACGAACCCATTCATCCATCATGCCCATGAAACCATATCCTCCACACTAGGAATTGTCAAAGTTTGCCAAATTTAACAACAAGGAGGACCCTCAACAACATCTCCGAGCATTTAAACATGCATGTTATCTCATTGCACACGACCAAGATTTGATGCTTTGTACATTCCCCATGTCTTTTTGGCAGAACCTTCTCTAGAATGGTATAATAATATTCCCAATACTCCATATTTTCTTTTTCTTAGTCTTGCACAATTATTTCTTGAGCACTTCTCCATTAATATTGCGCGCAAAATAACCATCAATGATCTGTATACCATTCGCCAATTCAAAGATGAATCCATCATGGATTTTGTCGCACGATGGCACAATATTATAAACCAATTATATTTTCCACTTCCTCAAACCGACCTCATCAAGCTCTTCGCACACTCTTCTTGCACTAAGCATATTTCATTGACTTACAAATCCAATCATTTCACACTTTTGAAGAAGCTTTCACCATGGCTCACAAGCTTGAGACACGTGCCCTAGAATAGGGGCATTTAAAATTAAAGTCAAATAAGCCCAAAATAGAATTTTTCAGACCATCCACATCAAATGATAAGTCAAAGACAACTACCAACGCTGTCATTGTCAAATCATCTCCTACACCGACATCTACTACAATAGCCCAACAACGATTCACACGACCAATGCCCACCTACTCCTTTGGGAGAATCATACAACACCATCTTTGAAAAATTAATAACAACACATTTGATCAAGTTACCACCTATCCAACCAATTGACGAATCTAGACCGAGACCTACGTGGTATCGTGAGGACCATTACTACAAATACCATCAAGTTCGAGGACACGACATAGAGAGATGTCAGACTTGTTAGGTTGTGGAGCCTATTTTCATGTGTGAAAGTGTTGAATCTTCACACTAAGATAATCGTACACTTTTCCTCGCCTAATCACCACTAGATATGGGTCCCGGTAAACAAGGGTTCTGGGGCGCAAACCATACACCCAAATTTTTAAGGCGTAAATTGTTTTTGGCCTACCTTTGTGGGTATAAATTTAGTTCCTCGAAAAAATGCACCCAACATATCGGGAAATGTGCTCTTATCATATGGGCGATATTTTTGACCCATAGGTTTTGGGCTAGTTTTGGCCCATGGTTTTGATACACCACGGTATTGTTCAAATTATTAAGCATTGCCTACTTATATGGTTTTATGCATTATGGTAGGGTATAATGAAACCTCATTCCTAGATGTGCTTTCAATCAACACCTCTTGAATTCATCCAGAGTTGATTTGAGCATTTGGATAGCTCCAAACGGATCATCTACAGGTATTGTATCTTTACCCATAATGTAATAAAATCTAAGCAAGTGATTCTTGGTGGATGTAGCCCAAATTGGGTGAACCACGTTGTCCTTGTCATCTTTGTGTTGTGTTATTTTATAACTTCAAATAATTTTTTATTTGAGATCCAAATCAATTTTCACCGCATATTAGATTTTCTCCTTATATCGATTCTATGAGGGATTATTCCTCCGCATATTTTATCCCTTATTTCCTAATAATTGGTATCGAGCTGGTTTGGTTTGCTAAACATTCCAACCCTAAATCCCTTCAAAGTGTTGAATGGGTTCCACCATCAAGGAAACTCAAACTTTTTTATCTTGAGTGGGAGCATATGGTAGATGATGGAAGATCTAGGGTTGATAAATTCAATGGGCATAATTTCGGTCTTTGGAAGATGAGTGATGGAAGATTATCTTTATGAAGGATCTTTATACTCCATTGTCTAAGAAGGTGAACAAACCCTCGAGCATGTAAACAGATAACATGGAATGGGATTTGTTGGATTTAGGAAGGCACTTGGGACAATATGGATGTGTCTTGCATCTTTGGTATTATTTAATGTTTAAAGGAAAAGACTATAAAAGAATTGATGGATGCATTAGGAAGTTTTATGAAAAACCCTTTGCCTCTAATAAGATATTTTTAATGAAAAATTTGTTTAATATAAAGATGTCTAAAAATGGTTCAATATTTGAGATCATCTAAATGATTTTAATACGGTTGTAAATATGCTAGCTTTGGTTACTGATAGAATTTGATGAAGAAGTTAGGGCTTTATTAGTTTTGTGCTCTTTACCCGAGATTCGGAATAGCTTGGTAATGGCGATAAGCAACTCTTGAAAGGTTCCATCTAACTCAAAGTTGAAGTTTGAGGATGTTGTAGGGTGATTCTAAGTGAGGAAATATAAGAAAAAGCTTTTGGGTGTAAATTATTTTTGGCCTTGAGAAAAATGCACCCGACATATTGGGAAACGTGCTCTTCTCATATGGGCAAGATTTTTGACCCACAGGTTTTTAGGCTAGTTTTGGCCCATGGTTTTGATACCCACGGTAATGTAAAACTACTTATGCGAGTTTCTACTTATATGGTTTTATGCATATGGTAGGGTATAATGAAAAACATTGTAGATGTGCTTTGAATTCGGCTATGAATTTTGTAGAGTTTGTTGAGCATAGCTCTAAATGGATCTAAAGGTATTGTATTGAGAGAGTGGTGGTTTGCAAAATAAAATCTGAAGCAAGTGATTCTTGGTGGACGTAGCCCAAATTGGGTGAACCACGTTAAATATTGTCTCTTTGTGTTGCGTTATTTTACTCTGTAATTTTATTTGAGATCTGTAATAATTTAACATGCATATTAGTTTCAAATATTATGTTGTGATTTTGTGAGGGATTATTAGCATATTTTATCCCTTATTTCCTAACAAGAATTTCAAGGATTTAGTCCAAAGACTCATCAATCAAGGAGATCTTCAAGTAGATAATCCAAATGCTTCGCCTAATCAACCACTAGATATTTTTAAACAACCATTTCCAAACCATACACCCACATCAATAAGTCAAACCACCATTGCTTCTACATCGCAAGTTCCCAATACCCACACCATAAATACTATACATACTGCGGGTATAAATTGAAAGTCCCATTCAGTGATGATATACCTTCTTCATCAATCACCATATCCACCTCTTTAGAAGCCCCCTTTCTTCAGGATCCATTAACCCTCACCCCCACACTAACCTCGGTCCTATCTAGGTTCACCTCAACACCTCTTCCCACATCCACCATTGATTCCATATATAAATATACCTCATACACTACATCATCCACATCTATTCCATATTTACCTATAATGCCAACCATAGACCCAATCCCATTTTGGACTTGCCACATCCACATTTTCCTTCCCCTACACCATTTGAAGAACCTTTGAAAGAACTTCAAATGGATTCAATTGCAAATAATATTTCTACCGCATCAGGGCAACCAAATCCATTTCCACCTTCCTTAGATTCCAACGAACAAATATTCCTTCCTACACCTCCATCAGTACCACCTCTGCATCTTCCGGTAGAAATTATCGTCGTTCCTCCCAAGGATGGAACCTCTCAAATATTACCTCAAAATTACCTTATACATAGAAAATGATATTCCTTCTTCTAAACAATCCAACCCCAAATCCCTTCAA
Organism: Taxus wallichiana var. yunnanensis; assembly: GCA_018340775.1. Taxonomy (NCBI): domain Eukaryota; kingdom Viridiplantae; phylum Streptophyta; class Pinopsida; order Cupressales; family Taxaceae; genus Taxus; species Taxus wallichiana. The sequence goes on from CM031239.1 coordinate 193,180,845, forward strand.
CTACAATCATCCAACACTATGAAAATCGCAACTAGATTTCAACCATCAAGACATGAACATACTTGAACTTTGTCCTCAACATTTGAATTATCTCAAACATCCACTCCTTCTCCAAAAACCAAGAGATTCTACACAAACACATCACCTTCAAATGTTTCAGTTGAATCATATACGGAGGTCTTCCAACATTTGTTACAAATTTCCGCCTATTAGGGCCTTTGACCCTAGTAGTAAGAAGCTACCATGGCTTAATTCCAACCTTGTTTGCACATATCATCATACCCCTGGACATGATATCGAACATTGCAGAGCATTTCAAGCCATTGTTCAGGACTTCATTAAGGAAGGATGCATCTTTCCCAAACCAAACCAGTCTATTCCCTCCACTTCAACATCTACATTGTTGACCTCATCTATTCAAATGCAAATGTCCCCTCATTCTTCACACACTTCCACAACCATGTCACCTCCAAGTGAAGAATATTTTAAAGAGGATCCTTCATTCTCCATCAAATTTATTTGAGTACCTTCTCAGTCCGGTTCAAGTGACCCTGAATCATCAACTAACATTAAAATGAAACTAAAACATTAAAACCACAATGCAATCCATCCCCATCATCAACATCTATATTGGTTTATACATCGACATCCCAGATTTCCACGTCTAAATCCAAGCCAAAACACCATCTTAAAACTCATAAGAGTTACCTTCTTTTGACACTTTGATTGGATCCTACGCAGACATCCTTCAACATCTAATTCAAACTTCTACGATCATGCTTCCTCCCATTAGACATTAGGATCCTTATAGTAGTAAACCTCCATGGTTCAATCCCAATTGCATTTGCGCCTATCATCATGTTCCGAGTCATGACATTGAGCAATGTAGAGCCTTTCAGACCATCGTCCATGACCTCATTCAGGAAGATGATTTCCTCAAACAGGGGGAACATACTTCCCCATCCACAATGAATATAACTCATCTTTCTACATCCTCATCCATCGGGTTTCCTAACACTCCCCATCCACATCTATTCCCTCTTTACCTATCATACCATCTATTGATTCTCTCTCAGTTCCTCTTTCCACCCTTCTAATCGTGTCAAACACACCATCCTCTTCTTCCACATCATTTGAAGAATCTTGGATAGAACCTCAACTTACAACAACTTCAGATAACCCTCTCATCTCATCTACAAATTCCTCCACAACAAACCCACCTTCGTCGAACGTCACCATGAAAACACTAATCTTTCCACCCATATCAACTACAAAAATATTTAGACCCTTTGACTGAAATCAGTATCAACCCTTCCAAGAATGCTCCTTTGCCATCCAAATATAAGATCCTTGGTACACTTCCACAATGATCTCTTGTGTGTCCCCAAAAGAAGATAGACATTTCACCAATGAATACCAAATATACATCATCTGTTTTGGGGCAACATCAATCTCCATCTAAGGCATCACAATCACTCCACCAAACAAAATCAAAACATCTAGCATTCCCTCGAGATTTGAATCAAAATTGTGGAACGATATGAAGCAATCCTCCAAGACAACTCATACAACCACACCCCAAGCAATTTCATCAAGATATACGTTAAAGGATTCCCAAGAAAAATACATATACTAATGTATCAATTGAATCGTATGTAGAAACCCTTCAACACTTATTACAAATTTCTACCATTATGCTTCCACCTATCAAGGAATTTAACCCACATAGTAAGAGGCCATTGTGGTTTAATCCCCACCTCAGTTGTGCCTACCATCATACCCTAGGTCATAACACTGAGCATTGTAAGACTCTTCAAACTGTCATTCATGATCTCATTGAAAGAGAAGACCTTTTTGAGGATTTTCCCTCTACCATTTTATCCGCAACTAATTCCATGTCTATCGAAGTCTCTAAGTCTCCTCCTCTATCCTTCATTAACATCTCTCCTTTGCATGTTATTACTCATACTAGAAGGTCATCCCTTATTCATCAAAATTGTTTTCCTATGATCCCCTAATGCATCTACCTAATCATCCACATCTAATTTTCCTACAAGTAATATAATCTCTTTCGCTAGGGAGTCACCTCCCCTCGTCCTTATCCGATTAATGCATTTCATATCTAAACAACTCTCCTTTCACAATGGGAGAATTTAATCCTTGACATTGTTTTATTTACCTCATCCAAATACATCCAATCTAAACTAACCCCATCCAAATATTCATCTAATTTGAAGCCCACTTTTGTGGCCATTTGCATCAATCCCTAGAGAGGACCAGCCCACTTATGGTGGCCATATTTTTTTCCTCTTCGTTAAGAGACTATATTTATCTTTTTCAATGAAGTCCTCCTTTGAGGCCATGTTTTTCTTTCAATAAGGATCATATTTTTCACCAAATTCCACCCTTTTGGCCATATTTCGTCTCGATGGGACACATATATTTCTCTTGTTTAGTCACTTTTAAAAGCAACACATAGATTCCATCTCATCTATCTCGCGATGTTCTATTTAATCCATTCCATCTTATTCAAAATCCACCATTGTAGTCATAATTACCCCTCCTTCAGAGCACCATCTCTTCATCTCATTAGGGACGCATATTTTCACTTCCTGAAAGGGTAGCGCATAGTTCTACCTTCACTCATCCTCCCAAAATTCTTATCTTATCTCGATGCGTAGTGTTAATCAAGGAGTCGGTAGGAAAATTTTGCTCCCAACTGGATCAGACCATATATTATCACACATAAGTATGGGTCTGGGGCTTATCACTTGGCTTCTCTTGATGGTAAACTAGAGATCGAACCCCTTAATGCATTGCACTTACAGCCATTCTATTGTTAGTACACACACTTATGAGCATAGTCTTATCTTTAGACCATGTCTCCACCATTATCTACTTCCATCTATCATGGTAATGATATGAATTATGTGGTCTACTGTCACTACTTTGATATGACCTTGAATATGAGTACCACGACTCTACTTATAGAATATTCATTATGGATAATTTCTCCCATTTGGTGAGAACCCCGTAATCAGTACTTCCATCACCCTCTCATTCTCCTATGACAATCATGTAAAGGGTATAGGGGTGTCTCATGTACCATCATTATCCCCTCCTAAGTGGTCTAATTTTCTATCCCCATCTTTCCCCATATAAAGCTAACATCCATGCATGTAAAAAGAATTCAAAGTTATCCAAAAATAAATTGATCCCTCGAAGGACAGTTGTGCATATAAAATGAGAAATGCAGAATAAAAAGAAAAACATGCAAATTAAAATCAAAATCAAAGACAACATTAAAAAAGAAGAGAAAAAGAAATAGACTGATCCCTCGAAGGATGGCTATCATTCTCGCCATCTATGTTATATATATAGTAGACCATACCCTCGAAGGATGGCTACTCTTTTGTTATGGCATTCGGAAAGCTTCCCACATTGATCAGCTTTCTTCTATTATTGTTCTTTCCCTTTCCCAGAGTTGGGGCATAGACTTAAGGAACACCTCCTTTGGAGAACCTTCTTCCCGCATACAGGTTAAATCTCAAATTCCTTTTCATGTCGATATTAAGATTATGAGAATCTTTCATCCATATCTTCCTCTTGGTCTTTTGGTATAATCAAATCTCATTAGTTATGTACTAACACCTGTTTTGGCTACAAGTGCAATGTTGTGAGTAGTACCTTTTCTTGTTTACTTCTTATCCGGTTAAGAGCATAACTTTCTTACATGACCCTTGTTATGGTTATGTGACACCCATCTCATCAAAATCATCTTTTATTACAATTATGTTTTTAAATCAAATTTCATATCATTAAATCTGCATCTATATTTTTACTCTTAAGGATGTCCCCTATTAATATCATCCATAAATCTATGAAATTTGTTACTGTTTCTACACACTCTCTTTAATACACTATTTAGTTTGGGAATTCTACTTGAGATTATCTCTCAAGTAGCATTCATTATCTAGCAGCTTCTCATCCTCCACCATGACCAATGTTATCTTTCTCCATCCATTCTCTCGCATCATCCTTCTCTTCTCTACAATCATCCACCAATTTTATTTCCCATCACTCTTATTTTTGTTTTTCATCTAGCGTTGACATCATCTTCTTCATCATCACAAACCTTTCATCCCTAGCTTGGCACATCTGCATAACTCCCCACTCAAAGCACAAAAATCCTACTCAAGGTAGACCTGTCATTCTGAACAAGGTCTCATTCGTAATCACATTTGTTGACCATTCCTTCCTCCTAGTCTCCTTTGTCAACCCAATTTTCTCCTAAAATCCACCCCATCTCATTCTCTGCTCTTCTCACCCACTTTGTCCTTCTCTATTGTTTCTTCGATACTTCACATGTCCTCCACTCGGGCCATTAATTTTGTGTTTTCTCTTAATGTCCTTTTTACTTGGAATCTAATTTATCATTCGGTTTTCCTTTCATTATTCTTTCAGCTTAATGATCTTACTTAACCACCCATTTTGCACAAAGCTTATTAATCATGTAATGCACCTCTTTCTTAAGATCTTTCCGTTGTAGAAAATCCTCCATTGTTTTCTATTCCATTCAACACTAGAAACGTCTTCCTACGCCATAACTTCTGCTTAACGCTTTGGTATCATCACTCGCACAACATAGGCCTCCTAATTAAGAATTCCCCTTATACTCGTCATCCAACACCGCATACATTCCTCCATCTACTCATGTCACACTCATTTGTTTCCTTGTTATCACCTCCTTTAATCTCTGGTTCCATTTTGGTATACATCGCTTAGTATTTTCATCACTCTTCTTCTTCTTCGGCTTGTGCGATCCTACTTAACCATTCCTATGACATGGCGATCTTACTTAAGAGTATATCTTAAGAATAATCTGTCTTCTTGCCTTTCCCCTTTACTCTACATTCCCACCATCCATATTTTCTCTTCATTCTCCATAAACATATCCTCTTCCCTCCTATTTTTTTCCTCACACAAAATGTCTCAAACTTCCTCAAATATCATCTCCATCATCCCTCATTTGGAAATCTAACTTAACCACTTCATACCATTTCTTACTATGCCTCGTTCCTTCATCTTCATCCACATCCTCATCCATTACATTCTCTCCTCATCATCCTCTCCGCACCATTCATTATCCCTCCTTTCTTTACTCTTTCCACTCCATTTTCCAGAATACTCCCCCATATCTACCACCATGCTTACTCATCATTATCATTGATTCATCTAACATTATGTCATCATCATCTTCCATTTTCATGCTAAGAATTATCGGTGGACTTCTCCTAAAATTCATTTATCCTCATTCTACACATACCGGTTCACACCTTTTTACCTCCTCCATTTTCCCTTCCTTACTTTTTCTTTTGAGCCCTCCGATCATTATTGGAGGATTTCTCATAACATCCCTCATTGGTATTTCCTTTCCATCTTCCCTTCACCTTCTTCAATATCTCTCTTGTCTTCATCACATGTTTGCCTTTGCATCATTTTCACTATTGTCCTCTCCTCTTTTCTACCCCTGGTTTTCTCTCATTTTCTCTGTATCATCTTCATCCCCTCTTGTCATTACACTTTTGTTCTACTTCTCCATTGATTACCTAACTCATCAACGTTGTCTATCTTTTTAATCATCCCACCATCCACATGCATTTCCATGCATTCTGTTTCATATTCTTTACCTAGGTCTTACCCTTAACACGGGGATTCAATTCCTTTCTTGTTTCGGCTCTATAATATCTTCTTTCCCCCCTATTTCCACTTCCCCCATTAATGAACTTCTTTCTCTACCACCCCTATCTTATTCCATTTGTATACAATAATTCTTTTCCATTATTTCACCTCCTTTGTATTCTCGTAGCTCCTCATGATTCCTTTCTTTCTCTTTTCTATTCTACTTCCTCCCCCATCTTCTTTAACTTCTTCATCTCCTTCATCTTTCCATCCTACTATTCCTATTCATCTCTCCAATCATCCTTCTCTAATATTCTTCACCTCTTCTCCTTCTCATCTCTGTCATCTCTTTCATGATCCATTCTTTCTCTCCCTTTTTTTTTGATCTCCATCTCCCTTTCATCCTTTCTTCTGTCATTTTCTGCTTTCTTCTTTGTCCTTCATCATTTATTTCTTCCACCATTTCTCCTCTTTATTATCTCTGTTGCTTCTTTACTATGATATATCTCTGTACATTCACCTTCCCTTCTAATCTCTTTTCCCTTCTCATCTCGTCTTCTTCTTGTTTAAACTTCCTCCCTCCCTTCTTCTCCTGCTCCCTTTCTCTATTTTCTTTTTCTCCAGGTCCCTCGTACCTTACCTATTTATTTCCCCCTTATCTTTTCCAACTACCTTCTTATTAACTATCATTCTCTCTCTTTTTTTCTTTCATCTATCTTCTCACCTCTCTTATCGTCCTTCTCTACTATTTGATTCCTCTCCTCCACCACGTCCGTTCTACTCCAACCATGTCCACTTTCTCTTATCTCTATTATCTATCATACACATCCTTCATCCCATCTTCCTATGAAATTTTTGTCTTGGAGGATACCATAACGGCCAACACCTATCTGATCTTGTACTCTTCCATGAATATTTCCTCTTATTTGTCACAAAAGTATCTTGACTTCTTATCCTACTTACCAAACAAGTAAGACTACTTTTTCTTTTTTATCTTCTAATTTGCTAACACTTATGCATCTTTCCTATGAAATATGATTATCATCATATTTATCACCCTTTTGGGGTATTTTATCTCACCCTTCTATCATGTCTGCTCATCATGTCCACATTTATGATTATTCCCCTTGGGATATCTTATATGTCTTATGTTGGGGCCTTTGTACGTACCCAAAATTGTAGGGTACTGCACCGCCAAAAATAGGTTACACATACCCCAATGATGATACATATCTCCTCGCAAGGTGTTCGGGATCTAGAAAAGCTCGCCAAGTATACGTTTGATCTAGCCTCCGCGTGCTTTGTTCTACCCTATGCCCCCCTTTTCCTTACATTTTGGTCTTAAGAGACGAGACCGCCACCGCTGAGCGGCGGTTCCGTCAGCGCCACACATGACAGGTGGCGGTCATGAATCGCCGCCTTGCATAGGGTGGCGGTCCTGTGCGTGTTTTCCAGAATGTTTCGATGATCACGTCAAATGTAAAATTAAAGTTTCTACCCGCATTTTTCAGCTACTTTGCTTTGCATTTATGTTTTGGCCGCCTGTGAATAGTGTTTTCACTTTGTTTAATGGTAAAAGAGTTCAATTCCAAGTTACCTTCTAGTGAATGCATTTGCTATAAATAGCCAACTTGTTTTCAAACAAGAGGCCCCTCTCCTTCTCTATTTAATCATTCAGTCTTTTGAGTTTCTTGCTTAGAATTCCAATAGTTTCATGTTTTGCATCCATTGTTAGTCTTCCTTTGTTGTTTAGAGGTCATTTGATCTTCTTGTTTCAATCTTGCTTCATTGTTGTTCCATGTAAGTTAGTTTAGAGTAAGGTAGTTTCATTCTTAGATTGGAATCCATTTAGAGTTGTAGGTTTTTTCTAGTCACAAAAGATAGTTTCTAGAACTCTCAGCATATTTCGTTGTATTCTTGCAATAAATCCCGCTAGGAATTGTATAGTCAAGCTCTATTCACTTACACTATTCCTCTCTTACTCGCATTGTATTCGGTCTATATCCAAAGCTACCATTGTTCCAGTACCTTCTTCTGTTGATGCTATCATATACATGCTTTTCTAGATTCACGAGAACACGAAGGAACGAGGAGATCATCTTGAGGCAACAAAGTCACACATGAATGGATTTGCCTTTGTTTTGTAAACTCCAGGTTTGAGCTATCAAAGTTCTAGTTACAACGTATCAAATAGAGTACTAAATTATTTCATTTTGGTTAAAATTCACTTTCAATATTGCTAGGGAAGCTGTGGGGAATGATAGTTTCTGAGAAGATATGATTCATTTCTCACTTCGAGGTAGGATTGGGAGTTTTTCGATTAAACTAGTTGGTTATTTGGATATTTAGGATAAATTCACATCTACACCGTGCAAATAACTACACCAGGCTACTTTGTTTTAATTACGGTACTAGATTAATTGTCCATTTTCTAAAAATATTACAATAAATGCTGCTCTTTTAATTTCATTAAAATACTTCATTGAAAATAAAAATAAAAGAATACATGCATAGTGTAGATACATCTTTCATAATTAGTTTATTAGTTTTAGTTAAAGTTGAATCGTCTTTACATGACAATCATGGGACCTAGAGAGCCCAGAGAGAATACATATTTGAACCTATAGTGCCTCAACCAAATCTCCCCACAACACTAGTGACATAGATCAAGACCTTAGGATCCAGGTCTTTTGAGCAATTAGTGAACAATTGAGAGAGTTAAATATTGAAGACGACAAGGCATACACATTTTGGTCAAATCATCCTAACTATAGACTGCCTTGATAGGGTATCTGTATGACTGTATAAGGACTCGAAAGAGAAAAAATATTTGGTTGCAATCCTCTAGTTCCACAACCCAACGTAGGGGACCTCCTCATTGACATAGACACTAGCTTATGCATTCAAGTTTCCAGAACACCTGTAAGGTATTCTGAGAAAATTACACAACTCCTAGTTCTAAACATAGAGGCTGAAAAGGCATATGATTATTGGATAGTCGGAAGGAGAGATTAACTCTTCATATGACCATAGGAGGTCCACCACAACCACGAACTTATGGTTGTGATCCACAGGTCCCACAACCCAACGGGCCTACGATCAATCAGACATTGATGTTGGTTTACGAACACTAGTATTTAGGTCCTCACCACTTCCACCAGACATTATTACACAATTCTCCTTATTAAACGTAGTAGCCAATCAAGCTAAGGATTTCTAGACTAGACCAAAGAATCATCCATAAAACCTCGGAGAATCCACTACACCTCCCATCACCATTTTCATGACCTTGTCTAGAAATATACATGAAGCTCCCATAGGTCACTTCCCACGTATCCAACAGCCAATAAACAGGATCTCGGCAGAGCTCGACATTGATTGGAGCCTCCGAACAGCTATTATATCCGACGATCCATTACACCAATTCAGGTTAGGAGGGCCTTCTTCACCTTAGATTCACATATTCCATTATTGTGTATTTGTTGGTCGAAAATCATCGTTTGGGCAGATCTATGGATAGGCAACCAGCGGTGTGCGGGCATAGCCCCTCTTTGAGTCAAGAAAGTGGCGGTTTATTGCTATTCTACCAGCAGGAATCTATGCAAGTCTCACAATATTCTACCTTCGGGGGTTTGGGATCTCATCCCAGTAGGGTGTTTCCGACTGCGAAAAGAAAGGAATGAAAGAGAGGATGGAGAAAGATCAGATCCGAAGAAAGAAAAGAAATGAATTCCAAAGCAGAAAGGTCAGAGGGTTTATGTTTTGGGATTGGTAGTAAACAGAGCCAAACCTACTTGCATAAACGAGCAAAGCAATACTGATGAATAAATGACAATAAAATAGAAGTAGATCCAACAGAACAAGCACACAGATCTAACGTAAGAAAGATCCAATGCAAATAACACACGTATTCAGCACAAAGTCTAAATATTGTATTAATAATTCTTTCTGTTACAAAAAGCTCAAAGTCTTTTCTCCTCACTTCTATTTTTCATCTGAAAGATATTCACTCATACCCAATACAACAAGTATTGGGGTATTTATAGAAGAAGGAGAGAAAAGAAGGCAAAAAGGAGCCAACCACCTATTTACAAAGATATTTACAAAATATCTTAAAGTCATGTTGAATTTTTGTGACTTGATGGATGACATCATCCCATGGTGCAACATGGATGATGTCATCATTAAATGTCAACATACTTTAGACATTTCACAAAAAGAAAGTCGAAGAAGAGAGAGAAGGAGAAGAAGCCACTATTCATCATCATTGTCCTGCGACCAAAAGAGGTAGCCTGCTTTTGCTGCTGCTTAGGTGACGAGATGTGGAATTGAGCGCGGTATTCCATGAACTTGCTGATCATGGGCCCTAGTTGATCCTGGGAAGGATCCTTGTGTCGCTCACTGATCGCCTCGCAAGTCTCCCGCTCGTCTATGAGCTTCTCTGGGAGTTTGGAATATTCTTTCTCTGCTTCTATGAGGAACCCGATGAAGTCCCGACAGGCCAGCAGGTTATTGATGGACTCTGCGTCAAAAGTGACCTCTGGCCCCAGCCCTTGTGAAACGATCTCCTTGAAGATCTGGATGGTTTCATCAACTTTCCTTAAGGCGAAGGAAGGAGTAAGCAACCCTGGAGACATGTTGAGAACGATTTGTTCCATTTGGTGCATCGCGTCCAGGGCTTCTTCCTTTACCTTATCAATCTTTTCAAGGACGAATTCCAGTTGATCCATCCGGTAGTCCAGAGTGGAAATGACTTTATTGAGGGCCCTGGGATGACCGAAGATGCCGAACTTGACCAGATCTTTGACTGAACAGTCGAACATTTGTTGAAAGGTCTCATGCTGCAGCCTAGCATGGTCCAGCTCTTCTGATATGGGTCCCGCTAATGCTTGGAGCTCTTTATTCACCTTGTTGATGTTCAGATACAAATCAGAGAACTTGGCGATTACTCGTTCACTATCCTTGAGGATTTGGCTCCTCCAAGCTGAAACTGCCATGCCCTGCTCACCGATTTTTGCATATTCATTAATTTTATCCTGGCTCAGAGGCTCAGGAGTCTCGGCGGCAGTTGTGGGAGGTGCACTGCCCATCTTCTGTAAGGCTTGGAGTAGATGTTTATTTTGCTCTTTCAATAGCCTTTTCTCTTCTTTTGTTTCTTGAAGCTTCTTGCAGAGGGCGTCAACTGTAGATAGGGCCTCTCCCTGAAGGCTTTCAGAAGACGTCCCCATTGTGACTTGGGTCACTGTATAATCTGTCGAGAGATAGATCCTTTTTATCCTTCGAGAGGATTGGGGTATGCGATCTCCATTACCCTCTCTCCTGAAGCACTCTGAGAGAAGTGTGTGACGGGCTTCTGCTTCTTTACCCCTTTGGACGGGATTACAGAAAAGTCCATCGGGCGATGGGAACTTTCCTTTTCTACTGACTTAAGTCTTTGGGAGATCCAGTGGACTTATGGGAGAAGGGCCGAGAAAGCGAGAGAAGGGGCAGCTGCGGTAGTAGAAGGGAAAACGTGGAGACACTTGGAGGCGGCATTGAGAGGGAGGCTGAGGAAGTGCTCACGGGAGGAAGAGATACTGTAGGGGAGGAAGACATAGGAAGGGAAGGGAGCTCAGAGATGAGAGAAGAAATGGAGGGGGACAGGTCCGCGAGAGAAGAGAAGATGGACGAAGAAGCGGGAGGAATGGTAGAAGAAGGGGGAGAGGACACGACCAAAGGAATGGTCGCTTGAGTCGCTCGAGGAGGGGAAGGAGGAGAAGAAGAAGGGACAGAAGGGACTTTGGTTGTTGCAGCAGTGGCGACATCCTGAGTGGATGGGCCTATTGGAACATCTTCTTCCGCTTCTTTCTCTGGAGAAGCCAGAGTTACAACTTGTTCGGGTGCAGCGGAAGGAGGACTTGCAGGAGCTTCCTCTTGAGTAGTGCTGGATTCACCCTCCTTACCTTTACCCTTGCCTTTAGGCTGCTGTTTTGATCGAGGAGGTGCGTTACCCAATGGAGAGGTTGTGAAATCAACCCGAGGTAGATGAGTCCGTTCATTCGGCACCAATGCTCTGTTCTGCGCAGAGTTTCTTTGACCCTCTCCTCAATTGTCTGAGGTGCTTTAGTCCTATCAATTACCGCAAAAGGCCAATCATCCCCACCTGTGTCAAGATATACTTGATCCACTTCCTCTTCGGTAGTTTGGTAGCCTTTGGGGACGATGGCTACCCCGTACTGGATGATTTCTGCTAAGGCCAAACAAGAATGGTCCTTCCTTCTAAGCTCAACCTCGTGATATAGGTCAATGTAGATATCCTCGATCTGAGGGATGTGGATCGGATCGAGCTTAGCCCTTGGCAGACAATTTCTCGGGTCAAAGGTAGGCCTTGCTGGGAAGTCATGTTTCAGATTCAGCAGCTCCAGCTCTGCAAACATGTCTTTTGCCTTGTGGTGAGTGAGACATGTGTATCTACCCACTGTAAGGGGGAAAGGAGTTCCACCCTTCTTTCTCTTGAGGCACTTCTCATGGTAGGTGACTAGCTGTCTTGACAGCTCTAGCAGAATCAACTTGGGCCCAGCATACCTTGGCAGTCTAGTTGGCTCTCCCAAGAAGTTAGCCGCCCTTAGATAAGTGAACGTGGGGAATTGAGTGAACAGGGCCCCCATTTCTCAGTGGCTGCCACGATGCTCTTGGTCATGCGACCGTAAGTCATATTCGGCCTCAACAGGTAGATGATGAAATAGAAAAATGCATCATTGATCTTTGTAAATTGAGGGATGCTATTCTCCAGCTTCAGCTCTGGATAGTATTCATAGATTCTAACTTGGGGCCAAACCCCACTCCGCATCAGAGCTGGGTAGTCCCTTTCAGAAGCTGCAGCGTAAACAACATAGGAATTCATGTAGAACCTCCCCATTGTGGGGAATTGTTGCAGCTACTCTGATATCGTGCTGCTTATGATTTCTACCCACTCAAAGCGTTGATCGGGCATATTTTTGTTCATTGTTTCTAAATACCGCAGCATCCATTTGTGGAAATAGTGGGCGTCAGGAAGCCCAAACACCCTGCTCAGGAACGTGATGGTGTCACTGAGCTCCTCCAAAAATCACTGCGGTGAATGATTTGTGGCCAACGGGTCACTACTTTCTTGTTCTTCAGATAGACTTCGTTCATCAGTTGCATGCACTGATCTTCATTGTCATCCCAGGCTTTGATACAATCCTCTCGGCTGACGGCCACAAAGTGCTGGTGATGAGGAATGCCGAGTATTATCTCAAAGTGCAAGGCACTGCCCATCAGCTTGTCCATCCATGGACTTCTTGTGACCTTCTGGAGTCTTGACCTAGAACTCTTCCATATCAATATGACCCAACTCTGAGTCTCTGATGTCCAGGTCACACTCGGCCTGGGATTCGGGCATTCTGACCCTCTGATACTTATACTTCATTTCTTCTTCTGTGAGCTTGGCCTTGCCTTTGGATTTGGTAGGTCTCTTGCTTGATGTTGACATATGTTCTTCTGAACTTAGCTGCTGATCTGCAAGAATAAGAAGTGAAACCCAATCGAAGAAAGCCGTGTCAGCTGCTTGATTTTCCATTGAAATGCTGACAGAAGAAAGAGTTAGTAATTTTGGGGCCTCAGGGCGCATGGCGCATGGATATTGCAGAATGCAGGGCTAAATAGGTAAGGCGCACAGGAAAAGGGTGTTGCAAGGGTTAGATCGGCGCCGAAGGGCGCATGGCGCATAGACACTGCAGGGTGCATTCTTTGTTGCTGTAAGGACAAGTGCACTGCGCCATGTGTTTATTTTATAAAGGGCGCAGATTATTTTCATGTTACACGGGTACAGGGTGCGCCAAAGGGCGCAGGAATAATGCGTGTAACATCATATGTTCATGCGCGAAGGGGAACTTGGCGCGGCGCATGGAAGGTCTGCATGACACAATGTTGTTGCGATGAGGGACGCGCCTGCGCCGTTTATAGCTTTGCACTTGGCGCATAGAAAAAGGCTGCTACATGGATGCTGGGTGCGCCAAAGGGCACAGGAATTTACAATGTTGCGCTCAAGTTTGACGCACCAAGAGGCACACGGAAACGTTTGCGTAAAGCGAGGAAGTGCGCCATGAGGGTGCATCTTTTTATGATGTAGCAGGTAGGAAATGCGCGCCATTGGCGCGGCCTATCTTTGTGTAACAGGGGCGACAGATGCGCCAAGGGCGCAACTGTCCTTGATGTTGCATAGTATGCCAATGCGCCAAAGGAAAATACAGTTTCCTTTTTTAGGTTTGATTCTTCAGAGGGTTCCACATATGGCTAAACTCCTTGCAAGTTTCATTTGGGTGATTAAAATGGTTTAGACAAAGGGGTTTCAAGCTATCATCTCAGGACAGAGCTTCCTCTACCAGCAGATCTGGAAAGAGGAGGAGGAAATGTGGAAAAACAGCAGGGAGGGGGAAGAGCAAATTCATGATTTCATCCCTTTTCAATCCAAATCATATCCATAAACTGCCAAAAACTTCAAACACAAAACGCACAAAAGAAAGAAGACCTCTTACCCACTTTTTATAACGAAGAAATGCATGAAAGGGGTCCACAAAGTAATCGAAAGCGATGGGGCAGGTGTGCTGACAAGCTCAGAGAAAAATCACGTGATTCGCATTGGTGACAATGACAGTGCAGAGACGTGCTATATATAGGCGAGGTAGCAATAAATGCGCCACCAACCTTTTCAAGTGGCGCACCAAAGGAGCTGTCGACACGAGAAAACATGCGCCCTTTGGCGCACCAAAATACTTGTCAACACGAAGATATGTGCACCTTTGCGCACCGAAAGTGGTGTTGACAGAGGAATATGTGCGCCTTTGGCGCACCAAAAAGAGGCGCAACAAAAGTTATGTTGACAGGAAGGCACATGCGCCTTGGCGCACGCAGGAAAGACTCAACATAGAGCGCACCAAAAAGCTCACGACACAAGAAAGCATGCGCCAAAGGATTTAAAGGGGGCGCATCAAAAGTTGATGTTGCATAGTCATTATATGCGCCCGGCCAAAAAGACCAAAAACGGCTAAGTTCGGAAAACTGGATTTCCCGGGAAGGGATTTGCAACATTCCGAACGCAAGGGATCCCTGACGAGGGATCAAAACAAAATTTCGGTATGGTTATCTATAAAATTGTCCTTGCCAATTTTACGGGATAACAAAGATTGAGGATATAAGATTTCGCAACTAGTTTGTCTGTATCCATATATATTCCACATTCACCGGCCATCTCGGCACGACCTCGGGAGGTCGGGTACGAGGAAGAGTTACTTGTAGATTCTTATGCTCGCATGTCACTTTTCCATCATACAAAATTGGTGAACCCGACATGAAACAAACAAACTGTTTCATCTTATCTACCTCATTAGCCTTCACATCAGCTTCACCACAAAATTGGTGAACCCGACGTGAACAAACAATTGTTCCCCTTTTATTTTCATTTCTTTCATCCACCTTTGCTCTTTCCCATTATTCTGCGGGTATTCATATACCCCCGAATATGTCGGGATACGACGCATATGGCTAGACCTCTCTTAGGTCTCAAAGCAAATTATGGTCAAACAAATAGACAACCATCACCCTCACTTTCTGCATGGGCTAATAACTATTCAAGTAATTACTTGTCATCTCAAACTCCCCCTCAAAGAACTAGTTCTAGTTCTTCGTTCCAAATTGAGGAGTTGGATCAGCTTGCACAAACACAACAACCAGAGCCCTCAGGCTCTAACAATATGACATTTACTGGAGAATCCATTTCATCTCCTCAGGTCTTGTTCAGACCACAGATTAGTAGACAGTCAGATCCACTCCCATTTTTGGATGAGGAGTACTTAGCACGCTACGCTAGAAGCGAACAACGCTTCCAAAACATGTACCCACCTATAGGGAGTTTGCAAATACAATCGATACCCTACTCCAAGAAAACACCCCCATTCCTCCACCTATGGGAAATCCCTCAGTGAAGCTTGGCAGGTAATGATCAATTCATAGCAGGTATCATACCCCTTTACAACCTCAAGGTATACAACAAACGCCATTAAGGCAAAAACACTGTGTCTTCACCAATAGAGGTCATTTCAGCCTTAGTTGAGAAGGTTAGAGGATTGGAACTTGCTCAAGAAAATCAAAATTCATATTTTGGGCAAGCAGAATCCCTAACCCTCCACATCACCCCAGTTAGGTTGACCTCCTTACAGGAACAGCACGTTAGGCATGCCTCCTCAACATCTCGTATAATTACCCACAACAAACACCAACTAGGACCGCATTTTCAAATGCACCGCTCTAGTTGAAAATATGATACCTCTCGGCTTGGCACCAAACAACCCATACCAGAACAATGCTCCTCCCTACTTAAACATTTATTCAAAATCACCACAAGGAGACATGTTCTCTTCTCCCGGGATGTTCGTTCAACCACAGGGATTCCCTTATGTCCCTGCAAATACATATGCTATGCCATATCAACAAACCATGCCACCCCCACCCCCTCAGCAAGCACCATCGATGGTCGAGGCCTACGCAGTAGGGACTTATTCAGAATATTTAAAAGATCCCTAGACTTCACCATACGAAGTGTTATGCTTCCAAGACCTCTTCCGATTTACCCAAATACAAAGGGGAAGGAGATCCAAATGCACACATTAAGGCCTATGCCATAGCCATATGGGAATTACTCCCTTGGGATGGGGTTATTGCTAAGATATTCCCTAAAACCTTAGAGGGTATTGCCCTTGATTGGTATTACAGAATACCTAAAGCCTCGATACACTCATTTAAACAACTCATGTCAGAGTTCATCAAATATTTTGATATGAACAAATTGTTAAGAACAGGAATCAGGGAATTCTTGCATATTAAACAAGAACATAATGAATCCACTGCTCATTTTATTCAAAGATGGTGTACGGTTCTCTACTCATCAGCAAGTGCTCCAAACATGGATCAAATGGAACTATGTGATTTATTCCTTCATTCTCTCAATAGAGAGATAAAGGAAGAAGTCAGAAGTTCCCACTAAGAACTTATGATGAAGTACTCGAGAGTGCTCTCCGAATCAACCAAGCAGTAATAGATAGTGGTCGTAAGACATATGGAACAAATGGGAAATTAATCACTCCCAATCAAAACACCATGGCTTATCCTAATACCGGGAATGCTAATCAAGGACCTAAGATCCTTAACAAGAACTACAAAGTTACAAAAGATGGAGTAACTGACCAAACTAAAAGAGAAAATGTTGTGAACATTTCACCACCGTTAACAATCAATGAAATAAAAATTTTACTCCAACAATCAACATGGTGGATTTTAATCATCCACCATGACCACACAACAACAACAACAATGAAAATCCAAACACAAGGTCCAAATCAAAACCCAACTGGATATCAAAGTCAAAACCAAAGGCAACAACCTCAAAATTTTAACTCTAATAACCAAAGAACCTTATCGAATTTTGGGCCACAATGAGGTTTCAAATCAATAACCTCGAAATTATAATCCCAATTTGTATTGTGGTTTCCACAAAATTCAAGGCCACGATACTAGGACTTGTCGTGACTACAATAAATTCATGCAGTGTTTTCCAGAAGATCAAAAACAACTCTTTATAGATATGTTCTTAGCAAATTTTGTAGTACCCACTCCAAACACTTACACAAGGGCAGTTTCCCCTCAAAATGCACCCCTCAAGATCTTTAATGATCCACTCCCAAACCATTCTAACAATAACAGGTTAGATCCAAGCGGAACAAACAAGGGTGTTATAACAAGAAACAATGATCATGAAGCTTCAACTTCATTAAATCCACCGGTCACACCCCAATTAGGAACTCGACCACAAACCAAGATAGTTGGTCTGGTAGAGTTAGACACCAAGCTACCGTAGAAACCATAACAAGAACACATGGGATTATTCTTCTCAACCAACTCCAAGTTATCCATTGGAACTAGACAACATTCAACAAATGTTGGTAAAACCCATAGGTGCCTATGATTTAATTAATGATTTAACAAAAACCTTCTCTCACATCTCCTTCTTGGACTTGTTAAAGAACTCTCCCGCCCATAGGGCTGCTCTCTTAGAAGCATTAGGCCTTGGTCATTTAATTAATATCACTCCTCCTCCGAAACATAAGTAAACCATGTAGACTTTGATGTCTACCCTCCAAGGCAGCCGGATAGGGATACTAAGTTTATATTTGATATAAGCAAAATGCCAACATATGCTGAAATTATTGCAAAGAGGTGACCCAACTTTACATTTACAAGTATGGGTTTATAATAATTATGTTAAACGCGTAATGATTGATGATGGGGCAATAGTTAACATAGTCCCCTTCGCTTTTCTTCAAAAGTTAGGATATGGAGAGACAAACTGTTCCACAACATGAAATACGCTAAGAGGTTATGATAGCCTCAAGGCCACTTCAATTGGAACCATAGTTTTACCAGTCACTTTAGGACCCAAGATGGTCCTCACTAAATTTTATATTATAGATTGGGAAACCAACTATAATATGATCCTCGGTCAGCCATGGATACACCGCATGAAGGCAATCCCTTCCACGTTATTCCAAGAAATAAGATTTCTACACTTAGGGAAAATATTTGTGGCACAAGGTGACCCAAAACCCTTCGATATACACCTAGCTGATTTGAAGAAAAGACCAGGTGTTCATTCCGAGTTTGAACTCCCAACAAATCAACTTAGCAAACTGATTAATTCAAAACCAAAAGAGAAGTTGATACCCACCACAGAATTGGAAATTACAAATCTAGTCAAGGGCATCCCGACACTCAAAAATGAGGCCAACGTCATAGAAATAGTGTCATTAGGGACTACACAAAAATTGTCGAGTTGCTAGAGAAATATTTACCTATTCTCCTACCATTTGATTCTATGGGTATGGGATACACCCTAGGAATTGCTTCTCTTCCATCAAATGAAGTTTTATGGTAGAAGTAACCAAAGTAGAAGAAATAGATACAAAAATATCCCAATATCTAGTTTTCCAAGAAAATATTGGACTCTCCACTTTGATGGAGCTAGATGTCACTTTGGAGCTGGGGTAGGAGTGATCTTTACTTCACCTGAGGGAAAGATCCTACCTTTCACCTTTAAATTAAACTTTGAGTGTACAAACAATGGGGCTGAGTATGAAGCTCTCCTCCTTGGCCTCATTCTAGCAAAAAGAATGGGTATCGATAACATTAGAGTGCTAGGAGACTCACAACTAGTTGCAAACCAAGTCTCTGAGGTATATCAAACTAGGGTTGAACATTTACAACTCTACAAAATAGCGGTATTAGATCTAAGCAAGGGATTTAACTTCATATCAATTGAAGCAATCCCACAAGAGCAAAACCTTCTCGCAGATTCAATAGCAACCTCAACTTCCCGTTTCACTCCAAATAGTGAGTTGGAAGATACAAATTTCACAGTATCACTTCATACTGAACCATTAGTGCGTAAAATACCAACAAACCCACTCCTGACTCATGGAGAAGCTGAGAATGATTTTCCTATCATGGATCACTTTGACGATGATAGAGTCACTCTCGAATATCTAAACGCCTATGTGGAGCTACACCTTACTCACTGCATAGTGGATCTTTCCCTAATACCACATTCCTCTTCCTATTTTGGAAATCCCATGGTAGAGTCTCCTCCACAAAAGGATCTCGATATCTGAGGTAGAAGACGAAGAAAGCTTGGAACTACCTCCAACCCCACCTAAATTTGAAGAAGGTAATGCTTCTTTAATAGAAGAAACCATTGACATAAACATCGGAATGGAGGAAGAACCAAAAATTTTGAAGTTGGGATCCTCATTAACTCGAAGGAGATAGAAATACACACCCAAATCCTCAAAGAACATCAAAAGGCTTTCACATTTAACTATAAAGAAATGATGGGCATTGCACCACACATCGCGGTACATAATCTTGTCACTAAACCAAATGCAAAACCAATTAAACAAAAGTCAAGACCAATGAAGCCAAAAGTGGCTCTCATGGTAAAAGAGGAAGTAATAAAACTTCTCCAAGTGGGATTCATCAAACCCATTGACTATTCACAATGGGTATCTAATATCATCCATGTTCTAAAAAAGAATGGGAAGATACGCATTTGCATTGATTTTGGGATATTAACAAAGCTTGTCCCAAAGATGACTTCCCATTACCATCCATTGACATTATTGTTGATGCAACAACTGGATTTGAACTATTGTCCCTCATGGATGGGTTCTCAGGGTATAATCAGATTAAAATATCTAAACAAGATCAAGCCAAAACTACATTTATAACTCCCTGGGGAACTTATTGCTACGTTGTCATGCCATTTGGTCTTAAGAACGTCGGTGCTACGTATCAAAGGAAATGACATACATATTCCATGATCTTATCCATAAAATTATGGAATCCTATGTGGATGACTTATTAGCCAAGGCCAAGAAGTGTTGTGATCATCCAGAAGTACTCCATATCATCCTCTCACGATTAATTGAATATGGCGTCACATTAAACCTAGAGAAGTGCGTGTTTGGTGTGACAGGAGGCAAACTTTTGGGCTACATTATATCTTCATGAGGGATTGATGTTGATCAACCAAAATATCGGGTTGTTCTCGAAATGATTCCACCATTAGATGAGTTTGGAATCATGTCATTTCTTGGGAAACTCGGTGCAATCCAAAGGTTCATCCGGATTTAAGTTTTTCCATTCATCCAATCAACAATCTATTAAAGAAAGATTATAGCATTGATTGGACTGAAGAATGCAACAAGGCCTTTGAAGCTAGTTAAATGCTTCTTGTTGTCTCCACCCATGCTAATGCCTCCCAGACTAGACCACCCTTTGATCCTATACTCACGAGCCACTCATGTCTCGCTAGCTTGCATGCTGGCTCAAGAAGACAATGATAAATGAGAACATGCAGTCTATTTCATTAGCTGAACGTTGCTCGATTATGAAACACATTATACACAGAGAGAGAGAATGCCTTGCCATAGTCTTTGCAACAAAATGTTTAAGACATTACATGTTAAACCAAGAAACAAGGGTCATTGTAAAGATAGATCATTTACGAACATTCCTCACGCAAGGGTCTTTATCTAAAAAGGTTGGGCATTTCATAACCTTAATGGGTGAATTTGAGTTAACATTTGTAAACCAAAAATCCATTAAGGGACAAATCATTGTAGATTGGTTAGCTGACAATCCATTAGATGGAGGTGATCTGGTAAATCTGGACTTTCCTGATGAGTGTATATACTTTGTCGAAACCAGGCCCCCCATCTCTACATGTCCCTGGTACACTGATATCATCAATTTTATCATGGACCACACATACCCGAAAAGTGCCACATCACAACAAAGAAGGCGGTTACGCATTATCACTGCTAAATATGTTGTTTTAGAACAAGTACTCTATCGTAAAGCCTTCGATGACATGCTTCTAAGATGCGTCGACACAGAAGAATCCAAGAAGATTCTTTATGAATCCCATAGTGGGATATGTGGAGGCCACTTCGGTGGTCATGCCACTACTCACAAAATACATCGGATGGGCTATTTTTGGCCCACTCTCGAACATGACACAGTAGAGTTTGTATGTAAGTGCCACAAATGCCAAGAATTCTCTCATGAGATTCACATGCCAACACAATCCCTGCAACCAATAGTAACCCCGTGGCCCTTCTCCACGTGGGGTCTAGATTTGATAGGGAAATTCTCTCCCTCATCAACCGATGGCCATAATTTTATAATTACAGCCATGGAATATTTTACCAAATGGGTAGAGGCCATGCCCCTCACCACCGTACCAGGTTTGGTAATTGCCAAGTTCATTTTGAACCAAATCATTTGCAGGTATGGTGTCCCACAAGTCATTATCTCATATAATGGCACATCCTTTAAAAATGATGAGTCTCGTGAGTTATGTAGAAAATTCAAAATAAACCATCACACGGCCTCTCTTTACTACCCTCAAGCCAATGGACAAGCCGAAGCAACAAACAAAACATTAAAAGCTATTCTCCTCAAAACAGTTAAGGAAAACAAGCGAGATTGGCATCTAAAACTATATCCTAGCCTTGTGGGCCCATCGAACCTCAATAAGAACACCAACAGAGTAACCCCTTTCTCATTGGTATTCGGGGCAGAAGCAGTTCTCCCACTTGAGGTTGAAATACCTAGTCTCCCATCTCATTACAAGGGATTTTGGATGAAGAAGCTTACAGGGAGGCACGCCTCTCTCAACTAGAAAGCCTTGACAAGGCCAAGGCTAATGCCAAACAATGACACAGAGCCTATGCTGACTGGATGTGCCGGTAGTATAACAAAAATTCTATGAGCAAGAGAAATATATGAGGGAGATCTAGTTCTAAGACTAGACACTGGATTGATAAGAAAACCGGTGAAGGAAGGAAGTTCCGGCCCAAGTGGTTGGGCCCATACCAAGTCATGAAATACTATGGAAATGGTGCGTATCTCTTATGCACACTAGAAGGTGAGGAATTCAATGAAATTATCAATTCCTTGCATCTTAAACGATTTTACGCATAAGACATCAAAATCACCACTTGTACATTATAGCTACCTACATTGCATTAGTCATTTGTTGTTTCATTTTGTCCACTCATTTCGTAAAATTGTAGTCAAGGAACTTACTCTTAAGCAATCTATTACAAATTTCTAAAAATATTGGCAAAAGCATTCAAATCACATCTCTTCAAACATCATCAAGTAATTTCAAATCTTATCATCAAGTTTGACAGACAAGTATTGATGAAAACCATACCAAGGCCTGCATACTTGGTTTTCTCTTTCTTTCTACTAGGTAAAGTTGTCCTTACCTACAATATGTATTCTAGAAGCTTCTTGGTGTCACATCTATCCCTCTTATGTCTCTTTGAAAGAAAGGATATCCCAAAGTCACAGATCAAAAGTGTCAAAATCAAATAGAATCAAAAATGCCAAGCAAACAAAATATTTTATTTTACACACTTCTTTGCCCCACCAACCTTCGGTGATAAGCCCACATCTCTTACTAGTGGTGTGAGGTTGGGAAAGGAAAGAAGTGCCCTTACTCACCTATATCTTGCCTTTGGTGACAAACCCATGCTTCTTACTAGTGGCATGAGGCAGGGTGTGGGGGGTCCATTCACACAAATTAACAAATCTTGGTATTCTAGAAATACAAATCAAATTATATTAAGTGAAAACAAATGTCCAAATTCCAAAGAGATCAAATCCTCAAAACCATATTTTGTCAACCAGGTTGCCATTTATAGATCTAAGTCTAGATAAACTGGAAAGTAAGTGGCCTTCTAAGCTTGGTGGTAGTTCTGAGTAGGGTAAGTGTGTAGGTCTAAGTTTGGTTTTTGTCACTGGTTTATCTATCTCTCATCATTCCATTCAGTCAAACTCATACAATTTGTGCCCTTCCCAACTCTTGGTGTTGAGCCCTCGCATCTTACTGGTTGCGTGGAGTTGGGAATGGGGCAAGTTCATCTCTTTATCACTATACATTCATCACATTTTTCCAACATAAGAAGAAATCATAGACATTTCCCAAAGAGGCCAAAATTTCAATACTACAATGTGTTCATCATCACATATCAGCATTACAAAAGCATACAAAGTAAAAAAATATGTTTAGTATTTGTTATCATTTGTCATCCATTGCATACATTTTGAAAAGCATGAAAACAAATACTCTAAAAACATCTAGTATACACATGGAAACGAGTCACAAAATTCTAGATGCCAACAGAGTCTAGATCCAAAAA
The DNA here is from genome assembly GCA_018340775.1 of Taxus wallichiana var. yunnanensis. Taxonomy (NCBI): domain Eukaryota; kingdom Viridiplantae; phylum Streptophyta; class Pinopsida; order Cupressales; family Taxaceae; genus Taxus; species Taxus wallichiana. The sequence goes on from CM031239.1 coordinate 193,204,346, forward strand.
GATATATATACATATATATATATATATATATATATATATATATTATATATATATATGTTCCGCATCTCATTCAATCATCATGCACTAAGGCATGGTCAAAACGCTCAATGATCCCAGAAAATACAAAAAAAAAATCATACAAATATCCAACCAAAAGTCACTACAAAAAGGACACTATGATCTCTCAATCTCTATGCGAGATATCTCGAAGGTGTATGGCCGCACCTAGGACTCCTGCTATAGATGACGCTCGAAAATGGATGGAGGGCTCACGATCTGCCTAACATGTGGTCTCACTATGATGCGAGTGGCTCCTCCTCATCAAATGCTCAATCGGTCCTATATCCCACCACTTAGTGCGAAGGAGGTAATGATCTTTGTCACCTTCCCTAGGGACAAACCCATGATACTTACTAGTACATGAGGTGAGAGTCTCCAAGGTGTGTGGGGTCCAGTTCACACAAATCAACAAATCTTGGTATTCTAGAAATACAAATCAAATTATATTAATTGAAAACAAATGTCTAAATTCAAAGAGAAAATCCTCAAACCAAATTTTGTCAACCAAAGTTTCCATTTATAGATCTAAAGTCTAGATAAACTCAAAAGTAAGTGACCTTCTAGAGCTTGTTGGTTCTCGTGCGGTAAGAGTAGGGTAAGTGTGTAGGTCGAAGTTTTGAGGGTTTCAGATAGAAGCTCACTAGTTTATCTATCTCTCATCATTCCATTCGGTCAAACTCATGCAATTTGTGCCCTTCCGGACTCTTGGTGCAAGGAGTCCCTCGCATCTTCTAACGCATCTGTGGCTTTGTATGAAGAGTTGGGAATGGGAGTCACTTTCTTTAACTCTTTATCACTATACATTCATCACAGAAAAGCCTGAAGGAAGGCATCGAAGAAATCAGATCATTGCCCAAAGAGGGAATAGTTCAATACTACAATGTGTCCTTCAACCATCACATGTAGAAGGGCATTAAAAGCATATAAAGTAAAAAAATGCATCTTTTGGTATTTGCACGCATCATTTTTCATCCATGAATCACATACATGCAAGAAAAGCATGAAAACAAATACTCTAAAAACATCTAGTATGCACATGGAAAACGAGTCACAAAATTTCGAGGCCTGATGAGTTTTCGTAAAAAAAGAATAATATATATATATAATATATATATATATATATAGTGTTTCATTAAATGCCATCATGCACTAAGGCATGATGAGTAATTTCAATGAGCCCAGAAAATTGAAACAATCAAAAATATCCAACAAAATTCACTACTAAAGGTCACTATGATTGTCATGTTTTCGAGATCCCTTGGTGTCACATCTATGTATGGAGTCACGAAAATAGGATCTTCTTTTCACATATCTAAATGGATGGAGGGCTCAAAAAATCAAAATGGCCTACAAAAATTTTTGGTCTCACTATGAGAGCCTCCTCCTGGTGATAAGCCCACAGTCCTATATCCCTGTGGTGTGAGGTTGGGAGGTAATGATCTTTGTCACCTTCCGACAAAATGGGCTTCCTTACTAGACAAACCCATGGCTAATGGCGTGTCGGGGTGGGGGTCCATTCACATAAATCAACAAATCTTGGTATTCTAGAAATACAAATCAAATTATATTAAGTGAAAACAAATGTCCAAATTCCAAAGAGATCAAATCCTCAAAACCAAATTTTGTCAACCATTTGCCATTTATAGATCTAAGTCTAGATAAACTGGAAAGTAAGTGACCTTCTAAGCTTGGTGGTGGTTCTAAGTAGGGTAAGTGTGTATGTCTAAGTTTGGTTTCTGTCACTGGTTTATCTATCTCTCATCATTCCATTCAGTCAAACTCATGCAATTTGTGCCCTTCCCAACTCTTGGTGTTGAGCCCTCGCATCTTACTGGTTGTGTGGAGTTAGGAATGGGGCAAGTTAATGAATTTTATCACTATACATTCATCACATTTTAACATAATAATAAATCATAGACATTGCCCAAAGAGGCCAAAAGTTCAATACTACAATGTGTTTGTCATCACATGTGGCATTACAAAAGCATATAAAGTAAAAAATCTATTTAGTATTTGTTATCATTTGTCATCCATGCATACATTTGAAAAGCATGAAAACAAATACTCTAAAAACATCTAGTATACACATGGAAAACAAGTCACAAAATTCTAGATGCCAAACGAGTCTAGACATGAGGAAGAAAAAAGATATATATAATATATATATATATATATATATATATATATATGATATGGTGTTTCATTTACAATGCCATCATGCACTAAGGCATGAATCAAAATCAATGAGCCCGTAGAAAATACAAAATAATCATACAAATATCCACCAAAATTCACTACAAAAGACACTATGATCTCTCAATCTCTATGAGATCCCTCGAGAGGGTGTATGGCGCGCCAAGGACTGGACTTTGTGACGATGCTCTGAATGGATGGAGGGCTCACGATCACGGCTACAAGCTATGGTCTCACTATGAGAGTGACTCCTCCTCATCAAACGCTCAACAATCCTATATCTAGCCAGCTCGGTGCGAGATGGAGGTAATGATCTTTGTCACCTTCCAGACATGGGCAAAGACATCTATATGTCGACCAGCTGCTGAGGGCTCCCCAATGTCCTTAGTGAGCTCAGCCCGAGTACCATTAGAAGGGAGAAATAGAGTGTCGGATGCACACCTAGTGAATCAAGTCTCGCCATCCCTCAGCAGTCACTACAAATAAAAAGGAGAAACACACAAGTTAGAAATTTGTCTAAAATAAAACCAAAGATAAACAAAACAACAAAAGGAAATAACAACTAAACAATTCTAACTAAAGAAAAGTCGAGAAAAGAGTAGTAACTCACTCGGATCTCCAGGCCTCTAGGTAGGATCTCTAGGATCCGCACCTGCCACCGATCTATGCGCACCGACTATCGTCCCTCTCCCACATCTGGAGCAATATGATGCCCTGCCACAGACTCGCCATCTCCCCCTAAATCCCGAGAAGGCAACTCCTCGAAAATCAAGGTCACCTTCTCTGTGCTCTCTCTTCTCCCTCTCGGCTGCAAAATATCTGAGTGTTATGCCACTCCAGGTGTTATCATCCTCCTCACATGTTCCTGTCCCACCAACTCCGGTCTCCATCTCCTCCTCTCCTCTCCCCAGTGAAATCCTCAAACTCAAAGTCCACGTCAATAGGCTCATCTCTACTATGAGTAGGACCGGAAACAATCTGAAGTAAAGGTGCTCGAGGAGCACTAGCTACCCCTCAAGCATGAACCACCCTCCTAGCTGCGATGGGAACACCAGGAGTGACCGTAGTCCAACCCGACCTCTAGGACCTCCCGAGCCTCATGAATAGATCTATACACTGGCCCCGCTAGAGGAAACATGTCGATATATGGGAGGCCGAACTGTTGTGGTACTCTGTCAAAGGGGTGGATCTCCAACTTCCCCATCCTCATGTTTACCAAATTGACTAGTAGTGTGTGGCAAAGAAATCAATGTGAGTAGTCTCCTCTCCCCATAACCCTACCATGGCCTGATAAGGAGTAGCCTCCATGTCTGTAGTAGTCAAAGAGGCCATTGGCTGGTGAGGTGCTCTAAGAATGGTCATCCCTGTCCACCTTGCTGCCCTGATGGCCCCAGGATCCTCTGCTGTACACCTCTCCCATACGGAGTGATGTGCTCATACACCCAACTCATGACAAGAGTAGGGTGGCTCAATGACTATCCCTATAGTCTAACCACCCTGTATAAATCGTGGTAGGTGGTCCCGAGGATGTCTACTCCCCAAGCGTAAATGCGGCCATGGCCCTCAATCTATGCAATGATGGGAGCCCAACAATATAAGAGAGTGTCCCCTCCCTTGTCCCCAATCAATCTTGAAGCAAGGATGCCCATGATAGCCTTGCGGAGCAAGAATATCTGACTCAACAATGGAGTGGACCTTCACCCCTTCTTCGACCCCATGGAAACAATGACATCCCCCATATAAGTGGCCCACTGAACCACCTAAGATCTCGGACACTGTTGTCTTAAGAGATAGTTGCCTCCCAAGAATCGGGACCCCAATATGTGATAAACATCCTCTAGGGTGATGGTCCACTCACCCCTAACTCCTGGAAATCGGAAAAGTGTTCGATCGCATCCCAATATGAAAATAAGTCACATAATATGTGACTAGTAGGTGCAACGTGAGGAACCTGTGCGATCCTCCAAATGCCCGACCCTCGAAGAGTCTCGCTATGTCCTGCAGGTGAGTGCCTCTAACACTGCTGGGAGCCAATCACACTCCCTCTCTCTGGCTCCATCGATATACTCCTCCTTGCATCCACCCAAAAACATAGAAAAAGAGTAAGTTAGTAAAAAAATGACTAGAAAAATTATCAAGAACATGTAAAAATACTAAAAATGCAAAAACAATTAAATAAAACATCTTTTTTTGCATTCTATTATGAACCACCACCTGTGCAGAGCGGCGGTTCCATAACCACCACCTTTTAGGGCGGTGGTCCCATGATCGCCACCTGTTCATAGGAGGCGGTGGTCTCCCGAACAATGAATGGCTCAAAGCCCTAAAAATGCATTAAAAATGCACAAAAACACCATTTTTACTAAAATAAAGACCTACCCTATGGGTGCCCCCCCTAGAGACTCATTTAAAACTAGCATTTTCAAAAAAAACCCCCCAAGACAAAGATTTTATCATTTCTACATTTTAGGTTTAAAAACAATAAATTGAGAAGAACTAACTTGAGACTTTGCGGGTCGATGTTCCGCTCTCGGAGGCATGATCACTATCTCACCATGAACGTTTTGACTATACTCTCGTCGAAAATCGTCACCGTGGGTCCCAGAGCTCAAAAACTATCAAATCAACATGCGTAAATGAATAGTAAAATGAGTAAAATGAGTTCATTTATATATATATATATATAGCTTTCTAAAATTGATTTTGAATGTCTTTCGCAGGGTTGGAGTGTCGACGAGAGGTAAGTTCTAAACCCCGTGCAAATGGTAAGTCCTCATTTCATATCAATTTAGTTTTATTTCTCAATTTATTTTATCTATCTGCACTTGAGTCCCCTTTTTTCATTTTGCAGATAGCGGGATTTTGGATGGTGACTTTCTAACACACGGCGTGTCAGGTATAACTCCTAACTCCCCATTTGGGACCGCCATACTCGGATCCACCATTTTATGCCTCTTCATGGCTAAGATGCTTCTCGAGGGGGAAATATGTACGTACCCAAAATTGTAGGGTACTGCACCACCGGAAAGATGTTACACATACCCCAATGATGATACAGGTCTCCTCGCAAGGTGTTTGGGATCAGAAAAGCTCGCCAAGTATGTTTGTATCCCGTATGCCTCATCCGGCCTCTGCATGCTTTGTTCTACCCTCTGCCCCCTTTTTCCTTGCATTTTGGTCTTAAGTGATGAGACCGCCACCCTACCTAGGTGGTGGTCCCATGTGACTGCCACCCAGGATAGGGTGGCGGTCTGTAACCACCGCCCTACACATGGCGGTGGTCTGTGCACATTTTCCAGAAAGTTCCAACGATCATGTCAAACATAAAATTTCAATTTCTATCCACATTTTTCAGCTACTTTGCTTTGCATTTATGTTTTGGCCACCTATGAATAGTGTTTTCACTTTGTTTAATGGTAAAAGAGTTTCATTCCAAGTTACCTTCTAGTGAATGCATTTTCTATAAATAGCTAGCTTGTTTTCAAACAAATGGCCCCTCTCCTTCTTTGTTTAATCATTCAATATTTTGAGTTTCTTGCTTAGAATTCCAATAGTTTCATGTTTTGCATCCATTGTTAGTCTTCCTTTCTTTGTTTAGAGGTCATTTGATCTTCTTGTTTCAATCTTGCTTCATTGTTGTTCCATGCAAGTCAGTTTAGAATAAGGTAGTTTCATTCTTAGATTGGAATCCATTTAGAGTTGCAGGTTTTGTTTAGTCACAAAAGATAGTTTCTAGAACTCTCGCGTATTTGCATTGTATTTCCGCAATAAATCCCACTAGGAATTACATAGTCAAGCTCTATTCACTTGCACTATCCCTCTCTTACTCGCATTGTATTCGGTCTATATCCAAAGTTGTCATTGTTTCAAGTACCTTATTCTACGATTGATGCTATATCATACATGCTTTTCTGGATTCAAGAGAACACGAAGGAATGAGGAGATCACACTGAGGGGACATGAAGTCACACACAACTAGATTTACCACTATTCTATAAACTCTAGGTTTGAGCTATCAAAGTTCTAGTTACAACATATCAAATAGAGTAGTAAATTATTTTATTTTGGTTAAAATTCACTTTGATATTACCAGGAAGCTATGGGGAATGATAGTTTCGAGAAAGCTATGATTCATTTCTCACTTCGAGGTAGGATTGAGAGTCTTTCGATTTAAAACTAATTGGTTATTTAGATATTTAGGATAAATTCACAAATGCACAGGTAAATAGCTACACCGGGCTACTTTGTTTGTTTTAATTCTGTTACTAGATTAGTTGTCCATTTTCTAAATATATTAGAATAATTGCTATTTTAATTTCATTAAAATACTTCATCGAAAATACAAAAATAAAAGAATACATGCATAGTGTAGATACATCTTTCATAATTAGTTTATTAGTTTTAGTTAAAAGTTGAATCATTTTTCATGACAATCACGGGACCTAGAGAGCCCAGAGAATACATATTTGAACCAATAGTGCCTCAACCAAATATCCCCACAACACTAGTTGATATAGATCAAGACCTTAGGATATAGGTCTTTCGAGCAATAGTAAACCTACGAGCAATTAGTGAACAACTGAGAGAGTTAAATATTGAAGACGACAAGGCATACACATTTTGGTCAAATCATCCTAACTATAGATTGCCTTGATAGATAATCCGTATGACTATACAAGGACTCGAAAGAGAACAAATATTTGGTTGCGATCCTCTAGTTCCACAACCTAACGCAGGGGACCTCCTCATCGACATAGATACTAGCTTACGCATTCAAGTTTCTAGAACACCTGTAAGGTATTCTGAGAAAATTACACAACTTCTAGTTCTAAACATAGAGGCTGAAAAGGCATATGATTATTGGATAGTCGGAAGGAGAGATTAACTCTTCATATGACCATAGGAGGTCCACCACAACCACGAACTTATGGTTGTGATCCACAGGTCCCACAACCCAATGGGCCTACTTGATCAATCAAACATTGATGTTGGTTTACGAACACTAGTATTTAGGTCCTCACCACTTCCACCAGACATTATTACACAATTCTCCTTATTAAACATAGTAGCCAATCAAGCTAAGGATTTCTGGACTAGACCAGAGAATCGTCCATAAAACCCCGGAGAATCCACTACACCTCCCATCACCATTTTCATGACCTTGTCTAGAAATATACACGAAGCTCCCACAGGTCACTTCCCACATATCCAACAGCCAATAAACAGGATCTCGGTAGAGCTCGACATTGATTGGAGCCTCCAAACAGCTATTATATCCGAACGATCCATTACACCAATTCAGGTTAGGAGGGCCTTCTTCACCTTAGATTCACAGATTCCATTATTGCATATTGAGGATATAAGATTACCCAACTAGTTTTTCTGTATCCATATATATTCCACATTCACCGGCCGTCTCGACACGACCTCGGGAGGTCGGGTACGAGGAAGAGTTACTTGTAGATTCTTATGCTCACATGTCACTTTTCCTTTTCATCCTTGTACTTGTCGGTGCATATAACTCAATTTTTTTCCTTCTCGTGCCCTATGTTAGGGCATCATTATCTTCATTCTCATCCATTTTTGGACGCATGATTTTCACACAATTCCTCACGAGACAAAGGATTACACACATCCTTCACATTCAATTACACATATCTTAATGTTTTCCTATGACCCATTGTTCATCTTGGTTTACATCCATCTGCAGTGGTCTTCACCCACTCACTAGTCACGTAGAACATTCTCGTCTGTCTCCGTTGAGACCACAATTGTCCTCTACCAATATGATATTGGAGTCACCACCATTTTTTTATTTTTATTACGATCTTTTTTTTTCTGGGGCATCTTGCCTTTGGTCATGTCTTCATCCATCTTCAGACATGTATTTCATCTAACCCTTTATGTTTTTGTCTCGTGGCTTGTTAGCGCAAACCACTCAACAAAAAGGGGAAAATGTAGACAACTATTTTTGGGTGTAACCCCTCTCCGTCATCCCGCATTGACATCTGCTCTTGCTTTTCTTTAGTTCTAAATCCCATCCATCTACATTTTAATTAATCCATAGTTTTATTTGATTAATAGGTTCTACATACCCATTTAATAAGCCAAATATTGTCACACCTAAAAAATAATGCAAAACATGGGAAATAATGCACCCATCCGACATCCCACTCTTAAAATTCAAAAAGAGAATACTTTATTTCACCTAATATCCCCACCTCTTATCACATCCTTATCTTTTTCTTTACTTTAAGTCAAATTGTGAGCCCCGTTGAATCACATCACTTCTTTTAATCAGGGTTACTTTACTCACCTTGAGTATCTTTTAACCTACAGTCTAACCTCACCATTAAGCTATAAATATGGGTTTTCCCCCATATTTCAAAAGGAAGAAAAAATTAGGAAATTTGGGTGAATGCTGAGGAATTTTAGCCATTTATCATAATATCATTATTATTCTGTCTTTGTGATAACATGTGGAATTTCCATGGTACTCTGCTCGTGATTTGATTCATGTAGTGAGATTCATGTTGCATGCATATGATCAATAACACCATCTGCATATTGGCATCTTTCAGGTCCTTTTGTTTATCAACTTGCATGTTATCTGTTTGGATTCTATTTTATCATTATTCTTATCACACGGGGTTGACAACCACCGAGGGAGTTAACACTTCCCGGATCTACTTTGTCAGGAAGCCCCCGCATAAAATCTCTAATCAATCTTTCTCTAGTGTATGTGAGCTGTAGGTTTTCTGGGATCACACTGAGGAGTTTGACATCAACTTTGTGCCCATATTATCCATCGCCATCTCCAAGGTACTAAGCCCTTGTATACTCGACGTTGTTTTGTGTTTGTTGATTTCTTGTACACTCATTTGGACGGGGAAGTAGTAAACTTCGATCAAAAGTGTTATTTTGATAATGTTAAAATTGAAAGATAAAACTCACGTGTTAGTGAGCGATTGTAATGTTTGTTTTTTTATACATCTTGAATTCATCTCAAAAGTTTATTTTGTTGTAGATAATTGATTTAGACTAGAAAATGTGTAGAATTTTAAACTTTGGTAGCTCAATGGAGCTAGATGATATAGTGATGAATCACTTTATTTAAAATAAATAATAGTTCAAGTGGCGAAAAGAGAAGATCTACATGAGGCCATTGCGATATTGTCCATGATACGATGTATAATACAATCAACATATTGCCTAAAACCTATTAATACAAAATAGATAAATATTTTGCATGTTAAAATGGCAATGAAATCAAAGAGAGGATTTTTAGTGTAACTTTGGTTGCATACATTAAAATTAATTATTTATTAATACACAACTAATCTAAGCTATTAAGCTATTGATCGTCAAAAGTTTATTTTGTTGTAGATAATTGATTTAGACTAGAGAATGTGTAGAATTTTAAACTTTGACACTCAATGGAGCTAGATGTTATAGTGATGAATTGCTTTATTTAAAATAAATAATAGTTCAAGTGGTAGAAAAGAGAAGATCTACATGAGGCCATTGCCAATATTGTCCATGATGCAATGTATAATACAATCAACATATTGCCTAAAACCTATTAATACAAAATAGATAAATATTTTGCATGTTAAAATGGAAATGAAATCAAAGAGAGGATTTTTAGTGTAACTTTGGTTGCATACATTAAAATTAATTATTTATTAATACACAACTAATCTAAGCTATTAAGCTATTGATTGTCAAAAGTTTATTTTGTTGTAGATAATTGATTTAGACTAGAAAATGTGTAGAATTTTAAACTTTGGTAGCTCAATGGAGCTAGATGATATAGTGATGAATCACTTTATTTAAAATAAATAATAGTTCAAGTGGTAGAAAAGAGAAGATCTACATGAGGCCATTGCCAATATTGTCCATGATGCACGATGTATAATACGATCAACATATTGCCTAAAACCTATTAATACAAAATAGATAAATATTTTGCATGTTAAAATGGCAATGAAATCAAAGAGAGGATTTTGGTGTAACTTTGGTTGCATACATTAAAATTAATTATTTATTAATTCACAACTAATCTAAGCTATTGATCGTCAATGTTCTAGTGAATGTTTAATCTATTGAACTTCTTAAGAATACATCTACCTATTTCCACATGAAGATGATACATTCTTACCAAAATCTACTATTGGATTACAACGTGGACTAATCATTTCAAATATGGGCTATGGGGTCATGGTACTTGCATCATGCATGAAATATGTGGAATAAACAAACATGAATTTCAGAAATGGGATCTTTTAAGAAGGGTGACAATTACTTGAACACTATTAAATACAAGGTAAATATAAAATACAAGTATTTGTAAGCCATATTTTATGTTAATACATGCTTGTAAATTATTATGTTTGCAGATTCTTCTTTTTGTGTTTGAGTTATGGGTATACTTGATAAAATTCATGGCAAGAATTTTAGTTATGGGTGGATTTTTTTGTTACATGTAAAATTATGTTTAGATAGTTAAATAAATGGGTGTCTCTGTTCATGATAATGGCCCCTCAATTATGGCCCCTTTGAAATAAAGAGGTAAACTAATATTTACAAAAGTGTTAAATTGAATTAAATTTGTCTACATATTTGTTAATATGCTTACATTGATTAGTTATTGTTGTTTTTAATCAAAGATACAAAAAAATTGGATGTCACTTATGAATGTGAGAATGTTGTGTAAATTTCTTTCTATATAAAATATATATAAGTTTTAAAAATTCATAACTAAAAAAGTTAGCTATATGTGAGAATTAATTTTGTTACCTATGGAGATGGTGATGACGATTTTTAGAGTAGTAAAAACAAGTTTTAAGACATAGATAAGAAGTATATCTGACTTGGGTAATAAGACATGCAATTAGAAGTAATTTTAGAGGAGAGAGGAAGGGCGAAAAAGTAAACATACTCTTCACGCTAATGATAAATCATTATAATAGTAAGAGGACCACTTTTATTGTGGTGCCACCTTTATTGGCATAAGAATCATGATATATTGGAGTTTATATGTTATCATGGACACAAAGCGACCAACCAATGTGGGATTTATTTTTGATAGAATGTGGGATTGATTTCTTGATTTTTAGAAAATGAGGAAGTAATTCTCAAATGCACTAGTAAAAAGGCAAATCCAACTAGGGTAGTAACAACTCATATATTCCAAATGAATGTAAAATATAGGATATTTTTGTGTTTTTAAAATTTAAAATATGTGATTTTTTTGGGTTTTTTTGAATCCATGAAGGAGAGAGGAAGTTCAAGGAAGGAAACATACCAATATGACTTGCACCCTATTGGCATAAGCCTCATTATATATTAGAGTTTATATGTTTCCACATACTGAGCCTACAAACCAATGTGAGACTAATCTTTTGATTGAATTATTATATTTAGAGTGATATAAGAAAGTTCAAGATGTACTAAAGAGCCATATTTGAATTGGGTAGTAAAGTATGTATTTAGACGCAATTTTAAAATATTTTTAATATTTATTGAAATCACAAGGGAGGAGAGGGGAAGGCCGAGCAAGAAAATGTAAGCATTTTGCTACTTATAAACCATCATATTAGTAAGAGGACCAATTCCATTGTGGCATCACCATTATTGACATAACGATCAATTATATTGAGGTTTATATGTAGCATATTGTAAACTAAATTTATGTCATTCTCAACCGTGACTCAAAAAACATCCTTTCATGTTATTACATCGAAGGCATTTCTTACAATGAGAAAGACCTTGGAGGTTTCGACAAATGTCAATAGATTTGTGTCCCACATTTCACCATCGTCAACGTCTATCCGGATCACCCTCCGATCATTGATACTAAAAGCGCCGACATAGACTCTATGCTAATTTAAATTCCTAAATGAATTTTTATATATCTCTTTCTTGTGATCTTACCCTATGGGAGAGATTTTTTCCAATTTTCCCTCAAAAACCGCATCGGCTCCCCTATTTTATTTGATTTATTTTTTTATCTTGGGCAGCTCTTTCCTTAAAAATTATGTACATTCACCATGCTATAGATGTATGTGATCTCCCTTAGGGCGCATGACCCTCTGCAACGTTCCATTTTCTTCTATTTCACACAATCGATTTATTTTTTTAACATTTTTTCTCACGTTTACCTTGAAATCTAACAACCCAGGGAGAAGCGATGAGAGATTGCAAAAACATCGGGATTTAGAAGAAGCTTCAATTATCTTGGAATATTTATCATCATCACGTACAAATGATTAGCAATAATAGTGCCAGGTGTGAAATGAATGCGAAGAAAAATCATTCTCATTATCTTGTCGTATTTCAAGTGTTAAGGGAAGATAATTTTGTTCATTCTTCAACACAATTGTTTAAGTACTAATTAGAAACCCAAAATATCAGCCTCTACTTTGGGTATATTTTTATTTTTCATAGCTTGGTCATATAATTATGTTTCATTACATGGTAAGGAGTGTTTACAGAGGGAAATCACAGGGCACTTTAACAACATATTATAATCCTTGTCGAAAATGAGGTCTTTTGTATCAAGGTCCATGTTATAACAAAATCTTCACCATCCATGTCATCGGCCGTATCAACGTCCAAGTCGATTATCATGTTTCCTATTCAACCTTTGACAATTGTGAATCAATGTTTGACAATTGTGTATATTGATACTAATTTTGTCCGTTGATTCAACAAATCGAGATGATGGACAATGATTTTAGTGTTTATATTTTCCGAATTGATTTGAAACGAACCATGAAAATAGATCCATCAATAAGTAATTTAAGCCCTTCATAATTAGAACTTTTTTGTAATTAATGAACAATGATCTTAGCATTGATGTTAATAATTCCTGAGGGCTCTGTCTTAGGTGTGGTCAATACTGACAAAAAAATGCCTTTCCTATCTTCGATTCACAATTTAATTACCCATGGGGATAAAAACTAAGATCATTGTAATATTAAAGTTTCAATATTAAATTTTTGGGCAAACATGATTGATTCCTCTCAAGATGAGACCAAATTTGAATCGTAGACAAATTTCACTTTTAAACAAGAAGAGACAAATGCATACATCCAAAAGAGCATTTCCTTTCGAATAATCGGACACAAAAGCAACCATTATAGTGATAATCATAACATAAGAATTTCCTTGACATCTTAACATTAAAAACATTGAAAAAGAGGGAGTTTGTTTGTTGTAGGGTGAAAACGCATAGTTTGAATTGTGTTATTAAAGTTATGTTGTGGAAGATATATTGCACATTCTTCATTATTGGTTGTTGAATGATATATTGGCAAGGCAAACTTGATGTATATGATCAACACATATCCAACTTATTTAGTTGTTTACGTATGTTTTTGGTTGTTTTGTTTGATTTGATTTTTAGATTTCTTGGAATTGAATTTTGAGATTTGTTTTAACATTTTTTTACACATTTGAACTCTAATTTAAATTTGAATATTATTAATAGATTGCATATTTTTAGTAACTAATTATTCCATGACTATAATTTGCAAGACATGAACTACTTAAACATAGACTAAACACATTAAATCTTAAATTAAGAAAATAAGCAACCTCTTTCCATCTGTACATTACACGGTACAATTTAATGGTTTTATTAGTTCAAATCTCTCTTTCAAATGGAAATAACTCAAAAAATTTGTTTATTTCTTTTTAATATTTTTATATGGTGGTGCAATCTTGCATCTTCCCTCTATAATAGTTGATTGGATGCAGTTATGATGGCGTGCGCCTCATTCACTAAGTTTTGAAATCTCCATCTAATACCAACATTATTGTTTATTGCATTGTCAATCAGAAGAAAATCTACAACATGTAAATCCCAACATATCATGATCCTTATGTCAATAAGGATGTTGTCACAAGGAAGTTCCTCATTAAATCAAAAAAATAATCCACATTGGTTGGATTTGCTTGCAATAACATATAAACCTCAATAAATCATGATCCTTATGACAATAAGGGTAGCGCCACAATGGAAATGACCCTTTTACTAACACAATGGTTGATTGGCTCTAGGATGAGAGTGTTTCCCTGATCAACCTTCCCCTCTCCTCTATAACCATTAGAAAAAAATCTTATAAATTTTAAACATCTTATTTGTCAAATCGACCAAAGACATGTATCAATCCTATTTGTCAAATTTTCCATGTGGCATACGATGATTGATTAGAAAGAAAAAAATTAATGGGCATCTTGAAAGCTATATAAGCTGTATAATAAAATAACAACCTATAAATATTCCAAAACAAATTAATAAGTCAAACTATATAACAATTTAAAAATGATCCAAAAAACTCCACAATTTATATTACAATTGATATATACCTCCTCTATTTTTTTATTTTTAAATAAGTATCTAATCCTAAGAACATAAACACCATTTTCAATTAGTTGTCACAACTATGTACAATATATCAAAAAATAAAGAACCATCGTCAAAATTAAAAAAACATTCGTGTCCAATAGTCGTGGCCCGCATTTCGTATAACGAGTCACGTCAAAAACGCCTAGGGGAGAGGGATTCCCGGCGGACACTACCACGCGTAAGGCCCACAATTGCAAGTTGCGTGTGGCATGCACACGTTACTCGAGCTGACGTGTGCGAGCGTCGGTAACATGGCGGCACGTGTCATGCAAGAGGAGGCTCGGGCAGGCCGAAGGTGGGGTTGAGAAGTCCATAAGAAGATGAGGAAGGAATAGCTAGTTTGAGAATGGAATCAGAGGGAGAATTAGAAAGACTGTTGGAAATGTCGACGCACAGGGAGAAGCATTTCATGGCGGGGGAGATAGTGAGGGACGTGATAATGGGGATGTCTGACGGGCTGACTGTGCCCTTTGCTTTGGCGGCGGGTCTTTCCGGCGCCAACGTTCACTCCTCCATCGTCGTCACCGCCGGCGTTGCTGAAGTTGTCGCCGGCGCCATTTCCATGGGACTCGGCGGGTACTATTCTATTCCATCTCTTATTTCTCTTTCTTTTTAATTAATTCAAGGAATATTGCAGATATCTGGCAGCTAAAAGTGAAGCCGATCATTACGTCCGCGAACAAAGTCGCGAGAAAGAAGAAATTTTATGTGACCCAGACACTGGTGAGTTTTGTTCCTGGCATCAATTAATTAATTAATATGCATCTAAACATGACTACATGACTTTCTATAATGGGTTGGCAGAGGCTGCTGAGGTGGCAGATATTCTCGCAAATTACGGATTGCTACCCAATGAATATTGGCCAGTTGTCAATGCACTGCGGAAGCGCCCAGATGCTTGGCTTGAATTTATGATGAGGTTACCTCTTTTATTTACAATAAACATAATCTAATGAAACTTCGCAAAATATATCAAAAAGTAATATATCTGATCTGGAAAGGCCGGCCCTTTGGGTAAGAACTTTCAGTTTTTAAATTTATTTTCAACTTTTTCTATAATTTCATGTTTTGCAATGATATTCAAGTCGAGTAATTTAAGGAGTTCCTAAAACAATATAAATATTGATTGTCACAAGCTATATATTTTGCTTTTTGGTAGCCTGAGGATTAAAAAAACAACCCCGTTATCATAAATTTTGTGGTCTGTTAACTTTAATGTTTATGGGACCAAATCTACTAATTAATATTTCATTATTTGTGTAAATAAACGAGAACTTCAAGTCATAAAATTTATTCCAAGAGAACATTTGTGGAAGCTGTATTGTTTTTATAATAGCCTTTAATAAGTGAAAAATTTCTTAGTTAAATCATATTATATATAAGATTGGAGAACTAGACTCCTCTATTTTCACAAGACTTGGCTACATATAATTCTTAACATTTAAAACTTAACCATAGTTTACCAATATAAACTAGGAAATCTTCGATAATTTTTAAAAAATAACATTTGTTATCATATAGAAAGAGAGGTATTGGTTCTACTGAACTTTATGAACCTTACAAGTTTACTAGGTTTCCTCTAATATGTTGGCACAATTGTGTATACTTTCATAAATTATCTATAAGTCAGAAACACCAAAGATTTTGTTGTATTATCTTTAAAAATCTCAAGGTCCACATAAATCTTAGAAAAACTTTCATTTATGTAAAACCAGTTTGAATATCTCAAGAAAACTTATTGGACTTGAATATAGTTTTTAATTAGATTTACGTGTTTTTTTATCTCTCCTTTCAGAAGAATGTAAACATAATCTGAGCTGAAGGGTGTTTAGAAGTGGTGTTAATGCAGATTATGTACTAGTTGTAACCCATTTTTTTTGTTTTTGATTGGGATTCAGATTTGAACTGGGGTTGGAGAAGCCAAATCCAAAGAGGGCATTGCAAAGTGCATTCACCATAGCTGCAGCTTATGTGATTGGAGGATTGGTTCCATTAATTCCTTATGTGTTCATACCAATAGCTAAGAAAGCAGTAATAATATCAGTGATAGTCACATTGATAGCTTTGTTGTTCTTTGGGTATGTAAAGGGGCGTTAAACTGGAAATAAACCCATTAGAAGTGCCATCCAAACTGCAGCCATCGGTGCCTTGGCATCTGCTGCAGCTTTTGGCATTGCTCGAGCCATTCAGCCATGAAGTATGTATGTATATGCAAAAACAATATATGTAACCAAAACTATTAATGTAAGTATTTTAAATGTTGCTTTTATTCATCACAAACATCTTAATTTTTTTCTTGCACATTTTGTGCATATTCTGCAGTTATTGCATTCCATGACACAGCTGAGCTATTTTGTCAAACTATTCATATGCCTTGTCTATTCTTGCACATTTTGCATACAGGTCTATCATAGGATTCGCAACAGAATAGGGAAGAAATATGTTTCAATTTTCCTTCAAAGATTTGCACCTACACTCTTGCAAAATTATGTGACATTCATGAAAGCAGGATTATGCGGATTGATTAAACAATGAAATCGTTCACATAAACCTGGAAATTTTCTAAAGGAGAGAAGAGTCACACTCACACAACATCAAGCAATCATAAATTTCAAAATGTGTTTTACAGGTTACAAAAATAGCAATTGTCCATCTAAGCTTTCCCTTATCATTGTTAGTTATACAAAGTTAGTGTTTACGTCACTCAACAATCAAAACACATAACTGGTTTGTTAGAGAACCTCTACATGTCACCTAGTCATCAAATCCTCAGTTTTCTGTGACTGCGCCATTTGATTTAAATATTATTGTTTTGCATTTGGGATTGCTTCTTAGAAAATTGCTCCATATTACACTTTTACCGGAATGTTGAATACAAAACAGCAATTCAGATTTCTAATTGGTATACTTATTAGTCTGTACTAAATTATATATACAAAATTAGTGGCAATGTTATAGTCTCAATTGGATATTAATTACGTTGTTTTTTTCGAATAGTATGTCCTATGGAGTTATATGTATGGTCATGTCAAGTAATTTTTTTCAAATAGTATGTGCTATGCAATACACACAGACACACACATATTGTGTGTGTCCATCAGAAGTTTAGATAGTCCATTAATGTTGAATGTAATACCATTTTTTTGCTATCGAGACTTTACATATGACTCCAGTTGTTTCACCACCATCTACCTGTGTTTTCAGATGAATTTGTTCACATGTAACCAACAAGAATGTCTTAGGCTTTTGGACAGTAGATGGATAGCAAAGTCAAAATAATAGTCACTTGAAGTTAAAAAGACACTAGTTAGGTACATTTATGATCTACATTCCTTATTTCATTAAACTTTTACAAAGTTATGATTTTAGAAATGCAACAATTCAATTCTTTTCCTGAAATACATTTGCTTCTGCAGGATTTTCCATTTCATGGCCTTGTTTTATTTGGGGGTTTGGATTTATGCTTTTGCTAAAAGCAACAATTTTTACAATGTCATACTTAGAATTCTAGACTATAGCTAACTATACAATTTCCATCATTTCAATTGTGATGTTTAAAATGATGTTTTCTATTTTTATTTATTGTGGAAAGGTTAATATTAAGTTTAATAATCCACAAATATAATATTTAATAAATTATGTGATTGGCATATGAGCCTTTTTTAATATTTACTTTACCTTAATTAAAAGGAGTTATTATATTTATATGTTGGTTTGAGCTTCTAATGGTGTTGTCTTTACAATGATTTATTATGAGATATATGTACACCTGAGTTGGCCTAATGGTGAAGAATGTGTGCTCTTGAAATAGAGGTCACAAGTTCAAATCTTGTAGGGGGTAGGGTATGTACGCTTCGTTTGTAGCAAAGTTAGTTGCCTCCCGCATGTGAGTATGAGGTAGTCCCATATGCTATAAGCCGCTTGTAGACCCAAAAATAGGCCGCCCACGACATCGTGGACTGTAAAAACCTATTATTATTATTATTATTATTACTTTAGTCTCATTGTAGGATTTATTTTCTTTTCTATTCTCAAAAAGGTTGGCCTTTGCATTGAATTTAATAAATTAATAAAATGCAAATATGGGTCCATTGTACTCATATTTATAAATTTTTGTTGCCTAAACTAATTTATTTTCTTTTTTATTCTCTCAAAAGGTTGGCCTTTACATTCTTTACGTATATTTATAATTTATATTTAAATATGTTCTTATAAGCACATAACCTTTGTATATTTATAATAAACTACCCATGTAAGTGTTTATACATGAACCAAGAATGATTCTACAATTTGTATCAAATAACCAAGAGGATAAATTAAGTAATGTCACATAAAAATAATAATTGTTTGTAGCTCTTAAATACTTCATGTTTTAACATAGAATTCTAATATATTCCATTATTCCAATTCCATAACTTAATTGTTAAACAATGTAAGTTAAATAACAATCTATTTCATAAACTCTTACGTATTGTAATCATATTTATAGAATTTTTTTGCTGCCTAAAATAATAAGTTTGTTATTATAGGAATTTTTGTGGTCCCTTTTGACTCTTTTTTTTGGGTTCAAAGAGGTTTTAGGGTTCATTTTTTATTTTTCCTAACCACATAACATTTGTGTGCTTATAAGAACATATTTAGATATAAACTACTCATATTAGTGTTTAGACACGAACCAAGAATGATTCTACTACAATTATATCACGGCGTGGAGTCTAATGTTGTGTCCATGAAAGAAAATTTAGGGCCCACTCAACATGTATTTTTACTTTTTAAAAAGAGTTACACGGTAATAGATATGCTTGAATTTGTTTTGATAATAAATAATTATGTATAAGATTTTACAAACAATTACACATTAATATGTATATGGGTGAATTTCCTTGTTCTTTTAACTAATTACATAAGATTTTAAAAATAGTTACATGGTAATACATAACGAGAGGCATTCTACAATTGTATCACGAAGTGGAGGAGTCTAATGTCGTGCTCGTGAAAGAAAAACTAGGGCCCACTCAACTTGTATTTTTCCTTTTAAAAACAATTACACAAGTAATACATATGTGCGAATTTGTTTTGATAATATAAAATTACATAAGATTTTACAAACAATTACACGTTAATACATATGGGTGAATGTCCTTGCTGCTCTTTTAATTAATTGCATGATATTTTAAAAATAGTTACACATATATGGCTGAATTTACTTTGACGTTTTCCATGGACTTCATATAGGTTCCTTATTTAATCTAAATAGATTTAAACCTTTATTTAGAGTAACTACTGTAGAAAATTATATTCATGAAAATTAAGTACATTGATGTACAAGAATAAGCATTCAACAATGTATAACCCTAAGCAAATGAGAGAGGCAGATGACTTAGTTGATTATGTGTGACTGGGAATGATCGGATTGTTGAAATACTAGATATCCGGCTAGAAGCAGGTTGTCGAGATGGCAAACTAAGAGTTTTGGAGCTCAAGATCAGACGGGATAGGAGCACCCTCGGGAGGACAGGAGTGCCCGGTGTGCAAGTGACTACTCTGGGTGCAAGTGACTACTGGGCGCTAGTGACTTGCACGAATTTTCGGGGTTTGATATTTTCTAGGTCGGAAGATGTTCACTTCTATTCATTATGTGTCACTCTAGTTTTGTTGTTAGATCATCGGTTGTACATATAACCTACAAAACAGAGATAACTACATGTGCATACCCACAAACCACTTCAAATCTAATAAAAAAGATGCGAGAATGTGGAGTCGAACTAACCCCGACAATCATTTGAAGATTGAACTTACGATCGAGCGATGCACTACATCTCAAACTCCATGTAGTTCTTTGTGTGTGTGTGTGTGTGTGTGTGTGTGTGTGTGTGTGTGTGTGTGTGTGTGTGTGTGTGTCCGTGCCCTAGGATACCCTTGTGCAAGTTGCACGATGATAGCGGGCTAGATCTAGATTGTCCCAAATATGTAGAATTTTGTGATGGAATAGAATGAACTCCCCTCCTATATTGTGTATGCATATCAATATATCCATTTTCCCTTGTATGGATGTGCTAGATGTATTCCTTGTAATGCTCTTGTGTCTTTTTGCAAGCTTAGGTGGTGATAGACAATGCTTATAGTTTTGGCCCCTTATTTATAAGAAGTAACTAAGTATATATATGATTCCCTTATTTAAATTTGATTGACAATTTGAAAGGCCGACCCAAAGTGTAAAAAGGTGACCAAGAATCGAAAAGGACCCAAAAATGTAAGAAGAGAAAAGAGAGGGATAGGAGTGCCCATTAGGGACGGGAGCTCCTGAGCACTACGTCCTAACTAGGCGCTAGTGTCCAAAGCCATCAAAAGGTAAATCACCAAGCGCTAGCAGAGTTGTAAGATGTGTAAAACCACTAAAGTACAATAGATAAAGAAATCAAATGGCCAAAAGGTGTTTTCAACCACTAGTTTTCTTGCTTAGGAATCATGTATACATTAGTATGCTTTAGGACCTATAAACGTACCCAAGTGCATAAATTTTGTGTCTACAGTTCCCAACATATCAACAATATTTTTCAATATTTAGAAACATGTAATCGCATATCTCTCTACAAATATCACTTTGATGTTTTTTTCAATCCGTTTGATTGGTTTTCTCAATTTTATTATTTATAATGACTATGTGCGTTTGAGAATAGTTTGATTGAATTAATTAAAAATATATTATGAGGTTACTATTTGAATTAATTAACACTTGCTCATCATAATAGTTGTTGGGTTGAAATTCTAATCGTTAATGAATTATCAAGATTACTATAGGTGGATTAGTCAAATATTTTGTTTTAACCCATTATATAAATTAATGAAGTACTTTGGTAATAAAATTCTGGCTCTATTGTGATTTTCTATTTGATTAAAATTCATTAATAATGTTTGATTTAAAGATTTTGATGAAGCAATGTACACATGCTTTTCATGAATTACATTCGAAGTTCTTTATTTAATAAGGATAAACATATACACATTTTTTCCCGTCTTACATTTTAAGTTATTTATTGATATTTTTATCAATTTGTTTTTATATTTAAAATTTAATAGTGAACAAGTTAGATGCTAGATTGTTTTTGTTATTTTATTTTGGGGGCGGGGGTTGGGTTTATGCTTTTGCTAATGTTTAGGCAACAATTCTTACACGATCATACTTATAATTCTAGACTATAACTTACTTTACAATTTCCATTGTTTTGATTTTGATGTTTAAAATGATGTTTTCTATCTTTATATATTGTGGAAAGGTCAATATTAAATTTAATAATCCAAAAATATAATATCTAATAAATTATGTGATTGATATATGAGACATATTTTATATTTACTTTACCAGAGAGAGAGAGAGAGAGAGAGAGAGAGAGAGAGAGAGAGAGAGAGAGAGAGAGAGAGAGAGAGAGAGAGAGAGAGAGAGAGAGAGAGAGAGAGAGAGAGAGAGAGAGAGAGAGAGAGAGAGAGAGAGAGAGAGAGAGAGAGAGAGAGAGAGAGAGAGAGAGAGAGAGAGAGAGAGAGAGAGAGAGAGAGAGAGAGGAGCTTATAATTGGTGCTAATGGTGAAGAACATGTGCTCTTGAAATAGAGGTCACAAGTTCAAATCCTGCAGGGGGTAGGGTATGTACGCCTTGTTTGTAGCAAAGTTAGTTGCCTCCCGCATGTGAGTACAAGGTAGTCCCATATGCTATAAGCCGCTTGTAGACCCAAAAACAAGCCGGCATCGTGGACTATAAAAACCATTATTATTATTATTATTATTATTATTATTATTATTATTATGATTTATTATGAGATATATAAGAGTTAACTTTCACATAGTTTCTTTACTTTAGTCTCGTTACAAGTCTTATTTTCTTTTCTATTCTCACAAAAAGGTTGGCCTTTACATTGAATTTAATAAATTAATAATATGCAAATATGGGTCCATTGTAATCATATTTATAGAATTTGTGTTGCCTAAAATAATTTATTTTCTTTCTATTCTCCTAAAAGGATGCCTACATTCTTTACGTATATTTATAATTTATATCTAAATATGTTCTAATAAGCTTGTAACCTTTGTGTGCTTATAATAAACTACACATATAAGTGTTTATACATGAACCAAGAACAATTCTAAAATTCATATCAAATAACAAAGAGGATAAATTAAGTAATGTCACATAAAATAATAATTGTTTATATTTCATGTTTTGAGAATTCTAATATATTCCATTATTCCAATTCCATAACTTAATCATTAAACAATGTAAGTTAAATAACAATATATTTCATTAACTCTTCTATATTGTAATCATATTTATAGAATTTTTTTGCCTAAAATAATAATTTTGTTATTATAGAAATTTTCCGCTTTTTCGGGTTCAAAGAGGTTTCGGGGTTTCATTTTATTTTTCCTAACCACACAACCTTTATATGCTTATAAGAACATATTCAAATATAAACTACCCATATAAGTGTTTATACATGAACCAAAAATAATTATACAATTCATATGAAATAACCAAGATGATAAATTAAGTAATGTCACATAAAAATAAATATAATTAAATCTTTCTACACAACATTTATTAAATTAGTTCAATTTAATAGGTGTAAAAGATATTTGAAATGTATTTGCATCTTTAGCGAAATAAATGTCATTAAGCTTCTCTGATAGATGCGTTTAGCAATGATGTCTATAACTAACATGGAAAAGAATGAACGGAATTTTAATTGGATGAAGATTTGTAAAGTAAATAATATTGATGCGAAATTTATTGTTATAGCCACCCATACCAGTAAATTACCGGGAAGAAGTCATTTTACAGCCTATGCACTGTTGGATAGCTAAGTAATTTATATTTTGTTCACTTTTGAATGTTAATGGGGAGCTTCCTGAAAATGATAGCTTTAATATTTAAATGTAATTCCATTTTATTATCCCAAAACCACTTTAAAGTATCACAAAAATGCATTTCTCCCTAATTTCAAAAATATTTGGGTCTTTAAATGTACTTTGATTATGCTTTTTTTTTTTTTTGGAAATTTACTTTAAATGGAAGAATTTGATATTAGGATTTTGTGTGAAAATTTATAGTTAATGTCCTCTTTACTATAATAAGAAAATTTGAATATCATTGTGCTTTTGAATATTATTTGCATGGGTATGTAGTTCATTCATGTGTTGTATTTATTTCATTTTAGACAATTTTTCTAAAATCATCAGACCATTTATACAAGAAGCTGTAGACATTTGTCCAATTCGAAATCCAACATTGCAAGTGCCTTTTTTGATACGAGGAGCTAGGATTTGTGAATGGGATATTTCCCTTAGAAATCTCCAAACAGTTCAAATTTAGATGTTAGACTCGTGATTTCGAAAAGTTTTTAAAGAAACGTAACAAGGAGCCCCCAATGTATGTTAAACATGTGCATTTTGCAACAATGTACTTTTCACGAATATAATTGTTTGATATTTCTAAAAAAAAATCATGTCCAATTTATGTACAAGTTTTCTCTATGGTGACTCCTTATTTGTGAAAGAATTTTTATTATGGAAATGTGTAGAAATTTAATTGGATTATTTACGTAAATGATTTTATAAATTGCATAATGTTTTGAGTATAGTGGCGAAAAATTTATTAAAAAATCAAACAAAAGGTTATAAATATGGCAAATGAACCCCTATTTATAAGCTCTTATCCTCTTTATTTCATATCATTCTTTGACAAGCCTTGTTAATTGTTAGAACCTCGATGTTGTATGATTATTCTCTATTACCCGTACATGGAGTTTTTAGTTATATAAATAATTATATAGTTTTTCAAAATACTTTATAGGTATAGCTTGACCAAGATTAAATTTTGAAAACAAAGAGCAAAGAAGAACATATCAAAGACAATATCACGAGAAGAAGACAACAAGAAATGACATATGCACAATGAGAGGAAGAAAAGAAATGTCGAAATGATAACAATAGAAAAAGATTTTCATAACGCATGGTTGAATTAACAAAGCAAGAAATAGATGTAGAAAGATAAGAACATGCAAACAAGATGATAAAAAATTGTGCATGATCATCTCAATATGACTCACATGTATCAAGAACAAGGTTACAAAGACAAATCTATTCAGATTAGTTTCTCGAGGAAGAAAGACTACACAGACAAGACATTCAACGCAAAGCATCTCAAAGGTATTATCATAGATTAGTTGGTAATGTTGAAGCTTATTCGGGGAGGAAATTTAATATCAATGGATCACGTGCTCGAAACACCAGAAAAATTAGCCCAAGATATAATGGATGTCGATGTTAGAAATAATGCAAAGAATAATGGTGTGCAAGAGGAGACAACATTACAACCAATAATAACAACGAGAAGAAGAATCCAAACTAATGATTTACAAGAGTAGTCAATAACCAAACCTAGAAGAAGAAGACAAATGCAAGACTCACATATTGAGAGAAATGTAATTGTAGACACAAAATCACACACTTTGATTCATTATTTAGTCTCGATATCATACTACTATTCATATGGTTCTTAAGTGAAAAGAGTAATAATTAACCCATGTCTTTGGCCATTTTTACATTGCTTGTTGTTGTATTTTCGATCTTACACCTGCACTTTCCCAGTCTGTATTGTCATTTTGCATTTTTCCTATTTTTGATGGGGCACCAGCCAAGAGGGCACCCAGGGCACCCTAATCCCATCGGGGCACCCCGACCCTCTTTACACTTTACTCTCACCTTATGGGCACTTTCTATCCATTTAAGCTTTCTATTTTGGTGGTCGGCCTTTTCGGGGTTAATTACAAAATTAGAACAAGAGAACCATATAAATATAAAGTTATGTGACCATAATGAGGGACCAAGCACTAAACATCTACTATCACCATCTAGAGTTACATCCATCAAAGGAATCTAAAGCTACATTTGCATCCATCTAGCTCCATCATAGAGCACATAAGGTTGTTCATCTGCATCACACTTCATAGGAGGGAATTATATTGTTTCCATGCAAACATTTACTACATTCTACATCTAATTATTTACTCACTACTTCACAAAGTGCGACTGACATAAGAGCAACCTAGGGCACAATTACACACACACACACACACCTAAAACTACATTGGGTCTAAGATGTAGTGCAATGCTTAGTTAGTAAGTCCACCATTGTGGCTGCTAAGGATAGTTTGACCCCTTCATATGCATCTTTATTTTTTAGGGTTTTAATGTTTTGTCTGGGGTTTTGTAGGTGATTCTTCCATCTCCTATTCATAGCGACATCCGATGTAGTTCAATGACATTAGTGTGATAGGAAGCAAACACATGTAAACATCCAATGACACATCAAAGGAGGTTTTCTGGCCATTTCCACATACCAGGTGCTCATATCTCAAACCATGGCGTCCATGGGCACCCCTATCCCTTTCCAGTGCCTGATCCAGTTAGATAGCTAAAATATGTGCTTTCTCGAAGCTTCGTGTAGTTTTTCCTCCTCTTGTTCACCTGGTCTACATTGCGACACGTCTTGCGACATCGGAAAATCAACTAAGGCTTTTCTTAACCCTTCTTGCACATTAGGGTTTCATATTTTCTAGCTTATTTTGCTTGGGTGTATTTCAAAGTATTTTATTACTTCATTTATTCAATTATTTTACTGCTCCTATAACATTAGATTACACTAGAATATCTCTATTTTAGTTAATCAATTTGGTGAATACATCCTAGTATACATATCTATATCATCATCTACACATTGACATCGATCATTACCCGATGACACACTCTTGTGCTTCGGTTCACACTTGACTGTTGAGGGCATCCTACACACATGAACCTCACACACTACACAATAGGCATTACACATCTCGCACTACATCTTACCACCACTACACATACTACGCATTTTACACATCTACTTATACGTGCTGCACTCACTACCCTATGACACACTCTAGTCTCATGGTCCATATTGGACTATTGAGGGTATACATCACAAATGGACCTTGTCACACTCGTGCATTCATCATTCAACCTTCTATCATGAGACATTACTAAGTTAGTGACATACGTTATAGGATAAATTTTCACCTATCCCATCATCTTGTAGTGGTATACACCATAGGCTACATCACCACCTCTTTCGATCATCTCATCGTGATATACACTTTAGGATAAATCATCACGTGTCTTCGTCTCTAGGTCGTATGTCATCACCACACATACACATTCACCACAACACGCTACACACAACACATAGTTTTGACCATTTCCCGATGACACACTCTTGTTTACGATTCATTTGACTTTGAGGGGGCATAAAAATGAACCTCACCGCATAAAATTCCATTAATTTGTGGGGCACACGGCTCCTATCATTCACACTGCATTCCATTCTATCCATCCACATCATACCGCACTTTATGGTTGTATTTACTCTTTCTTGTATTTACTTGTACATGTTCTCTTTACTACACATGCTAGATATATCTCTTGTATGTCATTATCTTTACCATACACACATGTGCGTTCACATTCCTTTCTAGTTGTGATTGCAGATACAAAGCTTCTACACGCAGCACCAATGTTTGACACACCACCTTCTGGGGGCATCCACATTAATGCGCTACAGGTGTTATTGTTTCATTTTATACTTAGCACTTTCCATTATCAGGTTATACATGCTTTGACATACTTGCTATTTTTCTAACATGATAACGGGTGTTTCATGTACACCATTTGTTATGTAGGGATACTTATCTCCATACTTGTTTTTTACATTGTTTGTTATTGCTTGGCAGGATTTTCCCTTTGTCTTGTGTGCACACTTATTTGTTTGTGGCCACTACAGCCTTGAATGTCTTGTGACACCATGAGTGGTGTCCCATGTTTGCAACTTGCTTTGTGCAAACCTACATTGTATTCTTAGTTGTTTACATTATCCGATCATGACCTAGCTTACACATTGTTTTTTTGGCTTACACTTGTCTTCTACATGCATGCTTGTTTGTACTAACACTTGTTTCCTAGCCACTTGTTTGTGTGTGCCTTGGTCTTTACCAAGCACATTCCCTTCCCCCTATAGGGCATAGTTTTAGTTTGCACATGCCGATCCTATTTTGGGGCTGCATTTTCCTATCCGCAACCTCGCATGCACCCCCAAATATGGGGGCATCGATTGGGTTTACACACTACACACAAAGATCAAAGATTCATTTTTTAGATTTTTTTCAATGAAACGTTGGGTTACACAAAGTGAGTGAGTTCATACCAGTCTACATAACTCCATACATAGTGCATTTTAGAGGGTAGATTGTCCTTATCATTCTAGGGAGAGATAGCACATATTGGAGGATACAACAGAATTTCCTCCCTTCACAACTTCATCCAGCGGCGTAAGATCACCCAACAAACCAAGTAGTACAGAGATCTCTTCATATTCTTAGGGAAGCAGTTACATGTTGGAGAATAACACAACTTTATCCCTACACTTCTTCGGCCACACCTGGTGTGAGATCACCCAAAAACTTGCACTTCACCGACGTGGTTACATGATATCCTTTCTACCCCTTTTTTGTCTCATGAGAGATCAGTGCACATGTTTCTTTTTTTTTCACTTTTGTATTTTTATTTACAATATTTTTACTATATACATGGTTTCTACACATATACATGCATATTTGACTACTTGATCATCTTCTCTTTTTCAAGTCTGTTTTGTATGGGAAGCAAGTAATGAATAACAATAACACATGCATGGTGGGCACATCACACATATGGTACTAACCATGCAGTGCACTACACACATTGGCATCTACACACGTGCTCTTGACCTACGTTCACTCTCATCACTTTTTACACTTTTACATCTTTAGTCTCCATGCTCCATCTTTTTATCACTCCACGCTTTGTCTAGTCCTTTGGCACACATTCTACATCACTCTACATGGATTATCAGGTATGCATCTCTATCTACTTTATGTTACCAAGCTTTCCACTCACCAACATAAAGTGGGGGCAAATGTAGACACAAAATCACACACTTTGAGTCATTATTTAGTCCCGGTCTCATACTACTATTCATATGGTTCTTAAGTGAAAAGAGTAATAATTAACCCATGTCTTTGGCCATTTTTACATTGCTTGCTATCATATTTTCAATCTTACACCTACACTTTCCCAATTTGTATTATCATTCTACGTTTTTCCTATTTCTTACTAGGGCACCCAACCGGGACTAGGGCAGCCTGTGTGCTCTGGTCCCCTCTAGGGCGCCTTGATCCTCTTTACACTTTACTCTCACCTTTTGGGAACTTTCTAGTTGTTTGATCTTTCTATCTTTTTGGTGGTTGGCATTTTTGGGGTTAGTTACGAAATTAGAACAAGAGAGCCATATAAATATAAATTTATGTGACCATAATGAGGGACCAAGCACTAAGCATCTACTATCACCATCTAGAGTTACATCCATTAAAGGCATCTAAAGCTACATTTGCATCCATCTAGCTCCATCAAAAACACACAAGGTTGGTTCAATTGCATCACACTTCATAAGAGGGGAGTCTATTGTTTCCATGCACACATTTACTATATTTTACATCTAGTTATTTTCTCGCTACTTCACAAAGAGCGACTCACACAAGAGCAACCTAGGGCATAATTGCACACAAACACCTAGAACTACATTGGGTATGAGATGTAGTGCAACACCTTAGTAAGTCCACCATTGTGGTTTGCCGAGACAGTTTGACCCCTTCATATGCATCTTTATTTTTTTAGGGTTTTAATGCTTTATTGGGGTTTTGCATGTGATTCTTCCATATCCTATTCACAATGACATCGACACGGTTCAACAATATTAGTGAGACAAGAAGCGAACACATGAGAATATCCAAATGACACCTCAAAGGATATTTTCTAGCCATTTCCGCAAACTAGGGTGCCCATATCTCGCACAGTGGTGCCCACAGTGCCCCAATCCAGTCAAATAACTTAGATATGTGATTTCTTAGGCTTTTGTGCAGTCATTTCCTCCTCCTATTCACCTAGTCTACACTATGACACAATCCCACGACATTGATGAATCAACTAAAGCTTTGCTTAACCCTTCTTGCACATTAGGGTTTCATATTTTCTAGTTTAGTTTGCTTGGGTGTATTTCAATATTTTATTACTTCATTTATTCAGTTATTTTACTGCTCCTATAACATTAGATTACACTAGAATATCTCTATTTTAATTAATCATAAATATATTTTATCCCAATGGAATGCTTGGGAGAGATTTGAATACCATCCAAATGATTTTTTGACATGGTCTTGATAACCTTGCTTCACCTTGATTATGTGTTATATTTTTCAAGAATTCTACTTTGGAATAAAAGTTTCTCGAACACTTGAAGAAATTGTGTACTAGATGTCAAAAAAGAAAGTTCGTCATTGATTTTTAGAATCAAAAAATATGGATCTTGGGCCAAAACCTCCGAACTTGCAAACTTAAATCAAGTGGAGGAAATCTTGATAGCCCATGTCAACTCAATCCTGTAGTGACATATGTGACTAGAGGTCAATATATATATATAAAGGACACACGATAAGTTTTTCTCTATAAGTAAAATAAATTGCTAATTTTTTCCATATAGATTAAAATGTTTTCCAATGAAGAATTCATTTTAGAGCCTATGCAATGTTACATATGTAAATAATTTATATTTTGTTCACTTTTGAATGTTAATGGGAGCTTCTGAAAATGATAGCTTTAATATTTAAATGCAATTCCATTTTATTATCCCAAAACCATTTCAAAGTATCAAAAAAATACATTTCTCCCTAATTTTGAAAATATTTGGGTTTATAAATGTACTTTGATTATGCGTTATTTTTAGAAATTTACTTTAAATGGAAGAATTCCATATTAGGATTTTGTGTGAAATTTTATAGGTAATGTTATCTTTACTATAATATGACAATTCAAATATCATTATGCTTTTGAATATTATTTACATGGGTATACAGTTCATTCATGTGTTGTATTTATTTCATTTTAGATAATTTCTCTAAAATCATAGGACCATTTATACAAGAAGATGTAGACATTTGTTTAACTTGGAATCCAGTGTTGCAAGTGTCTTTTTCAACACCAGAGCTAGGATTTGTGAATCAAATATTTCTGTAGAAACTCTCCTAGCACATTCAAATTTAGAAGTTAGATTTTATTTTCAAAAATGTTTTTAAAGAAACGTAATGAGGGAGCCGCCAATGTATGTTAAATATGTGCATTTTACAACAATGTCCAATTAATGTACAAGTTTTCTCTATAGTGACTCCTTATTTGTGAAATATTTTTATTAAGGAAATTTCAATTATTTATGTAAATGATTTTATAAATTGCATAATGTTTTGAGCATATTGGTGAAAAAATTATTAAAAATCAAACTAAAGGTCATAAATATGGCAAAGGAACCCCAATTTCTAAGCTCCTATTCAATTTTTTATTGGTTTTATAATATTAAGAGGGAAATTTTTTTACGGATCTTCTAAAGGGAATCCCTGGTCTTTTGGGGTGGGGTGTATTCTTCGTGATGAGAGGGGTTTTTAATGAAAGAAGGTTTTTCCTCGCTACCCCCTGGTTGTAGTAATGCACCTTAAAGCTCAAGCTCTTTTGTATGGCATTAAACTTTCCCTAAATAGTGGTTGCTCCAAGCTTTGTATAAGGGGGTTCTCAAATCATCATTCTTGTCATTTACAAGGGAAAAGCTTTGGCTTGGTCACTTAATTTATTTATCAATCAGATTAATCATTGGCTTTCTTTCTTTGAGGATTGGTCCATTTTCCATGTATTTTGCGAGAACAACCGAGCCGCGGATATCCTTGCCAACTATGGGGTTACTCAAAATGAGGAGGCCATCACTCTTAATAATGCTAAGGGCTAGGATTCTCTAGATGTCTCCATCTGTCATGATTGTGAAGGCTTCCCCTCACACGTGCCAAAGTTTTATTAATTCAAGGAGGGTTCTCGGCTCCTTTCATTAGTGTCATCTACATCCCTTTTAACGCCCTCCTTCTCTTCCTTTATTGTGTCTCCTTATTTCCATCTCGTTACACTATGTGGGGAGAATCCCAAAATGGCCTTATTTTCCATGATGTCTTCTACTCTCTTGTGTCATGTCTTCTCGCATTGGCTCGTCTCTAGTTCAGAGGCAATCGAGAAAGTTATGGATTTCGATTATCTTCATAGCTTCGGGAGGGCTCGATTTAATTCCAATATTAGTTGTGTTTTTATTTTCAATTCCCCCCTGTCAGACTAATGACAAAGTTATTGAAATTGCGATAGTGACTCATTTCCTTTACCCTCATTACCAAAGTGGGTTTAGTCAAAGATATGGATGAAGTATGAATTCCTTATCTCTTTTATGCAATCGGCCCTTCCATGTCCCCTTGTGGGTAAATCATAAAATTTGTGAAAATTTGGAGCAAAAAAATTGTGTTCTTCTTCAATTCATGGAATCTGCCCACCACATTTTCCATTCTCATAGGGTGTCCATCTCTAGGGTTCCCTCTCTTAATTTTTTCGCTCTCGCTTCCCATGTCTTTCCTCCTCCCGAGTGTGGTGGATCTAAAGGATTTTTTTGGTTTTTCCTTTACCTTACTTAAAAAAGTGACGATGCTTAGTTTGGCGAGACCGGTTTCGAGGATGCAATATTGTGGATTATACTCAAGTGAAACATGAGTTGGAGTTTCATGAAAATCTAATTGACTTCCTTCGCTCTACGCCTCTTCTTGCTTTCTAGTTTTTGCGCAGCCTTGTTTTTCAAGCTTTCATTCGGCATATTCATGGTTTAAGTCCCATGTTATTTGGTACTAGTTTTTGTTGGATGCTTCTAAACATTATTATATTTTGTGTATGTAGGGTGGGGTCCCAAAGAACCCTCCAATCAAAATTGTTTAACTATCTAAAAATATTAAGCGGGAAACCGCTTCTTTACGAAACCTTCCAAAGACCGTGTGTTTTTGGTTTATAGCTTATATTATAAATATAAGCATGCCTGGACCCAATGGGTCAACTTTTAAGAGTGGATCATGACCACCCACCTTGTATATAACAAGGTAATATCATTACAGATTGGTTACACATGTTGTAACATATATGTGAGCTATATGTACGAGTAGATTTCATATACATGAGGTGAATGAGGTAAAACTCATGATCGAATGTATGAGGTAGTTTGTAATACCTTATTGAATGTGTAATCTACATGTGGAAATAGCGAGAATGTTAGGTGAAATTTTATTCTCAATAAAGTGATTTTTAGTGGGGTTTTTACCTTCCATGGTTTTCCCACTTATATCTTATGTCATTATGTTCATTTAATTTATGTTCATGTTATTACATTTTGTAATATACAATATAATCATCTTAATCTATGTTTTAATTAGTGTACTTCATAAACTACAATCTTCATAAATTTGTAACGTGGGTCTATAATTTCCTAACATGGTACCAAAGCATGTGTTGATGCATGTGCATGATAGATTTCGATGTTTTTTATTCACATATGTGAAGAAACTTGAATTTTTTGAAATCTGTGAAACCCTAGTTGTTCCAAGGCTAAATTCAAGTTTAATCAAGTTTAAAACTCCAAGTCCCGCTAAAATAATGAACATTGGATGATTATTATGTCGATATTGATTTTGCATGTGTTTTTTTAGCCTTACTTGCTAGTTGTGTGCATAGATATGTGGTTTTCATCATCCACGACATTTTTTAAGTTTATCTTGACTTTGCGGAAAATTCTTGGTTCCTGCGGGTTTCCATATTTTGTGGATTATTTAAATTATTCACACCTTTTATAATTGTTTTATAGTTGTTGTGTGACTTGTTTGAAAAATTCATGATATTTTGTTTGTTACACGGAGTTGCAACTTTATGTGGCCTTCTTTGACTTGTGCGGCCTTGTTTCAGTCATTTGCGGCTTCTCTAAATCTTTTGCGACTTTATGACTTGTGTGGGTGCCTTTTCCGTTGATGCTTTCCTTGTTGCACGGGTCCCATTTTATGTGGTTGATTATTCTACGGAACACTAAGATATCAAGCATCTGCGGAACACTATACCTTTGTTTTTCCGCTTTCTAAATTTGAAAATTTTATAAATTTTTCTTTTATGCATCACAACCTTCCACGACTTGTTTTTGTGTTTTGTGGGGTTCTTCCTTGGTTTTAATACCTTGTTTGAATGTTTTTCATCAAGTTACAAGCTATTTTATTTGAATTTTTAATCTACGCAGTATTTTGTTTTTCATGTCGCAGCCTTCATGTAACTTCAAAACCCGCCTAACACTCTATTTTTCAAAATTTGCTAAGTTTTTTTAAAATGGCTAGTTCCTCTATTTTTTCCATGGATAAATCACATCTTTTAAATGAATCTAACTATAATATATAGAGAATTATGATTAAGGCTATCCTTATGGCTAGAAAGCTATGAGATTTAGTTAGTGGTGTTGAGAAGAAACTCACTGGGAGACAAGTGCTACGCCCTTAACCTATTGCTTATATTAGGATATGAGTAGTCGACTTGTGGCTTACCATATCATTTTATTATATCATTTATACTTTCTCATGCTTAGTAGGTCAGCCTTGGTGATGACCATAACATATGAATAGTATATATAGGGGATTGTAGGTAGTAATTCATCATCATTGGAGCATTTGAGTATTATTGTATGGTTTGGAGGTTGCCCCTCGAAGTGGTAAAGCTATTCTAATTGCATATTGAGATCATTATTCTGGAATATTGTGTTATTTGGTGTTATATTGCTGCTCATGATCTGAATTATACAAGTAATTTCATTACAAGTGGTATCGAGCAGTGTGATCTGCGGGCAAAATTAGGGAAAAAAAATGTAATTTTTGTTTCCACTATATATTGCTAACCAGAGTGAATTGGTGGGAGAAAGTTTTAGCAGAGTTGTGAAACATTTCAAGTAAGGTTCCCTGAAAATTTCAGACTTTTTTGATTTATTTTGCAAAAGTTATTACAAAATTAGGGTTTTTCATAAAATTGCTCCCTAGGGTGCAAATTCTGGAATTTTTTCAAATTCATTAAATTTTCGGAAAGAAAAACAAAATTTATTTGGGGTTTGTTCTTTAAGTTTTTTTATATTTGGCCGAATTCTTATCGAAATCCAAAACCCTAAAATTTGACCGTGATCCCTACATCCTACTATTTTGGGGCATCACATGGGCCTTCCACAAGGGGAAAAAATAATCCCATCGCTCGGGTAAAACACCAGAAAATGATGAGATAGTAGTTGAGGAGTTGGATACATAAGATATAACTACAGATTCCTCAGGGTTAGGGTTTACTTGACAGACCATAAAGTAAGCCAACTTGAGTTTAACCTGAGAGACCTCGAATCTAGGGTGGCCAACAAAGAAGATGTGGATAGGATTGGACATATATTGGAGGATTTCATGCAAAAATTCAGTACGCATATGATGGGTAATCATACTTATGTCAATCAAGGTGGATCCTTAGGTCAACATAATAGACACATGAGCTAGAGTGGATCTGCGAGTGTGCACAATCCAAATACGAGCACTCTGCAGGCCCGTACTATGTTTCCAAAAGTGGAGATGCGCAAGTTTGATGGAAAGGATCCACTTAATTGGATCAACCAAATGGATAATTTCTTTGAACTACATCAAATTCCATCAGGACAAAAGGTGACCATGGCATCTTTGTATCTCGAACCTGACCAATTCATATGGTATCGATGGTTATGTGCTCAAAGGCAGAAGAGTGGTCTTAATGTTACATGGATAGTCTTCACTGAAGAGTTACAATTACACTACAGTTCTAGTGTGTCAGATAATTACTTCAGCCAATTAGCAAAGTTGAGGCAGAAAGGATCTATTAAGGATTACATTCATCACTTCCAAAACCTTTCTCTGTGGGTGGAAAATATTATTGAAGAGAATTTGAATGACCTATTTCTTGGGGATCTTAAGGATCACATTGAGCATGAGGTGCATATGTTTAATCCTCATAATGTTTCGATTCGATGATTATGGCAAGAAGGGAAAAGGAGAAAAAAATTCAAGTAAGAGACAACATTTCACTTTTACTAGAGATCACAACACCTTGGCCCCAGCACTCCCTCGGCCAGTTAGATTGACACCTTAACAAATTGAAGAAAAAAGAGAAAAAGGGTTATGTTTTAACTATGACAATAAATTTGGACCCGGACATAAATGTGCTAAAAAGAAGTTGTTCTACATTGATGGGCCTAGTGAAGATGAAGATAATAATGAAGATGCAGAGTCAGAGGTCTTGGTTGAGCCAGAAGAGGAGTCAGGAGATCCTCAGCTAATGATCTCATGCCATGAAATTTTAGGTATTATCACCCCCAAACCCTAAAGGTGGTTAGATTCCTAAAAAAATAGAGGGTCACAATGTTGATTGATTCAAGAAGTACTCACAACTTTATCAATCATAAGTTAGTAGTGCGCCTAAACTATTTCATTTATCCACTCCGAATGTCAAGTAATGATTGTTGATGGAGGTACTATTACTTGTTCTGGAAAATACCATAGCATTAATCTTTCCATGGGAGATTACATACTAAATAGTCCCATGTATGCCATTTCTATGGGAGGAGCAGCCATTGTGTTAGGGGTTAAATGGCATACCACTTTGGGAACCACCGAGATGAACTTCCATGACTTGTTCATGCGATTTCACTCTGAAGGAAGGACTTTTGAGCTAAGAGGCTTAAGAGCAAAGTCTCCACAAATAGTAAGTTCTCATCAGATGCACAAAATGCTAAAAAAGGGTGCAGAGGGATTTGTGGCACAACTCTTTTCATTGGAGGCTCATCATTTTAAGGACATTATACCATCGAGATATGCAAGAAAGTGTTGGATGCACACTCGATTGTATTTGAAAATATACCAAAGGGCTTACCTCCAAAGAGAGATCATGATCATGTTATTCAGTTATTACCAGGAATTCAACCGCCTAACATCAGACCTTATAGGTACCCATATGTGCAAAAGAGTGAAATTGAGAAGATTGTACAAGAGATGTTGGAAGCAGGAATCATCTGCCATATTCAGAGTGCTTATTCTTCTCCAGTAGTGATGGTATGGAAGAAATATGACATGTGGCGCATGTGTCCTAATTATAGGGAACTTAATAAGTACACAATCAAAGATAAGTTTCCTATTCTTGTTATTGATGATTTACTTGATGAGTTGCATGGTGCTATTTATTTTACAAAGCTTGATCTTCATTCGGGATACCACCAAATCAGAATCAAGGATGAGGATGTTCATAAAAATACCTTTCGGACACATGAAGGCCATTATGAATTTTTGGTAATGCCTTTTGGACTCACAAATGCACCTTCTACATTTCAAAGTTGTATGAAATCTATTTTTAAGTCATACATGCGGAAGTTTGTCTTAGTGTTTTTCTATGATATATTAATTTATAACAAAACATGGGAGGAACATTTACATCATGTAAATAATGTTTTGGAAACCCTTGAGCAACATCAAATTTATGAAAAGCCCTCTAAGTGTTCTTTTGGACTCAAGGAGGTTGAATATTTGGGTCACATTGTCTCTCATGAAGGGGTTAAAGTGGATCCTAATAAGATCAAAGCCATGATGGAGTGGAAGGTTCCAAAAACCCTAAAGAATCTACGAGGATTTTTGGGGCTTACAGGTTATTACCGAAGATTTGTAAGGCATTATGGAAGCATAGCTGCACCTCTCATAGCTTTATTAAAGAAGGATTCCTTCCATTGGAGTGAGGATGCAACCAAAGCATTCGAGAAACTAAAGGAGGCCATGTGCACCACTCCAGTCTTGGCTACTCCAAATTTTTCCAAAACATTCATTGTTGAATGTGATGCATCAAGGGTGGGTATGGGGGCAGTTCTCATGCAAGAAGGCCATCCTATTTCCTTTTTGAGCCGTCAATTCAAAGGTAAGAATCTTTCCAAGATGACTTATGAGAAGGAAATTCTAGTCATACTTCATG
Organism: Taxus wallichiana var. yunnanensis; assembly: GCA_018340775.1. NCBI lineage: Eukaryota > Viridiplantae > Streptophyta > Pinopsida > Cupressales > Taxaceae > Taxus > Taxus wallichiana. The sequence goes on from CM031239.1 coordinate 193,242,072, forward strand.
CAATAAAGCAATGGAAACCATTTCTCATAGGAAGACACTTTAAAGTGAAGATAGATCATGATAGTCTGAAATACTTCTAGAGCAGCGTTTATCATCGAAGAACAACAAAAATGGGTCTCCAAGATGTTGGGATATGATTTTGAGATTATATATAAGAAAGTGAAGGAGAATGTAGTTGTGGATGCTCTATTTCGGAAAGATGACTCAACTGCAGCCTTGTTATGTGCCATATCCATATTACAGAAGATTGGATAGATGAGGTAAGGTCTAAATGGAGAAATGACCCAACCACACAAAACCTCATTCATCATCTCCAGAATGATCCAAGCATGTCTGAAAAATTTGTATTGAAAGGGGATGCTTTATGGTATAAAGATAGATTATACCTATGTAAGAACTCCACTCTTAAAAATAGGATTATATCTGAGCTTCACTCTTCTCCAGTAGGGGGCACTGGATTCTTGAAAACTTATCATTGATTCAAACAAGATTTATTTTGGGAAGGGCTCAAAGGGGATGTCCAAAAATTTGTGGCAGAATGCATGGTTTGTCAACAAAATAAGGGTGAAATAATTCGATCCCCATGTCTTCTACAACCTCTATCTATTCCTAGCCAGTGGTGGGAAGAGGTTTCCATGGACTTTATCATAGGATTGCCTAAATCTGAAGGAAAAAATGTCATCATGGTTGTGGTGGATAGACTCACAAAATATGCTCATTTTTGTGCCTTGGCACACCCATTTGCTGCAAGCATGGTAGCAATAGCCTTTATGGACACAGTTCAGAAGCTTCATGGGGCACCGAAGATTATAATAAGTGATTGAGACCCTATATTTACTAGTAATTTTTGGACTGATTTATTCTCATGTTTGGGTACTCAGTTAGCTCGTAGCTCTTCTTATCATCCCCAGTCTGATGGGCAAATAGAAGTTGTAAATAAGTGTTTGGAGGGATATCTTCATTGCTTTATGTTAGATAAACAAGCAAGATGGGTCCAATGGTTACCACTTGCAAAATGGTGGTATAACACTTCCTTCCATACTTCATCTAAAATGTCTCCTTTTTTGGCACTCTATGGGTACCATCCACCATCCATCACATCATCATTGAGAGGAAAACCGCGGGTTAGAGTAGTAGAAGAACACATTCAATATCAACAAGAGGTCCTCTCTAGTCTCAAGGAGAACTTGGTCATGGCACAAAACCGCATGAAGCAACAAAGTTGATCAACATCGCATGGAAAGGAATTTTGAATTCGGTGATTGGGTTTTTGTGTGGTTACAACCATATAAGCAAATGTCTTTGAAACAACAACAAAAGGATAACAAAATTTCACCAAAGTATTATGGCCCCTATCAAGTATTGCAGAAGATTGGTACTGTAGCATACAAATTAGAACTTCCACAATCCACCAGAATACATCCAGTCTTTCATGTTTCTTTCTGAAGAAAGTAATTAGACAGAGAGTATCAGCCCAAATAGTGTTACCTGAGCTCGATGAGGAGGGGAGGGTCATCTTGGAACCTGAATGCATCCTTCAAACATGCACTAAAATATTGAGGACACGGGTTATTACTGAGTACCTGATCAAGTGGAAGAATATGGACAATGAAGATGCAACATGGGAAGATATGACATTCCTGCAGTAGCACCCAAAGCTTCTCAACATTGGGGACAATGTTTCTTTGAAGGGGAAGGGCATGCTATGCCCTTAACCTATTGCTTGTATTAGGATATGAGTAGCCGACTTGTGGCTTACCATATCATTTATACTTTCTCATGCTTAGTAGGTCGGCCTTGGTGATGGCCATAACATATGAATAGTATATATAGGGGATTTTAGGTAGTAGTTCATCATCATTGGAGCATTTGAGTATTATTGTATGGTTTGGAGGTTTCCCCCTTGAAGTGGCAAAGCTATTCTAATTGCATATTGAGATCATTATTTTGGAATATTGTGTTATTTGGTGTTATATTTCTGCTCATGATCTGAATTATACAAGTAATTTCATTACAAAAAGCTACTCCCGAGAACCTTAGTGTTTTCTCTCAAAAAACCTAAGAAGTTGTGTCCAACTTATTGTAAAGTATCAAAGATGAGTTCTTATTGCATATTGGACATATGGAATCTCCAGATGATGCATGGGATCAATTGTAAACTATGCATGAGGGTAGCCACCTCTCTAAGATAATTAAGTTAATCATGGAATTATTTACAACCCTTATGAAATCTGATGAAAAGGTTGTTAATTATCTAGCTAAGATTAAGGATATTAAAGATCAATTAGATGGATGTAATTGTGAATTATTTCATGATAAGTTTTTTACTTCATTATTCAAATTAACATTCATGAACAGTTTAGAATAGATCATTTTTGTTCTGAATTCTAAATATCAAAATGAAGATGATCTACCCGATTTCCCGATTTAGACACATTGTCTTGTCTTTTTATTCAATAAGAGAGTGTGATGAAAAACTTTGACTCAAAAGAGAATGTCGCAGGCATTGTTCTCTCAAAGAAAAATTCTTCATCGAGTGTATCACTAAGTCGAAACAAAAATCAAACTTTAAACCAAAGTTCAATAGGAATAATTAGAAGTTTAAAGTAAATTTTGATGGTACTTGTAACAAGTGTGGTAAATTTGGCCATAAAGAATCTGATTTTCATGCTCACTTGTCTCATAACAATCCTAAGAATAAGAACAACAATAATAAAAGTAAAAATAATAAAAATCAAAGTCATACTAATAACCAAGCCAATAATGTTGAGCACTCCATTGCCCTTTATATTGCTCTTTCAGCCTCTAATGATAGTGAATGGATCCTAGATAGTGGTGCATCTAGACACATGACATATATGCATGATATCCTTCATGATATTGTTGAATTTCATGAAAACATTTATCTAGGAGATAACTTTGTCATCAATCTGAATGTTGCGGTAGTAGTAAGATTGGGAATGAAGACATTAGAAATGTGTTGTTTGTTCCTAACCTAAGAAGGAAAATTTTATCTTGTTCACAATTAACTAAAGATGATTGTAAAGTTGTGTTATTGCAAGATAAATGGTATGTTAAAAATAATCTAGGTAAAGTAATTGTTGTTGGTTTACAAATGAATGGACTATACTTTTTTATGAATTTATTGTTTAATCTTGTCTTTCCACTTCTTCTTGTAATGTTGTTCAATTATGGCATGAAAGGCTTGGGCATGTAAAATTTAAAATTTTATATTAGATATCCCACCTTAACCTTGTTATAGGTCTTCCTAAGATAAAATAATATCATGAATCTTGTGAAAATTGTTTGCGTGGTAAGTGTTTTCCATTTTACACCCTTGTAAAAAGTGGGCAACTTGGATAGGTGTGGACTTGAGAGCTTGATCAATTTTCAATACCGCGGAAGTCTAGAAAGGGCCGTAGAGGAGTTTGAGTATGTTGTGGATTATTGGAAAAGCTGCAACCAAAGGAGAGAATCCGTTGAAGCCTGGAGTGTACCATGAAGGACAAACAATTCCTGCGGGTGGATAAAAAGGGTCCATGAGTGATGATTCAAAATTTTTGTTACGCTTGGATAATTCTACGGTGAAGTAAATAGTCGCGATACATAAAGAAAATTCGTTGGTGATAGAGAAGGGCCACATAGGAGGAAGCAACCCGCACCATAAAGAACAAGCCACATAGGATTTGAAAAGGTTGTGACACACAAGATAAATCCACGGAAGTAAAAAACCATGGAGAACTAACACTGAAAGTTACATATCAAAGGGAAATGACAATTTTCCTCTTGGGACTAAAAGTGGATATAACTTTTGATCCAATGATTTGACCTTTGCAAATCATATAGTATTGGAAAAATCTCAACCTCCTCTATGTAATGAAATTTATATTTCTCAATGAAAATGGAGGTAGGTGGGAGAAATAGAGAAAAACATCCTCTAACACACAAAGGATCGCTCTAAGGCGGTGCAACCCCTGGAATTTAATGCAGTATGGGCGCCCATTTCTTCTCAAACAAGGAAAAAGGTGTAAGGAAGTGGGTTTTTGAAGTGCTCATATATTTTTTTAGAAAATTTAATGAAGGTGGTTGGATGATAGAAGGAGGAATTCAAATTTCCCTCTCTTTTCTTCTTTTTTCTTCTTCTTCCATTTTTCTATATATTGTAAAGTGATGCCCAATTTTAATGTTGGATACTTTGGGAATGTGAGGGCATCACATTTTTGTTGCACAAGCATTCTAAAATTACATGTCTTTGATCACGACTTTGTGAATTTGACATATTCTTCCTACGTTGTAACGATTAATGCATGATCGTCAAGCAATACACTCATCTTTTTATGGCTCGTTTATGCCTTATCTGGTGTTTTATTACATCGCCTTACCTTTTCATTCATTCGTGGGTATGTTGTGTGTGTTTTACAGAGTCTATGTCTATTGTGCATCGTGAAAATGGGTGTTTGGATGCGGATGTGGATTGTGGCTCTCCTTTCAACCCTTTTCATCTTCGTTTTCTCTCTTATCAAGTATCTTTCCCCTTATTTTAGTGTTATCACCTTCTCTAGTTTAGGATTTTTGTTTTATGCATCTCCTTCTCACCCTGGTCCCTTGGAATGTTAGAGTAGAGTTAGATAGTTGCATTTCAATTCCTAGGAGTAGTTTAGCATTAGAAATAGTTAGAGGAAGTTAGCCTTCTCTAGAGGTCTGTCTTAGTTTGAGTCCCACAACTTGGATACAATCCCATGTTGCCTCAAATCCTTAGATTATTGTGATTTAGGATGGGTGCAAATTTTAAATCCAACGGTTTGATTTTGACACGCCGGTTGGAGTTTGGAATTAACATTTCCAATTTTCTCAAGTTTGGATGTGTGTCTTGGTAAAATCCTAGCCTTTGGAGGCTCTGCAGCAACACATCGATGACTCCATTTAGTAAATCAATTGGTTTCAAAATACCGGTGCCTCAAGTTCATGAGAAGAATCCAAACAAGGTCTAGGACAAGAGAAGAAGGAACATTTGAATACTTGCAACTATAACAGGTAGATGAAGAAGAGGAAGATAGATTTAGAGATCTCCATCTCCACCAAATAGAACTCTTTCCACACCTCCACCTAGTAGGCCTTTCTTATAATCCACTAGAGTTTTTAGACCCATCAAATGGCTGCACAACAACCCAATCCATTTGTTAATTTTATTGGCAGCAGTCCACTAGCCCTCAATGCACAAAATCCTATCCCAGTGGAAACTTTGAAAAATATCCCATATTTCACTAGAGAGAATCATACGACCCCATTGATCACATCCAAGACATTGCAAATGTCTGTGCCATCCATGAAATTTTTGATATGGATGTGGCAGTAAAACTTCTAGCTTCATCATTTAAAGGCAAAGCTTTACAATGGTTTAGAATCCTAACCACAGGATCAATTAGAAATTGGAATGAGTTATGTATAACTTTTTGTAATCAATTTGGAGAAAGAGCAGATAAATTGTCTCTATTGGAGAAGTTAACCACCATCAAAAGGGCCCCAAATGAACTCATGGCGGATTTTAATTTCAGGTTTCAGAAAATATGGGACAGAATTCTAGTTCTTGTGAGACCAATAGCAAAAGGTGCATTTCTTTACTTATTAAAATATACTAACTCTTATATTGCTATTATGGTGCAATCCATGGGAGGTACAACTCTTAGAGAAGCTTATGCCTTTTCCACAAGGGTGGAAAATTATTTTATACAAGCCAGGAAATTATCCCCTAGGAAACCCATGCCCTTGTATCCTGAATTACTATAAGCTACCCAACCTACAATTTCCCATATCCCTAAGCCAAATCCACAACTTGCCGCATCCACCTCTTAATCTCTAGCACGATAAAAAGAATAAGAGGATATGAAATCTCTAATCATAAATTTAAACAACAAATTCATATCCCTAGAGAAATAGCAAGCCAAATCCTATAAAAATTATCAAAATCAGGGACACTCTTCAAAGTAGGGATATCAACCATTTAGAAATCTACAACCTAGTCAAAGATACACACAAAATCAACAAAATAATAGATGGCAAGGTCAAAGTGATCCTCTTCCATTGGAAACAATTCCTCCTCCACAAGTACTTCCTACTCCTAGCTCAAGCCAAGCATTGGTTCCAGTACAAAACAATATGGTACAAGAAACAAAGTGGTGTTTTCCATGTAATTTTCCGCATAATCAGTTGGGTTGTGAAAGGGAAATGCATCTTCAAGCATACATGGTTCAAGGCTCATTCAGACAAGTAAGAACAATTTTTGAAAGGACCTAGTTCAAACAAAGAAGTAGTTCAATAAGCCAATATTGATGTCAATATCATGTTATTTGGAGCCAAGGACCTTTATGCAGTTAATCAAGTGGTGGGAATCTCTAACTGAACTCAAATCAACATTTTTGATAATACGCGACACAAGAAAAGGATGGTAGAATCACAACCCTCATCTTCTGCAAGTCCAAGCAATGTTGCAGCTAAAGATAAATAAGTCACGTTGGACAAGAACAAGTTTCTTGAGGCACCTGGTAAAGTTGTGTTGGAAAAGGAAGTTGTTGTTTAACCAAAGCTACCTTTTCAAATGCTGAAAAAATAGAATAAGGATAATAACATGTCGTAGATGCAGAATTATGTGGGTATTTCATTTAACATTATTGATCAAATAAAGAAGACCAATGTCAATGTGACAATGTGGGATGTGTTGGATATTCCATCACAAAGTGTGACCTCTTATGTGAATCCCTCAAGCACCTACCTCAGGTGGATTCAATGGTGCAAAAATGCCATGTCGTGGTCAATGTATATCAAGAAAAGGAAGACCAAGTAAGTAAAAGTGTCAAAACCCACCCTTTTACATGTCTTTGATTGTGGGAAAACACTTGGTTCATAACTATATGATGAATCAGGGGCTAGTACCTTTGTAATGCCTAAGAAAATTATTGATATTCTGGGTCTTAAATATAGTCCTATGTCTAAGGGAGTTTTGAAACTTGATGGGTCAACCATGGGTGTATTGGGAATAATAAAAATCTTGAGTTAACCCTTCATGCCTGCCTAAGTCTCACCATAACTCATGACATATCCGTAATTGACCTACCCCCCATGTTTTCCATTTGCTTGTCTAGATATTTCACCACTAAGGTAGGCATTTATTTTTCTTCAGATTGGGCTCACATGCTTTTGAGAACTATATATGGTACGTGGTTTACCTTACAAGATGAGCCCATATTTTCCTACCATATTGATTCATATGATTCCACCCTTATCTAATCAAATTTCCTAATACAAGAAGACATGAGCAAGTTTCAATTCCGGATGAGTAGCCTATCCCCCATTCATTGCCGATTTATTGATAGATGAATGGGTAGAGAGAGATCATGAGTTTAATCCCTATGGTGAAGAACTCAAAACATTTGAGACTATTCTTGGTACCTATTACATTCTCCAAGAAGGATCTATGATACCTGTGACATTCAAACAAGAAAAGGAAAGTGCTTCTGGACTATGGCAGATGTTCTTTAATGGTTCAGAAATATAAACAATGTCAAGTTGGGTGTTGTGATCATTTCTCCAATAAATGATAAGTTCTTATTTGCCAATAGATTATAATTTTCATGTTCTAAAAATGTAGTTGAGTACGAAGCATTGGTGCATGGTCTTTTGATTTCCGAAAAGATGAAAATCATAAAATTATATATCTTTGGAGATACTGAACTGGTTATTCACCAAGTCAGGGGAAAGTGTGCCACAAAGAATAAGTTGTTAAAGGCTTACACATATAGAGTCTAGGATCTATTAGAGATATTTGACACTCTTAATTTACAAGTTGTTCTTAGGAAGTTGAACAAGGATGTTGATCAAATGGTGGCTCTGGGTTCTCAATTTTCACCGGTGGAAGATCTTGTCAAGGGAAATGTGCAACATATCAAAATGGTGGTCAAGCCATCCATTCAGATAATCAGACTAGCTGGCAAGTTTTTGACAATGATGAATAAATTTTCCAATTCATACAAAATGAAGCCAATTTCTCCTCAAAGATGCAATCTGATTTGCAAGATGTCAATGGTGATCATCATATTATTCAACTGAAAATGGACAAGTTACCGAAGGGATTGGTCACTCTTGATTAGATATGTAGTCTAGATGATTAGTTCAAAGGAGTGGAGAATAACATGACATCAAAACAAGAATATTTCCAACCAGTCACGCATTACTCCGGGAAAAGAACTTCTACTTGGGAAGGTATGTGGCGAGAATGAAAAGTAGGCTTTCATTTCCCGTACAAAAATTCAGTGATGTGTTTTCATGGGACTATGAATATTTAAAAAAATTAATCCAAACATAGTTCAACATTCTATTGATCTATGTCCCAATGTCAAGCCAACTAGGCAAAGATGGAGGCCAGTTAAACCCATAATTGAGCCCCTCATGAGAAAATAACTATCTAAACTTATTGAGGCCAAGATAATTTTTTCTATTAAATACTCTATCCTGGGTAGCAAATCTAGTTTCGGTTAGAAAGAAAAAAGGAGAAATCAGACTTTGTGTCGATTTGCAGGACTTGAATAAGGCCTCTCTAAAGGATCATTATCCTTTACCTTCCATGGAGAAAATTTTACAGATAGTAGCAGAGCTAAGAGGTTTTCCATGCTTGATGGCTACTCAGGATTCAATCATATCAAAGTGAAAGAAGAAGATCAATATAAAATCACATTCACCACCAAATGGGGAACATTTGCATATCATAAAATGTCATTTGTCTTATCAAACACAGGTGCCACCTTCCAAAGAGAAATGGACATTGATTTCAAGGGGTACATCAATCAATTCATCTTAGTTTACCTAGATGACATCATTGTCTTCTCAAAGAAGAGTGCAGATCATATGAAGCACCTAGAGAAATTATTTGAAAGATGCAGGGAATTTGGTGTGTCTCTCAACCCCAAGAAGTGTAACTTTGCAGTCCCTAGAGGTAAAATTTTGAGTCACGTTCTTCAAAAAAGGGAATTTTCATTGATCTAAAAATAATTTCAGCCATCTTTGTGCTTTCCTTGCTAGCTCACAAGAAGGATTTGCAGTCATTCCTTGGAAAAATCAATTCTTTTGGGTGTTTCATCCCTAACTTTGCATGTTTAGTGAGACCCATTACTCTCATGCTCAATAAGGATTCATTTTCAAATGGCGGAGGGGAAAGACAAATTTGAGAAGATAAAGCAAGAAATTACTCAAGTCCCCACATTAATCAACCCAGATTATGTCAAGGATTTCATTCTATATGCTTATGGGGGTTGAATCTAGTATTGCCATGGTTTTGACTTGGAAAAATGATCGGAATGGATCATCTTGTGGCATTCTTCATCAAACACTAAAGGATTATGAGCTCAAGTACAACCACATTGAAAAACAAGTTTTTCCATCATGAGATCTCTTAAGAAATTCAAAAGCATGATTGCTACTAACCGCATCAAAGTTTTAGTATCACATTCAGCGTCAGAGACTTCATCATGGGAGAAGAAATCAGCGAGAAATGAGCTAGATGGGTGACTAAGATTATGGAATATGATGTGACCATCAAGGCCACAAAATTGGTGAGAGGAAGGGCACTTTGTGAGTAGTTGGCTTTAGATGTTGTGGAACCCAAGAAATGTCCCTCATGAATGAATAACTTTCACATGATGCTGATTTTCAATAGGACGAAGGATATTTAGCATATGATCACATCTGGATTACTGATATGGCTAGGTTATTTTCTACTGGTGTATATCCTCGGGATTCAACAAAGTAAAAATAAGACATTTGAGGCTATGGTCTATCCCTTATGCATTAATTGATGGGCATTTTTTTAAGAAATATATGTATGGAGTGTTTTCAGATGCATTGAAGGTGAACAATGTGAAAAATTTCTATTTGAGTTCCATGATGGTTTCTTAGGTAGACATTTCTTTGCTAGAGCCACAACTATGAAAATCATAAAAGTAGGTTACTTTTGGCCTACGTTGTTCACGGATGCTCACATATGGGTGAGGAAATGCAAGGAATGTGCACTCTTCACTAGAAAGAAAAGATTAACGGATCTCCCACTTCATCTAACTCAGACATATCATCCATTTGCACAATGGGGTCTTGACTTCATTGGTATGATTAACCCTCCATCTAGCGTTGGTCACAAATGGGTTTTAACTGTAACAAATTATTTTACCAGGTGGAAAGAAGTCGCACCATTTAAGCAAGCGGTTGAATCAATTATCCTGGACATTCTTGAATAAATTGTTACAAGGTTTGGTGTCCCTCATACCATTATTTCTTACAATGCAAAGGCTTTCTTAGGATCAAATATCTCTAATTGGGCTCTTAGGACTTAGGATTTATCTCAAAACTTCTTCCAATTATTACCCCCAAGGTAATGGATTGGTGGAATCCACTAACAAAAATCTGATTAGAATCATGAAGAGGACAATGGATGTTAACCAAAGGCAGTAGGAACACAAAGGTGAGAAATGCTCTTTGGTGGACATGATTACAAATGAAAAAATTGATTGAAACTTCCCCTACAAATGGTATATGGAAAAGAGGCAAGACTTCCTTTGGCACTTGAGCTACCCTCACTAGAATTGGATCGAAGAATGGAATTTGAAAGCGATGATCGGAGGGAGATCGAATGGAAGAACTGGTGGAGCTTGAGGAAGATAGAAATGTCATCATGATCGAGTTAGAGCAACATCAGAGGTCAACTAATTAGTGGTTTGACAGGAAGGCTAGGGATAAAAATTCAAGGTTGGATATCTAGTTCTAAAATGGGACGCGGATCGAGCTAAACCAAGGAGACACTCCAAATTTGATGCAATTTGGAGTGGACCATAAATCATCACTGCTTGCAAGGTGGCTAACTCATTTGAGTTATCTGATCTTTATGGGAATTTGTTTCAAATCCCAGACAATGGGATTTACCTCAAACCCTCTCAATAAGATATTTCATTGCATTAGTAGTTTAGGATTTCAATTCTTCCAAGTTATTCTTAGCACATTGTTTTGTTGGTAGTGTAAGTTCCCTTTCCTAAGTGATTTGCACAATCTTGTTGCTTGAGGATGTTCTTGTGCACATTTTTCATCTTGTTTCTAAGGTTGTTGTAGGAAGAAATCAATCGGATCACTTACAATCATCGCATAAAATTAAATGCATAGAAACTAAATCAAATTTGGGAATCCAAGTTCAGATTTTAGATCAGTTTTTGGATATCAAGATGACTCCATGCCCAATGGACATTGCAAGGCTACTGATCAATTCATCTAGAGGGTAGATGGCCCCTATGAGTTGCCAAAAATGTTGTCCATTTATACACCCTTGTAAAAAATAGATAACTTGGATAGGTGTGGACTTGAGAAATTGATCAATTTTCAATACCGCAGAAGTCTAGAAAGGGTCGCGAAGAGTTTGAGCATGTTGTGGATGATTGGAAAAGTTGCAGCCAAAGGAGAAAAGTTTTGAATCCTAGAGCGTACTATAGAGGATGAAAAAAATGTGGGTGGATCAAAGGGATCCGCGGATGATGATTCAAAATATGCACTACTTGGATAAAGTTGTGGGGAACTAAATAGATGTGATACATAAGGAAAATCCTCGAGTGATAGATAAGGGCCGTGAAGGAGGAAGCAAGACGCACCATAAAAACAAGCCGCGGAGGATTTGCAAAGGCTATGACACACAAGATAAATCCATGGAAGTCAAAAACCACAAAGAACTAACACGGAAAGCCGTATATCAAAGGGAAATGACAATTTTTCACTTGGGACTAAAAGTGGATATAAATTTTGATCCAATGATTTAATCTTTAAAAATCATATAGTATTGGAAAAATCTTAACCTCCTCTATGTAATGAAGTTTGTATTTCTCAATGCAAATGGAGGTAGGTGGGTGAAATAGAGAAAAACGTCTCTAACATGCAAGGATTGCTCCAAAAGGCGCAACCACCAGAATTTAATGCAATATGGGTGCCCATTTCTTCTCCAACAAGGAAAAAGGCATGGGGAAGTGGGTTTTAGAAGTGCTCAAATCTTTTCAAAAATTTAATGAAGGTGGTTGGATGGTAGAAGGAGGAATTCAAATTTCCCTCTCTTTTCTTCTTTTTTCTTCTTCTTCCATTTTTCTATATATTGTAAAGTGATGCTTAGTTTTAACGTTGGATACTTTGGGAATTTAAAAGCATCACATTTGTGTTGCATGATAATTCTATAGTTACATTCCTTTGATCATGACTCTTTGCATGTTACATCTTCTTCCTACGTTGTAATGATCTGTGCATGATCTTAAAGTAATAAAATCATCTGTTTTGTGGCTCATTTCTACCTTAGTTGTTTTATTACTTCTCCTTTCCTTTTTATTCATTCACAGGTATGTTGTGTGTGTTTTCCAAAGTATATGTCTATTGTGTATCATGAAAAAGGGTGTTTGGGTGTGGATGTGGACTTTGGATCTTCTTTTTGCCCTTTTCATCTTCGTTTTCTCCCATTTTCTCTCTTACTAAAGTATTTTTCCCCTTATTTTGGTGTTAGTGTCTTCTTTATTTTAGGATTTATGTTTTATGTATCTCCTTCTCACCTTGGTCCCTTAGAATGTTAGAGTAGAGTTAGATAGTTGCATTTTAATTCCTAGGAGTAGTTTAGCATTAGAAATAGGTAGAGGAAGTCAACCTTCTCCAAAGGTCTATCTCAGTTTGAGTCCCACAACTTGGAGACAGTCCCATGTTGCCTCAAAGCCCTAGATTCTTGTGATTTAGGATGGGTGCAAATTTGAGCTCCAACAATAAGTAACATGTATAACCATTTCACAGACACCATGAGTCTAATTCCTCTTGCTTGCTTGAGTTAATTCATAGTGATGTTAGAGGTCCTTTGGAAGTACCTTCTCTTGGTGGTGCTTTATATGATGTTAGTTTTATTGATGATTTCTCAAGAATGACATGGTCTTATTATATTAGGAAAAAGTTTGATGTCTTATCTAAGTTTCAAGAGTTTAAATCCCTTGTTGAAAACATGGCTAATCTAAAAATTAAAAATATGAACTGATAATAGAAGTGAGTATGTTAATAACAATTTTGATGAGTTTTTTGTATCTTCTAGAATTCAAAGGGAATTAAGAACTCCCTATTCTCGTCAGCAAAATGGCATAGCTGAAAAGAAGAATATAATAGTCTTATAAATGGATAGGACCATGCTTCATGCTTCTAATGTGCCTAAATTTCTATGGGATGAAGTTATGAACATTGTTGTTTATGTTCTAAATAGGATTCACACTAAAGCATTACATCAAACCACGCCTCATGAAGTAGGGACTAGACCAAAACCTGGTATATCTCATTTAAAGATATTTGGCAGCCCTATTTCTCTTCATATCCCTAAAGTTAAAAGATAAAAGCTTGATCCTACCTCTTGCACTTTCTTTTTTTTTGTTATGTTATGATCAAACAAAAGGGTTAAGAGTTTATGATCCAATTAAGCATGTGATTGTAGAAAATAGGAATGAGCATGTTCTTGAGAAACCTTTTTGTAAATATGTCACTCTTCCCTCTTTGAGTGTCCTAAATCTAAAATTGTTCTACAAGAATCATTTCAGTCTCCTTATGATTTGATGGATGTAGACATTGAGAGGGAGTATTCTCAATCCTTGACTTAGACTAGGCTTCCTAAATGGGCTAAAAATATGGTTTTAAACTTTCAACCTATATATTTGAGAAAAATAACCCATAGTCAAAATTCTTATCATGCCTTGTCAATTTTCTATGAGTTTGAACCTCAATCTTTTAAGGACCTCAGTCTAGATGGAAGATGGGTTGAAGCTATAGAAGTTGAATACAATGCTCTAATCAAGAATCAAACCTAGGAGATAGTCCTCTTCCTTCTAAAAGAAGCATTATAGGATCTAGATGGTTGTATAAAATAAAATATAACTTTGCTGGTAAGATTGATAAATTCAAGGAAAGATTAGTTGCTAGAGGGTTTACTCAAAAACCTGGTTTGGATTATGTTGAAACATTTTCTCATGTTGCCAAAATGAGCATTGTTAGAATTCTTCTAGCTTTAGTTGCTCAACATGGTTGGGAGATTCACCAAATGGATGTCAAAAATGTATTTTTAAATGGTGACTTGAAAGAAGAAATTTATATGCATCAACCTAAAGGTTTTGAAAAAACTGGAAAAGAATTGTTTGTGTGTAAACTTAAGAAATATTTGTATGGTATTAAACAAGCTCCTAGAGATTTGTATGCTAAGATAAATAGTTTCTTTCATGAGCTTGGTTTCTCTAATTTTTTGTTGATAATGATTTATTTGTCAAGTATGAAAACAATCATGTTATCATTATTGTCTTATATGTTGATGATATTTTGATTACTAGTAGTGATAAGAATCTTATTCTTAAAATCAAAGAGAAGTTAAGACAATGTTTTGAAATGACTGATTTAGGACTGTTAAATCATTTTCTAGGCATGGTTATTTGTCAAAATCACAAATCTATTATTGCATCTCAATCACAATATGCTACTAATCTTCTTAAAATATTTAATATGATTGATTGATTGTATGTCTCTATTCCTATGGATGTTGGTATTAAATTAGATCCAAAACTTCTTGTGATAAGTTTAATCCTACTTTATATAGACATATGGTTGGTATCTTGATTTATGTAAATATTGTTGGCGTTAGCACACTGGTTGTACAGATAATATATTAGATCTAAGCATACATGCCAATAAAAGTGGATATTCTACCAGAAGAAATATACAAACCAAGAGACATAAATCAACACCAGATTTAACGTGGTTCACCCAATGTGGGATACGTCCACCAAGAAACAAGCCAATATATTATCCAAAGCTTTGACAAGATATACAATGAAGATTTACAATCTTCCACACCTCTCAGATGTACAGTACTTTCTTTCCTAAAGCTTTTGCTTCATCACCAAGAACTCTCTCTCTAACCAACTTTGGCAAGCCCTTTCTAATTCTTGTTAATCTCTTACTTCTAAAACCTAGCTTTATGATTATATAGTTGTTTATAGACTTAGGTCACTTAGCCATGTAATTACAATCAATAGATATACTTTAATGATAAAAATAGATCTAATTCCCGAGAGTTAATTAAAACATTCTCACATAGGTAACCGATGCCGGTTAGCCCTAACCGCTGCCAGTTACCCCCTAACCGATGATGGTTATTGTATTTTCTAACAAGTTTCCATTGCATGCTAAACTGAAGTAATTGAGCTCCACAACTCAACAATTTCCCACTTGGAGATTAATTATTGCACCATACCTATACAACATCATTCTTGGATCCTTAGCTTTTTTCTTCCTCTTCAAGTCTCAAACTCGAAGACCAACAAAATTGGAGTGTAGCTATAACTTCTCCTTTGCTAATGGTTTCGTTAGCATATCCACAGGGTTCTTGCTCATATGAATCTTTTCCAGATTCAACTTTCCATCCTCTAATACCTGTCGTATGAAGTGATGCCTCAACTGAATGTGTTTCATTCTCAAATGAAATGTTGAGTTCTTTTTCAAATGAATTAACTGATTGTCACTAACTAGTTTAAAATCATCTTACTTCTTTCCTAACTCTTCCATGAACCTACCCATCCATTTCATCTCCTTACTAGCCTCTTTAGCTGCAACATACTCTACCTCTGTAGTAGAGAAATCCACAATCTTCTGCAATCTTGAAATTCAGCTAATTGTTGTCCCACCTCTTTGTGAAAATATAACGAGTAGTGCTCCTTCTACCATCCAGATCTCCAGCCATATCCGAATCAGCATAGCCACATTATGAAATATCTGAACCTCCATAGCATAACTGCATGCTAGATGTCCCTTTCAAATACATGAGTATCCATTGGACTGCTTTCCAATATTCTTTACTTTGATTGGCCATATATCTACTCACCACTCCCACTACCTGTGTAATGTCTGGTCTAGTACAAACCATAGCATACATGAGACTCCCAATTGCTAAAGCATATGGCACTCGTGTCATGTATCCGACCTCCTAATGTGATGATGGACACCGATATTTACTCAATTTGAAGTTTCCACCATAGGTGTACTAATGAGTTTAGCATTTTACATGTTGAACCTTTCTAACACCTTGTAGATATAATGCTCCTAAGAAAATAACAATTTCTTGTTTTTTCTATCTCTCTGTATTTGCATGCCAAGGATTCTTTTTGCATCTCTTAAATCCTTCATAGAAAATGTGTGAGCTAGCTTTCTCTTAAGCTCACCAATGTCATGCATACTAGATCCTGTAATAAGCATATCATCCACATACAAGTAACAAAATAATATAGCTCCCATTTTCAAGCTTCTTAAAATAAACACAATGGTCAGATTCACATCTCAAGTAACCATGCTCTTGCATAAAACTATCAAACCTCATGTACCATTGCCTTGGAGCTTGTTTGAGCCCATATAGACTCTTTTTCAACCTGCACACTAATTTCTCCTTACCCTTGACTTCATACCCAAGTGGCTGCTACATATAAATCTCTTCATCCAAATCACCATGAAGGAAATTCATCTTTACATCTAGTTGCTCTAAATGCAAATCCTCTACTGCAACTAAACTCAATACAATATGAATATAAGTCATCTTAACAATAGGAGAAAATATTTCACCAAAGTCAATACCTACTTTCTATGTAAATCCCTTTACTACAAGCCTTGCCTTGTATCTTTTATGTCCACCCTCTTCTTCCTTGATCCTGTAAACCCACTTGTTCTGCAATGTTATCTTACCTACTGAAAACTTAACCAAATCCCAAGTCTGGTTCTGTTCTAAGGAGTCCATCTCCTCATCCATGCCATGTTCCCATTGGATGTGGGTCTTATCCTACATTACTTCTTCAAAGATATATGGTTCACCATTATCAGTCAATAATAAATAAAATAGAGAAGGTGTAAATCTTTCTAGAGGTTTACTTACCCTTTATGACCTTCTCACAGGAGTTTGGGGTACCGGAGGCTCAATCTGGACCTCCTAGACATTCCTATCCAAATCTGATAGTGACCGCCACGGTCACCTCTAACCGACATCACCGGTTATGCTAACCAAGGCCGGTTTGGATCTTATGTAACCGATACCAGTTCTGACCGGTGTCGGTTAGGGGTCAACCGACACCGATTACTGTGTAACCCTGTCGATAATTATTTTAAATCCAAGAGTTCATTTTCATTCACAAAATTCTCAACCGGTTCATCCTTGGGTACCAAAATTTGATCCCTGTACATTCTCTTTTCATTCCATTCAACATCATGACTCCTAATAATTTTAGAATTCTCTAAATCCCAAAAACGAAAACCAAAATCACCAGATCCATAACCAATGAAAGTACATCTCTTGGATTTTGCATCCAACTTTTTCCTATTTTCCTTATCAACATGCACAAAATCTTCTGAACCAAAAACTTTAAGAAAAGAAATATCTACCTCTTTTCCGGTCCAAGATTCCTCTGGTATTCCTCCATCTAGTGAACTTGAAGGTCTATGGTTAATCAAATAAACCATTGTATCAACTACTTCTGCCCAAACTGCAAAGGCAACCCAGAATGTATCCTCATACTTTGAGCACGTTCCATGATTGTCTTGTTCATTCTTTCTGCAACACCATTATCTTGTGGTGTTCTTGGAACCATTCTTTCTCTACGTATTTCATTCACTGAACAATAATCATTGAAATTCTTGCTTCAATATTCACCAACATTATCAGATCTAAAGCACTTTAAATTAGAATTTGATTCATTCTCAACAAGTGCTTTCCATCTTTTAAAAGTCTCAAAAACATCATATTTACGTTTAATACAATAAATCCATACCTTTCTTATAACATCATCAATGAAAGTAACATAATACTGGGATCCTCCATGAGAAGCTACCTGAGCTGGTCCCCACACATCTGAGTGTACAAGCTCCAATTTTTACTCCTTAGTTGCCCCAACTTTGAGAAATATCACTCTCTTTTGCTTTCCAAAGATATAATGCTCACAGAAATCAAGATCTAAATCTTTCAAATCTGATAACTTACCCTTAGCCTTTAAGATTTGTATTCCTTTTTGACTCATATGACCCAATTGGTTATGCCACATGCATGCATATGAATCTGAAGTAGATAATGTAGAAAAGGAATCAGTAATACAGGTAGATAAATATAACATTCCTACCTTCTTACCTCTTGCCACAACAAAAGCACCCTTGGTGACTTTCCAAGAGTCTCCTGTAAAAGTAACCATGCAACCAGATTCACCTAGTTGCCTTATAGAAATAAGATTTCTCCTAAGGCTTGGCACATGTCTCACATCTTTCAATACCCATGTATTTCCATTTTGTAATTTTAGATGAACTTCCCCTTTACCAGTAATATTACAAGGTTCATCATCACCCAAATAAACATGCCCAAAATTTCCTGGACATAATTTTTGAAATAACCCTTATTAGGGGTTGCATGGAAAGAAGCTCCTAAATCTAAAACCCATGGTTCAATTCTATTATCTAAAGAAATAATAAGATCATCTTGCATTACCTCTGGTGTAGCAAGATTGTCTTCTTTACCTTGGTCTAATTGTTGATTCTCTTTATCCTTTGACCAACAATATTTCTTTGCATTTCCTTTATTTCCACATTTCCAACAAGTAATTCCCTTACTGGATTTAGATTACTATCCCTTGACTTTGATTTCCCATTACTCTTACTCTTCGATCTCTCATTCGCCGCCCTTGCTTTCTAGATTCAAAGCATTTCCAGATGATGATTCCTCTATACTCTTCCTGTGAATTTCTTCATTCAATATTATACTAACCACGTCATCAAACTTCAAAATAGTATTAGCAGATGTTGTATTACTAATAGCCATTACCAAGTTATCCCAACTATCAGTCAAAGAACATAATAATAAAAGTGTTTTTACTTCATCATCAAATGGTATTTCCACTAATTTTAATTGATTTACAATAGATCAGAAATCATTCAAATGACTAGATGAAGATCCACCTTCATGCATCTTAGAACTAAATAATTTCTTCATCAAATAAACTTTATTTGAAGCATTAGGTTTGTCATATAAATTAGCAAGAAATTTCATTAACTCTACCATAGAATTCACTTCTGTAATATTGGAAGCCACAGATGCTGCCAAACTCAATCTTATAGATCCCAAATCCTTTCTGTCAAGAATCTTCCATTATTCATCAGTCATCTTCGTAGGTCTAGACTTCTCATCCAATGGTAAATACAAATCTCTTTGATACAGATAATCCTCAATCTGCATCTTCCATAATTGATAATTTCGGCCATCAAATTTCTCTACCTTGTATTTTTTTATTTTGCCATTGTTGTAGCTCCCACTCAATCAGAAAACCCTCTGTGAGTAAATCTATCAACACACAAAACCCTCAAACAAAGATTTGATACTAGTTGTTAGGGTTAGCACACTGGTTGTATAGATAATATATCATATCTAAGCATACATGTAAATAAAAGTAGATATTCTACCAGAAGAAATATATAAACCAAGAGACATAAATCAACACCAAATTTAACGTGGTTCACCCAATGTGGGCTACGTCCACCAAGAAATAAGCCAATCTATTATCCAAAGCTTTGACAAGATATACAATGAAGATTTACAATCTTCCACACCTCTCAGATGTACAGTACTTTCTTTCCTCAAGCTTTTGCTTCATCACCAAGAATTCTCTCTCTCACCAACTTTTGCAAGTTCTTTCTAATTCTTGTTAATCTCTTACTTCTAAACCCTAGATTTATGCTTATATAGTCGTTTATAGACTTAGGGCACTTAGCCATACAATTACAATCAATAGATATACTTTAATGCTAAAAATAGATCTAATTCGAGAGTTAATTAAAACATTATCACACGCAGAGTAATCGATGTTGGTTAGTCCTAACCGTTGTTGGTTCCTTCCCCGACTAAGCGATGTCGGTCCTGGTGACCGATGTCGGTTACCACCTAACCAATGACGATTCATTGTATTTTCTAGCGAGTTTCCATTGCATGCTAAACTTAAGTAATTAAGCTCCACAACTCAACAAATATCATTAGGCATGATATATCCTATGCGATTGGAATTGTTTCTATATTCATGTAAGATCCTTATGTGACCATTAGAAAATGACAACAATGATTCTAAGGTATATCAAAGGTATAATCAATTATGCTTTGTGTTATTCTTCTTGTGATAATGCATAATTATTTGGTTATTGTGATTCTGACCATGTTAGTGATATTGTGGATATGTTTTCAAGTTGGGTGCAGGTGCAATAACTTGGAGTAACAAGAAGTAACCAAAATTATCTATCTCTTCTACTGAAGTAGAGTATAGAAGTGTTATGGAAGCAGAAAAGGAAGCCATGTGGCTCAAAATATTGTTGAAAGAACTTTATATGGGCATCAAAGGAAGCACTCCACTTCTATGTGACAACCAAAGTTGTATTGTTCTTGCAAACAATCAATCCAACATCAAAGAACCAAGCATATTGAGATTCATGTACACTTCATTCAGGAAAGAGTTCTCAATGGTGATATTGATCTCAAGTTTTGTTTCATTGATGAGTAAGTTGTAAACATTTTTACTAAGCCCTTGGTTCTACAAAGCTAAGCAAATTTGGTGTTGTGTTAGGCATTTTAGACATTAGATTTTGTGATCATATGGATGACGTTGATATTCACCTCTCGAATCAATAAATCATATGTTGTCTAGCTCTTATGATCGTGTGAATGACGTTGATCTTCACCTCTGAATCATTTTATTTTTTGCCTTTCAGATCTTCCCTTGAGGGGGAAATAAGAAATGAGCATTTTGTGTGTTTTTACTTATGTAATGTCATCTCTTAACGGCTTGAATGTGTCAAAGTGGATACTCTCAAGACTATTTCTATGTTATTTAAGTAAATTGTCATATATGTGAATTTTACTTGTAATCCCCAACAAAGCATTAGATATGTTGAGTTTATTAACTCCATAGTTTGATATAAGTCTTCATCCTTAATCACTTTATCTTGAGAATTTGTAATGTTCCTTTGTATTACAATTTTTATGGAATCCATGGAACACTACTTTGAACAACGCAAAACTAGTGTCTCATAGCTTCTCTAAAACCCAAAATGTGTTTTGCAATTGTTCATGACTTGTATAAGTCTCGTGCAGGACACTACGGTAGTATACCGTGGAGTTGAAAACCCCACATGACTAGCTGCTTTAGTGCACCTGCGTAACCGCAAACCCGTGGAATAAGTGTTTTTGGATGCTAGCCTAAATCATGTGTTGATTTATGGATTGTAATTATTTTTGTACTAAAAGGTGACTTGGCATAAGGAACAAACTTTGACATGTTTTTGCATGTTTCCCTACTTAACATTAAGGGGGAGTGTTGGGTGTATAACATTTAGTAGGAAAATGCAAGTATTTATAAAACCCGCTAAAGACAATGAATTTTTGGTTTATATATTATATCTAAAATATAAGCATGTCGAACCTAACAAGTTAGATTTTAAGAGTTAATGACCACCCACCTTGTATAACAAGGTGATCTCATTAGAAATTGGTTACACATGTTGTAACATATATGCAAGCTATATGTGCGAGTAGATTTCAGATACATGAGGTGAATGAGGTAAAACTCATGAGTGAATGTATGAGGAAGTTTGTAATACCTTATTAAAGGTGTAACTGCATGTGGAAATAGTGGGAGTGTTGGGTGAAAGTTTATTCTCAATAAAGATAAGTGATTTTCAGTGGGTTTTTTACCTTCCATGGTTTTCCCACTTATACCTTGTATCATTATGTTCATGTTATTACATTATCTAATATGCAATATAATCATCTTAATCTATGTTTAAATTAATGCACTTCATAAACTATAATCTTTGGCAATTTATAATTTGGATCTATAATTTATAACATTATTCATCTCGTAAATTTCCTAACATTTATTTCATATCATTCTTTGACAAGCCTTGCTAATTGTTAGAACCTCGATATGGTATTATTATTATCTATTACATGTAATTGGATTTTTTAGTTATATAAATAATCATACAATTTTTTTGAAAATACTTTATAGGTATGGCTTGACCAAGATTAAAGTTTGAAATGAAGTGAAAAGAAGAGCATATCAAAGAAAATATCGTTGAAGAAGACAATAAGTAAATTATAGATGCAATGAGAGGAGCAAAGGAAACGTCGAAACGATAAAAATAGAAAAATATTTGCAGAACACCGGGCTGAATTAACAAATGAAGAATTAGATGCAGAAAAATGAAAACATGCAAATAAGATGATAAAAAATTGTATACGATCATCTCAAGATGATTCGCATGTATCAAGAACAAGGTTATAAAGATAAATTCATTCAAATCGTTGCTTGAGGAAGAAAGAATACACTGAGATAAGAACTTCTTCATGAAATATCTCATATATTGGTTGGTAATGTTGAAGCTAATTCTAGGGAGGAAATTCAATATTAGTGGATCACATGATCGAAACACTAGAAAACTTGGCTGAAGATATAATGGATGTCGATGTTAGAAATAATGTAGAGAATAATGGTGTGCAAGAAGAGACAACATTACAACCAATAATAACAATGAGAAGAAGAATAATGAAAAATAATTATTTACAAGGGAATTCAACAACCGAACCTAGAAGAAGAAGACAAATTCAAGACTTTTTGTCACATGGATCGTGCACCTGCAGAATCGTCGATGATCTAGTGCAAAGATGGCAACATTGATGAGGGCCGTTAATCCTCACCATTAATAATGTCAATCCAAGGATAATGTCGATGGTTGTATGGAATAAGAGAAGAAGATATTTGGAAAACAACTCCTTTAAACACAAACCAAACTTGCATAAAATAAATCACACTTGCGTGAAGGAAATCACACTTGAAGGAACAAAAACACACATAAATTGAAATTGTTGAATTGGAAATAAACATAATTGAACAAAACACATGCAAGTTCACAACAGACTGAATTTTCACAATACAAAGAGAAAAACAATACAACAGAATGAATTATCAGACAAATGAATAAACATAAACATAAATACACATATCCATCTTCCTTGAAATGAGTAGTCACTCATTCTTGGAAGAGGATTTAAATTTCCGAGATCTTAAAACTATAGAATATTTGAGAGGAAAGAACAAATCTTTATTTCTTAGGGAAAAAAATACATATCTCCGTGTGGAAATTTGCATTTATTATTCATGTATCCAAGCAAATCATTATTTTAGGAAATACAATCTGATCTTATCTGTATTCCAATCATAACAACTAAGATCTCCATCTCCACAAAATATGGAGAGAGATATATTATTGGAGTCAAAGTCTTATCTCGTTGTTTTAGGAAGATTTGCTCCCAAATATTCTCCTTGCTTTTTGGTAACAAGAATCACAATGATTTTATTTTCCTACATTATTGGAAGGATTTTTTTCCTCAAAAGATGATTTTGACCAAATACCTTTCCCGGATTTTCCATTTGACTTTTTTTTGTATTGTGGAACTTTTAACGCTTGTCTAATACACTTTTCCTCATACTACAGTTCACTAAAAGTTAGATTTATCTTTATTAGTAAAACTTGTAGCAAATTTGAATGATTTTTGTTAAACACATTGCTATGAACAAAAACCTCTCTCATATTTTCTGTTTGAATTTTCTGTTTCTATTTGTGGAATTTTTGGTGCTCATCTGATACATTTTTTCCTTGGACTGCCAGTTCACTAAAAGTTATATTTCTCCTTATTGGTAAAACCTGTAGAAAATATGAATGAGGTTTATATTAAAAACATTGTTATAAACAAAAACCTCTCTCATATTTTCCATTGGATTCTATAATTATTCACAATTCCTCAAAAACTGCCATTCTATTTAAGCAGGTTCCAGAGCTAACGTTACTATATTGATACAGTTCCGTGAGCTAAATTCAATGGTTATGGAGCTAATGTTACTCTATTGATACAGGTTCCGAGCTAACTCCAATGGTTCGGAGCTAACGTTACTCTATTGATGCAGGTTCCAAAGCTAACTCCAATGGTTCCAGAGCTAATGTTACTCTACTGATGTAGGTTCTGAAGCTAACTCTAATGTATCCGGAGCTAACGTTACTCTGCTGATGCAAGTTCTAGAGCTAACTCCGATTATTCCGAGCTAACTAAAACAACTATAACTTTTGCATATGATCTCAGATTGAGATGATTCTTTTTTTGAACTTGCATAATTTTTCAAGAGGAATCTAGATATGAAATAATATTTAAGTTTAAATGTATTGTTCATGATCAATTCCACTTTTCCCAAAACTAGCATTATCTTTCCTTTATGGCCTACATACACAAGAATTTTCATCTTTTCCCAAATAATCAATAGGATTAGTCAAAAATATATATAGCAAAATATTTCTAAAGAATGAACAAGATATATATCCTATATTCTATCTTAAGCAAACTATAAGTTCCAAGATTACATTTAAATCCACTTTCAAAGTTAACTTGGAAGGAAAAAATAATGGTAATTTATGGCCAATTTATGGCCTCATCAAACATCCCCAAGGTGTGGGACCTTGGCTCCTTAGGATGAACCTCCAGGAGAAGGATGACTTCCTACTAAACTATGTGCATCTGATTGAAGATCAAGGTTCAGAACTACAATACTTAAAATAAACTACTCTATCTGATTCTTGGGGAAAAGGGATAGAAGGATAACTGAAATATATGTATATATATATAAAGGTGATGCACTAAAATTTTAAGGAAAAATAGATTCGCTCCACATGCATAGAGTATTACTACAAAATAATATATAACATGCACAACTTCTTATTATCTTTTCAGTCAAAGCTTTATGAATATAAAACTTAGAATAACATAAGGGATTCTATATCTTCCACAACTGAAATGAATAAGTTTGTATACCACAACTTGCAATTTAAATAAAGAAATATAGCTAATATGAAGGCAAGATAAATCATCACATACAAGGAACTGAAAGCATTTGCAAGTACTAAATGAGTTACAAAATGCATAACACATCAAATAGTCGAAGGCAAAATATTTCTCTATATATTACTAATGCTAAAGCTTGTACATGAAAGTCCAAAAAAATGATAGAGCCTCCTTACAATAAGATCCAAAAGTAACCTATTACAAAATGCATTCTTGTATTTATAGACTATGGGGGTGAGAAATTATATCTCCCTCAATTAATCCTTACATGCTAAAAATAGAATATAGTTACATTGAGTAAACAATATCCCAAAAAAATAGAAAATTTGTTGTGGAGGTTTGACTGGGTCAAACTTGTAACTCGAATGGTGTTGCATCTTGGAGACTGTGTAAAAATGGTAGCCAAGTTCAACTAGGTTTTACGTTACCCTTTTCTTGATCTAATTCTTCTTCTCTTTCTTCAATAGCTACATTGTGCATGTAGTCTATAAATTGTTTGATGATATCTTGAACTCCCTTGTCATCTGGTCCACACACAATGATTCGGGACCTTGGCTAATTCATCTTCTTTAAGAAATTTCCTAGTAAACTTTTAGTCGATTTATAAATTTCTTGATCGACTCAAGCAATTTTGGTATAATACCAACTTGTGGATAGAATCGAGACCAAAGGAATTTGTTACCTTGTTTTCTTCATTTACCAGGTTCTTGAATTGGGTAATAATTTTTTCAACTGGAAGTGCGTCAATATTATTATCTCGCATCTACCTCGATTCTCTTCTCATCCACAATAGATCAAATTCATCCATAATTTCATTAAGGTCATTAACTACCTCGATTTTCTTCTCATCCAACTTATACATGGATTCTTAAAACATCCAGACTCAGATCTTCGTGGCTTCATTATATTTGAACATTTTTGAGGTATCCTCAATGATCCCTTCTTCCAGAAGTAGATCTAATTTCATGTTTCGTACCTCTCTCCATGTCTCAAGAGTGAGTTCTAAATTGTCTCTTTCTTCGGTGAGAAATTCATTCATCTTGGAGACAGTATCCTTCTCAGAGTGCAATTCATTATAAAGGTCAACATTATCTTTAATCACCTTCTCTCCTTCCAAAATTAAATTTTCAATCCACGCTCCTACTACTCGACCTTGATGTCCAATCTTCTCAATTACAGAGGTGTCATCAAATTTTGGAGGTACAGCAAGGGTAGTAGTTAAAAGCACCTAAACTTTACAAAGAAAATTGCATAACTAAGGAAGGCTAACACCGTTACCACCTCTAGTCAAGGTTTTAAGTCTAGGAATGTAACATTAAGATAGAAGCTTAAAGGAATGCTTAACTAACATGAATATAATTTGAAATCTAACTAAACATGCCTACTAATATGTCTAATTACATAACATGGGCCTAAAGATACCTAAGAGGGCAATCAAATGGTATGGTTGCTACTCCAAACAAGGTGAAATGGCCTCTCCAAATGACTACATTATTATTTTGAATATCCATGTTAACCCCATTGAAGACTTTAGGCAAGGATTGAGCTTGGCTATAAATCATATTTATTATATGAGATGCAAATCAAAGCATGGTGTAAAGTATAAAGGAATGAGATGCACCCTTTTTATAGTTTTCATTTTTGGAAAAGCTTGTATTTTGGTGCATATGGGACTAAAAGCCCCAAATTAGATTAGAATTTCTAATCATGATTAGGCCTTGCTAATCACAATTAGTGAATTACCAAGTGATTAAGAGGTGTGGAGCCTTAATCGACCGCTTAGTGTCAACTAGGAGGCTAGGATAAGCTTTTGAACCTTGCTGAGACATTTTGGAGGTGAATGAGGTGATTTTGAGTGGTTGGAAGAGGGGTTTAAGCCAATATTATGGTTATTGACCAAAACAAGGGTAAAATAGGCTTATTTAGCTTATAAACACTAATTGTCTATTTTGAAGAGGATTTTGACTTACGATTCGTTGTAAAGTTGCGTCATGAATGCAAAAGAGATTTGGTGATCAGTGAAATGCTTGTTAACCAACCAAAGTGGCAAGAAACTTTAGTTAATTAGAAAAGAACACTAATTATAACGGATTTGAGAAGAATAAGAGTGATTTGCGTGTGTTTTGGCAATAAGATTGTAAAAGTGGAATTTAGATGTCTACATTTGCCCTTGTTTGAGGTGAAGTTAGTAACTTCACTTCAAACATAGTAGACCAATGTAAAACAAGTAAATTTTTGAAGAAAAATTAGTAGGATGAAGGATTCCCCCTCGAATGTCGAGTGGTTGATAAAAGATGTCAATCAATGATCGAAAATATGATTGAAATGGGTAGAAGTAAATAGGTAAGAACAGGCGCAAAACCCTTAGGTATTTAGAAGGAATAAGGATGGGGATAAACATGGTTATTTATTACCCCAAGTGAGTTTGAGGAGAAAAATTAGTAATGATAATAAATGATAATGGAGAAGAAATGATTAATGGAGAAATATAGGACAAGTCCAACCTTTGCATCCAGCCTTTCCATAAGCAACCGGTTTATATCATTTTTCCCCTAGGTCTACATCATCGACCTTTATTTAAAATAAAAAAAAGTGTAAGATAACATGAAAAGATAAATTACTAACAATTGTTTACTACTAAAAATATGTAACTCCATGCAACATACATTATGCAATGCAATACGAGAAAGTAAAATTATATTTAGCTCCATGCAACATACATTTATGCAATGCAATACGAGAAAGTAAACACACTAACCTAATAGAGAAATTAGTAAAATCATACATATTCAAATAAATAACGTGTTGCACCCATGTTTTTATTATCAAGTTAGTTCCCAAATGTTCGTGTTGTATGCGACAAGGGTTAAAAATGATTCCTAAGCAATAACACATGCAATGGAAAAAAGCGTAGTGCCCACTTCCCTTTTACACCTTTTTTATACTAATCATGACAATGTTGACTATATTATGGACACTATTATAGTTTTGTTTCAGTATGATGTTAAATGTTAGATCATGAATTTTTGTTGACTTGATTCAGTTATGATGCATGATGATTATTAGAGACATTTTATATGTTGATGATGTTATACTGTTGGACATGGTTATATGATGGATGTTGTTTGGAATTGTGATATGTGGATATTTTGATTAGACCTAGAAAATTAAAATTGGATTAAAATTGATGATGATATAGTTGTTAATGAAATTGTGAGTGATGTTGTTGATTGTCATGATAATAGTTGTGATTCACATATATATTCATGACCTTGAAATTATATTTATATTCATTTGGATGTTCTAATATAGCCATGAGGCCGAAGGAGGTATTTGTCTTTTGCAGGTTAATATATCACAACAAACATCGGGGGATTGGAGACCAACCACATTGGAATTCTAGATGAATTCAATAAGGTCACCATGGCAACTAGTATTTGTTGTGTGTGTTTGTATTTTTTTGTTAGGGATTCCCATGGGGGGAATCACCTTTAAATGTGACCAAGGGATTTTATTTTTTTCTTTTATTTGGTCCCTTTTGTTTAATTTTTGAATGTGTTTTATGTGGTTAACTTACCCTTTCATTATTTATTTAATGTGGTGTTAATATTGTGAGTAATCATAATGTTTAGTTAATTAATTAAAAGATGTCATAAGAATGTAATTAATAGAGTTGTTGGTCATGTTTTAAAGTATTGTAAGAATGTGTAAGTGACCTAGTAAGTGATGTGTAAGTTAACTTTTGAGTGTGAAACACTCCATCTTCTTGTAAATTTGAATTTTTCCTTGGAGGCTAATTTTGGAGGCTTGTGGGATAAGTTAAACTTGTCTCATGCCTCTTAAATTTACATACCAACCTTGCCTATGGTTGGAGGGTTAAATTTATACCTTTTTATGCATTTTTACAAGTCAAGTTGAATGTTGTAATTGCACTTTTCTTACATAATTTAATTTCAGTCCTTATGGGGTATGGGCTTGTTTGAGTGTGTAAGTAAATCTGTCATATTATTCACCCACTTATTTATTATGCTTTGGAGAATGAAGTTGAATTTTGGGGTTGGGGTTGAGGATGTGTGATGTGGCATCCTACATGGATCCACCTCATCCTCTTCTCTTCCCTCTTCTATAAAATTTGAATTGCTTGCCTTGTTTTGGGTTGCTTCACTTTTGGAGACTTCATTTTGGGTGAATTTTTCTTACTATTTTGGGAGCTCTTGCTTGGAGAAGTTTTGGAAGATTGTTGCATGCTTGTGCTTGGCTATTTTGGATTGCTTGCATTGGGATAAAGCTTGTTGTTTTGGAACTTGGAACAACTCCATCATGGAGAGGTAGGAGTTTGGCTCTTGAAATGCTCTTCTTGTATATATGTGAATGTTTTGGTATATACTATGGGTTGTTGGGTAGATGGCCTAGGAATGGTGTAGGAGAAGACTATGGGATTTTTTTGGGAGGCACAAGTGATTTTAGGGAGGTATAAGGGTAGAGGGAGTGGGGATTTGGGTTCCACCTTACAAAGAAATAGCTTGCATTTCTTTACTTGTTATGGGGTACCATAAGAGGTTGGGGAGACATAAGAAAATGTGAGGAATAAGGGTACTTGGGGGAGGCATAAGGGCATGATAGTGTTTTGAAATGATATTCATATATATATATATATATATATATATATATAGGTGGGTTGTTCTCGATTGATGATACCCATTTTCCCCTTTGGGAGGCATAAGTAGGATCCCCCATAACTTCTTGCTCCTTTGGCTTGCTTGATGAAGCATTTGTATTGTTTGTCATGTTTTAATGTAGTTGTAAACTACATTCTGTTTGGGATTGTGTTTTATTGTAAAAATGTTGCTTGTGTGTTTGTGGAATCTGTTGTTTCCATGAGTTAGATCACATATTTTATTGCATTGTGGTTGGGGCTCGGGGGCCAATGAAGAAGGATGGCTTCTCCTCTTCATTGGATGTCTTGGTTGGGTGGAGAGCGTTGCCTTTCCCCTACTCCTGTTGTGATCAAATTGGAAGAATGTGAAGAATGCATGTTGTTATTCTAGAGCTGAGAAAAGACAGTTTGACAGTCCCTTGTGAAATGAAATCTCATTGTAACCTTTCCCACTTGAACTTGTAAATGGTTGTAATGGAAATATGTTGTATTGATTGCAAGTTGTATATTGAAATGTAAAAGAGTTATACTTTGTTTTTCTGTTTTGGAAAGAATGTGAAAGAAAGATACGTGTTTTTGTATGTTGCATTTTGAAACCAAATGGAAAGGAAGTTGTAAGAGTTCTTTTAAATTAATGGAAGTGTTTTCCTTGTTCATATGATATTCTCCCATTGGAAATCTGCGTTTATCATGCACTATGAAGTCCCTGTTTAGAAAGTGGAAATGTGAAACACGTGAGAAGAAAATGTATTATTTTGTCCTGTATATAATATATGTTTTGGAAGGAATAAAAGAAGAAAGGTTGTAATGTTGCATTTTGGAATCTATATAGGATTGCAATACCTTTCTCAAATTGCATTGTTGTATTGAATCTGATCATTTCAATGTATTTAAATCTCTGTTTAAATGAAGTAAATGTGTATGAAGGAAAATGCAGAACTTTGTCTCTGAAATGTGTAAAGTTGGAAATCAGAATTGTATTTTGGATTTCGAATGGTTGGAATTAAATCAACTAATGTGTTAGATTGGAATTGGAATTTATTCTAAATACTTGGAAGAAGAAAGTGGCAAATATAACCATTAAAATTTGATCCCTATTTTTGTAATTTCAAACTAGCAATTATCAAAAAAAAAAATGCATCAGTTCAAACCTGAAAAAATAAAATAACAAATTAAATGATTAAATTGAAGTAGTAGGCCCTAAAAAAATTCAAATAGACAAAAATACTTAAAGGAAATATTTCAAAGCTTAGCAAAATCGGGCTCAACTATTTTACAGTCATTTTGCTGTCAAGAAATGAAAATGTTCAAATTGCAAATCTATTAGACAAATTGAATCTTGAATCCTTCCTTAAATCCATCTAAGAACATGTCCCCATGTCTATTTGACATGTTGAGAGAGGAAGAAGATCAAATTGGATAAATCTCACAAGTTAAAATTTACCGAGTTCGATCTGTAAAATATTACAGAAGTTTTTTTAAAATTTACCCCTTAAATTTTATCAAAATTAAAAATTAATGATTTCGGACAAATAAGACATCGAGATATTTCCATAAAGTCCTCATTTGCCCAAAACTGAGCTCTCTATCAAAATTTATGGCTTTATGAAGTTTTCTTCCTAGGCGTCAAAATAATTGGGAAAATTTTCCTTAGTGGGCCAGCTCATGGCCCGAATTTTCCCTTAAGCACTTAGGAAAATTTTCAGGAATTTTTCAAATTTTCCCCGCCACCCCACTAGCTACAGCCAATCAGAAGCTACCACGTGGCACCATGAGGTGTCAGCGGTGGGACGGATCTCCTTTTAACTTAGCGCTCCCGAAAAATTTTGGGAAAAATTTCTAAATTTTCCCCGCCAACTCGCAACCAATCAGGTGATGCCACGTGGCATCACGAGGCATTGGCAGTGGAGCGAGTCCCTTTTTCCTTTTTTTGCTTCAGAAAATTTTGGAAAATTTTTCCATGTTTTCCCCGCCGTCCCGCATGAGCCCGCAGCCAATCCGGAGCTACCACATGGCATCGCAAGTGTCGGCGGAGGCACAGTCCTTGTTATCCTCTTAGCCCTTCATGGCGTTAAGAAAATTTTCTCCCCGCCACTCCGCTTTCCTCACTTTAGCTTAGGTGATGCCACATATTCCTTGTGGCTCATAGACTCATGGGCACAATGTTGGCTTTTCACCCCGCACGGAAATTTTTCCAAATGTCTCCCGCCGCCCTGTTCCCCCCGCATTGGCTTGAGAAGCGCCACATGTCCCTTGTGGACTTGCAGACCCGCGGGTGCGCGGGCACAAAGATATTTTTCACCCCACATGGGAAATGTTAAAAATTCTCCCTACGGCCCGCCAACCTACCTCTTAGGCAAATTTTCACCCCTAGCCCACAAGCTCGCTCTTGGGGAAAATTTTCACCCCAAGGCCCGCCGGCCCATAACTTGAGAAATATGAGGAGTTAGGAGGACTTATTTATATCAATGGAAAGGTGAGGAAATTTCCTATCCAATGGGAATGATTTAGGAAATTTTTGAATGTGTTAAGTGTGATAAAAATAAAGTTAAAACTTTAAGCCTATCAGAGGGTGGGTATGATGAGGAATTTCCCTCTAAACCTAATTGAACCTTCTAACCCTAAATTTTGGACCTTATGACCTCTAATAATTTTTAATAAAAGAAAATTATGTTCTAGTGGATTAGAATTGTTTTGGAACTTGTTAGTGACAGTTGTTGCCTTGTAACCTAGTTGTAGACTCTTTTAATTAAAAAAATATTCCATAATTTTTTCTAACTAATCCTAGGTTGTTTCTTAGGTCTCAAGTGGGTTATTTTTAGCGGCGTTACAAAAATGGAGGACACAATTAGTCCTATAGAAAAACCTTTGTGCACTACAACACGAGTCTCAAGCAACTCATTGTTGCATGGGAGTACCAACATAGTATGCAATGAGTTTTTGTTAATGGGGGTAGATCATGATGATTTGCAAGTCATTTGAGACCGTAACAAGTAAAAACCGTAGAAAGATGATTTTGTAAGACATATTTAAATGTTTGAGGATGATGCAATTGACACAGGTTTTAGTTGCATATATGTTGTTTACCATTTTTAAAAAAATTAAATTTTTACAATTTTTGGATTTTTAATAATTTTATCATTTTTTTAAAAATTTTTGATTGTTTTAATTTTTATGTTCTTATATATATATATATATATATATATTATAGAAGAAATAATGAAGTCACGAGACAACATT
This sequence comes from Taxus wallichiana var. yunnanensis, assembly GCA_018340775.1. Lineage (NCBI taxonomy): Eukaryota > Viridiplantae > Streptophyta > Pinopsida > Cupressales > Taxaceae > Taxus > Taxus wallichiana. The sequence continues at coordinate 193,274,993 of CM031239.1, forward strand.
AAAAGTGACCGCAAGGCAAAAAAATGCCCGGGTAGTAGAAAAGGTCGCCGGAAGCAAAAATATGCCCCAATGTAGCAAAAATGTGCCAAAAATAATTATTTTTTAAAAAATAATCATCACGGCTAGTGTTAGAGGAATTTTAGAAGATACACGGCGGTCTCGAGGCACTTTGGGAGCGAGAAACACACCACGGGAGGTAGAAATGAGCATATAAGCCACCATTGCAAGTTATTTTACCACATTTGCTTATCCTTTAATTATGAATCGAGCTCGAACTACGAGAGGAAATAGCTAGGAGAGTGAATCGAAGGTACCGTGTAGACCTCGTGAGGTACTACCTAAGACTTCCAATAGATGGACCACAAGTACACAATTCTCCCTTTTACCGTGGCAGTTCAAATTTTTGAATTTTTAACAGAAAACATGCATTTTTAGGTTAAATTTAGGGAAAAGCGGGGGCCGCCTATGATAGTTGTCTTAATGTATTTTTTTTTTCTTTCCAAAGCATGGGTACTGTGATGGCTTCCTTTTTGGCTTTTGTAAAAAATTTGTGTCGGCATGGGTGCCTATATGAAGCAATTTTTTTATTTGTTTAGATTTTTTGCAGCATGGGTGCACTGGGCACTGCTTATTTGAGAAAAGTTTTGATTTTTTTGAGATGTGTTTGCACAAAGATGGGTGCTGTGTTGAGAAAAAATTTCAATTTTTTTAGTTTTTTTGGCCATCATGGGCACACAGGTGCCTATCTTGAGCCGCTTTTTTTATTTTTTGAGTTTTTTTGGCCAACATGGGTGCTTGGCCTCCTATCTTGAGCGAGTTTTGAGTTTTTTTGCATTTTGTTTGCCAACATGGGCACTTGGGTGCCTGTGTTGAGAAAGTTTGATGAGTTTTATGTATTTTACTTCACAAAGATGGGCACCTGTGCCCCTGTCTTTGAGCCAATTTTTGAACTTTTTGAGATTCTTTGCCAGCATGGGCACTTGGGCACCTGTGTTGAGCAAATTTTGTAATATTTTTAGATTTCCTTGCCAACATATGTGGAGTTATGGAGCTTAATCACTTCACTGGCATACTTTTGTAAACTTGCTTTGGAATACACATGTAGAATTAGGGTTGGTTGACGAACCGTCGTCAATCACCCATGGACAAGTATCGATCAAAGGAGGAACCGACATCAGTTAGGGCTAATTGGCATCGTTGTATGTGCATGACTACTATAATTAAGTTGTGGGAATTAGATCTATCTTTAGTTATAAAGTGAATCTAATGGTTGTAATTGCATAACTAAAGTTCCCTAAGATTATAAATGCATATATAAGCATAAAGCTAGGGTTTAGAAGGTAGAATTCAATTGAGAATAGAAAGAAGTTTCCTTTTGAGATAAAAAGAGAAAATTGTAAAGAAGAAAGTATAGGACATCCAAGAAGGTGTGGAAGATTGTAAATCTTCGTTGTATTTCCTCTGTGATAATGAATTGGTTGTTTCTTTGTGGACGTAGCCCACACTAGATGAACCACGTTAAATCTTGTGTATTATTTCTTCTTGTTTATTTCGTATTGATTAATTTTATGCTTAGATTTGATTAATATATCTGTACAACCGGTGTGTTAACCCCAACAACTGGTATCAGAGCATCTTTTTTTGAGGGTTGTGTGTGTTGACAGATTTACTCACAGAGGGATTTCTAATTGAGTGGGAGCAAAGCAATGGGAGAAGAAGGAAAATTCAGAGTAGATAAATTTCATGGTCGTGACTTTCTATAATGGAAGATACAGATGGAGAATTATCTATATCAGAAATATTTATACTTACCGTTGGATGAGAAGGCAAGACCTACAAAGATGACTGATGAAGAATGGAAAATTCTTGATAGAAAGGCTCTGGGATCTATAAGATTGAGTCTGGAAGCATTTGTGGCTTCGAATATTACCGAAGCAGGATCTACGGTAGATTTGATGAAATCTTTAGCAAATCTATATGAAAAACCTAGTGCTTCAAATAAAGTTTATTTGATGAAAAAAATGTTTAATTTAAAGATGCAAGAAGGTGGATCTGCATCAAGTCATTTGAATGATTTTTGGTCTATTGTAAATCAATTAAAATCAGTTAGTATTTTGTTTGAGGATGAAGTGAAAGAAATTTTATTATTATGTTATTTTCCAGATAGTTGGGATAACTTGGTAATGGTTGTTAGTAATACAACGTTTACTACTATTTTTTAAAGTTTGTATGATATTGTTAGTATAATCTTAAATGAAGAAATACACAAGAAAAGTATGGGGAGAATCATCATCTAGGAATGATTTGAATGTAGAAAGAAGGAAGGCATAAGGAGATATCTAAGAGCAAGAATAATGGGAAATCAAAGTCTAAGAATGGTCTATCTAAATCCAAAGGTAGAGGTATAACTGTTGGAATTGTGGAAAGAAGGATTGTTGGTTCAAGGAAAACAAAGAGAATGTACCGAGAGATAGGTAACGAGGCAAATGTTGTTACAAAAGAGGTAATGCAAGATGCCCTAATTCTCTCATTGGATGATAAAATTGAGTCATGGATTTTAGATTCAGGAGCTTCTTTCCATGTAACCCTAATAAGGGTTATTTCGAAATTATTTCAAGGTAATTTTGGTCATGTTTATTTAGGAGATGATGAACCATGCAATATTACTTTGGTAAAGGTGAAGTTCATCTTAAATTTCAAAATGGAAATACATGAATATTGAACTATGTGAGGCATGTTCCAAGCCTTAAAATAATTCTAATTTCTGTAGGACAATTGTGTTAAACTGATTGTATAGTTACACTCACAGACGAATGTTGGAAAGTTACCAAGGGATATCTTGTTGTAGCAAGAGGAAAGAAGGTAAGATCACTTTATTTTTCTACCTATATTATTGATTCCTTTTCTATTCCATATACTTAATATTCAAATACAATCATGTGGAAATATCAGCTAGGACATATGAGTGAAAAGGCAAAGGGTAATTTGAGATCCGAAATGTGCGGATCTTGATTTCGTGAGCATTGTATTTTTGAAAGTAGAAGAGAGTGAGATTTACCAAAGTGGGGAAACAAAGAAGAATCATAAATTGGATCTTGTACACCCAGATGTGTGGGGACTATCCCAGGTAGCTTCTCATGGAGGAACCCAATACTATGTTACTTTCATTAATGATGCCACAAGAAAGGTATGGATTTATTGTATTAATCGTAAATATGATGTTTTTGAAACTTTTAAAATATGGAAATCCCTTGTTGAAAATGAATCGAATTCAAAGTTAAAGTGCCTTAGATATGAAAATGGTGGTGAGTACTACAAAGAAGGCTTTCAATGATTATTATTCGAAAAATGGAATATGCAGAGAAAGGATGGTTCCTAGAACACCACGGGAGAATGGTGTTGCAGAGATAATGAACAGGACAATCATGGAACGTGCTAGAAGCATGAGGATACATGTTGGATTTATCTTACGATTTTAGGCGAAGCAGTAGAAATGATGGTTTATTTGATTAATCGTGGGACCTTCAAGTACACTTTGAATGGTGGAATACCTAGGAAGAATTTTAGACTGGAAAAGAGGTAGATCCTTATTTTCTTATAGTATTTGGCTCATAATATTTTGTTCATATTAATAAGGAAAATGAAAAGAAATTGGATGCTAAATCCAAAAGATGTACTTTCATTGGTTATGGCTATGGTGATTTCGGATTCTAGTTTTGGGATTTAGAAGGTTCTAAGATAATTATGAGTCGTGACATTGATTGGAATGAAAAGAGAATGTACATGGATCAAGTTTTAGTACCCAAAGGTGAACCGGTGGAGAAGTTTGTGGATGAAAATGAACTCTTGGTTCAAAATTAACACCTACATGTTTACACGGTGAATCGATATTGGTTTACCCTCGACCGCATCGGTCCCCCTGACCGGCTTTAGTTACGAAGAGACAAACGAATGTCGGTTACCCAAAATGACGTCGGCGAGAAGGTGACCAACATCGATGATTGTCAAAAGTAAATACAAATCTACATGATGAGCAGATTGAGCCTCCGACAGCCCAAATCTTAGTGAGAAGGTCACAAAGGGTAAGTAGACCTCCAAAAAGATTTTCACCTTCCTTGTCTTATTTATTATTGACTGATAATGGTGAACTAAAAGCTTTGAAGAAGCAATGCAGGATAAAGCCCACAAGTAGTGGGAGCATGGCATGAATGAGGAGATGGACTCCTTATCTCGAGAACTAGACATGGAATTTGGTTAAGTTGTTAGCAGGTAAATGAGCATTGTACAACAAGTGGGTTTACATGATCAAGGAAGAAGAGGGTGGAAAAAAGAGATAGAAGGCAAGGCTTTTAATAAAGGGATTTGCACATAAAGTAGGTATTGAATTTGGTGAAATATTTTCTCTTATTTTTAAGATGAATTCTATTCGTACTATATTGAGTTTAGTTGTAGTAGAGGATTTTCATTTAGAGCAACTTGATGTCAAGACAACATTTCTTCATGGTGATTTAGAGGAAGAGATTTATATGAATCAGTCGTTTGGGTATGAATTCAAGGGTAAGGAGAAACTTGTGTGCAGATTGAAAAAGATCCTATATGGGCTCAAGCAAGCTCCAAGGAAATGGTATATGAGGTTTGATAGTTTCATGCAAGATCATGGTTATTTGAGATGTGAATCTGGCCATTGTGTTTATTTTAAGATGCTTGGAAATGAGAGCTATATTATTTTGTTATTGTATGTGGATGATATGCTTATTACAGGATCTAGTATGCAGGACATTGGTGAGCTTAAAGAAAAGATAGCTCACATATTTGCAATGAAGTATTTGAGAGCTGCAAAGAGAATCCTTGGCATGCAAATTCACAGAGACAGGAAAAATAGGAAGTTGTATTTGTCTCAAGAGCATTATATCAATAAGTTGTTGGAAAGGTTTAATTTACAAATTTAAAACATGTACGTACACCTATGGTTGGACACTTCAAATTGAGCATAGATCAGTTTCCTACATCACACAAGGAAGTTGAGTACATGGCACAAGGTATGTATGCTTCAAATGTTGGGAGCTTGATGCATGTTATGGTTTGTACTAGACCAGACATTACACAGGAAGTGGGAGTTATGAGCAGATTTATGGCTAATCCAAGTAAAGAGCATTGGAAAGCAAGTCTAATGGATTCTCAGATATTTCAGAGGGACATCTAACATGCATTTATGTTATGGAGGGTTAGATACTACTTTACGTGGCTATGTGGATTCATACATGGCTAGTGATTTGGATGGCAGGAGGAGCACCGCTAGATGTTTTCACAGTAGGTGGCACTATAGTTAGCTGGATTTCTAGATTACATGAAGGTTATGGCCCTGTCTACTACAGAGGCTAAGTATGTTGCAGCTACAGAAGCTAGCAAGGAGATGATATGGATACGCAGGTTCATGGAAGAGTAAGGAAAGAGAAAGAGGATTGCAGATTGTACAATGATAGTCAAAGTGCAATTCATCTGGAAAATAACTTAGTGTTTCATTCTAGAATGAAACACATTCAGTTGAGATATCACTTCATACAACATGTATTGGAGGATGGGCAACTGAAGTTGGAGAAAATTCATATAAAGGAAAATCTTGTGGATATGCTAACAAAGTCATTGGCAAAGGAGAAGTTGGAGCTACACTCCACTTCTATTGGTCTTCGAGTTTGAGACTTGAAGAGGGAGAAACATGCCAAAGGAAAGGATCAGAGGATGGAGTTGTATGGTATAGTGCAAAAATTTATCTCCAAGTGGGAGATTGTTGAGTTGTGGATCTTAATCACTTTACATCGGCATGTTTTTCAGACTTGTTGGAATACACAAGAATCGACGCGTCGACGAACCACCATCGATCACCCATGGACCAATATCGGTTAGGCAAGGAGGAACCGACATTGGTTAGGGCTAACCGACATCAATTAAGGCTAACCAACATCAGTTGCCTGTGTATGACTACTATAATTAAGTTGCAGGAATTAGATCTATCTTTAGTTGTAAAGTGAATCTAATGGTTGTAATTGCATAGCTAAAGTGACCTAAGATTGTAGATGCATATATAAGCATAAAGCTAGGGTTTAGAAGGTAGAATTCAATTAAGAATAGAGAGAAGTTTCCTTTTAGAGAGAAAAAGAGAAATTTGTAAGGAAGAAAGTACAAAACATCCAAGAAGGTGTGGAAGATTGCAAATCTTCATTGTATTTCCTCTATGATAATAAATTGGTTGTTTCTTGGTCGACATAGCCCACACCCACACTTTGGGTGAACCACGTTAAATCTTGTGTATTATTTCTTCTTGTTTATTTCTATATTTATTACTTTTATGCTTAGATCGATTAATATATCTATATAGCCGGTGTCTAACCCCAACAAAGCATGGGCTTACTGTGCTAAGTAAGTTTTGCAAATGTTTGTATGTAGTGAGCCGGCATGGGCACTCGAGTGCCTTTCCCGACCTGGGTTTGGGTTTTTTGGCTTGTGTGAGGCAACATGGGTGCCTAGGCGCCTATCTTTGGCCTAGTCTGGAACTTTTTTTTTATTTTGGTGAGCAACATGGGTGCCTAGGAAGCATGGGCACTGGGCGCCTATCCCGACCTTGTTTGTGATTTTTGACATTTTTTTACCTGCAAAGATGGGTTCCAGGCACCTATGCTTTGTGCTTTTTTAATTTATTTTTTATTTTTGATCTGTGTATGAGCACTCAGTGCCCATGCTTTGAGAGCATATTTAGTGCACACATAGGGTGGGTGTTTACGCATTAAAGGTAATTTTAAAACTAATTTTAGGCAAAATATTAGTTTTTAGCAAACCCACCATAGAAGAAAAAGGTGAAATATAATGAAATTTAACGATGAAATAAAAGAATAACACACTAAACTTAGACTTTTTAGAAGAAATTATATGGTAAAATAGAAAGATAGATTAAAAAAATTGACTTGATCGGCTCTGCAACTATATTTGGATGCGCTAGGGATGCAAGAGCGGCATGCATGACTTTAGAATTTCAAGGCGATGCTTAGATGTTTAGGTGTATTTTCCTAGAGATCACCTTGGAGGTGACATGTTTATCCTATATAGCCCACATACCCCATATCTCTTTTGATCACAGTTTACTCACAACCTTAGCTGAGAGATGGTGCAATGAGAGTAAGACCTTCGACTTCCGACCGGTGAGATGAGCGTGACACTAGAGGATGTTTGGTGGATCCTACGAGTTTCGATCTAGGGTCATTTGATTACTTACGACACTCGCCCGGACCGAGTTGAGTGTTATATAGTCATGATATTTGGATTGACTGGCATTCCCCGCAGAGGTCTAATAGTTGTGGTTAGGAAATGTATGGTTGATATGCGACTACGATGGGTCCCTATATACTTATTAGCTCTTGTCAGCGGTGTGTTACTACCTAAAAAGACTAGTGCCCGATTCTCCCTGGGTCTCATTAGAGTGATCCACAGCCTGCTTCAAGGCAGAGTCTATTGCTAGGGTTAGTGTATATTGGCTCACTTATATTCTAACTTACATTTGATAGCCTATCATGGTCAGAGGACATTGGGTCCTGCTACTTTGTTACAGATCTAGGCTTAGGACCATAATTCCATTAGACGTCCTTTAAGAGCATTGAGATCTCAGGTTCTTACAGAGCCTTCTCTCCTAGATTGGGTTCCGATGGGGAAAATATTCACATGCCCACGGGGAGACAGATTACTTCCGATGAGAATTTGATGAGATATGCCCCACATGATCACCTGGTGACCATACGGCCTATATCAGTGGCCACAAGATGTAAACAAGTTGGGGACACCTGCATTAGACCACTTTATTATTGGAAGAAGGAGTCATATCTTAGAGTGGCATAGGGTGGAATGGGTTCAACATCAGTTTGGTCTTATCCAAGGGATTCCTAGCGATGAGATGTGGTACGCATGTTTCTACAGAGAGATTTTTGATATGGGACTGCAGATTAGGTTGGACCGAGCCCTTGCGAGATTTTCACAGGTAGTCTCATAGCCTTGGGTACATCGGACGTAGATAGTAGATCCGGGTACTACACCAGACTATGCAACGTGGTATGCGCTAGTGTTGCCACGTCGATTGTCTATTCCTTAGGATATATTGATCACAACGGAGCATGATGATCAGGATCTAAATTCATCGGTAGAGGCACAGGCATAGAGACAGGTAGTACCATACATGGGGGTACTAGTGCAGGATCCAATGCATGGACCTTTATCACCCCCTCACATGAGTCCATGACATAATCCACCAAGGGGTGGAGGAGAGGAATGACATGATGAGGATATGGAGGAGGACTTTCCTTATATTTAGGATACACAAGATGTGTAGGCCATGCATGATATAGCGGATATGTAGGATACACCCGATGCATGGGATGTGTAGGATACAAAGGTTATATCAGATACACATGTGACTACCTTGCATTAACAAATTTAGTAGGTGTGACCTTACGGTTTCATAGGGTAGTTGAGAGATTAGGCCATTGTTGAGAGAGATCAAGCCCTTGCAAATGGGGATCAGCTTGTCATAGAGGGAGAAAAGGCCGGGACAAAGTGAGATCGGGCCTTTGGAGGGCAAGATCGAGTTATGGTAAATAGCCTATAGTCATAGGTAGAGCGAGATCAAGCTATAGTAGAGCGAGATAAACTATGGGTAAATGGAGATCAGCTACAAGAAGAGTGTGACCAAGTGATGGTAGATAGCCTACGGATCCACAATCGGGCGAGATCGGGATATAGTAGAGTGAGATAAGCTATAGGTAGAGTAAGATCAGCTACATGAAGAGCATGATCGAGTGATAGTAGATAGCCTATAGCTATAAGTAGAGCAAGATCATATTATAAAGAGAGCGGTCACATTGCAGATAGAGCTAGCTAGCATTAGGGTAGAGTGTGATACACTCAGTAGCAAGCGAGATACATCCTCGGGGATGAAGCTGATGATTGGGAATAGTGCTACTATAACATGTGAGGCCACCTATTATAGGATTTAGTACTATGTGGTTGTTACGGTTGAGTAGAGGGTTCTTGAGTATAGTCACATAGTAGGCAGCAGGTCACGATCTAGATCCCATACACCATCCCGATCAATGTGATCTGTAGAGGGTCCTTTGGGACAAGCACCTTATGAGTAGCATGGGTCAGTTCATCCTGGGTCAGTTCAACCCGATGCAATTCCTTCTACACATTCAGCACCTCGGATGCCCCCACCTAGCAGATTCTTGGGACCGGCGGTCTTGGCATGGGTGAGGGTCATGGTTGACTTTCTTATTGATGTGTTAGATGTATTAATTTCTTTTTGGTGTACCACCTCATGATGAAGGCATAATTTTATACGAGATGTATGTATATTGTTTTTTATCATGCCTCGTGATGAAGGAAATTTTTATATAGATGCCCATGATGACTTGTTATATCAGATGTATATGGACACTTATATTTTTGATGATAGATGGATTACCGATGTATCACATGTTGTATGAGATATCATGCTTAATTTGTTTCTTTATGTTTGTATCACCTGTTAGATTATGAGATAGCCTTAGCTGATATCATATTGTATGTTAATGAGATACTTTGAGTAAAACATGTTTATATTTTTGATATTGGTGTGGGGGGGATAGATTTGTGATCATGCGCAACCCCTCTTGCCCCATTAGTGATACGGTATTTGATGATTAGCTTTTAGTATACATGCGTGATGTAGACTTAGCATTTTTTTTTATATATGATGTATAGATGTGATGGATATGTGTGATATGATGATGAAATGATAACACAATGTACAAGTAAAAATTGACAAGCACAAGTTTAAACAAATATAATCCAAGCAACACATTTATTTACAAGTGTGCAATATAAAATGGACTTAATGCAATACACTACAGACTAAAGTGACATTTAATCTAAGTAAGCAAGTAAATCCAACAACTAAAATTAAGCAAACCACTACTTTGTTTTTTTGGGAGGACTTTGGGATGTTTTTCGCTATTTTTGGTTTTTAAGACAATTTTCTATTGTTTTTGAATTTTCTACGAAACGTATTTGAATTTTTTGGGTTTTTAAAAGGTTATACAAATGTTTTTGACATTTTCTCAACAGTTTTCCAAAGCAAACATGTAAGGAAATGAAGAAATTTGGATGCCTCCAACGTTAGATGGGATGTACAAGGGTATAATTCCACGTGGTATAAGCCAAAAGTGACACTGCAAAGTTTCCCCGGCATGACATGGGCTCATTCAATGTTAAATTCTCCACACTCAAAAGGTTAGATTATCCAAATTAGGGAAAAGAAGGATAGGATCACAAGGGACTCATATGAAGGTAAAGATCAACTTAGGATAAAGTTGTCGTATTCCTTAAACATGAACTGCTTGTGAACAATGGACCCTCCCTTGGCGCCGAAAGCTTTTTTTCACCAAAGGACTTTTCCAAAGTGCCACCATTACATGGTTTTCACTATTGGATGTACTTGTTTATTTATCTTTTTCTTTTTCTATTTTTATACTTTTTTGTTTTACTTTTCTTGGTATTCTGCAGAGACCCCATACTTAAGCATAGAAGTGCTTAAGATGCATTGTGTTCATGGGTTCTGAAGCTCTTGGCCATCTGAATAGGCTAGCTTATATGCACCTAAACCGAACTTGGCAACCACAATGTATGGTCCTAGCCAGTTGGGCTCAAATTTCCCTTTCTTTTCTCGATCTTTATTGGTGTTCTTTTTATTCTCTTTCAACACCATGTCTCCTACCTCGAACTGATGAGGTATGACCTTCTTATTGTAGCTTTACCACACTCAATCGTGATACACTTTTAGATGATTGAGGGTGCAAAGGAATTTCTCATCTAATAGCTCCAACTCTGCCAGTCGGGCTACTCTATAGTCCTCCTCTTCATTCAAGTAATCCCTTAGCTCGATACGCAAAGAAGGGATCTCGATCTCTAAAGGCAAGACAACTTCTGAACCGAATACTAAATAATATGGAGTTGCACATGTAGGAGTGTGGATAGAAGTTTTGAATGCCCAAAGGGCAGGGTGAATTTGTAGATGTCAGTTACGGCCTGTGGTATTCACCATTTTCTCCATAATGTGAATTAAGGTTTTTTTGGAAGTTTGGACCTACCCATTACCTTGTGGGTAGTAAGGGGTTGAAAACTTAAGGGAAATTTGAAATCGTTTGCAAAGTGATTTCACATTTTTATTTTTGAACAACTTACCATTATCAGCGATAATAGATGAAGGGATATCATATCTGCATATGATATGATTCATGAAAAACTTAGAAATTTGGGGACCTTCTGTATAGGTTAGAGGAACAACCTCTACCCATTTTGTAAAGTACTCAGTGGCCATTACAATGAACTTGTGGCCATCTAAGGAGACAGATTGAGTTTCCCTATTAGATCAATACCCCACTTTGAGAACCTCCATGGTGTTACGATTGGTTGCAGAATTATATCGGTGCATGTATCAAATTGTCATACTTTTGACAATCCACACACTTCTTCACATGTTGACAACAGTCATGCTCCATGGTAGGCCAATAATAGACTACTCTGAGTATATTCTTTGTAAAGATGAGCCCATTAGTATGAGCTCCACATATGCCCTCATGAACCTCCTTGATTGCTTGGATAGATTCGTCAAAATTTAAACAAAGGCAAAGATTCCCGTCGTAGCCTCGGCAGAAGAGGGTGCCCCCAAGTAGGGTATAGTGGGATATACGCTAGATGAGGTTTCACTTTTCAACATAGGAAATTTTTATAGGGAAGGTTCCATCATGGAGATAATTAAATATTTCATCATACCACGGTGAAAAGGGACCAACAACTTCACACACTAAACAAGAGTCTAGTATGTCATATGTCATTGTTCTTAGATTTTCAACAAAGAATGGCATATCATTTCTCTCTGGTGGAATGCTCAACATAGATCCTACCATATCCATGGTATCTGCCACTCTATTCTGAGCTCTTGGATTTTATTCAAATGTTATCTACTCAAATAATTCTTTCAAGGAATCAATCATTCTTTTATATGGAAGTAACTTTTCATCCGTGACTTGTTTGATAATACGCATTGAATCACCAATGCATTTTACTTGTCTAATATCCCATTTGATGGCTATCTTCATTCCTAGAATGAGAGCTTCATATTCTGCTCTATTTTTCATGCAAGGAAAACCAAGTCGAAATGCCTGTGGAATCAAGTCTCACGTGGGAGTGATTAGCACAACTCGCACTGAACCATGAAAGGTAAAACAACCATTAAAGTATAATTACCAAACCGTAGATTATTTGAGGTACATAATGGATACATATGGTATTTCTAGACTCAAGGGTTCAAGACCGTAGCAGAGCTTCTTCCAGCTTGATCTATTAACACCTATCCTTTTACTAAATTTTAATGAACGTATTCAATGTCAAACTCACTCAATAAGATGATCCAATTAGCCATCTTTCCAGCTTAATCTTGGTTTGGATAATAAATAATTCAAAGGGTCGCCCTTTGAAATAAGCTAGATTTTATTGTTAAGCATATAGTGACATAACTTCTAGAAAGAAAACACCATAGCTAGGAAATCTTTCTTGATTTGTGGATAATTTAGCTCATATGCTACCAATTTCCTCCTTAAATAGTATATAGCCTTTTCTCTTTGTTCTTTTTCATACTAGGCCAACAGTGCCCCAATTACAAAATGTATAGCAGAGATATAAAGTAAAAAGGTTTCTCGTGTCGTGGGAAGCATGAGAACGTAGGGGGGTTTGGGTAAGTTTTCTTTTAGCAAAGAAAATGCTTGTTGTTGTACTAGTCCCAAGTTGAAATTAACATACTTATTAAGAAGATGTGTAAATGTATGACACTTGTCTGCTAGCTGTGAAATAAACCTTTTGATGGCCTAAATTTTCCCTTATAAGCTACGCAACTCTCTAATATTCTTAAGGGGAGGCATTTCTATGATATCCGTGACCTTTTTAGGGTCTACTTCTATTCCTCTTTGTGACACAATGAATCCTAGTAATTTCGAGATAGCACACCGAAGACACACTTCTTTGGGTTAAGTTGGAAATTATAATCCCTTAAACGCTGAAAGATACACCAAAAAAATTGGGTGTTCCCCGGGGTTCCAGATTTGGCCAATTTATCATCTACATAATCTTACATGATGTCACTTAGCATATCATGAAATATTATAGTCATTTCCCTTTGATATGTAGCACCTACATTTTTAAGGCCGAAAGGCATGATTTGGTAATAGAACATCCCCATGGGTTTGTAAAATTTGTATTGTGTTGATCTTCTTCCGTAATCTTTATCTAATTTTAACCTAAGAAGCCATCCATGAGTAAAATCATCTCATAACCTACTGTAGAATTGAAAATCATGTTGATGTTTGGAAGAGGAAAATATTCCTTAGGACAAGCTTTGTTTATATCCCTGAAATTAGTACACACTCTAATACCAAATGGATTCTTTTGAACCGAGACCACATTGGAGATCCACTTTGAGTAGTCAATAGGCCTAATAAAGCCTACTTCTAGTAACCTTTCTAGCTCTGCCTTTACCAGTAAGGCGACGTGAGGATGCATCTTTCAGAGCTTTTGTTTGATGGGATTGGCATCTGGGTGTACCAAAATATTGTGCACCACTAGTGCAGGATCAAGTCTTGACATGTCGGCGTAAGACCAAGAAAAGATATTTACATACTCTCTTAAGATTCCTATGAATGTTTTTTTTTTTTACGAGAGGGAAGCTCCCAACTTAACTATCTCGTGGGGTTCCTCTATGTCAATATTAATATCTATTGTATCTTCCACTAATAAATTTGATTCATCCCCCATGCGTGTAGGATCAGGAGGGAGATTGAGATCCTCCTCTATCAAAGGTGGTTCAGGGAGCTCTTCATCTTGAAGTGGGTACATTATATTTTCCATAGGTTGATCTTCCCGTTTTTCCAAAAGCGCCTCAAATAGATTTTCGTTATAGGACTTCCCTTCTTATTTCCACAAGGATTTTCTTTGGAACTTTTTCCCTTGCTCACTTTTTTACTTAAATTCCTGCACAACTCTACTTCCTCTCCAAAGTATGTGCATGCGTTAAGCTAAATGGAGAACCCCTTCTTGTGATCATTTCTTGGAATGTTGTCTCTGATTCCTAGGAACTCACCAATGGCCTCATCATTCTGAAACACATCAATAGGTACGTGTTGTTGTTGATCCCAATTCATGAGTGATGGGTAGGTGAGGGTTAATGGTTGAGTTATATGGCATATGGTGGATATAACAGGGGCTATAATAAGGATAGCCATATTGGAAAATAGGTTCGTAGAGGCAAGGTCTTCGTAAAGACTACATCGAGAATCTATTTCGCTTTCATTTACGTACAAACTATCCTCACTCTCTAAGAGGTATAGTTGTCGTATGAAGAGCGAGACTCATATAAATAGATGTCTATACCTGACTTACCTACTATACGATGAGGTATTGTAAGAGCCTCTAATGGACCTTGTTCTTAGCGGCGCACACGCATCCTTTATACCTCATGGAAATCATTATTCTATTAGGAATGGGATACTTAGGTGATTTATAGCATGTATCCATGTCATCGTCATCAGGTTGGAACACAATGTCCATAAAAAAATTTCTTCATCTAAAGAAACCACCAAGAGTAAAATTCTTGAAAGGGAAAGTCTCTCTTGATCTCTGAACTTTGAAACACGGCCTACCATGCACTTGGGCTGATAACGGCCCATTGTGAACCATTAGGGCCTGTTGTAGATTATACTCTCCACAACCACTTGGTTTGACCTTCATCTCCCATGTAGAAAAAGGAGTTTCTGAGGTGGAAGCACCATTGTCATTGATAGACAGGGTATCTGGATCCACTCGTGAAGTAAGGGCCTCTGACTGGATAGGAATAAAAATATTTGTAGATGGACACTCATAGATTGTAGGAAAAAATCCCAACAACGCTCTACAATGAGCAAATGGTTGGGGGTCCCCCTATATGGTAAGTGTTTGTCCCTCATATTGCAACTTTAAACACTGATGATACGTTGATGGCATAGCTTGCATGGCGTGAATCCATGGGCGACCGAGCAAGATATTGTAAGGGATTTCCATGTCCAAGCCATAGAACTTTGTATCATGTGTTATGGGACCCACTTCCAATGAGAAAGTGATCATTCCAGCTGATTGTCATTCTTCATTGTCATATGTCTTAATGATGATGACCTTTGTTTCCAGATCAGCTTATATTTAGCCTAGTTGACAAACTATTTTGAGAGTAAATATGTTAAGACCCGATCCTCTATCCACAAGCACTCTCTTAACCTTCTTACATTTGATGATAACCTCAATATGCAAGGGTAGGTTATGTGAAGGATCTTCAACTAAGGCTTTTGTAGTGCTAAAGGTTATATGTTCCAAAGGAACAAGTTATGCTACCATGGCTTGTAAATGTGTTGGATCAACATCAATGGATACTCCTGATCCTTGTAAGGTTTTGTAAAGTATATCCTTATGGACGCCGGAGATATTTATAAGGTCTAAGATGGAAATCTTAGCCGTAGTTTTTCTAGTTGATCTAACACATCATAATGACTCTCTTGAGGATGAGGGGGAGTAATTTCATAATTTATAACGAGGCAAGCCCTCTATGTTGCCAGAGCGCACTCTCTTGTCTTGATTCTAACTGTATTGATTTTCTCAATGAGGGGGTCAACACAACCTATCTGGGCATCGAAATGGTCTTTGTTTAACATGTAATTAGCATTCTTATTATTAGACAATTGTCCCTAATATGACTTTTTCTTTTCTTCATGATTGGGAAAAGGCTTTTTGAAGATCCCTAATTTTTCATTTGGATATTTTGCAGCTACAACGGAATCTACTTCAATATCATTGTTGTTGACTAGGTCTTGAATATAGTGTTTTAATCTTAAACACTTGTCCGTTTTGTGACCTTTTACGCGGTGGAACTCACAAAATTCATTCTCCCTAAACCATGATGGTTTAGGTGTATCATCCCCATAGGGTTGTGTTTCAGGGTATTTTACCATGTTTATGGCCTCTAACTATTTTAGTATAGACAATATGGATTCAGATAGAGGAGTAAAAGTGCAGCACTTATACTTGGTACATGGATTATCCTTTGTAATTTTTAAAGGTGTGGGGTTCTTAATGGCTTGCACCCACCTAGAGTCTATTATCCCATCACTAACAATGTGCTTATTTTTATTCTAAACAAATTTTGGTTTATCGTTAGATTTAGAATCGTTATGTTCACGGGAGAAAGGTTTTAGAGTCCCCCTAGCTAACAATGCCTTTTCAATTTGACTCCCTTTTTCTATTACCTCTTCAAACATGTTACCACAATGCATTTTCAAGTGGAATGTAATGTTTGGGAACAAATATTCCTATCAGATACTTTTGGGTAGGGAGCAAGGGAAGCAACTAGCTAACCCTCTCCATATTTGTAAAAATGTAGCGAATTTTTCGTTGTTTCGTTGCTTGGCATTGCAGAGATCTAACATGGTAACGTCATTTTCTATATTAAAAGAGAAGTGTCATACAAAACTCTCTGCTAGTTCTGTCCATGTTGATATAGATCCCTTAGGGATATGCACAAACCATTTTAGCATCGTTGTTCATAAACTTCGTGGAAACAAGCACATAAGATAATTGTTGTTGAATGCCACCTCTTGACATGCCATATAAAGGTATTTTATATGACCATGAGGGTCACCTTTACCCTTATATTTATCAAAATTTGGAAAATCAAAATGTCTTGGGAAAGGTACTTACAGCATCAATTTGTCAAATTGGTAAGGACATAACTCATCGAGCTGATACTTCTTGTTATTGTTACCAGTTTGGCCCTCTTGTAATGCTTGAAGGGTGTTCTTCATTGTTAACCACTCTTGATTAAAAATTGGATCTTGTGTGGGTGGCGGTGTAGGTCTATACAAAGGGTTAAGCCTAGGTGTATGCCCACCCCAATTTTTGGTGAAAAATCCTCATAAGGATCCTTTCATGTCTCCCATCGAGGAGTGTTTATTGGGAATTCAAAAATGAAGCTTTAGGTTTTGCCTTTGGTATGGCTTGTTTCACAACTTTTGGTTGTTCCTTTTGTATATGTGAAGCCAAACTTGCTAATTGGCAAGTGAGGGCTTGGACTTGTTGTTCTAACGTCACCTCTTTAATAGGTATTTTGTTACGATCTTCATTAGGAGGAGGTTGTGCATGATGAACATGTTCTTCTTGGTCTTTGTAAAGAATTTAATAGGAGGTGAACGATAGTAGAGGCGTAACTGGGTGTAATATGTCATCTATATGGCGATGAGGATGTTCCACTTCTTCTTCCCCTCGAACCATTGTGGAAATGAGAGAAGGGTTCACCATGGGAGGTAACCTAGCTCCTAGTTCCATAACATGCATAAGAACCTCATGTTTGTTTTGAAAAATGTAATCGTCAAAATTGGCGGGAGGATGCTCTATGTTCATACGAGGAGAATCTTCCTCTCCACCACTATGGTCAACCATGATATTATCCTCTAAAAGAGGGTTGTCACCTCCAAATATATCGGTTCCTAATCTTCGGGATCCCATCCTCGTAGTAGGCATACTCGAGATAGGAAATACAATGTGAAGAATTTCCACTAAGGTTTACTAAAAAGGGACCTTAGTCAATTTTTGCAGCGTAACGACGCTAAATTGTTAAAACAAGGTGACTATAGAATAGCCACAAAATTGATAGGTCCAAAACAAACGTATGAACTAAATAATAATGAACAAGATACCCTAGTAAGGTAATATATGACACAATTTTTCCTTAGAATAATACAATGACGTACAATGCTCAAAATTTAGTTACACCAAATAGTTTATTCTCTAAGATTTCATCTAGATAGGTTTGTAACCAAATAGTGACAACACAATATCACCAATTAGGTCAAGTTTGTAACAAACAAGGCCTAAATGATAAGAGAATGTTGACGCGATCTTCTAACAAGATATACTAAAAGCTAGTTTCTAAACACTAACAAATTCTAAGTCTTGTAAAATGGATGATAACAATATGAGCAGCGTAATGACATTATTTGGACATGTGAACCAAGATTTTGGGAAAGCAATATTTTTAGTGTCAAAATGATGTTATCGTGATGTTAACAATGTATCCTCAACACTCACAAAACTCAAGAAAAAGTTAGGATGTAAGAACTATGTCTAAGTATAAAAATGAATTACTATACATGTGAACAACGTAACTCTACTATATAGAGATTTAGGCCTAATTTCAAAATGGAAACAAGACGTAAATATCTCAATTGTATGGCTACAATGTGGGCAGCGTAACAATTCAAAAGAATACAAGGATGAAACCATCTAACTACGATAATAATAAGTCTCAAATATGGGTTTTGAGACAAGGGGGCTTACTTATATTGTGAGTACATACCATGCACACTTTCAACACTTGCGCTCCGACATCAGTAACCTAGTCGCGCAAGTAGAATACAAAAGTGGTGGAAATGTGATATCTAGCGGTATTCAGATATGTTGTTTCATTTTGTCTAAAAGGGACAACAAGAAAACAAGGGTGTAGACCAAGTGGTGTTGAAATAATCTTGGTGTTATTTTGGTAAATTTTCGCCTTGTTTGAGGACAAGTGAAAAGCTAGTACAAAATGATACTAAGTAGATTTTGTGATGAAAATCATGTGGTTTCAAATTTAAGAGATTCTTTCCCTTGTTCAAAAAATAAGAGTTTGAATCTAAATAAAAAATCACTTTGTGAGAGCTCTCAAGTATAACAACTAAGACAAAAACAATGGCTCTAAGCTGGCAAGCTTCCTAGGTGGTTCTCTCTCTAGGTGTCATAAGATATCTAGAGCGAGCTCGATTTACCAAGGTTTCCCAAGGATTATCTCAACTTTACTTTACCCACTTTAGTATAATGAGCACCGAAGTGTGTTTAGTTATAATTTCACTGGGGTCACGATACAAATATCTTTGACTCTAATCTCACCAAGGTGTACTAGTCAAGTCGGTAGTGTGGAGCCCTTTCATGTTTCATTCACAAGTCTCCCTCTTGTGTGAACTACTTTAGGGTTCCTAGGACCACCCCCATTATTGTAGCTTAAGGATTATGCCAAAGGGGTTATGTGTACTAGTTGAGCAGACAATCTGTAGTTCTTAACCGAAACCTACAATACGATGTTTTGAATGGTGTGTTGGTGTATTTTTATCTTTTGGAATAAGTAATTTGGTTTAGACCACCCATGGCAACCTACAACACATATGAATGTTAGATTTTGGTTTTAAAGAGAGCCCTTCTTTCTTTGACAAGCATTTTTATGTCCTTTAAGCAAATGATTTGTAGTTCAAAAAGGTTCACAATATCATAGAAAGAGGATTAAGTGTTGTTTTTGTTTCTCAAAATCACACTAGGTGAAAGAGAAGAGCATACACAACAAATAATCCAACTAAAATAGAAATGCAAATCTTGTAAATAAACTAATTACCATTAAAAATCTACAAAATAAGGTTTATTCCCAATTAATCCAAATGTTTTTAATGAAAAGACTAAAATTACTTTTGATTCCCAAGATCACACTAGGTGCAAAGGAGTAAAGCATACACAAGTTTTAACCTTGATTTATTTATTAATGAAAAATCTCTTAAACTAAAAGATCAAGCACATGCAAAAAAATGAAATTTTATTCTCTTAAGCACAACATGAATGATAATTGTTCCTACTTACTCCCAAGAAGCAAAAAGAATGGTTTAGAGGTGTTTTTGGTTCTCAAGATCACACTAGGTGCAAGAGAAGAGCATACACAACTCTATTCCAAACTCAATCAAAGTATGAAAAAAAAATCACTCCTCAAACCCTAACCCAATTTACTCAAAAATCCTTTATCAAACCCTAGGACAATTTTGTTAGGAATATTTCTCTAAAATCAATAATTTGACAAAAACAAAATCTTAAAACCCTTAAAACTGATAGGAATCATGAGAAAATTTTACCTTGATGTACAGTGCTCCTACTAGTGTACAGCACTCAAAGGATGCACAGGTGCCCCTCTATCATCTTTCACATAGTCAATGATGCACAGGTGCTTCCAGTGAGGCACAAGCGCTCACAGTCATGCACATGCACCTTTTCCTGTAGATGGTCAAAAATCTGAGTTTTGAAGCAAATGTTTTGAAAAAAGGTCCAATCTTTGGGATTTCTTGGCAATTTTGAGGCTTCGCCTCCTTATATCCTGCAAAAAGAAAGAAAACACAACTTCTACCACTAATCTAGTTGAAACAACTTTTAAAAATGGAAATTGATCTAAAACTTTGAAAATTACTCTAAAACTTTGAAATTAATCTAAAAAGCTTGAGAAACTAATCTAAAAAGCTTAAAAGTACACTAGAAAGCTTGAAAGTAAACTAGAAAACTTTGAAATTAATCTAGGAAACTTGAAACTAATCTAAAACTTTGAAATGAAAAACTTTGAAACTAAGTTAAAAAATTTTAAAATGGAATGCAATGGGGTATTGTCCCACCATGCATGTTAAATGAAAGCATCCTAAAATTTACAAAGAAAATTTCCTAACTAAACAAGGAAAGCTAACACCATTTCCATCCATTTAGACAAGGTTCTAAGTCTAGGAATGTAACATTGAGATAGAATTTAAAGGGAATGCTTAACTAGTATGAAAATAATGCAAGATCTACTTAAACATACCTACTAATATGCTTGAATTACCTAAGCATGGGCCTAAATAGACCTAAGAGTGCAATCAAATGGTTATGGTTACTACTTCAAACAATGGTAAAATGACCTCTCCAAATGACTTGTTGAGTCACTTTAGATTATTCATTTACTAACCTTGTTGAAGGCTTTAGGCAAGGATTGAGCTTGGCTATAAATCATATTCATTATATGAGATGTAAATCAAATCATGGTGTAAAGTATAAAGCAATGAAGTGCACCCTTTTTATAGTTTTCCTTTCGGGAAAAACTTGTATTTTGGTGTATGTGGGACTAAAAGCCCCAAATTAGATTAGAATTTCTAATCATGATTAGGCCTTTGTTAATCATAATTAGTGAATTACCAAGTGATTAAGAGGTGTGGAGCCTTAATTGACCGCTTAGGGTCAACTAAGAGGCTAGGATAAGATTTTGAAGCTTGTTGAGACATTGTGGAGGTGAATGGGGTGGTTTTGAGTGGTTGGAAGAGGGTTTAAGCCAATACTAGGGTATATTGACCAAAACAAGGGCAAAATAAACTTAATTAGCTTATAAACGCTAATTATCTGTTTTGAAGAGGATTTTGACTTATGATTCATCGTAAAGTGGCATCTTGAATGTGAAAGAGGTTTGGTGATCAACGAAGTGTTTATTAATGGACCAAAGTGGCAAGAAATGTTAGTTAATTAGTAAAGAGCACTAATTATAATGGAATTGGGAAGAATAAGAGTGATTTGCCTGCATTTTGGTAATAATATTACAAAAGTGGAATTTAGGTGTCTATAGTCGTATGAGTAGGATGTGTGATCTTAGTTAAAATAGTAGTCAACTTTTCAACCTTATTCTTGAGCTCATCTATGGTCACCTTATACTTGTCAAGTTTATCCAAAAGATTACCCAGAGCAACCTAAAATTCTACTTGGCTCCTTCATGAGTAGCATTCCCAAGGAAAAACTTTGAGATCTAGTAATATTATGTAGTTATAGTTTCCTTGTTTTTTCAGTAGTTGTGGTTGTTATTTTGATGAACCTCTCCCCATTTTGATTGAATGATAGGTTATAAATGACCATTGGCCTCTTTTTTTGTCTCTCATGGATTAGATATATGATATTGAGATCAACAACATCAAAAAAATTAACCTTCTTCTTCTTCTTTGGGGTCTTCATGTTCAACCATGCATGGATAGAAGAAGAAGCTTCAGTAGATGACATAGGCATTGTTAATATGGAAATAGGCTGGGTTGGTGTTACTAAGGCACTTGTTGCAATCACTACGAGGGGAAATGATGTGGTGAAAATAGAAGGTGGAGTAGAGAGAATGGCCACAAGCATTGATGTAATGGGAGTGGAAAAAAAGGATCTTGTTGAGGAAGAGGAGTCCCAAAAGGAGATCCTAAAACTCTAAATGAAAGAGGTGGAAGAGAATGAAAAGATCTGAGCCATGGAAGGGGATGAGGTGACAAGTGTAGGAGAAATGGAAGATGCAACCAAATGGAGAGTGAAAAGTGGAGGGCAAGGAGGAGCCGAAAATGTGTAATGTCCCCAAATGGAACATGTAGACCTCAAGTTGGATTTATGGTAAATCCAAACCCTAGTTGCAATATAATAAAATATTCAACAAATTAAACTATGCAAATCTGAATTTATTCTGCAAAATGTGACTAGGGCATATCTGAAATCTCATGAAAATCAGCAAGAAACCAAACCCCTTTTCACTCCAAACTAAAATGCAGATTTTTCAAGGCCAAAATCAGACTTTAAGACGATGTATAAGACCATACAAATTCAGTTTTGACTGCTGCAATAAATAACCCAGAATGGCGACTAGGGTTTGATTATAAACTCCACACAAACAACAACCAAATAAATCTGTTTCTAACCTAAACTGATTGCTGCATTTTTAACAGCCAAAGCATGGAACAAATCTGATTTTTAAGGAATATATAATGGCTGAAAATTAACTCAGAAATCTGCATACAAGGAGCTGAAAATGGCTCTTTAAAACCCTCTAAAAATATCTGAAAATACTTTGCTTTGATTCCCAAAAATCAGTACAATATATGGCTATAATATTCAGACCTGAAATGTCTCAAATACACTGCAAACCAGCCAAAAGATGGGTCGCTCCAGCTGGTACAAAGAACATACAACTGCTGCAATTTTATTCTTCAACAACACTGTTGGAAATAGTAAAAATATGTGAAGACTCAATGGAAAATCTTGTGTAGAAATTCCTCCAAAGATCTAAGAGGTTTTTCGTCCTCTAGAGGTATAACCTAAGGGTTTTTGTCCTTAGAATATTTATGCAAAAGCTCAAAGCTTGAGACATAATTCAGAAAATTATCAAATGATCATGGAATTCTCTCATTCAAGTCCACTTCTCCTTATAAAGGAAGAAGAGACCCAAAACAACCTCCAAAATATCCAATCAGTATTTATGATTCTTTTGATGCATTTTCCACCCTCTATTTCCCTTCCTAGGACAAGTCTCCATTTCCCTTAGGGAGAATACAAAAGACATTTAATAATTATTTTTCCCTCCCAAAGTTGGTCACATTTTTCCTAGAGGGAATACATAATGAAATGGGATTTTATCCTTTCTAAGTTCCCATTATCCCTTCTTAAGGCAAGTCATCATTTCACCTAGGATGAATAAAAATGACATTTGGACCTTTTATATCCTAGATTCAATACATTATTAAGTCATTAAAATTATTATAAGTGCTCTATATTTTTTCTTTGTTAATGAAACTTAATAATAACTTAAAAATGATTTAATTCACCCTTATGTTTTTCCCTTAGCCATTGGGTAGACAAAATAGGCTAAGGGTCTTCAATAAGGAAGGGGATATTATAGTCCTCCCTTCCCAAAATTTCTTGCACTCAAGCAATTCCACATTTTTTTTGTCCAAGTGCCATGCACAATAGACAAAACATGCTAAAGTGATCCACAAGCTTGGCCCTTGTACCTGTCATGCGGGCTAAAACTTACCACCATATATCATCCACAAGATGCTCATATACATATATTTGGAGCAATGGTTCAACAAACTCCATAATTAAGACTCCATCTTTTATCTTATCATGCATCTCATGATGAAAATAAACTGGAATAGGCATAAATAAATAAGACACATTGTTAAGATCTACATACCTTGGAGTATAACCAACATCCTTGCTAATCTTGGTCTTCAAAATGTCTTGACTTTTCTTGTAGCAAAACCCGAGCATTCATGTCCACACTGTGTTGAATATTATGAGTCAATTGTTGCAATATTATGTCCCTTTATTTTTCAATCACTTATTGTGAAATCTTCACTTCTTGGAAAGAGATTTCCATGCTCTCGGTTTCCCCATTTTGAGGAATGTCATTCCCCATACCTTCCGCTCACTATGTGAAGAAAAGTTTTCCTTGAACTCTTATATGTGTTGTCTTGCTTGAGTGGCTATCATCCTAGCAGTTCTAGCTTTGCTATTCCATTCCTCATAATTTCTAAGATTTTCCATGGCATCCTCCTTGCTTGCATATATGAACTTCTTCTCATGTCTATTATCAATTTCTCTAGCAAGCAAAGTTTCACTAACACCATTATTTTGCTCAATGGAAATCATACCTTTTGGAGCTTCTTCTTCTTGCATGTTGGAATACACAATGGGATGATTTCTCTCCAAGTGTAGATTTGATTTGGTAGACTCCATGATTTTGTTTCCTTGCTCAACCTGCACATCAAATCTCTCTAGAATTTTTGTGAGAAACCTACAAGTGAATCAACCGATTCAACCCCTTGGGTCTTCAATAGATGATGCCACCATTTATGTGCTACTCCATCCATGTACATAGAAATGAGATCGAGGGCATCCTCTTGACACAAAGGATTATAACACAAAAATGTTTTAAATTTCTCCAACCAACATCTAGCAGAGATTTCCTCGTTCCATCAAAGAAATGGACTTGGGTCCACTTCATCTTCCCCTTCAACTGCATTCACATGTGATTTTTATTTTCTTTCACATAGGCTGGGAGGATTTCAAGCTCTGATACCACTAAAATATCCCTTGAGGGATATGACTTACAATCCACAAAATATATAAAAATTTGCAGCAAATAAAAATCTTGGTTTTTTAGAATTAAGCCAACTAGGGCAGCGAACTGAATTTTATTGATAACTCACAAAATACTTATCCAAATCCCATAAAAATTTATATAGAGCTTGCTACAATGATAACAAAGACTAGGAAAATGTTTTTGGATTTTTCGAATAGTATATGAATGCCAATAATTTTTAGAATGCCCTAAACTGCTGGAAATCTTCAAAAATTCATAACTTTGCAAATACAATAGTTAAAAATCTGAATTTTAGAAAAAAAAAAAAACCCAACCTCTAGATCTAGAAAAGGACACTGAAAACCCTAAAAATACTACTAGAAATCAGAACCGAGTAGATAAAACCCTAGAAAATAGTTGTTCCAAATCGAATTGAAACCCTTGATGAAGAAGGGTTGTCCTCTTACTCTAAAACTGAATTTTTGATTACTCTCCAAATCTGATCCAAAAATCTGAATAAAAATCCAAAATAGCAAACTAGAAAGGATCTTTCACCATCGAAGAGTGCTCTGCTAGCTAGGTGTGGATCTTTCACCACTAAAGCTAGGGTTCTATGGGATCTTACTCCACAAGCAAAGAAAGTACAAACAATAGTTGCTCCAATATCAAAATAGGTGAGTGTATGAATGAATGCCTATTCTCCCCCAAGCACTTCCTTTTATAACTTCTCATTGCAACAAAAGGCCCAAAAGAACCCTAATCACCCCCTTGGGTCTTTTCTTTAATTAATTAAAATAACTTAAGTCACTTTATTCCCCACATGCCAAAAAGTGCACTTAAGTCACCCCAATGAAGAATTAGAACATAAAGTACCATATATTCACCCATTACTTAAGTCATCAACTAAATATAACATAAAGTACCTTAGGGGAGCATCTCACAACCTTATTTCACTTAAGTCACCTCAAAGTACGTGTCCAATGTCGAAACATAACCTATAAGTGAAATGAAGGTGCAAACCATACCCAATAACCATCAACGTCACTAGCCCCTTGGGCATGACCAAGGCTAAGATGGATGAAAGGCCTCTAGGCCACCTACTCGGAAATGGGGACATTACAATCCTCCCCTCTCGAGAAAATCTTAACCCCAAGAATTATCTTGTCATGTTGCAGAAGTTGAATACCACAAAGTAAGTTTCTCCACATCACCCTGTAGTCGTCACCAAATATCGGTGTGATCCAAAGTAACTAAGGAACCTCATGTAGTCATCATGCTCTCCATGTTGTGTAGAGAACAATGTTTCCCCGAAGTGGTATGATGCCCACACAAAATCTCCATTGATACCCACTTTGAACTATAAATTTTTCCAGTCCCTGTTAACGTGAATTTGTCATCATGCGATCACTCACTACCTTTCCATTCAACCCATGGGTATGAAATTCCCCTTTGAACCCTATGGCATCCTCTAGATCAACCATTGAAAAAACCTGAATAAACACAAAGCATGCCAACTCTCTCACATGACCCACACTCATGTGAGAACAAGACTCCTCATAATGTGTCCTAATGTGTCCCATGGGGAAAATTCCTAAGTCTCCGAGAATCGATCAACCAACAATATCAACTCTACATAGTCCACCTCTGTGTTGAATGTGAACCTATTGAATAACTAATTAACTGAGTCAACTTCATCCCTTTACTGACTACCACATGGGTGAAGTGCTCACTGGGCATAAAGCAGTAAAATACATAGGAGTGTTATCCCATGTTAGTTCAAAAATGATGAACATGTAAGCTCGATTTGTCATAAGGACAAACTGTACATCCCTGTATAAATTTGAGGATATCCTCCCTCAACCCATGCCATATGAACCTCTCCCATATGAACTTGTAGGTCTCATCGAAGCTCAAGTGTCCAGTCATGGAAGAACAATGCACATGTCACAGTATCTCCATCCTCAACCATGAATCTGACACAAGGTATAATCTGCCCTAATAGAAGATCATCTCATCCTCCAATCTGTAGTTGTCATCATGTATGTGACCATCTAGAATCTCACAAGTGTGTTGGTTCTTGAGTACTCAACAAGCGAGATGAGATCTCCAGTCTATCAAAAACTCCAATAACCAACATAATGATAGACTCGGGTGATCTAAACCTGTAACCCCAATCTCTGTAACTGTCTCATGTGCAACACTACTGGTCACACCCACATCCATGACTCCACTCACCCCATCTAGAGTCAAATTATCCATCATACCTAACTCACTCCCCAACTCAACATCATCTAACTCACTCTCCACATAATTCATCATGGTGTGCTATGTGTCTGTAGCAAACAATCCGTCGGAATAGGAGTCATCAAATATCCCACTTGTCTCATACCTTGTGATGTCTCCATGATCAACAATGGGCTGAATTATTTCATGAGACAATTGTTGCAATAACATGCTCCTTTCTTCGTCATCCTTATCCTGTGCAATCTACTCTTCTTGGATTGATCCTTCCCTGCTCTTGGGTGTCACAATTTGAGGAACACCATTCCTCATACCGGGCACAACAACTTCTTCTAGATCAGCATTTTTTCTTCTTCTTCTTCATTATCTAAAACTACCTCAATGTAGTGGTTAGATCCCTTACCTTGCAACCCACTAATTGTTTGCCCCTTGCTTATCATGTTGAGATTTTATTGGTTCTTCAAATGAGTTCTTTTTCTGCCCCAAACTCCTTTGTAATTCAGGTATCGACATATGATGGTCTCTCTTGGGCTTGCTACCAATCTTCATCATGCAATAATTTGGAAATGGCATATTATCTCTAAATCCCTTGCTCAAAGATTGGTATTTCCTCCAACAAGAATCCTCATCCATCACCTTTGTTGGTTTCCCTACATGTGACGTTTCAGAATCTTTCAAGAAAGAGGGCTCATGAAGACTAAAAGACTTGTTAGATGAATGGGGAGATCACTACCTTGAATTATTATTCTCGCATTTTATTGCCCTATCCACCTAAGGCCTAGATTTTCCCTGTGATAGTCTCTCTGTGAGTTGGCTCAAATAGAGGTTTGTAGTCTCCTGCTACTTAACCATATTGGTGAATAATTTCTTCATTAAATCCACATTGAGATCTTCGATGTCACCCATTTTTAACCCACACAGGTTGGAGGAACAACAACTCTGATACCACTTAAATGTCCTCAAATGGAACATGTAGACCTCAAGTTAGATCAATGGTAAATCCAAACCCCAATTACAATATAATTAAATATTCAACAAATTAAACTATGTAAATCTGAATTTATTCTACAAAATGTGACTAGGGAAGATCTAAAATCTCATGAAAATCAGCGAGAAACCAAACCCCTTTCCACTCCAAACTAAAATCAAACTTTAAGACGATGTATAAGACCATACAAATTTAGTTTTGATTGTTGTAATAAATAATCTAGAATCACAACTAGGTTTTTATTATAAACTCCACACAAATAAGCAACCAAATAAATTTGTTTATAGCCTAAACCGATTGCTACATTTTTAATGACCAAAGCATAGAATAAATCTAATTTTTAAGGAATATATAATGGCTGAAAATTAACTCATAAATCTGCATACAAGGAGCTGAAAAATGGATCTTTAAAACCCTCCAAAAATTATGAAATACTTTGCTTTGATTCCCAAAAATCAGTACATTATATGGCTATAGTATTCACAAACTAGCCAAAAGATGGGTCGCCCAAATTTGGTACAAAGAACATACAATTGCTGTAATTTTTTTCTTCAACAAATTAATGGAAAATCCCATGTAGAAGTTCCTCTAAAGATCTAAGAGGTTTTCATCCTCCAGAGGTATAAACTAAGGGTTTTCATCCTTAGAATATTTATGCAAAATCTCAAGGCTTGAGACACAATTGAGAAAATTATCAAATTATCATAGAATGCTCTCCTTCAAGTTGACTTCTCCTTATAAAGGAAGAAGAGAACCAAAACAACCTCCAAAATATCCAATCAGCATTCATGATTCTTTTTTGCATTTTCCACCCTCCATTTCCCTTCCTAGGACAAGTTGTCATTTCCCTTAGGGAGAATACAAAAGACATTTAATAATTATTTTTCCCTCCCAAAGTTGGTCACATTTTTCCTAGAGGGAATACATAATGAAATGGGCTTTTTATCCTTTCTAATTTCCCATTATCTCTCCTTAAGGAAAGTCGTTATTTCGCCTAGGATGAATACAAATGGCATTTGGACCTTTCTATCCTAGATTCAATAAATTATTAATTCATTAAAATTATTATAAGTACTCTATATTTTTCTTTGTTAATGGAACTTAATAATAACTTTAAAATGACTCAAGTCACCCTTATGTTTTTCCCTTAGCCGTTGGGTAGAAAAAATATGCTAAGGGTCTTCAATTGGGAAGAGGATATTAAAAAATGGTAAAGTAGGAAGAGGGGGGAACAATGTGACTACAACACTTGGGAAGTTATAGGAGAAATAATTAGGTCAATGACCTTTGTAGATGACACCTTGAAAGGGGAAGCTTCTGTTGAGGAGGCCTCGGAGGAAGATCTTGAACCCTTGCAGACGAAAGAGATCTTTATAGGCTTTGGAGTAGGTTTGTGAGTAGTCTTAGGAGTGGATCTTCTTCCTTTTAAAGGGGTGGAATGGACCATCAGTGGTTGTACTTGAAATTTCTCAACAACAAGCTTCTCTAACACTTTTGGTGTGATCCCCAATGATATCAACCATTGGTAGGTCCGATTGAGAATAGGACCCACTCTTTCTTTTGTATTATTGCATTCTTCAAGTGACCAATCAATCCATGGAAATGGTTGATATTTAATATTATTCTAGTCATAAAAGGAATCTAGAACCTATCTCTGTCATCTTATAGACCTTCAAGGATGGTTGCAATTTCATCTTTGGGATACCTCTGGCGAGTAAATATTTGAAGTCCCTTTCCCTTATTGTGATCTCATCCCTAGAGTTGAACCAATTATAGCATGTGAATGTCGGATGGCCCATGTCCACCGAATTTGTCTCGATATTCAAAACAAACACACAGTGAAAGTTTTTAAGTGCCATCTATTGCAATCCCCTTCAACATTTTTTTCTTTATATGTGGAAGTGCAAGTATATCTTCCCAAATTTATGGGGAACTGAACTCCTATCTTGTGTCTGTCATGTCGGATCTTGTGATAATGCAATAATTATTTAGCCATCTCCATTAATACCCACTTAGCCATAGGGAACTTAGGTAACTTATTAGGAGCTCTTATCAAAAAATTATAGCACCCCTGAATGGCTTGAATTTGGGATGGGGCATTTGGTGTAATTTGTGTAACATTGGATCATCTCTCAAGTTGTGGGACTTGCGGGCTTGAGATGACCCTCCAAAGAAGGTTGGTTCCTACTCCTAAACTACCTGCCACAATCTACTCCTAATGTAGGTAAGCAATACTAATCCTAATCTAACCTTCTAAGGGACTAGGGAGAGAGAATGCATGAAAATAAACCTACACTAAAAATGGTGATACACTAGAAAAGGAGGTTGTTAATCACAATCCCAACTGCTTGAAGTGGAGAGAGGTGAGAAAAGGAGAGGGTGGACAAAATGCACCACAGACCAAAGGTAGATTCACATAGAACAAAACTTCAAACCCATTAAACATAGCTCCCAAAACATGCAATAGACATCAATAGATATGCACAGTATACCCTGTAATGCTGAGAGGTAAGAAGAGATAGTAAAATTAGCAAATGATGGATGAGAAGCATCACAAAACATATTTTATCGCTCCATGAATTCACACAGTACATCATTAGTAGGAAAGAGGAAATAAAATGCCATTACAAAGCAAGGGGGGGCTTAAGCTCCACATTCAACCCTAGCGGAGAAGAAAGAGAGAGGGGGCAGAAAGGAAGAACAACTAACTCCTTTACAAATGAGCCCAAGATTACAATATATAGGAATGAGAAGGAGAGAAATAATAAAATCTCAAAATATGTCTTTCAACCACTTGTAAGATGTAATTAATGAGGGCAATTGATGGTATTTTTATTGCAAAAGGCCCCCATGCTGTCCCATGACTGCAACAGAGAAAGAAGGATTGTCCATGCTCGTTATTTACATTTCCAACCACCATTCAACCGCCTCCTTGAAATGAGTTCGTTTTCCTTAAAATTCACTACTTGAATCTTCATCAAACTTGGAATTTCTCAATTTTTTTGTTTTGGACTCAGAGCCACAATTCCAACGAGACTAATTTTGCATGATTACGTCGATAATTTCTCAAGAAATGAGCTTCTAAGTGTAGGTAGTTATTTTGGAGTTGTCGGGATTGTTGCAGTGTCTCAAGACTGGATAATTAAATTTTTGGTTGGAGAAATCATTTTAAATATTTTCCCGCCCTCTTAATGTTTTTACATCAATTTTATATGTTGGGTCATTTAAATTTTGGTGGGCCCTTAGTTTAATTTTTTTGATATTGCCATTTGCATGTTAGGAGGTTTGATGCATATACTTAATAATAAACACATTACCACGGTGGCCGGCTCCTTTCTTATCCACTGGGACCTTTCACATTTTCCATTTTGCTTTGTATATGGTGGAATATTTTATTTCAATCAATGACCTCCCTCTCTTCTCGATAGCATGCCTTATATTGCCAACTAATTACCTTGACATGGCCAACTCGATAGTTATTCTGCATGCTTCGACCAGCGATGAGGGTCATCAATCCTCGCCATTAAAAATGTCAATCCGGGTTGGTGTCCGAAGGCTATATGCATTAAGAGAAGAAGATATTGGAAAGAAACTCCTTTAAACACAAACCAAACTTGCATAAAATAAATCACACTTGCGGAAATTAAAAGGCACACTTGCAGAAATAAAGTTTGCATGAAAGAAACACACTTGCATGAATTGAAATGCACACTTGCAGAAATAAAGGCACACTTGCATAAATTGAAATTTCTAAATTGAAAATAAAGGAAAGAGGAAAGGACACCTGCAGGTTCACAAAAGAAATTACATAACATAAAAAAATAGAAATTTACAACAAAAGGAAAACTGTAGAAATAAAGAAATTACATAACATAAAAAAACAAAAATTTAAAACAAAAGGAAAACTACAGAAATAAATAAATAAACATTAACACATTGATCCATATTCCTTGGAATGAGTGGCCAGCTCATTCCTTGGAAGAGGATTTAATTCATACTTTTAATTCAAAACTTGCAGAAAAACTTTACTTCCAAAGATTGGAAAGAAAGAACAGATCTTGATTACTTGGGAAAAGAAATTACATATCTAAGTGTGGAAGGTTGCATTTATAATTTATGCATCCAACCAACTCCTTATTTTAGGAAATACAATCTGATCTTATCTTTATTCCAATCCTAACAACTAAGATCTCCATCTCCACAAAATATGGAGAGAGATATATTATTGAAGTCAAATCTTATCTCACTTATTTTAGGAAGATTTGCTCCCAAATCTTCTCCTTGCTTTTCGGTAACAAGAATCATAATGATTTTATTCCTCTACATTATTGGAAGGAGGATTTCCCTCAAAATATTATTTTGACCAAATACCTTTCTCAGATTTTCCATTTGACTTTGTTGTTTTTTTGATTGTGGAACTTTTGACGCTTGTCAAATACGCTTTTCCTCGGACTACAGTTCACTAAAAGTTATATTTCTCTTGATTGGTAAAACCTATAGAAAATATGAATGATGTTTTTGTTAAACACATTGCTATGAACAAAAACCTCTCTCATATTTTCCATTTGAATTTTCTCTATTTTGTTTATGGAACTTTTAGTGCTTGTCTGATACACGTTTCCTCAAACTGCAGACTCACTAAAAGTTAGATCTCTCTTCATTGGTAAAATCTGTAACAAATATGAATGAGATTTTTAAAACACATTGCTATGAACAAAAACCTCTCTCATATTTTCCATTTAACTTTTCTGTTTCTATTTATGGAACTTTTAGTGCTAAATCGATACACGTTTCCTCAAAGCGTAGCTCATTAAAAGTCGATCTCTCTTGATTAGTAAAACTGTAACAAATATTAATGAGGTTTTTGTTAAAAACATTGCTATGAATAAAACCTTCTCTCAAATTTCCCATTGTAATCTCCGAGTTTTTACAATCCCTCAAAATCAACGTTGATGCAAGTTCCGGAACTAAAGTTGTCATTCCTTTTATGCAAGTTCCGGAACTAAATCTGATTTGTCCACGAATTGAAAGTTTTGGAACTAACTATCATTCAATTGATACAAGTTTTGGAACTAAATCTATGAGTTCCATAACTAAACCTACAAGTTCGGAACTAACTCTGTGAGTTCTGCGGCTAACTCAAAACAATTATAACTTTTGCATGCGACCTCAGATTGAGATGATTATTTTTTGAACTTGCATAATTTTTCAAGAAGAATATGAATATGAAATCAGATTTTATTTTAAATATACTATTCATGATCAATTTCAGTTTTCGAATACTAGCATTATTTTTCCTTTATGGCCTGCATACACAAGACTTTGCATCTTTTCCCAAATAATCAATAGGATTAGTCAACAAAATAGATAACAAAAGATTTATAAATAATGAACAAGATATATATCCTATATTCTATCTAAATAAAACTATAAGTTGCTAGATTACATTTAAATCCACTTTCAAAAATAACTTGGAAGAACAAAATAATGGTAATTTATGGCCAATTTATGGCCTCATCAACCACCTTGTCTTACGTCTAATCATGAACCCCTCATACAATCATACAATCATGCCAACCCCTCATACAATCATCAACCTTTATCATCATCTCACCCACATTGAGTGTTGATCCCTTCTTAAAACGTGCCAAGCTACACGCTATTTTCCACGACGACCTCTTATAGTGCCCAATCTCCACATGCTCATCTCCGCTAGTCTTTCTCGAACGACGAGCTCCTCCATCCATCCTTCGAGTCATATCTTTTTATGTGCGACGAGCTTCTTTGAATCACCACATGTCTACCTACGTTAGTGCCATGTGGACCCCTTTCAATCTACCACAGATTTCTCTTGCCTTTTTCTGCAGGCCAAATCCCCTTGCGGCAAACTCATTCCCAACACAGCTTGGACCCAACGAGCCACCAACCTCCGCATCACCCGCACCGAGGGCTCCAGGAACACTTCAGACCCAAAAATGGTTCCCCATACCCACATTGACCCCATGAAGGCCATTGACTCAGCTTCCATCCGCATAACTCACCCATGACTAAGCCATGCGGGGATTTCACCTCCCAATGTCCCTCATATCCTAGCTCATCTCAGGACATCCAGGTTCCATTTTCCCACATCTGCCGCACAAAACATCCTTTGCAGACATCTTGGCTTTCTCATGCAAAAGTAGCCCAAGTGTCTCCTGGGCCATTCAAACCCGCATGTGTAGCATTAAACTTGCTTTCAGGTATTTTAGCATTCCCTGACCTGGCCGACCCGAATTCACGCGGGCCATAATTTTCCACATTTTCTCCGACATGACCCCAAGCTCAGACTTTTCATTCGTGGACTCTCTATTTCATTGAATTGGTTACATAAGATGAGTCGACCTGCATGGTTCAAATTGGGCTATTTTATTGCGAAATTAAAATGATCAGCTATCTTGCTCGGAGGTTTTCAACAACCTGATCTAGTTTCCTGCATGATATGCCACTCGACTGATAACTAACTCGCCATGATGTTGACTTAGAAAATGACTTGGCTCAGGCCCTCAGTGGTGCATTCACCAGTTTATAGTGTTTCGAGTTTGACTGTGCTAAACGACTCATTTTTTCAATGTGACGAGTTTATCTCTCCTGTAACTCACCACCACCCCCTTAGCTTGATCCATTTCTCCAAATTGATTTAGTTTGACTTGATATGTGGAATGTCTGGGGAGCAAAGTCATGAGCTTGATCAGCTTGTCTTGGTTTCTAAACGCACATCTCACCCACAATCATCTTATCTTGATGCAGTCCCAGGGGGCTTGGTACAAACACGGTGCTCATCCTCCCACGAGACATTTTCTTTACCATGTAAATAACTCAGTTTCATATCAATATTTTTGGTTTGTAATCATCTTGATGAGCTCAAAATTGACTTGTCTAAATGTGATCGGCTTGGTTCCTCTTATTTGCATAGCTCAGTAAAATATGATTAGTTCAAACATTTTGCTTATGACCGGCTCAATTTACAGCCATCTCGCCCCTTCTTAACCGGTGACTCAATGAGTGATAATGATTTGATACCCCTGCAACATGAACTCATCTATCTTAGTGCGCAATGGTCAAGTTTGGTTAGAGTTCGATGCATGATTCAATAACTCGGCCTACATAGAATTGAGAAGCTTAGTCTAGTCTCCTCGAATGGCTCGATTGTGAGAGACACCCACAATAACTTATAGCTCGGTCTGATGTGTAGTTTGATTCTCTATTTTATGACCCGACTATTGAGTTTGACTTGGTCCTTTATCGTATGAGCTCAAAACTATCAAAGGAGCTCAACCTCTCAAATATGTAGCTTGAATCCTTATGAAAAGATATGGCTTAGTGAAGGAGCTCTCTCTTCTCTATATTGTTTCTCATGAGCTTTCCAACACCCAATCTAGCTCGGCCACCTTCTTTAAACATTTGATGAAATTATTGGATTTCCTAGGTACACTAAAGCTCTGTGGAGATGTTGGATGAATGCTTAGAAAAAATACTAGATTTTTCATCTCTCCTGCAATTGAATCATTACCCATGTTATTATGCAAGCATGTTTGTTATTTGATTTCACAAGGGGAGTGAAATGGGATAACAATTTGGTGACTTGTGGGGCCATTTTCTGCTAAATGGAGCATGACCAACTTCCTACAAGAATCTATTGGGCATGGAGTCTATGATCATCATGAGTTGATCGAACTCTTAAGACCTTGACTCCAAAATACTTGAAATGTTGTTGCCTACTTTATGGGACTGCCTTTCACTGCTCGCACTCTCAACTTTCATAAGAAAATCTTGAATTTTATTTTGTGAGAGTGGAAAATTGTTTTAAAACTTGAATTTCACCCTTTCCCGTGCAATTGTGATTTGTGAGGCTGAATGATGAACACCTGTAATTGTTGTCTAAAGTTGACTTCTTGGCAAGGTGAAGCATGTTATAGAATTAGAGTGAAACATATATCAATTTAGACATCATGGAATTCTATTAAGGTCTGATTTTCTCTATTCTTCTAGAAGTTCCAATCTCAACATGTTGTATGGGTAGAGCTGCTTATAAATGGGTTGTTGTCTGATCATTGATTGCTTGCATGAGCACTTTGGAAATTTGTTACTGAGCTTTTCTTGGGAAGAGAATCATCAAGATCACCTCCTTAATTTATTTTAGTTGCTTCATATTTCTTTTATTTTAAATTTGCAACCATTACATGCAACTATGAATTTCCTTACTCAACAATTTGAAAGGAAAGGCATGGTGCATTGTACAACTTTGAGCAATACAAAAAAAGCTATATACAAAAGAATAAATCATACATGCCTCAAGTAAGACATGTAGAGTGTGCAAAAACACTTCTTCGCTGAAAACAAACCTACTCCTACCCTACACTAACCAAAGAAATGGGCAACTTTAAACAAAACCTACCACCGGTGATGAGAAATAGCTTCCTTTCTCATAATCAGCGATCATGCAAATGATTTGACATTGAGTACAATGCTAAGATTAGAAGTGAAAATATGGCTGAAATTTTATTCTCCACTCCCCCATGCATCAAGGTATCAACAAGAAATAAGACATACACATCTTCTGACTTCTTCTCATTTAGTTCCAAGAGGTTTTGTTATTGATCCTTGGCATTTTTATGTTCATACTCATGCTCGAAAGTAAGCATGATAGGTCGTGGCTCCTCCCCTGGACCCAATGAAGCCAAGTACCTAATTAGGCAATGTTTGGTCCATTGAATTTTCCCATTGCTTTGAATTCCAACTTATACAAGGAAGTCTTCCTACAAACCTTCCTTGGTTAATGGTGTGGAAGAGATGACAGCTTCATGCTCTTTTCCTTTTTTCATGGCAACATGGAAGCCCTCCTCATTTTGCAGCTCATTTTTTTACTACAGCATCTAATGAGGTTACTATACAAAAGAAAATCAACATGTGACCTTCTTCGCACCTGACTTCTCGAGGTCATGCCAAGACAACCGATGTAGAATAGAAATGGATGTGAGTGTGGTAACAATGAACAAGCTAACGAGGCAACCTTATATCTTCAACACACAATATCGGGATCTACAAGTCTAAGGAAAAGAAATTTGTCCTAAGCTGAAGTGGTGTGATGGATCGATCAGATAAAATAGCTACTCGGAGGCTCTAGTCAATATCGAGCTCTGTCGAGATTCTATCTATTGGTTATGGAACACGTGGAAAGTGACCTACGGGCACCTCATATATATTTCAGACAAGGTCATGGAAGTGAGAACGAGAGGCATAATGAAACCACAGGGACTATGGGAGGTTTTCTAGTCTAGTCCAGAAATCCCTAGCCTGATTGGTTGTTATGTTCAATACTATTGAAAGTTGTGCAATGATGTTAGGTGGAAGTGGTGATGATCTAAATATTGATGCATGCAAACCAGTGTCGATGTTTAATTGGTCAATAGGCCCGTTGGGTTGTGGGACATGGGGATCAAAACTATGAACTCATGGAAGTTGTGGTCCTTGTATGGTCATGTGCATAATCAAACCCTATTTCTAGGAGTAGTCCAATAATCGTAGGCTTGATTAGCTGTAATTTTTAATGTGTTTAATTGTTCTATCTTCTCACAATACCTATGCGGTGTGCGTAAAACTAATAAGCATAAACCTGTATCAATATTGCTCAACAACTCGCCCATTGGGTTGTGGGACCAATGGATCACAACCAAACGTCTTTTCTTGTTATGGACCATTGATGGTCATGCAGAATGATTTGAATTGATTTGGTAAAGCAAACTAACTATCAAAGGAAATTTAATCTATGTTTTTGGTATTTTCACAATATATCTGAACAAAACAATGGAAGCAAACTAATCTAATAAAAGTAAATATTTTTATCTTTTCTGGGTTTTTAAACAATGCTTCTAATCTAATAAATGAAATTAAATACAAGTAATCAACCGGTTGTAGTTAATTACTTGTGCAAGTATGTGAATCTAGATCTAAAACAACTAAACTAATTTAATCAAAACCCTTCAAACCCTACCTCAAAGGTGGAGAACAAATCATAACCCTAGAAGAGCTATTGTTCCCCACTACTTCCCCGGTAATGTCAAAGAGCAAGCTTTCTAATGATTTTATCTATTTGTAATTGCTTAATCAATTGAAATGAACAATTTTTCTACTCTATTTGATATGTATTTGAAATGAATAACTCAGAATTGATAATTTGACAAATGAAGCAAACAAACAAATAATTCCAACCTAGATAAGCAAGAGCTTTGGCAAATCTGGTTGTATCTATATCTTTCCCCTTAGTTTGTCCCTTTCTTTCTCTGTGTGTCCATATGAGTCCAAGGAATTGGGAATGCAAAGGTAGCAGAGAGAGAAGGCGCTTGAGACCGGCGGCTTAAAGGTAGTATGTTTTTGCAATGTAGATGGAAGAGATATTGCAAGTGAACAAAGCTTGGCTATGCAAATTCCAGTAGGATTATGGTAGAAATACTATGTAAGATACACAAAATTCTCAGGCCTTTTGTTTGAATACAAGCATTGATTATATAAAAATTGGTTGGGATGTTCCTTCATGCATAAGGCATCCTTGGAGTGCCAAATCATTGGGTGAAGAGGTAGTTCAAACTAATTAAATCTATTTTAAAATAGAAGAGGGAAGGAATACCAAGCAATCAAGACTATTTTTAGGCAATTTAGTTCACAAATGTGCCCTAGAAGTCAAGTTAAGTGAAACCACGCATGTTAAAATCACACATGAAGAATTGGAAAACATGCACATGACCACCGCCTTGCGTAGGGCGGCGGTCCTGACACTAAAGGCCAAAACATGTACAGAATGAAGCAGAAAGCTGGAAGAAAACATGGAAAATCTAAATAAGGATGTCTAGGCTACAAATATACACTGCGAATGGGTTTAGGAACTCGAACACCTTCTGAAAGGACATGAATCATCATTGGGGACTTTTGTAACTATTTTCTGACAATGCGGCACATGAAATTTTGGGTGCATACATATATCCCCCTTGGAGAAGCATCTTAGCCATGAAGAGGTGTAAAATATAGAGTCCGAGTATGGTGTTCTGAAATGGGGGTTATAAGCTATACCCGACACACTCTTGTGTCAAAATGTCACCATACAAACTCTCGCCACCTTGCAAAATGAAGAGAAGACTCAAGTGCGAGATAGATAAAATATCAAAAATAAACACCAAATCAAAATGACAAGAGGACTCACCATTTTGTGGGGATATAGAAGTATACTGCGCATGTCCTTTCTAGCCTTGTGAACATATGAACTCAAAATGAAGTATATAACAACATATATATATATATATATATATATATATATATATATAAACAAACTCATTTTCAAATTCATTTGCGCATATCGACTTGGTAATTTTTGAGCTTTGGGCCCACGTTGACCATTTTCATCAAAAGAATAGTCAAAATGTTCGTTGTGATATCATGATCATGCCTCCGTGAGTGGGAGATTAACCAGCACGATCCAGGTTAGTTTTCCTCACTTGTGTGTTTTTAAACCTAAAATGTGAAAACATCAAAATATTTTCCTATGGGGATTATTTTTGAAATTTCTTATTTTAAATGAGTCTTTAGGGGGTGCCCTCAGGGTAGTCTTTTATTTCATTGAAAATGGTCTTTCTTTGCATTTTTGAGTGATTTTAAGGCAACAAAGCCATACAGCGAATCGGTTCAAGACGCGTTGCCCTAAAATGTAATGACCAAAACTCCATGATAATTTGAACTTTTTTGGATTTTTAATGGTTTGTTATGTTTTTATGATCTTGCTTCTCGAAATATGTCACTAACTTGCTTTTTTGTGTTTTGGTGGATGCAGAAGAAGGAAGAGTATATCCATTGGAGTCATGAGAGGGAGTGTGACTGGCTCCCAGTGATATTGGATCAGTTAACTCAGGATGAGACTGATACTCTTTAGAGAGTGGGCATATGGAGGATTACATGGGTGCCCCATGTTACTCTTGCCAGTCACATACTATGTGACATGTTCTCTTATTGGGATACATACCAAAATACCTTCCGATTGTTGGGTGTTAGGGGTGAGTGGATGATCACCCTAGAGGATGTGTACCATATTCTTGGGGTTTCGACATCTTTGGGCGGAAGATTGACTCTAAAGACAAGTAGGATCCATAGCCATGATGACTTTATGGGCCACCTATATGGGGGATGTCACGATCTCCTTTGGTTTGAAGAAGGGGATTAAGGTCGATCCATTCCTACCACTCCCATCCCTATTATTTGTAAGGCCATCATGGGTATCTTGGCCTCGTAGTTGATCGAGGGACAAGGGAGGTGACACACTACTCTATTGTTGGGATCCCATCATTACATAGATTGAGGCACATGGTTGTATCTATGCCTGGGGAGCAGATATACTTGGCAGCACTTATCATGACCTGTATCAGATTATCAGATTACAGGGGTAGTCTTTGAGCCACCCCACATTGGTTATGAGTTGGGTGTACAAACGGATCATCCCCTATCAAAGGGGATTGCCATTTTAGGACCTAGGGGCCATTAGGGCTACTAAATGGACAGCGATGATAGTCCTCAAAGTGCCACATTAGCCAGTGGATTCTTTGACTATAGCAGACATGGTGGCTACCCCATACCAGGACATGGCAGGGTTGTGGGGACAGGAGGGGACCACAGTGGCGGCTTGTTCCACTATTGGTCAATTAGTTGATAGGATAGGGAAGCTTGAGATTCACTGTTTGGTCGAGTTCCTTAGCAGTTCGACCTCCCTTACATTGATATGCTTCCCCAATGACACTGTGTATAGGATAGTGAAGGAGGCCCGAAAGGGGCCTCACGGAGATCTAGGTTAGACAACGGTGGTTCCAAGAGTTCTTATCATAGTTAGGCAAGTTGTTCGTGCTTGACGGGTAGCTCATGTCACTCCTGCACCCTTACTCCGAATTGAGGTCACACCCTCCCACAATGGAGAGGAGGACAATCTCATAGACATAAACTCTGACTCTAAGGAGTATATAGGGGATGAGGTGGAGAGGAGTCGGATGGAGAGGATACCGGTGGAGAGGAAAATTACAGAGAGGAGATTGATGATGAGGGTTTGGGTGGTGAGGTTGGTGGGGCATCTCACATGGAGGAGGAGAGCGATCCCGAGTGGCATGATACTCGGGATGTTATGAGAGCGGAGTAGGAGGAGGCAACCACAGAGGAGGAGACACTTGTCTCCGAGGGACCACTTCTTCATGATGGAGAGGGGGATGACGAGTTTGTGGTGGGACAACATCTTGCCCCAAGTTTTAAGGAGGCCCTGCAACCATCAGCAGTAGCAACATCAGCCACTGATCCTACATGGATGCCTAGAGATCTAAGTATGTTGATCCTCTTCTCTTGACCTTGTCAGTCAGAAATTTTAGTTGGTATTTCTTTTTGTTTTGTTTTTGTAACTTTCTAACTCGCCATTTCATATTTGTGTCTGCATGTATTCGCACATGAGTGGCAAGAGCTTATTTGATGGGTGTGCATAGACACCTTGTTGATCCCCTTGGGAAGACCGAGATGAGTTCACGAGGATATAAGACAACCACTTGTAGCCGGTAGACACATGTATGTGGTTTTCCCATCTAGAGGGCAGCAGAGGTCATGACTTCTCTTCGTACTCAGGTGACCACATATGAGATAGCTGAGTGTTTGATGAGGCAGATTTACTCTCATAGTGAGACCACAACCAGTGGCCACCACCATGAGCACTCCCACCATTCAGTGCATTCTTGTCATCATAGCCACATTAGGAGTCCTAGAGACACGGTCGTGCACCATCTCGAGGATTGCACAAGGGTTGATAGGTCGTGGGACTTTTTATTGCTTGGTTGTGATTTTTTCAAGCATTATATGATTTTTTTGTATATTTCAGGCTCATTGTGAGTATTTTTACCACGCCTAGCGTGTGATGGAATTGTATACAAACTTGATTTATTATGATATATACAGACTCTTCTTTTTGGTTCAGTAATTCATTGTATCTGAGTTGACTTCTTCTTGGCTCACTTCACATGTGTACTCTATATGTTTAGAACTTTCATTTTTATATGCTTTTCAAAATGTATGTAGTGGATATGAATGCTAACAGAATGATCTCTTTTTTTGTAATGCTGATATATGATAATGCAATCACATTGTAATGTTGAACTTTAGTTTCTCTAAGCAACTTTTGGTACTTCGTATTGTTTTGGAAAAATGTGGTGAAAGAGTGATATGATAAGTGAATGAACTTTCCCCACTCCTAACTCCACGCAACCAGTAAGATGCAAGGGCTCAACACCAAGAGCCAGAAAGGGCACAAGTTATAGAAATTTGTTGAATGGTAATGATGAGAGAAAGACAAGGATTTGGCAAAACCAAATTGAGACACTACAACCTCACTCTACTCAAGTTTGCTTCATAGTTTAGAATGTGAAATATTTTCTAGTTTATCTAGACTTAGATCCGTAGATGGATGTAGTGCCCACTTCCCTTTGACACCTTTTGATATTGATCTTGATATTGTTGATTACATTATGGACATTATTATACTTTTGATTTAGTATGATGTTAGATATTTGATCATGGATTATTGTGATCTTGATTTGGTTATGATGCATGATGATTATTAGAGACACTCATATGTGGATGATGATATACTATTTGACATGGATATATTATGAATGTTGTTCGGGCATGTGATTTTGGATATTGTGAGTAGACCTAGAAAATGGACATTATATGATGATGATATAGTTGTTGATTAAATTACAAATGATATAGTTGTTACTTTGATGTTGTTGTGATTCATTTATATAGATGATTTTGGAATTATATTTATATTCATTTTGGATGTTCTGATATGGCCACGAGGCCAAAGGAGGTATTTGTGTTTTGCAAGTTAAAATATCACAACAAACATCGGGGATTAGAGACCAACCACATTGGAATTCTAGATGAATTCAACAAGGTCACCATGGCAACATGTTTTGTGTGTGTGTGTTGTATTTTGTTAGGGATTCCCATGGGGGATCACCTTTGAATGTGACCAAGGGGCTTTGTGTATTTTATTAATGTGTTTCCTTTTTATTTTGTTTGTATGTATTTTATTAGTGATGTGTCCCTTTCTTTTAATTAATTAAATTGTGGTAGATTAATGTGAGAAAACATATGGTTAAAAGTTAAATAAATCAAATTGGGATATGAGAAAGTAATTATAGAAGTTGTTGGCTTTTGTGTTAAATGTTGTAAGGTGTGTGTAAGTAAGGTTGTAAGATATGTGTAAGTATGTGTAAGAGTTGTGTAAGTCAGATTTTGGAGTATGAAACACTCCACCTCCTTGGAAATTCGAATTTGTCCTTGGAGGTTGTTTTTGGAGGCTTGTGGGACAAGTAAAACTTGTCTCATGCCTCTAAATTTATTTACCAACCATACCTATGGTTGGAAGACTAAATTTAGACTTTTATAATGCATTTTATAAATCAAGTTGCATGTTTTAATTGCACTCTTCTTACATTTTATTTAATTCAGTCCTTTGGGGTGTGGGCTTTTTGGAGTGTGTAAGTTTATTTGTCATATTTTCACCCACCTCTTTATTGTGCATTGGAGAATGAATTTTAATTTTGTGTTGGAGTTGAGGATGTGTGATGTGGCATCCTACATGGATCCACCTCATCCTCTTCTCTTCCCTCTTCTATAAAATTTAAACTCTTTTCCTTGTTTTGGGTTGTTGAACTTTTGCATACTTCCTTTTGGGGCGCATTTTTGCTGTTGGGAGCTCTTGTTGATTTGGAGGAGATTGGAGAGAATTTCATACTTAGAGATTGCTGATTTTGGGACTGTATTTGACATTAAAAGCTTGTTGTGTTGGAACAAAATCTACCATGGAGAGGTAGGAGCTTAGCTCTTCATTTATGTTGTTATTTCTCTTTTGTATTTTTGTGAATGGTGAATGTTTTATGTGTTTATTTTCTGTTTAGGTAGACTGCCATAGGAATGTCAGGATAAGGATATGGGGAATCCATGTGGGGCATAAGGGAATGCCAGTGGCATCATAATTCTTGTGGAGGGAGTTTGGGTTTGGAATCCACCATGGAAAAGAAATAGCTTGCATTTCTTACTTTGTGGGGGGCATAAGGGGGGATTTTGGGGGCATAAGGATATGTGTGATGTTTATATTGGCGAGTTTGTTACAGGTGGATGCCCAATTCCCATTGGGAGGCATAAGCAGCTTCCCCCATAGCTCTTGCTCCTTTGGCTTGCAATGAAGAAGCCTGAGTTTTTGTTTGTTGTCTTTCAATGCAGTTGTAAACTGCTATTTTGTTTTGGATTGTGTTATTAAATGGAAATGTGCATGTTGAAATATTGTTGTGTGTATGTTTTGTG
The DNA here is from genome assembly GCA_018340775.1 of Taxus wallichiana var. yunnanensis. Lineage (NCBI taxonomy): Eukaryota > Viridiplantae > Streptophyta > Pinopsida > Cupressales > Taxaceae > Taxus > Taxus wallichiana. Next base: position 193,319,470 of record CM031239.1, read on the forward strand.
GAAGCCTGTTGTTGCCATGAGTTGAATCACACCTTCTATTGCATTGTGGTTGGGGCTCGGGCCAATGAAGAAGGATGGATTCTCCTCTTCATTGGATGTCTTGGTTGGGTGGAGAGCATTGCCTTTCCCCCACTTTTGTTGTGATCAAATTGGAAGAAAAGGGAACCTTGCATGTTGTTGTTCTGGAGCAAAGGAAAATACAGTTTGACAATCCCTTGTGAAATAAATTCTTTTGTAACCTTTCCCACTTTGAAGTGGATGAAATTGTAATATATTTTGTGAAGAAAAGATGTTGTATTTGGTTATGAAATTTGTGAAGTGAAATGAAAAAGAGAGAGACTTTGTTTTTGCTTTGAAAGAATGTGAAAGAAAATGTAATATTCTACTATGTAATTAATAAATGATTTTGGAAGGAATAAAAGAAAGAAGTTGTAAAATTGCCTTTGGAAATCAATGAATGAATGAAATGTCTTTCCAAATTGTATTGTGAAATTAAATTTGATCATGTCAATGTTTTGGGAATCTCTATTTGAAAGGAAGAAATGTATGTGAGAATAATACAAGTATTTTGTCTCTTTTGAAAAGGTGTAAAATTTGAAATCAGACTTTGCATTTTAGCTAGTAAATGGTTTTTTTATATCAACTAATTGTATTAGACTAGAATAGAAATTAAATTAACATATATGGAAGATGAAATTGATAAACAAATCCTCTAGAAAATTGATCTTGTTTTAAATTTTAAAACTGGCAAATAATTCATATAAAATGCACAGTTCGAATCTGCACATAATAATCAACATTAAAACATTAAAATTTAGTATGTTATGATATCAATGAACTCATTTTGACCAAAAACACTTAAGGAAATAATTTAGAACATTGCAAAATCGGGCCCAAACTTTTCATAGTCATTTTTCTGTCAATTGTTGGAAAATTTGAATTGGAAATCAATTGAGCAAAATTTCCTTTCAATACATCCTAAAATCCTTCTTAGAATAGTTCTCCATGTCTGTTTGGCATGTTGAGTGAAGGAGAAGACCAAATTGAACCAAATTTATAAGTTAAAATTTACCAGTTTGCTTTTAACAAGCCTGCAGGATGTTTTCATAAAATTTACCCCTTAAAATTTATCAAAATGTAAAATTTATGATTTATATGCAAAGAAGGCATCGATAGCTTTCCAGAAAGTCCTTGTTTACCCAAAACTGAGCTTTCTATCAAAAGTTATGGCCTTTTAAATTTTTCTTCACTGGTATTAAAATTTTGGGAAAAATTCCTTGGCGGGCCCGCATGGCCAAAAATTTTCCCTTGGGACTTAATAAATTTTTTTGGGAAAATTTTTAACATTTTCCTTGCCACCCCGACCCAATCAAAGGCAACGGCGGAGGCGTGGCACAATTTTCTACCTTGGAACCCTTTTAAAAAAATTTGGAAAATTTTATTAATTTCCTCTACTGGCCCGAGATCTTACTTCCTTTCTAAATCGCCACGTGGCATGGTGGAGGGGCGGAACCCTTGCAAACTTTATCCTTTTTTGAAAATTTTGTTTTGGAAAATTTTTGTTTTCCTTCCATGGCCCCGCACTCCCACCCTCACCTTGGTGAAATCCTTCCACGGACACATGGGCCCGTGCGTGCATTTTACTCCCTTCACCCTCCTTTGGTGAATTTCCCCAAACTTCTCTGCCGCCCGCCTTCCCTCATTCTTTCCCGCGTGAGCTTGGAGCTCGACATGTGTCCTCCTGGCGGCGCAGCAAGGCACAAGTGCAAGTTGGATTTTTCCCCACGTAGGAAAATTTTGTTAAGTCACCCTGCGACCCGCCAACTCGCCCTTTTGGGTAATTTTTTAATCCTAGGCCCGCGGGCCCACCCTTGGGGAAAATTTTCACCCCAAGGCCCGCCAACCCATAACTTGAGTTTTATAAGGAGTTAGGAGGACTTCTTTATATCGTTGGAAAGGTGAGAAAATTTCCTATCTAATGAGAATGATTTAGGGAAATTTTGAATTCATTAAGTGTGAGAAAAATCAAGTTGAAACTCTAAGCCTGTTAGAGAGTGGGTATGGTGATAATTTACCCTCTGAACCTAACTAAAACTTCTAACCCTAAAATTTGGACCTTGTGACCTCTGATTAATATAAATAAAAGAGAAGTATGTTCTAGTAGATTAAACTTGTTCGGAACTTGTTAGTGACAACTGTTGTATTGCAACCTGGTTGTTGACACTTCTAATCAAAAAAATTATTCCATAATTTTCCTAACTAACCCTAGGTTGTTTCTTAGGTCTCAAGTGGGTTGTTTTAGCGGGCATCACAATGGTTACTTGGTTGACAAAATATGGTTTTGAGGTTTAAAACTCTTTTTGGAATTTTGGACATCTAACTCACTTTGTTTTGATTTATGATTTCATGGAATTTGAATTAACTATTTCTAACTTTCAAGTTTGTCAAAGAGACCCCTACACCTTGCCCCATGCTACCAGTAGGAAGTATGGGCTCATCACCATGGACAAGGCATAGGTGAGTAAGGGAACTTCTCTCCTTTCCCAACCCTACATCACTAGTAAGAGACACAAGCTCAACACCGAAGGTTGGTAGGGAAAAGAAATGTGTAAAATAAAAAATTTCTGTGGATTTTCATTTGACTTATTTATCTAGGAAAAATGTCTAGAATGTTCTTATTTCCAAAGAGATGTGTATGGGATAGATGTGAAACCATGAATCTTCTAGAAAAAAATATAGGAAAAGACACATAATCTAGAAGAAACTATAAATAGAACCAAGTATGCAGGCCTTGGTATGGTTATTGTCAAAGATTTCTCTTATCTTGCTTGGATTGATGAAATGATTCAGAAACAATTGATGACACCGTGAAGATTTGAAGAGACGTGATTTGAATGTTTTGCCAATGTTTTCAGAAGTTTTTAGGAATTGCTATAAGAATAAGTCCCTTGATCACAAATTTTATGAAATGAACTGGCAGATGAAAATGCAATACAAATGCGAGTAATATACATATGGAAATGCTAATAGATCATGTGTAGTACCTCTTCAAGTGAAGAGATTTTATAGATTCACTAAACTCCTCACCCTCTAGTGTACACAGTGAAATGCTCCATTTTGTAGTCTTCTATTACTTGATATGGACCCAACCACTTGGGCTTGAATTTCCTTCCTTCACCGGTCTTTTTGTCTATTCGGATGTCAAGTCTTAAAACCAAATCTCCCTTAGATATTTTGCGCTCGTACACTTTCTTATTGTATTGCTGAGCCATTCAACAATCGGGTAAACGCTATACCGCTGCTCATCATTAATCCTGGCTTCATCAAGGCTTTCTAATTGAGAGATTCGCACCTCTCAATAGCCTTCTTCTCCCAGAATTTCTTTCAGTGAGATACTGAGACTAGGTATTCAACCTCAAGCGGTAAAATCGCTTCTGTACTAAATATCAAAGAAAAGGGGGTTGCTCCCATCGACATTCTTACCGATGTCCAATAAGCCCACAAGGCCGGAAAGAGCTTTAAATTCCAATCTCATTTTTTCTCCTTGACAATCTTAAGGAGAATGGATTTTAACATCTTGTTCGTAGCCTCAACTCTGTCCATTGGCCTGAGGGTAATAGAGAGAAGCCATATGGTGATTTATTTTGAACTTTTCACATAGTTCATGTACTTCCTCATTTTTGAAAGATGTGCCATTATCAAAGATAATGACTTGTGGAACCTCGTACCTATAAATGATTTGGTTCATAATGAACTTAACGATTACACATCCAAGCACAATGGTAAGAGGCATGGCTTCTACCCACTTAGTAAAGTATTATGTGGTCGTGATTATGAAGTTATGACCATTTATTGATGAGGAAGAGAACTTACCTATCAAATCAAGGCCCCATGTGGAAAAGTTCCATGGTGTTGCAATTGGCTACAGAGCCTGTGCCAATATGTGGATATCATGGGAGAAATCTTGACATTTATGGCATTTGCGCATAAACTCTACCACATCATGTTCTAGCGTGGGCCAAAAGTATCCCATCCGATGTATCTTTCGAGCAGTGGTGTGGCCGCCAAAGTGACCTCCACATACTCCACTATGTGATTCATAAAGAATCTTCTCGAATTCTTCTTCATCAACACATCTTAACAACATTCCATCAAAGGCTCTACGATAGAGCACATGTTCCAAGATAACATACTTAGTGGTTATAACATGTAACCATCTTCTTTGTTGTGATGTCACCCCTTCCGGATATGTATGGTCCACTATGAAATTAATGATGTCATTGTACCATGGGCACGTAGAAATGGGAGGCTTGGTTTCAACAAAATACACACACTCATCAAGGAAGTCCAAATTTACTAGATTACGTCCATCTAACGCATTGTCAGTCAACCAATCCACAATTATTTGTCCTTTGACATATTTCTAATTAACAAATGTTAACTTGAACTCACCCATCAGAGTTATGAAGTGTCCAAAGCTTTCTTAGATAAGGATCCTTGTGTGAGAAAAGTCCACAGATGATCCGATTTAACAATAACCCTTGTTACTTGATTTAGCATGTAATGTCTTAAGTGCTTTTTCGTGAAGACTTTTTTTCCTATGTGTAACATGTCTTATAGTCAAGAAAAGTTAGAATGAAAAAGTAGACTGCACGTTCTTGTTTATCATCATCTTCTTGATCTAACATATAGGCTAATGAGACATCAATAGCTCGTGAATACAGGATCAAGGGGTGATCTAACTTAGGCGGCATGAGTGTGAGAGGAGACAACAAGAACCATTTAACTGACTCAAATGCCTCATTGCACTCTTCGTTAAATCAATGCAACAATCCTTTTTTAATAATTTTTTTATTGGGTGAAGAGAAAAGGTTAGATCTACGATAAACCTTCGGATTGCACCGAGTTTTCGAAGAAAATATCTTATGTCAGACTTGTCTGATGGTGGATTCATTTCCAGGACGGCTCATATTTTGGCTAGCTCTACATCAATTCCTCATGAAGATATGATGTATCCCAACTTCTTACCTCCTGTTACACCAAATACACATTTTTCTGGGTTTAACGTGACATCGTATTCGATTAAGTGAGAAAGGATGATACGTAGTACCTCAGGGTGATCACAACATTTCCTGGCCTTAACAAGAAGATCATTCATGTAGGATTAAACAACCTTATGGATAATATCATGGAATATATAAGTCATCAATCATTTGTATGTGGCACCAATGTTCTTAACTTCGAACAACATGACAACATAACAGTATGTTCCCCAAGGGGTGATGAATGTAGTTTTAGTCTGATCCTCCTCGAAGATTCTGATTTGGTTATATCCAGAAAACCCATCCATGAGAGACAACTCATAACCAATTGTTACATTGACAATAACATCGATGGATGGTAATGGGAAATCATCTTTGGGACAAGCCTTGTTGATATCCTAAAAGTCTATGCAAATGTAGATTTTTCCATTCTTATTGAGAACAGGGAATGATATTAGACACCCATTGTGAATAGTTGATTGTCTTACCATCCATCTTGTAGGAGTTTCATCACTTCTTTCACAATGAGGGAAACCTTTGGCTTCACAGTGTCTCGACTTCTATTTAATTGTCTTAGCATCTCGGCTTGGTGATAAGGTTGTGAACTAAAATGTGTGGTGTAATTCCATCATTTCATTTCCTCATGTTGAAGATTCGGGTATGTATTCTATCTCCTCTGGATTTGGAGAAGATCCCAACTTCAAGACTTTTGGTTCCTCCTCTATCCCGATGTTTATATCAATTGTTCCTTCGATTAAGGAGGTGTTACCCTCTTCAAATTCAAGTGGGCCGGAGGTAGCTCTAAGTCTCCTTCCCCTTCTACTTCATAGACCTCAAGACCTTTTGTAGAGGAAGGGTCTATCGTGGAATCTCCAAACAAAGAGGAAGGGTGCGGGATGAGATAAAAATCAATCTTATGATGAGCGAGATGTAATTCTATGTAGGCATTCAAAAACCCTAGGATTACTTCTTCATTTTTAGTGTAATCTAAAGTGATAAACTCATTCTTATCTTCCACATAAGTCAGAATCAGAGTTATCGGTATCTTGTGAACCAAAGGTTCAGTACGAACCGAAACCGTAAAGCTAATGTCTTCTAACTTGCTGCTTGGGGTAAAATGAGAAGCATAATTTGTTATAGAGTCAACCAGGAAGGTTTTTCTCTCTAGGTATAGCTTTGATTGAAATGAAATCAAAACCTTTACTTAACTCAAGGATGACAATCTTGTAGAGTTGTAGATGTTCAGCCCTAGTCTCATATACTTCAAATACTTGATTTGCAACTAGTTGCAAATCACCCAACACCCTAATATTAAGAAAACCCATCCTTTTGGCTACAATGAGACCAAGAAGGAGATCCTCATATTCTACTCCATTATTAGTGCATTCAAAATTCAATTTAAAGGTGAAGGGCATGACCCTTCCTTGAGGGTTGGTAAGTATCACACCTACCCCAACACCAAGTGGCACTTTGCTCCATCATAATTCAAGGTCCAATAGTCATCTGGGAAGATTGAAGTTAGATTATTTGTTGTATTATCTTCCCTTTCTTCCGAGACCTCTATCATGCATATGTCATCAGCCATGAGAGATCTAAGTCACAGGCATGTCCTATACCGATGGAATTGAATGAAATAAGAAGGGGTAGGTCATTATCTAACAACTCGGCTATCTTTGTTGTCATTCTGTTGAAAATATCTCAACAATTACAATTTTGTCCTTTGCGGCAGGAACTCCTTCAATCAAACCCGTAGTTTCTAGCTTTGTTGTAGGAACCATTTTTCTTCTGGTGTTGAGCTTGTAGGTTTGTTTAACTAATTTGTAGGAAGCTCAAACTCAGAATGAACCCCTGACCTCTTCTTAAGTTAGCTAGATGTATGTCAAAGGGTTTTGGGTCACCCTGTGCCATGAAGACCTTCCCTAAATGTAGGAACCTTACTTCTTGAAACAAAGTGGAGGGAATCGCCTTCATGTGATGAATCCAAGGACAAATGAGGATCATATTATAGTTGGTTTCGATCTATAATATAAAATTCGGTTAGAACCGTCTTAGGTCCAAGGGTGACTGACAACACTATAGTTCTAATTGACGTCACTTTGAGGTTGTCATAGCCTCTTAGCGTGTTTCATGTTGAGGAGAAATTGGTCTCTCCGTAACCTAACTTTTGAAGGAAAGAGAAGGGGACTATGTTGACCATTGCCCCATCATCAATCATTGCACATTTTACATAGTTGTTGTAAATCCAAACTTGTAAAAACAAGGCCGGATCACCTCTATGAGCTATTTCAACGTCCGTGGGCATCTTGTTGATGTCAAATACAAATCCAACATATCTTTCAAACTGCCATGGAGGATAAACATCAAAGTCTATATGATTTATCTGTGCTTTTGGAGGAGGGGTGACATTAATTAAATTCCCAAGACCTAGTGCTTCTAATAAAGCGGATATGTGAGTAGGGGAATTCTTTAATAGATCCAAGAAGGAAATGTGAGAGAAGGTTTTGGTCAGGTCATTGATCAAGTCATAAGCTCCTACTAGCTTTCCTAGTGTATCACGAATTTCATCTGATATAGTCGGGTAGATCAGGATAGGTTGTGAAGAATAATCTTTGGTTCTAGTGGCAGCGTTAATCTGAGGTTCGGTGTCCAACTCTACCAATCCCACAATTTTTGTTTGTTGGCGACCATCCAAAGGAGGTGCTACCTGTGAGTTTGACAAAGTTGAGGCTTCATGATCATTGGTTCTTATTGCAATGCCTTTGTTTGAACCTGTTGGGATCTATCTATAGTCTTTTGGGTGCATGGGGAGAGGATCACTAAAGATTCTAAGTGGTGTGTTTTGTGGGGATACCAGTCCTATGTAAGTGTTTTGCATTGGTATTATTGGGTTTTCCAAAAATATGTTAACAAATAATTATCTTTGATCCTCCGAGAAAACATTGTAGAAATTTGTTGCAATCACGGCATGTTCTTACGTCATGCCCACGAACCCTATGGAAACCGCAATATAAATTGGGATCATAATCTCGAGGCCTTTAGTTTTCACTTTGTTTTGGTCTAAAATTATGATTGTTGTTCAATTAATGATTATTATAGTTAAAATTTGGGAACCCCTACCCTTGGTTTTAGAATTGGTTCGGATACCCGCCTGGGTATTGATTAGGGCCTTGGGTCTGCGCTTGTCTTGGTTGTTGAGGTTATTGTTATTATTATTTTTTTTGTTGCTATTGAGGACGATTAAAATCTACAGCATTGATTGAGGGCAAGAAGTTATTATTTCTCTTATTATTTTCATTGTTCTTGTCGTTGTTGTTGGTATTATTTGTATTGGGAGAACTAACAACATTGGGTTTCTTGGGTTGATCGGTAACATTGTCAATTGTAACCCCATGATTCTTATTAAGGACCTTTGGTCCCTGATTATTGTTCACATTGTTGGAGTAACCTGGGGTTATTTTGGTTAGGAGTGACTAACCTCCCATTTTTTCCATAAGTCTTACGACCACTGTCAATGGTTGCTTGATCAATTCGGAGAGCACCCTCTAGCACCTCTTCATAGCTCCTTAGCGGGAACTTTTGGAATTCTTCCTTTGTCTCTCTATTGAGGGAGTGGAGGAAAAAATCACAAAGCTCCATTTGATCCATGTTTAGAGCGCTTGCAGAGGAATAGAGAACCTGTCACCACCTTTGAATGAAGTGGGCAATGGACTTGTTGTGCTCTTGTTTGATATGAAGGAATTCTCTTATTCATGTCCTTAAAAGTTTGTTCATATCAAAATCCTTAGTAAAATCTGACATGATTTGTTTTAAGGAGTGTATTGAAGCCTCTGGTATCCTATAGTACCAGTCGAGAGTGATACCTTCTAGTGTCTTAGGGAAAATCTTTGCAACAACTGCATCCCACAGAGCAACTCTTGAATGGCCATTGCGTAAGCTTTGATGTGAGCATTAGGATACCCCTCCCCTTTGAACTTTAGAAGATTGGGAAAGGGTCTTGGGAGCATGACAATCCAAATGGAGAAGTCTAGAGGCTCCTTAAGATATTCAGAATAGGTCCCCATTGCGTATGTTTCAACCATTAAAGATCCTTATTGGGGAGGTGGAGGTTGCATTGGTTGCTGAAATGGTACAACATAAACATTTTTTGGGGCATATGGAATCCCTTGTGGCTGGCCAAATGGACCTAGGTAAGTTTACATATCCCCCTATAGTGATTTAGAGTACATGTGTATGTAGAGGGATTGACTGTTTTGATATGGAGTTGAAGGCACAAAGCCAAGGAACATTGCATTTCCAGATGGTATGGCATTTGAGAACACACTTCCAACTAGTGCCTGTTGTAGATATCCATATGCTACATGTAACATCCCCATTTTAAAATACCAAAACAAGGGAAAAAAAAATTTTGATAACGTTCTCTGTTATGAATTATAAAATTCAAACACACATTCAAGTATTAATAATTGTTCTCTGCCCAAACAACATAGTTTGGATCACACAATTTCTTTTTTAAAACGAATGTTCCCTGTTCGCATATTTACAATATGGAACACACATTCAATGCCATTCAATCTTATAACAGATTCTATATCTGCTGTAAATGACTCGAGGAACTACCGATCTTCCATTTTCATGGCTCGGAGTTTCAACGATCCTTCATTTCATGACTCGTAAGCAACAACCGATCCTTCATGTTCATGACTCGGCAACAACCGATCCTTCATGTTTGTTTATGCATGGTATATTATATATACCTGTTCTCATAACCATTTCCAGTTATCGAAGTGATCCATTTAAGAAGCCTATACGAATATCTCATTCGATATTCATCGACATCTGCATCTTAAATTAAGTGATAAGGACAACGCATGACCAGCAATTGCGATACTTTGGCCAAAGATTTTCACATGCTTTGCATGATCATATTCCTGGATGTGATACACATCAACGGAATACGTCCTTCACTTCACTTCACCTGTTATCTAGAATGGTCTTTCCTGGTTCCTACCAGTCCTCTTTGTTTAAGGTTAGTTTAAGCTTCCAATTACAGTTAGTAATATGAACGAGTATAGGAAGGCACTCCCGGTAACTAAAGATACACAGACATACAGTGTCGTTTCCCCACGACCCCGTGTGTCTAGTTATCTTTAGTATTCCGGAGTCACTCCGTATACCCGATCATACTCCTATCCCCTGTCCATAGTTACACATTCAGCCTATGTATTCTTGATGTTTTAATTCAGGAGGGCATTGCGATATGTCAGCTGCAACAGTGTGTCGTCATGAAGACCCCGTCTTCATGGAGACACCTTGCTGTAGCTGGCGTATGCCAATGTCCTACGGAATTCTCCCATCGAGAATACACATCCTGCTCAAGTGCTTCGGATATGATTTTAATAATTAAAGTCAACTTTCAGCATCCACGCTGATCTCTTGATCCTCGTTTCCGTTACAGTTGTATAGGGCTAAGAGGGACTAAATCCGTCCATTGTCTTGCAATGCATCTTCTCCTTCGTGTCGAAGGGCTGCATTTCCTTACTTGGTTCACTTCTTAATCATTGGATTAAGTAGTGATCATCTTGACGGACGTAATAAGTTTAACCTATTAAACTTAGCCAAGATTTTCTCAGCTCGCAACTAAAATCGAATATTAACTTATTAGGCGTCATTCATACGAGGTCTAAATTTCGAGAAATGTATTCATTTGTTCTCCTTAATGTCATATAGTTAAGGTCCATTAGTTATGGATATATTTATCTTATATCCTTCATTCGAATTTATCAAAGCGGGATCATTAATGGAGTTCAAAAGCGGAGTTCGATTACTCAGAAGTTGAATTGATATTCCTTAGCTCCTAAGCTAATCCCGAATACCTTAGGTTATGGAACCATATTCTTCCTAATCCTTTTTAATGTCGATTAAAAATTCATCTTTACCCAAGTATGAACTAATTGCATTTTTCAACTTAAAAGTTGCGTTTAGGTAAGAATAGATATCAGTTTCCATTTAGCATCCATCCAAGGATAAATAAACAAACCCAAATCAAGAAATAACATTATATTTCCAATAAATCAAACTGATATAACTATTGAAAATATCACATTTGTAATTGTATTCAATATTTCAAGTCATAATCTGTACATTTGCCAATCCAGCTGATTGGGCATAGTTTATACAAAGCATCCATACAACTCATGGACAGAAGAATATATTTTCTTCTTTTCACAATTCCTCGAAGAGGAATAAAAGCAACAATTACAATTCATTTTACAGCCAATCAAGAAACATCAGAAAATAGCCATGTCTTCATTCTAATCAGATTTCATCTGCAAAATGAATTACACGGTCGATTGATGGCCCGAGCATATTAACACTTATCCTAAAAATAAGGTGCTTCGACTAACTGTCTCAATAAAAGAACCCTGCTTTTATGAAACGACAGTTAAACATCCATCACGAAGTAGGCACAAAAGAAAGATCAGCATAACAACTGAACTATCAAAAATATCATCACAATCAGCCAAGGAACTGTTGTCCCGTTTCCACATAATCATTACAAGTATCAACTCACAATATTGAAAAGTTAGAAATACAAGTAACTTACAATGGATATAACGCACTGTTACCCTTTTCACGCCTTTCAATAATAATGAATGCAAAAGACGAAACTAACTGAAATGTAATTCCCTTACTTTCTTTTCAGTTCATGCGTCATATTAGAATCCAAGCAATCAAGTACAGACAAGAAAGCGAGCAGCAATGCATATAGTTGCTCCCATCTAAGCACTATAAAATTCATTATTCACGAATTCCAGATTTCCAACTGAATGAAAGAAGAAAAGATCATTTTTCCAAGACATTCATTCATATCTCTATTTCTTTCCACATGACTGTCCTAACAGTGGAATCCAAACGAAAGACAGATCAAGATAACAGTTCAGAGTGAAACTTACAAAATCCATTCGGAATTCACTTTCCGGCAGCAAGGATAATTTCATTTATAATCAGCTTTAAATGAAAACAGGGAAGAATTCATCATCCATATCCATACTTCATTTGAATCAGACTCATATAAAGATCCGAAACAGGTTAGTACAACATTATGTACATCCAAGATTAAACGATATAAGGCTGCATACCATATATTTACCATAATAAAAGAAACCATATTTCTTTCACTGCATACTAAACAGACAAACAGTACTTCCATCATGCAGTCAATTAATCACATGATTTCCTAATCCTGTGAGCATATCCCGCTCAAACTAACATATTATTCATTGCTGTTACCTACAGCAAGTCCAATGTTCTCATGACTATGAATTTCATCAAGTTAGAACAGCAGGCAGAAGAAGGATTCCCTTCCAACAAATGATTCTGCCCAATCCATTTTCCAAGATCGTAATAGTATGCCAAACTCCAGCATGCAAAATCAGATGTCATTACCTTTAGTAAAGTAAACCGTACAGGGTGTCATTACACGAATCTAGTGCAGTCAAGGCATCCCACACAGCAAGACTAACTTTCTATGCATTTACTCTTTGTACAGCAATCCAAGATTAAGACATAATCACCAAAACAATTCGATCTTAAAGGACCGATCAGTATTAATAAACACAACTAATCATCACACTTTCCTAGCAAGAAACAGTATATTTCTCTATGAGTTCAGAAGGAAAAACTATTCCTTTTTCCAACTCTCACGAACATTCATATAAAATTTTAATGTCCATTCCTTTAAAATATAAGATACCATTTCTTCATAATCCTGAAACAGCAGAAGGAAGAGGAAGGTCTTATTTCCCTTAAGCAAGAAAGGAAAGAACAGTCAAAGACATGTTATCATTTCTTTCTCCATGGCAATTTCGTATGCTCATACAAAAGAAACAATGTTGTATTCATCACAATCAACACAGCAGAGAGAGAGGAAGAAACTATTTCCTTCAAAGAAAGCTTCAGTGGAGAGACGACCTCAAGCCGTTCTTACAACCAATACAATCATATCGCAAGTTCAGATGACAACAAAACAATAATACAGCAATAGAATAACCCATACTACCTGCAGTTTTACATTCCATCCCACAAGAATAACCAGTTAAAATTTTCATATAATACCCATAACCAGCACCACATGGAGGTATTTCCATTCAAGAAGAGCAAGACAGTTAGACACAGCAACGGGGAAACGATTTTCCTATCATTTCCAAAAGAAAAGACAGCAAGGGTCGACAAACCCAAATCATAGCGACACAACTCATATAACATGTACAGTCTTAAGATATATATGACGTTTTCCCATTACTGTTAAACATTCAACTCGACAGGAAAGCATTTCATTCGAAAAATACAAGGACAATCGAACTCAGCGACCAATAACGATGATTCATATTATTTCCAAAATAACAGCAAGAGTCATCGGTTCCCAAATCACAGCAATATAATCACGACTGTATTTCCATCTTCTCTTTACATGCAATAGCAGTTCCAAGCACAACAGCAAAGAAATGATTACACTATAAAGAAACAATTAAACAGCCTGTTCCAATTCCAACAACATGAACAGTGAAGGAAATATCTATTTCCAACCTCCATGCAGTCAATAACCAGCACAATAATTCATTTCCAATTTGATTCGAGCAAATACGAATCAAAACCGAGCAACCAGAACGATTCATCATATCATTTCCCAAAGAAAAGAAAGCAAAAACCAACAAAATCCAAGTCAAATCGACTCGACAGCAATCACGCAATCCAACCCAAGAGCAGGGTTGTTTTAATGAAACACTTAATCAAAGCAGAGATTTTTTTAAAGAGAAGGGCTTAACATGCCTGTATTCTCTCTTCCAGAACTCGAAGAAAACCTTGTTTGCCGCGTTTTTCCTTCCGCAACGACAACACAAACTTCCCAGCACTCCTTTCTTCTTCAGGCTTAACAACAGCCTCCAAATCTCCACGAAAAATGTCAAATGCCAAGAGCTGGTTCGACCGAACCAGGTCAGAAAAACCAAATGCAGAGCAACTTCACAAAAGGCTCGAATCAACAAAATGAAAATCAAATTCCCTCATGTTGTTTCCAAGGCGAGCTGGTCGCGAGGACCAAGAATAATTAATGCAATTTAAGGCTCTGCCTTTTTCCTTGCTTCTCACGCCACCGCCACTTGAGTTGGCGAGCTTGTAAATTTCAAATTTCCCATGCCAACTGAATTTGGCTCTATTTCTAAATAGATGCCTCTAATTCCTACCTGCCCCGCCAAAACTGGCGCTGTCCACGTATGGACTGCTTAATAAATGCCAATGAATGCCCTTTTCATCCTTATCCCTTCCTTCCAAGGGTCCGCGCGCCCTTTTTAGATTAGGATTAGTTTAGATTGTATAAAGTAATCAACCTAGGTCTTAGTTTAGCCTTAGGTTATATTTTCCCCTTTTTATTTTTGAATTTAAAAATCCACTTAGGATAGTAGGGTAGGATGCATGTTAGGACTTAGTATTAATTTAGGGTTTAATTCATACTAACCATTAACACTAACAACTTCCATCCAGCCTCCCTACTAACATTCACGTTAATGCAGAGCAGGACGTTCCGTCCTTCAGATTACGTGCCAAGGCCACCCGTGTCTAGGCATTTCTTGCCTCACGAGGTCCCTAGTTCGACAGTACAGGGTTCAAGAATCGAACCCCTGTCGTTGGCATCTACGTGCTAGTTGTTCACACCTGCAAACAGGCAGCGTACGCTCATAACTATCTCGGTTCGGTTCAAGTGTGAATCGACACAGAAATCACAAGAGGACCTCAGCATACTTGGATCAATGAAATTGATTCAAGGTATGCTGTCAATCAGCAAAGAGAGTTTAGCAAGTATACGATAATTTGTCGTCACATCAGCAAACACACAAGTACAATATTTGTTGTCCCATACAATAAATCATAGCATGCAAGAATCCAAATTAGCAACACATTCTCTTAAGATCAGTACATATCTTAACATGTTTGCCTTCATTTCAGCAGCTATAACAGTATGTAAAACATTCACCAAGTTAACATACAAAATCAGAGTGTTACATTCTTCCCTCCTTAAAGAATCATCATCCCGATGATCAGATTAACAAATCAAGGAGTTCCTAGGACAAAGTTCAGTTATTGTCCTTTCATTCATAAGTTCATACCAAAAACAGATTCTCTCTTAAAAACGGCGTTTTAAGACAACTGTACAATAGACTAATAATTGTCTAAATTTGGTAGAATTATCAGTTCTTGAATTTCAAATTCAATTAAACAGGTGTGGAAAAGTAGATCTCATTTCTTCGAGATTCTCCCAAGTTGCACTTTCTTCGTTGAACTAGTCCCACTGGACCTTACATTGGTTCACTTTGTGATTTCTCAAGCACAATCAAGCTGGCGAGTTCCCAACACTCGAATGGGCTTAACCACGATTATTCCTGGGTCTTGGACCTGTAAGGAATTCCAATTTAGCACATGTGATAAATCTGTCACGTATTTCTTAAGCAAAGAAATATGAAAAACATCATGCATTTGAGACAAAGCAGGAGGTAATGCTAGACGATAAGCTACAGGGTTGATTATTTCAATAATTTCAAAAGGTCCCACGTAACGTGGTGACAACTTGGCACCTTGCCAAAAGTTATTGAGCTCTTTTTCGGCTTCACCCGAAGAAAGACCTTGTTTATAATGCCTGTCAACCCACTTCAAGTCTGCATAACTCTTTTGCCTATTGGCAGCCTCCTTTAGATGTTCTCGAATCATTTTGATTTGCTGTTCCATTTCCATAAGGATTTCTGGCCCAATTACCTCTCTGTCCTCAATGCTGTCCCGGTGTGGGGGTTCTGCATTTTCTTCCATACTGATGCTTCAAAGGGCGCCATTTTTAAAGAGGCGTGATAGGTGTTATTGTAAGCAAATTCTACCGGCGGAAGGTATTCCTCCCATTTATCTTTGCTGGTCCATGCAATACATCCTTAACATGTCCTCTAAAACTGATTAACTCTCTCGGTCTGTCCATCCGTTTCGGATGATATGCGAAGCGAAGTTTAGTTTAGTCCCCAAGGCCGCGTTAAGCGTTTGCCAAAACCTTGATGTCATCCTCGGATCTCATTCGATATGATTAATTCCGGTATTCCATGCGGACACTGAAGATTTCATGTACAAATCTTCTTGCTATCTTGGTGCATCGTCCTTAATTACCAGTGATGAAGTGTGCCACTTTGGTCAATTTGTCGACTACAACGAGGATAATGTCAAGCTTATTTCTTGACATAGGAAATCCTTCAACGAAATCCATCGTTATCACTTGCCATTTATCTTTGCGGAATCTTTGTGGGGATACTGATAATCCGGCGAGTGCATATGTTCCGCCTTAACACGCTGACATTCCAGCGCAAAGTTGTGTTACAAACTCGCCACATCCTTTTTCATTCCCTTCCAAAAATATTGTTCTTGAAGATCAACAAGCATTTTTGTAATGCTGGGTGTCAGAAAAAGGTGAATTATGGAATTCGATTAACAATTTCGTCTTAATTCATTTGCCACGGTACATATACCCTGTTTTGAACCTTAGGATTCCTTCATTATCAAAAGCGGAATCCCTTATACCGATGTCTGTCTGAGTGCGTGCAAGTGCTGATTTGACTTGCTTTGGAAATAAGGATCGATTCAAGGCATCTTTCACCTCATCCTTAAAGCGAGTTCTTAACGTTATAAGAGCATAAATATGCTTCCTTCGACTCAAGGCATCTGCTATTCTATTTTCCTTGCCCTTAATGTAGCTTATATCAAAATCATACTGAGATAGAAATTCTAACCATCTTCGCTGCCTTGCATTTAGATTTGGCTGAGTGAAAATATACTTCAGCCCCAGATGGTCTGTTTTTAACTCAAAGGGCTTGCCTAGAAGGTAATGCCTCCATATTTGAAGTGCATGAACAATGGCAGCGAGCTCAAGATCATGTGGAGCATAGTTCTGTTCATGTAACTTAAGCTTTCTGCTTTCATAAGTGATGACATGGTTATGCATGTGCAAGAATACCTCCAAGGCCTTCTCACGAGGCGTCGTTACAACCATAAAATCTCCATTTGGATCGTGCAGTCAAAATAGGTCTTTGTAGTTAGCTGTTCCTTTAACTTTTAAAGCAGATTCACATTTGTCTGTCGGACAAATTTCTTTTCTTTCTTTTGCAATGAAGTGATTGGGGTAGCAATTTTTGAAAAGTCTTAACGAACTTTCGATAATATCCGGCCAAGCCCATGAAACTCCTCTCGCCATATGCACATTCTTAGGCATTGAGCCACTCGAGTTATAGCTGTGATCTTTGAAGGGTCAACAGCTATCCCATTTTTGCTTATAACGTGTCCCAAATAATGCACCTCTGCATCATAAAAGGAACATTTGGATAGTTTTCCATACAACTTCCTCTTTCTTAAGATTTCCAGCACTATCCTGAGATGTTCTTGGTGCTCTTCGACATTTTTAGAGTATATAAGAATGTCGTCTAAGAATACAAGCACAAACTTGTCTAAGTATTCTTGAAAAATATTATTCATTAGATTCATGAAGGCGGCAGGTGCATTAGTCAGCCCAAAAGGCAACACCGTGAACTCATAATGCCCGTACCTCATTCTAAAAGTTGTTTTATGAATATCTTCTTCCTTTATTCTCAGCTGATGGTACCCTGATCACGAGATCTATTTTTGAATAAAGCGATGCTCCTCGCATTTGATCAAACAGATCATCGATTCTTGGAAGTGGGTATCGATTTTTAATAGTTTCTTTGTTCAAAGATTCGTAATCAATGCACTGACCTCAAGGTGCCATCCTTTTTCTTTACGAAAATTACCGGCGCTCCCAAGGTGAGACGCTCGGTCGATCGACCCCTTAGTCGAAGTTCTTGTAAGCGAGCCTTCACTCTACCAACTCTATGGTAGTCATTCTATAAGGTGCCTTAGATATGGGTTCAGTTCTGGTTTGATCTCTATTGCGAAATCAAAATCACGTTTAGGCGAAGACACAGCGATTCCTCAGAAACACATCATGGAAATCTCTCAATAATGGATATCTTTCCATGAAATCATTATCTTCTTCTGCATTTTCTGTCATTTTTACTACATACAAAGTGCAGCCTCTGTTTTTAGCCCTCTTTAGTTGCATAGCCGTCAGTTTCCTAACTGCAACTTCCCGTTTTACACCTTGAATGACTGCTGCTTTCTGCAGATCATCAAGGCAACAGATTTGTTTTTCATAACAGTCAACCTTTGCCTTATGTTCAGCCAACCAGTTAACTCCAATAATGATATCATATGATCCTAGAGGAGTGACATACAAGTCAACTTCGGTGGAGAAACCAGGCAGATCAAGAATTGCCCCAAAAAGGCACATTTCAACTGTATGGACAGCATTATTCCCATAATGCACTGTCCATGTTTTATCCATTCTTGCAGCCTTTCTTTTTAATTTCAAGGCAAGTTTAGCAGAAATAAAACATTCTGTAGCTCCAGTATCAAAAAGTACAACTACAGGTTTACCGAATAACTTACCTGTAACTTCTATGGGCGTCACTTGCTTTTGACATGCATTAGCCCGCAAGCATGTATCTTATCTTTGCTTGTCCACGATCATCCTTCTTCGAGAGGACGGTGATTCACATAGTGGTCCTTTCCATAGTTGAAGCATCCTCCGGCTAGCCCTTTTCTAGGCTCAAATACATTACTGACCTTAAAGTTATCATTATGGCTTCCATAGGACTTCGTCTAATGCCATTAACTTTTGTGAAGGTTTCATACGCTATTTACAGTCTATTCATCACGGGTTTCTTGTTGTTATCTACAACAATTTTGTTTTTCACACCAAACCTTTTCCAAGGTCCCCTTTTTGGTGCAAGAGGCGAAGAAGAATTGGGAATCTTCTTCCTTATCTCTTCCCCGTGAGCAGATATTGCCCTCAATTTACGTTCTGTCGATTGCCTTTTCGAAACTCCATCCATGGTGGTTGGGCCGTGGACATCCACTTCGCCCCCAATGATGGGATTGGTCCCATTATGAATTTTTATTCTCGAACTTCTCATCGCTTGATGCTGCGGTACATACTTAAGGAGTTTAGTAAACCCTTCCCGATGATACGTCACCTACTGACCATCCTTGCGACCGATTACGAAATTCGGTCATTTTCCTATCAAAATAGAGTTGAGGTAGCCATCGTTGCCTAAAATAACCCTTAAATTGATCCCAAGTTATGTCTGATTCGACAATATTCAGCTCAACCTTACGGTTGTCCCACCATGATGATGCTTCATGAGAAAGCTGATATGCTCCCCATATCGCTTTAGTTTCTTCAGAGAAGTTTCTTATCGCAAAGTATTTCTCCATTTCACTGAGCCAATTCTCAGCTCCGTCCCCAAGAGTTGTTCCATCAAACTTTGGAGGACTTATTCTCTTTATATCATTTGTAAGTTCAGCTGCTAATCTTGCCCTTTTATTTTCAGGGGGATTAGGAGCAATTACATTATTATCATCAACACCCGGATTCCCTCCATTGATGTTGTCCACAGGAGGCAGCTGATCATTTATTTCAGCTTCATTCTCCTCCTCTTCATTGCCCATTGACTGTTGTTCCAGAACAGTCAAACGATCCCTCGTATCAAGTAGGGCAAAGCAAGGATTTCATCCACTTTTGGGCGATTCTTTGCTTCTCCACCCTGTAACGGGTTATTCGCAGCATTCCCTCTTGTCCTGACCATTTTCTATTCAATAAGAAAATGTAAACCTTATTAATATCGTGGACTCATTAGGTCCAAGAGCGCAACCTTCACTCTGATACCAAGATGTAACATCCCCATTTTAAAATACGAGAACAAGGGAAAAATTTTTTTGATAATGTTCACTGTTATGAATTATAAAATTCAAACACACGTTCAAGTATTAATAATTGTTCTCTGCCCAAACAACACAATTTGGATCACACAATTTCTTTTTAAAAGCGAATGTTCCTGCTGTTTCGCATATTTACAATATGGAACACACATTCAATGCCATTCAATCTTATAACAGATTCTATATGCTGCTGTAAATGACTCGAGGAACTACCGATCTTCCATTTTCATGGCTCGGAGTTTCAACGATCCTTCATTTCATGACTCGGCAACAACCGATCCTTCATGTTCATGACTCGGCAACAACCGATCCTTCATGTTTGTTTATGCATGGTATATTATATATACCTGTTCTCATAACCGTTTCCGGTTATTGAAGTGATCCATTTAAGAAGCCTATCTGAATATCTGTTACTGATATTCATCTGACATCCTGCATCTTAAATTAAGTGATAAGGACAACGCAACCAGCAATTGCGATACTTTGGCCAAAGATTTTCACATGCTTTGCATGATCATATTCTGGATGTGATACACATCAACGAATACGTCCTTCACTTCACTTCACTGTTATGTAGAATGGTCTTTCTGGTTCCTACCGAGTCCTCTTTGTTTAAGGTTAGTTTAAGCTTCCAATTACTGATTAGTAATATGAAGCGAGTATAGGAAGGCACTCCGGTAACTAAAGATACATGGACATACGGTGTCGTTTCCCACAACCCCATGTGTCTAGTTATCTTTAGTATTCGGAGTCACTCCGTATACCCGATCATACTCCTATCCCTGGGTCCATAGTTACACATTCAGCCTATGTATTCTTGATGTTTTAATTCGGAGGGCATTGCGATATGTCATTTGCTCGAAGGGGAGCTAGCTGGTTGGTGAACATAAGGCAAAGGTTGATCATTATGAAAAACAAATCTCTCCTTTCCTTTAAAGATGATCCAAACATTTATCCACTGGTGAAATCCTTGAAATTTCTACTCGAAATGAGAATCATAGGTTGGATGCGGAAGTTCATCCTCGCAATGCAACCCTATAAACCCGATCCGTACTTCCGTCGTGAAATTTTGCTCTAGAGTTCCGTCGGTAGAGATTGGGACCTATAATGCACGATATTGAAGTTCGAACTGCACTTCCACTCATGATTTTGCCACGAAGTTCCACTTGTAATGTTATATTTCACTTTTACCCGAGTTTCGACCTGATATAGTGTTGCGTTTCGACTCGAAGTCCAAGCTGCAAGTGCTTATCGAGCTTCAATTTTGACGGTGGAATTCAAGCTCTATTTTACAACTTTGGATCTTCAAAACAGTTTCTCCATGTTAATTTTTCCTTCATCTTTCTAAAAATGAAGATCGAATCCTAAGCTTCAAAAATAGGAGAAACCACGAAGGTGAAAAATCCATAGAACAAGTAAGTTCACAACTCAAAGATAAAACCCCAAAGAATTATGCGAATGAGAAAATGCGAAAGGAACCCATGAAAGAAAGAAAAATTTGACAATAAAAACCTAAAAAGAGACCAAAAGAACTTGTGAAGGATAAATTACAAAATTACCTAAATATTAGATGATAAAAATCACGAAAAATGCCCTTAAAATTTTCCTAAGGAGTATGGTTGGAGATCGAGCATTGTCGATAGGTCAAAGATACCAAATTTTTCATGTGAAAATGACAAGTAAAAATCACCCTTAAATAGGAAAGGAAAATTAATTATCTGAAGATTTGGTACATGTAGTTGGCAATAAATGTTGTCCTCGCCATCGAAGGTCGGAAGTTGGGAGTCTTTGTGCGGTTTGCATGTAAACCGCACCTCGGACTCCAAACTCGAAATAGATACGAAATGATCGGGGAATAGGAAGTTTGAATGCAATTTGCATGCAAACTTCGCATCAGATTCTAAAAACCGAAATATAATTGGGAGATCATACTTGAACTCAACATGCAATTTACATGTAAACTTCAGTTTGAGTTCCGACTTCTAATGTTTAAATTTTCTTATATGGGCTGGGTTTTAGGTTTGAGAACTCAACGTGCAATTTTCATGCAAATTGCATGTTGACTTCCAAAATCTGAAATCCAATGAAAATTCAACACTTAGGCAAATTTTTGACAAATTTTTGGGAAAAATAAAAAATTGGTATAAGGTGAAAGCTACAAGAAAATTTTCAAAAGCCCTCTTGGCAAGGGAAACTTGTAAAGTTAACAGGACTCACATATTAAGAGAGAATGAAATATATTTGATCCCAATGAAATGCTTGGGAGAGATTTGAATACCATCCAAATGATTTTTTGACACGGTCTTGATAACCTTGCTTCACCGATTATGTGTTATATTTTTCAAGAGTGCTACCTTCAACTAAAAGTTTCTCGAAACACTGAAGGACCTTTGTGTACTAGGCATTGAAAAGATAAAGGTTATCACCTATTTTTAGCATCAAACAATATGGATCTTGGGCCACAACCACAAGAACTTGCAAACTTAACTCAAGTTGAGGAAATGTTGATAGCCCATGTCAACCCAATCCTATAAGTGACACATGCAACTAGAGGTCAATATAAATATAAAGGACACACGATAAGTTTTCCTCAAGAAGTAAAATAAATTTCTAATCTTTTGCCACATAGATTAAAACATTTTCCAATGAAGAAGTCGTTTACGACCTATGTAATGTTGCATAACTAACTATTTTATATTTTGTTCAATTTTGAATGTTAATGGGAGCTTCGAAAATGATAGATTTAATATTTAAATGCAATTCCATTTTATTATCCCAAAACCACTTCAAAGTGTCAAAAAAATGCATTTCTCCTAATTTCAAAAATATTTGGGTCTTTAAATGTACTTTGATTATGCGTTGTTTTTGGAAATTTACTTTAAATGGAAGAATTGGATATGAGGATTTTATGTGAAAATTTATAGTTAATGTCCTCTTTACTATAATATGACAATTTGAATATCTCGTGTGCTTTTTAATATCATTTGCATGGGTGTACGATTCATTCATGTGTTGTATTTATTTCATTTTGATAATTTCTATAAAATCATTGGACCATTTATACAATAATTTGCAGGCATTTTTCTAACTCGAATCCAGCGTTTGAAGTGCCTTTTCGGTACCAAGAGTTAAGATTTGTGAATAGTATATTTCTGTAGAAACTCTCTAAAGCACGTTCAAATTTAGACGTTAGGCTTGTGTTTTTGAAAAGGTTTTTAAACAAACATAACAAGGAGCCCCCAATGTATGTTAAACATGTGCATTTTACAACGATGTACTTTTTTATAAGAAGTCTTGAATATAATTTTTGATATTTATGTAACAAGACTATGTCCATTTTATGTACAAGTTTTCTCTATGGTGACTCCTTATTTGTGAAAGAATTTTTATTATGGAAATATGTAGAAATTTGATTGGATTATTTATGTAAATGATTTTATAAATTGCATAATGTTTTGAGTATATTGGTGAAAAAATTATTAAAAATCAAACAAAAGGTCATAAATATGGAACCCCTATTTCTAATCTTCTATTCTCTTTATTTCATATCATTCTTTGACAAGCCTTGCTAATTGTTAGAACCTTGATATTGTATGATTATTGTCTATTACATGTACATGGAGTTTTTAGTTATATAAATAATTATACAATTTTTTGAAAATAATTTATAGGTATGGCTCGACCAAGATTAAATTTTGAAAACTAAGAGAAAATAATAGCATATCAAAGACAATATCACAGAAGAAGACAACAAGAAATGACATATGCATAGTGAGAGGAACAAAGGAAATGTTAAAATGATAACGATATACAAAGATTTGCGATTGCGAGGATGAATTAACAAATGAAGAATTAGTTGCGAAAATATGATAACGTGGAAAAAATATGATATAAATTTGTGCACGATCATCTCAAGATGACTCACATGTATCAAGAAAAAGGTTATAAAGATATATTTGTTGAGATCGGTTGCCTGAGGAAGAAAGACTACACAGACAAGAACTTCATCACGAAGCATCTCAAAGGTATTATCATAGATTGGTTGGTAATGTTGAAGCTAATTATGGGGGAGGAAATTCAATATCGAGTGGATCATGTGCTCGAAACACCTAGAAAATTTGGCCCAAGATATAATGGATGTCGATGTTAGAAATAATGTAGAGAATAATGGTGTGCAAGAGGAGACAACATTACAACCAATAAGAACAACAAGAAGAATAAGAATGCAAAATAATGATTACAAGAGGAGTCAAAAACCAAACCTAAAAGAAGAAGACAAATACAAGACTCACATATTGAGAGAGAACGAAATATATTTGATCCCAATGGTATGCTTGGGATATATTTGGATACCATCCAAATGATTTTTCAACATGGTCTTGATAACCTTGCTTTGTTGATCATCTGTTATATTTTTCAAGAATGCCATCTTGGAATAAAAGTTTCGCAAAACACCTTAAGGACTTGTGTGTACTAATGTTGTGAGAAAGGTCATCACCGGTTTTAACATCAAACAATATGGATCCACGGACGAGAACTACCAAAACATGCAAACTTAATTCAAGTTGAGGAAATGTTGATAGCTCGTATCAACCCAATCCTACAAGTGACACATGTAATTGGAGGTCAATATAAATAGAAAAGACACACGATAAGTTTTCCTCGAAGTAAAGTAAATTGTTAATCTTTTGTCGTGTATATTAAAATATTTTCCAATGAAGAATTCATTTTACGGCCTATGCACTTGCAATGTTACATAACTAAATAATTTATATTTTGTCCACTTTTGAATGTTAATGGGGAGATTCATGAAAATGATAGCTTTAATATTTAATTGCAATTCCATTTTCATTATCCAAAACCACTTCAAAGTATCACAAAAATGCATTTCTCCCTAGGAAAAGATTTGGGTATTTAAATGTACTTTGATTATGTGTTATTTATTGGAAATTTACTTTAAACGAAATAATTAGATATTAGGATTTTGTGTTAAATTTTATAGGTAATGTCGTCTTTACTATAACATGAAAATTCAAATATCATTGTGCTTTTTAGTAACATGGGTATATAATTCATTCACGTCTTTGTATTTTTTCATTTGAGACAATTTCTCTAAAATCATTGGACTATTTATACAATAAGTTACTGAGACATTTGTCTAACTCAAAATCCAATGTTGCGAAGTGCCTTTTCGATACCAAGAGATAGGATTTATGAATGAGATATTTCCCATAGAAATTCTCCTCTCACGTTCAAATTTGGACATTAGAATGTGTTTTCAATTTTTTTTTAAAGAAACGTAACAAGGAGCCCCCAATGTATGTTAAACATGTGCATTTTGTGACGATGTATTCTATTATAAGAAGTCTCGAATATAATTGTTCAATATTTCTATAACAAAACTATGTTTAATTGATGTACAAGTTTTCTCTATGGTGGCTGCTTATTTGTGAAAGAATTTTTCTTATGGAAATATGTAGAAATTTGATTGGATTATTTATGTAAATTATTTTATAAATTGCATAATGTTTTGAGTATATTGGTGAAAAAATTATTAAAAAATCAAACAAAAGGTCATAAATATTGCAAAGGAACCCCTATTTCTAAGCTCTTATTCTCTTTATTTCATATCATTATTTAACAATCCTTGTTAATTGTTATAATCTTGATATTGTATGATTATTGTCTATTACATGTACGTGGAGTTTTTAGTTATATAAATAATTATACAATTTTTTGAAAATACTTTATAGGTATGGCTCGACCAAGATTAAATTTTGAAAAAAAGAGAAAATAAGATTATATTAAAGAGAATATCAAAGACAATATCGTAGAAGAAGAGAACAAGAAATGAAAGATGCGAGAGGAACAAAGGAAACATAGAAATGATAATGATAGACAAAGATTTACATAATGCATGGCTGAATTAACAAATGAAGAATTAGATGTAGAAAGATGACAACATGCAAATAAGATGATTAAAATTCATGCATGATCATCTAAAGATGACTCGCATGTATTAAGAACAAGGTTACAAATACAAATTTGTTCATATCAGTTTCTTGAGAAAGAAATACTACAGAGATAAGAACTTCACCGCAAAGCATCTCAAAGGTATTAACATAAATTGGCTAGTAATATTGAAGTGAATTATGTGGGAGGAAATTAAATATCAGTGGATTGTGTGCTTGAAACACCACAAAACTTAGCCCAAGATATAATGGATGTCGATGCTAGAAATAATGTAGAGAATAGTGGTGTGTAAGAGAAGACAACATTACACCAACAAGAACAACAACAAGAAGAAGAATGCCAAATAATGATTTACAAGAGGAGTCAACAACTGAACCTAGAAGAAGAAGACAAATGCAAGAATCATATATTGAGAGAGGATGAAATATATTTGATTCCGATGGAATGGTTGAGAGATATTTTAATACCATCCAAATGATTTTTCGACACAGTCTTAATAACCTTGCTTCATCGATCATGTGTTATATTTTTCAAGAATGATACCTTGGAATAAAATTTTCTCAAACACCTAAAGGACCTATGTGTACTAGATGTCGACAAGAGAAAGGTCATCACTTATTTTTAACATCGAACAATATGGATCCTGGGCCATATCCGTCAAAAACTGAAAACTTAACTCAAGTTGAGGAAATGTTGATAGCTTGTGTCAACCCAATCCTATAAGTGACACATGCAAATGGAGGTCAATATAAATATAAAGGACACATGATAAGTTTTCCTCAAGAAGTAAAAGATTTTATTTTTTAGATAATTTAACGCTTTTGACTGGAGCTTAGAACTAGGGGGTTCTTGAGTCCCCTCTCTTAACAACCCACATAGACAAGATATTACAATTAATCCATCACAAACTGCGACCATTAAGCCCACACTAACGATGCAATTTTTCTGCCACCACTATTTTTAGAGCCACCAATTGCCGCGAACACCAATGTCAACGATGCAAAGTCTCGCCACCGTCGAGAATAACCACCAATGATGCAACACCCACCACCACTAGTAAACCACCCCAGAAGGGATTGCGCCTAACAAGATTTGAACTTGGGTGGATCAAAACACAACTGTAAATGTCTTAACTAATCCACCCAAACCCCATTGGCTAGAAGAAGTAGAAGAAATCGATAATATTTTTCCGCATAGATTAAAAATATTTGTCAATGATTATTATTCGAGGGGAGATCAACATGGAATAAATTACAACTTTACAGTCAATAGAGAGCGAGTATATAATGTACTAAAATATAAAATAGAACATGATAAGTTATATTCAGATGTTCATATTGATGAAAATTCTCTAAATGAACTTCCACCTCATTTTGATGAAAATGTATTCAACCAGTTGAACTTTGTCCATATGGAATTTGATTTTGATGCAAATGAAATTGTATTTGTAGGTCCAGTCATGGAGATAGATGAAGAAAATAGCATTATTCACACAAAATCAATGGCATGTAAACCACCCAATGCCCCAAGGGATATGGAATTAATCCATGCATGGGTGGGTAAATAACCCTCATGCGGACCTGGAGGGCTGATTTATTGGACAAGGATAGGATCATCTCGTATCAATGAGTATGTCATACTAGGATTACTTGATATGGCATGCCCTACTTTGTTTCCTAATGGAAAATGTGATTAGCTAGAATCACGGTTAAAATGAGTGTCTCCATGAATTTGTAAAACATTTATTTCAATATAGGGATTACGGTTTTGTGACATCCCCAATTTATATAGTACATGATGAAGATGATCATGAGACATCGTGCACAAAATTCATCTATAATGTTTGTGAAGAAATGCCTCCAAGATATGTCAATCACCATCAATGAGTTAAGTGAGCATATGGAAAATGTGCCCCATTCACATCTAATCGATTAGTTGATACTGAGTTTGGAACATCCTTAAGGGGTACAAGGTCTTATTGGGTAAAATGTCATGGTGAATTCACTGACATGTTGCATCAAAATGGATCACCTACCATTTTTTCAATTTGAGTGGAGATATTATGTATTTTCTTGATCTACATGCATTAATGTCCGCAGAACACCACAAAATAAACCACAAGAAGCCCAAAATTGGTGAAGGCGGAACATCATCATATAGTGGCACACTACATGCACCTGTGACATACACTTTTCCGAAAGGAGATGTTGCAAAAAGGAATGAAAGTTAAAGATTATTGGTCTAGATATGAATGACAACATAGAGGTTCACCACATGTGCATGGATTCATATGGTTAGAAGGGGTACCAAATATGGACAACCTTGATTGGATTGATGATTGTTAATGATTTTTTTTGACAAATACTTTCATTTTATTGTCCATGCATGGAATCCTCAAGACGATCCACACCAATGAAACATACAGGTAATTTATCAATTGTCATCAAATCAATGCTTTATATAGAATTCTTACATTCTCAAAATATATGATATATTCTTATGTGCTATGAATTACAGGTCTACCAAAATTTTACACAACATCCATGTCTTCAAAATACGAGACAACTTACACAAGTGGATATAGAACGTGACTACAAAGATATTCTCAACTATGTAAAATGACATATGATGTGCATAGAGGGTGCTTGCCTACGTAAGAGAAGAGGAAGAATGGTTTGTTGGTAAGATGTTCAAAATTTTGAATAATTAAATCGAAATCAAAAAATAAGTGTGTGGAAGATTTAACAATGGATTATTATCTTTTACATGTATAATGCACTCGTGGCCATTGAATCTCGAGGATCAAAGTTATATCATGTCTCATAGACATGAGATAAATATTTTGAACATGTAAGAAATGATGATAGAATAAATACACACAATTGCTAAATATTACAAATGTGGAGAGATAAACTAGGCTGGAAACATGTTCTTTCCAAGCATGTTGTAATCAACTACATTGCAAAGTATGCAACAAAAGTAGAGAAGAGTTTTGAAATTTATCATCGAATGTTTATGTGGATTACAAAAATTGAAAACCCAGATGAAATGGTAGCAAGAGCATATAGGAGACTTATAACTAAAACAATTGTTGAAAGAGACATTGGGGCACAAGAAACATGTCATATGTTGTTGGAGATTCCATTGAGAGAGAGTATTATAATATTTGTCAATTTGAATGTTTCACGTGAGGTGTCAAACCAGAACTATTGATTAGCTAAAATAAGACTTATTTTCTAGGAAATAGTAACCCTAGTTAATCTAATTAGGAGGACTAAAACGATGTATAATGCAATAAATAATATGAAATGATTCTATAATAATTATACTAAATGAAATAAAACCCTAACCATGCCAAAGTAAGTAGAAAAATGACTTAGCTGATTGTTGTAGATGGTCACATAGTGTCGCAAGTCTAACAACAAGCGAGGTTCCAGACACTCGAGAGGTCTGTGAAGGGAAAATCCAAAGGTTTTTAACTAATTGTGGTGCCCAAGAAGGTCTCTGGGGCACCCTGGGGGTGTCCTGATCCGTAGTTTAGCGTCATGGTCTCTACAAATTCTCATAAATTAGTTTCGACAGGGTCGTAAGTTGATCTAAAACTCTACCTGTCTATCACATTGGATTCACCGAATGAGCTGGAAAGTGACCTACAATGCAAAGAGAAGTATCAAACCCTAGAAAAATAAAAGATGCAAATGAATGGGTCATACTAACCTCAGCCACCAAACTAGTGGTCTTATCATTGAGCGTTACACTACATTTCGGACCTGGATGTAGTTCTGTGTGTGTGTGTGTGTGTGTGTGTGTGTGCATGTCATGCCCTAGGTGCTCTCATGTCAGTCACACTTTTTGAAGTAGTGAGCAATAGTAACTATAGAAAATGTAAATAGTATGTGTGTATGGAATAGAATAGAATCCCTCCCCCTATGCAGTGTGTGTGATGCAGATCTCCTAGCCTTGATGCATGGCACTATGTGGATGCAAGTGATGCAATGGATGCAACTCTAGATGGAGTGATAGTAGTATGTGATGTTATGACCTAGGACCCTTATTATGGTCTTATAACTTTATATTTATAGGGATCTCAAGCTTAATTTCGTAATTAATCCTAACAAGGCCAACTGGGAAAAGATAAAGACAACAAATAGCTAGAAAGGCCCCAAAAAGAAGTGGGAAAGGATGTGCATAGACCGGGGTGCCCAAGGTGGGGCACCCTAGTATAGGCTAGGGTGCCCTGATTTTGGGCTAGAATGATGGGGCAAGTTGTGAAATGGGCAGATAAGTGCAATAAAATATGCGAGAATGATGAAATAAAATATAAAATAAAGGTGGCCAAAAGGTGGGATTAATTAGTATTTTATCCACTTGAGAACCTTCTAAATAATAGTATAAGACCGGTCTAAATTGTGTGTAAAGTGCATAATTTTGTGTCTATATTTTTCTCTCACTTATGTTGGTGAGAGGAAAGTTTGGTAACATAAAGTAGATAGAGATGCATACTTGATATCCATGTAGAGTATAAAAGAAGATGTGTCAATGGACTAGACTCAAGTGTGGAATGACAAAAAAGAAAAATGTGAAGAAGCATGGATTCTAAAGATGAAAAATACGCATAAAAATTGATGAGAGTGAACCTAGGGTAGAACGTGTGTGTAGTTGTTGTTGTGTGTAGTGTACCTGCATGGTTAGTAAAGGTAAATGCCTATAGTGGTGTGTTATAGTCGTCATTTTTATGTTTTTGTTGTTGTTTCCCCCAATTTGACTTGCTTGTTTCTCATAAGGTGGACCTAATCCATGTTGATAAAAAGGGTGTAGAAAGATATCTTGTACTGTCGCGAGTTTTTTGGGTGATCTCATACCACCCTGGCTGAAGAAGTATAGGGAGGAAATACTCTGTGTCATCCAAATTTAACCGCTTATACTTAAATGTGTGAAGATATATTTGTATTGTCTTGGTTTTTTGGGCAATCCGACACCACTTGATGGAGAAGTGTAGAGAGGCACACCCATTGTAACCCCCAATCCTGTGTGCTCGCTCTGTGAATTACCGAAGGACACCATATCCTGTTATGGCTATTGTGTATGGAGTTCGTAGACTAGTCTGAACTCACTCATTGTATCTGAACTAGTGTAAATACATTGTGTTAGTATAAAACCCTCAATGATGTCCCCCTCTTTGGGGGCACATGTGACATTGTGGAAAGGAGAATGCAGCCCCAAAAGAGGACCCAACGCGATCGTACATGTAGAACTCGTCTGCGGGGGAAAGGGAAACACTTGGTAGATACCAAGGCGCACACAAAAGGGGATGGCTAGCCAAAACAAGTGTTAGTCTGAAAACACATGCATGTAATAAGACAAGTGTAAAAATACGCAAACAATGTAGAAACTACCAAACAAAGTAGTGTAAACACACAAGAAAACAAGTGACCACACAAAGCGAGGTTTTTAATATG
The DNA here is from genome assembly GCA_018340775.1 of Taxus wallichiana var. yunnanensis. NCBI lineage: Eukaryota > Viridiplantae > Streptophyta > Pinopsida > Cupressales > Taxaceae > Taxus > Taxus wallichiana. Next base: position 193,350,821 of record CM031239.1, read on the forward strand.
GGACATCATTCACGATGTCACAAGACACACAAGGCCATCATGGCCACAAACAACAAACAAGTGTGCACACAAGCAAAGGGAAAATCCCGCATACAATAGCAAACAAAAGCAGAGACAAGTAGAAGGTTGTGTCTAGCGCATTGTGATGAATGTGTATGTGTAGTGGTGATGAAATGCGATATGTGGAGAGATGTGCGTGAACCCTATAGCCGAAGTGTATATCATGACTTTGTTGAACAGAGAAGTGATGATTTATCCCTAAGCGTATATCACTATAGAATGAGTGAATGGGAATGAGATATAGGGAAGGATGCGCGTGGACCCTATAGCCTAAGCGTATACCATAACTTGTTGAATGGATAAGTGATGATTTATCCCTAAGCGTATATCACTATTAGATGAAAGAGTAAAAATAGGTGATGATTTATCCTAAAGCGTATGTCACTATAGGATGAATAATAAGGGAGTGGTGATGTAATCTAAGGTGTATTCCACTAGAAGATGATAAAAGGAGGGTTGTGATTTAGCCTAAAGCATAAACCACTACAAGATGATAAGAAGGGGTGATAATTTAACCTAAGGTGTATGCCACTAACACATGAAATGATGGATGATAAAAATGTCACATGGAAGGTCAATTTGATTGGTAAACCCTCGGCAGTCGAGTATGGACCGAGGAACTAGAGTGCTTCATAGGGTAGTGAGTGCGGCATGTAGAAGAAAACGTATTATAAGAGACCAAGTGATGAATATGTGAGGTAAATGTATGGTGTAAACAATGCACTATAAGCTATGTAGCATGTGTAATGTATGGAATGCACTAATAGCTATAAATAGAAATAGAAATGTAGGGATGATAGGTGAAACTATACCCATATAATGGAATCTAGCGTAAATGCAAAATGTATGAAAGAGATACAAAACTAGATGCGAGATAATATAACGACTAGTGTAGTATGTATAAGATAGCGGATGTGTAAATGACTGATAAATGAGGGTTGTATAGAATAATGTAGGATGTAGGCTAAGGGTAGAAAGGATGATGTAATATGCGCGATGTAAGTAATAGAATATAAATGTGTAGAACCTATAATGAAATTTGTGGGGTTGAGTGTAATGGTAATCCTCAATAGTCAAGCTGTGAAGCACAAGAGTGCGTCATCGGGTAATGACGGTGTGATGATGTGTGGGATGGTATGCCCATCGATAAAGACAACATGGGTGTGGTAATACTATATGATAATGTCAAAATAAGAGGGGGAATGTGTACTGGCTATGCCCCAAGTGGATGATAACATGTGTACTATGTAATAAATGATGTATGTGGGTGATGAGACATGATGGATTTTGTTTAATTGATGATGTGTAAGGAGTATTATAGATGTGTGTATGTATAGGTGGTGATGTAATGGAAAAATACAAGATGAAACGAGGGTCTTTATGGTAAAATACCCCTCAACAGTCATATAAGAACCCCAAGAATATGAGTGTGTCATCAGGAAGGTAGAGTAACAAAAGTCACCTACCAAAGGCCAAGTTTATGCACTGGTGGAACCTTGTTGGACAAAGCTTGTAGTAGAACTAGGTGGTGGCGGTGAAGATGAAAATGTATCATAAACACTAGGAGGAGGATTAGTTGCTTTAATAAACTTAATTGGTTGGAGTGTAGATTTGGGAAGAGGCCATGTTGCACTAAGTCTCAAGGGAGGTTGCTTAGGTTTATTTGATAATGTAGTAGATGACCTAGCTAGGAGTGGTTTGTGAACTAATTTTGATAGGTGGTTGACATTGTTGACTTGGGGAAACCATAGGTGATGGCTTAGGTGACACTTGACTAACCGAAGAAGGTGTATGAGAAGTAGTATAATGATGCTCAGTAAGTGGGGGAGAAGTAATATCAGAAATAGGAGAAGCGCTTGTTGAACTAGGAGAAGGATCACTATGCACATGGGAGGGGCTATCCATATCAGTTATGTAACGAATAATAGAATCATCGAGAACTTCCTTAGAAAGATCAGGAGGAAAGTCACTAGTAACTGTGGGAGCTTGTTGAGATGGATCTAGACTAATCGAAGGAGAAAGAGACTTAGGAGCCCATGTGGGTGTGACCTTTGGAAGGGGATGTTGTGTACTGAATGAAATAATACCTTGATGAGTAAGAATTTGGATTAGGTGATGCAAGGTGTGGCAAGCATTTGCATTATGTCCATTGATTCGATGATAATCGCAATATGGATGACCTAGATATTTTGCTAATCGACAAGGTGAATAGTAATGAGTAGGTGGTAGAGTGATCAACTTACGACTAAGGAGTTGAGTAAGGATTGCATGTGGCATGGTATTATGCTCAAATATGAGAGGCTCGGGCAATGGCATGTCTTGAGGTTCAGCTAGATGACATGTAGTGGACATAGATTGCATATAAGATGTAGAAGGAGCACAAACATACAATTGTGAAGCATCCTTAAGCTGTTGAATTTCATATCTAAGGGATGTGATGGTGGATTCCATAGATTGAATAGAGGATGTATGTGATTGAGAAGCATCTTTAAGCTGTTGGATCTCATATCTAAGAGATGTGATCATTGATTCCATAGATTACATAGAGGATGTATACGATTGAGAAGCATCCTTAGACTGTTGACCTTTAGATCTAAGAGATATGATTGTGGATTCCATGACATAAAATTTTGCATGTAAGGCTGAATCGAATCTAAGATGGGTTGGTTAGATGGAGGGTCATCAAGGTCAGGGTTGACAAAGAAACAATGAAGCATAACACTTAATTCATGTGGTGGTGTATTGTCATCAAAATACTTGGTGTCTAGGGATTGTTGGAAAATATCCGAAAGGTGGGATATTTCTTAAGTAAATCGATAAAGAAGCTTGACCCATGATATAAGAAGAATAAGGATCCTAAGCATGAAAAACATCGGGTTCACCAAAATGATTAACTAAAATAAGAACTATTTGCTAGGAAATAGTAACCCTAGTTAATCTAATTAGGAGGACTAAAATGTTGTATAAATGCAGTAAATAATATGAAATGATTCTAAAATAATTATATTAAATGAAATAAAACCCTAACTATGCCAAAGGAAGTAGAAGAATGACTTAGTTGATTGTTGTAGATGGTCACACAAAGTGTCGCAGGTTTGACAAGAGGTTCCAGAACCCAGAATAGTCACTTAGAGGTCCTACGAAGGGCAGATCCAAAGGTTTTGAACTGACCGAGGTGCCCTGGAAGGTACTAGGACGCCCAGGGGTACCTGGTCTCTGATTTAGGCACCCTGGTCTCTACAAATGCTCAGAAACTAGTTTCGATAGGGTCACAATTTGATTTGAAACTCTCGCATTGGATTCACCGAATGAGCTAGAAAGTGACCTACAATGCAAAGAGAAGTATCAAACCCTAGAAAAATAAAAGATGCAAATGATTGGGTCAGACTGACCTCAGCCTCCAAACTAGCGGTCTTATCACTGAGCGATGCACTACATTTCAGACCTGGATGTAGTTCTGGTGTGTGTGTGCATGTTGTTCCCTAGGTTCTCTCATCCCAATCACTCTTTTTGAAGTAGCGAGCAATAGTAACTATAGAAAATGTAGATAGCATGTGTGCATATAATAGAATAGAATCCCTCCCCTATGCAGTATGTGTGATACATATCTCCTAGCCTTGATGTATGGCACTATGTGGATGTAAGTGATGCAATAGATACAACTATAGATGGAGTGATAGTAATATGTGATGTTATGACCTAGGACCCTTATTATGGTCTTATAACTTTATATTTATAGGGCTCTCAAGCTTAATTTTGTAATTAATCCCAACAAGGCCGACTGGGAAAAAGATAAAGACAACAAATGGCTAGAAAGGCCCCAAAAAGAAGTGGGAAAGGATGTGCATAGACCGGGGTGCCCAAAGTGGGACCAAGGCACCTGGGACACCCTAGTACATGTTGAGGGCACCCGATTTCGAGCTAGAATGTCGGGCGATTGCGAAATGGGAGGATAAGTGCAAGATAAGTGGGAGGATATGCGTGCAATGACGAAATAAAATATAAAATAAAGGTGGCCAAAAGGTGGGATTAATTATTACTTTATCCACTTGAGAACCTTCTAAATAGTAGTATAAGACCAGGCTAAATTATGTATAAAGTGCATAATTTTGTGTCTACAACTACAATTGATGAGGATGACGATGAAGAACATGTATAATTTTTCATCAACGGGTATAATAATGAGCCATTTTTATGGAAAGTGTATCACTTATTGATGGCACTAGATCTTGGATATATAATCCGGGGAAAATGAGATAAAAATGGGAGATTAGGAGTTGGAAAATATTTTATGAGTACTCCCAAGGTTTTCCTCCATCCCTTCATGTGAATCACATAAATGGGTAGGATTTTTTTTTTTCAAACTTATTGCTTTACAAGCCATTTTTTTATATAGAGAGAGATATCAAACTTAATTCTAATTCAATAAAATCAAATTGGGATTCGTTCAATTATAATCCATGGCATGTTGAGAGGAGGACTATTATAGAAGATGTTTATAATAGCAGTGATTCTGAAAGATGAATTTAATCAACCTATTCAACAAAATACAATAGAACATGAATGGGAAATTATATTTAGGATTCAACATGGTCAAATTTTGCAAGTGACTGAAATAGATATGTTGGGAAGAAGATATATTGATAGACAAGCACCATGGAATAATGAATATCGAGGTGAAGAATACACAAGTAAAGCAATAAAATTCATAAGCACCATGAAATATAATGGGTTGGTTATAGACGATGAATTAGCCCGAATTTTAATTATGAGACCTTGGGTGTCAAACAAAAACAAACACTTTATATACTACTTGACACATTATAATCAGCGTCAAAATAACTTTCCATTGTTCATGATAGTTCAAAGAATAGCAAGAACATGAAAATCCTATGTGATTGGTGTCATTTGTCAAACACTTTTAGATACATCATTCCCATAATGTTCTCCTCTTCTATTACTTACACCAATAGGAGTTGCAACATTTAATATTGGTGCCTTAATGATCCATTCACAACTTTGAATCCCTATTACATATTTTACAGAATTAGAAGGAACAAGACTTACAACATTCCAAGAAGATATCTACCACATAAAAATATATTGATTGATGAAATGAGCTTCATCGGACTAAGTTTTCTAAAAACATAAACTCCTAACTTCGTCGAGAATTCCCTAAAAAATCGAGACATCATCTTTTCGTTGTTTCTATGATTTTGGTAGGATATTTGGGGCAACTTCCTCCTATTAGCGATAAACCACCATGTGATAGTAATAAACGTGCAAAGTTGTTATGGGAAGAATTAAAAATAGTTGTTACACTAGATAAGGTATTTAGATAAGAAGGAGAAAGTGAAGAGAAAAAATGTTTTGAAAACTTCTCACAAATCTCAGAGATGCGAATATGATAATGGATGATTGGAAGTTATTGATTAGTAGAGCAGATGCTAGATTTGAAAAAGCTATAGAATGAAGAATTCAACAATAGTATTCACTGGTCATCAAAAAGAGTGGCGTGAATAACCATAACAAAATAAAATTGCATTCATTGAAAAGACTGTTGCACATAGCATTGCAACTACAACAAGTACCACCAACACACTGACATGAGGTCTAAATGATGAACTTGATGTTGAGTTATTAATTTCTAATGATGCAAGGGTTATGTTAACATCCAATCTTTGGATAGAAGTAGGTCTTGTAAATGGAGCTCTAGGATATATTCGAAGCATAATATACACACTTGGTAGTGGTCCACCAAAACCACCAACATATGTAATGGTTGAATTTGATAATTACTTCAGAATACCATTTGAAGATAGAACTCCACGTACCATCCCAATTACACCAATACAAAGGGGACGCACACACCAATTACCCTTATGGTTGGCATGGGCATTGACAATACATAAATCACAAGGTTTGACTCTTTCCAAGGCTACAATTGATATTGAACAAAGGGAAACAATGGGGTTAACATTTGTGGTTATCTCTCAAGTAAATTCATTGGAAGGTCTGAGAATATTTCCGGCATTCACATATGACCTCTATGAAAAGATGAAGAAGGGAAAACTACTTTCAAACGAAAGGTGAGGAAGAAAGACTGAAGTCCTTAGAATATAAATAATGTCACCTATGTAATACACATTTCATTATTTTAATGTGATGAACATTTTGCATTTTGATTCATATGAAATAATTCTTTATTTTTGGTATCATCTTATGTACAAATCAACTCCCATGGATGCTACTAGCATACCTATCTTAGATAAATCTATGTAAAATATGCCGAGAGGTATCATTCTCGAGGCACTTATTTCTATATAAAATAAAATAAATTATTTTTATATAAAAAATTGTTATTTTGGATATTAAATATTATTATTTTAACTTGTATTTAATAGATATCATACTAGTAATTATCCTAAGGATGCAAAATAGATAGTAGAGGATGCAACATAATTTTTCTTTATAAATATGATGTATTTTTATATAATTTGTTTAATATAAAGTATTAAAGTGTCATTATGATTTTTAGTGATTGTGGTATTAATGTATTTATTAATTATTCGTACGTAATTAGTCAATTTCCATGATATTATGGTATTAATGTTGTATTTATTAATTATTAGTATGGAAAAATTAATAGTTATTTGACATTATAAATAAGATAAAAATGTTAGTTGAATAAATAATAATAAAGATAAAGATGTTGGTATGAGACAAATTAATCATGGTATTAATTTATTTGTGTGTTTGTTTTATAAAGTTTTGATATGATAAATGGAGTATTAAGAAATAAGACTCTAAGGAATATTCTATTTTTTTCTAAAGTCAAATTTTGGAGGTACAAGGATATATGAAAATACTAACATCAAGAGAAATAATAACAATGGTTTCTACGCGCGCCCATTACGGCCCGAAATCCACGCACTCTGACAAACCCCCATGAACCCTAAATGGGGAATGGATCGAGCTTCTCATGGCGGCGGCAAACTACAGATCACTGAAAACACCTTGGATCCACGCAAATCTGCGTGCCCGCCACGCAAGGATCGGACAGTTGAAAGGGATGAAGGAGGTGTGATTTCGTGGATCGATCTGGCCTTCACAAATGCGGGGGCCCCGAGGACGGTGGCACAAACCATTTTCAAACTCCAGTTGGGGATGCTCTTGTGCATATGCCGGACAATGGCCCTCTCAAACCCTTGCTGAAAGGCTCTTCTTGTGGGGGCTGGAACAGGGTACTTTTCCTGTTATTCCACCATTAGATAGAGAGAATAAATGTGGATCCTCCTTCAAAGACATTCTAAAGGGAAAGGAATCCTCCATGAAACCTGTAGACATTACCCCATGTATTACATTTGGGGAAGATGTTATTTCATCTGAGATTTACTACAAAGAGCATGCTTTGATTTGTAGATTCGGGGGACTGTGGCCCAGCCTTCCTGCTCTTCACACATGGATCTCTCAACATTGGACTCCAACTTTAACTGGTAAGATAGACTTACATCTGTGTGCTAAGGGAATTTTCATTGTGACTTTCTCTTCAATAGCTGATAAAGAAAACATTGCTTCCAAACTCTGGACTTGTCAATCTAAATATTTGGTCATGAAACCACGGTTCCCATCCTTTAACTCGCATGAGAATCTTTCTCATGGAAACCTGTTTGGATCAAAGCTACCCCACTTACCTATCCATTAAGAGTCATGACTGTCTGACAACCATTGGCAACACCTTGGGAATTACACTCTTTATAGATTCTCAAACCACTAATTACACCCATACTACCTATGCCCGGATCCTTGTGGAACTAGACACTGATAAAAATCTTCCTGCTACTATAGATCTTAGAGTGAAAAATAGAACTTGGTCACAAACTCTTGATTATGAAGGTCTACCTTTCCACTGTAGAAGATGTTTTGGCTTAGGACACACCTCTACTGCTTGTGAGATGGAAAAACGTCAAAATGAAAAGAGAAATTGGTGGAAAGATGCACTCCCAGAGCACCTAATTTTTGATGCTAAAAGGGATCTTGAATCAAAAGTAGAAACAGTGACTGAATCCAAATCTACCCTTGAAACCCCTCTATCCAAAAATCAAACTATTAGCAGCATGAATAATGCTCAAGTTGTTGAGGGCAACACGGATATGATTAAGGTTGTGGCTGTCCCAATTGGGACAAATGCGACTAAGGAGAATACCCCTCCTTTGACTTCTCCTCCAACAGTGGAGACTCCATCAGGTTGGGTTACGGTTAGCAAGAAGAAAAAAAATTTCACCCTGAAGGAGGGCTATCCGTCTGGATGATTTTCTTTGTTTGTGTTCGGCCGGAGTACATGGTTATCATTTTTGTGGCCGGATTACAGCATGCTTTCTTTCCAATGGTGTCGGTGTACTATTGTTGGGTGTTCGTTGTTCAGCAGTTGTTTAGTTGCTGCTGAAGTTGTTGGTTGTTGTTTCTTTTTTGCAGACGATGTTCTGCAGTTGGTCCTTATTGTTATATCTGGATATTGATCCCTTTCTTTGTGCTTATTATTTCTATTCTGGCTTCTGAGCCTTGTTGTACAAGGGTATAGTCCCTTTCAAAAAACTATTTGCCAATAATAAAAAAATACTAACATATGAAAAATTTGGAGGTTAAAAAGATTAAAATATTGCATTCAATAAAAATATACATACTTCCTTTAGCAGTAATAATAATGATACCAAATTTAATAATTTAAAAAAAATCTAAGATTTATATTTTGACTCTCCTCCTCCTCAATCTAATCTACCCACAATAAAGTGTTTAAGGAAATCGAATGTGTTTTGGGGCATATGTTACTTGTTATTGGGGTTTGAAGTACACTTATTAAGCCAATTCAAATTAATGTAAAATATAACAAACAATAATAATCAATGGTTGGTTGTATTTTTGTAAACATCAAACCACATGTATTGACTATGTGTTAGTATATATTTTAGTGTCTCAACAAATGATCTAATGAATTTCAATGCATGTCTATTTATAGGTAATACATGAATTGAAATTAAACATTCTACACACAAATGTCGTCTTTCAATGATTAGAGCCTAAAACAAGGAAAAAGTTAATGCAAGTGTACTTGACCTAAAAAGGGCATACATAAAGGGATTTAAGCATAAGGTGGTGGGTGATAATAAAAGGATATTTTTATGATAAAATAGGGTAAGATAGAGGATGTATATGAATGGGTAAATATTAGTATGTGATTTAATAAAAAATGAATTAAATCTAATTGCAGAGTAATTGGTGTAAACAATGATGTAGAAATGTTAAAGTACAATATGACACAAGTAAATAAGCATGTAAAGCATGAAACCCTAAGAAAAGAAGGAGGATACGAAGAATTAACTGATTTTGAATCAATAGGAAGTGATCTGGGCGGAGTGCGATTGATGAATAGATTGTAAAAGATTCATCACTGGTCACTATAAATTTTGGAATGTAGGAATTAAGCCAGACACATGCGCTTGTGGTATGGCAAGGGCGCATGGATGTTGAAGACCGGATTTGGGTTCCTGTGACTATGCAAATGCTCAGGATTTAATTTTTGATGTGTCATAAGATCTTCATTGTTGTTCCCTGTTGATCGCCTAATAGTCTCTCCTTGATCGCTAAAATTACTTGTAACTTGTAAGACATATTTTCCTACACAAACCCACAAACTACATCAAACCTAAATAGGGAAATGAAAAATGGGGAGTCGAGCTGACCCCAGTGGTCACCCGACAGAGAAAACTTATGACCTAGCGTTGCACTACATCTTAGACTCCATGTAGTTCTTGTGTGTGTAGAAATGATGCCCTAGGATGCCCTTGTGCAAGTTTACAAAAATGATATTGGGTTGTAACTAGAATGTAACAATGTAATAGTATGTGTGGATGGAATAGAATAGACTTCCCCTTCCTATGTTGTTTATGCATCCATTTTCCCTTGAATGGATGTTAGATGAATGTCTTTGGAGTGATTTAGTGCCTTTGGAATGCAAGCTTAGCAATGCTTAGTGTTTGGTCCCTCATTTTGAACACATAACTATGTATTTATATGATAACCTTGTTTGAACTTCGTAATTGACAACCTGGACGGCTGAACCATAAGTAAAAAAAATGCCCAAAAGATAAAATAGACCCAAAAGAAGTGATTAAGATAAGAAAGGGTTAGGGGCACCCAGAGAGGACATGAGCACCTGAGCGTTTTTATCTAGGTTGGGCGCGGTGTCCGAGGCCATAAATATAAACAACTTTGGTTCGACTAGGCTATAGGGTGCGTAAGACAAAATAGAAAGCAAGAGACAAAGAAAAGAGGCCAAAGATAGTTGTCAACCACTAGTTTTCTTGCTTAGGAATCATGTAAATGCTAACATAATTTTAGGACCTAAAAATGTACCCAAGTGCGTGATTTTGTGTCTACATTTTCCCCACTTTATGTTGTTGTGTGAATACTCAATAACATAAATTAGTTAGAAGATGTGTATCTTATGATCATGTAAAGACAATGGCGAATAATGTGTCGAGTGGACAAGTGAAGCATGAAGTGATTACAAATTGAAGCATGGAAACTAGGAAAGGAAAGCTACCCTAGGGGTGAAGCATATGTGTAGATTGTGGGTTTTTTGTTGTGCTTATAGGTTGCTTCTTGTTGTTTATTAAGGATGAACCTACAAAAGAAGAGAAAAGAGTAGTCAAAGTTCTATATATGAGAAATCGAGTAAAGTATGTAAAAATGTGTAAAAGTAGTAAAAGGAAAGTGTGCACCTAATGTATAAGAGTGTAAAGGATAGAAAAATGTCTTGAAATGCTATGAAGAGTGAGTTTTTGGGTGATCTCATGCCAAGAGAAAGTTTTTTGGGTGATCTCATACCAAGTGTGAGTTTTTGGGTGATCTCACACCAAGTACGAGTTTTTTGGGATCTCACACCAATGAGAAAGTGTTGGGGAGAGAGGTCTAGTTTTACTCTCCTTCCATGAATCTTCCCAATAAGCACCAATGCAAATGGTACATCCTAATTTAGTTTCGATTGTCCTTAATTTTTTTATATTGAATTGGTTGTTCGATTTAAGGAGATAAAATGTAGTATGTATTTGAAGACCAAAGGCCTGCACTCTTCTTGTATAACTTCTCTAAAGACTTCTACGAATTGTGTTGATTTGAGAAACTGACTGTATGTGCCACCATGAAATTAGCACCAAGGGGAGGAAACAAGTGCCCAAGTGCTATTTTTTAATTCTAAGCACTAGTTTCTACTCTATAATTCGACCCAAGTTATGTGACTGTGTTCTTGTGTTAATTTTGTACTATTCTGATATGTATTGTAGCTCTAAGCTATTGTAGGGGTGATTTATCCACCCAATGTATGCCCCCCTAATTTGGGTTACATGTGACAATAATAGGAGAATTTGGCCTAAAAGAGAGGACTCGATTGATCCTGAAGTGGATACCTATAGGGGGTAGGGGATGTGCATGGTAGAAACCAAGGCACATGCAAAAAAAAAGTGAGATAGTAACAAGTGTTAGTATAAAAGCTAGCCTGCAAATAGAAGACAATGTAGCAATCAATTAAGAGGTCAAAATGGACTGCGAAGAGCGAGTTTCATACATAGGACATCACTCACAATGTCACAAGACAATCATGGCCGAAGTGGCCAAAAGTACACAATGATCATACAAGACATAGGGCATAACCTGCAAACAATCGCATACAATAGGCAAGAGTAATCAAAATGTATCGAGATAGCCATAGTTATATATAGTCTGCAAGGCAAATGCTACACATGAAGCACCTGTTAGCATATTAGAAAGATATAAATTATGTCAAAGCATGTATAGATCAATGGAAAGTAAGTGCTAGTAAGCATAAGTAGTAAATGATGAAACAATATAACATGTAATGTGTGAGATTAATAAAGGTAGACGCCCCTAGGAGCCTCGGTGGAGTGCGGAAAAGGATACAATGTCAAGCATCATTGCATCGTGTAAGAACCTGTAAGAGATTTACATTCACCTAAAAATACCAAGCGAACGTGCATGTGTATATGATAAGGATAATGACATACGGATTATCTATAAAATATAGTAAGCAAAGTGCAAAATGTAAGTAGTATAAGCAAGCAAGAGTAAATGCAACCAAGATATGAAAAATTTGTGAGTGTGTTGGTTGGATATTTTGTCAAAGACAAAATATGAGGTACAACCACAACATGTGGGACAGTTCCTCCTCAAATAAAGGGGAGACGCCTTATTTATTACTAATCTAATACACGCAAAAGAATATTTACAATATCTACACTAATCTAACCATTCGGGGTTAGGATCTCATCCCAGTAGATTTTCTCTTATTATAAAGGGATGCGTATAAAGAGAGAGGAAGAAGATAGACCCATATAATTTTAGAAGAATATGAAGATAATAGATAGGAACATGCTTTCACTTAAGCAAATGCAAATCATAAGATATTCACACGGCTGTAGATTCGATGAACTAGATATTAAAACAAAAAACCATTTAGTGCATTGAACTTAAGAACAATACCTCAAATGAAAAAGATTCATCCACAACACAAAGTTTGTAAAAATATATTTAATATTCTTGGATAGTGAAATAGAAAACACAAAGTTTTTCTACCTCTATAACTACAAGATCTAATCCATGAAAAAAATTCCAACACTTTGGAATAAGCATCATTTTACAATATATAGATAATGAGAGAGAGAGAGAGAAGAGGGAACATAGAGAGAAAGAAATCGGATTTGATCTTGTCATGAATGGAAATCTTTGTCTTTCCCTGCAACATGGATTTTCAATCTTCAACCACCATCAATCATCCATTGATCCTGAAAAACATCATGGGAACCCTATTAAACTTATTCCCCAAATTCCTTTTTCTCGTATAAGAAGGAAAGAGGCAAAATCAGATCAGATCTAGGTGGTTGAGCTAACTGAATCGTACATTAATGGCCCGATTGACATTTCCTAGTTTTTGCCTATCAAACTCTACCAAAATATGATTTTGAATGGTCCAAAGTGTGCTCCATATCAGAAGCTTTCCAACAATACCAAAATTACGTGAATCGATCTCTACTGATAGGAGCTATGGTGGTTTGAAGATTGCAGACAAACCGAACATGCAATTACATACGACTTGTTTTGGTTGATCCAAGGATTGGTTGATTAATGGCTGAAATATTTTTCCTCTTTTTCTCTAATCAAACGCCATCAATTTTTGATTATAACAATTCCAAATTGAAGGGCTTGAGGAGACCTTTCCAACGATATAAATTTTGCATGATTTGGAGCTCTATAGCGAAAGTTATCACCATTTGAAAATATGCATGTCGGGATGAACAAGAGAGTGACATATGGTGGCCTTTGATTAGCTCTCGGGATTACCATTGTCTACGTGTGCCTTGATTTTCCTTTGCCACATGTAGGCCTTTCATTGGTTTAGAGATTGGGTCTTATGAAACATCCATTAAGCATTGTGAAGCATAAACCAATGAAAAAGCTCCACGCACCTTCGTAATACACTTTATTTTATAAAAACCTTGTCAAGGTGCAAAGTACAAACCAATGAGAACATTCCATATTCCTCGCGATGTCGAATTTCTTCTACTCTTAACTAACAACCATGAAATGTGAGCCAATAGAAAAGCTCCACGTTCCTTGCAATGTTAGTCTTTTGATATGGCTTTTGACCACTTTGTGAAACATAAACCAATAGGGAAGCTCCATGTATATCTCATGTCAGATTTTCTTCTTTCCCCTAACTCGATAACCATGAAATGTGAGTCAATGAGAAAGCTCCATGCTTCTCACAATGTCGATCTTCTTTCTTGTGTGCATGCCTTTGATTGGTTGCACCTTCGCATCACAACTTTTAGCTAATGTGGACTTAAAACTTTTAGCTCCATAGAAATGCAGCCATATATCCTGTTGACATGTCAACCATCCAGACTGACACTTTATTGAAATCAGTTTATTACATGGACTGGAGGTCCGTGAAATGTAAATTCTTTGAAGTTTTTGGAATGTCGATATGTGTCTGCCTTAATCGTTGATATTGCGCCACCTATCATCCCTTAATTCCACCATGTTTCCTTTGACCTCTTTGACTTTGCCTACCCCTCCGTGGACCCGAAATATTATGGAATGTGGCTTATTCTAGATTTTTGACATCCACATAGTGTAAATGCTTTAAGGAGAGATGGAATCCTGCCATATGGCCTATTGCTTGATGCTTTGCGTTAAAATTTGATGGGAATTCAAACGTCATGTGGCCTTTTAAATATAATTTACTGACTCTTTAGCCTTAGTCTCTCATGGGTTTTGAAATGTCAATGGCAAGTGTTTTGGTGGTGTAGACCTTTGACGGCCATTTGAATGTCTCATGCTTTTTTAAATGGCTAAGTCTATTTTAAATGAGTCATCCAAAATAATCCGGGAGGGGGGTTAGTTTGGGATAATAAGGACCCCAAAAATTGATTCAAAAAGCAAGTAAGGTATTTTTAAAGAAATCCTTGGATGAAAGATGGATTATAAAATAGGTTCTTCATGAAAATTTTGATTGGTTATCCCATTTTATTGATAAACTCAAAAATGGGATAACAGAGTGTGATGGTGTGGTATGTAATATTTGAAGATGGTAGGAGCAATGTGTCCCAGGCGGATGTGTATGAGATGAGGTTCATTTATAAAATCCCCCTCAATAGTCAAGAATGAACCATATAACAAGAGTGTTTCATCGGGAAATATGTATGATAATGTAGATGTTAGAAATATGCATCATGAAGCATTGAGTGTGAAGTGTGTAGGGGAAGTGAGGTTCATTTTAGAATTAGACCCTCAACATTCAAGTATGAACCATGGACCTAGAGTGCATCATAGGGTAATGACAATACAATGTGTGTATTAAGGTATGTAGGAGTGCCAATGAATATTAGATGTGAAATACAAAGCGTAAAGTGTGATAGTAGATGCTAGAGACAATTGATAGTGTTATTTCACCTTTTTCTTAGATTGTTTCTTTGAATTACGAAACAGATAGTGTAACGGGCGTAGGAGGAATACATGTTCAAATGTCGATTGATGGGTTGTTGCACGCGTATGACTTCTGAATCCACAACTGATCGTGAGAGCTTCCTTTTGGCTAGGAGGAACTACCTGTAATGAAAACAAGACCACCAAAAGGAATTAAACAATATGGGCAGTGAACTGCCTAGCGTAAGCTAGATCCAGGAAGTATGATACTTCCTAGATGGCTGTCAGTCCACTGTTTTAAACAAATTAATGCTATAAACAAAGTAAATCCTATTGTTATTTTAAAATGATTTAGGTATCTCACTTAAAACATAATAATAAAATAGATCTAATCTAACAGGCTAGGCTAGAATAGAATCCATAGGTCAAATGGTTGGTTCTGGGTTACGGAAGTCCGATAAAGGTCTCGGGTAATTCATGAGTAAATGAAGGTGAGGTAAAATTAGGTGGGTAGGTCTCTATTTAAGGCTGTGTGGGCAAACACAGAGACCGGCGTCGGTCTGGGGTGACCGACAGTGGTTAGGTATAACTGGCATCGGTTACTGTGAGATCTGGAAATGTCACAGAACATGGTTTTGGTCTCCTTTGTGATTGCACAAAGGGTTTTGGTTAGTCGAGACGAGGTATTGGGTGACTGGAGTAGGCTTTTGCAAGATTTTAATGGGTATATGGAGGTGAAAATGTTGGAGAAGGTCAATGGGGAGCAAGATAAACAATGGGTGATAAAATAATGATGAAATGAAACAAACCGGAGAAGTATGATGTTATACTTACTTGGATTTCATTCCTGAAGGTCTGTGTGTGAAGGATGGAGGTGTTGATGATGGATTTGAAGGCTGCAAGTGATCACCAACTGAAGAAAAGCTTCTGCATGGGCTGCATGCACACTCCTCTTTGCTTGGATAGATCAGATCGTGGCTAGGATGGTTGTGCAGGAGAAGATGCTCAATCTCCTTCCTTGGATGTGAGTTTTCGTTGGAATTTGCTCTCTGAAGATGTGTTATCTCTCTGAGGTTTGTTCTTGCTCATCAAATTTCTCCCAATGTTTGCCAACTTGCTTCCAACCTTGAGAATAAGGTTGTTTTGGGGTTAAAAGGGGTAACAGAGCGGTGTGGTCCAGCTTAACCGATGACGATTAGGGGTAACCAACGTCGGTCAAGGTGGGATTTCCTAGGTTTACTAAACTTAGGGAGATCCTCCTGATTTTCTTAGATCTCGTGTTGTTATCCTGCGGATTAGATTGGGAGCTTCTTGTGAGCATGCGGGAATGTGGTTAGAGGGAATGTAGGTATTTATTTTTAGGGTTTGGGTAAGTCTTAGTTAGTTATGGTAACTTGCTAAGAATAGGCCTTAGGTTAAGTTGGCTTGGTGTGGTGTCTAAGTGAACTATATGTGTAGATATTATTTAAATAAGATATTTAAATAATAAATATAGTGAGGATAAAGCATTAATTTAATTTAATTAATATTAGTGGGGTGAAGGGGGTCATGGCTAGGTAAATGTAAAAAAGGGTGCTTATATGTCGAGGGACAAAAGGGGAGTGTGACCTAATTTTAGTGTTTACATTTTGCCCCTTTTTGTTGTGTAGCTTGTATTGGTAAGCAATGCTAACAAAAATAAGATGTGGTTGCCCCATGTGAGGGTAAAGGTGATCCCCTCAAATCGGAGCGCCGAGGCAAAGCAGGTTGAAAGCAATGAGTGGTTTGATAAAAGGTACATGTGAGGAAAATGGGACAGGGAAAAAAAGGGTGAAAGGTCTACTTGGGTGATCTAGGTAATGGGTCAGGGTCAAAGATAGCAGCAATCAAACGCACGCACACGTATAAATAGCAGCATGCTACTGGGTTGAAGAGCAGGCAAACTCTACATCGTCTAAGGTCGATAGGTTTATCCAAACAAGGTTGAAGTGAATCGGTATCCAAGGTATAGGATAAGGTCAGGAAGCACAATGTAGGTTAGGTGCAAGAACGTTTAGGTATGTTCCGGTACACCAAAGGTAGGGTCAGGATAAACGGTCATGACAATAGGCTAGGTAAGGTCATTGGGTCAATCAACATAGGTAATAGTGCCGCAAGGTATAGTGAACACATGAGGTCAAAGGTCACTAGCGATGGTCCAGTCCAAATATCTAGGTCACGACACGGGTAAGGCCAAGGTAGGGGTAAAATAATGAGTCCCCAAAGGAGGAAAAATGGAGGTAGTAAATGATGAGGTCAAGAAATTTAAGGTAATGTGTTTAGGGTAGAGAATGGCCAAGCTAGCCTCCAAGGGCCCCATGCCCTTGGAGTTCTACCTACATAGTCCCGGTGAAAAAGGGACCTCATGCCGATGTAGTTCTCCCATGAGCTAGGGAAGAATATGAGAATGAGTTGGTAGGTTTTTGGGCATGTTGTGGGTTTGGGTTTAATAGATGTGGGTAGATTATAGGTAAAATGATGTAGGTGAAGGTGATTATGGCGAAAGGGGAGGATTACCCCAAAGGTAAGCAGCAAGGACCAAGTCTTGTATAAGGTAATCAAAATGTAAACAAATATGGTTAAAAGATAAGAGGGGGCAATAGAGCCACCTGATTGGGTAGGATCATACCGTGAAGGGGGTGATGAACACAAGATCCGAAAGGCATTACACGATTAACTATTCTACAGTGAAATCAATCACAGGATCACCAAATGTTGAAAGTCCAAGATGTCCCTTAACACAATTTAGGAAATGAGAGTGGAAATGGTAAGGTGGGTGAAAGGTAGTTAATTGTATATGTTTGGAGTGATAGGTCTTTTGGGCAAGAGGTCCGAGGTCACAATGGGCAAGTCCATGACTAAAAAGTGTTTTTGTTTTGATAGACTGATCGATGCGGGAAGTCTATATGGGATAAATAATATGGTACTCCTTGAGGTCTTCGTGAAGTTGATCGATGCGGGAAGCTTCGGTTTCTCTCGTTTTTTCTTCTTTTTTTTTTGAAAGCTTCACATAGTTGTCCTTCGAGGGAGTAGTCTATTTATAGTAGCAATTTGGTTGAGAGGAAGATGTCCTTTTGAGGGAGTCATCTTTTTATTAGAAGTTTGACTCAAGGAGTTTGGTCCCATTAGAGGTCTTTGAAATCATGGACAAGACCAAGGTGAAGGATAGGACTCTTGTTCAAAAGGCGAGGTGGAACGACCATGGGATCTCATCTAAAGGTAGATGAAAAGTATCCATGAGAATCATGCTATGTGTAGTGTCATGGTACACATATTCAAGAGAAGATAACAAGTGATGGGTACTCACATGATTCTTGTTTAATCATTAGGGAGGTGGATGGAGTGGATAGCACTCAAGGGACGAGTGTGGAGAGAGACAAAGGGTGAGGTAGGACAACGAGTCAACAATAGAATGGTTGAAGATGCAATGTATTAAGGGGCTCAGGTTTGGGTTTACCCTCAAGTGAGGACAAACGATAGGCACCCAATCCATAGGTATGAGTTACGATGTATGGTCCAAGCTAATTAGGAGCAAATTTTCCCGTTTACTTTTTTCTGCTTTGGTTACGTGTTGATTTTCTTTCAAGACAAGGTCACCGACTTGGAAGGTGCGTTCATGAACATGTTTTTCATAAGCACATTTGATACGTTGTTGGTAAACTTGAAGGTGATCCAGAGCGTTAAGATGACGTTCATCTAATAACTCTAGTTGTGCTAAGCGGTCTGACGAAAGTCATCATCAGTAAGCATGTCTTAGAGAGAAATGCAAAGTGAGGCGATCTAAACTTCGAGAGGCAAAGCACATCTTACGTACTATAGACCAAAGTGAAAAGGGTGTAGCCATAGTGGAAGTGTGAATACTAGTGCAGTAGGCCCATAGGGCAAAAGGAATGTGCGTATGCCAATCCCTCCCAGTATCGTCAACCACTTTCATGAGAATTTTTTTGAGGGTTTTGTTAGTGGATTCGGCTTGGCCATTGGTTTGTGGGTAATAAGGTGATGAGAAACTAAGCTGAATGCCAAAGGCGTCGCAAAGTTTTTGCAAGTGTTTTGTTTTTGAATTATTTTCCATTGTCAGTGATGAGGTGATGAGGGACACCAAAGCGAAAAATGATGTGATGGTTAATGAACTCACATATTTTCTTGACTTTTGTGGAGATGAGTGGTATGGCTTCCACCCATTTTGTGTAGTATTGATAGCGGTTATGATCCATTGATGGCGTTGGGAAGAATGAGGATTGATTTCTCCGATAAGATCCAAACCCCATTGAGAGAAGGGCCAAAGGTCACGAGCGACCTATAAGGCATGAATGGGTGTATGATGAAGGTTGGAATGTTGTTGAAATTTCACACAGCATTTGACATAGTCACAACAATCATGGTTAAGGGTCACAATAATAGCCTAGGCAAAGAATACGCTTAGCAACAACAAGGTCACTAAAGTGACCTCCACATATACCATCATGAACCTCCTTAATGGTATAAGGAATTTCAGAACTTGTGAGGCATCGTAAGAGAATACCATCAAAGCCACGCTTATAGAGGAGTCCCCCCAGGATAACAAAATTGGAGACCTTTTTAAGGAAGGCGCATTGTCCGTTACGAGTAAGATCAGGAGGTAAGATGGAGAGGGAGCAATGAGTCGAGTATTTTCGATTGAGTAAACCTCATGAGGTAAATAAGAAGGTGAATGGAAGTGTTGTACAGTGAAAAATATTTTGGAATCGGTAGGGGAAGCGGGTATTTAGGAAGCTAAGCAGGCCATGGTATCTACAAATTTTTTGGTTGAACATGGGATGGTTTGAAGGGTGTAACGATCAAAGGTGGTCAAAAGTATGTTTACATGATGTTTATAATTTTGAATTATCTCGTTATGACATTGGTACATACCATTGACTTGGTTTATGAGAAATTGTGAATCACCAAAGATGTGGATTGATTTGACATCTAGGGCATAGGCGGCCTGGAGACCTAGTACGAGTGCTTCGTACTGCAATATTGTTGGTGCATTCAAAGTCTAGTTTGAAAGACAAAGGCATGGGTTCTCCATCTAGAGGAACGAGGATAACACCAGTCCCACCCCCACATTGACACTTGGAACCATCGAAGAACAAAGTGTCATTTGATAAGGGGGTTCATCCAGGGAAAGGGTAACAATGGACTCATCGGGAAAGTCAAAATTAGAGGGTTGGTCCCCGGCAATAGGTGTGTCAGCCAGTTGGTTGGCGATAGCCTGGCCCTTAATGGACTTTTGGTGAATGAATTCAAGGTCAACATCAGCTAGAATCATGAGCCAATGTGTGGCACATTGATTTGGGTAAGGTTTAGCATACATGAAGTGTAAGGGATCGGTGTTGGTCACAACATAGGTTTTGTGGTTGAGTAGGTAATGGCGAAGTTTAGTGGCAACAAAAACTAAGGCTAAGCAATGTTTTTTAGGATGAGTGTATCGGGTTTCATAGTTCAGAAGGGTATGGCTTATGTAATAAACCGCCTGCTCCCTATGTTGTTCTTCGCGATGAGCAAGCATGGCTCCCAAGTAATGATCAGTAGCTGATATGTATAGGTAAAACGGTTGATCGTCTTTAGGTGGAATGAGTATGGGTGGTTGGAGAAGGTATTGTTTTAGGGCCTTAAAATATTTATGACAGTCATCATCCCATTTAAAGGAGACATCCTTCCTAAGCGAGATGATGAAATGGTTGACACCGATCGAGATACTTGTGAAATGAAGCAGTGAATGGACTGCAATTTACCTTGCGAGTGCTACAGAGTTGTTTGAGGTTAGTTGGCGGAGGCATTTCTAAAATTGCCTTGACTTTAGCTGGGTCAACTTCTATACCATGGAGGGAAACAATAAATCCTAGGAGCTTTCCTGAGAGAACCGTGAAGATGCACTTTTTAGGTTAAAGGCAGACGCAATATTTAATGATGCGATCAAAGATGGTTTTGAGGACAACGAGGTGTTTGGCGTGACGTTTAGATTTGGCCAAGAGATCATCCACATAATCTTCCAATATGTGATGCATGATATCATGGAAGATGTAAGTCATAGCACACTGATATGTAGCACCAGCATTTTTAAGGCCAAAAGGCATGACTCGATAGCAAAAGGTTCCCTAAGGGGTAATGAATGCGGTCTTGTGCTTGATATTCTGGGGCAAGCAAGATTTGGTTATAACTTGAGAAACCATCCATGAGTGAGAGTATCTCGTGACCAACAGTGAGGTCAACCAGTTGATCAATACCGGGAAAGGGAAAGTCGTCTTTCGGGCAGGCGAGGTTGAGGTCACGGAAGTCTGTGCAAATGCGGAGTCCCCCTATTGCTTTAGTAATAGGGACAATGTTAGAAATCCAATGAGGATAATCAATGGGTAAGATGAAGGAAACAAAAATAAGGCGCTGAAGTTCTTATTTGACGAGAAGAGCAATGCGAGGGTGCATTTTCCTCAGCTTTTGTTTGACATGTTGGGCATCGGGAACGGTTACGATATTGTGGACCACTATGGTAGGGTCAATACCAGGAATGTCTGCGTAAGACCAAGAGAAAGCATGGTTATGATCTCGGAGAAAAGAAGTGATGGCTTCTGTTCAGCAACATCTAAAGATTGTCCGATCTTTAGGATGTGTGGGTCATCCTAAGTATGAATGTTGATCTCGATAGTTGATTCATTCAACATGGTTTACGTCTCAGAGGGTAACGACCGATGAATATATGAGTCTTCTGCACCAAGGTAGGTGAGTATGGATTCATCATCCTGACATTGAACAACGTTAATGGTAGGTGTGTCATCATCGATCATCTTAGGATACAGGAATGGGAGAGTGGAAGGGGCCTCACCTTCACATTGATAAGTCAAAGGCCCTAAGGAAATGGTGTTTATGAAAAAAAAGTTAGGAGGGATAGATTTAGGATCCATCGACTCCGTCGGTGAGGGTGGTGATGAAGGTGGAGAAGGGCTAGGGTCCGTAATGAGTTCAATGCGGGCCTGTTTGGTAGGAGGTTCGAGGGAAGCCGATACCACTACGGTCATTATGTTTGCGGGTGGTACATGGAATAATGGTATGGCGGCCTTGCTCGTAAAAGCCAAAACCAAAACCCTTCCACACACAACGGTGCAGGAAGGTGTGGGAAAACGGTGATTGGTAAGTGATTGGAAGTCAACGGAAAATGGGCGGGGTTGTGATGGTGGTTCAGGTGTGTAAGTGGTAGTATCAAGTCCCCCATAGGTGAGACTAGTACGAAGATGAGGAGGACCATAAAGGAGGTGTTCTCCTATACGGTGATCATAGCGAGGGTGTTGGTGAAGGCTTCCATACTCATGTGGAGTAAGGAATGTGTTGACACTATATAGGTGGTACTCCCCCAGAGTGAGGCATTGAAAAACACCTTCCAAGGGATCAGTGGTTAGTATGTGGGTAGCTAGTATGGATGATGTGTCAGAGGTCAAGGTGGAGGTGGAGTTAATGGATTGAGCTAATGGGTCAGCCGTGGAGGTTATAGCAGTGGTAGGAATAGAGGAGGTATGTGTGGTGAAAGTAGCAGCTGTACTGGTAGGTGGAGGTGTAGGTGAAGCGGTAGTGGTTGTAGAGGTAGACGGCTTGACAAATATGAGCACACCATTGGGTCGGTAAAGCATGTTGCATGTTTTTAAAGGTGATGGGTCAGCTGGAATGGTATAAGTGTGTCCTTTGTGTTCAAACTTTACACAACGATGCAAAGTGGAAGGAACACAACCCATGACACAGATCTAGGGTCTACCAAGCAACAAGTTATATTGGAATTCCCCCTCCAAAACATAAAACAATTCTGGAACAATGCGGGGACCCACGAGCGTGCGAGGATGAGCGAGTGCCTAGTGTGGAGGTGATAGCATCGTTGAATGAACGCAACATGACCATATGTTTGTGCATGCAATTATTAGGTATGTGTATTTGAGAAAATGCATGGGATGAAATGATGTTAATGCTAGCACCTCCATCAATCATCACATGGCATACCCGTATGTCATCAATGTGGACAGAGATGAAGAGGGTTGGGTCCGGGTCATCGTTTTGGTATGGCATGATCTCTTCCTCTGAGAAGCTAAGGGAGGCCACTTGGTGAACAAGGTGAGGTGAGGATGAAGGTGGTAATTTGGTGAGAGAGGCTACATGATGGGGTGTGATAATGGAGGCTACGAGTGTAGGGTCATTGGGTAAAACCTCAATAGATTGAAGAACCTCCATGAGGGCTTGACGATGGGATTCCGAGGTTTGGATGAGGTCGTATAAGGACATTTTGAGGGGAGATTGGTGTAGTTGTTTGAGCATGATGTGATGTGTGACACCATTAGAAACGGGGTATGTGGGGCCGTGGATAGTTATCTTAGGTATGGGTGCAGATGGTATGTTGGGTATAGGATTGGTTGGTGTCCAAATTGTGTCTTTTCTTTACCCTTCGCTCACGCGTAGTGATGTGTACCATGTTGATTTGAGGGAAGTTGGCAAATGGAGAAGGTGTAGGGTAAGTGGTATAATGACATGAAGGGAAAAAACCTACTAGAGGAGAAAAGCCCTGTGAGGTCAGTTGGGCGCAATGGCATTCAGGTAGTGGCGTGGCAAGTTCTCTGATGCGAACCATGTTAATTTAAAATTTTGTGTGTGGTTCTAGGAGTTGTAAGGGTGGAGGTTGTGGTTGTTGAGTGGGCAATGTGGGAAAGGGTGTAGGTGAAGCAGGACCCTCATCAAGAAGGTTGTCGTTGTCAAAGTTGGTTTCGGTGGACACAATTGGATAAGTATGGTTTTCAAGGCCTTGTAGTTCTCCACATCATGCCCTGACACATGATGGTATGCACAAATTTTAGTATCATCAAA
This sequence comes from Taxus wallichiana var. yunnanensis, assembly GCA_018340775.1. NCBI lineage: Eukaryota > Viridiplantae > Streptophyta > Pinopsida > Cupressales > Taxaceae > Taxus > Taxus wallichiana. The sequence goes on from CM031239.1 coordinate 193,374,755, forward strand.
CCCTTTTGGCTTGGGTTTGAGGGGGTCATAAGGTCAGAGTGGCGGTAATGTGATAACATAAGTCTCAAGGAGGTTGGTTAAAATTTTGGCATAAGACCCTGCTAGTGGATCACAATGGGAAGTAAATGTGGGTTTGGGTGTAGGTGTGGTTGGTTATCTAGGAATTTTTTTGGAAGAGTAGGAATGGGTCGAGCTATGGGTTTAGGTAATCTTGGTGTGGTTTGAGGTATCGGTCAGGTTTGTTTGGGTAGGGGTACAGTAGATGGATGGGTAGGAGGGTGTGGGGTTGTTTTGACTACCTTGTTGTGGGGTAGTGGGAATTTGTTTTGGGTTACACCTTCTTGGGTAAAGGGGATACGGGTGTATGAGGTCTAGAAGGAAAATTAGATGGAGGAAGAGGGCGAGTTACCCACGGGGATAACGGGGTGCTATGAAGGTAGATGACGTGGGTCATACTTGGGGTGTGAGGGACAAAGATTGAAGTGTAGTGGGTAGTGAAGCAATAGATGAAGGGATTGGAGGTATTGGTGGTAAAGAGACTACAGGTGCGGGTATGATTCGTGTTGTGTGCTTGGATAGGTTAGAGGTATGTGAGGAAGGAATGGGTTGTTGTGTTATTGGTTTATGGATGGGTGAAGGGTGCTTGATCATGTTGGGCAACTGAGGTCTTAAGGTAGACGGGACAAGTGCGGGTGTGATTGGTGCGGTCGGGGTATGAGGTCAATGAGTTTTCTTCTTTGGTTTGGGCATTGAAGTAGGTGTGGTTTTGACATTGGAGGATGTAGCTAAATCCATTTTAATAGGTGGATGAGTAAGGTGGTGGTCGGGGTGACCGCTAAAGTGGGAATAAGTTTAGTGCGGAGTAAATGTTGTGGGTATGGGTTTGGGTTTAGGCATAGGTCGGGTTATGGGTAAGGGTGTGGTGTGAGTGCTAATGGGTATCATGGAAGGGGTTGCGACAGTAGTGGTTGTAGTTGGTTTGATGGGTGGAAATGTGTTTGGGTAGATAGTGGAAGTGTGATGTAACATTCCCATTTTAAGACATTAGAACAAGGAAATATTTTATTTTTTATTTTTTATATAACATTCTTTGTTCTAATTTATGTAATTCAGAACACACGACCAAGCTTCAATAATTTTTCTGTCCAAATAACGTAAATTAGAACACACAATACTTTTAAAACCAATGTTTTTTGTTTGCATATTTATAATATGGAACACACATTCAATGTCATTCAATCATATAACAAATACCATTTCCTGCTATGATGACTCGAAGAACTACCGATCTCCCATTTCATGGCTCATAATTTCAACGATCTCTCATCTCATGAAAAAGCTACTTACTGATCCTTCATGTCAATCCATGCATTGTATACTAAGTATACTTAGTTCTCTTTACCATTTTCGGTTATTGAAGTGTTCCATTTAAGAGGCCTTTCTAAATATCTATTACCGATATTCATCTGAAATCCTACTTCTTAAACCAGGTGATTAGGACAACGTAACTAGCAGCTTGCAATACTTTGGCCAAAAGTTTTCACATGCTTAGCATGATCATATTCCTAGACGTTATACACATCAATGGAATACGTCCTTCACCTCACTTCGTCTATTATCTAGAATGGTCTTTTCTGATCTCTGTCAGTCCTCTCGTCCAAGCTTAAACTTTAACCTAAGATAGCAATATGAAAGAGTATAGGGAGGCACTCTGGTGACTAAAGGTACGTAGACATAATTTTTCGACCCTATTCGACTGCGTGTGTCTAGTTACCTTTAGTCTTCCTGAGTCACTCCGTATACAAGGTCACATTCCTAACTTGGTCCAAGCTTATGTAAACTTTGATGATTCGATTCGGAAGGGCATTGTAACATGTCGGGCCGCTGCTACCGTGTCGTCATGAAGGCCCCTCCTTCATGAAGACACCATATGCGGTGGCATGTGCCAATGTCCTACAAAATCCTCCCATCAAGGGTTACACATCCAGCTAAACATGTGATTAGATTCTTAACTTTTAACTTTATTAAGAATGAGCTTTCAAAGAACCGTGTTGATCCTCTAACCTCACTATTCGTTCTACAATTGCATAGCTAGAAGAGACTTAAATTATCTCATAGCTTAATATACATTCACCTTTTCTTCTTGAAGGATTGTATATTTTCATCTTAGTTCTTTAATTAAAGCTTGGACTTACGGTCACTACTGACTTGATGTAGTAAGATCAACTTACTAAGCTTAACCAAGTATTTATTCGCAGCTGAATTTAAATTCAGAATTCCATTTCATTAGATGTCATTTGAATGAGGCCTAATCCCAATTGAATGTATTCATTTATTCACTATAACCTTACTTCAGTTAAGGTTTTTATGAGGAGATATGATTCCTCATACCAAATGTCCTTTGACTAAAACATCCCAAAGAATATTAACGAAATCAGAATAAAGAATTCAATTATCCCTTTATTAATATTCATTAGTTTATAGTCTAATTCCGAATATTATTCATTTAAGAGTTCATATTTATTTTACTCTTTTACTAATGTCAATTTAAAATCCATATTGACCGAAGTATTAATTAATTACACGTTCCAACTTAAAAGTTGTATTTAAGTAAGGAATAGACATTATGTCCCTTTAAATCTAACAACCATTATTTGAATAAGTACAAATTCAACGAATAAATTTATATTCTCAATCATATTCAAACGGTTCCAAGGTGGTACAACCATTAAAATAACACACATTTCCCTTTTACTCAATCCTCAAGATTAAAATTTATACAATTTACAAGTCCATACAACCGGACTTCATTCATGCCAAACAACATTAACAACTCGAAAAGAAAGAAGAATACAACTTTTTCTTTTTCCATTTCCTAGGAGAAGAATAATAAAATCTTGAAAAGATCCATCCCTTAGTTAATCAGAAGAAGCATCATAAAACAACATGTCTTCATTTTACTCACGGAATCCATCTGCAAAATTTACTTGCACGGGTCAGTTCATCGAACTGAGCATATTAAGCACTTATCATTAAAATGAGGTGCTCTTGATTAATTGTCTCAATAAAAGAACTCTGATTTTATGAAACGTTTTGAAATTGAGATGGACATCATCTACGAATTAAGTGTTGATAAGGATGAACAATTTAACAACCCAATCCCAATAATTACCATCACAATCAGCCAATAAGATTAACTAACAACTTTTTCCCAAATAATTACTGTAAACATGCAACACTTTATTCTCATTTCCTTATTGTTTTCTTCCAATAACGTAAGGAGTTCATTCCAGATTTAGACAATTACTACCAAGAGTATTTTCTCTAAATAGTTCCAGATTAAAAGCATCTGTAAGAACTGACACACACACACACACACACACACACACACACACACACACACACACACACACACACACACACACACACACACACACACACACACATATATATATTGTTGTTCTAATGCAATTATTATCAACTCCATTCCCTCATTATAGATGGGATTCCAAAGAAAGAATTAACTAAAAATTTTAAATAGAACTCCTTCACTTTTATACTACTCATTTAATTTCATCCAATTCAAATGCAGAAGAGAAAGGTAGACGTACACCGTGACAACACTGGTGTTATTTCCCAGAATTCAACAAACAACATAGTACTCTTTCAATTTAGAAAGGAAGAAAAACAACAGATAAAATGTAGTTGCTTACGCCGAAGGCAGTAGGAAATTTATTCAATATCAGATAACAAAATTTCAACTGGATAAGAGAAGAAAATAATTATTACTTTCAATTACCCACTCAATAATCTCTTTCTTTTCATCACAACCGAACTGGACGATTTGAACAAGAAGAGATAACAATCAACGATAACAGTCAAGGAGAGAGAACAATTAAAGTCAATAATCAAATGAAAGGAAGAAGATTCATATTACCTCTTCTCATTTCTTAGCCGAGTATCAACTATTTAGTGCAGACCTGTTCCAATAGGGTGATTCCTTCTAAACAAGTCTATTTCAGTATTCATAACTTACTAAATACCATTCAAGGAAGTATTCCAACATTCATTTTACATCTCGACTGCAAGTATCAATACAACGGCACCTCCAAATAAAATCGTTTCCTTTTATTATTCACCAAAACGGACATTTCCATCTAGGTATGAAACAAGTAAGAGTGTGCAAAGAAGACAACTAAATCACAATTTCACCGTAATAATAATAAAAGGAATTGATTTTCAAACACCGAGTAAGAAATCAACTCAAATTCGGTTTTAATGAAAACAAGTGAAGAAGTTTATCTGCAGTTCATATATATATATATTCACCATTGAATTCAAAGAAGAAATAAAACGATAAGCTCTATGCCATCCATCAAATAACTAGATTACTCTGTTTGAGGTTTAAGTAAATTATTCCCAAAAAATCAGTCATGGGTTTCAAACCAAATAAGGAGACATTGCATCGTTTTACATCAGGCAAGAGTAAGGACGATTCATTAAATCCGATGACCCCAAAAGGATTTGCATCCCTTACACTATAATACGATAAGAGAAACAATTCACACAATAGTTCTATCTAAACATTCTCACGGTTTTTCAAAACCATTGCACATACAAAACTTAGGAAACAATTTACACATCACTCTTGCCTTCATCTAATCAAACCCATAATGGGCGATAAAACCGAATACCCATTTCTGTCAAAATTAAAACAGCAAAGATAGATTTCATTTCATTTACCCTTTCAATAAATAAAATACATGTTTTCTCTAGTATGCATCAAGAAAATACCCAAATCGTATTTATCTTCAAAATACAACTCAACACAGAAATCACATCAAAACATATCAACATTTTTATTTTACAAAAACACCCAATATAAAAGCATAGTTCTTTTAATAAAGATGCTTAACAAAGAGCAAAACGGTTTAAAGAGAAGAGCCTAACATTCCCTGTAAAAATTCTAGTTAGCTCGTAGAAGATCACAGCCGAGCTTCTCCCAAATTTCTTCCCTCCAACAAGTTATCAAACTAGATCTCTTAACTTCTTCCACGTTTCCACAAACAACCTCTCAGAGGCGGTTGAACCGACAATGGCCAGAAGTAAACTTGTAGGCTCGAAAGAGCAAGAAAAGAAATGCAGAGCGAAACTCAAAACCCGAATGAAAACAATAACCCACAAAATTATCTCTTTCTCTTTTTCCATTTCCCTCGGAGAAGAATAATAAAATCTCATAAAAGATCCATCCCTTAGTTAATCAGAAGAAGCATCATAAAACAACATGTCTTCATTTTTACTCATGGAATCCATCTGCAAAATTTACTTACATGGGTCAGTTCATCGAACTGAGCATATTAAGCACTTATCATTAAAATGAGGTTCTCTTGATTAACTGTCTCAATAAAAGAACTCTGATTTTATGAAACGTTTTGAAATTAAGATGGACATCATCTACGAATTAAGTGCCGATAAGGATGAACAATTTAACAACCCAATCCCAATAATTACCATCATAATCAGCCAATAAGATTAACTAACAACTTTTTCCCAAATAATTACTGTAAACATGCAACACTTTATTCTCATTTCCTTACTGTTTTCTTCCAATAATGCAAGGAGTTCATTCCAGTTTTAGACAATTACTACCAAGAGTATTTTCTCTAAATATTTCCAAATTAAAAGCATCTGTAAGAACCGATACACACACACACACACACACACACACACACACACACACACACACACACACACACACATTTGTTCTAATGCAATTATTATCAACTCCATTCCCTCATTATAGATGGGATTCCAAAGAAAGAATTAACTAAAATTTTTAAATAGAACTCCTTCCTTTTATACTACTCATTTAATTTCATCCAAATCAAATGCGTAAGAGAAAGGTAGATATACACCGTGACAAACCGGTGTTATTTCCTTAATTCAACAAACAACATAAGTACTCTTTCAATTAGAAAGGAAGAAAAACAATGATAAAATGCGATGCTTACTTATGCAGAAGGTTAGTAGGAAATTTATTCAATATCAAATAACAAAATTTCAACTGGATAAGAGAAGAAAATAATTATTACTTCCGATTACCCACTCAATAATCTCTTTCTTTTCATCACAACCGAACTAGACGATTTTAACAAGAAGAGATAACAATCAATGATAACAGTCAAGGAGAGAGAAAATTAAAGTCAATAATCAAATGAAAGGAAGAAGATTCATATTACCTCTTCTCATTGCTTAGCCGAGTATCAACTATTTAGTGTAGACCTGTTCCAATAGGGTGATTCCTTCTAAACAAGTCTAGTTCAGTATTCATAACTTACTAACTACCATTCAAGGAAGTATTCTAAAATTCATTTTGCATCTGACCCGCAAGTATCAATAACAACGGCACCTCCAAATAAAATCGTTTCCTTTAATTATTCACCAAAAATGGACATTTCCATCCAGGTATGAACAAGTAAGAGTGTACAAACAATACAACTAAATCACAATTTCACCGTAATAATAAAAAGGAATCATTTTCAAACACGATAGTAAGAAATCAACTCAAGAATTTTTTTAATGAAAATAGTGAAGAAGTTTAATCATAGTTCATATATATATATATATATATATATATATATATATATATATATATATATATATATATATATATATATATATATATATATATATTCACCATTGAATTCAAAGAAGAAATAAAACGATAAGCTCTATTCCATCCATCAAATAACCAAATTACTCTGTTCCAGGTTTAAGTAAATTATTCCCAAAAATCATTCATGGGTTTCAAACCAAATAAGGAGACATTGCATCATTTTACATCAGGCAAGAGTAAGGACAATTCATTAAATCTGATGTCCCTAAAGGATTCGCATCCCTAACACTGTAATATGATAAGAAAAATAGTTCACACAACAGTTCCATATAAACATTCTCACGGTTTTTCAAAACCATTGCGCATACAAAACTTAGGAAACAATTTACACATCATAGTTGCCTTCATCAATCAAACCCATAATGGGTGATAAACCGAATACCCATTACTGTCAAAATTCAAACAGCAAAGATAGATTTCATTTCATTTACCCTTTTAGTAAAGAAAATACCCATTTTCTCTAGTATGCATCAAGAAAATACCCAAATCGTATTTATCTTCAAAAGACAACTCAACCCAGAAATCACATCAAAACATATCAACATTTTTATTTTACAAAAACACCCAATATAAGAGTAGAGTTCTTTTAATGAAGATGCTTAACAAAGAGCAAAAATGGTTTAAAGAAAAGAGCCTAACATGCCTGTATATTTTCTGGTTAGCTCGTAGAAGATCACAGCCGAGCTTCTCCCAAATTTCTTCCCTCCAACAAGTTATCAAACCAAGATCTCTTAACTTCTTCCACGTTTCCATAGACTCAGAAACCACTCGGAGAAAGTGGTCAAACCGACAATGGCCGGAAGTAAACTTGCAGGCTCAAAAGAGCAACAAAAGAAATGCAGAGCAAAACTCAAAACCCGAATGAACAACAATAACCCACAAAAATTCCTCTTTCTTCTTTCCAAGGCGGGCGGTTTACCAAAACCAAGGCCATTAATGCATTGAATGCATTACTTTTTCCTCTTTCCCCACGCCACCACCGACTCAGGTTTGGCGTGGCCTTTTTCTCACAATTTTTGCTTGTAATTCGAATTTAGTAGCATGGTTAATTAGGAGCCTCCATCTTCTCTGCTCCCGCCAAACTTGGCGTTTAAAACTTCAAGGACATCATTTAATGTCCTTCATTAAATTTAAAACCTTCCCTTCTTATCCTTTCATCGACATGTATCCATAGGTCCCCTCCTTAGGTTAACAATAGTTTAGGTCACATTGTCCATAGTTAGGTTTCCATCTAGGTCGCAAATCATTAGGATTTGCAATAATTTCCATCCTCTTAATTTATAAAATCCTCCTAGGATAGTTATTAGGTCATAGGTTAGAACTTAACCCCGTAGTATTTTAATTAATAGGTTCAAGTAAGTTTTACCAACTTACGTTCATAACTAGTATAATTCAGGACGTTCCGTCCAATGCTTATATATATACCTTGTTCAACTTTATATCAAATCCCCTTCTTATCCTTACGCTTTCCAAGCATTACAATTCGTATGTGTTCCGAAATGAATCTTTCCATTGGCAGCATGGTGCCGAGTAATTATACCTGTAACCAGGTTCTTTAAAATTTATAACAATCTCCAGCCTGGTTCCAGACTTCATTCTAATTAGAAAGTAAATCGACAAAGCGACCACAAAGAAGGCCGAAGCATACCTTGGATCAATGAAATTGATTCAAGGTGTGTTATCAACAAAAATATGAGTTCATCAAACACAAAAGCAAGTCTGCAGTTTCACACTTTGCAAAACACAAGTTATAATGACCTCCATCCCAAGTAAACAAAGTTCAGTAAGCAAGGGTTCAGATCAGTAACACATTCTTTTTAAGATTAAAAGATATATCTTAACATAATAATCCTCATTTCCACAGTTACAACATCACGAAAAGAGGTTATCATAGTAGCTTCTAAAAATCAAGACGTTACATTCCTCCCTTCTTAAAAGAATCATCGTCTCGATGATCAAATTAGCCAATTCATAGAGTTTTTAGGACAAAATTCAGTTATCGTCCTTCCATTCATAAGTTCATACCAAAAATAGATTTAATCTTTAAAATAGTGTTTTAAGATAACCGTAAAATAGACCAGTAATTGTCCATGTTTGGCAGAATTATCAGTTTTTTGAATTCAATTTCGATCAAACAAGTATGGAAAAGTAGATCTCATTTCTTCGAGATTTTCCCAAGTTGCACTTTCTTCACTAAACTGGTCCCACTGGACCTTACATTGATTCACTTCACGATTTCTTAAGTACAACTGGTGAGTTCCCAGCACTCGAATGGGCTTAACCATGATTATTCCTGGGTCTTGGACCTGCAAGGAATTCCAATTCAGCACATGTGATAAATCTGATACGTATTTCTTAAGCAAAGAAATATGGAAAACATCATGCATTTTGATAAAGCAGGAGGTAAAGCTAAACGATAAGCTACAGGGTTGATTATTTCAACAATTTCAAAAGGTCCCACATAACGAGGTGATAACTTGGCAGCCTTGCCAAAAGTTATAGAACTCTTTTTGGCTTAACCCGAAGAAAGACCTTCTCACCAAGTTTATAATTCCTATCAACCCGCTTTAAGTCTGCATAACTCTTTTGCCTATTGGCAGCCTCCTTTAAACGTTCATGAATCATTTTAATTTGTTGTTCCATTTCCGTAAGGATTTCTGGCCCAATTACCTCTCTATCCTCTATGTTGTCCCAACTAACAGGGGTTCTGCATTTTCTTCCATACAATGCTTCAAAAGGTGCCATCTTTAAAGAGGCGTGGTATGTATTATTATAGGCAAATTCAACCAACTAGCGGAAGGTATTCCTCCCATTTATACTACTGGTCCATGCAATACATTCTTAACATATCCTCTAAAACTTGATTGACTCTTTTCAGTTTGTCCATCCATTTTCTGGATGATATGCAGAACTGAAATTTAGTTTAGTTCCCAAGGCCGCATTAAGTGTTTGCCAAAATCTTGATGTCATTCTCAGATCTCTGTTCGATATGATCAATTCGGGTATTCCATGCAATCTGAAAATTTCATGTACAAACCTTCTTGCTAACACTGGTGCATCATCTTTTAAATTACCAGCAATGAAGTGTGCCACTTTGGTTAGTTTTTCGATGACAACCAGGATGATATCATGTTTATTCCTAGACATAGGTAATCCTTGAATGAAATCCATAGTTATCACTTGCCATTTGTACTACGGAATGCTGTGGGGGTACAGTAATCCGGTGGGATGCATATGTTCCACCTTAACACACTGACATTCCAAGCAGTGTGTCACAAATTCCACCACATCCTTTTTCATTCCCTTCCAGAAATATTGTTGCTTGAGATCAACAAGCATTTTTGTAATGCCAGGGTGTCCAGAAAAAGGTGAATTATGAAATTCAGCTAATAATTTCTTTCTTAAATCATTTGCCAAGGGTATATATACCCTGTTTTCAAACCTCAAAATTCCTTCATTATCAAAACAAAATCCTTTATACTTCACATCCTTGGATCTGCAGAAAGTGTTGTTTTAACTTGCTGAAAATAAGAGTCAGATTCCATGACATCTTTCACCTCATCTTTAAACTGAGTTCTTAATGTTATAAGAGTAGAGATGTGCTTCCTACGACTCAGAGCATCTGCTACCCTATTTTCCTTGCCTTTAATGTAGCTTATATCAAAATCATACTGAGATAGAAATTCTAACCATCTTCGTTGTCTTGCATTCAGGTTTGGTTGAGTAAAAATATACTTCAACCCCAGATGGTCGGTTTTTAGCTCAAAAGGCTTACCAAGAAGGTAATGCCTCCACATTTGAAGTGCATGAACAATGGCAGTGAGCTCTAGGTCATGTGGAGCATAATTTGTTCATGTAACTTAAGCTTTCTGCTTTCATATGCTATGACATGGTCATTTTGTAATAGAATGCCTCCGAGACCCTCTCCAGATGCATCCGTTACAACCGTAAAATCTCCATTTGGGTCAGGTACAGTCAGAATAGGTGTTGTAGTTAACTGTTCCTTTAAAATTTTAAAGGCAGATTCACATTTGTCATTCCAGACAAATTTCTTATCTTTCTTTTGTAATGAAGTGATTGGTGCAGCAATTTTTGAAAAGTCCTTAATGAACTTTCTATAGTATCTTGTTAGGCCCATGAAGCTTCTTACTTCATGCATGTTCTTAGGCATAGCACTCAGTTATAGTTGTGATCTTTGAAGGGTCTACAAGCTATCCCATTATTTCTTATAACATGTCCCAAATAATGCACTTCTGCATCATAAAAGGAACATTTAGACAATTTACCATACAACCTTCTCTTCCTCAAAATTTCCAGTACTACCTTTAAATGCTCTTGATGCTCTTTGACATTTTTGGAGTATATAAGAATGTCATCCAAGAATACAAGCACAAACTTGTCCAAGTATTCTTGAAAAATATTGTTCATCAAATTCATGAAGGTGGCAGGTGCATTCGTCAACCCAAAAGGTAACACTGTGAATTCATAATGTTTGTACCTTGTTCTAAAAGTTGTTTTATGAATATCTTCCTCCTTTATTCTCAACTGATGATATCCAGATCGAAGATCTATTTTTGAATAAATTGATGCTCCACGCATCTGGTCAAATAGATCATCAATCCTAGGAAGTGGATATCGATTCTTAATGGTTGCCTTATTCAACATTCTGTAATCAATGCACAATCTAAGTGTGTCATCCTTCTTCTTTACAAAAATTACCGGCGCTCCCCATGGTGAGACACGGTCTTATCAACCCTTTGGTCAAAAGTTCCTGTAACTGAGCCTTAAGTTCCACCAACTCAAGGGTGGTCATTCTATAGGGTGCCTTAGATATGGGTTCGGTTCCTGGCTTGATCTCTATTACAAAGTCAAACTCCCATTGGGGGAAGACTGTAACTCCTCTGGAAATACATCACTGAAATCTCTTAACAATGGATATTTTTCCATAAAATCATTATCTTCCTCAACATTTTCCATCATTCTTATGGCATAAAAAGTGCAGCCTCTATTTTTAGCCCTTTTTAGTTGCATAGTTGTTAGTTTCCTAACTACAACCCCATGCTTTACACCCTGAATGACTGCTGCTTTCTGCAGGTCATCAAAACAACAAATCTATTTTTCATAATAGTTGACCTTCACCTTATGTTCCGCCAACCAATTAACACCTATAATTATATCATATGACCCTAAAGGAGTAACATACAGGTCAACTTCTGTGGAGAAACTGGGCAGGTCAAGGATTGCCCCAAAAAGACACATATCGACTGTATGGACAACATTATTTCCATAATGCACTATCCATGTCTTATCCATTCATTCAGCTTTCCTTTTAATTTCATTGCTAGCTTAGTAGATATAAAACATTCAGTAGCTCCAGTATCAAAAAGTATGACTACAGGTGTACCGAATAACTTACCCGGAACTTCTATGGGTGTGACTTGCTTTTCAGCTTGTTTGTTAGCCACCGCAGCATGTATCCTATGTGCTGCTGATCGCGATCATCCTTCTTCAAAGGACAAGTGACTGTAATGGTCCTTTCCATAGTTGAAGCAGCCTCCGATGGGCCCCTTCCTAGGCTCAAATTTATTGCCAGCCTTGAAGTTATCACTCTGGCTTCCATAGGACTTTTGTCCATTACCACTAATTTTTGCAAAGCCGCTCCACACACTATTAACAGGTTTGTTCATTACTGATTTCTTATTGTTATCCACAACAATTTTGTTTTTCATACCAAACCTTTTCCAGGGTCCCTTTTTGGGTGCGAGAGATGAAGAAGAGTTGGGAATCTTCTTCCTAATCTCCTCCCTATGAGCAAGAGATTGCTCTCAATTTTGTTCTTGTCTTATTGCCTTTTCGACAACTCCTTCCATAGTGGTCGGACCGTGGACATCCACCTCGCCACCAATGATGGGATTCAGTCCCATTATGAACTTTCATATCCTAAACTTCTCGTCAGCTTGGTACTATGGTACATACTTAAGGAGTTTAGTAAACCCTTCCCAAGTATTCTATCACCATCAGCCTTCCTTGCGACAAGTTCTGAAATTCAGTCATTTTTCGATCAAAAAGAGTTGAGGCAGCCATCGTTGCCTAAAGTAACTTTTAAATTGATCCCAAGTTATGTCTGTTTGACAATGTTCAACTCAACCTTACGGTTGTCCCACCATGATGATGCTTCATGAGAAAGCTGATATGCTCCCCATATCGCTTTGGTCTCCTCGGAGAAGTTTCTTATTGCAAAGTACTTCTCCATTTCACTGAGCCAATTTTCAGCCCATCCCCAAGTGTGGTTCCATCAAACTTTGGAGGACTTATTCTTTTTATATCATTTGTGAGTTCAGCCATTAATCTTGCCCTTTTATTTTCAGGATGATTAGGAACGTTCATGTTACTATTATCAACACCTAGATTTCCTCCATTGGTGTTGTCCACAGGAGGTGGCTGATCATTTATACCAGCATCTTCTTCCTCCTCCTCATTGCCCATTGCTTGTTGTTCCAAAACAGTCAAACGATCTCTCGTATCTAGTAGGGTAGCAAGGATCTCATCTAGTTTTTGGGTAGTAGCTGCTTCTCCACCCGGTAGTGGGTTGTTCGCAACATTTCCTCTTGTTCTAACCATTTTCTGTTCAATAAGAAAATGTAAACCTTATTAAATTGTGGACTCATTAGGTCCAAGAGCTGCAACCTTCAGCTCTGATACCAAGATGTAACATTCCCATTTTAAGACATTAGAACAAGGAATTATATTATTATATATATATATATATATATATATATATATCTCTATTCTAATTTATGTAATTCAGAACACATGACCAAGTTTTAATAATTGTTCTCTATTCAAATAACGTAATTTAGAACACACAATACTTTTAAAACCAATGTTCTCTATTCACATATTTATAATATGGAACACACATTCAATGCCATTCAATCATATAACAAATACCATATGCTGTTGTAATGACTCGAAGAACTACCGATCTCCCATTTCATGGCTCGGAGTTTCATCGATCTCTCATCTCATGACTCGGCTACTTACCGATCCTTCATGTTAATCCATGCATTGTATACTAAGTATACTTGGTTCTCTTTACCATTTTGGTTATTGAAGTGTTCCATTTAAGAGGCCTATCTGAATATCTGTTACCGATATTCATCTGAAATCCTGCTTCTTAAACCAGGTGATTAGGACAACGCAACCAAGCAACTTGCGATACTTTGGCCAAAGATTTTCACATGCTTAGCATGATCATATTCCTAGACGTTATACACATCAATGGAATACGTCCTTCACCTCACTTCATCTGTTATCTAGAATGGTCTTTTTTGACTTCTGTCATTCCTCTCATCCAAGGTTAAACTTAACCCAAGATAGCAGCAATATGAAAGAGTATAGGAGGCACTGTGGTGACTAAAGGTACGCAGACATACTTTGTCGACCCTAGTCGATTGCATGTGTCTAGTTACCTTTAGTCTTCCTGAGTCACTCCGTATACAAGGTCACATTCCTAACTTGGTCCAAGCTTATGTAAACTTTGATGATTCGATTCGGAAGGGTGTTGTAACATGTCAGCTACAACATTGTGTCATCATGAAGGCCCCCTTCATGAAGACACCATATTGCAGCTGGCGTGTGCCAATGTCCTACTGGAATCCTCCCATCAAGGGTTACACATCCAACTAAAAGTGTGATTAGATTCTTAACTTTAATTTATTAAGAATGAGTTTCAGCAACCGTGTTGATCCTCTAACCTCACTGTTCGTTACAATTGCATAGCTAGAAAAGACTTAAATTGTCTCATAGCTTAATATACATTCACCCTTCCTTACCGAAGGATTGCATATTTTCATCTTAGTTCTTTAATTAAAGCTTCAGACTTATAGTCCACTACAACTTAACGTAGTAAGATCAACTTACTAAGCTTAACCAAGTTTTATTCACAACTGATTTTAAATTCAGAATTCCATTTCATTAGACGTCATTTGAATGAGGCCTATTCCCAATTGAATGTATTCATTTATTCACTATAACCTTACTTCAGTTAAGGTTTGTTATGAGGAGATATGATTCCTCATACCGAATATCCTTTTGACAAAACATCCCAAAGAATATTAACGAAATCAGAATACAAGAATTCAATTGTCCCTTTATTAATATTCATTAGTTTATAATCTAATTCGAATATTATTTATTCAAGAGTTCATATTTATTTTACTCTTTTACTAATGTCAATTTAAATCCATATTGACCTAAGTATTAATTAATTGCACGTTCCAACTTAAAAGTTGTATTTAAGTAAAGAATAGACATTATGTCCCTTTAAATCTAACAACCATCATTTGAATAAGTACAAATTCAACGAATAAAATTATATTCTCAATCATATTCAAATAGTTCAAGGTGGTACAACCATTAAAATAACACACCTTTCCTTTTACTCATTCCTCAAGATTAAAATTTATACATTTTACAAGTCCATACAACCGGACTTCATTCATGCCAAACAACATTAACAACTCGAAAAGAAAGAAGAATACAACTTTTTCTTTTTCCATTTCCTCGGAGAAGAATAATAAAATCTCATAAAAGATCCATCCCTTAGTTAATCAGAAGAAGCATCATAAAACAACATGTCTTCATTTTTACTCACGGAATCCATCTGCAAAATTTACTTGCATGGGTCAGTTCATCGAACTGAGCATATTAAGCACTTATCATTAAAATGAGGTGCTCTTGATTAATTGTCTCAATAAAAGAACTCTGCTTTTATGAAACGTTTTGAAATTGAGATGGACATCATCTACGAATTAAGTGCCGATAAGGATGAACAATTTAACAACCCAATCCCAATAATTATCATCACAATCAGACAATAAGATTTACTAACAACTTTTTCCCAAATAATTACTATAAACATGCAACACTTTATTCACATTTCCTTACTGTTTTCTTCCAATAATGCAAGAGTTCATTCCAGATTTAGACAATTACTACCAAGAGTATTTTCTCTAAATAGTTCCAGATTAAAAGCATCTGTAAGAACTGATACACACACACACACACACACACATACATACATACATACATACATATATACATACATATATACATATATATATATATATATTGTTGTTCTAATGCAATTACTATCAATTCCATTCCCTCATTATAGATGGGATTCCAAAGAAAGAATTAACTAAAATTTTTAAATAGAACTCCTTCACTTTTATACTACTCATTTAATTTCATCCAATTCAAATGCAGAAGAGAAAGGTAGTCATACACCGTGACAACACTGGTGTTATTTCCCAGAATTCAACAAACAAGGATAGTACTCTTTCAATTCAGAAAGGAAAAAAACAGAATAAAATGTAGTTGCTTACGCCGAAGGCAGTAGGAAATTTATTCAATATCAAATAACAGAATTTCAAATTGGATAAGAGAAGAAAATAATTATTACTTCCGATTACCCACTCAATAATCTCTTTCTTTTCATCACAACCGAACTGGATGATTTAAACAAGAAGAGATAACAATCAACGATAACAGTCAAGGAGAGAGAACAATTAAAGTCAATAATCGAATGAAAGGAAGAAGATTCATATTACCTCTTCTCATTGCTTAGCCGAGTATCAACTATTTAGTGCAGACCTGTTTCCAATAGGGTAATTCCTTCTATACAAGACTATTATAGTATTCATAACTTACTAACTACCATTCAAGGAAGTATTCCAAGAATTCATTTTGCATCTGACCCGCAAGTATCAATAACAACGGAACCTCCAATTAAAATCATTTCCATTAATTATTCACCAAAATGGACATATCCATCTAGGTATGAAACAAGTAAGAGTGTACAACAAGACAACTAAATCATGATTTCACCGTAATAATTAAAGGAATCATTTTTCAAACACCAGAGTAAGAAATCAACTCAGATTCATTTTAATGAAAACAATGAAGAAGTTTAAATATATATTATATATATATATATATATATATATATATATATATATATTCACCATTGAATTCAAAGAAGAAATAAAATGATACGCTCTATTCCATCCATCAAATAACCAGAGTTACTCTTTTCAGGTTTAAATAAATTATTTCCCAACAATCATTCATGGGTTTCAAAACCAAATAAGGAGACATTATATCATTTTACATCAGGCAAGAGTAAGGACGATACAATAAATCTGATGTCCCTAAAAGAATTCGCATCCCATACACTATAATACGATAAGAAAATAGTTCACACAAACAGTTCTATCTAAGCATTCTCACGGTTTTTCAAAACCATTGCGCACACAAAACTTAGAAAACAATTTACACATCACTGTTGCCTTCATCAAATCAAACCCATAATGGGTGATAAAACCGAATACCCATTACTTTCAAAATTCAAACAACAGAGATAGATTTCATTTCATTTACCATTTCAGTAAAGAAAATACCCATTTTCTCTAGTATGCATCAAGAAAATACCCAAATCGTATTTATCTTCAAAAGACAACTCAACCCAGAAATCACATCAAAACATATCAACATTTTTATTTTACAAAAACACCCAATATAAGAGCAGAGTTCTTTTAATGAAGATGCTTAACAAAGAGCAAAATGGTTTAAAGAAAAGAGCCTAACATGCCTGTATATTTTTTGGTTAGCTCGTAGAAGATCACAGCCAAGCTTCTCCCAAATTTCTTCCCTCCAACAAGTTATCAAACCAGATCTCTTAACTTCTTCCACGTTTCCATGAACTCTAAACCACTCTTTGAGGTGGTCGAACCGACAATGGCCGAAAGTAAACTTGTAGTCTCAAAAGAGCAACAAAAGAAATGCAAGAGTAAAACTCAAAACCCGAATGAACAACAATAACCCACAAAATTCCTCTTTTCTTTCCAAGGTGAAAGCGGTGTCAAAACCAAGGCCAATAAATGCATTGAATGCATTACTTTTTCCTCTTTCTCCACGCCACCACCGACTCAAGTTTGGTGGGCCTTTTCTCACTTTTTTTGCTGCATGTAATTTCAATTTAGTAGCATGGTTAATTAGAGCCTCCATCTTCTTTGTTCCGCCAAACTTGGTGTTTAAAACTTCAAGGACATCATTTAATGTCCTTCATTAAATTTAAAACCTTCCCTTCTTATCCTTTCATCGACATGTATCCATAGGTCCCTCCTTAGGTTAACAATAGTTTAGGTTACATTGTCCATAGTTAGGTTTCCATCTAGGTCGCAAATCATTAGGATTTGTAATAATTTACATCCTCTTAATTTATAAAATCCTCCTAGGATAGTTATTAGGTCATAGGTTAGAACTTAACCCCGTAGTATTTTAATTAATAGGTTCCAAGTAAGTTTTACCAACTTACGTTCATAACTAGTATAATGCAGGACGTTCCATCCAATGCTTAACATATACCTTGCCAACTTTATATCAAACCCCCTTCTTATCCTACGCTTTCCAGCATCACACTCGTATGTATTCCGGAAATTGAATCTTTCCATTGGCAGCATGGTGCCGAGTATTTATACTGTAACTAGGTTCTGTAAAATTTATAACAATCTCCACTCGGTTCCAGACTTCGTTCTAATTAGAAAGTAAATCGACACAGCGACCACAAAGAAGGCCAAAGCATACCTTGGATCAATGGAATTGATTCAAGGTGTGTTGTCAACAAAAATATGAGTTCATCAAACACAAAAGCAAGTCTGAATGCAAGGTAGTTTCACACTTTTCCAAACACAAGTTATAATGACCTCGAAAAAGGTTATCCCAAGTAAACAAAGTTACAAGAAGCAAGGGTTCAGATCAAGTAACACATTATTTTTAAGATTAAAAGATATATCTTAACATAATAATCCTCAAGGCTAGAACATCACGAAAAAAAGGTTATCATAGTAGCTTCTAAAAATCAAGATGTTATGGGTGAATGATCATCGCGTAAGACAGGAAAAGGTGCCCCATAATAAAGCCCTATCCACATAATCTAAGGATCGACCAAAAATGATGGGTGGGACCTAATGGGAATTCCCTGTAAAATGCATCTTAGAGACAGATGGGAGTTCCTCTAAAAGTAGAGGAACATATAGGATGTGCTCTGATGGAGAATGATCGCCAAGAGGAAAAGGTATCTCCACCGTGGTCTATGATGGGTGGAGGTAATGGGTGCTCTAAAAGTAGAGGAACTAGGTGCTCCTCCGTGGGTGGTGGAGAAGTGTAGTAGGTGCTCCTTTGTGGGTGGAGGAGATAATGGGTGCTCCTCTATGGGTGGAGGAGGTACGGTAGGTAAAGGTTCTCGAAGTGGAGAAGCTAGGGGTGAGATGGTCTCAATGTTAGTAGAAGACTCCTCTGTAGGTGATGAAGGAGATGAAAGGTGTTCTTCTGTTGGTGAAGGAGCGGTGGAGGTTAGTTCAAACGTGGAAGGAGGATTTCGAGGCTAGGATTTCCTCTATGGAAGGGATGTGAGGTAATTGAGAGGTGACGGGCACCTCGTTAAAGATCACGTGAACCTCACGGGTATGGTTATTGTGAGTGGATGTCCCACCTAAGGCATGCCAAAATGTTTCACCTTTTTCTTAGATTGTTTCTTTGAATTGTTGATGAAATAGATAGGGTAACGGGCGTAGGAGGAATACCTATTCAAATGTCAGTTGATGGGTTGTTGCACATGTATGACTTCGAATCCACACCGGTGTTGTGAGAGCTTCCTTTTGGCTAGGAGGAACTACTTTTAATGAACACAAGACCACGGAAGGAATTAAACAATATGGGCGAGAAACTACCTAGCGTAAGCTAGATCCAGAAAGTATGATACTTTCTAGATGGTTGTCATCCTTTGTTTTAAACAAATTAATGCTATAAAAAAATCCTATTGTTATTTTAAAATGATTTAGGTATCTCACTTAAAACACAATAATAAAGTAGATCTAATCTAATAGGCTAGGCTAGAATAGAATCCACAAGTCAAATGGTTGGTTCTGGGTTTTGCAGGTCTGATAAAGGTCTCGGGCAAGTCACAGGTAAATGAAGGTGAGGTAAAATTAGGTGGGTATGTCTCTGTTTAAGGCTATGTGGGCAAACATAGAGACCGGTGTCGGTGCAGGGTGACCGACAATGGATAGGTATAACCGGTGTCGATTCTTGTGAGATCTGGAAATGTCACAAAACAGGATTTTGGTCTCCTTTGTGATTACACAAAGGGTTTTGGTTAGTCGAGGAGGTATTGGGTGACCTGGAGTATGATTTTGTGATATTTTAATGGGTCTATGGAGGTGAAAATTTTGGAGAAGTTCAATGGGGAGCAAAATAAACAATGGGTGATAAAATAACAATGAAATGAAACAAACCGAGAAAAGTATGACGTTATACTTACTTAAATTTCATTCCGAAGGTGTGTGTGTGAAGGATGGAGGTGTTGATGATGGGTTTGAAGGCTGCTTTAGTGATCACCAATCCGAAGAAAAGCTTCGCATGGGCTGCATGCACACTCATCTTTGCATGGATAAATCAGATTGCGACTAGGATGGTTGTGTGCAGAGAAGATGCTCAATCTCCTTCCTTGGATGTTTTTCTTTGGAATTTGCTCTTTGAAGATGTGTTATCTCTCTAAGGTTTGTTCTTGCTCGTAAAATTTCTCCCAATGTTTTCAAACTTGCTTCCAACCTTGAGAATAAGGTTGTTTTGGGGTTAAAAGGGGTAACCGATGGCGGTCCGGCTTAACCGGCGACAATTAGGGATAACCGATGTTGGTCAAGGCGGGATTTCCTAGGTTTACCAAAATTAGGGATATCCTCCGATTTTCTTGGATCTCATGTCATTATCCTATGGATTAGACGGGAGCTTCTTGTGAGCATCTTTGGAATGTGGTTAGAGGGAATGTAGGCATTGATTTTTAAGGTTTGGGTAAGTCTTAGTTAGTTATGATAACTTGCTAACAATAGGTCTTAGGTTGAGTTGGCTTGGTGAGGTGTCTAAGTAAACTATATGTGTAGATATTATTTAAATAAGATATTTAAATAATAAATATAGTGAGGATAAATAATTAATTTAGTTAAATTAATTAAATTAATATTAGTGGGGTGAAGGGGGTCATGGCTAGGAAAATGTAAAAGAAGGGTGTTTATATGTCAAGGGACAAAAGGGGAGTGTGACCTAATTTTAGTGTCTACAAGTGCTAGAAGGGGGGAAGTGCAATGCCCCCAAGTGTGCCAATGATGGAGAGCTATGTGATGATGAAAGAGAGATATTGTGATGGTGATAGAGTTTTAAATGCATCATAAGAAAGAATATCGTCACCACAATGAGTGGTATAAGTAAGAGTAGGACCAAGGTTGGGTTTTGGGTTGACATGAGGATCGATATTTAAAAGAGGTTGTTTATTTATAATGGGTAACATTGTAGAGCACTTGATAGGAGGGTAAAATGGAGGATGAATTTTGAGAGGTGGTTGCTTAGCTAGAATTGGTAATGTTGTAGAAGACTCGATAGGAAGAGGGGATGGAGGATGATTTTGAGAGGTGGTTGCTTGGTTGGAATTGGTAATGTCATATAAGACTTGATAGGAGGAGGGGATGGAGGACGGATTTTGAGAGGAGGTTTCTTCATTGGAATGGGTTAAATACGTGGCTTTTGATTTGTATGTCATTATGCTCATTAAACATGGAGGGATTATATTTGGGAGCCCATTACAATTTAGCTATTGAAGATATAGCGAGAATGTTGTGAAGTAAATGAAATAAAAACCTAATGCTCAAGGTTCTTAATTCTTCATTTTAAAGAATAGAAATCATTGTCATGATGTCCATTAATTTTATGATAATTGTAAAATGGGAGACCTTGGTATTTGGCAAGCCGATAAGGAGGGTAGAAATGAGTAGTTGGCAAGTTGATCAATTGACGATTGAAGAACTCAAGAATAATATCATGTTTCTTAGCATTTGAATCAAACTTGAGAGGTGTGGGTAGTAGTACGACTTGAGGTTCATTGATATGAGCATATGTAGAAGACATAGAAGTAGGATGAGATGTAGAAGAAGAACAAGCGTGGGCTAGAGAAGCATCCTTGAGATATTGGATTTCATCTTTAATATATATAATTTTTGTTTCCATAGCTTGGATTTTATCTTGAAATAAACAATGTAAAGCTTGAATTGACTCTAATATGGGTTGATTGGATGGAGGATTAGGACTGATAGAGTCATTAGATAGACGATCGAAAATGGCACTTACTTGAGCGGGTGACATATTGTGAGGGAGATACAAAGTGCATAGGGATTTTTGGAGAATAAATTTGCAAGGTGGATGCATTTGAAGTAAGTTGAGTGTAAAGAGATTTGAGGAATTTTAGGAGCCATGAAAGAAGATTGGATAAAATAAGAAAAATGAGGATCCAAGTGTATGATCATGAGTGGGGTTCACTAAATGATTTAATAAAAATTGAATTAAATATAATTGCAGAGTAATGATTGTAAACATTAATGTATAAGTTCTAAAGTACAATATGACACAAGCAATAAGTATGTAAAGTATGAAACCCTAAAAAAGAAGGAGGATAAGAAGACTTAGCTGATTTTTGAATGAACATGAAGTGATATGGGTAAGTGTAATCGATGAGCAGGACTATATACATGGTTGTCACTAGTCACTATAAATTTTGGAATGCAAGAATGAGGTCGGACACGAGCGCTATGGTAGGACAAGGGCATTTGGGCCTTGAATACCATATCACTGGGTGCCGTTGTGTAAATGTTCAAGATCTAATTTCGATATGTTACAAGATATTCTTTGTTGTTTCCTATTGATCACACGATAGTTGCTCCTTGATTCTTTGAAGGTACTTGTAACCTATAAGACAAATATTCACCTACATAAGCCCATAAACCACATCAAACCTAATAAGGAAAACGTAGAATGGGGAGTCATACTAACCCCGATGGTCAACCAACAGAGTGAACTTATGACCAAGTGTTGCACTACATCTCAGACTCTATGTAGTTCTTGTGTGTATGTGTAGAAATGATGCCCTATGATGCCCTTATGCAAGTTTACACAAATGATAGTGGGTTGTAGCTAGAATGTAGCAATGTAATAGTATGTGTGGATGGAATAGAATAGACTTCCCCTTCCTATGTTGTGTATGTAGAGCATGCAACCATTATCCCTTGAATGGATGTTAGATGAATGCCTTTGGAGTGCTTTAGTGCCTTTGGAATGCAAACTTAGGTGATGATAGTAATGCTTAGTGCTTGGTCCCTCATTTTGAACACATAACTATGTATTTATATGATTCCCTTGTTTGAATTTCGTAATTGACAATTGGAAGGTCGACCCATAAGTGAAAAAGATGCCCAAAAAATAAAAGAGACCCAAAAGGAGCGAGTAAGATAAGAAAGGGTTAGGGGTAACCGGAGGGGATATGAGTGCTTGGGTGCTTGTGTCTAAATCCATAAAAGATCAACAAGTTCGATTCGATTGGGATGTAAGGTACATAAGACCAAATAGAAAGCAAGAGACAGAGAGAAAAGAGGCCAAAGATAGTTGTCAAACACTAGTTTTCTTTCTTAGGAATCATGTCAATGCTAGCGTGCTTTTAGGACCTAGAAATGTACCTAAGTGCGTGATTTTGTGTCTACATTATGGAGGAAGCCATTAAGAGGATGTACATGGCCTAATTTTTAAAAAAATAGATAACATACAATAAACATGATAGATTAATATAATTTAACTATGAACAATGTTATAGGACAATTTTATGTCTACATAATTACCCACTTTGATATGCGTGCATATAGATATCAAATAAAAACAAATACACCGATACAACATTATGTTCTCTATAAGCAACTCTCTACATAATTACCCACTTAGATATGTGTGCACATAGATGTTGCATAAAAATATATACACTAATACAAAATTATTTTCTCTAGAAGCAACTCCAACATGTTTGCAAAAATGTGAGGAACATGTACATGTAGACAAATGCCCAATCAATCAATAATATGCTTAAATATAAAAAGAAAAAATTGGAGAGAATCCACATGGTTTTGGGTTCATGGTTTAGTAGCAAATCATGTTTGAGTTATTAGTACCATAGAGCCCAAGTGCCCAATCAATCAATAATATGCTAAAATATAAAAAGAAAAATTGAATAGAATACACATGGTTTTCGGTTGGTTGTTTGGTATAAAATCCATGTTTGAGTTATTAGTACCATAGAGCCCAGGACCATGTATGAGGTATAATGCTATAACTAATAATCTAAGGGGATCTATTTAAGAATATTTGCATATTGTAGAGCATGTTATGGAATCCAATGCAAGATGGAGAAAAAACCATTATAGATTCAAATACATTATATTGGAAGAATAATATCACCTATATTCAAATTAAAGAATAGGGTGAAGTCTATATGCATAAAATACACATAAAGACGAGGAGAGGTATGAGTGTATTATTTTATATGCACTAATTTTATGCTGATTTAGTTTAGCTTAACTATATATTTAGAGTGGCTTATGCACAATTTAAGCTTAGAATATGATTGATGTGTAATCAGCGCCACAAGAATTAGTTCTTACTAACATTAATTCCGCCATGAGGCATTCCTACAATGGCATCCTAAGGGTCGTAGAAGGTTATAATGGAAAGAATGTATTCGAGTTTTACTATTTGACATAATTCTATTTTTTAAAATTACATAATATAAAATAAAAACTCTTTTACACTAGATAAATAAGTTAGATATATTAGATTTCACTATTTAAATGAATTTTGTATATTATGTGGAGAGATGTTTTTCTTTATTATATTTGATAGCATAAAGATAGTAAGAGCTAAGAACAAAAACCTTAATTTTATTAATTTCACATAAGAATAAAATAAAAATCCTTAAGTCTTTTGAATTACCTAAATATAGTAGATATATTGGATCTCACTAAATTTAAATAAATATTTTAAATGTAGATTAATCTATTTGCAGATATTCGAATATGTTAAAAGTGTTATATTTTTAAGGTAATGTGCTCTTGATTTTAAATGTAATATTTTTTTCTTGCATGTTCTTCTAAATTGAAAAAGTACTATAAGAGTATTTTTATATATTATGGAATTTTAATGAGATCAAATTTAATTTAGTATGTCTTATATGGATACAACTTTTAGTTTAAAGAGAATGTTTTAGTTAAATGTTATAGATATCATAAATACATCTATCTAAAAAATGTCGAGAGATATAAATATTAAGGATCTATATATTATTGATAATTTTTCTATATTAATAATGTAAAACACAAGCCTTGAGATTGATATCTCTTGGCAATTTTTTAGATAGATAAATTTAAGATATCTATAGTAGTCAATGATATATATGAGTGTGCCACCTTTAATGTATGTTCCACTATTAGTGGAACAAGTAGTAAACGGGTGCCAACTTTTACATAAAATATTTATACACCCTTATATCTTTGTACGATGTGCATTGTGATATGTATTATTGTTTCCTCTATTGAAAGTGTTTTAGCTTACTTTGAATCTATAACTAGGAAATATATTATCCTATGACTTTAAAAAAATTATATGTTATCAAAGACTTACTAGTTTGAGTTGTCATTTTTTTTTATTTCTAATCAAATTTGAATCTACACATTATTTCTCAAGCCCCTAGTATGGATTTTGTGCCAACACACATTATAGGTTTCCAAAAATAACCTCGCTTTGTTTTTAATTTGGACCAAAACACTAAATTTATGATGTTTTCTAACATTTTCAATTTGTAAATATTCTAATTTTGTTCCCAAATCAACCACTATTTTATTGAATATTTCTCAAAAAACATTAATTAATTAAAATCACAACTCTTGGAGCTTATGGTGTTTTTAAAATCAATTTTTGAAGTTTCTATCACCCATTTTATGGGTGTGGACTTACCTTTATGAATTCAATTACCAAAGTTTTATTTCCCCGCATTTCTAAAAAAAAAAAAAAGACATGTCCATTTTAAGAAATTTTGAACCTCTACTTGTGAGGGAATACAATAGATCAAAAATGTGTAAGTGCTCCATCAACCACCCCCAACTTACTATTTTGGTGTAAATGTGTATTACCAAGTTATTTAATTTGTGATCAAAACTCGATGGGAAATAACATGTCAATGTCGAGCAAGCTTAAATCTTGGGTTGTGTAATGACCCTTTCTAGGAGTGAACAAAAATGAATGAAATAACACAAACCCCAAACTAAAATATTCTATTTTTATATCAACCAACTAGAAAATAGAATAACAATGAACAACAATTTGTTTTTAGAAATGAAAGCAAGAGGAAAAGTAATAATTCATCAAAATGTCACCATTTACGATATCTAAAAAGTTATAAAGGCACTTTAGGAATATTTTAGAAAATTATCAACCAAGAAATCATCTTCTATACATAAGCTGGAAATTAAATAAATGACAACACAATGTGCCCTTATGAGATGGTAAAAAGTGAATGATTCCAAGCCCTAAAAATGAAGTACAAAGTATATTCGACTACCAAAAATATGGAGAATGTAATGATGACTGAATTGAGTGGTTCAAAGTGCCCTAGATATCAACAATCTCTTGCCCACGGTGGGTCGCTCCCCTAATAGAGGGGCTAAATTTCACCTTAGAACCAAACCCTCATTGAAAATAGGCCTTATCCACCTCTTTGAATCACTTGGAACAATTAATTGAAGAGTCTTCATTCTCCAATTATAAAGGAAGGGTTTCGACTTCCTTGTGAAGGAACACCAAAGGATTTCCACCCTCTAGTGGAATAAAAATACAACAATTATCCTCAAAACCAATTAATGTAAAATTATAATAAATATGCATGCCCAAAATGAGCCTAAGCGACCCCTTTTATATCCTTTAGGTGGTGTCAAACCACATGGGGAATTTCCCCATGACCAACCTCATAAAGAAGCTTGCTTTATCTTTTAATTTTCCTTTTAATTCCTCCAACCCAGCTGACCTGCCTCATAAAGGAAAACACTAAAAGAAAATGTAAATGCTCATGGAAAAGGACTAAAAACATTAACAAATACTTCCCTTGTTCACCTTCTTCTAACCCACGGGAAGTGGAATGAGCTAGAAGTCTTCTAAATGGATTAATTCGAAAAAGGGGACATTACAGTCCTCCCTTCCCGAAATTGCTTTCCCTCAAGCAATTGCAAACTCATATTCCCAAGTATCATCATATCAAGGTGGAGGAACATGTTGTAGTGCTCCCATAATCTAGATCTTGTTCATGTCAAATGAAGGAGCCTCAAAAAAATCATACCCCTACTTCCCCTCTCTTCATTGAAGTTTTCTTCATCTTCCATTTCAAAAACAACAGTAAAAATTTCTTCCTTTGTACACTCAGCTGTACAAAACACTTTCAAATCAGGTTGCACACTCAAACAAAGGGAAACAACTAAAAATGCTCAGTAACTTGAGAAAAAAAGCATTTCCCAATGGTGCATATTCACTTTCCATCTCACCCTAACCAACTATGGTGGAAGAACACCCTCTAATCGCATTCATCGATGTAACTAAAAAATAATGAGGGCTGCCAAAAATGATGTTAACAATGTTATTGAGTACAAATGGGCTCATAGTTGTCATAAGGATGCTTCTTCTAACACTTGGGAGTAACCAAACATCACCCCTTATTTCTCCTATGCTTGGCTGGAGTTTTTTTGCAAAAATAACCAAATTATGAGTCATTATACCTTGCTTTTGTTGTGTTGCTCTGATTTTCAAGTGGGTTGCCCTTTGAAACTCACCATTCACCAATCTCCAATGGTGCTCTACTCTCCATGACGAACTAGGAAGCATTGTGCAAGGTTGTCCCAATGTGGACCACACAAGAAAGTAGCCTTATTGTAGTGAATTATTTTGTATGCAAAAACAATGATGTGTGACTACCAATAAGGAATGTTAGGATGTGTACTCATTCTCACCCTTTGCCTCTTCAATGTCTTTGATATTTTCTTCTTCAAATCAAGTATACAAGAGGCTTCATCTCCTTGCAAAGGGTGATCACATGTGACCATAAATTTGACATTCTTCATGATGTCATCTTTTGCTATAACTGCAATCTCATTTGCTCCTTCATTTGTATGGGAAAAGAGCAAACTCAGCTGCTCCTCCTTCATCACACCTGTACTTACACATGGAACAAACTTATTAGAGAAAACAAGAGTTCTCTTCTTCTTCATTTCATGCCTTGTAGACATGATGGCCAACTCCTTTTTGCATGCAAACTTCTCACAAACTTCATACAAGTGATGGCTGTCCAAAAACTCAGTCATGTTGCCCCAAACACCATTGTAATCATGCATTTTCCCCTCAAAATTTAGGATGAAAGTAGTTGGAAAACCTCCTATAATAGTTGTAAGAATATTGCTATTGTTAACACCCTTCATCCAAATGGCTAAAAATTCTTCTGCGAGCTTGTCAACAAAAACAAAAGGGGCTAGAAATTGTATGGCCAATAAGTGAAAAATAAGTATAGTTATTATCATACTAAATATCCCTCATGAAATCTTGCAAAAACAACATAGTGGGGGCTGGAAACACTTTGTTGATGACTGAAAATACCTCAAAAGTGTGGAAACTATCCCCTCTCATGGCTGTCCTCTTTTGTATGACAACAAATAAGATTATAGACAAGCTGGAAATGTCTATGACAACAATACAAAATCTTATGACAACATGCTTGAAAATCCAAAATCAACATGTTTACAACTCACAACCATACCTTCCATGTCTGATTGATCTCCCAAGCTTGGGACAACAAGATAACTTTCATCTTGCTTGCTTTCCAACATGAATTTCATGAGCTTAACATCCATTTTCATTAAAAGACTTTTTCTAGGGGTATGTGAATTGAAGAGGAGCTGAAAATGCCCATGAGAAGACTGTTGTAATGAAAACAAAAATGTAGGGCTTACCCACCAATGTGTTGTCCCCAAAACCTGCCCTCTATTTGTTGCAACTCCCACTACCATAGTTGGATCCACTTGTTCTAATGCCTTAGTTGAAAGCATGTTAATAACATGACGAATCCTCTCAATACTTTGAACTTGCTTAAAAATCCAAAAATCAACATGTTTACAACTCACAACCATACCTTCCATGTCCGGTTGATCTCCCAAGCTTGGGACAACAAGATAACTTTCATCTTGCTTTCTTTCCAACATGAATTTCATGAGCTTAACATTCATTTTCATTAAAATAATTTTTCTAGGGGTATGTGAATTGAAGAGGAGCTAAAAATTCCCATGAGAAGACTGTTGTAATGAAAACAAAAATGTAGGGCTTACCCACCAATGTGTTTTCCCTAAACCTGCCCTCTATTTGTTGCAACTCCCACTACCATAGCTGGCTCCACTTGTTCTAATGCCTCAATTGAAAGCATGTTAATAACATGACGAATCCTCTTAATCCTTTGAGTATTTTTCCATACAATTGCAATGATGGTATGACCAGCAATATTGATTCTAAAATCAGAAATTCTTCCCTTGGTGGGACTCAAAATAACACCCGGATCCCACACTATTATGCTCAAACAATGTTGCATTTGGGCAAAAATACCTATGTGCTCTTTACCACAAGATGTATCTTCCACCCTCTCATCTTCCCTAGCTTGTTGTTCATGATGATAAAAATATTGCAGCGACATAGGAAGGATCAACAAATTTGAAATGTGATTATTATTTTCATACCTTTGGTTGTCAATGAAAAACTTGTCCTCATTTGATGAAGTGGGGTTTGTGGAGATACCTCCAACCCTTCTATCCTCATGATTCCTAATATTTTCTTCGATCACATGACTCTTCATAGTGTTGTTATGAAAATCAATCAATGGAAGCTTGAAGGATGGTACAAGTTCCTCCTGAACTCTGTATATAAAAAGTGATGTCCCTTTTTCTTCATCTTTATCCATATTTTGTTGATGCATGCATAAAACCCTTTCATGGTTCTCTCCAAGGCCATAAACATCATCTACTTGCTTTATTAGCTGTTTGTTTTGAAATTTCTAGCAAGTTGTACTTCAATATTCACATTTAGTGATTGAGCTTCAACCTTCTATTTCTCTTCACTATCTTGTAAATCTAATTTTTCTTCTTTCTTAGCATCACACTCCATGGTTTCTTTGCCAAACACATTCCCCTTCACAATTTGTTTTTTAAAATCAGCCAATGGATCATCCCTAGGAACAATGATAGGTGCTTCTAGGGCTTCCATGGGTTGCTCCTTCTCAATTCCCAACAATTTTGAGTGTTCTTCTTCTTTCTTGGTCATAATGGAGGGATTTCTTCCTCTAGGTCTAGAACATGTTTCTCATTTTCCTTGGGTATAGCTGGGGGTTTAGACCTAGGTCCAATTCTAACTCTACCATTCTTCAACCCTATGAACTCGACAAGTGACATGGCATCATGAATCTCAACCTGGAAGAGAATTTTACTCCTCATAGATAATAGAATGTTGTGGCCCACTAAATATTATGTCTCAATATCTAGAATGGATTATTCCCTAGGGAGGAAGGTAGGATTAAATGGCTTATCAAAAACTCCAAATGTAACATCCCAAATTTCTTGTAAGTTAAATTAACTACGGTTAAGTCTAAACAGGATTAGACGAGATCATCATTAGGTATAAAATTCATTTGACTCATCAGCTTCTGCTGCGGGGCATGGCATTGCGGAACAAATAACCCCGCAGGGCCGCACCCACCTTGATGATCCTTCCTAAAACATGATTAGGCCTTAATCATAGCTTTACGAGAATATTCGAATTATTATTATTTACGGACTTGGTGATTTTTCATTTGTTTGAATATTTTATATGGAACATGGGAATTCAAATAATTATTACGATAACATATTGTTGGCAATATGTGGACTTATATTATGATTATTAATTTTACCATTAAAGTTAGGTATCAATTAAAATTAAAATTAAAAAAATGCATTATTAATTTGTGAAATTATATATTTAAATCCTAAAAGGATTTGGCATGTAAATCAAAAGTTAAAAAGTATAATAATAATAATAATTTAATATTTAAAATCATGAGTTTTGAAAAGGACACACCTTCATCTGACACCAAGTATGTGGCATCACGACATGCATTGACGCATGAAGTAACACTTGGAAGCCCGAAAATTCTCCATTATAGTATAGTTTCTTCATTATGATTTCTTTTTTTCTCCTTTGTCTGCTTTCATTTTTCTCTTCTGGAATACCTGCGTGAGTTTTGGAGGAAAGAAGGATTCAACTTGGTGGTGGAAAGAGTAAGAGATTGTTGATTAAGGTTTACTTGGGCATGAATATCTTCTCCGTTCTCGTAGCATTATTTGTGAATAATGAGGAAATATATATTCTATTTTAAATGGCAATTAAATGAATTTGTGGACAGCTTCTGATTTAATTGCTTGGAAATGAAATCTAAAAAAAGAAATTGATGGATTTTGTATTCTCCTAAGTTTCCTTTGTATAGTTTTAGCTAAATCTAGAAAAAAATGCAGATGGGTGTTCCTAATCAATTTCTATTTTATTTTATTTTCTATTTAAATTTGATTTCTGGAAACCCAAATCGATTTCTGCCTCTGGGTTTTATTACAGTCAACAATAAGTTATTTGTATGAGCAAAGTGATTTCTGGGTAGTGTGAAAAATGTTTTTACTAGGTATTTCATCATTTTGCCTGATATATTTGCTTTTGGATTCTAATAATTTCTAAATAGAAAAGAAATTAATGCTGGAATGAACTGATTTGGATATGTATAAGTTGATTTGCTCGTAGGTATAATTTTATTACGAGTGAAAAATAAATTAGTGTTAACAGATCTAGGTAAGATGACTTAGTTTTCTCAAAGGATTTCATTACTAGAAGTGTTAGAAACTTATTGTTGTTATTCTATGCAAATAGACTTCAAAATTATTATCTGTGGTATGTGGGTCAATTTGTTTTGTTGATCCGTCGGTTACACGAAATAACATGTTGAAATGATTTAGTAGAGGTGTTTTTACACTATGTAGTTGGATTGTTCTGTGTGTGTGTGTGTGTGTGTGTGTGTGTGTGTGTGTGTGTGTGTGTGTGTGTGTGTGTGTGTATTCTAATTGTTTGGAATAAAGTTATTGTGCATTTTACAGAGCTGCTCATTACCTAGAGGGAATATGTCTAATTGGTATTTGGAAATGATGATTTGATTGTTTTGTTAAGTTGTTTGTTGATTGGAAGGTAAAAAAATCATAGTTGAATCATGCCATGTGAAGCATGAATTGCTTGTGGTTTATTCAGAATTTGGATGTTGAATGATTATGGTTTGATTATGTCTTAATTATTGTGATTAGAGTGAAACATGATTGCTGAAATAGAAATTGGTTGTTCTATTGGTGTACATTCATAGTTGTATCTTGATGTAGAACATGTAATAATACATTCTCCGTTGTATTACCATACGTTTGTTGATAAAATAACTTGTATATCGTTTCATATTTTATTAAATAATTGCATCAAAAATTGGAGTTAATATTCATGCCAGTTCATTTTAAACTGACAACATATCACTACTCTAGTCTTGTAGGACAATTAGCCGTCACGTTCGGATGTGCGGAAACTTATGTCTTGTGAAGTTTAATCATAGCATGGATCTAAATGAGATACTTGGAATTCAATTTGTAGAGGGATGATATCCCAGAAATTTTGACTAAATTTATTGGGATCTTGGACCCATAGTTAATATTCAAACCTCACTATGTGAGAGTTACCATAATAGTTATATATTTCGCCTTAACAGCATATGTAATTTATGATTTTAATAAAGAGGTGATTACCTTGTATGTAATAATATCTCCATATGAGCAAATGCTAAATATTAGAAGTGAGAAATCTTACTTATCATAAATTGATATATTTATTTATTTGATATTTGTCAATATATGAAGCCGATAGTCGGGCAATTATTGTAACTATCAATTGTCTTTAATTTCCATACTAAATAAGCTATTTAGTGGCATAGCTAATTGAAGGAATAATTAAATATACATGTGTAAGATATATTTAATTCAGCCTTTCGGTAAACTTGGTATTAATATGATAAGATTGTAAATCCTGTTGTATAGAGAATGGAAGAGTGTCGTTGTAAAAGGTAATTTAAGGTTAAAAAAACAAGCATCAGGAAAAGAGAGACTAAATGAGATGGTAAATAGATGAAAATATCCATTAGACTTATCTCATGATCCTAGTTGGCATTTGGCATTTATCTCGATATAAACTCTTACAAGATAGGTTAAATTGGAAATAAAGTAAATACAAACTATAAGATCTAGATAATCTGTGAAAGGGATAGTTGTGAGGTGGCGGAAGACTTAAACTCATAAGACTAGTGTGTTGTCTTGAGTTTAGTTGTAACCTGCACGGTGGAAAACTTTGGCCAAAGTAATGCATTGATGGTTGTGCATTGTCTGATCACCTAGTCCTCCAATTAAATTAAAATTTCCAGTAACCTGATCATGGGAAGTGGAACACTGAACATGAGGTAGGAAATGGTCAGATACCATAATACAAAGTCAGAAAACTAGCTTCGTGGTAGACCCAAGGACTTTCGCATAGTTCCCATGACCTTAAAAAAAAGGTTGAGCCGAAATGCTAGTAAGCATTGTCACTCGAAGTAGTTGCGAATGGAGATCATGGAGATCTGAATACACCCTTCTCAACCGCACATGGCTTACATGGATGTTATCAGATAAGGTCAAAAGTACAAATTTGATTTGAAGAATTTGATTAAATAAATATGTATGAATACAAATTTGCATAATCTATTTTTATGTATGTTTAAAAAAAAAAATCTCCATTTTCAGATTCTAGTAATTTTGAGCATTACATTTTGGTATCAGAGCCAGAGGCTCAAACACTTGGACATTAATGGGACATACATTCTAATAAAAAGTATCCTCTTTTATAAAAACAGGAAACTTTGGCTAGGCGGCAATAAGAGCTAATATGGCGAGTGATGAGTGGGGTAAATATTGGCGAAGTGTCGGATAATACGACTACTAAGTTAGAAGAAATCCTCAACCTTTTGAATGACACCTAAAACCAAGTTGTTACCTTAGAACAACAAGGTCGAGTCTTTGAAGAGAATGAGGATCAAAGGGATGGAAATCGGGGTGATGAGCAATATGATGATCAACCTAAGCACCGAATGAAAGGGACAATAAGAAAGCAAGGTTGGTTCTTTGAGTTAGTAAGGGACATTAAAAGAATAACTCCACCTAAATTTGATTGTACAACTCTTGGTGATGGCGTTGAAATTGGATATCCGAAATGGAAAAGTATTTTGAGATTAGAGACTTTTCGAGAGGAGACAAAAGCGAGACGGGGAGCCTACCAATTGTCCGTGAAGCATCTTCCTGGTGGGATAACCGGAAAATGGAACTAGGAATTAATTCTTGTATGATCACATGGGAGCATTTTAAGGCCTACTTCCATCAAATATGGCTACCTCAATTTGTACTTTGACCAAAAGATGGCAAAATTCCAAAATCTAACTAAAGGAAAGTACTCGATTCAGAATATTGGGAACGTTTCACTCGATTACTGAAATATGTTCCTATGTATCAAAAGGATGAGAAGTTTAGAGTGAGAAAATTTATAATGGGATTGAATCCTAGCATTGGTGGTGAGGTAGATGTTCATGGACCTACTTCGATGGAAACAATGTTTGAAAAAGCTATCAAGCAAGAACAAAACTGTGAAGTATTTATGCCTCTAAAGAGGAAAATAGAAGGAAATATAGCAGTTTTCAAACACCAACCACAAGTAAACCAACATGGAAAAAGGGAAACAACAAGTTTAGGCCTGTCAATAAAAGAGGAATAGCAGGTAGAACTGTTGTGAATAATAAAAATAATGGGCAACAAGGAACAAGTTTCAGAATAAGATTGAGAGAAAAGGACCTCTGGGTGGATGTTTTAAGTGCGGTGGCGATCATTTTGCTAACAACTGTCCGTCAAAGAGGACAATGGAATAACCAACAGAAGGGATCTACTATAGTAAATAAAGAGGGGCAACAACATAAGATTTATGTTGTAGTCCATAATAAGCAAGCAGAAAAGCAAGCGACTCCCATTGAAACCTCAAGTAAGCTTTTTGGAGAACTGTTTCTGTTTTATTTGATTCCGGTTCAATAGAATGTTTTGTTTCATCTAAAGTAGCTAATAAACTCAAAATAAGAGCTGGGTACATGGAACACACTTGGACTGTATAGTATGGAAATAATGTTATACATAGAGTGAAGTAGTGTTTGTTTGAGGCACCACTAGAATTACCTGAGTTCACAACAAGATTAAACTTGTATGTGGCACCTCTTAGATCCTATGATGTTGTCATAGGTATAAATTGGTTAAGTCAACATAATGCAACCTTGGATTGCTTAGGAAAATGTGTAACCTGCTGCGATGATCAACAAAAAATAGTGAGTGTTCAGGGTGTTAAAAGAGAGTTTGTCACTAGGAAAATTTCCGCCTACGCATCTTATGTTGAAAAAGGCAAAGCAAAAGGGCTGCCATCTATATGCTATAAAAATAAAAATTCAAGACAAGAAATTGAGCACGAAATTGAAACATTTCCCATCCTAAGGAATTTAGAGATGTGTTTCCAAATGAGTTGCCCAGGACTTCAACCTAAGCGTGAATTTGACTTCACAATAGAGGTCAAACCAGTAATGGAACCAATTTCCAAGGCACCGTACAGAATGAAAATAACCGAATTAGTTGAATTGAAAGCTCAATTACATGAGTTTTTGTCCTTAGGTCTGATTAGACCAAGAATATCACCATGGGGTGTGCTTTGGTTATCTTCGTGAAAAGAAGGATGGGACCCTCAGACTTTGTATTGATTACCGAATGCTCAACAAGGTAATAGTGAAGAATCGGTGCCTGCTACCCCGAATTGATGATCTATTTGATCAAATGGGGGGTGCAAAAGTGTTTTCCAAGATAGATCTCGAGATCTAGTTATCATCAACTGCAAATCAAGGATGAAGATATCCATAAAACCGCTTTTAGAACAAGGTATGGGCATTACGAGTTTACAGTTTTGCCCTTTGGACTAACAAATGCACCTGTCACTTTCATGAACTTGATGAACAACGTGTTTAGGGAATACTTAGACCAATTTGTACTTATCTTTCTCGATGATATATTAATATACTCCAAGAATGAGGAAGAACATGATGAACATTTAAGGATTGTGTTGGGAATTCTCAGAAAACATAAATTATATGGAAAATTATCTAAGTGTGCTTTCTATCAATGCGAAGTACAATACTTAGGCCACATAATAAATAAAGAGGGAATCTCGGTGGACCTGTTATCCAAATTCACCCCCCAGGGTTAATTTGATAACATGCATCAGAATTCTCAAGTCTCAAGCAAATGGATTGATTCAGGGCAAAAATCATGTTCAAGGGTCCCCTCAGATTTTTTCTAACTCCCCTGGCCGAAGAAGGAAAGAGCAAGCTCTGAGAAAATGTGAAAAAGTTGCAGAAAACAAGCTTGGGACAGGAAAAATTGTGAAAATTGGCTAAGTCCTAGTCCTCGCAACAGTAGGGACGTGAGGGACATCAAGATGCGGATCGGCCGAAAAGCCTCCAGCGGCCGCGAAGCAAAGGGACATCTGGGACAGAAGGACGCGCAGGGCGAGAAGCTGATCCGCCGAAGGAGGAAGCAAAATTGACTAAATGCTGAGCAAAACACTTTGGGACATTTCGGGCGAAATGCATACGCGGGCGGACGCCGAATCGGGCAAATCGAAGAATTTGTCCCGAGATAATTGGGAGCAAGTGGGACAAAGGTACGCGAAGGGCGTGAACCGCCGGTCGGCCGGAAGCGGGAACTTTCACCTTTGGGACATCCGGGGGTTGTGAGTGCGCGGAGGACATGAACCGCCGGTTCACCCCAAACAGAAATTTCGTATTAGGACAGGTTGGGACAAAGGGACACGTAGGACACGGATAGCCGAAAAAGCCGAGAGCCAATTAGATTGCGCCACGTGTCATCGCGAGATAAGGGACAAGAAAGCCCATTTCGGGTGGATCAGAGGATTTTGTCCCCAAACAAAGACTAGGACATCCGGGACAAAAATGGACGCGAAGGGCGCAAAAGTGGTAGACCCGCGGACCAATCAAATCACGACATGTCACAAGGGAAAAGGTCCAAGAGTCAAAGGGCGAGTTTCAAGGGTCACCGACCCGAGCCAATAAAAAGAGGACACATGTCCTATGGAGCAAGAACATGGAGCGAGGAAGGAGAGAGAATCGCATATGAATCGAGCTGCCACGTGTCATCCAGTGGCAGAGCGCAGGGAAAGTTCAAAATTATTTTCCCACCGACTGTTTTTGCCTGTTTGTGCCCTAAATCTTCAAATCGTCATATCTTTCAATCCAGAGCTCGGATTTGCACGTTCTTTATATCAACGGAAATCTTGTGAAATTCTCTACATGAATTTGGGGTTAATCTTGAGTTTTGGTGCAAATCTGAGAGAGAAAATTTGAGAAACAGCTCGACGCGTGTTCATAGCTGTGAAGTGACATTCCAATGACCAGATTTAATGCAGAATGGGTCGCATTCTCCTGTAATTCGGTCAAAGTGATAGGGTATGGGTTTGTAAGGTCCCCCATGCTATTTTAATGCATCTCGATCAAGGAGGGATGGGTTCTCATGTTTTTGTACGTTTTCTTGTCCCCGGGCTCGACACATGCAATGTAAAAGCGATTTGGCTCATTTCGAAGGGGGAACATTTTTGGGCATAGAGACTTCTTCTTTCACCTCCAAGAAGTGATTGATGCAAGGATCAAACCTCTCCAAGGATTGTAACAATTTTTACCTCTCTGAGGTTGTAATGCAGTGATTTTGACCCTTGGAAATGATAATGCAAGCTGTGAATGGTTTTCAGTCCTCTGTTTGTATTATTTGCTTCATTTCAAATCCTAAATTATATCTTATCAGTCTGTGTATGTTTTATGTTGTAAACTTTGGTCTGTGTCTATTTGCTTGACAGAAATGTTTCACCACTCCTTTTGGTGCATCACCATCTTTAGTTAGTTTCAATTTTTTTGCACTTCTACCCCTGTCTCCTTGTAGTTAGAGTAGGATTAGGATCTCGAACCTCTCGTAGTTGTGCAAGCATTAGATCTAAATCGAGGAGTTTGAGGAACCACCTCTAATCTGGAGATTCCTCTCTCGCCACAAGTCCCCACACTTGGAGAGAGGTTTCCATGTTGTGCAATCACACTGGATGCTAGAGTGATCAACCTAGAAGCCCCGATCTCGCATCCGGGGGTGTTGTGAGTCTCGCAACAACAGTTTTGGCACACCCGGTGGGACACTAGAGGTCTCATTTTTATCTTTGCAGCAAAGGTTGATATGCATCTCGCTGTAGTTTTTTGCTTATAAGAGCTATTATTTGCATATCCTGGCGGCTCCAAGGGGAAGAATCAACTCGGTTTCCAAGATGCAGCTGAAAACTCATGAGAAGAATCACCATAAGGTCAAGAGTTAGAGAAGAATAAGTCATGTTTGAATACCTGCAATTATCTCCAAGAAGGAGGCAAAGAGGAAGAAGGATTCAAAGGTCTCCATCTCCACCAAATAGAACTCTCTCAACTCCTCCACCTGACAAGCCTTTCATTCAGTATACAAGGGTTTTAAGACCGATTAGAATGGCTCAAAACAACCCATACGTCAACTTCACAGGCAGCAGCCCACTTGCTCTCAATGCACAACATCCAGGTTCCTATTGCAGCCTTGAAGAACATTCCCTACTTCACTGGAGAAAATCAGACTACTCCAGGTGATCATGTTAAAGATATTGCTAACCTTTGTGTAATCCATGAAATCAATGAAATGCAAGTGGCTGTCAAGTTACTGGCATCTTCATTCAAGGGTAAAGCATTGCAATGGTTTAGGAGCCTTGGATATGGTTCTATCACAAACTGAAATCAGCTATGTATTGCACTTCACGAGCAATTTGGAGAGAAGGGAGACAACTTGTCTCTTTTGGAGCAGCTGACAACTATCAAGAGAGCCCCCAACGAGCAGCTGACTGACTTCAACTTCAGATTTCAAAGGTCTTGGGATAGGATTCCAAAGTGGTAGTCAAAGCCAACAAAGCAAAAGGTGCTTTTCTATATTACCTTAAAGCTTTGAATTTTGATATTTCTATGTTAATTCAATCTATGGGAGGCACAACCTTACTTGCTGCTTATAGCATTGCCATTAGAGCCGAAAATTGTCTTATTCAAGCTGGTAAACTGGCTCCTAGGCCTCCCATGCCCTTATATCCAAACTTAGAAAATCCAAGCACTAGTCAAGCACCCACTTTGGCTCCTGTTCCCACCCCTAGAAATCAAAGTTCAAGTGAAACTTCTACTTCATCCTCTAGTGCTTCAAATGAACTCCAAGAGGTCATGAAACAATTGCAAAATTTGGGAAATGAGCTGGTTACCATCAAAAGACAGCAAGCTCAAAGTGCTAGATCGTATCAGCCTCAAGTGCAATACTGTGCTAGCAGCCCCCATACCAACAAAATAGGTCACCAAATAAGGTTGCAAATCAAAATCAAAGCCAAGCGAGGCCTCCCGCTAATAGACCATTTCAGCCCTATAACCCTAATGTTATATCTCGCTTCTAAAGCATTAGTGCCGATCCAAAATAACATGGCCCAAGAATATGATTGGTGTTTCCATGTAATCGAGCCACATAACCAATCAATGTGCTTTAATGGTGCATTAAATCAAGCATCGATGGTGCAAACCATCGTGGGTCGAGAGTCCAAACCACGAAGGATATCAAAGCAACAAGAAGAAATACCTCAAGCAAGGAACATCTCCAAATGAAACTACTCTTGAACCGGCAAGTCAAGATTTCTATGGTATGAATCAAATACCTTCTCAAGGTGTCATGAGCCAACACAAGGTCAAAGAGGAGAAATTTGGGTGAAGAAGTAGCCATTAGCCCCAACCAATCCACAACCTTCCACGGCTCCACAAATGATTGGCAAGCAAAGTCCAGATTTCAAATGCACAAGGGCAGCCAGAGAACAACCCCTAGGCCAACTCAAATGCATTGTTGCTGCCCACGTGTGCAAGGAGTAAATGTGCAAACCAAGGGACAACAAAAGGATACTTCATCCCCATTCAAGATACCATTAAACAAATGAAGAAGACTAACGTCAATATATCAATGTGGGAATCCCTATCCATCCCAGACAAAGAGATCTCTGCTGCAACGCAAGCGCCATGAAGGATTGGCCAACTTGAATCAAAGAGTTCGGATGCAAGACAAAGTGCTTACAAATGCTGCCCACTCAAGGAAGTCATGGAGGACAACAAGGTATAATGTTGAAGCCCCTCCTTTCTATGTTTCATTAATCATTGGGGATAAGCTAGTACACAATGCATGATTGATTCCGGGGCAAGTAGCTCAAGTGATGCCCAAGCAAATAGCTGATCACCTAGGGTCTCCAATATGAAGTAATATCTAAAGGGATAGTGCAATTGGATGGGACAGCAAAGAGAAACCGTGGGAGTAATTAAAGGTTTGAATCTTACCTTGCATACATGCCCCAACGTTACCATTTTACAAGATGTGTCGGGTTGATAGATTTGCCACCACTCTTTGCCCTATGTTTATCAAGGGATTTCATAAAACCAAAATCGAGGCTACTTATCTCTGATTGGTCACACATGTTGTTAGTAACAAGATATGGTACTAAGGTCACAATCAGATCCGAACCAATTGCAAACTTTCATATTGAGCCTCATACTCCAAGCCAAATCAATGCCAACTGTTCAGCATTTGATCAAGAAGATTATCCAAACACAGATGAAGCCGACACCAAAGTTGGAAGCATTCTAGATTTGACTCTTGATGAATGGGCAAGCAAGGTACATGCTTTTGATCCCTACCAAGAAGTAGAAGAATCTGAACTAGGAGTCTATTGCATACATGAAGAAAACCAGCCTATTCCTAACATCACCAAACCAAACCATAAGGATGACAATGAGGTATGGAAATTATTTTTCGATGGATCAAGGAGTAGGCAAGGTACAGGAGGAGGAGCTATGCTTGTTTCACCTCAAGGCATCAAATATTATTCAGCTTTTCGTTTCCAGTTTTCTTGTTCAAACAACACAGATGAATATGAGGCCTTGATTCATGGACTTCATTGGGCTAGGAAAAAGGGCATAAATAACTTGCAGGTGTTCGGGGATAGTGAGCTGATCGTCAATCAAGTCAGGGGACAACATGCTACAAAGAATGACTTGCTGAAGAACTACAAGAATAGGGTATGGGACCTCATTGAGGATTTCGAAGCTTTCAACATCGTGTCCATACCCAGGAAGAAAAATGAAGCCGCGGATAGGCTCGCAGCAGTTGGAGCAACGTTTGATGTGGTTGACAACATCAAAAGGGAAAAAACACAACCACATATCCATGTGATTGTGAGGTCAGCAGTTCCAAATAATACTATAAGCTGGCAGGTGTTTGAGAACGATCAACAGATCATCAATTTTTTACAAGAAGAGGCTGAATTCTCACTAGGAATCAGAAAGACTAGAGCAAAGAAGATGGGGATCAAGTAGTGCAGCTGCGGACAAACAAGCTTCCCAAGGGTTTAGTAACGTTGGAGTCTATCTTCAACCCTAACGACCAATTCCATAAGGAAAAGGCTAACATACAGGTCAAGAGAGAAGATTCAGAGCCAATTCCGGTTGGGAAAGGCAAAACACTTCAAATTGGTAAAGTGGCCACTGAGCAGGAGAAATCAGATTTCATACAACTTTGCCAAGAGTTTTTAGATGTCTTCGCTTGGAGCTATGAAGACTTGAGAGGATTCAATCCGAATTTGGCACAACATACCATAGAATTGGATCTAGATGTTAAGCCCATCAGGTAGAAGCAGAGACCTGTTAACCCTCACATTGAGCCTCTAATGAAGAAAGAGCTAAATAAGCTAATAGAGGCAAGCATTATATTCCCGATCAAGCACTCAAGCTGGGTTGCTAACTTGGTTCCGGTCAGGAAGAAGAGCGGAGAAATCAGGTTGTGTGTGGACTTCCGAGACCTCAATAAGGCATCTCTCAAAGATCATTACCCGCTTCCTTCAATGGAACAAATATTGCAAGTAGTATCCGGTTCAGAGAGATTCTCTCTCCTAGATGGCTACTCAGGGTATAATTAGGTGATGGTGAAAGAAGAAGACCAATTCAAGACAGCCTTCACAACTAAATGGGGCACATATGCTTACAAGAAAATGCCATTTGGGCTATCGAATGTCGGAGCAACATTCCAGCGAGCTATGGATATGGCATTCAAAGGCTTAATCAACAATATAGTTTGTATACCTAGATGATATCACTATCTTCTCAAAGAATGCAAAGTGGATCACCTTTTTCATCCGAGGAGGAGTATTTCAAAGGTGTAGAAGGTTCGGAGTATCATTGAATCCCAAAAAATGCATATTCCTAGCTCACGAGGGGAAACTTCTAGGCCATATTGTCTCGAAAGAGGGACTGGCAATTGATCCAGAGAGAGTTGAAGCCATAAGAGCACTACCATTGCCAAGTCACAAGAAGGCTCTTCAAAGCTTCTTGGGAAGGATCAATTTTGTCCGCAGGTTTATCCCAGATTTTGCAGCCCTTGTCAAGCCCATCACCAAAATGTTAAAGAAGAGCATGGCTTTTAAGTGGATAGCAGAAGGCAAGGAGAGTTTTGAGGCAATCAAAGAAGCTATCTCTCAAGCACCAACTCTCATCAACCCAGACTTCTCCAAGGATTTCATCCTCTATGCATTTGGAGGTGATGACACTATTTCTGCCATTCTAGTACAATAGAACAAAGATAATGATGAGCAGCCGATTGCCTTTTTCAGCCAGAGCCTAGATGACTACGAGGTGAGGTACTCTTTTATTGAAAAGCATGTACTTGCAGTAATCAGAAGCTTGAAGAAATTCAAGCATTTAGTCTCAAACAACAAGGTCCAGTTGCTGGTCTCACATGCTGGAGTTAAGGACTTCCTCCTCAACAAGGATTTGAATGAGAAAAGGGCAGGTTGGATCACCCGTGTCATGGAATATGACATTGATATCAAGATCACCAAGCTGGTAAGAGGGAAAGGATTGTGTGAGCAGCTGGTTTTGGGGAAGCAAAAAGAAGTATGCAACAAAGAAGAAACTGTTTTGACAGTCCAAGACAGCCATGAGCCGAGTGGCAGGCAAGAAGAAGACAATGTTGCCCCGACTCCTTGCTGGACCCAAGGTATTATGCACTTCCTAGGCACAGGCCTATGCCCTCCAGAGATGAACAAGACCCAAAGGAGACATTTCAGATTGCAGGTTGTCTCGTATGCCATTGTTGATGGAGTTTTGTTCAAAAAAGATGTAAATGGAGTGTTCTTTGAGATGCATTAGCACAAAGTCGATTCAAAGGGTATTAGAAGAGTTCCACGATGGACCAGCTGGTGGCCATTTTGCACCAAGAGTGATAGCTCTAAAAATCATGAAGGCTGGTTATTATTGGCCTAAAATATTCAGTGATTGCTATGCATGGATCAAGAGGTGTAAGAATTGTGCATTCTTCACAGGAAAAG
Source organism: Taxus wallichiana var. yunnanensis (assembly GCA_018340775.1). Lineage (NCBI taxonomy): Eukaryota > Viridiplantae > Streptophyta > Pinopsida > Cupressales > Taxaceae > Taxus > Taxus wallichiana. The sequence continues at coordinate 193,418,112 of CM031239.1, forward strand.
AGAGACTTGCAGCCCTCCCATTGCATCTAATCTCAATTGACCAGCCATTCATGCAATGGGGTTTGGACTTCATTGGAGTCATTAATCCCAATTCAAGCCAAGGGCATAAATGGATTTTGACAGCCACAAACTACTTCACCAAATGGACAAGAAAGAGCAATCAAAGAGGCGAATGAGTCTAAGATCTTAGACTTTTATGAGGGGATAACAACCAGATTTGGTGTACCTGCTACAATAATCTCTAATAATGCATTAGCATTCATTGGATCTAAGGTGACTGAGTGGGCTGTCAAGAACGGTATTTACCTAAGCACTTCATCAAACTATTACCCTCAAGGTAATGGCCAGGCCGAGTCTACAAACAAGAACTTGTTGAGGATCATTAGGAGGACTCTTGATGAGAATCAAAGGTCTTGGCATACCAAGCTGAAATCAGCCTTATGGGCTGATAGGATAACTCCCAAAAGATCCACGGGTAACTCTCCATTCAGGCTTGTCTATGGAAGAGAGGCAATCTTGCCCATGTCACTTGAGTTGCCAACGTTGGAACTCATGAAGCAGCTGGAGTTGCTAGAGTTTGAGCCCATGGAGGTGAGGTATGCAGAGTTGATGGAGCTGCAAGAGATCAGAAATCAGGCATCCCAAGCAATGGAAAAGGATCAAGCTTTGATCAAGAAGACCTTTGATAGAAAGGCCAAGGATAGATCTTTTCAAGTTGGAGATCTAGTGTTGAAATGGGATGTGGATAGAGCAAAACCGGGAAGGCATTCAAAATTTGATGCCATTTGGAGTGGCCCATACATGGTCATAAAGTGCAAGAACAACAATGCTTTCCAATTGGCCTCATTGGATGGTGAAGAACTGCAGATTCCAGTCAATGGAATCTATCTCAAGCGTTGCTTCTAGAGGGAAGTTCACTACCTCTGTAAATATTAGATTAGATTTTCTTTCCTCCAAGTGCTTGTGCACATTTTTTTGTTGTAGGTTAGTTTTGTTTTCCCTAAGTGCTTTGGCATAGCTTGCTGTCCATGGAGATGTTTAGCAATCCTTGCTTTCATCAGGTGACATTCCATCTTCCTCCTTGCACATTCTGAGTCAGTTAGGGTTCTAAATAGAATATTTGATGACTCCATGCCCAATGGACTGCTTCAGGCAACTGGTATCTTCTACCTAGCAGGCAGGTAACCCCGTTGAGTCGCCAATTGTTATCCAAATTCACCCCCCAGGGTTAATTTGATAACATGCATCAGAATTCTCAAGTCTCAGGCAAATGGATTGATTCAGGGCAAAAATCATGTTTCTAAGGTCCCCTCAGATTTTTTCTAACTCCCCTGGCCGAAGAAGGAAAGAGCAAGCTCTGAGAAAATGTGAAAAAGTTACAGAAAACAAGCTTGGGACAGGAAAAATCGTGAAAATTGGCTAAGTCCTAGTCCTTGCAACAGTAGGGACGTGAGGGACATCGAGACGCGGATCAGCCGAAAAGCCTCCAGCGGCCGCAAGCAAGCAAAGGGACATCCTGGGACAGAGGGCGCGCAGGCGCGAGAAGCCAATCCGGCCGAAGGAGGAAGCAAAATTGACTAAGCTGACGAGCAAAATAGTTTGGGACATTCGGGCGAGTGCGACGCGCCAACCGCCGCAGGTGAAGCCGGCGAATCGGAAGAATTTGTCCCAGACAGTCCGGGAGCAAGTGGGACAAAGGTACGCGAAGGACGCGAACCTTGAGCCGATCAGGGAGCAAGGGGAACTTTCGCCTTTGGGACATGGGCCATGAGTGTGTGGAGGACGTGAACCGGCGGTTTGCCCGAAATAGAGAAATTTTGTATTGGGACAGTTGGGACAAAGGGACGCGTGGGACGCGGATAGCCAAAAAAGCCGAGAGCCAATCAGATTGCGCCACGTGTCATCGGCAGATAAGGGACAAGGAAGCCCATTTCGGGTGGATCGGAGGATTCTATCCCAAACAGCACTGGGACATCCGGGACAAAATGACGCGAAGGGAGCGAAAAGCCGGCAGACCTGCGGACCAATCAAATCACGACACATGTCACAAGGGAAAAGGTCCAAGAGTCAAAGGGCGAGTTTTGAAGGGTCAGCCTGAGCCAATCAGAAGAGGACACGTGTCCTATGGAGCAAGGAACGTGGAGTAGGGAAGGAGAGAGAATTGCTTAGTGAATCAGAGCCTGCCACGTGTCATCCAAGTGGCAGAGCGTGAGGAAAGTTCAAAATTTTTCAATTGCTTTTTTTCTGTTTCGTGCCCTAAATCTTCAGATCGTCATATCTTTCGATCCAGAGCTCGGATTTGCACGTTCTTTATATCAACGGAAATCTTGTGAAATTCTCTACATGATTTTGGGGTTAATCTTAAGTTTTGGTGTAGTTTGAGAGAGAAAATTAAGAAACGGATCTGACGCGTGTTCATGGCCAAAAGTGACATTCCAGCGACCAGATTTAATGCAGAATGGGTCGCATTCTCCTGTAATTCGGTCAAAGTGATAGGGTATGGGTTTGTAAGGTCCCCCATGCCATTTTAATGCATCTGCAGTCAAGGAGGGATGGGTTCTCATGTTTTTGTATGTTTTCTGTCCCCTGGGCTCGACCCATGCAATGTAAAAGCCAGATTTGGCTCATTTAAAAGGGGGAACATTTTTGGGCATAGCAGACTTCTTCTTTCACCTCCAGCAAGTGATTGATGCAAGGATCAGACCTCTCAAGGATTGTAATAGTTTTTACCTCTCTGAGGTTGTAATGCAGTGATTTTGACACTGGAAATGATAATGCAAGCTCTGTGAATGGTTTTCAGTCCTCTGTTTGTATTATTTGCTTCATTTCAAATCCTAAATTATATCTTATCAGTCTGTGTATGTTTTATGTTGTAAACTTTGGTCTGTGTCTATTTGCTTGACAGAAATGTTTCACCACTCCTTTTGGTGCATCACCATCTTTAGTTAGTTTCATTTTTACACGTGTTTCATTTTTACACGTCTACCCCTGTCTCCTTGCTGCAGTTAGAGTAGGATTAGGATCTCGAACCCTCTGTAGTTGTGCAAGCATTAGATCTAAATCGAGGAGGAGTTTGAGGAACCAACCTCTAATCGAAGATTCCTCTCTCGATTTCACAAGTCCCCACACTTGGAGAGAGGTTTCCATGTTGTGCAATCACACTGGATGCTAGATTGATCAACCTAGAAGCCCGATCGCATCCGTGGGTGCTATGAGTCTCTGCAACAACGAGACCCTTCAAAGATCGAGTGCCATCATGGAATGTCCAAAGACCTAGAAGGATGTGCATGAAGTGAGAAGTTTTATGGGTCTAGTAGGCTCTATCGGAAGTTCGTAAAGGACTTTTCTAAGTTAGCGGGACTATCACTTCTTTGCGAAAAGAAGGGTAAGAAATTTGTTTAAGACATCAAATGTGAAGAATCTTTTAAGGAGTTAAAAGGTAGACTCACAAGTGCTCTGGTGTTGAAGATTCCAGATCAAACGAGAATTTTTAGTGGTAATTGATGCTTCAGGGAAGGTTTGGGTGGAGTACTACTATAAGATGGGCATGTGGTAGCTTTTGAAAGTACAAAGTTGAGGGTGCATGAAGTAAATTATGCACCACATGATCTTGAGCTTGTTGCGATTGTTCATGCGCTGCAGGTATGGAGGCACTATTTGCTTGGGAAACCTTTTGAACTCAAAACAGATCTTAGGCTAAAATACATCTTTACACAACCGAATCTAAATGCAAGGCAAAGAAAGATGGTGGAGTTCCTCGCAAATTATGAATTTGATATAAATTACATTAAAGGAAAAGAGAATAGGGTGGCTGATGCCTTAAGTCGCAGAAAGTATATTGTTTCTATAATTACATTAAGAACCCAGTTCAAAGATGAAGTCAAAAATGAGTTAACAAATGACCCCTACTACAATCATGTTAAAAAAACTTTAGAAAAAGATCCGAGGGACAAAAGGTATGATGGTTTCAAGCTGGAAATAGATGGGATTCTATGTTATAATAGCAGAATATATGTACCAGAGGGTAAAGAACTCAGAAGTAAAGTCATGAGAGAATTTCATGATGTTCCCTATTCGGGACATCCAGGAGTAACAAAAATGATGGCGGACATCAAAAAGCAATACTTCTGGAAAAAGATGAAAAGTGATGTGATTCTTTATGTCTCACAATGCCTGGAATGTCAGCAAGTAAAGGCTGAACATTCACATCCAACAGGATTATTATATCCTCACAACGTGCCAAAATATAAGTGGCAAGTTATAAGTATGGATTTTGTCCAAGGTCTACCTATGTCCCAAAATAAACATGATGCTATACTTGTAGTTGTAGAAAAGTTAACTAAAGTGGCACATTTTATAACAAGTAATTTAAGCGATAATTCACCTATCTTGCAAAAAGGTTTGTGCGGGAAGTTTTCGATTACATGGATTTCGAAATAATAATTTGAGATAGGGACTCAAGGATAACTTCTAGATTTTGGCAAACATTGTATCTTTGCCTTAGGGAAAAACCGAACATAAGTTCTACCTACCATCCCGAAAGCGATCGTCAAAATGAAAGAATAAATCAAGTACTAGAAGATTTGCTAAGAATGTATTGTATGGATCAGCAATACAAATGGGAAGAGTATCTTCCTTGGTTTAATTTTCCTATAATAACACCTACCATTCTTCCATTCAGATGGCTCCTTTTGAGGCCTTATATGGTCGTAGGTGTAGAACACCAGTAAGTTTGGATAATCCTGAAGATAGAGTATTAATTAGACCTGAAATGCTGTCAGAAATGGAAAAATAGGTTAAATTAATCTAAGAAAGATTGAAAGAGTCCGCAAATAGACACAAAATTTATGCAGATTTAAAAAGAATTGACAGAAAATTTAACGTGGGAGATAAAGTTTTTCTTAGGTTCAAACCTAAAAAGAGTTCAATTCGTTTGGCAAGTCGGCCAAACTAACTCCTAGGTTTGTAGGACCATTTGAAGTCCTAGAGGTCGTTGGACCGAGTAGCCTACAGCCTTAGACTTTGCCTCTGCTCTATCCAGGATGCACAATGTATTTCATGTATCCTTGCTTAAGAAATATGTACCTAATTTAACACATGTACTTAATTGGGATTCATTGTAGGTTCTGGATTGAAGGGTAATTGCGGTTGAGCCTATAAGGATCTTTGGAAACCCACAAGTTGCACTTGAAAAACCATGAGGTTTCACAATGTAAGGTCTAATGGGACAAATATTCATAAGAAAGTGCCACTTGGTAAAATTTGGAAGATATCCAGACTACTTTTCGCATCTGTTTGACTAATTTTAAATAATATATTTTTATTATAGTGTTAAATTCAGTTTTTCTGTAAAGAAGTAGATAAGAAAATCCTGTAGATAAGTTTACAACTGAATATTGGAACTAAGGAACTTTTTGATGAATAGTTCTTTGTTGAAGATTTTGTAATGAATCTAGAAAAATATGTCATTTAAGCGGTAATGTGTTATGTCTCTGATTATGTGGACTGATTAGATATATAAGGGATGTTGTGACCTTTATGATTCAGCTAAAATGATATTGATACAAATTTTAAACTAATTTGAAATATATTAATGCCACAAATGAATGATGGGTTTAGTTTTTCTATTTATCCTAAAATCATCGAGACAATGATTATTCTAAGGGGTGGAGTATGTAACATCCCAAATTTCTTGTAAGTTAAATTAACTACGGTTAAGTCTAAATAGGATTAGACGAGATCATCATTAGGTATAAAATTCATTTGACTCGTCATCTTCTTGCGGGGCATGGCATTACAAAACAAATAACCTCATGCAAGCATGACCACCTTGATGATCCTTCCTAAAACATGATTAGGCCTTAATCATAGCTTTACAAGAATATTCGAATTATTATTATTTACAGACTTGGTGATTTTTCATTTGTTTGAATATTTTATATGGAACATGGGAATTCGAATAATTATTACGATAACATATTGTTGGCAATATGTGGACTTATATTATGATGATTAATTTTACCATTAAAGTTAGGTATCAATTAAAATTAAAATTTAAAAAAATGCATTATTAATTTGTGAAATTATATATTTAAATCCTAAAAGGATTTGGCATGTAAATCAAAAGTTAAAAGTATAATAATAATAATATTTTAATATTTAAAATCTGAGAGTTTTAAAAAGGGACACGCCTTCATCTGACACCAAGTATGTGGCATCACGGCATGCATTGACGCATGAAGCAACACTTGGAAGCCCGAAAATTCTCCATTATAGTATAGTTTCTTCATTATGATTTCTTTTTTTCTCCTTTATGCCTTTTGTTTTTCTCTTATGGAATACTGCGTGATTTTGGAGGAAAGAAGGATTCAACTTGGTGGAGCGAAAAGAGTAAGAGGTTGTTGATTCTGGGTTTACTTTAGGCATGAATATCTTCTCCTTTCTCTGCAGCATTATTTGTAAATAATGAGGAAATATACATTCTGTTTTAAATGGCAATTAAATGAATTTGTGGACAACTTCTGATTTAATTGCTTGGAAATGAAATCTAAAAAAGAAATTGATGGATTCTGTATTCTCCTAAGTTTCCTTTGTATGGTTTTAGCTGAATCTAGAAAAAAAATGCAGATTGGTGTTCCTAATCAATTTCTATTTTATTTTATTTTCTATTTAAATTTGATTTCTGGAAACCCAAATCGATTTCTGCCTCTGGGTTTTATTACAATCAACAATAAGTTATCTGTATGAGCAAAGTGATTTCTCAAGTAGTGTGAAAAATGTTTTTACGAGGTATTTCATCATTTTGCACGATATATTTATACGGATTCTAATAATTTCAAAATAGAAAAGAAATTAATGTTGGAATGAACTGATTTGGATATGTACAAGTTGATTTGCCTATAGGTATAATTTTATTACGAGTAAAAAACAAATTAGTGTTAATAGTTTAGGTAAGATGACTTAGTTTTCTCAAAGGATTTCTTTCTTTGGAAGTGTTAGAAACTTATTGTTGTTATTCTATGCAAATAGACTTCAAAATTATTATCTGTGGTATGTGGGTCAATTTGTTTTGTTGATGTTGGTTACGAAAAAGAACATGTTGAAATGATTTAATAGAGGTGTTTTTACCTTTGTTTAGTTGGATTGTTCTGTGTGTGTGTGTGTGTGTGTGTGTGTGTGTGTGTGTGTGTGTGTGTGTGTGTGTGTGTGTTTTGATTGTTTAGAATAAAGTTATTGTGCGTTTTACATAACTGCTCATTACCTAGAGGGAATATGTCTAATTGGTATTTGGAAATGATGATTTCAGACTGTTTTGTTAAGTTGTTTGTTGATTGGAAGGTAAGAAAAATAATAGTTGAATCTGTACCATGTGAAGCATGAATTGCTTGTGGTTTATTCAGAATTCGGATGTTGTATGATTATGGTTTGATTATGTCTTAATTATTGTGATTAGAGTGAAACATGATTGCTGAAATAGAAATTGGTTGTTCTATTGGTGTACATTCATAGTTGTATCTTGATGTAGAACATGTAATAATACATTCTCCGTTGTATTACCATACGTTTTGATAAAATAACTTGTATATCGTTTCATATTTTATTAAATAATTGCATCAGAAATTGGAGTTAATATTCATGCTAGTTCATTTTGAACTGACAACATATCACTACTCCAGTCTTGCAGGACAATTAGCCGTCACGTTCGGATGTGCGGAAACTTATGTCTTGTGAAGTTTAATCGTAGCATGGATCTAAATGAGATACTTGGAATTCAATTTGTAGAGGGATGATATCCCAGAAATTTTGACTAAATTTATTGGGATCTTGGACCCATTGTTAATATTCAAACCTCACTATGTGAGAGTTACCATAATAGTTATATATTTCACCTTAACGGCATATGTAATTTATGATTTTAATAAAGAGGTGATTACCTTGTATGTAATAATATCTCCATATGAGCAAATGCTAAATATTAGAAGTGAGAAATCTTACTTATCATAAATTGATATATTTATTTATTTGATATTTGTCAATATATGAAGGTGATAGTTGGGCAATTCTTTGTAACTATCAATTGTCTTTAATTTCCATACTAAATAAGCTATTTAGTGGCATAGCTAATTAAAGGAATAATTAAATATACATGTGTAAGATATATTTAATTGACCTTTGGTAAACTTGGTAATAATATGATAAGATTGTAAATCTGTTGTATAGAGAATGGAAGAGTGTCGTTGTAAAAGGTAATTTAAGGTTAAAAAAACAAGCATCAGGAAAAGAGAGACTAAATGGGATGGTAAATAGATGAAAAGATCCATTAGACTTATCTCATGATCCTAGTTGGCCTTTGGCATTTATCTCGATATAAACTCTTGCAAGATAGGTTAAATTGGAAATAAATTAAATACAAACCATAAGATCTAGATAACTGTGAAAGGGATAGTTGTGAGGTGGTGGAAGACTTAAACTCATAAGACTAGTGTGTTGTCTTGAGTTTAGTTGTAACCTGCATGGCGGAAAACTTTGGCCAAAGTAATGCATTGATGGTTGTGCATTGTCTGATCACCTAGTCCTCCAATTAAATTAAAATTTCCAGTAACTTGATCATGTGAAGTGGAACATTGAACATGAGGTAGGCAATGGTCAGATACTATAATACGAAGTCAGAAAACTAGCTTTGTGGTAGACCCAAGGACTTTCACATAGTTCCCATGACCTTAAAAAAAAGGGGTTGAGCCGAAATGCTAGTAAGCATTATCACTTGAAGTAGTGGTGAAGGGAGATTGTGGAGATCTGGATACACCCTTCTCAGCCACACATGACTTACACGGACGTTATCGAGATAAGGTCAAAAGTACAAATTTGATTTAAAGAATTTGATTAAATAAATTTGTATGAATGTAGTTGCATAATCTATTTTTATGTATGTTTAAAAAAAAATATCCCCATTTTCCAGTTCTAGTAATTTTGAGTGTTACACCAAAGCTTGACCCTAAGGGTTGCCTCACGCTATGAATTCTGAAGAACTTCCTTCTCCATTTTGGTTTTACATGGCCTAGATCAACTGTGTCATCATATTCGCCAATCTTTCTTGCCTTAGGAAAACCTCTCATGTATGTTCACCATCTATCTATTCGTTTTGAATGAAACCCTCTAGGATAGGAATACCAAGCTTTGATACCACTATAATATCCCTTTCTAGGGCTTAAGCGAAAAGTAACAAAATTTAAAAAAACCAAATTGAAATATTCTAATTTTTATATCACCAATTTGGAAAATAGAACAAACGATTTTTTAGAACAAAAATAAGGAAAAAGTAATAATTCATCAAAATATCACCATTCACAATATTTGAAGTATATAGAGGCACTTTAGGAATATTTTAGAAAATTATCAACCAAGAAATCAACCTCTAAACACAACTGAAAATTAAATAAATGACAACAAAGTATGCCCTTATGAAATGGCTAGAAATGAATGATTCCAAGTCCTAAAAATGAAGTACAAAGTAGATTCTAAAAGCCAAAAATATGGAGAATGTAATGATTGTTGAGTTGAGCAGTGTCGTTCCCTAGAAACCACCAATCTCTTCCCCAAGATGGGTTCGTTCCCCTAGGAGAGGGGCTGAATTTCACCTTAGAACCAAACCCTCACTGAAAATAGGCCTTATCCACCTCTTTGAAGCACTTGGAACAATTAATTGAAGATTTTTCATTCTCCAATTATCAAGGAAGGGTTTTGTCTTCCTTGTGAAGCCACACCAAAGGATTTCCACCCTCTAGTGGAATGGAAATAGAGCAATCAGCCCCAAAACCAAGTAGTGTAAAATTATAATAAAGATGCATGCCCAAAATGAGCCTAAGCGACCCTTTTATATCCTTTAGGTGGCGCCAAACCCCATGAGGGAGTTTCCCCCATGACCAACCTCATAAAGAAGCTTGCTTTATCTTTTAATTTGCTTTTTAATTCCTCTAACCCAGCCAACCTGCCTCATAAAGGAAAACACTAAAAGAAAATGTAAATGCTGCTCGCGGAAAAGGACTAAAATGTACAAATTAATACTTCCCTTGTTTGCCTTCTTCCAACCCATGGGAAGTGGAATGGACTAGAAGTCTTTGAAATGAATTAGTTAAAAATTGATTTTTGGAAAAAGGTATATAGATTCTTTGAAAAATAATCAAAAATAGATTTACTTGAGATGTAATATTTGTGATTTATCTAATCAACATGTATGAAAATGTTGGAATTTTAGAAGGCACGTGTGTAATTGGAAAAAAAAAATCTATATTAGGAGGCTCTTAAATTCTCCAATTAATGAAGCACTTAGAATGCACCCCAACCATGTGAGATGCATAAGACGTTTGTTAATATTTTAATGGAATGATCAAATTTTATTGGGTCACACCCATGATTAATCATTTTGTCTACGAGGTTGAACTTCTTATCAAAATACAATTTAGATTGGTGATAATTCCATAGACAAGCCTGAATGGAGAGTTACCTGTGGATCTTTTGGGAGTTATCCTATCAGCCCATAAGGCTGATTTTAGCTTGGTATGCCAAGACCTCTGATTCTCATCAAGAGTCCTCCTAATGATCCTCGTGCAAGTTCTTGTTTGTAGACTCGGCTGGCCATTACCTTGAGGGTAATAGTTTGATGAAGTGCTTAGGTAAATACCGTTCTTGACAGCCCACTCAGTCACCTTAGATCCAATGAATGCTAATGCATTATTAGAGATTATTGTAGCAGGTACACCAAATCTGGTTGTTATCCCCTCATAAAAGTCTAAGATACTAGACTCATTCGCCTCTTTGATTGCTCACGCTTGTCCATTTGGTGAAGTAGTCTATGGTCATCAAAATCCATTTGTGCCCTTGGCTTGAATTGGGATTAATGACTCCAATGAAGTCCAAACCCCATTGCATGAATGGCTGGTCAACTCGAGATTAGATGCAATGGGAGGGTGTAAGTCTCTCTTTTCTGTGAAGAATGCACAATTCTTACACCTCTTGATCCATGCATAGCAATCTTTGAATACTTTAGGCCAATAATAACCAGCCTTCATGATTTTTAGAGTTTGTCACTCTTGGTGCAAAATGGCCACCAGTTGGTCCATCGTGGAACTCTTCTAATACCCTTTGAATCGACTGTGCTAATGCATCTCAAAGAAGACTCCATTTACATCTTTTTTGAACAAAACTCCATCAACAATGGCATACGAGACGAGCCTGCAATTTGAAATGTCTCCTTTGGGTCTTGTTCATCTCCGGAGGGCATAGGCCTATGCTTATGAAGTGCATAATACCTTGGGTCCAGCAAGGAGTCGGTGGCAACATTGTCTTCTTCTTGCCTCGCCACTCGGCTCATGGTCATTTGTCTTGGGTATCAAAAAAGTTTCTTCTTTGTTGCATACTTCTTTTGCTTCCCAAAACCAGCTACTCAACGAGTCCTTTCCCTCTTACCGACTTGGTGATCTTGATATCAATGTCATATTCCATGACACGGGTGATCCAACTTGCCCTTTTCTCATTCAAATCCTTGTTGAGGAGGAAGTCCTTAACTCCAAAGCATGTGAGACCAAAGAATGGACCTTGTTGTTTGAGACTAAATGCTTGAATTTCTTCAAGCTTCTGATTACTGCAAGTACATGCTTTTCAATAAAAGAGTACCTCACCTCGTAGTCATCTAGGCTCTAGCTGAAAAAGGCAATCGGCTGCTCATCATTATCTTTGTTCTGTTGTACTAGAATGGCAGAAATAGTGTCATCACCTCCAAATGCATAGAGGATGAAATCCTTGGAGAAGTCTGGGTTGATGAGAGTTGGTGCTTGAGAGATAGCTTCTTTGATTGCCTCAAAACTCTCCTTGCCTTCTGCTATCCACTTAAAAGCCATGCTCTTCTTTAACATTTTGGTGATGGGCTTGACAAGGGCTGCAAAATCTGGGATAAACCTGCGGACAAAATTGATCCTTCCCAAGAAGCTTTGAAGAGCCTTCTTGTGACTTGGCAATGGTAGTGCTCTTATGGCTTCAACTCTCTCTGGATCAATTGCAGTCCCTCTTTCGAGACAATATGGCCTAGAAGTTTCCCCTCGTGAGCCAGGAATATGCATTTTTTGGGATTCAATGATACTCTGAACCTTCTACACCTCTGAAATACGCCTCGGATGAAAAAGGTGATCCACTTGCATTCTTTGAGAAGACAGGTGATATCATCTAGGTATACCAAGCACTATCTTGTTGATCAAGCCTTTGAATGCCATGTCCATTTCCCTTTGAAAGGTAGCACCGGCGTTGGGACCCAAATGGCATCTTCTTGTAAGCATATGTGCCCCATTTAGTTGTGAAGGTTGTCTTGAATTGGTCTTCTCCCTTCACCATAATCTGATTATAGCCTGAGTAGCCATCAAGTAGTGAAAACCTTTCTGAACCAGCTACCACCTGCAATATTTGCTCCATGGAAGGGAGTGGATAATGATCCTTGAGAGAGGCTCTATTCAAATCTCTGAAGTCGACACACAACCTGATCTCTCCATTCTTCTTCTGACTGGGACTAAGTTGGTGACCCAACTTGAGTGTTTGATGGGGAAGATGATACTGGCCTCAATAAGCTTGCTTAACTCTTTTCTCATGAGAGGTTCAATATGGGGATTCACTGGCCTTTGCTTTTGCCTGACAGGCTTGGATTCCGGATCCAGCTCAATAGTATGTTGTGCCAACTTTGGGTTGAAACCTCTTAGATCTTTGTAAGTCCAAGCAAAGACATCTGGGAACTCTTGACAAAAAGCTGAACAAAATCAGATTTCTCTTATGAGGTACTTTGCCAATCTGCAATGTTTTGCCTTCTCCCACTAAAATAGGCTCTAAATCTTCACCCTTTACCTAAATGTTCGCTTTCTCCTTCCGGAACTGATCATTCGGGTTGAAGATTGACTCAAGGTTATGAGGCCTTTTGGTAATTTGTTAGTTCTCATTTGCACCACTTGGTCACCATGCGATGCATCTTGTCTTGATTCTGGGGAGAACTCGCTTCTTCTTGTAGAAATTAACAATTTGTTGATCATTCTCGAAGACTTGCCAACTTGTATTGTTATCCGGAACAGCTGGTCTCACAACCACTTTGATATGAGGCTGAGGTTTTTCACTTTTGATATTTTCTACAACGTCAAATGCAGCCCCAATTGCTGCCAGTCTGTCAGCGGCTTCATTCTTTTTTCTTGGGATGGAATTGATGCTAAAAGCTTCAAAATCTTCAATAAGATCCCATACCCGATTTTTGTAGTTCTTCAACAGATCATTTTTGGCAGCATTTTTCCTTTGACTTGGTTTACAATCAGCTCACTATCACCAAATACTTGTAAATTCTTGATGCCTTTCTTCATTGCCCAGTGCAGTCCATGAATTAAGGCTTCATACTCAGCCGTGTTGTTTGAACAGGAAAATTGGAAACAGGAGGCTGAGTAATATCTTATACCTTGCGGTGAGATGAGCATAGCTCCTCCTCTTACACCTTGTCTACTCCTTGACCCATCAAAGAACAATTGCCATACTTCATTCTTGTCTTTATGATCGGCTTGGTGATGCTTAGGAATAGGTTGGTTTCCTTCATGTATGCAATAGACTCCTAGCTCGGATGCTTCTACTTCTTGGTAGGGATCAAAAGAATGTACCTTACTCGCCCATTCGTCAAGAGTTAAATGCGGGATGCTTCTAACTTTGGTGTCACTTCATTTGTGCTTTGATAATCTTCTTGATCAAATCTTTGAATAGTTGGCATTGATTTGGCTTGGAGTATGAGGCTCAATATGAAAGTTTGCAATTGGTTCGGATCTGATTATGACCTTAGTACCATATCTTGTTCTCGAACAACATGTGTGACCAATCAGCAGATAAGTAGCCTCTAATTTTTTTGTGAAATCCCTTGATAAACATAGGGCAAAGAGTGGTGGAAAATCTATCACCGACACATCTTGTAAAGCGGTAACGTTGGGGCATGTATGCAAGGTAAGACTCAAATTTCTAATCACTCCAATTGTCGTTATTGTTGTCCCATCTAGATTTGCACTACTCCTTTGGATGTTGTTTCACACCTTTGGAGCCCTAGTTGATCAACTATTTGTTTAGGCATTCGAGCTACTTGCCCCGGAGTCTATCATGCAATTATGTACTAGCTGATTTCCAATGATTAATGAAACATAGAAAGGAGGGGGCTTCAAAATTTTACCTTGTTACCCTCCATGACTTCCTTCAGTGGCAAAAGCATTTGTAAGCACTTTGTCTTGCATCCGAACCCGCGATTCGAAGTTAGCCAATCTTTCATGGCGAACACTTGCAGCAGATCTCTTTGTCCTGGGATGGATAGGGATTCCCACATTGATATATTGATGTTAGTCTTCTTCATCTGTTCAATGATACTGAACGGGGATGAAGTATCCTTTTGTTGTCCCTTGGTTTGCACATTTACTCCTTGCACGTGGGCAACAACAGCTGGCATTTGAGTTGGCCTAAGCGCTGCAGTTTCTTGGCTGCCCTGTGCATTTGAAACTGGACTTTACTTGCCAATCATTTGTGGAGCCGTGGAAGGTTGTGGATTGGCTGGGGCTAATGGCTGTTCTTCACCCAAATTTCTCCTCTTTGACCTTGTGTTGGCTGCAACACCTTGAGAAACTGCTTGATTCATGCCACAGAAATCTTCTGCTTGCCAGTTCACCAATGTGGTGTCATTTGGGGCTGATTGCTGTTGGAATGTTTCTTGTTGTTGTCAAGTTTCCGATCGCCCTCACCTTCCACACCACAGATGGTGTCACCATCAATGCTTGATTGAGAGCACCATTGAAACACATGGATTGGTTATGAGGCTCGTTGCATGGAAAACACCAATCATATTCATAGGCCATGTTATTTTGGATCGCACTAATGCCTTAGAGAGCGAGATATGGCATTTGGATTATAGAAATTTGGAATGGTCTATCATTGGCGGGAGGCCTTGTTTGATTCATATTTGCATTTGGATTAGGTGGTCTTTGTGGTTGGTATGGCTGCCTATTAAATTTGGGCTTGGGGTGTATAAGAAGGTCTCAAACCTTGGGCTTGTTGCCTCTTGAGAGTAACTAGCTCATTTCCCAAATTTTGCAAGCTGTTTCATGACCTCTTGGAGTTCATTTGAAGCACTAGAGGATGAAGTAGAAGTTTCACTTGAACTTTGGTTTCTAGGAGTGGGAACACGAGCCAAAGTGGGTGCTTGACTAGTGCTTGGATTTTCTAAGTTTGGATACAAGGGCATGGGAGGCCTAGGAGCCAATTTACCAGCTTGAATAAGATAGTTTTCGGCTCTAATGGAAATGCTATAAGCGTAGCAGTAAGGTTGTGCCTCCCATAGATTGAATTAACATAGAAATATCAGAATTCAAAGCTTTAAGGTAATATAGAAAAGCACCTTTCTTTGTTGGCTCGACCGCCTTTGGAATTCTATCCCAAGACCTTTGAAATCTAAAGTTGAAGTCGGTCATTTGCTCGTTGGGAGCCCTCTTGATAGTTGTCACTGCTCCAAAAGAGACAAGTTGTCTCCCTTCTCCCCAAATTGCTCGTGAAGTGCAATACACGGTGATTCTAGTTTGTGATAGAACCGGCTCCAAGGCTCTCTAAACCATTGCAATTCTTTACCCTTGAATGAAGATGCGAAGTTGTGACCACTTGCATTTCATTGATTTCATGGATTCGCACAAAGGTTAGCAATATCTTTAACATGATCACTGGAGTAGTCTAATTTTCTTCGGTGAAGTAGGCAATGTTCTTTAAGGCTGCAATAGGAAGGCTGGATGTTGTGCATTGAGAGCAAGTGGGCTGCTACTGTGAAGTTAACGTAGGGGTTGTTTCGAGCCATTCTTATCGGTCTTAAAACCCTCAGATATCGAATGAAAGGCTGTCAGTGGAGGAGTTGAGAGAGTTCTGTTTGGTGCGAGATGGAGACCTTTGAATCCTTCTTCCTCTTTTCCTTCTTCTTGGAGATAATTACAGGTATTCAAACAGCACTTCTTCTTCTCCAACTCTTGACCTTGTGGTGATTCTTCTCATGAGTTTTTAGGCCTGAGCTTGGAACCAGTTGGTTCTTCCCCTTGGAGTCGCCAGATATGCAAATAATAGCTCTTTTTAAGCAAGAAGATTGCAGCAGATGCACATCAACCCTGCTGCAATAAAAATGAGACCTCTTGTCCCACCGGCGTGCCAAAACTGTTGTTGCAGACTCACAGCACCCCTGGATGCAGATCAAGCTTCTAGGTTGATCACTCTAGCATCCAGTGTGATTGCACAACATGGAAACCTCTCTCCAAGTGTGGGGACTTGTGAAACTGAGAGAGGAATCTCCAGATTAGAGGTTGGTTCCTCAAACTCCTCTGATTTAGATCTAATGCTTGCACAACTACAGAGGTTCAGATCCTAATCCTACTCTAACTTGCAAGGAGACAGGGGTAGAAGTACAAGAAATTGAAACTAACTAAAGATGGTGATGCACCAAAAGGAGTGGTGAAACATTTCTATCAAGCAAATAGACACAAACCAGAGATTTGCAACTTGAAACATACATAGACTGATAAGCTATAACTTAGGATCTGAAATGAAGCAAATAATACAAACAAAGGACTGAAAACCATTCACAAAGCTTGCATTATCATTTCCAGTACCCAAATCACTGCATTACAACCTCAGAGAGGTAAAAACTGTTACAATCTTTTGGAGAGGTCTGATTCTTGCATCAACCACCTGCTGGAGGTGAAAGAAGAAGTTGCTATGTCAAAAATGTTCCCCCTTTTAGAAATGAGCCAAATCTGGCTTTTACAGTGCAAGGGTCGAGCCCAGGGGATAGAAAACGTACAAAAACATGAGAGCCCATCCCTCCTTGACTGCAGATGCATTAAAACAGCATGGGGGACCTTACAAACCCATACCCTATCATTTTGACCGGATTACAGGAGAATGCGACCCATTCTACATTAAATCTGGTCGCTGGAATGTCACTTCTGGCCATGAACACGTGTCAGAGCCGTTTCTCAATTTTCTCTCTCCAGAATACACCAAAACTCAAGATTAACCCCGAAATCATGTAGAGAATTTCACAAGCTTTCCATTGATATAAAGAACGTGCAAATCTGAGCTCTGGATCGAAAGATATGTCGATCTGAAGATTTAGGGCACAAAACAGGCGAAAATGTGTTTTGAAAATCTTTCGCGCTTGCCACCTGGATGACACGTGTCGAGCACTGATTGGATGCGTAATTCTCTCTCCTTCCCTGCTTCATTAGACACATGTCCTCTTTTTATTGGCTTGGGTCAGTGCTTGAAACCTTGCCTTTTGACTTTTGGACTTTCTCCCTTGTGACACGTGTCGTGATTTGATTGGTCCGCGGGTCTGCCGGCTTTTCGCGCCCTTCGCGTCCCTTTGTCCCGGATGTCCCAAACTGTTTGGGACAAAAACTCCCGATCCACCGAAATGGGCTTCCTTGTCCCTCATTCGGCCGATGACACGTGGCATTGCTTGACTGGCTTTCGGCTTCTTCGGCTATCCACGTCCCACGCGTCCCTTTGTCCCAGGATGTCCCAGTGCAGAAGTTCCCCATTTCGGCCGATCCGGGTGGTTCGCGTTCTTCACGTACATTTGTTCCAACTGTCTCGGACTGTCTGGGACAAATTCTTCCAGTTCGCCCGATTCGGCCGGTTCGCGTTCCTTTGTCCCACATGTCCCAAAGCAGTTAGTCGATTCTCTTCTCCTTCGGCTGAACCAACTTTCCGCGTCCGCCGTGTACTTCTGGCCCGACTGTCCCGGTGCTAAAGTTCTCTGTTTCGGCCGATCCATGCGGTTCGCGTTCCTTACGCCCAAATGTCCCAAAGCTGCTTTTCTCGGCGGTTAGTCAATTTTGCTTCCTCCTTCTACGCCCGGATCGGCTTCGCGCGCCCAAGGCGTCCTTCTATCCCGAGATGTCCCTTTGCTTGCGGCCGCCGGGGCTTTTCGGCGATCCGTGTCTCGATGTCCTTCACGCCCCTATTGTATGAGGACTAGGACTTAGCCAATTTTCATGATTTTTCCTGGCCCAAGCTTATTCTCTACAACTTTTTCGCATTTTCTCAGAGCTTGCTCTTTTCAACCTGGACAGGAGAGTTAGAAAAATTTCTGAGGGGACCCTAGAAACATGATTTTTACCCCGAATCAATCCATTTGCTCGAGACTTGAGAATTCGATGTGTGTCATCAAATTAACCCAGGGGGTGAATTTGGATAACAATTAATTTATTGATGGATGTCATTGGTGCCTATTTAAAACATAATTTGCGTGAAATGGGAAGCTTTAGATATAATACAATCTTCTTTCTCCTTTTATCGCTCCTGTATAAATAGACATGGTCTCCCTCTCTTTAGTTTCTAATTAGGAATTGGTTATCTTGTGTTTCGTCTTAAGATATACTTCTTACAATTCCAAACATATATTTTAAAATGATGTGTGTGAATGGAAACCTTACTTTTTATTTACATATTCATGAGCATTTAGTGCTTAAGTGAATTTGTGCTCAATTGATCGTGTAAGCATTTTAGAGTGTATACAGGAATGTTAATTTATCTTTTGAGTACGTATAAACTACATGTGTAAAGAGTAGGGGAGATGCACCAATTAATGAACATGACCTTGTGATCGAATGTCTCAATATAAAAATAAAGATGTACTAATAAATATGTAAAGAGTACCTAATACTAGTTTGTAAGGGCCAATCATATCATGACATGTGAGATGTTCATCTATTGGTCACCCATGCTCAACTATTGGTGCACCTACTTTTTGTACCAAACATATTCAAATTATGCATTTCCCTCCAATTCAACACATTAATCTAAAATGGGAATACCTTTGGATCATATGCTACACAATGGTGTAATTTTTAAATACCAATAAGCTACCTCCTGTTATGTTTGTGGAACATGTTTTCATGTTAGAGTTTGGTACACCTTCCATGTGTTACACTCGAATATTTTTACGATGGTCCCACTCGCCGGTGAGCGGGTCAAGGGGGTTCGGGGGTGAAGCCCGAAGCAAATTTTCATGGGTGGTTTATTAACCCATGGGTAATGGGTAACCGTTATGGGCTAGTTTTGGGCCCATGGCTTTTCGGTACCCATTGTTTTGTAAAACTGCCTCTTCGGCTACCTATTGATGTACTTATATATAGATGGACATACAATAGGATTGATATGAGTGTTTTTGTGAAGGTGAACGGTGTGTGCGAATTCAAGTGTGAATTCGGGAGGGTTTTGTTGTCAAAATTTCACCCCCAGGGTAAATTTCGATAACATGCATCAGAGTTTTGCAGTTCCAAGCAAGTAGATTGAAACAGGAAAAATCGTGAAAATTGGCTAAGTCTTTCTCAAGGTTTCCTTTGGGACAGTTGGAACGAATGTACGCGGAAGACGCGGATCGGCCGATTTGCCGCTAGGCAGTCCGGATGCAACTGGGACATCCGGGACAAAAGGACGCGGCAGACGCGCGGATAGCTGAAGGAGCCGAAAGCCAATCAATGCATGCCACGTGTCATCGGCCAAATGAGGGACGAGGAAGCCCATTTGGGCGGATTAGAAGTTTTATCCAGAGATAGTTTGGGACATCCGGGACAGATGGATGTGAAAGAGCTGGCAGACCCACTGACCAACCACATCATGACACGTGTCACAAGGAGAAAAGGTTCAAAAGTCAAAGGGCGAAGTTTCAAGCACTGACCCGAACTAATGAAGTAGTGCCACGTGTCCAAGTTTAAGGGGCCCACAAGGAAATTTCAAAAGAAAGCCCGCCGAAAGGTGGAGGAGAGAGAATTGCTCAGTGAATCAGAGCCTGCCACGTGTCATCCAAGTGGCAGAGCGCGGAAAAAGTTCAAATATTTTCCCGCCGACCCGTTTTGGCCTGTTTTTGCCCTAAATCTTCAGACCGCCATAACTTTCGATCCAAAGCTCAGATTTTCACGTTCTTTATATCAATGGAAAGCTGGTGAAATTCTCTACATGATTCCGGGGTCAATCTTGCATTTTGGTTCAGTTTGGAGAGAGAAAATCAAGAAACGCCTCTGGCGCAAAATAACAAGCAGAAGTAATGCTTCAACAAACAACTTTAATGCAGCAGACAGTTCGCCGCTTCTGTAAGAAAGCCCGCCATTTTGCCAGGATCCACCGCTTCTGCCATAATGAGATGAATTGAATGCAACCTGGAGGTGGTTGGGGTAGATTTGGCTTTCCCCTCTCTCTTCCCTCTCTCATTCTTTCTATATATTGTTAAGAGGAGCTTCTTTTCAAGGGTCGAACATTTTTCTGTTTTGCCTCTCCCTTCTTCTCCTCAGGCGAATTTGTGGAGTTCGAACCTCTCATTTGAACTGTAATACTATTCTGCCTCATGGCATTCTGTAGTGTATTGTATCAATCTTTGGAGCAAGTAATGCATGTCTGTGGATGATTCTCAACCCTCTCTGTGTTCATTTTTACATCCTCCTGGTCTTTCACTGCAGGTTTTGTCATCTGTGCATGATCTTATATCACATTCAAATGGTCTGTGTTTACTGGAAAAATAGGTGTTCTTCATTCCTCGGTGCATCACCTTTATTAGCTTAGATTTATTTTATGCATCTTCTTACCTTGTCTCCTTGGCAAATTAGATTAGGTTTTGAGAAAACCCTCTGCATATTTCGTGTGCATCTGAACAGAGGAATAGGAACCAGCCTTCTCTGGAGAATCCTTTCTCATTTTTTCAAGTCCCACACTTGGAGAAAGGATTCAATGTTATGCAATCACACTGGATGCCAAAGTGATCAACCTAGAAACCGATCTCGCATCCGAAGTGCTTTGTGATTTTGCACAACAGTTTGTTGAGCGCACTCCCAAACAAGATCTAGTTATTGTAATTGTGAAGACTGTTGGCTTGTAATAAAATATGAGCAAGTGTTCTTGGTGGATGTTGCTTGTACGATGGAAAAGTGACAAGCGAGTGTGGGAATCTACAAGCAACTCTTTCTCACACCGACCCCCGAGGTCGTCGTGCCGAGACAATGGTGGGGATGGAATATGTATGGGATGCGAGACAAACTTGTTAGGAAATCTAATGCCTTTAATACGCACTAGTGGAATTTGCAAATCTAAGGCATGAAGGCCCTCCTAACTTCAATCGGTGTGATAGATCAATTGGCAAGGATGCTCGAAGGCTCCAATCAATATCGAGCTCGGCGTGATTCGATCTATGGGTTGTGGAATACGTGGGAAATGACCGGGATAGTTTCATGTACGTCTCGGATAAGGTCATACGGTGGATGGTAAATATAGTTGACTCTATGGACGATTCTCTGGCCTAGTCCAGAATTCTCTAGCTTTGTTAGCTGTTGTATCTAGTAAGGATAACTATTCGATGATGATGGGTGGAAGTGGAGTGGATCTGAATACTAGTGTGCGTAGGCCAGTGTCTATGTCTGATTGACTTACGGATTCGTTGGGTTGCGGGATTTGTGGATCGCAACCGTAGACTCTTGGTTGTTGTGGTCCTGCTATGGTCATGCATAGAATTAGTTCCTAATCCCTAGTATCCAATAATCATATGCTTTCTCAGCCTCTATATTCAAAATTAATAGCTGTGCGATCTTCTCAGAGTACCTCACAGGTGTTCTTGCAACCTGAATTCTTAGGCTGGTATCTATATCCGTGAGAATGTCTCTTGCGTCTGGCTGTGGGACCAAAGGATCACAACCGAACGTTTGCTCTCTTTCAAGCCCTTCTACAGTCATATGGATGTTACCTAGGGTAATCTGTAGTTTGGTTGATTTGACCAAAATGTGTGCGCTTGGTCGTCTTCTATGTTTAACCCGCTTAACTGGGAACTGATCTGTTGTAAGTCTGTTGTTGTTTGGAAGACTTGGATTCTAAGATTCTGGTCTATGTCAACAATTGCTGTGACGAGATTGGGTTGAGGCACGATTGGCTCGAATACGTATTCTCTGGGCTCCCTAGGTCCCGTGATTGTCATACAAAAGCAATAATGTAAATTAACTACGGCAAAGTGAAATTTAACTACTTTGAATATATCTATAGCATATATGATTTCTCTATTTTTGTATTTTCTGATGAACTATTTGAATGAATTTAACAACTAATTTAATACATCTAGAAATTGACAGCTAAGATAACAATTTAAAACAAACAAGATAACCGAGTATAGCTATTTGTCTGTGTAATTTGTAGAGCTATTCTAAACAATGAAATAATTGATCTAATCTATTTGCAAGGCCCTCGATCCTACCTCAGAAGTGAGGAGTGAATCATAGTTTCTCAGAAACTATCAATCCCCACAGCTTCCCTGGCAATATCGAGAGTAGAATTGACTGAAATAAAGTGATTGGCTACTTTATTTGATATGTTTCTAATTTAGAACTTTGAAAGCTAGAACCTGGATTCTGCAGAACAGTGGCGAATCCGATGGTGTGTGTGATCTTGTCCCCTCAGTGTGATCTCCTCATTCCTTCGTGTTCACGTGGATCCGTAAAAGCGTGTAATGCTAGCATCATCAAGAAGTAGATATTGGGACAAAGGCGGTTCAAGATACTGATCGAATACAATGCAAGTAGGGGAGGGATAGCGCAAGAGTACAGAGCTTGGCTTATGCAATTCCTAAGCGGGATTTATTACGAGTCATGCAATGACATGAAACGTCCGTAACTTGAAACTATCCTGTTTGAAGAACAAAACCTGCAACTTTAATGGCTTCCTATTGGTAAGCAGACTATCATATTCCAATGGATTGGATAAATAACAAGCATGTACTTGCACAAGATGGATATGTGGCTTACTAACAAGAAAAAATGCTAACTAAGCATGCAATGAAAGAAACTAAGCATTCTAAGCAAAATGAAAACTAAATCTATTGCAAAGAGAAATCGGAGGCAAATTTGAGGGCCATTTGCTTGAGCACAAGCCAACTATTTATAGCATTTACATTTACCCAAGGTAAAACCAAATAGAACTCTTAAACTATAAACAATGGCAAAACACTATTCCAGGAACCTTAATCATAAATGCAAGCTTATGGTGGTGAAAGAAAGCTGGTAAAACGTTGAAATTATGTGAGTCGTGTTAAAAGAGATTTACGGAAAACACGTAAAGGACCGCCGCCCTATTCGGGCGGCGGTTGCCATCCTTCAAGAGCAAAAGGCCAAGAAAAGAGGGGAAGAGGGAAAACAAAGTACGCGGGGCTAAGCGGGGCATACGGGATGTTAACGCACACTTGGAGATCTTTTCCGGATCCCGAACACCTTGCGAGAGACTGTATCATCATTGGGGCACATGTCACGTTATTTTGGTAGTACAATACCTTACAATTTTGGGTACGTACATTGCCCACATTGGGTGAACCACGTTAAATATTGTCTTCGTGTTTTGCATATTTCATTTCTATAAATTCTATTCATACTTCTTATTATTACGATTCTGAGGAATTATTCCGCATTATATTCTATTAATTCCTAACACCTATGTGGCCCTTTTGCATGTGTAACATTAAGGTTCTCATCTACTTGGTACATCTCCCATATCTATTACCTCAACAATGCATCACATATTAAAGTTCTATAAAAAAATTCTCTCACCTTATAGAACCCTTTCTAAGCTAGCTTGTAAAAGTCATATTGATCGTTTGTCTTGTGATCTAACAACTTGATCATTTAAACCTTGGATTTAAATTGATGAACCAAAATTTGGTAAAATTTGTTCCCTAGTGAAAAAAATGTTTGAGCTCAATCTCAAGGCCATTTTACCAATGTTTTTAGAAAATAGTGTTTTAACCTTGCAAACCCCATTGAGAATTAGAGTATCAATATTTCATGTGGTCAATATTTAAAAGGATCTAATGGCTCTATGAAAATTTCCCTAGATTTAAATTGATTGAACAAAAATTAGGTTACCCTTATGCCAATGATAGCTATTTTTTTATCCATTTTAGAACCCACTTTATCACTATTTTGGCATGAGTGTTTTTTTAGTTTTACGAATGTGGAATGGTGTCTCCAAATTAGTGTACCCTAGTAAAAAAACCTTTTGTCAACTTTCCTAAAATATCCCTAGATAGGAGAACATGATGGAAGCATTAGTTCTAGTTTCCATCCAACGATGGCTTGCTTGGGGTTCATTTTGTAGCCATATTAGTTAACTAGTTTAGAGTGTTTCCTTAAAAGAACAGAGCTAGGATTTTTCGCTTCAATTAAACCCTCGCCAAAACTTTGGATAAAATTGTGGGGTTGTCCTTGGATTTTCACAAGTTTTAGAATTCAATCAAACCATGTATAAACCCCTAACACAATCTACCATACTTTGTGTCCACATGGGAAATTGTTGTCGAGACAATTCAAAGTGATACTTTTGTAAACACCTAAGTCGATAACATATCATTTAACAATGGCAAATTTGGACTTGTTATTATACTATGACTTACACTCACATTATAAGACTAATTATAATCCTTAACTCTTCTACATGACTTGCTTGACTCTATACATTGCTCTGTTATTAACTCACGCAATTCATTTATTCAAACCAGTACATTACTCTTAGGAATATTTTCCATAATATTGCTCTTCCGTCATTGTACCATGTGGGACCAAATTGTACTACAATCTCACATAAAATTTATCGTCACATCCCTCTCTCTCTAATGACTCATTTTTCAATTTGAATTTAATTTATGGGTCATTTCATCTCCCTTAGGTTGGCCTTAATGTGATACCTAACCTATAAAAGCCTATATAAGCAAGTCTAATTCACCATTTGAACTTGCCTAGAATTCTCAAGAGCATACATTATAACTTACTCTCTAAAAGTAGTCAATGATCTCTTAAATCTTCTTAAAGTAGTTGCACATTCTCCGTGAAGTAGTGACTACAAAGGTCTGAAGCGCTCAAACTAGGTTTAAGAGTCTAGCTTCCTTCATTACCAAAGCCTCCAAAGGTCCTAGAATTGTCTTAGCAAGATAAAGTCACTTCAAGAATGGATAAAGGGAATCAATTTAACATCACACTATATCACTACTACACAAGGTACATCTCTATTTGATCTAGTTACACCCACTACTCGTTGTTTCATGAGATATAATGTCGTGATATGGGTTTGGTTTAGATTTGCATACACCATTACACCTACACTAGGAGACATGCATGGAGTTTTATCCATCTTATGAGGGAATGCAATGCAATGCCAAGATTGGTTGATAGGGTTGACCACCATGGTTAGTCCAACTCCACCCAAACATAGATTTAATATTATTTTTAATAATCATGTTCATGAAGTGCTAGTGTAGGTATTTTATGTCTTTAATCATTGCATGCCATTATCGCATAGTTGCGAACCTAGATGTTGATAATGAAGCTCGGTTCCATACCACCAATAGGCACCCAAAGTTCATAACCCCATCATTTGTAGGTTTGGGACCATTTTGAAGTAGAATTCCATATATAAGCATTTTCTAATTACACTCTCGAGATAAAAGCACCTATAGGTTCTCATCATCCTTTTTAGCTAGTTTGCACACCCAAATCACTTTTTTAACTCTCAAATTAGATAAGTACTTAGTTTTCCTCGTGTTTTACACAACCATTTCATCGTTATATCATTGTTTATTATATTAATAAATATATTCTTGATTGTATGGTTAGTGTGGATTAATTTAGTTAGAATATTCTAATTGTAACATTCATATACCTCTTTATTTTATTTAGGGTGTAGACATTCAGTGAATGTGACCCTTGATCAAACCCTAGATGTCCCCAGGGATTCTCCTTCTTTATTTGGTATATGATCCTCTTCCTATCCCTCGAATTTGTTTTTATGTGTGGAATCATGACTTATCCTCAAATATTTTATAATATTAGCCTCAAAATTAAGGGCCCACTCTCTCAATCTGATATATTCTATTGTCCCTTTAAATAGTTTCATGCTCATACCGAGCTTAAGAGAGGAATCAACCCCATGCCCCAACCTCTATTGGTTCATACTTACATTGATGTATAATATGAGATCATTCCTATTACTACAAAACATCTACCCCGTTTTTATCCTCTCATGTTCTTATGGGTCCCAAAGTCAATGTGGTTATTATAAGGCATAGTGACAAACCAATTCGGTGAAATCCACCTTTACCTCTACCACTGCAACTCCAATTGTTAGGCCTTATACCCCTCTTATTGGGCATGATATACTAATGTAATTAAGTAATATAGGTATGTTAATATTTATCTTTTGGAATTACTTGAGAAATCACATGTTTACAAGGATATCCTTTATGAAGCTTTGAAATCTATTACGTTTTCATTGATATACAACCTATTGCCTTTGTATCTATTATGGATACATTTAAAACCATGAATAAGGCGATTTATTTTATTCCTATTGATATTCCTTCTAAATATGGTGTGAATCAATTCCCACTATTTCTTATTATTTCCCACCTTTAGGATTTATCATCAAGTGTGTCTTGATTGATCTTGGTCTAGTTTAAATATCTTCATTGGGTCCTTGCTTAGACAAATGGGTATATCTATGGATACAATTGATAAGACTAGTACTAATATATGAGGATTTGATAAAATCACATGTTCTACATTGGGCAATATCTCCTTGGACCTCTTAGTTGGCCCTAAGAATCTCCCTACTATATTTTTCATCATGGCTAATACTCTTCATTACAACCACCTCTTAGGATGCCCTTGGATCCATGCTATGGAGGCCATCCCATGTACTTTATATTGATGTGTCAAATTTATATATGATGGTTATGAATACACTATTATCACTAATGATGAAACTTTAAAATATTGAAAAATCGAATCCTATGATTCTCATGAGTTTATTATCGCTTTTCCATTGCACGTCATTCCTATGAATAAGTTACATACATATATGGTTCATGAAACAAGAAATTGCTTTGTTGCTTTACATATTTTGTGTAACCATTGATTCAAAAACCATGAGTCCACCTTCTCTCTCTACCACGAGAGGTCCTAATCGATCAATATCACTCAATAATATCTCCTCCATCTATTACCACCACTCCTCCCGACTTGAAGCGGCTAATGTGGAATAATAAGAAAAATTTGTTGATGATTACTTTGATAGTGGTTTTGATTCTATCTTTCATTTAATGATGATTTTTTGTGGAAGCTTATTTAAATACTATAGATGAAGATGAGTCCATGTTTCATTCTATTTTGTCTCGGGTTGTGCATTATCAACTTAAATCTACAAATGATACTACTCGTTGTAAAAATCACTATTACTTCCACACCTATAATTCTTGATAACTCTCTAAGCCCATCCAATAACACTAATGTTGATGATACGACACCCATTATGGCTAGTCATGATGTTATGTAGCACATTGTTAATGTGTTTGATCCTATGGATGCTTTCAAATCATTACTTATTCCTGGATATCTCAACATGCATCAAGAAATGTTAGCTATCGTAATTGGTCCTAACTTAAATTTCTAGTTATGCTTCATCGCTTTACTACATGAATACCCTAATGACCTATAAATGCCTTTTGTGACTACCATCATATATCATGATGCTAGAATAATTGTCAAATCATATTTGTTAAAATCAATGATCTCAAAGTATGTGAGGTTCAAGCACGTAAATTAAATAAATAAAACAATATATGAATTAATTAAATAAATTAAATTTAAAATATAATGCATTAAAATGAAATAACACGGGAGACATTATTTTACGAAAAATCCAAAGGGTAAAAACCACTGTGCAAAACACGGTAATATTTCCATTACTAAGAAACATGGTTTCTGATCCAAGTAAAACTCCATTCACCTCACTTCTCTCCACCATGGTAATTCACCACATGTATTCCATACATTTGATTTGTGTTTTTCACGACCCCCGCAAGTCAAATATAAATAATTTGATCGGGTGTGACTTCTCGCAAGCACCCCAAATATTTAATAATTGATTTATAAAAACCAATTAAACCATAAACATAGAGTTTATATTAAATAAATTAAAATATATAATATTATAATTTATTTAATTATAAACTATAGTTTATATACCTAGAACACTTAATATTAAATGTTCTAACACTCCCCCTTAATATTAAGTGGGGATCATATGCCAAAGTTACTTGTTTATACAACATGATTTACAATCCTTAAACCATAGTTAAGGTTTAGGCTAGCATATCACATTTGAAGGATTTATACACCTTCATCATGCTAAACTTACCTTTTGGTACAAAAGGATTTGGAATCCATAAATAAGAAGTTATGATTTAGGATAAGCATAATTTGTGAGACTACATCTCATAATTTGTCATGGAAAATTTATACCAAAGCATCTCTAGGATCCTTTTATAAAGTAAGGACCTCCTTTACAACATGATGCAAAATTCTTTGGACTACACAAGTAAACTTAGAGTTATAGAGGTGAAGGAGTAAACACAAGGAAAGTCGCTAAGAGGTGGCATTTCCATGCACACTCCCCTAAATGGAAACTCTGAAAGGTCAAGCATTGCACAAAACTTGTAGAACTTTATAGCACACAATGGCTTCGTAAACATATACTGCAACTTGATCTTCAGTCAGGCAGTACTAGAGATCTATATCACCGTAGAACACCTTCTCTCGGATGAAATGCATATGAATCTCTATATGCTTCGTTATATGATAGTGAACTGGATTATTAACAAGAGTAATATAACTCTTATTATCACACAGAAGAGGAGTACTTCCTTTAACTTCCATGTGAATCTCTTCCAATAGCTATTTTAGCCACGTGGATTCTTTCATTTCTTCAATTGCAGTTCTATATTCTACCTCAATAGAAGAGA
The DNA here is from genome assembly GCA_018340775.1 of Taxus wallichiana var. yunnanensis. NCBI lineage: Eukaryota > Viridiplantae > Streptophyta > Pinopsida > Cupressales > Taxaceae > Taxus > Taxus wallichiana. Next base: position 193,447,009 of record CM031239.1, read on the forward strand.
TGAAGACTATTGTTTGCTTTTATTGCTCTAAGTAGTGGCACATGTACCAAACTTGAACACATATCTAGTCGTATATTTTCTATCTATCACATCACCAAAGCATGGTTAGAATCACAATATCCATATAAACATGCATTATCAGAAGAAGTATAATGTAAACCAAAATTAATTGTTCCTTTAATATATCTCAATATTCTTTTGGCTAACTTCCAATGATCTTGATATGGTTCCTGCATAAATATAGATGTAATACCCACCGCATATGCAATGTCAAGTCTAGTAATAGTTAGATAAATAAAAATACCTATAAGTTGTCGGTAAAGAGTATGATTAGATTTTCACATGCAAGTTTAAGATCAAGTTTACAACCAAATTAAATAGGAATAACAACTAGTTTATAATCTATTGTATTAAATATTTTAAGCAAGTTAGTAGCATATTGTGACTGAGATACAACAATATAATTTTTATCTTGAAAAATTGCCATGCCTAAGATATGATGCAATCGTCCTAAATCAATCATTTCAAAATATTGTTTCAATTTAGCTTTAATTTTGAAAATTAAACTATTAGAATTTTTAGTAATAAGCAAATCATCAACATACAATACATTAAGAACAATCTGATTATTTCCAATTTTAACAAAAATATCATTATTAGAAGAACAATTAGTGAAACCGATATCTTTGAAAAAACCATTTATTTTTGCATACCAAGCTCTAGGAGCTTGTTTTAAACCATATATAGATTTTTTCAGTTTACACACATAAAGTTTTTTCCAGGTTCCTCAAAACCTTTAGGTTGAGTCATGTAAATTTATTCTTTTAAATCACCATTTAGGAATGCATTCTTAACATCTATTTGGTGGATTTCTCAACCATATTGAGCAGCTAAGGCAATAAGAATCCTAACAATGCTCATTTTTGCAACATGTGCAAAGGTTTCTATATAGTCGATACCAAGTTTTTGAGTAAACCCGTGAGCTACCAACCTGGCTTTGAACTTATCAATATTTCCATCGACCTTATATTTGATTTTGTAAAGCCACCTAGAGCCAACAATACTATGTTTTTCTAGAGGAGGGACAAGATCCCAAGTTTGATTTTTTATTAAGGCATAATATTCAACTTTCATAACTTCTACCCATCTTTTATCGTGAGATGCTTCTTTGAAATATTGGGGTTCCGGCTCATACATAGTCATTAAGGCATGATAGGTATGGTGACTTCGCTAAGGTTATTAGGATTAGAATTTTGAAGAAGAGACTAAGCCCATTTAGGTCTTTTAGTTATAGAGGAAATATGAAGAGACTCTTTTTCAACTACAGAATCATTATTAACATCTATTTGATCATCACAATCATCATTATCAAGATCATTGTTTTCTAATTCATTAGGTTCATCATAAACAATAGAAATAGAAGAAGATGAAGAAGAACAAAAGGGTTTTTCTAAGATTTTAACATTCTTGTTCTCAATAACTTCACATTTTGCATGATCATAGATCCTAAGACCTTTACTTTTCTTCCATAGCCTACAAAGATGCATGGATAAGAGGTTTGATCTAACTTCTTCCTTTTTTATTTAGGAATGAATATAGAGCATATCAAACTCAAACATATGCAAGCTTCCTATCTACAGGTGGTGGTGAAGGAGACTCTATAAATCCTTTGAGACTGGGGAGAATGTGGATATCACAATCAATGGACCGAGGCTTTCCTCCTCGGGAACGGGTCATCACGGTCCCTTGGTACCTTACGAAGAGCTTGGATTTGGAATCGGGTTAGACATTTTGAGACTGTGTTACCTCCTCTACTAAGCTTGTGCATTGTGTGAATAGTCATGCTTTCCGGTAGGAATGCTAGCGAGCTCATTCACAACATTCCGTGGACCTATTTGGGGTCCTCCAAGTGTCTTGTGAGATATAATCTCCACTTCACGTTGTCCTATTATGTGATTCCATTCGACACTTTTCATACCTATGCCACCATCCTTCCAAATGGGTTGAAATAGGATTTTAGTGCAAGGCATAAGCAACCATTGAAGCTTAATGGAAGGCGGATTTTGTAGATGTAGTTACTAACAATGGGGGTGGAAAGACCCCAAGTGTCACTTTGCCACTCACAGCAGAATAATAAAAACAAACCCATAATTCATAAATCCTCCATTATGTCAACAAAACGTAGATTGTACAAGCAAACATCATCTCTTATATATACACAAAATATTGGCAAACAACTTATCCACATATAATATTGCATGATGCAAATTTGTTGAATTTGTAATGTTAACAAGTAATTACGTCAATAATTATTTTTCTAAACTAGATCAACGTGAGCAAATGCCAACACACGGATATCGACGACTCTAGGTTCTTTGGTCATATCCATGTCGCGCATGTGCATTTGGTTCTCTGGACCCCACCAATTCTTCTCATACTCAAAGCTTTGACCATCTATCACAACGACAAACCTACATCCAATGTTTTAAAGGAAAAACAAGTCACGGGTGATGAGGCCTACCACTCCACCAACATAAGCCATCTTAGTCTACATGTTATTTACTCATTGGTTGCACAAGTGCTTGACTTAATGTAGAGGATAAATGCATCCTCTACAAAGTCGTTACACTTTGAAATTTAAAATTATACACATGGAGTGTGGAAGGTATAAGAGAGTACATAAAAATACGTGCCTAGCTAAAACCATGTTAAACATGAGAAAAACATTTCTTATTTAAATGTCCATGCCCGATACATGTCTTTGTCTTTGAACAAACCGGGCGGTCGTTTTCAAAGCTCTATTGTGAACAATTTTAAAGAGTTTGTCCTTTATGATAAGAGGTCCCCCAAAGGGTTTCACTTTCCTCCTTCCACCTTGGAATGCACATTTTGTTGTCTTTCCTGACTTGTTCTCCTCCTCGAGATCCCTATAGAGAGAATGCATGGTCTCTCCCTTGCACCTTGCTTGACTTTGTGCTAACATCGAAGATTGTACTTTCACCGAGCTCGAATTGATCCCTCAACTTCGATCTATATTGGATTTGCATTTGGTTTTGGGATCAATAGCACCTGGTCTTTACATCGAGGGTCCTCTAAGATCAACATTGTATTGCATCATGGATCCCATATTGAGTATTGCGATTCATTATTACTTGTATCTAACAACTCCTCACATCATTGGCGGGATCACCCAAGGTTGCATCTTCCCTAGACTAGCCGATTGCTTTGCAAGTCACATGTGGTGGTTAAACATAGGATTGGTCGAATTTGCAAATGATTAGATGACGTAGGTTACACGTATTCCCATTCATGACATACGAATTGACATCTCTTCTAATAGATTCCATCATTAAGATTTGTTTGCTCATCAATAGATTATAATCTTCACACCAATCAACCGACTTATAATCTTCAAGGTGATCAATGAATTATAATATTCAAACTGAAACGTTCCCTATTTATAAGCTTGGATGAGCTAGAGGATCGAAGGAAGATCCGAGACACACACACACATACACAAAATATTTTTCTTCTTTTCATCAATACCTCAAACATTAATTATGTTGATATGCATTTTTGAACGCGAGTCTTAGTAGTTGTGCTACGATACACATTGGGGAAATGAAAGGTCGAGGTTTTGTGTTGGTGGTCATTAACGGATGGTGTCATGAGGACTGCTGACGAGGGGAAACTCTAATCGTTAAAAAGAAATCCTAATCGTAAATGTGCCTTAAATCGATGACATAAAGAACCCTAAACACAAAGTTTATGTATCTAACATATGTAAAGTTTGGGATTCAAACATATGCAAGTTTTCCTTGGAAGTATTCATTGACCACACCTTGCTTTTTGAGATGTCTTCAAAGTACATCACCTCAAAGACGTGCACAAAGTGCCTTGAAATTATTGACACAAATGACACGTGTTTCACATATGTCCTGGTCACAACGAAGAAGATTTTTGTGTAGGTTCCTTAGCATTTTCACACCCATGGACTTCTCCTCCCCTTCATCGTCCCTCTTCCTCCTCATATGTTAATCTCCCTCAAATTTAACTTCTTGAGTGCATCTCCTTGAGCATTTCCATAGGACATTTCACATGCCATTGCTACTTCAAACCTAAATACAATCCATGTGGGTGATTTATTGCATTGTTAATGCATTTTTGACTGTTTGCCCAAAATTTCACCTGATCTGATATATTATCTGGGCAAAAATTTGATTCCATTAAACCCATCATATTTAGCTTGTTCAGAGATATTTTTGGAATTGATCTTTCAAAAACCTGGTATAAAATAGTTTATCTGCATAAAAACCTCCGACCTGGAGTCTATAATGGACGGAGATGAAACACACCTTGACAACAATGAGAGTTCCATCGTCACCTTCCCAAAACGCAGGCAGAAACAACTTGTATTTGACAGTCGCTATGGTTGGGTGTAAGTGTCGTGACTTCATACATAGTATTAACATTTATTTACTCTCACTATATTTTGTCTCCATTCAGATACGATGAGTGGAGGAGCCCTGCCGAAGTAGCTCTGGTTAGAGGTCGAGGCATGTAAGTCATATAAAACAGAGGTCATTATAATTTCGAAATAAATCCCATAGGTTGTAGCAACTCTTTGAAACCCTAGTTTTTGTAATTGTATTATTGAATTTCGGTTGCTTGCTTTAGACTTTTAATGTTTTTGCTTGCAGGTTTTGTATTCTGCCTCTCTCCAAAGCTGCAGCAAAAACTACATTTCAATGGGTAAGCGTTATTATTTCATTTCACTAGTACACTCCTCAGATTTTGCTTCTAATACTCAATCCCAAATAGTTATTTGGAATAAACTAAACTCAGTTTAACAAGCACTCGTAAACGACTATTTAGCCAGTGGTATATCTTAATCAAGGTATAGCTCACCAAGTGCGGGAATTTGATTTGAACCGAATTCTTGAAGTTGATCTAGTAATCACATGCTATTTCTATTTGAATTCATGGAAAGCTATGGTTGACCTAGTTCTCTTTGGGTGAGATTGGGAATTTTCAGAGACGGGAGAAGGGGACGCCTAGAAGTGCCCCAAAAATCTTAAGAACAATATTAGAACAGAAAACTAGTAGCAGAACCGGGACCAGGACTGGACCTGGACCGGCTGGGAGCTGGGGCTGCCACCCCCCAAATATAGATTGAAAGTTATTAAAGCATTGTGAACAATAAAACCTTCTAATGTACCTTATTTTCTTTGCTATTGTTTTGAGGGTCACAATCAGCTTTGTTATAGCAGTACAAGATAAAAACCTTCTAATGTGTACAGTTTTTAGTTTTTGGTTTTAGTATATTTATTGGACCCATGTTATTTTCTTGAGCTTGTCAAGATTCAAGTGGCCCTACAAGAGCAAAATGCACTTCCCAATCTTCCTCGAGGGTAATGTTTTCACAGTACTAAGTCAACTCCTTTTTATGCTTAGTAGATATGATTAAATGGAATCGAAATGAAATGACATGATTTCAATTATGTCCACGAGAGCTTACGGTCTATGGGACCCTGTATTGCACCAGTTGTTTCAACTGTTCAGAGATTCGTGGGATGGGTTGTATCTTCAAGGCAATTGCATCTCCTCTTACTAATTTGGTTTAACAACTCACCCACCTCTTTAATTCTACCCTCTTCAACTAACTCTACCATATAACCAACTCTTAATATTTTCTTATATTTGACTTGAAGGGTGTCCTTTGGACTTTCAAGGATAAAATACTTCTCCATTTCAACCGCCCCTCTGCTGCGAAGAACACAAACTCATTCCTCCCACTCCTCCTCAGGTGTCGTCCATCTGACTGCCTTACATCTAAGCCTGTGTGAACTGATCCTTAATCGAGCCACGATCATCTTTTCACTCCATTTGATTTCAGCCTCCATGTATGCCTTTTTCAGGATTTTCATAAGTCAGGTTTAACTCTGTAACATACTGCTTTTATTCGGGTTTAAATCTGTAACATAATACTTTCATTCGGGTTTAAATCTGTAACATAATGCTTTCATTCCTTGCTTGTTTTCTTCCTCCACATGACTGTTCTTAACCTTTCATTCACATAGTTTTTAATTTCTTTGTTAAGGTTTGGGCATTCATTTAGGCTGATATCCCATCTACTCATCCATTTGCAGTTTTGTTTCATCCATGTGCTCTTCCTCCTTTGCAGCTCTTTTTCTCTTGTGGCCCTAGGCCATCTTCCGGCTTTTATGTTTTCAATATTTTTCAAATAACATAGTAGCTTGGTCATAACAATTGCCTCCAAAGGGAAAGTGCCTATTTCTGCATGGATTATTTCATATCAAACTGAAGTCTTAATTTTGAAGTTGTTTGTGATTAAATGCTTTTGAATCCTTTTTATTTTCCTCCATTTCAAACTTGATGTGCCACTAGCTCGTATGTATTGTTGATCAGAAACTTCGTTTCGCACGGGTGAAAGTCGACATCTTTGGAAGCCACTAGCAACTTCGAATGATTTAGGGCTTAGGACCTCAGATGCGGATATGGATCTACGGGCGCAGAGAAGATAGATATGTGATAAAAGAAGATAGATCTGCAAAACTGAAACAGATGTGATTAGATAAAAATATGTGGGGTTGCCTGGACAATCCCAGTTTCAAGAGGATGTTAACTCCCTTGAAGGATGTCAACCCCCGTGTCTAGAAAGATAGCAATAAATGATGAACAATAGATATCATGCAGAAATAATGAAATACAAAATGACAAGTAATTGAAATGACGAGGGACTTAGCTTGTGCTTTGATATGGAGATGAACTGGGCATCAGGATGGCAAGATGACGAACAATGGCAAAGATTTCTCCCACACTCCTCACCTCTAACTTCTAACAATGGCAAAAGTTTGCCTTGACCTCAAACTTGCAGAACTTAATTAAGCACTTTCTTCTCCTCTCTAAAAACTTCAATACGTAGAGATTTCATACTTGATTCTTTCTCTTTGGTTCGGTCGAGTCTAGGTCTTTTTGAAAGAGGGGGAAGACCCATATTTATAACTTGGAGGCGAGGTTAGATTGGGGTTAACGAGTAACCGGGGTTAGGTAAAGTAACCCTAGTTAAGAGACATGATATGATCACGCGGGGCTCACGGTTTGACTTATTAGATGGAGTGGGGAGCATGATTGACATGGTAGGTGAGATAATAGATTCCATTTGAAATTAAGAGTGGAGTGTCGGATGGGTATATTATTACCCATAAATTGATATGGGAGATAATGCCAAGATTTTAATTATCAAATGAGTCCACATGGAGCCCATTTGATAATTAATTAATTAAGAGTGAGTAAATAGATGAAATTTGCTCAAATTTAAGAAAAACGAAAAGTGAAAGGGAAAGTTAAATGTAGGAAAATGAATGCGGGATGAAGGAGAGGCGTTACACTAAAAATTGGTGTCTATATTTGCCCCTTTTTCTTGAGTGGTTTGTGATAACAAGCCACGAGACAAAAACACAAAGGGTTGGATGAAATATGTGTCCAAGGATGGATGAAGACATGACCAAAGGCAAGATGCCCCAGGTGAAAAAGGATCGCAATAACAATGAAAAATATGGCGATGACTCCAATATCACATCGGTAGAGAACAATTGCGGTCTCAACGGAGACGGGCGACAACGTTTTACGGACCAGTGAGTGGGTGGAGATCATTGTAGTATGGATGCAAACCGTGATGACCAATGGTTCATAGGAAAACATCAAAATATGCGTAACTGAATGCGAAAGGTATGCGTAATCCTTTGTCTACGAGGAATCGAGCGAAAAATCATGCGTCCGCAAAAAGGTACGAGAAAATAATAATGCCCTCAAACATAGGGCACGAGAAGGAAAAAAGTGAGTTATATGCATCCACAAGTACGAGGATGAAAAGGTGCCCCAACATAGGACACGAAAATTACATAATGGGAGATGGATGTTGAAATAAAATATCCTAGGGGGAACGAGTATGGCCACGAATGTGGATATGAAGAACAAATTGGATAAAATGCCCCAAGAGGGTGTTAAATAGGATGTTGAATACATGTTTCTTAAGAAAGGTTTGTAGTTGAAGGCAAATGAATAATGGGGCGAAGAAAAAGGAAAGCAGATCCCGCTTCTTCGACAAATAGGAAAAGGAGTCAAGCTACTTTTGCGAAAAAGTAGAGTAAACATTCGTGGAAGAGAACAAGATCAGATGGGTGATGGCCGTTATGGTATCCTTGAAGATGAAAATACTATGGGAAGAAATTCTTAGAAATGGATATGATGATGCCCCTGCGAGAGGACTAGACGAAGATAAAAGATGCGACAAAGTTCTCCAAAAGAGAAGTTAATGTTGTAGAGAGAAGAACGAGAACGGGATGTAATGAAATGGATCGACGGTGGTACATAAACGGAGAAACATTAGAATTGATTGTGAATGCTAGGTGTGAAGGATGTGTTGAAGGACGTAATGAGAAAGAGAAAAGGGAATGGAATGGAAAGGAGTGGTTGATTATGAGAAGAGAAAGAAAGGTTGAAGGTGAAGGTGATAGGGGTATGGAATAGAGGGACGGAGATGGAGGAGAAAAGAAGGAATGAAAGGGGAGGAAGAGGATAAGAAAGAAGGATGGACATGAAAGAAGAAGACAAGAAAATGATAGAGTAGAGGGTGAAATTATGAAAAAAGGAGAGAGTTATTTAAAACGAAAGGCGTGAAGGAGGGTGAGCAGCGAGATGAAGGGAGAGAGGTAATGAAAATGAAGCGAAACGATAGAGCAAAGAAGATTGAAGGAGCAGATCATGATGAGGAAATCCAAGGCAAAGAATATGGAACTGACCGCATGGAAATGCATGTGGATGGTGAGATGATAAAAAAGATGGGACAATGTTGAAGAGCTAGGTTATCGATGGGGAAGTAAGAAGGAAGCGAGGTAGAATTGGTAAGAATACGATACATGGGAAGTCAAAGAAAACCGGGGGTAGAAAGGAGGAGAGGACAACGAAGGACATTATTTAGAAGGAAGGGAACCAAGAACAGAGATATTCGGTAAAGAGTGAGCAGATCGAAATGTAAATGTAAAGAGAAGCTAGAGGGGAGGAATGAAATAGATTGGAAAAGATGCGAAGATGCGTGAGATGAGGATAAGTTGATGACGAGAAAATAGAGAGAGGGTGTATGATGAAGACAATAAAGAAATTAGCAAGGAAGAATGGAAGATGGAGAGGTGACGAAGAAAAAGAGAGGAAGGGATATAAGAGGGAATGCCAGCGAAGGGATGTTAGGAGAAATCCACCGATAATGATTGGTAGGGAAGGATGGGACAAAAGGTGATAAGAGGGAAAAAGTAAACGAGGAATGGAAGCGGAACGCCAATGAAGGGATGTTAGGAGAAGTCCCCCGATAATAATCAGAGGGCACAAAGGAAGGAAGGAATGAAAATAGAATGGAGGAGGTCAAATGGAAGGAACAAGGCCGTGCAGAATGGGGATGAGTGATTTTTAGGAGAAGTCCATCGATAATTATTAGCGGAAATGGAAGATGATGATGAAAGAATGTTAGGAGATGATCAATGACAATGACGGGTAAGTATGGGGGTAGATATGTGGGAGAACTCTAGAAGATGGAGTGGAAAGAGTAAAGAAAGGAGGGATAACGATGTGTGCGAAGATGAAGGCGAGGAGAGGATGTAGTGGATGAGAATGAACGAGAGAAAGATGAAGAAACAAGACACGAAATGAATGGGGAAGCAACGGTTAAGTAAGATTACCAAATGAGGGATGATGGAGATGAAAAGGGGGCAAGTAGGAAGTGGTGTTTGCGAGAATGGAAGAGGAGGTGTTTGCGAGAATGGAAGAGGAGGTGAGAGGATGTGATGATGGGGAATGACGAGAAAATGTAGATGGTGAGAATGTGGAGTCTTTGGCGAGTGCGGGATGATAGATCATCCTTAAGAAGGACTCTTAAGTAAGATTGTCAGCCGCAAGAGGAGTTAAGTAAGATCACCAAACTGGCAGTGACAATATGGAAGGAGAAAGACAACATTGTATTGGGTACAGGTGTGGAATGGTTGGTTGGAGCAGACGATTACGACGAGAGATGGGAGACAAAAGATGAGGGAAATATGATGGGATGTGGAAGGGTCATATGGAAAACTAATCTTAAGAGAAACTCTTAAGTAAGATTGCCATGTGACGGGGATGGTTAAGTAGGATCGCCAAGCCGAAGAAGAAGAATGATGAAAAGACTGAGCGGTGTATACCAAAATGGAACAAGAGATGAAAGGAGGTGATAACAAGGAAACAAAGGAGTGTGATATGAATGGATTGAGGAATATATGTAACTGTAGATGGAGAGTGTAAGGGCAATCCTTAATTGGGATGCCCACATGGTGGGAGTGATGATACCAAAATATGATGCGGAAGAGGCAAAGCGAAAAGCCGAGAGGAAATGAAAGGAAGACACACAAAGTGGTGAAAGGGGATAGAAAGGTGAAAAGGATGATGTGGGGATAAGAAGTTGCAGGATAACGAACTCTCCTTGAGAAGGATTCTCAAGTAGGATTCGCAAATTGCAACGGAGATCAAGTAGAATTCGCAAACTGAAAAGTGTATTTGTGAGAGTGTTCATGGATATTATGGATAGATATAGAATTCATAGTGTGATTTTGATAAAAGATGACCGATGAGATGAATGAAACATAATCATAAAGAAGGCATACAGGGAAACCATGCTTCAAACTGGATTGGAGATAAACAAGAAAGGTTACCACTCAAGGCATTGCACTTGCAGCCAATAACAGGTGTTAACACATAATCAATGATAGTTATACCAATAGACCATGAGGGAAATATGGATGAAAGATGCCCGTAATCCTAATGTCGACATGACAAAGGGATGGAGACCTTCATGACGCGGGAAGAGGATCTTCATAGGTGGTTATTCCTAGAACTATGCCCCTGACTTTGGGAAGGGGAAGAACAATAATAGAAGAAAGTTGATCAAATGCGGAAACCTTCCAAATGCCATAATAAAAGAGTAGCCATCCTTTTAAGGTATGGTCTACTTTATACATAATATGGATGGCAAGAATAATATGTATGATAGCCGTCCTTCGAGGGATCGGTCTATTTCTTTTGATTTTGCTTTGATTTTGATTTGTATGCTTTTCTTTTTCTCTTTCTTTGTTTTCTTTCTTTGTTCTCTTTTGTATGAACAACCTGTCCTTGAGGATCAGTCTTTTTGACAACTTTGATTTTTTGCTGTTTGCATACATGGATTTTAACTTTACATGGGGGAGAGTTGGGAATAGCTAAGTAGACCACTTAGGAGGGGATGATGATGTACAAGAGACACCCCTGGACCCTTTTGCATGATTGTAATAGGAGAATGAGAGGGTGATGGATGTAATGATTATGGGATTCTCACCAAATGGGAGAACTTATCCGTAATGAATATGCTATGAGTAGAGCGTGGTACTCATATTCAAGGTCATATCAAAGTAGTGACGGTGAGACCGCATAATTCATATCATTACCATGACGGATGAAAGATATGACTAATTGCTCATTGGTAGATATGTTGTTGATGAAGAGATCGTGCAAGTGCAATGCATTAAGAGGTTCTATCTTTGGTTTACCACCAAGGGAGAGAAGACATTAAAGTTGCGACAAGATGAGAGCTTGCAAAGGATTAGATGTGATAGATAATGGAAATAAAACTATGTCCTTAAGGAAGCAAAAATATGACCACAACGGTGGATTTTGATGAAAATAAAAGGTGCCCCAAGAGAGACACAAATATGGCCACAATGGTGGACTTTAATGAAAATGGAAATATGGTCCCTCAACGGAAGGACAAAAATGGCCACAAAAGTGGACTTAAAATGAGATGAAGATTTGGACAAAATTAGTTTAGATTGGATGAATTTGGATGAGGTAAATAAAACAATGTCGAGAGTGAGGTCCCCTAGTGTCAAGGAGTCAGACGGACGATATGTTCAAGGCGAGGAAGGCTACGCCCCAATGAATTAAATGTGGAGGAGTTAAAGGATGTCGAAAGAGTTTAGATGAGATTGTTTTAAATTTGGATGGATAAACGATCGGAGACCATAAGTGTGTTTGGCAAGATAAGCGGTATTGATGAACAATAGAGGACCTTCCTTAGGAGGAATGTCATGTGCAAGAGGGATGTTAAGGGATGATGTGGATGAAGGAATCGTGGGAAACCTGACGGATGGGATATGAATTGGATTTAATGTAGATAGAGAAGGATATTTTTCTGAATGAGGAAATCATCTTTCTTAATAAGGTTGTGGATGATTGTCCGAAAGGCCTTACAATGTTCAATGTCATGGCCCAGGGTACGATGATAAGCGCAATTGAAATTGGGCTTGAACCATGATGGCTTTGGACTATGGGGATTGAAAGCTTGAATGGGAGGAAGTGTGATGGTAGATATTCGAACTAAATGTTGAAAAATGTCTGCGTAAGACCCAATCTAAGTGTTATGAGGAAGATAACTCTTATGATGTTTTGGCTTGGTTTTACGTATTGATATAGATTGGATGGGTATGATGATAAGCGTAACTGCAATTGGGCTTGAACCATGATGACCTTGGACTATGGGGATTGAAAGCTTTAATGGGAGGAAGTGTGATGGCAGATATTCGAACTAAATGTCGAAAAATGTCTGTGTAAGACCCAATCGAAGTGTTATGAGGAAGATAACGCTTATGATGTTTTGGCTTGGTTTTAGGTACTGATATAGATTGGATGGGTGAATTATGTATTTTGGAAGAAAAATCAAATTTGGTTGAAGGATTGTATTGTTTGGATTGAGAATTAGGTAAGGATGTACATTGGATGGATAGATTATATGTCTTGGACGACAAATCAAATTTGATTGGAGGATTGGATTGTTTGGTTGTTAATTTATTGTTGCGAGATGTCGTAGATGGAAGGACTGATCCTAAAATAGACGTGGCTTTGGATTGTCGAAAAGAGGGAAAATTTGAATGTTTACGAGGATACGCAGGGGACTGTCGGGGATGTTTGCCACGAGCCTTAGACTTTGATCGAGAAGATTTACCCTTAACAGGTATGATAATAATCTCATAGAGGATCTGATCGGGGGTGGTGTGGATATTGATGGAGAAAATGTCCTAAAAAAGAAGAGGATATTAATGGAGAAATAAGTGTTTGTATGATACAATTAATGAGATTTATGTGAGATGTGGATTATTTAGGTTTTGGCGTGGAAAGAGTTAATTTTGTAGAATGCAAACCATATTTATTTGACTTACATGGGGGTGTTTGTTCGATAGATGTTCCAAAGGGTATCTTTGATAGGGTTGCAGATCGAGAAGAGTTGGTCGTTGTGATAGAAGGATTAAGTATAGAGTATTGGGATAGACTGGGTGATGTGGCCATGGGCAAGGATATAGGTAAAGATTTCAAGGTAGGGATAGATGGATTTGTTGATATGATAGATATAGGGGTAGTTGGGATAGATAGGGATGTAGGTATATTTGGGATATTTGGAGATGTGGGTGAAGTGGTATGTATACTCGAAGCCGATGTGGATGTGGTTAGGGTTGTTGGTGTGGTCGGTACGAAAGAAAGTGTAGAAGGAGGAACTGGGATTGATTCTAAGGATGGTATGATGGGTAAAGGTGGAATGGATGGAGGTATGGTAGTCAAACCTACTAAAGGGGATGTGGTAATTGATGGAGTAGACATTATAGGTAATGCAACAAATGCAGGAGTATTATCGGGTGTAGAAGTAGGTGGGACTGGTTGCTTCATAAATGCTTCGAGGGGTAAGAATGATATGTTTCTAATGGGGTTGATGTCGGAGGTGGGGTTGTAAAGGTACATGTGGTAGAAATGAGTTTAGTTGGGATGGTTGTGAGTAATGTAGGTGTAGTAATAGGTGTGTTTGATGCAAATGTGGGTGAAGGAATAGATGTGAGAGATGTAGGGATATGTGTGGATATCAATGGGGCTGAAATAGGTGCTAAGGATGAATCGATGTGGTGGATTGGGGCATGATTGAAGTGGATGAAGTAGATGGTATAGTCAAATTTGATGTAGATGTGGTAAGGGTAGGAGAAGGTATAGGTTCAGGACAAGTAGTAAAAGTTGATATAGGTGTGATAGTTGTAGATACGAAGATTTCGAATAAGGAGTGGGAATAATGTCCAAGGTAGGAACATGTGGGAGTCATCGCGAGATAGGATCTTGATTGGTGTTAAGTGTTAATAGTGTAAGCATTGTGATTTGAGATATAAAGGGGGTGGCTTGATTTGTTAGTGGTTGATTAGGTAAAGTTTGAGTAGTGGAGCTATCGATTTGGATATCCCCTTGATTTATGAGTTGTTGGACACGATCTTTGAAGGAACGACATTTCTCAATGTCGTGACCTTTGACCCGATGATATTTACAATAGTGGGCTTTGTGATACCAAGCAGGCTTGGCTTGTGAATTGTCCATGGGTCATATGGGTGGAAGTTGGATGGAGTTTACGGCCACCAACTTATCAAATACGGAGCTATATGATTCTCCCAAGGGGGTATAGTTGATTGTTGGTTGAGGGGCTTGTTGTTGAGGCCATGTGTTGGATATAGATGCGGATGAGGGTTTAATGACCACAGTGTTGGCCGCACCCTTAAATTTGTCGTTATGTGTGAATGGTTTAGTAGATTCGATTTTAGGTTTAATTGAACTTAGTTTAAGATGACCTTGTTCAATGGCACAAGTTTTGAGTTTGTGAGCCATTGTGAAAGCTTCATCAAAGGTTCAGAATGATTGGATTTGCAAAGTAGATATATGTTTTGCACACGAACGCGAGAATAGTTCGATGAGTTTGGTTTGTGGAAGAGTGAAGGACAATTGGTTTATAACGCCATGCCATCGTGCGACAAAGTCGGTGATGGGCTCATCTTCAAACTATCGGATGGTGTATAGGTCAACGATAGTGGTTTTGTGTGCAATATTGATAGAAAAGTATTCTAAGAACAACTGCGCAAGTTGGGTGAAAGAGAATATGGAATATTGTGGGATATGGTTGTACCAGTCCAACGCAGGACCAAACAAGGACATGGGGAAAGTGTGAAGCAGTAGATCGTGATCATGCACAATAAGACAACATGCGTGTTTAAATGCGTGGAGATGTTGTTGGGGATATTCCTTGTTGTTGAACTTCGTAAAATTAGGAAGTTTCCAATGAGGAGGGTACGGTTTGATTGGAACCGACGGATGAATTGGTTCATTACAGATTTGTTCATAGGATAATGTATCCTTAGGTGCCAAGGTGGCGGCTTCTAGAGTAGCCAACCTATTCATTAAAGCATGAATTGGATCATTTGACGCGATGTTAGGTTGAAATTGGATTGGTTGTGTGGTTTGAAATGTAGTTTGATAAGGTGAAGGGTATGTTTGTGGATGTGTGAGTATTTGGGGCATCGTTTGATAAGGTGGTTGATAAACTTGCGGGTGGGATGTTTGTGAAATTGTTTGATAAGACGGTTGATAAACTTGTGGGGTGTGCAGTGTCTGGGAACTGTTTGGTAAGGATTAACATGTGTCATGGGTTGAGATTGACTTTGAACAATAGGGACATGATGTGTTCGTTGAAGTTGGGTAGGTTGTTGTGGTAAATGATAAGTGGGGATATGAGTGTTAAGGGGTTGAGACGGTTGGAGCATAGGATGGGTAGGAATGCAGGTATTCAAAGGTTGAGATTGTTTGATGGGCATACTAGTAGTGGCGGATGAAATAGAATTGACAAAAAGGGATGTGGGTGGAATGTGATCCACCAATTGAGGAGATTGAGAGGATCGAGAGATTGTGGGGGATTTAGGAAATATGAAATCATATATGGGGTTAAGAGGCGGTCCAAGAGTTTCTAAAGGAGCCGGAGATGGTGGTGTGGTTGGTTTAGGAAGATTGGCTTGGTAAGGGATATGAGGATTGGTTTCAAGGTGGGAATGATTGTGGATGACATGGTCCTCATGAAGTGAGGCCATGGAGATAGAGGGTTGGGTAACTGAAGGCATGATTTTGAGTTTAGAATCTTGTTGGGAGATATCATTAGGGAAGTGACGTCATTTGATGTAGCGGATTGTTGTTTTGTTTCGTCTTGAGTAAGAGTGACCGCAGGCATGAAATAGAGAAACATTTGTTTATGTAATTTGTTGACAAACAAATCAAGCAACATATTTTTTATCATCATGATTAATTATGAGATGTGAAAAAAGTAAGATGGATAATGAAGGTGCCTAAAGAACGGAAGTCTAAGGCTGGTTTTAGGTAGTTTTGGCTTGGGAGATGTCTGAAATGGTTGCTGTTGGGTGTTCAAGTCCCAATCAGTTAACCAAGTGAGAGGAGTGTTTCGATGTGTTGATTTTGTTTGTGAAGTTTTAGGCTGTGTGTGATAATGTGTGATGCTAGAGAGTTAAACCCCTATTTAAGCTATGTGATTAGGTAGGATGCAGAAAAGAAAGGTTCTTTTTAAGCCAAAACGAAATGTGACATTCGATGCAGATAATCACAAAGAAAATGGAAAGTTCAATGCAAAAAGAGAAAAAGCGAGAAAACACGGAGAGCGCTTTTCCTGTTATTTGATGAAAGCGCCAACAAGTGGCCTAGAATGTCCGAGTACCCTAAAATTGCACCGTGTATGATGTAGGAGGGTTCGGAGAAAGAGAGTTTAGGTGTGTTTTTGTTTCAATGGTTATCTTTGACGGAGTAACTTTGTCTCGTTTGTAAATTTTACCCGCAAAAGAAAATAAATGTAATTAGCACACGTGGTTAAAATGATATAGTTGTCAGTAAATATTTTGTGTACAAATAGTGTCGTCGTAAAAATAATTAACCTAATTAATTAACAAAATTGTAGTAATTAAGATACGAAAACTAGTAAACTATAAATTAGAAAATAAACTAGGGAATAATAACTTCATGAAATAAATGATCAAAGAAATCACAAAATACTTGAAGTGATTGGAAATGAAAAAATGATACAATAAACGATGATTGATATGAAATTATGAATGGTAGTTTTGTTTTGTTTTTCTATTTCTTGAATGATAAAGAAGACAAACTATAACCAATGAAAGTCAAACAAGTTATTAAATGGATCGGTCAGTCGGTCGGTTTGTAGTGGAAATGGGGGTACGTGGTCAATGTGAAATGAAAGGGGTCGGTGGGTCGATGTGATGGCAAAGTATGAGGTGGAGATCCAAACTCCCGCTGACTGGATTTCTATGGTGCTACACACCGTAAATGTGTTTAAAAGAATTGTAAGACACCTGCTATAAGGAGATTATACGATTATTACCCCGTAAAGCGTGCGTGAATTTGAAAACCGAGCTAGGAACATTAGAAGCATTAAGCATCGTAATTTTGTGAGTTGGATGTTTACTTTCTCGCCAAGTACCCACAAAGCTTCATGTGAATTTGAGCGAGACAGAAACATCTAGAAGCATTCAAAGATCGGGATTTTGTGAGTTGGATGTTTACTTTCTCTGTGGTCGTCTAATGCCCAGGCTCAAGAATTATTATAGAAAGCCTTAAAACAATTGGAGAAGAGTTTATGTATGCCCGTTTTAGCCAAGAAGTGGGCTGTGAGGGGTCGTGGTGTAGCATCCACGTGATGTGTGTGTGTTGGGAACAAGAAACTCGCAGAGAAAAGGAAGATCGCTTGATGTGAGTTGAATTTCACAAACAATGTTCAAATTACAAAGGGAACATATCAAATTCTATTGTGGCAAGCAATACGAGTTGTAAAGAGATGTAGAGAGGATATCTTTGTAGATGGAGAAAAACTAAGGGCATTGAGGGATGAGACGACCTTGCTGCAGAGAGCGCGACATCCAAATGTCGTCCAGTTTCTAGTTACCATAACTTAGAGAAGTCCCATAACTCCGAGGGCTCGGGCTAGATGGATAGGGAGCTCGGTGAGGGAATAGTGACTTGGCCGATTCAATAATAGTTTAGGGGGTGGCTTGGTAAGGGTTTGGTGTGTGCGAGGTGGATGGTCAAGGAGAGGGCTGCGTGGAGTTGGGAATGAGTCAAGTTGGGTCGTGTTAAGGGAAGTAGTGGGAAGCGAGTGGAGGATGGCTCGGTTGGATTGGAGATTGGGTAGGGTGTCGGTTATTTTTGATTTGGTGCGTGGGAGATAGTGGCGAGAGGAGTGTGGATAGGGAATGAGTGGTGATGGTTACAACTCGGGAATGAGGAGATGGGAATGTGAAGGGTAGTTGGGAGTTGTGTCGAGTGGCCAGGAAGTTAGGAGCTTGTAGGGACGAGGAGTTGAAAACGGATATGGTAGCTCGGTGTACACTATAGGCTAGGTGGATCAAAAGAAAATTGCGTAAGGATGCAACGTTAGATCTCGAGGAGAAAGAAGGGAAGATAGTGGCCGAGGGATTGTGGATAGGGAATGAGTGACGATGGTTATAACTCGGGAATGGGGAGATGGGAATGTGAAGGGTAGTTGGGAGTTGTGTCGAGTGGTGGGAAGGTATGAGCTCGTAGGGACGAGGAGTTGAAAACGGATATGGTAGCTCGATGTACACTATAGGCTAGGTGGATCAAAAGAAAATTCGCAAGGATGCAACATTAGATCTCAAGGAGAAAGAAGGGAGATCGGGAGGGAAATCAGAGAGATAAGGGGTAGAGCTTGGCCGAGGAGCGACGTGGAAGGTAGAGTCGGTTGGGAAGTACGTAAAGAGAGCACAGTGAGGGATAGTAGTTTTGGAATGAGATTGCGGGAGTTGAGACGTGGGAAGTGAATGGGATGGGTCATGTGTGGGAATAACGTTGTAAGGAAGAGATCTCGGTGGTGTCCACGAGGAGGTGTTGGCGTGAGAGAGGACCGAGGCGTGTGGGAAAGGGAGTTAGCTAGGGTCATAGAGTGGTGTGGAAGATGGGGGAATGAGAGCCGAGTTGGGTAGAGGGTCGAGTTGGTAGATAGGTTGGGTCGAGTAATTTAGGATAGTTAGGATTTAAAAAGAAAAATTCTTTTTATTATAACTTAATTCAATGTTATTTCATAATTATTATTTTTGTGTGTTTTTATAGGTTGATATGAAATTTATCAATAAAATCTAGGAACGTAATAATACGGAACTTAAGACAATAAAATTGAAACACAAAAACCCTTACCGCATGACGGAGAAAGACTACCAACTAGAAGTAACACGCCAAAGACAAAGATAATATTAAATCCCGCAAGAAAGTGAGCGGGAAAATGAAACATTCGCAAAATATATATCACATGACGATAACTAGGAGAATAATAAATTGCACAACCAAACTTGAAAACACAACCAAGCAATAAGGTTAATTTTCGGATTCATTTCCCATGCGCAGTAGAACGCAATGATAAATTGTTTTTTTTTTTGTTTTTAATTTTTAAATAGCAATAACATGAAAATTTATACCAAGTATACACCCTTTCAAAATAACAAAACGAACTTACCTCGGTGACAACAAAAATGACTATATGTACAAAGGACACTACACTAGTGGAGACAACTTTAAATCCTGTAAACAAGTGAGTCGAAAAACGAAATATTTGTAAAATATATCTAACTTGACAAGAATGATGAATCCAGATAACCGTGATCCTTACGACACTGTCGCAAAACAACTAAAGTAGCAAAACAATGACTAGAACTTGGGTTCTGGTCCCACCGGGTGTGCAAATGTTGATCAGAAACTTCATTCTCGCGCGGGTGAAAGCCGATACTGGAAGCCACCAACAACTTTGAATGATGGAGGGCTTAGGACCTCATATGTGGATATGGATCTACGGTAAGCAGAGAAGATAGATATGTGATAAAAGAAGATAGATCTGCAAAACTGAAACAAATGTGATTAGATAAAAATATGCGGGGTTGCCCGGACAATCCCGGTTCCAAGAGGATGTTAACTCCCTTGGAGGATGTCAACCCTCGTGTCTAGAAAGATAGCAATAAATGATGAACAATAGATATCATGCAGAAATAATGAAATACAAAATGACAAGTAACTGAAATGACGAGGGGACTTAGCTTGTGCTTTGATATGGAGATGAAATGGGCATCAGGATGGCAAGATGACGAACAATGGCAAAGATTTCTCCCACAATCCTCACCTCTAACTTCTAACAATGGCAAAAGTTTGCCTTGACCTCAAACTTGCAGAACTTAATCAAGCACTTTCTTCTCCTCTCTAAAAATTTCAATACGCAAAGATTTCATACTTGATTCTTCCTCTTTGGTTTTGGTCCAGGTCTAGGTCTTTTTGAAAGAGGGGGAAGACCCATATTTATAACTTGGAGGTGAGGTTAGATTGGGGTTAACGAGTAACCGGGGTTGGGTAAAGTAACCTTGGTTAAGAGACATGATGTGATCACGCGGGGCCCACGGTTTGACTTATTAGATGGAGTGGGGAGCATGATTGACATGGTAGGTGAGATAATAGATTCCATTTGAAATTAAGAGTGGAGTGTCGGATGGGTATATTATTACCCATAAATTGATATGGGAGATAATGCCAAGATTTTAATTATCAAATGGGTCCACATGGAGCCCATTTGATAATTAATTGATTAGGAGTGAGTAAATAGATGGAATTTACTCAAATTTAAGAAAACGAAAAGCGAGAGGGAAAGTTAAATGTAGGAAAATGAATGCGGGATGAAGGAGAGGCATTACACCAAAAATTGGTGTCTACTTGTATGTTGGAAGCTCCCTTCAGGTCAATTTGTTTTGGTGGCTTAAGACGATCAATTTGGAAAAGGTTCAAGTCTCAAGCTGATTGAAAAACTGCTTCTCACAACCTGTAACAACCTATGAATTTAGTGGGATTAATCAAACCTGATTTGATACAAGGGTTGACAGTTTGGTCAATCACAAGTAGTGATGAAGTAAAGGGTTTTATCTCCCATTCTTCAATATGTTTTGGGATATTAGATATCTATATCAAATGTAAATTAACCCAAAATATTATGGGTACCTTGACTCGAATGATTCTGGATATCCATCAACTGTTCCTTTGCCAATATCAAATGTAAATTAACCCAGAATATCATGGGTACCTGGACCTGAATGATTTTGGATGTCCATCAACTGTTCCTTTGGCCCATCTGTATAAGATTCCAAGTGTTTGTTAGTTTAAACTTTTGGGCAACTTGTCAAGGTAGGACGATTAGTTTACACCCTGTTGCGAGAATTGGCCGTGCCTTCTTATGCATCACATGAAGCCTTGGACATTTTGTATAAGATTATCTACTTATAGTGTCCTGATGAATATTTTTTCTGTTCTTTCTAAGCAATGAGAAGCTGCTGTGTTTAAAAACATCATGACATCATAATGCCGATAATGTCCAACATAAGGTTAATGTTTCCATGCAATTAGTTTCACTTGCCTGCCTAGTTCATGTGCATCATGCTTGAGAAGTAAACCTGTAAACTGTCCGCAAGAAGGAAAGCTCATCATTTTCTGAGCACAATAAGATGATGGGGCCTATTGTCATTGATTAGTACAAGCCCTAACAATATTCTGCATATTATGCTTCAAATCTACTAAGAGAGATGGCATCCATGGCCAATATGTATCCTGGGATCCCCGTCTCAGTACCCTCGGTGGAGGGCTTAATGAATCAAGATTCAGTTCTTCACATTTCTCTTGTATTATGCAGAAAAGTTTGAATTTTGTACATATGTGACACAGTCAATGCAACAAAGGCAAGGGTCCTCCATTTTTTGGCAACTTCTTTGGAGCTTGTTGAGGACTTTCAACGCTAAAGGTGCTGCTTGTCTTAGTGGGGATTGCAAATTTAAAAGATGCAAATGGCACACCAAGGAATCCCTATGCAGGAATTGATAAAGTGTAGTGTGAGGCTTATAGTGTTATCAATTGCCAAGTATCCATGGAATACGACCACAATTCCCCTACTACCTTCATTGGTCCTGCCCCAATAGCAATAGCCTGCACTTCATACTGAAAAAAACCACAATCCTTTGCTTCTCTAACACAAGTGGCTACATCTCTTATGCTGAAAGTATAATTTTTTCTGCTTTCAACCCTAGCATGACATTCATTTGTTCCATTAGAATGCTTGTTCTTTCTCTTTACAGATATAGTTGTGCTTATGAACTTTCAGTCTGCATTCTAATCCTTAGGAAAACCAGACTTCTGGTTGCTAGATTTCATATGTTCAAAGTCATAGGCACGAAAACATCATTTAAACTCTGACACCCTGGAAAATTTCATGAGCTGACTTGAATGAAGATCCTATTTCATCAATTGGATTATCTTTATTTTAGTGTGTTTCATGTGGGACATATTTTCTGCATCTCTTGCATTCTAGGAACAGGCTGAAAATGTTGCCCATCTCCCAATCCTAAGAAATATGGGTGCATTTGGACATGTGAGGGATGTTCCCTGCTTGCCTTGGGTCGGGGACGCACAGAGGTCTCTCGATCCATATTAGGGGATATCTGTATGTCCTTTCCGTGTCCCCTAACTGCCTATGCAAAGGAAAAAAGTAAACTAAACTTTGTTGTTTACAATTTACAAAACTCATGCTGGTTATGATATCATCTAGGTAGCCAGTTACAGCTCCCACCACCCCTGGACAAACCCATTTCTTTGATCTCTTTTAATATTTTCAATTTTATTGACTTTGACTGTTGTCTAAAAACAAAAAAACAAAAAATAACCCTAAAACCTCCTAACATTTATTTTTTCTGATGACTTTGATTTCTAATTTTCATTTAATATTTATCATTACACGTGGCATTCAGCTATTATTTTCAATTTAGCAGTAGTGTTTTGTGGTTGTTTTGCTTACCGTATTCTATGCATATTATGTGGTTAATTCCCGACTATTTGGCCAGAATGTTTATAAAAAAATAATTTTAATATATATATTTCTATGGCCATACTGGCATATATCTGATTGGCCATACCTGTACCCGAACTGAACCGAACTAAGGCTACCATCATTTTTGTCTTGTTAGTTGGGAAGAAATAGAGAGTGATGTTATAGACTGAAAGCAGCATTCTTTAATGAATTGAGTCTGTGTTTTCGACAAGAAATTGGTATATTCATGAAGTATTATTTTATTAAACAGTAAATAAATAGTATTATTCAGACATTAAAGACTTTAAGCTTCAACAGTCCATAATGTTTGAAAAGTTAAAGGGGGTTCTGGAGAAAACTGTGTAAAAGAAATTGAGGAAATTGACATTTTGGTCTTACTTCATGCCCCATCATTAGAATAGTGATCGGGATACCAAGTGATATCTGGGTGACAACACTTTAAATTGTTTGAACCTGAATGTGCTATGTGCAAAAGAAAGTACTAATCTATAATAGAAATGATAAATAACATTCATGGGATGACACATAGGAATGTTATGAGAACTGAAAAAGAAATTGTATTAATCTGCACATTCTGTACATGGCATACTCTCTCTTGAGATGTATGGCTGTATATCTTCCACTAACTACAACTCTCTCTTTTTAATTATGATTATAGATATATAATATATATACATAATCATAAAATGCCACAGAAGGTAGAGAACCATTATGGAAGATGAATTGTTCTCTCTTCCATGCAGGACTCTTCACTTTCCCTTGGTTAAGTTGAGCTGCGCGAAATCGCAACAGTAAAATCTAGCCAATAGGTTGTTACCCCTCAATCCTACAAGAGAAACTCTAAGTTACCAAACGTTTTGGATACGGGAGCGGGAGCGGGGTATCCGATACGCGGAAACGGCAAATTTTTTTTTGACCCCGGATACGGCGTAGGATACGGCAGTACAAAAACTATATAAAAATTAAAAAATATATAAATTTCAGCCTTCTAAATAGGAATTTAATTATTAACCACATATTATGCATATGAAAGACAAGTTATAAGCTAAATAAGTGAATAACCACAACAAACAAGCTAGGATACCGATAAAACTTAGAAACTTAAAAGTTTAAAAGTTAAATTAAAATTTAAAATACTTAAATCAAACACAATGTGAATGTCATGAATCTCATGATATATTAAATTCAATCATAGATCAATATTCAAAGCTCAAACTATCTTTCATTGTCAATATTCATCATATTCCTCTTCATCAAGAGGATCAAAACCAGCTACATCATCATCATTATGTGGTTCATTAGAACCACATGGGCTCGAACCACTCGCACTAGGGCCACTGCCAGTTGCACCCCCTTGTGCATGTAGGTCTCGTGGTGCCACAGAACTCGTCTCATCATCATATGCTCCATGGTGGGAAATGGAAGCATCCAAGTCAACTATCTCTGGATCAATGTCCCAATGTTTTGTTGACCCTTCCTTGTACTCTGGCTGCTTGTGGGATAAAAGGCGCAAGTTGGAATGTATGTATACCAAATCTTCAGCCCTTTTAGCCCCCAATCTGTTGCGCTTCTGTGAGTGGATGAAATTATACGTACTCCAGTTGCGCTCAGAGGAAGATGAACTTGCAACCTATTAAGGCAACCCAAACTTCAAAGTCAATGCAAAGTTCAACTTCAGATTTAAACACTCAAACTTAAATTTTAAAAAACTAAAAGAAAAGAGAATAAAAAAATTAAAAACTTACCTGTGCCAAGACCTTGATTGCAGAGGTTGCAAGTAAGCCGATGAAGTACCATGGAGGTACCACCACATATGTGCATCCATCTTGTATTTGCTCCGAAGAGCGAGAAGGCTATGACCCGTTTCTGCTATGAAATTGCCAAACTCTACCATAACCTGGTCTTGGGCCTCAGGATCAGGGAAGAGCCTAGCTAATGCCACCATATATCCCTCACTGACTTCCGCATCCCTGTATGGTGCTACCCTCCCTGGCAAGGAAAGGATCTCTGTGCTATAAAATCTAGGAGTCAATGCAAAAGCTAGTAGATGTAATGGGGTGGTCATTTTGTTCCACCGCTCAATGAGGATTGACTTCACTTGTTTGAAAAATATTTCCTCGGGATCTTGTTCTTTTGCATTTATGACGGCTTTTATCTTCTCAATCATTGAGTCGATGCCGTCATATATCTCTCCTAGACATGGTTGATCCGTGTCAGTAAACCGGATCATGCTCATAATGGGCTCCGTAAATCTCAACAGATAACCCACTCTATCCCACCAAGAGTCCTCTAAGATCAAGTTCTTCACTTTTTGAGCCCCTTCAGTGTTTGATTGCCTCCATACAGACCAAAGATTGGATGTTACCATCCTCATGAGTGCCTCTCGCACCTTCACTAGTCGTCTCAAGACGATTGTGTGTGATGCAAACCGAGTCTCAGCAACCTAATAAGAACGAGGAACAAAAATTAAAAATAAAATTTAAATTATAAAATTGAAAGCTAAAAGAATACTAAAAAACTTATATTAAATATTAAATTAAAAAGAAAGAAAGAAATAAAGCTTGTCCTTACCTTCAGTAGCTCCAACTGCGAGAATGATCTAAAAATGCCCTGTGACATGTGGTGGTTGGTGACAAACATTTGGATTTCTTCAGCTTCTGCATACACTTGCCGGATCCACTCTATTTTGTTTGCCATTTTCTTTAGCATTAAATTCAATGAATGCACAGCACAAGGTGTCCAAAAAATATGCCCATACCGTGCCTCAACTAACATCCCTGCAGCTTTGCAATTTTTGGCATTGTCCGTTATCACTTGGACAACATTTTCAGGCCCCACTGCCTCAATGGACTCAAAGAGAATGTTGGCTATGAATTGGGCATCCTTCACTTGCCCCTCACAATCAACCGCTTTCAAAAACATTGCCCCCTTAGGGCATACTGCAATCACATTGATTAAAGGGCGGTTTCTTGCATCTTTCCATCCATCAGAAACAATGGACACACCAGTTTTGGTCCATGAGTCCCTAATTGGTTGCAAGGAGGTTTCCACATATTTTTTTTGTCTATCCAAAAGGGTGGTGCGGATCTTCTCAAATCCTGGTGGTTTATACCCTTTTGGTGCCTCATTGATGGCTTTCACCATCTCATGCCAATAAGGTGATCTCACAACATTAAAAGAAAGACCATTAGCATATACACACCTTGCAATGCATTCATCTGCAATCTCCCTGTACTCATTCTGAAAGGCCTTTTCCAATGGCCCTTTTGTCTTACTTTTCTTTCGTGCGAGGAAGCATCTTCATTTGTGGAGATAGGAGCCACAAATGGATGTGGCATGGCCACAATTGGGGATCCACTAGGTGATGGAGCAACTGGAGGCCTTGCTGAACGAGATGAACCTCCTCTTTTGGCCAATGGATGACCCACTCTCAAAGCCACTCTAGCCTCTACATCCTCCTCCTGCTCTTTGATAAATGCCAAAACATTTTCTTTTGGCACCCCAGCATTATTCCTCCCCCTACATACTCTTATACCATTACCCGTTATGGCACACAAATGGCTTTTCACCCTACTGTAAGAGCCTTTGAATATTCCATCACACTCATTGCATTTCCATTCAAAACAACCACCACCTGCAAGTTGTTGAACTATTGTTACGTGCCTCCATAACGGTGAATTTGGGTCAAAGTCTTTGGCCAAAGATTGCCCAGAAGAAGCAGAACTTGTTGCCATTGTAGAAATACCTACAAGGTTTAAAAAACAAATTAAGCAAAGAAAACAATGGCATGCAATTGCATTGTGATTGAACAATGAAAATTAAAAAAATTAAATGGAAAGAGCAAAATAAAAATGAACATAAGCAAAAAAATGTAATGTGTGAAAGATTAAAAAAAAAAAAAAATAGAGGAACAAGGCTAGAAATTAAAAAAAACTTACCTTCACTTAGTAAACCACAAATCAAATCCTTCACAAATCCTCCTTTGCAGCTCCTCACACTCCTCCAAGCTTAGCAATAGCTCCTCACACTCCTCAAAACCCTAGACAAGCACAATGCAATTTTGAGAGCCCTGATGTGAGTTTGTTTGCTTTATGTTATGTTTGTGTGTTGTTCTTTTGTTTTATTGTTTAGATGTAGCTTTTAGGTTTTAGATTAGAAGAATTTATTATTTTTTATTGATTTGCGCGTTTAAAAAAGTGGAAAAAATTAAAAAAATTAAAAATGCGTGTTTTTGCGCGGGAGCGGCCCGGCACTGTGGAAAGCGGCCGGGTACGGCCTACGCCGTACCCGGCCGATTCCATGATGCCTGTGCCTCCCAGCCGCTCTCCAGCGCGCGCTCCCGCTCCCGCTCCGCTCCGCTCCAGGCCCCAAAACCCGCGTTTCCGGTAACATAGGAGAAACTTCTTAACCCCGCGAAGGGAAGCTCGAGTCATGTGGGTGGGCTCTGCCAAATTGAGGATGGAAACAACACTGTTGGCACTTGGCAGTACTGTGTGCGAAGAGTTCAGCTGGGTGGCTTGGACCATAGGTAACTGAGACTATGGCGTGTTGAATGGTCTATGTCGTATAAGGTTGGGTGTACCCTAGGATGACATCACATCTAATGTTCCCAGAATGCCTTGTGTCACTGGAACTGTAGGTGCAGTATCTTTCGTAGTACCACAAACCATGAGAGGTGGTTGTGCATTACAGACCAAAGAAATTGATTGAGCGTTACCACCGGTCATGATAACGGGCTTGGCAGTACTGCTGAAGATAGTTTTGGACTAAGTCATCGGGTTTGCCGAATTTTCGGCTTCAAGTTTGGAATTCACCGTTTTTATAATGCTCACCATAAAGTTCATTGAAAATTGCAAATTTCGTGGCAGAGATTCGGCGAGGTGGACAAAATGGGCAGCAAAAAAACCTAGCACGTCTCTATAAGTTTGCTAAATGTTTGATAATGGATACAAAGTAGAGTCTAAGCTATAGCGGGAGACTTGTGTGAGCGGCGGAGAGTCTGGAGTCCTGCATTAGTTTTATAGCAGTGCTGGTCTGCAGTCCTGGACAGAGCGGTTGGAATGTGAGCAAAAAAATCAGCGGCGGCTGGGCTGTGAGTAAAAAAATCCTAGTCAGTTGGACTGTCGGTGTGAGTTTCTTGTGCTATTTTGATTGCGAAACTGTGCATGGAGGATCCAGCTTCATTGGTGTGGAGGTGTTAGCAACTTTCATTGATGGTGGTGGAGGGGCTTCAACCTGTGAGGACTTTGGAAGCGGCGTCGAGGGCAGCAGCCAACAGCCTAACAAATATGGAATCTTTCACTCTTAATTTTTATAAAACTTTGTCACGAGTTATTAGGTTTTAACTTTCTTTTTTTTGTTTTCTTTTTAATTTTTTTAATCTTATTTTTATTATTTAGGTTTATAAATATAGGTTTTTCACTTTTAAATTTAATATTTATTTTAAAATGTTTAAAATATATAAATTAAACATTTCATTTATTATTTTAGGTTTTTAATCTAAATTATTTTAATATATCTGTTTTATCATTTATGTTTTATTTAATTTGTTTATAATTTTATTTAATTTGTGGAGTTGTAGCGAATGCACAATTTCTTGCGCTGCTATTATGTCAACAGTAACTGTCATCTGGATACCAATGCTGATTGAGTATATGTGATGATTCCTGGTAGCAAAGGCTTTAACCTGTAGGCAATGAGCTTGGATGAGATTTTGTATGCAATTTTGTGTAGTGCTATGGGTTCGTATTGATCCATTCTATTAGCTTGGGATTTTGGGGGATCAGGACCAGATTGATGGCATTGCGATTCCCAAGCATCTTCTTGTTTTGCCGGAGTTCCCTAATCAAACCAACAAGATCAGCTTTGAGCAAGTCCCAGTGATGGTACTAGAAGAGTGCAGAGAAGTCATCAGGACGAGGTGCTTTATCTGGATGAAAGGAACACAAATTTGACTTCTGCTTTGGTAACTGGTTTCAATATGAGATTGTCGTCAGAGTGATTTTTTGAGGAGGTGGCTATAATAAAAGCTTGCTGCGAAGCAAATTATTCTGAGGAGGGCCGTGAAAAGCTTGCTGAAATAATCTGAAATTTTGAAGCATGCTTCAGATTATTTCAGCGAGCTTTAGATTGGTGTAAAGTATTAGTATGCCGCCGATTGAGTACAAAGCTGTACAAGAAATTTGGACTGTGAGAAGCTCTAGGAAATAATCTAAAGTATGTTAGAGGAATTTGAAGGAGATAATCCGAATTATCTTTGCTTTGAATTTGGTGCAAAGCATTAATATGCTCTTGATTGGGTTCTGAACTTCAGTGTTGTAGACTTTTGTATTGGAGTCCCCTTTCTGAATCCACTGTATCTAGAGCTTTGTTTCCAAATTCCAAGAGAGATCCTCTCTTTCGTGAATGGTTGCCGATTTCTGGATGAGACAATGCTCTTGAGGAGCCTGGGGATGCGAAATCTACTCTGATTATTGTTTGGAAATCTACAAACTTTTTTTTTTTGATAGCTGAACTACAAATGTTTTTTTGATAGCTGAAGACTACTAAAAGTTTCCAAGCAAAGCTAAGACTAACACCACATAGTCTAATTGAGCAAATGCTTATTGAATCTAACAATAGTTACATCAAAGATAAAAGCTTAATGGAATGCTTGAAACAACTAACATGAATATAATTCAAAACCTAGCTAAAACATGCCTACTAGTATGTTCAATTGCTAACATAGACCTAAATAGATCTAGGAGCAATCAAATTGGGGGTTTGTTGCTACTCCAGGAAGGTGAGATGGTCTCTCCAACAATGACTACAAGATCATATTGGATACCCATCTACTAACCCCATTGAAGACTTGAGGCAAGGATTGAGCTTGGCTATAAATCATATTTCTTATATGATATGCAAATCAAAGCATGGTGTAAAGTTGGAAGGTAGTACTTAGTCTTATTTATAGCTTTTCCTTTGAGGAAAACTTGCATCTTGGTGCATGTGGGACTAAAAGTACAAAGAAGATTAAGACTTGCTAATCATGATTAAGGTTTGCTAATCACGATTAGTGAATTAACAAGTGATTAAGATGTGAGGAGCCTTAATCAACCGCTTAAGGTCAATTAGGAGGCTAGGATAAGCTTTTGAAGCTTGCTGAGATGTTGTGGAGGGAAATGGGGTGATTTTGAGTGGTTGGAAGAGGGGTTTGAGCCAATAATAGGGTATATTGACCAAAATATGAGCAAAATAGGCTTAATTAGCTAATAATTGCTAATTGTCATTCGGAAGAGGATTTTGACTTATGATTGTCAGTAAAGTGGCATCCTGAATGCGAAAGAGGTTGGGTAATCAAAAAAGCGCTGTTAATTGACCAAAATGGTAAGAAACGTTATTTAATTAGCGGAAATCACTAATTATAACGGAATTGGTAAGAATGAGAGTAATTTGTGTGCGTTTGGCAATAAGATTGCGAAAGCGGAATTTAGGTGTCTACAATGGCAGCTCCTTGACTGAAAATATTGCTAACTTTTGTTTTATACCAGAGTGACTTTATGCTTCAAAAATTTGAGTTTTTCCATAAAGCGATAATCTGATGACCCTTTATAAAGTCCACTGCCTGCCACCATTGAGCTATGTTTTTGTCGATCATGGGATCAGTGTGGCACATCCTTTAAAATGAAGGAATTTTTGTTTTGAGTTAAGTGGTTGTAGTGTCTTGAAGAGTGACAAGCAAATGATCTGATAAAGTGGAGTCACTGATTCTGGCTGCAAATTGCCTGTTTACAGTGAACCATTAGTCGGAGATCATAATTTGATCTAGTTTTTGAGCAATATAGTGTTGATGTTTCAATCAGCAGTTCCAAGTAAAGGTACCTTGAGCATAATACAAGCCAAACAAAGAGATATCTTTTATCAAATTTAGAAGAGCATTGGCAGCACTGGGATTGAAGCTCGTCCCTCATATTCTTCCATGGGAGATTTGAAGGTAGTGAAGTTCCACATAGAGAACAATAATCTGATGACCCCATATATGGTCCACCTTCTGCTGCTTTTGAGCGATGCTTTCGTTGTTCTTGGGACGAGCGAGCTACATTCTTTCCAGTGAAAGATTTTGTTTTCTGTTGGGACTGAAGTGGTACCAGTCACTTGAAGAGTGACAAGCTAATGATCCAATAAAGTGGAGTCACTGATTCTGGCGGCAAATCGCCTGTTTTCTGTGAGCCATTGGTCAGATATCATAATTCGATCTAATTTTTCAGCAATAGAATGGTGATGTTTGCAGGCTTTTTTCCCAAGGAAAGGTACCTTGAGTATAAATATGAGATGATCGAAGATGTATCTTTTGTCAAGTTTAAAGAGCATGAGCAGCGAGCTGTGATTGAGGCCTGTCCCTCTGTTTCTTCTACTGGGGATTTGACGGCATTATGTACCATAGACGAATGAGGTTTTCAGACAGGGAGTGTAACATTTGGAAGGAGGGGGCATGTAGAATGTAGAAATTGTCATTGCTGCAAGTGGTTTGCATGAAATTCATCACACGATCCTTATTGAAGAGATTGATGGTTACTGATAACATACCTTGAAGGATCCCACTGGATGTGGGTGCGGGGTGAGAGGTCTGAAAACATACGTTTGCTCCTTGGGGTCCCAGAAAATTGAGAATGAGACCTTGTTATTTCCTAAAGCAAAAGCATATCCAGATGTCCTTCATGCATCTTAGATTGGAGGAATTGATGGTTGTTGGGGGTGCTCATCCCTCGTATTAGCAGTACATTTATTACGGCATGAACCTTGTCCAATGTGTATAACCAGGTAATCAATATTAGAGTTTATTGAAATGTTTTTAATAGAAATTTTATCAGTTTTAATGGCCCAAGTCTTTAGTATCATTTACGTGTACAAGAGAAGTTAAAAGCTATGGTGATAACCTTTCGGGGATGTCGAGTGTATCATTTTTTAAATTTTTTCAAGATCAATTTGTTTATTCATTTTTGCTATTTTC
The DNA here is from genome assembly GCA_018340775.1 of Taxus wallichiana var. yunnanensis. Taxonomy (NCBI): domain Eukaryota; kingdom Viridiplantae; phylum Streptophyta; class Pinopsida; order Cupressales; family Taxaceae; genus Taxus; species Taxus wallichiana. The sequence goes on from CM031239.1 coordinate 193,478,862, forward strand.
ACTTGTTTTTGTTAAAATATTGTGTATAGTACCAATGTTTTAAAAATTGGAACCGGACTCGGAGGCGAGTCGAGGTTGGTCGACTGGACCGGTTCAAACTTTATGAACTGGTTTACTAAAAAACACATAAAAATTTATATTTTTAATGAAAACAATATATTTGAAAGATTAGAAACCATGATTCCAACAATTACACACAAAATATGCAAAGCTTGCTCATGTATATATGTAAGAAAGGTGTTTATAGCAAAATGGCACGAACTCCAAGTCCAATACACAATACATATATCATATATGAGATTCCGAAACAAAATACATAAATAATGAGGCTCTAAATGGCCTTTATAGTCCAAGGCTCCGAAAAAACAACATGCTATGATCATTGATACTACAAGTTACAAAACTCTAGAAGAAACTAGATGACATCAATGATCAATCATCAAACTCTGCACCACTACTGAGAATGGGATCCTCAAGCTCATCCTCATCAATATCATCACCTTCCTTTGACTCGGATCCATCCAAATCCTCAGGGACATCTCGCAAAGCAATAGACATAGGCACCTTGTGAGTGCTTTCGAATGCGACTAGTGCCTGCCATGTCTCGTGACGGTGCTACTAGTGGCTCATCATCTTGATCCAAACCCATCCACCCCAAGTCATCGGGATCAAACTTTGTTGGCTGACTCTCCTCTACCCAATTTGAGGTTGGATCTATATCATCCAAGACAATGGGATCTGTATCAGGTCTTTGGTTCAGCAACTGGTTGCGCCTTAGCCGAAGGTTGTATTGCACAAAGACAAGATCATTCAACCGTTGTTCCAAACGGTTTCTCTTCTTCGTGTGAATCCGCTCAAAGACGGACTAGTTGTGCTTGCACCTAGAAGCACTACAAGTTTGGCTCAGGATCCGAATTGCAAACTTTTGCAATTGAGGACACTAACTACCAAATGAATCCCACCAATGTGCTGCGATAAAAAATGTAAATGTTTAATTATTAAACAATGACGATAAAAAAAAAAGTTAAATCAAAAGTAAAACTTAAAAGCGTAATTCAACAAATTAGATTGTCTTATGCTAAAAAATTATGATTATTCATTATAAAGTTTAATCAAATGAACTTACAAAAACTTAGAATTTTCTTACTGGTTGGTCCACATCTCTTGCAATCTTTGCGAGTTTTTTCCCAAAGGCACCTGTGGCTCTGTTGAAGAAATTGACATGTTGGTGAACTTCAAGTTGTTGCCTCTCATTAGGGACCATGCGCTCTAGGCACTTTTACAAACCATTTTTGAGTTTTCTTGTTTGATCTTCTCCAAGTTGAGCTATATGATGATATTTTGGATTCAAGAAATATCCAAGTTTGCATGTATAGGGCAATGGATTTGGTTGTTCCATCTATTATCTATAATCTCCCATATAGGCCCATACTTAGCTACCCTGTCTTTGTATGCTGCCCTTATCTGCTCCTTTGCCTGATCCATAGCCTCATAAATGTAGCCCATGGCTAATTTTTCCCCATCCACCAACCGCAACACCTTAACAATTTTCACAACCTCTGCTGTTTTTTTCCAAAATAAATTGTCAAAAACTTTCTTCTTTGTGTCTTTCCCATCTTGTTTGCGGCTCCACTTTGATGCATTCCATTCATCACTTGAAAACATCTTTTTCAAGTTTTGTGCTTGGGAAAGAAGAGATTGCAATGTGAGGAAGTTTGTTGCAAATCTCGTGATGGCTGGCCTAACAAGTTCTCTGCCTTCAATGTTTTTCCTCATTAGGTTCAATACCCATGAGTGATTGTAGATGTATTTTGTGATGCTTTTGGCATGCTCTACAATGTTCTTGATCCAATCTTGTTTTCCTATATCCTCAAGCATGAGGTCTATGCAATGTGCAACACATGGAGTCCAAAATATTGTTTTGTGTTTAGTCTCTAACATCTTACCAACAAGAACATAGTTAAAGGCATTATCTATTATGATTTGTACAACATTTTTCACCCCCACCTCTACAACAACCTCATCCAAAAGTTTAAACAACGAATTTGCATCTTTCACCCTATCAGTTGCATCGATTGATTTCAAAAACACGGTTCCTTGTGGACAAGAGGCAAATTTTTTTATTATGGTGTGGTTCTTGCCATCACTCCTCCCATATGACATAATGGTACATCCTGTTTAGGCCCATGATAATTTACAACTCTTCAAATATTTATCTATGGACGCAACTTTTTTCTGCAAAAGAGATCTTAAGTCATGCATACTAGGGGCCTTTGAAGCCTTTATTAGCAGCAACAATGGAATCAAACATAGGCTGGTAATAAGGTGAGTGGGCAACATTGAAAGGGATATCTGCATCATACCACCATCTAGCAATGTATTCGAAAGTTGCTTCTTTGTATTGCTTCTTCCAATGGTTATCTAAGGTGGGCTGATTTTTTGTTGGCATGGAGGCACTAGCAGGTGTGGAAGAAGATGGAAAAAAACTTTGGATGTTCTTTCTTTTTGAGGTCGGTTTTCATGACTATGAGTGGATGTGGGAGGCATATACCGAAAGGGGTCTCTAACATGGACAAAGGGGTCAGAGCAAGAGCCTTCAACACTTGTTTGGGCCATGGCATGTTGCCTCCTCCCTATTTCAGCATCCATCTCTTTTTGCCTAGCCTTCTTTTCTTTATGTTTCTCAAGCAAGTTTATCATTTCCAATCTAATGACATCAATATCCGGTGCATCACATGGGGAAACTTGGCCTCTTTGACCAGCCAAGTGTTGTTTCAACCTATGAATGCCCCCCCATGCCCCCATGTGTTTCTTACAATATTTACAAAATACTTGATTATCAACTATGTCAACATGGTTCCATGTAGGGTCTTTAACTCGGGGGCATTGCAAATGCAAAGAAATCTGAAAATGCAAATAAAAAAAATATATTTCAGATTTCCTATTTAATAAGATTTAAAAATAGGGGCAAGTTTAAAACTTAACATACCTTTCAATGTGCACACAAATGAGGTCAAGAAACACTCCAAGCTTGTATATGGGCTGCACCCTCCAAATGTAGATGTGAAGACCACCACAAAGAGCCCACAAGCAATGCCAAACAAACCCCAAGCTCACTCCAAATCAACACTCTTCAATGCTGCCCCAAGCCTCCAAATCCTTACAAATGAGAGAGGTGCTCACAAATAGAAGTGAGGAAGTCTCTATATGGATGCCAATATCACCACAAAGAGCCCACAAACAATGGCAAACAAGCTCCAACTTCCAAGCTCACTCCAAAACTAAACTCTTCAATCTTTTGCTCACAAATGCTCAATGAGAGAGGTGTGAGGTGAATAGAGGGGGTCTATATAGTAATAAATTAGGGTTTAGGTTGTAGAAAAAGTAGAAATTTTAATTAAAAAAGTGAATTTTTAAAAAATGCGTCGTATACCTGCATATTGCCACAATTCGGCTGGTTTATAGCAAACTGGATTGGTTTGACGACGGAACCGCCGGTTTGGTACCAAACTGGTCAAACGATCCGATTTATCAACCGGTTGATGAAAAAATTTATCGGACCGGTCGAACCGGCCGGTTCGGTTCAACTGGTTCTGAAAACATATTTATTATTTACTAATTTAGTGTATACCCATTTGTGATGGTGGGTCGTGGTGCAGTTCTAGGGAATTCATTAACTCTTGCAAACAACTATGTAAAAAGATCCCCAAAATGCAGGCAAGGAGAATGTCCAATCGATGGCAATAGATAGTTATTGACTGGTATTCTACCACTAAAAGCTGTCAACCAATTTTAACAGTAGGTAAATGTGGGTCCTAGTGCATTTATATCTAGTTTTATTAACTTATTAGGGTTAAATTTTTTATGGCCACAATCTGGGTGAAAATTTGCCTTCTTTGTAGACTAGATTTTGTATGTGAAATCTCATGATATTTGCTCAAATGCAATGATGGCATTTTGTTTGTGGGTGACAATGTTTTCTTTGTAGTTAAGATGTTCAATTTGTGATGTGTGTGCGAAGTCTTACGATGTTTGCCTGAATGTAAGGATTGCATTTAGCTTATGGGTCACATTGTTGTCAACCTTAAAATTGAAATGTAAAAGAGACAAGTAATATACATGCAATTTTGTAAGAAATTGAATTTAATAATAATATATGCCATGTGCATAATGCATACAAATGTAAATTTTTGGGAGACATTTCACTGTCTAGAAAGTGCTTCATAATGAAATGCTGTATAATATTAATACTTTGGCATATCTTTGGTGTGGATTCAGACGGCTACATTTGAATCAAGATACCAGAAAGATAGCGTCTGAGGATAAAATCATAAGCATGGTCACGCAAATGTTTTGTGATGCAAGTGCTTGAAGAGTGCTTTGACATTGTGTCATAAATGTAGAATACATTAATCTTAGACATACACAGTTTATTGTGGTTGGGATGTATATTTTATGGTAAAGTTGATTGAAATTTCCGATTTTGATTTTTTTACTGGTTTCTGTGGTGATGAACAATTACAGCTTAGCTTTTACATGATTGTCGGCAACTCTTTGTAGTGGAGAATCTCATAATTTTCATTTCAGGGAAGTATTTGTAGTATCTTGAATGAACAAACTCATCATCATGAGTATTATGCTGCCTTCACTGACATAATTCAAATCAGCTTATATGGGAAATGTGCCCGGAATGTTTTAAATGACGAGTTATTAATTGAGGAAAAAATATGTAAAAGAATATTTTTTTGGTTTTTCTTAATACTTTGCAGGTTAACACAACTGCAGACTTCTTGATTCAAAGATTAGAAAGTCTTTCATATCCACGTTCACCTCAGGCTTGGTTTGAAAGTGCAAAGGAGATGGTCTGTTGTAAAGCTCAAAATTGGTGCCATGGATTGACATCATTTAGGAAGAAGCCTTTCTCCATTGATTTATCTGGTTCCAAAGCCTTTGATCTGTGCAGTGCACAAAAAAAGCTTTTTCACAACCCCTGTCACCATACGAGGAATCGCAAAAGGAGAAACAAACACAAATGATGAAAATAATCTTGGAACTCATTGATTCAGTCGGAGGAAATGAAATAAGTTCGTCTATATATGAATTCGATTTCACTTGTGATAACTTCCATCTCTGTTGTCCTACTTTTTAACTCAGCAAGTTGGCTGGCAATAATGATTCTATATTGCCGTCTTTGGCAAGCTGTAAAGAAACATCAATGCTCTTCTATATAGATGTTTCCATTTGTGACCTGTAATCTTTATATGATCACACGAGTTCCAAAGATATTTTGACTTTGCATGATATTCAATATTGAAAGATAGATTCGCGTAAAAATTGAAATTTACACCAACTAAATTGAAAGATCTATGGATTCAAAGCACAGATAGGGAATTGATGTATTAAGCAAGTAGAATAAATAAATAGACATACAATTTGGGATTAATATGCAAATGTTAATTCGTCTTATCCAATATTCATTTTATGTGCATGCACAAAAGCAACATGTGTAACATTTCACTGTAAAAGATATTAAAAATTCAAGATTTCTCCGAATGAAACTAAAAAAAAGACTGCTACTTTCAAGAGTGATTACATTATAAGTCTTGCAATGGTATCTTGTTTTTTATTATCTTAACATATCCCCTCGATAAAATCACTGATTATTCATAATTGAGACCAAGAGTTGATCTTCTAATGTTAATGAAGATTTTTTTCTATAATTTGATATTTGAGAATTACATTCAACTGCTCTGAAAAAAACAATCAATTGTCTAAAACTAAAATTTATTTTGTGACTACATACTTTTGCTTCTCCATGGATATGGAGGTGTATCGAATGTTCTTTTCAACCTCGTTTTTGGACACAATGTAGCTCATTCGTTCACATTCAATTGTTCAAAACACTTTTTTTTAGTATTTATAGCATACAAACCTTTTTTTTCTTCTTCAGTTCAACCTACATGAACTTTTAATATTCTTTTTCGCTTTTTCTTCTCTTGCTAGGCTTTTCAAGCTTTTTAATGCCTAGTAAGCCTAGTGCATTTGATTGATTGTTATCATTACATTTTGCATTAAAATTACATTTAAAATAATTCATAATGCATAGGTAATTCATTTCTCTATTTTTTAGATGATTAAACGCTTTTGACCGGAGCTTAGAACCGGAGGGTTGGCGGGACCCCACCCATTACAATAGATTTATAAATGCTATTAAGAGCAAACACCATAACAGAGCTCGAAAACATCCGACAACACATTAGTAAATAATATCGCCACACCCCTCATACATACTACCCGAGCAAGGCGCCCACAACAAAGACCACCACGCCCCTCACACATTACCACCCCGAACATGGATCGTGCATGAGGGGTAGAAGAAAGAAGTGGCCCGCAATCCACCGATATACCAAACAGGAGGAAGAAAGCCCCTCTAAGACCGACACATCCAAACACTCAAAGCTCATGCCAAAAACCTGTTCTGTGCAAACAACCCCGACACCGAAATCCACCCGCGCCACTTGTAGGCCCCACACTTAAGGCAAACCCTCCCTCTCATCACCACAAAGCCATGAGACAACAACGACAACTTCGCTAGCCCACCATTGACATCCAACCCAACACCAATTCAAAATCACGCCCGAAGAGAGGAAAGTTGTTAGCATGCTTCTAGGGAGACCGATCCACTTTAACCGCAGGCACCCTCAAAAACCCATTGAACCTTCAACCTCCCTTTCATGCGCTGTGTATGCCTCAAGCTAGAAGAAAAGCCACTAAGAACATACATTTCTTCCTTATTCGATGTTTAGGGAACCAAGACGGCCTGTCCCTAATCAACAAGAAGAAAGAAAGCAAAGTATAAACTCCCTCTGACAGAGAAGCCAAAACGAATCCGAAGCTTTTCAAACCTACACGCCATGCCCCACCAAAAAAAACAAGCCACCCACAATCGATCCCAAAGACGGTAAGGACGACCCCCACCTTGGCCGCTCCTTCGTGGGAAAAAATCCCCCACATGGATCGACCCATTGCCCGAAACATAACCGAGCTGCTTTGTGGAACCCCGTCGAAGCTGTAACAAAAATAGCAGGCGGGAGGAAGATCTGGTTCCATAAGCTTCACCAACTCCTCAACTAGAGCCTCCAACCCTGTTAGAACCTCATATACTTGCGAAACCCCTTCCGGCAGGGGCACATCCTCCAACACATCCAACGATCGATATAAACTGGGGTAAGACTGAACAAAAGATGACACAAAAATCTCGATCAGAAAAGGATCAAGTGCGACAGTCTAGAAGCACGCCTTAGAGCCCCTAAGAAGTCCTCCATGACCTGGCTAATAAGGAACCTTGCATCCTGATGGGCATTCTCAAAAAGATCTTTTGCTAAGCTCTCCTCCAGCGGGCCGTAAAGAAACTCCAACCCAACAATGCAACTCTCGGCCAAGCAATAACAGAGATGGTCTAGCCTAATCACCATGCTTAACCCCATCACCTGCTCCCACCTCTCTTTCTCCATTGCCGCAAGCCCTCGTGTTTGCTCAATCCAAAACCCTAGCGCCTCCATCGCCCCCATTCCCTTCGTTTGTCGAGAGAGATGATATTTACCATACTTGTATTATCATTACTTTACTAACTTCATAACATAAAGTTATCATTCGTTAAATACTTATTCATTTTCTCTATTTTAAGATGTATATTGCATACTAATTTTCAAGTCATATCAAAATTTTTAATGGCATTTATAGTAGAAGGAATATAATAAGATTGAAATGCAATTTTTTTGTTTTTTTATTATTATTATGTTTTGGTGAAGAATTACTAACTATAAAATATCATATTATTTAATGTATATTGGGTTATTTTTAATATATATATATATATATATATATATATATATATATATATATATATATATATATATATATATATATATATATATATATATATATATGGGTTGATGTTTACAAAATATAGTGGCAATTAATAGTTTAGATCACTTTTTCAATGTTAAACAATACTATATCCAATTGAAAACCAAAAAAATTCATGCTTTGTGCATTTATTAAAGAGGGAATTAAATTTAGAACTTGTTGACTGATAGCAACCAGCACACACAAATGACATAATATCTCTCTATTAGAAAGGACCTAATGTCATTAACACTTCTAATTTTCTAAAGTTTTGTAAGTCATTCTCTTACATTATTAGTTATGTCGAGAGGCATTCTACATTGGCAAGCAAGGTTCTAATGGAGTGTGTTGTTCACTTTATTCTCGATGATAAATTTGGCATTCATTTGATCATCATGTGATAATTCATCCATAAAATTGACTTCTATTGGACTATCACTTAAATAATTTTATTTCTTTTCTCTTGGAAATGTCGATAAAAAATTAGTAATATCTTGGTCATGTAGTAATATTTGTTTTTTTTTGAATAGGTATTTTTGTGACCGACAAAATTGCCTAGCTAAAGAATCTCATTTGTCACAAATCAACAAGAAATTGATAGAGAATTTAATGAAGTTGTTGATTAAAGAGGTATGTAAAAATCAAACCTAAGAAACTTGAAATTGATATATATTGATGCATTTCATATAGATATATTTATTAAATTGTATTTATTTTTAATTATTACTTGTTTTGCTATAATTATACTACACTTGCATAGATAGATAGAGTCTTGTGATTGATATCTCTCAACATATTTTAGATAGATGTATTTAAGATATCTATACTATTGTTATCATTTAGTAATACCTCTTAAAAATTTACAACATCATGTTCTATCTTCTATCACTCAACACTATGAATTTGTGACACTATTTATATAGAAGGCGGTAAGGAAACAATCTCATCCCATATTGTTACTTAAAATTAGAAAACAAAAATTCATACTTTCAATAAAGACATTATTATAATGTATACTTAAGTGGAAATCAGTTTTTTCCCAATTTTTTATTAAGTTTGTTTGATTGGAAAAAGGTTTCAAAAGAGCATTAACGAGTACATAAAGTAGGATAAGATGATGAAACATGAATTTTCATTTACATGGTCTTAATCTAATAAAAATTGGGTTGATCTTAAACTTTTTTTAAAGGTAAGGATCCAATTTAGATTAATAAGAAGAGAATATATTTGTGAAATCTAAAATTTATAAGAAGCCTAGAAGCTTAACTTTAAAAAAAAAAAAGAGATTGATGAAGTGCAAGAGAAGAAACCCATAGCTGTTTTTTTTTTTTTTTGGGATAAAGCAAAGAGAGTATAACTATAATCTTTATTTTAGCCAATATTTTAAGTGTGCGCTTAGTGTTCCTATTTCTCATTACTTAAGGGAAGTGAGTGCAAAATGGTAAAGGCATTACATTAATTAGGAATGTCTTTAATAAAACAAAAGTTGTGAGGGTTGTATGACACCTCATATTCGTGGGTTATTTGAACTAAAATTCATATGAGAATACATAGCTAGTACAAATATATTAAATACATCTATTTTAAATATGCCGAGAGATAGTAATCTCAAGGTTATTATCTTCGATTTTCACATACCACATTAATAGACTCTATTACATTCTTTACTATTTTCCCACTAGCTAGTGACAAATGACATCAACCTAGTTACACCACAAATGACAAATAGAGTTGAAAAATATTTAAAAAAAAAAAAAGGGCTCCATATTCCACCGTATGGCCAAGATATTATGATTTTCCTTGACTTATCCAAGAAAAATAAAAACACTAAGTGATGGTTAAGTGCAAAAAGGTTGGAAGTCCCTAGTGATAGTCAAATTTAAGATTGAACATAATTGTGAACAACTCAATCTATTACACTCCTTCACTTCTATTGTAGAACACTTATTGGAATATTAACACACAACATATTTCATATTCCTAGATTAGGACGAATCTCTAACAATTTAATATTCTAGACAACAATAATCTAATGATCCTATATTTGAACAACCTTTTGCCACCATTGAGCGATATTTTTGTTCATCTTGGAATGAGTGAGCCACATTCTTTCAATTGAAAGATATTTTTTGGGAGTGAAGTGGTAGTAATCACTTGAAAAGTGACAAGCCAAAGATTTAATAGAGTGGAGTCATTGGTTGTGGTTTCAATTAATTTGTTTATGTGAGCCATTGCTTGAAGATCATATTTTGATCTAATTTTTCACCAATATAGTGGTGATGTTTGTGGTGTTTCTTTCGAGGAAAGGTACATTGAGTATAATATAAGATGACTAAAGAGACGTCTTTTATAAAATTTAAAAGGGCATAAACAAAACTATGATTGATTTCATTGATGGTATTTAAGTCCCCTATAAGAATGAGGTTTTCAAGATGTGCAAATTTGATCCAAAGAATGTGGTTTTGAAGGCATGTAGGGTAGTGTTGGGAAGGAAGGGAAAAGAAGGAGCACATAAAATGTAGACATTGCTATTGCTGAAATTGGCTTGCATGACATTTGGCATACAATATTTATTGAAGAGATTGGTGGTTATGCATAACATATATTCACGGATCTCAATAGATAAGGGTGTGGGATGAGAGGTTAGAAGACATTCATTTTCTTTCTTGGGGTTTTCTAAAAATTATAAAATTTAGATTAGATTTGCACAAGAATAACATAAAGAATAATTATATTATATCTACAATGGCTATTATATAGCCATGAAAACAACAAACCAACTTCCTAATTAATAGGAAGCACAAATAACAAAGGAACCGTTAATAGAGATAAACATATTGGTTTGTTATATACAACAATATGATCTATATAATCAATAATCTAAGTACATAATATTGTTTATAACAATATTACTAACCACCCAAACTATAATGTAAACATTAATATCCTAACATTCCCCCTTAATGTTTACATGGTAAAACATATCTTGTTCTTTGATTGTAGCGTGCCACCTCTGTGTGCTCATGATCAACACCTCAACTATGCAGCATTGGGCTTGCACAAAACTCGTACATGTGCCAACACACATTTCTTCCACTGATGGTTTTCTCTCGGCTTCTACCAACAACCTTACCCAATTGGTTTTGCAGGTGTACCAATAACCTTTCACAATTGGTTTTACAGGTTCACCAAAAACCTTACAAAATTGGTTTTACAGGTTCACCAAAACCTTACAAAATTGGTTTTCTGGTTTACCAATAACCTTCACATCATGATTGCTACAATACATTTTGATCAATATTCTACAATGTTTTAACAAAAGGGGTTACATGAGGAATACTCAGAAGTGAACATGAATTTACATCATCTGTTCTTATTTTTCATGCCACACTGAAAATTTGAAAGACTGAAATCCACACCACACAACTGAAACAAATGCCATCATACCAAAAGTGCGGCCCCGTCGTTGATGACTGACGAGAGGTCACTGTCTGACCTCCTTCCTCGGTTGCCTCCATCCTCCAGTAACATGTTGCTAACTCAGCCGGATTTGGATATGAACCTCAACCGTTTCCACATTGTTTATTATATCTTCCCTACCACAATGTGAAACACTTTATTTTGTCGAATGTCGGATGACACCGAAAATGCGTCCGTGAGGTAATTTTTTTAATATTTTTACAACTTTTAATAATGACTCAAAAATGTAACTATATTTTTTTACAAGAACACTACAATACAAAGACTTGACTTAATGACAAACTCAAATATATTGACAACTAGACTTTGACTCAATTTTGAAGACCTTTTACAATACTTTTAGAATCTACCTAAAAATAATACAAATACACAATTTTACAATTTTTACATTACAATAGAGATTTAAAAGACGACCCTTGATTGAGACTGATAACTATTTTACATACCTAATACCATGACCAAAAAGAATTTTACTAAGACTTTGAAGGAGACAGAGACTTATTAATTTTGAAAGACTAATAACAACTCACAGTTTGTTTAGAAAGACTCTTTGACACATAATAAACAAACATAAAAAGAAAGTCTGGATCACAATAGATCACCTTGAAAACATTAAAAGACTTCATGAAACAAAATGAAAACACGCCTCGACAAATTACATAGGTGTCTAAAATCCTAGATCTGTAGAATCTCGCGTGAAAGGAATAGAAATACCAGTAAGTGATGACGCACGAGAGGAGACTTCTGGACATTTCCAAATTTTATCAGCAAATCAGAATCCACATAAACCAGAGAGATGGACACAGTTGCAATGAGATTTTCAGTCAATACACGCTACTCGCCATTTCAATAGAAACCAACGGTATCTGAGTGCGGCTTGATCTGGAGAGTTTTGACAGTCACGTCAAGTCTTCAACACCAAATCTGATGAAAAATTGGTCATCAATTGAAAACATGATATGCCTCTGATGCAGAGGAGATCACAATTGATCAGAACGATGGTGCACAGATCAGGACTGTTCCAAAATCAAGGAAGAAGTTGGGACGTGTTGATACAAAGAATATCGCCTCCAAAATCATGCATGGATCAGATAACGGTTTTGAGAAGTGATTGAAGTGGATGCGTGGACGGTGGACGACATGGTACACAACAGATATATTAATACGTAGAATTTCGAATCAAGTCTCTGCAGGCTTTAATAGCGCTGAGATTAACATGTTCTCGCAGTGTTCCAATACTCTGTTGTCAACACTAAATTTTAGTTCTACAAGCACCTCGTTCAAATCCACGTGTAGAGGACGGGACTAACAATGTTTGAAATTCTTAGAAGGAATGAGAATAAGACCGATGTAAAGGATATACAGATCTGAATCTGTCAGATCCTAAATGTACTGTCAAACAAGGCACCTCTAATGCCAAACCATCGAGCTTTCTTGCACGCAGTAAAACAAATCAAACGCACAGCTGGGAATTCGAATCTTTGAGATAAATGCTATCTCAAATCAAATGCTTAAACTTCACTGGAGAAATTAAAGACCACTCCTCTGTCGATCTGCACTATATCGAGTCTCCAACACACAGAATAAAAAATGAACTAAACTTATTCTAAAAAATCATTATGCTAAATTGACATAATAATTTTCTACATATCTCAAGAAAATTGCAAACACTACAATTTCCCCTATCAATTCACTCATCCATGAATCGCTCTGATACCAAATATAAAATTTGGATCAGACTTGCACAGGAATAACACAAAGAATAAATATATTATATATTTGTATGTCTCTGTAAGTACAATGGCTATTATATAGCCATGAAAACAACAAACCAACTTCCTAATTAATAGGAAGCACAAATAACAAAAGACCTGTTAATAGAGATACGGGTATAACAAACATATTGGTTTGTTATATACAATAATATGATCTATATAATCAATAATCTAAGTACGTAATATTGTTTATAACAATATTACTAACCACCCAAACTATAATGTAAACATTAATATCCTAACAAAAATTAAGAACCAAACCTTATTTTTTAAAGAAAAACATATTCAAGTTTTGTATACATCTTAGATTGGCCGAAGCCATTATTTACATTGTTAGCATAACAAATCTATTGAATATTTAATATTTCCAAATAAATATGAATATTGAACAATTTACTTTTGACAACAAATAAGTATGTCACCTTCTATGATCATTATATTGTTTTTATTTTTAATTTTAAATTACATTGATTATATTTTGTATTAACAATAGAATTTTTTAAAAACCATAATTAAATTGAAGCAGGTTTTGAAAATTCTAAGATCAACAATTGGAATCACAATTTGTAATCCATTATTGGAATTGTGGACTATAACACTTGAAATGAATAATTCTAATAAATTACACTGTTATATAATCACCATAAATAATTCATATAATTAAATAAATAAGGTGTTATTCCCATTAATTAAATTTAAGCTCTAATTAAAATATTAAATAATCTTTGTTGTCACTCAATAATAAATAAATAATTAAAGAACAAAATTAATTAATCACTATCTTATCAATATTTTAAAAATTAGATGTTACCATTTGAAACGATAAAGATTAATAGATCCGAAATTGATCATTCATAGAAAAATGGCACTCGAGAAATAATAATTCGATCACTCTTATTGTGAGCTTCCAAGGGCTAGTCGTATTTGTTGTAACTTTACATTTAGGTGAACCAACTTAACTAACTAAACCATACAAATGTTGAAGACTTTATATAAGTAAAAAGACTAAAATAAAATGTGTTAAGTTCCAACATATTGAGAAAAAAAATGTCTATGATTATGATCTTTGGTATTGTTAGAAATAATACTTAAAGGCGTTTGTGAATGATTGATAGGTATTCATATTTATAAATCTATTAGCTAGGTCCTACATACAAAATTCCTTATAAAAAATAAGCATGCATGTCCGTGTTAGTAGACTTATAAATACGGATTCCGATCGGCCATTCACAAGTACCTTTGAGTACTAATTCTAGTCCATTCATATTTATCAAGGTAATTAGAAATAATTCTTAATTTTAGTAGAAATTTAAAATCTTACTTGAATCAGAATAACAATTTATGTGGAGAGTCAAACTCTACCTATATTACCTTTTAAAAGCAAATAATGTGATTATCTCTTTGAGTTTGTGTTGTTGATCGAACCCACATTTTCCAAAATGTGGAGAAATTTGAAATAATCCACCATTACTTATAGCCTCCAAAAACGAAATTTAAACTAAGAGGCATCTAATAGGTAAGGCATCTGCTCTTTTCTAATTGAAAAAAATTGCCCGTCATTGTACATAACTAAAGTGCTTTAATTGTAGAAGAGCAGTGAACATACCTATTATCCGTAGTGATAACCATTTAGGGTTAAAATTGTGGTTAGAAAAACAAAAAAATAACTCAATCTTGATTGTGGAATGAATAAATTGAGATTAAATGAGATTGATTTTTCATTTAAAGGTGAATTACATTTAAAACACGAATTCTTAACTAAATTTTTTTACCTTGGATGGAATCTAAAAGTAAGAGAGCGCCTTACACTTTGAACCATAAATATATTTATAGTGATATAGAAAACCATTTTAGTTAGAATAGTCGGAGGGATGTGTTTAGGTTAAAATGTTGGCCAAATTGTGGCTTTCTCTTGGTGGACCAATTGACCCAATTAATATGGATTTAAAACAGCAGTGACCTATCTACCAATTTCTTTAAAAAAGAAATGAAAAAGAGAAGAAATTAGTTAGGATATAATTGTTTAAAATTTTCAACAAAGATAAGAATAGTAAATTTTCATTGCAAGCATAATATTATTGTTATTCAAGTAGATATGTAAAAATTATGAAGATTTGTTGAATTTTTGTATATATCACTCTTTTTTAGTGTGATGTTTTCCTCTTTTATATGTTTATCAAACTTAGTTTAAAACACGTATATTGATAGATATATCTATCAACTCCATATAGTCATGTAAATATGTAAAGCTTTAACAACATTTTGCATTCTTTGAAGATTTGTAAGGTTCACTATAGAAATTGGTAAATGTGCCAAATAAGGTTTCATATTTCCAATATTTCCATGTTTACCGATATCCCTATTTCATTAGGTAGACTTTCCAAGCTTGTCCTAGGCAAATTGAAGTGCCTCGAGATACTATTGAAATGGAACTTGAACAGAAAAACTCTTAAGTTTTTTACAATCCTTTAAATTTAAGCACTCAATACCCATGATTTTTCTCAAAAATGACAAATCATCAATTTCTCACAACCCTAGAAATCTAAATAATTTAGTTACATCGAGTTGTTTAAAGGAGAGGTAATTCCTTTATAAATGGATTGCCATCGATGATAAAAATTGAAGGGAATAAGCTTGACCTTCGGTAAATGATAAGTTAACCAATACATTATCTTTTAATTAAAAACATAAAATGTTAGTTACCTTTCAATATTGATCGATTAAGTTATGAAAGATGTGTAAAAATTTACAAACCAAGCTTCAAACATGTCAATATATATTCATGCAACCACTTTCATTGTTCATAATAAAGTGAATACATGTAACAAATTTATAAGTAGACCATAGAAAAAATAAAATTTCAACACGAGACAAGAACCTCAACGATTTAGGTACTCCTAGTGTCACATCTTTCAAATCATTTCATGCGTATTAAATTTGGCTCAACCAATAGGAAAGATGGGTGTGGAGGAAACAAGAAGGCATCTCCAATTTGAATATTATTGTTCTCAAACAAGACTCCGCCTTCCTAAGTCAAAATACAAAATTTTTGTGTACAATTTACGACAAGCCTCTCATATATTTGTTAAAACCCAAAATCAAAGAAGAACATTGTTATTCAAAAGAGAAAATTAAAGGTCATAGGTCTTACATTGAATCAGTAGCACCTTGTTCAAAAACATATATAGTAATATACTAGCACACTTGAAATATTGTATAGAGAAAATAATCAATTACAATTTACTAAAGAGAAAATATTGAAAAACAAAAATGTCATAAATGTGGTGCTATTATATAAAATAAGCATCTAATTAAACAAAGCATACATTACATAACAAGTTGTTCCAAAATTAAAAATTGCTAGAGAAAAATTATCTCAAATTTTTACTATCCAATGCCTTGGCTAACACATTTACATTGGTAATATTTAGAGCAACAAAACCCACAAAAATTGATTTCACTTGTTTTCTTGTAGTTAAACCATTTATGTGTACTTCTTTCTTGTCCATGCACAAGGTTGAAGTGGATTTGGTAATAAAAATTCGTTAAAAAAATAATTGTTAGGAGCCTAATTTACCAAAAAAAAGGTGTATTGAGAATTTAATCCCCATATTTCAAACATGTTTACTAGCTAACAAAAGCTAAAAAAAAGATTGTTTTTTTGAAAATAGAAAGACCGAATAAATGCTTATTTGGTAGTGATTTATCATTTTTCCTAGTGATTTTGTGCATGACTTGTGTGAAATGAATGGAGTTTTTTTGTAAGTATAGAATATAGAAAGCAAACATGAATTATACCACTATTATTATTATTTAACAGTTTATTTATTAAAATTAAATTTAACATTTCATAAAATTAACATAAAATTTGAATGACAGTTAACATATTTGATTGCCTTTTAGTATTGATGTGTAATTTTAAAGCTGTAATTTTCTTTTGAAGTGTACTTTTTAAAACACCCTTCTATGACAAGCCGAAAGACAATGAAGGGTATTAATGACTTCAAATTTGATCATTGATTCCCATCATACCCATGATCTTCCAACCATTCAATTTTGGATTTACAATCACTACAATCATGTCTATGATCTTCCAACCATGCAATCCTGCAGCTTATACTATTAAAGTTATTAAACCAATATAATATGCTTGGGCTTAAACAACACACACAAAACTGGCGGGGCCCACACTGGGCCAATCACAAATTCGAAATAAATTAATTTTTTTATTAATTATGTGATTGGCCCATATCGTGGGCCCCACCAAGTTTGTGCGTGCTGGATAAGGATCGCCTAATATATCGTAGGTCCTTTGTATACATGAAAATTTTGAGATAGATTATAGAAAATATCAAAATTTAAAAACAACACAATTAATTAGATGTTGATTGTAGGTCTAAATTCATCACTTATCCTTCAATTTAACTTATGGATATTCAATTTTGCATGAAGAAGCAACACCATGACAGAATGGGAAATCAAACCAATCACTATGTTGAAGCTTTATCAACTTTATAGGATTAAGACTTGCTAAGGATTACAACATTCAGAACATTATTGTTGAAGGTGATTCCTTGAATGTTATAAATCATCTTAATCAGATACATCCTCCAAGTTGGACTATTAAAGATTTCATTCAGAATCTATTAATATATGTCATACCTTCAAAAGTATTAAAATTGGCCATACATATAGAGAGGGCAACAGGGTGGCAGACACCTTAGCTAATTATGGTACCATAATAACTTCATCACTTGGAATAATGAGAAAAACACCCCTATTGAAGTACATAATTCTATTACCAAGGATAAATATGAGCATTTACATCTTATGTAGAATCACTAATGAGATTTCATGGGATTTAATGGAAAAGAAAGTTAGCACATGTGAGAGGAGTAATTATATTTATAATCATCAAAATTCGCATGCTCCACGGACTTGCAATTGGATGATTAAAAACCGGTCTAGGAAAGACAAAAACAACTTATTTACGGGTGGTTTCAAGTAGGATAATCGCAGAAATCACAGAGGAAGGAAAATGGGGGAGCTCCATGTCAGTTAGAGCCCAACTGTGATCCCACTTGGAAAGATAACGTTGAGATGTGGAATTATCTTCAAATGGGGGTGTCACCAGTTTTATTGAGAAAATCCAAGGTCACGACCAAAACATTTTGGTGCGTTTTGCTACAGATTGGAAAGAAAGGAAGGTTAGGTATGGAGGGAAAAAGTGTTGGTGAATGAGGAGCTTATTGCCGAGGTTATGGGTCTAGCTTTGGATGGAATTAGGTTTTTCAGCAAAAGGGTAGACAAAAATGTTGAAGCGAAGAAGTTTGCTAAAATAGGGGAGGAGCTCCTCTTTGTTACGGTTGGCATTAAGGTAAGTTCCATACCGGAACCCTTTGATGAAATTACCAGAATGATGGTTCGGATTTATTTCCCTTGAAGGTCAGTACATCACTGTCCCCACAAAACACTTGATATTTCTTAATCATTTTAGGAGAAATTTTTCTATATGCTTCCCGCACTATCTCTTGAATTCAATGGAGCATTCCATTCTTGACTTTCAAAAGCATACTAGGGCCATTCCCCTCCACCAGGGGCTCATATTTCTCCTTCACAAGCATTGCCTCATCAATTTTCCTGCCATTCCCGCTACCCCCGGCGCCCCACCCATTCCCATTCACAATATTCCCACTGTTAACCCAACCACCATTCCTAGTCATAGAAATGTCAAGACTAAATTCTCTAAAGTGACCCCCTCTCCTCCGGTCGTGTCCTTAGGAGCAACAAGGATATTGAAATAACACACAATCTATTACACATCAGTAATGTAGGGCAGGACAATGTTACTCAACAAGAGAAGGAGAATCTTCTCCACATAATGGAAATACTGGAAAATGAGGTGGAAAGTATCAAAAAGATCGAATCAGTTAAATAAGCAAAAGGGGAAAAGAAAGATGAATGAGGATGTTGGTATTGGGATAGATCAGACTGATGAAATATACAAGAAATTGAACTCCCTGGATAATAGACTTGGGAAATCTAAGGATAGACACGATCACAATATGGCCATCTTCAAAGCTATATGTGATTTTCTTGATCAACAGGTCAAAAGCATCACTATGTTGAGTGGAGTTCTTGAGGACATTTGGGGCACATAAAAGGAAAGAAACTAGGTCATCTCACAGTTGAATGTAAATGACTCCACGCATGTCACCACTATAGCGCTTTTTACCTCTCTGTAGATCAAATCAAGAATAGATAGGGATTTGAAGAAATAACACCTTATGGGTAGGATGGATGCGATCAAGTTGTTGTTTTGTTCTTTGATAATATGCTATTTTCATCTTTGTTTAGCCACGATTTTATCCATGTCTTGCTTTTTCTTAGTAGTTTCTCTTTTGACTCTGTTGGACTTATTGTAAGATCTCGATTCGAGATCCTTTTTGATACTTTTTCATGTTTATCTGGATGTTGAGCCTCTTTTGTATCGGGTTATAGTCCCTTCAAAGCTATTTGCCATTAATAAAAAAACACCATGTACTAGTTGCATTTATTTGCCTAGGGCATCCATATAATTTCACCACTATTGAAATTGTACCCTTGCTAGTATTAATATTAATACTCTTCAATATTTTTTTAAGATTGTTCTCACAAGAGATACCCAACAAGAGAAGTCTCTCCGAACACCGCTAACCTCTTTCATTCCTCATGCACTATGAACTTGCATGTCTATTGATATAGTTATCACGAGCTTTGCTTTTCGTTGTTGGTTGAACACTCTATAATCTCCATATTTCTCATCTTAAGGAGATTATCTCTTTCTATTGTGATGATATTCAACTTGGTTCTTTACATCTTGAGGATTGTTGACGTGTCTTCTTTCGCACCTATTTCAATGTTTTCATACATAAGCTTTCATGATATGAAGTCATAACAATCACAATATTCACAATACAAACTCAATTTATGGGATTCCCAATGATCCAACGTGATCAAATATAGATAAATACATTCTCTTTCAAAAAATTTGAGTTTATGCTTATGACATCTCTTACTCAAATAGATAAGATAAGATTAGGGCCTCCCCATATAGATATATTCCATCGGATCGGAACTTACCCGACAATGAATTTTGCTACCTTAGGACCGTTATAGTTACGGATGACACCCTAAATAAGATATGTGCAATAGGATAGTCCTAACCCTTGCAATCAACAATTGCGCCTACATTCCTTTGTGGTGGACTCAATGCGAGGGTTCCTAATTTATCTCGAGTTTCACACAAAACAAACCCCGCTTTACAGAGATTCTTCGTTGGATTGGGATAAATGTGAGAAAACATCACCCTTGGAATTACATTGATTGTATTTATGAGGAAACTCTATTCAATCTGATCTCATGATCACTACTCACCGCATTATTAAAACACACAAAAAAAAATCAGTATATTGCAAATTTGAATATATTGCCAAAATTGTAGTCTAAAACTAAGGATACGAATCTTACCTATGCATCCTCCTTTTTTGCCTTGCATTAGAGAGATGGACTCTAGTTATATGTGGGGTGCGTTTGAATCTCATTAACTCTATGACCTTTTGATCATGTTATTTTGGCATTTTCTCCACTAAACTTTGTGTTCGGATTTTTTTTTGGCTTGTACGTCCATGAATGCTACTACTAGAGGTAGATGAAACCCATTTTGCTCATCCTTTGTGCCAAATGTTTCACCTTCCACCATAGTCTACTATAGCTCCTACTACCAACATTCACATGATATTTCAAATATTCAATTTTGGAGTTAACAATTAATTCCATCACTTCTATGGTTTTCCAACTATTCAATTTTGGAGTTATAATTATTGCTATCATGTTTATAATTAGTCATTTGTATCTAAATTAACTTCGAGAAGAGTTATAGAAAAAACAAAAAATTGCAATAATTATAAGAGACAATTGGTTAAATAACCAAATAATAAGTGACTATAAATGCAAGTACATCCTAGATATAAGCCTATCGACACAAATAATAATCATCACAAAGATTTACTTAACTTGTGATAACACCCCAAACTTTGTTAACTAGTTTAAAGCAAGACTAACACCACATAGTATAAAGCTAATTGCATAAGTTAAGGAATGAAACATCAATGATAAAAGATTAATAGAATAACAATGGAGATCAAATGAAACTAACATCTAATATCTAAACATGCCTACTAGTATGTTTGATTAACTAACATAGACCTAAATAGATCTAGGAGCAATCAAATAGGGAATGGTCATACTCCAAAAATGGTGAGAAGATCTCTGTAGCACAAGACTACAAGTCATGCTAGATACCCTTCTACTAACCACAATGAAGGCTTTAGGAAAAGATGAGCATGTGAATCCTTAAAGGAGTTTAGGTTCTTTAACATATATCTTATATGAGGCTACTAATAAAAGCATGGTGTAAAATATTAAGGTAAGAGGTGAGCTCTTTTTATAGTTTTCCTTTTGGGAGAAACTTGTATTTTGGTGCATGTGGGACTAAAAGCCCCAAATTAGATTAGAATTGTTAATCATGATTAGGCCTTGTTAATCACAATTAATGAATTACCAAGTGATTAAGATGTGTGGAGCCTTAATCAACCACTTAGGGTCAACTAGGAGGCTAGGATAAGCTTTTGAAGCTTGCTAAGATGTTGTGGAGAAAAGTGGGGTGATTTTGAGTGGTTGGAAGAGGGGTTTGAGCCAATAGTAGGGTATATTGACCAAAACAAGGGCAAAATAGGCTTAATTAGCTAATAAACGCTAATTGTCTATTTTGAAGAGGATTTTGACTTACGATTCGTCGTAAAGTGGCATCCTAAATGCGAAAGAGGTTTGGTGATCAACAAAGTGCTTATTAATTGACCAAAGTGGTAAGAAACATTAGTTAATTAGCGAAATCACTAATTATAATGGAATTGGTGAGAATGAGAGTGATTTGCGTGCGTTTTGGCAATAAGATTGCAAAAGTGGAATTTAGGTGTCTACATTTGCCCTTGTTTGAGGTGAAGTTAGTGACTTCACTTCAAATATAGTAGAAAAGCATAAACAGGTAAATTTTTGAAGAAAAATTAACAGGATGAAGGATGCCCCCTCGAGTGTCGATGGGGTGATAGAAGAAGTCAATTGACAATCAAAAATATGATTGAAATGGATAAAAGAAATAGGATAGAATGAGCGCGAAACCCTTGGTTATTTTAGAAGAAAAAGGATAGGGATAAACAATTTTTTTAATTGCCCAGGTGATTTGGAAGAAAAATTAGTAATGATAATAAATGATAATGGAGAAGAAATGATTAATGGAGAATATAAGACAAACCCAATCTTTGCATCCAACATTTCAATAAGCAACCTGCTTATATCATTTTGCCCCTAGGTCTACATCATTGACCTTTATTAAAAGTAAACAAAAGTGTAAGATAACATGAAAATTTAAATTAATTACAATTGTTTATTGCTAAAAATACTTAACTCCATGCAACATACATTATGCAATGCAATACGAGAAAGTAAAATGATATTTTGCTCCATGCAACATACAGTAATGTAATGCAATATGAGAAAGTAAACCAGATAACCTAACAGAGAAACCAATACAATCACACGTACTCAACCAAACAACGTTTAAGGTAGTTGCACCAATGTTTTTGTTATCAAGTCATAGGTTCCCGAATGTTCGTGTTATAACAACAAGGGTTAAAAATGGTGCCCCAAGCAAGGATACATGCGAGGGGAATAACGAAGGACACAAGTAGTCCCATGGAAAAGCATTCGTGCACTATGACATAGTCTCTGACAGCTCATTGTTGCACGGGAGTACCAACGTAGTAAGCAACCTAGCTTTTGTTAATGGAGGTAGATCATGATGACCCACAAGTTGTTTGAAACCAGACTAAGCAAGAACCGTAGAGAGATGTTTTTGTAGGACATATTTCGATGTTTGAGGATAATGCCAGTGATACAAGTTTTAGCTGCATGGCCGATTTTTACTAATTTTTGCAAAAACATTACATTTTTACAATTTTTTTGATTTTTAATGATTTTACCAATTTTTTGGATTTTTGAAAAATTTTGCACTATTTTAAATTTTTTATTTTTAAGAAGAAGTAACGAAGTCGTGAGACAACATTAAAAGTGACCGTAAGGAAAAAAATTCCCCAAGTAGTAGAAAAGGCCATGGGAAGCAAAAATATGCCCCAACGTAGCGAAAACGTGTCGAAAATAATTATTTATTAAAAATAATCATCACGGCAAGTGTTAGAGAGTTTTTAGAAGAAATACGACGGTCTCTGGGCACTTTGTGAGTGAGAAAAAAACTGCGGAAGGTAAAATGGGTATATAAGTTGTCGCGGACAAATATTTTGTGACATATCTTTCAAAGACCTAAGAGACTACAAAGTCCACCTTAACCCAAAGAAGTGTGTCTTCGGTGTGCTATCCGGGAAATTACTAGGATTCATTGTGTCAAGGAGAAGAATAGAGGTGGAGCCTACAAAGGTCACGACCGTCACAAAGATGCATCCTCTTAAAGAGTATTAGACAACTGCGTAACTTACAAGGGAAAATTTAGGCCATCAGAAGGTTTATTTCATAGTTAATGACAAGTGTCATACGTTCACACATCTTCTTAAGAAAGATGTTAATTTCACTGGGGCCGAACAATAGTAAGTGTTTACTTTACTAAAAGAATACTTCGCAAAACCCCCGCTCTCATGCTGCCCACGGCAGAGAACCCTTGTTTCTTTACATCTCTGCTACACATTTTGCAATTGGGGCATTGTTGGCCTAGTATGATAAAGAGTAGAGAGAAAAATTTGTATACTACTTGAGTAGAAAATTGATAGCATATGAGATCAAATATCCGTAGATCAAAAAGGCTTTCTTGTCCATAGTGTTTGCTTTCCATAAGCTACACCACTATTTGCTCAACAATAAATTCAAGCTTATTTCGAAGGTCGATCCACTAAAATACTTATCAAAACCTGCACTCACAGGAAAGATGGATAATTGGATCATCTTGTTAAGTGAATTCGACATTAAGTATGTGCATCAAAATTCAGTAAAGGGACAAGTCTTAGCAGATCAGCTAGTAGAAGCTCCACTACCAGGTACCGAACCCTTGATTTTGGAACTACTAGATGCATCTATCATGTACCTTAATGAATCTATCATTTGGAAACTATACTTTGATGGCTCCTCTACCTTTCATGGTTCAGGTGACGGAGTTGTGCTAATAAATCCTACGGGAGACTTGATTCCCAAAGCGTTTTGACTTGGGTTCCCATTCATGAATAATATAGTGGCATATGAAGCTCTCATCATCAAGATGAATCTAGCCATCAAATGGGATATTAGATGAGTTAATTGCATTGGTGATTCAATGCTTATCATCAAATAGGTCACATATGAATACAAGGTCAAGAATGAAAAGATGTTTCGATATAAAATAATGGTTGATTCCTTGAAGGAGTTCTTCAAACAAATAATATTTGAGCAGATACCGAGAGCATAAAATAGAGTAGAAGATGTTATGGCTATTGTAGGATCCATGTTGCGGATTCTGTCAGGGAACAATGACATGCCTTTCTTCATTGAAAATATAAGAACAACATCATATGATATACCAAACTCCTATTTGGTGTGCAAGGTTATTGGTCCTTTTTCCCGTGGTACACCAAAATGTTTAATTACCTCCACGATGGAACCTTTCCCACTAACATTTTCCATGCTGAAAAACGCACCCTCATCCATCGTATAGCTTGTTATACCCTACTTGGGGGCACCCTCTTCCACCGTGGCTACGAAGAAAATCATTGCGATGTTTAAGTTCGATGAATCTATCCAAGCAATCAAACAGTACATGAAGGCATCTACGGGGCTCATACCAATAGGATTGTCCTAGCGAATGAAATACTCAAGGTAGGCTACTATTGGCCTACCATGGAGCATGACTGCTATCAACATGTGAAGAAATGTGTGGGTTTTCAAAAGTATGGAAACTTGATACATGCGTCGGTGCAATCCTTACATCCCGACACAACCCCTTGGCTGTTTTAAAAGTGGGGTCTCAATCTAATAGGGAATCTTAACCATGTCTCTTGAGATGGTCATAAATTCATCATTACTGCAATTGAGTACTTTAGGAAGTGGGTAGAGGCTATTCCTCTCACCTATATTAAAGGTGCCTAGATCTCTAAATTTATCATGAACCATATCATCTGTCGATATGGTATCCCCTCTACTATTATCACTGATAATGATAAACTATTTAAGAATAAAGCGTGAAAGCACTATGTAAACACTTTCAAATCTCCTGAATTTTTCGACCCCCTATTATCCTCAAGGTAATGAGCAAGCCGAGGCTTCCTATCAAACCTTAATTCACATTATGGAGAAGATGGTGAACAATATAGGCCATGACTAACATTTACAAATTCATCCTACCCTCACGGGCATTCATAACTTCTTTCCACACCCCCACATGTGCCACTCATACTCCTTATTATTTGGCACGAAATTCATACTACCTTTAGAGATCAAGATCCCTTCTTTGCGTATTGAGCTAATGGATTACCGGACGAAGAGGACTACATAGTAGCTCGGCACATGACAAAGTTGGAGCTATTAGACGAGAAAATAATTCACACCCTCAATCACCTTAAAGTGTATTAGGATCAAGTGCGGTGAAGCTACAATAAAAGAGTCATACCTCATCAATTTGAGGTAGGGGATTTGGTGTTAAAAGAGAATCAAAAGAACACCAATAAGGACCATGAAAAGAAAGGGAAATTTGAACCCAATTGGCTAGGACCATATGTTGTGGTTACCAAGTTCGGTTCAGGTGCCTATAAGCTAGCCCATGTAAATGGCCAAGAGCTTCAAGAACCCATGAATGTAATGCATCTTAAGCACTTCTATGCTTAAGTATGGGGTCTCTAAAATATCAAGAAAAGCAAAAAGTATTAAAAAAAGATAAATAAAAAAAAGGCCCAATAGTGAAAACCACGCAATGGTGGCACTTTGGACAAGTCCTTTGGTGAAAATTGGTTTCTGGTGCCAAGGGAGGGTCCATTGTTCACAATCATTTCAGGTTTAGGAGTACGAAATTTTTATCCTAAGTTGGTCTTTACCTTTGCTTGAGTCCTTGTGAGCCTACCCCTTTTTGCCCTGATCTAACCGATTCAACGTTTTGGAATGCAGAGAATTTAATTTTCAATGAACCCATATCATGCTAGGGGAAACTTCACAAAGATCACTGTATATATCACGTGGCATTCTACCATTGTATATCCCATCTAACGCTAGGGACACCCACGTTTCTTCATTTCTATGTGCATTCGCTTCATAAAACTGTTTAGAAAACGTAAAAAAATTGTATAATGTTTGAAAACCTAAAAACATACGAGATATGACCCTTGAAAAAATAAAAACATTCAAATAAATTTCATAGAAAACTCCAAAACAATAGAAAATTTTCTTAAGATAATCCCAAAAATAATGAAAAACGTCCCAAAACTGTCCCACAAAAACAAAGTAGTAGTTTGTTTACTTATAGTTGTTGGTTTGTATGGTTTTTAAGTGCATTGTTTTTTTGTATTGTGTACTTTAAGTTGGATTCATTTGTTTACTTAGATTGAATGTCACTTTAATCTGTAGCATGTTCCATTGAGTTCATTTTATATTGCATACTTGTAAATAAATGTGTTGCTTTGATTAGATTTGTTTAACTTGTGCTTGTTAATTTTTACGTGTACATTGTGTTATCACTTCATCATCATATCACATATCACCATCACATTTATACATCATATATCAATAAATTCTAAGTCTACATCATACATGTATGCTAAATCTAATCATCAAATACCGTATCATCAATAGGGCAAGAGGGGTTGCGCATGATCACAAATCTATCCCCCCACACCAATATCACAAATAAAAACATGTTTAAATTAAAGTATCTCATCAACATGCAATATGACATTAGCTAAGGCTATCTCATAATCTAACAAACATGTGATACAAATATAAAACATACAAGATTAAGCATGATATCTCATAAACAACATGTGATACATTAGTAATCCATCTATCATCATACATCGTCAAAAATATAAATGTCTGTGTACAAAATAGTGTGTCTCAAAAGTACATCTGATATAATGAGCCATCATGGGAATCTATACAAAAAAGTTCCTTCATCACGAGGCATAATAAAAACACTATATAATGTACATCTGTACAAAAAGTGCCTTCATCATGAGGCATAATAAAAATAGTACATATACATCCATACAAAAGTATGCCTTCATATCGAGGTGATACACCAAAAATATACATATAGTACATCAATAAGTAGAGTCAACCATGAATCGAGCCCTCTCCGGGGCTATCTAGTGTGGGTCTTCCGCTAGGCGGGGGCATCTAAGGTGTTGGACATGTAGAAGGTGTTGTGCCATCTTTGTCTTTGAACCATGCCGCTCTGAAGCCTATTGTCCTTAAGGACCCTCTATAAATCACGTTGATCGCGATTGCCTATGTGATCTAGCATGAGATAAGTTGTCCGATGTCTAACATACTCAAGAACTCTCTTCTCGGTCGGGACAACCGTATAATACTACATCCTATAGTATGTGGCCTCGCCTACTACAAGTAGCACTATGCCCAATCATCTATTGTAATCCTAAAGCAAAGGTGCTTGCATATCAAGCGCATCACGCTCTGCTCTCACATTCTCTAGTTGCATCCACAACTCGATCTTACTCTTTGATAACCTGATCTCACTCTACAATAACATGGTTCCTATTTGATGATAGATGTAATTCATCCTGCAACCACCGGTCTCACTCTATCATGGTTTATATCCTCCCGCTATAGCCCGGTCTCACTCTATAATGAGTTTTTCCCTCTCGGTGATCACCTGGTCCCTCTTAGCTATAACCTGAAGTTGTAGGGCTAGTACATACCGTAACTTCTTCTCGTAAGCTAGCTAGCCACCCACCAACCATTATGTCCTCCTCTATCTGCTCTCCAACCCCACCATCTCCTCCATCTCTCGGTGGATTGTGTGGTGGACTCACGTGAGGGGGTGATGGAGGTTCTTGCACAGGTGCCTATAATGGAACCTAAAGGGGCATCTATGGTGCCAATACCTATGGTCACACCACTACCTACTACTGCACTAAAACAAGCTTTGGATGAGCACTTGTTGTGCTAGTACTGGGAGTCCTCCCGTGGATCCACATGTGCTTAGGCCCTAAAATCCCTACGCCACTATGTCCAAGTACTCTTGTGAAATAGTCAAGCACCAAGGAAAAGCAGTAGCATACACAATAGTATTGTCCTATGAAGTGCCAAGATTAACTATTTGTACCTGTTGTACCCAAGGCTGAAAAACCACCTATAAAAAGTTGTCATGAGCTCGACGCAACCTGATCTGAGGCCCCATATGAAAGACCTTTTTGTATCTATGGGCATACCACATCTTAACACCAGGAATCCCTTAAATGAGACCAAACTGGTGTTGAACCCGGTCTACCTTGTACCACTCCATAATGTGGCTCCTGCTCCCAAGGAGGAAATGATCAACCATCATTGTACAAAGCTCAACTGCATCCTCAAGCCAATGATATAACTTGTATGGCCACCATGTAATCATATGGGGTTGTAGCTCGTCAAACTCACATCTGTAATAGTCTGTGTCCCTTGAGTGACCATGTACATCCTCTTCAACTGGAACCTAACCCATGATAGAAGGCTCTCCAATGGCTTGAGCTCTCAAAGCTCCCACAAGGTGACCAATCGCAATATGGTCCCAAGCCCATATCTGCAACAAAGTAGCAAGACCTATGGACCTCTGTCATGGTAAGCTATCAAGTGAAGATCAACATATAAGTGAGCCAATATACATTGACCCCAATAGTAAACCTCTCCATGTAGAAGGCCATGAATCACTCTAATAAGGCCAAGGGGAAACCAAGCACCAGTCTTGTCATGTAACAATATGCCGCTGAGAAGAGCTAACACAAACATAGGGACTCGTCTCAGCCACTGATCGGTCATGCACCTCCTAACAAAGATCATCATACCCCGTCGGTGTATATCTGTCACACCAAACATCTCAACTAAGCATCACCGAATACGGTCCTGGCGACCATCGTAAGTGATCAAATGACCCTAAATAGGAACTCGAAGATCTACCACACATCCTCTAGAGTGATGCTCATCTCACCAATAAAGGCGAGATGAAATTTCGAATCTTGCTCGCCATCTCTCAAACAAGGTTGTGAGTAGGTTGTGTTCTATGGTAATCTGGGGCATATGAGCCACGTGTGCTAAACCAATCACCTCTAGTGTGATCTCCAAAAATCCGGTCGCGTTGACTAAACGTCGCCTTATAGGCTCGGAGGTGTGCATGTCACTCCCACATGTCTAACATGTCTAGGTCCTCCTACAAAACCAATCGAGTCATTTATTATGATCCTATTCTTCTATTCTAATATTTATTAGCTATTCTTCTACTCTATCATTTAATTTTTCTATTCTACCATGATTTCTTCTATTTTTCATCACTACCTATCACCTAGGGTTTGCTAAAACCCCTATTTTCTACCAAAAAGCATTTAAAGAATGTATTTTGTGCATTGGTGTTCCTCGGTGGCACCAACACACCCCTTAGTTCATAAGCACACTCTTCAAAGGCACCAAATAAGCACCCCTCGGCGCATAGGCACACTCCATTCAAATTTTTCTAAGCAATTTTATGCACTGGCGCACCCATCTATGCACAGGTGCATGCGTGCCCCTACCTAAATACAATTTGAGCCTAGGCGCATTCATCTTTACATAGATTCATGCGCGCCCATGCACCATGCAACATAAACACACCCCTAGAGTTGTGCATGCGCATAATCGAACTAATAAACCCTAATTCTACCCAAATATTTAGCTAGCATATCATGTACGTAATCTTCCATGATGTCGCTTATCATGTCGTGAAAGATTACAATCATCGCCCATTGATATGTAGCGCTTATATGCTTAAGGCCAAAGGCCATAACTTAGTAGCAAAACGTTCCCCATGGGGTTGTGAAAGTTGTCTTGTGTTAATCTTCCTACGCAATATTTATTTGATTATAATGTGAGAAGTCATCCATAAGTGATAAAATCTCATAACCAGTAGTAGAATCGACGATCATGTTGATGTTAGGAAAAGGAAATTTTTCCTTAGGACAAGCTTTGTTAATATCTCTGAAATCAGTACACACTCTGATACCGACCACCTTTTTCTAAAATGGTACCACATTAGAAATCTACTCTGAGTAGTTGATAGGCCTGATGAAGCCTACTTCTAATAACCTTTCTAGCTCTTCCTTTCCCAATAAGGTGATGCGAGGATGCATCTTCTAAATATTTTATTTGATGGGTTTGGCATCCAGGTGCACAACAAGATTGTGCACCACTAATGTAGGATCAAGTCCTAGAATTTTGGCATAAGACCAAGTGAAGATGTCTACATAATCTCTTAAAAGTCCTGTAAATATTTTATGCTCTTGAGCTGAGAGTGAAGCTCCCAACTTAACTATTTTAGGAAACTCCTCCGTGATGATGTTAACATCTATTGTATCTTCCACTAGTAGCTTTGACTCGTCCCCCATGCATGTAGGATCGAGAGGGAGATTGAGATCCTCTTCTTCCAAAGGTGATTCAGAGTTCCTCATCTTTAAATGAGTATACTATATTTTCCATAGGTTGTTCCGCTTTATTTGTCCACAAGCGCCTCAAAGGTGTTTTCTCTATAAGACTTCCCCTTTTTCTTTCCACAATGCTCTTCGTAGGACTCTTGCCCTTTTTCTCTTTTTACTTAAGTGCGCATGTAATTCTACCTCCTCTCCAAAGTACGCACATGCATTGAGCTGAATGGAGAAGCCTTTCTTGTGATCGTTTCTTGAAATGTTATCTTTGATGCCCAGGAACTCACTAATAGCCTCATCATTTTGAAACACGTCAATAGGTACATGTTATTGTTGATCCCAATTCATGAGTGATGGGTAGATGAGGTTTAATGTTTGAGTTATAGGGGATACGATGGGTGTAATAGGGGTTATGGTAAGGATAGCCATGTTAGAGAATAGGTTCGTAGAGGTGAGGTCTTTATAAAGACTACATCGAGAATCTGTTTTGCTTTCATTTTCAGACAAACTATCCTCACTCTCAAAAGAAGCATACTCGTTATCTGAAGGGTGAGACTCATAAAAATGGACGCCAATACCTGATTTACCTAGTATATGATGAGGTATTGAAAGAGCTTCTAACAGACCTTGTTCTTGGTAACTGCAACCACGTCCTTGATATCTCATAGTAAGCATGATTATGTTAGGAATAACATACCTAGATGACTTGTAACACAAAGCCATTTCATCATCTTGAGGATGAAATATAATATCATTGAGGATTATTTCATCTTCTAAAGAAGCCACCTGAAGTGAAATTGTCAAAGGGACAATTCTCCCTTGATCTCTGGAATTTATAACACGATCTACTACATGCTTGGGCTGACAACGAAATGTTTTGAATGATAAGAGCTTGTTGAAGATTGTAATCTCCACAAACCATTGTTTATGACCTTCATCTCCCACGTAGCAAAATGATATTTCGATGTAGACGCACTATTGTCACACCGGGAGTCGGGGTGTCTGGATCTACCGATGAAGCGAGGGCCTCCGACTAAACAGTGACAACGATCTCTATAGAGGGACACTCGTAAATGGTAGAAAAATAACCCGACAATTCTCTACAATGGGAAAATGGTTGGGGATCCCCTTATATAGTAAGTGTCTTTCCTTCATAGTGTTGATGATATGTTGATGGCATGACCTACATGGCGTGAATCCATGGGTGACCAAGAAAGATGTTGTAAGGGAGCTCTAGGTCCAAGACATGGAACTTCGTATCATGGGTTATGGGACCAACTTCTAATGAGAAAGTGATCATTCCAGCTGATTGTCTTTCTTCATTGTCATATGCCTTTATGGTGATGACCTTTATCTCCAAATCAACTTCTGTGCCACCTAGTTGACAAACTAGTTTAAGAGTACAAATGTTAAGACTGATCCACCATCCACAAACACTCTCTTGACCTTCTTACGCTTGATTATTACCTCAATATGTAAGGGTAGGTTATGGGAGGGATTTTTAGTTAAGGATTTTGTCGGACTGAAGGTTATGTGTCTTACGGGAGTGATTTACGCTACCATGTCTTGTAAATGCATTGGGTCAACATCAATAGATACTCTTGATCCTGTAGGGTTTTACAAAGTATATCCTTATGGACATTAGAAATATTTATAAGGTCTAAGATTGAAATCTTAGTTGTAGTCTTCTCTAATTGATCTAACACATCATAATGAATCTCTTGAGGAGGAGGGGGAGTAGGTTATGAGATAACAAGGTGAGCCCATCATGTTGCCACGATGCACTCTCTTGTTTTAATTCTAATCGTATTGATTTTCTCAATGAGTGGATCAACACAACCTATCAAGGCATCAAAATGGTCTTTGTTTGACACATAGTTAGCATTCTTATTCTGAGACGATTGTCCCCGATCCGGATTTTTATTTTCTTTGTGATTGGGAAAAGGATCCTTGAATATCCCTATGTTTGGGTTTGGAGATTTGGCAGCAGCAACAGAGTTTACTTCTATATCACCACTATCAACTAGGTCTTGAATGTAGTGTTTTAATATTAAACACTTTTCAGTTTTGTGACCCTTTACGCAGTGAAATATGCAAAATTCATTATCTCTAAACCATGATGGTTTAGGTGTGTCATCCATGTAGGGTTTTGTTTCAGGGTACTTAACCATGTTTATGGCCTCTAACTACTTTAGTATGGATGATATTGATTCAAATAGAGGTGTGAAAGTACGATGTTTATACTTTGTAGGTGGATTTCCCTTTGCAAGCTTCAAAGGTACGTGGTTCGAATGAATTGTACTCGTTTGGAGTCTACTATCCCATCACCAATGACGTTTTTGTTTTTATTATGAACAAACTTTGGTTTTTCATTAGATTTGGAATCGTTATGATTGTGAGAGAAAGGTTTTAGAGTCCCCTAGCTAATAATGCTTTTTCAATTTGACTCCCTTTTCAATTACCTCTTCGAACGTGTTGCCACAATGCATTTGCAAGTGGAATGTTATGTCTGGATGGAGGTTGGGAACAAATATTATTATCAATTGTTTTTGGGTATGGAGCAAGGAAAATGGCTAGCTAATCCTCTCCATCATTGTAAAAATGCAACGAAGTTTTCATTTTTTGTTGTTTGGCATTGCAAAGATCTAGCATGGTAATGTCACTCTCTATATTAAAAGAAAAGTGACGTACAAAATGTTCAACTAATTCCAGCCATGTGGATATAGATCCCTTGGGGATGCATATAAACCATTCCAATGCCTGCCCTCCTAAACTCCATGGGAAGAGGCGTATAAGATAATTGTCACTAAACACAACCTCTTGGCATGCCATATAAAAATATTTAATATGGTCATGCGGGTCACCTTTTCCCTTATACTTGTCAAATTTTGGAAAATCAAAGTGTCATGGGAAAGGTACCTGTAGCATGGCCCTATCAAATGGATAAGGGCACAACTCATCGAACTGGTATTTATTATTGTTACCCATTTTTCCTTCTTGTAATTCTAGAAGAGCGTTCTTCATAGTGGACCACTCTTGATTGAAGAGGGGATCTTGTGTGGGTGGTGCGAGGCCTATATGAAGGGTTAAATCTAGGTGTATTCCCACCTCTATTCTCTATGATAAATTCTTCGTAAGGGTCCTTTCATGTCTCCTGTTGAGGAGTGTTTATTGGGAACTCATGAAACAAAGTTTTTGGTTTTGCCTTCGGTATAGCTTGTTTCACAACTTTTGGTTGTTCCTTTTGTATATGCAAAGCCAAACTAGCCAATTGGTGAGTGAGGGCTTGGACCTGTTGTTCTAATGTCACCTCTTGAATAGGTACTTCATTATGATCTTCGTTAGGGGAGGTTGTGCATGATGAACATGTTCCTCATTGTCTTCACAACGTATTCTAATAACAGGTACTCAATAATCTCCATCGTTTTCAAACGGTATCTCCTCATTATTTTGTCACATAGAAGTAGAGGCATGACCTAGGTTTAATATTTCATTAATGTACAATGGGATCAGTCTACTTATTCTTCTCCACAAACCATTGTGGCAATGAGAGAAGGGTCCACTGTGGAAGGTAACTAGCTCCTAGTTCCATGACACGCATAAGAACCTCATGTTTGTTTTGAAAAATGTAATCATCAAAATTGGTAGGAGGACGCTCTATATTCATACGAGGAGAATCTTCCTCTCCACCACTATGGCCAACCATGATATTATCCTCTAAAAGAGGGTTGTAACCTCCAAATATATCATATCCTAAAATTCAGGATGCCATTCTCGTAGTAGGAATACTCGAGATAGGAGATACAACATGAAAGATTTCCACTAAGGTTTACTAAAAGGGGCCTTACTCAAATTTTTGCAGCGTAACGATGTTAAATTGTCAAAACAAGGCGATTATATAATAGCCACAAAATTAATAGGTCAATGCGAACGTACAAACCAAATAATAAAGAACAAGCTACCCTAACAAGGTAATATATGACAAAAGTTTTTCTAGAATAATACAATGACGTACAATGCTCAAAATTTAGTCACACCAAATAGTTTACTCCCTAAGATTTTCCTAGATAGGTTTGAAACCAAATAGTGACAACACAATATCACTAGTTAGGTCAAGTTTGTAATAAACAAGACCTAAATGCTAAGAAAGTGTTGACGCGACCTTCTAACAAGGTATACTAAAAACTAGTTTCTAAATACTAACAAAGTCTAAGTGTTGTAACATGGATGATACAAATGTGAGCAGCGTAACAACACTATTTGGACACGTAATCCAACTTTGCAAGAAAGCAATATTTTAGTATCAAAATGGCGTTATAGCGATGCTAACAAAGTAACCTCAACACTTACAAAACTCAAGACAAGGCTAGGATGTAAAAACTACGTCTAAGTATAACAAGAAATTGTTATGCATGTGAGCAACGTAACAATACAATATAGAGATTTAGGCCCAGTTTCACAATGGAAGCAAGACATAAATATCTCAATTGTATGGTTATAATGCGGCAATGTAACAACTCAAAAGAAGACAAGGATGAAACCACCTAACTACGATGATAATAAGTCTCAAATATGGGTCTTTGAGACAAGGGGGCCTACTAGATCGTGAGTACGTACCATGCAAACTTTCAACACTTGCGCTCCGACATTACAACCTAGTCACACAAGTAGAATACACAAGTGGTGGAAACATGATATCTAGCAAGATTCTGTATATGTTCTTTCCTTATGTCCAAAAATGGGCAACAAGAAAACAAAGGTGTAGACCAAGTGGGGTTGAAATAAACTTGGTGTTATTTGCGAGTTTCGCCTTATCTCAGACAAGTGAAAAACTAGGACAGAATGACACTAAGTAGTTTTCATGATGAAATATCATGTAGTTTCAACTTCAAGAGATTATTTCCCTTGTTTGAGAAACAAGAGTTTGAATCTAACAAAGCTGTCACTTCGAGATCTCTCAAGTATAAAAACTAAGACAAAAACAATGGCTCCAAGTTGAAAAGCTTGCTAGGTGCTTCTATCTCTATGTGTGACAAGTTTACTTATGCGAACTCAATTTACCAAGTTTTCCCAAGGATTGTCTCGGCTTTACTTTACCCCTTTATAATACAATGAGCAACTAGTGCGTTCAATTGTATTATCTTTGGGTTCTGATGGAAGTAACTTTAACTCTAATCTCACCAAGGCATACTAGTCAGCTCAGTAGTGTGGAGCACTTTCCTATTTTGTTCACAAGGTTCCCTCTTTCGTGAACTACTTGAGGGTTCCTAGGACCACCCCCATTTTGTAGCTTAAGGCTTATGCCAAAGGGCTTATGTTCTAGTTGTTTTCACTTCCTCTTGAGTTGTAAATTTTCATCTCTATTCTTTGAAATTTTTCAGGTTTAGTGACTGCTAAATACCTTTGTGGAGGTCTCCTAAGAAAGAGCTAGTTCCAAAATAGTTAGTCATTTTTGAAATTTTGAGTTTTGATGCTTTTTCAGTCTTTTACAGGTATTTCAAATTTTTTTGTCCCTCATGTCCCAAGTTCATCCAGGCCGTCTGTTCCCGATTTTCCACTTTTTCCGATTGGTCTTGATTTTCCTTTGTTGTCTGCTATTTCAGCTTTGCACGTCCCAAATTTGTCCCGATGTCCCAAGTGCGATCTGTGTCAATTTTTTCTAACTTGTCGATTTCAATGTATTGCGGGTGTTTCAAATTTTGGGTCCCGCATGTCCCAAGTTCCGCTTGACCGCCATTTCCCCACAAGCCCACCTTTTTCGATTTCCATTCATTGTGCGTATTTTGTTTTTGCGTGTCCTAACTGTCCCGATGTCCCTTGGGACAATTGTGTAAGATTTTTCTACTTTTTCCACAAATCGGCTATTTAGGTTCCATGTGTCCTAATGTCCCATGGGACAATTATGCACTTTTGGCCCACCTTACCTAATTTTCATTATTTCAAGGTCAACATAAGTATTAATTGCCCCATTTATTTCACCCCGCCGACCTACTTGGGTTTAAATGCTTATAAATATTTAGGTAATTGGTCATTTTCACCACCTCACTTGTGAATTGCTATTGAACGTTCGAGTTTCCCTCCTCTACACTATTCATAGCCATGGTTGAGTCCTGTTCCATTGTTTTCGAATCTGCAGGTACATGAAAGAAGTCGTGAATCTTTAGGGTATTGATCAAGGAATCAGGGGAATTGTTCTCACAGTGATCTTCTGCTCCTGTTTCAGAATGAAGATTAGTTTCAAAGGGCATGAACACCTCTCTACCTTAGAGACTGCTATACCGGATATCGGTGATAGTGAGGCTCAACATTTTGAAATTGGATGCTTTGGGAATCGTTAAAACCCTACTCCCATTTCCCAATTAATCAAAGATAGTGGAATTGCTGAGGTAGGGGGTTTTCCCATTTTACTCCAGTGTCGTTGATACAATTCTTGCTTGTAGTTCTTGTTTTGACCCTGATACAAAAGAAATTATTGATCCTCAAGGTCGGTGGTGGCTCGACTAGATGAGGATTGTATTCACACCACTTTCAAGATTCCATGCAGTTGAAGGGTCAAATATCCTTACTAGGGATCAAGCTCAAACTCTTTTTATCAAGACAACGAATGATACAAAGAGTAGAGTAGCCAAGTCTTGGTTCAAGAACCCTAGGAAAGGAGCTTCAAGGTTACCCAAGACCATGTTCAGGGTTGATTTTCATGAGGAATTGTCAGATTTCATAACCCTCCTAGCCAGAATTATGGGAATGCCCTCCACCAATGAGTTTCACTATTGGATGTGCCCCTACATCAATATCATATGTGAGGGTAAGCAAAACTTAAATTGGGAAGGAATCATTTGTGATAGCCTAACTGAGTAGTTGAAAAATGTACAAAGAACCCAAACTTTCTACATGACCTCCTATTTGATGTACTCCATTGCAACTTATAGAGAGTGGTTGGGTTTCTCCCCTGTGGATGACAAGAAAGATGCCCCTATTTATATGTATCATCCATAGTTGACCCTAAAAGTCAGTAATCATCATTTTAGGAGAGTGAATGATGCATTCACTATGTACATTGTTAGATTGTTGGAGGGAGATATTGCTAAGAGATTTTTAGATGAGGCAAAGCAATTGATCAGTGTCTATGGCATCTTTTTCACTCAATTCAGGAAGTTTTCATATATCAGATTGGCTAGATTTGAGGGCAACCCCTGAAACTTCCCATGTATTGTAGTGATAAGATGGATTTGGTAGAAATATACAGACAACTAGATAAATTGCATAGAACATGCAGGGATAAAAATATTGCAAGCATTTAGTTCCTAATCACATTGGGCAACTATACTTGTAAGACTTCCCTAGATGCTCAAAACATTGATAGGACCATTGCTCCTCTTACCCTTCACTATTATAATCCCGAACTTGTTTTGACATTAAAGGGTTCATTTCTACCAACTTCAGAATGGGTTATCAACACCTTGTTGATATCAAAGATTACTAGGCGATTGTTTGATGATTATGAGTCCAAGAGAAGGTACTATGGGAGATTGTCTCTGCAGCAGATCATTGATTTTGGTATATTTGATGTCCTTGAAGGATTGGAAGATGATGATGAAGAATTGCAGTCTCTGGAGTATGAGAGATCAATTAAGCACACTCCTATTGAAACCATTGATTGGTTTGTCAAGGAGAGAGATGATTTAAAAGAACTAAATAATCCTGTCCTAGTGAGAACTAGACTTTGGTTTGATAGAAAAATGAAGATGTTCAGGGCAAGGAAATCCAGGTCTACTTCTCAAGACACTTCTACTCCTCAGAAGGAAATACATGTGCTAGCTCCTGAGACACTTGAAAAAAATTATTCCTTCTCCTCCGAGTCTTCAACTCTGGTATACACCAAAAAGGGGAAAGCCAAGAAGGAAGATAAGGTAGTTGAGGTTATTCAAGAAAGTGAACCCTCTCCTAAGAAAACTGAAGTAAAGGAAACTATTGTGAACTTGGATGATGATGATGACAAGTCAGGAAAAAGAGCAAGAAAATCCTGAAGTGAATACACCTGAAGTAGGTAGTATGATGGAAGATCAATAAAAGGAAATGGTTTCAGAATCTGTAGAAATATCTGCCAAAGAAGCTCCCATCACCACTCAAGTTGATACCTCTGTGTTAGAAGTGGCTATTGTGCAAACCCTAAGTGCCATGAGTGCATCTACACTTGGATCTATTTCTCCTTCCACTTCTAGTTCTTCATTTCCTGGGTGCAACCATTTTTGGAGAGTAAGAAAAGAAAGGTCACTCCAAGTGTAGCTGCTCCTAATTTTGATGCAGTGGCAGCTCTTCTAGGAACTACTCCTCCCCCTCTAGCTAAGAAGGAAAAAATCACCTCAAGATTAATCTCAGATTCCCAAGGCTAGTAGTTCATGGAAATTGCAAAACCCAAATTTGATAAAGATGAAAAGGACTTATCACTGGGTGATCTGGAGTTGACAAGAATTCCTCTTGGAGAATCAACCCCAGAGAGTGAAGTGCATAATCTGAGGGAGACTGTGTCTAAGGTGATTGAAAGAGTTGAAAAAGGGAAGAAAACACAGAGTAGTTGGAGGAGCAAAACCAAATTCTATCCAGTTTCATCAAATCTTTATTGGCAGAGGATAAGGTACTTGATCCTACTCCCCTAGCTTCCATCCCACCTCCTGCTATCTTGTCCAGTGATGAAGTCCAAGCCATCAAAGACATCCATAAGCATGCCACTTATGGTAAGGAAATGGAAGATATGGTGGATGATTTAATAATCATAGGCCTGAATTTTATTGAAGAAGCATTCAAGGCATATGAGAAAATTGCCAAGGTTCAACTGAAGTTCTCTACAACACTCAATGGGTTGGATAGAGAATTGAAATTGTGGAGTGAATGCATTCAAGATCTCAGATTGATGAGTGAAACAGATGTGCAGATCCTTTTGGCTAATAAGGTCTTTGATGATGTAAAATTGAACCTTTCCAAACAGTGGGTTTTCAGTATTGATTGGAAAATAAAGGTTCTTGAGAGGCCATTAGTGAACTCAGGAATATGTTGCAAAAAGGAGAATCTTTTAAAGCTTGTGTCATGTCTGCCTTCTGGACATACATTTCCAAATCTTCAAAGAGAATTCAAGTGATAAATTTACTATTCGGAGATCAAATCTCAGTTCAAGGCTTTTGTTAAAGAATATTTATTCAAGCAAGACACCATTTCCAAGGAAAAGATGAAATAAATTTGTACACTTCAAGCTACCATCACAGATGCCAACAAAGAGTTCTTGGAAAATGTAGAATTTGAGAAAGACATGGAGAAGTGTTTGGGTAGTTGGACTCATGCCACTCGCTAATACAACAATTCCCGAGGAATGGACATAGTTACTGACAATGAAGTGATTCAGAATCAAGTGCTAAGGTCAAAGGGGACTACAAGTGCTTCAACTAGTGTCTCGACTTCCTAGTTTATATTTTCCTTTCTTATTGTAAAAATATCTAATTAAGGTGGCTTTATCCCTTTAAGTCATGTGTAATGAAAGCAAGGGATAAGTTGATGTTATAATATTTAATTAGATATTAGCTTTTGAGATTAAAATAAAGGAAACTAAAAAGGATTTCTATAACCGTTTCTCAGGGTTATTTAAAGAACTTTTCTTGTC
Organism: Taxus wallichiana var. yunnanensis; assembly: GCA_018340775.1. Lineage (NCBI taxonomy): Eukaryota > Viridiplantae > Streptophyta > Pinopsida > Cupressales > Taxaceae > Taxus > Taxus wallichiana. Next base: position 193,519,403 of record CM031239.1, read on the forward strand.
ATTGTAAAGGATGGAGATTTTGATATCCTATGTAAAAGAGAACATTGAAATACTCAATACATAAGAAATTTCACCCTCTCTCATACTTCTTCTCTTTCTATTCTTTGTCTGATTCATATAAGGCTATGTGCATTTGAAGCAAGAACTTTGTGTCTTTCAGTTGATAAGTGTATCGGAACTTTGTGTCTAATACATGTATGTCATGCATTTTATATGCATAGTCTAAATCTTGTTATCTATCGAGTATTAGTAAGATATCATTCGTAATCTACATATCTGAAATTTCCCTCCTATATTCAGTCTGACTTTTCCTATTTTCTTTTTATTGGAAACCTTTGATGAATACATCTAGAGATATCAAAAATTCTCACCAAAAATATTGAACAAATGTTTATATTGTAAATATGTTTTTGGCTTTCAATAAGGGAACCTCTCCCATAAGAGGAGGGACTGTTGTCCCCTGATTGTTGCTTGTTTTCAAAAGATCAAATTCTACAACCAACACTAGTTAAATGGATGAGTGGAGCTCTTAATCGAAACCTGCAATATAGTGTTTTAAATTTGTGTGTTGGTGTATGTTTTATCTTTTGGATTAAGTAATTTTGTTTAGACCACCAATGGCAACCTACAACATACGTGAATGTTAGATTTTTTGTTTTGAAGAGAGCGCTTATTTTTTGACAATCATTTTAGGTCCTTCACACAAATAGTTAGTAGTTCAAAAAGACTCACAATATTATAGAAAGAGGATTAAGTGTTGCTTTTGGTTCTCAATATCACACTAGGTGCAAGAGAAGAGCATACACAACAAGTAACCCAACTAGATGAAAAGCTTGTAAATCAACTAACTACCATAAAATATTTTAAATCAACTAACTACCATAAAATATTGCATAAAAAAGTTTATTCCCAATTAATCCAAGTGCTTCTTAATGAAAGACTAAAATTGCTTTTGTTTCCCAAGATCACACTAGGTGCAAGGGAAGAACATACACAAATTTTAGCCTTAATTATTTATCAAGTGAAAAATATCTTAAACTAAAAGATCAAGTACATGTAAAAAAATGCAAGTTTGTTCCCTTAAACACAAAATGGATGATTATTGTTCCTAATTAGTCCTAATAAGTAAAAAGTGGTTTAGGGGTGTTTTTGGTTCTCAAGATCACACTAGGTGCAAGAGAAGAGCATACACAACCCTATTCCAAACTCATTCAAAGCATGAAAACATAATAATTCATCAAACCCTAACCCAATTTAACCAAAAATACCTTATCAAACCCAAAGGCAATTTTATTAGGAATATTTCTCTAAAATCAATAAATTGACAAAAATAACTAAAATCTTGAAAAAATGCCAGTAATCTTAAAAACCAAAAATTAAAATTTTGAAGTTTTAGGAAATTTTACCTGAGTGCACAGGTATAGGATTTGATGCACATGCACACCCTTTGATGCATGGGCACACTCCTTGAGGCACAACCGCAAGATTTGTTACATGTGCACACCTCGGAAATTTTATACAATCAGTTATGCATAGGCCCATCCAGAGAGGCACATGCATACTCCTTGATGCACCGGCACAAGCCACACTCAGAGACAAAAACACACTGTTGCACATGCACACTCCTTGATGCATAGGCACACTCTTTGATGCATAGATGCACTCTTTGATGCACATGCGCACTCTTTGATGCACATGCACACTCTTTGATGCACATGTGCACCCTTTCCTGTAGATGCTCAAAATCTGAGTTTTGAAAATAATTTCTTGAAAAATCTCAAAACTTTGGCACTTTGGGGGATTTTGACAGGGCTTCACCTCCTTATATCCTGTAAATAACATGAAAACACAACTTCTACTACTAATCTAGTTGAAACAACTACCTAGCTTGAAAATTGATCTACAAAACTTTGAAAATTACTCTAAAAATTTGAAATTAATCTAAAAAGCTTGAGAAACTAATCTAAAAATCTTGAAAGTACTCTAGAAAGCTTGAAATTAAACTAGAAAACTTGAAATTAATCTAGGAAACTTGAAGCTAAGCTAGAAAACTTGAAATGAAAAACTTTGAAACTAAGTTAAAAAGCTTTAAAATTGAATGCAATGGGGTATGGTCCCACCGAGCGTGCCAAATGATAACACCCAAAATTTTAGTGCAAATTAACTAGTTTAAAGCAAGAATAACACCACATAGTCTAAAGCTAATTGCATAAGCTAAGGAATGAAACATCAAAGATCAAAGCTTAATAGCATAACAATGGAGATCAAATGAAACTAACATCTAATATCTAAGCATGCTTACTAGTACATTTGATTAACTAACATAGATCTAAATAGATCTAGGAGCAATCAAATTGGGAATGGTTGCCACTTCAAAAATGGTGAGAAGATCTCTCAAAGCACAAGACTACAATGTCATGTTAGATACCCATCTATTAACCACAATAAAGGCTTTATGCAAAGATGAGCATGTGAATCCTTAAAGGAGTTTAGGCTCTTTAACATATATCTTATATGAGGCTATTAATAAAAGCATGGTGTAAAGTATTAAGGTAAGAGGTGAACTCTTTTTATAGTTTTCCTTTTGGGAGAAACTTGTATTTTGGTGCATGTGGGACTAAAAGCCCCAAATTAGATTAGAATTGTTAATCATGATTAAGCTTTGCTAATCATAATTAATGAATTAACAAGTGATTAAGATGTGTGGAGCCTTAATCAATTGCTTAGGGTCAACTAGGAGGCTAGGATAAGATTTTGAAGCTTGTTGAGACGTTGTGGAGGAAATTGGGGTGATTTTGAGTGGTTGGAAGAGGGGTTTGAGCCAATAGTAGGGTATATTGACCAAAACAAGGGCAAAATAGGCTTAATTAGCTAATAAATGCTAATTGTCTGTTTTGAAGAGGATTTTGGCTTCTACAATTCGTAAGTAATGTGGCATCACGAATGCAAAAGAGTTTTGGTGATCAACAAAGTACTTTTAATTGACCAAAGTGGTAAGAAACATTAGTTAATTAGCAAAATCACTAATTATAATGGAATTGGTGAGAAGCGAGAGTGATTTGTGTGTGTTTTTGAAATAAGATTGCAAAAGCGTAATTTAGGTGTCTACAACTTGAACCAAAATAATAATGAGACTATACAACATGATCTACCTTACTCTACACACTGAAACACCATAACAATATTCACCTAAACATCAAATTTTTTTGTTGTAGGTAGTGTGTGCCACTTCATCTACTTAAAGTGTGTGGTTTTTATATATCTCTATTAACATTCTCACTTAAGCTTGTTTTGGAGGTGAATAAGAAGAAGATGGCCTCAAAATATGAAATACTTTTGAAATATCTAAGGTGGCTAAGTAATGAGTTCAAAAACCTTATTATAAGGTGTTTTTGAAATTTGGACATAACCCTCTACTCTCTAATAGTTTTGTCATATTAGGATCCAATTGTGTATGTTTTTAACCATTTATATTGGTTACATTTATAGTTGAGGCCATGTTGATCCAAATGGTAAGCTAAATATATCTTATCAAATTATTCAAAAACTTGTACCATTATATAAATATATTCATCAACATATGTGGCCTCCTCTAGTTCCATCTTTAAAATATAAAGAATTGAATATTCAAAATTTCCAAAAATTAACAAATTCCTTCTTTAAAATATAAAAAATTGAATATTCAATTTTTCCAAAAATTAAAAAATATAAAAATTTCATTGTGCCAAGTCTTTTACTTCATTGAAAATAAACTAATTAAATGTGGCATTTGTTATTCGATAAGGATGTTGAATGTGCACATATATCCAAATTTTCTTGCAATAGGTTGCCCTTAGCTATGAAATTTTGACTCAATCAGAGAGGGAAGAATCAAACCCATTTTGTTAGTGGATTTAATTAACCATACCATATTGTATATGATTAAGATGCACTTGTAATATTAATTATGATTTAAGATATGGATAATTCACTCATTGGTGCACACTTATCCACAACTATTAATAGAGAAGAGTACCAACCAAATTGTTTACTTGATTGCATTCCATTATTAATGGAAATGCAAACTTGCCTTGCTAATTAACTACTTTCCAACCCCAATAATAGACTCTACTTGTTTTATAAAATGTATGGAGAGCTAGTATTAGTGGATCATATATTGTGGAAGAGAGTTAATCTTACTTTGGAAAATTCAAGCTAAAGGTTATTAATAAAATTGTAGTAGTCATGATACCCTTGGTATATTTGTGTTATATTTCTATTTTAAAATTTCATTGATTTATTATGTATGCATGCTTGTGGGTTTTTGTCTTATAATTATTTACAACAATTCTAGCGAGTACTTCATACTTTAATATGGTACCGAGCAATAAAAGCTTCACCTCATGTTGCATCCAAGTTTAAAGATCAAATATATAGTTCTTCAATATTTTTTTATAGGTATCAAGATCATATCAATATTTTTCGAGTTTTTTTCGTAAGTATACAAATTATTACATTTTTATTGCTTTTATGCAATTCTATACATATCTAGTGGCTTATTACGATTAACCGGTCTTATGCTCTCTATTTTCCCTTAATGGGATATAGGTTGATAAAAAATAGTGGAAGTGGTGGGTTACTTAGGGTTTATATTTGGGTATTTTTTTAGTATCCACCCTAGGTAGAACCATGTTCCAATGCCTTAAAACCTTACGAAGTATCAATCTAGACAAAACAAATATCAATTTTATCTTATTTGTGGTGCGAGGGGTACTTACCTAATACTCAAACCATTATAAATCATTGTGTACAGATTTTAACTTCCACGTACTTCATGGTATATACGAAGCACCTAGGTTTTTCTTTTTTTCCAATAGGAATCCTTTCAATTGTTTTTTTATGTGGTGCAATGGTAAGCAATTAGTCATGAGAAGTTAGTTTCCACATACTTCAAAGATGGGATAGTGCAACTACAAAAATAGTGGAATCCTCTATAGTCAATGGTCTAAAACATTGGTTTGGTTCACTATTTACCAATGAGATAAGTATATCAAACCTTACAAAATAAACACACTTTCAACACATTATTGTTCGGATCTATTTTTTTAGTTGGATTCTTGGTTCAATTTTTGTGAGTTTTAGTACAAAACCTAGTCAAACACAATACATATTCTCTATTTCAGTTCCAATTTAGATCCTCTATTCATTTATAATACATATTTTATCACAGTTTTGGTCCAAAATTTTGTGTAAGGGTAGTCGAGATATCTATTTTTTGGTAGAATCACAGTTATAGGCATCACTAGGATAACACTATTTTTTTAGACACAAAACAATGAGAAGATAGTGCACAAGGCGTGTTTGGAAAAACATAAACATTAGAGGTATCTTTTGATTTGGGTGGGATTTTGTAATTCTAACTAGATTTTGGACCAATAGGGACTTAGTTTAATGTTTCCACATGAAATCACTTATTTGGCTTTTTGGTGACCTACACCATCATGATTTTCTCTTCGAGATAATCATTTTAACTTCTACTTCAATTTTGACAAAACATTCAATACAAATATATATTTTCGGGGAAAAATCGGATATTTTTGCCCATATGCAAGTTGCACCATTTTGATTTTCTCATTAGGGTGATCATTTTAACAACTATTTAAGTTTACAATTTTTGGGGAAAAGTTGAGTTATTTTTACGAGCAAAAATTTTTATTGCCCACTTATGGATGCCAAAAGGCTAATTCTCAATAGTTCTAATTACTTTAGTTCAAGAGTGTATTACTGATGTGCTTATTAGAAAATGTTACCATATTGCAATGAGTGAAGAATTTACACCTCTTGACCTTGTTAAATTCAAAAATGAAAAAATAGGTGTGATGAAGCTTGTGGTATTATAGGTCAATTAGTGTCTCATGAACTCAAGTTTCACTTTTAGGGTGACATAGATCCTTACGTAGTTTGGAATAAATTGGAAAACCCATTTAGTAAACACAAAAAGCTATGGGTGTGCCAATCGGAAAATGAGCTTTTAGCTCTTATTCTAGATAACTTTCCTAGGATTGAGGATTTTCATCATCAATATCAAACACTCGAGACTTCTCCTTGTTGAAGCTAGTGAAACAAACTTTGATGAAAAAATCATTTTGGCTATTTCATCTAAATTGGGTTGTCCATACTAAATTTTTGTCTCCAACTACTACACTCAACAAGAATTTTTGGGCACTACATATGTGGCACCGAATTTTGGTAAATTATGTGAGCAACTTTATAAAAAAAAAAGAAAAGATATTTTTAATTGGTGATATATGACATGACGTAGAAAACAACATGCAATGATAGATAATGAATCTTATGCAAATCCACAACCTAATATTAGTAAGGGAAAATACCTTGCTAAGGAAAAGGTAAAGCACAGTCTAAGCCTAAGGAAATCAAATCAACAAAGCAAATATTTAACCTAAGTCAAGAAAAAGGCAAAAGGAAACAAAAAGGAAAAGCTAAAAAGAATGTTGTAACTTTCATCATAAACTAGGTCATGTTGAACATCGGTGTTTAAAAGAAATGACATACTTGGAAGAAGAGATAAAAATGCAATTTCCTCCCTCAAAAATAGGTGTTGCTCTTTCTACAATGATATCAAATCCATAGTAAATAAATGGATATTGGAATCATGGGCATGAAAACACATGGAAAATTAGGGTTCTTTGTTTACAAGTATTTTGGATAATAACATAATAGAAATTTATGTGGGAAAAAAATCCTCTTAATGTTGAAGGCTAAGGTTCCATTATGATGGCGAATGACATGTTCCAAAAAATTATCCATGTCCCATATTTTTTTGGAAATTGGTAAATGGTTGGGAGTTTTGAAAGGAACCACATCCTTCTACAAGAAGCCCAAAAGGCTAGATATAACCATGAATCAGTACATAAAAGAATCCCAAAGGCAAGAGAAACAAAAGACCCATAAGGTCCCAACCGCACAAAGGAAGAAAGAAAGAGCCATCAACTAGAGCAAAGAGAATCTACAACTAACACCAAAAGCATAAATAAGAATATAGCCACAGAGAAAGAAAAATTGCAACCCAGATGCAACAAGGACAACCCAACAAACAAGAATACAAAGAGGAGATAGCATCCATGGAGGAAACCCTAAGCGAAGCGAAAAAGGAAACAAAGATCAACACTTATCCTTTTTCCCCTTCTTCGAATGCACTAACTGCCAATTTCTAGGAGAATGTTCCTCCGAGTAAAGAGGATTGGAAATAGATAAAATCAGAGGAGCAGAGATCTATAACTCCTTGTTTGGAGAAAGGGACCCTCCTTATCCGAATCAGAGTGATCGGATTCATGAGGCCTCTTGATTCCTGAAGTAGGTTTCTCCAAAGAGGGGGATGAGAAAAGGTTTGTCCCACCTCGGTGAATTCAATAACAACGGTTGGCGTAACGACAACGATCGGAGAATCGATCGGTATGGTAAGTAACTTCAAATTCTTGAACTTCTGAGTCTGATTTAGAATCGTCATCAAAATTTGGAGGGCTCCATCATTGGGAATGGATCCTTTTTTCTTTGGAGCTTGGACTTTCTTATGAGGGCAAGAAGCCTGAAGGTGACTCGGAGTCCTGCAATTCCTACATCAGAAAGCCATGTTTTCATAGTCAAGGGTCTGGATGTGAGTCACATCTCCCATCTTGAGAGTCATTTTATCCGAGAAACCCTTTACTAAGATCCACTTTGACACATATCCTAACAAAAGTAAACAACCCACTTTGTGTAACGTCTTGTCATCCTGTTTGATGAACCTCCCTAGATGTTGGGGTTAGACCACACACCAATGTTGTACAAATCTACATTTAAATGAAGCATGCAAGCAATAAACACAAAAATTAAACCAGAAGAAAAATAAACAAGAGGAGAATGAGTAACACAAGATATAATGTGGTTCACCCAGTGTGGGCTACGTCCACCAAGAAACAACCAATATATTATTCTTTCTTCACGAGAGAAATACAATGAAGATTTACAATCTTCCACACCTCTCCCGGATGTACAATACTTTTCCTTCACAAGCTTCTCTAATCTTTCTCCAAGAAAATCTTCTTACAATAATCTCTATTCTTTCAATTCTATTATTCTAACCCTAGTTTTCTAGCTTATAAGCATATACAAACTTTAGGGAAACTTAGCTATGCATTTACAACCCTCTAATCACCTTTTATAACAAAGGATCAAATTTAATCTGCATCTAATATAAAAACATGAACGCACAAATAACCGATGCCGATTACCAAATCGATGCCGTTCCTCTAATCCACCAATGATACGGTTACTATTGAAACTAGAAAAATTGCAATGCATGCCATTTGTGAAGTTATTTAGCTCCAAAACCTAACAATCTCCCACTTGGAGATAAATTGATGCACTATACCGTACAACTCCATCCTTAGATCCTTTCCTTGGCTTGTTTCTTCCTCTTCAAGTCTCAAACTTGAAGACCAATAGAAGTTGTGTGAAGCTCCAACTTCTCCTTTTCCAATGGCTTCATTAGCATATCCACAAGGTTCTCACTTGTATGAATTTTCTCCAGTTTCATCTGCCCATCCTCTAACACTTATCATATGAAGTGACATCTAACATGTATGTGTTTCATTCTTTTGAGGATGAATTGCACTTTGACTATCATTATACAATATGCAATCCTCTTGCTCATTTCCCAACTCTTCCATGGCGCTCATCCATATAATCTCTTTGCTAGCCTGCGAAAGCTGCAACATATTCAACCTCTGTAGTAGAAAAGGCCACAACCTTCTACAATCTCAAAATCTAGCTAACTGTCATGTCACCTACTGTGAATACATATCTAGTGGTGCTTCTCCTACCATCCAAATCTCTAGCCATATTTGAATCAACATATCCATATAAAGAAGTATTTGACCCTCCATAGCATAAATGCATGTTGGATGTCCCTCTCAAATATCTGAGAATCCATTGGACTGATTTCCAATGCTCTTTACCTAGATTGGCCATAAATCTGCTCATAACTCCCACTTCTTGTGTAATGTCTGGTCTGGTACAAACCATTGCATACATAAGGCTTCTAACTACTAAAGCATATGGAACCCATGCCATGTACTCAACCTCCTCATGTGATGTAGGACACTGATATTTGCTTAATTTAAAGTGTCCAGCCATAGGTGTACTTACAAGTTTTGAATTTTACATTTTAAACCTTTCCAACACCTTATTGATATAATCTTCAAAGACAAATACAATTTCTGTTCTTCTGTCTCTATGAATTTGCATGCCAAGGATTTTCTTTGCAGCTCCTAAATCCTTCATTGCAAATGTATGAGCTAAATTTTATTTAAGCTCAACAATGTCTTGCATACTAGATCTTGCAATAAGCATATCATCTACATATAGTAACAAAATAATATAGCTTCCATTTTCAAGCTTCTTGAAATAAACACAATGATCAGATTCACATCTCATATAACCATGCTCATGCATAAAACTATCAAACCTCATATACCATTTCCTTGGAGCTTGTTTGAGCCCATACAATCTCTTTTTCAACCTGCACACAAGTTTCTCCTTACCCTTGACTTCATAACCAAGCGTTGTTGCATATATATCTCTTCCTCCAAATCACCGTGAAGGAAAGCCGTCTTAACATCAAGTTTTTCTAAGTGCAAATATTCTACTGTAACTAAACTCAAAACAATATGAATGGAAGTCATTTTTACTACAGGAGAAAAAATCTCACCAAAATCAATACCTGATTTTTGTGCAAACCCTTTTACCACAAGCCTTGCCTTGTATCTTTTTTGTCCACCTTCTTCCTCCTTAATCCTGTAAACCCATTTGTTCTGCAATGTTCTCTTACCTACTGGAAACTTAACCAAATCCCATGTTTGATTCTATTCCAAGGAGTCCATCTCCTCATCCATGTCATGCTCCCACTTCTTGTGGGTATCCTCCTGCATTGCTTCTTCAAAACTTTTAGGCTCACCACTATCAGTCAATAATAGATAAAATAAGGAAGGTGAAAATATTTCGGAGGTCTACTTACTTGTTGTGACCTTCTCATAGAAATCTGGGTGCATCAGGCTCATTATGTTCATTCTACAAATTCGTTTCAACTCTATTCATGTGACCAACGCTAGTCACGCTACCGACATCACTTCTAGTTGTTGACACCGGTCCTCTGCTATGCCGACATTGGTCCTAGTTCTATTGATATCGGTCTTGGTTGCCAACACCGATTTTCGTCATCGACTTTGGTTCTGTAGGTGTTTGTTTTAAATCTAAAAATGTATTTTCTTCCACAAACTCTTCAACTGGTTCATCCTTAGGCATCAAAATATGATCCCTGTACATTCTCTTTTCATTCCACTCAATATCACGACTCTTAACAATCTTAGCATCATCTAAATCCCAAAAATGGAATCCAAAATCACCAGAGTCATAACCAATAAAAGTGCATCTCTTGGATTTAGCATCCAACTATTTCCTATTTTCTTTATCAACATACAAAAAGCTTCGAATCAAATAATCTAAGAAAAGAAAGATTTACCTCTTTTCTAGTCCAAGCTTCTTCGATATTCCACCATTCAAAGTGCACTTGAATGCCCACGGATGATTAAATATACTACTGTGTGAACTTTGCTTCTACCAAAATGTAAGGGTAATCCAACATGTATTCTCATGCTTCTTGCATGTTCCATGATAATTTTATTCATTATTTTAGCCACACCATTCTCCTATGGTGTTCTAGGAACCATTATTTCTCTATGTATTCCATTCACTGAACAAGTAATCATTGAAAACCTTGCTACAATACTCACCACCATTGTCAAATCTAAGGCATTTTAACTTTAAACTAGTTTCATTTTCCACAAGGGCTTTCCATATTTTAAAAGTCTCAAAAACATCAGATTTACGCTTTATACAATAAACCCATACCTTTCTTGTGGCATCATCAATGAAAGTCACATAATATTGGGATCCTCCATGAGAAGCTACCTGGGTTGGTCCCCACACATCTAAGTGCACAAGCTCCAATTTTTTCTCCTTCTTTGTTGCCCCAAATTTAAGAAATCTCACTCTCTTTTGCTTTCCAAATATGCAATGCTCACAGAAATCAAGATCTAAATGTTTCAAATATGATAACTTACCCTTTGCCTTTAATATCTGCATTCCCTTTTTACTCATATGGCCTAGCCGATTATGCCACATGCTTACATCTGAATCTGAAGTAGATAGAACAGAAAATGAATCAATAATACAGGTAGACAAATACAATGTTCCTACCTTCTTGCCTCTTGCCACAACAAGATCTCCCTTGGTAACTTTCCAAGATTTAGCTATGAATGTAACCATGTAACCAGCTCCACCTAGTTGTCCTATTGAAATTAGATTTATCTTGAGCCTTGGCACATGCTTCACATCTCTCAATACCCATGTATTCCCATTCTACAATTTTAGATGAACTTCCCCTTTACCAATAATATTGCATGGTTCATCATCTCCTAAATAAATATGCCTAAAATTACCCTGGACATAATTTCTGAAATAACCCTTGTTAGGGGTAACATGGAAAGAAGTTCCTAAATCTAAAACCCAAGATTCTATTTTATTATCCAAGGAGAGAGTAAGGGAATTTGGAATTACCTCAGTTGCAACATTTGCCTCATTACCTTTATCTAGTAAATTCTCTTTGTTTTCCTTGAACCAAAAATCCTTTTTTGTATGTCCTTTCTTTCCATAATTCCAACAGGTATTCCTCTACCTCTGGATTTGGATATGCCCATCTTTGAATTTGATTTCCCATTATTCTTGCTCTTGGATCTCTCCTTTTTCCTTCCCCTACTTTCTACATTCAAAACATTTCTAAATGATGACTCTCTTGTACTTTTCCTACATATTTCTTCATTCAGGATTATACTAACCACATCATCAAACTTCAAAATATTAGTAGCAGATATTGTATTACTAACAACCATTACCAAGTTATCCCAACTATTTGGTAAAGATCATAAGAATAAAAGTGCTTTCATTTCATCATCAAATAGAATATTAACTGATTTTAATTAATTTACAATGGAATGGAAATCATTCAAGTGGCTTGATACAGATCCACCTTCTTACATTTTTGAATTAAATAATTTCTTCATCAAATAAACTTTATTTGAAGCACTTGTTTTTCATATAAATTAGCTAAATATTTCATCAACTCTACCGTGGTTGTTGCTTCAGTAATATTCGAAGCTATAGATGTTTGTCAGGATCAATCTTATAGATCCCAGAGCCTTTCTGTCAAGAATATTCCATTCTTCATTAGTCATCTTTATAGGCTTCACATTCACATCCAATGGTAAATATAAATCTTTTTGATACAGATAATCTTCCACCCACATCTTCCATAATTGATAATTACGACTGTCAAATTTCTCCACTTTGTATTTGTTATCTTCTACCATTGTTGTGCTCCCACTCAATCAAAAATCCCTTTGTGAGTAAATTTGTCAACACACAAAACCCTCAAAAAAAATCTTTGATACCAAGTTGTTGGGGTTAGACCACACACCAATGTTGTACAAATCTATATTCAATTGAAGCATGCAAGCAATAAACACAAAAATTAAACTAGAAGAAAAATAAACAACATGAGAATGAGTAACACAAGATATAATGTGGTTCACCTAGTGTCGGCTACATCCACCAAGAAACAACTAATCTATTATTCTTCAAAGAGGAAATACAATGAAGATTTACAATATTCCACACCTCTCACGGATGTACAATAATTTTCCTTCACAAGCTTCTCTCAACTTTATCTAAGAAAATATTCTTACAATAATCTTTATTCTTTCAATTATATTCTTCTAACCCTATTTTTCTAGCTTATAAGCATTTATAAACTTTAGGGAAATTTAGCTATGCATTTACAACCCTCTAATCACCTTTATAACAAAGGGTCGGATTTAATCCGTGTCTAATATAAAAACATGAACGCACAAATAACCGATGTAGGTTACGAAGGCGATGTCGGTTCCTCTAATCCACCGATTTTGTTTACCCAACCGACGTTGGTTCTTGTTGAAACCAAAAAATTTGTAATGCATTCCATTTTTAAGCTATTTATCTCCACAACCCGACATAGACAATTACCTATATCTTCCAAGTTCAGGAAAAAATGGAGAGGAAGGTTTGGCAATCGGCCTAAATAGGAACACGTGAAATGGATAAGGAGTTTAGATCGAATTATGGAAACCATGGGGTAGTGAATAGCCCCGTCATGCCCCAAAACCAAGGTCCTTCATCAATAATCCTTTGATAGTCTTCTAGATCATAGAAGTATACTACAAAGAAGCCCCTTGCATAAAAGAAGTACTCATAATTTTCCATCCACGAGGAATGAATCCACTGGATCAAAGCATTAGTCGTTGGCCAGAAACCATTAAACCTGCATATGAGGGCCTTGTTTTCTAGGTTTTTCTTGAAGGTAAGAGCATCATCTTTGAATATCTCCAGAGAAGGGGAATCGGGGCTTGCTCCACAAGGTAGGTAGGGGAGGAGGAGTTGGACCAGCTGAAGCGGAAGTGGCATTTTTGAATAGGGCCTCTCTAAAAGGTGCAGGATGTCTTGTCTTGGCTCCACCCAATAGATGACTGGTCATTGAAATCATTGAATCTCTACCAATCCCATAAGAGATGAGCAGGATTCATCATTGTAACTCGCCAACAAAACGAGGTTTATTAAGTCAACCCCGTAACACAATCTATGGGAAAGAATAGTTTTACGGTCCCTACCACGAGCCAAACGTGAGAGATGTAAGAAAAGGGTGGATCCACTCAAAGAACGAACCAAGACCTATGTAGATCCCATGAGAGAATTCACGCCATAAAACATGGGGATTCAATCCCATCACACTCTTCGTCCTTAACCCAAGTCGTATCATGGATACTAAGTTCAAAACCAGGCCCCAAAAACTTTGACTCTACTCATTTTCTCCCAACGCCATCGTGTACGAAAATTGCCCTACCGCTAAACCGTCACTGGTTCAACTAGGATTATGGCATTCGAATGAACTAAATATTTCCATCTTTTACACTCGCTGAAGTTGAATTCCTTAATTCCATATTTACCCCATGTGTCTCTGTTAGAATCTTGCACAAAGCTTAGAATTGGGTTAACGTATTCCTTTTTACCACATGAGGTCTCTTTTTCGCTTGTGCGGTGTAATGCTCAAAATTACAAGAGCTGAAAAATGAGGATTTTTTAACACAAACATATTAAAAATTACACAAATTTGTAATTATGATTTAGTTAATCAAATTCATTAATCAATTTTTCTCTTTTGATCTATCCGATAACATCCATGTAAGCCATGTGCGGCTGAGAAGGTTGTATCCAAATCTCCATGATCTCCCTTCGTCACTACTTTGAGTGATAATGCTTACTAGCATTTTGGCTCAACCTTTTAAAGGTCATGGGAACTATGTGAAAGTTCTTGGGTCTACCACAAAGCTAGTTTCCGACTTCGTATTCCGGTATCCAACCATTGTCTATCTCATGTTCAGTATTTCAACTTCCCATGATCAGGTTACAGACAATTTATTTATTTATTTAATTAGAGGACTAGGTGATCGAATGACAATGCACAACCATCAATGCATTACTTTGGCTAAAGTTATCTCCATGCATGGAGTTACGGCTAAACTTAAGATAACACACTAGTCTTATGAGTTTTAAGTCTTCCGCCACCTCACAACTATCCCTTTCACAGTTATCTAGATATTTATAGTTTGTTTTTATTTTATTTCCAATTAAACCTATCTTGCAAGATTTTATATTGAGATAGATGCCAAAGGCCAACTAGGATCTTTATGAGATAAGTACATTCGTTATGCTAAAATGTAACTATATCAACATTCCGCATGTACTTATCCCTTAATATGCCTAATGGATCTTTTCATCTATTTACTATCCCATTTAGTCTCTTTTTCCTGATGTTTGATTCTTTAACCTTAAATTACCTTTTACAACGATACTCTTCCATTCTCTATACAACATGATTTACAATCTTATCATATTAATACCAAGTTTATGAAAGGCTGAATTAAATATATATTAAAACATGTATATTTAATTATTCCTTCGATTAGCTACGCCACTAAATAGCTTATTTAATTTAGCAATTAAAGACAATTGATTGTTACAATAATTACCCAATTATCGGCTTCATACATTGATAACTATCAAATAAATGTATTCAACAATTTGTGAAAAGTAAGATTTCACAACTCAAGTATTCATCATTTACTCATATTGAGATATTATTACACACAAAGTAATCATCTCTTTATTAAAATCATATATTACATATGTCGTTAATGCGAAATATATAACCGGTATAATAATTCTCACATAGTGAGGTTTGAATATTTACAATGGGTCCAAGATCCCAATAATTTAGCCAAAAATTCAAGGATATCATCCTTTCACCAATTGAAATCCAAGTATCTCATTTAGATCCATGCTACAATAAAACTTCACAAGACATGAGTTTCCGCACATCCGAATGTAACGGCTAATGGTCATGCAAGACTAGAGTAGTAGTATGATGTCAGTTCAAAATGAATTGGCATGAATATTAACTCCATTTTCTGATACAATTAATTAATAAAATATGAAATGATATACATGTTGTTTTATCAACAAGTACATGGTAATATAGCTGAAAATGTATTACTACCTAGTTTCTAGGAAGATACAAATGACTATGGATGCACACAAACAGAACAAGCAATTTCTATTTCGGTGATCATGTTTCCCTCTAATCACAAAGGTCAATACATCCGTATTCCAACTTCAATCAATAAGCATTTGACATTTAAAATTTCAACATAACTTCGTAAAAACAATATGATTAAAAAGAGTATTTTTCACCATCAACAGCAGACTCCATAAATTAGCACAAATATCACCATATTTACATCACTTTAACATGTTTTATCGGTAAGCAAACATCCCAACCAACAATATAACAACACCATGGTTACATCATTTAAACATACTCTTTTTAGTAAAATAATAGCTAATAATTTCTTTCATAAGATATCATTATTTTAAACCCAATCATGCCTCCAATTACTCCTTGGTGCATCTCGGTCAAGCTGTCCTAGCTTTCATGCCCTTACCAAGACAAGCAATTTCTTTTCACAGTCTTACAAGAATCCAAGTCATATTGCCAAGTGGAAGTTCTGGGCTAAATGCCATTTTTTTAATTATTCATACATAACAAGACACCCTCATTTATACATGAACCGATTTAGTGGTCCATAATAATAAAATTTCAGGAAAATGCAACCCCATGCAAGAGATTTGACACCCACATATTATCATTCAAAAGATCTCAATAAATTAAAAATCAAACCCGCATATAACAACCAAGAAAAAAATACAAAACCCCAACCGGTTGTATAGCCATATTGATTGGGTTACCCAAATCGATTCCTTTATGCAAATCGATTTGTTTACAGAAAACACACAACCAAATTTCAGTTTAACAAAATGAAAACCCACAAGCACAAATCAATTTTAAACACACAAATTCACAAAACATTTTCCTTCTTCCTGTATAGGAAAAACCCAACTCTTTTCCTTTTGGGTATAATTTATTATAATGCAGAGAAGGAATTTTTAACCTTTCGTTTACTTTATTTTTGTTGATCAAAACCCAAAACCCCATCTACGTATTTTTTTGGGTTAGGTTAAAACCACACAAAGAAAACTAAAAATAATATATAATGCATCAATTTAATTTTCATACTTCATCTCCAAAAAATTAAATCAAAAGTTGTCTGCAATTTCCTTGATTGCTATTAAAAACAAAATGTGTATTTCCTCTTTTTTTACAAATAATGCAGCAGAGAAAAGAGAAAATATTCATGCCTCAAGTAAACCAGATTGTGCAACCTTCTACTCTTCTTCCTTCTCTAACAAGTTGAATCCTTCTTTCCTCCAAAACTCACGCAAGTATTCGAAGGGGAGAATGAAAATAGACGAAGGAAAAATAATAGAAAAATATAATGAAAGAACTATAATTGGGCAACATATTGAAGAATTTTCGGGCTTCCCAATGCTTTATTACATATTTTAGTGTATGCCGCACACTTGTGCCATGTGAAGGTGTTTCGCTTTATGAAACCCATAAATTTCAATAACTAAATAAAACTTTCACGACACACACACACACACACACACACACACACACACACACACACACACACACACACACAAATTAATATTTCATACATTTTTTTACTTTAGTTGTTACCCACTTAATGGTTAAGTTAAAATTAACCTTCATAATACAAGTCCACATATTTCCAATAATATATTATTATAAAAATTAGTTGAATTTCAGGTTTATATAAAACATTCCAATACGAAAATCACCAAGTCCATAAATAATAATTTGAATATTCTCATAAAGCTGGCTTGATATAGCATTGTCAAATTAAACAGAGACAATTATCATCGCGGTCATGCAAAAGTCGAACAAAACAAAAGACGACCAAACCAATTAAAATAAAGTAACCGAAATACAAATAACCGAAAGATTCACTATCATTTATGAACCGTTTTACCTATGATTAAGGCCTAATCATGTTTTAGGAAGGATCATCAAGGTGGGTACGGGGTTATTCGTTCCGCAATGTCATGCCCTAGCAATAGAATTTGTGGGTCATGATATGACGAACCAAATGAATTTTACACCCAATGATGATCTCGTCTAATCCTGTTTAGACTTAACCATAGTTAATTTAACTTACAAGAAATTTTGGGATGTTATACATGGGCTATCTTTTCCAAATCCACCACCACCATAACTTGCACTACCATTAGGGCACATGTTAGGGTTTATCGAGGTTTCTAGCGCACCCTTCATTTCTTCCTTTTTCAGTAAATTCTTCATTAATCCTCAAAAACCCCACTTTCTATTTTTTTCTATAACTACTTCTTCTCAATGGCTATTCTAGCCTTATCCATGTTCCATATTTGTCTCAGTAAATTTTCTATCCCTTTATCAAATAATATTTTTGGGTGAACTTAAAATAATTGAGTTTACCACAAACAATGTTGTTATCATAAAAGCTAAATACCACTTTGTTATTGTAGTTACAAATAAGGTTGATCATCGAGCCCGATTGTACAAGTTCAACCGTTTTGTGTTTAAACAAATTTCACAAGTCACACTCTCACATGTAAATGACTTAAGTAATATTTTTCATCAACATTTTGGACATCTTAACTATCTCACACTACAAACTTTAACTAAGCGAGAACATGGTTCTTGGGTTGTAAACTTTTCTTCACATATGGGGTTTATTTAGGGTGCGCTCTTAATAAACAACACGAGAATCCATTTCCAAAATGTAAAGCATAGAGATCTAGAATGAAAAAATTGGTCCATAGTGACCTCATATCATTTCCTCATGTTTATTTTTGAAGAACAAGTGTTTTATTACTTTCATTGATGATTTCTCTCACAAAACTTGGGTCTAATTTTTGAAAAATGAAAGTGAAGTATTTGATCACTTCAAAATTTCAAAGCTTTGCGAGATAAACTATCTCGCATGGACAATAAAATGTCTTAGAACTGAAAATGGAAGAGAGTATCCTAACAAGAAAATGATTAATTTTTGGGAGAAAGAAGGCATTCAATTTCAACACACAGTTCCCTACACCCCATAATAGAATGGTGTAGTTAAGTGCCAAAATTGAATCTGTCAAAAAAATAGTTCATTGTATGCTACATTCCAAATATTCACCTCCTCAATTTTGAGAAGAATTTATAATGTATACAAACTACATTCAAAATCACACTCCCCACTCAATGGTTCTTGATATGACATCCGGAAATAATGGTTTGATATTAAGCCCAATGTTTTTGACTTTAGGGTTTTTAGATGTAATGCATGGGAACATATCGTAGATGACAAGAGAAAAAAAAAAATAAAGGAAGGGATCCCTTGTATTTGTGTCTATTATTATGAAGATGTGAAGGCATATTGTCTACTAGTTCTATGAACCACTAAAATTCTTTTGACATAATGTATTCTTTAAGGAACAATCTCAAAATTATGGTACATCACTTACACCTCCTCCATTGTCTTTTTTTGATTCTAACATCACTTATAAATATTCTTATGATGAACATAACATTTTTATAGAATCCCATTCAAAGTGAGTTTATACAATTTAGATGATGAGTCATAGGGGGACAACCAATACCTCCACCACTAGTGCAAGAAGGAACTTTTGAATCCACCTCGCTCAACCCACATAGTCTCAACCTATATGGTTTGAATAACACATAATTAGATTGGTTCCTTGGCAGGAGATCCTAGATACCCAAATAGGAATGTATCCCAAATTCATTATGGTGTTTCTCATTTGACACACTTGGTAGTAACACATGATCTTGAGACTTATCATCGGGATTTTAAACAACTTGAATGGTGGGAAACTATGAAAAATAAATATTTTATTTGAAAATGAACAACACTTGGGATTTGGTTCACTCTAGAAGGAATAAAATGGTGTGGTGCAAGTGGGTGTATGAAAATAAATATGCAATAGAAGGGTCCATTGATAAGTACAAATCCGACTTGTAGTAAAATGCTTTTCATATATCTTTGAAGGTGTTAATTACCATGAAACATTTTCTTTGTTTGCTAACATGAAATTTTCTCAACTAGTACTCTCCTTAGTTGTGACATAGGGATAGAAATTCCTTTGGATGAATGCAATAAGTGTTTTATTATATAGTGGTTTGCAGGAAGAAATCTACATGTCCCAAGCTTCACGATCCATTAATATTGAGAACACTAGTTATGTGTGCAAATTGAAAAATTCCTTGTACATATTGAAATAGGATCCTTGAGATTGGTATGAAAATATCGACACATTTTGTATTAATTTATTTTTACACGATGTTTCTTTGACCCTATAGTATACATTAAGAAATTAGATGGAAAAATTTTCGTTTTGGTCTTCTATATTGATATTTAATCATCACAAGAGATTCCACACAGCCGTCTCAATTTTTATATCTGCCCACTATACTCTATATATAGATGTCGGGACACCTATCTATATGTGGGGCACTTGACATATCTTCCCTTGATCCATCGAGTGTCGGCTTACCCTAAATCTTTTCATCGGCCCAAAAAATAAACTAAATCCTCATGATTGAACTAATTTATCTAATCTATCTAGATGATAGCTAATTCGTAAATCAGCTTTGTCCACGAAGAAGGTAAATGAGATAATACAGTAGAATGGACACATATTCAAGATTTGAAAGCACATTTAAAGAAGAATTTTGATACGATAGATTTAGGTTTTCTACATTACTTCTTCGTTCCTCATATTTCATAGTGTGAAAAAGTTATTTTTATGCTAGTCTAAATATGCTCAAGACATTCTCTGCCACTTCAACATGGAATCCTTCAAGTCCACATTGAATCCTTTTCAATGGGGGTCAAGCTTTCAGCCATATGTTTTACTCTTTTAGTTGATAAGACACTTCTACTCTACTTGAATCATACATGTCCTTATATTTATTTTGTTGTGAATCTTATATCACGCTATTGTTAGGAACCCCATGAAATACCTTAATAAGATACACAACACATTCTACAATTTCTTTGTGATACTAATAATTATGGGATTGAGCAAAAGTACGGAGGCACAACCTCAATTTTGGATACTCTTCAGGGAAAGTAGTAAATAATCACGCTCCTCTTTAACCAATGGTTGTAGGTTGTTTAGATAGTGATTGGGTTGGGGATCCAAATAATTATAAGTTAGCCGAGGATATGTATATCATCTTGGGGCAAGTCTTGTGACTTGATCTTGTAAAAAACAAACCACCATAATTTTGTCTACTACAAAGGTGGATATACTGGAGTTATTGTTATATGACACGAGTCACAATGGATACAATGCATGATTTTTGAATTTTATAATCAACGTGTCATCCACATCTCTCGTGACCTAGTGGAGTACCAATAGATAAAGCACATTGAGATAAAAATGCATTATATTCAAAAATTAATTCAAGACAAGGTTGTTTAACTTAAGTTTAATCGAATAGAAAAATTAGGTTGTAGATATTTTCACAAATCCCTTGCTTGAGGCCAAATTTTTCATCTTAGGAAACTTTTGGGAGTGAAGGAAGGTGTCATCAAGGGGCGGTTTAGTGATCTCTCTATCCTTACCTTCATTGAAGTGCATCTTAATGGGGGTATTAGTGTATTTATTTAACCATACACTATTGTATGTGATTATGACACACTTGTAATATTAATTGTAGTTAATATGTGGATATTTCACTTATTGGTGCATAATTATCCACATATATAATAGAGAAGAGTATCAACCAAGTTATGGACTTGATTAACTTCTACTATTAATAGAAAAACAAAGTTTCCTTGCAAGTAACTATTCTCCAACCCTAAAAAAAGTATATAGAGCTAGTATTCGTGGACAATATATGTAGACACTAGAAAACACACCTTACACATAAGGTCCCTTATTCGAAAATACAAAAACATTATAAAACACAAAAAATACCAAAAAACATAAAACCCCATAAAATGGGGATAAAATACACCTCACCACCCATTTACTAACCCTCACCCACTCACATTTAATTATGTCCCATCACACCTACCCACATATATATATATATATATATATATATTCAACCCATGTGTGTCCCACTCCCATATGCACTCCAAATCTATAAAAGACCCCCACCCCCTCATTCCAATGTTTGGATCTTGGTGCACAACAAATATACTTGAGTTTTCTTGTTCTCTTGCTTGCATATCTCAGTTTTTCAGGTCTAAAAGAAGGAAAGGTGAACCAAAAAGGATAGATCTAACTTAGTGCAACACCGTTATAAAAATCTCAAAACAAGGGGGAATTGTAATTGCGATTGGCTTGTGAAATCTTAACACAAGTGGGAATCTCAACCCTTGGAGTAATATTTGAAGTTTACATCGACCCCCAATTCACCATCATTAAACTACCACACAATCACTATAACCACCACTACATTCTAAAATATAAATTCAAAAGATGAAGTTATATATCATCGTCGTCATTGTAAATTGGGTACTTGGAAAAAAATTCATCCTCCAGGGAGTAGTGTTACTCAAAATACTCTCTTTTTATCTATGGAGATTCATAGGACAAGTTGTAGTCATTCAATGTCATAAGTTGGATTTCTTTAATCCTTCTTATTCAAGTTTGTCCTTGTCTATCTCTTAGTTTTCATCTTACTTTTCCTCGTTGTCTGTCCTCGTCCTCCTATTATTTACAATATTACTTATCTTCTTCATAGTAGACATGCACTAAGCATAAGATCCTACTTTGCGATGATAGGAATTGATAGTGCTTGGTATTTCAATCTCTTCTTTCCCTGGGATGCCTAATTATTCTTATTTCTTTATTTTCTCCTTAAAAGTTTTTATTGGTGTTCAAGTTTTTTTTTTGGGGGACATGATTAAAGTTAAAAAGAGAGAAAATAAGGGAAAATATGACTAGAAATTGAAGATGTGAGTGGAAAATCTATGTTTATTAAGGGTTGCAATTATAAGGGTTGCATGACATTGATACTTGCAAAAGGGAAATTAATTCCACCTACAAAGTACAAGATTCTCCATATCCATCCATGTAGTCCTAATTTAGAATCATGCATTAATAAACTTGCTTATAGTGATCTTAATAAATTAATGGAAGTGACAACAATTTTATTGGTTATACGTATAAATTATATCAAAATCACCATTCTATATCGATTCCTGTATATAAAGATTGATTCCTACAACAAATATCTATTAGTGCACCTATAAAGTACAATATTTTCCATATTTCATTATACATTCTTAATTGAGAATCATGCATCAATAACCTTGTTTATATCGATCTCAATAAATTTATGGAAGTGACTACACTTTGACCAATGCATATAAGTTATATTGAAACCATCAATCTTTGTCAATTTCTACTAATAGAAACTAATTACAATGGTGAAGATCTATTAGTACATCTAAAAACTACAATATTTTCCACATCTTGCCATACAGTCCTAATTGAAATCGTGCATCAATGACCTTGCTAATAATGATCTCAATGAATCAATGTAAGTGACTACACTTTGACCTATACATATAAATATTAAGTCATCATTCTTTGTTGATTCTTGCATTGAAAAACTAATTTTAAAGATAAAGATCTATAAGTGCACCGCAAAGTACAATATTTTCCATACCCATCCATGAAATCCTAATTGAGAATTACACATTATTGACCACTTTGAAAGCGATCTCAATAAATTGATAGAAGAATGATAACGACAATGAATATCTATCAATGCACCTATAAAGTACAAGACTTTCTAAACCAATCTATGTAGTCCTAATTTATAATCATACAAATTAGTGACTAGATAGATGGAAATGATCTCAATAAATTGAAGAAAGTGAATCAATAATGACATCGAGGTTTGGTTATCACTCTTTTCTCCAATTAATCCCTAACATATGTCCACTTTTCAAACTAGGTGTATAATTAGGATTTGATTAGCCCCATTTATGCCAAATAATTCCAAATATATGTCGATTGTCACACTAAGTGTAAAATTAGGGTTTGGTTAGTGTAAATTGGACAATTGATTTGCATTACGTGTCTAAATATTTTCTTAGGTGTATAATTAAGGTTTAATTGGCCTCTTTATGTTAAATGATCCTTAATACACTTTTAATTGTCACACTAGGTGTATAATTAGGGTTTGGTGGTCCCATTTATGCCAAATGATCCCTAATACACATTTAATTCTCACATGTAATGTATAGTTAGGGTTTGGATGACATAAATGGACCAACAAATCTCTAATACTGACCTAATTATTACTTTAGGCATATAATTTGGGTTTATTTGGTGCAAACATGCTAATTGGCCCCAATACACATTTATTCATCGCATTAGGTGTATTTTTAAGATTTTGCATGTGTAAATGGTCGATTGATCCCAATACACATCTAATTGTCACACTTTGGGTATATAATTAGGGTTTGATTGGTGAAAAATGGGCCAATTGATCCCTAATGTGCATCTAATTGTCACACTAGGTGTATAGTTAGGGTTTTTTGGCCCCCTTTTCATTAAATGTTCCTCAATACACATCTAATTGTCACATAAGGTGCATAATTAAGGTTTGAATGGTGCGAATGGGCCAAATTATCCCAAACATGTCTAGTTATCAAACTAGGTATGTAGGTAGCATTTGGTTTCCACCCTTTACAAAAAATGATCCTGGTGTCCCCAGATTTCACCCTGAAATCTGAGACTACCCCATGTTAAAAAATTCGTTCTTTTAAAATAACGGGTCGTTTTGTGTTTTTATTGCCAGAAAATGTCAGTATTACATCAAGATATTCGCAGAGAGTCATATAAGCCAATTTTGATAAATACCCAGATGCCCAAACTCGTTATATTTTGTCGTTGGGGTTCGCCTGCGGGAAATTTTTATTTAATTATTCTGAGCCCTGTTTGAGGCAAATTGTGCTCCGGTTTAACCCTGTTGTGGTCTTACATGTCAATATTCCCATATACCAGTAGGGTTTTAACCAGGAATGAATCTTGGGCTTTATCTGTGACTTCTGGCAACGTTTTGCGTTTTTGGTGTTTTCCGTTTTGTTTTCTGTGAAATTTATCTAGGTCAATTCCTTTCTTTGATTCAGTTTGTTTTCTTGCCTAGAGTATCTGGAGATCATCTACGGACGTCATGCCAGAAGGAATTTGTCACAGGGGGTCTGGTTCTCTCTAAAAAGATGAAGTCGTGCACAAAAAAAAGCCTCTCCCAGGCAAGTCACATTTTTTTGGAATAAATGGATTTTATGGAAATAAGAAAAATATTGCCATCAATGCGTAGAGCTCGAGAAGATATGCACTTTTAGAGAAAATGACACCTAAAACTGAGCCACCAAATGAAAGTTACGGCACATTCAAGTTTTTGCCGCTACATCTTCCCGGACCCTTTCCAAAAATGGAAAATTTTATTCCTAGTGTTTTCTTCACCAAAAATCCAAAAAAGGAAAGAAATGTTGTTTTTATGCCAGTCGCAATTTTCAAGGCTGCCTTCCGCGTCCAATTTCCACGTTGCCCTAAGTGACGAATTCTCATGCAATTTTAAAGGCAGAAGTCACAATGCAAGTCACACTTTTGGAAAAGAGCTATCTTTCATGCAAGTCACACTTTTTTGAAGGAAGACTTTAAGCTGCCAGTGGGAATTTTGGCAGTGGCAGGAAGGTGGGAATTTCTTACCTACCTTGCAGGGTAATTTTTCCCATGAAGTCAAAGTCACTTAAGCTGCAATGGGAATATTAGATGTGGCAGGCAGGCGGGAATTTCTTACCTGCCTTGCAGGGTAAAAATTCCCATTATAAAAGAAAATCACTTAAAGCACCATCGGGAATTTCTTACCTGCCTTGCAGGGTAAAAATTCCCATGATGAAAGTCAAATCACTTAAGTGGAAGAAGGGATTTTTAGAGCTACAGTGCAGGGTGAAAATTCCCATCAGAAGTTGACTTCTTATTTTTAGAATTCACCCTTGCCAAAAAGTGTGACCCACCTTGGGTGAATAATCAATGCATTTAATAATATTTATTAATGTTTATTCACCCAATTTTGGCACCATAAATAGAAGGAAAGTCAATGCATGAAGACAAGCCAAAGTGAACTGAATGTAGCATGCTAAAATTAAATAAATTTAATTTATTTAATGGCAGCCATGAGCATGCACAAAATAGGCGCCCAAATTGAAGAGAAAAACATGATTTTTAATTAATTAATTGCCGGAAATAGGAAGGGCAATTATTAATTATAGAATGATGAAGGTTATATAAGCATGGGCTGCCATATTAATGGAGTTATTAATTCTTTAGCAAGGAAGTGCAGCCCAGACAATTTTGGCGCCCAATTAAGGAGGAATTTTGCTCAGAAGAAGGTGTTTTCACTGCGGAAAGCTTCAAAGTTTGGCGCCTAGGTTTGAAGGAGCTTGATTTGTGTCTGATTAATTGTCTGCATAGTGGTACAGGTGCTCAGGTGAAGTTGACAATATTCATGCATGCTTTGCATGCAAACAAAACCTCAAATTTTGGGGCAACATACTTGATATATGCAAATTTTTATAATTAAAATCAAGTGTTCATGTTTCGGTTGTTGTCTTTGTCTGAATTAATTGTAGGTATTCATTACAGGTGCTTATATAAGAGAAAGGGAGCTTAAATCAATGTCCAATACATTGAACATATCCTCCGAATCTGAAGAAATCTCCAGATCTACACCGATTGTAAAGAATTCCGGTGAATAAAAAGAAAAAGAGTTGCTCAAACAAAGATTGCTTTGGCCATGGCAAAGCATGATGAAAGAAAAAAATCATCGAGAATCATATATAGCTTCCAGATTGATTGATTCGATTCAAATCTAGATCCATAATCGCAAAGGCTTCATCCTCTTGTTTGAATGCAGCCCATGAAGAAGTCGGCATGGAGAATTCCTTCTAGGATCTTGTGCATGTTCTCCTAATCTTCCAGTTGAAGCCTTCATTGAGTTTGCATTCACCGGAGTGCTTTCCAGAATTTTTAATTGCTCATATGCAATTAAAAATAAAAATGATGAGTTATTTACGGCAAACATTGCACTGATGCATGTACTGGAGAAGAACTGCAAAAGCTTCAAGGATAAGAGGGAAGACAAGGCAAAGGCAACACCCATAAGCAAAATTCCAGATCCAGCCGCTTCCAGATCCAACTGCTTCCAGATTCAGTTTGGTGAGAATCAAAGGCAAAAGAATCAACTGCATGCAGAATGTGAAAAAGGACAAGACTGCAGACTTTCCTCTTTCTTCTTCTTTCTCTTATTTCCTCCGACAAAGTAATTGAGTGATCAATTAAATTATAAAACCTAAGTGATTGGTTTAAAAGCCATTACTTGAAGAAGTCAACTACTTGGAAATAGGTGGCAGACATGCAAAATAGAAGGTTCTATCTTCAGTTGCAAATCATGCATGTCATGCAAAGAGGAATTCCAGGAGGGAGATTGTCAGTTGTTTCCTTTTCGACTTCCACATGTGCCAGTTCACTAAAAGCTTCCGACTTGTAATTGCCCCTCTACATTCTATAAGTAGAGGAAGAACCTACGGGTTAAAAGATCAGAATTTGTAAGCAGCATTCTTGTGTTCCAGACTTTGTGTTGAAACCCTTGATAGCTATTTGAAGCAAAGGAATAGAAAGGAGTAGATTTTCGGAGAACTTTGTGTCACGGTGCATTTTGTTTCTAGCTTTTGTCTTAGATCTACTTATAAACTTTGTGTTATTTTAGATCTAGATCTGAAAGTTGCCTTTGCTTATAATTTTGTGTGTTAATATCTATTGGTTCTATCTATGTGCATGCAATCAACTCTGTAATCTATTGATTGGGTTGCACATCTTCCCTCTTTCTTTCCTGTGTTTTATTATTTCCTTCTTCATTAGATATTTCCTTTCTTTAAACAGTTGCTTACTTGTTGCAAAACTATACAGCTATGGTTCATGAGCTGCATGGTTAAAGTAATACCCCAAATAGATACTAGCATATTTAATTGACAAATCTTACACGGGAGCCTCACCAGTAAATGAGGGAGATTTATCTCATGACTACCTAGGTTTTCAGCTATGCAAAAATCTAGCCAATAATCTCAAATACACATGTGATAATCATATTATGTGTACAATGGAGTTTAGATAACGCAAATGGAGTTTAGTGAGATGTGGTTAGCCTCTTTTATGACAAATGATCCCCAATACATGTCTAATTGTTGCACTAGGTATATAATTAGAGTTTGTTTGGTGTAAATGGGCCAAGGATCCTCAACACACTTTGAATTATCATACTATGTATATAATTAGGGTTTGGTTTATACAAACGAGCTAATAAACCCCCAACACAAATAGTTAATTGTCCCCTTTGGTGTATAATTAGGGGATTCCCCCACCTTTATACCAAATAACCCCCATGACATGTATAATTGTCATACTAGATGCATAATTAACATTCGATTGGCCTAAATGGGAAAATTGATACCTAGTTCACATCTATTTATCACACTAAATATATAATTCAAATTTGATTAGCATAATGAACCATTTGATCCCCAATACATGTCTTATTGTACTACAGTGTGTATAATTAGAGTTTGGATGGTGAAAATGGTCCAAATGATTCCAATAGATATCTAATTGTTGAACTAGGTTTCTAATTAGGGTTTGGTTGGTGCAAATGGGATAATTGGCCTCCAATGCATGTGTAATTATCGCACTAAGTGTTAAATATTATTCTTTATTATTTTGAAAGTGGTATCAAGCTTAAATTTTTCCTTAGCTAAGATGTGATGTCTTTTTCATTGTTTATTAATTTATAGTGGCTTTTAGATATGTCATGTTTTGACATATTATTGACAAATGTCAAACATCATTTTTGTGTTGCATTTTTATTTACATGTTGTGATCGATCGTATTTTTGTTTCTAAATTGATGTCATTAAAATTTTAAAATCAATTGCTAGATTTGGAGGATCTACCCTATATCTAGACCATTTGGTAGTATTTTTGTTAAAAAACGATGTTTTATTTTGTATTAGTGATAAAAAATAGCATTAAAAACATAAAAATAGAAAAACATGACACAAAAAAGTGTGGAAAAAACCTCAAAACCTACTAATGATTTACTTTTGTTTTGTATCATCCATGTGTTCTTTTCTCTATGTGACTCTTCTTCCACTATTGTTTTAAGCCAATGATGAGTCTCCGTACACTTTTCTTCTATAAGTAAATTAACATCTTAATCATAACAAATTCCTTCAATGGAAAAGTACATGTTTCATGAAATAGAAAATCATAATGTGGATACTCCGATTGGTACAAGCCTTTTTAATGATATTTTTGGCATGTTTTGTCTGTATGGCCTACTAATTAGAGTCAATGGCTTATTGGCACATTTATCCGTATTTTTATTTTGACCCTATATTGTTATTAATTATCTCATAAAATTAAACTTCATATTCTTATTTGTTCTGTTATCTAGATATTTAAGGGATCGGTGTTCTTGATTTCAGTTTCGATACTTTTTAATTTCACAATAGGTTTGGTCTTGAATTTGTTTAGGGTCCATAAACATTTCCTATTTTAATTATTAATCCAAATTTTGGGTGCGAATTCCTTTGTGTCCTCTTTCCTAGTCTATTTGAATTCTTTAAGATAATTTGTGAGCCAAGATATACTTAGTTTAATTATAAAAGCTATATATATGAAGGACCCAAAGATATTTTAATAGTAAGGGATATCAAGGAGATTCCTAGATAAGTTAAATTACACATATTCTCTCAAGGATTGATTTTCAAGTGTTTCAATTTTAAACTTTTGTATTATTCAAAGCTACATGCTTGTACAAAGTTGGGATTACATGAAATTTCAAATAGACTTGCATTTCTTGTTCACACAATCATATAGGTGGGTAACTACATGCAACTTGATCATTCTTCATAGTATTGGCACATAGGAAACACTCATAAAAAATAGGGTGTGGTGAGGCTTCCGAACCTAAAATGTTAACCTATTTTTCTCAAAGTCAAGAGCATTATTAGGGTTTTGTGAGGAGGAGAAGACATTACGGTTTCCTCATAAAATATTAAAAATTTAAGAGTATGCATTTAATTTTATAGACATAGACACCAACACACTAGATAATATAAGACCCACTAATAGGAAGAAGACACATTCGTAGGCCTCATATGGACTTATACCCAAACCCATTTATCTCAAAAACACTTGGACTTCAAGGCATCTAGAATTTGAGAACATGTCCTTAATATCACACATTAAGCTAAAAATATTGGGAGCTATTTTTCACAACCCATTGGAAAATTCTTTGTCTCTACTAAAGTATCCTTTAGTCACATGCAATATAAAATAACTAATTTTATTATCTCTCCATTTTATTGCTTATCTACAACCTAATTAGATATGGTTATCACAACATTATTTAGGATTTTTTGATTCCTATTTTTTAAATATGAATTAGTGATTAGTTTTATTTTAGTTTTATTGTTGGACTCGAGATTGATTTACAAAATTTCATAGTACTAATTCTTCTTGTATACACTAACATTTGGTAAATTTTGCACTTGTAATTCCAAGTTTGACCATGTTACCTTGATAAGACAAATTCTCAAAATTCAAAATCTTATCTCCTCATATCTCTAGCTCTTCTATAACTTTCTTATCTTTATAATCTACTCTTTGATCATTTATGAGAATATTATTTGACCAAAGAAGAATTAAACATATGATATTAAATTTTATTTTTGAGTTCCATCTCTCTGGTTCAAAAATATATGGAATGGTTAGGATGTGAGGTATGGTCTTGGTTGATATGTATAGTCCTTCCCATTCACAATTGTAGACACTAAAATTTGGTAACTTGTCCTTGTATAATGCTGAGTTCGGCCTCATATTATTATCTAGAAAAATATTCACATTCGAGAATCCAATCTCATCATCTCTCTAGTCATTACACAACTTGATTTTCTTTATACAATGCTCTGTTGACAATATGGAAATATCATTCAATCAAAGAGGCATAAAACATCTGATATTCATTACACAAATTTTGGTTTAGGAGTTTATATCTCCTATCCAAAACAGTATGGAAGGTTCAAGATGTGAGTTTTGATCTTGAATGACATGTACAATCCTTTCCCTTCTCAATCGCTAAACCTACTTTTGATGATAAATAACTTTTTGGTTCATTTCACGTTTCTAGGTTCAACCTTATCATAATATCTAGCCGGCGAAAGACTATATAAGAAAGTCATTATCACATTATAACTCAAGTGAAATTAATAAATGCTTCTATTGTAAACATAACTCCAAAAGAACTCAAAGGGTTCCTAGATATATTAAAATCAGTTGCACATCATCTAGGGCATTCCATACTAAGAGTTTAAAGAACTCACTGGTCAAGGAGTTTAGCTTCACCCATCTACAAACATGTAAAGATCATAGATCCATGGCATAAGCAAGAGAAAATTCACTTCAAGCATTGCACAAGGGTTTCAAATACAAGGGTTAGGTCACATAACAAATTCATACAACATATCAATACTACTACATTAGATACATTTTATAAGTACGGAGTTAGCTCGTTGTCTTGGTATAAAAATACACAAGGGCACCCCTAGGGGGTTAGTAAGATGTACACACCTACATAAGCACCTATGGGAACTACATGAGGCTTGATTATGCATTGAGGATACATAGTGTAGCTTTGGGATTAGTTTAATATATGGGATTCGACCGCCTAAAGTGGTCCAAACCTCAACACACCCATTTTTTATCCTTTGGTTTTTTAATGATCTAAAGAAGGGTTATATAGATTACTAAGGTTTCTTCTTTGTTGCAGGTCATCATATGTCATCCCGAGGTTGTGCGAAGAAAAATGACACATAACGAGCACCATTTATAGACAAGTGAAACACATGGAAATTTTAAGAGCTCAATTGTCTCCCGGTCTAAAAGCTGCACAACCCTTGTCTTGGATTGTATAACACCGCCTAGACGATACATATTATCTATGGTCTTGAACTTGATTGTTTTCCAATTCTAAAATCTTTTGTGTAAAATACAAAGTCCTAGATTCTCTGTTCTATTTCCTAGCACATTCAGATCATTTTATAATCTTCCTAAACAAGCTAAGTTTATCTCTCTTCTTGTATTTTGAACAATTTACTTATTATTTATCAAATGTTTAGTTCATTTTAAATTGGGATGTATTATTTTGGCCATGCATAATTGATATTGGAAGTTAAATAGATCACATTAGTATACCTTTTCTAATCCTTATATCATTTTTAGTTATTATAACCCACAACACCTATTAGAATCTAATTAGGGTGTAAATGATAATCATTAAATCTGATTTCAATTTCAATTATTCTTTAGGCCATTTCATCTTCCTAGGGTCAACCTTATTAGAATATTTCACATACGGCGAGCTATATACGCAAGTCATTATCACTTTATAACTCACGTGACATTCTTACAATGTAATATTAAAAATTATTTTCCAAAAGCACTTAAAAGGTTCCTAAATCTTCTTAAATTAGTTGCACATCATCTAGAGTAGTCCCTATTACAAGTCTAAAGCACTCAACCAGGTTGAAAAGTCTTACTTCATCCATTTCTAAGCATGCAAATATCATATAGCCATGTTGTAGTAAGAGAAAAGCCACTCCAAGCATTGCATAAGGGTTTTCAATCAACAAAGGGTTAGGTCACATAGTTGAGGCATACCACATCTCACTATTACTACGCTGGGTATATTTTATAGTAGTTATCTCACTATCTTGGTGTTAAGAGAAATGAAGGTACACATAGGGAGTTGGTTAGCTATTCACGATTGCATAAGAAATTTGGAGAGCTACACGAGGCTTGATCTCGTAATGAGGTCATATAGTGCAACACTTGGATTGGTTCAATAGCTATGATCATGACCGCTAAGGGTAGTCCAACCTCACCACATAGATATGTTTTCTCATTTTGGTTGACTAATGCTTTGATAAAGGGTTTTGCATGTTGCTAAAGTTTCTACTTTATTGCAAGTGATTATAAGTCATCCCGAAGTTGTGCAAGAAAGAGTGACATACAACAAAGATCATTTCCAGACAAACAAAGCAAACACAATGTTATAGGTTTAAACCATCAAAGGATACATGATTGTATAGTTCTAGGTCGGAGTGTCCATATCTCGGTCTAGACCAGTATAGGAGTTGTATTGTATTGTCCTTGTTGGGTTTTTAGTTCCATAATTTCCATTGCATAATCTACAATTCCATATCGACATATTTCAATTCCCGGCATATACATATCATCCCTTATTCACCTTATACAACTAAGTCTATCTCTTCTCTCATGTATTTAAGCAATTATTTGTCACTTTATTAGTTGTTACATGTATTCATGTATTATTATGATTATGAATGATTAATACTAGAATTTAATTAGATCATAATAATCTACGTGTTACAAACCCTTACATCCTTATTTCATTGTGCATCAACATAGAAAAATAATAATTTAAGGTGTAAACACTCATGTTGGATTAGGGTTTATCCTTACATTGTTTATGGTGTTAGGGTTATAATTCCCTTAGTGTATAAAAATTTCTTGTTTTCTGTAGTTTCTCATCTTTTAGATGAACTTTTGGTCATATATGATTATTGGAACATTGACTCTTATTTTCAAGACTCGTAGTCAAGAATCATGTTTTAGGAACTATTAGTATTTACATATAATTGTGAGAATATAACTAGCAATCGCATGTGTACAATGCAATGTGAACGCCGAATGGTATATGTTATTTGATTTAGAGGGATAGTTATTACTTTTGTAGTTGATGTTGATAAGGGGTGTGATTGATTTTGTAAGGCTGCGGTCCCATGTTGGGGGCAATGCAAAAAAATTAGCAAGTTTCCTAAAGGAAGCTTGTTCATTGGACTCCCACTTCAATTAGATTAGCTATGCCCATTGCTATAGGGAGTAAACAAAATAACATACCTGATAGTTAAGGCCCGATTGAACAAGAACCCATTAACTTAGTGTATGGGTATTTAGCACTGGAGTGCTAGAGTGGAGGAGTTAGAGGATGTGCTTAAAAGGGACCTTTAAGAGAGTTAGAGAAATCCTCCTTGTGCTCCAAACATTGTTATTCAGATGACCACACCAAGGCAATGACAGAGAGCCCGAAAGTTTACTCCAGGGATCTTTCTTTAGTGCTCTTCGTGTTTCTTAAATGATAGTTTTGTTGCACCATTAAGCTTTTAAATTTGAGGGTGTCTATTCATTTAGGGAAGTGGAAAACTTTTTGGAAAGGATCTACTTGTGGAAACATACACAAGGCACACAATTTGTTTGTTCATCTGTTTCATCAAGATGAAGTCTCATGAAATATATGCACATCAGTTGATTAAACATATTATATAGCTATCAATGCCTGACAATATATAGGCTTGTAGTGAGGAAGATAACAGATATAAGCAATTCCTTTTCTTAAAGATGGGCAATTATAGTGAAAGAAATTCCTTCAAATAGAACAACAGTGAAAAGAGTTCTAAAAAATTATGCAGAGTGGAGAAGCTAAGTTTTCAGTTAGATCAAAAGGTTAACCGAGTCCTAGAAAAGTTCGGGAAACAAATGCAAATACATTTTTCATGTATATGAAATGACCAGCAATAATCTAATCCATTTCTTAGTTGGTTATATAAGCAAATATTAGAAAACTTTAGTACAATGAATGAAAGATCTTATAAACGAGGATAATAATATTTCATAAGTTTATTCCTTGGAAAGGGGCCATGAGGGGATTCATAAATGCAATAGAAACTGAACTATCGTCGAGTTTGTAGTTGTGACTATATTGATTGCTATACAAGTATGTAGTTGGTGGAAGCTATTAGAAGACCCACAACATGTTTGACAAAATACCTCAATTAGTTGTATCTTCAAGATCTGCATTCACTGCTAGATATGTACAGATGGACTGTTTGAGTGAGCCTTGGTAGGTTTTACAAAATTAATATGCAGTGGCTATTGCAGACTGGCACCATTCTACTTCTGCTTGAGCTAAACTGAGAGTTTTGGAACAGGGTATACAATGTATTTGGCATCAATATATTCTGATCTGCAGCTTCTATGGGGATGGTTGCCTACACAAATGTACATTATCGTAGAATGAATTTTATCCTAGATATTCAAAATATGGCCTTGTGGATTGTGGGATGAGTTTTTTAAGTAAATGCAATTAGCCCATATAGACCCTATCTCAACATCCTAATCAACATCCTTCTAGCGTGTGCCATAATGGGTGCTTTGGAAAAGGGTGTGGAGTTCTAGCAAAAATTTGGAAGTGGATCTTCGTCAGAAATACAAAATGTGGAAGCCTATAGGAGGCACAGAAATTGTTTGACAATTTGCTGAAGGAGAAAACTGTAGGGTATGAACAAAGTGGGCTTTTGAATAAGTTTTTAATTGATTCCACTCTTAAGGAGGTATTGGAAATAAGTTCTATTCCTTCATTAATGGTTCTCTAGTTACAACCAGACCAACATCACAACGGAGGACAAGTTAAAGATAGCGTTCGCAATATAAAATTTGATCTATACATACAAAGGATGTTGTATGAACAATTGAATGCATTGGCTACTTTTCAGACGAATGTATTATTATCTTAACAAGAAAACAAGAAGAAACTTTGAAATGTTCATAGATGATTGGTCCATCTATGACAGAAAGAGACCCCTAACGGCCATAAAGGAATGCATGAACTCTTGCACCAACTCAATTCATCATCAAGCCCAAAGATATGCTCCTTTATGGTTTCTTATAGTTATCTTTAAGGATGAATTGTGTGCCATGTGAGATTGAAGACAAATCCTGATAAAATAGAAATACCATCAGATGTGAATGTTCTCAACACGTATGATGTCCATGTTGACGTGGGGTATAATTTGATGCAGTCAAGCTCAGGGGTCCAGATCAATGGATGCCGTAACCTTGCAACCTGAAATTATTCACTCAAATGGCCACACACACAACACCCACTCAGACTTGGGACTCAGAATTTAGAACTGTATTGCATTAATAACTTGAACATATACATTTGGAAATCTAATATCATGAGTGGTAGCATTTTGCAGACTATTTTATTTGAACTAAACATGAATACATGAAAACTTCCGTACATTTACAGATTTTATATCATGAGTGGTAGCCTTATGTAGCCAAATTTTTTGGCACTAAACATGAATACATTTATACATTTGATACTGCTTTAAAAAACTACTAACAAATTTAAAAAGATGGTAACAAATTTCACTTCAATCCCCAACTACTGTCATTCTTGACTTCACAAAATTAATACAATAATCAACTACTAAACTATCAGAGAATTTGCAACTATAATATTTGACAGAAAAACCACTTTTCATTATGCTTTGATGGACGTCCACAACTTGTTCTACAAATCCTATTTTAGCACAGGCAGGGCGGATGCTGGAAAAAGTTGTGGAGCTTGGCTTAAAACCTGCCAATTGCATTCGTTTAAATGTTTTCAAAGCCTCTTCAAAAAACCCATTTTGTGCATATCCTGCAATCATTGCAGTACATGAAATCACATCTCTTTGAGACATTTTGTCAAACAGTTGACGTGCCTTGTTAATGTTTCCACATTTTGCATACATATCTACCAGGGCACTTGCAATTGCAACATCTGACAAGAAACCCCTTTCAATTATTTTTTGATGGATGTCCATGCCATGTTCTACAGAACCCATTTTGGCACACACTGGGAGGATGCTGGCAAAGGTAGTGGAATTTTTCTTGATTCCTGCCAATTGCATTTGTTTAAAAGTTTTGAATGCCTTTTCAACAAACCCATTGTGTGCATAATTTGCAGTCATTGCGGTCCATGTGACTACATTTCTTTCAGGCATTTTGTCAAACAGTTCATGTGCCTTGTGTATACTTCCACATTTTACATACATATCTACCAGGGCACTCATGAAAATGGCATTGGAAATGTGCATTGTTTGTCAGTCTACTTCTACCGCAATGACACTGTCATCATTTTCATCCTCAAAATTAGTTTTATTGGTGTTTATTAATTATTTGTGTGAATTACAAAGAGCAAAAGAAGTGGATGTTGACAAAGAGATGCAACTAATGAGCCCTGTTGTAGAAAAAGAGATCTACTCGGGGTGTGATACAATTTGATCAAATAGTAAATCAAAATCTAGTTGATGAAGAAATAATAGGAACAAAGCTTTGTTATGTTGCAAGAGTGTCTGAAGTCATCATTGAAATCCTCCAGCAACACTTGATAACAATTTTTTCTTAAGATCCTTGAATTCCAGGGAGCAGATACACTCACCAGTGTCTGCAAATCCTTAATCTTTTTATAACACACACCCACTATGACTCTCCTAAGCCCGTAAAAGCCCATCCCATGAAAAATCCAATCCCTTCAACTATGGGCTGCAGTAATGTCAAACCCATCTTCCCATGAAAAATCCTTCACACTAGAAAACTTGATCCAATAATTATAGAAATGAAAGACTTCGCTCTACTGAGTTCCGAGGCTCCCAAACAATGGCGTCGGGACAAAATTCTCGAGCCCTTTTTCACCGGCGAATGCCATCTCCATGTCAAATATTTTTTTAAATAAGTCCCTGTACACCTTAAAAAATCATTTCCGCAATGCCCTAAGCCTATGTAAGCTTTAGTTGTGCAATACAACCATATATTGGCATCCATGCTAAAATCAATGCGAAATCCATATGTTATAGAAAAACAGGAAGAATTGTAGCGAAGAAGTGGATGAATCAGATGAAGAAAAAGAAAAATATTGGTGCAAATCGTAAAAAATAGGTAAAAGCCCATCAAATTTAATCACTTTGAAAAAACATCCAAACAAGCTGTCAAGACGTCAAATTTTACACAGTTGCAGAAACGTCCAGAGAGGCCTTTCCCATAGGGAGAACGCCTTGGCGTAATAATGTGGGAATGAGATATATTTATAAATTGTATTATATTTGTAAGTTGTTTAGGCTATTTAAACAACTTAAATAGAAAATCTTAAGAAGATCGAAGGAGAGATTCGAGGAAAAATTATCAGTCACACTCCACTGAGATATAAGAGTAAGTATACCTATAATTTTGTAATCTCTATATTGGTAATTTAACAAATATTATTAGTGTGAGTTTACTTTTTGATAAATTCATCATGTGCAAATAATAATTCATGAGTAAATTTTATTTGGTAATAAAGAAGATTCTCTCCATCTTGGAAGTATTGAATCTTAAAGATTAAAGGGACCATCTAATGGTAACCTACCCCAATGTATGAAGGCGTGATATTTGATATATAGATAAATTAGTTTGATTTTTGGTTTTGTGCTTTGATAACATGTATAGAACTTCTTTAGGTATTCATTTAGATTCGGTCGTGCATTTTGTTGTTGTCAGCGCTACGTTCTTAAATCTCTAACAAACATGGCAGCGTGTGTATTCAATGAAGATTCGAGGCGTGCAAATCAGGATTGAATATGAAATACTAGTACTACTACATATTCACATAATTTAATAGCATGTTCATTCAACGTGTGTATTCCACTCAGACCACTTAATTATCAATCACTTTTTACCCATAACTTCTATACCGTGCAAGTGAATAACTTCTATACCGTGCTTTTTATCTTTGATTCTCCACACACAACGTATTCATGGAGTCTTTTTCTTTGGTTAAGATGCTTACTCTAGTTTTTACAAAGCAATATTAATAATGTTGTTTATTTTGTATCCAAACTATCTTTTATAGGCTTTGTTATTTAAGTTTATATTTAAATTCTTGTTTAGTATTTTTACAATTACAAGTTCTTGGTTGTTATAGGGTATGTAAGAGTGGGTCCAAGGCATTTAATTTGTTTTAAGTTTGTATATATAGCAGTAAAATTATTTATGTTAACGTTTAATTTTTAACAATAATCATAAGCTATATTAGAAATTTAAGGCTTTATAATGTTAAAATTACAAATCGAGTCAATTAAGTTAGTTGTATATATAGTTAATGTGTGTTATAATAGTCTATTATCGTCAAAAACAAGGTTCTAGTTAATATCATCAAAGTTTTATTGGAATAAGAGTAAAATTAATTTATTTTTTTTTGTCTCAATTGTAGACGGATGCATTATTGGGTTAACGAACCTTTGATTGCTAATAAGTATGCCAAGTGTGTGTGGGGGTTATTTTCATCAATCGGCTTGACAAACCTATATAGTGCCAAATGACTAAATGCCAAGTCACGGTAACTAGTGGCAATGGATATCAATTATGTTGTTTGTGATCAGAGTGGAATTGATTTACAACGATGGTTACAAATGATTAAATTTTCTATTTTTAAGATTTTCATATTTTGTGTGCTATGTGAATAAACACCTATTGTAACGTCTCATAAAGAATCATGTTTTGAAGAATCGGCCTTTAGAGGGAAAGAGAATATTTTGAGGTAAACACAATATGGATTATTGTTCAAATAGTTTGGGAGCTATAGGAATCTTAGAGATTCAAAATTTGGGAGTTCAAGGAAAGGGGTCTAGGAATGTACCATGGAATTTAGCTTGAGAGCTACGCCTTTACGAGTGTTGTGAGATAGTTTGATGGAAGATAGTTTGCAATATTTTGGAAGTCTTGTCTCATGAATATGATTCTCTTCTCCCAAGTACAATATGGGGGAATGCTTAACTATTAGTGTAAACATGTCTTGAGTGTATAATAAAGTGGGAGTGAGATATATTTGTAAGTTGTTTATTCATACATAAATAATCTTTCCATGTTGAGGGAGAGATTGAGAAAGTAAT
Organism: Taxus wallichiana var. yunnanensis; assembly: GCA_018340775.1. Classification (NCBI taxonomy): domain Eukaryota; kingdom Viridiplantae; phylum Streptophyta; class Pinopsida; order Cupressales; family Taxaceae; genus Taxus; species Taxus wallichiana. The sequence goes on from CM031239.1 coordinate 193,558,977, forward strand.
GAGGCATACTCCTTATATATGGGGTAAGTATGCCTCTAAATTTGTAATCTCAACTATGTATGTGTCAGAAGAGACTCACTCCTTAGGCTTCTGTTGATCACTCTGCATCCAAGGTGAACAGCACAACATGGAAACCTCATGTAATTGTGAGTGTATAATAAAGTGGGAGTGAGATATATTTGTAAGTTGTTTAGGTTGTTTAAACAACATACATAAAATGTGTGGGGACTATGCCTCTAAATTTGTAATCTCAACGAGAGAGGAATCTAGGCCTAGGTTGATCACTTAGCAGGAAACCTCTCTCAGTGTGGGGACCTCGAGAGAGGAATCTCCATATTAGAGGCTGGTTCCTCAAACTCCTCGATTTAGATCTATATTTGCAAAACTACAGAGGTTTGAAACCTAATCCTACTCTAAAATCCAAGGAGACGAGAGATAGAAAGTGCAAAAATGAAACTAAACTAACAGTGATACACCAAAGGAGGAGTGGTGAACATTCTTGTTCGCAGATAGACACAGATCATAAAAATGCAACATAAGACATCATGCACAAGCTGATGAGATGTAATCAAAGGTCTCAAATGAAACAAGCAACACAAACAAAGGACTCGAAAATCGATCACAGAGCTCGTATTGTCATTTACACTGTCAAAATCCTTGTATTACAACATCAAAAGGGTAGAAAACCTGTTACAATTTTAGAAGAGGTTTGATACTTGCAAAAATCACTTGTTACAGGTGAAAGAAGAAGCCTGCTATCCAAAGAAATGTTCCCCCTTAGAAATGAGCCAAATTTGGCTTTTACAAAGGCAAGTGGTCGAGCCTGGGGACATAAAACGTACAAAACATGGGAGCCCATCCCTCCTTGACTGCAGATGCATTAAAATGGCATGGGGGACCTTACAAACCCATACCCTGTCATTTTGACCGAAATACAGGAGAAGGCGACCCATTCTGCATTAAATCTGGTCGCTGGAATGTCACTTCTGGCCATGAACACGCGTTAGAGCCGTTTCTCGATTTTCTCTCTCTAGACTACACCAAAACTCAAGATTAACCCTTAATCATGTAGAGAATTTCACAAGCTTTCCGTTGATATAAAGAACGTGCAATCCGAGCTCTGGATCGAAAGATATGGAGATCTGAAGATCTAGGGCACAAAACAGTGAAAACAGATTTTTAAATTTCTTCCCGCGCTCTGCCACCTGGATGACACGTGGCACGTGCATTGATGGATATGTTATTCTCTCATCTCGACTGTCCCGTGGGTTTTCCTTGAAAACTTTGACTTTTTGATGATTCGGAAGATTTTTACTTTTCCTCCGCGCCCGCCACTGGGACACGTGGCATGCATTGATTAGTCGACACGGGCGCGGAGTAGACTTGCGCTTTTAGCTCTTTGGCTGAACTTAGCCAAATTTCCCAAATCTTTCCCCTCGGCTCCACACTTTTCTCTCCATGCACATGTGTCTCGTGACGATTGGCTCTCGCGCCGCTTCAAACCTTGCCCTTTGACTTTTGGACCTTTTTCCTTGGCGACACGTGTCATGCCGTGATTCATCCACGGCCTCGCGCCGTATTTTCGCGTCCACCGCGTCTTTTTGTCCCGGATGTCCCAAAGGCTTTTCCTTTTGGGGAGAATCCTCCGATCCGCCCAAAATGGGCTTCCCCTTTCCCTTTTCTGCCGGTGACACGTGGCACGATCTCGATTGGCTTTCGCCTCCTTCGCCATTCGCCCCGCGTCCCTTTGTCCCACTTGTCCTCAGGCTTTCAAGTTTCTGTTTGGCCGAACGGGCGGTTCGGGTCCTTCGCGTACTCTTGTCCGCTTGCTCCCGATAAAGGACTTGGACAAATTTTTTCTTTCTTTGGGCCGATTTGGGCATTTCGCATCCATTTGTCCCAGATGTCCCTTTGTTGTTTGGGCGCCTGTAGGCTTTTCGGCCGATCGCGTGCCTTTTCATCCCAAATGTCCCGACTATCCCGGGGACTAGGACTTAGCCGATTTTCACAATTTTTCTGGCCCAAGCTTATTTTCTGCAACTTTCTCACATTTTCTCAGAGCTTGTTCTTTTCAACCCGGACAGAGAGTTAGAAAAATTTCAAGGGACCCTAAACATGATTTTTGCCCCGGATCAATCAATTTGCCTGGGACTTGAGAATTTTGATGTATGTTATCAATTCAACCCTGGGAGGGGTGAAATTGGATAACAATTTGGCGACTCAACGGGGTCATCTGCTTGCTAGATGAAAAGACCAGTTGCCTGAAGTAGTCCATTGGGCATGGAGTCATCAAATATTTTGTTTAGGACCCTAATCGACTCTGTAATGTGCAAGGAGGAAGATGGAATGTTACCGATGAAAGCAAGGATTGCTAAACATCTCCATGGACAACAAGTCAAGTTGTGCCAAAGCACTTAGGGAAAACAAGACTAACCTACAGCAAGACAATGTGCACAAGCACTTGGAGGAAAGAAAATCTAATCTAATATTTACAAGGGTAGTGAACCTCCCTCTAGAAGCAACGCTTGAGATAGATTCCATTGACTCGAATCTGCAGCTTCTTCACCCTCCGGTGAGGCTAATTGGAAAGCATTGTTGTCTCTTGCACTTTGTGACCACGTATGGGCCACTCCAAATGGCATCAAATTTTGAATGTCTTCCTGGTTTTGCTCGTCCGCATCCCATTTCAACACTAGATCTCCAACTTGAAAAGATCTATCCTTGGCCTTTCTATCAAAGGTCTTCTTGATCAAAGCTTGATCCTTTTCCATTGCTTGGGATGCCCGATTTTGATCTCTCGCAGCTCCATCAACTCGCATATCTCACCTCCATGGGCTCAAATTCAAGTAACTCCACTGCTTCATGAGTTCCAATGTTGGCAACTCAAGTGACATGGGCAAGATTGCTCTCTTCCATAGACAAGCCCGAATGGAGAGTTACCCGTGGATCTTTGGGAGTTATCCTATCAGCCCATAAGGCTGATTTCAGCTTGGTATGCCAAGACCTCTCGATTCTCATCAAGAGTCCTCCTAATGATCTTCAACAAGTTCTTGTTTGTAGACTCGCCCGGCCATTACCCCGAGGGTAATAGTTCGATGAAGTGCTTAGGTAAATACCGTTCTTGACAACCCACTCGGTACCTTAGATCCAATGAATGCCAATGCATTATCGAGATTATTGTAAGCAGTACACCAAATCTGGTTGTTATCCCTCATAAAAGTCTAAGATGCTAGACTCATTTTCCTCTTTGAGTGCTACCGTTTTGTCCATTTGGTGAAGTAGTCGATGGTCGTCAAAATCCATTTATGCCTCTTGGCTCGAATTGGGGGTTAATGACCCAATGAAGTCCAAACCCCATTGCATGAATGGCTGGTCAACCGAGATTGGATGTAATGGAAGGGCAGCAAACTTCTCTTTTCGTGTGAAGAATGCACAATTCTTACACCTCTTGATCCATGCATAGTAATCACCGAAGATTTTAGGCCAATAATAACCAGCCTTCATGATTTTTAGAGCTGTCACTCTGGTGCAAAATGACCACCACTGGTCCATCATGAAACTCTTCCAACACCCTTTGAATCTGACTGTGCTAATGCATCTCAAAAAGACTCCATTCACATCTTTTTGAACAAAACTCCATCAACAATGGCATACGGAACAGCCTGCAACTTGAAGTGTCTCCTTTGGGTCTTGTTCATCTCCGGAGGGCATAGGCCTGTGCCTAGGAAGTGCATAATATCTTGGGTCCAGCAAGGAGTGGGGGAAGCATTGTCTTCTTGTTGATTGCCACTTGGCTCATGGCTGTCCCGGATCACAAAACAGCCTCTTCTTCGTTGCATACTTCCTTTTGCTTCCCAAAACCAGCTGCTCACACAATCCTTTCCTCTTACCACTTGGTGATCTTGATATCAATGTCATATTCCATGACACGGGTGATCCAACCTACGCCCTTTTCTCATTCAAATCCCTTTGAGGAGGAAGTCCTTAACTCCAAGATGTGAGACCAAGCAACCTGGACCTTGTTGTTTGAGACTAAATGCTTGAATTTCTTCAAGCTTCGACATCGCAAGTACATGCTTTTCAATAAAAGAGTACCTCACCTCGCAGTCATCTAGGCTCGCTCAAAAAGGCAATCGGCTGCTCATCATTATCTTTGTTCTACTGTACTAGAATGGCGAAATAGTGTCATCGCCTCCAAATGCATAGAGGATGAAATCCTTGAGAAGTCCTGGGTTGATGAGAGTTGGTGCCGAGAGATAGCTTCTTTGATTGCTTCAAAACTCTCCTTGCCTTCGTTGTCCACTTAAAAGCCATGCTCTTCTTTAACATTTTGGTGATGGGCTTGACAAGGGGCAAATTTCTGGGACAAACCTCCGAACAAAGTTTATCCTTCCCAAGAAACTTTCAAGAGCCTTCGTGACTTGGCAATGGTAGTGCTCTTATGGCTTCAACCCTCTCTGGATCAATCAGTCCCCTCTTTGGAGACAATATGGCCTAAAAGTTTTCCTTCATGTGCAAGAAAGATGCACTTCTTGGGGTTCAAAGACACTCCGAACTTTCTACACCTCTGAAACACTTGCCTGAGGTGAAAGAGATGGTCTGCTGCATTCTTTGAGAAGACAGTGATATCATCTAGGTATATCAAAGCACTATCTTGTTGATCAAGCCTTTGAATGCCATGTCCATTGCCCTTTCAAAGGTAGCACCAGCGTTGGATAGCCCAAATGGCATCTTCTTGTAAGCATATGTGCCCCATTTAGTTGTGAAGGCTATCTTGAATTGGTCCTCTCCCCTTCACCATAACTCGATTATAGCCCGAGTAGCCATCCAAAGAGTGAAAACCTTTTCGAACCAGCCACCACCGCAATATTTGCTCCATGGAAGGGAGTGGATAATGATCCTCGAGAGAGGCTCTATTCAAATCTCTCAAGTCGACACACACACCCGATCTCTCCATTTTTCTTTTCTCGACTGGGACTAAGTTGGCGACCCACTTGAGTGTTTGATGGGGAAGATGATATCGGCCTCAATAAGCTTGCTTAACTCTTTTCTCATTAGAGGTTCAATATGGGGATTCACCGGCCTTTGCTTTTTCCCCGACAGCTTGGATTCCGGATCCACTCAATAGTATGTTGTGCCAACTCGGGTTGAAACCTCTCGATCTTTGTAAGTCCAAGCAAAAACATCTCGGGAATTCTTGACAAAGTCGAACAAAATCAGATTTTCTTGTGAGGTACTTACTTTGCCGATCTCGCAATGTTTTGCTTTCTCCCACTAAAATAGGCTCGAATCTTCACCCTTTACTTGAATGTTCGCTTTCTCCTTTCGGAACTCGATCATTCGGGGTCAAGATCGACTCCAAGGTTATGAGGCCTTTTGGTAATTTGTTAGTTCTCACTGCACTACCCGATCACCATATTGCTGCTCCACTTGTCTTGATTTCTCGGCGGAGAACTCAGCCTTCTTCTTGTAGGAAATTAACAATTTGCTAATCATTCTCGAAGACTTGCCAACTTGTGTTGTTGTTTGGAACACCTGGTCTCACAACCAATTTGATATGAGGTGAGATTTCTCACTTTTGATACTCTCTCGCAACATCAAACGCAGCCCCAATTGCTGCAAGTCCTGCTCGCTGGCTTCATTCTTTTTTTTTTGGGATGGAATTGATGCTAAAAGCTTCAAAATCTTCAATAAGATCCCATACCCGATTTTTGTAGCACTTAAGCAGATCATTTTTGGCAGCATTTTTCCTTTGACTTGGTTTATGACCAGCTCACTATCACCAAATACTTGTAAATTCTGATGCCTTTCTTTCATTGCCCAATGTAGTCCATGAATTAAGGCTTCATACTCAGCTGTGTTGTTTGAACAGGAAAACTAGAAACGGAAGGCTGAGTAATACCTTATACCTTGTGGTGAAATGAGCATAGCTCCTCCTCCCGCACCTTGTCTACTCCTTGATCCATCAAAGAAAATTGCCATACTTCATTCTTGTCCTTATGATCTCGGCTTGGTGATGCTAGGGAGAGGTTGATCCTCTTCATGTAAACAATAAACTCCTAGCCTCGATTCTTCTACTTCGATAGGGATCAAAAGCATGCACCTTGCTTGCCCATTCATCAAGAGTCAAACTGGGATGCTTCCAACCTTGGTGTCAGCGGTTTCATCAAGCTGCTAGGGTGATCTTCTTGATCAAATGTTGAGCAATTGGCATTAATTTGGCCGGGTAGTGTAAGGCTCAATGTGAAAGTTTGCAATAGGTTCGACTGATTGTGGCCTTGGTTCCATACCTTGTTCTCGAATAGCATGTGTGACCAATCGCAGACAAATACCCTCCAATCTTGGCCGTGAAGTCCCTCGACAAACACAATGCAAAGAGTGGTGGCAGGTCTATGACCGACACATCTTGTAACACTATTACGTTGGGACATGCGTGCAAAGGTGAGGCTCAAACCTCTCGATTACTCCAACCGTTGTCACCGCTGTCCCGCCTAATTCGCACTACACCCTTGGAGATGACTTCATATGAAGCCCTAGCCTGATCAGCTATTTGCTTGGGCATTACTAAACTACTTGCCCTGAGTCATCATCATGCAATTATGTACCAACTTATCTCCTATGATCAATGAAACATAAAATGGAGGGGGCTTCAACATTTTACCCTCACGACCTCCATGATTTCCTTCAGCCGGGCAAAGCATTTGTGAGTACCTTTTCTTGCATTTGGACTCGTTGATTTGAAGTTGACCAGTCCTTCCTTCATGGCACTTGTAGCAAATCTCTTTGGCTCCGGGATGGATAGTGATTCCCACATTGATATGTTTACATTTGTCTTCTTCATCTGGTCAATGATGTTGAATGGGGATGAAGCATCCCTCTGCTGTCCCCTAGCTTGCGCATTCGTTCCTTGCACGTGGGCAGCAACAACTGGCATCTGAGTTGGTTTAGGAGCTGGTTTGGGTGCTCCTTGCATGTTTGGAACTGCATTTTGTTTGCCAACACCTTGTGGAGTGACAGAAGGTCGTGAACTACTTGGGGCCAATGGCTGTTCTTCACCCAAATTTCTTCTCTTTGACCTTGTGTTGGCTGCAACACTCTGAGAGGGTATTTGATTCATACCATAGAAATCTTCAGCCTGCCAATTGACAAGAGTAGTTTCATTCGGAGATGTCCCTTGCTGAGATGCTTCCTGCTGCTGATCTCCTTCGTGGCTGGACTCTTGCGACCCACTGACGGTTTGCACCATCAGGGCTTGATTTAATGCACCATTAAAGCACATTGATTGGTTGTGTGGCTGACTACATGGGAAACACCAATCATATTCTTGGGCCATGTTATTTTGGACTGGCACTAATGCTTTTGAAGCAGATACAACATTGGGGTTATAGGGCTGAAATGGCCTATTAGTGGGAGGCCTTACTTGGCTTTGATTTTGATTTGCAGCCTGAGTTGGTGACCTATTTTGTTGGTATGGCTGCCTATTAGGCTGAGCTTGGGGTTGATAAGAAGGTCTGAAACCTTGGGCTTGCTGTCTCTTGAGAGTAACCAGCTCGTTGCCTAGGTTTTGCAACTGTTTCATGACCTCTTGGAGTTCATTTGAAGCACTAGAGGATGAAGTAGAAGTTTCACTTGAACTTTGATTTCTAGGCGTAGGAACAGGAGCCAAAGTGGGTGTTTGACTAGTGCTTGGATTTTCTAAGTTTGGATACAAGGGCATGGGAGGCCTAGGAGCCAATTTACCAGCTTGAATAAGACAGTTTTCGGCTCTAATGGCAATGCTATAAGCAGCAGGTAAGGTTGTGCCTCCCATAGATTGAATTAACATAGAAATATCAGAATTCAAAGCTTTAAGGTAATATAGAAAAGCACCTTCGCTTGTTGGCTGACCGCCACCGGAATTCTATCCCAAGACCTTGAAATCTGAAGTCAAGTCGATCGGTTGCTCGTTGGGGGCTCTCTTGATAGTTGTCACCTGCTCCAAAAGAGACAAGTTGTCTCCTTCTCTCCAAATTGCTCCTGAAGTGCAATACACCAGCTGATTCCAGTTTGTGATAGAACTAGCTCCAAGGCTCCTAAACCATTGTAATGCTTTACCTTGAAGGAAGATGCCAAGAATTTGATGTACCACTTGCATTTCATTGATTTCATGAATCGCACAAAGGTTAGCAATATCTTTAACATGATCGCCTTGAGTAGTTTGATTTTCTCGGTGAAGTAGGGAATGTTCTTCAAGGCTGCAATAGGAATTAGATGTTGTGCATTGAGAGCAAGTGGGGCTTCCTCGTAAAGTTGACGTAGGGGTTGTTTTGAGCCATTCTAATCGGTCTTAAAGCCCTTGTATCTTGAATGAAAGGCCCGCTGTGTGGAGGAGTTGAGAGAGTTCTGTTTGGTGGAGATGGAGACTTTGAATCCTTCTTCCTCTTTGCTTCTTCTTGGAGATAACTATAGGTATTCAAACAACACTTCTTCTTCTCCAACTCTTGACCTTGTGGTGATTCTTCTCATGAGTTTTCAGCCCGCATTGCTGAAACCAGCTGATTCTTCCCCTTGGAGTCGCCAGATATGCAAATAATAGCTCTTATAAGCAAGAAAACCTGCAGCAGATGCATATCAACTTTGCTGAAATAAAAATGAGACCTCTAGTGTCCCACCGGGCGTGCCAAAACTGTTGTAGTAGACTCACAAAGCACCCTGGATGCAGATCAAAGCTTCTAGGTTGATCACTCTAGCATCCAGTGTGATTGCACAACATGGAAACCTCTCTCCAAGTGTGGGGACTTGTTAAACTGAGAGAGGAATCTCCAGATTAGAGGCTGGTTCCTCAAACTCCTCTGATTTAGATCTATATTTGCAAAACTACAGAGGTTTGAAACCTAATCCTACTCTAAAATCCAAGGAGACAGAGATAGAAAGTGCAGAAATGAAACTAAACTAACAAGTGATACACCAAAGGAGGAGTGGTGAACACTTCTTGTTCTGCAGATAGACACAGATCATAAAAATGCAACATAAGACATCATGCACAAGCTGATGAGATGTAATCAAAGGTCTAAAATGAAACAAGCAACACAAACAAAGGACTGAAAACTGATCACAGAGCCTGTATTGTCATTTACACTATCAAAATCCTTGTATTACAACATCAAAAGGGAAAAACTGTTATAATTTTAGAAGAGGTTTGATACTTGCAAAAATCACTTGTTACAGGTGAAAGAAGAAGCTTGCTATCCAAAGAAATGTTCCCCCCCTTAGAAATGAGCCAAATTTGGCTTTTACAGTGCAAGGGTCGAGCCCAGGGGACAGAAAACGTACAAAACATGGGAGCCCATCCCTCCTTGACTGCAGATGCATTAAAATGGCATGGGGGACCTTACAAACCCATACCCTGTCATTTTGACCAAAATACAGGAGAAGGCGACCCATTCTCCGCATTAAAAACTGTCGCTAGAATGTCACTTTCGCCATGAACACGCGTTAGAGCTGTTTCTTGATTTTCTCCCTCTAGACTACACCAAAACTCGAGATTAACCCTAATCATGTAGAGAATTTCACAAGCTTTCCGTTGATATAAAGAACGTGCCAATCCGAGCTCTGGATCAAAAGATATGGAGATATGAAGATCTAGGCACAAAACAGTGAAAACAGATTTTTAAATTTCTTCCCACGCCGCCACTGGATGACACGTGGCACGTGCTGATTGGATATGTTATTCTCTCATCCGACTTGTCCCGCATGGGTTTTCCTTGAAAACTTTGACTTTTTGATGATTCGAACATTTTTACTTTTCCTTCGCGCCCGCCACTGGGACACGTGGCATGCATTGATTGGTCAGCACACAGCGCGGAGTAGACTTGCACTTTTAGCTCTTTGGCTGAACTTAGCCAAATTTCCCAAAATTTCCCCGGCTCCGCACTTCTCTCGCTCCATTGGACACGTGTCCTATACCGATTGGCTTGGGCCGCCGCTTCAATCCTTGCCCCTTTGACTTTTGGACCTTTTTCCTGGCGACACGTGTCATCACGCTCGTGATTCGTCCACTGCTCGTCTACCGGATTTTCGCGTCCACCGTGTCTTTTTCCCGAATGTCCTAGTGCTTGCGACGGGACAAATCCTCCGATCCACCCGAAATGGGCTTCCTCATCCCTTTTTCTCGCTTGGGTGACACGTGGCTGATCTCGATTGGCTTTCGGCCTCCTTTGGCTATCATCCGCGTGATCCCGCGCCCCTTCCTTTGTCCCACTTGTCCTTGTGTCTTGAAGTTTCTGCTTTCGCCGAACCGCCGGTTCGCGTCCTTCGCGTACTCTTGTCCCGCTTGCTCCCGATAAAGGACTTGGAAAAATTTTTTTTTTTCGGCCGATTCGGGCATTTCGCGTCCATTTGTCCCAGATGTCCCTTTGTTGTTTGGGCCGCCTGTAGGCTTTTCGGCCGATCCACGCCTTTTCGTCCCAAATGTCCCGACTGTCGTTTGGACTAGGACTTAGCCGATTTTCACAATTTTTTCTGGCCCAAGCTTATTTTCTGCAACTTTCTCGCATTTTCTCAGAGCTTGTTCTTTTCAACCTGGACAGGAGAGTTAGAAAAAATTCTGAAGGGACCCTAGAAACATGATTTTTGCCCTGGATCAATCAATTTGCCGGGACTTGAGAATTTCGATGTATGTTATCAATTAATAACATCATTTGAATCTTTGTATATTGTAGATATGATAAATCAATTAATGACCATCTTCTTTCTATCTCTATTAAAGTTGACAAATGGTTAAATGTACAAGCTCATGTGTTGTTTGTGATGATAACAATTTTTCATGTAATAATGGTCCTATTACTTTGAATGCTTATATGCCTTGTAATAATAATGCCATGCCATATGTTGATAGTCAACTTATATATAAACTCCCAAGGTAAATCATAAAACTAATAAAGAGAGCATTCCTTTCGGATCCTAGGAAATATCTTAGTCAATAATCAATCATTATTTGTAACGTCTAAAGAAAAGACATAAATGAACTAAGGTAATGAGATGGATCTAATTTCCCAAATGTTATATAATAATTTGAATTTTGGAGCAAAGAAACCCATTGGGAATGGGTAAGAAACCACATCATAAACTAGAGGGTTGAAAAATATTTCAATTAAAGTGACTCGATTGCATGTGTTTTGAGAACCATTGATGTAATTCCTTAATTTTATTTTACACTTTGTACATAATGTTCATCATAGTGGTAACTTATGAAGCAAGGGAAGCAATAAGGGAATATGTTGGGATAGATGCATTAAAAAAAAGAAGAAAAACGTGAAGCATTGGGAACAAAAAATTGAAATTAGGAAGTGTTGGAGAAATATTTTGTCAAGGAAAAAATATGGAGTTTTCTCGCCAACGCTATGGGACTAAGCCCATTCTCTTGGGGATGGGGAGGCTATCATTTACTTAAAAATAGAAATATTATACACTAATGCTCTTCTCTGGGTGGTAAAAGATCAGGGATTGCACAAGAACACTCCACTAAAACTGTGGCAATAGTGTATGGAGGAAAAGAGTGTGAGGTATGAGCAAGAGAAGGGAAATGGAGAAAGGCATTTTGGGTAATCAATAGAAATGTTGAGTTCTTTAAAGAAAAAAACTAAAAATATTTTTAGATTCAACGAGAACACACCAATATGCAAAGTAAGATGAAAAACACAAAGTTTAACTGCATCATATTCATCAAAAGATTATTTCTTTCCCTGGTTGTGCAAGATTACAAAGCTCTATTGGAGTAGGAGTTGAGAAAGAGAGGAATGCATTAAGTAAGAAATAGAAGAAATACAATTTTCTATAGGGGAGCAAAAAAATCACTTTATAATAGAGAGAAGGCCTAAATATATAGCCCAAAACTTGTGACCCTTCACATTATTACATGATTGTTCACCTTCCTTTCCAAAATAAGATACTTTTCCTTATTTTAAGAAATTACCTTTTCAAAAATGGAAAAGAAGTGACTTTAGTGATTTTTTAAAAATATCTTTTCCCAACGAAGAATTTGAAAACTTTTAAGTTTCTTTTGGGAAAATTTGTTTTTTACATGCTAGAATGAGAAGGAGAAAGAGAGAAGAAGGAGAAGACATCAATCAATAGAAGGAGCATGAAGAAGAAGAACCCTTGATTCACCTTTCCTTACAAATCCTTTGACTATCTACTACTACTACATGTGTACCCGAACATGACTTGAAACTTCCTTTCCACAAGGAACCATAATATTAGTGATGATGTCCAACCGGTGATCAACCACACCTTGGATTACTTTATAATGCTTTAGTCTCTTTAGAATATTTTGAGCTGCATCTGAGATTGTTGATCTTATATGAGCTAACATGTCCATGAGCTCATCTATGTAGAGTCTTGGATTATAAAATTCACCTCTTATAATGATTTTGAAGTGCTCTCGAGACTTCATCAAGTGATGTAGAATCGAGTGTAATGGTGGACACTTCATCCTACTCAAATGGTCATTGCTATATTCCTTGATTTCTTTCCCTCAATTTCGGTGATATGGGCAATCTTCAATAGCCTCATTGAGAGCTCTCATCTTCCATTCTATTTTCCTTATGGAAGAATAGTTATCATTTAGGATTAGGAACACCTCTCGGATCCATAATGATCATCTCACAAATGATTAGTAGGATCTCGTTCCAATGATATCCTTGTTTTCTACTATGGAGAGAACATCTTCCACCTTCTCGTTGACAAGGCAAAATGTTTGAATATCATAATGATCTCTAGAAGGAGCTCACAACCTTTATGTATGATGGATTCAACCCAAGATTCAGTCATCTTCCCCACTTTTCCAAGCCACTTGAATTCTTGAACCGCATGAGGGGTTATCTTACTCAGAGGAGTAATTGACTTGGAGGGGGAAAGAGGAAGAGCATCTAGGTCTATAAAAGGATTAGACATATGAAGTCAAAGTGCACACTTGGATTTGTAATTACTCCTTGGTTGATTCACTTTCCCTTATTTGTGCAATGATTTTGGTGTAATTTTATTAAAATTGTGAATGTGTCCTTCGAGACCAAGTTCTCTAAGAGGATATCGAGTCATTTCATAGTTATCCTCATCTCAGCCTCATCCTTATCCACTCTTGGGTGAGTGAACTCGATGAATTGTGACCCTAAAGCATCTGTCATGTGCCGAGAACTCATATTGGCTTTCCTTGGATTAGGAGTGAGCTTCTAGAGTTTGAGATATATTTCTACCATTGGATCTTTCACCTTGGTTATGGTACAATGATGATCATTGATGTTTTCTTGGACCCATGAGAACATGTGACTAGGAGATGGTGATGAAGCATGTGCCACTGGATCGCCTACTCGCAATAGAAATTATGATCATTTCTTAATTTTGTAAAAGATTTGACCTATGATCACTTCATGTGTGAAGTTTTGTCATAAGCATGATGGACCTTTGAGATAACTACGTGGAAAACTCAAGATATTTGGACTTGTTTCTTGTAGGAGAAACAATGAACTCCCCTAGCTCGAGAACACAAGAGTCATCTCTTTTCAAAGAAAAATTCCTACTTTGGGGACTCATCTTAAGGTTCTAGAGATGCTCATAGAAGAAATTTCTAGATTTTCGGGGATTCGTCATTCATCGGGCCTCTTACTTCCCTTACATACACCTTACTTCTTAATTTCTCTGACTTCTTGTGGGAGGATGAAGAATTATGGTTTTTCTCATGAACCCTTTTAAGAAGCCATTGTTTTGACATCGTAGAACAATTTTTATATGAGTTAGGATGTTGATATGCTCCACTACATACCAGTCCACATGAAGAATGGGCTTGAAACGAATTTTTTCCAAGTACTTATGCTCAAATATTTCACTACCATCCTCTTCGATGTCCACAATGACCCACTCCATTCAAAAATATTTCATATATCACACTATCAACTTTGAGTATTCTCTTTTCCTAACCTTTGTCTCATCTGCACAATCTTCCCAACAGTCTTTCAACTCAAGTTGGTGAAACAGGTTGAGACACTTGTGTTCCTCCCCATGTATTGCTTATTCTCAAAAGACCTTATGAATAAATAAGAGTACAATTTGAAGGATCCTAGGGAGGATTCAATGTTGCTCACATCTCGTGGAGTTTTGACAAGAGCTATTTCCCAACCGAATTGGGAATATTACTCCTTTTAAAAAAATCGCAACATTTCACATGCGCCTAGGTAGTTTTTTGACATAGCTTGATGAGCACCAACTTGTTTCATGGATATTTTGGGAGTCTCACTGGGATTCGTCAAACTCTCTAATATGAATGTATGAAAAGGTCTTGAATGTGAGAAATAGCTCCCATATTTGCTTATCAACATGAAATCTTTTGCTAAGAACCGATTATTGGTGTCACCCTCCATTTTCTCGATTAGATACATTATGAAGACATCATTAACCCTGTCATAGTGCCTCTTATACTCCCTTAATGTGAATCGTGGGTAGTTTTGGTATATAAGTGAGTCATTAGAAGATTCCTCTCTAGAGTTAATCTTGACCACTTTTGTAGCGTTGTGATGACGTATACCAAATAGGAATCCACGGTGAATCTCTTTTTCCCTTCAAGATTGATCAATTGAGAGTGCATATTTAATGAACTTCAATATATCTTTTGAGATCCCTCAATGGATACAACCACAACCGAGACATCCAAGGATGAAAATCCTTGGTGGATAGTTCTCCCATGAGTTGGTCAAGAACACAATGTAATTGGAGATCTCTTTAAAAACTCAAATTGAGAGAGAGACTTTGGTTGGTGAAAAATATTATGTGGGGTCTTCATCTAATTTCTAATCATCATTCCTTGAAAAAATGACTCCTTCCTTTCCTATCTTATCAATGCATCATCCTTTCTTAGGATGATAATGTTATTAGGTATCGAATGAATAAGCATCTTGAGATTCCCTCCCTCAGGGGATAACACGAAGATGATGGATCCATCATCAACAGTAATGGTTTGGATATCACTTCATAATTTTTGGCATAAGTGAGAATGAATTCGGTGTATGAATGGTTAAGGGAAACCCAACGACTTAGTAGAGTCCACTATGAAAGACATTTCCATCCATGAGAGTTCAAGTTCCTTCCTCCATCCTCCGCCTCGAGATAGTTCAAGTCCATACGCTCCACACATCGTCTTCTATGTTCGGGTACTTGGACACCAGAACCGAAAGGGGATCATATCCAGTAGTGCAAATTCATCATGTAATTTTTAGTTTCATAGGCCTTATGATGATGCAAGATTGAATGGTGCAAAAAAGAGATTCCACAATGGTTTTCAAAAATTTAAAAATTTAAATGGATTTTAATGGTACACAAACAACTAAATTCATATTTTTTCCAAAATAGGGGAAAATTAAATCAAAATTGCATGTGACTCAATTCATTGGAAATATATTATAAAGACAAAGAGTTACTCCAAATTTTATGGTAATCCTTCGTCGGGAATCAACACGAAACGAAAAACATGGAAAATAGCTTTAATGGAGGAAGAGTAAAAATTAGTCCTTCATTCTAAGAGAAATTATTTTCCAAAATAAGTGGTTTTTTATTTATTAGGCTTAGACACTAAATCACGCACTTGGGTACATTTCTAAGTCCTAAAATCATAGTAGCATTTACATGATTCCTAAGTAAGAAAACTAGTGATTGACAACTATCTTTAGCCTCTTTTATTTGTCTCTTGTTTTTCTATGCGGTCATGCACACCCTACAAATTGAGACTTTACTGATTTATCTTTTATGACTTTAGACACCAATACCCAGCCAACATAGTAGCGCTGGCGCCTGTCCCCCTCGGGTGCCACTCGAACCTTTCTCGCCTTACTTGATCCTTTTGGGTCTCTTTTATCTTTTGGGCATCTTTTTCACTTATGGTTCGGCCTTCCAGCTTGTCAATTAAAAAATTTAAACAAGGGAATCACATAAATACATAGTTATGTGTGCAAAATTAGGGACCAAGCACTAAACATAAACTATCATCACCGAAGCTTGCATCCAAAGGCACAAATAACACTCATCTAACATCCATTCAAGGGACAAGGGACTCCATTTTTCTTCAAAAACAACAGAGGAAGGGTAAGTTTATTTATTCCATCAACACATCTATTTACATTGTTACGCCTAGCTATAACCCGCTATCAAGTGCACTTGCACAAGGGCATCCTAAGGCACGATTCCTACACACGCTCACAAGAATTACATGGGGTATGAGATATAGTGCAGCGCTCGGTCATAAGTGTTGTTGCCAAATCATTGCGCCTCCAAATGGCCGGGATCAGAAGCATGATGTTCGGTGTGATTGGAACACATGGGATCACCTCTCAAGCTGTGGGAGGTGAACCTCCGGAGAAGGCTTGCTCCTTTTCCTAAACTAAGTGTTGTACTACTCCTAGTGTAATAAAATGGTTATCTAGTCCTATACTAACATTGCCATGGGTTTTAAGGAAAGAGGTTTGCAAAAAAAGGAAACTATACTAGGGATGGTGATGCACCGAATAAAGGGATGTTTTTAATCTCAGGAAGGGTTAATGTGAGTAGGATGCGAGCACTATTAATCACCTTCACCTATTGCAACTTAGAAAGGGCACAAAATACCACAGACACAGAAGCATGCATTCCTTTGTTAAACTCGAAGTATACATAATAGAGAGATCAAATTTGATTGAACACACAATTAACTAATCATGAGGATAGAACACATGCACATGTCAAACATCCATTTCACTGATTGCAGCTAATGATAATGCAACTTTTAACAACAGAAGGAAAACAATATTTCCACAACTGACATAAAAGATGGTTACATTACTTCCTCATAACATAAAATAGATAATTTGAAATAAAGGTAAGCTAACCACTTACACTAAGGAATGAGATAAAATAGATAATCTGAAATAAAGGTAAGCTAACCACTTACACTAAGGAATTATACATTCACAAAGCATATATTGATCAACCATCTAACACAATAAATCAGGTTCTTCAAGGCAAGATATCACTCTGAATATAATTAAAAGGTTTTAAGATATCTGAAGCACTCTTCCAAGCTTGAAGAGAAACTTCCCCAAAATAATCTCTATATATCTCCCAAAGACTCCATGCACCTAACTATTTATAAGTTCTTTAGGTTGAGCCATTATAGTTGGGCCTTTAACTAACATTTTACTAAAAATAGAAATGTCATTAATTCAAGGGAGCAGGCTCCCATAAAAATAGAAAGTTTTTTACAAGGGTATGACTCATTCAAACCTACAAATTTGACTGATCCAGAGCTTGGATCTGCCCTTTCATGGCTACTCAGCTTTGGCTTGGTTCTGCAATGCCTTCTCCTTCCACAGGTTTCTGTTGTGCTTCCTCCCACGTAACCATCCGATGTTTGTATTCGAGGAAACGCTTGATGATCCCCTAAATTTATTCATCTCCCGCACCCACATGCGTAGTGATTTACTACATCTGCTATCTTGATTTCCCTCATGATCTTGGCTAGAACTTTTCTTAGTTTACTCACAACTTTCTTTAGTCTTCCTGTGAAATTTTGGCATAAAACCAATCTATCAATAGATTCACTGCTGAAATTTTTGGTAACCTCATCGTCATGCTTCACCAAATATTTGAAATTTTCCTTGATTTGATCTTCTGGGAGAGCATCAATGTTTTCATTGAAGAACTTGCAATTAACAATATCAAATTATTCTGATATATCATTTAAGGCATCCATAATTTCCACTCGTTTATCATCCAACTTCTTAATTAAATTTTGAAGACTTGATACCGAATTCCATGGCCTTTTGATATTCAAACAACTTTGAAGCATCATCGATTACATCCTCCTGAAGGAGTAGATCTGAATCTTCTTCTCTAATTTCACTCCATGTTGCCAAATTCAAATTCGATTATTATTGTCCTCGGAAAAGGCTTCATCCATTTTGCAAATAACATCTCTTCCAACCTGTAGATCATTATATATCTCAACAACCTCTTTAATTAAAGGATTAGCTTCTTGTAGTATATGTTCCATCCATCCATTTACCAATCTCCCTTTCTGGCCTATCTTCTCGATCTCATGATAAGAAATGTCATCAATGGTAGACAAAACTATCATAGCCGTAGTAGTTGAGACTTCAGTAGATGGAGTTGGTTGTGTTACTTTTCGTAGCAATGCAGTGAGCTGCTTGACCTTGGCTTTAAGCTCATCCTTAGAAGCTTTATCCTTGTCATATTTCTCCAACATATTTCCAAGAGTAGTGTGTACATCCTATTTAGCTCCTTCATGAGTGGATTTTCCCAGTGAAAATCTAGAAATCCGATAATCTGCAGCTTGTAATTGTTTCCTTATTTTTTCCCTCAACAGAGTAGCAACCTCTACAATTCGTTCCCCAGATGGATTCACTATCAAGATAGAAACAATATTTTGGCCTCTTGGCCTATCTTTTGGTGTATGCTCCAATATACTCAAATTTATGACATCCCTTAAAGGCACCTTCTTCTTCTGCTTTAGAGTCTGCCTAAACAACCATTTTGGGATGGCTAATGCTGATGAGGATAGAACAATAGATTCAATACCTGAAACATTAGTCATAATAAGAGCACCAACAACATTAGTTGGCATTTGAATGGAAGTGGTAATAATGGACGGGGTGGATGTGAGGACGGCCATAGGAGTAGATATAATGATATTAGGAGATGAGATGGAAGGAAATGGAAGTGTTAGGGGAAGTGAAGTAGAAATGGGTGACCCAATAGTTTCCCCAACTGAGAGAACTAGAAGGGATGAGAATAATTGGGCCATGGAAGGAGATGGGAAAGAAGAAATGATTGTAGAAGTGGAAGGAACTGATGTAGGAAGTGACAATGGAAGAGGAAGAAGAGATGATGGGTCTTATGGGACACTTGGAGAATCACTGACTTCAACTACTTCTACCACGGGTGTTACAGAAACATGGCTTTGGAAACATGATCCTTGGAGAGAGATGAGCTCCCAACAACAAATGAAATATTTTTTGGAACTGTATGGGCCTTTTGAATTGACCTTTTCCCTTTGTGGGTGTTGATTGGCTCATGGTTGATGGGGCTTCTGTATTTGTAGGTTGATCTACCCCCTTGGGTGAGATTCCCAAGGTAACTAACCAATTGTAGATTCTCTGCAGAATGGGCCCCACCTTGTATTGTAACATTCTTCCACATACCAATCAATCCATGACAATGGTTGATTGACAACATTATCATTTTTATATGCTACATCCAAAACCTCATCATCATCTTGCATGTCTTTTGGGACATTGTCTATACCAAACTGTCAAACCTCATCCAAACTTTTTCTTTCGTAGTCTCTTTTTTCGGAGGATGAATTCATCCCGACAATGAATCCAAATGTCTTCCAACTGGGGCACATGGGAACTAGACCAACCTATTTCACTGAATTTACCCCAATAGTCAAAATTGGTCCGTGGATGAAAAGTCTGCAAGGTTACTTCGTCATTTCGCATCCACATTATTAGCCTTATAAATATTTGGGCAGGTGTATCTGCCAATCAAAATAGGGAACTGAACTCCCACTTTGTGTCATTTATTCTAGATCTTATGGTAGTCCAACAATTTCCAAACCAATTCTAACAAGACCCACTTGTCAGTGGGACATCTTGGTAGCTTGTTGGGAGCACCTACGAAGCCAGGAATCTAAATGTAAGTAAATGTGGGGAACTGTAGGTAGATAGCTCCCCATTCACACACTTCCTTGAAGGATTCGTTAGAAATCCTCCGATTATACAACTCCTTATCGAAACGATAGAGAATAACCGCAAAGAAAGCATCGTTAATTCTGTGGAAGTTCCTGCTTCCCTCATCTAGTGTAAGTTGAGGATAGAAATCATAGATTTGGGAGATGATTTGAATACACTTAGTGTTCAATCTGGAAAAGTCTCCCATGACAGCTTGCAACATAGACCAAAAAGGATGTCATGTAGAAACTCTTTGAGGATAGCACCTTACTCAACTGATAGCAAATGGATTTTCTTCGACATGCTCCCCCCATTTGATAAATTATTTATTCTTCTTGATGGAAGTGATATATAAGAACATCCATTCTTGGAATTCCTTTGGAGAGGGAAGACCTGAAAATCTGCTCAGTAGCACAATAATGTCATTGACCTCCTGAATGAAGTCTAATCGATACATGGTCTTTGGCAATTTGGAAACACTCTTGGCCAAATAAATTTTTAACATGATCCTCGTGCACAACTCCACTTATTTGTCCCAAGCTTATACTGTTGAATCTGGTGAAATTGTCGTGTAGTCCTCGATGTTGGGGAGTTTGAGAAAATCTTCAAAGAAATATGGATCCAAGTGGATTACAACCTTGCCATCAAAGCATCCTTAACTGCCATGGATTCTTCATCGAAGTGGGTATAGTGTAGCTAAGATGAACTCTAGGCAATGCATGGATGAGGAAAACCGTCGTAGAAAGAGCAAGCCCATTGTCATATATGGCTTACATCCAAGATTTCTTATTTGGGGCCTTCACCCTTGCCCAGAAGTCTAGAAAATCAATTTGTCCAAGATTGGTGTCTCCTATACTCCCCAGGTCGGAAGACAAGCAAGAGTGAGGAGAAACTCCAAGGAATGAATATTTCATCTTTTCCTTGCCTTTGGATGTAGAAGTAGACATCAAGTTTTGAATTTGAACCTGATGAATTTTTGAATTCGAAATGCCGAAGTTGAAAGTACCAAAGAAGAGAAGTCTGAAAAACTCAAAGCTTCAACCTCTCGAAAACCCGAAAGACTGGAATCTCTAAAAATTCGAAAGACTGCATCTCTAAAAACTCGAAGGGAAACTTCAAACAAAGAAGTCTCGAAAACAAGTAAAAAGCTTTGAAAACCTTAAACCTCCTAAAAATTGAAAAGTAGAATTCAAGTTCGAAATGATAGGTTTGAAAACCCAAAAATCGGATCTCGAAAACTCGAATATTAGAGTTCGAAATGGAGACATGCACGATTCCCTAAAACTAAGAAATTCTAAATGATCCAATCCACGAACCCGAAAAGCAAATCTTCTAAACTCCAAAAAAATGAGAAGTGCCGAAAGAGCATTTTTGAATGCTTAGGAAAATGAGGACTGTGATGAGATCCTTCCTGAATGCCTGTAGAAAATTAGATCGCGGAACCATTAGGATAAAAAACACAATAAAAGGGAACATGGTGGGCAATGAGATCTTCATTTTCCAAGGCATACAGAGGAGGAAAAAAGAAAAATGAACAAGGAGGAAACAAAACAAAAGATCTTAAACCAAAAAGAAAATAACCAAAATAAAATACCTTGAAAATGACGTCAAAAAGTACAAGATACAATAAAAACCCAGATCATCAAAGAAAAATTTTAGATGAAAATGACAGGTAAATCATGATTTTAAATAGAAAAACCCGACATTAATGGCCAAATTTCGATCCGTATGGAAGTAGGTAAGAATTAAATGAGCGAAGAAATCCTGAAAGTCTGAAATTTTGAAATTTCAAAATTTTGGGGTTTTGGACTTTGAGATTAAGAGGTCTAAATTGTAGAATGTGATGGAAGAACTCAAACACGAAATCCCAAAATTCAAGTTTCAGACTTTTAGAATTGAAGTTCAAAAGTGAAATTACTCAAAATGGTCAGGAGAGTTCCTAACCTCGAAAGTCCAAAAGTCTGAAATTTGGACTTGAACTTTGAAGGGAATTTTCTAAAAATCATGACTTAGTTTTCCAAAACCCGAAATCTTGAAAGTTTGAAACATTGTACTTTTGGGGTTTCAGACTTCGGAACTTTGGCTTCTAAAATTGGCAATTTATCAAAAGAAAACTCCAAACTCCAAAACACGAAAGTTCAAAATTTGGACTTTCGGGGTTTTGGACTTTGGAATTTGAAAAACAAAATTTCAATTCCATGCCAATAAAAATCCCCAAAGTCCAAAGTCTGAATTTTCGGATTTTCAGGACTTGAAGAATTTCCAAGTTGTAGAAAACCTTCATGTGAATATTTTCAAAAAAATTATTTGATTGATCTCAACGTTTGTTTCTCAAGGTAGATTAAAATGGTAACAATAAGTTAACTCTCATGGTGATTTGTCGGGGTTAGTACGACTCCCCATATTACATATTTATTTTTGGATTTGATGTGGTATTGTTGGTTTTACGGTGTGATATTTGTTTTGAAGGTTACAAGTACCCTCGGTGATCAAATAACGAGACATAAGTGATTACTGTGTAATATTTGTGACACTAAAAATCGAGTCTAACCAACTTCACAATCGAGGCGCCCAACAAAGGTCTCCAACACTCGAGATGCCCCTATCCAAAGAGTGGACACACGTGTATGGCCGTATTCTTGCAGCTTCTAGAATTTTTTCCGAGAATTGATGACACCATTCACTTCATGTTCAACAATATTCCCGGTTTAGAAAAATATCGATCAAGTGTTAATTAGCTAAGTCATTCCTTTTATACCTCTTGCTTAGGGTTTTGTACTTTACTTACTTATTGTTTGTGTCATATTACTTTTAAGAATCGTATATCATTGTTTACATCAGTTACTCTACAATTAAGGTTTTATAAAAATAATGTATTTTTGTTAAATCATTTGGTGAACTTGTTGCTCGACTCCCACCTTCTCTATAGGGTTTTATTCTTATACCCATCACTCTTAGCATTCGTTTTGGTTCTTTTGATTACATTGAGCTTCCTCCATCTATTTGCAACTCCTCTAGGACAATGACTGAATTTGATAACCCCTTTGCTAACTCACATCATGTTCCTCTTAAAGACATCGAAACCAATGTTGATCAAGAAAAATTAGACAAGCTCACTATTTTTCATCAAGCTTTGCATGCCAATCCCTCACATATTCTCAATGCTTTGCTTGCTTCCCAATTCTCTTGAGATGCTCCTTCTGTACCTCTTGTAGGTTCTTCTTCAGCTGTCATGGCCTCCACCCACCTCTCAACATTCCTACTTTCATTCCTATATCTACCGCTCCACTTCTCCATACCAATGCTTCTAATGCATAACATGGTTCCTCTTCCGCCACCCATGACTTAGCTTCCTTATATCAGGATCTCCAAGTTCAAATCTATCAACTTGATTAGCTACTTCACGTGCCTTTTCATATCTTGACTTCTCTTTCCTCCTTCACACTCTTTTGCACCCGCCATTTTTGCTTATCCACTTCCTCCAAACATCATCACCCATAAGATGCCCATTTTCAATGGCCACGGTGACCCTCAAGAGCATCTCCAAGCTTTTCATGTGGTATGTCTAGATTATGCGGATGATCATACATTATTAGCAAAGTTATTTCCTTGAAGCCTTCAATATTATGTTATGTGTTGGTTTTACAATCTACCTATTTATTCGGTAACTTCTTTCACTCATTTATCGATACTTTTCTTGCTCATTTTTCAATCAATATCGGCACTAAGATATCCTATGCAAAACTTGCACAAATTAAACAATGATCTAATGAACATCTAGTGGACTATGTGTTACGTTATAAGAACAACCTAGCTAAGATGACTAATATACTAGCTGATTCAAAACTATAAGATCTATTTTTCCGAGTCTATTACCACCACTTCAGGAGAGTGTTATCTTTGAGACCTCTCCTTCATTTGACCAACTATGTCATATGCTCAAAATGTGTGAAGTCAAACTTCTTATTAAGATACTCCTTCATTGTCTTCTAACCGGTTTCCATCTAACTCAACATTCTAGCCATCTCCTAAGCCCACTAAAGCAAAGACAACTGTCAATGTCGTCTCTCCTCCTGAAAAGCTTCAATGACAACCTCCAAAGTGTACATTCACCAAATTATCATATGAACCTCACCTTTTATTACCTCAACTTATCGAAAGTAATCTCATCACTCTTCCATCGCCTCTCAACCTTGATCCATCTCATCCTTATGGTCGCAATTATGATGAAAATGTTAAATGTGACTATCATCAATATATTGGACATTCTACCAATCATTGTTTCAAACTCAAGCATGTAATTCAAGATCTCATTAACAATATTTCATTGGAGCTCCCTCATCCATCTTCTACTTCTTCTTTTAAACCGGTCAATGACAACAAAAAGCTCATAATATTCAATGATCCTTTGCCTAAGCATGATACACAAGTTTTGAGACACTTCTTCCAATCATACATATTTCGATGTGTCCCCTCCTTCATCGGGGCCCATTGATTTTCTTTGTCGCTTCTTGATGCATCATCACCATCATTATATTTTCGATCACGCTTATCATGCGACATTCTCTTCTATTCGTTACACATCAATACTTCTATTGGTTCATACATTGTTAATAATACCATGATCTATCCAAAGGATCCTATCAGTGTGTGCTCTATTGCACTTCTTATGGCTATCAAATTTCCAATATCTATTATTTCATATCTAGTTCCTAAATATTTTGGCTACATTAGGCTTCCCATTACAGTTAGGCCTCTCACCATGCTTGTGCCATTTGTTATGGAATCTTTAATCAAAGGCTATGACATGCTCTTAGGTCTCCATTGGCTCCACGTTGCTCAAGCTATTCCATCCATGAATCATATGTGTCTCAAGTTTATACATAATAAACAAGTTATCACTATTAAAGGTGTTCCACCATGCACACCATTACCTCTACCTCCTCTTGATGACATACTCCCACCAACTACAGTATCTAGGCCTCTCGAAACCTCTCAAATTTAAGGCATATTCTACACCTAGTTCTCTTATCTACACATGTCCTACTTCACGACGCTCTCGTCCTCATAGGTCCACTAGTCCATCTCATCAAAGCATAAGTCCCCTACTCGGGCAGTCCCTTCACATAGGTTTTCACCACCTCCTTCACCTCATAGGTCTTCACCACCTCCTTCACCTCATAGGTCTTATTCACATAGGTGCTCATCACCTTCTTCACCTCATAGGTCTACTTCACATAGGTGTTCACCACCTCTTTCACCACATAGGATTCCTTCACATATACATCGTCCTTCTCATACACCACCAATCTTGGAGCATTATCACATGCATTTATCCCCTTGAACATCAGGTGGAGGACCTTTTCCCTTTACTCTCATTGGATATCTTACTTTTCATCACATGCTTGAGGGCATCGCGATTTATTCCCCCTTCAATCATTATCAATTATTTCTAGTCTCTACACATACACATTATGCTATGTGCTTTACATCTAGTCTCTCTTACACACATTGATACACAACTTGTATCACCACTACCCTATGACACACTATAATTCAACTATTCATACTCGATTGCAGATGGTCTATATCTAAAATGAACCTCTCCAAATACACTTTACACACTCTATGTTTCCTCATCTTTCTATCTACCGCACATTTTCAAACCATTTCTGATGACGCACTCTTGTTTTATGGTTCATTCTTAATTGTTGAGGGGTATTTTATAAATGAACCTCATCTCATACACATCTCATACACATCCAATGGGGGAATGATGCTCTTATCACATGCACATTGCATAATATTCCATCACACTCATACACTACATATTGCATATCTTGGTTACACTTACTCTTGCTTGCTTATGCTTACATGTACACTTTGTTTCCCATGCTAGAAAGATACTTAGTATGTCAATATATTTTCTATATACACATGCACGTTCACTTGGTCTTTTGGAGTGAATGTAAATCACTTACATGTATTTACACACCGCACCGATGCTTGCCACCGTACCTCTTACTAGTCCCACCGAGACTCCTGGGGGAATCTACTTTCTCACACATTTTAGGAGTTATTATTTCATTATTTACTACTTCTAATTCTTAGCACACTACTCACTACTGGTACATACATGATTTGACATACTTTTTTATCTTTCTAACATGCTAACAGGTGCTTCATGTGCAACATTTTCCTGCAAGACTATATACCATCATGGTTGTCTGTTACGTATTGCTTGCCATTATTTTCTATTGTATGCTATTGTTTGCGGGTTATGCCATATGCATTGCTTGATCATTGTTTATATGCTTTTGGCCGCTTCTTCCGTTGGATACTTATAATGTGTTAGACGCTAAGAAATTGCAAGACAATGGTAAGCCATGTTTGGATGCCGAAATATGTCGAAGTGGGGAAATTGCAAGACACCAAAAAGCCACGTCAGTAGTCACTTTGTATATGAATTTGACAATTGTTTATATATTTTTCATCTTTTAACAAGAAAATACTTATGGAAATTTGAGATCATCGTCATTTATATATTATCTCCCAATTAGCAACATTCTGTTTGGAGTCAAAACCTCGTGGTCAATCATTCAAACATATTTGCCTTTTTAATAGATTTGGTTAATCTTCATGCGCCTATTGGCTCTACATAAATCTATCCATTTCTCATCTCCTTGTCCACCCATACACATTTTCTTCTCTCGCATAACCCTATGCTCATTTGGATTCGTTCACAAACCACTACAACATACTTATCATGGCATATTAGTATCATGAAGGACTAAGTGTCATATGGTTTTTCAAAGTGCATTTATTTATTTATAGATTAAAGCACATGTGGTCTATACATATATGTCGTCAACACTATTCTCAACCTCCAAATTTCCTTCGCCACATTGCATTGTTGAACATTAGACAACAAACATTGTATTGGATTCTCAAAATAATAATATTATTATTAATACAATAATAATTGGTTTTATAGTCGATGATGTTAGGAAGATTGTTTTTTGGTGTATATGCAACTTATTGCATATGGGGCTACCAGTACTCCCAATATGTAGGTCATAGCATGTGAGACCACCATGTACTCCTAATATGCATGTGAATTCTAATTTTGCTTCAAATATAAGATGTATATACTATACATTGTGCATGATTCAAACATTTGACCTCTCTTTTGAAGAACATAAATTATTTACCATTAAGCCAAAAGTGATCTCACATCCCACTCGCCACTTGTCATCCAAGCTCACCTCTACACAACAAGAACAACCATCAATTTAACCAATTAAAGTTTCTCATTAGTTTGTTTAAAATTTATATTGTCCTAAGGAGGATTTCTACACTTTCGTAAGCTAGCTACGATATTTTTGTTTGTGCATATAATTTATGTCATACTATTTATCAATACAAACACAATTTTTTTCCAAACCATTAATACAAGTTTCAAGTGATCCATACAATTAGTTTATATATATATATATATATATATATATATATATATATATATATATATATATATATATATATATATAAGAAAATAGAGTTGATTTAATTTAATTTGAATTAAATCTAGATATTACAGAGTCAATCTTGAACCAAATGTTGTATAAATTCTGAAATGACACAAGTAATCTAAGATGTAATATTTGAAACCCTAAGAAAAGAAGAAGGATAGAGGACTTAGCTGATTTAATCGCAACCTTGAGATGATATGAACAAGAAGGGTGATGAACATAATGGATAGAGTGTTGAAAATGTTGTTTGTAAATTCTAGCCTGAAGGAATAAGGTCAAACACAGTGCCACGGTAGGACAAGGGCACTGGGTGCTAGAGACCATTTCTGGGCACATGTGACTACACAAATAAGCGAACCGATTTACGTAGTGTCATAAGATCGTCATTGTTATTTTCTGTTGATTTCCGAGAGTCACACAATAATCGTCGAGGGTACTGTAACTTGTAAAATAAAAGTTCACCGCACAAGCCCACAAACCGCATAAAATATAAAAACAAAGATGCAATATGGGGAGTCGATTGACCTCGAAAGTCACCCTAAGAGTGAACTTACGACCAAGCACTGCACTACATCTCGGACTCCATATAGTCTCGGTGAGTGTGTGTAAGAATGATGCCCTTGTGCAAGTTACACTTGAAAGCGGGTTGTAGCAAAATGTAGCAATGTAGTAGAATGTGTGGATGGAATAAAATTAACTTCCCCTTCCTATGTTGTGTATGAGTTGTTCATGCAACCCTTTTCCCTTGAGTGGATGTTAGATGGATGCTTTAGAGTGCTTTGGGTGCCTTTCGAGATGCAACCTTAGGTGATGTTAGTAATGTTTACTATTTGGTCCTTTATTTTAAACACATAACTATGTATATATATGATTCCTTTGTTTGAATTTAGTAATTGACAACTAGAAGTTTGAACCATTAGTGAAAAAGTTTCCCAAAAGATAAAAGAGACCTAAAAAGAGAGAGTAAGGTAAGAAAGGGTCAGGGGTGCCAGAGGGGATAAGAGCGTCGGGGTGCTTCTATCCTGGTTGGGCGCTGGTGTCTGAAGCCATAAAATATAAATAAGTAAAATACCGAATGGGATGTAGGGTGTGTAAGACCAAATAGAAAACAATAAACACAAGAAAAGAGGCCAAAGACAATCATCAATTACTAGTTTTCTTGCTTAAGAATCATATGAATGCTAGTATGTGTTTAGGACCTATAAATATACCCAAGTGCGTGATTTTTTTGTCTACATTTTCCCCCATTTTATGTTGTTGAGTGAATACTCGATAACATAAAGTAGATAAGAGATGCATACCGATAACCATGTAGAGCGTGTGGCGAAATGCGTGTCGAGTGGACAAGTGAAGCATGGAATGATGCAAAGTGAAGTGTGGAAACTAGGAAAGGAAAGTGACCCTAGGGGGTGAAGCGTATGTGTTGCATTATACTTTTTCTTGTAGCTTGTGATTGACACTTCTTGTAAGGACGAATCTGAAAAAGAAGATCAAGAATGTAGTCAAAGTCCCGTATATGATAAATCAGAGAAAAATATGCATAAGTATTTAAAAGTGTGTAAAAGGAAAATGTGCACTTGGTGTAGAAGAGTTTAAAAGGATAGAAAAATGTCTTGAACTATTGTGAAGAGTGATTTTTTTGGGAGATCTCACGAAAAAAAGTGAGTTTTTTGGGTGATATCATGCCAAGTATGAGTTTTTTGGGTGATCTCACCCAAAGAGAAAGTCTTTGGGAGAGAGGTCTCTTGTTACTTTTCTTCCATGACTCTTCTCGATAAGCACCATTACTGAGATGGTGCATCCATGATTTGTTCTGCTATCCCAATTTGTTACGAATTAGTTACGATTGTATTGATTGATGGAGATTGTACATGCATTCTGTCAGAACTAAAGGACTTTTCCAATAACTATAGAATTGATTTGAAGGATTGTGTGAACTATGTTGATATGATAAGATAAATATGTGTGCCCCCAAGACATTACCACCTAAAAGGGGACACGGGTGCCCAAGTGCTCTGTCTCGAGTGCAGGTGCTAGTGTCTATTTTGTGTTGAAGACGCAAGTCGAGGTTTTGGGCCATTTTGTGACTATGTTCCTATGTTGTTTTCGTTATGTGCAGATTTGTATTGTAGCTCTAAGCTACTATAGGGGTGATTTGTTCACCCAATGTATGGCCCCCTTGTTTGGGGTGCATGGGACGACTGTAGAAGTATGTGGCCCAAAAGAGAGGACCTTATGTTGTGTTGAAGAGGATACTGTAGGGGGTAGGGGATGTGTATGGTAGAAACCAAAGCACATGCAAACAAAGTTTCTAGATACATGTGTTAGTAGAAAAAGTAGCAAGCATGCACTAGAAGACAATGCAATCAAGAAAATTTCATAAAAGATAGACGATGAAATTTTGGTTTCAAACATGGAACATCACTCACAATGAATGTCACAAGGCCATCGGGGCCAAAGCGGAAAAAAATACAAACAATGATCAAACAAAGTGTATCAAAGACAACCATGGTGGCATATAGTCCTGCAAAGAAAATGCTACACATGAAGCACACATTAGCATGTTAGAAAGATAAAAAGTATTTTAAGACATGTATGGATCAATGGAAAGTAATGTGCTAGAAATTAGAAGTAGTAAATATTGAAATAATAGCACTTGTAATGTTTGAGAAAGTAGATGCCCCCAAGAGCCTCGGTGAGACTAGTAAGAGGTATGGTGCCAAGCATCATTACAGTGTGTAAGGACCTGTAAGATATCCACATCCACTCCAAAACACCAAGTGAATGCACATATGTATATAGAAAAGATATTGATATACTAAGTATTTGTCTAACATGGAAAACAAATTGTACATGTAAGTAGAATAAGCTATCAAGAGTAAATGCAACCAAGATATGCAATATACAGTGAGTGTGAATGGGATGGTATGTAATGTGTGAAGATGGTAGGAGCAAAGTGGCCCTCGAAATATGTGTATGAGATGAGGTTCATTTCTAAAATACCCCTCAACAATAGAGAATGAACCATATAACAAGAGTGTGTCATTGGGAAATGGTTTGAAAATGTACGTTAGAAAGATAAATCATGAAGCGTGGAGCAAAAATGTGGTGAGATTCATTTCAGATTTAGACCCTCAACAATCGAGTATAAACTATGGAACTAGAGGGTGTCATAGGATAATGATGATACAAGTTATCAATATGTGTAAGAGAGACTAGATGTAGAGCATGGAACATAATGTGTATGTGTAGAGATTAGAAAGAATTGATAATGATTTAAAAGGGGGAGAAAACATGATGCCCCCAAGTGTGAGGAGGATAGAAGGCTATCCAATGATAGTGAAGGGAAAGGGCCCTCCACCCGATGTCTAAGGAGATAAAGGCATGTGACGATGCTCTAATATCGGTGGAGTATGAGAGTATGTGAAGGAATTGGATATGTCATAATAGATATTGGACATTTGATAGTCATAAGAAGTGCAATTGAGCACACACTAATGGGAGCCATTGGATAGATCATAGTGTTATTGATAGTATATGAACCAATAGAATCATTGATGTGTAATGAATCGAAGAAAATGTTGCATGATAATCGTGATCAAAAAATGTAATGGCTGGTGGTGATGCATCAACATAAGTGACAATAAAATCAAGGGGCCCCGATGAAGGAGGGGGCACAACACGATATGTATGATTAGCAGAAGAATCGAAGCTTGTGTGTCATACTTAAGAAAAGGGTCATTAAATATTTTTAGCTTTTTTTGTTATTGTTGACTAGTTTAAAAGAAGATGGCTCAGGGAGCTCAAGTGAATTATTGTCAATAAGATCTTGAATGAGATGCCTAAGTTTGGAACAATGATCTATGGAATGCTCAATGCATTGATGATAGTAACATTTAGCATTTTCATCATAATAGCAGCCATGGGGGCGAGGTGGATCAAGATTGAGTGACAATGGAAGAGCAATTAAATTGATTTCGAGAAGATGATGCAATACAAACCGAGGTACATATGGTAAATTTGTGAAAGTACACTTTGGAGGTTGTCATTGAAGTTTTTTAGGAGGAGAGACGACATTGATAGTTCTTTTTGCTTTAGTAGGCTTAGGAGATGGCTTGAACGTTGATTTAGCTTGAAACCTATTAGAAGAAGATGAAGGAAAATCATGATACTTGAGTTTTCCCATAGATAGAAGTTTGAATTTGTGCATTTTAAGCATATGACATAATTGATCAAATGAATCAAAGGTCTCAAAGATAACACTCTCCTATAGTGGTGGTAAAAGGATTTAAACAAATATATCTTGTAGTTTTGAATCAACAAGCACATTAGTCATCTTAGTTATATCGTTCTTGTAACACAAAACATAGTCAGCTAGATGTTCATTAGATCGGTGTTTACTTTGATCAAGTTGCACACAAGAGATCTTAGTGTTGATATTGATTGAAAAGTGAGCAAGAAAAGCATCGGCTAGATGCGTGAAAGAAGTTACCAAGTGAACAGGTAGATCATAAAACCAATGCATGGCATAATCCTGAAGACTCCTAGGAAATAACTTAATTAGTAATTTATGATCATCCGCATAATATAGACATGCCACACGAAAATATCATAGATGCCTTTGAGGGTCACCATGGCCATTGAAAGTGGGTAGCTTAAGGGTGACAAAATTGGGATGAAGTGAATAAGCAAAATTGCTGTGTGCAAAAGGAGTGTGAAAAAGTAAGGAGGAATCAAGATATGGAGAGGAGTGTGAAGTAACATGTCAGAATCGACGGATTTGAACTTGTAGGTCCTAATATAACGAAGCTAGGTCTTAAGTGCCAAAAGAGGAACCATGTTGTGCATTAGAAGCATTTGTATGGAGGGGGAGCGGTATAAATAGGAATGGAAGTAGGAATGTTGAGAGGTTTTTTGCGGAGGCTATGGCGGTCGAAGAAGAACCTACAAGAGGTACAACAACAACATCCGGAGAGTGTTTGGCAGCAAGTAAAACATTGAGAACATGTGAAGGATTGACACACAAAGCTTGAAAAAAATTAGTGAGATTTTCTAATTGTTCTTGATCAACATTATTGTCCTCATCGTAAGATTGTTCGTTATCAGATGTTTCAATGTTTTCCAGAGGAACATTTTGTGAGTTAACAAAGGGGTTATCAGATTCAACCATTGATTTAGATGATTTACGAAGAGAGGGAGGAAGCTCAATGTATTCAAATGAACCAAAACGACCACTACGGGTGATGGACATAAAAGGAAAATCCTAGAATGAAGGTTGAATTCGAGCGAGGGGTTCACTAAATGATTTGATTTAATTTGAATTAAATCTAGATATTGCAGAGTCACTACTAAACCAAATGATGTATAAATGCTAAAATGAAGAAATGACACAAGCAATCTAAGATGTAATATTTGAAACCCTAAGCAAAGAAGAAGGATAAATGACTTAGCTGATTTACTCACAACCTAGAGATGATCTGAGTAGGGAAGGGTGATGAATAGACTGGTTAGAGTGTCACAAATGTTGTCTGTAAATTCTAGACTATGGGAATAAGGTCGAACATGGGCACCCATGGCAAGACACGGCCTATGGGCACCGAAGACCATTTCTAGGTGCCTGTGATCGTGTAAATACTTACAACTTGATTTCGTAGTGTCACAAGATCGTTGTCATTCCTTCCTGTTGATTTCCGAGAGTCACACAATGAAAGCCGATGGTACCTATAACTTGCAAAATAGAAGTTCACCTGCATAAGCCCATAAACCGCATCAAATATAAAAAGAAAGATGCAATATAGGGAGTCAAACTGACCCCAATGGTCACCCTGAGAGAGAAATCATGACCGAGCACCGCACTACATCTCGATTCCATGTAGTTTTCATGAGTGTGTGTAAGAATGATGCCCTAGGATGCCCTTGTGCAAGTTTCACTTGATAGCGGGTTGTAGCTAAATGCAACAATGTAGAAGAATGTGTAGATGATATAAAATGAACTTCCCCATCGTATGCTATATATGTAGAGTTATTACAACCCTTGTCCCTTGAGTGGATGCTAGATGGATGTTTTGGAGTGCTTTAGGTGCCTTTTGGATGCAAGCTTAAGTGATGCCAAGTAATGCTTAGTGCTTGGTCCTTTATTTTCAACCCATATATATATGATTCCCTTGTTTGAATTTAGTAATTGAAAACTGGAAGGATGACCCATAAGTGAAAAAGATGCCCAAAAGATAAAAGAGACCCAAAAAAATTGAGTAAGGTAAGAAAGGGTCAGGGGCGCCCAAAGGGAATAGGAGCGCCTATGTGCTTCCGTCTGGCCAAGCGCCGGTGTCTCGAATCCATAAAAGATAAATAAGTAAAATACCAACTGGGATATAGGGTGTGTAAGACCAAATTTAAAACACGAAACATAGAAAAGAGGCCGGAGACAATTGTCAATCACTAGTTTTCTTGCTTATGAATCATATGAACGCTAGTTTGTGTTTAGGACCTAGAAATGTACCCAAGTGCATGATTTTGTGTCTACAAGAGCGTCAATCACATGGAATTAAGAAAAATATCTATAGGGGCTAAGAGCTTAATCCTCTTTTTGGTGCTTGTAACATTCACATACTTGTTATCTAGCCTTGTTGAAGCAAGAGACATTATTGTGGGTGTTTGAACAGTTTTGACTACACTACATGGGCACAAGGTCAAAAGTATGCAGTTATGGACAACCTTGGTAAGCAATTTCTATATCATGATACTACACATTTGAATTTAGAAATAATTCATAATCATATAAAATATAAATTCTATATTCGGTGCTCCAATTTAATCTCAACTCTTCTTAGATATATGCATTCAATTTATTTATAGTAGATTAATGTGTGTGTGTGTGTGTGTGTGTGTGTGTGTGTGTGTGTGTGTGTGTGTGTGTGTGTGTGTGTGTGTGTGTGTGTGTGTGTGTGTGTGTGTGTGTGTGTGTGTGTGTGTGTGTGTGTGTGTTCAAGTACACATAATAATGCAATACACCTTTTATTGTCAGAATTGCATTTAAAAAAGTACAACACATAAAAAAATTAGCATCATTCACCACTTAAAAGAAGAACATGCCATTGGATAAGGTTGGGAGTATACGGTCCCGGTGTTTCGTATCAAAATCCGTGAAAATGGCATATAATTTAGATAAATGGATGTGGTGGCAAAGATATCTACTAAACCAACAACTACTCTGTCAATATGTGGAGGTGGCCCATCTCTGTTGCTTCTCATTTCATGGTTTTCGTTTGCATGTGCCTCACAATCTTTTTCCTTTGACAATACAAGATCTATATCCATTTTAAATAATAAAAAAACAAGTTGAAATTCTATGCTTATAAGGATTCTCATTGAATCAAATAAATAATCTCATACTAGTTGGTTGACTTGGTTCACATTAACATATGAACCCCAATGTATCATGATCCCTATTGCAATAGGTGTGATGCAACAATGGACATTTCCCTTTTACTAGTAGTATGGTTGATTGGTTGCAGGATGACTACACTCTCTTTCTCATCCTTCCCATTCTATGTATCCTAACACCAATAATGTATCTTCAATAAATATGACTACAATCAAGGGGAACATTTATGTTGATACCCATCAAATGACTTTAATTGTTCTCATTCACTTATATTGGGCTTACCCAATGTGAGGTAACATGTATTTATGATTTTCACATGACCACACACCTCGTGTCTCTTGGGAATGTTGAACCCAATTGAGAAATTGATCGTGAAGCACTATTGAGCTTGTCCTTAGAAGAATTGATATTTTGTGACTCGTGTTGGTTTTCAATGTATCCCGCCAATGAATCTACTAGATTTTATCCTCTATGCATCTTCTTTCTTATCTATCAGAGATCATCGTGATTCACTTAAATCATAATATGGAATTGTTAATTACATTTTTAATGGTGTGGAGATAGAATTCAAAAATGAAAAAAAAAAGATGGAAAAAATCCAAACTTATCTAAATTAATTTTATAAATGTATGTATTTAAATGATATTTTTATAAAATTATCCTTAAAATAATAAAATATTTTCCTTTATTAGATTTTATAAATCTTTGAGAGAAATACTTCTATTGAATATGCTATAGTTTAACATTAAATATATTTCTTTATGGTGTCATTTTGAAGGAAAAGTTATTAAATATATTTCTTTTGTATCCTATAAACATACTACAAAGATTTTTTTATTGAAAGCACACTTTTATATTGATAAAAACATTAAAAGTACATTGTGTTCTAAATAACAAAAGCCGGGTGGAAAAGTCACACCCCGAAATATCAAAGCTCGCGTAACACATGCCATGGGAAGCAAGCCAAATGAAGAAAATACATAAGCTACAAGGGCAACCAACTAAGTAGCAGAAGCAAACAAGGAATTTGAAGGAGGTAGAGGGAGGGCAATCTGCGTGGAACATCTCCCCAACCCAAAGTAGGGGTATCGTGAGAAGTAGGCAAAAAGTTCCAGCCGTCACCCTACTCAAGGGTCGTCAAGTCCTTCTAGTCCAGAGAAATAACTTATGTCATGCGAGGAAAGTTATCAGGGGGAATAGCACCTCGTCTGGATCTAGAAGCCGAAGATGAAGAAGGCCAACTAGAGCCACCACCACCATCAAGGGGAGCTCCCCAGCCAGAGCCACCGCCATCATGAGAGGGGGGAGGAGCCTCCCACCTGTCCCCGCCACCGTGACACCGAAAATCACCACCATCATGCCGCCGAGGTGGGGAAGGACTTCATCGAGCCCAAGCATGCAGATGTTGTTGAGCACCTTGGCCATGGCGCCGAGAGTTGGAATCGGGTGGAGAACAGCGCCGAGGTCGAGAGTGGTAGCGCGGCAGAAGAAGAAACTCAACTCGACCGAGAATGGGGTGCTTCCCCAGTGGGAGAGGAGATTCTGCAAGTGCTCCACTTCCAAGCGGAATTTTTCCGCCTAAACACGGATCTAAAGAAAAACATGAGAAATAATATCTGTTTTAGTAGTCATAGAAAATTCCAGGCTAAGAATAGTGTGATTAAAAATAGAATCATTTCTAATCTTCCAAATTTGAAATAGAATTTGCACACAAAATTTTTTCCAAAATTTGTTGTATTTTTGCAGGAAGCAAGGCCAAGTCCCCCAACAAGACAATTTTCCATGTGAAGGGTTCAGGATGAAAGGTTGAAATAGGAGTGAATCCATTTCAGCCGATGCGTAAGAGGAAAATACCAAAAAAATGTAAAAGAGACTCAGGATGGTGACAAACAAGGCACAAAGGGTTAGCAACTCCCAAATTTGAAGTCAAGTTTGCCAACCGACAAACCTTGGTATAAAATAGACCAAAGGAAATGCGCCTTTTTGGGCTCAATGGGAGCCTTCCAAATAATATTGAACCTGTATTTCCAAACCCTATGAGGGGATTTAATCTTCCAATAATTATTCAATTTTTCATAAGGAATGTGTGTAGGAGCCAAAAGATGATACCCAAGTCATGTTTGTACCTGACCGAACGGTGTCATCAAGGCCGGTGCCGGTCATCATGCCACCAATGAACAGGAGGAGAGATTCCACCTTGTGCAACACTTTAGCAGGTATGGCATTCTAAATTTCATAAATAGACTCTTTATCACCATTGTTGAGATTGAATTGAGATTTAATGAGCACCCAGGGCTTCCAAGAACGGGTGGCTTTACAAAATAGATCACCTATTAGCTTGATACCATGTTTGAAAAGTGAAGAATTTTAATCCATGACACCATGGCAAAAGGAACATTGTCAAAATTAAGCACAAAAGACCACCATAGGGAATGAGAGTTGATAGAAAGCCCAAATCGAAGCCATCCCCGACCCAAATTAGGTGGGGTTTGACTACCTCCCATGCCTTCCAAATACTCTGCATAACAAAAGTCCCCCCAATTTTAACATGCACTAGAAAGCAATAAACTCTGAAACCCCAAATTTTTCCAAGCTTGCTTGCCAAAAGGAGTGCCTCAACAAATACAGTGGCAAAGCAGACTTTCCAAGCCTCGGATCATTCTAATCTTTGGATGATCCATTTGACACTAAGGGAAATGCCTTGAAGCCGAATATCAAGAATCCCTAGACCCCAACATCTTTAGGAGAGCAACAAATATCCCAAGCCATTCTGTGAAAGCCTTTATGTCCATTGGTATAGCCCACAAAAAATCGTGAAGTAATTTTTTCAGCTTAGCATAAGATTCCTTAGAGGGCACCCAACAAGAGGAGTAGTAAACGTGTGTAGCAGCTAACACCTTTGAACAAATTTGGAACTTTCCAGCAAGAGAGAGGGATTTAGTAATCCAGAAGGCAATTTTTTTCTCAACCCACTGAACAACATAAGACCAGAGAGTGGTAGGAGTAGCTTGAAAAGCAAAGGGGATGCCAAGAAATTTAAATTGCACCCGGAGTTGAATCCATCTGTCAAAAGCGTTCCTCCAACCATGGAGGTATGGGATCTAGGACTGCTCGTAACATTGAGTCTTCTTCCATTGAATGGAAGAACCTGAAGCTAAACAAAAATATCAAGACAACGAAAGGCATTAGTGATATTCTCTTCATTTTCTTCCAAAGTTAAAAAGGAATCATCAACAAAATGCCCATTAATGAGTTGTTTTTCAGAATTGGGAGAGAAATTCCCTTGACAAGCCCTTGAGCAACATATTTGGCAAGAAGGTAGCTAAAACCCTCAACAACAAGCACATAGAGGGCTTGAGCTAGAGGGCAACCCTGGTAGATAGACCTATGTAGCTCAAACATATTAGACTGCACTCCGTTGATGGTAAGCCTAACAATGACATCTTGGAAGAGTATGTTAATCGAACGAACGAACTTGGGGCCAAACCCAAGAGCTTGGAGCATGGATGTGATAAAAGGCCATTCAATTATGTCATAATATTTTTCAAAATCAATCTTGATGAAGAGGGCCTTTTTCTTGGAGATTCTCGCCCACTCCATGCCTTCCCAAACAACAATAATATTATCCAAGATGAATCTGCTCTTAATAAAACCAATTTGTTCACTACACACAATAAGAGGCGGATGTTGCGGATCCAGATAGCGAGCTTTAGCGATAATATTGTATGACACGATCAAAAGAGTAATCGATTCTTAATTAGTGATGAGCTCAGGGTCTCCAAACTTGGGGATGCACTTAATGCTTCCCTTATTTATCGAGCACCAAGAAAATGGTCTCTATCACTTTGCAAAGTAGACATGATGGAGGTCGGGGCCAACAGTATCCCATAACACCTAATAAAATTCGCATGAAAATCCATCGTTGTCGGAGCTTTTCGACCTTCATTTGCATTACGCCTCTTTAAGATCATAAAAAGAGAGCTCGATCATAGAAACCCTTTGGGCTTCGTAAAGCTTGCAAGGGACGACATTGAGACATTGCAATAAGGTGACGTTTTTTCTGGAGTGTAGGGTTGAGCAACAAAAACATTATGGTAATGCCGCACAAAATTTTGGAGGACATCCAAAAGGTCGGTAAGGCGACTTGTGGTATCTTAGATAGCCCGGATCGAATTGGAGGCGTGATGAGGCGAAGGAAGGAAAAAACTCTTTGGTCACTCTGTCACCAATTTTAAGCCAATGCAGATGAGATTTGATTTAAGCACCTCGAGCTTGGTAGACCTCCTCAATCCAGAGTTTGTGACACCATAGAGCCACCTCGGTTTGAAGCTTGGCGTTGAACGACAAGTGCTGAAGGGCCCTCAAGCTCCTGGTATACTCGAGTGGAAGCTTTATAAGCTTGTCGATGAAATAAAGCTTCCTGTCGCCCATACATGTGAAGGAAGTTAGTAGTTCTGACAATGGCCTCTTGCCACTAGTCACACCCATGCACACCGGATGGATGAGCTACCAAGTTCTAGATACGAAGAATGTGAGCCACAATTCTTGGATGGTGGAGATGGGCCGTATTGAGATAGAACTGGGAGTTTCGAGGCCTGATCAAGCCAAAAGCCATTCAATTTCAAAGAAAATGGGAGAATGATCTGAAAGAAGAGATCCTTCCCAAACAAAGATCGGATGGCCAAAACTGGTGGTGAAGGAAAACCACTGTTGTTCCGGGAGGAAAGCTCGATCAAGCCATTTGACAACCCTATCTTGACCCTGTCTGAAGTTGGTCTAGGTAAACTAGGTGTAATCGAGGCATGTCTAAAGCGGTGGTTAGGATCAAAATTCCAAGTTTGTTGCGCATGTAGAACCACGCTTCACGTTCACCAACACACCAGCGCATAGGAAGGCGGCCCACTTTATCCTCCGTAGACTCCACCATGTTAAAATCACCACACATGATCCAATGAGCGTCGGGTAACTCATCAGTGAGCCACCGCCAAAGAAGCACTCTCGTTCCACAACATCATTGGAAGCATAAATATTAGCAATACCAATAATTTGATTATGTAAATAAAAAAGGGACCACACAACTTGATGAGATGGGTCAGAGCCCCAAGAAACAATAGATTGCTGCAAGGAAGGAGAAAGCAGAGTAAGAACGCCCCCTTTCCTAGGCTCATGATTGGAATGATGACAAATGGCACGACCAGATAGTACGGGCTGCCGATTGGAGAAGAAACCCAATAAGTTTAACCTCCTGAAGACACAAGACATGCATGTTACCAAAATTTTGACAACTGTCCCGAACCATGTACCTACGGGTTGGTTCAATAAGCCCACGAACATTCCAAGAAAAAACAATCATTGAGAACCATCAAGAGTCATGAATTACTCATCCTCGAGGCTCCCTAACATGGTGAATTGATTTTCCGAGATAGAAGAGCCAACGATTTTGGAGAAAGGAACATAATCACTCATTTTGAAAGGGCGGCGCTGCGGCGGGTCATACTCATCATCCTCTATAGGAGAAGGGTTGTAAGAATGCCTACGTGTGGACTTGACATCTACAAAGTGAACAATAACCTCAGAGTGGGGTTGTGAGCTCACCAAAGACAAACGAATTAAGGACACCACAAGTGGAGAACGATACACAATAGGAAAAGCCACAAGCTCGCTTATTAGCCGAAGGTTTTAGAGTGAAGTGGAACCCCAATAGGCTTGTAGACCTGGGGTTGGGGTTTAGGGTTTTTCTTACTTTTGACCTTTGTCCAACCCTCTTCACAGAAGGCGCGGTTTGGGGTTGGCATTTTTTTCCTGGGGCGGCAGGGCCGAGGAAGCCATTAAAGAGCATTCTGAATCATATGGTCACAGATGGCAATGAAAACAATGTTAGGAATATCTATGTTGTAGTGTGAACATAGACTATTATGTGAGTGATTATATTATCTAGGATAATATAATATGTGTTGTAATAATTAATTACATTATTGTAAATGTAATTATGAGTGGGTGAGTAAATATTGTTATGAGTTGTTGAGTAAACAACTCATTAACAATATTAGTTTTGTGAGAAAACAAAATCTCACGTAAAATAACATGGAGTTGTTTTAGGAGTTGTGTGTGGAGATATTTATGGAGATTATCTCTCCTTAAATATAGGAACTACCTCTCCTATATATATGGGTGTAATACTTCCTTTGTAATAAAGCAAGAATGAAGAGTAAGTTTTCGATTTAATTTATGCAATTATGATATTATATTTTCAAAAATGTATTGGGCAAGTTAATGTAAAGGACATGTTGAGAAAACCGGGTGTCCCCACCCGAATGTTGATCGAATCCTTGAGGTCCTTGGCGAGGTCTACTTTGACAGCATCCGACCCCGCGGGTGGGGAAATAAAATTTATTCAGCTCATGACAGACAAAACGGCCAATGGCTTTGACCAGCTCTTCCACAAAGCTCCAAAGGGGCAAGGGGAGACCAGGGAACTCAACCCAGATGGGCACTTTAAGCTTGGTGTGCTCAGAGACTTCAAAATCGCATGTCCATGGCGAAAAGATAACCAAAGTTTTTCGAATGAACCAAGGACCGTGGTTCACAATGGCTTTGCAATGCTCAGGGTTGTTAAACCGAACATAAAAAAGCCCTTGGAAAGATTTTGGACACCCTCAAGCTTGACACCATGGCCTTGCCAGTGGTTGTGAACCCATTGTTTGAGAATACTCTGGGGACACGACCAACAAAATACACAACCAGAGTAAAAGATTCAAGCCATGAACAAGCTTTATCAAACTGAGGAGCATCTAAAACAACATCAGGGTCAGGTAAAGGAGGATCATTACCTCGTTGTAGACCTTCGGGACTAATTTCCTCCTCGTTTCTTTATCGAAGGCATGGTTAACAGAGCTCCCATTGCCCAATATCTGCATCAAGAGATGCAATGAGATTGACTGCGGCCATTAAAATACGCTGCCGCCAGTGCCCAAAGGAAACCAAAAACAAAAACAAAATTAATGCAAAATGACGCGAAATAAATGTCCCGCCTTGACAAAAAGGTGGTGTGACAATGAGTAATATACCGCATAATCAAGCATAGAATCTAGACCCTAGCAGAGCAGAGAACTCCAATTACAAATCTTTTCTTTAGCAAAACTATTATCATTATTTTTTTCTACAAGGAAAATTTAAAATTTAAAAATATATTTGGAGCTTAATCAATTGATATCTAACTAA
Source organism: Taxus wallichiana var. yunnanensis (assembly GCA_018340775.1). Taxonomy (NCBI): domain Eukaryota; kingdom Viridiplantae; phylum Streptophyta; class Pinopsida; order Cupressales; family Taxaceae; genus Taxus; species Taxus wallichiana. Next base: position 193,600,859 of record CM031239.1, read on the forward strand.
AATGTTATTATGCTGACAAGAAACATGATTATATTTCACAAACACCTACGCATACTGTTCCTAGTTTATATAGACTAGAATTGACAACTTCCACGATGAAATCTCATTAGACCGAATTAAATTAGTATCTCGCTCGGCACTTAGCTATTATCCACGATATAACTAACATTTGTCCTGCGAGTGCATGTGAATGGCCAAAGAAAGTTGACGTAGTACCGAGGCAGCCACCACCACAATCCAATAAAATTAAATGTGATTTACGAGAAGTGGAAATGCTGTTAAATGGAGACCAGGCGAAGACATGCTTACACTTCCCTTTGCTCATCACCTGCTCTAAGCTATGTCAAGCTGGTAAGTTCAGTTTCAGAATTTTTCTTTCTTTAGTTTAGCAGCTTAGCTGGTAATGGCTGATTTATTTTTATAATGTTTCCTGCCAACGCTATTTCTGTTCGGATTTTTTTTCTGAAAATGGTTCTGTGAAAGTGTTTTCTCAAATGCTGTGTTTTTCAGGGGACATGTTCGTAATTGAGTCGTACGAGCTACTAAATTAGGGAAATTGCAAGGGCTATGGTGCAAGTTAAGAAATTAAAAACCCCACTGTCAGCTTAGTCCTCGAAGTTTAAAGATATATTTTTTCTTTTACTTTTGGCTTGCAAATTCTCTGTTAATTGCATTGCCAGAAAAACAGAGAGAGATTCTTGCATGTTTAATTGAGCTTGTCAGCTGAGAAGACTTTTTCGATGATGTTTGCTGGAAATGTAATATTTTTCCCCGTACCAAATAGGCTTCCACATTCCATCAGAATAAAGAGATAATAGCTTCTGGAGAACCAGCAAACAATTTTTTTCTGACGTTTAGGGTCACAACATCAAACCCATGAGCAGGATCTAAGAATTTTGGTCTAATTCTGTGACCCCTGTACGTCACATATAAATAAAACAAAATAAAAATGTTTTCTCCAAAGAGGTTCTCCACAAGCTACTGTCTCTTTTATACTGTTCATGTTTTGCTGGTAAGGCCTTTCACATTGTTGTTTTAGTAATGATACGGTGATAGACTGTCAGTGGGTAGGTTGGTCTGCCGTTTGTTATAATGAAATCATGACCTCACTGTCAGAGTCGGCCACCTTAACAATTTTTGGTTTCTTTCTTTTTCTTGGGAACTTTCTATTTATCCCATAACCATAAAAGAAGGGGAGGTTTCTGCATGTTTGTCGAGCACAAGTCGATAATCTTGGAAATTACGGAGCGGTCCCATGCAGGGGGCAATACATAAGTTTTAGCAGGTGCCGCAGAAAATTTATAGGAGAAATTAGCAGCGCTGGGGTCCCATGTCTTCCAATTATTTCTGCAAAGAATTTGGAGAGTATTATGTATCGTTTTTATAATTTAAAAACATTATATTTATAATTAAAAACTACAGCAAACTGCAAACTGAAAATCCAAGGAATGGCTTATTGCCTTGCTTACAGGTATTCAGAATCTATTCCAATTAATAAACCCAGATGATTTTTTTGTGCCTCAAGCACCAATTGTGTGGTGGTCAGAGAGTTTACAGTTATATATAATGGCTTCCCTGTTGATGGGAAAGCAAGGCTTCTTGCCCTCCCCGTTCTCTTTGAGGGAGTAACCAGTATTGACACGGGTACTTATCTACATTACAGATTTTTTTCTTTTTTAATTATGCATTTAATTGAATCTTCTTTTGTCAATCTTCCAAAGCTTAGAACCGAGGGATATCCATTCACCATCATTCACCAAGTACTAAAACTAAGCCTCATTCACCAAGTACTAAAACTAAGCCTCATTCACCAAGTTTCCCAAATACTAGAACTAGGCCTCATCCCTTTGTCTGTGGAACATTTACATCCAACAAGAATTGATTCCTGATGGCTTCTCTGTGAAACAAATAGCTTCACCAATGGAACAATGGCCATTTGGTTTCAACTAAATCTTTGTGTGGTGTAGTGTCTGACTTTGGCATTGTCAAGCTTTGTTGCAGACATTATGTGCTCCACTTGGGCTGTGCTAGATCAGATTGACTGTCTATTGCTCTAGTTTCTTTACAGAAGGATGGACCATAAATTCTTCTATGTAACCTTTCATTTGCTTTCTTAAGGCATTGATTACTAAAGAAAACATTTGTCTCTAAAATGTTCAGGCCTGACTCTCATTGATGTAATCATTAGAAATTTATGGTGAACTTAATGGATAAACATCTCAGAATGTATAAATCTGTCAAGTACATATAGGAAACCTCTTCATAAACAACACAACCAAAAGTTATTGAGCTCATAAGTACATTACAACTGTCTTTTACACCTATCCCTCTCTAGTTTGGTCAACGGCCCTGATACAACATTTAAAAAGTAGGGTGTGTTCCATTGGGAAATTACTTTCAATCGGATTCTGGACAATTGGAAGAGCTAGCAATGAAGGTGGATATTCATATCGTAATAAAAACACCAGCCATTTATTTATTTTTTCTTTCTTAAATGTGGAACAAAACACCTCCAAACTCACTCTTGCTTGAGTTTCTTTCGCAATTTTAAGCCCATAATTTGGCTTTAAATATTTAAATTGGAATACGGCACAACTCTTAACCTTGATTATTGAAGCCCAATTTTATTGTGTTTCCTTGCCACATGATGGATTGTCAATCCTAAGTTGGTGACTTCAAAAGTTGAAGACAGAAGTTTCTGTGAAAAATAACATTCAAATTCTTCATAAATGGCATTAGTTGTTACAGGTGGCTTCAAATATCTGTCTGTTGATGTTCTGCACAAGGGTATGACAGCCCCTCTTAATATTGAATTGAAGCTTGTTCATGATATACATCAAACTCGCAAAAAAGGTGTTCCAACTTGAAAAAAAGCATGCTAGGAAATATCCATGCCTTTAATAGTATTGGGAGGAAAAATAGGGTAAAAATGAAAAGTTGTATCCTTATAGATCATTATTCTGTTACACCATCCATTACTGGATTTGTCTTGAGGTAGTCCCCATTTAGGGAGAAAGAGAAAATTGTCTCAAATGCATCAAGAGTGAATATCATGTGTTTTGCAGTCATTGGACTGTACCATGCAGCTGTGGGCAGAAACTCAGTACGAATGAACATTATGTATGTATGCATTGGATTGTGCTGTGCAACTTTGGGCTATGCAACATATATTTCTCTTCAAAGAACCAATCCAAAGAGCTAAGAGATCTACAGAAAACTGCTCTTCAGCCTGCCTCTTTAATCCAATTCATGCATTAATTTGAACAAAATAAAAGAAACTGCATTAATTTGAAAAAAAATTTGCCAAAAAGAAATTGTGTTGAAGCTTTACAATAGTGCCGATCAGAAGTACACAACAAAAATTTGTTTACTACTAAAATATATATGAAGTTTCTCTAACATAGATGAGCTAGGGACACATCAACTATGCATCTGATTGAGTTATGTCATTCCTTCCATTGACAAATTCCATTAAAGCCACTCGAGCTTGTGTTGCAGCGGGATCACCTAGAATCTCTTCAATGTTTGGCACATTGTATTCATTCTCATTGATGTCATTTGCATCAATGCAGCCCTCATCAAATGCCAACAACATATTATGTAAAATGCAACATACAAGAATAATTTTTGGTAGCATTTTCAGATTAGGTTGACATATCATGGAATGCAAAATTTGCCATGTATTCTTTAGCCTTCCAAATGCACACTCAACAACAATACGTGTTGAGGACAACTTGAAGTTAAATTATCTTTTCTCATTTGTTAGAGCCCCTGAAAATGGTGTGATTAACCATGGCAATAGTGGATAGCCGCCATCACCAATAATGTACTCTCTCATGGTTGTTGAACCAAGAGAAACTGATCGACCATTTAACCTCTCCCCACCTTCACATAGTTTGTAAAAATAAGAATTCCACAACAATCTGACATCATTAATGAGAACTAGGCCACCCAATGAATACATCCATGAAATACATATTGTTGTCAACAATGACTTGTACAGACATGTTATAGTTGTGATCTTTATCATACCAATCCTAAGAGCATTCATTAGATGGAAGTTGAAATTCAATATGTGTTACATCTATAGCCCCACAACAATTTGGAAAACCTCATTTTTGGCGAAAACCTCCTTTTACATGCTCAATTTCAAAATTATCATTTGGCCATCGAACATGACCGTGAAATCGAATATGCATGGCATTAATAAATTGATTTACAACTCTAACCACTGTTGACTTTCCACAACCAAAAATTCACTGATGTTAATCATTACCATTCCGAAGATACATAAAACTACAATGGCCACTTGTTTTTCCACCGGAAACTCCCTACCCTTTATTGAAGCGCAATGAAAATGATATAACCTTGACTAAGGTCTCCCCACAAAGAGATTCAAATAATGCATATGACAACCTAAAAATGCTGCGAAAACATTCATCATCATATCTGACTTTAAAAATATAGTGGTTCCACCAATGCAATGAACACGGTTTGACATACCATTCACCTTGATTCCTCACTCCCCATTGCAAACTTGATAATTCTATTTCAAGGATCATGTTTTCTTATTGAGAAGTGATTGCATGGAGCTCTACATTCATGTCATCTTCAATTTCAACATTTGAACACTGTACACTTTTAGATGAACATATTTTATGCTTCTTTGATACACACCACATAGTAGTTGAATCTTGCAGATCAACCCAAATTTGCAATGCTAATTGGACAATTGTAGATGCACAAGCCAAGATGACTTTTATTGCTGCTCTTGAATTATTATTCATTGTAAGAACTATTTCTTGGAAGATCGAATTTGTAATATATGAAATGTAAACTGCTCCCTACAAAAGCAAAAACAAGTCCACAATATCAATGTTAAGATTTTGTTATAGACAAAAAAACATACATAGTAAAATTGTTTTAATAAAACCAGCTACAAGTGCCTATATTCAGTGTGTTTCATCCTCTACATCATTTAATTAAATATGCAATTTTATAAATTATTTGTTCCTAAACACATACATGTACTTTTTAGTCTGTGTAAGTTAGAAATGCATTATATTAATGTCCATGAAGGAGCAACTGAGATTCATATACATGGTCAAGAGAACATTAATAAGTAACTTTGTAAGGAGAATAACGATTAAATTTACAAAGAGAACTAATAATTATAATGATCTTGAATTTAATACAAAATTTCATACAAAGAAAAAAAAACACAATATTCATGTTATCCAACTATAAAGTTAACAACCCCCAAGGATTATATGTTCTACAAAAATATTGATTGGCTACATAACCTGGCCAATCAGACAAGACTGCAACACTTACATTCTAAAATAGTCACAAAAAGATGAATCCACTCAATGGTCCCTACCTAACCTAAGTACTACATTATACAAATCATTTATCATTACTAAATGATTTGTTAATCTTCAACATGCCTCGCCCAATAGTGTTTAGAGCTGAAACCAAACTCAATTGGACATTTATCTTTTGCTCTTCAATTTTGATCATCTTCTCCTCATTCAAATCATCCTTTTGCATGTGTTGTTCGATGAGAGTACAATCTTTTGCATGACGTTGTTCAACTAGAGCACATTTTTTCATGATGCTTCATACACCCCTCCTCAACTATTTGTAGAGTAGAAATAACCAACCTATTGTTTTCAACAATAGTATCTCTAATATGTGTTGTTTTATATGATGCTTTTATATTTTTACTTGCGGATTGACTTCCACATTGTAATGTCCCTCTTTCTCGAATAGTTTGATCGAAGACTTTTGGCCCTTTTGTCTACCCAACGGCCAAAGGGGTGAGTTCAAGGGTGACTTAGGTTTATTAATTTTATTATATCGTGCTTAAAATAGAATAATTTATCATTAAAAATACATATAATGAATTAATAGACTTAATAAGTGACTTCGACTTAGGAAAGTACATGGGAATAAATTAATAAATTATTTAATGTGCTTTCCTAGGCAAAAAGTGCGACTTGCTTTGGGGATGGAGAAAATTAATTAAAAATTAATTATATTCCTTGGGAAAAGTGCGACTTGCATTTTGGAAGGGTTTTTGGCTTATAAGGGAAAAGTGCGACTTGTGCCAGGGCATTCCAGATTATTATTATTTTTCTTTCCGACAGTTGGTAAGAAGCTTTGCAGACAAAATCCAAGGACGCAAACCCTCTAGATTATTCCTCTTCATGGACAAAAACTCATGGAGAAGTGAGAGGAGTTTCTATTTAGGGAACTTCATTATATTCACAGGCTATTTATCATTCCAAAGCAGTAGCCAAAAAAAAGAAATAAATTGCAGCAATGAGCATTCAGGCAACTTCTAGAGTGGGGTGACTTATTCTACAATTGTTTTATGCAGTAATTGAGGTATTTTCCATGCTAGTTTATTATTGTATCTTTCAACCACAAATATATATCAAATGGACTTGGTTTGAATAAATTACGGCATGGTTGTGGGAAATATTTTGTTAGCAATCCATTTGTAGACTTCTGGTTGTTTTCCGTAAAGATTTGCCATTATAAATCAATATTAAATTCACGGTTGAATTATTTGTGAAGAAATCTGCCTGTTTAAACCCTAGGCGCATTTTTGTATTTATCCGGCTTGCAGGGTTTGTTTTATTTAATTTGTTGGTGCAGTTTGAGAATGGTGTTCTATGGTTTCTTTTGACATTATCAATATAGTTCCAAGCCTGAACAATCTATAAAAAAAAAAAATCAGGCAAAGGGGTTTGGGATCTTTCAGTGGTATCAGAGTAGTGTATCCTCCCAGCCTGTGTGGGAAGGAAGCAGAGAGTAATAAAAAAAAAAAAAAAATCAGCTTTGAATGCAACATAGAGAGGTCGGTTCACACAGATACTACACCCGCAGGCGGGCACGACTCGAAGTTGGTATTGTAGGAGGTGACAAAATGGATTTTATGGGTGATAGACAGGAGAGTCCTCCTCGGGATGAGCATGCAGACCCAGATAGAGACTTCATTAGGGATATGGCAGCCACTCAGAGGCAGTTGTTACAGACTATGGAGTGCATGGGCTCTACCTTGGACAGGTTGGCATTGGATAGGCCGCGGGACAGACATGGCAGAAGGGATAGATCTGTATCAGTTGCCAGTGGTTACAGGGATCACAACAGTCACCTTCGGAAATTGGAAGTGTTAGGGGATCGCCATGCCGTGAGAGGAGGCACACCCATACAGATGAGAGAAGGACTACAGACTGCAGATAGGCCTATGCAGCCTAACTTCCTGCCTAGAGATGACCCACCAGAGATTGAGGTGCGGCCGGAAGAAGTAGCTTTTTTGGATACTATTATGGCAGTCAGTGATGAGTGGAGGAGTTTGCCGTAGCATGTGAGGGACGTCTTCCCCTCCCATAGTATTGTGCTCAGAGGAGAGATAACATGAGGGCTGGACAGGACAGGAGGCCTAGAGCACAACAAAACAGGGAATTGCAGCAGGTTACCAATAAGGTAACCCTCTCCACTTTTGATGGTAGCAGAAAGATCAGTGTCAGGGCTTGGATTCACAAGCTTGACACCTATCTTACCCTCAAACCTATGAGGGAACAGGAGGCTATATAGTTCGCTACTTTACACCTTGAGGGGGTGGCTTATGATTGGTGGCACCATGGGTTAGTTACACAGAGTCATGATCTTCTGCGGTCATACAGGGACTTCAGCGAGAGGTTGATTGTGAGGTTTGATCGCAAGGATGTGGAGCTTTATTACAGGGACTTGGCACAACTCCGACAGAGTGGACACGTTGATTCCTACATCAATGAATTTCAGCGTATATCAGTTATGGTTCCAGAGATGCCCGAGAAGAGGGTAGTGATGCTATTCATAGAGGGCCTTCATGACAGGATGAGAGGATTGGTCAAGGCTCTTAAGCCTAGGACATTGCATGATGCCATCTAGATGGCATTGGACTTGGACACATCCCCCACTTCTTACCAGCCCACTTCTTATCAGCCCAATAAGAAGTTTCCCACGAGCTCCAGGCCATTTCAACGCCTAACATTCAGAGAAGAAGAGTACACCACCTCCTAAGGTGGATCAGGAGACTCATAATGAGTTAAGGAGGAAGAAGCTTTGCTTTCATTGCAAAGATCATTGGGAGCCTGGACATCTTTGCCTTGGTAAAGGCAAGGTACATCTCATTGAGGTGATTTCAGATGAGGATGATGACCACTCACCGGATACAGATGCAAAGGGTGAGGACAACGGCCATGATGCATAGGGGGAGCAGCCCCAAGTAGAGCTTGGAGAGAGTGAGGCATTGGATTCATCCAATGTCACTATTGCTACACTCTCAGGAGTTCTTAGGTACCATCCCTTTTGGCTGAAGGGAGTGCTTAAGGGACAACGGATTGTTTGTTTGGTTGACAAAGTGGAGCTACACACAACTTCATTGATGAGGGGTTGGCTGTGAAGCGAGGATTACAAGTTGAGGATTTTGAGGGGTTTAGTGTACGGGTAGCAGATGGGTTTGCTATTAGTTGCACTAAGAGGATTCCACAGCTTAGTATTCAGATGGGGGACTACACATTGACCGATGACTTCTATGTTATTGGACTTGGTGAGATTGATACAGTCTTGGGTATTCAGTGGTTGCAGTCCCTTGGTAGATATGTGCAGGACTTCCGGAGGATGGAGTTGGAGTTTATGGTGGATAGGAAGAAGATTGTGCTTCGGGCTCTTTCTGACGGTGGGCCTAGAGTTGTTTCAGCACGCAGGATGGAATCTATAGTCAGACATGGAGAGGTTGCATGGGCAGCCCAATGTTTCATTTCATCCAAACCTTCTTCAGATAGTGAGCAGCCCTTTCATATAGACATCCAGTCCATACTGGATAAGCATGGCCCAGTGTTTGGTGACATTCCTCAGGTAGACCACCAGATAGAGGGTTTGAGCATGTTATAGAGCTTGAGGAGGGTGCTAAACCTGTGATGACTACGCCTTATCGCCATCCTAAGACATATAAGGATGAGATAGAGAAGGCCATTAGAGAGCTCTTGGAGATGGGACACATCCGTCCTAGTTCTAGTCCCTTTGCTTCTTCAGTGGTTTTGGTGAAGAAGGATGGGACCATGAGGATGTGCATTGACTACCGTGCACTAAACAAGAAAACCATAAAGAACAAGTATCCTATTCCTCGCATAGATGAGCTTTTAGATGAGTTGCATGGAGCTATCTATTTTTGAAGATTGATCTTCGATCAGGATACCATCAGATTCGCGTTCGGGATGAGGACATTCACAAGACAACTTTCTTGATGTCGCTACGGGAACTATGATTTCTTGGTGATGCCATTTGGACTCACCAATGCACCTGCACGCGTTTGATCATGTATGAACCATCTCTTCAACAAGCAGTTGAGGAAGTTTGTGTTGGTCTTCTTTGATGATATTTTGATATATAGCATGACATGGGATGAGCATTTGAGGCATCTTGATGAGGTACTCAGCATAATGGAGACTCAGTCTTTATTTGCTAAGATGTCCAAGTGCAAATTTGGACTTACTGAGATATTGTATCTTGGGCACGTCATTGGGGCCAATGGGGTCAAGGTTCATCAGGAGAAGATACAGAAATGCAGGATTGGCCACCACCCAGGAATATCTCTGATTTGCGTGGATTCTTGGGGTTATGTGGTTATTACAGGAGGTTCGTGAAGGGCTATTCTCAGTTGGTAGCTCCGTTGACAGATCTTACACGGAAGGGGGCATTCAGATGGACAGATGAGGCACAGGTAATATTTGAGAGGCTCAAGGTAACTATGAGCACATGTCCAATTTTGGCTCTTCCAGATTTCTCACGACCCTTCATTTTGGAATGTGATGCTTCGGGATTGGGGATTGGTGCAGTTCTTATGCAGGATCGCCATCCTATTGCCTACGAGAGTAGGAAGTTGAGAGATAATGAGAGGTTGTACTCCACCTATGATAAGGAGATGCTTGCCATCATGCATGCTTTGGCAAAGTTCAGACAGTACTTAGTAGGTGGGAAATTTGTGGTGAGGACCAACCACAACAACTGAAATATTTCCTGGAACAGAAGGAGCTCAATGAGAGGCAACAGAAATGGGTCAACAGAATTCAGGCATATGATTTTGACATTGAGTATGTCAAGGGGACAAAGAATATAGTGGCTGATGCACTTTCCAGGAAACCCCATCTCGCTGCCTGTGTTCTTTGAGCGAGATTTCAGCAGATTGGAAATCTCAACTGTTAGTTGAGTATTCCAAAAATACGTGGGCATGTGACATTATGGATGGAAAAATTCAGGATGGCCGATATAAGGTAATAGCTGATTTGATTTTGTATAAGGGCAGAATTTACCTAGTTCCTGAATCTGAGCTTAAGGAGAAGATTATGCATGCCTTCCATGATGCACCACTTGCAGGACATCCAGGGTATTTAAAAACATATAGGCAGATTAGAGAGAGATTCTCTTGGAAGGGTCTCAAAGATGATGTCTTGCGCCATGTCCGTGAGTGTATGAATTGTCAGCAGAACAAGTCAGAACATACTTTCCCAATAGGATTGTTATAGCCATTGCCGATTCCGGAGCAGAAGTGGGAGAGTATTTCGATGGATTTCATTACAGGTCTCCCCATGGTGCAAGGGAATGATCGCATTTATGCGGTAGTTGACCGGTTGACAAAATATGCACACTTTTTTGCCATCCCTACTAGCTTTAAGGCACCACATGTGGCTGATTTGTTCTTCCGTCAGGTATTCAGGTTGCATGGACTTCCGAAGAACATCGTCAATGATCGGGATAACAGTTTTTGAGCATATTTTGGCAGAACTTTTCCGTTTGGTTCACACTGAGTTGACTCGAGTACGAGTTATCACCCCCAAACTGATGGGCAGACGGAGATTGTGAACAAGTGGATAGAGGGTTATCTGCATAACTATGTTGCAGGACAACAGAAGGCATGGGTAAAGTGGCTATATTTATGTGAGTATTGCTATAACACCACTTACCATATGTCTATTGGTATGACTCCATTCCGAGCATTATATGGATATGATGCAAGATCTTTTGTTGATTTGGCTTTTGGGGACAGTAGAGCTCCCAAGGCTCAGGAGAGTTTACAGGATAGTCAAGACATCCTTAAGGTACTTAAGGATAATATTCAACAGCCCAGAATCAGCAGAAGATGTATGCAGATAGGCACAGGGTAGAGAGGGCATTTGAGGTAGGAGACATGGTATTTCTTCGTCTTCAGCCATACAGACAGAGCACTCTCAAGAAGAGTGGAGCTGAAAAGCTCAAGCCTCGATTCTATGGACCATACAGGGTGTTGAGGAGAGTTGGTGAGGTAGCATATGAGTTGGAATTACCTTTTGAGAGTAAGATACACAATGTCTTTCATGTATCTTGCTTGAAAAAGGCTTTGGGGCAGCACATTGTTTCTTCTGCAGAGTTACCACCTTTGGATGAGGAAGGGAGGTTGGATTTAGTGCCAGAGGAGATCTTGGATAGCCGAGAGAGGAGATTGAGGAATAGAGTTATTCAGGAGTTCCTGGTGAGGTGGAAAGATTTTCCAATAGAGGATGCTACATGGGAAGGTGAGTCTATATTACAAAGCATCCAGCCTTGTGGTTGCTTGGGGACAAGCAATCTCGGGAAGGGAGGATTGTAATGTCCCTCTTTCTCGAATAGTTTGATCGAAGACCTTTGGCCCTTTTTGTCTACCCGACGCCAAAGGGGTGAGTTCAAGGGTGACTTAGGTTTATTAATTTTATTATATCGTGCTTAAAATAAAATAAATTATCATTAAAAGCACATATAATGAATTAATAGACTTAATAAGTGACTTCGACTTAGGAAAGTACATGGGAATAAATTAATAAATTATTTAATGTGCTTTCCTAGGCAAAAAGTGCGACTTGCTTTGGGGATGGAGAAAATTAATTATATTCCTTGGGAAAAGTGCGACTTGCATTTTGGAAGGGTTTTTGGCTTATAAGGGAAAAGTGCGACTTGTGCTTTAGAACATTCCAGTTATTATTATTTTCCTCCCAAAGGTTAAGCGAAACTTTGCAGACAAAATCCAAGTACACAAACCCTCTGGATTATTCCTCTTACGGACGAAAACCCAAGGAGAAGTGAGAGGAGTTTCTATTCAGGAACTTCATTGTATTCACAAAGTTATTTATCATTCCAGTTGTCAAAAAAAAGAAATAAATTGTAGTAGTTTATCATTAAAAGCACATATAATGAATTAATAGACTTAATAAGTGACTTGACTTAGGAAAGTACATGAGAATAAATTAATAAATTATTTAATGTGCTTTCCTAGGCAAAAAGTGCGACTTGCTTTGGGGATGGAGAAAATTAATTATATTCCTTGGCAAAAGTGTGACTTGCATTTTGGAAGGGTTTTTGGCTTATAAGGGAAAAGTGCGACTTGTGCCAGAGCATTCTAGATTATTATTATTTTTCCTCCCCGGTTAGCGAAACTTTGCGAGACAAAATCCAAGGACACAAACCCTTTGGATTATTCCTCTTACGGATGAAAACCCCAGGAGAAGTGAGAGGAGTTTCTATTCAGGGAACTTCATTGTATTCACAGGTTATTTATCATTCCAGCAGTGTCAGAAAAAGAAATAAATTGCAGCAGTGAGCATTCAAGCAACTTCCAGAGTGGGGCGACTTATTCTACAGTTGTTTTATGCAGTAACTGAGGTATTTTCCATGCTAGTTTATTATTGTATCTTTCAGCCACAAATATATATCAAATCGACTTGGTTTGAATAAATTACGACACGGTTGTGGGCAATATTTTGTTAACAATCCATTTGCAAACTTCTGGTTGTTTTGCCGTAAATATTTGCCATTATAAATCAATATTAAATTCACGGTTGAATTATTTGTGAAGAAATCCACATGTTTAAACCCTAGGCGCATTTTTTGTATTTATCCTTGCGGGGTTTGTTTTATTTAATTTGTTGGTGTAGTTTGAGAATGGTGTTCTATGGTTTCTTTTGGCATTATCAATATAGTTCCAAGCCCTGAACAATTTATAAAATAAAAAAATTTAGGCAAAGGGATTGGGATCTTTCAAAGAATTTTGCAGGAAGCTTCTTCTCAATCCTTTCTCAAGGTTGTCATAGTCCAATAACTATCATGGCCGAGATAGAATATTCTTTTCATAATGGTGTCCCCAAATTTTGCTCTAAAATCTAGGACTACCCATTTGCAATTTTTTTGTTCTTTTAAAATAACGGGTTTTTACGTGTAAACATTGCGGAAGATGTCTGTATTATGTTAGGATATTCCCGAGTGAATCATATGAGCCAATTTCGCAAATACCTAGATGCCCAAATGCATTTTATCCCTTCTCCAAGTTTTGTCGGCGGAATTTTTTTATTTAATTATTTAATGAATAAACAATGTTCCGTTTGAAGTAAATTGTGCTCCGGTTGAATCTGTTGAAATTTTGCATGCCAGTATTCACTCATCTCAATAGGGTTTTTACCAGAATGAATTCAGGGCACTATCTGCAACTTCTAACAACATTTTTCATTTTTTTATTTCTTTTGTTTTTCTCCATAGTTTCTTCGTGAAATTCCCTTAGGTTTGTTCCTTGTCCAAGATAGTCAGTTTAATTCCTTTAGGTCTGTTTTACCCTACAGTAGGCTAACTTTTCCCACCAAAGAGATTTATTCACTCATGCAAGTCGCACTTTATCAAAGCAAGCCGGCTTTTAATGCAAGTCGCACTTTTTGGGAGATGTTTTAATTTAATAATGGGAATTTTGGCAGTGGCAGGCAGGCGGGAATTTCTTATCTGCCTTGCAGGGTAAAAATCCCCATTATGGAAGTCAAACATCTTCAGGGAAAGAAGGGATTTTTGGAGTTGCAATGCAGGGTAAATAATCCCATAAAAAATTGGCTTCGTATTTTTAGAAATCAGCCTTGTCAAAAAGTGCGACCCATTTGGGCATTAAACAATGCTTTTAAAGGTATTTATTAATAGTTTTTCTGCCTAATTTTGGCACCATGGATGGATGAAAAGTCAAAGAAAGAAGTCAAGCCAAAGACAAATGAAGGATGCATGCTAAAAATAAATAAAATAAATTTATTTAATGTCAGCCAACAACATGCACAATTAGGCGCCCAATTTGGGTGAATAAACATGTTTGTTTATTAATTAATTGTCGGGAATAGGATTGAAAATTATTATAAATAGAATGCTGAGGTTATATAAGTATGGGCTGCCATAATGAAGAAGCAACTAATTCTTTTTGATAAGGATTGCAGCCCAGAGACAGTTTTGGCGCCAAGGAAAGGAAGATTTGTGCATCTGGAGGCGTTTTTCATTGACGGGAAGCTTCAAGGTTTGGTGCCTAGGATTGGAATAGCTTGATTTATGCTATGATAATTATCTGCATGTTGTTATAAGTGCCAGGTGAATTTAAAAATATTTATGCTTGCTTTGCATGCAAGCAAAGCCTCAAATTTTAGGGCAGCAGGCTTCATATGCAGATTTTTGGTGACAGAAATCAAGTATTCATGCTTTGGACATGATCTTGTATGAAATAATTGCAGGTATTCATTACAAGTGTTCATACAGGTGAAAGGGAGTTCAAATCAATGTCAGATACATTGAATATATTTTCGAATTTGAAGAAATTGCTAGATCTACACGAATTGATCTAGTTACAAAGAATTCTGGCAGGATTAAAAGAAAAAGAACACAAACAAAGATTGCTCACACAAAGATTGCTCTAACCATGATGAAGCGTGATGACAGAGAGAGGATCAACAAAATCATCAATAACTTCCAGATTTGCTAATATCAATGACACATATGGGCCCAAAACCCATCTCCGAAATTAATTGACATGATTTAGGGCGAAAGTCATTTCTCATGCGGGAAATGAGAAGCAAAGTGGAATTATTCAAGCATCAAGCATTCTCGATCCAACTCAATTGCCCGAATTTGTTATGGAGTGTGCAAGATCATATCATCCTCTTTCCGAGAACAATGCGGGATTTGCGGGAAAGACAATTATTAATTTGGATGCACGTTTATTAATTATTGTCGAAGATTCGACATGAATGGTGGTGATTGCAATTAGCATGTTGGATGCGAGTAGCGAGATGGGAGAAACACAAAGTAGATTGCGTGGGCATAATGAACAACCAAAATATGAAGAAGCCCGAGTCCCCATCAAAGTTCCAGAGGACTCTTCCGTGATCCGACTTGGTGTAGGAGGTGGATGATATCACTAAATTGCTTTGCAAGATATGTGGAGAAGCCAATACTCACAAATTTCGCTGATGGCTGTATGCTTTCGTGAGTACTTATCGAGTAGTGAGGAAGACAATCTCATAGGAATACTCACATGGACTTTGTTGGACTTACTGGATGAAGTGCGGGAACAAGTATGAAGTCGAAAAAGAAAGACTTCAGAGTTATTGGCGCAACAAGTATCTTATTATGGTTTGGCACGGATACTTGCAGATCTCGTAGATGATGGGCATGTGATATTTGAATCGTATCATCAGATGGGAGGAGATAGAGCTGTTCTTTAGGAAAACATTGGTGGTATCAGACGATTGAAGAAAGATCTTCCCGGAGTTCTGGTTAACCTTGAACTCAGTTTTCGACAAAAGGGTATTGCACGGATGAGGATTTGATGAATCAGATCACAAACAACTTTACGACAGGAGATTTCAACAAAAGAAAGCATGAAGTTGAAAGCAGCAGAAGGACGGAAAAGCTTAAAGTTCACAAGAAGTCTCACATACAGGAGAAGGCCAAATCTACAACTATCGTGCTAGTTCCAACTTCTCCAACATCAACTCATAGCACTTCAACAGCCCCAAAACCCCAGAGAGATCTTGTTGTTCCTCCTTTGAATCCAACATCATTTGTATTTTCTCCTTGACCACTCAGGTCTTCACCTATCCATGCGGAGAAGTTGAAAGCACAAATGGCGGAGTTTGAAAAAGCATTGTCTTTGGACAATTCAGAGGGTGGCAGTCATAACACGGTGGCAAATTCTGATAGAGCGGAATCAAAGCATGAGATGGTGGTGCACTCGGCTACTTCTCATTCCCCAAAAATCAACTTTTCATCATGGTTAGCTTTGTAGACAATCCCAGAAGCCAAAGAGGAGATCAACCTAGAAGAACACGACTTTCAGCTGCTCCTGAGTTTGGGTGGAAGAGATAAATGACTAAAGTTGCCAAAATGACTTCTAGGTTGATTATTGAGGAATCGGGAGAGAAGTTGGCTGAGTTATCTATTCCAGCAGAAGGAAAGCACATGGGAGAGCTCATGGTAGCTGATATAGCAGTGACCAAAGTGCCAATAGGTCAAACTACCACAGAAGGATTAAAGCAGATATGAAACACACTAATGAACGCTTTATTCCTTAAGCTTGACAAAGAGAAGGCTGAGAGATCCAAGCTTCAAAAGTAGGTGTTCCAGCTATGCGAGATCATTGCTAAGGTTGCCAAACCTTCCTCTCAGCCCATTCTAGCACATGAGCAGGTGAGTGATCATCTGATGCAGGAGGTAGAAGATGCAGGGGACCAGGTCAAAGCTATTGCCCACTAGAAGGAACAAATCATTCACCAAGCTTCAGAGCAATTCGAACCAATACCGGCTGAATTGGAGAACATGCAAGGCGTAGTCTCAACTAAAGGAATTGATGACACAAATAGAAGATGAGAACATAGTTGTTGAAAGTCATCTGGATACTTTGGCTAAGATACACTCGTTGCCAAAGGATGTGTTGTTGATTAGAGAAGATTGTGCTGGTGGATTGGTAGAAAAGGGGAAGCAGTTAGAAATTTCAATTTCCTTTCACGTAGAGATCCTCAAGCTCATGTTGAAGAGGATGCAGTTGCTAGAGAGTAAGATGGGAGAAGTGCTGGAGAGCATCCCAGATGAATTATCTACTTCCCATGAGGAATTTATGTTGGTTGTGCAGAAAGAAGTTGATGAAGCCACCATACCTTTCACGATGGATTCAATTGGTAGACTCATAAAGCTTCAGGAAAATGTTGAGGGATATGGGCCTGGTTTAGAGAAAGTAAAGGCTAACGCTTGCTGCTTTGCCCAAAGGGTTATCTGATTCGTAACCGAGAGAGATGCTATTGTTAAAACAAATGGGAAGATGTTGAATTACATGTTTGACAAGTATATTCAATATCAGAACAAAAAGAAAGTATAAGTGTTACAATTGGCAGATCTTCTTTCTTCTCTTCTTCTTCTCTTATTTCTTATGTTCCCGGATGAAAATGTAAAATTAAAGTTATTGGTTGAAAAACCATTACTTTAAGTTATTTGGAAAGATTCTTTAAGATAGGTGACAGATGTGCACAATTTTTAACTTAGACTCTGATGCGATGCATGTCACTAAGAGAGGAATTTAGGAAGATGACTGCCAAATGTTATCTTTACTACTTATTCATGTTCTAGTTCAATTGTAGTTTCCCATTTGTAATTTCCCCTCTACACACTATAAGTAGAGGAAGAACCTACGGGTTAAAGGATCGGAATTTGTAATCAACATTCTTGTGTTCCAGACTTTGAGCTGAAATCCCTTATAGCTTTGCAAGCAAAGGAATAGAGAAGAGATTTCTGGAGAACTTTGTGTCAACGATGCATTTTGCTTCTTATTTATTTCTAGATCTATTCATAAACTTTGTGTTATTCTAGATCTGATCTGAAACTATCCTTTGCTTTAAATTTTGTATTTTAAAGATCTATTTGTTTTATCTATGTGCATGTGATCAACTCTGTGAACTATTGATTGGGTTGCACATCTTCTTCTTTCTTCCTCGCTTTCTATTATTTTTCCTTCTACAGATATTTATTTTCTCTTACAACTTGCTTACTTGCTGCAAAACTGTCTAGCTATGGTTCATGAGCTACATAGTTAAAGTAATACCAACAAATAGATATTAGGACATATAATTGACAAAATCTTACACGGGAGCCTCACCGGTAAATGAGGGAGATTTATCTCATGACTGCCTAGGTTTTCAGTTGTGCAGAAAATCTAGCCAACAGTTTTTGGCGACTCGTTGGGAACGAACAATCTTTTGCAGACCAGAGCTTATAGCGCTAGTTCCCACTAAACTTTCAACCTGGTTGAACGCCCATTCACCCGATCTATCAAGGCTCAAGGAAGGACTGATCATTTCTATAGATTGCAAGAGCAATTCAATTTCAATCATCCTCCTCAAGTTAGAAGCCACAGATCTAGTCTTTCGCCAGGAAGAAGAGTTCAAACATCTCCAGATCCGGATCATCTTCAACATAATCTAGTAGCTGGAATTATCTATCAAGTCTACTCCCGGAGGAGACGTGTTCCATTCATCATGTTGAACCAGAACCAACCACCATTTGTCCCATGGGGTGCAATTTTGGGCCACTGAACCTAACTCCACCTATGCATGAATTGCCTAAAGGGTCAAGAAAGAATTTTCGAAATTCTTTGGAGATGGCAAGCAAAATCCAGATGATCACTTGGCAGCATTCTTCATATCTTGTGGTGTGCTTGCAGTGGAGCATGAAGATGTCTTGGTTAGACTTTTCATTGAGACTCTACATGATTTGGCCGGAGAATGGTTCTATCGGTTAGCCCCTGGAACTATAACAAATTGGGCGTCCATGCGAGAGCAATTTTTGAAAAGATTCAAACTTGTAGAAGACGCTAGCACGTTGATCACTCACTGACGCAGTTAAAGAAGGAACCAAATGAGAACATGCGGGACTTTATTGCAAGGTTCCAAAGGATTTTATATAAAATCCCCACTTCTGTTGTGCTTAGCGATGAAAATCAAAAGACGTTTTTTATAAACGCTTGTTGCCCAAAGTTGGATATTACTCGGAGGGAAAGACTGTGAATCTACTAGAAGCACAAAATGTTGTTGTAGAGGTTGAAGATGACTTGATCATGGCTGGAAAAATCAGACAATCACCCCACAAAGGTGATGGAGCTTCTTCAAGTACTTCCGACCCTTTGCTGCAAAGGTTGGCTAACGACATGCTGCAAATCAAGAAGTAGATATCTCAAGGAGGAAATGTGACTCCTTCAAGAACAGCTCCTGCTTGGACCTTTAATGGTCAAAATCAAAATTGAAATAGACTTACTGCTGCACCACAATGGTTGGCAATTGAAGCTGCTCCAAGGAACAACTTGGAAACTAATGAAGAAGATCTTGGCATTGGTGAATCATTTGATGAAGAAGACTTTGTAGATCCCACTGGCGACTCCAACATTGGTTACCTGGACTATGAATCTGATGAGGGCTATTATGAATCTTTTGAAGATTTTGATGGTCACACATTTGCGGTGTTCACAAGGTCCCAAACACGCAAAATGTTGAAGCATCCTCAAGTGGCCAAAGAAGAGAAAGAGAAGATCCTGGGCCAGATGTTACCATCCTAAAAAGAGGTAGTACACTACCTTCTTCATTAGCTCCCAGAGATAAGCATGCAAGTTCTTTCAATCCACAACAAAGGGCCAATGTACAACCGGCTGAAGTAAGTCAAGCTTTGACATTATTGATCACATTAAAAAGACCAAAATTCAGATGTCAGAAGTTGAGTATTTGAGGGCATTTCCTGATCAGTTAAATAGGTTGGTAAAATATGTGCAAAGTAATGGTCCCAATACTCCAACAAATAGTGTTTCACGTGGTATCTTGTCTAGTCCTAAGATTACTCCCCTTCGAATAATGCCGCTGCAAGCTCTTCTCCTTCTACTTCTTCTCCCGCCACATCTGAAAGGATCGAGCCATTTTATGTGTCATTACTTATTAATGGTTATAAATTAAGTAATTGCATTTTAGATTCTGGAGCTTCCGACAATGTGATGCCTGCCAAAGTTGTTGATGCTCTAGGTCTCACATTGACAAAAACCATTGGAAGATGCTATTCAATGGAAAGACAAGTACCTCTGGTTGGGCAAATCAAAGATGCACAAGCAATACTTGCTTCATTCCCAGACAAAAGATTAAAGTTGACTATCCTTGTAGCGGATATCCCAGTATCTTATGGCATGTTGTTGAGCAGGAACTTCTGTAAAGAATTGGGCGGAGAAGTCAAGATGGATTGGTCTTGTGCACACATACCAATCAAGGGAGTTAATCAAAAGTTAGAACCTGAGAAGAAATCCAAGTACACAGTATCAAAATATGAGGATCCTAGATCTCAGATCTTGTTTCAAGAATCCGATCACAAAGTCTATTATCTAGAACTAGATAAAGAAGAAATTCAACTTGTGATCCAAGAGCCACATCAACTGGATAATAAGGTTTGGTCTCTGGAATTTGATGGCAGCTGTTGTTCATTTGGATCCGGTGCAGCGTTGTTCTTATTTTTCTCCGAGGGAAAGGTGCATGCACATTCCTTCAAGTTAATGTTTGAAAATACTAACAACACGACGGAATATGAAGCATTGTTGTTAGGTATGGAGCAGGCAAGAACAATGGGAATCAAGCTCTTACACGCAAAGGGGGATGTTGAGTTGATTGTTAAGTAGATACGAGGTCTCTACCAAGTCAAAAAGGACAAACTTCGGCATTATAGAGACCGGGTCTATTCTGCTATCCTAGATTTTGTGGCTTTCTCAGTATCCTATATTCCGAGAGAGCAAAATTCTAGAGCTGATTCACTTGTGGTAACTGCAGCTTTATTAAATCCAGATCAGCCACCCACATTCTTCAAACAGGGGATTACAAAGTTGAGATGGTCTTCCCGAAGGTTCCTGATAACGTCCAACAATGGCAGGTTTTTAATGATGACAAGCAGATCGCTGCATTTCTCCAACAAAAGGACAACTTCGAAGAGATCTACTATGAGGGAAGCAACTCACCTCCAAGACAAACTACTGTGGGAAAATGATGCAAAGGTTTCAGGAAGTCAAGAGATTATCCAGCTAAAGGGAAATAAAATTCCTAAAGGCTTAGTATCTCTTGAGGAAATGTTCGACAAGCATGATCAGATGCTTAAAAAGAATGAAGAAAGTGAGGAAGGTTCTTCCTCCGATACACAATTATTAAATTTGGGAGCAAGCAATGATCCCAAATTAGTAAATTTGGGTAAGTGTTGTTCAGAGGCAGAAAGAGAAGCTTTTACAAAGCTTCTTAAGAAATATATGGATGTTTTTGCTTGGTCTTACTAGGATCTAAAGACCTACTATCACCTGTAAAAGTACAACACTATATCCCATTAAAGCAAGAATAAAGCCTTTCAAGCAGAAGTCATGCGGCATAACCCTACTATTTCAGGGACTATCTTTGCAGAAATCCAGAAGTTGTTAGATGCAAAGATAATTTATCCCATACATCACTCTGAATGGTTAGCCAATATAGTTCCTGTGAGAAAGAAGAGTGGTGAGATTAGGTTGTGCGTTGATTTTCGCAACCTCAATCAAGCCTCATTGAAAGACAACTACCCCATCCCCATCATGGACCACACTCTGCAGTCGCATTGGATCTGAAATATTATCCATGCTTGATGGTTTTCCAAGCAATCAAGTCAAGGTGGCTGAGGAGGATCAATATAAAACAACATTCATTACACCTTGGGGAACTTTTGCTTATCAGAAAATGCCTTTCGGTTTGATCAATGTTGGAGCTACGTTTCAAAGAGCTATGGATTTGGCATTTTCTCATCTCAAGGATAAAAGCATAGTAGTATACCTTGATGATCTGACAGTCTTTTCCAAGGAAAGAAGCAAGCACATCTCAGATCTTGAAGAGGTCTTCATCCAATGCCGCAAACATGGTATTTCTCTAAATCCTAAGAAATCTATTTTTGTTGTAACAGAAGGGAAGCTACTAGGGCATATTGTCTCAAAGGAAGGAACCAAGATAGATCCCGAGCGTGTCAAATCTATTCAGACTTTACCATTGCCAACATCCAAAAAGGGGGTTCACTCTTTCTTTGGTAAAGTAAATTTTCTCAGAAGATTCATTCCTGACTTTGCTGAATTAACCCGTCATATCTCAAATATGATGAAGAAGACACAGGATTTCAAATGGAGCAGTGAAGGGAAGGAAGCATTTGAGAAAATTAAAGAGGCCTTGTCAAAAGCTCCAGTCTTGGTTTCACCAGACTTTAGTAAAGAATTCATTCTTTACTGTTATTCCTCCGAACACACCATGTCAAAGCAATCTTGATGCAGAAAAATCAAGAGGATGTAGAAGCCCCGATTGCTTTCATGAGCATGCCTTTAAAAGCTTACGAGTTGAAATATACTCCCATGGAAAAACATGCTTATTCAAGTGGTAAAAGCATGTAAGGCATTCAGGTACTATATTCTTGCCTCACATACTGTGGTCCTGGTTCCAGATACTGCAGTAAAATCTATTCTCACCCAACAAGAGCTAGGGTTACTAAGAGGAACATGGGTGACAAAGGTGCAAGAATATGACTTGGATATAAAACCCACAAAGTTAGTTCGAGGGAGGGGTTTGTGTGAATTAATGACTGAGATGAAGACAACAAATTCAGAAGAGGGTGAAAGTTTTCCCATGGTTCTTTTCATAGATCTGGTAAATGAATGGTACAAGTAATATTGCCTTTTTCTTAACTTATGGGGAATGCCCAGATCACCTTTCTCGCAAGGAGAAACGTACTATTAAACTAAAGTCCAGGGACTTTGTTCTTTGGGATAATGGTTTATATAAGAGAGGAATTGATGGGGTATTTCTCAGATGTGTGGATAAAGCTCAACAGGATCAGCTTTTAAAACAGTTTCATAATTTGGCTTGTGGTGGTCATTTCTCAGCCCGAGTCACAGCTCACAAGATCCTTCGAGCAAGGTATTATTGGCCCACACTTTTCCAGGATACTGCAGAGTGGGTATCCAGATGTCAAGCGTGCCAACACTTTGTTGACGCGTAAAATTGCCCGCATTACCATTAAAACCAGTTGTAATTGAGGAGCCCTTCCAACAATGGGGCATGGATTTTATTGGTATGCTCAACCCGGCTTCCAAAGTGCGGTCATCATTACATCCTGACAACTACTGATTATTTCAGTAAGTGGGTAGAAGCCATTCTGTTAAGAATGCCACTTCGCGGAGGTGTGTAGTTTTATAAAGGAAAATATTGTTATTAGGTTTGGCGTGCCCAGTAAAATAGTAGCAGATAACGCTCCTAATTTGTCTTCTGAGGAGCTGGTCAAGTTTTTGCTACACTCATGGAATTCAGCTGGTGCATTCTTCCAATTATTACCCACAAGGGAATGGCCAAGCTGAATCAAGCAATAAGAATCTGGTGACTATCATGTGGAAATTAGTGACTGAAAATCAAAGGACTTGGCACAAAAAGTTGTTTGATGCACTGTGGGCAGATAGGATTACACCAAAGAAAGCTATAGGCATGTCCCCTTTCTAGTTGTTATATGGGAGAGACACAGAATTGCCTCTTACCTTGGAATTGCCTGCTTTACAACTTTCTAAAGCTCTGGAGGATGCCACATTCACCGATGCCATTGACAAAAGAATAATGTATCTGACTGAATTACGAGAAGTACAGGTTCAAGTAGCTGACAGATTGTCAGAACATCAAAGGAAGGTGAAGGTGATCTTCGACAAAAAGGCTAGAGAAAGAAAGTTTGAGATCGGTGATTGGGTCCTTTTATGGGACAAAAGACGAGAAACAAAAGGCATGCACGGGAAGTTTGATTCACTTTGGAAAGGGCCTTTTGTGATCAAGAGATTTCGGGACAGATAGCTTCATCCTTGCTCATCAGGATGGGATTGAATTGCCGTTGCCTTTCAATGGGCAACATTTGAAGCTTTTCCGGATCTAAAAGTGCAGGGTAAAACCTGTATGTATATAAATAAACTTTGTTTGTTTTTCTTTTTTTTTCGTGTTGTGTTGTTTTTGTTTTCCTGACCCCGAGCCCAATGGACAAGATACGAAACTAGAGATGTTGGGATCTCATCTTTACTCCTGTCATTTTGACAGGCAAAGATGTCCACAGACGGAGCCGACTGGTGTCCCTGATTTCACCCTGAAATCTGGGACTACCCATTTGAAAAAAAAATTCGTTCTTTTAAAATAACGGGTCTTTTTGTGTTTTTATTGCTAGAAGATGTCTTGTATTATGTTAGGATATTCCCAGTGAATCATATGAGCCAATTTTGACAAATACCTAGATGCCCAAACTCATTTTATCCCTCCGCCAAGTTTTGTCTACGGGAAATTTTTATTTAATTATTTATTAAATAAATAATGCCCCGTTTGAAGTAAATTGTGCTCCGGTTGAATCCTGTTGAAGTTTTGCATGCCAAGTATTCACTCATCTCAATAGGTTTTCACCAGGAATGAATTCAGGGCATTATCTGCAACTTTTGGCAACGTTTTTCGCTTTTATTTATTTCTTTTGCGTTTTTCTCCGGTTTTCTCCTCAGTTTCTCTGTGAAATTCCCCTAGGTCAATTCCTTGTCCAGTATAGTCTGTTTAATTGCCTGAAGCATCTGGAGATCATCTACTGACGCAACACCAGAAGGAATCAGCCTCAAAATGCAAACTTCTGACCAAAAAGATGAAGTCATGCACAAAAAGCCTCTCCTAGGCAAGTCGCACTTTTTGGAATGAATGAGTGTAAGCTGCAATGAGATTTTTGGTAGTGGCAAGGCAGGTGGGAATTTCTTACTACCCTCAGTAGGTACTTTTTCCCATGAAGTCAAAGTCACTTAAGCTGCGATGGGAAAATTAGAGGCGGTAGGCAGACGGAATTTCTTACCTGCCTTACAGGTGAAAATTCCCATTATAAAATAAAGAAAAATCACTTAAAGCACCGATGGGAATTTTTTACTTGCCTGGCAGGCTAACTTTTCCCACCAAAGAGATTTATTCACCCATGCAAGTCACACTTTATCAAAGGAGGCTAATTTTAATGCAAGTCGCACTTTTTGGGAGATGTTTTAATTTAATAATGGGAATTTTGGCAAGTGGGTGGGCAAAGGGAATTTCTTACTTGCCTTGCAGGTAAAAATTCCCATTATGGAAGTCAAACAACTTAAGTGAAAGAAGGGATTTTTGGAGCTGCAGTGCAGGTAAATAATCCCATCAAAATTGACTTCTTATTTTTAGAAATCAGCCCTGCCAAAAAGTGCGACCCATTTGGGCATTAAACAATGCTTTTAATGGTATTTATTAATAGTTTTTTTGCCTAATTTTGGTGCCATGGATGAATGAAAAGTCAAAGCAAGAAGTCAAGCCAAAGACAACTGAAGGATGCATGCTAAAAATAAATAAAATAAATTTATTTAATGGCAGCAACAACATGCACAATTGGGCGCCCAATTTGGGTGAATAAACATGTTTGTTTATTAATTAATTGTCAGAATAGATGGACAATTATTAGAAATAGAATGTTGAGGGTTATATAAGTATGGGCTGCCATAATGAAGAAGCAATTAATTTTTTTGCTAAGGATTGCAGCCAGACAATTTTGGCGCCAAGGAAAGGAGGATTTGTGCATCTGGAGGTGTTTTTCATTGCCACGGAAGCTTCAAGGTTTGGCGCCTAGGGTTGGAATAGCTTGATTTATGCTATGATAATTATCTGCATGTTACTATAAGTGCCCAGGTGAATTTAAAAATATTTATGCTTGCTTTGCATGCAAGCAAAGCCTCAAATTTTAGGGCAGCAGGCTTCATATGCAGATTTTTGGTGACAGAAATCAAGTATTCATGCTCTGGACTTCATCTTTGTCTGAAATAATTGCAGGTATTCATTACAAGTGTTCATACAGGTGAAAGGGAGTTCAAATCAATGTCAAGTACATTGAATATATCTTCCGAATCTGAAGAAATTGCTAGATCTGCACAAATTGATCCAGTTATAAAGAATTCTACAGATTAAAAGAAAAAGAACACAGACAAAGATTGCTTAGACAAAGATTGCTCCAACCATGATGAAGCGTGATGAAAGAGAAGGGTCAAAATCATGCATAGCTTCCAGATTTGCTGATATCAATGACACAGACATAGGCCCTGAACCCATCTCCGAAATAATTGACAGATCTAGGGCCGGAAAGACATTTCTCATGTGGCAATGAAAAAACAGTGGAATTATTCAAGCATCAACATTCCCAGTCACAACTCAGTTGCCCGAATTTGTTATGGAGTGTGCAAGATCATATCATCCTCTTTCCAGAACAATCCGGGATGCTGCGGGAAAGACAATTATTAGGCTGGATGCACAATTTATTAATTATTGTTTGAAGATTCCAACACACGAACGGTGGTGATTGCAATTAGCATGTTGGATGCAGTAAAAGATGGGAGAAACACAAAGTAGATTGCGTGGGCATAATGAACAACCAGAATATATGAAGAAGCCTAGGTCCCCATCAAAGTTCCCGAGGACTCTTCCGCGATCCAACTTGGTGCAGGAGGTGGATGATATCACTAAATTGCTTTGCAGGATAAGTGGAGAAGCCAATACTCACAACTTTCGCTCATGGATGTATGCTTTCGTGAGGACTATCGAGATCAACAGAGCTGATTCGATAATCAATTGGGCAAGAGATCATCAATGACAACATCGGTGAGCAACTTCGGAGTGTGAGGTGGACTTACAACTTCAAAATGACTTCATACCTGGTATATGCAGCAGCCTCGCAGGGTATATTTTCCAAGCTGGATAGATGGGGCATACTGGCGAAAGATCCTATTTTGAGTGCTACCCACAGTTGACAGTTCCTGAATGCCACAAAGATTACAAAGCGGTCAATGATGGGTTCTTCTATGAATTCATCTATAAATTAAATAGTGATCTGAAGACCAACAGGGTAAGCAAAGAAGCTTGGGAAGTTGTATCTCAACATGGCTGCATTTTCATCCAATTTGCAGACTTCACCTATCTCAGGGTAACTGGCTTTTCGGGAGAACCAGTAAAGTTGCCGAGGTATCCAAACGACAAGTGGGTCATCATGGAGTTGTGTAGACAGCTCGTGGAGATGCATGACTTACAATCAAAGTGGCACAAGTCTATAGGTTTCTTTCCAGTCACAGTGGGTTACTACAACTGCCAGAGCATCCACAAAGCTAGAGGAGTCGAAGCTGAAATGTTTTCTGAGTATGAGCCTGAGTTCTTCCCAGCACGGCTGAACTTTGACCCATATGGAGTAGCGAGGAAGACAATCTCCTAGGAATACTCACATGTGCCTTCGTTGGAGGACTTCTGGATGAAGTGCAGAAACGAGTATGAAGTTAGAAAGAAAGACTTCAGCAGGTTATCGGCGCAACAAGTGTCTGATTATGGTTTGGCATGGATACCTGCAGATCTCGCAGATGATGGGCATGTGATACTTGACTCGTATCATCAGATGGGAGGAGATAGAGCTGCTCTTCAGGAAAACATTGGTGGTTGCCAAACGATTGAAGAAAGATCTTCCGCAGTTCTGGTTAACACTTCGAACTGGTTGTTGACAAAGGGGTATTGCCTGGATGAAGCTTTGATGAATCAAATCACAGCAACTTTACCGCAGGAGATTCCAGCAAAAGAAAGCACGAAGGTGAAAGCAGCAGAAGGCCGGAAAAGCTTAAAGTTCACAAGAAGTCTCACATACAGGAGAAGGCCAAATCTACAACTATCGTGCTAGTTCTAACTTCTCCAACATCAACTCATAAAGACTTCAACAGCCCCAAAACCCCAGAGAGATCTTGTTGTTCCTCCTTTGAATCCAACGTCATTTGTATTTTCTCCTCGACCACTCAGGTCTTCACCTATCCATGCGGAGAAGTTGAAAGCACAGATGGTGGAGTTTGAAAAAGCATTATCTTTGGACAATTCAGAGGGTGGCAGTCATAACACGGTGGCAAATTCTGATAGAGTGGAATCAGAGCATGAGATGGTGGTGCACTCAACGACTTCTCATTCCCCAAGAAGCAACTTTTCATCATGGTTAGCTTTGCAGACAATCCCAGAAGCCAGAGAGGAGATCAACCTGGAAGAACACGACTTTCAGCTGCTCCTGAGTTTGGGTGGAAGAGATAGAAGACCTAAAGTTGCCAAAATGACTTCTAGGTTGATTATTGAGGAATCGGGACAGAAGTTCATTTGAGTTATCTATTCCAACAGAAGGAAAGCACAAGGGAGAGCTCATGAAAGCTGATATAGCAGTGACCAAAGTGCCAATAGGTCAAACTACCACAGAAGGATTAAAGTAGGATACGCAGACACTAATGAACGCTTTATTCCTTAAGCTTGACAAAGAGAAGGCTGAGAGATCCAAGCTTCAAAAGTAGGTGTTCCAGTTATGCGAGATCATTGCTAAGGTTGCCAAACCTTCCTCTCAACCCATTCTAGCACATGAGCAGGTGAGTGATCATCTGATGCAGGAGGTAGAAGATGCAGGGGACTAGGTCAAAGCTATTGCCACTGGAAGGAACAAATCATTCACCAAGCTTTAGAACAATTCGAACCAATACCGGCTGAATTGGAGAACATGCACAGGGAAGTATCTCAGCTAAAGGAACTGATGACATAGATAGAAGATGAGAACATAGTTGTTGAAAGTCATCTGGATACTTTGGCTAAGATACACTCGTTGCGCAAAGGATGTGTTGATTACAGAGCAGATTGTGCCTAGTGGATTGGTAGAAAAGGGGAAGTAGTTAGAAATTTTAGTTTCCTTCGCGTAGAGATCCTCAAGCTCATGTTGAAGAGGATGCAGTTGCTAGAGAGTAAGATGGGAGAAGTGCTGATGAGCATCCTGTTATCCAAATTTCACCCCACGAGTTAATTTGATAACATGCATCGAAATAAGTTTTTAGTTCCAAGCAAGTAGATTGATTCAGGGAAAATCGTAAAATTGGCTAAGTCCTGCTCAAGGCCATGTTGGGGATATGGGTTGGAACAATTATACGAGCGAAGGCGCGGATCGCCGAAAAGCCTCATGCCCAAACAAAAAAGGGACATCTGGGACAAATGGACGCGAAATGCCCGGATCGTAACATAAAAGAAAGAAAATTTGTCCAAGTCCTTTTTGATTCGGGAGAAAAGCAGGACAAAAGTGCGCTGGATTTTTCTAACGCGAACCGCCGAATCGGAGCGAAGCTCGAGAAGAATTTGTCCCAAAAAGGTCAGGACATTTGGGACAAATGACGCTGAAGACGTGTGAACCGGCCGGATCCCGAAACAAGAAAATTTCAAGACAAGGACATGGGACAAAAAGACGCGGTGGACGCCGAACCGAGCAAGCGTGGACAAATCATAGCATGACACGTGTCGCATGGACGCAAGGAAAAAGGTCCGAAAAAGTCAAGGGCGAGTTTTGAGCATTGATCCGAACTGGATGAAATAGTGCCACGTGTCCAAGTTTAAGGGGCCCACAGAAAAGAAAAGCCCGCGAAAAGGTGGAGAGAGAAAATTGCTCGGTGAAGCAGGCTCCCGAGCCCACGTGTCGTCGGATGGCGAGGCGGAAAAAGAGATTTAAAAATCCGTTTGTTGTTTTGTGCCCTAAATCTTGAGATCATCATATCTTTCGATCGAGCTCGGATTTGCACGTTCTTTATATCAACGGAAAGCTGTTGAAGTTCTCTACATGATTTAAGGTCAATCTTGCATTTTAGTGCAGTTTGGAGGAGAAAATTAAAAACGCTATCCGCGTGGTGAAGACAAGTAATGCTTGAAACAACCAACTTTAATGCAAAGCATGAAAGCTCTGTAGCGGGCGGAAAGACAGCCCGCCGTTTGCTAGGATCCGCCGCTCTGGTCATAATGAGATGATTTTAAATGCTACCATGAAGTGGTTGGGCAGATTCTGGATTTCCTCTCTCTTCCCTCTCTCATTTTCTTGATAATATTGTAAGAGAAAAGAGCTCCTTTAAGGGGTCGGACATTCTTGTTTTGCATCCTCCCTTCTTCCCCGGAAATGACAGGAAAGAGAAATTGTGGAGCTTTCAAACCTCCCATATGGGTTGTAATGCAGGTCTTTTTGCCTCTTGCCACCAATGATATCTTGAAAAGTATCGACTCTTGAGCAATAATATGTGTTGTGATTGACTCTCGACCCTCTCATGTATTCATTTGCCATTTTGATCTCTTAAACCCAGCTTTGGCTCATTGTGCATGGTGTTTGTATTGCGTCTATGTGGTACGTGTTAAATTTGCAAAACGAATGTCTAACATTCCTCAAGTGCATCACCTTTGTAGTTTAGGTTTTATTCTATGCATTTTCTTACCCTGTCTCTAATGCAAGTTAGATTAGGTTTTAGTAAACCCTCTGCATTTTTTTGTGTGTATATTTGCTTGATTTAGAATATGAGAACTAGCCTTCTCTGGAGAATCTTTTCTCATCTTTCAAGAACCCACGCTTGGAGAAAGGATTCCATGTTGTCAACATCACTTTGGATGCGAACATCAACTTTAGAAGTTTGATTTGCATCCGGGGATCCTGCTGTGAGTCTGCAAAACACATCCCGGATGAATTACCTCGCTCCCATGAAGAATTTATGTTGGTAAATGCGGAAAGAAGTTGATGAAGCCATCATACCTTTCACGATGGATTCAATTAGTAGACTCATAAAACTTGGCGAGATGTTGAGGGATATGGGCCTGGTTTAGAGAAAGTGAAGGCTAAATCGCCGCTTTGTCCGAGAGAGTTATTCTGCACGTAACCGAGAGAGATGTTATTGTTAAAACAGATGGGAAGATGTTGAATTACATGTTTGACAAGTATATTCAATATCAGAACAAGAAGAAAGTATAAGTGTTACAGTTGGCAGATCTTCTTTCTTCTCTTCTTCCTTCTCTTATTTCTTATGTTCCCAGATGAAAATGTAAAATTAAAGTTATTGGTTGAAAAACCATTAGTTAAGTTATTTGGGAATATTCTTTAAGATAGGTGACAAATGTGCACAATTTTAACTTAAACTCTCGATGTGTGTCACTAAGAGAGGAATTTTAGGAAGATGATCGCCAAATGTTACCTTTTTACTACTTCATGTTCTAGTTCGATTCAGTAGTTTCCCATTTGTAATTTCCCTCTACACACTATAAGTAGAGGAAGAACCTATGGGTTTAGGGATTGGAATTTGTAATAGCATTTTGTGTTCCAGGACTTTGAGCTGAAACCCCCGATAGCTTCCTGCAAAGAGAGGAATAGAGAAGAGATTTACGGAGAACTTTGTGTCAATGGTGCATTTTGCTTCTTATTTATTTCTAGATCTATACATAGACTTTGTGTTATTCTCGATCCGGATGAAACTATCCTTTGCTTTAAATTCGTATTTAAAATATCTATTTGTTTTATCTATGTGCATGCGATCAACTCGTGAACTATTGATTGGGTCGCACACCTTATTTCCTTACTCCTGTTTTATGTTGTTTTCCTCTTCTATAGATATTTCTTTTCTCTTACAAACTACTTGCTAGAAAATTGTCTAGCGATGGTTCATGAGCTACATAGTTGAAGTAATACCAACAAATAGATATTAGGACATATAAGCGACAAAAAATTACATAGGAGCCTCATCGGTAAATGAGGGAGATTTATCTCATATTGCTAGGTTTTCAGTGTGCTGAGAAAATCTAGCCAACACATAATCTCTTATCCTTTTGTAATCAGGTGAAGATGTTCCCATTGATTGCGACATTGAGTCTCGTGTTAAATTTGTAAAACGAATGTCTAACATTCCTCGGTGCATCACCTTTGTAGTTTAGGTTTTATTCTATGCATTTTCTTACCCTCTCTCCTCGGGTGAGTTAGATTAGGTTTTATGAAACCCTCTCGCATTTTTTTGTGTGCATCGAAAAAGGAATAGGAACCAGCCTTCTCTGGAGAATCTTTTCTCATCTTTACAAGTCCCACGCTTGGAGAAAGGATTCCATGTTGTGCAATCACACTGGATGCCTGAACATCAACCTAGAAGCCTGATTTGCATCCAGGGGTGCTGTGAGTCTGCAACAACAGTTTTGGCACGCCCGGTGGGACTTAGAGGTCTCATTTTTATTGCAGCAAAGTTGATATGCATCTGCTGCAGTTTTCTTGCTTATAAGAGCTATTATCTGCATATCTGGCGACTCCAAGGGGAAGAATCGACTGGTTTCAGCAGTGCAGGCCTGAAAACTCATGAGAAGAATCACCACAAGGTCAAGAGTTGGAGAAGAAGAAGCGCTGTTTGAATACCTGCAGTTATCTCCAAGAAGAAGGCAAAGAGGAAGAAGGATTCAAAGGTCTCCATCTCCACCAAACAGAACACTCTCAACTCCTCCACAGCGATGTGCCTTTCATTCAAAAGATATCTGAGGGTTTTAAGACCGATTAGAATGGCTCGAGAACAATCCTTACGTCAACTTCACAGTGCACCCACTTGCTCTCAATGCATAGCATCCAGTCCTATTGCAGCCTTGAAGAACATTCCCTACTTCACCGGAGAAAATCGGACTACTCAGGTGATCATGTTAAAGATATTGCTAACCTTTGTGCAATCCATGAAATCAATGAAATGCAAGTGGGTCAAGTTATGGCATCTTCCTTCAAGGGTAAAGCATTCAATGGTTTAGGAGCCTTGGAGCTGGTTCTATCACAAACCGGAATCATTTGTGTATTGCACTTCACGAGCAATTTGGAGAGAAGGGAGACTTGTCTCTTTTGGAGCAGTTGACAACTATCAAGAGAGCCTCAACAAGCGGTGCCGACTTCAACTTCAGATTTCAAAGGTCTTGGGATAGGATTCCGGTGGCGGTCAGCCAACAACGGAAGGTGTTTTTCTATATTACCTTAAAGCTTTGAATTCGATAATTCTATGTTAATTCAGTCCATGGGAGATACAACAATCCCTATGGCTTATAGCATTGCCATTAGAGCCGAAAACTGTCTTATTCAAGCTGGTAAACTGGCTCCTAGGCCTCCCATGCCCTTGTATCCAAACTTAGAAAATCCAAGCACTAGTCGAGCACCCACTTTGGCTCCTGTTCCCACTCATAGAAATCAGAGTTCAAATGAAGCTTCCACTTCATCTCCAAGTGCTTCAAATGAACTCCAAGAGGTCATGAAATAGTTGCAAAATTTGGGAAATGAGCTGGTTACTATTAAGAGGCAAAAAGCCCAAGGTTTCAGACCTTCCTATCAACCTCAAGCTCAGCCTCATAGGCAGCCATACCAACCACAAAGACCACCTAATCCAGTTGCAAATGTGAATCAAACAAGGCCTCCCTCTAATAGACCATTCCAGCCCTATAATCCAAATGCTATATCGCCTCTAAGGCATTAGTGCCAACACGGAACAACGTTGCTCGAAATATGATGGTGCTTTCCATGCAACGAGCCTCATAACCAATCCATGTGTTTCAATGGTGCTCTCAATCAAGCAACGATGGTGACAACTTTGGTGGAGGGCGAGGCGATCGAGAAGCGATCAACAACAAGAAACATTCCAACAGCAATCAGCCCCAAATGACACCACGTTGGTGAACTGGCAAGTGGAAGATTTCTGTGGCATGAATCAGGCTGTCTCTCAAGGTGTTGCAGCCAACACAAGGTCAAAGAGGAGAAATTTGGGTGAAGAACAGCCATTAGCCCTAGCCAATCCACAACCTTCCACGGCTCCACAAATGATTGGCAAGCAAAGTCCAGTTTCAAGTGCACAAGGACAGCCAAGAACAACCCCTAGGCCAACTCAAATGCCAGCTGTTGCTGCCCACGTGCAAGGGGTGAATGTACAAACCAAGGGACAACAAAAGGATACTTCATCCCCGTTCAGTATCATTGAACAGATGAAGAAGACTAACGTCAATATATCAATGTGGGAATCCCTATCCATCCCAGGACAAAGAGATCTGCTGCAAGCTGCCATGAAGGATTGGACAACTTCGAATCAGCAGGTTCAGATGCAAGACAAAGTGCTTACAAATGCTGCCCAGCCTGAAGGAAGCCATGGAGGGCAACAAGGTAAAATGTTGAAGCCCCCTCCTTTCTATGTTTCATTAATCATTGGGGATAAACTAGTACACAATTGCATGATTGATTCCGGGGCAAGTAGCTCAGTGATGCCCAAGCAAATAGCTGATCAAGCTGGGTCTCCAATATGAAGTAATATCTAAAGGGGTAGTGCAATTGGATGGGACAGCAATAACAATAATTGGAGTGATTAAAAACTTGAGTCTTACCTTGCATGCATGTCCAAATGTTGTCTTACAAGATATATCAATCATAGACCTTCCACCACTCTTTGCCCTTTGCTTGTCAAGGGACTTCATAGCCAAGATTGGGGGGTATTTGTCTGCTGATTGGTCTCACATGCTGTTTAGAACAAGGTATGGAACTAAGGCTACAATTAGGTCTGAACCTATTGCAAACTTCCATATTGAGCCTTACACTCCAAGTCAGATTAATGCCAATTGCTCAGCATTTGATCAAGAAGATCACCCTAGTACTGATGAGGCTAACACCAAGGTTGGAAGTATCCTGGACCTAACTCTTGATGAATGGGCAAACAAGATACATGCTTTTGATCCCTATCAAGAAGTCGAAGAATCGAAAGTGGGAGTCTATCAGATACACGAAAAAAATCAACTTGTTCCTAGCATCACCAAGCCAAGCCATAATGATGATAATGAGGTATGGTAGCTGTTTTTGACGGATAAAGGAGTAGGTAAGGCGCAGGAGGTGGAGCCATGCTTGTT
This sequence comes from Taxus wallichiana var. yunnanensis, assembly GCA_018340775.1. Lineage (NCBI taxonomy): Eukaryota > Viridiplantae > Streptophyta > Pinopsida > Cupressales > Taxaceae > Taxus > Taxus wallichiana. The sequence goes on from CM031239.1 coordinate 193,635,523, forward strand.
TCACCTCGAGGCATCAAAGATTATTGACTTTTCTTTTCGATTTTCTTGTTCAAACAACATAGCTGAATATGAGGCCTTGATTCATGGACTTCATTGGGCTAGGAAAAAGGGATCAATAACTTGCAGGTGTTCGGGGATAGCGAGCTAATCGTCAACCAAGTTAGAGGACAACATGCTACGAAGAACGACTTCTTTGAGGAGCTACAAGAATAGGGTATGGGACCTCATTGAGGATTTGAAGCTTTCAACATTATGTCCATACCGGGAAGAAAAATGAAGCGCGGATAGGCTCGCAGCAATTGGAGCAACGTTTGATGTGGTTGATGACAACATCAAAAGTTAAAAACACAGCCACATATCCATGTGATTGTGAGGCCAACAGATTCAGAGATAATAACACCCGGTGGCGGTGTTTGAAAACGATCACAGATCGTCAATTTTTACAAGAAGAGGCTGAATTCTCAGCTAGGAATCGGAGCAGAGACTAGAGCAGCGATGATCGGGATCAAGTAGTGCATTGCGGACAAACTAGCTTCCCAAGGGTTTGTAACGTTGAGTCTATCTTCAACCCTAACGACGAGTTCCGTAAGGAAAAGGCTAACATACTGAGTCAAGAGAGAAGATTGAGCCAATTCCGGTTGGGAAGGCAAAACACTTCAAATTGGTAAAGTGGCCATGGCGAAAGCAGAGAAATCAGATTTCATACTGACTTTGTCAAGAATTTCCAGATGTCTTCGCTTGGAGCTATGAAGACTTGAGAGGATTCAATCCGAATTTGGCACAACATACCATAGAATTGGATCCAGATGCTAAGCCCATCAGGCAGAAGCAGAGACCTGTTAACCCTCACATTGAGCCTCTAATGAAGAAAGAGCTAAATAAGCTAATAGAGGCAAGCATTATATTCCCGATCAAGCACTCAAGCTGGGTTGCTAACTTGGTTCTGGTCAGGAAGAAAAGCAGAGAAATCAGGTTGTGTGTGGACTTCCGAGACCTCAATAGAGCATCTCTCAAAGATCATTACCCGCTTCCTTCAATGGAACAAATATTGCAAGTAGTATCCGGTTCAGAGAGATTCTCTCTCCTAGATGGCTACTCAGGGTATAATCAGGTGATGGTGAAAGAAGAAGACCAATTCAAGACAACCTTCACAACTAAATGGGGCACATATGCTTACAAGAAGATGCCATTTGGGCTGTCCAACGCTAGTGCTACCTTTCAAAGGGCAATGGACATGGCATTCAAAGGCTTGATCAACAAGATAGTGCTGATATATCTAGATGATATCACTGTCTTCTCAAAGAATGCAGCAGACCATCTCTTTCACCTCAGGCAAGTGTTTCAGAGGTGTAGAAAGTTCGGAGTATCTTTGAACCCCAAGAAGTGCATCTTTCTTGCACATGAAGGAAAGCTCCTTGGCCATGTTGTCTCGAAAGAGGGACTGGCAATTGATCCAGAGAGGGTTGAAGCCATAAGAGCACTGCCATTGCCAAGTCACAAGAAGGCTCTTCAAAGTTTCTTGGGAAGGATCAATTTTGTCCATAGGTTTATCCCAGATTTTGCAGCCCTTGTCAAGCCCATCACCAAAATGTTAAAGAAGAGCATGGCTTTTAAGTGGACAAGGAAGGCAAGGAGAGTTTTGAAGCAATCAAAGAAGTTATCTCTCAAGCACCAACTCTCATCAACCTGGACTTCTCCAAGGATTTCATCCTCTATGCATTTGGAGGTGATGACACTATTTTCGCCATGCAGTGCAGCAGAACAAAGATAATGATGAGCAGCCGATTGCCTTTTTAGCTTGTAACCTAGATGATCTGCGAGGTGAGGTACTCTTTTATTTAAAAGCATGTACTTGCAGAATCGAAGCTTGAAGAAATTCAAGCATTTAGTCTCAAACAACAAGGTCCAGATTGCTGGTCTCACATGTCTGGAGTTAAGGACTTCCTCCTCAACAAGGATTTGAATGAGAAAAGGGCAGGTTGGATCACCCGTGTCATGGAGTATGACATTGAGATCAAGATCACCAAGTTGGTAAGAGGAAAGGAGCTGTGTGAGCAGCTGGTTTTAGGGAAGCAAAAGGAAGTATGCTGAACGAAGAAGAGGCTGTTTTGACAGTCCAGACAGCCATGAGCCAAGCGCAATCATGAAGAAGACAATGCTTCCCCCATTCCTTGCTAGACCCAAGGTATTATGCACTTCCTAGGTACAGGCCAGTGCCCCCCAGAGATGAACAAGACCCAAAGGAGATACTTCAAATTACAGGCTGTCCCATATGCCATTGTTGATGGAGTTTTGTTCAAGAAAGATGTAAATGGAGTGCTGCTGAGATGCATTAGCACAGGTCAGATTCAAAGGGTATTGGAAGAGTTTCATGGTGGACCAGCTGGTGTTTATTTTGCGCTAAGAGTGACAACTCTAAAAATTATGAAGGCTGGTTATTATTGGCCTAAAATCTTCAGCGATTACTACGCATGGATCAAGAGGTGTAAGAATTGTGCATTCTTCACAGGAAAAGAGAAGTTTGCTGCCCTTCCATTGCATCCAATCTCAGTTGACCAGCCATTCATGCAATGGGGTTTGGACTTCATTGGAGTCATTAATCCCAATTCAAGCCAAGGGCATAAATGGATTTTGATAGCCACATACTACTTCACCAAATGGACAGGTAGCACTCAAAGAGGCAAATGAGTCTAGCATCTTAGACTTTTATGAGGGAATAACAACCAGATTTGGTGTACCTGCCACAATAATCTCTGATAATGCATTGGCATTCATTGGATCTAAGGTGACTGAGTGGGCTGTCAAGAACGGTATTTACCTAAGCACTTCATCGAACTATTACCCTCAGGGTAATGGCCATGCCAAGTCTACAAACAAGAACTTGTTGAGGATCATTAGGAGAACTCTTGATGAGAATCAGAGGTCTTGGCATACCAAGTTGAAATCAGCCTTATGGGCTGATAGGATCACTCCCAAAAGATCCACAGGTAACTCTCCATTCAGGCTTGTCTATGGAAGAGAGACAATCTTGCCCATGTCACTTGAGTTGCCAACATTGGAACTCATGAAGCAGCTGGATCTACTTGAATTTGACCCCATGGAGGTGAGGTATGCAGAGTTGATGGAGCTGCAGGAGATCAGAAATCAGGCATCCCAAGCAATGGAAAAGGATCAAGCTTTGATCAAGAAGACCTTTGATAGGAAGGCCAAAGATAGATCTTTTCAAGTTGGAGATTTAGTGTTGAAATGGGATGTGGACGGGCAAAACCGGGAAGGCATTCAAAATTTGATGCCATTTGGAGTGGCCCATACATGGTCACGAAGTGCAAAGCAGCAATGCTTTCAATTGGCCTCATTGGACGTTGAAGAAGCTGCAGATTCCGAGTAAATGGTATCTATCTCAAACATTGCTCACGAAAATAAAAGGTTCACCCTTGTAAATATTAGCCTAGATTTCAATTCCTCTAAGTGCGTATGCACATTGTCTTGTTGTAGTTAGGTTTTGTTTCCCTAAGTGCTTTGGGCGCAAGTTTTGTCCCTCCTAGATTGAATTTTTTTGATTCGAGTGTGCTCTCGTAGAGGTTGCGGCATCGATCGGATCATTTCGAGTTATTGTTTATGATTCCATCCCAACGAATCGCTAAAAGACCACCGATCTTACACCTAGCGAGCAGTGACCCGAAAAGTTGCCAAATTGTTATCCAAATTTCACCCCCGAGTTAATTTGATAACATTCATCAAAGTTTTTAGTTCCAAGCAAGTAGATTGATTCAGGGAAAATCGTAAAATTGGCTAAGTCACCTTCAAGGCCACCTTTGGGACAGTTGGAACAATTATCCGTGGAAGGCGCGGATCGGCCGAAAAGCCTCCGGGCGCCCAAGCAGAAGAAAAAGGACATCGGGACAAATGGACGTGAAATGCCCGGATCGGCGAAAGAAAGAAAATTTGTCCGAGTCCTTTCTTTGGGAGCAAGCGGGACAAGAGTGCGCGGAGGACACGAACCGGCCAAATCAAGGCGAGCCGGAAGAATTTGTCCCAGGCAAGCCTTTGGGACATTTGGGACAAATGGACGCGAAGGACGCGAACCCGGCCGGATCGGCGAAACAGAAACTTCAACACAAGGACATCGGGACAAAAGATGCGGTGGACGCAAAAATCCGGCAGCCCGTGGACAAATCACAAGCATGACACGTGTCGCCAAGGAAAAAGGTCCAAAAAGTCACGGGCGAGTTTTGAGCGATCCGAACAATGAAATAGTGCCACGTGTCCAAGTTTAAGGGGCCCACAAGAAAAGCCCTCGAAAAGGTGGAGAGAGAAAATTGCTCGGCGAACCGCAGAGCACGCCACATGTCGTCCCGGATGGCGAGCGGAAAAGAGATTTAAAAATCCGTTTTCGGCTGTTTTGTGCCCTAAATCTTCAGATCATCATATCTTTCGATCCAGAGCTCGGATTTGCACGTTCTTTATATCAACGGAAAGCTGTTGAAGTTCTCTACATGATTCTAGGGTCAATCTTGCATTTTGGTGCAGTTTGGAGGGAGAAAATTAAGAAAACGTCTCTGACGCGTGGTGATAGACAGAAGTAATGCTTCAACAACCAACTTTAATGCAGCAGACAGCTCGCCGCTCCTGTTAGACAACCCGCCGTTTTGCTAGGATCCGCCGCTTCTGTCATAATGAGATGATTTTAAATGCTACCAAGAAGTGGTTGGGGCAGATTCTGGATTTCCTCTCTCTTCCCTCTCTCATTTTCTTGATATATATTGTAAAGACGAGCTCCTTTAAGGGGTCGGACATTCTTGTTTTGCATCCTCCCTTCTTCCCTCACTTGCAAGAGAAATTGTGGAGCTTTCAAACCTCCCATATGGGTTATAATGCCGTCTTTTTGCCTCTTGGCCACTTTATGATATCTTGTATCGACTCTTGAGCAATAATATGTGTTGTGATTGACTCTCGACCCTCTCATGTATTCATTTTTGCCATTTTGATCTCTTATTGCGGTTTGGTTACTGTGCATGGTGTTTGTATTGCGTCTATGTGGTCTACGTGTTAAATTTGCAAAACGAATGTCTAACATTCCTCGGTGCATCACCTTTGTAGTTTAGGTTTTATTCTATGCATTTTCTTACCCTGTCTCCTTGGCAAGTTAGATTAGGTTTTAGTAAACCCTCTGCATTTTTTGTGTGCATCTAAACAGAGGAATAGGAACCAGCCTTCTCTGGAGAATCTTTTCTCATCTTTACAAGTCCCACACTTGGAGAAAGGATTCCATGTTGTGCAATCACACTGGATGCCTGAACATCAACCTAGAAGCCTGATTTGCATCCGTAAGTCTTTGTGAGTCTGCAACAACACATCCCAGATGAATTACCTGCTTCCCATGAAGAATTTATGTTGGTTGTGCGGAAAGAAGTTGATGAAGCCATCATACCTTTCACGATGGATTCAATTAGTAGACTCATAAAGCAAAGCGGATGTTGAGGGATATGGGCTGGTTTAGAAAGTGAAGGCTAACTTCGCCTTTGCTTTGTCCAGAGAGTGGTTACTGATTCGAACCGAGAGAGATGCTATTGTTAAGACAGATGGGAAGATGTTGAATTACATGTTTGACAAGTATATTCAATATCAGAACAAAAAGAAAGTATAAGTGTTACAAATTTGTGAGATCTTCTTTCTTCTCTTCTTCCTTCTCTTATTTCTTATGTTTCCAGATAAAAATGTAAAATTAAAGTTATTGGTTGAAAAACCATTAGTCTAAGTTATTTGGGAATATTCTTTAAGATAGGTGACAAATGTGCACAATTTTAACTTAGCCTCTTGACGCATGTCACTAAAAGAGGAATTTTAGGAAGATGACTGCCAAATGTTACCTTTACTACTTCATTCTCAGTTGAGTTGTAGTTCCCCTTTGTAATTTCCCCTCTACACACTATAAGTAGAGGAAGAACCTATGGGTTTAGGGATTGGAATTCGTAATTAGCATTCTTGTGTTCCGGACTTTGGTGAAACCCCTGATAGCTTCTGCAAGAGGAATAGAGAAGAGATTTCCAGGAGAACTTTTTGTCAATGGTGCATTTTGCTTCTTATTTATTTCTAGATCTATACATAGACTTTGTGTTATTCTCGATCTGGATCTGAAACTATCCTTTGCTTTAAATTATGTATTTAAAAGATCTATTTGTTTTATCTATGTGCATGCGATCAACTCGTGAACTATTGATTGGGTCGCACACCTTATTTCCTTACTCCTCCTGTTTTATGTTGTTTTCCTCTTCTATAGATATTTCTTTTCTCTTACAGCTGCTTACTTGCTAGAAAATTGTCTAGCGATGGTTCATGAGCTACATAGTTGAAGTAATACCAACAAATAGATATTAGGACATATAAGCGACAAAAATTACACGGGAGCCTCATCGGTAAATGAGGAGATTTATCTCATGATCGCCTAGGTTTTCAGTCATGCGAGAAAATCTAGCCAACACATAATCTCTTATCCTTCTCAGTAATCAGTGAAGATGTTCCCATTGATCGCGACATTGATTGAGCGTGCGAACAACACCATGATTAACACAATAATTTTGCACAATTTTCCACTTTTCTGCGGATGATATGGCTTTACTCATTGGACCACCGTTGGATAGAGTGTCTCTCTCATTACATTTAGCTTCAATTAGAACTAGAGTGTCTGTAGTGCTCCAATGGGTTCTACCCTTTTGTGGGGGAAGGACATTTGATTACTTTTTTATGATCTCTACCTATCATCTTGAGGTAAATGGGAATCATCAACATGTGCTGTAGAATGTTCTTGATAATTGATCTCATCATTAAAAATATTGTCTCTAGGGGGACAAACAACTTCTGCATTGTGTACTTGCGTATTTGGAACAAAATCAGGGATGGATGAATTATTGAAGTAAACATCATCATCTGGAATATCATTGTCTTGAAAGTAATGTTGTATATCTTATAAAACTAGGCTTCATAGGAGTTGGGTGATACACATGTTTATCCATGGATAGTTTTTACCCCTGCGATAAATCAAGTGTGAATAAACAAAAATAAAAACTAACCAACACTGGAATTTAAAAGTAATTATGCAACTGAATTATTAGAAAATTACAGAATTTTAATGTGTTTGGAAGAATGGAATATTTGTTGGTCTTAATGTACATGAGTACGATAATATGACAACCATTTCTTTTGTGAAAATGTTGCTGGTTGGAAGGGATTGTTGCATAATTTGATATTTCTTTAAAATGACTACAATACTCTTAGGAGATATAAAAACCTTCAAGTCTATAATTCTTATTTCCTACTTGAATAAATGTAGGAATTAAATTTGCATGTAGATAGCCATTGATAATTTTTTGTTCATTTCACCAAAATTGGGTGAAATTCTCACTCTAATCATGTACAACTAGATCTTTGAAGTTGGTTTTTTCAAATAAATGGAAACCAATCAATAAACACTACTCTACTTCCATAAACTAGAAAAATCATTACATGCATGGGATGCAAAAATGATAGTCAAATTGAAATATGTAGCTTATTATGTCACCCCTGCACCTACATAATACTAATGTATTTCAAACAGGGGTACCTGATTTTGCAGTCTTTATCCCAAAAGATGCGGTCAGATGTGTCAACCTCAATTTATGTGTAGTAATGGATACCTGATACATTGTTGTTAGTTAGAATGGAGCCAAATGTTAATATATTTCCCTCCGTAATGCAACGGTGCATGATTTGGAGGGACACGATTTGGAGGAAAAATATCTGCCTTGGTGCTCGTAGGGCGGGAGGCCTAAAAACATGAAATGCAGAAACAACTATTTACAGCCCCCCACCCATTCGAGTCACTAGAACTGGTCGCCTTATGCATTGGTGCTCCATTTTTTAGGAGATTATGTTTTTGCGGTTAATGGAAATTAAATCTTTCATGGGACCACCTAATTGCACACTTTCTTGCGCATGCCCCCAACATGGGGCCGCTCCTTAAGGCCACATTTCTGCTTTATTGACCCACCTTTCTTTTTTTTAAAAGCAGTACTCCAAAAATTATTTTTCTCCTAAAATCTAAAATGTTTGAAACATCCTTTTCCCTTTTGGTTTTGGAACGTTTAGATTCACTTAATTTTAAAATTAGTTTGAATCTTTAAACTTAGGTGTGTTTTATAGAGAGGGGCTACCTAATTTTCTCATTTGGTGACGTGGATTCCAGCGGAAGAACCACTCAAAGAATGAAAACGAAGCTTCAAGAGGTCAGCACAAATGGTGTGTGACAAAAATAGTCTTTGTAGTAAAACACCACAATATTCATTAATCGAAAGAGAAATTACAAGCCTTTATAAAGGTTTGCCACTATCCCGCAATCAAGGAAACAACCCAGTCCAATTGAAATAAAATTAAGGAAATTAGCTCAAAACCAAATCTGATTTTTAAAACTAGCCAACTGAAAATAATTTAAATTTAGCAATATTTTAGGCGTTGAAGCTGTTTATGGACTGCAAGTCCACTTTTCACTATCCAAATAAAAGAATAATTCCACAAAACAATTACTCTATCCACGATAATATTTATACATCAAAAATACATCAAAAGACGGACGGAAAACCAAATTACATAGCTGAAATTAAGTATTCAAATCAGTAATGAGACTAGCTAAACTTCTCCAAAAATCACTAAAATGGAGATTCCGACATTATAAAATATGAAAATCAGATTATGAAATGAAAATGCAAGTATATGTTCACTAAACCCTCAAACCCTACACCAAAGTAGGTCGCTCCACATTTAGGAAGCAAATAACAATCGAAAATGAATACTCTCCTCAAATCTGCGTTAAAATTTAATACCAAGCAATGATGAAGGGTTTTCGTCCTTCACCAAACCACTAGAAGGGTTTTCGTCCTTCTAGGAAAGCCACACAAGAGGGTTTTCGTCCTCAAGTGGAAGAACAAGGAGCAACAAGCTCTCAATGCTCAAGATTAGGAAAATGCACCAAAACTAGACCCTTAATGATGTCTTAAGACTCCTTTTATATTCCTCCATTGGCACCAAAGCTTGAAAAGGTAAGGCCAACCCCAAGAGATGTTCTTTTCTTTTATTAGCTTCCTTTATTCGACTCTAACTTAGCCAAACTGCTATTAGAGGAAAAAACACTAAAAAAGAATATAAAAATTAGAAAAAACAATGCAAATGGAAGCTCAATGTTCTCCTCCAACTCCTTTACTTCCTTGCCATGGAGAAGGAATGGCAAGAAGTCCAAATAATAGCTCTCAAGTGGGAAAAAGGGACATTATAGTCCTCCCTTCCCAAAATTGCTTGTCCTCAAGCAATTGCAAGTGCCTGGATCCCAAACAAGTTTCAGTTGCTCCCTTTTTGTATAATCACCATCCAAGCATTGGTGACCCACCATCTCTTTCTGTTGTCCCAATCACCAATATAATCTTGCTCTTCTCCTTCAAAATTCAGGATGAGAGGAACTAGAATCCCACCTTTAATTGTACAAAATAGTGCAAGTGTGTCATTGTGTAGAAAATACAATCTCCGGCTATAAAAATGTCTTTTATGAACCAAGACTTCAAGAAGAACAAACTGAAAATGAATAAATCAGCAGACCCCTTTGGTGGAACCATCTTCAATTTGACCCTTGGGTCAAGGTATTTTGCCATCCCATCTTTCTCCCATGTTTAGGCCATTGATTCCTTGAGAGAAATAGCACCATAGTGACTGAATGAGGGCTGTATAGTGACTACAACAGCCATGAAGTGTTTGGTACTTTTTCAACCATGTGATTAGAAGCTCCTTTCTCGGTACCTTATAAGTAAACAAATAGCTGGAAAATTTGTGAACAGCAGTAGAAAGGAGAGTACAACAGATGTAATCATGACATACCTTCAAAGTTTCCCCTTCTATCCATGCTATGGGGCTGGCCACAAGGTTACAACTGATAAAAACTTGGAGAAAGGGCTGGAAATGCTTACATAAAAGCTTATGGCAGCGTACTTGGAATCCAAAAATATGGTAGTCTTACTACCTTCCTCCAAACCAACAACCTCAAGACCATTACCCCATGATTTAGTAGCTTCAAAAGGGACATTCTTATCGCTGTTCGGAATTGTAAATAACTCATAATCTGACTGAAACCAAACCAACATCTTAATTTTTCTCCTAGATGGCTGAACTTGCATATGCCCAATCATAAATAAATTTTTCCAAAGGGCTGATATGTGAGGAAGAGTATCATCATGAAATTTTCCCAAAAATTGGAACCATTGCATTCCCCAAGCAACATTAACTTCAGCTGGCTTAGTTTCAAAAAAACATTACATACCTTGCACCTTTCCATGAAATTTGACAACATGAAGATGCTATGGGTGACCTTGAAGCCTTTGAAATCATCCTTGCTTGACCCCAACCTTCTTTCCAATTCTCCTTTGACAATTTGATGCATATGGCTGCCCAATCCTCCCAACTCTTCCATTTTTATGGATCCATGGGTTAGCCACATAAGAAATGAAAAGTTAGGATCATCATTATGACCCCCACACTTCATGATAGAGTTCTCTTTCATACTGATTTTAAAATCAGATATTCCTCCCTTTGAAGGACTCATCATAGCACCTATATGCCATTTGTGAAAACACCATAGAAATTGAGCCCAAGTGTCTATATGTTCTTTGTGAAAGACAACATTTCCCCCTTACCCCATGAAGTATGATGTGCACAAAGGTGTTCAATCAGCGGTGACAAAAGAGGATACAACATACATGAAACATGAGTACTCCTAACCATCCGTCCATGGTAGAAAATCTGAAATGATACATAGGCAAAAACTGAAATACCTTCATATCATGGGCTGCCCATAACATTCAGAAATTCTGAGTTTAAATCAGCATTCCTTCTTGACATGATTTCCTTGTTGGATGGGATAATTTCTTCCTTGCATTCGTTCCCAAGCTGTTGGTGCTTGTCTTGGGTAACTCTTGGCTTCTTGCTTGGGCTGTGATATCCATCAAACGAACTCCCTTTGTTTGCTGTTAGGAACAGTCCAACCCCTTCATCTTGTTCTTTATGGGGAGTTTCCTTCCATCTCCATGCCCAATTTCTTTTTGTTGAGGTATTATCAACACAACCCCAAATTAATCTTTCAAACATAAATATATCAAGCGGATGGCCAACCAAACTAAAAGAGGAAATGGTTACCTTAGTATGCAAACCATGGGCCTTGGAAAGAGGGTTACCTTTTGTTACTTCAATCTCAGTCCTTGTGCCTAAAGCGACACTTGTCTTGATACATGCATAACTTGGGGGCTTCCGGAAAGGATGTAAGTATCCCTTATCACTCAATGTGCACCTCATTTTGCCCATATTTGTATCAAACTGATTATGATGATGATCAACTCCATATGATGGTGAACTAGGGAGCAATAAATCTGAAATGTATTCGATCCTCGGACTTGCAACAAGACTTTCATCCTCTTTTTCCTTAGCCTCTTTGATACTTGGAGCTTTCTCCCTTTGCACAACCACCGTACCTTGTTCACATGTACTTGGGATATCTTGGTGGCTCTTACCCAAGTTTAGATCTTCATCCTTTGGCTCTTTATTGTCTGCTGTCATAATCAGACCAACAAGCTTGTTGTCCTTATATCCATTTGGACAAAGGTTTCCTTCTTCTTTTCCCACTTGCTCAAGCCTGAATTCATCATGTGCTAAAAGAAAATTAGTATTAACCAAACCATGATCCAAAATTACCTCATATTGTTGAATATCCGGAAAAGGAATGGGAGTAAGGGCTGCAACTTCATCCTTCCTTGGCTCGTGCTTCATTATGTCATCAAACCCTTGTGTCACCAAGGTGTTGTTAGGAGACCCAGCCAAGAGATCAATTGTGACAAGAGGATTAGAGGTTTCTAACCCTCCCAAGGGTTGTTCCCTCTCAATAACCAGCTGCGGCAAAACACTATCTTCCTCATCCTTAGGGGAATAGACATGCCTCTCCTCCCCCTTCTTCAACCAGCTCCATAGCCACTCCTTGCTTTTCCAACAAGATGGGGCTCTCTTCCACTAGGGTAGGGGTATTTTTCCCAAAACCCTTGTGCATGCCTCGAGGCTTGGACCAAGTTCCAATGCCCACTCTTTCTGTTTCCAAATTTATGAATTCTGAAAAGGTTAGGGCATCACGGATCTTCTCTAGAAGGGCTTGATATTCTTCAAAGCTAGTCGCCACCTTGTTGACCTTTGAAACCCTAGGCTCTTCCTTGAATATCCTTCCTCCTTGTAGGCTTTGCATGGTGGAGGCAAGAGAATCTAAGGTACTGTCGGTTTTCTTGCACCTTTATCAATCTTTCCATTGAAACTCTAGGCCTTTGAGAATTGAAATATCCCTTTTGGGGATAAAACTGAAAACTAAGGAAATTAGCTCAAAACCAAATAACCAAATCTGATTTTTAAAACCAGCCAACTGAAAATAATCTGAATTTAGCAATATTCTAGGGCAGCGAACTGTTTATGGAATGCAAGTCCACTTTTCACCATCCAAATCAAAGAATAATGCCACAAAACAATTACTCTATCCACGACAATATTTATGCATCACAAATACATCAAAAGATGGACGGAAAACCAAATTACATAGCTGGAATTAATTATTCAAATCAGCAGACAGACTAGCCAAATCCGAGGGCTAGGAAAAATAGCTAAACTTCTCCAAAAATCACCAAAATGGAGATTCGGCCTTATAAAATATGACAAATCAGATTATGAAATGAAAATGCAATTTTATGTTCACTAAACCCTCAAACCCTACACCAAGGTAGGTCGCTCCACATGTAGGAAGCAAATAACAATCTGAAAATGAATATTCTCTCCTCAAATCTGCCTTAAACTTCAATACCAAGCAATGATGAAGGGTTTTCGTCCTTCACCAAACCACTAGAAGGGTTTTCGTCCTTCTAGGAAGCCACACAAGAGGGTTTTCGTCCTCAAGTGGAAGAACAAGGAGCAACAAGCTCTCAATGCTCAAGATTAAGAAAATGTGCCAAAACTAGATCCTTAATGATGTCTTAAGACTCCTTTTATATTCCTCCATTGGCGCCAAAGCTTGAAAAGGTAAGGCCGACCCCAAGAGATGTTCTTTTCCTTCATTAGCTTCCTTTATTTGACTCTAACTCAGCCGACCTGCTATAAGAGGGAAAAATACTAAAAAGAGAATATAAAAATTAGAAAAAACAAAGCAAATGGAAGCTTAATGTTCTCCTCCAACTCCTTTACTTCCTTGTCATGTTGAAGGAATGGCAAGAAGTCCAAATAATAACTCTCAAGTGGGAGAAAGGGACATTACACCAATCCTACTAGTCTTCCTAACAACTAAGATGTTATCCCTAACAAATAGGATGCACAAACGCAAGAACATAGATATGATAAGATAAAATAAATATATTAAATGTCCAATGAATGACCACAAAAGTAGGTCAATGGGACTGCAACCATACAAAGAAGGTGAATAAGATTCTAGCCAGAGGACCAAAAGGTCCCAAGAACAACCAGAAAAGAGAAGGAAGAAGAGAAGAACAGGCAAAGAGAGAAGCTGGAAAAAGCCTGCAGAAACCAACAGAGCCCGAACATACAGAGGAAGAAAAGGAGGGAAGAGAAGGCAAGAGAGCCCCTCATCTAATAACCAAGGCCAACTGAAAGAAGCTAGTAATGTGCTGAAGCCCGGTATCTGGAGTTGTGGAAGATCTGGAGTGCTGATGCTCGGAAGAAGGATGAACTCTCCGTGTTCGTCTGGTGGATCTCAAAGGCCATCAATGAGAGGGTGGCCTCGACCTCATATGTGACTAGATGTCCCTAGTCTGTGAAATAGCACCCCGAGTTTGGATTGATCTCGTATGGTAGTTAGGATTGGTATCACCCTGTTGCTTAGTGCCCCTCCTAGGAGAGAGCACTGTAAAAAGGAAGTAATCTGCGGAGTAGTCATCTGCCTAGAAGAAGGCTGAAGGGTCTCCTCCCGAAGCCTAAAAGTCTCATGCTAGATAAAGAGCAAGGCACCTCTGGTCATAGTATCTGAAGAATTTAGTGAAGGTAGGACGCTCTCTGAATAGGAGTGGAATCTCCCTTTGATCTCGTAGTAGATGGGGCACCAGAAGATGAAGTGCTCCTCCATTTCGATCTCTTGGAGGGAACAGAGATGACAAATCCGCTCGGAACAGTCAATCTGATGATCACATTCAACACGGAGTCTATGAGAGCCAACCCTAAACTGACCCAGGGAGATGTGAAGGGCGTGCATCCAATGTCGGGAAATATATTGGGGCCGAGAAATAAGACCATTATTGACCTCAAGAAAATGCGTGACATAGAAGGCCATCTTCGAACATAACCCACCCGGGGTTGGTCCAGGTGTACTGAATGAACTGTCTGTAGATATCATCTTTGATGATTTTGTTCAGATCCTGCTTGCCCGGAAGGAGATGGGCAAGAGCATCCAAGGAATAATTGTATGGTGGGAGGTGACCTGTCTGAATACCAATAGACTCAAGAAGTCGTGAAACTTTGGCATACCAACAACGAGATCGACCAAAGTGATCGGCTGAAGCAATGGCCTCCGATGAGCAATAAGCAAGGTAGGGATACCTGTCCTTTCCGGAAAGGAATCAACTAGCCTCCGAATGCGATGTATGAGGGAAACAATGCCAAAAATTGCTTCCAACCTAAAGGGACAAGCACCGAAATCTGCCAAGACGATATTGTGGGGAACCGTCTCCTTGCATCTGATGATACGTCTGAGAAGGAGGATCTAAACTCTCTCCACTGCAGCCCAATCGGACTCAAGGAGGGAAGGCCCCCAAACCTTCGAGCCATAAAGAACCGTGGGCCTAACAAGAGAGTCCGAGAGGGATAACTTGGACAGATGTCCTAGAAGTGATGGCGGAAGCATTGTCTCTCCAAGATTGCCAAGGAGCCATAGCCCTTATTAACCCGAGGCTGGAGTGTCGGTCGTAAAATGAAGCAAGGTTCGAAAAGAGCGCTCCTAAGTAAGTGTAAGAGCTGGTGATCTCAAGCTCCTCTCCCTTGTAGAAGAAATGAAAATCAGATGTCTTCAAGGTATTGAATATCATAACTTTGGTCTTACCCAAGTTAATTGTCAGCTTCCTATGGTCGCAAAAGAGGGATAAAACATCCAACTATCTTTGTAAACCTTCCGCCGAGGAGGCAAGAAGGACCACATCATCCACAAAGAGGAGAATATAGATCAGGACCTAGTGGAGAAGACAACCGTCACCCTCTTGGATGTGGTCCCTGAGAAAATCCTCCAACTCATCCATATAGATGCTGAACAATGTAGGAGACAAAGGGCAACCCTGCTTGACCCCAATGGTACTCCTGATGAAGTTAGAGAGCCCAATAGCAGTGCGGAGACGGCCCAAAACCTCCTCATAAAGGCGCATGATGGCAGCTAAAAGAGTCTCGGAAATGCCAATCTCTTTGAGCCTCTGGAAGAGAGCTTCTCACAGAACAGAGTCAAAGGCTTTTCGAAGGTCGACAAAGCAACAAAAGACCTTGGAAGAGCGATGACGTGCTTCCTCGATGATGGCCCAAAGAGTGAGGATGTGGTCAATGGTCTGGTAGGTTGGTCAAAACCCCTCATGTCCACTAGCTCTGCAGTGATTCTGGTCCAGAAACTCTAAATTTGCATGTGAAGTATAGTAGCATATATCTAGGCGAATGTGTGACCCACCATGATTGTTCTGTAGTTGTTGGGATCAGAGGTAGGACCCGATTTGTGGATGGGGTGAATAATGTGGTGGGACCAAGACCCCAAAAACTTGTACAAACCACTTGGTTGAAGAGATCCACTATATAGCTGTTAAGGATGCCAAGTTCCTGCTTGAAAAGTTCTTCCTGGAAGCCCTCCTCATATGCTGCTTTGCTTATTCATGGCTGAAATGGAATTTTTAACATTCGTGTGGGTGAAAATGTGGCAAGTAGAAGGTGGGGATACCACTCGGATCTGGGGTTGGCTAGGGACGTCGTAAAGAGTAGAGGTATGAGAAAACATGGAGTGGTATCCGAGTCCGTGGTGGAGGGGGGTATCTTTGGGGAGAATAGTACACCAGAAATGCTTGGGGGAGTAAAAGGGACTCACAGAGCTCCTGCCTCCGTCGAGAGATGAAGATATGTTTCTTGTGGCGGAGGAGGTGGCGATAAGTAGACTTGAGAGAGGGAAAGGATGGGAGAGCATGGATGAAGCAAAGCAAAGTTACCGGTGAAGGGATTTACAGTCCTCATCATACCATTGGTTCATGGGGCAAGTTTTTCTACTATGATGGGTGAGAGTGATGTGGGGGTAGGAATTTGAGGCAACCTCATGGATAATGGAAGAGAGGAGGTTGTACTTCGTGTTCGTGGGGAGCGAGGTGAACTGAGGCTCAGGGGGAAGAAGTTGACGAAGGTGGGAAGAAAAGGTTTCAGGTCACCCTCACCAAGCTTCAGAATAGTACGTGGAGGGCAGTGAAAGTGAGGCAGGACTAGGGGATCAATTTGCAAAGAGAAGGAAAGGGTAGCATGATCAACAAGAGGGATGGGGGAGACGGAAAGGTGGTGGATGTGAGGAACCAGGTTAGGGGTGGTTAGAATGTAGTCCACTATGCTAGCCCCTCCACCGTGAGGTGTACAAGTGAAGAACCTAGAGTCGGGAAAGCACAAAAGACCATTCAGAATCAGCAGCTCATGAGACTCTCCCATCTGTAAGAGATGCCGACCACCCTTTCGACTCTCTCCGAATACCAATGGAGTCGGGATCCATCTCAAAGGCACAAAGCACATCATCACTAGTCGTGGGTTTTTGATTCGCGCATTAAAGTTCCCCAAGATGAAGACCTCTCCAACCCCGAGAACCGTGAGATACTGTTAGGGAAATTATGAATGGCATAAGGGGAGGAAGTAGGGGAAAGTAGAAAACCGCTATAGAGAAAAACTATCAATAGTTCCTAACTAATAGATAAACTACATCCGTTATAAGAAGGATTCCCTCTCACCCAACCAACTAAGAGAGACTCTAGGAAATGGTTAGCAAGAGTGAAAAACAATTACTTCTCACTTATTACAATGCTCATAAAGTAATACCAAAAACTATAGGCTAAAATATAACCTAAGCTATATCCTATGCTACCTTATTACTTTTCCAATGAGACACTTTAGGTGAGAAATTATAGTAATGAAATAGTAAATGGTAAAATAAAACAACAAAAAAATTACCTCCAAATTTATGTTAAACGATGTCAAGGTGTCATATGAGCAGAAAGACCCTAAATAGTAGGGGAGACATCTAGCCCCACCTCTCAAGCAACCTCTAAAAATTAGTGGTAAAAAATTTCAGGCCTCCTACTTTACATGGGAAGATTCATTTTGTTCCAGTAGTAGGTTCAAATTTTTAGATGGGACTAATCGCCGCATACATGTAGGAACAGAAGCCCTCGCATGAGACCACACCCCTAGCTTATGTTTTTCCTTTGAGATTTGGTTGAGCCCCATGTTTAAGGTTGTTTTTGGTTTAAATTTCCTCGGTACTCTTAATCTCAAAAATATAAGTTCCTAGCCCCAAACAAAAACTTCAAGGTCAAGGGCATTTTGACTCTTGATGGATGAGGAGACATTATTATTCATGACTCTCTCTTGGGATCCACGTGCTAGTATGTGATTATCTACTATACTAGCGAGTTGCAGTTGTAAAATATCTTTTGCTTTGCTTTTGTCTAGGCTGCAGAGATCCAAAGGCCATGGCTGCTCCATACCTTGAGTAAGCCGGGAATAGCATACTTGATTAGGCCTAGCCACCTAACAACAATTCCATCTCCATCCATTGCAACTGCCTTGAATAATCTCCCTTTAGATGTTTGAGTTCCTAAAGGCCCTTCACACGAAGAGTGTAGAGCAAAAAGATTTGAACCTCCGCTGTCCATCACTCCAAAATGATTCATTGTGACTGAAGAGGAATCTAGTTGGGTTGGTGCCATAGTCATATGACCAACAACTTGTGAGATTCCAACTTTAGATTGCTTGAAGGGCCTATCTTTCTTCACTTGAAGAAACAAATACCACTAGATGACTTAGCCTCGTAATATCCCCTTTTGGGATATTATCCAAATATGCAAATTAATTCGCTGAATCGACTCTAGAAGGACTAAACCCTCCTAGTTTGACCTCAAATAATCCAATGTTAGCTTCAATACAACCCAAAAAGGGGTTGGAGTGAGCCAAGGTGGTGGATTAGATGGGAGAACCAGTTAGGAAATTAATCACTTCAAATCTGAAATTAATTGCAGCAGTGAATTAATTAAAAATGCACCATAACAACTGAAACTTAGAAAATTCATAACTTGCTCAATATTCCATATTTTGTCCTCAAATAAAATGCAAAATTTTCTATAAATCAAGGGCTTTCCAACGAGCTACCAATCTGGATTTTTGAACCACTGTAACCCTTCAAAAACAGCCCTCAAAATCCCAAACCCAGTCGCTAGGGTTAGAATAAAATCAATAAAAATATTTCAGCCTTTCCACAAGCTTCCAAACACTCCAAAAATCACTCCCTTTGCTCAGAAATAATTTATAGACAAATCAGATTTCTAAATCTGATTATACACAGCTGAAAACAATTATTAATCAAACCCCAGTCTGCTGCAATCTTTAAAAATTCATATCTTCCTCCAAACTACTCCGATTTGGGCAAATGAGATATGCCCGGACTCGGAAAAATACAAGGAACAAGATGAACCAAACCAAATTAGAACAACAGTAGCTAAACTCCCAAAATAGTCAAAATAGCAAGTCGCCTAGGGCAAAATAAATTGCTGTTTGCACATAAATTAATTCCAGCACTTGTATTACTCTTAAAACCCTCAAATATGGTCACACATACTCACAAAATTATGCTAAATCAGATCAGATTGCAGATCTAGCTCAAAAGACTCTAAAACATGCCAAACAACCTCCCATGCAAGTCGCTTTAGCTCTAGTAAAAGCAAGAGGGAATCGTGAACCAAGTCGCCAATCCTATAATGGAGAAACAATGCATAACACACACTTCAAAAGGAGCACAATAGAGAGAACAATGGAATCTTCAATATTCTTCAATAATGGATCCAAATGAGAGAGCACAATGCAAGAACTAGGGCATACATCCCAATACTCCAAGCATGGAGTGAAATCAAATGATCAATCAACATGCTCATCCAAGGAAATGTGACCCCTTCTTATAGAATAAGAGGTGCAAATGCCAATGTTTTCCCTCTAAATAAAAAGTATTTAATAAACCACTACATGTGCACTTTATTTAATTTCTTAATTTAATATTAAGAAATTCCTATCCTATGTGCACATTCTAAACTACCTAGAACTTCCCACTTGTTGCGCTAGACACACCAAGGGGTTACAATGCTTAATAAAAAGAGTGAATCGATTAGGTAGTAATGTCTCAAAAAGGGGGACATTACTGCCTCCTTGTAAATCTTGGATGAGTACTCTCCTCCCATTGGCCGAGCCATACATATCGTTTATATATGTGATACAACCAGTTATTTTGTCGAGTTCTCAAATTTCTCATCCTGCTTTACCTTGAAAAATACTTTATTTGAAGATGGTATGTGAAGACGGTGTAGCACTTCTACCCCAAAATTACCTAAACATTTCCAATAATTCCTCAAAGGATAGGGAAGATCAAAATGCTTAGCTGCAGGTGGCTTACAACATATAATCTGATTGTGCATAGACTAGGGGATGCTCATACCCTACCCCTGCGGATTCGAACCTGTGCTCCCACTCAAGAACAAGACCCACACTTATCGGTTCCACTCGGGCATGCGAGGAGAAATGCAAGGGTTGTAAGGATGGCTCATACCCTACCCTCTTGTAATGTCTCTTTTTGGGGAATCTCCGGAAATGACCCAAAGCTGGTTATGAAGGATTGAAATCAGAACTAGGGAAGATTGTAGATGACTGAAAATTCGCTATGAAACCCTCAACACACTTCCAATACTTTGCTTCTAGGGTGGCGACCTCTTAGGAAAATTCAAACACACTTTTCTAGGCACAAACTTCACTCAAACCTTTAGGAAATAGGGTCAAAATTTCTAAGAAATAACCAACAATTGTTAGTGCAAAGAGAACGGATTTTGGAAGCCCGCAAGTTCTATTTTAAATTTATCATGAAACCCTTCCACTGCTGATTTAAATAATAATTTCCAGAACTGAAATAACACTCATATACACTCAAACAATTGATAGAAATGGAAGATTTCACCTTTAGAAATTATGGAGAATACAATCATACAAATTGATCACATAAAATCCAACATCACCCGAAACACTCTCCCAAGCAAGTCTATTAGGGCATAAATCAGTTATAACCAACAATGAAGTGTAGAAAACCAAGTGTAGTGCGGGGTTTCGTCCACACCAACTTCTCCACAAGGGTTTTCGTCCTTGGGAGGGTATCAATCAAGGATTTTTCATCCTTGAGAGAGATGGAAAAGGTGCTTAACAAGCAATCCTTCACCAAGATATGAAAATTCACCAAAAGCACGACTCTCTAATGGCAAAGCAAGCTCCTTTTATAACCATAAGGAGTGCTTTTACAATGCAAAAATGATGGCCTCCCCCTTAATAAAAAGAACTTTTAAATATCTAATTAGTATTTGGAGCCGACATACTTAAAATACTTTTATTTACTCACTACATAAGTTCTTATATTGGAGTTCTAGGCTTCCCGATAGGATACATGATAACAATAAAAATACCAACAATAAAAATGTAATCAGAACTTCCCCTTGCTTTCTTCCTTAATTAAGTCGAACCACGGGGAGAAGAATGAGTTAAGGTCTTCAAAAAATCAGCCTTCAAAAAGGGACATGACATTCCCCCTTCCCAAGATTGCTTGTCCCCAAGAAATTGTAAATTTGGATGCTCCAAGATAGTTGCTCCTTCCCATGTAGCATCTTCAAGTGGTAGATCCTTCCAACATACCAAGTACTCACGGATACTCCAGTTCCTTAGCTTCCTCTCCCGAACATCAAGGATGGTTTCTGGAATAAGAATGATCTTCCCTTCCTCATCTAAAGGGGGCAGCTGTGGTGAAGGAGTAATATGCTTCCCCAATGCCTTCTTAAGACAAGAGACATGGAAGACATCATGGATCTTGCTCTCGGTGGTAGCTCAAGATGATATGCAACCTGTCCTATCTTTTCCTTCACCTTGTAGGGCCCATAAAACCTTGGTTTTAACTTCTCAGCCCCACTTTGTTTAAGTGAGGACTGTCTATAGGGCTGCAGCCTTAGGAAAACCAAATCTCCCACTTCAAAAGATCTCTCTATGCGTTGTTGGTCTGCATATTGTTTTTGCTGATTTTGAGCTTGTTGGAGGTTCTCCTTGAGTGCTTTCAAAATGTCTTGACTCTCTTGGATCATATTTTTAGCACCAAGAACCCTACTATCCCCAATGATCAAGTACATGAAGGCATCATAACCGTAGAGTGCTCTAAAAGGGAACATTCCAATGGATACATGAAATGTTGTATTGTAACAAAACTCAGCCAAGTGAATCCATTTTATCCAAGTTGATTGCTGAATGGAAATATAATTTCTCAAATATCCTTCCACCCATTTATTCACAATCTCAGTTTGCCCATCGGTTTGGGGATGGTAACTAGTGCTTGCGAGTGATTTCGGTGCTGGATAAGTGGAAAAGATTTTGTATAAATATGCTCATAAAGCGGCGGTCCCTGTCACTAACAATGTTCCGTGGAAGCCCATGAAGTCTAAATATTTCTTGAAAAAACACATCAGCAACCATAAGGGCATCATACTTGGTGGCAAGTGGATGAAAGTGGGCATTTTTGTTAATCTATCCACTACAACATATAAGCAACTCTTACCTTGGGCTACGAGAAGCCCCATAATGAAATCCATGGAAATACTTTCCCATTTTTGAGAAGGAATGGGAGGACGTTGTAACAACCAAGCTGGAAAATTGTGTTCTCCTTTGTTTTGTTGGCAAGTCACACACTCTCGCATGTGTTGCAAGACATCCTCCTTGAGCCTTTCCAAAAGAACCTTTCACGGATTTTTTTGTATGTCTTAAAGTATTTTTGTTACCAGCTAGAGGTGAGTCATGAGCAGCCCTCATTATCCTTATTCTCATCTTGGAATCTGGTATCAAAAAGATACTATTCTTAAAGAGGATCAACCCATCCATTACCTTGTAGTTTTCCGCCACTATATACCCGCCCATGATGATGTCAATAGCAAACTGATTTTTGGCATACTCAGCTGTGATAATATTTTTCCAACCAGCTGTTATGTGAGAACGCAAACCACGATGTGATTTCCAAGCATTTTCCATTGTACTCCCTTCATCCTTTATACTTTGAATTCTGATGTCTTTGTCTTTGTCATAGAATTTCAGTTCTCTATCATGATAATTGAGGGTGAATTCCCCCAAGGATTGCAGCCATTGAACTCCAAGAACCACTTCATCATTAGCTAACTTAATCACAAAAAATCATCACATACCTCATATTTTCCTAGGAGTGACAGTTGTCCCATTCTCTTTGTGCAAGGTATGGTGGTCCCATTGGCAATGGTTACTTGGAAGCCTTCAAAACTCTTCACCCTCAACCCAAGCTTGTTTGCAAGTCCTTCATTGATGAAATTATGAGTGGCACCACTATCAATGAGAACTACCACTTCATGATGATGTACCCTCTTACCCGGAAGGAATGGTATGCTTGGGCACCACATAGAGATGTAAGAGTGCTGGTTATTATTGAATCAGACTTTGGTGTACCTTCTTTTCCTAGCTCAGAAATTGCTGCCACTTCTTCCTCTTCTTCATCCCCTCCATCATTGGACGTCACTTTTATGTAGTGTATTCACTGGTGTTACTCGATTTCACCCTGAAATCTGCGACTACCCTATTCGAAAATTTTTCGTACTTTTAAAATAATGGGTCGTTTTGTGTTTTTATTGCCTGAAAGTTCTTATATTGCGTCAAGATAATCCCAAAGAGCCATATTAGCCTTTTTCGCCAAATACCCAGATGCCCAAAATTGTTTTATTCTGTCGTCGGGATTTGTCTGCGGGAAATTTGTATTTAATTATTTTGAGCCCCGTATGAGGCTATTTGCGCTCTGTTTTAACTCTATTATGAGCGAATATGTTATTATTCCTATGTGCCAGAAGGGTTTTAACTTGTTTTAAGTTTTGGGCTTTATTTGTAACTTTTGACAATTTTTCGTGTTTTTGTGGTGTCCCGTTTCGTTTTCTGTGAAATTTCTCTGGAGCAATTCCTTTGCCGGGTAAGCCCGATTTTTGGCCTGGAGCAGCTGGAAAACATATACGCACATTATGCCCGGAGGAAGTCGCCATCGGAGGTCCGGATCACTAGGAAAAAGCGAAGTCGTGCACAGAAAAGCCCCTGCGGGTATGGGCGCATTTTTGGAAAACAAGGGATTTAAGCTGCGATGGGAAAAATATAAGCCGCAGGCAGGGTGGGAATTTTATACCTGCCTAGCAGGGTACTTTTTCTCGTGTTATAAAAGTCACTTAAGCTGCAGTGGGAAAGTTAGAGGCCGCAT
Organism: Taxus wallichiana var. yunnanensis; assembly: GCA_018340775.1. Taxonomy (NCBI): domain Eukaryota; kingdom Viridiplantae; phylum Streptophyta; class Pinopsida; order Cupressales; family Taxaceae; genus Taxus; species Taxus wallichiana. Next base: position 193,659,161 of record CM031239.1, read on the forward strand.
GGCGGCGGGAATTTACTGCCTTGCAGGGTAAAAATTCCCATGATAAAATAAAAAGAAAGTGACTTAAGTGAAATCATGGGATTTTAGTGCTTGCCTTGCAGGGTAAATAATCCCATTGTCAAAGTCAAATCACTTAAGTGGATCACGGGATTTTGGTGCCTGCCTTGCAGGGTAAAGAATCCCATTGTGAAAAAATTCTTAAAAATAGAATTACATGTGCAAAAAGTGTGCCCCCTTTGGTGAGAGAATGGCAGCCTTAAATTGATTATTTTAATCAATCTATTCTCTCAAAAAGTGTGCCCAAGCTCGGAGGAAGTCAACAAGTCAAAGTTGAAATAAAAGAAAGGATTTAAAAACATTAAATTTAATTTATTTAATGGCTGCCCTCTTCCTCTCAAAAAGTGCGCCCCATTTGGGTATTATTTAATATTTTTTAAGGCATTAAAACATTAAATTAATTTCTATTTTCGGTGGCTATGGTCAAAGCACACTTTGTGAAGCTTGAGTGAAGTGCTGTGTGAAGGATTAAATTGGATTAATTTAATTTATTGGATGGCTGTCCTTAAACATGCTATTTTTAAAAGAGAAAAGCATGATTTTTAATTAATTAATTGCCTTTAATTGTTAGGGCAATTATTAATTATAGAATTGTGAAGGTTATATAAGCATGGGCAGCCATATGGGTGAATTATTCAAATCACAGGTAAAGAATTGCAGCCAAGTGGAAAAGTGCGCCCCCATTAGAGGAAGGATTTTGCTCAGACAAGGTGACAACAAGGCTAAAAGCTTCCAGATTTGGCGCATGCTTTGAAGGAGGTTGATCTTTGTCTGCATAATTGTTTCCACAGGTGTTACAGGAGCTCAGGTGTTGATTGAAAGGATTCATGCTCTCTTTATGTGCAAATTAAACACCATTTTTTGGGGCAGCAGGCTTGAAAAGTGCAGATTTTTACAATTAAAATTCACTATTCATGCTCGGTGGCCATTTTTGTCTGAATAAATTGCAGGAATTCATTACAAGTGCTTTACAAAAGAAAAGGAGTTTTTATCAATGTCCAACACATTGCAAATATCCTCCGAATCAAGAATTGTCCGAGATGTGCACCGGTGTTGAAGAAATCCGGCCAAGTAAGAAGAAAAGAATTATTCATACGAAGATAGACAAAGCTATGGCGAAAAGAGATGAAAAAGAAAGCACGATGGAGTCACGCATTGCTTCCAAACTTGCAAACATAGGAGACAGATCTAGGCCCGGAACCTCCGCCGATTTGATTGATAGATCCAGAGCGGGAAAGACTTCACTTATGCGTGCGGTCAAAAGCAAAGTGGAATTATCCGAGCTAGAGCGTTTCCATATACGGCCCAATTGCTAGCGTTCATGATGGAGTGCTAGATCTTATCATCCTTCATCCAGATCGGTGCGTGATGCTTGGGAAAGACAATAATTCTTTTGGACGCAGAGTTCATCAATTATTGTTTCAAGATTCCAGTCGCGAAAGGTGGTGACTTCTATTAGCATTCGGGATGTTGACGGAAAGAGATGGGAGAAGCATAGAGCTGATTGCATTAGCATCATGAATAGCCGATACATGAAGAAGTCTAGATCTCCTTCAAAGTTCTTGAGAACTCTTCCACGGTCCAATTTGGTGCGGGAGGCGAGATGATGTCGTCAAATTACTATGCAGATGAATGACGGCGGCGAATGCCTACACTTTCCGTACATGGATGTATGCTTTCATTAGGACCATTAAAATCAACAAGGTTGGTTCTATAATCAATTGGTCGGAAATTATTAAGCAACAACATCGGTGAGCAACTCCGAGCGTGAAGCGTACTTTCGGCTTCAAGATGACTTCATACTTGGTGTATCTTGCCTGCACTTCACAAGGCGTATTTTCCAAGTTTGGATAGATGTGGTGTTCTTTCCAAGGATCCCATTTTCGAGTGCTACCATGCACCTTTACATTGCACCTACAAAGTAGAAAGACTTCAAAGTGATCAACGATGACTTCTTCTACGATTTCATCTGCAAGCTAGACAAAGACTTGAAGGCCAACAGGTAAGCAAGGAAGCGTGGGAAGTCGTGTCCAAGATTGGCGATCTATTCATTCAATTTGCAGATTTCACATACCTCGGGGTTACGGGCTTTTCTCGGAGAACCAACAAAGATGCCCGGGTATCATTTGAGACTCACAAAGACTCCCGGATGCAAATCAGGCTTTTAGGTTGATGTTTAGGCATCCAGTGTGATTGCACAACATGGAATCCTTTCTCCAAGCGTGGGACTTGTAAAGATGAGAAAAGATTCTCAGAGAAGAGAGAAGGTTTGGTTCCTATTCCTCTATTCGAGATGCACACAAAAATGCAAAAAGGTTTGCTAAAACCTAATCTAACTTGCAAGGAGACAGGGTAAGAAAATGCATAGAATAAAACCTAAACTACAAAGGTGATACACCGAGGAATGTTAGACACTCGTTTTGCAAATTTAACACAGACCACATAGATGCAATACAAACACCATGCATGAGTAACCAAACTACAATAAGAGATCAAAATGACAAAGAATGAATACATGCGAGGGTCGAGAGTCAATCACAACACATATTATTGCTCAAGAGTCGATACAAGATACATTGCGGTGGCAAGAGGCAAAAAAAGCGGCATTCAACCCATATGGGAGGTTTGAAAGCTCCACAAGTTCTCTGGCAAGCGAGGGAATAAGGGAGGATGCAAAACAAAAATGTTCGACCCCTTAAAGGAGATCCTCTTTACAATATATATCAAGAAATGAGAGAGGGAAGAGAGAGGAAATCTAGAATCTGCCCCAACCACTTCTTGGTAGCATTTAAAATCATCTCATTATGACAGAAGCGCAGATCCAAAGCAAAACGGCGGCGGGTCGTCCTAACAGAGCGGCGAGTTGTCCGCCGCATTAAAGTTGGTTGTTGAAGCATTACTTCTGTCTATCACCACGCGTTAGAGACGTTTTCTTAATTTTCTCCTCAAACCGCACCAAAATGCGAAATTGATCCGAGAATCATGTAGAGAATTTCAATGACTTTCGTTGATATAAAGAACGTGCAAATCCGAGCTCTGGATCGAAAGATACCAAGGTATGAAGATTTAGGGCACAAAACATGCAAGAACAGGTTTTAAAATCTTTTCCCGCTCGCCATCCTGGGACGACACGTGGCAGGCCCTGATTCGCTGAGTAATTCTCTCTCTCCACCTTTCCGCGGGATTTCCTTTGAAATTTCCTTGTGGGCCCTTAAACTTGGACACGTGGCACTGTTTCATTGGTTCGGATCAGTGCTCGAAAACTCGCCCCTTTGACTTTTTGGACCTTTTTCCTTGGCGACACGTGTCATGCTGTGATTTGTCCACGGGCCTGCCGGATTTTCGCGTCCACCGCGTCTTTTTGTCCCGGATGTCCCAGTGCTTCGCGGGACAGAATCCTCCGATCCGCCCGAAATGGGCTTCCTCGTCCCTTTTCTGCCGGTGACACGTGGCGTGATCTGATTGGCTTTCGGCCCTTCGCCATATCGCGTCCCGCGCATCCCTTTGTCCCACTTGTCCTTGTGCTGAAGTTTCCTGTTTCGGCCGAACCGGCCGGTTCGCGTCCTTCGCGTCCATCTGTCCCAAATGTCCCAGTGCTGTCTGGGACAAATTCTTCCGGTTCGCCCGATTCGGCCGGTTCGCGTCCTCCGCGCACTCTTGTCCCGCTTGCTCCCGGTAAAGGACTTGGACAAATTTTCTTTCTTTCGGCCGATCCGGGCATTTCGCGTCCATTTGTCCCAGATGTCCCTTTTCTGTTTGGGCCGCTGGAGGCTTTTCGGCCGATCCGCGCCTTACGCGTATAATTGTTCTAACTGTCCCAAAGGTGGCCTTGAGCAGGACTTAGCCAATTTTACGATTTTCCCCTGAATCAATCTACTTGCTTGGAACTAAAAACTCGATGCACGTTATCAAGTTAACTCTGGGGGGTGAAAATTGGATAACAATTTGGCGACTTTTCGGGGTCATCTGCCTGCTAGGTAGAAGATCAGTGGCCTTTTAGCGATCCATTAGGCATGGAGTCATAAGCAATAACCTGAAATGAGCCTGATGTTGCAACTCCCTCTACGAGAGCACACTGAACTGTAAAAAACTCAATCTAGGAGCGACAAAACCTACGCCAAAGCACTTAGGGAAACTAAAACCTAACTACAACAAGACAATGTGCATACGCACTTAGAGGAATTGAAATCTAGGCTAATATTTACAAGGGTGAACCTTTTATTTTCAGTAGCAATGTTTGAGATAGATTCCATTTACTGGAATCTGCAGTTCTTCACCGTCTAATGAGGCCAATTGGAAAGCATTGCTGCTCTTGCACTTTGTGACCATGTATGGGCCACTCCAAATGGCATCAAATTTTGAATGCCTTCCCGGTTTTTCTCTGTCCACATCCCATTTCAACACTAGATCTCCAACTTGAAAAGATCTATCTTTGGCCTTCCTATCAAAGGTTTTCTTGATCAAAGCTTGATCCTTTTCCATTGCTTGAGATGCCTGATTTCTGATCTCTTGTAGCTCCATCAACTCTGCATACCTCACCTCTATGGGCTCAAATTCAAGTAACTCCAGCTACTTCATGAGTTCCAATGTTGGCAACTCAAGTGACATGGGCAAGATTGCCTCTCTTCCATAGACAAGCCTGAATGGAGAGTTACCGTGGATCTTTGGGAGTGATCCTATCAGCCCATAAGGCTGATTTCAACTTGGTATGCCAAGACCTCTGATTCTCATCAAGAGTTCTCCTAATGATCCTCAACAAGTTCTTGTTTGTAGATTCGGCTTGGCCATTACCCTGAGGGTAATAGTTCGATGAAGTGCTTAGGTAAATACCATTCTTGACAGCCCACTCAGTCACCTTAGATCCAATGAATGCCAATGCATTATCAGAGATTATTGTGGCAGGTACACCAAATCTGGTTGTTATTCCCTCATAAAAGTCTAAGATGCTAGACTCATTTGCCTCTTTGAGTGCTACTGCTTCTATCCATTTGGTGAAGTAGTCTGTGGCTGTCAAAATCCATTTATGCCCTTGGCTTGAATTGGGATTAATGACTCCAATGAAGTCCAAACCCCATTGCATGAATGGCTGGTCAACTGAGATTGGATGCAATGGAAGGGCAGCAAACTTCTCTTTTCCTGTGAAGAATGCACAATTCTTACACCTCTTGATCCATGCGTAGCAATCGCTGAAGATTTTAGGCCAATAATAACCAGCCTTCATAATTTTTAGAGCTGTCACTCTTGGCGCAAAATGGCCACCAGCTGGTCCACCATGAAACTCTTCCAATACCCTTTGAATCTGACTTGTGCTAATGCATCTCAGCAGCACTCCATTTACATCTTTCTTGAACAAAACTCCATCAACAATGGCATACGGGACAACCTGTAATCTGAAGTATCTCCTTTGGGTCTTGTTCATCTCTGGAGGGCATAGTCCTGTCTGTAGGAAGTGTATCATATTCTGAGTCCAACAAGGAGTAGGCACATCATCATTTTCATGTTCTTGGCCATCCTGTAGTACCAAGACAGTCTCTTTTTCATCACCTGCTTCAACCTGTTGACTCAAGGCTAGCTGTTCACATAGTCCCTTTCCACGTACTAGTTTGGTGACCTTGATCTCGATGTCATATTCCATGACACGAGTTATCCACCCTGCACGCTTCTCATTCAGATCCTTGTTTAGAAGGAAGTCCTTGACTCCCGCATGAGAGACCAATAATTGGATCTTGTTGTTTGAGACTAGGTGCTTGAATTTCTTTAAACTCCTGATCACTGCAAGTACATGCTTTTCAATGAAAGAGTATCTAGTTTCGTATTCCTCCAAGCCTTGACTGAAGAAAGCAACTGGTTGTTCTAATCCTTCTTTGTTTTGTTGTGCCAGGATTGCAGAAATTGTGTCTCCACCACCGAAGGCATATAACACGAAGTCCTTGGAGAAGTCTGGATTGACGAGAGTTGGGGCTTGAGATATAGCCTCTTTTATTGCCTCAAAACTTGCCTTGCCTTCAGATGTCCACTTAAATGCCATGCTCTTCTTTAACATCAACGTTATTGGCTTTACGAGAGCTGCAAAGTTTGGAACAAACCTGCGGACAAAATTGATCCTTCCCAAGAAGCTTTGAAGAGCCTTCTTGTGACTTGGCAATGGCAATGCTTGAATTGCTTCAACCCGTTCTGGGTCAATCGTCAACCCTTCCTTTGAAACAATATGGCCTAGAATTTTTCCTTCATGTGCAAGAAAGATGCACTTCTTGGGGTTCAAAGATACTCTGAACTTTCTACACCTCTGAAACACTTGCCTGAGGTGAAAGAGATGGTCTGTTGCATTCTTTGAGAAGACAGTGATATCATCTAGATATATCAGCACTATCTTGTTGATCAAGCCTTTGAATGCCATGTCCATTGCCCTTTGAAAGGTAGCACCAGCGTTGGACAGCCCAAATGGCATCTTCTTGTAAGCATATGTGCCCCATTTAGTTGTGAAGGCTGTCTTGAATTGGTCTTCTTCTTTCACCATCACCTGATTATACCCTGAGTAGCCATCTAGGAGAGAGAATCTTTCGAACCGGATACTACTTGCAATATTTGTTCCATGAAGGAAGCGGGTAATGATCTTTGAGAGATGCCCTATTGAGGTCCCGGAAATCTACACACAACCTGATTTCTCCGCTCTTCTTCCTGACCGGAACCAAGTTAGTAACCCAGCTTGAGTGCTTGATCGGGAATATAATGCTTGCCTCTATTATTAGCTTATTTAGCTCTTTCTTCATTAGAGGTTCAATGTGAGGGTTAATAGGTCTCTCGCTTCGCACGATGGGTTTAGCATTTGGATCCAATTCTATGGTATGTTGTGCCAACTTCGGATTGAATCCTCTCAAGTCTTCATAGCTCCAAGCGAAAACATCTGGAAATTCTTGGCAAAGCTGTATGAAATCTGATTTCTCTTGCTCAGTGGCCACTTTACCAATTTGAAGTATTTTGCCTTCCTCAACCAGAATTGGCTCTGAATCTTCTCTCTTGACCTGTATGTTAGCCTTTTCCTTACGGAACTGGTCGTTAGGGTTGAAGATAGACTCCAATGTTACTAAACCCTTAGGAAGCTTGTTTGTCTGCAGCTGCACTACTTGATCCCCATACTGCTGCTCTAATCTGTCCTGATTTCTAGCTGAGAATTCAGCCTCTTCCTGTAGAAAATTGACGATCTGTTGATCGTTCTCAAACACCTGCCAGCTTGTGTTATTATCTGGAACTGCTGGCCTCACAATCACATGGATATGTGGCTGTGTTTTTTCCCTTTTGATGTTGTCAACCACATCAAACGTTGCTCCAACTGCTGCGAGCCTATCCGCGGCTTCATTTTTCTTCCTGGGTATGGACACAATGTTGAAAGCTTCGAAATCCTCAATGAGGTCCCATACCCTATTCTTGTAGCTCCTCAGCAAGTCGTTCTTCGTAGCATGTTGTCCTCTAACTTGGTTGACGATTAGCTCGCTATCCCCGAACACCTGCAAGTTATTTATCCCTTTTTCCTAGCCCAATGAAGTCCATGAATCAAGGCCTCATATTCAGCTGTGTTGTTTGAACAAGAAAACTGGAAACGAAAAGCTGAATAATATTTGATGCCTTGAGGTGAAACAAGCATGGCTCCACCTCCTGCACCTTGCCTACTCCTTGATCCGTCAAAAACAGCTGCCATACCTCATTGTCATCATTATGGCTTGGCTTGGTGATCTTAGAACAGTTGATTTTCTTCGTGTATACAATGATAGACCCGGCTCAGATTCTTCACTTCTTTGATAGGGATCAAAAGCATGTATCTTGTTTGCCCATTCATCGAGAGTTAGGTCCGGATACTTCCAACCTTGGTGTCACCTCATCAAGTACTAGGGTGATCTTCTTGATCAAATCTTTGAGCAATTGGCATTAATCGACTTGGAGTGTAAGGCTCAATATGGAAGTTTGCAATAGGTTCGAGACCTAATTATATCCTTAGTTCCATACCTTGTTCTAAACAAAGCATGTGAGACCAATCAGCAGACAAATACCCTCCAATCTTGGTTGTGAAGTCCCTTGACAAGCAAAGGGCAAAGAGTGGTGGAAGGTCTATGATTGATATATCTTGTAAGACAACAACATTTGGACATGCATGCAAGGTAAGACTCAAGTTTTTAATCACTTCCATTATTCTTTATTGCTGTCCCATCCAATTGCACTACCCCTTTAGATATTACTTCATATTGGAGACCCAGCTGATCAGCTATTTGCTTGGGCATCACTGAGCTACTTGCCCCGGAATCAATCATGCAATTGTGTACTAGTTTATCCCCAATGATTAATGAAACATAGAAAGGAGGGGGCTTCAACATTTTACCTTGTTGCCCTCCATGGCTTCCTTCAGGCTGGGCAGCATTTGTAAGCACTTTGTCTTGCATCTGAACCTGCTGATTCGAAGTTGTCCAATCCTTCATGGCAGCTTGCAGCAGATCTCTTTGTCCTGGGATGGATAGGGATTCCCACATTGATATATTGACGTTAGTCTTCTTCATCTGTTCAATGATACTGAACGGGGATGAAGTATCCTTTTGTTGTCCCTTGGTTTGTACACTTACTCCTTGTATGTGGGCAGTAACAGTTGGCATTTGAGTTGGCCTAGGGGCTGTTCTTGGCTGCCCTTGTGTATTTGAAACTGGACTTTGCTTGCCAATCATTTGTGGAGCCATGGAAGGTGGTGGATTGGTGGGGCTAATGGCTGTTCTTCACCCAAATTTGCTCCTTTGACCTTGTGTTAGCTGCGACACCTTGAGAAAGCGCTTGGTTCATGCCACGAAATCTTCTTGCGGTTCACCAACGTGGTGTCATTTGGGGCTGATTGCTGTTGGAATGTTTCTTGTTGTTGACTGTTTCCTTGACTGCCCTCGCCCTCCACACCAGTAGTTGTCACCATCAGTGCTTGATTGAGAGCACCATTGAAATACATGGATTGGTTATGAGGCTCATTGCATGGAAAGCACCAGTTATATTCCTAAGCAATGTTGTTCTGTGTTGGCACTAATGCCTTAGAGGCAGATATAGCATTTGGATTATAGGGCTGGAATGGTCTATTAGAGGGAGGCCTTGTTTGATTCACATTTGCAACTGGATTAGGTGGTCTTTGTGGTTGGTATGGCTGCCTATTAGGCTGAGCTTGAGGTTGATAGGAAGGTCTGAAACCTTGGGCTTGTTGCCTCTTAATAGTAACCAGCTCATTTCCCAAATTTTGCAACTGTTTCATGACCTCTTGGAGTTCATTTGAAGCACTTGGAGATGAAGTGGAAGCTTCATTTGAACTCTGATTTCTAGGAGTGGGAACAGGAGCCAAAGTGGGTGCTTGACTAGTGCTTGGATTTTCTAAGTTTGGATACAAGGGCATGGGAGGCCTAGGAGCCAGTTTACCAGCTTGAATAAGACAGTTTTCGGCTCTAATGGCAATGCTATAAGCCATAGGGATTGTTGTGCCTCCCATGGACTGAATTAACATAGAAATATCAAAATTCAAAGCTTTAAGGTAATATAGAAAAGCACCTTCTGCTATTGGCTTGACTGCCACTGGAATCCTATCCCAAGACCTTTGAAATCTGAAGTTGAAGTCAGTCAGCTGCTCGTTGGGGGCTCTCTTGATAGTTGTCAGCTGCTCCAAAAGAGACAAGTTGTCTCCCTTCTCTCCAAATTGCTCGTGAAGTGCAATACACAGCTGATTCCAGTTTGTGATAGAACCAGCTCCAAGGCTCCTAAACCATTGTAATGCTTTACCCTTGAAGGAAGATGCCAGTAACTTGATAGCCACTTGCATTTCATTGATTTCATGGATTGCGCAAAGGTTAGCAATATCTTTAACATGATCACCTGGAGTAGTTTGATTTTCTCCGGTGAAGTAGGGAATGTTCTTCAAGGCTGCAATAGGAACTGGATGCTGTGCATTGAGAGCAAGTGGGCTGCTGCTGTGAAGTTGACGTAGGGATTGTTCTGAGCCATTCTAATCGGTCTTAAAACCCTTCTATACTGAATGAAAGGCCTATCAGGTGGAGGAGTTGAGAGAGTTCTGTTTGGTGGAGATGGAGACCTTTGAATCCTTCTTCCTCTTTACCTTCTTCTTGGAGATAACTGCAGGTATTCAAACAACACTTCTTCTTCTCCAACTCTTGACCTTGTGGTGATTCTTCTCATGAGTTTTTAGGCCTGCACTGCTGAAACCAGTTGATTCTTCCCCTTGGAGTCGCCAGATATGCAAATAATAGCTCTTATAAGCAAGAAAACTGCAGCAGATGCATATCAACTTTGCTGCAATAAAAATGAGACCTCTAGTGTCCCACCGGCGTGCAAGCTGTTGTTGAGACTCACAAACACCCCGGATGCAAATCAGGCTTCTAGGTTGATGTTCAGGCATCCAGTGTGATTGCACAACATGGAATCCTTTCTCCAAGCGTGGGACTTGTAAAGATGAGAAAAGATTCTCCAGAGAAGGCTGGTTCCTATTCCTCTGTTCAGATGCACACAAAAATGCAAAGGGTTTGCTAAAACCTAATCTAACTTCCAAGGAGACAGGGTAAGAAAATGCATAGAATAAAACCTAAACTACAAAGGTGATGCACCGAGGAATGTTAGACACTCGTTTTGCAAATTTAACACAGACCACATAGATGCAATACAAACACCATGCACAGGTAACCAAACTGCAATAAGAGATCAAAATGACAGCAATGAATACATGAGAGGGTCGAGAGTCAATCACAACACATATTATTGCTCAAGAGTCGATACAATACATTGCAGTGGCCAAGAGGCAAAAAGACTGGCATTACAACCCATATGGGAGGTTTGAAAGCTCCACAAATTCTCTGGCAAGCGAGGGAATAAGGGAGGATGCAAAACAAAAATGTCCGACCCCTTAAAAAGCTCCTCTTTACAATATATATCAAGAAATGAGAGAGGAAGAGAGAGGAAATCCAGAATCCGCCCCAACCACTTCTTGGTAGCATTTAAAATCATCTCATTATGACGAAGCGTAAGCGACGGATCCTAAAGAAAGCGGCGCGGGTTGTGTCTAACAGAGAGAAGCGAGTCTATCCGCGCATTAAAGTTGGTTGTTGAAGCATTACTTCTGTCTATCACCACGCGTCAGAGACGTTTTCTTAATTTTCTCCCTCCAAACTGCACCAAAATGCGAGATTGATCCCAGAATCATGTAGAGAATTTCAACAGCTTTCCGTTGATATAAAGAACGTGCAAATCCGAGCTCTGGATCGAAAGATACGAAGGTCTGAAGATTTAGGGCACAAAACAGGCAAGAACAGGTTTTAAAATCTTTTCCCGCGCTCTGCCATCTGGACGACACGTGGCAGGCCCTGATTCGCTGAGTAATTCTCTCTCTCCACCTTTCCGCGGGCTTTTCTTTGAAATTTCCTTGTGGGCCCTTAAACTTGGACACGTGGCCTTTGTTTCATTGGTTCGGATCGTGCTCGAAAACTCGCCCCTCGACTTTTGAACCTTTTTCCATGGCGACACGTGTCATGCTTTGTGATTTGTCCACGGGCTGCGGATTTTCGCGTCCACCGCGTCTTTTTGTCCGGATGTCCCGAAGTGCCAGCGGGGACAAAATCCTCCGATTCGCCCGAAATGGGCTTCCTCGCCCCTTTTCTCGCCGGTGACATGTGGCGTGATCTCGATTGGCTTCGGCCCTTCGGCTATCCAGCGCCCCGCGCGTCCCTTTGTCCCACTTGTCCTTGTGCTTTGAAGTTTCTGTTTTGGCCGAACCGGCGGTTCAAGGCGTCCTTTGTGTCCATCTGTCCCAAATGTCCCGATCTATCTCTGGGACAAATTCTTCCGGTTCGCTCGATTCGGCCGGTTCAAGGTCCTCCGCGCACTCTTGTCCCGCTTGCTCCTTGTAGAAAGGACTTGGACAAATTTTCTTTCTTTCGGCCGATCCGGGCATTTCGCGTCCATCTGTCCCAGATGTCCCTTTTTCTGTTTGGGCCGCCTGGGGGATTTTCGGCCGATCCGCGCCTTACGCGTATAATTGTTCTAACTGTCCCAAAGGTGGCCTTGAGCAGGACTTAGCCAATTTTACGATTTTCTCCTAAATCAATCTACTTGCTTGGAACTAAAAAACTCTGATGCACGTTATCAAGTTAACTCTGGGGGGTGAAAATTGGATAACAAAGTATCCGAATGATAGATTGATCGCCAGGAGTGAGCAGCAACTTGTGGAGTTACACGACCTTGATCAAAGCGGCACAAGTCTACGGGCTTCTTCCCAATCACTGTAGGATATTACGGTTGCATTAGCAATCACAGAGCTCGAGGGATGGAAGCGCAAATGTTATCTCGAGTATGAGCAAGAGTTCTTCCTCGCACTGCGGCTGAACTTCGATCCATTTGGAGTAGCCAGGAAGACAATCTCCCAAAGAAGATGCACATGTGCCTTCATTAGAAGATTTTGGATGAAGTGCAAAAGTGAGTACGAGGTTAGAAAGAAAGATTTCAGCAAAGCTATCGTGAAAGGAAGTGTTCGACTTTTGACTATCGCGGATACTGCGGATCTTAAAGATGATGGGAATGTGGTACTTGACACTTACCATCAAATGGGAGGAGATAAAGCCATACTGCAGAATAACATAGGAGGTTGCAACACAATTGAAGAAAGGTCGAGAGCTGTGTTGGTGAATACTTCAAACCTGGTTGTTAAGGGATATTGCCTTGATGAAGAATTGATGAATCAAGTCACGGGCAACTTCGGCATAGGAGATTCCCTCAAGCGAAAGCACGGAGGAGAAAGCAACAGGAAAGTTGAGAAGTTGAAAGTGCATAGAAGATCTCAATCCAAGGAGAGGATCACTTCTGCGACCATGACTTTAACTCCGGTTTCTCCAGTACCCAATGCTTCACCAACTATTGCACCGCAGCAACAGGATGCTTCCATGCCTCCACTGAATCTAACGACATTCATCTTCTCCCCTCAGCCACTTCGTTCAGCGCCGTTCCAGAGGATACGTTGAAGCTGCAGATGGCAGAATTCGAAAGGGCTTTGTCCTTGGATGATTCAGAAGATGGCAGCCATAACACTGTGGCACTTTCTGACGGAGAGGATGCAGAGCGGGAGATGGTAGTGCACTCAGCGACTTCTCACTCTCCGAGAAGTAATTTCTCGGAATGGTTAGCTTTGCAGTTTGTTCCAGAAGCGAGAATGGAGATGAACTTAGAGGAGCACGACTTGCAGCTACTCCAGGATCTCGAGCGAAGAGACAAGGCCTAAAGTTGTTAAAGCAACTTCTAGGTTGATCATCGAGGATTCGGGAGAGAAGTTTTCTCGAGATATCAATTTTTCGGCGAAGGAAAGATAGAAGAGGAGCTCATGGCAGAAGATGTGACAGTGACCAAAGTACCACTCGGTCAAGCCACCACTGAAGGATTGAAGCAGGACACGCAGACATTGATAGATGCTTTATTCCTTAGGCTTGACAGTGAGAAGGCGGAGAAAGAAGAGTTGCAGAAGCAAGTATCTCAATTATGTGAGATCATAGCCAAGGTTGCTAAACCTTCCATTCAGCCCATTTCAGAGCAGGTGAGTGATCATCTTATGCAGGAAATGGAAGATGCAAGCAATCAAGTAAAGGCCATTGACGAATGGAAGGATTTGATTATTCGTCAAGCTTCTGTACAACTTGGGGAAGTGCCAGCCCACCTAAAGGTTATGAACGATGCAACAAATCAACTAAAGCAACTGATGGCAAACATAGAAGGCATGAATACAGTTGCAGAGAGTAACCTGAGTATTTTGGCCGAGATCAACAAGCTGCCGGGAGATGTATTGATTGCGGAACAAATTGTACCGGACGGATCAGTCGAGAAGGGGAAGCAGTTAGAATTTGCAGTATCTTTCCGTTTGGAAATCTGCAAAGTTTTGCTGAAAAGGATGCAGGCACTTGAAAGTAGGACGTCATCCTTACCCGACAGTATCATTTCTTTCACGGAAGAGGATGTGGTCGGAGGCGTTACTTCTTACGTGCGGATTGTTTCTAACGAGGTGCCTAATTCCCTGGAAGGTTCTCTTCTGATGGTACAAAAGAGAATTGATAAAGCTACGAAGCCTTTCACGATGAATTCTATCAGTAGACTGTGGTGGCGCTGCTGCAGCAAACATTGCGAGGTTTGGGCCGAGTTTGGAAGATGTGGAAGCGTGCATCAAAGTGTTGAATGAAGGGTTGCTGTAATTCAGGATAGAGAAAGAAGCAGTGGCTAAAACAGATGGAAGGATGCTGAATTATATGTTCGACAAGTATATCAGATATCAGAACAAGAAGATGTAGACATTACAGCTGGCATGACTTCTTCTATTTTCTATGTTCCCGGATGAAATTGTAAAACTTCTAAGTTATTGGTTTTACAACCATTACTTGAAGTCATGTAGAACCATTCTATTAGTTAAGTGATACATGTGTCACTTAAGAAGTTAGTTGAGGATGATTGCCAAATGTCATCTTTACTTGCTCATGCTTTAGTTCAGTTTGAGTTTTCTATTTGTACTTTCCCTCGTACATTCTATAAGTAGGAGAAGAACCTCCGGGTTAAGGATCAATCAGAATTTGTAAGCAGCAATCTTGTGTTCTAGACTTTGTGCTGAACCCCGAGAGCAACTTAGAGCAAAGGAATACAAAGGAGCAGTTTCGAGAGAAGTTTGTGTCACGGTTTCTTGTGTTTCTTGCTTTTAAATCTTAGATCTCTTAAGTAAACTTTGTGTTATTATAGATCTGGATCTAGAGGTGCCTTTGTTTTATAATTCTGTGTGTTCATATCTATTAAGTTTCTTCTATGTGCATGCAAATAGCTCTGCTATCTACTAATTGGGATGCACATCTTCCCCATTTCTTCTCTGTATTTCCTTTACTTCCTTCTTCTATAACTTTCCTTTCTTAAACAGCTGCTTACTTGCTGCAAAACTTCTTAGTTATGGTTCATGAACTAAGTGGTTAAAGTAAAACCCCTGATAGATAATAACACGTTTTTATTGACAAATCTGACACGGGAGCCTCACCGGTTAAATGAGGGAGATTTATCTCATGACTGCCTAGGTTTGATGCTATGCAAAAAATCTAGCCAACAGTTTTTGGCGACTCACTGGGGAACAACTATCTTTGTAGATCAAAGCTTATCTATTGAAGATCAGAGTGTTTTCCATACAAATCTCAACCTGGTGAACGTTCATTCACCCGATCCGTGAAGGCGTAAGGAAGGACTGATCATTTCTTCCGACTGCAGGAGCAATTCAATTTCAATCATCCTCCTCAAGTTAGAAGCCGCAAATCTAGTCTCTCACCAGGAAGGAGAGTGCACATCCATCCAGATCTGGATCGTATTCAGCATAATCCGGCGGCTGGAATTATCCATCAAGTCTATCAAGTCTACACAAGGAGGAGACGTGCTCAAGTTAACATGGCGCACCAGATTGTACCTATTCCATGGGGAGCAGCTTTTGGACCTCTGAACTTGGCTCCACCTATGCATGAACTGCCAAAGGGATCCAGAAAGAATTTTCTGAAATTCTTTGGAGATGGAAAGCAAAACCCGGATGATCATTTGGCGGCCTTCTTCATATCTTGTGGTGTGCTTGCAGTAGAGCATGAAGATGTCTCAGTCAGGCTCTTCATTGAGACTCTACACGACTTGGCTGGAGAATGGTTCTATCGGCTGGCTCCTGGCACCATAACCAACTGGGCGACTATGCGTGAGCAATTTCTGAAAAGATTCAACCCTGCAGAGGACGCTAGCACGTTGATCACCCAACTGACGTAGTTGAAAAAAGAGCCAAGCGAGAACATGCAGGACTTTATTGTAAGGTTCCAAAGGATTTTGTATAAAATCCCCACTTCTGCTGCATTGAGCGACGAAAATCAAAAGACGTTTTTTATAAACGCTCTATTGCCTGAAGTTGGATATCAGCTAAGAAGGGCAAGACCGGTAAATCTGCTTGAAGCACAAAATGCTGCCGTGGAGGTTGAGGACGACTTGATCATGGCTGGAAAACTCAAACAACCATCTCACAAAGGTGATGGCGCTTCTTCTAGTACTTCAGATCCTTTGTTGCAGAAATTGGCTAATGACATGCTGCAAATCAAGAAGCAGATCTCTCAAGCAGGGAATGCAACCCCCTCAAGATTAGCTCCTACCCGGACCTTCAATGGTCAAAATCAAAATCAAAATCGAAACAGACTTGCTGCTGCACCACAACGGTTGGCAATAGAAGCTGCTCCAAGGAATAACTTGGAAACTAATGAAGAGGATCTCGGCATTGATGAATCATTCGATGATGAAGACTTTATAGATCATTGGCGACTCCAATATTGGTTACCTGGACTACGAATCTGATGATGGCTATTATGAATCTTTTGAAGATTCTGATGGTCACACTTTTGCGGTGTTTACAAGGTCTCAGACGCGCCAAAATGCCGAAGCATCCACAAGCGGCCGGAAAGAGAGAGAAGATCCTGGCCCGGATGTTACTATCTTGAAAAGAGGTAGCACTCTTCCTTCTTCTTTAGCACCTAAGGATAAATATTCAAATTCTTTCAATTCGCAGCAAAGAGCCAACGCACATCCTGCTGAAGCAAGTCAAGCTTTCGACATAATTGATCACATCAAGAGGAACAAGGTCCAAATGTCAGAAGCTGAGTATTTGAGAGCATTTCCTGATCAGCTGAATAGATTGGTCAAATATGTGCAAAGTAATGGTCCCAACCCAACAAATAATACTTCACGGGGTATCTTGTCAAATCCAAAGAATACTCCTACAAATAATGCGGCGGCAAGTTCTTCTCCTTCTACCCCTTCTCCTGCTACATCAGAAAGGATCGAGCCATTCTATGTATCTTTGCTTATCAACGGATATAAACTGAGCAATTGCATTTTGGATTCTGGAGCTTTTGATAATGTAATGCCTGCCAAATTTGCTGATGCTTTGGGTCTCACGTTGACAAAAACCATCGGAAGATGTTATTCAATAGAAAGGCAAGTCCCTCTTGTGGGGCAAATCAAAGATGTGCAGGCAATACTTGCTTCTTTTCCGGATAAAAGACTGAAAATGACTATCTTTGTAGTAGACATTCCAGTCTCTTACGGCATGCTGTTGAGTAGAAATTTCTGGAAAGAGTTGGGTGGAGAAGTCAAGATGGATTGGTCTTGTGCGCACATACCAATCAAAGGAGTAAATCAAAAGCTGGAACCTGAGAAGAAATCTAAGTACACAGTATCAAAGTCTGAGGATCCTAGATCTCAGATCTTGTTTCAGGAATCGGATCATGGAGTCTATTATCTAGAAATGGATAAAGAAGAAATTCAACCGGTGATTCAAGAATCACATCAAATTGATAACAAGATTTGGACTCTGAAATTTGATGGCAGCTGCTGTTCATTTGGATCCGGCGTAGGCATTGTTCTTATCTCTCCTGAAGGGAAGGTGCATGCACACTCCTTCAAATTGATGTTCGAAAATACTAACAATACGGCTGAGTATGAAGCATTGTTGTTAGGCATGGAGCAGGCAAGAACAATGGGAATCAAACTATTACACGCAAGGGGAGATGCTGAGCTGATTGTGAAGCAGATAAGAGGCCTCTACCAAGTCAAAAAAGACAAACTGCGACACTATAGAGATCGGGTCTACTCTGCTATCCTGGATTTTTCAGCTTTCTCGGTATCTTACATTCCGAGAGAACAAAATTCAAGAGCTGATTCGCTTGCAGTAACTGCAGCCTTGTTGAATCTGGATCAGCCTCCTGCGTTCTTTAGACAGGGGGACTACAAGGTGGAGATGGTCTTTCGCCCAAAGGTTCCTGACAACGTTCAGCAATGGCAGGTTTTCAATGATGACACACAGATTGTTGTGTTTCTCCAACAGAAAGACAACTTTGAAGAAATCTACTACGAGGGAAGCAATTCACCTCCTAGGCAGACTACTGTCGGAGAAATGGATGTGGACGTCTCAGGAAGTTAGGAGATTATCCAACTAAAAGGAAATAAAATTCCCAAAGGTTTGGTATCTCTTGAGGAAATGTTTGATAAGCATGATCAAATGCTTAAGAAAAATGAAGAAAATGAGGAAGGTTATTCCTCCGACACACAATTACTAAATTTGGGAGCTGGCAATGATCCCAAATTAGTAAATCTCGGTAAGTGTTGCTCAGAGGCCGAAAAAGAAGCTTTTACTAAGCTTCTTAAGAAATACATGGATGTTTTTGCCTGGTCCTACCAGGATCTAAAAACATATCAGCCTGCGGAAGTTCAACACTACATCCCACTTAAACCAGAACAGAAGCCTTTCAAGCAGAAGCTGCGGCGGCACAACCCTACCATTTCGGGAACCATCTTTGCAGAAATCCGGAAGTTGTTAGACGCAAAGATCATCTATCCCATACATCATTCGGAGTGGTTGGCCAACATAGTCCCTGTAAGAAAGAAGAGCGGTGAGATTAGGCTGTGCGTGGATTTCTGCAACCTTAATCAAGCTTCACTGAAAGACAACTACCCCATACCCATCATGGATCACACCCTGCAGTGGTCACTTTGGATTTGAGATGCTCTCCATGCTTGATGGCTTCTCGTGCTACAATCAAGTCAAGGTGGCCGAGGAAGATCGTATCACAAACGGCGTTCATCACACCTTGGGGAACCTTCGCATACTAGAAAATGCCGTTTGGCCTGATTAATCGTTGGTGCTACGTTTCAAAGAGCTATGGATCTAGCCTTTGCTCACCTCAAAGATATAAGCATAGTGGTGTATATGGATGATCTGACAGTCTTTTCCAAAGATAGAAGCGCACACATTTCAAACTTGGAAGAGGTTTTCATATAGTGCCGCAAGCATGTATTTCTTTGAATCCCAAGAAATCCATCTTTCTTTGTGAATGAAGGAAAGCTGCTAGGGCACATTGTTTCCAAAGGAGGAGCAAAGTTAGGTCCAAAGCGTGTCAAATCCATTTAGACATTGCCTTTGCCCACATCCAAAAAAGGAGTTCACTATTTCTTTGGAAAAGTTAATTTTCTCAGGACATTCATTCTTGACTTTGCTGAGCTAACCCATCATATTTCGAATATGATGAAGAAGACACAAGATTTTAAATGGAGCAGCGAAGGGAAGGAAGCTTTCAAGAAAATTAAAGAGGCCTGTTGAAAGCTTCAGTCTTGGTTTCACCCGACTTCGGTAAAGAATTTATTCTTTCTTGGTACTCCTCTCGAACACACCATGTCAAAGCAATAGTGATGCGAAAAATCAAGAGGACGCTTGAAGCTCCTATTGCTTTTATTGGCTAGATTTTCTGCATAGCATCAAACCTAGGCAGTCATGAGATAAATCCCCCTCATTTAACCGGTGAGGTTCCCATGTCAGATTTGTCAATAAAAATGTGTTATTATCTATCAGGGGTTTTACTTTAACCACTTAGTTCATGAACCATAACTAAGAAGCTTTGCAGCAAGAAGTAAGCTTGTTGTTTAAGAAAGGAAAGTTATAGAAGAAAGAAGTAAAGGAAATACAGAGAAGAAATGGGGAAGATGTGCATCCCAATTAGTAGATAGCAGAGCTAATTGCATGCACATAGAAGAAACTCAATAGATATGAACACACAAAATTATAAAACAAAGGCAGCTCTAGATCTAGATCTATAATAACACAAAGTTTACTAAGAGATCTAAGATTCAAAGCAAGAAACACAGTACACCGTGACACAAAGTTCTCCGAAAACCTGCTCCTTTGTATTCCTTTGCTCCAAGTTGCTTTCAGGAGTTCAGCACAAAGTCTAGAACTCAGGATTGCTGCTTACAAATTCTGATCGATTATTAACCCGAAGGTTCTTCCTCTACTTATAGAATGTAGAGGGGCAATTACAAGCTGGAAGCTTTAGTTGAACTGGCACATGTGGAAGTCGAAAAAGAAACAACTGGCAATCTCCTTCCTGGAATTCCTCTTTGCATGACATGTATGATTTGCAACTGAAAATAGAACCTTCTATTTTGTACGCCTGCCACCTATCTCCAAGTAATTGACTTCTTCAAGTAATGGCTTTTAAACCAATCACTTAAGTTGTATAATTTAATTGATCGCTCAATTACTTTGTCGGAGGAAAGAAGAAGGAAGAGGAAAGCTGACTTTGTCGGAGGAAAGAAGAAGGAAGAGGAAAGCTGACTTTATCCTTTTTCATGTCTGCATGCAGCTGATTCAAACTGGATCTGGAAACAAGCTGGAATTGCAAGCAGTTGGAATTGGAAGCAAGCTGGAATTTTGCCTCCGCATTGTCTTCTCTTTTATCCTTGAAGCTTTTGCAGTTCTTTTGTTGTACATGCATCAGTGCAAGGTTGGTCGTAGATAACTCATCATCCTTATTTTTAATTGCATATGAGCAATTAAAAATTCTGGAAAGCACTCGGGGTGAATGAAAATTCAATGAAGGCTTCAACTGGAAGATGAGAGCACATGCACAGGATCTTGGAAGGAATTTTCCACGCACTGACTTCTGCACGGGCTGCATTCGAAACATGAGCATGAAGCCTTTGTGCCGGAAGCTTTTGCAACTATGAGATCTGGATCTGGATCTGCATATGGATTTGCATCTTGCATCTGGATATGGATTTGCATTTGCATCTAGATATGGATTTGCATCTGCATCTGCAAACTTTGGCAACTGGGCTATGGATGGAAAAGCTGCAACTCGAATAATTCCACTGCTTTTAATCTGCACACATGGGTGAAGTTTCTCCTGCACGCATGAGTGAAGTCTTTCCTGCTCTGGATTTGTCTATCAATTCAGCAAGAGGTTTCGAGCCTAGATCCGTGTCTCCAGTATCTGTAAATTTAGAAGTGATGCATGACTCCGTTGTGCTTTCTTTTTCATCTTTCTTCGCCATAGCTTTGTCTATCTTCGTCTGAATAATTCTTTTTCTTCTTACTTGGCCGGATTTCTTCAATATTGGTGCAGATCTGGACAATTCTTCAGATTCGGAGGATATATGCAATGTATTGGACATTGATAAAAGCTCATTTTCCTTTGTAAAGCACCTGTAATGAATTCCTGCAATTTATTCAGACAAAAATGGCCACCGGAGCATGAATAGTGAATTTAAATTATAAAAATCTGCACTTTTCAAGCCTGCTGCCCCAAAAATTGGTCTTTAATTTGCTCATAAAGAGCATAAATCCTTTCAATCAACACCTGAGCTCCTGTAACACCTGTGAAAACAATTATGCAGACAAAGATCAACCTCCTCTAATGCATGCGCCAAATCTGGAAGCTTTTAGCCTTGTTAGCACTTTGTCTGAACAAAATCCTTCCTTTAATGGGGGCGCACTTTTCCTCTTGGCTGCAATTCTTTACCTGTGAATTAAATAATTCACCCATATGGCTGCCCATGCTTATATAACCTTCATAATTTTATAATTAATAATTGCCCTAACAATTAAAGGCAATTAATTAATTAAAAATCATGTTTTTCTCTTTTAAAAATAGCATGTTTAAGGACAGCCATCCAATAAATTAAATTAATCCAATTTAATCCTTCACACAAACTTCACTTCACTTAAGCTTCACAAAGTGTGCTTTGACCATAGCCACTTTGAAAATAGAAATTAATTTAATGTTTTAATGCCTTAAAAACATTAAACAATTCCCAAATGGGGCGCACTTTTTGAGAGGAAGAGGGCAGCCATTAAATAAATTAAATTTAATGCATTTAATTCTTTTCTTTTATTCCATCTTTGACTTGTTGACCTCCTCCAAGCTTGGGCGCACTTTTTGAGAGGAAAGATTAATTAAAATAATCAATTTAATCCTTTTATTCTCTCACCAAAGGGGGCGCACTTTTTTGCACATGTAATTCTATTTTTAAGAATTTTTTCATAATGGGATTCTTTACCCTGCAAGGCAGGCACCAAAATCCCGTGATCCACTTAAGTGATTTGACTTTGACAATGGGATTATTTACCCTGCAAGGCAGGCACTAAAATCCCATGATTTCACTTAAGTCACTTTCCTTTTATTATATCATGGGAATTTTTACCCTGCAAGGCAGGCAATAAATTCCCACCTGCCTGCAGCCTCTATTTTTCCCACTGCAGCTTAAGTGACTTTTATAACACGGGAAAAAGTACCCTGCCAGGCAGGTATAAAATTCCCACCCTGCCTGCGGCTTATATTTTTCCCATCGCAGCTTAAATCCTTTGTTTTCCAAAAATGCGCCCATCCCCGCAGGGGCTTTTCTGTGCACGACTTCGCTTTTTCCAGTGATCCAGACCTCGATGGTGACTTCCTCCGGGCATAATGTGCGTATATGTTTTCCAGCTGCTCCAGGCCAAAAATCGGGCTTACCCGGCAAAGGAATTGTTCAGAGAAATTTCACAGAAAACGAAACGGGACACCACAAAAACATGAAAAATTGCCAAAAGTTACAAATAAAGCCCAAAACTTAAAATAAGTTAAAACCCTTTTGGCACATAGGAATAATAACATATTCGCTCATAATAGAGTTAAAACAGAGCGCAAATAGCCTCATACGGGGCTCAAAATAATTAAATACAAATTTCCCACAGACAAATCCCGACGACAGAATAAAACAATTTTGGGCATCTGGGTATTTGGCGAAAAAGGCTAATATGGCTCTTTAGGATTATCTTGACGCAATACAAGAACTTTCAGGCAATAAAAACACAAAACGACCCATTATTTTAAAAGTACGAAATTTTTTCGGATAGGGTAGTCACATTTCGGTGGTGAAATTGAGTAACACCGGCTTTCATGAGTACGCCTCTTAAAGCCTATGAGTTCAAATACACTCCCATGGAAAAGCACGCATATGCGGTGATGAAAGCATGCAAAGCATTGAGTATTATATTCTTTCCTCGCAAATGGTGTGGTTTCGGTTCCAGATATCGAAGTTAAATCTATCCTTACTCAGCAAGAGTTAGGATTGTTGAGAGGCACGTGGGTGACAAAGGTTCAAGAATATGACCTGGATATTAAACCAACAAAGCTGGTTCGAGGAAGAGGTCTGTGTGAATTAATGACGGAGATGAAAAATCAAAGTGCTCAAGCTGATCAAGATGAAGACTTGCTTGCGGTACTTTTTATAGATCTGGTAGAGGAGTGGTACAGTAACATTGCTTACTTTCTGACGTATGGAGAATGCCCAGATCAACTTTCCAGAAAAGAGAAACGAACCATCAAACTGAAATCCAAAGATTTTGTTCTTTGGGATAATGGTTTGTACAAGAGGGGAATTGATGGCGTATTTCTCAGATGCGTCGATAAAGCTCAACAGGATCAGCTACTTCAACAGTTTCATGACATGGCTTGCGGTGGTCATTTCTCAGCCCGAGTCACTGCACACAAGATCCTCAGAGCAAGGTATTACTGGCCCACCCTTTTTCAAGATACTGAGTGGGTAGCTAAGTGTCAAACATGCCAACATTTTGTTGGGCGTGTGAAATTATCTCATAAGTTACCTCTAAAACCCATTGTGATCAAGAACCTTTCCAACAAAGTGGGGAATGGATTTTATTGGTATGCTTAACCCGGCTTCCAAAGTCTGCCGGCCATCATTACATTCTAACAAATGCCATCGATTATTTCGGTAAGTGGGTAGAAGCTATTCCTGTGAAGAATGCCACTTCCGCCGAGGTGTGCAATTTTATAAAAGAAAATATTATTGTCAAGTTTGGCATGCCCAGCAAAATTGTAGCAGACAACGCTCTGAATCTTTCTTCGAGGAGTTGGTGGAATTTCTGCTTACACTTATGGGATCCACCAGTGGTTCATTCCTCAAACTACTATCCACAAGGAATGGTCAAGTGAATCTATTAATAAAAACTTGGTAACTATCGTGCGCAAGCTTCAGAACGGAAAATCAAAGAACTTGGCATAAAAAGTTGTTTGATGCATTATGGGCGATAGGATCACACCAAAGAGGGCGATAGGCATGTCCCCATTTCAGCTATCAGACGGTAGAGACACGGAGTGTCTCTTACCTTGGAAGCTGCCGCCTACTGCAACTTCTAAGGCCCTGGAAGATTCCACTTTTACGGATGCTATTGATAAAAGAATTATGTACCTGACTGAATTGAGGGAAGTACAAACTCAAGTTGCAGATAGGTTGACAGAGCATCAAAGGAAGGTGAAAATCATTTTTGACAAAAAGGCCAGGGAAAGAAAGTTTGAAGTCAATGACTGGGTCCTTCTATGGGACAAAAGAAGAGAAACAAAAGGCATGCATGGAAAGTTCGATTCACTATGGAAAGGGCCTTTTGTGATTAAAAGGATCGCCGGAGCAGATAGCTTCATTCTTGCTCATCAAGATGGAATTGAATTGCCGTTGCCTTTCAATGGGCAACACTTGAAGTTGTTCTAGGACATGAGAAGCAGGGTAAAACCTGTATGTACATAAATAAATCTTTGTTTGTTTTTCCTTGTTTTGTCTTGTTTTGGTGTTGTGTTGTGTTGTGTTCGTTTGCCTGACCCCGTGCCCAAAGGACAAGATACGAAACCAGAGATGCTGGGATCTCATCTTTTCCCTTTGTCATTCTGACAAGAGAAAAAGATGTCCACAGACGGAGCCGACTGGTGTTACTCAGATTTCACCCTGAAATCTATGACTACCCTATTCGAAAAAATTTCGTACTTTAAAAATAATAGGTCGTTTTGTGTTTTTATTGCTCGAAAGTTCTTATATTGCATCAAGATAATCCCAAAGAGCCATATTAGTCTTTTTCGCCAAATACCCGGATGCCCAAAGTTGTTTTATTCTGTCGTCGGGATTTGTCTCATGGAAAATTTGTATTTAATTATTTTGAGCCCCGTATGAGGCTATTTGTGCTCTGTTTTAACTCTATTATGAGCAAATATGTTATTATTCCTATGTGCCAGAAGGGTTTTAACTTGTTTTAAGTTTTGGGCTTTATTTGTAACTTTTGGCAATTTTTCGTGTTTTTGTGGTGTCCCGTTTCGTTTTCTGTGAAATTTCTCTGGAGCAATTCCTTTGCCGGGTAAGCCCGATTTTTGGCTTGGAGCAGCTGGAAAACATATACGCACATTATGCCCGGAGGAAGTCGCCATCGGAGGTCTGGATCACTGGGAAAAAGCGAAGTCGTGCACAGAAAAGCCCCTGCGGGGATGGGCGCATTTTTGGAAAACAAAGGATTTAAGCTGCGATGGGAAAAATATAAGCCGCAGGCAGGGTGGGAATTTTATATCTGCCTAGTAGGGTACTTTTTCCCGTGTTATAAAAGTCACTTAAGCTGCAGTGGGAAAGTTAGAGGCCGCAGGCAGTGGGAATTTATTGCCTGCCTTGCAGGGTAAAAATTCCCATGATAAAATAAAAGGAAAGTGACTTAAGTGAAATCATGGGATTTTAGTGCCTGCCTTGCAGGGTAAATAATCCCATTGTCAAAGTCAAATCACTTAAGTGGATCACGGGATTTTGGTGCCTGCCTTGCAGGGTAAAGAATCCCATTGTGGAAAAATTCTTAAAAATAGAATTACATGTGCAAAAAAGTGCGCCCCCTTTGGTGAGAGAATGGCAGCCTTAAATTGATTATTTTAATTAATCTATTCTCTCAAAAAGTGCGCCCAAGCTTGGAGGAAGTCAACAAGTCAAAGTTGAAATAAAAGAAAGGATTTAAAAGCATTAAATTTAATTTATTTAATGGCTGCCCTCTTCCTCTCAAAAAGTGCGCCCCATTTGGGTATTATTTAATGTTTTTTAAGGCATTAAAACATTAAATTAATTTCTATTTTCAGTGGCTATGGTCAAAGCACACTGTGAAGCTTAAGTGAAGTGATGTGTGAAGGATTAAATTGGATTAATTTAATTTATTGGATGGCTGTCCTTAAACATGCTATTTTTAAAAGAGAAAAACATGATTTTTAATTAATTAATTGCCTTTAATTGTTAGGGCAATTATTAATTATAGAATTGTGAAGGTTATATAAGCATGGGCAGCCATATGGGTGAATTATTCAAATCACAGGTAAAGAATTGCAGCCAAGTGGAAAAGTGCGCCCCCATTAGAGGAAGGATTTTGCTCAGACAAGGTGCCAACAAGGCTAAAAGCTTCCAGATTTGGCACATGCTTTGAAAGAGGTTGATCTTTGTTTGCATAATTGTTTCCACAGGTGTTACAGGAGCTCAGGTGTTGATTGAAAGGATTCATGCTCTCTTTATGTGCAAATTAAACACCATTTTTGGGGCAGCAGGCTTGAAAAGTGCAGATTTTTACAATTTAAATTCACTATTCATGCTCCGGTGGCCATTTTTGTCTGAATAAATTGCAGGAATTCATTACAGGTGCTTTACAAAAGAAAAGGAGTTTTTATCAATGTCCAACACATTGCAAATATCCTCCGAATCTGAAGAATTGTCCAGATCTGCACCAGTATTGAAGAAATCCGGCCAAGTAAGAAGAAAAAGAATTATTCAGACGAAGATAGACAAAGCTATGGCGAAAAGAGATGAAAAAGAAAGCACGATGGAGTCATGCATTGCTTCCAAACTTGCAGACATAGGAGACACAGATCTAGGCCCGGAACCTCTTGCCGATTTGATTGATAGATCCAAAGCGGGAAAGACTTCACTCATGCGTGCGGTCAAAAGCAGTGGAATTATCCGAGCTGCAGCTTTTCCATGTACAGCCCAATTGCCAGAGTTCGTGATGGAGTGTGCTAGATCTTATCATCCTTCATCCAGATCAGTGCGTGATGCTTCGGGAAAGACAATAATTCGTTTGGACGCAGAGTTCATCAATTATTGTTTGAAGATTCCAGTGCGAAAGGTGGTGACTTCTATTAGCATTCAGGATGCTGACAGTAGATGGGAGAAGCATAGAGCTGATTGCATTAGCATCATGAATAGCCGATACATGAAGAAGCCTAGATCTCCTTCAAAGTTCCTGAGAACTCTTCCACGGTCCAATTTGGTGCAGGAGGTAGATGATGTCGTCAAATTACTATGCAGGATGAATGGCGAAGCGAATGCCTACACTTTCCGTACATGGATGTATGCTTTCATCAGGACCATTGAAATCAACAAGGTTGATTCTATAATCAATTGGTCGGAAATTATTAGCAACAACATCGGTGAGCAACTCTGGAACGTGAAGCGTACTTTCAGCTTCAAGATGATTTCATACTTGGTGTATGCTGCAGCTTCACAAGGCGTATTTTCCAAGCTGGATAGATGTGGTGTTCTTTCCAAGGATCCCATTTTTGAGTGCTACCCGCAGCTTACTACACCTACAGGCGAGAAAGACTTCAAAGTGATCAACGATGACTTCTTCTACGATTTCATTTGCAGGCTAGACAAAGACTTGAAGGCCAACAGGGTAAGCAAGGAAGCGTGGGAAGCGTGTCCAAGATTGGCAGTCTATTCATTCAATTTGCAGATTTCACATACCTCAGGGTTACGGGCTTTTCTGGAGAACCAACAAAGATGCCCAGGTATCCGAATGATAGATTGATCGCCATGGAGCTGAGCAGGCAACTTGTGGAGTTACACGACCTTCAGTCAAAGCGGCACAAGTCTACGGGCTTCTTCCCAATCACTGTGGGATATTACAGCTGCATTAGCATTCACAGAGCTCGAGGGATGGAAGCGCAAATGTTATCCGAGTATGAGCAAGAGTTCTTCCCTGCACGGCTGAACTTCGATCCATTTGGAGTAGCCAGGAAGACAATCTCCCAGCAGTACGCACATGTGCCTTCATTAGAAGATTTCTGGATGAAGTGCAAAAGTGAGTACGAGGTTAGAAAGAAAGATTTCAGCAGGCTATCAGCAAAGCAAGTGTTCGACTTTGGACTAGCGCGGATACCTGCGGATCTTAAAGATGATGGGAATGTGGTACTTGACACTTACCATCAAATGGGAGGAGATAAAGCCATACTGCAAAATAACATAGGAGGTTGCAACACAATTGAAGAAAGGTTGAGAGCTGTGTTGGTGAATACTTCAAACTGGTTGCTGACGAAGGGATATTGCCTTGATGAAGCATTGATGAATCAAGTCACGGGAAACTTCGGCGCAGGATATTCCTCAACTAAAGCAATCGATGGCAAACACAGAAGGCATGAATACGATTGCAGAGAGTAACCTGAGTATTTTGGCCGAGATCAACAAGCTGCCGGGAGATGTATTGATTGTGGAACAAATTGTACCGGACGGATCAGTCGAGAAAGGGAAGCAGTTAGAATTTGCAGTATCTTTCCGTTTGGAAATCTCTGCAGAGCTTTTCTTTGAAAAGGATGCGAGCACTTGAAAGTAGGACGTCATCCGTATTCCGACAAGATATCATTTCTTTCACGGAAGAGGATGTGGTCGGAGGCGTTACTTCTTACGTGCGGATTGTTTCTAACGAGGTGCCTAATTCCCTGGAAGGTTCTCTTCTGATGGTACAAAAGAGAATTGATAAAGCTACCAAGCCTTTCACGATGAATTCTATCAGTAGACTGGTGGCGCTGCAGGCAGACATTGCAAGGTTTGGGCCGAGTTTGGAAGATGTGGAAGCGTGCATCAAAGTGTTGAATGAAGGGTTGCTGCAATTCAGGACAGAGAAAGAAGCAGTGGCTAAAACAGATGGAAGGATGCTGAATTATATGTTCGACAAGTATATCAGATATCAGAACAAGAAGATGTAGACATTACAGCTGGCATGACTTCTTCTATTTTCTATGTTCCCGGATGAAATTGTAAAACTTCTAAGTTATTGGTTTTACAACCATTACTTGAAGTCATGTGGAACCATTCTATTAGTTAAGTGATACATGTGTCACTTAAGAAGAAGTTAGTTGAGGATGATTGCCAAATGTCATCTTTACTTGTTGTTCATGCTTTAGTTCAGTTTGAGTTTTCCATTTGTACTTTCCCTCCTACATTCTATAAGTAGGAGAAGAACCTCCGGGTTAAGGATCAATCAGAATTTGTAAGCAGCAATCTTGTGTTCTAGACTTTGTGCTGAACCCCTGAGAGCAACTTAGAGCAAATGAATACAAAGGAGCAAGTTTCCAGAGAACTTTGTATCACGGTGTACTGTGTTTCTTGCTTTTAAATCTTAGATCTCTTAAGTAAACTTTTTGTTATTATAGATCTCGGATCTAGAGCTGCTTTTGTTTTATAATTTGCATTGTGGTCATTGTTATCCAATTTCACCCCTCCCAGTGGTTGAATTGATAACATACATCGAAATTCTCAAGTCCCAAGCAAATTGATTGATCGGGGCAAAAATCATGTTTCTAGGGTCCCTTGAAATTTTTCTAGCTCTCCTGTCCGGGTTGAAAAGAACAAGCTCGAGAAAATGCGAGAAAGTTGCATGGAAAATAAACTTGGGCGAGAAAAATTGTGAAAATCGGCTAAGTCCTAGTCCCCAGGACAATCGGGACATTTGGGACGAAAAGGCGCGGATTGGCCGAAAAGCCTACAGGCGGCCCAAACAACAAAGGGACATCTGGGACAAATGGATGCGAAATGCCCGAATCGGCCGAAAGAAAGAAAATTTGTCCAAGTCCTTTATCGGGAGCAAGCGGGACAAGAGTACGCGAAGGACCCGAACCGGCGGTTCGGCCGAAACAGGAAACTTCAGCACAAGGACAAGTGGGACAAAGGGATGCGCGGGACGTGGATAGCCGAAGGAGCCGAAAGCCAATCAGATCACGCCACGTGTCACCGGCAGAAAAGGGACGAGGAAGCCCATTTCGGGCGGATCGGAGGATTCTGTCCCGCGAAGCACTGGGACATCCGGGACAAAAAGACGTGGTGGACGCGAAAATCCGGCAGGCCCGTGGACGAATCACAGCATGACACGTGTCGCCAAGGAAAAAGGTCCAAAAAGTCAAAGGGGCAAGGTTTGAAGCACGCCCGAGCAATCAAGACAGACACGTGTCCAATGGAGCAGCAGAAGTGCGGAGCCGGGGAAAGATTTGGGAAATTTGGCTAAGTTCAGCCAAAGAGCTAAGAGCGCAAGTCTACTCGTGCCCCGTGTCGACTAATCAATCAATGCACGCCACGTGTCCCAGTGGCGGGGCGCGGAGGAAAAGTAAAAATGTTCGAATCATCAAAAAGTCAAAGTTTTCAAGGAAAACCCGCAGACAGTCGAGATGAGAGAATAACATATCCAATCAAGCACGTGCCATGTGTCATCCATCCAAAGTGCAGAGCGCGGGAAGAAATTTAAAAATCCATTTTCACTGCTTTGTGCCCTAGATCTTGAGATCTCTATATCTTCGATTTAGAGCTCGGATTGGCACGCGTTCTTTATGTCAACGGAAAGCTTGTGAAATTCTCTACATGATTAAGGGTTAATCTCGAGTTTTGGTGCATCGAAGGAGAAAATTGAGAAATGGCTCGACGCGTGTTCATGGCCGAAGTGACATTCCAAATGGCGACAAGATTTAATGCGAGAATGGGTCGCCTTCCCGTATTTCGGTCAAAATGACAGGTATGGGTTTGTAAGGTCCCCCATGCCGTTTTAATGCATCTGCAGATCAAGGAGGGATGGGCTCCCATGTTTTGTACGTTTTCGTCCCCAGGCTCGACCCTTGACTTTGTAAAAGCCAAATTTGGCTCATTTCTAAGGGGGGGAACATTTCTTTGGATAGCAGGCTTCTTCTTTCACCTGTAACAAGTGATTTTTGCAAGTATCAAACCTCTTCTAAAATTGTAACAGGTTTTCTGCCCTTTTGATGTTGTAATACAAGGATTTTGACAGTGTAAATGACAATACGAGCTCTGTGATCAGTTTTGACCCCTTTGTTTGTGTTGCTTGTTTCATTTGAGACCTTTGATTACATCTCATCAGCTTGTGCATGATGTCTTATGTTGCATTTTTATGATCTGTGTCTATCTGCAGAACAAGAAGTGTTCACCACTCCTCCTTTGGTGTATCACCTGTTAGTTTAGTTTCATTTCTGCACTTTCTATCTCTCGTCTCCTTGGATTTTAGAGTAGGATTAGGTTTCAAACCTCGTAGTTTTGCAAATATAGATCTAAATCGAGAGGAGTTTGAGGAACCAGCCTCTAATCTGGAGATTCCTCTCTCGGTTTAACAATTCCCCACACTTGGAGAGAGGTTTCCATGTTGTGCAATCACACTGGATGCTAGAGTGATCAACCTAGAAGCCTGATCTGCATCCAGGGGTGCTGTGAGTCTGCAACAACAGTCATATCCATTAAGTTTCTTCTATGTGCATGCAATTAGCTCTGCTATCTGCTAATTGGGATGCATATCTTCCCCATTTCTTCTCTGTATTTCCTTTACTTCCTTCTTCTATAACTTTCCTTTCTTAAACAACTACTTACTTGCTGCAGAACTTCTTAGTTATGGTTCATGAACTAAGTGGTTAAAGTAAAACCCCTGATAGATAATAACACGTTTTTATTGACAAATCTGACATGGGAGCCTCACCGTTAAATGAGGGAGATTTATCTCATGATCGCCTAGGTTTGATGCTATGCGAGAAAATCTAGCCAACATCACCCCTTTCCAAGGCACCTATGTCCCGGTGACCAAGGATCTCTACATGTGAAGCAAAGCTTCTTCCTTCTCAGCTCATTCTTGGACTCTTGGTTCTTGTCTTCTTGCTTCAGTCCTCCTTGGCTATTAGCCCCTTGAAAAGGCTTCATAGGCTGCCTCAAAAAAGGTACTTTGGGCTGAGATGGAAGACCCTTTGGCTGCCCTCCCATTGCTGGTCTGTTCTGCCCCTTTTCACCCACAATTTTTGATGAAAAACCAGTCCTAGGGATTGCACCTTCAAGGTCTAAGGACTTCCTTATTGTTTCTTGCAAGGAAGATGGGTCAAAATCCCTCACTAAACTCCTTAAGGGTTTGGCCGACCTTCTATGAACAACACCATGAGTCTCCCTTCGGAAATATCATCTACCATGACTGAAATCTTTTGAAAATCAGCAACATATTTTTCTACCGTACCTTTTTGTTTGAGTTGGGCAAGATCATGGAAGTATGCTTTCAGATCCATCCTTTCGAACCTCTCCACGAGCCTTGTGCAAAATTCTTCATAGGAATGAATGCGGTGATGCCCTTGTGTCAACATGCCATGATGCCACCAATCATGGGCAACTCCTTAAAGATGAAGGGCTGCAATTTTTTTCCTCTTCTTCCACCATGGTTCCCAAGGACAAGTATGTGTCAATTTTTTGGATCCATGTCCTAGCTGATCCCCTTGTGGAGCCATAAAAATGGGAAGATTCATTTTTCCCAAGGCATGTTGCACTTCTACCTTGGCGCTAGGGTTCTTTTCCCATAATGTTTTTCTTCTGACCTTAATTTGATGAAATCCATGAGAGACATTGCCTCCTAAACTCCTCCAACATTGCTTGGTACTCTTCAAGCCATACGGTGTAGTCATGAGCTTGTCTAGGGCTCCCATGTGGAGTGACAACCTCCTTGGTCTCAAAATGGAGTTTGTAGGGCCTTGCAAAAGAAAATTTCTCCTTCTTTGTGTCATGAGGGTTGTAGGAATCCTCTTCCCCCTTGGCCGAACCACTACCCTGCATGTTTTGGATGGCTAGGGAAAGCCTATCCAAAGTGCATCCGTTATCCCTTCTTTTGTCTTCATGATCATGTCCAATTTTTCTTCCCTAGTCTCCGAGGGTTTCCTCTTTTCCCTTCTCTGGTAGTACAACATACCGCTGTCATCTGCCGTACTTCACAGGCTGGGACGATAGAGCTCGATACCACTTAAATGTCCCATTTTGGGGACTCTCCAAAAATAACCCAAAGCTGGTTATGAAGGACTGAAATTAGAACTAGGGAAGATTGTGGATGGCTGAAAACTCACTGTGAAACCCTCAACACACTGCCATCACTTTGCTCCTAGGGTGGTGACCTCTTAGGAGAATTCAAAGACACTTTTCTAGGCACAAACTTCACTCAAACCTTTAGGAAACAGGCTCAAAAATCATAAGAAATAACCAGTAATCATAGATGCAAGAAAGCAAATTTTTGGAAGCCCACAAATGCTATTTTAAATTTATCTTGAAACCCTTCCACTACAGATTTAAATAATAATTTCCAAAACTGAAATAACACTCATATACACTCAACAATTGATAGAAATGAAATATTTCACCTTTAGAAATTATGGAGAATCCAATCATGCAAATTGATCACATAAAATCCAGCAACATCACCCGAAACACTCTCCCAAGCAAGTCGCTTAGGGCATAAATCAGTTATAACCAGCAATGAAGTGTAGAAAACCAAGTGTAGTGTGGGGTTTTGTCCACACCAACTTCTCCACAAGGGTTTTTGTCCTTGGGAGGGTCTCAATCAAGGGTTTTCGTCCTTGAGAGAGATGGAAAAGGTGCTTAACAAGCAATCCTTCACCAAGATATGAAAATTCACCAAAAGCATGATTCACTAATGGCCAAGCGACCTCCTTTTATAACCATAAGGAGTGCTTTTACAATGCAAAAATGATGGCCAACCCCTTAAGAAAAAGTACTTTTAAATATCTAATTAGTATTTGGAGCCTACATGCTCAAAATACTTTTATTTCCTAACTAATTAAGTTCTTCTATTGGAGTGCTAGGCTTCCCAATAGGATACATGATAATAATAAAAATAACAACAATAAAAATGTAATCCTAGATCTTCCCCTTGCTTTCTTCCTTAGACCCACAGGGAGAAGAATGGGTTAAGGTCTTCAAAAATCAGCCTTCAAAAAGGGACATGACACCTACCCTTACTAGTCTATCTGAGTTCAAAGTTTAGCTGCCAACCTGATACAAAAACTAAAAGAAAATTAGCTCTAAAGACGTAAAAATTCAAATGATGAACATTGGATGGGGATTTTAAACCCTAACAAAAGTAATTCTATAGCTTATCTCTAGGTCAATTATATTTTTTTGTAAAAATGTATATGATAGAGTTCACTGCAACATGAACCGTTGCTTTGGATAGAGTTCACTAAAGTGGCTCAAATAACTGGTGTAGGGCCTGTACACCAGTTATTTGAGCCACTTTAGTGAACTCTATCCAAAGCAACGGTTCATGTTGCAGTGAACTCTATCATATACATTTTTACAAAAAAATATAATTGACCTAGAGATAAGCTATAGAATTACTTAGGCACTTATGTTTTGTAGTGTTCCATAGGGTGCTCATACCTACTGCTGCACCTGTGCAACCTCAGAAGTATGTATTATGGTGGTGTTAGATTAGTTCTTTGTATATGTTTGAACATTATATAGTATCCCTCTCAAGGAAGTGGCCTAAGTATTATATCAAACTTCAAACTTTGCAAAGATGTTTCAAATATTTATTTATGAGTAAATAATAAAATAAAAACCTTCTCAATGGAAGAAGTAGGACCATAAAAATTGCTCTTCTGATTATAGAGTTGTCAAAATCATATTCTTAATAGGAAATGCGAACATGCAATTTGACAGCCTTTACAGAATCTGGTTTGAGAATGTTTTTATTCAATGATCAAACATTACTGAAAATACTTCTTCTTTGCATGCCAGTAGGAGCACAATAAATTGGGCTAATAATTTTTGTTACTCAAGTATTCTTATCAATTTTATATTCTTTTTTAAAGAATTTATCTTTTTAAGGTTGATTTTCTTTTTCTGTACCATTTTATACTCTTCAATTGATATGACTTTGTAACTTCAGAGTTTTTCGTCTATATGTAACAATGCTCTTGATATCTCCTCCAGAGAAAAACACCATACTAGTTTCTTCTGGTGGAGGACCATAAACACAATGAGTTCTCTAGGGAGGCTGAAGGCAACGAGAGAAATGTGAATGAAATGAGCTATACAATGGAAATTAAAGCTTGTACTGAAAAGATGGATATTATAGATGTATCAGATGAATCAGAAGACCCTAGCACCATGAATGATGATGTACAAAGTATATCTGTGCAATTAGAAGACAGTGCAACACAGTTGGACATAACAAACATAACAGAGGCACATTCAATTGAGGAGAATGTGCTATATACAATGGAGGCTGCAGATGGCCATACTGTGGCCCATGCAATTGAGGAGGATATGCTGTATAGAGTGGATAATACAGATGGCCATCTGGACAAATGGGATTTTGGAGATATTCTAAAAGAAATAGAGGACTCTGGTGGAAATATAGATGTAGATATTGCAGAGAAAATAGGAGAACTAAGAAGCAACAAAGATGTAGCAATACTTGAAGAAGAAACAGAGGACAGTGAAGACGAACAAGATATACCCAACAAATTCAAAAATGCATT
The DNA here is from genome assembly GCA_018340775.1 of Taxus wallichiana var. yunnanensis. Taxonomy (NCBI): domain Eukaryota; kingdom Viridiplantae; phylum Streptophyta; class Pinopsida; order Cupressales; family Taxaceae; genus Taxus; species Taxus wallichiana. Next base: position 193,694,506 of record CM031239.1, read on the forward strand.
GACTGATAAAGAACTAGGCACCTTCTGTAGGGATGCTTCTAAAGCATTCTTTGATCAATGGGGACTGATTAGCCATCAGCTCAATTCATTCAATCATTTTATGAGTCACGGGTTGCAAAAATGTTCGATAATGTTGGGGAGTTTGATGTAGAACCTGATTATGCTAAAAGGAGACCAGATGGGTTATGGTATCGGGCATCCATTTCTTTTGGTAATGTCACTGTGGAGCAACCTTCCTATTGCACTAAGGAAGGAAAGAGACTGTCACTGAAACCTGCAGAGGCTCGTCTGCGGAACATGACATATTCATCCCCTGTCTATGTAGAAATTACAACACAGGTAAGTGATTGCTATTTTATCTTTGATGTTTCTGAATTATCTTAAGTTTGTAGGATTTTCAGAATCCATATATGCGTGTATTATTATTTTTGGTTTTTATATGGTCTTGAGTGTGTGTGTGTGTGTGTGCATGAGTCAGTGTGTACATTCTTGTGTGTGCGTGTGCATTCATGCTGCTGTTCTATTGATGCGTTAGTGTGCATGCATGTCCTATGTGTGGAGTGATCAAATTTGCAGGGTGACATTAAATTTATATGAAGAGTTTTTAAAATCTTAATCCTTCGAGGTAAAAATTGAAAATTATATAATTCCCTTCATAATAAAATAAAATGATAACAAATATTCTGAAGGAAGTGTTTTAACTGCTTCATCTAACATACTAGAATACCCTGGTGTTACATTTTTCTCTCGTCCCTAATCCTTGCAAATTTTCTTCTTCTTTAATCTCAACCACTTGTACGTTAAGGTAGTTAATGCATTACTATTGATAACATATTTATCAAAGAGGGGATGCATGGAGCTAGTAACAATTCACATTGAGTTGGACAAGTTAATATCCCCAATTTAGAATGTAAATGATGCATGACAGTCTGTCCAAATTTAAGAGGTGAATGAGGAGTGACTATAATCGGCATACCATTCACTGCCTAAAAAGTTACAAATTGTACAATTTTAAAGTAAAGATTAACTTTGAAAAATAGTATCAGAATGGTTATTTTCAAAGTTGCCCTTCAAATGGATTTTTTTCTTCCTTCCTTAAACACTATAGAGTAATTTTACAGAGTTGCATTTTATTTGACAGGTACATTTAGGGCTGTATGTCATTTCCTAGCCATAGACCCCTTTGAAGGGCTCTGCAGACCGAAATTTTGACCAGTGTGCATGTGCATGCTTATGTCCATGTGTGCACATTTGTGAGTGTGGGTGTATCTGTGAGATTATTTGTGGATGTGCATGTGTGTGTGCATGTGAGTGCATGCATGAGGGTGTGCGTGTCTTTTTGAGTGCACATGCACACAAACATGTGTGTGCACGCATGTGTTTGTATAAGTGATTGTTGGTGCATGTCTATGTGTTCTAGATCTATCTGTTTCTATTTGTTTGTATGTCTGTGTCTGTGCGTGCATGTGCGTGAGGTTAGAAAAGTTTTGGCGTTATAATTTGTCTACACTAATGGTATACTGTACCTGTAACATAATTTATGCTACTATGCTGTCTGGTTACTTTCCTTTTGGTAAAAGAAAATCCTTGTTAAAATGTTTAATCAGCGATCTATGCCTATGTCTTGGCCTGAACAGTTTCTCTGAAATTGTGAAAAGAGTTATAAACACTACCAAAATAGTCTACTTGCAATGGGGACATTCACTTTAAATATGTCTATTAGCAAAATAAAACCAGTAAAATTTGTCTCCCTGTTTTCATGTTTTTTGGCCCACTGGATAAAATAATTTGGAAAGTGCATGTCTTTCTCTTCCAAATAGAAACCTTTAATTGGACTTTAATTATAGAAATTTCATTGTTCTCCAAGCAAAAAGGTACTTTAATTTTTTTCTTGAGATTTTTTTCATATTTTCTTAAGATTTTGTTCTTATTGAGTATATTTATGTCCACAGTTTCAGGGCACAATTACTCTGTTATTTTGTCAGAAAAATGATCCTATAGTAAAGTGTAGCTTAAAATGTTCATACCATAAAAATTCACTTGTATGCCAGGTAGTAGTTGTGTTTGAGTCTTATACATTACTGATATAAGGACACCAAATAATCTTTTTGAAAATTTTAAAATTTATGTAATTTTGATTTTTTTACATCATATTGTTCTTTTCCATATTTTCGGCATTTACTTAACACACAAATTTTCTCTTTTTCATATTGAGTTTCACGCTCATCTTGGGAAAGCATTTTGAGCAATATTTACTGATAAATTAAGCAATGCAAGTAAAGTGGTTGCAATTTTTCATGTTAAGGGTGCTGGCTAGCAGCTTCTGAGATTGAAGGAAATAATGAGACTATTCATAGGAAATTGAAAACTCAGTTCTGCGATTATGAACATAGTGTAATCTTGGACTTTTTATAGTGAATTCCAGAGTGACTGGATTTCAATTAGCCTCCACAAATTGCATTTGGAATATGAAATTATTAATTTTTGTATGGTTTGTTTTTTAATTATAATCAGTTTAGATCATTTGGTTTCTATTTAAAAGTTTTCATCTTTTTTAGATGTTTCTCAGTACAGAATCTGTCCAAGGGGCTGTAGGAAGCATGGTTCTAGGTGGGATTGTGAGGATTGATGACAGGGGAAAAAATGGTGTTTTCTGACACATAATTGTACCCAAGAGTCACACCATGCATGTCAAAGACCACTTAGCTACAGTGATAGAAGAAGTGACATCTCCATGGCATTGCCATAAATAAAAAACCACTGAACTACAGAGCATAATCTCTTTGTGTCTCTTCCCTTTTGAAGTAAAACATCTCTTTTTGGGTCTATGTGAACCTTTGCCTTCAATTTTTGACTATTAAAGTAGAATATAACATTAGATAAAAACACCTTAGTTCTTGAGTTTCAATCATTTGGGGTTTTCCTTTTTAAAGTGAAAATCTCATTTTGTGTTCATCGGCAATCATTTCCATCATCTCTTAGCTACTAAATCAAATATTGATATAAATACATGTAATATTTAAGGTCCATGACAAAACTTGTGTGGATAAGATTGACAATCACATGATGAAGGGAAATAAATGTTCTAACTTCTCCATGGCAAAACTTTCACAATTTTAGAGAATGGTAGTACTTAGATAGCAGTTCCCGAGATTGACTGTAATAGGTGACAATTTTTGCTATTTATTTTTTCAAGTTAAAAATAACTATATGAGCTCTGTTTTAGTTGGAATTTCCTTTTTATTATTGTTATTACATATAATTGCAGGTTTACATCCAGGAGGGATTGAAAACAAATGACAAAACAAAGGGCAGTTCAAGTTCACTAATAAAAATGCAAAGAATGTGACAGTTATAAGTGAGGAACAGAAAAAGTGCTGATAGGCCGAATTCCTATCATGGTGAAATCAAGTCTTTGCCACTTGAGCAGTCTAACTTGTAAAGAGCTACTTAAAGAGGGTGTTTGCTCGTTCGATGTTGGAGGATATTTCATTATAAAAGGGACTGAAAAGGTTTTCCAATGAAACTTTTGCTTTAGTTTTTATACAACAAGAAAATTATATTGTATTCTAGAAAACAGATTCAAGTTATTTGTGTTTTAATTTTGGCCTCTTTACTTGAGACGTGTTCCCATAAAAGCTAATAATTGTGCTTTGATTGTAAAGTTAAAAGGTAAAGGTAGTTTTTAGGTCACCACCAAGCAAGAAACCAATTTAATGTATGAGATCCCCTTGTGGAAGTTCATAGGGAGATAGGTTTTCTATTTACCTCATATATTGTTCAACAAGCTGTACAACCATACCCCCCTTTGAGTCCAATCTTATGATCTCCTTTATAGAGTATGTTAGTGCTCAAATATGCACCTCATTGCAAATGAGTGAAGGAATGAAGATAGGTTGGTGTAATGAGTCTTCCTTCACAGATTAGGCTCAAATTTGAGGCAGAAAATGAGGAGGTGGTTAGCTCCTTTTTGGGCTTTGTGAAACCCAGGGGAGAGATCCTCAACAACCTTAAGACACGAAAATAGCAGAATATTAACCAAACGAATACAACATACCTAACAAACAAGCTTAACCACAATGATTCCAATGCAGTTTGCTGTCACTAGCAGGATAATCACAAATTGTTTACAATTAGGCAATGGTTGCAGACAGACAAATGTCCACGCTATAAGATATCCATAATTTGTAAGCTCATTGTTCTATAGCACACACAAAGGACATGGGATAGCTCACAGATCTGAATCCACTGTTATAATAGCAAATATTTTTGAAGGATTTGCAAGATTCAAAGGAGATCTCATTATGACACTAAGACTGAAAGAAGAAATTGTAAAGAGTTTAGTCAAGTCAACCCTGATCAGTGCCTTGAATCCATTGGGAAAATATTTTCTAGAATTCAAACAAATTAAATCATTGACAACCAAAGAGACGCAACAATTTACACAATTATTGCAAACTCTACCACAATTTAGACTCACAATAAGCAAATCTTATAGAGACCTCATTATGTGTCAGAATAATGTGTCACGAAACATTAAAATTTAAAACAAAGCATTAAGAAAATTTGCAGGAGATACAAAGGACTGAAATTATGCAAGGATTTTATAACTTGACTGTTACAAAATGCCTACACATCACGAATAACAATTTCATTACCAAGCAGATGATCTCAAATCCTATGACTTCTTGTAAAGTTGCAAAACTTGCTCAACATTCTATGACACACTACACCTCGAATAAGACTGGCCATCATCATCAAACGCTTAAATTTGCAGAAAACAAAATGCCTTCAGGAAATAGAGTAGTTCATGAGCCAAAAACAAGGATGTAGGATTTCTCCCTCAATTTATAACACTCCCTCCTTGTAGAAAGTTTCAGAAGATGTAACCAAAGGTACTCAAAAGATTCTTCCAGAGAAGTGATCAGACGTTGAAGAGATTCTCAATGTTAGCATCATAGGGGATCATACGTTCCATCAATGAGTGACATAAATGGATCATGCCGGATCACTCAAGAAATCAACAAGGAACTGAAAGTGCCAATCCAAAATGGAAGGAAGCGCAAACTTTGCTTGAAACAAGCAAATTACAATACAATACAAAGCCTGTAGTGTCCCTTTTTGGGGGACCTCAGGAAATGGCCAAAAGCTCTCAAATCAGATTTACAGAGCTGCTGTTATAACCCTGCAAATCTGCAAATTAAACCCTGTTCTAGGGCAGCGACCTGATTTGGGGTTTCAACCCCACTTTTGAGCCTTCAAAACCCTTCAAATTAGCTTCACTTGAATTTCTAAAATTATGATATAACCTCAACAATCATGTAGTGCAAGAAATCTGATTTTTAATGCCCTAGATATGGGGAGATGAATTTCACGAAACCCTTGTCTGTAGTGTTATTTTAAAAATTCATAACTCAACTTAGAAAGCACCAAAAATCATGAAACTCGAGATATTGGCCTTATGAAATATAGAGAATAAGATGATAATTTCATATTTGCCAAAATGTCACGCACATACCAAAACACCACCTCAATATAGGTTGCCCTACTTGAAATAAAATATAATTTGCACCAAATAATTGATAAAATGGAAGATTTCACCTGTATAAATCATAGGGGGCCCAACCATGCAAAGAGATCACATAAAAACCAATAATATCCTTGAAAACACACCTCCAAGAAAGTCGCTTAGGGCAGAAATATCTTATAACCAACAATAGAGAGAAATCCACCAAAGGGTAGTGTGGGGTTTCATCCACACCACTTCTCCACAAGGGTTTCCATCCTTGGGAGTGCCTCAATCAAGGGTTTTTGTCCTTGAGAGAGGAAAATGATGTTTAACAAGTAGTCCTTTACCAAAAAGTGAGAAATCCACATAACATCCTCTAATGGCCAAACGACCTCTTTTTATAGCCATAAGGGGGCTTATAATGTAAATGATGGCCGACCTCTTAAGAAAAGTACTTTCTAATTTCTACTTGGTATTTTTGGAGACTAAATGCTCACCTACTATCAAAGGCCATATGTTGCTTAGTAAAGCCTAGAGATGCAAGCAATTTGAATGTGCACATATCCTGTTTAGAAATGCTATAAATTAAGACACTATGGATAGGACTTAGACCAAAAAAAGCTCAAATGTAAAGTGCATGAGGAGCATCATTAAGAACAATATCAATATCATCAAATGTAATAACAGCCTTTGGAGGCATAGTAGATGTAATTGTACTAATCAAATAATCAAGTGGATGATTGTATGTAGCAGGAGGCTGAGCTCTATAATTATGACACACCTACGAAGTTCCTTCATCTTCCAAATTGTTATGATTAGGAAGTGGATCATTGATTATTTCAGGCATAGAATTATCATTGATAGGCTTAGATTTCTCGTAGAAGGAGATTCAAATTCTATTACATTAGAATCAATCAAATCTTGTATGACATGACAAAGCTTGAAGCATTTGTTGGTAGAGTGTACAATACATCTATGGAAGTCACAATAGGTATGAAAATCAAAATTCTTACTGTGAAGCGTGCCTGTATCAACCTCAACAGGAGGAAGAGATATAAGGTTACACTCTAGTAGCTTTTGTAAGATGACTTGTGGTGAGGAGTGCAACCATGTGAATTTCCTTCAAGGAGCAGCTTGTAACTGAAGCTTTGAGGGTTGAGATATAGCATTTTGTGTAACTTTAGCATCAGTTTCATTATCACTAGGTTTGCCTTTACTTATATTATCTTGGAAATTTAGATGTAGATGTATCAGAGCATTAGATGCATACTTAGGCTTGTTCAAAGTAGAGAGCTTCGCCTCTCATTCTTTTAAAGTGTGATACGACTCATCAAAAGATCAAAATTCATCAAACAAGACTGATTCTTGTGAATTGCCTTTGAGGAGCAGCTTGTAATTGAAGCTTTGTAGGTTGAGATATAACATTAACATTAACTTTAACATCAGTCTTGTTATCATTAGGTTTGCCTTTATAGTTAGATTTTCTTAGAAATTTAGATGTATATGTATTAGCATTAGATGCATACTTAAGCTTGTTCAAAGTAAGGAGCTTGGCCTCTCATTCTTTTAAAGTGTGATATAGCTCATCGAAAGATCGCAAATTTTCAAACATGACTAATTCTTATAAAGGAGAAAGGAGACTTTGAGTAAATAAATCTTGAAGCTCATTGTCTACAAGGATACTTGTTCATTTTAGTAAACGTAGTCTTAAAATGCAAAACATAATTATTGATTGGTTCATCAGAGCCTTGTTGCATCTTAGCCATCTTGAGCATATAATATCTTGTCACCAATATTGATTGAAAAATGTGCAAGGAATTGATTTGCCGAAGGAGGAAAATCTCGTATAGAATGTATAGGGAAGTCATATGACCATTGTAAGCATAGCCTTAGAGACTTATAGGAAAGATCTTAGTAAGTAATTGATCATTATAAGCATAGACTACGGAAGCAACATGAAAGGAGCGAAGGTGTTGTGTAGGATCACTTTTTCCCTCATAGATACGAAGCTTAGGTGAGACAAATCTGAGAGGTAAAGGATAAGATGTTATCTCAGGTGCAAGTAGATTGTGAAGCAATTGAGTAGAGTCCACAACATTAGAAGGCCCAGAGGCACCTTTTCTCGTAATCGTAAAACTTGGGCTTGCGAACGATTAAAAAGATGCTCAAGAGCATGTGGTGTCCACTGATTTCACCCGAAATGCTGGGACTACCCCATATAATTTTTTTTTCGTACTTTTAAAATAATGGGTTGTTTTGTGTTCTAATTGCCAGAAAGTGTCTGTTTTGTGTCAAGATATTCCTAGAGAGTCATATAAGCCAATTTCGACAAATACCAGATGCCCAAACTCGTATCCTGTTGTTGGGGTTTGCCTGCGGGAAATTTTTATTCAATTATTTTAAGCCTCGTTTGAAGTAAATTGTGCTCCGGTTTAACCCTGTTGAGGTTTTACATGTCAATATTCCCATATACCAGTAGGGTTTCCACCAGGAGTGAATCATGGGCTTTATCTGTGAGTTCTGGTAATGTTTTTCATTTTTGGTATTTTTCTCATTTTGTTTTCCATAAAATTTCTCTAGGTCAATTCCTTTGCCGGTTTAGTCTATTTTCTTGCCTGGAGTATCTGGAGATCATCTACGAATGTCATGCTAGAAGGAATTTGCCACAGGAGGTCTGGTTCTCTCTAAAAGATAAAGTCGTGCACAAAAAAGGCCTCTTTTGGGCAGGTCACATTTTTGGGAAAGGAAGGTTTTAAGCTACAATGGGATTTTTGGTAGTAGCAGGTAGGTGGGAATTTTGTACCTGCTTGGCAGGGTATTTTTCCCATGGAAGCAAAGCCACTTAAGTCATAATGGGAAAATTAGAGGCAGCAGGTAGGCAGGAATTTCTTACTTGCTTTATAGGGTGAAAATTCCCATTATGAAATAAAAGAAAATCACTTAAGGCATTGATGGGAATTTCTTACCTGCCTTGCAGGGTAAAAAATCTCATTATGTAATTCAAACAACTCAAGTGGATCATGGGATTTTTGGAGCTGCGGTGCAGGGTGAATAATCTCATTGGAAATTGACTTTTAAAAATAGAAATTAGCTATGTCAAAAAGTGTGACCCCTTTTGGAATAGAAGGATAGCTTTAATTGCATTTATTAATTAATTCTATTTCCAAAATTGGCGCCCAAGCATGAGGAAAAGTCAACACTGGAGAAGAGGATAAAGGAAATTGGAAATAGAATTATAAAATTAAATAAATTTAATTTATTTAATGCAGCCCTCTCTCATGCAAAAAAGTGCGACCCATCTAGAGGAGAAATAATACTTTTTAAAGCATTAATTCCTATTTTTGGCGCATGAGGTCAAAGCATAGTGTAAAGTCAATGTGGACTGGAAGTAGAAAGCTAAAATTAAATAAATTTAATTTATTTAATGGCAGCCATGAGCATGCACAAAATAGGCGCCCAAATTGAAGAGAAAAGCATGTTTATTAATTAATTAATTGTCAGGAATAGGAGAGGCAATAATTAATTATAGAATGATGAAGGTTATATAAGCATGGGCTGCCATATTAATGAAGTAATTAATTCTTTAGCAAAGAAGTGCAGCCCAGACAATTTTGGCACCCAAAGAAGGAGGAATTTTGCTCAGAGGAAGGTGTTTTCACTGCCTAGGAAAGCTTCAAAGTTTGGTGCCTAGGTTTGAAGGAACTTGATTTAAGTCCGATTAATTTATGCATAGTGGTACAGGTGCTCAAGTGAAGTCGACAAAATTCATGCTTGCTTTGCATGCAAACAAAGCGTCAAATTTTACGGTAGCGGGCTTTATATATGCAGATTTTTATAATTAAAATCAAGTGTTCATGTTCGATATCCGTCTTTATGCGAATTAATTGCAGGTGCTTATATAATTGAAAGGGAGCTTAAATCAATGTCAGATACATTGAATATATCCTTCGAATCGAATAAATCCTCGATCTGCGGTTGTAAAGAATTTCGATTGAATAAAGAGAAAAAAATTGCTCAGACAAAGATAGATCCGGCCATGGCAAAGCGGGATGAAAGAGAAAGCTCAACAGAGTCATGCATTACTTCCAGTTTGTTGACATTGGAGACACAGATCTAGGTCCAGAACCTCTTTCCGAATTGATTGACAGATCCAGAGCTGGAAAGACTTCTTTCATGTGTGCAATCAAAAGCAGTGGAATCATTTGAGCTTCAACATTCCCATTCACAGCTCAATTGCCAAAATTCGTCATGGAGTGTGCAAGGTCTTACCACCCACTATCTAGATCAGTCCAAGATGTTGCGGGGAAGACAATAATCCGGCTGGATGCACAGTTCATCAATTATTGTCTGAAGATTCCAGCACGACAGGTGGTGACTACTATTAGCATACTGGATGCCGGCAACAGATGGGAAAAGCATAAAGTCGACTGTGTGGGCATAATGAACAAGCAGGTACATGAAGAAGCCTAAATCTCCATCCAAGTTCTCGAGGACTCTTCCACGATCCAATCTGGTGCAAGAGGTGGATGACATTACCAAATTGTTATGCAGGATAAATGGCGAAGCTAACGCTCACAACTTCCGCTCATGGATGTATGCCTTCATCAGGACCATTGAAATCAACAAAGCAGATTCTATAATCAATTGGTCGGAAATCATTAGTGACAACATCGGTGAGCAGCTCCGGAATGTGAGGCGGACTTACAACTTCAAAATGACTTCGTATTTGGTATATGCAGCAGCTTCACAAGGTATCTTCTCTAAGTTGGATAGACGTGGTGTGCTCTCCAAGGATCCTATTTTTGAGTGCTATCTGCAGCTTACTGTGCCCACATGTAATAAAGATTACAAGGTGGTCAATGATGGATTCTTCTACGGATTCATTTGTAGGCTGAACGGCGACCTAAAGGCCAACAGGGTAAGCAAGGAAGCTTGGGAAGTTGTGTCCCAGATTGACAGTATCTTCATCCAGTTTGCGGACTTTACATACATCAGGGTCACCGGATTTTCGAGAGAACCAATCAAGTTACCCAGATATCCGATTGACAAATTGGTCATCATGGAGTTGAGCAGGCAGCTCGTGGAGATGCATGACCTACAGTTGAAACGACACAAGTCTACAGGCTTCTTCCCTATCACAGTGGGCTATTATAGCTGTCAGAGCATTCATAAAGCCCGAGGAATTGAAGCAGAGATGTTCTCTGAATACGAGCAAGAGTTCTTCCCAGCACAACTCAACTTCGATCCATATGGGGTGGCAAGGAAGACAATCTCCCAGGAGTATGCGCATGTGCCTTCGTTGGAAGATTTGTGGATGAAGTGCAGATGCGAGTACGAAGTTAGAAAGAAAGATTTAAGCAGGTTATCAACGCGGCAAGTGTTTGACTTTGGATTAACACGAATACTTGCGGATCTTAAAGATGATGGGCCTGTGTTACTTGATGCATACTATCAGATGGGAGGAGATAGAGCTGTACTTTAGGAGAGCATAGGTGGCTGCCACACGATTGAGGAAAGGTCATTGTCGTTCGGTCAATACTTCAAGGCCCGGTTCTTGACAAAGGGATATTGCTTTGATGAAGCTTTGATGAATCAGATCATAGGCAACCTCAGCACAGGAGATTCCCTCAAAAGGAAGCACAAGGGAGAAAGCAACTGAAGGCCTGAAAAGATTAAAGTGCACAAAAAGTCTCATTCAAGGGAGAAGATCACTTCTACTACTATGGTGTTAGTTCCAACTTCTCAAGATCAAGTCTTTCACCTCTTGCCGCACCTCAAAGAAGATACTACCGTTCCTCCATTGAATACGCCAACATTCATCTTTTCTCCTCAGCCACTCCATTCAACACCTCTTCCTGTAGAAACACTGAAGTTGCAGATAGCAGAATTTGAAAGAGCTTTGTCTTTGGAAAATACAGAGGATGGTAGCCACAACACTGTAGTAGTTTCGGATGGAGAGGAATTAGAGCGCGAGATGGTGGTACACTCGGAAACTTCTCATTCTCCGAGAAGTAATTTCTCAAAATGGTTGGCTTCACAGTTGGTCCCAAAGGCTAGAGAGGAGATCAACTTGGAGGAACATGACTTGCAGTGCTGCTCCTGAGTTTGGGCGGAAAAGACAGAAAACCTAAAGTTGCTAAGGTGACTTCAAGGTTGATTATTGAGGAGTTGGGGTAGAAGTTCGCTGAGATGTCAGTTCCAGCAGAAGGGAAGAAGAAGGATGAGCTCACGGCAAAGGATATAACAGTGACCAGAGTACCCATAGGTCAAGCCACCATAGAAGGATTGAAGCAAGACACGTAGACATTGATAGATGCTTTATTCCTTAGGCTTGACAAAGAAAAGGCGGAGAAAGTTGAACTTCAGAAGCAGGTGTCTCAGTTGTGTGAGATTATTGCCAAAGTTGCCAAATCTTCCACTCAGCCCATTTCAACACATAAGCAGGTGAGTGATCATCTGATGCAGGAAGTGGAAGATGCAGGTAACCAGGTTAAAGCTATCAATGAATGGAAGAGTCTAATCATTCACCAAGCTTTTGTACAACTCGGAGAGGTACCAACCCGTCTAAAGGTTATGAAGGATGCATCGGTTCAGTTGAAGCAACTGGTGACGAGCACGATAGACATGAGCACTAGTAGCTGAAAGTAACCTGAGTACTTTGGTCGAAATAAATAAGCTGCCGAGGGAGGTGTTGATTGTGGAACGAATTGTGCCCGATGGATCAGTTGAGAAGGGGAAGCAGCTTGAGTTTGCAGTATCTTTCCGCTTGGAGATCTTCAGAATCATGCTGAAAAGAATGCGGGCACTTGAGAGTATGGCATCATCTTTACTAGACAATATCATTGCTTTCACCAATGAGGAAGTGGTCGGGAACGTTTCTTCATACACAAGGACCATTCCTAGCAAAGTGCTTGATTCCCTGGAGGGATCTCTTCTGATGGTACAAGAGAGAATTGATGGAGCTGTTAAGCCTTTCACAATGGATTCCATCAATAGAAGCTGGTAACGCTGCAGTCAGATATTGAGAAGTTTGGGCCTAGCTTGAAGGATGTGGAAGCGTGCATCGGGGTTTTGAATGAAGGCTTGCTGCAATTCAGGACAAAAAAAGAAGTTGTAGCTAAAATGGATGGGAAGTTGTTGAATTACATGTTCGACAAGTACATTGATATTAAAAAAAAAAAGATATAGATGTTAGACTAGCGAATCTTTCTTCTTCTTCTACTCTTTCTTCTTCTATTTTCCACATTCCCGGATGTAATTGTAAAACCTTAAAGTTGTTGGTTTTAAAACCATTACTTTAAGTTATGTGGAACGATTCTATAAGTTAAGTGACAGATGTGTATAATTTTGACTATAGATCCAGATGCATGTCACTTGGAGAGGAATTAGAGGAAGATGATTGCCAGATGTTATCTTTACTTCTTGTTTATGTTCTAGTTCAGTTGAGTTTCCCATTTGTAATTTCCCTTCTACATTCTATAAGTAGAGGAAGAACCTTCGGGTTAAGGATCAGAATTTGCAAGCAGCATTCTTGTATTCTAGACTTTGTGCTGAAATTCCTGATAGCTATTTGAAGCAAAGGAATAGAAAGGAGTAGATTTTCGGAGAACTTTGTGTCACGGTGCATTTTGTTTCTAGTTTTTGTCTTAGATCTACTTATAAACTTTGTGTTATTTTAGATCTAGATCTGAAAGCTGCCTTTGCTTATAATTTTGTGTGTTAATATCTATTGGTTCTGTCTATGTGCATGCAATCAACTCTGTAATCTATTGATTGGGTTGCACATCTTCCCTCTTTCTTTCTGTGTTTTTATTATTTCCTTCTTCATTAGATATTTCCTTTCTTTAACAATTTGCTTACTTGTTGCAAAACTATACAACTATGGTTCATGAGCTGCATGGTTAAAGTAAAACCCCAAAATAGATACTAGCATATTTAATTGACAAATCTTACACGGGAGCCTCACCGGTAAATGAGGGAGATTTATCTCATGACTGCCTAGGTTTTCAGCTATGTAGAAAATCTAGCCAACAACATGTGTGGTAGAAGAGGAGTGGGAAGTCCCATGGGTATGCACAAGGATGTATGGATAATAGTAGCCATAGGAATAAACATGGTAACATTTTGTAGGGGAATATGGGATTCCCCCATAGGTATAGGTCTGATAGATGTGGTAATAGTGGATGTAGCAACATGAGAAGAAACAAAAATGGATTTGGGAATATTAGAATCAAGTAAGTGATTTTGTTCATCCCTAGCAATATAAAAAAGTGCATCAACATGTTGAGGATTTTTCTTTAAAAACTTTGTGAACTCGGACTCCTCTTGAATGATTTGATTAGTATTAGGATTGGACTTATCATGAGAACCCGCCCCTTGATAGCATTCGACAAAGACAATGAAGATAGTATTGGTAAATATGGAAACATGAGAGTATGGATTGGTAACATTGTCTATGGGAGGAGAGTCGAGAGAGTTATTGCAACCTTTGTATCCATTATCAAGAAAATTATATGCATAACTACGATGAATCATAGAAGAATAAGCCTCAAATGTATCATCACAATCATATCGAGAAAATTCATTAGGAGTAGTGATAATATCCTTGCACATTCCTATACCGGTTAACAACATAGATGTTGGATCATTTGTGTATGAATAAGAGAAAGGTACTACAAAGTAAGCCATGAAAACACGGGATAACCAACCCTACAACGAGGAAAAGGATCATGCATCAAGATAGAAATAGAAACCCTAGAGTAGCTAGGGTTTGAGTAAGGCTAAGGATTTAATAATCAAGTGGGTTCACCAAATGCTTCAGCCCTAAATAAATAAATAAGGTGTTTGATTTAATGTGTTCATTTTTATTCATAGAATCAAGGGCTAGAACAGATAGTATATTCAAATTATTAATAAAATATCAATGTGCGAATTAGAATCTACTATTATTAGCAATTTGCAAGATAGAATATTAGAAATGATTGCTAAGAAGGTGAAAACACAAGAAAGAGGATGCACTTAGTTGATTACAGCCACATGAAACTAATATGGTAGTGTTGTATGATTGTGCAACTTGGAAATGATCTGTCGGTGCTTTGTTTGGGAACTTGGGAGTGCAAATTGAGTAGGGACAAAACCATTTGAGATGTATGGAAGTGTCAAATGGTTTAGTGCCTGGATAATGGTTCCATAATGAAACTTTTTTGTTTCCCTGTGACTGATTGTGATGTGCTTCACTTTGAAAACCTAAGTGTTGCACATGTGCAAAACCCTTTGTGTGATGTGAAATAGCTTTAAACCCTAGCCACGGGTAGGAGACCCTGCAAAAGCGTTAGTGGTTGGGTTGAAGTGCAATTTGTACACTTTGTTAGCATATGGATTTGCACGCATGCAAATGACATGCAACAGTGTGGGAACGAAGTCCCTCCTCAATGAAGGTGAGGCTGCCTTTATTGAAAACCAAAACTGTATTTACATCTGTACATTCAAAATTGTATGTGGGGGGTGTTTTGGAACATCAATGGAAGAAAAGTGAATGAAGGAGATAGAATGAAATGAAAGAAAGGAGTGGAATGGAATGGACTGAAAGAACATGCAAGGGTTAGGTAAAAACAGAGCCTAATATTGCATGAAGAGAAAAGATGAATAACCAACACAAATAAAACGGAGTTTGAGTTAGCCAAACAAGAACATGCAAAAGGGAACACACATGAGCAAGTAGATAGTCAGAGCTTGATCACTGTGAACTAGAACAACTGATTACTAATGTTGACAATAAGATCAAAGATAATATTTGCATGCAAAATTCAAACACCTAACATCTAATGAACATAAGAACACCAAATGTTACAAGAGACAATGAATGAGACACAAAGTTCTTATTCTATTAACTCCAAAATGTTTTTCACAAAGAACACAAAGTTTCTTCTTGAAACAAAGCTTGCACAAAAGTATCTTCTTCTCCTCTCTCAAAGTCACCCTTACAAATGAGCCCCTCACTTCCTTTTATAACCCAAAAGTTGGTTACGAAGTAGTTAGGGTTTTAAATGCACATTAAATAGGGCACTTAAGTGACTTTGACTTTTTCAACCAACTTTTAAAAAGTGACTAAAAATAGAAACCACTTAAGTTAAAAGGTCATTTAAGGAAAAATACATAAATTAAAGAAATGGGTACATGTGGACCCCACTTAAATGACTTGTATGCACACGTAGACATCCTAGTCAGCAATGTGCCACCTAGATCAAGACACCTAGGATCAGTGCCTTATCCATTGGGCCAAGAGTCCGCCTATCCCGATCGTACGGGAATGAACTCATTGACTGTGCTCTGCAATCCTCCAAATGACAAGAGTGTTGAGCCTGAAACTTGAGCAATTCATCCACCCCTCCATCTGAGCAATATTCTGGTGTAAGAAAGTTTGTCTTCATTCGTATTCACATTTGCAATTACGCACAATTCTCCACATACTCCGAATACCTTTCCATGGTGAATTATTCATTTGTCATGAGACCGTAGTCGTTACGCCACCTTGGTTTGTCAGAATCCAGCCTCTGGTCTTTCGCCATTGAGAAGATCTTCTAGGAGCCAAATTCGCAATTCACTGCCTGGAGTTATGTCCTTTGTCTTTGTCACCATCCCAAAGTGTTGATCTCCCGAGCAGAATTCGTGAGACTTCAGAGTCTTGGAAATCCATCTCCTTTGCCCCATTGTGAACGAGTGGTGTTGAAAAATCATCGAAGTGATTTATGAATTCGTTGACACACACCTTAGCATAGTATTTGGTCTTTTTTGGAGTGATGGATTCTAACATTTACGCAATCGCTTCCAAGTTTATCACTATTGGCTTGATGACCCTCTTTCAATTCATCAGGATATCATGTAGCCAGGTGAGAACCTCTCCAAGTACCTCATTGTACATGGTTCTCGTGTTCGTTGGGAATTGATCTTCATCACGCTGAAGGGGATCACTTCGGGTGTTGCTGAAATTGGATCTTCTTGTTGTGAGAAAGATGTTGTCGCCATTTTCTCCATTTGTGGTGATTCTTCAAATGTAGGCGGGGAAAGAACCGGATCATCAACTTTTGGTTGAGAAGTTGTGACTACTTCCACAAGTTGGGCTGGTATATTTTGAGGTACTTCATCAACGAGTTCC
Source organism: Taxus wallichiana var. yunnanensis (assembly GCA_018340775.1). Taxonomy (NCBI): domain Eukaryota; kingdom Viridiplantae; phylum Streptophyta; class Pinopsida; order Cupressales; family Taxaceae; genus Taxus; species Taxus wallichiana. The sequence continues at coordinate 193,711,170 of CM031239.1, forward strand.
ACCTCTAGAAATTGTGTGATATAGATTACAGGTGCTTGCGCATGAACCAATGCTTTGAATTATAGTGTTGTGTTGTTGATTAGGCCTGAAGAATTAGGGCAATCATGCAAAGACGAATGATGACTGGAATGAGAAATTCTCGAGATGTGCTCCTTCTTCACTTAGGTGTTTAGACGACTCAACTCACGAATGAGCCCTCAATCGTATCGCTCCTAGCTTGATTATGAGCTCATGCATTTTCAACTTGAATTCGGACTCCCATGGCGATCCATGCCCTTCGTGTCGTCTTACCTTCTTTCCAGAACCAAACTCCCTGAGTTCTTCTCTGGCTCAACTCACTTGAATACCGAGCTTAACCTAACATTTTTGAAAAGAATGGTTTTACCACAATGCTCACAGTTCTTCCTTATTATATAACACTTGTAGTAAGAATGTTTTGGCTTTGCCATAATAAGCACAATTGTACCTTCCAAACGATGAGAAAATACCTTTACCGATAAAGACCTAATGCTGCCATGATTATGACCCGTTGAAGATGCTCATATAATTGCAAAGCAAATTGTGCTTCATGAATATTCTGATATGAAATAGATCCACCTCTATGAGATTCTCTTCCATGAGTTACATCATAAAACAAGTAATGTCTCAATAGAGAATCTTTGTAATAAACTTCATCAGGTCTCCTGGTAACACTCTCACTGTCACTTAATCGATTTTGATAAAAATGTTTTGAAGGAAAATCCCGAATTTGAGGATGTATTCGATACTGAGCAGATAACAACATAGTTGGTCGACCTGCTTGTTGGAAGCGACTTTCCAAAATGAAAAGGCGAGTCAACTCAACTAAAACTTTATCTCGTTCTTCTACTACAGCTGCAAGATTTTGCAACAACTGATGACGATTGTGGTCGCATGCAACCAAAACATCAAGATCAACACCAATGGGTCCTTGGGATCGCCCTGCGGCACTGTCGCTTAGCTCTCTCTGGAGGCCACCGATTTTTCGAGATAAGTTTACTTCTCCACCCCGTAGCTGCCTTTGCATATAGCCAATTACTTTCTCACGGCACTTTCTCAGGAGACTTTCGGTTCTACACTTCGCGATCATCTGCACATGCAGCACGATTTTGAGAATCCACACCCACCCTCGCAACATCGGGGCAGACCTTCATTTCACCATCAATGAATCCACGATCCGAACATGTTTGTATCAATTCATCCGCATTGCTGACATTGGATGGGCCAAAACAAACATTCGTGGTTTAGGGCAAAGTTTAGGAAGCATACGGATAAAGTGTGCGATCCATACTCGAAGAACATCATCGATTGATCTGTGCAATACTTTATCAATCTTGTTTGCATTATTATGGGATTGCTTGTAGCTTTCGGGAGCAAGTTTCATAAGCAGATGCACCATAATAGTGCTGATATTGAACAAGATGAATAACATTCAACATTCCTTAGGACTGTGTGTGTGTTGTCCTTGGTGGACCTTGCACCAAAGTGAAGGGCCGGGTTCCCGCCATCTGCAGTTGACTCCAACTCCATTTGTACCAGTCTTTGTATGAATAGCAGCCCACCTGAATTGCTGGTTGTGGATCATTGAAACTCCTATGAAGATGGTCGATAAAATTTGGTGTGAAACATTCGGGCATTCTTGGAGGCAGCTCCCATTATTTGGAAAGTGCTCGGCACGGGATTTAAAATTGCTTTCGCATTCTCATCCTTTGCATGCATGGAAAACTTCTCGGTGTTCTCATTCGATCGTGGGATCTTTTCTTGCCTATCCGACGCCTTCTCTTCCTGGCGCGTGGAAAGTTCTTTCCTCTAGTTGGTGCGTGGCCTGAGCTGCTCCTTTCTGCATGCATGGAAAACTGTTCTTGCTTTGCTGTCTGAGCGCAGTGTGTGGACAGGATTTTTTACTATTTGTTTTAAAAACTTTTCCTTTCTCTTTACCAGGCGTGGCCTTTTAATTGAAAAACAATTTTGTTTTGTTTTAAAAACTGCTCTTTCCCCAAGGCGTGTGGGAAAGGATTCTTTGTCCCTCAGCGCATGGAAAACTCCTTCATGCGCTGTCCTCCTTTCACAGCTGCGTATTCTTTTTTTTGTTATTGATAAAACCTCCTTTGGATGCACAACTGATATTTCTTCGCTCACAATGGCGTGAGTTTCTCTTGCATAATGCCAACAAAATATTATGTCTTCCTGAAGAAAAAGAAGCTTCTGACTTTTTCCAACGGGTTTGATGGAGGAAGTTACGAGGATTAATTCAACTTCCTCTCTTCCCGGGTAGTGGCTTAAGTGCCAGGGGAAATGGGAAAAGTAACAGGCAATTGCCAACGGGAATGGCAAAATGGGTTGGGATCCCGTCCAATTTCCCCATGTGGGAAATTGGGGAATTTTATGCCCGTTTGCCAATCCATGATTTGGCAATTGGCAGAGGAAAACCCACGTGCGGGAAATTTGAAGGAAATTGCCAGGAAAGTGGAAATCCGGGTTCGGGAAGCCAACCCGGCAGTTGGAAATAAAAGCTTACTTCCTCGGCACTAAAACTTGTCGAATGAACTTTAATTTATATTTATTTAATTAAATACTCCTTAAGTGATTTTTTAAAAATTAATTTAATCAAACAAGGAGCAATTAATTAATTAAATATTAATTAATTATTTTAATGCATTTTAAAGCCTGGCGGGAAGAGTTCTTACCCGAAAATCACGAAACGAAGACCGAAACGATCACAAAAATAAGACGATCGCAATGAGTCCAATGAACCACGCAAAGTAATACTTTTCAAAATTTTCTAATTTTTAATTATTTAATTGTTTTTTGACAATTTTTTGCGATAAAATTCGCGATAACATACACCACCCACATTAGAAATACTCCAAAGAGGCTTCAAACTGCATGTTGGTCTCCACCTAGCATGTGATATCTATATGGATACAACTAGCTTTGGCAATTTGATCTCTTAATAACGTAACATTGGCTTAGCATGCTTAGCTTGACTTGACTTGGATAGTTTCTAGCTTGGGAAGCATGACTCTATAACCTAGTTGGGTGTGCTTCAAACTTGTGTAGGGGTTGCTCCTAGAGTGTGTTGTAGCTGTTTAGGAATTTAGGAGATCTTAGAGTAATTTAGGAATGATATTTACAATAAGTGCTCTTGAAAGTGCTAGGTGAGTAAATGAGTGCATTAGACTTGCTTTTATAAGGTTTCGTAGGTATAATTGCACATTAAGGCTGACACGTGAGAAAAGCACTGACCCATAAAAATATATTACATTGATAAAGTGATTGTTGGGTGGCTGGGAATGAAACGGTTTGTTTTGGTCCGAATCATTGGGACGGTTCGGTCCTAGAAGGACCGTCTTATACAGTAGGTGTTGGAATTCTGCATGGCTGGGAATGACATGGTTTGTTTTGGTTCGAATTGTTGGACGGTTCGGTCCCGGATAGACGGTCTTATACAGGCGGGTGTTGGAATTCTGCAAAGCTCGGGATTGATGTGTGGAAGGAATACATTGCTTTGGACCAATGCAAGTAGTTTTGTGAGTGACCGAGAAGTGGGATGAGGACACAAGTCATGCAATAGGAATAAGGATGTGCAACTACGCTTGGAAGGTTTGTGCAAGTCACGCTTTAGGTGCAAGTGCAAAGCCAATGTTGTCATTGCCAAATTTAGGTGTCTATAAATGGTTGTGTAGTTTGTTGGGTAGTATTCTTGCCCATATAAGAATAAAAAATGCCAATACTATGATGGATTGGCTTCTTGATGCATTAATATTTGGGATGCTCTCAAATGTTTTCAATGATATTGTGAGAGGGCTTGGCCTCATAAATCTCTTGGTATCTCATCAATTCATTCTACTCTAGTTTTGATTAAGAATATTCTATCTTGGGACCTCAATAATTGATGGTTCTATATTCACATCATATAATCACAATATTTCTAAGCACATTTTTGCTAATGTGTGCATTAATCATCTAAGCTTTTGGTAGAATATTTGTTTATTTGTATTGTATTGTATTTGGAAGTTTCCATTATTTTCTACTACTACCATTGACATAATAGCTTGCATTGATTTATTTTGAATTATAGGTGTAGTGGTAGAAAGTACCTCAAACATTTTCGATGACACCGTGAGAGGGCACGGCTTAGTAAATATCTTAGTTGGTATTTCATCCATTCATTCTATTCCACTATTGAGTAATAATATTCTATCTAGGGACCTAAATAATTGATGGTTCTAAATTCCCGTCCATATAATGAGGCTTTTTCCCGATTTAACATTTTGATTTATTAAAGAGAATTTTTATCATATGGAAACCTTAATTTTACTTTAGCTCAACCAATAAATTTTCTAAAAACAACTTAAGTATTTTATGCACATTTCACAAAGTAAATATAATTTTATTTATGCAAAGAAAGTTTTTATTGAAAAATAAGTTTATTAAATGAAACAATCGTTAAAAAGTTGAGTACACATCTGTTTAAAGTTGGGTGAGGACCGCGTGTCCCTCGAGTAATCCTCAAGTGCATTCAAGGATTCATTGAAATAGATTATGGCCACAATATAATGAGGATACTTTCACAATAATAAAGTCTTTTTGTCTTGGCAGAACCATCCGGATTATACATCGTACCTGGTTAGAACCAATGTTTTAAAAACCGGTCAAACCGGAACCGGAACCGGCCGGTTTGACCGGTTTAACATTTTAAAGCACGAACCGTTTAGTAAACTGGATCGGTTGACCGGTTTTAGCCCAAACCGGTCAAATTGGTCCGGTTTCATCCTAAACCAGCCGAGTCATGTAAAGATAGCATTTCTTTCCTTTTTTGGATTTTTGGTGGAAAAAACACAAGCGTAGAATAAAATTTGCCATTTTTGGAAAGGGTCCGGGAAGATGTAGCAGCAAAAACTTGCATGTGCCATAACTTTCATTTTGTGGCTTCGTTTCAGGTGTCGTTTTCTCTAAAAGTGCATATTTTCTCGATCTCTACGCATTGATGGCAATATTTTTCTTATTCTCATAAAATCCATTTTTGCACCTTTTTGGACCAAGCGCTTCTTGCGATCTTACGAAAGAATCATGGTCTTTGATTGCTATAGACAAATTAGCAATTAAAAATCTTGGATAGCTTTCCAAAACTCGGAGAGTATTCGGCCAAATATTGCGAGTTTTTGTTTGGGGTCTGCCGAGTATTTGCAGTGCGAGCATTCCAACTATCATTATATATACATGAGCAAACTTTGCATATTTTGTGTGTAATTGTTGGAATCATGGTTTCTAATTTTTCAAATATATTGTTTTCTTTAAAAATGTAATTTTTATGTGTTTTTTAGTAAACCGGTTCATAGAGTTTGAACCGGTCCGATTCAGATTCGGTCGGTCAAACCCTCGACCGGTTCCGATTTTTAAAACATTGGTTAGAACGCCGTTGATGCCCCTCTCCAATGCCCACCACTTGCTTTCACCCTTAGACACTGAAAATTCTTGATTAATAATTCTAATTTCACGTGAGAGAGATGTGTCCTTTTGGTCCCCACCACCAAGCATTAAATAATTTTCACCTAGGGTGTTTTTAAACCAACACAACTGCGTTCATAAAAAAATTCTATAGTTTTGTAAAAAAGTTAATTATTATGGGTCCACTTAATTGAAATCACCTCTTTTAATCCTTCTTTTGAAATTAAAATATTTTGAAGAGTGTATTATTTATTCCCCCTAGTTAAAAGGGGTCCTTCATGTACATGCTTTATTCCTCCCTATATTAAAGGGGTCCTCATGTATTTAAATAAATTTTTTATTTCTTTTATTTCTTATAACTTCAAAAAATTTAGAAATTTCATAGCTTTTTGAATGCGGGAATTTGTCGTATAACATTTCTCCCCCTTAATCAACTACCGACCTCGGTAGCTTTATCTTTTACGAAACACAAATCATTAGTTTAAAATAAAGATGGATATTGTTCACGAATATATTCTTCTTTTTCTCATGTTGCGCTATCCATATCACAAAATGTCCATTTAACTTTCACTCAACGTATTTCTCTATTCCTTAATTTTCTTGTTCTTTTTTCTAGTGTTGATTCAGGTTCTATCTTAAATTCACAATTAGGTTCTAAGGTGATATTCTTCCAATCAATAACATGAGTAGCATTATACACATATTTCTTTAATAAACTAACATGAAAAACATTAGGAATTCTAGATACTTCAGGAGGTAAAGCAAGTTCTTTATAACACCTCAAAAGGACCACAAAAGCGAGGAGCTAACTTAGCATATTTACCAAGTTTCAGTGAGCTATGCTTAGGTTTAACTCTAAGGAAAAATTGATCACCAATTTCAAATTCTCTAAATGATCGTTTAGAATCAACCCAACTCTTATACCTATTTTGAGCAACTTTCATGTTTCTTTTTGCTTTATTTATAATTTCTTCCATTTCCTTTAAATTATCATTTTCATACCAAGTTCTATGGACAGGATCAGACCAAGAAATAGGTGTGTTATAGTTCCTACCATATACAACTTCAAAAGGTGACATTTTTGTAGTGCTATGATAACCTTGATTATAAAAAATTCAATCAAATGTATATAGTTTTCCCGAATTTTAGGTTTATCACTAGCATACATCCTTAACATATCTTTTAAGATTTTATTTACTCTTTCAGTTTGTCCATTAGTTTCAGGATGATATGCAGTACTAAAATTTAGACTTGTGCCTAACTCCTTAAATAATGGTTTCCAAAGAGAAGAAGTAAATTGGGTTTATCTATCTCTAATTGTTTTGGAAGACCATGCAAACGAAAGATTTCTTTTAAAAATAAATGAGCTATATCAGATGCAAAAGTTTTAATTTTAGTTGGAAGAAAACGAGCCATTCTAGTTAATCTATTAACCACAACAAAACACTATCATGACCATTACTAGTATGGGGTAAACCACTAATAAAATCCATACTCATGGATTCCCATTTCCATCTAGGAATTCCGAGAGGTTGTAATTTACTAGGTTTACTACACTATTCAGCTTTTACTTTTGACAGGTTAAACATTGTTGCACATAAGTTCTAATATTATGTTTCATTCTAGGCCAAAAGTAATTCATTTTATAGATAAATAAGTTTTTGAAATCCACAATGTTCAGCAATAGGAATATCATGAGAGTCTCTAAGGATTTGATGTTTTAGATCGGGAAGGTCTGGTATACACATTCTATTCTTATAATATAATAATCCATTAGACCCAATCAGATAAGAAGTAAGTCTATCATTTAAATGTACATTACTTGTTTTATTTACTAAGCCTTCGTAAAGTTGTTGAAAATAACCATCGTAGGTGATATACTTTAAATAGTTTCTTCAAAATTACTTCTTTTTAAAAGCTAAAGCATTAACAAAAATTAATTTCCTACTTAAGGAATTCGCTACTAAATTTCCTTTTCCTGGAACATATTGAATATCAAAATAATACTCGCATTAAGCAATTCAACCCGTCGTCTTTGTCTCATATTCAACAAAGGTTGAGTAAAGATATGCTATAAATTTCGATGATCAGTTTTATAGTGAATTTATTTCCAACAAATAATGTCTCCAAATTATCAAAGCATGTTCTAGCAAGTTCAAAATCATGTATGGGGTAATTTTTCTCAATAGGAAGTAATTTCCTAGATTCATAGCTTACAACTTTATTATCTTGCATCAACACACTTCCTAAACCAGAACCACATGCATTAGTAATTATAGTAAAAGGTTTAGAAAATTAGGAATACACAAAATAGGAGAAAATATCAATGCTTCTTTTAATTTACTAAAAGATTGATTACATTCACTAGTCCATTGATAAGGTTTATCTTTCTTAGTTAAATCATTTAATGGAGATGCTATCTTAGAATAATTTTTAATGAATCTACAATAAAATCTAGACAAGCCAAGAAAACTTCTTATTTCATGCACATATTTTGGTATTAACCATTCTTGCACAACCTTTACTTTAGTTGGGTCAGGTGCAATTCCCTTTTGAGAAATTATATGTCCTAGATAAGAAAATTTGGTTTTAAAGAATTCACATTTGCTCAACTTCCCATAAAGTTGATGCTTTTGCAAAGTTTCTAGCACTAGCATAACATGGTTTTCATTTTTTTAGTAATTCAGAATATCATCTAGAAATATAATCACAAACACATCTAGGAAAGGTCGAAACACATCATGCATCAAATTCGTAAAAGTAGCAGGATCATTAGTTAAAATGAAAGGCATAGCTACAAATTCATAATGTCTCGTATCTAGTTCTAAAAGCAGTTTTTGAAATATAAGATTCTTTGATTCTAATTCGATGATAACGAGAACGTAAACCAATTTTAGAAAAGTATTTAACACCACTTAATTGGTCCAACAAATCATCTATTCTAGGAAAAGTATACTTATTCTTGATGGTTAACTTATTCAATTGTCAATAATCAATAAACAAATGCAATATAGTATCCTTCTTTTTAACAAACAATACAGGGGCACCCCAAGGAGAAACACTAGGCCAATTTTTTCCTTGTTTAAGTAGTTCAGCTAATTGCACTTTATGTTCGGATAACTTGGGAATAGATTGACGGTAAGGGCTTTGGTTATAGGTTCTGCTCAAGAATTAAATCAATAGCATGCTCTACAGTTCTTTTAGGGGAAAATCTTCTATTTCATTAGGAAAAACATCCATGAATTCTTAACTACGGGTTTGATATTAATATTTATCTTTAGTTCATCACCTTGTTGAGTGATAATAGCGCAAAAAGCTTTAAAATCATTTCTAAGGATTCTTTTTAATTGCATTGCAAAAATGGTTTTAAGTTTGATAAGTCTTTTTGTTCCTTGTAAGGTCTTAAAGGAATCATAAAGACCTCTTATAATAACCTGTTTATTTTCATAACTTATTAAAGCATTGTTTTTCTCTAACCAAGTCATTCCTAAGATTGCATCATATTGTCCTAGATCAAACAAATGAAAATGATCACAAGACTCTATATTATCCAGCTAAAATTCCATGTCTTCAATGATAGCTCCAGTATGTTTAATTATCCTGCCATCTGCCATATTTGCCACTATAGTTTCTATTTGTCTGATAAGAAAATTCAATTTGGAAACAATATTAGGAGAAATAAAACTATGACTACTGCCAGAATACACCAAGAAGACAACATTTTGATCTTTTTTTATAAGTGAACGCTTTAATCCGGAGCTATGGCTAGGGGGTTATTGGGGCCCCACCCTTATCTTGTCATATTCGACTGATTGCCAAAAACCAGGGCAGTCTAAACATAATTCAGTTACAGTTGCCACCCTAATACAAGTATTACAAAAAGAGCTAGACTATATATCGAAAAAGCTGAAAGAAAACAAAACCAGCTACGGGAACTTAGTCTGAGAGCACAATGACCTCCTCCTTAACTTGAACCTTGGCGTTGATCGAGCCTCTGCATTCCTCTTGCGCTTGTTGTGGCGGCGCCCCACTTCCCTGCTTTTCCGCCTTCAAGAGAAAATTGTATGAAGATTTACCTTTGACCATGAGCTATGAGATTTTTGATGGAACAAGGCCAATCGGGGCAGCTAGTGAATCGAGATCTAAGGATGGAATGAAAATAGAACCCAAATCCTTCATCGACATTTCTTGTGGACGATGACCGCAAAATCCCAAAGTGTAGAGTTTCTCCTTTCCAGTTCGACCAAGCAATCCCTAACAACCATCTCGGGATCCACTATTGCTGCTGCTTGAACAAATGCCGAGGGCATGCAAAATTTAGCTACTTCTTCCTCCAAACCCACGGCATGCTTCGGCCAAATGAAGTGGCAAGCTATCAGAATGACATCTTCCTTGTTCTTGCCAATGAGCAACATATTGGAGACGAATGTAGAGGAAATTTCGGCATTCACCCTAGCCCGATCACTCCCTGAATGTGCTGTCCCCAAAATCCTCTTTACCGTGTTGCAGATTGAACTCGATCCAATGCGAAGACTTTCCTCGGGTGAGAGTGGGAAATTTCACCATATAAGGCCATCTCACAGATTCCCCCTCAAGAACAGGCATGGAAAGGATGGAGTAGCCATGAAAATTTCGATGAGCCACCGACAAAACACACATAAATCGAAGAGGAGAAGACATGAATGATAAGAGAGGAATCAAGTTGCAAATTTAAAACAAGTTCCCATGAGCCAAGGCCCTTCAAGCCTATGAAGCAATAAATTTGGAGTCTTCATGAATGATGACGGCTAAGCCGAGCCACTTAATAGATGTGATTGCCTCCTCCGCTTGTGTCACACCGTAATTGGCCAAGTAATCAGCTGCTGAGTTGGCTTCCCTAAACACGTGTCCTATGCTCCATGATTCCAACTTGCCAAGCCAAAAGAGAATGTTTGAGATGTAGAAGTCGAGTGCCCAGTGGAGAGCTTTACCATTTTTTATTGCCTGGACTATAATTTGTGAGTCACCTTCTATGATAAGGTGGGAGCTCCCGCATTCGACTGCCCTTTTTACCCCAAAAAGAAGGGCCTAGGATTCTGCTAAGTTGCATGTCCCATCTTGTGGATGGAACGAGCCAACACTAACTCACCTTGCTCATTACGAAGAATGCACCCCGCCCCTGAAAGTCTAGGGTTCCCCTTAGAAGCCCCGTCAAAATTAACTTTGCGAAACCCAGGGGGGTGAAAACCACTTAACATGCTTTCTCTGCAAGCATTTCTCCCATTTAGATTTACTTTGATTAAGAATTGTGCCAGGGGCAGGAAGCTTGATAAGAGGACAAGCTTTCCTCAAGGTGGCATCCCTACTGGAAAAGTCTGCTAGATTTTTACATGAGGAGCTAACATTTTCTGAGATGGCTATTTCCAGTTTCTGAGTAACTGCATGAATATCAAAGGAGACCTCTTCCTTCCCGCTGAATGAGGTACTAATAACCTGCTTTCGCTGAGTACTGACCTGATTTAGCGCCTAACCAAAGGAGTTGATTTTCTTTCGCAAAAAAACTGACCCTACGTTCAATGAGAATTTTTTTGAAAAGGGTCTTAGAAGCCTGTGGAACTTCTAAAGCATCAACCTCCTTCCATGAAAATGAGGGAGATCCATCTAAATTTTGGAATCTGTAGTTCTCAACCTTATCCCCCAAGCCACCTTGGAAGCCAACCTGACCTGTTCTAGACCTGAAGTGTCTTAAAGAGCAGGGAAACCATTCCACGAGTCTTCCCAGAAATTGGCTGAAGCTCCGTTGCCAATTTTCCAGGAGATTAGGGAGGAGAAAACATGCCTACAAGAGCTAATGAAATTCCACATATGAGACCCTCTTGGGAGATCAAGATCGGTAATAATGCTTTCCGACTTTCCATTGTGCAGATATTTGTGAATCCGATTTTTGTTTAGAAGGCTAGAAGGATTGGAGAGAAGATTCCAAATATGTTTAGCTCCTAATGCAATATTTTGAAGGCCCAAGTCCAGCATCCCTGCACCCCAACTCCTTAGGCAACTTTACTTCCTTCCATTTGATCAGATGAAGTTTCCTTTCTTCCCTAAAACCTTTCCATAGGAAAGTTCTTAGAATTTTCTCGATTTAATGATCATTTTGGGAGTTTTCATAACCGAGAACATGTAGATTCGGAGCGCACTAAGAACAAATCTAATAAGATGAATTCTGCCAACGAAGGAGAGCCACTTACCTTTCCAAGCTAGCAACCTTTTTTCAAAAGAAGATAAGAGGTCTTGCCACAATGAGGATCGCCTTGCCCTAGTGAAAAGAGGAATCGCTAAGTACTTTTGAGGAAGGGAGCCCACTGTAAAGCGCGTAATATGTTTTATACGCCTTTGAAGTCTGGGGGAGGAATTAAAAAAGAAGATCAAGGACTTTGAGGAACCGATGACTTGGCCTGCTGCTTCAGAATAGGAAACTAGGATGCGCCCTAGCTCTTTGGCCTCATCCACTGAAGCTTCCCCGAATAAGAAAGTGTCGTCAGTGAACTGCTGATGAGAGATTGGTTCGACCTCGACAGTTATGGGGAGACCTTTTAAGCACCCATCTCTGATGGATGTGGAAAGGGCCCTACTCAGCGAATCAGCCACCAAAATAAATAGGCAGTAAGAGAGGGATCCCCTACCTTATCTCCCTGTTGCTAGAGAAGAGGCCTTCTGCTGAACGAGTAACTAGAACTGAGAAACTTGGGGTGGAAGTGCAGTGAAATCCAGTTGCAAAAGGCCGGGAAGAAGCCCATTTTTAGCATGAGTTTGATGAGGAACTGCCAGTTTAGTCTGTCATAGGACTTGCTGAAATCTAGCTTAAGTAGCATGCCCAGATGATGATTCAATGAAAGATAATGCATTAATTTGTGGGACAGAAGAATGCCATCAAAATTGAATGACCAGGCAAGAAGCCGCTTTGCTTCATTGAGATGATGGAATCTAGAAGGGGTCTTCGACGGAGAGCAATGGCTTTGGAAACAATTCTGTAAGATGTATTGCATAAAGAAATAGGAAGGAAGTCATCTAGAACTTCATCCGGGGATTTCTTGGGGAACATGCAAATGAAAGTGTGATTAAGTCCCCCGAGAATTTTACCGGAGGACCTTGATTCCTCCACCGACGCCCAAACATCTGAGCCTACAATTTCCCAAAAATTCTGAAAAAAGGTAGCGGGGAATCTGTCAGGGCCTAGAGCTTTGTCCCATTCCATGGAGAAGACAACAACTTTGATTTCATCCCTTGTAAAAGGGGCAAGGAGAGGTTCCTTCCAAGCAACATCCACCAATTCGGGGATGTGTGCCAACAAAGTATTCTGAGATGAAAGGTGGGAAAAGGAATCTCCAGCCAGTAATTCGGAGAAGAAAACTACCGAAGATTCTTTGATGCCTTCTGATCCATGCTCCGGTCCCTGGTTTGAGTTTTTAAATTTTGAAATGTAACTAGAGCTTCGCCTAGCCTTGATAGAAGAATGAAAAAACTTAGTGTTTCTGTCCCCTTCCTTTAGCCATGTTTCCTTGGATTTTTGTTTACAGTAAATTTCCTCTTTTAAGAGAAGCTTTGCTAGTAACGATTTTTCTTTCATGTACTCTTCCCGACCCATCCCAATCCTAAAGATTTCTTCATTCAAAGCTTTGAGATCTGCTTCCACCCTTTTTCTTTCCGGAAAAAATGTTCTTGAAATGACTGATATTCCAACTTAAAAGCATGCCTTTCAAACCGAGAGAGCACGGGAAAGGAAGAACATCTTGGTACCTCACGAAGGAGAGGAAAGACCACCACTCTTTGATCAGGCCGAATAGAGATGGATCTCTTAACCACATGAGCTCAAATTTTAAGGGGGACCTCTTGGGGGCCATGTATAAGGAAATTTGAAGAGAAATGGGGAAGCGACCAGAACCTGAGATAGGGAGGACAACACTTTTCGAATGATGTTGTGGTGCAACCATTCTTCATTAGATAGAAATCTGTCCAATCTTTTAGCGATCCTGCTAAATCCTAACCTTCTGTTGGTCCACGTAAACCAACCTTGTTTAGGTTCCAAATCTATCAAGGCTGAATTATGAATGAAAGAGAAGAAGTCCTTTTGAGATTGTGGGTTCCTTGAGATGCCACCATTCTTATCTTTATTTGAGGTGATCACAATGAAATCACCGGCTACAAGGATTAACTCGTCTCTCGAATCCCTCCATCTCTCTAGAAAGTGAGTCCTAGATTCTGGTGTCCCCATTTTGCCCCGAAATCAAGGACTATCCATTGAAAAACAATTTTCTTTTAAACTAACGAGGTCTTTTGTGTAAACATTATCGAAGATGTCTGTACTATGTTAGGATATTCCTAGTGAATCATATGAGCCAATTTTGGCAAATACCCAGATGCCAAAACTCAATTTATCTCTCCGCCAAGTTTTATCTACGGGAAAATTTTATTTAATTAGTTATTGAATAAATAATGCTCCGTTTGAAGTAAATTGTGCTCCGATTGAATCTGTTGAATTTTGCATGCGGTATTCACTCATCTGAATAGGGTTTTCACCAGAAATGAATTTAGGGCATTGTCTGCAACTTCTGGCAACGTTTTTCATTTTTTTAAATTTCTTTTGCGTTTTTCTCCGGTTTTCTCCGCAGTTTCTCTGTGAAATTCCCCTAGGTTTGTTCCTTGTCCAGTATAGTCTATTTAATTGCCTGAAGCATCTGGAGATCATCTACTGATGCAACACCAGAAGGAATCAGCCTCAAAATGCAAGCTTCTGACCAAAAAGATGAAGTCATGCACAAAAAGCCTCTCCCAAGCAAGTCGCATTTTTTGGAATTAATGAGTGTAAGCTGCAATGGGATTTTTGGTAGGGGCAGGCAGGCGGGAATTTCTTACCTGCCTTGCCGAGTAAAAATTTCCATTATAAAATAAAGAAAAATCACTTAAAGCACCGATGGAATTTTACGCTCTTGTGAAAGCTAACTTTTACCACTAAAGAGATTTATTTACCCATGCAAGTCGCACTTTATCAAAGGAGGCTAGTTTTAATGCAAGTCACACTTTTTGGGAGATGTTTTAATTTAATAATGGGAATTTTGGTAGTGGCAGGAAGGCGGGAATTTCTTACTTGCCTTGCAGGGTAAAAATCCCCATTATGGAAGTCAAACAACTTAAGTGAAAGAAGGGATTTTTGGAGCTGCAGTGCAGGGTAAATAATCCCATCAAAATTGACTTCTTATTTTTAAAAATCAGCCTTTGTTAAAAGTGTGACCCATTTGGGCATTAAACAATGCTTTTGAAGGTATTTATTAATAGTTTTTCTGCCTAATTTTGGCGCTATGGATGGGTGAAAAGTCAAAGCAAGAAGTCAAGCCAAAGACAACTGAAGGATGCATGCTAAAAATAAATAAAATAAATTTATTTAATGGCAGCCAGCAACATGCACAATTGGGCGCCCAATTTGGGTGAATAAACATGTTTGTTTATTAATTAATTAAGGAATAAGATGGACAATTATTAGAAATAGAATCTTTGAGGGTTATATAAGTATGGGCTACCATAATGAAGAAGCAATTAATTATGCTATGATAATTATCTCGCATGTTGCTATACTTGCCTAGGTGAATTTAAAAATATGTATGTTTGCTTTGCATGCAAGCAAAGCCTCAAATTTTAGGGCAGCGGAGCTTCATATGCAGATTTTTGGTGACATGAAATCAAGTATTCGTGCTATGGACTTCATCTTTTGCGAAATAATTGCAGGTATTCATTATAGGTGTTCATACAGTGAAAGGGATTTCAAATCAATGTTAGATACATTGAATATATATTTTGAATCTGAAGAAATTCCTGGATTTGCACGAATTGATCCGATTACAAAGAATTCCGGCAGATCAAAATAAAAAGACAACTGACAAAGATTACTTTAGCCATGATGAAGCGTGATGACAGAGAGAGATCAACAAAATTATGTATAGCTTCCACATTTGTTGATATCAATGACACAGACATAGGCCTAGAACCCATCTCCAAAATAATTGACAGATCCAGGGCCGGAAAGACATTTCTCATGCGGCAATGAAAGCCAGTGGAATTATTCAAGCATCGGCATTCCCAGTAATAGCTCGATTACTGAATTTGTTATGGAGTGTGCAAGATCATATCATCCTCTTTCCAGAACAATCTGGGATGCTGCAGAAAAGACAATTATTAGGATGGATGCACAGTTTATTAATTATTGTCTGAAGATTCCGACACGAATGGTGGTGATTGCAATTAGCATGCTGGATGCAAGTAACAGATGGGAGAAACACAAAGCAGATTGCATGGGCATAATGAACAACCGATACATGAAGAAGCCCAAGTCTCCATCAAATTTGCCAAGGACTCTTCCGCAATCCAACTTTGTGCAAGAGGTGGATGATATCACTAAATTGCTTTGCAGGATAAGTGGAGAAGCCAATACTCACAACTTTCACTGATGGATGTATGCTTTTGTGAGGACTATCGAGATCAACAGAGCTGATTCGATAATCAATTGGGCAGAGATCATCAGTGACAACATCGGTGAGCAACTTTTGAGTGTGAGGTGGACTTACAACTTCAAAATGACTTCATGCCTGGTGTATGTAGTAGCCTTGTAGGGTATATTTTCCAAGTGGATAGAAGGACCATCTTGCAAAAGATCCTATTTTTGAATGCTACCCACAGTTGACAGTCCCTGAATGCCACAAAGATTACAAAGCAGTCAACGATGGGTTTTTCTATGAATTCATCTGTAAACAAATAGTGATCTGAAGACCAATAGGGTAAGCAAAAAGCTTGGGAAGTTGTATCTTAGCGTGATTTGCATTTTTATCCAATTTGTAGACTTCTCCTATCTCGTGGTAAGCTGGTTTTTCGGGGAACCGGTAAAGTTGTTGAGGTATCCAAATGACAAGTGGGTCATCATGGAGTTGTGCAAGTGCACAACTCGTGGAGATGCATGAATTACAATCAAAGAGGCACAAATCTACGGGTTTCTTTCCAAATACAATGGGTTCTACAACTGCAGAGCATCCACAAAGTTAGAGGAGTCGAAGCTGAAATGTTTTCTGAGTATGACCTTGAGTTCTTTCTAAAGCACGGCTGAAATTTGACCCATATGGAATAGCGAGGAAGACAATCTCCCAGGAATACTCACATGTGCCTTCGTTGGAGGACTTCTGGATGAAGTGCAAGAATGAGTATGAAGTTAGAAAGAAAAACTTTAGCAGGTTACCGACACAACAAGTATCTGATTATGGTTTGGCAAGGATACTTGCAGATCTCGCAGATGATGGGCATGTGATACTTCACTTGTATCATCGAGATGGGAGGAGATAGAGTTGTTCTTCTTCAGAAAAAATTGGTGTTTGCTGACGATTGAAGAAAGATCTTCCGCAGATTAAGTTAACACTTGAACCTAGTTCTTGACAAAAGGGTATTGCTTGGATGAGGCTTTGATGAATCAGATCACAAAAACTTTACCACAAGATATTTCAGCAAAAGAAAGCACGAAGGTGAAAGCGTGAAGGCCGAAAAGCTTAAAGTTCACAAAAAGTCTCACATATAGGAGAAGGCCAAATCTACAACTATCGTGCTAGTTCCAACTTCTCCAACATCAACTCATAGCACTTCAGCAGCCCGAAATCCCCAGAGAGATCTTGTTCCTCCTTTGAATCCAACGTCATTTGTATTTTCTCCTCGACCACTCAGGTCTTCACCTATCCATGTGGAGAAGTTGAAAGCACAAATGGCAGAGTTTGAAAAAGCATTATCTTTGGATAATTCAGAGGGTGGCGATCATAAAAAGGTGGAAATTCGATAGAGTGGAATCGAGAGCATGAGATGGTGGTGTACTCGGCGACTTCTCATTCCCCAAGAAGCAACTTTTCATCATGGTTAGCTTTGCAGACAATCCCAGAAGCAGAGAGGAGATCAACCTAAAAGAACACGACTTTCAGCTGCTCCTGAGTTTGGGTGGAAGAGATAAAAGACCTAAAGTTGTTAAAGTGACTTCTAGGTTGATTATTGAGGAATTGGGACGAAGTTTCTTGAGTTATTTATTCCAAAGAAAAGGATAGCACAAGGGAGAGCTCACGGTGGCTGATATAGTAGTGACCAAAGTGCCAATAGGTCAAATTACCACTGAAGGATTAAAGCGGGATACACAAACACTAATGAACGCTTTATTCCTTAAGTTTGACAAAGAGAAGGTGAGAGATCCAATCTTCAAAAGCGGTGTTCAGTGTGCGAGATCATTGCTAAGGTTGTCAAACCTTCCTCTCAACCCATTCTAGCACATGAGCACGTGAGTGATCATCGAGGCGGAGGTAGAAGATGCGGGGGACCGGGCCAAAGCTATTGCCCACTAGAAGGAACAAATCTGTAATATCCTTGTATTGATATTAAGCGATTATTATTAAATACTTGCAAAAATAAACACTTGGAAGATAAACCCTCCTAGGTTTACCTCAACGAATCCTAGTGTCAGCTTCAATACAACCCAAATAGGGTTGGAGTGAGCCAAGGTGAGGGTTTGATGGGCAATCCGGTTGGTATTTACACTCCTTTATTCAATACAATTTGCAGAAATAAAAATAATAAATAATAAGCTCGCTGAAAATTAATCGAAACTTTGGAAATTAATAACTCCCAAAGTACTAACTCTTTTAACTTGAAACCAAATGTAGTAGAAAGGGAAAATTATGAGCTTCTCATCAAAATAAATATCAGGTCTTTGCATGCCCTAGAAACCACTCAAATCAGCCCCCGAAATCCCAAACCCGAGTCGTTAGGGTTTAGGGTAAATTGCATAAATAGTTTCCAGCACTTAGAACCCTTCAAAATACTCAATAACATATAGATTTTACCCTCGATAAAATGCGCCAATACCCTAGACAAGTCGCAAAGCTAGAGAGAAAGTATCATGCACAAACACCTTCAACACAAGAGAGCAAAATGGAAAGAACAATGGAGTCTTCAATAATCTTCAATAATTAATCCAAATAAGAGAGAGATCAATGCAAGAACTAAGGCATACATACCATGGGCATACATCCCAATTCTCCAAGCATGGAATGAAATCAATAATTCATCAACATCCCCTCTAAGGAAATGTGACCTCTCTTTTATAGAACTAAGGGGTGTAATATCCAATAAAGACCTACCTTTCCCTTTTGGAGGGAAAACGTAAACTCTCATTAAAATATTTAATACTAATACTATGTGCACTTTATTTATTTTTTAATTAAATAAATAAAAGTAAGCTTTATTATTACGAGACTCACAAAGCACCCACGGATGCGAGATCAAAGCTTCACAGGTTGATGTTCGGAGCATCCAGTGTGATTGCACAACATGGAATCCTTTCTCCAAGTGTGGGACTTGTGAAGATGAGAAAAGATTCTCCAGAGAAGGTGGTTCCTATTCCTCTGTCGAGATGAATACAAAAATGCAGAGGGTTTACTAAAACCTAATCTAACTTGCGAGGAGACGGGGTAAGAAAATGCATAGAATAAAACCTAAACTACAAAGGTGATGCACCGAGGAATATTAGACGTTTGTTTTGCAAATTTAACACGAGACCACATAAATGCAATACAAACACCATGCACTGAGTAACCAAAGCTGCAATAAGAGATCAAAACGACAATGAATGAATACATGAGAGGGTTGAGAATCAATCACGAACATATATATTATTGCTCAAAAGTCAATACAAGTATATTGCGGTGGCAAGAGGCAAAAGCGGCATTACAACCTATATGGGAGGTTTGAAAACTCCACAAACTCTCTTGCAAGCGAGGGAAGAAGGGAGGATGCAAAACAAAAAATGTCCGCCCTCTTAAAAGGGTTCCTCTTTACAATATATATCAAGAAATGAGAGAGGAGAGGGGAAATTCAGAATTTGCTCCAACCACTTCTTGGTAGCATTTAAATCATCTCATTATGGTAGAAGCGGTGGCTTCGGCAAAGCGGCGGGTTGTCTAACAGAGCGGCGAGTCATCTGCTGCATTAAAGTTGGTTGTTGAAGCATTACTTAGCGTCGAGACGTTTTCTTAATTTTCTCCTCAAACTGTACCAAAATGCAAGATTGACCCCCTTAATCATGTAGAGAATTTCAATGACTTTCCGTTGATATAAAGAACATGCAAATCCGAGCTCTGGATCGAAAGATATGATCTGAAGATTTAGGGCACAAAACAAAGTGAAAACGGATTTTTAAATTCTTTTCCCACGCTCTGCCATCTGGACGACACGTGGCAGGCTCTGATTCGCTGAGCAATTCCCTCTCTCCACCTTTTCGCGGGCTTTTCTTGTGGGCCCCTTAAACTTGGACACATGGCACTATTTCATTGGTTCGGATCGGTGCTCAAAACTCGCCCCTTCGACTTTTTGGACTTTTTCCTTGGCGACACGTGTCATGCTATGATTCGGCCCACGGCCTACCGGATTTTCGCGTCCACCGTGTCTTTTTGTCCCAGATGTCCCAAACTGTCTGGGACAAATTCTTCCGGTTCGCCCGAAATGGGTTTCCGCGTTCCCTTTCTGCGTGTGACACGTGGCGTGATCTAATTGGCTTTCGGCTCCTTCGGCTATCCGCGTCCTGCGCGTCCCTTTGTCCCACTTGTTCTTGTGCTGAAATTTCCCATTTCGGCCGAACCGGCCGGTTCGCGTCCTTCGCGTCCTCGCGGCCCAGATGTCCCAACTGCCTAGTACGAAAGTTCTCCATTTCGGCCGATCCGGGCGGTTCGCGTCCTCAAGGCCCAAATGTCCCGAGCAGTTAGCCGTTTTTCTTCTCCTTCGGCCGAAACGGCTTTCCGCGTCCCTCGCGTCCCGATGGCCCGATTGTCCCTGTTCCAAAATTCTCCTTTCGGCCGGCCCGGCGGCGGTTCGCGCCCTCCGCGTACATTTGTTCCACTTGTCCCAAGAGCTTGGGCGCCCTGGAGGCGTTTCGGCCGGCTGCGCCTTGGTGTCCCGAACATCCCAAATATTTCTAGGACAAGGACTTAGCCAATTTTCACAATTTTTTTGGTCCAGGCTTATTTTCTGCAACTTCTCGCATTCTCTCAGAGCTTGTTCTTTTTCAGCCTGGGACTTGAGAATCTTGATGTATGTTATCAATTCAACCCCGAGGGTGAAGTTGGATAATGAGAACTAACCTATGTGCACATTAAACTAACTAAAAAGACTCCCACTTGTAGCGCTAGGCATGCCAAGGGGTTACAATGCAAATGAAAAATAAATATTAATAATGTCTCGAAAAAGGGGACATTACAGTCCTCCCCTCTCGGAAATTGCTTGCCCTCAAGCAATAGCAAACTCATAGATCCATGCATCATGCCCCAAAGAGAAGATGTGGGGTGGTGCATCCAAAGCCTCGATCCAAAGATTCTGTCAAGTGGCGAAGAGTTAAGAAAGAACAAATTTCTTTCACTTATGTCAACCCAAAAATATTGGTCATTAGCTCCATAACATGTGCTCTAAGAGATGGTGTTCTCAATATGGCATAGAGAGTCATTAATAGGATGAGCTTTGCTAAGCTCCAAGGCTGCCCACTCAAAAATGCCCTCATGAAATGAATAGGACAACAATCTTCCTTCACGTGTCTTCAATCCTGCACATGAAACAAACTCATTAGAAAAACAAGTGTTGAGAAACTCTCTTTCGGTTTCTTCTTTATGTCTCCAAGGCATGGAGAGCTCCCAAATCTTTATCATGTATGGGCTGTCCCCAAAATCTGTTATGTGGCTCCCAACACTACTGTAATCATGCATTATTCCTCAAAAATCAGAATTAGGATGGCTGGTTTCCACCCCCAAATAGTCACCCATGAGCCAAAATCAAGTACCAACAACCATGTCACCAAATATATGTAAAAATCTGAATTTTGAGGTGATAGTGGAGCTGTACCTAATGGTATTATCCATAAAAATAAGAGGACGACATCTAACATAATTCAGAATTTTTTCCCAACCTGAATGATCATTAAGCTAGTGAACAAAAATGGCTCCCATGTAACTGAAATTTCATCCTCCACCATGACAAACTGAAAATTATCCAAAAACACAGATTTGCAAATAAAGTATCTTGAGAAAAGTTCATACCATGTCCCTTCAAACCTCTCATACTTTTCATTGAAGCCCAAAAGATGGTGGCCATGCAAGCAACATCAATCATACATTCCCAATACTTATCCTTGGTTGATTTTACCCTTGGAAGCATCTCAATCAAACACCCAAATGGAAGACATAACTGTAGCTCAAAATCTGAAAATGAACTTCTTACCATGCAAAGTGTAGTCCATGTGATCCATCCTTCTTCCACGTCTTCCAAAGAGATAAGAGTTAGCATCATTTGACAAAGGAAATGAAATGATATTCTTGTATCCAAACCAAACTTGCAAAACCCAAATCCTTTTATCCCCTTACCACATGAAGCAATATGTGCAAGATAACACCACAAATTTCCTCTTCTTCTATACTCAAAAGGAAAGGAGAGAGCTGAAATATAATGCATGTATTTATGAATATTATCATAGAGAAACCAAGGAACCTTGTACCTTACTTTGTGCCACTGACTTTCCCTTAGGATAGGGGGCAAAACACATGAAATCATCATACCTTTGTGCCTTCTAATGATGAATTCCTCATACGGACCAACAAGCTTATTGTTATGGTTTCCATCATTGAAAAGAGTGATAATCACTCTCTTCTTTTCCATCATGTTCCATATGCACCCAAATGTGAAGAGCAAGAGTACCAACAAAATGCAACCAATATACTTCTTGTTGCACCTCATATCCATCTCCTTATAATGCTCAAAATTATATCCATCAAAACTCAACATATGAGGAGAAGTAAAACAAGAAGGATCATACCTTGGGCTGCCCCCAACATCTACAAAACTCAGAATTTCTGAGTTTGGAACAACACTTAGTTCCTCATTACTTTCCTTGTCTAAAACCCCTTTGTCCTCCCCACAAGCTTTCATACTTGGTGGGTAATGACTTGGAACATCCATGAGACTCATGCTTGGGTGAAAAACCTCATTCAATTGCCCATTAGGGCCTGCTGTTTGGAAAATTACAGCGAACTGCAAATTACCATAAACATTCCATGATGTTCTTTCTTCATAAGCATACTTCTTCACAAGCCCATCTTCATAGTCCTCTTGAAAACCTGCTCCTTTTGCACTCATGTTCAACTTGATGCAATTAGTAGGCACTAATAATTTGTCAAACATCAAAAGATTATTACCATACAATAAATGCTTCAAGATTTCTTCTTTTTGCGACATAGAAATAGACACAAATGATGTATTATATGCATGAGTATACCCTTCTACGGTGAGATTATTGACCATGCCTTCTCCTTGCCCTTCAAATGGCTCGTGGTGGGGTTGAACAACTTCCCTCAAATCTGATTTTTCCATCACATGTTCCTTTGCCATCATTTCTTCTTGATCATGCATATGCTTGACACTAATATTCTCTTCATACCCATCAACCAAATTTGATTTGTCCTTGCACCCATTCAAACCCATGCAATCATTAGATGCCAAAAATTCATCATCAAAAACAAAAGTACTCATACCTTGGATTCATGTATTTATTTTGCTTGCGCATTGATTCACAACTCTTCTTGCTAAGGAGTGAGCAAGACATGACTCCTTTTGTTCCAATCCTTCCACAAGTATGGATAGCAAAGGTTGTGGAAGTTCTTCATACTCATTCAACATTAGAGAGATTATTGTTTGCATAGAATCCATTACTTCATGTGAATGTTCCTCATGTATAACATCAAAGAAAACCTCAAACATGTGCAAAATGACGTCATTACAATCAAGATTTAACATTGGAATGCAAGACCTTACTTGAGCCATGTCCCAAAACTTTTGAAAGCTTCCAACCATGAGATCATATAGCTCCTCCATAGTAGTATCATCATATGGCAAACTTGGGGCTGCTATCCGTGTGACCTCACTAATGCATGCAATGACCAAAAGTCTCACATCCACCTCCTCATGTCTCAACAAATTAGTTCTAGCCAAGTGTGTTACCAAAGGAGCTACAACTGAAAACATAGAGCTATAATCAGATTGCTCTATCAAACATAAACAACTCACTATCTTTTCAAGAGTGTGGAACAATACACTCTTCTCAAATGAAATCTTTTTGAGCCGTTTCCCAAGCTTATAGAGCTTGGTTCTCAAACCTGTCACTGGCAATCTCCATGATCTACAAAACAATACCCGTTGGAAAAGAAAAAAACTGCTCTGATTTACCTCAAACAACTTGCAATAATTTTGAAATTTTTTTCCAATCTGAATATGCCAAAACAGAAATTTTTCTAAATCTGAAAATGGGAGACTTACTATAAATAGTAAGTTCGTCACTATCCCTAGCTGAATTTAGAAAAATGACATAACTTGCTCAAAACACCTCGGAATTGCATGAAACTTTGGGGAATGGTAGATAATATTATGGAGCAACTTTTCCAAAAGGAATTTTCTAAAAATAATTGAAATTTGATTTTTAAAACCCGAAACACTGCAGAAAAATATAGCAACTTCAAAAATCCGTATCTTTGGCTAGGAAAGTCCAAAAGAGCTGAAATTTTGGATCTTGGGCCACAAAAATATGAGAAACAATATCCCAAAACCATATTTTGACTAGCCAACACCAAACCCTAATTTTTGCCCAAAAATTAGGTCACCTAACACATTTAGGGCACCAATTCAACTCTAAGATTTATGAAATTAATTTTGCCTTATTCCTCCTTGTTTTTGCCACACAAACCCCCACAAGAGTACAAGAAAGAAGCTCTGATACCACTGTAATATCCCCTTGTAGGATATTAACTGATTATTATTAAATACTTGCAAAAATAAACACTTAGAAGATAAACCCTCCTAGGTTTACCTCAACGAACCCTAGTGTCAGCTTCAATACAACCCAAATAGGGTTGGAGTGAGCCAAGGTGAGGGTTTGATGGGCAATCCAGTTTGTATTTACACTCCTTTATCCAATACAATTTGCAAAAGTAAAAATAATAAATAATAATTGTTGAAAATTAGCTGAAACTTTGGAAATTAATAACTCCCAAAATAATAACTCTTTTAACTTGAAACCAAATGCACGGTAGAAAGGAAAATTATGAGCTTTTCATCAAAATAAAGATCAGATCTTTGCATGCCCTAGAAACCACTCAAATCAGCCCCGAAATCCCAAACCCAATTCTTTAGGGTTAGGGTAAATTGCATAAGTAATTTCCAGCACTTAGACCCCTTCAAAATACTCAATAACATGCATATTTTACCCTCGATAAAATGCGCCTGATACCCTAGACAATTCTCCAAAGCTAGAGAGAAAGTATCATGCACAAACACCTTCAACACAAGAGAGCAAAATGGAAAGAACAATGGAGTCTTCAATAATCTTCAATAATCGATCCAAATAAGAGAGAGATCAATGCAAGAACTAGGGCATACATCCCATTGGAAGAGACATCCCAATACTCCAAGCATGGAGTGAAATCAATAATTCATCAACATCCCTTCTAAGGAAATGCGACCTCTCTTTTATAGAACTAAGGGTGCAATATCCAATAAAGACCTACTTTTCCCTTTTGGAAGGAAAACATAAACTCTCATTAAAATATTTAATACTAAGACTATGTGCACTTTATTTATTTTTAATTAAATAAATAAAAGTAACTAAACTATGTGCACATTAAACTAACTAAAAAGACTCTCACTTGTAGCGCTAGGCATGCCAAGGGTTACTGATGCAAATGAAAAATAAATATTAATAATGTCTCGAAAAAGGGGACATTACAAAATCATTCACCAAGCTTCTTGAGCAATTTGAACCAATACTGTTGAATTGGAGAACATGCACATGGAAGTATCTCCTAAAGGAATTGATGACACAGATAGAAGATGAGAACATAGTTGTTGAAAGTCATCTGGATACTTTGGTTAAGAAACACTCGTTGCCAAAGGATGTGTTGATTCCCAAAGCGATTTGCACGGAGGATTGGCAAAAAGGGGAAGCAGTTAGAAATTTCAGTCTCCTTCCATGTAGAGATCCTCAAGCTCATGTTGAAGAGGATGCAGTTTCTGGAGAGTAAGATGGGAGAAGTGTCGGTGAGCATCCTAGATGAATTACCTGCTTCCCATGAGGAATTTATGTTGGTTGTGCGGAAAGAAGTTGATGAAGCCACCATACCTTTCACGATGGATTCAATTGGTAGACTCATAAAGCTTCAGGAAGATGTTGAGGGATATGGGCCTGGTTTAGAGAAAGTGAAGGCTAACGCTGCTGCTTTATCCAGAGGGTTGTTACAGATTGAACCAAGAGAGATGCTATTGTTAAAACAGATGGGAAGATGTTGAATTACATGTTTGACAAGTATATTCAATATTAGAACAAAAAGAAAGTATAAGTGTTACAAGTTGATAGATCTTCTTTCTTCTCTTCTTCCTTCTCTTATTTCTTATGTTCCCGAGATGAAAATGTAAAATTAAAGTTATTGGTTGAAAAACCATTACTCTAAGTTATTTGGGAAGATTATTTAAGATAGGTGATATATGTGTACAACTTTAACTTAGAATCTTGATGTACGTCACTAAGAGAGGAATTTTAGGAAGATGACTACCAAATGTTACCTTTACTACTTCTTCATGTTACGGTTCGATTGTAGTTTCCCATTTGTAATTTCCCCCTACACACTATAAGTAGAGGAAGAACCTACGCGTTAAGGGATCAGAATTTGTAATCAACATTCTTGTGTTCCATAATTTGAACTGAAACCCGTGATAGTTTTTTGCAAGCAGAGGAATAAAGAAGAGATTTTCGGAGAACTTTGTGTCAACGGTGCATTTTGCTTCTTATTTATTTCTAGATGTATTCATAGACTTTGTGTTATTCTAGATCTGGATTTGAAACTATCCTTTGCTTTAAATTCTGTATTTAAAAGATCTATTTGTTTTATCTATGTGCATGCGATCAACTTTGTGAACTATTGATTGGGTTGCACATCTTCTTTCCTTACTTCCTGCTTTCTATTTTTTTCTTCTTCTACATATATTTCTTGTCTTACAAAGTTTGCTTAGTTGCTTAATTCCATAAAAATTGTCTAGCTATGGTTCATGAGCTACATAGTTAAAGTAATACCAACAAATAGATATTAGTACATATAATCGACAAAATCTTATACAAGAGCCTCATTGGTAAATGAGGGAGATTTATCTCATGACTGCCTAGGTTTTCAGCTATGCAGAAAATCTAGCCAACAAAGCCTCTTTTGGCAATCATTAGAAGGGCCATAGACATTGCAAATTAAGAAACTCACCTCTAGAATGTAACACTTGGACCCGACACTAGACTAAATTATTGCTCTTTTTATTGAAGAAACGACAACCTTTTGTTCCCTCCAAATAATCCCCAATCCCCTAGAAGCACCTACGGAATCAACAAAAATCCTGCCAACCTTTCGTTGAGGCACCTAACATTCCAGGATAATTTTCATTGCCCCTTCGAGAGGGACTGGCCGTCCTACTTAATTTTTTGAAAAAGTTGTTGATCTGGATTTGCTTGCCTTCAACAATCTCTTTGTTAGTCTTGGCTTCATTACTAGGCCTGCCCACTGAGGCCGAAGGACCTGTATTGGGAAGTTTGGAAAGACTAGGAGTGGGTGCTAGATTACAGTCCTTAACGGGGCCAATAACCTTATCTTCCCCGAAGCTTTCCTCCGCGCTTCTTCATTACGAGGGATGATATGCGAATCCAATAGAGCCTCTTTGTCTTGGATCCATATGCCCAATTCTTTCATTGGCCCACCATGTCCCGCGTCCATGTTGTCTTACATAATTTTAAGAATCTACACAAATTCTTCCACGACTTGTGATGCATTTTTGATGAGAGACTGGGGGGATCCGGATCAGCTTCAACATAATCCGGAAGCTAGAATTATCTATCAAGTCTACTCCCGGGAGGAGACATGTTCCATTCATCATGTTGAACCGGAACCAATCTGTCCCATAGGGTGCAGCTTTTGGGCCACTGAACCTAACTCCACCTATGCACAAATTGCCTAAAGGGTCAAGAAAGAATTTCTTGAAATTATTTGGAGATGGAAAGAAAAATCCAGATGATCACTTGGCAACATTTTTCATATCTTGTGATGTGCTTGCAAAGTGGAGCATGAAGATGTCTCTGTCAGACTTTTCATTGAGACCCTACATGATTTGGCCGGAGAATGGTTCTATTGGCTAGCCCCTAGAACTATAACAAATTGGGCGTCCATGTGAGAGCAATTTCTGAAAAGATTCAAACTCTGCGAGAAGATGCTAAAGCACGTTGATCACTCACTTGACGAGTTAAAGAAGGAACCAAATGAGAACATGCGGGACTTTATTGCAAGGTTCCAAAGGATTTTATATAAAATCCCCACTTCTGCTGCGCTTAGCGATGAAAATCAAAAGACATTTTTATAAACGCTTTGTTGCCCGAAGTTGGATATTAGCTACGGAGGGCAAGACCTGTGAATCTACTAGAAGCACAAAATGTTGTTGTAGAGGTTGAAGATGACTTGATCATGGCTGGAAAAATCAGACAATCACCCCACAAAAGTGATGGAGCTTCTTTAAGTACTTCCGAACCTTTGTTGCAAAGGTTGGCTAACGATATGCTGCAAATCAAGAAACATATATCTCAAGGGGGAAATGGACTCCTTCAAGAACAACTTCTCGCTTTCGGACCTTTAACGGTCAAAATCAAATTTGAAATAGACTTAGTGTTGCACAACAACGGTTAATTGAAGTTGCTCTAAGGAACAACTTGGAAACTAATGAAGAAGATCTTGGCATTGGTGAATCATTTGATGAAGAAGACTTTGTAGATCCCGTTGGTGACTCCAACATTGGTTACCTGGACTATGAATATGACGAGGGCTATTATGAATCTTTTGAAGATTCTGATGGTCACACATTCACGGTGTTCACAAGGTCCCAAACACGCCAAAGTGTTGAAGCTTCCTCAAGTGGCCAAAGAAGAGAAAGAGAAGATCCTGGGCCAGATGTTACCATCCTAAAAAGAGGCAGTACACTACCCTCTTCATTAGCTCCCAGAGATAAGCATAGGTTCTTTCAATCCACAAAGAAAGGGCCAATGTACAACCGGCTGAAGTAAGTCAAACTTTCGACATTATTGATCACATTAAAAAGACCAAAATTCAGATATAAGAAGTTTGAGTATTTGAGGGCATTTTCGATCGAGTTGAATAGGTTGGTAAAATATGTGCAAAGTAATGGTCCCAATCCTTCAACTAATAGTGTTTCACGGGATATCTTGTCTAGTCCTAATATTACTCCCCCTTCGAATAATACCGTTGCAAGCTCTTCTCCTTTTACTTCATCTCCTGCCACATCTGAAAGGATCGGCCATTTTATGTGTCATTACTTATTAACGATTATAAATTAAGTAATTGCATTCTAGATTCTGGAGCTTCCGACAATGTGATGCCCGCCAAAGTTGTTGATGCCCTGGGTCTCACATTGACAAAAACCATTGGAAGATGCTATTCAATGGAAAGACAAGTACCTCTGGTTGGGCAAATCAAAGATGCACAAGCAATACTTGCTTCATTCCTAGACAAAAGATTAAAGCTGACTATCCTTGTAGCGGATATCCCAGTATCTTATGGCATGTTGTTGAGTAGGAACTTCTGTAAAGAATTGGGCGGAGAAGTCAAGATGGATTGGTCTTGTGTGCACATACCAATCAAGGGAGTTAATCAGAAGTTAGAACTTGAGAAGAAATCCAAGTACATAGTATCAAAATCGAGGATCCTAGATCTCAGATCTTGTTTCAAGAATCCGATCACGGAGTCTATTATCTAGAACTGGATAAAGAAGAAATTCAACCTGTGATCCAAGAGCCACATCAACTGGATAATAAGGTTTGGTCTCTGGAATTTGATGGCAAGCTGCTGTTCATTTGGATCCGGTGTAGGCGTTGTTCTTATTTCTCCTGAGGGAAAGGTGCATGCACATTCCTTCAAGTTAATGTTTGAAAATACTAACAACACAACGGAATATGAAGCACTGTTGTTAGGTATGGAGCAGGCAAGAACAATGGGAATCAAGCTCTTACATGCAAAGGGGGATGCCGAGTTGATTGTTAAGCAAATACGAGGTCTCTACCAAGTCAAAAAGGACAAACTTCGGCATTATAGAGACCGGGTCTATTCTGCTATCCTAGATTTTTCGGCTTTCTCAGTATCCTATATTCCAAGAGAGCAAAATTCTAGCGCTGATTCACTTTTGGTAACTGCAGCTTTATTAAATCTTAATCAGCCACCCACATTCTTCACATAGGGGATTACAAAGTTGAGATGGTCTTCCGCTTGAAGGTTCCTAATAACGTTTAACAGTGGCAAGTTTTTAATGATGACAAGCAGATCGTTGCATTTCTCCAACAAAAGGACAACTTTGAAGAGATCTACTATGAGGGAAACAACTCACCTCCAAGACAAACTACTATGGGAGAAACGGATGCAAAGGTTTCAGGAAGTCAAGAGATTATCTAGCTAAAAGGAAATAAAATTCCTAAAGGCTTAGTATCTCTTGAGGAAATGTTCGACAAGCATGATTAGATGCTTAAAAAGAATGAAGAAAGTGAGGAAGGTTCTTCCTCCGATACACAATTATTAAATTTGGGAGCAAGCAATGATCCCAAATTAGTAAATCTAGGTAAGTGTTGTTCAGAGGTAGAAAGAGAAGATTTTACAAAGCTTCTTAAGAAATATATGGATGTTTTTGCTTGGTCTTACCAGGATCTAAAGACCTATCAGCCTGTAGAAGTACAACACTATATCCCATTAAAGCAAGAAACACTTAAAGCCTTTTGGAAGAATTTGCAGAAGCGCGGCATAACCCTACTATTTCAGGGACTATCTTTGCAGAAATCCAGAAGTTGTTAGATGCAAAGATAATTTATCCCATACATCACTCTAAATGGTTAGCCAATATAGTTCTTGTGAGAAAGAAGAGTGGTGAGATTAGGTTGTGCGTTGATTTTCACAACCTCAATCAAGCCTCATTGAAAGACAATTACCCCATCCCCATCATGGACCACACTCTGCAGGTCGTTACTGGATCTGAAATATTATCCATGCTTGATGGTTTCTCAGGCTACAATCAAGTCAAGGTGGCTAGAGGAAGATCAATATAAAACAACATTCATTACACCTTGGGGAACTTTTGCTTATTAGAAAATGCCTTTCGGTTTGATCAATGTCGGAGCCACGTTTCAAAGAGCTATGGATTTGGCATTTGCTCATCTCAAGGATAAAAGCATAGTAGTATACCTTGATGATTTGTGATCTTTTCCAAGGAAAGAAACAAGCACATCTTAGATCTTGAAGAGGTCTTCATCCGAAATGCCGCAAACATGGTTTTTTCTAAATCCTAAGAAATCTATTTTTGTCAGAATGTAAGGGAAGCTACTAGGGCATATTGTCTCAAAGGAAGGAACCAAGATAGATCCCGAACGTGTCAAATCTATTTAGACTTTACCATTGCCAACATCCAAAAAGGGGGTTCAATCTTTCTTTGGTAAAGTAAATTTTCTCAGAAGATTCATCCCTAACTTTGCTGAATTAACCCGTCATATCTCAAACATGATGAAGAAGACACATGATTTCAAATGGAGTTGCGAAGGGAAGAAAGCATTTGAGAAAATTAAAGAGGCCTTGTCAAAAGCTCCAGTCTTGGTTTCACCGGACTTTAGTAAAGAATGCATTCTTTATTGTTATTCCTCCGAACACACCATGTTAGCAATCTTGATGCAAAAAAATCAAGAGGATGTAGAAGCCCCGATTGCTTTCATGAGCATGCCTTTAAAAGCTTATGAGTTGAAATATACTCCCATCGAAAAACATGCTTATTCAGTGGTAAAAGCATGTAAGGCATTCAAGTACTATATTCTTGCCTCACATACTATGGTCTTGGTTCCAGATACTGTAGTAAAATCTATTCTCACCCAACAGGAGCTAGGGTTACTAAGAGGAACATGGGTGACAAAGGTGTAGGAATATGACTTGGATATAAAACCCAGAAAAGTTAGTTTGAGGAGGGGTTTGTGTGAATTGATGATTGAGATGAAGACAATAACGAATTCAAAAGAGGGTGAAAGTTTTTCCATGGTTCTTTTCATAGATCTAGTAAATGAATGGTACAGTAATATTGCCTTTTTCTTAACTTATGGGGAATGCCTAGATCACCTTTCTCGCAAGGAGAAATGTACTATTAAACTGAAGTCTAGGGACTTTGTTCTTTGGGATAATGGTTTATATAAGAGAGGTATTGATGGGGTATTTCTTAGATGTGTGGATAAAGCTCAACAGGATCAGCTTTTAAAACAGTTTCATAATTTGGCTTGCGGTGGTCATTTCTCAGCTCGAGTCACAACTCACAAGATCCTTCGAGCAAATGTATTACCGGCCCACACTTTTCTAGGATATTGCAGAGTGGGTATCTAGATGTCAAGTGTGCCAACACTTTTTCGGACGTGTAAAATTGCCGCATTACGATTAAAACCAATTGTAATTAAGGAGCCCTTCCAACAATGGGGCATGGATTTTATTGGTATGCTCAACCCGGCTTCAGTGTCGGTCATCATTACATCTGAAAGCTACTGATTATTTCAGTAAGTGGGTAGAAGCCATTCCTGTTAAGAACGCCACTTCCGTGGAGGTGTGTAGTTTTATAAAGGAAAATATTGTTATTAGGTTTGGCGTGCCTAGTAAAATAGTAGCAGATAATGCTCCTAATTTGTCTTACGAGGAGACATGAAGACAGTTTTGCTACCCTCATGGAATTCAGCTGGTGCATTCTTCCAATTATTACCCACAAGGGAATGGCCAGGTTGAATAAAACAATAAGAATCTGGTGAGTGAATATCATCATGGAAATTAAGTGATGGTGGACCCAGATTTCACCCCGAAATCGTGACTACCCTATCCGAAAAAATTTCGTACTTTTAAAATAATGGATCGTTTTGTTTTTTTATTGTCTGAAAGTTCTTGCATTGCGTCAAGATATTCGCAAAGAGCCATATTAGCCATTTTCACCAAATACCCAAATGCCCAAAATTGTTATATTCTGTCATCGGGATTTGTCTGCGGGAAATTTGTATTTAATTATTTTGAGCCCCGTATGAGGCTATTTGCGCTCCATTTTAACTCTGTTATGATCGAACATATCATTATTCCTATGTACCAGAAGGGTTTTAACTAGGAATAAGTTTTGGGCTTTATTTGTGACTTTTGACAATTTTTCGTGTTTTTGTGTTTTCCCGTTTCATTTTCTGTGAAATTTCTCTAGATCAATTCCTTTGCCGGGTTAGCCCGATTCTTGGCCTGGAGTAGCTGGAGAACATATATGCACGTTATGCCCGGAGGAAGTCACCATCGGAGGTTTGGTTCACTGGGAAAAAGCGAAGTCGTGCACTAAAAAGCCTCTTCTGGGCTGGCCGCATTTTTGGAAAACAAAGAATTAAAGTGGACAATGGGAAAATTAGAAGCAGCAGGTAGGTGGAAATTTTGTACCTGCCTAGCAGGGTACTTTTTCCCATGATAGAAAATTCACTTAAGCTGCAGTGGGAAAATTAGAGGCAAGAGATAGGAATTTATTTATGCGCTTGCAGGTAAAAATTCCCATGGTGAAATAAAAGAAAAGTGACTTAAGTGAAATCATGAGATTTTATTGCTTGTCTTGCGCAGGTAAATAATACCATTATGAAAGTCAAATCACTTAAGTGGATCATGGGATTTTTGGGGCTGCCTTGCAGGGTAAAAATTCCCATTGCCATGTGTTTTTAAAAATAGAATTCTATTATGCTAAAAAGTGCGACCCACCTTGGGTGAATAATAATGCATTAAATAAATATTTGTTAATATTTATTCACCCAATTTTAGCACCCAGGCTTGTGGAAAAGTCAATAAAGGAAAGTGGACAAAAGGAATTTAAAAATAGAATTCCAAAATTAAATAAATTTAATTTATTTAATGCAGCCCCTTTTGAGAAGGAAATAATACTTTTTAAAGTATTAATTGATTAAATTAAATTCTATTTTCAGTGGCTATGGTCAAAGCACACTGTGAAGCTTAAGTGAAGTGAAGAGTGGATGATTAAATTGATTAAATTTAATTTAATGGATGGTTGTCCTTAATCATGCAATTTTAGCACATCAGTTAAAGAGAAAAACATGATTTTTAATTAATTAATTGCCAGGAATAGGAAGGGCAATTATTAATTATAGAATTATGAGGGTTATATAAGCATGGGCTGCCATAAGGGTGAATTAATTAATTCACAGGTGAAGAAGTGCAGCCCAGAGGAAAAGTGCGCCCCATATTGAAGAGGATTTTGCTTAAAAGAAGATCAAATCAAGGCTAAAAGCTTCCAATTTTGGCGCATACATTGAAGGAGGTTGATTTGTGTTTGCATAATTGTTTGCATAGGTGATACAGGTGCTCAGGTGATGTTGGTAAAATTCATGCTTGCTTTGCATGCAAATAAAACGTCAAATTTTGGGGCAGCAGGCTTGAATTATGCAGATTTTTGTGATTAAAATTCACTGTGCATGCTCCGGTTGTCATCTTTGTCTGAATTAATTGCAGGTGTTAGATACAGGTGCTTTTATAAAGAAAAGGAACTTATATCAATGTCCAATACATTGAATATTTCCTCCGAATTTGAAGGATTATCCAGATCTGCACCAGTTTTGAAGAATTCCAGTCAAATAAGAAGAAAAAAATTGTTCAGACAAAGCTATGGCGAAGAAAGATGAAAAAGAAAGCACAACAGAGTCATGCATCACTTCTAAATTTGCAGATATTGGAGACACGGATCTAGGCTCGGAACCTCTTGCTGAATTGATAAACGAGATCCAGCAGAAAGACTTCACTCATGCGTGCGCGTGCAGATAAAAAGCAGTGGAATTATTTGAGTTGCAGTTTTTCCATCCACAGCCCAGTTGCCAGAGTTTGTTATGCAGGTGCAGATCCATATCCAGATGCAGATACAAATGCACATCCATATGCAGATCCAAATCTAGATCTCATAGTTGCAAAAGCTTCCAACACAAAGGCTTCATCCTCTTGTTTCGAATGCAGCCCGTGAAGAAGTCGGTCACGTGGAAAATTCCTTCCAAGATCTTATGCAAATGCTCCCATCTTCTAGTTGAAGCCTTCATTGAATTTTCGTTCATCGAGTGCTTTCCAGAATTTTTAATTGCTCATATGCAATTAAAAATAAGGACGATGAGTTATCTACGACAAACATTGCATTGATGCATGTACTCGAGAAGAACTGCAAAAGCTTGAGGATAAAAGAGAAGACAAGGTGAAGGCAAAATCCAAATTGTGTTTCCAATTCCGGTCACTTCAGATCCATCTTGTTTCCAGATCCAAATCGTTTCCAATTCCAAACTTGTTTCGAGATCAGCTACTCCCAAATCTAGTTTGGTGAGAATCAAAGACAAAAGAATCAGCTGCATGCAGACATGAAAAAGGACAAGACTGCACTTTCCTCTTCCTTCTTTTTTCCTCCGACAAAGTAATTGAGTGATCGATTAAATTATACAACTTAAGTGATTGGTTTAAAAGCCATTACTTGAAGAAGTCAACTACTTGGAGATAGGTGGTGGCACATGCAAAATAGAAGGTTCTATTTTCATTCTGCAAATCATACATGTCATGCAAAGAGGAATTCCAAGAGGGAGATTGCATTGTTTTTTTCGACTTCCACATGTGCCAGTTCACTCAAAGCTTCCTACTTGTAATTGCCCCTCTAAATTCTATAAGTAGAGGAAGAACCTTCGGGTTAAAGATCAAAATTTGTAAGTAGCAATCTTGTGTTCTAGACTTTGTGCTGAACCCCTGAAAGCCACTTGGAGCAAAGGAATACAAAGGAGCAGGTTTCCGGAGAACTTTGTGTCACGGTGTACTGTGTTTCTTGCTTTTAATCTTAGGTATCTTAAATAAACTGTGTTATTTTAGATCTGGATCTAGAGCTGCCTTTGTTTTAGAATTCTGTGTTTATATCTATTGGATTCTTCTATGTGCATGCAATCAGCTCTACCATCCACTGATGGGTATGCACATCTTCCCCATTTCTTCTATGTGTTTATGTAATTACCTTCTTCTATAACGTTTCCCTTCTTTAAACAGTGCTTACTTGCTTTGCAGAATATTCGATTATGGTTCATGAACCGAGTAGTTAAAGTAAAACCCCATTTAGATATTAGCATACTTAAATTGACAAATCGACACGGGAGCCTCTCCGGTTAAATGAGGGAGATTTATCTCATGATTCGCTAGGAAGATTTATCTCATGAGGGAAAATCTAGCCAATAGGTTTTGAAAATCAAAGGACTTGCCACAAAAAGTTGTTTGATGCACGTGGCGTGAGATAGGATTACACCAAAGAAAGCTATAGGCATGTCCCCTTTCCAGCTGTTATATGGGAGAGACGCAAAATTTCCTCTTACCTTGGAATTGCCTACTTTACAACTTTCTAAAGCTTTGGAGGATGCTACATTCACCGATGCCATTGACAAAAGAATAATGTATCCATTTGAATTACGAAAAGTGCAAGTTCAAGTAGTCGATGATTGTCGAACATCAAAGGAAGGTGAAGGTGATCTTCAACAAAAAGGCAGAGAAAGAAAGTTTGAGATCGGTGACTGGGTCCTTTTATGGGACAAAAGATGAGAAACAAAAGGCATGCACGGGAAGTTTGATTCACTTTGGAAAGGGCCTTTTGTGATCAAGAGAATTTTCGGGACAGATAGCTTCATCCTTGCTCATCAGGATGGGATTGAACTGCCATTGCCTTTCAACGGGCAACATTTGAAGCTTTTCCGGATCTAAAAGTGCAGGGTAAAACCTATATGTATATAAATAAACTTTGTTTGTTTTTCTTTGTTTTTCGGTATTGTGTTGTTTTTGTTTGCCTGATCCCAAGCCCAATGGAGAAGATACAAAACTAGAGATGCTGGGATCTCATCTTTACTCCTGTCATTTTGACAGGGACAAAGATGTCCACAGACGAAGCTGACTTGTGTCCCCAAATTTCGCCCTAAAATCTTAGATTACCCATTTGAAAAAAAATTCTTTCTTTTAAAATAACGGGTCTTTTTGTGTAAACATTGCGAGAAGATGTCTGTATTATGTTAGGATATTCCTAGCGAATCATATGATCCAATTTGGTGAATACCCGGATGCCCAAACTCATTTTATCCCTCACAAGTTTTTTCTGCAAGAAATTTATATTTAATTATTTATTAAATAAATAATGCCCCGTTTGAAGTAAATTGTGCTCCGATTGAATCTTGTTGAAGTTTTACATGCCAAGTATTCATTCATCTCAATAGGGTTTTCACCGGGAATGAATTCAGGGCATTGTCTACAACTTCTAACAACGTTTTCGCTTTTTTTATTTCTTTTGCGTTTTCTCTCGGTTTTCTCTGCAGCTTACTCGTGAAATTCCCTAGGTCTTTTCCTTGTCCAAGTATAGTTGGTTTAATTGTCAGAAGCACATGGAGATCATCTACCGACGCAGCACCGAGAAGGAATCAACCTCAAAATGCAAGCTTCGAACAAAAAGATGAAGTCATGTACAAAAAGCCTCTCAGGGCAAGTCGCATTTTTGGAATTAATGAAAGCTATTGTATATATCTTTCCCCCAGGTAGATATAGACAAGCAGGAGAATGGAGAAATCAAAGAAGCTCAAATCCCTGACATGCCCAAGGCGCACAGAAGTGGCGCACGACAATGGATGTCGACAGGGAAAACGGTGCGCCCAAGGCGCACAGAAGTGGCGCACGACAATGGATGTCGACGAGGGCAAACAAGTGCGCCCAAGAGTGCACAAAAGTGGTGCACGACAATGGATGTCGGCAGGCAAGCGGTGCGCCGCACGACAATGGATGTCGACAGGAAAGCAGTGCGCCCGGCGCACTGAGAAATGGCGCCACGACAATGAATGTCGACACACACATGGATGCGCCAAGGCGCACCTTGAGAGCGCTTGAGCATTTTGAGCCGATAGGAAGCAGACCACGGCGCGAGATATTTGAGATGGCCATAACTTTTGGAGGAGCTCGGATTCATGCAAGGTTGGACTTTTCGGAAAGCTTACAAGGTCCTCTGTCCAACTACGACTGGATATCTTTAATTGGGTGAGAACAAATTCTTAAAAATGCGAAATACAGTTCACTATTTCTGGGTTCGCTAGGGTTCTCACCTACCACCATAATGAGATAATTAAATGCAGTCTGGAGGTGGTTGGCGTAGATTTCGAATTCCTCTCTTCTCCCTCTCTCATTCTTCCTATAAATTGTAAGGAGGGGCTTCTTTCGCTGGTGGTTCATCTTTTCAGCTCTGCCCTCCCTCTTTTTTTCTTCTCAGGGGTTGAAAAAATGGAGTTGAACCTCCTCCCCCTGCTCCGTAATGGCATTTTTGCCTTTACTATGTGAAATGATGTTCTGTGCAAACTTCTGAAGCAACAAAAAACGTGTTTTGTGATGCATCTGTCCATCCTTGCTCGTTTTTCGCTTGTTTTCCTCTTGCCTCTCTTCATTGCAGGTATTTGTGCATGTTTGAATGTTCATTGCAGTTTGGAGCGTGTTCATGGAGTTTTGGGACATTTTCTGTGTGAAATCTATCCTTGGGCCTATGATGCATTTGTCCATCCTTCCCATTGCTCACCTCTCTTTGTTCCATGGCAGTTTTGATAGATGTCCAACATTTTCATTCCTCGGTGCATCACCTTTGTAGTTTAGGTTTTATTTTATGCATTTTCTTACCCTGTCTCCTTGGCAAGTTAGATTAGATATTTAGTAAACCCTCTGCATTTTCTACGTGTGCATCTGAACAGAGGAATAGGAACCGGCCTTCATCCGGAGAGCTTTACGATTTCGCAAGGTCCCACACTTGGGAAAAGCTCCATGTTATGCAATCGTATTGAGAGTCTCAACCCATCGTGTTGCAGACATTCAGGGGTGCTACGATTCGTCATCAACATAAGCTACAATGAGATCTTTGGTAGTGGCAAGCAGGCGAGAATTTCTTACATGCCTTGCAGGGTACTTTTTCCCATGAAGTCAAAGTCACTTAAGCTGCGATGGGAAAATTAGAGGCGGCAGGCAGGCGGAAATTTCTTACTTGCTTTGCAGGGTAAAAATTCCCATTATAAAATAAAGAAAAATTAGTTAAAGCACCGATGGGAATTTTGGCGGTGGTAGCGGCGGGAATTTCTTACTTGCCTTGCGGCAGGTAAAAATCCCCATTATGGAAGTCAAACATCTTAAGTGAAAGAAGGGATTTTTGGAGCTGCAATGCAGGGTAAATAATCCCATCAAAAATTGACTTCTTGTTTTTAGAAATCAGCCTTGTCAAAAAGTGCGACCCATTTGGGCATTAAACAATGCTTTTAATGGTATTTATTAATAGTTTTTCTGCCTAATTTTGGCGCCATGGATGGATGAAAAGTCAAAGCAAGAAGTCAAGCCAAAGACAACTGAAGGATGCATGCTAAAAATAAATAAAATAAATTTATTTAATGGCAGCCAATAACATGCACAATTGGGCGCCCAATTTGGGTGAATAAACATGTTTGTTTATTAATTAATTGCCAGGAATAAGATGGACAATTATTAGAAATAGAATGCTTGAGGGTTATATAAGTATGGGCTGCCATAATGAAGAAGCAATTAATTCTTTTTGCTAACGATTGCAGCTTAGACAGTTTTGGCGCCAAGGAAAGGAGGATTTGTGCATCTGGAAGTGTTTTTATCGCGGAAGCTTGAGGCTTGGCGCCTAGGGTTGGAATAGCTTGATTTATGCTATGATAATTATTTGCATGTTGCTATACGTGCCTAGGTGAATTTAAAAATATGTATGTTTGCTTTGCATGCAAGCAAAGCCTCAAATTTTAGGGCAGCAGGCTTCATATGTAGATTTTGGTGGTAAATCAAGTATTCATGCTCTGGACTTCATCTTTGTCTAAAATAATTGCAGGTATTCATTACAGGTGTTCATACAGGTGAAAGAGAGTTCAAATCAATGTCAGATACATTGAATATATCTTCTGAATCTGAAGAAATTGCTAGATCTACACGAATTGATCCGATTCTGAAAAGAATTCGGCGGGATTAAAAGAAAAAGAACACAGACAAAGATTGCTCACTCAAAGATTACTCCAGCCATGATGAAGCGTGATGACGAGAGGGATCATCGAGAATCATGCATAGCTTCCAGATTTGCTTGATATCAATAATACTGAGACATAAGCCCAAAACCCATCTCGAAATAATTCGATGATCCGGGGCGGAAAGACATTTTTCATGCGGGCAATGAAAAGTAGTGGAATTATTCTAGCATCAACATTCCCAGTCACGGCACACCAATTGCCCGAATTTGTTATGGAGTGTGCAATATCATATCATTCTCTTTCCGAGAACAATCCAGGGATCTTTGCGGGAAAGACAATTATTAGGATGGATGCACAATTTATTAATTATTATCTGAAGATTCCGACACGAATGGTGGTGATTGCAATTAGCATGTTGGATGCAAGAAACAGATGGGAGAAACACAAAGCAGATTGCATGGGCATAATGAACAATAGATATATGAAGAAGCCAGGTCCCCATCAAAGTTCCTGAGGACTCTTCCGCAATCCAACTTGGTGTAGGAGGTGGATGATATTACTAAATTGCTTTGCAAGATAAGTGGAGAAGCCAATATTCACAACTTCCGCTCATGGATGTATGATTTTGTGAGGACTATCGAGATCATGAGCTGATTCGATAATCAATCGGGCGAGATCATCGGTGACAACATCGGTGAGCAACCGGAGTGTGAGGCGGACTTGGAGCTTCAAAATGACTTCATACAGTGTGTTGGCTAGATTTTCTACATAGCTGAAAACCTAGGCAGTCATGAGATAAATCTCCCTCATTTACCGGTGAGGCTCCCGTGTAATATTTTGTCAATTATATATCCTAATATCTATTTGTGGGTATTACTTTAACCAGTAACTCATGAATCATAGCTATACGGTTCTGCAAGTAAGAAGTAAAATTTGTAAAAGAAAGGAAAAATCTGTAGAAGAGGAAAATAATAGGAAACCAGAGAAAGTAGAGAGGATGTGCAACCCACGAAATAGTTTACAGAGTTGATTGCATACACACAGATTAAAACAAATAGATCATTAACCACGAGACAAAGCAAATGAAACTTTTGATTTAGATCTATAATAACACAAAGTTTATGAATAAATCTAGAAAGAAATTAAGAAGCAAAATGCACCGTTGACACAAAGTTCTCCGGAAATCTCTTCTATATTCCTCTGCTGGTAGGAATCAGGGGTTTTAGTACAAAGTCTGGAACACAAGAATGTTGACTACAAATTCTGATCCACTAACCCGAAGGTTCTTCCTCTACTTATAGCATGTAGAGGGGAAATTACAAATGGGAGACTATAACTGAACTAGAACATAAACAAGAAGTAAAAAGAACATCTGGCAATCATCTTCCCCTAATTCCTCTCTTAATGACATGCATCAGGAGTTCAAGCTAAAATTGTGCACATCTGTCACTTAACTCAAAGAGTCATTCCAAATAACTTAAAGTAATGGTTTTCAAACCAATAACTTTTAAGTTTACAATTTCATCCGGGAACATAAGAAATAAGAGAGAAAAAAAAAAGAAGGAAGATCTGCCAGTTGTAACTTCTACACTTTCTTTTTGTTTTGATACTGAATATACTTTTCAAACATATAGTTCAACAATTTCCCATCCGCTTTAGCCACAACTTCTTTCTCTGTCTTGAATTGCAGCAATCCTTCGCTCAAAACTTCAATGCTCACTTCCACCTCCTTCAAACTAGGCCCAAACTTCTTAATGTCTGATTGCAGCGTTACCAACTTACTAATTGAATTCATCGTGAAAGGCCTAACAACTTCATCAATCCTCTCTTGAATCATCAGAAGAGAGCCTTCCAAGGAATCAGGCACTTTGTTGGGA
The DNA here is from genome assembly GCA_018340775.1 of Taxus wallichiana var. yunnanensis. NCBI lineage: Eukaryota > Viridiplantae > Streptophyta > Pinopsida > Cupressales > Taxaceae > Taxus > Taxus wallichiana. The sequence continues at coordinate 193,752,759 of CM031239.1, forward strand.
ATGGTCCTTATGAATGAAGAAACGTTCCCAACCACTTCCTCATTGGTGAAAGCAATTACATTACTTGGCAGTGATGATGCCATATCCTTGAGCACCTGCATTCTTTTCAACATAATTCTAAAAATCTCCAAGCGAAAAGAGACTGTGAATTCAAGCTGCTTCCCCTTTTCAACCGATCCATCAGGCACAATTCGTTCTGCAATCAAAACCTCCTTCGGCAACTTATTTATCTCGACCAAAGTGCCCAAGTTACTTTCAGCCATTGTATTCATATCTACCGTGCTTGTCACTAGTTGCTTCAACTGAACTAATGCATCCTTCATAACCTTTAGATGAAATGACACCTCCCTGAGGTATCAAAAGCTTGGCGAATGATTAGGCTCTTCCATTCGTCGATAGCTCTAACTTGGTTACCTGCATTTTCCACTTCCTGCATCAGATGATCACTCACCTGCTCATGTGCTGAAATTGGTTGAGAGAAAGGTTTGGCAACCTTAGCAATGATCTCGCACAACTGGGAAACTTGCTTTTGAAGTTCAACTTTTTCTGCCTTCTCTTTGTCAAGCTTAAGGAATAAAGCATTTATCAGTGTCTATGTGTCTTGCTTTAATCCTTCAGTAGTGGTTTGACCTATCGACACTTTGGTCACTGTTATATCTGCTACCGTAAGCTCGCTCTTCTGCTTTCCTTCTGTCGGAACTGATACCTCAGCGAACTTTTGCCCTGATTCTTCAATAATCAACCTTGAAGTCACCTTAGCAACTTTAGGTCTTCTGTCTTTTCCGCCCAAACTCAGGAGCAATGCAAGTCATGTTCCTCCAAGTTGATCTCCTCTCTAGCTTCCGGGATTGACTGTGAGGCCAACCACTTTGAGAAATTGCTTCTTAGAGAATGAAAAGTCATTGAATGCACCACCATCTCGTGCTCTGGTTCCTCTCCATCCGAAATTGCTACAGTGTTGTGATTGTCGTCTTCTGAATTGTCCAAAGACAATGCCCTTTCAAATTCTGCCATCCACAATTTTAGCGTTTCTTCAGGAAGAGGTGAAGATCGGAGTAGCTGAGGAGAGATCACAAATGTTGCCGGATTCAACGGAGGAACGACAATATCTTGCTGAGGTTTAAAGGCAGTGAAGTGTTGTGAGTTGACGCAGGAGAAGTCGGAACTAGCACCATAGCCGTAGAAGTGTCCTTTTCCTATGTCTGAGACTTTTTGTGCACTTTAAGCTTTTTAGGCTTTTTGCTTCTTTCTTCATCGTGCTCCCTTTTGATGGAGTCTCCTGCACTGAGGTTGCCTGTGATCTGATTCATCAAAGCTTCATCAAGGAAATATCCCTTTGTAAGCAACCAATTCGAGGTGTTGACCAAAACCGCAATAGATCTTTACTCGATCGTGTGGTAGCCACCAACGTTCTCCTGAAGAGCAGCTCCATCTCCTCCCATCTGGTGGTATGAGTTGAGTAACACAGGCCCATCATCTATGAGATCTGTAAGTATCCATGCTAATTCATAATCAAACACTTGTCATGTCAACAATCTGCTGAAGTCTTTCTTTCTGACTTCGTACTTGCTTATGCACTTCATCCAAAAGTCTTCTAATGAAGGCACATGTGAGTACTCCTGGGAGATTGTTTTCCTTGCTACCCCATATGGATCGAAGTTCATCCGTGTTGGGAAGAACTCATGCTCATACTCAGAGAACATCTCAACTTCAATTCCTCTGGCATTGTGAATGCTCTGGCAGCTGTAATAGCCCATTGTGATCGGAAAGAAGCTTGTCGACTTGTGCCGCTTTGATTGTAGGTCACGCATCTCCATGAGCTATCTGCACAACTCCATGATGACCAATTTGTCGCTTGGATATTTGGGCAACTTGACTGGTTCTCCTGAAAAACCGGTTACCCAAAGGTATGTAAAGTTTGCAAACTAGATGAAGATACGCCATGCTGGGATACAACTTCCCAAGCATCCTTGCTCACCCTGTTGGTCTTCAGATCACTATTCAACTTGCAAATGAATTCATAGAATTCATCGTTGACCACCTTGTAATATTTATTGCATTCAGGTACAGTCAGCTGCGGGTAGCACTCAAAAATAGAATTCTTTGAGAGTACACCCCGTTTATCCATCTTGGAAAAGATACCCTGCGAGGCTGCTGCATATACCAAATATGAAGTCATCTTGAAGTTGTAGGTCCACCTCACATTTCGGAGCTGCTCACCAATGTTGTCACTGATGATCTCTGCCCAATTGATTATTGAATCTGCTTTGTTGATCTCAATGGTCTTGATGAAGGCATGCATCCATGAGCGGAAGTTGTGAGTGTTAGCTTCTCCATTTATCCTGCATAGCAATTTGGTAATGTCATCCACCCCCTGCACCAGATTGGATCGTGGAAGAGTCCTCAGGAATTTCGATGGAGACCTGGGCTTCTTCATATACCTGTTGTTCATTATGCCCACACAGTCTACTTTGTGCTTCTCCCACCTGTTGCCAGCGTCTAGCATGTTGATTGTAGTCACCACCGGTCGTGTTGGAATCTTCAGACAATAATTGATAAATTGTGCATCCTGCCTGATTATTGTCTTTCTTCGCAGCATCCCGGATTGATCTGGATAGTGGATGGTACGATCTTGCACAATCCATAACGAATTCTAGAACTGAGTTGTGGCTGGAAATGCTGAAGCTCGAATAATTCCACTACTTTTATTTCGCCCGCATGAGAGATGTCTTTCCCGCCCTAAATCATCAATCAATTCGGAGAGGGGTTCGGGGTGTAGATCCATATCACCGATATCAACAAACACGAAGCAATACATGGTTCCGTTGATCCTTCTCTTTGTCTCGAGCAACTTTTTTCTTTTATTCTCGCACGGAATTCTTTGCAATTGGTGCATATCTGGGAATTTCTTCAGACTCGGAAGATATATTCAATGCATCTAACATTGATTTGAGCTCCCTTTCACTTATATAAGCACTTGTAATGAATACCTACAATTAACTCAGACAAAGACGGAATCTAGAGCATGAACACTAGGTTTTTATCACAAAAATCTGCATGTAAATCTTGCTGCCCTAAAATTTGAGGCTTTGCTTGCATGCAAAGCAAGCATAAATATTTTTAACTTCACCTGGGCACTGTACCAATATGCAGATAATTAACCAAGCTTAAATCAAGCTCCTCCAATCCTAGGCGCCAAACTTTGAAGCTTTCCGGCAATGAAAAACACTTCTTTATGCAAAAATCCTCCTCCCTTTGGGTGCCAAAACTGTCCGGGCTGCAATCCTCTGCTAAAAGAATTAATTACTTCTTTACTATGGCAGCCCATGCTTATATAACTCTCAACATTCTATATTTAATAATTGCCTCTCCTATTCCTGACAATTAATTAATAAATAAACATGCTTATTCCTTCAACTTGGGCGCCTAAATTTGCATGCTCATGGCTGCCATTAAATAAATAAATTTAATTTATTTTTAGCCTTCTTCTTTCACTTCACATCATGCATTGACCTTCTATTTCTCCATGGCGCCAAACTTAGGAATAAAAGCTATTAATAAATGCCACAAAAAGCATTATTTAATCACCAAATGGGTCGCACTTTTTAGCATGTTCCAGGAAGCCATTAAATAAATTAATTTAATTTATTTTTAGCCTTCTTCCTTCAGTCTTCTTTGACTTCACATCATGCATTGACTTTCCATCATCCCTGGCGCCAAAATTAGGAAGGAAAACTATTAATAAATTGCATTAGAGTTATTATTTAATGCCCAAAGGGGTCGCACTTTTTAGCATGGGTGATTTCTAAATTTAAGAAGTCAACTTTGATGGGATTATTCACCCTGCATTGCAGCTCCAAAAATCCCTTCATTCACTTAAGCTATTTGACTTCCATAATGGGAATTTTTACCCTGCAAGGCAGGTAAGAAATTCCTTCCGCCTCGCCGCCTCTAATTTTCCCATCGCTTGACTTAAATAACTTTGACTTCATAGGAATTTTCACCCTACAAGGCGAGGTAATAAATTCCCGCCCGCTTGCCTCTAATTTTCCCATCGCAGCTTAAGTGCCTTTGACTTCATGGGAATTTTCACCTTGCAAGGCAGGTAATAAATTCCCACCTGCCTGCTGCAACCAAAAATCCCACTGCAGCTTAAACCTATTCACTCTCAAAAAGTGCGACTTGCTTGCAAGAGGCTTTTTGTGCATGACTTCATCTTTTTTATCCATAAGCTAGCTTCACGAGGCTGATTCCTTACAGTATGGCAGCCGTAGATGTTTTCCGGATGTTCGAGGAAATAAAGCAGTCATATGCGAAGGAATTGACCTAGGGGAATTTCACGAGAGAAACAAAGGAGAAAGCTGGAGAAAAACGTAAAAAAAAAAAAATGTTGCCAAAAGTCACAGACATAAAGCCTAAGATTCATTCTGATGAAAACCTTGCTGATATATGTGAATATTGACATGCAAAACCTCAACACGATTCAATTTGGAGCTCAATTTACTTCAACGGGCACTATTTATTTAATAAATAATTAAATAAAAATTTCCCACAGACAAAACTTGACGGAGGAATAAAACGAGTTTTGGCATCTGGGTATTTGTTGAAATTGGCTCATATGATTCACTGTGAATATCTTAATGAATAACAGGAATCTTCTGGCAATAAAAACACAAAACAACCTGTTATTTTAAAAGTACGAAATTTTTAACATGGGGGTAGTCTCATATTTCAAGGTGAAATTTGGGGACACCATGGTGTATGCATCGACCTCGCAGGTTTATTTTCCAAGTTGGATAGACAGGGCATACTGCGAAAGATCCTATTTTTGAGTGCTACATAGTTGATAGTCCTGAATGCCACAAAGATTACAAAGCGGTCAACGATGGGTTTTTCTATGAATTCATCTACAAATTAAATAGTGATTTGAAGACCAACAGGGTAAGCAAAGAAGCTTGGGAAGCTGTATCCCATCATGGCTGCATTTTCATCCAATTTGCAGACTTCACCTATCTCAGGGTAACCGGCTTTTCGGGAGAACCAATGAAGTTGCCGAGGTATCCAAACGACAAGTGGGTCATCATGGAGTTGTGCAGACAGCTCGTGGAGATGCATGACTTACAATCAAAGCGGCATAAGTCTACAGGTATCTTTTCAGTCACAGTGGGTTACTACAGTTGTCAGAGCATCCACAAAGCTAGAGGAGTCGAAGCTGAAATTTTTTCTTAGTATGAGCTTGAGTTCTTCCCGGCACGGCTGAACTTTGACCCATATGGAGAAGCCAGGAAGACAATCCCCCAGGAATACTCACATGTGCTTTCGTTGGAGGACTTCTAGATGAAGTGCAGGAACGAGTATGAAGTTAGTGTTATCCAAATTCACCCCCCAGGGTTAATTCGATAACATACATCAGAATTCTCAAGTCCCAGGCAAATTGATTGATCCAGGGCAAAAATCATGTTTCCAGGGTCCCCTCAGATTTTTTCTAACTTTCCTGTCCAGGAGGAAAAGAGCAAGGTCTGAGGAAAGGTGAAAAAGCGGCAAAAACAAGCTTGGGACAGGAAAAATCGTGAAAATTGGCTAAGTCCTAGTCCTCGCAATAGTAGGGACGTGAGGGACATCGAGACGCGGATCGGCCGAAAAGCCTCCAGGCGGCCCGCGAAGCAAAGGGACATCTGGGACAGAAGGACGCGCGGCGGACGCGGAAAGCCGATCCGGCCGAAGGAGGAAGCAAAATCGACTAACTGCTTTGGGACCTGTGGGACAAAGGAACGCGAACCGGGTGAATCGGAAAAATTTGTCCCAGACAGTCCGGAGCAAGTGGGACAAAGGTACGCGAAGGACGCGAACCGGCCGGTTCGGCCGGAACGGGAACTTTCGCACTGGGACATCTGGGCCGTGAGTGCGCGGAGGACGCGAACCGGCCGGTTCGCCCGAAACAGAGCAATTTCGTATTGGGACAGTTGGGACAAAGGGACGCGGGACGCGGATAGCCGAAGGAGCCGAAAGCCAATCAGATTGCGCCACGTGTCATCGGCAGATAAGGGACAAGGAAGCCCATTTCGGGCGGATCGGAGGATTCTGTCCCAAACAACACTGGGACATCCGGGACAAAAAGACGCGAAGGGCGCGAAAAGCCGGCAGACCCGCGGACCAATCAAATCATGACACGTGTCACAAGGGAGAAAGTCAAAAGTCAAAAGGCAAGGTTTCAAGCACTGACCCGAGCCAATAAAAAGAAGACACGTGTCCAATGAAAGGGAAGGAGAGAGAATTACGCACCCAATTAGCGCTTGACACGTGTCATCCAGGTGGCAGAGTGCGGGAAAAATTTTAAAACGCATTTTCACCTGTTTTGTGCCCTAAATCTTCAAATCGACATATCTTTCGATCCAGAGCTCGGATTTGCACGTTCTTTATATCAACGGAAAGCTTGTGAAATTCTCTACATGATTTGGGGTTAATCTTGAGTTTTGGTGTAGTCTGGAGAGATAAAATTGAGAAACGGCTCTGACGCGTGTTCATGGCCAGAAGTGACATTCCAATGACCAGATTTAATGCAGAATGGGTCGCATTCTCCTGTAATCCGGTCAAAATGACAGGGTATGGGTTTGTAAGGTCCCCATGCCGTTTTAATGCACCTGCAGTCAAGAAGGGATGGGCTCTCATGTTTTTGACGTTTTCTGTCCCCTGGGCTCGACCCATGCAATGTAAAAGCCAGATTTGGCTCATTTCTGAAGGGGGAACATTTTTGACATAGCAATTTCTTCTTTCAGCTCCAGAAGTGATCAAGCAAGGATCAAACCTCTCCAAAGATTGTAACAGTTTTCTCTTACCTCTCTGAGGGTGTAATGCGTGTTTTTTGACACTGGAAAAGATAATGCAAGCTCTGTGAATGGGTTTCAGTCCTCTGTTTGTATTATTTGCTTCATTTCAAGATCTTAAATTATACTTTATCATCTATGTATGTTTTATGTTGTGAACTTTGGTCTGTGTTTATTTGCATGACAAATATGTTTCACCACTCCTTTTGGTGCATCACCATCTTTAGTTAGTTTCAATTTTTGCACTTCTACCCCTGTCTCCTTGCAAGTTAGAGTAGGATTAGGATCTGAACCTCTATAGTTGTGCAAGCATTAGATCTAAATCAGAGGAGTTTGAGGAACCAGCCTCTAATCTGGAGATTCCTCTCTCAGTTTCACAAGTCCCCACACTTGGAGAGAGGTTTCCATGTTGTGCAATCACACTGGATGCTAGAGTGATCAACCTAGAAGCCTGATCTGCATCCAGGGGTGCTGTGAGTCTGCAACAACAGTTTTGGCACGCCCGGTGGGACACTAGAGGTCTCATTTTTATTGCAGCAAAGTTGATATGCATCTGCTGCAGTTTTCTTGCTTATAAGAGCTATTATTTGCATATCTGGCGACTCCAAGGGGAAGAATCAACTGTTTCAGCAGTGCAGGCTGAAAACTCATGAGAAGAATCACCACAAGGTCAAGAGTTGGAGAAGAAGAAGTGTTGTTTGAATACCTGCATTATCTCCAAGAAGAAGGCAAAGAGGAAGAAGGATTCAAAGGTCTCCATCTCCACCCAAAAATAACTCTCTCAACTCCTCCACCTGACAGCCTTTCATTCCAGTATACAAGGGTTTTAAGACCGATTAGAATGGCTCAGAACAACCCCTACGTCAACTTCATAGGCAGCAGCCCACTTGCTCTCAATGCACAACATCCAGTTCCTATGCGGTCTTGAAGAACATTCCCTACTTCACTGGAGAAAATCGGACTACCCAGCGATCATGTTAAAGATATTGCTAACCTTTGTAATCCATGAAATCAATGAAATGCAAGTGGTCATCAAGTTATCGCATCTTCATTCAAGGGTAAAGTATTGCAATGGTTTAGGAGCCTGGAGCTGGTTCTATCACAACCGGAATCAGTTGTGTATTGCACTTCACGAGCAAATTGAGAGAAGGGAGACAACTTGTCTCTTTTGGAGCAGCTGACAACTATCAAGAGAGCCCCCAACGAGCAGCTGACTGACTTCAACTTCAGATTTCAAAGGTCTTGGGATAGGATTCCAGTGGCAGTCAGGCCAACAGCAGAAGGTGCTTTTCTATATTACCTTAAAGCTTTGAATTTTGATATTTCTATGTTAATTCAATCTATGGGAGGCACAACCTTACTCGCTGCTTATAAGATTGCCATTAGAGCGAAAACTGTCTTATTCAAGCCGGTAAACCGGCTCCTAGGCCTCCCATGCCCTGTATCCAAACTTAGAAAATCCAAGCACTAGTCAAGCACCCACTTTGGCTCCTGTTCCCACCCCTAGAAATCAAAGTTCAAGTGAAACTTCTACTTCATCCTCTAGTGCTTCAAATGAACTCCAAGAGGTCATGAAACAAGCATTGCAAAACCTAGGCAATGAGCTGGTTACTCTCAAGAGGCAGCAAGCCCAAAGTTTGAGACCTTCTTATCAACCCCAAGCTCGAGACTAATAGGCAGCCATACCAACCACAAAGACCAACTAATCTAACTGCAAATATGAATCAAACAAGGCCTCCCGCCAATAGACCATTCTAGCCCTATAATCCAAATGCCATATCTACCTCTAAGGCATTAGTGCCAACACAGAACAACATGGCCCAAGAATATGATTGGTGTTTCCCGTGTAGTCAGCCACATAACCAATCAATGTGCTTTAACGGTGCATTAAATCAAGCTCTGATGGTGCAAACCATTGGTGGGTCGCAAGAGTCCAGCCATGAAGGAGATCAGCAGCAAGAAGCACCTCAGCAAGGAACATCTCCGAATGAAACTACTCTTGTCAATTGGCAGGCTGAAGATTTCTGTGGTATGAATCAAATACCCTCTCAAGGTGTTGCAGCCAACACAAGGTCAAAAAGGAGGAATTTGGGTGAAGAACAACCATTGGCCCCAAGTAGTTCACGACCTTCTGTCACTCCACAAGGTGTTGGCAAACAAAATGCAGTTCCAAACATGCAAGGAGCACCCAAACCAGCTCCTAAACCAACTCAGATGCCAGCTGTTGCTGCCCACGTGCAAGGGGTGAATGTGCAAACCAAGGGACAACAAAAGGATACTTCATCCCCATTCAACATCATTGATCAGATGAAGAAGACAAATGTAAACATATCAATGTGGGAATCACTATCCATCCCAGGCCAGAGAGATTTGCTACAAGCTGCCATGGAGGACTGGTCAACTTCAAATCAACAGGTCCAAATGCAAGAGAAGGTACTCACAAATGCTGCCCAGCCTGAAGGAAGTCATGGAGGACAACAAGGTAAGATGTTGAAGCCCCCTCCTTTCTATGTTTCGTTGATCATAGGAGACAAGTTGGTACATAATTGCATGATTGACTCTGGGGCAAGTAGTTCAGTAATGCCCAAGCAAATAGCTGATCAGCTAGGGCTTCAATATGAAGTCATCTCCAAGGGTGTAGTGCAATTAGACGGGACAGCATAGTGACAATGGTTGGAGTAATCAAAGGTTTGAGCCTCACACTGCACGCATGTCCCAACGTAATAGTGTTACAAGATGTGTCAGTCATAGACCTGCCACCACTCTTTGCATTGTGCTTGTCAAGAGACTTCACTGCTAAAATTGGAGGCTATCTTTCGGCGGATTGGTCACACATGTTCGAACAAGGTATGGAACCAAAGCCACAATTAGGTCTGAACCTATTGCGAACTTTCACATTGAGCCTTACACGCAAGCCAAATCAATACCAACTGCTCAAAGCGTTTGATCAAGAAGATTATCCAAGCACTGATGAAGCTGACACCAAGGTTGGAAGCATCCCAGATTTGACTCTCGATGAATGGGCAAGCAAGGTGCATGCTTTTGATCCTTATCAAGAAATAGAAGAATCTGAGCTAGGGGTTTATTGTTTACATGAAGAGGATCAACCTCTCCCCAGCATCACCAAGCTAGATCATAAGGACAAGAATGAAGTATGGCAGCTGTTCTTTGATGGATCAAGGAGTAGACAAGGTGCAGGAGGAGGAGCTATGCTCATTTCACCGCAAGGTATAAGGTATTACTCAGCCTTCCGTTTCAGTTTTCCTGTTCAAACAACACAGCTGAGTATGAAGCCTTAATTCATGGACTGCACTGGGCAATGAAGAGAGGCATCAGGAATTTACAAGTATTTGGTGATAGTGAGCTGGTCGTAAACCAAGTCAAAGGAAAAAATGCTGCCAAAAATGATTTGCTTAAGTGCTACAAAAATCGGGTATGGGATCTTATTGAAGATTTTGAAGCTTTTAGCATCAATTCCATCCAAAGGAAAAAGAATGAAGCCGATAGACTTGCAGAATGGGGCTGCATTTGACGTTGTAGAAAATATCAAAAGTGAAAAACCTCAGCCTCATATCAAAGTGGTTATGAGACCAGCTGTTCCGGATAACAATACAAGTTGGCAAGTCTTCGAGAATGATCAGCAAATTGTTAATTTCCTACAAGAAGAAGCTGAGTTCTCCGCCAGAATCAAGACAAGCTGCATCAGCAATATGGTGACCAAGTGGTGCAGCTGAGGACTAACAAATTACCAAAAGGCCTCATAACCTTGGAGTCAATCTTCAACCCGAATGATCAGTTCCGGAAGGAGAAAGCAAACATTCAAGTGAAGGGTGAAGATTCAGAGCCTATTTTAGTGGAAGAAGGCAAAACATTGCAGATTGGCAAAGTAAGTACCTCACAAGAGAAATCTGATTTTGTTCAGCTTTGTCAAGAGTTCCCAGATATCTTTTCTTGGACTTACAAAGATCTAAGAGGTTTCAACCCAAAGCTGGCACAACATACTATTGAGCTGGATTCGAATCCAAGCCTGTTAGGCAAAAGCAAAGGCCAGTGAATCCCCATATTGAACCTCTCATGAGAAAAGAGTTAAGCAAGCTTATTGAGGCCAGTATCATCTTCCCCATCAAACACTCAAGTTGGGTTGCAAACTTGGTGCCAGTGAGAAAAAGAAATGGAGAAATCAGACTGTGTGTTGACTTCAGAGACTTGAACAGAGCCTCCCTCAAGGACCATTACCCACTCCCTTCCATGGAGCAAATATTGCAAGTTGTAGCTGGTTCAGAAAGGTTCTCACTACTTGATGGATACTCAGGCTATAATCAGATAATGGTGAAGGAAGAAGATCAATTCAAGACGGCTTTCACCACCAAATGGGGCACCTATGCCTACAAGAAGATGCCATTTGGCCTATCAAATGCCGGAGCAACATTTCAGCGAGCTATGGATATGGCATTCAAAGGCTTAATCAACAATATAGTGTTGGTATACCTAGATGATATCACTGTCTTCTCAAAGAATGCAGCAGACCATCTCTTTCACCTCAGACAAGTGTTTCAGAGGTGTAGAAGGTTCGGAGTGTCGTTGAATCCAAAGAAGTGTATATTCTTGGCACACGAGGGCAAATTGTTGGGCCACATTGTCTCTAGGGAAGGGCTAACAATTGATCCTGAAAGGGTTGAAGCCATCCGAACGCTCCCATTGCCACACCACAAGAAATCTCTTCAAAGCTTCTTAGGAAGGATAAACTTTGTCCGCAGATTTGTGCCTAATTTTGCCACTCTTGTGAAGCCTCTAACAATGATGTTGAAGAAGAGTCTGGCATTCAAATGGACAGCAGAAGGCAAAGAGAGTTTTGAAAGCATCAAGCATGCAATATCACAAGCTCCAACTCTTATCAACCCAGACTTTTCAAAGGACTTCATGTTGTATGCGTTTGGAGGATCAGACACAATCTCAGCTATCTTAACACAGCTGAATAGAGAAGGTTCAGAACAGCCCATAGCATTCTTCAGCCAAACCTTGGAAGATTACGAAATAAAGTATTCTTTCATCGAAAAGCATGTCCTTGTTGTCATCAGGAGCTTGAAGAAGTTCAGACATTTGGTCTCAAACAATAAGATTCAACTGCTGGTCTCACATGCTGGGGTTAAGGATTTCCTCCTCAACAAGGATTTGAATGAGAAAAGGGCAGGTTGGATCACCCGTGTCATGGAGTATGACATTGAGATCAAGATCACCAAGCTGGTAAGAGGGAAAGGATTGTGTGAGTAGCTGGTTTTGGGGAAACAAAAAGAAGTATGCAATGAAGAAGAGGCTGTTTTGACAGTCCAGGACAGTCATGAGCCAAGTGGCAAACAAGAAGAAGACAATGCTGCCCCGACTCCTTGCTGGACCCAAGGTATTATGCACTTCCTAGGCATAGGCCTATGCCCTCCAGAGATGAACAAGACCCAAAGGAGACACTTCAGGTTGCAGGCTGTTCCGTATGCCATTGTTGATGGAGTTTTGTTCAAGAAAGATGTGAATGGAGTGCTGCTGAGATGCATTAGCACAAATCAGATTCAAAGGGTGTTGGAAGAGTTTCATGATGGACCAGCTGGTGGCCATTTTGCACCAAGAGTGACAGCTCTAAAAATCATGAAGGCTGGTTATTATTGGCCTAAAATCTTCAGTGATTGCTATGCATGGATCAAAAAGTGTAAGAATTGTGCATTCTTTACAGAAAGAGAGACTTGCAGCCCTCCCATTGCATCCAATCTTAGTTGACCAGCCATTCATGCAATGGGGTTTGGACTTCATCGAGTCATTAATCTCAATTCAAGCCAAGGGCACAAATGGATTTTGATGACCACATGACTACTTCACCAAATGGGGGTAAAAAGAGCACTCAAAGAGGCGAATGAGTCTAGCATCTTAGACTTTTATGAGGGGATAACAACCAGATTTGGTGTACCTGCCACAATAATCTCTGATAATGCATTGGCATTCATTGGATCCAGGGTGACTGAGTGGGCTGTCAAGAACGGTATTTACCTAAGCACTTCATCGAACTATTACCCTCAGGGTAATGGCCAGGCCGAGTCTACAAACAAGAACTTGTTGAGGATCATTAGGAGGACTCTTGATGAGAATCAGAGGTCTTGGCATACCAAGCTGAAATCAGCCTTATGGGCTGATAGGATAACTCCCAAAAGATCCACAGGTAACTCTCCATTCAGGCTTGTCTATGGAAGAGAGGCAACCTTGCCCATGTCACTTGAGTTGCCAACGTTGGAACTCATGAAACAGCTGGAGTTGCTAGAGTTTGAGCCCATGGAAGTGAGGTATGCAGAGCTGATGGAGCTGCAAGAGATCAGAAATTAGGCATCCCAAGTAATGGAAAAGGATCAAGCTTTGATCAAGAAGACCTTTGATAGGAAGGCCAAAGATAGATCTTTTCAAGTTGGAGATCTAGTGTTGAAATGGGATGTGGATAGAGCAAAACCGGGAAGGCATTCAAAATTTGATGCCATTTGGAGTGGCCCATACATGGTCACAAAGTGCAAGAATAGTAATGCTTTCCAATTGGCCTCATTGGATGGTGAAGAACTGCAGATTCCAGTCAATGGAATCTATCTCAAGCGTTGCTTCTAGAAGGAAGTTCACTATCTCTGTAAATATTAGATTAGATTTTCTTTCCTCCAAGTGCTTGTGCACACATTTTTTCTTGTAGGTTAGTTTTTTTTTCCCTAAGTGCTTTGGCACAACTTGCTGTCCATGGAGATGTGTAATCCTTGCTTTCATCGGTGACATTCCATCTTCCTTCTTGCACATTCTCGAGTCGCTTAGGGTTTTAAAAAGAATATTTGATGACACCATGCCCAATGGACTACTTCTGTGCAATGGTCTTTTCATCTAAGCAGATGATCCCACTGAAAGTCGCTAAATTGTTATCCAAATTCACCCTCCGTGGTTAATTCGATAACATACATCGAAATTCTCAAGTCCGTGCAAATTGATTGATCCAGGGCAAAAATCATGTTTCATAGGTCCCCTCGATTTTTTCTAACTTTCCTGTCGGGAGGGAAAGAGCAAGGTCCGAGGAAAGGTGAAAAAGCGGCAAAAACAAGCTTGGGGACGGGAAAATCGTGAAAATTGGCTAAGTCCTAGTCCCTCGTAACAGAGGGACGTGAGGGACATCGAGACACGGATCGGTCGAAAAGCCTCCGGGCGACCCGCAAGCACGGGACATCTGGGACAAGAACGCTTGGCAGACGCGGAAAGCCGATACGGCCAAGGAGGAAGCAAAATCGGCTAATCGCTTTGGGACTGCGGGATAAAGGAACGCGAACCAGGCGAATCGGAAAAAATTGTCCCAGCATAAACAGGAGCAAGTGGGACAAAGGTACGCGAAGGATGCGAACCGGCCGGTTCGGCCGGAACGGGAACTTTCGCGACTGGGACATCTGGGCCGTGAGTGCGCGGAGGACGTGAACCGGCCGGTTCGCCCAAAGCAGAGCAATTTTGTATGGGGACAACAGTTGGGACAAAGGGACGCGCGGGACACGGATAGCCGAAGGAGCCGAAAGCCAATCAGATTGCGCCACGTGTCATCGGCAGATAAGGGACAAGGAAACCCATTTGGGGCGGATCGGAGGATTCTGTCCCAAACAGCACTGGGACATCCGGGACAAAAAGACGCGAAGGGCGCGAAAAGCCAGCAGACCCGCGGACCAATCAAATCATGACACGTGTCACAAGGGAGAAAGTCAAAAAGTCAAAAGGCAAGGTTTCAAGCACTGACCCGAGCCAATAAAAAGAAGACACGTGTCCAATGAAGGCGAGGAAGGAGAGAGAATTACGCACCCAATCAGCGCTTGACACGTGTCATCCAGGTGGCAGAGTGCGGGAAAAATTTTAAAACACATTTTCACTGTTTTGTGCCCTAAATCTTCAGATCGACATATCTTTCGATCCAGAGCTCGGATTTGCACGTTCTTTATATCAACGGAAAGCTTGTGAAATTATCTACATGATTTCGGGGTTAATCTTGAGTTTTGGTGCAGTCTGGAGAGAGAAAATTGAGAAACGGCTCTGACGCGTGTTCATGGCCAGAAGTGACATTCCAGCGACCAGATTTAATGCAGAATGGGTCGCATTCTCCTGTAATCCGGTCAAAATGACAGGGTATGGGTTTGTAAGGTCCCCATGCCGTTTTAATGCACCTGTAGTCAAGAAGGGATGGGCTCTCATGTTTTTGTACGTTTTCTGTCCCCTGGGCTCGACCCATGCAATGTAAAAGCCAGATTTGGCTCATTTCGAAGGGGGAACATTTTTTTGACATAGCAACTTCTTCTTTCAGCTCCAGCAAGTGACTGAAGCAAGGATCAGACCTCTCCAAAGATTGTAACAGTTTTCTCTTACCTCTCTGAGGGTGTAATACGTGTTTTTTTGACACTGAAAAGATAATGCAAGCTCTGTGAATGGGTTTCAGTCCTCTGTTTATATTATTTGCTTCATTTCAAGATCCTAAATTATACCTTATCAGTCTGTGTATGTTTTATGTTGTGAACTTTGGTCTGTGTTTATTTGCGTGACAAATATGTTTCACCACTCTGTTGGTGCATCACCATCTTTAGTTAGTTTCAATTTTTGCACTTCTACCCCTGTCTCCTTGCAAGTTAGAGTAGGATTAGGATTTGAACCTCTGTAGTTGTGCAAGCATTAGATCTAAATCAGAGGAGTTTGAGGAACCAGCCTCTAATCTGGAGATTCCTCTCGTTTCACAAGTCCCCACACTTGGAGAGAGGTTTCCATGTTGTGCAATCACACTGGATGCTAGAGTGATCAACCTAGAAGCCTGATCTCGCATCTAGGGGTCTTGTGAGTCTGACAACAGTTAGAAAGAAAGACTTGATGAGGCTATCAACGCAACAAGTATTTGATTATGGTTTGGCACGGATACCTGCAGATCTCACAGATGATGGGCATGTGATACTTGACTCGTATCATCAGATGGGAGGAGATAAAGTTGTTCTTCAGAAAACATTGGCAATTCTTTGAGGCGATTATCAAGAAAGATCTTCCGCATGATTTTGGTTAACCCTTTGAGGCTGGTCACTTGATGACAAATGGTTATTGCCTAGATGAGACTTTGATGAATCAAATCACAGGAAACTTTACCACAGGAGATTTTAGCAAAAGAAAGCACGAAGTTGAAAGCAGCAGAAGGCCGAAAAATCTTAAAGTTCACAAAAAGTCTCACATACAGGAGAAGGCCAAATCTACAGCTATCGTGCTAGTTTCAACTTCTCCAACATCAACTCATAGCACTTCAGCAGCCCCAGTACCTCAGAGAGATCTTGTTCCTCCTTTGAATCCAAAGCGTCATTTGTATTTTCTCCTCGACCACTCAGGTCTTCAGCTATCCATGCGGAGAAGTTGAAAGCACAGATGGCGTAGTTTGAAAAAGCATTATCTTTGGACAATTCAAAGGGTGGCAATCATAACACGGTGGCAAATTCTGATAGAGCGGAATCAAAGCATGAGATGGTGGTGCACTCGGCGACTTCTCATTCCCCAAGAAGAAACTTTTCATCATGGTTAGCTCTGCATGAGCAACAATCTGAAGCCGAGAGGAGATCAACTTGGAAGAACATGACTTTTAGCTGCTCCTGAGTTTGGGTGGAAGTGATAGAAGACATGAAGTTACCAAAATGACTTCTAGGTTGATTATTGAGGAATCGAAGAAGTTCGTAGAGTTATCTATTCCAACAAAAGGAAAGCACAAGGGAGAGCTCACGGTTGTTGATATAGCAGTGACCAAAGTGCCAATAGGTCAAACTACCACAAAAGGATTAAAGCAGGATACGCAGACACGAATGAATGCTTTATTCCTTAAGCTTGACAAAGAGAAGGTTGAGAGATCCAAGGCTAAGAGATCCAAGCTTCAAAAATAGGTGTTCAGGTTGTGCGAGATCATTGCTAAGGTTGCCAAACCTTCCTCTCAGCCCATTCTAGTACATAAGTAGGTGAGTGATCATTTGATGTAGGAGGTAGAAGATGCAGGGGACCAAGTCAAAGCTATTGCCCACTGGAAGGAACAAATCATTCACCAAGCTTTAGAGCATTTCGAACCAATACCGGCTGAATTGGAGAATATGCACATGGCAGTATCTCAGATAAAGGAACTGATGACATAGATAGAAGATGAGAACATAGTTGTTGAAAGTCATTTGGATACTTTGGCTAAGATACACTCGTTGCCAAAGGATGTGTTGATTGCAGAGTAGATTGTGCCTGGCGGATTGGTAGAAAAGGGGAAGCAATTAGAAATTTCAGTTTCCTTCCGCGTAGAGATCCTCAAGCTCATGTTGAAGAGGATGCAATTGCTGGAGAGTAAGATGGGAGAAGTGTCGGTGAGCATCCCAGATGAATTACCTGCTTCCCATGAGGAATTTATGTTGGTTGTGCAGAAAGAAGTTGATGAAGCCACCATACCTTTCACGATGGATTCAATTGGTAGACTCATAAAGCTTCAAGCAGATGTTGAGGGATATGGGCCTGGTTTAGAGAAAGTGAAGGCTAACATTGTTGCTTTGTCTAGAGGGTTATTATAGTTCAAAACCGAGAGAGATGCTATTGTTAAAACAAATGGGAAGATGTTGAATTACATGTTTGAAAAGTATATTCAATATCAGAACAAAAAGAAAGTATTTTCTTTTCTTCTTCCTTCTTTTATTTCTTATGTTCCCAGATGAAAATGTAAAATTAAAGTTATTGGTTGAAAAACCATTACTTTAAGTTATTTGGGAAGATTCTTTAAGATAGGTGACAGATGTGCACAATTTTGACTTAGACTCTTGATGCATGTCACTAAGAGAGGAATTTTAGGAAGATGACTACCAAATGTTCCCTTTACTACTTCTTCATGTTCTAGTTCGAACAAGTAGTTTCCCATTTGTAATTTCCCCTCTACACACTATAAGTAGAAGAAGAACCTACGGGTTAAGGGATCGGAATTTTTAATCAACATTCTTGTGTTCCAGACTTTGAGTTGAAACCCCCGATAGTTTTGTACAAGCAGAGGTATAGAGAAGAGATTTCCGGAGAAGTTTGTGTCAACGGCGCATTTTTTTGCTTCTTATTTATTTCTAGATCTATTCATAAACTTTGTGTTATTCTAGATTTGGATTTGAAACTGTCATTTTCTTTCAATTTTGTATTTAAAAGATCTATTTGTTTTATCGATGTGCATGCGATCAACTTTGTGAAATATTGATTGGGTTGCACATCATCTTTCCTTCCTCGCTATTTGTTGTTTTCTTCTTCTACATATATTTATTTTCTTACATTGCTTACTTGCTTTGCAAAACCTGTCTAGCTATGGTTCATGAGCTACATAGTTAAAATAATACCAACAAATAAATATTAGGACATATAACTGACAAAATCTTACACGGGAGCCTCACCGGTAAATGAGGGAGATTTATCTCATGAGTGCCTAGGTTTTTAGCCGTGCAGAAAATCTAGCCAACAAGGCCTCTTTTGCAATCAGATTAGAAGGGCTATGGACATTGCAAATTAAGAAACTCACCTCGAGAATGTAACACTTGAACCCGACACTGGACTAAATTATTGCTCTTTTTGATCAAAGAAACGACAACCTTTTGTTCCCTCCAAATAATCCCCAATCCCCTGAAGCACCTACGGAATCAACAAAAATGCCCCCGCCAACCTTTCCATTTGGACGACTAGTTTCCTCCGATGTTTGCGTGCTCAACTTTGTTTCTGAAGCAAGCAAATATCTTCCTCTTAATAGAAAATGCGAAGGTTTCGACCAAGCGCTGCTTGTTAGAGGCATTGAGGCACCTAACATTCCAGGATATAATTTTCATTGCCCCTTTGAGAGGGACTGGCTGTCCCTACTTAATTTTTGAAAAAGTTGTTGATCTGGATTTGCTTGCCTTCAACAATCTCTTTTTTAGTCTTGACTTCATTACTAGGCCTCGCCCACTATGGCCGAAGGACTGTATTGGGAAGTTTGGGAAGACTAGGAGTGGCTACTATATTATGATCCTTAATGGGGCCAATAACCGATCTTCCCGAATCTTTCCTCCTGCGTTTCTTCATTCCCGAGGGACAATATGCGAATCCAATAGATCCTCTTTTCCCGGATCCATATGCCCAATTCTTTCGTTGACCTACCATGTCCCGCGTCCATGCTATCTTGCATAAGTTTAAGAATCCGCATGCATTCTTCCACGAGTTGGGATGCATTTTTGATGAGAGACCGAGGGGAAAGGGAGGGATTTTGAACAAGACGAGTATGATCCGCTGCAAGAGGTGGACCGGAGGGATCCTTAAGGGGGTGGCAAAAGCCTGTTCTCCTATGTTAGCTTTGAAGGTGAGTCGAGGGGGCCACTTTAGGGATCCACCTTGAACTAGAGGACTTGAAGGAGCTTTACAATCTTTTCGCAGATGTCTTGATTGTTTGCATTAGAAGCACTTCTGAGAGATCCTTTCGAATTCTGACTTGGATCCAAGTTCCCAAGGGGCTCTAATTAGATACCAAACCGGTGCAGCTTGGAAGGGTCGTGGTATCCCGAGATTTCACCCGAAACTGGGACTACCCTTTTATAAAAAAAATCGTTCTTTTAAAATAACGGGTCTTTTGTGTTTTTATTGCGAAAGATGTCTGTATTATGTTAGGATATTCCCAGTGAATCATATGAGCCAATTTCGACAAATACCCAGATGCCCAAACTCATTTTATCCCTCCGCCAAGTTTTGTCTGCGGAAATTTTTATTTAATTATTTATTGAATAAATAATGCCCCATTTGAAGTAAATTGTGCTCCGGTTGAATCCTGTTGAAGTTTTGCATGCCAGTATTCACTCATCTCAATAGGGTTTTCACCAGGAATGAATTCAAGGCATTGTCTGCAACTTTTGGCAACATTTTTCGCTTTTTTTTTTTTTTTTTTTTACGTTTTTCTCCGGTTTTCTCCACAATTTCTCTGTGAAATTCCCCTAGGTCAATTCCTTCACCAATATAGTCTATTTAATTTCTTGAAGCATCTGGAGATCATCTACCGACACAACACCAGAAGGAATCAACCTCAAAATTCAAGCTTCTGACCAAAAAAGATGAAGTCATGCACAAAAAGCCTCTCCCATGCAAGTCGCATTTTCGGAATTAATGAGTGTAAGCTACGATGGGATTTTTAGTAGTGGCAGGAAGGCGGGAATTTCTTACTTGCCTTGCAGGGTACTTTTTCCCATGAAGTCAAAGTCACTTAAGCTGCGATGGGAAAATTAGAGGCGGCAGGCAGGCGGGAATTTCTTACTTGCCTTGCAGGGTGAAAATTCCCATTATAAAATAAAGAAAAATCACTTAAAGCACCGATGAGAATTTTCTTTGCTGCTGGGCAGCTAACTTTTCCCACCAAAGAGATTTATTCACCCATGCAAGTTGCACTTTATCAAAGGAGGCCAATTTTAATGCAAGTCACACTTTTTGGAAGGAAGACTTTAAGTTGCTAGTGGGAATTTTGGCAGTGGCAGGAAGGCGGGAATTTCTTACCTGCCTTGCAGGGTAATTTTTCCCATGAAGTCAAAGTCACTTAAGTTGTGATGGGCAAATTAGAGGTGGCAGGCAGGCGGGAATTTCTTATTTTCCTTGCAGGGTGAAAATTCCCATTATAAAATAAAGTAAAATCACTTAAAGTACCAATGAGAATTTTCTACTTGCCTGGCAAGCTAACTTTTCCCACCAAAGAGATTTATTCACCCATGCAAGTCACACTTTATCAAAGGAGGCCAGTTTTAATGTAAGTCATACTTTTTGGAAGGAAGAGTTTAAGCTGCCAGTGGGAATTTTGGCGTGTGCAGTAGACGAGAATTTCTTATTTGCCTTGTGTTGGTTGTCAAATAGGACTTCAAGAAGAGCAACAGTCAGGGGACAAGAAGTCCCTTCTCTTTAATGGGAGAGGTTCCCTTATTCAGAAACGAACCTATTTACACATATACAAAGTATGGTTTTCTTATGAAACTTGGATATTATGAAAGTGTTTTGTTTAAGGATCATCAATTACAAAAGGACCGAGGAATAAGAATGTGAGAACGAGCAGAAAGGCACCATTCAGAATTATAGATGACAGAGTAATTCCTTATGCATGCGAGGGTATAGTGAATTAGAACAAGATCATTTGTATCATATTAAGAAGATGAAATTTGAAAAGACACAAAGTTCTGTAAATAACATCTGTGAGAATACAAAGCTTCTCAGCATAATACAGACAAATAATCTAATAAAAGTAAATGAATAGCTTGGAAAAAAGGAAACCGGATAGACAAAGAACGAAAAGTCCTTCTGTATTGATTTCTTTATGATTTATTTACACTTTCATAAATAAGCCAAGTTCTTCCCCTTCAAAATGGCGAGGAGAGGCCATTATATAGTTTACAAATCAGTTACTCTCGGTAACTACTTCTTTTAACTAAAGATTAGTTAAAGGGTTGCAAATCGCAATACCCCAACTGATTACAACAAATCCGAGAGAAAGAAGGGGAAGAGAAGAGAAGAATTAGGAGAAGAAGACAGGTGCTTATGACTGGGAGGGACCCACCGACTTTAAGATCCGCTGTCTGAATCTCTTCAACGCCTCGGCTATGTCTCTGCCACGTGGGACTGACGTGTTGGCGGTAGACTGAGTCCAAAATCCGAGGCACTTCTCCATTTCCTTATCAAACTCGACATGAGTATGATAGTCTTTATTTGCTTCTTCAATGGCAGATTGAAGAGAGCAGATCTCCTTCATTTTTTCTTTGGAAATGGAGCTTTCCTTGAATAGATCACCCTTGACAAAAGCTCTGAATTGAGCTTTGATTTCTTGTAGGGAGAGAGGCACACCAGAAGTCTCATCCTGAAGATGGCAATGTATATCTTTGAAAGCAGATACAACTAGTGTTTTGAAGGCCTCACCCTTCTGCCAGCTATTCTCAATTCTCCCAAAGCCTCCTCCAGGACCTTTATCTTCCAATCCACGCTGTAGACCCAGGACTTTGACAAATTATCCTTTGTATCCTCGAAGACTTTGCTTGCCATCAAAATATTTTCATCTGTTTGTCCCATGAGGCGGAGGTCTACTATGCAACTGCTCCAAAGTTTAAGTTCTTTATCAATGCTCCCAATAGTGGAGGAGAGCTTCTGTTGCAAGTTGTTCACCTTCCCGTGGAGTTTGAAAGCTTCATCAATGAAGTTCAATCCCGCAACAAGCATATCATCCACCATGGCCTCCATAGCTCTGCCATAGACGGAATACTTGTGCATATCTTTGATACTCTGTACTTCATCTTGGCTCAAAATTACAGGTGGTGGCAGAGTAGTCAATGGGGTAGGGTCCAAAACTTTGTCCTTAGACAAAAGAGATTTGATGAAACCTGTAAGAATTTGGGCTTGTTCTTCCAACTGTTCTATGGTTTGCTGCCCTTTCTCTACCCTCCCAATGACTCTGGTGACTGTTTCCTGAAGGTTGTGGATCTCACCCTCAGGGGTAGACTCTCCCATGGGAATTCTTGAGAGTTCCAGGTCAGATGCCTGCAAATCCTGCTCTGGTTTATCTACCATAGGCTTGGCTATCTCCAGGAATTGCTGGCCCTGAGCATCAGACACTATTCTGGAGGTAATTTTGGCTTTTTTGGCGCAAGGAGGAGTAGTGCCTAACAAGGCTGCCACAGCATCAAAATTTGGTCCTGAGCTCCGAGAGGAAGACTTTCTCTTCCTACTGTCGACAAGAGGCTACACCCATGCAAAAGAGGAGGAAGAAGCAGGTGGGGCAAGAGGACCAAGAGACAGAGAGCTCATGGCGCCCAAGGTTTGTACTGTTGTTGTCTCGAGTTGAGACATGAGTGGGGCGCTTGAGACAACTGGTGCAGAGGAATCAACAGTACTTGGAAGTTCAGTGCTCTGGACTTCTTTGTCCTTATCCATTGGAGCCTTAGGGCGCTTGCAGGAGCTGGCACTTCACTTTCTTCACTTTCACTGAGAACAATAATGTTCTCTGGTCCCAAAGGCAATTCTGCATGCTTTCTCAGGGGATCCTCTTCCACAGGCTCTTTCTTAACTTCTTTGAATTTTTTCTGATACACCTGGGTGGATGAGGAAGGAGTAGAGACTGCAGGTCCTTGAGCTGACGAGGCAGGAGGGGTTTGCACAGTGCTTCGATCCGGGAGTCGATGCTTCCTACTTGGTGTTGAAGCATCCTTGGAGGAGGATTCCCCTGAGTGCCTCCTAAGCTCACGGACTTTCCTATCAAACCAGATCTTGGTCCTGACTAAGACTGGAGCCAGGATTTCAGCCAAATCATCTTTCTCCTTTTTGAACCAATCCAAGTCCTCCAAGGGAGTGTGCTTGACCACATTGTCATACTCATACGAGTATAGGTCAGAGTTGTCATCCTTGAGTCCTTCAGGAACTTGGTACAAGCTGAGTTCTTGGATTAATTGTAGAGAAAACCTGCCGTAATGCCTCCTTCTGGCTTCAAAATCATCAGCACAAATGTCCCCAATAGTCTTCCGTGTCTGCCCTATGATGATAGGTTATCTTGATATTCTGCTCAATAAACTTTTTTTAAGTCGAAGCAAGTTCTGGGCTTGAAGAAATGGACAGTAATGGGAGCTAGAGCCCTTTCTATATTTTGTGCATCCAGGGCTGTTTTGCAGGTGTAGTTTCCCAAAGAGATGGGGAAGTGCAAACCAGTAATTTTCTTGTCTCTGCAGGTTCTATGCAATTTGTCCAATTGCCTGCATACTTCTATCAAGGCCATCTTGTCACTGCAGAACATAGGAAGCCTAAGAGGAGTGCTCTCATAGCCAGCAAGTCTGATATAGGAAAATTTTCTGAATTGGATAAAATAAGCACCGTAGTGCGATATCAGACTCATGGCTTCATCAGAAAATCTTCTCGCCGTGTCACCCTCAAGAAGTCTGACCATGTACATGGTGAAAGCATCATTCACCCTTCGGAAATTGTGATTGCTGGTCTCTAGGGTGAACTGCGGGCAGTAGGCATACACGGGGTCATCCTTGTGAGCATCGACGTATGAAAAGCCAAACCATTGCCTCGATGCTGCTAGGGTATACATCAGGTATGAAGTCATATAGAATTTCTTTGTTTCTTTGTACATTAGACAGCTGCTCCACTAGGTTCATACTGATGATCTCGGCCCAGTTGATATTCTGAGTTCCCTCGCATACCATATTGATAAGCGGGCACATCCAGAAATGGAACTCATTTGTAGAGGGTAAACCCATGACCCGAGCCAATAGGATTATGAAATCCGACAATTCTTCATTGAAATCTGCACGGAAAAGGGTCTTGGACAGACGAGATGCCCCCTTCTTAGGGTTTTTAAGCCAGGACTTCGCCACCCGCGCCTTATAGTTATCGTTGTCTTGATTGAAAAGAGCCTGTGCTTGATTCTGGGAGACAACTATAGCATTGTCCATTTCTGGAATCCTTAGTGCAGTGCTAATGGCGGTAGCGTCAAGTTTAGCGATGAGCTCCCCGTGCACGTTTGTCAATTCGCTCGAATCAGGGTTGAAATGAGCCCCGCATGAGAGCACTATGTCTGCGCATTGCACCGAGATAGGGAAACCACCAGCGAAAGCCAGACCACTGTCATGAATCATTTGTGCCATCGGTGAAGGGTTCACGTCTGTCATCCTTGTCCAAAAATCTCCAAAGTCAAGGTGGCGAACTTCACTGTCCCCGATATCGGGAACGGCAGACTCGAGTGGTGAAATTTGTTCCTGCCCCTGGAATTTGATCTTCATGTTGATAGTAACTCGGAGAGTGGAGCTGCAAACTAGACTTGGGATGGAATTGCAGGGGGAATGGATACACGCGCAGGAATTTTGATTGCAAGGGTTCGAGCAATAGATAGCATGAAAGCAGTGTGAAAAAACGCATAGGGGTAGTTTCATTATATAGCCGTTTAGGAGAGAGAAAGGAAATGAATGCGCATTAAATACATACCTACCAAATTGAATAAGCAAGATATTTGGGTAGAGCGGGAAAAATTAGCACGAATGGCACTTGGTTCATTTGGGACACGAGGGACGCGAAAGCGCAAAGTACGCGGTTCGGCCGATTCGGGCGATGCGGGGAAAAGACACACAAATGCTTTTGGGACATGCGGGATGAAAGTACGCGGGATACGCGACTCGGCCGAATCGGGCGAAAATGGAACAACTGGTCCGGTGAACTTGGGACATTTGGGACAAAAAGTTCGACGGGCCCGAAAAGAATAGACTTCGGGTAAACCGGCCGATCGGGGAACAGAGGGCCCAATTGAACTTGGGACACGCGGGACAAAAATGTCCGACAGGCCCGAAAAACACACAAAATGACCCAAAAACGCAGATTTTCCCAATTTCTTGACTTTTCACAAATGTAAAAGACACTTAAACTCAAAATTTTAAATTTTCAACTTCTTAAAAGCAGGGGAATTTTGAGTGGACAACAACTTGCAGAGTAATTTTTCCCATGAAGTTAAAGTCACTTAAGTTCGCAATGAGAATATTAGAGGTGGTAGCAGATGGGAATTTCTTACCGCTTGCAAGGTAAAAATTCCCATTATAAAAGAAAAATCACTAAAGTGGAAGAGAGGATTTTGGAGCTGCGGTAAGGCGGAAATTCTGATCAAGTTGACTTCTTATTTTTAACAATTCCTCTTGCCAAAAAGTGCGACCCACCTTGGGTGAATAACAATGCATTTAATAATATTTATTAATGGTTTATTCACCCAATTTTGGTGCCATAAATAGAAGGAAAGTCAATGCAAGTGGATGAGCTAAAGAGGAGTCAAGGATGCATGCTAAAAATAAATAAAATAAATTATTTAAAAACAACCAGTAGCATGCATAATTGGGCACCCAATTTGGGTGAATAAACATGATTGTTTATTAATTAAATTGCCAGAAATAGGAAGGACAATTATTAAAAATAAAATGTTGAGGGTTATATAAGCATGGGCTACCATAATAAAGAAACAATTAATTCTTTTTGCAAAGGATTGCAGCCTGGACAGGTTTTGGTGCCAAAGGAAGGAGGTTTTTGCATTAAAGAGTGTTTTTCATTACCAGGGAGCTTCAAGGTTTGGCGCTGTAATATCCCTCTTATGGAATATATGGGAAAATGGCAATCAACCAACACTTAATCACTGAAAATCAAATGCACATAGTAGAATCCAGCCAAAATGTACTTGATCCACTCAAATAGATGACTCAATAAACCCAATGGTAGGGGTTTAATGGCCACTATTAAGCAGCTCACACCATTATTCCTCAGCTGAACTAGTAATCCACATCAAACAAGTAATAACACAGCTGTAATGAATATTCTCAAATACTCTCAAAAAGCCTTCATACAATTCTCAGCCATTCATATCCATTCTAGAGTACAAATCCAGATTTTAAACTCCTAATATCAGTCGCTGAATATATATGATATGATCTAATATTTTATATATAGATCATATATAAAATAATATAAGATCATCAAATACCATGCAATAGTTAAACCATCATACTTAGAGTTAACAGTCACATCAATCGCTGTTCTAGGAATTGCTCATTCACTCCAAACTCAGATTAATTCACTCCTACTGTTCGCTGCTAAAAAGAGACCCCAAACACCACTGAAATCTATATTGAATCAGATTGCTAAACTCAGCCACCATGGAGAATATTCAGATAATGCAACTGCTGCCTACAGGGCTTTATTTATCATTAAATCATGCACTTACCCAAGTCGCCATACTCAGAATCAATGGAGTATAAATCGCTGATCAAAAGAGATCTCTAAACATGCAATAAACAACTAAATATCCTTCCTAATGGAGTCACTGTTTTAGAGGTGAAATGGCAGATTTCATTAATCCAAATAGAGTAGCAAAACTGAGTTATAACAGCTATATTCAATCCCACTAAAGCCGCTGATCACAGGTGGCCCAAAACACACCACAAACACTTAACAAATTCCCTCAAGGAGTCATTGCATAGTAACACACCCAGATTGCAATTTTCAAAGGGCCAAAACATGCAAAAAAAACTCAAGTTACTAAGCACAGAAGTCAGCTGAGCAAATAAGACTGTGAATACCAATTGATTTGCTTCTAAAAATGCCCCAAAACAGTCACCAAACATGCCCAGGCTGGTCGCAATATCAAAGGAACATCAAATCAGTCTCATTCTACCAAATCGATTTGCAAGGAGCATGAAAACCCAATTGCTATAGTAAATCGCTACAGTGGTTCGCTACAGTAAAACATGCAGATGTCAATGGTAAACTTCATCTAAAAATTCGCTAAAGTCAAAGACATGGATCTCACAAATAAATACTTCAATTGGATCTCAAAACCAGCTCAATACAACCTCCCACGCAAGAGAGAGAGAGAGAGAACATCAATGGGCATGCATCCCAACTCCAAGCATGGAGCATAAAATAAATATCATCATAACATAATAATAATAATGATCCTAGCACTCCTTTTATAAGCAAGGAGGCACAAAATTCAAAATCCCTAGGAGAGGAAAATTATTAAATAAAAGCAATTTGTTTTCCCTAGGTGTGGCGTCCTATAATGTCCCCATTTTTGAAGACCCTTAGCCTATATTTTCCCCGTGGGCTTCGGGATGTTGCAAGGGGAACATTTTTTAAATAATTAAATATTATTGCCTGGGGCAATAATTATTTAATTATAAAAGTTATTTAATTTAATTCCCAAAATATAAAAAAATTAAATGGGGAATTAATTAAATAAGTAGTTAGGTGGCTTTTATTGATAAAATCACCCTTTGAAAAGGGGACGCCACACCTAGGGAAAACAAATTGCTTTCATTTAATAATTTCCCTCTCCTAGGGATTTCGTACTTTGTGCCTCCTTGCTTATAAAAGGAGTGCTAGGATCATTATTATTATTATGTTATGATGATATTTGTTTTATGCTCCATGCTTGGAGTTGGGATGCATGCCCATTGAAGCTTTCTCTCTCTCTCTCTCTCTCTCTTGTGTGGGAGGTTGTATTGAGCTGGTTTTGAGATCCAAGTTAAGTATTTAATTGTGAGATCCATATTTCTGGCTTTGGCAAACATTTTGATTGAATTTGCAAGTGGAAATCTGCCCTTTTACTGTAGCGACGTCACTGTAGCAGCTGGGTTTGTGTGTTGTAAATCGACTTATGGTTGGTGTGTTTCATTCCAAGCTTTGGCGACTTCTTCTATGATGTTTGTGGACTGTTTTTAGAGTGGTAAATGATCAGATTTTTGTATGCTTATGCGTCATAATTGCAGCTACAGCCTGGGCATGTTTGGTAACTCCTTTGGGGCCTTTTTAGAAGTAATTTGATTGGTATTCACTGTCTAATTTACAGCGACTTCTTCTATTTTGCAAGTGGGCTGATTTGGAGTATCATTTGGAGTGGATCGACTAGGTGTTTGTATGATGTTTTTGCAGTCCCTCTTGACAGCGACTATAGTAGAGCAAGTTCGGTAATTACTTCGTATGATTATTGTCTAATTTACATTCAATTAAAGGTGCTGTCATTCCTGGGCAACAGCGACTTGTTTTGGGATGTTTGGGAAGCATATTGGGTGCCTAAAATAACCAGCGAATTGCCTAAGTATTTTGATAACTGGTTTGTGATCTCTTAAGGTGGATCGACTATTTTATGCATGATTATATAGCTCCGTTGCTGCAATCTCCTTCAGGTAAAATTATTAATAATATTGGATATGTTAGGCACTGATTCGTGGGTTGAAAATACGCTGCTGTCCTGTGCTAACATCTGCGATCCATTTGAAGCTTTTGACTTGTCTACTGGTAGCAAATTCTCATGCATTTAATGCTCAGCTCCATGTCTGAGTAATCTCTGTGTTTAGCGACTGGTATTGATAATTCAAGGTCTGATTGTAGAGCATGGTTTGTGTTGTTTGAAGTATTAGATAACTTCCAGGTGCAGCGATCAGGGTTGAAGCTTACAGCAGCAGTCTATAAGAAGGTTTCATCAATATTATGTGAAGGGAATGTGAGAATTCGTTCGTTGTTATGTTATTATCAGATTGTAACCATTATTTCATAACCTTGTTGGTTGAGCTTGATCATGTTAGTGTTGATTCTAATTCTACTTATTTGGTTGCCATCTCCCACCGATTCGGGAAGTGGGATATTACACGTCCCCTTTTCAAAGGGTGATTTTATCAATAAAATCCACCTAAATATTTATTTAATTAATTTCCCATTTAATTTTTATATTTTGGGAATTAAATTAAATAATCTTCATAATTAAATAATTAAATAATTATTGCTCCAGTGCAATAATATTTAATTATTTAATAAAAATATTCCCCTTCTGCAACATCCTGAAGCCCACGGGAAGTATAGGCTAAGAGTCTTCATAAATGGGGACATTACAGTGGCTAGGGTTGGAATGGTTTGATTCTTGCTATGATAATTATCTCGCATGTTGGTATAAGTGCTCTGGGAATTAAATAATATTTTTTCTTGCTTTGCATGCAAGTAAAACCTCAAATTTTAGGGCAGCAGGCTTCATGTGCAGATTTTCGGTGAAGAAATCAAATATTCATGCCCTGAACTTCATCTTTGTCCGAATTAATTACGGTGTATTCATCACAAAGTGCTGAAATTAGTGAAAAGAAGTTCAAATCAATGTTAGATATATTGAATATATTTTCTGAATCTGAAGAAATCTCCGATCTGCACAAATTGATCCAATGCAAGGGATTTTGGCATAATTAAAAGAAAAAGAGTTTAGACAAAGATTGTTCCAGCCATGATGAAAGAAAATGATCAACGAGAATCATGTCTAGCTTCCTAATTTATGAAGTCAATGATACAAACATAGGCCCCGAACCTATCACCGATTTAATTGACAGATCCACTCTCATAATTGCAAAGGCTTCATAGCAAAAATTCATCCTCTTGTTTCTAACGCAGCCCATGTAGAAGTCAGTGCATGGAAAATTCCTTCCAAGATCTTGTGCATGTGCTCCCAATCTTCCAATTGAAGCCTTCATTGAATTTACTTGTATTTGCATTCACCCAGAGTGCTTTCCAAAATTTAAAATTGCTCATATGCAATTAAAAATAAAAATGATGAGTTTTGTCTGAATTATTTACGGCAAACATTGCACATTATTGCTCATATGCAATTAAAAATAAAAATGATGAGTTTTGTCCGAATTATTTACAAGCAAACATTGACCTTTGGTGCATGTACTAAAGAAGAATTGCAAAAGCTTCAAGGATAAAAGGGAAGACAGGTCATACCCACAAGCAAATCACAATCATGCATAGCTTCTAGATCTAGTTTGGTGAGAATCAAAGGCAAAAGAGTCAACCGCATGCAAAATATGGAAGAAGAACAAGACTGGGAGGGTTACAGCTTTCTTCTTATTTCTTTTCCTCTTTCTTTATTTTCTCCGACAAAATAATTGAGCAATCAATTAAATTATAAAACTTAAGTGATTGATTTAAAAGTCATTACTTGAATAAATCAATTACTTGAAAATAGGTGGCAGACATGCAAAATAGAAGGTTCTATTTTTCAGTTATAAATCGTACATGTCATGCAAAGAGGAATTCCAGGAGGAAGATTGCCAGTTGTTTCCCTTTTCATAGCTTCCGCATGTGGGAATTCATTTAAAGCTTCCTATTTGTAATTGTTCTTTATACACTATAAATAGAGGAAGAACCTACGGGTTAAAGAATCGGAATTTGTAATCAGCATTCTTGTGTTCCAGACTTTGAGCTGAAACCCTTGATTTCTGCAAGCAAAAGAATAGAGAAGAGATTTCCATAGAACTTTGTATCAACGGTGCATTTTGCTTCTTTTTCTTTCTAGATCTATTTGTAAACTTTGTGTTATTATAGATCTAGATCTGAAAGTTTCCTTTGGTTTGAATTCTGTGTTTAATGATCTATTTGTTTTAATCTATGTGCATGCGATCAACTTTGTAAATTATTGATTGGGTTGCACATCTTCTCTCCTTTCTTCCCGTTTCCTATTATTTTCCTCTTCTGCAAATATTTCCTTTCTCTTACAAAGTTGCATACTTGCTGCAAAATTGTCTAGCTATGGTTCATGACCTACATAGTTAAAGTAATACGAACAGAAAGATACTAGAAAATATAATTGACAAAATCTTACACGGGAGCCTCACCGGTAAATGAGGGAGATTTATCTTATGACTGCCTAGGTTTTCAGTTGTGCAGAAAATCTAGCCAACAAGTGAAAGTGATGCAAACCCTAGAAAAACAACTAAAGATCCCTCCAAAGTTTTGGGATCGATTTGGATAACCTTCCCTGACTCACCGCATATTTTGGTAAGAATTTTAGGGTTCTTGTATTCAATCGAGAGAGCATGAGACAGAGACCCATACCCGATATTCTTCTTCTTTGGCTTTCGGGATCGAAGTTGGGAGCCCATGCACGGAAGTAGGGATCTTGCTGGACGGTCATTGGAATTGGAGGAAGATGTAGTATTGCAGCAGCGAAAGAGAGGACAACATAGCGAGGAATGCAAGATAGGTGGTTGATTGGGTTAAAAGGTCAATTGCCTACCAAGGCCAAGTGATTTTCCAGAGAAGATGTGGGGAAGAAATTCCCTCACCTCATCAGTCCTTGAAGCTTTTAGTGACTTAAAAGCCTCATATTGGGGAGGTATGATCCAAAAATGGATCTAGAAGTACCCAATTCTATGTATTCTCTTATTGAAACTTGCAATGCATACCCCCCGCATATTCATTGTTCTGGAAAATGGTTAATTTAGGATGACGGTGATCCGAACACCTTAGAATGATGAAAAAGGTCATTGTTATTTTTTTCTGTGTGATAACTGTGTGATGACCGCGAAACCGCCGTGACTTCACAAAGTAGCGGTTGCGCAACCACCACGGCGGTTCTACCGCAGTGGTGCCAAAATGAGGAATCTGAATAGTTGCAAATGTTTGGGCTTCACAAAATGGTTTGTTTTACCTTTTCTTCCATCCTTGGGTAAAGAAACTATAAATATAAGTGCATTTACTCATTCAAGGAAGTGGTTTTGAGTGAATTCAAGTGTGAGCAAAGGAGAAAGTATGAATTGTTTTTGTTTTGTTCATAGACAACTAAGTTCTTCATTGTTGAGGATTGTAAGCAAGTAGTGCAAGAAGAGGGAGCTTAAATCCTTCTTGAAGGCCATCCATTGGCAGTAAACTTGTGTTGTATTGGAGATTTACATAGTGAAAGGGGAGCAATTGCTCACCCAACTAGAGTTTTTCCCGAATTGGGTTTCTTTAGGATAAATTTCTTGTCTCCTTGTCTTTCATCTCTCACTTTAGTATAGTGTGAATGTAGTTTGCCTAATATATTGATAACAAGAATCTTAGTTAGTTTTATCATTCATTACCACTAAGATAGGATTTGTTTATTCAAAAAAGAGGTAGTTTACGGATCATATTAGGCCCATAACTATATGCAAAAATATTAATAAACAAAAACGTAAAAACTAAAACATCGAACATAGTTGTATCCTTGTAGGACTCAGGACTATCAAGTTTTTCATTTTTGTATCTACATTCATGTGTATCAAAGTTTTTGTATTCCTAATGTTATTGTTTGAGTTTCTAACTTTCTAGGAATGTGTATCATACTATCATGGTAAAGTTAAACTTAGCCAAACCTATTCAATGAATCAAAGAATCATTGAATCAACAATTGAGAGTTTTATGTTTTAAGATCTATTTTTATTTGGAAAAAAAACTTAACCAGTAACAACCAAACCCTATGCAGTATGCATTTTGTAAAATCCTACAAACTATAAACATGATTACATTGTGAATGTAGATACAAAAACATAAAAACAACCCCTAAAAAATACAAATAGAATCTAAATTTTAAAAACTAGAGACTATTATCAAGCATTGTAAGCAAATAAAATTATAAATACCTCTTGCTTCTTGCTCTCTTTCTTTCCCTTCTTCTTCCTCTTGCTCTTTCTTCTTCTCTTTGCTCACTTTGCTCAAGTGTGAATATTGAATGTGATATGGAATGAGGCCATAGAGTCATTTTATAACTTAGAATGTCACTTTTAGGGTTAGGGTTAGGTTAGTATGTTTGTTTTATGTTATTATTACTTTACAATTTAAAAAAGTGATTTGTTTCAAGAAAAAAGGTTTTAAAAGTGTTGTGACGTATGGGACGCCCTGGACATCCCTCCATTGTCCAAGGGACTTTTGGACATTCCCGACGTCCTCCTCCCATTCCAAATGTCCCCAAGACATTTCCCTGGTTTCCTCAAACATCTCTGGGGAGGTTTCCTTTACAGTTGTGAGTTTAAATGTGGAGGAAACGTTTCCTCCACATTTTGGTGTCCTCGGAATGTCCTGGGACGCCCTGGGACCTTGGGATTTGGGGCGACATGCCCCCTATAACACCGGTCAAAATAGATACACAAAGTTCATAACAATTTATTCCCGATTCAAATAAAAAGAGAGAAAATGGTCAACCCTTTACAATGGAAATTCCTTCTCTATTTATAATTTCAGTTTTTATCCACCTCATAACTACCTTCATGGTAAGAATATGACTTTTACCTTTTCAATTTCACTTAAGTTTTATAAAATATACTTTTTCCCAATGAATAAATAAAAATCCCTTAAGTGATGAAAAAACTTTTACAACGGAGAAATAGAAATCACTTAAGTGATGAAAACACTTTTCCCAACGAAGAAATAGAAAGTCACTCAAGTGAAAAGGAGAAAAAGAAATGATGATTTCCAGCCATGAAGGTTTCTTTGCATGATTCAATCAAGCACTTTCACCTTCAACACTTGCAACCTTGAATTCTAGAACGGTCCC
This sequence comes from Taxus wallichiana var. yunnanensis, assembly GCA_018340775.1. Classification (NCBI taxonomy): domain Eukaryota; kingdom Viridiplantae; phylum Streptophyta; class Pinopsida; order Cupressales; family Taxaceae; genus Taxus; species Taxus wallichiana. Next base: position 193,786,485 of record CM031239.1, read on the forward strand.
GAATACATCCTTCTCCTTCGAGATGAGAGTGTTTCCCAAAAATCAATCCATGATTATGAAGCATCTGAAATCATCAACACATATGAGGACCAAGATGATGTGTTGAATTGAAATGGATAAACCCTTTGCTTGATACAAGCCATTATGATGAAACCTTGCTCTAATAGAAGTTTGCTTTCCACTAGTCATCCTGCCTCGATATTGCTGAAGTTCATCAAATTTTCCATCATAAATGGTAAAATCATCATGAATACACTTCAAAATGGTGGTTCCATGATGAAGAGGCCATGAACAAAGTTTGGGCAAGATTCAATGAGTAAAACTCGAACTATGAGCAAAACAAGCTCTTCAAATGAAGGTAAAAACAACACTTGATAAATGGTTCCCAAGAAACCTGTATGCAACTGTTGATGATATGAAACCTACACAAGATTAATCTTTTTTCAAGATCTTTCCAACGCTTCAAACGACACATAAAACGGAGCTTGGATGCAAAAGCTATGGTCAAAACAAGATTGGTTCCCGAGTACCACCTCAAGTGCACATTTGGGAACCACTTAAGTGAAAAGCACATCCTCAACATGAAATTAGAACCTTTGAGGGTCCAAAAGTGCACGGGAGCATCACTTAAGAACTTTTCACTTAAAAAGTGCATATGAGAGTGCATTTGGGAACTTAAGTCAAAAAGTGCATCCTCAACATCAAATTAGAACCTTGCAAGTTCAAAAAGCGTATGAGAGGCGTCACTGAAGTACCTTTCCCCTCCAAAAGCACATTTGTGATGGTCTTTGTTAAGTGGGAAAAGCACTTTTGAAACATGTTCTAAGAACCATTTAGTGCAAAAATGTATGGGGAAGTGGTTCCAAGAACTTAAAGGTGCAAAAAGTGCAACTTAAGTGAAAAGTACACTTAGAGGTGTTTATGAGAACCATACAAAGGAAAAAGTGCATTTTGAAAGTGAAAATAAAACAAATAGGTGCAAAAGCGCACTTGGGACATGTTTCAAGCACCACTTAAGTGAAAAAGTGCATATGAAGGTGCATTTGGGAACCAAGGTGCAAAAAGTGCAAAGTCAATGCAAAAATAGAACCAAAAAGTTCCAAAACACATCTTGAGGTTTTCCGAGAGCAAAAGTGGACCTAGGAGTGCTTAGGAACTAGTTTTGATGCAAAGGTGGTCTCTATAATTACTTAAGCATTCCCATGCAATGATCAAAACACTTGTATCAATTCACCGTAACAAAAATGGCTTGAAATGTGAAATTACACAAGGAAAGGACAAGCTTGCAAGGCACAAACCAAGGTGAGAAAGTTAACAAATGCATACAATGAAGACCAACACTAAGATAACCCGAGAATGCAACGAGAACGAAAAGCATATCAAGAATTGTTCAAAAATGAGCATGATAATAGACCCCATAGCCTTATTATAGGTTTTGGAACCCTATACCGGATATTGAGTGTCGATTACTCTCTACTAGATCCATTTACAACCATTGTATATTCATACGCAAATCTTGCCTCGTGTGTTGCCTCTAGTGCATTCTTCTACTTATATCCTATATTATAGAGAGAGGATTGTTATATTGACCATCTTAGCTTACATATAGTAAGTGTGTAATGTCCCCTTTTTCGAATTAAGAGCCTAAAAGTGGACTTCTTGCCATCCCCTTTCCGTGGCAATGAAACATGATTGAGCAAGGGAAGGAATTGCATTTTATTTCAGTTTTCTTTATTAGATTTAATGTTTCTTTTAGTGTTTCCCTTTATAAGGCAGGTCGGTTGTGATTGGAGAGTCATAAAGGCAAATTAAAAGACAAAAAGAAGCTTAAAGAGGTCGGTCCACTTCTAATTGGCCTTTGGCGCCAAACAAGAGGTATAAAGGGAGATGTGTGGTCTCATTTTGAGATCATCTTTGGTGCATTTTATCTATACTTGGTTTTATGGGCAAGGTGCTTATTAATTATCCGCTTGAGGACAAAACCCCTCTTGTGTGGCATCCAAGGAAGATGAAAACCTTCCTTGTGGCTTGGTGGAGGATGGAAACCCTCCATTGTGGGTGATTTGAAGACTTCTTGTAGATTTGGATCTAGGGCATCAAGGAAAATATCTACAAAGGCTTTGCATGCATTTTGGAGCTCTCCCTAAAGGGAGCGACTAGGGTTTGGTGTTAGTTGGGTGCCTTCTAGGGCACATAATATTTTATTTGATATTCTGATTCGGCATAATTTCTAAGGCCGGAATCTATCTTTCTTTGTGGTTATCGGGGTTTGGAAACCTCTCTTTTCATTATTTTCATGGGTTGTACTTCTGCTGTTCAGAATTAAATTTCCAGCTGAGTGTGTGATCATATTTGATGATAAAAGTGTCTTAAATACTTCCTAAAATATTTATCTATATATAAGTCAAGTTATTTGATGATATTTGAGTGATTTTCCTCTATTTCCGGACTACTGTTATAAAAATCAGACTGCTGATTTCCAGCTGTTAGAAAAATCAGTTTGCTGATTTAAAAATCTGAATTTAATCTATTGGGGTTTGTGTGGTTTCCTACTTTTTCAGTTTCAGTTCCAAAAAGGGACATTACAAAGTGCCTCATCAAACACCCCAATTTGTTGTTTTGGTGTGGATTTACATTTACAAGTATTTGTGTTTAAATCCTTAAAATCATTGGATAAAGGGGTTGATAGTTGGTTTGGTGTGGATTACAAGCAATTTGATTGTTGTTCATATCCGATTGTGCCATTTTCTACACCCAAGTAAGCTTAAAATATCAGCTCGAGAGGTGACAATGAGTGAAAAATTATAAGTTTCTAATGATTGTCAAATCAAGCATCCCGATTTGGTGTAAATTTTTACATTTACAAGTAATTTCATTTATGTTTAAATCTTCAAAATCATTGGTGAGAGGGGTTAGTTGTATTCTTCAAGTCACCCTCTTATCGATTTTTTTTTAGGGCTCAAAAGTTGTTTTGTAAGAAGGATATTCAACATTTGATACCATAAAATCTCAAGTTGGCTAAATTTTCTGCATAGCTGAAAACCTAGGCATTCATGAGATAAATCTCCCTCATTTATCGGTGAGGCTCCATGTAAGATTTGTCAATATAATATGCTAGTATCTATTTAGGGGTTTTACTTTAACCATGCAACTTATAAACCATAGTTTGTATAGTTTTGCAGTAAGTAAGCAAAATTGTTAAAGAAAGGAAATATCTAAAGAAGAAGAAAATAACAAAAACACAGAGAATAAATAGGGAAAATGTGCAACCCAATCAATAGATTACAGAGTTGATTGGATGCACATAAACGAGACAATAGATATTAACACACAAAATTATAAGCAAAGCAAATTTTTTGGATCTAGATCTAAAATAACACGGTTTATAAGTAGATCGAGATAAAAAGCTAGAATCAAAATGCATCGTGACACAAAGTTCTCCAGAAATCTGCTCCTTTGTATTCCTTTGTTTCAAATAGCTATCAGGGTTTCAACACAAAGTCTGGAATACAAGAATGTTGCTTACAAATTCTCGATCCTTAACCCAAAGGTTCTTCCTCTACTTATAGCATGTAGAGGGGAAATTACAAATAAGAAGCTTTTAGTTGAACTGGCACATGTGGAAGTCGAAAAGGAAACAACTGGCAATCTCCCTCCTGAAATTCCTCTTTGCATGACATGCATGATTTGCATGAATCAAGATAGAACCTTCTACTTTGCATGTCTACCACCTATTTCCAAGTAGTTGACTTCTTCAAGTAATGGCTTTTAACCAATCACTTAAGTTTTAATTTAATTGATGGCTCAATTACTTTGTCGGAGAAAATAAGAGAAAGAAGAAGACGAGAGGAAAGTCAGTCTTGTTCTTTTTCATATTTTGCATACGATTTCTTTTGCCTTTGATTCTCACCAAACCTGGATCTCGAAGGAAGCAATTTGGATCTCGGGAAGCGAATGGATCTAGAAGCGATTGGATCTCGGGAAGCAAGTGATTGTGATTTGCTTGCAGGTATTACCTTTGACTTGTCTTCCTTCTTATCCTTGAAGCTTTTGTAGTTCTTCTCCAGTACATGCATCGCAATGTTTGCCGTAGATAACTCATCATTTTTATTTTTAATCGCATATGAGCAATTAAAAATCCGAAAGCACTCCGAGTGAATGCAAATTCAATGAAGGCTTCAATTTGGAAGATTGGGAGCACATGCACAAGATCCTGAAAGGAATTCTCCATGCAATGACTTCTACACGGGCTGCGTCAGAAACAAGAGGATGAAGCCTTTGCAAGTATGGATCTGGATCTAGATCTGAATCTGAATCTGGAAACTATGCATGATTCTCGCTGATCTTTCTCATTCATCCCACTTTACCATGGCTGGAGCGATCTTTGTCTGAGCAATTCTTTTTCTTTTTATTCAACCGGAATTCTTTACAACCGTGCGAGTATATGGAGATTTCTTTAGTTTCGAAGGATATATTCAATGTATTGGACATTGATTTAAGCTCCCTTTCTCTTATATAAGCACCTATAATGAATACCGCAATTAATTGAGCATAAAGACGACAAACGAACATGAACACTTGATTTTAATTATAAAAATATGCATATATCAAGCCACTGCCCCAAAATTTGAGGTTTTGTTTGCATGGCATGCATGAATATTGTCAACTTCACGAGCACTGTACCACCACGCAGACAATTAATCGACTTAAATCAAGCTCCTTCAAACATAGGCGCCAAACTTTGAAGCTTTCCGACTATGAAAACACCTTTCGAGCAAAATTCCTCCTTTGGTGCTAAAATTGCCCGGGCTGCACTCCTTTGCTAAAGAATTAATAACTCCATTAATATGGCAACACATGCTTGTAAAACCTTCATCATTCTATAATTAATAATTATCCTTCATATTTCCGCAATTAATTAATTAAAAATCATGTTTTCTCTTTAATTTGGGTGCCTATTTTTGCATACTCATGGTTGCCATTAAATAAATAAAATATATTTAATTTTAACTTTCTACTTCAAAGTCCACTTTGACTTCACAATGTGCTTTGACCTCATGCACTAAAAATAGGAATTAATTCCATCAATAAATACTTTAAAAGTATTATTTCTCCTCCAAAGCGGGTCACACTTTTTGTATGATAGAGGGCTGCATTAAGTAAATTAAATTTATTTAATTTTAGAATTCTATTTCCAATTTCTTTTATTCTCTCATCCTGCGTTGACTTTTTCTCATGCTTGGGCACTAAAATTGGGTGAATAAATATTAATAAATATTATTAAATGCATTATTATTCACCCAAGGTGGGTCGCACTTTTTGGCAAGGGTGAATTCTATTTTTAAAAGTCAATTTCCAATGGGATTATTTACCCTGCACCGCAGCTCCAAAAATCCCATGATCCACTTAAGTTGTTTGACTTTCATAATGAGATTTTTACCTCGCAAGCGGGTAAAAATTCTCATCAATGCCTTAAGTGATTTTCTTTTATTTCACAATGGAAATTTTCACCTGCAAGCGGGTAAGAAATTCCCTACCGCTTGTTGCCTCTAATAATCCCATCATGACGTAAGTGGCTTTGCCCCATGGGAAAAGTACCTGCAGTAGGTACAAAATTCCCACCGCCTATTCTACCAAAAATATCATTGTAACTTAAAACCTTCTTTTCCCAAAAATGCGACCTGCCCAGAAGAAGTTTTTTCGTGCATGACTTCGTCTTTTCAGAGAGAACCAGACATCCTGTGGCAAATTCCTTCTGGCATAACATCCATAGATGATCTTCCAGATACTCCAGGCAAGAAATCAGACTAAATCGACAAAGGAATTGACCTAGAAAAATTTCACGTAAAACAAAACGAAAACACTAAAACGCAAAACGTGCGCGAAGTCACAAATAAAGCCCAGGATTCATTCCTGGTTAAAACCCTACTGGTATATGGGAATATTGACATGTAAAACGTCAACAGGGTTAAACCGAAGCACAATTTACCTCAAACGGGGCTTAAAATAATTAAATAAAAATTTCAAGTGAGCAAACCCAAAGAACAGGATATAAGGAGTTTGGGCATCCGGGTATTTGGCAAAATTGGCTTATATGGACTGCTGGGAATAATTTGACACAAGACAAACACTTTCTGCAATAAAAACAGAAAACAACCCATTATTTTAAAAGTACAAATTTTTTTAACATGGGGTAGTCTCATTTCGAGTGAAATGGGACACCACAAGTTTTGAGGTGGTATACTACAAAAATAGTTTTTCCAATTATCACTTTACATACATCATAGGAAAATATTTGTTCGTTAGTTTGATAAGTCTTTCTGCCCTTCTATGAAATTTTCGGTTGAACTAGGGGGGTTTATAGAAATCCATTTGGGAAATATCTTTCCTATTGGATCACGAGTCTCACCAAGCCGGATCATATGATTTTTTTCCCGACTTATCTAGGGTCTACCCGTTTCAGTGCATACCCTCTATAATTGGGATTTTTTTTCATTTCGTTAGGGGTAGTTACCTTTTCGGCTTGTGAAGTTCTATTAATATTGTTACTTACTCTTGAGCAAGTCCGAGTGGGAAAATGATTTTGAATTCTGCATCTGAGCGCAATGAAGGAGACGGAGATGGACATGATTCACGTGAGCTGCGCAAAGGAATAGGGCGTGAGGGACACAAGACCACGTGGGTGGGCGTGGTTTCCATGCAAAAATCAAATGTAGAAAATAGAACCGCTCAAGCAGAAATAAAACACCATATCTCTGAAAATGGGCACCATTTTACCATACCAGATGTGGTCATTGAGAAAGCAATGCAAAGAAACAAGCTAGCTTTGATAGGCAAGTTTCATGGGCCAAGACCTAATGTGGATGTTATCAGAAGGTGGGCTTTTAGGAAATGGCAGCCAAGAGGAAATATGGAAATTTCTCTAATGACAAAGGACTTCTTCCTTATTCAGTTTAATATCTTCAAAGATCGCACTCGTGTTTCTAGTCGAAGGTCCATGGTTCTTGAGAAACATGGGCTTATTTTAAAAAAATGGTCTCCACTTTTGACCCGGATAAAGAAAACATAAATGTGATGCCATTATGGATTAGAATGCCTGGGTTGCCTCTAGAATTATGGGAAGAGGATGTATTGGCAGACATAGCAAGGTCATTTGGCTCTTTAGTGGCTTTTGATGGAGCAACCAAGACAAGAACTAGATTGACTTATGCTAGATTCTGTGTAAATGTGGATATGGAAAGAGACTTACCTGATATCATTAATATTCACTCCAAGTTGGGTATTTATAGACAAATGCTGGAATATGAAACAACTATTGCAAGATGCAAAAAATGCAACAAACTTGGACACAACACAAAAGCTTGCCCAAAAACAATAGTAATGGAAGCATAAGGGAGCCCAAAAGTAGAATGGAATGGAAAGAAAAAATGGCAGAGGAAATGGATCAAGAAAATGATGCAAGGAAAGGTAGTGATCAAGAAACCAGGGTCAAACTAGGAACAAACTAGCTCGGAGGAAGGGGAAATCCTTCTCTAGAAAGATTGGAAAACCAGGATCAAGCTAACACAGAGGAAGGGGAGATCTTTGAACAAACCCAGCTGGAAGAACTACTAATACCATTCATAGATCTGGAAGAAAAGGAGATTGAGAATGAGATGACACAAGAGGAAACAAATGACTTGTCAGAACATAAGGAAGATGAAATTCAAGAGGAAGGCGAAGATTCAAAAGAGATGACTCAAGAGGAAACAAATGACTTGTCAGAGTAGAAGGAAGATGAAATTCAAGAGGAAGAAGCTTCAAGAGATACTAAAGCAAAAACAGAAGAAGCTCTAGGAAACGAAATAGAGCAACGTCAAGGATCAAACCTGAAAAAAGATGAGGAAATCTAACTGAAAGATCAGATCAAAATAATGGTGACACCTATAAAGGGAAAAATAAGATTCAAGAAGCCTCATCCTCTAGAACTCCTAAACACTCTTCAAGAGCAGATGTAGGAGGATGCACCACTAGAGGGAAAATGACAAACAAAGAGGAGAAAAAAGAGCCACATAAAAAGAAATAGTAAAAGGTAAGCAATCTACCTTGGATCTTAAAGGATCAAAAAAAATCCAAAGGTTTAAATGAAGATCATTACATGGAATATAAGAGGCCTCAATAGTGCAATCAAGCAAAGAATGTTGAAGGATTTTATTTTGAACCATAAACCTACCATTTTGGTGTTGCAAGAGACTAAAATGGATGTGAATAGTTTCAAAGCCTTGGGAAACAAAGTCTGGAGAAATGCTGAGATCAGCTATGTTAGCTCTAATGGAGCTTCAGGTGGCATCGTTGTTATGTGGAATGGTGACTTGGTCAATGGAGGGACTATTATTGAATCTTCCAACCATCTAGCGATTCTTTTCACGTCTCAACAAAACAATAAAACTTGGATTCAATCAAATATATATGCTCCTTTTTCCACAAAGGGTAGAAGACAACTCTGGACTAAGGTAAGTGTTTTTAGAAAAATTGCAGTAACTCGTTTTAGGTGACTTTAACAACCCCCATCTCCCCGCTGAAAAGAAAGGGGGTAGTCAGGACTTTTCTTTAAGTATGGAACATTTTGCTGACTTTATAGCTCATAACTCTCTGTTAGACAAATCCAACAAGAGACAAGGGGATGATATTAGATCCACTAGAGTGCTTAGAAACAATTCAAACAAGGGTAAAAGTATTGAAGGACCCAACACCAATTAGGATAACTATCAGCAAGACATGGAGGGTGATTTGGCTGTTGTTAGCATATGGATTTGCACGCATGCAAATGCTATACAACAGTGTGGGAACGAAGTCCCTCCTCAATGAAGGTGAGGCTGCCTTTATTGAAAACCAAAACTGTATTTACATCTGTACATTCAAAATTGTATGTGGGGGGTGTTTTGGAACATCAATGGAAGAAAAGTGAATGAAGGAGATAGAATGAAATGAAAGAAAGGAGTGGAATGGAATGGACTGAAAGAACATGCAAGAGTTAGGTAAAAACAGAGCCTAATGTTGCATGAAGAGGAAAGCTGAATAACCAACACAAATAAAACGGAGTTTGAGTTAGTTAAACAAGAACATGTAAAAGGGAACACATATGAGCAAGTAGACAATCAGAGCTTGATCACTGTGAACTAGAACAACTGATTACTAATGTTGACAATAAGATCAAAGATAATATTTGCATGCAAGATTTAAACACCTAACATCTAATGAACATAAGAACACCAAATGTTACCAGAGACAATGAATGAGACACAAAGTTCTTATTCCATTAACTCCAAAATGTTTTTCACAAAAGAACACAAAGTTTCTTCTTGAAACAAAGCTTGCACAAAAGTATTTTTTCTCCTCTCTCAAAGTCACCCTTTACAAATGAGCCCCTGACTTCCTTTTATAACCCAAAAGTTGGTTACAAAGTAGTTAGGGTTTTACATGATCATTAAATAAGGCACTTAAGTGACCTTTGACTTTTTCTAACCAACTTTATTAAATACAACCCAAAAATAGAAATTACTTAAAATATCCAATGTTTCCCAAATAACAACACCTTTTAAAATATACAATAATAACCAGTGCCTTATCCATTGAAACGGGGTCCGCCTATCTCAAACGTATGAGAAATGGACTCTCCCAATTCGCTAGATATCAAGAAAATCAACTCCCTACACCGCCGGTGAAATTAGGATCTGCTGCTTTTGCCAGTTGAAAGGATCTAAACCTTCCCAAAGTTTCAAACATCTTTTCTTCTTCTGGAGGTTCACTTGGCCGAAGAATAGCCTCACAAAATACCTGCAATTCAAGAATTCTACTTGGCATATCATTTAAATTAACAATTTTAGACTGAGCATTCTCAAACAAGTTCTTCAATTTGATACACCGTTCCATGGAAACCGACGAGAAATTGTTGGTAGGAGTGTACATGTCTTTGAACAATCGTGAAAATTGTTCTTCCACCTGCTCCGATGAACACCTTTGATTATGCTCATTTACTAGGTTGCAGGGAATCTCAGCTATGAATTCCTGGATCAAGGAAAGTGAAGCGAAAACTTCATTGCACATGTTGTCATAATGGATCATAGAATCCACAAGAAGCGTCTTTCTTGATTTGAGATGTAGACACCAAAGAAAACGTGTCCCTCGATGTTCAAATTCGAGAATCCCTTCAATAGCCAACACTGAAGATTCCATACTTGTCATCTCCTACAGACTGGGCAATATCTCATCCAAATTTGATATAGTAGAAACAAAAGTTTCTTTGAAAGAAAGAATTGGATCCAGATATACACTGATATCTTCATGAAGCTTAATTGCAGTCTTGATCGCTCCCTGGCCCAAAACGAGAATCTCCGAAAGCCAAGTTTTAGTGACATGGCCCAACGTGTTTATTTCCTTTGACAAATTAAGAGTCTCTTCATCTGGGGCAGCCACCGCATCAGGTACTGGGAAGGTGGATGATATGGGATTTATCAAATGCTGAACATACTCCACCAATTGACTCTTTTCAGCCTTGAGCCGAGAATTTTGGGACTTGTATTTCTCCAGTCTTTTTAGCACGATATCAATTGAATCTCGAGCCATTGCCATGTCACTTTCTAACGTGGATCTCCCAAGTCCTAGTCTAGAAACTTCATAATGGTTTGGGTCATAACATTACGCTCTTTATCCACTTGTGGAATGGCAAGGTCTGCAAACTTGTTTCCATCATTATCCACCATTATTTGAGAAAGTACCTTAGGCTTCTTAGGAATGGCGTCATTTGACAGTTTGAAAAGGGCATCAAAATCAATGTCGATTGGCTTGACAACTCTCTTCCTTTTCTTCACTTCAGAATCAACCCAAGAAGGAGTTTCATTTACTATCTCGGCATATAGAATCTTGGAGCTCGAATCAATATCCTCATTATCCCTGACATCATGAGATCCTTCTTGAATCCTATCAACGACCTCGATTTGAGGAGACACAACCTCAATGTCCACTTCCTGATCATTCAGAGATTTTGGGAAATCCCTTCATGAACTACGTGCTCCGAAGTATTTGATATTTGAATTACTTGCACTTGAGTGGGTGTTTGTTCAAAGCATGGCTGAGGATCATTTGCTACCAGCGTATGAGTGCTATTAATGATGTGAGTGGAAGAATCTCTACTCGAGGTAGAAAATCCAGACACACGCTCCTTTCCTTCTTCAAGGTTTGGATCTTTGGATCTCTCTCCTCGTGACACGTTGCTTGGCGAAGTGGATTTTGGCAACCATTATTTTCTTGTATGTCGTGTATGATTGGATGGTAACGAAGTTGATCGAGAAGAAACCTTGGTCGAATGGAGGTGTCCTGATATAGGCAATTTTTGTGATTCTGAAACGTGATCCGAATTGATTGAAATTTGGCAAGCTCCCTATCATACCAAGATATGCTTCTTTCGATAATTGGTTGGTTCTTGCCATCGAGAGAAAATTCATCTCTTTTGGTCCAGTCGATTCGAGGCAACGGTGTGAAGGCAATGGCATCATACGAGGGATCGACGACATCCTCATCATCAGTTATGAATGAATCAGGAGGACTCCGGATGTGGAAGGCTTTGATTTGAGAAAGTGTTAGGCGAGAGTACTCCCGTCTCCTTACCTCATGTTCATCCGAGCAAGCGGCCCAGAAATCCTCCATGGTAGGATTATGTTGATACTTCGCTCCCATAATCGTTTGCATATAACCATTGATATCAAACTGGGCTCTCTTCACATATGGATGGATGGTTATGAGAGCAAACTCCTTTTCCATTAGTTGTGCACTGAATAAATTTGGGCATTGGTATTCCCCGATTTGGATCGGGAAATGAATTCCTGAACGGTGCTTGTCACTAAGTAGGCAGTGAACTTGGAACAATTGTCGTGCCAGCTCCATTAACGCCCACTTATCACTGACGTACTTGGGAAGTTTCCACGGGGTCCCAGCAAAGCCACTCACGTGAATGTAGGAAAAAGATGAAAATTGTATAAACCAGGTTCCCCATTGGGAAATGACACTCATGGCTTCTTTGGAAAACCTTTCCTCGGTATTTCGATTCAAGTTCCGGAAATAGCTTTCTTCGCTAACTACGCATAGGTCAGATATGAGGTCATGTAGAAGCATCCAGTCATTTTGACTTCTATCAATTGCTTGTGAATGGTGTTGCTGATGATGGTGGCCCAGTCCACAAACTCCTTCTTGGCTAGGATGATACAGATAAACTGGTACATCCATGGGTGGAAGACCCTTGCAGAAGGTAAACCAAAAACTCGACTTAGGAGAGTGATCATGTCTCCAATCTCTTCCACAAACTCAACGCGGTACAGTTCTTTGGGGAGCCTGTCAATCCGAGGTCTCTTGGTTACCAGCCAATTGTTGTTAACCATTTTTCTCCATCTTAGGGGTTCTTCGTCCTAGAACTCTTGCACAGACTGGCGAGTGATATCTGCATTCTCAGGAAAGTCAGGTATCCCGAGAAACTCCTCAATGTGTTCAGGTGTGATTAAGAGGAAAGGCTCGCGGTTGTCTTTATAAATTCCTCGTCTCTCAGGATCGTAATGCTCTGCACAAGCAATCACCAATTCCGGACACTGCACCGAGACAGGGAATGCTGCTGCTTGAGGTAGGCCACTGTGGTAAAGCCTATCAGAGAAAATGGTTTTGCCTTCAGTTTCGCCACTCGCCGCAAAACCGCTGTTGACGTTGATGTGACCAGATTTGTATCGGTGATGTTGTCATATGCCGACTTGATGGAGCTGGGAGGAATAATTCCTTGGAATTCATATTTCAGGGCAGATTTATTAGATCTTTCCACTGGCTTCCTCGATCTCCCTGCAGATTTGGATCTTTCGGCCATTATGAATTTAATCAAAAGGTGACTCAGGCATGCCAAACAACGCAAACGGGGCTGGGTCTCAGTCTCCGACACCCCGTCGATATAAGAAAAATGTTCCCGTTATATTATTATTATTATTATTTTAAAAATGATAATAATAATTGCCTCGAATTACAACTTTTAGTATGTTAATAAAAACAAATCGAGACCAAGCTCGAATTCTAACTCTGACAATAACAATTAAAATCTCCCGATTTTAATATTTTGCGTGAATGGCGTATCCGTGGACCTGCGTGGGTATTTGATTTGTATTTATTTCTTACATGCACGGGAGCTCTCTTCCTTATCCTTGGCGTGGGCTAATCAATCTTGAAAAACCAATTTGTTTTATTCTAAAAAAACTGTTCTGTAGTCGGTGGATGCGTTGAGATGTTCTTCTGCTTGCTGGTGCATGGAGTAACCTTATTACTTTCAACCTTTCCTTTCAGCTGGGCGCCTTTTCTCCAAATGCGTGGTCTTTTAGACAAAAATAGAAGCTTTTCCCTGGTTGGGCGTGGCCTGAGTGCAGACTGTGTGCTGTTCCTTTTTATTTTTATTTAAAAACTATTCCCTTTCCACCTTCATGCGCTGTCCCTTCTTTATCCTGCGCAGTCCTCTTTCTTCACGCGTGAAAATGAATTCTTTCTTTGGTCTTCTTTTGGACTGTTTTTAATACAAACGCCTCTCCTTCTTTTTCCCCTACGTGGGAATTTGCTGGATGCATGGGAAGGCGTGGGAAGGCATTGAGAGTTTCTTGATTCCCTCTGTTTTTAAAAGCTACAGGCAATCCTATAATAATGCAAACAGTATTGACAGTATTGGCGCAGGATTATGTTGATGATGTTCTTCAGAGTATAGATCACACACTGTTCCGTATGCTTCCTAAACTTTGCCTTAAACCACGAATGCTTGTTTGCGCTCCATCAAATGCTGCAACAGATGAATGGCAAGCGTATATTTTTTTATTTGCTGGCTGGTGCGTGGTGGAAGACTGTTGGTGCGTGGGTGTCTTCAATGCTGGGCGGCTGAAAACAAAACTCCTTTTTATTAAAAACTATCCACATATATCAGGCGCCCCCTCAAAAACGTTTGGACTGTATTTATTTTCTTTGTTTTAAAAACTGTTCCTTTCTCATTGCCAGGCGTGGCCTTTTAATTGAAAAACAATTTTGTTTTGTTTTTAAAAACTACTCTTTCCCCAAGGCGTGTGGGAAAGGATTCTTTGTCCCTCAGCGTATGGAAAACTCCTTCATGCGCTGTCCTCTTTTCACAGCTGCGTATTTTTTTGTATTGATAAAACCTCCTTTGGATGCACAACTGATATTTCTTCGCTCACAATGGCGTGGGTTTCTCTTGCATAATGCTAACAAAATATTATGTCTTCCTGAAGAAAAAGAAGCTTCTGACTTTTTCCACCGGGTTTGATGGAGGAAGTTACGAGGATTAATTCAACTTCCTCTCATCCCGGGTAGTGGCTTAAGTGCCAGGGGGAAATGGGAAAAGTAACGGGCAATTGCCAACGGGAATGGCAAAATTTTCCCCATGTGGGAAATTGGGGAATTTTATGCATGTTTGCCAATCCATGATTTGGCAATTGGCAGAGGAAAACCCACGTGCGGGAAATTTGAAGGAAATTGCCAGGAAAGTGGAAATCCGGGTTCGGGAAGCCAACCCGGCAGTTGGAAACAAAAGCTTACTTCCCCGGCACTAAAACTTGTCGAATGAATTTTAATTTATATTTATTTAATTAAATACTCCTTAAGTGATTTTTTTTTAAATTAATTTAATCAAACAAGGAGCAATTAATTAATTAAATATTAATTAATTATTTTAATGTATTTTAACGCGTTTTATACCCTAGCGGGAAGAGTTCTCGGCCGAAAATCACGAAACGAAAACCGAAACAATCACAAAAATAAGCGACGATCGCAATGAGTCCAATGAACCACACAAAGTAATACTTTTCAAAATTTTCTAATTTTTAATTTTTTTAATTGTTTTTTAACAATTTTGAGTCGAAATTGGTCGATAACAATACTGCTAAGTACCTACTTAGCCTAGGTAAGAAAAACAAGAGGTGCGGAAATGACCTTAGGCATTCGGGTTGGTTCTCCAGAAGATGTCTTAAACGGGATCAAGAAAGATATTAAAGATTTGAAGGGGAACATTAGCAACCTTTGAAATGCCAAGGCGGATAAGGACATCTGGAATGAGATGGAAGGTAAACTGGAAAAAGTTGAGAACAAATGCAATATCATGGTAGATGGGTTTATCCTTCAAACCGGTCTCATTGAAATCCATTGTGAATGACCTCAAGAACAAATACAACAAGATAAAAGTTAGGGAGCTTGATAGGAAGAAGGAAAATGAGAAGAGAGACAAATACATCAAGGATCTTATTGAGCTCTCTACTCAAATGTTTAATCATAAATGATTATTGTTCTTTGTTATAGTTTAGGTTCTTTGTATGGTTTTAAACTAGTTTTGGGCCGCACCTAAATTGTATTTTGTTTGGTTTTGGGCTGGTTTTGTGTTGTTTGCACCAGCTGTTTTTGATATTTGGTTTAGTTTTGCTCCTTGAAATGTTATTGGTTATATCTAGATTGTAGATCCTTTGTTGTAACAAGGTAGGGCCCTTGCAAAACCCTCCTTTTACCAATTATAAAAAAATTTGTTACTTTTGTGACTTAGTGTACTTTGGAGGTCCATTGACCTACTTTGGTCATTTGTGGACAAAAATATATTCTGTCTCTGTTTGAATTGTTACCATCTCGAGCAGGCTTAAAAACTCACATTGAGACAAGATTCAATAAGTCAAAAATTGCATCTCTTATCAAGCCACCCAAGTTTGGTGTTTTTGGCATGAATTTATATTTATGATTAAATTGATTTGTGTTCAATTCCCACAACGGCATGTTCTATGGAAACAAACTTTAAAACCTGCTTGAGAGGGGCTACAATAAGTCAAAAAATTGTAAGTGCCTCAACAAACACCCTGGTTGGTGTGGATTTACATTTACAAGTAAATCGATCCATGCTCAAACCCCACAGTGGCATGTTCTAGTCCAAGCAAGCTTTAGAATTTCACTTGATAATTTTAAAAATTGTAATTGCATCACTAAGGAACCTCATTTGTTTTTTTGACGTGGATTTACATTTACATGTAAATTGCTCGTGTTTAAATCCCAAGGTGGCATGTTCTATGCCAAACAAGCTTAAAACCTTCACTTGAGAGAGTACAATAAGCGAAAAAATTGGAAGTTCCCTAGCAAGCACCTCAGTTTGGTGTTTTGGTGTGGATTTCTAGCAAATTGATCGGCATTCATATCTCACAATTTCATTTTGTATGCCAAGGAATCTTAAAACCTTAGTTTGAGAGATGATACAATAAGTTGAAAGTTGTAAGTGCCTTATCAAGCACCCAGTTTGGTCTCTTGGCATGGATTTGCATTTACAAGTATTTGCTATAAAATATTTAAAATCATTGGCTAGAGGGTTTATTATCAGTTTAGTACGGATTTCAAGCAAATTTATCGGTGTTCATATCCCAAAGTGACATGCTCTACACCAAGCAAGCTTAAAATGTCATCTTGAGAGGCTACAATAAGTCAAACCATTATAAGTGGCTCTTCAAGCACCCTAGTTTGGTGTTTTGGTGCGATTTTATATTTACAAGTAAAATTGTTTATGTTTAAATCTTCAAACTCGTTGGCTAGAGGGGTTGATTGTTTGCTGCCAAATTCAGCCACTTATTGAAAACCTTTTTCAGGGCTCAAAAGTTTTTGTAAGGACATTAGAGTTTTTGTTACTATAAACTCTCAAGTTTTGAGGTGGTATGCTACCAAAATTAGTTTTTAGAATTATCACTGACATATATTGCAGGAAAAATATCTGGTCATTAGCTTGATAATTCTTTCTTCCCTTCTTCAAAATAATCGACTTGTAAAGATGAGAAAAGATTCTCCAGAGAAGCATGGTTCCTATTCCTCTGTCATCGCATGCACACAAAAATGCGTAGAGGTTTGCTAAAACCTAATCTAACTCTTGCCAAGGAGACAGGTAAGAAAATGCATAGAATAAAACCTAAACTACAAAGGTGATGCACCGAGGAATGTTAGACACTCGTGTTTTGCAAATTTAATGGGACTAAACATAGATGCAATACAAACACCACACACATGCACAGTAACCAAACTAAACGCAATAAGAGATCAAAATGACAAAGAATGAATACATGAGAGGGTCGAGAGTCAATCACAACACATATATTATTGCTCAAGAGTCGATACAAGATATCAAAGGGCAAGAGGCAAAAAGACCGGCATTACAACCCATATGGGAGGTTTCAAAGCTCCACAAATTCTCTCTGCAAGCGAGGGAATAAGGGAGGATGCAAAACAAAAATGTCCGACCTCTTAAAGGAGCTCTTCTTTACAATATATATCAAGAAATGAGAGAGGGAAGAGAGAGGAAATCCAGAATCGCCCCAACCACTTCTTGGTAGCATTTAAAATCATCTCATTATGACAGAAGTGGCGGATCCTAAAGCAAAAAAATGGGGGCTGTCTAACAGAGAGCGGCGAGTCGTCTCGCCGCATTAAAGTTGGTCATTCAAGCATTACTTTGTCTATCACCACGCGCGTAGAGACGTTTTCTTAATTTTCTCCTCCAAACTACACCAAAATGTGAGATTGATCCTAATCATGTAGAGAATTTCAACAGCTTTCCGTTGATATAAAGAACGTGCAAATCCGAGCTCTGGATCGAAAGATACGAAGGTCTGAAGATTTAGGGCACAAAACAGGTGAAAACGGATTTTTAAATTTCTTTTCCCGCGCTCTGCCATCTGGACGACACGTGGCAGTGCTGCGGTTCGCCGAGCAATTTCTCTCTCCACCTTTTCATGGGCTTTTCTTGTGGGCCCCTTAAACTTGGACACGTGGCACTATTTCATTGGTTCGTTCTGCTGCTCAAAACTCGCCCCTTTGACTTTTGGACCTTTTTCCTCGCGACACGTGTCATGCCGTGATTTGTCCACGGCCTCGCCGGATTTTCACGTCCACCGCGTCCTTTTGTCCCGATGTCCCAAGTGCTGCATGGGACAGTAATCCTCCGATCCGCCCGAAATGGGCTTCCTCGTCCCCTTTTCTCCGGTGACACGTGGCGTGATCTCGATTGGCTTTCGGCTCCTTCGCCTATCGCCCCCCCGCGCCCCTTTCCCACTTGTCCTTGTGTGAAGTTTCTTTTTTTCATCCCGATCCGGCCGGTTCGCGCCCTTCACGTCCATTTGTCCCAAATGTCCCAAAGGTCTGCCTCTGGGACAAATTCTTCCGGTTCCCGATTGCCGATTCGGCCGGTTCGTCGCCCCTCCGCGCACTCTTGTCCCGCTTGCTCCAAAGAAAGGACTTGGACAAATTTTCTTTCTTTCGGCCGATCGGGCATTTCGCGTCCATTTGTCCCAGATGTCCCTTTTTTGTTTGGGCACCCGGAGGCTTTTCGCCGATCCGCGCCTTCCGCGTATAATTGTTCCAACTGTCCCAAAGGTGGCCTTGAGCAGACTTAGCCAATTTTACGATTTTCCCCGAATCAATCTACTTGCTTGAACTAAAACTCTCGATGCATGTTATCAAATTAACTCTGGGGGTGAAATTTGGATAACAATTTGGTGACTTTTCGGGGTCACCGCCGCGCTAGTAGAAGATCGCTGGCCTTAGCGATCCATTGGGCATGGAGTCATAAGCAATAACTCGAAATGAGCTCGATGCCGCAACTCCTCTACGAGAGCACGCCGAATATAAAAACTCAATCTAGGAGCGACAAAACTCGCGCCAAAGCACTTAGGGAAATCGAAACCTAACTACAACAAGACAATGTGCATACGCACTTAGAGGAATTGAAATCTAGGCTAATATTTACAAGGGTGAACCTTTTATTTTCAAAGAAGAATGTTTGAGATAGATTCCATTTATCGGAATCTGCAGCTTCTTCACCGTCCAATGAGGCCAATTGAAAGCATTGCTGCTTCTTGCACTTCGTGACCATGTATGGGCCACTCCAAATGGCATCAAATTTTGAATGCCTTCCCGGTTTTGCCCCTCGTCCACATCCCATTTCAACACTAGATCTCCAACTTGAAAAGATCTATCTTTGGCCTTCCTATCAAAGGTCTTCTTGATCAAAGCTTGATCCTTTTCCATTGCTTGGGATGCCCCGATTTCGATCTCTCGCAGCTCCATCAACTCGCATACCTCACCTCCATGGGCTCAAATTCAAGTAACTCCAGCTGCTTCATGAGTTCCAATGTTGGCAACTCAAGTGACATGGGCAAGATTGCTCTCTTCCATAGACAAGCCCGAATGGAGAGTTACCTCGTGGATCTTTGGGAGTGATCCTATCAGCCCATAAGGCTGATTTCAACTTGGTATGCCAAGACCTCTGATTCTCATCAAGAGTTCTCCTAATGATCCTCAACAAGTTCTTGTTTGTAGACTCGGCCTGGCCATTACCCTGAGGGTAATAGTTCGATGAAGTGCTTAGGTAAATACCATTCTCGACAGCCCACTACTACCTTAGATCCAATGAATGCCAATGCATTATCAGAGATTATTGTGGCAGTGTACACCAAATCTGGTTGTTATTCCTCATAAAAGTCTAAGATGCTAGACTCATTTGCCTCTTTGAGTGCTACTGCTTCTGTCCATTTGGTGAAGTAGTCTGTGGCTGTCAAAATCCATTTATGCCCTTGGCTTGAATTGGGATTAATGACTCCAATGAAGTCCAAACCCCATTGCATGAATGGCTGGTCAACCGAGATCGATGCAATGGAAGGGCAGCAAACTTTCTTTTCCCGTGAAGAATGCACAATTCTTACACCTCTTGATCCATGCGTAGCAATCGCTGAAGATTTTAGGCCAATAATAACCAGCCTTCATAATTTTTAGAGCTGTCACTCTTGGCGCAAAATGGCCACCAGCTGGTCCACCATGAAACTCTTCCAATACCCTTTGAATCGACTGTGCTAATGCATCTCAAGAAGACTCCATTTACATCTTTCTTGAACAAAACTCCATCAACAATGGCATACGGGACAGCCTCGTAATCTCAAGTGTCTCCTTTGGGTCTTGTTCATCTCTCGGGGCACCGGCCTCGTACTCTAGAAGTGCATAATACCTGGGTCCAGCAAGGAATGGGGGAAGCATTGTCTTCTTCATGATCCTGTGGCTTGGCTCATGGCTGTCCTGGACTGTCAAAACAGCCTCTTCTTCGTTGCATACTTCCTTTTGCTTCCCTAAAACCAGCTGCTCACACAGTCCTTTCCCTCTTACCAGCTTGGTGATCTTGATCTCAATGTCATACTCCATGACACGGGTGATCCAACCCGCCCTTTTCTCATTCAAATCCTTGTTGAGGAGGAAGTCCTTAACTCCAACATGTGAGACCAGCAACTGGACCTTGTTGTTTGAGACTAAATGCTTGAATTTCTTCAAGCTTCGACACCGCAAGTACATGCTTTTCAATAAAAGAGTACCTCACCTCGCAGCTCATCTAGGCTCAAAAAAAGGCAATCGGCTGCTCATCATTATCTTTGTTCTCGCTGCACTGTAATGGCAGTAAATAGTGTCATCACCTCCAAATGCATAGAGGATGAAATCCTGGAGAAGTCTGGGTGATGAGAGTTGGTGCTTGAGAGATAGCTTCTTTGATTGCTTCAAAACTCTCCTTGCCTTTCGCTGTCCACTTAAAAGCCATGCTCTTCTTTAACATTTTGGTGATGGGCTTGACAAGGGCTGCAAAATGGGATAAACTCGCGGACAAAATTGATCCTTCCCAAGAAACTTTCAAGAGCCTTTCGTGACTTGGCAATGGCAAAGGTTTTATGGCTTCAACCTCTCTCGGATCAATCGCACCCCTCTTTCGAGACAACATGGCCAAGGAGCTTTCCTTCATGTGTAAGAAAGATGCACTTCTTGGGGTTCAAAGATACTCCGAACTTTCTACACCTCTGAAACACTTGCCTGAGGTGAAAGAGATGGTCTCGCGCATTCTTTGAGAAGACAAGTGATATCATCTAGATATATCAAAGCACTATCTTGTTGATCAAGCCTTTCAATGCCATGTCCATTGCCTCCTTTCAAAGGTAAAGCACAAAGCATTGACAGCCCAAATGGCATCTTCAGTAAGCATATGTGCCCCATTTAGTTGTGAAGGCTGTCTTGAATTGGTCTTCTTCTTTCACCATCACCCGATTATACCCCGAGTAGCCATCTAGAGAGAGAATCTCTCCAACCGGATACTACTTGCAATATTTGTTCCATCAAGGAAGCGGGTAATGATCTTTGAGAGATGCCCTATCGAGGTCTCTAAGTCCACACACAACCCGATTTCTCCGCTTTTCTTCCCGACCGAACCAAGTTAGCAACCCACTTGAGTGCTTGATCGGGAATATAATGCTTGCCTCTATTAGCTTATTTAGCTCTTTCTTCATTAGAGGCTCAATGTGAGGGTTAATGTGTCTCTCGCTTCACCCGATGGGCTTAGATCCGGATCCAATTCTATGGTATGTTGTGCCAAATTCGGATCAATCCTCTCAAGTCTTCATAGCTCCAAGCGAAGACATCGGAAATTCTCGACAAAGTCGTATGAAATCTGATTTCTCCCGCTCAAAGGGCCACTTTACCAATTTGAAGTGTTTTGCCTTCCCAACCGGAATTGGCTCTCAATCTTCTCTCTTGACCGTATGTTAGCCTTTTCTTTACGGAATCGGGTCGTTAGGGTCAAGATAGACTCCAACGTTACTAAACCCTCGGGAAGCTTGTTTGTCCGCACCGCACTACTTGATCCCCATACCGCTGCTCTAGTCTGTCCCGATTCCTAGCCGAGAATTCAGCCTCTTCGTAAAAATCGACGATCCGTTGATCATTTTCAAACACCGCCACCGGTGTTATTATCTGAATCGCTGGCCTCACAATCACATGGATATGTGGCTGTGTTTTTTCCTTTTGATGTTGTCAACCACATCAAACGTTGCTCCAACCGCCGCGAGCCTATCCGCGGCTTCATTTTTCTTCCCGGGTATGGACACAATGTCAAAGCTTCAAATCCTCAATGAGGTCCCATACCCTATTCTTGTAGCTCCTCAACAAGTCGCTCTTCGTAAAGCATGTTGTCCTCTAACTTGGTCGACGATTAGCTCGCTATCCCCGAACACCTGCAAGTTATTTATCCCTTTTTTCCTAGCCCAATGAAGTCCATGAATCAAGGCCTCATATTCAGCTGTGTTGTTTGAACAAGAAAACTGGAAACGAAAAGTTGAATAATATTTGATGCCTGAGGTGAAACAAGCATGGCTCCACCTCCCGCACCTTGCCTACTCCTCGATCCGTCAAAAACAGCCGCCATACCTCATGTCATCATTATGGCTTGGCTTGGTGATGCTAGGAACAGGTTGATTTTCTTCGTGTATACAATAGACTCCCAGCTCAGATTCTTCTACTTCGATAGGGATCAAAAGCATGTATCTTGTTTGCCCATTCATCAAGAGTTAGGTCCGGGATACTTCCAACCTCGTGTCACCTCATCAAGCATTTAGGGTGATCTTCTTGATCAAATGCCGAGCAATTGGCATTAATGACTTGGAGTGTAAGGCTCAATATGGAAGTTTGCAATAGGTTCGACCTAATTGTAGCCTTAGTTCCATACCTTGTTCTAAACAAGATGTGAGACCACCAATCAGCAGACAAATACCCCCAATTGGTCTGTGAAGTCCCTCGACAAGCAAAGGGCAAAGAGTGGTGGAAGGTCTATGATTGATATATCTTGTAAGACAACAACATTTCGACATGCATGCAAGGTAAGACTCAAGTTTTTAATCACTCCAATCATTGCTATATTGCTGTCCCATCCAATCGCACTACCCCTTTAGATATTACTTCATATTGAGACCCAAATGATCGCCTATTTGCTTGGGCATCACCGAGCTACTTGCCCCGAATCAATCATGCAATTGTGTACTAGTTTATCCCCAATGATTAATGAAACATGTAAAGGAGGGGGCTTCAACATTTTACCTTGTTGCCCTCCATGGCTTCCTTCAGCCGGGCAAGCATTTGTAAGCACTTTGTCTCGTGCATCCGAACCGCTGATTCAAGTTGTCCAATCTTCTTCATGGCAGCTTGCAGCAGCAGATCTCTTTGTCCCCGGGATGGATAGGATTCCCACATTGATATATCGACGTTAGTCTTCTTCATCCTGCTCAATGATACCGAATGGGGATGAAGTATCCTTTGTTGTCCCTTGGTTTCAGTACACTTACTCCTCAGACGTGGGCAGCAGCAACAACCGGCATTTGAGTGGCCTAGGGGCTGTTCTTGGCTGCCTTGTGTATTTCAAACTGGACTCGCTTGCACAATCATTTGTGGAGCCGTGGAAGGTGGTGGATCGGGTGGGGCTAATGGCTGTTCTTCACCCAAATTTCTCCTCTTCGACCTTGTGTTGGCTGCAACACCTTGAGAAACTCGCTTGATTCATGCCACGTAAATCTTCGCTGCGCTCACCAACGTGGTGTCATTTGGGGCTGATTGCTGTTGGAATGTTTCTTGTTGTTGATCTGCTTTCGATCGCCCTCGCCTCCACACCAAAAAGAGTTGTCACCATCGTTGCTTGATTGAGAGCACCATCAAACACATGGATTGGTTATGAGGCTCGCTGCATGGAAAGCACCAATCATATTCCCGAGCAATGTTGTTCGTGTGGCACTAATGCCTTAGAGGCAGATATAGCATTTGGATTATAGGGCTGGAATGGTCTATTAGAGGGAGGCCTTGTTTGATTCACATTTCGCAATCTGGATTAGGTGGTCTTTGTGGTTGGTATGGCTGCCTATTAGGCCGAGCTTGAGGTTGATAGAAGGTCTCAAACCTTGGGCTTGTTGCCTCTTAATAGTAACCAGCTCATTTCCCAAATTTTCAAATGTTTCATGACCTCTGGAGTTCATTTGAAGCACTTGGAGATGAAGTGGAAGCTTCATTTGAACTCGATTTCTAGGAGTGGGAACAGAGCCAAAGTGGGTGCTTGACTAGTGCTTGGATTTTCTAAGTTTGGATACAAGGGCATGGGAGGCCTAGGAGAGCTTTTACCACTTGAATAAGATAGTTTTTGCTCTAATGGCAATGCTATAAGCCATAGGGATTGTTGTGCCTCCCATGGACTGAATTAACATAGAAATATAGAATTCAAAGCTTTAAGGTAATATAGAAAAGCACCTTCGCTGTTGGCCTCGACCGCCACCGGAATCCTATCCCAAGACCTTTGAAATCTGAAGTCAAGTCGGGCCACCGCTCATTGGGGCTCTCTCGATAGTTGTCACTGCTCCAAAAGAGACAAGTTGTCTCCCTTCTCTCCAAATTGCTCGTGAAGTGCAATACACACCTGATTCCAGTTTGTGATGTAACCAGCTCCAAGGCTCCTAAACCATCAGAATGCTTTACCCTCAAGGAAGATGCCAAGAATTGACAACCACTTGCATTTCATTGATTTCATGGATCGCACAAAGGTTAGCAATATCTTTAACATGATCACCGGAGTAGTCCGATTTTCTCCGGTGAAGTAGGGAATGTTCTTCAAGGCCGCAATAGAACTGGATGTGTGCATTGAGAGCAAGTGGGCTGCTGCTCGTGAAGTTGACGTAGGGATTGTTCTCGAGCCATTCTAATCGGTCTTAAAACCTCAGATACGAATGAAAGGCCCGCTGTGTGGAGGAGTTGAGAGAGTTCTGTTTGGTGGAGATGGAGACCTTGAATCCTTCTTCCTCTTTGCCTTCTTCTTCGAGATAACCGCAGTATTCAAACAACACTTCTTCTTCTCCAACTCTTGACCTGTGGTGATTCTTCTCATGAGTTTTTCAGGCCCGCACCGCTGAAACCAGCTTGATTCTTCCCCTCGAGTCGCCAGATATGCAAATAATAGCTCTTATAAGCAAGAAAACCGCAGCAGATGCATATCAACTTTGCTGCAATAAAAATGAGACCTCTAAGTCCCACCGGCGTGCCAAAAATTGTTGTTGCAGACTCACAAAGACCCCCGGATGCAAATCAGCTTCTAGGTTGATGTTCGTGCATCCAAGTGTGATTGCACAACATGGAATCCTTTCTCCAAGCGTGGGACTTGTAAAGATGAGAAAAGATTCTCCAGAGAAGGTCTGGTTCCTATTCCTCTGCTCGATGCACACAAAAATGCAGAGGGTTTGCTAAAACCTAATCTAACTTGCCAAGGAGACAGGTAAGAAAATGCATAGAATAAAACCTAAACTACAAAGGTGATGCACCGAGGAATGTTAGACACTGCATTTTGCAAATTTAACACGTACTCACATAGATGCAATACAAACACCATGCACATGCATGTAACCAAACCGCAATAAGAGATCAAAATGACAAAGAATGAATACATGAGAGGGGTCGAGAGTCAATCACAACACATATATTATTGCTCAAGAGTCGATACAACATATCAGTAAATGGCCAAGAGGCAAAAAGACGGCATTACAACCCATATGGGAGGTTTCAAAGCTCCACAAATTCTCTGCAAGCGAGGGAATAAGGGAGGATGCAAAACAAAAATGTCCGACCCTTAAAGGAGCTCTTCTTTACAATATATATCAAGAAATGAGAGAGGGAAGAGAGAGGAAATCCAGAATCCGCCCCAACCACTTCTTGGTAGCATTTAAATCATCTCATCTCATTATGACAGAAGTGGCGGATCCTAAAGCAAAACGGCGGGCTGTCTAACAGAGCTAGCGAGTCGTCTCGCATTAAAGTTGGTTGTCAAGCATTACTTCTTCTATCACCACGCGTCGAGACGTTTTCTTAATTTTCTCCTCCAAACTACACCAAAATGTGAGATTGATCCTTAATCATGTAGAGAATTTCAACAGCTTTCCGTTGATATAAAGAACGTGCAAATCCGAGCTGGATCGAAAGATACGAAGGTCTCAAGATTTAGGGCACAAAAAAGCAAAAACGGATTTTTAAATTTCTTTTCCCGCGCTCTCGCCATCCGGACGACACGTGGTGCCTCGTTCGCCGAGCAATTTCTCTCTCCACCTTTTCGCGGGCTTTTCTCATGGGCCCCTTAAACTTGGACACGTGGCACTATTTCATGGTTCGATCGCTGCTCAAAACTCGCCTTTGACTTTTTGGACCTTTTTCCTCGCGACACGTGTCATGCCGTGATTTGTCCACGGCCTCGCGGATTTTCGCGTCCACCGCGTCCTTTTGTCCCGGATGTCCCAGTGCTTCACGGGACAGAATCCTCCGATCCGCCCGAAATGGGCTTCCTCGTCCCTTTTCTGCCGGTGACACGTGGCGTGATCTGATTGGCTTTCGGCTCCTTCGGCTATCCGCGTCCCGCGCGCCCCTTTGTCCCACTTGTCCTTGTGCTGAAGTTTCCTGTTTCGGCCGATCCGGCCGGTTCGCGTCCTTCGCGTCCATTTGTCCCAAATGTCCCAGTGCTGTCTGGGACAAATTCTTCCGGTTCGCCCGATTCGGCCGGTTCGCGTCCTCCGCGCACTCTTGTCCCGCTTGCTCCCAGTAAAGGACTTGGACAAATTTTCTTTCTTTCGGCCGATTCTGGGCATTTCGCGTCCATTTGTCCCAGATGTCCCTTTTCTGTTTGGGCCGCCTGGAGGCTTTTCGGCCGATCCGCGCCTTCCGCGTATAATTGTTCCAACTGTCCCAAAGGTGGCCTTGAGCAGGACTTAGCCAATTTTACGATTTTCCCCTGAATCAATCTACTTGCTTGGAACTAAAAACTCTGATGCATGTTATCAAATTAACTCTGGGTTCAAATTCACTTGCCACAATTTTTATATATTTTTATGTGACCACAAGAGCCAAAATCAATGAAAATACTGAAGAAATACACTGCTGGAAATTAATTATGACCAGTTAATTGCAGCCACAAGAAAAATGTAGATCTAGGGCCTAGAAACCCCCAAAAATCACGAAACTTGAGATTCCGGCCTTAGAAAATATGATAAATCAGATTATCAATTAAAATTGCACATATAGTTCACCAAATGTCCAAAACCCTATTCAAGGTAGGTTGCTCCACTAGAAATAAATCAACAATCTTTTGAAAATAACAATTTTCTCTTCAAATCAGCCTTATACACCAATCCCCAAGTCAAGATGAAGGGTTTTCGTCCTTCACTCAACCTCTAGAAGGTTTTTTCGTCCTTCTAGGCAAGTCGCATATGAGGGTTTTCGTCCTCAAATGCAAGAACAAGGAGCTCTGTTATCCAAAATTCACCCCCCAGGGTAATTTTGATAACATACATCAAATTACTATGTCCCAGGCAAATAAATTGATTCAGGGCCAAAAATCATGTTTCTAGGGTCCCCTCAGATTTTTTCTAACTCCCCTGGCTGAAGAAGGAAAGAGCAAGTTCTGAGAAAAGGTGAAAAGGCTGCCAAAGCAAGCTTGGGCCAGGAAAAATCACGAAAAATGGCTAAGTCCTAGTCCTCGCAACAGTCGGGACGTGAGGGACATCTGGGCGCGAATCGGCCGAAAGGCCGCCAGGCAGTCTGCAGGGCAAAGGAACATCCGGGACAAAAGGACGCGAACCGTCCCGGATAGGCCGAAAAGGAGAACTTTCGCACTAAGCAGTTCGGGACATGTGGGACAAAGGTACGCGAACCGGCCGAATCGGGCGAACCGGAAGAATTTGTCCCAGACAGTCCGGGACATGTGGGACAAAGGGACGCGTGGGACGCGGATAGCCGAAGGAGCCGAAAGCCAATCAAGCAACGCCACGTGTCATCGGCCGAATGAGGGACGAGGAAGCCCATTTCGGGCGGATCGGAAGTTTTTGTCCCAGACAGTCTGGGACATCCGGGACAAAAGGACGACTTAGACGCGAAAGAGAGCGGCAGAGACCGCGGACCAACCAAATCATGACACGTGTCACAAGGAGAAAAGTCCAAAAGTCAAAGGGCGAGTTTTGAAAGGTCAGCCCGAGCCAATCAAAAGAGGACATGTGTCCTATGGAGCAAGGAATGCGGAGCTCGGGAAGGAGTTAGAGAATTTGGCAAGAAGTTCACCCAAAAGCTAAAAGTAAAGGTCTGCCCCATGCCCCTGATGACCAATCAATGCATGCCACGTGTCATCCAGGTGGCAGAGCGCGGAAGGAATTTAAAAATCCGTTTCGCCTGTTTTGTGCCCTAAATCTTCAGATCTCCATATCTTTTGATCCAGAGCTCGGATTTGCACGTTCTTTATATCAACGGAAAGATTATAAGATTCTCTACATGATTCTGGGGTCAATCTTGAATTTTGGTGCATTCGAGAGAGAAAATTGAGAAACGGCTCTGACGCGTGTTCATGGCCAGAAGTGACATTTTAGCGACCAAATTAATGCAGAATGGGTCGCATTCTCCTCCAAATCGGTCAAAGATGGCAGGGTATGGGTTTGTAAGGTTCCCCATGCCATTTTAATACATCTGCAGTCAATGAGGAATGGGCTTGCACGTTTTCCCACGTTTCTCTCTCCTGGGCTCGACCCATGCAATGTAAAAGCCAGATTTGGCTCATTTTAAAAGGGGGATTTTTACAAGTTGTTCATCGGTTCGGCTCTGCCCTCCCTTCTTTTCTTCTCCAGGGTTGAAAATGGAGTTCGAACCTCCTCCCTGCTCTGTAATGGCGTTTTTGCCTTTTACTAATGAAATGATGTTCTGTGCAAACTTCTGAAGCAACAAAAAAATGTGTTTTGTGATGCATCTGTCCATCCTTGCTCGTTTTTCGCTTGTTTTCCTCTTGCCTCTCTTCATTGCAGGTATTTGTGCATGTTTGAATGTTCATTGCAGGTGCTCAGAGTCTGTGTTCATGGAGTTTTGGGACATTTTCTGTGTGAAATCTATCCTTGGGCCTGTGATGCATCTGTCCATCCTTCCCATTGCTCACCTCTCTTTGTTACATGGCAGTTTTGATAGATGTCCAACATTCTCCTTCTCTGGTGTATCACCGTTTTAGTGTAGGCTTTTGTTCTTTTCCTTTCTCTCTCTCTCTGTCTCTTTGGCATGGTTAGATTAGGATTAGATTAGCTTTCTACACTTTGGAATAGCTCGTGGCAGGTGGTTTAGGAGCAGGAACCAGCCTTCTCTGGAGATTCCTTTCTCATTTCTGCAAGTCCCACACTTGGAGAAAGGTTTCAATGTTGTGCAATCACACTGGATGCCTGAAGATCAACTTAGAAACTTGATCAGCATCCAGGGGTCTTTGTGATTTAGCAACAACAGCTCCTAGCTCATAATGTTCCAATAATATAAAATGCACCAAAGTCTAGATAGCAAATGATGCCTTAGATCTCCTTTTCTATCCTTCAATTGGCGCCAAAGTACAAAAAGGCAAGGCCGACCTCTATAAGAAAGAAAACGCTAAAGAAAAATTTAAAATATTAGTTAAAACATATCATGTAGATGCTCAATGTTCTTCTCCTTCATCTTTGCTTCTTTGCCATGGAGAAGGAATGGCAGGAAGACCATTTATCAGCTCTTAAGTGGGAAAAAGGGACATTATAGAGAGGTATCGTAAATCGATTTTTTTCAAACAGCCAAAGATGATATCTTTTACAAAAACTCAGGTATTTCCAAATTGCAATTAATTGGAAAAGATTATGATTAATCAAAGTTTTTGCAGCATCACTCTGCATCACCCATCTTTTTTTTCTCCTTTTTTTAACGCAGTCCTTCCATTTAAAGATTGGATTGTCTACAAGCTTATAAGTTATCGAGAGAACTCTTTATACGGGAACATAAAGGACCCTTCCTTGAGAAATTGGGTTCTTTATGCTGAGTATTGGGGTGAATATGTTTCTTGTTCAATTGGAAAAAGATCTGTCTGGTGCTTTCAATCTTTTCATAAGTTGGACCTTTGAAATTCCATTACACAACAAAGAAACACAATGCCTCACCTTCCTCTGGATAATATTATATGTATATGAATTTATCAAGACTTGATGAATGTAGAGACTTGAAAAGTTTTTCTTTGGACAGATTAAGAACCTTTTTACATCATCACCCAGATAGAAATCAGCATCCTTAGTCAAAATGATATTTTTAGTGAAAACAAATCCTTTCGGGTTTACCATGTCTTTTGACCAGAGAATGAGAGCGAGCTTAATATATTCAGGCACATTTATTTGCAAATTATTAAGTGAGGAGGAGGTTTGGGAAATTAAATCTATTTCTTATCCCTTTGCACAGCAAAGTTTGGAAAAATTCAAGTTTTTACCTCTTTCAGCAGTTGCAAGTACAATATAACATTAACATCATGTTTGGCCTTTGCTGGTCCAGTCTACAATGGATAACTGAGATGCCATTTTTCCCTTCTCAGATTGCTTTTGGGTTGAGAGTTAACAATCATTGTTTTACTGAAGCCATCTGATTATCCATAGAAAGGATCAAAATAGCTACAAATATAGGGAAGCTAATATAAAAAAATAAGATGATCTTCAAACTCCACACTTACAAATAACAGGAGTCTGATGAGCACACCTACAAATTGTACAGCAGAAATGTCGGAAAAGAGGCACTGGAAATTGCATGCCAAAAACAAGAGCCTGGTTGCTGATAACCAATGTTTTAAAAATCGGAACCGGTCGAGGGTTGGACCGGACCGACCGGAACCGGACCGGTTCAAACTCTATGAACCGGTTTACTAAAAAACACATAAAAATTACATTTTTAAAGAAAACAATATATTTGAAAAATTAGAAACCATGATTCCAACAATTACACACAAAATATGCAAAGTTTGCTCATGTATATAGTGATAGTTGGAATGCTCGCACTCGGCAAATACTCGGCAGACCCCAAAAAAAAAACTCGGCAATATTTGGCCAGAATACTCGCCGAGTTTTGGAAAGCTATCCAGTATTTTTAATTACTAATTTGTCTACAGGCAATCAAAGCTCATGATTCTTTCAGAAGATTGCAAGAAGCTGCTTGGTCCAAAAAGGTGCAAAAATGGATTTTATGAAAATAAGAAAAATATTGCCATCAATGCGTAGAGCTCGAGAAAATATGCACTTTTAGAGAAAACGACACCTGAAACGGAGCCACAAAATGAAAGTTATGGCACATGCAAGTTTTTGCTGCTACATCTTCCTGGACCCTTTCCAAAAATGGCAAATTTTATTCTATTCTTGTGTTTTTTTCACCAAAAATCCAAAAAAGGAAAGAAATGCTATCTTTACATGACTCGGCCGGTTCAGGATGAAACCAGACCGGTTTGACCGGTTTTAGCCCAAACCGGTCAACCGATCCGGTTTACTAAACGGTTCGTGCTTTAAAATGTTAAACCGGTCAAACCGGCCGGTTCCGGTTCTGGTTTGACCGGTTTTTAAAACACTTGTCACCAATAGATTTTTATTTCTAATTTATTGTTGGGCACTAGGCTCACCAACAATTACAAAGTGCCAATTAAGAAATGACCATGAAATAAAGCACATGATGACATCTCTAACTTCCTCTAAGCTTGTTTGCTTGGACCCATGAGGAAGGTAAATGGGCCAAGGTATTCAATTGGAATTAGCTCGAAAAAGGGACATGACAAAGCCCTTGAGAAAGAACAAAAGAAGATCAAAAGAAATAAAGCATGTGCATTGTTGTGAAATCAATAAAATAAAGGAAGTTGGAGCTATCACTGCCTTAAGATGTTGGTTTCACATGGGGAGCCAATGAGGAAGCTTTATTTTCATTGAATGGATTACTTAACTTTCCGATTGAATGCTAACAACTCATTAGAGGGGAAAAATTATTTTGGGAGCAACCCTTGATCTCAAACGATTTGGTTCTCACGGATCACACTTTCATGTTGACATTCCCGGGGGTCCTAGATTGTGACATGTGTTACAATCCAGAAATCCCAGATTCCCCCAAACCTTCTCCATTTCCCCTATATGCCTCCTAGGATCACGAGTGCACTAGACCACGGGATCTTGGTCAAGTGTTCTTATATCATTTCGAACAAGCCTTAAGTCTACAAACATCCCATTCACAATCCGGCCTGAATTTCAAATTTACATCGTTGATCACTTTGCATCCATGTGGCGCCACCCAAGAGCTCTGGATCAAATTCAAGTTCCTTCCACTTCCTTATGTCTTCCAAGTGCCAAGGAACATTACATGCTGCGAATTGACAGGATTTCGCTGCGTGGTGCAATCTAGAAGTGTTAAATTGTAATATCCCTTTCGTGGGATGAAACTGAAAAAAGGAAACCACACAAACCCAAGTGAAATAAAATCCGATTTTTATAACAGCTGTAATATTCTTTAAACCCTAGCAGTTGAACTGTATTGGAGCTTAAATTCGCCAAAGTAGCCATGCACTGACAACTGAAAAACACTTCTAAATAATTATGTCAACTACGGAAACCAATATCCATCCAATTTGCAACAAATAAATGGAGAAAATTAGCGAAGATACATTGCTGTAATTAAATTTGTGATAAACAATAGGGAAGCCACAAACAAATACTGAAAAAAAGTAGATAAACCCCTCCAAAATAGCCAAATTATGGATTCCGGTCTTATAAATTATGGAGAATCAAAATATAAAATCAGATATGAATTATGTGCCCTAGAAAGCACCGAACCAACACCAAACCCTAGTCGTTCCCCTAGGAAGAGCTCCAAAAATCATGTAAAGCTTTTGTAATCCTTCTTCTTGATGTCTCGATCCAAATCAGCAAACAAGTCTTCAAGAGATGTCTTCAATGAACCACCATGGAGAGTTTTCGTTCTCCACCAAGCCACAAGGAAGGTTTCCGTCCTCCTTGGATGCCACACAAGAGGGTTTTTGTCCTCAAGTGGAATGGTATTGAGCAACTAGCCCAACAAACCAAATGTAGATGTAAAATGCGCCAAAGATGGTTTGCAAATGAAGTCATTCAATCCCTTTTATACTCCTTGCTTGGCGCCAAAGGCCAATTAGAAGAGGACCGACCTCTTAAGCTTCACTTTATCTTTTAATTGCCTCTTTAATTCCTCCAAACCTAGCCGACTGCGCCATCGAAGGAAAATACTAAAAGAAAACATTAAATCTAAAATAAAACTAAAATGAAGTGCAATTCCTTCCCTTGTTCACTTATTCTTCTTTGCCACGGAAAGGGAATGGCAAGAAGTCTTCATTAGGCCTCAATTCGAAAAAGGGGACATTACAGTCCTCCCTTCCCAAAATTGTTTGTCCTCAAGCAATTGCAAGTTTGGATGCTCTAAAATTGCTGCACTTTCCCATGTAGCATCTTCAAGGGGCAAACCTTTCCAATGAACCAAGTACTCCTTGATGCTTTAGTTCCTTAACTTCCTTTCACGGACCTCCAAAATACTTTCCGGAATTAGAATCAATTTACCCTCATCCAATGGTGGCAACTCAAGAGAGGGAGTAATGTGTTGTCCTAGTGCCTTCTTGAGGCATGAAACATGAAAAACATTATGTATTCTACTATGTTCCGGAAGCTCAAGTTCATATGCAACCTTTCCCACCTTTCCTTTTACCTTGTAGGGGCCATAGAAACGTGGTTTCAACTTTTTTGCACCACTTGGTTTGAGGGAAGATTGCCTATAGGGCTGCAATCTCAAAAACACCATATCTCCTTCCTCAAAAGATCTTTCTTTCCTATGTTGATCTGCATACAACTTCTGCTGATTTTGGGCACGTTGGAGGTTCTCTTTGAGCTCTTTCATGATATCATGACTTTGTTGGACCAAGTCTTTGGCCCTTGGTACTCTATATGTCATCACCAAATCAACAAAGGAAAGAACATCATAACCATACAAAGCCTTGAAAGGAGACATACCGATAGACATGTGGAAGGTGGTATTGTAACAAAACTCAGCCATGTATAACCATTTTACCCATGTTAATTGCCACCCATCAATGTAGCTCGTAGGTAGCCTTCTACCCATTTATTGACTATCTCTGTTTTCCCATCCGTTTGAGGATGGTAGCTTGAGCTAGGAGTGAGTTCGGTCCTGTTAAGTGAAACAACTCTTGCCAAAACATGCTCATAAATCTGTTGTCCCTGTCACTCACTATATCCTTGGGTAACCCATGAAGTCTAAACACTTTTTGAAGAACACATCAGCCACTATAGGTGCATTGTACTTAGCTGGAAGTGGACAAAATGTGCATATTTAGTGAGCCTATCAACCACAACATATAGACAATTCTTACCTTGAACCATGGGCAGCCCCGTGATGAAGTCCATAGAGATACTTTCCCATTTTGAGTGGGAATGGGAAGTGGTTGTAGGAGCCTGGCTGGAAATGCATGTTCTCGCTTTGTTTTGTTGGCACACTAGGCACTCTTGGATGTATTGGAGTACTTCCCCTTTTAGACCTTTCCAATAGAATCTCTCTCACTTGTTTGTATATTTTAAAATAACCTAGATGACCAGCTGATGGGTCATCATGAACAACCCTTAATATCTTACTCTTCATCTTTGATTCGGGCACCAAATAAATCTGGTTCTTGTAAAGAATGAGCCCATCCATAACCTTGTACCTTTCATCAATCATTTCACCTTCAAAAACAGCATTAGCCAACTTGTTCTTTACATACTCAGCTGTAATTAAAAACTTCCAATCTGCTGCTATCTTAGATAAAGAGCAAAAATATGATTTCCGTGACAAGGTATCTTCTACCAAGTACTTGAGGTGTTTCCGGAAGCATACCTTGTAGTGTAACCTTCTTACCCTTGTCTGTAAAGCTTATTTCCATGTTTTGGTAATTGAAAGTGAGTTCTCCCAATGAATGCAACCATTGGACCCCAAGCACAAGATCCATATCAGCCATGTTAATTAAATATAAATCAACACATACCTTATGTTCTCCTAATGTGAAGAGGAGTCGGAAACACTTCCTTGTGCATGGCATAGAGTAACCATCTGCTATCTTAACCGTGAAACCTTTGAAGTCTTCTACATTCAATTCCATCTTGGTCACCAAGCACTCATTAATGAAATTATGAGTGGCTCCACCATCAATCAAGACTATGACACTTTGCCCTTGTAGTTCACCCTCCATCTGGAATGGGTGATAACTAGGTGCACCAGACAAGGTAGCAAGAGTGCCATCCAAACTCTCTAGATCTTCTTCTGGTATATTACCTTGCTTGGCTTCATCCACATTATTATCATCATCCTCACAATCTGAAATTACTTCAATATAATGCACCTTACCTTTACCTAAACAACGGTGTTCGGGAGTCCATGGATCCTTGCAAGAGAAGCACAAATTCTTCTTTCGTAGCTCATTTCTAGACTCTCCTTCATTGCTGGTTTTGGGAAGCTCCTTGTGAATAATAGGCATCCTTTGGAAGGGATTCCTTGGCTGGTCCAAGGGAGGGTTTCTAGGCTGTCCCAAGAATCTATTTGGTTGTCCTCCACTCGAATTAACCTTGGGATGTCCGTTGATCACTGCTGTTTTTGGGGCAGCACCTTCAAGGTCCAAAGCTTTCTTGATTGCCTCTTGAAGAGACAAAGGATCAAAGGCTCTAACCAAACCCTTGAGTGGTTTGGTCAAACCCTCAATGAAAAGAACCACAAGTCTTCTCTTTGTGACATCAGTGATCATGACAGAAAGTCTCTGAAACTCAGCCACATACTCATCCACCGTGCCCTATTGTTTCAATTGTGCAAGTTCTCGAAAGTGAACTTCCGGGTCAACTCTATCAAATCTATCCATGAGCCTTTTACAAAACTCATCATAGGAATGGATCTCATTGTGTCTTTGTGGTGTCCCAGCATTTCATCCGAAATCATGACTACCCTATCCAGAAAAATTTTCGTACTTTTAAAATAATGGGTCATTTTGTGTTTTTATTTGCTTGAAAGTTCTTGTATTGCGGCAAGATATTCCCAAAGAGCCATATTAGCCTTTTTCGCCAAATACTCAAATGCCCAAAATTGTTTTATTCTGTCGTCGGGATTTTTCGTGGAAAATTTGTATTTAATTATTTTGAGCCCCGTATGAGGCTATTTGCGCTCTGTTTTAACTCTATTATGAGCGAATATGTTATTATTCCTATGACTTTCTAGGAAGGGTTTTAACTTATTTTAAGTTTTGAGCTTTATTTGTAACTTTTGACAATTTTTCGTGTTTTTGTGTTGTCCTATTTCGTTTTCTGTGAAATTTCTCTAGAACAATTCCTTTGCCGGGTAAGCCCAATTTTTGGCCTGGAGCAGCTGGAAAACATATACACACATTATGCCCGGAGGAAGTCACCATCGGAGGTCTGGATCACTGGGAAAAAGCGAAGTCGTTTGATAAAGAAAAACCCCTCTGCGGGAATGGGCGCATTTTTCGAAAACAAAGGATTTAAGCTGCAATGGGAAAAATAGAAGCCACAGCAGGGTAGGAATTTTATACCGCCACAGGATACTTTTTCCGTGTTATAAAATTCACTTAAGCTGCGGTGGGAAAATTAGAAAGAAAGCGGTGGGATTTTATCACTCGCCTTTGCAGGTACTTTTTCCCGTGATAAACTTCACTTAAGGTGCAATGGGAAAATTAGAAGAGAGGCGAGTGGGATTTTATGCCTACCTTGCGCAGGTAAATAATCCGATTGTCAAAGTCAAATCACTTAAGTGGATCATGGGATTTCGGGGCTGCCTTGCAGGTAAAAATCCCATTGTATCATCTTTCCTCTTCCTTCTTCTTTCTCCGACAAAGTAATTAAGTGATTGGTTTAAAAGCCATTACTTGAAGAAGTCAACTACTTGGAGATAGGTGGCACGTGCAAAGAGTAGAAAATTCTATTTTCAACATAAATCATGCATATCACGCAAAGAGGAATTCGAGAAGGAAGAATGCCAATTGTTTCTTTCCGACTTCCACATGTGCCAATTCAACTAAAGCTTCCAACTTGTAATTGCCCTCTACATTCTATAAGTAGAGGAAGAACCTTCGGGTTAATCGATCGAATTTGAAGCAATCTTGTGTTCTAGACTTTATGCTGAACCCCTGAGAGCAACTTGGAGCAAAGGAATACAAAGGAGCAGGTTTCCGAGAACTTTGTGTCACGGTGTACTTTGTTTCTTGCTTTTAATCTTAGATCTCTAAGTAAACTTTGTGTTATTTTAGATCTGGATCTAGAGCTGCCTTTGTTTTATAATTCTGTGTGTTCATATCTATTAAGTTTCTTCTATGTGCATGTAATTAGCTCTGCTATCTACTAATTGGGATGCACATCTTCCCCATTTCTTCTCTGTATTTCCTTTACTTCTTTCTTCTATAACTTTCCTTTCTTAAACAGCTGCTTACTTGTTGCAGAACTTCTTAGTTATGGTTCATGAACTAAGTGGTTAAAGTAAAACCCCTGATAGATAATAACACATTTTTATTGACAAATCTGACACGGGAGCCTCACCGGTTAAATGAGGGAGATTTATCTCATGACTGCCTAGGTTTGATGCTATGCAGAAAATCTAGCCAACACTTTGTGTCGTCAATCCATGGAACCACCACTCATGAGCAATCCCCTCTAGGTGAAGGGTTACAAATTTGATGGCATCATCCTCCATCATAGGCTTCAAGGAAAAATATGTATCCAACTTTTGGATCCATGCCCTAGTTGTCCCCTTGGTCGATCCATCAAAAGTAGAGAAGGTCATCTTCCCCAACACATTCTCGCACCTCCTTTTGTGGCATATGTTGTCTTGGCTCTGGCCTAGACCTTCCTTTGCTCACGCCAATGAACTCGACAAGTGTAATGGCCTCATGTATCTCCCTGGAAGTGCCATATACTCTTCATAGCTTGTGGCAATGCTTTGCCCCATAGAGGGCCTTGCTCCCGCCTCCGGAATGGCTTCTTCCCTTGGAAGGAAAGTAGGCCTCGTGGCTGATCCCAAAGGAGGTTGTGAAATATTTTCTCCGTGATAGGCTTCCTTCTCCATTATGAACCCTAGGTTCATGAAATATTTGAAGGGATAGGGCTAGGAGGTCCATGGTGTCTGCCAATCTCTCTTGCCCTTCAATAAGCTTGTCGATCTTGGCTTCTTGAG
Source organism: Taxus wallichiana var. yunnanensis (assembly GCA_018340775.1). Taxonomy (NCBI): domain Eukaryota; kingdom Viridiplantae; phylum Streptophyta; class Pinopsida; order Cupressales; family Taxaceae; genus Taxus; species Taxus wallichiana. The sequence continues at coordinate 193,824,447 of CM031239.1, forward strand.
GATCCTGGTGAGCCATACTATCCTCCTCTCTTGGTTGGTCTGCTTTCTTCTCTCTCCTCGATGCAGAGAAGAAACCGTAGACACCCAAAAATGCATGCTTATTTCCAGTTTATCCTTAGTTATTCACATCCCTTAGAATTGATTAATTAAATTAATTAATTCATACACATTCTATCATACCCTTTGGAATTGATTAAATTAATTCCTAAACCTTTAGCTAACTTAATTAAACATTTATTTAATTAAATGGTTAATTATTTACTCCACTTCATAGCTGATTAAATTACTTATTAAATTGCAAAATAAATCAATTTTCTTATTTGGACTCCACTTGGACTCCACTTCACTATCCTAGTGACTCCACTCCACTTCTAGAATCCTACAAAGGTGGGGGCAATAAAATTGCATGTACAACCACTTTCTCGAATGAAATATTACTACCAACCAAATAATCATTGCCCCTTCAAAGCTGCAACTGCACAGACCAAATCCACTTGCTATTTTAGGAAATGCATTCATGATCCTGGAACTCATTCAAACTATGATCCAATTTTCTTGGCCTCTCCTCTTGTTATAAAAACATGCAATACTCTTCACAATAATGGTTGGAGAATATTGGGAAAGGCTAAAATCTACATATTGCAAGCTTCCATGTGTCCAAATTGTGCTCATAACACTGTCACTTCCACATTCGAAGATCAATTGAAGAGTATCCACAATCCAATTGTTTACAAGATTCTACAAGTTTAAACATTTCCACAATCTTATCGAGGTTTGCAAGAGAAACTTGGAGGAAAGGTTTGTTGTTGTGCTAGCTTATTTTTCACTTCGCTAAGTTTTTTGTGCTTACATTCGCACACCCAATGACTTGGAGCACAATATCAACATACAAGGAAAAATCAATCCACAATAAAATAAAAATATATCAATCATTACACCTTACGTCCTTCATCAGTCTTCGTGATGAGCCCATACTTATTACTAGTAGTATGTGACTGGGAAAGGAGGTAGGTATCCTTACTCACCTATGTTATGTCTTCGGTGTTGAACCCTTTCCTATTACTTGGTGGCATGGGGAAAGATGTAGGGGTCATTTAAAAAAATCGAACAAAATAAATCCTTCAGAAAATCTGAATCAAAAGTGCTTACTCATACACATCCCAATAAGTTGCTTGTTAAGAGAGACAATTCCTTCAACCGGATCTTGTCAATCAGTAGGCCATCAATGGATCTAAGTCTAGTCAAAACCTATAAAGTGAAATCATCTTGGAATTGGTCAAGTAATCTTGACTGGAGATGAGTCACATTTTCCGAATGGATCATTGTACACCTTGTGTCTTAGCATCCATCATCTTCATTTTCATATCACTATTCTCCTAGTTCTCACGTCCTTCTTGGCTCTCGGTGGTGAGCCCTCGCATCTTCCTAGTTGCGTGGAGTCATGAGTGGAGTGAGACATCCTATCACTATATCATCTACATTCTTCCAATGGAATGAAATGCTTACAATTGTTTGAACATGAGTTCAGACGGTGCACCCTTTTACCGAGTCAAAAATCTAAAAACATTCAAATATGTTTCAAAATCCAAAAATATTGACATGTGTTTCAAAAACATTCAAACAATCCCAAAAGCGGCAAAAACCAAAAACAATATAAAATCGACAAAAACAAAACATTCAAAAAATGTTTGACAATATCTCAGTAACTAAATAACACAATTCAACAATATCGCCATTTGATGGAAATTTCTACCGATCATTCGGATCATCTTCCGATAATCACTTTTTTGCTCGTGGTGTATAGGGCAACCAATTAATTACCCTTTTCGATAATTTTCTAATTTCACCTCCCCGGGTGAATTGATAACATACATCGAAATTCTCAAGTCCCGGGCAAATTGATTGAGGGGCAAAAAATGGTCCCGAAATTTTCTAACTCTCTGTCCGGGTTGAAAAGAACAAGCTTTGAGAAAATGCGAGAAAGTTGTTTCGGAAAATAAGCTTGGGCGAAAAAAAATTGTGAAAATCGGCTAAGTCCTAGTCCTAAGTCCGGGACATTTGGGACGAAAAGGCGCAGATCGGCCGAAAAGCCTACGGGCGGCCCAAACAACAAAGGGACATACGGGACAAATGGACGTGAAATGCCCGAATCGGCCGAAAGAAAGAAAATTTGTCCAAGTCTTTTATCGAGAGCAAAGCGGGACAAAAGTATGCGAAGGACCCGAACCGGCCGGTTCGAAAAGCAGAAACTTCAAAGCACAAGGACAAGTGGGACAAAGGGACAAAGGGACGCGGGCAGCCGGCGGAGCAAAAGCCAATCAAATCACGCCATGTGTCACCAAAGAAAAGGGACGAGGAAGCCCATTTCGGGCGGATCGGAGGATCTGTCCCACGAAGCTTTGGGACATCCGGGACAAAAAGAGCGCGGTGGATGCGAAAATCCAGCGAGGCCGTGGACGAATCAGCGGCATGACACGTGTCGCCAAGGAAAAAGGTCCAAAGTCAAAGGGGCAAGGTTTGAGCGCAGCTCAAGCCAATCAGTCGAGACGAGGACACGTGTCAATGGAGCAGGAGGAAGTGCGGAGCCAGGGAAAGATTTGGGAAATTTGGCTAAGTTCAGCCAAAGAGCTAAAAGCGCAAGTCTACTCCGCGCCCGTGTCGACCAATCAATCGCATGCCACGTGTCCCAGTGGCGGGGCGCGGAGGAAAAGTAAAAATGTTCGAATCATCAAAAAGTCAAAGTTTTCAAGGAAAACCCGCTAGGGGACAGTCGAGAGAGAGAGAATAACATATCCAATCAGCACGTGCCACGTGTCATCCAGGTGGCAGAGCGCGGGAAGAAATTTAAAAATCCGTTTTCACTTTGTTTTGTGCCCTAGATCTTGAGATCTCCATATCTTTCGATCCAGAGCTCGGATTGCACGTTCTTTATATCAGCGGAAAGCTTGTGAAATTCTCTACATGATTTGGGGTTAATCTCGAGTTTTGGTGTAGTCGGAGGAGAAAATCGAGAAACGGATCGACGCGTGTTCATGGCGAAGTGACATTCTAGCGTGACAGATTTAATGCGAGAATGGGTCGCCTTCTCCTGTATTTCGGTCAAAATGACAGGGTATGGGTTTGTAAGGTCCCCCATGCCGTTTTAATGCATCTCTGATCAAGGAGGATGGGCTCCCATGTTTTGTACGTTTTTCTATCCCTGGGCTCGACCCACCTTTGTAAAAGCCAAATTTGGCTCATTTCTAAGGAGGGAACATTTCTTTGGATAGTAGGCTTGTTCTTTCACCTGTAACAAGTGATTTTTGCAAGTATCAAACCTCTTCTAAAATTGTAATGGTTTTTACGCCTTTTAATGTTGTAATACAAGGATTTTGGCAGTGTAAATGACAATACTGAGCTCTGTGATCGAGTTTTCGAGTCCTTTGTTTGTGTTGTTTGTTTCATTTCAGACCTTTGATTACATCTCATCAGCTTGTGCATGATGTCTTATGTTGCATTTTTATGATCTGTGTCTATCTCTGAGAACAAGAAGTGTTCACCACTCCTCCTTTGGTGTATCACCTGTTAGTTTAGTTTCATTTTTGCACTTTCTATCTCTGTCTCCTTGGATTTTAGAGTAGGATTAGGTTTCAAACCTCTGTAGTTTTGCAAATATAGATCTAAATCAGAGGAGTTTGAGGAACCAACCTCTAATCTGGAGATTCCTCTCTCAGTTTCACAAGTCCCCACACTTGGAGAGAGGTTTCCATGTTGTGCAATCACACTGGATGCTAGAGTGATCAACCTAGAAGCGATCGCATCCGGGTCTTTGTGATTGCAACAACGTTTTGGCACGCCCGGTGGGACACTAGAGGTCTCATTTTTATTGCAGCAAAGTTGATATGCATCTGCTGCAATTTTCTTGCTTATAAGAGCTATTATTTGCATATCTGGCGACTCCAAGGGGAAGAATCAACTGGTTTCAGCAATGCAGGCCTGAAAACTCATGAGAAGAATCACCACAAGGTCAAGAGTTGGAGAAGAAGTGTTGTTTGAATACCTGCAGTTATCTCCAAGAAGAAGGCAAAGAGGAAGAAGGATTCAAGGTCTCCATCTCCACCAAACAGAACTCTCTCAACTCCTCCACACTGACAGGCCTTTCATTCGAGTATCTGAGGGCTTTAAGACCGATTAGAATGGCTCAAAACAACCCCTACGTCAACTTTACGCAAGGCAAAGCAGCCCACTTGCTCTCAATGCACAACATCCAGTTCTATTGCGGCCTTGAAGAACATTCCCTACTTCTTGGAGAAAATCGAGACTACTCAGGTGATCATGTTAAAGATATTGCTAACCTTTGTGCGATTCATGAAATCAATGAAATGCAAGTGGTGTCAAGTTCTTGGCATCTTCCTTCAAAGGTAAAGCATTACTGATGGTTTAGGAGCCTTGGAGCTGGTTCTATCAAAGCTGGAATCAGTTGTGTATTGCACTTCACGAGCAATTTGGAGAGAAGGGAGACAACTTGTCTCTTTTGGAGCAGCTAACAACTATCGAGAAAGCCCCAACGAGCGGTGGTGACTTGACTTCAGATTTCAAAGGTCTTGGGATAGAATTCTAGTGGCAGTCAGGCCAATAACAGGAAGGTGCTTTTCTATATTACCTTAAGGCTTTGAATTCTGATATTTCTATGTTAATTCAATCTATGGGAGGCACAACCTTACCTGCTGCTTATAGCATTGCCATTAGAGCGGAAAGCTGTCTTATTCAAGTGGTAAATTGGCTCCTAGGCCTCCCATGCCCTTGTATCCAAACTTAGAAAATCCAAGCACTAGTCAAACACCCACTTTGGCTCCTGTTCCTACGCCTAGAAATCAAAGTTCAAGTGAAACTTCTACTTCATCCTCTAGTGCTTCAAATGAACTCCAAGAGGTCATGAAACAGTTGCAAAACCTAGGCAACGAGCTGGTTACTCTCAAGAGACAGCAAGCCCAAGGTTTCAGACCTTCTTATCAACCCCAAGCTCAGCCTAATAGGCAGCCATACCAACAAAATAGGTCACCAACTCAGGCTGCAAATCAAAATCAAAGCCAAGTAAGGCCTCCCGCTAATAGGCCATTTCAGCCCTATAACCCCAATGTTGTATCTGCTTCAAAAGCATTAGTGCCAGTCCAAAATAACATGGCCCAAGAATATGATTGGTGTTTCCCGTGTAGTCAGCCACACAACCAATCAATGTGCTTTAACGGTGCATTAAATCAAGCCCTGATGGTGCAAACCGTCAGTGGGTCGCAAGAGTCCAGCCACGAAGGAGATCAGCAGCAGGAAGCATCTCAGCAAGGGACATCTCCGAATGAAACTACTCTTGTCAATTGGCAGGCTGAAGATTTCTGTGGTATGAATCAAATACCCTCTCAGAGTGTTGCAGCCAACACAAGGTCAAAGAGAAGAAATTTGGGTGAAGAACAGCCATTGGCCCCAAGTAGTTCACGACCTTCTGTCACTCCACAAGGTGTTGGCAAACAAAATGCATTTCCAAACACGCGAGGAGCACCCAAACCAGCTCTAAACCAACTCGGATGCGATTGTTTGCTGCCCACGTGCAAGGAATGAATGCGCAAGCTAGGGACAGCGAGAGGATGCTTCATCCCCATTGACATCATTGACGGATGAAGAAGACAAATGTAAACATATCAATGTGGGAATCACTATCCATCCTAGGCCAAAGAGATTTGCTACAAGCTGCCATGAGGAATTTGGTCAACTTCAAATCAACGAGGTCCAAATGCAAGAAAAGGTACTCACAAATGCTGCCCGACTGAAGGAAATCATGGAGGTCAACAAGGTAAAATGTTGAAGCCCCCTCCATTTTATGTTTCATTGATCATAGGAGATGAGTTGGTACATAATTGCATGATTGACTGCAGGGCAAGTAGTTCAAGTAATGCCCAAGCAAATAGCTGATCAGCTAGGGCTTCAATATGAAGTCATCTCGAAGGGTGTAGTGCGATTAGGCGGGACAGCGGTGTGACAACGGTTGGAGTAATCAGAGGTTTGAGCCTCACACTTGCAGCATGTCCCAACGTAATAGTGTTACAAGATGTGTCGGTCATAGACTGCCACCACTCTTTGCATTGTGTTTGTCGAGGACTTCACGGCCAAGATTGGAGGGTATTTGTCTGCATTGATTGGTCACACATGCTATTGAGAACAAGGTATGGAACCAAGGCCACAATCAGTCGAACCTATTGCGAACTTTCACATTGAGCCTTACACTACCAGGCCAAATTAATGCCAATTGCTCGGCATTTGATCAAGAAGATCACCCTAAGCATTGATGAAGCTGACACAAGGTTGGAAGCATCCCAGATTTGACTCTTGATGAATGGGCAAGCAAGGTGCATGCTTTTGATCCTATCGAAGTAGAAGAATCGAGCTAGGAGTTTATTGTTTACATGAAGAGGATCAACCTCTCCCCAGCATCACCAAGCGAGATCATAAGGACAAGAATGAAGTATGGCAATTGTTCTTTGATGGATCAAGGAGTAGACAAGGTGCAGGAGGAGGAGCTATGCTCATTTCACCACAAGGTATAAGGTATTACTCAGCCTTCCGTTTCAGTTTTCTGTTCAAACAACACGGGTGAGTATGAAGCCTTAATTCATGGACTCCACACTGGGCAATGAAGAAAGGCATCAGGAATTTACAAGTATTTGGTGATAGTGAGCTGGTCGTAAACCAAGTCAAAGGAAAAATGCTGCCAAAAATGATTTGCTTAAGTGCTACAAAAATCGGGTATGGGATCTTATTGAAGATTTTGAAGCTTTTAGCATCAATTCCATCCCAAGAAAAAGAATGAAAGCCACTGCAGGACTTGCAGCAATTGGGGCTGCATTTGATGTTGTAGAAAGTATCAAAAGTGAGAAATCTCAGCCTCATATCAAATTGGTTGTGAGACCAGCTGTTCCGGATAACAACACAAGTTGGCAAGTCTTCGAGAATGATCAGCAAATTGTTAATTTCCTACAAGAAGAAGCTGAGTTCTCGCCGAGAAATCAAGACAAATTTGAGCGGCGAGCAATATGGTGATCAAGTAGTGCATTTGAGAACCAACAAATTACCAAAAGGCCTCATAACCTTGGAGTCGATCTTGACCGAATGATCGAGTTCGGAAGGAGAAAGTGAACATTCAAGTAAAGGGTGAAGATTCTGAGCCTATTTTAGTGGGAGAAAGCAAAACATTGCAGATTGGCAAAGTAAGTACCTCACAAGAGAAATTTGATTTTGTTCAGCTTTGTCAAGAATTCCCAGATGTTTTTGCTTGGACTTACAAAGATCTGAGAGGTTTGACCCGAGTTGGCACAACATACTATTGGTGGATCCGGAATCCAAGCACATCGAGGCAAAAGCAAAGGCCAGTGAATCCCCATATTGAACCTCTAATGAGAAAAGAGTTAAGCAAGCTTATTGAGGCCAGTATCATCTTCCCCATCAAACACTCAAGTTGGGTCGCCAACTTAGTCCCAGTCAGAAAGAAAAATGGAGAGATCAGGTTGTGTGTCGACTTCAGAGATTTGAATAGAGCCTCTCTCAAGGATCATTATCCACTCCCTTCCATGGAGCAAATATTGCAGGTGGTGGCTGGTTCAGAAAGGTTTTCACTACTTGATGGCTACTCAGGCTATAATCAGATTATGGTGAAGGGAGAAGACCAATTCAAGACAGCCTTCACAACTAAATGGGGCACATATGCTTCAAGAAGATGCCATTTGGGCTATGTCAATGCTGGTGCTACCTTTCAAAGGGCAATGGACATGGCATTCAAAGGCTTGATCAACAAGATAGTGCTTTGATATACCTAGATGATATCACTGTCTTCTCAAAGAATGCAGCAGACCATCTCTTTCACCTCAGGCAAGTGTTTCAGAGGTGTAGAAAGTTCGGAGTGTCTTTGAACCCCAAGAAGTGCATCTTTCTTGCACATGAAGGAAAACTTTTAGGCCATATTGTCTCCAAAGAGGGGACTAGCAATTGATCCGAGAGAGGGTTGAAGCCATAAGAGCACTACCATTGCCAAGTCAAGAAGGCTCTTCAAAGTTTCTTGGGAAGGATAAACTTTGTTCGGAGGTTTGTCCCAGTTTTGCAGCCCTTGTCAAGCCCATCACCAAAATGTTAAAGAAGAGCATGGCTTTTAAGTGGACAACGAAGGCAAGGAGAGTTTTGAAGCAATCAAAGAAGATATCTCTCTCGGCACCAACTCTCATCAACCCAGACTTCTCCAAGGATTTCATCCTCTATGCATTTGGAGGCGATGACACTATTTCTGCCATTCTAGTACAGCAGAACAAAGATAATGATGAGCAGCCGATTGCCTTTTTCAGCCAGAGCCTAGATGACTGCGAGGTGAGGTACTCTTTTATTGAAAAGCATGTACTTGCAGTAATCAGAAGCTTGAAGAAATTCAAGCATTTAGTCTCAAACAACAAGGTCAGTTGCTGGTCTCACATCGGAGTTAAGGACTTCCTCCTCAACAAGGATTTGAATGAGAAAAGGGCAGGTTGGATCACCGTGTCATGGAATATGACATTGAGATCAAGATCACCAAGCTGGTAAGAGGGAAAGGATTGTGTGAGCAGCTGGTTTTGGGGAAGCAAAAGGAAGTATGCAACGAAGAAGAGGCTGTTTTTTTGTGCAGTCCGGGACAGCTATGAACCAAGTGGCAATCAAGAAGAAGACAATGCTTCCCCCACTCCTTGCTGGACCCAAGATATTATGCACTTCCTAGGCACAGGCCTATGCCCTCCGGAGATGAACAAGACCCAAAGGAGACACTTCAGGTTGCAGGCTGTTCCGTATGCCATTGCTGATGGAGTTTTGTTCAAAAAAGATGTGAATGGAGTTTCTTTGAGATGCATTAGCACAGTCAGATTCAAAGGGTGTTGGAAGAGTTTCATGATGGACCAGCTGGTGGTCATTTTGCACCAAGAGTGACAGCTCTAAAAATCATGAAGGCTGGTTATTATTGGCCTAAAATCTTCAGTGATTGCTATGCATGGATCAAGAGGTGTAAGAATTGTGCATTCTTCACAGGAAAAGAGAAGTTTGCTGCCCTTCCATTGCATCCAATCTCAGTTGACCAGCCATTCATGCAATGGGGTTTGGACTTCATTGGAGTCATTAACCCCAATTCGAGCCAAGGGCATAAATGGATTTTGTGACCACCGAGACTACTTCACCAAATGGGATGACGTAGCACTCAAAGAGGCAAATGAGTCTAGCATCTTAGACTTTTATGAGGGAATAACAACCAAATTTGGTGTACCTGCCTACAATAATCTACGATAATGCATTGGCATTCATTGGATCTAAGGTGTGAGTGGGCTGTCAAGAGCGGTATTTACCTAAGCACTTCATCGAACTATTACCCTCGGGGTAATGGCCGAGGCCGAGTCTACAAACAAGAACATGTTGAAGATCATTAGGAGGACTCTTGATGAGAATCGAGGTCTTGGCATACCAAACTGAAATCAGCCTTATGGGCTGATAGGATAACTCCCAAAAGATCCACGGGTAACTCTCCATTCGGGCTTGTCTACATGGAAGAGAGGTAATCTTGCCCATGTCACTTGAGTTGCCAACATTGGAACTCATGAAGCAGCTGGAGTTACTTGAATTTGAGCCCATGGAGGTGAGATATGCGAGTTGATGGAGCTGCAAGAGATCGAAATCAGGCATCCCAAGCAATGGAAAGGATCAAGCTTTGATCAAGAAGACCTTTGATAGAAAGGCCAAGGATAGATCTTTTCAAGTTCGAGATCTAGTGTTGAAATGGGATGCGGACAGAGCAAAACCGGGAAGGCATTCAAAATTTGATGCCATTTGGAGTGGCCCATATGTGGTCACAAAGTGCAAGGACAGCAATGCTTTCCAATTAGCCTCACTGGAGGGTGAAGAACTGCAGATTCAGTCAATGGAATCTATCTCAAGCGTTGCTTCTAGAGGAGGTTCACTACCCTTGTAAATATTAGATTAGATTTTCTTTCCTCCAGTGCTTGTGCACATTGTTTCTTGTAGGTTAGTCTTGTTTTCCCTAAGTGCTTTGCATAGCTTGCTGTCCATGGAGATGTTTAGCAATCCTTGCTTTCATCGGGTAACATTCCATCTTCCTCCTTGCACATTCTGAGTCAGTTAGGGTCCTAAGCAGAATATTCGATGACTCCATGCCCAATGGACTGCTTCAGGCAACTGGTCTTTTCATCTAGCAGGCAGATGACCCCACTGAGTCGCCAAATTGTTATCCAATTTCACCCCCCAGGGTTGAATTGATAACATACATCAGGATTCTCAAATCCCGGGCAAATTGATTGATCCGGGGCAAAAATCATGTTTTAGGGTCCCCTCGAAAATTTTCTAACTCTCTATCGAGGTTGAAAAGAACAAGCTCTGAGAAAATGCGAGAAAGTTGCAGAAAATAAGCTTGGGCCAGAAAAAATTGTGAAAATCGGCTAAGTCCTAGTCCCAGGGACAGTCGGGACATTTGGGACGAAAAGGCGCGGATCAGCCGAAAAAGCCTACGGGCGGCCCAAACAAACAAAGGCACATCTGGGACAAATGGACGCGAAATGCCCGAATCGGCGAAAGAAAGAAAATTTGTCCAAGTCCTTTATCGGGAGCAAGCGGGACAAAGTGCGAAGGACCCGAACCAGCCGGTTCGGCCGAAATAGGAAAACGGCCTGACAAGGACAAGTGGGACAAAGGGACGCGCGGACGCGGATAGCCGAAGAAGCGAAAGCCAATCGGATCACGCCACGTGTCACCGGGCAAAGAAAGGGACGAGGAAGCCCATTTCGGGCGGATCGAAGGATTCATCCCGAAGCACTAGGACATCCGAGACAAAAAGACGCGGTGGGCGAAAATCCGGCGAGGCCGTGGGACGAATCACGGCATGACACGTGTCGCCGAGGAAAAAGGTCAAAAAGTCAAAGGGGCAAGGTTTGAAGCGTTGGCTCAGCCAATCAAGATGGGACACGTGTCAATGGAGCGAGGAAGTGCGGAGCGAGGGGAAAGATTTGGGAAATTTGGCTAAGTTCAGCCAAAGAGCTAAAAGCGCAAGTCTACTCCGCGCCCGTGTCGACCAATCAATGCATGCCACGTGTCCCAGTGGGGGGGCGCGGAGGAAAAGTAAAAATGTTCGAATCATCAAAAAGTCAAAGTTTTCAAGGAAAACCCGCGGGACAGTCGAGATGAGAGAATAACATATCCAATCAGCACGTGCCACGTGTCATCCAGTGGAGAGCGCGGGAAGAAATTTAAAAATCCGTTTTCACTGTTTTGTGCCTAGATCTTGAGATCTCCATATCTTCGATCAGAGCTCGGATTGGCACGTTCTTTATATCAGCGGAAAGCTTGTGAAATTCTCTACATGATTTCGGGGTTAATCTCGAGTTTTGGTGCAGTCTGGAGGAGAAAATCGAGAAACGGCTCGACGCGTGTTCATGGCGAAGTGACATTCCGGTGACCAGATTTAATGCGAGAATGGGTCGCCTTCTCTGTATTTCGGTCAAAATGATAGGGTATGGGTTTGTAAGGTCCCCCATGCCGTTTTAATGCATTTGCAGATCAAGAGAGGATGGACTCCCATGTTTTGTACGTTTCTGTCCCCAGGCTCGACCCTTTACCTTGTAAAAGCCAAATTTGGCTCATTTCTAAGGGGGGAACATTTCTTTGGATAGCAGGCTTCTTCTTTCACCTGTAACAAGTGATTTTTGCAAGTATCAAACCTCTTCTAAAATTGTAACAGGTTTTCTACCTTTTGATGTTGTAATACAAGGATTTTGACAGTGTAAATGACAATACAGGCTCTGTGATCAGTTTTCAGTCCTTTGTTTGTGTTGTTTGTTTCATTTCAGACCTTTGATTACATCTTATCAGCTTGTGCATGATGTCTTATGTTGCATTTTTATGATCTGTGTCTATCTGCAGAACAAGAAGTGTTCACCACTCCTCCTTTGGTGTATCACCTGTTAGTTTAGTTTCATTTCTGCACTTTCTATCTTTGTCTCCTTGGATTTTAGAGTAGGATTAGGTTTCAAACCTCTCGTAGTTTTGCAAATATAGATCTAAATCGAGGAGTTTGAGGAACCAGCCTCTAACTGAGATTCCTCTCTCGGTTTAACAAGTCCCCACACTTGGAGAGAGGTTTCCATGTTGTGCAATCACACTTTGGATGCTAGAGTGATCAACCTAGAACCCCGATCGCATCCGGGGGTGTTGTGAGTCTCAAATGCAACAACAATTAGTTAAATTAATTAATTCATACACATTCTATCATAGCCTTTGGGATTGATTAAATTAATTCCTAAACCTTTAGCTAACTTAATTAAACATTTATTTAATTAAATGATTAATTATTTACTCCACTTCATAGCTAATTAAATTATTTATTAAATTGAAAAATAAATCTATTTTCATATTTGGACTCCACTTGGATTCCACTTCACTATTCTAGGCACTCCATTCCACTTCTAGAAGCTTCTACAAAGGTGGGAGAAATAAAATTACACATACAACCACTTTCGCATGAAATCTTACTACCAACCAAATAATCATTTCCCTTCAAAGATGCAACCGCATTGACCAAATCCACTTGCTTTTCAGAAATGCATTCATGATCCCTGGAACTCATTTAAACTATGATCCACTTTTCTTGGCATCTCTTGTTATAAAAATATGCAATACTCTTCACAATAATGGTTGGAGAATATTGGGAAAGTCTAAAATCTTCATATTACAAGCTTCCATGTGACCGCATCCGCCCAAGTCTCATAAATCAGGACCATTCAACTTTCCTAAACATGGACCTCTCTGCGCATGAGTCCATTCAGAAACTCTCGTCTGCAAAACTCAAGAAAAATCAAAAAGCATAAAAAGAGAATAAAAATCCATATCAAACCCATCCTTAAAGCACTATTTGAAAATAAAAAGCATAGAAGAAAAAACATCTTATCCACAAGTACTCTCCACACTAGGGGAGGCCGTTTGCACAATCAATTCATTTAACAAACAATTTTAATTGCTTGAGTCATTGGCAAATGTCTTAATCATGACATCATCATCTCTCCACATTTTTCTCCTATCCGACACATGTTAATATTTGTTGTCTTAGGCATTGTGTGTTACATGATCTGAACCGATAGTGTCAAAAGAAATCATGGAACACCATTCTCATACCGCATGAGACAAATTAAATAAACAAACCCCGGGAGGATATAGAAAATGCGCTCTAGGTTTAACAGGTAGATTTAAATAATTCATTGTGAATTTAATATTGATTTCGATGATAAATAATTAGGGCAAAACAACTAGAAATTTGTAGATGGAATGATAACAAAATATTGTCTAAAACCACCGTAATTGATTCAAACCAAATCGATTTGATATATATTTGAATTTGAAAGATACAATAATGAACTAGCATGAAGAATACCTCAATCCTGCATAAAACAACTGTAGAATAAGTCGCCCCACTCTAGAAGATGTCTGAATGCCCACTGCTGCAATTTTATTTCTCTTTCTGAATTGTTGGAATGATAAATAACCTGTGAATGCAATGAAGCTCCCTATATAGGAACTCCTCTCACTTGCTCTGGGGTTTCCGTCCACAAGAGGAATAATCCAGAGGGTTTCCGTCCTTGGATTTTGTCTGTAAAAGCTCAGAGCTAACTGTCGGGAAGAAAAAAATAATAATCTGCATAGTGCCGGCACAAGTCGCACTTTTCCCTTATAGCCAAAAAACCCTTCCAAAATGCAAGTCGCACTTTTTCCAAAAGAGCATAATTAATTTTTAATTAATTTATTCCCTCTCCAAAGCAAGTCGCATTTTTGGCTTATTTAATTTCTCCCCAAAACAAGTCGCACTTTTTGCCTAGGAAAGCACATTAAATAATTTATTCATTTATTTCCATGTACTTTCCTAAGTCGAAGTCACTTATTAAGTCTATTAATTCATTATATGTGCTTTAGTGATACTTTATTTTATTTTAAGCACGATATAATAAAATTAATAAACCGAAGTCACCCTTGAAATCACCCTTTGGCCGTCGGGTAGACAAAAAGGGCCAAAGGTCTTCGATCGAACTATTCGAGAAAGAGGGACATTACAGTCCTCCCTTCCCGAGATTGCTTGTCCCCAAGCAACTGTAAAGTTGGATGTTGTAATATAGACTCGCCCTCCCATGTAGCATCCTCTATTGGCAACTCTTTCCACCTCACCAGGAACTCCTGAATAACTCTATTCCTCAATCTCCTCTCTCGGCTATCCAAAATCTCTCTTGGCACTAAATCCAACCTCCCTTCCTCATCCAAAGGTGGTAACTCTGCAGAAGAAACAATGTGCTGCCCCAAAGCCTTTTTCAAGCAAGATACATGAAAGACATTGTGTATCTTACTCTCAGAAGGTAATTCCAGCTCATATGCCACTTCACCAACTCTCCTCAACACCCTGTATGGTCCATAGAATCGCGGCTTGAGCTTTTCAGCTCCACTCTTCTTGAGAGTACTCTATCTGTAAGGCTGAAGACGTAGAAATACCATGTCTCCTACCTCAAATGCTCTCTCCACTCTGTGCCTATCTGCATACATCTTCTGTTGATTAGGCCCGCTGAATATTATCCTTAAGTACCTTAAGGATGTCCTGACTATCCTGTAAACTCTCCTGAGCCTTGGGAGCTCTATTGTCCCCAAACGCCAAATCAACAAAAGATCTCGCATCATATCCATACAATGCTCGGAATGGAGTCATACCAATAGACATATGGTAAGTGGTGTTATAGCAATACTCACATAAATATAGCAACTTTACCCATGCCTTCTATTGTTGTCCTGCAACATAGTTACGTAGATAACCCTCTATCCACTTGTTCACAATCTCTGTCTGCCCATCGATCGAGGGTGATAACTAGTGCTCGGAGTCAACTCGGTGTGAACCAAATGGAAAAGTTCTGCCAAAATATGCTCATAAACCTGCTATCCCGATCACTAATGATGTTCTTCGGAAGTCCATGCAACTTGAATACCTGACGGAAGAACAAATCAGCCACATGAGGT
The DNA here is from genome assembly GCA_018340775.1 of Taxus wallichiana var. yunnanensis. Taxonomy (NCBI): domain Eukaryota; kingdom Viridiplantae; phylum Streptophyta; class Pinopsida; order Cupressales; family Taxaceae; genus Taxus; species Taxus wallichiana. Next base: position 193,839,531 of record CM031239.1, read on the forward strand.
GCCTTAAAGCTGGTAGGGACAGCGAAAAAGTGTGCATATTTTGTCAACCGATCAACTACCGCATAAATGCGATCATTCCCTTGCACCACGGGAAGACCTGTAATGAAATCCATCGAAATACTTTCCCACTTCTGCTCGGAATCGCAATGGCTGTAATAAACCTGCTGGGAAAGTATGCTCTGACTTGTTCTGCTGACAAGTCATACACTCGCGGACATGGCGCAAGACATCATCTTTGAGACCCTTCCAAGAGAATCTCTCTCTAATTTGCTGTATGTTTTAAAATATCCTGGATGTCCTGCAAGTGGTGCATCATGGAAAGCATGCATAATCTTCTCCTTAAGCTCAGATTCAAGAACTAGGTAAATTCTGCCCTTATACAAAATCAAATCAGCTATTACCTTATATCGGCCATCCTGAATTTTTCCATCCATAATGTCACATGCCCAAGTATTTTTGGAATACTCAACTAACAGTTGAGATTTCCAATCTGCTGAAATCTCGCTCAAAGAACATAGGGCAGCGAGATGGGGTTTTCTGGAAAGTGCATCAGCCACTACATTCTTCGTCCCCTTGACATACTCAATGTCAAAATCATATGCTTGGATTCTGCTAACCCATTTTTGTTGCCTCTCATTGAGCTCCTTCTGTTCCAGGAAATATTTCAAGTTGTTGTGGTCGGTTCTCACCACAAATTTCCCACCCACTAAATATTGTCTGAACTTTGCCAAAGCATGCATAATGGCAAGCATCTCCTTATCATAGGTGGAATACAATCTCTCATTATCTCTCAACTTCCTACTCTCGTAGGCAATAGGATGGCGATCCTGCATAAGAACTGCACCAATCCCCAATCCCGAAGCATCACATTCCAAAATGAAAGGGTCGTGAGAAATCTGGAAGAGCCAAAACTGGACAGGTGCTCATAGTTACCTTGAGCCTCTCAAATATTACATGTGCCTCATCTGTCCATCTGAATGCCCCCTTCCGTGTAAGATCTGTCAATGGAGCTACCAGCTGAGAATAGCCCTTCACGAACCTCCTGTAATAACCACATAACCCCAAGAATCCACGCAAATCAGAGATATTCCTGGGTGGTGGCCAATCCTGCATTGCCTGTATCTTCTCTGATGAACCTTGACCCCATTGGCCCCAATGACGTGCCCAAGATACAATATCTCAGTAAGTCCAAATTCGCACTTGGACATCTTAGCAAATAAAGACTGAGTCTCCATTATACTAAGTACCTCATCAAGATGCCTCAAATGCTCATCCCATGTCATCGTTATATATCAAAATATCATCAAAGAAGACCAACACAAACTTCCTCAACTGGTTGTTGAAGAGATGGTTCATACATGACTGAAATGTAGCAGGTGCATTGGTGAGTCCAAATGGCATCACCAAGAACTCATAGTGCCCGTAGTGACACCTGAAGGTTGTCTTGTGAATGTCCTCATCCGAACGCGAATCTGATGGTATCCTGATCGAAGATCAATCTTCGAAAAATAGATAGCTCCATGCAACTCATCTAAAAGCTCATCTATGCGAGGAATGGGATACCTGTTCTTTATGGTTTTCTTGTTTAGTGCACGGTAGTCAATGCACATCCTCATGGTCCCATCCTTCTTCTTCACCAAAACAACTGAAGAAGCAAAGGGACTAGAACTAGGACGGATGTGTCCCATCTCCAAGAGCTCTCTAATGGCCTTTTCTATCTCATCCTTATATGTCTTAGGATGGCGATAAGGCGTAGTCATCACAGGTTTAGCACCCTCCTCAAGCTCTATAACATGCTCAAACCCTCTATCTGGTGGTCTACCTGGAGGAATGTCACCAAACACTGGGCCGTGCTTATCTAGTATGGACTGGATATCTATATGAAAGGGCTGCTCACTATCTGAAGAAGGTTTGGATGAAATGAAACATTGGGCTGCCCATGCAACCTCTCCATGCTGATTATAGATTCCATCTGCGTGCTTTGAAACAACTCTAGGCCCCCATCGAGAGAAGAGCCCTAAGCACAATCTTCTTCCTATCCACCATGAACTCCAATTCCATCCTCTGGAAGTCCTGCACATATCTGCCAAGGGACTGCAACCACTGAATACCCAAAATTGTATCAATCTCACCAAGTCCAATAACATAGAAGTCATCGGTCAATGTGTAGTCCCCCATCTGAATACTAAGCCGCGGAATCCTCTTAGTGCAACTAATAGCAAACCCATCTGCTACTCGTACACTAAACCCCTCAAAATCCTCAACCTGTAATCCTCGCTTCGCAGCCAACCCCTCATCAATGAAGTTGTGCGTAGCTCCACTGTCAACCAAACAAACAATCCGTTGTCCCTTAAGCACTCCCTTCAGCCGAAAGGGATGGTACCTAGAACTCTGAGAGTGTAGCAATAGTGACATCGGATGAATCCAATGCCTCACTCCTCGCCAAGCTCTACTTGGGGCTGCTCCCCCTATGCATCATGGCCGCTGCCCTCATCCTCTGCATCTGTATCTGGTGAGTGATCATCATCCTCATCTGAAATCACCTCAATGAGATGCACCTTGCCTTTACCAAGGCAACGATGTCCAGGCTCCCAATGATCTTTGCAATGAAAGCAAAGCTTCTTCCTCCTCAACTCATTACGAGACTCCTGATCCACCTTAGGAGGTGGTGCACTCTTCTGCTGAATGGTAGAGCGCTGAAATGGCCTGGAGCTCGTGGGAAACTTCTTATTGGGCTGATAAGAAGTGGGCTGGTAAGAAGTGGGGGATGTGTCCAAGTCAATGCCGTCTGGATGGCATCATGCAATGTCCTAGGCTTAAGAGCCTTGACCAATCCTCTCATCCTGTCATGAAGGCCCTCTATGAATAACATCACTACCCTCTTCTCAGGCATCTCTGGAACCATGACTGCTATACGCTGAAATTCGTTGATGTATGAATCAACGTGTCCACTCTGTCGGAGTTGTGCCAAGTCCCTGTAATAAAGCTCCACATCCTTGCGATCAAATCTCACAATCAACCTCTCGTTGAAGTCCCTGTATGACCGCAAAGCTCATGATTCTGTGTAACTAATCCATGGTGCCACCAATCATAAGCCACCCCCTCAAGGTGTAAAGTAGCGAACTGTATAGCCTCTGTTCCCTCATGGGTTTGAGGGTAAGATAGGTGTCGAGCTTGTGAATCCAAGCCCTGACATTGATCTTTCCGCTACCATCAAAAGTGGAGAGGGTTACCTTATTGGTAACCTGCTGCAATTCCCTGTTTTGTTGCGCTCTAGGCCTCCTGTCTGTCCAGCCCTCATGTTATCTCTCCTCTGAGCACAATACTGCGGGAGGGGAAATAACGTCCCTCACATGCTGTGGCAAACTCCTCCACTCATCACTAACTGCCATAATAGTATCCGGAAAAGCTACTTCTTCGGCCGCACCTCAATCTCTGGTGGGTCATCTCTAGGTAGGAAGTTAGGCTGCATAGGCCTATCTGCAGTCCGCGTAGCCCTCCTCTCATCTGTATGAGTGTGCCTCCGCTCATCTGTATGAGTGTGCCTCCGCTCACGGCGTGGCGATCCCCTAACACTCCCGATCTCTGAAGGTGATCTGCTGTGATCCCTGTAACCACTGGCAACTGATATGGATCTATCCCTTCTGCCATGCCTGTCCCGCATGGCCTATCCAGTGCCAACTGTCCAAGGTAGAGCCCATGCGCTCCATAGTCTGTAACAATTGCCTCTGAGTGGCTGCCATATCCCTAATGAAGTCTCTATGGGTCTGCGCATGCTCATCCGAGGACTCTCTCCCGTCTATCACCCATAAAATCCATTTGTCACCTCCTACTGATACCAGCTTCGAGTCGTGCCGCCACGGGTGTAGTATCTGTGTGGACCGACCTCTATGCTTTGCATTCAAAGCTGATTTTTTTAATTACTCTCTGCTTCCCCCACAGTTTAGGAGGATACACTGCTACGATACCCTTTGAAAGATCCCAAACCCCTTTGCACTGAATTTTTATTTTTATTTAAATATTTTATTTTTTTTTTATATATTGCTCAAGCTTGGATCTGAACTGATAATGTCAAAAGAAATCATGGAACACCATTCTCATACTGCACAGACAAATTAAATAAAACAAACCCCGCAAACCGGGTGGATATAGAAAATGCGCCTAGGGTTTAACAGGCAGATTTCCTCATAAATAATTCAGCTGTGAATTTAATATTGATTTCTGATGATAAATAATTAGGGCAAAACAACTAGAAATCTGCAGATGGAATGATAACAAAATATTGTCTAAAACCCAGCCGTAATTGATTCAAACCAAATCGATTTGATATATATTTGAGGCTGAAAGATACAATAATGAACTAGCATGAAGAATACCTCCATCACTGCATAAAACAACTGTAGAATAAGTCGCCCCACTCTAGAAGATGTCTGAATGCCCACTGCTGCAATTTTATTTCTCTTTTTGAATTCTTTGGAATGATAAATAACCTGTGAATGCAATGAAGCTCCCTGTATAGGAACTCCTCTCACTGCTCCTGGGGTTTCCGTCCACAAGAGGAATAATCCAGAGGGTTTCCGTCCTTGGATTTTGTCTGCAAAAGCTTAGAGCTAACTGTCGGGAAGAAAAATAATAATAATCTGCATAGTGCCGGCACAAGTCGCACTTTTCCCTTATAGCCAAAAAACCCTTCCAAAATGCAAGTCACACTTTTTCCAAAAGAGCATAATTAATTTTTAATTAATTTATTCCCTCTCCAAAGCAAGTCGCATTTTTGGCTTATTTAATTTCTCCCCAAAGCAAGTCACACTTTTTGCCTAGGAAAGCACATTAAATAATTTATTCATTTATTTCCATGTACTTTCCTAAGTCGAAGTCACTTATTAAGTCTATTAATTCATTATATGTGCTTTAGTGATACTTTATTTTATTTTAAGTTACACAAAAATATTCAATCATTACACCTTTCGTCCTTCACAGTCTTCGGTGATGAGCCCATACTTCTTACTAGTAGTGTGAGATTGGGAAAGGAGGCAAGTATCCTTACTCGCCTATATTTTGTCTTCGGTGTTGAGCCCTTGCCTCTTACTGGTGGCATGGGGCAAGATGTAGGGGGTCATTTAAAAAAAAAAATTAAACAAAATAAAGCCTTTAGAAAATTTGCATCAAAAGTGCTTAATCATACACATCCCAAGAAGTTGCTTATGTTAAGAGAGACAACAATTCCTTCAACAGATCTTGTCAATCAATAGGCCACCAATGGATCTAAGTCTAGTCAAAACCTATAAAGTGAAATCATCTTGGAATCGGTCAAGTAATATTGACTGGAGATGAATCACATTTTCTTGAATGGATCATTGTTACACCTTGTGTCTTGGCTTTATTCATCTTCATTTTCATATCACTATCTCGTTATTCTTACATCCTTCTAGGATCTCGGTGTTGAGCCCTCGCATCTTCCTAGTTGTGTTGACTCACAAGTGGAGTGAGACATCATATCACTATATCATCTACATTCTTCCAATGGAATGAAATGCTTACAATTATTTAAACACGAGTTTAGATGATGCACCCTTTCTTGAGTTAAAAATAAAAAAACATTCAAATATGTTCAAAATAACAAAAACATTCGAATACGTTTAAAAATACAAAAAATATTCAAATATGTTTAAAACCTCAAGAACATTCAAAAATTAAAAAAACATTCAAATATGTTCAAAAACTAAAAACAGTGAAATATGTTTCAAAATTCAAAAACATTGAAATATGTTTCAAATTACAAAAACAATGAAATATGTTCAAAAACCACAAAAACCAAAAACAACATAAAATTGACAAAAAAAAAAAAAATTCAGAAAATGTTTGATAAAATCTCAACAACTGAATAACACAGTTCAACAATATTGCCATTTGACAACAATCCTTGATCGTTCTAGATCATCTTTTGATAATCACTTTTCTTGCCAACGGTGTATATCTATGCTCAAGGCAAAACAATCAATTACCATTTCGCAATATAACTTTGCTTGGGCACACTTGGATTAAATCCAATACAAATCAAACTTCAATGGGATCCAACAAGAGTGTTTTTGGAGTATCTAAGATCACTCCACTCTTTGGCCTAATCTAATCCTCTTGTGTTTCTAAGCTATCACTTGAGGGCATTCATATCTGTCTAATTCTTCAATGTGGAACACATTAGGGGTGTCATTAGATGTCGTTATTGCAAATTGTGTTGTATTGTTGCTGGTTTGTCAACATTGTGATGATGCTTTTGTTAGCATGTTAGTTTGTTATTTTGTTGTACTTTGTTATTGTAGACCAATTGCAGATGAATTATTAACATTTTAGTTCACATAACTTTGGTGTAGTTAATTCCTGTTCATATTGGGTTTGTTTGACATGCTTGTTTTGTGTTTTTGAATCGCTTGTACATATTGTGTTATCATCCTGGTTTATTAAATAAGCCATGGTGTGTTTTCCTTTTGTTGTGTAGTTCGGTTTGTTTACATTTCTTTGTATTTGTGCTAATTGCAAGTACTTTGTGGACATCATTTCACATACAACATCATCATTTATCCATAATCATCATACATCATGAATAAAAGCTAAGCTATGAACATGGAAGCTAAGCTCCATCTCACATCATCATATCTCCATAATAAATCCGTGTAACAATCACGCCGCTCCCTTTCTTCACTCTTCACCAAAATCATAAATTTCAAAAAAATCCAAATATTCGCAAAATCATAAAAATTGCAAACACATGAAAATATTTCAGCAATTCAACACAATCTTGATAAAATCACACTTTTAACTACTACCCTAGTGATCGTTCCAATCTTACAACTATCACGATACATCATCTTCCCTTTGCATGCTAATATATCATCTTGAGGCAAGTCAAATCAATTGTTTCCTTCGCGATATAACTTCGCTTGGGGCAATCTTGGCTCTCATTCCCTCCCTTGCATTTCATAAGTTTAATGCTGAGGGAAATGATCCTTTTTAACTCTCAGATCAATTTTCAATACGGATCCAACAAGAGTGTCTTTTGGAGTATCTAAGATTACTCCGCTCTTCAGTCTGATCCTATCCCCATGCATTTCATAAGTTTAGTGCTTGGGGGCATTTGCATTTGCTTAATCATCACTGTGGCACGTATTAGGGGCATAGTTAATTGTCTTCTTTTTGAAGTTGTGTTGCATTTTTGATATTTCTTTTTGGACCAATTACACGTATTTTGTTATCATCTTGGCTTCTTTATAGCCATGGTGCATACTTTTACGGTGTATATTGGGTTTGTTTTCATTTTTATCTTTTCTTTGATGTGTGTGTTTGTTTATGCACATAATGGGTTACACATCATGATTCTTTCATAATCATGGTGACAAATCTATTGTGCAACAACAAAATAAGGTTGCTCTAACTTTCACTCTCTAAATGATGCTCATGCTATGAGCACAATCCCTCCCATCCTCCTTCAACATCCTTGTCTTCTTCCTATCAAGTGGCTGTCCACCACTTTGTTGCGCCACCCACCGCTTAAGGGGACATTTCCTTACCATTCTACTCATTGGGGCATCCAAATGCTTCACTGGGGCATATCAAGCAAACCCACCATGTTTCCTTGCCTTGACTTATTAGTCTCGCATGTGTCTACTATCTTTAAAATGCTATTACTTTGTAATAACACTTTAAAGAGGGGCAAATGTAGACACCCCAAAAATACATCATCATTTCCAACTTATCCCCAATTATTCACATCCTTTAAAATTGATTAATTAAATTAATTGATTCATACTTTGAGTATCACAACCCTTTGGAATTAATTAAATTAATTCATAACACACTTTAGCTAGTTTAATTAAACATTTATTAAATAAATGGTTAATTATATTCTCCACTTCATAGCTAATTAAATTAGTTATTAAATTGGAAAATAAATCTATTTTCCTACTTGGACTCCACTTACCGTCCTAGTCACTCCACTCCCACTTCACTTCTAGAATCCTACAAAGGTGGGGGCAATAAAATTGCACGTACAACCACCTTCTCGGATGAAATCTTACTACCAACCAAATAATCATTGCCCCTTCAAAGTTGTAACTGCACAAACCAAATCCACTTGCTATTTCAGGAAAGTGCATACATGATCTTGGAACTCATTCAAACTATGATCCACTTTTCTTAGCCTCTCTCGTTATAAAAACGCAATACTCTTCACAATAATGGTTGGAGAATATTGGGAAAGGCTAAAATTTGCATATTGCAAGCTTCCTTGTGTCCAAATTTTGCTCGTAGCATTGTCGCTTCCACATTCAGAGATCAATCCAAGAGTATCCACAATCCAAATTTCAAAAGATTCCACAATCCAACTTTCAAAAGATTCCATAAGTTCAAATACTTCCACAATCTTATCCAAGGTTTGCAAGAGAAACTTGGAGGAAGGTTTGCTGCTTTGTGTTTGCTTATCTTCCATTTTTGTTGAGTTTTTCGTGCTTATTAGAAACCCTTGTTTCCTTCTTCCATGAAAACCCTAGGATGGGAAGATCAAGCTCGATACCACCGTAATATCCCTTTCGAGGGCTGAAACTGAAAATGAAGAAAATCACACAAACCCAAGTGAAATAAATTCTGATTTTTATAACAATAGTTGTAATATTCTTTAAACCCTAGCAGGGAACTGTATAAGAGCTTAAATTCACCTAAGTAATCATGCACAACAGCTGAAAAACACTTCTAAATAATTATGTCAACTACGACAACCAATATCCATCCAATTTGCAACAAATAAATGGGAAAATCAGCGAAGATACATTGCTATAATTAAATTTGTGACAGCAATAGGGAAGCCAAAAACAAAGACTGAAAACAGTAGATAAATGCCTTAAAAAATAGCCAAATTATGGATTCCGTCCTTATAAATTATGGAGATTCAAGTATATAAAATCAGATATGAATTATGTGCCCTAGAAAACACCAGAACCAATACCAAACCCTAATCACTCCCCTAGAGAAGAGCTCCAAAAATCATGTAAATCTTTTGTAATCCTTCTTTTTGATGTCTTTAATCCAAATCAACAAGAAAATCTTCAAGATATGTCTTTAATGAACCACCATAGAGAGTTTTCGTTTTCCACCAAGCCACAAAGAAGGTTTCCGTCTTCCTTGGATGCCACACAAGAGGGTTTTCATCCTTAAGTTGAATGGTATTGAGCAACTAGCCCAACAAACCAAATGTAGATGTAAAATGCGCCAAAGATGGATTGCAAGTGAAGTTCTTCAATCCCTTTTATACTCCATGCTTGGCGCCAAAGGCCAATTGGAAGAGGACTGACCTCTTAAGCTTCGCTTTATCTTTTAATTGCCTCTTTAATTCCTCCAAACCTAGCCACCCCGCTCTTAAAGGAAAACACTAAAAGAAAATATTAAATCTAATAAAAGAAAATCGTAACAAAGTGCAATTCATTCCCTTGTTTACTTATTCTTCTTAGTCACGGAAAGAGAATGACAAGAAGTCTTCGTTAGGCCTCGGTCGAAAAAGGGGACATCACACACACTACGGACTCCATAACTCTGTCTTTTCTTAATTGTCTCTCTGCAGGGTTTGACACATTGGATTGCACCGCGTGGTTCAATTTAGGAACTTAGAGTTGTGAAGTCTTTTTCCTTTTCGCCAACCCTTTCTCGCTTTACTTGTTGAGATCTCGGTGCCTTTGGATCGCGCCACTGGCACAATCCAGGACCTCGAGCCTCGGAAGTTTTCAACCTTCAACTCTTTTTTGAAGCCATGAGCTCACTAGATCTTGCCATGTGGCATGATCTAGGATCCCCACTAAACCTTTCCTTGACTTCGTGATTTAACACTTCACTTTAAAATGGAGTCTTTGTCTCGCCGAGCCCTTCAATCTGCCGCTTAACTTCATGCTAATAAGAAAACGCCCAACATATAAACACTTTATGCGCTCCTTTTTGAATGAATGTGGTATAAATCTCCAATGCTAAAAACATTGGGCCATTTCAAATACGACTCAATCTGCAACTCTAAGCAAAATAATAAGGTACCTCCACTCACCGGTCGTACTGCCTATAAAGACATGAAAGAACTTTGAGAGGCCCAAAATTTGATCTCAAGGTCCCAAAATTGTCGTGGAATATTTTGGGCACTAACAAAGTACACGTACCTTCACCATCAAATCTACGCAGGTTGTAATAAGTGACAATATCTAGGCCCATCAAATTGTTTTAGCTAGTGTGCTAGTTGCATGAATGATAACCAAGAATTGATTTTTAGTTTGGTTTTTATGCAAAGGATTTAAGGAATTTAAGAATAGTAAGATCTAAACAAAGTAGGAATTTTTAAGGTTCATTAGAGCTTGCATCTTCTGTCTCCTTTGGCCTATACATATAATTGTTTGTATGTTCCAGAAAATGTTGAATCTATCATGTAAAGGTGTCTCAGGATGAAAATGTTCATCTTGGATAGCAATGTCTATAGGTTTTGTCCCTTGTTGGATGATTTTATACCTATGGGAATTCTAAATATGTTCTACATCTAGTCTTGTTCTCAATGTGTCTACATTATGTTCCATTCCATTCTAATTCTTGTATCTTGTTTGATGTTTGAATTCTATAGATTTCCATGTGATAAACCCACCGAATGCCTCCTCTTTTGAGGTGAGTGAGATGTGCAAATAGATTGCTTGTCTCAAAATAAGTGATGCGTGTCCATGTCAGATGTAGCATATAGTCAACATTGGATCACATTGAGGGCTTGTTGTAGGTGGCCACTGTAGAGATCTTGTTCTTGCAAAAGAGTGCATGGTAGAAACCATGTCATAGAGAAATAGCAAAAAACCATACTATAAAACAAGTGTAGAGGAAATCAAACATATAAGTAAACAAGTGTAGAGACAAACAAGCATACAAGTATAGAAGCATAGAAGAAAACAAATGCACAAGCAATGCCACATATGTTAGTGATAACAAAGGCAAAGAGTCACATATAAGAGACACATGAGTGTTGCATACACAAACAAGCATGAGCAAAGGCAACGGAACTTGCAAACAAGGGACACCAATGTGTTGAATAGACAATCTTAGCAAAGGCCATAGGCCACATACATGAAAGCAAGTCATGCAAGCAAACAAGCAAGTGAATACAATAGCAAACGGTAACCCGGAGGCACATAAAATAAGAGATGCTAATAACTGCCAAAGCACGTGTTAGTTGTATTAGTCTGAGTAAATAACATAGAGTACAATATAAAAAGTAAGCATAATGGGAATGTGAAAAAATCACTGTAATAAAACAAGAGCACCCAAGATCATAAAAGATGCCCCTAGATGTTGACTGGCCACTGCATAAGAGGAAAGGTACAACATCTAAACAGTGAATATACCTGTGTATATCCTGTATTATGCTCAAGTACCTCATGAACATATGTGTGTAAAAATTATATAGAGTATGCTATCTATCAAACCAATATGACAAACATCATATACAAAGTAATGAACTGACAAATCAAGTCGTATACAGGTCTTGGTTTTTTGAAAATATATGAATGTTTTTATGCTTATTTGATTATTTGAATGTTTTGGTATTTTTGGGATATTTGTGTTAAAAGCAAGAGCTGCCCTATGACACTGTCAAGAGGGTGGGAATCCAAAACTGTAGGGGTGGGAGGGTCAGACCTCAAATTTGCATTATGCACCCTAGGAGTAGGATGTGTAGTATCTAACCAGGGCTATAAGATACGCTTAGGAGATTTAATATTTGCACTAGAAGGCCTAGGAGAATGTCTGTGAGGAGTAGATCCTCTAGATGTGACATGGGTAGGAGCACTAGGTATAGATGTAGAGGTGGATAGTTTATTAGCAAAAGGATTAGGCAAAGGAGTCTTATATGGGATACCCTTAACCGTAACAACTTGATTGTCATAGATAAATTTAACACATTGATGTATCGTAGAAAGTATATCCTTAAGTGGATGAAGCCAAGGGCATCCTAGAAGCATGTCACAGGAACCAAGGGAAGAGTAACCGTAAAATGTATAGCAATAGTAATAGATCGCACAGTCAGAGGAGAAAAATGTGTCCAAAAGATGTTTTAGTATCAATTTGATAACTATAGCTTGAAAATAGCTCCTTTATCTCGCTTAGGGATGGAAGTATTTTGTTTCAGTAGTTTCAAAAGGTCCATGCAGTTACCAATGGATAAAGACAGAACCCTGGTTTTCTGAAGCAAATTCACTTGGCTTTAGATAACCAGATGAAAAAGGGGGTTTCTCCAAAATCTTCTTAGAATTAAAAGTCGTGGGATTAGATTGAAAGATATATCCTAAAGAAGACACAACAGCATGGGGTTTCAAAACCCTTGTGGGTTTTAGGTCAACTTGAGATGACATAAACACACATGGGTAATATCCACAAAATTAAATATTCTAAAATTGAAGTTTTCTAATAGAAAGAAAAACAAGAAAGATTGAGAAAGAAAGGATTGGTTGTGAAATCCCCAGACTTGAATGGAAAAAATTGTACAAAGGAGCAGCAAAGGAGAAAATCAAAGACAGAGATCTATGCAGGGAAACCTGCAGAAGAACCCAAAGTTGAGAATGAATACCCTACCAGACACCTGGATTCATGCAATTACTGGATTCATTGACTAGCTTTTACCAGCAGATTCCAGGTTGTCTGTTGTTTAGTTTTAGGTTTTAATATAGTCAATTGTATTATTTCAGAAATTCTTAGGTGGCTCCCTCTTGTGCACCCTCTCTTTTTGGGATGGAAGAGGCAATCATGTTTTTACAGTTCTATTTGATAGAAGGTAACTTGAATAGGCCTCTTAGAATGCTTTACATTGATTGTAATTCTGCAATTGATGGTTATATTGCTGACAGTTGCGAAGTTTCACTTTACAGGTTTTCATTGCTCAAGAAGAACGGTGTACAAGCCGAATTTGGGTATCAAATGTTCCAAACTGGATGGCTATATACACTCCTTGTACGAGTGGATTTGTCAGGAATAAGAACAAAGTTATTGTCAAAGCCATCAAGACATCAAAAGATGACAAATGGTGGGCTGGAAGAGAAGTGATTACTGTTAATTTCTTTGCGATTACGGTTCCAGTCGTACTTTTGTTTTATGCCCTGGGCGTGGAATCAGATTTTGAGATGATCCAAATGATAGGTAATGAATTCAATGGCTGCAAGGCGGGGAGTTATTGTTGTCATCAATTTATAAGGCAGAGGCGGAGTTAAAAGATTTTCGAAGAAAAGATAAAGTTTGGGACTATCTTAATGACCAACTCAAGAAATGCAAATTTCCAAAAGATCAAGATGCTGAAGAGGCTCTTACAGCATACCTTTTTCCATATATATTGGGATATAAACAAAAAGCAATGTTTTTAGGCTACATGGTCAATTGTCTTCTATCATCTTATATTGGTCAGAGACAAGTCGAAAATAAAGATGACTACAAGAACAAAAGGCTGGAACTGGCAGGCGAGCTGCTGGGCCGTGAACTACATAGCTTGGTTAGACATTTCCGCAATAGATTGGCCAAAGGAATTCAGAGAGAGCTGTCAGGTATTTTACTTCAGTTTACTTTTATCTATATTGGGCATGTTTTTGGCATGTGTTACCAATGCATTACAGTTTGTTAGTTTTGATCTTGTCAAATGATAAGTATTTGTCATCTCTGACGTGATTACAATTTATAGTCTTATTTTTCTTTTCTTGTGCAGTGCACGGGAATATTAAGTCAACAGATATTTATGTTGATGCTTCAATTATCACGAATGGTCTTGCAAGAGCATTTTCTACAGGAAATTGGTCTCATCCTCATAAATTCAATACCAAATGCACAGGTGTTGTGGCAAGCCTTAAGTCAACAAATCCATTGCAGACTCTGTCTGAGATGCGTAGATCGCGTCTGAGGGTTCAATATGCTGCAAAGCTAGGGGATGCCAGATATCCGTAAGTTATCTTTCTCTTAGCTTTTAGGATCCATGGAAGGGTGACAAGTTAACAATATATTTGTCTCTATTACTTTTTTCAAGATGAAATGGATTTGTTACAAACAGATTGGTGTTCATCTGAACGAAAGGAGGTTCCTGGAAAAATACAATGGCCACCACTCCACTTCCATGCAGATAACTGATGTTTGTTGCTAATCTGTTTGATAAAATTAGATGCAAGAATATTTTTCTTATATTATATTAGTTTATTTGTATAAATTCTTATGGAATTGTGCACCTATTTTAAGATCCCAACTTGATGACTTAAGATAGCTTTTCAGATGTGAGCTGTGGTTATAGAAAAATTGTTCCAGAGAAAGAATACTGTTTAGGCTAGTAGGAAAATAGAATTTGCAAATAAAATTTCATAATTCACTCTGTTACAGATGAGAACAATTGATATTAGATAAATTTACATGTGTTGCTGATGAACATGGTAGGAGTAACAGCAATAAGAGAAATAATGACCTGTGAATAAAATAGCTTTCTGCCATCATGCACCCTCTGATTTAACAATTCATCAGCCAGAATCTTAGCACATAGAATGAATAAAGAGATATGCACATGTACAATTTTTTTGTCTTATGAGATAGGCTTTGTGTTCAATTTGGTTGTCCCCATTGTTGTTGGTGTGTAATTCAGTCTTTGCACAAATTTGGTCAACTAAACTCTTTGAGAACCTAGAGAACAAGTTTAGACGCAATAGACTTCACCATTTACTGATGGCAAATCTATACCACTAACAACTTCATTTTGATGATTTCATGTTCTTTAGTTGTTCATAGATAAATCATATAATAGCTAGAAGACTCGGTGAGGACTCGCCAAAAAATACACAAAACGAATAATCGCTGGAAATACTCGCAGAAAAAGACTTGCCAAGTTTTGGCGAGTACTTACCGAGTTAACTTGGCGAGTACTCACCAAAACTCGGTGAGTCCGAGCAATTAACTTGCCTGACGTGGACAGTACACGGAAACATGCCAAAAACACTCAAAAACGCGGATGTTTCCCTTTATAAGGCCCCAAAGCACTTCATTTTCATTCACACAACCATTTGAGCTTGCATTGCATGTGTTGAACGGATTTGTGAGCGAATTCGTAAAGAGGAAATTTGGAGAATTGCATTTGGAGGTAAGTATTTTTTTAATTCTTTCAAGTTTTTGCAAATTTGGTATATATTATTCAAGTTTTATATATGCATATTGTAATTCTAAATACATGTAATGTAAAAGTGAATGCTTTTAATTTTTTAATAGTCATTTGCAGCCGGAGGTATGGTTTTTTTAATTCAAATTCATTCTAAATTATTTAAATTTTATATATGCATATTGTAATCGATTCATCGAATATGTTTTGTAATTTTAAATGTGTTCAATGTGATTGCGAATCATTTTAAATTTTTAATACTCATTTGCAACCGTAGGTATGTTATTTTTATTAAATTACGATGAAATATGGTTATTCAGGCACGCTTTTTATTCAATTAAGCTTACACTTTTATAATTTTTTAAATGTGCATTGTGTTGCAGATTAGAGCTTAACAATGGCATCAGATTCGGCATCTGGGTCAGCCTGCAAATGCCCGTACCCTCGCTTGGAAGTATGGCGTACATGGAGCAGTTCAAAGAATAGTTGTTTGCAACTTCTGTGGCAAAACATTTTTTGGAGGCATCAATCGTCTAAAGTATCACCTTGCATGTATTATTTGTCGAGACGTTGTGGTTTGCTCCAATGTTACGGAAGAGGCAAAATGAGAGATGAAAGCAGAGTTGGCAGAGCTAGAGGAGAAGAAACTAGAGAGGGAAAGGGTGCATGCAATGCACAAGACAAGTGTTAGACCTGGGGCTGCAATGGCAGAGGATTTAGAGGATGATGCGGCAACAATTGTGGGCTCTACTCGTGGTCCACACATACGAACTAGAAGAGGCACATCTTCATCGAGTTCGAGCAAAGGCATACATAGTTTTTTTGTGCCAAGGAACATACTGGAGCACAACCTTCATTGCAAGGTACAACTGGAACAAGGATATGCACGAGGAAGCGGATAAAGCATGTGCAAATTTCTAGTACTACAACAACCTTCCATTCAATGTGGCAAAGAGCCCATATTGGGAGTACTTGGTGACAGCGTTGACAATTGCAAGGAAAGGGTACAAGGCACCCTCTCCAAAAAATTTGAGTGAGAAATTGCTCTAGGTGCAGTTGCAGATGCCACTACAATTCTAGAAGAGCAAAAGAAACAATGGCACAAATACGGATGCACCATTCTTTTAGATGGGTGGACGGATGGAAGGAACCGCACCCTCATTAATTTTTTAGCAGCTTCAAATGGTGAGATGGTGTTTTTGAAGTCTATTGATGCCTCTAACATAGTAAAAATGCAGAGAATTTGAGTGTTATGTTAGAGACGATTGTATTAGAGGTGGGTATATAGAATGTTGTGCAAGTTGTCATAGACAATGCAAGCAACATATGTGGCGGTTGGGAGACTATTGCAGGAGAGACATTCATCACTCTTTTGGACTCCTTGTGCAGCTCATTACCTTGACCTTCTTTTGAAGGACAGAAAATTGATTGGGTGAGGCCGGTTGTAGATGATGCAAGAAACATAACAAAGTACATATATAATCACCCTTGGGTTCTGAGCTTGATGAAAGAACACACAAAGGGGAAAGAGCTTGTTCGAGCCGGTGTCACAAGGTTTGCAACTAACTTCTTGACGTTGCAAAGTATTTCTAGTTTGTTGACATCATTGAAGCAAATGTTTGTAAGTCAAGCATGGCTAGACTCACAATATTCGAATAAAAATATTTGAGAGAGGGTCGTAAAGATAGTTTTTTGATATCTTTGCAAAGAGAGCTATAGAGATCATCAAGGTAATTTCAAACTTCTATTTATATTTCAAATTGATTCCTTTATTTTAATTTGTTAAACTATAAATATATTGTTATTTACTTTTTTATTTTATTTGTAAGTTTGTAACCTTACATTTTAATTTGTGTGTAGGTGTCAGAGTCGTTGGTGAGGGTTTTGCATTTGGTTGATGGGGAGCAAAACCCTATGGGGTACATTTATGAGGCCATGGATAGGGCCAAAGAGTCTATCCAAAACTATTATAGGGGGGATATTGTCAGATATGGTCCCTTTTGGGAGATTATTGATCGGAGGTGGAACAATCAACTCTACCAACCTATTCATGCGCAAAGCAGGTACTACCTCAACTTCAAGTATTTCTTCTCTAACGGCTTTGGATGTGAACGGAGAGGTTATGGAGGGCCTTTCAACATGTATTGAGAGGATGATACTAGATGTTGAGATGAGGGACCTCATTATTTTAGAGCTGCAAAATTACAAACATGTTAGGGGGAGGCTCTTTTCTTCGGTGTTAGCTATCCGAGGGAGAACCACATAGACACTAGGTAATAAAAATTAGAATGTTTATTAAGTTATTAGTTACAAATTTGATTTTATTAATTACTTATAAACTTTTGATTATCTTGTTTGTAGGTTCTTGGTGGGAGGATTGGGGAGGAAATACCCCGCATCTTCAAAAGCTAGCCCTCAGAATTCTATCTCAACCTTATAGCGTTTTTGGATGCAACTAGAGTTTGTTTGAGGCCATTCACACGAAGAAGCACAACAAGTTGACTCAAAAATGGATCAATGACTTGGTTTTTGTGCAATACAATCTCCGGCTTCGCACAAAAAAATGGAGGCCACATCAGAGGAGCTTATTGATTTGGATGAGATAGATCCATACAACGAGTGGACTGGGCAAGAAGAGGAAATCCTTGCGTTCACAGAGGATGAGATTGCTTCTTTTGAGAGGGAAGCTATGGAGGGAGAAGCACTAGCAAGAGATATTGGATTGGATGACATCTTTGGAGGTGATCTCCAACATGCAAAGCAAAGGAGCCACCACCATCTACTACCAGGTTGGAGCCAGAGTCTGTAGCCTTTTAGGAGGAGCGAGGAGAGTGAGACGCAACCGAGTGTGGGTTCTAGTAGAGGCACTAGACCCTCTCCTCAATATTTCTCTAGATTGGGGAAGAGGAAAATGTAACCTATCAGATATTGTAACTTGCATGTAGATATGAAATTTATGATGATATTTTTCAATGACAATCATCATAAATTCATATTACTTATCAATCGATTGTTATATTCGCATGATGATGCGGTTTTGTATTGTATTTGTATTCAAATCTAATATAGAACACTTCTCCAACATTTTATGGACTCATTTGATACATTTTGTAGCTATATTTTGCTTAAAATTTATGTTTTTAAAGAAATTTGCGTATTTTTAAGTTGTCGAGTGTTCTAGTATTCGCGAGTCTTGCTTAGTCAATTTTTTTTGGGTCTGTACGAGTACGAGTATGCGAATTATGGTATATATAGGTAATTTGTAGATTGCACAACCTGAGTGGGTCGACATTCAAAGCATGTGTACTCCATCAGAGAGGCACATGCTCGCATCCAAAGTTGGATAGGTACATACATCTCTATGAAGAATGTATAAGGTGAATGGAAAAATGATCCTGTGCATCTTAATACTAACTTTGTGTCTCTCTTGATGGTGACCAAAAAAACCACCTTTATCTATAAGTTTCATTTACATACAAATGACGAATTTCAATGTTTTCATACTCTTTCAAAGTTATGGATAGATTTTTTATCTTGTTTATATAATCCACATATTATGCCAAGGTAATTCATATGCAAATATATAGTAAGTTTTTTTAAAATAGCTAATATAGTAACTTCTTCCTACATGGGTTTAGGATATTTATGCACTTGATCTATGAGATGATGCTACTTCCAACAACTTTGTTAGACAAACTCAATGCTTTTGGATTTTTATGGGCACTCATGGGTCCAATCACTTTGAATATCGGCACAAAATAACATGCAAAGTACTTCTTTATGTTTTGAAAGCACTTTATATTTGTCCAGGAGTAGCCACCGTATTTTCACTCCAAATATATCTGCATATTTTTACTCATAGGGATTTATCTATATTCAACAATTTTATTTAATACAATATGCGACAAGTCCTTGGATGTCCTAACCCTACTCTTTTCTAATGCCACTAAAGCATACACCAATCCATGACCAAAGGGGATATTAAGGAATCGAGAAGAACTTGAGTCAAATAAAATGGATGTTGGCAAACCTCCAATACTACTGCGGCGACTCGCCACGGTGGCTTGATGCTCGCTTGGCTGTTTGGCGATTGACAACCGTGCAGATATACCCCGTGTGTGTTGCCCATATCGCCAACTATGGTATCTCGACATAAGGGCCTTCCTTTTCTCTTTCGTTGTGAGCCTCTGCAGGCATGACCTGAAATAGTGATCCCTACTACCACAAATATAACATCTTTCCCCTTGTTGTCTCCAACTCTATTGAAAACTACCCTCCCTTTGTAAGCTCGTCCCATTAGAACCGTAGGTCCTCCCTAACCGATTGTTAGTACCTCATGAGCCCGTCTTTTGTCTATATGCTCTATGATCTCTATACTACCCCAGGGCCTACTGTCTCGAACCATTGCCTCTTTGAGCCTCTTGGAGAGGAGGATATTATTGCTACTTATGTTGTTGAGGGAAATGAAACAAGACCGGAGATTGGAATCCATGCCGAGAGGGGGTGGTGTGCCTCATGACCGATTATCCCGCATGGCCTCGAATCCTAGAGCAGACTTGATCTCTAGTTTGTTGGGTCTTGCCCCTATTTTTTCTGCAATGTGAGCATTCTCCACAACCACCTCAAGGGTCTGTTGAGTATGCATGCATATTGCACCTACTATGTCAAGGTTCAAACCCCAAATCAATCTTTACACATGAAGCTCCTCATCGCGCATATAATCCACATACTATAATAAGTCTAGAGTTCTCGTCTCATACTCAACTCATCGTGCTCCCCATCCGCCTCAAGCTCATGAAACTCCTCAATATGTTGTACATAAATCTTAGAGACATAACGCAGCTTGAACCTCTTCTCAAATAATTTCCATGTCACTATCTTTGCACTCGATGGAGTTTCTACTTCTCAACTCTCCACCATACTCCAACTACTTCTCTCAATAGATGAAGGTCACATGAGACTTGATATTGCTCATGTACTCTCGGACTGAAACATCCTTTCGGGTTAACTAGCCATGCCCTGGCATGTGATTCTCGTGGTATCTTTGGAGTAGGTGGGTGGGTTAAGCCTCAAAATATCCCTAATATGGTCCAAGACATCCCTTTGTTGAGTTCGTCAGTGAACTGACCTATCCACCGACCACTACCGAGGAGTCCTAGGCCTCCCTCTATGTCGTGATACCTCTTCCTTAGTAGAAGAGAGTAGAGAACCATGACCCTCCTATGATGGTTGTGGTGATGGCCCCCTATTGCTATCCTACCTCTCAAGTTCCTCTCTCTAAGCATTTCTACTACATCTTGCAAGGCAAGAAGAATCGAGGTCAAGCACCTCTAGCTCTCATGCTACCGTGGGTTCACTGTTTCATGGGGTCTTCCCGAACAAGTTTGTGTAATGTCTTGTAGAGATCACGACGGCTGTTAGATGATTGTAGAAATGAAGCAAGACACTTACAATTAAACTATTTCCGAGAGCTCTTGGTGTAAAAACCATACTTTGATACTAGGTGTGATGCCCACTAGATACAGTGTAATTTTTTTAAAACTACATAAGACGCTACAACCATCTTACATCGACAAACCACAAAGCAATTATAAGAATTATTTAATTTATTCGGTTCAATTTGCACCCAATCGCTTGGTTCTAGTCTCGCTGATGAGACCAAGCAATTAGTTGCTTAGTATAATTCACGACGATTCCAGGATATTAAGTTTAGAGTTTTACAATTTAAGATACTTAACTTAAAGCTTTACCCTACAAATTTATAATTAATCCATAGTTGTAAGTTCTCCTTATTTAAATCAAGCCCAAGGACTATTGTTCAATTTAATAATCTTATCCGTAAGGGATAGCAAGAAATTTAATTAATGGGTTTATCATAACCCATATGGTCTCCACATTCATTAAGTTAAAGGGGTCCTATTTCATTTGCACTTAGCTACACATAGTTTAGTTAACCTAGTTTAATTAATTTAATTAAGCTTACTTAAGTTTCTCACCCAACTAATGACCCAATGTAGGATTATATCCCAACCCTTGGATCAAATGACTATGGCCTTAGAATCTAGGGTAATCCTAGTGTTTCCCTAATTTCTCATTGAGATATTACAAAAGATCTCTTATGGCATCCATTCTCCCATTTTCTGGTTTGAGCAAAGGGAGCGGAGAAGAGATGGAGTAAACTCTCATGGATTTTTCTTTTGCTTGAGTAAGATTATTGAGAGCGTATTTCTGCCTCTCACCCAAATGGGTTGTTGATATTTCCATTTGTATCTTGTTTATAATTCAGTTTTTGTGTACGAATTTGCAGGGTTTCTTCATTTAAATGAAACTCAAATGGGTGAAGGATCTTCAATGGGTTTTCCCAATAGATCTTATTTGCAGTTCCTTTTTGTTGGTTATGTTTATTTAGATTCGAGGAATGTATTATAGACATGTACATATATGCATACATATACGCTGTATGTGTATATGTATATATACACGCATGCTTGATTTAATGAGTAGATAGGCGACTGTTTTTACTGGATAAAATCAAGGTTTAGGTGTGGGGCTTTGACCCACACCCCTTTTGTTTTTGTTTGCAAAATTAATGGAGGAGGCGACAAGGCCACCTCATCCCTGCCAAAAGTAAGGACGAGGCGGACTTACCGTCCCCTTTCCCTAATTATTGTAAATGGGGAGGGGGCATGGATGGCGTGCCCCATTGCTTGAATGGGGGCACGATGGCCATGCCGCCCCTTTGCCAATGTGAAGCAGGTGTTTCGGTCCATACCCACTCGATCCCCAAGCATACTTTGTTTTATTAGGTTTCCTTTTTCGCTCACATCAAGGATACATTTATTAAATATGTAGGAAATATATATTCCTCAAACTTCCAAACTAGAAGATAGGGAATAAGTTCAGGTTAACCGAAATAACAGAAAGGGTCAATGACATGAGTTTCAAACTTCACTTTCGATAAATGATCAGGTTTTATCTTTTCTCCCACCCTCATAAAGATGAATATAGAAACAACGAGATCTACTTCAGATTATCCGGATAGAAGTCTTTTTAAGGGGTAACTATCTATGTTCTGTATAGAAATTTCGAATAGTACTTTCCATCTGCAACTTGTAGGAGAGTACTTAACATCTTTAGGATCTGATGCTACACCGTTGCTCAATAGCCTAGTAAATCAACTTATAAATATGGGGAATGTTCCAGATAACATAAATCAATGGATTTGATTCAGATATAAAATGTTTTATGGAGCAAAGATTAAATGTTTTCATTAGGATATATTTAAATCCAAGTATTGACATATTAAGTTGACTACACAGGCATATCTATGTGTATATAAATATTAAATTTGCATTTATATACACATACATATACTTGCAAATTTACCAAAATTTCATAATGTAACGTTACTCATACAACTGTAAGACAAAATATAATTAATGTTTAAGTTTCACTATTCTGCTCTGTGTACAAATATTTAGGTCAGTTTACTAGAACTGGTTAAATGATATCCATAACCTAGAATGAAATAGAATCACCTTGGGGTATTTTCCGATTCCATTCCTATATAAAACAATGTTTAAGCAAGCTGTTTTTTTAGTGTGTTTTGAAAGAGGATTAACATACTAGTAAGAAACTCTTAGTCAACTGGTAAATTGCAATATACAGAAATCAATATTCCTTTGCTATACAAATGTAGGAGAAGCTTTCAATCTACTCTAAACATTTCAATAAATTTCCAATTAAACAATTTTCAGGCATTTTTAGTCAACATACACCATTATGATAGTAGCAATGTTGCACATTAATAATCTAAATTTTGCTCCATGTCCATTACAATTTCTGCACAACTTTCAATAATAACATAGTTACAGATTTTACTCACCACAAGGACTCCAAGCAGCTCCCAACTCTCTAACACCTACAATGACACATCCTAGCGCATCCACGTATGGGAGAAACAACAACATTCACCTCCCAACCTCTTAGTATGGGCATGATCTCTTCCATTCTGACACACAAAATTTTCCCAATCCAATAGGAAGATCACTCAACTTAATTATAGGCTCAACATTAAATACACAACAAAAGAATTACATTCTAGCATAGTTTGACACATACACCGGTTGCTTGGACAACAACTAGCAAAAGTAAGAATTCAACTTTCTTTTCAAAATAACACATGCAGCGCAAACCTGCAACAAGCCGGCTTAGGGGGTGAATACTCAGGACAACTCAAACCTTGGCTTCCTACATCCATACCGGTCGGGGACTACCTCAAGGTGACATATTAATCTGCCTCAATGAGCCCCTACATCCACTCCTCCGTGAGGAAATGGAATCTTTCATTGAGTACATTCTTCCATTGCATTTTTATTTTTGCAATAGCCATAAATTTTCTCCTTATCCACCATAAAATAGCCTTCGGTCCCTGCATCTTCCCCTCAATACACACATAGACATTACAACCACGATGACACATTACAACATTAACAATTTCGTCATCAAAATGCAATAGAACTCAAAGAGCATGAGAATTCCCCACAATTGGAATGTTCAAAAGCAATTAGATTCAACAAAACAATGAGAACAAAATTTGAGAAAAAAACCTACCTCCTACCCATGTTCAACCCACCCACACAAGACCAACCCAAAAGCAACAAATCAACACCTTATAGCTCCAACATAGTCCAAAATTTTCTTTCTTTTAGCCCTCTAGAATTTCAATAAATACACAACCCTTAACCCACATTCAAAATCCCCATAAGAAGACTCTCACCAGCACGAGAACCAACCAAAAACCGGGCCACATGGCTCCCCACTCAGCTCCAAAACAACATGCACCTCACCCCACATCCAATAAAAATTCAACAAAATCCCAAAATTCAGAGTCCTAAAGCAACAATGATAGTTCCCTTGATCGAAATAAACATCATTGTTTGCAAATCCCAATTCACCTCTCCAAGAAGGTTGACTCTCTCATGGCTCACCCTTTCAAAAACCCCATGGGAATCATAAACTTTGGAATTAAATTTCACAATTACAAGAGCTGCAAATGATAGTTTTCTTGGTCCAAGGTGACTGAAAAGCCCCCAAAAATTGGTCTACTCCATGGATAGGGGCTTGGGATAACTTTGGAGGTGAAAACCATGATTGTATTGCTCCAAACTCTTCTCCAAATTTAGCCTCAAACACATCCGACTTTCCATTTTGGAAAAAGGGTGCACAAAATCAGGCATACACAAAGATCTTAACATGGTTCAAACATATAACAAGGTTAAAGTTTTACAAATGAGTCACAAGGTTAGGATTATCATAAATTATTTCCAAGTTCCATGGGTGACAAGGATAAACACTAAGGACCCTAGAACAACACAAACATCCTAACATAGGGAGGGGTGAGTGATTTTCCGATGGATTGGTCCTTGCCTCTCAATTTTGTGGACGCTTAAGAACATGCCTAGTACCATTTCCTTGCACAATCAACTCTAGTTTCATATATGTTCAATGTAAACTATTGATATGAGTTTATTCACAATTCAGAGTAGATTACGTTTCGTTCAATCTTAATAAAAACACAACCAAAATCAATATTCAATATTATCATCTACATCATTTAACACAATACACATTGAGCTATGTTTTTATATCAACATCATCATCATCATCATCATCATCAATTACGCAAGTAAGCGATCAAAAGTCGCTCAATATCACTTGTCAAAATCTCATAATTCTATAATACATAACAACAATGCAATGCTAAGAAAATCCATAATCAACACCATTATGGTCTGATTAAAATCTAGACTGCCCCAAAATACCCATGCCCCTCCCATCCCGGACACGATACATATTTGAGTACGGGTACGGATATGGTATCTTGGCACGTTGCGGGTATGTACCCACCGGTCTGGTACGGATTTCTGTACCCAAAACCTTTGGGTACCTACCCGCAGCGTACTCCACTCAAAAAGATGTTTTTTTAAACTTAAAACTTCAAAAAAATAAAAAATAAAAGGTCCTAACTTAAAACTAAAGTAACCTAAACCTAATTTAACCCTAAAAGACCCCCAAAACTTATTTATACACCCAACCCCTCTTGTTTATTCGCACACTCATATTTTGCTATTTTATTAATTTTGAGCTTGAAGGGGGAGAGAGAGAGAGAGCTTGAAGGAAAGAGAGAGGGAGCTTTAAGGAGAGAGAGAAGGAGAAGAATCAACTACAATTCTACAAACCACAAGGAGGATTATTTTTTAGGCATTTTTTTTAATCTTTTGATCAATGTTTTGTATGAAATAATAAAACTAGTATATGATCATTGATCCGTGATGTCCCCTTTTTGGGACAAGGTGGAAAATGCCACAAATGGATAGAAATCAATTCAAGGAGTGAATACTTTTGAATCAACCTCAAATAACCCAATGTCGGTTAATTACAACCCAGAATGGGGTTGGAAGTAGCCAAGGTGTTGGGCTAGATGGGTTGATCAATTGGAATTTAAAACCTCTTAATTCTGATTTTTTATAACACTGAATTAATTTGAAACAGTTGCAAACAACTGAAAACTTCAAAAATTCATAACTCAATCAATATTCCTTCTTTTCATATGTTGTCACGGCCCCAAAATTCCCCTCTTTTGAAGTCAAGTTTCAAAAATTTTGAGTTTGTACCTTGGAGTATTGAATCGCGTCAAGCCTGGCATTGTTAATTTTCCTATTCATGGAGACAATTTGAAAGTCGGGCCTATGGTGAAGTTCCTTTCTTTCTTTTTATTTTCTTCCCGCAGTTGGGAATGACAGTGTATTTTCCCCGTTAATTTTTGCCCCAGAGTCCACGGGTAATACGTGAATATCTTTGATTGGATGTGATTTGGCCATATTTCAAGGTTCAATGGAAGCCTCCACGTGTTCAAACGACGCAACTCCAGGGGAAGGGTCCAAGGGACAGTCCTCAAATAAGTGCAGGCTTTCCGCGTGTCTCAGGCACAAAATGAAGATAGAACAAGCTAAAATTGGCTAAGTATGGAAGGTTCAGCGGACGGCGACATGTGCCTCATCGACGCAGCTTCAAGAGTCAAAGCCGCAGGGGCAGTTCTCAAACTTGCACCAATCCTCCACGTGTCCTAGGTCCAAAAAGGGACAGAGTGATAGTTAAAATTGACTAAGTATGGGCGGGTTGGCGGAAGCCGCCACGTGCCTTAACGACACCATTTCGGAAGTGAAATCAAAGGGTCAATCTCCAAGTAGCACCAGCTCGCCACATGGTTAAAGTCAATATGAAGACGGAGTTGGCCGTTGAAAAGTCCAAGACCGACGGAAGGAGACACGCATCAGCTCGCAGCTTCAGGGGGCGTTTCCAAAGCGAAACTCAAATGAGCACCAGCCCTCCATGTGTCTAGGGGTCAACATAAGTCAAGTAGAAAATTGGCCCGAATCAGCTAAGTATAAAGGAACCGGCGGAGCTCTCCACGTGTCAACCTAGCACTGCTTCAAAGGCAAAGAATGCAAGAGGTGTTCGCAGGCCCACTCCAATCAATTTCTCCCACGTGGGTGGCCCAAATTTGAAGTTGTAAAAGCAAATCGAATGGCCCATGTTTTAACTGGTAAAATAATGTAATGGCCGTATATTTAAAAACCGGGTTTTCCACCATTAACGTTTTCTTTGTGTTTTCCAGAATTCGAAAGGGCGTGGATGATTGGAATAAGTCAGAATCGTTTCTTGCTTGCTCGAGGAAGTCAGAACCGTCTCTCGCGAGCTATATCATGAGCTTTCAAAGCCATCAGATGGGTTGGAATTTTGATTATTCTCGGAACTATAATTTCGAATTGGAAGAAATCAATACAAGGGTTTTTCCCTTTTTCTTCGCTTTCTCTTCCTTCTCGTTTCGATCTGTGAATCATTTAATTCTTGTATGCTTAGAAACTTTGTGTTCTAGTTGATACAATCTCAAGAACTTTGAGTCTACGGATTGTGCTCGTTATAAACGTGAATGATTCTATTCTATATCTCATTTGCTCAATACATATAAGGGTTTTCTCTGCCATCTCTTTTCCTTGAAAGTATTGTCTTCTTCTGCCTGTCTCCTCTCTTCAATGTCTTCTATCCTCATGTATTGATAACTTTCCGGGCATAAAACACATTTCAGGATATCGAGAAACCACCATTGAATGAAAGACTGTGCATTTGTACATAGGTTTTGCCTCTTCTTTCAATAAGGGAACCTCTCCCATTAAAGAGGAGGGACTTGTTTGTCCCTTGATTGTGGTTTCATTCCAAGTGCAAATCTGAAACCCAACAGTTTTTGGCGACTCTGCTGGGATTTGTTCAACAAATTTCCTTTCTAAAAGAACAACTAATTTGATCATTTCTTTGATCTGGCAACTCTAAGATATACTCGTGGTAGAAGGGATCTTGGAATTGAAAATCCTCAATTTCAACTCTTAGATCAACAAGGTTTTCAACTTCCTCCAACTAGAAGAAATAGAAGAGCTCGTTCCACAAGCACACCTCCTGTTGAAGACAAAGCTTATGGTAGTAGCATTCCTCAAGCACAACTTAGCCCTAATCTCCGTGCCCTAATTCTTGTTGGTGTCTCAGTTCCACTTCAAGCAATCTTTCCAAGGATGGCAACACCTCGGCCTTGGGGACAAAGAGTTGGGCCTCTGGCTCTTCCTCAACCATTGCATGAGTTACCTAGGGGTAACAGGAAGAATTTTCCCAAATTTAGAGGTGATGGAAAAGTGCACCCTAATGAACACATTGCAGCCTTCATTGTTGCATGTGGGGTCCTTGGAGTTGAACATGAGGATGTTTTTGTGCTGTTTGTGGAAACCTTGCAAGACAATGTTGTAGATTGGTTTTACCATCTTCCTGCTGGGACCATCATTGATTGGACTACTATGAGGACTGAATTTGAGAAACGTTTCAAACCTGCTGAAGATGTGCATGCTTTGCTAGCTCAGATTTCTCAAATCAAGGAGTCACATGAGCCTATGAGAGAATTTGTGGCCAAGTTCAACAAGTTGGTTAACAAGATTCCACTAGATACTAGACTGTTTATCGATTGAGAATCTTCTTGAATGCTCGATTACCGGAAGTAAGCTATGCCCCGAGGAGAGCAAATCTTGCAACTTTGGATGTTGATCGAGAGATTGGTACATCGTCAATGTGGAAGATGACTTGATCATGTCCGACAAGTTGAAAAGGAGTCTTTCAAATCCAAAACATCTTCTTCTTCTCCTTCTCTTGGAGATAATGCAGATCAGTTGGTGCAAAAGTTGGCTAATGACCTCATTGCCATTAAGAAACAATTGGCTCAGATGCTCCATATCAAGATGTTCCAAGGAAGAACTTTCAGCCTAGGAACCGCTTGCCCTCTTCTCAAACCAGTTGGCCATTCAAGCTCCACCCCTCAAGGTGCCTCGTTAATGCTACTTGTGAAGTTCTTGAGCCCGATGATGAGGAAGAAAATGGGCTCTGTGATGAACAAGAAGAGGAAGCTGATGAAGAACTGGAGGATGCTGGTGGTTCTTGAGTTCATTTCCTCACTACTGAGGGTATGGAAGATGTGGATGATTATGATGATGTAGTGGCTGAGATGAACAGTGAATCATATGCTGTTATGACCTAGGAGCAGACCAACAAAAAGGAAAAAGTGGTGCAACCTGCAAAAAGATCCAAGGAGTACCCCATCACCATCCCGGTGATTGCAAGAAGAGGAGCTCCTATTCCTACTACTTCCACTCAAAAGGTAAGCTCTGCTAGTCCTTCTCCCTCTACTTACGCTTCTGGGAATTCTTTCCCAACAAATGATAAAGTTGATAGATCAAAAGCTCCTCCTACTCCTAGTAGTGATTCCCCATCCACATCTGGATCTTTTGACATTATAGACCATTTTAAAAAGACCAAGATTCAGGTTTCTGAAGCAGAGTTCTATCAAACCCATCCTAAAGCCTTTGCCAAAATGATTAACTTTGTAAATTTCAAATCCAAAATCTCATCCAATACTTTTAAGGGCCTTTTTTCCACTCACTCTCCCTCACCTCAATCAAGCCTGTGGATCATAAATCACTTCCTCTAATGAGAAAATTGAACCATTCTATGTGACCCTTCTCATAGATGACCACAAACTTAGTAATTGTGTCATAGATTCAGGAGCATCATATAATGTAATGCCTGCAAAGGTAGCCAATGCTTTGGGTCTGACTCTAACACGTGCCTTTGGTTCCTGTTATTCCATGGAGAGTAAGAAAGTACCTTTGGTGGGAAAAATTAAAGATGCACAAGTAGCTTTTGCTGCTTTTCCAGAGAAAAGAATCCTAGCCACCATTTTGGTAGCTGATATTCCTCCTTCATATGGGATGTTGCTGAGTAGAAATTTCTGCAAGGAGGTAGGAGGGGAAATTCAAATGGATTGGTCACATGCCTTGATCCCTGTCAATGGGAAGATGAAGAAGTTTTGCCTGAGAAACAAGTAGAGTATATTGTGCAAAAGACAGATGATCCTAAAGCACAAATTGTATGCAGATATAGGGCATGGGAACTACATGATCATGTCACAAGAGGAGACAAGTCTGCCAAAGGGAGTGTTGCTTGATCCTAATGGTGTGTGGACTTTGGAGTTTGATGGGAGCTGTTCTTCAGCTGGTTCTGGAGCTGGTGTAGTGCTCATTTCTCCTGGGGGTAAGGTTCATCCTTTCTCCTTCAAATTTCAGTTTGAAAATACCAACAATACTACCGAGTATGAGGCCCTTATTCTTGGGTTGAGCATGGCGAAGGAGATGGGAGTGAAGAACCTTCTTGCTCGTGGAGATGCCGAGCTAATTGTAAAACAAGTTAGAGACCTTTATCAGGTAAAGAGCAGAAGGTTGAAACACTATAGGAATCTGGTCTAGGATTCCATTGAATTCCTTGATGCTTTTTCCATTGAAGTTGTGCCAAGGGAGAGGAACACTAGGGCTGACTCTCTAGCTGTTTCTAGGTCCTTGTTGATTCCTCACCCTGATTTCCCTCGGGAGAAATTCACCATTGAGTTGATCCATAGACCCAATGTGCCTGACAATGCAAATAATTGGCAAGTTTTTAATGATGACCAGCATTTGCTTTCTTTCTTGGAGCTCAGAGACAACTTTGATCAGCTGTACTTTGAAGGAAGTGACAATCTACCTAGAGAGTGTGTGTCATCAAATGAAGAGGGTGTCAAAGAAGAGATGGATCAAGATGGATGCATCAAACTGAAAGGCAACAAAATTCCTAAAGGGCTGGTGAGTTTGGAGGATCTTTTTTATAAACATGATAGATATATGAAGTCTAAAGTTTCCCAAGGAGCCTGGCAATCTGCTGAGATTAGAGAAAGTGAATATTGGGAGTCTTAATGATCCCAAAATGGTCAACATTGGAAAATGCTGCACTCAGGAAGAGAAAAAGAAGGTGGTGAATTTGTTGAAAAGGTATGTTGATGTTTTGGCTTACTCTTATGATGATCTTAAGGCTTTTCAGCCTAAAGAAATGCAACATTTCATTCCTCTTAAGCTTGGGATCAAACCCTTCAAATAGAAGCAAAGGCAATATAATCCAAAGATAGTTGATACAATTTTCCAAGAAATACAAAATATTTTGAAGGCTAGGATCATCTTCCCCATCCACCATTCAACGTGGATTGCTAATATAGTGCCTATCAAGAAGAAGAATGGTGAGATCCGGATCTGTGTGGACTTTAGAAATCTAAATTAGGGTTCTTTGAAGGACAACTACCCTCTCCCCATGATGGACCAAGTATTGCAAGTTGTCATAGGCTCGGAGATGCTATCTATGTTAGATGGATTCTCGAGGTACAATCAAGTAGAGGTGAATACTACAGATCAACATAAGACTGCCTTTACAACTCCTTGGGGCACCTTTGCATACAAGAGAATGCCATTTGGTCTCATCAATGTTGGTGCTACTTTCCAGAGGGCCATGGACTTGGCTTTTGGCAATTTGAAAGGGAAATGCATTGTTGTGTATTTGGATGACTTGACAGTGTTTTCTAAAGCAAGAAAAGATCACTTCCAACACCTTGAAATAGTATTGCAGAAGTGTAGAGAGCATGGGATTTCTTTAAACCCTAAGAAGTCTATGTTTTGCGTCATGAAGGAAAGTTGTTGGGACACATTGTTTCAAAGGACGGGATCAAGATTGATCCGGAGAAAGTTCAGCCATCCAAAGCAAATTCCTCTTCCATCAAGTAAGAAGGGTGTCCATTCTTTCTTTGGTAAGATCAATTTCCTAAAGAGTTTCATCCCGATTTTGTAGAACTTACTATGAGCATTGCTTGTATGATGCAAGGAAGCAAACTTTTAGTTGGTCCTCTCAAGGAAGAAATCATTTGAGGACATTAAACAAAGCTATGCAGTAAAGACTTCAATCTTGGCGTGCCCCGACACGAGCAAGGATTTCATTATCTATTGTTATGCCATTTGAAAATACCTTAGTTGTTGTGTTACCCCTGTAAGAATCTGTGAAGATCATGAGCTCCCAATTGCATTCATGAGTTATGTCTTGAAAAATCATGAGCTGAAGTACACCATGATGGAGAAGCATGCTTTTGCAGTTGTCAAAGTTGTCAAGCAGTTTAGGTTTTACATTCTTAATTCTCATTTTGTGGTGTTGGTGCCTGATACAACAATCAAATCCATTCTTACTCAGCAAGAATTTGGAACCAAGAGAGGTAATTGGGTAGCAAAGGTGCAAGAGTATGATCTTGATATCAAGCCAACAAAGCTAGTTCGGGGTAAGGGCCTGTGTGAACTCATTGTTGAGGGAGCTGCCAAGGAGTTGTCCAAAGATGAAGTTGATGTCCCTATTGTTTTGTTCCTCACTCGGCTGATGTATGGTATGCGACATTGCTCACTTTTCGACCTATGGAGAGTGTCCATCTCACTTGAGTGCAAAGAGAAGAGAACCATCAAACTGAGGTCTGCACAATATGTGTTATGGGAAAATGCTTTGTTCAAACGAGGCATAGATGGAAGGTTTTTGAAATGTATAGACAAGGAACAACAAAAGAAGTTCTCTCGCTTTTCATGACCGAAGCTTGTGGAGGTCATGTCTCTCTCCGCTGTAAATGTACTCATAAAATATTTCGTGTTGGTTATTATTGGCCCACTCTATTCAGAGATGCATCAAAATGGGTTGGTAAATGTGAAGCATGCCAAACGTTTGTTGGAAGACCTAAGTTGGTTGCTTTGCCTCTCAAGCCTGTAGTGATTGAAGAGCCATTTCAACAATGGGGTTTAGACTTCATTGGAGCACTCAATCCATCTTCCAGTGCTGGACATACTCATGTGTTGATTGCCATAGATTACTTCACCAAGTGGGTGGAAGCCATCCCAGTCAAGAGCACTACCTCCGAGGTAGTTTGCAACTTCATTAAAGAGAACATATTGATCAGGTTTGGGATCCCAAACAAAATTGTGACTGATAATGCTTCCAACTTTTCTTCTGCTAAGATGATGGACTTTTGCTATGGGTATGGGATCTCCCTTGCTCATTCTTCAGACTACTACCCCCAAGGGAATGGATAGGCAAAATCAACAAACAAGAACTTGGTAAACATAGCTAGAAAGCTTATAAATGATTCTCAGAGGAATTGGCATAAGAAGCTATATGATGCACTTTGGGTTGATAGATTTACACCCAAGAGAGCAATTGGAATGTCCCCTTTCCAAGTGGTGTATGGTGTAGAAGCTCAACTTCCAGTCACGGTGGAATTGTCAGCCTTGTATCTGATGAAAACCATTGAAGATTCAAGTTTCAGTAGCTCTTTGGATAAGAGAATTTTGTACCTTTAAAAGCTCAATGAAGACAGATTGCAAGTGGTGGACAGGATATCAACTCATCAGTTGAAAGTGAAGGCTTTGTTTGACCAGTAAACCAAACCCATATTTTTCCAAGTGGGAGACATTGTGCTGCTTTGGGACAAAAGACATGAGCCACAAGGAAGTCATGGTAAGTTTGATTCTCTTTGGCTTGGTCCTTTTAGAATCAAACATTTCTTTGGAGAGAACTCTTTTATCCGGATTACATGGATGGTTCTCTCTCCCACTTCCTTATAGTGGCGATTCGAAGTTGTTCAAGTCCTAGGTGACTAGGTGGTCCTTTTATATATTATGTACAATGTTTTGGTTTTGGGTCATTCCTTTGTGTTTCGTTTCTGTTCTTCCCTTTTCATTTGTTTTGTTTCTTTTCTGTCTTGTGTGTGTTGCTTTGTATTGGTTTTGCTTTGAATCCTTTTCCCAATGGATAAAGCACTGGTTCTCTTTCCCCGAGTTATCTGCAGTTCTTGATCTTGCCTTGTGTCTTTGTTCCAAGCCAAGTCATCCCCAGAAAGAGCCAGTTGTCGGCCCCAAAATTCCCCTCTTTTGAAGTCAAGTTTCAAAAATTTTGAGTCTGTACTTGGAGTATTGAATCGCGTTGAGCCTAACATTGTTTGTAGTTTTCCTATTCATGGAGAACAATTTGAAAGTTGGGCGTATGGTGAAGTTCCTTTCCTTCTTTTTATTTTCTTCCCGTAGTCGGGAATGACAGGCATATTTTCCCGTTAATTTTTGCCCCGAGTCCACGGGTAATACGTGAATATCTTTGATTGGATGCGGTTTGGCCATATTTCAAGGTTCAACGGAAGCCTCCACGTGTCTAAATAAGACAACCTGTGGGCAAGTCCAAGGACAGTCCTCAAATAAGCGCAAGCTTCATGCGTGTCCAGTACAAAATGAAGACAGAACAAGCTAAAATTGGCTAAGTATGGAAGGTTCAGCGGATGGCGACACGTGCCTCATTGGCGCAACTTCAAGAGTCAAAGCCAGGAGCAATTCCCAAACTCGCGCAGTCCTCCACGTGTCCCAGTCCAAAAAGGGACAAAGCCGATAGTTAAAATTGACTAAGTATGAGTGGGTTGGCGGAAGCCGCCACGTACCTGTTGTTGCAGACTCA
Organism: Taxus wallichiana var. yunnanensis; assembly: GCA_018340775.1. NCBI lineage: Eukaryota > Viridiplantae > Streptophyta > Pinopsida > Cupressales > Taxaceae > Taxus > Taxus wallichiana. The sequence continues at coordinate 193,873,678 of CM031239.1, forward strand.
CAACACCCCTGGATGCAGATCGGGCTTCTAGGTTGATCACTCTAAAGCATCCAGGTGTGATTTGCACAACATGGAAACCTCTCTCCAAGTGTGGGGACTTGTTAAACTGAGAGAGGAATCTCAGATTAGAGGCTGGTTCCTCAAACTCCTCTGATTTAGATCTATATTTGCAAAACTACAGAGGTTTGAAACCTAATCCTACTCTAAAATCCAAGGAGACAGAGAGAGAAAGTGCAGAAATGAAACTAAACTAACAGGTGATACACCAAAGGAGTGGTGAACACTTCTTGTTCTGCAGATAGACACGAGATCATAAAAATGCAACATAAGACATCATGCACAAGCTGATGAGATGTAATCAAAGGTCTGAAATGAAACAAGCAACACAAACAAAGGACTCAAAACTGATCACAGAGCTCAGTATTGTCATTTACACTGCCAAAATCCTTGTATTACGACATCAAAAGGGCGAGAAAACTGTTACAATTTTAGAAGAGGTTTGATACTTGCAAAAATCACTTATACTGGTGAAAGGAGAAGCTCTGCTATCCAAAGAAATGTTCCCTCCCTTAGAAATGAGCCAAATTTGGCTTTTACAATGCAAGGGTCGAGCCTGAGGGACAGAAAACATACAAGACATGGGAGCCCATCCCTCCTCGACTGCAGATGCATTAAAACGGCATGGGGGACCTTACAAACCCATACCCTGTCATTTTGACCGAAATACAGGAGAAGGCGACCCATTCTGCATTAAATTTGGTCGCTGGAATGTCACTTCTGGCCATGAACACGCGTCAGATCCGTTTCTTGATTTTCTCCCTCAGACTCGCACCAAAACTCAAGATTAACCCCTTAATCATGTAGAGAATTTCACAAGCTTTCCGTTGACATAAAGAACGTGCCAATCCGAGCTCTGGATCGAAAGATATGGAGATCTGAAGATCTAGGGCACAAAACAGTGAAAACGGATTTTTAAAATTCTTCCCGCGCTCTCGCCACCTAGATGACACGTGGCACGTGTTGATTGGATATGTTATTCTCTCATCCGACTTGTCCCGCGGGTTTTCCTTGAAAACTTTGACTTTTTGATGATTCGAACATTTTTACTTTTCCTCCGTGCCCCGCCACTGGGACACGTGGCATGCGTTGATTCGGGTCGACACGGGCGCGGAGTAGACTTGCGCTTTTAGCTCTTTGGCTGAACTTAGCCAAATTTCCCAAATCTTTCCCCCGGCTCCGCACTTTCTCGCTCCATTGGACACGTGTCCTGTACTGATTGGCTCGGGCAGCGCTTCAAACCTTGCCCCTTTGACTTTTTGGACCTTTTTCCTTGGCGACACGTGTCATGCTGTGATTCGTCCACGGGCGCGCAGATTTTCGCGTCCACCGCATCTTTTTGTCCCGGATGTCCCAAGTGCTTCGCGGGACAGAATCCTCCGATCCGCCCGAAATGGGCTTCTCGCCCTTTTTGCCGGTGACACGTGGCGTGATCTGATTGGCTTTCGGCTCCTTCGGCTATCCGCGTCCCGCACGTCCCTTTGTCCCACTTGTCCTTGTGCTGAAGTTTCCTGTTTCGGCCGAACCGGCGGTTCGGGTCCTTCGCGTACTCTTGTCCCGCTTGCTCCCGATAAAGGACTTGGACAAATTTTCTTTCTTTTGGCCGATTCGGGCATTTCGCGTCCATTTGTCCCAGATGTCCCTTTGTTGTTTGGGCCGCCTGTAGGCTTTTCGGCCGATCCGCGCCTTTTCGTCCCAAATGTCCCGACTGTCCCGGGGACTAGGACTTAGCCGATTTTCACAATTTTTTCTAGCCCAAGCTTATTTTCCACAACTTTCGCATTTTCTCAGAGCTTGTTCTTTTCAACCTGGACAGGAGAGTTAGAAAAATTTCTGAAGGGACCCTAGAAACATGATTTTTGCCTGGATCAATCAATTTGCCTGGGACTTGAGAATTCTGATGTATGTTATCAATTCAACCCTGGGGGGGTGAAATTGGATAACAATTTGGCGACTCAGCGGGGTCATCTGCCTGCTAGATGAAAAGACCAGTTGCCTGAAGCAGTCCATTGGGCATGGAGTCATCGAATATTCTGTTTAGGACCCTAACTGACTCAGAATGTGCAAGGAGGAAGATGGAATGTTACCCGATGAAAGCAAGGATTGCTAAACATCTCCATGGACAGCAAGTTGTGCCAAAGCACTTAGGGAAAACAAGACTAACCTACAGCAAGACAATGTGCACAAGCACTTGGAGGAAAGAAAATCTAATCTAATATTTACAAGGGTAGTGAACCTCCCTCTAGAAGCAACGCTTGAGATAGATTCCATTGATTGGAATCTGCAGTTCTTCACCCTCCAGTGAGGCTAATGGGAAAGCATTGTTGTCCTTGCACTTTGTGACCACGTATGGGCCACTCCAAATGGCATCAAATTTTGAATGCCTTCCTGGTTTTGATCTGTCCGCATCCCATTTCAACACTAGATCTCCAACTTCAAAAGATCTATCCTTGGCCTTTCTATCAAAGGTCTTCTTGATCAAAGTTTGATCCTTTTCCATTGCTTGGGATGCCTGATTTTCGATCTCCCGCAGCTCCATCAACTCGCATATCTCACCTCCATGGGCTCAAATTCAATTAACTCCAGCTGCTTCATGAGTTCCAATGTTGGCAACTCAAGTGACATGGGCAAGATTGCCTCTCTTCCATAGACAAGCCTGAATGGAGAGTTACCTGTGGATCTTTTGGGAGCTATTCTATCAGCCCATAAGGCTGATTTCAGTTTGGTATGCCAAGACCTCTGATTCTCATCAAGAGTCCTCCTAATGATCTTCAACAAGTTCTTGTTTGTAGACTCGGCCTGGCCATTACCCTGAGGGTAATAGTTCGATGAAGTGCTTAGGTAAATACCGTTCTTGACAGCCCACTCAGTCACCTTATATCCAATGAATGCCAATGCATTATCAGAGATTATTATGGCAGGTACACCAAATCTGGTTGTTATTCCCTCATAAAAGTCTAAGATGCTAGACTCATTTGCCTCTTTGAGTGCTACTGCTTCTATCCATTTGGTGAAGTAGTCGGTGGCTGTCAAAATCCATTTATGCCCTTGGCTCGAATTGGGGTTAATGACTCCAATGAAGTCCAAACCCCATTGCATGAATGGCTGGTCAACTGAGATTAGATGCAATGGAAGGGCAGCAAACTTCTCTTTTCCTGTGAAGAATGCACAATTCTTACACCTCTTGATCCATGCATAGCAATCACTGAAGATTTTAGGCCAATAATAACCAGCCTTCATGATTTTTAGAGCTGTCACTCTTGGTGCAAAATGACCACCAGCTGGATCATCATGAAACTCTTCCAACACCCTTTGAATCTGACTGTGCTAATGCATCTCGCAGCACTCCATTCACATCTTTTTGAACAAAACTCGCATCAGCAATGGCATACGGAACAACCTGCAACCTGAAGTGTCTCCTTTGGGTCTTGTTCATCTCTGGAGGGCATAGGCCTGTGCCTAGGAAGTGCATAATATCTTGGGTCCAGCAAGGAGTGGGGGAAGCATTGTCTTCTTCTTGATTGCCACTTGGCTCATGGCTGTCCTGGACTGTCAAAACAGCCTCTTCTTCATTGCATACTTCCTTTTGCTTCCCCAAAACCAGCTGCTCACACAGTCCTTTCCCTCTTACCAGCTTGGTGATCTTGATATCAATGTCATATTCCATGACACGGGTGATCCAACCTGCCCTTTTCTCATTCAAATCCTTGTTGAGGAGGAAGTCCTTAACTCCAGCATGTGAGACCAGCAACTGGACCTTGTTGTTTGAGACTAAATGCTTGAATTTCTTCAAGCTTCTGATTACTGCAAGTACATGCTTTTCAATAAAAGAGTACCTCACCTCGCAGTCATCTAGGCTCTGGCTGAAAAAGGCAATCGGCTGCTCATCATTATCTTTGTTCTGCTGTACTAGAATGGCAGAAATAGTGTCATCGCCTCCAAATGCATAGAGGATGAAATCCTTGGAGAAGTCTGGGTTGATGAGAGTTGGTGCCTGAGAGATAGCTTCTTTGATTGCTTCAAAACTCTCCTTGCCTTCTATTGTCCACTTAAAAGCCATGCTCTTCTTTAACATTTTGGTGATGGGCTTGACAAGGGCTGCAAAATCTGGGACAAACCTCCGAACAAAGTTTATCCTTCCCAAGAAACTTTGAAGAGCCTTCTTGTGACTTGGCAATGGTAGTGCTCTTATGGCTTCAACCCTCTCTGGATCAATTGCCAGTCCCTCTTTGGAGACAATATGGCCTAAAAGTTTTCCTTCATGTGCAAGAAAGATGCACTTCTTGGGGTTCAAAGACACTCCGAACTTTCTACACCTCTGAAACACTTGCCTGAGGTGAAAGAGATGGTCTGCTGCATTCTTTGAGAAGACAGTGATATCATCTAGGTATATCAGCACTATCTTGTTGATCAAGCCTTTGAATGCCATGTCCATTGCCCTTTGAAAGGTAGCACCAGCGTTGGACAGCCCAAATGGCATCTTCTTGTAAGCATATGTGCCCCATTTAGTTGTGAAGGCTGTCTTGAATTGGTCCTCTCCCTTCACCATAATCTGATTATAGCCTGAGTAGCCATCCAGAGAGTGAAAACCTTCGAACCAGCCACCACCGCAATATTTGCTCCATGGAAGGGAGTGGATAATAATCCTTGAGAGAGGCTCTATTCAAATCTCGAAGTCGACACACAACCTGATCTCTCCATTTTCTTTCTGATTGGGACTAAGTTGGCGACCCAGCTTGAGTGTTTGATGGGGAAGATGATACTGGCCTCAATAAGCTTGCTTAACTCTTTTCTCATTAGAGGTTCAATATGGGGATTCACTGGCCTTTGCTTTTGCCGATGAGGCTTGGATTCCGGATCCGGCTCAATAGTATGTTGTGCAACTCGGGTTGAAACCTCTCGAGATATTTGTAAGTCCAAGCAAAAACATCCGGGAATTCTTGACAAAGCTGAACAAAATCAGATTTCTCTTGTGAGGTACTTACTTTGCCGATCTGCAATGTTTTGGTTTCTCCCACTAAAATAGGCTCGAATCTTCACCCTTTACTTGATGTTCGCTTTCTCCTTCCGTAAGGCCGATCATTTTGTTGAAGATTGACTCCAAGGTTATGAGGCCTTTTGGTAATTTGTTGGTTCTCGGTTGTACTCACGATCACCATATTGCTTGCTCTAGCTTGTCTTGATTTCTGGCGGAGAACTCAGCTTCTTCTTGTAGGAAATTAACAATTTGCTGATCATTCTCGAAGACTTGCGAACTTGTGTTGTTATCTGGAACAGCTGGTCTCACAACCAATTTGATATGAGGCTGAGATTTCTCACTTTTGATACTCTCTGCAACATCAAACGCAGCCCCAATTGCTACAAGTCTGTCAGCGGCTTCATTCTTTTTTCTTGGGATGGAATTTATGCTAAAAGCTTCAAAATCTTCAATAAGATCCCATACCCGATTTTGTAGCACTTAAGCAAATCATTTTTGGCAGCATTTTTCCTTTGACTTGGTTTACGACCAGCTCACTATCACCAAATACTTGTAAATTCCTGATGCCTTTCTTCATTGCCCAGTGCAGTCCATGAATTAAGGCTTCATACTCAGCCGTGTTGTTTGAACAGAAGGCTGGAAACGGAAGGTGAGTAATACCTTATACCTTGTGGTGAAATGAGCATAGCTCCTCCTCCCGCACCTTGTCTACTCCTTGATCCATCAAAGAACAATTGTCATACTTCATTCTTGTCCTTATGATCTGGCTTGGTGATCGTTGGGGAGAGGTTGATCCTCTTCATGTAAACAATAAACTCCTAGCTCAGATTCTTCTATTTCTTGATAGGGATCAAAAGCATGCACCTTTGCTTGCCCATTCATCAAGAGTCAAATCGGGATGCTTCCAACCTTGGTGTCGGTTTCATCGGTCTTTAGGGTGATCTTCTTGATCAAATGCTGAGCAATTGGCATTAATTTGGCTGGTAGTGTAAGGCTCAATGTGAAAGTTCGCAATAGGTTCAGACCTGATTGTGGCCTTGGTTCCATACCTTGTTCTGAATAGCATGTGTGACCAATCAGCAGACAAATACCCTCCAATCTTGGCCGTGAAGTCCCTTGACAAACACAATGCAAAGAGTGGTGGCAGGTCTATGACTGACACATCTTGTAACACTATTACGTTGGGACATGCGTGCAGTGTGAGGCTCAAACCTCTGATTACTCCAACCGTTGTCACTGCTGTCCCGTCTAATTGCACTACACCCTTGGAGATGACTTCATATTGAAGCCCTAGCTGATCAGCTATTTGCTTGGGCATTACTGAACTACTTGCCCCAGAGTCAATCATGCAATTATGTACCAACTTATCTCCTATGATCAATGAAACATAAAATGGAGGGGGCTTCAACATTTTACCTTGCTGACCTCCATGATTTCCTTCAGGCTGGGCAGCATTTGTGAGTACCTTTTCTTGCATTTGGACCTGTTGATTTGAAGTTGACCAGTCCTTCATGGCAGCTTGTAGCAAATCTCTTTGGCCTGGGATGGATAGTGATTCCCACATTGATATGTTTACATTTGTCTTCTTCATCTGGTCAATGATGTTGAATGGGGATGAAGCATCCCTCTGCTGTCCCCTAGCTTGCGCATTCGTTCCTTGCACGTGGGCAGCAGCAACTGGCATCTGAGTTGGTTTAGGAGCTGGTTTGGGTGCTCCTTGCGTGTTTGGAACTGCATTTTGTTTGCCAACACCTTGTGGAGTGACAGAAGGTCGTGAACTACTTGGGGCCAATGGTTGTTCTTCACCCAAATTTCTTCTCTTTGACCTTGTGTTGGCTGCAACACTCTGAGAGGGTATTTGATTCATACCACAGAAATCTTCAGCCTGCCAATTGACAAGAGTAGTTTCATTCGGAGATGTCCCTTGCTAAGATGCTTCCTGTTGTTGATCTCCTTCGTGGCTGGACTCTTGCGACCCACTGACGGTTTGCACCATCAGGGCTTGATTTAATGCACCGTTAAAGCACATTGATTGGTTGTGTGGCTGACTACATGGGAAACACCAATCATATTCTTGGGCCATGTTATTTTGGACTGGCACTAATGCTTTTGAAGCAGATACAACATTGGGGTTATAGGGCTGAAATGGCCTATTAGCGGAGAGGCCTTACTTGGCTTTGATTTTGATTTACGCAGCTTTGAGTTGGTGACCTATTTTGTTGGTATGGCTGCCTATTAGGCTGGGCTTGGGGTTGATAAGAAGGTCTGAAACCTTGGGCTTGCTGTCTCTTGAGAGTAACCAGCTCGTTGCCTAGGTTTTGCAATTGTTTCATGACCTCTTGGAGTTCATTTGAAGCACTAGAGGATGAAGTAGAAGTTTCACTTGAACTTTGATTTCTAGGCGTAGGAACAGGAGCCAAAGTGGGTGTTTGACTAGTCTTAGGACTTTCTAAGTTTGGATACTGAGGGCATGGGAGGCCTAGGAGCCAGTTTACCAGCTTGAATAAGACAGTTTTCGGCTCTAATGGCAATGCTATAAGCAGCAGGTAAGGTTGTGCCTCCCATAGATTGAATTAACATAGAAATATCAGAATTCAAAGCTTTAAGGTAATATAGAAAAGCACCTTCTGTTGTTGGCCTGACTGCCACTGGAATTCTATCCCAAGACCTTTGAAATCTGAAGTTGAAGTCAGTCAGCTGCTCGTTGGGGGCTCTCTTGATAGTTGTTAGCTGCTCCAAAAGAGACAAGTTGTCTCCCTTCTCTCGAAATTGCTCGTGAAGTGCAATACACAAACTGATTCCGGTTTGTGATAGAACCACTCAAGGCTCCTAAACCATTGTAATGCTTTACCTTTGAAGGAAGATGCCAAGTAACTTGTGACCACTTGCATTTCATTGATTTCATGAATTGCACAAAGGTTAGCAATATCTTTAACATGATCGCTGGAGTAGTCGATTTTCTCCGGTGAAGTAGGGAATATTCTTGTCTGCAATAGAAGCTCGGATGTTGTGCATTGAGAGCAAGTGGGCTGCTGCTGTAAAGTTGACGTAGGGGTTGTTTTGAGCCATTCTAATTGGTCTTAAAGCCCTTGTATATCTTGAATGAAAGGCACTGCTCGAGGTGGAGGAGTTGAGAGAGTTTGTTTGGTGGAGATGGAGACCTTTGAATCCTTCTTCTTCTTTGCCTTCTTCTTGGAGATAACTGCAGGTATTCAAACAACACTTCTTCTTCTCGCAACTCTTAACCTTGTGGTGATTCTTCTCATGAGTTTTAGGCCTGCACCTTTGCTGGAAGCCGATTGATTCTTCCCTTGGAGTTGCCGGATATGCAAATAATAGCTCTTATAAGCAAGAAAAGCTGCAGCAGATGCATATCAACTTTGCTGCAATAAAAATGAGACCCTCTTGTCCCACCAGGCGTGCCAAAGCTGTTGTTGAGACTCACAAAGGCACCCCTGGATGCGAGATCAGGCTTCTAGATTGATCACTCTAGCATCCAGTGTGATTGCACAACATGGAAACCTCTCTCCAAGTGTGGGGACTTGTTAAACGAGAGAGGAATCTCTCAGTTAGAGGTGGTTCCTCAAACTCCTCGATTTAGATCTATATTTGCAAAACTACGAGAGGTTTGAAACCTAGTCCTACTCTAAAATCCAAGGAGACAGAGATAGAAAGTGCGAAATGAAACTAAACTAACGGGTGATACACCAAAGGAGGAGTGGTGAACACTTCTTGTCTGCGAGATAGACACGAGATCATAAAAATGCAACATAAGACATCATGCACAAGCTGATGAGATGTAATCAAAGGTCTGAAATGAAACAAGTAACACAAACAAAGGGTGGCTGATCACGAGAGCTGTATTGTCATTTACACTGTCAAAATCCTTGTATTACGACATCAAAAGGGAGAAAACCTATTCTGATTTTAGAAGAGGTTTGATACTTGCAAAAATCACTTGTTACGGGTGAAAGAAGAAGCTGCTATCAAAGAAATGTTCCCTCCCTTAGAAATGAGCCAAATTTGGCTTTTACAATGCAAGTGGTCGAGCCAGGGATGTAAAACATACAAGACATGGGAGCCCATCCCTCCTTGATGCAGATGCATTAAAAGCGGCATGGGGGACCTTACAAACCCATACCTGTCATTTTGACCGAAATACGGGAGAAGGCGACCCATTACGCATTAAATGTCGTATTTGGAATGTCACTTCACGGCCATGAACACGCGTCGAGCCGTTTCTCGATTTTCTCCCTCCAGATCGCACACAAAACTCGAGATTAACCCCGAGAATCATGTAGAGAATTTCACAAGCTTTCCGTTGATATAAAGAACGTGCAATCGAGCTTTGGATCGAAACATATGGAGATCTCAAGATCTAGGGCACAAAAGCAAGCGAAAATGGATTTTTAAATTTCTTCCGCGCTCGCCACTGGATGACACGTGGCACGTGCTGATTGGATATGTTATTCTCTCATCGACTGTCCCGCATGGGTTTTCCTTGAAAACTTTGACTTTTTGATGATTCGGAACATTTTTACTTTTCCTCCGTGCCCCGCCACTTGGGACACGTGGCGTGCATTGATTGAGTCGACACGGGCGCGGAGTAGACTTGCGCTTTTAGCTCTTTGGCTGAACTTAGCCAAATTTCCCAAATCTTTCCTGGCTCCGCACTTCTCTGCTCCATTGGACACGTGTCTGTCTTGACGGAGCTCGGGCAGTTCAAACCTTGCCCCTTTGACTTTTTGGACCTTTTTCCATGGCGACACGTGTCATGCCGTGATTCGCCCACGCGCTGCCGCATTTCGCGTCCACCGCGTCTTTTTGTCCCAGATGTCCGGTGTTTGGCGGGGACAGAATCCTCCAATCCGCCCGAAATGGGCTTCCTCGTCCCTTTTCGCCGGTGACACGTGGCGTGATCTCGATTGGCTTTCGGCTCCTTGGTATCCGCGTCCCAAGGCGTCCCTTTGTCCCACTTGTCCTTGTGCTGAAGTTTCTGTTTCGGCCGAACCGGCCTGGTTCGGGTCCTTCACGTACTCTTGTCCCGCTTGCTCCCGATAAAGGACTTGGACAAATTTTCTTTCTTTCGGCCGATCCGCGCCTTTTCGTCCCAAATGTCCCATTGTCTTGGGGACTAGGACTTAGCCGATTTTCACAATTTTTTTCGCCCAAGCTTATCTTCAAACAACTTTCTCGCATTTTCTCGAGCTTGTTCTTTTCAACACGGACGGAGAGTTAGAAAAATTTCTGAAGGGACCCTAGAAACATGATTTTTGCCCTGGATCAATCAATTTGCACAGGACTTGAGAATTCTAATGTATGTTATCAATTCAACCACGGGAGGTGAAATTAGATAATGATACCTTAATGGCACCATTTCGGAAGTGAAATCAAAGGGTCAGTCTCCAAGTAGCACCAACTTGCCACGTGGTTAAAGTCAATATGAAGATGGAGTTGGCCATTGAAAAGTCCAAGACCGGCGGAAGGAGACACGCGTCAGCTCGGTGCAGCTTCAGGGGGCGTTTCCAAAGCAAAAACTCAAATGAGCGCCAACCCTCCACATGTCTAGGGTCAACATAAGTCAAGTAGAAAATTGTCTCGAATCGGCTAAGTATAAAGGAATCGGCGGAGCTCTCCATGTGTCAACCTAGCGCTACTTCAAAGGCAAAGAATGCAAGAGGTGTTCGTAGGCCCGCTCCAATCAATTTCTCCCATGTGGGTGGCCCAAATTTGAAGTTGTAAAAGCAAATCGAATGGCCCATGTTTTAACTGGTAAAATAATGTAACAACCGTATATTTAAAAACTGGTTTTTCCGCCATTAACATTTTCTTTGCGTTTTCAAGAATTCGAAAGGGCGTGGATGATTGGAATAAGTTGTAACTGTTTCTTGCTTGCTCGAGGAAGTTGTAACCGTCTCTTGCGAGCTATATCATGAGCTTTCAAAGCCATTGTATGGGTTGGAATTTTGATTATTCTGGAACTGTAATTTCGAATTGGAAGAAATCAATACAAAGGTTTTTCCCTTTTTCTTTTGCTTTCTCTTTCCTTACGGTTACGATCGTGAATCATGCAATCCTTGCATGCTTAGAAACTTTGTGTTCTAGTTAATACAATCTCAAGAACTTTGAGTCTCATGGATTGTGCCCGTTATAAACGTGAATGATTCTATTCTAGATCTCATTTGCTCAATACATATAAGGGTTTTCTCTGCCATCTCTTTTCTCACGAAAGTATTGTCTTCTGCTGCTGTCTCCTCTCTTCAATGTCTTCTATCCTCATGTATTGATAACTTTCCGGGCATAAAACACATTTCGGGATATTGGGAAACCACCATTGAATAAAAGATTGTGCATTTGTACATAGGTTTTGCCTCTGCTTTCAATAAGGGAACCTCTCCCATTAAAGAGGAGGGACTTGCTTGTTCCTCGATTGTGGTTTCATTCCAGTGAAAATTCAAAACCCAACATCATATGAAACAAAGTGCACAATAAACTTGAGATTTTTCCCTTCCCAATGAAATAAGGATCAGATTTTTCTGAGCATTAAAACTCTTTCAAAATGGCATTCAAACTTTTTTATCTGGGCGCTAGGGTTAGCAGAAATTATTAAATTAATAACCAACACTTCCCTCAACTATTTTCACCCTCCAAAAGCTTGTTTTGATGCACAAAAATGCCAAGAACAGATCTGAACTGAAATCACAATTTTTAAGCATCAAAATGTGTCACAAACAATTAATAATCCAACCCTAGACTAGCTGCAACTTCTAAAATTATTTCCCGCTTAACCAACCAAGCAAAAGCCTTCAAACTTTGGATTTTGGGCCACAAAAATATGAAGAATAATATTCCAAAATTAGTTTTCACACAACAAACATGAAACCCTAATTTTTCCCTAAAAAGTAGGTCGCCCAAAGCACATTTAGGGCATCAAATCATCTCCAAAAATTATGAAATTAATTGCAAAACACAACAGATCTGAAAACCAACAAGTATACTCCCAAATCATGCAACAATAACCAGATTTGCACCATAAATAAATGCGCTAGGGTTAGGAACACTTTCCCAATCAATTCGCCACACAATAGATGCAACATACACACAAATGGATCCTTATCAAAATCAGATTTACTTCAATTCCAAATCGAATGAGAGAGAGAGAGAGAGCACAATGAAGAGCTAGGGCATACATCCCATTTCTCCAAGCATGGAGAGACATAAATGATCAAATCAACATGGGGTGAAATGACCCCCTCACATCACTTAAATAGACTTCCCAAAAGGGATCGACCCACTTGGAGGGAAAATACACTTTTTAAATTTGCAATTACAAGTTGGATAGCCAAGTGGCCCCCTTTACCTAAGTTTCCCTCCCATTACATAATTAAAACATTTAATATGCTAAGACATACCTCTTCAAGATCTCGAGATGTGCTTGCTCCTTTCCTTGGAAAAGACCTGCCGATCATCAAGGTATACTACTATGTTTTTATCCTTGAGATGAACAAATGTCAAATCCATAGCTCTTTGAAACGTGGCTCTAGCATTGATCAAACCAAAAGGCATTTTTCTGATAAGCAAAAGTTCCCCAAGGTGTAATAAATGTTGTTTTATATTGATCTTCCTCAGCCACCTTGACTTGATTGTAGCCCGAGAAACCATCAAGCATAGATAATATTTCAGATCCAGTAACGACCTGCAAAGTGTGGTCCATGATGGGGACGGGGTAGTTTTCTTTCAATGAGGCTTGATTGAGGTTGCGAAAATCTACGCACAACCTTATCTCACCACTCTTCTTTCTCACAGGAACTATAATGGCTAACCATTCAGAGTGATGTATGGGATAAATTATCTTTGCATCTAACAACTTTTGGATTTCTGTAAAGATAGTCCCTGAAATAGTAGGGTTATGCCGCCGCAGCTTCTGCTTGAAAGGCTTCGTTCTTGCTTTAATGGGATATAGTGTTGTACTTCTGCAGGCTGATAGGTCTTTAGATCCTGGTAAGACCAAGCAAAAACATCCATATATTTCTTAAGAAGCTTTGTAAAAGCTTCTCTTTCTACCTCTGAACAACACTTACCCAAATTTACTAATTTGGGATCATTACTAGCTCCCAAATTTAATAATTGTGTCTCGGAAGAAGAACCTTCCTCACTTTCTTCATTCTTTTTAAGCATTTGATCATGCTTGTCGAACATTTCCTCAAGAGATACTAAGCCTTTAGGAATTTTATTTCCCTTCAGCTGGATAATCTCTTGACTTCTGAAACCTTTGCATCTATTTCTCCCATAGTAGTTTGTCTTGGAGGTGAGTTGCTTCCCTTGTAGTAGATCTCTTCGAAGTTGTCCTTTTGTTGGAGAAATGTAACAATCTGCTTGTCATCATTAAAAACCTGCCATTGTTGGATGTTATCAGGAACCTTCAGGCGGAAGACCATCTCAACTTTGTAATCCCCTTGTCTGAAGAATGTGGGTGGCTGATCTGGATTTAATAAAGCTGCAGTAACTGCAAGTGAATCAACTCTAGAATTTTGCTCTCTCGGAATATAGGAAACTGAGAAAGCCACAAAATCTAGGATAGCAGAATAGACCCGGTCTCTATAATGTCGTAGTTTGTCCTTTTGACTTGGTAGAGACCTCATATCTGCTTGACAATTAACTCAGCGTCTCCCTTGCATGTAAGAGCTTGATTCCCATTGTTCTTTCCTGCTCCATACCTAACAATAGTGCTTCATATTTTGCTATGTTGTTAGTGTTTTCAAACATTAACTTGAAGGAATGTGCATGCACCTTTCCCTCAGGAGAAATAAGAACAACGCCTACACCGGATCCAAACGAACAACAAGCTGCCATCAAAATCCAGAGACCAAATCTTATTATCTAGTTGATGTGGCTCTTGGATCACAGGTTGGGCTTCTTCTTTATCTAGTTCTAGATAATAGACTCCGTGATCAGATTCTTGGAACAAGATCTGAGATCTAGGATCTTCAGATTTTGATACTGTGTACTTGGATTTCTTCTCAGGTTCTAACTTTTGATTAACTCCCTTGATTGGTATGTGCACACAAGACCAATCCATCTTGACTTCTCCGCCCAATTCTTTACAGAAGTTCCTGCTCAACAGCATGCCATAAGATACATTGGGATATCCGCTACAAGGATAGTCAACTTTAATCTTTTGTCTGGGAATGAAGCAAGTATTGCTTGTGCATCTTTGATTTTCCCAACCAGAGGTACTTGTCTTTCCATTGAATAGCATCTTCCAATGGTTTTTGTCAATGTGAGACTCAGAGCATCAGCAACTTTGGCAAGCATCACATAGTGAAGCTTTAATCTAAAATACAATTACTTAATTTATAATCGTTAATAAGTAATAACACATAAAACGGCTCGATCCTTTTAAATGTGGCGGGAGATGAAGAAGGAGAAGAGCTTGCAGCGGCATTATTCGAAGGAGTAATCTTCGGACTAGACAAGATACCGCGTGAAACACTATTTGTTGGAGTATTGGGACCATTACTTTGCACATATTTTACCAACCTATTTAACTAATCAGAAATGCCCTCAAATACTCATCTTCGACATCTGAATTTTGGTCTTTTTAATATGATCAATAATGTTGAAAGCTTGACTTACTTCAGCCGGTTGTCCGTTGGTCCTTTGCTGCTGATTGAAAGAACCTACATGCTTATCTCTGGGAGCTAATGAAGAAGGTAGTGGACTGCCTCTTTTTAGGATGGTAACATCTGGCCCAGGATCTTCTCTTTCTCTTCTTTGGCCACTTGAGGAAGCCTCAACATTTTGGCGTGTTTGGGACCTTGTGAACACTGCGAATGCGTGGCCATCAGAATCTTCAAAAGATTCATAATCCAGGTAGCCAATGTTGGAGTCGCCAACGGGATCTACAAAGTCTTCTTCATCAAATGATTCATCAATGCCAAGATCTTCTTCATTAGTTTCCAAGTTGTTCCTTGGAGCAACTTCAATTGCCAACCGCTGTGGTGCAGCAGTAAGTCTGTTTCGATTTTGATTTTGACCATTAAAGGTCCGAGCAGGAGCCGTTCTTGAAGGAGTTGCATTTCCTCCTTGAGATATCTGCTTCTTGATTTGTAGCATGTCATTAGCTAACTTTTGTAGCAAAGGATCGGAAGTACTTGAAGAAGCTCCATCACCTTTATGGGGTGATTGTCTGATTTTTCCAGCCATGATCAAGTCATCTTCAACCTCTACAACAACATTTTGTGCCTCTAATAGATTCATAGGTCTTGCCCTCCGCAGTTGATATCCAACTTCGGGCAATAGAGCGTTTATAAAAAATGTCTTTTGATTTTCATCGCTAAGCGCAGCAGAAGTGGGGATTTTATATAAAATCCTTTGGAACCTTGCAATAAAGTCCCACATGTTCTCATTTGGTTCCTTCTTTAACAACGTCCGCTGAGTGATCAATGTGCTAGCATTTGCAGTTTGAACCTTTTCGTGAATTGCTCTCGCATGGACACCTAGTTTGTTACAATTCCGGGGCTAACGAATGGAACCATTCTCCGGCCAAATCATGTAGAGTCTCAATGAAAAGTCTGACCGAAACATCTTCATGCTCCACCGCAAGCACACCACAAGATATAAAGAATCTTTGCCAAGTGATCATCTAGATTTTGCTTTCCATCTCCAAAGAATTTCGGGAAATTATTTCTTGACCCTTTAGGCAATTCGTGCATAGGTGGAGTTAGGTTCAGTGGTCCAAAAGTTGTTCCCCATGGACAAAGCGCTATTAGAGCAAGAAGTTTTGGTTCCGATTCTGATTCTACATGATGAACGGAGCACGTCTTCTCCGAGAGTAGACTTGATGGATAATTCCAACCACCGGATTATGTTGAAGATGATCGAATCTGGATGAGTTTGCACTCTTCTTCTTGGTGAAAGACTAGATCTCGTGGCTTCTAACTTGAGGAGGATGATTGAAATTGAATTGCTCCTGCAATCTATAGAAATGATCAGTCCTTCCTTGAGCCTTGATGATCGAGTGAATGGGCATTCAGCCAGGTTGAGAGTTTAATGGGAACCAGCTAGATAAGCTCTTATCTGCGAATGATTGTTGTTTCCCAGTGGAGTCGCCAAAAACTGTTGGCTAGATTTTCTACACAGCTGAAAACCTAGGCAGTCATGAGATAAATCTCCCTCATTTACCGGTGAGGCTCCGTGTAAGATTTTGTCAATTATATGTCCTAATATATATTTGTTGGTATTACTTTAACTATATAGCTCATGAACCATGGCTAGACAGTTTTGCAGCAAGTAAGCAGCTGTAAGAGAAAGGAAATATCTGTAGAAGAGGAAAACAATAGAAAACAGGAAGGAAAGAAGATGTGAAAACCAATCAATAGTTCACAGAGTTGATCGCATGCACATAAAGAAAACAAATAGATCTTTTAAATACAGAATTTAAAGCAAAGGATAGTTTTAGATTCAGATCTAGATGTTATCCAAATTCACCCCTGTGGTTAATTCGATAACATGCATCGAGAATTCTCAAGTCCCAGGCAAACGGATCGATTCAGGGCAAAAAATCATGTTTCTAGGGTCCCCTCAGATTTTTTCTAACTCTCTGTCCCGAGGTTGAAAAGAGCAAGTTCTAAGAAAAGGTGAAAAAACTGCAAAAAAACTAGCTTGGGCGAGAAAAAAATTGTGAAAATTGGCTAAGTCCTAGTCCTCGCAGCATCGGGACAGCCAGGACAAAGGGACGCGTGGGACGCGGATAGCCGAAGGAGCCAAAAGCCAATCAAGCAACGCCACGTGTCATCGGCTGAATGAGGAGCAAGGAAGCCCATTTCGGGCGGATCGGAAGTTTTTGTCCCAAACAACACTGGGACATCCGGGACAAATGGATGCGGTGGACGCGAAAGAGCCGGCAGACCCACGGACCAATCAAATCACGACACGTGTCACAAGGGAAAAGGTCCAAAAGTCAAAGGGCGAGTTTTGAAAGGGGGCCAGAGCCAATAGAAGAGGACACATGTCCTATGGAGCAAGGAACGCCGAAGTAGGGAAGGAGAGAGAATTGCTCGGCGAACCGAGCTCGCCACGTGTCATCCAGTGGCAGAGCGCGGGAAAGTTCAAATATTTTCCGCCGACTGCTTTTTGCTCTGTTTGCGTGCCTAAATCTTCGAGATCGTCATATCTTTCGATCTAGAGCTCGGATTTGCACGTTCTTTATATCAACGGAAAGCTTGTGAAATTCTCTACATGATTTCGGGGTTAATCTTGAGTTTGGGTGCAGTCCGGAGAGAAAATTGAGAAACGGCTCGACGCGTGTTCATGGCAGAAGTGACATTCCAATGACAAATTTAATGCAGAATGGGTCGCATTCTCCTGTAATTCGGTCAAAGTGACAGGGTATGGGTTTGTAAGGTCCCCCATGCCGTTTTAATGCATCTGCAGTCAAGGAGGGATGGGCTCTCATGTTTTTGTACGTTTCTGTCTCCTGGGCTCGACCCATGCAATGTAAAAGCCAGATTTGGCTCATTTTCATGGGGGAACATTTTTGACATAGAATCTTCTTCTTTCACCTCCAGCAAGTGGTTGATGCAAGAATCAGACCTCTCCAAAAGATTGTAATAGTTTTTACCTCTCTGAGGTTGTAATGCAGTGATTTGGGTACTGGAAATGATAATGCAAGCTTTGTGAATGGTTTTCAGTCCTTTGTTTGTATTATTTGCTTCATTTCAGATCCTAAGTTATATCTTATCAATCTGTGTATGTTTCATGTTGCAAATCTCTGGTTTGTGTCTATTTGCTTGACAGAAATGTTTCACCACTCCTTTTGGTGCATCACCATCTTTAGTTAGTTTGAATTTCTTGTACTTCTACCCCTGTCTCCTTGCAAGTTAGAGTAGGATTAGGATCTGAACCTCTGTAGTTGTGCAAGCATTAGATCTAAATCAGAGGAGTTTGAGGAACCAGCCTCTAATCTGGAGATTCCTCTCTCAGTTTCACAAGTCCCCACACTTGGAGAGAGGTTTCCATGTTGTGCAATCACACTGGATGCCTGAACATCAACCTAGAAGCCTGATCTGCATCCAGGGGTGCTGTGAGTCTGCAACAACAGTTTTGGCACGCCCGGTGGGACAAGAGGTCTCATTTTTATTGCAGCAGGGTTGATGTGCATCTGCTGCAATCTTCTTGCTTAAAAAGAGCTATTATTTGCATATCTGGCAACTCCAAGGGGAAGAACCAACTGGTTCCAAGCTCAGGCCTGAAAACTCATGAGAAGAATCACCACAAGGTCAAGAGTTGGAGAAGAAGAAGTGCTGTTTGAAT
Source organism: Taxus wallichiana var. yunnanensis (assembly GCA_018340775.1). Taxonomy (NCBI): domain Eukaryota; kingdom Viridiplantae; phylum Streptophyta; class Pinopsida; order Cupressales; family Taxaceae; genus Taxus; species Taxus wallichiana. The sequence continues at coordinate 193,892,027 of CM031239.1, forward strand.
ACCTGCAATTATCTCAAGGAGGCAAAGAGGAAGAAGGATTCAAAGGTCTCCATCTCCACCAAACAGAACTCTCTCAACTCCTCCACCCGATGTGCCTTTCATTCAAAGATATCAAGCGTTTTAAGACCGATTAGAATGGCTCAGAACAACCCCTACGTCAACTTCACAGGCAGCAGCCCACTTGCTCTCAATGCACAACATCCAGTTCCTATTGCAGCCTTGAAGAACATTCCCTACTTCACCGGAGAAAATCAAACTACTCCAGGGTGATCATGTTAAAGATATTGCTAACCTTTGTGCAATCCATGAAATCAATGAAATGCAAGTGGTCACAAGTTACTTTGGCATCTTCATTCAAGGGTACAAAGATTGCAATGGTTTAGGAGCCTTGGAGCTGGTTCTATCACAAACCGGAATCATTTGTGTATTGCACTTCACGAGCGATTTGGGGGAGAAGGGAGACAACTTGTCTCTTTTGGAGCAGCCGACAACTATCAAGAGGGCTCCCAACGAGCAGTGGTGACGACTTCAACTTCAGATTTCAAAGGTATTGGGATAGAATTCTAGTGGCGGTCAATGTGCCAACAATTGAAGGTGCTTTTCTATATTACCTTAAAGCTTTGAATTCGATATTTCTATGTTAATTCAATCTATGAGAGGCACGACCTTACCTTCGCTTATAGATTGCCATTAGAGCCGAAAACCTGTCTTATTCAAGCCGGTAAACCGGCTCCTAGGCCTCCCATGCCCTTGTATCCAAACTTAGAAAATCCAAGCACTAGTCAAGCACCCACTTTGGCTCCTGTTCCCACCCCTAGAAATCAAAGTTCAAGTGAAACTTCTACTTCATCCTCTAGTGCTTCAAATGAACTCCAAGAGGTCATGAAACAGTTGCAAAATTTGGGAAATGAGCTAGTTACTCTCAAAAGGCAACAAGCCCAAGGTTTCAGACCTTCTTATCAACCCCAAGCCCAGCCTAATAGGCAGCCATACTAAACACAAAGACCACCTAATCCAGCTGCAAATATGAATCAAGCAAGGCCTTCTGCCAAAGACCATTCCAGCCCTATAATCCAAATGCCATATCTGCCTCTAAGGCATTAGTGCCAGTCCAAAATAACATGGCCCAAGAATATGATTGGTGCTTTCCATGCAACGAGCCTCATAACCAACCCATGTGTTTCAATGGTGCTCTCAATCAAGCATTGATGGTGACAACTACTGGTGTGGAGGGTGAGGGCAGTCAAGGAAACAGCCAACAACAAGAAACATACCAACAGCAATCAGCCCCAAATGACACCATATTGGTGAACTGGCAAGCAGAAGATTTTTGTGGCATGAATCAAGCAGTTTCTCAAGCTGTTGCAGCCAACACAAGGTCAAAGAGGAGAAATTTGGGTGAAGAACAGCCATTAGCCCCAGCCAATCCACAACCCTCCTTGGCTCCACAAATGATTGGCAAGCAAAGTCCAGTTTCAAATGCACAGGGGCAGCCAAGAACAGCCCCTAGGCCAACTCAAATGCCAGCTGTTGCTGCCCACATGCAAGGAGTAAATGTGCAAACCAAGGGACAACAAAGGATACTTCATCCCCGTTCAGTATCATTGAACAGATGAAGAAGACTAACGTCAATATATCAATGTGGGAATCCCTATCCATCCCAGGACAAAGAGATCTGCTGCAAGCTGCCATGAAAGATTGGCCAACTTCGAATCAGCAGGTTCAGATGCAAGACAAAGTGCTTACAAATGCTGCCCAGCCTGAAGGAAGTCATGGAGGGCAACAAGGTAAAATGTTGAAGCCCCCTCCTTTCTATGTTTCATTAATCATTGGAAATCAGCTAGTACATAATTGCATGATAGACTCGGGGCAAGTAGCTCAGTAATGCCTAAACAAATAGCTGATCAACTAGGGCTCCAGTATGAAACAACATCCAAAGGAGTAGTGCAGCTAGATGGGAAAGCAACAATGGCAGTTGGAGTGATCAGAAATTTGAGTATGACCTCGCATACATGCCCCAATGTTACCGTTTTACAAGATGTGTCAGTGATAGATTTTCCACCACTCTTTGCCCTAGGTTTATCAAGGGATTTCACAGCCAAAATTAGAGGCTACTTATCTGCTGATTGGTCACACATGTTGTTCAGAACAAGATATGGTACTAAGGTCACAATCAGATCCGAACCAATTGCAAACTTTCATATTGAGCCTCATACTCCAAGCTAAATCAATGCCAACTGTTCAGCATTTGATCAAGAAGATTATCAAAGCACGATGATGAAGCGACACCAAAGTTGGAAGCATCCCAGATTTAACTCTTGACGAATGGGCGAGCAAGGTACATTCTTTTGATCCCTACCAAGAAGTAGAAGAATCCGAGCTAGGAGTCTATTGCATACATGAAGGAAACCAACCTATTCCTAAAGCATCACCAACCCAGATCATAAAGACAAGAATGAAGTATGGCAATTGTTCTTTGATGGGTCAAGGAGTAGACAAGGTGCGGGAGGAGCTATGCTCATCTCACCGCAAGGTATAAAGTATTACTCAGCCTCCGTTTCCAGTTTTCTGCTCAAACAACACAGTGAGTATGAAGCCTTAATTCATGGATCAGACCTGGCAATGAAGAAAGGCATCAGGAATTTACAAGTATTTGGTGATAGTGAGCTGATTGTAAACCAAGTCAAAGGAAAAAATGCTGCCAAAAATGATCTATTGAAGAATTACAAAAATCGGGTATGGGATCTTATTGAAGATTTTGAAGCTTTTAGCATCAATTCCATCCCAAGAAAAAAGAATGAAGTCTGTGATGATCGCAGTGATTGGGGCTGCATTTGACGTTGTAGAAAATATCAAAAGTGAAAAACCTCAGCCTCATATCAAATTGGTTGTGAGACCAGCTGTTCCGGATAACAATACAAGTTGGCAAGTCTTCGAGAATGATCAGCAAATTGTTAATTTCCTACAAGAAGAAGCTGAGTTCTCCGCCAGGAATCAAGACAAGCTGCATCAGCAGTATGGTGACCAAGTGGTGCAGCTGAGAACTAACAAATTACCAAAAGGCCTCATAACCTTGGAGTCAATCTTCAACCCGAATGATCAGTTCCGGAAGGAGAAAGCGAACATTCAAGTAAAGGGTGAAGATTCAGAGCCTATTTTAGTGGGAGAAGGCAAAACATTGCAGATTGGCAAAGTACCTCACAAGAGAAATCTGATTTTGTTCACTTTGTCAAGAGTTCCCTGATGTCTTTGCTTGACTTACAAAGATCTAAGAGGTTTCAACCCGAGTTGGCACAACATACTATTGAGTGGATCCGGAATCCAAGCCTCGCTGTGCAAAAGCAAAGGCCGGTGAATCCCCATATTGAACCTCTAATGAGAAAAGAGTTAAGCAAGCTTATTGAGGCCAGTATCATCTTCCCCATCAAACACTCAAGTTGGGTCGCCAACTTAGTCCCAGTCAGAAGAAGAATGGAGAGATCAGGTTGTGTGTCGACTTCAGAGATTTGAATAAAGCCTCTCTCAAGGATCATTATCCACTCCCTTCCATGGAGCAAATATTGCAGGTGGTAGCTGGTTCAGAAAAGTTTTCACTACTTGATGGCTACTCAGGCTATAATTAGATCATGGTGAAGGGAGGAGACCAATTCAAGACAGCCTTCACAACTAAATGGGGCACATATGCTTACAAGAAGATGCCATTTGGGTTGTCCAATGCTGGTGCTACCTTCAAAGAGAAATGGACATGGCATTCAAAGGCTTGATCAACAAAGATAGTGCTGGTATACCTAGATGATATCACTATTTTCTCAAATAATGCGGTGGATCACCTTTTCATCTAAGGCAGGTATTTCAGAGGTGTAGAAAGTTCGGAGTATCTTTGAACCCCAAGAAGTGCATCTTTCTTGCACATGAAGGAAAGCTCCTTGGCCATGTTGTCTCGAAAGAGGGACTGGCAATTGATCCAGAGAGGGTTGAAGCCATAAGAGCACTGCCATTGCCAAGTCACAAGAAGGCTCTTCAAAGTTTCTTGGGAAGGATCAATTTTGTCCGCAGGTTTATCCCAGATTTTGCAGCCCTTGTCAAGCCCATCACCAAAATGTTAAAGAAGAGCATGGCTTTTAAGTGGACAGCAGAAGGCAAGGAGAGTTTTGAAGCAATCAAAGAAGCTATCTCTCAAGCACCAACTCTCATCAACCCAGACTTCTCCAAGGATTTCATCCTCTATGCATTTGGAGGTGATGACACTATTTTCGCCATTCTCAGTACAGCGAGAACAAAGATAATGATGAGCAGCCGATTGCTTTTTTGAGCGAGCCTAGATGATGCGAGGTGAGGTACTCTTTTATTGAAAAGCATGTACTTGCAAAGAATCGAAGCGTGAAGAAATTCAAGCATTTAGTCTCAAACAACAAGGTCCATTGCTGGTCTCACATCTTTGGAGTTAAGGACTTCCTCCTCAACAAGGATTTGAATGAGAAAAGGGCAGGTTGGATCACCCGTGTCATGGAATATGACATTGATATCAAGATCACCAAGCTGGTAAGAGGGAAAGGACTGTGTGAGCAGCTGGTTTTGGGGAAGCAAAAGGAAGTATGCAACGAAGAAGAGGTTGTTTTGACAGTCCAGGACAGCCATGAGCCAAGTGGCAATCAAGAAGAAGACAATGCTTCCCCCACTCCTTGCTGGACCCAAGATATTATGCACTTCCTAGGCACAGGGCTATGCCCTCCGGAGATGAACAAGACCCAAAGGAGACACTTCAGGTTGCAGGCTGTTCCGTATGCCATTGTTGATGGAGTTTTGTTCAAGAAAGATGTGAATGGAGTGCTGCTGAGATGCATTAGCATAGGTCAGATTCAAAGGGTGTTGGAAGAGTTTCATGGTGGACCAGCTGGTGGCCATTTTGCACCAAGAGTGACAGCTCTAAAAATCATGAAGGCTGGTTATTATTGGCCTAAAATCTTCAGTGATTGCTATGCATGGATCAAGAGGTGTAAGAATTGTGCATTCTTCACAGGAAAAGAGAGACTTGCTGCCCTTCCATTGCATCCAATCTCAGTTGACCAGCCATTCATGCAATGGGGTTTGGACTTCATTGGAGTCATTAATCCCAATTCAAGCCAAGGGCACAAATGGATTTTGACAGCCACAGACTACTTCACCAAATGGACAGAAGCAGTAGCACTCAAAGAGGCGAATGAGTCTAACATCTTAGACTTTTATGAGGGGATAACAACCAGATTTGGTGTACCTACCACAATAATCTCTGATAATGCATTGGCATTCATTGGATCCAGGGTGACTGAGTGGGCTGTCAAGAACGATATTTACCTAAGCACTTCATCAAACTATTACCCTCAGGGTAATGGCCAGGCCGAGTCTACAAACAAGAACTTGTTGAGGATCATTAGGAGGACTCTTGATGAGAATCAGAGGTCTTGGCATACCAAACTGAAATCAGCCTTATGGGCTAATAGGATAACTCCCAAAAGATCCACAGGTAACTCTCCATTCAAGCTTGTCTATGGAAGAGAGGCAACCTTGCCCATGTCACTTGAGTTGCCAACGTTGGAACTCATGAAACAGCTGGAGTTGCTAGAGTTTGAGCCCATGGAAGTGAGGTATGCAGAGCTAATGGAGCTGCAAGAGATCAAAATCAGGCATCTCAAGCAATGGAAAAGGATCAAGCTTTGATCAAGAAGACCTTTGATAGAAAGGCCAAGGATAGATCTTTTCAAGTTGGAGATCTAGTGTTGAAATGGGATGTGGACAGAGCAAAACCGAGAAGGCATTCAAAATTTGATGCCATTTGGAGTGGCCCATACATGGTCACAAAATGCAAGAACAACAATGCTTTCCAATTGGCCTCATTGGATGGTGAAGAACCTGCAGATTCGATCAATAGAATCTATCTCAAGCGTTGCTTCTAGAGGGAAGTTCACTACCTCGTAAATATTAGATTAGATTTTCTTTCCTCCAGTGTTTGTGCACATTGTTTTGTTGTAGGTTAGTTTTGTTTTCCCTAAGTGCTTTGGCACAGCTTGCTGTCCATGGAGATGTTTTGTAGTCCTTGCTTTTATCAGGTGACATTCCATCTTCCTCCTTGCACATTCTAAGTCAGTTAGGGTTCTAAACAGAATATTTGATGACTCCATGCCCAATGGACTGCTTCAGGCAACTGGTCTTTTCATCTAGCAGGTAGATGACCCCGCTGAGTCGCCAAATTGTTATCCAAATTCACCCCCCAGGGTTAATTCGATAACATGCATCAGAATTCTCAAGTCCCAGGCAAACGGATCGATTCAAGGCAAAAAATCATGTTTCCAGGGTCCCCTCAGATTTTTTCTAACTCCCCTGTCCAGGTTGAAAAGAGCAAGTTCAGAGAAAAGGTGAAAAGGCTGCAAAAAAACTAGCTTGGGCCAGAAAAAATTGTGAAAATTGGCTAAGTCCTAGTCCTCGCAGCAATGATCGGGACAGCTGGGACAAAAGGGGACGATGGGACGCGGATAGCCGAAGGAGCCGAAAGCCAATCAAGCAACGCCACGTGTCATCGGTGAATGAGGAGCAAGGAAGCCCATTTCGGGCGGATCGAAGTTTTTGTCCCTGCATAAAGCACTGGGACATCCGGGACAAATGCACGTGGTGGACGCGAAAGAGCCGGCAGACCCGCGAACCAATCAAATCACAACACGTGTCACAAGGGAAAAGGTCCAAGAGTCAAAGGGCGAGTTTTGAAGGGTCAGCCCGAGCCAATCAGAAGAGGACACGTGTCCTATGGAGCAAGGAACGTGGAGCAGGGAAGGAGAGAGAATTACTCAGCGAATCAGAGCCTGCCACGTGTCATCCAAGTGGCAGAGCGCGGGGAAAGTTCAAATATTTTCCCGCCGACCTGTTTTTCCCTGTTTCGTGCCCTAAATCTTCAGATCGTCATATCTTTCGATCCAGAGCTCGGATTTGCACGTTCTTTATATCAACGGAAAGTTTGTGAAATTCTCTACATGATTTCGGGGTTAATCTTGAGTTTGGGTGCAGTCTAGAGAGAGAAAATTGAGAAACGGCTCTGACGCGTGTTCATGGCCAGAAGTGACATTCCGACTGCATTTAATGCAGAATGGGTCGCATTCTCCTGTAATTCGGTCAAAGTGACAGGGTATGGATTTGTAAGGTCCCCCATGCCATTTTAATGCATCTGCAATCAAGGAGGGATGGGTTCTCATGTTTTTGTACGTTTTCTGTCCCCTAGGCTCGACCCATGCAATGTAAAAGCAGATTTGGCTCATTTTCATGGGGGAACATTTTTGACATAAAGAACTTCTTCTTTCACCTCCTCCAAAGGTGGTTGATGCAAGAATCGAGACCTCTCCAAAAGATGTAATGCAGTTTTTACCTCTCCGAGGTGTAATGCTTGATGATTTGGGTACTGGAAATGATAATGCAAGCTTTGTGAATGGCTTTCGACCTTTGTTTGTATTATTTGCTTCATTTCAGATCCTAAGTTATATCTTATCAATCTGTGTATGTTTCATGTTGCAAATCTCTGGTTTGTGTCTATTTGCTGATGCTGAAATGTTTCACCACTCCTTTTGGTGCATCACCATCTTTAGTTAGTTTGAATTTCTTGTACTTCTACCCCTGTCTCCTGCAAGTTAGAGTAGGATTAGGATCGAACCTCTCGTAGTTGTGCAAGCATTAGATCTAAATCGAGGAGTTTGAGGAACCAGCCTCTAATCTGGAGATTCCTCTCTCGGTTTCACAAGTCCCACACTTGGGAGAGAGGTTTCCATGTTGTGCAATCACACCGGATGCTAGAGTGATCAACCTAGAAGCCTAATCGCATCCGGGGGTCTTTGTGAGTCTGCAACAACACTAGAATAACACAAAGTCTATGAATAGATCTAGAAAGAAATAAGAAGCAAAATGCACCGTTGACACAAAGTTCTTCAGAAATCTCTTCTCTATTCCTCTGCTTGCAGAAAGCTATCAGGGGTTTTAGCTCAAAGTCTGGAACACAAGAATGTTGATTACAAATTCCGATCCTTTAACCCGTAGGTTCTTCCACTACTTAGAGTGTATAGAGGGGAAATTACAAATGGGAAACCGTGAATCGAACTACAACATGAAGTAGTAAAAGGAACATTTGGCAATCATCTTCCTAAAATTCCTCTTAGTGACATACATCAGAAGTTTAAGCCAAAATTGTGCACATCTATCACCTATCTACATTTTTAATTTTACATAACTTTAATTTTACATTTTTCATCCGGGAACATAAGAAATAAGAGAAGAAAGAACAGATGAAAGAAGATCTTCCAGCTGTAACATTTATACTTTCTTTTTGTTCTGATATTGAATATACTTGTCAAACATGTAATTCAACATCTTCCTATCTGTTTTAACAATAGCATCTCTCTCGGTCTGAACTGCAGCAACCCTCTAGACAAAGCAGCAGTGTTAGCCTTCACCTTCTCTAAACCAGGCCCATATCCCTCAACATTTGCCTGAAGCTTTATGAGTCTACCAATTGAATCCATCGTGAAAGGCATGGTGGCTTCATCAACTTCTTTCCGCACAACCAGAATAAATTCCTCATGGGAAGCAGGTAATTCATCTGGGATGCTCTCCGGCACTTCTCCCATCTTACTCTCCAGCAACTGCATCCTTTTCAGCATGAGCTTGAGGATCTCTACGCGGAAGGAAACTGAAATTTCTAACTGCTTCCCTTTTCCATCAATCCACCAAGTACAATTTGCTTTGCCCTTAGCACGTCCTCTGGAAATGAGTGTATCTTAGCTAAAGTATCCAAATGACTTTCAAGAACTATGTTCTCATCTTCTATTTGTGTCATCAGTTCCTTTAGTTGAGATACTTCCCTGCGCGTGTTCTCCAATTCACTGGTACTCGTTCGAATTGCTTTGAAGCTTGGTGAATGATTTGATATTTCAACTAGGTAATAGATTTGACCTAATCCCCTACATCTTCTACCTCCTGCATCAGATGATTGCTTACTTGCTCATGTGCTAGAATGGGCTGAGAGGAAGGTTTGGCAACCTTAGCAATGATCTCACATAGCTGGAACACCTGCTTTTGAAGCTTGGATCTCTTAGCCTTCTCTTTGTCAAGCTTAAGGAATAAAGCGTTCATTAGTGTCTGTGTATCCTGCTTTAATCCTTCTTGTGGTAGTTTGACCTATTGGCACTTTGGTCATTGCTATATCAACTGTTGTGAGCTCTCCCTTGTACTTTCCTTCTGCTGGAACTAATAACTCAACAAACTTCTCCCTCGATTCCTCAATAATCAACCTAGAAGTCATTTTGGCAACTTTAGGTCTTCTATCTCTTCCGCCCAAACTTAGGAGTAGCTGAAAGTCGTGTTCCTCCAAGTTAATCTCCTCTTTGGCTTCTGGGATTATCTGCAAAGCTAACCATGATGAAAATTTGCTTCTCGGGGAATGAGAAGTGCGAGTGCACCTCCATCTCATGCTCGATTCTACTCTATCAAAATATGCCACCGTGTTATGATTGCACACCCTCGAATTGTCCAAAGACAATTCTTTTTCAAACTCCGCCATCTGTGCTTTCAACTTCTCCGCATGGATAGGTGAAGACCTGAGTGGTCGAGGAGAAAATACAAATGACGCTGGATTCAAGATTGATTCGGGAAAATCGTAAAATTGGCTAAGTCTTAGGAAGAACTTGAGGCCACCTTTGGGATCCAAAAGTTGGAAGGCACATTTATTACGGAGAGGAAAATCGGAAGGCATGGGGAAAAGCCTCGGCGGCCCAAGCGAGAAAAGGGACATTTGGGACAAATGGGCGAAATGCGAGATCGGCGAAAGAAAGAAAATTTGTCAAGTCCTTTCACAAGGGAGCAAAGCGGGACAAGAGTGCGCGGAGGAGGGCCGAAAGCGGCGAATCGGGCGGAAGCGGAAGAATTTGTCCCAGGCAGCCTTTGGGACATTTGGGACAAATGGGACAAGTGAAGAGGACTTTGAACCGGCCGAATCGGAATCCGAAAATTTGTCCAGAAACTTTCAGCACAAGGACAAGTGGGCCGAAATAGAAAGCGCGACAAGGCAAGTGGGGGCGGATAGCGAGAAGGAGCGAAAGCCAATCGAGATCACGCCACGTGTCACCGCAGAGAAAAGGGACGAGGAAGCCCATTTCGGGCGGATCGGAGGATTACGTCCCCCGCGAAGCAAGCTTTGGGACATCCGGGACAAAAGGACGCGGTGGCGTGAAAATCCGGAGGCCCGTGGACAAATCACGGCATGACACGTGTCGCGAGGAAAAAGGTCAAAAAGTCAAAGGGGTGAGTTTTGAGCGATCCGACCGATGAAATAGTGCCACGTGTCCAAGTTTAAGGGCCCATAAGAAAAGCCCTTGCGAAAAGGTGGAGAGAGAAAATTGCTCGGTGAACGAGCAGCACTGCCACGTGTCATCCGGATGGCGAGAGCGCGGGAAAAGAAATTTAAAAATCCGTTTTTTCACTGTTTTGTGCCTAAATCTTGAGACCTTCGTATCTTTCGATCGAGCTCGGATTTGCACGTTCTTTATATCAGCGGAAAAATGTTGAAATTCTCTACATGATTAAGGATCAATCTCACATTTTGGTGTAGTTTGGAGGAGAAAATTAAGAAAATGTCTCGACGCGTGGTGATAGCGAAGTAATGCTTACAAACCAACTTTAATGCAGAGACTGACTCGCTCGCTCTGTTAGACACCCCGCCGTTTTGCTAGGATCCGCCACTTCTGTCATAATGAGATGATTTTAAATGCTACCAAGAAGTGGTTGGGGTAGATTCTGGATTTCCTCTCTCTTCCCTCTCTCATTTCTTGATATATATTAAAGAAGAGCTCCTTTAAGGGGTCGGACATTTTGTTTTGCATCCTCCCTTATTCCCTCGCTTGCTTGAGAGAATTTGTGGAGCTTTCAAGCCTCCCATATGGGTTGTAATGCCGAGTCTTTTTGCCTCTCTTAGCCCGCTGCAATATATCTTGTATCGACTCTTGAGCAATAATATATGTGTTGTGATTGACTCTTAACCCTCTCATGTATTCATTCTTTGTCATTTTGATCTCTTATTGCGGTTTGGTTACTGTGCATGGTGTTTGTATTGCATCTATGTAGTGCGTGTTAAATTTGCAAAATGAATGTCTAACATTCCTCGGTGCATCACCTTTGTAGTTTAGGTTTTATTCTATGCATTTTCTTACCTGTCTCCTTGGAGTTAGATTAGGTTTTAGCAAACCCTCTGCATTTTTTTTTTGTGTGCATACGAACAGAGGAATAGGAACCGGACCTTCTCGGAGAATCTTTTCTCATCTTTACAAGTCCCACGCTTGGAGAAAGGATTCCATGTTGTGCAATCACTTTGGATGCTGAACATCAACCTAGAAGCTGATTTGCATCGGGGGTTTGTGAGTGCAACAATAGTTTTTGGCATGCCGGTGGGACTTAGAGGTCTCATTTTTATTGCAGCAAAGTTGATATGCATCTGCTGCAGTTTTCTTGCTTATAAGAGCTATTATTTGCATATCTGGCGACTCGAGGGAAGAATCATTTGGTTTCAAGTGAGTGCGGGCTGAAAACTCATGAGAAGAATCACCCTGAGGTCAAGAGTTGGAGAAGAAGAAGTGTTGTTTGAATACTGCGAGTTATCTCAAGAAGAAGGCAAAGAGGAAGAAGGATTCAAAGGTCTCCATCTCCACCAAAGCAGAACTCTCTCAACTCCTCCACAGCAGGCCTTTCATTCGGTATCTGAGGGTTTTAAGACCGATTAGAATGGCTCGAGAACAATCCCTATCAACTTCACGAGTGGCAGCCCACTTGCTCTCAATGCACTGACATCCAGTTCTATTGCAGCCTTGAAGAACATTCCCTACTTCACTTGGAGAAAATCGGACTACTCAGGTGATCATGTTAAAGATATTGCTAACCTTTGTGCGATCCATGAAATCAATGAAATGCAAGTGGTGTCAATTCTTGGCATCTTCCTTGAGGGTAAAGCATTCTGATGGTTTAGGAGCCTTGGAGTGGTTCTATCACTGGCTGGAATCATTTGTGTATTGCACTTCACGAGCAATTTGGAGAGAAGGAGACAACTTGTCTCTTTTGGAGCAGCGGTGACAACTATCAAGAGAGCCCCACGAGCGAGCGGTGGTGACTTCAACTTCAGATTTCAAAGGTCTTGGGATAGGATTCGGTGGCGATCGGGCCACAGCATGAGAAGGTGCTTTTCTATATTACCTTAAAGCTTTGAATTCTGATATTTCTATGTTAATTCAGTCCATGGGAGGCACAACAATCCCTATGGCTTATAGCATTGCCATTAGAGCCGAAAAGCTGTCTTATTCAAGGTGGTAAAGCTGGCTCCTAGGCCTCCCATGCCCTTGTATCCAAACTTAGAAAATCCAAGCACTAGTCAAGCACCCACTTTGGCTCTGTTCCCACTCCTAGAAATCGAGTTCAAATGAAGCTTCCACTTCATCTCAAGTGCTTCAAATGAACTCGAGAGGTCATGAAAGCTTGATTTGCAAAATTTGGGAAATGAGCTGGTTACTATTAAGAGGCAACAAGCCCAAGGTTTGAGACCTTCTATCAACCTCAAGCTCAGCCTAATAGGCAGCCATACCACCCAAAGACCACCTAATCCGGTTGCAAATGTGAATCAAACAAGGCCTCCCTCTAATAGACCATTCGCCCTATAATCCAAATGCCATATATCTGCCTCTAAGGCATTAGTGCTGACACGAGAACAACATTGCTCGGGAATATGATTGGTGCTTTCCATGCAGCGAGCCTCATAACCAATCCATGTGTTTGATGGTGCTCTCAATCAAGCACTGATGGTGACGACTCTTTGGTGTGGAGGGCGAGGCGATCGAGAAGCTTGAGTCAACAACAAGAAACATTCCACAGCAATCAGCCCCAAATGACACCACGTTGGTGGTAGCAAGCGGAAGATTTACGTGGCATGAATCGGGCGTAGTTTCTCAAGGTGTTGCAGCCAACACAAGGTCAAAGAGGAGAAATTTGGGTGAAGAACAGCCATTAGCCCGAGCCGATCCACAACCTTCACGGCTCCACAAATGATTGGCAAGCAAAGTCAGTTTCAAATGCACTGAGGGCAGCAGAGAACAGCCCCTAGGCGACTCAAATGCCGGTTTTGTTGCTGCCCACGTGCAAGGAGGTGAATGTACTGAAACCAAGGGACAACAAAAGGATACTTCATCCCGTCAAGTATCATTGAGCAGATGAAGAAGACTAACGTCGATATATCAATGTGGGAATCCCTATCCATCCCGGACAAAGAGATCTGCTGCAAGCTGCCATGAAGGATTGGACAACTTGAATCAGCGAGAGTTCGGATGCAAGACAAAGTGCTTACAAATGCTTGCCCGGCTGAAGGAAGCCATGGAGGCAACAAGGTAAAATGTTGAAGCCCCCTCCTTTACATGTTTCATTAATCATTGGGGATAAACTAGTACACAATTGCATGATTGATTCGGGGCAAGTAGCTCGGTGATGCCCAAGCAAATAGCTGATCATTTGGGTCTCAATATGAAGTAATATCTAAAGGGGTAGTGCGATTGGATGGGACAGCAATAGCAGCAGTTGGAGTGATTAAAAACTTGAGTCTTACCTTGCATGCATGTCAAATGTTGTTGTCTTACAAGATATATCAATCATAGACCTTCCACCACTCTTTGCCCTTTGCTTGTCGAGGACTTCTGACCAAGATTGGGGGTATTTGTCTGGCGATTGGTCTCACATCTTTGTTTAGAACAAGGTATGGAACTAAGGCTACAGATTAGGTCTGAACCTTGCAAACTTCCATATTGAGCCTTACACTCCAAGTCAGATTAATGCCAATTGCTCGGCATTTGATCAAGAAGATCACCCAAATGCTTGATGAGGTGACACGAGGTTGGAAGTATCCGGACCTAACTCTTGATGAATGGGCAAACAAGATACATGCTTTTGATCCCTATCGAAGTAGAAGAATCGAAAGTGGGAGTCTATTGTATACACGAAGAAAATCAACTGTTCTAGCATCACCAAGCCAAGCCATAATGATGACAATGAGGTATGGGCAGCTGTTTTTGATGGATCAAGGAGTAGGCGAGGTGCGGGAGGTGGAGCCATGCTTGTTTCACCTCAAGGCATCAAATATTATTGACTTTTCATTTTCAGTTTTCTTGTTCAAACAACACATGGCTGAATATGAGGCCTTGATTCATGGACTTCATTGGGCTAGGAAAAAGGGATAAATAACTTGCGGTGTTCGGGGATAGCGAGCTAATCGTCGACCAAGTTAGAGGACAACATGCTGAAGAGCGACTCTTTGAGGAGCTACTGAGAATAGGGTATGGGACCTCATTGAGGATTTGAAGCTTTGACATTGTGTCCATACCCGGGAAGAAAAATGAAGCGCGGATAGGCTCGCGGCGATTGGAGCAACGTTTGATGTGGTTGACAACATCAAAGGAAAAAACACACCACATATCCATGTGATTGTGAGGCCAGCGATTCGAGATAATAACACCGGTGGCGGTGTTTGAAAATGATCAACGAGATCATCAATTTTTTTAAGAAGAGGCTGAATTCTCGGCTAGGAATCGGGGCAGACTAGAGCAGCGGTATGGGGATCAAGTAGTGCGGCTGTGGACAAACAAGCTTCCCGAGGGTTTAGTAACGTTGGAGTCTATCTTGACCCTAACGACGAGTTCCGTAAAGAAAAGGCTAACATACGAGTCAGAGAGGAAGATTTGAGCCAATTCCGGTTGGGGAAGGCAAAACACTTCAAATTGGTAAAGTGGCCCTTTGAGCGGGAGAAATCAGATTTCATACTGACTTTGTCAAGAATTTCCGAGATGTCTTGCTTGGAGCTATGAAGACTTGAGAGGATTGATCGAATTTGGCACAACATACCATAGAATTGGATCGGATCTAAGCCCATCGAGGCGAAGAAGCAGAGAGACTGTTAACCCTCACATTGAGCCTCTAATGAAGAAAGAGCTAAATAAGCTAATAGAGGCAAGCATTATATTCCCGATCAAGCACTCAATTTGGGTTGCTAACTTGGTTCGGTCGGGAAGAAAAGCGGAGAAATCGGGTTGTGTGTGGACTTAGAGACCTCGATAGAGCATCTCTCAAAGATCATTACCCGCTTCCTTGATGGAACAAATATTGCAAGTAGTATCCGGTTGAGAGAGATTCTCTCTCTAGATGGCTACTCAGGGTATAATCAGGTGATGGTGAAAGAAGAAGACCAATTCAAGACAGCCTTCACAACTAAATGGGGCACATATGCTTACTGAAGATGCCATTTGGGCTGTCAGCGCTTTAGTGCTACCTTTGAAGGGCAATGGACATGGCATTCAAAGGCTTGATCAACAAGATAGTGTTGATATATCTAGATGATATCACTGTCTTCTCAAAGAATGCAGCAGACCATCTCTTTCACCTCAGGCAAGTGTTTCAGAGGTGTAGAAAGTTCGGAGTATCTTTGAACCCCAAGAAGTGCATCTTTCTTGCACATGAAGGAAAGCTCCTTGGCCATGTTGTCTCGAAAGAGGGACTGGCAATTGATCCAGAGAGGGTTGAAGCCATAAGAGAACATTGCCATTGCCAAGTCACAAGAAGGCTCTTCAAAGTTTCTTGGGAAGGATCAATTTTGTCGCAGGTTTATCCCAGATTTTGCAGCCCTTGTCAAGCCCATCACCAAAATGTTAAAGAAGAGCATGGCTTTTAAGTGGACAGCAGAAGGCAAGGAGAGTTTTGAAGCAATCAAAGAAGCTATCTCTCAAGCACCAACTCTCATGACGAGACTTCTCAAGGATTTCATCCTCTATGCATTTGGAGGTGATGACACTATTTACTGCCATTACAGTGCAGAGAACAAAGATAATGATGAGCAGCCGATTGCCTTTTTAGCCAGAGCCTAGATGACTGCGAGGTGAGGTACTCTTTTATTGAAAAGCATGTACTTGCAGTAATCAGAAGCTTGAAGAAATTCAAGCATTTAGTCTCAAACAACAAGGTCGATTCTTTGGTCTCACATTTGGAGTTAAGGACTTCCTCCTCAACAAGGATTTGAATGAGAAAAGGGCAGGTTGGATCACCGTGTCATGGAGTATGACATTGAGATCAAGATCACCAAGCTGGTAAGAGGAAAGGATTTGTGTGAGCAGCTGGTTTTAGGGAAGCAAAAGGAAGTATGCAACGAAGAAGAGGCTGTTTTGACAGTCAGGACAGCCATGAGCCAAGCAAATCATGAAGAAGACAATGCTTCCCCATTCCTTGCTTTGGACCCAAGGTATATATGCACTTCCTAGAGTACGAGGCCGGTGCCCCCGAGAGATGAACAAGACCCAAAGGAGACACTTGATTACGAGGCTGTCCGTATGCCATTGTTGATGGAGTTTTGTCAAGAAAGATGTAAATGGAGTCTTCTTTGAGATGCATTAGCACAAGTCAGATTCAAAGGGTATTGGAAGAGTTTCATGGTGGACCAGTGGTGGCCATTTTGCGCCAAGAGTGACAGCTCTAAAAATTATGAAGGCTGGTTATTATTGGCCTAAAATCTTGAGCGATTGCTACGCATGGATCAAGAGGTGTAAGAATTGTGCATTCTTCAGGAAAAGAGAAGTTTGCTGCCCTTCCATTGCATCGATCTCGGTTGACCAGCCATTCATGCAATGGGGTTTGGACTTCATTGGAGTCATTAATCCCAATTCAAGCCAAGGGCATAAATGGATTTTGTGACCCTGAGACTACTTCACCAAATGGATGAAGCGTAGCACTCAAAGAGGCAAATGAGTCTACATCTTAGACTTTTATGAGGAATAACAACAGATTTGGTGTACCTGCCACAATAATCTACGATAATGCATTGGCATTCATTGGATCTAAGGTAGTGAGTGGGCTGTCAAAGAATGGTATTTACCTAAGCACTTCATCGAACTATTACCCTCGGGGTAATGGCGAGGCGAGTCTACAAACAAGAACTTGTTGAGGATCATTAGGAGAACTCTTGATGAGAATCGAGAGGTCTTGGCATACCAAGTTGAAATCAGCCTTATGGGTGATAGGATCACTCCCAAAAGATCCACGGGTAACTCTCCATTCGGGCTTGTCATGGAAGAGAGGCAATCTTGCCCATGTCACTTGAGTTGCCAACATTGGAACTCATGAAGCATTTGGAGTTACTTGAATTTGAGCCCATGGAGGTGAGGTATGCGAGTTGATGGAGCTGCTGAGGAGATCAGAAATCGAGGCATCCCAAGCGATGGAAAAGGATCAAGCTTTGATCAAGAAGACCTTTGATAGGAAGGCCAAAGATAGATCTTTTCAAGTTGGAGATCTAGTGTTGAAATGGGATGTGGACGAGGGCAAAACCGGGAAGGCATTCAAAATTTGATGCCATTTGGAGTGGCCCATACATGGTCACGAAGTGCAAAGCAGCAATGCTTTCAATTGGCCTCATTGGACGGTGAAGAAGCTGCAGATTCGGTAAATGGAATCTATCTCAAACATTCTTCTTGAAAATAAAAGGTTCACCCTTGTAAATATTAGCCTAGATTTCAATTCCTCTAAGTGCGTATGCACATTGTCTTGTTGTAGTTAGGTTTGAGTTTCCCTAAGTGCTTTGGCGCGAGTTTTGTCGCTCTAGATTGAGTTTTCTGATTCGGCGTGCTCTCGTAGAGGAGTTGCGGCATCGAGGCTCATTTCGGGTTATTGCTTATGACTCCATGCCCGATGGATCGCTAAAAGGCCAGCGATCTTTACCTAGCGAGGCGGGTGACCCGAAAAGTCACCAAATTGTTATCAAATTTTCACCCCCGAGTTAATTTGATAACATGCATCGAGTTTTTAGTTCAAGCAAGTAGATTGATTCGGGGAAAATCGTAAAATTGGCTAAGTCTGCTCAAGGCCACCTTTGGGGCAGTTGGAACAATTATACGCGGAAGGCGCGGATCGGCGAAAAGCCTCAGGCGGCCCCAAGAGAAAAGGGACATCGGGACAAATGGGCGAAATGCCGAGATCGGCCGAAAGAAAGAAAATTTGTCAAGTCCTTTGGGGAGCAAGCGGGACAAGAGTGCGCGGAGGCGCTTGAACCGGCCGAATCGGGGTGAGCCGGAAGAATTTGTCCCAGCTGAGGCAGCCTTGACCAGGACATTTGGGACAAATGGGACGTGAAGGGCGTGAAGCCGGCGTGGATCGGCCAGGAAAGCAGAAACTTCAGAATGGCACAAGGACAAGTGGGACAAAGGGACGCGCGGGACGCGGATAGCAGAAGGAGCCGAAAGCCAATCAGATCACGCCACGTGTCACCGCGAGAAAAAGGGCGAGGAAGCCCATTTCGGGCGGATCGGAGGATTTTGTCCCATGAAGCTTTGGGACATCGGGAAAAAGGACGCGGTGGACGTGAAAATCGGCGAGGCCGTGGACAAATCACGGCATGACACGTGTCGCGAGGAAAAAGGTCAAAAAGTCAAAGGGGTGAGTTTTGAGCAGATCCGAACAATGAAATAGTGCCACGTGTCCAAGTTTAAGGGGCCCTAAGAAAAGCCCGCGAAAAGGTGGAGAGAGAAAATTGCTCGTGAGCGAGCGAGGCACGCCACGTGTCGTCCAGGATGGCGAGCGCGGGAAAAGAAATTTAAAAATCCTGTTTTCACTGTTTTGTGCCCTAAATCTTGAGACCTTCGTATCTTTCGATCAGAGCTCGGATTTGCACGTTCTTTATATCAACGGAAAGCTGTTGAAATTCTCTACATGATTAGGATCAATCTCACATTTTGGTGTAGTTTGGAGGAGAAAATTAAGAAAATGTCTCGACGCGTGGTGATAGGCGAAGTAATGCTTAACAACCAACTTTAATGCGGCGAGACTGACTCGCCGCTCTGTTAGACAGCCCGCCGTTTTGCTAGGATCCGCCACTTACTGTCATAATGAGATGATTTTAAATCTACCGAAGTGGTTGGGGTAGATTCTGGATTTCCTCTCTCTTCCCTCTCTCATTTCTTGATATATATTGTAAAGAAGAGCTCCTTTAAGGGGTCGGACATTTTGTTTTGCATCCTCCCTTCTTCCCTCGCTTGCAGAGAGAATTTGTGGAGCTTTCAAACCTCCCATATGGGTTGTAATGCAGTCTTTTTGCCTCTTGCCTTTTATGATATCTTGTATCGACTCTTGAGCAATAATATATGTGTTGTGATTGACTCTCGACCCTCTCATGTATTCATTCTTTGTCATTTTGATCTCTTATTGCAGTTTGGTTACTGTGCATGGTGTTTGTATTGCATCTATGTAGTACGTGTTAAATTTGCAAAAGCGAGTGTCTAACATTCCTCGGTGCATCACCTTTGTAGTTTAGGTTTTATTCTATGCATTTTCTTACCTGTCTCCTTGGCAAGTTAGATTAGGTTTTAGCAAACCCTCTGCATTTTTGTGTGCATCGAGCAGAGGAATAGGAACTTCCGAAAAGCCTTCTCTGGAGAATCTTTTCTCATCTCTTCGAGACAAATTCCCAATGGAGAGATTACATATAAATAGCTCAATGAACTCCTATTAGTAAGGAGTCAAGGCTAATCTCTAAGTCCTCTCAATATCCCAAATATCTCTCAACTATGAGTTGTGCATTACAATGCTTTGCACACTCATAAATTATTTTATAAATATTAAAACTATTACTACCAAATAACCCAAACCACTCCTAAGTGTTCACACTATGAACAATATTTCAGAATAATATCATCCACCTCCCGCACTAAGTTGGATCGCGGAAGAGTCCTTAGGAACTTTGATGGGGACATGGGCTTCTTCATATATTTTATGTCCGTTATACCCACGCAATCTATTTTGTGTTTCTCCCATCAGTTGCCTACATCCAGCATACTAATTGCAATCACCACCATTCGTGTCGGAATCTTCAGAGAACAATTAATAAACCGTGCATCCAACCTAATAATTGTCTTTCTGCAGCATCCGAATTGTTCGGAAAGAGAATGATATGATCTTGCACACTCCATAACAAATTCGGGCAACCGAAATTGTGGATCGAATGCCGACGCTTGAATAATTCCATTGCTTTTCATTGCCCGCATGGGAAATGTTTTGTCGCCCTGGATCTCACAATTATTTTGGAGATGGGTTCAGGGCCTATATCCATGTCATTTATATCAGCAAATCTAGACGATATGCATGATTCTATTGATCCTTCTCTTTCATCATGCTTCATCATGGTGGAGCAACCTTTATCTCGAGCAATCTTTATGTCTCGTGTTCTTTTTCTTTTAATCGTCGGAATTCTTTCAGAATCGGATTAATTTGTGCAGATCTAGCAATTTCTTGATTCGGAAGATATATTCAATGTACCGACATTTATTTGAACTCCTCACAATTGTATGAACACCTGTAATGAATACCTACAATTATTTTGCATAAAGATGAAGTCCAGAGCATGAATACTTGATTTCTATCACAAAAATCTGCATATGAAGCCTACTACCCTAAAATTTGAGGTTTTGCTTGCATGCAAAACAAGCATAACTAATTAAATACATCAACAGGATTCAATCAAAGCACAATTTACTTCAAACGGAGCATTATTTATTTAATAAATAATTAAATAAAAATTTCCCATGAGACAAAACTTGGCGGAGGGATAAAATGAGTTTGGGCATCTGGGTATTTGTCGAAATTGGCTCATATGATTCACTGGGAATATCTTAACATAATACAGACATCTTCTGGCAATAAAAACACAAAAAGACCCGTTATTTTAAAAGAACGAATTTTTTTCCAAATGGGTAGTCCCAAATTTCAGGGTGAAATCTGGGGACACCACCATTGTTAGAATAGCCCTCATGATGACCAAAGAACTAGTGTGATGCAATATACTCATGCTATGATCATAAAATAAATTAAGTGGCTTACCCTCAACTGCTCTTTTGGAATTTATAGCAGGCTGAAAATCCACACAAGTGTCCGGTGAGGTTCCTTCCTCATCAACCTTCTGCTGATCTGATTTTTCCTCTTCAATTAGGGGCTGATCTGTTTTGTCTTCATGCTCCAAAATGACAATTGGATTACCTTCTTCCAATGCATCCTCTTTGCCCTTATGAAAATCTGATTTCTTCTCAACATTTAGCCACACGCACCCATTAGAAACCAATGAAACATCATTAAATATTAAGGAACTTTTACCTTGGGACTTATGCTCCATGATTTCCTTTTCCTTTTAGGCTCATGTTTCATACTTTCATCACACCTTGGTACCTTCACACTATTGTTCTGAAAATCAGTCAAGAGCTCTACTTTGGCAATGGTGATGGGGGCTTCTAGGGCTTCAATGGGTTGTTCCCTCTCAATGCCCAACAACTTTGGTTGTTCTTCTTCCTTCTTTGGCTCAAGCTCCATGATTTTTCCTTCTTCAACTTGCACCATGGGTTCCTCTATGGGTTGTTTCTTCTCCATTACTTGCAGCCCTAGTTTTTCTTCTTGTGTAGCTTGTGACCTAGGCTTGGGCCTTGATCTTCCCTTGCTTACTCCCATGAACTCAGAAAATGACATGGCATCACAAATCTTCTCCTGGAAGGGCCCTATATTCCTCATACCATGTAGCAATGTTGTCCACTTTGGATGGTTGAGTATTATTGTCTTCCTTTGAAGAGCTCTTTCCACCATTCGGATTTTGAAGGGTATGGATCAGCTGAGCCATTGTATTGGCCAATCTTTCTTGCCCTAGGGAAATTTTTTCAAGTCTAGCATCACCAAAAATGTATCTACCATTTGATCTTGTAATGTCCCTTTCTAGGGCTGAAACTAAAAATTAGGAAATAGCACAAACCCCAAGTGAAGTATATTCTAATTTTTATAACAGTAGATCTAATATTTTTGAAACCCTTGTAATGAATCGTAGGGACTTCAACTCACCATACAACCAATCAACAACAACTGAAAATACTTCTAAATAATTATTTCAAGTATGGCAACATTTATCCATCCAATTTACATCAAAGAAATGGAGAAAACAAGAGATTATACCCATTTGTTATTTAATCTATGACAGTAGCAGGGAAGCCACAAACAAGGACTGAAAATGATAGATAAACTCCTCCAAAAATTACCAAATTGTAGATTTCAGCCTTATAAAATATGGTAAATTTGAATATCAAAGAATAATGAAGTTTTGTACCCTAGAAGGCTCCCATATCCTCTTCTACCCTAGTCCCTCCTTAGGAGAGGGCTCTAAACAATGTCAAAAGCCTTTGTATGACTCCTCATTTATGCCCTAGATGCAAACCAGCGAGATGGTCTTCAATGAGAGTCTTCAAAGACTACCAAATTGAATGTTTTCGTCCTCTAATCTTCCACAAGGAAGGCTTTTGTCCTCCTTGGATGCCACACTAATGGATTGTCGCCCAATAGTGGAATGGACTAAGAGCAATCAGTCCTAGAGACCAAATATAAAGTGTATATGCCAAAAGATGATGTGCAAATGAGCCCCTAAGACTCCTCCTATACCCTTTGGTTGGCGCCAAGAGCCATAAGTTGTAGACCGACCTCTTAAGCTTGTTTTATCTTCTAATTTCATGTTGGGAATCTTCCCAACCTTTCCGACCTCTTAATGATCTTCACTTTATCTTTTAATTTCATGTTGGGAGCATTATAATCCCAACTGACCTGCCTTAGGGAGTAAAACACCAAAGAAAAACATTAATAAAAGAAAATAAAAAACGAAACCCAAGGACTTCCCTTGTGCAATTCCTTCTTGGCCATGGGAAGAGAAATGGCAAGAAGTCTTCAATTGGTGCTAGTTTGAAAAAGGGGACATTACAATCCTCCCTTCCCAAAATTGTTTGCCCTCAAGCAATTGCAAGCTTATATGTCTAAGTATCATCATATCAAGGTGAAGGAACATGTTGTAGTGCTCCCATAATCTAGATCCCGTGCCTGTCAAATGAAGGATCTTAAACCCAAACAAACTCATACCTCTGCTGCCCTCCTCTTCATTGAAATCCTCTTTATCTCTCTTTCAAAAACAACAGTGACATCTCCTTCTTTGGCATGCTCAGCTGTGTCAAAATCCTTCCAAATTGTTGTAGTTTCCATCCTAGAGCAAGGAACGGATGAATAGTCAGTTGGACCAGCTATTCCTCTTATCACAAGACTCAAATCAGATTGTGGATAGGTTGGAAACAATTCACCACAGCCATAAATCTCATGGAATCTTATCCAATTCAATGCTATCAAATCTGATTTGTTTCTTCCTTTCAGTTGTAGCCTTCTTCCCATATCAACCCATGATGGAATTTCCTTTGAAAATATAAGTTCATAGCTGTTCATGACTGCTAATGGCAGTCCCAAATCTGATTCTTGCATGTTCAACCTTAAGACAATGGTATAACAACTATCAAACTAAAATCTTATGGAAAAAGGAAAATTCATGAGTAGCGTGGAGACTGAAAATTGTCTTACATAAGCTGGAAAATGAAGATCAGAAAGTCTATGGTTGAAATCAACAGATATATTGGCCCTTAACTCAAGATTTTTGCAACCCATCCTTGTCCCAACTTGGCGTGGAAGATGGATTTCAACAAGAAAGCTCCAATTTGCGCTTAATTCTTCAAATGTTCTCCACATGGAGGTAGTATTGTGCATGCCCGGAACCAACCAAAAATCATCACCATGAAGCAACTTACCCAAGAGTAGACCCTTACGAGCCTCTATGCATTGAATGCCCTGAAGATATGCCTCTTCCTTCTTCATGCTACCCACGCTAGGAAGCATTTCCTTCTTCCCTTCATCATTGCATTTCAACATAAGATGCAAATAACACATACCAAAACTTATGCTCACCTCCTTTGGATGGTTGTTACCTTGCTGATTTGGGTTTCCAATTGTTGACTTGAAGCTTCCCACTGAATTTTCTTTACCATTGAGTTTGGATCAGACCATAGAAGTGTGGATGAGTGGGTGTAGTGTCCATGTACAACTCTAAATTTCTTCATAAGCAACGCCAAAGATGTTGGGATGTTGGCTTTTCTCAATCTCCATGTGTAAACCCTCTTACCCATCATATTAAGTGGAAAGAGTGTCTCCAAACCTGCCTCTTTCTCGCTGTCCATGGAAGGTATGCACAGCCCCATGCATAATTTTGAAGAGGACAACCCATCATGGCTGTAGTATAACATTTCTAACTCAAAATTCTTGGATGTTATTGACATAGGAAGGGTGCAACAACTGTAATACTTGAAATCCCTTCCACACATCATATTAAACCCAAAAATCTTCATCAAAAATGTCAACCTACAATTGTCCAAGGAGAGTACTATCCATCCAAAATGTGAATTTAGGTAGAGCATTTTACCATGGCTGTAGCATTATGTTGTCTCATGAAAAAATTGCATGATGGTGGTGGAAGGATCTCATGCAAACACTATATCTTTCACTTTAGGTGAGAAATGCCCTTTCTTGTGGCTACCATTTTTTTTGTGGCTGCCATAAGGATGTAGACAGCATTCCTCAAGTTTGTATCAACATCCCTCAAAGGATTTCCCAGATAACAAACTTCTAGGTGCAAATAATTCGGAATTTGCAAGGAAGAATTTGTACCCCTTGTCCCTCAACATGATCTTCCTCTTATCAAATTGACCATGATGCCCTCCATGATGCAAATATGGCAGTGACATAGGAGGAACCCATAAGTCCCAAATATGTGGGCCATGTTTAGGATTGTCAACAAAGAGTCCACTCCCTAGGGCTGAAGTGGAATCCTCTTCCCATTTGGTACTCTTCATCTTTACAAAGTTGTTAGCATATTTCTTAGGATAACCAAAACATTGCAAAGACATAGTATGAAGGTGATGTAGCCAATCATTGCTTAGAAGATGATGAAATTGCTTACCATACGTTGTTGTCCTGAAATTTCCAGCGAGCTGAGGATTAACATGAGCATCAAAAGAGACCCTTATTCCATAGGCATGCCTCCCAACAAGGTCACCCGGAATTCTAGCCCCATTAATCCCTTGCAATTCTGATTTTTCTTCATTCTTGACACCATGATGATGACCCATTTGCCGTGATTTATTATGAAGCATCAAACTTGCCCCATGGTCATCATTTTCAATTGTTTTCTCATGACTACAAATCTGAGATGGCACGGTAGAAAACAACAAATCTGAATTAGCTTCATACCTTTGGTTGTCTTCATATGTGTTTGGCATGTCTTCGTGGCTCTTACCATCATCAATTTGCTCCACATTAACTACTGTTAGGATAATTCCAGCAGGATGAGAGTGATTATGGGCACCCGGAATCGGTTATGATCTCCAATAATGCCATTCCCTTGTTCCTCTCCCAAATCTGATTTTTTTCTATGAATATTCAACCCTATGCAACCATTAGACACCAACAACTTATCATCAAACACTAAAATATTTTTACCTTGAGTTGTGTGCTCATTGATCTCTTTCTCCTTTCTTGGTTCGTGCTCCACTATTTCACCAAACTCTTGTGTTTCTATAGTGCCGTTTGGAAAATCAACCAAGAGCTCCACTTTGGCATGAGTGTTGGGGTTTCTAAGACTCCCAAGGGCTGCTCCCTCTTAGTAACCAGCTGCTGCAATATATCTTCCTCCTTAACCTTAGAGGGATAGGCATGTCCATCCTTGCATAATGAACTTGGGAGTTTGGCTCCCTCTTCCTCAAGTTTCGTAGCCTCTTCTTGCTTTGCCAACAAGATGGGGCTCTTCTCCTCTAGGGTTGGGATATCCTTCCCATGACCCTTGTGCATGGCTCGGGGCTTGGACCAAGTTCCAATGCCCACTCTATCTTTTCTCCATCCTACAAACTTGGAAAATGATAGGGCATCATGAATAACTTCCGGAAGGGCTTGATACTCCTCAAAGCTAGTTGCAACATTGTTAACCTTTGAAACCCGGGATCTTTCTTGAATGACCTTCCCTTTTGTAGGTTTTACATGGTGAAGGCAAGAGAGTCCAAGGTGTCTGCTAGTCTTTCTTGCATCTTCATCATTCTGTCCATCTTTCTTCCTCACAAGAAACCCTCAAGCTGGGAAGACCAAAGCTCTGATACCATTGTAATGTCCCTTTCTAGGGCTGAAACTGAAAATCAAGGAAATAGCACAAACCCCAAGTGAAGTAAATTTTGATTTTTATAACAGCAGATCTAATATTCTTTGAAACCCTAGCAACGAATTGTATAGGGACTTCAACTCACCATACAACCATGCAACAACAGCTGAAAATGCTTCTAAATAATTATTTTAATTACAACATTTATCCATCCAATTTACATCAAAGAAATGGAGAAAACAAGAGATTATACCTGAGCTGTAATTAAATTAATGACAGCAGCCACAAACAAGGGCTAAAAATGATAGATAAACTCCAAAAATTACCAAATTGTAGATTCCAGCCTTATAAAAATGATAAATATGAATATCAAATAATAATGAAGTTTTGAGCCCTAGAAGGCACCCAAATCCTTTTCTACCCTAGTCATTCCCTAGGAGAGGGGCTCCAAACAATTTCAAAAGCCTTTGTATGACTCCTTAATGCCCTAGATGCAAACCAATAAGATGGTCTTCAATGAGAGTCTTCAACACCACCAAATTGAAGGGTTTTCATCCTCCAATATCCCACAAGGAAGGGTTTCGTCTTCCTTGGATGCCACATTAATGGATTGTCGCCCAATACTGGACTGAACTAAGAGCAATCAGCCCTAGAAACCAAATATAAAGTGTATATGCCAAAAGATGATGTGCAAGTGAGCCCCTAAGACTCCTCTTATACCCTTTGGTTGGTGCCAAGAGCCATAAGGTGTAGACCAACCTATTAAACTTGTTTTATCTTCTACTTCCATGTTGTGAATCTTACAAACCTTCGACCTCTTAATGATCTTCACTTTATCTTTTAATTTCATGTTGGGAGCATTATAATCCCAAATAACCTGCCTTAGGGAATAAAACACCAAAGAAAATCATTAATAAAATAAAATAAAAACAAAACCCTAGGAGTTCCCTTGTGCAATCTCCTTTTTGGCCATGGGAAGAGAAATGGCAAGAAGTGTTCAATTGGTGCTAGTTTGAAAAAGGGGTCATTACAAGAGATCTTCTTGCAAGAAAACCTCAGTGGGAAGACCAAGCTCGATACCACCGTAATGTCCCTTTTAGGGATGAAAACGGAGAAAAGGGGTTTACTGGCTATCCACAATAGATCTGATCTGAAAACACCTTCAAGCACACACACAACAAACTGAAAATAGCTGAGAATATCTTAGAATGATTAACCAATACAAAATCTGCAGTCTCCTAGGGCAGCGAATTGCCTATGAGATTCGAATCCACTTTTCACTATGCAAATCAATGTAGAATGCCACGAAATAATTTATCTAGCCACGACAATATTTATACATCACAAATACATCAAAAGATTGAAGAAATATCTGATCATCACAGCTGGAATTAAATATTTATAACAGCAGCAGTCCAGCCAAACCGAGGGCTAGGAAAAATAGCAAATCCTCACCAAAATTCTTCAAAGTTCATATTACGGCCTTATAAATTATGTTGAACAAGAATATCAAACCAAAGTAGTGAAATCAACCCTACAACATACCAAACCCTCCACCCATGCAAGTCGCCTAGGGTAAGAAGGGGAAAACCAACAATAAACCACCTTGAAGTACTTTGGAAACCCCCGTATGGGATTCCCCTCAAGCTTGAGGAGTGTTCATTCCTCAATCTTCCAACAATGGAGGTTTTCGTCCCCAAAGTTGAGCCACACTAAAGGTTTCGTCTTTAGTGGAGAGTAGGGCACATTGTGCACAAACCCAAGATATCAATTCTTAAATTAAACATGCATAACCCTTCAAATGAACCTTCATGTCCTTATATATCCTCA
The DNA here is from genome assembly GCA_018340775.1 of Taxus wallichiana var. yunnanensis. Classification (NCBI taxonomy): domain Eukaryota; kingdom Viridiplantae; phylum Streptophyta; class Pinopsida; order Cupressales; family Taxaceae; genus Taxus; species Taxus wallichiana. Next base: position 193,919,961 of record CM031239.1, read on the forward strand.
AGTGGCGCCAACATCAAAATAGAAGCCCAATGCATAGGCCGACCTTCAAGTAATTCTATTTCTTCATTAACCTCTATGTAGGCTCTCCAATCAAGGCCGACCCATAAGGATTAGAAGTCTTTGAACCAAATAAGAGGCCTTCATGCCCAACTCACCATTAAAAGTATTTAAAAATACTTTTACGCCATTACATCAAGTAGAATTCATCATCCATTGAGCCAATATTGACTCAAACAAAGACATAATGGGAACTAGAAGAAATATGAATGCAATTCTCATTATGTCCCATTTAGGGGACATTACAAAGGTTTATAGGTTGCTAGAACTGCTTAATCTAGAGCTACACTTATCCAAATTGACCTTCAATTGTGCAAGCAGCACTCCTTTTTTTTGTTTTCCTCGTTTTGGATCCTCATCATTTAGAGTTGACTATCTAATTTGAGTTATAATCGATCTTCGTTTCTCTCAAATGTATATCATATTTAGTTGTTGCTTGAATTGTCTTGAAATGTTTTGTATCCATTCCATGATAGACTCATTTTTGGATTGTTTCAAAACTAGTATTGGATAATATGAGAGACATATATTATAGAAGTGTTATGCGCTTATTGGAGATGTATATGGTGCAATCAGTTCCTATTTATACAACTACAGTCTCAGAAATGGTTTACTAGCATATTTAATATGATAACCTGGATTTTTATTATGGATGTTGGGATATGATTGTTTTTCTCATAAATATTATCTCTGCAAAAGAGTTGAAAATGTTGAACTCTAATCTTCTTCTCGAGTGCGCTTTATATTTCCTTAAAAACTTAGTAGCAAGAGCAATGTTGTTGCATCTAGCAACTAAATTTGTTTGGGGCAATGCATGCAGAAATCCTTCATATTGGGGAAGAGTTTGCTTCATTTCCACACCTGATGGTGAAAATTGTGGACTAGTTAAGAATTTGGCTGTGACATGCCTTGTCAGCTTGCACTCAGCTCAAGAACCTATCCTTGATATCTTGAATCAATCTGGAATTATATTGATTGATCATGTTTCATCATCAAATTCAAAAGGTGGCACAAAAGTTTTCATCAATGGAGATTGGGTAGGAATCCATCATGATCCTGACTCTCTTTGTTGTAAAGAAACTCGAGATCTTCGTCACAAGAAGCATATCCTTCCTCATGTAAGTTTACAACCATGGACATCTCGGTTTTCATTTTATCTGGAGCTTCAAAATCTGTACCTTTGTGAAAATGATAGACTGATGTAATAGGTATTGAAAATGTTCTTGCAAGCTATGTTATGTAATATGTGAAATGGTTCTGTTCTGTTGAAATAAGAGACAGCGTTAGTATTTAGAAATTTATCATTGCAGTTTCTCCCACCAAAACTAAAGCAAAATATTTAATAATGTTATATAGTTCTTTGTGATAGATTCCTGCATGCCAATTTCACTGTCACTACATTCAAAGTTCTTCTATCCTTTCCAATCTTTTTTTGTAATTGTACATCATTTACTATCTAGAGTAGAAGAATCAGATCGCCTGTTTGACCTTCTTTTAGTAGGTTCTTGTTCGCTACTATGCATAAGGAGAATACATGATTACAGTTTGTTTGTGTGACTAGATGATTTGTGCGAGATCTATTTAGCTTTTATGACAGCAACTATATTGCATCGCTTAAATTTTTAATTCCAGTGGTGATATCAACAGATTTTTCTACTTTCCTGCTTACTTACGGCTACAAGTAGGTTGCCTTTCAAAGAACCTTGGAGATAGACCGGAAATTTTAGAAATTAACAGCGACCAGTAGACTACTTATGGACCTTATGAAATTGTCCACCTTTTATGCTATATACTCTTATCATTTTACAACTAACCTTTTTCAAATATTAGAAAAATCTAGAACAAGTATAGTTAGATTTCAAGGTAATATTCTCACATTTTAGGGAATTTAAAATAGCAATGTTTACATGTGACAAGCAGATAAACAGAAAATGCAAGGTTATTTTATGGGGTGTGAAGTCTTATATTACTTGGTGTTCACATCTACAAGAGGATTCTAGTCAAACTATCATAAATATCAGTATTGCTGTCTCAAACATGTTTGGAAACATGCCTGCAGACTATTCACCTTGAAATCTGAGACTACCCCATGTTAAAAAAAAATTGTACTTTTAAAATAATGGGTCGTTTTGTGTTTTTATTGCCAGAAAATGTCTGTATTGCGTCAAGATATTCCCAGAGAGTCATATAAGCCAATTTCGACAAATACCCAGATGCCCAAACTCGTTATATTCTGTCGTTGGGGTTTGCTTATGGGAAATTTTTATTTAATTATTTTAAGCCCCATTTGAGGTAAATTGTGCTCCAGTTTAACCCTGTTGAGGTTTTACATGTCAATATTCCCATATACCAATAGGTTTCCACCAGAATGAATCCGGGCTTTATCTCGTGACTTTCGCAACGTTTTTCATTTTTGTTTTTTTTCTCGTTTTTTTTCTCGTGAAATTCCCCTAGGTCAATTCCTTTGCCAGTTCAGTCTGTTTTCTTGCCTGGAGTATCTGGAAATCATCTACGGACGTCATGCCAGAAGGAATTTGCCACAGGAAGTTTGGTTCTCTCTAAAAAGACGAAGTCATGCACAAAAAGGCCTCTTTTGGGCAAGTCGCATTTTTGGGAAAGGAAGGTTTTAAGCTGCAATGGGATTTTTGGTAAAAAGCAAAGCAGTGGTGGGAATTTTGTACCTACCTACTGGCAGGGTACTTTTTCCCATGGAAGCAAAGTCACTTAAGTCATGATGGGAAAATTAGAGGCAACAGGCAAGCGGGAATTTCTTACTCTGCCTTGCAGGTGAAAATTCCCATTATAAAATAAAAGAAAATCACTTAAGGCATTGATGGGAATTTCTTACCTGCCTTGCAGGTAAAAATCCCATTATGAAAGTCAAACAACTTAAGTGGACCATGGGATTTTTGGAGCTGCAGTGCAGGGTGATTATTCCCATCAAAAAGTGACTTTTAAAAATAGAAATCAGCCATGGCAAAAAGTGCGACCCACCTAGAGGAAGAATAATACTTTTTAAAGTATTAATTAATTGTTTCTATTCCTAAAATTGGTGCCCAAGCATGAGGAAAAGTCAACGCATGATGAAAGGATAAAGAAGATTGGAAATAAAATGCTAAAATTAAATAAATTTAATTTATTTAATGCAGCCCTATATCATGCAAAAAAGTGTGACCCACCTAGAGGAGAAATAATACTTTTTAAAGTATTTATTGATGGAATTAATTCCTATTTTTGGCGCATGAGGTCAAAGCATAGTGTGAAGTCAAAGTAGACTGAAGTAGAAAGCTAAAATTAAATAAATTTAATTTATTTAATGGCAGCCATGAGCATGCACAAAATAAAGCCCAAATTAAAGAGAAAAACATGATTTTTAATTAATTAATTGCCGGAAATAGGAGAGGCAATTATTAATTATAGAATGATGAAGGTTATATAAGCATGGGCTGCCATAATGATGAATTAATTAATTCTTCTAGCAAAGGAGTGCAGCCCAGACAATTTTGGCGCCCAAAGGAGGAATTTTGCTCAAAAAGTGTTTTCACTGCCGGAAAGCTTCAAAGTTTGGCGCCTAGGTTTGAAGGAGCTTGATTTAAGTCTGATTAATTGTCTGCATATTATTACAGGTGCCCAGGTGAAGTTGAAAATATTCATGCTTGCTTTGCATGCAAACAAAGCCTCAAATTTTAGGGCAGCGGGCTTTATATATGCAGATTTTTATGATAAAAATCAAGTGTTCATGTTCTAGTTGTCGTCTTTGTCTGAATTAATTGCAGGTATTCATTACATGTGCTTATATAATTGAAAGGGAGCTTAAATCAATGTCAGATACATTGAATATATCCTCCGAATCCGAAGAAATTCCCAGATTTGCACCGGTTGTAAAGAATTTCGCCGAATAAAGAGAAAAAGAGTTGCTTGACAAAGATAGATCCGCCATGGCAAAGCGAGATGAAAGAGAAAGCTCAACAGAAGCATGCATTACTTCCAGGTTTGCTGACATCGGAGATACAGATCTAGGTCCAAAACCTCTTTCCGAATTGATTGACAGATCCAGAGCTGGAAAGACTTCTCTCATGCGTGCAGTCAAAAGCAGTGGAATCATTCGAGCTTCAACATTCCCATTCACAGCCTAGTTACGTAATTTGTCATGGAGTGTGCAAGGTCATACCACCCACTATCTAGATCAGTCCGAGATGCATGGGAAGACAATAATCCGGCTAGACGCACAGTTCATCAATTATTGTCTGAAGATTCCAGCACGACAAGTGGTGACTACTATCAGCATACTAGACGCCAGCAACAGATGGGAGAAGCATAAAGTCGACTGTGTGGGCATAATGAACACAGTAGGTATATGAAGAAGCCCAGATCTCCATCCAAGTTCCCGAGGACTCTTCCACGATCCAATCTGGTGCAGGAGGTGGATGACATTACCAAATTGCTATGCAGGATAAATGGCGAAGCTAACGCTCACAACTTCCGCTCATGGATGTATGCCTTCATCAGGACCATTGAAATCAACAAAGCAGATTCTATAATCAATTGGTCGGAAATCATCAGTGACAACATCGGTGAGTAGCTCCGAATGTGAGGCGGACTTACAGCTTCAAGATGACTTCATATTTGGTATATGCAGCAACCTTCGTAGGTATCTTCTCCAAGCTGGATAGACGTGGTGTGCTCTCCAAGGATCCTATTTTTGAGTGCTATATCCGCAGCTTATTGTGCTCATGCAATAAAGATTATAAGGTGGTCAACGATGGATTCTTCTACGGATTCATTTGCAGTCGAATGGTGATCTAAAGGCCAACAGGGTAAGCAAGGAAGCTTGGGAAGTTGTGTCCCAGATTGGCAGTATCTTCATCTAGTTTGCATGGACTTTACATACCTCAAGGTCACCGGCTTTTGGGAGAACCAGTCAAGTTGCCCAGATATCCAAGCGACAGATTGGTCATCATGGAGTTGAGCAGACAACTCGTGGAGATGCATGACCTACAATCGAAACGACACAAGTCTATAGGCTTCTTCCCGATCACAGTGGGCTATTACAGCTGCCAGAGCATTCATAAAGCCAGAGGAATTGAAGTGGAGATGTTCTCTGAGTACGAGCATGAGTTCTTCCCAGCATGGCTGAACTTCGATCCATATGGGGTGGCAAGGAAGACAATCTCCCAGGAGTACGCGCATGTGCCTTCGTTAGAAGATTTCTAGATGAAGTGCAGAAGCGAGTACGAAGTTAGGAAGAAAGACTTCACAGGTTATCAACGCGACAAGTGTTTGACTTTGGATTAGCACGGATACCTACGGATCTTAAAGATGATGGGCCTATGTTACTTGACGCATACCATCAGATGGGAGGAGATAGAGCTGTACTTCAAGAGAACATAGGTGGTTGCCACACGATCGAGGAAAGGTCTGCCGCCATTCTGGTCAATACTTCAAACTGGTTGTTGACAAAGGGATATTGCCTTGATGAAGCTTTGATGAATCAGATCACAGGAAACCTCAACACAGGAGATTCCCTCAAAAGGAAGCACGAGGGAGAAAGCAAAGCAGAAGGCCTGAAAAGATTAAAGTGCACAAAAAGTCTCATTCAAGGGAAAAGATCACTTCTATGGCTATGGTGTTAGTTTTGACTTCTCCAGCATCAAGTACTTCACCAAATGTTGCACCTCAACAAGATATTGCTGTTCCTCCGTTGAATCCGGCAACATTTGTATTTTCTCCTCAGCCACTCCGATCAAGCACCTCTTCCTGAAGAAACGCTGAAGTTGCAGATGGCAGAATTTGAAAGAGCTTTGTCTTTGGACAATACAGAGGATGGTAGCCACAACACTGTAGCAGTTTCAGATGGAGAGGAACCAGAGCACGAGATGGTGGTACATTCGGCAACTTCTCATTCTCCGAGAAGTAATTTCTCAGAGTGGTTGGCTTCACAGTTGGTCCCAGAGGCTAGAGAGGAGATCAACTTGGAGGAACATGACTTGCAGCTGCTCCTGAGTTTGGGCGGAAAAGACAGAAAACCTAAAGTTGCTAAGGTGACTTCGAGGTTGATTATTGAGGAGTCAGGGTAGAAGTTCGTTGAGGTGTCAGTTCCAGCAGAAGGAAAGAAGAAGGATGAGCTCACGACAGCGGATATAACAGTGACCAAAGTACCCATAGGTCAAGCCACTACAGAAGGATTGAAGCAAGACACACAGACATTGATAAATGCTTTATTCCTTAGGCTTGACAAAGAAAAGGCGGAGAAAGTTGAACTTCAAAAGTGTGTCTTTGTGAGATTATTATTGCCAAAGTTGCCAAATCTTCCACTCAGCCAATTTCAACACATAAGCAGGTGAGTGATCATCTGATGCAGGAAGTGGAAGATGCAGGTAACCAAGTTAAAGCTATCGACGAATGGAAGAGTCTAATCATTCGCCAAGCTTTATGACAACTGTGGAGGTGTCGGCCCTCTAAAGGTTATGAAAGATGCATCGTTCAATAAAACAACTAAAGTGACAAGCACGATAGACATGAACACAGTAGCTGAAAGTAACCTGAGTACTTTGGTCGAAATAAATAAGCTGCCGAGGGAGGTGTTGATTGCGGAACGAATTGTGCCCGATGGATCAGTTGAGAAGGGGAAGCAACTTGAGTTTGCAGTATCTTTCCGCTTGGAGATCTTCATAATCATGCTGAAAAGGATGCGGGCACTTGAAAGTATGGCATCATCACTACCAGACAATGTCATTGCTTTCACCAATGAGGAAGTGGTCGGGAACGTTTCTTCATACACAAGGACCATTCCTAGCAAAGTGCCTGATTCCTTGGAAGGATCTCTTCTGATGGTGCAAGAGAGGATTGATGGAGCTATTAGGCCTTTCACGATGGATTCCATCAAGTCGGTAACGTTGCAGCAATGATATTAAGAAGTTTGGCCTAGCTCAAGGATGTGGAAGCGTGCATCGGGGTTTTGAACGAAGGCTTGCTGCAATTCAGATAAAAAAAGTTGTGGCTAAAACAGATGGGAAGTTGTTGAATTACATGTTCGACAAGTATATTCAGTATCAAAACAAAAAGAAGATGTAGATGTTACAGCTGGCGGATCTTTCTTCTTCTACTCTTTCTTCTTCTATTTCCACATTGTTCCGGATGTAATTGTAAAACTTTAAAGTTGTTGGTTTTAAAACCATTACTTTAAGTTATGTGGAACGATTCTATAAGTTAAGTGACAGATGTGTATAATTTTGACTATAGATCCAGATGCATGTCACTTGGAGAGGAATTAAAGGAAGATGATTGTCAGATGTTATCTTTACTTCTTGTTTATGTTCTAGTTCAGTTAAGTTTCCCATTTGTAATTTCCCTTCTACATTCTATAAGTAGAGGAAGAACCTTCAAGTTAAGGATCAGAATTTGTAAGCAGCATTCTTGTGTTCCAGACTTTGTGCTGAAAACCCTGATAGCTATTTGAAGCAAAGGAATAGAAAGGAGCAGATTTCTGGAGAACTTTGTGTCACGGTGCATTTTGTTTCTAACTTTTTGTCTTAGATCTACTTATAAACTTTGTGTTATTTTAGATCTAGATTTGAAAGCTACCTTTGCTTATAATTATGTGTGTTAATATCTATTGGTTATGTCTATGTGCATGCAATCAACTCTGTAATCTATTGATTGGGTTGCACATCTTCCCTCTTTCTTTCCTGTGTTTTATTATTTTTTCTTCATTAGATATTCCTTTCTTTAAACAATTGCTTACTTGCTGCAAAACTATACAGCTATGGTTCATGAGCTGCATGGTTAAAGTAATACCCCCAAATAGATACTAGCATATTTAATTAACAAATCTTACATGGGAGCCTCACCAGTAAATGAGGGAGATTTATCTCATGACTACCCAAAACATATAAGCAGGAACACAAAAGCAAAAGCTATTACCTCTCATTTTCTCATTGCATACTTACCTTCCATTGCTGATCTAGGGTTGAAGCTTCATCAAACATCATTGTAATCATTTTCCTACGCTGATTGAGAAGCCCATTTGCAGTCAAGTTAAGGTTTTAAACTTGTATTGTTCTTTTCTGATCATTGTTTTTACAAGAAGTCCAATGTCAAGTAAATGTAGGGTTTGTTTTTAATTATGACATTTGGCATAATGTTAGTATTTTCATTTTGTTGTTATGGTGTGTTTTATATGCACACTATGTAGTTATTATCACTAATTTCCTATTTATTAGGCTAAAACTACTATTATTTTTATATTCATATATATTTTTGCATGGACAAACCCAAGCTAAATCCAAGGAAAAAAACTGCCGTACCAGCGAATTCGGTTCTTTGAACCTAAACCCAAATTGGTAACTTAGTATATATATAAGTATCAAAGAAAGGCCCATTATGTGGAATACTCCTGAACACCTCACCTAATTTCAATTACACCCATGCCCAGCCATTACTAAAACTAGATCCTATAGGTTGGAGCTAGTCTATGGCAGAACCAGATTGATCTGCAGCATTGTTGGTAGCAGTTGTTTCCTTAGGAATATGATCTTCAGGGACCCTGGTGTGTGGTAGAACAGCTGGTATGGCATCAACAGAATCTTCATTTTTTCTTACTGCTTATGCTGGGGTTCATTTGGGTATTGCTGAGAAACAAGTGTACGAGTCACTTGGGTCATTCTGTCTGCGTGATTGATATTCAAGGTCATGCTATTCAACAGATTGTCATGATATTCAACAGATTGCAGGAATTAGGAATTAGAGCCTTTTCCTCTCTTTCATCTCTTCTTTGTCCTGTCTGGTTAATACCTCAATAGTCTTAAAGAGGTTTTTCATTTTTATCAATCTCAGCCTCGTTTCTGCCGTCTTTTGCTTCCATTTGATTAGGTATGAAGTTATTTCAGTTTTCCTTTTTCCTTGCCACAAAGTGTAGTAGCTTAGTACTTTCTTTCCCAAATTATATAGGATATCATCTGCTGTATACTTAGTCGTTACCGCTTCCATTAGAGGTTTCTTTCATCATCTAAATTATTTTAATGTTGTTAGGTCTGACTTTGGCACTCTCTTGTTGCCTCTATTAGAAGATGTGAACAAAGAAATAATGAAGAGGAATCGGATGCACACATCGTAGATTGTGTGTCTGTCATTTTACTATGCAAGAGATAGTTACAAAATGGTTGAGGTGGTTACAACCAAACATTAGTTAATATATAACTAATAGTGACTTAATAATAAAAGGTAAGCCTTATATTCTAATACCATTCTTAAGGCTTATTGTACAAAAAGCAAAAAAACAAACATATTGATAGAAAATTAAAACTACATGATTCAAACGAGAATCACATGTTCTTTAAAATCTCTCTTTGAAAACAATTCTTTGACCAAGTAGAACTCTATTAAGCTGACTCTTCCTTGCCTCGTAACCTTCGTAAAGCTGTAGCTCCTGAGCTAAATTCCGAGTTCCCGGATTCCACCTCCCCAAACTCCCGAATTATGAGCCTCTCGAATTATTGGACAACCATCCACGTTGAGCTAGATCCACAGTGCTCTATCAAGTTGTCTCATGATTCCCGAAACCCACAAACACCTGAACTAACTAGGAAACCATCCACATTGAGCTTCATCTAGACTAGATCCCTTCCTATCTTCAAATTTGCATTAACCACTTTTGCTTCGAACAATTTATTTAGATTCCCGGATTTCTTGGATGATTCTTCTAGGTCGACATGATGCAACTCATAATCAGAGAGAACAAGACCAACAATGGCGTTGGCTTTATCATCTCCGTTGTGCTAATCCAAAACTTTAATGGCATTTGTAGGTGGCTTATCATCATTCCCATTTACTATTCCCCACATTTTTGTTCATTAGTTGCATATGTTTTTTTCTTTCTACGTGTGAAAATTGAGGCCAAAATATTTGTCTAATGGAATTTCCTTTCTAAAAAAATAATGCCTCAAAAGTTTCTATTGTATTTTTATACGAAAAAAACAATATGGTAAGTTTAATTTTGACCTAAATATCAATGTAAATAATTGTACTCTAGATGTAAATGAATATATTGGAAAAATATCATAAATTTGTCTTATTTGTTGGATTGTGCCTTGGTGACTAGCTTTTATCTGTTTCACGTGCCCTCACGAGTTCTTGGTTTATGATTCATGATTTTTCCTTTTCACAGTTTTATTTTCCCTAACGGCTGTTATTCCTCCATATTTTCTGATTCTGCCCTCACAAGACAAAATATTCTGTACTAACGGTATTTTCAACTATATTTTTGCATTTTTAGGCAGATTCAACTGTATTTTCAATGGTGGAAATACCGATTGTATTCGTGATTCAAAATTTGTTGTTTGTATAGTTGTTTTTGTATATTTTTGCCAAAATAGGTTTAGGATTTGGCCATGACATTGGTTATTAGGTTTTACACACCATGTTTTTAATTTTTTTGCAAAATACCAAAAATTTAAAAGGGTTAGGATTTTGATGTTTTTAAAAATTCAAAGTGGTTAGGGTCAAAATACAAAATAGATTTAGGGTTTGGCCATGACATTAGCTGTTAGGGCTTGAATTTAATAGTTTATGTTCTTTCTGTTTTTTTGCAAAAGCAAAACTCTATATGCATTAGGGTTTTTCTACTTTTTGGGTAAAATACAAAGTGTGTACTTTAAATTTTGTTTATTTGTGTATTGTTTTTAATCAAAATGTATGGGTTGTTTTAAACTTTTTTATGTTTTTAATCAGAATTTATTGGCCTTTTTATTTATGGCTGTGTTTTAATCATTCGTCCCCAACAATCAAAATGAGCTCTTCTAAGTATGAATCAGAGGAGGAAATGATTGAGATGGGTGGTAGTGGTGACCTTGGTGGGGAGATGAAAGAGAGAGGTAAGATGTAGATGGTAGTTTAGTTGAGAGTTCGAAAAATCAATTACCCCTCCAATGTTGGCTGAATTTTCCATGTGACCATTTGATAAATGGAACTCATTGCAATAATTTACTCACATAGTTGTGAACCCCAAAAATGGAGGGGGAGTAAACAATGGAAGTGCAATATTTGTTCAAATACTTGGCATGGCAAAGTATCACTAGAACCGATGCACACACTTATTGCATATTACAAAAAGGGGGTTAATGTTTGTAAGGCTCTTTCACTTAACTAGAAAGCAGAGATGGTAAGGCTTTATAATGGAGATACCATGACAAACATTCAAAAAGTTTACAAGATCTTGGCGCTAACACCGACACCCCTTGTAGCTCTCGTAGGAATTCTAAGACTAAGAATACTTTCTCCCATGCCATCTGCGGGTTCTAGTTTTGGGATGATTGAAGTGGAAAAACTAAGTTGCCGCTACGTTTTGGATACGTATATGGTGTATCTGATATGTGGATATGGAAAAAAATTGGTCCCGGATACAGTGTTGGATACGGTTGTACAAAAATATATAAATTCCAGCCTAATAAATAGGAATTAACCACATGTTCAACAAATTAAGCTAAATGATCACAAAAACAACTCATAATATGATTAATTCAAGCAAGATGCCGTAATGCATTGCAATGTGTCAACAATATCATTAAAATGATTTGTTCAACATTACTTAAAAGTAGACTAAGAGTTGGTAATTTTCTTCCAGATAGTACTCACATGCAGTTTAACTTGGCCAGCCCTGGAAATATATTCATATGTTCTGACATTTAAGATCACTTATGCAAATCACTACCGCTAGCATTTAGCATTTAATTTACCCTACAATACACTACACATCTCGATTTATGCTACAATGCACAAAATAGCCCTATAGAGCCCTTTAGTTGACAAATAATTCAATATGACAAGATGCAATAATACATCCTACCCAAATGACAAGTACAAACCTTGGTCAATATATATATATATATAAACTTTGTTAGAAGGGTGAGAAAAAATATTTTTTTTAAATATTGTTTGAAAACATGCTCGAGAGCGACAGTGGACACGTGTATGTTTGCCAATGTAGTCGGGCGTACCCTAGCCGCTCCCAAGCACATTTTGGGACATATCATACCGGTAACAAGGCTTGTTACCCCATGTCATAGTGGCTACTTAGTGAAAATCAAAGGGAAGAGAAGCCATGGGGTTGGCCCCAATCTAGTTGTAAGTATGTTTGATTTGAAGGCAAGGGAGGAGGATAATGATGTTATCGGAAAAAGATCTATGTCACTTTGGAATCCCATTTAATGTTGTTTTCTTTCCTTTTAACAAGGAGGCTATGGCTAAGGTAGCAAAACCAAGTTCAAGCCCTTTGGAGACATCAAACTTAGGACAACAATATTTAGATAGAAATTATTCCAAGGTTAATTCATTGATGGAGGAGATGAAGGACACATGAATGCATCATTGTCACGGATGGATGAACGAATATCAAACACCGCCCACTCATCAATATCAATGTCTCCTGCAATGATGGACCATACTTCTTAAGGTAATTGATTGTTCCAAAAGATGAAAAGTTTGTGATGTCCCCTATTTGGGCAAATAGAAAAATTGCAACTTCAACCCAAATCGAACCAAGAAGGATTAGATCCTTTCAATCCAACCTCAAATAACCCAATGTCAGCGTAATTACAACCCAAAATGGGGTTGGAAGTAGCCAAAGTGGTGGGTTAGATGGGAGAATCAATTGGAATTCCAATCTTATCCAGTTCAGATTTTTATAACAGCAGTTATTAAATAAAAATAACCCACAGCAGCTGAAACTTCAAAAATTCATATCTCATTCAATACTCAATATTTTTGCATGAAATCAAGTGCATAATAAACTAGAATTTAAGAGCTTTCTAATGCACTATCAATAAGTTTTTATGAGCCTTGAAACCCCACCAAAAAGACCCAAAAATATCAAACCAAGTTGTCGAGGGTTAGAGAAAATTAATTAAAATATTTCCAACACTCTTCTAGCTTCCCAACACACCAAAATAAGTCCCCTTTGCTCTGAAATTAAAGCCAGCACAAATCAGACTTCATATTTAGCTTATTTATTAATAAACTATGCTAAAATGAACTCCCATTCAAGTCGCCATAGTTAAAATAATGCAACAGTAATCAGCAGTATAAAAACACCTCAAACCCTTCCAAGATCACTTCAAAAATGAACAATAACATGCAGATTTATCCCACAAATAAATGCGCCAATATATAAACCAAGTCGCCAATGCTTAGAATGGATAAACAATGCATAGATTCACTCAACAATAATTGCAAGAAGGCTCACACTCTCCAAAATAAGGTGGTGTTGAAGAAACACCTTTGTTATGAGATCTCATGGGCATACATCCCTCTTCAAGCATGAAGATATTTTAATAAAAACTTCAACATGCCCCCAAGGGGTCGCCATCATCTTCTTATATAGCTTTTGCATTTCAAATCTCCAAGTTTCCCTCCTCTTTTTGGCGCAAATCTCTATGGGAGAGTCACTTTTAAAATAGCCTTCTTTCCTGGAAAGTCACACTCCAATTAAAACATTAATTTCCCCTTTTTAATATTTTAAATAAAACATAAGAGGAGAATTAATTATTTAATTTAAAAACAAAAAGAGTAATGACATTTTCCCAATTTTTATCCTTTAATCCATGGGAAGGGTGGATTAAAGGTCTCCAATATTTTAATTTAATTAATGTCCCAAAAAGGGGACATTACAGTCCTCCCTTCCCAAGATTGTTTGCCCTCAAGCAATTGAATACATGGTTGATCCATTTCTTTTCCCAAATCATGTGGCCTTCTAGAGAGAGCATCTGCTGCCATATTATTCTTTCCCTTCACATATTCAATGTCAAAATCAAAGGCTTGTACCTTGCTTACCCATTTTTGTTGCTTGTCATTCAATTCCCTTTGATTAAGAAAGAATCTCAAACTGTTATGATCAGATTTAACAATGAATTTTCCACATACCAAATATTGTCTAAACTTACTCAAAGCATGCATGATTGCTAACATCTCCTTGTCATACACACTATACCCCTTCTCATGATTTTTCAATTTTCTACTTTCAAAAGCAATGGGGTGTTTGTTTTGCATTAGGACAGCCCCTATACCTTCTCCGGAAGCATCACATTCAACCACAAATGGCATAGAAAATCTGGAACAGCAAGTACCAGGCAAGAACACATTACCTCTTTCATCTTTTCAAAAGCTTCTTGGGCTGTTTTGGACCATTTGAAGGCCCCTTTCTTAGTCAAATCTGTCAAAGGAGCAGCAAATCGTGAGAAACCCTTCACAAATCTTCTATAATAACTACAAAGACCACAAAATCCTCTCAATTGTGTGAGAGAAGTGGGAGTAGGCCAATCCATGATAGCTGCAATTTTTTGTTTATCCACTTGCACACCATTAGCACTAATAATATGTCCCAAATACCAAATCTCCTTAAGACCAAATTCACATTTAGACCTCTTGGCAAAGAAAGAATGCTGTCCCAAAGTAGTCAAAACCAAATCCAAATGCATCAAATGCTCTTCCCAAGTCTTGTTATACACAAGAATGTCATCAAAGAATACTAGCACAAACTTTCTTAGATACTTGCTAAACACATGATTCATGCATGATTGGAAAGTAGCAGGAGCATTAGTTAATCCAAAGGGCATAACTAAGAATTCAAAATGCCCAAAATGACACCTAAAAGTTGTCTTGTGCACATCTTCTTCCCTTACCTTGATTTGATGATACCCGGATTTAAGATCTATCTTGGAAAAATATGTAGCACCATGCAACTCATCAATTAATTCATCAATCCTAGGTATTGGGTACCTATTTTTATGGTCTTCTTGTTCAACATACGGTAATCAATACACATTCTCATAGTTCCATCTTTTTCTTAACCAAAACCACAGAAGATGCAAATGGACTAGAGCTAGGCCTTATGTGTCCCATATCAAGTAATTCCTTAATGGTCTTTTCTATTTCTTCCTTGTAGACTCTTGGGTGGCGGTAGGGGGTAATCATAATGGGCTTAGTACCTTTTTCTAACTCAATAATGTGCTCAAAACCCTATTAGGAGGTAACCCATGAGGCAAATCATTAAAAACATGAGAGTGCTTGTCCAAAATACCTTGTAACTCACCTTGAATAGACTGCTGTTCTGATTTTTCTGTGATAAAACAGCTGGCTGCCCATGCAATTTGCCCTCTCCTAAATGCCCTTTCCATCCTCTTCATTGATACTTCTTGTGGTGCACCATTTGCCAAGCCTTTTAGGATAATTTCTTTGCCATCTTTGGTGAATTTCAGCTCCATGGTCTTGTAGTTTTGAGTGAAATCACCTAAAGAATGCAACCATTGTACACCCAAAACAAGATCAATATCACCAATGTCAACAACATAAAAATCATCAATTACCTTGTGTTTCCCAAGAGTGAGGGGAAGTTGTGAAATCTTTGTGGAACATGGAATAGAGGATCCATCCGCAATAGTCACCTTGAAAGCTTTACAATTTGTGGTTTCCAATCCCATCTTTCTTACCAAGCTTCCATCAATGAAGTTATGCGTGGCCCCACTATCAACCAAAGTAATGACCCTTTGCCCTTGGATGGTACCTTTTACCTAGAAAGCATGGTATTTGGGGATACCGGAAAGAGAGGCAAGTGTGCTCTCCATTTCTTTTTCTTCCTTCTCTTGCACATGCTCAACCAAATCCTCATTAGTCCCATTGTTAGCATCATCCAAATCAGAATTAAATTCAAAATCTGAATCAATAACTTCAATGAAATGAATTTGACCTTTACCCTTACAATTGTGGCCTCTTGTCGAGAGAGTATAATTGTAAATATCTCCCTAAGTGTGTGATATAGACATGTTGTTTTGGGAGAATATAGAAATCAAAGAAGCTCAAACCTCGACATGCCCAAGGCGCACTTAGTGGCGCACGACACAATGGATGTCGACAGCAAACGGTGCATGGGTTTTTGCGCTGCCCTTGAATGGCCACTTTTGGACAATGGATGTCGGCATTAGTGCAAGCTGTGCCTCTTGGCCCATGTGAAGTGGCACACGACAATGGATGTCGACAGGCACATTCCAAACGGTCTAAAGGCACTTAGTAATGGCATCACAACAATGAATGTTAACACACACATGGATGCGCCAAGGCGCACCTTCAGGAGCCGCGTGACATTTTGAGGACGACAGAAGCAGCCCCAGCATATATGACGGCCATAACTTTTGGAAATCCGGGAGCTCGGATTCATGCAAGGTTGGACTTTTCGGAAAGCTTACGAGGTCCTCTATCCAACTATCCGAAAGTGGATATCTTTAATTGGGTGAGAACAAATTCTTAAAAATGCAAAATACAGTTCGCCATTTTTTCCCCTTCATTTTGGGGTTCTCACCTACCATCATAATGAGATGAATTAAATGTAGTCTCGGAGGTGGTTGGGGTAGATTTCAATTCCTCTTCTCTTCCTCTCTCATTCTTCCTATAAATTGTAAGGAGGGGCTTCTTTCGTGGTGGTTCATCTTTTTCTCGCCCTCCCTTCTTTTTCTTCTATGGTTGAAAAAAATGGAGTTTGAACCTCCTCCCCGCTTCCGTAATGGCGTTTTTTCCTTTTACTATTGAAATGATGTTCTTTGGGTAATGTTGATGAATTATTAAAAACATGTTTTGTGATGCAGAAGAGATGTCCATCCTTGCTTGTTTTTTGCTTGTTTTTTCTCTTGCTCTCATTCATTGCAGGTATTTGTGCATGTTTGAATGTTCATTGCAGGTTTGGAGCTGTGTTCATGGAGTTTTGGGACATTTTCTGTGTGAAATCTATCCTTGGGCCTGTGATGCATCTATCCATCCTTCCCATTGCTCACCTCTCTTTGTTCCATGGCAGTTTTGATAGATGTCCAACATTCTCCTTCTCTGGTGTATCACCGTTTTAGTGTAGGCTTTTGTTGTTTTCCCCTTTTCTCTCTCTCTCTCTCTGTCTCCTTGGCATGGTTAGATTAGGATTAGATTAGCTTGCCTGCACTGGAATAGCTCGTGGCAGGTAGTTTAGGAGCAGGAACCAGCCTTCTCTGGAGATTCCTCTCTCATTTTACAAGTCCCACACTTGTAGAGAGGTTGCAATGTTGTGCATATCACGAACTG
The DNA here is from genome assembly GCA_018340775.1 of Taxus wallichiana var. yunnanensis. Classification (NCBI taxonomy): domain Eukaryota; kingdom Viridiplantae; phylum Streptophyta; class Pinopsida; order Cupressales; family Taxaceae; genus Taxus; species Taxus wallichiana. The sequence goes on from CM031239.1 coordinate 193,937,109, forward strand.
GATTTAGAGTGATCAACCTAGAAGCCACGATTCTCGCATCCAGGGGGTCTTTGTGAGTCTGCAACAGGTTGAGTCTTATGATCAAAAACAAACCTTTCCTTCTCAACTCATCCCTTACATCTTTTTGCATGTTGTTTTGGGGCTGATTCCTATGTGGCGGCACATAGGGCTGATTTGGCCTTTTTGGGGCCTCTTTTGATGACCCAAGGGGCTGTCCCCCTTGTGCTTGCATGGGTTTTTGCAAATCAGACCTTGGCTGTCCTTGAGTTCCACTTTTGGACAGCGAATGAGTGGCATTAGTACGCTGTCCTCTTGGTCCCAAATTATCTCTATAAGTTGCACATTCCAAATCTAAAGCCTTAGTAATAGCATCTTGTAAAGAAAGAGGATTAAATGCTCTTACCAAACCCTTCAAAGGCTCAACCAAGCCTTCCGTGAAGAGGACAACCAATCTCTTCTCACTAACATCTGTTACCATGATTCAATTCTTTGGAAATCCGCCACATACTCCTCAACATCATGAACTTGCTTGAGTTGTGCTAATTCCCAGAAGTGTATCTCCGGATCTTTCCGGTCAAACCTTTCCATGATCCTCTTGCTAAACTCCTCCATGGTGTGGATCAAATCATGCCCTTGTGTGTGTATGCCATGGAACCACCTTTCATATGCCATACCCTCCAAGTGAAGAGTAATCTGAATATATATTTACCCCCGGGTAAATGTAGATAACGCAAGCAAATCGGGTTTCGGGGCGGGAAAACAAGTCGGAAAAGCAGGGGGAAAACATGTTGCGCCACCTCCCAAACCCGACACAAAGGGAAACAAATACATGTGCCCTAAAAAATAGGTCAACACGCAAGGTTGGAAAACCCGACATCAAAGGCAAATCGGGTTTCGGGTTTCGGGAAACACGAAACATGAAGCATGCGCAGAATCGCAAAGGATGTCCCGATGCTCGAGGGTTCCGCAAACCCGACATCAAAGGCAAAGCGGGTTTTGGAGGCGGAGAAACATGGCGCAGAAACATGTCGGAGGACCTCTCAAACCCGACAAAGCTAGGAAATCGGGTTTCCGGGTCGGGCGAACAAGTCGGAAAAGCATGGGGGGAAAACATGTTGCGCCACCTCCCAAACCCGATGCATATGCAAGTTACAGCTTAAGAACCCAAAAAAAATAGGAAATTTGGTAATAGCGGCGGATGCGGGTTTCGGGAAAGCACGAACATCAAACACATGCCGCGGTGTCCTCCAAATGCGGATGCAACAAGAGAGTCCCGAACAAGTCACTAGAATGGGCCTGACGCATAGGAAATATGGGCATTTATCCTTTCGCCATTTTAAGGCAAGTCGCCTTTTGGTCGATTGAGGTTCCCACGATTTAATAACCGCATATAAATTATTATATGGATGGAGTTAGGCGCAGTTTTGGAGGTGGTTGGGCAAATCTCGATTTTCTCACTTCTCCATCTCTTTCCCTTCTATAAATTGTAAAGGATGGGCTTTTCCTCAAGGTTGGACATTTTTGTTTTGTGCCTCCTCCCTTCTTCTCCCTGGCAGGTGGATTTGTGGAGCAAGGACCTTCCCATTTGAAATTGTAATGCAACCTTGCCTCTTGGCATTTTGCGGTGTATGTTATTTGCGAATTAATGCATAAAGTGGATTTCTCAACTTAATCCTCTACGTGTTTATTTCGTCCTTCCGATCTTCACTTTGAATCGGCCATCTTGGGCATATTTTTGCATTACATTTTATTGGTTTGTGTTTATTGAAAGACATATGTTCTTCATTCCTCGGTGCATCACCTCCTTAGCTTAGGTTTATTTTTATATTTTTCTCTCTCTGTCTCCTTGGTAGTTAGATTAAGTTTTCATTTGTAAACCTCTGCGTTTATTGGTGCATTCGAACAGAGGAATAGGAGCGAGCCTTCATCCGGAGAGCTTTTCCGATTTCGCGAGGTCCCACACTTGGGAAAAGCTCCATGTTGTGCAATCGACCGAGACTTTCAAAATCATGCGTTGAGTGTGGGTGCCATGCGATTCGACCACCAACAAGATAACAAACTTAAGGGCCTCTTCTTCATGCATGGGGTTAAGGGAGAAATAGGTCTCCATCTTTTGCAACCATGCTCTAACTGAGTATCTTGCTAGATCCATCAAAGCTTGGGAGTGAAACTTTTCCCAACCTTTGTTGAAGGTCCTTAGGGGGTGCTTATTTGCCTTCTTGGGCTTGTTGCCCAACTTAAGAGCACAAAATTCATCAAATCCCAACATATCCCTTGTAGCTTGACTCAAAGAACCATACTCAAGTCTTTGAGCATCAATCAACTCAACCAACGTGGGTTCTTCTTCTTCTCCACTATTGGTCTCCTTGGGTAAGAAAATACCTTTGAAGAACTTGGGAGGGGGTTGTGTAGAGCCCCTTTCCCCACTATGTGAGCTCTCTTCTCCATTGGAATTTGGAGACTTTCCCTTACCCAATGCATCCTTGATAAGCTTGGACATTTGCTCACTCATAGTCTTTTGGAGCTCCTTGCCACAATTCTGCATCAACTCTTGAAGGAATTTCACTTGATCCGAAGTGAAAGCCCGTCCTCCATTGATTCCTTATTTCTCCTTTTATAGAACAATGGCTCTTTATCTCCTTGCATCCCAAAACACCCCCACAAGAGTAGAGGAAAGATGCTCTGATACCACTGTGATGTCCCCTTTTTGGGCAAATAGAACCAAGAAGGATTAGCTCCTTTCAATCCAACCTCAAATAACTCAATGTCAGCGTAATTACAACCCAAAATGGGGTTGGAAGTAGCCAAAGTGGTGGGTTAGATGGGAGAATCAATTAGAATTCCAATCTTAACCAGTTCAGATTTTTATAGCAATAGTTATTGAATAAAAATAACCCACAGACAGCTAAGCCTTGAAACCCCACCAAAACAGACCCAGAAATCTCAAACCAAGTCATTGGGGTTAGAGAAAAATAAGTAAATTATTTCCAACACTCTTCTAGCCTCCCAACACACCAAAATAAGTTCCCTTTGCTCTGAAATTAAAGCCAACACAAACCAGACTTCAGATCTAGCCTATTTATCAATGAATCATGCCAAAATGAACTCCCATTCAAGTCGCCATAGCTAAAATAATGCAGCAGTAAACAGCAGTAGCAAAAGCACCTCAAACCCTTCCAAGATCACTTCAAAAATGAACAATAACATGTAGATTTATCCCATAAATAAATGCGCCAATCCTCTAAACCAAGTCGCCAATGCTTAGGATGGATAAACAATGCATAGATTCACTCAACACTAATTGCAAGAAGGCTCACACTCTCCAAAATAGGGTGGTGTTGAAGAAACACCTTTGTTATGAGATCTCATGGGCATACATCCCTCTTCAAGCATGAAGATATTTTGATAAAAACGTCAACATGCCCCCAAGGGGTTGCCACCATCTTCTTATATAGCTTTTGCATTTCAAATCTCCAAGTTTCTCTCCTCTTTTTGGTGCAAATCTTTGTGGGAGAGTCACTTTTAAAATAGCCTTCTTTCCTGGAAAGTCACACTCCAATTAAAACATTAATTTCCCCTTTTTAATATTTTAAATAAAACATAAGAGGAGAATTAATTATTTAATTTAAAAAAAAATTATCCTTTAATTCTTGGGAAGGGTGGATTAAAGGTCTCCAATATTTGAATTTAATTAAAGTCACGAAAAGGGGACATCACAGAGTTTCAATTTCAAATTTCAAAGGAATCCATTAAGGAGAGGGCCCCTACAAATGTTGTACAAGTAATCACATATGCAACTTATGTATGCAAAGCAGCGAGGCAAGCTAGTGGATGGTACCTAGAATCATATTTATTGGACCTTGTGTTTCATGCATTCCATGAACACTACACTAAAAGACATCATAAAGGTTAAGTGGGTCGAAAAGATCGTGTCTAAGGCTAGGGAGATGCAAAAGGATTTAGGTGCGCATCTCAACCAATATTACTAGTGGTGATTTTATAACAATTTAATATTACTACTAAGTGGTGCTTTGCAATTGTTTAAATTTATTAACTTATTTTGCGTAAGCCTACCTATAATAACATAAATTATATGAAACTTGTTTTTAGAGACTACAACTATAGTTTATTGTTTCATCCTAGAAAGCTCTAAATTGTATTCCCATGCAATTAATTTTTCTAGTGCTCAAATATATTCATTTTATTGTCTTCAATTAACTTTTCTTCAAGCTACCGCACTAGTTGTGTTGCCACACTTGTTTCATCTTGTCTTCAACTTTACGGAAAACTTTGTTGCACCGCCATAGCCTGAAAAATATATATTCTCTAGTGCTTAGCAGGGTTTCTCTTTCCATATTTGTTCGAATCTGATGTTTTTAATCTTTTGATGCTTCTACTACCTAAAACCTTCACATTTGAGTTGTGCATACATCATCTTAGTTTGTAGAACGTTTTATAGCAATGTCTTAGCTACATTCTTAGAATGCCCAATTTTATTTTTCATGCAGAGGTATAGAAGTAACCTCGACCCATTCGTACACACTATAGGAAAATCTTTTGTATTTGTTTGTGTCTATTTGTAGCTTGTCTGCAATTGAAAGCTAGAATAATGGGATTTTAATAAAAATCTCTTAAATATTTGTTTATATCTATGTCAGAATTGATTTCAGATGGTGGGTTGGATTGCAAGGGAAAGCAGCGAGCTCTCACATGCTCTATTTTGTTCCAGTTGAGTGTGTCTTGCTGGTGTGTTCTATGTTGACTACCACGCTAGCATTTGAATCTAAGTCCAGGGCCTCACCATCCCATCAACAAATGTTAGGGAAAGAATCAGTCCTCTTGCCCTCTTCATTAAGTCCCTTCCTTGGCCACTCCACTTTCCGACACCCACAATCCAACAATATCTTCTGGAAACCACTGATTTTAAAATTTGAATACCCTGCCAATATGAAATTTCCCCCTAAACGTAGCTTTAGTCATATCTAAATCTAATTTCAGACTATATTTGGTTACGTTGCAGGTTTCAAGAATTGCAAGGTCCATAGGCTGTAGGGGGTCTTTTTAATAGCTGTCCTGTGCAATGGGGTGCAAGATTTGGCTTATTCATACATGTTATTTATTTGCTCTGTTCCAATAATTTATATATTTACCCAATGTTTTTGTAGGACAACAAAAGCATAGGCCTTGAAAAGTAGAAAAGGGAAACAATAGTATATGCAATCTCAAGAAGAAATAGGTGTGCAAATTCAAGATTTGAGTTTGGTGTATTTGAAAAGAATAGCAAGTCCAACAAAGTGGACAAGGTCACAACCCTCATGTTGGTGTCAACGTACCATGGTTGAGAAGAAAGACAATAATTTTTTCAGATAATTTTGTCAAAATTACCTGCTATTTTCACTAGCAATTTGTTTGATTAGTAGTATAATTCAATTCTATGTGTGATAAAAAAATTTCATGATAATGTTTTCTTAATGCCCGCCTAATGCCAAATTTAGGTCTCTATAGAAGGACATCATGCTCATACCCAAACAGAGCACCATACATGTAGGCAAGCTAGTCACTATACACACGAGAAGCCAAGACACCATGTGGACACATAGGATGAGCATCTTCCCCCTTAAGCTGATATTATTTGTTCATTACAAGATTGATGTGCAATTCTGAGATAATAGGGCCGGATGAAACAGGTCCAATGACACACCGGATGAGTCTCGTGAAGTTCAATGGTAGGACATGCAAAGCCCTAGCAAGACGAGGACATCTCCATAGAACTTTCTTTTTATGCGAGAGTCTACGGAGCACTACATATGTACGTGCCCACATAGGCCCTAGTCAATCCCTTGATGATTGGAGACCCTAGATTCCCTAGGTTGGTAGGGTGTAATGTTGCTTTATTTTATTTTATTTTATTTCATCTTGTCATCTTTAGATTTTATGTATGCTTAGTTGGTATCTAGCTGGTTTTCCTTGGCTGGACAAGATGGGTTGGCAACACTAGGTTTTATGTTTGAAAATTCGGGGTGCTCTTAGCCTTCTAAGAGTGCGTACTTCTTTCTTTTTAGAGCATTGCAAACTTGTTTTATTGTTGCATTGTTTGAGTTTTGGGAAATCTTTTTGTTGAGTTCTTGAACGTGTGAGGGTGCCTTAGGCATACGTTTCGTGTATCTTGTTAGCTTTGAAACTGTAATAAGTCATCAAATATGTAGATTAATGTTAAATAAAATGGTAACGTGGCATGAAGACAACTTGTAATCAAAGATAAGTGTAGACACTAAAATTTGGTAACTTGCCCTTGTGCAATGTCAAGTTTGATCATGCTCCCTTGCTAAGACAAATGCTTACATTCGGAATCCAATCAATTCATCTCTCTAGCTCTCTCGTGACTTGCTTATCATTACACTCTTCTCTGTCATCAATTCTAGGAATATTATCTAATAAAAGTAGTAAACAACACATGTGCTTCATGTTCAAACTTTTTGTTTTGGTTTTCTCCTCTGTCCAGAACCATACAACTAGGTTAGGATGTGGGGTCCAGATTGGCTTACTTATACGGTCCTGGATCCTCAAGTTCACCGACTCTTTTCAATTTGAATATCTTCTATGCATCATTTCATCTTCGTAGGGTTGGGCCTTATTAGAATATTTCACCTACGGAATGCTATATAAGCAATTCAATGTCACTTTATAACTCACCTAACACTCTTATAAGCTCCTATTGCAAATATCATTTCAAAATAAATCAAAGGGTTCCTAAATCTGCCCACATCAGTTGCACATCAATTAGAGAAGTACCTACTACATGTCTAAAACACTCAACCAAGTTATAGAGTCTAGCTTCCTCCATTTTCAAGCATGCAAAGGTCATAGAGCCATGTATTAGCAAGAGAAAGGTCACTCCAAGCATTATTCAAGGGTTTCAAGCAACAAAGGGTTAGGTCACGTAGCTGAGGTACACCACATCACACTACTACCATGCTAGGTACATTCTACACTATACAGTTAGCTCGATATCTTGGTGTCAAAAGACACAAGGGCACCCCTAGGGGTTGGTAAATGATTTTGTCACATGCGAGAATATGGTGCTTCACCAATAATGAAAGCGAGAAAAAGTACCTCCTCTATTGTGAGGGGAGGCACCCTTTATTGAAAGACAAAACAAGCAAGAAGGAATATAGACAATATTTACACTAACTTGCATTAGTGGTTTTTTACTCCCAAGGAAGGAATAGAAACAATAGAGAGAAAAGGAAAGGAGAATTTAGAAAGAAAGACATAAATGAGGAACTTGCATTTCAAATAGGTAAACAAAGAGCTTATTCTAGTTTGCAAGAAGATTACTTGATATAAGAAACATTTCTAATAAGGATTCTACATGCATAAAAGGAATGAAGAAGGATAAACATGTGACATAAGAATAGATTCTATTACAAAAGAAATCGTGACACAAAGTTCACCAAATCTCTTATTATTTCTTCACATAGATGAACACAAAGTCTCATACTCTTTCCTCTCATACAAGTGTTGTTGCAGACTCACAGCACCCCTGGATGTAGATCAGGCTTCTAGGTTGATCACTCTAGCATCCAGTGTGATTGCACAACATGGAAACCTCTCTCCAAGTGTGGGGACTTGTTAAACTAAGAGAGGAATCTCCAGATTAGAGGCTGGTTCCTCAAACTCCTCTGATTTAGATCTATATTTGCAAAACTACAGAGGTTTGAAACCTAATCCTACTCTAAAATCCAAGGAGACAGAGATAGAAAGTGCAGAAATGAAACTAAACTAACAGGTGATACACCAAAGGAGTGGTGAACACTTCTTGTTCTGCAGATAGACACAGATCATAAAAATGCAACATAAGACATCATGCACAAGCTGATAAGATGTAATCAAAGGTCTGAAATGAAACAAGCAACACAAACAAAGGACTGAAAACTGATCACAGAGCCTGTATTGTCATTTACACTGTCAAAATCCTTGTATTACAACATCAAAAGGCATAAAACCTGTTACAATTTTAGAAGAGGTTTGATACTTGCAAAAATCACTTGTTACAGGTGAAAGAAGAAGCCTGCTATCCAAAGAAATGTTCCCCCCTTAGAAATGAGCCAAATTTGGCTTTTACAGTGCAAGGGTCGAGCCCAGGGGACAGAAAACGTACAAAACATGGGAGCCCATCCCTCCTTGACTGCAGATGCATTAAAACGGCATGGGGGACCTTACAAACCCATACCCTATCATTTTGACCGAAATACAGGAGAAGGCGACCCATTCTGCATTAAATCTGGTCGCTGGAATGTCACTTCTGGCCATGAACACGCGTCAGATCCGTTTCTCGATTTTCTCCCTCCAGACTGCACCAAAACTCGAGATTAACCCCAGAATCATGTAGAGAATTTCACAAGCTTTCCGTTGATATAAAGAACGTGCCAATCCGAGCTCTGGATCAAAAGATATGGAGATCTGAAGATCTAGGGCACAAAACAGGCGAAAACGGATTTTTAAATTTCTTCCCGCGCTCTGCCACCTGGATGACACGTGGCACGTGCTGATTGGATATGTTATTCTCTCATCTGACCTGTCCCGCGGGTTTTCCTTGAAAACTTTGACTTTTTGATGATTCGGAACATTTTTACTTTTCCTCCGCGCCCGCCACTTGGGACACGTGGCATGCATTGATTGGTCGACACGGGCGCGGAGTAGACTTGCGCTTTTAGCTCTTTGGCTGAACTTAGCCAAATTTCCCAAATCTTTCCCTGGCTCCGCACTTCTCTGCTCCATTGGACACGTGTCCTGTACTGATTGGCTCGGGCCAGCGCTTCAAACCTTGCCCCTTTGACTTTTTGGACCTTTTTCCTTGGCGACACGTGTCATGCTGTGATTCATCCACGGGCCTGCGGATTTTCGCGTCCACCGCGTCTTTTTGTCCCGGATGTCCCAGTGCTTTGCGGGGATCAGAATCCTCCGATCCGCCCGAAATGGGCTTCCTCGTCCCTTTTCTGTCGGTGACACGTGGCGTGATTTGATTGGCTTTCGGCTCCTTCGGCTATCCGCGTCCCGCGCGTCCCTTTGTCCCACTTGTCCTTGTGCTGAAGTTTCCTGTTTCGGCCGAACCGCCGGTTCGGTCCTTCGCGTACTCTTGTCCCGCTTGCTCCCGATAAAGGACTTGGACAAATTTTCTTTCTTTCGGCCGATTCGGGCATTTCGCGTCCATTTGTCCCAGATGTCCCTTTGTTGTTTGGGCCGCCTGTAGGCTTTTCGGCCGATCCGCGCCTTTTCGTCCCAAATGTCCCGACTGTCCCGGGGACTAGGACTTAGCCGATTTTCACAATTTTTTCTGGCCCAAGCTTATTTTCTGCAACTTTCTCGCATTTTCTCAGAGCTTGTTCTTTTCAACCTGGACAGGAAAGTTAGAAAATTTTCTTGAAGGGACCCTAGAAACATGATTTTTGCCCTGGATCAATCAATTTGCCTGGGACTTGAGAATTCTGATGTATGTTATCAATTCAACCCTGGGGGGGTGAAATTGGATAACAATTTGGTGACTCAATGGGGTCATCACCGCTTAAATGAAAAGACCGATTACTGCCTCAAGTAGTCCATTGGGCATGGAGTCATCGAATATTCATTTAGGACCCTAATCGACTCGAGAATGTGCGAGGAAGATGGAATGTTACCCGATGAAAGCAAGGATTGCTAGACATCTCCATGACTGACAACAAGCTGTGCCAAAGCACTTAGGGAAAACAAGACTAACCTACAGCAAGACAATGTGCACAAGCACTTGGAGGAAAGAAAATCTAATCTAATATTTACAAGGGTAGTGAACCTCCCTCTAGAAGCAACGCTTGAGATAGATTCCATTGACTGGAATCTGCAGTTCTTCACCCTCCAGTGAGGCTAATTGGAAAGCATTGTTGTCCTTGCACTTTGTGACCACGTATGGGCCACTCCAAATGGCATCAAATTTTGAATGCCTTCCTGGTTTTGCTCTGTCCGCATCCCATTTCAACACTAGATCTCCAACTTGAAAAGATCTATCCTTGGCCTTTCTATCAAAGGTCTTCTTGATCAAAGCTTGATCCTTTTCCATTGCTTGGGATGCCTGATTTCTGATCTCTTGCAGCTCCATCAACTCTGCATATCTCACCTCCATGGGCTCAAATTCAAGTAACTCCAGCTGCTTCATGAGTTCCAATGTTGGCAACTCAAGTGACATGGGCAAGATTGCCTCTCTTCCATAGACAAGCCTGAATGGAGAGTTACCTGTGGATCTTTTGGGAGTTATCCTATCAGCCCATAAGGCTGATTTCAGTTTGGTATGCCAAGACCTCTGATTCTCATCAAGAGTCCTCCTAATGATCTTCAACAAGTTCTTGTTTGTAGACTCGGCCTGGCCATTACCCTGAGGGTAATAGTTCGATGAAGTGCTTAGGTAAATACCGTTCTTGACAGCCCACTCAGTCACCTTAGATCCAATGAATGCCAATGCATTATCAGAGATTATTGTGGCAGGTACACCAAATCTGGTTGTTATTCCCTCATAAAAGTCTAAGATGCTAGACTCATTTGCCTCTTTGAGTGCTACTGCTTCTGTCCATTTGGTGAAGTAGTCGGTGGCTGTTAAAATCCATTTATGCCCTTGGCTCGAATTGGGGTTAATGACTCCAATGAAGTCCAAACCCCATTGCATGAATGGCTGGTCAACTGAGATTGGATGCAATGGAAGGGCAGCAAACTTCTCTTTTCCTGTGAAGAATGCACAATTCTTACACCTCTTGATCCATGCATAGCAATCACTGAAGATTTTAGGCCAATAATAACCAGCCTTCATGATTTTTAGAGCTGTCACTCTTGGTGCAAAATGACCACCAGCTGGTCCATCATGAAACTCTTCCAACACCCTTTGAATCTGACCTGTGCTAATGCATCTCAGCAGCACTCCATTCACATCTTTTTTGAACAAAACTCCATCAGCAATGGCATACGGAACAGCCTGCAACCTGAAGTGTCTCCTTTGGGTCTTGTTCATCTCCGGAGGGCATAGGCCTGTGCCTAGGAAGTGCATAATATCTTGGGTCCAGCAAGGGAGTGGGGGAAGCATTGTCTTCTTCTTGATTGCCACTTGGCTCATGGCTGTCTTGGACTGTCAAAACAGCCTCTTCTTCGTTGCATACTTCTTTTTGCTTCCCCAAAACCAGCTGCTCACACAATCCTTTCCCTCTTACCAGCTTGGTGATCTTGATATCAATGTCATATTCCATGACACGGGTGATCCAACCTGCCCTTTTCTCATTCAAATCCTTGTTGAGGAGGAAGTCCTTAACTCCAGCATGTGAGACCAGCAACTGGACCTTGTTGTTTGAGACTAAATGCTTGAATTTCTTCAAGCTTCTGATTACTGCAAGTACATGCTTTTCAATAAAAGAGTACCTCACCTCGCAGTCATCTAGGCTCTGGCTGAAAAAGGCAATCGGCTGCTCATCATTATCTTTGTTCTGCTGTACTAGAATGGCAGAAATAGTGTCATCACCTCCAAATGCATAGAGGATGAAATCCTTGGAGAAGTCTGGGTTGATGAGAGTTGGTGCCTGAGAGATAGCTTCTTTGATTGCTTCAAAACTCTCCTTGCCTTCTGCTGTCCACTTAAAAGCCATGCTCTTCTTTAACATTTTGGTGATGGGCTTGACAAGGGCTGCAAAATCTGGGACAAACCTCCGAACAAAGTTTATCCTTCCCAAGAAACTTTGAAGAGCCTTCTTGTGACTTGGCAATGGTAGTGCTCTTATGGCTTCAACCCTCTCTGGATCAATGCGGTCCCTCTTTGGAGACAATATGGCCTAAAAGTTTTCCTTCATGTGCAAGAAAGATGCACTTCTTGGGGTTCAAAGACACTCCGAACTTTCTACACCTCTGAAACACTTGCCTGAGGTGAAAGAGATGGTCTGCTGCATTCTTTGAGAAGACAGTGATATCATCTAGGTATATCAGCACTATCTTGTTGATCAAGCCTTTGAATGCCATGTCCATTGCCCTTTGAAAGGTAGCACCAGCGTTGGACAGCCCAAATGGCATCTTCTTGTAAGCATATGTGCCCCATTTAGTTGTGAAGGTTGTCTTGAATTGGTCCTCTCCCTTCACCATAATCTGATTATAGCCTGAGTAGCCATCCAGTAGTGAAAACCTTTCTGAACCAGCCACCACCTGCAATATTTGCTCCATGGAAGGGAGTGGATAATGATCCTTGAGAGAGGCTCTATTCAAATCTCTGAAGTCGACACACAACCTGATCTCTCCATTTTTCTTTCTGACTGGGACTAAGTTGGCGACCCAGCTTGAGTGTTTGATGGGGAAGATGATACTGGCCTCAATAAGCTTGCTTAACTCTTTTCTCATTAGAGGTTCAATATGGGGATTCACTGGCCTTTGCTTTTGCCTGACAGGCTTGGATTCCGGATCCAGCTCAATAGTATGTTGTGCCAACTCTGGGTTGAAACCTCTCAGATCTTTGTAAGTCCAAGCAAAAACATCTGGGAATTCTTGACAAAGCTGAACAAAATCAGATTTCTCTTGTGAGGTACTTACTTTGCCAATCTGCAATGTTTTGCTTTCTCCCACTAAAATAGGCTCTGAATCTTCACCCTTTACTTGAATGTTCGCTTTCTCCTTCCAGAACTGATCATTCGGGTTGAAGATTGACTCCAAGGTTATGAGGCCTTTTGGTAATTTGTTAGTTCTCAGCTGTACTACCTGATCACCATATTGCTGCTCCAGCTTGTCTTGATTTCTGGCGGAGAACTCAGCTTCTTCTTGTAGGAAATTAACAATTTGCTGATCATTCTCGAAGACTTGCCAACTTGTGTTGTTATCTGGAACAGCTGGTCTCACAACCAATTTGATATGAGGCTGAGATTTCTCACTTTTGATACTCTCTGCAACATCAAACGCAGCCCCAATTGCTGCAAGTCTGTCAATGCTTCATTCTTTTTTCTTGGGATGGAATTGATGCTAAAAGCTTCAAAATCTTCAATAAGATCCCATACCCGATTTTTGTAGCACTTAAGCAGATCATTTTTGGCAGCATTTTTTCCTTTGACTTGGTTTACGACCAGCTCACTATCACCAAATACTTGTAAATTCCTGATGCCTTTCTTCATTGCCCAGTGCAGTCCATGAATTAAGGCTTCATACTCAGCCGTGTTGTTTGAACAGGAAAACTGGAAACGGAAGGCTGAGTAATACCTTATACCTTGTGGTGAAATGAGCATAGCTCCTCCTCCTGCACCTTGTCTACTCCTTGATCCATCAAAGAACAATTGCCATACTTCATTCTTGTCCTTATGATCTGGCTTGGTGATGCTGGGGAGAGGTTGATCCTCTTCATGTAAACAATAAACTCCTAGCTCAGATTCTTCTATTTCTTGATAGGGATCAAAAGCATGCACCTTGCTTGCCCATTCATCAAGAGTCAAATCTGGGATGCTTCCAACCTTGGTGTCAGTTTCATCAGTGCTAGGGTGATCTTCTTGATCAAATGCTGAGCAATTGGCATTAATTTGGCTGGTAGTGTAAGGCTCAATGTGAAAGTTCGCAATAGGTTCAGACCTGATTGTGGCCTTGGTTCCATACCTTGTTCTGAATAGCATGTGTGACCAATCAGCAGACAAATACCCTCCAATCTTGGCCGTGAAGTCCCTTGACAAACACAATGCAAAGAGTGGTGGCAGGTCTATGACTGACACATCTTGTAACACTATTACGTTGGGACATGCGTGCAAAGTGTGAGGCTCAAACCTCTGATTACTCCAACCGTTGTCACTGCTGTCCCGTCTAATTGCACTACACCCTTGGAGATGACTTCATATTGAAGCCCTAGCTGATCAGCTATTTGCTTGGGCATTACTGAACTACTTGCCCTAGAGTCAATCATGCAATTATGTACCAACTTATCTCCTATGATCAATGAAACATAAAATGGAGGGGGCTTCAACATTTTACCTTGCTGACCTCCATGATTTCCTTCAGGCTGGGCAGCATTTGTGAGTACCTTTTCTTGCATTTGGACCTGTTGATTTGAAGTTGACCAGTCCTTCATGGCAGCTTGTAGCAAATCTCTTTGGCCTGGGATGGATAGTGATTCCCACATTGATATGTTTACATTTGTCTTCTTCATCTGGTCAATGATGTTGAATGGGGATGAAGCATCCCTCTGCTGTCCCCTAGCTTGCGCATTCGTTCCTTGCACGTGGGCAGCAAAGCAACTGGCATCTGAGTTGGTTTAGGAGCTGGTTTGGGTGCTCCTTGCATGTTTGGAACTGCATTTTGTTTGCCAACACCTTGTGGAGTGACAGAAGGTCGTGAACTACTTGGGGCCAATGGTTGTTCTTCACCCAAATTTCTTCTCTTTGACCTTGTGTTGGCTGCAACACTCTGAGAGGGTATTTGATTCATACCACAAAATCTTGACTTGCACCGATTGACAAGAGTAGTTTCATTCGGAGATGTCCCTTCTTTGAGATGCTTCCTCGCCGCTTTGATCTCCTTCATGCCATTTGGACTCTTGCGACCCACTGACGGTTTGCACCATCAGGGCTTGATTTAATGCACCGTTAAAGCACATTGATTGGTTGTGTGGCTGACTACACGGGAAACACCAATCATATTCTTGGGCCATGTTATTTTGGACTGGCACTAATGCTTTTAAAACAGATACAACATTGGGGTTATAGTGCTTTGAAATGGCCTATTAGCGGAGGCCTTACTTGGCTTTGATTTTGATTTGCAGCCTGAGTTGGTGACCTATTTTGTTGGTATGGCTGCCTATTAGGCTGAGCTTGGGGTTGATAAGAAGGTCTGAAACCTTGGGCTTGCTGTCTCTTGAGAGTAACCAGCTCGTTGCCTAGGTTTTGCAACTGTTTCATGACCTCTTGGAGTTCATTTGAAGCACTAGAGGATGAAGTAGAAGTTTCACTTGAACTTTGATTTCTAGGCGTAGGAACAGGAGCCAAAGTGGGTGTTTGACTAGTGCTTGGATTTTCTAAGTTTGGATACAAGGGTATGGGAGGCCTAGGAGCCAATTTACCAGCTTGAATAAGACAGTTTTCGGCTCTAATGGCAATGCTATAAGCAGCAGTAAGGTCAGGTGTCTCCCATAGATTGAATTAACATAGAAATATTAGAATTCAAAGCTTTAAGGTAATATAGAAAAGCACCTTCTGCTGTTGGCCTGACTGCCACTGGAATTCTATCCCAAGACCTTTGAAATCTGAAGTTGAAGTCAGTCAGCTGCTCGTTGGGGGCTCTCTTGATAGTTGTTAGCTGCTCCAAAAGAGACAAGTTGTCTCCCTTCTCTCCAAATTGCTCATGAAGTGCAATACACAGCTGATTCCAGTTTGTGATAGAACCAGCTCCAAGGCTCCTAAACCATTGTAATGCTTTACCTTTGAAGGAAGATGCCAGTAACTTGACAGCCACTTGCATTTCATTGATTTCATGAATTGCACAAAGGTTAGCAATATCTTTAACATGATCGCCTAGAGTAGTCTGATTTTCTCCAGTGAAGTAGGGAATGTTCTTCAGGGCTGCAATAGGAACTGGATGTTGTGCATTGAGAGCAAGTGGGCTGCTTCCTGTAAAGTTGACGTAGGGGTTGTTTTGAGCCATTCTAATCGGTCTTAAAGCCCTTGTATACTGAATGAAAGGCCTGTCAGGTGGAGGAGTTGAGAGAGTTCTGTTTGGTGGAGATGGAGACCTTTGAATCCTTCTTCCTCTTTGCCTTCTTCTTGGAGATAACTGCGCAGTATTCAAACAAGCACTTCTTCTTCTCCAACTCTTGACCTTGTGGTGATTCTTCTCATGAGTTTTCGAGGCCCGCACCTGCTGGCCGATTGATTCTTCCCCTTGGAGTCGCAGATATGCAAATAATAGCTCTTATAAGCAAGAAAACTGCAGCAGATGCATATCAACTTTGCTGCAATAAAAATGAGACCTCTAGTGTCCCACCGGCGTGCCAAAACTGTTGTTGCAGACTCACAGCACCCCTGGATGCAGATCAGGCTTCTAGGTTGATCACTCTAGCATCCAGTGTGATTGCACAACATGGAAACCTCTCTCCAAGTGTGGGGACTTGTTAAACTGAGAGAGGAATCTCCAGATTAGAGGCTGGTTCCTCAAACTCCTCTGATTTAGATCTATATTTGCAAAACTACAGAGGTTTGAAACCTAATCCTACTCTAAAATCCAAGGAGACAGAGATAGAAAGTGCAGAAATGAAACTAAACTAACAGGTGATACACCAAAGGAGGAGTGGTGAACACTTCTTGTTCTGCAGATAGACACAGATCATAAAAATGCAACATAAGACATCATGCACAAGCTGATAAGATGTAATCAGAGGTCTGAAATGAAACAAGCAACACAAACAAAGGACTGAAAACTGATCACAGAGCCTGTATTGTCATTTACACTATCAAAATCCTTGTATTACAACATCAAAGGGCGTAAAAACACATTACAATTTTAGAAGAGGTTTGATACTTGCAAAAATCACTTGTTGTGTGAAAGAAGAAGCTGCTATCCAAAGAAATGTTCCCCCTTAGAAATGAGCCAAATTTGGCACTAAGGTCTGGTCGAGCCTGGGGACGAAAACGTACAAAACATGGGAGCCCATCCCTCCTCGATCGCAGATGCATTAAATCGGCATGGGGGACCTTACAAACCCATACCCTATCATTTTGACCGAAATACGGAGAAGGCGACCCATTCTGCATTAAATCTGGTCGCCGGAATGTCACTTCTGGCCATGAACACGCGTCAGAGCCGTTTCTCGATTTTCTCCTCCAGACTGCACCAAAACTCGAGATTAACCCCAGAATCATTTAGAGAATTTCACAAGCTTTCCGTTGATATAAAGAACGTGCTAATCGGAGCTCTGGATCGAAAGATATGGAGATCGAAGATCTAGGGCACAAAGCAGCAAAAACGGATTTTTAAATTTCTTCCCGCGCTCTGCCACCTGGATGACACGTGGCACGTGCTGATTGGATATGTTATTCTCTCATCTGACCTGTCCCGTGGGTTTTCCTTGAAAACTTTGACTTTTTGATGATTCGGAACATTTTTTACTTTTCCTCCGCGCCCCGCCACTTGGGACACGTGGCATGCATTGATTGGTCGACACGGGGCGCGGAGTAGACTTGCGCTTTTAGCTCTTTGGCTGAACTTAGCCAAATTTCCCAAATCTTTCCCTGGCTCCGCACTTCTCTGCTCCATTGGACACGTGTCCTGTACTGATTGGCTCGGGCCAGCGCTTCAAACCTTGCCCCTTTGACTTTTTGGACCTTTTTCCTTGGCGACACGTGTCATGCTGTGATTCGTCCATGGGCCTGCTGGATTTTCACGTCCACCGCGTCTTTTTGTCCCGGATGTCCCAGTGCTTCGCGGGACAGAATCCTCCGATCCGCCCGAAATGGGCTTCCTCGTCCCTTTTCTCGTTGGTGACACGTGGCGTGATCTGATTGGCTTTTGGCTTGCTTCGGCTATCCGCATCCCTCTAGCCAAAGCGTCCCTTTGTCCCACTTGTCCTTGTCTTTGAAGTTTCTGTTTCGGCCGAACCGCCGGTTCGGGTCCTTCGCATACTTTTGTCCCACTTGCTCCCGATAAAGGACTTGGACAAATTTTCTTTCTTTCGGCCGATTCGGGCATTTCGCGTCCATTTGTCCCAAATGTCCCTTTGTTGTTTGGGCCGCCTGTAGGCTTTTCGGCCGATCCGCGCCTTTTCGTCCCAAATGTCCCGACTGTCCCGGGGACTAGGACTTAGCCGATTTTCACAATTTTTTCTGGCCCAAGCTTATTTTCCGCAACTTTCTCGCATTTTCTCAAAGCTTGTTCTTTTCAACCTGGACAGGAGAGTTAGAAAAATTTCTGAAGGGACCCTAGAAACATGATTTTTGCCCTAGATCAATCAATTTGCCTGGGACTTGAGAATTCTGATGTATGTTATCAATTCAACCCTGGGGAGGGGTGAAATTGGATAACAACAAGATCTTATACAAAAATTATGGGTAAAGACAACGTCTAGTCAAGAATCTCTCCAAGTCTTTAAGCAATCTGAATCCCCCCTATAAATGACAAAATGTCTAGTCAATATTCTCCTTGTATAAATATAAAGTAGCATGTTTTGAATAAAGAGATAGATCTCTGTTTTGAGGGTACTAAAAAAAAGAGGATAGGAAGGTTGGAGCTAGATTTTCCTTGCCCTGTTGGTGCTTTTACTATGAACTAGGGTGTAAACATTTCCTCCCCTTGATCAAGTGCTCTCTAGTTCTCGTGATTGTTGGTGCTCTCACCATTCAACTGCTAGGGCTCTCGCGATCGATGGCGCTCTCACGACTTGAACCATTTGATTGCTTTAGGGCTCTCGCGATCTTTGGTGCTTTCTTGACTATGAACAACGACCTTTGTTCCCTTGCCTTTACCCACACAACTATTCACGACTACCCTAGGTCGTGTTTCTAAAATCTGCGATTGTTGAAAACCTCTCCCTTCATTTTTCCCTCACGAATGGAGGAAAGAGCAGTTCTTGAGGATATTCGATAGCACGGTGTAGCGGCCACGATATAAGCAATTTGAGTTCGAGATTCCATTCGGGATTACGGTTAGATTCTTGTTTTTGGCGCTATGATTCCATGATTGATTCCATTTTGAAGCCTGTGGTTTCAACAATATCGAACCCTGCAAATCCATCTTTGAGTTTGGTGATCTGCAAGCCTGATATTCTTCTCTTGCAACTACGGTGGTTCTTGACAGTAGGGGTGCTCGACAATGGTCTGCGACTACGGTTTTAATTCCTCCTAGTTGTGTTTCCTACTCACCTGTACACGTTCTACCCACAACTCCCAACTCGGGCTCGACAAACTATTTGGCTTTATGCCCACACCAACACTCGAACAACTCGGTCATCTAGGGACTCCCCTAGCTTTCCCCTCTTTAACTCCACTTCAGGCAGTCCATCCACCAACAATGTCTCCATCCAATTCAGCTGTGCAGGCAGGTTATATCGCAAGGAGAACAGAACAAGGACAACATGAGGGAGGACTACCCAACATAATTGAGGAACTATTACACAAGCTGGAAATCGTTGAATCCTCCAACAAGGCTCTTGAACAGAGGTCTTCAAGCTTACTTCGCGGATGGAGAAGGTGGAAGCAGATAATATCTCTCTACGGAGATCGCTGGCAGATACCACATCACACTCCACTCCCAGCATCGTCAACGACCAGTTGCAAGCTGAGATATTGGACCTAAAACACAAATAGGAAGAGTTCAAAACCCAACATGAAAATCTCAAACAACAAATAGACTCTTGGGCCCAAGTGGTGAAGGGAAAGGGCACAGTTCCTACTCCCTCTGGCAGCAATAGAAGTGGTGCAGGCAAAGCTGGTAGAGGAATGAACCAGGCGGGCTAGGGAACTCAACCTCAAGGTGAGAGGGCTGCCCACACCTCCCCTTCTTCGGACCCGATGGCCATTGGGTCTAACTTTCTCACTGAAAAATTGGAGCTTCCAGATGTGCAGCTTGACAGGGCATGGCTTGGGCTGGACTCAACGTTTTCCTCCATTTCAAATCAGCGGAAGACAAGCTTAGGGCGCTCAGAGCCAAGCGTAAGCTATTCTCCCTTCCCAATAAGGTCTTCCTTGATGAAGACCTCACCAGAGCCCAGGTTGCCGAACTCAAACAATCTCGTGAAGCGGTGATGGCAGCTAGGAAAGCAGGCAAGTGGGTTGTAATTTGTAATCTCAGACCTGTTATCCGGGACTCTTTCCCTCCCGGTTGGGCTCCCGGGTCCAGTCCCAAATGACGGTCTCGCTGGGAGAAGCAACGGAACAGGGGCATTTCCATCGCATGTTGGAATGGTAATGGGTTATTCTGGTCTTCTCCAGGTGTACTATATGACGCTCTATTTTTTTCAGACCTCCTTTTTGTCACAGAGACTCATGAGAGCCTTGTTTGTCCTCTCCCGAGAGATTAGGGGGTATCACTGGCTTTTTGTTTGCAGGAAGGAGACTAGGAGTTCTGGTGGTGTCAAGGGATCAGGCGGGGTTGCTTGCTTGGTCAGAGACATTTTCCAGAACAGAATTTCAATGGTCGTTGCGGATGAGTTTGCCTGCTTCCTTTGGGTCAGGATCAGACGGACTTCACCCCACCTCAGAGACTTCTTTATAACGGTTTTCTATTTTCCCCAGCTTCCTCTCCTTATTACATTCATAATGACCCTAAAGGGGACCCTTTCTTCGACCTCTATATAGGTATTTCTCATTTTATAGTGGTTGGAGAGGTCTTCATTTTGGGGGACTTCAATGCTGCAGACCAATAACCTTGAGTCCCTTTGCACGATAGGACTAGTGATGTACTTTGTGCGTTCGAGGTGGATCCCGACTCTATTGGTCTTCAGAGAGAGTCAAAGGACTTTGCGTACCTTTAACGTCCTATGGCCGACATCTCTTACAGATGGGGGAGTCTCATGAGCCGTTGATTTCGAATGGCATTTCACATTTTCCTGCCTCCAAGTTCTTCATTTGCACGCCTCACTATGCATGTGCTAGCGTGGTGGATTACATCCTTACTACCCCTAACTTGGTTCCTTACATCCACCACTTGTTCGTCTCCCCCATCCCTCTCGCTGATCATGCGACCCTTTCCTTCTCTCTACAGGTTGATCCCCCAAGTCCTGCCTCCCTTCCGCTGTCCTCCACGCACTATTCTGAAGTTTGATGAGGGTGACCCTGAAACCTTTTCCTCCCACCTTCGTCAACTTCTCCCCCGAGCCTCAGTTCACCTCGTTCTCCATAAACACGAAGTACAACCCCTTCTCTTCCATTATCCATGAGGCTACCTCAAATTCCTACCCCCATATCACCCTCACCCTTCCTAACAAAAAAACTTGCCCCATGAACCAATGGTAAGATGAGAATTGTAAAGCCCTTCACCATGACAGCTTTGCTTTGCCTCTATTTATGCTCTCCCATCCTTTCCCTCTTTCAAGTCCGCTTATCGCCACCTCCTTCGCCACAAGAAATGTATTTTCATCTCACGACGGAGACGGGAGCTCTGTGAGTCCCTTTTACACTCTCCTAAGCGTTTCTAGCGTACCATTCTCCCTGGCATTCCCCTCTTCTACAGGACTTGGATCCCAGCTCCATGTATGCTCATACCTCCACTCTTTACGACGTCCCTGGCCAACCCCAAATCCGGGTTGTGTCCCCACCTTCTGCTTGTCACATTTTCACCCACACGAATGTTAAAAATGCCATTTCAGCCATGAATAGTAGCAAAGCAGCGGATGAGGAGGGCTTCTAATCATAACTCTTCAAGTAGGGACTTGGTATCCGAGCAGTTATTTAGTGGATATCTTCAACCAGGTGGTTTGTACATGTTTTCCGGGGTCTTGGTCCCACCACATTATTCACCCCATCCACAAATCGGGTCCTACCTCTAATCCCAACAACTACAGAATGATCTTGGTGGTTCACACATTCGCCAAGCTATATGCTACAATGCTTCACATGAGGCTTTGAGTTTGGACCGAGTCACTACAGAGCCTGGAGGATAGGTGGGGTTTCAAACTCCTGACAGGCCCACAATTCTTTATGGCTCTGAGGTTTGGGGGCCTTCCTTACTTGAGTCCGATTGGGCTGCAATGGAGAGAGTTCATATCCTTCTTCTCGGATGTATCATCAGATGCAAGGAGACGATTCCCCACAATATCATCCTGACAGAGTTTGGGGCTCGTCCCTTTAGGTTGGAAGCAATTTTTGGCCTTGTTTCCCTCTTGCATCGCATTCGGAGACTTGTTGATTCTTCTGCGGGAAGGGACAAGTATCCCTACCTTGCTTACTGCTCCTCTGAGGCCATTGCTTCGGTCGATCATTCTCGTTCAATCTTGTTGTTGGTATTCCGGAGTCTCATAACTACTTGAGTCTATTGGGATTCAGATGGATCACCTCCCACCATACAATTATTCCTTGGACACTCCCGCCCATCTCCTTTCGGGCAAGCAAGATCTAAACAAAATCATCAGAGATGATATCTACAAGCAGTTCATTCAGTGCACCTGGACTAACCCCCAGGGTGGGTTACATCCGAAGATGGCCTTCTATGTCTGCGCATTTTCTTGAGGTCAATAATGGTCTTATTTCTCGGCCCTAGTATATTTCCAGACATTGGATGCATGCCCTTCGCATTTCCTTGGGTCAGTTCAGGGTTGGCTCTCATAGGCTCTGGGTTGAGTGTGATCATTAGATTGATCGTTCGAGCAGATTTTCCAGCACTATTCCCTCAGGAGATCAAAATGGAAGAGCACTTCATCTTCCGATGTCCTATCTACTATGAGATCAGAGGGATATTTCACTACCTGTTCAGAGAACATCCGACATTTACAAACTTCTTCAGATATTATGATCCAAGGTGCCTTGCTCTCTATTTGCAGGAGGCTTTTAGGCTTTGGAAAGAGACCCTTTAGCCTCCTTCTAGACAAACAACCACTCGACAGATCACTTCCTTTTTTACAGTGCTCTCCCCCGGGAGGGGCACTAAGCTGGCAGAGATTGGTACTAAGCGGCGAGGTTGATACCAATCCTAATTCTTAGACGAGATCAGTTCGGACCCGAGGCACTATTTCACACACCAGGGGCATCCAGACACATACGATTTTGAGACCCTCTTCTCATAGATGGCCTTTGAGATCCACCAGATGAGCATGGAGATTTCATCCCTCCTCCGGGCATTGGCACTCCAGATCTTCCATGCCTCGATACCGAGCTTCAACACATTAATAGCTTCTTTCAATCGGCCTTGGATGTTAGATGAGGGGTCTCCTCTTTTTCCTCCTCTTCCTTCTCTTCCTCTACATGTTCGGGTTCTACTGACTTCTTGCAGGCTTTTTCCGGGCCTCTCTTTTTGCCCGTTCTTCTTTTCCTTCTCTTTTTGGTTGTTCTCGGGGACCTTTTGGTCCTCTTGTTGACTCTTCTTTTTCTTTGTATGGGTGCAGTCCCATTGACCTACTTTTGTGGTCATTCGTTGGACATTTAATATATTTATCTTATCTTATCTACAATAACGTGGACACCACAAAGTCTCTTCACATATCCCTAAAGAAATCTCCTCTAAAAGTCTAACAAAGTAGTCTCTCCAAGTAAAAATTCTCCAGGATGGTAATTTTTTTACAATTAATTATAACTACATATTTATAGGACACTAATCCCTAGAAATATGGCTACATGTAGCCTTGACAAATTCAAATTTCTAAGAATAGGGATTTACATGTCGATTTGTATTAGACTTGCAAATTAATAAAGTCAATTTGTATTTGTCTTTCTAATTGACAAAGTCAATATGCACTTGCTTTGAACTTGCAAATTGGAACCCTGCTTCTGCAGTTGAAAGTTTCACCTGCTTTTACACCTCAAAGTTCCCCATGAAATATATTAACTTTGAGGCTATAAACCCTTAAGAGAAATTGTCCCTTATCAAAAAATATATCTCCAACGCTTTGAACGTGATTTGAGACGAAGTTCGTATGTGAAATATGTGCTCAAAGGGATTTTTGACTGCTTCCGCATGTCGAAAGTTCCACCTACTTTTGCACCTCAAAAGTCCCCCATAAAATATATCAACTTTGGGACCCGAACCCTAATGAGAAAAATTTTCTCACTAAAATATATCTCCAACACTTCAAACAGGAGTTGAAATAGAGTTCAAGTGTGAATTATATCCTCGAGAGAATTTTTACCTACTTCCTGACTAAAAGTTCCAATTATTTTCGCACCTCGAAAATCCCCCATAAAATATATCAACTTTGGGACCTTGAACCCTAAAGAGAAATTGTTCCTCATCAAAATATATCTCCAACGCTTCAAATAAGAGTTGAAACAGAGTTTGTATGTGAAACATGTGCTTAGAGGGAGTTTTGATCTACTTCGCGGTGAAAGTTCCCCCTCCTTTTGCACGTCAAAAGTCCTCCATTAAATATATCAACTTTGGGACCTGAACCCGAAGATAAAATGTTTCTCATCAAAATGTATCTCCAACGCTTCAAACGGGAGTTGAAACAAAGTTCGGATGTGAAAGATATGAAGGGGAGTTTGACCCACTTGTGTAATTGAAAGTTCCACTTGCTTTTGCACCTCAAAGTTCCCCAATAAAATATATTAACGTTGAGACCACAAACCCTAAAGAGAAAATGTTCTTCATAAAAATATATTTTAAACAATTCAAACGGGAATCAAAATAGAGTTTAGATGTGACTAGAGGGAGTTTTAAACCTGCAAAGCATGCTGAAAACCCCGCCCAAGCTTTTGGAGGGGCAAATGAGCTCCATTTTTCATGATATTTTGAAGGAATAAAAATGATAGGGAAATCTACCAAACCCAAAAAATCTTGAAAAACCCAAGTATTGAACTTCATAGGTTTGAAAAGAAAAACATTGCTTCAAGACCTGTTTGAGGTGAATTTTGGCCTTTTTTTTAATTTTTTGATTGAGACTCATTCAAGAGTACTGAATTTTGAACACTTTTCTTTTATGCACATTTTAATAAAAATGCGTTTTGGGGCTCAGAAATCAAGATGAAACTTGAATGTGTGTTTTGCACCAAAAACTGCAAATGTACTTCGCAAACCTGCCCAAGCTTTTAGAAGGAAAATGAGCTCCATTTTGCATGAAATTTTGAGGGAATGAAAATGATGATGGGAAAATACACCAAACCCAGAAAAATCTTGAAAAACCCAAGTGAAAAGTCAAATTACACTAATAAGACTTTTGGCCTTATCGACAAGCTCAAAAATCCAATTTTCATTAGATCATATTTTTGGCCTTTTCGGACAAAGCTCAAAAGCCCAATTTTCAATTAATCATACTTTTGGCCTTGTCAGGACAAGCTCAAAAGTCCAATTTTCATTGGATCGGACTTTTGGCTGTGTCGAACGAACGCAAAAGTTTGATTTTCGTGGATCGGACTTTTGAGTATGTCAAACAAGCTCAAAAGTCCTATTTTCATTGGATCGGGTTTTTAGGAGTTGAAATACAACATGCAAAATTGTTTTTAAAAGTACGTTTTTTTTTTATTTACAAGGATTTCAACATATTTGAGTAATTTTTATGGAATTTAATCGATTGCGACAAAATTTTCATTATGGACTCAAAATTTTGCCTAAGTTCAAAATTGGGGACAATGGGTGGCTCTAGCTCAGGGACATCACTTGGATTGCACGAAGGGTGAACAAGGCATGAATGAACTCCAAAATCTCATGTATAGTCGGTGCCTTATCCATCGGGCCAAGGAGTCAAAAGTATAAACACAAATCCAACTTATTTTTAGAACTTGATTTGCAGAGGGGAAGAAAAGAGGATGAAAACATAGGGAAACAAGGAAATCACACAGGAAAGGTAAACACATGGAACTCAAAAACCTAATCACCTAAAGCATGCAAGGTACAACCTACTTTCAAATGTCAGCATTGTTTCATATGTTACCAATAGAAGGGTAACTCAATATGATAATGATCTGCAAACCCATTGACGGATTCAGTGAAGTAGAATCCCTTCCTCAACCATTTAAGAGAAACACATGAGGAAAAACATTCCCAATTTCCAAGGAAAGTGAAGGATGCATATCTTTTCTTGAAACTAGACTGTTTCGGAACGGGTGCGGTACAGTACATTGAAACAAAAAAAAATTAAACCTCGGGTATGGTACGTTGTGGGTACGTTCGTACAATATATTTTTAAAAAGTAAAAAATATAAATATATATAAAAATTTAAAGAAAACAACAAGCTTATAGTCTCAACAACCTATAAAATATTAGAAGCCAACAAGAAGCTTATTATGAATTAGAAGCCATCTAAAGCAAGATTTCTTTGACTGAATACAAGAAGACCACAAAACATTAAATCTATGAGTCCATCTACTAATGGGCTCACAAACATTCCACTTATTGTTAAGGCCCAAGGAAAGGTTTGGGGAGAAGGCAATCTTTTCATAGAGTTGTTTGGAGGTAGCCTCTTGGAGAGCCATTTCATAGTATCCCAAAAGTCATTCTCATCCTCCAGAATTAGTCCAATAGAGGGAGATGTGAAAGCATTTCTGAGCATTGCATACATTCTGAACTGAGACTGAGGAAGCTTATAGAAAGCTTTAAGGTCTGTCCATTCCATCCACTTTCCAAATCTGTACAATTCATGAAATTTTTAATTCCTTTCTCAAACCAAAGGAGGGCAGAGCATCCTCTTGTCAAGGCAAGGATCTTGTCATTATATTTCAGATTCAATAAAATCAATTTGTAGGCTTGGCACCTAGTGTCAAAAGAAGAGAAGATAGGCTTCCCAACCACCAAGTGTTTCACTTGTTCCCATGCCTTCCAAATTGACTGAAGAATAAAGGACCCATGAGGAGCAACAAGAAAGCACCCAAATAGTAAGTCAACCAAATGAAGTCCTTTTCATCTCTCTTGACCCAGAGCCTATTGGAAAATATTGAATCTCACACAAACTTTCCAAGGTTCAATTCCAGTCAAATCCCTCAAGTTTTATTTATATTTTTGCACTTTAAAAACAAAAACCATGTGGGTACATTGTTGGTACGTACCCACAGGCCCTGGGTACGTCCCAGGTACAAAAATTTGTACCCAAGACATACCCAGGGCCTGTGGGTACGTATCTCAGGCAGCATAGTCTTGAAAAAAATTGTATGCTTCCAGTCAAAGATGAAGGGCTCTCTAAATGTATCTTCATTCTTACTATCATGAAAAGTTTATGTTCTTTCCCAAAACATCTTTTCATCGAGCCTTGCCTTTGATTCTATATCTTGTATATTATTGCCACCAAAAATGTTGCTCTTTGTTACCCACACCATACGAGAGATCAAGGTCCCACCAACATATTTTGAAAAACCCTGATTCCCTTTTTGTCATACCCTCTTTGATGAGAAATTTTGGGAATTGGTCCATGATGTGTTTTCTCATGCGGATCAAAACTTGGGTTTTCATCAAAACAAGCCACTTTGACACAACCTACATTTTTTTCCTCGTGTTTGATATTGTGACTATTATTGTGTGGTGCCTCACCCTCTCGAAAAAAAAAAGAATGAACATAATGAGGAGGAAAAAACAGGAATGCCCCCAACCTCTTGGTAACCCTCAAAGGCTATAGAATCAATTTTCATTTCAAATGTCTCTTTTTCTAGAATGGGATGATCTCGAGTAACACCAGAATTTTCCCATGTTCAAACTCATCATCAAAGAGGTTTTCTTCTCAAGGAAAAGAAAAACTCTCATATTCACTCAGCAAGTATTCACTACACATCTTGTGAAGATTATCGAGACGAGCATTCCATTTTGCAAAAGTTCATCGGGTATCTTGCTTTCCTCATGATTGGTCACATCCATCCCTTGGTTGTTGCCATGTTGAAGAAAATTATGCCCATGATTTTCTTCATCTTCATTTGAATAACTTGTTCCTAGAATCAAAGAGAAATGAATACTCTCAAACTCTGAAATCCCATATATCATTTGGACATTCTTCGACCAATTCCGGTGCATCCAAGGATTCTTCCGTCATCACCATACAAGACCCACAGTTTGTTATTGCACATAAAATATTAGCTCTAGGATCTTCAAGTTTCAACACCAAGTACTTGGCCTTTGGCTTGGGTTCTAATATCTGTTTTGCTCCTTTGATCATGTTGTCATGCAAATATGTAGCATGAAAATTCAAACTTTCAAGCATGACAACTAAGCCCTGATTTGAAAATTTGCTCCTAAGTCTTCCTGAGACCCCTCTCTTGGTCGGTTTATCTCCTATGTCATGTCGATATTAACCTTACAGGTACTTCCAAGATGATGAACAAGCAATTATGGATGTTTGGAATGGTGTGACAAGGTCAGCAATTTCATTCAGTGAGATGCTCTAACGGCTAATTTCTCGGTAGGCCTAAGAAAGGCTAATTTTGGCCATTCCGGGACAGTGTGCATCCTTTGAGACGATGATCTTAAATCCCACAACCATCCGGAGGTGGTGTTAAAGAGTTTGGAGAGTAATGGAACTGATTTTGGAAGATTTAGGATTTTTTTGAAGGTTTAGGAGCAATTGCGGTGAAAGCGGTTTTTAGGGTTAAGGATCATATAGTCAAAAATGGTACCTGATCTTCACTAGATGATTTCGGGAGCTCTGTAGGGAGTTATGAGGCAATCAAGTAGGCATCAAAAATCTGGAGTCCTCTACATGATGAAATTATAATATCTTTCACAACACCTGATGGCTTCTCATGGCAGTTCATTTTTACAAACTCGCTTATATCTTTTGACCGAATGAAAAATGGTCATTTTTTGGATAAGGATGCAGAATCAAGCCTTGAAACCCATCCCATTGTCCTTGTAATGGTCTTGGGAGTCAAAATGATATATACTTTGCATGAAAAGACCTCATGGAGCTCCGGAAAATGTGTTCTCAAGTTTCCATACTTGGCCATTTTTCCAGTTAGTTCAGTGGCGGGTTTTCCTGTCCCATGTGTCCTATTGTCCCTGGGATAGAGGGGAAAAGAAAATTTTCCCCACCCCTCCTCAGCTTTTTGTTTTAAGTTTTTCTCCACGGTGGAATTTCTTGTCCCTCTTGTCATTGTTGTCCCGAAGGAAAAGAGACCCTTGGAGGAAGCAAAATCAGTTCATGAAACCTATCCCATTGTTCTTAAAATGATCTTGGGATTCAAAATCATATAAAACTTTGCAAGAAAAGACCATATGATTTTTATAACAACTTGTAATTAGTGAGAAATCACCCAAATATCATCAAAGAACTCATCAACAACATAGGAAAACACTTTAAGAAGATTTTAAGCCACTTTTCACCATGAAACTTGATCAAATACTCAGCTGGAAAATTAATTTAGAACAGAGGTACAACCAATAGAAATGATCAAAATGGAGGTCTCCAAACCCCAATAATTACAAAAGATGATAGATTCCAGCCCTATAAATTATGCCAAGTCTGAATATCAAAGAATAAATGAGTTATGTGCCCTAGAAGACACCAAATCACACTCAAACCCTAGTCACTCCCTAGGAGAGGGGCTCCAAAATATGCCAAAGCTCTTTGTAGGTCTTCTTCTTGATGCCCTAGATCCAAATCAGCAAGAGAGTCTTCAATAAATGCCTTCAATTTGCCAATATGGAGATTTTTCGTTCTCCACTATGCCACAAGGAAGGGTTTCATCCTCCTTGGATGCCACACGAGAGTTATCGTCCTTGAGCAAAAAGGTATTGTGCAATCAGCCCAAAATCCAAAATAGTAAGTGTATGTGTGCTAAAAGATGATGTGCAAATGAGCCACCAAGACTCCTCTTATATCCTTTGGTTGGCGCCAAGAGTCGTAAGAGTGTAGACCGACCTTTTAAGCTTGCTTTATTTTCTATTTCCATGTTGGAAACTTTCCGACCTCTTAAGGAGCTTGCTTTATCTTTTAATTTCATGTTGGGAGCACTATAACCCAACCGACTTGCCTTGAAAGGCAAAACACAAAATAAAAACATAAATATGAATAAAGAAACTGAAATATAGCTCAAGTTCTTCCCTTGTTCAACTTCTTCTTGCCCACAGAAAGGAAGATGAGCAAGAAGTCTTCAATTTATATTATTTCGAAAAAAGGGACATTACAGATCCTCCCTTCCCAAATTTGTTTTCCCTCAAGCAAAATGCAAGCTCCTAGATCCCAAATAATTCTATGTGGCTCCTTCTTTGATGTACTTGCACATGAAGCAAACATATCAAAGAAAACAAGAGTGTTTAACAACACTTTTACAATCTCTTCATCATGTCGTAGGGACATGATAGCTAACTCCCTTCCTTTGCTTGCCATCATCTCATAATTTCCATCCAAATGATGGATTCCCCAAACTTCAGTAATGTTGTCCCAAAAACAATTGTAACCTTGCATTTTCTCTCAAAAATCAGAATGTTAGTGGTTGGAAACCACCTTAAATCAGCCACAAATATGCCAAGGTTAGTAGTAGTTTGGAATTTCTTCAACCTTATAATTGGAGGCTCTTTTCTTTGTGTCTCATAAGTAGGAAGGTGGCTGGAAAAGTTGTGAACAGTAGTTGAAAAGAGGGTACAACAGCTGTAATCATGACCTCTCTTCAAAATATTCCACACTATTAATGACATGGGGGCTGAAAACACCCCAACATTGATGGAATAAGTCTCAACAATGCCCAAGAACAGCCATTTACTAACTCCAATGATTGAATCTACTTGTATGACATCAAATATAAAAATATCACATAACTTACTGTAATGTCCCTTTTTGGGGGCAAAACTAAAGAACAAGGAATTAGCACAAATCCCAATTAATTCAAATCTGAATTTCAGACCAGCAAACTGAAATTTAAACCCAGATTAAAACAACGATCAGATTTTCCGAACAATAGTGTAAAAATGGATGAAAAACACTTGAAACTCTTCAAATAACTTTGCCAAAATATAAATATGTATTTTAGGCATCAACCAAAGTAATTTTCAACATGAAATCTGATGGAAAACACTGCTGGAAATTAATTATAAATCAGCGAAGTACAACTCCACATAAAATTATGAAATGAGGGTTTACAAACCCCAAACTTCACAAAGAATAGTAGATTCTAACTTTATAAATTATGAGAAAGCCAAATATGAAAACAAATCTGATTTCCGTGCCCTAGAAGGCACCAAACTCCACACTAGGGTAAGTCGCTCCACCTAGGAGAGACCCAACAATGCATGCAAAAATCTGAAAATGTCTTCTCTTCCTCCAAATCTGCAATATGCCTTCAAACCAAACAAGGATGGAGGGTTTTCGTCCCCCAACCAGCCACAAGAAGGGTTTTCGTCCTTCTTGGAAAAGCCACACACTTGGATTTTCGCCCAAGAGTGGAAAGAACAATGAGCAACAACCCAAAAGTCCAATTTAGAGAAAATGCGCCAAAAGTAGATGCTCCAAATGAAGTCTTCATCTCCTTTTATACCTCCAACTTTGGCGCCAAGGCCTAAAAGGACAAGGCTGACCCATAAAGAGCTATTTTAATCTTTTAATTGGCTTCTTAAATGCACCAAACCCAGCCGACCTGCTAAAAAGAAGAACACACTAAAAAAAAACATTAAAAATTAGAAAATAAAAGTGCAATGAGAGTTCACTTCCTTTTCCAGCTCACTCCACTTCTTTGCCATGGAAAAGGGGATGGCAAGAAGTCCAAAATCATGCTCTCAAGTTGGAAAAGGGAAATTACACTTAACCACTTCCCATATCGTATCTCGTTGCCTTGGTTATGGTGACTATCCTACCATCATTGTTTTCCCCATGAGCTCATATATGAAAAAGAGAACAATAAGGAAATTCCCCTTGCTTGGCTACCATGAATCCCTCCTTCAACATGCCTTGGATTCTCCTTTCTTTGTCTTCAATCCAAAATTCCAATCTTTTTCCCGGGCAATTGAGAGTGAGTTCCCCCAAAAACTGAATCCATTGCATTCCAAGAACAAATTCTATCTCAGCTGAAACAAGAAATTCAATGCAAAGTTCGTACCTATCCATGAGAAAAGTGAGAGTTGTCCCCTTGGTTATGGTGATCATGGATTGAAATATCCCCTTTTCAAAATTAACAAGTTGAAAACCCTTAGCCATAGTTACCATGTTCAAAAAGTTCGGGTTGTTCGGATAGGGAAAAAAGTTCGGAAGTTCGGAATTTTGTAAAAATTCAGTTCGGTTCGGTTTGGCTCGAAAAAATATGAATTTTTAAAAAATATAAAATATGAATAATTACCAAAAAGTTATAAAAACTAAAATACTTATTAATAATATACTAAAAGTTAAACCTAAAATAATTAAATTTATGTAACTAGTTACTAAAGTAACTAAACATTTGGTAATAAATTCAAGTATTACTATTATTAAGTATTAATATCTCTACATATTGCTATTAAATTATTAATGTCTCTAAATAATAAAATATTATTATTACCGATTACTTGAATACTCTAAGTCTCTTAAGTATTATTAATAAATGTTGCTACTCTCGAACAAAGAAACAAAAAAACAAGGTAAATAGTAATACGATAGGTATATAGTTTTAAAATATTATTATTAATATTTAAATTTGGTACATAAAAGATATACTCCTCTCGCAAAAAAGAACTGTTGGCTAGATTTTTGCATAGCATCAAACCTAGGCGGTCATGAAATAAATCTCCCTCATTTAACCGGTGAGGCTCCCATGTCGATTTGTCAATAAAAACGTGTTATTATCTATCGGGGTTTTACTTTAACCACTTAGTTCATGAACCATAGCTAAGAAGTTCTGCAACAAGTAAGCAAGCTGTTTAAGAAAGGAAAGCTATAGAAGAAGGAAGTAAAGGAAATACGAGAGAAGAAATGGGAAGATGTGCATCCCGATTAGTAGATAGCAGAGCTAATTGCATGCACATAGAAGAAACTTAATAGATATGAACACACGAATTATAAAACAAAGGCAGCTCTAGATCCAGATCTATAATAACACAAAGTCTATTAAGAGACCTAAGATTAAAAGCAAGAGACAAAGTACACCGTGATACAAAGTTCTCCGGAAACTTGCTCCTTTGTATTCCTTTGCTCCAAGTTGCTCTCAAGGGTTCAGCACAAAGTCTAGAACACAGGATTGTTGCTTACAAATTCTGATCCATCATTAACCCGGAGGTTCTTCTCCTACTTATAGAATGTAAGAGGGAAAGTACAAATGGAAAACTCAAACTGAACTGAAACATAAACAAGTAAAGATGACATTTGGCAATCATCCTCAACTATCTTCTCCTTAAGTGACACATGTATCACTTAACTAATAGAATGGTTCCACATGACTTTAAGTAATGGTTGCAAAACCAATAACTTAGAAGTTTTACAATTTCATCCGGGAACATAGAAAATAGAAGAAAGAAATAGAAGAAGTCATGTCAGCTATAACATTTATGTCTTCTTCTTATTCTGATATCGGATATACTTGTCGAACATGTAATTCAGCATACTTCCATCGTTGTTGAACATGTAATTCAAAGCATCCTTCCATCTCGTTGTTGAACATGTAATTCAAACATCCTTCCATCCTTCCATCCTTCCATGTAATTGATATTTCAGCAAACTTCTCTCCCGAATCCTCGATGATCAACCTAGAAGTTGCTTTGGCAACTTTACGCCTTCTGTCTCTTCCGCCCAGATTCTGGAGTAGCTGCAAGTCGTGCTCCTCTAAGTTCATCTCCATTCTCGCTTCTGGAACCAACTGCGAAGTCAACCATTCCGAGAAGTTACTTCTCGGAAAATGAGAAGTCGCTGAGTGTACTACCATCTTCCGCTCTGCATCCTCTCCGTCAGAAAGTGCCACAGTGTTATGGCTGCCATCTTCTGAGTCATCCAAGGACAAAGCCCTTTCGAATTCCGCCATCTGCAGCTTCAATGTATCCTCTGGAACAGGCGCTAAACGAAGTGGCTGAGGGGAGAAGATGAATGTCGTTGGATTCAGTGGAGGCATGGATCCTTCCATTAAAGCGTCCCTGGCCGCGCGGTGCAATAGTTGGTGAAGTACTGGGTACTAGAGAAACCGGAGTTAAAGTCATGGTCGTAGAAGTGATCCTCTCCTTGGATTGAGATCTTCTATGCACTTTCAACTTCTCGACTTTCCTGCTGCTTTCTCCTCCGTGCTTTCGCTTGAGGGAATCTCCTGCGCCGAAGTTGCCCATGACTTGATTCATCAATGCTTCATCAAGGCAATATCCCTTCGTCAGCAACCAGTTTGAAGTATTCACCAACACAGCTCCCGACCTTTCTTCAATTGTGTTGCAGCCTCCTATGTTATTCTGCAGTATGGCTTTATCTCCTCCTTTTGATAATAAGTGTCAAGTACCACATTCTCATCATCTTTAAGATCCATGAGTATCCGCACTAGTCAAAGTCGAATACTTGCTTTGCTGATAGCCTGCTGAAATCTCTCTTTCTAACCTCGTACTCACTTTTGCACTTCATCCAAAAATCTTCTAATGAAGGCACATGTGCGTACTCCTAGGAGATTGTCTTCTGGCTACTCCAAGTGGATCGAAGTTCACCGCGTGAGGAAGAACTCTTGCTCATACTCGGATAACATTTGCGCTTCCATCCCCGAGCTCTATGAATGTTAATGCAGCTATAATATCCCACAGTGATTGGGAAGAAGCCCGTAGACTTGTGCCGCTTTGACTGAAGGTCGTGTAACTCCACAAGTTACTGCTTAGCTCCATGGCAATCAATCTATCATTCGGATACATAGGCATCTTTATTGGTTCTCCAGAAAAGCCCGTAACCCTAAGGTATGTGAAATCTACAAATTGAATGAATAGACTACCAATCTTGGACACAGCTTCCCACACTTCCTTGCTTACCCTTTTGGCCTTCAAGTCTTTGTCTAGCCTACAGATGAAATCATAGAAGAAGTCATCGTTGATCACTTTGAAGTCTTTCTCGCATGCAGGTGCAGTAAGCTGCTGGGTAGCACTCAAAAATGGGGTCCTTGGAAAGAACACCACATCTATCCAGCTTGGAAAAGACGCCTTGTGAAGCTGCAACATACACCAAGTATGAAGTCATCTTGAAGCTGAAAGTACGCTTCACGTTCCGGAGTTGCTCACCGATGTTGTTGCTAATAATTTCGACCAATTGATTATAGAATCAACCTTGTTGATTTGATGGTCTGATGAAAGCATACATCCATGTACGGAAAGTGTAAGCATTCGCTTCGCCATTCATCTGCATGCATGCAATTTGACATCATCATCATCTACCTCCGCACCAAATTGGACCGTGGAAGAGTTCTCGGGAACTTTGAAGGAGATCTAGGCTTCTTCATGTATCAATTTATTCATTATGCTCACGCAATCAGCTCTATGCTTCTCCCATCTCTTTATCGGCATCCGAATGCTAATAGAATTCACCACCTTTCGCTTTGGAATCTTCAAACAATAATTGATGAACTCGTGTCCAAACGAATTATTGTCTTTCAAGAAGCATCACACACTCGATCTGGATGAAGGATGATAAGATCTAGCACACTCCATCACGAACTATGGCAATTGGGCTGTACATGGAAAAGCTGCAGCTTGGATAATTCCACTTTGCTTTTAACCGCACGCATGAGTGAAGTCTTTCCCGCCTGGATCTATCAATCAAATCGGCAAGAGGTTAGGGCCTAGATTTGTGTCTCCTATGTTTGCAAGTTTGGAAGCAATGCATGACTTCATCGTGCTTTCTTTTTCATCTCCCTTCGCCATGGCTTTGTCTATCTTCGTCTGAATAATTATTTTTCTTCTTACTTGGCCGGATTTCTTCAAAATTGGTGCAGATCTAGACAATTCTTTAGATTCGGAGGATATATGCAATGTATTGGACATTGATAAAAGCTCCTTCTCCTTTGTAAAGCACCTGTATTGAATTCCTGCAATTTATTCAGACAAAAATGGCCATCGGAGCATGAATAGTGAATTTTAATTGTAAAAATCTGCACTTTTCAAGCCTGCTGCCCCAAAAATTGGTGTTTAATTTGCACATAAAGAGAGCATGAATCCTTTCAACAACACCTGAGCACCTGTAACACCTATGCAAACAATTATGCAGACAAAGATCAACCTCCTTCAAAGCATGCGCCAAATCTGGAAGCTTTTAGCCTTGTTGTCACCTTGTCTGAGCAAAATCCTTCTTCTAATGGGGGCGCACTTTTCCACTTGGCTGCAATTCTTTACCTGTGATTTGAATAATTCACCCATATGGCTGCCCATGCTTATATAACCTTCACAATTCTATAATTAATAATTGCCCTAACAATTAAAGGCAATTAATTAATTAAAAATCATGTTTTTCTCTTTTAAAAATAGCATGTTTAAGGACAGCCATCCAATAAATTAAATTAATCCAATTTAATCCTTCACACATCACTTCACTTAAGCTTCACAGTGTGCTTTGACCATAGCCACTGAAAATAGAAATTAATTTAATGTTTTAATGCCTTTAAAAACATTAAATAACTCCCAAATGGGGCGCACTTTTTGAGAGGAAGGGGGCAGCCACTAAATAAATTTAATTTAATGCATTTAATTCCTTTCTTTTATTCCCTCTTTGACTTGTTGACTTCCTCAAGCTTGGGTGCACTTTTTGAAAGAATAGATTAATTAAAATAATCACTTAAAGGCTGCCATCATCTCACCAAAGGGGGCGCACTTTTTTGCACATATAATTCTATTTTTAGGAATTTTTCCACAATGGGATTATTTACCCTGCAAGGCAGGCACCAAAATCCCATGATCCACTTAAGTGATTTGACTTTGAAAATGGGATTATTTACCCTGCAAGGCAAGCACTAAAATTCCATGATTTCACTTAAGTCACTTTCCTTTTATTTTATCATGGGAATTTTCACCCTGCAAGGCAGGTAATAAATTCCCGCCTGCATGCCTCTAACTTTCCCACTGCAGCTTAAGTGAATTTTATAACACGGGAAAAAGTACCTGCTTGGCAGGTATAAAATTCCACCCTGCCTGTGGCTTCTATTTTTCCCATTGTAGCTTAAATCCTTTGTTTTCCAAAAATGCACCCATCCCTGCAGGGGCTTTTCCATGCAAGACTTCGCTTTTTCCCAGTGATCCAGACCTCCGATGGCGACTTCCTCCGGGAATAACGTGCGTATATGTTCTCCACCTGCTCGGGCCAAAAATCGGCTTACCGCAAAGGAATTGTTCTAGAGAAATTTCACAAAAAACGAAACGGACAACACAAAAACACGAAAAATTGTCGAAGTCACAAATAAAGCCCAAAACTTATTCCAAGTTAAAACCCTACAGTACATAAGAGTAATGACATATTCGATCATAACAGAGTTAAAACGGAGCGCAAATAGCCTCATACGGGGCTCAAAATAATTAAATACAAATTTCCCACAAACAAATCCCAACGACAGAATATAACAACTTTGGGCATCTGGGTATTTGGCGAAAAAGGCTAATATGGCTCTTTGGGATTATCTTGACACAATACAAGAACTTTCAGGCAATAAAAACACAAAACGACCCATTATTTTAAAAGTACGAAAAATTTTCGGATAGGGTAGTCGCAGATTTCAGGGTGAAATCTAGGTGACACCAAAACCACAATTACAGGGAAAATCAAATATGTTTACAATGTAATTTTTACATGCTGAACTTGAACGAAATGGCAGAGGCAGAGGTCAATTTTGTTGCAAATCACAACACGTGGGTCGCATTTTTGGTTGTTAGTTTGTTTTTTCCTCCTATTCGCGTGGCGTCTGTGTTTTCCTGCCTCCACATGATGCTGCGTTTAGGGTTTTTAAATTTCTTTTTGCATATTTTACTCGAGCTTTTACTTTTCCGAATCCAACGCTTTGGGTTTTCGTTTCAGTATTTAATTTATTTATTATTCAACAGAAATTTTTTAGACCCAGAACCCTAAATGAATCTACCGAACAAGTTCGGTTTTCCCTGAAAATTTGTTCCGAACCGAATTTGGCCTGTGTTCGTATGAACATGGTAACTATGTCCTTAGCCCATTCATTGTTTCCCGACAACTAAGGGATGGAAAAAATAGGGAAACTAATCCTAATAAGTTAATTAAAAGTGCATAATAATTTTATTATAAGCACTTTAATAATTTATTAGTGATAAAATAACAAAAGAAAAAGTCACTTTATTTTTATTTCCCCTTAGTGAGAAAATGTGACCCATATAGGGAGGGGATAAAAATATTAAATAAAGTAAAGCAAGGGAAATTATTAAATAAAGTGAAGGGAGTTGATTGGGCCTTTGTGTGGGCAAAGATGCCAAGAGAAATTATAAAAGGAAGTTGCCACACTTGGAGAAGGCATCACTTTTGCATATTTTCATATCTGAAATTTGGTTGAGCTATTTGCTTTCCATTTTTACCTCAAAGGACAAAAACCCTTTGAAGTGTTTGCATTAGAGGATGAAAACCCTCTATTGCCAAGGTTGAAGAACGAAAAACTCTTCATCCTTTGTGAGAGGAAGCTCTATTCAAGGGTTTACATTGAGTTTCAAGGATAATTTTGAATTTCCAGCAGTGTTTGAAGACCCTAAAGTGCAGATTTGTGACATCTCAGCTAGGGTTTGAAGAAGTGTTGTAGCTGATTTTTGCATGCATTTTCAGTTGTTTTCTAGAGGAGCGACTCACTTGTGGGAGGATTCTGAGCACCCCAAGGCAAGGCCGCTTATTCAGATCTAATTTCTATCTTCATTGTCATATTTTTAGAGGTCATTTCCAGCTTATTTACATCTGATTTGGGCTTGGGAAACTTCTTTTTAGGCATGTCTGTAAGCTGATTTTCTGCAGACTTTATAATAAAATTCCAGCTCTTCTTCTTGGTCAAAAAATTTATATTTTTGGTGTTCTTGCATCTATGATAAATTTTGATTATTGTTGGTGAAGATTTGATCAAGTTTAAATCAGTTTTGAATGCCATTAATCTCTAGAGCAAGTCACATTTTCTAGAACAAATTCAGATCTGCATTATTTTTCATCAAGTATAGCTCTATCAGTTTATGTTATAAATCAGATTTGAAGGTGTTCCTTTTGGGGTTAGAAATTATCCCATTGGGGACATTACAGTGGTATCAGAGCATGTTCCTTGCCATCCTGTGAAGTAGTTCAAATTTGAATGCAAATAGGAAAATCACCTCTAGTTTATCAAAGAAGGAATCCAACTCCAAAGAAAGGGACAATGGATGAGCATTCCAAGATCTCCTCATACAGATAAGCTAAGCTACATGCATGAGGTGATTACAAGGATTCAAAGAGAGTTGCAGCAGGCTATAAGGGAAATGCGTTTGCATTGTGAGGCTCAATCATGGACCTAACTAAGGTTCTATAAGCACATAATATATCTGGCAACCAAGGTGCAACCAACAATGGTGAAGGAAGTTCATCTGGACCAGCAAAGACATCCATCAAGCCTCCACCTCAAATATTCAAGGCCAAGTTCCTTTAAAAAGAGGAACAACCACTTGAGCTAGATCCTCCAAGTGATGTTGAATACATAGAAGCATGGGGTGAAGAATATGCAGCCCTCAGTTTCAGAGCGAGAGACATGTTGTCTTTTAGAGATTTTGCGAGTTGAAGAATGGTTAAGCTACCGAAGTGAATAGAAGAATATCAACAAGAACAACCTATGGCAGCCCTAGAAGCCCCCATCACCATTGCCAAAGTAGATCCCTTGACTGATTTTCCAAATAGCACCATAAAGACACAAGGGTTTGGAGAAATCATGGGGCACGTGCCAAGGAATGAGAAGGAAATTAAGGAGCATGCAACCCAAGGTAAAAATCTTTTATTGTTTGATGATGAATTGTTGATGTCCAATGATTGCATAGAGTTGAATATTAGTAGAGAAAAATCAGATATGAGGAATGGTACTCCTCAAGTTGTGACAGCCAAGAGTATGGAAAGATCTTTCAAACGAGGGCAGATTGCATGGGTTGTGGATTGTGTGGTAAGAGATACATCCTCTTTTTATTACAACAGTTCTATCATGATGATATTCAGCCTATTTTGGACAAGAATGCTAAGGATTTGGTACAACAAAGCCAAGATATCATGAAGGCAAAAGGAAATGAAGATCTTGATGACACTCCAAGGTATGAAAGAAATGGTAACATGTCATATTTATTGTTGCATATTAAACCATTTCAGATTTGTTTTCCTCATGAGAAGCATGATAAAATAAAGGATAAAGTTTGCAATATGGAGCATGTGGAACCCTTGATCCAAATTCATGTTTATGAGCATCATGAGAACTACATATTTTGGCAAGAGCTCTCTCATTTGACAGGCACGGGATCTAGACTCTTGGAGCACTACAACATGTTTTACATCTTGGACATGGCACTCGGGCATATGAGTTTGCAATTGCTTAGTTGAGGATGAGAATAGGAGCCCAATTTTGAACCAGAGCTGGTCATAGGAGAGGAAACAACTAAAAACAAGTTTGGACAACTTGCAAACCCTCTCAGGGATGAAGAAAATCTACATAACAGCTCTATTCATGGAGTGGAATGCAAAGGAGATGGGAAAATCACACGGGGATCAGTCCATCGGTTCCCAAAGTTATATGCCAAGTCAGATATTTGGCTGGTTTAGATCCAAAAAGGAGTTTGCAACCTGTCATGCTTTCCCTAGAGCATGAGGAAGAGCTTCAAAGTGTCAAAGATCAACTCCAATGCCTCCAAAAACCAGATGCAGAGCAACTTGAAGAGGTATATGTTCTTTTCTCAGCTGATACTTTGAGAAACAAAGAAGTGCAAGCTATGTTAGCACTTCCACCATGTGATCTTGTTGCCAAACCGATCACATCGCCGTATTTTGTAAGAAAGGGAAGTTATTTCTCCTAGCCTATATCAGGCTTTGTTTATCTCCCTTTGCTTTTGGTTAGAGTAGGAGTAGATTAGGTTTGTTTATTGCAAAACAAGTGCATTGTGCACACTCTGCGTGCTTCCACTTAGAGCATGAATGGTTTTCCATTTTGTACATAGTTTTTGTGGGCCTTGTGTTATCCAAATTCACCCCCAGGGTTAATTCGATAACATACATCAGAATTCTCAAGTCCCAGGCAAATTGATTGATCCAGGGCAAAAAATCATGTTTCCAGGGTCCCCTCAGATTTTTTCTAACTTTCCTGTCCAGGAGGGAAAGAGCAAGGTCTGAGGAAAGGTGAAAAAAGCGGCAAAAACAAGCTTGGGACAGGAAAAATCGTGAAAATTGGCTAAGTCCTAGTCCTCGCAACAGTAGGGACGTGAGGGACATCGAGACGCGGATCGGCCGAAAAGCCTCCGGGCGACCGCATGAAGCACGGGGACATGGGACGAGAAGGACGCGAGCGGATGACGCGGAAAGCCGATCCGGGTGAAGGAGGAAGCAAAATCGACTAAGCGCTTTGGGACTCGTGGGACAAAAGGAACGCGAACCGCCAAACCAGCGAATCGAAAAATTTGTCCTGCATACGGTCAAGTAGAAGTGGGAAAAAGGTACGAGGCCGCGAACCGGCCGGAGCGGGAACTTTCGCCTTTGGGACATCTAGGTTGTGAGTGCGCGGAGGACGCGAACCAGCCGGTTCGCCCAAAACAAAGCAATTTCGTATTGGGACGAGTTGGGACAGAAAGGGCGCGGGACGCTTGGAATGCAAGAGCCGAAAGCCAATCAAGCAACGCCACGTGTCATCGGCCAGATAAGGGACAAGGAAGCCCATTTCGGGCGGATCGGAGGATTCTGTCCCAAACAAAGACCTTTGGGACATCCGGGACAAAAAGACGCGAAGGGCGCGAAAAGCGGCGGACCGCGGACAATCAAATCATGACACGTGTCACGAGGAGAAAGTCAAAAAGTCAAAAGGCAAGGTTTTGACCACTCGACCCGAGCCAATAAAAAGAAGACGCGTGTCAATAGGCGAGGAAGGAGAGAGAATTACGCACCCAATCAGCGCTTGACACGTGTCATCCAGTGGTGAGCGCGGGAAAAAAATTTAAAACACATTTTCGCTGCTTTGTGCCCTAAATCTTCAGATCGACATATCTTTCGATCCAGAGCTCGGATTTGCACGTTCTTTATATCAACGGAAAGCTTGTGAAATTCTCTACATGATTTCGGGGTTAATCTTGAGTTTTGGTGCAGTCTGGAGAGAGAAAATTGAGAAATGGCTCTAACGCATGTTCATGGCGAAGTGACATTCCGGTGCATTTAATGCAGAATGGGTCGCATTCTCCTGTAATCCGGTCAAAATGACAGGGTATGGGTTTGTAAGGTCCCCCATGCCGTTTTAATGCACCTGCAGTCAAGAAGGGATGGGCTCTCATGTTTTTGTACGTTTTCTGTCCCCTGGGCTCGACCCATGCAATGTAAAAGCCAGATTTGGCTCATTTCTGAAGGGGGAACATTTATTTGACATAAGAACTTCTTCTTTCAGCTCCAGCAAGTGAGTGAAGCAAGGATCAGACCTCTCCAAAGATTGTAACAGTTTTCTCTTACCTCTCTGAGGGTGTAATGCGTGTTTTTTACACTGAAAAGATAATGCAAGCTCTTTGAATGGGTTTCAGTCCTCTGTTTGTATTATTTGTTTCATTTCAGATCTTAAATTATACCTTATCAGTCTGTGTATGTTTTATGTTGTGAACTTTGGTCTGTGTTTATTTGCATGACAAATATGTTTCACCACTCTGTTGGTGCATCACCATCTTTAGTTAGTT
Source organism: Taxus wallichiana var. yunnanensis (assembly GCA_018340775.1). Taxonomy (NCBI): domain Eukaryota; kingdom Viridiplantae; phylum Streptophyta; class Pinopsida; order Cupressales; family Taxaceae; genus Taxus; species Taxus wallichiana. The sequence goes on from CM031239.1 coordinate 193,979,440, forward strand.
TGATTTTTGCACTTCTACCCCTGTCTCTGCAAGTTAGAGTAGGATTAGGATCTCGAACCTCTGTAGTTGTGCAAGCATTAGATCTAAATCGGAGGAGTTTGAGGAACCAGCGTCTAACTGGAGATTCCTCTCTCGGTTTCACAAGTCCCCACACTTGGAGAGAGGTTTCCATGTTGTGCAATCACACCTGGATGCTAGAGTGATCAACCTAGAAGCCGATCTCGCATCCGTGGGTGTCTTTGTGAGTCTGCACAACACCTTGTTGCATGATCCATTTGAGTAGGTTTCATGGTGGAAACAAGGTGTTTTGGGGCAGCTTCAAGGTTATTCATTCAACCCCTAAGATCATATGCAAATCAGAGTTCTCCATGCTCCTTGGCAAGAAATCAGTGTTTTTGGGACAGTTTGCAAGTTTTATCAAAAACTCCCAAGAAATCAGCTTCCAAGAGCACTTCAAGCAGTTCTAAGTCAGCTCTAAGTCCATGCAGATCCAGGGGTAATAATTTCAAGTTTAAAGGTCGTTTTTCAAGTTTAAAGGCTTGACTCCTTGCCCGATGGATGCTTGAGGCCATTGATCTTATCGAGCGGCAGATAGCCTCATTGAGTCGCCAAACTTTTGTCCATATTAACCCCCTAGGCTATTTTGGCAACTTACAAATTCATTTTTGGACTTAGACAAATTTTGCTCGAGAAAAGTCGCGGAACACTGAAACTCAATCTTCCGCGAAATATAGCAAATCACGATGGAAAACCGCAATACATGGAGATAAACCTCCATGGCATGGTGGGAATATTCAAAAGCCGCATAACAAAGAAAATTCCCATGAAACAAAGCAACAAACATTCAAAACTTGCGAAACATTGGAAAAGCCACGAAACAAGGTGGAATTGGTTTTTGGCCATAACTTTCACTGCGGAGATCCAAATTGCATAAAATCGGTGGCATTGGAACCGTCTCTTCAAGGGCTTCATTTTGGCATCAGGAAACGTAGGAACTAGTTGACTTTTTAGAGTGAAAACTGCAAACACAAGATTGAGGTAAAAGCACGTTTATTGCATCTACTGGGCATACAACCACTTCAACCACCCAAATTTATTGCTTCATGGCGCCCATACCTTCTCCTGCAAGTCGAATGACATGGAAAGATGGCTCTGTTAGGTGCCCATGTGGTCTTACAGAGAGTTATTACATTTGGTCGGTGGTTGAGGTCGGATTTGGTGTGCCATCTCTTTTTCCCTCCTCTTTCTCTTCCTCTTTCTCTATATATTTTACAAATCTCTCATTTGTAAAGGGTTGGACTCTCTCAATTTGCAAGGGCATCATGCCAAAATGTTGTTCCAAGTAGATATGGGTTACAAACCATTTGGCTTTTGCAATGTGTTCTTGTGCCTTCTACTTCAGATTTAATGGTCTGTGCATACTCCTTTGGCAATAAAATCATGTTTTGTGGCTATTTCTCTACCCTAACATGTGTTTTGTTGCATTATTGCCTCTCCCTTTGTTGTTAAGTATGTTGTGCATGTATTTCTCCTTTGCAAGTTTCATTTTGTTGTGTTTTGTGTGCAAAATGGAAGGTAAAATGTAGTTTTGGTCTGTGTCACACTTGTCTGACCTCTCCTTCTGCATTTCCTCTCTGTTTTCCCTCATGGAGAGTGTTTATCCCCTTTTCTTGGTGCTTATCACCTCTTTCTTAGCTTAGGATTTCATTTCCATGCAATCTCTCTAACTCTGGTCCTTGTGAATGACTAGTTTAGGCTTAGATAGTTGTGTTTTCAGATTGTAGGAGTAGTGTTAGCATTAGGAAATAGGTAGAGGAACCAACCTTCTCTAGAGGTTTGTCTCAAGATGCAAGGTCCCACACTTGGAGACAATCCCATGTTCACCAAAAGTATTGATCTTCCATGATCAAATCAAGGGTGTTATTTTTGTGTGTTAACAAGTACATCAAGCAAGTCAACCACGTATCATCTAGAATTTTTCAAGACAAGTACGGGCACGCGTACGCTAAAACAACAAAATTTTAAAAACCTTAGGTACGGCACGTTGTGGAGGTACGTTAAATACAATATATTTTTAAAAATTAAAAATATAAATATCTATAAAATTTAAAGAAAACAACAAGCTTATAGTCTCAACAACCTAAAGCAAGATTTCTTTGATTGAATACAAGAAGACCACAAAACATTAAATCTATGAGTCCATCTATTACATGTTGGATCAACATACAGAGTATGGAAGGAGAACAAGACTGAGAGTGTTGCAGCTGGATTAACTTCTAATTTCTTCTCCTCTTTCTTCTTCTTTCTCTTATTTTCTCCGACAAAGTAATTGAGTAATCAATTAAATTGTAAAACTTAGGTAATTGGTTTAAAAGTCGTTACTTCGAGTTACTAGAAAAATTCAATTACTTGGGAATAGGTGGCAGACATGCAGGGCATTGATTTAGTCTTCAGTTGTAAATCATGCATGTCATGCAAAGAGGAATTCTAGGAGGAAGATTGCCAATTGTTTCCTTTCTTATAGCTTCCACATGCAGGAATTCATTGAAAGTTACCTATTTGTATTTGCCCTCTATGCACTATAAATAGAGGAAGAACCTATGGGTTAAAGGATCATAATTTGTTCATCATAACTTGTTTAGTAGAGGCTTTTATAACTAGAGCATTTTTGAGATTTCAGACTTTGTGCTGGAACCCTTGATGTGATTTCTGTGAAAGTTGGGGATTGAATAAAAGGTGGATTTCTGGAGAACTTTGTGTCTATAGTGCTTTGCTGATTACTTCTATTCAAGGTTTTAGATAAACTTTGTGCTATCTTAAATCTAGGTTAGAAGTTGTTTCTTTCCCTTATTCTTTGAATGTTGTGATCTTTATCTGTTTATTTAATTTGTGTGGATGAGACCAACTCTGATAGCTATTGGTTAATTCAACACATCTTCCTTCTTTCCCTACTTCTATTTTTCCCCTTCTGCAAATATCCCATCACAAGTTGCTTGCTACCAAATTATCCAGTTGTGGTTCACGAGCTGAGGGAATTAAAGTAAAAACCCTGAAAATAGTTATTAGGATTCACCCTTGCAAAATAGATAAACATCGTACACGGGAGCTTCACCATTAAATGAAGGAGATTTATCTCATGACTACCTAGGTTTTACGCTATGCATAAAATCTAGCCAACACTTTGATTCTTCTACAATTCGACCAACTCCGATTTGATGAGATCCTAAAAGGTTTGGTAGAATAGTCATGGGAAGGCTTCAGACAAGGTGCTTTTTCTAGGTTAAAGGATTAGAAAACCTCGTGGAGTTTCTAATCGATTCATCGCCACAGGAGTGTTGTCCCCGAGATTTCACCTTGAAATTTGGGACCACCCCTTTTAAAAAAATTCGTTCTTTTCAAAGTAACGGGTCGTTTTGTGTTTTTGTTTCCTGTAGTTGTCTCCATTGCTCTAAGGTATCCCCAGAGAATCATAAAAGCCAAATTCGACAAATACCCACATGCTAAAACTCACTCTATCCCTTTGTCAGGTTTTGTCTGAAAGCGTTTTATTTATTTATTTATTAAATAAATTTCTTTTAAAAATAGTTTGTGCTGAAGTTAAACCTGTTGTGGATTTCCACGCCAGTATTACTTTCATCTCTGAATGGAGCATTCGCAAGGATGAGTTTTTACACTGGTTAATTGGCAAGTTATTTTCGAGCAATTGTCTGCGACTTCTGGCGTGTTTTTGTTTTTATTTATTTCTTGTGTTTGGTTTCGGTTTTCTCTGTGGTTTGTCAGCAAGTCCCCCCGCCTATTCATTCTTCCTACCAAACCTTTTCTGGGGCCTAGGGTTTTGAAAAGCTATCCAGTGTTTTTAATTGCTAATTAATTTTTCTAAAGGTGACCAGAGCTCAAGATTCCTTCAAGAGATTGCAAGAGGTTGCTTGGTCCAAAAAGGTGCAATAACGGATTGTATGAAAATAAGAAAAATACTGCCACCAATGTGTAGAGCTCGAGAAAATATGCACTTTTAGAGAAAACGGCACCTAAAACGGAGTCACGGAGTGAAAGTTATGGCACTTGCAAGTTTTTGCTGCTACATCTTCTCGGACCCTTTCCAAAAATGGAAAATTTTATTCTATGCTTGTGTTTTCTTCACCGAAAATCCAAAAATGGAAAGAAATGCTTCTTAGACCAAAATGTAAAAGTGCAAGCTACCGACACTTTCTATTTTCCACACCAAATTTGGGAAGTCAATTCCAAGCAAGTCGCATTTTTCAAAGCTGCCCTTTCACTTGAATTTCCACGCACAATATAGAAGTTATTCACTTAAGTGGAAAGTGGGAAATTTGGAGCTTCTCGGAAGGTTGTTTTTTCCCACAATATAAGTCAAATCACTTAAGTGAAAAGTGGGAAATTTGGAGCTTCCCGGTCAGGTAGAAATTTGGAGCTGCCCTTCCTTCATGTTTTTCCACAAGCATTAGCCAAAAAGTGTGACCCATATTGGCATGACTTCATGCTTAAAAAGTAATGTCTTTTATTTATTTTTAGCAAATTCGGCGCCAAAGTTAAGGAGAAAGTCAAAGCAAAAGGCATGCTAAAAATAAGACAAAGAAGCTTGCTAAAAATAAAGGAAAGAATTGCAAAGAAAAGCATGCTAAAATTAGGCAAACTTGGGCACCCAAATTAAGAAAAAAACACATCTTATTATTAGAAATTGCTAAAAATAAGAAGCAGTTGGTAAAATTAGCATGCAATTGCCTATATAAGAAGTGGACGCCATAGGTAAAGGGCAATTAATTCTTTTTGTGGAGCATGCTGCCTGGAAGGTTTTGGCGCCAAAGGTTGAAGTTGTGGGCATTAATAAATATTTTTAATTGTCGGGAAGCATCCAATTTTGGCGCATAAGGTTGGAAAAGCTTTCTTTTTATTATTTTGGCTATCTGCATGTTGATGTGAGTGCATAGGTGAATAAAATAATATTTTTAGCTTGCTTGGCATGCAAGAAAAGGCTGGAAATATAGGGCAGTAGGCTTTATAATCAGTTTTTGGTTAAGAAATTGGGTATTCATGCCATGGATTCCATGTTTTTCTGAATTATTTGCGGGAATACTTCTTGGTGTTCATATTGGTGAAAGAAGGCAAAGTCAATGTCGAGATACATTGACTATATCTTGAGAATCTAGAGGAATTGCAAGTTTTGCACAAATGGATCCAGTTTTCACAAATGCGAGGTCTTACGGTAAAAATAAAAGAAAAAGATCTTAAACAAAGGTTGTTTGGAGTGTGAGAAAAGTTGACGACATGCGTAATCTGGAAAAACCATGCATAACGTCTAGGCTTGTTGGGATTCGTGATATAGACATGGGGACCAAGTCTATCGAAATTTGATTAGCATATCCATAGCCACTAATAGGAAATCCCTTATGCGGCTATAAGAGAGAGTGGAATTATTCGGGATGCGGTATTCCTAGCTACAACCCAATTACCTAAATTTGTTTTAGCATGTGTGAAATTCTATCATCCTTTGTCCATAACGATCAAATAAGGATGCAACCGGGAAGATAGTGATTAGGCGGGATACACAGACACTAATAGACGCTTTATTCCTCAAGCTTGACAAGGAGAAGGCAGAGAAAGCCAAACTTCAAATGCAGATCTCCCAGTTATGTGAGATCATCACTAAGGTTGCCAAACCTTCCTCTCAGCCAGTGTTAGTACAAGAGCAGGTGAGCAACCATTTGATTGAAGAGGTTGAGGATGCAGGTAATCAGGTCAAAGCTATTAATGAATGGAAAAGCCAAATCATCCACCAAGCTTCAGAGCAGTTCAAGGAAGTACCAGCTAGCTTGGAGAGCATGCATGAAAAAACTAATGACATGTATAGAAGATGAGAATATAGTTGTTGAGAGTCACTTGGATATCTTGGCTAAGATAAATGCATTGTCGGAGAATGTATTAATTGCAGAGCAGATTGTACCTGATGGATTGATAGAAAAGGGCAAGCAGTTGGAGATAGCAGTTTCTTTCCGCATGGAGATTCTCAAGCTTATGCTGAATAGAATGCAGTTGTTGGAAGACAAGATGAGAGAAGTGCCAGAGAACATAGTTGCTTTCACTACAGAAGAGGAAGTTGATGGTATTCGTTACTATACGAGATGCATTCCAAACAAGTTGTCTACTTCTCTTGAGGAATTTCTTCTAGTTGTTCAGAAGAAGATTGATGAAGCCGTCATGCCTTTCACGTTGGATTCAATTGGAAAACTAGTGAGACTTCATGCAGATATCAAAGAATTTGGGCCTAGTTTGGAGAAAGTGAAGGCAAGCATTGTTACTTTATCCAGGGATTGCTGCAGTTCAAGACTGAGAAAGAAGTTGTTGCTAAAGTAGATGGGGAGACACTTGAATCACATGTTTGACAAGTACATTCAATTATCAGAACAAAGAGAAAGCGTGAAGTGTAGCAGCTGGCATATTTTCTTTCTTCTCTCTCTTCTCTTCTTTCTTATTTTCTTGGACAAAATTGTAAAACTAAAGTAATTGGTTAAAAGCCATTACTTTAAGTTATTTGAAAAGGTCCTTTAATTGAGAATAGGTGGCAAATATGCACAACTTTGATCTAGTCTTCAGATGCATGTCGCTTAGAGAGGAATTCAGGGAAAGATTGCCAGATGTTTCCTTTATAGATTCCACATGTGTGAATTCACTGTTAGTTTCCTTTTTGTAATTGCCCTCTATACACTATAAATAGAGGAAGAGCCTACAGGTTAAATGATCACAATTTTGCTAGAGCATTCTTGAGTTTTCAGACTTTGTGTTGTTATTTCTGTGAAAGCTGGGGAATTGAATAAAAGGTGGATTTCCAGAGAACTTTGTGTCTACGGTGCTTTGCTTCTTTCTTCTATTTTAATTTTTAGATAAACTTTGTGTTATCTAAGATTTAGGTTAGAAGCTATTCATTTCCTTTACTTGCGATTATTGTGAGATCTATTTGTTTATTTGATCTGTGTGGATGAGACCAACTCTGAAAACTATTGGTTGAATCACATATCTTCCTTTCTTCTTTCCCAAATTCTATTATTTTCCCCCTTCTACAAATACTTCATAACAGTTGCTTACTTGCTGCAGAATTGCTAAGCTATGGTTCATGAGCTTTGTAATTAAAGTAAAACCCCCCATAAATAGTTATTAGGATTTATACTTACCAGATTGATAAACATCTTACACGGGAGCCTCACCGTTAAATGAGGGAGATTTATCTCATGACTGCCTAGGTTTTTAGCTGTGCAGAAAATCTAGCCAACAAGGAAGAGTCATTGTCTTACGTCTGCATAACGAAGGGAATTTGATGAAGCATTTTGGACTAGGTCACCTCAGTCTCGACTCCTTGAAGGGACTCTTCTAGAAGATCTTGATAAAAAGTAGCAAAGGAGAGCATATCTACCTGATCTGTAAGGTATGTCCCATTGGCACATTGAAGATGTTGGACAGTGTTCATTTATTTCCTGTTTTGAGTTGTTGCATGGAAATATTTGGTATTTGAGTCCCCTGACTTACATCCATTTATCCCTTGAATGTTGAAGCCCATGGAGTTCCTCGATCTTGTGCAGCTGAGGTAGAGCATGAATTGCTTGTTGTTCCTCCACTTCTGTTGTGGAAGTATACCCTTGTCCACGATATTGAAGTTGATTAACAGCCAGTCTGTGTTGTAGGTATGCCTTAGGGATTTGAGGGATCTTGTTTCAGTTTGGTGCCATGGTTTAATTTTTTCTTTGAGAAATTTCAGTTGTAACAACAAATTTATACATGTGAAAACTGGTACATGTCGGTATTTTTCTCCATTCAGCTTTTTTTTCGGAGAAAAGAAGTAACTGTAAGTAAGCTGGATTTAAATCTGAACTGAGGCTTCTTCTTTTTAGGGAATGGCTGGGAAATGATTAACATGACCGGCCAATGATCGGACAGAGCTGTTTCACTATCTCGTGCATCAAGCCTATGGGAGGGGACATTCCAATTGTCAGAAAGAAAGACGTGATCAAGCTTTTCAGCTATATATCTATTACCCTTTCATCTATTCGTCCTGGTGAAGGAACACTAAGCATAGGTTTTCTCCAGAAGGTTGGTTTCATTTTCAAGTTTTTCTAGGGCCATTGTTGTACCAAAGTTGAATCCTGCACCTCCCTTTTTTCCTGTGGAGATCTGATTGTATTGAAGTCCCGATCAAGATTAAATTTAAAGCATTGAGATTGATAACCTGATAGGTCATCATCTCTAGCATATGTATATGGTGATTACCAGTCAGAGGGACAGAATTCGAGAACTTGAACAGCCCTATTCAATTCATGTGAATAAAAAACAGCAAACTTTCCAAAAGGCAGAGCAATTTCAGAACTTAAATCATACCTTGCAGGGTTCCAGCGGAATAGAGTTCGATGTGCATAACTGAAAATCATTTGTTTCACGCCCCGAATCCCATTGAAATGGATGTTTTACTGGTGTTTTCTCGGGCATACTCTTTAGGAGAACCATATCTATATTTTCTTTCAGCATCATATCTTTAATAAATATGCATTTTTGGACACACCCTGACCTCTGATATTCCAAGAAAGGATCCACATCTTGACTGCAACTTAGGGATGGGCCGTTCTACTCAGTTTTCTGGGCAGCTGCTGCAGAGGGTGTCCATATTTGTAGCATCTGGTCGGTTGTTAAGGTGATCTGTTGATCTTCCTTGGTATCAATATGTTCCCAGAAGGCTTTCCTCTTTTTTGGTTCCTAGTGATGGAGGTTGATTGGAGTGAAATCCTCAGGAGGGATCAGCTGCATCTGTTTCCCCTTATTACGAGTGACTGTGCTTGTAGGTGTAGAAGCAAATCTCATCTTGGAGATTTTGAGTAGCTTTTTCTAAATATTTATGCTGTGGGTTGGCCTCAATAGATGGTAGAGTTGGGATTTCTTGTGATGCTCATTCAGCCAAGGCTATTATGCAAGGAAAGGGATGCTTCTGTACTGTGGCTTGTGATTTTCCTTCTGTGTGTAGATGATTTGAAATTTACTGTTGGTGTGATTTTGAGTAAAGACATAGAATGGCTTACCTGATTGATTTGTGGATGTATTGGCAGGTGAGCTTTCCTAAGTGGATTGCATGGTTAGTGAATGTTGTGGTGGCTTAGATAATTGAATCAACAAATAACAATTAATAATTATATTTTGTAACCTTTATAGTTTTCTCGGGAGAAATAGAAAGGTCCCCTTCCCCTCTATTCAGAAAAGCCTTGAATTAGTTGAGAGGGGGTTCTATTGATAGGATTTCTACTTGGTTGGTAGCTAACAGCTTTCTTGGAAATGCAGATAGCTTGAGGAAGTACATCAAGACTGTTACCAAATGGGAAATGAAGTGCGGTTTCCTACTTGAAAGTCCTTTGGATTTTTGGCTCCTTGCTACAATATTATGAAACTGGGTTGGCTTCCATTTTGATGAATTCATTTTGTAGAATTTTAGTTGGTTCAGTGATAAATCTTCTAGGCAACTTTCATTCTCTATTTCTTTTGGGAGCATACTTAGCACTGCTTAACTTTGCTTCTTTGCCGTTTCTTGCTTTACCTGTTTATTCGTGATGAGTCTGATTGTAAGAGATTTTTATCGTCTAATATCAATTTTGATGGGATAATCTTTCCCTTCACAATATACGAAAATCCTCTCCACCATTCTATGTATGCATAATCTTTCCCTTCACAATACATGAAAGATTCCTCAAGAATAATATGCAGGATAAAAATGTGTGCATGATCATGTACCTATAATTTCATGTGATTAGTGGGATACTAACAAGAAAAATTTAAAAATTTGTGGCAACAAAAACTAATCAATTCTTAGCCACCTTGGCGAAGATATGATTCTCATGGTCCATTTTTGGTATGTTTTGATAATACTTCTTCGAATCATATTTCTTTTGGCATGCTGATCTTTATGGTCTTCTTGGTTATAATCTACCTAGTCCTTTCAATGCTGGAAAGTTAGAATTATGGTCGCCATCGTCCGATTTTGTTTGGAGATTATGTAAGAAGGCTTTTGGATGAAATTTGATTGTGAAAACTGTTTAGGTATTAAGGCTAAAATACTAAAGCAACATCTAGCTTTGTTGGAAGATAAAGAATTGTTAAATGCTATGAATATAGATTTCTTAGCATTTAAAACTAAAATGCATAATGAAGTCAAATATTGCATCCTTTATTGATATGATTTTGTTTATGCTTTCCAATATCGAATGCACAATAACAAAACTTTTCCTTTTGACATCTTCAGGTTGAAATTAAAAAGATGATGTGCAAAATGAGATCCGTATTTTCTCAGATGCAGGAAGGCTTTTGAGACCCCTTCTAATTGTAAAAATCAAAGACTCTGCATATCTCAACAGCAGGTTGAAAAATTCAAGGAAAGTGCTAACCCTTTCAAGTATCTTATGAAAAGGGGCATCATAGAAATATTAGGTGTTGAAGAAGAAGAAGATGCTCAAATAGCTTGTGGGATTGATGTATTACGGATGGCTGAAAAGAACTCGGACTATCCACAATTTACCCATTGTGAGTTGGACCCATCTTTTTATTAAGCCTCAATGCTAGCATCATCCCCTTCACCAACCGCAATCTTGCAACTAGAACACTTCTCCAATCAGAGAAACACTCAAGGCAAGCAATAGGATACTATGCAACAAATTCCCGTACAAGTTGTGACACCACATCTCATCAATTATTGTATCCCCAGAGACCTTTGTTTAAGACTATGTCTTCTCATTGCCTTATGAAGGCGGAGCTCTATAATGGTCAAAATCCTATTGTTGCAGTCAATGTTCATTACGGATACAACCAGGAAGATTCATTGGTTATAAACCATGCTTCAATAGATCGCGGACTATTCCGAAGCATGCATTTTCACACATTCACATCCGAGACACGCCATGATAACAGTGACTCTAAAAGTTCATCTAGGATGGAAGTAGATTTTGGAAAGCCAAACACAGAAAAGCTGAGAGTAGATAAGCTTGATGAGGATGGACTCCCCTATATTGCCTCAGACCTTTATAGCGGCGATATTATAATTGGAAAGGTGGATCCACAGTCATCTGATTCAAATTTCAGCCTCAAGTTGAAACATACTGAAAAAGGGAGGGTTGATCAGGTTATAATGGCAATCAATGATGATGGCAGAAAATTTGCAAGAGTAAGGTTAAGAGAAGAAAGATGTCCATCACTCGGGGATAAGTTTTCCAGCATGCATGGTCAGAAAGGAGTTCTGGGATTTATAGAAGAGCAAGAAAATATGCCTTTCACAAGAGAAGGCATTGTTCCAGATCTTATAATCAATCCACATGCTTTTCCTTCTAGACAAACTCCAGCGCAACTCTTTGAATCTGCCCTTTCAAAAGTGATTTCTTCTAGTGGCATTGTTTGTGATGCTACACCTTTTAAACCTATCACCATTGAATATATCACTGAGCAGCTTCACAGGTTGGTTTTCAAAGTATTTATCCTTTGCAAACTAAGAAAAAACGCTGGTTAAACTTGATTGCATTATATTGTACTGAATAATAAAAAAACTTAAATAGTTAGGATTTGCTTTTAAAATGACATAATGCGCATTTTCAATAACAGGTGTGGTTACGAACGGTGGGGAAAAGAGCAAATGTATAATGGGCGGACAGGAGGTAAAATGCGATCAAAGATTTTCATTGGTCCCACATACTATCAGAGGCTTATACATATGGCAGAAGACAAATTGAAATATAGGAATCAAGGCCCTGTCCACCCTTTAACTCGACAACCAGTTGCAGACAGAAAACGGCACGGAGGTGTTAAATTTGGAGAGATGGAGCGTGATTGCATGCTAGCACATGGGGCAACTGCCAATCTTTTGGAAAGGCTATTTTATTTAAGTGATTTCTCTAGTATGCACATCTGCAGCCACTGTCACATGGTCGCAACAGTGATTCTCAGGGAGGGTACAAGAGGACCATACTGTCCTTTCTGTAAAACTGCAAAACATGTCGTAAAAGTTAATGCTCCTTATGCCTGCAAGTTGCTCTATCAGGAATTGTTCAGCATGGGTATATGTCTAAGGTTTCTAACTGACGTGTGTTGACTTGGCATTTAGTTGACATCAAATATAGCAGTGCCGGTCTAAGTTCAGTATACATGACTCTTCAATTAGCATTTCGTAAACTTTGATACACGCCTAATTTTGTCTAGTGGAGTTTTTAAAATGTCAGATTTGGTTTACCTTCAATCTTTGCATGTCTGCTACTGAACCAAAAAATTGTTTGTAATGCTCGAGATAAACATGCAATGTTCAGATCATAGATTCTGATGGGTAACATTATTTATGTCATGAAAATACAAAATGATAGCTATTTTGAACTATGCTAAAGTTAGAAAAATAGTTTTTTTCCCATGGCTTTCGAAATCTTTGTAGGGTAGCCATTTTTGATTCTCAGGTAGGTGTTTGGAATGTAATGAAAGTTTCTGGTCACTAATATAAATTAGCTGTATGGTATTTGTGAGTTTATGCTGCTAAGCAAGTTTGAAACATAGTCTTCTTTTGGAAGACATTGCCAGCACTTTGTTTCATCTTGTAAAAACTCCTATAGAGGTGAATATCCATTTTTGCTGTTTGCTATTAATTGTTATAAGCCATCAGACTATTTGAAGCTCACTGAGACTGATTTTATACATTATGCATGTGTTTTGGCACATACATTATTTCTTAGCGCTACCTAATATTTTTGTAGTTTATTTGTATCTACTTATGTTAATGTAGATGCCATCTTACATTGCCTTGTGGACACGTCAAGTTAGTGAAACTGGTCTCTAATATTCACCATCAGAAAAACTTAAATTTGGGTTTTCTTGAAGTATACAACTATTCTCATGTGTGTTTATTTTTATTGACAATTGAGGAATTATGACACTATGAGATCTTCGGTGTGAATATATCTTGTTGATGGGCAATATTGTGTTCTGAATAATTGTTGTTACTCTTGCAATAGTTCGTCCAACTGACTTGGGTCTGGGTCATTTAAAAGTTCCTCGACACCTGAATTGTTCATCAAAAATATCTTGGCATCTTGTGTTGACAACAGGTATCATCAAAATAGAATCACGTATGCTACCTGCCATGGGGATGAAATTATCTGCTCAAATGGAATGCCAATGCTAAGAATGTTACTCAGGATATTTTCTTTTATTGTTGAAATCTTTGGAGGGCAATTGATTAGGGTGACATGGAATTTGGTGTAAAACGTTTATTTACAACGTAATGAGGCTTTTTTGTTTCTCTATTCAAAGGAACATCTAAGTTGACGGGTTACTAGTACAATTGTTTTTGGACTCAATTATGAACTTTATTTAGTCTACATCTCGGGGTTTGGGAATTTAAAGGTGTAGCTGAAAGTGGTTAAAACCCAAATCGCAATACACATTTTTAACATGCACCCAAAAACTTCTTTCTTATCTATTGTGAATGAATGAATGAAAGACTTTTAATGACATCCACGAGACCAAGCAGTCTAAGGGACCAAGAGCCACAACATTAAGAAACTTTCAGATTTCTTTCGATGTCGGATCTTCTGCTATGAATCTTGACTAGGAAGCCAATTGTTTTGTGGATCCTTTCCTCGTCAAATAACTCATTTAGGTTGCCCACCTTCAAATCATATTGTAAGCATATATCTTCATATGCAACACATTCCAAAATGAAGTGACATTCAGTTTCAACCACCCCTTTACTGCAGAAAATACAAGTTCTTTCTTCCCAATTTTCCTTGGGGACCGTCCATCTACTAGTCTCACACCTAAGATGATGTGATCCAGTCCTCAATTGAGCCACTAACATTCTAGCCTTACCCTTAAGAGCAACTTGTAGATATACTTTTTCCCCATGCTCCCAAGTGGGGTTGAACTCTTTAACATAGTATGTTTTTTTTCGGCCAATTTGTTTTGTCCACATGGCAGTCCTGAATTTTTCTAAGACAAACTTTTTTATATCCGCATTGGTGTTAGGGCAATCTTGCAACTTAATGTCCCATTTGTTCATCCACTTATTGTTCTGCTTCATCCATGTCTTCTTCCTACGGTCCAGCTCCTCCTCAACGACCATTTTGGGCCAGCGATGGTTATCCATGTTTTCAATTTTTTAAAATAACTTATCAACCGAGTTAATGTTGATGCCTCCATCGGGAAAGTTCTTGTTTCAGCCAAAAGGATCTCATACGGAACTGTTGCTTTGACTTTGATGCTACTAGTGATTAGGTGCTTTTGGATTCTCTCTAGTTGTCTCCATTTGTGATTTGACATACTACTCCCCCATACTTCACACCCATAGAGGACAACAGGCATGACCAACAAACCGAAGAGGGTTTTCTTGGTTTTCCAATCCTGCTATTTGTACCCTTCTAGCCCTATTTCTTCATTTTTCTTGCCTACTGGGGAGTCGGATTACTCACTTATTCCTCTATTTTTTCTCTCGCCGCATGTCTTTGGCGCTCCATAGCGATGATTTATTGCCTTAAATCGTCGTTTTCACCTCATTGAGGCATATTTTTGCTTCCCAATGACCTTTTCTTCTCCCCAGGGCATATTTTTGCTTCCCGGTGTTTTTGTCGGTGTTCCACACACGTTGTCATTCATCTATATCACATTCTTCCAAAAATTTATAAAAACAAAATTTCATAAAAATCATTAAAAACCAAACAAAATGGTAAAAAAATCAAACTTGAATCATTCACAAGACACAACGTCCTCAAACATTGAAAATTATCCTACAAAACATATTTCTTTGGTCCTCGCTTGTTCTCGCGCACGACTTGCGGATCATTTTGATATACCCTCCATTAACAAAGTTGGTTTGCTTGCTATGTTTGTATTCCTTGCACATCCGATTCTTGGAGCAAAGATATCATGGTGCACGATTGCTTTTTCATAGGACTCATGTGTCCTTCGTTTATTCACCTTACATGTATCCTTGTTTGGGGTGCCATTTTTAACCCTTGTCATATAACTCGAACATGTGGGAACTACAACTAGATAACAAAAACATTGGTGCAACTCTCTTGAACGTTGTTTGTGAGTATGTTTGTTTGTGTTTGTTTCCTTGTTGGTTTGCTTGTTTACTTTCTCGTATTGCATTGCTTCATGCATTTTGCTTTGAGTCAGTCTTGTGGGTAATGAACAAAAATTAGTATTACGGCTTTTCATGTCATTTTACACTTTTGTTGCATGCCTGTATCAAATAAAAGTTGTTCCGAGCCAAATGGTTCATTGATTACGTTGTGAAATGATGATAAAAAGTGGCTCTTGAGCCAACTAGGTTGAAAGCTATCTCCATTTTTCTTCATCACATTTTCCATTAATCACCATTTTCTTCAACACCACTTGGGGCAATAGGGATTGTATTTATCCCCCTCCCCCTCCTTGTTTCTTCCATCCATTGAAACACAACATTTCTTTTCAATCAATCCATTTGAACAACAACCAACCAATCCATATTCAACTCTCCACTGATGCAGTATGCTTCTACTTTTGTGCGAACTTTTCATCTTTCTTTTCAATTGTCGATCGACCTCTTCTATCACCCTATCGACACTCAAGGAGGCATCCTTCATTCTACTCATTTTCTTTCAAAAATTTAATTTTTTGTAATTGTCTACTATCTTTGAAGTGGCATCATTTGCGCTACACCACACTAAAGAGGGGCAAATGTAGACACCTAAATTCGACTACACAATTTTACTACTAAAATTACATCAATTATCATTTTTTCTATCAATTTCGTTATAATTAGTGATTTTCGCTAATTAGCTAACATTCCCCTTCATCTCGGTCAATTAATGACACTTCGTTAATTAACTAGCATTTCCCTTCATTCGAATGTCAATTAACGACACTTCGTTAGTTATAATCCTCTTTTTAATTAACTATCATTAGTTAATTAAGTATTTTTAATCTTTTATTTAATCAATAAACCCTCTTATTGGTTAAATCCCTCTTACAAATCCTCCAAATTCTATCAAATTCCTCCTAAATCACCTCCAAATAGCTTTCTAAGCTTATTTTGGCCTATTAATTAATCCTAGTTGATTAATTAAATCATCTCCAACTCCTATGAGTTGCTAATTCTAATTAATTCTTTCTAATCATGTTTATCCCTTCTAATTCTACTTTATCTTTTATCCCACATTCACTAGGATTTTAGCTTCTCCCAAATTGGAAAGATATATATAGAACCTAGTATCCCCTTCCAAACTTACACCACACTTTTATTAGTGTTATTATATGCACATGATAAGAGCATTCTCCACCATTGAAGAAGATTATTGATCTTGCACCCATTTATCCTCTCTTTGCAAAGAGTAGTAAAGGAAGATCCATACATGACAATTAAGCCATATTGGTGAGATCATTTCCTCTTCTTGGAGATAGTCATCCTTTGATCTCATTATAATCATATGAGCAACTATAATCTAGAAAACATATCTAAATTAGCAAGGAATGGCTTAGTGTTTTCAAGTTTAATTTGGATGCATTAATTAGCTTTTATCCATGCATAGCTTTATCATGGTTTTTGGTAGATTAACTAAGTTAGGATCTTACTTGGTGTTGGTTCATGTTGTTGCGGACTCACGGCACCTCTGCGGATGCAAATCGGGCTTCTAGGTTGATGTTCGGACATCCAGTGTGATTACACAACATGGAATCCTTTCTCCAAGTGTGGGACTTGTAAAGATGAGTAAAGATTCTCCGAGAGAAGGTGGTTTCTATTCCTCTGTTTAGATGCACACAAAAATGCGAGAGGGTTTGCTAAAACCTAATCTAACTTGCGAGGAGACGGGGTAAGAAAATGCATAGAATAAAACCTAAACTACAAAGGTGATGCAGAGGAATGTTAGACACTCGTTTTGCAAATTTAACACGAGACCACATAGATGCAATACAAAAACCATGCACGAGTAACCAAACTATGATAAGATATCAAAATGACAGACAATGAATACATGAGAGGGTCGAAGTCAATCACAACACATATATTATTGCTCAAGAGTCGATCTGATACATTGCGGTGGCCAAGAGGGCAAAAAATCGGCATTACTGACCCATATGGGAGGTTTGAAAGCTCCACAATTTCTCTTGCAAGTGAGGGAAGAAGGGAGGATCAAACTAGAATGTCCGACCCCTTAAAGGAGCTCTTCTTTACAATATATATCAAGAAATAAGAGAGGGAAGAGAGGAAATCCAGAATGCGCTTGACCACTTCTTGGTAGCATTTAAAATCATCTCATTATGACAGAAGCGGCAGATCCTAGCAAAACGGCGGGCTGTCTAACAGGAGCGGCGAGCTGTCTGCTGCATTAAAGTTGGTTGTTGAAGCATTACTTCTATCTATCACCACGCGTCAGAGACATTTTCTTAATTTTCTCCCTCCAAAATGCACCAAAATGCGAGATTGATCCCAGAATCATGTAGAGAATTTCAACAGCTTTCCGTTGATATAAAGAACATGCAAATCCGAGCTCTGGATCGAAAGATACGAAGGTCTGAAGATTTAGGGCACAAAACAGGTGAAAACGGATTTTTAAATTTCTTTTCCCGCGCTCTGCCATCTGGACGACACGTGGCAGGCTCTAGTTCACTGAGCAATTTTCTCTCTCCACCTTTTCGCGGGATTTTCTTGTGGGCCCCTTAAACTTGGACACGTGGCACTATTTCATTGGTTCGGATCAGTGCTCGAAAACTCGCCCCTTTGACCTTTTGGACCTTTTTCCTTGGCGACACGTGTCATGCTGTGATTTGTCCACGGGCTGCCGGATTTTCACGTCCACCGCGTCCTTTTGTCCGGATGTCCCAGTGCTTCGCGGGACAGAATCCTCCAATCCGCCCGAAATGGGCTTCCTCGTCCCTTTTCTGCCGGTGACACGTGGCGTGATCTGATTGGCTTTCGGCTCCTTCGGCTATCCGCGTCCGCGCGCCCTTTGTCCCACTTGTCCTTGTCTTTGAGTTTTCTGTTTCGCCGATCCGGCTAGTTCGCATCCTTCGTGTCCATTTGTCGCAAATGTCCCAAAGGTCTTTATGGGGACAAATTCTTCAGTTCACCTGATTCGGCCGGTTCGTGTCCTCGCGCACTCTTGTCCCGCTTGCTCCCGGTAAAGGACTTGGACAAATTTTCTTTCTTTCGGCCGATTCGGGCATTTCGCGTCCATTTGTCCCAGATGTCCCTTTTCTGTTTGGGCCGCTGGAGGCTTTTCGGCCGATCCACGCCTTCCGCATATAATTGTTCCAACTGTCCCAAAGGTGGCCTTGAGCAGGACTTAGCCAATTTTACGATTTTCCCTGAATCAATCTACTTGCTTGGAACTAAAAACTCTGATGCATGTTATCAAATTAACTCTGGGGGGTGAAATTTGGATAACAATTTGGCGACTTTTCGGGGTCACCTGCCTGCTAGGTAGAAGATCAGTGGCCTTTTAGCGATCCGTTGGGCATGGAGTCATAAGCAATAACCTGAAATGAGCCTGATGCTGCAACTCCCTCTACGAGAGCACGCTGAACTATAAAAAACTCAATCTAGGAGCGACAAAACCTGCACCAAAGCACTTAGGGAAACTGAAACCTAACTACAACAAGACAATGTGCATACGCACTTAGAGGAATTGAAATCTAGGCTAATATTTACAAGGGTGAACCTTTTATTTTCGATGTGATGTTTGAGATAGATTCCATTTCTTGGAATGCAAGTTCTTCACCGTCTAATGAAGCCAATTGGAAAGCATTGTTGCTCTTGCACTTCGTGACCATGTATGGGCCACTCCAAATGGCATCAAATTTTGAATTCCTTCCGGTTTTGCTCTGTCCACATCCCATTTCAACACTAGATCTCAACTTGAAAAGATCTATCTTTGGCCTTCTATCGAAGGTCTTTTTATCAAAGCTTGATCCTTTTCCATTGCTTGGGATGCCCGATTTTTGATCTCTTGTAGCTCCATCAACTCTGCATACCTCACCTCCATGGGCTCAAATTCAAGTAACTCCAGCTCCTTCATGAGTTCTAATGTTGCAACTCAAGTGACATGGGCAAGATTGCCTCTCTTCCATAGACAAGCCTGAATGGAGAGTTTCTGTGGATCTTTTGGGAGTGATCCTATCGGCCCATAAGGCTGATTTCAGCTTGGTATGCTAAGACCTCTCGATTCTCATCAAGAGTTCTCCTAATGATCCTCGGCAAGTTCTTGTTTGTAGACTCGGCACGGCCATTACCACGAGGGTAATAGTTCGATGAAGTGCTTAGGTAAATACCGTTCTTTGACAGCCCACTCGGTCACCTTAGATCGATGAATGTCGATGCATTATCGGAGATTATTGTGGCGGGTACACCAAATCTGGTTGTTATTCCCTCAAAAAAGTCTAAGATGCTAGACTCATTTGCCTCTTTGAGTGCTCACCTTGTCCATTTGGTGAAGTAGTCGGTGGTATCAAAATCCATTTATGCCCTTGGCTTGAATTGGGATTAATGACTCAATGAAGTCCAAACCCCATTGCATGAATGGCTGGTCAAGTGAGATTGGATGCGATGGAAGGGCAGCAAACTTCTCTTTTCTGTGAAGAATGCACAATTCTTACACCTCTTGATCCATGCGTAGTTGATCGTTGAATATTTTAGGCCAATAATAACCAACCTTCATAATTTTTCAGTTGTCACTCTTGGCACAAAATGTCCACCGGCTGGTCCACCATGAAACTCTTCAATACCCTTTGAATCGACTGTGCTAATCATCTCAAAGGCACTCCATTTACATCTTTCTTGAACAAAACTCCATCAACAATGGCATACGGGACAACCTGTAATCTGAAGTGTCTCCTTTGGGTCTTGTTCATCTCTGGGGGGCACTGGCCTGTACCTAGGAAGTGCATAATACCTTGGGTCCAGCAAGGAATGCGGGAAGCATTGTCTTCTTCATGATTGCCACTTGGCTCATTTTCTGTCTGGGTGCCATCAAAAGCAGTCTCTTCTTTCGTCGCATACTTCCTTTTGCTTCCCTAAAACCAGCTACTCACACAGTCCTTTCCCTCTTACCGACTTGGTGATCTTCATCTCAATGTCATACTCCATGACACGGGTGATCTAACTGCCCTTTTCTCATTCAAATCCTTGTTGAGGAGGAAGTCCTTAACTCCAAAGCATGTGAGACCAGCAAGCTGGACCTTGTTGTTTGAGACTAAATGCTTGAATTTCTTCAAGCTTCGATTCACGCAAGTACATGCTTTTGATAAAGAGTACCTCACCTTGCGAGTCATCTAGGCTCTGGCTAAAAAAAGCAATCCCGCTGCTCATCATTATCTTTGTTCTATTGTACTGGAATGGCGAAATAGTGTCATCACCTCCAAATGCATAGAGAATGAAATCCTTGAGAAGTGCGGGTTGATGAGAGTTGGTGCTTGAGAGATAGCTTCTTTGATTGCTTCAAAACTCTCCTTGCCTTCTCTTGTCCACTTAAAAGCCATGCTCTTCTTTAACATTTTGGTGATGGGCTTGACAAGGGTGCAAAATCTGGGATAAAACTGGATAAAATTGATCCTTCCAAGAAACTTTGAAAAGCCTTCTTGTGACTTAGCAATGGCAAAGTGCTCTTTATGGCTTGACCCTCTCGGATCAATTGCCAATCCCTCTTTGGAGACAATATGGCCTAACGAGTTTTCCTTCATGTGCAAGAAAGATGCACTTCTTGGGGTTCAAAGATACTCGAACTTTCTACACCTCTGAAACACTTGCCTGAGGTGAAAGAGATGGTCTGCTGCATTCTTTGAGAAGACAGTGATATCATCTAGATATATCAGCACTATCTTGTTGATCAAGCCTTTGAATGCCATGTCCATTGCCCTTTGAAAGGTAGCACCAGCGTTGGACAGCCCAAATGGCATCTTCTTGTAAGCATATGTGCCCCATTTAGTTGTGAAGGCTATCTTGAATTGGTCTTCTTCTTTCACCATCACCTGATTATACCCTGAGTAGCCATCTAGGAGAGAGAATCTCTCTGAACCGGATACTACTTGCAATATTTGTTCCATTGAAGGAAGCGGGTAATGATCTTTGAGAGATGCTCTATTGAGGTCTCGGAAGTCCACACACAACCTGATTTCTCCGCTTTTCTTCCTGACCGGAACCAAGTTAGCAACCCAGCTTGAGTGCTTGATCGGGAATATAATGCTTGCCTCTATTAGCTTATTTAGCTCTTTCTTCATTAGAGGCTCAATGTGAGGGTTAACAGGGTCTCTGCTTACTGACTGATGGGCTTAGCATCTGGATCCAATTCTATGGTATGTTGTGCCAAATTCGGATTGAATCCTCTCAAGTCTTCATAGCTCCAAGCGAAGACATCTAGAAATTCTTGACAAAGCTGTATGAAATCTGATTTCTCTGCTCACTTGGCCACTTTACCAATTTGAAGTGTTTTGCCTTCCCAACCGGAATTGGCTCGAATCTTCCCTCTTGACTGTATGTTAGCCTTTTCCTTACGGGCTAGTCGTTAGGGTTGAAGATAGACTCAGCGTTACTAAACCCTTGGGAAGCTTTTTTTTCCCTTTTGATGTTGTCAACCACATCAAACGTTGCTCAATTGCCGCGAGCCTATCCGCGGCTTCATTTTTTTCTTCACAGGTATGGACACTGATGTTGAAAGCTTGAAATCCTCAATGAGGTCCTGTTATCCAATTTTCACCCCCGAGTTAATTTGATAACATGCATCGATTTTAGTTCCAAGAAAGTAGATTGATTCAAGAGAAAATCGTCGTAAAATTGGCTAAGTCTTGCTAGAGGCCACCTTTGGGATAGTTGGAACAATTATACGCGTAAGGCGCGGATCGGCGAAAAGCCTCCCGGGTGGCCCAAGCAAGAAAGGGACATCTCGGGACAAATGGACACAAAATGCCCGAATCGGCCAGAAAGAAAGAAAATTTGTCCAAGTCCTTTACGAGAGCAAGCGGGACAAGAGTGCGCAGAGGACGCGAACCGGCCGAATTGGGCGAACCGGAAGAATTTGTCCCAGACAGCACTGGGACATTTGGGACAAAGGGACGCGCGTGGGACGCGGATAGCCGAAGGAGCCGAAAGCCAATCAGATCACGCCACGTGTCACCGGCAGAAAAGGGACATGGAAGCCCATTTCGGGCGGATCGGAGGATTCTGTCCCGCGAAGCACTGGGACATCCGGGACAAAAGGACGCGGTGGATGCGAAAATCCAGCAGGCCCATAGACAAATCACAGCATGACACGTGTCGCCAAGGAAAAAGGTCCAAAAAGTCAAAGGGGCGAGTTTTCGAGCACTGATCCGAACCAATGAAATAGTGCCACGTGTCCAAGTTTAAGGGGCCCATAAGAAAAGCCCGCGAAAAGGTGGAGAGAGAAAATTTCTCAGCGAACCAGAGCCTGCCACGTGTCACCCAGATGGCGAGCGTGGGAAAAGAAATTTAAAAATCCGTTTTTTGCTCTGCTTTGTGCCCTAAATCTTGAGGACCTTCGTATCTTCGATCCAGAGCTCGGATTTGCATGTTCTTTATATCAATGGAAAGATGTTGAAATTCTCTACATGATTAAGGATCAATCTTGCATTTTGTGTAGTTTGGAGGGAGAAAATTAAGAAAATGTCTCGACGCGTGGTGATAGACGAAGTAATGCTTCAACAACCAACTTTAATGCAGTGAGACATGACTCGCCGCTCTGTTAGACACCCACCGTTTTGCTAGGATCCGCCGCTTCTATCATAATGAGATGATTTTAAATGCTACCAAGAAGTGGTTGGGGCAGATTATGGATTTCCTTTCTCTTCCCTCTCTCATTTCTTGATATATATTGTAAAGAAGAGCTCCTTGAAGGGTCGAGACATTTTTGTTTTGCATCCTCCTTATTGTCTCTCTTGCAGGAGAATTTGTGGAGCTTTCAAACCTCCCATATGGGTTGTAATTCCAGTGTTTTTACCTATTGGCCACTGCAATGTATCTATGTATCGACTCTTGAGCGATAATATATGTGTTGTGATTGACTCTTAACCCTCTCATGTATTCATTCTTTGTCATTTTGATCTCTTATTGCGGTTTGGTTACTGTGCATGGTGTTTGTATTGCGTCCATGTAGTGCTGTGTTAAATTTGCAAAACAAATGTCTAACATTCCTCGGTGCATCACATTCCTCGGTGATTTGGAACATTTTTACCTTTCCTCCGCGCCCCGCCACTGGGACACGTGGCATGCATTGATTAGTCGACACGGGCGCGGAGTAGACTTGCGCTTTTAGCTCTTTTGGGTCGAACTTAGCCAAATTTCCCAAATCTTTCCCCGGCTCCGCACTTCTCTGCTCCATTAGACACGTGTCCTGTCTTGATTGGCTCGGGCAGCGCTTCAAACCTTGCCCTTTTGACTTTTGGACCTTTTTCCTTGGCGACACGTGTCATGCTGTGATTCATCCACGGGCTGCGGATTTTCGCGTCCACGCGTCTTTTTGTCCGGATGTCCCAAAGTGCTTGGCGGGGAGAATCCTCCGATCCACCGAAATGGGCTTCCTCGTCCCTTTTACGCCGGTGACACGTGGCGTGATCTCGATTGGCTTTCGGATCCTTGGCTATCCAGCGTCCAGCGTCCCTTTGTCCCACTTGTCCTTGTCTTTGAAGTTTCTGTTTCCGCCGAACCGGTGGTTCGGGTCCTTCGCGAACTCTTGTCCCGCTTACTCCCGATAAAAGACTTGGACAAATTTTCTTTCTTTCGGCCGATTCGGGCATTTCACGTCCATTTGTCCCGAGATGTCCCTTTGTTGTTTGGGGCGCTTTGTAGGATTTTCGGCCGATCCGCGCCTTTTCATCCCAAATGTCCGACGTATCACGGGGACTAGGACTTAGCCAATTTTCACAATTTTTTACGCCCAAGCTTATTTTCCACAACTTTCTCGCATTTTCTCAACTTGTTCTTTTCAACCCTGGACGAGAGAGTTAGAAAAATTTCGAAGGGACCACTAGAAACATGATTTTTGCCTGGATCATTCAATTTGCACAGGACTTGAGAATTGTGATGTATGTTATCAATTCAACCACGGGGGAGGGTGAAATTGGATAACAATCCCTATCAAGAAGTAGAAGAATGCGAGTTGGGAGTCTATTGTATGCACGAAGAAAAGCAACTTTGTTCTAGCATCACCAAGCCAAGCCATAATGATGACAATGAGGTATGGCAAATTTGTTTTTTACGAATCAAGGAGTAGGCAAGGTGCGGGAGGTGGAGCTTGATGTTTGTTTCACCTCAAAGCATCAAACATTATTGACTTTTCGTTTCAGTTTTCTTGTTCGAGACAACACATGACTAAATATGAGGCTTTGATTCATGGACTTCATTGGGCTAGGAAAAAGGGATAAATAACTTGCAGGTGTTCGGGGATAGCGAGCTAATCATCAACCAAGTTAGAGGACAACATGCTACAAAGAACGAATTCTTTGAGGAGCTACTGAGAATAGGGTATGGGACCTCATTGAGGATTTGAAGCTTTCAACATTGTGTCCATACCGGGAAGAAAAATGAAGCCGCGGATAGGCTCGCGGCCGAGTTGGAGCAACGTTTGATGTGGTTGACAACATCAAAAGGAAAAACACACCACATATCCATGTGATTGTGAGGCCAGCAGATCAGATAATAACACCAAGCTGGCGGTGTTTGAAAAGCGATCAACAGATCGTAAATTTTTACAAGAAGAAGCTGAATTCTTAGCTAGAATCGGGACCAGACTAGCCTTGTGATATGGTGATCAAGTAGTGCAGTGCGAATGGACAAACAAGCTTCCCAAGGGTTTAGTAATGTTGGAGTCTATCTTGACCCTAACGACCCGATTCCGTAAGGAAAAGGCTAACATACGAGTCAAGAGGGAAGATTCGAGCCAATTCCGGTTGGGGAAGGCAAAACACTTCAAATTGGTAAAGTGGCCTTTGAGCGGGAGAATTCAGATTTCATACTGACTTTGTCAAGAATTTCCAGATGTCTTCACTTGGAGCTATGAAGACTTGAGAGGATTCAATCCGAATTTGGCACAACATACCATAGAATTGGATCCAGATGCTAAGCCCATCAGGCAGAAGCAGAGACCTGTTAACCCTCACATTGAGCCTCTAATGAAGAAAGAGCTAAATAAGCTAATAGAGGCAAGCATTATATTCCCGATCAAGCACTCAAGCTGGGTTGCTAACTTGGTTCCGGTCAGGAAGAAAAGCGGAGAAATCAGGTTGTGTGTGGACTTCCGAGACCTCAATAGAGCATCTCTCAAAGATCATTACCCGCTTCCTTCAATGGAACAAATATTGCAGGTAGTATCCGGTTCAGAGAGATTCTCTCTCCTAGATGGCTACTCAGGGTATAATCAGGTGATGGTGAAAGAAGAAGACCAATTCAAGACAGCCTTCACAACTAAATGGGGCACATATGCTTACAAGAAGATGTCATTTGGGCTGTCCAACGCTGGTGCTACCTTTCAAAGGGCAATGGACATGGCATTCAAAGGCTTGATCAACAAGATAGTGCTGATATACCTTGATGACATCACTGTATTCTCCAAAAATGCAGCAGACCATCTCTTTCACCTCAGGCAAGTGTTTCAGAGGTGTAGAAAGTTCGGAGTATCTTTGAACCCCAAGAAGTGCATCTTTCTTGCACATGAAGGAAAAGCTCATAGGCCATATTGTCTCCAAAGAGGGTGTGATTGATCCAGAGAGGTTGAAGCCATAAGAGCACCGCCTTTGCCATTGTCAGTCTGATAAGGCTCTTCAAAGTTTCTTGGGAAGGATCAATTTTGTCCGCAGGTTTATCCCAGATTTTGCAGCCCTTGTCAAGCCCATCACCAAAATGTTAAAGAAGAGCATGGCTTTTAAGTGGACAGCAGAAGGCAAGGAGAGTTTTGAAGCAATCAAAGAAGCTATCTCTCAAGCACCAACTCTCATCAACCTAGACTTCTCCAAGGATTTCATCCTCTATGCATTTGGAGGTGATGACACTATTTCTACCATTCTGGTACAGCAGAACAAAGATAATGATGAGCAGCCGATTGCCTTTTTTTAGCAGAGCCTAGATGAGCTGCGAGGTGAGGTACTCTTTTATTGAAAAGCATGTACTTGCAAAGAATCGAAGCTTGAAGAAATTCAAGCATTTAGTCTCAAACAACAAGGTCAGATTCTTTGGTCTCACATCTTTGGAGTTAAGGACTTCCTCCTCAACAAGGATTTGAATGAGAAAAGGCGAGGTTGGATCACCCGTGTCATGGAGTATGACATTGAGATGAGATCACCAAGGTGGTAAGAGGAAAGGACTGTGTGAGCAGCTAGTTTTAGGAAGCAAAAGGAAGTACGCAACGAAGAAGAAGTTTTTTGATGATCCGGGACAGCCATGAGCCAAGTGGCAATCATGAAGAAGACAATGCTTCCCCATTCCTTCTGGACCCAAGGTATTATGCACTTCCTAGAGTGAGGCGGTTCCCCGAGAGATGAACAAGTCCCAAAGGAGACACTTGGATTACGAGGTTGTCCCGTATGCCATTGTTGATGGAGTTTTGTTCAAAAAAAGATGTAAATGGAGTCTTTGTTGAGATGCATTAGCACAGTCGATTCAAAGGGTATTGGGAGAGTTTCATGGTGGACCGGTGGTGGCCATTTTGCGCCAAGATTTACTGACTCTAAAAATTATGAAGGCTGGTTATTATTGGCCTAAAATCTTCAAAGCAATTGCTACGCATGGATCAAGAGGTGTAAGAATTGTGCATTCTTCATAGGAAAAGAGAAGTTTGTTGCCCTTCCATTGCATCCAATCTCAGTTGACCAGCCATTCATGCAATGGGGTTTGGACTTCATTGGAGTCATTAATCCCAATTCAAGCCAAGGGCATAAATGGATTTTGACAGCCACCGACTAGTTCACCAAATGGACAGAATCAGTAGCACTCAAAGAGGTAAATGAGTCTAGCATCTTAGACTTTTATGAGGGAATAACAACCAGATTTGGTGTACCTGCCACAATAATCTCTGATAATGCATTGGCATTCATTGGATCTAAGGTGACTGAGTGGGCTGTCAAGAACGGTATTTACCTAAGCACTTCATCAAACTATTACCCTCAAGGTAATGGCCAGGCCGAGTCTACAAACAAGAACTTGTTGAGGATCATTAAGAGAACTCTTGATGAGAATCAGAGGTCTTGGCATACCAAGCTGAAATCAGCCTTATGGGCTGATAGGATCACTCCCAAAAGATCCACAGGTAACTCTCCATTTAGGCTTGTCTATGGAAGAGAGGCAATCTTGCCCATGTCACTTGAGTTGCCAACATTGGAACTCATGAAGTAGCTGGAGTTACTTGAATTTGAGCCCATGGAGGTGAGGTATGCAGAGTTGATGGAGGCTGCAGGAGATCGAAATCGGGCATCCCAATGCAATGGAAAAGGATCAAGCTTTGATAAAAAGACCTTCGATAGGAAGGCCAAAGATAGATCTTTTCAAGTTGGAGATCTAGTGTTGAAATGGGATGTGGACGAGCAAAACCGGGAAGGCATTCAAAATTTGATGTCATTTGGAGTGGCCCATACATGGTCACGAAGTGCAAGAAAAGCAATGCTTTCAATTGGCCTCATTGGATGGTGAAGAGCTGCGAGAATCCAAAGTAAATGGAATCTATCTCAAACATTATTCTTGAAAATAAAAGGTTCACCCTTGTAAATATTAGCCTAGATTTCAATTCCTCTAAGTGCGTATGCACATTGTCTTGTTGTAGTTAGGTTTCAGTTTCCCTAAGTGCTTTGGCGCAAGTTTTATCGCTCCTAGATTGAGTTTTTACAGTTCAACGTGCTCTCGTAGAGGAGTTGCGCAACATCGAGCTCATTTCGAGTTATTGCTTATGACTCCATGCCCAATGGATCGCTAAAAGGCCACTAATCTTCTACCTAGTAAGCAAGTGACCCCGAAAAGTCACCAAATTGCTATCCAATTTTCACCCCCCAGAGTTAATTTGATAACATGCATCAGAGTTTTTAGTTCCAAGCAAGTAGATTGATTCGGGAGAAAATTGTGAAATTGGCTAAGTCTGCTCAAAGCCACCTTTGGGGACAGATTCGGATCTCAGAAAAGCCTCAGGTGTGGCCCAAGCAAAAAGGGACATACGGGACAAATGGACGCGAAATGCCCGAATCGGTGAAAGAAAGAAAATTTGTCAAGTCCTTTCACGGGAGCAAGCGGGACAAGAGTGCGCGGAGGACGCGAACCGGCCGAATCGGGCGAATCGGAAGAATTTGTCCCAGACAGCACTGGGACATTTGGGACAAAGGGACGCGTGGGACGCGGATAGCTGAAGGAGCCGAAAGCCAATCAGATCAGCGCCACGTGTCACCGGCAGAAAAGGGACATGGAAGCCCATTTCGGGCGGATCGGAGGATTCTGTCCCGTGAAGCACTGGGACATCCGGGACAAAAGGACGCGGTGGATGTGAAAATCTAGCAGGCCCGTAGACAAATCACAGCATGACACGTGTCGCCGAGGAAAAAGGTCCAAAAGTCAAAGGGGCGAGTTTTCGAGCACTTATCCGAACCAATGAAATAGTGCCACATGTCCAAGTTTAAGGGGCCCACGAGAAAAGCCCGCGAAAAGGTGGAGAGAGAAAATTGCTCAATGAACTAGAGCCTGCCACGTGTCACCCGGATGGCAGAGCGTGGGAAAAGAATTTAAAAATCCATTTTATTGTTTTGTGCCCTAAATCTTGAGATCATCATATCTTTCGATCAGAGCTCGGATTTGCACGTTCTTTATATCAACTGGAAAGATGTTGAAATTCTCTACATGATTAGGATCAATCTTGCATTTTTGTGTAGTTTGGAGGAGAAAATTAAAAAAATGTCTCGACGCGTTGTGATAGACGAAGTAATGCTTCAACAACCAACTTTAATGCGGCGAGATGACTCGCCGCTCTGTTAGGCTGCTCGCCGTTTCTTTAGGATCCGCCGCTACATCATAATGAGATGATTTTAAATGCTACCAAGAAGTGGTTGGGGTAGATTCTGGATTTCCTCTCTCTTCCTCTCTCATTTCTTGATATATATTGTAAAGAAGAGCTCCTTTAAGGGGTCAGACATTCTTGTTTTGCATCCTCCCCTTCCTCGCTTGCAAGAGAAATTGTGGAGCTTTCAAACCTCCCATATGGGTTGTAATGCCAGTCTTTTTTTTTGCCTCTTGGCCACCTTTATGATATCTTTATATCGACTCTTGAGCAATAATATATGTGTTGTGATTGACTCTCGACCCTCTCTCATGTATTCATTGCTCTCATTTTGATCTCTTATTGCAGTTTGGTTACTGTGCATGGTTTTTGTATTGCATCTATGTGGTACTGTGTTAAATTTGCAAAGCGAGTGTCTAACATTCCTCGTGCATCACCTTTGTAGTTAAGGTTTTATTCTATGCATTTTCTTACCCTGTCTCCTTGGCAAGTTAGATTAGGTTTTAGCAAACCCTCTGCATTTTTGTGTGCATCTCAACAGAGGAATAGGAACCAAACCTTCTCTGGAGAATCTTTTCTCTTCTTTACAAGTCCCACACTTGGAGACAGGATTCCATGTTGTGCAATCACACTGGATGCACGAACATCAACCTAGAAGCTCGATTTGCATCCGGGTGTCTTTGTGAGTCTGCGCAACAGGTCCCATACCCTATTCTTGTAGCTCCTCAGAAAGTCGTTCTTTGTAGCATGTTGTCCTCTAACTTGGTTGACGATTAGCTCGCTATCCCGAACACTGCAAGTTATTTATCCCTTTTTTCCTAGCCCAATGAAGTCCATGAATCAAGGCCCCATATTCATTGGTGTGTTGTTTGAACAAGAAAAGCTGGAAACGAAAAGCTAAATAATATTTGATGCCTTGAGGTGAAACAAGCATGGCTCCACCTCCTACGCCTTGCCTACTCCTTGATCCATCAAAAAACTACTACCATACCTCATTTTCATCATTATGGCTTGGCTTGGTGATGCTAGGAGCAGTTGATTTTCTTCGTGTATACAATAGACTCCCACTCAGATTCTTCTACTTCTTGATAGGGATCAAAAGCATGTATGTTGTTTGCCCATTCATCAAGAGTTAGGTGCGTGATACTTCCAACCTTGGTGTCACCTCATCGATTACTAGGGTGATCTTCTTGATCAAATCTTTGAGCAATTGGCATTAATCGACTTGGAGTGTAAGGCTCAATATGGAAGTTTACTGATAGGTTCGGACCTAATTAGCCTTAGTCCCATACCTTGTTCTAAATAAAGCATGTGAGACCAATCAACAAACAAATACCCCCAATCTTGTTTGTGAAGTCCTTGACAAGCAAAGGGCAAAGAGTGGTGGAAGGTCTATGATTGATATATCTTGTAAGACAACAACATTTGGACATGCATGCGAGGTAAGACTCAAGTTTTTAATCACTCGATTGTTGCTTATTGTTGTCCCATCCAATTGCACTACCCCTTTAGATATTACTTCATATTGGAGACCAGTGATGATCGGCTATTTGCTTGGGCATCACCGAGCTACTTGCCCGGAATCAATCATGCAATTGTGTACTAGTTTATCCCCAATGATTAATGAAACATAGAAAGGAGAGGGCTTGACATTTTACCTTGTTGCCCTCCATGGCTTCCTTCAGTGGCGGCATTTGTAAGCACTTTGTCTTGCATCTAAACCTCGCTTGATTGAAGTTGTCCAATCCTTCATGGCAACTTGCAGAGATCTCTTTGTCTGGGATGGATAGGGATTCCCACATTGATATATTGACGTTAGTCTTCTTCATCTGTTCAATGATACTGAATGGGGATGAAGTATCCTTTTGTTGTCCCTTGGTTTTTACACTTACTCCTTGTACGTGGCGGAAGCAATTGGCATTTGAGTTGGCCTAGGTGTTGTTCTTGGCTACCCTTGTGTATTTGAAACTGGACTCTGCTTGCTTGATTGAGAGCACCATTGAAACACATGGATTGGTTATGAAGCTCGTTGCATGGAAAGCACCAATCATATTCTTGGGCCATGTTATTACGTGTTGGCACTAATGCCTTAGAGGCGAGATATGACATTTGGATTATAGGGGTGGAATGGTCTATTGGCGGGAGGCCTTACTTGGCTTCGATTTTGATTCATATTTGCGGCTGAGTTGGTGACATATTTTGTTGGTATGGGGGCCTAGCTTTGTATCTGTGCTTGAGGCGATACGGTCTAGCACTTTGAGCTTCTTTGTCTTTTGATAGTAACTTGACTCATTTCCCAAATTTTCAATTGTTTCATGACCTCTTGGAGTTCATTTGAAGCACTAGAGGATGAAGTAGAAGTTTCGCTTGAACTTTGATTTCTAGGGGTGGGAACAAGAGCCAAAGTGGGTGCTTGACTAGTGCTTGGATTTTCTAAGTTTGGATACAAGGGCATGGGAGGCCTAGGAGCCAGTTTACCAACTTGAATAAGACAGTTTTCGGCTCTAATGGCAATACTATAAGCAGCAAGTAAGGTTGTGCCTCCCATAGATTGAATTAACATAGAAATATATGAATTCAAAGCTTTAAGGTAATATAGAAAAGCACCTTCATTGTTGGCCGACCGCCTGGAATCCTATCCCAAGACCTTTGAAATCTGAAGTTGAAGTCAGTCAGCTACTCGTTGGGGGCTCTCTTGATAGTTGTCAGCTGCTCCAAAAGAGACAAGTTGTCTCCCTTCTCTCCAAATTGCTCATGAAGTGCAATACATAGCTGATTCCAGTTTGTGATAGAACCACTCCAAGGCTCCTAAACCATTGCAATGCTTTACCCTTGAATGAAGATGCCAGTAATTTGTGACCACTTACATTTCATTGATTTCATGGATTGCACAAAGGTTAGCAATATCTTTAACATGATCACTGGAGTAGTTTGATTTTCTCAAGTGAAGTAAGGAATGTTCTTCAAGGTGCATGATAGGGCTGGATGTTGTGCATTGAGAGCAAGTGGGCATTGCACTGTGAAGTTGACGTAGGGGTTGTTACGAGCCATTCTAATTGGTCTTAAAACCCTTGTATCTTGAATGAAAGGCACTGTCGGTGGAGTTGAGAGAGTTCTGTTTGGTGGAGATGGAGACCTTTGAATCCTTCTTCCTCTTTGCCTTCTTCTTGGAGATAACTGAGTATTCAAACAACACTTCTTCTTCTCCAACTCTTGACCTTGTGGTGATTCTTCTCATGAGTTTTCGTGCTGCACTTGCTTGCTGAAACCAGTTGATTCTTCCCTTGGAGTCACCGGATATGCGAGATAATAGCTCTTATAAGCAAGAAAAACCACAGCAGATGCATATCAACTTTGCTGCAATAAAAATGAGACCTCTAGTGTCCCCCACCGTGCGTGCCAAAATTGTTGTTGCGAGACTCACGGCACCCCGGATGCAAATCGGGCTTCTAGGTTAATGTTCGGGCATCCGGTGTGATTGCACAACATGGAATCCTTTCTCAAGCGTGGGACTTATAAAGATGAGAAAAGATTCTCCAGAGAAGGTGGTTCTATTCCTCTGTTCGAGATGCACACACAAAAAATGTAGAGGGTTTGCTAAAACCTAATCTAACTTGCCAAGGAGACAGGGTAAGAAAATGCAGAATAAAACCTAAACTACAAAGGTGATGCCACGAGGAATGTTAGACACTCATTTTACAAATTTAACACAGACCACATAGATGCAATACAAAAACCATGCATGTGTAACCAAACCGTAATAAGAGACCAAAATGACGACAATGAATACATACAGAGAGGGTCGAGAGTCAATCACAACACATATATTATTGCTCAAGAGTCGATACTGAGCATACATTACGGTGGCAAGAGGCAAAAATGCGGCATTACAACCCATATGGGAGGTTTGAAAGCTCCACAATTTCTCTTGCAAGCGAGGGAAGAAGGGAGGATGCAAAACAAGAATGTCCGACCCCTTAAAGGAGCTCTTCTTTACAATATATATCAAGAAATGAGAGAGGGAAGAGAGAGGAAATCCAGAATCTACCCCAACCACTTCTTGGTAGCATTTAAAATCATCTCATTATGACAGAAGCGGCGGATCCTAGCAAAATGGCGGGCTGTCTAACAGGAGCGGCGAGCTATCTGCTGCATTAAAGTTGGTTGTTGAAGCATTACTTCTATCTATCACCACGCGTCAGAGACATTTTCTTAATTTTCTCCCTCCAAACTGCACCAAAATGTGAGATTAATCCTAGAATCATGTAGATAATTTCAACATCTTTCCGTTGATATAAAGAACATGCAAATCCGAGCTCTGGATCGAAAGATACGAAGGTCTGAAGATTTAGGGCACAAAACAGGTGAAAACAGATTTTTAAATTTCTTTTCCCGCGCTCTGCCATCTAGACGACACGTGGCAGGCTCTGGTTCGCTGAGAAATTTTCTCTCTCCACCTTTTCGCGGGCTTTTCTTGTGGGCCCCTTAAACTTGGACACGTGGCACTATTTCATTGGTTCGGATCAGTGCTCGAAAACTCACCCCTTTGACCTTTTGGACCTTTTTCCTTGGCGACACGTGTCATGCTGTGATTTGTCCACGGGCCTGCCGGATTTTCGCGTCCACCGCGTCCTTTTGTCCCGGATGTCCCAGTGCTTCACGGGACAGAATCCTCCGATCCGCCCGAAATGGGCTTCCTCGTCCCTTTTCTACCGGTGACACGTGGCGTGATCTGATTGGCTTTCGGCTCCTTCGGCTATCCGCGTCCCGCGCGTCCCTTTGTTCCACTTGTCCTTGCTTGAGTTTTCTGTTGGCCGATCCGGCCGGTTCGCGTCCTTCGTGTCCATTTGTCCCAAATGTCCCAGTGTTGTCTGGGAAAAATTCTTCCGGTTCGCCTGATTCGGCCGGTTCGCGTCCTCCGCACACTCTTGTCCCGCTTGCTCCCAGTAAAGGACTTGGAAAAATTTTCTTTCTTTCGGCCGATTCGGGTATTTCGCGTCCATTTGTCCTAGATGTCCCTTTTTTGTTTGGGCGCTGGAGGCTTTTCGGCTGATCCGCGCCTTCCAGCGTATAATTGTTCCTATTGTCCCATAGGTGGCCTTGAGCGCAGGACTTAGCCAATTTACGATTTTCCCCGAATCAATCTACTTGTTTGGAACTAAAAACTCTAATGCATGTTATCAAATTAACTCGGGGGTGAAATTTAGATAATGATTCCCTTTCATTAACTTAGTTTGATTTATTCACATGCACACATCTTGCACTTGTCCTAGAGTAGGTAAGATGTTCTCCACACTCCTTGAATCTTTTTTTTCTCTGAGTCTCCCAGTGAGCCTATTGTGGAAAACAATTCCAAGGTATTTGTACTCTTCCACTATTTCTAGTGGGCTACCATAAAAAATAAACGTAACTTGTTGCTTCTTCCTTTTTAAGGAAAAAATCATGACTTTGGTCTTGCTAGTGTTCACTTGCATCCCAACCTCCTGGCAAAAGAGTTCTAAGGCCCTCAAATGTGCTCTTAAATCATGGGCAGTTTTTGCAATTAGAATAAGGTCATCTGCATATAAAAGTAGCTTCACCACATAGCCCACCAGTTGGATATCACCCCCATTTGTTTTGTTTAACCATTCCTCTAGTTTATCTATGTATAAACCAAGCAAAGTAGTCAAATACAACTTTCATGAAATACATACAAATCTTTTATAGCATCCATGTCAAGTTAACTAGCCGTCAAAAGCTTAATCCACAAAGGTAACAATGCTCTACATGATTTGATGATGAAAATTGAGCCTCTATAATTGCAAGTACGATGGTGGAAATGCTTACTTCATTAACAAGGACCACCTTTACAACAACTTTTTGATAGGATAATGGCTTTAATAAAATGGTAAAGGTTGTTTTTAAGGTCACATTTGAGTTGGATGCCAATTTGGCATGTGATCTATTGTGAAAGTCTACAAAGAATTTATTTGTATTTACTTTATTTATTGTTCAAATTTATGACATTGGTTTCATCACCACATGACCAAGCTCAAGAGTAAATCAAACCTTGGCAATCCACCTAAACAACGAGAGAAAAGTAATGCCAACAAAGAAAACAATGTAGTTCCACCTTACACCCTCTTAGATCCTATACTTTGAAATTCCCTTTTCCAGGTTGAAGCGAAAATCAAAGAACTCGCACAAATCCAAATAGTAAACTAAAGAAAACTAAATTAAATTCCCAACCCATACCAACATGTTGTTAAAAAAACAAATTATGATAGAAATCAGCTACAAACTTGTTGGAAATAATTTATAAACCCTTCAAAATAATATTCTTCAAATTTGGAAATGATTACAAGAGAAAAACACCATAAAATACATCATTTTTAGCAATTTAATATCGGTTGGAAAGTTCACGATAAGGGGGTAAGCATTAAAATGAAAGCATTTAGAGAACAAATTTGGAAGGCTCCTAATGATGATTTTCTCAAGCTGAACTTCGATGGTGCAGCTAGAAATAATCCGGGTGGGTGGTGTTGGTGGTGTTTTTAGGAACTCTACGGGTCAACCCATTTTGGGCTTTGCGAAGCTCTTGGAAAGTGCTCCAACAACTTTGTTGAAGCCAAAGCTCTTTGGCGAGGATTGCAAATAGCTAAGCAAAAAGGTTGGGATAAATTATACATTGAGGGTGACTCTCAGATTATCATCAATGCAATAAAAAAGGTCAAATTAACCATTGGCAGCTGATTGGTATTGTTGACGATTGTCGAACTCTCATTGGGACATTCTCAATTGCTCACACCTTCAGAAGCGCTAATAGAGTGGCCAATAAACTCGCTAATATTGGAGTGGACCTTAACACTAAGTAGGGAGCCCAAAAAAATTTACTCCTTCAACCTAATGAGTTGAAAGTTGTTGTGGGTGGATTAATTGAAAAGGATGGTAATTATATTAATAGTAAGGTGGCGGTGAAGGGACAACACAATTGTCATTCCTTTTAAGTGCCATATTTTGTGATGATCTTCCCACCTCCTATGGGCTTTAATAGGCATTACTTCGCACGATTTGGCATGTGGGTGGCCGCTGCGAAGGGTTTTATAATCCTAGCAGTGGTGCTTCGGTCATCTCATTCTTTGCTCTGCAATTTTGAAACATGGCTTGTTAGGAATATGGAGAAAGGCAAAGGTATTTTCGGCCTTGCCAAACACACCAGAGGCAGCCATGGAAGGGACACGACCATGAACATTGTGCATAAGATGAATGACAACTCTGATACACAAGTATTCGCTGGAAGATGTGCATTTCTCTTTCCTTGGGTTGGTTAATGATTTAAAGTTGAGGCAGCTGCTTAACGTTGGTCGTCTTCTTGATAAGGGTACCAGAGTAACGACCAAGGAGGCTTTGGAATTACGGTAAAGTAAACTAAAAGTACCATAATTGCGGTTGTGGAGGAAGTGGTAAAATTCATGGGGATCTTGGATAGTCTATGGCTAGATTGGATACTCTCAAAGTTGCACAAATAATTGGGGTTCAAACCATCTGCTTTAGGAGCCAGCAATTCATTTTCCATTCACGAGGATATGGACCAGTTGGGTCTTGACATTGGGATCGGTCTAGAGCAGATCTGGTTGCTCATGAAGGCTCTTATCTTTGAAGAGTGTCACACGGGGAAAGAAATTGGACGTTATTTGCTTAATGTTGAGTATTCATCTTGTGACAAGTTTGAATATTTTAAATCCATTAAGACTAGCGGCCTTGGTCATTGAAGAAGATGCTCGTAATCCGGTGGAGCCCACGGTTGAAGTCTCTAGCTCTTCGGAGAAAAGAACTAATTCTCTAGTTTCCTATCTTAGTATAGATATAATGTAATAGGTTGTTTTTGTATGCAACACCAATCTGGGTTGCCTTAACTTGCTACTAGTACCTATTTTTTCAGGTTTTTTTTTGATACTCTGATCACTATTATTAATATAGTTGGGCTTAATGCCCTTTTTTGAATTATCAAAAAAATCTATCGGTTGGAAAGTATTTAACAATGGTACTAAATACTCTTACAAATATCACTAGAAATGAATGATTTCAAGCCCCAAATTGAAGTAAAAATGAAGATTCCGATTACGAAAATAGGAGGAACACAATTATGGATGAATTTGAGGTTGGCATGCCCTAAAATACCCCAAACTCCACCTTAGGGCATGTCGTGCCCTTGGGAAGGGTTGGAAATGCCTTCAAAACTAAATACAAACGCCTTATGAGATCACCCTTTTGCAAGCTTGAGGGGTTTCATCCTCAAACCACCCCACTATTGAGAGGTTTTATTCTCAACAGGTCTTCCAAAAGGGTTTTTGTCTTCAATGGATGAGAGAGAGAAAAACGTGCTCCAACTCTAAGAGAATAAATTCCAAAAGTGGCATAAAACTCTTCCAATCCAAAGACTTATTTAAATAGCTAAAGGTGGAGCCAAAAACCAAATAATATCCTCTAAAGAGGACCAACCTCCTTGGGGACATAATAGTTCCTTTTTCTTTTATTTTTCAATTGGTTTTTCTCCTTTTTCCCAGCCGACTTGATTTGTACTTAGAAAATTATTTTAAAATAATGTAAAGCTCACAAAAACAATTGATAATCATCACATTAAGTGGAATGGGCCCAAGGACTTAAAAGGAACTAGCATTGAGAAGAAGACATGACAGTCCTCCCCTCCCAAAATTGCCTGCCCTCAAGTAATTGCAAACTTGGATGTTCCAATAATCTAGATCATGTGCTTGAAAAATGAAAGAGCTCTTGTTAAAACATGCTCATATGTCCAAGTACCATCATAATATGATAACCAAAACATCTAAATCCCATAGTTGTCAAGTGTAACAACCTCCACCAAAAATTATCATGGTGTCTACTCCATCCATCACCCACATCTATATGTTCCACCTCAATGAAGCCTTCTACCAAAAGCATGAAAACATTTTTCATACACTTCCTTAAGGCCAAGGGCAGCTACAAGTGATCACAATTGTGTTCCCGAGGTACCCATTTGTTCTTCTCTTATGATGAAGGATCCCATACACTTGTGTTATGACTCTAGACTCGAGATCCATTGGGTCCCATAATGTTATCATGGGCTAATCCCTCTAAAGCATGGTGCAACACAACTTGCATGTAAGTTGGAAACAAGTCATAATAGCCACAAGCTACTTGGAATTCCATCCAAATTAACCATGTAAGGAAACCCTCTTAAATTACACAAGTGTACAAGTGTTCATGACTGGGAATATTATGACCAACACTATAGAAATGATATAAATATGACAAACCCATGTAAGATTCAGTAATGTGATTGATGTAGAAGTGGTAGGTAGCCATACAAGGACTGAAAACTCTCCATCTTTAGCTGCAATCCCATATGCTCCACCATTTACTTGGGTGGGAAACAAACTCATTTGCTCTTCCTTTTTATACTCGTACTGCACATGGAGAAAACTTATTAAGGAAAACAAGGGTTCTCATTATCGCTTCTTCATGCCTTATAGACATGAAGGCCATTTCCCTCTCATTTCTTATAACCATCTCATAATCTCCCCTCAAGTTATGAATGTCTGAAAACTCAATCATGTTGTCCCAAAACACAGCCCCACAACCTTCCATTTCCTTCTCCAAACTCATAGTGAAAGTGGATGGAAACTCTATTACCATTGTCAACAAAGTGAGGAGAGGGTTGGAAATGTTGCGCAGACAGAAGGTGAAAGGATGGTACAACAACCGCCCCACTAAAAACCCTTCATTAAATTTTGCAATGATAATGTTATGGGGGCTTGTAACATTCCATTGACTGAAATTTCTCCCAATGACTGATAATTATTCCATTTCACAAGTGTCCTCATTTGTGTATCGCAAACAAAGTATCTAGGAAACTAGAAATGTTGATAACAAAAGTACAAATATTTGTGACAACATGCTTTAAAACACATTAGTCAAAGCGACTTCTACTTACATTCATACCACCAATGACATGCTAAATTATAATGCTTCGGACAACAAGATAACATCTATCTTGCTCACTTATCAACACAAAATTCATGAACTCAACATCAACCCCTATTGAAGGACTTCTTCTAAAAGCATGTGCATTAATTAGAAGCATTTCTATGAAGTGACTGTTGTTTTAAAATTGAAAGTGTAGGGGTTATCTTACCATATGTTTCCGTTGGTCTTTCCTTCTAAAAGTTCTCTTCATCCTCATTTTTCTAGAAACTTGAGGAGCTCGATAGTCATTCCTTGAAGCACAACCTTTTGACCATCAAGTTTGAATCTTAACTCCATCGTTTGATAGTTTTGGGTAAATTCATCCAAAGAATACAACCATTAAACCATAAGCACTAAACCTTACTCTTTAATACCAACAACATACAAATATCCATTTACCTTTTGCCTTCCTAAAGCGATATTTGGATGTTAGATTATTTTAATGCGTAGGATGAAAAACTTATCGGCAATGCAAATATTATAATTATGAGCTCTATCCTCTCTAGATTCTAAAATATCAATCAAATCCCAAAATTTCATATACAAGCAATTTGGAACTTATATGAAAGTGTCCATGTGCCCTTTGCCACTTAAATTGTTCTTGATTCTATCACCATTTTCATTATGTTTTTCATGATGACCACCAATCTGAAATGAATTAGTAGGGAGAAACAAATCCGCAACACTTTCATACCTTCAATTGTCCAAAACTTGCTCACCTTCCTTTTCAGATGAAGAATGATTGAGATATCTTCAGCATCTCCATCCTTGTGACTCAAAATTTCTAAGTTAGGAATAATATTATCTTTCCTCTTATACCCTTCATATTCAACAAGTGAAGCCTTTTCACCTTGACTTCATTCATACTTTTTTGACACATGTATGGAGCATCTTCATAGTTCTTACTAGAGTCATAAACATCATTAACTTGCTCCTTATAAGTTACTATTCTAAAAATTCCAGCCAATTGAAAATC
This sequence comes from Taxus wallichiana var. yunnanensis, assembly GCA_018340775.1. Taxonomy (NCBI): domain Eukaryota; kingdom Viridiplantae; phylum Streptophyta; class Pinopsida; order Cupressales; family Taxaceae; genus Taxus; species Taxus wallichiana. The sequence goes on from CM031239.1 coordinate 194,019,445, forward strand.
CACGTTATCAACTGGTAAAGCTCTTTTCTCATGTGTGTGCCCTTCAACATGGTCTTCTTGGGACTCCACCTCAAAACCATCTTGTAGATCTAATTTTTCTTTTTCCGGTTCATGCCCCATGATTTCTTCCTTGACCTCTTGAGGTATTGATGTATCTACTCCTTTTGTTGGTTCTTTTTCTTCTTTCAAGAGAAACCCTTTTGGGTTTATCTCCTTAGCATATTCTTATGGTCTAGGGTTTAGGGCATCTTCATCCCCTTGTTATAACCATAAAATGTGGAGAGTGTCATCTTCCACAAAGCATGTTGAAGATCCTTTTGTGCCACTTCAAATATAGGTTTGGGCCTTGATCTACCCTTGGTTACTCTTATGAACTCCACTAGTGAAATGGCATCACAAATTTCTTTTAGAAGAGCCATATAATCCTCATAGTTGGCCACAATGTTGTGACCCACTAAATGGCATGTATCAACCTCTAGAATGACTTCTTCCCTTGGGAGGAAGGTAGATTGAAAAGGCTGGCGACATATTCAAAATTTGACTCTTGGGGTTGCCTTGCATTATGAACCCCTAACGAACTACCCTTGTCATTGTGAAGTCTTGGCTCATGAGTATTTTTCAAGGTTCGGGATAGCAAATCCATCGTGCATGCCAATATTTCTTACCATTTGATGATTCTATAGATCTTGGCCTTTTTGGAACCCTTTTTGGCCATGTTATGCCCTTCAAGTAATTGATCGATTTATTCTTCTCTCTCCTTTGATAGTAGATGTATTCTTTGTCACCATCTTGAATGAATACCTTCAAGTTGGAAGATCTTTCTCTCGACACCATTGTAATGCCCCTTTTCCAACTTGAAATTGAAAATCAAAGAACTTGCACAAATCCAAATAAAAAGCTCAAGCAAACTGAAATTAAATTCACAAACCTAGTAGCAGAGTTATAAATATATATTTTATAATAGAAGTCAGCTACAAACTTGTTGGAAATAATTTAGAAACCCTTAAAAATAATATTCTTCTAATCTAGAAATGATTGCAAGAGAAAAGCACAAAAAAATATCATTTTTACCAATTTAATATCAACGAGAAATTAATTAAGAATAGTAGTGAATACCCTTACAAATATGGATGGAAATGAAGCATTTCAAGCCCTTAATTAAAGGACAAATGAAGATTTTAGTTGCTAAAAATAGGAGGAACACAATTATGGTTGAATTTGAAGTTGTCGTGCACTAGAATACCTCAAACTCCACTTTAGGGCAATTCGTAGCTCTTGAGAAAGGCTGGAAATGACCTCAAAACTGAATACAAACTCCTAAAGAGATCACCTTGTTGCAAGCTTGAGGGATTTCGTCCTAAATGCAGCCCACTTTTGAGAGGTTTCATTCTCAATAGGTCTTCCAAGAGAATTTTTGTCCTCAATCGATGAGAGAAATCAAAATTTTCTCCCACTCTAAGAGAATAAATTCTAAAAGCAACATAAAACTCTTCCAAACCAAACGACCCCTTTAAATATCTAGAGGTGTCGCTACAAACCAAATAGAATCCTCTAAAAAGAAACGACCTCCTTGGGGACATAATAATTCATTTTTTCTTTTATTTTCCAATTGGTTTTTCTCTTTTTGCCATTCGAGCTAACTATACTTAGAAAATTACTTTAAAATTATGCAAATCTCACAAAAACAATGAAAATCATGACATTAACTTCCCTTTCTCAATTCATTTTAGCCCGCATGAATTGGAGTGGGCCCAAGGTCTTCAAAAGGAACATGCATTGAGAAGGGGGCATTACATACTTCCTTGATCTAGAACATAACATCTTGTGGGCAAGAAAAAAACTTCAATAGAAAATGACACCATGAAAAAATAGGTGATCATGTATCGTGGTTTCAACATAAGCGATATATGGTTTTATCTTATCATGTGGTTTTAGCATAAACATTATATGGTTGTATCTAATAATGTTTCATGTGGAAGTTGCACAAGTAATCATTTGAATTTTCCAAAATCTTCTCAATGCTAATGGGAAAAATTATATATATGGCTTGACCACTATTAAAAAGATCATATGACTATATAGTATTGTTGTTGTTCAATTCTATACTAGTGAGGAACATTTGAGATCCTTCAAAGTTGGATAGAAACAACTTTCCCTTACCATCAAGAACTATTTAGATGATCTTACATGACTATAAGTGGTGGATCATCAAAAGGCTAATGATTGCATTATGTTTGAAAGGTAACATATTAAATGGGTGGATATATACTATTGCGTAAGATAGTGATTTGTGACTCCCCACCTTCGTGATGCTTTTGTCCTTATCCTTGTAATGGTGTAGTGTGGTATTCTATATGGATGTCTTTTAGGAAATTTTATTTTACGAGATCATATATTTCTTAGTGAGATCCATGACTATCCAAAATGGGCCCCTCTCTCTTATTTTTGGTTACATCTAGGTCTCAACTTTCATAAATGAGAGTTTATATTGAGTGTTTCTTGTAGTTTCGATGGTATGGACAACCTCATTCATGACTACTTCTAGAGGTCGATTTAATAACCTCTAATGAACACTTTAGATACATGTAGCTTTGATTCTAAAGGGGCTCACTTCCATTCGAGAATATTTTGTTGATTGGTGTTTCACTCCACCTTCATCTTTTTTTGTTGTTTGCATTGATGGTGAGTCATACCTTGATCTATATATGAATATTTTCAAGAAACTATTGTTTTGCTATGGTCTTACTTATAGGAAATTTTAATGTCAATAATGGGAGCTATTGAACGACTATATTTTAATTGAATGAGGATGAACTATATATTCATGTGTTATATACAAAGTATATTGGCCGTAGTAGAGAATCTCAAGTGATGACATGAACTCAATCCACTCATAACTTATGTGAGGAACCTTCTTCAATTGGATGACTAATGATGCATGCGCATCCAAGGGGTAGAAGGATTCTTACATCACTAAAAAAATAGGGATATGTTTGAGTAGACTATGGTGTGTTTTTTCCTTTGTGGCATGGTTGAAGTTGATCTATAGGAAGTATCAACATTCCAAAAATCAAGGACATCAAAGAAGATAAGTTTCAAGAATCCACGTGGTTCCAAATGAGGTGGTCAAGACTCTTGATTGTCACTAGATCGGGTAATGGTTGCATCTATTCAATACCTAAAAGTGATAATTTTGGTGTAGAGGAAAAAACAACATGGTCATGCATCAAAAGATTGTGATTGCATATTTGGATTCTCATGAGGTAAGTTATGTAATTTCAAAAATGGAATTGGATTTCAAGTTCATGAGGTAAGTGTATGGCTGTTATAAGTTAATTGGTTTTACATAGTAGTAAAATCAGCAATGCAATTTTGCAAGCTTCGAGTGGTGAATTTGAAACTTCCGGCCTACATAAAGTGGTGATTTTGAAACCACGAGAATAGTAGAATGTGATTGCATATTTGGATTTTCCTCATAAATTTTTTTCTTAAAAAGGCATTGGAGTGTGATTTAGTATGCAAAAATTTGTTATCTAGAAGTTTGAAGCGTTTTATATAGTAGCAAACTCGTCATGGAAAATTTTCAAGCTTAAACGGCGTTTGCATAAAATCTTCAATCTATATAAATAAACGGTTTCACCACCACCTGAAATTTTTTTGAAATCTGTCATGATAGTTATGCAACAATTGTTCTATGTAAAACAATGGTTTCACCCATTGTGACTGCAAAATAATATCATGGCCCACAATGATTCTCTCTCTTCTTGAGCATTTCAAGGTTCTTGGGAGATCAAAAATACACTCGAGAATGTCAAGAATTGACCGGAAGAATTCAAATTCTTGCATTGGGAGCTATTTTGGAAACAATGGGGAAAGTAAAAGATCAAGGAAGCTCTTGCAAGAAGGAGAAGGATCTTGTTAGGAGGTTGCAATCCATAACTAAACAAAAATTGTAGTGAATCCATTAAGGTATCATACTATAAAATGGGTATCATCTTCATGTATGTTTTTAACAATCAATAGACCAAAGTGTATGTGTGTGTGTGTGTACTATTTGTGGTGCTATTATGAATTCAAAGAAATGTGGGTTTGCTTCCAAGTTGAAAAGTGTGAGTGCTTGAAAGTGTGCACCTTATATCTATAGGGTGTTTAGGATAAGGAATAAGGAAACTCATATCTCTTGGGTGTGCACCTTATATCTCTAGGCGCCCCTCATTCTCGGCTACATCAACTCTCATGGTTTATGCATTCTCAAATGGTTGTCAAGGCTTCAAGATTTTGTTTTTAATCACAATGGGAACACTAGTGTGGTTGATTATGTCCTTGCCAAAATTTCTCTCTTCCTACCATTGAACATTTTCATGTCTCTCACCAACTCTTTGTTGATCATATTGTTTTCACTTTTACTGCTTTTTTTTTCTTTTCTTTTCTACCCTCTTTCTCCCTGATGAGGACTCGTAGAGGGTACATAACAAGGTACATATGATAGTATTATTCGTATAGTTTATGGTTCATTTTATGTAATTGAGATTAATTGTAATTGTGGATATTCATATTCCACATCGTCGTGACTTAAGTCGTCTACTTAGTCATGTGGTGAGTCATCATAATAGTCTTCTAGTTTGAAACAATCTCTTAAGTAGTTATTTTTAGCCATTACAACACTTGTCATATTAAATAACACTTGTATAATTAATTCCTATTTTCTAGAGGGTTGTCATTTTGTGTTAGTTATTTATACTCATGTTGTTTATTCATTTGTATGCAATTTATAGCCAAGTAATTATTATTAGAAGCAACTTGGTTTTTTTGTATACTTACTTATATGCAAACCTTATTCCTTCTTTGCGTGTATTAGTCTTTGTATTGTGTACTAATTGCAAGCAATTTGTATATCATTGGTATCAAATCAATATATAATCCACTAGGTTTGGGCATCTTTCCGATCTATAGAGGGTTTGGTTATATTGGCTAATTTTAAAAAATGGAAGTTTGATGGGTCGATTTTGATAATCACTACGCCTAAAGTGGTTGATTTAGTAGGGACAACCTATTGTTTTGTCCAAAATGGGATCATGAGATTCAAGTTGTAACCCGTCCAAACTTACATGTTTCCCATCCGAGTGAATTACAAGTTGTACGTTTAACACACATTTCAAGAAATAATGTTATGTATAACACACAATAGCATAAACTCATCATGGATATGCATGTATGTGCTCATCATTGTGTGTGTAACCAAGTATTCATTATAGTACTTTTATTTTCATGTGTTGTGTGTATGTATTAAGGGAAGGGACCCAATAATGGTATATCTTAAATTTGGGGTTTGCACAAACATATAGATGACATGAAGGCATAAAGCCCCCATAATCCTACCAACTCATCTTTTTTATTTCAAAGGTTTTGTTATCTCATCTTCCATGTATATGCAAAACAATGAATGTTCTATGTACAAAAGTTTTTATAGGATACCATTAGTCATAAAGCACATGCATGATTATTAAACAAGTAACATGTAGTGGCTTATTCTGCCAAATATATTGTAGTTAAAAAATAAACATATTTAATTGCATTTAATGGATGTTATAACAATTGTCATAAAAATTTGTGTGTGCATATATACATACATGTATGTATATATGGATATACATGATACTTCTTGATGGCCTTATTCTCATCCAAAGCATAATCTTGAATTGCATGTTGAGTTCAAGAGATACTTAGTGTATCGAAAAATTGTGTGGACAAGCAATTCTTACAATAAACAAGAAAAGATGAATATAGGAAAAATAACCATATTGCTACAAATAATATTCAATTAAAAAGGTAAACCTACTAAATCATGTCAATCTTCACACTATATATGACTATAGGCATGATAAGTACAAGTATAAGAGAAACAACATCTAGGGAAAACTCGCTCAACCGAGCCAAGATTCGTGGCAAGAGAAATAAAATATAGAAGAAAAATCAACTAGGTTTTTGTATTTCGATGACAATAATAACCTATGTCAATGAATTTATAATCATTCAAATCAACAATCAAAGCGACTAATTAAACATTTTTGTCTATCTAATATGAAGAGAAACATAGAAACATGCAAATGGGAAACCCAAATCAACATCACAACATATGTTTTAAAGGGGAAAGCATAAGTAACACATAAATAAACATTAAAATTTGTCAACATTTAAAATATCCATCTACCTTTTGTTGTTTCATTGCACAATTATCATGTTATAAATTACAAATAGAAAATAATGACTATCATAGCCATCTTTATTTACCACATCTAACTATTTTTAAAAAATTAAATATATTATCTATTATATTAGTGATGTCTACAATAATTAGCTTCATTTTTTTTAGATACTACAAGAGTTAATGACCCAGTGACCTAACACACTTCTTGGTATGCTAATACATAGCGAGTCCTCCCAATCGACTGTGTAATTAGCTTCATGATAGTGATCCTAGAATGCCAAGTAAAATCCATAAGATTTTTAATGCTCGGGCGTAGATATAGAATTTATGTGTCGCATCTTTTAGTTGCAGTGATCTAACTCCCCCAACACGGGAAGGTTATGTTTTGTGTCTAAATTGGTTGGTTTTTTACCCATGTTTAATATTTTTCAAGTGGTTTTGCATCACTTTCTATTGATGCCCATTTTTTATGAAAAGGATCTTATATTATATTAATTCAATACAATACAAGATGAATTTCAACAAAAAAAGTGGGCAGTATGAAAGCACACACCACAAACAAAGCTAGGCCGAGCCTAGAGCAACGAGAGTCAAACCAGGTCGAGCCTAGGAGAGTACAAAAAAATAGGCATCACCCAAAAACAAACAAAAAAACACAATCAAGAAGCAACAACAAACATGCCCGAGGCGGGCGAATCCTGATCATCCGGCCACCCCGAACCAAGCAAGTCCTTTCCAGCATCTGGAAGCTCCCAACCAGCAGCAATTTCTTCCTTTGGGTCTGCTTCCTGCAAGTAGGAATGGAAAGGTTGAGGTGAGGGAATTTGTCTGATGGTGGTGGAGGTGGCGGTGGGTTCCATGCATCCTGGTGTGAAGCAACGGCAAGAGGAGAGCCCCACCCATGTTGGCGAGGTGGTGACCCCAGCCCTACTAACGAGTTGATGAATGCGGTGGAGAGCTCGCCACGGCGGCGAGCATGTGAGTAACTACTGCGATGTAACGGCCCCGGGAGCGCGAGCGTGGTGAAAGCATGGCGTTGAGACTGGCTACGCCGGCCACCATGGGTGGAAGGCAAGGAACGCCTAGTGGGAGACGGAGGCACTCTGGCAACATTGCATGGGGCTTCCCCAGTGGCACAACAGGGTCTGGAGGTGATCCACCTCCAATGCCACCTTGTTGACCTGAACTTGAATCTACATAAGCACATTAGAGATCACCATATATTTATTATAACTGAGAAAGATTGATCAATTGCAAAATTAGCAAAGAAAAAAGCATTTCTTTCTTTCCATATCCAAAACAGAATCTCCCCTCTGAAAACATGCCAAATCTGGGTGAACATAGGCAGAAGTTTGGGATTATCTCCCAAAAGGATATGTTGCCAAGTGAAGCGGTGAGGCCATGAAGGAAAGAAAAAAGAATGGATCCAGTTCCAGGAAATTTGAGCTTTGGGACATAACCAAAAGATATGCAAGATCGTTTCCAGATGCCCACAAAAAGGGCATTTGGGAGCTAGGATCCCAATTTGAACAAGACGAGCCCCGATAGGAAGACCTTGGTGTAGAATACACCAAAGGAAATGAGCAATCTTGGGCTCCACACATATAGTCCAAAACGGGTTTCAAATCGCCTACCGGGTAGATAGAGTGTAATGAATTCCCCAATGTGTATTAAGTTTTCCCACCATGGGAAAATGGGGCAAGAGCCAATGATAACCTTTATTGGCTTTGTAATTACAAAATGGGGTATCGGCATCTTTGTTAGTGCAAAATCACAGCACCCCTGGATGTTGGTCAGGTTTCTAGGTTGACCATACTATCATCCGGTGTGATTGCGATAACATTGAATCCTTTCTCCAAGTGTGGGACTTGAAAAGTGAGAAAGGATTCTCCAGAGAAGGTGGTTCCTATTCCTCCTTCGGATGCACACCAAATATGCAGAGGGTTTGCTCGAAACCTAATCTAATCGCCGAGGAGACAGGGTAAGAAGATGCATAAAAATAAATCTAAGCTAATAGAGGTGATGCACCGAGGAATGAAGAACACCTATCTTGCCGATCAAGTAAACACGAGACCATTCAAATGTGATATAAGATCGTGTACATGAGATAACAAAACTTGCGGTGAAAGACTAGGAGGATGCAAATGAACACAGAGAGGGTTGAGAATCATCCACGAGACATGTATTACTTGCTCCAAAGATTGATACAATACACTGAGAATGCCAAGAGCGAGTCATATTACAGATTCAAATGAGAGGTTCGAACTCCACAAATTCACCTGATAGGAGAAGAAGGGAGGAGCAAAACAGAAAATGTTCGACCTTTTTAAGAAGCCCCTCTTTACAATATATAGAAAGAATGAGAGAGGGAAAAGAGAGGAAATCCAGAATCTGCCCAACCACTTCTAGGTCGCATTTAAAATCATCTCATTATGGCAGAAGCGACGGATCCTGACAAAACAACGGGTTGTCTAACATAAGCGGCGAACTGTCTGCTGCATTAAAGTTGGTTGTTGAAGCATTACTTCTATCCATTATTTCGTGCAGAGGAATTTTCTCAATTTTATCTCTCCAGATTGCACCAAAATGCAATATTGATCCCAGAATCATGTAGAGAATTTCAACAGCTTTTTGTTGATATAAAAACGTGAAAATTCGAGCTCTGGATCGAAAGTTATGGCGATCTGAAGATTTAGGGCAAAAACAGGCAAAAACAGGTCGGCGGGAAAATATTTGAACTTTCCCCACGCTCTGCCACTTGGATGACACGTGGCAGGCTCTGATTCGCTGAGCAATTCTCTCTCCTCCACCTTTCCGCGGGCTTTCCTTTGAAATTTCCTTGTGGGCCCTTAAACTTGGACACGTGGCACTATTTCATTAGTTCGGGTCACCGGCTTTTCGCGTCCACCGCGTCCATTTGTCCCGGATGTCCCAAAGGTCTTTGTTTGGGGACAGAAACTTCCGATCCACCGAAATGGGTTTCCCCTGTCCCTTTCTGCTGGTGACATGTGGCGTTGCTTGATTGGCTTTCGGCTCCTTCGGCTATCCGCATCCCACGCGTCCCTTTGTCCCAACTTGTCCCGATCTTGAAGTTCCTGTTTGGCCGAACCAGGCGGTTTGCGTCTATTTGTTCCAACTGTCCCGGACTGTCTAGGACAAATTCTTCTCGAACCACCGAAATGGGTTTCCCTTTGCTGCTCTCGGCCGCTTCACCTTTTCGCGTCCTTGCGTCCTCGCGGCCCAGATGTCCCAACTTCTTAGTGCTGAAGTTCCCCCTTTTCGGCCGAACCGGGCGGTTCATGCCCTTCGCGTCTTCATGTCCCAAATGTCCCAGAGCAGTTAGTCGATTTTCTTCTCCTTCGGCCAAACCGGCTTTTCTACGTCTCGACGGCCCGAATGTTCCATTGCCTCGCAGATCGCTGGCGACCTTTCGGCCGATTCGCGTCTTCCGCGTACATTTGTTCCAACTGTCCCAAAGGCGGCCTTGAGCAGGACTTAGCCAATTTCACGATTTTCTCCTGAATCAATCTACTTGCTTGGAACTAAAACTCTGATGCATGTTATCGAAATTTACCCTGGGGTGAACTTTGGATAACAATTTGGTGACTTTTCGGGGTCACCTTCTGCTAGGTAGAAGATCAGTGGCCTTTTAGCGATCCATTGGGCATGGAGTCATAAGCAATAACCTGAAACGAGCCTGATACTGCAACTCCCTCTACGAGAGCACGCTGAACTGTAAAAACTCAACCTAGGAGCAACAAAACCTGCGCCAAAGCACTTAGGGAAACTGAAACCTAACTACAACAAGACAATGTGCAAAGCACTTGGAGGAATGAAAATCTAATTAATATTTACAAGGTAGTGAACTTTCCTCTAGAAGCAACGCTTGAGATAGATTCCATTGACTGGAATCTGCAGTTCTTCACCATCCAATGAGGCTAATTGGAAAGCATTGTTGTTCTTGCACTTTGTGACCACGTATGGGCCACTCCAAATGGCATCAAATTTTGAATGCCTTCCCAGTTTTGCTCTGTCCACATCCCATTTCAACACTAGATCTCCAACTTGAAAAGATCTATCCTTGGCCTTTCTATCAAAGGTCTTCTTGATCAAAGCTTGATCCTTTTCCATTGCTTGGGATGCCTGATTTCTGATCTCTTGCAGCTCCATCAACTCTGCATACCTCACCTCCATGGGCTCAAATTCAAGCAACTCCAGCTACTTCATGAGTTCCAATGTTGGCAACTCAAGTGACATGGGCAAGGTTGCCTCTCTTCCATAGACAAGCTGAATGGAGAATTACCCGTGGATCTTTTGGGAGTGATCCTATCAGCCCATAAGGCTGATTTCAGCAGTATGCCAAGACCTCGATTCTCATCAAGAGTTCTCCTAATGATCCTCAACAAGTTCTTGTTTGTAGACTCATCTGGCCATTACCCGAGGGTAATAGTTTGATGAAGTGCTTAGGTAGATCCCATTCTTAACAGCCCACTCAATCACCTTAGATCCAATGAATGCCAATGCATTATCAAAGATTATTGTAGCAGGTACGCCAAATCTGGTAGTTATCCCCTCATAAAAGTCTAAGATGCTAGACTCATTTGCCTCTTTGAGTGCTACTGCTTCTGTCCATCTGGTGAAGTAGTCCGTGGCTGTCAAAATCCATTTGTGCCCTTGGCTTGAATTGGGATTAATGACTCGTGAAGTCCAAACCCCATTGCATGAATGGTTGGTCAAGGCGAGATTGGATGTAATGGAAGGGCAGCAAGTCTTTCTTTCCTGTGAAGAATGCACAATTCTTACACCTCTTGATCCATGCATAGCAATCATCGAAGATTTTAGGACAATAATAACTAGCCTTCATTATTTTTAGAGCTATCACTCTTGGTGCAAAATGACCACCAGCTAGTCCACCATGAAACTCTTCCAACACCCTTTGAATCGTATTTGTGCTAATGCATCTCAGCAGCACTCCATTCACATCTTTCTTGAACAAAACTCCATCAACAATGGCATACGGAACAGCCTGCAACCTAAAGTATCTCCTCTTTGCTTTGCTCATTTCTGGAGGGCATAGGCCTGTCTGTAGGAAGTGTATCATACTCTGAGTCCAACATGGAGTGGGCACATTATCATTTTCCTGTTCTTGACCATCATGTAGTACCAAGACAACATCTTCTTCATTACCTGCTTCAACTTGTTGACTCAAGGCTAGTTGTTCGCATAGTCCCTTCCCACGTACTAGTTTGGTGACCTTGATCTCGATGTCATATTCCATGACACGGGTTATCCATCCTGCACGTTTCTCGCTCGATCCTTGTTTAGAAGGAAGTCCCGACTCCGCATGAGAGACCAATAATTGGATTTTGTTGTTTGAGACTAGGTGCTTGAATTTCTTTAAACTCCTGATCACTGCAAGTACATGCTTTTCAATGAAAGAGTACCTAGTTTCGTATTCCTCCAAGCCTTGACTGAAGAAAGCAACTGGTTGTTCTAATCCTTCTTTGTTTTGTTGTGCCAAGATTGCAGAAATTGTATCTCCACCACCAAAGGCATATAACATGAAATCCTCGGAGAAGTTTGGATTGACGAGAGTTGGAGCTTGAGATATAGCCTCTTTTATTGCCTCAAAACTTGCCTTGCCTTCAGATGTCCACTTAAATGCCATGCTCTTCTTCAACATCAGTGTTATTGGCTTTACGAGAGCTGCAAAGTTTGGAACAAACCTTCAGACAAAATTGATCCTTCCTAAGAAGCTTTGAAGAGCCTTCTTATGACTTGGCAATGGCAACGCTTGAATTGCTTCAACTCTTTCTGGGTCAATCATCAATCCCTCCTTTGAAACAATATGGCCAAGAATTTTTCCCTCATGAGCCAAGAATATGCATTTTTTGGGATTCAATGATACCCCAAATCTTCTACACCTCTGAAATACCTGCCTCAGATGAAAGAGGTGATCCACAAAGACATTTTGGAGAATACAGTGATGTCATCAAGGTATATCAAAACTATTTTATTGATCAACCCCTTGAATGCCATATCCATTGCCCTTTGGAAAGTGGCTCCAGCATTTGATAGCCCAAATGGCATCTTCTTGTAGGCATAGGTCCCCCATTTGGTGGTGAAAGCCATCTTGAACTGGTCATCTTCCTTCACCATTACCTGATTATACCCTGAGTAGCCATCTAGGAGAGAGAATCTCTCCGAACCAGATACTACCTGCAATATTTGTTCCATTGAAGGAAGTGGGTAATGGTCTTTGAGAGATGCCCTGTTTAGGTCTCGAGAAATCTACACACAACCTGATTTCTCCGCTCTTCTTCCTGACCAGGAACCAAGTTTGCGACCCAGCTTGAGTGCTTGATCGGGAATATAATGCTTGCTTCTATTAGCTTATTTAGCTCTTTCTTCATTAGAGGCTCAATGTGAGGGTTGATCGGTCTTCTGCCTAATGGGCTTAGCATCTGGATCCAATTCTATGGTATGCTGAGCTAGGTTGGGATTGAAACCTTTCAAGTCTTCATAGCTCCAAGCGAAGACATCTGGAAATTCTTGGCAAAGTTGTATGAAATCTGATTTCTCCTGTTCAGTGGCTACCTTGCCAATTTGAAGTGTTTTGTTTTCCCCAACCGGAATTGGCTCTGAATCTTCTCTTTTGACCTGTATGTTAGCCTTTTCCTTACGGAACTGGTCATTAGGGTTGAAGATAGACTCCAATGTTACTAAACCCCTAGGAAGCTTGTTTGTCCGCAGCTGCACTACTTGATCCCCTTCTCGCTGCTCTAATCATCCCGATTCCTAGCCGAGAATTCAGCCTCTTCTTGTAAGAAATTGATGATCTCGTTGATCATTCTCAAACACACCACACGGTGGTGTTATTATCTGGAAGCTGCTGGCCTCACAATCACATGGACATGTGGCTGTGTTTTTTCCCTTTTGATGTTGTCAACCACATCAAACATTGCTCCAACAGCTGCGAGCCTATCTGCGGCTTCATTTTTCTTCCTAGGTATGGACGCGATATTGAAAGCTTCGAAATCCTCAACGAGGTCCCATACCCTATTCTTGTAGTTCCTTAGCAGTTCATTCTTTGTAGCATGTTGTCCCCTGACTTGATTGACGATTAGTTCACTGTCACCAAAGACTTGCAAGTTCTTTATTTTCTTCTTGATTGCCCAATGTATCCCTTGCACCAAGGCTTCATATTCAGCAGTGTTATTTGAACAGGAAAACTAGAAATGGAAGGCTGAGTAATACCTTATACCTTGTGGTGAAACGAGCATAGCTCCTCCTCCTGCACCTTTTCTACTCCTTGATCCATCAAAGAACAAATTTGTCATACTTCATTCTTGTCCTTATGATCCGGCTTGGTGATCTTTGGGGAGAGGTTGATCCTCTTCATGTAAACAATAAATAAACCCTAGCTCAGATTCTTCTACTTCTTGATAAGGATCAAAGGCATGCACCTTGCTTGTCCATTCATCGAGAGTTAGATCCGGGATGCTTCCAATCTTGGTGTCACCTCATCGGTGCTAGGGTGATCTTCTTGATCAAATCTTTGCCGAGCAATTGGCATTAATCGACTTGGAGTGTAAGGCTCAATATGGAAGTCTACAATAGGTTTAGACCTAATTGTAGCCTTAGTTCCATACCTTGTTCTAAAAACATGTGAGACCAATCCGCCGAAAGATAGCCTCCAATTTTAGCGGTGAAGTCTCTTGACAAGCACAATACAAAGAGCGGTGGAAGGTCTATGGTCGATACATCTTGTAAAACAACAACATTTGGACATGCATGCAAGGTAAGACTCAAATTTCTAATCACTCCAAATGTTGCTATTGTTGTCCCATCTAGTTGCACTACCCCTTTAGATGTTATTTCATACTGGAGCCCTAGCCGATCAGCTATCTGTTTAGGCATTACTGAGCTACTTGCCCCAGAGTCTATCATGCAATTATGTACTAGCTGATTTCCAATGATTAACGAAACATAGAAAGGGGGGGCTTCAACATTTTACCTTGTTGTGCTCCATGACTTCCTTCAGGCTGGGCAGCATTTGTAAGCACTTTGTCTTGCATCTGAACCTGCTGATTCGAAGTTGGCCAATCCTTCATGGCAGCTTGCAGCAGATCTCTTTGGCCTGGGATGGATAGGGATTCCCACATTGATATATTGACGTTTGTCTTCTTCATCTAATCAATGATACCGAATGGTGATGAAGGATCTCTTTGTTGTCCCTTTGGTTTGCACATTTACTCCTTATGACGTGGGTAGCAACATTTGGCATTTGAGTTGGCCTAGGGCTGTTCTTGGCTGCCCTTGTGCATTTGAAAGCTGGACTTTGCTTGCCAATCGTTTGTGGAGCCGTGGAAGGTTGTGGATTGGCTGGGGCTAATAGCTGCTCTTCACCCAAATTTCTCCTCTTTGACCTTGTGTGGGCTGCAACACCTTGAGAAACTACTTGATTCATGCCACATAAATCTTACGCTTGCCGAGGTCACCAATGTGGTGTCATTTGGGGTTGATTCGTTGTTGGAATGTTTCTTGTTGTTGATTGTTTCCTTGACTTCCTTCGCCCTCCACACCAGTAGTTGTCACCATTAGTGCTTGATTGAGAGCACCATTGAAACACATGGATTGGTTATGAGGCTCGTTGCATGGAAAACACCAATCATATTCTGAGCAATGTTGTTCTGTGTTGGCACTAATGCCTTAGAGGCAGATATGGCATTTGGATTATAGGGATGAAATGATCTATTGGCAAGACGCCTTGTTTGATTCGTATTTGCAGCTAGAATAGGTGGTCTATTTTTTTGGTATGGGGGCCTAGCCTGGTATTGTGCTTGAGGCTGATACGGTCTAGCACTTTGAGCTTGCTGTCTTTTGATAGTAACCAGCTCATTTCCCAAATTTTGCAAATGTTTCATGACCTCTTGGAGTTCATTTGAAGCACTAGAGGATGAAGTAGAAGTTTCATTTGAACTCGATTTCTAGGAGTAGAGAGGGAGCCAAATTAGGTGCTTGACTAGTGTTTGGGCTCTCTAAACTTGGAAACAATGGCATGGGAGGTCTAGGGGCAAGTTTGTCAGCTTGGATTAAACAATTTTCAGCTCTAATGGCAATGCTATAAGCCATAGGGATAGTTATGCCTCCCATGGACTGAATCAACATAGAAATATCGAGTTTAGAGCTTTGAGATAGTAGAGAAAAACACCTTCTGTTGTTGGCCTGACTGCCACTGGAATCCTCTCCCAAGTTTTTTGAAATCTGAAGTTGAAATCGGTCAGCTGCTCATTGGGAGCCCTCTTGATGGTTGTTAGCTGCTCCAAAAGAGACAAGTTGTCTCCCTTCTCTCCAAATTGCTCATGAAGTGCAATACACAGCTGATTCCAGTTTGTGATAGAACCAACTCCAAGGCTCCTAAACCATTGCAATGCTTTACCCTTGAATGAAGATGCCAGTAACTTGACAACCACTTGCATTTCATTGATTTCATGGATTGCACAAAGGTTAGCAATATCTTTAACATGATCACAGGGAGTAGTATGATTTTCTCCGGTGAAGTAGGGAATGTTCTTCAAGTCTCATGCAATAGGAGCTCGGATGTTGTGCATTGAGAGCAAGTGGGCTCTTGCTGTGAAGTTGACGTAGGGGTTGTTCTCGAGCCATTCTAATTGGTCTTAAAACCCTTGTATCTTGAATGAAAGGCCTATCAGGTGGAGGAGTTGAGAGAGTTCTGTTTGGTGGAGATGGAGACCTCTGAATCCTTCTTCCTCTTTCCCTTCTTCTTGGAGATAATTGCAGGTATTCAAACAACACTTCTTCTTCTCTGACTCTTGACCTTGTGATTCTTCTCATAAGTTTTCAGGCCTGCACTGCTGAAACCAGTTGATTTTTCCCCTTGGAGTCGCAGATATGAAAATAATAGCTCTTTTTAAGCAAGAAAAATGTAGCAGATGCACATCAACCCTGCTACAATAAAAATGAGACCTCTAGGTCCCACCGGGCGTGCCAAAACTGTTAGTGCAAAATCACAGCACCCCTGGATGCTGGTCAGGTTTCTAGGTTGACCATACTATCATCCAGTGTGATTGCATAACATTGAATCCTTTCTCCAAGTGTGGGACTTGAAAAGTGAGAAAGGATTCTCCAGAGAAGGCTGGTTCCTATTCCTCTGTTCAGATGCACACGAAATATGCAGAGGGTTTGCTTGAAACCTAATCTAATCTGCCAAGGAGACAGGGTAAGAAGATGCATAAAAATAAATCTAAGCTAATAGAGGTGATGCACCGAGGAATGAAGAACACCTATCTTGCCAAGTAAACACGAGACCATTCAAATGTGATATAAGATCGTGCATGAGATAACAAAACTTGCAAAGTGAAAGACGGGAGGATGCAAAATGAACACGAGAGAGGGTTGAGAATCATCCACAGACATGTATTACTTGCTCCAAAGATTGATACAATACACTACTGAGAATGCCAAGAGGCGAGTCATATTACAGTTCAAATGAGAGGTTGGAACTCCACAAATTTGCACGATAGGAGAAGAAGGGAGGAGCAAAATAGAAAATGTTCGACCTTTTTAAGAAGCCCCTCTTTACAATATATAGAAAGAATGAGAGAGGGAAAAGAGAGGAAATCGAAATGCCCCAACCACTTCTAGGTTGCATTTAAAATCATCTCATTATGGCGAAGCGCGGATCCCGACAAAATGACGGACTGTGTCTAATGAAGCGCGAATGTTTCTTTGCATTAAAGTTGGTTGTTGAAGCATTACTTGTCCATTATTTTGTGCGCAGGTGTTTTCTCAATTTTCTCTCTAGACTGCACCAAAATGCAAGATTGATCCCAGAATCATGTAGAGAATTTCAACAGCTTTCCGTTGATATAAAAAACGTGAAAATCCGAGCTCTGGATCGAAAGTTATGGTGATCTGAAGATTTAGGGCAAAAGTAGGCAAAAACAAGTCGGCGGGAAAAATATTTGAACTTTCCCCGCGCTCTGCCACTTGGATGACACGTGGCAGGCTCTGATTCGTTGAGTAATTCTCTCTCCTCCACCTTTCCGCGGGATTTCCTTTGAAATTTCCTTGTGGGCCCTTAAACTTGGACACGTGGCACTATTTCATTGGTTCGGGTCAGCCGGCTTTTCACGTCCACCGCATCCATTTGTCCCGGATGTCCCAAAGTCTTTGTTTGGGGACGAAACTTCCGATCCACCCGAAATGGGTTTCCTGTCCCTTTTCTCGCTAGTGACATGTGGCGTTACTTGATTGGCTTTCGGCTCCTTCGGCTATCCGCGTCCCACGCGTCCCTTTGTCCCAATTGTCCCAGTGCTGAAGTTCCCTGTTTCGGCCAAAGCGGTCGGTTCGCGTCTATTTGTTCCAAATGTCCGGTATGCTGGGACAAATTCTTGAACCACCGAAATGGGTTTCCTTTGCTCTCGGCTGCTTCACCTTTTCGCGTCCTTTGCGTCCTCGCGGCCCGGATGTCCCAACCGCTTAGTGCTGAAGTTCCCCCTTTTGGCCGAAGCCCAGGCGGTTCGCGCCGCCGCGTCTTCATGTCCCAAATGTCCCAGAGCAGTTAGTCGATTTTCTTCTCCTTCGGCCGAACCGGCTTTTCAGCGTCCGACGGCCCGGATGTTCCATTGCCTGCAGACTACTGGCGACCTTTCGGCCGATTCGCGTCTTCGCGTACATTTGTTCCAATTGTCCCAAAGGCGGCCTTGGCAGACTTAGCCAATTTCACGATTTTCTCTGAATCAATCTACTTGCTTGGGCTGAAACTCGATGCATGTTATCGAAATTTACCCAGGGGGTGAAATTTGGATAACACATACCACTTCCATTCCATCCACCATGGGTGAGAGGAATGCACAACAATCTTATGCAACATGTGGTCAGGAACCAAATTGATCACAGTAGTAAAAGTATCTTGATCCTGGTTGGAAAGTTGAAACAGAGCTTTAAAATCCATCCAAGAGGACCAGGATTGAGCATTTTTGCGAAGAAGTCCTCTATGGTGCAAATTTTGTGCTTAAATAATTTGAGCGTGGAGATTCATGGGACCTCTGCTAAGCATTTATCTTGGGCTTGAAAAATCGGTGACCACCGTAGAGAGATTGGTTGGCAAAAGCCCATTATGAAAGTCATCCCCTTCCGCAAGCTGGGGTTTGACACATTCCCACGCTTTCCAAATACTCTTAAGCACAAAGGTGCAACAATTTTTGACGGCACTGGGGTGATGAGAAAATTGACAAACCCTAATCCTTTCCACGCAGGTGGCCATAAGGAGAACCTTCGCAATACCATGTCGTATGAGAACTTTCCAAGCTTCTTGGCTAGTAATGCTTCTAATAATCCATTTAGTGCAAAGAGCTTGTCCTTGGTGTTGAATGTGAATAAGCTCAAGGCCTCCAGAGTTTTGAGGCAAACAACATATATCCCAGGCTACCCAATGAAAACCTTTTCTGTAGAAGCATTAGCCCATAAGAAAGCTTTGAGCGTTTTCCAACTTTTGAATGGAGGCTTTGGAAGGAACCCAACATGACGAGTAGTAAACATGTGTGGTTGTAAGAACTTTAGAGAAGATTTGGAACTTGCTAGCCAGGGATAAAGGCCTGATGATCCAATATTCCAACTTTTTGCCACCTGTTGAATGACATAATGCCATAGTTTAGTTGGGGAGGCTTGAAAAGCAAAAGGAATACCCAAAAATTTAAAAATCTCACCATGTGTCAGGATTTTCCAATCAAAAGTGGCAAGCCAGTCAGGTGTGGGAAGGAAAGATTGTCGATAACACTGGGTTTTTCGCCATTGAATGGATGAGCCAGAAGCTAGGCAGAAAGTATCCAAACATTGCATAGCATTGCGAATGTTGGTTTCATCTTCAATAAGCGTAAGAAAGGAATCATCCGCAAAATGCCCATTAAGAAGTTGTGAGTTGGGTTCAGCAGGAAGCGAGATTCCACGAACAAGACCTTGCACTTTGGCATGAGCTAAGAGATAACCAAAGCCTTCGGACATTGCTTAGCACATACGGTCGAAGGGCAAGAGGACAACCTTGTCAAGTAAACCGAAAAATCCCAAAAGGTTCCAAGCCGAGGCCATTAATAGAAATTTGAGCAGAGGCATCTGTAAAAAGCATATTGACAACTCCGTGGGGTCGGCCTTGTCTTTAATGGTGACTTCATGGAGGTCTTTAATGGTGAGCATTCTCTCGTAGATGACCTTTCGAGCCTACGATAGTTTGCACGACTGACAACACCTAGACATTGATCAAGAGCAGCTCGGCAAGATGCAGAGGGTGGTTGAGCTTGAAAGACAAGCTTTAAATATTGTGGTTGGACTTCCGCCTAAATATCAGTCCCCCTTTTTGCTTTCCCTAGATGAGACTTTGTTGAAGCTCTATATTCTCCCTCACTTTCCACCTCATTTCTCATGCTTTACCTCCACTCCACTCATGCCCTCCATCTAATCCCTCTCCCATCGCCGTGATGAGTTCGCAAAAGGGTAAACTCCATGCCCCGGTCTTCGACGAAGAGGTAGGCTACAAAATTATCTCTTCCGAGCCTCCTCGTGGTCTAGACCAAAATGCCTAAGGAAAAGGGGTAGATGCCCTTACATCAAAGGAAGGATTAGTGTTGAAGATTGGATTAATGAGGAAGGAAGGAGAAAATTAGAAAATATTTTAAGAAACTCTTATTTAGATGATAAAGACAAAGATATTAGTACAACATTAATTAATTACTTATATTTTTATATTATAAAATGATAAATGATAAATGGAATATTCCACAAAAACATCTTCATGGTATATTACATTTTTTTAGTATCAAACTTTGAAATTATTAAGATATTCTAACATATGTGATTGGTTGACACATCTAGTAGATGTTATACAAGGAATAACCACAAATAAAAAATTAAAAAATTAAAAAAATCCAAATGGATTGGTGAATATCTAGCAACTCGGAGTTGGGAAGCTCTAACATAAGGAAAGTGTCACCGATCAACCTTTAAAGTGGTGTGCAAATTCCCACTCCACACACTACAAGTAAACCAGAATTCAAACCCATGACCTAATAATAACATGTATTGCACTATAGTTTTCACCTACACGACTCATTGTAGACACCCTAAAAGTACATACCTATTTCTAGTCATTCCTAATTATCCCTATCATTTACATAATATGCCAAAATTAGTTCTATGATGCATTCTAGACCACTACCCCCTCACATCTCACTAGAATTCACCCACATCCCTTTATAATTAATTTAATTAATTCTATCATGCTTAAAGCATACACTTACACCCCTTGGCTAATTTAATTAGCTATTTAAATAAATAAATAATTAATTATCCACTCACCCTCCACTTATCTCCACTTCACGATCCAACTCACTCAACTTGAACTGGCCCCACTCCACTCAAGTTCTAGAACCCTACAAAGATAGAAGCAACAATATTCACGTACAACTAGCTTCTCCAATTTAATAAAAAAATCAACCAAATATTCATTGCCCCTTAAATGAATATTCAAGCCATCCAACTGCACAGACCAAATCAACTTGCTAATTCAGGAAAATGCATTCATTTCCTTACAACTCATTCAAACCTTGATCCATAATACATGGCCTCTCCTTCACTATAAATATGAGGCTCGATCATTTTCAATCCATCCTTGAAATATTTAATCATTTGTAGTAAAATTTTGATCATTTGTCATTTGAATTTATATACCGAAAGGTTGTCCATGTGATCACTCATTTGTTCGTAGTATTTGTAGTGCCAACATTAGACAAAAACAAAATAAACTAGCAATCGCATGTGTTTCATGAGATGTGAACGCCGAACGGTATATGTTATTTGTTTTAGAGGTATAATTATTACTTTTGTAGTTGATGTTGATTAGGGGTGTGATTGATTTTGTAAGTGTAGAAATATAGATGGGCCACTTAATTTTAAGGTTGTTTCTACATTTCAAACTTGTTAAAAATTCGTACATGAATACATTTGATACCGTTTTCAATAGTTAATTTATTTTATAGTTGATGTTGTATGTATTTAATTCGTGTTTATTAGTTGTGCATCGGTTGTTTGGTTGGTGTTTTGTTGGAAAAACATTTATTGTATAGTTGATAATGTGTGTGATTGATAGTTGTAGTGTAGGAATTTAGTTGAAACATTACATTAAAATGTTGTATGTGTACATTTAATTCTGTTACAGATTCGTACAATTAAAGTTGCATATCATATTTCAAAACATCAAATAAATGTAGATCTGCGTGCACATAATGAGACATGTATACATTTGCAGTATTTATATCATGAATGGTAGCCTTTAGTGGGCAATTTTAGTTTCAATAAACATGATTACATTTGATACCCCTTGAACAATAAAGTGCCGCTTTGGATAGAAGAAGTGTTGAGTATAGTAGTGGTGGAGGTGCTATCAAAGTAGAGGGTAGCTTTTACGATAGGCTGAGTGATAGTAGTCTTGACTCCTCCTTTCTTCTTGCTCCAAGTGTTGTTACGTACACCATTTTTGAGTATCTCTTGAATGAAAAAGTAGGTGAAATACGTAGATTTGCAAGCAAGGAACTCTGGAGAAAGCTATGAATGTCAGACCCTACCTTTCAGTGGTTCCAATGTCGACGGTTGCTCTATGCAAAGTAAGTCCCTACCACTTGTGGATAGTTAATCCCCAAGCCATTTTAATCGGCAATTGTCTTCGATTCCCTCTTGAAATAGGGGGTATGGGAATATGTAACGGGTTGGAGGGATCCCAACATGGGCCGTTGTATCTATCAAATTTGACAACAACAAATAAAGGTAATGTTGGTGGTTGCATTGATGCGTCGTAGACAATGTCGAGTGATTGTTCTTGTGGCACCATTTTCAAGGCCTGCGTCAACCCATAGATTTGCAACCAGTGTTACGAAATTGGGCAAGGAAGCTTTGGAAGAGTGTATCAGGGTAATTTGAAAGATAAAGATGTGGCTATAAAGAAACTAAAAGGTAGAGGCAAAGACATCAAGAAATTAGTTGAGAATGAAGTCAACATGATGTTGGGCACCAGTGTTGAGAATGGACCTTAGGGAGGACAAGTGCAGTATCTGAAATGTGGGGTCCTCCCACTGAATCGATTACGTGTTGCAGCAAGTTCTTGTAGCTTGGTGAGCTTGAAGCCAATTTCTGTCAGGAACAGAGCCCAAAAACTGGTTGAATTCCAACCCAATGGTTTACAACTTTGTATAGTTCAAGAGAATGGAAAAAACATCTCCCTTCATATTGTTATTGCCAAACGTCAGTTGTTGTAGGCAGCCCAACATTCCCAATTCCTGGGGTACCATTCTACTTAATTGGTTGTCTTCTATTTGAAGAAAATTAAGCACCGAAATATTTCCTATGGATTTTGGGATGCTGTCGTTTAGCTGATTGATGGACAGGTCCACCAGTCGCAATTTGGCTAGCTTATGGCCTACATCCTTTGGAATTGTCCCCACAAACTTGTTGTGATATAGGTTCAACTTTTTCAATTCTGTACAGTTCATGAGAGAATATAGAATGGACCCTCCTAGGTTGTTATTATCCAACGATTCTCGTAGTTGGGAAAGTGAACCCAATTCTTGTGGAATATAGCCATA
The DNA here is from genome assembly GCA_018340775.1 of Taxus wallichiana var. yunnanensis. Classification (NCBI taxonomy): domain Eukaryota; kingdom Viridiplantae; phylum Streptophyta; class Pinopsida; order Cupressales; family Taxaceae; genus Taxus; species Taxus wallichiana. Next base: position 194,042,308 of record CM031239.1, read on the forward strand.
CAAGGAATTAGAAGATATATTTAACTCCTCCATGAAAGAACAATTTCCTAGCGCCTTGGGAATGGCACCTGTAAGGATATTGTTCTTCAACTTGAGCTCTCTCAGTTTCCATAATTGACCAATCTCTTCTAGGATACTACCATTGAGTTTGTTGGAATTTAGAAGCAGATGTTCTAATCTGGTCAATGTTGTTAATATCTCAGATGGAATTGGTCCCTCAAGCGTATTATTAGACAACGACAAGTGATGCAATTTTGTGCAGTTATTCAAAGAATTGGGAATTTGTCCAGAAAGCAAGTTATTTTTTAGATTGAGCACTATTAAATGCCTGAGAGCACCTAGTAAATAGAAATAATAAGATAAGCTAATTATTCCCTATAAAATAGAAATAATTGAGATAAACTAATTCATGTCCATATTTGTTGTATAACCAATTTCATCAACTGTATCAGCCCGCCCAAATCAACCATTTGTTTGTTTATGAGTTGATTATCATAATTTTCATTTACTTATTTAATTTTAAACCAGGGATATTTGGGACGGAAACACAACTTTGCTTATAGGCAATCATTCAGATCACAAGAGAGAGTATCGTTGATCAGATATGTGGCTGACTATCTCATGCAAAATTCAAAAGCAACTTTACATATGAAACACCAAGTTGCCAACCAGTGCTTGGCGAAACATGCTCTCACAATGTTGATAATACAACTCAGATTCATGTCTGTCAATTACATGATCTCGCAATGTTGATAATACAACTCAGATTCATGTCTGTCAATTACATGATCTCGCAATGTTGATAATACAACTCAGATTCATGTCTGTCAATTAAATGAATACGCTACAGATACAGTATGGCGCCAAACCAGTGCATACAAAAAATAAATTATTTTAAACAACAAAGATTAAACCCTAACAGTATCATCCACAAATTCTTAAAGGAACTGTGTAAAGGCATCTGGAGCATAACTTACCAATCCAGAAGAAGTGTCTGAAACATCAATCTGACTTCTCGTGCTTCCATTGTTGTTTTCTTTTATTTCTCGTTATCTGTATATTCTCTGTGTCACTCTAAATTCCTAAATCTCCTTTTGATCTCCCTTTTTCTGTGTGCGTATACTTTCTTTTCTAGCGTTTGCAATCTATTATTGATCTCCCTTTTTCTATTTTCAGCTCAGCCTAATTAAAAACAAAAGCTAAAATTGTTAATTAAAAACAAAAGCTAAAATTGTTAATTATTAGAAACAAAATTATTAAAAATAAAAGTTAAAATTGTTGTTAATTAAAAACAAAAGCTAAAATTGTTAATTATTAGAAACAAAATTATTAAAAATAGTAGAGATTTCTATTTTCAGCTCAACCTAATTAAAAACAAAAGCTAAAATTGTTAATTATTAGAAACAAAATTATTAAAAATAAAAGCTAAAATTGTTGTTAATTAAAAACAAAAGCTAAAATTGTTAATTATTAGAAACAAAATTATTAATTAAAAATAGTAGAGATTTCTATTTTCAGCTCAGCGTAATTAAAAACAAAAGCTAAAATTGTTAATTAAAAATAAAAACTAAAATTGTTAATTATTAAAAATAAAAACTAAACAAACGTCAAGACGGCCGTCAAACCGTCAAATTTAACACAGTTGTAGAAACATTTGTAGGTACCTTTCCCATAGAAGGTTGGAATTTGCATTTAAGAAACAGGGAGATGAGTGAGTAATTTTTCCCTGCCACAGTGCGTGCCAAGGCACGTGGGCAGCCTAGAGGACGTCAGACCTGTCTTTTCCCTTGTTTAATAATCCAAGCACCTTATTGACATACAAGGCGTTGACCATTGTGATTCCCAAGTTAACATTTCAAATTTAGTAGTAATTGGATAGTTGCAGCTTAGCAAGGGTTTTAGGCGCCCATAAGGAAATAAACAGAATGATGTGTGTAACCGTGTGGAAGGGAGCTCTCAACTAATAGTCGTCCTCCAATTTTAGTACCTTTTAAGATAAATCAGCTCTGCGTATGGAGACGAGTCTTTATCCCTAATGTATACTCATTCTGCTATACACAAATCGATTGATTCAGATCTGAATCTGTATTTGCATCTGAAGCAGGATCATTTGTCTCTGAGAGGAAATTGTCTTCCAGCCGCTGTTTTGTCTTCTGTGTAGAAGAAGAAGAAGATTGGGGTTAAGGAGGCACTTTGCATTTTGGTATGGACGTTCTGTTTAAAGAAACCCTTGCAAATTTGCTGATGACCTCCGTGAATGAAGGGATAGAGCTCTGGTTATACCACTGCAATCACATTTCTCGCGCCTTTTACTTGGATGCCATTTTTTTAAAATCTCGAGCCTTATGGTTTTCTGCATTGGAGTTTGTCACTTTCATGTTTGTCCAGCTTTGTGTTCGAGCTAGTTGCTCTGCGTTTTCACTTTATCGCAATTTTCTTACTTGTTCAACCTGGTTCTTCTCTTTGACGCCAAGGTTTTTCTATTCTAGAAGTGTTTTGGTGAGCTCTTTTCTCATTCACAATGACTCGGCCCTGATTTTGTACAATCTCATCTTACTTTTCCATGCCACTTCTCTTCTGCTTGGGCACGAGTTGTGCGCATCTTCTTATATATGCTTGGTTTTTTTCCTTTACCTAGCTCGGCATGGTTCTATCATTGTGAGCTCTACATTTCTAACTCTGCTAGAATGCCATGTTGTATTTTAGCTCGACTCTACTCGAAAGACCAGATTTGTCTTTAGCTCGATCATGGTGACTATGCAGTTTAGATTTCTGTGATGAAAACCCAGCTCGCTATGTTCTCCTCTTAAACTCTTACCTTGTGTTCAACTCGACTCTCATGAGTTCCGAGATTGAGATCCAATTTCTCCCACACCCTTTCTGCCTTAGATTGCAATTCAAATTCACCCATTTGCAGATGATACCTGTACTACTGTAGTAATTTTATTTTTTCATAAAAGTATTTCAGTCATGGAAACTGGAGCATGCCTATGCCTTTTGATTTCTCTTCTATTATCACTATGGATTGTAGAGGAGGCCTCGTGCTTTCCTTCCTCTGATAAGCCTAGAACAATTTATGCTGCTTTAGAATTGTATGGCCTGCTTATAGGCCTCCTACCCAACAATATGAAGAACTATACAATTGACGAGCAGGGGAACTTTGAGGTGCACTTGGACAAGCCATGCTTTGAAAAAGAATCAAGTGTGTTATGAAACAATATTAAGGGGTTCCTTAGCTATGGTCAGATGGGAGCTTTATCTAATGTATGTATGAGGCATTCACTCTTGGAATATCAAATTTCACCTTTCATGGACATGGGGTTTCTCAGTAGACAATGTGGTTGTTCTCCAAATGCAGTGAAGAGGTGTCCAACTTGACCTTTTCACCCTTGCCAACATACTTCCAACCTGTGCAAAAATAAGAGCTTTGAAATGAGATATGGGTTCAAAATGGAGGAATCGTTGATGCACGCAAAATGTTTGTGATTGCCAAAAGAGAGTTGGAGCCTTGTAGAATGCGGGTAAACCCACCTGGAGCACCACTTGCACTATGGACGCTAGCATTGCCAGGCATGGTCTCCTTACCTTTATCTTTTATAATTTTCGTATGATTGGTTCTTCATTTGCAATATAATAAAAATATTAAACTATTAGTTGCTCAAATAATTGAATATTTTAACTAGACAACTAGTGCAATCAATAAAACAACACCTCATGATTTTGCTACCGATTTACAATTTGACCCTCAACCGTGTCGCGACCACAACCTCATGCATTGCTAAACCCAGGGTGTCAAAACTTGGTACTCATGTCCATTGGTTTTGGCAAGAGCTAGATGAGTTAACTAAAACAACCATTGTTGTCTACCTTGCAAAGTTAAAAAATGCAATTTCCAGAGACTTGCAAAACAACACTCTGAGCCCCGTAAAAGAGATTTCAAATGTCGTATGTGTTCCTTGTTATGTAGAGAGTCGTGTCAAGCATTAGCTCGATCTTGTTTGAACATTTGCACATTCTTCGCCGCTCCTCTAGGAGCCTTATTACCTTAATCTCATAAATCGACTTTCGAATCGTTGGTGAATTTTTGAAAAAATGTTTCGTGGCAAAGGTGATTTCACAGAGCATTGTTCCCTCATTTTTTCGCAATTTTGGCCGAGTAGGTTGGACGGGGTTGGATGGGGGTTGGACGGGTGGGTTGGACGGGGAAGGGATTGGACGGGAGGGGTTGGATGGGAAATGGTTGGATGGGGGGGGAAAGGGTTGGGGAAATGATTGGATGATGATAGGAGTTGGATGGGGTGGGGTTGGATGGATGGGAAATGATGGGGGTAATGGTTGGTCAGGTGGGTTGGACGTGTGAGGAGTTAGACAGACAAGGGTTGGACGTGGTGGGTTGGTGTTCATTAATGATACCCCTGGGCCCTATAAATACCGTTTCAAGGTTCATTTTTTCACTTTTATCCGTAAATTTCCAGTGCTCGAGCTCTCTAATTTTACACCCAAATTTCACTTCTCCCTAATTTCAGCAATGGCCAAGTACCACATCTATTCCTACACCCAAATTTCAATACAAAAACCTCATGTGCCCACAGATTTTAGCTCTACTAAAAGCAAAAGACGCTCCAAAGGATTGGCTCGAAAAATAGAATTTTTGGGCTTGTGAACATGCCCCAATTCGACACTGATACATCAGTCCTTGATTACCTACTCACCTCTTACAATGACAATGATGGAAAATTTTCCATTCTTGTCATGCATCCAAAACGTCATCAAATTTATTTTTCTATTGAACCCGAGGACGTGCATCGGTTAACAAGTTTACCTTTCAAAAATAAGCCACCTGTTACTACAAAGGTTGTCCTTACAGATGAAGACAAAAAGTTTTTGGAGTCTCATTACAATGTACAGGTTGATGGTAAGTTTATTATTTTCAAATGCTTTTTTTCTTAACATTACTCGACCACACAAAGGATCTAACATTTCTTTTCTATAATTGCAGCTCCTCTTAATCGTTCATCAAGAGGCCTTCTTCTACAAGGTATTACAAACAAATTCTTTATTGCAGTTGCTTCACTTTTTCAGGCCAGGATTGTATTATAAGGGAAGATGTGCAGACATTCCCTATTGGGTAGTTCAAGTATTTATTACGGACACTAGCAGGTCAACAATTGATTGGTGCAGTTATTTGTCCAACAGAATAAAATCAGATATCTCCCATGCCCGCAAAGCCAATCAAACTGATAAATCAAGGATTGTATTTTCTTGTTGCAATTTTATTCTTGCTTTCTATAATGAAGCGTATACTATGAATTGACGCAACATAAGATTCCTACTACAATCAATCAATGATAAGATGATTGGTCTTAGTCAAGAAGAACAACATGTAAATAAGTTATTACTTTTATTATTTACTTGTTATAACGATTTCAATTTGAATATTTTAAATAAAATAATAATTGTATGATTTTATTTTGCAGAGAAAAATTATAGCTGCAACATCTCATAAGGAGGAAATTGCTAGAGGTAAAGCCCTCCAGAGGTCTCGCTGATTTTGACATGGATTCAAGCAGAATCAACACCAAGTAAGACCTCGTCAAAAGTGACCTAGGGGTCGATATGCACAACACGTTTACCATCACATTTAACTATGTATGAATAATGAAGTTATCTTTATATATAAATTACAAATTCAAACAATTACTATAGATTATGTATTCTAATATTTCTACTGATCTTTTCTACATGTATTGTATTCAGAAACTACTGAGATGGATGATGAAGATCAAACTCATTCTGGGTCTGGAGATCAAAATGTCACGATTGTGTCTCCATCTATGCAAGGTATATTGTACGGTAGTTTGATTTGCATGTTTTGTTTCCTTACAATTTTTTAGCATTTACAAAGCCCAACCATTATATTCTAACAATTTGTTGTTTGCTTCATGCAGGTAATATGGCTTCAGGTCATTTTCCACTTGCAAGGAGGCCACCAATTCCTCCAACACGTCAAGTACAAACACAAAGGAGGACTTCAGGAAAGAATATTAGGATTCCTAGCAGAGTCAGCAGGAACAGTTCATCCTGCTACAACCAAATTTCCTGGGTTGTCACTAGGTGGTGTTTTAAGTGTAACAACCACACAACTTTTCAACAACATCACCCTTGATGAGGAGTATTTAGGCTTCGATAGTGGGGATGCAACCAAGAGTAACTATTTTGACACCCACGACATGATTCAATCTACTCCGCCTCAACAACAAAATGTGCATGGAATACAGTAAGTGACTCTCCTCCTCCCCAAGGGCTGCTCCACAAACAGATGATGAAAAAACACATTTTATATTAGAAAATATGATATCAGATAGCATGGGGGAAACAATTCAAGAGGTTGTAATGTCTGATGTGGATTTGGTGTGGTCTTGGGAGAGGAGAGCAAAAATTTTGATAAAAGAAATAAATACTAGATACCATAATCATGCTCAAAGGCATTCATTGTTCACTGCCGTAGAGAGCCAACCAACATGGCAGGATGTTTTGCTAAACAAAGCTCAATCAGGGACAATTTCATATAGTAATGATTACAATGATGAAATTGTAGACATAATGCTAAACAGGTTGGAAAATCTCAATGCTGAAGCACAAGCTTACTACAACAAATGGTCTAAAGACAAGACTAATGTTTTAATAGCAAATGTAGAAAAAGAGAAAGTTGTTGTGAGTGGGCATTTACTTTTACATGAAAAACTAAAAATTATCTGATATTATAACCACTGCAATATATTTTTTTCATATTATCTGATAGACTAAAAATTTAATATTTCTATTTTACAGGCAAAATATGAAAATTTAAAGAAAGAAGAAGCTATTTTTGAAGCACATTTGAAGAATGCCCACAAAATCCTGAATTCTTTTATACAGTTGAAGGAAAAACTCATTGTTATTAATAAACAAAATAATACATTGAGAAGGATAATAAAGGAGCATAATATGGATCCAAGAAGTCTTACTGAAGGAAAAGATAGATGCAGATGCAACACTTTTGTCTGCAGGAGATGTAGCGAGGGAGGAGCTGAATATACTAGAAAATATCAACACTATGCAATAGGAGATCTTCAAGCATTAGAGAGTTATTCCTCCATCTCTTACGAAGAAAAAGAAAACCTTCACCTGCATCATAAAATTTGATAAGTTAGTAAAGTTCACCATGTGACAGGTGTGTTGTCACAATTCCGACACTGGCGTAGGAATTAAAAGATAGTGGCCAACCCTTTTTAGTTTTTATTCTGTGTGGCAGACGTAAGGACAACTATGATTTTGAATCATAGGCAGAAAAGAGGATGACCTCGTAATGTGTCCTTATATGACAGAACTTGTCTGGAAGCTTTGAGATGTTATAACAACCCCTTTTTTGAATTGTATTGGCCGACAATGCTTTATGAATTTGTACTTTTTCATAAAGTAATCCGCCACATGAGAAATCAATTTCAAAAGAACTTTGGAAGTTAGAATTGTATAATGTTACTATATATTAATACAAACTATGTTTCTTTTCTATTGTTTACGTAAATGTTGCTTAAATTTACACTATTTTGTTTCTTTACGTTTCTGAATTGTTGCAGATGTAAAATAAATAAATTAACAGATATAAAAGATGAATGTGTTCTTATTTCAGTCTGAATTTGAAAACCAAACATAAAAAAACAAATGGCATAATTGAAACAAATAATGACATTGTTGCAATGACGAAGGATCAAATAATGACAAATATAATATTGCATTTATTGAAAGTTGTAATCACTGAATGAAGTACATAAGTAGTCTCAATAATGTATAGAAGAAATGAAATCTATGTGAATTCGAATAGTCCTGGAGCAACACTTTCATTTGTGTCTTGGAAATCAACTGCAACATGATTTGTGGATGTGTCTCGATCCCCTGGGTCAGGCAGAATATTACTTACTCCTCTTCTGTCTACTAGTGAATTCCACAATGCCAGTGCTCTATCATAAGGAAAAGACTCCACTGAGTAACTCGATACATACAATCTGAGACAACTTTCTAGATTCCTATCCAATCTATTTCAAACTTTTGACTTTAAAAAGGATAGTGCACTGAAAACCCTCTCATCTTCCACGTAACCTTAATCATTGTTTGACAGAGCTCATACAACTTAATATACTCACTCAAATCTTCACTTAGAATACTACTAGAACATATATCCTTCCAAATCCTTTTCATGGCACTGTAATCCTGTGGGTTTTGTAGAAGTTGAACTTGTCGTATCATAGTATTAGCAAAATCCATTGACTGTGAACTAAGTAGTTTTCTTTCCAAAATTCCTTCTACAGAAACTCCATTTATCTCTACAGTCTTATAAAAATGATCAGTAAGATCACCCATGTTTTTGACAAATAAAGGACTGATAGATGTATAAGGTTTGCCGCCAAGACAAATTCCAGAACTGTGGATTTACAACTCCCATTGCTTCAAGTATTTTATCATTTTTGAATCTTTCCGGATCTCTTTAGCTAACGATTCAGAGATCTTTCTCAACTTATTCCTAGTTTCGATTAATACTGCATCATATAAATTTTGTGTCACTTTTACTTCTTCTATTTCTGAGTTAGCCATATCAATTATTTTTTGGTACGTATGAAGTGGAATCTCTTTTCCATGTGTTGTTATACACAAGATGATCATTTATATTGTACTTTAAGAAGCACCTAGAATTTTTCAAATCATGTCAATGCATTCCTACAATATTTTTTTCAAAAGAAGCACCTGAAAACTCCCACTCGAAAACTCCCAGAATAAAAAAATATATAAACTTTCTAGACTCTAGACCAACAAACACGTCTTCTGAGTCTTATAAAGTCTGTAATGTAGAAAGACCGATCTTGAGCATGCTTCATTAAAATATTAAGCTCCCTCAACATGGGAAAAATACCGCAAAGTGTGAGTAAATTTTCTATGTCAGTTAGACGGCACAATAGATCTTTAGCTTTATCTACATCCCTGTGGTATTTAAACATAAATCCTGTCAGTGAAGGATATTCATCATATATTCTATAGGAAGGTTCATACATAGATATCCATCTGGTATCTACATCTTTGAGAAGTTTTTTTCCTCTGTTAGTCCAATAGAAAATTTTTGAAATTCTAAAAATCTCTTAGACTGCAAGAATAATAGGCATGGAGATCACGTATCAATTCCTCCACTTTAGCTACATTTTCAAATGTGCTCACAATTTTGTAGGTGAGATTCATTCTGTGAGCCATGCAAAGTGGACAACAACCATATATACGAGCAATAGTTGTCTGAAGTCTAACACAGACCATTTCTGGCTCCCTGCATTATAGCTGCACCATCGGTTCCGACACAAACTAATTTTGTTAGCAATGGAAAAGTCATCCATTCCGTGATATCCTTCAGATTTGATACCACCAATTTATAAATATTCATAATTGCAATTCTCTATCATTTTATGAATTTCCAAGAGGTGTGGAGTCCTCATTTCATTAGTAAATGTGTAAACATGAATACATATCCATGAAGTATTATCGACTACAGTAACCTCATCTAAAGAAAGGGAAATATACTTTGCCTTTTGAACACACAGTTTCAGATCCTCCTTCTCTACCAGAGATAGACATTTTGCAATCTCCCAGCCACTGGTATCTGACCAATGAGATTGAGGAACATTCTTTAAACCAATAACTTGATACAACATTCTATTTTCTCCAAAATATGACATCGGTCTTCCCCTTTTCATTATATGAAATATGGTTGCAAATTGAATACCCTTTGCTTGCATTTCTACCTCCATAGCTTTGCTCAATTTTGCTACTATGGTCCCACCTTTTTCATTTACATATTTGATATGTTTTTGTTCCTTTTCGTACTCTTTTATGTATTTGACATGTAGACAATCTTTTGCATCTTTCCATTTATGTGTTCTGACTATGTTGCCATCCTTGAGCTTTTGGGAAATGTATATTTTCCCAGTGTTTTTCAATTGTGTCTAGTTTGAGCTGCATCGTGTGATCCTTCCCCTATTTCCAACCACATATTTTGCATCGACATTGTGTTGGAACATCATTACAATTTTAGTGTGCATAGCATGTTCAATAAAAGGATATTTTGCAAGCCCATTCGAACTGGAATTTCCTTCCAATTGTCCAGTTTTCCATCTTTCTTCTAACATATTTTCTTTTTTTTCCTTGGGATTCAACTTCTGCATCTGGGCTATCAGCAGAAATATTTTGAATCTCATGTCTCCTCTTTCTGGAAATAGACCTTGGAGTAGAAGCTTCCTCTGCTGGTGTATCCTGAGAGTTCGATGAATTTTCTTGTACTTCTATTTCATCAAGGGATGGAATGTTTTCCTCAACATATATTGGATCATCAATATCTATAAATTGATTATTTTGTGAAGGAATTTCTAAAAATTCTGCAAATAATTTTATAAAATTGTTACTTATATAGTATTAATCTTATCTATAGTTAAATTTTTACAGAGTACAAATGTCAAAGAGTTCCAAGAACAATTATCATAAACATAATTATTAAATTTTGTTAGATAAAATAACCAAGTAAATAACACTTGCCACATACCGATATATTTTCAGTAAAACCGACTTCATTTTTTGTGATTTTCCAAAATAGCCAAGCAAAGTATTGGCACCCTTTTTTGAACTTGCTGAATTTGTAATCTTCTTGCCCTGATTTCTAGTATCCATGACTGCTTACTGCTTAGGGCCTTAGGAGTGGCTCTTATGTTCCAAGGCTCGAGAATGGATGGTAAAGGGTTGGATGGCTAAGGGTTAAGGGGTTGGATGGCTATAGGTCGATGGTTGATGGGATAGGGTTGGATGATTAGATAGGGGTCGATGGCTAGGGGTGGATGGATAGGGTTCGATGGATGGCTAGTTGGGTCGGGCTAGGGTTGGATGGCTAGGGGTTCGGGAGGGTGATGATTCAGTTCGAAGGATGGAATAGAGTTGGACATTTCAGATTGCAGAGTATGTCAGATCAAGGCTAGATGGCTCAGAGTTGGATGCCTTACGGTTGGATGGCTCAGATTTCAGACTTCAGTGTTGGCGGCTGAGGATTTTCTTATGTTTACTTTGGTGAATATGCACATGATATGATTTGAAATGGTGGTGAATTACATTCATAACCTCTTATATATGTGTAAAATCTGAAAGGAATAGTATAAGGGACATGTCGGCTGAATTTTTTTGGTGAATAAGTTGGCTCTAAACAACATAATATTCGCCATTTCAAATTTCCATAATAATCGGGAAACTTATTAACACTTGTAAATAACTGTTTGAAACTCTATCTTGTGGCTTGACGTGTGAAATTTGACTTTTGGGAAAATATTGTCTCTCTCTTCCTTATCTCTTTCTCTCTCCTCCCTTAGTTAAGGAATGAAATGAATATATGCCCTAACCCTCTCTTGTTGCATGTGTATTTTTATCATCATGTAAATGGAAAACCAATAACATTAATTATGCTAGATTTAGGTGGATGTCATGCTAGCGATTTATCACTGATTTCATGCTCACATGGTTTTGCAGGATGCAAGTAAGATGGTGAAATGGCGTGGTTGTAATTCGTTGTGTATTATTGTAATTTATATTTGAAACAATGTAATTGTAGAGGTTGAACCAACTTTTTGTAATGTATTGAAAGACTTATTATTGTAGTTTGGTAGTATGTATGAGATGCTAGTTTTAGGGTGCTTTGGGAAATGTGCATTTAAATATAGGTGTTATTTTGATTCAATTTTACATATGATAAAAAGGGGTTGGATATATATGTTAAATGAAATTGTAGAGGATAATTCAACATTTTGTGAAGTGTTAAAAGGTTTATTATTGAAGTTTTGTAATATTTTTAAGATGTTAGTGTTTAAGGGAAATGTTCATTTAAACATGGGTGTTATTTTGATCCCCAAATTTTGTATTGTAAAAGTTGGATAAATATGTTAAATGAAATTGAATTTGACATCTTATAGTGCATTCTCGTTGTGAAATTTATGATGAAATCTCTAGAGTGTTGTGTTATTTAACTAGCAAATATAGAAAGGAAACCTAAATATAATAGTCAACCTTAGTTTAAAACTTGTGCATATCTACCCTTCTCGCATGATCTTTCTTAGCATAGAAGAAACTAAAACCTAAGTATGAACTTAAATCTTTACACTCGATGGCACCTTCTAGTAAGTAGATAAGAGCCCAAGTTGATATTAACATCCTAACATGCGTGCTTAGGAACGACATAGTTATACCTTTTCCTAGTGTATGTTGTCCCCTCATATGATTGATTGTTGGGTGTGCAGTAAGGAGAATGTGTTCTCCTAGGGTAGTGCTCCATAGGAAACCAACATCAAACATAATGTAAAACCCTCTTGGACCGACACACGTGTTGAGTGGCGAAGACCGCCAACTAACCTTGGAAGTCACCTTAAGAGTTGGGATCATAAATAAACTCGATACCCAATTTCTATTATCGTTTGGTTTCTATGGTTCAATACTAAGAGATACTTGTGAAACATAACAACTTTTTAAATTGTGATTAGTTGGTGAAAAAGTAACGTAAGATGATGTGCTTGGAAAAAGGTGAAAATTAGATCGTTCATATAACATGCTTAAACCATCTCGTGGTGAGAAAAAGGATCCACGTTGTGTAAAATCTAATGTGATCCTTAACCCTTTTAACGATGGACTACCCCATCTTGCTCTCCCACTTGTCCTATTATGTAATGGGTATATGAGGTGAAACTATGTGATCATGTTCATAGAGATAAATCCCTTAAGACATGACTAGTAGTCTCATGAGGATACAAATTCCCTATTAACAAATAGGTTACATAATTCATCTCAAAAGACACATGAACCTAGTTAAGGAAAAACCTTTTTGGTTGGATGTAAAACAATATTCAGGAAACCTAAACTAGAAACAAAATTAGGAAGTATGTTGCCATGTTAAGTGCTTTCGAATCCTTAACTAATTGTTGGAGCATAACTATAATACAACTATAATTGACGCTCGTCCTTGGGAAGTGTAATCATGAGATGTTATTCCACGGTAAAGTGAAACATGATCTTCCTTGTAATGTGATTAAACCCTCTCGCTATGGATAAAGAACCTATTTCCTACAATACTTATTGTATACTAAATCAACTATCAATTTATAAATGAGTAAAAGTAACGCGACCCTAAATCCTCAAACGAAAAATATGACCTTCAGATCCTTTGGACTTACCCTTGTTACGTTGTGTAGCGGAGATATGATATAAGATCAAGATGCATACCCTTGGGAGTGAATCCTAGGGATAAGACCTAGTAGCCGTGTGTGTATGTAAATAGTCTTGCGTGTAACTAATTTCCCTATTAACAAACAAGTGAATTAAATAAGTAATTGATATAATGTAGATGATCCTTATTTAATGAGTTACACCGTAAGTTAAATGTTAAACAATATAGAGGAAATCTAGCAAGAGGAAAAGGATTGTATGATTCTCACATTATGAGCCTTCCTAGAACTTAAGTTAAAGATTGAAACATGATTTTAATAAATGTGTAATCCTAAAAATATCGTGTTGTGGGAAGACCCTATCTATAAGTTTATACTATAGTTGAATCGTTATGTTGTGTCTTGTCATTTGAACAAAAAAAGAGTAACCTTGTTGTGCATCACTTGTTTTTCATGTTTTCTATGTGGGTTAATGTTTGTGCAAACATATCATGGGTTGTGTGTTGTCTTAAGTGATCTCTTGTCTAGTGTCGTGTAAACTTCAATGTGAGTCAAAAAAATTTATTCCGGTATTTTTAATATTGTTTTTGTGTGTGTAAAATGTGGCCGTTAAGAATTCCTCTTCCATTTGGAGACACGATTGGAGTATCCACAATCAAACTATCCCAAGAGATCCAACAAGTGTAGTAACACTTTAACCATCTTGTCCGAGGTCAGAAGACTCAAAAGAAGGTTTGCATCTTGTTTATTTCTTCGTTGATTTTAGTTTTCCTTGTACACACATTTAAATGCTCGATTTCAATGTCTATCACCGCAAAACACACTTACTTAAACAAATTACACATGCACATAAAAAAATATCACATTATTAATGGAGTTATTAGTCCCTTAGTTATCAATATTGGCTTAACTAGGTATTATTACTTCATACTTTCAACTAGTCATAAGCTTGTATTATTTTTTGTTTGGTGAATTTCTTATGTCTTAAAGTATGGATTTGCATATTTTAAATTTTAAAACACTTAAAAATACATTTACCTTCTTCATTACTAGTTAACAAGTGGAAGATTCTTTTAAGCCTTACCAAAGATAATTCCTTGAATTAAATATAATAATCATTTACTACTTGTAATGCTAGTTTTTAATTACGATGTAAATATAACAATCATTCACTACTTTTAATGCTAGTTTTTAATTAGGATAGAATTTCTAAAGAATTTATTTTAGCATGAAATATTAATTTATATTTTTAAAAATCATCAAATGACACCTCAACTTTAATTAATAATCATAATGTGACATACAACATTGAATTATTAACACAAAATCACAATATTAAATTACTAATATAAAATAACATATTAATCTATATTAAAAAACAATAAGTCAAATAACACTTCAAACCATATAATTAATTATCGTGGTATGTAAAACATTTAATTACTATTTATTCAATACTACCACAAAACACCTCAACCTATATTAATAATTATAATATGACTTATAATAGTGAATTGTTAAATTCTTTAATACAATACAACAACCTAAATCTAAAAAAGGACATAAAATTATATGTAACTTGTTTTTTTAAGACTAAAAGAATAGTTTAGTGTTTCATCCTCGAAAGCTCTAAATTGTATTTCCATGCAAAAAAAAAAATCGGATACTAAAATATATTCAATTCCATCCTATCTTCAACTATACTTTGATGTTTTTTAATTTTTTCATATTTCTACTATATAAAACCTTCACATTTGAGTTGTACATATGTCATCTTAATTTGGAAAACATTTTATAACAATGGCTGAGTTGCATTCCTATTATGCCCACATTTATTTTTCCATACGGAGGTATGGAAGTAACCTTTACCCATTTACACAAACTATAGCAAAATCTTCTATATTTGTTTGTGTCAAAGTTGAGAAGAAAGGCAATATTTGTTTCACCTAGCAATTTGTTTGATAATAGTGTAATTTGCTTTTGTATGAGTATATTTTTCCATGATAATGTTTTCTTAATGCCCACCTATAAAAAGAACCACTTTGTACACTTATGGAGGAGAACATTGATATGTTTGTAGGAAGTAGATTTTAATGATATCAAAATTTGCATTCTCCACTTACAAAAACGTTTTTACCTTTTCCAAGTCAACATAATTATTTGAGATAAAAGCTTCTTTATAATTTTGGAAAATCTGAACAATCGTGATGTAATATTTTAGTCATGTATGTATATAAGTCTGTTGATTTTATAGTTGTGGCTTGTATAACGAAAAAATAATGTAAAGAAATAGGAAAAACAAAATGTCGCGAGAATTGATTCGGAATGAGAAGTACTAAGTAAAGTTAAGAATTGATCTTCATACCACACCAAAACACTAGTGTAAATGTAAATCCACAATAAAAATATAATTTATTGGAACTTTTCAACTAAATGTTTTTTTAAAGCTTGCTCTGCATGGAACATGTTATAGGGTTTTTATTTTGATTGAAGGACTAATAACTTGGTCCTTAAAGGTGAATATTGCATTGATGGTATTAGGTGTACAAAATTACAAGTTTGTTTGATTTAGATGTCAAGGATTGAGGGGTATCCACTCTACCAAATTCTTTCAAGGGACAATCGTAGCCTCATTTGTTTGATATCTCCTAGGATTTTTACTTGGCGAATGACTCGCCATAGGTTTTTTAAAGTTTGCTTGGCATAGAACATGTCATTTTCCTATTCGTGGGATGTAAACTTGGATCAATTGACTTGTAAATATAAATCCAACTCAAATTAATTGACTTGTAGATGTAAATCTACATTGCACCACTCCCGAATGTAAATCCAACTCGGATCAATTGACTTGTAAATGTAAATCTACAGTTTACCACTAGTAAATGTAAATCTACACTAAAACATCAAATAAATTTAATTAAATTAATGGATTGTACGCCCTTATGTGTTAATTTTATTATGTAGATGTGGAAAGTGGTTTTACATTAATAATGCACTACAACTAGCCATCTTACATTGCAATCACTTGTAAATGAATTTAATTCACTAAATCGAGCTAATTGCATTAATAGGAATATGAAAATAAAAATACTTGGAAAAATGGGGTTTTCGATTGATATCTAGGTGGTCGCAACTTGGGAGTCGGTCATCAAAATCATATTGTGTGATGTAAGTCTAAATTACTCTATTTGCCTACTCTTGGCCCCGAATTACCTCATTCACTTTTTCCGAATTCACTATGAATTGGTGGGGACTTTTGTTATCCCTCCCTTATTATCAATTGCATAGGATTTATAACAATTTGAAAAATAACACACCAAAATTAATCTAATTTGGTAGACAATTGAGTGTAATGCAAATGTCTCAACCCTTTTCATTTATAATGCTCTAATCAATGCACTAGTTAAATGTTAGATGCTCTTCTCTAAATGATGTGGTTTTCTTTACTATAATTTCTATGTTTGAATTTCTTTCTATGGGTATCATGGGTTTTTTTTTAAATTGAGAATGTTTACCATATAATACATTTCTTTTTATAATTGATTTGCAACACAATGTGTCGTATAATATTTTTCATGTTTCTTTTGCCTCTTTTTTTTAATAGTTTCGTGTTTAAATTTAGTGTTTTGGTATTATGGTTTGAATTTCTTATTTTTGTGTATTGTATTTTAATATATAATGTTATATACCATATCATTATTTTTATGGACGTATAAATATAAATAAAAATTAACAATCCAAATATATCAAAAAAACATTATATGTATTAAATGTCTAGCCACTTCCATCTAATTGTAATCAATTACCATGAGTTGAGACTGATGGATCTCCACAAACTCAATTGCAACATTTTAACATGATTTGAGACATAATTATCCCTATGTGCAAGCGTGATTGAACCGATAAGGTATTTGGTTCAATCGAATGCACCAAAATGGTGCTAATTAAGACTTGGGAATGCAGTTGAATCCAAATAGTATAAATTTGTTATAGATTATAAGTAGGGATGATTTTAAGAATGGATATTCATTTTTTTAAGACAAAAGGATTATAACATCGGCTACATCTTTAACTTGACAAAAAACCATATGTAAATCCATAAATATAAGAAACTCATTAAAGTAAAAAAGTAAATCCTAACCAAGCATGACAATATTACAACATTTATGCTACGATTGAAATGGCGTGAAAACAAACCTCAAATGAATACAAAAAAAGAATGAACAAATTTAAGCCATTTCACTCAAGACGACAAACAAGTTGGATATCCTTAGATAAGATGGTGACCATATTTGCATGTATAAACACAAGTTTTTGCTCGAATAATCCTACCAAATACACCTCAATCATCTCATATAGGGATATAAAAATTGATGTTTAGAAGAACAAATTGTATTTGAAATCTTGAGTAATCTGCCTAACCAACACTTGAAACAACAAGCTCCTTATCATAAGCTCAAATCTCTTTTATATTTGTTATCTCATGCACATAAATGACATCGAGCATGGAACAATGGAGTTTCTTCACCCCACCGATGTATGGGTTCTCTTCATATCTACCTTGATTTCCAATTACTTGCAAGGGGCCTTCCCTCTATTAGATCCCCTTGTTATTTGCTTTGTGTAGTCCATATTTTTCCTAGGATCACAAACAATCAATAGTATTACAAATTAATGATCATGTTTGTTTTTAAAATGAAAGTGTGGTACGATGATAAAGCTTCCAAAATATTACCCATATTATGTAGGCATTTTGTCCATTTCATTTCAATTTTAGGACTTTTCCAAACCATCATGAGGGAAATCCCCTCTTATCATGTTCTTGTATCGGTGGTTCACAATACTTCCAACTCATTTTAGACCTGTTACCTAGGATAGATGTGGTTACTATGCAACGTGCTAGAATTGCCAAATATTTTTACCTCTTTACAATTACTTATATACTATTATAATGTTCTTTCACTAAAGCTTTATATTTAAATAAATGAAATAACCATTTTCAAAATGAATAACAATGTTAAGTATAGACACAATATCATAGACTTGGGTACATTGCTAGGTCTTAAAAGCATACTAACATTTATATGGTTCCTAAGCAAGAAAACTAGTGGTTGATAACTATCTTTGGCCTCTTTTCTTTGTCTTTTGTTTTCTATTTGATCTAACACACCTACAACCCAATCGGGATTTTACCAATTTATCTTTTATGGCTTCAAACACCAGTGCCCACCCAGATGAAGTGCCTAGGTGCCCCTGTCCCCTCTAGGCGTCCCTAACCTTTTTCACCTTACTCGCTCCTTTTGGGTCTCTTTTATCTTTTGGGCATCTTTTTCACTTATGGTCTAGCCTTCCAATTGTCAATTACAAAATTCAAACAAGGGAATCAAATAAATACATAGTTATGTTCAAAATAAAAGACCCAAGCACTAAGCATTACTACTATCACCTAACCCTGTATCCAAAAGGCACTTAAAGCACTCTAAAGCATCCATCTAACATCCATTCAAGAGAGAAGGGTTGCATCAACTCTACATACACAACATAGGAATGTGAAGTTCATTCTATTCCATCCACACATTCTACTACATTGATACATTTAGTTATAGCTCGCTATCAAGTGCACTTGCACAAGGACATCTTAGGGCACAATTTATACACACACTTGCCATAATTACATGGATTCTAAGATGTAGTGCAACGCTCGGTTGTAAATTCACTTTCGGGGTGATTATTGGAGTCAATCCGACTCCCCATATTGCATCTTTATTTTTAGGTTTGATGTGGTTTATGGGCTTTGTGCAGGTGAAATTCTATTTTGCAGGTTACAGGTACCCTTGGCGATCATTGTGTGACTATCAAGCGATCAACAGAAGCAACAACAAAGATCTTACGACACAAAAAACCATATTCTATCATTTGCACAGTCATGGGCGTCCATAAGAGGTCTTTAACGCCTGTGCGCCCTGCTCTATCATGGGCTACTAAGTCGACCTCATTCCCGCATCCTGAATTTATTTGTGACTAGTAACGACACTTTACCCCACTGTTCACCACTTCTCCCGGTCTAGATCAGTTCTAGATCAAGCATAAATTAACTAAGTCATATTTCCTTCTTCTTGCTTAGGGTTTCAAATATCGCATATTAGCTTGCTTGTGTCATTTCTATATTTCAACATTTATACATAATTTGGTTCAGTAGTGACTCTGCAATATTAGATTTAATTCAAATTAAATTAAATCATTTGGTGAACCCATCGCTCGAACCCAACCTTGTCTATAGGCATTTTATCATCTTCTTAATATGGTTGAAATGTATCCACCCTTTACTGATGAACACCTTCATGATCTCCAAGCTCATCTTGTTGAACATCCGCAAGACCTAGATCTGATTTTATTCGTTGCTCATGAAGAGGCCACCAATCTAGTTGAACTTAACCCTCCCACCTCTAATTTTTCTTTTGTAGACACAAAATCATGCACTTTGGGTGATTATCTAGTCTCAATTACATATTACAATTTACATGATTCCTAAGTACAAAAAGTAATAATTAACCCATGTCTTTAGCCATCTTTCGTTGTTTTCTATTGTTACTTTTGGTCTTACACCTTTATTGGCCCAGTCTGTCTTTTCATACTTCATTTTTACCTTTTCGGACTGGAGCGCCTAGCAAGAAGCCAGCGCCAGCGCCTCATCCCCCTCCGGGTGCCCCTATCCTCTTTGTACTTTACTCACACTTTTTGGGTCCTTTCTAGTCATTTGAGCATCTTATCTTTTTGGTAGTCATCCTTTTGGGGTTAATTACAAAATTCAAGCGAAAGAATCATATAAATATAAATTTATGTGATCATAATAAGGGACCAAGCACTAAGCACTATCTAGCATCACCTAAGGTTGCTAACATCAATGAATCTATAGCTCCATTTGCATTCATCTAGCTCCGTCACAAGGGACAAAGGCTGGTTCATCTACATCAAACTTCATAGGAGGGGAGTTTATTTTATTCCATGCAAACATTATTTATATTTTATATCTAGCTACTTGTTCGCTACTTCAATTGGGGCACGCACAAGAGCAACCTAGGGCATAATTCCGTAGACACACACAAAACTATAATTAGTCCGAGATGTAGTGTAGCACTCAACAATAAGTCCACCATTGTGGCAACCGAGGAAAATCTATCCACTTCATTTGCATCTTTTTTTTAGGGTTTGATGCTTTGTTTGGGGTTTTGTAGGTGATTTCTTTATTATAGGTTTATGATGACATCAACAATCTAAGTGTGACAAGCAATGAAGGCTTCACACCATCTAATGACTCTGTGAAATTGGATTTTGGACCTTCTACGCAGACCAAGGTGCCCATATTTTTACCAGGGGCCCAATCCCTTTTCCAGGCACCCCAGCCCAACCAAATCACTCAGATTTGTATTTTCTCAAGCTCATGTGTGACAATGTCCCATTCTGTTCGGTCGTTCTCCATTGAAACATAGTCTTGCGACCTCTTCAAATCAGGTAAGACTTCTCTAACCCTATTTACACTTAGGATTTATATATTTCATTTCTTAGTTTACTTGGGTGTATTTCATTACTCATTTATTTACTACAAAATTGCATTAGATTAGGCTAATATATTACATTTAATTTTAATCAGTTTTTATTCCTATTGCAACACAACCTCCCTCTTCTACCCTTCCACCTAATTTTATTGTTCCCATGTTCGTTCCTACTCCTACCAACCATTTCACTCCACCTCTTATTTCTCACACTCAGCAAGTCTCTTCTTCTAGCACTCAAGACCTAGCTTCTCTTATATTAGGACTTACAAGTTCAAATATGTCGGTTGTAGCAAGCTACTTCATGTGCTTCTCCATCTCTTGATTCCTCCTTACTTATTCATACTCCTTTCGCACCCGCCATTTCTAATTATTCACTTCCTCTAAACTTCATCACCCCTAAGTTTCCCATTTCAATGGCCATGGTGACCCTCAAGATCATCTCAGATATTTTCATGTGGGATGTATAGATTATTTAGATGATCATATATTGTTCGCTAAGCTATTTCCTCGAAGTCTTCAATAGTACACCATGTGTTGGTTTTATGATCTACTTGTTCATTTTGTAACTTCTTTCATGCATTTAGCCAATGCTTTTCTTGCTCACTTTTCAATCAATATCGGTGTAGACTCCTAATTTAGCTCGAGCAATTAAAAGCTTAAATTGTGCTAATTATACCCTTTCCTGCAAATTGACGACATATTGTCAATATCACACATTTTCTCTTCTATCGTCGTTAATTAGTTACATTACGCTAATTAATTAACTCTTCTATCCAACAAATGAGTGGAGTTAACGACCTTTCGTTAATTAACCCCCCTTCTATCTAGATCAATTAATTATTTCTAATTAATTAAACTTCCTTTTAATAGATCAATAAGTCATCATTTATTTGATTAAATTCCTCTCATAGCCTAAATCATGCTAATTTTATTTTAAAAACTTCTATAAGCTTGCACACCTATTAATTAATCACTTTGGTTAATCAATAAATCACCCCAAATGTCATGAGTCGCTAGAGGAAAATCAAACTCTCCTAAAGTAAATTCAACCACTCCTAAACCATGTTTATCCATAACTAACCTAACTTTTCTTTTATCCCACATGTAATAGGATGTAAAGCCTCTTTTACCCATTGGGTTATAAAAGGAACCCTCCTCTAACATTTCTACTTACACCTTACATGCATATAGCTAAACTATAGGCATTTTCATCTTAGAGCATCTTTCATTTGAGCTAATAGCCTCATTATTGCATTTCATCCATCCAAGCTTTTGAGTCATATGGAGAGAATAAAAATGGTCTTATAGCCATATTTTGATGAGCCTTCATTCCCAAACCCTTAAAGATCAAACAATCAACTTTGATTGCCATGGATCTATCTAGGTTCATTCATTTTTTTTGGTAATCTAAAGAGTAGAGATTCAAGTGCTTAGCATATTAGTTTGATTTCCATTTCAAGTTCTAATGCATAATGTTGGTAGTTAGTCTCTTTAAGCTCTTAGCATGATGATCTTTGTTTAGTTAACTTAGTTTTGGAACTATTAAGGTGTTAGTTTCAATTCTCTTAGCTTAGTTAACTAATGCATTGATACAATCGGCACTAATGTCTCTTATGCATAACTTTCTCAAATCAAACAAAGATCTAATGAACATATAGTGACTATGTTTTGCGTTAAAAACAATCTATCTAATTTGACCAATGTATTTTGATTCGTAATTGTAAGATATTTTTGTTAGAAGTCTCTTACCACCACTACAGGAGAGTGTTATCTTTAAGACCTCTCCTTCATTTGATCAAGTATGCCATACTCTTAAAATGCATGAAGTCAAACTTCTATCTCGTGGGAAAACTCTGTATCATGATTATCCTTCACCTTCTTCTAATAGGTTTAAAGCTAAATCAACATTCAAACCATCTCCTAAGCCTACTAAAGCAAAGAAAACTGTCAATGTTGTCTCTCCTCCTAAAAATCTTCAATGGCAACCTCCAAAGCATACTTTCACCAAGTTACCATATGCACCTCGGTTTCTATTACCTCAACTCCTCGAAAGCAATCTAATTACTCTTCCACCACCACTCAATCTTAATCCATCTCGCCCTTGTGGCCACAATTATGACAAAAACAATAAATCTAACTATCATCAATGCATTGGGCATTCCACCGATCATTGTTTCAAACTCAAGCATCTCATTTAAGATCTCATTGATAATAATTCACTTGAGCTCCCTGAGCCATCTACTACTAAGCCGAGTCAACGATAAAAAAATATCAAAATCTTCAATGACCCTTTACCTAAGCATGACACACAAGCTCCTGATTCTTTTGCTAATAATACATATTGTGTTATACCCCTCCTTCATTAAGGCCCCTTGATTTCCTTTTCACTTCTATTGATGCATCACCACCAATCATTTCATTCTTAGATCACGATTATCATGCTACATTCACTTCTGACTCATTACATATCACCGCTTCTTTTGGTTCACATATTGTCAATAACATTATGATTTATCCAATATATCCTATCGTGTATGCTCTATTACACTTCTTATGGCTATCAAATGTCAAATATTTGTTATCGCATAGCTAGTTCCTAATTCTTGTGGCTACATTAGGTTTCCGTTATGGTCGGGCCTCTTACTATGCTTGTATCATTCATTGTGGCATCTTCAATTGAAGGTTGTGACATGTTCTTAAGTCTTCCTTGCATCCGCATCACTCAATATATTCCCTCCATGCATCATTTGTGTCTTAAGTTCATTCACAATAAACAAGTTATCACTATTAAAGGCATTCCACCATGCACACCATTTCCTAAACCTAGTCTTGATGATATACTTCCACCAGCTATAACATCTAGGCCTCCAAGGCCTCTCAAATATAAGGCACATTCAACACCTAGTTCTCCTATTCACACACGTCCTACTTCACGACGCTCTCGTCCTCATAGGTCCACTAGTCCATCTCGTCATCATAAGTCCCCTACTCGAGAAATCCCTTCACATAGGTGTTCACCACCTCCTTCACCACATAGGTCTCCTTCACATGCATGTCATTACTCTCATACTCCACTGATCTTAGAGCATCATCACATGCCTTTATCTCCTCAAACATCGGGTGGAGGGCCCTTTCCCTTCACTATTGTTGGATAGCCTTCTATCCTTCTCACACTTGGGGGCATCACGCTTTCTTCCCCCCTCTCCTAGCATCATCAGTTGTCTATAATATCTACTATCATGCTCCTTATTTCACACTTAATCTTTTTCAATACTCTTACACAATTTCATACACACATTGTATTGGAATTACCCTATGTTGCACTCTAGTTCCAAAGTTCATACTCGAATGTTGAGAGCCTAAATCTGAAATTAACCTCACCACATTAACTCTTACGCTCTATGCTTCATGATCTATCTTTCTAGCGCACATTCTCAAACCATTTCCTAATGACGCACTCTTGTTCTATGGTTCATTCTTAATTTTTGAGGGGTCTTTTATAAATTAACCTCATCTCATACACATTCATTGGGGGGGCATGTTTCTCCTATCCATCTTCACACATTGCAGACCATCCCATTCACACTCACACTATTTGCATGTCTTGGTTGCACTTACTCTTGCTTGCTTATACTTACATGTACGCTTTGTTTTCCAATCTAGACGGATACTTAGTATGTCAATATATTTTCTCTATACACATGCGTGTTCGGTTGGTACTTTAGAGTGAATGTAGATCTCTTACAAGTCTTTACACACCGCAATGATTCTTGGGTTTGTACCTCTTACCAGTCCCACCGAGGCTCTTAGGGGCATCGATTTCTCACACACAATAGGTGTTATTGTTTCATTATTTACTACTTATGATTTCTAGCACATTTACTTCCCAATTATACATGTACACATGTCTTGACATAATCTTTATCTTTCTAACAGTCTAATGGGTGCTTCATTTTTAGCATTTTATTTGCAGGACTATATGCCACCATGGTTGTCTAATACATTTTGTTTGACATTGTTTTCCATTATATGTTATTGTTTATGTATTCCATATGTCTTGTTATATAATTTTTTTCTTGCTTATGGTTACTTCGGCCTTGATTGTCTTATGACATTGTGAGTGATGTCCCATGTTTGAAACCTGATTTTCACGGTCTATCTTGTATGCACACTTGTTTGTTACATTTTTTTCTATGACATGATTACTACATTTTCTACTAACACATATTTCTAGCCATCTTGTTTTCATGTGCCTTGGTTTCTACCATGCACATCCCCTACCCCTACAATTATCACTTCATATCCCATCCCTTACCCCTACCATGCCATCTATCACTTCATATCAAGCATAAGGTCCTCTCTTTTGGGTCACGTACTTCTACAATTATCACATGCACGAAACGAGGGGGAATATATTGGGTGAAAAACTCACCCCTACAACAACTCGAGCTATAGTTCAGTCAACATAGTATAGGAACAAAATAAGAATCCAGTCATGAAACGTCCCGAGAATCATACTTAGGTCGAATCACAACACGCATACACAAAGCACCGGACTCAAACAAAGAGTGCCTAGGCACATGTGCCCTCCCAGGTGTTAATCTCCGAGAGCACATACATTCACCTTCTCAGATCATCACAGTTCACAAAATCCTTCATAGCAGATTACAGAACAATCCTCCAACAACATAATACATTCTATCTCATTTAATCGGAACAACCAATACACTTGAAACTAATTCAAAACAATCGAGATGAAAGGAAAAAATCGGTGACATACCATCTACAGTGGTGCTTATTGGGAAGATTTATGGATGGAGAGTAACACTAGACCTCTCTCTCTAACACTTATTATTTGGTGTGAGATCACCCAAAAACTCGCACTTGGTGTGAGATCACCCAAAAAACTCACTTTTGAAATAAGATCTCCCAATAAACTCACTCTTCACAACATTTTAGGACACTTTTCTATCCTTTTACACTCTTTTACAATAGGTGCACACTTTCCTTTTTCATACTTTGCTCATATTTTTCATATACATGACTTTGACTACACTCTTGCTCTTCTTTTGTAGGTCCGTCTTTACAAGAAGCATCAACAACAAGATAAAACAACACGGTACAATGCATACGCTTCACCCCTAGGTCACTTTCCTTTCCTACTCTCCATGCTTCACTTTGCATCATTCCACACTTCACTTGTCCACTCGACATGCATTTCACCACACACTTTATAGGATCATAAGGTATGCATCTTCTATCTACTTTATGTTATCAAGTATTCTCTTAACCACATAAAGTGGGAATAAATGTAAACATAGAATCACACACTTGCGTACATTTTTAGGTCGTAAAATCATACTAGCATTTATATGATTCCTAATTAAGAAACCTAGTGGTTGATAACTATCATTGTCCTTTTTTATTTCTATCTTGTTTTCTATTTAGTCTTACACACCCTATAGCCCAATTAGTATTTTACTAATTTATCTTTTATGGCTTTAGACATCGATTGCCTAGCTAGGACAGAAGCACCCATATCCCCTCTTGACGCCCGTGACCCCTTTTCACCTTACTCGCTCCTTTTGGGTCTCTTTTATATTTTGGGCATCTTTTTCACTTATGGTTCAGCCTTCCAGTTGTCAATTACAAAATTCAAACAAGGGAATCATATAAATACATAGTTATGTGTTCAAAATAAAGGACCAAAGCACTAAGCATTACTACTATCACCTAAGCTTGCATCCAAAAGGCACCTAAAGCACTTTAAAGCATCCATCTAACATCCATTCAAGGGACAAGGGTTGCATCAACTCGAATACACAACATATGAAGGGGAACTTCAATCTATTCAATCCACACATTCTATTACAACACTACATTTAGCTACAGTCCGCTATCAAGTGCACTTGCACAAGGGCATCCTAGGGAACAATTTCTACACACACACACCATAACTACATGGAGTTTGAGATGTAGTGCAACACTCAATTGTAAGTTCACTTTCAAGGTGGCCATCGGGGTCGGTCGACTTTCCATAATACATATTTATTTTTAGGTTTGATGTGGTTTGTGGGATTATGCAAGTGAACTTCTATTTTTCAGGTTATAAGTACCCTTGATGATCATTGTGCAACTATCGAACAATCAACAAGAAGAAACATCAAAAATATTGTGACATAGTAAAGATTATATTTTGATCATTTGTGTAGTCATATGCACCCATAAGAGGGTCTTGATTCGCAGTGTTCATGCCTATCGTCAGGCACCCGTGCATGGCCTCATTCCGCATCCCAAAATTTATGTGAGTAGTAATGACACTCTTCCCAGACCTATTCAAAGCATTTCTCCCATCCGGATCAGTTCCATATCAAGCGTAAATCAACTAAGTACTCTTTCCTTCTTATTTGCTTCCTGTGGTTTCAAATATCACATCTTATTTTTCTTGTGTCATTTTTTTATTTCAGCATTTATACATAATTTGGTTCAATAATGACTCTACAATATTAGATTTAATTCAAATTAAATTAAATCAGCTTAGGTATAGGATCTTGTATTTCTTGTTTTGTTTTTTTCCCTTCATTTAGCTTCTTAGTATATATGTTTTTAGATTTTGAAATATAGTTACTTACTTTCAATCAAAAATAAATGAATTAAATTTTATGTTAAGTTAATGGTTTTCGCAAAAAAATAACTAGATAATTTTTTTTTGGATTTTTAATTATTAGTAATTATCTTAATCAATAGTCATTATCTAGAGAATTAAATTTAGATAAACATTTAGAACACATGTGTAATAGATTAATAAATAGTATAAATAACTTAAATACATCTTGTTTACACCCTAATTAAATTATGATATGAAATGTGCACAATGATAAATATGATGTAAAGGTTTGTTACATGATATTATTTTGACCTATTTAATTCACCATTAACCATACATAATCAAAATAATGCATTAATACTTGTAACAATTGAAAAATGATAAATGATATCTCAAATACATAATAGGAGATGAAGACTAGTTGTATAAGTTAAAATAGAGAATATTTAGATGTGTAGACGGGTGGAAAAGATAGATCAAAAATTGGAAATTATTTGATATCAACTTTGGAGCTAAAACTCGAGCTAGTGCAAGACCACGTAGGAATTATGTATAGCCCATACCAATATTTGTACTATCATAATTGAAAGTGTATGTTCTTGGACTCTTTGATAGTTGGACTCTACAACTTCTTGTGTGCTTCGTTTTCCTAAAAAAATCCTTCACTATATTTTATTCTTGTTTGTGTAGACACACAATCACACAATTTGGGTAATTATTTACTCTTGATCCGATACTACTATTTCTATGATTCCTAAGTAAGAAAAGTACTAATCAACCCATGTCTTTGGCAACCTTTCTTTTCTTTTCGTCCGTTACTTTTAGTTTTGCACTCTTACTTGCTCAGTCTACCTTTTGACTCTTTGGAATTTGTCATCTTGGACACGGGCGCCTAGCTAGGACACCACTGTTAGGTGCCCTCATCCCCTCTGGGCGCTCTTGTCCCCTTTGTACTTTACTCTCACTTTTTGGGTCCTTTTTAGCCGTTTGAGCATCTTATCTTTTTGGTAGTCAGCCTTTTCGAGGTTAATTACAAAATTCAAGTGAAGGAATCATATAAATATAAATTTATGTGATCATAATAAATGACCAAACACTAAGCACTATCTATCACCACCTAAGGTTACATCCATCAAGGCATCTAAGAGCTCCATTTCATCCATCTAGCTCCATCACAAGGGACACAAGGGTTGGTTTTCTACATCACACTTCATAGGAGGGAAGTTCATTCTATTCCATGCACATATTTATTACATTCTACATCTAGTTACTTACTCACTATTCCAAGTGCAACACGCACAAGAGCAACCTAGGGCACAATTCCACACACACACATAGAACTAAGTTGGAGTCCGAGATGTAGTACGGTTCTCGGTCATAAGTTCACCATTGTGACAGCTAAGGACAGTCGACCCCTCATTCTGCATCTTTCTTTTTTGGGATTTGATGTCTATTTGAGGGTTTTGTAGGTTCATTATTCATTTCAGGTTTCTCGTGACCTCGACAATCTTGGTGCGACCTTGGAGTGATTAAAGACAAATAAAGGTGAACACCTTGTGACACCTCAAAGGAGGTTTTCTAAGAATTTCCATAGATCCAAATGCCCATAAACAGGTTTAGGGCACCCACAGGCGCCCATGTCCCTCTTCAAGTGCCCCAATCCAACCTCCTCCTCCATATCTCGCATTTTCTAGGGCTTTTGTCGACACTACTTTCTCCCTATTCATAAGGTCGAGATTCAATCTAGTATAGATCTCATTGTGAACCAGCTAAAGCTCTTTACCCTCTCTTTTTATTAGGGTTTCATTATTTATTACTTAATTTCTTGGGTGTAATTCATGTATTTCATTGTCATTTATTTACTACTACTATAGCATTCAGATCAGGCTCATAATTCACATTTTATCTTAATTAGTTTGCATAACCTCGGGATAATCTATAATCACTTGCAAAAAAGTAGAAACCCCTGTAAACATGTAATACCATTCATCAAAGTATTAGATAACCAAAATGAGAAATCATGTGTTGTAAGGTTAGACTACCCTTGGCATTTGACCTAGTCGAATCAATCTAAGTGTTGCATTACATGCCCTCATGTGGGATTAAGCCTCATATAGTTCTTCTAGGTGTTTGTGTAAGTGTGAGTGTGATTTAAGCTAGCCCCCTATGGGTTCTCTCTTATCTCTTGACACAAAGAATTATGTGTTAACTATAGGGTATATAATGTACCCATCTTGATAGTAATGCGGTGTCATGTGCTTCAAGTACATGACCTAAACCTTTGCTCCTTAAAATTCCTTTGACAATGTTTAGAGTGACTTTTCTCTTGCTAAGACATGAATCTAGGACCTTTGCATGTTTGGAAATGGATGAAGCTAGATTATTTGTCCCGCTTAAGTGCTTTATACCTATAGTAGGGGGTGCTCTAATTGATGTGCAACTCGATTTAGGAAGATTTTGGATATCCTTGTTATAAAGTGATATTAACTTGCTTATATAGCCTTCTATAGGTGAAATATTACAATAAGGTCAACCCTAGAAAGGTGAAACAACACAATAAAGATATTCAAATTGAAAACAAAGCTAGATAATGTCAAAGGTTAGGATCATACAAGTCAGCCATAACTAGATTTCATATCGACCAAACTATACGATCAAGGAGAGGAGAGGTGTGATGCAAAATAGAAACTTGTAACATGATGTGCATGGATACTTTAATACTTTTATTAATTAATATGTCATTAATTTGTGACATAACATGGTGTAGAGATGAGAAAGTCACGAAAGAGTTAGAGAAATACACTAATTGGATTTAAAATGTGAGCATTTGTTTTAGTAGGGGAACATAGCCAAACTTAACATTACCAAAGGAAAAGTTACCAAATTTTATTTTTCACATCTTCCCCCCTTTAAGTGTGTAATTGAAAATTACATAATCTTACAGGAAAAACACACGTGAGTGTGCACACACACTTTATCTTTTCTCGATAATTGTTTTTTTATGTATTGGTTATGGAATGTTCCATGGTAAAACCTGAAACATAAAGTGTAGTTAATTTTAATGATAGAAATTGAATTGTAACTCAATGTGTAGATAATGCTTGTTATTTTTGAAACTTTGAATTTGTATAAAGAAAATTAAATGAGATGCAAAACATGGAATGAATACACATGTTCATTCTGTGAAGGGAGGAGCTCCGATTATTGTTGTACTTATGGAGATTTAGAATTATTGTTGAGATGCCTAAGGATTGGGGGTGATCATTCCCCAATTGTGTTGAAGGAGAAATTGGAGTGTTGAGTCACGAGTGTATCGAACCCAACACGAAAGGTGGAGACTAACTAAAGTACTCCACCAAGAGAGAATACAAGCATATCATAATTTTAAGTAACCTAGATATCTTTACCTTTAAGCTTGTGAAATAAGAGGAAGGACATCCTATGAAAAACTTGGTCATTCGATAACTTCCATATCCCCACGAACCACACCACTACAAACGGATATAGGCCCAATTTTTTAACTATTGTAATTTTTGAGTAAGATGAAACCACATAGTCAAAAGGAATTGGTTTATCATCCCCCATCATGTGTTGTACTATTAATATTGGGTGTATATGTTTTAGAATAACATAGAGAAGATGAAGGCCCATGCCCCTAACCCCTATTTTTATAACTATGAATGAGTAGTGTAGAGGATAAGGAATGAAATACGCATGCCTCTTATATCATGCTTCAAACTAAGTAATTTATGTCTCAAAATATATAAGAAACCTGTGAATAGTTGATATAATATGAGACTATTGCAAAAAAATTAATATGCCCCCTCTCTAAGAACATCAATTACCATTAGAACTGCGGTCTTTTCTAAACTGTATAATTTGACATGTACTAAATTCTACCCCTATTATTATTTGTACATGTTTTTGAGGATGTGGACCCTGTAAAAACATGTTCTTATGTCCTATAATATGTTTGTAGAGATAGAATATATCTCTATGATATTTTGAAGTATGTGATAAATCATTGAGCGTGTGTCTCAAAAGAATAATTGTATGCCCATGTGTTATAAGTTTGATAATCTACATAGCACATAGAAGGCTAGAATGTTGGCCACTATTGGGAACATGTACTTGCAAAAGAGGTTGAAGATGGTGAAAACCATAGCAAGAAAATAAAACAACATACAACAAGAAATACTATATGTTTATAAAATTAGTAACAATAGTATAAAGATTCACTTATGTCATAAGATAGAGTAACAATAGAAAAATTAGTGTAGTATGATTCAATCATGCCATAAGCCATAGTCACAATAGTATAAAAATAGAAAAATCGAGTGTAGTAAGAGTCGATCATTGTCATAAGTAAAAGTAGAAATAGTATACAAATAGAAAAAATAGTATACATAGAAGTAATCAATAGTATAGAAACATATTCAACTAGAGGCATAAATCCCAAACATAGGACACCTATGCTTTGTCATAATAAAATCAAGGGTCTCGGGTCATATAGAGTAAGAAAGTCTATGTAACACAAGATAATCATAGATCCATAAACAGAGGACACCCACGATGTCACAAGACCATCAAGGAACTTAGGTCGTATAGAATAAGCAATCATAGAATTGTAATCAAGCAAGACAATAATTTATCATAAGGTAGGAGCCAAATAATGCAAAGACTTAAACAAGGAAATAATTTGTATAAGCAAGTATAACAAACAATGATAGTAAAAGAAAATATAACAAGATAAGTTAGTGTTTCATAATACACGTGTTAGTCATGTTATCTCAAAAGATAACATAGACACTATTTATGTAATCAAGCATGATTAGGAAGAGTAAAGAAAGCGTAAAAATAAATAAGTAATATGTGAAAATAAAAGATAGATTTGAAGAAATATTTGGAAGGACATACCGATATAATAAGAATTTGAAGAGAGTTGAATAGTTAAAATTACGAAGATAAATTTTATATAAACCAAAATAATTCATTTATAAAATAAATTTACATTTTTTGGGTGAGGCTTTATGAGAATCTATTTTTCATTGGCAAAGGCATAAATTATTTCATTCCAAACTTGTCAAAATATATGACCCGAGATCCATGTGAAACATTATGTGCATGATCGTGTTGTGTAACTACATGGGCACACCATCTATCTTATCCTTCTTATTTTATGATGTGGCACAACAAATAAAGTTTTAAATTTTGTAGTCATTAGATTGAGAGCATAGTAATTTAATTGAAATAGTTATGATTCTAAATTCGATAAAATATTAGAAAACTACAACCATACAAACAAAAATAAACTACATAGAGAAACCTTTTAACACAACAAGGGCTGCATTGCAAATGATAGTACTGGCCGTAAAAGTGTAGAAGCATGTTGTTTATATGGAAAGAAAGAAACGGGAAAGGGAAACGGGTAAAGAAGCCATAACAGAAATTGATTTCATGAATGTCTATTAGTTATTAGTGTCCCTTCTATTTTATCATATTCAATATATCATAGAAAATAAGAAATCATAATATCTCATAGCAAACAGCCATCCCAAAGCTAATTGGTTGACTTACAATTTGAATCAACTTTCACTTAAACCAATTCAGTGGTAGGGGCGGTCCTGATACCGGCTTGGTGTAATCATCAAATATGACCACATCAGCACGATGAAAGGTTTCCTTCCAATCATTTAATATTTCCATATGTTGACTTGATGCATACTCCTTGAGGCGCACACCCAGCCCATTGTCATGAATGGTCCATATTTGAGGCACTGCATTAAAAGGTTCCTGCCTGAGACTGTAAACAGGAGCTTAAGTTATTTTCCTTTCAAAATATAGAGAATGGATTCTACGATACTTGCCACTAAAAGGTATAATGAAAGAAAAATAAATTAGGGAAAATTGTCGTCAAATAAAAGAACAAAGATATTTCTTAATAGATGTTGGATAAGGACTGTCACCTAGAAACCAAACTTTTAACTTCAAGAGTATTTGCAAGCACACCATCAAAATTGCATTGGGAAAAAGTAAAACAAGTCTTGTCAAAAGTAATGCTTGTCAAGTTAATTAATGACATAAAATCAAGTTGTGTGAGCTTTTCCACTCCTCCATTGGTGATCCGGAGTGAATAGACATGAAATTACAAAAAAAAATAGTATACTAGTCCTTCAGCAAGTTATAGAAGCAAAGAAAGACAATTTTGATTATTGTGTCTAGACATCTTAAACACCAGAATAAACTGATTGATTGGCTTACTATGTGACCTTGGTATGGTACCTCCAATGTTGTGCAATAGAGAACCCATAGAAGTGGTGACAAATGACTGTGTCAAACTAGCATAGAATTCTTTTCAGATACAAACTACGGTGTTCCAAATGTTACAAGGAAATCCAGTTATGAATCCCATGCCATTGGTTGACTTTGAATTTGACCCTCAAGTTTTCAACAGATGAGCTCCTCATACCAAGTCAACAAGTTTTGGTGGCCTTCCAAAAAGATGTAACGTGGCGGAAGATGGAACAATGCAGAGCATGGCCTGTGCCAAATAAGTAGTAGTGTTATTGAAAGCATCTGGTTGGGAATTGAGAAGATATTACGTGTGTAAGGAAAGCCAAGTCTTCAGAATCATAGACAGGAAGTAACTTAGTAGGGGGTTAATCTCTAAGGTTGTGTTAAAGTTATACCCTTGATGAACTGCAGTTTCTACCTCTTTTTAAAAAATTATATAATTCTACAGAATGTTCTAGTTATGTACGAACAAGAAGGTAGAAGAAAATTAAGAAATGAACATCAAAAAAAAGATATAGAGTGTCCGTATGCAAAAACAGTATATTTATTCCATAAATCCTTGAGATGGATATTTATTGCTATATATGGGGAATTAACCATATGCTTTGCCACATCAGAAAAACCAATGGCCAAATATTCAGGGGAGTGTCGAGTGTGTGTGTGTGTGTGTGTGTGTGTTCCTAGCTATTTACAAACAAGAAGGTAGAAGAAAATTAACAAAAAATTAATAAAAATCAAAAAACATATATAGATTCTGTATGCAAGAACAATATATTTATTCAATAAATCCTTAAGATGGATATTTACTGCTATATATGGGGAATCAACCGTATGCTTTTCCACATCAAAAAAATAAATGGCCAAACTATTCAGGGGAGTGTTGAGTGTGTGCATTGTATATTCTCACACACATTTTCTATCTAAGAAGCAATCGGAAGTTTCATTTTCCCTATCCCAAAGACAGTGAACCAATCAGAACATGAATAGCAAAAAATAAACTTGAAAGCATCAAAAATTTCTTACTTCAACCAATCTACTTTGAGTTTTAGTTCTGAACCACTTTGCAGGATATGAACAGATGTTCCCAAATTCTCCCAGAGTGCACGCATTGGCCCATCTTCCAGTGAATAAAGTTGTAAATGCAAGTTGTTTATATATAATAGTATTGCATTAGTTTTCATTTCCTCTGAATAAGAATAGCTTCAAATTCATTTCAGCAAATAAAGAACAACCCACTTTATTAATTATCACATTGTTTCTACAAAAGACATGAGAAAATGATCTTTACATGCATAAGTTGTTTTGATGTTTATATTTCTCAGATCAAGATCTATGTTATCTATGCTCTACATTTAATTTTTCCTTTTTTTACTAAAAGAAGTGAGGTCGGTACCTCTTGGCACAACTATACCTCAAGGTCATATCCAAGAGCTTGTAGACCAGTTGCAGCAGTAAACAACAAAAGAAGGTCAGGGCCTCTTGAAAGATCAGAGCATACCTGACAAGCAAATGTATAAGTTAGTTAAAGCAAGTAATCATTCTGCTAGGTAAAAAAAATCCAAACTACTTTCTGAAGAAGTTGTGTTGATGCTACAAAAAGAAAGAAAGAAAGATGTCATAATAATGTCCATGGATGACCAATGTACGTCAAGGTGTTTCCAAAGTACAGTAAGTTACAATAGCTAATCAAGAGCACTAAAAGGAAGACCAACAACTAACACAAAATTATATAAAACTCAAGCTAGGAAGCAATAAAACCAAAAAGAGAGAAGGCGAATGAAACCAAACAGGTAAACCTGAGACAAGCCATTATCTATAGAGGTCATATGGTAAAGAGAGAATCCTGCCAAAGGGAAGGGCCCTTGCCAAAACAAACCACCAATGGACACCAGGGAAGGGAGCATGGAGAACAAGGCTCTAGCATGTGTCAGAGTCAGGAGCACAAGAAAGGTCATCATCCTCGCCAAGCACTATTTAAGAGCCATTGCAGAGACTAATGAAGTTATCAGGAGAATGACTTAGGCTGAGAGAGACTGACTGAACATTAAATCCTAGGAGGAAGCCAGGTGCTCGGATCGCCTATCATCCAAGGCTGACACAGGGAAGGCTTTCTCTGAAAGGGCACACTTCTGGCAAGCAAACAATAGGAGAACAGAAGAAAATATGTCCAAAGTGTACATGGGATAGAAATAAAATGGATTGCCTTTGAAGGTCTCTTTTTAAAACAAAGTGAAGACAAGACTGGTTAATTTCTACTTCAGTTATGAGAAGACTTGCAAATATCAATCAATATGCAAATTTTCTCGCTTTGCATATCCATTAGCTATCAGCCTATCAGTCTGTGGAAGTATCTTTTTCCCCTCTGTTTTGTCCATTTGTCTGGAATTAACTATTTAGTGCATGTAGGGGATTAATTCACATAGTTCAAATGTTCTTGAGACATCTTAGATCCTGATCACCGGAAAAGTTGACTACACCTCTAACATGTGTTGATGTATTCCAGCCTGTCAGAAGGAGGCACACCACCACGGTTTATTATCATTGATGATGGTTGGCAATCTGTTCAAAAACCAGAACATGTCTCTGATAAGACGTAAGAGAATTTACGTTGCTAAACTTCTGAAATACTGACAATCCAAATTTTTAGAAATCTCCGAACAGATGAATAAGAACAAAATATTTCCTATAACTTTTTTAATTGTGCTTTTCAGGCCTTACAGCCGATTAAATCACATAAAAGAGAATATCAAATTTCAAATTGATGTTGAAGAAGGTAAAAGGCAAGAAGATCCCGCCAAGGGCATTCAACATATAGTCCAGATAGCCAAAGAAAAACAATTTGAAGTAAGTCATTGCAACTTATGGAGAATGTCGATAGAAGTTGTTTTCATAGTTAGGAAATGGTAGGTCAAAGCAAGAAAAATGGTGATTTTAGAGCCACAAAATTGTTGGGTATGCTTGTAAACCTGGCTATCCTTGCCTTCACAGGTATGTGTACGTATGGCATGCACTTACAGGATACTGCGGAGGAGTTCAACCAGGAATCAATGAAATGAAAAGCTATGACTCTATAATGCAATACCCTGCATCTACTCCTGATGCCTTCCAATATATGGCAGAAACAGATAGTCTTTCTGTTCAAGGACTTGGCCTTATGAATCCTAAAAGGGTCTTCCTATTCTACAGTGACTTACACAGCTACCTCGCAGCATCTGGAGTTGATGGTGTTAAAGTTGATGTTCAGAGTATTCTTGAAACTTTTGGGAGTGGTTTTGGAGGTAAGAGTATCACTCGCTAGCCAGTACCACCAGGCATTGAATAACTCTATTGCTCAGAATTTCCCAGATAACGGATGCATAGCATGCATGAGTCATAGCACAGATGCTCTTTATTTGTAAGAATTCCCATCATTTGATTCAAAGCTACAATAACTAATCTCCCCTAGCGAAATAAAATTGAAAGCCTTCGATTTTGTAAACATTACATTTTTACCATGTAGTATGAATCTCCCAACTGAGATGAAACACACAGCCACACACAGCCATGTAGCAATGGGAAGAACAGCGGAGGGCATGCCTTGATGTCCAGTTCTAAGTCTTGTCGCTTGCATATAGATCAAAGACGTTGAAAATTGCTTGGTACTCATTAATAGTGAAACATCAAAAATACTTATGGTAGACAACATCATCCATGACATGTCAGAGATACACCAAAGGTCAATTGTTCCTAACTTTTCTCTTCAATGTCAGAGATAAAAGGAATATGATGCGGTTTCAAACACTCTAAATAGAAGCAATTATGTGAACTAGTTCTCATTTTTCTCCATGTTCATCTTGCCCATCCACCTAAAGACCTTATCGTAGTCATCTTTAATAAATAATGTTAGGCCCAGATATTGGTAAAGTCATATGAATATAAACATATCGTCTTATATTATTGAGAATCTTCTAGCTTATAATCTGTTCAGTGCAGAGTTGTTTGAACATGATACAACCAATAGCATTACACGTATTAATGTATTGTAAAGTGAATCATCATTGCAATAAGTCATTGTCACATATACAACACGCCTACAACTTTTTTCAACAGTACTGCAGATTTACCAGCAATGAGGACAAACCATTTTACCATGATTCAAAGTTCAAACTATTTAAACACATCATTTCTATTGGTGATCAGCTGCAAGAAAGACCACTTAGTCCATACAATGGCAATCATTCCCTAAGCCAGAATACGTTTGTAGTACATTAGCTTATGTTCTTTCCTCTTTGGCCATTCTCCATTTTCTACTTTAGGCCATATATAGATTCTCTAGGGGGTCAACGTGTTGCGGCTCAAGTGCCCTCCAAATCCCCTTCATTTTTTTGCTCTGAATCTGTCTGGTTAGCTAGCTGCCCCACCCCTGTCCTAGCATCTTTCGGTTGCAATTTCTGGGTCTTCTAATTTTTTATCCTTCAACCAAATATAATTGCATAAAAAGACAAATACACTAATTTTGTGTGAAAGCTATTTTCTCAAAGAATGCCAAAGAAACTTAGAAAATAAAAACCCCAAGACAACCATTACAGTCGAGCAGAGAAACCCTTTCTCTATATCTCATTATCTGTGGCCGATTTTGTCTCTATTTACTGGCTACACATAGCTAAAGCAAGAAAGGGAAAAGAAATAGCAACAAAGCAGGAAGGGAAAAGAATTACCCACATCTTGAAAACCGCAGGACCTCGCAGCAAACACAACACACGAAGGGGAGGAAGACCCTTCTATATTTGGCCACCGCCTTGTACAGCAAGCTGCTGCATGGAGGAAGGTACGTGGGCGCAACAGCAGCGGCCGCTGCAGCAACCAATTGCCAAAAAAACAGTTAATGCCTCCACCAAAGGAAACTTTATAGAAACAGGTCATATCTACGTGCTCACAATTAAATTCCGCAATGAGGGCAGAAAGCTCAACCAACCAGATGCGAGGGATTCTAAACACCAACATTAGACAAGCAATTATTAAAACAAATATTTATACAAACTTTAGGGTATGTTGACTCCGCCCGAGCCACATGCAAATTAATAGGAATATGCGAAAACAATAGTACATGCCCGGTAGCGAGTGTACTAATAAGTTAGATTGTATTGAATAAAGTTCATTAGAATTCTCATAAAGACCCTAATGAGGCTAAAAGTTAAGCAAATGAATGCAACAAAGATAAATTTAACCAAATGAATGTTAACATGCTAAAGTGAACCGATGTTTTGGAAAACTATGACCATACAAAGAAGATTAAACTACATATAGAAATCTTTAGAAAAAAAAAGCCAAAATCATGTGGCATTGATTCTCTTTACCATGATTGGCCTCTAAGAAAGATCCTAGAGCAATAATATAGCTATGAAATAGTGTAGAAAAGTGATTTAAGCTAAAAATAATTAACTACATTAGAAACAATATTGATGAAGAAGGAAGTAATTTTATGAAGAAAGAGATGAGTGACGGGTATCACACTCTTTCAAAAATCACATAGGGGTAGATGTGTAAAGTTGGGGGTCAATTTTGTGGCCATTTTGGCCATTTTTGTGAAGGGTGTATGCCCTTTATGAATACCTTCCCGAACCTATTTTTAATACGTTTTAGAAAGATTTAAAAATTAAAAAATTATTCAAATAGGGCATATGCCCTTCGCACTACAAAGGGCATATGCCCTTCGCACTACAAAGGGTGTATGCCCTTTGCACTATAAAGGACATGCGCCTTTTGAAATGTAAAGGGTATATGCCCTTTACAATGCAAATGGTGTACATATATTTTGCTCAAAGGGTGTATGCCCTTTTGCACTACAATGTGCCTACACCCTTTTCACTACAAATTGTGTACACCCTTTGTAGTGCTTTGAATGAATAAAATTAGTGTTTAAAAGGGTGTGTGCCATTTTCAAAGGACATAAATCTTTCGTTATTTTTTTTTAAGCGTTCTTCCCTCCCAAACAGTTTGCATTTTGGCTAGGGATCCAAACCTCAACCTTGGACTGCATTAAATCAATCAAGAAGGATTTTGGGTATTTGAACATTTATTCACTTTCATAGGCACAAAAGATTTGTTAACTTTATGTATTTTTAAAAATAATAATATGGGTTTGTAGAGGGGAGAATCTAGTTTTCAAAAATATAATTTTTTAAAGATTAAATTATTTTTTTAATTATTACTTAATTTCTACATAACATAGCTCATTATGATTGATTCATTAGATTTACTAAAAGTTTAATGATTTTTGTCAATCAAACAATGAATTATAAAACTTATGTCTCAACAACAATCTATTCATTATTGGCTACTATTTTTAAAAAATCAAATATGTGAAGCTAAGCTCAAACAATTGCGTCATACACTTGCGTTTTCATTTTTCTTCCTTTCTTGACTTTTAAAATCATTTTAAATTATTATATTGATTGAAAAAATATTCTCAAAAATTCATTCATTTGCTCCAAAATATGTGTCTGTACACATGCACTTTTCTTATGTTTTCACAAAAAACTTACAATGCCACTATTAGAAATGAGAAAAATCCATATACTTATTTCATCTAGTTATTCCAAAAAATACATATTTAGAATTATATTCAAAATGTCACAATTTATCTTCTTGTATTGTAAGAAAATTATTTCACTAGGTGCCTCAATAAGCCTCTCCAAATTCATGTATAACTATTTTTTGGATAAAATATGGCCACTTATCCCCCCACTTTTGACCCCCATTATGTTGCATCTGCCATAATTATCCCCTCGCATTCCTTGATTAAAGACATATACAACAAAGACCTATCAAACTTATTAAAAAATAGTAATATCCAAAATAGCAATAAAATTACAATCAAATATTTTATTTGTTTGTAGAAATGGCCTAATCTCATGTATATATTACATTGTATATTAGCCTCGCCTCTTGTCTATCTTGGGAAATAAGCAAACATACATTTTTTATGCATTTTACTTACCATGACAATTGCAATTTTATTACCTAGATTCATATATCGTAATTCAGATCCTAACCCTCTTTTCGGGGTACCTAGTGATATTACTTGCAACCCGCTACTTAACCGCAAGCCT
The DNA here is from genome assembly GCA_018340775.1 of Taxus wallichiana var. yunnanensis. Taxonomy (NCBI): domain Eukaryota; kingdom Viridiplantae; phylum Streptophyta; class Pinopsida; order Cupressales; family Taxaceae; genus Taxus; species Taxus wallichiana. The sequence goes on from CM031239.1 coordinate 194,083,121, forward strand.
CTTATGGGATAGGGTATAACCTAGACAAATGAAGAAAGGGTATATACATTTAAGCTTTGAACATCACTAAATACAAATTATAATGCAGGATCAACTATACTCACCATACATAGTTTTCTTTGATTTATCCTTCTCAAACTTAGATTTTGGATCCAAAATAAAGCTTCTCATTACCATATTTTGGATTATTGCAAATATTTATGTATACCCAAAAATTAATAAAGTACTAAAAGACCTTAAATAAACATAGAAAGCAAATCAAATAAGAAATTGGTATCACCACGAAGCTTTGATACCAAAATGATCCGTAAACTTCTACTTTGGAACTCTACGAATCACACAATTATGTTGTTCTACTTTCAACTTTGGAAAATGACAGTTTGCTTGAAAAATTAGAGCTTCGTGGATTTGTTTATCTATTTCTATTGAAAGGAAATTACAGAGAGGAAAGAATTCAAAACTTCAACACCAACAATTTTATCCTAGAAACCTCCAAGGAGGAAAACCAGTCAAGAAGGGCAACTGCTCTTTCTTCCCACTTTTATTGGTCTAATATAGACAATTACATATTACAATAAGTATGAAAATAAGCAACAATGTAAACCTTCTCTCCAATTACTCGCTTGTTCTGTTTCTACACCTTGCTCCCACAATTCCACTCCAACACTAAAGATCTTACTCACTAATCTCATTAAACCCTGCTTCTCGATCTCTCTGGATCTTCGAATGTCATTCTCTTTCTCCTTTCATGCATTTATAGGCCTTCACATGTCCTCCTGTGCAATGGAGGATGTGAAAGGGCATGGAAAGGGAAGAGACACTATTGTGCGTTTCAAATTTGCGCCCATTTGCATTCCATTCGCTTCTCTGTTTGAAAGTGACAAGACCACTGCCCTGAGCAGACCGGCGATCTCGGGACCATCGCCCTGGCTGGGTAGCGGTTTCGAGGACCACCGCGCTTGTAGGGTGGCATTTTTGAAACTATCGTTCTGCATAGAGCGGCGGTTCCTTGCAAAACCTCTGTTTACCTCATTTTATTCATTTTTCTTGTTTCTCCTTCTTGGTGCTAATGGAACTGATGAAGTGGTGTGTTTTTTTGGATCCCTATGGATCATAATGATCCGTAAACTTCTACTTTGGAACTCTACGAATCACACAATTATGTTGTTCTACTTTAAACTTTGGAAAATGACAGATTTGCTTAAAAATTAGAGTGCGTGGTGATTATCTAGTGCTATAGAAAGGAAATTGCAGAGAGGAAAGAATTCAAAACTTCAACACCAACAATGTTATCCTAAAAACCTCCAAGGAGGAAAACCAATTGGGAAGGGAAACTACTCTTTCTTCCCACTTTTATTGGTCTAATATAGACAATTACAGATTACAATAAGTATGAAAAGAAGCAACAATGTAAACCTTCTCTCCAATTACTCGCTTACTCTGTTTCTACACCTTACTCCTACAATTCCACTCTAAAGATCTTTGAAGATCTTGCTCATTGATCTCATTAAACCCTACTTATCGATCTCTCTATATATTTGAATGCCATTCTCTTTCTCCTTTCATGCATTTATAGGCCTTCACATGTCCTCCCATGCACTGGAGGATGTGAAAGGGCATGGAAGGGGAAGAGACACGGTTGGCGCTTCAAATTCACGTCCATTCGCATTCCATTCTTCTTTTCTGTTCGAAAGTGAAATGACCATCGCCCGAGCAAACCGAGAGGTCTCGGGACCGCTGCCCTGGTTGGGCGGTAGTTTCGAGACCGTCGTCCTTACAGGCGGAGGTTCAAACCCTCTTTTTGCATAGAGCGGTGGTTCCTTCCAAAACCTCCGTTTACCTCATTTTATTCATTTTTCTTGTTTCTCCTTCTTACTGATGGAACTGATGAAGTGGTGTGTTTTTCTAGATCCCTATGGATCATACCTCCCCTACTTAGGAGGCTTTTGGTCCCACAAAATCTTAGTGGGGGAGTGGTAGAGGAATCAACTCCCTCTCGTGCTCATTCGAGTACCATTGGGTCTGCCTTGGTGTCTTCTCTCATCCAACCTGCCAAGACTCCTGTGGATCTCTAGTTTGTTACTCTAGTGCTACATCCTCCTTCATGTTGTCTCAAGTAGAATCCTCTTATGAAGGTAACTTCTGTATATTTCCTTCTTTTTCATGCATAGATGGCGTTAGTGGATGCAAGCTCTTACAACTTGCTATCGTGTGCATCTACATGAAGTATGGCCTAAAGGTTTCTTCTCCAACCTGCTCAAGTATGGTGAAGGTCCCATACTGTAGTGGTTTATTCCTTTCCTATCTTTGTCTCTTGAGATGGATTGGTTGAATCCTCTCCAAGTACGTTGTTGCTATAGTCACCACCGTTCCTTATATCTCCTCTTCTTCTTGTTGCCCCACGGTCAAGTCTAGTGAATCCGTAGGTAGATACGGTGATTGCATAGCATGGAAGTTTGTTTTGCTCCTTGAATGAGCAATTCCTGTGGTGGCTTCTTTTGCAAAAACTGACAAGTGTTATCCAAATTATCCATCCTTTGGTCAGAAATATCCATGCTCTCACGCCCATTTTGTTTTTCTTCCAATGAAAGCAAAAAAACTGATGATTTCCTGAATAAGTCTTGGTGCTTGGTTAGCACTTACCATAGTTTTCTTTGATTTTCTCTGGTGTGCCCCAATGTTAAAATTGACTCCATCCTTGACCCATATGTACTGGTTCTCCCTCCTCATTGACACAACGTCGCGGCATACAAGTAAGGACTTCCAAATACAATGTCAAATGCATCAAGTCAAATAATATCACCTCTATTACATCTATGTATTGGGTATTTATCCCAAACTGAAACTTACACTTCCTTGTAACTTGTATTTCTACACCCTTATTCACCCATCCCAATGGGTATGGATGTGGATGCACGTAAGTTTCTAGACCAAGTTTTTTACAACCGCATTAGAAATCATATTTGGTCGAGAACCGAATAATCTACTAAAGCATTTACCTTAGTCTTCTTAATTTGGATTCTGATTTGAAATAGCTTACTCATCTCTTCTTCTTCTTCTACCCCATACATGTTAGTGGCCATGCATCCTAGCCTCTCATCTACATATAAATCATCCTTAATCTCCACCTCTCTTTTTGTCTTCACAGTGGCCATGGATTTCTTGGAATCCTTGGTTCGGTGCTTTGGGTGCAATTCCGGATGCAACTTCCAACATGTGGCATCAGTATGTCCATTTACATCACAATTCTTACAGAAATTCTTAGGATCTTTACAAGTATGCAAATCAAGTAGCAACATGTTTACCTTTCTATTTACCTCTACTACTTGTCTTCCCTTGTTCTTTGTCCTGTTGTTTTGTTGACTGGTCTCCCTTTGGCTCTATTTCTCCTTGTTTCTTCTCATCATCAATGTAGTATGCTTGTATACAAGCTTCATTGAGATCCTTGGGCTTCATGGAGATTACCTTCCTCCGAAGGTGAGTGTGAAGTCCTCCCAAATACTTTTTCAGAATGTCCTCATCCTCCAAGTCCATATTAAGCAACATGTCTTGTCTCCGAAATTTCGTAGTGTAGTCTTGCACGCTTTGACCGTTGCCCTGTTTAAAGTATTGCCACTTAATCATCATGTCAGTCTTATGGCCAATAGGATAGAATTTATCTCTAATCAATTCTTTAAAACCTTTCTAAGTACTGACAATAGGATGTTTCTTCTTCTCACAAGTGGCTAGATGGGTTTCCCACCAAACCAGAGCATGACCTTCCATTTTGAGACGTGCAAAGGTGACCCTTTGTGCCTCAGTGACATTATGCACACTAAAGTAGACTTCCAACTATTTTAGCCATTTATCTAGTAATTATGCATCTACTTGTCCTTCAAAATTCTTTATTTCCACTTTTGTTTCAACTTTAAAAGGTGTATGTGCAGATTTTACCTTCTCGCTTACAATTGGCGTCTCTTCATGCTCTTCCCATTCTTCCTCTTCGTGGCTCTTTCCAATACCAAATTTTTCGGCTATTTCTCGAACCACCGAGCCCATGGGATCTCACTTAACCGAAGCCGTCTTTTGCATATCTGAAAGCTCTTCTTGTTTCCTATGCAATCTATCCATCATGGTCTCTAGCATCTCGACTCTACGGACCAAGTTCTCTTCCTCCATTTGAGCTCAAACTCTCTATTTCCACTTCTTCGTAGAAATATCTGGCTCGTAAGGTAAAACTTCTTCACCTTTGGACCTTGTCACTGTCATACAAAATCACAAGAAAGATTGAATACCACAATCCTGGATATATAATCAGCTCTGATACCAAAATGATCCGTAAACTTCTACTTTGGAACTCTACGAATCACACAATTATGTTGTTCTACTTTCAACTTTGGAAAATGACAGATTTGCTTAAAAATTAGAGCTTCGTGACTGATTATCTAGTGCTATAGAAAGGAAATTGCAAAGAAGGAAAGAATTCAAAACTTCAACACCAACAATTTTATCCTAGAAACCTCGAGGAAAACCAATCGGGAAGGGAAACTGCTCTTTCTTCCCACTTTTATTGGTCTAATATAGACAATTACAGATTATAATAAGTATGAAAAGAAGAAACAATGTAAACCTTCTCTCCAATTACTTGCTTGCTCTGTTTCTACAACTTGCTCCTACAATTCCACTCCAACACTGAAGATCTTGCTCACTGATCTCATTAAACTCTACTTCTCGATCTCTATGGATCTTTGAATGCCATTCTCTTTCTCCTTTCATGCATTTATAGGCCTTCACATGTCCTCCGTGCACTGGAGGATGTGAAAGGGCGTGGAAGGGGAAGCGACACGGTTGGGCGCTTCGAATTCACGTCCATTTGCATTCCATTCTTCTTCTCTGTTCGAAAGTGACAATGTCGCCACCACGAGTAGAGCGGCAGTCTCAAGACCGCCACCCTGGTTGGGTGGCGGTTTTCCAGACCGCCGCCCTTGCAGGCGGTGGTTCAAACCGTCGTTCGCAAAAAGCGGCAGTTCCTTCCGAGAACCTTTGTTTACCTCATTTTATTCATTTTTCTTGTTTCTCCTTCTTGAGTGCTTTGATGGAACCTGATGAAGTGGTGTGTTTTTCGTCGGGTCCTATGGATCATACATGTGTCCTACACCAATATGGGGATTCAAACATCATACATGTATTGTCGAACACCAATCATGGCATCAAAGCCAAAAATATGCTCCCATTCTTTGTTAAAATTAAAACAACGTTAATTTTTTTCTTTAAAAATAATATAGATTTAACAATAAGTAAAATAAACTATCATTGAATTATGATACCATGTCTTTCATAAATTATGTAAAAATGAATTTTGCTTCAAAATCCTAAAACAACATTTTATGGATAATGTTACCTTGTCATGAACCCATCCTCTAGCAACATGGAATTGTGTGGGAAGATTGAAATGGAAGAGCTCAATCTCTCAAATATTTTCTTCTTCATCTTTGTCACTCCACATTCTCCGTTAATTGGACTTTCATTCTCTTCTCCCCACAACTTCCTCTACAAAGTTTGCTCTCTCCAACCCCAACCTCAACCCCAATGGAAACATATGCAAAAATATTGTGAGCTTTCATAGGAGACATTTGAAGAGGAAGTTGGTATCAAAAAAGAAAGAGAGTTTTAAAGCACAACATCTATCCTCTTGCTATCATCATGAGAATCAACTATTCTAACCACCACAAATTATGCTACAAGTTTGTACAAACACTTTGCACTATTTGAGAAAATGTGGCGATTTATGTTCTCGGGTGTTAGACTAAAGCTTAAAAGGGACACTTTTGAGTTTTTCTCATTCCTTTTAAAAAAGAAAACTAAAAAATCATAGATACATTTACTCACATAGTATTATAATCTCATTCATATAAAATCCAACACCAAAAACATAGCATGAAAAAAGGTGAGCCGGGTCACCCATAATATCCAATTATACCATAGAGTGAGCCCAATCTTATTGAAATAACAAAAAAATTATTTGAACAAAAGTTACATGTAGCGAAATTGTCTCACATCAACTAAAAATCTTTGTTATCCAAAATTCACCCCCAGGGTAATTTTGATAACATGCATCAGATTCTTCAGTCCCGAGCAAGTAAGATTGATTCAAGGCAAAAATCATGTTTTTGGGGCCCCCTCGGCTTCCTTCTAACTCTCTGTCCAAGAAGAAAAGAGCAAGTTCTAAAAAAGGGTGAAAAAGTTGCAAAAACCAAGCTTGGGGTAGAAAAAATCATGAAAATCGGCTAAGTCCTAGTCCAGGCGGTCCTTGGGATAGTTGGGACGTCGGGTGCGAACCGGCCGAAAAGCCTCCAGGCGGTCCACGCAGCAATTGGGACATCTGGGCCGTAGGTACGTGCGGGACGCGAAAAGCCGATTAGGCGAAAAAAGGGAAAAAATTGCCTAAGTCTTTGTTTCGCACAGTTGGGACAGTTGGGACAAAAGTACGCGAAAGACGCGGATCGGCCGGTTTGGCGCAAGTCAGTCCATTTCGGGCGGTTCGGAGAAATTTGTCCCAGGCAGTCCGGGATAGTTGGGACAAGAGTACGCGGAGGACGCGAACCGGCCGGTTCGGCCAAAACAGAGAACTTTCGTTTGGGACATCTGGGCCAAAAGTACGCGTGGGACGCGAAAAGCTGAAGGAGCTGAGAGCCAATGGAATCTTGCCACATGTCTTCGCCTCAAAGAGGGATAGGGAAGCCCGAATCGGGCAGTTTGGAGAAATTTGTCCGAGGCGGTTTGGGGGAGTGGAGCAAAGGGACGCGAGGGACGCGAAAAGTCGGGAGGCCCGCGGACGAATCAGGAAACACCACGTGTCCTAAGGCGGGGAAGTTTGGAGCCAGGAAAGACTTGGAAAAATTTGACAAAGTCTTGGGCCAAAAGATTAAAAGACAAGGATGACCCCGCCTGTCCTCCAACCAGATCACGCCACGTGTCCCAAGTGGCGAGGGCGCGGGGAAAAAATGGAAAATTTTCCAAAGTGTAAGAAAAATCAAAATTTCAAAGGGAAACCCGTGGAAAGGGGAAGGAGAGAGAATTTCTCATCCAATCAGTGCCCGACACGTGTCATCCAAGTGGCAGAGCGCGGGAAAAAATTCAAAATCCGTTTTTGGGCCGTTTTTGCCCTAAAACTTCAAACCCCCATATCTTTTGATCCACAGCTCGGATTTGCACGTTCTTTATATCATTGGAAATCTTATGAAATTCTCTATAGGATTACATGGTCAATCTTGCATTTTGGCTTAGTTTGGAGAGAGAAAATAATGAAACGTATCTGGCGCGGGATAATGGCGAAGTGACGTTCAATAACGGCCAATGCGAATGGGTCGCATTCTTCTTCAGTATGGTCAAAAATGACAGGGTATGGGTTTGTAAGGTCCTCCATGCTAATTTAATGCATTTGTAGTTAAGGAGGAATGGGCTCCCACATTTTTGCACGTTTTCTCTTTCATGGGCTCGACCCATGCAATGTAAAAGCCAGATTTGGCTCATTTTGGAGGGATTATTACAAGTTGTTCATCTTTTCACTCTGCCCTCCCTTCTTTTCTTCTCCAGGGTTGAAAATGGAGTTCAAACCTCCTCCCTTGCTCTGTAATGGCATTTTTTGCCTTTTACTATTGAAATGATGTTCTGTGCAAACTTCTGAAGCAACAAAAACGTGTTTTGTGATGCATCTGTCCATCCTTGCTCATTTTTGCTTGTTTTCTTCTTGCCTCTCTTCATTGCAGGTATCTGTGCATGTTTGAATGTTCATTGCAGGTGCGGATTTGTGATCATGGAGTTTTGGGACATTTTTACGTGTGAAATCTATCCTTGGGCTCGTGATGCATCGTCCATCCTTCCATTGCTCACCTCTCCTTGTTCCATGGTAGTTTTGATAGATGTTCAACATTCTCCTTCTCTGGTGTATCACCGTTTTAGTGTAGGCTTTTACTATTTTTCCCTTTTCTCTCTCTCTCTGTCTCCTTGGCATGGTTAGATTAGGTTTAGATTAGCTTTCTTGCACTGGAATAGCTTGTGGCAGGTAGTTTAAGAGCAGGAACCAGCCTTCTCTGGAGATTCCTTTCTCATTTATGCAAGTCCCACACTTAGAGAAAGGTTTCAATGTTGTGCAATCACACTGGATGCTAGAGTGATCAACCTAGAAATCTGATCAACATCCAAGGGTGCTGTGATTTTGCACTAACAAGTACTCCATAGAGACCCTACCAAAACAAAATTTAAATTACAACCACCTCAAACGAACTTCTCTTTAAAATTTAGTTGTGAAATAAAATTGTACCCAGAGAAAAACATTAGCGTAAAATGAAACCATGAAAAAAATTAAGCTATGTTAGTCTCATAAAAGCTACTCTTTGAAATCCGGTTCTTTGTTTCCAAAACATTGTGGAAGGTGGTGGAATAGTGAAAACAACATAGACGGACATGGGAGGTTATTATGCGGAGGAGAAAGTCCATTAAATGACATAATTCTTTTACCAAATCCCTTTCCCTCAACAAAATAATGGAATATTCTTGACTAAAGGCAAGAAAATATTCTTCCAAAGGTTGGATCCAAAACTTTACAAAATAAAATAAAATATTACATATGACACAATGTTATTAATTAAGGGGGAAATTAATTGTCATGGTAAAAGCTATATAAAAAGCAACAACAAAGGTGTAAACTATATGCCTCACCATTTGCACCAAGATTTACTACACTATCTCCATAATCTCAAAGGATCGATTATGATAACCATTTGAGGTCCAATATTTTATAACCATTTGATCTTCCAAATCCATTCAATAAATAATCTCTTAGCCAAAGTTATATTTACATCGACAAGTAATTTCATATTAGCTTCTTCTTTTTTACGTTGAGTAACAAATAAAGACCTAAAAAGTGAATATGATTAGAGCAGAACAAATATGTGAAGGGTTTATGGATAGTAGTTGAAGCTATTAGCTATGTCATGAATGTGTTAGTTAGATAAGCTCTTATGTTTGTTTTATGTATATTATTTAACACACCTCTAATTAGTGTAATTTCTTTACCACCACTTTTAAAATTTTCTCCGTAAAATTTACAATATAATTTTCTTGAGTATATTTATATACCATTAATCAAATACGGGTTTGTAAGTTTAAAAATATTTTGAGTTCGTATCTTGGAGTCCCGATTTTACCTTAGTTGCATTTTGACAAAAATATGGTGATTTTTTTGTACACCTCAAGTCTCGAGTCTTTGATGGTCGTTTGGAGTAAAATCATGGTGCCTCTTGAAGTTGTCTCCTATTGACATGTTTAGTCAAACCAAAATGTAAAATATCCCTCGGTGCATCTAAGACTTCATTTTACTTGTGGGGATGGAGATAAAGGATGGACTCGTGGAGAATTTTTTTGAAAAAAGTTAGAGGATGATCTTGGAATATCTTGGCTAATTTAATTCATTACATTTATAATGATTATCCTTGATGGTATAAGAGGTATTATTAGTGTTACGAGTGTTTCTCATCTCATATTCAATAAAATGTGAAAAATTATCCCAAGGTAAGAGATATGGTGGAACCCAATTCATAATACATCGATTTAATGTGTTTTTGTAACATGTATTTTGGAGTTATTTAGGTTCATCATCATCTAGATCTACTAGTATAACATTAATCTCGTGTCTAAAGTCATAAAATTTGGGACGAGACACACTACACATTGTTGGTGTGGTAAGTGTGGTTTGAAAAAAAAACATGCTCCTCCTAGTTCCGAGAGGTGTTGGTCTCCACAAAAAAATGGGTGGTGTATGAACGTGGGAAACACTAAAGCAGGACCCACACAAATAAGTAATGTGATGCCTCTCTTGAAAGGAGGGAGAGCACGTAAGATGTGATTACAAAGTGAGTTACATGTGTGGGAACTCCTCAAGGTTAACTCTCACTAGGTCTTGGTGGCCATATGATTTTTAGGGAGTATCTTAAGGTGGTTGGTTGTGTTCGATTTTTGAAGGGGCATTCATTGGTTCAATCCTAATCATGGAAACTATGAATTTGGAATAGTCATAAGGGAATCAATTTGATAGGTGTTTCAAGCAAAGAATAACTAATTAACAATTCATATCCAAATTGATGCATTAAAGCCATTAAAATGAATAGTCAATTATGAGTATCCCTTGCGATCTATGAAATGAGCTTTAGGGGTTTTCTCAAACTTTAAATCCTACTCTAATATACTTCTAACAAAGTTCATAAAAATTGTAAAAGAGGAGTGAGGTAGGTAGGAAGAATGATATGAAGAATGACACTCCTATGAGAATTAGGTGATCTAGCGTCATATGAGATAATGGAAAATTGATAGCTTGCAAGAAAGATAATGAACATGCATTGTGCTTGTAAGTAGGATGCACCATAACATTGTTGATAGCATGAGAACCAATAGAAGCATCAATGTGTAATCTATGTGATGAAAAAGAAGCATGAAAATCAACATCAATGAAATAAATGATAGGTGAAGGTAGATCAAGTAGTACCAACAAGAAATCCAAGAGAATGATTTAAAAATGAAGGAGGAGGAACAACATGATAAGCATGATTCAAAGATGATTTAAGAATTGATTGTTATCCAAATTTCACCCCCCAGAGTTAATTTGATAACGTGCATCAGATTTTTTAGTTCTAAGCAAGTAGATTGATTCAGGAGAAAATCGTAAAATTGGCTAAGTCTCGCTCAAGGCCACCTTTGGGGACAGTTGGAACAATTATATGCGTAAGGCGCGGATCGCCAAAAGCCTCAGGCGCGCCCAAATAGAAAAGGGACATCTAGGACAAATGGACGCGAAATGCCCAAATCGGCCGGAAGAAAGAAATTTTGTCCAAGTTCTTTCTGGGAGCAAGCGGGACAAATGGACGCGGAGGACGCGAACCGGTCGAATCGGGCGAACCGGAAGAATTTGTCCCACACAGCACTGGGACATTTGGGACAAATGGACGTGAAGGACGCGAACCGGCTGGTTTGGCCGAACAGAAACTTCAGCACAAGGACAAGTGGGACAAAGGGACGCGCGGGACGCGGATAGCCGAAGGAGCCGAAAGCCAATCAGATCACACCACGTGTCACTGGTAGAAAAGGGACATGGAAGCCCATTTCGGGCGGATCGGAGGATTCTGTCCCACGAAGCACTAGGATATCCGGGACAAAAGGATGCGGTGGACGTGAAAATCTGGTAGGCCCGTGGAAAAATCATAGCATGACACGTGTCGCCAAAGAAAAAGGTCCAAAAAGTCAAAGGGGCGAGTTTTCGAGCACTGATCCGAACCAATGAAATAGTGCCACGTGTCCAAGTTTAAGGGCCCACAAGGAAATTTCAAAGGAAAGCCCGCAGAAAGGTGGAGAGAGAAAATTACTCGGCGAATCGGGGCACGCCACGTGTGGTCCGGATGGCGAGCGTGGGAAAAGATTTTAAAACCTGTTTGCCTGTTTTGTGCCCTAAATCTTCAAACCTTCGTATCTTTCGATCCAGAGCTCGGATTCACACGTTCTTTATATCAACGGAAAGCTGTTGAAATTCTCTACATGATTCGGGATCAATCTTGCATTTTTGTGTAGTTTGGATTGAGAAAATTAAGAAAACGTCTCGACGCGTGGTGATAGACGAAGTAATGCTTCAAAACCAACTTTAATGCAGCAGAGACGACTCGCCGCTCTGTTAGGCAAACTGCCGCGTTTTGCTAGGATCCGCCGCTTCTATCATAATGAGATGATTTTAAATGCTACCAAGAAGTGGTTGGGGCAGATTCTGGATTTCCTCTCTCTTCCCTCTCTCATTTCTTGATATATATTGTAAAGAGAGCTCCTTTAAGGGGTCGGACATTCTTGTTTTGCATCCTCCCTTCTTCCCTCGCTTGTAAGAGAAATTGTGGAGCTTTCAAACCTCCCATATGGGTTGTAATGCCAATCTTTTTGCCTCTTGGCCACTGCAATGTACTGTATCGACTCTTGAGCAATAATATATGTGTTGTGATTGACTCTCGACCCTCTCATGTATTCATTGCTGTCATTTTGATCTCTTATTGCAGTTTGGTTACTGTGCATAGTGTTTGTATTGCATCTATGTGGTCTCGTGTTAAATTTGAAAACGAGTGTCTAACATTCCTCGGTGCATCACCTTTGTATTTTAGGTTTTATTCTATGCATTTTCTTACCCTATCTCCTTGGCAAGTTAGATTAGGTTTTAGCAAACCCTCTGCATTTTTTGTGTGCATCGAGCAGAGGAATAAGAACCGGCCTTCTCGGAGAATATTTTCTCATCTTTACAAGTCCCATGCTTGGAGAAAGGATTCCATGTTGTGCAATCACACTGGATGCCTGAACATCAACCTAGAAGCATGATCGCATCCGTGGGGTCTTTGTGAGTCACGCAACGGTTTTGGCACGCCGGTGGGACCTAGAGGTCTCATTTTTATTGCAACAAAGTTGATATGCATCTGCTTTGTGGTTTTCTTGCTTATAAGAGCTATTATACGCATATCTGGTGACTCCAAGGGAAGAATCGACTGGTTTCGAGTGAGTGCAGGCCTAAAAACTCATGAGAAGAATCACCACAAGGTCAAGAGTTGGAAAAGAAGAAGTGTTGTTTGAATACCTGCAGTTATCTCCAAGAAGAAGGCAAAGAGGAAGAAGGATTCAAAGCTGTCTCCATCTCCACTCAAACAGAAATCTCTCAACTCCTCCACTGGATGGGCCTTTCATTCAAGTATAGAAGGGTTTTAAGACCGATTAGAATGGCTCGGAACAATCCCTACGTCAACTTCACAGCAAAGCAGCCCACTTGCTCTCAATGCACAAAGCATCTAGTTCCTATTCCGGCCTTGAAAAACATTCCCTACTTCACCGGAGAAAATCAGACTACTCCAGGTGATCATGTTAAAGATATTGCTAACCTTTGCGCAATCCATGAAATCGATGAAATGCAAGTGGTTGTCAAGTTACTGGCATCTTCCTTCAAGGGTAAAGCATTACTGATGGTTTAGGAGCCTCGGGAGTGGTTCTATCACAAACTAGAATCGGTGTGTATTGCACTTCACGAGCAATTTGGAGAGAAGGGAGACAACTTGTCTCTTTTGGAGCAGCTGACAACTATCAATAGAGCCCCCAACGAGTAGCTGACTGACTTCAACTTCAGATTTCAAAGGTCTTGGGATAGGATTCCAAGTGGCGGTCAAAGCCAATGTTGAGAAGGTGCTTTTCTATATTACCTTAAAGCTTTGAATTCGATATTTCTATGTTAATTCGGTCCATGTGAGGCACAACAATCCCTATGGCTTATAGCATTGCCATTAGAGCTGAAAGCTGTCTTATTCAAGTGGTAAAACCGGCTCATAGGCCTCCCATGCCCTTGTATCCAAACTTAGAAAACCCAAGCACTAGTCAAGCACCCACTTTGGCTCTGTTCCCACTCCTAGAAATCATAGTTCAAATGAAGCTTCCACTTCATCTCCAAGTGCTTCAAATGAACTCCAAGAGGTCATGAAACAGTTGCAAAATTTGGGAAATGAGCTGGTTACTATTAAGAGGCAACAAGCCCAAGGTTTCAGACCTTCCTATCAACCTTAAGCTCGGCTAATAGGCAGCCATACCAACCACAAAGACCACCTAATCCAGTTGCAAATGTGAAACAAACAAGGCCTCCCTCTAATAGACCATTCCAGCCCTATAATCCAAATGCCATATCCGCCTCTAAGGCATTGGTGCCAACACGAACAACATTGCTCAAGAATATGGTGGTGCTTTCCATGCAACGAGCCTCTAACCAATCCATGTTTTTCAATGGTGCTCTCAATCAAGCAACCGATGGTGACAACTACCGGTGTGGAGGGCGAGGCGATCAAGAAGCGATCAACAACAAGAAACATTCCAACAAAGCAATCAGCCCCAAATGACACGACGTTGGTGAAGCAGCGAGAAGATTTTTGTGGCATGAATCAAGCAATTTCTCAAGGTGTCGCAGCAAAGACAAGGTCAAAGAGGAGAAATTTGGGTGAAGAATAGCCATTAGCCCCACCCAATCCACCACCTTCCACGACTCCACAAATGATTGGCAATCGAGTCGATTTCAAATACACAAGGATGAGCCAAGAATAGCCCCTAGGCCAACTCAAATGCAATTCTTTGCTGCCCACGTACAAGGAGTAAGTGTACAAACCAAGGGACAACAAAAGGATACTTCATCCCGTTCGATTATCATTGAGCGGATGAAGAAGAATAACATCAATATATCAATGTGGGAATCCCTATCCATCCCAGGACAAAGAGATCTCTGCTGCAAGCTGCCATGAAGGATTGGATAACTTCGAATCAACAGGTTCAGATGCAAGACAAAGTGCTTACAAATGCTGCCCAGCCTGAAGGAAGCCATGGAGGGCAACAAGGTAAAATGTTGAAGCCCCCTCCTTTCTATGTTTCATTAATCATTGGGGATAAACTAGTACACAATTGCATGATTGATTCCAGGGCAAGTAGCTCAGTGATGCCCAAGCAAATAGCTGATCAGCTGGGTCTCCAATATGAAGTAATATCTAAAGGGGTAGTGCAATTGGATGGGACAGCAATAGCAACAGTTGGAGTGATTAAAAACTTGAGTCTTACCTTGCATGCATGTCCAAATGTTGTTGTCTTACAAGATATATCAATCATAGACCTTCCACCACTCTTTGCCCTTTGCTTGTCAAGGGACTTCATAGCCAAGATTGGGGGGTATTTGTCTGCTAATTGGTCTCACATCTTTGTTTAGAACAAGGTATGGAACCAAGGCTACAATTAGGTCTGAACCTATTACAAACTTCCATATTGAGCCTTACACTCCAAGTCAGATTAATGCCAATTGCTCAGCATTTGATCAAGAAGATCACCCTAGTACTGATGAGGCTGACACCAAGGTTGGAAGTATCCTGGACCTAACTCTCGATGAATGGGCAAACAAGATACATGCTTTTGATCCCTATCAAGAAGTAGAAGAATCTAAGCTGGGAGTCTATTGTATACACGAAGAAAATCAACATGTTCCTAGCATCACCAAGCCAAGCCATAATGATGACAATGAGGTATGGCAGCTGTTTTTTGACGGATCAAGGAGTAGGCAAGGTGTAGGAGGTGGAGCCATGCTTGTTTCACCTCAAGGCATCAAATATTATTCACTTTTTTTTCCAGTTTTCTTGTTCAAACAACACAGCTGAATATGAGGCCTTGATTCATGGACTTCATTGGGCTAGGAAAAAGGGGATAAATAACTTGCAGGTGTTCGGGGATAGCGAGCTAATCGTCAACCAAGTTAGAGGACAACATGCTACGAAGAACGACTTGCTGAGGAGCTAGAAGAATAGGGTATGGCGCCTCATTGAGGATTTCGAAGCTTTCAACATTGTGTCCATACCTAGGAAGAAAAATGAAGCCGCAGATAGGCTCGCAGTAGTTGGAGCAACATTTGATGTGGTTGACAACATCAAAAGGGAAAAACACAGACCACATATCCATGTGATTGTGAGGCCAAGCTAGATTCAGATAATAACACAAGGTGGCAGGTGTTTGAGAACAATCACAGATCGTCAATTTTCTACGGGAAGAAGCTGAATTCTCGGCGAGAAATCGGGGCAGATTAGAGCAGCAAGTATGGGGATCAAGTAGTAGTGCTACAGCAGACAAACAAGCTTCCTAAGGGTTTAGTAACATTGAGTCTATCTTCAACCCTAACGACCAGTTTCGTAAGGAAAAGGCTAACATACTGAGTCAAGAGAGAAGATTTGAGCCAATTACTGGTTTGGGAAGGCAAAATACTTCAAATTGGTAAAGTGGTACATTAGTGCAAAATCACAAAGCACCTGGGCACACATCAGGCTTCTAGGTTGATGTTCAGGCATCCAGTGTGATTGCACAACATGGAAACCTCTCTCCAAGCGTGGGACTTGTAAAACCGAGAGAGGAATCTCCAGAGAAGGCTGGTTCCTGCTCCTAAACTACCTGCCACAAGCTATTCCAGTGCAGGCAAGCTAATCTAATCCTAATCTAACCATGCCAAGGAGAGAGAGAGAGAGAAAGGAAAAACAGCAAAAGCCTACACTAAAACGGTGATACACCAGAGAAGGAGAATGTTGGACATCTATCAAAACTGCCATGGGACAAAGAGAGGTGAGCAATGGGAAGGATGGACAGATGCATCACAGGCCCAAGGATAGATTTCACACAGAAAATGTCCCAAAACTCCATGAACACACTCCAGGCACTGCAGTGAACATTCAAACATGCACAAATACTGCAATGAAGAGAGGCAAGAAGAGAACAAGCAAAAACGAGGAAGGATGGACAGATGCATCACAAAACACGTTTTGTTGCTCCAGAAGTTTGCACAGAACATCATTCCATTAGTAAAAGGCAAAAAACGCCATTACAGAGCAGGGAGGAGGTTCGAACTCCATTTTCAACCCTAGAGAAGAAAAGAAGGGAGGGCAGAGCAGAAAGAAAGAACAACCTTTTATTTTGCCACTCCTTACAATATATAGGAAGAATGAGAGAAGGAAGAAAGAGGAAAGTCAGATCTACTCCAACCACCCCCAGGTCGTATTTTAAATCATCTCATTATGGTATAAGCGGCGGATCCTGGCAAAACGACGGGCTGTCTGCTGCATTAAAGCTGGTTGTTGAAGCGTCACTTTGTATCACGTGTCGAGCCGTTTCTTGATTTTTTCTCTCCAAACTGCACCAAAACTCGATATTAACCCCGAGAATCATGTAGAGAATTTCATGAGCTTTCCGTTGGTATAAAGAGCGTGGAAATCTGAGCTCACGGATCAAAAGATATGGTGATCTCGAAGATTTAGGGCACGGAGTAGACCAAGACAGATTTTAAAATGTTTTCCCGCTCTTCACCGTCTGGACGACACGTGGCACGTGCTGATTGGACGAGCAATTCTCTGTCCTCCGTCTTTCGCGGGCTTTCCTTTTGAAATTGCTTGTGGGCCCCTTAAACTTGGACACGTGGCGCCATTTCATTGGTTCGGTTCAGCGCTCGATAACTCGCCCCTTTGACCTTTTGACTTTTTCTCCTGTGAGGACACGTGGCAGTTTCTGATTGGTCCTCGGCTCCTTCGCGTACTTCGCCTCCATTTGTCCCAGATGTCCCATTTGATTTTGGGCCCTTTGTGCTCATTTCGGCCGGTTCGGGCATTTCGCGTCCATTTGTCCCAGATGTCCCATTTGATTTTGGGCCCTTCGTGCTCATTTCGGCCGATCCGGCCGGTTCGGGTCTTTTTTTCCCAAACGTCCCGAGCAACGCCTAGCCAATTTTTCTTCCTCCTTCGGCCGGATCGGCTTTTCGCGTCCTCCGCGTACTTCTGGCCCGATTGTCCCAAATGCAATTTGGGCCGCCTGGAGGCTTTTCGGCCGATCCGCGCCTTGACGTCCCAAATGTCCCAATTGCTCCCTTGAGTAGGACTTAGCCAATTTTCACACTTTTTCCTGGGTCAACCTATTTGCCTTTCTGCAACTTTTTTGCATTTTCTCAGAGCTTGCTCCCTGTTTCTTCGGCCAGGGGAGTTAGAAAAATACCTGAAGGGACCCTGGAAACATGAATTTTGGCCCCGAATCAATCAATTTTCCTGGGATTTGGATATTCTGATGCATGTTATCAAAATTACCCTGGGGGGGGAATTTTGGATAACGAGTACACGAGCAAGAGAAATCAGATTTCATACGGCTTTGCAAGAATTTCCAGATGTCTTCGCTTGGAGCTATGAAGACTTGAGAGGATTCAATCGAAGTTGGCACAACATACCATAGAATTGGATCCAGATGCTAAACCCATCGGCGAAGGAGACCACAACCCTCACATTGAGCCTCTAATGAAGAAAGAGCTTAACAAGCTAATAGAGGCAAGCATTATATTCCCGATCAAGTACTCAAGTTGGGTTGCAAACTTGGTTCCAGTCAGGAAGAAGAGCGGAGAAATAAGGTTGTGTGTAGATTTCAAGACCTCAATAGGGCATCTCTCAAAGACCATTACCCACTTCCTTCAATGGAACAAATATTGCAAGTAGTATCCGGTTTAGAGAGATTCTCTCTCCTAGATGGCTACTCAGGGTATAATCAGGTGATGGTGAAAGAAGATGACCAATTCAAGACGGCTTTCACCACAAAATGGGGGACCTACGCCTACATGAAGATGTCATTTGGACTATCAAATGCTGGAGCCACCTTCTAAAGGGCAATGGATATGGCATTGAAGGGGTTGATCAACAAAATAGTTCTGATATATCTTGACGACATCACTGTATTCTCAAAAAATGCAGCGGATCACCTCTGTCATTTGAGGCAAGTATTTCAGAGATGTAGAAGATTTGGGGTATCATTGAATCCCAAAAAATGCATATTCTTGGCTCACGAGGGAAAACTTCTAGGCCATATTGTTTCAAAGGAAGGGTTGACGATTGACCCAGAACGGGTTGAAGTAATTCAAGCATTGCCATTGCCAAGTCACAAGAAGGCTCTTCAAAGCTTCTTGGGAAGGATCAATTTTGTCCGCAGGTTTGTTCCAAACTTTGTAGCTCTCGTAAAGCCAATAACACTGATGTTGAAGAAGAGCATGGCATTTAAGTGGACATCTGAAGGCAAGGCAAGTTTTGAGGCAATAAAAAGGCTATATCTCAAGCCCTAACTCTCGTCAATCTAGACTTCTCCAAGGACTTCGTGTTATATGCCGTCGATGGTGGAGACACAATTTCTGCAATCCTGGCACAACAAAACAAAGAAGGATTAGAACAACCAGTTGCTTTTTTCAGTCAAGGCTTGGAGGAATACGAAACTAGATACTCTTTCATTGAAAAGCATGTACTTGCAATGATCAGGAGTTTAAAGAAATTCAAGCACCTAGTCTCAAACAACAAGATCCAATTATTGGTCTCTCATGCGGGAGTCAAGGACTTCCTTCTAAACAAGGATCTGAATGAGAAGCGTGCAGGGTGGATAACTCGTGTCATGGAATATGACATCGAGATCAAGGTCACCAAACTAGTACGTGGAAAGGGACTATGTGAACAAGCTAGCCTTGAGTCAACAGGTTGAAGCAGGTGATGAAAAAGAGACTGTCTTGGTACTACAGGATGGCCAAGAACATGAAAATGATGATGTGCCTACCCCTTGTTGGACTCAGAATATGATACACTTCCTACAGACAGGACTATGCCCTCCGGAAATGAGCAAAGCAAAGAGGAGATACTTCAGATTACAAGCCATTCCATATGTGCTTGTTGATGGTGTTTTGTTTAAGAAAGACATCAATGGGGTTCTATTGAGGTGCATTGGGACTGGTCAAATTGAGAGGGTGTTACGAGATTTTCACGATGGAGATTCTGGAGGACATTTTGCCCCACGAGTAATAGCTCTCAAGATAATAAAGGCAGGGTATTATTGGCCCACGGTGTTCAATGACTGCTATACATGGATAAGAAAGTGTAAGAAATGTGCACTCTTCACAGGCAAAGAAAGACTAGCAGCGCTTCCATTGCACCCAATCTTGGTTGACCAACCATTTCTGCAATGGGGATTGGACTTCATCAGGTCATCAACCCAAACTCAAGCCAAGGCCACAAGTGGATTCTCACGGCAACGGACTACTTCACCAAGTGGACTGAAGCAGTAGCGCTCAAAGAGGCAAACGAGTCTAATATACTAGAATTTTATGAAGGAATAGTGACCAGGTTCGGTGTGCCGGCCACTATCATATCAGACAATGCATTGGCATTCATAGGTTCCAAGATTACAGAATGGGCTGTCAAGAATGGAATCTACTTGAGCACCTCTTCCAATTATTACCCACAGGGTAATGGGACGAGCGAGTCCACGAACAAAAATTTGCTCGAGAATCATTAGGAGAACTCTTGATGAGAATCGAGGTCTTGGCATACCAAGCTGAAATCAGCCTTATGGGGTGATAGGATCACTCCCAAAAGATCCACGGGTAACTCTCCATTCAGGCTTGTCTACATGGAAGAGAGGCAATCTTGCCCATGTCATTAGAACTGTCGCATTGGAGTTCATGAAGCGATTGGAGTTGGAAGAAATTAGAGAACGTGCGGTTCAAACAATTGAGAAAGATCGGGCCTTAGTGAAAAGATGGTTTGATAAGAAAGCAAGAGCAAGGACCTTCGGGGAAGGGGACCTAGTTCGAAATGGGATGCGATCGGGCAAAACCGGAAGACATTCCAAGTTTGATGCCATTTGGAGCGGCCCCTACATGGTCACGAAGTGCAAGAGCAGCAATGCTTTCCAATTGGCCTCATCGGACGGTGAAGAACTGCAGATTCCAAAGTAAATGGAATCTATCTCAAAAATTACTCTTTGAAAATAAGAGGTTCACCCTTGTAAATATTAGCCTAGATTTCAATTCCTCTAAGTGCACATGCACATTGTCTTGTTGTAGTTAGGTTTCAATTTCCCTAAGTGCTTTGGCACAGGTTTTGTTGCTCCTGGGTTGGTTTTCTACAGTTCAGCGTGCTCTCAGAGAAGGAGTTACGGTATCGGGCTCGGGATCAGATATCAGGTTGGTTTCAGGGTATTGCTTATGACTCCATGCCCAATGGATCGCTAAAAGGCCACTGATCTTCTACCTAGTAGGCAAGTGACCCCGAAAAGTCACCAAATTGTTATCCAAATTTCACCCCCCAGAGTTAATTTGATAACATGCATCAGAGTTTTTAGTTCCAAGCAAGTAGATTGATTTAGGAGAAAATCGTAAAATTGGCTAAGTCCTGCTCAAGGCCACCTTTGGGACAGTTGGAACAATTATACGCGTAAGGCGCGGATCAGCCGAAAAGCCTCCAGGCGGCCTAAACAGAAAAGGGACATCTGGGACAAATGGATGCAAAATGCCCAAATCGGCCGGAAGAAAGAAAATTTGTCCAAGTCCTTTCACTGGGAGCAAAGCGGGACAAATGGATGCGGAGGATGCGAACCGGCCGAATCGGGCGGAAGCAGGAAGAATTTGTCCCACAAAGACTTTGGGACATTTGGGACAAATGGACGTGAAGACGCCTTGAACCGGCTGGTTCAACCGAAACAGAAACTTCAAAGCACAAGAACAAGTGGGACAAGGGACGCATGGGACGCGGATAGCCGAAGGAGCGAAAGCCAATCATAAGATCACGCCACGTGTCACTTTGGCGAGAAAAGGGACATTGAAGCCCATTTCAGGCGGATCGAGAGGATTCTGTCCCGCGAAGCACTGGGATATCCGGGACAAAAGGACGCGGTGGACGTGAAAATCCGGTAGGCCTGTGGACAAATCACAGCATGACATGTGTCGCCAAAGAAAAAGGTCCAAAAAGTCAAAGGGGCGAGTTTTCGAGCACTGATCCGAACCAATGAAATAGTGCCATGTGTCCAAGTTTAAGGGCCCACAAGGAAATTTCAAAGGAAAGCCCGCAGAAAGGTGGAGAGAGAAAATTACTCAGCGAATCAGGGCCTGCCACGTGTCGTCCAGATGGCAGAGCGTGGGAAAAGATTTTAAAACCTGTTCTTGCCTGTTTTGTGCCCTAAATCTTCAGACCTTCGTATCTTTCGATCCAGAGCTCGGATTTGCACGTTCTTTATATCAACGGAAAGCTGTTGAAATTCTCTACATGATTCTGGGATCAATCTTGCATTTTGGTGTAGTTTGGAGGGAGAAAATTAAGAAAACGTCTCTGACGCGTGGTGATAGACAGAAGTAATGCTTCAACAACCAACTTTAATGCAACAGACAGCTCGCCGCTCCTGTTAGACAGCCTGCCGTTTTGCTAGGATCCACCGCTTCTGTCATAATGAGATGATTTTAAATGCTACCAAGAAGTGGTTGGGGCAGATTCTGGATTTCCTCTCTCTTCCCTCTCTCATTTCTTGATATATATTGTAAAGAGAGCTCCTTTAAGAGGTCGGACATTCTTGTTTTGCATCCTCCCTTCTTCCCTCGCTTGCAAGAGAAATTGTGGAGCTTTCAAACCTCCCATATGGGTTGTAATGCCAGTCTTTTTTGCCTCTTGGCCACTGCAATGTACTGTATCGACTCTTGAGCAATAATATATGTGTTGTGATTGACTCTCGACCCTCTCATGTATTCATTTTTGTCATTTTGATCTCTTATTGCAGTTTGGTTACTGTGCATAGTGTTTGTATTGCATCTATGTGTTACGTGTTAAATTTGCAAAGCGAGTGTCTAACATTCCTCGGTGCATCACCTTTGTATTTTAGGTTTTATTCTATGCATTTTCTTACCCCTGTCTCTTGGCAAGTTAGATTAGGTTTTAGCAAACCCTCTGCATTTTTGTGTGCATCGAACAGAGGAATAGGAACCGGCCTTCTCGGAGAATCTTTTCTCATCTTTACAAGTCCCATGCTTGGAGAAAGGATTCCATGTTGTGTAATCACACTGGATGCTGAACATCAACCTAGAAGCCCGATCTCGCATCCAAGTGTCTTTGTGAGTCTCAGTAACAACATTGATTTTTCATGCTAAGCCAGTGGTGTCCCCAAATTTCATCCTAAAATATGTGACTACCCCATCCAGAAAAAAATTCGTACTTTTAAAATAATGGGTCGCTTTTTGTTTTTTTGCCAAAAATTCTTGTATTACGTCAAGATATTCCCAAAGAGCCATATTAGCCATTTTCGCCAAATACCCAAATGCCCAAAATTGTTATATTCTGTCGTCGGGATTTGTCTGCGGGAAATTTGTATTTAATTATTTTGAGCCCCGTTTGAGGCAATTTGCGCTCCGTTTTAACCCTGTTGTGATCGAACATATCATTATTCCTATATACCAGAAGGGTTTTAACTAGAAATAAGTTTTGGGCTTTATTTGTGACTTTTGACAATTTTTCGTGTTTTTGTGTTTTCCCGTTTCGTTTTCTGTGAAATTTCTCTAGAACAATTCCTTTGCCGGGTAAGCCCGATTCTTGGCCTGGAGCAGCTGGAGAACATATACGCACATTATGCCCGGAGGAAGTCACCATCGGAGGTCTAGATCACTGGGAAAAAACAAAGTCGTGCACAGAAAAGCCCCTGCGGGGTTGGGCGCATTTTTGGAAAACAAAGGATTTAAGCTGCAATGGGAAAAATAGAAGCAGCAGGCAAGGTGAGAATTTTGTACCTTCTAGCAGGGTACTTTTTCCCGTGATATAAAATTCACTTAAGCTGCAGTGGGAAAGTTAGAGGCCGCAAGAAGGCAGGAATTTATTGCCTGTCTTGCAGGGTAAAAATTCTCATGGTGAAATAAAAGAAATGTGACTTAAGTGAAATCATGGGATTTTATTACCCGCTTGCAGGTAAATAATCTCATTGTCAAAGTCAAATCACTTAAGTGGATCATGGGATTTCCGGGGCTGCCTTGCAGGGTAAAGAATCCCATTGTCATAAATTCTTAAAAATAGAATTCTATTATGCAAAAAGTGCGACCCACCTTGGGTGAATAATAATGCATTAAATAAATATTTGTTAATATTTATTCACCCAATTTTGGCACCCAGGTATGGAGAAAAGTCAACAAAAGAAAAGGGAATAAATCAATTGAAATAGATTGTCTAAAATTAAATAAATAAATTTATGTAAAGGCAACCCCCTCTTGTGAAAAAGTGCGCCCCTTTTAGGAAGGATTTAATGCTTTTGAAGTATTAAATGATTAAATAAATTCCTATTTTCAGTGGCTAAGGTTAAGGCACACTGTGAAGCTTCAGTTGAGTGAAGAGTGGATGAATTAAATGAATTAATTTAATTTATTGGATGGTTGTCCTTAAACATGTTATTTTTAAAGAGAGAAACATGATTTTTAATTAATTAATTGCCAGGAATAGGAAGGGCAATTATTAATTATAGAATTGTGAGGGTTATATAAGCATGGGCTGCCATAAGGGTGAATTATTTAATTCACAGGTAAAGAATTGCAGCCAAGAGGAAAAGTGTGCCCCATTTGAAGAAGGATTTTGCTCAGACAAAGGTGAAAACAAGGCTAAAAGCTTCCAAATTTGGCGCATGCTTTGAAGGAGGTTGATTTGTGTTTGCATAATTGTTTGCATAAGTGTTACAGGAGTTAGATACAGGTGCTTTTATAAAGAAAATGAACTTATATCAATGTCCAATACATTGAATATTTCTCTCCGAATCTGAAGGATTATCCAGATCTACACCAGTTTTGAAGAATTCCATTCAAATAAGAACGAAAAGAATTGTTTAGACAAAGATAGACAAAGCTATGGCGAAGAAAGATGAAAAAGAAAGCACAACGGAGTCATGAATCACTTCTAAATTTGTAGATATTGGAGACATGGATCTAGGCTAGGAACCTCTTGTTGAATTGATAGACAGATCCAAACCAGGAAAGACTTCACTCATGCATGCGGAAAGACTTCACTCATGTGTGCGAGATTAAGAAGCAAGTGGAATTATTCGAGCTGCAGCTTTTCCATCCACGATCCGATTGCGAGTTTGTTATGCGAGTGCAGATCCATATCCGCACACGGATGCGAGATGTAGATGCAAATCCATATGCTAGATCCGAGATCTAGATCTCATAGTTGCAAAAGCTTCCGGCACAAAGGCTTCATCCTCTTGTTTCAAATATAGCCCATGAAGAAGTCAGTGCGTGGAAAAGTCCTTCCAAGATCTTGTGCATGTGCTTTCATCTTCCAGTTGAAGCCTTCATTGAATTTGCATTCACCCGGAGTGCTTTCCATAATTTTTAATTGCTCATATGTAATTAAAAATAAAGATGATGAGTTATTTACGGCCAACCTTGCATTGATGCATGTACAGAAGAAGAACTGCAAAAGCTTCAAGGATAAAAGAGAAGACAAGGCGAAGGCAAAATTCTAGCCGCTTCCAGATCCAGCTTGTTGTTTCCAGATCCAGCTTGCTTCCATATCCGGCTACTACCACAGATCCGAGTTTGGTGAGAATCAAAGGTAAAAGAATCATTTGCATACGAGACATAAAAAAGGACAAGACCGCATGACTTTCCTCTTCCTTCTTCTTTCCTCCGACAAAGTAATTGAGCAATTAATTAAATTATACAACTTTAGTGTTGGTTTAAAAGCCATTACTTGAAGAAGTCAACTACTTGGAGATAGGTGGCACATGCAAAATAGAAGGTTCTATTTTCAGTTGCAAATCATACATGTCATGCAAAGAGGAATTCCAAGAGGGAGATTGTCAGTTGTTTCCTTTCCCACTTCCACATGTGCAGATTCAACTAAAAGCTTCCGACTTGTAATTGCCCCTCTACATTCTATAAGTAGAGGAAGAACCTTCGGGTTAATGATCAGAATTTGTAAGCAGCAATCTTGTGTTCTAGACTTTGTGTTGAACCCCTGAGAGCCACTTGGAGCAAAGGAATACAAAGGAGCAGGTTTCCGAAGAACTTTGTGTCACGGTGTACTGTGTTTCTTGTTTTTAATCTTAGATCTCTTAATAAACTTTGTGTTATTTTAGATCTGGATCTAGAGCTGGCTTTGTTTTAGAATTATGTGTTTATATCTATTGGATTCTTCTATGTGTATGCAATCAGCTCTGCCATCTTGATTGGGATGCACATCTTCCCCATTTCTTCTATGTGTTTATGTAATTTCCTTCTTCTATAACTTTTCCTTTCTTTAAACAACTACTTACTTGCTGCGAAGCTTCAGTTATGGTTCATGAACTGAGTAGTTAAAGTAAAACCCCATTTAGATATTAGCATACTTAAATTGACAAATCTGACATGGGAGCCTCACCGGTTAAATGAGGGAGATTTATCTCATGACTGCCTAGGTTTTGTGCTATGCAGAAAATCTAGCGACACTAGTAGATCATTAAATATTTTAAGTATGTCATTGTCATTAGTAAATTTAGGAATACAAATAGTAGATTCAAGTAACTCAATGTCATGATTTTCAATCAAATCTCGAATGATATGTCTTAGCTTAATGAATTTATCAATGGAATGGACATTGCATCTATGATAATCACAATGTACATGTTCATAAAATTTGTTGCCATGAGGCCTATTAGGATCCAAAGCACAAGTGGAGAGAGAATAAAAATCATATTACTTTCAAGGAGTTAAGGCAACAACATATGTGGTGGGTATGGAAACAAAGTAAAATTGTGGCATGTAGGACGCAATTGTAGCTTCATAGGTTGAGATATAACGGTGATCGTAAGCTTAGGGTCACAAGGATTTCCCTTGGAGGTATATTTTCTTTAGAACTTGTTAGTAGAAGCATCGAAACATTAGCATTGTATTTAAGTTTTCCCAAAGAAAGTAACTTGATCTCACAACTTTTCAAAGTATGACATAGATGATCAAAAGAGTGAAAAGAATCAAAGAGTACACATTCTTGCAAAGGAAGTAATAGGATTTGTATAAAAAGATCTTGTAATTTAGATTCAACCAAGACATTGTTCATTTTAGAAAGATTGGTCTTGTAACACAACACATAGTCACTAAGATGTTCATTAGTTCCTTACCTCATTTTGGCCATTTGTGCATATGATATCTTCATGCCAATATTCATAGAAAAGTGAGATAAAAACATATTTTCAAGAGGATTAAAATATCAAATGGAATGCAAAGGAAAATTGTAAAACCATCATAAGGCATAGTCCGTAAACTCCTAGGAAACAACTTAGTTAAGATTATGTCATCACAAGTATTGTAACATCCTCATTTCAAAATACCAGAACAAGGGAAATTTTTTTTTTTTTTTTGATAACATTCACTATTATGAATTATAAAATTCAAACACACGTTCAAGTTTTAATAATTGTTCTCTGCCCAAACAACACAGTTTGGATCACACAATTTCTTTTTAAAACGAATGTTCCTTGTTCGCATATTTACAATATGGAACACACATTCAATGCCATTCAATCTTATAACAAATTCTATATGCTGCTGTAAATGACTCGAGGAACTACCGATCTTCCATTTTCATGGCTCGGAGTTTCAACGATCCTTCATTTCATGACTCAAAGCAACAACCGATCCTTCATGTTCATGACTCGGCAACAACCGATCCTTCATGTTTGTTTATGCATGGTATTTTCTATATACCTGTTCTCATAACTAATTCCGGTTATCAAAGTGATCCATTTAAGAAGCCTATCTCGAATATCTCATTCGATATTCATCTGACATCCTGCATCTTAAATTAAGTGATAAGGACAACGCAACCAGCAATTGCGATACTTTGGCCAAAGATTTTCACATGCTTTGCATGATCATATTCCTGGGTGTTATACACATCAACGGAATACATCCTTCACTTCACTTCACCTGTTATCTAGAATGTTCTTTCTGGTTCCTACCATCCTCTTTTTTAAGGTTAGTTTAAACTCCCAATTACAGTTAGTAATATGAACGAGTATAGGAAGGCACTCCCGGTAACTAAAGATACGCAGACATACAGTGTTGTTTCCCCACGACCCTGTGTGTCTAGTTATCTTAAGTATTCCGGAGTCACTCCGTATACCAGATCATACTCCTATCCCCTGTCCACAATTACACCTTCAGCCTATGTATTCTTGATGTTTTAATTCAGGAGGGCATTGCAATATGTCAGCTGCAATAGTGTGTCATCATGAAGACCCCGTCTTCATGGAGACACTCTTGCGTGGTCGGGCGTATACCAATGTCCTGCAGAATTCTCCCATCGAGAATACACATCCTGCTCAAGTGATTTGGATACGATTTAATAATTAAAATCAACTTTCAGCATCCACGCTGATCCCTTGATCCTCGTTTCCGTTACAGTTGTACAGGGCTAAGAGGGACTAAATCCATCCATTAGCTTACTATGCATCTTCTCCTTCGTATCGAAGGGCTACATTTCCCTACTTGGTTCACTTCTTAATCATTAGATTAAGCAGTCCGTATCGACGGACGTGATAAGTTTAACCTATTAAACTTAGCCAAGATTTTCCAACTGCAACAAGATTCAGAATTCTAGCTTATTAGACATTGCTTAAACGAGGCCTAATTCCCAAGAAATGTATTCATTTGTTCTCCTTAACGTTATATAGTTAAGGTCCATTAGTTATGGATATATTTATCCTATATCCTTTATTCTGAATTTATCAAACGGGATCATTAATGGAGTTGAAGCGAAGTTCGATTACTCTGAAGTTTAATTGGTATTCCTTAGCTCCTAAGCTAATCCCGAATACCTTCCAATTATGGAATCATATTCTTCTTAATCCTTTTAATGTCAATTAAAAATTCATCTTTACCCAAGTATGAATTAATTGCATTTTTCAACTTAAAAGTTGCATTTAGGTAAGAATAGATATCAGTTTCCATTTAGCATCCATCCAAGGACAAATAAACAAATCCAAATCAAGAAATAACATTATATTTCCAGATTAGACAACAAAATCAAACTGATATAACTATTGAAAATATCACACTTGTAATTGTATTCAATATTTCAAGTCATAATCTGTACATTTGCCAATCCAGCTGATTGGGCATAGTTTATACAAAACATCCATACAACTCATGGACAGAAGAATATATTTTCTTCTTTTCACAATTCCTCGAAGAGGAAATAAAGCAACAATTTCAATACATCATCAAATCAAAAGCATCAGAAAACAGCCAAGTCTTCATTCTAATCAAATTCCATCTGCAAAATGAATTGCACGGGTCAGTTCAATGAACTGAGCATATTAAGCACTTATCCTTAAAATAGGGTGCTTCAACTAACTGTCTCAATAAAAGAACCCTACTTTTATGAAACGACAGTTAAACATCAATCACGAAATAGGCACAAAAGAAAGATCAGCATAACAACTGAACTATCAAAATATTATCACAATCAGCAATAAGACTGCTGTCCGTTTCCCACATAACTATTACAAGTCTCAATTTACAATATTTGTAAAGTTAGGAATACAAATAGCTTACTGCTGATATAACACCTTGTTATCTTTTCCACGCCTTCCATTAATAATAAATTCAAGAATGAAACCAATCTGAAATGTAAACCCCCTTACTTTCCTTTCATTTCTTGCATCATATTAGAATCCAAGCAATCAAGCATGACATAAGAAAGCGAACAGCAATGCATATAGTTGCTCCCATCTAAGCATTATAAAATTCATTTTCACGAATTCTGATTTCAACTAAATGAAAGTAGAAAAGATTATTCTTCCCAAGTCATTCATTCATGTCTCTATTTCTTTCCACATGACTGTCCTAACAGTGGAATCCAAACGAAAGACAAATCAAGATAACAGTTCAGAGTGAAACTTACAAAATCCAATCAGAATTCACTTACCGGCAGCAAGAATGATTTCATTTATAATCAGCTTTAAATGAAAACAGGGAAGATTTCATCATCCATATCCATACCTCATTTGAATCAGACTCATATGAAGATCCGAAATAGGTTAATACAACATTATGTTCATCCAAGATCAAACAATATAAGGTTGTGTACCATATATTTATCATACTAAAAGAAACCATATTTCTTTCACAGTATGCTAAACAAACAGACAAACAAGTATTTCCATCCTGCAGTCAATTAATCACATGATTTCCTAATCTTATGAGCATAACCCATTCAAAATAACATTTTATTCATTGTTGTTACCTACAGCAAATTCAATTATAAAGCACAGTAAGCCCCTAATGCTATCTCCAGAATTCAAAAGCAACAGAGAACATTTCCTGTCCTTGACCCTTACTAAGAAAACAATCATCTTCTTCGAACTCTTCAAGAATTGTTCAGAAGAAAAGAAAACACCCAAAACGTGCTTACTGCCAACAAGCATTCTGCCCGAATTCCCCTTTGGTTGAGTCCATAATAATATGCAAGACTTCTTGAATGCAATATTCGATTATCAATACCTCTTTTTGAAGTAAACCCGTATAGGAGCTAAATGCGTAAGTCAGATACAGTTAAGACAAACCCAACAACAAGAAAGAATTCCCATGCATCACTTCTTTCGCATAGCAATTTAAAGTCAAATACGCATTCATAAAACAATTCAAACTAGAGGATTGAGCGATCATCATTTAAACACCACAATTCATCTTACCTTCTTCAGCAAGAAAATAGTATATTATACTATAAGTTCAGAAAGAGAAACTATTTCTTTTCTAACTTTCACGAGCACTTATATAAAATTCCAATGCCCATTCTTTTAAAATACAAATGCCATTTCCTTATAATCCCGAAACAGCAGAAGGAAGAGAAAAGTTCTATTTCTTTCAGCAAGAAAACTTCAGCACATAATCGACATCAAGTCGCACACACAACTTTCACTATCTTATCACCAAGTTCATGTGACAAAAGACAATCATACAGCAATAGGATGACCAACACTACCTGCACAGTTTCCTATCATCTTTTTTTTTGCTAGAAAACCAGTTCGAAACCCCATCTAATCATCAACAACCAACACAGCATGGAGGTATTCTATGCAAGAAGAGCAAGGCAGTTAAACACAGCACAGAGAAACGACTTTCTTATCATTTCAAAAGAAAAGGAACAGCAAGGGTCGACGAACCCAAAACATGGTACACAACCCAACCATATTCAACCTCCATTTTCATGCAAAGGCAGTCCCAGACTCAACAGCAAGGAACGATTACACTCAATGGAAAACAGTTACACTATAAGGAACGATTACACGGCCTATTCCACTTTCAAACAACACGAACAGTGAAAGAAAAACATCTATTTCAAACCACCATACTGTCAACAACCAATACAGTAATCCATTTTCCAACTTGATTCGAGCAAAAATGCATCAAGGCCGAACAACCAGAAGCAATTCTTCTTATCATTTCCCAAAGAAAAGAAAGCAAGAACCAACAAAACCCAAGTCAAATCGACTCGACAGCAATCACACAATCCAAACCCAAGAGCAGGGTTGTTTTAATGAAACACTTAATCAAAGCAAAGATTTTTAAAGAGAAGGGCTTAACATGCCTGTAATCTCTTTTCCAGAACTCGAAGAAAACTTTGTTTGCCGCGTTTTTCCTTCCACAGCGACAGCACAAACTCCCCAACACTTCTTTCTTCTTCAGGCTTAGCAACAGCCTCGAAATCCCCAAGAAAATGTCAAATTCCAAGAGCTGGTTTGACTGAACCAAGTCTGAAAAACCAAATGCAGAGCAACTTTGCAAAAGCCAAACCGACACAATGAAAAATCAAATTCCCTCATACACTTTCCAAGGCGAACTGGTCACGGGGACCGAAAACAATTAATGCAATTAAGGCTCTGCCTTTTCCTAGTTTTCCACGCCACTGCCACTTGAGTTGGCGAACTCAATTTTCAAATTTACAAGCAAAAATCAAATTTGGCTCTATCTCCAAATAGATGCCTCTATTTCCTACCCGCCCACTAAAATCGCGCGCTTTGTCCACGTATAATTTGTTTATTAAATGCCAATGAATGCCTTTCCTTCATCCTTATCCCTTCCCTCCAAGGGTCTGCGCACCCCTTTTAGATTAGGATTAGTTTAGGTTGCATAAGTGTTCAACCTAGGTCTTAGTTTAGCCTTAGGTTTTATTTTCCTCTTTTTCTTTTTTTTGAATTTAAAAATCCACTTAGGATAGTAGGGTAGGATGCATGTTAGGACTTAGTATTAATTTAGGGTTTAATTCATACTAACCACTAACACTAACAACTTCCATCCAGCCTCCCTACTAACATTCACGTTAATGCAGAGCAGGACGTTCCGTTCCTTTGGATTACATGCCAAGGCCACCGTGTCCAGGCATTTCTTGCCTCACGAGGTCCCAAGTTCGACAGTACAGGGTTAAAGAATCGAACCCCTGTCGTTGGCATTTACATGCTGCCACTGTTCACACGCAATCAGCCTTGCACGTTCATAACAATCTCGATTTGGTTCAAGTGTGAATCGAAACATAAATCACAAGAGGACCTCAGCATACTTGGATCAATGGAATTGATTCAAGGTATGCTGTCAATCAGCAAAAGAGTTTAGCAAGTATACGACAATTTTTCGTCACATCAGCAAACACACAAGTACAATAAATGTTGTCCTAACCATAAATCACAGCATGCAAGAATCCAAGTTAGCAACACATTCTCTTAAGATCAGAACATATCTTAACATGTTTGCCTTCATTTCAGAAGTTATAACAGCATGTAAAACATTCATCAAGATAATTTGCAAAATCAGAGTGTTACATTCTTCCCTCCTTAAAGAATCATCGTCCCGATGATCAGATTTAAACAAATCAAGGAGTTCCTAGGACAAAGTTCAGTTATTGTCCTTTCATTCATAAGTTCATACCAAAAACAGATTTCTCTTTAAAAACAACGTTTTAAGAAACCGTATAATAGACTAATAATTGTCTAAATTTGGTAGAATTATCAGTTCTTGAATTTCAAATTCAATTAAACAGTGTGGAAAAGTAGATCTCATTTCTTCGAGATTTTCCCAAGTTACACTTTCTTCGCGAATCGGTCCCACTTTGGACCTTACATTGGTTCACTTCACGATTTCTCAAGTACAATTGGCGAGTTCTCAACACTCGAATGGGCTAACCACGATTATTCCCGGGTCTTGGACTGCAAGGAATTCCAATTTATCACATGTGATAAATGCATCACGTATTTCTTAAGCAAAGAAATATGAAAAACATCATGCATTTGAGACAAAGCAGGAGGTAATGCTAAACGATAAGCTATAGGGTTGATTATTTCAACAATTTCAAAAGGTCCCATGTAACGTGGCGACAACTTGGCAGCCTTGCCAAAAGTTATTGAGCTCTTTTTTGGCTTCACCCAAAGAAAGACCTTCTCACCCAGTTTATAATGTCTCACAACCCACTTCAAGTCTCGCATAACTCTTTTTCCTATTGGCAACCTCCTTTAGATGTTCTCGAATCATTTTGATTTGCTATTCCATTTCCATAAGGATTTCTGGCCCAATTACCTCTCTATCCTCAACGCTGTCCCAGCTGACAGGGGTTCTACATTTTCTTCCATACAATGCTTCAAAGGGCACCATTTTTAAAGAGGCATGATAGGTGTTATTGTAAGCAAATTCTACCAGTGGAAGGTATTCCTCCCATTTATACTGCTGGTCCATGCAATACATCCTTAACATGTCCTCTACAACCTGATTAACTCTCTCAGTCTGTCCATCCGTTTCTGGATGATATGCAGAACTGAAGTTCAATTTAGTCCCCAAGGCCGCGTTAAGCATTTGCCAAAACCTTGATGTCATCCTCGGATCTCTGTCCGATATGATTAATTCTGGTATTCCATGCAATCTGAATATTTCATGTACAAATCTTCTTGCTAGCACTGGTGCATCGTCCTTCAAATTACCAGCAATGAAGTGTGCCACTTTGGTCAATTTGTCGACTACAACCAGGATAATGTCATGCTTATTTCTTGACATAGGCAATCCTTGAATGAAATCCATCGTTATCACTTGCCATTTATACTGTGGAATACTGTGGGGATACAATAATCCAGCGGGGTGCATATGTTCCGCCTTAACACGCTGACATTCCAAGCAGTGTGTTACAAATTCTACCACATCCTTTTTCATTCCCTTCCAGAAGTATTGTTGTTTAAGATCAGCAAGCATTTTTGTAATGCCAGGGTGTCCAGAAAAAGGTGAATTATGGAATTCAGTTAACAATTTCCCTCTTAAGTCATTTGCCACAGGTATATATACCCTGTTTTCGAACCTTAGGATTCCTTCATTATCAAAACGGAATCCCTTATACCTGATGTCCTGCGGGTCTGCAGCAAGTGCTGATTTGACTTGCTGGAAATAAGGATCTGATTCCAAGGCATCTTTCACCTCATCCTTAAACTGAGTTCTTAACGTTATAAGAGCAGAGATATGCTTCCTTCGACTCAAAGCATCTGCTACCCGATTTTCCTTGCCCTTAATGTAGCTTATATCGAAGTCATACTGAGACAGAAATTCTAACCATCTTCGCTGCCTTGCATTTAGATTTGGCTGAGTAAAAATATACTTCAGCCCCAGATGGTCTGTTTTTAACTCAAAGGGCTTGCCTAAAAGGTAATGCCTCCATATTTGAAGTGCATGAACAATGGCAGCGAGCTCAAGATCGTGTGGAGCATAGTTCTGTTCATGTAACTTAAGTTTTCTACTTTCATAAGTGATGACATGGTTATTCTGTAACAGAATACCTCCAAGGCCTTCTCCTGAGGCATCCGTTACAACCATAAAATCTCCATTTGGATTAGGTACAGTCAAAATAGGTGTTGTAGTTAACTGTTCCTTTAACTTTTTAAAGGCAGATTCACATTTGTCTGTCCAGACAAATTTCTTTTCTTTCTTTTGCAGCGAAGTGATTGGGGCAGCAATTTTTGAAAAGTCCTTAACGAACTTTCGATAATATCCAGCCAAGCCCATGAAGCTCCTCACTTCGTGCACATTCTTAGGCGCAGGCCACTCAGTTATAGCTGTGATCTTTGAAGGGTCAACAGCTATCCCATTTTTACTTATAACGTGTCCCAAATAATGCACCTCTGCATCATAAAAGGAACATTTGGACAGCTTTTCCATACAAATTCCTCCTTCTTAAGATTTCCAAAGACTATCCCGAGATGTTCTTGGTGCTCTTCGACATTTTTGGAGTATATAAGAATGTTGTCTAAGAATACAAGCACAAACTTGTCTAAGTATTCTTGAAAAATATTATTCATTAGATTCATGAAGGCGGCAGGTGCATTAGTCATCCCAAAAGGCAACACCATGAACTCATAATGCCCATACCTCATTCTAAAAGTTGTTTTATGAATATATTCTTCCTTTATTCTCAGTTGATGGTACCCTGATCGAAGATCTATTTTTGAATAAACTGATGCTCCTCGCATCTGATCAAACAGATCATCAATTCTTGGAAGTGGGTATCGATTTTTAATAGTTTCTTTGTTCGAAGATTCGTAATCAATGCACAGCCTCAAAGTGCCATCCTTTTTCTTTACAAAAATTACCGGCGCTCCCCAAGGTGAGACGCTCGGTCTGATCAGCCCCTTAGTCAGAAGTTCTTGTAACTGAGCCTTCAGCTCTACCAACTCAATGGTAGTCATTCTATAAGGTGCCTTAGATATGGGTTCCGTTCCTGGTTTGATTTCTATTGCGAAATCAAACTCACGATTGGGCGGAAGACCTGGCAATTCCTCGGAAACACATCACGGAAATCCCTCAACAATGGATATCTTTCCATGAAATCATTATCTTCTTCTGCATTTTCTGTCATTTTTACTGCATACAAAGTGCAGCCTCTATTTTTAGCCCTCTTTAGTTGCATAGCCGTCAGTTTCCTAACTGCAACTTCCCGTTTTACACCTTGAATGACTGCTGCTTTCTGCAGGTCATCGAAGCAATAGATTTGTTTTTCATAACAGTCAACCTTTGCCTTATGTTCAGCCAACCAGTTAACTCCAATAATGATATCATATGATCCTAGAGGAGTGACATACAAGTCAACTTCGGTGGAGAAACTAGGCAGATCAAGAATTGCCCCAAAAAGGCACATTTCGACTGTATGGACAACATTATTCCCATAATGCACTGTCCATGTTTTATCCATTCTTGCAGCCTTCCTTTTTAATTTCATGGCAAGTTTAGCAGAAATAAAACATTCTGTAGCTCCAGTATCAAAAAGTACAACTACAGGTTTACCGAATAACTTACCCGTAACTTCTATGGGCGTCACTTGCTTTTCAGCTTGTCTGTTAGCCACTGCAGCATGTATCCTATGCTGCTGTCCACGATCATCCTTCTTCAGAGGACAGTGATTCACATAGTGGTCCTTTCCACAGTTGAAGCATCCTCCAGCTGGCCCTTTTCTAGGCTCAAATTTGTTACCAGCCTTGAAGTTATCATTCTGGCTTCCATAGGACTTCTGTCCAATGCCATTAACTTTTGTGAAGCTGTTCCGCACGCTATTTATAGGTCTATTCATCACAGGTTTCTTGTTGTTATCTACAAAAATTTTGTTTTTCACACCAAACCTTTTCCAAGGTCCTCTTTTTGGTGCAAGAGACGAAGAAGGATTGGGAATCTTCTTCCTTATCTCTTCCCTGTGAGTAGATATTGCTCTCAATTTCTCATTCTGTCGATTGCCTTTTCGACAACTCCATCCATGGTGGTTGGGCCATGGACATCCACTTCACCCCCAATGATGGGATTCAGTCCCATTATGAATTTCCGTATTCTGAACTTCTCGTCAGCTTGGTACTGCGGCACATACTTAAGGAGTTTAGTAAACCCTTCCCAGTATTCCGTCACCGACAGCCTTCCTTGCGACCAGTTCTGAAATTCAGTCATTTTCCTATCAAAATAGAGTTGAGGCAGCCATCGTTGCCTAAAATAACCCTTAAATTGATCCCAAGTTATGTCTGATTCGACAATATTCAGCTCAACCTTACGGTTGTCCCACCATGATGATGCTTCATGAGAAAGCTGATATGCTCCCCATATCACTTTAGTCTCTTCAGAGAAGTTTCTTATCACAAAGTATTTCTCCATTTCACTGAGCCAGTTCTCAGCTCCGTCCCCAAGAGTTGTTCCATCAAACTTTGGAGGACTTATTCTCTTTATATCATTTGTAAGTTCAGCTGCTAATCTTGCCCTTTTATTTTCAGGGGGATTAGGAGCAATTACATTATTATCATCAACACCCGGATTCCCTCCGTTGATGTTGTCCACAGGAGGTAGCTGATCATTTATTTCAGCTTCATTCCCCTCCTCTTCATTGCCCATTGACTGTTGTTCCAAGAACAGTCAAACGATCCCTCGTATCAAGTAGGGCAGCAAGGATTTCATCCAGCTTTTGGGCAGTTGCTGCTTCTCCACCCTGCAACGGGTTATTCGAAGCATTCCCTCTTGTCCTAACCATTTTCGTTCAATAAGAAAATGTAAACCTTATTAATATCGTGGACTCATTAGGTCCAAGAGTTGCAACCTTCAGCTCTGATACCAAGATGTAACATCCTCATTTCAAAATACCAGAACAAGGGAAATTTTTTTTTTTTTTTGATAACGTTCACTATTATGAATTATAAAATTCAAACACATGTTCAAGTTTTAATAATTGTTCTCTTCCCAAACAACACAGTTTGGATCACACAATTTCTTTTTAAAATGAATGTTCCCTATTCGCATATTTACAATATGGAACACACATTCAATGCCATTCAATCTTATAACAGATTCTATATGCTGCTGTAAATGACTCGAGGAACTACCGATCTTCCATTTTCATGGCTCGGAGTTTCAACGATCCTTCATTTCATGACTCGGAAACAACCGATCCTTCATGTTCATGACTCAGCAACAACCGATCCTTCATGTTTGTTTATGCATGGTATATTCTATATACCTGTTCTCATAACCAATTCTGGTTATCGAAGTGATCCATTTAAGAAGCCTATCTGAATATCTGTTACTGATATTCATCTGACATCCTGCATCTTAAATTAAGTGATAAGGACAACGCAACCAACAATTGCGATACTTTGGCCAAAGATTTTCACATGCTTTGCATGATCATATTCCTGGTGTTATACACATCAACGGAATACGTCCTTCACTTCACTTCACCTGTTATCTAGAATGGTCTTTCCTGGTTCCTACCAGTCCTCTTCTTTTAAGGTTAGTTTAAACTCCCAATTACAGTTAGTAATATGAACGAGTATAGGAAGGCACTCCCGGTAACTAAAGATACGCAGACATACAGTGTCGTTTCCCCACGACCCCGTGTGTCTAGTTATCTTTAGTATTCCGGAGTCACTCCGTATACCAGATCATACTCCTATCCCCTGTCCACAATTACACCTTCAGCCTATGTATTCTTGATGTTTTAATTCAGGAGGGCATTGCAATATGTCAGCTGCAACAGTGTGTCGTCATGAAGACCCCATCTTCATGGAGACACCTTGATGTGGCTGGCATATACCAATGTCCTGCAGAATTCTCCCATCGAGAATACACATCCTGCTCAAGTGATTTGGATACGATTTAATAATTAAAATCAACTTTCAGCATCCACGCTGATCCCTTGATCCTCGTTTCCATTATAGTTGTATAGGGCTAAGAGGGACTAAATCCGTCCATTAGCTTACTATGCATCTTCTCCTTCATATCAAAGGGCTACATTTCCCTACTTGGTTCACTTCTTAATCATTAGATTAAGCATCCTGTCGATCGACAGACGTGATAAGTTTAACCTATTAAACTTAGCCAAGATTTTCCAACTGCAACAAGATTCAGAATTCTAGCTTATTAGACGTCGCTTAAACGAGGCCTAATTCCCAAGAAATGTATTCATTTGTTCTCCTTAACGTTATATAGTTAAGGTCCATTAGTTATGGATATATTTATCCTATATCCTTTATTCTGAATTTATCAAACGGGATCATTAATGGAGTTCGAAAGCGAAGTTCGATTACTCCGAAGTTTAATTGGTATTCCTTAGCTCCTAAGCTAATCCCGAATACCTTCCAATTATGGAATCATATTCTTCTTAATCCTTTTAATGTCAATTAAAAATTCATCTTTACCCAAGTATGAATTAATTGCATTTTTCAACTTAAAAGTTGCATTTAGGTAAGAATAGATATCAGTTTCCATTTAGCATCCATCCAAGGACAAATAAACAAATCCAAATCAAGAAATAACATTATATTTCCAGATTAGACAACAAAATCAAACTGATATAACTATTGAAAATATCACACTTGTAATTGTATTCAATATTTCAAGTCATAATCTGTACATTTGCCAATCCAGCTGATTGGGCATAGTTTATACAAAACATCCATACAACTCATGGACAGAAGAATATATTTTCTTCTTTTCACAATTCCTCGAAGAGGAAATAAAGCAAAAATTTCAATACATCATCAAATCAAAGCATCAGAAAACAACCAAGTCTTCATTCTAATCAAATTCCATCTACAAAATGAATTGCACGGGTCAGTTCAATGAACTGAGCATATTAAGCACTTATCCTTAAAATAGGGTGCTTCAACTAACTGTCTCAATAAAAGAACCCTGCTTTTATGAAACAACGGTTAAACATCAATCATGAAATAGGCACAAAAGAAAGATCAGCATAACAACTGAACTATCAAAATATTATCACAATCAGCAATAAGACTGCTGTCCCGTTTCCCACATAACTATTACAAGTCTCAATTTACAATATTTGTAAAGTTAGGAATACAAATAGCTTACTGCTGATATAACACACTGTTATCTTTTCCACGCCTTCCATTAATAATAAATGCAAGAATGAAACCAACTGAAATGTAAACCCCCTTACTTTCCTTTCAGTTCTTGCATCATATTAGAATCCAAGCAATCAAGCACAGACAAGAAAGCGAACAGCAATGCATATAGTTGCTCCCATCTAAGCATTATAAAATTCATTTTTCACGAATTACAGATTTCCAACTGAATGAAAGTAGAAAAGCTTATTCTTCCCAAGTCATTCATTCATGTCTCTATTTCTTTCCACATGACTGTCCTAACAGTGGAATCCAAACGAAAGACAAATCAAGATAACAGTTCAGAGTGAAACTTACAAAATCCAATCAGAATTCACTTACCGGCAGCAAGAATGATTTCATTTATAATCAGCTTTAAATGAAAACAGGGAAGATTTCATCATCCATATCCATACCTCATTTGAATCAGACTCATATGAAGATCCGAAACAGGTTAATACAACATTATGTTCATCCAAGATCAAACAATATAAGGTTGCGTACCATATATTTATCATACTAAAAGAAACCATATTTCTTTCACAGTATGCTAAACAGACAAACAGTATTTCCATCATGCAGTCAATTAATCACATGATTTCCTAATCTTATGAGCATAACCCATTCAAAATAACATTTTATTCATTGTTGTTACCTACAGCAAATTCAATTATAAAGCACAGTAAGCCCCTAATGCTATCTCCAGAATTCAAAAGCAACAGAGAACATTTCCTGTCCTTGACCCTTACTAAGAAAACAATCATCTTCTTCCAACTCTTCAAGAATTGTTCAGAAGAAAAGAAAACACCCAAAACGTGCTTACTGCCAACAAGCATTCTGCCCGAATTCCCCTTTGGTTGAGTCCATAATAATATGCAAGACTTCGGAATGCAATATTCAGTTATCAATACCTCTTTTTGAAGTAAACCCGTATAGGGAGCTAAATGCGTAAGTCAGATACAGTTAAGACAAACCCAACAACAAGACAGAATTCCCATGCATCACTTCTTTCGCACAGCAATTTAAAGTCAAATACGCATTCATAAAACAATCCGAACTAGAGGATTGAGCGATCATCATTTAAACACCACAATTCATCTTACCTTCTTCAGCAAGAAAACAATATATTATACTATAAGTTCAGAAAGAGAAACTATTTCTTTTCTAACTTTCACGAGCACTTATATAAAATTCCAATGCCCATTCTTTTAAAATACAAATGCCATTTCCTTATAATCCGGAAACAGCAGAAGGAAGAGAAAAGTTCTATTTCTTTCAGCAAGAAAACTTCAGCACAGAATCGACATCAAGTCGCACACACAACTTTCACTATCTTATCACCAAGTTCATGTGACAAAAGACAATCATACAGCAATAGGATGACCAACACTACCTACACAGTTTCCTATCATCTTTTTTTTTTTTTTGCTAGAAAACCAGTTCGAAACCCCGTCTAATCATCAACAACCAACACAACATGGAGGTATTCTATGCAAGAAGAGCAAGGCAGTTAAACACAACACAGAGAAACGACTTTCTTATCATTTCAAAAGAAAAGGAACAACAAGGGTCGACGAACCCAAAACATGGTACACAACCCAACCATATTCAACCTCCATTTTCATGCAAAGGCAGTCCCAGACTCAACAGCAAGGAACGATTACACTCAATGGAAAACAGTTACACTATAAGGAACGATTACACGGCCTGTTCCACTTTCAAACAACACGAACAGTGAAAGAAAAACATCTATTTCAAACCACCATACTGTCAACAACCAATACAGTAATCCATTTTCCAATTTGATTCGAGCAAAAACGCATCAAGGCCGAGCAACCAGAAGCAATTCTTCTTATCATTTCCCAAAGAAAAGAAAGCAAGAACCAACAAAACCCAAGTCAAATCGACTCGACAGCAATCACACAATCCAAACCCAAGAGCAGGGTTGTTTTAATGAAACACTTAATCAAAGCAAAGATTTTTAAAGAGAAGGGCTTAACATGCCTGTAATCTCTTTTTCAGAACTCGAAGAAAACTTCGTTTGCCACGTTTTTCCTTCCACAGCGATAGCACAAACTCCCCAACACTTCTTTCTTCTTCAGGCTTAGCAACAACCTCGAAATCTCCAAGAAAATGTCAAATTCCAAGAGCTGGTTCGACTGAACCAAGTCTGAAAAACCAAATGCAGAGCAACTTTGCAAAAGCCAAACCGACACAATGAAAAATCAAATTCCCTCATACACTTTCCAAGGCGAACTGGTCGCGGGGACCGAAAACAATTAATGCAATTAAGGCTCTGCCTTTTCCTAGTTTTCCACGCCACCGCCACTTGAGTTGGCGAACTCAATTTTCAAATTTACAAGCAAAAATCAAATTTGGCTCTATCTCCAAATAGATGCCTCTATTTCCTACCTGCCCCGCCAAAACTGGCGCTGTCCACGTATGGACTGTTTATTAAATGCCAATGAATGCCTTTCCTTCATCCTTATCCCTTCCCTCCAAGGGTCTGCGCACCCCTTAGATTAGGATTAGTTTAGGTTGCATATAGTATTCAACCTAGGTCTTAGTTTAGCCTTAGGTTTTATTTTCCTCTTTTTCTTTTTTTGAATTTAAAAATCCACTTAGGATAGTAGGGTAGGATGCATGTTAGGACTTAGTACAAAGACTATAAGGCATGGGTTCCTAAAGAAGTGTTGGGTTGGATATGGGAAATGAGAGGAGAAGAAAGATGAGTGTTAGGTGTAGAAATAAGAAAAAGGTGATGGAATCCCTCACAATGATAAGAGGGGAGGAGAGTGGAGTAGAAGATGTGGTGGCCGTAGTGGGGATAGCGGTGGTATTTAGAGGAGAAGATACGAGAGATCCATTGGGATTTTTCACAAGCAACAAAGAGCAAGAGATCAATATTTTCAAGATGATCAAAGAAGGAGAGTATTTAGGCCATTAATATTTTCGGTGGTAAACTCGTGAGAGTTGTTAGCCATGATAGAATATAGAAATATTAGAGCACGATGAGGTAGGATCAAGTTCACTAAATTATTTAAATATCTAAACTGATTTTTGGGGGTGGGAAAAGGATGAAAAGGATAGATACGGGTATGCAAGATCTA
The DNA here is from genome assembly GCA_018340775.1 of Taxus wallichiana var. yunnanensis. Classification (NCBI taxonomy): domain Eukaryota; kingdom Viridiplantae; phylum Streptophyta; class Pinopsida; order Cupressales; family Taxaceae; genus Taxus; species Taxus wallichiana. The sequence goes on from CM031239.1 coordinate 194,125,522, forward strand.
TCGAGAAACTAGAGTCTATAGCTCCTCGAGAAAAAGGCCGATAAGGGGAGAGGACCGCCCAGGAGTTAATATTTGATCTAGGTGCAAGTGTCTTAGCAAGTTATCTACTTCTTATCTTTTCAATCTACGAACTTACCTTCGTCCTTTTGATGTTTGCATATCAACTTCGATACTGGGGTTCATGTGTCGCACATGCACCTAAAAACAAATACTAGCTACCTACATAAAGCTCAAACAAACATTAGATGAAACAAATAATGCATATGCTTGAGTCAGACTGACCTCAGAGGTCACCCCAATGTGATTGTCACCAAGTGTTGCAATACATTTCAAACTCTATGTAGTTCTTGTGTGTGCATGATTTGAATTGTGTCTCTTGAAGTTAGGTTTTCCTTGTGTCGATCCGCACAAGATAGCGAGCTACAAATATTTTTGCCCCAAGATGAATGTGCGAGATGGAATTCATAAATAACTCGCCTCCCATGCAATGAATAATGCAACCCAAATTCTATCCTTGAATTTTGATCTTTGCCTAAGTAGTAGATAGTTAGTAATAACCCAAGTTTTCCAACCCCTAATAATTTAAAGTCATGTATATATGTATATATATATGTGTGTGTGTGTGTGTGTGTGTGTGTGATTCCGTTGTTTGAATTTCATCATTAACAACAAGAAAGGCTAACCCAAATTAATAAGAAAGATATTAGAAAAGGTACCAAATAATGTGGCATTTGAAAATCAGGAAAAGGATAGAAGTGCTTTGAAAGGGGACATTAGCACTGGGCACACATTTTCCTAATGGGCGGTAGTGTCCGGGATGCTTAGAAGATATAACGGTCAATACAAATTTGGGTCACATGTCGTCTAGTGTCCAAAAGTAAAGTGATCATTCCAGAAAAGTAAATAATAAGAGTGTGGGAAAGATAAAAGCAATGAAAGAGTAAAACAAGTGTTGTTAATGTCTAGTATTCTTACTTAGGAATCATGTATATAATGACATACTTAGAGGTGTTGATGTAAGTATAAAGTGTGTGATTTCATGACTACAAATGAAGAATGATCCTAAACACTCTTTAAATGAAGTGAATAGATCTTAGAATTTATGGTTTACCTAAAACAAAATAGATAAGGATTCAAAGATTTTACGTTATCGGTATAAGAGGAAAAGTTGACATTTTGACTTTGCAATATAACATACCAGTTGAAGTACTTTTAAAGAGTTCGGTGTGTGTTAAATGCATTTATTTACCTTGTCTTAGATATTTTTCAGTTTTATCATAGAGTAACTCATGTGGCCCTACTTGCTATGGGGGTTTGTCTTGTTTTTAAGTTTGTTTATGATTTTGATGGGAATGGATAAAGAGGAAAGGCTTAGGCATTACTTTGGTATCATCTAGGTTTTCATATCCCTAAAAATATACCTTTGGTTCTAATCATGGTCCTTCTCCATTGTCACTCGTGCATATATAGCCCGATGGAGATTAGCATAAACATCCTTAAGTTGAGAAATATTTTGAAACACTCTAATATGAGTGATTTATCTTTCTTATTGATATTTTTGGGTTAGGAACTAGATTATCCAAGTTGAAGGATGGTCGAAACAAGGAATGTGCAAGTGATTTCTAGCCTCGTATATTAGTGAAAGGCAATATTAATGTGCCATTTTCACATGGATCTATTAAAGCATGACAATCTTTCAAAATCTACAAAAAAAAAAAAGATTTAAAATGAATACTAAACACTTACATTTAAATCACAAAACAATCAAGAAATCTTACCAATGTTTGTTGTCACAAAATTTATTGAAGACAAAACATCCGTGTCGATTACGATGTAACTTCATCAACCATTGTTTAACTCAACACAACAAACACTAAAAATAGGTAATGTCCACGATGGAGAATATTCGAACCCCAAAGAGAACACACTGTGATTACGAATTTATCGCAGCAATCTAGATGGATATCATTAGTGTAATAATGCAATTTATCCGAAAATACGATTTTGAAATACCCTAGATATATTGAGCTGCTTTATAGAGACCAAAAACCCTTAAATCTGATCTTAAATTACTCAAATCTCATTCCAAAATATTTATAATAATTTACGAATGCAAGAACACCAAAATACTGAATTTTTAGGACCCAAAACAAGAGTTGGAATTTTATTATAGATCTGCAGAAATACAACTTACAAAAGTGGCCGGAAAGAAGTGATCCCAAGCCCAAATCCATTGAAACAAAGTTGAATATGGCCTCCAAAATTATGGCAAAGTTGTTGGTGATGAAATCGGAATAGTCGTGCCCTAGAATGTGTCAAAATCCACCCAAAAGGGTGTAGATAACCCTAGATATGGCTGAAAATGAAGGTAGAAATCTTCCCCAACACTTTTGTCTTCAAACCCTAGCTGGAATGCCTCAAATTTGCAATATTGGGTCTTCAATCACTGCTGAAAATCTGAAATACTCCTTGAAGCTCAATAGAAACTCCTGAGATGGAGGATCTTCACAAAAAGATGAATATTTTTCATTCTTCAACCTTAGCAAGAGAGGGTTTTCATCCTCTAATGCAAGTACACCAAAGGGGTTTCGTCCTTTAGTGGAGAAATGGAAGAGCAATCAACCCAAACTAGAAAATAGATATCAAAATGACCAAAAGATGCCAAATGAACCCCTCTTCACCTCTTATACTTTTTTGTCTTTATTTTTCAAGTGGGGTGTTCCATGTGGGATTAATAAAGTAACTTTATTTCCTTATTTTGATATTACTTTACATTTCCACCAACCTTTAATAATTAACTAAAGTATCAATATAAGAATTACTTTAGTACTAAACTTATATTATCGATTCCTCTTTTATTCTCCCTTTAGCCAACCTGGATACAATGGAAACTAGGATAAAAGGGGTTTTACCGCCAATATTTAAAAATACATTTTGTTCTTATAATAATAATAATAATAATATTTTTCCCTAGATAATGAATTGATTGGGCCCAACATAGAAATTTTATTAATGTCCATTAATTTGAAAAGGGGACATTACAAAATACCGCCAAGTGGAATATGAACATTTAGAATGGTGGTGTAAGAAATGAATTTTTGAGTGGGAACAACCTAAACTAAGGATTTCTCTAGGGTGAAAACTTATTGACAACTAGGAAAGTACGGAGGTAAAGAGAAAAAACAAACATAGAAAGAAAGGAAAGTATGTACATGGTGTAACTTTATTCTAAGTTTTATACATTCGGATGTTGCGCGAGAAGATGGCTCATGTGCAAAAATATTTATTGAGAAAGCGCCCATTGAATGGCAATGGAACATCCTTACCTTCAAAGCTTTGGATCCAAAAGGTTTTATTGCCTCGGATTTCTACAATTTGTAAAGGACCAAGCGAGCCTATCAAAAAAATTATATTTCCCCTTTCTCCCATGTGTCTTATCCCATAGTAATACCAAGCCGGATATTGGAAAGGATATAATCTTCATTTTTTTGTCAACCCATATTTTGACAACCTCTTAGTGTCTACTCCAATGAGTAAGGGTTTCATTTCTTTTTTCATTTAATTTCATTAGGCAAAGATTCTAGCCTTAACTTTAGCATTTTCCCTAAATGTTCTTGCATAAATTTTAGTGTTTGGATTCTCAGGTTTACTTGAAATATGTGGTCTTGGCCATAAACAAGGTGGTAAGGGGTGTGCCTACTGCGTACTTGATTCAAGTTTTTTTCTAATGAGAGGGCATATTCGATTTGATTGTCCAAATATCTAGGTTTTTAATCTATAATTTTCTTAATAACATCCAATAGGTTCTTATTTGTAAATGAAACCATTTCCCTTAGGGTAATAATTAGAACAAAAATTTAGAAAAAATTTACTATCTTAAGCCCATTTAAGGAATTACATGGAAGTAAAATCAAGGCCATTTTCACATACCAACACAAAAGGTGTACCAAACCTCATAATGAAAGGGTCCTCCATGAACTGGATGATGTTGTTTATTGTGTAATTCTTGAATGGTTATGCTTTTGTATAGAGCATACAATAGTTAGTTGCGAGTTAGAATGAACTTGCGGCTAACTAAGGAGTTTTTTTAATAACACCAAAAAATTCCAACACTCATTTAGCAAATGGGTGCACTTCAATAAATATTTGTAAGGGAATAACATGGTTATGCTCTCTCAATGCAAAAATCTAGTAGATGTGGAAATTTCAAACATGAATGCATACTGACTTTAAACAAATAGGCCTAATAGTAGCCCACTCTTAGGATTTGGTGTGCAATGGAATTGCCTAAATTTTCACCAGATTTGTGGTTTCCGTGGAAATCTTCCAAAGCGCAAAAGCTTCTTCTTTGGATTGAATCAACATGTGACCTTCTTCGCACCCGACTTCCTGAGGTTGTGTCGAGACAACCAATGTAGAATAGAAATGGATGTGTGTGTATGTGGTGATGATGGATAATCTAATGAGGTAACCTTATATCTTCAACACACAATAACGAGATTTTGAATCTAAGGAAAATAATTCTCTCCTAACTTGAAGTGGTGTGATTGATCGATCGATATGATAGTTTCTCGAAGACTCCAGTCAATATTGAGCTCTACCGAGATTCTATTCATTGGTTGTTGAACACGCGGAAAGTGACATGCGGGTGCCTCGTATAGATTTCTAGACAAGGTCATGGAAGTAAGAATGAGAGGCGTAATGAAGCCATAGGGACTATGGATGATTTTTGGTCTAGTCCAGAAGGTCTTAGCTTGATCGGTTGTTATGTTCAATAATGAAAGTTGTGCAATGATATTGGGTGGAAGTGGTGATGATCTAAATATTGATGCATGCAAACCAGTGTCGATATCTAATTGGTTAGCATAGCCCGTTGGGTTGTGGGACTGAGGATCACAACTAAAAACTCATGGAGGTTGTGGTCTGTTATGGTCATGTGCGTAATCAAACCTTGTTTCCATGAGTAGTCCAATAATCGTAGGCTTGATTAGCAAGTGATGTTTAGTGTGTTTAGTTTGTTCTATTTTCTTAGAGAATGTAGCAGGTGTGTGTAAGATTGTCAAACGTAAACTTGTATCAATATATGTTATTATCAACTCCAGCCCGTTGGGTTGTGGGACCAAAGGATCACAACCATACGTCTTTTCTTGTTGTGGGTCATTGATGGTCATGCAGAATGAAATTGAAATGATCTTGATAAAAAAAACTAACTATAAAAGGAAATCTAATCTATGTTTTTGGTGTTTTCACAATATATCAAAGCAAAACAATGAAAGCAAACTAATCTAATAAAAGTAAATGTTTTTGATCTTTTCTAGTTTTTAAGCAATGTGTTCTAATCTAATAAACAAACTAAAGACAAGTAATCATCAATGGATGTAGTTGGTTACTTGTGTGAATATGTGAATCTAAATCTAAAACAAATAACCTAATCTAATCAAAACCCTTCAAACCCTACCTCAGAGGTGAAGAACAAATCATGACCCTGAAAGAGCTATTGTTCCCCACAACTTCCCTGGTAATGTCAAAGAGAAAACTTTCTAATGATTTGATCTACTTGTAATTTCCTAATCAATTGAAATGAACAATTTTACTACTCTATTTGATATGCAATTGAAACTAATGATTCAAAATTGACAATTTGGCAAATGAAGAAAACAAACAAGTAATTCCAACCTGGATAAACAAGAGCTTTGGAAAATCCAGTTGTATCTATATGTATGTCCCCAGTTTGTTCCTTTCTTTCTTTGTGTGTTCATATGAGTCCAAGGAATTGGGAATGCAAGAACAACAATAGAAGAAGATGCTTGAGAAATGGAAGCTTGAAGGCAAGTCTGGTTGTAATGCAAGTAGAAGAGAGATAACACAAGAGATCTGAGCTTGGCTATGCAATTCCTAGCAAGGATTGTGGCAGCAATACTATGCAAGATACAAAAATTCTCAAGCCTTTTCTTGAACACAAGCATGGAATATATAAGAATTGGTTGGGATGTGCCTTCATGCACAAGGCAAGAAGAGGTAGTTCAACTAACTAAAGCACATGCAAAAATAGAAGAGGGAAGGAGAACCAAGCAATCAAAACTATTTTTAGACAAATTGGTTCACAAACGCATCCTAAAAGTGAAGTTAAGTGAATGTCACATGTTAAAAACATGCATGATGGAATCTGGAAAAATGCTCAGGACCACCGCCCTACCCTTGGCCAGGTGGCGGCCTTTAGGTGGTGGTTTTTAACTGCCACCCAAGTAGGGTGGTGGTCCTGGCACTAAAGGCCAAAACATGCACAAAATGAAGTGGGAAGCTGAAAAAAGCATGGAAAAGCTATGTAAGGACATCTAGGCTACAAATATACACTGAATGGGTTTTGGAGCTCGAACATCTTCTAAAAGGACGTGAATCATCATTGGGGACTTTTGTAACCATTTTTTCGACAATGTAGCACATGTAATTTTGGGTGTGTACATATTTCCCCCTTGGAGAAGTGTCTTAGCCATGAAAAGGTGTAAAACGTAGAGTCGAGTATGGCATTCCCAAAATGGGGAGTTAGAAGCTATACCTGACACGCCCGTGTGTTGAAACATCATCATCCAAGCTCCGATACCTAAGAGGGAAAGAAGACTCAAGTGTAGATAGATAAAATATCAAAAAATAAACACTAAATCAAAATGACAAGAGGACTTACCATTTTGTGGGGATATAGAGATATACTACATGCCAACGCTCCAGCCCTGTGAACACATACACTCAAAACGAGGTCAAAAAATATATATATATATAAAACAACTCATTTTAATTCATTTGTGCATTCTTGATTTTGGTGAATTTGGAGCTCTAGACCCACGGTGACCATTTTCAATGAGAGTACAGCCAAAATGACCATTACGAGATCGTGATCATGCCTCCATGAGTGGGAGATCGACCAACATGTTCTAAGGTTGGTTTTTTTCACTTTTGCATTTTCAAACCTAAAATGTAAAAATGTTAAAAAAGTTTACCTAGGGGGATTATTTTCAAAATTTATTGTCTTAAATGAGTCTCTAGGGGGGCGCCCATGGGGTAGTCTTTTATTTTTCAAAATGGTCTTTTTTGTGTTTTTGAGCATTTTTAGGGTTAAAGACGTATTTGGAAAATGGTCTAGACTGCACCCCCTAAGTAGGGTGGCGGTCACTGGGACCGCCGCACCACCTGCAGGGTGGGGTGGTGTTTGACAAGAATGACCAAAATGCATGTTAACTTGATTTTTTTGGATTTTTGATGTTTTGTCATGTTTTTGGTGAGCTTATCTTTTGATATACGTTACTAACTTTCTCTTTTTCTATGTTTTGGTGAATGCGAAAAGGAGGAGTACATCCGTTGGAGCCATGAGAGGGAGTGTGATTGGCTCTCAGGGATTTTGGATCAGTTGACCAGGCTGAGATGGACACTCTCCAGAGGGTAGGGATTTGGAGGATTGCATGGGTGCCCCATGTCACTCCCTACTAGTCACATATTGTGTGACTTGTTTTCTTATTGGGATGTAGACCGGAACACTTTCCGGTTTCAGGTGTCAGGGGTGAGTGGACCATCACCTGGAGGATGTATACCACATTCTTGGGCTCCCGATACTTGGGAGGAGATTGACCTTGAAGATAGCAAGGTCAGATCTGAGATCACTCAATGGGCCACATACATGGGGATGTCATGGTCTCTTTTGGTTCGAAGAAGGGGGTCAAGGTTCGATCCATTTTCCACTCTCCTATCCCCCATCATCTGTAGAGCCATCATGGGCATCTTGTCCTCACGATTGATCGGGGACAAGGGAGGTGACACACTACTTTATTGTTGGGCTCCCATTATTACTTAGATTGAGGGCATGGCCATATATATGCCTGGGAGAGTAGACATCCTGGGGACTACCTATCATGACTTGTATACAGGGTAGTTCAAATTACGAGGGCAGTCATTGAGCCACCCTACCTTAGTCATGAGTTGGGTGTATGAGCATCATTGCCCCTTATGGAAGGGGAATAGTGTTGGATCTAGGGTTGTTTTAGGGGAAGAGGTGGACAGGGATGTCGGTTCTTAGGATACCACATCAGCTAGTGGCTTCTTTGACCATGATCAGACATGGTTGCCACACCCTACCAGGGGACATGGTAGGGTTATGGGGAGGGGGTAGGAGGTGACCACAGTGGTAGCTTCTCTACCATAGGATAGTTAGTTGACAGGGTAGGAGAGTTGAGATTCATCCATTTGACCGGGTTCCTCAGCAGTTTGGCCTCCCTTATGTTGACATGCTTCCTCCAGTGGCACCGGTATATAGGACTATTCAGGAGGCCCGGAAGGGCCCTAGAGGAGATCCTGGCTGGACTATGGTTACCCTAGTGTGTGCCCTATATGTAGTTAGGTGTGGTCATGCCAAATGGGTAGTTGGTGCTCCTCGAGCACCTTTACTTTAGATTATTGTGGCCACTCCCTCTCACACGGAGAGGAGGATGAGCCTATAGATGTAGACTCCAGTTTTGAGGAGTACACAGGAGATGAGACAAGGAGGATTCGGAGAGGAGAGGAGGGAGGATGAGGGGTCGGGGGAGTGAGGCTAAGGGAAGCCCCATGGAGGAGGAGGAGAGTGAGATGACCCTGAGTGGCATGGCACTCAGGATATACTAAGAGCACATGACATGAGGAGGTGAGTGCGAGAGAGAGACCTTGGTCTCGGAGGACCACTTCCTCGAGATGGAGAGGGAGATGATGAGTATGTGATAGGACAACATGTCTCACCTCTGGCTTTGGGGAGGCCCCATAGCCACCACCAGTAGCAACAAACCAACCGACCTACCTACTGGATGCCTAGAGATCCGAGTATGTTGATACTCTTCTCTCGACTTTGTTAGTTGGAAATGTTAGTTTGGTACTTTTTTTTTTTTTTTTTTTTTTGGAATTTTCTAACTCGTTGTTTCTTCTTCTTTTTTTCTTGTAGTGACTATGACAGAGAGTGAGAGCTTATTTGATGGGTGTGTGTGGACACCTGTTGATCCCTCGAGGAAGACCCGAGCCTGAGTTGAGTTAATGAGGATTCGGGCCAGCCATGCTAGCTGTAGCATGGAGAACACTTGATGTGTTTACACTATTGGAGAGTAGCGGAGGTGATGACCTCCCTTCATACTCAGGTGGCTGGGTATGAGGCAGCCGAGTGATTGATGAGGTGGAGCCACTCTCGTAGTGAGACCATGGACCATGGCGCCATCACCATGAGCACTCACACCACTCGGTTCATTCTCATCATCATCAGCCATAGTAGGAGTCCTGGACGTGCCATGCACCATCGAGGGATCCCAGAGGGATTGACATAGGCCATTGGGCCTTTTATTGCTTTTTCAATTTTTTCGATCATTATATGATTTTTTTGTATATTTTGGGCTCATTGAGAGCATTTTGACCATGCCTAGTGTGTGATGGCATTGTATACAAACTTGACTCACCATGATATATATATAAGACTCTTCTTTTTGGTTTGATAATTCATTGTATCTAAGTTGACTTCCTTTTGGCTTATCTCACATGTGTACTCTAGATGTTTAGAATTTCCACTTTTCTATGCTTTTTAGAATGTATGTAGTGGATGTGAATGATAACAAAATGATTTTTTTTTTTGTATTTTATAATGTTGATATATGATAATGCAAACACATTGTAATGTTGAACTTTAGTTTCTTTAAACAATATTTGGTACTTCGTATTGTTTTGGAAAAACTTGGTATACATGTGATATGATAAGTGAATGAACTTTCCCCACTCCTAACCCCACACAACTAGTAAGATGTGAGGGCTCAACACCAAGATCAAAAAGGGCACAAGTTATGAAATTTTTTGAATGGTAATGATGAGAGAAAGACAAGGTTTTGACAAAACCAAATTGGGACACTACAACCTCACTCTACTCAAGTTTGCTTCATAGTTTAGAATGTGAATTGCTTTCTAGTTTATCTAGACTTAGATCCATAGATGGCCACTTGGTTGAAAAATCTGGTTTTGAGGTTTTAAGCTCTTTTGGAATTTTGGACATCTAACTCACTTTGTTTTGATTTATGATTTCACAATATTTGAATGAACTGTTTCTAACTTTCAAGTTTTTCAAAGAGACCCCCTACACCTTGCCCCATGCTACCAGTAGGAAGTATGGGCTTATCACCATGGACAAGGCATAGGTGAGTAAGGGCATTTCTCTCCTTTCCCAACCCTACATCACTAGTAAGAGAGATGTAGGCTCAACACCGAAGGTTGGTAGGGAAAAGAAATGTGTAAAATAAAATTTTTTGTGGATTTGCATTTGACTTATTTATCTAGGAAAAATGGCTAGAATGTTCTTATTTCCAAAGAGATGTTTATGGGATAGATGTGACACCATGAAGCTTCTAGAACAGACTATAGGAAAAGACACCTAATCTAGAAAGAGACTATAAAGTAGAACCAAGTATGTAGGCCTTGGTATGGTTATGGTCAAAAACTTTGTCTTATCTTGTTTGAATTGATGAAATGATTTGGAAACAATTGATGACACTATGGAGATTTGTAGAGGTATGATTTGAATGTTTTGCCAATATTTTTAGAATTTTTTTAGGAATTTCTATAAGAATAAGTCCCTTGATCACAAATTTTACAAAATGAACTAGCAGATGAAAAAAAATGCAAATAGATGTAGTAATGTACATATGAAAATGCTAATGGATCATGTGTAATACCTCTTTAGGTGAAGAGAGTTCACAGATTCATTAAACTCCTCACCCTCTAGTGTACATAGGTGAAATGCCCCATTTTTGTAGTCTTCTATTACTCGATATGGACCCAACCACCTAGGTCTGAATTTCCTTCCTTCACCGGTATTTTTGTCTATTCATTTTATCAAGTCTTAGACCAAATCTCCCTCATATATTTCATGCTCATAGACTTTCTTGTTGTATTTCGAGCCATCCGGTCAGTGTAAATGCTATGTCATTGTTCAACGTTGAGTCTAGCCTCATCAAGACTTTCTAGTTGAGAGAGTCATGCTTCTCGATAGCCTTCTTCTCCCATAATTCCTTGCAATGATATACGAGAGACTAGGTATCTCGACTTTGAGTGGTAAAACCACTTCTACACCAAATACCAAAGAAAAGGGGTTTCCCCTATCGGCATTCTTACGATGTCGATAGGCCCACAAGGCTGGAAAAATATTTAAATGCCAATCTCACTTGTTCTCCTTGATGGTCTTAAGGAGAATAGACTTCAATGTCTTGTTCGTAGCCTCAGCCTGTCCATTGGCTTGAGGATAATAAAGAGAGGTCGTGTGGTGACTTATTTTGAATTTTCACACAACTCATGTACCTTCATCATTTTTAAAGGATGTGCCATTATCTCGAGATAATGACTTGTGGGACCCATACCTACAAATAATTTGGTTCAGAATGAACTTTGTGATTATTGATCAGGCATGGTGGTAAGAGGCATGGCTTCTACCCACTTAGTAAAGTACTTTGTGGCCGTGATTATGAAGTTATGACCATCTGTTGATGAGGGAGAGAATTTCCCTATCAAATCTAGTCCCCATGTGGAAAAGGGCCATGGTGTTGTTGCAATTGGTTGTACAGAGCCTGTGCCGGTATGTGGATCTCATGGGAGAACTCTTGACATTTATGGCATTTTGCACACAAACTCTACCATGTCATGCTCTAGCATGGGCCAGAAATAGCCCATCCGATGTATTTTCGAGTAGTGGTGGCCGCCGAAGTGACCTCCACATACTCCGCTATGTGATTCATAAAGAATATTTTCAGATTCTTCTTCATCAACACATCTTAGCAACATTCCATCAAAGGCTCTATGATAGAGCACTTGTTCCAAGATGACATACTTGGTGGTTATTATATGTAACCATCTTCTTTGTTGTGAGGTTTCCCCTTCTATGGATATGTATGGTCCACTATGAAATTAATGATATCAGTGTACCATGGACATGTAGAAATGGGAGGCTTAGTTTCAACAAAATACACACACTCATCGGGAAAGTCTAAATTTACTAGATCACCTCCATCCAATGGGTTATCAGCCAACCAGTCCATAATGATTTTTCCTTTGATGGATTTTTGATTAACAAATGTTAACTCAAACTCACCCATCAGAGTTATGAAGCATCCAACCTTCTTAGATAAGGATCCTTGCGTGAGAAACATCATAGGTGATCTGATTTAACAATAACCCTTGTTTCTTGGTTTAGCATGTAATGTCTTAAGCATTTTTGTCATGAAGACTATAGCAAGGCATTCCTTTCTCACTTGTGTATAACATGTCTCATAATCAAGCAATGTTTGACTAATGAAATAGACTACATGCTCTCTTTTATCATCATCTTCTTGAGCCAACATGTCAGGCTAATGAGACATCATAGCTCGTGAATACAAGGATCAAAGGGTGATCTGACCTAGGTGGCATGAGTGTGGGAGGAGACAATAAGAACCATTTAACCGACTCAAATGCCTCATTGCATTCTTCCATCCAATCAATGTTGCAATCCTTTTTCAAAAATTGTTGATTGGGTGAATAAAAAGGTCAAATCAGGGATAAACCTTGGATTGATTACAAGTTTTCCAAGAAAAAAATATTGATGCAGGACTCATCGATGGTGGAGTCATTTCAATACAACTGGATTTTGGTTGGGTCTACATCAATCCTCATGAAGATATGATGTATCCCAAAAGCTTGCCTCCCGTTACACCGAACACACATTTTCTAGATTCAACGTGACATGTATTTGATTAAGTGAGAAAGGATGATATGAAGCACCTCTGGGTGATCGCAACATTTTTTGGCCTTAGCTAGAAGGTCATCCATGTAGGATTCCACAATCTTATGTATAAGATCATGAAATATATAAGTCATCACCCATTGGTACATGGCACAACATTCTTAAGCCCGAATGACATAACAACATAATAGTAGGTTCCCAAGGAGTTATGAACGTAGTTTTGGCCTGATCTTCCTAGAGATTCTGATTTGATTGTACCCAGAAAACCCATCCATGAGAGACAACAACTCAAAACTAGTTGTTGTGTCAACAATAACATCGATGGATGGTAATGGGAAATCATCTTGGGACAAGCCTTGTTGATATCCCAAAATTCTATACAAATAATATGGATCTTTCCATTCTTTTTGAGAGGATGGGGATGATATTAGACACCCATTGTGAGTAGTCAACTAGCTTGATGAACCCTACCTGGAGGAGTTTCATCACTTCTTCCTTCACCATGAGGGCCACCTTTGGCTTCATGGGCCTTGAATTTTGCTTAATTGGCTTAGCATCTGGCTTGGTGACAAGATTGTGAACTATGCAATGTGTGATGTAATTCCCATCATTTCCTTGTAGCTAAATGTGAAAATCTTTGATGCTCTTTGAGGATACGGGTATGTATTTCAACTTCCTCAAGAGTTAAAGAGGATCCTAGTTTCAAGATTTTTGGTTCTTCCTCGGTCCCGATGTTTATATCGATCATTCCCTCGATTAAGGAGGCATTTCCTTCCTCAAACTTAGGTGGGGCTGGAGGTAACTCTAAATCCCCCTCTTCTCCTACCTCATAAATTTTGAGTTCCTTCCTAGGGGAAGATTCTATCATGGGATTTCCAAAATAGGAAGAAGAGTGTGGAATTAGGGAAAGATCAACCTCGTGATGAGTAAGATGTAATTCTGCAAGAGTTTAGATATCCTAGAGTTTCTTTGTCAATGTCAATGTGATCTGAAATGACAGACTCACTCTCAGTTTCTATGTATGTCAACATTGGAGTTATCGGTGTCTTACGAACCAAAGGTTCAACATGAACCGAGACCATGAAGTTTGTATCTTCCAACTCACTTGCTTGGAGTAAAGTGAGAAGTGGAATTTTCTATTGAGTCTGTGAGGAGGTTCTTTCTCTCGTGGAATTGCTTCAATCGATATGAAGTCAAACCCTTTGTTAGATTTAACATTGTTGTTTTGTAGAGTTGTAAATGCTCAGCTCTAGTCTCATATACCTCAGATATCTTGATTTTGCAACAAGTTGTGAATCACCCAACACCCTAATATTAAGAGCACCCATTCTTTTGGCTATAATGAGACCAAGTAGAAGGGCTTCGTATTCAGCCCCATTATTCATACATTCAAAGTTTAACTTGAAGGAAAAAGGAAAAATCCTTCCCTCGGAGAGAGGTAAGAATCACACCTTACCCCGACACCAAAATGACACTTGGCTCCATCAAAATGGAGAGTCCCAATTACTTGGAAAAATGGATGTTGGATCATCCTTTGCATCCTCTTCTTTTACCTCAGTTACTTCAACCATACAAACTTCATCTGTTGGAAGAGAACCGAGTCCTAAGGTATGTCCCATACCCATAGAATCGAAAGGAAGGAGGATAGGTAAATCCTTCTCCAATAGCTCAAAAATATTTTGTGGTTCCTAATGACACTATCTCTATGATGATGGTTTCATCTTTGACTGTCCTAGAATGCCTTGATCAAACCCGGACTTCTAATTCCATTGTAGGAACCAAATTTTCCTCTAGTACTGAGCTTGTAGGTTTATTTAACTAATTTGTAGGAAGCTCAAACTCAGAGTGGATCCCTGGCCTCTTTTTCAAGTTAGCTAGGTGTATGTTGAAGGGTTTTGGATCACCTGTGCCACAAAGACCTTCCCTAAATGTAGGAACTTGACTTCTGAAACAAAGTGGAGGGAATCACCTTCATGTGATGAATCCAAGGATGACCAAGGATCATATTATAGTTGGTTTCCCGATCTATAATATAAAATTCGGTTAAAACCATCTTAGGCCCGAGGGTGATTGAAACACTATAGTTTCGATCGATGTTGCTTTGAGGCTATCATAGCCTCTCAGTGTATTTCACGTTGAAGAGAAATTGGTCTCTCCATAACCTAATTTTGAAGGAAAGAGAAGGGGACTATGTTAACCATCTTCCCATCATCAATCATCACATGCTTTACATAGTTTTTGTAAATCCAGACTTGTAAAAACAATGTGGATCACCTCTATGAGCTATTTCAACATCTGTGGGCATCTTATTGATGTCAAATATGAATCCAACATCTCTTTTAGGATGCCCTGGAGGATAGACATCAAATTCCATGTGGTTTATCTATGCCTGGAGGAGGGGTGATGTTAATCAAATGGCCAAGACCTAGTGCTTCTAATAGAGTGGCTCTGTGAGCAGGGGAATTCTTAATAGATCCAAGAAAGAAATGTGAGAGAAGGTCTTGGTTAGATCACTAATCAAGTCATAAGCTCCTATTGGCTTGCCTAATATATCATGAATGTCATCGATATAGTTGGGTAGATTGGGATTGGTTGTGAAGAATAATCTTTGGTTCTAGTGGCAATGTTAATATGAGGTTCAGTGTCAACTCCACCAACCCCACAATTTTTGTTTGTTGGTGACCATCCAAAGGAGGTGCCACTTGTGGGTTTGATGAAGTTGAGGCTTTCGTGATCATGGGTCCCTATTACAATACCTTTTTTTGAACCATTGGGATCTATTCTACCATCCTTTGGATGCACATGGGGAGAGGATCGTTAAAGATTTGAGTGTGTTTTGTGGGGATACCGGTCCCATGTAGGTGTTCTGAGTTGGCATTGTTGGGTTTCCAAAAACATGTCAACAAATAAATTATCTTTGATCCTCTGGAAAATGTTGTAGAAACTTGTTACAATCATGGCATGTTCTTGCATCATGCCCATGAACCCTATGGAAACCACAATATAAATCAGGATCATAATCTGAGGCCTTTGGTTTGCACCTTGTTGTGGTCCAAAATTATGATTATTGTTTAGTTGTTGATTGTTATAGTTAAAATTTGGGAACCCTTGCCCTTGGTTTTGGAATTGGTTTGAGATACCCCCTAGGTATTGGTTAGGGCCTTGGGTCTACATTTTTCTTGATTGTTGAGGTTTTTTGTTGTTGTTGTTGTTTTTTTGGTTAAAATCTACAGTTGTTTGTAGAGGTGAGAAGTTATTTTTTCTTGATTATTTGCCATTGTTGTTGTTATTGGTAGTATTTATATTGGGAGGACTAACAACATTAGGCTTCTTGGGCTGGTCAGTAACACCATCCGTCGTGACCCCATGGTTCTTATTAAGGACCTTTGGCCCTTGATTATTGTTTGTGTTATTGGAGTAACTGGGGTTATTTTGGTTAGGGGTGACTAACCTTCCATTTTCTCCATAAGTCTTATGACCATTGTCAATGGTTGTTTGGTCAATTGAAGAGCACCCTCTAGCACCTCTTCATAGCTCCTTAGTGGGAACTTTTGAACTTCTTCCTTTGTCTCCCTATTGAGGGAGTGGAGGAACAAATCACAAAAGCTCCATTTGATCCATATTTGGAGCACTTGCAGAGGAGTAGAGAACTATCGCCACCTTTGAATGAAGTGGGTTGTGGACTCATTGTGCTCTTGTTTGATATGAAGGAATTCTCTTGATTCCTATGTTCTCAAAAGTTTTTGTTCATATCAAAATCCTTAATAAATTATGATATGAGTTCTTGAAGGAGTGTATTGAAGCCTCTCGGTATCCTATAGTACCAATCGAGAGCAATACCTTCTAGCATCTTAGGGAAAATCTTCACAACAACTGTGTCCCATGGGAGAAGCTCTCGAATGGCCATTGTGTAAGCTTTGATGTGGGTGTTAGGATCACCCTCCCCTTTGAATTTTGGAAGATTGGGAAAGGGTCTTGGGAGCATGACTATCTGGATGGAGAAGTCTAGAGGCTCCTTAAGATATTTAGAATAGGTCCCCATTGCGTATGTTTCCACCATTGAAGATCCTTGTTGGGGAGGTGGAGGTTGCATCGGTTTCTGAAATGGGACAACGTAAACATTTTTGGGGCATATGACATCCCCTGTGGCTGTCCATATGGACCTAGGTAAGTGTACATATCCCCTGTGGAGATTTAGAATACATGTGTACGTAGGGGGTTGATTACTTTGATATGGAATTGAAGGCACAAAGCCAGGGAACATTGCATTTCAGCTGGTATGGCATTTGAGAATGCACTTTCGGTTGGTGCTGTTGTAGATATCCATATGTGGTGTGAGGGGGCATACCCAAGGTGCCCATCCCAGTCAAAAAATCTCAGGGTTTGGAGTACCCATATAAACTGGAGGATTTTGTGTAGTAGGTATTTTCCATAATTTTGTGGATAGGGAGAAGTTCTTGCTTGCCCCTGTGTATGAACTTTGAGCATTTTGGGAAAGCTCTAGCTCCTTGAATTTGTCTACTAATGCTTTGAGATGACATCACCCATTGATGGGGTGGTGTTTTTCTTAGGTGCTTTTTGTTGAACTCTTGGAGGTTGTTGAGGAGTGTGGTATCCTGCTATGAATTGTTCACTATGTTGCCACCCCTCATTAGCAATATTTTGGTTGGTGGAGGGGTAGCATTATTGTTTTGGAGTAGAACATCACCTTGTCCTTGCAACCTATCAAAATCTCGGTTCATATTCTAGAAGTGTTGTTCACTCCTAGCATATCATGTTAAGTATTCCTCATCTAGATGTGGGATTTGGTCGATTGCATGCTAATGGGTTGTCGAAACAATACCGAGGAGATGAACTTGCTTCCCCAGTGAAATTCATGTTGTTTGAACTTGATTGTTCATGAGGATATGTCTGTGTGATCTGGTCAAGTTCCTCAATACATATAGAGGAACCAACATTGGTTCCCTGAAGAAGAGGTTTTGAGCAGTTGAGTGGTTGTCTGCCCATGTTGAGAGTGAAGGTGATTGTTGTGGTATACATGTTTGGTAGTTGTACATGTCAAAACCAGGATGGGTCGACCGTACTCATCATATCCCGACATATTGGGGGGTATAAGAATACCACGTAGAATAAAGGATGGATGAAGAAAGTGGAAACATTTAGAGACTAGCTCTTCACGTTGGGTTCACCAATTTGTATGAAAGAAAATCAACACGTGACCTTCTTCACACCCGACTTCCCGAGGTCATGCCGAGAACAGCAGTAGTGTAGAATAGAAATGGATGTGTGTGTGTGGTGATGATGGATAATCTAATGAGGTAACCTTATATCTTTGACATGCAATAATGGGATTTGTGAATCTAAGGAAAAGAATGCTCTCCTAACTGAAGTGGTGATTGATCGATCGATATGATATGATAGCTTCTCGAGAGACTCAGTCAATATCAAGCTCTCTACCGAGATTCTATTCTATTGGTTGTTGAACACGTGGAAAGTGACTACGGGTGCCTCGTATAGATTTCAGACAAGGTCATGGAAGTAAGAATGAGAGGCGTAATGAAGCCACAGGGACTATGGATGATTTTTTGGTCTAGTCTAGAAGGTCTTAGCTTGATCGGTTGTTATGTTCAATAATGAAAGTTGTGCAATGATATCAGGTGGAAGTGGTGATGATCTAAATATTGATGCATGCAAACCAGTGTTGATATCTAATTGGTTAGTAGGCCCTCGTTGGGTTTGGGACTGAGGATCACAACCAAAAACTCGTGGAGGTTGTGGTCCTATTATGGTCATGCGCGTAATCAAACCCTGTTTCCAAGAGTAGTCCAATAATCGTAGGCTTGATTAGTAGTGATGTTTAGCATGTTTAGTTGTTCTATTTTAGAGAATGTAGTAAGTGTGTGTAATACTGTCAAACGTAAACTTGTATCAATATATTTTATTATCAACTTTGGCCCATTGGTTGTGGGACCAAAGGATCACAATTGTATACGTCTTTTCTTGTTGTGGGCCATTGATGGTCATACATAATGAAATTGAAATGATCTTGATAAAAAAACTAACTATAAAAGGAAATCTAATCTATGTTTTTGGCATTTTCACAATATATCAGAGAAAAACAATGAAAGAAAACTAATCTAATAAAAGTAAATGTTTTTTATCTTTTCTAGTTTTTTAAGCAATGCGTTCTAATCTAATAAAAAAACTAAAGACAAGTAATCAGCCGGATGTAGTTGGTTACTTGTGTGAATATGTGAATCTAAATCTAAAAAAAAAATAACCTAATCTAATCAAAACCCTTCAAACCCTACCTTAGAGGTGAAGAACAAATCATGACCCTAAAAGAGCTATTGTTCCCCACAACTTCCTGGTAATGTCAAAGAGAAAACTTTCTAATGATTTGATCTACTTGTAATTTCCTAATCAATTGAAATGAACAATTTTACTACTCTATTTGATATGCAATTGAAACTAATGATTCAAAATTGACAATTTGGCAAATGAAGCAAACAAACAAGTAATTCCAACCTGGATAAACAAGAGCTTTGGAAAATCTAGTTGTATCTATGTTGTCCCCTTAGTTTGTTCCTTTCTTTCTTTGTGTGTTCATATGAGTCCAAGGAATTGGGAATGCAAAGAACAACAGTAGAAGAAGACACTTGAGCAATGGTAGCTTGAAGGCAGTCTAGTTGCAATGCAAGTAGAAGAGAGATAACACAAGAGATCTGAGCTTGGCTATGCAATTCCTAGCAGGATTGTGGCAGCAATACTATGCAAGATACACAAAAATTCTCAAGCCTTTTGCTTGAACACAAGCATGGAATATATAAGAATTGGGTTGGGATGTGCCTTCATGCACAAGGCAAGAAGAGGTAGTTCCAACTAACTAAAGCACATGCAAAAATAGAAGAGGGAAGGAGAACCAAGCAATCAAAACTATTTTTAGACAAATCGGTTCACAAACGCATCCTAAAAGTGAAGTTAAGTGAATCATCGCATGTTAAAAACACGCATGATGGAATCTGGAAAAATCACTCAAGACCGCCGCCTCACGCGCTGGTGGGGCGGTTTGAACCACCACCAGGCGGGGGTGGTCCTGGCACTAAAGGCCAAAACAAATGTAGCACATAGAACGAAAAAAAGTGACATGCGAGGATGATAATCGACAAGTGACCTTCCCCATACCCAACCTCCCGAGGTCATGCCAAGACAACTGGTGGTTTGTAATGCGGGTGACTTAGATGAAGCCACAGTCGGGATTATGGCAAGTTTTCTATGATAGAAAAGCTACATGCGAGGATGAGAATTGACAAGCAACTTTCCTTTGGATGTGCATATTATAAGCTAGATAGAATAGGATCTTGATTAATAGCTTCTTTAATTTATATGAATGCGGTAAACACTTCCTATTTCCATTTGAATTTTGCATCCTTCTTCAACATTGCATTAAGTGGCCTAATAATCTCATAAAATCCTAAGATTAACTTTCTCAAAAAGTTAATCTTTCTAAAAAAAAATTTAATTCCTTTTAGCCAATGGGGAAGGGGATATTCATAATAGAATCATTTTTGTCATGAACAATGAGTATGCCCCTTTCAAAGATAATGTTCCCTAGTAGCTTTCATTTGGTAACCCCAAAAACATAGATCTTTGGATTGAGGGAGATGTCATGCTCGGGGCATCGTTGTAGGATTGTACATTAATCTTTGACATGGTAATATTGAATCTTGGAGAATATTATGAGGTCATATATGTATACAATTATTCATTTACCAATCATGTCCTTAAATTCAATGTTCATATCATGTTAAAAGGTTGTGCCAACATTTAGCAATCTAAATGGAATTCTCATGTATGTAAATGTACACCACTTGGTGGTGAATGTCATTTGATTCTATCTTCATCGTGCATAATGATTTGATTATATCCTAAGTACCCATCCATAAAGGACATTATTTGTGCACCATTCATGATTTTTAATACCTCATAAAGGTATTAATATGGGTAATTATCTTTCTCAAATTCCTCTTTTGAATTGAGAAGGCCACACAAAGGAATATTTTTCCACTCTCGCTAGAAATTGGAACAAGGTTTGTGAGCCACATTAAGTAGTGGATCATAAATATGATATGTGTGCTTAGAATAGTTTGTACTTCCTTCAATATAAGAGGCTCTAGAAATGTATTGATGGGCCTCTATCTCTAGCAAAATGGTTTTGTGCCAAGATTTAATGGGATGGAATGCATTAGAATAGAGTTATTGAATATATTGAAATCATTGTAACTCCACGAAAAAATATCTTAGTACCATTTGAGTACATGCACCAAGTTTTATTTCTCCTATAAAGTACAAGGTTCTCTATCAAAACATGATTTGGATAGACATAGTCCCCCAAGTTGTGAGACTAGTATTACATGCTCCCTAACGGGAAATGTTTATTTGGAGGATTTCACAGGTTCCTCATGTTGCACCTGCTAGTCACATATTGTGTGACTTATTTTCATATTGGGATGTAGACCGGAATACCTTCCGATTACCAGGTGTTAGGGGTGAGTGGACTATCACACTTTGGAGGATGTCTATTGCATCTTGGTGGTTCCGATTCTTGGGAGGCGGTTGTCTTTTAAGACAACGGGATCCATGTCTCGAGATGGTTCAAAGTGGGTGACCTACATGGGAGATGTTGTTGTCTCCTTAGGCTTGAAGAAGGGGGTGAAGGTCCGTTCCATTGCTACTGCTCCCATCCCCACCATCGTAAGGCCATTATGGGTATCTTGGTCTCACGGTTGATTGGGGATAAGGGAGGGGATACTCTACTATACTATTGGTCTCTGTGATTGCATAGATTGAGGCTCATGGCCATGTTTATGCTTGGGGAGTAGACATTCTTGGGACCACCTACCACGATTTATATAGGGTGTTTAGGCTACAGGGGTAGTCATTGAGTCACCCTACTCTAGTTATGAGTTGGGTGTATGAGCGTATCATCCCTATGGGAGGGGTATACTAGTAGAGGATTCGGGGTTGTCAGGGCAGCGAGGTGGATGGGGATGATAGTGCTCAGGACACCACACTAGCCAGTGGCTTCACTAACTACTACGAGATATTGAGGCCACTCCATATCGAGGCCATGGAAAGGCGTGGGGAGAGGAGATGCATACATCGATTGCACTGCTTTCTACGAGTTAGGCGGTAGATAGGATAGGGAGGTTGGAGACCCACCCATTTGATAGAGTACCTCAGCAGTTTGGCTCTCCTACGTCAATATGCTTCCTCCGGTGATGCGGTGCACTGTGTCTTTTGTGAAGCCAAAGGGAGGTCCCAAAGGAAGCCGAGGTTGGACCACAGTTACTCCTGGAGTTCCTATTACAGTTAGGCAAGTGGTTCGTGCTTGAGGGGCAGCCGGTGCTCCTTGAGCACCCTTACTTATGATCGGGATGCTCCTACTCATAGTGGAGAGGGAGATGAGCCCATTGATGTGGACTCAGACTCTGAGGAGTTCACCAGAGAGGAGACTGAGGAGGAGACGATGGGAGAGGGGATTGGAGGTGGGGCTAGTGGGACGGATGAGGAGGATGATAGTGATTCTGAGTGGCATGACACTCAGGATATCTTGAGGGCCGAGAGGGTGGAGGAGAGTGCAGAGAAGGTGACCCTAATCTCAGAGGAGTTGCCTTCTCAGGACTTAGGGGGAGATGATGAGTCTATGGTAGGACGTCATTTCTTTCTAGATTTTGGGAGGCTCTGCGATCAATAGTAGCGTCGATCGAATGAGCACGAGATCCTAGAGATCCCACCTAGATGCCAGGAGATCCGAGTGAGTTACCACTCTTCTCTCGACTCTGTTATTTAGAGATGTTTAGTTGATATTTTTGTTTTTTTGCTTTTTTTAATTTCATTTTTGGTAATTTTCTAACTTGTTTATTTCTCTTTTTATTTGCAGTGACAGCTGAGGATGGCGGGACTTGATTCACCGAGTGTGTGCGGAAACCTTTTTGCTCTCCTCGGAGAGTACTGTTTGCCGAGCTTACTGAGGATGTGGAAGAGCCTTCAGTAGCTGGAAGACATACTGATGTGTTTGCTTCCTCTGGAAGGTGGCAAAGTTAGTGACCTCTCTTCATACTAAGCTAGGTAGATACGGAACTACCGGCGCGATGAGGCGGAGCCGTTCTCAT
This sequence comes from Taxus wallichiana var. yunnanensis, assembly GCA_018340775.1. Lineage (NCBI taxonomy): Eukaryota > Viridiplantae > Streptophyta > Pinopsida > Cupressales > Taxaceae > Taxus > Taxus wallichiana. Next base: position 194,148,457 of record CM031239.1, read on the forward strand.
AGTGAGATCATAGTTGATGGTCATGATCGTGAGCCCTCATTGCATTGAGTGTCATCATAGCATGATCCATAGACGCGATCGTGCACCCTCGAGGGATCCCACAGGGGTTGAGAGGCCATTTGGTCTTTTTGTAGTGATTTTTTCGGATGTTTATATGAGTGTTTTTGTACTTTTCGGGCTCATTGAGCATTTTGACCATGCCTAGTGCATGATGGCATTGTATATAAAACATGATTTATATATATATATATCTCTTTTTGGATTCAGATCTTCCTTGCATCTAGAGTTTTTGTGGTTTGTTTCTCATGTGTATACTAGATGCTTTAGAATCTCTATTTTTATATGCTTTAGAATGTATGCAATGGATGACAAGTGATAACAAATGTTGAATGAATGTTTCTCTTTTTGTTTGTTTTTGTAATATTGATATGAGATGATGCAAACATATTGTAGTACTGAACTTTTGGCTTCTTTGGGAAATGTTCGTTGCTTCTTCTTGTTTTGGAAAAACGTGATGAATATGTAGTGATAATGAGATGAACTTGCCCCATTCCTAACTCCACGCAACTAGTGAGATGTGAGGGCTCAACACCAAGAGCTGGGAAGGGCACAAATTGTATGAATTTGACTAAATGGAAATGATGAGAGAAAGACAAAGTATTGACAAAAACCAAATTTTGACCTACGTACTTACCTTACTCAAACTTGCTACATAGTCTAGGATGCAACTCACTTTTCAGTTTATCTAGACTTAGATCCACAGATGGCAACTTGGTTGACAAAATCTGGTTTTGAGGATTTGATCTCTTTGGAACTTGGATGCTTAACTTCACTTTTCACAATACACTTTGTTTTGAATTTTTAAAACACTAAGATTCATTAATTTTCGTGAATGGACCCCCTATGCCCTGCCCCATGCTACTAGTAAGAAGTATGGGCTTATCACCAAAGGTAGGACATAGGCAAGTAAGGGCACTTCCTTCCTTTCCCAACCTCGCACCACTAGTAAGAGATGTGGGCTCATCACCGAAGATTGGTAGGGAAAAGAAGTGTGTAAAATAAAATATTTTGTTTGTTTAGTATTTTGGATTCAATTTGACTTTGACATTTGTGATCTATAATTTTGGAGTATCCTTGTTTCAAAGAGATGTAAGAGGGATAGATGTGACACCAAGAAGCTTCTAGAATAGATCGTAGGTAAGAACATCTTAACCTAGTAGAAGAAAATGAGTATGACCAAGTATGTAGGCCTTGGTATGGTTTTGTCAAGATTTTGTCTGTCGAATTGATGAGATGATTTTGAAATCATTTGATGATATCATGAAAATTGAAGAGATATGATTTGAATGCTTTTGCCAATATTTTCATAAGCTTGTAATAAATTTCTTAGGAATAAGTTCCTTGACTACAACATTTACGAAATGAGTGAACATAATGAACTAACTAAATGACTAATGCAATGCAACTGCAACCATGTACATATGAAAATGTAGGTGGAACTATATGTCATGATGTCTAAAGAAAATAAAGTTGTGAATATCAAATTATTCACCCCTAGAATTAGACAGTGGAGAACCATTATCCTCAAAAAATTTGTTCTCTTGATGAGGACCTACCATTTTGGGTTTGAACTTACAACTCGTTATCCAAATTCACCCCCCAGGGTTAATTCGATAACATGCATCAGAATTCTCAAGTCCCAGGCAAATTGATTGATCCAGGGCAAAAAATCATATTTCCAGGGTCCCCTCATATTTTTCCTAACTCTCTGTCCATGTTGAAAAGAGCAAGTTCTGAGAAAAGGTGAAAAGCTACAAAAAACAAGCTTGGGCTAGAAAAAATCGTGAAAATTGGCTAAGTCCTAGTCCTCGCAACAGTAGGGATGTGAGGGACATCGAGACGCGGATCGGCCGAAACACCTCCAGGTGGCCCGCAAAGCAAAGGGACATCTGGGACAGAAGGACGCGCAGGGCGCGGAAAGCCAGTTCGGCCGAAGGAGAAGAGAATCAACTAACTACAAAGGGACATGTGGGACAAAGGAACGTGAACCCGGCCGAATCGGAGTGAACGAGAAAAATTTGTCCCAAACAAAGACTGGGACGGTTGGAACAAAGGTACGCGAACCGGCTGATTCGGCCGGAATGGGGAACTTTCACACTGGGACATCTGGGCCGTGAGTACGCAAAGGACGTGAACCGGCCGGTTCGCCCGAAACAGAGCAATTTCGTATTGGGACAGTAGGGACAAAGGGATGTGCGGGGACGTGGATAGCCGAAGGAGCGAAAACCAATCAGATTGTGCCACGTGTCATCGGCAGATAAGGGACAAGGAAGCCCATTTCGGGTGGATCGGAGGATTCTGTCCCAAACAGCACTAGGACATCTAGGACAAAAAGTCGCGAAGGGCGCGAAAAGTTTGACACTGTGGACCAATCAAATCATGACACGTGTCACAAGGGAAAAGGTCCAAAAATTCAAAGGGCAAGTTTTGAAGGGTCGGCCGAGCCAATGAAATAGTGCCACGTGTCCAAGTTTAAGGGCCCACAAGGAAATTTCAAAAGGAAAGCCCGTAAAAGGTGGAGGAGAGAGAATTGTTCGTGAATCGAGATCTCGCCACGTGTCATCCAGTGGCGAGAGCGGGAAAAATTTCAAAACACATTTTTACTGTTTTGTGCCCTGAATCTTCGAGATCATCATATCTTTCGATCCAAAGTTCAGATTTGCACATTCTTTATATCAATGAAAATCTTGTGAAATTCTCTACATGATTTGGGGTTAATCTTGAGTTTTGGTGCATCTGAAAGAGAAAATTGAGAAACAGCTCGACGCATGTTCATGGCCGAAGTGACATTCCAGTGACGATTTAATGCGAATGGGTCGCATTCTCCTATAATCCGGTAAAAATGACAGGTATGGGTTTATAAGGTCCCCCATGCCATTTTAATGCACTGCAGATCAAGAAGGGATGGGCTCCCATGCTTTTGTACGTTTTCGTCCCCCAGGCTCGACCCATGCAATGTAAAAGCCAGATTTGGCTCATTTCTAAAGGGGGAACATTTTTGACATAGAAACTTCTTCTTTCGGCTCCAAAGAATCGATCAAGCAAGAATCGACCTCTCCAAAGATTGTAATAGTTTTTACCTCTCTGAGGTTGTAATGCAGTGATTTTGACACTGGAAATGATAATGCAAGCTTTGTGAATGGTTTTCAGTCCTTTGTTTGTATTATTTGCTTCATTTCAAATCCTAAATTATATCTTATCAGTCTGTGTATGTTTTATGTTGTAAACTTTGGTCTGTGTCTATTTGCTTGATAGAAATGTTTCACCACTCCTTTTGGTGCATCACCACCTTTAGTTAGTTTCATATTTTTGCATTTCTATCCCTGTCTCCTTGCAGTTTAGAGTAGGATTAGGATCTGAACCTCTGTAGTTTTGCAAAATATAGATCTAAATCAGAGGAGTTTGAGGAACCAGCCTCTAATCTGGAGATTCCTCTCTCAGTTTCACAAGTCCCCACACTTGGAGAGAGGTTTCCATGTTGTGCAATCACATTGGATGCTAGAGTGATCAACCTAGAAGCCTGATCTACGCACAGGGGTGCTGTGAGTCTGCAACAATAGTTTTGGCACGCCCGGTGGGACACTAGAGGTCTCATTTTTATTGCAGCAAAGTTGATATGCATCCGCAGTTTTCTTGCTTGTAAGAGCTATTATTTGCATATCGGCAACTCCAAGGGAAGAATCGACTGGTTTCAGCGGTGCGGAGCTTGAAAACTCATGAGAAGAATCACCACAAGGTCAAGAGTTGGAGAAGAAGAAGTCTTTGTTTGAATACATGCAATTATCTCCAAGAAGAAGGAAAAGGGAAGAAGGATTCAAAGGTCTCCATCTCCACCAAAAGAACTCTCTCAACTCCTCCACCTGACAGGCCTTTCATTCAGTATACAAGGGTTTTAAGACCGATTAGAATGGCTCAGAACAACCCCTACGTCAACTTCATAGGCAGCAGCCCACTTGCTCTCAATGCACAACACCCAGTTCCTATTGCGGACTTGAAGAACATTCCCTACTTCACTGGAGAAAATCAGACTACTCCAGGCGATCATGTTAAAGATATTGCTAACCTTTGTGCAATCCATGAAATCAATGAAATGCAAGTGGCTGTCAAGTTACTGGCATCTTCATTCAAGGGTAAAGCATTGCAATGGTTTAGGAGCCTTGGAGCTGGTTCTATCACAAACTGGAATCAGCTGTGTATTGCACTTCACGAGCAATTTGGAGAGAAGGGAGACAACTTGTCTCTTTTGGAGCAGCTAACAACTATCAAGAGAGCCCCCAACGAGTTGACTGACTTCAACTTCAGATTTCAAAGGTCTTGGGATAGGATTCCAGTGGCAGTCAGGCCAACAGCAGAAGGTGCTTTTCTATATTACCTTAAAGCTTTGAATTCTAATATTTCTATGTTAATTCAATCTATGGGAGGCACAACCTTACTTGCTGCTTATAGCATTGCCATTAGAGCTGAAAACTGTCTTATTCAAGTGGTAAATTGGCTCCTAGGCCTCCCATGCCCTTGTATCCAAACTTAGAAAGTCCAAGCACTAGTCAAACACCCACTTTGGCTCTGTTCCTACGCCTAGAAATCAAAGTTAAAGTGAAACTTCTACTTCATCCTCTAGTGCTTCAAATGAACTCCAAGAGGTCATGAAGCAACAAAACCTAGGCAACGAGTTGGTTACTCTCAAGAGACAGCAAGCCCAAGGTTTCAGACCTTCTTATCAACCCCAAGCCCAGCCTAATAGGCAGCCATACCAACAAAATAGGTCACCAAATCAGGCTATAAATCAAAATCAAAGCCAAGTAAGGCCTCCCGCTAATAGGCCATTTCAGCCCTATAACCCCAATGTTGTATCTGCTTCTAAAGCATTAGTGCCAGTCCAAAATAACATGGCCCAAGAATATGATTGGTGTTTCCCGTGTAGTCAGCCACACAACCAATCAATGTGCTTTAACGGTGCATTAAATCAAGCCCTGATGGTGTAAACCGTCAGTGGGTCGCAAGAGTCTAGCCACGAAGGAGATCAGCAGCAAGAAGCACCTCAGCAAGGAACATCTCCGAATGAAACTACTCTTGTCAATTGGCAGGCTGAAGATTTATGTGGTATGAATCAAATACCCTCTCAAAGTGTTGCAGCCAACACAAGGTCAAAAAGGAGAAATTTGGGTGACGAACAGCCATTGGCCCCAAGTAGTTCACGGCCTTCTGTCACTCCACAAGGTGTTGGCAAACAAAATGCAGTTCCAAACATGCAAGGAGCACCCAAACCAGCTCCTAAACCAACTCAGATGCCAGTTGTTGCTACCCATGTGCAAGGAACGAATGTGCAAGCTAGGGGACAACAGAGGGATGCTTCATCCCCATTCAACATCATTGACTAGATGAAGAAGACAAATGTAAACATATCAATGTGGGATTCACTATCCATCCTGTGCCAAAGAGATTTGCTACAAGATGCCATGAAGGACTGGTCATCTTCAAATCAATGAGTCCATATGCAAGAAAAGGTACTCACAAATGCTGCCCAGCCTGAAGGAAATCATGGAGGTCAGTAAGGTAAAATGTTGAAGCCCCCTCCATTTTATGTTTCCTTGATCATAGGAGATAAGTTGGTACATAATTGCATGATCGACCATGGGGCAAGTAGTTCAAGAATGCCCAAGAAAATAGCTGATCAGTTAGGGCTTCAATATGAAGTCATCTCCAAGGGTGTAGTGCAATCAGATGGGACAGCAGTGACAACGGTTGGAGTAATCAAAGGTTTGAGCCTCACTCTACACGCATGTCCCAACATAATAGTGTTACAAGATGTGTAAGTCATAGACCTGCCACCACTCTTTGCATTGTGCTTGTCAAGAGACTTCACTACTAAAATTGGAGGCTATCTTTCGGCGGATTGGTCACATATGTTGTTTAGAACAAGGTATGGAACCAAGGCCACAATCAGGTCTGAACCTATTGCAAACTTTCACATTGAGCCTTACACTACCATCCAAATCAATACCAATTGTTCAGAGCATTCGATCAAGAAGATTATCCAAGCACTAATGAAGCTGACACCAAGGTTGGAAGCATCCTAGATTTGACTCTTGATGAATGGGCAAGCAAGGTGCATGCTTTTGATCCCTATCAAGAAATAGAAGAATCTGAGCTAGGAGTTTATTGTTTACATGAAGAGAATCAACCTCTCCCAAACATCACCAAGCCAGATCATAAGGACAAGAATGAAGTATGGCAATTGTTCTTTGATGGATCAAGGAGTAGACAAGGTGCAGGAGGAGGAGCTATGCTCATTTCACCGCAAGGTATAAGGTATTACTCAGCCTTCCATTTCCAGTTTTCCTGTTCAAACAACACGGCTGAGTATGAAGCCTTAATTCATGGACTCAGCTTTGGGCAAAGAAGAAAGGCATTAGGAATTTGCAAGTATTTGGTGATAGTGAGTTGCTCGTCAATCAAGTCAAAGGAAAAATGCTGCCAAAAATGATCTCGCTTAAGTGCTACAAAAATCAGGTATGGGATCTTATTGAAGATTTTGAAGCTTTTAGCATCAATTCCATCCCAAGGAAAAAGAATGAAGCATTGACAGACTTGCAAAGCAATGGGGCTGCGTTTGATGTTGCGAGAGAATATCAAAATTGAGAAATCTCAGCCTCATATCAAATTGGTTGTGAGACCATTGTTCCAGATAACAACACAAGTTGGCAAGTCTTCGGGAATGATCAGCAAATTGTTAATTTCCTACAAGAAGAAGCTGAGTTCTCCACCAGAAATCAAGACAAGCTAGAGCAGCAATATGGTGATCAGGTAGTACAGCTGAGAACTAACAAATTACCAAAAGGCCTCATAACCTTGGAGTCAATCTTCAACCCGAATGATCAGTTCCGGAAGGAGAAAGCAAACATTCAAGTGAAGGGTGAAGATTCAGAGCCTATTTTAGTGGAAGAAGGCAAAACATTGTAGATTGGCAAAGTAAGTACCTCACAAGAGAAATCTGACTTTGTTCAGCTTTGTCAAGAGTTCCCAGATATCTTTGCTTGGACTTACAAAGATCTAAGAGGTTTCAACCTAAAGTTGGCACAACATACCATAGAATTGGATCAAGATGCTAAGCCCATCGGGCGAAGGAGACCAAGTCAACCCTCACATTGAGCCTCTAATGAAGAAAGAGCTAAATAAGCTAATAGAGGCAAGCATTATATTCCCGATCAAGCACTCAAGCTGGGTTGCTAACTTGGTTCCGGTCAGGAAGAAGAGTGGAGAAATCAAGTTGTGTGTGGACTTCCAAGACCTCAATAGGGCATCTCTTTAAGATCATTACCCGCTTCCTTCAATGGAATAAATATTGCAAGTAGTATCTAGTTCGTGAGAGGTTCTCACTACTTGATGGATACTGTGCTATAATCGATAATGGTGAAGGAAGAAGATCAATTCAAGATGGCTTTCACCACCAAATGGGGCACCTATGCCTACAAGAAGATGCCATTTGGCCTATCAAATCGGAGCAACATTTCAAATGAGCTATGGATATGGAATTCAAAGGCTTAATCAATAATATAGTCTTTGGTATACCTAGATGATATCACTTTGTCTTCTCAAAGAATGCAGCGAGACCATCTCTTTCACCTCGACAAGTGTTTCGAGGTGTAGAAGGTACTGAGTGTTATTGAATCCAAAGAAGTGTATATTCTTGGCACACGAGGGCAAATTGTTGAGCCACATTGTCTCTAGGGAAGGGCTAACAATTGATCTCGAAAGGGTTGAAGCCATCCGAACGCTCCCATTGCCACACCACAAGAAATCTCTTCAAAGCTTCTTAGTAAGGATAAACTTTGCCCACGTATTTGTGCCTAATTTTGCCACTCTTGTGAAGCCTCTAACAATGATGTTGAAGAAGGGTCTGGCATTCAAATGGACAGAAGAAGGCAAAGAGAGTTTTGAAAGCATCAAGCATGCAATATCACAAGCTCCAACTCTTATCAACCCAGACTTTTCAAAGGACTTCATGTTGTATGCGTTTGGAGGATCGAGACACAATCTCGGCTATCTTAACACAAATTTGAATAGAGAAGGTTCAGAACAGCCCATAGCATTCTTCAGCCAAACCTTGGAAGATTACGAAATAAAGTATTCTTTCATCGAAAAGCATGTCCTTGCTGTCATCAGGAGCTTGAAGAAGTTCAGACATTTGGTCTCAAACAATAAGATTCAACTGCTGGTCTCACATGTTGGGGTTAAGGATTTCCTCCTCAACAAGGATTTGAATGAGAAAAGGGCAGGTTGGATCACCCGTGTCATGGAGTATGACATTGAGATCAAGATCACCAAGCTAGTAAGAGGGAAAGGATTGTGTGAGCAGCTGGTTTTGGGGAAACAAAAAGAAGTATGCAATGAAGAAGAGGTTGTTTTTGATACCCAGAGACAGAGTCATGAGCCAAGTGGCAAACAAGAAGAAGACAATGCTGCCCGACTCCTTGCTGGACCCAAGGTATTATGCACTTCCTAGGCATGTGCCTATGCCCTCCAGAGATGAACAAGACCCAAAGGAGAATCTTCAGGTTGCGGCAGCTGTCCCGTATGCCATTGTTGATGGAGTTTTGTTCAAGAAAGATGTGAATGGAGTGCTGCTTGAGATGCATTAGCACAATTCAGATTCAAAGGGTGTTGGAAGAGTTTCATGATGGACCAGTGGTGGCCATTTTGCACCAAGAGTGACAGCTCTAAAAATCATGAAGGTTGGTTATTATTGGCCTAAAATCTTCAGTGATTGCTATGCATGGATCAAGAAGTGTAAGAATTTTGCATTCTTCACAGGAAAAGAGAGACTTGCAGCCCTCCCATTGCATCCAATCTCAGTTGACCAGCCATTCATGCAATGGGGTTTGGACTTCATTGGAGTCATTAATCCCAATTCAAGCCAAGGGCACAAATGGATTTTGATAGCCACAGACTACTTCACCAAATGGACAGAAGCAGTAGCACTCAAAGAGGCGAATGAGTCTAGCATCTTAGACTTTTATGAGGGGATAGCAACCAAATTTGGTGTACCTGCCACAATAATCTCTGATAATGCATTGGCATTCATTGGATATAGGGTGACTGAGTGGGCTGTCAAGAACAGTATTTACCTAAGCACTTCATCAAACTACTACCCTCGGGGTAATGGCAAGCCGAGTCTACAAACAAGAACTTGTTGAGGATCATTAGGAGGACTCTTGATGAGAATCAGAAGTCTTGGCATACCAAATTGAAATCAGCCTTATGGGCTGATAGGATAACTCCCAAAAGATCCATAGGTAACTCTCCATTTAGGCTTGTCTATGGAAGAGAGGCAACCTTGCCCATGTCACTTGAGTTGCCAACGTTGGAAATCATGAAACAGCTGGAGTTGCTAGAGTTTGAGCCCATGGAAGTGAGGTATGCAGAGCTGATGGAGCTGCAAGAGATCAGAAATCAGGCATCCCAAGCAATGGAAAAGGATCAAGCTTTGATCAAGAAGACCTTTGATAGAAAGGCCAAGGATAGATCTTTTCAAGTTGGAGATCTAGTGTTGAAATGGGATGTGGACAGAGCAAAACCGGGAAGGCATTCAAAATTTGATGCCATTTGGAGTGGCCCATACATGGTCACAAAGTGCAAGAACAGCAATGCTTTCCAATTGGCCTCATTGGATGGTGAAGAACTACAGATTCTAGTCAATGGAATCTATCTCAAGCGTTGCTTCTAGAGGGAAGTTCACTACCTCTGTAAATATTAGATTAGATTTTCTTTCCTCCAAGTGCTTGTGCACATTGTTTTGCTGTAGGTTAGTTTTGTTTTCCCTAAGTGCTTTGGCATAGCTTGCTGTCCATGGAGATGTTTAGCAGTCCTTGCTTTCATCAGGTGACATTCCATCTTCCTCCTTGCACATTCTGAGTCAGTTAGGGTTCTAAACAGAATATTTGATGACTCCATGCCCAATGGACTGCTTCAGGAAACTGGTCTTTTCATCTAGCAGGCAGATGACCCCGCTGAGTCGCCAAATTGTTATCCAAATTCACCCCCTAGGGTTAATTTGATAACATGCATCGCAAATTCTCAAGTCCCTGCAAATTGATTGATCCAGGCAAAAATCATATTTCCGTGGTCCCCTCATATTTTTCCTTACTCTCCTATCTAGGTTGAAAAGAGAAAGTTCTGAGAAAAGGTGAAAAGCTGCAAAAAACAAGCTTGGGCCAGAAAAAATCGTGAAAATTGGCTAAGTCCTAGTCCTCGCAATAGTAGGGACGTGAGGGACATCGAGACGCGGATCGACCGAAACACCTCCGGGCGGCCCGCGAAGCAAAGGGACATCTAGGAAAGAAGGACGCGCAGGCGCGGAAAGCCGATTCGACCAGAAGGAGAAGAAAATCGACTAACCGCAAAGGGACATGTGGGACAAAGGAACGCGAACCGGCCAATTGGGAGAACTGAGAAAAATTTGTCCCAAACAAAGACTTTGGGACAGTTGGAACAAAGGTACGCGAAGGACGCGAACCACCCGATTCAACCGGAGCGGGAGCTTTACACTGGGACATCTGGGCCATGAGTACGCAGCGAAAGGCGCAAAACCAGTAAGTTCGCCCGAAGCAGAGCAATTTCGTATTGGGACACGCGGGACAAAGGGACACGCGGACGCGGATAGTTTGAAGGAGCCGAAAACCAATCGGGATTGCACCACGTGTCATCGGCGAGATAAGGGACAAGGAAGCCCATTTCGGGCGGATCGGAGGATTCTGGCCCCAAACAAAGACTGGGACATACGGGACAAAAAGACGCGAAGGGCGCGAAAAGCGGAGACCTACGGACCAATCAAATCACGACACATGTCACAAGGGAAAAGGTCCAAAAGTCAAAGGGTGAGTTTTGAAGGGTCAACCCAAGCCAATGAAATAGTGCCACGTGTCCAAGTTTAAGGGCCCACAAGGAAATTTCAAAAGGAAAGCCCGCAGAAAGGTGGAGGAGGGAGAATTACTCAGTGAATCAGAGCCTGCCATGTGTCATCCAGGTGGCAGAGCGCGGGAAAAATTTCAAAACGCATTTTCACCTGTTTTGTGCCCTAAATCTTCAGATCGTCATATCTTTCGATCCAGAGCTCAGATTTGCACATTCTTTATATCAATGGAAAGCTTGTGAAATTCTCTACATGATTTCGGGGTTAATCTTGAGTTTTGGTGCAGTCTGGAGAGATAAAATTGAGAAACGGATCTGACGCGTGTTCATGGCCAGAAGTGACATTCCAGCGACCAGATTTAATGCAGAATGGGTCGCATTCTCCTGTAATCTGGTCAAAATGACAGGGTATGGGTTTGTAAGGTCCCCCATGCTGTTTTAATGCACCTGTAGTCAAGAAGGGATGGGCTCCCATGCTTTTGTACGTTTTCTGTCCCCTGGGCTCGACCCATGCAATGTAAAAGCCAGATTTGGCTCATTTCTGAAAGGGGGAACATTTTTGACATAGAAACTTCTTCTTTCAGCTCCAGCAAGTGACTGAAGCAAGAATCAGACCTCTCCAAAGGATTGTAATAGTTTTTACCTCTCTGAGGTTGTAATGCAGTGATTTTGACACTGGAAATGATAATGCAAGCTTTGTGAATGGTTTCCAGTCCCTTGTTTGTATTATTTGCTTCATTTCAAATCCTAAATTATATCTTATCAGTCTGTGTATGTTTTATGTTGTAAACTTTGGTCTGTGTCTATTTGCTTGACAGAAATGTTTCACCACTCCTTTTGGTGCATCACCACCTTTAGTTAGTTTCATATTTTTGCATTTCTATCCCTATCTCCTTGCAAGTTAGAGTAGGATTAGGATCTAAACCTCTATAGTTTTGTAAAATATAGATCTAAATCAGAGGAGTTTGAGGAACCAGCCTCTAATCTGGAGATTCCTCTCTCAGTTTTACAAGTCCCCACACTTGGAGAGAGGTTTCCATGTTGTGCAATCACACTGGATGCTAGAGTGATCAACCTAGAAGCTTGATCTACATCCGGGGTCTTTGTGAGTCTCGCAACAACACAACCCTTGCCCGAAGTGTATATGTCCAATTATTAAAGTCATTTTTATAAAAGAGACATTTTTGCGTTCCTCTTTGTCATGTTTTGAGATACAGTATGTGGGTGAGCATGACTATGATGCTCGACCTTTTCTCCCATATGGAGCATTGTGTTTATTTGTAACTCTTGTCGAATGACGAGGTCTTTCCCCATGGATATGGAAAAATTAGTTTTAGAAGGACATGGATCAAAACCAGGTTTTAGAATAGGACAATGCCTAAAGATGGTTTTGATGGGCATCATTTCAATTTCAATTCGCCCTTATTCATTTGTTAATTCTATCATGTTCTTATCTAGATCTAGGTTTTCGGAGGGAAGAGATGTTATACCAAGAAGACTACCCATTCCCTAAGGTTCAAATGGGAGGAAGATTAGCTTGTCATTCTCCAAGAGTTTCATAATTCCTATTGTGGTTTTAGTGGACATTATTTCCACAGATATTGACTTACCTTTATCTGTCTTTGCCACCTCAAATGTTTTTGGGTTAACAGCTTCAACCTCTGGAATGTTCGGGGTGACCGAGACTAACTCTTTTGTTGGAGGTGGTTTGTTCAATTGATTCATGGGAAGTTCATACTCTGTATGGATTCCTTTCTTTTTCTTGAGGTTTTCTAAGTGTATATCAAAGGGTTTAGGATCCCCTTGAGCGATGAAGACCTTTCCTAGGTGTAAAAACCTTACTTCTTGGAATAACATGGAAGGGATTGCCTTCATGCGATGTATCCATGGACGACCGAGAATCATATTATAGTTGAGTTCCGATCTATAATATAAAATTCAGTGAGGATCGTCTTGGGTCCTAAAGTGACCGGTAATGTTATAGTCCGATTGAAGTTGCCTTGAGGCTATCATAGCCCCTTAGCGTGTTTCGTGTCGAGGAACAATTCGTTTCTCCATATCCAAGTTTTTGAAGAAAAGTAAAGGGGACTACGTTAACTACTGCCCCATCATCAATCATTGCATGCTTAACGTAGTTGTTATAGACCCAAACCTACAAATGCAAGGGTGGATCACCTCTACGTGAGATTTCAGCGTCTATTGGCATCTTGTTTATGTCAAATATAAACTCAGTATCCCTATCTGGTTTCTCAGAGGGTGGATGTCAAAGTCTACATGGTTTATTTGAGTGCTATGAGGTGGCGTAACATGGTTTAGATGACCAAGACCTAATGCATTGAGCACGCAGAGTGATGCGCAGGTGAATTTTTCAACAAATCTAGGGATGAAATGTGAGAAAAGGTCTTGTTCAAATCTAATATTAAATCATAGGATCCTACTAGTTTAGTGATTGTAGGAACTTCATTTGGTGTGAAGAAAATATCGGGTAGGGGTTGTGAAACATACTCCTTTGTCCGAGTCGTTGCATTAATTTCACGCTCAACCTCTAGTTCAATTAATCCTAAGATTTTTGTATTACCGTTTGAACCTATATTAAGAGAAATCCGAGAGTTATCATGAGTTCGAGCATCTTGATCATTGTTTCCTATCATGACACCTTTGTTTGTCCCATTTGGATCTAACCTGTTATTGTTAGAGTGATTCGGGAGAGGATCGTTGAAAATCTTGAGAGGTGCGTTTTGAGGGGAAATTGATCCCATATAGGTGTTTAGCATGGGTAGTGTAGGACTTGCCAAAAACATGTCTATAAAGAGTTGTTTTTGATCTTAAGTGACATTGTAAGAATTTTGTAGTCATGGCAGTCCTAGTATCATGACCTCAGATTTTGTGAAAGCCACAGTATAAATTGGGATTATAGTCCCGTGGTCATTGGTTTGAACCTTGTTGTGGCCCAAAATTCGGTTAGGTGCTTGGTTGTTATAGTTGAAATTTTGAGGTTGTGGCCTTTGGATTTGGTTTTGATATCTATTTGGGCCTCGAGCAAGGCCTTACGATTTGGATTTTTGTTGTTGTTGTTGTGGTTGTGGAGGATGATTAAAATCCACCATATTGATTCCGGAGTGAAGTTATTGTTGCGCTGATTATTAGTGGATGCCGGGGTGTTCACAACATTTGCACTTTTGGCTTGATCAGTGACTCCATCTGTTGTAACCCCATAGTTTTTGTTAAGGATCTTGGGTCCTTGATTGGTATTTCCCATATTGGGATAATTCGTAGTGTTTTGATTGGGAGTAATTAATCTCCCATTCATTCCATAAATCTTACGACCACTATCTATCGCCGCTTGATCTATTCTTAGAGCACTCTCAAGTACTTCATCATAATTTCTTAGAGGAACTTCTAGACTTCTTCCTTTATCTCTCTGCTGAGAGAATGAAGGAATAAATCACATAGTTCCATCTAATCCATATTTGGAGCACTTGCTAAAGAGTAGAGAACTGTACGCCATCTTTGAATGAAATGGGCAACAGATTCATTGTGCTCTTGTTTAATGTGTAAGAATTCCCTGATGCTGTTCTTAATAGTTTGTTCATGTCAAAAGATTTGATGAATTCTGACACAAGTTGTTTGAGTGATTGTATAGAAGCTTCAGGTATTCTGTAATACCAGTCAAGGGAAATACCCTCTAATGTTTTAGGGAATATTTTAGCAACAACCGCATCCCAAGGGAGCAGCTCTCGAATGGCCGTGGCATAGGCCTTGATATGTGTGTTTAGATCTCCCTCCCCCTTGAATTTAGGAAAATCGGGAAGAGGTCTTGGAAGCATGATGCTTCGTACGGTGAAATATAAAGTCTCTTTTAAATATTATGAGTAAGTCCCTACCACATAGGTTTCAACCATAGATGGTTCTGTTGAGGGAGTGGAGGTGGAATGGGTTGTTGATATGGCATAGCATATGTATTTGCAGGGGTGTAAGGAAACCCCTGTGGTTGAGCGAACATCCGGGAGAAGAGAACATATCTCCCTGTGGTGATTTTGAATAAATGTTTAAGTAGGGAGGAGCATTGCTCTGATATGGATTATTTGGTACTAAACTAGGAGGTATCATATTTTCAACTGGAGCAACGTTTGAAAACACGGTTCTAGTTGGTGTTTGTTGTGGATAGCTATAGGATTGTTGAGGAGGCATACCTAATGTGCCTATTCCCGTAAGGAGGTCAACTTGGCTAGGATGATATGGAGGGTTGGGAGTTCTTGCTTGCCCCGAGTGTGAAGCTTGATTTACTTGAGAAAGTTCTAGTCCTCTAACCCTTTCAACTAAAGCCAAGATGACTTCGATTGGTGATGATATAGTGTTCTATCATGGTGGTTGTTGCGGTACCCCTTGAGGTTTCTAAGGGGTATGGTACCCTGCTATGAATTGATCGTTACTCTACCAAGCTTCACTAAGAGTATTCTCCATAGGTGGAGGAATGGGGGTGTTTTCTTGGAGCAGGGTGTCGTGTTGTGTTTGCAAACTTCCTATAGGTGGGTACATGTTTTGGAAGCATTGTTCACTTATAGCATAGCGTGCTAAGTACTCCTCATCCAAAAATGGGAGTGGATCTGACTGCCTACTAATTGGTGGTCTAGATAAAAACCGAGGAGATGAAATGGATTCTCTAGTAAACGTCATATTGTTAGAGCTTGAGGGCTCTGGTTGTTGTGTTTGTGTAAGTTGGTCCAACTCCTCAATTCAGAATGAAGAACTAGAGCTAATTCTTTGAGGAGGAGTTTGTGATGACAAGTAGTTGCTTGAGTAGTTATCAGCCCATGCAGAAAGTGAGGGTGATTGTTGTCTACTTGTCTGACCATAATATGTTTTGAGACCTGAGAGAGGTCTGTCATATGCATCGTATCCCGACATATTCGGGGGGTATATAAATACCCATAGAATAATGGGAAAGAACGAAGGTGGATGATATAAATGGAAATGAAAAAGGATCATTTGTTAGTTTCACGTTGGGTTCACCAATTTTGTGCATGACGAGAAAAGTGACATGCAAAGATGATAATCGGTGAGTGACCTTCCCCATACCCGACCTCCCGAGGTCATGCCGAGATAGCTGGTGGTTTGTAATGTGGGTGACTTAGATGAAGCCACAACCAAGATTATGGCTAGTTTTCTATGATAGAAAAGCTACAGGTGAGGATGAGAATCGGAAAGCAACTTTCCTATAGCTAACTATAGGAGGATCAGTGACTAAGATACGGTAGTGATATCTCCCAGTATTTGAATGACAAAGGGAAATTTAGAGGCTATGAATGGGTAGCATGAATTCCCTATGGTTTATCCTCCTAACTAGTATCTAAGTGTTAATCTGGTTTGAAGTCTCCAAATTAACTTAAACTGAAAATAACAATTTATACTACTGCTGAAAGGGAAACTAATCTAAACAAAATACATGATTGAAACATTATAATTACAAAAAACTATTTAAAATAATTTTATACTAAAACTAAACAAGTGAGATAACCCGGTGTGGTTATTCACCTGTGCAAATGTGTGAATCTAGATGAAAGACAGCTAATTAACTTAATTGAAAACCTTCAATCTTACCTCAGAAGTGAGGAACAAATCATAGCTTCTCAGAAACTATCATTCCCCACAACTTCCCTGGCAATATTGAAAGTGAGCTTAACTGAAATAAAATGATTCACTACTCTATTTGATATGTTTGTAATTATAAATTTGATGATTTAAACCTGGAGTTTACAGAGCAGAGGTAAATCCAGTCGTGTTGTAGCTTGTCCCCTCAGTGTGATCTCTTCGTTCTTGCATGTTCACGTGAATCTAGAAAGAGTAGGAGTATAGTAGCATCAGTGAGAGAAGGCCTTTGGGAAATGGTAGCTTTGAAGGTAAAATGGCACGAAGCACAAGTAGGAGAAGGATGGCGCAAGTGAACTGAGCTTGGCCTATGCGATTCCTAGCAGGTCATTACAACGATGATGAAACAAAATGATAAATAGCAGGTACTCAAACAATGGGCAATAACAGCTTCGGAGAAACACAACAAAGTACAAGTAGGAGAGGGATGGCACAAGTGAACTAAGCTTGGCCTATGTGATTCCTAGCAGGATCATTGTAGGTATACAACGAGGCGTAACTAAATGTTCAGGGTTCTAATACATGCTAGTGGGATTTTTCTATGCAGCAGGTAGTAATGAAGCGATTCATAAACAAAACCTGGGAGAGATAAGAAAATAAATCTTCAGACCAAGGGTCTTTAGATCAAGAAAATGGTGCTCTTAGACAAGAAAAGAGGTCTGGTCTTTTTCCTCCTTCATAGCCTTCTTTTATTCTTCTTCGTGTCTCTCTTTACTTAAGTGCAAGCATGTTATTTATAGCATTTGCAATCACCAGAAGACAAGTTCAAATTGAACTCCTCTATCATTTAAAATGGAGAAATACTATTACAAAGTGGTGGGAAATCTAAATAAAGAAGAAGCGGCGGAGAGTTGCAAGTGCAACTTGATTTTTCGCGGTGTTGAGTGCGTCGGAAGGTTCTAGAAAAGGTGGACAGGACCGTCGCCCTATGCAGGGTGGCGATTACATGACCGCCGCCACCCGTCCCTAGGCATCGGTCACGGACCGCCACCTGTGCGGGTGGCGGTTGTAGGACCACCGCCTGTCCCGGGCGCGGTCATGGGAGCGCCGCCTTGAGCGTGGCGCGCTCCTATAAATTAAAGACCAAAATTCAACAAAAAAGGGGACAGAGGTTAAAAAGAAGCATGCAAAGGTTGTATAATGATTTTTAGGATGAAAATGTATACTCGACAAGCTTTCTAGATTTCGAACACCTTGCAAAGAGATCTTAATCATCATTGGGGTTTTCCGTAACCAATTTTTGACTGTACAGTACATACAATTTTGGGTACGTCATGATTACCTTGTTATGTAAATTGTAGTGACTAAAATCCTTGACTCTATTATAAATGTAAAAGTTTGTTTTTCAATGGAAGAGTAGCAAATTTTTGCATCATGTAAGGGAAATCGTGAATGCAATTGGTTTTTCACTCTATGTTTCTTCTTTCTTATGGGTCATAACTATTGTGCAACAATACTTTAAAGAAAATACATAGATGAAGAATGGATGTGCATATTATAAGCTAGATAGAATAGGATCTTAATTAATAGCTTCTTTAATTTATATGAATGCGGTAAACACTTCCTATTTCCATTTGAATTTTACATCCTTCTTCAACATTGCATAAAGTGGCCTACTAATCTCATAAAATCCTAAGATTAACTTTCTCAAAAAGTTAATCTTTCTAAAGAAATAATTTAATTCCTTTTAGCCAATGGGGAAGGGGATATTCATAATAGACTCATTTTTGTCATGACCAATGAGTATGCCCCTTTCAAAGATAATGTTCCCAGAGATTTCATTTGGTAACCCAAAAACATAGATCTTTGGATTGAGGGAGATGTCGTGCTCAGGCATTGTTGTAGGATTGCACATTAATCTTTGACATGGTAATCTTGAATCTTGGAGAAGATTGTGAGGTCATATATGTATACAATTATTCATTTACCAATCATGTCCTTAAATGCAATGTTCATAGCATGTTAAAAGGTTGTGCCAACATTTAGCAATCTAAATGGAATTCTCATGTATGTAAATGTACACCACTTGGTGGTGAATGTCATTTTGATTCTATCTTCATCGTGCATAATGATTTGAATATATCCTAAGTACCCATCCATGAAGGACATTATTTGTGCACCATTCATGATTTTTAATACCTCATAAAGGTATTAATATGGGTAATTATCTTTCTCAAATTCCTCTTTTGAATTGTAGAAGGCCACACAAAGGAATATTTTTCCACTCTCGCTAGAAATTGGAACAAGGTTTGTGAGCCACATTAAGTAGTGGATCATAAATATGATATTTGTGCTTAGAATATTTTGTACTTCCTTCAATATGAGAGGCTCTAGAAATGTATTAATGGGCCTCTATCTCTAGCAAAATGGTTTTGTGCCAAGATTTAATGGGATGGAATGCATTAGAATAGAGTGATTGAATATATTGAAATCATTGTAACTCCGCAAAAAATTATCTTAGTACCATTTGAGTACATGCCCCAAGTTTTATTTCTCCTATAAATTACAAGGTTCTCCTATCAAAAAATGATTTGGATAGACATAGTCCCCCAAGTTGTGAGACTAGTATTACATGCTCCCTAACGGGGAAGTGTTTATTTGATTCTTTGTGTGGTGATCCTTGTCAAAAATTCTTTCTAAGGCTATGATGTCACTAGGCATGTCATTTATTTTTAGGTTCATGACTCCCACTTCATCCCATTCAAATTCTTTGTTATTAACTTTATATATATATTTTGCTTTGAAATATTGAGAATTGGAGATGAAATCAAGTACGTGTTTTTCATCATTAAATTCCTAAAAATTCTCAATGTTATATGGGATGGATGGATTGTAATCCAACTCTACTAAGAAGTGATTGAGCTTCAAACCGTGTATTAGCTTCAAAATGTTAGTTACAAAAGCTAATGCATCTACAACACTATTCTCATTATGCAAGTACATGTTGATGCTCAATCCAGGCCCCTGGATCGAGTTGGTCATTTTCCTAGACTCTTCGTAGATATAAATGTTATGTCTTCTTCATATTATTCCCGTGCTTTGAAGATCGGTCTAAATAAAGGAAAATTATCAATTTGTGATGAATTTTTGCCTTGTCAAAATAAAAGAAAGAATTCACGTAAACTAGTTAATGGACTGGTTCATCAAAGTATAAAATTTTCAAAATTGTGGGTGATCAAGATATATCTACATCTTTCACAAAGAACCTGCAGTCAACACTTGAATGATGCATTTTCTCCAAAAATACGAAGCTCTAAAGGCCCAAAAATATGTAACCCGTCATGAAATATAAAGCTACAAGATTGAATGACTCAGTTAAAATGGACTTATCCATTTTAAAAAGACTTGGACGTTCAAATAGTCATCAAATATCTATACCACCAATAAATTCAAATGCTCGTGATGCGAAGAGCTAATGGTTGGATTTCGGGTCTCTTTAAGCCAATCGAGTTTATGAGACTTCCGTTACATGAAAAAATCAAATACAAGTATGGTTTGGGCTGCGGTGGGGCGAATAAAGCCAAAAACAATCAAGGGGAACTTCAAAAGCTAAAAAGGTAGACACACGTCATCATTCTCGGTGTGGGGTGAGCAATTAGACTTTCGGGGACTTCAAGTCCACGGAATGATTCAAGTTTTATAACGGTGTCGAGTCTAAGTATAAGTTAAAAATCACCATATGAAGGAGAAGCCCCACAAGTAATGAAAAATAGAAAAGAAAAGCAAGACAACCCGACATTGCAATCTACATGGAGCTTTCTCATTGGCTCACGTTTCATGGTTATTAGTCAAGATTATCAAAGGTCTGACATCACAAAGTAACATGGGGCTTCCTCATTGGTTGATGCTTCACAATGGGTAGAAGAGGTTAAAGAAAAGACTAACATTGCGAGGAGTGTGGAGCTTTTCTATTGGCTCATGTTTCACATTTTTAGTCAAGGAGTGTCAAAGGTGAATTGCAAAGTAAGCGTGGAGCTTTCCTATTGGCTCATGTTTCGCGATGGATAAAGAACAATCTGACACTATGAAGATGTGTGGAGCTTTCTCATTGGTTCATACTTCATAGTGAACATAGCATGTAAATCAAATATATCAAGGTGGACACATGGCATCATTCTGCCATATTTTAGGCTGATAGAATCTAGTGGATTTTAAGCCCCGGAATGAACGAAATTTAGTAAAAGGTGTCGGGTCTAAAAGAAGGAAATGGTAGTCAAAATACAAAGCAAGAAGACACACGAGTAAAGCCCGACCCTAAATCCAACAAAATACCGACATGTGGCAAAGGAAAATCAAAGAACACGTAGGCAGAGATAATCTCTAAGGCTAATCAAAGGTTGTCATGTGTCATTCTTTTGTTCATCCCGACATGCAAAACTTCAAAAGGCCATATCTTTCAATTCCCTGCTCCAAATCTTACAAAATTTATATTGTTGGAAAGGTATCTTCAAGCCCTTCACTTTGACATCATCAAATTTAGAAATTTATGGTGGTTAAAGGCATTTAGTGACGAAAAATAAGAAAACGTCATCAGTATTCAAATTGTAGTTCAATGTTGTTCAACCACCTATCTTAATGAAGTATGGTTCTATTTCTTCTCAAAGCAAGCAAGACATCAAAACGAATGACCTTGGGAGGAAGCACATGCTCCTTTTCAGAATTTTAATGCATCTAGTTGGTGGTTGAAGAGGAAAATCATTTTTTTTTTCTCTCTCTTATCTTCTATATGTTGTAAAAGTATTTCATTTTGAGCGAGAGGCAGAAGGGGGAAGTTGTAGAATTGTTTTGATCAAGTTACGTTCCAGTTTCTAGTTTCTTGTAAAAACATTTTGTATGTATCCATTTCTTTGAGGAAGTGTTAAGGTGGTTGTATTGTAGAACCATTAACAAGTTTTAAAGGCATTTGTTTATCTCTCCTTGCAAAACTTACATGAATATATTTTCTCTTTGATGAAACTATACTTTCATGTTTCTCATGTTTTAAAAGTATGAATGAGGAAATATAATTTTTTTACAATCTTGCACTAGATTTACTTTGTTAAGTATGCAAGGGTCCTTCTTCATTGTTGCATTCTTCTTGGTCATTATGAGAATATTGTAGAGTAGTGTATACTTTACAATAGTTCATTCTAGTTGTAAAATCCTAAAGGATATCATCACTTTGAAGGATATTTTATCCCTTAAGGGTATTTTGGGTGGATAAAACAAGTATAGCAAGTGATTTATCTAAATTCTAGCTCAAGGATTTGTAGTTAGGATTCTGAAGACTGTTGATAACATTTTTGTAAATTGAGTATCAATGAATGCAAATGTTATTTCACATATTATGTTAAATTGATTGTTCTTTTAAATCATCACTGTTAAGGATGGATTATTTCCATGGGAACATTAACATACCAAATTCATAAAAGAAATTATCCTCCCCCTTCAAATCTCAATTAAAAACATCCAATTATCTTCATACCTATTAAGCATATCATACCCGCATACCATACATATGCTTATTCTGCAAAGTTGTGTTTAAGATTTATTTATTACTAGTATGCTTTTTTGAGAATCCACCAAGTATGTGATCCAATATCATTTCAAACACCCTTGGTTGATAGATATTATGCAAACATAATATCTAAAGTTGTTCATTATCTATCTATTTGATCTATATTTGATGTGTCAAGTGCATATGATAATCAAGTGACAACTCTTATGAGTGATTATTGTATATGTGGTTACACTTGACTTCAAATTAAGTTACACCAATCATAAAGGAAACCAAGCCAAGAATATTTTCCTTTATTCATATCCTCCAACTAGGTCCTCTCACCTTGGTCTAGGAAGATCAAAAGTAGTAGGGCTAAGCCATCCCCTTTGTTAAGGTGTCTCTTGATCACCTCCTAGATTTGAGTCAGTAGGTTGAGTGTTGAACAAATCCTTAGCTATCAATGACAAATAAATTTTCATTTTTCATCACTCCCTCAAATCCAACCCACTTGGTTAGCTACTCATTTCCTTGGGGTGCCATTTAGGAGATCCAACACCCGAGTGGCACCATTATCGAGGACTTATCCATAATATTTCAAATTATAAGCAATTTTTACATAAACATGATGTATCAACACTAGTAAGTGACATCATTTGGGAGGAGCATTTACATTTATCTCATTGTTATCTTTGAGTTTTTTTGACTTGGGTTTTCTTAAAAGGAATACCTACATGTTTAAAGGTTCCATCTATTTCTAGAATTTGATATTCTAGTGGTGACTCCCTAAAGTAAAGTTAGGATAGACTAGTTTCATCCAATTGTAATTATTGATTTGCTTTCTATTTTACAAAACTAGAAGGATTACGATCTTCTTTCAAATTTGATCCCATAAAGAAGTTGACTTCCCGAGTTCAAGTTTGTTTTAAAAAAATAAGTAGATATGGAAGCCTATAATTGATCAAAGTTCAAAGAGTAGTTGTATTCAAGTTAATAAGCTTGATATTCCGCTAGTTGAGGACTGCTCTAGCACATCTGAAAATTCTAAAGCATCTGGTCGGATTATCATTTACATTATTTGTACAAAAAATCATGTTTCCAAGGCTATACAAAGTAATACAAAGTAATCCTAATCATATTCTTTCATTTACTAAGGAGAACCGGGATTTGGTTTAGAGTCTACTCCTCCCAAAATCTTTCATCAGACTATTCAAAATCCATTAAACCAGCAAAATCATGTTCAACATTGGTTACACCATCCTCCACCTACATCTCATGTGTACAAAATAACATGGTTGACCCCCTCCTAAAGAACCTTTCAGGTTAACACATATAAACCTATTGATTTTAATGACATGGAAGGTTATCCAAATGAGGTCCCTAATGAGATTAGAATGAGGTTTCCTAAGTTTCAAGGAAATAATTTTATCAGTGGTGATCATCATTTAAAGTTATTTCAGAATTTGATGGATGATTATGAGGTTGAGTTTGAGGATGTATATGTGAATTTGTTTGTACACACTCTAGAATAAGATGCTCAGTGAATGGTTCAAATCCTTTCGATGGATCAATTGATTCATGGTAGGAGATGAAAAATGCATTCAAAGGGTTTCATATGGTGATATAACTGATCCAAGGTTTCTATTTTTAGAGTTTGAGAACATTAAAATAATCCCAATGAAGTGTGTCCAAGACTTCAATACCATATTCAATAAAACCTTGAAAAGGTTCCCAATAATATAAGGCCTAGTGATGAGTTTTGTCTTATTAAGTACTCAAATGCATTTGATAAGAAAGCAACATACTACTTAAGAGACAAAAATCCTTGGACCCGAGACAAGATTTTACCATGGCTATCTAAATTGAGAATAATATTAAAGTTTTTAGAAGCCACCAAAGAGAGAGGGTGTGAAGTTGGTTAACCTAGAGAAAGCCTCAAACTAGCAATACAGTTGACCTTGAAGAAGTTGTCAAAACTTTGGTAGGGGTTGTTAAGGAAATTTCTTATAAATTAGCACGAGTTGAAAAGGGATTGTCTCCCAATCCCATAATCAACATCAGAACACTGGACACAATAGATTTTGGAATCATCCCAAAGGAGAGCACTAGTCTTGAAGATAGAGGAAAAGGACCTATGGGTCACACTAGTAAGCAAAAAAATTTAGAGATAAAAAAGTAGTTCCTGACCCTTTAGTGGGAAGAGTAGATTATTGAGGAAGAACATGCCATTGATTGGTGTGAGAAAACACTTGTTGCCCCATGTGCCTTGTGATCCACCTACATAGATGATGAAAGTGATGAACACTGATTTTGGTGATGTATGCATGATGGAATTTCAACCAGAATGTGAGCGGAATGTATCTTCTATTGACCTCCTCTACGCCCTGAACTATGGTTGATTTATGACTTGTGTTGAAAAGGTTAGGTCCCTCCCTATTGAAATTAATGTTGAGGTTGATATGGCCCAAGATTTTGAATTACCTAATCATGATTTTGAGTATTTAAGAGCCTTGATGATCAAGAAATATGATGGTGATGTTCCTTCCAATGAGGATAGAAAATTATTGATCAATGTTGTAGTTTCTCAAGAAAAGGAATACAATCTCATAAATAGACAAATTAAAGGACCTGATCCTACAACCAAAGAAAGGATGCCTATTATTTCTAATATCCCCAAAGATTCCCCTTAGATAAATGTGTTAAATAGAACTCATGTAATTCATCCTAAGCTAAGAAGTTCTTCCCCAAACCCCACTAAAAAGAACCTTTTTCCATCTGAAAAATTGTAATAGTGCCTTCAATGCTCCTCTTCCTAAATATAATGTATGTGATATGGCCTAGATTTTAAGTCAAATAAATATTACAGTTCCCATTGTAGAATTGTTAAGGATCCTTGAGCATAAAAATATGGGCCTTTGAGTATTTGGGTTTTAAAGAAGATGAGTTATTACCAATAAGGATCTTGTTGATGAGAAATCATCCCCACAATTGTTGAAACTGAAGAGGATATGGAAATTCCTCCTGAGGTATATCTGGGAACTTATTTGGTGGAAACACAACTGGATTTTGACCCCTTTTTCACATCCCTTATTGTAAATGGGTGGCTCTTACACAATTGTATGTTTGATTCTGGAGATTCATGTAACATCATGCCTCTTGCAATCATGAATGAGTTAAACCTTAAGATAACTATTGATTTTGGGAAATTTACGCTATGGATTCTAGAGAAGTACCTGTAGTGGGCTATGTGAAAGGATTGATTGTACAATTGGCAACACATTCAGAAAGTACTTAACCATGAATGTTGTCATTGTTGATTGCCCCGCCAAATGGGGATGTTGTTGTCAAGAAAGTGGGAGATAGTGTGGGAGGAAGTGTCCAAATGGATATGTCATATGCTTCCATACCATTGGAAGGAAATTTTTCAAGTTATAGAGAAGATAAAATGTTACACCTCATTGAGGATCCTAACAATGCCTCTTATGAAGTAATTTTTGTTAATGTAGACATGGAGAATTTTATAGGAAATGTTGATTTTGAAGACCAATGTATGGATGAAAATTCTCAGTTTGAAGACCGGAAAGGTCCCATGGACCATGACCTTTGATGGAGCATGCTCAAGTAGTGGTAATGGGGTAGGAGTGGTGTTGAGTTCTCCAAACAGTGAGTCTTTCAATTTTTCTTTTAAATTGAATTTTGAATGCACCAATAATGTGGTTGAGTATGAGGCACTCTTGTTAGGATTGATAATTTCTTGGAGGCATGGGATAAAGGACCTCCTAGTTAAAGGGGATTTTGAGTTAGTGATTAAGCAAATAAGAAAATTATATGTGGCAAAAAAATCAAAGGTTAAAATAGTACATGAATGCAATATGGGATCTCATTGAATGTTTTGATTCATTCAATATTGAGTACCATGAGAGAAGCCAAAATATAGTAACAAGTTGATAGATTGGTAGTCTTGGGTTCATAGTATGACAATCAAGATTCATCCCCTTACTATAAGTTTGAAGTGGAAATATTGATTGACCTTCTATACTTAATAATATTCAACATTGGAAAGTATTTGATGATGATTCACACATCAAAATATTTCTGAATTTCCAAGGTGAGTTCACTAACCAGATCATTGATTTAGAACCTATGGTAGAGGTGTGTGAGGGGAAGGAAACCCTCTTTGGTAAAGAAGTAATTCAATTAAAAACTAATGTAATCCCAAGGGGATTAGTTAGTTTAGAATCTTCCTTTGATAGTACTTGATAAAGCAATTTGTAAATATGCTATTTTTGCCAAGAGATGTTGTGGAGTACAATTTGGGTTCATGCCAAGATCCTAGAAATGTATGGTTAGGAGTAATTTGAATAAGGAAGAAAGAGAGGCTTATACTAAGTTGTTAAAAGTATCAAATATTGCCTTCCTTCTTGGTCTTATTATGAGTTGAAGGTTTATAGGGAGGATTTGTTTCAACATGAGATACCCTTAGCACCCCACACTAAGCCTTTTAGACAGAAGTAGAGGCCTATTAACCCTATTCTTGCAACCAAGATGTAGGAAGAGTTGAAGAAGTTGTGAGATGGTGGCATCATAAAGCCTACTAGATATTCTTCATGGGTAGCCAATTTAGTACTAGTGAGAAAGAAGAATGGAGACATAAGGCTTTGCATTGATTTTAGAAATCTGAATAGGACTTCACTTAAAGATAATTATCCATTTCCAAATATGGAAAATTTATTGCAAAAGGTAATAGGATCAGAACTATTGTCTACCTTGGATGGTTTCTCAAGGTATAATCAAGTTGTGGTCAAAGAATCAGAACAGTATAAAACTATGTTCACTACTCCATGGGGTACTTATGTGTATGTTAGAATGTCATTTGGATTGATGAACATTGGGGCCACATTCCAAAGAGCAATGGATGTTTCCTTTGCAAGATTTATAAATAAGTTCATTGTTGTGTATCAAGATGATATCACATTTTTTCTAGAAACAGAGGTGATCACTTGCTACATTTGGAGAAATTTTGATTCGATGTAGGGAATACAACATCTCTTTGAATCCCAAGAAATGCCATTTTGGCATGTAAAAGGCCAAAATTGCTTGGACACATAGTATCTCACCAAGGAGTCATGATTGATCCAAAAAGAGTAGAAGCTATTGACAAAGTTCCTATCCCCCAGTCAAAGAAAGGTATTCAAGTCCTTCTTTGGGAAAATTAATTTTGTAATAAGATTCATTTCTAACTTTTGCTGAAATCACTTTACCAATCACCAATATGTTAAAAAAGGATCAGGTGATCAAATGGGGTAATGAAGTGACCCAATCTTTCAAAGGAGTGAAGGATGCACTCAAAACTACTCTGTGTTGGCTAATCCCAATTATAGAAAATATTTTCAGATGTTTTCATTTTCCTCTAAATTCACTATTGCCTCTGTCTTGTTACAAAAGAATGAATAAGGTCATGAAAATCCTATTGCATTTTTTAGCAAATCTTTGCAAGGATCTGAGTGAAGTATTATGTCATGGAAAAGAAAGCTTTTTCTCTAGTCAAAGCAACCAAGATCTTCAAACCTTATATTCTTAGTTCAAATATAGTAGCCTATGTACCTCACACAATGGTAAAGGACATCTTGTCTCAGATGGAAGTATCCAAAAAAGGTGTTGATGGGTTAACAAGCTTCAAGAATATGACATGGACATACAAACTACCAAGTTGGTGTGGGGTCTAGGCCTTGCAAGGTTGATGGCAGAAGAGAAATCTGTAGGTAGTTGAGATACATAGTGTTGAAGAAGATGGTCACACCCCATGAAAAGGTAATAACTTTAGCTTGGTATAAATATATAGTCTATTACTTGATAAATTTGAATTTTCCTATGCACTTAGACAAGAATCAAAGGAGGACACTCAAGCTAGTTTCCCAAAAGTATATTTTGACTGATCATGGACTAGCTTGGAAGAACCTAGAGGGAGTTTTTTCTAAGATGTATCACTGAAGAAGAGGCACCTAAAATAATTACATAATTTCATGGGGGAGTATGTGGAGGTCATTTTTTTGGAGAGTTACTCATCAAAATTTTGAGGGTAGGTTATTGGTGGCCTTCATTGTTCAAAGATATTGCCTTGTTGGTTCAAAGATGTGAGAGTTGTCAACATTTTTCTGGAAGATTGAAAGCCTTTGGGGCCCTACCCTTGCATCTTGTGTCATAGAAGCTCCATTCAAACAATGGGGATTGGATTTTATTGGAGAAATATCAGACTCTTCAAGTGTTGGTCATAAGTGGATATTACCATTATTACTTTACCAAATGGGTTGAATCCATTCCTACCCAGAAAGGAAAACTCATCAAGTAGTCATGGATTTTATTCTTAATAACATAATCTATATATTTGGGGTTCCCACCAAGATAGTTGTTGAAAATGCCATGAGCTTCAGAGCTAAACCATTGGCAACAATGTGCAAGGAATATGGAATAAATTTGGCTTATGCATCAAATTATAATCCTCAAGGAAATGGCCAAGTAGAATCAAGCAATAAGAACCTTCTTAAGATCCTCATAGAAGAACATTGGAAAAATAAAAGGAAATGGGGAGAGCAACTAAAATTTGCACTATGGGCAGATAGAGTTACCACCAAGAGGTCTACTAGAAAGAGTCCTTTTGAGTTATTTTATGGAATTCAAGCCCTTTTTCCCTTGCACTTACAACTTTTACATATATCATTTCATGCAACAATTTGAAGATGGAGAAGAAGTAAGTCCATATGAGACAAGGATCAATCAAATTATGGAATTGGATGAGGAAAGAAGAGAGTCCCATCAAAGACATGTCAAGTTCAGAGAAAAACTCAAGAAAATATTTGACAAGAAGGTCACTCCAAGATTTTTCAATGTTGGAGACTTAGTCCTGTTATGGGACAACAAACATGAAGACAAGGGAAAACATGGAAAATTTGATGCCTTATGGATGGGACCATATTCTATTGACATCAAGGATTGGAGAGCATACTTTCTTTCTGAAAGACTTAGAAGGACATTTACTAGAGTTTCCCATTAATGGTAAGACATCTCAAACATTTCTTGGACTAAGTTGGAGGGTCAGGTATGATTTTTGTATAGTGTACAATTTTTATATTATTTTTTTTTGTTTGTTTTTTTGTTGTTTCCCTTTTTTGTGCTCTAGTCTACAGTGACCAAGTTTCTTTAGTTCTGTCAGTTTTCCCTTAGCCTGTTATGTATTTATTTAGGAAGGCCTATGTGTTTTTTCCCCATGACTCCTTACCCAATGGACTAGGCATCTGGTCTTGGTCTTTGTTCTTGTGGTACCCACAAGGGTGCCCATCCCGAGCAGGAGCCATTGTTGGTGCTCAATCCAGTCCCTAGATTGAGTTGGTCATTTTCTAGACTCTCTCATAGATATAATTATTTTATGTGCTTCATATTGTTCCTCGTGCTTCAAAGATCAGTTGAGTAAAGGAAAATTATCAATTTGTGATGAATTTTGTGCCTTGTCAAAATAAAAGAAAGGATTCAATGGAACTTGGTTAATGGACTGGTTGATCAAAGTATAAAAGTTTTGACTTATGGGTGATCGAGATACGTCTACATATTTCACAAAGAACCTGTAATCAACACCGAATGATTCATTTGCTCCAAAAATATGAAGCTATGAAGGCCCAAAAGCATGCAACCCATCCATGAAATCTAAAGTTACAAGATCAAATGACTCAATTAAAATGGACTTAGTCATTTTAAAAAATATTGTGATGTTCAAAATCCAGTCATCAAAAGAATGATCCAAGTTTTATAATTCTAAAATGCTCACGATGTAAGGAGAACACATGGTGAGATTCTAGGTCCCTTCATAAAATAGATGGGTTTCACACAATTTAAGTTCCTAACATTGAGAGCTAATGGTTAGCTTTCTCGGATTTGTTCAAGTAACAACAAGTGGTTGTTAGGGTGAATTATCAAAAAATGACATCGTAAAGTTTTCTAACACAGTTTGAAGCTTCCACAAAGGTTGAAGATTCGCGAGCAGAAGTGGAGAAGGTAAAAAAAAAATTATGCATTGTGAAAGCGTGGAAATTTTCTATTAGCTCACATTTTGAAAATTTTTCATTCAAGAAGATATGAAAGGTGAACAATGTGAAGTAACATGGAGCTTTCCTATTGGCTCATGCTTCGCATGATCATAAATGGGATATCAAAGATATACATATGAAGGTGCATGGAGCTTTCTCATTGGCTCACACTTCAACAAGGTTCTCATAAAACATATCTAAAGGTAAAGGTGGATACATGGTGTCATTCTCACTTCATGCTAAACAATGAGGATCGAAAGATATTTGAAATGAATGGAGCATTTAGTAAAATCTTATTGGCTCATTTTTCATTAAGAAACAGTCAAAAGTAACAAAAGAAGCAGGCATGAGAAAAGAAAAGGGAAGTAAAGAAAATCCAACCCCAACCAAAGACTAAACACATGGAAAAATAAAAGCAATGCACATGTTGGAAAAAGACAATCTGAGGCCAATCAAAGGCTTCCACATGTCATTCTCCTATTCATCCCGACACGTAAAACTTCATAAGGCCATATCTTTGATCCCTACTCCAAATCTTACAAAATTTATATCGTTGGAAAGGTATCTTTGAGCCCTTCACTTTGGCATCATTAGAATTCAGAAATTGATGGCAGTTAGTGGGAGAAAAATAATAAAACGTCCTCAGCATTCAAGATGTAGTTCCAGTATTGTTCAACCACCGAATTTTAATGAAGTATGGTGCTCATTTCTTCTCTAACAAGCAAGACAAAAGAATGAATGACCTTGGTAGGCTGCCCATGCTCCTTTTCAGAATTTTAATGCATCTTGTTGGTGGTTGAAGAGGAAAATAAGATTTTTCTCTCTCTCTCTCTCTCTCTCATCTTCTATATATTGTAAAAGTATTTCATTTTGAGCAAGAGGCGGAAGGGGGTAGTTGTAGAATTTTGTTGATCAAATTTTAAGTTCTAGTTTCTAGTTTCTTGCAAAAACATTTTGTATGTATCCAGTTCTGTGAGGAAGTGCTAAGGTGGTTGTGTTGTACAACCATTAGCAAGTTTTGAAGGCATTTGTTTATCTCCTTGTCAAAACTTACATGAATATATTTCTCTATTTTGATGAAACTATACTTTCACGTTTCTCATGTTTTAAAAGTATGAATGAGGAAATATAATTTTATTACAATCTTGCATTGGATTTACTTTGTTAAGTATGTAAGGTCCTTCTTCATTGTTGCATTCTTCTGGTCACTATGAGAATATTGTAGAGTAGTGTATACTTTACAATAGTTCAGTCTAGTTGTAAAATCCTAAGGGCAACATCACTATTGAAAGGCTATTTTTATCCCTTAAGGGTATTTTGGGTGTATGAAACAAGTATAGCAAGTGCTTTATCTAAATTCTAACTCAATGATTTATAGTTAGGATTTTGAAGATTGTTGATAACATTTGTGTAAATTGAGTATCAATGAATGCAAATGTTATTTCACAAATTATGTTAAATTGATTGTTCTTTTCAAGCATCACCATTAAGGATGGATTCTTTCCATGGGAACATTAACATACCAAATTCATAAAATAAATTACCCTCCCCCTTCAAATCTCAATTAAAAACATCCAGTTATCTTCATACCTACTAAGCATATCATACCTGCATACCATACATATGCTTATTCTACAAATCTGTGTTTAAGAGTTATTTATTACTAGTATGCTTTGCTAAGAATCCCACCAAGTTTGTGATCCAATATCATTTAAAGCACCCTTGGTCGATATTATTATGCAAACATAATATCTGAAGTTGTTCATTATCTATCTGTTTGATTTGTATTTGATGTGTCAAGTGCATACAATAATCAAGTGACAACTCTTATGAGTGAGTATTGTATTTGTGGTTGCACTTGCTTCAAATTAAGTTACACCAATCATAAAGGAAACCAAGCTAAGATAGATTTTCCTTTATTCAGATCCTTTAATTAGGTCCTCTCACCTTGGTCCAGAAGAGCCAGAAGTAGCAGGGCTAAGTCATCCCCTTTGTTAAGGTGTCTCTTGATCACCTCCCAGATTTGAGTCATTAGGTTGAGTGTGATAAAATCCCTGGATATCAATGAAAAGTAAATTTTCATTGTTCATCACTCCTCAAATCCAACCCACTCTTGTTAGCTACTCATTTCCTTGGGGTGCAATTTTGGGAGCCAACGAGTCGAACGGATTTCAAATGCATCATTCTTCAATGAGATTCCATACATGACTTTGGTATCTAGATAGATACTTATTATAGAAAATGTATTATTTCCATACTTGTTTGTTTATCAATTTTGAATCCCCAAATGATCTTAAGCACTTGGCTCCTTTCAATAAATCAAACTACAAGCCATGTTTGAGCACTTTATATTGTACGACATTATTAGTATATTAAAACTAAATTTTGCATGTTGTGTAGTACTTCTTTCCTTTGGGGTTGTTCAACTCAACACTAGTGTCTAGCCCTGGTCTTGATTTGGACCCATCAAATTACATGGTCCAAAGGTGTTCTTCGTGTTTATATTTTGTAACTTATAAGAAGCCACATGTGATTCTTCTTTGGTTGATTCATAGTGGAAGACTTCATAGATCTCTTCTTACTTTGGGTGATGAGGAACAACTTTTGAATTTTTTGAAGGGATGTTTCGTATGAACTTTTTTCCTTGGAAATACTCATTATGTGCAGGGAGCATCATTAGGGTAAGTTGGACTAGTTTGTACTAAAAATTATATCTCTCCTTGAGATTTTATAAGTGCCAAAACCTATTACATGACTACTAAGTGTTGTCTCATTAATTAAACAACTTTCACTTGGGGTATTTTCTTTCATGCAAAGTAGAGAATGAATAGGAATGTGGTACAAGAATTGTTAGAATGTTCTCTAAGTATGTGCAACACTAGTTAGGAAAGGTGAGTAAATCTAACTCTATCATTTATCCTAATTCTAACCAATCCTCTCTTAATTTGTGCAATAGTGTTTCTTGATATAATTCATTTGTCATGCATGGTACTTCATCATCCTTAGGGACTTCTTCATTCTCAATTCTGAGTGCATTTCCTCAATGGGTTAAGATTTATATCATCTAATATTCTCATAATATTTCATTCCCATGAATTAACTATGTACTTTTTCAATCTTTCAAAACAAGATAGCACACAACGTCTCGCATAGTGTAGAAATAAGACTTCCGACTTATGTATCACTTTCTTTATAGCATATACCCATGCTTCACACTCGATATATAAGATTTTAATAAAACTAGTGTATTGATGATCATGAATTTCATGTTGGGCTCTCAATCAATCCTTATCTAATTTGCAATGGCAAGTCAACGTAACAAAACTTGTAAACAGTTTGTTGACATGTAGTCATTGTGAGTGCACAAAAAAACTATACTCAAAGCATATCATACACCTCGAATATTTCCCCCACTTGAATATCAATGAATTTTTGGACTCTAGAAGTCGTAGTGAACTACACGTGTTTGTGTGTGTGTGTGTGTGTGTGAGAGAGAGAGAGAGAGAGAGTTATCTAACCACATTCACTTATGTTTTATCTAATTACACAAATTTGCAACTAGATTTCGTGGGAGATAATCGAGCTCTGACAAATAGAAGATGGCATGGCATTTCCAAAAGCTCCTAAATTAACTAAATAGTTATGTAAGTTTTTGACAAAAATCCCATCTATTAGCAATAATTTTTCTTTGTATGTAGAAACATATGCATTAGTTACTTTGTTTGCGAGCTTTTTTCACGTGGGGAAAATATGGCTTTAAATGGGTTATATTTTTAATGGTGATCTAGAGAAGTTAAAACATAGAGATACTAGCCTTGGTTTCGTGCAAGTTGTCAATAATGTTGTATTTTGTAATGTTTGATTTTGTGGGTCATGGGAGACTGGTGATATCTTTTACAAACCTGTGAATTGGTAAGACCTATAAGCGGTGGAGGGTTGTTTGAGGAGTTCATGTTAGGCGGTATTTGGGAAGAATTGAGAGGATTAGATATGGTCAATAGCTCATGAGTTTTGCTACAAAGGACACAAGTGTTCCCTCTTTGGTATTGTTGGTAAGCTCAAACTTCCTCTAAGTTATTCTCGGGTTCATTATCACTCTCTCCTAGGAATACATATTTTTCTAAGACTAAAAAAGTCCCATGGTGGTTTTCGGTGCTTTTTGTGAAGTCTTTAGGCGTGGGAAATATCTCTAGATTGTTGGTTACATTTCAAAAATGCCGGAGGGTGTGAAAAGTTTTGGAAATCTAACTAAGTGTGATATGGAGTATTGTGGAGTCTATACCAAGATAGTAAGACTAAGTATGCCAAATTGACATATTTAGAAGAGTTATAAGAGTTGTCATCATTTA
This sequence comes from Taxus wallichiana var. yunnanensis, assembly GCA_018340775.1. Lineage (NCBI taxonomy): Eukaryota > Viridiplantae > Streptophyta > Pinopsida > Cupressales > Taxaceae > Taxus > Taxus wallichiana. The sequence continues at coordinate 194,182,977 of CM031239.1, forward strand.
GTGTGCATTTGTCTAAAGGACTAGGCAAACCCCATTATTTGATTTGAAATTTTATGTCAACTATTGTATTGAAAGTTGAAATTACTCATAGGTTAGTTGGTTGATGGTTGGATCTAGTTTAATTATGCACCTCGCCTCTACAAGTTAATCACATCATTTTATAATTTTTGGATTATTTGATGTAAGTTCCCATTTTTAAGCTAGGGGCTATAAATGTAGGTGTAAAAGTATAGGTTGATTTTGAAAAGAGTGTGTAACATGATTGAGGTATGTGGGGTTTCTATAAAGTTTTGGATGGGGATCGAGGTATTTGACTAGTGACTAACACGATATGATGTTTGGGCACACACAAAGCCAAAGGATGGTTTTTACCCTAAGATGAAAATTGGAAGAATAGTAGACCCATATGGGAAGCAATATATGTCAAGGAGAAGGAAATTGTATGTAGCATATGTGCACTTGAGATTTGATTAAGTGTAAGAACCCCTTAGTCGAATACTCAAAAACACCCCGATTTTTTATTATTATTTTATTTTATTTTTATTTATATACATTCCTTCATGTGAATTTCCATATAATTCCACCAAGGACGAGAATCAAATCCCTAGTTCTTAACTTAAACTATCCACGATGTAGAAACCAAAGGGAACAACTAATGCTTGTATATTAAAGGGAAAGTATAATAATCAAAGGGCATCATCTATTTGTAATTTAATCAATTGACTAATATTATTGTAATCAGATAAGATAATTACATAGGAAAATGAATTCATTCCACCTCATTCAATTCACTAAGCATAGAGAGCATACTAGCATATGAATATAATGACATATGAGATAATTCATTACCCATTTCCTTTTGTAATAAAGATACTAATGGTATGAAAGATTATGTGTTTTTAACTTTGTACATAATAGTTTTCAAGTACACTACATATTCATTATGCTCAACATGATTTTCATTTTTTTTTAAATACAAATTACAAATAAGAATACAATATTTTGTTGAGAGACACTGATATGGAAGAACATAAGGATAATTCTCAACATGAGCACATCAAGATAACTTTAGAGATCATGTCGAGCTCGTAGTAGTGAAGCAAGAGAGGGAGATCGTCATCATAGCACTTTTCCTTAACCACAAAGCTAGTTTTATTCCCCAACAAAACGCTCATATCGTGAGAGTGTCCCTACCCCTCACAAGGAAGGTAGATATGAAAACTGGTACCAAAAGAGAGAGTGTTACATGTATACAAATCCATATAGCATATGACCTAACTATTCATGATGTAATACATTATAGTGAATTGGAAAAGAATAATTACATTCTTATTAATACTAAGTATTCTTTACTTATGGCCATAAGACTTAGATTACAAAGGGTGACCCCCAGTGTATTCTAAATCATATATGGGGAATACCTAGTAACCCCATACATTGAGTCAGTCTTTAATAACCCCACATAAGGACCCATACCCGTTCTTACTTAGTCATGTTGAAGACTAAACTAATTATCTTATCCTTTTAGTATCAATTTCCAATGTTCACTATACATTAACTCTCATCTACTAATTCTTCTCGTCCCTCCTAACCCCATCTTGGATGAACAATTGATCTCAACATAACAAGACTTATCACATGAACCATATTTGGCGTGTTTTGATAATACATTAAGTTAATGTCCCATAGAAATGTATGGAATGTTATTACCACACTCTTTTATAAGGATTGTTAAATTCAAAAGAATCAAAAATTCTAGGGATCCATCTAGAATTTTACAAAAATAAAGGGTTTAGTAAGATTGTATTACTCAATTAAAGGTATGAGAATAAAAGCAAAGGAGGAAGGCATATCCATAAATTTTAGTTTTTCAATGGGTGCATTTCAGGTGCTTGGTTTTCTATTCTCCTCAATGGGGCCCCCGTGGATTCTTCCCAAGTTCACAAGGTTTGAGGCAAGGGGATCCACTTTCCCATTTTATTTTTATTTTAATGGTTGAAGCTCTAAGTAGGAGATTAAATTTTGAAGCCAATAAAATATCGATCGAAGGCATATCTCCTACCAGGGAGTGGAAAATGTCTCCCATCAACATTTTGTTGACGATACAATATTGGTGGGTGAATCCTCTGTCCTGGAAGCAAAGTCTTTGAAGATGTTTCTAGATGACTACATGGAGGTTTCGGGTAGCTTGTCAACTACAGAAAAAACTCCATTTATTTTCTAAATACTCTAAATGGTAGTAACAAGAAGATTGCAAAATTTCTAGAATGTGACATTAAACCTCTTCCTCCTTCTACTTGGGTATGCCATTAGGGGATAAGAGACCCCTCAGTGGTGAATGGAACTTCCTAATATAAAGGTTTGAAAGGAAATTGTTTGGTTGGAAAGCTAACCTTCTATCACAAGCGAGAAAAGTCACTCTACTTGAAATCTCCTTCAAAGCCTCCCAATGTATGTGATGTCTCTTTATCAACTCCCTTTGAAAGTTGTTGAAAAACTTGAAAGTATTCAAAAATGCTTCCTATGGAGTGGTATAGAAAGTAAAGATCGTATTCCATTGGTAGCATGGAAAAGAGTGTGCAAACCAAAGAAGATGGGTGGCTTAGGCCTTAGAGATTGGATTAAAATGAACAAATCTTTATTAGCCAAAATTGGTTGGAGGCTAATTAGCAAAGAAGGTGTATGGACAAAGATTCTTAAAAATAAATATTGGGAGGATGTCAATGACGAGAGATGGATTTTTAAACTTTCTTCTTTCAATGGGTCAAGTATTTGGAAGGCAATAAATTGGGCTAAGGAAACAGTGGAAAAAGGTGCTAGATGGAAAATTGGAGATGGTACTAAAATTTTGTTTTGGAAAGATAAGTGGGTTAGCAACTTCAAGTTAGAGGATAAATTTCCACTAATATCTAAGTTGTTGGAAGTAAAATATGGGACTCGGTGAAAAACTACATGAGGGAAGAAGGGAGTTTTCAGACTTGGAAACATGTGGAGATGGATAGGCAGGACCTTAAAGGGAAAATGGAAAGCTTCAATGACTTTCTTCAAAATCAGTTGTCCTACAAAAATGAACTAGACATAATTATATGGTACAAAGAAGAAAATGGTATTTTCTTAGTCAAATATGCCTATGCTCAATTTTTTGAAGGAGAAGTGAGTGAGGAAGATTCATTAGCTGGAAAAATATGGAATAAAAATATTATCCCAAAAGTTAACATGTTCAGTTGGCTCACAAAGTGATCAATAATATTTTAACAGTTGACAATCTCACTAAAAGAGGCTTTCACATGGTCAACAGATGTGTTTTATGTGAAAAGAATATAGAGATGATCAACCATATGTTTATGGAATGCACTTTCTCCCTCCAAATCATAGCCTCTATCCTTGCTTTATTTTTAGTTAATTGGGTAAGCCCAAATGAGGTCAAATCTGCCTGGGCCCAATGGAGTTGTCCTTTCAAAATCCAAGGTCTAAAGAATCTATGGATCATGAGTCTCGAGACACCTATGGTGGGAGGTATGGAAAGAAAGGAATAGGAGGATTTTCAAAGGGAAGAGACTTCCACACAAGCTTATCTCCAAAATATGCATACAAGCTATTAAAAACAATTTCTCAATCCTTAAAAATAAGGAAGTGGAAATAATGGAAGGAGAAAAACATATCTTTAGTAATTGGAATCTAACATGTGTTGAACAGTTAAGAAAAAGTAATCCAAGAGAAGGAATCAGATGGACCAGTCCCTGGAAGGTTTTATAAATCTAAATTTTGATGGAGCAGTGAAAGGGAATCCCGAGAAAGTGGGTGGAGGTGGAATTTTCTGTGACTTCAAAGGTAACTTTGTTCTTTCCTACTTCTTTAATTTTGGTATACAAACTAACCATGTGGTTGAGGTTGTGGTGATGTTTTGGGGAGTTAAGCTTGTAGAAGAGAAAGGTTTTAAATCTTTGATTGTTGAAGGTGACTCCTTGAATATAATTTCAAGTATGTTAGGCGAAACTCTATATCTTTGACTATAGAAGATTTTATAAAGAGCACCAAAAGTAGACTTACCTCCTTCACTTCTATATCTTTTCAACATATATACCATGAGGGAAATGGATTGGTAGATAATTTTTCTAACAAGGGTGTGGTCGCTAAGGATTTTAATGTGGTTGAAAATATAGCTAGTTTGGATGAACAAACTATTAGAATCATTAAAGGGGACTCTTACCAAAAATATTTTCCATCATAGTATGATGGTATATGGGTTTAAAAGGGCTCAGAATATAATGATGACAATTGTGGTTTATGAGGATGATAAGATGACAAAGTGGAAAATGATGGATGTACATGCTCTACTCGTGCCAAAAATAATCTCTCATTACTCTAAGGATTAGAAAGATAGGGAAACTTTTCTAATTATCGACTCCTTGGAAAACTCGATCCTCGATTACAAAATTTTGCTATTGTGGTGCTTGTGATTGGAGCACAAAATTTGTGAAGAAACAAATAAGGGTTGTAGCATCAAAATGGGGGGTGATTTGGTGAGAAAAGAACCAGCTATATGTCTGCAATTTAATATTTCCAAGACATGGAGCGAAGGCCAAGTTTGTGTTCAAAGATTCTCCTTCACAGTCTCACCAAATATTATAGCCAAATTCATTGGTCTTTCCTTGGAGGGTAGGTGTGTTTTCAAGCCCAAATCGGATTACTGACCTAGAGGTGGACAATTTTATGCAAGGTAAGGGTACTTTAAAGCAACATTTCAATGGCTTCGATAGAGAGGATTTTCCTCCCCCTTACAATGAAATAGCCTTATTGCTTATGTCCTACATTACGCTTGAAGGACGATTCAAGGTGGTTTACAGTTACCATTTTCCTATGCTCAACCATATTCGAAATGGTAGACTATATAAATTTCCTAATTTTCTTTACATTTCTCTAGCTAAATCTATAGAGTAGGTTAGGAAAGGTACCTTTACTTTTCCCCTACATCAAGGCCTTCTAAATCCTTGGTTAAGACAAGTACACCCAAAATTGGGAAAAGTGAGAAATTTGGTGTTAAATTGGAAAACCCTAGCCTAGAGGATGAAGGTAAAGTGGTGGCTAAAAGGACGAGATCTTGTTTGGCTAAGGAAAATTCAAGGAAGAAAATGAAGGAGGAAGGAGATTCAGGAAAGCAAGTGAATATTGAGGTTAGCTCAGATTCAGGGGAACAAAATGAAGGTTATGACCAAGTGGTCAGTAGCAGGGTTGGGAAAATGGAGATAAAAGAGGATATTGTCAATAAAGTGGTCGAGTAGGTGATATCCCTTCCAAAAGGATGGATAAGGAAGAAAATTTTGATATGCATTCCCATAGTACCAAAGAGGCTATTGCGAGCCTTCATGCGCTAAAGGTTGCCTAGAAAAGCTTCTTTTCAGCTCAGGACTCTACGGTGAAGACCAATGCTTTTAAAAAGAGTTTGAGAACTGTAGACTAGACACCAACATCAATAGGCACAAAATCAGTATGGTGACTATCGATCTGAGGGAACTCCAAGAGAAAGTGGATAAGCTCACCGCCATTGTGGTCAGTGATAACTTGAAGAATGCAAATGAAAGATGTATCTCTATGGAGCAAGACATTCTGAAAATGAAGGAAATCATCATGCAAATTAAAGAGGTCCACCTTTTGAATGTGAAGAGCACTATACATCACCTCAAGTTGTTAGCAGAAATGATACAATCTATGCAAAGAGCTAAGCAGTTGGAGAAGGATGACACTTTGCCTAAAAGGGAGCTGATTGAACCGGACTACAAATATTGGAGGATTACCATTGCTGGATTGGTTAAGGAGTGGAATGACTACATGCATATTGTGGGAGATATGATTAAGGATTAGATGCTACTTATTTGTGCCATGTTGGGAAGGGTTCCTTTTTATTTTGTTTTTATTTTTAATGTTGTTACTTCTATGTTGTTAGTTTGGTTAATGATGGTTGTTAGTTTATCTATGTTTCTACTTTAGTTTGGCTTCAATGGGTATACCCTTGGCCATGTTTCTATGTTCCTAGATCTTTTCTTTTTTGTACGGGGTAGGGTCCCCTTAACCCTTCTTTATCGTTAATAAAAAAATCAGTTCATAACGCAACATAGGGATGATAGATAATTTTTACTTTATAATAATACAAATGTTGGTGTTTGAGGATTACCATATGTGACTTTGATCATAGATTTATTTTCGAACTAAAACCCTTTTATGTTTAATAGATTACTTACAATTGTTTATTTAAGGTTGTCTTTCTTAAACATAGATTCACTACTTGTGAGATTTGTTTACATCAATTGACTTATAAACTTAAACCCTCATTAAGCACCAAATCAATATGCATGAAAAGAGCGCATATCTATTTACACCAATATGGGGTTCTTGGCAAAATACTTATAAGTTTTGATTGTGTGTAATTAAATCCATACGAAAATGTAAAACTAGAAGTCTTTAGTAAGTTACTTGCAATTGCGTATTTAATGAAGTAATTATCTCAAACATAGATTATAAACATATTTAATACATCCTCAATATGTATCTAATTGTGAGATTTAATCTTATGTTAATTGACTTGTAAATGTAAATCCCCACCGATCTAAGCTACTTAGAATTATATCATGTGCAATCATATATTTATTGCTTATTATTTATATTATATAAAATAGATATTCTTATATCAAAATCCATTATAAAAAGTGATGTGAACATTACTATTTAAATTGACTTTTGCTGCAAACATCCAAACGTGTTTAATATATTTGGCTATTAACCCATTAAACCTGTAATTTTTCATTATATCACAATCAAAACTCCATTATTATTCACTATTACTACTTACCAATATTTTAGATATATTACCACATGGAATTTACATGGTTGAAATTGTGTGTGTGTGTGTGAGAGAGAGAGAGAGAGAGAGAAGAAAAGAGTATATGATACGAAATAAAATTTGCTTCGGTATTTCAAAATCAATATCATTTTAAAAACAAACTTTAGTCTCCCACTGTATTTATTGCTTTAAGATGAAATTACCATTTCTTTCTATTTCCATCTGCATAATATATTCTATTATATTTATATAATCATTATATTAATTTTGTTTTTGATGAGAAAATTGGTGGTAGCTGATACAACGCAAATTTCAAACTTTAAAAAAAAAAGAATAAGGGTGAATTTCTAAGACAAATTGGTGATAAGCTATTTCAAAAGATAATTTATTCAAGGTTATAAATTATATTACAGTCTATAAAAACATTACTGGTTAGTCTTTTGGCCGGAATTTTTGGTGTGGAGGTTAATTTTAATAGCATAATTATTCTAAAAATATTATTGACATAAAAATTGATCCTCAAATTAAACACAAATTAAATCACTATACAAATAATAATTTAAAGACTTCTTCCTATAAATGAATACTTATTACAATCATAATTTAAGACAATGAGGAAAGAAGGAGCTAGAGAACTTGGTTAAGTATAGTTGGTTTATTGAGGCTGCTCTAATTTTGTGTGCTTCCTCTACACAAAATGATCTCACTCCCTCCCTTGCACACACTTGTCTCTTCTTTTACACTCATTTCTGCTATATCACTTAGTAAATTTTCTTCAAGATAATATGTTGTTAAAAATCTTTGCTCCCGTATTTTTGCTCCCAAAATTTCCAAAAAGAAAGGTTGCCTCTTCCTTTATTTGTTTCATTATTTATAGATTGAGGATTTTTTTATACTGCAGTCTCTAATTCAAAGGAATCTTTGTTTTTCCTTTTTTTTTTTAATTACAACTTGGGAGTCCATATTTCTTAATTGTTCACACCTATTAATTGTAGTGAGTCGAGCAACAATTCTTTTTTAATTTTATTTTTCCTTTATTTCTCTACTCGATGGTTAATGCAAGAAATTTTTAAATGATGGCCATTCATCTTTGTCAAATAAATTATTTCCTTTTTATTTTATTTATTTTTTATTGATGACATTAATTTTTCTATAATATTCTTCCAAAATTTGAAAAATATCATTAGAAAAAACGATTTATTTTTAAGTATATATATATATATATAAGGAGGAGATGGTTAGTTCAAAAATTTACAAGTACATTATGGTTAAAAACATGGAACATACAATGCAATTTTAAATTGTATGTGTGGGTGGACCTATAGCAGACCCAAGTCAAGATGGAGACTCGAATTCTAACAAGGTCATCTAAGTACTCTTTGGTATTGTCGCATGCTAAGAAAGAACAAAGTGTCCTAATAAGAGAATTCATAAAACGACACAAAAAGACTTACCATATTCCTAGGTGGTTTAACTATGTCACGTTGCTAAGGTTAAAGGGTACACATTTTTCTCTTTATTTTTGTACCAAAAATTTGCATCTACTCTCCTCTCTTTGATGATGCTCTCCCTCCAGCCCGAGGGCATTTTATCCTACGACCAACTCATAAAAACAACACGCAAGTAGTTAACTGAATCATGATATAAAATCCACGTGGTATAATACAAATAATATTGAACATGTTCATGTCAACTTGACAATTTTTTTCTTTCAAAAACACTTATAAAAGTAGAACTAAACACTCCAATATAATAATAATCTAAAGTTCCACACATTCTATCACATATGCCAATTATTACATCATAAGTTTGATATTGAAAAGAAGTTTGTGACATCCCTCTTCCTTAGAAAAGGCATCATCCCAATGGCTATTGAAAACAAAAATACAAAAATAAATGTAGAAAAATATTGAAGACTTCATCATAGTCTTCTCATGTTGCACTCTCCTTAGAGTATTGGTCCCATTAGACCTTACACTAGGATACTTCCCTGTTTCATAAGGTGATTTTGTGAGTATCAATTATCTAAAGGGGTTCTACCAGAACCACCCTGGATCCTAAACCTGCAATAATCTTCAATCAATCACATGTGATATATCAGCATGATATCACTTTAGCAAAGATACATGAAAAACATTATGGAGTCGAGCCAGAGATGGAGGTAAAGAAATCTTGTATGCTACTGGGTTCACAACTTCTAAGACATCAAAGGGTCCTACATAACGTGGAGCAAGTTTGGATGCCTTACCAAAATTTATAGAACTTTTGTCTAGTTTGACTCTAAGGAAAATCTTGTATCTAACTTCAAAAGTTCTTGGGGTTGTTTTTCTATTTGCATAAATTGTTTGTCTATCTCGTAACTTTGAACAATCTCTTTCAAATTAGTTTTACCTGCTCCTCCATTTCTTGAAGCATTTTAGGAACAATCACAACATTATATTCTTTCTTGTCCCAATTGATAGGTGTATGCGACTTCCTACCATAAAGCGCCTCAAAAGATTCATACCAAGAATAGAATTTTTAGAGTTATTGTAAGCAAACTCTACTAAAGGTAAGTACTCCTCCCACTTGTATTGTTGGTCCATGTAGTACATGTGAAGCATGTCTTCCAATACTTGATTAACTCTCTTTGTTTTTCCATTGGTTTTAGGGTGATACGTTGTACTAAATTTGAGCTTTGTTCCTAAAGTTGCATGTAAGGTATTCTAGAACCTTGACATCATGCAAGGGTCTCGATCTGAAATTATCTTTTCAGGTACTCCATGCAGCCTGAATATCTCCTATACAAACCTCCTTGCTAAAATTGGTGAATCATCCTTCAAATTCCCAGGGATGAAATGTGCAACCTTGGTAAGTTTGTCAACAACTACCAATATCACATCATGTTTGTTCTTGGACATTAGAAGCCCTTGAAAAAAATCTATTTTAATAATTTTCCACTTCCAATCAGGTGCATCATGGGGATAAAGTAACCCTGCTGGATGCACATGCTCATCTTTAACTCGTTGACACTCCAAATACCTTGTTACAAAGCTAGTAACATCTCGTTTAAGCCCAGGAAAAACATACAATTGTTTTATATCAACCATCATATTGGTCACACTAGGGTGACCTAAGTAGGAACACAATGTGTTTCCTCCAAAACTGTGATTCACAAATCACCACGGTCATGAATATAAATTTTGCCATTAAATCTTAAGAGACCATCTCTATCAATCTGATAGCCCTCATACCTATGATCTTGACTATCAACCTCAAGGGCAGCCTTGACTTGTTTATAAAAATCATCAGATGGTAATTGATCTAAAACTTGTTGTTTAAAAGTGGTTCTCACTGTGGCCACGATAGCTATATAGCAACAACATCTAAGGGCACCTGTAACTCTATTTTCCTTCCCCTTTATGTAGCTAATTTCAAAATCATACTCACTTAAAAATTCCAACCAATGTCGTTGGCGAGAAATTCAAGTTTGGTTGGGTAAAGGTATACTTGAGCTCTAAGCGACCAATCTTGAGTTCAAATGGCTTCCTAATAAAAAAATTTCTCCACATTCATAATCCATGGACAATTGCATCAAGCTCACAATCATGTGGTACATAATTCAATTCTCCTTGCTTGATTTTTCGAGAATCATATGCCACCACATGGGTATCTTGCATTAAAATGCCCCCAAAACCTTCACCAGATGCATCTCGTGATGCGGTGAAATTACCATTTAGATCGTACCTTTAGGATGGGTGTTGATGTCAAATTTTCCTTCAAATTTTAGAAGGAATTTTCACAACTTTCGATCTATACATACTTTTTACCCTTCTTTTACAAGGATCTGATTGGACTCCCTATCTTAGAGAATCCTTCAAAAAACTTTCTATAATATCATGCTAAGCCCATAAAACTTTGAACTTCATGCACATTCTTTGGGGAAGGATATTCCATGATAGATTATACCTTAGCTAGATCAATTGATATACCTTAAATTGAAATAATGTGGCCTAGATAATTTACTTTTTGTTGGAAGAAAGAACATTTTGAAAACTTTCCATAAATCTTGTGTTGCCTTAACCTTTCCAACACTAATCTCAAATGCCCAATGTGTTCTTCTTCTATCTTTGAATATATCAGAATATCATCTAGAAAAACTAACACAAACTTATCTAAATAATCCTTGAAGATATTATTCATCAAATTCATGAATGTTTTGGAGCATTCATGAGTCCAAAATAAAGTATAGTAAACTCATAATGCCTATAACAAGTTCAAAAAGTTGTTTTTGGAATGTCTTCCTCACGAATTTTGAGTTGATGGTAATCTGATCTCAAATCAATATTTGAAAACATTTTTTCCCCTCGCATTTGGTCAAATAGATCATCTATGTGTGGTAAGGGGTATCTATTTTTCATAATAGCTTTATTCAACATCTTGTAGTCTATACAAAGCCTAAGAGTTCCATCCTTCTTCTTCACAAAAATCATTGGTGCACCCCAGGGGATACACTGAGACGAATCAGACCCTTACATAGCGATTCTTGTAATTATGCCTTTAACTCAAACAACTCAATTGTTTTCATTTAATAAGGTGCCTTGGAATTGGGTTGTGATTGTGGAACAATATTGATAGAGAAATCAAATTATCTATGAGGTGGAAGTCCTGGTAACTCATCAAGGAAAACATCACTGAAGTCTTGGAGGAAAGGGTAATCCTCAAGAGTTGTTTCTTTTTCAATTTCTATATCATTGATATGGACTAGAAGCATTACACACCCCTTCCTCTTGGCTTTCTTTAACTGCATTGCTGAAATTTTCCTTAGAATTACTTCTCTTTTGATTCCATGGATATGCACAAGGTAACCTTTGTCATCAAGACAAGCAATATCCTTGGAAAAACAATCAACTTTTGTATGGTGTTTCCATAACCAGTTAACTCTAGGATAACATCATAATATCCCAAGGGTGTTATGTATAAGTTAATCATAGTCACGCATTCGGAAGTTCTAACTCAGCCTCAAAAATACATTGCTCTACCTTTCTCTTTGCTTGGTTCCCATACTAAATTGACCAAGATTTTTCCATGTATCCAACTTTTCTAGAAATTTTACTAAGAATCTCAGGAGCTACAAAACACTCAGATGCTCTTGTATCAATAATAATGGAAACTGGATAGCCAAAAATTTTACCTGATGCTTCTATCAGTGTCACTTGAAAATCAGCTTGGTAGTTATCTACTGCTGCATGGATCTTCTGTTGGAACACTTGTTGTTGGCTTGGTAGAGGTGCCTTAGGATTTCCACTAGCTGTTTTACGAGGACAATGATTGGCGTAGTGATCACCTCCACAATTAAAGCATCCTCCCACTAGACCTTTCTTTTCTAGAGGTTTTCCTCCATTGTTAAACCTTCCATTGTTGTTTTCATTTTCATTCCTACCCTTAGGTACGCCATTTTTCTTGAAGGAGTTCCCAAGTTTGAAATTCCTTCCAGACCATATGTTCTTATTCCCCCATTTTTATTGTGTTTCCAATTTTTACTTTTAAATGGAGTTGAATTTTGATGTTGTTGTCCTCTTCCTCCTTCCTTGAAATATCTCCTTGTTGTAACTAAAGTTTTTAGTTTCTACTCTTGCTTCATGGATTTTTCAAAAACCTGGTCCATGGAGGTGGGTCCATGGATGTCCACATTTGTTCCAATTTGAGGGTTCAAGCCTAAGATGAACTTTTTATCCTAAACCTTTCATCCTTTTGATATTGTGGTACGTACTTAAGGAGACATGTGAACTTCTCCCAGTAAGTAGTAACAGACATATCTCCTTGTCTAAGGTTCTGGAATTTAGTCATTTTTCCATCAAAGTATAGTTGAGGTAGCCATCTCTTCCGAAAGAAGGAAACAAATTTTCCCATGTGGTGTTCTCATAAGTTAATTCTCTTTCTGATTTCAAGTTCTCCCACCATGTTGAGGCTTCTCCAGAGAGTTGGTATGCACCCTAAACTGCCTTGGTTTCCTCAGAGAAGTTATGAAGCTCAAAATATTTCTCCATTTTGATGAGCCAAGATTCTGCACCATCTTCGAGTACCATCCCATTGTACTTTGGTGGAGCTATCCTCTTCAAGTCTCTAGCTAGTTCTATCTCAACCCGTGCCCTCTTGGGTGGGGGTACATTTTTGTCATTCAAATTTTCTCGGTTTTGATTCACCTGATTTGGATTTTATTCATTCAAATTTCCATTTTCTTGAGGGTGGTCTTGATCTTTTCTATTCCCTTGGTCATCTTCTTGTGTCAGATCATGTATCCTTTGTTCGATAATACTATATAAATATAAAATCCACATGGTACAATATAAATAATACTAAACATGTTGATTCTAACTTGATGATGTTTTCCTTTCAAAAACACTTATAAAAGTAGAAATAAACACTCCAATATAATAATAATACAAAGTTCCACACATTCAATCACATATGCCAATTATTACATCATAAGTTCGATACTGCAAAGAGGGATGTGACATTGAGGATGGGATAATTATGTGTAAGTGTTTGGTTTATGAGTTGTGTTTGGTTTTGGGCAACATGTTTCCCTAAGGAAGGTAAGGGTATTACATAACCAAGACCTTGAGGCATCATTAGATTGATTATAAGAGATTCCTTATATGCAAGGGCCATTGTGGTAAAGGCAATAAGGTCACAACTTTAAAACATTAAGGTGAGGGGGTCAAGCACTTTCATATAGGTTTGGATGGTCATGTTTTCTATTTGATAATATGGGATTTTAATCATCAAGAAAATTTGTGAAAATGCTCATAGGTTTATGTGTTTTTATGTGTGGTAGAAAATTGATGGTATAAGATGGTTGGATTAATAGTAATGGTGAAGTAGTCAAGTACATGAATTTTCCATGTTATTCCATGAGGTGATGGAACCAATAAGAAGGCCTAAGGAGCAATTGTAGAATCACTCTTCCAATGCAAATGGAGAGAACCTACAAGCTACATCCTCATGAAATATTTATATCCCCTAATTTTATCTTGATAGGCTTGTTTATGTTCTTCAACGGTATGGGTGTCACCATGTACATATCTTTTGTAAAATTTCTCTAGATTTTTGGGCATGTCATGGTATGTATAAGGAATGACAAGGGGGTCACTAATGTTCCCCAACCATGTGGACATGATTAGGATTTGGGAAATTATGAAGGGATTAACAAATGGTGCAATAGGTGAGGAAAACTACTTGCAAAATGAGTTTTATTTAGAATGTGTCTCCCTTTATTAAATTTGTACTTCTCATGGGTTGGAAGATTTCAAATTTCAAAGTCCCTTTAAACAAAATTTGATTTGGTGATGAATCCTCTACCTTCCAAGGTAAAAATTTATGCTTTGACAAGGCCCTCCTCAGCACCAAACAATGTTATTTCACAAAAATTCCACGGTTTTCCTTATGCCAAAGGTGTTGGTCTCTATGAGAAAAGGGGGATATATGAGTGTAACAACACTAGGAAAGGGCCTACACAAATAGGTGGTGACGAGTGTTGTTGGTACTTGTACTTTAGTTATCTTATGATTGTCAGTCCAGGGTGGTGTCCATGGCTATTTGTAACAAAGGAAACGGTTGAAACCGTGCTTAGTACTTATTTACTAACAAACTTAACCAATTTCTATGCTAAATGCCATGAAGAAATGAAATACATTGATAAATAAAGTAGTACTAAACTCAGAAATAAAATTATTCAACAATCAATTTATGTTAAATCAAATAGATGCTAAATAAGAGCCTTCAGCATTGGGAAGGGGTGGCCCTTGCCCCTTCTCACTAATCCGGTTTAAAGTTTTAAATTACACGAGTCAAATTTTCCCTAGAATCAACACTTTATTGAATGAAAGAATTTCTTTTACAATAATCCACGAACTAACTTTTTAATCATACTACTAATGCTCTTTTATACTCATAATGATACTAGTCACGCTAAAAGAGGACTAGTTATTTGCAATTAATTACAACTACTTGACTAGAATATATGCATAACAACAACTAGTTGTTTGAGGAGTTATAATTTTGGAAGGATTAGTGCATGCCGCACTTGGATAAAATTCATCCTGTTAACTACAAATGGGTTTATAATTGACTCTTAGTTAAGAAATTCAATCGGTGCCATAAGATATAAAATATTTTGCATTAGATACTTATAATCATGATGATTATAAGTATATGAGTTGTTTTGTTTGTCTATTCCATGTCTTTAATCAACTAGTGTTAAGTTGAGATTGCATGGTCAACATAATTTGCATGATGGTTGAGATGGTAGTCCACTTTTCAAGCTCCTTCCATCATGTCGACTATTGTACTAACGACATCAACTCGTCATTTTTCCATCTGAGTCATCTTCCTCTTTTGTGTGAGTTCTCCATTCCGAGTGAGTCTATATTAGTGCTTGATCGAGTCTTGTGATCCACAATGAGTCCTACACTAATCCATGGGTGAGTCTTGCACTCCAAAGTGATTCATATGCTAGTGCGTAAGTGAGTCTTGCACTAGTCCATAGTTTGAGTCCTACATTGGCTTAAGATATGCTCTTCAAATACATTTTTAATACACATAAAGATTCATTTAACCCATATTTGAAGAAGTAAACACAAGATGAAAATAACAAGGTTATGCACAATATTTCCTTTCAAAATATAGTAAAGTATTAATTACAAAATGACAATATCATACTTAGTGAAAAATGATGACATGACAAAATAAGGGTTTACATAGGATAAATGAGGGCTCATCACTCCCCCACACTTAATATTTAGTAGGTCCTCCTGCTACCTATTCAAGTTCTCAATAATTTTTGAGCAATTATATTCATTGGAAAAAGTAAGCCATGTCTCATCTTGCTCTTTATCACTAAAACTAAAGAACTTGATGAATGTGTCCCTCCATCATTTGTAACTGGTTTGAGATTGAACCCTATTATAGTTCTATCGTAGCACATGGGCTATCACCAATGGAGGTTTGCACCTCATTCCAATCCATTGTTCTTGTATTTCCAAGATAATCTTGTAGATGTCCTTGGCCCTCTTCAATGACTAGCAGAGGTTGGTTGGAGAAATAACCTCCTTCTTTTTCCAGGGCTCTGGAAGCATCCCATACCTCACTTGACAAGTATAAAATTGACATTAAATGTTGGGAGTACCTGCTCCCTAAAATATAATATGTAAGTTGCCAGATTTGCTTTATACTTGTCCACTAATTGCAAACAATAAACTTGGGACTGAAACCTTCTAAAAAATATGATTGGAGCAGGGAGATCATGCCTCATTAAGAGGCCTATATTAGCTTCTTCCCTTACATATGCCCCTCTCTCGATCCCTCCACACATGACCGATCTGCAAAGGTAGATATAGATGACCTCAATTGTACCTCTCCCACATATAGATTAATTGGAATTTCAATTTTCTCAGGAAGAAGGAATTTATGGACATAAAACTCACATAATAGATTCTTGAAAACATTATTTGTTGTTGTATATGCCCCAAAAAATTGTTTGTCATCATCAAATTCTATAGCCTCCATGGAACAAACCCTAGAAATTTTCCACTTGAAGAATTGTTCCTTTAAAAATAATGCATAGAAATTAGGAGTTCTGCAAGAAAGCGCCTGATTATAAAATCGAAAAATATGGAGCACATTATCTTGAAGCATTTTATTTTCTTCCTTCAACACTTTATTTTCTTCAGACACTCCCCTGAGACTATAACATTCTTGCATCCATTTAGCCATCCCCCTAAACACAACGATCGATGAAACACAAATTTCGATTAATTGTTTGTTCTGTGGTAAGTACAAGCTTTATGTCCTTCTTGTTTTCTTGCAAGAGTACAAGTGATGTGTTTAATTCCTTTGTTCTAGTTTGAAGGAACTGAATCCTTTGTTCTTTTTCTTCTACATCATGTTGAAGTTGAAGGATTGTCTCTTCTTTTTGTTCTATGGTATGTTGGAGTTGTTGGATTTTTTGTTCTTTCTTAGACTCCAACTGAGAGAAAGTGGCCTCTTTTGTTTGCAAAAGAAGTTGTAAATGGAAAATTCTATCTTGGGCTTGTTGGAGTTCGTACTTGAAACTTAAAGAGACAATACTTGGGGAATGATTATGTCAGAATCATGAGAACTAGGTTCTCCTTCGAACATGGGTGTTTTTCCTTTGTCCCGAATGGGAGAGTCTTCAACAGTGATTGGGGTTTTGTTAACTTCCATCTCAGAAACTAGAACAAAGGGAGATATAGAGTGAGGAGGAGATGCAAGAGGTGTCTGGAGTAAAGTTTGCATGATTACGGTTGCTTCTTGTTCCTCCTGAGAAGGAACAATTTTTACTTGGGGTTCATCAAGGGTTTGAGCAGGCCTTGATGTTCTAAGGAATTTCCTAGGCCATTTTGAGATAAATGCTTTTGACCGGAGCTATGAATCAAATTTCATACCACAAGAGAAATATAACAAGCTAAACCCAAAAAGTGAAAACATAAAACGATTAAAGTAGCTGATAGGCATTAGTAAACTACCACTCTTCATACGAAGAGTAGTAGCTGAGAAGGTTAGCATGACGCCCTTTTTGCCTTTTTGCTTTCTGACCTCATGCCATTTGTTTTGATATGAAGCCACCACCAATATGAGGTCATTGGAAGGATCAAGATTTTGATCCTGATCTGAATCTAATTTATTAGATTTGTGCCCTCTCTTGACACCACCTACTCTTGTCCTGAAATCTTTAACTCAGCTCTCTAGAATCGTATTGACTGGAATATTTGGTCCATTCCTAGAATTAGGATGCATAGGCCCTCTGGGAACCTCCTGATGATTTGTTTTATGCGCCAAATTTGGAGAGGGGTTGCTCCATCCTCCTTTTCTTTTCGAGGAATTTCTTTTTTTGATTGAAAAATCTTTTATCATTCTTGTATCGATTCGTTCCCTGTGGGCATGTTGCTTACAAATGTCTTGGAGTATGAACAATACGGCATCTAAAGGTTGTGTTCTCATAATCAATGGTTTGGACATGCTTGAATCTTGTAGCATAATCGGATCATAAAAACCCTTACTTAAGTCAATTTCTACGCAGATTATGGCATATGTACGAAGCCCGACAACATCCCTAGCTAGATCAACTTTTAAAAATTTTACCCAGAGCCTGGCCAATGTCTTCGAGTGCGTACCAAAAATGCAACGGTAGATTCAGAAGGTGAACCCACACATGAATTTTTGATACAGAATAGGTATTTAGATTAAATTCTGGAAACCAAGGTGAAAGAAAAATCCCCGCGTTGCCCCAGAACCATGGTCCTTCCGACAAGCATTTTTGATAGTCTTCAATCTTTTTGAACTACACCACAAAGAAACCCTTGGAGCAGAATGATATTTCACAATTTGCGAGACTAGTTTTCAATGATCCAAAGAGAGAGATCAGAGGAGGATGGCCACATGCCATTGAATCTCCCAATAACTGTGAGCTGGGACAATGAATGAAGATGGGCCAAGACTTCTAGTTTCTCTAAACTCAACAATGGAATTTCTTCTGCTAATTCAACAATATAATCCAACCTGGAGGGGTGGGGAGGGGGATTTAGGATTCACTGCATCCTTAAAGGAGGTCTCTGATTTGGAAAAAAATATGCCCCCACCAAGCAAGTCAAAAACAACACCACCTCAAACCTTCGAAGTCATAGCCTATTTATCGCCATAGTCATGGAGGAAACATGATGATCGTAGCCAGGTGGGCGACCAGGGGAAGGGTATTGTTGCTCTGGACCCAGATTCATCAACCCTTCCTCTTTCATGCGTGTGAGATATTTTAATTTATCTACCTAAGTTAGAGACAAGAAATCATGAATGGCAGTCAATTCCTACCTACTACCATTAAGGCTTGTGAGGCACGCATTCGACACGATGATGAAACCCCGATCTTTTGCTCCCCTCAACCCACTTCTTAAGGTCATAGAGTTTCTTGATAAAATGGTGCTTGCAGATTAAATGTACCAAGGCTTAGAATTTTAGATAAGAAGCACCCCAATGAAATTTTTTGGCAGTAGAGGAGACGGGGTCAAATAATAAGAACTGGGACAAATTTAATTTGTTTTGGGCTTAGCTTGGCCATGGTGGAGGTGGATAAGGATTCTTAACACAGAGCCTAAAATGACTTCATATTTCCCTTCACATGTGAAATATTTAATCACCCACTTAGTTACCTTTTCCCATGGTTCAAGAAGAGTACCCCTTTTTATGCCTTTAGCCTTTCCTTTATTATCCATGACCAATTCTAATTTTTCCTTCTTCCCAATAGAAAAACTCTTAATTATCTCATAATAGGGGGTCCTGAAATTAACTAGTTGCCCCTCCTCTGGAATTCCTAAAATATGACTAATGATAGTAGGGTTGAACAAATTTTCTTACCTTTTACCTTGGCATGTCCCTCCTCAATATTCTTTGCAAACTCTTATGTCATTCTTGGATTGAATTCTTCGTATGCCACATAAAGTCAAGCCACCATGTTTTCTCAAAAATTGTTATTGATTTCGTATTAGAGAGTCAATTCAGTTGAATTTGTAGGTTCATGTCGCAATCTAATTCCCATGGTTGATGCTTAAAATAGAGCAAGTAATTGCACAATGTTGAGGGGAGTGAAGTCTAGGAATGGGGGAGTAATGACACATGAATGGAGATTATGTTAGCGCAAGAATGAGACTAGTGGTACAATGTAGGAGTGAAATGGTAAGAAGTGGAAAATTAGAAAATGAAAGGGGGACAAAATGGTTTTATATGGAACAACACAAATTGGGAAATTTTTAACAAGTTCCAATGTGACAACGATAAATGGGGAGTAATTTGGTACGTGTGGGAGATTAATGTGGAAATGAGTGGCAGATTTATTGGGATATGTGGTACGTGAGAACATATTGGGAATGGGGAAGTCATCAATTCACACAAGCACAATAATGATCATCTCATAAATTAAACTTTACAACATTTAAGAAAAGAATAATTGTGCATACTTGATCAATTTCACTTTTCAAATCCATTGGCCATCATTTAAATGCTTCTTTTTTTCTCCCTCCACATGTTGTTCCTCATTTATTGATTGCATGATTCAGGTGGTGACCGCCATTGTTGGTTTTTAGCCACACTGAACTCATTATTTTTTTCAATTGTATTTTTTTAGAAGTAATGATTGTCATTTTAGTTTTTATCAATATTTCATAGGATAATGGCCACCATTTCTGGTTTTCAACCATATCCTATTTATTCTTGCTGAGAACTAATTTATCTTTGAGTTGAATTGGACAAAGAGACTTTGTCCAAACAATTCAAGTTGCATCTTCTTGTAGCATGTTTTGGAATTCCTCTTTAGATGTTGGTTTGTGGTATAGCCTCAATCTATGGCCATTAACCAACATTACTTTTCTTTCACCATCAATTGGAATCAGCTAAACTATTCCATTGTTGAAGAATTCCTTCAATTTATATGGACCCATCCATCTTGTCTATAATTTTCCTTTGAATTCTTATACTTTGAATCAAATAGTAGAGCCCAATCTCCTTTTTGAAACTTCCTTTTCTTAATATGTTTATCATGTCATACTTTCCTTTGGTGTTGGATGATTTTTGTTTGATGCAATGCTTGTAGTATCATCTCATCAACTCATTTAGTTGAAGAATCCTTTCTTGTTGTGCTTTTGATAAATCAATTCCCACTTCAATAGTTGTTCTTAAGGTCTGAATTTCAAATTCTATAGGAAGAATAACTTCTTTCCATAAACCAACTCATAAGGAGTGAATCATGTGGTTATCTTCCAAGTAGTATTGTAGGCCCATACTGCTTCAGGTAACTTTTGAACCCAATTTTCCTTAAAATATCTATTTTCTTGGTTAGGATATTCTCCAACTCTCTATTAGTAACTTCCACTTGACCATTGGACTATGGATGGTATGGGGATGACTTCTTGTGCTTAAGTTGGTATGTTTCCACAAAGGAACTAATTACACCTAACATAAATTGTGGTCCTTGGTCTAAAACAATGGATCTTGGTGCTCCAAACCTTTGGAAGATGTGTTCATATAAAAATTCTACAAATTTTTTCATCCCTTGCATATTGTAGAGCTTGCACTTCAACCCATTTTGTAACATAATTTGTACAAACCAAGATGTACTCCTTCCCTTGAGAATTTGGTCAATTGGTCCAATGAAATCCAATCCCCACTTCTCAAATGGTTCTAAAACAACTTGAGGTTGGAGTGGCATCTCATATGTAAATGTTGGCTTTCCCATCCTTTGACACTGATCACACTGCCATACATACTTTTTGACATCTCTTATACAAGGAAGGCCAATAGTAACTAGACTCCCAAAACTTTGTGAATGGTTCTTTTAACTGAATAATGTCCTCTGATGGCTCATCATGACATGCCCTGAGTATGTCAAAGATCTCATCTTCAGCTACACACCTATGTAGAACATGGTCAAGTCCACATTTAAAAAGTATTCCATTCAACCATGTATACATCACACTTTGTTTAATCAATTTCTTTCTTTTTTATGTGTGAAGAAGGTTGGGAACTTCCTGTAGCCAAGTAGTTAGCCATATCTGCAAACCAAGGAGAGACAGTGGAAATTGTAAACAAATGTTCATCCAGAAAATCATCATTGACTTACTCTCCTTTGTTCTGAAATGGTTAGCCTGAAAGAAAATCAGCCACCACATTTGATTTCCCTAGCTTGTCAATAATTTTAATATTAAACTCTTGCAATAACAACATCCATATTACAATCCTACCATGCACTAAAGGTTTATTCATTAGATACTTAATAAAAGTGGTCAGTGTGAACAATCACTTCATATCCTATGATATAATGGTGAAACTTGTTAATTACATAAAAAACTACAAGAAATTCCTTCTTTATGGTGGTGTAATTCCTTTTAGTATGGGAGAGTTTTTACTAATATAGTAAATAGCATGCATCGCTTCTCCTTCTTCTTGTTGTCCAAGTACAACCCCTACTACTTCATTGGAAGCATCTATTTTATATGAAAGGGAAACTTCCAATTTGGGCCTCTTAATACTGGGGTATTTGTCAATTTTCCTTGATAGTGTCAAAGGATTGTTGGCATGCCTCTGTCCATTCAAATTAGAGTCTTTAGTTAGAAGAGAAAACAATGGAGAAGTTATCTTACTAAAATATGAAATAAACCTTCTATAGTAGCCAACATGTCCGAGAAAACTTCTTACCTTTGTTTGATTTGTGGGAGATGGGAGTTTACAATGATACTGACCTTTTCAAGATCTACCTTGATTCCTTCAATTGAAATGTGATGGCCTAAGACTATCCCCTACTCCATCATGAATAAACATTTTTCATGGTTTAAGGATAATTGATGTTTTTCACACCTAGAAAGGACTTTTTCTAGATTATCAATTTCCTCTTGGAATGTTTCCCCATAAACAATGAATTCATCCATGTAAATCTCAACACAATCATGAGTGAGATCAACAAATATTGCTAACATGGCTCTTTGAAAAGTGGTAAGAGCATTACATAAGCCAAAAGGTAATACCTTGTAAGAAAATGTTCCCCATGGGTAGGTAAAAGTGGTTTTATCTTGATCCTCTGGTGCTATTGTTATTTGATTGTACCCATTGAACCCATCAAGAAATGAAAAATACCTTTTCCCAGATAGATTATCTAGGACTTGATCAATGAAAGGTAATGGAAAATAATCTGATGAGTTGCCTTATTTAACTCCCTATAATCCACACAGACCCTCCATTTCCCATTATTTTTTTAGGAACTATCACTAATGGAGAAACCCATTGGCTATCTAAAATTGGATAAATGAATCCTACCCTAAGAAGTTTTTCAATTTAATTTTTACAATGTCTCTTAAGGAAGGGTTTATCCTTCTTTTGTGGTTGTCTAATTGGTCTAGAATCAATTGTGTAAATGTGGTGTGTACAAATATTGGGGTGAATACCCTTCATGTCACTATATTCCCAAGAAAAGGCTTGAGGATGAGAGCATAAAATTTTAAATAGGGTATTCTCTTCCTGACTAGTTAGACCAACTATTGACTACCAATGTTTTTTCCTAGGAAAATAGGTAATTTCTTGGTGTCTGGGTGGAGAGAATTTACAATGGGATACTCTCTCAATAATGCATTCAATGGGCACCTGTGGGGAAGTAATCTATGTGAATAAAGTGATATTGTGAAAGACAGACTCGAGTCAAATCTATGTTTTGTGAAAAAGGGACAGATGATAGGTTGATTTTCTCATCCATCATGTCATCTCTTATTTCAACTGATTGTAGTGCATGACTCATAGTCAATTCAATGCAAGATTCATGTTGAGGTGCAAGACTTATACTAATTCAACATGACTCATGGTCACCATCTTGAATTTGATCTTGAATGTTCTTGAATTATGACCATGGCCAGAGATGAAATCATATATTTGATTCATCTGTATTATCCTTCCACCATTGTTTATTCTCTGTAGAAAAAAGGTTTTTATGGATGGATAGATGGATAAATTCTTTGAATCATGTCCATTTGTAATCACCATATTTCCTGTTCTGCAATCAATGAGGTGAAAACAATGGCTAACCAAGGGCATCCTAGGATCAAAGGGTATCAATCTTCCTATTCTTCATTTTTATGACCATAAAGTCTACCGAATAATCCCATGACTTCAATGGTGATGGTAACATCTTCTATGATCCTTTTTGGCTTGGTTTACATATGGTCTACCATTTGTAAACTATTGAGGTTGATTGTGGTTCAGGGAGAGACAATGTGGACAAGGTGTCAGTGGTCATCACATTGATAAGCAACTCCTAAGTCAATTAGAACATTTGGGATCTACACATCTCCTATGCAAACTGTAACAATAGGACTTCCAGGGTCTCCGTATTTAAGAGGGGTCATATTCCCTTCCAAGTATACTAGTCATTTTTCCATCAACATGGATGGTTTTAGGTTGATGAGTCTTAAAACATAGCTCTTTGATGGTTTTGTTCAATTTTGGAATTTTCTTAAGAGCTTATAATAGAGGGATTCCTAGATTTTCCATCAACATGGATGATTTTAGGTTGATTCTTTCTTCTACATGAGTCTTAAAACATAGCTCTTTGATGGTTTTATTCAATTTTGGAATTTCCTTAAGAGCTTGTAATAGAGGGATTCCAATACTCAATTTCCTTAATCCCTGAATCAACTCTAACTCTAGTCATGAATTATAGTGTTGTGTTTCTCCAAAATTTGGATGGAAAAGGAATATCAATGTTTGGTTTAGGTGTTTCTTCAACAACATGACTTGGCATACCTTCTTGACTTTCTTTATCTTCAGGGATTTATTCTATAATATGAGATGAAGGTTTTGAGGTAACCTTTCCTGAATGCAACAAGATATTTTCTACAATCCATAAAGTTTATTGTGGGGTTTTTGTTTGATTCCACTTGTGTATGTTGGGTTACCATGTCTCATTTTTGGGGTTCACCACATCTAGATGGAATTTGTGGCTAGGAAGGTTTTTTGGATGAGGTAGCAGTTGTGGGCCCAGTCAAAAAGCTTTTATCCTTGGGGTCTTCTTTGGTTATAATATTGTTTCCTTAATCCTTGAGGTACATTCCATTGTTGTTGGAATTGAGGATTAAATTATTGAAATGGTGGAATGTTTGAGTTTGGAGTCCAAGATTTTTGATAATAATTTGGTGGTGCATTCCATTGAGGAATCCATTCCTATGGGACTTGTTGAGCCCAAGGTTGGGGTATGACCATGGTGTGTTCCATTGGTTTGGGACCCATTGTGTTTTTGGTGCATAGGATTGGTTTTGATTTGATTGAAAATTCCCTCCTTGCCTCTGAGCCATATAATTTAACTCAACTTTATTTTGTGTGTTTTGTTTTAAATGATTTTTAGCAAGGGAAGCAATCCACATTGGTTTTGGCATGCTTTAGATCATAGACAAGGAAGATGTCTATTTATCTAAGGGATAGTCCTTAAGCCCATGTTTGTTCCTACATCTTGGACAATAGATGAATAATGGCTTTTGTTCTGGCTTTCTCCCTATCCACAGTTGTGTTAAGTTGAACTAAGAGGTTTGTTCTTAAATTTGCAATTTCCTCTCTTAGTTTGGATATATCGTCATTGGAAATTTTTCCTTTTTTGTCTTTGAAGATTGGGGTGAGTTCGGGAGTAGTTCCTACATAGAGGTCAATGATATTAGTAAATTCTAATTTGTTCATGTCTCCTTTTCCCATAAGATTAAAGGCTTCTTGTGTGTCTTCATCCAATCCCTTGAGGAATAGAGTTTTAAGAAGGTTTATATCAAGACTAATGCCACACCTCTTGTGAAGGAAGAGGAACCAATCAAGATAGTCCTCCACACTCTCATCCTCCTTTGTTGTATCCTAAAGAGCTCTTCCTTTCTGTCCCTCACCCTATAGTAATCTTGATATTTATCCAAGAAAATTGTTTCCATCTCCTCCCAACTATGGATAGAGTTGGGATTAGGCCCATGAACCACCTCATGGTTGTGTCCTTTAGAGTTGAAGGAAATAACTTAAGCTTCTAGGTGTCTGAGGTGTAATCATAAGTTTGACATAGGAATTTGAACTCAAATAGGAATTGGTTAGGATCTTCTGACACTAGTCCCCTGAAGGTTGGTAGAATTGAAGGAGATATATTCTTCATGGGGGCTTGATCATTAGGGTCCAGTTGTATGGGATAGGTGAATGTCCTTCCAAGTGGAGGGTTTTCATTATCTACACCATTGGGGTTTTCCACTCCATCAACCATCCTTTCTTGTTGAACAAGTTGTTCCATAGGTTGGTTTTAAGGGGGTTTTGTAAATTAATTCTAATAAATCTACCTCTATGGTCTCTAGGTCTAAACATAAAATCCTACCATACTGAGGACAATTCCCTAACTACAAGTGCTTAATTGACTTGCTTGTGTTCCACATACTCCAAAGCACAAAATAATCTTGTTGTCACTACAAGGTCTTCTTACTTCAAAAGAAAGAGTTATGGAAATAAAATTTCTAAATGGAAACTTACCAGACAATCAAGTAGCACTTCAAGTTAGTACCTTAATATTTGCTAACACCTTGAGAATTCCCGAAAATGGTGCCAAAAAGTGACGAGTGTCATTGGTACTCATACTTTAGTTATCTTATGATTTTCAATCAGGTGGTGTCCATGGATATTTACAACAAAAGAAAATGGTTGAAACCATGCTCAATACTTATTTACTAACAAACTTAACCAAATGTTATGTTAAATTCCATGAAGAAATGAAATAGATTGATAAACAAAGTATTACTAAACTCATAATTAAAATTACTAAACAATGAAATTTATTAAATCAAATAGATGTTAAATAACAGAGATAAAATGAACAAGAAATGCTCCCTTCACATTGGGAAGGAGTGGCCCTTGCCCCTTCCCGCTGATCCGGTTCAAAGTTGTAAATCACACAAGTCAAATTTTCCTTGAATCAACACTTTATTGAATGGAAGAATTTATTTTACAATAATCATGAACTAACTTTTTAATCTTACTACTGATGCTCTTTTATATTCAGAGTAGTATTAGTCACTCTAAAAGAGGACTAGTTATTTACAATTAATTACAACTACTTAACTAGAAGATATGCATAACAATAACTAATTGTTTGAGGAGTTACAATTGTGGAAGGATTAGTGCATGCCACACTTGGATAAAATTCATCATGTTAACTACAGATGAGGTCCATAATTGACTCTTAGTTGAGATAGTCAATTAATGCCAGAAGATATCAAATATTCTGCATTAGATCCCTATAATCATGATGATTATAATTCTATGAGTTGTTATGTTTGTCTACTCCACGTCTTTAATCAACTGGTGTTAAGTTGAGATTACATGGTCCTCATAATTCACATGATGGTTGAGATGGTAGTCCATGTTTCATGCTCCTTCCATTGTGTCGACTAGTGTACTAACTACATCAACTATTCATTTTTCCATTTGAGTCATCTACCTATTTTGTGTGAGTTCTCCATTCCAAGTGAGTCTACATTAGTGCTTCGGAGTGAGTCGTGCTCCACAACGAGTCTACTACTAATGCAAAGCAAGTCATGCGCTAGTGCTACTAGTGCATAAGTGAGTCTTGCATTAGTCCATAGTTGGGTCATGTGATGGCTTAAGATATGCTCTTCAAATACATTGTCAATACACATAAATATTCATTTAACCCATATTTGAAGAAGTAAACACAAGATGAAAATAAATAAAAAATTGGATAGAGGGTAAATTTGAGGGTTTTGAAAGGACCCACATCCTTGTACATCTTTTTGAGGATTTTTGAGAGGATCCACAACCTTTGTTACAATGATGGGAACTAACACAAGGAACCTAAATGAAGCAGCCTTGTAATTGGCAATGGTGATGCAGCATCCGCGATGAGTGAAACAATCTCTAAAGTGAAGCCAAAACGAGAATTTGGTGACCGTCATGAGTGAAGTAGAAGCTTGAGTGAAGCAACAATAATGAAGCATCTGCAACAAGTGAAGCAAACGAGAATGCAACGACCACGGTGAGTGAAGCGGTGACACTGAGCAAAGTAAGAATTCGCATGCTACAATAGTAACGAGTGAATAAACCAACGTGGTGTGAATATAGTGAGAAGAGAAGACGAATCTAGGAGCGAAACCACCTCAGAGAGGATAGTGCCTCGGGGGGATTTAAACACGGGTAGGCAAGCACACAACCATGTGACTTGACCACACCACTCCCACCCCATCGGTGATGAAAATAATAAGGTTATGCACAATATTTCCTTTCAAAATATAGTAAAGTATTAATTACAAAAGGGCAATATCATACTTAGTGTAAAATGATGACATGAAAAAACATGGGTTTACATAGGATAAATGGGGCTCATCTTGTGGGGTGATGCCTCTATTGAAAGTAGGGTGTACACATAAGAGATGTGACAATGTAGTAACTTACCACACATGGATCTCCCCAAGGTTATCTCTCACTAGCTCTTGGTGGCCATATGATTTGTTAGGAATAGTTCAAGGTGGTTGGCGGTGTATGATTTTAGAAGGGCGTTTTTGGTTCAAACCTAATCATGGAAACTAATGCATTAGAATCAGTCACAAAGGAATTAATTTGATAGGTTTTTCAAGCAAAAAAAATTAATTAACAATTCATATCCTAATTGATGTACAAAAGCCATTAACATTAATAGTCGGTTAGAAGTATCACTTGCAATCTATGAAATGAGCTTTATGCATGGATTACAAGCTTTGAATTGTACTCAATCTACTTCTAACAAATTTCATAAAAAGTGAAAAATAGGAGTGGGGTAGGGAGGAAAGATAAATAAGTAGCCGATTTATAGAGTGAGATCGAGTTAATTTGAATGATTAACTCGTGTTTGCACTTAGAGTAGTATGTAGTCAATTAAGATGCATGTAGGAGCAAGAGTCGAGGGAAAATAATACGTAGCGAGAGGTGAGCACAACATCTTTAGACAAATCGGAAGCGTGCTTAAAAATTAACCAATCATTAATTAGATGATATTGCAACAAAATAAATAAAGGAATCCTTTAACACTTCATTGGACCGAAACAAATCATACATAGTTGCTTTGACTTAGGCCAAAAATAAGGAAATAAAAAACAAATAAGGCAAGTGCATGAGAATTCTTAGAAGCTTTTCTAATCCAAATTCCAATACATTTACAAAGCGTTTTATCTAGGTATTTATAGGAAAACCAAAGTAAGGAACGACATTACAAACATTAATGGCAATAAGCTCTTTCATAATCAGATTTGACAAATTAATTACATGGTAGATGAATAGTTCAATTTGATAGAAGTCCAAGTTGGCCATCTATAAGTGTTTGAAATGTCAAGATATTCTCTACAAATATGAATATCTTCATTAAATGTTGTCAAGGCCCAAAAATAATAAAATCATGGTGTTGTGATTTTAGGGAGATATGAATTTTGTTATGACAAACTCGACATTTTGTCTTTTAATGCATATTGATATCATTAATGGCTTCATAGATTTGTGCATTAAATGTGCACTTGATCTTGAATTTTTGCTTGTTCCATGGTGGGCTCATCCATCCTTATGTGACCAAAAGATGTTGTAGATGCATTTTTCCTTCCTTGACACATTGTGAATTCTACCTTATGCGCACATTAAACACACGTGACCATTATTTTCTAATTTGCTTGAAGTTTTTATGCACTATGCTGATGTGCACACCAAAGAGAGCACGCATTTATACTTGTAAAAATCTTTTAACACTTCTCTTTATGTGGTTTTAATGCTTTCATGAATGTATGCGTATAATATGCATAATCATAAAACTTTGTGAATATTATTGTTAGGTGTTAAATTGCTCAAATGGATGATATATCATATAAAATGTGTTTGTGTCATGGAAGGATTGAATTGCACCGGATTTTAAGCTTCGTGCATTGAGGGAAGGTCGTAGATCTTATAATTAGATTGTGTAATCCCACAGTAAGTGAGGATTCCAAATAACATAAAGGGGGTCATGTGAATCTTAATACGGTTGTGTCATGAATTTGCACTAAGATCGTTTCAACGTGAGGAGAATCACAAAATTATTTGGGATGAATGATATTATTGTGAATGAAAATAGTGACCCAAGGAGTATTGTGCAATAGTTATGCACAATGATGATCCAAATGGACCTTTGCATGAATTTAGAATTTTGTGGGTGGGCATAATGGTTTGTGTGGTTTCTAAGATGGAATCCCACACAAGAATAGAGGGTGTATTTGTGAAGGCACCAAAGATAAAGAAATCAAACAGGGAAAGAGAAAATATAACCAAGGCATGCCAAAATACTTAGAAATAAGGACATATGTGATATCTAAAGAAAATTTGGAGCGTTAAACCCTAACTACTTTGAGAGAGGCCAAGGGGTTCCACGATTACACTTGTGGGATTAGAGGCATGTTGTGGACACAAAAATATTTAAAATTCATAAATATTTATTAGGTTCACAGATGGGGATATCTCGTGGGTTATGATTTAACCCATGTTTATACTTTTGATTGTTGTGAATGAACTTAAGGCATCAACTTGTGGATGTAGCAAAGTAACTCTCGTGTGATGCATCCATGGTTGACCTATAAGAAGCTTATAAGATAAGGGTATATTGAGGACCATGAACTTGGTGTACATGGTTTCCAGTCCCACTATGATGGGAAGCCATAGGCATCCAAAGGGATTTTGGTGAGTTTTTTTAAATCCCCTGACAAGTGGGTCGTGTTTTCTTAAAATCTTGTTTAGTAAATTCTAAGGTTTTATTAACCAAAAGTATGTGATATTAACTCTTGAACCTTCATCCACGATAAATTTTCTTATTAGGGTGACCACCTAAAGAACACTAATAAGGAGAGGTGGGCCACTTTGGATCATAATAGGGTTTCATCATTTACCATGTTGTCCTCTAGAAATTCTATGGAGAGTTTCTTGTTATACCAAGGAGGAGTCATTCTATCTACAATGTTGATTAAATAAGGAGATGATTGAAGAGAAGGATCTTCCTCAATAGTTGGTGAAGAATCTTCTAGATATTTTAGTTATTTAGGTTGAATTTATAATGTTGAGGAGAGGTTTTCATATGTTACATTAATGAGATCTTGCAAGGTATAAAGTTGATTTCATCAATAAATTTCCATGATTTCCTTTGATAAGATACATAACGGTATGTAGATTGAGAATAATCATACGTGTTTGAGCATTTTACAGTAGTGAAAATTTGATTGAAAGGAAGAGGGACTTTTTATGAGGTGTAGGAATAGGTGTATAAGGATAAGGCTCCAGTGGTAGAGTAGGGTCGTTAGAGATAGGCTTGTCCTAGGAAGAATCCTTAAGCATCATCTCAGCTTGAGAAGGATTTTTATCTTTCGGACTAGATATTTGTATGTACGATTTCATCGATAATTGAATTTGTCCATTCACACATCGAGAAACAATTAGGTTATGAATGTAGCATCCCTCGGGGTGCTCACAAATTTATTCATGGGGAATTTTTAGGGTTCCAAATTGTTTTAGTGTTTTGTTATTGATTTTTGTTATGAGCTTAAACAAGATAATTATATTTATCATAACATTCTTGAATGAAAGATTGAAATTAAATGTTAGGACCAAAGAAGAATTCAAATGTGGCTTTATGAAGATCACAACAATTTTCATGAGAATGTTCCACATTGGTATGCCAAGAAAAAAATTAGTTGGGGTCATACGAGAAAAGTAGTGGTTTAAAAGGATCAACATGAATAATATTAGGCGTAGGCATGATTTTTTCTAATTCTTGGTAGCTCAAAGGTAAATGATGAGGTGATTGAAATAATTGGAATAGAAGAGGAAGAAGCAACCTTAAAAGAGGTTTGAGAAGGATTGATTGCGTTATATGAAAATTAAAGGGGATTTTCGAGATGTGTTGGGAGGTGTCTCGAAGACTCTCACAAGTTATTCCTACCACTTGGCTTATTCAAAATAATTCCCAAAGTATCAAGGAGAAGAACTAAACCTTGTAGTTTAGAGTGAGATTCAAGGCTCAAAGAAATAAATATAAAATATGTTGTTCATCGAGCGTACGGTTAGACTTGTTTCCCATGATTTTCCATCTCTTTATCAAATCCTAATGGTCTCATTAGAACATTTTTCATGTTAAAAAAATTAAGAAGATTTTTGGGAAGTTTTATTTGTTAGAACTATTTCATTAGAGGATTAGCTAAAAAAATTAATTTAGTGATTGAGTGTTGAGTAAGTTGATTGTACCATTTGAAAGCATCACTGTGAGGGTTTTAATGAGTAGTTTGGAAACCACATAAATATTAGTTTGAATCCATTCTTTGTAGATGTTTCCAAAATCTTTAAGATGAAGAGTGGGATCAATTATCTCTTCATAAGAGAGAGATGGATATATACCCTCTATATCCATCAAAGATGTAAGTATCGAAGGGTTCATTCTTTGAAGTTTGAAGAGCCTTGTTGTAAGTGGGAGGTTGGGAAATTATGTTCCCAATGTTTCTAAAGGTGATGTAGGTGCATAAATAGGTTGATTATGTCATAAAAATGACTAGAGAATTTTAAGAAGCCATTTGTAATATTTTCTTTTGAATTTAGATTACATTTTTATTTTTGTTGATTGCATTTGAGCCATTTGCCCCAACAATTGAACCATTGCGAGATTGATATCAATTGGAGGAGAGTGGATGGGAGAAGGATGATATGTAGATGGTTTTAAAAAATAACTAGGAGGAGGATTAAGGCTAGGGGGAATTTTGTGACTAGAAGAATGGTCCCTAATGAAGTTATTAAAGAGGGTATTAGGATATTTATTTAAAGGATAAAAATTGGTTATATGACTTGTTAGCTCCATAATTATCTTGATTCGAGATACTTAGATAAGGGAGTTATCCTTGTCAAGAGTGAGTACACCCCCAATATCCAAATTCCATAAGAGATCCCTAGGATCTAACTCACCTATTTGGACAATATTGCATTTAATGGTTAGTGTTGGTTGTGATTGATAAATGCACAATATGAATGATTAGAATTAGTGATATATTTAAAAGGGAGAAAGGATAATACCATATAAAATCTCAATGAGTTGATGATCGCTAAAAAACCCCTAAAAAGTGATGAACTGGTCATGATATGTTTATAGTGATATTTTGAAAATTTTGGGAATATTTATGCATGATTTTGAGAATGATAGAAAATGTGAATAAGACTCAATCAAAATCTATAGAGAGTAAGATTCATGTTGGGTGCACCAAAGTGTATGCAAATAAAGAGTTCCCCCAAAAAAATTCCTCTTTTCTCTCTATAATGGGGGTATTCTAGACTAGGATAACAAAGATGGTCACACTAAATATGCACACCTTAGATTGTAAATTTATGTAGATGTGGAACTAGGAAGGCATTACTCCACTCTCTATAAATGGTATATGGTTCTAGAGCCTAGACTGTAATAGGAAAGTGACTCTAACTAGCTCATGATTGAAAAATGATGATAACGAGGTTGTAAATATGATTATAATTAGTATTAATGAGATAAGAGTTCCAAGAGGTTACTAGACAAGATTCAAAAGGATTATAAGAGATTACGAAGCAATATCAAGAGTTTTGTAAGGTAAGAAGCAATAGATAAATGATGCACGATAAATAAGAGATATGATACCTTGTTTTAATCTATGCATGTCCACATCCACAACATCTAAATATAAATTGAAAGTAAAGTAATAATGGAGGTTAGATACTTACCTGCATGAAGGCACCATTAACGAATTAACTTCCTCCCGGTGGTTGACATCACCTTATGAGAGAGAGAGAAAGAGAGATTTGATATGGGGGATCATAGATGAATAATAAGTCCTAAGAATACCCTTGATAAAAGACTCTAATGAATTGAAAAGCTTGGTATATTATGACAAGTGATACTCTTATGCTTGTAAATCCTAAATATCTAATGCTCGAGTGTGGACTCCAAAAAAGACAAATATGACCAACTTCAATACCTTCTAAGCTTTTAGGTTAGATTGCAAAACATTATAAAACCAAATGTGTGGTGCATGAGATGTGGAATGAATGACCAACAATCTAGCATAAATATCTTGATAATAGCATTAACATTTTGTGCTAGCTAATGGTATCAATTGTTGTTGACTTCATTGGTATGAAAAAACTTAACTTGACATCATTGACCATGATTGATGTCATCTAAGAGATAAATGAAAGCATGGGAAATCCAAGGAAGGGGGTCAAAGTGAAAAAAATATACTTTAGAGTGTTGAGGGAGATAATGAATAAGGCATGAGTGTGCTAAATGTAGGTGTAATAGTGAATATAAGGAGATAACAAGGTGACATTGCAAGAAGATTGTAAAGGGTGTGAAAACATGTAAAATATATGATATAATTGAACTACACATAAAATATCTCTCACAAGAACCACTATTGACCACCCTAATGCAACTCGAAGGATGCATTTAACAATTTTACATTACTCACCACTCCCAACAATATCCCTACATACATCACTTCATGGAAGCTAATGTGTTGATGATTCCTGCAGCGAACAAAATTTAGTAAAGTGAAGAACTATGAGTATATAATATTTACCAAAAGATGCATTAAAAATGGCAAGTTTTGCCATCACTAATCTACATCAAATTGGATATAATTATTGGTATTCTATTTTTATGTGAAGGTTTTCCAAGTCTCTATTTATCTTTCATGATTATAAAGGTTAGTTGTCATCATGATGATTAGATGACACCATGAAGTAAGGCATGATAGTGTGATGTTTGTGTAAATGATAAAATGACTTGTATAAAAATGTAGCCATTAAAACTACGTGAACACTAAGGCTTTGATACCTTTTTGTGTTATAGCAATATATTTATGAATAATGTAATGGTATTGTATTTAGAATATACCACGTGTTATGTAATGTATGGATGACTACTTTTGCTTTTTGGATTGAGATTTTTGGGGTTTTCTAAAATGATATTTAGATATAATTCCTCCATACAATCATGTTTTGACTATCATAGAGATATATTTCTTGTTTTCTCCATTAGTTGCATTTTTTCCATGTGCCTAGAGAATTCATGAATTACATTATAGGATAATGAATATTTTTTTGAGTATGTGAATGTAATCCTCATAATCTTGTTAGGTCTCCTTAGTTCAAGTATTTATTGACACTTGACACATAAAATACCCTCCACATGATTAATCTCATCTTAGTCCCTATAATTAAACTAAATTGATTACATATTAACCTTAATGATATGATTAAAGGTTGATTCATTGATGGTACAATTATCATCATCAACACCATCAATAAGCAAAATCGTCTAGCGATTCTATCCAAAACACTCCAACAATAAAAATTTCTTATGTTTATCTTATTTCCACTTCTTATTCATCCTTAATGTGAAATTACATGGAGTTGTATAAAATCAAGGGTCTTTTCTCTAGCATTTGTCTATTTAAAATCACTATCCTTTCTTTACTCAATTATAGCAATCAATATTTATATTTGTGTCAATGCATAAGGGTAAACATAGGGGATGAACTTTACGTTTGCATTTACATTTGTGTGATCACTAGGAGAACTACATGGAGTTTGAGCCCCTCATTTGGATAATGTAGTCCAGAGATTGTTAAAAAAACCAAAGGGGTGACCACAAGGGAATTATAAATCCACCACACATAAAATCCTTCTTTATTATCTAATCACGTACTTGAAGTGCTAGTGCAAGAGATTATGGTTTTGATTATTATAAGCAAGTGCGTGAAAATTTTGGAAGGAGTGAAGGTACATGAAACTAATAAAGATAGTGACGAAACAACCCATAATGAAATAGAATTGAAAAACAATGCTAGAGACTAAGCACTAAGTAGGACATAAACACTTAACACTAGTGACTAGTTTGGAGCTAGTTTCGCCAAGGTTTTAAGACTACATTGCAAAGACAAAAAAACTCAACCTTAATATTACCCATTTGAACTAATTCCATGTCCAATTTGGAGCTAGTGTCCACCAAGGTCTCAAGACTCCACATCAAATAAAAAGCACACTCAACCCTAATATTACCTATTTGAACCGATTCCATATCCAGATCAACCTGTAAAACATTAAAAAAGCTAAGTTGACTCGTCATCTTGTATTTTATCATGTGTCCTAATTGAATATCATTTCTTTATAACATTTACATGTACTAGCAGATCTGAATGTTGGAGCATTTATATACAAAATCTAATAGTACAATAGTTTCAAGTTTCAATGTATTTATGATTAAAAACATGCCAATCAATCATAGTATCAATTCATTAGTGAAAAAATCCTTAAAATTCCCTATTTATTTCCAAAGAGGGGTATCTCCTCCATGAATATGACTAGAAGTTTTCATAAATTTTTGAACTCAAACAAATATCCCAAGTTAACTTCTAAGAAATCATATCCCTACATGAACATATAAAATTCAGATGTGATATCCTAAAGGAAGGTTCCCCATTGTGAATATTCTCTCCTCCTTCATGTTATCTAAGTATTTGGTTATGACCATTTGGCTAAAAATTTAGACAAATTTGAGTATAATATCCAACATTGTTCTTTCCTTACACACGTAACCTTCATCCAAGCCATGAAGTATTCATCCAAGCTACAAAGTAGTCATCTATTATTTTAGGGATTTTGATCCAAAGCTTATTGGTTTTGGGATTAAAGGACAAAATAACAATTGTGATAGATGTAAATAGTAAAACTATCTCTGAAAAGAGATGTATATTGCTCAAAAGATTGTGATTACAATAGTTATCTCTGTAAGGAGATGTGTGTTCTTCCCTTGCGGGTTAAATATAATTATATACTAATTTTAGAAATATGAAGAGACATCTAGAAGAATTTTTAAGGTCATCAATATTGAGGGAGACAAGGCGAGTTCACCTTCCATGAATTACATATACGAATTTTTGCAAAATTACTATTTTTAGACAACACTACAAAAATTGCATTTTGAGGCCTTTAGAAGTGGATTTTGGGGGTCAAAATTTTCCAAACAAATTTTAGCACCCTTTCACCATATTCTACACATTTCAATTTTTACGGCATATTTTGAATGGAGTCAATCAAAGCTATGGTGCAAAAGTTATGACTCCCAAAATTTGCCCCACTAGAATTGTTGCATGGGTTATTATCGGATTAGGTTCATTTAGTATTCCATGACTTCTTACAACCGCAATATACTATATGACTTCCATGATCGTATATTTAAAGTAAAATCCAATAAAGAACCTTACAAAATACTTCCACCCTTGGTCTTTATACTTCTCTGTTTGCAAGTTCGGAGAATGACATATCATCAATGCTTTCTTGGAATAAAAGTTTCAATATTTTGAGTTAGTTAAAATTAAGAAGATAATCACAAAAAGATAAAGTGAATGGTTAGTTAATTGTGGGTGTGTGTCATATGTAAGTGAATTAGGGATATCAAAGAAAAATTAATGTCAAAGTGGCTCAAAGTTGTTGATGAGGTTTTGAATAAAGAAAAACTTTAAATGTGATAATGAGAATAGGCTAAAGGGTAGAAAATATGAATACACCATTGTAAACACATTGAACTCACAAATAAAATGAGTTGTAGTGAAATCAAGGGAAGATAAAAAAATTTGGGTTGTGAGAAGGAGAGATGGAAGCACAAAGGTTCTAAGTAAACATGGAATTTTAAAATCTATGTTCAAAAAAAAACATGAGATCCTACTCACCAGATCCGGTGGGGAATTCTCAATTATTCCATATAAGGTTGGACATTCCTATGACACACAAAATTATATACACTCCAAGTTGGTCAAGATTGATCCTTCTTGAATGGAGGAAAATATAAACATACCAATATAATTCAACCTTATAACACAAAACGAGGAATTAATAAGAATGCAAAGGTGACACCTCAAATGAATTTGGATGTTTGGAGAACATTTCCTTTTTCATACTTGTAGAGAATATGATAAAAACCTAAGTTGATTATACAATCGCACGATATGTCTAACAGACCTCTACTAGAGCAACAAGGAAGTGTTGGAGAGAGTGACAAACCTAATGCGAGAGGGACATTGTGTGCATAAATATCATTATCACCAATTTTTGATCGCGCAAAATTGTCAAAAATAATTAAATAATTAAAAATTAGAAAATTTTGAAAAGTATTACTTTGCGTGGTTCATTGGACTCTTTGCGATCGTCTTATTTTTGTGATCGTTTCGGTCTTCGTTTCGTGATTTTCGGGCAAGAACTCTTCCCGCTAGGCTATAAAACGCATTAAAATACATTAAAATAATTAATTAATATTTAATTAATTAATTGCTCCTTGTTTGATTAAATTAATTTTTTTAAAATCACTTAAGGAGTATTTAATTAAATAAATATAAATTAAAGTTCATTCGACAAGTTTTAGTCTTAGGGAAGTAAGCTTTTGTTTCCAATCACGGGTTGGCTTCCCGAACCTAGATTTCCACTTTCTGGCAATTTCCTTCAAATTTTCCGCACGTGGGTTTTCTTACGCCAATTGCCAAATCATGGATTGGAAAGCGGGCATAAAATTCCCCAATTTCCCACATGGGGAAATTGGACGGGATGCCAACCCATTTTGCCATTCCGTTGGCAATTGTCGTTAATTTTTCCCATTTCCCACAGCGGTTAAGCCACTACCCGGGATGAGAGGAAGTTGAATTAATCCTCGTAACTTCCTCCATCAAACCCGGTGGAAAAAGTCAGAAGCTTCTTTTTCTTCAGGAAGACATAATATTTTGTTAACATTATGCAAGAGAAACCCACGCCATTGTGAGCAAAAGAAATTAATCACAGCAAAAAGACTAAAGGCAAATACATGCGCATTGGTTGAAGGAAAAGACAGGAAGAGATAAAGAACAGTTTTAAAAGGCCACGCCTGGCAATGAGAAAGGAACAGTTTTTAAAACACAGGAAATAAATACAGTCCAAACGTTTTTGAGGGGGCGCCTGATATATGTGGACAGTTTTTAATAAAAAGGAGCTTTGTTTTCAGCCGCCCAGCATTGAAGACACCCACGCATTTGTTTTAACCTACGCACCAGCCAACAAACAAAAACATACACTTGCCATACATCTGTTGCAGCATTTGATGGAGCGCAGACAAGCATTCGTGATTTTGGGCGAAGTTTAGGAAGATCTGGAGCATATTTAATGCAGGTGCACGACGGAGGCAGTGCGTGACGGAGCAGTGCAAAGCGCGATCCATACTCGAAGAACATCATCGATTGAAGATCCTGCACAATCAATCTGTTTGCATTATTATAGGATTGCTGTAGCTTTTTTTTTTTTTTTAAAAAAGTGAGCCGAAGGGAAAGCATGGCGATGGGCAAGTATGTTTGAAAAACTGAATTGTTTTTGTGACTTGTTATATTCTGCATTTTCATCGGCCTTCAGGAAGAATGCGTGATGCATACGGATTAATATGAGAAAACGTACAGATTAATTGCTAAAGCTGCAACAAATGAAGGTCACAAATAGTAAACGTCATGCATTTGTAGGCTCT
The DNA here is from genome assembly GCA_018340775.1 of Taxus wallichiana var. yunnanensis. NCBI lineage: Eukaryota > Viridiplantae > Streptophyta > Pinopsida > Cupressales > Taxaceae > Taxus > Taxus wallichiana. The sequence continues at coordinate 194,221,961 of CM031239.1, forward strand.
TCTTTATTCTCGAACTCTTATACATAGCAAGTTGCGTATTGGGTGAAGGAAAAAAGATACAGTCCAAAAGAAGACAAAAGAAAGAATTCATTTCCACGCTGGTCCAAAGTTTTAGTTCCACACAGCCAGAGGTAAAATACATCAAGCCAAAGCCCACACAAGACAAGAAAACCACGCATTCTTTTGGAGGAGACGCCCAGCCAAGGAAGACATCAATAGACAACAAGAGAATAAATTTGTTTTATTTTCCTAAAGCCAGAAGAAAACGCCGAAGAAAGGAAACTCCATTCATGTAGACATTAAGATCGGGAGATTTTAATTGTTATTGTCAGAGTTAGAATTCGAGCTTGGTCTCGATTTGTTTTTATTAACATACTAAAAGTTGTAATTCGAGACAATTATTATTATCATTTTTAAAATAATAATAATAATAATAATATATAATGGGAATATTTTTCTTACATCGACGGGGTGTTGGAGACTGAGACCCAACCCGTTTGCGTTGTTTGGCGTGCTTGAGTCACCTTTGATTAAATTCATAATGGCCAAAAGATCCAAATCTGCAGGGAGATCGAGGAAGCCAGTGGAAAAATCTAATAAATCTACCCCAAATATGAATTCAAGGAATTATTCCTCCCGGCTCCATTAAGTCGGGCGTATGACAACATCACCGATACAAATCGGGTCACATCAACGTGCAACAATTTTGCGAGCAAGTGGCGAAGGCAAAATCATTTTCTCGATAGGCTTTACCACGTGGCCTACCTCAAGCGTGAGCATTCCCTGTCTCGGGCAGTGTCCCGAATTGGTGATTGCTTGTGCAGAGCATTACGATCCTAAGAGACGAGGAATTTATAAAGACAACCATGAGCCTTTCCTCTTAATCACACCTGAACACATTGAGGAGTTGCTCGGGATACGACTTTCCTGAGAATGCAGATGTCACTCACCAGTCTGCGCAAGAGTTCTGGGACGAAGAACCCCTAAGATGGAGCAAAATGGTTAACAACAATTGGTTGGTAACCAAGAGACCTCAGATTGATAGGCTCCCGAAAAGAAGCTGTACGCGTTGAGTTCGTGGAAGAGATTGGAGATATGATCACTTTCCTAAGTCGAGTTTTGGTTTACCTTCTCGCAAGGGTCTTCCACCCATGGATGTACCGGTTTATCTCGTATCATCCTAGCAAGAAGGAGTTTGTGGACTGGGCCACCATCATCAGCAACACCATTCACAAGCAATTGATAGAAGTCAAAATGATTGGATGCTTCTACATGACCTCATATCTGACCTATGCAGTAGCACGAAGAAAGCTATTTTCGGGACTTGAAACGAGAGGAGTCCTGGGGTCATCAAACAACGATTTTTCACTATTACCCTCAGCTCAGCTTCAAAAATAGTTCTCACCATTTTAGAAGAGTCAACGATGCATTCACCTTCCGCGTGATCCGGAACTTGAATCGAAATACCGAGGAAAGGTTTTCCAAAGAAGCCATGAGTGTCATTTCCCAATGGGGAACTGGTTTATAAATTTTCATCTTTTTCCTACATTCGTGTGAGTGGCTTTTCTTTGGGACCCCGTGGAAACTTCCCCAAGTACGTCAACGATAAGTGGGCATTAATGGAGTTAGCGCGACAATTGTTCCAAGTTCATCGCTTACTTAGTGACAAGCTTGTCAGAATTCATTTCCCGATCCAAATCGGGAATACCAATGCCCAAATTTATTCGATTGCACAACTAATGGAAAAGGAGTTTGCTCTCATAACCATCCATCCATATGTGAAGAGAGCCGGTTCGATATCAATTGTTATATGTAAATGATTATGGGAGTGAAGTATCAACATAATCCTACCATGGAGGATTTTTGGGCTGCTTGCTCGGATGAACATGAGGTAAGGAGATGGGAGTACTCTCGCCTAACACTTGCTCAAATCAAGGCCTTCCACATCCGGAGTCCTCCCGATTCATTCATAACCGATGATGAGGATGTCGTCGATCCCTCGTATGATGCCATTGCCTTCACACCATTGCCTCAAATCGACTGGACCAAAAGAGATGAATTTTCTCTCGATGGCAAGAACCAACCAATTATCGAAAGAAGCATATCTTGGTATGATAGGGAGCTTGCCAAATTTCAATCAATTCCGGATCACGTTTCAGAATCACAAAAATTGCCTATATCAGGACACCTCCATTTGACCAAGGTTTCTTCTCGATCAACTTCGTTACCATCCAATCATACACGACATACAAGAAAAGAATGGTTGCCAAAATCCACTTCGCCGAGCAACGTGTCACGAGGAGAGAGATCCAAAGATCCAAACCCTGAAGAAGGAAAGGAGCGCATGTCCTGGATTTTCTACCTCGAGTAGAGATTCTTCCACTTACATCATTAATAGCACTCATACGCTGGTAGCAAATGATCCTCAGCCATGCTTCAAACAAACACCCACTCAAGTGTAAGTAATTCAAATATCAAATACTTCGGAGCACGTAGTTCATGAAGGGATTTCCCAAAATCTCCCGAATGATCAGGAAGTGGACATTGAGGTTGTGTCTCCTCAAATCGAGGCCGTTGATAGGATTCATGAAGGATCTCATGATGTCGAGGATAATGAGGATATTGATTCGAGCTCCGGGATTCTATATGTTGAGATAGTAAATGAAAATCATTCTTGGGTTGATTCGAAGTGAAGAAAAGGAAGAGAGTTGTCAAGCCAATCGACATTGATTTTGATGCCCTTTTCAAACTATCGAATGACGCCATTCGAAGAAGCCTAAGGTACTTTCTCGAATAATGGTGGATAATGATGGAAACAAGTTTGCGAGACCTTGCCATTCCACGAGTGGATAAAGAGCGTAATGCTATGGCCAACCGACTATGAAGTTTCAGGACTAGGACTTGGGAGATCCACGTTAGAAAGTGACATGGCAATGGCTCGAGATTCAATTGATATCGTGCTAAAAAGATTGGAGAAATACAAGTCCCAAAATTCTCGGCTCAAGGTGAAAAGAGTCAATTGGTGGAGATGTTCGGCATTTGATAAATCGCATATCATCCACCTTCCCAATACCTGATGCGGTGGCTGCCCCAGATGAAGAGACTCTTAATTTGTCAAAGGAAATAAACACGTTGGGCCATGTCACTAAAACTTGGCTTTCGGAGATTCTTGTTTTGGGCGGGGAGCGATCAAGACCAGCAGATTAAGCTTCATGAAGATATCAGTGTATATCTGGATCCAATTCTTTCTTTCAAAGAAACTTTTGTTTCTACTATATCAAATTTGGATGAGATATTGCCCAGTCTGCAGGAGATGACAAGTATGGAATCTTCAGTGTTGGCTATTGAAGGGATTCTCGAATTTGAACATCGAGGGACACGTTTTCTCTGGTGTCTACATCTCAAATCGAGAAAGACACTTCTTGTGGATTCTATGATCCATTATGACAACATGTGCAATGAAGTTTTCGCTTCACTTTCCTTGATCCAGGATTTCATAGCTGAGATTCCTTGCAACCTAGTAAATGAGCATAATCAAAGGTGTTCATCGAGAGCAGGTGGAAGAACAATTTTCATGATTGTTCAAAGACATGTACACTCCACCAACAATTTCTCGTTGTTTTCCATGGAGTGGTGTATCAAATTGAAGAACTTGTTTGAGAATGCTCAGTCTAAAATTATTAATTTAAATGATATGCCAAGTAGAATTCTTGAATTGCAGGTATTTTGTGAGGCTATTCTTCGGCCAAGTGAACCTCCAGAAGAAGAAAATATGTTTGAAACTTTGGGAAGGTTTAGATCCTTTCAACTGGCAAAAGCAGTGAGATCCTAATTTCACCGGCGGTGTAGGGAGTTGATTTTCTTGATATCTAGTGAATTGGGAGAGTCCATTTCTCATACGTTTGAGATAGGCGGACCCCGTTTCAATGGATAAGGCACTGGTTATTATTGTATATTTTAAAAGGTGTTGTTATTTGGGAAACATTGGATATTTTTAGTAATTTCTATTTTTGGGTTGTATTTAATAAAGTTGGTTAGGAAAAGTCAAAGGTCACTTAAGTGCCTTATTTAATGATCATGTAAAACCCTAACTACTTTGTAACCAACTTTTGGGTTATAAAAGGAAGTCAGGGGCTCATTTGTAAGGGTGACTTTGAGAGAGGAGAAGAAGATACTTTTGTGCAAGCTTTGTTTCAAGAAGAAACTTTGTGTTCTTTGTGAAAAACATTTTGGAGTTAATAGAATAAGAACTTTGTGTCTCATTCATTGTCTCTTGTAACATTTGGTGTTCTTATGTTCATTAGATGTTAGGTGTTTGAATCTTGCATGCAAATATTATCTTTGATCTTATTGTCAACATTAGTAATCAGTTGTTCTAGTTCACAGTGATCAAGCTCTGACTATCTACTTGCTCATGTGTGTTCCCTTTTACATGTTCTTGTTTGGCTAACTCAAACTCCGTTTTATTTGTGTTGGTTATTCATCTTTTCTCTTCATGCAATATTAGGCTTTGTTTTTACCTAACTCTTGCATGTTCTTTCAGTCCATTCCATTCCACTCCTTTCTTTCATTTCATTCTATCTCCTTCATTCACTTTTCTTCCATTGATGATTCCAAAACACCCCCACATACTGATTTTGAATGTACGAGATGTAAATCTGATTTTGGTTTTCAATAAAGGCAGCCTCACCTTCATTGAGGAGGGACTTCGTTCCCACCTTTGTTGCATGTCATTTGCATGTGTGCAAATCCATATGCTAACAATGTCTTAGACAAAAAGGGGTTGCAATAGGAAAAACCATAACACGATTTCTTGGAACTATGCTCACCAAATGGGGGTTGAAATTTTAACTAGAAATAACTTTGTCCTTAGATATGTAACGAAGGATGCGGCCTAGAAAACATACCACAAAAACTAGAAGGATATATTGTGTGCCCAAAGTGCTACAATAGCCTATGATATGGTCTCCACCACATTAAAGTATAACTTGCATGATATTTTTATAAAAGAATTCAAATATCACATAAAACACATGAGAGTGGAGAAACGTGATTTATGGATCTCGATTTCATGCTTATGAATGTACTTCACTAATACAATACTAGGAAAAGATGGACTTGCATAATGTCAATGAACCACATAGTGAACAAATTGAAAGCTATATGGACATAATAAAGAGGGTTGAAGTGGTGACATGGGTCCTCCATTAGGGGAGAAAGCATTAAAAGGATGGCTGCGAAGGTGCCAATTTTAAGAACAAATAGTGCAAAAATATGAGGAGGTGATTTTTGTGGTAGATATAGATAATATATTTATCCAACCCTTGACTATGTAAACTACTATAGTCATATCCTTACTATATGAATTCACAAATGAATGAAAAGACAATATCATTTCCACCATCCAAAAAATCCCAACAAACCCAAATAGGATAATATTTAGACCACCGAGCATGGATGAAGTGTTATCTAATACATGGTGGCGGTATGGAGGGCTACTAAGAGAAGTACCTATTATGGGAGACATAGGAGGTGGGTTGATGGACCAATACAAATACAACATCCACGCATCCAAGAAATAGACGGTAGAGATGAGGAAGATGTATTAAGTTTAGGGATAAGGGTAAGTGCACGAAGTTGGTGGAGAATTCCGTGGACATAAAAACCTGAAATTCAGGAACCACGATCGTGGTTCCTAAATTTCAGGTTCAGAAACAACCGAACCTAAAACTATGATCGCGGTTTATAACCGCGAGCGAGGAACTCCGAGACAAAAAAAAAAAAAGCAATCCTCTGCGAGTCCTTATTTTCCCCATTTTTCATTTCAAACCGCGATTTCTCCTAGACGTTTTTCACTCGAGCTTTGAATACCACCTCAAAATTGCTCATCAAACTTCTGGATCGTGATAGATTCAACCATGCCGCCAAGACGAGGAGGTAAGCCCTCGATTTTAATCATTTTTTTACATTTTAGGTTTTTTTGCATTTTCATAGGTTTTTTGAAATGTTTGTTTATGTATACAATTTTCTTATTTTTTCAATTGGTTGGCAAGCTCGAAATCGTGTAAACCGTCAAAACATTCCTCAAACCCTCCGAACATTCCTCAAAACCATCCTCCAAACATAGATCCGCCTCATGTGGCTCCTTTTGTCCCCACTGAACCAACAAATATCATTGGAAGAATCTGAGAAAATAAAATTGTCATTGAGAACCTTATTCAGACTATAAGACAAAATCATGCCACAAATCCATCCCGCATGACTTTAGCCAACACATTGCAAACATTGATTAGCAAAGTGTATGTTTGATTTAAAATTAAAAAACCATGTCCCAGAGCACTACATGGTACAATTGTTAAGCAAACCTATTCCATTAAGTAAAACCATGCTAGGTGAACTACAAAAGGGCAATACACGTAATTACTTTTTTTCTTTTAAAGCTAACACTCATCTGTTGCATATCAACTAATGCGAACATTGATAGAAATAAGCGAGGTAGAGTTCATCTTGAACTATATGAATATAACGTTACTTATGGTGCAACATTGCATGGTACAATTGTTAAGAAATTAAGGGAATCAATAGATATACACACCTTATCTCTTTATAATTTGGTGCTATATGCCAATCAACTAAAAAGTTAAACATTCAATTTGATTATCGTTTAAAGTAGATTCACTTCTCTCTTTCATTTTCATTGTTTGTCTCTTTCTTCTTGGACTTACCATCCTCTCTTTCCTTTTATTTGCTTGTATGTATTCAAGACTTCTTTCTTTCTCCTTCTTATTTTGCCATTGTTCATTCTTTTTTCTCTTGACTTGTCTCTTGTTGCTTTGAATATCTTGTCATAAATATCTCCTCAAACCTTTGTATTTCCTCGTGTACAACAAGTATTCACTCTCTCCTTCACTTTCTTTATGTATTGATCACATCCATTACATGCTTGCCTCAAACTGAAATTTGACCTTTTTCGCCACTTTCCTCTTGTTTCCCATTTCATATTGAATGAGTACCTATTTATTCTCTAAGCATTTCATTTTGCACTTCCTTTCTCCTCCATTCTTCTTCTTTCGTGCTATGTTCTCCATTATGAGAATTCTTTTCTCTTCTTCATGTTTCTCATGCATGGAAACTATTTTCATCTTATTCCTTCATAGCCTCTCACTTATTTGTTTCCTTCACTTCTTTTAGCATTCTTCATAAGTGACTTGATTGGCCACTTCACTCTTCTTCTAAAATTCCATCCAAATATGCAAACTTGAAGCTACTTGCCTTAGCATTTTATTGATAATCTTATTCATATGTTCACATGCTCACCATACTATTAGAAACAATGAATAAATGCATTTCATTCCTTTAACACGACTTATCTTTACTCACCACTTTTCACAAGTTCTTGCTTCACTAACAATTATGGCTCATTTAATTTCAACTCCATTTAGTATTCTTGAATTTTATTCAAATACTTAATCCACTATTAGAATAACAAGGGAATGCTTTATTCTTGTGAATCTTCAAATCATGATAATTAGGGTATTAGATACCCATTAAGGGATGAAAAGTATGTAAAAGTTTCAAGGTAGCCAAGAGCATGACCATATTACAATGCAAACATAATGAGCATGTAAGCACATAGCTGGGGAAGCAGAGGATGGAGAGAGATCACCACAACAACATAGCTCAAGAGAGAAAATCAAGGACAATGATGAAGCACCTAAGAGGACAGAGGCAAGTCCAAAGAGAACAAGAGAGATGGAAGGTAAACAAGTGACATTGAATGTTTTGAGTCCTAGGAAATGAACGGAGGCGAGGAGTGAGAATTCATGCCTCAGGATGTTGTGGCACCGAACTGAATGTGTCGACACATCCGGTGGCTAGGTGAATGCTAGAGAAGGCATTGTTTTGGTGCGTGACAAGGTCGTTGCTTCCGGGCTACTTCGCTCGGGCGTAGTCCCTTAAGAGCCCTGAGACCAAAATATCGTTCAACTTCAATAGGTGACTACTCGGACTGTGGCACCTAAAGACACCTCGTCGATACGACACCTCGGCATAAGGACCTTCTACGATAGCCTCTCTTAGTTTTTTCCTTCCCGGATCGATGCTCGCTGCCCTATTGTTTGCAAATGCGTGAAATAGTGCAATTTGATCTAGTGTAAGATTGTCAAATGCTATATTTTGCAAACGATGGGTTATGGCACCAAACCGAATGTGCTGACACATTCAGGTGGATAGGTGAACGCTAGAGGAGGTGGTGTTTCGGTGTGCGACATAAGTCGTTGCTTGTGGCTACTTTGTTCGGGCGTAGTCCCTTAAGAGCCCCGAGACCAAACTATTGTTCAACTTCGACGGTGACTACTCAAACTCGGTGGCACCTAGAGATGCCTCATCTAATCCAACACTTTGGCGTAGGGACCCTCTATAATAGTCTCTCTCAGTTTTTTCCTTCCCAGATCGGTGCTCTCGCTGCCCTTTATTGTTTGCAAACGCATGAAATAATACAGATTCGAGATAGTGTAAGGTTGTTAAATGCTATATTTTATAAAAGCAGTGGGTCATGGCACCAAACCTAGTGTCTTGACACATCTCGGTGGCTACGTGAATGCTAAAGGAGGTGGTTTTTAGTGCGCAACAAGGTCGTTGCTCCGGCTACTTCTTCGTTCGGGCGTAGTCCCTTAAGAGCCCCGAGACCAAAATATCGTTCAACTTCGACGGGTAACTACTCGGACTTCGTGGCACCTAGATATGCCTCGCCTAATCGACACCTCGATGTAAGGACCCTATATAATATCCTCTCTCAATTTTTTTCCTTCCAGATTAGTGCTCTCGCTGCCCTATTGTTTTTGCAAACGAGCGAAATAATGCGATTCGAGCAGTGTAAGGTTGTCAAATGCTATATTTTGCAAATGTTGGGTCGTGGCACCAAACCGACTATGCCAACATGTCCGGTGGCGGTGAATGCTAGAGGAGGTGGTGTTTCGGTCTTGTGACAAGTTGCAGTGTTGCTTCGGGCTACTTCTTTCGGGCGTAGTCCCTTAAGAGCCCTGAGACCAAAATATCATTCAACTTTGACGGGTGACTACTCAAACTCCATGGCACCTAGAGACACCTCATCTAATCTGACACCTCGGTGTAGAGACCCTCTACAATATCCTCTCTCGATTTTTTCCTTCCTAGATCGGTGCTCTCGTTGCCTATAGTTTGCAAACACGCGAAATAGTGTAGTTCGAGCCGGTGTAAGGTTGTCAAACGTTATATTTTACAAACAAGTGGGTCATGGCACGAACCAAATGTTCTAACACATCTGGGTGGCCAGGTGAATGCTAGAAGAGGTGATGTTTTGGTGTGTGACAAGGTCGTTGCTTCCAGGCTACTTCGTTCGGGCGTAGTCCCTTAAGAGCCATGAGACCAAAATATCGTTCAACTTCGATGGGTGACTACTCGGACTCCGTGGCACCTAAAAATGTCTCGTCTGATCCAACACCTTGGTGTAGGGACCCTCTACAATAGCCTCTCTCAGTTTTTTCCTTCCCATATCGGTGCTCTCGCTGCCCTATTGTTTGCAAATGCGTGAAATAGTGCAGTTAGAGCCAGTGGAAGGTTGTCAAATGCTATAGTTTGCAAACGGTGGGTCGTGGCACTGAACTGAATGTGCTGACACATCCGGGTGGCCAAGTGAACACCATAGGAGGTGGTGTTTTGGTGCGCAACAAGGTCGTTGCTTATGGGCTACTTCGTTCGAGCGTAGTCCCTTAAGAGCCATAAGACCAAAATATCGTTCAACTTCGACGGGTAACTACTCCGACTCCATGGAACCTAGAGATCATCTAATCCGACACCTTGGCATAGCTACCATATACAATAGCCTCTCTTAGTTTTTTCCTTCCCAGATCGGTGCTCTCACTGCCCTATTGTTTGCAAACGCGCGAAATAGTGCAGTTCGAGCCAGTGTAAGGTTGTCAAACGCTATATTTTGTAAACGGTGGGTTGTGGCACCAAACCAAATGTCTGACACATTTGGGTGGCCAAGTGAATTCTAGAGGAGGTGGTGTTTCGGTGCGTGACAAGGTTGTTGCTTTCGGGCTACTTCGTTCGGGCGTAGTCCCTTAAGAGCCCTAAGACCAAAATATCATTCAACTTCAATAGGTGACTACTCGGACTCCGTGGCACCTAGAGATGTCTCGTCTAATCTGAAACCTCAGTGTAGGGACCCTCTACAATATCCTCTCTCAGTTTTTTCCTTCCAAATCGGTGCTCTCGCTGCCCTATTGTTTGCAAACGCGTGAAATAGTGCGGTTCGAGCAGTGCAAGGTTACAAACGCTATATTTTACAAACGGTGGGTCATGGCACCGAACCAACTATGTTGACATGTCTGGGTGGCCAGGTGAACGCTAGAGGAGGTGGTGTTTTGGTGCGCGACAAGGTCATTGCTTCCAGGCTACTTCGTTCGGGCGTAGTCCCTTAAGAGCCCTGAGACCAAAATATCGTTCAACTTCGACGGGTGACTACTCGGACTCCATGGCACCTAGAGACGTCTCGTCTAATCCAACACCTCGGTGTAAGGACCCTCTACAATAGCCTCTCTTAGTTTTTTCCTTCCCAGATCGGTTCTCTCGTTGCCCTATTGTTTGCAAACGCACGAAATAGTGCAGTTTGAGCTAGTGTAAGGTTGTCAAACGCTATATTTTACAAATGGTGGGTCGTGGCACCAAACCGATTATGCACATGCATAGGTATGGTCTTGTAAACACTTGGAGAGGATTCGTTTCGGTTCTCTAAGCACCAGGTGCTTCTGGGCTACCTCCTCCGGAGCCAAGAACCCCCTCCACAGGTACATAAATCGTTGTTAATTACTTCTCTTTTCTTGTAAAACAATGAAAGCTTCTCTTAGCTTCGAGAATTTAAAATTCTCTAGTAATGATCTTGCCAACCACGTGAAGGTGGAAGCTTTTTCGCACCACTAACCGAAAATAAAAGTGTTAGTCAAAGAAATTTAAGTTTCAAATCAAAACCATACTAGATATATACAAAATACACAAATTTAAAATAAAATATATGAACTTAAATCTAGATCTAGAACTAAAAATTTATATATATCAAAGAAATTATATATACCAAACATGAGCATTGTAAATTCATTCCAATGAACCATCAGGATCGGATCTACTCTGAATAGCGGACAAGGTTGCTTCATGATTTGATTCTCGAACCTTCCAAAGAATCTTGTTATCTAGGCCTTCCTCGATATCTATACAGCTAAATATTTGTCGCTAGAATTAGATGCGAATATAAGAGTATTTTCTTGTGTGTCTTAAAGTCTTCAAACACCCAAACAAAGAAGTTTTTTAATGGATACCATTGAATCCAAGTTCCAAAGAACTACCACTGACCTGTAGGATACTCAATATCTTCGCCATCTATAATAGGAGAAGTTAACTTCTTTCTTTCCTCGATGCAACGACATAAGAAATAGTTTGTTCCTTCTTCATTGTCTTCTGTCGCAATAAATGCAAACACGTCCTACAAAAAACAAAGGTTGAACAACTCAAATTTAAATTACATATTAAAATTTCAATGGACATAACTCAATACAAAAATTAAATATAAATAACCATAAATACCTTGTCGCACCAAAATAATTTTTTTGTCAAAGTCCTTAGATGTTGCAACTTCATCTTCAGAAACAAGTCGTAATGCTTGTGGAGGTTGATAACTAGGAAGCGGAGTTAGAGGCCTACAAATCCATCCATCCACCCATTCTTGTGAATCACACTCAGCAGTGACAAATTTGATACAATATGCACAAAAACATGTTAACTTTCTTGTCCATACGGCCCACGAAGTAGCGTCTAAGCTACAAAATGAGTGCATATCACTGGACCCAGTGAGTGTCATACAATCCTCGTAGTTAGCAATTTGTTATTCCTCTATCAACCAAAAATATCTCATGAATCGCGGAATTTTCTTGAGAACCTCGGGCCATGTTGTCAATACACCATTCCACTATGCTCTTTACATCTTTTAATTTAGCACCATATTTGTACTTCAACTCTTCTCTTGTAAGAGCTCTTTTTACACATGCCCCCGCACCATCATGCTCTCCTTTTCCATGTCCAAGATCGGTGAAACTCCAAATATGTTGCACACCAATCTTGGACGTGCATTCTACTCATCCAATAAAATATTCGTGCATTCTTAAACTAAGATGTGTAATTATCTAACCATATATAATGTTGTTTGAAGTTGATGTCCCTATCAGACAAGTTTCCATAAAATAACTAGAAACACCCTTGCACAAATTTAGTAGAATGAGTACGATCATCACTGATATAAAAGTGGTACTCTCTTAAATTTTTTTGACAATTCTCTATACTATCAGGAGAATGTATAAATGTTATATGCACAAAAATAAAGCAACTTGACTTTGAGTTGTAATATTGCGATTTAACCTCCATTTGTGGTTGTAATGTGTAATTCTCTGCAAAATCGACCACTGAAACAATAGTACCAATAGGAAATGTGTCCTTGCATATCTTGAACTGTTCATCCAACCATCGAGCTCTATGTGTATGCCTAACATACTCATAAACAATTTCATCCTTAAATTTTCTCAAAATTGGAAAACAGGACATTTGTTCTCAGAACTAGCTCACACCGTTTAAACTCTTTTCCATCTTTCAATTTGGTATGCAACTGATTTATATTTATCAAACTCAACTAAATTATGTCCTATTGTACCTTTAATTTGCTCATAGATGCAACTTTCCAATTTAGGTAATCCGCCGCATGTACTACAACTTCCATCTAAACAATCCTAACTATAAAAAAATTGTCTAACTTTTTTTTTTGCACAAAATATAGTAGGAATGAAATCCTGGAAGATATTGGTGGAACTTGAACACCACATTCTCGATAACATAGTTTCGAATGAAAAATAGAAACGAATACGTAAAAATTTAGCATAATGCATCGCAAATTCAACATGTTGCCTATAACAACAAGTGGTGCGAGCGTGATTGATTTTCACATAAAATGGTTTCAACATTTCAAAAAAATATTAACTAATTTTAATTTCCAAATTCTCTTGTTCAAACTTACAAAAAAATTGAATTTGAGTCATATCTAAGAAATGCTTTGAATGTGGTTCACGATTAGTATAACCAACTCTCCGTTTTATAACATCTCTTGTATTAGGTGAAACTCTAGTGTTATCATGCCAAAATTTAATAACAACTTCTCTTATAGCATCAGAATTATTTTTGTCCTTACACGGTGCTCTAGCAGAAAATGCCCAAAAATCGACATTATTGAGTGATTGAAGGATATTACGTCTTTCAATTGCTTTCATTAGAGTTTTTCAATTAACTTGCAACATTCAACTTGTTTGCGTAATCAAACATTATTTTTTTATTGATTCACTTACAACACTAGTAGCAATTACATGACGCACAATATTACTATCCCTAGTGCATCTCTTGACACCAACAATGTGATATGCATCATGAAGGTTTTCAACAATTGTAGAGGTTTGACCATGTATATTAGATGTTATCAATCCTAAGGTGTTTAATGTAGGTCTCATTTTAATCAATTTCATCAAATTAACCAACAACTGACATCTTTGAGAATCATTTAAAATTTCAAAATGATTATCCTAAATTCAAAGTGGCTTTTCTTCGATTTTTCGTTTAAAAGTTTGTCGGACATTGGTTTCAAAATGTTTTCATCAATTTCAATAAAAAAATTAGGTTTCTTACGTAAAATTCTAGGAGGTGTTTTTGTCAAATTTTGCTTGTCTACAGTTTCAACATGAATTTCTTTATTCACATTTTCATTGTCTCCTTCAATTTCAACATTTGCTACATCATGAGTATTTAATTCTTCTTCAACATTGGTAGTAAAAGCTTCTTCATCACGAGTATTTAATTCAACTTCAACATCGATGGTAGAAACATTACCGGTTCTTCGTTCTTACAAATAGTTGGGGTTGAAGATGAACCTCTTCTTGATTCATGAAGATTCCGCATTCGCTCAGCATTTTGAATTTTGTTGGCCTCTAATTCATTTGGTGTTTTTTACTTAATGACTTCTTTTTTTGACTTCGTTTCTTGTCTCCCATGATGTTTTGCTTGGTGATGAGAAAACATGTAGAAAAAGATAGAATTTCATAGTAATTCATACGGTAAGGTCAGAGAGTAAAAATCACATGGTAATTCAGACATTGGGATGTGTGTAAATATGATTTATGAACCACGAGCACACTTTATAAACCGTGATCGTGGTTTATAAAGCGCGCTCGCGGTTTGTGTTAAAAACCGTAATCACGCTTTATAAACCACGATCGCAGATCTATCTGCTGAACCTAAGCCTCAGGAAATCTTTGTTTTTCCCCAACCAAAGCTATGGAAGGTCATTACGAAGTGTAAAAGGTCAAAAAACCTCAAATTTGTTGTTCCAAAGACTCGAACCATGCTAAAAAACTAAAAACATTTCACAAAAATGGTGCCATCGCGTAGGGGAGACTGTTAGCTTTGTAGAAATATTGATTTTAAAGTGAATAGAATAAGATAAATATCATTTTATAATTTTTTACTAACAATAAGTCTTTAAGACATTTTTTCCCGTGAATGTTCATGTCTACGTTTAAGACTGTAACTTTTGTTTTGCTTATCAAAATGTGATAAAACTTATACCATCCCAAGCATGGAAAAATTATATACACTTTAAAAATATATATTTGATTTTGATATTTTTTGATATAGTTATGGCGGGCAAACAGAAAGCGCTCCGTTTTCTAAATATTTTTCAGACCACTTTCACGGAAAAAATCATTAAAAAAAAATATTGCTAAAAAAAATACAAAATAAAATCCATCCCAAGATAGAAAAATACATCTAACGTTTCACCAAAAGAACAAAAAAATAACAAGATTTGGTCATCCAAAATGTGGGCAAACGGACTACAATCTTATAAGTTTTTTTAAAAAACCAAGTCATATAATTTTAAGTGTTTAATATAGCTAAACTTGTCTATTTTTTTAAAAAATTAGTATTTTAGAAACTAGATTCCAAATTCTACAATTCATATTTATATAAATTTTTCTAATTTTGAGTGCGCGTATTGCTAATAATCCCTACAAGTTGAGATTTTGTTGTTTTTGCAATATGACGTCCACGGATGACCCTATATTTGTCCATCAACTTCCTGCACTTACCCATAACTAACATCATAGTTTGAGGCTTGATTCTCATTCATAGGAGAAAATTTTGAATATGCACATATGGAGGAGCTCAAATCACCACACATGGATACCAAAGGTAAGAAAAAGTAGTTACAAAGGGAGTTTATAGCCTCTAAAAATCTAAAAAATCCAAAAAAAATTACTAGAAGACATTTCCAAAATTTTCATTGGAAAGCATATAACACATATGAAAATTTTTAGTACCACCCGAACAAACCAAATGGCTAAAGACATGTCCCCCAACTCGAATTCATACATGAAGGTCTTGATGAATATGAAGAAGAAAACTTTGAGGAAGAAGTTACTGTAGAAAGGAGCATGCAAATGTTGGCGGTGAGGAGTGATGACAAAGTGGAAGATAAGGTGTTGAATGCACAACTATAATATTAGAGAAATGTGTAGAGAGAAGAGTAAGGGTGGCTATGAGAAAGTATAACACCACCTCATGTGAAGGAAAAATAAGCATAATTTAGGCACTTATTGCAAATATAGATGAAGCACCATCCTTGATAAAGGACAATTTGAGTATAATACCTACTAATGTATAAGAGTGGATACACGAAATCT
Organism: Taxus wallichiana var. yunnanensis; assembly: GCA_018340775.1. Lineage (NCBI taxonomy): Eukaryota > Viridiplantae > Streptophyta > Pinopsida > Cupressales > Taxaceae > Taxus > Taxus wallichiana. Next base: position 194,237,767 of record CM031239.1, read on the forward strand.
AGAGGGATGCTACCAAGGTAGGCCAATTATAACAAGATGTCATAAACCCAATGTCATAACTCATTGTATCTCAAAAATGGAGGGTTGGTTCCTCGCCACTAAGGTAAGGCAAACACTTACATAGATTGTCGACCCCAAAATTATCGCTTAAAGACCAACTAGTTATAAATAATTTCAAATAAAATGTGTGTTGTCAAAGAAATAAACACGCTTTTCGACTAGAGTTGTGACAATTGACCTTGAGCCAGTTTAGAAAATAGTCTAAAACCAAATTTCTTATTATTATAGAGGCATTTCACAATGGAATATGACAAGTAGAGGGAAGTTGAAGTAAGTAAACAAACTAATCTCATAACCAAGCAACCAACTAATCCTTAAAATTGTAATAAAAATCAATATTTCAATACTTTGTATGGATTGTTGAAAGTTCAATAATATTTGTTGATGGAAATAAGTTCTCTTCTTGAATATTTTTAGAGACAAATTTTGTCTTGGTTTATTTATTTAACACCTTTAAAAATTTAAAATTTAAAATATTAGGTAGGTGTGTCAATTGACTGGACAATGTGTCATCCATGGTGCTCTTTCTATTGCTTAGAATTCATCCTTCAACACCATTTCTATCACTTCTCCAATACTTTGTCTCAACAATGAAGATATTTCCAACAATGTCAAAATGAATCAATCTTTAATATTTAGGTCGTCCACCCATAATTTCAATAGGAAAAGATATAATCAAACAGATTTAGTCACGTTGATGGATACACAAAAACAATACCAATCAATATTTTTTCATGGTCCAGAAAGAGGGAAAATGGTATTGGGTTTCCTCTCTTTGATTTTTATAGACACTAATGCAGAGATAATGAATAATCTTTATAATAAATTGGGGAAAGCAGTCTACCATTGTAGACACTAAATCACACACTTTGGTTATATTTAGAATAATGATCACATACTACTATTTGTATGATTCCTAAGCAATAAAAGTACTAATTGACCACTGTATTTGGCCTCTTTGCTTGCTTTCTATTTTCTCTCTTGGTCTTACACTCCTTTTTCCCAGTCTGTCTTTTCATACTTCATTTCGACTGGACAACATCGCCCAACCAAGACATCGGCGCTGGGCGCCCGACCTCTTTGTACTTTTCTCGCATCTTTTGGGTCTTTTCTAGCCGTTTGGGCATCTTACTTTTTACTAGTCGGCATTTTAGTGGTTAATTACAAAATTCAAACAAAGGAATCATATAAATACAAAGCTATGTGATCATAATAAAGGACTAAACACTAAACATCTACTATCTTCACCTAAGGTTGCATCCAAAGGCATTATAAGAGCATTCAAGCATACATTTAAGATCCACATAAGGGTAAGGGAATCCAATTTTTTCATACACTTCATAAGGGAAGTTCATTTTTCCATGCACACATCTATCTACATTTTCTACATCTAGCTATTGCTCACTATCAAGTGCGACTCACACAAGAGCCACCTAAGGCACGATTCTACACACACACACAAAACTACATGGAGTCTGAAATGTAGTGCAACGCCCGAGATCATAAGTTCACTTAGTCGGGTGACCATCGGGGTCAGTCTGACTCCCCATTTGCATCTTTTTTTTTTTTAGGATTTGATTTGTTTTGGGGTTTTATAGGTGCTTCTTTCTTATTGTAGGTTTTAGGTGAATAACAACGAAGTGTAAATGACATACATGCGACATCCAAAGAATATCTTGTGACTCTGTGCGAAACCGAGTTCCATAGCTTCTAAGCAGTCACAAGTGCCTAGAGAAGGTCTCTACAGTACCCCAAGTGCCCCGACCCTGCATAGGTGCCCTAGTCCTGGCATTCCCGAAACTTTTACATTTTTATGGGTTCTTTTGTGATGCTCGAGCCTCTATTCCATCAATTTTTCAAAGCATGGCACAACTTCAACATCACTGTAAATTAGCTAAGTACTTTATTCCCTTCATTTGAAACTAGGGTTTCAAATTTAAATTGGTTATTTGCTTAGATCAAATATGTGCTTAATTGTTTATATCATTGTGTTGGTACATATTTAGATTTAACATTTATTTATTTAAATATTTACGTAATCATTTGGTGAACCCGACTTGATCGAACACTGGGATCCTCGTTCATCACTTCTTGAATTTTTAGGCTCCTCTCATCGTGAATATTTCTATTCATGATTTCTTGCTAACAAATCCTAAGTGCAATGCTAAAATCATTAATCTTTTGGTTACTACTCGTATTCCTTCCATTACTCATCTAGATGTTGTTTATCAAACATCTGTCAATGCATTCTCTCAACATATTACTTTTCCATTTGTTATAGCTGAAAATCTTGTTGTATATGACAATATCCTCATATATATATACGAGTATGCATTAATAACTTAGGAGTCAAGCGCACTTTAGTCGATATTGGATATGAGCTCAATCTTTGTCCTTTATCAACCATTCAGGCCATAGCCTCCCCGTATCTATTCTTAACCCAACATCTATTTCTGTTTGAGCATACAATTCTACTACATGTCCATGCTTAGCACTGTCACGTTGCCGCTCATAGCTGGGCCAAAGCCCATTCTAGTGTTATTTTTTGTCATTGATATCCCAATTCCATATAATTACTTACTTGGTAGGCCATGGCTTCATCAAATGCAAACAATGTCTTCTACAGTTCACCGATGTGTTAGATTCTTACATGAAGGCTTTGAATATGAGGTTCGCCGATAGTACACCATTCCAACATTGCAATATAATTCCAACCAATGTAGTACCTATTTCGATTTCCGCTACTATCCAATATGTTGCCGATCGCAACCCATGCAAGATCCAAACAACTTAGCTCCACTCGAAGGAACTGTTTGCACATTAGACTTTGTTCCATATGTTTTAGAATCCCCTCCTTCTACTACTGCTATGGTACTTTATCGGGTGTCTGCTCATTCATCGGATGTCATACCACCTTCATTGTCTCTCTCCGAGTAACCTACTTTTGTGTTTCCCCTCTCACATGCACACTTTTCATGAATAACTCTTATTGACATCATATTCCATTAGATCGTACTTGCTTCGATATTGATTGCACACATGATGCTTTGACTCAACTTGGCTTTACACTCGATGATATCTTACCACCGCCTCATTCACCCCATCTCTATCATGGTTGTGTTAATATTACGGTTACGGTTGCTATGGTCTTTGTGTCTTCCACCTAATGATCTTCATTGCATACACCCTCGCACTTCTCCACTAACACTTGGGAAATCTTGGCTTGATTACATTAGGGGAACTTTGGACCCTAATCATACTAGTATCACATTTCCTATGACTTTCATTGCTTTTTATCTCGTAATTATTCATCTCTTGGCTATTCACAAAATCCCACTTGTTGGTATGCACATGGATATACACAATGGGCATGTACAATTTACGTCGCAATAGCTCCTTATATGATCCACCACACACTATTGCTACTGTGTTTTAGATACATCTACATTCAATTTCGACCATGACAATGACGATCTCTTAGATGATGTTACTTGATCATTCTCATCATCACACACTAGGGAACATCATACTTACCCACCTCCTTATAACATTCTCAAGTGTCTCACACTTCCATCATTTCATTATTACTTCACATCTAGTCTATCACATGCATCACACACACTTGACACATTCATATCATCATTACCCGATGATACACTCTTGTGCTACGGTTCACATTTGAATATTAAGGGCTCACTACATCCATGAAACGCACATCACACGACACATCTCACACTCAATGCATTCATGGCGTATATTTCTAACACACATTGATCACAACACACTTCCCTATAATGCACTCTAGTTCCACAGTTCTTACTCGACTGCCAAGGGTCTAAATATAAAATGAACCTCACCACACTCGCTGACTCACTCACTCACTACACTTTACGCTTTGACGATCATATCTTTCTAGTGCACACACTTCAAACCATTTCTCAATGACACACTCTTATTCTATGGTTCATTCTCGAATACTAAGGGGGCAATTATAAATGAACCTTGTGAAGACACCAAATTTGGGTCTTACGACACCCTGTACCCCGTATCTCATCCCGCAACCTAACCCTACCTCACCACCTAAACCTTACACACTTAATTATTTATTAATTACCTTATAATTAATAAATCCACATCTCCAACCCTGCCACCTCACCTCGCCACCTCACTATGACCTAGCCCTAACCCTAAACTAACCTAATTAAGACCTATGACTTGGTCCAAACCCACACCCATGACTCATCACCCCTCACCCGCATCAAAACGAGCCTAATAATGACTTGACCAAGCCCACAACTGACCCCTCGGGAGAAAAGGAGGGAAAGTTGGCTATTTTTAGTAAAAATAGCCAACTTTGACTTGACCGACACCGGTCCCTACTCGACCGCCGTCGGTTATGCAACCACCATCGGTTCCCTGTAAATGACCTACCCCAACCAAAATGCAAGGATTCGAATTCATTTGCGAGAAAGAGACAAGAGAGAGAGAGAGAGGAGGTTGCAGAGAAGAGCATTGAGTCCAAGATCAGAATCGATCGATCGAGCGAGATCACTGTCACACTTGTCCAAGCATTGGGAGAGTCAGAGGATAGCTTCATCAGCTCACTTTCGATTGTCGGATCATCCCACCTGAGCTTTGCCTTCGTCACCACATTCCTCGGACCTGTATTCTCATCAAAAAGTAGTAAGTAGTATCTTGTATGCTTCTAGACTCTACTTCGTGAACTTTTGATTCATAGTAATTATAAGCTCACCCCTGGATCTAACACCTGGCAGCACCCTTCTCCTAACCTTCATTCATCCATCCCTATATTGCCCAGAAGACAACTTTCTCACTCTCTGAGTCTTCTCCATTGCCTTACTATTCCCCCAACCATCTACCAACCTTAAAACCCCATAACCACCCTATAATCAACCTCTACACAGAAGCCCTTGGATCACTGCCCCTACCGATATCGGTTATCCCCTACCGGTAGCGGTTTTATAACCACGGTCGGTTATCTAGTGACCGACATCGGTCACTGTGACTTATACCAAAACCAACCTTTCACCTATTTATCTCCTAACAACCTCAGATCCAGCCTGGTCTATCCCTGTAACTTGATCTGAATGTATCAATAACCAGTGACCAAACAAACAGAATGACGTTTTATTATGGGTAGTTTAGTCTCTATTGCTTTTAGTAACGAGGTACCTAAATCGTGATTTCGCAATAGCTTCTTTATTATCATTTGCAATAATTTATATTAAAAGGGAACTGACCACCTTCGAAAGGAAGTTTAGTATTTCCTGGGCCCAAGGCAGTTCCCTTACTTATTGTCTAACTAAAATCTGGTGGTCTTGCATTCTTATTTACAGGTAGTCCTTCCCAGACAAAAAGGAGTTCTTCACAATCGGTCTGATCTCTCTATGGTACGCGCACACCTTCCCAACACTCAACAGGTATTCCTCCTAGCCCTAACCCTTATCTGTTTTTCAAGAGAATGAAAAGATAGAAGCAACTCTAGTCTAGAACGAAATTCTGCATGCGAAACATCTTGTCTCATGCATACTCGTTCACATTCACTTAGGGGGCACACGGATCCTGTCACACACACATTGCATTCCATTCCATCTCACTCATCCACTACATACTACATATCTTGGTTGCACATTGGTATTCCTTACTTATTCTCACATGTACATTTTGCTTACTATGTTAGACATATGCTTTGTATGTCATTATCTTTGTCATACACACATGCACATTCACTTGTCTTCTAGTTGTGATCACAAACTTTACACAAATCGTTACATGTATCACCAATGCTTTACAAGAATACCTCTTACCAATCCCACAACAACTCCTAGGGCATCTACTTTTGTATACATCACAGGTGATATTGTTTGATTTATACTACTTCTTACTCATATTAACACACTACTATATCAAATTATACACGTTTTGACATAATTTTTATCTTCCTAACATGCTAACATGTGCTTCATGTGCAACATTTGTCTTACAGGAACTCTTTGCTACCATGGTTGTTTGATATATTGTTTATCATTGTTTGTCATTGATTGCTTTATTGTATGTCATTGTTTGTGGGCTATGCACTTTGTCTTGTGTGCATATTGTATGCTTTTAGCCACTATGGTCTCGATTGTCTTACGACATCGTGAGTGATGTCCCATGTTTGAAACCCACTTTTCGTGGTCTACTTTGTCTACATTATTTCTTATTCACATTGTCTACTTGCTTTGTAGCTTACATTTTGTCTTCTACATGTGTGTTTATCTTGTTTGCACTAACACTTGTTTCTAGGTAGTTTGTTTTGTGTGTGCCTTGGTTTCTACCAAGCACGCTCCCTCCCCTGGCAGGCATCAATTTCAACACAATGTCTAGTCCTCCTTTGGGATGCATACTCCTTGTGACGTCACATGCACCCCAAACGAGGGGGCATCATTGGGTGAATCAGTCACCCCATACAACAGTTTACAGTCATAGTTCAACACAGTTCAAGTACATCAAGACAACACAATCTTCGGATCTCAAAGAACGACCCAAAATCTAACTTGGGTCTTCAAGATAAAGCATGACACCGGTGCTCGACACGTGAAAGTAGTGCTGAGCGCCCCTAACCCTTCTTGGGTGCTCTGTGACGGGAGCGGTTACACAATTTTTCTCGATTTAGTACGGTTCACAATAGTTTACACAACAACTTTTACGAGAAAAAGCAATCCTTCAACACTTGACATGCATGCACTATACCTTCTTTTCTACTTTTATGTTGCATTAGACTGGATCGAAATGGATTAGATTTTTACACACCATCTACAATGGTGTTTACACTTCAGGAAGCAATAAAAGGTTTAAGAATAACACTAGACATTTCTCCCCACACTTCTTCCGCATTTGGCGTGAGATCGCCCAAAAAACTCACACTCAGCACAACTGGTGTGAGATTGCCCAAAAACTCGTTCTTCTACAACATCTTCAAGATCCTTTCTATCTCTTTCACTCATCATGGATCAGGTGCACATGTTCCTTTTTTGCATTTTTACATACTTTTTACTCGTTGGATCAAAATTTTCACATACACGACTTTGACTACTTGTTCGTTTCTTCTCTTTTGTAGGTCCGTCCTTATGGGAAGTAGTAGTCACATTAATCACACATCAATCACACATCATCACACATCAAGCTACACTAATAGGTACAATGCGACATCTACACATACGCTCTCACCCTAGGGTCATCATCATCATTTTTCACTTCCTCTTCTCTAGCTTCCACGCTTCACTTTTTTATCACTCCACACTTTTCCTTGTCTCTCGGCATGTTTTTCGCCATCAATCTACATGGTTATCGGTCCACATCTTATCCACTTTATATTATCGGGCATTCACTCGACAACATAAAGTGGGGGTAAATGTAGACACTCAATCACACACTTTGGGTATATTTCTAGTCCTGATCACATACTACTATATGTATGATTCCTAAGCGAGAAAAATACTAATTGACCACTGTCTTTGGCCTCTTTGGTTAATTTATATTTTCTCTCTTGGTCTTACACTCCTCCTCGCCCAGCCATCTTTTCATACTTTGACATTTCGGCTCTGGATACCCGTCTAGCCAAGACGTTAGTGCCGAGGCGCCCTTGACCTCTTTGTACTTTGCTCACATCTTCTTGTGTCTTTCTAGTTGTCTGGGCATCTTACTTCTTATTAGTTCGCCTTTTAGTGGTTAATTACAAAATTCAAACAAGGGAACACACACACACACACACACACACACACACACATATATATATATATATATATATACACACACACAAAGCTATTTGATCGTAATAAAGGACCAAGCAATAATCATCTACTATCTTCACCTAAGGTTGCATCCAAAGGCATTACAAGAGCATTCAAGCATCCATCTGATATCCACACAAGGGTAAGGAATTGCATTTTTTTGCATACACTTCATAGGAGGGGAATTTCATTTTTCCATGCACACATCTATCTACATTTTCTACATCTAGTTATTTCTCACTATCAAGTGTGACTCGCACAAGAGCCACCTAGGCACAATTCTACACACACACATAACTACATGGAATCGAAATGTAGTGCAACACCCGAATCATAAGTTCATTCAATGGGTGACCGTCGAATGGTCGATTAGACTCCCCATTTGCATCTTTTTCTTTTTAGGATTTGATGTGTTTTGAGATTTTACAGGTGCTTCTTTCTTATTGTAGGTCTCAGGTGAATAACAATGAAGTGCGAGAGACATATCGACGACTAAAGGTGACATCCAATGAATATCTCGCAACCCCGTGAAACTAAGCTCCTCGGCCTTTTGAGCGATCGCATGCGCCCATAGAAGGTCTCGGCATCCTAGGTGCCCTTAACCTTGCATAAGCGCCCAATCTTGGCATTCCCGACACTTTTGCATTTTTCTCGGGGTTCGTTTGCAACACTTCGAGTCTCTGTTCCATCGCTTTTCAAAGATGACACAACTTCGGCATCACTGTGAATCAACTAAGTATTTTATTCCCTTCATTTGCAACTAGGGTTTCAAATTTAAATTGCTTATTTGCTTGGATCAAATCTATACTTAATTGTTTATGTCATTGCGCTGATACATATTTAGATTTAATATTTATTTATTTAAATATTTGCGTAGTCACTTGTTGTTTACAATATATGTAATGGGGAATAATAATGTTGGGAGTTTCATTCCTTTTGTTCGATGCCTTGCTTTTGCAATTTCTCTAGTCAAAGAAATGTCTAGTAAAAAAACCATATTCATAGAAGCATGCCATCACGAATCAATCTTTTTGACCAACCTTTTGGTAATATTTGTGTGCCAAATGTATTGAGTTTAGGTGATGGGTTAGGTGGAGGTGGCCATAGTAATTTTTAAATAGTAGGTCATTCTTGTGGAGATTCACCATGTAAAAGGAATTCTCAAAATCATGTTATATTTTTGGAGAACAACTATGTGAAAGCATCAAATGTGTTGTCAAATTAGTAGTCTCCATTGAATTTACTAAGATGAATCCCGCTTCAAACATAACACTTCCACTATACTTGACGAGTTTGTTTTTATGATAAAGCCGCAATTCTTATGAAAAAACTAAGAGGGACATGGCAAAAGTTCATGGCAATTGACAACGGCCCATCTCGAGTAATGGATGATTAGAACATCCACACAACATTGAAAACCCAAACCTTTGACATTCAATGCACGGTAGAAAGCGGATTCATGATAACATTGATATCAATGAGAAATACATAGATGTATACCTATCTACATCCATTACTTTGAAAGACTAAAATAAAACTTTAAGAAAATTAGTATTACATGAAGCACTTGTTGGATTTAACATTCTATGGTTTTAAATAACCACGACCATTAGTTTAAACACCTACACATGAGTTCAAAATTGTTGTCAACACATTGAAGATCAACGATTCCAATTAGTGAGAAGTTACAATTGTAGGTCAGATTTTTTATTTAAGAAATACTTATCAACATAATAAATTTGCTATCATCTTTTTCTTGATTTGCGTGAAAAATAGAACAAGAAAAAACATTAATAATCAATTATATGTATGGTAAATCATTTTTAAAGAAAGTATAATATAATTATTTTTAAAGACAATTAGTTATTGTAAACTTAATTGCTAAATATTAAAAATATACATTGTTAGAAAAAACATTTATAAATATATAAAATACATATTTCTATTAAAACTCTGTAATCCAATTTATAAACTTTGGTTTTTTCAATTGCTCACATTCAGTAAGTATTCGCAGCTGTGTCTTTTTCATCCCCATTAAACCTTAAATTCCCTCTCATTTTTCAACGCCTCCACTCAGGTTATTTCTGCTCGGTAGGCTGTTGCTTCTTCGGCACATTGGATGGTTGTAATCACTGTTTGAGTTCTTTGTTGTTCTATTTGGAATAAAATACAGGTATGCCATGGACAGTTATAATTATTATTATTACGTCATTCAATCTCAATGTTATAAATATTCCACAAGGAGAATGTGTTTACGGGTAATGATTTGGTTAGTTTATTCGGAAATTGGAATAATGCCTAATGACTGTAATTAGGGTGCATCCGTGACTCAAGAGTAAGGGATGGCATCTGTTCTGCAGAATGTGGGAGAAGAAACAGTCCTCCTCCGTATTACTCATTCTAATCTCAAGCATCATCTCAACGAGCTGCGCTTTTCCCTTCACGTGGGTACACACAACTCTTTGCATTATGCTATGTGGCACTATGATTTCTGTAATAATTGTTTCGTTTTAAAACTATGCAAGAATAAATCTGTTTTGAGTTTTGCGCGGTAGAAGTGGTTTTTGGCCGGTTTTTACTGGGCGCCATTTCGTTTAAGGGGCAATCCAAATGTCCAGGAATCAATTTATATATGTGATATAATGTAGTAGTCTACATTGCACTTTGCAAATAATGGGTGTAGTGCTTTTGAAAGCTTGATATGTACAAGTTATCTTTCAATTTGTTTTTCCTCATAGTTACCAAAAAAATCGAGGAGTGCTTCCTATCACTTATTCGCATTTTCTGGATATAACCACCCTTATTCATTTAATCGCGTACCCTGATTTGAATGGCATCCCCATTCCTGTACCAGTACCACTTCCTAACATTGTTTTGTGATGCATTAAGAGATTCTTTTTTCAGTATGTTCATCAGCAGAATTACACACCAAAATAACTACCCCTCCTGCAAACGGAAAACATAAAACTCAGGCAAGAAACCCCAGTTGGAGTTGATGGAATATTGTTGTGGGGCCAACTGTTGAATACCAAGGCGTATGTGGCCAACAGACACCACTGACATTCACCTTCACCCATATAGCTACTGAATGATAATTCCTGAAAATCTCAGAAACATATGCATCATTTAATACTATATTTTTTCTGTGAGCGATCACCGTGCAAGTTTCTGTTTGTCCATGGAGCATAGGTATCATTGTGAGTGCCTCCAGAAAATCCTCATGTTCAGGAAGAATTCTAGCACCACTGGTAGTGCTGGATGTCATGCGTTAAGCATGTAGTAGGGATATGACAACAGTGCTCTGTAACACAGATCACTGAACAACAAGATACACTGCACCTCCTATGCCTATCAGATTGGCTTTCAAATATAACTGTTATTTCAAAAGGCAATCCCAGCAAGAAATTGGTCTGACATATCTTGACATACATGTTAATAGGTGTAATTTTTCCTTTGCAGTAAATAACGGAAAAGAAAGAGAGAAAGTTAGAGTAGCTTACATGTGTACTCCAAATCTTTATTGGGTATGCACCCATTGCCCATACAGTTGAGTTGCAATTGGTCTGTATGCAGCTAGAACATCTGCATCCTATGATTCCTCCCAAGAGAAAAAAATAAAAAACAAAATAAATGGCATGGGTTAAACCCCAAGTGCAGGTGTTCCAAATTTATTTCATCAGATTTTCTCTGATTCAAGTTCCTATCATAAAATTTCCTTCTTCTGCTTATGACTGCCAGATTTTTTGAGAGCTATCAGTTACATAAGGATCAACACTTCAGTAATTTGCTCATGCAAGAGTCCTTGAAACCTTGGAAAAATAATAGGCCAAGCTAAGTTAGTATATTAATACTTCCCGCCATATATTCCGAGTAACTCCATATTGCTTGTGTATTCGACTTTTCCCAGTTAGAACATGAAATTAAACTTCAGATCACTGGAAGAGTCTACTGCTTAACTTGTGATTTCTTTTAGCTAGGTTTGTAATTGTGCAATATCTTGTGCCAACTTCTTAGACGCACCTTATCAAATCTGAATAATCTTCTTCACTTTTTGACATCAAAGAGGTACACATATTTTCCACATGGTGGGGGAGTTTAGTCATTGTGTTCCCATTATATTATGTTTATTTTTACCATTTCAGATTCTGTGTCTCCCTCTACTACCCTTGAATTAGGTTGAAAAAAATCCCATCTTAATTGCTTTGAAAAAAGCTCAACGTTCTTTCCACTCATCATTAACCTGCTGCTTAAAAGTTTTTTTTGGGACTGTTGAACTTACTTTTAGTTACATGGAAGTAGAGTCTGCATTATGGCCAAATCTCTTTCTACATATCACCCATTGACCCGCTGCCATTAACACTCTTGGTCATTAGCATATGAGATTAATGTGGCAAAGCTTATAAACAGATACATTAAAAGCTTACGAGGGATCTTATATGCCATTGTGATAGCTGAATATTTCCATAGGAAGGGTAGTTGCATATTTATATCTAAGAATCAACTTTACTTACTCTCTAAACGGTTTAGAAATAGTTTATTCTGTTAGAGACATCAACAATAACAACTTGGAAGCACTTATGTTTATTAGATGCTTGATTCCAGTGATCATTCTATCCATAAATGTTTGCCTGTATTATTCCCCGATGACAAGGCTTCCCAGAGACTTCTGTATCTGATAACGTGAATCAGGTCTTACTTGTGTTCATTATCAACTTATGGATATTTCAGATTGTACACACAGATAGCACACATATAACAACAATAGTAAATAGCAGAATAAAGCAAATAACAGCTATGAAATGCCAAGATAAGATGCTTATCATTACTTCACATTGTTCCTATAAATAAGATGCTAGTATCTATGCTAATTTGTACTAATATCTATGTTAATTGCACCAAGTAGCCCCATACTGCCTTCACTAACCCACAAAAGAAATAGCCGGTCTCCTGACTGGATAAACTAGCTCTCCAGAGGTGGGGCTGTGCTGCTGAATATCATCCACATTAACCACTAAGCCATTTCTGTTGCTGCAGTCATTTCTTCCAACATTTGATATGCTGCTGCACAGGACGTGCCAAAATAAGGTTCTGTTGTGGAATTACCTGTTAATATGTTGTGTCCTCCGTGCCTCCTCTTGAAATGTGGTCATCCTGGGATCTAGTCAGTGCCCTAGGCTGAGTTTTTGCAACTGATTCCCACTCTTCTTCAATTCCTTCCAAGTTTGGCATCCTTATCATATCTGATGCATAGAGATAATGCTTTTGGAAGAAACTATGTAAGAGTTTTTGATTGACCATTCGGATTACACTCCGTCATCTGTCATCGGATCATTCTATTCTCATCTTGATGATGGATCACGGAGTGTGATTGGAAGCATAGATCAAAACTCTTACACAGTTTCTCCAAAAACATTCTCGATTCATACGGACTGTTGAAACATTATCTCTCTTACATATCTGATGCAGTTGGCCATTGCAAAGGTGTGTCCACGCACTTGTGAACTTTTCAATAATTCAAGCTTCTTTTTCATCCATTGGTTTTTCCTATCCATCACGACCAATGATTTTTCCAAATTTTCTTTTACCAACTTCATGTTAACTGTAAGTTGGAGATATGCCTTGTGTGAATCTACAGTAGTATGAAGTAAGGCATTAAACTGCTCAATAGTGTCCTGTAAATTTTTCTATTTAGTCCAATAGCTGTGACATTGTTGATTCGGTCATATCTGCTCCTATATCAATTATCCTTTTCTTCCTTCATCCTTTCTCTTCAATTTTTCATCAACTGGCTCATTTAATATTAACTCCATATACATATGGTACTGTCGTGTCTTCAAATATAATGCATGCAAATTGCTATAGGTTGAAATGAAGGCTTCATCAGTACAAACATGGTCTTGCATTAGTGGCACACCAGTAATGAAAGACACCACATTTGTTGACACACATGTCAATTTCTTGTGAAAATCATCAAATAAGGCTTGTGAGCCATGTGTAATTTGCTTAATAAATTTTGACATCCCCTCAAACTTTTTCTATCCCCTATCATACTAGCTTCAGGCAAATGTCATAACCTCACAACAAAATTGACAACTTCCTCCATGCGTTGTTTTAAACTCTTACAGATACATACACATTAGGCTCAACTGCACTCAAAGTGTAACCAGTGGATTTCACTCCACTAATAACATCATATCCAATCCGTACATCTGCTGGTAGCTCAAATCAGGAATAAATCTATTCACCTCTACTTGACTAAAGGGGCCTTTACTTCCTCATCATCATCCATTAAATTTAATTGTTCTTTATATTACCACTTACTCTCGAGGGTATCATACCTCCTCTGTATGTATTTATGGGGGCTTTATCTGGTAAATCCTTTTTGGTGGAGGCTTCGATCAAGGGTGTTGGCCCTGTTACTTACTGTCAGATTTGCTGCCAAAACTGGTTTCTTTTCTTTCCTTTGTTTGAACTTTTCTTCTATCTTTGACTGTTTGGCAATAGGCCTCTCCCAATGTCCTGATGTTTGCAAACTTTCATGTCTTCCTGGATGTAAAACCACAAACCTTTGCATTATTTGAGAAATCTGTGCTTCTGATTGTTACATGTGCAAACATTTGCCATCAAGTCATGGAATTTGCTGGTGTAATCTTACACTGTTTGGTCTTGACTCTCAACCATAGGTACCAAGTCCAGATCCATTTGAATGGCAAAAACATCCGAAAATGTGGAATTCTTGAAAAAGTTCAGAGAAATCTGGTCTGAACTATATACATAGTCTATATGAGCATAATTTTATAAACATGCAAAATTGAAAATACATTGAAAAACATAATATAAAATGCTAACATATATAGTATTAAATAATTATAAGGCTGCCGGGTGCCTTTTTTGCAATATATATATATATATGTGTGTGTGTGTGTGTGTGTCTCTCTCTCTCTCTCTCCCTATCTATCTATCTATATATATAAACAAGGCCGACCTGGACTGAACTTATCCAGGTTGGTAGAAAAATCTGGGTTTGGCTGGATTTTGTGCAGATCCAGCCGGATTTGGTAACAATGGTCCCAACTGTTGTGCAATTGATGCAACTTCTTAAATTGGTCATCATAATCATTCATAGGGTAGTACTCTTCTCTGATGGCATCTAGAAACTCTGCCCAAGTTTTAGACAGGGGCATACTTCAAGTTTAATGCTAGTTCATCTCCATTCTCTTCTATATTGCTTCGAGGACAATACGATTTCCATTGTTAATTGACATGGACTGTGGCTTTTAAGAGTACAAATGTTCTTTATCATTGCCAGAAAAATTATTTACATAGAAATATGATTCCAATTGGTTGAGCCATTTGTCTACTTAGGTTGCCTCAATTTCGCCTTCAAAAAAGGAAAAGTTGAATTCACTTGTACCTTAAAGGGTGTTGGGCACCGAAAGGTTTGCTTGATGGCAATGTGGGTGCCTCAAGCATGACACATGACAGGATGTTACGAACTATTCCATCATCTCCCTCCTCTCTCTCATGGGCTTCATTGAGCAACAATTTAAAAGAATCTTTCTTTCCCTCCTATGCTTTGTATAGTTTGATCTCATTCGATGGGGCATACAAGAATGGAACAATCCGTCTTTGATACAATTGGTTCGTATTTAATTGGAAATCGAGTGGACAACACACTAAATTGTAGAGACTTAATTTGTTATAAAAGTAATGAACCTAATTAAAGAAGTTGACAAACATTAACATAATACTGTAATGTAAAAGAAGCTTTATTGAAGCCAATAGTAAGAAGGCAGCAATATTTGAGAAGAGATGTGAAGCTACAACACTCTGATTTTTACATTTGCATGACAATTCCTTTGTACATAGTTTTTGGCAGGAAATGAATACTTTAAAAATGGTGTTTTTCCTTGGAATATAACAAGTCATTCAGGAAGTGTTCCCCCAAGAACTTGAGAGGTTTTATCATGACTTGAAACTCACAAAAATACAAAGTTTAGATTTGTCTATATTTAAGTACTTTCTATATTTTTGAATTTTGCGATTTTGGCCCCTCCTAGAGGGGAATTTACCATCAACAGCTTGGTGGGATGTTCCTGAAAGGTGTCCGGGCTACCTTTAGGACATAAAAAAATGTTCATATCTCAAGCTTTCCAATGCATATCACAAGTTAGAATACCGAGCTACATGAAGGAGTTATGACCCTGGCAAAAGCGATGTATTAGTTTGTCAGTAAATCACCAAAAGACTACCCTGGGCTGCCACTTGGATCATTTTGGATTGACAATTCAACTGACTCGCCATAAAAAAACAACAGACATTTCTTTGCATTCAATATAGATGTGCTATTGAACACAAACACATGCATTGTTAAAATGCTTGCAGGCAGTCATCCTTTATTCCATGGGTCACCAACCATCTAGAAAAGTTTTCAAATCTTTTGTGGCTGATTTTCTAAATATAAACAGAATTGTTCATTGAAACGTTGCTGGACATTGCACAACCTAAAAATATTCTATTATAAGCATTTCTAATATGATATTGGTTTTCAGTTTATTCTCTTCTTCATAATTGTTCGGTTATACTGTGAAAATCCTTTTGAAAATGAGTAAATTCACTGCCTGCTACAACTCCAAAATTTGTCTTGACAGATGGTGTTGGGAAGGGATCGTTTTTTGTCATTACATTCAAACTTCTAAATCTCCAAAAATGATGCCATCTTCCAGCATCATCTCTATTTCTTCATGTACCCTTGCTGCATATTGTGGGTTCATTCTATATGGCCTTCTTATTGGCAGAGTTCCTGGTATTAGATCAACATGGCACTCACAATGTTCCTGCGGCCCTCCTTTCAAATCTTTGTATGTCAAAGCAAACACTTCCTCATGTCCGGTATTTCAGTGTCCAGTATTTTTTTATGGCGGCTTGTGTCAATTTTGGATCCAATTCTGCACACATAGTATTTTTGGTTCCTCTATCCCCAAATTTGCTTCTTAGATGGCAAGTAATTCATACTTAATATGTTTTTCTAGTGGGAAATCATATATAGGCTGCATCTCTAGTTCAGCTTTAGTGGTTTTATACTCCCTAAAATAAGTGGGGTAGTCATTCCCCACTACTGGATGACTTTGCTATAATGGTATATTTTCCTCTATTTCTGTACCAATCATGTAAAAAGATTGGCCCCTTATACATCTATTTTCTGTTTGTGTTTGTTGTCATTTTTCGGCTTCAACCAGTTATGCAGGCCTCATCATTCATATTCTCCTGTTTGCCAGCATAGAAAACCTTGGGTTGAATGTCTGTTGTCTTCCAAAGATTCATCTAAATGTAACTAACTTCTTGTCAGATTCAAATACATATTTTGAGTCGGACCTGCTGCTTGAAATAGATTTTTTCTCTCCCATGAATTTGTCTCTTAACGTGTCCATTGTTAACCCCTCTCTCCCAATTGTTTACTGTTTACTGCAATAGTCTTATCAGTTATGTCCCCATTCATGAATTGTTTTCACCTATTCCAGCCATGGTATGCCTAGTATTTCACTGGAATTCTGCAATGCACTCTTGTGAATGTCCTGCTGAGTTTCTTTCTGGCTATTACGATATCTTGATGGTAAAATGCCTGTAGGAGCTGTTCATGATTTTAATTTTTCCATTCCAATCTAAAATCTGTGGAAGTTAATGCTGGCTTCTCCAAAATTTTCCATATTTTTCCGTACATAAATTTAGCCCGGATTCTTCATCTATCAGAGCATTCTAAAGAATCATATTTTGAACTTCGATGGTTACTTTCAGTATACCAACCTTTTTAGTATCAATACATCTCATATCCCTGTTATTTGTGGGTACCACTTGTGGTTGTGAGTTCGTAAGTAGTTTTGCCGGAACTATTAGTATTGTCAAATTTATCAGAGACACTGATTGCTGCAATGGAGTTGTTTCCTTATTGGTTTGTCTTTTCATCTCTCTTCATTCTTGATCTGCCTGCTCTTGTTTTGTGTATTACTTGTGGTGGTGTGGCCTCTAGGACCCACCCCATATCATTTGATCGATTGTTGATATCTTGAACAGCCTGGATTGCATCTTTCATTTGCTGCTTGTTTTACTAACATATCCAATTCCTTCTTTCTGTCTGCTCTTGCAACAACCAATAGGTATTTGTCTTGTTCGTTGCCCTCAATTTCCACTATGGTTGCTGGTTTCATTTTGGGGCAATCATCGTTGTGATGGTCACTTGAAACACATTCCATGCATAACTTTGAAACTTGAACTGGGACATTGGGACCTTATTTTTTAAAGTGTCTCCTTTTATTACATTTCCCATACCATATGATAGGTTTGCCCATCTTATTTCTCATCAGTGGCGTCCTTGGACCACTACTACTATTGCTAGTTGATTGATTTCTTTGGTTAGTATCAATATCAACTGTGCAATTCTTCCTCCACAGCCTTCAGATCGTTTCACTTCTCTGTCTTCTTGGTGTTTTGATCTTTTCCTCTTGCTTTGTGGGGTTGAATCACTTGTCCACAACTCAGAATTTCCGTCTATGTACACAGACATAGAACTTCACTCACACTTTTCGCCAATGATAACATGAATCAAGGCTAATTTGTGTTCGTTAATGGCTAAAAGATATTTATTTCAACATGGACACACAAATAACAGAAATATAAGCAAATAGCAGAATAAAGAAGATAACTTTGAGTTGCCAAGATAAAATGCTTTTCATTACTTCGCATTAGTCATATAAATACGATCAAAGGGTTATCACTAAAGATGATATACATCTACAAACAATATATCCAGGCCACTTGGCTCTCCCCCCTCGAGCCACACAGCCCCATGCTTGCTTTTATGCCAAGCTTTTCCTCCGGAGTGGTGGATGGTATTATTCATCGCCCTCATTATCTCTAGTGCCATTGGTCCCACGGCTTGAGATTTCCCCTTGGCTTGATGAGGGCGTGCTCTCATCAGTTACGGGCTGAAATTGATCATCACATTCTTTGATAGGACCGGATCTTTTGTCTTTGTGTGAAGTATCCCCACCAGGAGATATTGTTCCAAACTTGCAAAAATTCCTGACTTTTAACTTGTAGGCATTTTGTCAAACAATTTGCATGCAATGTTTAGAACAACTATGACAATGATCATAAATCCATCACATAATCATGAAAATATTCAAAGATTGCATAGTGTCATTCTGTCAAATAGTTGGCAATCATTCTATTGAACTGGAAATGTCATTGACACTCTCATAAGTAGTTAGAAAAACAAGGAATAAGGCAAAGACATTTTAACAAACATTTACCATACATCCAGCTGAAGCAAACATTCCAATATATAGTGTTTAGATTAATAATTTCAGACCTCTTAAATGATACAGCTGCTGTTGGTAATATATTTCTGAGTGTAGTGATCCACGGTGTTGGCATGCATTCGATATTAAACTCAGAAATTATTATTCCTTTGAACAGTTGAGTATGGCTGAGTTGTACAGCAGAAAAATCAGTCCTTTGCAATGAATTATCGAATATAAAACTGAATATGAATACTCAGAACAACTCCATACGGCATATATAAAATTCAGAAAATATTATACTTGCAACAGCTGAGAATGACTGTTTGTACAACAATAATAATAGTCTGATTTTCTGTTTAAAACTGCATTAATACTTCTGAAGTAGCAATGCCCAACAATAGATGGATATTAGACAACCATGATTTTGCCTGAAATGCCCACGTTGCCTTCACAAATAAACTCTAGTATGCAGGAAATGGTCTTCAACACCTGTAAATACAACTACTAGGGATTGAGGATGAATCCTCTCACCGAAATAACCCTTCCAGCTAGGGTCCAAAGTCTCCTTTGCACCAAAACCAAGGATCCCAAGGGATTTCACTCCTTGAGCAAGAGAAATGAAACACGCAGGCTCACCAAACTTTTTCCAGAGAAAATAACAAATGAACATAACTTTTATTTTAATCCTCAAGTCATCCTTATAACTCCTTTGAAACCCTAATCCTCCACTTTAGTCATAAGCCATTACTTAAAACACCTCAAAGTGAAATTATAATATAAAGTGCATTAAAAAAACATCTCAATGTAAAATTATAACGTTAATGCATATAAGGGTCCAAATATTCCCTTTACATCTCCCACGCCTCAATTCCCAAGGGAATAAACAAGGAAAAAGGGCGGAATAGGCCAACTAGGCCTTTGAGCATTTGGAAAGGGACATTACAGTCTCCTTCCCAAGATTGCTTGTCCCAAGCAATTGTAGATTAGGTGTCTGCAAAATCTGTTCACCTTCCCATGTGGCATCTTCTAATGGCAAATCCTTCCACCGCACCAAATATTCTGTGATGACTCGGTTCCTGAGTTTCTTCTCTCGCACCTCAATAATTGATCCAGAACTAGAATCAACTTGCCCTCCTCATCCAATGGCGGCAACTTAGTAGATGGCTCAATATGTTGTCCAAGTGCCCTTTTTAGGCAAGACACATGGAAAACATTGTGGATCCTGCTATGCTCAGGTAACTCCAACTCATATGCAACCTTCCCAATTCGTCTCAGAATCCTATAAGGCCCATAGAATCGTGGCTTCAATTTCTCTGCACCACTCTTCTTCAAGGAGGCTTGCCTATAAGGTTGTAGGCGAAGGAACACCAAATCTCCCACATCAAATGATCTCTCCACTCGTGCCTATCAGCATACATCTTCTTGTTGATTTTGTGCCCGTTGCATATTCTCCTTGAGAGTTTTCATGATGTCTAGATTTTCTGAATCCAGTCATGAGCTTTAGGAGCTCGACTATCTTGATATCACCAAATCAACAAATGATGAAGCATCATACCCATAAAGTGCTTGGAATGGTGTCATGCCAATGCTCATATGATAGGTCGTATTGTAGCAATGCTCGCCCAAGTACAACCACTTAACCCATGCCTTCTGATGCCCTGCCACATAACTCTGCAAATAACCCTCTATCCATTTATTCACGATCTCGGTCTCTCGGATGATAACTAGTACTTGGTGTCAACTCTGTACCGGCTAACCTGAACAACTCCCAAAATGTACTCATGAATTTGTTGTCCCGATCACTATGTTCTTAGGCAATCCATGTAGCCTAAAAACCTCCTCAAAGAATAATGTTGCTACTTGTGGTGCCTTGTACTCAAACGACATCGCAAAGAACTATAGTGTCCATAATGGCACCTGAAGGCTGTCTTGTGTATGTCTTGCTCCCGCACTCTAATCTGATGGTATCCTAAACGTAGATCGATTTTGGAGAAGTACTCCGCTCCATGTAGCTCATCAAGTAACTCATCGATCCTAGGAATGGGATACCGGTTCTTGATAGTCTTCTTGTTGAGTGCACGGTAATCAATACACATCCTCAAAGTCCCATCTTTCTTCTTCACCAACACCACTGAAGAAGCAAATGGACTAGAACTAGGCTTGATATGTCCCATGTCGAGCAACTTTCGATAGTCTTCTCGATCTCTTCCTTAAAACGTCGAGGATGACGATAAGTAGTGATAACTGGCTTGGCCCCCTCCTCAAGCTCTATCACATGCTCAAACCCTCTATCAGGTGGTCTCCCTAGAGGCATCTCACCAAAAACCCCACTATGCTTATCCAACAAGGATTGTATGTCAATGTGGTAATCTTGCTTACCATTGCCTATGTTCTTCGTCAAAACGAAGCAATGAACTGCTCAGTCTATATCACCATGCTTGAATGTCCTCTCCATCCTCTTGGCCGTAACCACTCTCGAAGCTCCATTGGACATTCCCTGCAACACCACATGCTTCCCATTCGCTTTGAATTTCAGCTCCATAGTTTGGAAATTTCTGAGTGAATTCCCCAAGCAAATGTAGCCATTGAACACCCAATACAACGTTGGTATTCCCAATACCAACCACATAGAAATCATCGGTCACCGTATGATTGCCCAATGCAATACTGAGCTGCGGGACACGCTTGGTGCATGTCATAGTAAAGCCGTTTGCTACAACCACGTTGAAGCCCTCAAAGTCTTCAACTTGTAGCCCTCGCTGCATGACTAATGCCTTGTCAATGAAGTTGTGGGTTGCCCCACTATCAATCAGCACTGACACCCACTGCCCTTGAAGCACACCACGAACCCTGAATGCATTGTCATCGGTAGTACCAGACAATGTAGCAATAGTACCTCCTAATGTGGGCTCTGTGTGTGACAGATCCCCAATAATTTTCTTTCCCACAAATCAATTTTTTTATGAATTGCAAATGATAAACTAGGGCTTTTGAAACCCTTGGAGATCAATCTAGGGTAAATTAATTTTATCCCAGCCAAAACGACTAGGTTTTTAACTAAAAGTCAATGCGAGATATCACCAAAAATTTATATTTTCTTTCCCAATCAATTTGTAATATTTTTAGAGGCCAAAATATGATAGAAATCAGATTTATTTGCATACAAATAACTCAGAATTGCAGATCTGAAATCTGAATGTAAACTGGCTGGAAAACCCTCTAAAAATGCTCAGAAAATTATAAAATTGCAGCTCCTTTATTTATAAAAATATGGGGATGATTGACAACAATTTTTAGAAGTAAATATCTCTAGAAAACAGGTCCAAACAGCCCAAACTGGGTCGATCCAACTGCTGCAAATAAATCACCAAAAACTGCTGGAATTTGACTGAAAAATCTGATTTAGCTTGCTGGAAATTTCTGAGTGAAATCCCCTCTCAATCCCTTGGGGTTTCGTCCATCAAGAGATAAATCCACAAGGGTTTTCATCCTTGGAATTTCTTACAAAGCTGGAAGCTCTTGCAATGGAAAATATGATAATAAAAATCTGGATATCCTCCCCTCAAGTCGACCTCTCCATATAAAGGAGAAATGGCCCAAAACAACCTCCAACAATATCCAATGAAAGCACTTGACTTTCCCTATGCCAGCCGCATTTTTCTAAGGAGGCTTCGACACACTTTTCTATTTTTCCATTACTTGGGCAAGTCTCATTTTCCACTAGATGAATACATTTAATTTTTAATTGACTTTGCCCAAGTTCTAATTTTATATTAAGTTTCATTATTTTATTGTATGTGCATTATAATTTTATATTTTAACATTTTTCACTATACAAATAAAATAAATAAAACTTAATTACCCTGATTTCACCCTTTGGCCGTCGGGTAAGAATGGGCCAAAGGTCTTCACTGAACTACTCGAAAAGAGGGACATTACAGTCCTCCCTTCCCAAGATTGCTTGCCCCCAAGCAATCACAAGTAGCAAATCTGCATCCTCAATAGTTCTGGATCCCAAATCAGCCTAAGCCTTTTGAATGGCTTCTCATGCACTATACAAAACTGCTCAACTGCTGCAAAAAAGAACTCATGCAACTTACTTGTGAAAAGTGCCATGATCCTCCTCATGTATGCCCCAAATTTGCCGTACTCCTCATCATGTGCTTGCTGTCCCATGCTGCAATGAAGTGAAAAATCCTCATATATGTCTTCCTTAGGTGATTCCTTGTCCACAACTATCATAGACATGGCTTTCATTTGATGGGGCAACGTGTATTTGAGTGACTTCATGGTAACTTGTTTCCCTTCATGTTGGAAACTCAACTCCATAGCCTGCAAATCTTGGGTGACTCTTCCTAATGAATGAAGCCATTGCATACCAAGTACCACATTGTTATCTTTCAAATCAATAACATAGAAGTCATCATGAAGAGTGTACTCACCAAATAGAATGCTGATTTTGCTCACTTTCTTTTTGCAAGGAATAGTGAGGCCACCTGCTATAATTACATCAAAGCCATCAAAATGTTCATAATGCAAGCCTCTTCTGTTCACCAATCCTTCATCCACGAAGTTATGTGTGGATCCACTATCAAGAAGTGCCATTATCTTACACTCAAACATGGTACCTTCAAATATGAATGGATTGTACCTTGGTGCTCTTGAAAGATAAGTGATTTTACCTCCATGTTCCATATTTGATGTCGGCTGCTCCTCTTCCTTTTCGAATCTAGTATCCACATCTGAAATAACCTCTATGAGATGTATCTTGCCTTTACCAAGACAATTATGTCCAGGCTCCCAATGATCCCTACAGTGAAAGCAAAGCTTCTTCCTCCTCAACTCATTACGAGTCTCCTGATCCACCTTTGGTGTAGACTCCACCTTTGAAGAAGTGGGCTGCTCACTTTCATGTTGCTTTGTCTTTTCATTCTTTACATTCTTCTTTTGTGGCTGAAATGGAGTAGTATCCAAGTCCATATTTATGTCTGAATAGCTTCATGCAAAGTCCTAGGCTTAAGAGCCTTGACAAAACCTCTCAATCTATCATGAAGCCCCTCAATAAACAACATCACTACTCGCTTCTCAGGCATCTCTGGTACCATCACTGCAATATGCTGAAATTCGTTGATGTATGCATCAACGTGCCCACTCTGTCGAAGTTGTGCCAAGTCCCTGTAATAAAGCTCCACATCCTTGCGATCAAACCTAGCAATCAACCTCTCACTAAACTCCCTGTATGATTGTAGAAGATCATGTTTCTGCGTAATAAGCCCATGGTGCCACCAATCGTATGCTACTCCCTCAAGGTGCAATGTAGCAAACTGGATAGCCTCTTGTTCTTGCATAGGCTTGAGAGTGAGGTATGTATCAAGCTTGTGGATCCATGCTCTAGCACTAATCTTTCCACTGCCATCAAAAGTGGAAAGGGTCACCTTGTTGGTGGCCTGCTTTAGCTCCCCTACGTGCTCTGGGCCTTTGTACTATCTCAGCTCTCAAGCTCTCTTCTCTCGAGCACAATCGATGAAGGGGAAGGCATTCCGTATCTCCTCTGGTAAAGCTCTCCATTCATCATTAGCTGCCATAACATTATCTTGGAAAGTTGTATTCTCCAATGGATCCTCAACCATGGGTGGCTCCTCTCTAGGTAGGAAGCTAGGCTGCATAGGTCTATCTGCAGTCCTGGTAGATCTCCTCTCCTTTGTATGTCTCCTCTCACGTGGAGGGGAATCTCTCACACTACCAACCTCTGTAGGTGCCCTGCTGTGCCTCCTGTGACTATTGGCCACTGATGTGGATCTGTCCCTTCTATCCCTTCTATCACGTTGATCTCTAACATCCATCCTATGCATCAACTGCTGCATGGTCCGAATCATGTCCCTGAAAAGCTCACGATCCGGGTCAACCCGTTCATCCCGGGAGGGCTAAGTGATCCACCTCTTTGGTCCATGGTTTCGACACTACTACCTGTATCCAAGCTTGCTATGAGACGTGCCTGTCTCCTTGTATTATACCTGTGGGGCCCAACTTCTCTCGGCTGCATCAATCAAAACCCTCCAAGTGGGAGGATCGCTGCTTTGATACCACTAAAAGATCCCCAATAATTTTCTTTCCCACAAATCAAAATTTTTATGAATTGCAAATGATAAACTAGGGCTTTTGAAACCCTTGGAGATCGATCTAGGGCAAACTGATTTTTATTCTAGCCAAAGCGACTAGGGTTTTGAATAAAACTCAATGCAAATAACACCAAAAATTTATATTTTCTTTCCCAATCAATTTCTAATATTTTTAGAGGCCAAAATATGATAGAAATCAGATTTATTTGCATACAAATAACTCAGAATTGCAGATCTGAAATCTGAATGTAAATTGGCTGGAAAACCCTCTAAAAATGCTCAGAAAATTATAAAATTGCAGCTCCTTTATTTATAAAAATATGGGGATGATTGACAACAATTTTTAGAAGTAAATACCTCTAGAAAACAGGTCCAAACAGCCCAAATTGGGTCGATCCAACTGCTGCAAATAAATCACCAAAAACTGCTGGAATTTGACTGAAAAATCTGATTTAGCTCGCTGGAAATTTCTGAGTGAAATCCCCTCTCAATCCCTTGGGGTTTTCGTCCGCAAGAGATAAATCCACAAGGGTTTTCGTCCTTGGAATTTCTTACAAAGTGGAAGCTCTTTGCAATGGAAAATATGATAGTAAAAATCTAGATATCCTCCCCTCAAGTCGACCTCTCCATATAAAGGAGAAATGGCCCAAAACAACCTCCAACAATATCCAATGAGATCACTTGACTTTCCCTATGCCAGTCACATTTTTCTAAGGAGGCTTATGACACACTTTTCTATTTTTCCATTACTTGGGCAAGTCACATTTTCCACTAGATGAATACATTTAATTTTTAATTGACTTTGCCCAAGTTCTAATTTTATATTAAGTTTCATTATTTTATTGTATGTGCATTATAATTTTATATTTTAATATTTTGCACTATACAAATAAAATAAATAAAACTTAATTACCCTGATTTCACCCTTTGGCCATCGGGTAAGAATGGGCCAAAGGTCTTCACTCGAACTACTTGAAAAGAGGGACATTACACCGTGGCATGTGTAGGCTCCAACTCCTCATGCTCACTATGATTATTTGATACATCACTATCTGAAGCCTCACTGTCCTCTTCCGAAAACACCTCAATGTAGTGCATTTTTCCCTTTCCCTTGCACCTGTGTCTTGGTTCCCATGGGTCTTTGCATGTGAAACACAACTTCTTCCTCGCAACTCATCTCTAGCCTCATTCGTCATGTAAGGCTTCTTCGACAATTCAGGTCCCTTGTCCGCTTCTGTGGAAAAGGCTTAGCAGGAAACTTCAATGGAAATCTTGTCTTGGGAGTAGAGAACTCCAAGTCCCGTGCTCTCCTGATAGCATCCTGTAGTGAAAGTGGACCAAATGCCTTCACCCAACCCCATGCAAAGGCTCTATCAATCCCTCGATAAATAAGGAGGTCAATCGTCTTTCAGAAACATCCGAAACCATGACTGACAACCTCTGAAATTCCGCAATGTAGGCATCAAGTGTGCCAACCTGTCTCAAATGTGTCATCTCTCTAAAAAACATCTCAGGATCCTTATCGAACCTATCTATCAACCTCTATGTGAACTCTCCATACGTATTAATGAACCTGTGTCCTTGGGTTACCAACCCATGGTGCCACCAATCATGTGCCTCTCCTTCCAGATGAAGGGTAGCGAACTTAATCGCCTCTATCTCATGCATGGGATTCAACTCCAAATATGTGTCCAACTTCATGGACCCATGCCCTCATTGTGCACTTCCACGAACCATCAAAGTTTGGGAGGGTAAGTTTTCCCAAACGTCTCTGCATATCCTGATTAGGACCACCTCTATCTGTCGTGGTCTAGTGCTAGACTTCCACCTGCAATAATTAGGAAAAGGCATAGCTGCTTGAAAATCAGCCCCCAACTGCTGGTAGGTTCCCAAAACACCATCTCCTCTGGTTCCTTTGGCTGCTCTAGTCTAGTTGGTGCTGCCTCTTGCAAGAAGGTAGGCATAAATGGTCTCGGCGGCACACTAGATGAATGAGTCGTGTGAGGGGCAATATGACTTGTCTCCCCATTTGCAGCTCCACCACCATCATTGTTGCGTACCCTTGAATTATGTGTAAGCTGACTCAAGTATAAATTTGTTTGTTCCTACTACTTGACCATATTTATGAGAACTGTTTCATGAATTCACCATCAGGATCACCTACAATTGCTTCCTTTCCTCTGTCCTCAGCCATCCTTTCAATCTCGCCCCCAATTGGAAAATCAGGAGGGACTCCCTCTGTATTACCTAGAGGATTCAACGACCTTCTTCTTAGATAATACCTGTTCACACCTGTACTTGGCTGCATATGAATTTTTCTGTTTGTATGAAATTATTCAAACCCCCACGGGTTGGGAGGAAAACCAGCTCTGATACCACTGAAATATCCCCAACTAGGAGATATTGTTCCAAACTTGTAAAAATTCGACTTTTAACTTGTAGGCATTTTGTCAAACAATTTGCATGCAATGTTTAGAACAACTATGACAATGATCATAAATCCATCACATAATCATGAAAATATTCAAAGATAGCATAGTGTCATTATGTCAAACAATTGGCAATCATTCTATTGACTGGAAATGTCATTGTCACTCTCATAAGTAGTTAAAAAAACAAGGAATAAGGCAAATACATTTTAACAAACATTTACTGTACATCCAGCTGAAACAAACATGCCAATATAGTGTTCAGATTAATAATTTCAGACCTCTTAAATGATACAACTGCTGCTGGTAATATATTTTTGAGTGTAGTGATCCATGGTGCTTTGACATGCATTCGATATTAAACTCAAAAATTATTATTCCTTTGAACAATTGAGTATGGCTGAGTTGTACAACAAAAATCAGTCCTTTGCAATGAATTATCGAATATAAAACTGAATATGAATACTTAGAACAACTCCATATGGCATATATAAAATTTAGAAAATATTATACTTGCAACAACTGAGAATGACTGTTTGTACAACAATAATAAAAGTCTGATTTTCTGTATAAAACTGCATTAATACTTCTGAAGTAGCAGTGCCCAACAATAGATGGATATTAGACAACCATGATTTTGTCGAAATGCCCATGTTGCCTTCACAAATAAACTCCAGTATGCAGGAAATGGTCTTCAACACTTGTAAATACAACTACTAGGGATTGAGGATGAATCCTCTCACCGAAATAGCCCTTCCAGCTAGGGTCCAAAGTCTCCTCTACATTGAAACCATGTATCCCAAGAGATTTCACTCCTTGAGCAAGAGAAATGAACACGCAGCTCACCAAACTTTTTCTAGAGAAAATAACAAATGAGCATAACTTTTATTTTAATCCTCAAGTCATCCTTATAACTCCTTTGAAACCCTAATCCTCCACTTCGAGTCATAAGCCATTACTTAAAACACCTCAAAGTGAAATTATAATATAAAGCTTATTAAAAACATCCAACATAAAATTATAACGTTAATGCATATAAGGGTCCAAATATTCCCTTTACATCTCCCACGCCCTAGTTCCCAAGGGAATAAACAAGGAAAAGGGGCGGAATAGGCCAACTAGGCCTCCGAGCATTTGGAAAGGGACATTACATTATGCCCTCTAGTAGGTGGTGATCAAAGAACACTTGTTTTCGGATGTCCCATTTAATATGATACCTAGAGAAGATATCACCGCCTCTATAGGGACTTAGGCAACATGTTGTTTACTTTCTTTAGATATCCTAACTAGTGGTGCCTAGCTCTTTATCTTTGTGAGGCCGTCTCACTTTGGTGTAAATCCCTATACGAGGGGTCTAGAGGCTCTATAGCTCCCTTGCTGATCACCTCTTTTTGTTAGCCCGCCCTAGCGATAGGCAATTTCTCACCAATCAAATCAATAGTTCTTTCAGTCGGTCGAGCGCCACCCATTCTTGTATAGTAGGCGGGGCGATTCGATGGATGTTCTTGCACCATTTCAATTCCAATCCCGCATCTCGACCGGAGCTGGTCATGTAATCACCCCTCCCATCCCTCCCTCCTATAGAAATTAGATTCTAGATTATTGCGCCCAACATAGGCCATATCTATATATAGGGGAAGTGTTCTTCGAGCACTAAGTGCCCTTTAGACACTTGCTACTTCATATATTAGAGCCGATAGATCAGTCTAATAGTGCTTCTCTCCACGCAACATCGCTACTCGAAGTACTTAGATCCCCAACTTGTTCCCCTTGGGCTTGCGGCTTTGCTCCCCTCCCTTCGGCGTGGTTGTACTCTTGGTATGTGAAGTCAACATTAAGTGAGCAGGGTGAGCGACCAAGTTTGCAAGTTGACTCGAGCGTTCGACATCCCTTCAAATCGCATTCGGCCGGGCGTGGCCGAAGGCCTAAATGTCGTGGGGTCACAGGGGGGTTGGCTCTAGCCCCCCTGCCACAGTCGAAGTGAATAGCCTCGTCGGAAGAAAATTTTGGTGTTTCAGACAACACGTTTTGGGGTGTTAGTACAAGTACATGTGATTTGTACTACACATGATTTTGTACTACACGCGGTTTGTACTATGAGTTCTTTCTATAAAAGGAACCCTTGGATTGTAAAGTTGTATGATTGTACAAGATTGTAATCATTGGAGCTAGTGCGTGGTGACTGCCATTGATGTAACAGTGGATTTATTCCTGAGTAATAAAATACTGAGAGACCTTTGCCCGTGGTTTTTACCTGGTACATTACCGGGTTTTCCACGTAATATTTGTGTATGTGTTTTGGATCTGTTTATTTCTTATTGCTTTCACTGTGATTGTTTCTCTCTACACTACTTATTTTTCTAACATCTACCCCCTCTCGGCAACATGGATCTACTACTTACTAGACGTACCCAAACCACAAGGACAAATTCATATTATGAGCTCCATTTCTACATGGGAGTTACAATGGCCTTGGATGTTCGGAGAGATTCTAGAGGAAGCGCTTTGCTTCCTCCCAGGATCTCCTAGCTTGGCTGTTTGACCTTGGATACGCCTCCGCCCACATTGTTAGATCTTCCACAACAGTCAATGATGGCCCAAACGACTCCTCCACTTTAGGCACAAATAGAGATAGTCAATGAGATTTCCTTCCAATCTTCTTCAACACATACCTTGGGAGCTATTGTTTGCCCCTCATTACAATTTATATTGATTTCATAATCACTTGTGGTAGTGGCACACTCCTTTATTTGTATTTTATCCTTTTTACTTTTTTAACTTCTGGGATTCTCTCGTCCTAGAACTTTTTATTGATAATTGTTGTATCCTTGAGTTCTATTGACCTTCTTTTGGTCATTTGTGGACATTAATACTATTTCTTTCTTTTCCAAAAATAATTAATAGTAAGTTTGAAATATTCTAGCAGCATAATCTACTAATTCTAGTTTATGTGTATATCAATGTAAATGGTGCCAAGTACCCCTTATGCTGCCCGTGGTATTCCTTTAAACATGCGATTTTCATACCTACATTTGGGTCTTAAAGTGTACTGGAACTATAAATTAACAAGGTCAAAGAAACTTAAAATTATAAAATATACACTTGCAACACTTGCTTTGCCATAGTCAACCAATAATATTTGATTTCTTCTTCACGGAATTGAGCTCCAAACTAGAGTGATAATCAAAATCTCATAATTATGTAGTATAAAGTCAAATACTTGCTTTGCCATTTGCAAAACTATCCAATGAGAGTTAAACTAGTACTGCATTCAAATCTTCTCAAGTATGTCTCTTAAACACTTGCCTTTGTTTTCTAATCTATCTGTGAAGATTCCTCCTTCATGCTGTCCTCTTTCATGGTTTGTACCATATCATAAATCTAATCATGAAACCATGGGATGTGACGAGTCTTTAAAAGTTAAGGAATGGTCATAAATCACCAAAATTTCAATGCAATGTTTTGGAATAGATACTAATGTTTTTTAATATTGATGGAGTGTAAACAGAAACAATATATGCCCGTTAAGGACAAACGATAATAATCAGTTCAGTATTTGCTCACAGACAGAGCAACAACAATTAGCAAGAAATACATACAACATATGAGTTTACATCACCAATATCGAAAAACAGCCACAGAGGCGACCAACAAGAAAACATCAAATAAAAGCCTCAAGGCTCAAACAAAGGCAACAACACAGTATCCTGAACATAAATCTCATATCATTCTCCTTCATTCCCACATCACCCAAAATAGGTCCCTACCGCAATTCCCGGGTCTCACCCTATCATCCAGCACCTCATCACTTGTAATCAAATCACAGACATTAAGATCAATAACTTGTACGGTTTCCAATTCCTCCACAACCTGCTTGATAACATAACCCATTCTCAGGTCTCTATGCTGATTGACGATCTTAATTGTCCTTTGCCCATTGTTTCCATGATATCTTTAAGTTCACTAATCATTTATTTAAATTGCTTTCCATAAAATCCTCCATCTAAGTAGGTAGTACACTGACGTGGAATCCCACAAGGAAAACCACTCAATGAATGAAGATTACGAAGTTGTTGGAGAAACTACACAAAGTGTGAGAAAATGATTTTCTTAATAGAACACTTCAATCTTCATCAACCAAAGAAAGAGATTACATGTCCTTATTTAGGACTCACACAGGCCTAACATCAAGGGAGCAAATCCTATTCCAAATCCTAACTAGATCACTCTCTATCCCTTGAAGTAAGGGATGAGGTTGCACATCTTAACCAACTAGGAGAGCAAGTAGGAAATGGCTGTGAGACCAAGAAAACTCTTACTTCTCACTTAGTACAATGCCCACACGGTTGAATCAAACTATAGGCTAGTTTATATCCTAAGTTCTAAAATAATGTCCCCTTAGCTTCCTTATCATTTCTCCCACCCATAGAAGCATTGAACTTGAATGCTTTACAATGCAGAGAATAGCTGAGATATTTGGTGTGTGTAAATCCATCTGGTGTGATGTGGAAGTTGTCCAAAAGTAGGATGTGAGGGACCTATGACAGGTGTGGCGAGTTTTCGTGAAAGAAACTCGATCGGCATCTGGTGGAATCCGACGCCGATCTCTCGGTTTTTTTTCTTTGATTGAGCCTTCTGAAGGATAGGAGCAATGTTGGACTGTAGAGACTGCAAATGCTGAATGGAGTTAACCTATGCCTGCTCTTTCTGAATGTGTTTGCGTCCTAAAACGGCAAGGAGAAAGTCAACTCATGTGGAATACCAAAGTAGTCTTGGAATGAAGAGTGTGCCGTCGAAAAATAGACTGTTTGGCTGAACGCATGCTCCATGTGGGTCTGGCCCAAATCCCATATAAGAGGAGGCAGAAAAACATGACAAGCTACTACTCACTGTCTCAAAAGGTGGAGAACAAGTTGTTTCATGTGAGGCCAGTAGAAGAACCCATTGCAAGTTGTGAAGTGTGTTCTGCTTCCGAAACTGATCATCAGAGATTGTAGAATGTGCCTCCTGTAGGAACTGATGGTGATTGTGAGGCACACACAACTTGTATAACAACCCTTCATGTGAAGATCTTGAAAAGGTACCAAACTGGAAGAGGCTGGATTGCGAAGGCTTATAAAAGTCTTTTTGAAGTCTGGATCATCTGCATAGTGAGAAGACAATGTCTGCATCAAGTGTGCCCATTTCATATGCTTGTCTTGCTTAGTGAAGTATAAGGGCAAATGGTCCTTTCTAGAACTGATACCAGTAATGTGGAATCCCATAGGGAAATCACTCAACAAACAAAGATTACGAAGAGGCTAGAGAAACTGCACAAGAGTATAATAGAATGCTTCAATCCTCATTAACCAAAGAAAGAGATTACATGTCCTTATATAGGACTCACATGGGCCTAAAATCAAGGGAGCAAATCCTATCCCAAATCCTTACTAGATCACTCTCTATCCCTTGAAGTGAGGGATGAGGTTGCACATCCTAAGCAACTAGGAGAGAGTAAGAAATAGTTATCAGAGTAATAAAACATTTACTTCTCACTTATTACAATGCCCACACGGGTGAAATCAAACTACAGGCTAGTTTATTTCCCAAGTTTTAAACTAAAATCTCCTAAGCTTCCTTGTCATACACCACAATAGCTCGAGCTGGGCAGCAGTTGAGATGGTTGGGAGGAATCAAAAGAGTCTTCATAGCATACAATAGAAGAAATCCTGTTAGAGAGTCCACCATGAGGGGCTTGACTATCAATAGGAGTATCAAGGGCCTGCTCATATTGCTGCAATGAGGCATGGAGGACATTGAGAAGGTCTTCATTACTTTCAGCAATGCTAACATCTAAGTTCCCCAAAAGAAGAGGAACCAACAAGCTCACGATCAGGAAAGAGCACTTGATTGAGGGAGGCATCTTTGACAAGCTTCCACTCAAAATCAGGAATTTGGACCATGACATCATCGTTGTGCAGGACTTGCCAATCTGGAGAAGTGTTGTATTTCTGAAATCCCCAGCAATTAGGTAATTAGCTGAGATTTTCATTATCCCAGCCTTTAGAAACTTTTCCAATTCAATCTGTGTGATCTTCAGATGCACTGAAAGCTACACACGTAGTATACGCACAATGACTCTGTAATGCCCCTTTTCCAGGCTGAAACTGAAAACCAAAGAACTTGCACAATCCAAATAGTAAACTGAAGCAAACTGAAATTAAATTCCAAACCCTAGCAGCAGGCTGTAAATATATTTATTTTATGATAGAAATCAGCCACAAACTTGTTGGAAATAATTTAGAAACCCTTCAAAATAATATTCTTCAAATTTGGAAATGATTGCAAGAGAAAAACACCGGAAAATATATCTTTTTACCAATTTAATATCAGTTGGAAATTAATTAATTAACAACAGTGAATACCCTTACAAATATGGCTGGAAATGAAGGTTTCCAAGCCCCAAAATGAAGTACAAATGAAGATTCCAGCTACTAAAAATAGGAGAAACACAATGATGGCTGAATTTGAAGTTGCTATGCCCTAGAAGACCCCAAACTCCACCTTAGGGCAAGTCGCCACCCTTGGGAAGGGCTGGAAATGCCTTCAAAACTGAATACAAACTCCTTATGTGATCACCCTTTTGCAAGCTTGAGGGTTTCGTCCTCAAACCAACCCACTATTGAGAGGTTTCATTCTCAATAGGTCTTCCAAGAGGGTTTTCGTCCTCAATGGATGAGAGAGAAAGCAAAATGTGCTCCAACTCTAAGAGAATAAATTCCAAAAGCAAGCATAACCTCTTCCAAGCCAAATGACCCCTTTAAATAGCTAGAGGTGGCGCCAAAAACCAATTAGAACCTTCTAAAGAAGACTGACCTCCTTGGGGACATAATAGTTTCTTTTTCTTCTATTTTTCATTTGGCTTTTCTCCTTTACCCAACTGACCTGACTATACTTAGAAAATTACTAAAAAAATGCAAAGCTCACAAAAACAACTGAAAAACATGACATTAACTTCCCTTGCTCATTTCCTTTTTTCCCACGAAAGTGGAATGGGCTCAAGGTCTTCAAAGAGGACTAGCGTTGAGAAGGGGACATTATAGTCCTCCCTCCGAAATTGCTTGCCCTCAAGCAATTGCAAGCTTGGATGTTCTGAAATTTCTACGTCTTCCAGTGAAACTTCTTCAATCTTTGCACCATCCAATGAACAAGGAGTTGGATTTCTAGATAGAGCATCCACAACCACATTATTTTTCCCCTTGACATATTCAATGTCAAAATCATATGCTTGTATTTTGCTCACCCATTTTTGTTGCCGGTCATTCAAGTCTTTTTGATGAAGAAAGAACCTTAGGCTATTATGATTGGTTTTGACCACAAACCTACCACAAACTAAGTATTGCCAGAATTTGGCCAAAGCATGCATAATGGCCAACATTTCTTTATCATAGATGGAAAGATTCTGTTCATGTTCTTTTAGTTTCCAGCTCTCAAAAGCAATGGGATGCTTATTTTGCATCAAAACAACCCCTACTCCTTCCCGGATGCATCACATTCTAGCACAAAGGGAATAGAAAAGTTTGGAACAACAAGTACCGGCATGAGCTTATGGCTTCCTTAAGCCTTTCAAATGATGTATGGGCTGATTCCGACCAGCTGAATGTTCCTTTCTTCGTTAAATCAGTCAAGGGGGCAACAAGCTGTGAGAATCCCTTGACAAATCTCCGTAGTAACTACAAAGACCGATGAACCCTCTCAATTGTGTGATGGTGGTAGGAGGAGGCCAATCCAATATGTTTTGGACCTTTTGTTGATCCACATGGACACCTTGGGCATTGATGACATGTCCTAGATACAAAATTTCATCCATTCCAAACTCACACTTGGATTTTTTTGCAAAGAGAGCCTGCTGTTCCAGAATTTCCAGCACCATATCCAAGTGTCTCAAGTGTTCTTCCCATGTTTTACTATACACCAAAATATCATCAAAGAACACTAGAACAAACTTTCTTAAATGCTTACCAAAAACATGGTTCATGCATGATTGGAAAGTAGCCGGGGCATTGGTTAACCCAAATGGCATGACAAGAAACTCGAAGTGCCCAAAATGACACCTAAAAGCTGTCTTGTGGATATCCTCCTCTTACTCGGATTTGATGATACTCGGACCTTAAATCAATCTTGGAGAAGAAAACCGCTCCATGTAATTCATCAATCAACTCATCAATCCTTGGAATTGGGTACCTATTCTTGATTGTCTTCTTGTTCAACAACCGATAGTCCACACACATCCTCAAGGTACCATCCTTTTTCTTAACAAGTACTACTGAAGAAGCAAAAGGGCTGGAACTAGGCCTAATGAGTCCCATTTCCAACAATTCTTTGATTGTTCTTTCAATTTCTTCCTTGTAGACTCTTGGGTGGCGGTAAGGAGTAGTTATTACCGGTTTGGTACCCGGTTCTAACTCAATAACATGCTGAAATCCTCTATCCGGTGGCAGCCCATGAGGTAGGTTATTGAAAACTTTAGCATGCCTATCAATAATGGGCTGAATATCCTCATGGTAAGATTGTTGTATTGTAAATGAAGAAGTAGACCTTACCAAGCAATGTGCTGCCCATGCGACCTGCCCCCTCTTGAAGGCTCTCTCCATGCTCTTAGCTGTCACAATTTGAGGAGTTCCACTCTTCATACCTTGTAGCACAACCTCCTTGTCACCCACCTTGAATTTCAGCTCCATGCTTTGGTAGTTTTGGGTAAATTCACCCAATGAATGTAGCCATTGAACCCCTAGCACCAAATCGGTTTCACCAATTCCGATGACATAGAAATCATCCTTTACTTTGTGCCTTCCAAAGAGAGCATGAGCTGTGGTATCCTTCTAGTGCATGGGATGGAGAAGCCATCCGCTACCATAACATTGAAACCCTTGAAATTTTCAGCCCTCAACTTCAATCTTGTCACCAAGCTCTCATCAATGAAATTGTGAGTAGCTCCACTATCAATCAATACCGTGACTCTTTGCCCTTGTACTCTCACCCGGAATGGATGATATCTAGGAGCACCGGACAAAGTGGCAAGATTGGTGCTCGCTGAAAAGGCCTCTTTGGCTGGTCCAAAGATGTTGTTTTGGCTGTCCCGAAGGTCCTTTTGGCTGTCCACCATTCCAAGATGCCCTTGGCTGCCCGCTGATCGCTGCTGTCCTTGGAGCAGCACCTTCTAGATCCAAAGATTTCTTTATTGCCTCTTGGAGAGACAAAGGATCGAATGCTCTTACCAAACCCTTGAGTGGTTCAGCCAACCCCTCAATGAATAAAACAATGAGTCTCCTCTCTGTCACATCCGGAATCATCACTGAAAGTCTTTGAAATTCAATGACATAGTCTTCCACCATGCCTTGTTGTCTTTATTGCACTAGCTCCCGAAAATGAATCTCTCGGATCAATCCTATCAAATCTTCCAATGATCCTCCTACAAAACTCATCATATGAGTGGATGAGATTGTGCCCTTGTGTGACCAATCCATGGTACCACCATTCGTGTGCAATTCCTTCAAGATGAAGGGTTGCAAACTTGATTGCTTCATCTTCCGTCATAGGCCTCAATGATAGATAAGTATCCAACTTTTGTATCCAAGCACGGGCTGTCCCCTTGTTGGAACCATCAAATGTGGAGAGTGTCACTTTCCCCAAAGCATGTTGAAGATCCCTCTGTGGCGCTTGAGGTCTAGGCTTAGGCCTTGACCTACCCTTGCTTACATGAATTCTGCAAGTGAAATAACATCATGAATCTCATTCGGAAGAGCCCTATATTCTTCATAGCTGGCCGATAATGTGCTATACTTGAATGCCGTGTATCAACCTCCGAATGACTTCTTCCTGGGAGGAAGGTAGGCTGAAAAGGCCTAGCAAAAAATCCAATAGTTGACATCGGGGCTGCCTTACATTGTGAACCCTGACGACCAATTGCCCTTTGCCATCGCAAAGCCTTGGCTCATGAAATTTTTGCAAGGTTAGGGCTAGCAAATCCATCGTGTCCGCCAACCTTTCTTGCCCTTCGATAAGTCTATCGATCTTGGCCTCTTCGAACCCTTGTTGGCCATGTTAGGCCCTTCAAGCAACTTATCTGATTTCTTCTTCTCTCTCCTTTGATAGTAGATGTATTCTTTGTCACCATCTTGCACACATACCCTCAGGTTGGGAAGATCTTTGTTCTGATACCATTGTAATGCCCCTTTTTCAGGCTGAAACTGAAAACCAAGAACTTGCATAATTGAAATAGTAAACTGAAATTAGATTCCAAACCCTAGCAGCAGGCTCTAAATATATTTATTTTATGATAGAAATCAGTCACAAACTTGTTGGAATTTTTGTAGAAACCCTTAAAAATAATATTTTTCAAATCTGGAAATGATTACAAGAGAAAAGCACCAAAAATATATCTTTTTACCAATTTAATATCACCTGGAAATTATTTAATTAACAGTAGTGAATACCCGTATAAATATGGTTGGAAATGAAGGTTTTAAGCCCCAAAATGAAGTACAAGTGAAGATTTCAACTACTAAAAATTGGAGAAATACAATGATGGCTGAATTTGAAGTTGTGCCCTAAAAGACCCCAAACTCCACCTTAGGGCAAGTCGCCACCCTTGGGAAGGGCTGGAAATGCCTTCAAAACTGAATACAAACTCCTTATGTGATCACCCTTTTGCAAGCTTGAGGGGTTTCGTCCTCAAACCAACCCACTATTGAGAGGTTTCGTTCTCAATAGGTCTTCCAAGAGGGTTTTTGTCCTCAATGGATGAGAAAGAAAGCAAAATGTGCTCCAACTCTAAGAGAATAAATTCCAAAAGCAAGCATAACCTCTTCCAAGCCAAGCGACCCCTTTAAATAGCTAGAGGTGGCGCCAAAACCAATTAGAACCTTCTAAAGAAGACCAACCTCCTTGGGGACATAATAGTTCCTTTTCCTTTTATTTTTCATTTGGCTTTTTCTCCTTTACCCAACTGACCTGTCTATACTTAGAAAATTACTAAATAGAATGCAAAGCTCACAAAAACAGCTGAAAAACATGATGTTCATTTCCTTGCTTATTCCCTTTTTGCCCATAGGAAGTGGAATGGGCTCAAGGTCTTCAAAGAGGACTAGCGTTGAGAAGGGGACATTACAGACTTCACTATTGAAGTTACTAAGAACCTTGCCTTTAAACTGAAAAACATCATTGTTAGGTTGCTTCCACAAAAACTAGAGAATCTCAAAGGAGAAAATAAGCCATTTTTTTAAAATAAAGGAAATTTATGCTCAGAGAACATGTAACCAAAAGCAATATTGATCCAAATGATATCTTACTTTAACACTTTTACTTCTGCCATCAATTCACCGATTTCCAATCTAAAATTCAAAATTCGGCGGTTTTCAATAAAAGCAATGAAATTTGTTCAAAAATGCCCGAAATTCGTCTATTCAAAGTATTTTAGGTATTTTTATAGAACCCCGAAAAATTTAGGGCATAAAATTTCTAAATAATATTTATTGATGCCGCCAACCCTTGAGTTTTCATATAGGTTATTCTTCATGAAACTAATTTAGATGGTAACTGAAGCAAAGGGAAGTGTGAAGATTTAAGGCTTTCTCGATTTCAAATGAGCTTTGACATGAAGCAGGTGAAGTTTGCGTAGTAATAGACTCCGTGTGGAGATTCGTAGGAGTAATTCAAAGTTTTAGAAGCAATTCGTGAGTCAAGACTGTCAGAAGATTTTTGCGCCGCCACTAGGTCTAATAAATTTTAGACTTGCTAAACACGACTCTTAAGCATAAATACTTAATATTAGGTTGTTAGACTTTTATCAAGTCTTTCTATTTGGTGGTGGAAAACTTTTGTCTTTATTCACTTTGTCTTTATTCTTTTATCATGTAACATCCTGGTGTCACTCAGATTTCACCCTGAAATCTGCGACTACCCTATCCGAAAATTTTTCGTACTTTTAAAATAATGGGTCGTTTGTTGTTTTTATTGCCTGAAAGTTCTCGATTGCGTCAAGATAATCCGAAAGAGCCATATTAGCCCTTTTCGCCAAATACCGGATGCCCAAAATTGTTTTATTCTCGTCGTCAGGATTTGTCTCATGAAATTTGTATTTAATTATTTTGAGCCCGTATGAGGCTATTTGCGCTCTGTTTTAACTCTATTATGAGCGAATATGTTATTATTCCTATGTGCGTAAGGATTTTAATTTATTTTAAGTTTTGGGCTTTATTTGTAACTTTTGGCAATTTTTCGTGTTTTTGTGGTGTCCGTTTGTTTTTCGTGAAATTTCTCTCGGAGCAATTCCTCACGGTAAGCCCGATTTTGGCCTCGGAGCAATGGAAAACATATACGCACATTATGCCCGGAGGAAGTTGCCATCGGAAGTCCGGATCACCGGGAAAAAGCGAAGTCGCAGACAAAAGCCCCTCGCGGGATGGGCGCATTTTTGGAAAACAAAGGATTTAAGCTGCGATGGGAAAAATAGAAGCCGCAGGCATGATGGGAATTTTATACCGCCAACAGGTACTTTTTCCCATGTTATAAAATTCACTTAAAGCGCAAAGTGGGAAAAATAGAAGAAGAGTGTGGGAATTTATTGCCTGCCTTGCAGGGTACTTTTTCCCGTGATATAAAATTCACTTAAGCTGCAGTGGGAAAGTTAGAGGCTGCAGGCAGGCGGGAATTTATTGCCTGCCTTGCAGGTAAAAATTCCCATGGTGAAATAAAAGAAAAGTGACTTAAGTGAAATCACGGGATTTTATTGCCTGCCTTGCAGGGTAAAAAATCCCATTGTCAGAAATTCTTAAAAATAGAATTCTATTATGCAAAAAAGTGCGACCCACCTTGGGTGAATAATAATGCATTAAATAAATATTTGTTAATATTTATTCACCCAATTTTGGCACCTAGGCTTGTGGAAAAGTCAACAAAAGCAAAGGGGAATAAATCAATTGGAAATAGAATTCCAAAATTAAATAAATTTAATTTATTTAATGCAGCCCCTTTTGAGAAGGAATTAATACTTTTTAAAGTATTAAATGATTATATTAATTCCTATTTTCAGTGGCTATGGTCAAAGCACACTGTGAAGCTTAAGTGAAGTGAAGTGTGGATGATTAAATTGGATTAATTTAATTTATTGGATGGCTGTCCTTAAACATGCTATTTTTAAAAGAGAAGAGCATGATTTTTAATTAATTAATTGCCTTTAATTGTTAGGGCAATTATTAATTATAGAATTGTGAAGGTTATATAAGCATGGGCAGCCATATGGGTGAATTATTTAATTCACAGGTCAAGAATTGCAGCCAAGAGGAAAAGTGCGCCCCCATTTGAAGAAGGATTTTGCTCGTGCAAGGTGGGAACAAGGCTAAAAGCTTCCAAATTTGGCGCATGCTTTGAAGAAGGTTGATCTTTTCTCGCATAATTGTTTCGCACAAGTGTTACAGAGCTCAGTGTTGTTGAAAGGATTCATGCTCTCTTTATGTGCAAATTAAACACCATTTTTTTTTGGGGCAGCAGGTTCAAAAGTGTAGATTTTTACAATTAAAATTCTCTATTCATGCTCCGGTGGCCATTTTTGTCCGGATAAATTGCAGAATTCATTACGGTGTGCTTTACAAAGGAAAAGAGCTTTTATCAATGTCCAATACATTGCATATATCCTCCAAATCGAAGAATTGTCCAGATCTCGCACTTGAAGATTGAAAATTCTAGTCAAATAAGAAGAAAAAGACATTCAGACAAAGATAGACAAAGCTATGGCGAAGAAAGATGAAAAAGAAAGCACAACGGAGTCATGCATCACTTCTAAATTTGCAGATATTGGAAACACGGATCTAGGCTCGGAACCTCTTGCTAAATTGATAGACAGATCCAGAGCAGGAAAGACTTCACTCATGCGTGCAAGAGAAACTTCACTCATGCGTGCAGATTAAAAGCAGTGGAATTATTCGAGCTGCAGCTTTTCCATCCATAGCCCAGTTGCCAAAATTTGTTATGCAGGTGCAGATCCATATCCAGATGCAGATGCAGATGCAAATCCATATGCAGATCCAGATCCAGATCTTATAGTTGCAAAAGCTTCTGGCACAAAGGCTTCATCCTCTTGTTTCGAATGCAGCCCATGAAGAAGACAGTGCATGGGAAATTCCTTCCAAGACCTTGTGCATGTGCTCTCATCTTCCAAATAAGCCTTCATTGAATTTTCATTCACCCTGAGTGCTTTTCAGAATTTTTAATTGCTCATATGCAATTAAAAATAAGGATGATGAGTTATCTACGGCCAACCTTGCACTGATGCATGTACAACAGAAGAACTGCAAAAGCTTCAAGGATAAAAGAGAAGACAATGCGAAGGCAAAATTCCAGCTTGCTTCCAATTCCAACTGCTTGCAATTCCAGCTTGTTTCCAGATCCGGCCGCCTGAGATCCGGTTTGAATCAGTGCATCACGCAGACATGAAAAAGGATAAAGTCAGCTTTCCTCTTCCTTCTTCTTTCATCCGACAAAGTCAACTTTCCTCTTCCTTCTTCTTTCC
Organism: Taxus wallichiana var. yunnanensis; assembly: GCA_018340775.1. Taxonomy (NCBI): domain Eukaryota; kingdom Viridiplantae; phylum Streptophyta; class Pinopsida; order Cupressales; family Taxaceae; genus Taxus; species Taxus wallichiana. The sequence goes on from CM031239.1 coordinate 194,280,016, forward strand.
TACGACAAAGTAATTGAGCGATCAATTCAATTATACAACTTAAGTGATTGGTTTAAAAGACATTACTCAAGAAGTCAATTACTGGAGATAGGTGGCGGACATGCAAAATAGAAGCTTCTATTTCAAACTGAAATCATACATGTCACGCAAAGAGGAATTCCGGGAGGAAGATTGCCGATTGTTTTTTCCAACTTCCACATGTGCGCTCAACTAAAGCTTTCAACTTGTAATTGCCGTCTACATTCTATAAGTAGAGGAAGAACCTTCAAAAGTTAAAAATCAATCGAATTTGTAAGCAGCAATCTTGTGTTCTAGACTTTGTGCTGAACCCCTGAGAGCCACTTGTAGCAGAGGAATACAAAGAAGCAGGTTTCCGGAGAACTTTGTGTCACGGCGTACTGTGTTTCTTGCTTTTAAATCTTAGATCTTTTAAGTAAACTTTGTGTTATTTTAGATCTGGATCTAGTCTTTGCCTTTGCTTTATAATTTTGTGTTCAAATCTATTAAGTTTCTTCTATGTGCATGCAATTAGCTCTGCTATCTACTAATTGGGATGCACATCTTCCTCATTTCTTCTCTGTAATTCCTTTACTTCCTTCTTCTATAATTTTCCTTTCTTAAACAGCTACTTACTTGCTGCAAAACTTCTTAGTTATGGTTCATGAACTAAGTGGTTAAAGTAAAACCCCGATAGATAATAACACATTTTTATTGACAAATCGACACGGGAGCCTCACCGAGCCTCACCGGTTAAATGAGGGAGATTTATCTCATGATCGCCTAGGTTTGATGCTATGTAGAAAATCTAGCCAACAAACACTATTTGAGTTGAAGACTTTTGTATTTATTCTTTTAAATTTTAATTTTTAACTATAGATTTTGATACAGTTTAAAATTAGTTTAATTTTAGTTTTTCTTAATATTTTAAATTAATTAAATTATAAGTAAAGTTAAAAGACATTGTTAATTTTTTTAACCGAGATAGGTTGATGGCTTTTACAAGCAATATAATTAGATTTATTAATATTTAATTCAAAATATTGTATTGGGTTTAAATAGGTTTTAAAATTTGAAATATCCTATAATTCAAACTTATTGACGAATTTTTTCTCATGAATTTTATTGGGTGCCGAACTTGTTTTGAATTTTATCCTTGTCAAACACGAATACAGACACAAACCTGGTGACATAGCTTTTGACCAAGCAGAGACAACTTCCAAACAAAGGCAATATATCGACATAAATATAAAAGATGCTCAATTGTTTACAAGCCACCATAGAAAGTACAAAAGGGGCTATACAGATTGTACTTGGCAAGAATAGAGCCAACACAAGTTTCTAGTGGAGAAGCCATGTAAAACAAGACTTTTGGGTACAAGACAAGAGGACCACAAAACAAAAAATCTATAGGACCAATTGGATCACAAAAACTCCACTTTTTATTTGAACTAAGAAACATTTTGGGAGAGAAGGAGAGCTTCATGTAAAGATTTTTGGAGGAGATCTTATTTATTGGTGGGCCTTTTGTCCTTTTTATAGTCCTAAAAGATCTCCTCTTCCATAATCACACCCTTCTTATGAATCTCTTCACGCTGTTAAAAACCATAGTATATGTTCCAAAGGTTGGGAGGGGGTGATAAGAAATTTTCTTTTCAGTTCATGATAGCCATGTCCCATACAATTGTTAGTCTTTGATATTTTAAATGCCTTTCATAAACCTGTTGGAAATGTGTTGTATATTTTCCATGAGTTACACTCAAATTTTAAGGGTTTCCTTTATAGGATTTCGGGCCTATATAGGTGCTTTAACCTATATTATTATATAATGTCCCTTTCTAGGGTTGAAACTGAAAATAAGGGTTTGGGCTCAAACCTAAATGAGAGTAATCTGATATTTACAACAGCAGCTTAGAAAATATATATAACCCTAGCAGCAAACTGAAACTACCCTTCAAAACAAGCTTAAAATAGGTGTATAAACCTCCTATGTTAGCAAACTGCAATGGCACTTAATGGCATCAATTCCCATGCAATCACAAGCTGAAAATGACATAGAATGCTTCCAAATATTTTATTCAACCATGGAGATATTTATCCAGTCAATACACTTCAAAATAAATAAGAAATGAAGAGATAAATCACAGCTGTAATTAATTAAATAACAACAAAAGTACAACTCACATTAAGGGTTGGAAATGAGGATTCCAAAACCCCAAAAATATCAATAAAGTATGAAATCAGCCTTATAAATTATGAGGAAGGTGAATATCAGCTCCAATTTCCCAAATGTGCCCTAGAAGGCACTTCCTCCAACCAAGTCGCTACCCTAGGAGAGGGTCCAAAATAAATGTAGAAACCTTAGTAGCTCTTCCTCTCTCAAACCCTAGTTGCAAACCAGCAACATCACTTTCTTTGAAGCCCTTAGGAACCACCAATTGGAGAGTTTTCATTCTCCAACTTGAACAAGGAAGGGTTTCGTCCTCCTTGTATGCCACACCAAAGGATTTTCGCCCTCTAGTGGAAAGGAATTGAGCAATCAACCCAAAAACCAAGTATAAATTTTTGACAAGATAGATGCCCAAAATGAGTCCAAGCGACCCCTTTTATATCCTCTTGGTGGCACCAAAGATCAATTAGGGAGTCTTCCCCCATAACTGACCTCATAAGGATGTTTGCTTTTAACTTTAACTTGGCTTTTCACCTCTTCAACCCAGCTGACTTGCCTCATAAGAGAAACCATGAAAGAAGAATGTAAATGCTCAGAAAAAAAGACTAAAAACACAACAAACACTTCCCTTGTTCACTTCCTTCTTGCCCATGGGAAGTGGAATGGGCTAAAAGTCTCCAAAATGAACTAGTTTGAAAAAGGGGACATTACATTTCATGAGTAGTTAGATAACTCATGTTTATGGGGAACTATTATGGGTTGTATTCTTGGCCCATGGTTTTGGTATCCATTGTATTGTAATACCGCCGTGACGGTTACCTATTGATGTGGTTAAATATAGCTGGATATGTAGAAGAATATTGCAAAATTGGGAAGTACATTATTGTATGGTAAAACAATTGAGGTAATACGATAAGGAAGATAAATTACTGCACTTGGTTTTTTCTGAAAGGGTTTCACAGGATAAATCTTGTGTATTGTGTAATCTTGTGTACGTCATTTCTTTGTTTTTGGTTTTCTCAGAGATTCTGTGAAGCATTGCTTCTCTCGTATTTGTTTATCAGATCAAAGTTTTTTAAAAACCAAAAATAAGCAGAGCATCATCCACTCAGAGCAAGGGGCTTTCCCTTGTGTTCTAAATCCCACATGTACCCTTGACACCTAAGACCCATACCACAAAAGATAGGTTGGGCAATAGTAAGGTGTTGCACTTTTCCCATGCCTTCTAGATAGATTGGAAGATAGGGAGCCTGCAACTTTAACAGGAAAATATCATATCCACAGGTCAGCAACATGTAGACCTTAACATTGAGATATGTTCTTGGGGTTCCCTCCCAGAATATTATGTGTCCCAAGAATCTTCTAGGGTTTGCTGCCATTAAAAGCTTTGATAATCCACTTCACTACTAAGTTTTGAGTTTTTTTTTTATATGCAGCCCACCAAACTTTTTAGAAGAACAATAAACATCCCAAGCAACAACATGCCTCATCCTATTACCTTTTCTATCAGACCAAAGGTAGTCTTTGACAATCTTGTGCAATTTATCAAATTGGTAGTTACTAAACATGTGCAATTTATCAAAGTGGATACTATAGGAGGACAACACCTTCTGACACACCTGAATTTTGCCCGAGAGAGAAAGCAAATGATCATACCATATAAACACTACTTTGTCAATCTTGTCAAAAAACCAACACCACATATCCTTGAAGGATGGGGGCAGGGAAAAAGGATTACCCAGATATCTTACAATTTCCTTGGGCCCTTTCCAGGACCAACCATTTTTATGAAGCCAATTAGGAGGGTGTCATGGCCACCCAAAACCAAGGATTTATGAATGGCAATGTTTGAGCCGAAGGCATTACAGTAGACATCAATTCTGGAGGCCATTTGATTGAAGTTTTCCTTTTCCAAGAGAGGGAACAAAGTAAGATCATCATGAAACAAGATATCAAGGAGGGGTTCATTGTTAGGCAAGGTGATGCCTTTAACTAGGGGAGTAAGGAGGCATCTCTTAAGTGATAATGAAGGGCTTTAACAACTATAATGAAGAGGGCAGGAGCAAGGGGACAACCTTCTCTTATTGATCTTTGCAGCTCAAAAGGCCCAGTCTGTTCATTGTTCACTTCAACCATGACAAAGGCATCTTTGAAGAGGAGCATAACCATTATGCGGAATCTGTTCTGAAAGCTTAAAGTTCTGAGCATCAACTCAATAAAGGGCCACTCAATTCTATCAAATGCTTTTCCAAAATCCAAAAGTTTTATGCACACGTTTTGTTTAGAGCTATGTTCCACCAAGTTTCCGGGACGGGGACGGTAGGGGTCGTGTTTCAGGACGGATTTTTTTAGGCCTTTTCTAGGGGACGGCAGGAGACAACTACTAAAAAATAAGGGAAAATTTAAAAAATATAGGAAATTTCAAATATTTATATGATAACATTGCTAAAGCAAACCTTAATACATAAAATTAGAGTTGAATTGAGATTTCACATAGGATTTATCATTTAACCTTAAAAATATAGGAAATTTCAAATATTCATATGATAAGTATAACACATTGATAAACTTAAAGCATTCCTCACTGTCTTCTTGCATGAAAACTCCCCATTCGTGTAGGAAAAAATTGGTTTGTAACAAGAAAATGATATACCAAGATCAAAGACCAAAAGGTCTGGCATTTTGTGGCGTATTTCTATGGAAAGAAAAGCGCTACAATATATTTTCTTGTAGACATCCATAAAGTAAAGGTTGATAGAACTGTTTGAATTGTGTGGTAGCATATAAATTTATTAAGGATGGATGATAAACAACATGCAGGCTTCAAAATTCAAAATTGAAATCACACGATAAGAATCCTATCAATGTCATGTAATCTAAAGAGACTACAAGTATAAGCTCCACACTTTATAATAGAAGTATTTTATTCATTTCTCTCACAACTTATAGATTATACCAATGGATGATAACTAAGACTAACCACACATGACTTCTTAAAGGTTTGCTGTTGACCATTTGAATGAAGCCAACATACAACTTTGATTGAAGATATCCAAAACAAAGGGGTGACATTTAATAGCATATAAAGTATCTCTCTCAATTATAGTAGTGGAATATACCAACCTATTTCATCTTCAAGCTCCTCAATTATCTAATCAATGCGAGACCATTGATTTAAATATAAACATTGTTTTGGTAACCAAGTATTTTCTATTATTGTTAATCTCTTGTTGGCTTTTAGTAGTGTCTTATCGACTCTTTTGTTATGTTTAGTCAGTAGTTGACGATTGTGTTTTAACCAAAACCATTGGATCTTTGATTTTTTTGTCATATAAACAGAATGATTAATTTCGGGAAGGGCACGATGTGACAGTTCCTCCTGTACAAGTGATTGTATTGAAGTTTGAACACTACCTTATGCAATAAATTTGTTATTAAAAATGAGCTTCTTTTTTGTTTTGATGTTTGTTTTAGGTTTAGGGCACTTAGAAATGAAAGTGGGGGTCCTCTTGTGGGACCCCACATTGCTTTACTTTTAATTAAAAGTGTGTTTTTAAAAATAAAAATGCGTTTTTTAAGGCTGTTTATGTAGGGAACTACAGGGACTACTGGATGTCCTCAGTACGTTTAGGGACTTCTAGCCGCCCCTAAACGTCATCGAGGACGCCCAGCCCCCCTGCTGTCACCTGATTTTTTTTTGACGCCCTCTGGGACGTTTCGAAATTTTGCAAAGTTTGGGAACGGGAAGGGGACATTTCTACCCGCCCCCGAGGTTCCGAAACGCTCCCGAGACGGGACGAGCTAAAAACATAGGGGACGTGTCCCCGTGGAACATAGGTTTAGAAGCCTTCGTCAATACATGTGCTCCCAACTATTAATCAAGTTGTCAAGGATATATCTTCCATCCACAAATCTAGTTTGGGTGTCATAGATTAGGTTGGGAGCACAATAAAGGTTCTCTAGCAAGGATCTTGGCCAAGATTTTTTAGGAAATTTAAGGGATGAATAATGTTACAAATTATAAATCCACAATATAAATTGCCGAAGATTATAGTTTATGAAGTGCAAGTAATTAAAAACATAGATTTAGATGTTTATAATGCAGATTACAGAATGTAAACACCATGAACAAAAAGTAAATGAACACAGTGACACAAGATATAAGTGGGAAAACCTTGGAAGGTAAAAACCCATTGAAAATCACTTATCTTTATTGAGAATAAACTTTCACCCAACACTCCCACTATTTCACAAATCCACTTGTAGTTACACCTTCAGGAAGGGATTACAAACCGCCTCATACATACACTCATGAGTTTTACATCATTCGCATCATGTATCTATAATCAACTCGCACATATTGCTTGCATTCACATGTTACACTTGATATTTTTCATATCACCGATGTAACCGATCTCTAATGAGATCACCTTGTTTTATACAAGGTGGGTGACTTGTTTTGGGTCACTCTTACATTTTAAAACACTGCCAACTACAAGTAGTGGATCCACCATGCTTATATTTTAAATATAAGTTATAAACCAAAAACATACAGTCTTTGGCGGGTTTCTTAAATAAGTAGTTTCCCGCTTAATATTATAAACCCAACACTCCCCTTAATGTTAAGTAGGGAAACATGCAAAATTACTTTCACATTTCAAAGTTTGTTTCTCATGCCAAGTCATCTTTTGGTACAAAAAGAATTATAATCCATAAATCAACGCGTGATTTAGGCTAGCATCCCAAAAACACTTGTTCTTGGGTTTTGCAGTTCCATGGTGCACTACAATAGTGTTCTCATGGATTTTTTAACCCCGCGATACACTACCTGCAGTTGTCCCATGAGACTTATATAAGCCACGAACAACTGTACACGCATTGTGGGTTTTAGAGAAACCGCAAGACACTGTTTTTCTGCGTTTCAAAGCAATGTTCCACAAATTCCATAAAAACCGCAATACAAAGGAACATTACATATTCTCAAGATAAAGTGATAAGCCTTACAAAAGATTTGGAGTTAATAAACTCTTCATATGTAATGCTTCGATGGGGATTACAAGTAAACTTCACATAGATGACAATTTACTTAAAACAACATAGAAATAGTCTCGTAAGTAACCACTTTGACACATTCAAGCTGTTAAGAGATGGCATTGCACAAGAAAAACATGCAACATGCCCATTTCTTATTTCCCCCTCAAGGGCAGCTCGAAAAGGCCAAAACTCATGAGTTAGAGGTGAGGATCGATGTCATTCACATGATCATAAGAGCTAATATTTGAAATGCCCAATATAGCACGGAGTTTGCAGATCTTTACAACACCAAAGGGCTTAGTAAAAATGTCTGCAACTTGCTCATCAATGGAACAAAATTTGAGATCTATACCATCATTGAGAACTTTTTTCCGGATGAAGAGCATATGGATTTCAATATGATTGGTTCTTTGATGTTGGACTAGATTGTTTGTAAGAATAATACAACTTTGGCTGTCACATAGAAGAAGAGTGCTTCCTTTGACGCCCATATGAAGTTCTTCCAACAATCTTTTGAGCCACATGACTTCTTTTCTGCTTCCATAACACTTCTATACTCAGCTTCACTAGAAGAGAGGGGTGGCTTGTTGGTTGCTTCTTGCTGCTCCAAGTTATTGCACTTGCACCTAACTTGAAAACATATCCAGAAGTAGATCTTCTATCCACAATATCACCAACATGATGAGAATCACAATAACCAAACAGAATTGCATTATCAGAAGAAGAATAACACAAACTATAATTGATTATACCTTTGATATACCTTAAATTCCTTTTGCCATTTTCCAATAGTCCTCATAAGGATCTTGCATGAATCTAGAAACAATTCCAATTGCATAGGAAATATCAGGCCTAGTGATAGTTAAATAAATCAAACTACCAACCAATTGTCTATATAAATTAGGATTAAATTTATCACAAGAAGGTTTTGGATCTAATTTAACACCAACTTCCATAGGAATAGAGACAAAATTACAATCAATCATATTAATTTTAAAAGAAGCTTAGTAACATATTGTGATCGAGATGCAATAATTGATTTGTGATTTTGACAAATAACCATGCCTAGAAAATGATTTAATAGTCCTAAATTAGTCATTTCAAAACGTTGTCTTAATTTCTCTTTGATTCTAAGAATTATATTTTTATCACTACTAATAATCAAGAGATCATCAACATATAAGACAATAATAATAACATGATTGTTTTCATACTTGACAAATAAATCATTATCAACAAAACAGTTAGAGAAACCAAACTCATGAAAGAAATTATTTATCTTAGCATACCAAGCTCTAGGAGCTTGTTTAAGACCATACAAAGATTTCTTAAGTTTACACACATAATTCTTTGCCAGGTTTTTCAAAACCTTTAGGTTGATGCATATAAATTTTTTCTTTCAAATCACCATTTAAAAACACATTTTTAACATCCATTTGGTGAATCTCCCAACCATGTTGAACAACTAAAACTAGAAGAATTCTAACAAGTGCTCATTTTGGCAATAGGAGAAAAAATGTCAACATAATCCAAACCAATTTTTGAGTAAACCCTCTAGTAACTAATCTAGCCTTGAATTTATCAATCTTACTCAGAAGAGTTATATTTGATTTTATACAACCATCTAGAGCCTACAATGCTTCTTTTAGGAGGAAGAGGGACTAATTCCCAAGTTTGATTCTTGATTAGAGCATTGTATTCAACTTCCATAGCTGCAACCCATCTTTCATCTAGGTTGGCTTCTTCAAAAGATTGAGGTTCAACCTCATAAACAATTGACAAGGCATGATAAGAATGCTGACTACGGGTCATCTTTCTCAAATCATTAGGTTGAGAGTTTGAAACCAGATTTTTCCTCAATGTCTACATCCATCATATCAGAAGAAGGATGATTAGTCTCTTGCAAATCAGTTTCCATATTGTCTGAGCAAGGATCATCATTTAGAAAATCAATTTTAGACTTAGTAAACTCAGAAGAGGGAAAAATGACAGATTTACAAAAAGGTTTCTCAAGAACATGCACATTCGTATTTTCTACAATCACATGCTTAACTGGATCATAGGCTCTTAATCTTTTTGTTTGACTGCCATACCCAACAATGATGCAAGAGTAAGAGGTAGGATCAAACTTTTGTCTTTTAACCTTTTGTCTTTTAACCTTAGGAATAATAAGAGAAGCATGGCTGCTAAATATCTTTAAATAAGAGATCAATTTTTTTGTCTAGTCCAAACTTCATGAGGTGTGGTTTGATGTAAAGCTTTTGTGGGAACTTTATTAAGGATATGAACATCAATGTTCATTGCTTCAACCCAAAGAACTTAGGCACCTTAAAAGCATGAAGCATGGTCCTAGCCATTTCAATTCCATTTTCAGCTATGCCATTTTGTTGAGGAGAATTGGGAGTTGTTAACTCCCTTTGAATTCCACAAGATACACAAAACTAATCAAACTTCTTATTAACATACTCACCTCCATTATCAATTTCGATTCTTTTAATTTTCAGATTAGCCATATTTTCAACAAGGGCTTTAAACTCTTGAAACTTAGATAAGACATCAAACTTTTTCCTAATGTAATAAGACCAAGTCATTCTTGAGAAATCATCAATAAAATTAACATATAAAGCACCACCAAGAGAAGGTACTTCAAAGGACCTCTAACATCACTATGAATTAACTCAAGCAAGCAAGAGGAATTAGACTCATGATGTTTGTGAAATGGTTGTACATGTTGCTTACCACGCAAACAACTTTCACAAGATTCATGATTTGATTTTATCTTAGGAAGACCTATAACAAGGTTAAGGTAGGACATCTCATACAAACTTTTAAAGTTTACATGCCCAAGCCTTTCATGCCATAATTGAACAACATTACAAGAAGAAGTGGAAAGACAAGATTCAACAACAAATCCATTAAAAAAGTACAATCCATTCTTTTGTAAACCAACATCAATTACTTACCAAGCTTATTTTTAACATACCATTTATCTTTTAATAAGACATCTTTACAGTCATCTTTAGTTAATTGCGAACAAAATAAAAAGTTTTTCTTTAAGTTAGGAACAAACCTAATGATTTCATTTGCAAACTTAATATTGCCACAACATTCAGACTTGATGACAAAGTTATCTCCTAAATAAATGTTTTCATGACACTCAACAATATCATGAAGGATACCATGCATATATGTCATGTGTCTAGATGCACCACTATCTAGGATCCATTCACTGTCATTGGAGGCTGAAAGGGCAGTATAAAGAGCAATAGAATGCTCAACATTATTGGCTTGGTTATTAGTATGACTCTGATTTTTATTGTTCTTCTTCCTTTTATGTTGTTCTTATTCTTAGGATTGTTATGAGACAAGTGAGCATGACAATCAGTTGCTTTATGACCAAATTTACCACAATTGTTACAAGTGCCATCAAACTTTACTTTAAACTTTTGATTATTCCTATTGTGCTTAAACTTGGATCTAAAGTTTGATTGCTGATTTATATTACTGATATACTGATTTTTAGAAGACTTGACTTTGAGAGAACAATGCCTGAGAGGCATTCTCTTTTGAGTCAAAGTTCTTCATGACACTTTCTTCTTGAATAAGGAGAGAAGACAATGTGTCTAAATCAGGATCATCTTCATTTTGATATTTAGAATTTGAATAGAGATGAAGTTTTTAAACTTTTCATGAATGTTAATTTGAATAAAGCAACTTATCATGAAACAATTCACAATTACATCCATCTAATTGAGCTTTAATATCCTTAATTTTAGCTAGGTAATTAACAACCTTTTCATCAGCTTTCATAGGGGTTGTAAACAATTCCATGATTAACTTAATTATCCTAGAGAGACGACTACCCTCATGCATAGTTTGCAATTGATCCCATGCATCAAGCTGGAGATTCCATATGTCCAATATGCAACAAGAACTCATCTTTGATACTTTGCAATAAGATGGACATAGCCTCTTGGGATTTTTGAGAGAAAACACTTAAGTTCTCAGGAGTAGCTTATCTCCCAGTGGGTTTCTTCTCAACTCCATTGATTGAATCTCATAGCTTCCTAACCATAAGGATAGCCTTAATCCTAATTCTCTAGATATTGTAATTAGATTCATTTAAAAGCTGTGATTTATCCATGGAAAAAATAGAACTAGCCATTGTTAAAGAAAAATTAGCAAAATTTAAAAAAGAGTGTTAAGTGGTTTTTAAAAAATAAGAGATCTGGTGTACAAAAGAAATCGACAACAACGGATTAAAACTTTAAATAACTTCAGAACTTGATGAAAATGTCCAAACAAGGTTTTAAAACCAAGAAGGATGGCCGCAAAACACAGAACACTAGCCGCGGAGGCCGCTTATGCAATAGAGAAAAAGTTATAAATTTTTCAAATTTTAAAAGCCGTGGAACAAAGAAATTGTGTTTCGTGGATTTTTGAAATCTTAGTGTTCTCGCGAGAATACTTAGGTCAACAAATGCAAAATAAAGGGAGAAGTCTCGCACAACGAAGACAAGTCCGCGAATCAAAGAAAAAGGCTGCGGAACACGGGGGTCCGCGTAACAAAGAAAATGAAGCTGCGATACAAGGCACTGCAGTACAAGCAGGTGAAAAGCCGTGGAACAAGGAAATCCACGTAGCAAGGAAAGACAAGCCATATAAGACTTAAAGAAATCCGTGTAAGTCAAAATATCTGCGGAAGACTTGGAGAAGTCTGTGAAAGACTGCAAATGACTAAAAAGCGCGAAATATTCAAATAAGTCACCCAACGGCTATAAAACGGCTATTAAAGGTGCAAATCATTTAAATAAGCCGAAAAGACCTGGAAAAGCCATGAAGGATATAGAATATTGCTGCGAAGGCCTGATAAATCTTATTAGAGGAAAGGTGTGGTTGGTGAAGAACACAGATCTATGCACACAAATGGTTATGGAGGCTAAAAACACATGCATAAGCAAGATCTAATCTCACTAAACTGATTAATCATTTCAGATCATCCAAAGTCACATTATTTTGGCGGGAATTGGAGTTTTGAATCGATAAACTTGAAGCAAGTCACGAAGTAGCTAGGGTTTTGCAAATTTGAAAAACTTCAAGTTTCTTCACACTTGTAAATCAAAAACATCCAAATCTATCCTGCACATGCATAAACACAAGCTTTGATACCATGTTAGGAAATTTAAGGGATGAATAATGTTACAAATTATAATCCACAATATAAATTGCCGAAGTTTATAGTTTATGAAGTGCGGTAATTAAAAACATGGATTTAGATGTTTATAATGCAAATTAGAGAATGTAAACACCATTAACAAAAAGTAAATGAATACAATGACACAAGATATAAGTGGGAAAACCTTGGAAGGTAAAAACCCATTGAAAATCACTTATTTTTATTGAGAATAAACTTTCACTCAATTCTCCCACTATTTCAGAGATCCACTTGCAGTTACACCTTCACGAAGAGATTACAAACCGTCTCATACATACACTCATGAGTTTTACAACATTCACATCATGTATCTATAATCAACTCGCACATATTGCTCGCATTCACATGTTACACTAGATATTTTTCATATCACCGATATAACCAATCTCTAATGAGACCACCTTGTTTTATTCAAGGTGGGTGACTTGTTTTGGGTCACTCTTACATTTTAAAACACTGCCGACAACAGTAGTGGATCCACCATGCTCATTTTTTCAATATAAGCTATAAACCAAAAACATAGTCTGTAGCGGGTTTCTTAAATAAGTAGTTTCCGCTAATATTATAAACCCAATAGATTTTGTAGGAGACATTCATAAGAGTAATGGGCCTCCATTTTTTAACTTGGGATGAATCCCCCTCCTTGGGAATCAGCTTGATGGCACCTCTATTGATTTCAAGTCCATGGGAACCACTTTGAATAGCTTCATTATAGACATCCAAATTTTTTTGGCCTATCCAATCTTTGTTAGCTTTATAGAATTCGGTAGGAAGGCCATCCAAGTCCGGAATTTGTCTTTCTTTAGAGAGTCAATAGTGTGTAGTACTTCATCAAGGGAAATAATGCTATCCATATAGACAACAGAGCACGTGGAGAGCTTTTTTGGAAGAGCTTTTGAATACAGAGCTCGTTAGACTCAATTTGAGGGAAGGAGCTATCCGACACAAAAAGATTAGAGTAGAAGGAAAAGAAGGCATTTTTAATCTCCCAATGTGTTCAGAGATAACACCACCAATGTCAATGGCACTAACCTTTTCTCTAGACTGTTTAGCTTTTAAGATCATGAAAAAATATTTGGTTCCTTATCCCCTAATTTGAGCCAAGTAATTCTTGATCTTACTTGAGCCCCTTTAGTAAAGTATTGCTGAAGTACTTTTTGGTGAATTTTGATTTGCGACATCTCATCTAAAGCAGCTTGGGATCGCAAGGATCATCTTGCAGGCGAGCCTCAGAGGAAATAAGTTGCTCCTAAAGTTGTTGCAATCTTTTCCTTCTTCTAGCTTTAGCTTGTCCATATGACCTTGAGAATTTCTTACTGGGCATTAATGCAATTATCCCATTTTTGGATGAACGAGGGAGAGCTAGAGAAGGTTTAGGAATGATCCAGTAGACCCGATCCCATTACAAAAGTCGGGATCACTAAGTTGTGAAGTGTTGAGCTTGAAGAGGCCTTTCCATTCACTCCCCTTGGGGGTTAGATACTAATGTTGGCATGAGATAGGATCATAAGGCTAAGGGCCAAGTATGCTTCCGTTGAGAACGTTAAAGTGTTAGTTGTATTCTTGTAGTTTAGAACAATCACTCGGATGCCCCAACATTTGTAATTAAAATTCCTTTTTTGACATATTTTCCTAATATTTTTCATAGCAAGGGTACATTACTTTTCAACCCCAAAAGGAGATTTAATGAGTTATAATGTGATTGGTTGAGTATGTGTCTAATTTGGATTTACCATGGGTATTCTTACCATGATTATGTTAAGTAACACCTTATTTTCCCTACCTTATTTAGGTTCTTGATGGATAAGTTAGAGCAATGTGAGTTTGTTCAATGTTACTCTCGAGTTTACAAAATGCTATAATCCAAGGTATACAAGCTATGTTGCTGTGGATACGGATACGAGTATCCGTTTGGATATGGATACGATACGCGGATACGTCAATTTTAAAAACCCTTGGATACGATACGTCTTGGATGTGTATACGTCCGTGTATATATATATATATATATATATATATATATGTATATATATATATATATATATATATATATATATATATATATATATATATATGTATGTATGTATGTATGTACATCTACTCATTTTACTCATTTTTTAGTCCATAAAAAACTGAAATAGTAATACAAAACTTGAATCAATGTTCAAAACATTCAATATACTTAAGACTTTGCATTTTTATTGATCATGTGGCTGCCATACATATGATATACGAATATCATGTTAACATGAATACAAACAAAACTTGAAATTTGAAAAATATACTAGTAACTAGATCCATGTTCAAATTTTCAAAACAAACAATATACTTAAGATTTTACATTTCATTGTTCATGTGGCTGCCATACATATGATATAGGAATACAAACAAATCTAGAATATATCATCTAGATTTTCCTCAAAATCAAGTTCATGTGTGCCACTTGCGCTAGCTCCACTCTCATTAACTCCACTCTCCGCTCCTTGCGAACTCCCTTGAGCGTCATCTTCGCCATCAAATAATGAAAGTTGGGCAAGCGTGGCAAACATTAAAAAAATGAAATAGAACTAAAAAAACATATTTAACACTGGATATGCCTCGACGATGCGTGGTACGCCATGGATACGCACAGACGTATCCGCCACGCACTGCGTATCCGGGCGTATTCGGGAGTATCCGTATCGGATACGTATCCAGCAGGATTCGGGGGGGTTTCAAGTATCCGTGCAACGTAGCTTACAAGAAAGTTTCAGCCACAAAGAACACCAGAAAAATAAAAATGGCAAATGTAAAAGATACTTATGGTTTTTTCGTAAGATATCGTCACATCAAAACAGCATTTGAATTTTTAGAACTTTTGAATTCCCCAGCTCCAGTTGTTGTTGCTGGCATGTTTGTCGCGTGAAGTGTTTGGAAGACACAAGAAGCTATCAAAGTCCAGTTGTGTTGGCCTGGAAAACAAATTAGATAAGACCTTTCTTTTAGTGACCACTTGCTTTGGCAGTCTCCGGTGTTTCTTTCTAGCAAATGTCCTCTCGCTAGAAATTCTCTGTGCTCAGCATTGCTTTTTTACAGAAAATTGAATAAATATATAAGGGATTACTTCCCATAATAACCGAGCAATATACTGTGTCATTGAATTAAGAAACAAGTTAATCCTTGTCAGCATTGATATAGTGATTGTAGAGAGGATTTAAGGCTTTATCCCCCACTCTCTTTTTAAAAGTTGAATATTAATCTACCTATTTGTCGACGATGCAATTAGTCTTAGAATATTCACATGCATTTCTTGAGGCTTGCGGATGCCTATCTACGGCTTTGTCATACTCTGTCCATTGAGGAAAAATGAATGAGTTTTAGAAGCTTAAGTCCAAGATTTCTCTCTTTGGCTTGCTTGTATCAAAGGATTTTGGAAAGCTCATGCTAAGCCCAATTTTATTGTTATTCCTGGTCGCTGCCATATGCCAGCCTTTCCCTGCAGCGGAAGTTGGAGCAATAAGGTGTTGCTGCTCCAAAATGCATGGTTATTGGTGGAATAGAGTCCATGAAGTATGTCTTTTTGTTTTGCCCCAAAAGTCAGGTTTTCGGGAGTGGGCCGAACACTTTACGAGCTTTTTTTGGGACTCCTTTGCTAGCTGGAAGAAGCTCTTTTTGGTATTGTTATTTGTGGAATTTTGAATTTGCAAAAGCTTTGGATTATGATTCGTATCAAAGCAGTATACTTTTAGGGAACAATATAATACAAGTATTTTCCAATAACAATTTGCACTCTTGTTATAACATGCTCATCTACAGTTGTTTCAGGGTCTCTAGAGCCAGTACATGGAAGCAGACATGACCCAGCTTAATGTACACGGAACTGATTCATTGAGCAATGAGTTGGTGCAAATGATTAAGCTCTGTAGCAACAGAATTGCGTTGACACTAGATCTATGTTGTCATAGGTCCTGCCAGCACAGCAAAGAATGGGAGGCCTTCATCGCTCCCATGTGGGGGAAAGTTTTTGACTATTCCACTAGCCATTTCTAGGAGCCCACATCAACCTACAACTGTATACTGATGGGAACCAATTATCTATCATTGGGTCTGCTGCAGTCTAGCTGGTGCCTGCTCAACAAAGACAATGATGATCCGCCTTCAATGTGCGGTTTAATTCCTACAAATGTTTGATGGTCCACATGGCGTGCTGTTTTGTTGATTGGTGATCTTAATGATCCCATTCAATGGGCATTTACATGTGATGGTTTTTGGCTGCTGTTTGTTATGTGCCTTTGGACTTTCTTGGATTCTGTTACTCTTTCTGTGCAACTTTGTTGAATTTGAATTTTTGAGGTTGATGGTTTTATGGTGAATATGCACTGCAGATTTAATGTTTTTTCACTTTTTGCTGTTTTTGTTTATTGGCGAACTTGGTGTCCCCACTCAATCAAGGGACATTATTATGCTAGTTACGTTCTTTGGCAACTGTTTGTTAGGTGTCTTCTAAAATATCTTGAATCTTGTTACTTTTGCGTGGTGGCTTTATTGAAATGTGTTTTGGAAATTCTAGGTTGATGGTTTTATGGTGATTATGAACTGCAGGTTTAATGTTATTTCACTTTTAGTTTTAGCTTATGAGGTGCTGCTATACCAAATGGATTTTTCTTATATGGATGCTTTCTACCTGTGTATAGAAGATTTAAAAAAAAATATTGATACATTTTCGTCTTTGTTAGTTGGAAGTATGGCTTCTCCAATATGCTTAACACTCTGATTTGTTTTGTGTAAGTGGGATTTTTATTATTTTGTTATTTTTGTAAATTGAAACCTAATGCTTGCATTTGAAATGCACATATTGAAGTTTCTTTGGGAACATCATCCTTAAATTAAACTTGAGCAGAAGAAACTAAGGAACTGTAAGAACAAGCTGTTGGCATAAAAGCCCTTTCAAGGTAGGCATGCACAGACATGCTTTTGGTCATTTATTCTGATCAGAATTCCTAGCAAGATTCAATTACCTCAGATTAGTTATGAAATACCTCAGGTAAATTATTTAATGGAATAACCAACAAATCTATTATTAGATAATCATTAAAGCTTTGGACTTATGGGTTGTGTTTATCCACCAAATCACATGACCCCAACTTCTTTCTATAGAGCTTGCCTATTCTTTTGTTTCCTTCTTTTTGATGTTATTTTGGTGATTCCATGTACTGTCTGGAGAGCTAATATTTTCTGTTTGGATATTTTTTTCCGACAGAGTGTTTGCTTTCAGCCTTCTCTTTCTCGTATTTCGAATTTCTTTTTTAGGAAGTGTTTGGTCCAATTCTATGACATTATTATATCTTTTTAACATGGCTCCAAAGTTTCAAAAATTCTGTTTATAATATTGTGCATGTCTATATAAAGTTAACACATTTATATTCAATTTAACATATATTCTTAGCAATAATTTTGTCGGTATTGTTGTTTTCTTAGCACAGCTCTAAATATTCAGTTTATAATGTTGTGTGTAAGATAGATACTCTCTCTCTCTCACACACACACACACGTATATATGCACACATTTATATGTATTTAATTTTAATTTGTTTCCTAAGTATCTTTTTTTCTCTTGCAGTCTACAATTGGGGCTGCAAAAGAGAGGCTTTGGAAGAATTGTGGAACAGCAGTTGACTCCATGCTTCTTCAGCTCTTTGATGATAATGACAAGAAGGTTTCTGACATGAGTGAAGACTCGCGACCTCTTGGGTTTTACTCTCCACATGATGGGTGAGTTTATTGACTTCATTTGCCATCTCGTTTTAGAACTTTGAGCTCTCATCTTATATGGCCTGGAAAATTAACCTTACTAGCGATACTTCTGCTGATAGCTTGTAATACACAAATATAGAATAAGCTTGAAAATTATGATGTGTATTTACTTTTCATCCACTGAGAAATGTTTTCTGTAGCATTGTGGAAGTAGTACTAAAATAAAGCGAAGGCTATCCAAACTTGAGCTGCCGGGATGGTTTAAAACTGATAATAGGGAGGAGAGCGAAGTAGACGATATCAATGTTTTGTTGTATTCTTAAATTTGTGGTCACAAATGAGAGGTAATTTAATTTTCTCCAATTCTGGAAAAATGAGGTCAACAACTATATTCTGTTCAAAGTCTGTTGCAACTCTCTTATGTTGTCGATGGTAAATATGCAGATAACACAGTACCATTTGCCTCAAACACCTTATCTATAAAGTCATACACATGTAGAGGCAATGTGGCAATGGATTCTTGTAATTGATAAATTTCCAATAGTGACCTCAGATTTGCTTTCACCTCACCAAGAATTGGCTCTTGATTTTTGGAGTAATTTGCATTACCTCTTCTAGTAGTCTTTGGATGCCTCTTTTGACACATCTCAAATGTAGCCGATGAATGTAAATTATTGTGGCATAATACCATCACAGGGTTGAGAACCTGTATATTAATATTATCTGAAAAAGAATAAGCAAGCTTCTGGGCAAAATCTTTCACAAGTTGTGTTCCCATAATCTTTAGCTCAGCATCACCACAATACTATATTTGGAATTGAGATGAAGTTACTGCTGTTATAATCTTTTTTTCTTTTTTAACCTACTACGGATATTTACATGACTGCCATAGACCCACCAGACACTGACTGTTGACCAATGCTACTCAACAGCCAATATGTATTGTCAAATCCAGGATATTAAAAGGGTAAACCTACATTTTTTTGTTTTGGTCTAGCCAGTGTGCCATATTTCTGCTTAATGACCCCATCACAGGTTCTACAAAACAAACCTATTGATATGGCTTTTGCCACACAAACTGAAGGAGTAAAGTAACATAGGTCTACACAAAATGTGACGAAAATCCCTATGAAAACAGTTTACCAACTTGATTAACTTCCATTGAGATATTACATGGTTTATATAAGCCTAATCTCTTCTGATATTGCGGTATTCTCCAAATCCCCTGTTGTTGTATGCAACCAACATAGGAATGATAAAATAGCAAACAAATCAACAACTAGCTAATGTAGGTCTAACGACCTAACAATATGCTAACCTAGTCAGAGCAACCTGACAACTAGGAGTGAAAATATTTCTCACTTATAACATGGAGTGAACACATAGGGTAAAATTAAACTATAGAATAACAAGTTATAGGATGTACCATTTCCTATGATCCTCATCACTCCTCGCAACAATAGAAGCATTGGACTGTTGCGCTTTACAGAGAGAAGGAAAGCGCTGAGACATTTCTTGCTGAGAAATCCTTTGGGCTTGGTGCGGAAGCTGACCTAGCTTATCTAACCTTGTAGTCAACCTCGGTGGGTCTAGTGAGTCTTCGTGCCAAAAACTTGATTGACATCCAATGGAAGTTGAAAATATGGAACAACATTAACAAGATGCTTGATAGGAAGCTCAGACTCCAATGTTGGCTCATGGTAGTGTTTGAGAAGATTGACATTCACAACATCGTGTATGCCCAACTATGCTGGAAAATTGAAAGATCCCCAATAGATCTTTTTGCCCAAAATGAATTTTTCTCCCATCACAAATATAAACACATACTTTTCGATAGCTATGACAATAAAGCTAGGGCAAATCTGATTTAAATAGAGGAAATGCGACTAGGGATTGGATGAGAAACCAATGCAAATCACTCTCAAAAAATTATATTCTTTTCACAAATTGATTGCCATATTTTTTGAAGCCCAAATATATTAAAATCAGAATTTTTAGAAGCCACAAATGATCAGAAATCAGATCTGAAATCTGATTATAAAATTGCTTGAAAACCACTGTGAGAACCCTCTAAAAATTATAAAATTGTTTTGCTTCACTTCACAAAAATCTGTAGATGATTTGACAATAGAAATCAGATTTAAATACCTCAAAGAACATGCCAAATCAGTCCCAAACTGGGTCGATCCAATAGAAGAACTGCTGCAATTTATTTTCCAAAATACCCTCAAAATACACTGCTGGAAATGACTGAAAATAATTCTGAAAATCTGATTACAATCAATGGGAATTTCTGAGTGAAAAACCCTCTCAAACTCTTAGGGTTTTCGTCCACAAGAGGTAGAATTCATAAGGGGTTTCGTCCTTAGAATTTTTAATGCAAAAGCTGAAGCTCTATGCAAGAGAAAATATCATATAAAAATCTGCGTTATGGAAGAGGCAAGTCGACTTCCCTTTTAAAGGAAAAGGGCCAACAACCAACCTCCAAACCAGCCAATGAGCTCACATGATTTTCCCTATGCAAACATTTAATATTTTCCCATATTAAATGTTTTTCCCAACAACATTTCCCTCCTAGTGCAAGTCGCATTTCTCTAGGGGAAATACATAAATTAATTATGATTTTATCTTTCCTAGGCTTCATTACTCCCCTTTGGCCCAAGTCGCCATTATCCTTTCTAGGAGGAATAAAATATAATAAATCCCTTTACAATGACTTTTGCCCCTTAAGGCAAATCGTATTTTCCATAGGGATTACAATTTATTTTTATCAAGCTAAATAAATTAATATAAGTGCTTTAATAAATTTTTTTAATTTATTTTTATAGCACTTCATAATAATTTATGTAACTTAAGTCACCCTTATATTTTTCCTTTGGCCGTCGGGTTGACAAAATGGGCCAAAGGTCTTTGATTGGAAAAGGGGATATTATAGTCCTCCCTTCCCAAAATTGCTTGCCCTCAAGCAATTCGATCTTGTTTTGTCCAAGTGTCATGCACAAGAGACAAAACATGCTGAAGTGATCGTATTCGGATTTGTTCGAATACGTGCTTGACTCCTTGTATGATATCTGTGTGGCCCAACTTCTCTAGGTTGCATCAAACAAAACCCTCCGGTGGAAGGATTGCTGCCCCGATACCTTTGAAAGATCCCCAAATGGATCTCTCTTGTTCTCCAACAATTTAAATCAATTAAAAACACCCAAAAGCTGATTTATGACTATTATGGCAATCACACTAATACAGATCTGAATTTATGTGAAGAAGTGCGACTAGGGTTTTGAATAGAAACTAGTTTAAAACTGAACCCAAACTGATTTGAAGACTGTGCAATAATAAATATAACTCCTTCAGGTGATTTCTAGCAATGGCGACTCATGGTGTTGGATAAATCTTTGAAAATCAGTGATCAATAAACATATTTGCTAGCTTAAACCGATCTTATGATTTTAGCAAACCATTAAGGATGAAACCAGATTTTATGGGCATAAATCGACTTAGAAAGATACTCAGAATGCTGCAGATTTAAAGAGGCTGAAATAGTAATATAAATCCATCCAAAATATTGAAAGTACCTTCTCTTGAGCTGTAAAAATGAATACAACAGATAGCAGCAAAGATCAAACCTTGGAATGACTTCAAAACATCACATGACAGCCAAAGATGAGTTGCTCCATTAGAGAAAGTCAGTACAAGATCTTGCTTTGCTGCTGCAACACTGGTCTTCAACTATTTATTGCAAAAACTCCTCAACTACCGTTGGAAAATACTGAAATTCTGTGTAAGCTCTGTGGAAAATTCTATGTAGAAATTCCTCCTAATCTCCAAGAGGGTTTTTGTCCTCTAGAGGTAATATACTAAGGGTTTTCGTCCTTAGAATACTTTAATACAAAAGCACCTGGCTTAAGATCAGATTCAGAAATGATAAAATGATTACATGATGATCTACCCAAGCCGCCCCTCTCCTTTTTATAGGAAAAATATTACAAAATGACCTTTTCATCTTCCAATGAGAAAAGAGTGCCAAAATACCCTAAAAGTATACCCAAACCAAGTCGCACTTTCTCCTTGGGCAAATAAACATTAAATAATGTTTTATTATTTTCCTAAGGTCTATTTGGCCTCCCATGCCAAGTCGCACTTTTCTTGGGAAGAGTAATAACTTTTATCCTTTCTAAACTTACTTTCCTTCCTTTGTCCAAGTCGCATTTTTGCCTAGGGATGACAAAAATAGCATGGGTCTCTTTTCTACTCTCCCTAGAAAGGATACAACATAATATTAGACCCAATGCACCTATTTAGAGATTACAAATTTATTATTAAGTCAAATAAATTAATACAAGTGCTTTATTAATATTTTTTTGCACTTTGTAATAACTTATTGTGACTTAAGTCACCCTTATATTTTTCCTTTGGCCGTCGGGTTGACAAAATGGGCCAAAGGTCTTCGATTGGGAAAAGGGGACATTACAAAAATTTAGTCGAAAAGCATTCTCGGACACTTGCTGAAGAGGTTTGACCTTGTTGTGTGCTTTCTCTTAGAAGTGACATTTGTCCAAGTGTAACAAATTTTTTTCCTCAACCTGACAATGATGAGGGACACAACAATGATCCATGAGCTGCTTTTGCTTCTCTTGAGTCTTTTGAAGAATCTAAACAACATTGGATTGAAGAGACTGCAAATACCGATTGAAGGAGCTGGCCTTATCTTGCTCTTTTTGAATGTGCTTTGTACTGGGGAAAGGAAAAGATAAGGGTAACTCATATGGAGCCAAACGGTGAAAACTAAGACAGACCTTAAAAGGTGAATGAGCTCTGGAAGAATGGACTGCTTGTTTGTATGCATGCTCAATGTGGGTTATTAGGCCCTTATCCCACTTGGTAGGAGAGGTATGCTGGTAAATCCTCAAACTTTGCACAAGGGTGAGGCTGACAACTTCGGTCTAACCATCCAGTTGCAAACGAAAGTTGTGAATTTTTTGAAGGAAACTCCAAAAAATTCCACAAGGAACATCAAAATGGACCACAAAACGTTGCAGTCAAAAACAATGTTGGCGGGGAGAGTAAAAGAATGGAAAACTGAGTTGAAGAACAATTGGGTTCAGTCGCTTGCTGAACATGTCTTGTGACAAGTCATTTTATTGAATGAATCGACAACTGCAAAACACAATTGGGCATCAAATGGTCTTTGGAAAACCACTATTCAAGTCCATGGAATGCGCACCCAAGGACGAGAAGGAATAGGCAAAGGAACACTAAAGCCAAGCTTGTTGTTGGCTGCTTTGGAGTGCAAGAGATTGCAAAATACCTCAAGATGTGAAGAACATCACATTGCATGTGCGGCCAACAGAAGAACCACTGTGAATGATGAATTGTGTTTTTCTTTCGAAGTGACCACCATAGAGCCTAGAGTGTGTGTCCAAAAGGGAAGTGTGGTGGTCACAAGGCATACACAGTTTATCCAGTTTTGATATTAATCCTTCCTTCGTGTGATAATCCTGAAAAGGTACTAGATTGGAAGAGGTTGGATGCTGGAGACTTGTGAAGACCTTCTCAAAGTATGGATCCATTGCATACTGAGAAGCCCGAGTCTAAAATCCCAGATGCAAAGTGGGGACAATAGTCAAGGTGTGGGCTGTAGGACGATGACTCGAGCAATCAATAAAAATGTTGGTAGTCCCCGTCTTTTACTTGATCACCAAATGAAACTGCTGTAAATATGAAGCCCACTTCATATATCTAGCTTCTTCAATTTTGTTATGAAATCGAAGAAATTGAAGAAGCAAGTGATCCATATGGACAATTGTTTCCTTGTTGAGAAGATAGTATCTCTTGTACTTGATGGCTTGAACCCAATGCATATAACTCTTTGTCATACGTTGAGAAGTTTCTTTTAGTGGCAGATAGTTTCTGAGTGATAGGCCACATAGCCATTTTTCTTCAGAACTGCGCCAATTGCAAATTGTGAAGCATTTGTCTCGATCTCGAAAGGATGCGAGAGAATAGGAAATACCAGAACAGGCAAAGAGCACAATTTCTTCTTCAATGTGGTGAAGGCGTGTCATGGTTCTCAGTCCACTGAAACAATGCATTGGTCTTTGTCAGTTGATGTAATGACGAGGCTAAACCTTAATAACCAAGGATGAAATTGCGATAGAATCTTGTAAATCCGAGAAAATCTATAACTCTGTGATGGTTGAAGGAGTTGGCCACTTTAGAAGAACTTCCTGTGTAAGATCCACCCGAATTCCATGTGAATCAATGACGAAGCCAAGATAAGAGATCAAAGTCTGACCAAAGGAACACTTGGATTGAATGGCATTCAAATTGTTCAGCTGCAGCGTGCGAAGAACTTGTTCCAAATGTTGAAGGTGTACCTTCCTAGTGTTTCAGAAGACAAGAATATCATCTAAACAGATCATAAATCAGTCAAGACAATCTCTGGAAACATATTACATCGATCTCACGAAAGTGGCAGGTGCATTAGTAAGCTCAACGACATCATTGGCTACTCAAAAGACTCATTTTGATCTAGAAAGCTTTCCAAGGGTCCTCTAGTTGTCTTTATATCAATTTTGGAGAAATAACTTTGCTCCCTAAAATTGATCTAGTAAGTCGTCAATGTGAGGAAGTGGATACCAATTCTTGATAGTGATCTTGTTCTATCTTCGGAAATCAATACAAAGATGCTAAGTTCCATCCTTCTCTAGGACAAGCAGGATTTGAGAAGCATAAGGTGATGTGCTTAGTTTGATGAAACCTTTGGACAAAAACTCCTGAATTTATCTTTTGGTCTCACCACTTTGTAACATATAAGTGTGATACAATGGAGCATTAGGAAGAGGAACAACATGAAGAATATTGATCGTGTGATTGATTACTTGGTTAAGAGGAAGTGTTTTAGGTTCTTGAAACACATCTGAATAAGACTATGAAACAAATTGACAAATCATAGGATAAACACAATACTTGTACAATGGATTTCATTCATATGGAATACATATATATAGGAAAGTCACTCCTATAAACAAGAGATTTGTTTTACTCCACAAATCTTGTTCTACACACGAGTGGTTACAATCACTATTATCCTTTCTCCCAATGTATCTATACGTGAATTGTTATCACAAACATAACCCACACATATACTATATTATTTAACACACTTTTTTTTTATGTAATTTAACATGTAATGTCCCCAATGGGACAATTTATGCCCCCAAAAGGAACAACCACAAATCTGATTTATAACAGCAACTAAAAGATATATTTTTGATGAAAAACAATGCAGATCTGAATTTCTTTAGGAAAATGCGACTTGCTCTAAGGATGGTTGGCCCATAAAATTGATGTAAAATCACTCAAAACTTTGCCTAAACTGCTTAGAGATTATTATAAAGGCATGAACACTGAAAATATAATTTTTTACCCAAGAAGAAGAGCTGTAATTTTTATTCAAAGTCTGCAGAAATCAGCTTACAGACATGGCTGGAAAAAATGTTTCCAAAGCCCAAATCAGATGCAAATAGGCTAGAATTGACCTCTAAAAATATGGCAATGACGATAGAACTCAAATCTGGAACAATCTGTGCCCTAGGTAGCTTAGAACCCTAGTTGGATGTAACAAAAATCTGCAAATTAGGGCCTTCAACATTGCTGGAACTTCAGAAATAGATCTTGAAAATCAATGGAAACCCCTGAATAGAGCTTCCTCTCACAAAGGATGAAGAGTTTTCGTTCTTCAATCCTTGGCAATAGAGGGTTTTTGTCCTCTAATGCAGAAACAACAAAGGGTTTTCGTCCTTTGAAGTAAAATTGGAAAGCATGCAAGCTTAGACCAAATTTTAGAAATTATAAGATGTCAAAAGATGACTTCTCCATGCATGGCGACTTGCTTTTATAACTATTCTTGGTATATTTGCCACACAAAAGGGCCAATCAACTTTCTTTCACCTTATTTAATATTTTCCTTTTGCTTTTCTTTATTTAATATTTCTTTATCCCCTAGCTTATGTCCCCATATGGGTCACATTTTTCCTCTAGGGGAAATAACAATAAAGTGACTTTTCTTTTCTTTTATTCTTTTATCACTAATAAATTATTAAAGTGCTTATAATAAAATTATTATGCACTTTTAATTAACTTACTAGGATTAGTTTCCCTTTTTTCCATCCCTTAGCCGGGAAACAATGAATGGGCTAAGGGTCTTCGACCTGTTAATTTTGAGAAAGGGATATTTCATAACATCTAACCATACTATCCCAAATAACCATGTGAGTACTACTTATTTCTAACAATACCACCTTGCGAACATGGTAGAAACACAATCACACTTTTTTCGCAGCGTGCTGCCTCTCGCGTGCTCATGATCTTGGTTCACAACTCGAATCGAAGGTTTATAAGGAACTCATTAACCTCTCATCAACTATGCATTGCTGGGAAGTCATCTATTTAGACCAAAGGTGGGAACCACAAACAAGAATTCTACATCTGTTCAGCCTTAATGAATGGTTTTCACAGGATGACCACTAACCTAAGTATGAATAGGGACACATATTTTCATCATTTTTCAAGTATCATGATGTTGCAATACACTTTGCTTTAGCTTTCCTACTACATTTTTCCATCAGGGGATTACATCATAATTATGCTCACTTATTACATATGCGAACAAGAATGTACCTTTGTTCTTATTTTCAATACCACATAAAACTCAAAACTGAAAACATACTGAAACAAAAAAACTAGTACTAAGTCCTCATCACCTCCTGTAGCCTCTGCACTCGATCATTGTTACTCGATCTCACACAACATAATTGGTTTTCGTTGCTGCTGGATTTCAATCTTGGCATAGTTGTTTCGCACACTTTATTCATTGCTACTGCATTGTGTGGCCCTGTCGCTAGCGGCTTGCATAAGAGGTCGTTGTTCGACTTCCAACCTCCCGTGCCTCCATCCTCCAATTGAAGTGCTTCTTACTTAGCTGTAATATCCCTTTCAAGGGCTGAAACTGAAAAGTAGGAAATTAGCACAAACCCCAAGATTATCAAATCTGATTTCTAAACTAACAAACTGAAAATAAAACCCAGATTTGAACAGCGATCAGATTTTTAGGACAGCGGTGCAAAAATGCATGCAAAACACTTGAAACACTTCAAACAACTTTGCCAAAATAGATATAAGTATTTTAGGCATCCACCAAACCAATAATCAATGTGAAATCTGATCCAAAACACTGTTGGAAATTAATTAAAAACCAGCGAAGTACAACTGCAATAAAATTATGAAATAAGGGTTTAGAAACCCCAAACTTATAAATATTAATATTAACGAAGCCAAATATGAATTCAAATTTGATTGCCGTGCCCTAGATGGCACCAAACCCTACACTAATGCAAGTCGCTCCACAAGGGAGAGGCTCAACAATGCATATAAAAATCTGATTATGCCTTCTTTCCTCTCAAATCTTCAAGCCAAACAAGGAAAGAGGGTTTTTGTCCCCCAACCAACCACAAGAAGGGTTTCCATCCTTCTTGGAAGATGCCACACACTTGGATTTCTGCCCAAGAGTGGAAGAACAATGAGTAAATAGCCCACAATTCCAAATAGAGAAAATGCGTCGAAGTGAATGCTCAAAATGAAGCCCTTCAACTCCTTTTATACCCTATCTTTGGCGCCAAAGCCCAAAAAGACAAGGCCGACCCATAAAGAGCTCTTTTAATCTTTTAATTGGCTTCATTAATGCACCAAACCCAACCGACCTGCTAAAAAGAAGAACACACTAAAAGAAAACATTAAAAATTAGAAAATAAAAGTGCAATGAGAGTTCACTTCCTTTTCCGCTCACTCCATTTCTTTGCCATGGAAAAAGGAATGGCAAGAAGTCTAAATTCATCCTCTCAAGTTGGAAAAGAAGACATGACAAGAATTCCAAAATCATCCTCTCAAGTTGGAAAAGGAAACATTACATTAGCTGATTGGAACTTGAATCTCATTGGTTTCTATATTGTTTTTATTCTTAGCTCCCCCTTGTTATGTGAAACCCACATTTTTAGGACGTCGAGTTTACCTGAAAATGCATTTGTAACGCAATTTTTTTTCAAACTTTTGTCGACTCACAAATTGAACTCAATGATTTATTGACTCCCATACTTGACACTTTTGATGATATAGATTGACACGAGACTTACTTTGACAAGACGAGTTTATTGACACGACTTTGATGAGACCTACTTTTGATGACACGACTCTTTATTAGCAAGAACCGATATTTGACAACCGACTCTTTATTTGATGGAAATGGCACACAATGATTATCAAGACCAAATTGACATATACAATCTTTATCTTGACATGGACACTTTTACGACATTAAATGATGAATCATTTTTTTGACACAAAGTTGAACAATTTTGACTAATTGGCAATACACAATGACTTTGATGCTTACGATATGACACAAAAAAATGCCACACTTTTTTAACAAGAAACTATTGGAGAACAATCAAAATATTAAATTAACAGACTAAGACTAGTTGTCAATGACTAACATGATACACAATTTAAATTTATGTATTTTGACAACATATGTAATATTGACACATTAGTATTACAAACTCTTGACCGGACACTAAACAATTTACTGCCACCAATACCTATTTAAACAAAGGAGTTTTAAAATAATGATAACATACTAAATACGACCTAACTCCTTAGAAAAATAGACTAAACTCCAAATCACATGTTCGATATACACCTTTAAATTTTACAGGCCGCAGAATTGACTATTCCAATGCAACACGTGTTTGGGAAGGTGGAGACGTGACAATTTGATGATTGTGAATCTAGAATCCGATGCAGGAAGGAAGGTTACCATATGTTACAAAGTATTCACTTTCCTCGTCTATCTAGCCAATAACTTTGCCTACGGAAGCACCTGAGACTCAAATGTGAATTCAAATAAACCAGACCGAAGGATTGAAGCACAAAGCAACATTGCCAATCAATGCACGATGGATCTGAAAAGATGCACGCAGGGAGAGATAGCACTCTGTTGGAATTAAGTATGGCAGAGATACACAGTGGTTCCCTTGGCAAAGATACGAGTCATCACAGATTTATGACAAGTGAATGCAGGAGTAATCGCATAGAACTGCATAGATTTTGATAAATGTTTATGGGACGGCTAACAGATTGTACAGTCTGAGATGATGTACAGGAATATATCTAGCAATGTTTCAATGAATCACCAGCACAGAAATCAGAAATCGATGGCAGATCTTTCTTCCTTGATTTGCAGCTAAAACGTGGTCTGTATGAGGCAATTGAAAATGCAACATAATATATTAGAGACTTGCAGGCTTTTGATTCCAGACCGACGGTTACAGGGTCACACTTTCCTATCTAATTTTTTTTGGCCTTGTTAAAATATCCACACACCGTTCAGAGTGTCACATGCCTCTCCTCTTGTCAAACTGATCCTGCGGGATTCTCATTAGGCTGCACTTCTATTGGGTGTTAGAACTCAGGTAATAATGCCATCTTAGAAACCATAGCTTTGAAAAATAATGTCTAGAAAAGCTAATCTCACTATAAATTCAATAATAATTTCAAACTCATAAATCTGAGGCAAAGATAGAGCGTTGCCTCATTAGCATTCTTACTCTTCCATTACACAGGATAAAAACTTGTTTTGAAGCCAAATGAAACAAATTGACAAGTTTAATCACAAGATATATATATATATATATATTTAGGAAAGTCATTTCTATAAACAAGATATTTGTTTTACTCCACAAATCCTGTTCTATGTGAGCGGTTAAAACCACTATTATCCTTTCTCCCAATTTATCTATACGTGAATTGTCATTACAACCACAGACCACATATATACTATGTTATTTCACACAGTATTTTTATGCAACCTGACATCTAACCATATTATCCCAACTAACCATGTGAGTACTAATTATTTCTAACAGACTATTAATTGATCAAGACTTGCATGCTTTGTAGAAACATTGACTTTTCTTGTTGTAGAATTAGATTGTGGCCATATGAAAATTAAAGCCAATTACGTTGCTTGATTTATTGCTTCACTTGCTTGTTTGCAACTAAGTACTAATTTTTTTGCTTTTAAATTGCATCTGATTAAGTATTTTTGTTATCTTGTTGCAGTGTATAAGTGTTGTTGCATGTATCATAATGAGCTTTCCTATTATCATAATGAGCTTTCCTATCATACTAATAGGGTTTACCAAGCAACAAGCCACAACGATCCATACTGGTCACATCATAGGTGATCTTATCCACAAATCTGGGACAAAAACAAAAGAAATGGTGCAAGTGTGCATGATAGATGAGGATGAACTTCTATCCTTCCATCCTAGTGCATACGAGACGAGGATGTGGATCCATCAAAAATGCAGTTTGTCACTAAAATTATCGATGTAAACTGTTCGCATTCCCTCATCATGAGACTTTAAAATCAACTTCTTCTTTAGTGTAAAGCATCTTGACTTATCATGTCTTCTTCTCTTACAATAGCCACAAAATTTGCCAGCTTTCTTGGCATCAAAAGGTGGATGAGGGCTGTGAGAAAAAGTCATCGAAGGGAATTGTCTCTCTTGAAGAATATTGATATTGATGATGAGATGATGAAGTCAACAATATGGAATAAGTCAACGGTCCTGGAATAGCCAAAAGAAGACAAAGACCGAGAGCATCAGATTGAGTAGCATGCTTCTCCTCTCGCCAATTGAGCTTGATTGAATGCTGCATCAAGTGTCTCAATAGGAGTGCATTTCAACTCTCTAAACAAGTGTCCCTGTAAACCACTCTCAAATTTGAGAATTATAGTGGTTGCGTTATATGCCACCCTAAACATGATGTGCAAATGGTTGAATTGGAAGATGTAGTCCTAACATGTGATGTCCTAAATGCAATTGAAACCACTTGATACCCATGTCTTGCTCATAATTGGATGGGTAAAAGGTCTCTTTCGGAGCTTTGACCAAAGTGTTGGCTAGATTTTATGCACAACTTAAAACCTAGGCAGTCATGAGATAAGTCTCCCTCATTTAACGGTAAGGCTCCGTGTAAGATGTTTATCTATTTTGCAAGGGTGAATCCTAATAACTACTTTCAGGGGTTTTACTTTAATTCCTTAGCTCGTGAACCACAACTGGGTAATTTGGCAGCAAGTAAGCAGTTGTGATGGGATATTTGTAGAAGGGGGAAAACAAAAGTAAGGAAAGAAGAAAGGAAGATGTGCTGACTCAACCAATAGTTACAGAGTTGGTCTCATCCACACAAATTAAATAAACAGATAAATCATAACATTCAAAGCAGAACGGGAAAGAAATGACTTCTAACCTAAATTTGAGATAACACAGTTTATCTAAAACCTTAAATAGAAGTGATCAGCAAAGCACCGTAGACACAAAGTTCTCCGGAAAATCCACCTTTATTCAATCCCAAGCCTTCACAACAATCACACCAAGGGTTCCAACACAAAGTCTGAAAACTCAAGAATGCTTTGCTAAACAAATTTTGATAAACAAATTGTGATCCTTTAACCCGTAGGCTCTTCCTCTATTTATAGTGCATAGAGGGCAATTACAAATAGGAAGCTTTCAATGAATTGCCGCATGTGGAAGCTATGAAAAAGGGAAGCAACTGACAATATTTTCCCCTAGACTTTCTCATTGCATGACATGCATGCTTTACAACTGAAAATAGAACCTTCTATTTTGCATGTTTGCCACCTATTTCCAAGTAATTGACTTCTTCCAGTAACTTGAAGTAACGGCTTTTAAAGCCAATTACCTAAGTTTTACAATTTTAATTGATTACTCAATTGCTTTGTCGAGAAAATAAGAGAAAGAAGAAGAAAGAAAAGAAGTTATTCCAGCTGCAACACTCTCCGTTTGATTCTTCTTCCATACTCTGCATGCTGATTCAACTTGTATTGCACCTCTGCCTCATTCACTTTGGCAATGAATGATATCTCTGTCTCGGAACCTGAGAAGCTCTTTCTCCCATATGCTGTTGACTCTTTGCCTTTGATTCTCACCAAACTAGATCTGGGAGTAGCCGACCGTGATTTCCTTGTGGGTGTTGCCTCTGACCTGTCTTCTCCTCTTATCCTTGAAGCTTTTGCAGTTCTTCTCAAGTATGTGCACTAGTGCAATGTTTGCCATAAACAATTCAGACAAAACTCATCACCCTTTTATTTTTAATTGCATATGAGCAATTTTGAATTTTGGAAATCACTCCGGGTGAAGGTAAATATAAATAGGCTCAAATATGGGCTCAACTGGAGACTGGAATCAACATGCATGGGATTTTAGAGGGATCAACTAGAGATTTAGCATGCATTTTCATGGGTTGCGTTTGGAATATAAGAAGCAAGCTTTTAAAATTCCCGACAAAACCTAGTGAATTTTCACTTATTGCAAAAGTGCTGTGTTGAACTTTGAAGGAAGAGAGCAATTTGCACTTCAATGACTTGCATGGGAGATTTGCGTGAAAAATAGCAAGGGAAGGCAGCGTTAAAAACAGAGATGGAAGGCAGCTCTCAAATTCACGATTTGCATTTTAAACTTTTAGCCTTGACTCTTTAAAATTGTGTGAAAAATCAGGTAGGAAGGCAGCATGGAAAACATGAAGGAAAGGAAGCTAATATTCACACTTCAACTTTGCAAACTCCTTTAAAATTGTGTGAAAAGACATAAGTCACGGCAGCGTTAAAAACAAACATGGAGGGCAGCTTCAATTTTCACGCTTTGCACTTGGAATGACTTCCCAAAAACCATGACTTGCTTGGGCTTTTTCACTTAAACTTGGCGTGGAAAACATGAAGGAGAGGCAGTGTTAAATTTAGACATGCGGGCAGCTCTAAAAATCACACTTTTCACTTAAGTTTTGGCGTTAAATTTCAACCTGGAGGGCAGCTTCAAAAAGTGCGACTTGCATAAGTGAATTTGTCTAATATTTGCGTGGAAAACAATAAGTCATGGCAGCGTTAAATTCAACATGGAAGGCAACTTTAAAAAGTGCGACTTGTACTTGGAATTGGCTTCCCAAAACCACGACTTGCTTTATGACTTCTTTTAAAATTTGCGTGAAAATCCAAATGGAAGGGCAGTGAGAAATTAGAAAGTGTCGACAGCTTGCACTTTTACGTTTTGGTCTAGGAAGCATTTTTTTGGATTTTTCGGTAGAGAATAAATTTTTCCATTTTTGGAAAGGGTCGGAAGATGTAGCAACAAAAACTTGCAAGTGCCATAACTTTCACTTCGTGGCTCCGTTTTAGGTGTCGTTTTTTCTAAAAGTGCATATTTTCTCGAGCTCTACGCATTGGTGGCAATATTTTTCTTATTTTCATACAATCCATTATTGCACCTTTTTGGACCAAGCAACCTCTTGCAATCTCTGAAGGAATCTGAGCAAATCAGCACAAGTCAAAAAGACCAAAATTTTAAAGGGGTATCCCAAGATTTCCAAGTGAAATTTTTGGGTTTACCAACTGATCATTCCAGTGCGAATAGGATTCAAATAGCTTTGTGACACCTAAGAGCTTCAACTTTGCTAAAGGAACTTGGTCGGGATACCAATGCTTTGTGACTAAAAAGCACGGTTCCATGTCAAGGATCCAACTCGGCCAAGACCTCAAGGTTGTCGAGCTATCAGAGATCTCGACTTCACATTTTTCGCAACATGAGTGGTAGGAGGACGGGTGGCATCGTGAGTGGTTATGCACATGACAATGGTAGTTTTCACCTTCGTTGACAACATATCTATGAAAATGGCTAGCTTGAGTACCCTCTCGACAAGTTGGCGCCCATATTATTGCACATAAGGGCTAGTTGATCTCAAAATTATCCTCTCAACAATAAAAATGGCAAAAATATGATTTGCACTGAAAATTGTAGCAAATCTGATTTTATATCTGACATCTACTCCAAACATTACACACGTTTAAAAAAGTGGCATTGAAAAAGTATTAAAAATGAGTGAGAAAAATGCCCTAAATGTTCCAAAATTAGAAAAGAAGTAACAATTAACAAAGAAAACTGCAAATTTCTTGAACACGAAACACAATTACTAGAAATGGATGTCACCATTGCATATTTGTCGAAAAAATAGGCAAAGTCAAAAATAGTTGACCTTGATAGGACTTCAAATGAATGAGAATTGACCTATCAAAGTTTGAGCATAAAATTGGCAAACACAACTATGCAAACATGGAGTAAGTCAAAGAATATGGTGATGTCATGCTAGTGGCTCGCAGCAGATGATGTGGTGCTGATGTGGCTGGTGACATGGCGCTGATGTGCCGCAGTTTTCATAGTGTATTATCTTTATTAGTCAAGCAGGGGTTGTTACATTATGGATTGGCTATTATATAGACCATGTACAATCTACAAAAAGGAAGATGTCCTTATTATCGATCACAACAAGCTTAATAAGTTCAAGCAACCCTACTGAGATGAATATGCTAACAAATAGCCAATTGTTGGCTTTATGAAATATCCTAACCCTAGTGTTATTTTATAATGACCCTTGTTAACTAAGTATTCGACACCCTCTTATAATGACTAAACTGGAAATAATTGCAAGTTTCTCTAAACTCTACAAACATATCTTTACCTCGAGGTTTAATCATTATATCAACATGTTGCTCTGTCAGAGGACAATAATAAAGAAAAATGTCTTTGTTATTAACCAATTGATGGATGTAGTGGTGATGAACTTTAATGTGCATAGTTCTAGCTCGAAAAAATGGATCCTTCACCAACTTGGGAACACTCTGTTTGTCGCAGAAGATTCGTGTGTGTGCGGTTTGATCAATTTGAAGATCCTCCATTATTGTTTGAATCCACATTATTTCACAACCTGCACTAACAATTGCTTTGTACTCAACTTGGTGGAGGACAAGGCAATCGCTAGCGATCTTGTTATTTTTGCATCATCAAAATCTCAAGTTAGGTCCAACATGTTCGTCATGAAAAAATACATGTTTTGTTTAAAGGTTTTTATGTTGAAGGTGTGTTTTTGGCCCTCAAACAGATTCACATGTTTTTGGAAGGAAGAAGGAAGTTTGGCAAACTGCGAGATTGCGGGAGCGTGTGTGCCAAGGAACAAACAAAACTTCAAAATTGAGTGGCATCGCATACGAAGGGTTAAAACGACAATGTGAAAAAGAGGTGTCGTGGTGCAGAGAGAATTATTGGCACCATCGACGAGAGACAAGCAAGTGCGAAAAGAGAAGGGTGTTTGTAAAGCGTAATTGGTAGTGGAGAGGATGGTGAGCGAAAACACACAAAAAGAACTTGAGCGCCCAAAAAAGGCGTGTAAGGAAATCCCTACTTCCTTTTCCACCACAAATACATGCCGAACTATCTTGCTTTCAATTGGAAGCTCCTTTGTCCATCCTCTTCACAGATCCTTCACCCGAGGTAATTTTTGCTTTCTATTTCCGCCTTTCCTATTTTCATTCTTTGCTAGCTCGGATTAATACCATCATTATTGCTATCGTTTCCTAAACACCCAATTTTCCTTAGTACCCAAAACTTCAATTTCACCTAACTAGAGAAATTCTTGAGTCAAGAGGGTAGTGCCTTGCTCATACTACCCATTTTCTATCTTTCTTCTCGGAGGAATTTTTATTAAAATTTGGTGCTTAAAAACCCTAGGTGTGCACAGACAGCTCGACACGCACCTTTGAAACACACTTGGATTTTTTTCGGCATTTTGAGAAGTGTCTTCTAGAGTTTTTGTGGTTTTATGACCATCATAGCTTTTCCTTCTTAGTTCTTAATTTTTTTCTTTGCTGAGACCGTTTACTCGATCTTCAAATACTTGTAGATGTTGTTGTTCGTCACCTTTTCCGTCACAAATTGAGGTTCTAAAGTAACATGGGTTTGACCAACAATCCACCTTGGAAATAGATCACCGGAAATGGAGACTCAAAGTTTGGGCATGTAGACATTGACAACTTTAGGGCAAAGCTTGAGGCTTAAAATAAGTCCGGATTCGTGCAACCCCTAGCTATTAGTGGCCTCCCGAAGCAACAAATTTTCCTATATCAATACAATATGTTGCATTGATGTTGGCATGTGTAGAACACATTGATCTTGAAATTTGAGAGGTTCGAGATAGTGGAAAGCCTACCCATCACTCGGTTGGATGGGCATTCTATAGAATCTACCTTCCAAATTTCCTCCGGGAGGAGTATAAAGATTTGAGCACAAAGAGTGCACATGCATATTGGGATGGGCATCATTATTAGTGTTTGCAGGATATCAATGTCGCGTGGTCGGTTAAAGGAAGTCGGGAAATCAAAACTACCTAAGAAGCTTCATAGGTTAGATTTCCATGATGACATTTCAGATGCCTTAACCTTTTTGAGTTGAGTAGCACGAAATATAGCAACTAGTGAATTTTATCCATGCACGTTCAAGTTCATAACCACCACCGGCAAGGGAAAAGAGTTCATTGATTGGGGAAAGGTGATCGGTGATGTGATACATAAACATTTGACAGTTGGTTGAAACTTGCTCTTTCTAGATGACTTCTACCTAGAATGGTCAATTGCTAATCTTCGACCATTCATGGGGTTCAAGGTTGAAGTGCAACGGGCCCCCAAACTAAGATTTGGTTATAATACCCACAACTTATTGTGGAGGAAAGCAAAAACACTTCACTCGGTTGAATGATGTGTTCTCCATGTTTGTGGTTTACCTTGTAAAATGATTATGCTACAAGGGTCTCCGAAGCGGCCGCGGAATTGGTAACCCAATTTGTGAGTTACTTCATAAAATTCCCTTGGTTCTCTTACATTCTGTGCAAGTGGGAAATGGAATACCATACCAACTTTCGAGATATGTTCCGGACAAAGTGCTTGTTATAGAGTTATGCAGAAAATTGGCGGTGATCCACAAGTTGCTTCGACAAAGACATGAACCTGCAATACGCTATCCAATTAGCTTGAGTCACTACACATGTAAGAGCTAAGCTGACACACAATACATCTTAGGTAACTTGTTAAGCTTCAAGATGCATCCACATTTTAAGAGTGATAACTTCAATACTAACGGTTTTGTTGAGAGCCATTTGGGCTTTATGTACAAGCACATACGAACAATTGAGAATTACTACACATACTGCTTAGATGAGTATGAGGTGTGCCAAAGAAATTATGCAAGGATCAGCTCGTAACAGATGATGACAATTTTGAATGTATGGGTGTGAGAAGGTATGTTCGATGACAGAACAAATTTAATAGAGAGCCCATATATGTTATGTCCAGACTGCTTCCGCCAATGGAGTGGTCGCTTCTTGAAGCTGTTGACATCTTAGTAGACGACAAAGCTATGGTGGACATATCAATGAGGTGGTTATTGGAAGGTTTCTTAGGTTACTTGGGTTGGTGGATTTAGAGGATCTAGACCAACTTAGACTCAGAAGATATCAGACACATATGCTCCTAAAATATCTAGGAAAAATGTGAGAAGATTCACTCCTCACAGAAGTTGCAACAGGTGCAAAAGGAGACAAAGAAGACCCAAGCCAAGATAGGATGCCTGAAAAGACACGTGGAACCGTCATGGGCTCAAGTTGAAATTTTGAAAGGGCTTAGATTCTCAAGTAAAATTTTTGAAAGGACCTTGATGCCTGTAAAGACATGTGGAACCGGTCATAGTATCAAGATACATAATTAAATGTCTTGCAGGTAGTTTTAATAAAAATGTTTAAATTTTTAATAAAGTTTATAAATGTTAAACTTAAAAAAAAATGAAACCTATGTTACACCAATTTTTCGGGATAGGGACAGCAGGGGATATGTTTCTGAGACATATTTTCCAGAAGGCCATTTTTATGGGACAAAAGGGGAAGGCTATTGAAAAATAAGGGAGGTTTCAAATTTTAAATATTCATACAATAAATTTGATAAGGCATTCATCATATACACTATATAACCTTAATGCATAACTTTAGAGTTGAATTGAGATTTCACATGAGAGTCAACACACAAATTAATAAAATAAAAAATCTTGTATTCTATTCATGTTTTTCCTGTTTTAATTAAAAACTCATATTCTATTCATAATTTTTTCAATTGAATGTCATGTTTCTCATTTGAACATGGGTTTGATAGAGTTTTTTCAATTTGAACAATCTGAAGAGCATATGAAATGAGCTTGGCGAGTTTAAGCAGATTTAAATCGCTTTCTAAAATGTTTTATGCTTAAATATTTTGAAATGTCTATAGTTCATACCTACATGAAGCAAAAAGATGATAAAGGATATAAAATAGATAACAACTTTATTTCTATTCTTACTTGGAGTAATGATTGAATTTTAACAGTAAGAAGAGTTTGTATAATCAATTCCAGTAATTGAAACAAAATTGCTTAGATATGTTTGAATAATGGTCACCAAAGATTAATAGTTTCAATCATGCAAAGGACTAGAAACTAAGGTAATAAGCCCATTGCTTTAGAAGTTTTTAGTGTAACGTGATGAACTTCTCTCATGGGCACCTATTCCAACCAACCCTATAACATAGATACATAATGAAGGTGAGTACGATACTTATGATGCATTCCATCTACTTCCTAAGCTAGACCTAGAAAGGACAGCCACTCTTAGATTGATAATTACCAATGTGATAGTTTGGGATCCTTTTTCTTTTCTTTTCAATTTCGTGTTTTTTTTTAAATTGTTTTTTTTTGGCTGGGTCACGGGAGACGGATAGTCGGCCCTTGTTTCCTACTTTTTCCCCATCTTGGGGATGTCTTTGCCAAAAATGGTATTTCGGGACGTCCTGGGGATGCTTCCTACCCGTCCCCATGTCCCTAAAACGTGCCCTACAAGGTAAAACCTTAAAAAAGCAAGGGATGCCTCCGTGAGGTACATTGAATAAAACTCATTAAACGACAATTATGCCCCGTAAAATTATGTAATAAAATTCAAACTAAAATTCTTTTCATATTGCTAAGCTTCATGCCTCACACCATGATGCTGATACTTATCCTTTCATGCTGCAGAAATTCCTCTGCATGGGCCATGTCAGCAGCTTGAAAACACTCGTCCGTGAAGACAGCTTTCACTTTCAACACATGGGATTGCTTCTTGAGTGCGGAACTTGTGACTAGGTTCTCATTTAATTCCTACCCTTAATGTTATCACAAACTATTCTAATCTAACATTTGCGAGGGAAAAGGAAATAAATAAAAAGTGGGTGGTGATACACCGAGAGTGAAATGGGCTTGATGACATCTTCCTTTGCCTGATTTCAACACAATACTCCATAAATATATGAAAAATGAGTCGACACTTCTTACTAAACGCAATGGGTAAGAAACCCAACGAACTAGAGGGAAAGAAAATAAAAGAGCCACAAGAATACACTGGTTCGGAAGTATACATGGTCGCAACTTTAAACACAAAGGTCGAAGCTCATATATTCAATAAAGGTTGGAAGCAATGTTAAACAAAAAGTGGCCCGAGCGGCTCCAAGGAAGTGTTTCAAGAGTATTAGAATATAGAGAGACTCTCTCTATTTATACAATTTGCAGAATAGAAGAGGACGTGAAACCTGTGTTTCCATGCGGTCACTTGAGCTCTCAAATATGCTATATCTTGTTGTGGAAGATCAAATCTAGGATTTGAGTGTAGAGACCCAAAATATCTTGCATTCAATGGCAACCGAAGACTTTGGTGGACATGGATTGGAGGGGACAAACAACCATCTAAATCAAATGTCAGCTTGAAAATTCCAATGTCATAAAGGTCTTCATTGCCATCCCACTTGCACCATATCAAATCGTGCATTAAACTTGACAACCACCGAGGAGGAAGAAAACATATTTTATGACTTGTGCCTTCGGGCCCTCAGGGGCGTTCACCACATAAATGCGAGTTAGCATGGGTGAGTGGAAATAATTTGTGGCATCTGGATATGATCTCGCGGGATGGGCGGCGACAAATAGTGTTCTCGTGGCTTAGCTCGAGTACCGCAACTTGAAATAGAGTATTGTGACCTTTAGAGACCTTCATGGCTCTAGATAGTGTTCCACGGCTTTGAATAGAACAATGCTTCTTTCAAGGCTTTTCACGGTGTGGAAAGATTTTCGTGGCATCACACTAAAGCATCAGACGGAAGATGGCATATCTCCGGCATACGATGGGTAGTGTAGCATGGTGGATGGTGCCGTGGGATATAAAGGATGCAAGAAGACAGAAATGGTTAAGGCATGGAGAAGCTCGCAGCGGTGCATATAATGTAATGTGGTGGAGCAAAATGCTTCAAGGCGTGAAACAAGGTTTCGTAGCTTGGTGTGACATCGAGTGATCTGTGGAGAACAGAGCGGTGTAAGCGATGACAAGTGCCGCATATATGTGCAATAAGGCGGAGGGGAATGCTTCATCTGCGTGTAAGAATGCATTCCGGCTTGAGATAGGCTTTCACGGCATGCACGAATGATATGCGGCTATTCAAAATGGCTCGCAGCCCACAGTACTGAAACAAAGTCTCACAGATTTGCAAAATGAGACGAGCACTTAAGGCTTTCGACTTTTAGCACAAGGTTAGCAAAATGGGCAAGGGGTACATTTTGTCAATAGGTCAGCTCCTTTGTCCACGCCTCTGTAAGCCGCTAACATGCATAGACTCACCCTTTTACCACGCCTTACCACTATAGGCGAAACTATTGTTTAGTGCACATGCCCTGTGCCATTAGCTTCATGTTATGCCATTTCTTCTTCCTAAGCACCTCTCTCCTCTCTTTGGTTTATTTGGGGCCTTGCTTTCTAGGTGTAATATTAATGCGTAGCCTAACACCCCCTCTAGTGTCATAATGTAATGTCCCCTTTCCTACGCCATAGGCCTAGGGGCCAACTCGAGTCCAGGCCTTGGTCATACCCAAGGGGTTATGGACGCTGTGAGCTATTGGGTATGAATATCTAGTCCAGTTATAATTTTCCGTTGACAGGAATATAAAGTGCTTTCGAAGGGACTAGATGTTATGTTTTATCGTTGGAAGGGGCCACTTAACCCCTAGTGTTCTAATTTTGCGTTGGGGGTCACCTTTTGGACCATGGCGACTTGAAAGGGAAAAAGTAACTTTAAGTTACTTTATTAATTTGGTCTTCCCTAGGGGAAAGTGCGACTTGGGCTTTTTAGGGTTCCTTGGCATGGGAAAAGTTATAAAAGGAGTGGAGGGGTGAAAAGAAGATCATTCATGCATACACTTATATTTCCTTTCATGTGCAACTGCTGTTTGCAAATATCCAGCTTGTGGAGTAAGATCCCACAGAACCCTAGCTTCGGTGGTGAGAGATCCATCCCTAGCTAGTAGGGCACTCTTCGGTGGTGAGAGATCCACCCTAGTTTGTCATTTTGGAGCTGAAATCAGGGCTGTTCTTTAGAGATATTTTCAGAGGGTTTCAGTGAAGGGTTTTGGAGGATTTTGGGCATTTTTGGAGGAGAGATTTCTGGGTTTTTCAAGGCAGATCTATGGCAACCTTTTTGGCAAGGTCTAGCATCAGTTTGAAGGCATTTGCAAGGGTTTCCAGCCATCTCCTAGGTGGGGCGACTTGTTTTGAAGATTGCAGGTCTATTTTGGAGGGTTTCCACTTCCTCAAATTCTGATTTGAAGGTTGGGATATCATCTCCTATATTTATAGATAATATTTCCAAGGTTTCATAAATTTTGCATCTATATTCGGAAGATATTAATTTTAGAAGTTTTCAGCTGTTTAGGGCACGCTGTAATTTTCTGGCAGCATTTTGTTATTCGAAAAATTCCAAAAACAGTTCTATAATATCTGTTATTGTATTAGCAAGCTCCATTTAAAATTTCAAGAGATTTGAGCAAGTATTTTCGGAGTTATCCATTATTTTCTGTTCGCTGCCCTAGATTTAATTTTCTGCAAAAATCAGATTTCTGTTTGGCTGCAATTTGTCTGTATTTTGCATATTTTAAAGTGGTATCCTATAAGGGATATTTCACAGAAAAATAAAATAGTGCTTTTCTTGTGGTGGCGCCAAAAGAAATGCTAACAAAACTACTTCATAAACAGCTCTTTCTAGATTTACAGTGAGCAGTGCCTTTGCATGTATTATCCAACTCCTCTTTTGCTTGCAATGCATTTTTACTTGTTTCCAGCTTTGTTTAGAGTGCTTTCTCTCTATTTTCCACGACCCTGCCTCCTCATCACTCCTACTTCGCTTTTCTAGGCGCACTTAGCTTAATAGCTGTACTTTCCTTATTTTCTGGCAATTATTTCCCAATGAATGTTTAATAATTAAATGCTACAAACGATAGAATAGAAAAGCTACAGCAGTGTCTTTCTTTTGAGACACTTTTCTTTTGAAGCAAACACCACAACACACTCAATCAAATAAACCAGGCAGCTTCTTCTGCTTTCCTCTAGGCATATTTTTACTCCGGGTGCAGTTATTCATAACACTTCCTCCTTTACAGATTCTCCCTCATCAGCTTGTTTACATAATCTTCAATACCAAAGCTATGATACCATATAATCTTCATTAGTTAAAGCCATAAATATTACACTATTGACTGGCTATTAGACTACACTGTTTCGGTATGGGTACATGTATGGTACGCTGAAACGGCAATTTTTAAAAACCTCGGGTATGGTACACTGTGGGTATGTTTATATATATATATATATGTATGTATATATAAATTTAAAGAAGCATTTGCATAATTTCAATATATATATATATATATTTAAAGAAGCATTTGCATACTTATTG
Source organism: Taxus wallichiana var. yunnanensis (assembly GCA_018340775.1). Taxonomy (NCBI): domain Eukaryota; kingdom Viridiplantae; phylum Streptophyta; class Pinopsida; order Cupressales; family Taxaceae; genus Taxus; species Taxus wallichiana. The sequence goes on from CM031239.1 coordinate 194,322,958, forward strand.
AAATTTAATACTCATACAATCATTCATGGAACATGAAAACAGATTTCAAATACTTTGAGAATTGAGACTTGAGTTTGTATTGATTCATAAAGTTCAAAACATAATAGTTAATAACTTAATACATTCAAGTTCTCAACTTGCTTCACTTTCAGTTTCATGATTTTAAGTTGAAAATGGCGGAACTTTGGAGCGGGTATGCTGCAGGTACGTACCTGCAGCGTACCCAGACCGTACCTGTACCCGCACCCGCACCAGTACCAGGTGCGTATCAGGCCTGGTACGGGGGCACCATGGGTTTCTGGGCAGTCTAGATAATATATAGCCCAAGTATAAGCTTCAAAAAAGAAAAATATCCTTATTACTAGCAACAAAAAGCTTAATAAGCTCAATTAAACCTATGGACGACCATGCTAATAAGTAGCCAAGATTTTGGCTTTATGAAATATCCTAACAACTAGCCAACTAACTCTTGTAACACTCAGTGTTACTTTATTATCAACAATATTAGCTAAGTATTCTAATAGGGTGCACATATTTCTTGAAATTTGTGCCAATTACAACAGGCCTTCAATGTGCAAAATTTAGTGAACTTGGAAACTGAAACATCAACAACCTGAGCCTCGGGTGGCGGAGTTGAATGCAATGAACGTTTATCCCTACTAAATTGAGCACTCCAGATGCTAGTGCTATCCGCTTTAGCCATGGAAGCTTCTAAAATAAAATTGCTGAAAGACATGGCATACCCAAATCTGGAACAGGTTGGAATCATTAACCAAGTTCATGAATTGAAATCTTGCTCTAATACCAGTGATATGACTTTTGCCACAGAGGTCAACACAAAGTGACAAGAAAATACATGTGAAAACAGTCTACCAACTTGATTAACTTTCATTGAAATATTACATGGTTTATATAAGCCTAGCCCATGCTAATATTACAATATTCTACTATTGTGGGATGCAACCAACGTAGGAATAATAAAATAGCAAACAAATCAACAACTAGCTAACATAGGTCTAAAGCAACCTAACAATATGCTAACCTAGTCATAACAATATAAGTAGGAATTAAATTGGGAGTGAGAATATTTCACTTATTACAGGAGTAAACACAGGTAAAACTAAACTACAAAATGACATGTTATCTATGTACCCTATGTCATTTATCGTCATTATGATATTTATTAGAACCAAATGAGGCTCACTCAAATGAAAAATGCATGATATCCTATGTTCTTGTTTTCTGCTTTGGAAATGAAAACAAGAAGGGAGAAAACACAATTTTTTTTGTTGACGAGTGGTCATGGAGGGAGACAAAGATCTCCATGGAAATTAACGAGCAATCATGTATGATACAAACAACTTAATTCGCTTTCTAAATATAACTCACTTTCAATCTAAGTAATAAAGGAGAAGGCCATAAAACACAATGAAATTTATCTTCTTATTTTTGCTTCTCTTTATGATTTCGAATCTATAAACCTCTAGTTTTAGGTTTTTAAATGGACCTAACTATTATAGTCTAAAGTACTCTCAAGGTGTCCTTAGAGTTTGGACACATGTCCCATGACCTAATGTATTACAACCATCTCACATCCATACAATGATACATTTTCTATCTAATCCTATGTTTCCCGAGTTTATGATCGATAATATGCCTCCATTTACAAGCCTCACCTTCAAAATAATACCATACCAAACATGTTAGAACTAGTACAAATATCTTAAGTACATCTATCTAAAAACTCGAGAGATATCTATTTGAAGGCCCTCGCCTTGGATTTTTCGCTTACCAAATTGATTAAAAATCCATTACCTTCTCCATGAATTTCCATTGACTGGTTTCAAACGGCGTCAATCTAGCTATACCACTTTGTCGGGCTCAATTTATTTTTGGGTAAAAAGGGATACAAACTCCACCATATGGACAAGATATTATGATTTTTTGATTGACTTGTCCAAGCTAAAAGAAAGAACTTCCATGGGACAGCCAGACGGACATCAAATTTAAGGTTGAAATTGCATTCTGACAGTCAAATAGATGTCAAATTTAAGGTCAGAAATTAATTGTTAACAACTCACAGACATTACAACGCACCACCACCACCACCAGTTGTCATTGTAGAATGCCTATCAAAGTAATTTAGGTTAAAAAATTTTCCACCAAGATTTTGCATCATCTCTTGAAAACTTTGGAACCATACAATTGTTTTTTTATTTTTAATGTATGATATGTCTGATGAGGAACCATACAATGTTTTCAGAAATCACCATTGTTTATTTGGTGTGATTTGTTGATTTTGAAAATATAGGCTATAGTAACCTTTGTTTCAAAAATAAACTTTTTAAATTAACTTAGGTACTTGAATATTGTAAACATGTACCCTTTTTTTTAATTGATAATTGTTTTCCATTAATAAGAAATAAAAATAAACATTGGTCCTTCTTAAAAAAAGGAATAGAATGTCATCACAGTTTAAGGGAAAACATATCAATCACGAGGATCGAGAGAGTTCAAAGCCTCTTTAATTAATTAAAAATGTTAATAAATGCAATTAAAAACATTTCAATTTTTTTATAAAGCCCAACAACCGAGGCGCAAGCCATTAAGCAACCAAAGCAATTGGAGTAGACGGCGTAGGTGGAGGATCATCCGACTTGTTACCCAACCAATACCAGCAAGCAGATCTGCCGAATCAGGTACAGGTTCTCATCCATTGTTATTTTGATCTTTGTTTATATCATCAAGCTTGTGCCTTGATGGGGAAATAACCAAGGCTAGCTGAGTGAATTTCTCTTGCTGTGTGGTTTTGCCACCCACCGAACATGACACCACGAGAGTTGTGACTGGGCAAAGGATCATGCTGTCTGCTCCTAGAGTGGTGCCTGCAATGAGCTCCATAACCACGGCCCTGAGGAGGAGACCGTCAACAAGGAGAAACTGGAGGAACCTGGCTGACTGCACACGGGTACTCTCCCAATGGTCCAACAGAGATTGGAGGTGCTCCACCTCCAGCCGGTCCTCCTCTGTTTGTACCCTTTATTTATTTAATATTTGGGGTATAATTACTGTTTTTACACCCCATTAAAAATACACTTTTAGACCTTAATTTTTCTTATCATCCCAAACTTTTTTGAAAATTTAGGGTTAATAAGGTTTTTAATATCCTATAGTTAGTACTTCCCCTCTTTTTAAAAATCCAGGTTAATTACCTTTTTCGTGTTCATAACTTTAGAGTAGGCCCACTTATCATAATTCAACCCTCAGAAAAATTTAATAGGATATGAAAAGGTAGGTAGGAAGAGCAATCGAACCTTTTGGATTTTAAAAAGCCTCAACTTACTAAGGAGCATAACTTTTGGAATTGAAAAAGGCTCCACTCATTATAGAGTGCACTTATTTATCTCTATTTTTTCTCTTCTCTTTTTCTTATACCCTTAAAGTCCAACTTTAAAAATTTGGAGTTTAAAATTTCTAAATCCTTTCTTTAATTAACTTTAATTTGGGTACTTTTTTTTTAATAATAAGTTTACTAAAACGTATCCTAACCAAATAGTGAAATGGGCATGTGTCCAAGGACACACTAGAATATAATAATTAGGTTCATTACAGTTTTTCTTTTTTCTTTTCTTTTTGAGTATCTGATCATATTTTTCTTGGTTCAGAATTATCTATAACATCCTCATTGGTTGAACTTATTTCCAGGTATCGCATACATGTTGTAGATTTGGACCCATCCTCAGTGACAGCTGGAGGCTGGTTGGAAGACACTTCACTGGTGGAAAAATTCTCCATTTCTGAAGATGCTTACGGTAAACTTGATGGTAAGTAGTGTATTTTTAAAATGTTGTATTTACACTTCTGACTTCTAGATAGCAGATGCTTTTTCCCTAAAGAATATAAGATTCATTATTGTCTTGATGTTTTGTTTGTGACTTAGAGAACAAACATAGCGAGATTTCTAACTCTTTAATGAAAAATCCTTTTAAGATTCATGGAACAAGAAAAGTATAATCTGTATCATTGTACGAGTTGAAGTTCGTTATTTATTTTTTGACTGAAGGTAGATTCATTATAAATGCAATATTTTAATGGAGTGTGTACAGAAGGTTGTGCAAGTCATAAATATATAAACTACAGGCATCACAATTTAAAAATTCTGTATAATAATTGCAGAATGCGCGTGCGTATAAAATCTCTAAGAAGAGTTCAAATTGGGCTTTCTGTCCTCGGTGAGATCAACTGTATCACCTAGAATATAAATGGCATGTATATCACCATTGTTCAGAGCTTCATGAGAAACTCAAGAAGAAAATGTATTTTGTTGAGCAGGAATATCAGGTTATTGTTTGAGGGATAAATACTCCATGAGTGGAAGGATCTTCGGTAGGAGGATATTCTTTTTCTAGATCATAGCATAGAATATTAATGTAGTCTTCTTAACCAGTAGAAATCAGCCACCCAGCTGAGCAACTGGAATCTCTGGGGCAAATATTCAAGCAATATCATCCATTTCATCCCACGGGTCAGTTCCTTAGACGGGCCAAGCCTCATTTCTCCTTAGAAGTGGCTGTGGTGCTTTGTGGGTACCCTTTTCTTGTGGTTTTTGTTATCATGGTGCGTTCTGAAATACAATCTGTTGATCTATATGTGGCACATCTCTATGGTGGGATTTCATTACACATTAACGTATCTTCTCTCCCTCTCTATCTCCCTAGCATCTGCCTTTGTAGGCCTTTTTTTGTTTTACCTGTCCACACTACTAGAGCTCTCTACCCAACAATAGGCAAGGCTCCAGTTTGCAAAAATCTAATCAACTGATCCTCAGAAATATTATTATGAGAAATCTGTAAAGCTGACTTAAAAAATGTGACTTCATTTATAAACATGGTTGGTGTCATCTTATTCTTTTTTAAAATACTCATCATGTTTTTACCCACAGAAACTATACAGAAATAGAGAATGTATGTTTCAATTTATATACGAGTATATTTTATTTTTGGATTATATTTTACATTCAAGATTGCACATAGGTGTTGATAATTGACCTGTTTTGTGTACCACTTGGCAGGTACCTTTAGAAAGTTCAAGGAAAGTTTGATTTCGCAAAATCCTTCTATGCCTCAATCAAAGGTATGTTGAGCTCAAGATCTAATATAGGTACAGTGATAGAGATGTCTTTTCCATCTTTAATTAAAATTGCATTATATATAAGAGATTACTTTTTACCATTTAATATCATAGGTGCTATCATATATTTCTTCCTTCCGATACAACTCAAAAGAATTACAACATGATTTGGCATAGAATAAACAACAACAAAAATGAATGAACATTATTAGAACTGTTTGATGTAAACCTGAGTTGAACTTGATATTTGTTTGATCTTAACCATTTTTTTCTGACATTGATTACCACTGAAGATCACCATAAGCAATTGACTGTGGGCTTGAGGTTAATGGAAGAAAATACTTAGAAGTTAAAATGACACTATTGATGAAACCAAACTGCTTGTATTTTACTATCTTTCAATAACATCACAATATGCTTCTAACCAAATACGCCAACTTATGTATGATTTATATATATATATAATACTTTGGTGAAATGTTGCTACACAATTTCTATGTTTTCTTTTGCTATTTGCAAACCAGGAAATTAAAATTTAATGCAATCACTGAATATTTAAATTTTACATGTTTAATAAACATTTTTTGTTGGTTAAGATGATTGTACGAATAAAAGTTGAGTAACCTATTGTGACTGGATGAAACTACAGTTGATTATGGTTCATGTTTTCCAAAATTTCAATAACTTATGGTGACCTAATCATATAATCACTTCAATGAAAATAATTTGTCTTGATCAGCAACTCTGTATTTGTAATTTTGTTTATTATCAAATTCTTCTATATTCTATATGCTGTTTGTTTTGTCATGTTCAGCTCATATACAAATCATTGTTTATGCTATTGCAGATTGCAGACGACTACATGGAAGATATAGCTGTAAATATTAAAGTAAGTGATATTGGCTTTCGCAAGAAAAAATAGTTTCATTTCTGTATATATTAGATTATCTTTTACTTTTCTCATATCATTAGATTGTATGATATGCCTATGTGTTTAGGCAACTCCAAAATATCAAGATACAGTGGCTGTGACACAACAATGAGAATGGGGATCTTTGTTTATCTATTTTTACATCTCCTACGGGTATTAGATAAACATTGTGTTAGAATCAGAGTTTTGTTGTTATGTGCGTTGAATCCCTTGATTGTGATGCTTAATGAAAAAATATGTCAAATTTCTCTTTGTAGGAACCGTGAATGGACATAAAGTGTTCCAAATTTAAGAAATTCATTGTTAGCAATTTTGAAGTTTATGGGCTGTTGATTAAGGGTAATAATGTTTGCCAAATACACTTGAGACGTTCAAGATGTTGAGAGTGTTTAATATGTGGTGTGCCTTGCTTTTCACCACAATGGGACTCCTTGTATATATCAGGCATTGCTTGGCTGGCAGTTAGTGGCAGATAAACTATTGGAAGCTGATGCAGGAACATCACCATGCAAACAACAAAATTTTGGAGTTCATATAATTTTGGGTTGATTATGGTCTTAAGGGACATCTTTAGGTGTTTTGAGAGCTTCCCCACCTTTATAGGTTACTTCATGAGCAAAAAGAGGTTGATTTACATTTTCCCTCCAAAACCACCTTCTTTGAAAATTTGAATTCCTAGTTCTAAGTTAGGAGGTCTAATGCAAAGTATTAAAGCATATAAGGATGTAAGAGGGTTCTAAAGGGCCTCATATGTTGTATTAGAGATATTGTCACTCACTTAAGATGGGTTATCTAGGTTGAGTCAGTTTTTACTATAGTAAGGTTTCAAATACCTTCTTGTAACTACCTTTATGGGAGGATTAAGAGGAGAAAACAATTGAATGAGAGGGAGGTGGGAGTGATAGGTGGTAAGGAAGAGAAGGGAAGTCATAACAAAGCTATTAAGCTCAAAGATCCTATAGCATATTAATCAAGATGTCAATGAAGGATTGCTTGAGGAATATGCTTGTGTAAATGTGACGAGGTTGTGTATAATGAATGATTCTTATTATATGTGGTTCCATGAATGTCATTACAGGTTTACATGAACTGTGCCAAGCTTTAGAAGATTATAAATGAAGTGTTTGATTGTGCTAAGGTTATGGTGAAGTCAAAATTCATATGGTAGATGGAAGCTTTACAATGTACAAGGTAAGTCAATATGCCATTACTTGGGTGTATAACTAGATGACTGTATGTGCCATATTTTCTTTGACAAGGTGAGTTACAGTAGTATCAAGTGTTTAAACATGCTCATGTTCAAAAAACCCTAAAGAAACCACAATAGCCTTCTTGAAAGGTTAAGACTCAAGAGGTTTGAACAAGCATCTAAGGGATATTGTTTCTATGGAAGATGACAAGAAAAATAGGAGCCATTTAAGAAGGAGAGTTGATTCTTGCAGGTGCATGCATAAACCAAGAACATTAAGGTGAGGTGCTGATTTAAGATTGGCCAACTATTTGACAAAATGTTCCAAGACTAGAGAAACTCAGAAATACACAGTTCTAGGTAGTGTAACAGTCACCTTTTGGAGGAAATGTTAGTTAGTATGGGAAAAAGCTGTTTAAGGACATTGAAAGGATATGAGATAGAGTTTTTAGAACATGAAAAAGCTTTCATAAGGATTGAAGGAAGAAGATTAAGACTAGACCCTAAGACTGTCTTATAAAAACAAGGTTTCTTAAGAATGTTGGAGTACAAATCTTTTTGTGGCTAAGGATCTAGGCAATTTGGAGGGCTACAGTCTTAAGAAGAAAGATGAAGCAAGTAAACACACAGCTTTTAAGCGTCAATTAGAGATCCTGAGACTGCTTTTTATTGAAAATATCAACTATTCTCTTTCTTGGCCTGGCAAAAAGTCCTAGACTAGGGTTTCATCTAGATTTAACCATAACTTGAGTTTGAACCATGGGAAAATGCTAAAATTTGATAGACAAGGAGTTTGAAGGGTTCTCCAACCGATTTCCAAGTTTTGAACTTCAAAATGGGTGTATGGACGTTGTAATAGTGATGAGTCCTTTTGTACCCTGTTCTTGTCCTAGGAAGGTCAAAAATGAAACCAAGGAAGATGGAACTGTGCGAACTACCTAAAGAAAATGCTCTAGAGTTTTTGAGAACTAGTTAAACAGCCAAATGGGTAACCAAATATGTAATTTGTTTGTGGTAAAAAGGTATACAAGAATTGTAACCCTAGAAAAGGTGAAATAGGAGACCTAATTGGAGAAAGGGACTAGTGGGACAGTCAAGGTTGCAAAGGGAGTTGAGAAACAAAATTTGGTAGGAAGTAAGAGGCCCATAAAGGTTACTCAAAACGGTTTTTGGTTCTTCTTGAATCTTCCCTGTAATTCCCAGCTTTAAGCTTTCTATGTTAGTAGGGCTACTAGACCTCTTGACTATGTAAGGGAGAAAACTAAACAATCCAACTCTTGCCTCCTAAAAGCTGATGTTGAATGAAGTTTATGAGAGCCTTCAGGGCATGAACAAGGTGTCCAAAGCATAGAGGAGAGATAAAGAAGGTTGTAGTAGAAGATTGGTGCATCTTTTCAAAACAGGGCTACTAGGCATTAAGAAGAAATAGAAGACTTGCCAAAGCTATTTGACCTTTGGGTTACAATTGTTGATATTGCATGAAGTGAATGAGGGCTAAGACAAGATGAAGAAGGTTCCTAAGTCTCAGAGGAGTACAGTGATCTAGGCAAGAAATAATGAGAATATCAAGCTAATAAAGTGATACTCTAGCCTAAAACAGAACAGTCCAAGGTAAGAAGGATAAGTGCGGTTTGATCTAAGATTGGTGTGGAAGGGATGGCAAACAGAGTCAAGAAGACAAGAGTTGCAATTGATGAAGGTAATATTTGCATGAAAACTTAATTAAGAATCAAGAGTTCTTTCTTCAAGACAAGTGCATTGTGAAACTATAAGTGAATTTACATATATGAACTTTAAGTTCCTGAATTGTATTATGTTTTGATCTTAAGATGAGATGTTTCCAATGAATCTTAACTGAGCTAACAGTGAAGGTAATCATAAGAAGAATGTTCTTGTTTTGAAATGAAACCATTGATCCCTAGCTTTGTATGATCAATTCCTTGAAATTTGCAAATCTGGGCATAGAGTTTTGATTCCAATTGATATGGTCTGACTAAATTTGATCCCCTGTTTTACATCAGAAGCCAGTTTTGAAAAAGGCTACAGTGCTTTGATGCCTTGTGACAAACACTTTTAATTATTGTATTAATATTAGTGTTAGTTCAATACAAGCTCATCGTCTTTTATATTATTGTTAATACTTCATTTTCGCATTTTATGTTAGTAAAAGGTAATGATAGTTGTTTTAGGTCACCGCCAAATGAGATACATACTTGGTGTAGAAGATCTCCTTTGGAAGTCCACAATGGGATTGTTTTTCCATTTACTTTATATATTGTTCAACAAGGTGTACAACCCAACCCTCATCTCAATTCAAACTTGTAACCTCCATAACAAAGCATACAAAACTTAACCATCATGATGAATTAGGTTGTTCTTAGTATTCCACGGAGTCTCGGAATAGAGGGATAGGTCTTGGAGACAGGGGGACCAATGGCCTAGATTTGGGGATGCGGCGCAAATATATATATATATATATATATATATATATATTACTTGAAAAATTAGTTATAAAAATGTATAAGGAACAACAAATGAAACTTTGAAATACTAAACACATTGCATTGAATAGTGAAAATGCCAAATATCAATATATTAATATTTATATTCAAAATGATTATTTTATTCAAAGTTCAAATACATTGACTAGTGGCTCAATGACTCTAATGCTATTCCTCTTCCTTCGCTAATGCTCTCACCATAGTTACCTAAGTCTTGGGGATAAGGGGACAGGGGTTTCAGTACGATTTTGTTTTTCCCAAATTTTGGGTATGACAAGGGGGGTATTATAATAATATGTATAAATTAATCTTTGAATAATTTAATTGTATTTAATGAAATTTAAGGATTTAAACTTGGCCGAATGTATTTTAGGTAGTTTCAAAGATCATAATTTAATGTTCTTGGTAAAAATAACAATATTTTATAAGTAAAAACTTTAGAAAACTTTTGAAAGATTTTTAGAAAATAAGGGACATTCCATCTAAGTCCCCAAGTCCCGAAATGTTTGGGATGTTCGGGACATCACCAAAATCTGGGGATGTGTCCATGCGTAACATGGCTCTCATTCTTGCTTGTTAATGCTATTGCTCTCACTCTTGCTTGCTAATGGTCTCACTCTTGTTGTTGCTTTGTTACTTGCTAATCCTGTCTCTCACTCTTGCTAATGCTTTCACTCTTGCTTGTTAATGCTCTCAACCTCTCACTCTTGCTTTGAATTTTTGATAGTAATTTGGAGTGAGGGTGTAAGTCTTATTTATAGCTATTTTTGGAGTGCTTAGGGTGGGGCCTATTGAGTATTGGTGTTAGGGTTAGGGGCCAAAAATTATTAAACAAAATGACTTTAAAAAAACTAATAGACAAAGTTATGTCGTCGGGGACAATTGGGAGTCTTTGGGACGAGTCGAGAGACTTTTGAAAGTCTTTAGGATGTCCCCAAGTCCCCATGAAGTCACAAAAATGTGGGGACGTCTTAGAAACATCCCCTCCGAGGGAAACATTTCAAGGATGTCCTCCTTTGGTTGGTGGCGGTTGGGGAACAGCGGGGGATGTTTCTAGCCGTCCCCCAAGTCTCGAGAGACGCCCCAAGTCTCGGTGGCATTAGTTTTTTTGGGGGCACTTTCTTGTGGAAAACTAGTTGTTGTAGAAGTCTATTGCTCTAAAGGCAATTATCCTAATCCTCGACTAGTGATTGCCATCCTTGTATCATTTTCAAATACAACTCATTAAGGGGTTTTTTTAGGTTATGTAGGGCAGGAATTGTCTAAGAGAGGGCCTTTCCTATAATGAATTCCATTTGTCACGCCTCTCTACAAAGACAATTAGAGTTAGTCAATGATGCGGTCTTAGTATTCATAAGCATGTTCAATGGCTTTGTTTTTGCATGAAGAAATTTTGTTTGAATTGCTTGCTTTATGCTCCATATCTCCACACATGAAGTGGAGTAAAAATAAGTTTGTGGTTAGCTTTATAAATTATATTTTCAAAATGATCTGCAAGAAAAATATTAATCGACTTTTCTTGGGGAGGATATATAAATTCAAGAATACAGCCAATGATAGCAGATATATTGTTGATAAAATGAAATGTATGTATGGAGATTTTGTGAAAACCACAATGATTGACAAATGCAAGGGTTTATGGCCATTTGCATCTTTGGCAGTTTTGTTGGATTCAAACTATTATAATGTAATGTCCCCTTTTCCAAGCTAGTCACTATGAAAGTCTTGGGCCCATTCCACCTTCCATGGGATTCGAGGAAGGAAAACAAGGGAGGTGAATATTGCCATGATTATATTTTCCTTATTTATTTAATTACTAATTATGGCTTGGAGTGATTCGACTAAGTGATGGGTGAATGAAAAAGCAAAAAGGAATTTCTATCTTCTCCACATGAGGTCGGTCTTCTTGGAGGACCAAGTGAAGATTAAGAATACACTTCCCCTTCATTAAGAGGTCGGCCATGGGAATTAGTCCTCTAATTCATCCTTGGCGCCAAAGAGGGGTACTTAAGGAGGTTCAAATGGTGGAGGAGCATATCATTATCATTCATCATTCATCATTTGATATATACTTTGATTTGGAGCTAGTGTAGCTTCTCTTCTTTCCATTGAAGGACGAAACCCCTGGTTACCTATTGAGGACAAAAACCTTCAATAGGATCACACTTGGGGACGAAAACCCTCTTGTGTGCATTGGTGGCTTCATTCGGGAGTCACAAGTGGACTTCATTGGCAGATTTGGAACAACAAGGTGTTTATCCGTGCATAGGGCACTTCTACTCCAACTAGGGCACTTTCAAGGGTGTTGGCACCCTTCCTCCACTTGATCTACCCACCTGGGAAGTTCGGGATCACTTTTGGAGGGGTTTCGTGGTTGGAAAATTGTGATTTCACTTTTATTTGATAGCTGGTCTCTCTGAGATCATTTTGAGCATTTGTTTGTGTTGAAACTCCAAGTATTGATGGAGTTATGAATTTTCAAAGTTTCAATTGTGTTTGCACTTGAATTAAAATTATAAAATATATATTTGCTCCATATTTCATCTTGCTGGACTTATGAAGTGTTTGGGATATTTCTATATTGATTTTCAATCTATATTGCATGAGAATATTGTCTTGCAAAGCCCAGATACAATTTGCTTCCCTAGGAAATAGAAAATTAGGTTCATTGCTAGGGCTAAGTGGTGATATTGTTGGCTGTCATATGAATTCCTTTGCTGCCATAAATATTCAGATCGCTCTTGGTTGCTAATGGCATTTTTAGTTTGCTCCTCTAGGGTTTGAAGTGATTGACAAGTGGCTGTAATAAAAATCAAAAGTTGTGATTGGGGTTTGAGTCCAAACCCTTGTTTTCTATTTGATGCCCTAGAAGGGACATTACGGTGGTATCAAAGCTTCATCTTCCCGACCGGGGTTTCATTTCAAAAGGAATAGATAGATGGCAAACATACATGAGAGGTTTGCCCTAGGGCAAGAAAGATTGGCGAATAGGATGACATAGTTGATCCAGGCCATGCAAAACCACAATGGAGAAGGAAGTTCTTCGGGAATTCATAGTGTGAGGCAGCCCTTAGGGTCAAGCTTTGGAGCTATTGCTAGGCCATTTAAGCCTACCTTCCTCCCTAGGGAAGAATCCATTCTGGAGATTGAGACACAACATTCGGTGGGCCACAACATTGCTACCATCTATGAGGAGTATAGGGATCTTCCGGATGAGATTTATGATGCCATGTCACTCGCCGAGTTCATAGGGTTGAATAATGGTAGAGTGGGAATCGGACCAAGGTCTAAACCCCGAGCTATACCCAAGGAAAATGGGAAACATGTTCTAGCCCTAGAGGGAAAGAATCCCTCCATTATGATCAAAGAAGCAAAAAAACACTCGAAGTTGTTGGTAATGGATAGGAGCAGCCCATGAAAGCCCTATAAGTACCTATCATTCTTCATAAGGGTGAGCCCTTGACTGATTTTTGGAACAACAGTAGAAAGGGGCATGTGTTTGAGGAAGAAACCAAGGAACATGAGTTCAAGAAGAAAGGAAAATCCGATTTACGAGAGGGTGAAGAAAGGTTGATAGTTGAAATCCCAATTGCCCAAGGATAAGGATGATGATTAGCTCGCTAGGAGTTTCCAAACAACAAGCAATGAAAAACAAATTGATGATGTTCATGATTTTGGTAAGAGTCATGATGTTGTTCCCTACATGTATCAATAAAATGAGGATGCTTCAACAAATTCTCACAAGGCAAAGAAAGATGAACACTATGAAGACAACCAAAGATATGAAGGTAATTCAGATTTGTTGCTTTCTACTATACCATTTCAGATTTGTGGTCATGGGGAATTTGTTGAAAAGGATGACCAAGGGAAAGTTTGATACTCCATAGTAAATCACGACAAATGGGTGATCATCATGGTGCTAAGAATGGAGAAAAATCAGAATTGCACAAGGTTAATGGGGCTAAAATTCTGGGTGACCTTGTTGGGAGGCATGCCCATGGAATAAGGGCCTCTCTTGATGCTCATGTTAATCTTGATCTCGCGGAAATTTCATGACAACAACCTATGGTAAGCAATTTAATCATCTTCGTAACAAGGATTTGCTACATCACCCTCATGTTATGTCTTTGCAATATTTTGGTCATCCTAAGAAATATTCTAACCACTTTGTGAAGATGAAGGGTACCAAATGGGAAGAGGATTCTACTTCAGCCCTAGACATGACCATCATATTCAGATTTATTGATTCCTCCTATGTCGCTGCCATATTTGTATCATGGAGGGCAACATGATCAATTTGATAAGAGGAAGAACATGTTGAGGGACAAAGGGCACATAGATTCTTCCTTGCAAATTCCAGATTGCTTGTACATAGAAGTTTGGGATCCGGGAGATCTTTTGAAGAGTGCTGCTACAAACTTGAGGACTGCTGTTACCTACATCCTTATGGCAGCTATAAGAGAATTGGTAACCATAAGGAAAAGGCATTTCTCACCCATGGTGAGGGATGAAGTGTTTACATCAGGTGCAAAATGGTCTCCAACTACCACCATCCCAATTTTGCATGGGAAAATACAATACTTCAGCCATGGTAAGATATTCTTTCTGAATTCATATTTTGGATGGATAGTACTCTCCTTGGACAGCTGTAGGTTGACATTTATGATGAAGTTCTTTGGGTTGAACATGATGTGTGAAAGGGATTTCAAGTATTGCAGCTGTTGCACCTTTCTTATGTTATTAATATCCAAGGATTTTGAGTTGGGAATGTTGCTAACAAATACATACAGCCACAAGTTGACTAATTTGAAGAATTCCAAAGTTATATATGGCTGTTACACTCATCCGCCAGCTCTCATAGGATCTGATCTGAGCCAATTTTTGAAGAGAATTCAGTGGGGCAGCTTGGAGGCAACATTTGGAATCCAAAATCAGCAAGGTAACTACAGTCAAAAAGAGGTGAGCGTAAGTATTGGTATGCATTGTTCACACCTTATGTTGGAATTCGATAAGAAGGCAAAACTTTAAGGTAGAGTGGATGGAGTTTCAAATATGGCTACCAAAAAGGAGGAAGAGGTATATTCTCATAACACTCAATGCATAGAGTCAAGCAAGGGTTTTGAGTTAAGGGTCAAAATGTTGGCTGATTTCAATTGTAGACGTGCTGTTCTTAATTTTCAGCTTATGTAAGACAATTTTCAGTCCCTACATTACTCATGAATTTGCCTTTTTCATAAGATTTCAGTTTGGTAGTTGTTATGCCATTTTCATATGGCTGAACATGCAAAAATCAGATTTGGGACTGCCATTAGCAGTCATGAACAGCTGTGAACTTACATTTTCGAAGGGAATTCCATCATGGGTTGATGTGGGAAGAAGGTTACAGCTGAAAGAAAGAAACAAATCAGATTTGATAGCCTCAATTTGGATAAGATTCCATATGATTTATGGCTGTGGTGAATTGTTTCCAACCCCTCCACAATCTGATTTGCATCTTGTAATAAGAGAGATAGCTTGTCAAATTGATTATTCATCCATTTCTTGCTTTATGATGGAAACTACAACAGTTTGTAGGGATTTTGGTACAACTGAGTATGAAAGGTAGGAGATGTCTCCGCTGGTTTTGAAGTGGAAGATGAAAAAGACTTGAACGAAGAAAGGGGTAATAGAAGTATGAGTTAATTTGGCTTGAAGCTCCTTCATTTAACATGCATGAGATCTAGATTATGGGAGCACTATAACATGTCTCTCCACCTTGATATGATGATACGTGGGCATATGAGTTTGCATTTGCTTGAGGAAAACAAATTTGGGAAGGGAGGATTGTAATGTCCCTTTTTCCAAGCTAGTTACTATGAAGGCCTTGGTCCCACATATTATATTTGAATTTGAATTGTATGTATTTGAATTTTCATATATATATTATACATATACATATGCATATTACACACACACACACGCACATGCTCACACACACACATACACAATATTTCAAAACATATAATTAGATAAGTTATACAAATATAAAAACTCGTTGAAGATGCAAATAAAATTTATTGAAAATCAAAATAGGTAAATTTTTTTAAAAAGGTAAATCATTAAGTCATATATAATTCGAGCTAACGAACATTTTATGAGCCAAGAAAAATTCAATGTTACGAATTTTGAGCTTTGGTAACATTCAAAGTACAAATTTTAGGACATTATAGTCCTCCACCCAAAATTGTTTTTAGGACCATCCTTTACTCACGTTTAAGCATCTTAGATGCCAATAATTGAGTGGTTGTCCCGCTTATTCATAATAACTTAATTTGAGTTCAAGGATAATCCTAATGATAAGTTAGCTAACAACCTTGCACGAGTATTAAGATCTTCATGTAGACTTTCCTGTTCCATAATAAGGCCTCTTTGTACTCATTTATAAAATAAGAGAGATGGCAAAAATTTATGTGAACATTTCCTTTGTGGAAGAAAACTTGTACTCTTTAAAGAGTGAATAAATTTATGCTCCAAATTTCTCTCCATAGTTGAAGAATGAATGCTAGTGAGAGAGCTTTGACTTCTAGTGTGTGTAACTTGAGATCATCAAAGCTAAAATAGCCCCATTGTGAGATGAGATACATTGTGAATGCATGCCAAAGCACGTTTCCAAATGGACCACCACCAATAAAAATATGGTAAATTAGACACGAGTCTCCAAAGATTCACCTGGCTACCTCCTTCTCTTTGTTTTGAGACGACCTCGAACCCCCAGATCAGCTCAAATAAGCCTCATAGTATTTGTGTTTAGAGCGACTAAAGAATGCTAGAGTGTTGTCTTTGTCCCATTTGCTAATGCTAATTGTTTTGATGGTTTTTATGTGCTTAGAATCTATGCTTGCAATTTTTTTGTATTCTCTCCAATACATGTCCTTGCTTGCATGGACATTCACCATCATAGGTGTCGTGGGACTAGCTTTTGGCTAACATCGCGCAATAGTAATGATCCTTACTATTGTCCCTAGACGTTTGGATTAGTCGAGACTCGGACTACGCCTTTTCTAGCTCGGGATCTTGACCTTGATGACCCCTAAGTCCCCAAAGGCACACACTTCTACCATGTGTTTGACCCCCATGGATCATCACCTTTGTCCTCCACATGCTCTATGATCAAAATTCTCATCCTCTTGGATATCTACTTCTAAACTAGTAACAAACTCCTTGTCCACCACCTCGCACCCGACCCCCCCCTGTCGTGGCATCCACAAAGGCCTCGCTTGTTATGTGCATGATAACGTTGCACCTTGTGCTTCTACTCCTGGAATCCTCTAAGGATCCCGCATGATGAACCACCTGGTTGTCAACCTTTTGTAATGCCACCTAAATTCTCCCCACTCGAGACCAAGAACAACCTAGGTTTAGTTAGGAAAAGTTAAGGAATAATTTTTTTTTAAGTGTTCCCAACAAAATTCTAGAGTCCATAACAATAGTTATCAAAACATCCTACACAACACTAAGAGAGAGAAAGTCATCCTTAGTGCAGATAGATTATCTTCTTGGGGCGCGCGGAAGAAATTTCCTCGGGTGCGGAAGAGAGGTGTGGAAAGAAACTCTTATTCTCCCGGGCGCGCAAGACGGGCCCAGGCGTGCAAGACGGGCACGCAAGAGGCTCATTTTCTCATGGGCGCGCAAGACGGGCACGCAAGGGACTCAATCTCTGCTCTCATTGTAATGTAGAAGCTGCCAAGAGGAAGCTGTCTTTGTAGAATCCCGCTCCGCAAATTCGTGCCCAGTGGCCATAACCACATGTCTCGTCTCAGTAACCACATTAAAGCATAACAAACAAGACTTAGGCTTCATCATGCAAGCCAAAGGAGCAGGAAACTACGGGGGATGCTACTTATGCCTCCCAAAGGGGAAATGAGTATCACCACCTGAGAACAAACTGCTAAAATACATATCATTTCAAATCCCTGACATACCCTTATGCCTCCCCCAAGTACCCCTTATTCCTCACATTTTCTTATGCCTCCCCAACCTCTTATGGCACCCCATAATGAGTAAAGAAATGCAAGATATTTCTTTTACAAGGTGGAACCCAAATCCCAACTCCCTCCACACTTATACCTCCCAAAACACTTATGCCTCCCTCAAGAGTACCCCATAGTCTTCTCCTACACCATCCCTAAGCCATCTACCCAACCAGCCAACAAATAAAACAACACATTCAAACATTCAACCATTTACATATGCATAAAATAAAAGGAGAGCATTTCAAGAGCCAAGCTCCTACCTCTCCATGATGGAGTTTGTTCCAAGGTTCCAAAACAACAAGCTTTCCAATGCAAAACAGTCCAAGATCAACAATCCACAAGCATGCAACAATCTCCAATCTTCTCCAAAAGCAAGAGCTCTCAAAAACCAAAAGAAGTCTCCCAAAATGAAGTGATAAAAGTGAAGCAACCCAAAAACAAGCTAAGGAATTCCAATAAATAGAAGAGGGAAGAGAAGAGATAGAAGAGGGAAGAGAAGAGGATGAGGTGGATCCATGTAGGATGCCACATCACACATCCTCAACCCCAACACAAAAGTCAACTTCATTCTCCAATGCATAATCAATAGGTGGGTGAATAATATGACAATTTTACTTACACACTCAAATCAAGCCCACACCCCATAAGGACTGAAATTTAAAACATGTAAGAAGAGTGCAATAAGACATTCAACTTGACTTACAAAATGCATAATGAAGGGCTAATTTTAACTCTCCAACCATAGGTAAGGTTGGTATGTAAATTTAAGAGGCATGAGACAAGTTTAACTTGTCCCACAAGTCTCCAAAATCAGCCTCCAAGGAAAAATTCGAATTTTCAAAGAAGGTGGAGTGTTTCTTACTCCAAAATCAACTTACATATCTCTTACACATTACTTACAACATTTTAATTCAAGGCCAACAACTCTATTAATTACTTTCATATGACATATTTTAATTAGTTAACTTAACAACATGATTACTCACAATATTACACACCATTTAATAAATAATGAAAGGGGTCAAAGCACCACAAAATAACCACATGCAAACATTAACAAAGGGACCAAATAAAAGAAATACATAAAACCCCTTGGTCACATTTAAAGGTGATCCCCCATGGGAATCCCTAACACAATCAAACACACACAAACAAATACAGTTGCCATGGTGACCTTGTTGAATTCATCTAGAATTCCAAAGTGGTTGGTCTCCAATCCCCGATGTTTGTTGTGATATTTTAAACTTGCAAAATACAAATACCTCCTTCGGCCTCGTGGCCATATCAGAACATCCAAATGAATATAAATATAATTTCAAGATCATCAATATATATGTGAATCACAACAATCATCAAGACAATCAACAATATCACTTACAATTTCATTAACAACTATATCATCATCAATTTTAATCCAATTTTCATTTTCTAGGTCTAATCAAAATATCTAATTATCACAAGTCCGAACAACATCTATAATATAACCATGTCAAACAATATATCAACATCAATATATAAAAATGTCTCTAATAATCATCATGCATCATATAAGAATCAAAGTCAACAATAATCCATGATCGAACATCTAACATCATACCAAATCAAAACTATAATAATGTCCCTGATATAGTCAATAGTGTCATGATCAGTATCAAAAGGTGTCAAAGGGAAGTGGGCACTACACCTTTGCCTTCAAATTGTGTCGGATTTGCCAAGTCCTCCACGATGACCCCACATTCCATTCTATCATCAAGTCTACAAAGTTCTAATTCCCGAATGTGCACGACATTATTACATCTCGCCCTCCAAGATAGGCCTCCAACAAGAACGCCCTGTGCCAAGGCCCAACCTCCTAAACCTGGTTGCTTGCATCCCATGTTTCCGAGGTACTTCCTTTCGTTGGATTGGTTGGTATTCCCATAAGGTTTCCCATCACAGTATTGCTCCAACCTAGGCATGCTTAACAACACGACCTCGTATTCCTTCGGAAACCGATGTCTCCATGGATAGCTCACCGAACTCACCCCTTACAAGGATCCACCCAATAGTTTTCCTAGCTCCTTGTCAAAAGGCACATTCGACCTTGAAAATGTTTACAAAGGTACTAGGACAACGACCTTGGTCTTGAAACCCTTCTCTTTTCCAGGCCAACCGCTTTCTGTCGTTGGGGTCCAAATAACACCTACGAGGTACCTCTGCTTACTTCTTTGTGAAGGATTTTCAATCCCTCATAATAGGCACATCTGTATCAAATGGATGCATAAAATAAACTTAAGACTAAATCAAAGAAAGGATAACCTCCAAGTAGCTTTGCCAAACATCATCAAGAATGATTGTTTTTTAATTTGAAAGATGCTTCATATATATACAAGAATTATTTACAGCAGTGCCCACATTGGGTTTGAATTCAGGTTTCAATGTTAATACAAGCTCAATTACCTAGTTGCTTGCTAATAGACCACACACCCATGGGCATTAAGAATGATTGTAAGTATCAGGACTACTTTTTTTTTGTTAGATTGCCTCCAAGAACCAATGCTGGGTTGATCTCTGAGCACATCATTCCAAGGATTTGTGTCTATTAACACCTCATCTGAGATAGGAGAGCTCATTTAGTGAATGAGATAAAACACTTGATCGGAAATTTCAAAATGTTTCATCAATTTTCAAGTCCCTTTCTAGTACAGGTTGAGGCTTGCAATAAGATCATGATCTCAGTAATATAAAAGTCTTGTGGGATTGAGGATACTAATTCATGGGGAGTAACTGCCAACTATCTCACGGGCCTACGAAATGGTTTACAAGATAACAACTTGTATATATTGCCTTTCAAATTATGTGCATCTGACAAGATTCTGCCCCAATGGAGTTTTTGTTACATAGCCTTGGGATTGCTATCGAGAATAAATTTGGAGACCATGAATACCTAAAAGTAGAAATTGTCGGACTTGAACGAGTTGGATGAAAGGAGAACCATTTTGTGATAGATGACAAATGTCAATCAACTGCTGTAAAACGAGGAAGACGAACTTTAAGCTAAGGGCGTTGGTTACAAAATATGATGGTATACGAGGGATCAAAGTAGGTATATTCAAAATGTTGTGGCTTGGATAACGGTTTGGTCAGATTAGAGAATCTGGATGATGCACGGTGTACAAATTTAAGCAACATAAGATTAGGAATCTACCTAGTTCAGTGAACCATGCAGATGTATTCCCTTTATACTGACAAAAAGTGAGACCTAGTTAGGTGAAATGCACTTGGTTGAATGCTAAATGTCATAAACGTGAGCCTTGTCACTTGTTTCCTATGCAAGCACTTTAAAAGACATTGAAGTATAGGCCTCCACCAAGAATGTTCTTTGCCAAGGTCCAACCTCTAAAACCTTGTTGCCCACATCCCATGTTGCCGAGGTACTTCCTTCCCTTGGTTTGGCTGGTACCCCCTGTCAGTTTGCCCCTTATGGTACTCCTCCAGCTTAGGCACGCTTAACAACACTCCTTCAGACATCCATGTCTCCATGGATAGCTCGCCCCTTCCAAGGATTTCCCCAACATTTTTCCCAATGCTTTGTTGGAAGGCACATTCAGCCTTCAGAATGTTTGCAATGGTATGAGGGCAAGGGCCTTGGGTCATGAAATCCCTTCCCTTTCCAGGTCAACTATCTGCTGCTGCTGGGGTCCAAATGGCCCCTAGGAGGTATCTTTGCTTCCCTCCCTGTGAAGGATTTTCAATCTATCATAATAGGCATGTCTGTATCAAATGGTTTTATAAAGTAAACAAAAGACTCAATCAAAGAAAGGATATGCTGCATGCAGCTGTGCCAAAACTCATTAATAATGATTGCTTGTATTGGGACTACTTTTTAAGCATTAGATTGCTCCAAGAACCAATGCTGGTTTGATCTCTGAGCACATCATAGCAAGGGTTGTGTCTATCAACACCTCATCTGCGATAGGAGAGCTGATTTTCGTGAATGAAAAAAAAACACTTGAAGCACAATTTCAAAATGTTTCATTAATTTTCAAGTTCCTATCTGGTACAGGTTGAGGAATGCAATAAGATCACGATCTCAGTAATACAAAAGTCTTTTCTGAGATACTAATTGTGAGGAGCATCTGCCAACTATCTTATGGGCCCACAAAATGGTTTATAAAGTAACAACTTTTCATATTGCCTTTTGTATTATGTGCATCTGACAAGTTTCTGTCCCAATGGAATTTTTGGTACACGGCCTTGGGATCGCCGTTGAGAATAAATTTGGATACCATGAATTCCTAAAGTAGAGATTATTGGACTTGAACAAGCTGGATGAAAGGAGAACCATTGTGTAATAGATGATAAATGTCAATAAATGACAATAAATACATTGAAATAAAATACATCGAGGAATATGAACTTTAAGCTAAGGGCATTAGTAATGAAATATGATGATATACGAGGGATCAAGGAAGGAATATTCAAAATGTTGTGGCTTGCATGATGGGGTGGTCAGATTAAATAATGCGGACGATGCACGCCATAAGGATTCGATCAACAGGTCGAAACTTAAGCCTCATAAGGTTAGGAATCTAACTAGTTCAGTGAACTATGTGGATGTATTCCCTTTAAACTGACAAAAGTGAGCCTAGTTAGGTGAGATATGCTTGATTGAATGCACTATGTCATAAAAGTGAGCCTTGTAACTTGTGTCTTATGCAAGCACTTACAAAGATGTTGAAGTTAGGGTGACAAATTAGAAATAAGCATAAATGGTGGTTAGGGTGTAAAATGAAAACAAAGTTCATTTTAAAATTATGGAAGAGAACAAGAACATCCTTCAAACATAAGATGATGGGATGGTTAGTTATACATCATGTTTTAGCTGTCAAAGTAAGGTTGAGAAAGACTAGTTTTTGTAGTCTGTACTTTGCAGACCGCGTGTGGGAAAGAAGAAACCGTTGATCATATCTTCCGGAAATGTTCAACAACAAGAGGATTTTGGAGACATCTGCTAGCTGAATTGTAATAACCCCTTCTAGGACAAGTTAGGAAATAATATAAATCTGATCACATACTGCTGGAAAATAATTAATTTTCAAACCCTAACTACTGCAATTTTCAAAAATTTATATCTTTGGCTAGGGAAGTCCAAATGAGGTGAAATTTTGGATATTGGACCACAAAAATATGAAGAACAATATGCAAAAATGAAATTTCGCACAGCCAACACGAAACCCTAATTTTGTCCTAAAAAGTAGGTCGCCCAGCACATTTAGGGCACCAAAACTACTCCAAAAGTTATAGAATCAACTTCTCCTTAGTTCTCCTAATTGCTACAATCACATTCAATATTAAATTGATCCCAAACTGCAGATCTGAAATTAATTTCTAATTGTTAGCAACCAAATAGCTGTCAGACAGCTGAAATCTTCTAAAATTCATAACTCCTTCAATATTCCATGTTTTCCCTTCAAATAAAATGCAGATAATTCTATAAATTAAGATCTTGCCAAAGAAATAAAGATCTGAATTTTATGATAACTGAAACCCCTCCAAAACAACCCCCAAAATCTCCAAACCAGTCGCTAGGGTTAGAATAAATTGCATAAATGATTTCCGGCACTTAATAACCTTTCAATACACTCAAAGTAGTTGCCTAAAATTAGCAAAAATAAGCCAACACAGATTAGATCTTGAATATAAATGATTTACCCTTAAAACATGCCAAAATAAGACCCATATCAAGTCGCCATAGTTGGAATAATTACAGCATTAAAGTCCAACCATAAAGACATCAAAAATCACCACTAATCATTCAAATATCCTCATCAAACAAGTCGCCAATGTTAGCAAGTATGAATCATGCAAAGAACATACTTCAACACAAGAGAACTCAACAAATGGAACAAGAGAGAATACTTCAATTGATCAAAACCAACTCACTAACTTCCCACGCGAGAGAGAGAGAGAGAGAGAGAGAGAGAGAGAGAGAGAGAGAGCATTAATGGGCATACATCCCAACTCCAAGCATGGAGTATCAAATAAATATCATCATAACATAAGTCTAACAATGATCCTAGCACTCCTTTTATAAGTAAGGAGGCACAAAATTCGAAATCCCTAGGAGAGGGAAATTATTAAATAAAAACAGTTTATTTTCCCTATGTGTGGCGTCCCCTTTTAAAAAGGGTGATTTTAATATTTAAAAGCCACCTAAATATTTTTAATTTGTATTTTGGGAATTTAATTAAATAATTAAATATATTACTTGCTCCATAAATATTAAATAATTAAATAAATATTGCTTTATAATGTCCAATGATTAAAATCACTTTCCAAGCAATATTATCTAATTATTTAATATAATTTTCCCCTTGCAACATCCCTAAAGCCCATGGGGAATGATAGGCTAAGGGTCTTAAAAAATGGGGATATTACATGAATTCAATTTCCTTTTATATTGCTCCTCTCTCTTGGAAAGGGCCTCTTTTAGGGGTTCTTGGATGGTTAGGGACAGCTGCAAGGGTTTATGGCATACAACTAGGTTGGCAGCAATCAGTTTTCTTTGGAGGACAAGATGCCAAGCCATCTTTCAAGAGGATACCTCCCCTCTCAGTATGGGGAAGTTGAGGCTTTTCAGACAAGAGTTGGCTTTGATTGTACAAGCTAAGTTTGAGTGGTTTTGAAGAGATGTGAACTCTTTGCCCATTGGGGTGCAAGCTTGAGTGCTTTCTTTCCTTGCCTATGTAGGGAGAGATTCTTCTTGTTAGCATTATGCTCAGCTGATGTAACTATTTGTTCCTTGGAGTAATATAAGATGTGTTTTTTTCAAAAAAAAAAAAAAAAACAATACATTTATGGAGTAGGCATATAAATCTCATTTTTCTCCCTATATAGTCATTTCCAACTCAAGTGTTTTGAGAGCTGCAAAACTACTGAGATAGAGAAGGATACTTCCGAAAAAAGAGCATTTATTTCAAGGCAAAGAGCACCTATAGACAAGTATGTAGCATAAAGGTTTCTAACATTAGGGCACAAGATTCGAAGGAAAGAAGTTACAACTTCTAATAGAAATTTCCCAGTGCCGTTGGATCTTCGCCACTCGTCATTGTGAGGCGCGCCGCGTGCAATTTGATGTCCTTCACATCCCTTAATCCTTAAGGGACATGAGGGACATGAAACTTTGCCTCATCCCTGCTTAGCTTTATTTTGAATTTTTAAAATCCTTCCTGCTTCCCGCTTCTAACTTCTAACTTCTCTCTCAGGCACATGACTTACATATGCAACTTCTCATCACCACCCCACCATTATCGAAACTCGAACCAACTTCCTCACAAGAGTGTTTTCCTCCACTCCATCACAACATACAGGTTTTAGAAGGTGTGATCAAACGAGGGAGATGAAGCGAAGAACGAAGAGAAGAAACAGAGAAATCCATCATGGCCGTGAAATAAAAATTCAAAGAGATCTTGCAAACCGGTGTGTGGATTGACAAATCGCTTTTTACCGTTTGTTCTTCTCCCAAAACCATTCAAATCACACTTTCAAACCCTCCTGCGGTACGTAACAACGAAGAAATCCTCTTTCCGCCCCTAATGAAGAAAAAGTTCGGGCTCGTCAAACCAACAATGGATCGAAGAGAAATTTCACCAGTGAGATAAGAAGAGAAAACCCATATCAAAAACATAATTTTCATCATGAACAGAGGAGAAAACCAGACCTGCAATTTTCGAGGTCCATCAATGGGTCGTGTTCGGAAGTGTCACTAGGTCAAAATTTAAAAGTTTAAAATCTCGAAACTATTGATCGAGATAAACATGAAATTTCGTGAGGGGCGATATTGGGCAAAAACCCATATTGGAGAACTTCGCTCTGCGGCATTCTAATCACCAAACCCACTTTCTAAAAATAGCAGGTCTTCTACATAGAGGATTGTTATTTTGGGAAAGTCATCAATAGAAGAACCTGCGAAGGAGATGTTGAACACAGAGGATGTACTGCAGTTGAAAATTCATCAAAACAGCATCTTGGTCCAAATTTGACACTTACTAAAAATAGTAAGTGGTCCCACAAACACTTGCCAAAAATAGAAAGTTGATCCAGAAGGTGAGAGAAACGCAGGTGTAATGTCCCCAATTTTGAAGACCCTTAACCTATCATTGCTCGTGGGCTTTAGGGATGTCGTAAGGGTAAAATTATATTAAATAATTAGATAATATTGTTTGGAGAGTGATTTTAATCATTTGACAATATAAAGCAATATTTATTTAATTATTTAATATTTATGGAGCAAGCAATGTATTTAATTAAATTCCTAGAATGCAAATTAAAAAGGCGAATTAATTAAATAATATTTAGGTGGCTTTTAAATATTAAAATCACCCTTTGAAAAGGGGACGCCACACCTAGGGAAAATAAACTACTTTTATTTAATAATTTCCCTCTCCTAGGGATTTTGAATTTTGTGCCTCCTTGCTTATAAAAGGAGTGCTAGGATCATTGTTAGACTTATGTTATGATAAGATTTATTTGATACTCCATGCTTGGAGTTGGGATGCATGCCCATTAATGCTTTCTCTCTCTCTCTCTTGCGTGGGAAGTTAGTGAGCTGGTTTTGATCAATTTCAGAGCTGCCATTATTGCTCGAGTTATTTCAGTTTTGGCGCCAAGTTTAGAGTGTGAAAATCATTTGATATTGCTCCTTTAATTTACTCTATTATTGTTGCAAATATTCTTACCATAGCGACTTGGGTTGGTGATGATTTGATTATGTTTTGATGCCATAAATGCTAGATCTGCAATCTGCCATGTGTTGTTGATTATTTCAGAGCAAGGGGCTAATATTTTGGTGTATTTGGAGGCTAGGAAAGAGCTGGAATTATTTTATATAATTTTATCTAACCCTAGCGACTTGAAATCAGTTTTCTAGGACTGTTTTGGCTAGGTTTTAATGCTCAGAAAATTCAGATCCTTAATGCAGTGGAAAGCCCTAAATTTCTAGTTTATTTTGCATCTTGTTTCACGGAAAAACTCTAAGTATTGAAGGAGTTATGAATTTTAGAAGATTTCAGCTGTCTGCAAGCTTTCTAGTTCTTATAAATTAATATTTATTTCAGATCTGCAGTTTTGGGGTCAGATTAATATTGGTTTTGGTTGTAGAAATTAGGAGAGATAAGGAGAAAGCAATTTCATAATTTTTGGAGTAGATTTGGTGCCCTAAATGTGTTGGGCGACCTACTTTTTAGGGAAAAATTAGGGTTTCATGTTGGCTGTGCAAAAACTGGTTTTGGGATATTATTCTTCATATTTTTGTGGTCCAATATCCAAAATTTCAGCTCATTTGGACTCCTCTAGCCAAAGATATGAATTTTTGAAAATTGCAGTGATTGGGGTTGGGGTTTGAAAATTAATTATTTTCCAGCAAAGGTGTGATCAAATTTATATTATTTCCTAACTTGTCTTAGATGGGACATTACACAGGGAGAAAAGGAAATCTGAGTCGCAACATCCAGGTTGAGGTTCCAGAAGCTGATTTTTTCATACTTACTAAAAATAGTAAGTTGCTTTTTCTGAGGAAATCATGAAGCATAAGTGGATGAGACAGAATTTGGCACAACCTTTTACCTGTGAGTATGAGATAGAAGATAGTGATGTCTCATACATGGACCTAAATGACCTAAGGGCTCGCATGACAGCCAAGGAACGAGGGAAGATCGAGGATCATGTATTCACAAGTGGATTGTTCGCGCTGAAGGGCACCCCGTGTCTGTGCAAAGCCTTGAGTTGGTCTTGGCTTGCTCTCACCACTATGAACCAAAACACAAACAATCCGAGCCGACAATGGTACGACAATGGCGATCATCAATCCCAGAACCATCTCACTCTCTCTGCAAATCCCGACATCACCTAGCATGGTTGTCATCTCAAAGGACAAGGCCTTGCACGACTGGGAAATGATGGATGCATATGTGCAAGGGGTTGCACTTGGTTCGTGGTTGAAGACAGGGAGAAAGCCCTCAAGGATGCCCAAGAACCTTCCAAGGTGTGAGTTTTGCGAGGGATATTCAGATGCCATCACTCTCCTCACAGAGTTATGGGCGAGGCAAACACAAGAGACTTCCAAGACTGGATGGGCCTTTTCATCTTGACGGTGACAGAAGGAAAGAAGAGAATTGACTGGGGGTAGATCATCAGTGACAATCTCCATCTGCAATTGCTTTAGGTACCCATGACGAAGAAGTTTCACATGACTTCTTACTTGGTCTATTTGCTCGCTAGCTCAAGATCTTTCAAAGGATTGGCTCTCACACAAAACATTATTGCCAAGGTTCCCGCACATGAGAAACTTCCACAATTGGTAATGGAGGAAAGCCATAGGCATTTCGCTCGCATGAACGATGCGTTCACAATGTGTGGTCCGAAGCTTGGAAGGTGATTTGGAGGCTAGGATGTTGCCACAAGCGGCGTCCCTAATCAAGAAGTATGGCTCTTATTTCATCCAATTCTCAACTTTCTCCTACTTATGAGTTGCGGCTTCGACCAAGCTCCGCTAAGGTTGCCCAAGTACCTTAACGACCAAATCATACTATTTGAGCTTTGCAGGTAGATCATTCAGGTGAATAACAGGATCAGGAGCAGGAAGAAGTTGATCTCATTTCCTATATCTCTCGAGTATTCACGTGCAAGAGTTCAAATGATGCATCTCATCTGGAGGCCGCCTTCACTCATTTGACTTTGCATTCCTACATTGCTAGGCCTAATTTCGATATCCGAGATGATCCCGACTCTTTCTATGTCCCATACTTGCAACATGAGCCACAAGTTGAGGATTACTGGGCCAATTGTGTTGATGAATTTGAAGTGCGTGAAAAGGACCATATGAGGATGACAGTCAATGAGATGAAGAAATTCAAGTTCTCTTGGTATGAAGATATTTTGCACGATGATGGGACAAAAATGTACGACCCTAAATACATAGCAGTCAAAATGTCTCCATTGCCCCAAGTCAACTGGTACGTTTGTGAATCAGGGGATATAAAGGAGCAGATTGAGAAGGTGGTGAGGAGAACGAGGAATTGGTTTCAGAAGAAGAGAACCATGATCATCCAGTCACGAGGTATTCCTCCAAGCCAGAAGCAAGCCTCTCATCAGTCATCTTCAAAAGTTGTAGAGGTGACTTCCAGTTCTAAACACTCTGGAGCAAGTTCGAAAAGAAAGGCCACAAAAATGGAGACTTCTCCTCACGAAAAGTCACCAAAGAAAGCCAAGGCAGAAGAAGACTCATTTGCGCTATCATGAGAGGCAAGACTTCATCAGTAGAAATACAGGAAGAAGATCTAGTGGCAGAAGCACAAATGGAAGGAGAACACATGGTTCAAGACCCAGTCTTCGAACCACCACAGAGGTCTCACCTCTTGTCAACACTCATACCTCCCTCATCCAGATTTGCCTTCTCTTCCGAACATGGAACTGATGATGCACCTGTCGTAGAACCTGAGTCTGATGAGATGTTCCCTTGGATGTAGGAAACAATTGCCCCTGACACCCGCACTGTTCAACAAGTGGCAGCCCCTGACCTATCAGCAATTGTCTCATTGGCTAAAGAAAAGAAAAGGAAGTTCGCACACACGGCCTCGCGGTTCTACAAAGTGGGGAAACAAGTAATCAATACATTGAGGTAGCCCGATCGAAGGTGATCAAGCTAGTGGATGAGATGACACCGACCGACTATGAGATGAACATGATCCAACTAGGACCGGCAACTCATGAAGGGGATTTGCACATGTATCAACAATCTTCTGCTCGCATGGTGGCAAGGAATAAGGAATATAAGAAGAAGATTGATGAAATAAAGGAACATGTGCGAACTCTGTTGTCCTACGTGCAACATCTAGTTGAACCAAATGCCACGACCATCCCCATTGAAGAAGTTGCACCCATCAGAACTTCAATCTAGAATCTATCAAGAGGACGCACGAGTTCACAATGCAGGGGCGAGCTAATAATGAATGGATCAATTCAATTTCAGAAAAGGGGAAGTTAGTGCTCCAAGAGGTAGTCAAACTCTTCGCCTACATGTGTGCGACAACAAATAGGATGCAAACACTCAAAGAAGACTTGGAGAAAGAAAGGGACTACTGGGATCCTTTGGGTCCAGTAGTGAATGAAATGAGCAACACTCGTCGTCAGGAGTTGATCAACAGGAAGATTTTTGAAACTCTTTCAGAAGACTTGTCACGTGTATGGGCGAGGTCTTTGGAAATCAGATTTGAAGTAGTCAATCGGGCCATCACTGAACTAGAGGAAAAAGAGGGACAAGTGTACAAGTTGCAAGATAGTATAAATCGTCAAATTCAGAAACTTGGAGTACCTGCAATGGGAGAAGACACAACTGTTGATGAGCTAATTGGTCCATTCGAGGAACATGTCAAGAAAAGGGCAAGCAACCCATTGTCCTTCACTAAGGACACCCTAGAATTCCTCTCAGAGATTCGGGCTGCCATTGCACTTATCGTAGAGAAACATCCATCATGGTTTGGGAAGTGCAAAGATATCAATAGTGTGTCTGATGGATGGACAGAGACCCTGAGTAGTATTCGTATTCCTCATGCTGACAAAGTGGAACCTGCAGCAGCTCGTTTCAGTAAGGAATTTGGAGGGACAAAGATCTTCTCAGGAGTGCGAGATGGAAACCAATCAGGAGCGAGATCAAATCCACCACAACGGCTCATTCTTTTGCATAATTCTTCTTCCTCCTTCCTTCTTCTTCTTCCTTCTCTTTCTCTCTCTTCTCTTCTCACCCAACACTCTCTCTCTTTAATGTTATAATTTTGCGTTGGGGTTTGCACTTTTGATATATCTTTAAGTGACTTTAGAAACATAATGTAAACTTTAAGTCACCTTGTTTTTATAAAAGGGACTTAAATATTTTAATTGGAATATGAACAATCTAAAGTCAAAATATGGTATTTGAAAAGTCACGGGAAGATGAAGAGTTACCTTCTCTTCTATAAATTGTAGTAAGCTCCTCATTTGAGCTTCTTCTAGATTTCTTCATATACTTTTGAGTTGTTTTTGTGAATTCATGAGAGAGATATCCTTGTGAAGAGAACAAAGAGATAACAAATTTCTTCCATTTTCCCTATTCTAAAATGTCTTCCATTCTTATGCTATGTACAATTTCTGCTTAAGCATCAATATAAGAAGAAGGAATTTTAGCTTTTTTGACTAAGGAGTTTAGTGATACTTTGTGCTCATTAAATGCTATTTGGTCTTGTTGTTGTAATGCAGATTTGTTTTCTTCTGAGTTTTAGTGCATGTGATGTGATTTCTAACTATTGTATGCAAGTCTCGATTTTCTACTTGCAGCACTAGTTTCCCTTGTCTAACATTCTCACTCCCTTTCCCGCTCTCCTAACAAATTCTTCCCTTACAGATAGCTGTAAGCTTTTGCTGCAGGGTCAGTGGAGTGCCCTTGTTGGATCCCCGACCGAAAGGCCACCAGATAAAACTCACTTTTTACTCGCGCATGCATATACGGCAACTGCACTGGTTAAGTAGAGGGACTTAAGACTCCTCGAGCGTTGGCAAGAAATCCACCAATTTGTTCGACAAATTTTCTCGGCAAGACGGATATTGTATATTAGCTAGGAGTTATTGGTTTGAATAGAAGTAGTGAGAATATCAAATTTTGGGATTTCAAGCATGCTGCGATAAGCTTTCCAGCCCCTTGTTGCTATCAGTTGTAACCTTGTTGCCAGCCCCCATAACATTGATAGAGTGGGGAACTTTGAAGATATGTCATGCTTACAACTGTTGTACCCTCCTTTCATCTGTTGTTCACAACTTTTCCAACTACTTGCCTACTTATAAGACACCGGGAAAGGAGCTTCCAATCATATGGTTGAAGAAATTCCAAGCATTTCATGGCGGTTGTAGTCACTATACAGCCCCCATACAGTCACCTTGGTGCTATTTCTCTAAAGGAATTGATTACCTAATCATAGGAGAAAGGTGGGATGGAAAACACCTTGACCCAAGGGTCAATTTGAGGGTTGTTCCACCAAGGAGGCCTGCTGTTTGGTGCATTTTCAGTTTGTTCTTCTCAAGGTTTTGGAGCATAAAGAGACATTTTAATAGCCGGGAGTTGTATTCACTACACACTAACATACTTGTACTATTTTGTGCAAGTAAAGGTGGAATTCTAGTCACCCTCATTCTGAATTTTGAAAGAGGAGCAAGATTACATTGGTATTTGGGATCCGGTACTGCAATTGCTTGAGAACAAACAATTTTTGGGAAGGGAGGACTGTAATGTCCCCTTTTCATATTAATGTCAAATGAAGACTTCTTGCCATTCTCTTCCCGTGGCGAAGAAGAATAAGTGAACAAGGGAAGTAATTGAACTTCGTTTCAGCTTTCTTTTATTAATTTTAATGTTTTCTTTTAGTGTTTTCCTTTATAAGGCAGGTCGACTGGGTTGGAGGAGTTATAAAGGCAAATTAAAAGATAAAGTGAAGCTTAAAGAGGTCGGCCATCATCTAATTGGCCTTTGGTAGCAAAGGGGATATAAAAGGAGTCTTAGGGGCTCATTTGGAGAGCATCTTTTGGCACATTTACATTTACACTTGGTTTGTTGGGCTAGTTGCTCAATACCATTCCACTTGAGGATGAAAACCCTCTTGTGTGGCATCCAAGGAGGACGGAAACCTTCCTTGTGGCTTGGTGGAGGACGAAAACCCTCCCTTTTGGTGACTTGAAGATCTCCATTGAAGACTCTTTGCAGATTTGGATCAAGAAGAAGACCTACAAAGGCTTTGCATGATTTTTGGAGCTCTTCCCTAGGGGAGCGACTTGGGTTAGAGTGTGATTTGGTGCCTTCTAGGGCACATAACTCATTTATTCTTTCATATTCAGATTCAACATAATTTATAAGGCTGGAATCCATAGTTTGGCTATTTTTGGAGGAGTTCATCTAGTGTTTTCAGCCCTTGCATGTGGCTGTCCTGCTGCTGTTCCAAATTTAATACTGCAGTATATCTTCATTGATTTTCTCCATTTCTTTGATGCAAATTGAATGGATAAGTGTTGTTGTACATGAAATAATTATTTAGAAGTGTTTTCAGCTATTGTGCATGGTTTTATGGTGCATTTAAGTCCCTCTATAGTTCACTGCTAGGGTTTCTATTATTGTTGGATTTGTTGTCATAAAATCAGATTATTTTCAGTTTGGTGTTGGGGTATTTTCAGATCTGATTCTTGGGGTTTGTGGCCATACCCTTATTTTTTGTTTAAGCCCTAGAAATTTATATTAGAAAATAATGCCGCAAACTCATCTTGCACATGCAGAAGTTTTTGTTGTTTCATGGTCCATCCAGAGACATCTGCGCACAAGAGAGGACACAATCATAACAATAGCTGCTCGATAAGTCATCAAGCAACATAGTGAAGTCTTCGCAAGAACAAAAGGCCTTTCAATGTACCATGTAGTAAAACACTACAATGATTTGGTTTTTGAATTTTTCTTCCAAACAACCTATCATGCGTGGCAGATTAATTTGGGAGAATGATGAAATCTAGTGCCAAATAAAAGATATCCTCAATCAGGGAAAGATTAGGCCTAGCTCTTCAACTTTTTGCAGCCCGATAGTTGTAGTGCCCAAGCAAGACGACGTGGTGGCTCTATATAGACTATCACGCTCTCAACAAGATCATGGTGAAGAATCGGTATCCACTGCCACATATTGAAAACTGCCTGGTTCAGCTTTGAGGTGCAAAATATTTCACCAACATCAATTCGAAGCCCGGCTACCACCAAGGCTCAGTCCATTTTCAAGGTGTCTGGAAGACAACTTTCAAGACATGGGAAGGATTGTATGAAAGGTTGGTTCTGCCTTTTAGCTTGATCAATGCACTAACAACATTCATGTGCTTGATGGATGGTCTACTTCAGCCCTTCCTTACCTCCTTCATCATCGTCTACTTAGATGACGTCCTCATCTTCAACAATACTTGGGAGGAGCATGTGAAGCACATCTCGTGTGCCTTAAACACTTTTCACAAACACAAGATGCAAACAAACTTATTAGACACTTCGCACAAACACAAGATGTAGACAAAATTAGTGAAGTGTACATTTGGTGCAATGTAGATTCATTACTTGGCTACATCATTGATCATGCAAGAATACATGTAGATCTAGAGAAGATTAAAGTGATTCAAGATTGGCCTACTCCGCGCAATCTCATAGAATTATGGAGCTTTCTTGGACTCTTAAATTTATATCGCAGGTTTGTCCTTGGATTTTCGCACATATCCGCCCCTTAGCCGGATAACGGATGCTAAAGCCAAGTTTGATTGGATTCATGCGAAACAACACACTTTTGAGGTTCTCAAGCGATTCCTCTATGCAATGCCTATTCTCGCAATGCCCCGACATTGACACTCTGTAAAGTTCACACTAATGCATCGACTATGCACTCAAGACAATCTTTGCGCAACATGGACATCCGACCACATATCACTAAGAGATATTCAATGACACACCTTTGTAGAGGTACTCCACATCTGAAAACGAGTTGTTTGTTATTGTTCAAGCAATTAAGCAATGGTGCCACTACATCTTAGGTAATAAGAAAAGTATTCACTCTAATCATAAGGCACTTTATTTTTTGCAAACACAAAACAATTGGAAAATGTGCTACACATGAGGTGGATGACTTGCCTTTAGTAGTTCCATCTTGTGATCAAGCATAAACCGCTAGCACAATTTTGATCAAAGTGTTAGATGTGCATGACCACAACTTTTTAGGTTGGGTATCCTCTCGCTTGACTAAAAAGGATTTCATAAATGCCTATATCGCTCTCGTGCATGGTGAGCAGGTTTGAGAGTTCTATTAGGATGATAAACTTCTCTATAAGCTTGGCCACCTCTATGTATATAATGACTCACCTCGTTGGAGACTCATTTTGGAGATACATTATACCAAGACATTGGGACACTTTGGCATCACAAAGACTCTAGCCACATTGCAATCACACTTCTAATGGCCACATATGCGGACAAACGTGGAGCGCCACATCAAGTCTTTCATTCCTTATTGCATCACCAAGCCCATGAATAAGATGTTGGCACTTTACACACCTCCACTAGTTCGTTGGCACTTTACACACCTCCACTAGTTCCATCAAGGCCATGGGAATTCGTCAACATGGATTATATGATTGGGTTGCCTATGACAAATCGCAAAAACAACGCGGTATTTGTTGTAGCAGAGATAGGATTTTGAAGATATATGTCATGGTTCCTGCGGAAAAAGCATTGATGCAATTGGCATGCACATGTATTTGTCACCAATGTATGAGTCCACTTTGGACTTCCAACATCCATTGGATCCAACAATAATCTTTGTTTTGTTGGTCATTTTTGGAAAACACTATGGTAATTGATGGGTATGCAGCTTGATTGGTCGACGGTATTCCATCCTCGGATAGATGGAAAAATAAAAGTTGTCAATCACACTCGTTCATTGCACACATCATGCATTCCAAGTTGGCGATAATGTTTGCTTACATCTTCAGAAGGAGCACTTCAAATGTATGCACTGGAAGATCAAGCCTCTACACTATGGTCCTTACACCATTTTACGCATAGCTGGTGAGAATGCCTTTCGTTCTCGACTAGTCTCCATACTTGGGCATGCAGCCAGTTTTCAATGTGGATCTTCTCAAGCATTTCTTCCCACCACTTCTTGAACTAGAAGTGACACAATATCTTTCGATTTGGACCTCGAACATTTGTGCCCGTAGATAAGGGCTAAATAATCAATGTGATGGACACATGTACTGCCATAACACTCACCAATTGTTCCAAGTAGTCAAGGCCAAGCGGTATCCCGGACCAATCCAAGTGGTATAACCTTTAGCAACTTTAAGTTTAGTTTCCTCAACTTACCTCCAACGCAATGAAGACCATTGCTTTTTAAGAAAGGGTGAATGATCCGCACGCAACTTCGAACCTACTTGGCCGCAACAATATGCGACCAAGCCAAGTGGTACAACTTTTAGTAGCTTTAGGTTTAGTTTCATCAACTAATCTCCAATGCAACAAAAACCATTTCTTCTAAAGAAAGGGAGAATGATATGTGCGCATCCTTGCGACCCGCCTCGCCGCAACTCGTAGTTGCGCAAGCCTCCTCACTTGTCTTCCTAAACTTAGGCTCTACTCTTTGCGACACCTCGTAGTAAGGGTATAACCTTGCCATAATGTGTTCCAACAACCAAACTCCTCATAACATCTTGCATAGCTTATCTATTTCACATAGCTCGCCTCATCTTCACGGCATTCCATGGAAAGAACTTAACCTTGCAGCAATGGCTTTAGTTCCTTGTATTATTTTGCGTAACTCTTGTCTTTTGTAGCTTGTCCAACACTTAACATCTTTCGCTATGTGTCGCAAAGTATCTTGGTGCATTTTCCGTGCAATCCCGGCATTATGAGGACTTGTTTTATAACTCGTGCAACTCTAGCAATTTTGTAGCAAGACTGTGCAACCTTCGTTGCTTCTACAATGTTGTGTAAACCAATCCATGCAATATTCACGGTTTTTGTATCACCATGTACCACCGCATTGTATCCACATCTCCTGCAATCTTTGAAACACACCATTTTCTTTAGATATTATGATTAGAGTTGCCTAGCTTTATATATGCGGGAGACTCTCGAGACTTTGTTGTGAGACCCTTTAGCCCCGTTTAGAAAATCGACTACTCAACATATCACCTCCTTCACAGTGATCCCTTCAAGGAGGGGCACCAAGCGGCAATATGACACCAATACAGCCCCTGCACTGCAAATCGGTGCGTAACTAGGGCACCTTTCTAGTCCAGAGCTTCCGAGACTCATACGAGGCCGAGATCAACCCTTCATGACATCCACAAAGATCCACCAGACCTGCTCGGAGAGCTTCTCACTCCGGACATCAGCATTCCATACCTTCCACTACGTCCTCCACTGGACATCAACACATTACTAGCTTCTTTCAGCCGGCCTTGGATGCTAGATGAGAGAGTTCCTGTTCGGATTCTCTCCTCCTTCTGGCTCTTCTTCTCTCTTACATTGTATTCCCCATGTCCCCCAGCTCTGAGGTCATGGGTCGTGCACGCTTCTGTGGTGGCACTTCTTGGCCATTGGCCCTCGCTTCATTTCTCTCTTCTCTTTTTGTCTTTCTGTTCTTGTTTTCTTGTGGAAACCCATCTTGGTTTCCCGGCTGGTTTCTGGTCCCTTTGTATGGTGCAGTCCCTTTGACCTACTTTTGTGGTCACCTGTTGGACATTTAATATATTTATCTTATCTTATCTTATCTACAACGCCTCCAACCTACCTTAGCGTTGGTGTTGCACATAACCTCGCAATTCTTCCGTGCGCAATCACACTTGCGCCTTGCTTCTTTGCATGCCATTTGTCACCACAAATCTCAGTAGCACTCGTTTTGCCTAACCGTTTGCTTGTTAGCACTTTTCTACCATGTGACAAGCCGGATGGTAGATTCCACACCAGCCATGTTAGAGAATATTCGCGCATGCAAGGTATTAGACAACAATTATTGCGGAATTGGGAAGATGGAATGATTGTAATCGTCTCTCTAACAATCATTTTCAGTTCAGTAACTAACATTATTAGTTGTACATATGTATAATTGTAACCACTATGGTGGAATACAGAGGCTCTCGACGCACAAAGAAACGCGTTTGCACTCACTCAAGGCGCACTAGATAGGAGTTTGCTTGGTTCTACTTTAGCTCTCAACTTGTTTGTTATCTAATCTCTTCCAATAGTGTAGACAACCAACAAGGACACATTCCCTTCTTTTACAAGAGCCCGCTCTCTCTGTCTTGCTATATGTTTATACACATCTATATTTCCCTATTCACCATTAATGAATAGAAGTTGCATTTCCTGCAAATAAGTCTTCCGCTACATCATTGTGTGTTTGGTTCATTGCATTCAATAACTCGTGCACACTCTTATAATCCTTGCTATTCCGGTTGCACAGGATTGTATCCCACACACAGCTTCTAGGATTTGTTAAATTGATCAATCTCCTATCAATTATGCACTAAAGGTGTTCATACCTAAAGGGGTCACATTGTCTTTTAATTTTGCCAAAATAATTTGTCATGGCCTCCTTGGCCACATCCATGGCCTCATAGAAATAACCCACTTAGTGTTTTTCACCATCCACCAAGCAAAGAACTCTAACTAAAGGCTCTGACACCAAAAACAAAATAATGCTCGATTTTAAAATCAAAATTATGAGAAATTTGAAGCAAAAAAATAAAATAAAATAAATGATAAATAAAAAGGTAAGGCTATCTTAAGGATTTCATCGGCTTACTTCCGCAAAAGCGTCATCAAAATGTTCTTCGCAATCCTTTTCCGATTAGCCTTCTTGGCATAGGGAGATTCCGGCCCCCATGTACACATGAC
This sequence comes from Taxus wallichiana var. yunnanensis, assembly GCA_018340775.1. Taxonomy (NCBI): domain Eukaryota; kingdom Viridiplantae; phylum Streptophyta; class Pinopsida; order Cupressales; family Taxaceae; genus Taxus; species Taxus wallichiana. The sequence goes on from CM031239.1 coordinate 194,361,191, forward strand.
AATCGCTTAAGAGATGTTAGTGAGGTTGCGCAGTGCCTGCTATATGATGAGGTTTGTGGCGAATCGTGTGGCTCCCACTCACTTAAGATCCTTTCCATAGGTGATCTCTCTCATCAAGCTTGGCACACAAGGATAATTGTAGATGAACTTTGTGATATTTTTTGCCTGTTCAACACATTTTTCACCCTTGTCATCTTTTCTATGTCCTCAAGTAGGGGCTCAATGCAATGGGTTATACAAAGGGGTCAAAAAAGTGTAGGGTGCCTCTCCTTAAGAAGTCTCCCTGCTACCACACTGTAATGTCCCCTCTTAGGACAAGTTAGAAAATGGAGAAGTACTTGTCAAGATCAAGCAAAGAATGGATAAACCCTTTTGCATCAACCTAAAATATCCCAATGTCAGCTATTTCGAACCCAAATGGGGTTGGAACTAGCCAAGGTGGTGGGATAGATTGGAAGAAAACAATTGGAATTTAAACACATTCAAATCAGATTTTTTAACAATTGGAAAATAATTAATAATCACACCCCAATTGCTGCAATCTTCCAAAATTATTTCCCGCTTAACCATCCAAGCAAAACCTTCAAACTTTGGATTTTGGGCCACAAAAATATGAAGAATAATATTCTAAAATCAGATTTTGCATAGCCAACATGAAACCCTAATTTTGCCCTAAAAAGTAGGTCGCCCAACACATTTAGGGCATCAAATCAACTCCAAAAATTATGAAGTTACTTTCTCCTTATTCCTCCTAATTTCTACAAGTAAATCCAATATTAAACTGATCCCAATTGTAGGTCTGAAATAAATATTAGTTAATAACAACCAGATAGCTTGCAGACAACTAAAATATTCTAAAATTCATAACTCATCCAATACTCAGTGTTTTTCCATGAAATAAAATGCAAAATAAACTAGAAATTTAGGGCTTTCCACTACATTATGAATCTGAATTTTCTGAGCATTAAAACCTTGCCAAAACAGCCCCAGAAATCTGATTTCAAGTCGCTAGGGTTAGAATAAATCATATAAATTAATTCCAGCTCATTTCTAGCCTTCCAATATACCCAAAATATCACTCGTGCTCGTAAATAATTAATCATCCACAACAGATTATAGATCTAGCACATATGTCACCAAAACATGATAAAATAAACCCCAATCCTAGTCGTTATGGCTAAATAAATTGCAGCAGCAATAATAGTCATCAAAGTACTTCAAACCCTTCACATACAATGTAATGTCCCTTTTCCCTCGCCCATGGCCTAAGGGCCAATGCGTGTCCTAACCCTAGTCATGCCCAAGGGGTTACGGACACTATGAGCTATTGGGTATGGGTATCTAGTCCAATTGTTATTATTATTTCCATCGACAGGGTTATAAAGAGCTTTTAAAAGGACTAGATGTTATATTTCTTCGTTGGGGCCACTTAAAGTACCTTTTTGGCGACTTGAGGGATATGTATTGCATTTAATGTTATATTTCTTTGTTGGGGGCGCCTTTTTGGGCCAAGGCGCCTAGGGGGGAAAAAGTAACTTTAAAATATTTATTAAATGGGCCCTCTCCATGGGAAAGTGCGACTTGGGGGTTTTAGGGTTCCTTGACATGAAAAAGGTTATAAAAGGAGAAGAGGAGTGAAGGGAGAGGCATTCATTCATACACTCATTTTCTTTTCATGTGCAACTGCTGTTTGCAACTATTTAGCTTGTGGAGTAAGATCCCACGGGAACCCTAGCTTCGGTGGTGAAAGATCCATCCCTAGCTAGCAGGGCATTCTTCGGTAGTGAAAGATCTATCCTAGCTTGTCATTTGGAGTGGATTTCGGGGTTTTTTTTTACAGAGGTATTTTCAGGAATTTTGAATTAGGGTTTGAGGGTTTTTGAGAGTTTTTGTGGAGATTTTCAGCTGGTTTTCGGATCAGACCTACGGCAGCCATAGAGGAAGGGTTTGACATCATCTACAGAGGATTTCACAAGGGTTTTGGCCATCTACCAAGGGGGCGACTTGTTTGGGAGATTGCAGCCCTAATTTCTAGGGTTTTCAGTTGGCCGTTTTCAGATCTGAAGGTTGGAAAGTCATCTTCCATATTTATATATGTTATTTCCCAAGTTTCATCATTTTTGCACTTGTATTCGGAAAGATATTAATTTTCGAAGTTTTCCAGCTATTTTAGGCACGCTGTAAATTTCTGGCAGCGTTATATTGACTGAAAAATTCCAAAAATATTTCCCTTGTGTTCTTTATATTATTATCTAGTTCCATTTAAATTTTCAAGTGATTTGAATGGTTATTTTGGGAGTTATCCATATTTTTCTGTTCGCTGCCCTAGCTGTAATTTTCTGCATAAAATCTGCAAAAATCAGATTTAGTATTTGCTGCAAATTTCTGTGTTTTGTCTATTTTGTTGTAAGATCCCAACAAGGGATATTTCATACAATGCAGATTTTACTCTAAATAAATGTGCCAAACCCTTTAGCCAAGTCGCCAAAGCTTAGAAGGGATAAACCATGCATAAACACACTCAACACAAGAGAACACAATGAAGAGAACAATGGAGTCTTCAATATCTTCAACAATGGATCCAAATGAAGCTTACAATGAGAGAGCACAATGCAAGAGCTAGGGCATACATCCCATGGGCATACATCCCATTTCTCCAAGCATGGAGTAAATTCAAAAGTTCAATCAACATAACCCCACTAGAGGAAATGCGACCTCCTTTTATAGAGTTAAGGGGTGCAACATTCAAAAAGACCGACCTTTCCCTTTTGGAGGGAAAACATAAACTCTCATTATAATAAAGTCTTTAATAAACTAAGACTATGTGCACTTTATTATTTTTAATTAAATAATAAAAGCAACTATCCTATGTGCACATTTAAACTAACTTAGAGAGCCCTCCTTGTAGCACAAGGCATGCCAAGGGGTTACAAAATAGACAACAAACATCTTAGGACTATCTTCATGCTCAATCCTTAAACCCATGAGAAGAGAGAATGGGTTGAGGGTCTTCAAGCCTTCAATTTCAATAATGTCCCAAGAAGGGGACATTACACACATGCCGTAACATTGTTTGTCACAACTTGGATGACATTCTCCGTACCCACTTTCATCACCACCTCATCCAAGATATCACACAAAGTGTTTGCCTTTCTCATTTGGTGGGAGGCATCAATTGACTTTAGGAACATTGACTACCCACTTGAAGCCACTAGAAAGTTACTCAAAATGGGTTTTTCCCATCCTGTCTATCCATCATTCAAAAAGTTGCAACGCTTGCTACGCCATATTGTTTTTTCCTCACCTATCGTAGATTGTGTATGTTGGATGACATCCTTCAACAATGGGCCACTCAAATCACGAGCAAGTCAGAGCCTTGAACCCCTTCCCAACAACGGTCAATGCATTTACCAAATTCTCTCAATATGGGCTTTTCGCCATATTGAATGGAATGTTGTAATACCAGAAGTTTGTTGCAGCTAGCTATGCTTTATTGTGAGATTTGCGGTTCCAATTGGCATGACTACTTTGAGGAACCAAAAAAACCCTACCCAACTCCATGTGTACCCAAATTATCTCCAATAGACAAGCCCCATTCTTGTCCCGACCCCTTCCCGTTGGAGTTGGGGCAATAGAAGAGGCTTGCATATCATATTCATAGTGATTATATTAGAATCATCCTTCGCTACCCTCCTATTCACTAGGGCTGCAATTCCTTCAACTTTACTCTTTTTTGCTCTTTATTCTCCACATAACTCACAAGATAAGTAACCATCTCTCTTTGCACCTTAGGTGGCACTTGTTTGCACAATTGCACGTCTTTACCTACAATTTGTGCGAGGTGGTATTCAAGGCAATTGATGCGCCCACTCATCTTAAGACTTAAACCCACAATAATTGCATATGACATGATTGGACTTTGTAGCCCGTTCACAATGCTTCCAAGAAGGGTCATCGAGTTAGGCTTACCGTGGAGAACTGAACTGAATACTGAATGCTGATGCTGTTCTTGGAGTCGGATGTATAATGTTGCAAATTTAATGTAAACTGCAACAAGTAGAAACTCTATAAAACCAAGAAAAATGTTTTAGACTAAAACCCTAGCTGCTAGTGTCTATGAAAGGAACAAGTAGAATAAAATGGGAAAACAAACCAAAAAAATCAAACTTAGGGCAAATGGAAAAGAAAGATTCAAAACAAGTTTAACAAAAAAATAAATGAAGACGCTTATCTGATCAAATCCTTGTGAAAATCCTTTGGAGATGATGGAAACCACTGTCAATCACCTTGCAGCAACTGTGAAATACACAAAATCACTTGGCAGAGAAGAAACTCTGAGTTTTTGGATTAAAATGATTTTTTTGCAGTTTTATGGAGAGGTAGCTGAGTTTTTGCACGGACTTGAGTTTTAAGGTTCAAAACTTGCGATTTTCAGCTCAAGACTCGGCTGGCAAATACTGTGGCGAAATATTGTTACCTGGTGAGTAGCGGGTACATGTGGAGTTTCACCAAGTTTTGATTCTATGGCGTAATCACCACTGACACATGTGCAACCGGCACTTGACTATTGAAAAAGTTCTGCAACTTCCGGAGGCCTTAACTTTTGCATATAGACTCCAAAGCACGTGCCCTTTTTTTTTGAAAGTGTATAATTTTTTGGGAGGAATTCAAATATGTAATCAGAATCCACTTTGGATGCTATCCCTGTGCTGTTTTTGCCTCTGAATTAAACCTTCATTTATGAGGTCAGAACATGCTGAAAACTTCTCTTCAGTTTCATGGACTAAGTACAGTCGATTAACTCATCTGGCTGAATTTGATGTTGTTCATGAACTGATTTTGGATCATTCTGAATCTGCCCTCATTGTTTCCCCATTTCCATCTTCTGAGTCAGCTGACATATTTCTTTCTGAATGCTGTTCTTGAGCATTGGGGGTAACAGGTAAGGGTATCAATCAATTTTAGAATGGAGATAGATGTAGGCATGTGATTTGACTTTTTGTTTAGATGCTATAAATAAATTATTAAATGACTAAGAAATGGAATTATGGTTTGCGAAAATAATTAATGGCTAACTAATCTACACATATTCTGTTTACTTCGCTAGTTAGCGTTGGGGATTGTGTATAGGATGTTCTGGCAGTTATTGACAACCAACACACCTGTTGTGCATGACCTTATATGTGCATCAAATGTTGAGGGATGTCTATTCGATTTTCCATGTATTGTATTTCCCACATATTCAGGAGATAGTGCAAAGATACTGCATTCCAGATATCTTGCATCTCATCTATAAGTTTTTTTGTTGATTTGAATGCTGTTAGAATTTTCGGTACATAGTTTGTATTGCTTATACTTCAAAATAGTTTCCTTTGTTGATGTGCATGGATCCTCCTCTCAAATATCTGGATCAAGGATGTTGACCAAAGTATGGACCGCTTACAAGGAAACATGAAGCTTTTTATTCAAATGTATATACCCTACATGTCCTAATAAGTATGAGAGATAAGATAAGATAAGATATATTAATGTCCAATGAATGACCACAAAAGTAGGTCAATGGGACTGCAGCCCAAACAATATACAAAGTGCGAGCGGGGAAAACTCAAAACGAGTTCCCGGAAGAAAGGAAAAGAACCAAAACAAACAAACAGAAACCCGGAAGCCAAACCCCCACAGGCGGGGCAATGAAGCAAACGGGGGAAGAAGGGAGAAGCAGAGAAGGGAATGAAGGAGGGTGCAAACAAGGACCGAAAGTCTACTCGGAAATGGTAGCCACACCCCTCCTAACATTCGAGGCTGAAGAGAAGAAGCTCCTGATGGAATGACAATCCGAAGAGGGGGGCGAGGACCCCCTTCCCTGCTGAGACCTGAGACTAAAACGGCGGCCAGGGCGACGGGTGGAGCTAGGCTGTCCTCTGGAACGAGCGTGCGGCCGAGCCTACTGGTGGTAACCGAGAGAGATGTGAAGGTCCAACCGGGACAAACTGATCTATGCCCTGTAACTGAGTCAGAATGGCTCTGCCGTTTAGTCCCTCCAACTGTAGGTAGAGCCGGAAAGAAGGTTGTAATCTGTCTCGTAGGAATGACCCTGAGGGTGATGAAGTATCTCGGTCCCTGAGCAGTGAGACTCATGGGAGTAAAGGGCAAGATACCACCGGTCAAGAATCAAGAAAACCAGGAGGGTTCGGATGAAGAATCTCTGGTCTCGAGCAGCAGAGACTCACGGGAGTAAAGGGCAAGACACCACTTTGGTCAAGAATCAAGAAAACCGGGAGGGTCTGAACCCCTCTGAAGAGACAATGAAATCGTCCTCTGATCTCGTAGTATATGGGGCAGCGAAAGATGAAATGAGTCTCGGTCTCCACCTCCTGAAGGCTACAGAGCCTACAAAGCTTGTCATCTCGGTCAATGTGGTGATCAGTCTCGCACCGAAGCCTATGGGAGCCAACCCGAAATTGACCTAGAGGTATGCGGAGGGCATGCATCCAGTGGCGAAAGGTATACTGAGGGCGGATGATGATCCCATCTCTGATCTCAAGAAAATGCTCTACATAAAAGGACATCTTAGGGCGCAAACCCCCATGGGGATTCACCCAAATAGTCTAAATATAACACCTGTAGATATCCTCCCGGATGGACCTGTTCAACACTTGCTTAGTGGGCAAGAGATGACTGGGAGCATTCAAGGAATACTGAAAAGGGGGGAGACGATCAATCTGGATACCAACCGAATCCAATAAAGCAGAAGTCTCGGAAAACCAGCAGTGGCCCATATCCTGGGCAATACTCAAAGAGGAGCAATAAGCAAGATACGGGTACCTATCATGCCCATCAGAGAAATCACCAAACCTCTTGATACAGTGAAGAAAGGCCGATATGTCAAATATGGTCTCCAAGGCGGAAAGGACGAGCCCCGAACTTTGCTAAGATAATATGTTGGGAACCGTCTCTGTCAGATCCGATGAAGCAACGAAGGAGGAGAGTCTTGAATCCTCTCGGCAGAAGCCCAATCGTATCTAAGAGGGAGGCCCCAGCACAACTGAACCATAGAGAACGGTGGGCCAGATGAGGGAGTTCATAAGCGACATCTTGGAAGAGATGTCCTGAAAGTGGTGCCGAAAACATTGTCTCTCGAGAATGGCTAGAGACCCATACCCTTTATTCACCCTCGGCTGAAGAGCATGCCTCATACTGAATCTAGGCCCTGAGAACTGGACTCCCAAATAAGTGTATGTATTAGTGATTTCAACCTCCTGCCCCCGAAAAAGAAATGGAGGTGTGAAGTCTTCAACAAATCAAGACCATGACCTTGGTCTTACCCAGATTGACAGTCAAATGCCGAAGATCACAAAATAGAGCAAGTGCATCAAGTTGTCTCTGAAGTCCCTCAGGAGAAGAAGCGAGTAAAACAATATCATCAGCGAACAGGAGAATAGAAATCAAAACGTGGTGAAGAAGGCACCCATCCCCTTCCTGAATATGATCCCGAAGAAAAGATTCCAACTCATCAATGTAAATGCCAAAGAGAGTAGGAGACAGGGGGCAGCCCTGTTTGACCCCAATGGTGCTTCTGATGAAATCAGACATTCCATGTGCAGTACGAAGACGACCAAGGACGGACTCATAGAGGCGCATGATGGCAATAATAAGTACCTCAAAAATACCGATGTCTCTAAGTCTCTGAAAGAGGGCCATGCGAGGTACGGAGTCAAAAGCTTTTCGAAAGTCTACAAAACAACAATAAACTTTGAGGAGCGGTGACGGCCTCCTCAATAATGGCCCGAAGGGTGAAGATGTGGTCGATGGTGTGGTAACTAGGGCGAAAACCAGCCTAACCTCTGGCTCTGAGCTGCCGCTGCTCCAAAACATCGGACAACAACCTGTGGAGAACCGTAGCATAGAGTTTGGAGAAAGAGTGACCCACCATGATAGTCCTGTAATTGTTCGGATCAGAAATGGACCCAGCTTTGTGGATCGGGTGAATGATATGATGAGACCAAGTAGAGGAAAACCCATGCGAACCACCTGATTGAAAAGATCTGTCAGAAAGTTACCAAAGGCCTCAAAACTCTGCTTGAAGAACTCGGCTTGAAATCCATCCACATCAGCTGCCTTGCTATTGTTCAAGAGCCTTATGGCCTCTTTGATATTACTGTGAGTGAAGGGATTACCAGGTGGCGGAGTGCCAATCTGGATAGACTGCTGCCCCGAAATATCGAAAAGGGTAGAGGTGTGGGAAAAAATGGAGATAGGATCAATCACCATGACGGAGGGGGAGAGGGGGAAAGGCAGTACGCCAAAAGGACCGAGGATTAGTCCTAAGGGAAGTGGAAAGAATATATCTGCGGAGGGAAATGAAGGACCGCTTCTTGCGGCGGAGAAGGCACCGGTAGGCTGCCTTGAGAGTGGGGAAGGAGGGAAGGGCATGGGTAAAGGCATGACGACGGAGGCGACAGTGGAGGGATTTGCACTCTACATCATACCATTGGTTCAAAGGACAAGATTTAGTAGTATAAGTGGCCAAGGGGCGGGTGGTGGAGCTAGGGAAGGATCTTAGGGCAGCCTCCCACATGGCAGAGGATAGGCATGAATACTTGGCCTCCACACTAGGCAGGCTGGAGAAGTGAGGCTCAGAGGGGAGAAGGTCGCGAATGTGGGATGAGTAAGAAGCGTAATCCCCATTGTCAAACTGGAAGGAGATGCGAGGGGGTGGTGGAGAGGAGGGGTGGTGGAGGGAGAAGGACTAGTGACCAGAGAGAAAGATAGGACAACGTGGTCGGCAAGGGGAATGGGGAAACGGAAAAGAGCAGAAAAGAGGTAAGATATCCGGGCTGGCAAGGACATAGTCTACTACGATGGTCCCACCTCCGTGGGGCTATAAGTGGAGAACCGAGAATCGGGAACCGCCGATCCCGTTAAGGATCACCATCCCCTGTGATTCCCCCTGGGGCTGAGGAGAAATCATCCGTAGCCGTGAAAGGACCATTAGTATCATCAAAACCCCATGCAGCACTAACCGACTCGAGTCAAGCCCCTCGTGTGCGTAACATATCCTCTCGACTGTCATGGAGAGGGACTTGTAAGTGCCTGGTGTGGGCATTGAAGTCACCCAAAATGATAATCTCCCATGCGGCAGAGTACCGACGACACCGTTGTATAAGTCAAAGAAAGAATCACCATCTCTGGGGCTATCATGTGAATGGCATAAGGAGAAGATGCCGGAGGAAAGTAGCAAACTGCTATATAGAAATCCCTAGAGAATCGAGCGACCCCACTAATACGAATCCACATGTACCTAGCAGACTCATCGGTACCGACCACCGAGATATTGTTCTGGAGGGAATCCCTATAAAGACAAGCAACCCCACCAGAGCCCCTGACACCACCCAAACCCCGAGTCTCTTGTCTACATGCTGAAAGCCAAAGAAAGCTAGTAATACCCGGGAGGGGACGAACCAAACTCTCGTGTGTCTCTGTGATGAAGAGGATATCGGCAGCCCCAAGAGCATCTAACATAAGGCCAAGGGAAGACCAAAGGGAACCATTCCCATTCCAACAACTGATAGATAAGCCTCTGACCTGATACCTCCCCCCCTTGGCACGTCATTTGGAAGCCCCTTGGGGCTCCCAACCAGGAGGAGGTGAGTCCCTAATAACAACCTAGAGGTTCCTGATAACCGCCCATTTACCTGCTTTCCTCGCTGCCATAACTTGCTCCCTAGAGCGTTTGAGCTCCTCAACCTGTGTCCTGGTAAGATCTTCATCAAGGAAGACCTTGTCTAGACGTGAAAACAGAATCCTCTTAGCTCTGAGAGCTCGCAACCTGTCAGAAGCTGTCCTAAAACGGATGAAAAGTGTGGAATCATAGCCAACCCAAGCTCGCTCTAGAGAAATGCCAGGGATCCCCAAAGTATCTGTGATGGAGTTACCAACCGTCAATGGGTCCTATGTCGGTGTGGGGATGGGAGACCCCTCACCTTGAGGTTTAGTTCCTTGTCACGCCTAGTACGTTCCTCAATTAACTTGGCCTGCACAACGACCTCTACCGCAGCCAAAGGTGGGGGAGCATTGTTTTTCCCGCTAACAACCTTGGACCATGATTCCGTTTCCAGTTTTAAGGAAGCCTGGTTATTTTTGATTTCCTCCTATTGAGACCTAAGGTCTACAATTTCTGCATGTAGAGCATCATTAGGGGGGTTGATATTATCTGTATTGTTGGCAAGTTTTTCCTCAAGATGGCATTCTCAGATTCAACATCCGTAACCCTGCTAATAAGTGTGTATACCTCAGTTTGGAGTTGCTGGTTCGCATTTTCAATTTTTCTGGATTCGGTTGAGAAGTTCCAATAAAATATCCGCTGTGTTGTTAGAGGAGTTCCCAAAGGATTCTCGATCGTGCCCGCCGTAGGAGTTTCCGGGCCATGCTCAGAAGCTAAATCACTGGGTAAACCACCTGAAGAGGGGAGAGGCTGAGAGGTGAAGCCACGATTCTCCTGCAATCGAATTCCCTGTGCTTGCAGATAGGTCACGAAGGAGCCACGAGCCATAGGTGAGGGCACAAAGACCCACGGATCACACAATTAAACGAGAGCAAAGGTTCACGAGCTAGGCAAAAATCACTCACGATTTAGGACGACGAATCACAGGAAGAGGGCACACAGGAGTCACAAAGATCCACGAAAGAAAACGACGAACTACATAGGTAGGCTACAAACCAACCACAGAGAGTCACGAAATCGAATTCCCGAGTGCATGGACGAAGATGCCACGAAAAATCATGCCCGAGAGAACTGCCCTCGAAGATCTCTAATAGAGTATCGAGCTTGTTAGAAAAATCGCGGGAATGAAATGGGGGTCAAGATATCACCACCATCCGTCGCAGTGAGTTCCATCATTTCCAAGTTCACCAGATTGAAAGCTCAACAATGAGGTTTTTTTCACCAAATCCAGTCGCGAATCAATAGTCGAGGGAAAAATACGGGAATCTACAAATGAGGGCAAAAAGGTGAATCTACTGCACCAACAGCCCAAGCTTGAAGCGAGCTAGTGAGCCACTCGAGGTAGAGAATCAAATTTAATATTTTTTGAAACGAATCAATTTCTCAAGAGTTTTCGTTCTTCTTCTAGATCTCTAGAGGGTTTTTGTCCTCAAAGAGATAACCTCTAAGGGTTTTTGTCCTTAGAAGTTATTTTGCAAAGCTCTCAAGCTCAGACAAAAATCAAAATTTTATAAAATGAAAGAGAGAATATCATATAATGGTTAAATATTGTTTGTAAGAGAGGATTTATTGATTGTGAGAATATGTAAGCTTGCTTTCATAAATTCTATTTACTATTTACCATAGTTACCTAAGATGGGGGACTAGTGGGACTGAGGGATGGGGTTTCCGGGACGGCAAAAAATTTCTAAATTTTGGGGACGGCTAATTAAAAAATATATAAATATTTAAAATATAAAGATATAGTGACTAAATTATATAAATAAGCTGAAATAAAACCATTTGAGATTTAAATAAGGTGAAACTTGAACTCATAAACATCAAATACATTCCTTAATACTCATGATTCTTTCAGAAGTTTGCAAGAAGTTGCTTGGTCCAAAAAGGTGCAAAAATTGATTTTATGAAAATAAGAAAAATATTGCCATCAATGCATAGAGCTCAAGAAAATATGCACTTTTAGAGAAAACGACACCTGAAACGGAGCCACAGAATGAAAGTTATGGCACATGCAAGTTTTTGCTGCTACATCTTCCTGGACACTTTCCAAAAATGGCAAATTTTTTTCTATTCTTGTGATTTTTTCACCAAAAATGAAAAAAATGCCAAAAAAGGAAATAAATTCGTGGGGGACGTCTGGACGTCCCCCCCACGTTTCCCACGTCCCCGCCACGTTTCCATGTCCCCGGGACGTTTTCCACGCGTCTTCGACGCCCCCGGACGCTTCTAAAAAAAAAGAAGGAAACGTGGGGGAAACGTTTCCCCACGCCCGCGCCCCTCGTGACATCCGGGACGCCCCGACGTGTTAAAACAGGGGGACGCGCCCCGTGTAACACTACTATTTACTGAAATGGTAGGCCACGCCTGCAAGTTACGCGACCTTTCAAAGTGTTGATCAGCTAGTAGATTGTACTAAAGTATGAAACTGATTTGACCTTAAATACCAAACTTTTTCTAAAACCTGTGTTATTTGATATATCCATAATTTTTTTGCTCTCCAAAGAATACATTTTCTAGAATCTTGATTCATATATTTTGATTCTTATGTTCAAATCATATAATGCATTCTTATTTTAGACATTGTATAGAAATTCGGAAAGGAGCATATGCCTACATATTACCCTGGAATAACAATGAAGATAACTGGAAACCAGGTGGCTTTCATGGCTTCATATCAGGAATAGAATCATAAACTCACTTAAGAGACATATTTTTAAATTTTGTTCAAGGATAAGAATTTATGTGGCATAGCACATTCTAGGTTATCAGATCAAATCCATATGAAGCTTGGAGTCACTACTGCTGTCTAATAAGTTTTTATCTAGAAATATTTATCTGATAAGGTCTTTTTTTCCTACATTTGAAGGCCTTTTTTTTTTGGGTAAATAGCTTGTAGAATGACGAGCAAAATGTGAAAGGTTTTTATTTTGTCTTACATGCATGAATAATATCATTACTGCTCTTAGGTCCTTTTACCCTAGCACATTCTATTGTCATTGGATGTATTCTGAGTCCCTTTCATTCATGGACAGTAATATAATTTTTTTTTCTTTTCTTCAATGCTAGGTTCTTATTTATTGTAAAGAACTTTGGGGTTTGGAGTTGGAGGAGACTTCATGTCTTAATTGCAATTGATGGATTAAAGATTTTGGAAGCTGATTATTGGAACAGGCTTTTCTGTGTCTCGTGAACTTGTCTATTCTATGTCTCTTCTGAGATTTTGAAATCTTACCTTATTGTCAGTCAGTTTTTATCATTTGGGAGTTATTTTATTCAAATCAGACTGGCATATATTTGCATGAAACATATATGGTTATTTCATTGTGTTAATCTCATATTTTCATTTTCAGGTTGGTGATAGATGTGAAGTTGATCCTGGAGGCAAGAGGGGAGTTGTTATGTTTGTGGGTAGGGCTGAAACTCTCTCTCCTGGATTTTGGGTTGGAGTTCAATACGACGAGCCTATTGGCAAGCATGATGGAATGTAAGACATAGTACATTCTTAAATATCTAGGAGGGTTCACACAAAACGGTGTGTTACATCTGCATTTTTCTGGGTGTTCACAAGTAAAAACATCAGATGGTTGGTAAATTTTTCTGGTTCATTTATTTTTGTAAGTTGTAATTGACTGTCATGATAAAAAAAATAGTATGCACCTAGATTATTTAGGGAGTTGCAACCTTGAAATATTATTCAAACCATTGTGAAAAGAAAAATGTGGGTACACAACTCTTAGCCGATAAGAAATATCACTATCGAAGGGATACAACTAGAATAGGTATGTGCCATTTAAATTTGTAAGCTACCATAGATGTTTGACATCAGTTAAATTAATACTTGCTTGGGATTGAAGCATCACATTAGGGTTGCAAAGTTTTTGAATCTTATGATTATCATGCATGAAGAGAAGTCTGATGCTTCTAGCCTTAAGCATATAGGGTTTCTTGAGTTCATAGTCATACACATGAATGAACACCAATCTCATTAACTTAGATATACCTCTTTCTCCTCAAAAAGTAGGAAGATGTTCAAGATTTATTATTTTAAAGACTAAGATTGATGCAAGAGCATTTGTGGATCTCCAAGCTACCTTGCATATGGATTGGAATTCTTCAACTTTCAGAAGAGTTGAGTGTTTTGGGGAAAACTTTCCAACAGATGCAAGAATATGCCATTCACAAAGCTTAATTTGAGCTTCACAATCCCTCGGAAGCTTGGAAGCCTATGTGAGCTTCACAAGCCTAGGAGTTTTGGCAAGCCTCTATGAGCTTCACGAGCTTAGGATTTTTGCAAGCCTATGTAAGATTCACAAGCCCAAAGAGCTTTGCAAGCCTACACAAGCTTGCAAGCCCAAAGATCTTCGCAAGCTTGGAGATCTTCACAAGCTTGTCTGAGGTTTGCAACTCTAGAGGGCTTTGCAACTTTGGTTTTGCAAATTTGCAACCTTGGTTTAGCTTTGCAAAACCAAAGTTGCTTCATAGGCGTAATAGAGCTTGGCAAACAAAAACTAGTTTGCAAGCCTATAGGATCCAGACTTGCTTTACAAGCCCAATTTCACTTCGCAAGCCCATTTTATTGCCACCTTGTGAAGTTCAAATCTGTAATTTACACCACGTTGCTTCCAATATGTCAATTACTTTGACAATGTGTATTCGGCAACGAGGCAACGTCAAGTTGTGGAAAGTGACGATTCAACATCCACATGGAAAATCCTCATTGTCTCAAGGCAGATCTACCATCTTCACAACATTTTGACAATTTACATAGCAGAAGCGTTCTGCTAGTTATCTCACTGTGTAAGCCACACTAGTGGCAAATGTCACTATGTAAGCTTACAACTAGTATCATTGGCACGTGCAGAGATTGAATAAGGACAAAATCCAACAATTATTGCAGTAACACAACTTACCACTTCTTGGAAGTGTTACTTTGCAAGAAGATTTGATTGATGGCTTACCAAAGGAGTGTTGTTATGTTGTAGTAGAACATATTAGGAATCTCAGAAAATGAATCGAGCTCCACACAACGCTATTTGTAGTAGTTGATTGATTACTTCTAAACTGACTTTGTAGCATTGGTAACCGGCATTGGCATGGCAATCTAAACTCCTTAACATTGACAACTTTTTGTAACACATGTTGGCAAATATATGACCTGCATAAGAATGTGTTAGGGGTTCCACCAAAAGAAAGGGTTGGACAAGAGGATGCTCACTGCTAGAAGATTCCCATGAGAGACTTCAAATGAGACAGATCAACAAAACGGGAGATTAATAGCATTCTAGCTCATAGAGACTAGAAAACTGGAGTGTGTGTGCATAGAAAAGAAGGCCGATCTGGCGAAGTTGTGTAAGAAGTCCAATTATGAGGTACGATGTGTCGGGTATAAGACTGTCAAAGAATGTAGTGTCTCCATATTTTGAAGAATGAGTGTGTGAAGTGTTTTATGTCCCTTGTGGTTTCCACTAAAAGTTGCGTACTTTGATATGGATGTGAGCTGTAAGTCATTCATTTGATGCGCAACCTACTTGTCATCATTTGGTATCAAACTAGGTCAAGTCTTTGTCGAGTGTTGTAAAGCTTAGTTGAGTCAGAAGAAGGTTGACGTTTGAAGAGCATGAAAGGCATATACAATAATAACTCTTGGAAAAGGAGGACGGGAAATAGGTGTATGCGGATTTGGGAGACATGTTGAGAGGAATGCAAGCCCAATTGCCTGCTATAGAGACTACATAATGAAGAGGGGTCGCTGCTGACCTAAGTGAGGATGAAGAAATAGAATTTCTGGAATGGATGAAGAACCGAAATATAGGTTTTTGAAAACTATTACCGATATGGGAGACAAGTCAATGTTGGAAACCCCTAATTGATCTAAAACTATAAATCTGAAGATTTGATTGACTGGATAACAAAGTTGGAGGAATACCTTGATTATGAGCTAGTGGAGAAACCCAAGAGAATAAAGTTTGTTTGCACAAAGTTGAAACTGCATGCATCCTTATGGTGGGATCAAGTGCAGTTGGAAAGAGTAAGAACAAATAAAGATATAATTAAGTCTAGAGATAGAATGATTGTTAAGTTGAAACTTTAGTTGTTTCTTTTGATTATCAACTAAGTTTGTTCAAAAAGCTGCAGAATTTGAACCGAAAGACATGAGTGTAAGAGCTTACTCGAGGAATTCTACAAGTTGACTAATCCAGCATATCATGTAGAAAATGATGAAGAAATGTAATTCCTTTTTTAAGGGTTTTATCAAATATTATAAATGCAAATCTGAAACTGAAAATTGCAGCAGACTGAACACTAAAACCAGCGACTTATACTTGCTTAAAAAGATGCCAAAAACACCACAAAACAACACCACACAACTTGCCAATATTTTATATATGATATTTGGAATTTTTAGAAGCCAATATAACCAACAAACACTGAAAACACACTGCTGGAAATGAAATACACACTGGAAATTGCAGCCACGAATTAATTATGAAATATAGATATAGAAGTCTCCAAAAATCATGCAACTCAAGATTCCGACCTTTAAAAATATGGCAAATCTGATTACAAAACCAGATTTATCCAATTCTTTGCCTATGTCCTCAAACCCTACCCTAGGCTCCACCCTAGAAAAATAGTATAACTGCTGGAAATGCCAAAAAGATCTTCAAATCAGCTTCCTTCTTCAATGCCAAATGGTGATGAAGGGTTTTTGTCCTTCACCCAAGTCAAATGAAGGGTTTTTGTCCTTCAAGAAGACCTCACATGAGGGTTTTCGTCCCCAAGTGGATGACTAAGGAGCAACAAGCTCTCTTTGCCAAGTATAGAGAAAATACGCCAAGCTAGTGTGCAAATGAACTCTCTCTTCTCCTTTTATATCTTTCCTTTGGCGCCAAAACATAATTAGGCAAGGCCGACCTGTATAGAACAAAAGAACACTAAAGAAAACATTATATTATTAGATAAAATATATTATATAGTGCTCAAGGGTCTTCTCCTTGTTTTCTTCTTCTTTGCCATGGAGAAGGGATGGCAAGAAGACCAATTTCTAGCTTCTAGGTGTGAAAAAAAGGACATTACAGTCCTCCCTCCCCAAGATTGCTTGTCCCCAAGCAATTGCAATTGTGGATGCTCTAAAATTGCTGCACTCTCCCATGTAGCATCTTCAAGTGGAAGGTCCTTCCAACGAACCAAATATTCCTTGATACTTCTATTCCTCAACTTTTTCACGAACTTCAAGGATTTCTTCCGGAACTAAGATCAATTTGCCCTCTTCATCCAATGGGGGCAGCTCAAGTGAAGGGGTAAGATGCTGCCCAAGTGCCTTCTTGAGGCATGAGACATGAAAAACATTATGTATCTTGCTATTTTCCGGAAGTTCTAACTCATATGCAACCTTACCAACCTTGCTTATTACCTTGTATGGGCCATAAAAACGTGGCTTCAACTTTTCCACACCTTTTGCTTGATGGAAGATTGCCTATAGGGCTGCAATCTCAAAAATACCATGTCTCCCACTTCAAATGTCCTTTCCTTTCTATGCTGATCCGCATACAATTTCTGCTGATTTTGTGCATGAAGAAGGTTCTCCTTGAGCTCCTTAAGAATATCTTGGCTACGTTGAATTAAATCTTGAGCTTTAGGCACTCTACTATCAGTCATAACCAAATCAACAAAGGAAGAAGCATCATACCCATACAAAGCCTTGAATGGAGACATGCCAATGGACATTTGGAAGGTAGTATTGTAACAAAACTCAGCCATGTACAACCACTTTATCCACGTTGATTGCTGCCCATCAATGTAGTTTCTTAGATATCCTTCCACCCATTTATTTACTATTTCGGTTTGCCCATCCATTTGGGGATGATAACTAGTGCTATGGGCAAGTTGTGTACCCACCAAATGAAACAACTCCTTCCAAAACAAGCTCAAGAACCGGCTGTCCCGATCACTTATTATTTCCTTGGGCAGCCCATGAAGTCTAAATACTTCTTTGAAAAATACATCAGCTACTATAGGAGCATTATACTTAGCCGGAAGAGGACAAAAATGAGCATATTTAGTGAGTCTATCCACAACAACATACAAACAATTCTTACCTTGGACCATGGGCAGCCCCGTAATGAAATCCATAGAGACACTTTCCCATTTTTGAGTGGGAATAGGAAGTGGTTGAAGAAGACCAGCTGGAAATGTGTGCTCCGCCTTGTTTTGTTGACAAGTAAGGCACTCCCGGATGTATTGAAGTACTTCCCCTTTGAGCCCCTTCCAATAGAACCTTTCTCTTATGTATTTGTAGGTCTTAAAATAACCCGGATGACCAGCTGAAGGATCATCATGAGCAGCCCTCAAAATCTTGCTTTTCACCTTAGATTCCGGCACTATATAGACCCGGTTTTTGTATAGAATCAGCCCATCCTTTACCTTATACCTTCCATCATCTATTACCCTTCAAAGACATCACTAGCAAACTTATTCTTTGCATACTCAGCTGAAATTAATGCTTTCCAATCTGCTGTGACTTTTGACAATGAACAGAAATATGATTCACATGAAATGCCCTCTTCTACCAAATAATTAATTTGGGAAGTGCTAGGAAGTATACCTTGTAATGAGACTCTTCTACCTTGATCCATGAAACTCATTTCCATGTTTTGATAGTTGAGAGTTAACTCTCCCAACAAGCACAACCATTGGACTCCCAAAATGATGTCAAACTCAGCCATATCAATCACAAAAAAATCAGCACATACCTCATATGTTCCCATAGTGATGTGGAGTTGAGTACACCTTTTTGTGCAAGGCATGGAGTACCCATCCGCTATCCTAACGATGAAGCCTTTGAAGTCCTCAACAATTAATTTCAGATTTGAAACCAAGCATGCATTTATGAAATTATGAGTAGCTCCCCCATCAATCAAAATTGTGACCTTGTGCCCAAGTAAATCACCCTCAATAATAAAAGAGTTGTAACTAGGTGCCCCCATCAAGGTAGCAAGAGTGCTAGTTACTTCTTCCGGTTCTTTTCCAATATCTCATCATGCCTAGTGTCATTCTCATTGCTATCATCATCATCACAATCTGAAATTACTTCAATATAATGAATCTTACCTTTTCCCAAGCAACGGTGTCCTAGGGTCCATGGATCTTTGCATGAAAAACACAAGTTCTTCCTTCGTAGCTCATTTTTAGCTTCCTTTTCAAGGCTGGTTTTGGGCAGGTCCGTGTGCACATGAGACACCTTTGGTAGTGGTTTCTTTGGCTGGTCCAAAGAGATGTTTTTGGCTGCTTAGGGGCTTGTTCCCCTCTCCAAATGGCCTTAGAAACACTGCTGGTTGCTGCTGATTTTGGGGCAGCACCTTCCAAATCTAGAGCCTTCTTTATTGCCTCTTGTAGAGACAATGGATCAAATGCACGAACTAACCCCTTTAGGGGCTCAATCAAACCCTCTACAAAAAGCACAACAAGCCTTCTTTCTGAACACTTCCGTAATCATTACGGAAAGCCTCTTTGAAAATCTGCCACATATTCCTCCACGGTACCCTCTTGTTTTAGTTGAGCAAGCTCACGGAAATGTACCTCCGGATCCACTCTATCAAACCTATCAATGAGCCTTTGACAAAACTCATCATAGGCATGAATTTCACTATGCCCTTGAGTCACAAGTCCATGAAACCACCACTCATGGGCAATGCCCTCAAGATGTAGAGTAGCAAATTTAATGGCATCTTCTTCTAACATAGGCTTCAAAGACAAATAAGTATTCAACTTTTGAATCCATGCCCTAGCGGTACCTTTTGTAGATCCATCAAATGTAGAAAAAGATAACTTACCCAAAGCACTTTGTACCTCTCTATGTGGCATGGCATGCCTAGGCTTGGGCCTAGATCTTCCTCTATCCAAACCATAAACTCGGCAAGAGAAATGGCATCACGGATCTCTAGACAAAGGCCATATACTCCTCATAGCTCGCTGCAATATTTCTTCTTCCCGTGGGCCTTGGCTCTTCTTCCGGAATGGCCTCCTCTCTAGGGATGAAAGTGGGCTTCCAACTCGATCCTCGGGCTGAATCATTGGGTCGCTTGGCATTATTTGCCCCACTCGAACTCCCTTCACCATTTTGAACCCTTGGTTCAAGGATTCTTTGGAGGGAAAGTGCTAGGAAGTCCATAGTGTCTGCGAGCCTCTCTTGGCCGGCAATTAGCTTGTCCATCTTAGCCTCCGAAGAATCCATATCAGCCATATGTCCCTCCTCTCTTGGCTGGTCCTCTTTATCTGCCTTCTTCCTTCTTTGATAGTAGATGTAGCCCTTGTTACCTTCCTCCATAAACCCTAGGCCTTTTGAAGATCAAGCTCTGATACCACTGTAATAACCCTTTTGAGGGTTTTATCAAATATTATAAATGCAAATCTGAAACTGAAAATTGCAGCAGACTGAACACTAAAACCAGCGACTTATACTTGCTTGAAAAGATGCCAAAAACACCACAAAACAACACCACACAACTCGCCAATATTTTATATATGATATTTGGAATTTTTAGAAGCCAATATAACCAACAAACATTGAAAACACACTGCTGGAAATGAAATACACACCGGAAATTGCAATCATGAATTAATTATGAAATATAGATATAGAAGTCTCCAAAAATCATGCAACTCAAGATTCGGCTTTAAAAATATGGCAAATCAGATTACAAAACCAGATTTATCAAATTCCTTGCCAATGTCTTCAAACCCTACCCTAGGTAGGTCGCTCCACCCTAGAAAAATAGTATAACTGCTGGAAATGCCAAAAAGATCTTCAAATCAGCTTTCTTCTTCAATGCCAAATGGTGATGAAGGGTTTTCGTCCTTCAAGAAGACCTCACATAAGAGTTTTCGTCCCCAAGTGGATGACTAAGGAGCAACAAGCTCTCTTTGCCAAGTATAGAGAAAATACGCCAAGCTAGATGCAAATGAACTCTCTCTTCTCCTTTTATATCTTTCCTTTGGCGCCAAAACTTAATTAGACAAGGCCGACCTGTATAGAACAAAAGAACACTAAAGAAAACATTATAATATTAGATAAAATATATTATAAAGTGCTCAAGGGTCTTGAACCGAAGGCGTTGTTGCAATTCCTATAGAGGAAGAGGATATGGAAATAAAGGATGAGGCAAAGGATTCAATGTCACTTGTTTCAAATGTGGCCAACATGCGCATCGAACATATGAATGCCCTCAAGAAGATATAATAGATGAAGTGAGAAGAGAGTGCATATAGCACAGTCGGAGGAATCCGAGGTAGAAGAGACCGCTCCTTTAGAATTGGAGCATGGAGAGAATTTGATAATGCACCATTTTTTCAAGCCAAACAAGCAAGAGAATTAGCCAATGCAAAGGAGAACCATTATTAGAAGTGTGTGCAAAAGTTGGAGATAAGTGTCAGATGTTTATCATAGATGGTGGTAGATTATGAAAGATCCCTAATAGATCTTTTGCCCAAATAAGAGATTTTTCCCACTTTATAAAATAATAAAATATACTTTTGGGCCTTGTACCCTTTCTCATTCGATGCCCTAAATGTGTGGGCCGAAATAGGAGGAGGGCCAGATCTCGCATGTTTGGTAGTTCTTTGTTATAATTTGGTTTACATCATCTTGTTCCTGTATATTTCCAAGTTCGCATGCATATGTCATTTGCCTAGATCGGAGTTGTGTAGAGAAACTTATGCTATCTTGAAGATGCAGCAGCTTAGGGTTTTGATTTAAATTATTTTCCATTGTTGTAGAATCTCATTTTCGCCATAAATTCTTTAGGGTTGTTTCTAAGGGTTTCGTAGTAAAAATAATTATCAGATGCTGATTTTGGGTGTGTGTTTGATATAAACCCTAGTCGCTTTTTGATAAATTAATCCCGGTTGTTCTAGTTTATTTCCCATACCGCCAAAAAGCATAGATGGAAAACTCGCCAAAAACTTGCCAAAAAACTTGCAAAACGGTTTAATCGCCTAAAAACTCGCCAAATTTGGAAAAAGAAAACTCGCCAAGTTAACTCGGCGAGTTCGTGCTAAATACTCGCCATACGCTGCTTTCACGCGTATACACGCTTTTCACACGCAAAAAACGTCATTTTTACACGGGTTTGGCTCTTTAAAAGGCCCTCTACTCCTTCATTGTCACTCACACAACCATTTGAGCTTGCATTGCTTGTGTTGAGTGGATTTTGGAGCGAATTCGAGGAGAGAATTTGGAGATTTGCATTTGGAGGTAGGTTTTTTTTTTTTTTTAAATTCTTTGAACTTTGAAGTTTTTCCAAATTTTGTGTATATTATTTAGGTTTTATAGATTCCTATTGTGATTCTAAATACATGTAATGTAAAATTGAATGCTTGTAATTTTTTTATAGTCATTCATAATTAGAGGTATGTATTTTTTTTTTTTAACGCAAATTCTTTCAGTAAATTAGTTAAATTTTATGTATGTGTATCAGAATCGATTCGTTGTGTAATTCAAATACATGTAATGTAAAATTGAATGCTTGTAATTTTTTTATACTCATTTTGCACCAAAGGTATGTATTTTTTTTTAATGCAAATTCATCAGAAATTAGTTAAATTTTATGTATGTGTATTATCAGAATCGATTCGTTGTATAATTCTAAATACATGTAATGTAAAATTGAATGCTTGTAATGTATTTTTTTTATTTACGCAAATTTGTTATTTAGGCACGTTTTGTTTTTAAAATTAAATTAAGTTTACGTTTTCTAATTTTTTAAATGTGCATTGTGTTGCAGATTAGAGCTTAACAATGGCATCGGGCTTGGCATCGGAGTTCGGCATCCGAATCACTAAGAGGGACCGCTCCTCCGAATGCCCGCTCCATAAAGATGGAAGTATCTTTGTACATTGTCAGGCGGGCGAATTTTTTTGCACTTTTTGTAACAATAAAATGAATGGAGGCATCAATCGTTTGAAATATCACCTTTCAACTATTGTTTGCCGAGATGTTACGGTTTGCCCCAACGTGTCGGAAGAGGCAAAGCGAGAGATTAGAGTAGAGCTGACAGAGTTAGAGGAGAAGAAACTAGAGAACGCAAGGCTGAAGGCAGCCATAGCACAAGCTATTAGACCTGGGGATGCAATGGAAGAGGATTTAGACGATGATGCTAATTGGATTAGCATGGTAGAGGAGGAATACTAGCATTGGTAGAGGAGGAATACTACTATCCGGGAAGGGATAAGTAAGTTGGCAAATATGTTCAAAGATGCAAAGTATGCTAATTGGAAAATGAAATGAATAGGAATGTAGGTTTGGTTACACTATGGTGGCTTTGGAGGTCACTTTGGAAGGGATAAGACTTTAGCATTGCTAGAGGAGGGATACTATTATGCAGAAAGGCTAAGTCTCGTTGGTAAATATGTTGAAAGATGCAAAGTATGCCAGTTGGAAAATGAAATGAGTAGAGCAGATGTTTGTACAAACCCTTATCAACACCAAAAGGATCATGCGAAGAGTTGACTATCCAGAAAGGATAAGTATGTTAGTAAATATGTTGAAAAACACAAAGTATGCCCGTTGGAAAATGAAATGAGTAGGAGCACATGTTTGTACAAACCCTTACCAACACCAAAAGTATCATGGGAAAAGTTGATTATGGACTCTACTCACATCATTGCAAAAACCCAACAAGGTAATGACTATATTTGTCAGAGTTGATAGATTTTCAAAGATGACACATTCCATTCCTCGCAAGTACACTAATGGTGCTTTCAATGCTGCAACCTTGTTTTTCAAAGAAGTTAGATTGTATGGATTATAAAAGAGTATTTATTACGATAGAGACACAAGATTCTTGGGACATTTTTCAGAGAACGTTGTGGAAGAAGTTAGGTACAAATTTGTAGTATAGTTTAGTATATGACGCAAAATGAATGTTGTGAATAAAAGTTTAGGAAATCTTCTCAAATGCTTGGTTTGAAATAAGCCTTCACAATTGGATGTGATGTTGGCTCAAGTAGAATTCACCTTCAAATTTTTGGTAAGCATATGAGTTGGAATGACACCATTCAAGAATGTGTATGGAAAATCATCCAAGGGAGTGATTAATTTAGTAATAGTGACAACATATAAGAAGAGTTTGGGTATAGTAAATTTGGCAAAGTATATGCAAGAGTCAGTGATGAAGAAGTGAAGGGAAAGCTACATCAAAGTGGGCAAAGCCATAAGGAGGAGGCAGCAAATAGAGGAGATTCAATGCTAGTTCATACGAGGAAGGAGAGGCTCCCAAGATAAATATATGATAAGTTGAAGTTAAAAAAGATCGGTCCTTGTAAGATTTCAAGAAAAAAACAAATAATGTGTATGAGATAGAGCTATCGGGAGGGTTAGAAATTTATATATTTTCAATATTGCATACTTGTAAGTGGTAACCTTATCAAAAGGATGATAATGTTGGAAAAGAGGAAGAAATTATGGATTGGAGAACTTAGATTCTTGAGGACTGTGAGGAGATTGGAGAATTCTTGAAGAGTGTGAGGAGATTGAAGAAGACTTGGAACAATGAATTGGTAAGAAGATCGGCAACAAGAGTACAAGGAGCGTACTTAGTTCAATGGAAGAATAATGGTCCAAAGGAGGATTCATGGCTTTCAGAGATTTAACTTTGCTGGATTGGTTGATCAAGATCACCAATTCCAAACCTTGAATTGTGAGGTCCAAGCTCACATTTGAACTTCCAAGGAGTTTAATGCTGGAGCATCACTGGCTATCGAAGCTATCTTTCCTATGGTGTATGTTCCTTTCTAGGGCTGAACTGAAAAATAAAGAATTAACACCAATCCCATGAGGAAATCTGATTTTTATGACAGCAGATCTGAAAAATATTAGAAACCCTAGCAGCGAACTGAATTTACACTTTTAGGGCATCAAACACCCTCCTAACAAGCTGAAAATAAGTGCATAAATTCTTCTAAATATTATATTCAATTAATGGAATAAACATCAAGCCAAAGCATCCCAAAACATGTGCAAATTATGAAATTATACCCAGCAGCAATTAAATAAATGATAGAAGTAGTCCACAAAATGAGCTGAAAGTGAGGTCTCCAAACCCCAATAAATGCCAAATAAGTGATAGATCAGCCCTATAAATATAGAGAAACTTGAATATCAACTTGGAATGCCAAATCGTGCCCTAGAAGGCACCAAAACACCCTCACACCCAAGTCGTCCACCCTAGGAGAGGGTGCTAAAGTGAATGAAAACCCTTGATATTCTTCTCCTCAATGCCCAACCAGCAAGATAATCTTCATAGAAGTCCTCAACACCACCAAATTGGAGAGTTTTCGTTCTCCAACCTTCAACAAGGAAGGGTTTCATCTTCCTTGCTTGCCACACTAATGGATTTTCGCCCCTTAGTGGATTGGAATAGAGCAACCAGCTCTAGAACCAAGTAGATAAAAGTATATAAGCCAAAAGATGCCCAAATGAGCCTATGCGACCCCTTATATACCCTTAAGGTGGCGCCAAGAGTCTTTAAGGAGGAATTTCCCAAGACCAACCTCCTTAGAAGCTTATTTCTTCTTTTAAGCTTTATTAAAAGCTCTCCAAAGACAACCGACCGCTAGAAGGGCACTACGAAAGGAAAATATAATTATTAACAAAAGAAAGACTTAAAAATGTAGTCCAAGGGCTTCCCTTGTTCATCTTCTTCTTTCCCACGGAAAGAATAATGGGCAAGAAGCTTTCAAATGGATTAGTTCGAAAAAAGGAGACATTACATATGGAGAAGAAGTGATCATCTTTCAAAACAATTAGGTGTTTTGAGGCAAATATTCTAAAGAAAGAGAGATAAGAATTCTCTTTTCCCAAAGCTTTACTCGAGCTTTATGAAGCATTTTGAGCTTTGCAAGCCTATGTGAGCTTTGAAGACTATGCGAGCTTCACAACTCTAGAGAGCTTCAAAATCCTATGTAAGCTTTATGTGTGTGTGTGATATCGCAAGCTTAGTTTAGCTTCACAAAACCAAAATTGCTTCGCTTGCTTAGAGGATCCATATTTCCTTCGCAAACCCAATTTCACTTCGCAAGATTATTTGTTGCCACTTTGCAAAATTTAAATTTGTTGTTTATGCCATGTTGGTTCTGGAAGAAAGCCGATTAACGAGGAGTGTGAAAAGTGATGATTCAACAACCACATGACAAATCCTCATTGTCCTGGAGGCAAATTTACTAGGTGTGTAACATCTCGACGCCTTACGCAACATAACCGTTCTACCACTTATTTAATAGCATAATGCCGCACTAGAGACAAATTTTTCTACGTAACCTTACAACTAGCATTTTTGTTATGTGTAGAGACAAAATCAAGACAAAACATGGCAATGATGAAATAACATAGCTTCCTCTTCTTGGAAGCATTGCTTTCATAAGAAGATTTGATCAACTAACTAGAGGAGTGTTGGTCTTACAGTAGTAGAATGTGTCAGGAATCTTAGAAAAACGACATGAATCAAGTGCTATGCAACAAGATTCACAATAGACATTGATTGACTTTGAACTGATTTTGTAATGTGGCTAACTTGCATTCAAATGGCAATCCGAACTCCTGACACCAACTACTTATCAGAGCACATATTGGCGATATATATGGCGTGCATAAGATTGTGTTAAGGGTTCCACCAAAAGAAAGTGTTGGACAAGAGTCTTCCCATAATGCAAGAAGGCACCCACAAAAGATTTCAAACAAGATGGTTTGATGAAGGGCTCTAGTAATGTTACAATGGGTTTTTGGGTTCTAGAAGTAGTAGTTACTAAACTAATAAAGCATTGTAGCTGATAATGAATAGGAGAAAGGGTTTGAGTGTGCATATGAGTGCATAGAAAAAAGGACAAGCTGGCCATGTAGCATAAGAATTCTACCTATTCGATATGTAGAGTTGAGTATGAGAGTGTCAATGAATGCAATGCCTTCATATTTAGAAGAATCAATCTATGAAATGCTATGTGCCCATCTTGTGCTTTCCATTAAAAAGAGCATATTTTGATACGAGTGTGAGTTGTTAATCATTAATTTGACTCACACCCCACATCACCATCAAACATAAAGAATTAAAATAACTTATGGCATTGCAAATTACTTTTCTTTCAAAATTGAAACTTGCACACATCTTAAAACAAAACTAAATATTTTTGAGAAGAATAGTTCAAAATGAAAAGTTCCTCGCCTCCAAGAAATGCATATGAATGAATGAAATGTTGTTGGTAGTATGAAATATCGACAGATGGCAAGGGAAAACTTCTTAAAGTGAAAGGTTCTTTATAACCAAGTTAAATCCCGATAAGTTTAGAAGATACCCAAAAAAGGCATTGTTATCTTTTCACAAAGAATAGCATGAATGGCAATGAGGTCACAAAAACACAAAGAAACACACTAATTCAACCATTATTCGACACTTGAATCACAAAATCAAGTGTTGCTTTCCCAAGAAGTTGAAATTACAAGTTTTAAGCCTAGGAATGTAAGGGGATTGCCTCTTTAATAGCAAGATAGGAAGCCCGTTTTCATATAGTGTGCCGTATATTAAAATATTTTCTCACAACTACCCAATAGATTTCTAGATTGGTCCTATTATCGACACGACTGATTTATTATTCAATATCAAAATATCTAGGACTCAAAACACTAAGCATTATTCAATTCTTGAGAACTAGATGGAACACATGATAAAGCTTCTTAGTTTTTCCCACCATGGAAAAAACATCGGTCTCTAATATGCATGTCTCGACCTCCCAAGTTTGATTCAATCTTTATGACGACCGTATTTTACGTAATGTGTGGGATCGCCATGAACATAAATAGTGCTTCCCTCGCCAAGTGCGCTAGAGTAACCTCAATAGTGGAGGACATAGGAACTTCGGTGATATGGGCCATCTTCTTAGGACGTTGAGGAACTAAAGGTATTTGGATGTGATCTATTTGAGTCCCGCCTAATAGAGCATTATGACGTGTTAGGGTTGTTGTTTTGGATTGTTTAGATGACATATGAAGATAGCATTTGATTATGCTCCAAAGGAGGAACCGACATAGATTGGTCATGGATGGGGTAAACTACAACATCAAGGCATGCCAAAGAAAGCCTAAGCTGGCCCAGTGAGCGCCAACCAAGCAAAGAGACTAACTTAGCAAATTATTATCGACTTTGTTTACTTTTATCAAGGATAAACAAGATGAGATTGAATTTCGGAGGTTTCTAACCGGGAATCAAGGATTTGGATGGCATAAATCAGTCTTTTTAGGAAGTGGTCCAAGCTCCAATAGGGCTGCCACCAAAATGGGAAGTAGAGTATGAGATTCAACTACGGCCAAAATCTTCTCTACCTAACATTGGGTTGTATAGACAATTGCTGATGGAGAGCAATGAAGTGAAGAAACAACTCCAAGAGTTGCTAGAACAAGGGGTAATTCGCCCAAGTACCTCTCCATGTGGGTCACCCATTGTGATGGTACAAAAGAAGGATGGGTCTTGGATAATGTGCATAGACTACCGTGCCTCGATAAGATCACTATCAAGAATTGATATCTCTGTTTCCATGATTAGACGATCTCTTGGATCAACTTCAACATCGCAATTATTTTACGAAGTTGGATCATAAATCTGAATATCACCAAGTTCGGATGAAGGAAGATGATGCATGGAAGACTACCTTCAAGACAAATCAAGGTTTATATGAATGGTTAGTACATTTGTTAGGCTTATGTAATTCACTCGCTACATTTATGAGATCGATGATGATGTATTTCACCATTCATAGATACATGTGTTATTGTATATTTGGATGATATTTTGATTTTCAAGCACCACATGGGAAGAACCTCCACCTCCTTTCGCAACAAGTCTTGTAAGTTCTAAAGGAGAAACAATTGTTGTGCAACATGAAGAACTGTGAATTTGCTAAACAATTACTAGTCTATATTGGACATGTGGTTTTAGGAGGTGAACTTTGTGATGTCCCCTTTTTGAGCAAATGAAAATTTTAACAAACTTCCACACCAATCAAATCAAGAAGGATTAGGTTCTTTTGATTCAACCTCAAATAACTCAATGTCGGTTAATTACAACCCAAAATGGGGTTGGAAGTAGCCAAGGTGGTGGGCTAGATGGGCGGATCAATTGGAATTTAAATCCTCTTAATTCTGATTTTTTAAACAGCACTATTAATTTAAAATAACTTGCAGACAAGCTGAAAACTTCTAAAATTCATAACTCTCTTGATACTCAAGTCTTTTTGCATGAAACAAAGTGCACAATAAACTTGGGATTTTTCCCTTTCCAATGAACTAGAGAACAGATTTTTCTGAGCACTAAAACCCCTTCAAAATAGCACTTAAAATTCTAGATCTAGGCGCTAGGGTTAGCAAAAATTATTAAATTAATAACCAACACTTCCCTCAACTGTTTTCACCCTCCAAAAGCTTGTTTTGATGCACAAAAATGCCAAGAACAGATCTGAACTGAAATGACAATTTTTAAGCATCAAAATGTGTCCCAAACAATTAATAAACCAACCCCAGAACTTCAAAAATTATTTCCCGCTTAACCAACCAAGGAAAAGCCTTCAAACTTTGGATTTTGGGCCACAAAAATATGAAGAATAATATTCCAAAATTAGTTTTTGCACAACAAACACAAAACCCTAATTTTTCCCTAAAAAGTAGGTCGCCCAACACATTTAGGGCATCAAATCATCTCCAAAAATTATAAAATTAATTGCAAAACACAACAGATCTGAAATTCACTTGTTTAACCATCAAAACATGCAAACAAACTCAGATTTCCTTCAACAATCAATTTGCTAGGGTTAGGAACACTTTCCCAATCAATTCGCCACACAATAGATGCAACATACACACAAATGGATCCTTAGCAAAATCAGATTTACTTCAATTCCAAATCGAATGAGAGAGAGAGAGCACAATGAAGAGCTAGGGCATACATCCCATTTCTCCAAGCATGGAGTGATATCAAATGATCAAATCAACATGAGGTGAAATGACCCCCTCACATCCCTTAAATAGACTTCCCAAAGGGATCGACCCACTTGGAGGGAAAACATAAAACTTAATTAAAATACTTAAAAGACTCACTTAATGTGCACTTTATTATTTTCTAATTAAATAATAAAGAGTAACTAACCTATGTGCACATTTTTGAACTAACTAGAGACTCCCACTTGTAGCGCTAGGCATGCCAAGGGGTTACAATGCAAATAAAAGAGATGAACAAATATATTAGTAATGCCTCGGAAAAGGGGACATTACAAACTTTGAGTGGATCCTGCCAAGGTAGAAGCCATCACAAATCGGCCCACACCAAGGGGTGCCATCGAGACTAGGAGTTTTAGAGGGGCAACATATCACATGAGGAAATTCATAATAGGTTTTTTTACTATTCAGTAACACCATTACCTACGATTTGCAGACAAGGTTAAGAAATTTGATGGAGTAAGGAACATGGTGAAGCTTTTGAGACTTTAAAGTATGATTAAGCCATGCTCCAAAACTTGCTCTTGCTGCGACATCCATTTGAAGTTGAGACCAACACCAGTGAATATGCTATGAGGTCAGTTTAGCTATAGGGTGGTAAGCCAATGTGCTATCATTTTGAGACTTTTACTTCAACAAACTAGAGGATATCTAGTTTATGATAAAGAAATGTACACACTAGTTTAGGGAAGAAAGAAATGGAAACAAAACTGTAGTGCATACTGACCACAAACCCCTCTAGTATTTCGCAAGAATAATATAAGTTAGCAAAGAGGGCAAAACAAGACAAATGGATGGGATTTGTCCAACAATTCTAATTGGTGATCAAGTATAAGAAAGGTAGTGCTAATGTGGTGGGGGCATGTTGTCTAGATCATCCGTGATAGAAAATCTCAGCTTTGGCCACTATCTCCGACCTAGATTCTTTCATGAAGGATGCCTATGCTCAAGATGCGGATTTTGGGGTTACATTCCACCACTTGCTGTCCAAGGGGTTGAAAAGAAAGGCATGGAGGGATGTAAACTTTGTTGTACAAGCCAACCTAAAGTATGGAAGGAAGGTTTATATATGCCTCTACCGATTCCTACTGACACTTGGGAGGATATCTCGGTGGATAATAGGTTTCTTTACTATTGTAACACCATTACCTACGATTGCAGACAAGGTTAAGAAATTTGATTGGAGTAAGGAACATGGTGAAGCTTTGAGACTTTAAAGTACAGATTAAGCCATGCTCCAAAACTTGCTCTTTGCTGCGACATCCATTTGAAGTTGAGACCAACACCAAAGTGAATATGCTATGAGGTCAGTTTAGCTATAGGGAGGTAAGCCAATGTGCTATCATTTTGAGACTTTTACTTCAGCAGTTAGAGGATATCTAGTTTATGATAAAGAAATGTACACACTAGTTTAGGGAATAAAGAAATGGAAACAAAAACTGTAGTGCATACGGACCACAAACCCCTCTAGTATTTGCTGTAAGAATAATATAAGTTGCAGTAGGCAAAACAGTACAAATGGATGGGATTTGTCCAACAATTCTAATTGGTGATCAAGTATAAGAAAGGTAGTGCTAATGTGGTGGGGGCATGTTGTGTCTAGATCACCCGTGATAGAAAAATCTCAGCTTTGGCCACTATCTCCGACCTAGATTCTTTCATGAAGGATGCCTATGCTCAAGATGCGGATTTTGGGGTTACATTCCACCACTTGCAGTCCAAGGGTTGAAAAGAAAGGCATGGAGGGATGTAAACTTTGTTGTACAAGCCAACCTAAAGTATGGAAGGAAGGTTTATATATGCCTCTACCGATTCCTACCAGACCTTGGGAGGATATTTGAGTGGATTATGTAGGAGGATACCCATGACCAAACACGGTCATGATTACTTGTATGTTATTGTTCATAGATTGAATAAAATGTGTTTTATTATGGCATGTCAAAGGACTATAAAAGGTCATGAGACAACAAAATGTTTTTTTGCTAAAGTATGGGTACATTTTGGTCCGCCAAATTCTATTGTGTCTAACAAAGATTCTAGGTTCTTGGGAAGTTTTTGGACACCAAGTTAGAGCGGAGCACAACTTTCCATTCACAAATGGATAGGCGGACATAAATTGTGAATAGAACTTTGATTAGAAGATACAATAACAAATATCCATGCACTTGGATGAGTCCTTAGCCTACATTCATCATTCCTACGACAAGGCAGTCCACACATCCTTCACACAATCACTTTTTGAAGCATGCTTGGGTATTTGCCTGCTAATCCACTTGATGTTGTACTTGCATAACAAGAAGAGGAGGAAGCGAGAGACTCAATGGTGACTAGGGCGGAAAAATTCATTGACAAGATCAGGAAAATCCATCTCAAGGTGAGATAGCAATGTTATGCCCCTTTTTGGGCTGAGACGAAAGAAAAGAGAAATGGCACCAACCCAAATCACAGTAAACTGAAATTTATAACAGCAAGCTACAGCAGTTTGAAATCTTATGACAGCAAGAGGGAAATTGCAATTATTCACCACCAATACCACTTTTACACCATCCAAAGTATGTAGGGAACAATAATTATTATTTAGAGAAAGTACAAACCAAGAAATGAATTTTTAGAACCCTAGCTGAAGTATAATAATTAATTTTGTAACAACGAACCCACTTACAAAAATGGCCGGAAATAATGATTCCAAGGCCCAAAGTTCAATCCGTAAAATGTAATCAGCCTTATAAATTAGGAACAATCCAAATAAAGAACAAAGAAAGGAGTGTTGTGCACTAGATATCACCAAAACCTCCACTATGCAAGTCGCCACCCTAGGAGAGGGTTTACAATGAGTTGGAAATGGCGTGTTCCAAGGAAAATCTGAATGTAACACCAAGTGTGACCTTTGTATGAGATCACCAATGAAGAAATGAGGGGTTTCATCCTCAAATCAAGTGCAAAGAGGGTTTCCATCCTCAATTGCAAGAGAGAGAAAGCAGTTTCATGCTCCAACTCCAAGAAAATGAATTCCAAAGCAAGCATGTCCTTCTCCAAGCCAAGCGACCCCTTTTTATATCTAAAGGTGGCACCAAAACCAAAATATAATCCTCCCAAAGAGGACTGACCTCCTTGGAGACATATGAGTTCCCTTTTCTTTTATTTTTCAAGTGGCTTTTACACTTTTTCAAACCGACTTGACTTCTCTAAGCTATGATTAGAAAATTACTTTAAAAAATAATACAAAGCTACAAAAGCAATTGAAAATCATGACATTAAATACTTCCCTTGCTCTTTCCCTTTTAGCCCATGGGAAGTGGAATGGGCTCAAGGTCTTCGAAATGAACTAGCCTTGAGAAGGGGACAGTACAAACAACTCGAGAAATCTCAAGCTAGGTACACAACATAGGATGAACAACATTGTAAGGAGCACAAGCTCAAAGTTGTAGACAAGTTTGGGTTGTATTCGAGCAAGAAGAGATTTCAATGGTAAGTAAGGCAACTCAAGTCTCTACGGTATGGACCATTACCGATCTTGGAATAGGTTGGAGAAAATGCCTTCAAGTCGGACTTACCACACTTCATGTAGATGTACTCAATAATGAATCGTGAGAACATGCACCTATATGAGCCATCCATGCTAGATGATGAGGATGAATGTCAATTGCTACCTTCCACAGAAGATTGGCTTGGACACCCAAGGCTAATTGGAGGAGGATGTAGTCCTGCAGCAGAAGATCAGAGAGATAAGAAGAGGACCATAAGAATCCTGATAGGTTGGACTCAAGAGAAAGACACTAAGGCAAGCCAAGTGGTACCAAACGAGAAAGTGAGGGATATGTTTCCTCATCTACTCCTCCACGATAATTTTGTGGGACCAAAATCCTCCTAAGAAGGGGAGGGGTTATCCTGAGGATCTATAAAAACACTAATTCAGATTTTCAGAGACTTGCAGTGATGGTACCGGATATCGGTGAAAGAATACTTGTGTTGCTGTTTATCGAAGGTCTAAGCGGAGCCTCTTAGAGGCCTAGTCAAAGCCTTCATCCACTATCTCTACAAGGAGCTATTAAGAAGTCCTTGGAATTGGAAAGTTCAGTCCCTAAAGGCAAAAATATGCATTTTAGACAACATTGAACAACATCTTTGGGACAGCAAAAGGACTCATTTGGACAACCAATGACAACTCAAAATAGTGAGCAAGGGACAACAACTAGTGGACAACAAGGTAAGCTCATTCAAGAGAAATCTGACCCAAAAGAGTGGTTAAAAAACAACAAGCTAATAGAAGTAAACGAGTTACAAAGGAAAAATTAATGCTTCAATCAGGGACTCATGGACACCCAACCATCGTTGCCTTGGTAAAGGGTCAATCCACTATATTGAGGTAGTTTCGATAAAGAAGATGATGAGAACATTGATCCGAAAAAAATTGAAGAACAAGAAAAGGAAGAAGTGTTTCTCATAGGTGCTGCACTTGTTACATTATTTGTACCACCTAGTTTCTATGCATTCTGAGTTAGAGGAGACCTTCATGGGCAAAAGGTCACTGTTCGATAGATAGTGGAACTACACATAACTTCATTGCTTTGAAGACTTGGTTTCAAAGATGGGATTGAAGATGGAATATTTCCAAGGCTTCAATGTGATAGTAGCGGAAGGACACTCACTCTCATGTACAAAGAAGATTCCACAACTTGAGCTCACCTTAGGGAGTCATGAGGTAAGAGATCATTTTTATGTTATTGGCATTGGTGAGATGAATATAGTTCCCTGGTGTATAATGGCTGCAATCTTTGGGTGAATTCATCCAAAATTATCAAACTATGGAATTGAAATTCAAGATGCAAGATAAATAAGTTGTTTTGCAAATATGAGGAATGGTACTCAAGTTGTGACAACCAAGAGCATGAAAAGTGTTTTCAAAAGTGGGCAGATTGCATAGGATGCAAATTATATGGTAAGGGATACATGCTTTTTTATTTTATTTCAGCAGTTCTATCATGATGATATTCAGCACATTTCGGACAAGGATGTTAAGAACTTGATACAACAAAGCCAAGATGTAATAAAGGAAAAATAAAATGAAGATCTCAAGGATAGCCCAAGGTATGAAAGGCATAATAATATGTCATATTTATTGCTGCAAATTCAGATTTATTTTCCTCATAAGAAGCATGCTAAGTTAGAGGATCAAGTTTGCAATATGGAGTATGTGGACCCCTTGATCCAAATTCATGTTTATGAGCATCATGAGAGCTGTAATTTTTGCAAGATCTCTCTCTCATTTGTGCACGAGATCTAGACTCTTAGAGCATTACAACATGTTTTATCTCTCGCACATGGCACATGGGCATATGAGCTTGCAATTGCTTGAGGGCAAGCAATTTGGGGAAGGGAGGATTGAAATATCCCTTTCTCAAAATTAACAGATCCACGACCCTTAGCCCATTCATTGTTTCCCGATGGCTAAGGGATGAAAAAAAGGGAAACTAAGTCCTAATTAATTATTTTAATAGTGCATAATAAAATTTTATTAGAAGCATTTAAATTAATTTATTAGTCACAAAATAAAAAAGAAAAGAAAAAGTAACTTTATATTTTATTTTCCCCTAGAGGAAAAATGGTGCCCATGTGGAGATGAAATCAAGTAAGCAGAAAATATTAAATGAGGTAAAGTGAGCCATGCAAGTAGAAGGCATCTTTTGACATCTTATAATTTATGATATTTGGTCTAAACTTGCATGCTTTTCATTTTTACTCCAAAGGACAAAAACCCTTTGTAGGTTTGCTTGAGAGGACGGAATCCCTCTTTAAGCTTAGGAAGAAGAATATAAAGTCTTCTCCTTTTTGAGAGGAAGTTCTTCTTAGGGGGTTTCCATTGATTTTCAAGGTGTTTTCCATTGAATTCCAACAGAGTTGTAGATTTGTGTTGATTCTAGGGAGGGTTCGAAGGTAGAAGCTTGTTACGGATTTCTACCCTTCATTTCCAGCTTTCCTATCCAGAAGCGACCTACCTTGGGAACATTTCTGCGTGATCTAGGGCACGTTTGGACCATATCTGATTTGATGTTCTATAATCAGATTTTTAGAAGCCAAGATCAATTGATTTGCATGTGTTTTGGGCTGAGGAAACTTTATTTTCGGTCATGTTTGTGAGCTGTTCATGTGCAGATTTATAAAAAAATTCTAGCCCTTTATTTGACCCAAATCTGGTATTTTTCTAGTGTTCTTGCATAAATAAAAATTGCTGATTTTTTTGGTAAAAGATTTCAGTGAAATTATTCTAGTTTTGTGGAGTAACAACTCCTAGAGCAAGTTGAATTTTTCAGCATAAATTCAGATCTGCATTATTTATTTCATTTATATCTTCTATAAATTGCTATTTTAGATCAGATTTGTTGTTGTTTCGTTTGGGGGTATAAATTGTCCATTTAGGAACATTACAGGTGGTATCGTGAGCAGTTGATTCTCCTAGCTTGTGAAGTAGAAATCAGATCTAAATGCAAATAGGAAAATCACCTATAGTTTGTCAAAGAGGGAATCCAACTCCAAAGAAAGGGACAATGGATGAGTGTGATTAGAGAGATCCTCCTACAAATGAGTTAATCTACATGCTTGAGGTGATTACAAGGAGGCAAAGAGAGTTCTGAACATGCTATGAGAGAATCTCAAAGAGAAAGCGAAAGAAAAATGCAACATTTGTCGAGGGAATCTCAAAGGGAAATGCGTGATGCATTGATAGGCTCAATCATGGACTTGGCAAAAGCTGTACATGGGCATAATATATTAGGTAACCAAGGTGCCACCAACAATGGTGAAGGAAGCTCATCTGAACCGACAAAGAGATCCATCGGGCCTCCACCTACAATATTCGAACCAAGTTTCTTCAAAGAGATGAACAATCGATCGAGGTAGATTTTCCTAGCAATGTCAAGACATAGAGGCATGGGGTGAAGAATATGTAGTGCTCAGTTTTAGGGTGAGAGAGATGTTGTCTTTCAAGGACTTCTGTCAAGTGAAGAATAGCAAGGGCACAAGCAAAAATAGAAGAGTTCAACAGGAGCCACCAAGAAGAGACATACAACAAAGGTTGGGTAAGGTAACTCTTCCTTCTTATGATGGTTCAAATAAATGTTCAGCTAGAGCTTGGTTACAAAAGTTAGATACATATTTATCTTTGAATCCAATGTATGAGGAAGAAGCCCTCAAATTTGCAACCTTGCATTTGGAGGAGTTGCACATGAATGGAGTTATCATGGATTGATCACACGAGGGCATGGTTCAATCACCACCATTGAAGTATTCAGTCAATGCTTGACCGAGAGGTTTGATAGAATAGATCCGGAGATTCATTTCAGAGAGTTAGCCCAACTCAAGCAAGAAGGATCTTTGGATAAGTATATTTCAGATTTTCAGAGACTTGCAGTGATGGTACTAGATATCAGTGAAAGAAGACTTGTGTTGTTGTTTATTGAAGGTCTTGGAGAGCCACTTAGAGGCCTAGTCAAAGCCTTTAGTCCTCCATCTCTACAAGGAGCTATTAAGAAGTCCTTGGACTTGGAAAGTTCAGTCCCTAAAGGCAAAAATCTGCATTTTGGACAACATTGAACAACATCTTGGGACAGCAAAAGGACTCACTTGGACAGCTAATGATAACTCATAATAATGAGCAAGGGACATGAACTACCTGGACAACAATTTAAGCTCATTCAAGAGAAATTTGATCCAAAAGAGTGGTTAAAAACAACAAGCTAATAGAGGTAAACAATGAGTTAAAAAGGAAAAATTTATGCTTCAACTGTAGGGACCCATGGACACCCAACCATCGTTGCCTTGGTAAAGGGTCAATCCACTACATTGAGGTAGTTTCTGATGAAGAAGATGATGAGAATGCTGATCTGAAAAAATTGAAGAACAAGAAAAGGAAGAGGAAGTGGTTCTCATAGGTGCCACACTTGTTACATTATTTGTACCACCTAGTTTCTATGCATTCCGAGTTAGAGGAGACCTTCATGGGAAAAAGGTCACCATGTTGATAGATAGTGGAGCTACACATAACTTCATTGATGAAGACTTGGTTACAAAGATGGGATTGAAGATGGAAGATTTCCAAGGCTTCAATGTGATAGTAGCGGAAGGACACTCACTCTCATGTACAAAGAAGATTCCACAACTTAAGCTCACCTTAGCAAGTCATGAGGTGAGAGATGATTTTTATGTTATTAGCATTGGTGAGATGAATATAGTACTGGTGTATAATGGCTGCAATCTTTGGGTGAATTCATCCAAAATTAATAAACTATGGAATTGAAATTCAAGATGCAAGATAAAGAAGTTGTTTTGCAAGGTATGAGGAATGGTACTCAAATTGTGACAGCCAAGAGCATGGAAAGTTTTTTCAAAAGAGGGCAGATTGCACGGGATGCAAATTATATGGTAAGGGATACATCCTTTTTTTTATTTCAGCAGTTCTATCATGATGATATTCAGCCCATTTTGGACAAGGATGCTAAGAATTTGATACAACAAAGCCAAGATGTCATGAAGGAAAAAGGAAATGAAGATCTCAAGGATACCCCAAGGTATGAAAGGAATAATAATATGTCATATTTATTGCTGCAAATTCAGATTTATTTTCCTCATGAGAAGCATAATAAGTTAGAGGATCAAGTTTGCAATATGGAGTATGTGGACCCCTTGATCCAAATTCATGTTTATGAGCATCATGAGAGCTATACGTTTTTGCAAGATCCCTCCCATTTGATGAGCACGCGATCTAGACCCTTGGAGCATTACAACATGTTTTATCTCTTGCACATGGCACATGGGCATATGAACTTGCAATTGCTTGAGGGAAAGCAATTAGGGGAAGGGAGGATTGAAATATCCCTTTCTC
Source organism: Taxus wallichiana var. yunnanensis (assembly GCA_018340775.1). Taxonomy (NCBI): domain Eukaryota; kingdom Viridiplantae; phylum Streptophyta; class Pinopsida; order Cupressales; family Taxaceae; genus Taxus; species Taxus wallichiana. The sequence continues at coordinate 194,399,822 of CM031239.1, forward strand.
AAAATTAACAAATCCAAGACCCTTAGCCCATTCATTATTTCCTGACGGCTAAGGGATGAGAAAAAGCGAAACTAAGTCCTAATTAATTAATTTAAAAGTGCATGATAAAATTTTATTATAAGCACTTAAATTAATTTATTAGTGACAAAATAAAAAAGAAAAGAAAAAGTAACTTTATATTTTATTTTCCCCTAGAGGAAAAATGCGACCCATGTGGAGATGAAATAAAGTAAGGGGAAAATATTAAATGAGGTAAAGTGAGCCATGCAAGTAGAAGGCATCTTTTGACATCTTATAATTTCTGATATTTGGTCTAAGCTTGCATGCTTTCCATTTTTACTCCAAAGGATAAAAACCCTTTGTAGTTTTGCTTGAGAGGACGAAATCCCTCTTTAAGCTTAGGAAGAAGAACGAAAACTCTTCTCCCTTTTTTAGAGGAAGCTCTACTTAGGGGTTTCCATTTAGTTTCAAGTTGTTTTCCATTGAATTCCAGCAGAGTTGAAGGTCAGAGTTGGAGATTTGTGTTGATTCCAGCGAGGGTTGGAAGGTAGAAGCTTGTTGCTAATTTCTACCCTTCGTTTCCAACTTTCCTATAGTGGAACGACCTACCTTGGGAACATTTCTGCGTGAACTAGGACACGTTTGGACCATATTTGATTCGCTGTTCCATAATCAGATTTTTAAAAGCCAAGATCAACTTATTTGTATGTGTTTTTGGCTTAGGAAACTCTATTTTTGGTCATGTCTGTGAGCTGTTCATCTGCAGATTTATAAATAAAATTCCATCCGTTTATTTGATCCAAATCTGGTATTTTTCTAGCGTTCTTGCATAAATAAAAATTGCTGATTTGTTTGGTAAAAGATTTCAGTGAAATTACTTCTGTTTTGTGGAGTAACAACTCCCGAGCAAGTCACATTTTTCTGCATAAATTCAGATCTGCATTATTTATTTCAAGTATATCTTCTATAAATTGCTATTTTAGATCAAATTTTCTGCTGTTCCGTTTGGGGTCATAAATTGTCCATTTGAGGACATTACAATTCTCCAAAGTGTATGCGAGGACATTAGAAACATGTGTTAAGCAGAAAGAGGGAATGGGAAGGATCATTAGCGAGTAAGAGAGTGATTTGGTGTGTAGTTGTTTGTAGAAGCAAGGTGTAACAGAATAAGACGAAGGAAGTTTAGGAGTGGAACAACATTGTTGTACTCTATTCCAAATCTTCATTGTATCTGTATTTCATTCTTTGGCCAATAAGAATTTTGGAGAGAGAGCAATTGCCTTCACTACTAATTTTCCCTCAGCTTGGGGTTTTCCAGAATCAAACTTGTTTCATAGTCTGAATCTACTTTCATATTATTGTGTCTAATTTCTTTCATTTATTACTATTTACATGCAATTGTAGCACCGAGAATCTCATTCACTAAGAGCAATTGATTGTCATTTCAAGCATAGTTGAAGGACAAAATTGTTGTGATTTTGTGAGTTCTAAGATAGACTTTATAGATCAGAAACTAGGAGTTTTGGTGGAGCAATTTAGTACACAAGGAATTTCATTACAACACTCTCCACAATTGTGGCACCTTTGTTTTCTAGGGCAACAAGTCGTAAGAATTTTCATCGGGCCAAGGAACATGATAGTGCATTTAATTCATTGAAATATTAAATTAGCAAAGGCAACAATGCATGCTCTTCTTAATCTGCAACAACCATTCAAAGTTGAAATAGATGTGAGCATGCAATGGCATAAATTTCTAGCAAGGAGGTAAGCCAACATGCTATCATTAAGATGTATTTTCTAAATCAGTTAGGGATTATCCTTTTTATGACAAAGAATTGTACGCACTTGTTCGTGCAATTGAAAATATAACAACATTATTTTCTGGGAAAGGAAATTGTTGTTCGTATTGGCCACAAACTGCTTTGATATTTGCAAGTACAAAACAAATTGCAATAGGCAAGATACTACAAATGGATGGAATTTTTTTAACAATTTCATTTGATGATCAAGTACAATAAAGGAAGAAAATTTGTAGGGCGAATATGCTATTGAGCCCCACCAATTTCAAAACCCGTTTCAGCTTCAACAACAATTTCACAACTTGACCCTTTAATGAAAGAGGCTTATGAGGTAGTATATGTATGAGATGTAGATATTGGGGAGAATCTCAACATTTGAATGCAAGAAAGATTGATGTTGAAGAAAAATTTGATTTCTACCTCAAAGTTGGGCTTCTCTATAAGTTGGACAAACTATGTGTGTTAATGAAAGAGAGGATTTTGCTGATAAGGGAAGTGCATACTTTCAAATTTTCGGGCCATTGTGCTGTTAACAAGAAGACGGTCATGTGCAAAAGTATGTGTGTTGGCTCAAAATGCAACAAGAAGTCTTTAAATTCATTTTCTAGTGTAAACTTATTTACACAAGTAAGACTAAAGTTAGGAAAGAAGGCTTGTAAATGCCTCTACTTGTGGTAGCTAGACAATGGGAAAGCATTTCCATGGATTCTATAGGAGGTTTGCCTTTATATAAATGTCATGTCCCTTTTTGGTGACTCACAGGGAACTATGCAAAGTTTAAGATAAACAACACTTTTCAGATCTTTAATAGTCTGTTAGTGACTGAAATTAATAGATAAAAACCCTTAACTGTTGCCAACAAACACCTTTCTAGGACAACGATTTTTTTGGATTTTTAAACCCACTTTTGTGCCCTAAAACCCTTGAAATCAACTACCTCTAAGTCTCTAAAATCATTATATATTGCCAACAATCATATCATGCAAGAAAACTGATTTTTATAAGCTTGGAAGTGAGAGATCTGATTTTTATGATAAAACCCTCAACTGCAAAAATTAATTAAATAGTCCAGAACTGCAACTAACTTCCACGAGCTTGGAAAAATAGCAAATCACCACCAAAATTCATGAAACTTCATAACTTGGCTCTTAAAAATATAGAGAATATTATTCCAATCTCAAAACCATGAAATTATTGCAAGAAAGTACCAAAATGCTCCCCTAGGTGGGTCGCTCCACTTAGAACAACCAATAAATATGCAAAGATACTCCACAAAGTAGGTTGCTCCCCCTTAAAATGGGCAAATATGCATTGAAAACCAAAGTAGCGCATATATCTTCAATTAATGACCACTTGAGCTCCTTAGGCAACTCGCGTAGGGCTGGAAATGAAGATGTAATATCCCTTTGGGGATAAAACTGAAAATTAAGGAAATTATCTCAAATCCCAATACAACTAAATTTGATTTATATGACAACAATTAATAGACGACAAAAAAAAACACTCTCAAACCCTAAAGAACTAGAGAGAGAGAAATCCACCATAGAAACACTCAAAAATTATAAGAGGTTATTCCTTGGATTGCCCTTGATTTTAGAAGCCAAAAATGTGACCGAATCATCAAACTCAGAATTTTGGAATTTATTATGGCACAAAAACAGCTGAAACTTGTAAATTCAATAACTCCTAGAAAACAAAGAATCACCACACATAAATACTCAAAATGATCATAAAAATACTAACAATCAAAAGAGACCAATATCATAATTTTTCAACCATGGAAATCCTCTCAAAATTGATCCGAAATCTCTAAATGAGTAGATAAAGCTGCCCAATGCCAATAAAAATCTGAATATTAAGTATTCTCCTCAAATATGCAATAATCTTCACTCTCAATCAATGTTGAAGGGTTTTCGTCCTTCAACAAAACCACTAGAAGGGTTTTCATCCTTCTAGGAAGCCACACAAGAGGGTTTTCGTCCTCAAGTGGAAGAACATGGAGCAACAAGCTCACAATGCCCAAATAGGAAAATGCACCAAAATCTAGATGCTCAAATGAGCTCCTCTAATCTTCTTTTATACCTTGCTTTGGCGCCAAAGCTCATAAAGGTAAGGCCGACCCCTAATAAGTCATTATAATCTTTTATTAAGCCTCATTAAAGGCACTAAACCCAACCGACCCACTAAGAATGGGTAATACAAAAATAAATCATGAATATGGATGATGAAAACTGAAATATAATCCATGATCTTCCATTGTTCAACCATTGCTTGCTAAGGAATCCTTTATTTAAAATTGATTCAAAAAAGGGGACATTACGAGAAGATTACAACAACAAAGAGATCCCTCAAGGGGTGGAGACTCCCGTGTTGAAGTCTTCCCTGGTCTTGGTGAAGGGTTTTGTCCTCACACAAGGCTCTCCAAGGGTTTTCGTCCTTAGGAGAGGGAGAGAGATGCTTCACAAGCAATCTTTCCGAAATAATAGAATTCACACATCATTATCAAATGGCCAAGCAACCTCCTTTTATAACCATAAGGGGTGCTACATCATAACATATGGCCGACCTTATAATAAGTACCTTTTAATTATCTAATTTGTATTTGGAGCCTACATGCTCAAAATACTTTATATTCTAATTAAGTTCTTCTATTGGAGTGCTTGGCTTCCCAATAGGAATACATGATAATAATGAAAATATCTACTTAGAGAATGTTATCCAAGTCTTCCCCTTGCTTCTTTCCTTAAACCCATGGGGGAAAGAATGGGTTAAGGTCTTCAATTCCGCTAATCTCCAAAAAGGGACATGACAATAAACATGGGACATAATTAATTTTATGTTGTTGATAGATTTTGGAAAAATGTGTGTTGGAATTCCATGTAAGAAGATGATAAAAGGGCATGAAGCGGTTGAATTGTTCTTTACTAATGTTTGGGTGCATTTTGGTTTTCCGAGTCTATCATATCATACAATGATTCAATATTTTTGGGACAATTTTGGAGCACCTTGTGGAGTAAGATGTACACCAAGTTGCAAAGAAATACAACCTCCCATCTTCAAATTAATGGGAAAATGGAAGTTGTCAACAAGACTTTAGTTTTGTTGTAAGATGCTATTGCATCTAAGAACTTGCAATGAGTCATTGGCATGCATTCAAAATTCCTACAATAGAGTAGTGCATACATCCACTAATAAGTCACCTTTGAAGCATGTTTGGGTTATTTTCCTACTAACCCACTTAATATTGCTTTGGGAGAAGGAGGAGGGGAAGAACTACATTCAAACATGGCAAGAGCAGAAAATATATTGAGAGAATTAAAAACCCATCTCAAGTTGGAAAAACAATTAGAGAAGTCTCAAACCAATTATCAAGCTAGGCATGCCGAACACCTGTCAAGAACATACATTCAAGGTCGGAGACAAGGTGTGGCTTTATTTGAGCAAGGAGAGTCTTTAGTAAGAAGATAGGAAGTTCAAACCTGTAATATATGAGCTATTTACAATCTTGGAGCAGGTTAGGGAGAATTCTTTCAAGCTTGACATGGCTTCATTCACGAGGATGCACTTAGTAGTAAATTGTGGGAACTTACATCTTTATGAACTATCCATCTTGGATGAAAATATGAAAGGCAATTGCTCCCTCTATTGAAGACTGAGTATTGGATGTACAAGGAGAGTTGGAGCAGGATGTGGTGTTGCAAAGAAAAATTAGAGAGACTAGAAGAGGGCTACAAGAGTCAGTGGTAGTTTTTAATGAAATGCCAATTGCATAACTGTTAGGGCGATTTGCAAGTGATGCGGAGGTTGCATATGTGTCAAAGGTGGTTTCACCCTAATGTAATAAGCAGTTTCACATGAACCATCCGAACAATCAAGGTAATTGCAAGAAAGGGTTGTCTCTTCTCATTATGAGTCTTTTGAGAGCCCTTTAGTGCATGAAAGTGCACTTGTAGTATTCTCTAAATAAAGAGGCCTGATCCCAATTGGAACATAGGTGAGTGCGACAGTGAGAGTTAGTGAATTTCGTATGTTGTATGAGAAGAAAGTGCAAAGAGTAGTTTTGAATGAGTATAAAAGCAGGATGAATGTTGTAACATGCTCTTTCTGAGCTCTTTGTCTGTGTTTTTGCTAAAAGGAGGAGAGGAAGCTATGCTGTTGCCACTTCCAGCTGATTTTTCCAACACTGGGGTTTCCAGATTGAATTCTTGTGTCAAGTTTTGATGTGGTTTCTTGTTTCTTGTTGTTTCATGTACATTTCCTTTGAATTTATGCAACTACAGGTACCGTTGCATTTCCAGCAACTAAATGACAATAATTCCTACACAAATTTGCATTCCAATTATGTCATTTGAAGTTAAATTCAAGTAGGACAGCATTCTAGTTATGTTGTTTCCAGAAAAATACATACACTATAGAGATTACAGATCATTATAAATTTTATTTGCTTTTTACTTGACTGAGTTACTGAATACAGATTTATTGCCTTGTCTTTTGTAGGGTGAAAGGAAACCGCTATTTCAGTTGTCCACCACTACAAGGAGTAATGCTTCGACCAGATAGAGTGAAGGTTTGTATGGATTATGATCTCATTTACAGAACAATATCTCTTTTAATTGTACTCTTTATATGAATATAAAACATGAAAAAGGATATGAAGCTAGTAAAATAAAAACATTTCGTAAGATAGCACTTGTCGTGTTCAGCATTTATTCTCTAATATATATATATATATATATATATATATATATTAGAGAATAAATATATTGAGAATGAATAACCTAGTAATCGTTGACTATTTTTCTGTTTGTTTCTTCAAGTGTGGGACAATGCCTCCAAGGATATCTACAAGCTCACCCAAATCTGTCAGAGTTGCATCTCGCATGATCTGCACCATATGTTCATAACATCATTGCATTCAACCATTAAGGCAGCTCACATGATTTCCCCTTGCAACACTATTTTGTACCTTGGATCCTTTATTACCGAGTAGGCCATCACTTGACTCTCTATTGGCAATGAAAGGACCAAATTTCAGTCTCTGGGGTTTAGCATATCAGCATTTAAATAATCACGATCTAGGTTTCTTTGGGATTTTGACCTAGTACTAGACTCTTTGATCTGCTAGCAAGATCTCATATTGTGACATATCTAACAGTAATATACATTCATAGGTACACTAACCTATCTCAATCAATGAGTCTTAAATTGATAACATTAATTGGTGTCTTGAAAATGATAAAACTAGGTAGGTACTCTCCTAGGGTTTTCATGTCTCATCAATATTGCCATATTTAATACTTGATTTGGAGATTTTCCCTATTGCTCATGATGCTAATTAAGTACACATACATTCATCAGTATGCCACATGAAACATCACAAACACCATTGCTGAGCCTATACTGTATCAAGGCATGATAATGATTTTAGCTCAGAAGACATAGTTGCCTAACTTGCTCTATTCAGTCCTTTCTTGTATGTTTGTGCAATTCAAATCAAATGTTTCATCAAATAAACGAACAATTTGCATTTGTTAGAAAAAAAAACTACTACGATAATTAGTGAGATCTTGGCACTTGGAATGTTGAATATGAAATGTTTTATCTTGCGTCTGTTCGAAAATATCTGAAAATCACAGGATTTTGAAAAAGCTCCCTATTGTTTTACAAGATCCAAAATCATAATAATATACTTTGGATCTTGATTGTGTCATTCAAAATTAAAAACCCCGTAGATACCTTCAAAACCAATTTGGTATTCTTGTAGAGCATGCTAATTATCTATGGGTAAGAATTCCAACCAAAAATACCGAGGTCTTGGGTGCAGCTCTCCTTGAAGTCAAATGCAAATTCAAAATATGAAAAAATGGCATTAAGGGCTAGAGATAATCATGATTTGGTTGTTGAATCTGGATTGTGCCATCGAAAGGACCACATTCATAAGGGCCTATCTTAATACCCTTTATTCATGAGTTCTATCTAAGGTTCAACATGAGCTCCTTGGTCAACTATCTCAACCTCTATTTCCTAGGCTATAGAGGTAAAAGCTAAAGGTAGTTTTTTAGGTCAATGCCAACTGAGACACCAATTTGGCATATGATATCCCCCTTGTGGAGCCCCGCAATACTATTGTTCTTCCATTTACCTTAAATATGTTTTTCAATGAGCTGTACAACCCTTCCACCTTTTGGGTTTTAACTTGTTCCCGTCTCTATGGAGTACACAAGCCTTCATCGTCAAGCCCACTCAAGTTGTCTATGGCTTTTCTAATTATCCTTTAACAACCAGTGTTATCTCACATTAAGCATTGTAAATATTCACAAAGCATTTTTACTAGCTTTGTATGGAACTCTCCTCTTGTGGGAAAAACTTGTGTTGTAAGACTTTATAAAGGTTCTATCCATTTTTATGAATGGTTTGTGAATAGCCCATCCTTCTGCCGAGGTTTGACAGGTATCGTTTTGCCCCCTCTAATAGCATTTTCCATAGCCCAAAATTTGTATTAGGAAGGCACATATTCTTTCATTCTCTAATACCGTTTTTTCATTTAAATACCTATAAATATCACTTTCAAGGAAGGCTATGCATGCATAAGAAACACATGAAAACCAACAAAAACCATCCATTAGTTGCATCTCTAACAATAAATTCACATTGTAAGATACATCATATAAAAAAAAATCAATGGGTCTTTGAATGGGTTTATTGTCCTTGAATTAATGATATCATGCAATACGACAAAGATTTTGGGCTGATGTAACCATGAAGTGGGACCAATATGTCAGAGGACTCTTTTATGATCCAGCTGTAGGCAGTGTTATGAAAAAGCCTAAAAGGTACTGTCGAGCTAGAGGAAACACAATGAAAATAGATTTTCCAACAATACAAAGAGTTCACGAAGAAGACCAATGTGTACGAGCAATAATTCACGCCGTTGACTTCAAACAAAGGAAAGAGAGAGAGACAAAGTCAGGAGGGGACCAAAACAGTTAAATGGTCTACTCAGTTGGAAGAGCAACACTGAAGAAAATAAAGGCTGCAACTAGTAGCATCCATTTCTTTGAAAAAGTCACTAAACGAAGTATGAAGAACGAAGCACAAGCTGAAGTAAAGGCCAATACCAAAGCGTAAGAGTAATCATAGTCAGAACCAGAGCTGAAGCCATGAAAAGGTTCAGCTGGAACTAGTGGACCCTGCACCACTCGCAGTAAGGAATGGGTAGAGATTGCCATAGCCCCTTCTAGAGGAAGTGTAGACCTTTCCAACTAGTTTGGGTTGGAGGGTGCTACAAGAGAATCGCTTGGAAAGTTCGGGAAACCCGATAACAAGTTGGAGAGAGTCACACAAAAAGGGGACCCTACCAAGTGCAAGATAAAGTATAGATCCTTGCTGAACGAAGGGTCGAGCGTAGGGACGTGTCTGATAGTGCTAAGAGAGTGAAGAAAAGTTCAAGGTAGACCTTCTTAAGAGGGAAACTCGTATTTGAAGAACTACGCTAGAGTCACGAGCACCCCGTCAACTCCAAAAAAGTAGAAGCTACTAAAATTCATTGGTTATAGTTTGGAGGATGTCGTATGACACTATAGAAAGTTCATCACCATCAAGACTGTCAGTGGGTATACAAATGAACGTATGTGATTAAGATGTTTCCTAATCACCCTTCAGGATTGGCTCTTGACTGGAAAGCAAATGCACCAAGCTTGGAGAAAGCAACATGGAAAACACTTAGGTAAGACTTTGAGAAAGAATTCAAACTCCCAATGGAAGAAAAGGAGATTATTGTGGAAATCTATACTGCCTAGTAGGGTAAACAGGAGGATGTTCACGTCTATAGCAAAATATTGAACTATTGGAAAAATGGAAAAGGAACTTGTTGATGGATTGAAGAAGTGATGGTTCATTGAAGTGTTAATATCCTCATTATGTAGGACAATGAAGGTGGTCCCACTCTCATCTTATGAAGATGCGTAAAATCGAAGCATAGACATTGAAACCGAGAAAAGACCTCACATTCGAAAGGATGCAAAACATGGCCTTAACTCCAAGAATGAAGAAGATGAACTTGGATCAGTGCGAGATGCAAGAAAGGACATGCTTTGGATTATGAAGGAACTAAAGGGAGATTGTAAGAACAAAGAAAGGGTATTTTTTGTAAGGTTTGTCAAGTTACAGGGTATTTGGTCAAGGATGTCTTGTACAATTTTTTGAATAAGAGTAGCCAAGCAGTAATCATGTAGGACAACTATTGGGACCACTTACCATGCAAACATGTCGACGATAGAGTAATGGTACTGGCCAGATGGGCAGAAGCCAATGTCGGTGATGCCAAGTCCTTCTGAATTGGTAATGCCCCTAACTTCACCATTGGCCTACCCACCACAGATTATAGAATACTATTTCAATGTTAGAGGTGCAAAGGTTGATGATAAGTGGCCCACCAATTTGAACAGGTAGTGGACATGCAGTCCTTAGAGCTAGGGGACATGCAGTCCTTAGAGCCAACATCAATGAGCATGTAGAGGGAATATAGTAATAAAAATTTAATAGGTGTAGTATGACCACTTGAAGTATAACCTATTCTTGAAGTATGGATGGATGCAATGGATATGCTCGAACTAGGTGAACTCCAGGTGATGGCACAGTGGGAAACAAATGTTGTGTACAAAAGAAGAAAGTATTGCCATGATAACATCTCCGATGGATGATCTTCAAAGCCGAAAATCTAGTTCTGTGGTATAATTGGAGGAGAAAAATTAAATCGTGCAAGTTTAAAGTAATGTGACTTGGGCCATTTAAAAATTATAGAAATCTTGGAGATTAGGGCAGTGAGATTGGAAAACTTGAACATGATGATGGTTAAAGACATTGTGAATGGATTGAAGTTAAAAGTGTACAAACCTTGGACGAAAAGTACCGATGTCATTGAAATTGAAATTTAGCTTGTATGTACAAGCAACAAAGGGAATGAGAAAAATAAAGGTATGGGCAAAATTCATGAACTATGTGAAAAATAATAAAGCAATTGACATCATGGACTTCGACTATGAAAATAATAACAAAAGACGTCAAAGTGATGACAATGCTTATAAAAGTGGAACAAATATTCCATGCATCCTACCAAGCTTGCCCACCCACAAAACATACCACTCTTATGCTGTATGCTTTGCTATTGATGACTCTTTATTCTTCCTGAATGTCATAGCATTTGTGTATACCCTGTTGCTGCTATATGACCTTTGGCATGGAACACCTATCTAATTTTGCCATATGGTCTATTTATTGCCCTAGTTCCACCACCGTACAATGCCCTTTCTCATCTGCATGCACATTTGTGTTTGTTCCCTCTTCTCTAAACATTTTGTGCCCTTTTCTATGCCCACCTTCCGTAGGACCTCTTTGCTCCCTTGAACATTCTATTTCCATATGACGCTCCTTATGTGTACTCCTTCCACTTCTGTATGCCACTAGGGCTGCCCCATGCTGTCATACGATTATATAACATATGTTGTGGGAGGAAAGAGACAACTGTCAGCTATTTGGGTGTTGTACAATTTGCTTAACACTACAAAATCCGACTTGGACTTGTCATTATCATTATCTCCTTTGTAGAGTGATGTAGAATTTTTAGAGGACCAGGATATATTGAAAACATTTAGATTTTTGTTCCAAGAGCGGACACTGTTTAGCAACTCTGCATAGCGCATTGTTCATCCAAAACATTTTCAGGTGCTTTTAAAGGCAACAGTTTTTCAAGAGATTTGGTTGTCGTCACGGCTTTTCAAGGTCTGTAGAAGGTTCAAATTTTGCTTGGCATTGGGACACTACCCCTCGAACCCTCAGATCATGAATGGATTGCGCCAAGGCGCTTCCCGTGGACGTTGCTAGGGGTTGCTGCTCCATGACTCCCGCTTTTATTTCAAAAGAAGAAAAAGTAATTAGTTGAGATTTGTGTTGGGTGAAACATGCTTTTTATTAATTCTATAGCCCAATGAATGCATGGAGTTCTTGTTCGATGCATAGTAAGGAAGCTTCCCAAGAGCCACTAGAAATGTTGTAACATTGCTACAATAAGAACAACTCCCGAATGTTTTTGTCTTCTATCTTCATTCTCATTTCTATCTTGTTGAATATGAATTGTGTCGAAAGGACTTCAAATTGTTTAAAGAGGGGATAATGCAATCGGTCATATAAGTATTGTCTGGATAATTAGTAAAATTACATAATTAGGAGCCAAAGTGTTATGTGGCCAATTAATGTAATGGCAACATCAAGACCAACATGGCACTAAACCAATAACATACCATGCAAGATCAATAGCAATATGGGTGCAAGATCAAATTTCAATGTGGGGTAATGTTAGAACACCACTTGTCAACAAAGTGGCATCGATATGATGGTACACTTGATTTTTGGCCTTCTAGTGACAAGCTATTCAATAATAAAACTGATGTTACTTGTGAAAAATCATAATCTACGACATTTTTTTTTTTTTGATTGATAAACGCTTTTGGCCGGAGCTATGAACCGGTGGGGAAGGGCCCCAACCCAACAACAAGAAGAAATGAGAGAAGACAACGGAAAGAAGAGGAAGAGAAAGGCGAAGAGGAGGAGGAAGAGGACGAGGAAACGAAGGGAGGAAGGAGAACGCCGAACTAGAGTAGGACTGCAACCGAACCCGGAGGACAGCAGAAGCACCAACCGATTAACCCAGTGAGGAGCCAGCCCGCGAGATGGCCGCTCGAAGCAGAAAATGGAAGGCAGAGCTGGCTCGGTCTTTAAGTGCATTCAGGTGATCAACCGCATAGTGTACTGGGAAGAGAGCCGCATCGACGTCAACCACCGGAAGGAAACGTTGATCCAGAGTGGGGTGGAAGTTTTGGGCGAAAGTCACTAAATCACGGTATTGACCGCAAAGCCACCGAATGTCGTGTCCAGAGCCGAGAGCAAGTTCATCGACTTCCTCCACCCACAGGAGAGGATCCGGAGGAGAGAAGTCGACCAGTTGGTCATGTAAGCCGACACGGTGAACAACATAAATTTGGTCGATGGCAACCCGTTCAACATCCGCTGTATCCGAATGAAGCAGAAGGCAGAAGGAGACAAACGCAGAGGCTATGTCGGAGTCAGTGCGAGGGCGGCGGGCATGGAAATGAAATGAGTCTCCTAGAATCGCTTCAATAGCTTCGGCTTCTTCCAGTGAGGAGAATTTGAAAACCATAGCAAGTCGACGCCTATCGATAGCAGTGGCATCGGCCAGTTCCCGAAATTGACCTCGTAGCACCACGAAAGGAAAGCCGACGAAAGACATTAGGGCGTAGAAGAAAACACTGATTAGGAACCGTTCAAAAGATGACGCCGAAATGTAGGATACGGCATAAATAGAACAGAAACCGTGCAAGTGAAAGAGAATGGGAACCGACCCCCAGAAGAAATGGAGGGGGCAAGGAGCAAGCGAGCGAGTCTGAGAAGACATGGGCCGCGTGAGAAAGATCGCTCGCGGGAATGCAATGAGATTCGCCGCCGAGAAGGCGAAGGATAGTTCGCACAAAGAGGACAACCACATGCTAGAAAGACCCCGCCAGGCTACTCGGACGAGCCAGCTCGATCGTGGGAAAGAAGGATCGGCAATCCGTGCCAATCATGAGCCGAGCGGGAAGAGATGCTGGTAGAAGGATGATCAATGGCGAAGTTAGCAAGGAAGTCCGCCGCACGATTAGCTTCTCGAAAGTTGTGAGAGATACTCCAAGACTGAAATTTGTCCAGCCAATAAAGAATTTGAGGAATGAAAAGATTAAGTTTCCACGAAGGGGAGACACCTCTGGAGACCGCGAAAATTATTATTTGGGAGTCCCCTTCAATTGAGAGATTTGAACAACCAAGAAGAGCAGACCATCTTGACCCCTTCTAGTAAAGCATGGGCTTCAGCAGAGAACAAGTGCCCTCTTTGAGAGGGAAGGAGCCTGCTCTAATGAGACTACCACGATCATCTCTGAGAATGCAGCCAGCTCCGGATTTACCTGGGTTACCTCTAGAAGCCCCATCGAAATTCAGTTTCCATTGACCCTGTGGAGGAGGACGCCATCTGGTTTTTTTCCTTTGAATCAATTTTTCTAGTTGTGAGAGCCCTTTTTTAACAATTGATCCTGGTCTGGGGAGCTTGATGAGGGGCCAGAAATGTAAAATTGAGAAATCCTTGGAAGAGAAGGTGGAAAAGGAGAGACAGTTAGCGCTAACACGCTCCGAAATGGCCACTTCGAGCTTGTTGAGAAAGGTGGGAAGATCAGCAGCTTGCTCCCTAAAGAGACAGAGATTACGTTCCCACCAGATATGCTAGAGCAAAAAGTATGGGCTGACGTGCCAAATAGAGCTGAACAAACTTTTGGCGTTGAAAGACGGCCAAGAGGAAAGATTCGCAACAATGCTTTTGCATGGGACCCAGGTAAGACTTAATTTGTTGAGAAGCCAGTCCCAGCAATGGGAAACAAAGGGGCAAAACAGAAAGAGGTGATCCAAATCTTCCTCAAGCAAAGACCGCACGTAAGACACTGAGGGACCCGAAAAGCCCTAAGAGTGCCTTTTGGCTTGAGTAAGAACCTTCTTATTCAAAACTAACCAGCCGAAATAAGCAACTTTCGGAGTGATGCTAGGATGCCAACAACCAAAAGAGCAAGGAATCCCTTTTCCTGAATGTGAAACAAGTGTATTATAACCAACTTTTACCGAATAGAACTAGAGGTATCCCAAGCCAAAGTAAACCTGTCGTCTTTATCGAGAAACAGAACATTTCATCCCGAACCGAGTCCATAAGGAGGGTGGAATCTTGAACGGAGGCTCCTCTAGAAGAGAAATCTTTCCAAAGCCAAGAAGGCGAGCCGTCAAGGTGTGATCGCCGTAATTAGAGACCAAAGTACCCTGTGCCCGTTTAGTAGAATTCATAACACCATTGAGGGCGGTGGAAAGATTAAGGGGAGGAAATCCATTCCATCTTTCATCCCGCAAAGAAGCGAGCCGAGCGTTGTTTATGTTCTAGGTGACCATCTCTCGCAATTAAAGATTTGTAGTTCGCATAGAAAATTCTAGATATGTGAACCTCTCAGAACTCGTAAGCTGGATAATATAAGATCGTGACGAAGTCTCATTGAGATACTTGTGAGAGAGAAATTGAAAGGCGCGTCTATCAAAGATTAGAAATGAAGTTCCACACTAGCTTTAGCCCCAAGGCGTGTTTTCAAGAGCGAGATCCGAATACCCATGCTGCCCAATCGCTTTGGTAGCTTGACCAGATCCCAATTAGCAAGATGAAATTTGCACTCGATACTGTGACCTTGCCATAAAAAGGTGCGCACGACTTTTTCAATTTTGAGCAGAACAGATTTTGGGATCTGTAAAATTGATAACATGTATATTGGAATTGTGAAGCACCTAATTGATTAGAAGAGCGCGGCCGGCCAAAGAGAGCCATTTTCCTTTCCAAGAAAGAAGTTTGTTGGAAAGAGAATTCATGAGCCCGTTTCTAAAGATGTGCCCTCTCGCCCAAATAATTATGTGGAAGATTACCCAAAGAGAAGCCGAGAATTGCTTTAATCCCGCATCGAAGTCAGGAGCTACGTTCAAGAAGAAGATAACTGATTTATGAAAGTTTAAAACCCGACTGCGCAAAGAAGAAGAGAGTAAGAGTCCAGAATGGAAGAAATGCGTTTGGCTTCTGGAATGGTCCCTTGACCAAATAGAAAGGTGTTGTCCGCGAATTGTTGATGAGAGAGTGGTGGAAGGTTGGAAGTGATATGTAGACCTTTAAGAGAACCATCCTGAATAGCGGACTTAATGCTGCGACTAAGAGCTTCCGCAACCAAAGTGAAAAGGAAGGAGGAGAGAGGGTCTCCCTGCCTTAAACCTCTGCTGCTCTGAAAGAAGCCTTCCGCGGAACCATTTACTAAAACAGAAAAACGAGGGGAAGCAATGCAGTTGAAGATCCATTTGCAGAAATGATCACAAAAACCCATAGCTTGCAAAGATTTGAGGAGGAACCTCCAATTGACACGATCATAGGCCTTACTGAAGTCTAGTTTTAACATCATACCCGCTCTAGAGGAGTTATGAAGAGAGTGGATCAATTCATGAGAGATAATGATCCCATCGGTGATAGACCTGCCAGGAATGAAGCCACTTTGTTCATGGGCAACCAATTTGGACAGCAGAGGGCTTAATCTATTAGCTATAGCTTTGGAAATGATTTTGTAAGTAGTGTTGCAAAGAGAGATGGGTTTGAAATCATCCATAGTCTCAGCCGGGGACTTTTTGGGAAACATGCAGATGAATGTATGATTGAGAGTACCTAAAATCTTCCCCGAAATCCTGGATTCCTCAACTGCTTTCCAAACAGAAAATCTGACGACATCCCAAAAATCCTGAAAGAAGGATGCTGGGAAGCCATCAGGACCAGGTGCTTTATCCCGCTTCATCGAGAAAACAAGTTTTCCGAACCTCCTCCAAGGAGAAGGGAGAAAGAAGCATGTCGTTGTCAGCATCCGTAACAGCAATTGGGGTCTGAAGAAGGAGATGGGTCTGCGCGCCAAGGGTAGAGGCCGAATCATTCAAGAGCTTCCGAAAGTAATCCACCGCTTCTGATTTGATCTGAACTTGGGAAGATGCAAGGGATGAATCTTCAAGCTTAAGAGAGGAAATGTAGTTGAAATTTCTTCTAGCTTTGACGGAGGCAAAAAAGAACTTGGTATTTTTATCTCCATCAAATAATCTACGGCATTTGGTATGTTGTTTCTAGAGTTTTTGATTGAAAGTATGCAATTATTCATTAGGAAATCAAATATAAATACATGCCTTAACAAAAAGCCGAGTGGTAAGGGATCCCACCTCGAGAGTCCAGATCGTGCACTAATCCCGAGAAATATCACAAAGGCCCAAGGCCACAAAATGAACAACCAACCAAAACACAAGTGTCCATATTGCAACGCTCCACATGGCACTAACAACTATGAAGCCAAATTAATAAAACATATAATTCCACTTACAATCAAAACCATAGATGGAGGACTATGAAGCTTGTCATCTCACCGCCACCATCGAGAGATCAATAAAGCCTGTGAAGCATGCCATAAGTACAATCAAACCTCTTTGTTCATCATTTTCTTTTTCTTCTACCCCAACTTTAGGCCTCTTAGAAGAAGCGACCAAGGCTAATCAAGGAATTTGCCTTTCGGCTGATCCGCCCAACTTGACAATCCATACCCATCTTACAAAGAGTCCAACCTCTAGGACCACTTGTATGTAGATAATTCCAATGAGGGGTTGTAGAAAACACGTAATAACTGCAAGAACAATGCTGAACTAAGCCACATTACCTTGCCTTAAAGAAGCGTGTCCGGGGGATTTAGGGGTAACTTAGCTAACTATTCCGTATGCATTGGCCCGGTGGCAATTAAGGTATGAAGGTGTTCAAACTTCAAAGCCACCTTCTCACGTTGCATTTGAATTTGTAACATAGATTTTGGTAACACTAAAATTCAATTAGTAACTTTAAAATCTTTTTCCAAATCGGCATGATTGTACACAATATAGTTTCTATCTTCATCTAGGTAAAAGATGATTTAAATGCAAAAATATGCCATGTGTGCTTGAATTTTGCAAGGAGTAAGAAAGAATCCTTTACGTAAGAGTATATTCCAAGTGAAAGAATCGGTATGAAGGATTTGAAGGAGTGAAGCCATCTCCAAGCTTGTTGAGCATGAATGTAAAACCAAAACATGTGCTCGAGAAACTCTACTTGTCCATAAGAAATGCATTTGAGTTTAATAGTACCCATATGCGAATAGGTAGCCCTTGGTAAAGAATACACCGAGCAAATTAAAACGGCTAACCAAACAAAGTTGAGAAATCTCTTGAACCGAGCGAAAGGGAAGTGTTGGAATTCTAATGCTTATCAAGCACCTCATAAGTTACCACTTGGGGGAGAGCCATTGATATCTTAGTCGGGGTTTTTCTTGGAGTAGGGGTGTGGTCACTTACCAATTCTAATCCCTCTAACATTGAGGTCGAGCCTTGAGTCCAATCGTGTGCAAAGTATCATATGGGAAAGCCATTTGAATTTCACTATTAGACTCAAAGTCTCCACTATTAAGACCATACTTAGCCTTGAGCTCAAGCCAAGAAATCCAAGCTTTGGTGTGTCTGTTGAAGAGATCAGCAATGTGTGAATGCTCCTTTTCAAGATTCCAATGCATTTATCAAGGGAATCTCAACAAAGGGAACACCATGAAAGTTAGTAATATGAGATCAACGTAGAGAATGGGTATAAAGATGGAGAAAGTATTTCAAAATTTATCTCCTTTCCATATAAGCTAAGGTTTAGGTGCCTCCAAGGCTTTCCAAATAGTTTTGATAACAAAAGTACTTTACTTTGATAGCACATGAGAGCTATAAGGAGGATATGAAATCCAAGCCCCTTCCAAGTACTTCGACCGTAAGGTTTTGAGAAGAGGTACAATGTTTAATAAGCACCTTCTAGGCTTCGAACTTAATTCCATTTGGCACATAGAGCAATCGCTTCTTTTTAATATCAATTAGGCCCATGTCTCTAACGTCTCGGGGTAACAACAGACGCCGCAAAACATTATGTGAAAGTCTTGCTTTCCTTCAAAGTTCACCCAAGAAAAATCACAAAGAAGTTTTTCTAACTTTGTTGTCAGGCGGCTTTGGAAGGAGCCCAACATGAAGAATAATAGACATTAGTAGCCAAGAGAATCTTAGAACAATTATGGATCTTGCATGTAAAGGAAAGAGGTTTAGTGAGCGAATAAGTGAGCTTCTTCGCACTCTTTTGCAACATAGCTCCAAAGTTTGGCAGAGAGGCTTGGAAGGCAAAGGGATCCCCAAAATTTTAAACGTCTCCTCATGAGAAAGAAAGAAAGAAAGAAATTACAGTAGTGTCCATAAATGACCAAAAGTAGGTCAATGGGACTGAAGGATACAACTATTAGCAATAAAAAGTTCTAAGAAGAGAGAATCCTAAATACGAACCAAAGAAATAAAGTATTAAAGACAAAATAGTGTGCCACTACCACAAGTGGCAAAGAAACCAATACAAATAAGCAATGAGGGGCTAACAAAACCCGTGGTTCATTTTAAGAGACCTCTTGGAAATCAGAGGTGGAGAATACCTGGCGAATATCCCCGGAACCGGTTTCGTGGGAAGGCGAATTTTTTGGGGGTTGTATGAAAAATTTCGCCAATGTCAAGTGGTGCGACGAGAAGGCTGCAGCGCGTCATCGAGGTCTGTTGATGCGCGTCACTGCATTTTCTTGACGCGTGACAGCAAAATCTCCTGTCGCGCGTCTGCAGCCTCCGACCTCTGCTTTCCCATCAAAAATCTCCGTGTCGCGCGCGTCAACACTGCCCTTGTCGCGCGTCAACACTCCTCTGTCGCGCGTCAACACCTCCTCTCGCCGCGTCACCACCGCCAAGTCGCGCGCGTCAACACTTCCTCTGTCGCGTGTCACCACTTCCTCTGGCGTGCGTCACCACTGCCCAAGTCGCGCGTCAACACTTCCTCTGTCGCGCGTCAACACCTCCTCTGTCGCGCGTCACCACTGCCCAAGTCGCGCGTCAACAC
This sequence comes from Taxus wallichiana var. yunnanensis, assembly GCA_018340775.1. Classification (NCBI taxonomy): domain Eukaryota; kingdom Viridiplantae; phylum Streptophyta; class Pinopsida; order Cupressales; family Taxaceae; genus Taxus; species Taxus wallichiana. The sequence goes on from CM031239.1 coordinate 194,419,244, forward strand.
TTCCTCTGTCACGCGTCACCACTTCCTCTGTCGTGCGTCACCACTGCCCAAGTCGCGCGTCAACACTTCCTCTGTCGCGCGTCAACACTGCGCAAGTCGCGCATCAACACTTCCTCTCGCGTCGCAGCACAAGATAAATTGTTGTCATACGTCAACAATCACAAAGCAACAAAGAATCAATCTCTCGGTGCTTAAGGGTATGCGAGTTCAAATTTCACAGTATTGGTAATTTGTTAAGCTACTGAGGTATACTACCCGCTAATCAGCTAGGTTTTTATAGGAGATGTTTTCAAATGAAGGCGAAGTGATGACCCCAGAAAAAATATACTATATATTTTAGGTAACAGGGCACCAACCCACTCCGAATAATTCGCCTTTTCAAATTTTCATAAAATGAAATTTTCGCCATATTACGAATATTCGCCGCTAAAATTATCCCTACAAAAACCCCAAGAGCATGTGTGAATGAAGAATGGAGGCAAAACTCATGAATGTCCCCTGTCTCTGTGCATGGAGGAATCATCTAAGCCAATGTGGATCACCTGTGAGGGATTTAATAATGTTGTTCGGTGAGTATAAAGGGTCAAAGGAGCCAAGTTGGGTTAGCCTAGGAGGAAGCAAAACACTTCCTCTAGAATCTCCCCTAGCATTTAAGGCCGGTGTAACTCCTATAGTAGAAAAGAAGCTTGTAATATCAGTTTGCCCTTGTGGTTTGGGGGCCAGCAGCAATGAATAGTAGATCCATGTTGCCAGAGAGAGGCAAAGCCACGCCAACGGGTCGAACAGAGCCACGATGCTGAGAGATAGCAGGCCTAGAGATCTGAGTAGTAATGATCCACCGAGAGAAGTGTTGCCTAATTGATCTATCAACTATGATGTGTGTTGTATTGGTGTCCAAAGGACGCTTTAGTACCGCAATTGCACCGAATGGGTTGAAAGAAAGAGGTGATCGGTATGGGAGATCTTGAGCCTTCAGTAGGGATCTGTGTCGGAAGGTGACAACCTTGCGAAGATAAAGAGCTAGGCACCCGGTTAGTGTATCTCGAAGAAGGTAGCTAAAGTGTTGTTTGAATCTTTGTAAAGGCAAAGTGATATCATCCCTAGATCTCATAATAAACGGGACATCCGTAAATGAAGTGGTCCTCGGTCTCGCGCAGAGGGAGCACTGATTTACAAATCCGGTCATGACGAAGAATGTGATGGTTTGTTTCAACTTGTAACTGGTGGGAGAAAACTCTCATTTGGCCAAGGGGAAACCTCAAGCCGTGAGACCAATGGCGCTGGAGATAGTAAGGGCAATGAATAATTCCGTCCTCCACTTGTAAGAAATGATCATAACAGGTTTGGGGTTGAGCGGCTCACGGGAGGAGATCCAGGTGGTCTGGATATACTATTTGTAGATGTCCTCTCTGACAGCCCTAGTGATGATGTCTTTAGTGGGAAGGAGCCCAAGAGGGGCATCCAGGAGTACATGAAAGGGGGTAGCTTGTTAATAGAGATGCCGATGGAAAGTAGCAATCGAATCTCAAAGTACAAACAATGTCGACATCTGGTGGGGACTAGTGAAGGAATCCTCTTTGAAGAGCAAAGTGCTAAGTAAGGATACCTCTCACGATCAAAATCGAGTCTCCCAGGGATCTGAGTTTGTGGATGTAGAAAGTAAGCTTGAAGATAGTCTCAAGGCATAGCGGGTGGGTGACAAATTCAATTGGGATGATGCTTCGAGGAACCGTCCGCTTGAACGGATCATGCGCCGCAACATGAGAGTTTGGACCTCTCAATACGTGCTCTGTCAACAACCCCTAGGCTAGGTCCCCAAACCTCTGAACCATACAAGATTGTAGGTTTGATGATAGTATCAAACAAGCGTAACTTGGAAGGGATGTCCTGGAAGTGGATTTGGAAACACTGATGTTCCAAAACAAAAAGGAGACATAACCCTGCAAAGGCGTGGTTGAGTGGAAAACTTTATGTTAAAGCATGGGCAAGAAATGGACCCCAAATATGCGTAGTCCGATATGATCTCAAGAAGTTCCCTCGTGTAGGCTGATGTGAGAAATCCACTTCCAATTGTACTAGGGAAACTAGTTAGGTTTAGGTTCAAAGGACTATCTGTGTAGCAGCTTTGTTTTGTTGCATTATATGTTTCAAACCGAGTTAAGGAAGAAAGTCCGAAGACAACCCATAGTAATTCGACCACCTCCTCTTCAAGAATGTAGAGGAAAAAGTCATCAAGTTATCAACAAAATGGCCATTAATGAGCTAAGAACTCTGGGGAGTCAAGGGAAAGAGTTGCCATTAACCAATTCTCTAAAAGTATAGCCACTCAATAAGTAGCCAAAGCCTTTTGAAGCAAGCACATAAAGAGAAGGGGTTGGAGACCAACCTTGTCAAATGGATATGAAAAGCTCAAATTGTTCGACTAATTTCCAATAATGGTTAGACAAGCTGAAGATTCCCTTAAAAGGCTTTGAATGGAGTAATCAAATCGAGTCAATCCTTAGAGCCTTCATCATCGCTGACTTCGTAAGAGTTAAAGGTCACTCAATGTGATCATATGCTTCCTCAACAAAATGACATTTTGATGAGAGGTGCAAATCCATTCCATGCCTTCAGAGACAACAATTGTATTATCCAATATATTTATGCCTTGAACAAAGCTAGTTTGCTTGAGAGCATAATGAGGGGAAGTAAATGCCTATTACTAAAGAATAAGGGATTTAGAAATGATCTAGTAAAGAGACATCGAGAAGAGTAATTGGTCTCTAATTAGTATTACGAGCTCAAGGTCACCAACTTTGGGAATGAACTTGATGTTGCCCTCACAATGAGCTTTTTAATGGCATTGGCTTGTCAGAGCTATAAGGTAGACTTGTGCAAATCAAGACCAACCGTATCCCACAATGTTTAATAGGATTCGCAAGGAAAGTCCTCAATACTAGACAACTTGTCACACGCTATATGATTGACTCCATTTTGAAGCTCATCAATTGAGAGAGGTGTATTACGGGTTACTCATTGAACATCAATGGACTCACAAGGCCCAACTCTATTACATTTCTCAAGAGTAGCTTCCCACTTGAAAGTGGAAGCTTAGGCTTGGAGTATTTGCTTGTAATGGGCCACAAAAGTGTGACAGATGCCAAGAAGACCTATAAAACAGTCTCTTGACTCCTTAAGAGCCTTGATTTGAGCAGAGAAGTGTGAACTCTGATATGTCAAAAAACTCATTGGGAACCCTATCTCTCCAACTTAGAGCCAATGGATGTGGACTTGCAACTAGGCACTGCAGGATTGATGGGTTCCCTCCATTTGATTTTATGGCGAAGAGCAACAACATCCAAGTGGAGAAATTCATCAAGAAGAAAGCTCCGGCTCTCTGGGAAACTCTCTTGAGATCCTTAGGAGTTGTTTTTTTTTTTTTTTAAAATTTCGTAAATGGCCATTTGCTTACTAAATACACACAAGAAGGTGTTGATGTAAACGTGTTGGCTAGATTTTCTGCATAAAGCATCAAACCTAGGCGTCATGAGATAAATCTCCCTCATTTAACCGGTGAGGCTCCGTGTCGATTTGTCAATAAAAATGTGTTATTATCTATCGGGGTTTTACTTTAACCACTTAGTTCATGAACCATAACTAAGAAGTTTTCATGCAAGTAAGCAATCTGTTTAAGAAAGTAAAGTTATAGAAGAAAGAAGTAAAGGAAATACAGAGAAGAAATGGGGAAGATGTGCATCCCAATTAGTAGATAAGCAGAGCCAATTACATGCACATAGAAGAAACTTAATAGATATGAACACACAAAATTATAAAACAAAGGCGGCTCTAGATCTAGATCTAAAATAACACAAAGTTTATCAAGAGATCTAAGATTCAAAGCAAGAAACACAGTACACCGTGACACAAAGTTCTCCGGAAACCTGTTCCTTTGTATTCCTTTGCTCCAAGTTGCTCTCAAGGGTTCAACACAAAGTCTAGAACTCGGGATCGCCGCTTACAAAATCGATCGATTAACCCGAAGGTTCTTCCTCTACTTATAGAATGTAGAGGGGCAATTACAAGTTGGAAGCTTTAGTTGAATTGACACATGTGGAAGTCGGAAAAGAAACAACTTGGCAATCTCCCTCCTGGAATTCCTCTTTGCATGACATGTATGATTTCAGAATCGAAAATAGAACCTTCTATTATGCACGCCGCAACCTATCTCCAAGTAGTTGACTTCTTCAAGTAATGGCTTTTAAACCAATCACTTAAGTTGTATAATTTAATTGATCACTCAATTACTTTGTCGAAGGAAAGAAGAAGGAAGAGGAAAGCTGACTTTGTTGGAGGAAAGAAGAAGGAAGAGGAAAGCTGACTTTGTCCTTTTTCATATCTCGTACGCAAACTGATTCAAATCGATCTCGGGAAGCACTGGATCTGGAAACAAGCTGGAATTGCAAGCAGTTGGAATTGGAAGCAAGCTGGAATTTTGCCTTCGCATTGTCTTCTCTTTTATCCTTGAAGGTTTTGCAGTTCTTCTTCTGTACATGCATCAGTGCAAGGTTGGTCGTAGATAACTCATCATCCCTATTTTTAATTGCATATGAGCAATTAAAAATTCTGGAAAGCACTCAGGGTGAATGAAAATTCAATGAAAGTTTCAACTGGAAGATGAGAGCACATGCACAAGATCTTGGAAGGAATTTTCCACGCACTATCTTCTTCACAAAGTGCATTCAAACAAGAGGATGAAACCTTTGTGCCGGAAGTTTTTGCAACTATGAGATCTGGATCTGGATCTGCATATGGATTTGCATCTGCATCTGGATATGGATTTGCACCTGCATAACAAACTTTGGCAACTGGGCTATGGATGGAAAAGCTGCAACTTGAATAATTCCACTGCTTTTAATCTGCACGCATGAGTGAAGTTTCTCCGCATCTGGATCTGTCTATCAATTCAGCAAGAGGTTTCGAGCCTAGATCCGTGTCTCCAATATCTGCAAATTTAGAAGTGATGCATGACTCCGTTGTGCTTTCTTTTTCATCTTTCTTCGCCATAGCTTTGTCTATCTTCGTCTGAATAATTCTTTTTCTTCTTATTTAACTGGAATTCTTCAAAACTGGTGCAGATCTGGACAATTCTTCAGATTCGGAGGATATATGCAATGTATTGGACATTGATAAAAGCTCCTTTTCCTTTGTAAAGCACCTGTAATGAATTCCTACAATTTATTCAAACAAAAATGGCCACCGGAGCATGAATAGTGAATTTTAATTATAAAAATCTACACTTTTCAAGCCTGCTGCCCCAAAAAATGGTGTTTAATTTGCACATAAAGAGAGCATGAATCCTTTCAAAAACACCTGAGCTCCTGTAACATCTGTGCAAACAATTATGCAGACAAAGATCAACCTTCTTCAAAGCATGCGCCAAATCTGGAAGCTTTTAGCCTTGTTGCCACCTTGCCTGAGCAAAATCCTTCTTCAAATGGGGGCGCACTTTTCCTCTTGGCTGCAATTCTTTACCTGTGAATTAAATAATTCACCCATATGGCTGCCCATGCTTATATAACCCTCACAATTCTATAATTAATAATTGCCCTAACAATTAAAGGCAATTAATTAATTAAAACTCATGCTCTTCTCTTTTAAAAATAGCATGTTTAAGGACAGCCATCCAATAAATTAAATTAATCCAATTTAATCCTTCACACATCACTTCACTCAAGCTTCACAGTGTGCTTTGACCATAGCCACTGAAAATAGGAATTAATATAATCATTTAATACTTTAAAAAGTATTAATTCCTTCTCAAAAGGGGCTGCATTAAATAAATTAAATTTATTTAATTTTGGAATTCTATTTTTAAATTCCTTATGTCCACTTCTTTTGTTGACTTTTCCACAAGCTTGGGTGCCAAAATTGGGTGAATAAATATTAACAAATATTTATTTAATGCATTATTATTCACCCAAGGTGGGTCGCACTTTTTTGCATAATAGAATTCTATTTTTAAGAATTTCTGACAATGGGATTTTTTACCCTGCAAGGCAGCCCGAAAATCCCATGATCCACTTAAGTGATTTGACTTTGACAATGGGATTATTTACCCTGCAAGGCAGGCACTAAAATCCCATGATTTCACTTAAGTCACTTTCCTTTTATTTTATCATGGGAATTTTTACCCTGCAAGGCAGGCAATAAATTCCCGCCTGCCTGCGGCCTCTAACTTTCCCACTGCAGCTTAAGTGAATTTTATAACACGGGAAAAAGTACCCTGCAAGGCAGGCAATAAAATCCCACCTGCCTGCTGCTTCTATTTTTCCCACTGCAGCTTAAATGAATTTTCTATCACGGGAAAAAGTATCCTGCAAGGCAGGCAATAGAATCCCACCTGCCTGCTGCTTCTATTTTTCCCACTGCAGCTTAAGTGAATTTTATAACACACGGGAAAAAGTACCCTGCTAGGCAAGTATAAAATTCCCATCATGCTTGCGGCTTCTATTTTTCCCATGCACAGCCTTAAATCCTTTGTTTTCCAAAATGCACCCACCCCGCAAGGGCTTTTTCTGCGTACGACTTTGCTTTTTCCTAGTGATCCGGACCTCCGATGGTGACTTCCTCCGGGGATAATGTGCGTATATGTTTTTAGCCGCCTCCAGGCCAAAAATCGGGCTTACCGTAAGAAAGGAATTGTTCTAGAGAAATTTCACAGAAAACGAAACGGGACACCACAAAAACACGAAAAATTGCCAAAAGTTACATATAAAGCCCAAAACTTATTACAAGTTAAAACCCTTCTGGCACATAGGAATAATAACATATTTGCTCATAACAGAGTTAAAACCGAGCGCAAATAGCCTCATACGGGGCTCAAAATAATTAAATACAAATTTCTCGCAGACAAATCCCGACGACAGAATATAACAACTTTGGGCATCTGGGTATTTGGCGAAAAAGGCTAATATGGCTCTTTGGGATTATCTTGACGCAATACAAGAACTTTCAGGCAATAAAAACACAAAACGACCCATTATTTTAAAAGTATGAATTTTTTTCGAATAGGGTAGTCACAGATTTCAGGATGAAATCTGGGTACACCAGTTGGCTCCGTCTGTGGACATCTTTTTCTCTGTCAGAATGACAAAGGGAAAAGATGAGATCCCAGCATCTCTGGTTTCGTATCTTGTCTTTTGGGCACGGGGTCAAGCAAACAAACACAACACAAAAACAAAAACAAAACAAGGAAAAACAAACAAAGTTTTATTTATATACATACAGGTTTTAACTCGCTTTTTCGAGCCTCGAGCAAAGCTTGAGATGCTTTTGCCGTTGAAAGGCAATGGTAACTCAATTCCATCCCGATGGGCAAGGAAGAAAGTGTCCATTCCTGCAGCTCTTTTGATCACAAAGGGCCCTTTCCAGAGTGGATCAAATTTGTTGTGTATGCCCTTCGGTTCATGTCTCTTGTCCCACCAGAGTACCCAATCTCCAATCTTGAACTTCCTTTCTTTGGCCTTCTTGACAAATACTCTAGGCAAGTCCTTATCAACTTCATCTGGTGGTGGCTCATCCTTTCTTCTCTCCGTGACAGGTAAGTCTACATCAACTTGCTCCATTCCCATATTTACCGGCTGTATTTCTGAGGAAGAACCGTATTCCTTCTTCTTCGTCAGGTACTGATCATGCTTGTTGAAAGTTTCCACTAAGGAAACCAAACCCTTGGGTATTTTGTTACCTTTTGGTTGGATCATTCCACTGCTATCACCATAACATGGATCATCTTTTTCTGTGACTGTTTGTCGTGGTGGTGAGTTACTCCCTTCAACATGCAAACATGCAGATGTTTGTTCAGGGACTCTGGGGTGGTAGACCATCTCCACTTTATAGTTTCCTTGTCTGAATATGGACGGTGGTCTATCCGGATTCAATAGTACAGCCGTGACTGCCAAAGAATCTGCCTTGGAGTTTTGATTTATTGGAATGAAGTCAATAGAGAAGGCTGCAAAATCGAATGTGGCAAAAAGCACTTTATCTCTGTAATGCTCCAGCTTATCTCTTTTGACTTGACTTTGCCCTCGAACTTGCTTTACCAAAAGTTCAACATCTCCTTGGGCTTTGAGAAGTTTTACTCCTTTCTTTTTAGCTTGTTCCATTCCTAGAAGCAATGCTTCATACTCCGCCGTATGATTGGTGTTCTCGAACATCAGCTTGTGGGAGTATGGAAATACCTCATGATCTGGAGATATTAGTAGAGCGCCAGCTCCTGATCCAAAAGAACAACATGTGCCTTTAAACTCCAGAGTCCAAACTTTTTTTTCTTTTGTTGTCTCTGGCTCTGGTTGAAATTCTTGTTCTAGTACATCTTTATCCGTTTCCAAGAAATAGACCCCACAGTCAGATTCCTGAAAAAGAATCTGAGATCTAGGATCCTCAGATTTTGTAACCGTGTACTGGACTTCTTTTCCGGCTCTACCTTCTGATTAATCCCTTTGATAGGAATATGAGCGCAGGACCAATCCATCTTTACTTCTCCTCCCAGCTCTTTGCAGAAGTTTCTGCTCAACAACATCCCGTAGGAGACAGGAATATCTACAACTAGAATTGTCATCTTTAATCTTTTGTCAGGAAAAACTGCCAGAACAACTTGTGCATCTTTGATTTGTCCGATTAAAGGGACTTGTCTCTCCATGGAATAACACCTTTTTATGGTCTTCGTCAAGGTAAGCCCAAGAGCATCTGCAACTTTAGCTGGCATGACATTATCAGAAGCACCTGAATCTAAAATGCAATTGCTTAACTTGAAACCATTAAGCAATAGGGAAACATAGAATGGTTCCACTTTTTCAGAAGATGGTGAGGATTTAACAACTGCTGTGTTGTTCGGGGCGGGAGTATCCTTGGGCTTAGGCAAAAGGCCTTTTGATGTACTGGATTGTCCTGGTGATTGCACATATTTGACTAGTGTAGCGAACTGTATAGGCACTTCACATCAACATATAACCATGCAATAAGAGCTGAAAATGCTTCCAAATAATTAATTCAACCATGAAAATATTTATCAATCCAAATTATATCAAAATAAAAGAGAGAGAAAGTGATCACACCCAGCTGCAATTATTTTGATGACAGCAACAATACACCCAAAACCAAGGGCTGGAAATAGCTCATAAATCACTCCAAAATTGCCAACAATGAGAATTGAGTCTCATAAATTATGAGGAAAAAGTTCATAACCTCAAAATGTCCAAGAGTGCCCTAGATGGTACCAAACCCTTCACCAGTGCAATTCACCCAGGGTTAAAAGGAAAGAAACAAACAAGAAATCCTCGTTGAAGCTCACTTGTGACTTCCGGGTGAAGCCACCAATGCACACAAGAGGGTTCTCATCCTCAATAGGTGTTATGGACAGCCACCACTAGTTGCTTTCCCTTGCTTATCATGGTGAATTGTTATTGACTGTTCAAATGAGTCCTTTTGCTGCTCCAAAGGTGCTGTTCGCTTCTGTCCAAACTGCAGATTTTTCCTGTAGGGACTGAACTTTCCAAGTCTAATGAGTTCTTAACAACTCCTTGTAGAGATGGAGGACTAAAGGATTTGACTAGTCCTCTAAGGGGCTCTCCAAGACCTTCAATAAACAACAACACAAGTCTTCTTTCACTGATATCCGGTACCATCATTGCAAGTCTCTGGAAATCTGAAATATACTTGTCCAAGGATCCTTCTTGCTTGAGTTGAGCTAACTCTTTGAAATGCATCTCCGGATCTATTCTATCAAACCTCTTAGTCAAACCTTGACTAAATTCTTCAATGGTGGTGATGGAACCATGCCCTTGTGTGATCAATCCATGATACCACCATTCATGTGCAACTCCCTCCAAATGCAAGGTTGCAAATTTGAGGGCTTCTTCCTCATACATTGGATTCAATGAAAGATATGTATCTAATTTCTGTAACCAAGCTCTAGCTGAACATTTATCTGAACCATCATAAGAAGGAAGAGTTACCTTACCCAACCTTTGTTGTATGTCTCTTCTCGGTGGCTTCGTTGAACTCTTCTATTTTTGTTTGTGCCCTTGCTATTCTTCACTTGACAGAAGTCCCTGAAAGACTATCTCTCTCACTCTAAAACTGAGTGCTACATATTCTTCACCCCATGCCTCTATGTCTTCAACATCGCTAGGAGCATCTACCTCAATTGGTTGTTCCTCTCTTTGAAGAAACTTGGCTCTGAATATTTGAGGTGGAGGCCTGATGGATGTCTTTGTTGGTCTAGATGAGCTTCCTTCACCATTGTTGGTGGCACATTGGTTACCTAATATGTTATGCCCATGTAGAGCCTTTTCGAAGTCCATGATTGAGCTTGTCAATGCATCACACATTTCCCTTTGAGATTCCCTCAACACATGTTGCATTTCTCTTTGGCTTTCCCTTTGAGATTCTCTCAGAGTCTGTTGCAATTCTCTTTGGCTCCTTGTAATCACCTCATGCATGTAACTTAGCTCATCCGTAGGAGGAGCCATCCGATCACGCTAATCCATTGTTTCTTTCTTCGGAGTATTCCTTCTTTGATAGGCTACGAGGTGATTTTCTGGTTGCATTCAGATCTAGTTTCCTCCTTCACATGCTAGGAGAATCACTGCTTCTCGATACCACTGTAATGTTCCCAAAGGGACAAATTTTGACCCTAAACAGAACAACAGTAAATCCGATCTAAAAATAGCAAAGTACAAAACATATGTTTGACAAAATACTGCATATTTGAATTTTATATGAAAAATGCGACTTGCCTAGAAGATTGGAAGCATTCAAAACTGAAGTAATATCATTGTATTCTTTACCAAAACTGATCATAATTTATCATAAAGGCATGAACACTGAAAATATAATTTTTCTATCCAAGAAGAAGACCTTTAATTTTTATTAAAAATTTGCAAAGTAACAATTTACAAACTTAGCTGAAAATGAAGTTTCGTCAACCCAAAAATGATCTTTCTCAGCTGATCTTGGCCTCTAAAAATCTGATCATAATACAGAAAATCAGATTTGATTCAAATCTGCCCTAGATCACGTAGAAACACCGACAAGGTAGGTCACACCACTCCTACAAGAGCTGGATAACAAAATAGAACTCAACAAAAATCTTCTAGCTTCAAATTCTAGCTGGAATCAACACAAATCTGCAACTCTAACCTTGAACACTACTGATCTTCAATGGAAAACACAACAGAAGAAGAGTTTTTGTTCTCCTTCTAAGGCTAAAGAGGGTTTTTCGTCCTCTAAAGCAAAACTACAAAGGGTTTTTCGTCCTTTTAAGTTGAAATGGAAAGCATGCAAGCTATACCAATATTCAGAAAATTATGAGATGTAAAAAGATGTCTCTCTCCATGCATAGCGACTTGCTTTTATAATTTGCCTTGGCCTATTAGCCACCCAAAACAACCAATCAACTCTTTTCTCTTCATTAAATGTTTTCCTCTTCCTTTATTTAATATTTCTTATCCCCTTGCTTTCTATCCCCATATGGGTCGCATTTTTCCTCTAGGGGGAAATAAAAATAAAGCGAATTTTCCTTTTATTCTTTTATTTCGTCGCTAAAGTGCTTATGATAAAATTTTATTATGCACTTTAAAATTAATTAATTAGGACTTAGTTTCCCTTTTTCTCATCCCTTAGCCGTTGGGAAACAATGAATGGGCTAAGGGTCTTCGACATGTTAATTTTGAGAAAGGGATATTTCACTAAGAACACAATACTAAGATTTTAATCAACTATGGTTTGTAAAACCCGAAACCGGAAAGTCCTAATCATCATGCTAGTACATGTAATACCGTGATTTCTAAACTTTACATATAACCACGAGAGAGAAAGACATGCCACCAAAGAAGATATGGCCAATGGAAACCCAAAATGAGACTAAACTTGGCCCTTTTATATATTAGAGGAAGGGCCAACTTATCTACCAACATAAAAGAGCCAATGCAATATCTAACAATGTCCATATAAGAGAAACATAGACTGTGGACTTGGTTGGGTGATCCTGGGGCACAAAGATTGTATCCCAATAACTCTTCTAACACATATGCTTGATGTTTTTGTAGCAATTGTGAGGAAGCTGAAGATACACGGTCAACTAGATCTTTTGGAATGTGGGCAAGGAGCAGAAGAAAACTCTCTAGGTTGAAGAATGGATCTTCTAGGTCTAGTACGAGAAAAAGAGGTAGGTAAATTTCAGATGGAGTAATGTAGGACTAAATGTCAAATGGTTGATATTTTTCTGAAGGCATTGAGTGAGGCCAATTTCATCAAGCTCAAATATATGTTAGGTTTAAGTTGTCATTGAGGGGAGATCTCAGACTAAAGTCAACTTCTTAAGCATCATGCTTCCACAAATAGATATTAAAGGCTGGAGTGGTGGGGGCAGAGGTTATGGCTGTTATAATGCTTATTTATATGCATCCAAATTGTGACCATAGATGCTTTAGGTTAATAGTTTAGCCATGTGGACCCAACAAATATTATCCTTACCTGCTTGTATAGCTTGCAATTGCATCCTAAATTGCAAAGTATATGCTGATAAGATATTTTATAGTAATTGTAAATTTTTATTTTATGTAATGGAATCAAGTTATTTTTTATTAAGGCGGTGGACAGCCCGTTTTCTTTCTATTTTAAGTGATTTATATCAAATGTAGACGCAAGGAAAGCTTGTAGGGCCAATACCCTACATTGCCATGGGACCATCAATTATGACCCCTTATCCCTAGGTAGTCTTGAAATGTCCCTTTTAGGGAAGAATTAGCAAAGTATGAAATTCCTGGAAACCCCTTTGATTGTCACTCAAAATTTATTGAAATTAACTTGAATAAATTATTCAAACATTAATCAACTGAAAAAACACTTGCAAAGATAGAGCCAACACCAAACTGAATTTTATTAATCAATGTGCAGGCTGGAATTAATTAATTTCCAGCAGACCATACAAATGCAAAAATCAATCAAAACCATGAACCAACTGATCAACTATGGCTGAATCAAGCTTGTAATCACCTTAGACGAGCTTCCCAACTCACAAAATGCAAGCAAAGTACAGAATTCACCCTCAAAGGGTGGCATTAGCTTGTGCTAGGGTGACGTCAGCCCTCAAATCAGGTCTAGGTTGTTGCGCCAGTCCTCCAAACTGCCCCTTTTGCCTTCAAACCTGCTGCGCCAGCCTTGGGAAAGTTCCCTAGCTGGAATGAACTGCCCTTAATTCCAATGTGGCTCCCATGTGATGATGCCCTAGCTCTGATATGCCCAAGTGTGACTCTGTGTGAAGCCACCAGCAAAATATGAGGGTTTTTGTCCCCAAATTCTGATCACAATGAGGGTTTTCGTCCTCAAGTGATGGATGCTAAGAGGGTTTCCATCCTCAATAGCTGAAAGTAGAAGCACAAGTGCTCGACTTCATAAAATCAAGATGATAGATGTCCACAAATGAACCCCTCCATCTTCTTTTATATCCTTCCCTTTCTTTTAATTTCTAATTAAGTGTCGGCCCACTTAAATTAGAAAAGTACTCTTATTTTAAAATTAAAACATAAGTGGCCGACATAAAGTTACTTTTTGGTTCACTTAGTTTTAATCTTACCATGTTCCCTTTTCCTTCATCCCATAAGCCTGTGGGAACCAATAAATAGGCTAAGGATCTTCATTCTGCTTGAACTTTAAAAAGGGGACATTTCAAGTCTCATGTGGATTGTGGCGATTGATGGTGATGGTTGACGAGGTGGTGGGGATGGGGTTTTCAGTTTGCTATGATTAATGAACCGGCTTGACCTTGGGTAGCTAGCTGCATTAGCTACAAAATTCTCTATTTTTGGTTATGACCCTAGATAAGTGACAATATTCCTTACAATGCTCTGCATCAAATATTTGCAGGGACACACTTTGGATAATCCTCTTCATCTTAAATTTGGTGCAATGTTTACTTTTCCACAAGGGTACAATTTTCCATAATAATTTTCTATTATTCTTGTTTTATTTTTACAAATTATTATTTTTAGAAGCAAGCGCTTTAAAATTAAATTTCGTATTATTGCTAATTAAGTTATAGAACTGTCATTAAACTTGTATGTTGCAATAAGCAACACATGGACCGACTCTAGAATATGTTGCAATAAGCACATCTAGTAAAGTGACAATGGTGTTTTCAAGGCATAATCGACATACTTGTAGGGACATGCACTCTGGATTATCTTCTTCTTCTTGTTTCAGCTCAAAGTTTACTTTTCTACAATGTACATTTTTCCATGAAGCTGGTGTATTATTCTTTACTTTTTTTTTTGCAAATTATTATTATTATTTATTTTGAACTGATGCTTCATATATTAACACAAAAAATATTTACACTGAAGGTTGTAGGAAAAATGAACTATACAAAAAAGATACAAAGAGATTTACAACTTAGTCCGTAAGGCGACATGCACAGTGATGAAATCAAATAATCACCAGCAGTAAACTTTTTTGCAAATTATTCTTGCTAGAAGCAAGTGCTATAAAAACATTTTTTAGCCATAGGATCGGCATTAGAATTGTATATTGCAATAAGCAACACAAAGTGATGCAAGAGCATATGGGTTCACAAGCTATCCTACCTTACCAAAAACATTTAGCATAGCAATGGAAAGTTTTGTGCAGCCCCATGCTAGCTCACACTTGTGTACAATATTTTTGTTAGTGTTAAGAAAGACTACATACAACCTTCAAAAATGACTAAAGTCCTTTGCAGCAAATGTTGAGCTTCAGGACAGAGCTCTGCAGGAAGATGTTGTGCAACCTATTGCAAAGAACATATTGAGAGCTCATGCGCACGATGTGTTTTATTTTCCCTTGCCTGCGATGATGAGCTGTCACCCGGGTTACGTGTCATTCGATCCATTTTCTTCACAACTGAATTAACTGGAAATCATTGTGCGTCAGATCCATCAGTAATGCCCCCTGTGAGTGATTACCTATTTACCGTTTCATCCCCATCAATGGTGATCTGATATGAAAAAGGGTTTCTTTACAAATGTATCTTTACTGATGTATGCAAGCTATTTTAAGAAATTGTGGTTTAAAGAATGCAATTCACACCTAAAAAGTCCATTCCTAAATAAACTACTTCCAAGAAATGCTAATACATCAAGATAAGACTATCTCCAAAGAAGAGAAAAACACGAAGCATTTGCAAAACAATAAACTCAAACCTCTCCCATGAAGATTTTGGTTTCGTCTTAGATTGTTTTGTGGATATCTTTGTGAACCGAGTGCAAGCCACGAGCGGTTGATTAAAGAGGGGAGCTTGGTGAAGCAAGAGGTCTCTTCAAAATGGCCAAAGCCATGTTTGGATCTCCTCTCTCCACTTCAACCAAGGGTTTTCTCACTTTTTGCCTTAAACTCTTTTGCAACAGCGTAGCATGACATGTAGGAATATGTGATATCCCGTTAGGGCAAAAATAAAAGAAATCTGGATTTTTCAACGAACCCAAATAATAAAAAAATAGCAATCTGATTTCCTTCATTTTATTACAGCAGGCCTTTAAAACAAAAATACCCAATTGCTGGAAAACATTGATAAACCCTTTGAATATATAGATTTGAGTGCAAAGATCAAATATACATCAAAAACAGTTTTTTTTATTTTATATTCTTAGGCTAGAAATTAATAAAAGTACAGCTGACTGTATATAGGAAAATAATGCCAAAATGCTGGTCCAGCTGACTGAAGATGGTGTTTGGGCAGAATCTGGCTATTTGCAAGTAACAAAAACTATTCCCAGTTGTACCACACATTGCAGGCACCAATGGTGACATCAGCCCCTAGGAGGGTGACATCAGCCCTTAGGATGGCTCCAAATGAGGGTAAAGTCCTTCCCTAATTCTAAATATCTGATCTGCAAAATGGATCCAAGATGATGCCCTAGCTGTAAATTCTGAAAATCTGATTTGCAATGTGCCCTAGCTGATGAATCTGATCTGAAACTGGAAATATTTTTCTAGATGCACAAAAATGTAACTCCTAAATGGAGTTATCCCTGAAGATAGGAGGGTTTTCGTCCTCAAATCTGTTTGCACTGGAGGGTTTTTGTCCTCAATTGCGGAAGTTGGAGAAGCAGCTCGAAAGCTCAATGCAAAATTGGATAATGGCAACAAGATGCCCAAAAAGACCTCCATCGACCCTCTTTTATGAATTTTCATAGCACACTTTGTAATGTCCCCTTTTCTAAAATAAAATAATTAATAATATTTTAAGTTGGGCCCGGTCAATTCTCCATTTTAGGGGCAACTTAATATTATTATTAATATAAAGGTATTTTTAATACTCATTTCTTTTGTCGGCAAAAAGGATAAAAAATAAAAGGAGATGGAATGGGAAAAAGAAAAGAAAAAGAAACTTATATTTTCATAAAGAGGTCGGTCTTTGGAGTGCATGCTTGAAGATAAAGGAGAAACATATCTCCCAAGGAGGTCGGTCCTCATGGGGATCATGTTTTAGAGATTTGGCACCACATATGAGCTATATAAGGGGTTCGCTTGGCTCATTTGGGCATCATCATCTTGTCTAAAAATAACTTTGCATGGTTTTTGGGCTGATTGCTCAATTACTTCCACTTAAGGGAAAAAATCCTTTGGTGTGGCTAACAAGGAGGACGAAATCCTTCCTTGCTTGATTAAAGAACGAAAACTCTTCAATTTGTTGGGGATTCTCCATTCCGGGGTTTCCAAAGTGCTTCAAGAAGATTGATGTTGCAGATTTTCAGCGAGGGTTTGATGAAAGAAGAGCTTCCAGGTTTCGATCGCCATTTTTGGGCCCTCTCCCAGGGTGGTGACTTGCTTGGAGGTGAAGTTGGGTTGCCTTCTAGGGATCATTTCTTCATTTGAAGTTGATATTCGTAATCCTCATAATTTTAGAGGCTGATTGCACACTTTCATGAGATTTTTTGGGGCTCGGAATTTCCATTTCCAGCCATCTGTGATTCTACTGTCATGATTTTAATTACTACCGTATAGAATTTCCAAATTTGCATATACTTTGGAGTGCTTTTGCTTGGTGTTTGTTCCATTTGTTGAGTATGATATTTTGGAGAATTTATACATCAATTTTCAGCTTGTTTGGATGGTGTTTGATGCCCTAAAAGTGCAAATTCAGTTCACTGCTAGGGTTTATAATAATTTTCAGTTGGCTGTCATAAAATTCAGTTTACTTCCAATTGGGGTTTGTGCTATTTCCTTTGTTTTTAGTTTCAACACGAAAGGGGACATTACACATTTTTCGAAAAAGGTTCCCAAGTGGGACGTCCCATGTCTAATTTGGCATTTGACTTTGCTTTATTGACAAGTTACTTTAATTTTAATGAAAAGACAAGTTGCTTTTATAAAATAATATAAAGTTACTTTTGGCAACTCAAGTCACTTTAATAAAATAAAATATTTCCTCATGCGACACCTTTTTCACCTACGTAAAATAAAATAGGCTAAGGGTTTCCTCCGGATTAAATTCGAAGGGGGACATAACAAAAAGGTGTGTCTTGGGAAGGGTGCACTAGGTTGCTTTTATAGCTTTCCTTTTTGGGAAATGTGCAACTTGCAGTGAATGTGGGAATTGGATATGTCGGATTAGAAGTGATAAAACAAGATTAAGAGTAATTAATAAAAATTAATACTCCATGGGAAATAGAGGGGTGAAAAGAGGGCTTAATTAATCAAATGAGGATAAATTAATATCTATTTTAGCTTGTAGAAGCTATTTGGAGGATTTTTAGAGGAAATTAGTGTATTTTAGAGATATTTGAGAGCGGGATTTAATTAATGGGAGATCACTAATTAAATAAAAAGGCAAAAAAACTAATTAGTTAATAATAGGTCATTAATTAATTAAAAGGGGATTTTAATTAACGAAACAATGTTAATTAGTATCAAAGAGGAGAAAATTAGTTAATTAACAGAGAGTCATTAATTAATTAGCAATGATGGAAATTAGTGCCATTTGTGCAATTTATACTTAAAATTGCAAGGCAAAATTTAGGTCTCTACAATTGAAAAGGGATCTTTACTTTCTCTTGATGACAGCTATAAATAGAAGGGTCAAAGATCTTGCTAAACAGCCAAAGGGAATGAGAACCTAAGTTTGGGTAGCAAAGAGTGGAGAAGCTGGACATTATGCATTTGAATGTCTACATGCACAACAAAATAGTGGGGGAAGGAGGAATGATGCTCACAACTATGTTGTGCATGCATAAATGAAGAATATTGTGCCAGTTAATTACACATAAGAGCCAGATTATGGAGAAAGCTCTCATGATGAAGAGAGTATTGTTAAAGCTAGCTAAAGTAGAGAATGCACCTGCACAAAGGAGAAAACTTTTCAGAACCATTTTTAAGTCTAGAGATATGTGTTGTAGAGTTATTATTGATAGTGGTGGCACTGACAATCTTGTTTTTAGTGATGATTAAGAAGCTTGGTTTGAAGAGGGTGTGCACTCAAATCTATATATGGTGTCTTGGTTATTGAAGGGATATCAATTGCTAGTAAAAGCAATGTAAGGTATGCTTCAGTTGGTGCATACAAAGATGAAGTCTTATGTGATATACTGCCCATGGACATATGCCATGTGTTATTGGTTGACCTTGGCAGTTTGATAGGTAGACACTACTTGATGGTCGTGCCAATATGTGCACCTTGGTCAAAGAGGGTAAGCAATATTCTCTCGAATCTCTTGCAAGATGCAAGTATAGAAATGGACAAGAGTTTTTCTAGAAGAGGGACGAAAGCCTCGTAATTATATTGATATGCAATCAAAATCAAAATACAATAGTGAAGGCTGCAATATTTATAGATATTGCACAACTAGATACAAACAAATATGTAGTTGCAACTGTGCAACAATAAACCTAGTTACAGTAGCTTCCAAAATACATTCGGGAAGGACAACAAATGTAATACAAACAAATACAGTTTTGAAACAACATAACAATTAAATAAACTACTTAGTTACCTAAGTAACCAACTATTTACCATAGTCACTACAATGCATGATTACTTTGTAAACTAAGTTTACCTAACATTCCCCCCCTTAATTTTGCATTGTCTCAAGATATGAAGAGAGGAACTCTCTGAACAACTTGAACTTGTCACGTGCAAGTGACTTTGTGAAGATATCTGCTCGTTGTTTAGTTGTTGGGCAAAATTGAAGTTGTATGTTGTGTTTCAAGACATGCTTGCGTATGAAATGACCTGTACCTTGATGTGCTTTGTTCTTTAGTTAAACACTGGATTACGAACAAGTTTGAGAACACCTTCATTGTCTACATACATGGTGGTAGGTTTTTCCTGTCGTACTCCAAGTCCTTCCAGTATGCGACGTATTCATATCGCTTCGTAGACAGCTCTACCCGCAACACCATATTCGGCTTTTGTAGAAGAGCGAGAAACAAAGTTTTGTTTCTTGGTCTAGATCCCAAAAAGAATACAAATCCATAAGTGGATTTTTGTCATCAATGTTACTTGCATGATCTGAATCCGAATATCCAGTTAAGAAGTTATCGTTCTTCTTGTACTCTAGACCAAGATCCATTGTACCCTTGAGATATCTCAAGATCCGCCTTGCTGCCTTCCAATGACAAAATATGGGTTCTACATGAATGGTGATAGATAGCTCACTGCAAAGCTGATATTTGGTCTAGTATATGTTAGGTAAATGAGACTCCCAATCAACTGTCGATAAAGAGTTGCATTTACCACAGGAGATGGATCTGAATGAGATAACTGCAGTCTCGTCTCCATAGGTGTAGCAATAGGTGTGCAATCCATCATCCTGAATTTCTCGAGCGTTGTCTTGGTATACTTCAATTGAGAAACAAAGATGTGATTCTCCTTCTTCCGTAATTCCAATCCAAGATAATAGTGCATGAGCTCGAGATCTGTCATGTCCAACGATTGATTACGATCTTTCTTCGTTGCATCGATCATCTTCAATAAAATGCTAGTGATGACTAGATTGTCGACATAGACAACAATAATCACAATCTCCCCTTGCTTTTTGAGGTAGAGATTGGGATCATATGGATTTCTGACGAATCCATGCTGAACGAGATGGTCATCAATTTTGATGTACCAAGCCCGGATTGCCTATTTAAGGCCATATATAGATTTTCCAGTCTGCATACCTTTGTTTCTTCTCCAAGTACAACATAATCCTCAGGTTGAGTCATGTAGACTTCTTCTTATAGATCTCCGTTTAGAAAGGCACTTTTCACGTCCATTTGATGGACATTTCAACCAAACTGAGCAGCTAGAGCAAAGATCATCTGATCGTTTTGATCTTAGCTGTGGGAGCAAATGTCTCCTCATAGTCTATACCTTCCCTTTTGTGTGTATACCCTTTCTTTACTGAGTCTTGCTTTATACTTGTCTATTGTCCCATCTGCTTTGTACTTTGTTTTGAATATCCATCTACAACCAATGGGTTTCTTCCATGGTGGAAGATCGAAAAAGCCTGCCAGTGTTGCTTTTCATCATGATGTGATATTCAAGCATCCATGGCATATTTCCAAGATTTGATTTGTAGGGCTTCTGGATAGTAGGCGGCTCAACAAATTCAACAACTCTGCTCATCAAAGCAAAGTTTACTTTTTCTCGTGCTTTCTTTGTGAGTCCATGGTCAGTGGTGGATATATCCGGTGGACCATCCAATTTTGCATCTCGTATCATATTAGTATACCACTTGGGCATACGATGTACTACTCCCGTGGGTTGTGGTCTTGTCGATCATCACCATCATCCCCATCATCACCGTCATCATCAGTGGGAACATCAGCTTCTGTTTCCACATGTGAAATATCTACATTAGGTGAGTTTGGAGGAGTCTCAGCTTCCTTCTTCTCAAAGAACTCAACATCTCTCTTTGGTGTAGACTTTTTGGTCTTAGGATCCATCAATCTGTACCCAAGAGCCTTTTCACTGTAGCCAATGAAGATGAATTTTTGTGACTTCGTATCCAACTTCTTTTTGTTTTGCTTGGGTATGTGCATGTTGGCTTTGCACCCAAATACTTTGAGGTGTGCAACGGATGGCTTCCACTTTGACCATGCTTCATGTGGTGTTACTCCATCAAGAGCAACTGTGGGCACTCTATTCAACAAATATACTGATGTCTTTGTTGCTTCTGCCCAAAATGTGTCCTTACTCAGAATCATCGATCATGCAACGCACCATTTCCATGATAGTATGGTTTCTTCTCTCAACAACACCATTCTGCTGCGGTGTGTGTGGAGGAGGCATTTGTCGATGAATCCGTGAGCTTAAAGGTAGGCTTTGAACTCATTACTGGTGAATTCCCCCTCGATCTGAGCGGAGAGATCTGATATGACAACAGTCTCGTTCTCTACAACCACTTTGAACTTTTTGAAGTTCTCAAAAGCTTCACTTTTCTTACGAAGACAAAATATCCACATTTTTCTTGAATAATCATCAACATAGCATGAAATACTGAAATCCAAAATGACTAGGTTGCATCGGACCGCAAAGATCGATATGAACCAGATCAAGCTTACTTGAAGCTCGATAAGTACTCTTCTGGAATGAAGCTCTGTGTTGTTTACTGTTAGGCAGTGAGGACACTTATCTGTATCCTTCTAGAGAGATGGCAAGCCTCTCACCATGTTATACCGGCAAAGTGTTTGAGATATTTGAAACTAATGTGACCAAGTCTCTAATGCCACAACTGTGCAGAGGAAGAATTCTTAGCCACAAGTGCTGATCATCCCTATGGACAAAGTTAAGTTGGAACATATGTCCCACATTGGAGGCTTTTTGCAACAATTTTGAGCCTCTTGATTTGTCTCGAATCAAACACACTTTCTTACGAATGACTATCAAATTCAATCTTCATATTATGATCTAGAAGTTGACTCATTGATAGTAGATTCTTTGTTAACCTAGGGACATATAATACATCTGATAGTCTACAATTCCGTGAACCAAGAGGTAGAGAAATGTTCCCAATACCTTATATTGTGTAAGAAGAATCATCACCTAACGAAACATGGTTTTCGAAGGTGTGTCCCTCATGGTGATAAACTAGTCTCTGTGCCTGGTCATGTGTTGAGTGGCTCCCAAATCAACATACCAAACAACACTAGATGACATGGATGGTTCACTGGAATGAGCAATGTATAAGAAGTCCTCATTTTTGAATGATCTTCTTGCTCAACTATATTACCTTGTTGATGGGGTTTTCTTTCGCCAGTTCCCCTTCTTCTGCCCTTGATTGTAGTGTGATTGTCCCTTATGAGATTGTTGATTTTGAGGTCTAGAATTACTTGATGAACCTTTCTTATATGTATTGTACCAACAATCTTTCACATCATGTCCTCTGTTGCAGATAGGACATTTCTTCTTTTGCTTGTTCCCCTTGTTGATGTTGTTTTTGGGACTTTTGAGAAGAATGAGATTTTGCTTTTCCTTTTCCTTTTTGATGAGAAGATAGTGCCTACTCCTCTTCATCATCTTTATTGTACATTGCTTCTTCTTGTTGCAGTAGATTCACTAACTTGTCAAAAGTAACTATCTGATCGACAAGTTTAGTGTTGTCACAAAAATGCGGTAAGGAGGGAGTTCTCTCAGAACAATGGGAATGAGAGTTGTATCAATGACCTCCTCTCCTAGGGCTAGAAGTGAAGCCCTCAATTCTGCAACTCTTCGCAAAAAAGCTTCTACTTTCTCATTTGGTTTGAATTTCGAGTGTGTAACTGACTCTGCAAATTCAATATTGTGTTCTTGTTTTTGGCCTCGTACACGGTGCTCAACTTATCCCACGCTTCTTTGGCTGTTTTGGCATCTTGAATGTGGGGTTGCACATCGTCGGACACTGCGAACAAGATTATGACTTTGGCCTTTGATTGGCCTTGTCAAATTGTCTCTGTTGGCTGCATCATCTGGTGATCTAGTTGTGAGAACCATTCACAATAAGCCATATCTCTTCAAACTCAAGTTGTGTTCTGATCTTAGTCTTCCATGCAACATAATTATCTCCTCTTAGGAGTGTGAGTCTAGAAGAAAGAACTTAGGGGCATTGGTGCCCATTTTTTGAATTCACTGACAAAGGGTAAGGCTCTTATCACTCTAGGTATAAGGTCTCCCAATCTATATACCGTCAATCCGATATACTAAACCTTTCTATATATGCGCCCTTTCGATATACTTGTCGAGTACGTGGAAGAAGCTCACCCTTTTGATATACCTAGCGGTATGTGAAAGAGGCGTTAATGTACGTGAAAGAATTTGATACGTGGTACCAAGACAATATTGAAAGGGGTTTGTGTGATTATTGACACCGGCTCAAAGAAATATCCTCATACGCACGCGTAACTTCACTATATACTCGGATAATTTCAGTGTCTGGATTTATGTCGTGCAATCATTCACAGACGGATGAGATGGCTCAAAGTGTGTGCATTGTGTCCTTATTACTCCCGTCGATTTATAGGGATGATGCCCAGACATGACGTTGTTGTAACTATATTAGGCGTTAAGTGCAGTAGTAGTCGCGACAACTTTACCCGTAAGCGCTTCGAGAGGAGGCACTTTGTATATACCAAACGCTATGAAAGAGATCCGAAGATCTCGTGAGTGTTACATGACCAAATTTTACTTGATTTTATTTTTCAAATCTCTGCCAGTTTTTATCAGTTACAATGTTTGTGGTTGAATATGACAACCTGCAAATTAGTACAATCCACTGAAATATACACTGAAAATATACAATTACATCCAATATGCAGAAAAATTGAATGACAAGCAATTTTTTTGGTTTTGCGAGGCCTTGGTGACCTCCAGAGCTCAATATGGCTCACTATGCAAAAAAAAAGCTAAAAATGCAGTTTTTGATATTCCCCCTTTGCAAAAGTTGCTTAGAATAATTTTTAAGTGAAATTAGGAGAATTTTTTTCTTTAACCCCAAATTAGGGTTTTTCTCGCTAAATATGGGTGAGGTTTTAGTAGTAATTAGTGTGTTTAGCAGAGTTTTCTGCTGCTAAGGTTGGTGGCTACCGCTAAATTATCCTCCAAATTTTAAAACACAATATGCATAGGCTTGTAATGTGGGTCGAATTCTAGACTTTCCCACACAAAAAGTCTTGCCACCTCCCCACTAGCCACTTGGTAGCTTATAGCGCATATAATATGAATTGGAGAAACATATATTTAAACACTATTTAAAAGTGCTTACCTTTCAAGACATTGATGTGGTTGCTTTGTTGGATGGCCACGTGGCAATGTTATGGTGCGCGGTTCAGTATCCGCTTGAGGCAGATCGAGTAGGGAAAGCTTTTTCAAAGCTTATTTTTGTTTGCCGTTTTCATTGTTTGTGTGTTTGCTCACAG
This sequence comes from Taxus wallichiana var. yunnanensis, assembly GCA_018340775.1. Classification (NCBI taxonomy): domain Eukaryota; kingdom Viridiplantae; phylum Streptophyta; class Pinopsida; order Cupressales; family Taxaceae; genus Taxus; species Taxus wallichiana. The sequence continues at coordinate 194,443,637 of CM031239.1, forward strand.
TGTCTCCGCCACTTTGAATGGCTCGTTCGACTTGTTTGTGTTTGTAGGGTGATTTGTTTGGCGTCGACGAATACCTTAGCTCGGCCCTTCAAACGAACTCGGCCAAATCGAACTTGGTCAACACAAAGTGCACTTTGCCGTTGGTTTAAAATGCTAGGTAGGGTCTCGATAGATGGCTCGATCCACCAATGAATGGCTTTGCTATGTGAACAAAAGCTTGGTGGAGCACAACTCAACTTGCCTATGGATAGACAACTCGTCTCTAACCAATGTAGCTCGGTCACAATGCGCAGAACTCGCCCACAACGCAACCTCCGCCGGCTCGGTGTAGAGCTCGGTGCAGAGTCCAGCTCGCCGTTTGGCTTGCTTTCAGAGCTATGTGCGAGCTCGGTCACGATCCCCTCTAGAGCTTGCTAAAATAGCAGAGACTAAAGTATCCACTAATTGTAGTGGAGAAACCCCTAATGGGGAAAATATATATATATATATTGTTTTAAATTTCTAAATTTGATTTTATTTTTAGAACTAGAATGGCTCCGGAAGCAAATTTTGCTTTCCAAACACTTGGAACTTAATAAGAGAGATGGAAGCCTTGTAATTATATTGATATGCAATCAAAATCAAAATACAATAGTGAATGTTGCAATATTTATAGATATTGCACTACCGAGATACAAACAAATATGTAGTTGTAACTATGCAACAATAAACCTAGTTACAGTAGCTTCCAAAACACATCCGGTAAGCACAACAAATGTAATACTAACAAATACAGTTTTGAAACAATATAACAATTAAATAAACTACTTAGTTACCTAAGTAACCAACTAATTACCATAGTAACTACAATGCATAATTACTATGTAAACTAAGCTTACCTAACAATTTTGAAGTGTTGCTGATTTCAAGAAAGAAATTCCTAGATGAGATGAGGAGGAGATTGACTGCTATGCGTTCATTCCAAAGTCTGCGCATATAAAGAATGCAAGAAAAGTGAAAGTATTTCCACATGAAGTGAAGGAGATGTTGAATGAGTATGCGGATATCATGTCAAATAATATGATGGGCTGTAATGTCCCCTTTTTCGAATTGAGGGCCTAAAATGGACTTCTTGCCATTCCCTTTCCGTGGCAAGGAAGCATGATTGAACAAGGGAAGGAATTGCATTTCATTTCAGTTTTCTTTATTTAGATTTAATGTTTTCTTTTAGTGTTTCCCTTTATGAGTCAGTCTGTGTTGGGAGAGTCATAAAAGCAAATTAAAAGACAAAAGAAGCTTAAAGAGGTCGGTCCACTTCTAATTGGATTTTGGCGCCAAGGGAAGGATATAAAAGGGACTTAAGGACTTCATTTGCACCCATCTTTTCGTGCATTTTTCATATACAATTGGTTTGTTGGGGTATTTGCTCACTACCTTTACACTTAAGGACGAAAACCCTCTTGTGTGGCATCGAAGGAAGACAAAAACCTTCCTTGTGGCTTGGTAGAGGACGAAAACCCTCCATTTTGAGTTGGAGACATCAAGAAGGATTGCAAAGGCTTTACATCATTTTTGGATCTCTTCCCTAGGAGAGCGACTAGGGTTTGAAGTTGGTTTGGTGCTTTCTAGGGCACAAATTTCAAATCTGATTTATATTTTGAATCTCCATATTTTATAAGGCCGTAATTTGAACTTTGGTGAATTTTGGTGGAGATTTACTATTTTTCCTAGCCCTCGGTTTGGCGGGATTGCTGCTGTTATAAATAATTAATTTCCGCTGTGCTAATAAGATATTTCTTCAATCTTTTGATGTATTTGTGATGTATAAAGTGGCTAGATAAATTATTTTGTGGCATTCTACATTGATTTGCATAGTGAAAAGTGGATTCGAATCTCATAGGCAGTTTGCTGCCCTAGGAGACTGCTGATTTTGAATTGGTTAATCATTCTAAGTTATTCTTAGCTACTTTCAGATTGTTGTGTGTGTACTTGAAGGTGTTTTCAGATCAGATTTATTGGGGATAGTTGGTAAACCCCTTTTCTCCATTTTCAGCCCTAAAAGGGACATTACATGGGTTGCCAATGCACAATATTAGGATGACAAGGCTGCACATAGGATGACACCTATGGAGAATGAGGAACTGAAGAAGTAAGTCCAAGAAGTGCTTGAGAAAGGGTTGATTAAAGATTCTCTTAGCCCGTGCGTAGTTTTGTAGTATTAGAGTCAAAGAGAGGAGATGAGTGGAGGATGTGCACAGATTTCCATTTCCGAACATTGATGATTTGATAGATTGTTTAAGTGGAGTGCATTACTTCACAAAGATTAATTTGGAGAGTGTGTATAACTAGAATAGGATAAGAGAGGGTGATGAATGGAAGATTGCTTTGAAAATGTAGGATGCATTGTATAAGTGGTTGGTTATGCCATTTGGGCGAACACACTCATCGAGCACATTCATGAGGCTCATGAACGAAGTGTTGAAGCCATTTACGGGCAAGTTTGTTATTGTGTGCTTGGATGACATTTTGATCTTTAGTAGAACATGAGAGACCACATGGATTGTTTGCGAAGAAGAGTGATACTGCGTCCGCGCATAAAGAAGCTATGGGTAAACTTGAAGAAGGGAGCTTCATGAAGAGGGAGTTCTGTATGCACTGGGATTTGTGATATCTCATGAAGGCTTAAAGATGGATCCTAAGAAGTTGTGAGTTATCGTTGAATGGCTAGCACGAAGAAGTGAATTTGAAGCGTGAAGTTTCCATGGATTGGCGAACTTCTATAGGAAGTTCATAAGAGACTTCAACATGATATTGCGCACCAATCACGTGGACTCGGATGTAAAGTACAAATTTTAGAAGTCAAGAAGAAAGTCCTTGAGCAACCAAAGTGTTGGCTTTTCTTGATTTCAATAAGGTATTTCAGGTTGATTGTAATGCGATTGGAACAATCATTGGAGCTATTATGAATTAAGAAGGTAGACACATTGGCAATTTTAACGAGAAATTGAATGACACATGCAAAAAGTATTCAGTTTATGAGTAGGAGTCTTACACCATAGTGCAAGCTCAGAAAAAGTGGAGGCATTACGTGTTTCCCAAGGAGTTTGTGTTGTACGTAGTCCATTGAAAAAACAATTCATAAATAGTCAAGGTAAGTTGAACTAGAGACATATGAAGTGGGTTGAACTCTTCATTTGTCTTAAAGTATAGGAGTGGGGAGTCAAATAGAGTTGCAAACACATTGAGTAAAAAAATGTGTCGTATTGATTGAGATGCATGTGGGAGCTGCGGGGTTTGATTCTATGGAAGAGCTCTACGTAGGAGATAAAAAAGCTTGGGGAGCATGTGCAAAACCAATGAGCACCAACCACACACCTTGGTTAGATTACTTCTTACAAGAAGGGTGGTTGTTCAAGGCATGCGGTTGTGCATACCGGAGGATCTATGTTGGAGAACTGAGTTCAAGAGAATCATAGTGGAGGTTTAGTTGGTTGCTTTGGATTTGATAAGACCTTTGGCACAACTAAGGTATTTTTGGCCACACATGGCTACGAATGTATGTAAATTCATACGGGGCTACAGATTTTGCCTATTGGCAAAGGGAAAGAGTCAAAATGCAGGGTTATACCAATGACTCCCAGTTTTAGGCAAGCCATGGGAACATTTGAGTATGGATTTTGTTATCAGTTTTCCTAGAACACAAAAGCGTCATGGTTTTATTTTTGTTGTGGTAGACAGATTTTCCAAAAATGACTCATTTTATTGTTTGTAAAGAGACTAATGATGTTATGCACATAGCTAACTTGTTTTTGAGGGGAATTGTGAGATTACATGGAATGTTGCATAATATTATGTCTAACATAAACCAAATTTGTTGGACATTTTTGGAGGACATTATGGAAGAATTGGAACATTGAGTTGCAGTTCCAATTCTGCATATCATCTATAGATGGATGGTTAGTGGGAGGTGGTTAACAGGATCCCGCATAACCATGTTGCGATGTATAGTTGGGCAGAAGCTAGGGATGTGGGATCTGTCCTTGTGCAAGTAGGGTTCACATACAACAAATATGTGAATGGGAGCATTAGGAAGACACTTTTCTAGGTAGTTTATGGGCTAAGTCCAAGGGGTTTCACATGATTGTGTGAAATTGAAATCAATGAAGATAAATGGAAAAATGCATAAACAGAGGATTTCGTGGACTATACGATAGATGTGCACCAACAAGTGCACACACAACTAGAGAAGAGAAATACGCAATACAAACACATCACAAATTTGAGGAGAGAGCAAGAGTTTTAGGTTAGACATGGTCTTTGCGCACCTATACAAATAAAGGTTCCCAACAGGAACTTATGATAAGCTGAAGTGGGAGGAGGTTGGATCGTGTAAGGTATTGCGGAAGTCTACATCCAACGCATACAAGGTAGAGCTACTTGAAGGGATAGTATCTCCTATCTTTAATATTGCGGATTTGTACCCGTATGAGGGATAAAGAAGTGGAGAAATTGGGAACCCGGAAGTGGATTGGAGGCACCAAGTCCAACTTCCTAAACAAGTACGCAAAGAAATTGCAGAAATACTTGCCCCTAAAGTTAGGAAAACAACTCGCAGAAAGGAATACACATAATATACATGATGAAATGGAAAGACATAGAAGTTGAAGATTCAATGTGGTTTAGCACAACCAAAATTGCTAAACTTGGTCGATCCATTGAATACCTCGTGGAATTGGTTTCATGATTTCTTCTTACTCGGCTTGTATGATGCAGGAGCATCTGGGTTCACAAGGTATCCTACATCACCAAAAACCTTACCATGGCTCTATGAAGCTTTGTGCAGCCCTAAGCTAGCCTGCGCAACTTGTGTTCATTGTCTTTCTTATTGTGGGAATAAGAAAGGCATTACACAACCTATAGGAATGACTGAAGTCCTAAGCAGCCAAATGTTGAGTTTCTTTGGATGGAGCTTTTTGCGGGACTACCTTGTGCAAGCTCTTGCGCAAAACATATTGAGAGCTTGTGCACAACTCTCCACACCATCTATTTTGTCTAGGCTTGCTTGTGATGATGAATTGTTTCTTGAGGTATGTGTTATCTGATCTGTTTTCTCCACAACTGAGTTCTCTGGAAATTGGAGAGTGCCAAATCCAACAGTGACACCCTCATGAGTGATTACCTGTTTAGTGATTCATCCCCATCAATGGTGATGAAATATGGAAAGTGTATCTTTATTAAAAAGATAACTTTTCTTTTCACCTGACGATGGCTATAAAATAGATTGGTCGAAAATACTGAGAAGCAGCCCGTGGAACGAGAAAGAAGCTAAGTCTGAGTTGCAAAGAGCAGGAATTTGAGTACGAGCTCCATTTAAAAGGGCTCAAGTTTGGCTCAGCAGAGTCTTGCATGTTTGTATGTCTAGTTAGGATCTAGAGTCCTAGGATTGCATCCCATTGTGGATGTTGCAGTCTTTCTTTCAAGACTGTAATAAGATTGTAATGTGTTGTGCCTTTGCCTGTAATTTTCCTCATTGATTAATATAAGAAACTTATTGTTCTTTACAAGTTGTGTATAGGCCTTTGGATGTGGAAGGTCATCCTTGTGTAAATCTGTGGGTTGCGTGGTCTAAGACGGTCCTTCATTGGACCAGCTAACTGTGATCGCATCACATAAACCTACTTTAGCATGTGCAGTTTTAGCCATAATCTATAAAATTGAGTATCATCATGACCACAAGAACCATAACTAAATTATATATTAAAAAAGATTCATTAATGCTTTAATGCATAGTCATCATTATAACATATAAATTATAAATTGTACTAAAGAAAAATAAAGAAATTTACCTTGGAGATAAAACAAGGTAGAGTTGTAATAACCAACACATGGACCTACCCTTGGACATGTAGCAGCCATTTATTAAATTAATATAAAAATTCTATGTTGTAGTTAATCCACACATGGACCCATTCTTGAATGTGTAGTCTTAGACACTATCTATGTAGCTGCCATTTATAAAATTGACATTAAAGTTGTTTGTTTTATGACCAAAACATGGACCTGTTCTTGAATTTGTAGTCTTAGACACAATTTAAAACTGTATTCAAGTCTGCAACTAAGAAAATTTTGATGTCCAAAATAACATGTCAAAGCTCACTGTTGTGGTCACATCCTTCCATATATTTCTAGTATTTTGATTGGTTCAAAAATTAATTAAAAATTATTTTCCAAGTTCTCACAGTTAGAGACACCTTAATGATGTAATTATGAATCAATATATCATTGCATATCACTTTCTTATGTGACTCACACTTGGTTAATTTTGTATGATTTGTCTTGTATGCTTATTCTCTTTTCATTTCAACATTCATGTGTTATTTTAACTTCTTTAAAAAACAAAGAAACTCACATTAATGATAAATCAAAGAGTACAAATTTGGCAAACTGGCCAATGATTGGAGCCAGTGTTATTAAGAATCTTGGCTTTTGGAATCAATTCTTTTAGGCACCAGTTCTCCGATACCAAATAGCGATCTAATCTTTCCAGTATACATTCTGAACCCTGTCTTCTATTAGACCAAGTCATCATGCCATTTCCCGTTGGTACATCTACCAAATTGAGTGATTGAATTGCGTGAGACATAATATCCGAGCTGGCATCCAGCTGTAGATCCCCCCTTGTTTCTTCTCCAGAAACAGGATGGTATTGAAGTCTCCACCCATAATGAATGGCAGGTCAGGAAAGTAACGAGTCATAGCAGTCAGATGCTGCCATTGTTGCTTTTAAGCTTCCAATTCCAGCGGGGCATACACATTGATACATAAAAATTGTTGGGCATCCACTTTGGAGTATGCATGCACACATATAGCACCCCTAATAGCACAAGAATTCATAACTGTAATCTTCTTCGGATCCCACATCGAGAGAAGTCCACCTGAAGCCCCTTGAGAGCTTAAAGCAAGGAATTGGGCTTTAGGCCAGATTCTTTCTGCTAGCACTGAAATAAGTTCTATGGAAGCTTTGGTTTCTTGAATAAACACCATCAAAGGATGATGACAATCTATCATTCTTTTAATTTCTTGTATTTTAGAGGGCTTCCTTTTAACCCTCTTATATTCCAAGAAATAGCTTTCATTGAGGAGCCTTTTGAAGGAGTTGGGACACATCCCTTACCGTACCAGCATTGCTCAACTTTTGTCCTTGCTGTAATATTGTTTGATTCAGTTTCTGTCCAAGTTTGATACTGGTATCCATTTTTAACTTTTTATTTGTTTCCTGAGCCACTCACATCGGAAGGCCTGCTTGTTTTTGTATTTCAGAGTTAGCCAGCAACACCAAAGCTTTATCTACATTTTCCTTTTCATCTATCTGCTGCTTCTGTTGACCCAATTGATCTTGGTATTTAGTTTTATGCTGATAGCTTCTCACAGTTGTCTTGGCTGCTTCCTGGGAAGGCTGAGCATGAAAAACAACCAGCTGATTGTTAGCTTCCGCTTCTGGCTGATCAGGGGTACTGGATTGTTTGTTGACCCGTGTTTCCGGAACTTGGGATTCCATAGTTTCCTCACCTATCAAGTCTTCTTTATCTTGTTGGAGAGATGCAAATCTGTTATGAGTATTGCCTTCTGGATGGTCCGATAAATTCTTCCTTACTACTTTCTTCTTCTTGGGGGTGATGAATTCCTCATGTCCTTTTTCCTCCACCAATGGCTCCGCAACTTTTGATGGGCAGTCTCTGAACAGATGGCCATATTCATGACGATTTCTGCATCGGAAAGGAATATTTTCGTAATCTAATACCTGTTCCCATATCTCTTCCTCAACGGCCAAAGAGATCTTCGTAGGAAGGGGTTTATTAAGGTCCATCAACACACAAATGCAAGCATAAATCATTTGTTCCAATTTAAGGGAGGTCTCAGCGGTCATCATAAAAGTTCCCAGAGTATTACCAATCGCCATAAAAACATTCTGATGCCAGTATTCAGCAGGGAGCCCAAATAATCTAACCCAGACAGGGGCCACCGAGGGCATTTCTTCATCAGCTTTGAACATAGGGTGTCATGGTTTCATAAACAGACCTGCCCTTCCAAAACCCCATGGCCCCCTTGAAATAAAGCATCTCGATCCATGGCTGATGCAAAGAAGATTAAGAAATAACCATTAGGGTAAATCGAGATTGTGTACTCACCGTTAGTATTCCATACTTTCTTTGCCCATTCTTTGAGACCCTGTATCGAAGGATGGAAACCCAAGAATCTGATAATCAGGCCTCGTTCTTCCAGCTGCTCTATATTACTCTGAATATCTGATTTCTGAATCTTTAACATTGCATTCCCATCAGCAGCCTTCAAACACCCATTCTCGTTCCTCCTTGGGTCGTATTTCAGCATTCTCAGAGAAGGTGCTTGATAAATTTTCCTTGGTAACTGGTTTCTAAAGCCTCCACGAAGGGCCTCCTTAAAGCTAGGTTTAATTGGGTCCTCTGAGCCCATCACTTTATGCTGACTCGTGCCAGCCATAGCAAGAAAGAGGGTTTAAATTTCACATATTTGCCCAAGGGGCAAAGGTGATAGCTCCACCAAGGCTAGGACTCGCCAAAATCCATGAGACCACCCAGACAAGAAATGGACAAAAAGGAAAAGACAAAAGCAGCACACTCAAGTCAAGTGGCGCAGGAACCCGACAAAAACAGGAATGGACACGTAGCCAGGAAAAGTCCACAGATTTTTAATGGAAAAAAGACAAGGATATTGACGGTAGGTAAAAACCAAAAATTTCAAAATCGGCGCAGATTATTGGAAATCAATGCAGCAGTACTTAATACCATCGTCTGCCTGTAGATCGTCGTGATCTTCTCACTCATATTGAGGAAACATATCAATTAACAATTATCATGTCCATGACTTTTAATAAAAAATGTTCATTCTTTGACACCATGTATGGCAGTGTCGTTTTATCTCAAATTACAAGTGGTCCGTGGGATGATAGGGCCTTTGTTTTTTATGTGCAGTAAACTGGTAAACACTGCTTGCTATTTTATTTAATGTTTGAGGGAATGCACTATCAACCCTAGAATACTTTTAGAAGCCACGTCCACGGTATATCTTTCCAGTCAAAGTTCACCTGAGACTTGAACCAAGCCTCGGTTTGATCAACTCCCATAAAGTTCGGCGGAAGCTTTAATTACTGGTCAAGGTATGTAGAACAGTAAAGATAACAGTCAAACAGCTTCTCACCTCTCGCTGACATCACATTTGTATCTTACAATAATCAACTACCTTCAATTTGTAGTCAACAACATTGGTCAAAGTAGATTCTGCAGTTACATTAGTCAACGTAAGTCTCATTTGTATAAAACAAAACAGTCAAGGGTGCAATAGCAATCAACATGGTCAAACTTCTGTTAAAACCAGATTTATTCCTCTGTGCTTGTCTGTCTTCCAGTTGTCAATGCCAAGGGTAACTGTGTTGATCTGTAAATTCTCTACTTCTCCTAATCCCATATACTTTTCTTTCTTAGCCTATCTCTTGGATTCTGTGCCTAAAATGAGGTGGGGACCATGTATATTTATTAGTTTGCATTATTGCATGCTTACTGTCAAGTAAGCTTGGTTGAGGAGTAAAATTATAAATAAACCACGGGATGAAATTTTGTTGGTGTTTTTGCTACAATGGTATTGTTGTCACATTTATCCAGTAGATATTATAAATGATGTCAAACTTGGAGCTTTTGATGTCAATGATGTCATAAATTATGTCACTAATTCTCCCCAATGGTTTTTGGCCTGGCTTTTCATATTGTGCCCAATGCTTACTTGCAAGCTGTTATTCATTATCATAATCTTCTCTTGGCGGGGTGTGGGCCTAGCCTCTCGTAACGGTAGTGGCTAATCATCCCACACCCTTGAGATTTTATCTCACAAGAAAGGTACATGGGGATTATTGAATTTTACTTTATGAGAGATACTATTGTCCAATCCTTGCAATGCAACATTGTATGAGTCTAAGTTAAGTTTCCGTGAGCAATAAGTTTGAACCAAAACACCTATTTGCAATAACTCTGTCACATCATTTGCCAAGCAAAAGCATTTATACTCCTCAACTTTTGGTTAATGATTTCTTCCCCATCTTTTTTTTGTTCAATATGCTGATTGTATATTGCTTGTGGAAATTGCCTTCTCTTCCTTCATTTTCTTGTTATGTTTTTTCCTTTAACCTCATGCTCCCTCTTTCATTTGACGTAATTATTGTCACCCAGAAGTGCACCCTGATAGAGAATGGTGTGTACTCTCTCTTCTGTTGACAAAATTGGAACACCTCAAGGTTGTGGGTAACCTATAACTGAGGTGAACCTCCAGAGTGGGCTGGTTCCCTTGTGAATCACCTAAAACTAATAAAATTGACAAGGAAAAGGGAGAAGGAATGTGGGAAATATAAAATTGAGGTGATACACCAATGATTTGACACACACATGTACTACTGCATACAGAAAATATAGAGATCCACACACATGCACAACTCTAGGCTAATTTACAAAATTAATTCAAAGGTTTAGGTAAGGGACAACAGTATAGGGAAGAAATTCCACAACAAAGCAAGACAATACCCTGATAAACACGATGAATACTCAAAAAACCAGCGATATGAGAAGGCAAAAATGGAGCTTTTCTATTCAGAGATGCAAGTACAAGCTAGGACTACCAATGTAGAACAGCTGAAAGAGTGTGTATATTTTTTCTTCATCAAAAATAAGCCTTTTAAAAGGCTGCTGCCCTTAACCTGCGTTGAAAACTGTGCATGCAAGCACTTAATCAATAAATTATTCACCCCTTTCACCCCTTGGAAGCATGCAAGTGCTTTCAACTGATAAGTAAAAGACAGTTTTACCCCTGCTGCGTTGAAAATATCATGTAAAAAATGTTAAATTAACAGTTAACTCTTCCCCTGACCTGTGTGGAAAACTATGCATGTAGAGTGGTTGGAGGCATGCAAAAGTTGATTAAAACAACCACAACTCTGCCCCCTTCTGCGTGGAAATCTGAGCATGCTTTTAGCATGAAAAGGTATCTAAAAACAGCTAATTGTACCCCTTGAGTGCTGCGTGGACTTAAGACATGCAAGTGTAGTTAAAAATAGCAAAATTTGCCCCCTTTGACTGCTGCGTGGACTGCTTTTGCTTTTACCATTTTGGCTTTTGTCTTTTATGCTTTTCCTTTTTGGCTAAGGCTGCGTGGAAGTTTAGGCATGCTTTATCTCTTATTTTTAGCATAACATCCACTACTAACTGTTGCTTTTATGATTAAAAATAGACCCAGCTGTTTTGCTAATTTTAGCATGAAACTCATGCTCTTTTCCACCTATTTCTAGCGCCAAAACCAACTGTCCTTTCGCTATTTTTAGCAGCTCTTTTCCCTTTTGTTTTGGCGCCAAATCCCTATGCATGCAGCTTCTATCTTTGGCCACTCGCTATTTTTAGTGAATGCTAAAAATAGCAATTTTCACCACTCACCCAATTTTCCATTTAGCACACTTTATTTTTAGCGAATGCTAAAAATAGCAAAACGCTAAAAATAGACTTTTCGCCAAAAATAGCCAACTTAAAAATACCCTTGTTCATTCTTGCATGGAAAAATATGGTAACAGTAATTGAATGCCATGTTCTGAGCAGGGTGTAGGGACTTGCCTTACCTTTAGACTATTTGTTTGATGCTTTATAATAATGTTTCATTCATGCACTTGTACAAACATTTACCTTTGGTTTGAATAATATTGACATAGGTTGGACTTGTCTTATGTCCTTCTGAACACTGTATAATACTATTTTGAAAGGGTATTGCTGATCTGGTAAAACATGATGTTATTAGTTGCAATGTTTAGTTTGTTTTTTACCAATAAATCAAATATACACATGCAGATGGTCATAAGGTTCTCGATTTCCATGAAGATTGGTTTATACGAAAACATAATAGAGAATTGTGTACTGGTTTGAACATTTTTCACATGTAAGAAGGGGTGCTTTAAAATGGTTGTTACAGATTTCAGTTTTGACCGGTCCAAATTTCCTTGCATGCACAGGTGGGGGATTATCCAGAACGAGATCCCTTTGAGGAAGAAGAGATATAATTGCTTTCAGATTATTCATTGTGTACTTTTACAGAATTTTGAGTTGATACATTTAGGTGTAATCATGTAAGCCTATATGAAGGTGATCAAATTCTATTGACAGAAGGAAGATGCAGACCGGAGGTCATTTTGTGAGGATAATATTGTTGTTCCTAACCAGAGCATCATAGAATGTTTTGAATGTACACTTTGTATTTTCATGATGTGAAAATGTACAGGTATAACACGAATGCAATATCTTGTCATCGGTAAAGGTCATGATAATTTCCCCCATGAAATTTACCTTTAGCAGATCAATGCCGGCACTCCAAGGAGCCTTGTTTGTTCATTTTGGATGTTCCCCAAAGTGATTCCACTTTTAAAATTTCTAGTGATATGGTTGTTTTTTCACTGTGGTTTTTGTAGTAGACTCCAAATCAATTATAAAGATCGGGATTGCCAAAATACTGTCATTGGTAATTGAAAATATTAATATGATTTGTCATGATTAATGTTCGAGTTCTAATTGGATATTTAGGATCAACTGATTTTAAATATTTTCTGAAAAATATTCATTTGTCAATACAGGCTTGCTAAAATGTAAGGTATCATAGGGCACATATATTTTGTAATACAGGGTTGTATAATTTGTTATCCAAGTGTTAAAAATATTGTCAATATGCAGTCCTATAATATTGAATTATTATGTTTTGCGTTCAGGCCATTTGAAGTAATGGAATTTGAGCGTTTTACTATTACCGTGGGTGAACACCTATTCTATCAACTAGTTACTGCCTAAGAGATTATCTGAAATCATTATTGCTTTTCGTCTAGTAATGCTGAATTATTTGAAGTACTGAAATCAGTTTTAACAAACTCTATAGTATTCTCTTATGTAAACAAAATATCAATTTGAAAGAATTTTGATAACATGTTGATCTTATCCAACTCATTCATTTTTTTCAAGAACATCCATTTTATCTTTTGCTACAATATGGGCAGCTAGGTGCACTATGGAAGGCTAGAGAGATGTCAATGGAAAGTAGCCTCTTAAGTCTATATCTGCAAAAGAATGCAATGTGAGCAAGTTATGTGGCATTCCATATATCCGTCAAATGCTTCCAAATCATTGGAGCTTCACAAAACATTGCCCTTATACAAAGAAGAGGGGTGAGCAAAGATGGTCATATATTCCAATGATCCTATGTATTGCGAATGCTGGAAGACATGATGCTCTGTTTTCTTTTGAAGAATTAAAAAAACAGAATTGTTGAAGCTGGAATTTTTCAATCCAGTTGTAATAAACATCTAAACAATTGAAGATGTAATTTAAAGGTGATACAATTTTGAAATGGCCTTGCATATTTTCTCAACAATTATTTGTGTCTTGCTACGCACATTCCTATTGAATTGTACAATCTTATGATGCTTTTTCTCCAGCTTAAAATTATTTAGTTTTCATAAATGATCACAATATAATTTCTCAGTTAAAATTATAAATGCAGTGGACATCACGAGCAATGCTCTTTAGTAGTTTGTTTTTGTTGGCTTGTAATTGGTATGGAAAATTTAAAAATATGTATAAGGTCTAAATTATGGTAGTTTTCATTGATAAAACCTTTGATGACAATGTAAATTTTTCACGAGTAGTGATGGTGATGATGACAGTGATGGAGATGGTGATGACAATGGTGGTGGGGTTAGTGCTGGTGGTATTATGTATTTTTGTGAATGTTCGGAGCATTGTATAAGTGGTGGTAGTAGTAGCAACATGAATAGTAGTAGCTGAGGTGGTTGTATGGACCCTTCATGGAGGATGATTCAGGAGTTTGTACACTCCTAAAGATTGGGAGTTCTTGATTGAAGAACTCTTGATGTGATTGTGCGAGTGCATCTTAATGTGGTTACGGACTGCAATGATGGACTTAAACATTTAATTATGTTTTATGAAGAGTCGATGATCTTAGCACTATGGCATAAAATTTTAGTGACTTTATTAAATGTTACTCTTATGCCTTCACATTGGATATGAAATGTAGAGAATTGATCAATTGTAGTTGTCAAATGACATTGTAATTCATCTATTTTCTGGAAAGGGTCATAAACCTACTTGGTACTTGTTATTCTTACATGGATTGAATAGTTGTAATGGCCTTTATGAATCATTGAGATTGGTGATAGGTTTTTAACCTTGTGTTGACAAGTAGAGTATGATTATTTGGCATGTGTGATATATTAAACATCTTGTAGAATATTTTGGAAACTCTCAATGTGTTGGCTTATATTGTGAATCTGTTCCATGAGACACATCATGCACCTTTTGAACTTCATTTCTCTTGCAGATCCATTAATGGAATGCGATGGCAAGTGAGAATCATCTGAGTGGTTGTGGGGCAAAGTATCACATTTTTGTTACAATCTATAAATTATTGTAAGATGCAATTAGAAGAGTAAAACATGATGCCTAAGGTTGGATGGTTTATGAGAAAAATCTTTGTGGGCATAGTAGGTTAATTGATTATTAAGTAAAATTGGAACGTGCAGTTGTTATGCTCTATGTAATAGAATGAGTTTATCTTTATAATGTTATTCAAACATAGTAGAGCACCTAAGAACGATGAGATGAGGTTTGCTCCCTACGCTTCGACATCCCTTGTAGGGTTGTCTTATGCATGAGTTTGGTGTGTTAGCATCAACCCTTTTGGGTCTCCAACGCCTCTTTGTATTGGAGAATGGTGTTCCTTTGACAATTTCTACTCTCAAATGTTGCATTGCGTTCTAAGGTTTTGACACCTCTTGTTGGTCTCATTTGCTCAACTCAAATTTATATGGATCCTCCAAAGCCATCTTTTGCCCCCGATCACCATAGGTCTTGCATACTTCCATAACTTCTATTGGTGGTATTTTCTTTGTTGGATACATTGTGGAAACACACAAACCTTTCAGATTCTATGAGTCTAATTCTTACTAAAACAAAAAGCCTCCTTTAATTGTTGTTTTGTTCAATTGCTCAAATATAGTCACTCTTAAAACACCCTTCAAGATCCTTCTTGGTTTCAAGATGATTTTTCCCATGGTGTGTGGTGTGTTGCCTCTAGATTAATTTATACGGCCTCCAAATCCTTTCCTTTTTCAACCCCGGATGGTGATAGCTATGTTTCAAAGAACAAGAAAATCCGATTAGCATATGTTGGATTAGAGAAGTTTATACAAGTGTAGAAATCTATTGTGACCCTTGTCTTTGAGTTGGACAAGGTTGTGTTAGAGGTGTTGAAGGAAGAGAAACACTACAAGGGTCTTGAGATTACTTGTAGATTTCATAATTTTTGGCCTTCCTTGGTGGACCTACACTTTTGGATTTTACATTAATGAAAACTTATTATGTCCGAATAGATATTCATTTACATGTCCCAAGGGTATTTTATTGTGATTTTTTGTTCAAAGGAGAATTAAGAGATCCTATAGTCGGGCCTTTGGTTGTAAAGTTTGGCATAACTTTACATGAAGCCCTAGCTCCAAGACTTCAATTCTTCAACTCATTCTTTCATGGAGGCCTTCGTTTAGGTTAGAATGCCCAACCTACCTCTACAACATCGGAGAGTTTCTTGCCTTGTGTTTGGCAACATATTGGGAAACTACCTCTTTATTTCCTAGGAGATGTGCTTTCATTCGAACCCACTTTTTCATAGATATGTCAAATGGATATTTAGTAGGGTCACCTAAAGAGATTAAGATTAAGATTGGTGCTCCGGTTAGGAAGCATCAATTAGACTATGAGCATGGGGCATTTAGATGCAAATGGTCTTTGTTGAGGGACATGCAACAAAGATTTACCAAAAGTTTATGGTCTCTCTCTGTTGTTAATTTGCCTAAAATGGGTAAGCATGTTACTTGGTAGATTGGGGTAGATTCTATCCACAAACAATGTAAGGTTGATGTGATTGATCAACCTATGATTGCACATTACGAGAACATTGAGGTTGTAGATGTTTTGACATTGCCATCATAAATGATCTCTTCACTAGAGATTCCAACTACTTAATCCCTAATTTTAACCTCCACTCTTATTAACAATTTAACTCATGAATTGAACACATGTCTTCCTTATCTATGGTGCCTACTAATGTTGATCTCATTTTTGTGAATGGGAGTCTTCCTCCTTTTACTTGGTCGCTTATCTCCTAAGACATGGATATCTAGGGTTCTTCCAAGCTTGAGGAATTTGAAGAATGAAAAGCGGTGAAGAAGAAAAAATCAGCTTCAAAAAGGATGGATTCCTCTTTTGACTGGTCACACATCCCCGAGGCATGGACTTTTAGAGTTTCCTACAAACTTAAGGAATATGGAGAATGGAAAATACCGAAGAAAAAAATTTGCTTTCAAAAAGGATAATGTGGGCTGTATGATTCTAAGATCTCATTAGAAGAAAGCTTGGGCATAACCTTCATGTGGATCTTCCGCCAATTTTTTAGTTTCTTATTGTAATTGTTGTAGAAGGAAAATTTGGGTACATAATAGTAAGATTTGATTGGAAGAAGGGGAATCCATCGAAAAATCTTGTTTGTGGTTGTGGAAGATTTTGGATGGTGATGTAAAAGATTCTTAGTGCTTGTAGAAGATTTTAGGTAGCATTGTATGAGATTTTGAACAATTGTTGTGGAAGTTCCTAAGATTTTGTTGCAAAAGAAACCTTATTTTGATCTTATTGATCAATTGTTTTAAAACATTTGTTGTGATTTATTGAATAGAATGATTCATTTCATTTTATTTTTTGAGATTTTGAATCACTCTTTTTGGCCACTAAAAGTCTTTGCTAAAACCCATTTGGATCTTTAGAATTTTTTCCTCCGAAAGTTGTTGCTATGAATATCCGAATAATTAGTTTTTGTATTGAAGCTTTTAAGAAATTTTAGATTTTGTATGGTTGTCGCCCTTGTAATAATTTTGATTCTATTTAAGGTATATTTTAAGATTATTAAATGGGTGAGGGACCCATCGACCCTCATTTATTGAAAACAAAAATAAGTTATTCAAGAAATATATATTTAGTTTTATGAAGAGATAAGCACCAAAGAACAAAATTGTTTGTCCGATCTAGGTGGGTGAATGTGTAAGAATAATGTGCATAAATTCATGAGTGAATACTTTGTTTATGGACGTAGAGCATGATGCCTTTATAATTAGAGTATCCTAAGCCCCGATACTTTACTATTTCAATCAAATGATGAGAACTTACATGAAGTTTTGTGGGTCCTTTTGCTATTTATAGCTTACGAACTTTGAATTATATAGGTGTATGGAATTATTGAAAAATGATGACAATTGTATGTTTATTATGTCAATTTGCTCCTTGTATTTTCATTAGAAGAAAATTGTAACTTGATGAACAATAATGACTATGATAAGACTTGATAAACTTGATCCATATTATATAAGCTATTAATACATGGATTTAACCTAGAATGGTAATTTTTTTGAATGAGAAAGACTATTAAATTGGTGTTTTTAGTTTTGGTAGAATTATTGTGGGTATAAAAACAATCTTAATAGAATCATGTACATCTTGTCCATGGAGGTAGAGTACTCCACATCCCTCACCAAGCAACTTGTGATGTGGACTCCACATTTGTCATAGACTAATTAGTATAACTACAATATTGTAGACATCTAGCCTTTTAACCGTTTTTAATTCATAAACAAGGGTTGGCGTGTCCCCTTCCCGCTCACCTAAAACACAACAGGGGTCCCAGCCCCCAAATGTAGTTCCCACTTCCCTTACACAATGTTTATTGTTATAGTAGTCATTCTTCATGTGTGTTTCATTGTGATATTTGTTGATCATTACTATATTGTGTTATTGGACATTTAGATTGGAGACATTTTAGTTTGACTGTGTGATTTGGGGCACATGATGTCCGATACATTTCTATGATATTTTGCTTTCGTTGTTTAATATTAACCTTACATTCATAGAATAATTATATTATCGTATTTCCCTTGATTATATTACGCTAACCTTGCATGGGTTTTATGAAGTGTAAGTTTCTAGAATCACTATGAACGTGTCACATGTTTTAGTCGTGGGATATTTTGATGTGGTGATTATTATCAAGAATGTGGATTTTAATGTTACGATTTCTAGAGTATAAATGAAAAATTAGAAATTGTTATGATGTGACATGTATGTGGTATATGGAATCAAGTATAAAATGTCATTAATTAATCGTTAACTATGGATGGATATGATGAGATGCATAGAATACTAGGTCGTGGATGAAATTTTATTCGCATTGTTTTATAGTTAGATGTTTCTTCGTGCGGGTATGATGCTTCATGTGGAGTGTGCAAGTAACGTAAAATTATACCGCAAAAATTATAATAAAATACCAAATCGAGATGGGGGAGACCAACAATCCAGGAATAACATGTGTTAACCATGGTCACCCTTTGAGCATATATGTGTGTGTGTGTTGTTAATGTATAAATGACCTTTTTTGCTATTAGATAAGATTATATTTATTTAAACCATCATGTGGTGTGTTTCACCTTTTGGTTGTAACCTTTGCTTTTAAATGGATTAATGATGTTATCCCTTTTATTTTCTTTAGGTATGTGATTATGTGGAGTACCCCATTCCCCTTTTTTATTATCAGAGCCCTTGTGACTTTAATAGAATGTTTTCATAAGTTGTCTTATTCTATTTATTTATTTTTTAAATTGATATCTTAACTTAATGTTTAATATTAGGATTTTAGATTATAATTTTTAAAATGAATGATTGAAATCTTATTTAATATGACTTTGTCCTTGAGCATGAGCATTTAAGTTGTTTTGATCTTGAAACTCAAATTTGGACTTTGGAGCAATTTTGGGAAGTGTGTGGGAGCGGGTAACTGTTGTCCCACACGCCCAAAATTTCCCCCAAGCCCATACCTATTGGGTATGTAGGTTTTTGAAAAACTAAATTTGTCCTTCCCTTTTTTTTATGAGATTTTTGCTTCCTTTTCACTCCATGATTTATTATGAGTTTTACCTTTTTGACTTTGGGAAGAGGAACTTTTTGGGATGATGGAATTTTAATGAACCTCCTTACATGTGAAATGATTTTTGAAAAAAATTGTTTTTACTCCTCTTACACTTTCTTAATGGGGCTTGGCTTGTGTGCACCTACCATTTTGGAGTGCACATGGGTTTGCCTTGTTGGCAATCCTATGTGGACTCCACCTCACCTTGCCTCTCAAAATCTATAAATAAGAGAGTTTGGAGGACAAAAAAGGGTTCCATGCTTTATGTTTTGGTGTTTTATTGGTTACTTTTGTCTTTGGGAGAGCTTGGAAGGACTTGAAGATTTTTGCTTGGTTTGAGAAGGGATTTCAAGAGGACAAGATGCATCTAAGGTAGGTCCTTAAAGTTCTTTGTATTTTCTTTTATTGTTGCTTGTGTTAAGTATGTGGTTGTGTTGAATGCTTGTGGGCTTATAGGTAGAGTGTTGGCCATTAGGAAATGGTGTGAGGAGATGGATAGTCTATGCTTATTGTTGGAGGTAAAAGGGTTAGGGAGATAATAGGTTTTATGTATGTTATGTTGGAGCTAAAAGGGTTTGAAATAGTCATAGTGACTAATTGTGGAGGGAGTGTGGGATGGGCCATAAGACTCTTGTTGGAGTCAAAAGGGAAAGCCATTGTGGCTTGGGAGTCATAAGGAATGTGTTGTGTGATTGAAAATGGAGGTTGAGCTTATGGCCATCCCATTTGGGAGACATAAGGAGAGCATAGTCTATTCCATTCTCCATGGGAGGCATTTTTGCATCTCAAGTGTGGTTCTTGTGTTGTATTAAACTTGTTTGTTTTTGGTTGATTTTGTTGTGCTCATTGTGGGTTAATATGTGTTATTCCTTCCTTGTTGGGGCTCGGGGGTCAATGGGAAGAGAAACCCTCTTTCCATTGAATTTTGGTTGGGTGGGTGAGCATTGCTCCCATCTGTTTTTGGATAAAAAAATGTTGATTCAAATGGAGTATCTATGTTGGAAGACTTGTTCGTGGGAGATATTGTGCATCATTTTTCCCGTTATTGTAATGATTATCCCTATCACCGCACTACCATTTGTAAACCATTGTACTATCTTATTTTTACTTGGGTGAGGATGAAAAGTTGGAATGTAAGAAACAAGAAAAATTGTAGTGAAAAGTGCAAAATGGGTATTTTGATATATAAAGGAAGTCATGAATGAAAAGGTTGTCTTGGAATTGTAAAAGTAATAAAATGTTGTTTCCTTATCTCTCTCTTGCTTCTATCTCAATGAAAAAACAATTTAACTTGTATGGATAAGTGCAAATAAGTGTATATTCCATTGTTTTTGTTCACTTTATTTTTATTAAAAGGATTCCAAGTTCTTGTTGTAATACCTATTTTAAAAAATTTCTTGTATCCTTATTTTGTTATTTATATGTTATTCAATGATGTCTTCAAAGGATGAGAAGTTGTAGAAGAATTTCCTTTGGTTTGTGTTGTAAGAGTTAAAATATGAAACCGAGGCTACGAAAAGTAATCTAGAAAAAGTAAGGTTGTTTATACTTCTTCATCTCTAACATTGTAGTTCATCTCGTTTGTGAAAAAAGAGAATATACATACATACATACATACATATATTATTGTTATTATTTATGTAATAATATATATATATATATATATATATATAAACAAATATATATTTTATTATTGAGACATTATTTATTTGTAAAATGTAAATACAACCTGTTTACACCACTATATATATATAAACAAACTAGAGTAAAAACAAAAAGAAACATATAAATCTCATGTAGGAAAATACTAGTTAGAAAAATGTATATAAAAACATTTAATAGAACAAAAGAGGGGGACCACGGCCATTTCATGTGCCATGACCCCAAATTAATAATATGGGTGCGAGTTGCCAGGTCCCCAAACCCTATAATACATACATACATACCTACCTACCTACCTACCTACCTATCTACCTACCTACCTACCTACCTACCTACATACATATAAGGATTCTTTCTGGATTTTCTTCAACAAAAACAACAATATTTTACAATAAATAAAAATGTACACACACACACACACACACACACACACGTAAACCCTAATCAAGTTATCTTTTGAAATCAAATACATTATAAACAAAATGTATATCTATATATTTGTTAAAAAAAAACTTCTTTAAGCTCCATGCTTGAGCTCCAAGCTTCCTCCTTGAACCTGCAACTTAGAGACAAGTGATAAAAGAAATAAGAGATTTTAGGTTATGAATATCCTTATGAGTTTTTAGGGATTTTTCCATCCTGTGGTGGAGATCATTTTAGATCAACAGCTCCCTTTCAATTTAAATTTAACTTAAGTTTTATAAGGTTGCACTTAATTATGTGAATATTAATTAACTAAACACCTTTTAGACTTGTTTGTTAAACTTTTAAAGACACGGGTCCATTCAGGAAACTAAATGGGACCCATGACCGTTTTGACCAACTTATAAGCCCATGAATTTTATTGCCGTATTTAATTCAACCCATTTAGTCTTTCGATGCAATAATTTTAATATCTATTTTATAACTTCGATTTATACTTTGTCGCGATTAAATTATCGTCGATGTTTTAAAAACAATTGCATTATTATTCTAAACCGTGTAAGTGGCATTACGCCAACTCTACACCTTATAATGCCGAAAATGCAACGTGGTCGCAACAACGCACACGCTAATAATAACTCACATTTCTCTTTTTGCAAAAATGGTTTGGAACCACTTTCGTCGTATTGCGGCTTAATCACGTTATTATCGTAATGTGTTAGTTTTAAATCGTTCTTTTGTTATATAATGTTTAAGAAAAAAATATTCCCTAAATTTTCCTATGGTTGGTTAGGTTTAGACTAGTCAATTTTATGGACATGACTCTTGGTATCGTGAGCGTAGGTTTAAACACTAGGACTCATGGTAAGATAATTAAGCGTAAATTATTTTATTTTATTATATACCTCGTTGTCACTTATTAAACACAAAACAACTAATAAAACCTCCACCAAATGCTAACGCTCACCCTAGTCCGGTGTAGGATGCACATGATCTTTCAAAGTGAGGGGTCGCTAATGGGAGAACATCCACACCACCACCACAATCACCAACACAACCATTAACGCGAATCTATACATTATTGGGCCCCGATACTACATGCACTATAAGATTTCATAGCCATTTTTAGGGGGAGAGTAGTAAAGAGGCCAACCGAGTAGACAAAGGTGACACCATTGGGGATCCCAAGGACCACCACCTATGGGTGAGAGAGAGGTGGGTTCATAACATAGGGAGAGGACTAGGAGTCCTCCAATATAGAGAGGTTTACCGGAGGAGAGGCCACTAGGTCATCATGCTGATTCTCAGTAGAGTATATCAAAGAGATACTAAAGCTTCACCACCCACGTATTTTGGAGACACTATTGGATTCCGTGCCAAGGCTTGGCCGGTGAGTTTGAAGGGATGCTTTAAACTCTTTCCTTAGGTGAGAAACACCTAAGCTCGCATTTTCATTCATCTACTTAGAGATGGAGTAAGAGTGTGGTGGCGTACATGAGGAGTAGAAGCTCCTTCTCGACTCTAATACAATGACTTGGGAGATTTTTTAGGAGAGTTTCGAGCAAAATACATCTCCCGATGCTTCATTCGACAATGCCTTGACGATTTCTATGATTTGCGATAGTTGTCTTCAATATTGGTTGACTACGAGGGGAGATTTTTGGACTTATTACAATATATGGACTACATGCGGGATGAGCTACATTGGTTTATCGGGGTCTAAACCTCGAGTTGGGTGGTGTCGTTAGTATGCATTTCCCATGAAACTTACGGATGTTGTAGAGAAGGCCTATATAAAAGAGTAAAATCGAGGGAAGATGCAGTAGGCACGAGATAAGGTCAGTCAAGCCTTTAGTAGCTACATGACATAGTAGGACAAGAGGAGCTCCACCTCCTCCGTGTGGTGGGTTTAGACCTACTCACTTTAGCTCTCGACCACCAACACCACCACCACCACCACCATAACAACAACAACAAGAACAAAAAATATTTCATCCTAGGTATGATTCCCATAGGGGGGAGCATGGGGCCGCATCGAGAGGAAAACACAGGTTTCGTGGTCAACAAAGAGTTTAGTCTCAAGGGGTGCACCCAAAGCAAATTCCTTTCAAACAAGACCACATATTCTTCTACTTAGGGTATCGGGGGACCAGGAGGTATTTCAACACAACGCATGCCACTGGGGATTTTTTTGGGTGCGGTGACCCAAATCATCCTGAAGAGATTGCCTCGAATTCCATAGTTATAGCTAGGGAAATCCCCGCATTTGAGACCAAAGTCGATGTTATGTCAAAAGCACATCACTTTTAACCAACGGTTGAGAATTGCCACGCAGAGCACCTATCTACAAAGTGATTAAGGCCACATATAGTGTTCATGGAGTTTCAATATCTTTTTGTTTGATTTTGGGTCATTAGATTCCTTTATTTCCCCCTTTTTAGTGGATTGATGTAGACCGACACTAGTTAGGTAGGGAGAAAGTTGGGTTGTAGAGCTAGCTAGTGGGGCCGGATAGATAGTAGACTCCTTAGTAAAGTAGTGTGTTCATGATTTTGGGTCCTTCTCTACCTTTGATTACCTTCACATTTTACCTTTGGGGTCTTATGAGGCAATCTTGGGGATAGATTATATTTTTGTACACCGAGCTAGAGTAGACTAGTACCAAAAGGTAGTAGAGTGTTGTGATGATAAAATGGGAGGTAGTATTGAAAGGAATCAAAGACCCATATCCATTTGTACTATCTCCGCTATGCAGCTAAATTGTAGTATGCGGAAGGTATGTCAACTTTTTCTATTACCATGAGTGATCTATTTGAGGATGGTTCAAGAGTGGGACCTTCATTGGATGACCATCATATCCTTAGAGAGTTTGTAGATGTTTTTCCTGAGGAGCTTCTAGGTATGCCACCCCTAGAGAGGTAGATTTCCATATAGATTTAGTACTGTGTAGAGCTGATATCTCATGCACCCTATAGGATGACAATACTCGAGCTTTGTGAGCTCAAGATGCGCCTAGAGGGGATTTTGGAAAAGGGCCTTATTCAACCTAGTGTTTCACCTTGGGGAACATGTGTCATCTTTGTGGATAAGAATGATGGGTCGTTGAGACTGTGTATTAGTTACAAGAAGTTGAATAGGGTCACTATGAGTTCACAGTAGCACTC
This sequence comes from Taxus wallichiana var. yunnanensis, assembly GCA_018340775.1. Lineage (NCBI taxonomy): Eukaryota > Viridiplantae > Streptophyta > Pinopsida > Cupressales > Taxaceae > Taxus > Taxus wallichiana. The sequence goes on from CM031239.1 coordinate 194,467,993, forward strand.
TTTGGCTTGAGCAATTTCCCGCATTGTTCATGAATCTCATGATTGGAGTATTCGTAACCTTTCGGACCCCTTTTTGCTTGTGTTCTTGGATGATATTATGATTTTCTCACGTACACTAGAGGAACACGAGGAACATCTTAGACATGGTCTTGAAGTGTTTGAGAGATCATAGGTTGTATGGGAGCTAGGATAAGTGTGCCTTCTTTGATCAGAGATCCATTATTTGGGACAAATTGTATCAGAAAGGGAATCGCAAAGTGGATCCCTCTAAGATTATAGCCATCATGGATTAGCCCGCACCCACCAATGTCATAGAGGTTCGTAGTTTTGTGGGGCTAGTAAGTTACTATCGTAGGTTCGTTTAGTATTTCTCATCCCATTACCTCCCTACAACGTAAGGGGAAGAAATTTATTTGGTTAGAGAAGTGTGAGTAGGATTTCTAAGCACTAACGAAATGACTCACCACCGCTTCCATTCTTGCAAAGATGATATCCACTTGGAGAGTTTGTGATTTTTATAGATGCATCATTAAAAATCTTGGGTGGTGTATTGATGCAGGAAGGTCGAGTCATTGCTTACGAGTCACAGAAGCTCAAGGAATACAAAATTAACTATCCCAAACATGACTTAGAGTTCACAGTAGTGGTTCATGCCTTGGTTCGATGTAGAAATTTCCCTTTAGGAAAGAGGATCACATTGAGGAAAACCATTTGAGTTTGTGACATCTCTTCACGCGACCTAATTTGAATTCCCTCCAACGACGTTGGATGGAGCTTCGATGTGAGTATGATATGGAGATAGAACATGTAAAGGGGAAGGAGAACATGGTTGCGCAGATACGCGAGATGTAAGAGACACATTGTTATGGATACCATCCCGAGCACCGATTTGCATAGACACATCTTAGAGCACCTACAACAAGATAGTTTATACCTTTCCTTTAGAAGGTATATTGAGGTACAGAGACCCCTTAAGGGGAAATTTATAGGGTATGATATGGAGGTGGATGGTATTCTCGAGACATAGGGGTAACATTTATGTACCTAGAGAGGGTGGAATTCGCCTTGTAGTTCTTTTTGAGGCCCATTGTGCATCCTATTCATCCCATCTTGGGGTAAAAATATACATGTTACCTTGAGATAGTTATATCCTTGGGCCGGTTTGAGGTGAGACATCGCTAATTTTGTAGCACTTTGCCTTGAGTGTCGAGGGTGAAGGTTGAACATCACCATCCATCCAACCTTATTTATCCACATGCCATCCTCGAGTGGTTGTGGGATACCATCTCTATGTATTTCATTGTTGGGTTTCCTATGTCAAGATATCATCATGATTCTATTATGGTCACAAGTGGATGAGTAAACAAAATTTGCTCATTTTTCACTAGTGAAGACTACCTACAATGCCAGAGAAGTCACCCAAGTATATTTAGATGAGATTGTGAGACTCTATGGGATTCTGTGAAATATTATGTTTGACCGTGATCCACTCTACACATCCCACTTTTGGACTAATTTATAGGAGGATTTAGGCACTCAACTCAATTTTAGCACCTCTTATCACCCTGAGACATATGGGGAGATGGAAAGATTGAATCAATTTTTAGAGGACATGCTTCACATGTACGTCATGGATCAACATTCTAGCTAGGAAGATTACCTATATTTGGTTGAAATTTCCTATAACAATAGCTTCCATAGTTCCATTGACATGGTACCTCTTTGGGCCTTGTATGGTAGAGAGTGTAGGACACTCCTTAGTTGGGATCGGATTGAGGACTAAGTGTCCATTAGGCCCGAGATTCTACGGGAGATGTAATAATATGTCTCCCTCATTTTTCGGTGGCTTGAGGCACATAACAAATGTAAGAATTATGCGATACGAAGAGGATTAATCACAAGTTTGAGGTTGGCTCAAAGGTGTTCCCGAGAGTCAAACCCAAAAGATCCCTATCCGCTATGAAAAAGGTTCCAATCTTGCACCACGTTTTGTTTGGCCTTTTAGGTCTTAGAGAGTTTTTGGACAGTTGAATACCGCCTTCCCTTACCACCAAATTTGTATCGCATCCATGATGTCTTCCACGTTTCAGCTCTTTAGAAATATGTACTAGATGCATCTCATGTACTAGATTGGACCGCCTTTTACAGTGTGTAGGAGGGATGACACTTGATGATGGAGCCCATGCACATTATAGATCGTAGGAACTTGGGCCTTTGGGGGTACGAGATTGATCAGGTATGAGTACAATGGGATAGATATGATGAGAACTCATCTACTTGGGAGGATGCTTCTATAATGCAAACCCAATACCCCCACCTATTCTAGTGATTTCGAGGAGGAAGTCATGTTTAAGGGGAGGGGGATGTAGTGCCCACTTCCCTTACACAAAGTTTATTGTTATAATAGTCATTCTTCATATGTGTTTCATTATGATGTGTTGATCATTACTATATTGTATTGGATATTTGGATTGGAGACATTTTAGTTTGACTATGTGATTTGGGGCACATGATGCCTGAGACAATTCTATGACATTTTTCTTTTGTTGATTAATACTAACCTTACAATGATATAATAATTATATTATTGTGTTTCCCTTGATCATGTTACGCTAACCTTGCATGGATTTGATGAATTGTATGTTTCTAGCATCAATATGAATGTGTCGCATGTTTTAGTCATGGAATATTTTGATGTGGTGATTATTATCAGGAATGTGGATTTTAATGTTACTATTTGTAGAATATAAATGAAAAATTATAAATTGTTATGATGTGACATGTATGTGGTATATGGAATGAGTATGAAATGTCATTAATTAATCGTTTAAATTATGGATGGATGTGATGAGATGCATAGAATACTAGGTTGTGAATGAAATTTTATTTTGCATTGTTATTTATAGTTAGATGTTTCTTCGTGTGGGTATGATGCTTCGTGTGGAGTGTGCAGGTGACATACATGTATACCCGCGAAATTATATCAAAATACCAAATCGAGATAGGGGAGACCAATAATCCAGAATATCATGTGTTAACCGTGGTCACCCTTTGAGCATATATATGTGTGTTGCTAATGTGTAAGTGAACTTTTTATTGTTTTTAGATAAGGTTGTATTTATTTCAGCCATCATGTGGTATGTTTTCTCTTTTGGTTGTAACATTTTCTTTTAAATTGATTATTGATGTTTTTCCCTTTTATTTTCTTTAGGTATGTGATTATGTGGAGCACCCCATTCCCATTTTTTATTATTGTAACCATTGTGACCTTAATCTAATGTTTTAATAAGTCTGTCTTATTCTATTTAAATGTTTTTAAAGTTGATATCTTAACTTAATGTTTTAATCTTATGATTTTAGATTTTTTAAATGAATGATTGAAATATCATTTATTATGACTTTGTCCTTGAACATGAGCATTTAAGTTGATTTTGATCTTGAAACTCAGATTTGGCCTTTGGAACAATTTTGGGATGTGTGTGGGAGAGGGTTTACCTTGTTCCACACTCCCAAAAATTTCCCTAAGTCCCTACCTATTGCGTAGGTAGGTTTTTGAAAGACTAAATTTATCCTTCCCTTTGTTTTTGATGTGATTTTTTCTTCCTTTTCACTCCATAATTTATTATGGGTTTTACATTTTGACTTTGGGAAGAAGAACTTTGTGGGATGATGAAATTTTTAATGAACCTCCTTACTTGAAAAATGATTTTTGAAAAGAATTGATTTTATTCCTCTTACACTTTCTTAATGGGGCTTGGCTTGTGAAAAGGGGTTCCATGCTTTATGTTTTGGAGTTTTCTTGGTTACTTTTTCTTTAGGAGAGTTTGGAAGGAGGACTTGAAGGTTTTGTTTGGTTTGGGAAGGTATTTCAAGAGGAAAAGATACCTCCAAGGTAGGTCCTTAAGCTTCTTTGTATTTTATTTTTTTGTTTCATGTGTTATGTATGTGGTTGTGTTGAGTGCTTGTGGACTTATAGGTAGAGTGTTGGCCATTAGGAAATGGTGTGTGGAGATGGATAGTCTATGTTTATTGTTGGAGGTAAAAGGGTGGGTTAGGGAGGAAATAGTCTATGTTTATTGTTTGGTTGGAGCTAAAAGGAATTGAAATAGTCAAAGTGACTAATTGTGGAGGAAGTGTGCGATAGGCCATAAGACTCTTGTTGGAGTCAAAAGGGAAAGCCATGGTGAATTAGGAGTCATAAGGAATGTGTTGTGTGATTGAAACTAGAGGTTTGAGCTTATGGCCATCCCATTTGGGAGACATAAGGAGAGCATAACCTATTCCATTCTCAATGGGAGGTATTTTTGCATAGCATATTCCATATATATAAGGATTCTTTCGGCTTTTCTTCAACAATAAAACAACAATATTTTACAACAAAAATCATATATATGTATATATATACACATATATACATGTAAACCCTAATCTAGTTATCATTTGAATTCAAATATGCTATATGAAAAATGTATTCATATTTGTTAAAAAAACTTATTTAAGCTCCATTCTTGAGCTTCAAGCTTCCTCCTTGAACTCTGCAACTTAGAGACACAAAAAGAAAATGTGCAACCAAATGAAATGAGAAGTGATAAAATAAATAAGATATTTTAGGTTTTGAATGTCCTTATAATTTTTAGGGCTTTTTCCATCCCATGGTGGAGATCATTTAGATCAAGGGATCCATTTTTGATATCCTATAATAATATAGATTTAGGATTAGAGAGAGAATGTAGGGTATGTATTATTGGAATGTGATAATGTTATCTATATTATTATATAGGATTTAAATAAACCTATATATGTAATCTATACTTGTTGAATAATGAGGTAAGAAAGTATTTTATTCTATAATATATAACAAATTTATTATTTGGTATGAGAGTAGGTTGAATTAGTAAGTTGAGATATTTTTGTGATTGTTAATATTCCTTTCTAATAAGTAGATGGTCAAACCTATTTAATTTCCCCAAATAATGGTGAGTTTTATTAAAGAAATAATATTTAAGTTTTAAGAGATTAAGTTATTCTTGGTAGTTGTATTTTAATTGTATTTGAATTTTCTTTAGTTGTGCACTTTGTTGACAACACATTCGCAAACTACACAAGCAAAGGTACATGTCCTATGTTTTCTGTCTGTAGAAAAAAATCATGCACTTTAGACATTATTTAGAAATTATGCATCGTAGGAAAAAATCATACTACTATTCATATACAGCTTTTAAGTGAAGAAAGTGCTAATTAACCCCATCTCTTGGTCATTTTTTATTTACTTTTTGTCGTAATTCTTGACCTTAATCGGATACATGCCCAGTCGGCTTTTGTTATTTTACGTCATTTTAGCCTTGACCTGGGTGTTTAGGCGCATCTTAGGGCATCCATCGATGCCCTAGTCCTAGTCAAAGCGCCCTGATCCTCTTTCCACTTTCCTGCCACTTTTGGAGCATTTTCAACTGTTTTAGCTTCTTATATTTTTGGTGGTCGGCCTTTTCAGAGTTAATTAAGAAATTAGAACAAGAGAACCATATAAACATAAAGTTATGAGACCATAATGAGGGATAAAGCACTAGGAAATACTATCATCATCTAAGGTTGCATCCATCTAGAGCTCATTTCCATCCATCTAGCTCTATCAAAAAGGCACAACGTTGGTTCATCTGCATCACACTACATAGGAGGGAAGCTCATTCTATTCCATCTACCATTCTATTACATTTTTTGCACATAGTTATTTCTCGTTACTTTCACAAAGTGCGACTGACACAAGATAAACCTAGGGCATGATCACACACACACACACATAAAGCTACATTGGGTATGAGATTTAGTGCAAAAATCAATTAGTAAGTCCACCATTGTGATTTCGGGCCGAGGACAATCCGAACCCTTCATTTGAATTTTTATTATTTGGGGTTTGATGCTTGTTTTGGGGTCTTTGCAGTCTATCTTCCATCACTAACCATTGGAAACATCCGACACATAGAAGCGAATTACATGCAACACATAACGAAGGATTCGATCATCATCCAATCCTCCAAATCTATTTTTTAGACCTCCTACACATACCAAGGTGCCCATATATCAAACTAGGGCACCCATAGGCACCCCGAGCCTCTCCTGTGCACCCTAGTCCAGCCTACACAACTCATATATGTCCTTTTCTAGATCTTTGAATGATCGTCCCTGCTTCTAGAATATTCAATAGGTTTTATGACATAGTCCAGATTAACCTATGAATCAATGAAGTCACTTCCTTATTCTTCTTGCATATTAGGTTTCCATTTTCATCTATCTTGTTGCTTGGGTCATTTTCTATATTTATTCATTGCATTTATTTATTGATATTTATTATTGTTCCTACTTAGATTAACTGATCCAAATACTACATTGTAGTTAATAATTTTGGTGAACCCGACTCCACTTATACACTCCTAGCATCCTCATTTTTCTTAGGATTATTTCATCATGGCTATTTCCATTCATAAACGTTTACTTCTTCATCCTAAAGTGCGAGCTAAATTCATCAATATTCTTCTCACAACTCATATTCCTGACAAAACTCATCCAAATGTGTTCTATAACACCTTTGCGAACACATTTTCTCAGCATATTTTGTTTCTGTCTATTCCCGATGCTGAATTCGACACCTTTGATAATGACCCACCCCTACATATCATGTGTTGTATTCAGTAAAGCATGTTTCAAGTGCACTTTAATTGATAATGGATTTGAACTCAACTTATGTCCCATGTCATTCCTTGAAGCCATAGGTATTTCATCTCATGACGTTAGTCCATCTTTTCTTTCACTGTGTGCTTATGATGGTTTTGTTCGTCCATGTGTTGGTCACATTACACTACCTATCACTGTAGGACCCAAGACTATCCCCACCATGTTTTTGTCATTAATTTCCTAGTCTCCTATAACTACTTTCTTGGTAGACCATGGCTTCATGCCATGTAATTCGTAGCATCTACGATGCATCATTGTGTCAAATTCCTACATGAGGGTATTGAGCATACTATTTTTCATGATCATAATCCATTCCAATATTGTGACCGCACCCTAATACTAGTCTTCCTATTCCATGCACTAATACTATAGATGATCCTCAACCTATGGAAAAACCACCTCACTTGTCCCCACTTGAGGGTGTTGTCTATGTGATAGATGTAGTTTCTTATATGACACATGTTACTACTATTGCTATGATCCCTTATCAAGGGTCTATCCCATCTATGGACGTCGCTCTATCACCTACACCTTCACATGTACCACCTAAATTAAGCACGCACACTTTTCATGAATGATTCATATTGGGAACCTATTACATTTGATCTAACTCATTGGTATGCACATGGTTGTCCACTTCCTCCATTTACTAATGAGGAATATGCCATGGGTATGTATAACTTACGTTTAAATGGCTCATTACGTGATCAACCAGATACTATTTCTTATCAAGTCACCAATGCTTACCCATTTGACTATGATCCTAAGAGCGATGATATTTTAGATGACATTACATAATTACATCCTTCATCTTGCATACTTGGGGGCATAGTATTTACACACACCCCCATCATGTTCGTGAAAATGCATATATCATCTTTGCATTATCATAACATAGGCATACTCATCACACATTTTAGTTTTGTCATTGCCCGATGACACACTCTTGTGCTTCCGTTCACACTTGACTGTTGAAGGCATACTACACATGAACCCCACACACTATACGATATGTACTATACATTACGTCTCTTCACACATCGTGCAATAAATCTCACATTTTTCACACTACATCTTCATGTTCCTCTACATCATTACTATTTTGACATTTTCACATCCACACATCATACTAGTATTCATCACATATGTGTCACACTTACATCTAACATTACATACTACTCATCATACACATCACATAGCGTACATTTCACACTATTAGTCTATTTATGCATTTTTGCATTGCATCCTATACATTTCATATGACACATATTACACATCATATGGTCATCTATTATCATCATGCATACTACATCGTCTTTATGCACTGCACTCATTACCCTATGATGCAATTTAGTTCCTCGGTCCATACTTTGCTGCCGAGGGTTTACAAATAAAATGGACTTTATCATACTTACACATCCATCATTTGACATTTGATCATGCAACATTAATAGGATAGTGATATACACTATAGGATAAATGGTCACCTACTCTATCATCTTGTAGTGGTATACGCTTTAGGCTACATCATCACTATTTCGATCATCTTTTCATGATATACGCTTCGGTTATAAGGCTCATGCACACGTCAACTCTAGGTCGTATATCATCCATACACATACACAATCATCATAACATGTTAGACACAACACACACTTTGATCATTTATTGATGACACACTCTTTTTTATGGTTCATTATTGACTATTGAGGGAGAAAACCAAATGAACATCACTTCATAAAACTCCATTAATTCGGGGGAGCTTGGCTCCTATAATCCATCTTGCATTCCATTCTACCCATCCACAACATATTGCATATCTTGGTTATTTTTAATCTTGCTTGCATTTTATTGTATATGGTCGCTTTATTACACATGCTAGATAGATCTCTTGTATGTAATTTATTTATACCATACACACATGCGCATACACGCCCTTGCTTACTTATGATCATAGATATAGATCTTTTGCATGCGACACTAATTCTTTCCTTCTACCCTTCCTACAATGGTCGCTCGGGGCATCCACATTCGTCTCTCACAGGTGCTATTGTTTTATTTTGTACTTAGCACTTTACATTAATTGGTTATACTTGTTTTTGACATACTAGTTATATTTCTAACATCCTAATGGGTGCTTCATGTGTAACATTTGTTTGCAGGGATATTTTATTCCATACTTGTTTGTTACATTGTCTGCTATTACTTATTTTTTGTATGCAGGCCTCACCCTATGTTTGGTGTGCACACTTGTTTGTTGTATGTGGCCATTATGGCCTTGCATGTCTTGTGACATCATGAGTGGTGTCCCATGTTTGCAACCTTATTTGGTAGTATACTTTGTATTCTTACATGTTTACATTACTATATTTCTTTGTAGCTTACACATTTCTTTCTACATGCATGCTTGTTCGTACTAACACTTGTTTTTTGCTAGCCTTCTTGTTTGTGTGCACCTTGGTTTCTACCAAGCGCATTCCTTTCCCCCGCAGGGAAGAGTTACATAGTTCATGTGGGTGGTCCTCTTTTGGGGCCTTATTCACCTTTCAGCGACGTCGCATGCAGCCCCAAAGAGGGGGAGCATCATTTGAGGTTTTACATACTACACAACGCTTCTACACTCGGTTCGAGTTCTGGGTTTAGTTTTCGCCCTTGGCATTGTGGGTTATACAACAAGTGGGTTCAGACTAGTCTACACACGAGAGGATTTTATAGGAAATGGTTGTCCTTAACATTCTAGGGAGCGAGCTGAGTTAGAGGATACAACAAGCTTCCTCTCTACACTACTTCACCAATGGCGTCGATAGCCCAAAAACCAGCAAGATAAAGATCTCTTCACACACATTCGTGGGAAGCGATTATGAAGTTGGAGAATAATGTAACTTTATCCCTACACTTATTTTATCTATGATGTCAGATCATCCAAAAAACCCAGGACAATATATCCTCTTTCTACACCCTTTCTCTCATCACATTAGGTGCACATATTCCTTTTACACTTTTCATACTTTCATTTCAGTCTTTTCATTCATTACATGTACATGCATTTTTACATATACATGCATATTTGACTACTTGATTGTTTTCTCCTTGCAGGTCCATCCATATGAGAAACAAGCAGTCAACAAATATGACTACAACAAATGGGGGCAACAACAACAACATTTTGTGGTAGCACACATGATACTAACCATGCAGGTACATCATGCACATCGGAAACTACACACACATTTCTACCCTAGGTTCACTCTCACCACTTTTTTGCACTTTTACATCTTTAGTTTCCACGCTCCATCATCTTTTTTTCATCCCATGCTTTTTCTAATCCTTCAACACGTTTCTACATCACTCTACATGGATTATCAAGTATGCATGTCTATCTACTTTATGTTACCGAGATTTCCACTCACCAACATAAAGTGGGGGAAAATGTAGACACAAAATCATGTACTTTAGACATTATTTAGTCTCAGTCTCATACTACTATTAATATGGTTTTGAGTGAAGAAAGTACTAATTAACCCCCATCTCTTGGTCATTTTTATTTACTTTTTGTTGTAATTCCCAACCTTCATTCCCAACCTAGTTAGTTTCGTTACTTCGTATCATTTTATCCTTAACTAGGGTGCCTAGGCTAGCTCTTGGGCGCCCGTCGACGCCTTGTCCTAGTCGTGGCACGCTGATCCTCTTTCCACTTTCCCGCCACTTTTTGGGAAGTTTCTAACTTTTTTAACATCTTATCTTTTTTGTGGTTGGCCTTTTCGGTGTTAATTACAAAATTAGAAAAGAGAACCATATATATATATATATATATATATATATATATATATATATATATATATATATATATATATATATATATTTATGAGACCATAATGTGGAAACAAGCACTAGGAATTGCTATCATCATCTAAGTTGCATCCATCTAGAGCTCATTTGCATCCATCTAGCTCCATCACGAAGGCACAAGGCTAGTTCATCTCGCATCACACTACATAGGAGGAAAGTTCATTCTATTCCATCCACAATTCTATTACATTTTCTATACATAGTTATTGCTCGCTACTTTTCACAAAGTGTGACTAGTATAAGATAAACCTAGGGCATGATCCCACACACACACATATAACTACATCGGGTCTCGAGACATAGTGCAACACTCGGTTAGTAAGTACACCATTATGGCCATCGAGGACAATCCAATCCCTTCATTTGCATTTTTATTTTTAGGGTTTTCACCTGTTTTGGGGTCTTGTAGGTTTATCTTCCATCAATGACCATTGGTGACATCCAAAACAAAGAAGAAAATTACTCGCGACACACATTAAAGGATTCGAGATCATCATCCGACCCTCTAAAGATGGTTTTGGAATTCTTGCATGCACTGACTGTGGTGCCCTTAGGAGCCATGAGCCTCTCCCAAGCATCTTAGTCTAGCTACATAACTTAGATCTATCCTTTTCTAGACCTCTGCATGATTGTTTCCGCTTTCGAGAATATTCACTGATTTTACAAAACAGTCAGATCAACCTCGAATTAGATACGTCATTTCCTTACTCTTCTTGCACATTAGGGTTTCCATTTTCATCTACCTTGTTTCTTGGGTCATTATCTATATTTATTCATTGAATTTATTTAATGATATTTCTGTTGTTCCTAGTTAGATTAACTACTCCAAATACTACATTTTAGTTAATCATTGTCACACCCAAAGCTCACATTTTAATGCGTGTGCAGGACATCTATTATGTAAAAGGAGAAATCTATCAGAAACCTTCTTGATTTCACTACTCTCAATTAGACTTGGCATCACAAGTTTAATTATTATAAAATTTCAAGTGCATTCTCTATGATGTGCATTCTCATGTGCACTACCAAACTAGTAGTTACATTCGAGTGGTGTAATGGGGAAACCGATAGGGATAGATTTATGAAGATAAAGTTTAATGATCAAAGGAAAACCATTGTAAGAGGAGGGATGGAACACATGGAGTGAAGGACACACTATAGTGTAAAATTCCAAATCCAAAGAAGAGGTTTAAGAAAATTAAGAGAAATAAGTTTCTATCACATATATAGGTCCATTTCCACCTATGTACTAAAATTCATACATGGAAAGGATGAATTTAGAACAATATATCTCAAGTACTATGGCATTTATATTATTATTTGTGATTATATTGGTTAGAGAAATATCGATGCTTGCCTAGTCAAAACTGAAATCAGCCACAACATTTTTTCTTTTCTTCACGATTCCAAATGTTCTTAACAATCGTTAAATTTAGATGATTTCCATGTGTATATTCTACTACTTGTTATTTTGAATTTTTGACATTGTGTGGGTTTGTATTATGAAGGAGCGGTTAAAGAAGATGAGATAGAGATAAATGCAAGAATATTCTCATGAATTTTGTAAGGAGTTTATCAAAATGTGGTCAAAGAATTATATGTAAGGAATCTATCTATATTTAAGGACATATGGAAAAGGATATTTACATTGACATCAATGGTCCATATTCTATACATTGACATTAGTCCTTGTAACAATAAATGAGAACAATGAATTCATTAATATTGTTACTATTCATGATGGCAATCTGGAATTGTAATATAACACCAAAAATGGTATGGATATGTTTTCGATAAAGGATTTAAAATAGAAGTGAGAATCCATATGATGCGAGACCTAAAATTGTGCTATAAAAAAGTGTTAATGCCAAAATTCATGCCCCTAAATGTTCTTTAGCGAAAACTCAGAACTTTGGGTAACATGGGATGATCTCACAAGTGTGGGACTTGCAAAGTGAGATCAACCTCCAAAGCATGTTGGTTCCTCTTTGTCTTATCCCACGACAACTAGCCTAAAACCTAAGAATGCAACTAATCTAAATCTAAAATATGCTTTCACGGGATCCAAAGTTGAGATGACAAAGGGAAGAGGGGTTTCAAACTAAAATAAGGTGATGCACCAAACTAAAATGGGGTTCAAAACTGGCTCATGGAAAGGTTAAAACTATCATGTGAGAAATCAAAATAAACTCGAGCTCTTTAAAATATGAATATACAAATTTAAAGAGAGACAAGAGGGTCGAGATTCACATTCAATACGTGATGCATGAAGGAAAACCACAATTGCATTTCATTAAATAATATCATTTACATTTGCAGAGCAGAGGTTCAACAACTTCCACAAAATATATCTCCAGAGGTCGAAAGTATGGAATCCTAAGGAAAATATTACAATTCCATACGAAGGAACCCTTTTATGTGCCAAGGCACTTACATTTATACAATTCATGACATGAAGAAAGAGGGAAAAGAGAGGGAAAATGATCATTGAGATGGAACCAATCACCTCCGAAATTTGCATTGAATGAGTACGGGCGCTATGATTGATATTTTAATTTTTCTTGTAGTACAGGTATGGATTCCCCCAACTTCATCCACCAACTACAACACAACCCTTAAGTCTATCACATGCCATTAGACTATACAGAGAAACACATTTTCTTCATTAAATATAGTAGTTCAGCTACTTGAAAATGCATTTTAGTAATAGGAACTATTTTCCCCCCTTTTCACCCACACAACTCAACCAAATCATGAATTTTATGATTCTAGACTGAATTTCTTGATGATACCTTTCCAACAAGACCAATTTCATCAAATTTTGAGTTCAGTAAGGATGAAGATATGGCCATGTGGATTTTAGGTGTGTGGGAGGAACAAAACAGGGTTCCTGCATGGTTCGTTACACATGTGAATTTAAATATTTTTTTGGTATTGGGGCTCTAAATAATTGACACGTGGAAAATTTTGATTCATTGTGGGTTTGAACTAATTAGTCGGGTAGAATTCAAACTTTATTATAATTTTCTTATTCCACGGGCTTGGAGTTCATGGAACATATTCGCTTGAGAAGGTTGTGGAAAGACACCATGTATTCACCTTTTTAGCTCCACCCCTTCATGCCCCGATTTACCTTTATCGCGTGGAACTCAAACTCTATCGAGTTTTATTTATTCCACATGTAATTGGAGTTTGTGAAACATTTTTGGTTGAGAAGCCCGCAAAATCCTGTCATGTGTTTCCTTTTCCCCACTCGCTGATTTAAACAAAACCCGCATGAGTCCATTATTTACTTGTAATTTATCAAAATAGCCCAAGGGGTTATTTTGGATAATAGTTTGGCAAATAAACAGGTAATCTTCCGCTAGATTGGAGATCAATGGCCTTAAAGCATCCATTGGGCATGAAGTCGGCCTAAAAATTGGGAAACTAATCTAAAACTTGAATTTCTCACCCCTAAGTCTACATGAAATACTATTTGGACTTAGAGGTGATTGGAATTGATCTATGGAGCTCTAAAAAATGTATATTGAAATTCACCGTAGAACGTGTGATTTCTTCCATGAACTCGCTTTGGAATGACTCATATATGACCTGCAATTGGCTCCAAGACTTACGTGCAAAGATAAGATCATACATGTTTCAAGTGAAACATGTATATGGTGCACAACACTTATTGCAAAGAAAACCTATACCAACAACAAGACATGTGCTCAAAAACACTTGGAGAAATTAAAACTACACTTCTATGTATATGGTGAAATTCCTTTTTAAAAGCAATTCTTCAAATAAACCCCATTAACTGGGATTCAGGGAAAATTTTAAGACCCCCCCCCTGAAAAAAAAAAAAAAAATCGTATAAATTCATTGCTAATGGCGAATATGAAGAAAATGCAAAAATGTTATCGCTCGGTAGCATTTTTTTGCTACCGCCAAAGCATATATTATGTTGTCAGTTGATAGTATATGATGTTGGCCAAAATTATATGTAATTTTTGAAAAATCATTTTTGACAATAGTAGTTAAAATGACCGACTTGACGAGAAATATGTGCTCACAAAATATTTTTTTGGATAAGGTAAAAGGTTTGATTTTGAGGGGACCAAAACCCCGTACATAGAAAAAAACCAATTTTAACAAAAAAACCAACACGAAGACAGGGAGGCAAAGTCAAAAAATCTTGACAATAGACCACCATAGAATAGAGCAAAGCTACACCAAGTTTGAATATTAACCATTACCTTTATTTAATAAAAAAATACAAAAATACATAAACCAAAAGAACTAATCTATAGACCATATGAACAAGAACATCAAAAGGATAGCAAAAGGCTTGCCATTAGTTCTCCTTTGGCTTGATGTGGGTTCTAGCACTCGACCCATTGTCCTTCTTTCTTGCTACTTTGATGATCACACATTTAGGTATTTTCTCCTCCTTTTCCACAGGCTAGGTGTCCACAATCTCAGAGTCTTTTGGTATTTTTTCCTCCTTATCCTCAGTTTGGGTCTCCATGGTCTCGTGTCATGATTGCCATTAGTCTCAAAATCCAAAGTTTTTTCACTGTCAGAACTACTAAGGAACAACCTCATATTAGGCTTTTTGTTTCGACTTTGGCCACTTGGTCTTGAAGGATATAAACCCTCTACTCCTACATGACAAAATCAAATTGAATTCCCCAATTCTTTTGTTTTAAACCTTAATTTTATGGTGGCACTCCTTTAGTTCCTGAATCAAATTATTATTGACCATAAGAATGGTATCGAAGTTGACTCGGAGCACATTAACCTAGCTTCCTAGTCCACAAAGTCTCTCTCCCTACTACTAGAGCTCTCACCCACATTCTGAACACCACGTTTTAGATTGCAAATAATGTTGGCTATCCCTTTAGGGGTATCTTTCCCTTTCATTTTCTTCATACGTTTAAAAGATGACACCATGGTTTCATGGTCAGAATCAATGTCACTAGCTATCAATGACTGGATGGGAATAATGGTTTGTCTCTTTCTCACTAACAGGAGAATCAAACCTTGATGCAAGGGAACATCAAATTTCTTGTTTTTAAAGTCAGCAATGGTGGATAACAGGGACCTGTAGAGAAAGAAATCTAGACTCATAGCTTGGTTCCTTTGGAATAAATTTAGGATGGAGAGGTGAAAAGAGAAAATCTTCCTAAATTTTCCTTCCAAAGTCAAATATTTCATGAAAACAAGACAAACATTATCCCAATGTTTAGGGAGACAGTGTAGGAGATGCCATCATCATAAGAAACAATATGCTCACCAAGCTAAAAAAAAAGTGGCTATCTCATGTTTTTTCCTAGTTTTATCTTTATAAATTTTGAGACCATCCATAGTAAGCCATGTTATCTTAGCTATGGATTCTTCAATAACCCTAATTTCAACCCCCCTGAAATTGAAGTCCCCCTTGATCCAAGTATTTCCAAAATCAATAGAGAGCGCAGGGTCGTTACCTTTTAATTGTTGAATATACTTGGAGAAGCCACCTCTGCACAACAACTTCCAAAGAACAAATTTATTTTTTACATTTAAAGGAAGTAGGCTCGGTTTTGACTCTTTCATCACCCATTTTTTCCAAACACACCTTCTCTCTTTGAGCTCAAACAGAATGGAGTCACCAAAACCAAAAACTTGAATAAATGCCAAAGCAAATGAATCGTATCCTTTCCAAAAAAATGGATCTTTTTGAACTCCCAAGCGTGTGAACCTTGGTTTCCATCATTACACTTCCTCCGAGGACATGTCATCATTTATCAATTTTATAATGTTTTTCCAAGGAATACGTGTCCATGTCCACGTCATTAGGTTTGTCGTGTCATTGCCATGATTAACAATCGCATCCACAGGTTTATTACCTTCTCTGAAGGTATGTTGGATGTCCACCTTATCAAATGATTCCAACATCATATGAGCTTCCTTGATGATATTGATAAGTTTCCATCCACAATGATGGATTTTAAGTTCATTTCTTTGTATATCATGATACCCCATAGCATGGGTTTGGCCTCTGTGTAATTGTTGGTATGATTTCCAATAAGTCCCACATAAGTTCAAAGACATCTACCAAGGTGATCACGAGCTAGACCCCCTGACAAAACACTCTTTTTGTTTGGATGATCCATTGAAATTGAGTTTGAAGCATCCATTGGGGGTTTTGACCGTTTAACTTTGTGGATGACCTTCTCCTTGAAAGGGATGATAAGGGAAATTTTCATGTTGCTAATAATAATTCTTTCCCAATCAGTCGACCTTGGATGGTTTGAGATTTAAATGGGCATTTTCTTTGATATCCTAACTCACCTTTTCAATAACCTTATCCAGGCTAGACATTTTGTTCCTAAAGATACGATTATTCCGTTGAATCTATAGTCCCCACAAACTATGTAGGAGAGAAAGTTTCTAAATTTCTCTGGTCAGATCATGTTGGAAATTTAAACTCCATTGGTCTAGGAGAAGGGCCACATCCCTAGGGAGGACCATGCGTATCCTAAAAAAACTAAGGACCACAGAGAAGACTTGAAAGGAGAAGGAACATTCTAGGAAGAGATGTTGGATTGAATCTTCATTGCATTTGTAGAGACTGCATCGTTAGTGATGATCATCCCCCTTTTCCTTAACCTATCCACAGTTAAAATATTTCTTTTAACAACTTCCCAAAAAAATTGATTTTGGGAATAATATTTTTATTCCAAACCTTCCTCCAGTAGATATTGGGCTCTATATGCTCAAAATTCAAAGCAAGTAACCAGACTTGACCTCATATTCCCTAGTGTCCATGGTTCTCCAAATCAACTCATCCTGAGCTCTGTTTTGGGGTATGTGATAGTCCTTCAGGAGATGATTAAGTTCTTGAAAGGGTTGTAGATTCCCTAGATAGTGTGGGGGTGGTTGAAGTTGGATCCATTTCCTCTCTTCATTCCAATATCTACAAACAAACTCCCCATTTCCTGATTGAAGAGATGTCAAAGATCACTCCATGGTTCTTTGGTCTTGAGGGATTTATCCTTAATCCATGGGTCTTCCCAAAATTTTATCTTAGTACCATCCCTAAGGTTCCATTTACTCCCTTTAACTAACAACTTTCTAGTATGAAAAATATTGTTCTAGAATATTGATCCTCTAGGAGCTCCACATCTGAGAAAAGATCCAAAGTTCCGCAAATATTTCTCTTTCAAAATATTGATCCAGTTCCCTCTTCTCTTGTGCAATCTCCAGCCCACCTTAGCTATAAGAGCTTGATTCATGAATTGAATATTCTTTAATCCAAGACCCCCTCTGTCCTTGGGTTGTGTAACCTTATCCCAAGCAATTAAAGGGATTATATTCTTTTCCTTTGATCCAGTCCATAAAAACCTCTTTTGTATGCCTTCAATAGCCTTCCTAACTCTTACGGGTAAAGTAAAGATGGACATAATGAAGAATGCAATAGCTTGTAAGTAGTTTGAAGGAGTGAATATTTTCCACTTGTGACAACAATGAGCCTTTCCAAGAGGCTAGTTTTTTATGAAACCTCTCTATTAAATTATTCCACCCTCCTTCTATATTTTTCCCACAAAGAGGCATACCAAGATAAGTATCTAGAAGGGATTTAATACTGCAATCTAGAATATTAGCCAACATGTTCTGCTAATTTTCCCCAAATTTATGAAGAAATAGAAGCTCTTTCTGAAGTTGATCATCTTCCCTATTACTTCTTCATATTGCTTAGTTATGTTTTTGAAGACCCGAGCCTCCGGACATTAGCTTGCCCTAGAAGAATTGTGTCATCCACAAACTATTGCAAGCATTGGTTATCAACTCCATGATCCACTTTAATACCCTCCATGTTACCTTCAATTTGGGCCCTAGAGCATAACCTGCTCAAGGTTTTAGAAACAATAATATAAAGGAAGGGTGACAAGGGATCTCCTTGCCTCAAACCCCTTTCCAAGATGAAGAAACCATTTGGCTTACCATTAATAATAACATAAAAGCTCGAGCTTTAGTGCAAGTTTGAATCATTTTGATGAAATGAGGGTGATATCCCAATTGATATAGAAGGGAGAACAAGAAATCCCAGAAACCTTATCATAGGCCTTTTGCATGTCTAATTTAACAATCATATCCTCCCTACCGAAAAGTTAAACATAGTGGATCGTCTCATGGATGGTGCTTATATTGTACAAAATTTGCCTACCTGGCACAAAGGCTCATTGATTAGGAGAAATAAAGTTACTAAGAGTCTCCCTTAACCTAAAATCCAAGATTTTAGAGATTATCTTATACATAGTGTTGCATAAACTTATGGGTCTAAAGTCCCCAAATATTTAGCTCCTGGATTTTTGGGTATGAGAGAAATAAAGGTATGATTGATTTGTTTGAGCAGACTTCCTAATCGAAAAATTCTTGGACAACTAAAACCACCTCTTTCTTAACTATATCCCAATACATCTAAAAAAATAAAACAGGGAAGCCATCCAACCTAGGAGTTTTGTCACTTTCCATAGCATCTAAAATTGATTTTATCTCCTCCTCCAAAGGAATGACTATGAGTTCACTATTCTCATCATGGCTGATAGTCGGATCAAAAAGATTTAGAATTTCTGCTCTAGAGATCTCATCTGAAAGTTGACCTTTGGCAAACAAGTTCCTAAAAAGAAATAATAGTGTTTGATATATCCTTATCTTTCGTAGCTAGTTCATCATTATCTTTCTTTATTTCTTGGATTCTTCCTTTATTAGCTTTGATGGTGGCTAAGATATGGAATAATTTGGTGTTGTGGACTCCTCTTTAAGCCAATTAATTCTTGACTTTTGCTTCCAATAGATCTCTTCTCTACTCAGAATGTTGTGGTATTTGGCAAGTAGGTATTTTTCCTTGATTTTTTCCTCATTGATCCATCCTCCCTATTCCATAGTTTCTTCCAAAGCCCGAAGCTCTTCGAAATTCTACTTTTTTGAAGGAATATATTTCCAAAAACTTCCTTGTTCCAAATTTTTATATTCATCTTAACGTTTTTAAGTTTTGTAGCCACCTTATACATGTTGTTACCTTTGACTTCAAGGCTCCACCATTCTTCTATCATTATTTCCAAATCTAGGTGAGTGGTCTACATATTTTCAAACCTAAAAGGTATGCTAATGGGTTGTTCCCTTTCACTGACTTTTAATACCAAAGGGTTATGATCAGATCCAATACAAGCTAAGGAGGAAAGAGTGTATTGTTGTTCTGAATCCAATGAATATTCACAAGAAATCAATCCAGCCTATTTGAATCAGATTCTCCCTTCCCTCCTATTGGTCCAAGTGAATTTTGAGCCACTAAGGTCTAGATCCATCAATCCATTCCAACCCAAGAAATTAGCAAGATCCTCCATGCTCTCAGTAAACACATTAACCCCCTTATTTTCTGAGGGGATGAGGGAGTATTAAACACCCCCAATGATCTAGTTTAGATCATTAAACATCCTTCTGAAGATATTCAACTCCTCCCAGAGCATCCTTCTCGTTAGTTGTAGTATTCAGAGCATAAATATTAGAGAGAATAAATTATTTTCTGGAGCTAACAACAATGAAACAAATGGCTAAATGATGTTGGCTATTATGAAGGGGAAATCCATCCAATATTTTCTTATTCCATAGGAAAAACTAACCCCTAGAATCCCCTGTAAAGGGTCGACAATGGAAGCCAAATTCCTTCCAAAAATGCATGATTTTTTTCACTTATCCTGATTCATCTTCGTCTCTTGTAGCATTATGACATCAGGTTTTTCTCTACTTTTAAAATCAAACAAAATCCTATGTTTACTAGGGT
Source organism: Taxus wallichiana var. yunnanensis (assembly GCA_018340775.1). Taxonomy (NCBI): domain Eukaryota; kingdom Viridiplantae; phylum Streptophyta; class Pinopsida; order Cupressales; family Taxaceae; genus Taxus; species Taxus wallichiana. Next base: position 194,488,382 of record CM031239.1, read on the forward strand.
TGTTAAGACCCCTAATATTCCAAGACATGAAAATCATTTAAGATGGGTATATTTTTGGCCTACCATCAATGGTTTCTATCGTCCTTCCATAATATCCTTCCTTGTGGCTCTCTCCCTTTTTTCCTTCTTATACGGTCTCCTTGGAGAGAGGATTTTTGGCCCCAACATCTACCTTAGATCTAGTTCTTAGCATATATTTCATTTTAGGAGACAATTTGGGACTTTGTTTGACCTCCTCAGGAAATAGGACATCATAACTCACTACAATGGTACTTTCTTTAACCAATTCATTGGTAGATTTATTTGATGAGGCTTGAACTTGCATCTCAACATAAAATTTCTTGTTAGTCTAAAGAGCACACTGAATATCCTCTTCCAATTTTGGAAAATATTATAAATTAATGTCCAAAACATCAAACATATTGCTAATAAGTAGAGTTTCCTAGGTATTTGAGAAAATAAACTTGTGTCCATAGTGTCTAGAACTATGGATCGAACAATATTGTCCTCCCGGAAATATTCAACAATCACTAAGTCCTCAAATTTTTTCCGGGTTTTATTTTAGCTACCAATTTGCTGACGTTATTCTGACATGCATCTTCAATCGCTTCTTCTAAAATAGTTTCTAGTTCTTCAAGGACCTTTTCCTTAATCACCAGAGGTTTATCTACTAGTTTCCATGAAGGGTTAATGTATGTACCCAAAATTGTAGGGTACTACACCACCAGAACGATGTTACACATGCCCCAATGATGATACATGTATCTTTGCAAGGTGTTTGGAATCTAGAAAGGCTCGCCATGTATACGCTTATATCCCGAATGCCCCGCTCATCCTCTGCATGATTTGTTTTTCCCTTTCCCCCTTTTTTTCTTACATTTTGTCTTTAGTGATGAAACCGCCACCCCTGCACGGGCGGTGGTCTCGTGACCATCGCCTAGGATAGGGCGGTGAGTCTGTAACCGCCACCCTACACAGGGCGGCGGTCTTGTACGCATTTTCTAGATCCTTCCGATGATTGCGTCAAACATAAATCTTGGATTTTACACACTTTCTTCAACCACTTTGGCTTGCATTAATGTTTTTGGTCCCCTGGTAATAGTGTTTTTCCTTTGTTTATAGTAAAAGAGATCAAATGGGAGTTACCCTCTGGTAAATGCATTGGTTATAAATAGCCAGCTTGTTTTCAAGCAAATGGCCCCTCATCCTCTCAATTCTCTTGTTCAAGTCTTTCAATTTCTTGCTTAGAATTCTATTAGTTTCATGTTTTGCTTCCATTGTTGGTATTTTAGAGGTCATATGATCTTCTTGTTTCAGTCTTGTTCCATTGTTGCTGCATACAATCAATTTAACATAGAATAGCTTCATTTCTAGACTAGAATCCATTAAAGTTGCAGGTTTTGTTTTGTCACAAGGATAGTTTTGAAACTCTCAGTACACTTGTGTTGTATTCCCACAATAAATCCCGCTAGGAATTGCATAGTCAAGCTCTGTTCACTTGTGCTATCTCTCTCCTAATCGCATTGTATTCGGTCTATATCCAAAAGTTGCCATTGTTTGAATACCATCTTCTATTGATACGATCACATACATACTTTCTGGATTCACGAGGACATGAAGGAATGAGGAGATCACACTGAGGGGATGAAATCACACACAACTAGATTTACCACTGTTATGTAAATTCCAAGTTTGAGCTATCAAAGTTCTAGTTATGACATATCAAATAGAGTAGTGAATCATTTCATTTCAGTTAAAATTTTTCTCTCGATATCACCAGGGAAGCTGTGGGGATTGATAGTTTATGAGAAACTGTGATTCATTCCTCACTTCTGAGGTAGGATTGAGAGTCTTTTCAATTCAAAACATATAGTTGCTTAGATATTTAGGATAAAATCACAACTGCATAGGCGAATAGCCATACCAGGCTACGTTGCTTGTTTTTATTCTGTTATTAGATTAGTTGTTCATTTTATAAATATACTAGAGTAGCTGCTCTTTAATTTCATTAAAATACGTCATTGAAAATACAAAAATAGAAGAATACTTACATAGTGTAATACCTCTTTCGTAATCAGTTTATTAATGTTAGTTAAAAGTTGAATCATTTTGTATGACAATCACAGGACCTAGAGAGCCTAGAGAGTATATATTTGAACTGTAGTGCCTCAACCAGATCTACCCACAACATTAGCTGATATAGATCAGGACCTCAGGATACAGGTCTTTCAAGCAACAACAAATTTACAAGAAATTAGTGAGCAACTAAGAGGATTAAACATTGAAGACGACAAAGCTTACACATTCTGGTCAAACCATCCAAACTATAGATTACCTTGATAAAACATCTGAATGATTGTGCAAGGATTCAAACAAGAGCAAACATTTGGTTACAATCCTTTGGTTCCACAACCCGACGCAGGAGACCTCCTCGTTGACATAGATACTAGCTTACGTATTCAAGTTGCCAGAACACCTGTTAGGTACTCCGAGAAAATCATACAACTTCTAGTTCTAAACATAGAGGCTGAAAAGGCATACGATTATTGGATAGTTGGGAGAAGGGATTGATTCTTCACATGACCATAACAGGTCCACAACAACCACAAACTCATGGTTGTGATCCCCAAGTCCCATAACCCAATAGGCCTACAAGTCAGTTAAGTATTGACACCGCTTATGAATGTTGGTATTTAGATCTTCACCACTCCCACCAGATATTATAGTACAATTCTCCGTATTAAACATAGAAGCCAATCAATCTAATATTTTCTAGGCTAGACTAGAAAACCACCCATAGTTAACTGTAAACCCACTAAATCACCCATCACCATTTTATGACCTTGTCTGGAGATATATACGAAGCTCCCACAGGTCACTTCCCACGTATCCAACAACCAAGAAACAGGATCTCGGCAGAGCTCGACATTGATTGGAGCCTCCGAGTAGCCATTATATCCGAACGAACCATTACACCAATTCAGGTTAGAAGGGCCTTCTTCGCCTTAGATTCACAGATTCCATTGTTGCATATTGAGGATATAAGATTACCCGATTAGCTTGTTTGTATCTATTCACATCCAAACATTCACCGACTATCTCGACACGACCTCGGGAGGTTGGGTACGAGGAATAGGTACTTGTAGATTCCCATGCTCGCATGTCACTTTTCCATCGTACAAATTGGGTAACCCGATGTGAACAAATAGTTCTTCCTTTTATTATTCTTCATTTCTCTCATCCACCTTCGCTCTTTCCCATTATTCTGTGGGTATTCATATACCCCCGAATATGTCGGGATACGATGCATATGGCACCTCTCTCGGGTATGGAAGCAAACTATAGTCAAACAAATAGGCAACCATCACCTCGCTTCCGCATGGGCGCAGATAACTATTCAAGTAACTACTTGTCATCTCAAACTCCCCTCAAAGAACTAGCTCAAGTTTTTGTTTCAAATTGAGGATTTTGATCGGTTTGCACAAACAAAATAGCGAGCCATCAGGCTCTAACAATATGACATTTATTGGAGAGTTCACTTCATCTCCTCGGGTCTTGTTCAGACCATAGATTAGTAGACAATCAAATCCACTCCCCTTTTTAGACGAGGAATACTTAGCACGCTTTGTTAAAAGTGAACAACGTTTCCAAAACATGTATCCACCAATAGGGAATTTACAAATACAATCTGACACCCTATTCAAGGAGAACACCCGCATTCCTCCACCTATGGGAAATACCCTCGGTGAAGCTTGGCAGGGTAACGATCAATTCATAGCAGGGTATCATACCCCTTTACAAACTCAAGCTATACAACAAACACCCTTAAGGAAAAGTGCTATGTCTTCGCCAATGGAGGTCATTTCAACCTTAGCTGAAAAGGTTAGAGGGATGGAACTTGCTCAAGCAAACCAAAATTCACATTTTGGGAAAGTAGGAATCCCCAACCCTCTACATTTTCCTAGTCAGGTCGACCTCCTTACAGGAACAAGCACGTTAAGCATGCCTCCTCAAAATCCTTATAGTTACCCATAGCAAACACCAGCTAGGACCACATTTTCAAACGCCGTTCTAGTTGAAAACATGACACCTCCTGTCTTGGCACCAAACAACCTGTACCAGAACAATGCTCCTCATTACTTAAACATTTATCCAAAGTCACCACAAGGAGACATTTCTCTCTTCTACGGGATGTTCGTTCAACCGCATGAGGATTCCCTTATGTCTCTACAAATGCATATGTTATGCCATATCAACAACCCATTCCACCTCCACCCCCTCAGCAAGCCCCATCGATGGTTGAGGCCTACGCAGTAGGGACTTATTCAGAATATTTAAAAGAGCCCCTAGACTTCACCATACAAAGTGTTATGCTTCCAAGACCTCTTCCCGATTTACCCAAATACAAAGGGAAAGGAGACCCAAACACACACATTAAGGCCTATGCCACAACCATACAGAGTTACTCCCTTGGGATGGGGTTGTCGCTAAAATATTCCCTAAGACCTTGGAAGGTATTGCCCTTAATTGGTATTACATAATACTTGAAGCTTCGATACACTCATTTAAACAACTCGTGTCAGAATTCATCAAAGCTTTTGACATGAACAAATTGTTAAGAATGAGAATCAGGGAATTCTTGCATATTAAGAAAGAACATAATGAATCATTGCTCATTTTATCCAAAGATGGTGTATTGTTCTCTACTCATCAGTAAGTGCTCCAAACATGGATCAAATGGAACTATGTAATTTATTCCTTAATTCTCTCAATAGAGAGATAAAGGAAGAAGTCCAAAAGTTCCCACTAAGAAATTATGATGAAGTACTCGAGAGTGCTCTCCGAATCGACCAAGCAACAATAGATAGTGGTCGCAAGACATATGGGACAAACGGGAAATTAACCACTCCCAATCAAAACACCACGGCCTATTCTAATATAAGAAACAATAATCAAGGACCTAAGATCCTTAACAAGAACCGTGGAGTTACAACAGATGGAGTGACTGACCAAGTTAAAAGGGAAAACATTGTAAACATTTTGCCACTTGTTAATAATCAACGAAATAACAATTTTACTCCAACAATCAATGCGGTGGATTTTAATCATCCACCATGAAAAAAACAAAAACAACGACATATCCAAACACAACGTCCAAATCGAAACCCGGCTAGATATCAGAGTCAAAACCAAAGGAAACAACCTCAAAATTTTAACTCTAACAACCAACAACCTTATCAGAATTTTGGGTCACAACAGATTTTAAATCAACAACCTCGAAACTATAATCCCAATCTATATTGTGGCTTCCACAAGATTCAAGGCCACGATACTAGGACTTGTCATGAATACAATAAATTCATGCAACATTTGCCAGAATATCAAAAGCAACTCTTTATAGATATGTTTTTAGCAAATTCTATAGTACCCATGCCAAACACTTATGCAGGGGTAGTTTCTCCTCAAAATGCACCCCTAGAGATCTTTAATGATCTGCTCCCAAACCACTCTAACAATAATATGCTAGATCCTAACAGAACAAACAAGGGTTTCATGAAATGAAACAATGATCATGAAGCTTCAACTTCATCAAATCCACCAGTCGCACCCCAATTAGGAACGTAACCTCAAACTAAGCTAGTTGGTTTAGTGGAGTTAGACACCAAGCTACCCATAGAAACCATAACAAGAACATGGGATTATTCATCCCAACCTACTCCAATCTATCCATTAGAACTAGACAACAGTCAATAAACGTTGGTAAAACCCATAGGTGCCTATGATTTAATTAATGATTTAACTAAAACCTTCTCACACATCTCCTTATTGGATTTGTTAAAAACTCTCTCGCCACTTATGGCTGCTCTCTTAGAAGCATTAGGCCTTGGTCATTTAATCAACATCACTCCTCCCTTGGAAACACAAGTAAACCATGTGGACTTTGACATTTATCCTCCGGGGCAGCCAGATAGGGATATGAAATTTATATTCGATATAAGCAAAATGCCAACAGAACTTTGAAATTACACGAAGAGGTGACCCAACTTTACATTTACAAGTTTGGGTCTACAATAATTATGTTAAACGTGCAATGGTTGACGATGGGGCAGCAGTTAATATAGTCCCCTTCACTTTTCTTCAAAAGTTAGGATATGGAGAGACAAACTGTTCCACAACGTGAAATACGTTAAGAGGTTATGATAGCCTCAAAGCCACTTCAATTGGAACCATAGTTTTACTAGTCACTTTAGGGCCCAAGACGGTCCTCACCGAGTTTTATATTATAGATCAAGAAACCAATTATAATATGATCCTTGGTTAGCCATGGATACACCACATGAAGGCAATCCCTTCCACGCTATTCCAAGAAATAAGATTTCTACACTTAGGGAAAATATTCGTGGCACAAGGTGACCCAAAACCCTTCGATATACACCTAGCCGATTTGAAGAAAATACCGGGTGTTCACTCCAAGTTTGAACTCCCAAAAAATCAACTCATCAAACCAATTAATTCCAAACCAAAAGAAGAATTGATACCCACCACGGAGTTGGAGATTACAAATCCAGCCGAGGACATTCCGACACTCAAAAATGAGACCAATGTTATAAAAACGGTGTCACTAGGGACTACCGCCAAAATTGTCGAATTGCTAGAGAAAGACTTACCTATTCTCCTACCATTTGATTCCATGGGTATGGGACACACCCTAGGAATTTCTTCTCTTCCATCAGATGAAGTTTTTATGGTAGAAGTAACGAAAAAAAAGAAATAGATACAACAGATATCCCAACATCCATTTTCCCAAACAAATATTGGACTCTCCACTTCGATGGAGCTAGATGTCACTTTGGAGCTGGAGCGGGAGTGATCTTTACTTCCCTGATTAAATATTCTACCTTTTTCCTTTAAATTAAAATTTGAATGTACAAACAACGGGGCTGAGTACGAAGCTCTCCTCCTTGACCTTATTCTAGCTAAAAGAATGGGTGTCGACAACATTAGAGTACTAGGAGACTCGCAATTGGTTGCAAACCAAGTCTCTGAGGTATATGAAACTAGAGATGAGCATTTACAACTCTATAAAACAACAAGTATTAGATCTAAGTAAGGGATTTAGCTTCATATCAATTGAAGCAATCCCACGAGAGCAGAACCTTCTCGCAGACTCGATAGCAACCTCAGCTTCCCGTTTCACCCCAAATAGTGAGTTGGAGGATACAAATTTCATGGTATCACTTTGTACCAAGCCATTAGTGTGCAAAATACCAACAAACTCACTCCTAACTCATGGAGAGGCTGAGGATGATTTTCCATCGTAGATCGCTTTGACGATGATAAAGTCACTCTCGAATATCTAAACGCCTATGCAGAGCTACACCTTGCTCACCGTATAGTTGATCTTTCCTTAATACCACATTCCTCTTCCTATTTTGGAAATCCCATGATAGAGTCTCCTCCACAGAAGGATCTTGATATCTATGAGATAGAAGATGGAGAAAGTTTGGAACTACCTCCAGCCCCACCTGAATTTGAAGAAGGTAATGCTTCTTTAATAGAAGAAACCATCGACATAAACATTGGAATGGAGGAAGAACCAAAAATTTTAAAGTTGGGATCCTCGTTAACTCTAGAGGAGATAGAAATACACACCCAAATCCTCAAAGAACATCAAAAGGCTTTTGCATTTAATTATAAAGAAATGATGGGCATTGCACCACAAGTCGCGGTACATAATCTTGTCACTAAACCAGATGCAAAGCCAATTAAACAGAAGTCAAGACCAATGAAGCCAAAAGTGGCTCTCATGGTAAAAGAGGAAGTAATAAAAATTCTCCAAGTAGGATTCATCAAGCCCATTGACTATTCACAATGGGTGTCTAATATTGTCCCTGTCCTCAAAAAGAATGGGAAGATACGCATTTGCATAGATTTTCGGGATATTAACAAAGCTTGTCCCAAGGATGACTTCCCATTACCATCCATTGATGTCATCATTGATGCAACAACTGGATTTGAACTATTGTCCCTCATGGATGGGTTCTCAAGGTACAATCAGATTAAAATATCTAAACAAGATCAAGCCAAAACTACATTCATAACTCCCTGGGGAACTTATTGCTACGCTGTCATGCCATTTGGTCTTAAAAACACCGAGCGCTACGTATCAGCAGGCAATGACATATATATTTCATGATCTTATCCATAAAATTGTGGAATCATATGTGAATGAATTATTGGCCAAGGCCAAGAAATTTTGTGATCATCCAGAAGTGCTCTGTATCATCCTCTCATGATTAATTGAATATGGCGTCACATTAAATCTAGAGAATTACGTGTTTGTGTGACAGGGGAAAACTTCTAGGGTACATTATATCTTCACGAGGGATTGAGGTTGATTTAGCTAAAATACGGGCTGTTCTCGAAATGATCCCACCATTAGGCGAGTGCTGGAATCGAGGTCATTTCTTGGGAAACTCGGTGCAATCCGAGTTCATCCCAGATCTAAGTTTTTCCATTCATCCAATCAACAATCTATTAAAGAAATATTATAGCATTGATTGGACTGAAGAATGCAACGAGGCTTTCAAAGTAGTTAAATGCTTCTTGTTGTCCCCACCCACGCTAATGCCTCCCAAACCAGACTGTCCTTTGATCCTATACTCACGAGCCACTCATGTCTCGCTAGCCTGCATGCTGGCTCAAGAAGACAATGATAAATGGGAACGTGTGGTCTATTTCATCAGCCGAACGTTGCTTGATTATGAGACATGCTACACATAGGCAGAGAGAGAATGCCTTGCCATAGTCTTTGCAACAAAACATTTAAGACATTATATGTTAAACCAGAAACGAGGGTCATTGTAAAGATAGATCATTTACGAACGTTTCTCACACAAGGGTCTTTATCTAAAAAGGTTGGATGCTTCATAACCTTAATGGGTGAATTCGAGTTGACATTTGTAAACCAAAAATGTTAAGGGACAAATCATTGCAGATTGGTTAGCTGACAACCCACTAGATGGAGGCAATCTGGTAAATCTAGATTTTCTGATGAGTGTATATACTTCATCAAAACTAGGCCTCCCATCTCCACATGTCCCTGGTATACTGATATCATCAATTTCATCATAGACCATACATACCCATAAGGTGCCACGTCACAACAAAGAAGGTGGTTACACATTATTACCACTAAGTATGTTGTCTTAGAATAGGTACTCTATCGTAAAGCCTTCGATGGCATGCTTCTAAGATGCGTTGATACAAAAGAATCCAAGAAGATTCTTTATGAATCCCACAGCGGGATATGTGGAGGCCACTTCGTTGTCATGCCACCACTCGTAAAATACATCGGATGGGCTATTTTTGGCCCACTCTCGAGCATGATACAATGGAATTTGTACGTAAGTGCCACAAATGCTGAGAATTCTCTCACGAGATTCACATGCTAGCACAATCCCTGTAACCAATAGCGACTCCGTGGCCCTTCTCCACGTGGGGCCTGGAATTGATAGGGAAGTTCTCTCCCTCATCAACCGATGGCCATAATTTTATAATTACAACCACATAATATTTTACCAAATGGGTAGAGGCCATGCCTCTCACCACTATACTAGGTTCAGTAATTGCCAAATTCATTCTGAACCAAATTATCTGCAGGTATGGTGTCCCACAAGTCATTATCTCAGATAATGACACATCCTTTAAAAATGATGAAGTCCATGAGTTATGTAGCAAGTTAGAGATAAAACATCATACGACCTCTCTTTACTACCCTCAAGCCAATGGGCAGGCTGAAGCGACAAACAAAACGTTGAAAGCTATTCTCCTCAAAACAGTCAAGGAGAATAAGTGAGATTGGCATCTAAAACTATATCCGGAATTGTGGGCCCATTGAACCTCAGTAAGAACACCAACAGATTAATTCCTTTCTTGTTGGTACTCGGTGCGAGCAGCTTCTCCCGCTTGAGGTTGAAATACCCAGTCTCCGCATCTCATTACAAGGGATTCTAGACAAAGAAGCTTATAGGGAGGCATGCCTCTCTCAACTAGAAAGCCTTGATGAGGTCAACTAAATTCCGAACAAAGGCATAGAGCTTATGCTGACCGGATGTGCCAGAAATACAAAAAAAAGTCTATGAGTGAGAAATATATGAAGGAGATCTAGTTCTAAGACTAAAGCAATTGGATCGATAAGAAAAGACGAAGGAAAATTGTTTCGCCCGAATGGTTGGGCCCATACCGAGTCATGAAAGACTATGGAAACGGTGCATATCTCTTATGCACACTAGAAGGTGAGGAATTTGGTGAAACTGTCAATTCCTTACATCTTAAACGGTTTTACGCATAAAACATCAAAATCACCACTTGTACATTATAGTTACCTACATTGCATTAGTCTTTTAGCTGCTTCATTCTGTCCATTTTGTAAAAGTGGTAGTCTAGGAACTTGCTCTTAAACAATCTATTACAAATTTCTGAACGTATTGGAAAAAGCATTCAAAACACATCTCTTCAAGCATCATCAAGTGTTTTCAAATCTTCTCATCAAGTTCGACAGACAAACATTGACGAAAACCATACCAAGACCTGTATACTTGGCTTCGCTCTTTCCTCCTACTAGGTGAAGTTGTCCTTGCCTACGGTCTATTCTAGAAGATTCTTGGTGTCACATCTATCCCTCTTAAATATCTTTGAGCGAAAGGATATCCCAAAGTCATAGATCAAAAATGTCAAAATGAAATGAAATCAAAAGCACCAAGCAAACAAAATATTTTATTTTACACACTTCTTTGCCCCATTAACCTTCGGTGATAAGTCCACATCTCTTACTAGTGGTGTGAGGTTGCGAAAGGAAAGAAGTGCCCTTACTTGCCTATATCCTACCTTTGGTGGCAAACCCGTGCTTCTTACTAGTGGCATGAGGTAGGGTGTGGGGGGTCCAGTCACACAAATTAACAAATTTTGGTATGCTAAAAACAAAAATCAAATTCTATTAAGAGAAAGCAAATATCCAAATATCCAAATTCCAAAGAGATCAAATCCTCAAAACTAGATTTTGTCAACGAGTTGCCATTTATGAATCTAAGTCTAGATAAAATGGAAAGTAAGTGGCCTTCTAAGTAGTTACGAGTAGGGTAGGTGTGTAGGTCCAAATTTGGTTCTTGTTACTGGTTTGTCTGTCTCTCATCATTCCATTCAATCAAACTCATACAACTTGTGCCCTTCCCAACTCTTGGTGTTGAGCCCTCGCGTCTTACTAGTTGCGTGGATTTGGGATTGAGGCAAGTTCATCTCTTTATCACTATGCATTCATCACATTTTTCCAACATAAGAAGAAATTACAAACATTTCCCGGAGAGTTCACAAGTTTAGTACTACCATATGTTAGTATCATCTCATATCAGCATTACAAAAACATACAAAGTAAAACATTCTGTTTACTATCATTTGTTATCCATTGCATACATTCTGAAAACATGAAAACAAATATTCTAAAAATATCTAAGTACACATGTGGAAACAAGTCACAAAATTCTAGATGCCAAGAGTCTAGATCCAAAAAGATATATATATATATATATATATATATATAAATCAAGTTTCATATACAATGCCATCATGCACTAGGCATGGTCAAAACGCTCAATGAGCCCAAAAGTACAAAAACACTCGTATAGATATATGACAAAATGCTACAAAAATATTCTCTCAATCCCTATGGGATCCCTCAGAGGGTGCGGGGCCACACCTAGGACTCCGGCTATGCCGGCACTCCAAATGTACTGAGGGCTCGCGGTCATGACCAGTAGCTGCCATCTCGCTACAAGAATGACTCCTCCTCATCAAGCGCTCAACCTGTCCTATATCCAGCTACCTCCATGCGGAGAGAAGTCATGATCTTCGCTGCGTGCCAAACAGAGGAAAAAACATCAGTGTGCCCATTGGCTGCTTGAGGGCTCCCCACATCCACGAAAACCTCGGCGTGAGTCTTCTCTGAGGGGAGAAGTAAGGTATCAGTGCATACTCACCGAATCAAGTCTCACCACTCATCAACAGTCGCTATAAACAAAGGAGAAAACAAGTTAGAAAATGATCAACAATAGAACTAAGAGTAAGCAAAATAAAAAGAAACAACAAACTAGGACAACTCTAACTAAAACAAATGTCAAGAGAAGAGTGATAACTCACTCAGATCTCCAAGCCTCCAAGAAGTATCTCTAGGATCTGCGCCCGCCACCGACGCCGCCACCGTGGTGCTCCTCACCTACATCCGGGGCAATGTGATGACCTAAAATAGATTCACCATCTCCACCTAAATCCTAAGAGATCAAATCCTCAAACCAGAGTCACCCTCTCTGTGCTCTACTCCACCCTCTCGGCCTATAGGATCTCTTGGGTATCATGTTGTTTGTTGCAGACTCACGGCACCCCCTGGATGCAAATCAGGCTTCTTGGTTGATGTTCGGGCATCCGGTGTGATTGCACAACATGGAATCCTTTCTCCAAGCGTGGGAATTGTAAAGATGAGAAAAGATTCTCCGAGAGAAGGTGGTTCCTATTCCTCTATTCGAGATGCACACACAAAATGCGAGAGGGTTTGCTAAAACCTAATCTAACTTGCCAAGGAGACAAGGTAAGAAAATGCATAGAATAAAACCTAAACTACAAAGGTGATGCACCAAGGAATGTTAGACGCTCGTTTTGCAAATTTAACATAGACCACATAGATGCAATACAAACACCATGCACAGGTAACCAAACTGCAATAAGAGATCAAAATGACAACAATGAATACATGAGAGGGTCGAGAGTCAATCAAAACACATATATTATTGCTCAAGAGTCGATACAGTACATTGTAGTGGCCAAGAGGTAAAAATACTGGCATTACAACCCATATGGGAGGTTTGAAAGCACCACAATTTCTCTTGCAAGCGAGGGAGGAAGGGAGGATGCAAAACAAGAATGTTCGACCCTTAAAAGAGCTCCTCTTTTCAATATATATCAAGAAATGAGAGAGGGAAGAGAGAGAGGAAAAAAGAATCGCCCTGACCACTTCTTGGTAGCATTTAAAATCATCTCATTATGACAGAAGTGGAGGATCCTAGCAAAACGGTGGGCTGTCTAACAGGAGCGGCGAGCTGTCTGCTGCATTAAAGTTGGTTGTTGAAGCATTACTTCTGACTATCACCATGCGTCAGAGATGTTTTCTTAATTTTCTCCCTCCAAACTGCACCAAAATGTAAGATTGATCCGAGAATCATGTAGAGAATTTCAACAGATTTCCGTTGATATAAAGAACGTGTAAATCCGAGCTCTGGATCGAAAGATACGAAGGTCTAAAGATTTAGGGCACAAAACAGGCGTAAACAGATTTTTAAATTTCTTTTCCCGCACTCTGCCATCTGGATGACACGTGGCGAGCTGCGGTTCGTTTGAGAAATTTTCTCTCTCCACCTTTTCGTGGGCTTTTCTTGTGGGCCCCTTAAACTTGGACACGTGGCACTATTTCATTGGTTCGGATTAGTGCTCGAAAACTCGCCCCTTTGACCTTTTGGACCTTTTTCCTTGGCGACACGTGTCGTGCTGTGATTTGTCCATGGGCCTGCCGGATTTTCACGTCCACCGCATCTTTTTGTCCCAGATGTCCCAGTGCTTCGCGGGACAGAATCCTCCGATCCACCCGAAATGGGCTTCCTCGTCCCTTTGACTGCCGGTGACACGTGGCGTGATCTGATTGAATTTCGGCCCCTTCGGCTATCCGCGCCCCACGCGTCCCTTTGTCCCACTTGTCCTTGTGCTTTGAAGTTTCTGTTCGGCCGAACCAGCCAGTTTGCATCCTCCACGCACTCTTTTCCCGCTTGCTCCGGTAAAGGACTTGGACAATTTTTCTTTCTTTTGGCCGATTCGGGCATTTCGCGTCCATTTGTCCCAGATGTCCCTTTTCTGTTTGGGCCACCTGGAGGCTTTTCAGCCGATCCGCGCCTTCCACGTATAATTGTTCCAACTGTCCCAAAGGTGGCCTTGAGCAGGACTTAGCCAATTTTACGATTTTCCCTGAATCAATCTACTTGCTTGGAACTAAAAACTCTGATGCATGTTATCAAATTAACTCTGGGGGGTGAAATTTGGATAACAATTTGGTGACTTTTCGGGGTCACCTGCCTACTAGGTAGAAGATCAGCGGCCTTTAGCGATCCATTGGGCATGGAGTCATAAGCAATAACCTGAAATGAGCCTGATTCTACAACTCCCTCTATGAGAGCACATTTGAATCGTAAAAAACTCAATCTAGGAGAAACAAAACCTACGCCAAAGCACTTAGGGAAACTGAAACCTAACTACAACAAGACAATGTGCATACGCACTTAGAGGAATTGAAATCTAGGCTAATATTTACAAGGGTGAACCTTTTATTTTCAGTAGCAATGTTTGAGATAGATTCCATTTACTGGAATCTGTAGTTCTTCACCATACAATGAGGCCAATTGGAAAGCATTGCTGCTCTTGCACTTCGTGACCATGTATGGGCCACTCCAAATGGCATCAAATTTTGAATGCCTTCCCGGTTTTGCCCTGCCCACATCCCATTTCAACACTAGATCTCCAACTTGAAAAGATCTATCTTTGGCCTTCCTATCAAAGGTCTTCTTGATCAAAGCTTGATCCTTTTTCATTGCTTGGGATGCCACGATTTTTGATCTCCTGCTGACTCCATCAACTCTGCATACCTCACCTCCATGGGCTCAAATTCAAGTAACTCCAATTTGCTTCATGAGTTCCAATGTTGGCAACTCAAGTGACATGGGCAAGATTGCCTCTCTTCCGTAGACAAGCCTGAATGGAGAGTTACCTATGGATCTTTTGGGAGTGATCCTATCAGCCCATAAAGCTGATTTCAGCTTGGTATGCCAAGACCTCTGATTCTCATCAAGAGTTCTCCTAATGATCCTCAACAAGTTCTTGTTTGTAGACTCAGCCTGGCCATTACCCTGAGGGTAATAGTTTGATGAAGTGCTTAGGTAAATACCGTTCTTGACAGCCCACTCAGTCACCTTAGATCCAATGAATGCCAATGCATTATCAGAGATTATTGTGGTAGGTACACCAAATCTGGTTGTTATTCCCTCATAAAAGTCTAAGATGCTAGACTCATTTGCCTCTTTGAGTGCTACTGCTTCTGTCCATTTGGTGAAGTAGTCTGTGGCTATCAAAATCCATTTATGCCCTTGGCTTGAATTGGGATTAATGACTCCAATGAAGTCCAAACCCCATTGCATGAATGGCTGGTCAACTGAGATTGGATGTAATGGAAGGGCAGAAAACTTCTCTTTTCTGTGAAGAATGCACAATTCTTACACCTCTTGATCCATGCGTAGCAATTCTTTGAAGATTTTAGGCCAATAATAACCAGCCTTCATAATTTTTAGATTTGTCACTCTTGGCGCAAAATGGCCACCAGCTGGTCCACCATGAAACTCTTCCAATACCCTTTGAATCGACTGTGCGAATGCATCTCAAGTGAACACTCCATTTACACCTTTCTTGAACAAAACTCCATCAACAATGGCATACGGGACACCTGTAATCTCAAGTGTCTCCTTTGGGCCTTGTTCATCTCTGCGGGGCACTGGCCTGTACCTAGGAAGTGCATAATACCTTGGGTCCAGCAAGGAATGGGGAAGCATTGTCTTCTTCATGATTTCCGCTTGGCTCATGGCTGTCCTGGACTATCAAAACAGCCTCTTCTTCGTTGCATACTTCCTTTTGCTTCCCTAAAACTAGCTGCTCACACAGTCCTTTCCCTCTTACCAGCTTGGTGATCTTGATCTCAATGTCATACTCCATGACACGGGTGATCCAACCTGCCCTTTTCTCATTCAAATCCTTGTTGAGGAGGAAGTCCTTAACTCTAGCATGTGAGACCAGCAACTGGACCTTGTTGTTTGAGACTAAATGCTTGAATTTCTTCAAGCTTCTGATTACTGCAAGTACATGCTTTTCGATAAAAGAGTACCTCACCTCGCAGTCATCTAGGCTCTGACTAAAAAATGCAATTGATTGCTCATCATTATATTTGTTCTCATTTGTACGGAATGGCAGAAATAGTGTCATCACCTCCAAATGCATAGAGGATGAAATCCTTGGAGAAGTCTAGGTTAATGAGAGTTAGTGATTGAGAGATAGCTTCTTTGATTGCTTCAAAACTCTCCTTTCCTTCTGCTGTCCACTTAAAAGCCATGCTCTTCTTTAACATTTTGGTGATGGGCTTGACAAGGGCTGCAAAATCTGGGATAAACCTGCGGACAAAATTGATCCTTCCCAAGAAACTTTGAAGAGCCTTCTTGTGACTTGGCAGTGGTAGTGCTCTTATGGCTTCAACCCTCTCTGGATCAATTGCCAGTCCCTCTTTGGAGACAACATGGCCTAGAAGTTTCCCCTCGTGAGCTAGGAATATGCATTTTTTGGGATTCAATGATACTCGAACTTTCTACACCTCTGAAATACCTGCCTCAGATGAAAAAGGTGATCCACTGCATGTTTGGAGAATACAGTGATGTCATCAAGGTATATCAGCACTATCTTGTTGATCAAGCCTTTGAATGCCATGTCCATTGCCCTTTGAAAGGTAGCACCAGTGTTGGACAGCCCAAATGGCATCTTCTTGTAAGCATATGTGCCCCATTTAGTTGTGAAGGCTATCTTGAATTGGTCTTCTTCTTTCACCATCACCTGATTATACCCTGAGTAGCCATCTAGGAGAGAGAATCTCTCTGAACCGGATACTACCTGCAATATTTGTTCCATTGAAGGAAGTGGGTAATGATCTTTGAGAGATGCCCTATTGAGGTCTTGGAAGTCCACACACAACCTGATTTCTCCGCTCTTCTTCTTGACTGGAACCAAGTTAGCAACCCAACTTGAGTGCTTGATCGGGAATATAATGCTTGCCTCTATTAGCTTATTTAGCTCTTTCTTCATTAGAGGCTCAACGTGAGGGTTAATAGGTCTCTGCTTCTACCTGATGGGCTTAGCATCTGGATCCAATTCTATGGTATGTTGTACCAAATTCGGGTTGAATCCTCTCAAGTCTTCATAGCTCCAAGCGAAGACATCTAGAAATTCTTGGCAAAGCTATATGAAATCTGATTTCTCCTGCTCAGTGGCCACTTTACCAATTTGAAGTGTTTTGCCTTCCCCAACTGGAATTGGCTCTGAATCTTCTCTCTTGACCTGTATGTTAGCCTTTTCCTTACGGAACTGGTTGTTAGGGTTGAAGATAGACTCAAACATTACCAAACCCTTGGGAAGCTTGTTTGTATGCAGCTACACTACTTGATCCCCATACTGCTGCTCTAGTCTGTCTTGATTCCTAAATTTGAGAATTTAGCTTCTTCTTGTAAGAAATTGACGATCGTTGATCGTTTTCAAACACACTGCCGACACTGTTATTATCTGGGCTGCTGGCCTCACAATCACATGGATATGTGGCTGTGTTTTTCCTTTTGATGTTGTCAACCACATCAAACGTTGCTCCAACCGGGCTTTGTGAGCCTATCCGCGGCTTGTTTTCTTCACAGGTATGGACACAATGTTGAAAGCTTCGAAATCCTCAATGAGGTCCCATACCCTATTCTTGTAGCTCCTCAGCAAGTCGTTCTTTGTAGCATGTTGTCCTCTAACTTGGTTGATGATTAGCTCGCTATCCCCGAACACCTGCAAGTTATTTATCCCTTTTTTCCTAGCCCAATGAAGTCCATGAATCAAGGCCTCATATTCAGCTGTGTTGTTTGAACAAGAAAACTAGAAACGAAAAGCTGAATAATGTTTGATGCCTTGAGGTGAAACAAGCATGGCTCCACCTCCTGCACCTTACCTACCCCTTGATCTGTCAAAAAATAGCTGCCATACCTCATTGTCATCATTATGGCTTGGCTTGGTGATGCTAGGAATAGGTTGATTTTCTTCATGTATACAATAGACTCCCAACTCAGATTCTTCTACTTCTTGATAGGGATCAAAAGCATGTATCTTGTTTGCCCATTCGTCAAGAGTTAGGTCCGGGATACTTCCAACCTTGGTGTCAGCCTCATCTGTGTTTGGATAATCTTCTTGATCAAATGCTGAATAGTTGGCATTGATTTGGCTTGGAGTATGAGGCTCAATATGAAAGTTTGCAATTGGCTCGGATCTGATTGTGACCTTAGTGCCATATCTAGTTACGAACAACATGTGTGACCGATCGCGAGATAAGTAGCCTCCAATTTTGGCTGTGAAATCCCTTGATAAACAAAGGGCAAAGAGTGGTGGCAGATCTATGACTGATACATCTTGTAAAACAACAACATTTGGACATGCATGCAAGGTAAGACTCAAATTTCTAATCACTCCAACTATTGCTATTGCTGTCCCATCTAGCTGCACTACCCCTTTGGATGTTGTTTCATACTGGAGCCCTAGTTGATCAGCTATTTGCTTGGGCATCACTGAGCTACTTGCCCCGGAATCAATCATGCAATTGTGTACTAGTTTATCCCCAATGATTAACGAAACATAGAAAGGAGGGGGCTTTAACATTATACCTTTTTGCCCTCCACGGCTTCCTTCAGGCTGGGTAGCATTTGTAAGCACTTTGTCTTGCATCTGAACCTGCTGATTGAAGTTGTCCAATCCTTCATGGCAGCTTGCAGTAGATCTCTTTGTCCTGGGATGGATAGGGATTCCCACATTGATATATTGACGTTAGTCTTCTTCATCTGTTCAATGATACTGAACGGGGATGAAGTATCCTTTTGTTGTCCCTTGGTTTTTACATTCACCCCTTGCACATGGGAAGCAGTGGCATTTGAGTTGGCCTAGAAGGGGCTGTTCTTGGCTGTCCTTGTGCACTTGAAAGCTGGAATTTGCTTGCCAATTATTTGTGGAGTGTGGAAGGTTGTGGATTGGCTAGGGCTAATAGCTGTTCTTCACCCAAATTTCTCCTCTTTGACCTTGTGTTGGATGCAACACCTTGAGAGACTGCCTGATTCATGCCACAGAAATCTTCTGCTTGCCAGTTCACCAACGTGGTGTCATTTGGGGCTGATTGCTGTTGGAATGTTTCTTGTTGTTGACTGTTTCCTTGACTGCCCTCGCCCTCCACACAAGTAGTTGTCACCATCAGTGCTTTATTGAGAGCACCATTGAAACACATGGATTGGTTATGAGGCTCGTTGCATGGAAAGCACCGGTCATATTCGAGCAATGTTGTTCGTGTTGGCACTAAAGCCTTAGAGGCAAATATAGCATTTGGATTATAGGGCTGGAATGGTCTATTAGAGAGAGGCCTTGTTTGATTCACATTGGCAACTGGATTAGGTGGTCTTTGTGGTTGGTATGGCTGCCTATTAGGCTGAGCTTGAGGTTCATAGGAAGGTTTGAAACCTTGGGCTTGTTGCCTCTTAATAGTAACCAGCTCATTTCCCAAATTTTGCAACTGTTTCATGACCTCTTGGAGTTCATTTGAAGCACTTGGAGATGAAGTGAAAGCTTCATTTGAACTCGATTTCTAGGAGTGGAAACGAGAGCCAAAGTGGGTGCTTGACTAGTGCTTGGATTTTCTAAGTTTGGATACAAGGGCATGGGAGGCCTAGGAGCCGGTTTACCGGCTTGAATAAGACAGGTTTTCTAATGGCAATTCTATAAGCCATAGGGATTGTTGTGCCTCCCATGGGTGAATTAACATAGAAATATCAGAATTCAAAGCTTTAAGGTAATATAGAAAAGCACCTTCTTTGTTGTCTTCTGACCGCCATGGAATCCTATCCCAAGACCTTTGAAATTTGAAGTTGAAGTCAGTCAGCTGCTCGTTGGAGGCTCTCTTGATAGTTGTCAATCTCTGCTCCAAAAGAGACAAGTTGTCTCCCTTCTCTCCAAATTGCTCGTGAAGTGCAATACACGGCTGATTCCGGTTTTGTGATAGAACCAGTTCAAGGCTCCTAAACCATTGTAATGCTTTACCCTTGAAGGAAGATGCCAGTAACTTGACAGCCACTTGCATTTCATTGATTTCATGGATTGCACAAAGGTTAGCAATATCTTTAACATGATCACCTGGAGTAGTCTGATTTTCTCCGGTGAAGTAGGGAATGTTCTTCAAGGCTGCAATAGGAATTGGATGCTGTGTATTAAGAGCAAGTGGGCTGTTGCTGTGAAGTTGACGTAGTGATTTTTCTCGAGCCATTCTAATCCGTCTTAAAACCCTTGTATCTTTTGAATGAAAGGCCTGTCAGGTGGAGGAGTTGAGAGTGTTTTGTTTGGTGGAGATGGAGACCTTTGAATCCTTCTTCCTCTTTACCTTCTTCTTGGAGATAACTGTAGGTATTCAAACAACGCTTCTTCTTCTCCAACTCTTGACCTTGTGGTGATTCTTCTCATGAGTTTTCAGGCCTGCACTGCTGAAACCAGTTGATTCTTCCCCAGTGGAGTCGCCAGATATGCAAATAATAGCTCTTATAAGCAAGAAAACTGCAGCAGATGCATATCAACTTTGCTGTAATAAAAATGAGACCTCTAGGTCCCACCGGGCGTGCCAAAACTATTGTTGCAGACTCACAACACCCCTAGATGCAAATCAGGCTTCTAGGTTGATGTTCAGGCATCCAGTGTGATTGCACAACATGGAATCCTTTCTCCAAGCGTGGCACTTGTAAAGATGATAAAAGATTCTCCAGAGAAGGCTGGTTCCTATTCCTCTGTTCAGATGCACACACAAAATGCAGAGGGTTTGCTAAAACCTATTCTAACTTGCCAAGGAGACAAGGTAAGAAAATGCATAGAATAAAACCTAAACTACAAAGGTGATGCACCAAGGAATGTTAGACGCTCATTTTTAAATTTAACACGAGACCACATAGATGCAATACAAACACCATGCACATGAGTAACAAAGCTGCAATAAGAGATCAAAATGATAGCAATGAATACATGAGAGGGTCGAGAGTCAATCACAACACATATATTATTGCTCAAGAGTCGATACAAAGATACATTGCGGTGGCCAAGAGGTAAAAAGAGGCGGCATTATAACCCATATGGGAGGTTTGAAAGCTCCATAATTTCTCTTGCAAGCGAGGGAGGAAGGGAGGATGTAAAACAAGAATGTCCGACCCCTTAAAGGAGCTCCTCTTTTCAATATATATCAAGAAATGAGAGAGGGAAGAGAGAGGAAAACCAAAATCTACCCCAACCACTTCTTGGTAGCATTTAAAATCATCTCATTATGATGAAGCGGTGGATCCTAGCAAAAGCGGTGGGTGTCTAACAGGAGCGGCGAGCTGTCTGCTGCATTAAAGTTGGTTGTTGAAGCATTACTTGTCCATCACCACGCCGTCGAGACGTTTTTATTAATTTTCTCCTCCAAACTACACCAAAATGTGATATTGATCCCAGAATCATGTAGAGAATTTCAACAGCTTTCCGTTGATATAAAGAACGTGCAAATCCGAGCTCTGGATCGAAAGATACAAAGGTCTGAAGATTTAGGGCACAAAACAGGTGAAAACAGATTTTTAAATTTCTTTTCCCGTGCTCTGCCATCTGGACGACACGTGGCAGGCTCTAGTTCGCTGAGAAATTTTCTCTCTCCACCTTTTCATGGGATTTTCTTGTGGGCCCCTTAAACTTGGACACGTGGCACTATTTCATTGGTTCGGATCAGTGCTCGAAAACTCGCCCCTTTGACCTTTTGGACCTTTTTCCTTGGCGACATGTGTCGTCTTTGTGATTTGTCCATGGGCTCGCCGGATTTCCGCGCCCACCATGTCTTTTTATCCCGGATGTCCCAAAGTGCTTCATGCGAGACAGAATCCTCCGATCCACCCGAAATGGGCTTCCTCGTCCCTTTGACTGCCGGTGACACGTGGCGTGTTCTGATGGGCTTTCGGCCCCTTCGGCTATCCGCATCCCGCGCATCCCTTTGTCCCACTTGTCCTTGTGCTGAAGTTTCCTATTTCGGCCGAACCAGCCGGTTCGCATCCTCCACGCACTCTTGTCCTCGCTTGCTCCCGATAAAGGACTTGGACAAATTTTCTTTCTTTCGGTCGATTCGGGCATTTCGCGTCCATTTGTCCCAGATGTCCCTTTTTTGTTTAGGCGCACGGAGGCTTTTCGGCCGATCCATGCCTTCCACGTATAATGTTTCCAACTATCCCAAAGGTGGCCTTAAACAGGACTTAGCCAATTTTATGATTTTCCCCTGAATCAATCTACTTGCTTGGAACTAAAAACTCGATGCATGTTATCAAATTAACTCGGGGTGAAATTTGGATAACGGTGACATGATCAATGATGACTAGGGCCCCAATGGCTTTGGCAATCCCCTGCAAGATGTCCAGATCCTAGTATTCAAGGGGTAAACCTAACATCCTAACCCAAATGGGATATTATTTAATGAATGTTTCAAAGGGATTAAACCTAGGCTACCATTTTTCACCAAAACCACAACTCTACCCATAAACCATGGGTCTCCAGTGAGAATCCTTAAAAAATCCTCTTCCAGGGGACAAAGAAATCACAAAAATGCATTGGAATATGCCATAATTTCCATCAAACCTTTTAGCATCCACTTCCTATTAGCCCATTTCCTAAATCCTCAATGTTCATCCTGTTACTTGAGATCTTGGCCAAAATGGTATTTCTAATTGAAGATCTAGCCGGTTCGCCACTTGATTTGGTATTTACAAAAAATACCATTTTCATTAGAGACAAGGCTGAGGCTGATGAAGTCTACCTATTTGGGTACATTGCTAGCCAATCACCTCACCCACGTGATTTGGGCATCCCTAATTCAGCTCCACCTTGTCCCTTTCTATTGTGAACTGTGCATCCTTCCTGCCATTCAACAGATTCTCCCCATGATCCATTACAACCATCTCACCTACCTTTTCCCACTTGTTCCCAAATTTGAATTCGCCCACTTCGCCTCGCTCCACTTGCTTACTGATTTTGCTAATTTTATATGAGTTTTTTTTTGAATTTTTTAATGTTAGCAATTAAAATGATCGTCTCAATGAGAAATTTGTCCTCCCATAATATGGCACAAGAAAAAAAATACCATACTTGTTATTTATTTATTTATTTTTAATGCTACAACATGTAACATAAAATACGTTGTCGGTGATAGAAAATTTTTATGCTACCGACCAACAACATAATATATGATGTCGGCCGATAGCATAAAAATGCTAGCGATTGACAACATATATTATGATTTCAGTTGGTAGCATACAAAAATGCTACCGACCGAAAACATAAAGTAAAATATCACAAATTTTTGTTTCACGGGAATGGCGAATTGACCCCTAAAATTAAATTTACCTGAATTTTTGACAACCCGGTCCTAATTCCTACCTTAAAAATTCACAAATTTCAAATTTCAAAAACTAGAATATTCATGAATTAATGAATATTTGCCGCTAAAATTTTCCCTACTAGGATTGTAAGTTCTTCAACATCCAATATTGACAATTGGAAAGCATTACTTGGTCTAAAGCTGGAAATGACATAGGGCCTACTCCACATTGTATCAACTTTTGAATGTTTACTCGGCTTGGACCTACCTTAATCCCATTTGAGTACAAGATCACTTTCTTGGAAGCTTCGGATAGTTCCTTCCTATCAAAACACTTCTTGATCTGATCTTAATTTAACTCTATAACCTGCAAATCCTAGTTTCTCGGTTCTTCAAGCTCCAAGAGTTACGAATATCTAATCTTCATTTCGAAAATCATAAATTTCTAATTGTATGATAAGCTCCAATGTAGGTAACTCAACAAATATGGGCAACCTTGCTTCCTTATCATAAACCAGCTTGTAAGGTGAATTTCCTATTGACCATTTGGGAGTAACCCTATCAACCTATAAGGTTGAATTTAGCTTAGTATTCCATGTCCTTTGATTTTCATCCAAAGTTCTTATAATCTTCAAGAGGTTCTTATTAGTTGAATTGGCTTGCCTTTTTCCTTAGGGATAGTAATTTGATGAGGTGCTTAGGTGTATGCCATTTTTGACATCCCAATGAAATATTTTTGTGCCGAGAAATGCCAAAGCATTGTCAGAGATGATTGTAGAAGGGATGCCAAACCTAGTCATAATGCCTTTATATAAATATAGAATGCTGGTCTCATTTTCTTCCTTGAATGTAACTACCTCTGTCTATTTGGTGAAATAGTCGGTGGTCTGTGAGGATCCACTTATGACCTAAGCTTGAGTGTGGGCTGATTAACCCAATAAATTCCAACCCTCATTGCATGAATGTTTGATTTTCAAATATTGGATGGAGTGGGAGAGTTGTTATCTTTTCTTTTCCTATAAAGAATGTGCATTTCTTAACTCATGCATGATAAACACTTTGAAGAGATTGGGCCAATAATAACCACCCTTCATGATCCTGAGAGTTATTTTTCTTAGAGAAAAGTTCCCCCAACTCCTACTCCATTATGAAACTCATGCGAGAACCTTCTCAACTTGATTTGACTCAATACATCTTAGGAGAACACCATTTATATCCTTTTTGAACAAAATCCCATCAATAAGCACATAAGGGATGGATTGGAGTCTGAAGTACCTTATTTTGGTTTTAGTCAAGCCTTGAGGGAATTTTCCTATTTGTATAAAGTGTGTGATGTTACGGGTCTAATAAGGAGTAGATGAGGCATCATCAGGTTTCTCTTGATCATTTTGGAGTACTAAGACAACCTATCCATAAATCTACCGATTTGAAGCCAACTACTCACATAACACTCTACCCTTAACTAACTTACTTATCTTGATGTCAACATCATATTGACTGACCTTGGTTATCCATCCTTCTCTCTTCTTGTTCAAATCCTTACTCAAAATAAATTCTTGTACCCCACAATGAGATACCATGAGGTGAATCTTGTTATTAGACACTAAATGCCTAAATTTCTTTAGACTAATTATAACAACCAATTTCTCAATATAATAATACCTCACCTTATAGTCTTCTAGAACTCGGCTGAAGAATTTGATTGGTTGTTCCAAACCATCTTCATTTGTTGGTGCCAACATGGAAAATATTATGTTTGTGCCTCCAAAGGAATATTAGGTGAAAAACTTAGTAAAACCGGGGTTGATGAGATTTGGGGTGTGTGCAATTTCTTATTTAATGGCTTCAAATCTATCCTTTCTCTCCATAGTCCAGTTGAATACCAAATTCATCTTTAGCATGAATGTTAATGGCTTGTCAAGGTTAGAAAAATTGGGACAAATTGCTTGACGAGGTTAATACTTCCTAGGAAACTTTGTAATTCCTTCTTTTTGCTTGCAATGATAGTGAAAGAATATCACCTACCCTTTCTGGATCTATTGCAAACCCTTCTTTGGAGATAATATGGCCTAAAAAATTCCTTCATGTGCTAGGAGGATACATTTATTAGGATTGAGAGAGACCCCAAATTTTATACATCTTTCAAATACCTTCATGAGGTGAAAGAGATGGTCTTTTGCATTTTTGAGAATACCATGATATCATCCAAATATACAAGAACTATGTTGTTGATCAATCCCTAAATTCCATATCTATTTCTCTTTGAAACATTACTCATGTATTATAAAGACCAAAATGATTTTTATTGTATGGATAAGTTATCCATTTAGTAGTGAAAGTGTTCTTGAATTGAACCTCTTCCCTCACCATGATCTGATTGAATCATGAATATCCATCTAGTAGGGAAAATATCTTTGAATTTGCTACCATTTGAATAATCTACTCCATGGAAGGAAAGGGATAGTGATATTTCAAATATGCCTTGTTCATATTTCTAAAGTCAACACACATCCTAATTTCTCCATTTATTTTCTGCATTGGGACCAATTTTGCAACCCATGTTGAATATTTTATAGGGAAAATGATATTAGCTTTGATCAACTTGTTGAGTTCCTTCTTCATTTGCGGCTCAATTCGCAGGTTGACAGTGAGCTCTATTTTTATCTAATAGGATTAGCTACGGGATCCATCTCAATAGTTTTTTTGCTAAATTAGGATCAAAACCTCAGATATATTCATAATTCCATGTAAGGACATCAAAAAATTCTTGAAAAAGTTCCACAAAAGCATTTTTTTCTTGAGGAGTGCATACCTTACCAATTTTGAGTAGCTTTTCTTTGCAATTGAAATCAGCTCATAGTCCTCTTATTTGACTGAAATGTTCATTATTTCATTTCTCATCTGGTCATCTAGGCTGAAAATGGATTCTAAGGTAACTAAGCCTTGGGTCAACTTGTTTGACCCTAGCCGGGAAATTTGGTCCCTATACTTTTTATTTAACTTGAGTTCGATTCCTTGAAGAAAACTCAACTTCTTCTTGGAGAAAATTGATGATCTAGTGGTTGACATCAAAGAATTGCTAGTTGATATATTTTTAGGTATCACAGGCCTCACTACCAATTTGGTATGTGGTTGTTCTTTGTTCCTTTTAAATTCTTCAATAACATCAAATCTTTCTCCTACCGCGGCCATTCTTTCGCATGTTTGTTTTCTTCTCTTGGATGGAGCGAGATATTGAAAGCTTCAAAATCCTCAATGAGGTCCCATACCTCATGTTTATATTCTTTAAAATGATGATTGTTAGCCACATCCGGTCCATCTTTGAATTGATTCACAATTATCTCACTATTCCCAAAGGTCTATAATTGTTTTATTTTCTTTGTTATTTCCAAATGAAGGCCTTGAATGAGGGCTTCATACTCTGTGAATTATTGGAACAACTAAACTGAAAACTGAAAGTAGAGAAATACCTTATACTAGTGGGAGATATAAGCATAACATCTACTCCTACTCACGTTGCCTACTTCTTGAACCATAAAAACATTTACCACATGTCATTATCATGTTCATTCTCTAGTTTCACAATGCTAGGATGAGGTGAATTTTCTTCCTACATACATTAGATGCCAAGGCCGAATTCCTAAAATTTTTTATATGGTAAAAAATCATGATACTCATCTCCCCATTCATCCAATAATGAATCTGGGATACCCTTAATTTGAGTATCCACCCCTTGAATGTTTGGATGATCTTCTTGATAAAAAAATAGTGCAATTTGCATTTATAGGGTTGGTTATGCAAGGATATATATGGTATGCAACAATAGGTTTCGATTTAATCATATCTTTAGTGTCATACATGGTCCTAAAATTCATATGAGACCAATCG
This sequence comes from Taxus wallichiana var. yunnanensis, assembly GCA_018340775.1. Taxonomy (NCBI): domain Eukaryota; kingdom Viridiplantae; phylum Streptophyta; class Pinopsida; order Cupressales; family Taxaceae; genus Taxus; species Taxus wallichiana. The sequence goes on from CM031239.1 coordinate 194,515,608, forward strand.
GCTAATAGATGTTTGCCAATTTTGTAATTAAGTCCCTAGAGAAGTATAGAGAAAACAATGAAGGAAAATCAATTATGAAAATATCTTGAGGAACTGAGAAATTAGGGCATGCATGCAGCGTGAGGTTTAGACCCCTGATAACCCCAATAATTCCTATTGTTGTTCCATCTAGTTGAACCACACCTTTAGAGAGAGATTCATAATCAAGACCGAGTTGGTATGCTATTTGTTTGGGCATGATGAAATTTCTTGGTTCGGAATCAATCATACAATTGTGAACTAAATGATTTTCAATTATCAAATATACATATAAGGGTAGAGGTTTGACATCCTTACTTGGATGACCATCCCTTTGTTGAGGTGTATTAGTGAGCACAACCTTGATCGGTTCCTTAGATGATTCATTTGTTAAAGATAAATTGGACATAGTTACTTGCAGAAGGTATCTTTTTCCTAGAATATCCAATGATTCCCACATTGATATATTCACATTAGTCTTCTTCATTTTTTCAAGGATGTTGAAAGGATTGATATTATCCTTATGTTGCACCTTACTTTCAATAATATTTTCTTGTGTTTGAGATAATTTGAGAGGACCCTTGGGGTTCCCTTGCACATTTGGAGCTACCTTAAAATTTCCACCTCCTTGGAGTGTTAAAGAAGGTTGGGAAGGACCTACATTTTCTGACTACCCCTCTTCCATAACTCTTCTCTTAGATCTAGTATTAGCAGCCACACCTTGCGGAGGAGTTTGATTTATTCCACAAAAGTCATCCATTTTCCAATTTACAAGTGAAGCATCACTTGGCGGAATCTCTTGAATAATTCCATGCTGTTGAATTTATTTTGTGGGTGCATCTTGAGGAACAAATGCATTTTTCACCATCAAAGATTGGTTCAAAATGTCATTGGGGTAGGTTGTTTGGTTGTGTGGAAGATGACAAGGGAAACACCACTCATAATCTTGCACAAGGTTATTTTGAACGGGAACCAAGGCTTTGGATGAACTAGCCACATTTGGATTATATGGTTGAAATGGTCTTGTAGGGGAAATATAATTTTGAATCTGGGAGTTTTCTTGGTATGGAATTTTTTTGGCTGATAAGGGGACTTTTTGGGTTGGTATGGAAGTTGGTAAGGTATGAAACTTTGGGTTTTCTACCTCTTTAAGGATATCAACTCATTCCCAAAATTTTGCAATTGTTTCATTACCTCTTGCAACTCGGTGAAATAACTTGAGGAAGTAGATGCTTGAATTCAACTTTGGCTTCTTGAGGATGGGAGGAGAGCTAATTCATGAGCTTGATGAGGTGCATGTGTCTAAATCTCTGGGAATATAGGAATTAGAGGTCTAGGGGAAAGTTTCCTATCCTGAATAAGATTATTTTCAACCCTAATAGCAATGTCATAAGCATACGGTAGAGTCCTACCCCCATGGAATGAATCATGACTGAAATGTGACTATTTAAATCCTTTAGGTAATAAATAAATTCATATTGAGGTGAGGTTTTACCACTATAGTGATTCGGTCCCAAGTCCTTTGAAACCTGATGTTGAAATTAGACATTGGCTCATTAGGTACTCTTTTTGTTGTTGTTAGATGTTCCACCAAGGATATGTGATATGATTTATCTTTAAAATGGTTGTAAATATCTTCCCCTAACTCATCCCAAGTGGTGATAGAGTTTATCCTTAAGCCTTTGTACCATTGTAGATATTTTCCTTTGAAAGAAGCTATTAGTAACCCGACTACTACATTATCTTACGTAACATGGTATATATAACAGATGTTAGCAACATCCTTAATGTGCTCAACAAGAGTTTTGGTGTTCTCTCTAGTGAAGAAAGGAACACTCTTTAGGGATGAAAAAAATGTCATCATATTGGGGAAGAATTAGGGGACTTCCTATATTAAAAGTGAGAAAGTATTGATTCCTTTGATGGGAAATGAATATAATAGGTCTTAAAACCCTAGAAGATAGTGAGAAGATCCTACAAGGAGGAGGAGTAGAAAGAACTCAGTCTGTAGGTGATGGGGATCTTTGAATCAATCTGCCTCTTCTCCTTCTTCTTAGTGATAATAAAAAATAGTTGAATGGATATTATCTCATTGTTCTTGATCTTGTATGGATTCTTCTCATAATAAACGAGCACTTTAATTTCTAAAACCAGTAGATGAAATAGTCGAGTCACTAGATTTGTTAAAGAATACCTCAAAAGGAAAAAATCACTAAGTTACACACCAAAAATTAGTGAAGGAAAAGAAAGAGTCCCACCGAGCATGCCAAAGCTGTTAACACCAAAATTCACACCCCCGACTACTCTTTGGTGAATGCTCATAAATTTGAGTAACATGGGATGATCTCACAAGTGTAGGAATTTCAAAGCGTGATCAACCTCCCGGAGAAGGTTAGTTCCTCGTGTCTTAGCCTTCCACAACTAACCAACACCCCAAGAATGAAACTAATCTAAATCTAAACTAGGATTTCATAGGATCAAGAGTTGATAGGAAAAAGGGAAGAGGGGTTGCAAACTAAAAGAAGGTGATGCACCAAACTAAAACATGGTTCACACCTAGCTTATGGAAATGGTTTAAATTATCATGTGAGAAATTAAAAAAAAAACTCAAATCCTTGTAAAAGATGAATATATAGATTTAAAGAGAGACAAGAGGGTTGATATTCACACTCAATACGTGACACATGAAGGAAAACCACAATTATATTTCATCAAACAATATCATTTACATTTGCAGAAGCGAGAGGCTCAACAACTTCCACAAAATATATCTCCAAAGGTTGAAAGCATGGAATCCTAAGGCAAAGCTTACAATTCCACAAGAAGGAACCTATTTTATGTTCCAATAAACTTACATTTATACAATTCATGACATGAAGAAATAGGGAAAAGAGAGGGAAAGGGATCTTCGAGCTAGAATCGGTCTCCTCTAAAATTCACATTGAATGAGTATGGGTGCCATGATTGATCTTTTGAGTTTACTTGTAGTACAAGTATAGAAACCTCAAACTTCAGCCACCAACTCAGTAAGACCCTTAATTATATCATATGTCATTAGATTGTACATAATGTCACTATTCTTCTTTAAATCGGTAGTCGAGCCACCTAAAAATGCATTTTAACTACATGGACTATTTTTACCATTTTCACCCACTTGAATCCACCAAATTCTAAATTTTATGATTCAGACTAAAGTTCTTGATGAGACATTTCTAACAAGACCAATTATGTCAAATTTGGAGTTACGAGAGACGAATATATGGTCATGCAGATTTTAGGTGTATGGGGAAAAAAAAAAGGGTTTATGAGGTTTATGACACGTGCCAATTTAAATATTTCTTAGAGATGGGGCTATAAATAATTGACACGTGGTAGCTTTTGATTCATTATGGGGTTGGTCTAATCCGTTAGGCATACTTAAAAATTTATTATCATTTTCTTATTCTACGAGACTTGGAGTTTACAATACATATTTTCTTGAGAAGCTTGTATAAAGATGCCAAGTGTCCACCTTTTTATCTCTTCCCTCATCATATCTCGCTTTCCCTTTTCCATGCGGAACTCAAACACTATTTAGTTTTGTTTATTCTACGAAACCTTTTTGATTGAGGAGCCTACAAAATCATGCCACATGTTTCCTTTTACCATGCTCCATAGATTTAAGAAAAACCCACCTAAGTCCACTATTTAATTGTAAGTTATCAAAATAGCAACGGAGGGTTATTTTGGATAATAGAAAGTGCACACAAAAACCATTCACTAAGAATTCATAAAATATGAACATTTCAATGAGTTATTTGACTACATGAAAGAAAAACTATATTTGGAAGCCATCTATGGCCTTAGATAATTTTACAAGACCAACAAGAAATATGCAACAATTTATCAAGGAATTCATTAACTAACGACGAGACATTCATTTGTGAAAGGCTTGATAATTTTCACCTCTATTTTATATTTCTAATGAAGCATCCTACATGTGGCATGAGTCAAGCACATGGTGATTGGATTCTATCAGAGAAGTACTCTAGATTTACTAGTTCAAAGATTACATAGGTGAATGATGCGAGACAAAATTGTTCCAAGACAAAACAATGCATGCATACAAGACTGCAAAAATATGAAAATGCAAGACAAGTAATTGTAATAATGTAGAAATAGCTCCAACTCAATAAAATAAAAAAGAATAATGCAAGTGATGTACATATAGGAGGTGAATGTGTAAACTCCTCCTAGAATCATGGAAATCTCCACCTAGAATAATGGTAACCAACAACTAGAATGGTGTAGTCAAGTGGTGACTAACACCTATAATAGTGTAGTCAAGTGGTAACCAACACCTAGAATAGTGTATTCAAGTGTACACCTAAGAAATCATATCCCATAAGTGTAGGGAAACTCCAAGTGATGTGGAATATCTTGAGTACGATAATACAAATAAAGTAAGGAAAATAAATCCTACACTAACACCCCCATAAGCACAACTTAGGCGGGTAGTGAAAATAAAAGTAGGTCCCTGAAAACAAGTCTTGATGAGGTACCTACATATAATGTAATATCTCATAAGATAGGTTAAGCGAAGAAAACCCAGTGGGAAAAACTCCCCCAAAAGAGAGACATGAAGAAGTGAAGAGGCTAGAAAGCCTTCTTGAATATGATGAAGATGTTGATGCAGACCGCACCCCAAGAAGAGCTCATAGATGAATGCACTTGATCTCAGTGAAAGGTTTGGTGAAGATGTCGGGAACCTACTCAAGAGGCGGCATAATATCAAATTGATGATCTTCTCATGAATGAGCTCCTGAATTAAGTACATGTGAATCTTAATGTGTTTGGTCCTCTGATGAAGAACCAAATTCTTGCATATCTAGATGGTGCTTTGGTTGTCACAAAAGATGATTTTAGGATGCCTGATCTAGATACCAAGCTCAGAAAGAATCCCTTGAATCCAAATAGACTCAGTAGTTGTGTTGACAACTCCCCTATACTCTGCCTCTATGGATGATAAATAAATAACATTCTACTTCTTACTCGACCAACTGATAAGACCAACACCCAAAGATAAGTTGTAACCTAAAGTGGACTTACGATACTCAGTGTCACTAGCCCAATGTGATTCTGAGTAGCCTACCAAGTCAATGTCTGAACCAACCCTGTAGTGAATCCCATATCTATGTGAGCCCTGAATGTAGTGCAAAATCCTCTTAGCTTCTTTCCAATACATCTCATGAGGTTCTTGCATGTACCTCAAAACAATATTGATGGAATAAGAGATATTAGGTTTCATGTGAGTCAAGTAAATAAGGATTCCAAAAAGTTGTTGATACAACTAGCATCAACAAGGGTGTGAAACAATCATCCTCAAGCTTGAATCTAGATAAGAAAAGAGTTGGAGATGGCTTGCAGTCAGCCATGTGAAACTGAGCCAAAATATCGAGAGAGTACTTGGGTTATGCAAGTGAAATCCCTGAATTAGATTGTATGATCTCAATGCCAAGGAAGTAGTGTAGTAGACCCAAGTCAATCATGGAAAATATATCCTGAAGAGTTGTCTTCATTATTAAGATAGATGATGAAGTATCGCCGGTGATCAAAAGGTCATCAACATTAAGTACCAATATCAATAATGAATCATCTCATCGCAATCGATATACATTGGAATCTAAATGACACCGTGTAAAACACGAAGCTAGAAGGAAGGAATCCATATTGGCATACCAAGCCCAAGGGGCCTATTTGATGCCATAGATAGATTTTCTACGTCTAAAAACTAAGGATGAATCCTGAAAAAACCTTGGTAGCTGCTCCATGTAGATCTCCTCCTGTAGGTCTCTGTGAAGAAAAAAATCTTCACATCCATCTAGTGCACACTCAACCATGTGCCACGGCTAAAGAAAATGTGAGTCTAATTGAATTCATCTTGGCTACAGGTGAAAATGTCTTTGAGTATTCTATGCCATCTACCTATGAAAAACCCTTGGCTATTAACCAAGCCTTGTACTTATCAGCTGACCCATCTACTAAATATTTGATCCAATATATCCATTGACATCAAACCATCTTCATTTCCTTAGGAAATGAAGTCAAATACCAAGTGGGAATACTGATTAAGGAATTATATTCCTCATGCACATCACTATCCTACTCATGTATGCTTGATGCCTCTCGAGAATGTACTGTACATATGTCACTTAAAAATATAAGGCATGTGGCCTACTCTAATAGTATGGTGAGTACATATGTCATCCTCTAAATTCCCTACCCAAGTTCCTACCTGGGAAGTGTCTCGCCTAGCCCAAAGAGGGCCTAAATTAGGTGAGTCATTTTCCAAATCCTCATCCTCTAAAGTATGACTAAAGGTAGATGAGGATGAGTCCTCATTAATATTCTCGATGTCGAACTTAAATAATTAGAAGACTCGCCTTAGGAACTGTTGTGGATGATTTGAATCCTCAAATTTTTTATCAAAATGGATTGAAGCCAAAGTAGATGGAGAAGCATCAAGTAAAAATTCGGTGGGACTCTCCTGAAACTTAACATTTCTCTCGATGAACAACTTATGAGTAGTAGGATGGATAAGCCTATAGCTCTTGACCCCCTCTGGATACACAAAAAATATGCAAGGTTTGGATTGAGACTCCATTGCCTTAAATTTCTTTTTGGTAATGTATGCCATCACTGGTGATCTGAAGACCCTGAAGTGATTAACTTCTGGTGTCCTATTGTGTCAAGATTCAAAGGGAGTTATACCTTTTAAAGCTTTTTGGGGAACCCGATTCTGTATATAATAGGAAAAATTGATGGCTTCTACCCAAAACTATGGATTCAAATATTTAGAGTGGATCATATAGTTTTCCATCTCTTTCAAGGACCTATTTTTGCGTTCTTCCATGCCATTCTGCTAAGGAGTGTAAGGCCTTTGTACATTTTAGATCAATACCCTCAGTGGTGTAAAACTACTCAAATCTATTGCTAACATACTCCCCCATTATCTATTCAAATAAATTTGATGCTTTTCCCATATTTATTCTCAGCAAGTTCCTTGAAGTCCCAAAAGTAATCGAACACTTCATATTTTTCCTAAGGAAGTAGACCCATGTATATCTGAAAAAGTCATCTATGAAGGTGAGAGCATATTTGGCCCTAGTGAAAGAAGGATGGGGAAAATCCCATGTGACATCACTGTGAATCAACTTTAAAGGTGTTGAAGCTCTCAAAGATTTTCCCTTATCAAATTTATCTTTATATTGTTTTCCAAGAGCACAACCCTCACAAATTCCCTTTGAGAAACGAACTCTAGGAAATCATGTAACCATGTCATGCTTATTGAGCTACTCAAGGTAGCGGTAGTTAAGATGGCCAAACCGCTCATGCCATAATTTTCTAACTCCATCTAAGTGTGTGAGAAATGTAGTAGGGGAAACATCAGGTGAAAAGTGTGAGAAGGTATATAACCTAGCATGGTGATCTGCCCTTCCCATTGCTATTGTAGTGTCATTATGTAACTCCCTAATCTCAATTAAATCTGGATCAAATAGGACTCTCATTCCCTTCCCTATATGAGTCATTTGATATAATGATAAGAGATTAGTTGAAAGTGAAGGTACACTAAGAAATTTTTGAATGTTCCACCTTCGACTTCAATAGACCCTCTCCCTGAAACTATGGCTAGAGTATCATCACCCAAAGTGATGGAGGACATGCTATAGGGCTCTAAGGAAGAAAAATCAACCTGTGATGAACCCATGTGGTGTGAAGCACCAAATTTAGTAACCCATGAAGGAGTAGATGAGGATGCAACTGAAACTAGTGTGTTTCCCTTATGTTTCTATTTATATTTTTCCTTTTCCTTAGTAGATTCTTGGGTTAATCAAGATTGTTTGATAGATTTAGGAACCACTATGTTGTTCTTCTCAAGGATATGACTGAGGTGGTCAATCTGCTTCTTCATACATTTGTGCTCATCATGCCCAAGTTTCTTGCAATAGGCACACTTAACCTTTTCCTTCTTAGGCTTCCCATTTGAACTGGAGGTTTCAGTGGTAGACTTGGAAGAGGTAGTGGATTTTGTTCTTTCTTCTTTTATGGATCCTTACTCTTTTGCTTCTTCTCTTGGTTGCTAGAAGATTTTTGTTTCCCATTCCAGAAATGAGGGATTGAGGTTTGGATCAGTTAAAGGTACTCATTTGAATTAAATTGTCTTGCTCCTTAGTTAAATAAGAAATGAAGTCGTCTAAGGATGGCATAGACCATGTGACTCCAAGATCCCTCTTGGAAACATTAAATGTAGAAACAAATATAGAGTGGTGAGGATCTAGTTTGGAAAGTGTTATACAATTTTTCGCACATGGAAAAATTGGACAACGGGGTCCTATTACGATAAAATCACAACATTGGTCCTAGGAACCCCTTGTTTTGGTTATCACGGAGATAAAATGATTAAAATAATTAATAAATTGATAAGTGAGTTCACCTAGCTTTAAACAAGGCCAGCTCGGTTGAGTGGTGTAGTCACTGAAAGTGCTCGAGAAGGTAACTCGGGCTCGGTGGATTCACTTCAATATAGAGCTCGGTTCGGTATGGAGCTAGATGTGGAGCTCGGTGGAATGAGTTGTCGGGTGAGTCCATATGCGGAGGAAGCGAGCTCATGGTAGGGTCTCCATACAATGAACTCGTGAATGACTCGGGTCAGGTAGAAATGGTCGGGCCAAGTCGTTGGTGCCACAAGATAGAGCTCGTGAGATCGATCCATATGCAAAATGTTGTAGGAGGTTGAGTTCATGGGGGTTATAATGAATGAGTTATGGAGAGGCATACAAGTAGACAAGTTTGAATTCGGTTATGGTGAGATCAAGTAAGGATATTTTCAAATGACTCTACAATGTAAAGGCATGGGATGAGTCCAACGAAGTTAATGGAACTTGCAGGTACATCAAGTGTTTGAAAATGGCTCATGGAGGAGTCAAGGTCGAGGTCTATCTAGGAGAAATCTTGTAAAGAGAGTGGCGAGTTTGGATGGTGAATAACTAAATGGAAATCTATTAGAAGAGGTTGGAATCAAAAATAGGTACACGTCGATCATCCAACGAGCCAACATAAGCTCGAGCATGAAATGATGACAACTCAGATTAAGGATCGATTGGGAGGCAATTTAGTTTTAGGAGAAGAATGGATTGAGCTCGCTAATTGAGCACATCACCAAGCTAGGGCACAAGGAGTCCTATCACAAGTGTTGAGGATGCAAGAGGGATGACACAATCATATGGCTCAAAGGGTATTTCTTACGTCATGGAGCGACATGCAATTTTTTGACCAAGAAGGATGGGTACATGCAACTCGAGCTCAACTCGTCCTAAAATGGCACATGAATGTAGGCCTCATTGAAGCTTGCCATGTCATGAAAATGTAGTGTGGTGTTAAATTTAACTCAAAATTTTAGCAAAGCATAGACCGAGTTATTTGGATAAGATCAGCGAGCTCAACATTTTCAAAGCTCATTGGGATCTTGGGAGCTCGAATCGTGAGGATCAAATCCAAGCCCCGACATAAAGAATAAGTAGCTCGACATTTCATCACCTCAGGAGCTTGAAAGTAAATTTGATAGCATGGAGATGTTAGAACTCAAAACGTGGGTTCGGTAGAAGAATCAACTTGGTTGAGGAAACAATGGATGGCTCGGGTATTAGCTCGGTGGATAGCCAAATTTTTCAACTATTTCGAGGGTTGTTAGGCGTTTAAATGGAAACTCAGAATTTTGTGCATGCGAATTGATATTTTACAGACCGAGTTGCCACCAAGTGACTCGGAAATAAATCAAATGGCTCGGGGTGTTTGAAGCGACCCAAATAGTGAGCCAGTGAAATCATTGTTTTAGTGGATGCGGGGATGCTCGTGAAAGGAGCGACTCAAGGATCGAGTGCTCGAGGTGGGAGACAGAGCTCGGACGGTGAGCAACGAAGGTCAAAGCTGCAATGTTGATCATGAGAACATGAAAAATAGATCACCGTTGAGCTCGTGGTGTGGACATGGAATGGGCAGGTGGTTTGAAATAAGTCATGATCTCAAGCTCATATAAGCTCATGGTAAGGATGCATGGAAATTTGAGTTCAGGAATTGAATTCAAAATTAATGGAAGCCAAGTCGACTTAAATATAAAATGACATATGGCACGGGGGTAGGCATGATTAAGTTGGTCAAGATTGTAAGTGTTTTGGCAAGTCACAGAGGGATACTAGCTGAGCCGATCGGTGGAAAAATCAATACAAGTTAGGAGAGGTTCAGATCGAGCTTAAGAATGATTCAAGCTCGTCGAGCATGACAAAATATGATGATGTTGAGTTGATCACATTATGTGCATGACAAATGGAACTAGAAGTCCTATCAGGTGGGTCACATAGCATAGTGAAAGGTAGGAGAAGTTGGGTTCGACGCCATTAGAGCTCATCACAAATTATGGGAACTTCTAGCCTATTGGCTATGAAATTATCACTTAGCATCAAGATAAATAGGTCAGCCATGTGGCAAAGCCGTGAAGTTTTGGATTTGTAGGATCATGAGATCAAGTGATGTAGGATGGCATGATTAGGAGACAAAGATAATAAAGCCAAGCTCACAACTTGAATGGGGATGTATGGTTTGAGATCATCAGAGGAATTCATGCACACCACAAAAGATTGAACTAAAAATAGTTGTGGACAAGCCGAGTATGCTAAGAACATGTAACACTTCAGGAAAATAGGCCAATGGTATTGGCAATGTGAATGGAGTCTTTGGAAACACCGTAGAACTCAATGAGCTCACGAGAAGGGAAAGCGATTCAATGAGACCAAGAGAGTTAAAAGATCAGTTCAAGCTATTTCTTTGGAGGATTGAGTCATGAGTTGGTGTAAATATGAAGAAGGAGAGGAGCTCAAGTTGTGGAGTCATTGCAAGACTAGGAGCTTGGGATTAAGAGTGGTGTAAGGGTGAGCTCATATATGTGGAGAACATGAAAAATGAGGAAAAAGAGGATTTTGGGTTTCAGGGGTGTAGGATTTTGGAGCTCAAAGAATCCTGGGAGAGTTGGAGTTCAGCATATGAGGAGAGCCCAAAAGCTCGAAACTCTAAAATTCAGAGTTTCAGCTTTTTGGGGTTCGGAGGTGTTTCAGTGTTTGGAGTTTGGCAAGTTGGGAAGATTTTGGATTACAAACTCTAAAGTGAGTGTGGGTCAATGCAGAGGGTGGTTTCTAAAGATCAAGCCAAGTCATTTGCCAAGCCACCATGTTAAACGTTGTTGCACATAATTAATACAAATGAATAACTTGTCGTTTAAAGTGTTGGCGGTGGCGATGAGTCATCATATGTGACATATGTTTAGAGTTATTTTAAATATTCACCAATATTTTTACTAGAATTCACCAACGAATACAATCCATGCGCTAAGACTAAGGAGCTATAAATAAAGAGATCACACATATGTGGGTCAATCAACAATTGAGGGCCCACCAAGTTTTAAGGACTTGGCCATTCGAGGTGGAAGGAGGGTTGAACATGTAATGACTAATGCAAAGATATACATTGTAATTCAATGCAAGCGTGGAGATCTCCCAATGATCCACATGGGTATGATTCAAGAAGAGGTAAATTTGTTGTCTCAACAACATAACAATGCCGAGGTCTTGGAGGAGTTTGGCTTGTTTATTCAATACGAGTTTGTGGCAATGCAAATCCAAATGTCCTGGACGTCAAATGGTGGGAGTTAGAAATATGAAGTCACCACTACAATGTAAAAATCGGTGACTAATTTAAAGTGGAGATCTCACTTTGGAAGAGCTTAATGGATACCAATATGATATAGTAGTTCGACCATATAGTGAATGACTCATTAGTGAGTCACTCACCGATTTGGTTACCATTACAATACTAGACTCCTTCCAAATGCAAACCTCTACCCCATTATGAATCGTTTAGACTTTTTGAAATTTATTATTAATTTTTTTTTTTAATTAAATGAAGGAGAATTCAAATTTTTGAATTTATAATATTGATGGAGCACTAGTGTCCCAAAATTCCCAAAAAGTAACCCTCACTTAGAAGACTACAACTTTTTCCTCGGTTGCCTATTTTTCACAAACTTATAGTCATTGGAATTAGGAGAATGAGAAATACGTGATGCAATTACTAGAAGATGAATTTTCAGAGGTGTTATTTCCAAATTTTCAGGTTTCTTTCCTCATTCCTTAAGTGGTGCCTCGAAAGGTGGAGGTGCAATAAATGAGCAAAGATGGCCAACCACAAAGATGAATTGTCTACTACATTCTGGCCTAGATTCTAGGGCTTCTTCCTTATTTCTCTCACTACTAAGGATTTATCTATAAATGTAAAAGGGTGCTTAATTAAAAAAAAAAAAAAATAGACACTTTCAAATCTTCCCCTCTGTTCACAAGCTAAACTCTGTGAATTCGTAGGCTATCAAGCCTTTCTTCTCAAATTGTAATGGCAGCCTATGCCTTTTCCCTAATGTAATGATGCACTATGCAAGTTATTGAAGTAATGAGAATTATGTTTTTGATCAGTTATATGTCCTTTCATGATTTTTTTCTTTTATTTGCCTCTCTCATGTTTTGCAGTGAACTATGCAACTAGGGTTTCTTTTGCAAGTTTTGGAGGTCATTGTGCTTATCAAGGAGTGAAGTACTATATGTAAATTGGGTTTGTAATGCATGTTCATTCTTCCTCATGATCATATCTCTTCATTGGCAAGCCAGAATTTTGTCTAGAAAAACCCTTTCTTGGTGCATCACCACTTCTAGTATAGGTTTTATTTCCTTGCAAATCTCTCTCCCTAATCCCTTTAAATGTTAGCATAGGTCTAGTTAGCCATTTATATTACATTAGGAGTAGTGTAGTGCTTATTTTAGGAAGAGGAAGCTGGCCTTCTCCGGAGGTTCACCTCGAGCCCAAGTCCCATAGCTTGAGAGGTGATCCCATGTGTCCCAATCACACCGAATGTCATGTTCACTTTCAGGCCATTCGGGGGGTGCAAGTGTGGCGACAATAGAAAGCACTAAAAGAACAAGTTGTTCATCCTTATTTTCTATTCCACATTATTTTAATTGCAATCATAAGGACTTGAGCTTGGTAAATAAATCTTCCAAGGTGTCAAAGTTACTAGGACTAAGTGATAATTTCTATTTCTATCTTATGACCCCTCATAGTGTCAACTTTTCCAAACAATTTTTCTAAGGTTTTCCACACCTCGTTGGGATATTTGGATGACTCTATGTGAAAAAGGAGTTTAGGAGACACTAAAAGACAAAAAATACCAAAATCTTCATCACACTTATTATACCACTTAACTTTTTTACGCATTTGTACTAGGCTCTGGTTCTAACCCCATTGTGATACGATACAACCCTTTACTCCTTAGTCTAATGGAGATTTTTATTTCCATTCATGGTAGTTAAAAGGTGTAAGTGGGTTAATTGAACTTAGATCCATTATTGTAGAAAGAAATGTTGTGGTATTTGTTGTAGAAAATTAAGAAATGTGTGGAAAGAAAGAAGTTCTGAACAAGAGAGGAAACACTCTGTACACCCCTCGGAAAATATATCAAGAAGCCCCCACAATTTTGGCACTTTATAACTTAGTATTTTTTTCAATATAAATAGGTTTGGTGCTTTTATGAAATGAAAATATTTAACTTTTACAAAAAAATGGAACTCAATATCAAGCTACCAATCAAAAGTTTTACTATAACTATTTCCCATAAATAAGTCCTATTTTAAATGAATTTGCACTAAACTTGAAATGAACTTTTTACTAAAAATAGTTTTAGAAAAATAAGGAGGAGGGTTTGATGAAACCAAGGCTACGACCACATTGGATTAGGAATATCTACACAACGACCTTGAAATTGTTGTAGATTTGAGTGTAGCAAACAACACTACTACGGGACTAAAAAACAAATGACTGAATCCGGATTAGCAATGTGTGTATAGGCTTTTGGAAACTCGTTGCAAGTCTAAAATTCCTCCTTATCAGAAACACACCCTTTGCAAGTCTTAACATGTAAGCAAAGCACTACCACAGTGAAAACGCGCTTCACATGTCCGAAAAACACCTATTTATGGATAAATCTTCCGAGGATCCTGCAAAAAAATTTAGGGCTTGCAAAAAGTAACCTACGAAATGTATATGCACTATGTGAGCCTGTAAATTACATAATCCTAAAAATAGGCTGGCTATATACCCACAAAACGGGAAAACTAGCACCAAATAACACCCAAATACTTGCAAATAATGATCTCAAATGAAAAATAAATTTGTAGAATAATAACCTAGGACAATCTCAATATGGGCTTGGCTCGATACCATATTGGAGAAGCACTATGGATCTCTTGGTTTAAATATTGCACATGTGAATGATGCGAGATGTGAATTGTTACAAGACAAAACAATGCATGCATGTAAGACTCGAAAAAATATGAAAATGCAAGAGAGATAATTACAATAACACAGAAATAACTCCAACTTAATACGTTCAAATAAAATAATGCAAGTGATGTACATATAGGAGGTGAATGTGTAACCTCCTCCTAGAATCATAACAATCTCCACCTAGAATAGTGGTAACCAAAAACTAGAATGGTGTAGTCAAGTGGTGACTAACACCTAGAATAGTGTAGTCAAGTGGTAACCAACACCTAGAATAATGTAGTCAAGTGTACACCTAAGAAATCATATCCCATAAGTATAGGGAAAATCCAAATGATGTGGAATATCCCAAGTAGGATAATACAAATAAAGCAAGGAAAATAAATCCTACACTAAAGATTCAAAGGGGTTCGAGATAAGAAAACCTATGGGAGATAAGTAGTCCATTTGAAATTCCCTAATAGTTTAAATGCTTCCTCCATCTCTCAAAGACCACAAAAAACCATATATCCTCAACATAATACATTATCATACTAACATATATACACTTAACAATAAAAAAATCTTAAAAGTAAAATTGTGATTTAAAATATTTCAAATTGTATGGAAAAAACCATTTTAAAAATCATAAAATATGAAGAAACATACACATTAAATCAAATTAGGTACATTAATAATATATTGGTGTATGTGTCAAAAACCAACAATTAAAAGAAATCAATTCATAATATAGACCCAAAAATAACTTAATCATTTCGTCGTGATATCATCTTAATCATTACTTAATCAAATTAATTTACATACATTTTAATTTATAACCACTCAAGTATATGCATTCAAATTCTAACAATCAAAACATCCGATATTGCATCTATGATTATTTTTTGAATGAGGTCTCTCAAGTATGACATAAGGTGAGAACAACGTGAGTGGAATCTAAGGGGATTTAATAAGAAAATATAGGGGATATGGTTAGCCCAAGTTTAAATTCCCAAGAAGCACAAATCCCTCCTCCATCTCACAAAAATAAAATAAACACATAATCCTTAAGACAATACAAGAATGTTGAAACACATAAACAAGACTTGTGATGTTTTCTAAACATATGTGTATTCAAAAATTAAAAATTAATCTTCACCCATGGGTTTTCTATCTATATCGGATTTATTTGAAGTTGGAGTTCCCTATCTCTCTCTATATGGCTAATCTGAGTGTTTATATATATATTTAGATAAATAGATAAATAGAGAGAGAGAGAGAGAGCAAAGTGAGGAGGGGTCACTAGACTCAATAGGGCATCAACATGCATCTTCTAGCTCATCTTTCACTTACGCATCTAGTCCTATATGGAGAACTCTGGGATCAAATCGACCAAACCCTATCCATACTCTATGGGTGACTCTCGACATTTGATTTAAAATATTTCAAATTTTAATGGAAAATTACAAATTTTAAAAGCACAAAATATGGAGAATTTTTGTATCATTGTAATCGAATGTTATAACGAGCTATAATATAACTTTATTTTATTATGACTTAACTATAAAAATATTCCAAATTTATTAAATTCCAAGTTTCGATCCTAAATCAAACAAATATGGGCACATGGATGGAAAATGAAATCCCGACAACATCATCGCATCATAGTAAAAATGTCTTCATCTCCTTCAAAGGGGTGACTATGAAGAAGTTGGCATTGGTACCAAGGACAAACCTCGCCTGGTCAATATTGGTAAGTGTTGCACTCTTGAGGAGTGCAAGAAATTTGTAAGCCTCCTTACCAAATATTTTGATGTCTTGGGTTACTCATATGAAGACTTGAATTATTTTCAACTTAGGAAAATAGAATATGCCATACCTTTGAAACTCGGTGAATCTCCATTCAGTAAGAAGAAAAGACAATATAACCCTAAGATAGTAGGGACGATACTCCACGAGTTTCAAAAGATGTTGGACACACGAATAGTGTTGAGCAGAAAAAATGTTTATCTAAGGAGAAAACACACAAAGGATACACATGTGGGAACAAGGCACATTTGAAGGCATGGGAAGATAATAAAGGAAACGTGCGCTTGTAATAACACTTTAGCTCGGGACTTAACCGTTTTTGTGGATAAGGGTTATTTTTGGAGATAACATGCAGAGAACACATAGATATGTACTTGCACTACACACAATGGTATTTTGGGAACAAGTGGCTGATAAGCACCATGCATGGTTTGATCTAATAATAGGATTGCTTCTTCCGAGTTAACTATAAGACATCTATTATTAGAGCACTTACATGTATGCATGATGTTGTAAAGGTGCATGGCTATTATCAACATGTGACCTATTTTGAGAAGTGCATGGGTGGTGAAGGGAAATTCCCCACCTCTATAAATATGTATTGAACTATGTAGTTTACTATGTATGTGTGTGAATTATTGTAGATTTATGTTGTTGGATCTGATGCACGCATGACTTATGGATATACTTTATAGTGTAAGAAGCTTCTGTGTTTTACAATGTTTAATGAAATGGAATATATTGGCTGGATAATGGTGTTAGACATAACTGAATTTGGTTCATGTATGGTTAATCGTGTTATGGTTATTGTTTAAATTCAGGATTCTCTAAGGTCTATATCTGGTTTATGCACTATGAAATGTTTATGTTTGGTTATGGATCTGAATATGTATTATCATCATCACACTAACATCCTACACAAGAAAATCTAAAGAGGGGCCTAGTACCTTTACGTGCTTCGGGTGAGCACTCATCTTAGGCTAGGTGATGTGTCAGTGCACCTGGGTTTTCTACAGTGGATTCTAGGCTGCATCATTAAAGCCGTTGCAAGGACATATTTTTCAAAGTAGTTTTCAGGATGTTTTGTGATGAAGACATATTGGTTGACCCTAGTAAGTGTTGAGGAGTGGATAATAGATTTGGAAGAAGAGTATGCTCAGAGGTTCAACATTAGATCCAAGTTTGACGCACACACGTGGGTAGAGTAGAAATTTTATGACTATTTATATGAGAGCTTCTTTCTTTATCTTTTCGGTAGAGATGTACGAGTGGATTTTTTCTTATGCATCTAAAAGAAATTAGAGGTATCACACACTTGTCCGGATGCGGGAAGAATTTCAAGCTCTCTATGATGTTGATATAATTTGGACATGCCTTTGTGGAATCTTAGTTACGTGCTTTTCTAAATAGCTATATTTGAGAGTACTTGATTTCTATTTAGTCTTGTCCAGAGGTAGATGAGTTCTAGTTTTTATGTAATCCCGGATAACCTATCTCGTAAGGAATTCCATTGGAGATCAAAATCTTGATGGTAACCCTAAACTTGGAATAAAATCCAATGGCTAGCTAAACCCTATCACGCACGCGGGGGCAGAAACAGTTTGGTGATGGATAATGGACCTAGTGTTAGAGATGCAAAGAGAAGAAATGTGGCTTAAGTACAATGAGGCATGTGAGAGGGAGATAGAGAAGAAACATGATATTGTCAGAATGGATGGTGTTGAGGAGAGAGATGGCTCGTGAAGGATTTAGAGCTCACACAGAAGGTATGGAGCCAAAGCATCTAGAACTCCCCCATTTGGGAAAGCATGACAAGGAACCCTCCTTGGCCTCACATGGGAGCATGCCAATAGAGACAACATGGGCTATGGGCACGCATCTAAATCTACCTGGAAACCTATCCCTTACACTTGGTTTTCCAATATCTAGTACAACCAATAGTCAACAAGCTAGTTTGGGGAGTAGCAGAAAAGGAGTAAATCAAGTAGAAAGTGCATCTATGGCTGGGAAAATGTATTCTTTGTTATTTGGAGGTACCTTTTTCAGGTGCATCGTTGGCACAACTCAATCTCACAAGATTTTAGACTCACTTGGGAGTATTACCACCTCGCATCGTAGGAGTTCAATTTAGTACCATTGTTAGGATACATGGTAGTACATCTATTGGTCCACTTCCGCTATAGGATGAGGATCGGAGGGCATAGGTGGCTCTAGTTATGGTTGATATGGTGAATCGGAGGAAGAGGTAACACATGAGGTTCTGGATCAGGTGGGCATAGTCCTCACCAACCACAAAATATTTACATGGAGATGTCACTTGTCTTTCATAGTATAGGGGAATAGAAGATGTTGCTTTGAGCATGTGCACATGTGTGAGATCTTGTGATGTGAAAAAGGGATCACAACTTCGAGTGCAAGGAAATTTATTTTGAAACTACATTACGGGACGCACTTACGGTTGGTATAGGAAGTTTGACCTGATAAGACTTGCATAGATTATGAAGAATTACGGGAATCTTTCCTTACAAAGTTTCATATCCTTGAGTTCGAGTAGAAGAGTATAAGCATGCTCAAGGATATTAAGCGAGGCACTCGAAAGCATCCATGAATATGATGCCCATTTCAAAATGCTTTTGTCTAAGATTTCTTATGATATCCATGCAAGCCAACATGCACGCTTTTTTGTTGGGGGTTTTATCACACCGTTTAGGAGATTGTTGTCACATAAGACATATACGAACCTCGCATGAAGCACTTAAAGCAGCGTTGCACACTGAGGCATTTGGAGGTATAGACACCTTTGGAGTAAGCCCATTCCTAGAAGCACAGATTGAAACTATGGTGAAGTAGTTGGAGAAACTATCGGCCAATTCAGCACATGAGACACGCACTGGGATTTGGTGTATAGATTGTGAAGTAGAAGGGCACACTAAGGATAATTTTCCCGTAGTAGGTTAGTATGTTCATTTTTCTAGATTTGTGAGATATGTCATTTAGAACATGATGCAAGTTGCTTCCCATTATTACAACATGCCATCAGAAAGAACGTATCTTTATATTGTAATATTTTTTGGTCCACAAATCACAATATAGATGACTGAGTTGATTGGTCGGATACATGATGCTATAGATATTGGTGTACGTCGAAAGGAGTATCCGATGATTCTAAAAGTAAAAGTGACAACCATGATTGTGATCACACCCAAGGGAGGTATGATCGGAACAAGGGGACGCTTTGAAGGAATTCATGGTAGAGGTCGAGGATACCATGGCAGATTTGGGGGATGAGGCCATGGTGGTGGATGAGACAGGTTTCCTCATGGAACGTGTTATACATGTGGATCTCTTGACCACTACAAGTGTAAATTCCATCAAAATATTACTTGTTATTTTTGTGGGAAGAATCATAACTATGAGGAATGCTCGAGACTTATATGAGCATATTAGAAAAATACATAAATAGGAGAACAAGGGTGCACAGATGGTTAGAATATAGCGTGCCATGGAAAATAAGTGGATGCCAAAGTTAGCACATGAACCTGAGGTAGTACCTGTGAAGATTAATACAAACACTGAAGTTGTGCGCACCAAAGAAACGTTACAACAGAAGCCTAAGATTACTAAGGAGTAGGTTTTACATGCAAGGTACTTAGATCCTACACATCAGAAGGAGGTTTATCAGGAAACCATGGAGGTACTCAAAAATCTTCAGGGTGAAATACAGTGTTTAAAGGAATAGTCACGAAAGTTGGAACAAAAGAAGGAAGCATAGACGGTCTAGTCAGATGTTGAAGATTTGAAAGAGGTATGCAAGATGTTGCACCAGGAGGATATTATTCCATTACTAGGAAATTAGATAAAGTGAAACACTTTACACACAGGTATTGAAAATGGACAACAGATCCTGCATGCTAATCTTCCCCCTCATAGATTGGATTATGACAAGGAAATCACTCTGAATGCTATTATGGATGGATGGATTTTGAGAAATATATTGATTGAAACAAGTGCGGAAGTGAATGTGCTTACTTTATATGCGTAAGGTACATATGGCCGAGACCCCATTACAGGACATCCTCTAATGTACTTGTTCATGGCTAATCGGACTAAGACCACTCCAATCGAGGTTTTAAAAGATGTATCCATTACTATACAAGGGGCCAAGTTCACTGGGGACTTTGAGGTTTTAGCACTTGCAGAAGTGGACAACTTCCTAGCTCTACTTGGGCACCCTTGGTGTTATGTAAATAATGTTGATCTATGGTTCAACAAGGGGTATATAAGTTTTGAGAACAAGTAGGAATGGGTTATTATACCTTTGAAAGATGGAAAATATACACCTTATGTTGAACCTTTGAGTGAGGAAGACCTAAACAAAATTTATGTGTGCACCATTTGAGATTTGGAAGTACTTGAGCCATCTAAGGAGGGAATCCTCCAGTGGGAAGATGCACAGTCTATTAGTGATACTATAAGTATTTCTTGAGAAAATTTGGTGCATGACGACACCTATGATATGGTTGGGGCTTAATGTAAGAAGTGCCTTTGCATGGAGGAGCAAACCTCATTTTATTAGGAAGATGGGTAGCAAATCTATATCCTGGTACACCTGGCAAAGGAGATCGTATAATATTCCTATGCACCATGGAGGAGTAGTGGATGGATCAAGTGTAAAGAAGATATATGTTAGTGTATACCCGCACGGGTTAGTAGCACACTAGTGGATGGTTCACATGGATAATCTCATAGAATGGATTGAAGTAAGAATTTCTCTAACAACCTAGTTTCTCAGGAGCGATGTGTCTACTTAGATATGCATATCTCATGGTAATCAACATCTTCAACACCACATTCAACAAAGTGTGAGGGACTCAGAGCAGAGGTATAGGAAATTTTACCACCTTCAATTTGGGTGCACAAACTTTATTCCATGTTGCAAGGTTGCGCACATGCTTGGTATGTTTATGTGGAACTACATAGGGAGACTGGAAATTGGCAAGACTTGATTACAGGAATGGTCCAGACTTTTGAATACTTCTCTACTAAACCTCCGGTGAGAGAGGCATTACGGGTTATGGAATGCTTGACTATGGGAGACAGTGCAAAGGCTGAAGAACTCATTCAGGAGTTATTTGGTGAGGAAGAACCAAGAGTGCATTTTGATGAAATAGATGAGACAAATGCCAAACTATTTAAGCGTGCTTTCCTTAAGAAGGAGAAAGGAAAGATGGTCTACATAGTGGATGATGAAGAAGTAGAATATTTGGACATAGATCATTCAAAGCAGTACGTGTGAGGTCTTAGACATTGCGGATAAAAATGTGCATGCCTATCATGAACCTATGAAGACCAAGAAAGTGAACATTGGTATGGATGTTGAACTTAAAGAGGCCATAATTGGGGATTATTGGACCGATTATGAAGTAACAAAGATAATTGAGTTACTACGTGATTTCTAGGACTTATTTCCTCCGAGCTACCATGAGCTAAAGGGGATGCATGATTCACTAGGAGAGATGAAGATTAAGCTAAAGGAAGGAGCGCGCCTAGTTAGGAAAAGACCTTATAGGATGAACCCTAACTTGCATGCAAACGTTAAAGAAGAAATTGACAAAATGCTAAAATTTGGCATCATTAAGCCCCTAGAAGAATAGGAGTGGGTTAGCCCCATGGTAATCAAGTATAAATAAATATGGTCGGATTAGGATTTGTGTGAATTATAGGGAGTTGAATGCTGCATGTGTGATTGATCATTTCCCTACGCCTTTCATTGAGGAAATATTAAAATGCATTACAAGGCGCAAAATTTGCTCTTTTACATATGGATTCTTTGGGTATCATCGGGTAAGAATTACAAAGGAAGATCAAGAGAAGACAACCTTCACCACTAAATGGGAATATTTTCATATACAGTGATGGCCTTTGGTTTGAAGAACATGCCGACTGTATTTTTGCACATAGTTATTCAAGCATTCCAAGATTTTATTCACAAATTCTTACATGGTTACTTGGATGATTGGACAATATATGGGCTTGTTAAGAATCATTGTGACAACTTGCACTTAGTGTTTGAAAGATGCAAGCAATTAAACATAAAAAAGTATGTATTTGCTACAACTTTTGAAACTCTGCTAGGGCATATCATCTGGAAGGAAGGTTTGTTAGTAGATCCAGCTAAGGTTATAGTTATTATAGGTCTGGAGGAGCCTACCAGTTAGAGTGAGGTGTGATTCTTGGGCCATACAAGGTATTACAGAAAATTTATCAAAGGATATGTGAATATTTTTACACCCCTGGAGGAGTTACTAAAGGGAAAAGGGACATTCTATTGGGGAGAACCGCAACAACACGCATTTGAGGCATTAAAAGAGAGACTTGCTACATATTTTATTCAGTGTTTTCCCTCATAGAGCCAACAATTTCATGTACATGTGGATGCCTTAGGCATGGCCATTAACACAATGTTAGCTCATCTTGGAGAAGGTATTATAGTTCATCCTATCTACTTTGCTAGTAGAAATTTGACTCCTACACGATAGAATTATACAACTAAAGAGTGCGAGGCCTTGTCAATGATCTACACGTTGTATAAGTTCAGAAAATACTTGCTAGCAACATCTTTTTTATTTCATACAGATCACATGGCACTAAAATACTTGGTAAATAAGCTCATTTTACAAGGGCGCATATGTTGATGGGTTCTATTATTCCAAGAATTTGACTTTATAGTCGTGGTAAAACCAGGTAAAAGTAATTATGGCCTAGACCACTTATCAAGAATTCAATCAGGAGAGGATGTGCAAACAATTAAAGATACAATGTCGGATGCACAGTTGTACAGGTTACATCACGTGCCTTCAAAATTGGAGGATATTGTTGTCTTTTTATGCACATGTATGGTTCCGAAGGAATGAAAGCCTTAGAGAAGAAACAACTTGTAATTCATGTTACACCCTTCATGTTGATCAGTGGTGACTTATACAAACTAGGTCGAGATGAAATATTGTGTCGGTGTGTATTAGAACATGAGTGCATGGATATCATGGAAGAGGCTCACAATGATATTGTAGGCTGGCATTATGCAGGTGATGCCACCGTGTGCAAGATTCTACTCATTAGATTATGGTGGGAGACCCTTTACAATGATTGTAAAGAGTATTGTAAGGTGTGTAATCATTCTCGGCACCTTGGTAAACATGGGAAAAAGATGAAATGTCATTGAGGCCTATTTCTATTGTAGAGACGTTTGAAAAATGGGCAATAGACTTTATGGGTCCTATTTCCCCATCTGCGCATAGAATTGGATCATGCTACATCATCACTTGTATAGATTATCTTACACGATGGGCAAAAGAAAAACCTACAAAGGATTGTATAACAACTAAAGTAAGCAAGGTTCTTATGAGAAAATAATTTTTCTAGGTATGGACGTCTATTGAATTTTACAAGTGATAGGGGCACACACTTCTTGAATGAGACAATCAGGATATTTTGGATGAATTTATGGTCATGTACCACAAGACTACACCTTATCACCCTCAAGAAAATGGGACTTCGAGTCCTTCAACAAGATATTGAACCAAAATTTAACAAAAAATTGTGATGTTGGAAAAAAAGATTGGGATGATAAAGTTTCTGCTGTGCTTTGGGCATATAGAACAACATACAAAAAGTTGAATAAGGCCATACCCTTTCAATTGATGTTTTGCGTAGAAGTAGTTCTTCCCATGGAATTCATGTTACCTTCTTTGCATATTGTGCACGTGGGGGGTCTAGATGATGATAAAGCATTAGAATAAATAATTGACAAGTTAATACAGCTAGATGAGAGGAGAGCCATAAAACATTGGAGTCGAAGCGACGGGAAAAGGCTAGGAAGAAGGCATGACATGACAAAAACATCAGGGATAAGATGTTTGAGGTTGGACAGATGGCACTTCTTTATGATTCTAATTTTCTACGCCATCCAGGAAAAATTTAGGTACATTAGTTGGGGCCATATGATATCACTCACATACTCGAATCACGCACTTGTCAATTAGAGGCACTTGATTGAACACTATTACACAGTTACTTCGGTGGGAGTAAGTGAAGCCCTACTTATAAATAAGTCTTCTTGATGTTTGTAATAAGAAATTATTTCCATTTAGTATAGATTTACCTTTCTATATTCATTTTAATGTATTTCCTTCTTCATCACTATGATTTTTCAATTTAGTTTGGTGTTTTGTGTAATAAGTGTGTTTGTGTGCTGGAAGCTAATTACAATATGAAGTATTTTTATGCGCATAGAGGACTGCACATACCATTGGTGTGGGGTGGTTGTTATTTGTTATTAAAAAATGGGTACACATAAGAACAAACTGTTACAGGTGTTATTCAAGTATGGAAAGGAGCTGCTAGAAAGAAGATTGCTCCTAGAGAAGACCATAGCTGGAAATAAATGAATGAATAGTATAACATGAGGTAAGTTGCGTGTAGAAACTACTATAAGAAAGCACAGTGGTGAGGTACTTCGGTGCAAGGAAGTGCGCATAAGGAGGTCTGTAGCTAGAAGGTAGGAAGGCACACTAGTAGGTTATAGCTGGGGCACGTAGGTGTATTACACGAAAATTGGGAAAATGGTCAATTAATGAGAGGATCGATGGTAGGTAAAGGAACAATAAATGTAATAATTTTTCAAAATCTATATAAGGACATGATGCAGGTTCATTTTTACCTTTGCGATCACAAGTATTCGAGCGAGCTAGTTGCGACTAAGCCAAGTGAAGCGTGTTGAGGTGCAGAGAGTTGCGAAACTAGACATGGAGAGTAGATTTGTGCGCAGAAGTGGCTTACGTCCCCATTGGAGAAGGGTTTAAGTGAAGAAGAAGCATTGAGAAGGAGCTAGGGCATGTAGTTTCAAGCTAGGGAACATGATTTGCGGCTAGGGCATGAGAGCTTATTCGATAGAGGAAAAAGGTGAGATTTTACAATGACACGAGGAAGGCACATAGCAAGTACGAAGGGGAAGAAGAAGGTGGAATTTGAGGTCAAAGTTTATCCCGAGAGCAATTTTTCAGATATGTAGTATCAAGTAAGGAGTGATCATCGGGAGAGATTGGGATTCCCATATCCGCATATGCAAAGTAAGTGATTACAACCACCGCACCATCGACAACAAGGGAGAGTTGGATGCATTGTTAAATAAGAAGACCAATAAGCGCACGATGGATGACATGCCAGTATATGATGATGTTTGAAGAGAATTTCCTCAAGAAGGTAGGGTGTATCAACCGTATGAACTCCAATATTTTTGAAAACCTGAAATTTTATACCAATGGCTTATGAGTAGAGTTCATGAGGACTTTTCTATTTTTTTTTGGACGGTGGGTAAGGATCATCGTTCCTTAGATTGTGACATTGCGGGGCTAAAGGGCATAGGGACAAAGATTAGTAGTGATCTAACCAATAAGGTAGTTGTTATAGCCACAAGAAAGGAGTTGGGATACTCTAAGGGTCCACGTGGAATGGACATCTACAGATTAAGGAAGTACTGTGGTGCAGGTATCCGTGCATCTGCTTACTAAGCTAAATGATCAAGAGAGATGGTCATAGGTAAATACCATGTGGCTACATATTGCGAAGAAAATGTCACAAGGAGAAGTCTACAACTTAGTTGGCTTCATAATAGAAACAATTATTGAGGAAGCATGCACAAGTGAAAAGATAAGTTTTGGCGCTATCCTATTATCTCTTGTGTTTGTAGAAATTAGAGTGCTCGATGGGCCAAATAACAAGATCTAGGAATACCCCATGGAGAATAAGTCCCTCACAGAGAGGTTTGAGAAGTATTTGTGTGAAGGAACAATGAGTGGCCCATTCAAACAAAGGGCAAAACTATGGTATGATTGACTACATGTGGCCTTTGAAGAGGAATGATGCATTCCAAAGGAGTTACCCTCAATAGTGGGTAAGGCGGTGCGATTCGCTATGTATCAATTTTTTTGCATCATTGATTTTTACAATGAAGGATGGGACATGGAGTTCCTAGTGTAAACTTCCATACGCCTTTACAACACACTATTTCCGAGAAGCAAAGTACATAAGTTTACCGATGCACTCGATTGAGATTTAATGCGAGACAAGGTAGATTATGACTACCATACTCTCAGAAAAACTTATGTTTATCTAGGTCGGTCTGCCTATATTGAGAGGATCATTTTAGATGTTATAAGTATGAAGCTGGTAAGTTTGGCTATTGGGGATAGTGGATCCGTGCTTGTCTATCTCTAGCTTAATCCTAGGTTTGGAAAAAACAAGTACGTGGAGAATGAGTTCATGCTCCCAGGGCCACCTAAGGGAAAACACATAGTTGAAAATGTGGTAGCTCCAAATCCTTCCTCAACCATAGAGATAGACGAAGAAGAAGAGAATAAGGATAGTGGATTCTTGGACCATAGCGGCTAGAAGTAGCCCACAAACAAAGTTGAAAGTGTGTGCTTAGATACTCCAAAATAGGTACTGAGGAGAGGAAGACTTGGACATAGATGTAGTCCATGAGGAGTGCCAGTTTAAGAAGGTGTTCAGAAGAACCAGGACCCAAGGCATAGGAACATCACAACCTTTATGAAGGTCACCTCAACTCTCCCCTCAGAAAGAAGCACCCGAGAGAAAGAGAAAAATAAAGTTGAAGCTTAATAAGGAGGATGAGGAGTCTAAAGAAATTACGCCGGGAATCCTAGTTCAGCCCTGAAGATGTTGAGGAACCCGAGATAAAGAAATGAGAGATGAAGAGGAAGGGGTGAAAGAGGCATAAGAAACTGTGTAAGAACAACCCAGTGCACCCGTTACGACTCAGGTAGGAGAAGGGCCAACCTTAGACCTTGGCACCCAGGTTCCTAAGGGGCCAAGAACAAAAAAGAGAAAGAACAAGTGAAGAGTATGTTGTCCCTAGTATGGGTTATCTTTGAGGAAATGAGTAAAATCATCTATGCTTGGTTTCGAGATCACTTTGTGGGCCTTAAGGAGTTATATGGGTGGGAGTTGATGGATCTAGATATGGCCACTACGTGCACAAGGAAGCAATTATCCTAGTCCATGTAGACTCATATGGATGAACCAAATTTTGACGTGTGTGAGGAGTCATGTGTCTTGCGAAGAGTGAAGAAGGCACCCCGAAAGCGAGGCACATAATAGTAAAACCTACTCTAATGTATGTTAAGCAGGTCAGTAATGTAATGGTCAAAGTATATGCTAAGGTGGAACGGAGAAACATTAATAAGGCCACCACCATTAGAGCACTGCTTGAAGATAACAAGGCTAAAACTGAAGAGATTGCACGTTTAAAATAAGAGAAGGAATGAGAATGGGACCAGAATGAGGCCTTCATCAACATGGCTTAGGATATTGGTGATCACATTTTGAAAACAAGGCCTCATCTATAATCTCGGATACATGAAAATTTTACATCTGCTATGCATTATGTGTGTAGTTTGGTTGGTTTGGTGTTAGATGACGAACCAATTCAAATGCCCACAGCCAAAAGATGCTAAACATGAAGCGAGAGAGCACAAGCCTCTATGCTTAGAAAAAATTCAACTTACAAGGCATTTCTCCAAACTTTAAAGGATGAACTGAAGAAAGAAGACCAAGCCCTCAATTTATGTGTGGCACTAGAAGCGATAATACGAACCAGAAATCTAGTAGAAGATAATTAAGTTATGGCAGTGATGAAAGAAGTGACACTAGGGTGCAAAGAAAGATTGGAGTTGTTAAAAAAGCGTGAGGCCCTTGCAGTAGCCCATGATCCACACAAAGAGAGGATTTATGAGATTTGGAAGCTCATAGTGTAAAATATGGACCTCATGGAAGGAATGATGTTAGGTATGGCCAATGTTGTCTCGAGTACTACAGAATGAGAAGGAAAAGATCACTCAGGATGAACTAGATGCCATAGCCACAGATATTCAAGAAAAGACAAGGACTATACTAAATGATTAGTAGACATTGGAGGTTGAAATCAAAAGTGAATATCCAGAGCTAATCCTCCTAGTTGAAGAAGAGGGTGCTACAAAGTAAAAAATTATTCTTTTGTACAATGTTTCATTAATTCTTTCATTCCTTATTCTTTATTATTGGGAACATCAAAAATAATTCCCATTTCTGGGATGACAATGTACTTTAGTGTGGGGTAATGTTGAGTAGACATAATGTTTCTCTAAGGATAAGACACATAAAGGATACACATGTGGGAACAAGGCACATTTGAAGGCATGGGAAGATAGGAAAGGAAATACGCGCTAGAACACTTTGGCTTGGGACTTAGCCATTTTTGTGGATAAGGGTTTTTTTGAGATAGCGTGTGTATCACACATAGAGATGAAGACTTGTGCTATGCACAATGGTATTTTGGGAATGAGTGGTGATAAGCGCCATGCATGGTTTGAGATAATAATATGATTGCTTCTTCCAATTAACTATAGGACATCTATTATTAGAACACTTGCATGTATGCATGTTGTTGTAAAGGCATATGGCTATTATCAACATGTAACCTGTTTTGAGAAGTTCATGGGCAGTGAAGGAAAGTCCATGACTTTATAAATATGTATTGAACTATGTAGTTTAGTATGTGTGTGTGAATTATTGTAGAGTTATGTTGTTGGATCTGATACATGCATGACTTATGGATATACTTTATAGTGTAAGAAGCTTCTATGTTTTATAGTGTTTAATGCAATGGAATATATTGGCTGGATAATGGTGTTAAACAAAACCAGAATCTGGTTCATGTATGGTTAATCTTGTTATGGTTATTGTTTAATTCATGATTCTCTAAGGTCTAGATCTAGTTTATGCACTGTGAAATGTTTATGTTTGGTTATGGATTTGAATATGTATTATCATCATCACACTAACATCATACACAAGAAACTCTAAAGAGGGGCACAGTAAATTTACGCGCTTTGGGTGAGTGCTCAACTCGGTCTGGGTGATGTGCCAAAGCATACCCGGGTTTTCTATAGTGGATTCTAGGCTACATCAAATAGTGTTTCCTATTTGAAACTCAACTTGGATAGCTAATATTATCCCGATTCACAAGAAAAATGGAGAAATTAGGATTTACGTAGATTTACTGCAATCTTAATCAAGCTTCCTTGAGCGATAACTATCCACTTTGCTGGTTATGGACCATATTTTTGCAAGCAATAACTATATTAGAAATAATATCCATGCTAGATGGTTTCTCTGGTTATAATCAGATTGAAGTGGCTAGAGACGACCAACATAAAACCACATTCACCACCCTTTAGGGCACATTTATGTATAGAAAAATTACTTTTGGTTTTATCAATGCTTTGGCGTAACCTCTCAAAGTGATATGGACATGGCATTCACAAATTAATATGAAAATATCATCATAATATACCTAGATGACTTGATGGTTTTATCAAATAAGTGAGAAGATCATCTAAGATATTTGGAGAAAATATTCCAAAGATGCAGACTACATAAAATATCCTTGAATGCAAAGAAGTCTGTGTTTGGAGTTACATAAGGGAAACTCCTAGGTCATATTTTCTCTAAAGAAGCAACCAATATAAATCTTGAACGCGTTCAAGCTATCAATAATCTTTCCTTACCTACAAGTAATCCTAGAGTTCACTCATTCTTTGGGAAGGTGAAATTTTTGAGGAGGTTTGTGCCATATTTTTGAGCTAACCAAAGCAATTGCTGAAATGATGAAGGGAAAATAACCCTTCAAATGGTCAAAGGAAGGTAGGGGATAATTTGAACAAATCAAGGATGCTATTGTAAAATATCCTACATTGGTGTGTCTGATTTTAAAAAGGATTTCATAGGCTATTGCTATGCTTCCACACACACGATCTCTGTCATCGACTTAGCATAATCAAGT
This sequence comes from Taxus wallichiana var. yunnanensis, assembly GCA_018340775.1. Taxonomy (NCBI): domain Eukaryota; kingdom Viridiplantae; phylum Streptophyta; class Pinopsida; order Cupressales; family Taxaceae; genus Taxus; species Taxus wallichiana. Next base: position 194,545,729 of record CM031239.1, read on the forward strand.
AGGAATTAAATCTCCTATTGCATTCATGAGTTCGGATTCAAGAAACATGAAATAAATTATACTCCCCTTGAGAGGAATTTTTACGCGGTGGTTAGAGCCTTGAAACATTTCGGATACTATGTATTGAACTCTCACACCAAAGTCTTAGTTAGGACAACTCGTAATTAAATCAATGTTGACACAACAAGAACCAAGATCTAAAATAGGTAATTGGGTCTCCAAGATCCAAGAATATGACTTGGACATCAATCCTACCAAGTTAACTTGAGGAAGAGGAATCTGCAAACTCAACACAAAGAATGAGCCAAGAAATGACCTTGAGGAAGAACCAGTTGAAGAAAGATTACCATTGGTAGTTTTTGTCAGTACCACAGATGAATGGGATTTTGATATAGCTTCCTTTCTCACATATGGTGAATTTCACGAGAATCGATAGCTAAGGAAAAAATATCTATCAAATTAAGAGTTTTAAGTGCACGTCATTTGGGATAACAACTTGTTCAAGAAAGCTATTGATGACATGTTCCTCGGATGTGTTGATAAGGAACAACCACCCGGGTTTCTTGAAGCCTTTCATAATCATGCTTGCGGTGGTCATTTCTCTGGATCAATAATAACTCACAATATTTTTCCGATTGCATTATTATTGGCCCACTATGTTTTTCGATGCTAAAAATGGGTAGCTAAATGGGAAGCTTGTTAATAATTTGTTGGAAGACCTAAATTGGCAGCTTTTCCTTTCAGCCGGTTGTCATTTAAGAACCCTTTCTACAATTGGGTTTAGAATGCATCGGGGTATTGAACCCAAATTCTAGTGCTGGCCATTCTCACGTACTCATGACAACCAACTAATTTATGAAGTGGGTGGAGGCCATTCGGTAAAACAAACATCTATTGCGGTAATTTGTGACTTTATCAAAGAGAAAAATTTGGTTCATTCTGAGGATTCCACATAAGATCATGATGGAAAATGCCACCAACTTCTCTTCTACGAGAGATGGTAGTTTTTATCATGGGTAAGGGATATCTTTATCTCATTCATAAAATCACTACCCTCGGGAAATAATCAAGCATAATCTAGTAAAAACATCATTATCATGCAAAGTTTGGTCAAAGAAAATCAAAGAACTTGGCATAAAAAGTTATATGATGCATTGTGGGCTGACCACATAAATCCAAAAGAGAAATTGGGATGTCTCCATTCCAACTCTTGTATGAAACCGATGCCCAAATTCCCATTACATTGGAGTTACAGGAATTATGATTGTCTCAAGCGATTGACAATGAATGCTTCACTAATGCGTTGGATAAAGGATCATTTTCCTAAGAAAGCTTGAAGAACAAATAATTCAAGTAGTGAACATGATTGAGGAACACCAATTTAAGGTAAGGAAATTATCGTGACAGAAAAACTAAGGAGAGACAATTTCAAATCAATGACCTAGTTCTTATATGGGATACGAGGCATGAACCCAAAGGAAATCACGATAAGTTTGATTCGATGTTGTTAGGCCCTTTCAAAATGAGGAATTTATGTGGATATAAGCGTACGAAAGAAAATCAACATGTGACCTTCTCTTGTAATTGAATTCCCAAGGTCATGTCAGACAACCAATGTGGAATGTATGGAAAATAGTTTGAAGTGTCCATGTAAACTGATTGAAATTAACAATCTAAGCTAATACTAAAAGGAAACTAATCTAAACAAATCAACAAAAACTGAAATATATAATTACAAACAACAAATTTCTTTTTCTAAAACAAATAAATCTTACACTAAAACTAAAAAGAAAAAATAACCGGATGTGGCTATTTTCTTGTGCATTTGTGAATTAAATATCAATCTAATTAATCAATAAATATTTCTAACAAAACCCTCAATCCTGCCTCAGAGGTAGAGAATAAATCATAGCTTCAACAAAGCTATTATTTCCTACAAATTCCCTGACAATATTGAAGAGAAAACTTTCTAATGTGATCTAATCTATGTAACCCTCTTGATAATAAAACAAATGAAATAATTTTCTCTATTGTATTTGATATGGATTTGGATTGATAAATTAGAATTAACAATTAAAATCAATGAAGTAAACAAACAACACCTCCAACCTGGATATGCAAGAACAATGGAAAATCTAGTTGTGTGAATATTCATCCCTTAGTTTATCCTTTCGATTTCTGTGTCCACGTGAGTCCAACGGATGGGAATGCAGCAAAAACAGAAGAATAAAAGTGCGGGAGTAACAACAACTTGGATTGGTAAACTGGGAAGTAATGCAAGTGGAAGAATGCAAGCACAATTGAACTGAGATTGGCTTTGGCAATTTCTAGCAAGAAAGGTAGCAACTTTGCAATAACAAGAATACTAAAAATTTTCTCCAGGTTTTGCTTGCACACAAGCATGGTATTTATAGGAATTTAGTTGGGAAATGGTTGAATCCATTTGACAGCCAAAGGAGGACATAAAAAGTGAAGAGGGAGTTCAAACTATTAACAACCATCAATCACAAATAGAAGTGCAAGAATAGATTGCCACAAGGCAGTTGGGCCTTGGAATCATCTAAAATGGATAAAAACGTGATCTAAAAATGGAAGTTAAGTGAGAGAATTTATGTCAAAATGCGAGTGAACTCTCTAGAAAATTCACATAGGACAGACCACCCTATACAGGTGGCGGTTGGTAGGGCTGGGGTGGTTTTGACACTAAAGGTCAAAACTACTCTGAAATGTAGCTGGAGAAGCTAGGAAAAATCATGCGAGGGCTAAGTAGGGATGTCTAGGCTACAAATATATACTATGAATGGGTTTTGGAGCTCGAACATCTTTCCGAAAGGATATGAATCATCATTGGGGACTTTTATAACCATTTTTGACAATGTAGCACATGTAATTTTGGGTGCGTACATATTTCCCCCTCGAGAGAAGCATCTTAGCCATGAAGAGGTGTAAAATGTAGAGTCGAGTATGGCGTTCCCGGAATGGGGAGTTAGAAGCTATACCTGACACGTCGTGTGCCGAAATTTTTCCATCCAAGCTCCCGCTACCTGCAAAATGAAAAATAAGACTCAAGTGCAGATAGACAAATTATCAAAAATAAATGCTAAATTAAAATGACAAGAGGACTTACCATTTGTGTAGGGATATAAAAGTATACATTTACACCAACAATCTATCCTTGCAAACACATATGCTCAAAACGAGGTCAAAACACACACACACACACACACACACACACAACAAGTTCATTTTTCAATTCATTTGCACATATTTGATTAGTGATTTTTGAGCTCTGGACCTATGGTGATATGTTTTTGATGAGAGTACAACCAAAATGATGTTGTGAGACCATGATCATGCCTCCACAAGTGAGAGATCGAGCCACGTGGTCTAAGGTAGGTTTTTCTCATTTGTTTATTTTGAAACCTAAAATATAAAAATGTCAAAATATTTCCTAGGAGGGTTATTTTTGAAATTTCTTGTTTTAAACTAGTCTCTAGGGGGGCCACCTATAGGGTAGTCATTTATTTCATGAAAATGGTCAATTTTAGCATTTTTAGGAGCTTTTTAGGGCCATGTATGTATGAAATCATGTTTAGGACCACCCATGAATCAGGTGAAGTGATTATAGGATCACCACCCTATAAGGGGTGGTTAAAACCTCTGTTAAGGTGGCACTCCACAAAATCGCCATCCTACGCATGGGGGTTTTGAACAGAATGCAAAAGCTTTGTGTTAAATCTATTTTTTTTTGGATTTTTAATGTTTTATGATGTTTTTGATGAGATTTCCTATTGAAAATGTCACTAACTTTCTCTTTTTCTATTTTGGTGGATGTAAAAGAAAGAGGAGTACATCCGATGGAGTCATGAGTGGGAGTGTGACTGGCTCCCTGAGATCCTTGATCAGCTAACTCAAGATGAGATCGATAGATTGCAAAGAGCAGGGCATATGGAGGATTTCTTGGGTGCCCCATGTTACTCCTACCAGTCATATTCTTTGTGACTTTTTTTCATATTGGGATGTCGACCAGAATACCTTCCATTTTTAGGTTGTAGGGGTGAGTGGATGATTACATTAGAGGATGTGTATTGGATACTTGGAGTTTCGATACTTGGGAGGAGGTGACTCTTGAGATAGCAGGATCTAGAGCCATGAGGACCTTGTGGGATAATTATATGGGTGATGTCGTGGTGTCAGTTGGTTCGAAAAAGGGTATGAAGGTCCGATTTATCCACCATCTCTCCTATCCCCACTATCCGTAAGGCTATCATGGGTATTTTGGCTTCACGGTTGATAGGGGACAAGGGGGTGATACACTACTATATTGTTGGGCTCCTATCATCACACAGATAGAGGCACATGGCCACATTTATGCTTGGGGACCTAGAGATCCTTGGGACCACCTACCATGACTTATACCGAGTGGTTCATTTATAGGGTCAATCTCTCAGCCATCCCACACTCGTGATGAGTTGGGTGTATGAGTGCATTACCCCCTACTAGAGGGGAGTTCTAGTACATGAGATCCAGGGGCCGTCAAGGCCACCAGATGGTCTAGGATGTCAGTGCTAGAGGGCCACATCAGCCAGTGGCTTCATTGACTAGCGATGACTTAGTTTCCACTCCCTACCATGACATGGCAAGAGTTTGGGGATAGGATGGGACTACAGTGGTAGCTTGTGCCACTACTAGTTAGTTAGTTGATAGGATGGGGAAGGTTGAGATTCACCCATTTGACTGAGTTCCTTATTTTGGTCTTCCTTACATTGATATGCTTCCCCCTGTGGCACCCATATACAAGAGTGTCAAGGAGGCCTGAAAGGGCCCTAAGTGGAGATCTAGGTTGGACAGTGGTGACTCTAGGAGTGCCCATTATAGTTAGGTGAGTTTTTTGTGCCCGATGGGAAGCTGGTGCCATTCATGCGCACCTTTACTTCTAGATCGAGGCCACACCTACTCACAGTGGGGGAGAAGGTACCTATAGAGATAGACTCGATTCTGAGGAGGAGACATGGGATGAGACTAGAGAGGAGTCAGGTGGTGAGGAGACTAGAGACGAGTTAGATGGTGAGGGATCGATGGACCAGGAGGAGGAGGTGGTGAGTTTAGTGGGATAACTCACATGGAGGAGGAGGAGGAGGAGAGTGACCCTGAGTGGCATGACACCAGGATGTCTCGATATGGAGAGAGGAGGAGGCAGACGTGGAGATGGAGACCTTAGTCTCAGAGGACCCACTTCGAGATGAGGGAGGGGACAAGGGATCCATCATGGGTCAATGCATAGCTTCTGAAGGAGAGGAGGAGGACACCAACGAGTGCCCATAAAGCCAGCAATACAGTATCGACCCCACATGGATGCATGGGGATCCAGTATGTGGACATTCTTTCCTCGACTTGTTAGATAGAAATGTTAATCCTATGTCTAGTATTTCTTTTTTTTTTTTTTTTATTTTCTAACTCACCATTGTTTCTTTGTCTTGCAACGAACACTAAGGAGTGGCGAGACCTTATTCATTGAGTTTGTGTGGACACTTTGCTACTTCCCATGGGGAAGATGAGAGCATAGTTTCTGGAGGATGTGGGGTAGCCTTTGTAGGTTGGCCGCCACACTGATGTTTTTACCTCTCTAGAAGGCAGGAGATGGTTATGGACATGAAGACCAGAGTTGTAGGCTACGAGGTGGATGAGAGGGAGAGAGAAGCGATGAGGAGGAGCCACAAGTGAGACCATGACTAGTGGTCATTCTCATGGGCACTCACACCACTCAGTGCACTCATGCCATTGGAGCCATAATAAGAGCCCGGAGTTAGGTGTGCACCTTCTCAGGGGTCCCATAGAGATTGATAGGCTATTGAGCCATTATTACTTTTTTTCCATTTTGTGAGGCACTTATATGATTTTTTTGTATTTTCGGCTCATTATGAGCATTTTGACCATGCCTAGTGCGTGATGGCATTGTACTCAAACTTATTCCATGATATATATACAGATACATATTTTTGGTTGGCTATTCGTCTCATAGAGTTGACTTCCATTTATGGTTTGATTCACATGTGTACTCTAGATGTTTAGAATTTTTGGTTTTGATGCTTTTAGAATGTATGCAATGGATGATGAATGCTAAATAGAATGATTTTCTTTTTTTTTTTTTTTGTAATGTTGATATATGATGATGTAAGTACAATGTAATGCTGAACTTTAGTTTCTTTAAAAATTTTGATACTTCTTATTGTTTTGGAAAAACATGATGAAAATGTGATATGATAATAGAACGAACTTTCCCCACTCCTAACCCCACGCAACTAGTAAGATGTGAGGGCTCAACACCGAGAGCCTAGAAAGGGATGCAAGTTATACAAATTTGTTGAATGGTAATGGTGAGAGAAAGACAAGGATTTGGAAAAACCAAATTGAGAACCTATGACCTCATTCTACTCAAGTTTTCTACATAGCTTAAAATGTGAATTGCTTTCTAGTTTATCTAGACTTAGATCCGTAGATGGAAACTTGGTTGACAAAATATGGTTTAAGGTTTTAAACTCTCTTGGAATTTGAACATCTAACTCACTTTGCTTTGGTTTTATGATTTTACAACTTCCTTTATTGAATGAATTGCTTTTAACTTTCTAATTTGTTTGTAAATACCCCCTACACCTTGCCCCATGCTACCAGTAGGAAGCATGGGCTCATCACCAAGGACAAGGCATAGGTGAGTAAGGGAACTTCTCTCCTTTCCCAACCTCACGCCACTAGTAAGAGACGCGTGTGGGCTCAACACCGAAGGTTGGTGGGGAAAAGAAGTGTGTAAATAAAATTTTTCTATTGATTTGCATTTGACACATATATCTAGGTAAAATGTTTAGAATGTTCTTATTTCCAAAGAGGTGTATATGGGATAGATGTGACACCATGAAGCTTCTAGAACAAACTATAGGAAAAGACACCTAATCTAGAAGAAACTATGAGTAGAACCAAGTATGCAGGCCTTGGTATGGTTATTGTCAAAGCTTTGTCTTATCTTGTTTGAATTGATGAAATGATTTAGAAACAATTGATGATATTATGAAAATTTGAAGAGATATGATTTGAATGTTTTGCCAATATTTTTAGAAGTTTTTAGGAATTTCATAAGAATAAGTCCCTTGATTACAAATTTTATGAAATGAACTGGAAGATGAAAATGCAATGCGGATGCAAGTAATGTACATATGGAAATGTAGATGCAACTACATGTCATGATGGCTAAGGTGAAGAAAGTTGATGAATATCAAATTCTTCACCCCTAAAAGTACAATGGAGAACCATGATCCTCAAAATTTCCATTCTCTTGACAAGGGCCTACCACTATGGGTTTAAACTTACAACCCTTTCCCGGAAGTGTATATGTCCAATCATTAAACTCATTTTTGAGAGAGGCATTCGTGAACCTCTTTGTCACATTCTTGAGACACATGTGTGGGTGAGCATGACTATGTTTCTCGGCCTTGTTTCTATGTAGAGTGTTGTGTTTACTTGTGACCCTTGTTGAATGATGAGGCCTTGCCCCATGGATATGAAAAGCTTAGTTTCAGATGCACATGGGTTGAAATCATGGTTTAGAATAGAAAAACCCTCAGAGATGGTTTTGATGGGTATCATTTCAATCTCAAAATATCTTCTTCATTTGTTAATTCTATCATGTTTATACCTAGACCTAGGTCATCGGAGGGAAGAGATGTTAAACCGAGAAGACTACCCATCCCTTGTGGTTCAAATGGGAGGAAAATTGGATCATCACTCTCTAGGAGTTTCATGATTTCTGATGTGGTCTTAGTGGACACTATTTCCATAGATATTGATTTACCCTTATCTGTTTTTTCCACCTCAAATGTTTTTGGGTCAACGACTTCAGCCTTTAGAATGCCTGGGGTGATCGGGACTAACTCTTTTGATGGAGGTGGTTTTTTAATTGATTCATAGGAATTTCATACTTTGTATGGACCCTTTCTTCTTCTTGAGGTTTTCTAAGTGTATATCGAAGGGCTTAGGATCCCTTGAGCGATGAAGACTTTCCCAAATGGAGGAATCTAATTTCTGGAATAGGGTAGAAGGATACCTTCATTCGATGAATCCAAGGTCTCCCAAGGATCATGTTATAACTTGTTTCCCTGTCGATGATGTAAAATTCCATCAAAATGGTTTTGGACCAAGTGTGACCGGAAGAACTATGGTTCCAATCGAGGTTGCTTTAAGACTGTCATACCCTCGCAATGTGTTTCTTGTAGAGGAGCAATTAGTCTCTCCATACCCTAAATTTTGTAAGAAAGAGAAGGGAACTATGTTTACAGCTCTCATCATCAATCATGGCTCTCTTAATGCAATTGTTGTAAACCTAACTGTAAATATAAGGTAGGATCACCTCTTTGGGAAATTTCAACATCAGATGGCATCTTGTCTATATCAAAAAAAAACCCAGTATCCCTATCACTTTGTCCTGGAGGATGTATGTCAAATTCAATATGATTTATTTGAGCACTAGGAGGAGGCATAACATGGATTAGATGACCAAGACCTAGTGCATCGAGCAATGCAGAATGATGTGTAGGTGAATTCTTCAGCAAATCTAGGAACGAGATGTGAGAAAAGGTCTTGTTCAAATCGATATCAAATCATAGGCTCCTACTAGTTTTGAGATTGTAGGAACATCATCTGCAGAGAAGGAAAGAGTGGGTAGGGTTGTGAAATGTACTCCTTCATCTAAGTTGTTGCATTAATTTTTGGCTCAACCTCTAGCTCAACTAATCCCAATATTTTTGTATTATCATTTGAACCAAGGTTAGGAGAAACCCAAGAGTTATGTTAGAAGTTGAGGCTTCATGGTTGTTTTTCCCTATAGGAATTCCCTTGTTTATATTTTGAGGATTCACTTGGGCATCCCAAGATGTTTAGGGTTCACATTTTGAGGTGTGATAAGTCTGGTATGACTAGGTTATGGGTTTGTTTCAGGATTTTCTAGGAACATGTCTACAAAGAGTTGCCTTTGGTTTTCGGGAAGTCTTTGTAGAAACTTGTTGTAATCATGGAAAGTCCTATCATCATGACCTCAAACCTTATGGAAACCAATATAGGTTAGGGTCATAATCTCTTGGCCTTTGATAAGCATCTTGTTGTTGTTGATTATAACCTTGGTTATAGTTTTGAAATTGTTGTTATAACCATGATTCGTTACCCCTTGGCCAGAGTTTTGATATTGGTTTGGGCCTTGGGTTTGATTTTTTTTTAAGGGGATGGTTTACATCAACTGTGTTGACAAAAGAGATAGTGTTAGGGGCTCTTTGATTTCCCATGTTGTTATTATTGTTAGTGTTACCATTGTTTGTAAAACCAACATTTTTTGGCTTGATCAGTAGCACTATTCATGGTAGCACCATGATTTGATTCACACCCTTAGGTCCTTGGTTGTTGGCACCATTGTTTTGATAATTTGCATTATTTTGATTTGGGGATACCAATTTCCCATTGGGACCATAGATCTTATGCCCACTATCAATAACGTCTTGGTCAATTCAAAGCACACCTTCCAATACTTCCTCGTAACTATGGAAAGGAAACTTTTAGACTTCTTCCCTAGTCTCTCGATTGAGTGAGTGAAGGAAAAGATCACAAAGTTCCATCTGGTCCATGTTGGGCACACTTGCAGAGGAATAGAGAACTTGGCACCATCTCTAGATGAAATGGGTGGAAGATTCATTTTTCTCTCTGTCTAATATGTAGGAACTCCCTAATCCCTATACACAACAACTTGTTCATGTCAAATGCTTTGATGAACTTAGAAACAAGTTGTTTAAAGGAATGTATAGAAGCTTCTAGAATATGGTAATACCAATCTAGTGTGATTCCTTCGAGAGTCTTTGGAAATATCTTAGCCACCACAACATCCCAAGGAAGTAATTCCCTAATAGCAGTAGCATAAGCCTTGATATGAGCATTGGGTCTCCCTCCCCTTAAATTTAGGAAGATCAAAAATGGGTGTGGAAGCATGACACCATGTATGGTGAAGTCAAGAGGCTCCTTTAAGTACTCAGTGTATGTACCCATTGCGTAAGATTCCACCATTGAAGATCCTTGATGAGGAGGTGGAGGAGGAGGAGTTGGATAAGCTACATTATAAGCATTGATGGGAATGTATGGAGTCCTTGATATGGAATGTAGGGAGTGGGAATGGCATATGGGTCCATCTAGGGGGACTTGAATACATATGCAAGTAAGGTGGGATAGTACCAGGATATGGACTAGTGGGTGTAAAACCAGGAACGTCACATTTCCTATTGTGGCGGCATTTGAGAATGCACTTCCGGCTAGCCCTTGTGTAGGATAAGCTTGAGAAGGATGAGGACCCATCCCTAGTGTGTCTAATCTGTGAGAAGATCACCTGGATTTGAATGAATTGGATAACCTTGTTTGTACAAAGATATTTGTTGGTTTCTCATTGGAAGGGATGTATCCTTTGTTATCAACTGGATATCCCATGTGTTATTCCCTACTGCATGTGTTGGTTGTGAAGGTTGGGCACTTTCTAGTTCTCTAATCCTCCCTACTAAAGTAGAAATGAGATCATTGGGAGAGGATTGAGTCCCTTTTTGGGGTGTTGCATGGTGTAGGGTTTGATTGAGAGAGGCTCATGATACCTTGTCATGAATTGTTCAGTGTTATAATTCTTGTCTTCCTCAAAAGTAAGAATCTTAGGATAGGCATTCAAAATATCAGAGGTTGTAGCCTTCATTCTATCTAAAGACTCATCTATCTGATGAAGAGGATTAGTTATTCATGTAAATATATCATCTTTTGTTGATTGCATGGAAATGTGAGGTCTTGACAAGACTTTATGGTAAGAACCTATGTTCCATTTGTGATAATAAATGTGTTTTCATTGGGTTATTTGTATTGCATGTTTAATGGTTGATCAACCTCCTCCATCCTTACATAGCTAATGGGGTTTGAAGTGTAACTAGGGAGGTTTGGACGTTGTTTGTGTAATTGTCACCCCACCTTCGAAAGAGAAGGGGATTTTGTGGTTGAACATTGGTGTAATATCTATCGAGCCAAATGGCCCACCAAACTCTCTTCCAAACATATTTTAGAAAGTATAAAATACCTACCAAAATAGGGGAAGAAATGGAGAGGTGATAATAATAAATGAAAAGAAGGAAACAAGAAGGAATTAATCCTTCACGTCGGGTTCACCAATTTGTACGGATGAAAATCAACACAACTTTCTCCGCACCGACCTCCCGAGGTCGTGTCGGGAATTGGTGTGGAATGTGTGGATGGCTAGCTATGGGAGAATCAGTGACTAAGATCTGGTAGTGTGATTTCCTAGTAGCTAGTAGATTGGAAAAGGGGAGATTTAGAGGCTATGAATGGGTAGCGTAAATTCCTATGGCTTGTTTTCCTAATTGGATCTAAGTGCTAAACTAGTTTGAAGTGTCAATGTAAACTAAATGAAATTAACAATCTAAGCTAATACTAAAGGAAACTAATCTAAACAAATCAAAAATGAAAATCATAATTACAAAAACAACAATTTTCTTTTATTCTAAATAAATAAATCCTAAACAAACAAAGTAGCTGGATGTGGCTATTTTCTTGTGCATTTGTGAATTAAATATAAACTAATTAATAAATTGAATCTTTCTAACAAAACCCTCAATCCTGCCTCAGAGGTAGAGAATAAATCACAGCTTCAACGAAGCTATTATTTCCTACAACTTCCCTGATAATATTGAAGAGAAAAACTTTCTAATGTGATTTGATCTATGTAATTGCTTGATAATTGAAACAATGAAACAATTTCTCTACTATATTTGATATGGATTTGGATTGATAAATGCAGAATTAACAATTAAAATCAATGAAGAAAAAAACAACACCTCCAACTTGGATATGCAAGAACAATGGAAAATATGGTTGTGTGAATATTCATCCCCTTAGTTTATCCTTTGATTTATGTGTCCACGTGAGTCCAATGGTGGGAATGTAAAAAAAAACAAAAGAAGAAAAGTGTAGGAGTAACAAAGAGCTTGGATTGGAAGAATGGGAAGTAATGCAAGTGGAAGAATGCAAGCACAATTGAACTGAGATTGGCTTTGGCAATTTCTAGCAAGAAAGGAAACAACTTTGCAATAACAAGAATACAAAATTTCTCTAGGTTTTTCTTACACACAAGCATGGTATTTATAGGAATTTAGTTGGGAAATGGTTGAATCATTTGGAAGCCAAAGGAGGACATAACAAAAGTGAAGAGGGAGTTCAAACTATTAACAACCATCAATCACAAATAGAAGTGCAAGAATAGATTTCCACAAGGAAGTTGGGCCTTGGAATCATCTAAAATGAACAAGCAACACATCTAAAAACATAAGTTAAGTGAGATAATTCTGTGTCAAAATGCAAGTGAACTCTCTGGAAAATTCACATAGTGCCATCACCCTGCTAGGGCGACGGTTGGTAAAGCTGCCGCCCTACCCTTCTGGGGTAGTTTTGACACTAAAGCACAAAACTACTATGAAATGCAGCGGAATGCTAAGAAAAATTATGTGAGGGATAAGTAGGATGTCTTTAGGCTATAAATATATACTGCAAATGGGTTTGGAGCTGGAACATCTTAGAAAGGATATGAATCATCATTGGGGACTTTTATAGTTGTTTTTGATAATGTAGCACATGAAATTTTGGGTGCGTATAATAACACATATTACTTGGCGTATCCTAATGGAACTCATTTTCCTTTGCCTCTACCCTAAAATAGGCAATATCTTAAGCACTATAAAAATTGAAAATGGGTTATCCCCCATATGTACATAAGTAATTAGGTTTTTGTTTGTTTCCTTTCCCTTTTTTTTGGTTTCCTCTCTTTTGTCGTCCCGTTTTTTTGCATCGTCATATTTTGGATCATGTTCATTAAATTTTTGGATCTAGTTCCGTGAATTCATTGTCCCCAATAAGAGCCAGTTGTTATCAACTAATTTTGACTTCACAAAATTATAACGTGAATTTTTTTAAAAAATTGGAAGTGTCCTTTCTCATGATTTATCACCTTCATTGTGATCGTTTTATTCTCCCAATCATTTTGGCCTTTGTTTCATCCATTTTGGATAAGTACTTCTCCCGCTATGTCGTAAACTGTGTTTTAATTAATTAATTAATATTTTACCTTTTTATTTAATAAAATTAATTTTATTAAATTTTGGGGTTTTTAATTAATAAATATTAATTTAATCCTCATTAAAGTTGATCAAAAATTTGGAAGAACTTTTCTCATTTTCCCCATTGCCGTGGGCAATTAAAATTCTGCTTCAATTGTTGGGAATGTCAAATTGGCTCTCTACTTCTATTTTTCCCTTTCCTGGAAAAGTTTTCATTTCCCTCTGTTTATGGGAAATTATCTTGTTATTTTCCAACCCAACATGAGGTCAAATGGTAAAATATCTTCCATTTTCCCCATGTGGAGAAATTATGGGGAATTTCCAGCCAATTTTGTCATTGTCATGGGAAACGGTTAAAATTCCCCTCTATTCTCCCGACAATTAATGCCCACTACTTGAAGAAATTGGGAATTGGTTATTAACGGGAAGAAGGATGAAGTGTTACAAATCAAGAAAGCTTGAAACTCTAAAGAAAAAGAAGTGCAAGAGCAATGGTGATGAAGAAGAAGTTTTGGAGCTTTCATTTCCAACTCTCCTATTTATTGTGAAAGCCACACACGGGAAAAACAAACCAGTCAAAGATTCACCACGTATTTTCTGTGAAAGACACACGAGGACTCAAAAAAATCTACGTAGCCATAGGAGATAACAGTCCACACATAGGGATATTTATGGTCAAATATTGGCCACACGGGTAAAAGGTAACAACCTCACACATTTTCAAAAGGAATACTAATCACACATTTTCACGTAGGTGAGAAAGAAATAGGCCACGCATTGGGCATGTAGTTGTCTTCACCAAAGCACATGCCATTGTTCATGCCTATAAGGATGAATAAACGTAGCATAGGTAATCTAAACCAGTTCACAATCATCTAAGGAGGTCCACAAAGCCCCGAGAAAATAGTAGGATGTCCATCTTTGCTAGGGAGATGTTTGGATAGTCCACACCAATCGGGAAGAAAAGACAAACACGCACTACCAAATAAAGATTCTACGTAGCCATTTAAATAGCCAATGCAAGATTCAATGAAATGAAATGAAATGAAATATTTTAATATGTCCATGTATTGAAGAGTCAAAGGACCAAGAAAAGTAGAAACATTAAGCTGAAACCAAGTTCTTTTCCAAATCCTCTCGTCTACTGTGAATCTTGAGCACAAAACTAGCAATCCTTTGAAGCTTTGCTTCCTCAAATAACTCATCTAGGTTGTCCACTTATAAGTAATTTTCATACTGGAAGCGGATGTCATCATATGTAGAGCATTCCATGATGAAGTGCCATTCTGTTTCAACAACCCTCTTGTAGAAAAGACAATTTCTCCTTTCCCACTCTACTTTGGGAATAGTCCATCTGCCTGTTTCACAGCGAAGATGATGTGACCCGGTCCTCAGCTGAGCCAAAATAATCCTAGCCTTACCTTTGATATCCACCCTTAAATAAGCTTTGTTATCATGAGCCCAAGTGGGGTTGAAATATTTGATATAGTGCGCTTTCTTACGTCCAATATTTTCTGTCCACATGATGTTCCTAAACTTCTCCGCCACATAATTTTTTATTTCCCTATTGCTGTTAGGGAACTCCTGGAAGTGGATGCCCCACCTCTCCATCCATTTGGTGTTCTGCTTCATCCAAGTTTTCTTTCTGCGCTCTAGGCTATCCTCTATAACCATTTTGGGCCAACGATGATTTTCCATGCTTTCCACTTTTTCAAATAGCTTATTAGCCGAGTGATTGCGAAGCTTCCATTGGTAACATACCTGCTTCACCCGGTAAAATATCATAAGGGACCATTGATTTAACCTTGAGAGTGCTTGTGATTAAATGTTTTGGATTCTTTCTACCTATCTCCACCCATGCTTTGACATATTACTTCCCAAGCGTTCACACCCATAAAGGGCCACGGAGTGACCAACGAGACCAAAGAGGGTTTTCTTAGTATTCCAGTCCTAAAGCTCAGCTTTCCTACATCTATTTTGGAGCGAGTATGATGCTTTCCAACCTCCTTGAATTCTTTTTGCTCTACATGTTTCCCAGCTCAATTTTTGGTGAAAATCAATCCCCAGATATTTATGTTACGTAACAATTTCCAATGGCCTCCTTCAAAAAGAAAGTTAGTATCGTCCCTTTCCTTTTTAGAGAAAAATCACGATTTTTGTTTTGTCAATGTTCACTTGCATCCCAACTTCCTGGCAAAAGTGTTCTACAACTTTTAGATGCTCTCTCAAACCTTGAAATTTGTTGTTGATATTAAGATAAGGTCAAAGCATATAAGAGTAGCTTCACCATATATTGACCAATTTGAACACCCCCTCCCTCGGTATTGTGTAACCATTCTTCAAGCTTGTCGATGTATAGACCAAACAAATTGGGAGAAAGAGGGCAGCCTTTCTTGACACCAATGTCACTACCAAAACATTCTCGACATGCCTTCTCTAGTTACGATTTTAGCTCGACCGCTCATAAAGCCTATGCACTATAGCTCTAAACTCCTCTGGAATCCCAAGTTCTTTCATCCTGTTCCAAAGTTTTCATGAGGGACCGTGTCAAATGCTTTTTAAAGTCAATGTTATCCAAATTTCACCCCCCAGAGTTAATTTGATAACATGCATCAGATTTTTAGATCCAAGCAAGTAGATTGATTCAGGGAAAATCGTAAAATTGGCTAAGTCTCGCTCAAGGCCACCTATGGGACAGTTGGAACAATTATACGTGGAAGGCACAGATCGGCCAAAAATCCTCTAGGTGGCCCAAACAAAAAAGGGACATTTGGGAAAAATGGACGCGAAATGCCCGAATCGGCCGAAAGAAAGAAAATTTGTCCAAGTCCTTTACCGGGAGTAAGAGGGACAAGAGTGCGCAGAGGACGCAAACCGGCCAAATTGGGTGAACCGGAAGAATTTTTCCTAGACAACACTGGGACATTTGGGACAAATGGACGTGAAGGATACGAACCGACTGGATCGGCCGAAACAGGAAAACTCAGCATAAGGACAAGTGGGACAAAGGGGCGCGCGGGACGCGGATAGCCGAAGGAGCCGAAAGCCAATCAGATCACGCCACGTGTCACCGGCAGAAAAGGGATGAGGAATCCCATTTCAAGTGGATCAAAGGATTCTATCCCAAGAAGCACTGGGACATCTGGGACAAAAGGACGCGGTGGACGTGAAAATCCGGCAGGCCCGTGGACAAATCACAGCATGACACGTGTCGCCAAGGAAAAAGGTCCAAAAGGTCGGGGCGAGAGTTTCGAGCACTGATCCGAACCAATGAAATAGTGCCACATGTCCAAGTTTAAGGGGCCCACAAGAAAATCCCACGAAAAGGTGGAGAGAGAAAATTGCTCAGCGAACCAAAGCCTGCCACGTGTCATCCAGATGGTAGAGCGCGGGAAAAGAAATTTAAAAATCCGTTTTCACCTGTTTTGTGCCCTAAATCTTCAGACCTTCGTATCTTTCGATCTAGAGCTCAGATTTACATGTTCTTTATATCAACAGAGAAAGCTGTTGAAATTATCTACATGATTCAGGGATCAATCTCACATTTTGGTGCAGTTTGGAGGGAGAAAATTAAGAAAATGTCTCTGACGCGTGGTGATAGACAAAAGTAATGCTTCAACAACCAACTTTAATGCAAAGCAAAAAATTACTCGTCGCTCTGTTAGACAGCCCGTTGTTTTGTTAGGATCCGCCGCTTCTGCCATAATGAGATGATTTTAAATGCTACCAAGAAGTGGTTGGGGCATATTTTGGATTTCCTCTCTCTTCCCTCTCTCATTTCTTGATATATATTGTAAAGAAGAGCTCCTTTAAGGGGTCAGACATTCTTGTTTTGCATCCTCCCTTCTTCCCTCACTTGCAAGAGAAATTGTGGAGCTTTCAAACCTCCCATATGGGTTGTAATGCTAGTATTTTTGCCTCTTGGCCACTGCAATGTACTGTATCAACTCTTGAGCAATAATATATGTGTTGTGATTGACTCTCGACCCTCTCATGTATTCATTGTTGTCATTTTGATCTCTTATTGCAGTTTGGTTACCTGTGCATGGTTTTTGTATTGCATCTATGTGGTATGTGTTAAATTTGCAAAACAAGTGTCTAACATTCCTCGGTGCATCACCTTTGTAGTTTAGGTTTTATTCTATGCATTTTCTTACCCTATCTCCTTGGCAAGTTAGATTAGGTTTTAGCAAACCCTCTGCATTTTTTGTGTGCATCTGAACAAAGGAATAGGAACCAGCCTTCTCTAGAGAATCTTTTCTCATCTTTACAAGTTCCACGCTTGGAGAAAGGATTCCATGTTTTGCAATCACACCTGGATGCTTGAACATCAACCTAGAAGCCTGATTTGCATCCGTGGGTGTCTTTGTGAGTCTGCAACAATAGTCAACAAAACAACAAAAAGCTTCCTCACCTTGAGAATCCCAAACCTTTTCAATCAAATGCCTGAGAGTTATGCAATGATCAATGGTTGAATGTTTAGGTCGGAAGCCTGCCTGTCCTTTTGCTCTTTTACCCTCTCTTTCTACCCAATTGCTGATTCGGCGCTCTATCATGCCCCCAAACAACTTACCAAACATTCAAGGAGTATAAACGAAAAAAATCATGCCAAATACATCTCTCACGATAGGCCAAAGGGAACATAGTCCATGCATTTGCAAAAGAGATAGTCTATGTAGTCTCAAATAAAAAAATTCCACGCAGAGCCAAAAGAAAGAACACTCGGACCATGCGGGAGGAAGGTTAAATGGTTATTTGAATGTCGAGAAGAGATTATTTTCCAAATATCACCCAAAACAAAAAGCGAGGAGAATAATAAAAAAATTCTAACCAGAGATGCCTTGGCTTTATTTCAAAAAATATAATAATAAATAAATAGTTGTATTTTTCTTTGTGCTCATGGTGATTCAGAGACTAAGACACGACACCATTTTGTGTGCTTGTTTTGTCTTTCCTTCAAATTTTTAATGGCTGAAAAACTTAACAAAACTACGGGAAATTCAAAGAAACTCATAGAAAGGTCAAACAAGTTTGCACTCAAATACGAATTCTAAGGGATCATTCCTCCCACTTCCATCAAATATTTGTATGACAATATCACTAACACCGATCTTGGCCACATCAACGTAACAAAATTCTGCAATCGAGTGAAAGCCGAGGGGAAAACTATCTTCTCGGATAGACTCTATCATAGTGGTATACCTCAAGTAACAACTTTCCTTGTTTCAGTGCAATGCCATGAGCTAGTCATTACCTACGCGGAACATTATGATCCCAAAAGGTGAGGAGTATTCAAGGATACTATTACATCATAAGGATAACATTATGATTCTTTTGATCACACCATAGCACATCGAAGAATTTCTCAACATCCCTAATTTCCCTCAGAATGTTGACATCACTTGAAAGTCAAGCATAAGATTTTGGGATGAAGAACCCCTCGAGTGGACCAAAATGGTCAACAATAATTGGCTAGTGACCAAGAGGACTCATTTTGATTAGTTTCCCAAGGATTTGTACCACATTGAATCAGTAGAGGAAATCAGTAATATGATCACTCTCCGAGCTAAGTCTTCGATCTCCCCTCTGCCAGGATTTTTCACCCATGGATGTGTCGGTTCATTAGTATCATCCTTGCAAAGAGAGAATATGTAGATTAGGCCACCATCATCAGTGACACTCTTCACAAGAATTTGATTGAAGTGAAGATGACTGGGCATTTCTACATGACATCATACCTAACCTATGCGGTGGCTAAAAGGAAGTTGTTTTCAGGGGTTAGAGATGAAAGGCATCATGGGTCCATCAAATAGTGTTTTCCACTATTATCTGTAATTGAGTTTCAAGAATAACTCTCATCACTTTAGGAGAGTTGATGATGCTTTCACTTTCGCATGGTTAGAAACATGAATAGGAATCGGAAGAAAGATTCTTCAAGGATTCCAAGGAGGTCATTTCACGATGGGGAACATGGTTCATTCAATTCCCATCCTTTTCCTACATTCATGTGAGCAGATTTTTAGGCATTCTATGGAAGATTCCAAAATTTTTAGTGATAAGTGGGCATTAATAGAGATTGCATGATAATTTTTCCAAGTTCATTGTCTTCTCGGTGAAAAATGCAATTTAGGCATCCACTTCTCAATCCGAATTGGGAATACCAACGCCCGAATCTCTTGATTGCACAACTTATGGAGAAGGATTTTCTCTCATTTCCATACATCCATTTGTAAAGAGATCTGAATTTGACATCAATGGATTCATGAAAAAGGATCCCAAAGTGAATTACCAAAGCACCATCCCACCATAGTATACTTTTGGTTTGCCTACTTGGATGAACATGAAGTAAGAAGCGATAATTCTCTCACTTGAGCCTTACTCAAATCAAGGCCTTTGGCATTAGAGATCCTCCAGATTCATTAGTAGATGATGGTGATGATTTGATTGATCCCTCATACAATGCCTTTTCCTTCACTTAATTTCCACTGAATTGATTGGACCAAGAGATGAATTCTCTCTTGATGGAAAGAATTAGCCAATTATAGAAAGGAGCATAGCATGGTATGAGTGAGAACTTGAAAATTTACCATCCATCCAGTTCATACCCTAGGTTCCTAGAAATTGCCAACATGAGGAGGTCTTGGTTGACTAAAACCTCTTCTCGGTCAACCTCTATGCCATCAACCCATAAACATCAAGAAAGCATATAATGGTCTTAGCCCTATTGAAGAAAGGATCACAATGAGAAACATCCAAGGGTCTTAGCCCTATTGAAGGAAGAGTATGCATCTTAGGGATATCCACTTCAAGTAGAGACTCATCTACTCAAGTTATTGATAGTTTAAGGAATCTCATTACAAACACTACTCATTCATATCATGCATAAGAGTCTACTCATGGACAAGTGATCCAAATACCAAATTCTCTTGAACCCCTAGTTCAAGAAGATGTTTCTCAAGATTTCCTTGAGGTTCATGAGGTCTATGTCAAATTTATCTCCCTCGAGATTGAAGTTGTGGAAATAAATCTTGTAGAATCTAATAACATTGATAATGGTGTGAATGTTGCTTTAGACTCTAGGATTCTGTGTGCAGAATTGGTCAAGGAGACACCTTACCGGGTTGATTATGAAGTCAATAAAAGAAAGAGGGTTGTCAAGGTGATGAATATTGACTTTGATTCCCTTTCCAAGATTTCAAATGATGTCATCCCCAGGAATCCTAAAGTTTTCTTGAGAATAATGGTGGATAGAGATGGAAAAAAATTTGTGGATCTTTCCATTCTTGAGGTTGAGAAGGAGCATAATGCCATGACGGGTGCTGACTATGAAGTATCTAGGCTTGGACTTGTGAAGTATACATTAGAAAGAGACATGGAAATTGCCCGAGATTCCATGGATATTGTGTTAAGAAGGCTTGAGAAAAATAAATCTCAAAATTCTCATCTCAAGTCCGTTAAGAATTAGCTAGCGAATTATGTTCAACACCTAATAAATCCAATATCCTCCACTTTCCTAGTACCTGATGCAGTGGCTTCCCCTGATGAAGAAACACTCAATCTATCAAAGAAGGTAAACACTTTTGGCCATATTGCTAAATCCCATCTTTCAAAAATTATCATATTCGGGAGAGAGAAAATAAAAGTGGCCATAAAGCTCCATGAAGACATTAGTGCATACCTAGATCCAATCCTTTCTTTCAAGGAATATTTTGCTTCTATCATATCAAATCTGGATGAGATATTTCCTAGTCGCAAGAGGTGATGAGCATGGAATATACAATTCTAACCATTAAAGGGGTCTTTGAATTTAAATGTCGAGGGACACATTTTCTATGGTGTTTACATCTCAAGTCATGGAAGACGCTTCTCGAATATTCCATGATTCATTACGAGAGAATATACTAGTGAAGCCTTCACTTCAATCACCTCAATTCATGAGTTCATAGCTGTAATCCATTGTGATCTTATGGATGAGAAGAATCAAAGACATTGATCGAACATGTTGAGGAACAATTCTAACAATTGTTCAAGGACATCTACATTCATGTCATCAATTTATCCTCTACTTCAATGGAATGTTGTATCAAATTGAGGAACTGTCTAAAGATGCTCAATCTTAAATGGTCAACCTAAATAATATGCTAGGTAGGATTTTTGAATTGTAGGTATTCCGTGAGGCTGTGCTTCAACCAAGTGAACCTCCTGAAGAGGAAAATATGTTTGAGACATTGGAAAGTTTCATATCTTTTCAATTGGAAAAGGCGGCGGATCCTAATTTATTCAATGATATGAGGAGATAACATTCTGGTATCTAACGGAGTGGGAGATTCCATTTCTCATACGGTTGAGATAGGAGGACCCCACTTTAATGGATAAGGCACTAAGTCTTGTTTTAATGTTTTAAAATGATATTTTAAAAGTGATGTTTTTGTTAAACTCATTTTTAGCATACTTTTGATCACTTAAGTGATTTCTATTTTCAGTTAATTTTTAAAAGTTGGTTGAAAAATTCAAATTCACTTAAGGTGCCCTGATTAAATGTTCATGTAAACCCTAACTACCTTGTAACCAACTTTTGGGTTATAAAAAAAAGTTAGGGACTCGTTTTTAAGGGTGAATTTGAGAGAGGAGAAGAAATACTTTTGTGAAAGCTTTGTTTAAAGAAAGAAACTTTGTGTTCTTTTGTGAAGAAATTTTTGAGAGTTAATGAAATATGAACTTTGTGTCCCATTCATTATCTCTTGTAGAATTTGATGTTCTTATGTTCATTAGATGTTAGAGTTTAAAATTTTTATGCATATAATATCTTTGATCTTATTATCAAAGCTATTAGTTTGTTTATCTTGTTCACAGTGATCAATATCTGATATTTACTTGCTCTTGTGTGTTTCCTTTCATTTATTCTTGTTTAGTTGATTCAAAATCTATTTTATTTGAGTTTTATTTTTTTTTGTTCTTCTTCTCTATACAATATTAGGATATGTTTTTACCTAACTATTATATGCTCCTTCAATCCATTCCTTTCCATTTCTTTCCTTCATTCCATTCCATTTCCCTCATTCACACTTCTTTCCATTTGATGTCCCAAAACACCCCCACATACAATTTTGAATGTATAGATGTAAATACAATTTTGGTTTTCAATAAAGGAAACCTCACCTTCATTGAGGAAGGAATTTGTCCCCTAACTGTTTCATGTCATTAGCATGCATGCAAATCCATTTTCTAATAGATTCCATAACCATTTCCGTCACAAATTCCTTGCTCAAAACTACCCAAATAAAGCCAAAATAAATGGGCATGACGTGATTGACCACATGTTGACATTGACAAAGTGGTTCCTAGAAAAACATAAATCATTCCATCATCCATATTGGTTTCTTGGGTAGAGAGGAAAGACAAAATAGGAGGAGAGGTAGATGCATTCAAAGAGTCTTCTTATCCATCTTATATAGATAGGGAAACATGTATATGGCCAAATCCCTCATGGTTATTTCCTTGACCACCACGTATCCAAGGAACAAAGATCATACCATGTCACCATAATTTTTACATGACACATGAATAACATCGGCCCCATAGTATGTGAACACACCTTGCACTATTATCTGCCTCATCTATTGATTCATGAGTTTTCTATTATCAGCAACAAGGACTCTCATCTAGCTAAAGGCACCTACATCAATGTAAAAATGATAGTTGACAACTATACATATAATTTTAAATGTAAAAATGATAAAAATTAAAATAAAATGAAAACTATAGAATTAAAATCCTTAATTTTTTTGAATGTTTGGAGTGGATTATATGAATGGGATATGACTATGTTGTAAGTGTCAAATTTTCTATGCAATTGAATATATTGTAAGGTCTAGATCTACAAGTCATGCATGATCAACCACATGTTGACAGATCGATGGTGCTCGTCGAGCACAAATCATTTCATCATCAACATTGGGGTCTTGGGTGGAGAGGCAAGCCCAAGATAGGAAATCACATGGTTGCATTTGTAGAGTGTCATTCTTCATCACTTGTACATAGGGGATACATGAATAGTGTAGGCTCTACAATATGTGAATCTATGGCACTACTATCCACATCATTTGTCGATGTGTTATATCAACTAGAATTGGAAACCCTCATATGGTTGAAGAAAATAGTATCAATGTAAAAATGATAGTAGTTGTTACCTAAATCTAATAGCCATGACATATTTTAATATAGTAGAAAAGTTTATTTATTGAAAATTATAAATATATCGAAAAGAAAAAAGGACACCATGAAAACATAACATATATTATAGAATAGAAAACCTCAAATTATTTTAATGTTTTGAGTGGAGTACCTGAAGCAATATGAATATGTTGTAGGGAACAAATTCTCTTTAACTAATCTAGCAGCTATTTGATAAACGATCTATGTGCTTTTTAGTAAGGATCGACGCATTGCCTTAGATAGGATTTACATATTATTTCATTCTCTCTAACCCTTATCTCAATCCAATGAGAGAAAATACATCTTCTCGTAAAATATGGAGGTTATCTTAGGGGTCAAGTCCCACATCTCTAATATTTCCCACAACTTTGGTGATTCATCTGCAAAGATAATCATCAACAATTTTCTTGGCACGCCCGGTGGGACCGAAATTAAAGCTTAAACTTCAAATGTTGCTAGGTTTGATGTGTGACATAAAAATTTATATCCTTTTGAGGCTTTGTAACTACACATATGGAGACTCCATCCCAAATATCTACTATTTTTAGTAGTATTGGTGGTTTAATCCT
This sequence comes from Taxus wallichiana var. yunnanensis, assembly GCA_018340775.1. Taxonomy (NCBI): domain Eukaryota; kingdom Viridiplantae; phylum Streptophyta; class Pinopsida; order Cupressales; family Taxaceae; genus Taxus; species Taxus wallichiana. Next base: position 194,569,697 of record CM031239.1, read on the forward strand.
CTCTAGTTCATGAGAAGGATTCAAACAAGGTTGAGAACAAGAGAAGAAGGCGCATTTGAATATTTGCAGTTGTTCCCAGGAAGAAGCAGAAGAGGTAGACAGATTCGAAGATCTCTATCTCCTAAAAAAATGAACTCTTTCAACACCTCCACCTGGCAGGCCCTTCTTACAACCCACTACAGTTCTTAGACCTATCATAATGGCTCATCACCCTCATTCAAGACACTTCGTCTCGTGGAATCAGGTAAGTCCACTCATCTTTCTAGTACCTATGGAAACATAGAATCCCATCCCAGAAAATGTGTTAAAGGCACTACCTAAATTCAGTGGTGAAGAATTTAAGACCCCAAAGGAACATCTTGAAGACGTTACTGAGATATGCATGTTATATTAAATCACAGAGCAATATGTTGCCTTAATATTACTAGGTTCCTCCTTTATGGGAAAAGATCTCGACCGGTAAATGTCTTTGACTCCTAACTCTATCGGTACCTGGGATCAATTGGGAATTTATTTTTAGAAGATTTAATGAAAAGGAGATAGATCTTTGCTCCTGCAACAACTTATCAATATTAAGAAAGCTCTGCAAGAGCCCATGACTGATTTCAATACAAAATTCCACAAGACATGGTAAATCATTCTATTTATAGTCGGACCACCTGTAGGTATGGCTAGTGTATTTTATCTAAAGTCTCTAAAATCGGATATCTCCATTATGATTCATTCGTTAGGAGGATATTCTTTACCACAAGCATACGATATTGCAATCCAGGATGAGAATAACTTAATATATGCTGGGAAAATTCCCTTGAATATCACTCTACCAGTGTATCCTAAGATGGCTCCCCTTCCTCAAGTGCATACCTCAATTTATGCCCAAACTCCTGCATCCATATATAGCTACCCATCCTCTCAAGGAGCCACCGCTACTCCGTAAAATCATCGTCTTCTTCTTCAGAGATGGAGGAAGTAAAAAACATCCTTAGGAACTTCTCTAACAAGATAGTTAATCTTAAGAGGAGTCAAAGCATGTACCCTAGGTAAAATTATCAAGGCTATCAAGGGGTAGACCCACTTATCCTTCGCAATATCAAAATGCCTCAAGACCGCCACCATCACATCCGTCTAACCAAATTGTCCCAGTACCGACACCACTCCAAACCCTCCCACCTAATAGTGGGAGAGAGATGATTCTAGGACAAAATAATTTGGTGGAAGATCCCAATACTTGGTGCTTCCCTTGCAATACCCCTCATATGCCAAAAGATTTCCCGAATCTACAACAAAAGGTAGTAGAACAAAGAGCAAGAGAAGGCCATGAGGCCAATGCTTTCGGACCTTACTAGTCCCCGAGAATTCAAAATGCGGCCTTTGTTGCACAAATGCAAGGGATGTCCCTTAAACAAGAATTTGAGATTATTCCTAAACATGCACTTTTATCTTGGATCGAAGGAGAATAATTCATATTCACAAGCGAAGTATCCACTTCTAATAATTTAGTATAGTCAAACTACAACACTCACTCCAAGAGGAAGATGATGGAAGTTGTGATCCTGCTCCTACAATAATTAATGGAGCAAGGAAAGAACCTCCGAGATTCATTGTCCCTCCACCCGCGGCTAGACAAGAAACCCCAACAGCCACTCAGAATCAAGGGACCTTCCATCCAGCACTGGGAGGGTGAAATACCAGTAAGTCCCCAAAGTGCAACCGCTCGGGCCCATGAATGTAGTCAAACAAATTAAAATGGCATCAACCAATGTATTATTTTAGGATATCTTGGGCATTCTAGAATAAAAGGAATTTCCTTAAGAAGTGTTGAAATCCAGTAGCATCGATTGCGTGAAAGGGGAAAGACAAACTCAAAACAACTCGAAGCTCGAGATAGATTCAATGTTGATGAACCAGAAAGAAGGGGTAAGTAAACTGAGACCCCAACCCTTCTTCATGACTCTGATAATTGGTAAAAAAATTATTACATAACTCCATGATAGACTTTGGTGCAATACGACTATGTCCAAAAAAGTTGTGGATGCCTTGGGAATTAAATATGAGCCCCTAAGGAGAGGAGTCATGTAACTAGATGGGAAATCAGTTCAAACCATTGGTGTTATTAGAGGTCTCCCATTACATCTCTATTCCTGCCCGAACATAACCATTCTACAGGATATAGTGGTAATCGATGTTCTGCGGTCTTCGGACTATGTCTATCCCATGATTTCACTACTAAAATTGGAGGCTACATGTCCCTTGATTAGTCCCATCGATTTCTGAGACTAAGTATCAATAAAAATGAAGGTGCTATCAAAACCCCTTGTCGAGGAACATATTATGGATCAAGTGGCCTCATATTTTTAGGCCTCGCATTCCATGATCACCCAAGAAGAAGAGTTGTATATAGATGATGGAAACCATCAAAGCAGAAATTATCTAGTTAACCTATCACCTAGAGTGTAACATCCCCATTTTAAGATACTAGAACAAGGGAATTTTTTTATTTTTATTTTTATAACGTTCTCTGTTATGAATTATATAATTCAAACACACGTTCAAGTTTTAATAATTGTTCTCTGCCCAAACAATACAGTTTGGAACACACAATTTCCTTTTAAAACTAATGTTCTCTGTTCACATATTTGCAATATGGAACACACATTCAGTGTCATTCAATCTTATAACAGATTCTATATGCTGCTGTAAATGACTTGAAGAACTGCCGATCTCCCATTTTCATGGCTCGGAGTTTCAACGATCTCTCATTTCATGACTCGGCAACTACCGATCCTTCATGTTCATTCATGCATAGTATATTATATATACAAGTTCTCTTAACCGTTTCGGTTATCGAAGTGATCCATTTAAGAAGCCTATCTGAATATCTATTACTGATATTCATCTGACATCCTGCATCTTAAATTAAGTGATTAGGACAACACAACCAGCACTTGCGATACTTTGGCCAAAGATTTTCACATGCTTTGCATGATCATATTCCTGGATGTGATACACACCAATGGAATACGTCCTTCACCTCACTTCACCTGTTATCTAGAATGGTCTTTCCTGGTTCCTACCAGTCCTTTCAATTTAAGGTCAAATTCTAACTTCCAATTTCCAACTAGCAATATGAATGAATATAGGAAGGCACTCATGGTAACTAAAGATACGCAGACATACGGTGTCATTCCCCATGACTCCGTGTGTCTAGTTATCTTTAGTCCTCCAGAGTCACTCCGTATACGTGATCATACTCCTATCCCCAGCCAAGAACTTAACATTCAGCCTATGTATTCTTGATGATTTAATTCGGGAGGGCATTGTAATATGTCAGCTATAACATTGTGTCGTCATGAAGACCCCGTCTTCATGAAGACACCGTGCTGTAGCTGGCGTATGTCAATGTCCTCTAGAATCTTCCCATCGAGAGTACACATCCTGCTCAAGTGATTTGGATATGATCTTAATATTTAAGATCAAATTTCAGCAACCATGCTGATCCTTTATCCTCGTTCCCATTACAGTTGTATATAGCTAAGAGAGACTAAATCCGTCTTCTAGCTTGCTATGCATCTTCTCCTTCATACCGAAGGGTTGCATTTTCTCTACTTGGTTCTCTTCTTAATCATTGGATTAAGCAGCCCGTTACCGATGGATGTGATAATTTTAACCTATTAAACTTAACCAAGTTTTTCTGGCTGTAACTAAATTTAATGCAGCTTATTAGACGTCATTTAAACGAGGTCTAATTCCCAATAAATGTATTCATTTATTCTCCTTAACCTTACATAGTTAAGGTCCATTAGCCCTAGATATATTTATCCCTAGATATATTTATCCCATATCCTTTCTTTCTGAATTTAACATACGAGGCTATTAATGGAGTTCGAAAACGAAGTTCGGCTACTCCTAAGTTAATTGATATTCCTTAGCTTCCAAGCTAATCCTGAATACCTATCAGTTGTGGAATCATATTCTTCCTAATCCCTTTAATGTCAATTAAAAATTCATCTTAACCCAAAGTATGAACTAATTGCACATTTCAACTTAAAAGTTGCATTTAGGTAAGAATAGATATCAGTTCCTTTTAAATCCATCCAAGGACAATTAAATAATTCCAAATCAAGAAATAACATTATATTTACAAATTAATCAACAATATCAAACTGATATAGTTATTAAAATATCACACTTGTATTTGTATTCATCAATCCATTTCATAATCCATACATCTGCCAATCCAAATGGCTGGACTTGTTTATATTAAACCACGTTACAACTCATAGATAGAAGAATGTACTTTCTTTTTTTTATAATTCCTCATAGAGGAATAATAACTAACAAATACAATTCATCTTGAGACACTCAAAAGAAGCATCGAGAAAATAGCCATGTCTTCATTTTAATCAAGTTCCATCATCAGTAAAATTACTTGCAGTCAGTTCGGCCTATCAATCAGCATATTAAGCACTTGTCATTAAAATGAGGTGCTTCTAATTAACTATCTCAATAAAAGAACCTTGCTTTTATGAAACGCATGTGATAAGAACATCAATCAAAAATTAAGCATAAAAAGAATGGACAACATAACAACTGAACCATCAAAATACCATCCCAATCAGCCAAAGAATTGCTGTCCTATTTCCCACATAACCATGCAAGACGCAATTTCCTTCAACAGTTCAGATTACAACATTTGTAAGAACTAGGAATATAAGTAAGCATACTGTTGTTATAACATAACTGTTATCCTTTCCATTCCTTTCATTAGTAATAAATGCAAAGGATAAAATCTAACTGAAATGTAACCCCATTACCTTCCTTTCAGTTCATGCATCTCATTTGATTCCAAGCAATCAAGTACAGACGAGAAAGCAAACAACAATAAATATAGTTGCTCATACCCAAGCAATACAAAATTCGTTTCTAAACGATTACAGATTTCCAACTGTATGAGAGAAGAAAAGATCATTTTTCCAAGTTTTCCATTCACATTCCTATTTCTTTCCTCATGACTGTCCTAAAAATTGAATCCAAACGAGACACAAATCAAGATAACAGTTCAGAGTGAAACTTACAAAATCCATTCGGAATTCACTTTCCAGCAGCAAGAATAATTTCATTCATAATCAGCTTTAAATGAAAACAAGGAAGAACTTATCGTCCTTATCAATACTTCATTTAATTCAGGCTCATACGAATGCCAAAACAGGTTAGTAAAACATCGTATTCATCATAGAACAAGCAGTATCAAGATGCATACTATGTACTTGTTGTACTAGAAGATTCCATACTTCTTTCACTGTATTATTAACCAAATAAACAGTTATACAGCCAAGTAATCACTTATTCACTGTCCTTCTATATCCATGAATGCATACAGTTCATAATAACAATTTGCACATTGTTGTTACCTACAACAAGACCATTTTATAATGTACAGTAAAGCTCTATTGCTATTTCCAGAATTCAAACAGCAAGAAGAGAAGAATTCATTCCTTTAACCTTTCAATAAGAAAACAACCATTTTCTTCAAACTCCACAAAAATTATTCAGGTCAATTTCATTTCTTTTAAATGACTGTGCAAAATCAGAATCCGCATGAAACATTTAAATATTCCATTTGTACAGAAAAACACAGCACTCAGGAAAATAATCTAAATACCGCTGTCACTTCCAACAATCCGAACTTATAAAGTTCAATAAACGCAATTACTGTTTCTATCAAAATCTAAAACAACAGAGGAAGGAAGAACTCGTTTCCCTCTACCTTCAATAAAGAAACAATCATCTTCTTAAAAATGTAATAAAACACCCAAATCGTGTTTATCTTTCCATGACAGCTCAACTCATAATGACAACTGAACAATCGTTCAACAATGAATAGCAAACTCACATAACCTTAACTGTTTCAATTCAATATACCATAAGCAATGAATACCCAATTTGAATTCCTTACCAACAAATGTTTTTACCCGAAATCCATTTTTCTATTCACAATGATGTGCAGAACCCAAAATGCAATTTTCATACAACAATACCCTTATTAATGAAAACCCGCATAGGATATCAGATGCACAACAAGGTACAGTCAAGACAAACCCAAACAACAAGACAAATTCCCATGCATTTCTTCCTTTGTACAGCAATCCAAAGTCAAGTGCGTATTCACGAAAATAGTTCGAATCAGAAGGTCAAACCGCAACCACAAAACGCAATGGAATCAACTTTCCATCACAGCAAGAAGAAAATATAATCATTCATTGCACAGAAATACAAGCCAAGCTCGTTTTCACGACTACAGTCAACTGGAAGATCAAATTGCTTCCATAAAACACAACAAAATCAACCTTCCATCACAGCAAGAAAAGAATGTAATCATTTATAAGTTCAGAAGAAAAACAATTTCTTTTTCCAACTCCAATGAATACCCAAGTCGTATTCATCCATTTATACAAAGGAAGAAGCACAAAAATTATTATATTACTATCATTTCCTTCTAACCAAGCTCGTAATGCTCAAATAAAACTCCAATGCCAGTTCTTTTAAAATCCAAAAATGCTATTTCCTTCTAAACCCAAAACAGCAGAAGGAAAAAGGGTCTTATTTCCTTTTAAAAATTTCAGTAAAGAAACAACTTCAACAACTCGCACAGCCTGTAGAGATTTCATCATTCAAGTTCATATAGCAAAAGAACGATTGCACAGCAATGAAAACAACTCATACTGCTGTACTGTTTTCATATAAACATTATCAGAGAATACCCATTTCGAATTCCCCAAAACTGTCAAACAAACCAACACAGCAAGTTCGTATTTCCAACTCAAATTTATGCAAAGATAGATCAAATCACAACAGCAAGGAAACGATTCTACCCAATTCATTTCCACACTGACAACAAAATCGAATAAACCCAAAACCCATTCAGAAGAAGAAGAGCAGGGTTGTTTTAATGAGACGCTTAAATAAAGCAAGTGTTTTAAAGAGAAGGGCTTAACATGCCTGCAAATTCTTCCTCGAAACTCGAAGAAAACCACGTTTACAGAAGGTGTTTCCTTCCACGGCGACAACAAGCAAGCTTCCAAACAATCCCTTCCTCTTCAGGCTCAGCAAACGGCCTTCAATTTCCAAAGAACAGAGACAGAAACCAAACACAACTGGTTCGACTGAACCAATCAAAAACCAAATGCAGAGCAACTTCTCAAAAACCCGAGCAAACACAAATGACCAACAAAAATTCCTCCAAACTCTTTCCAAGGCGGACTGGTCACGAAGACCAAAAAGAATTAAATGCATTAAAGGCTCTGCCTTTTTCTATTTCCTCACGCCACCGCCGACTTGGGTTGGCGAACTCCCAATTTCAAATTTTGCATGCAAACCAAGTTTAGTTCCATGACCAACTAGATACCTCCACCTTTTTCCTGTTCCCGCCAAACTTGGCGCTGTCCACGCAAGGACTCACATTAATTGCCATTTAATTCCCTTTCATCCTTATCCTTTCCCATGGGTCTGTGCGTCCCCTTCTAGGTTAGGATTAGTTTAGGATTCATAATAGTGTTCAAACCTAGGTCACCGCCTAGTCTTTAGGTTAATAGAACTTAGGTCTATGTTTATCATTTTAGAATTTAAAAATCCACTTAGGATAGTAGTTTAGGATGTAAGGTAGAACTTAGGATTAGATTAGGATCTAATTCCCTCTAACACCTAACACTAATCAACCTCCAATCCAGTCTTTCCAACTGTCATCAAATTTCAACACCATGCGAGGACATTTCATCCTTCGTTAAACATACCTGAGCCACCCGTATCAGGCATTTCTCACCTTACGAGGTCTCACGTTACGACAGTGTATGGTTCATGAATCGAACCTTTTCCGTTGGCATCTACGTGCCAACTGTTCATACCTGTAATCAGGTGCTGCACATTTATATCAACCTTCAATTCGGTTCAAGAGTAAATCGACAAAGTGATTACAAGAAGGCCACAACATATAGAGTTCAGCAAGCATACGACAAATTTGTCGTCACATCAGCAACATACAAGCAATAATAACTGCTTTGCTATCCCATGTAAACAAATTACAGTATGCAAGAACCCAGATTAGCAACACATTCCCTTAAGATCAAAAATATATCTTAACATGTTTGCCTTCATTTCAGCAGTTACAACAGTATGAAAAATAATCACCAAGATAACTTACAAAAATCAGGGTGTTACATAGAGACCCCTTCGAAATTTTGATTCCACTGGGTTAGGTACTTATGTGATCTTTGATGAGAATCCCAACATCCCAAAGATTATGAGGGAGGATAGTAAAAATGAAAATAATCCCATGAGGGATTCCCAAATGTTGAATTTGCATTTCAATGGAGATGAGCGAGGAACAAATCAGGAGCTGGGATATTCCTATCTTCACTAAGTGGAAGGAAAATACTCCAGGCATTTCACTTCCACTTCACTTGCACTTAAACGAAGCATATTATGAGGCTTTAGTGCATGGTTTTACATTGGTGCGCAAAGAGGGTGTACAATAAATTAGAGTCTTTGGGGACTCTGAGTTATTAGTGATATAATTTAGAAGCATTGTCGCAGAGAAAAATCCAAGGATGAGGTCCTATCGTCATAGGGTATGGGATCTTATTGAATACTTTGAGGCCTTTAACATTAAGGTTATCCCTCAAGATCAAAACATGGAAGTAGATAGAATAGCCTTGATTTGATACCAATTCGACCCGACTCGAGATCTAATGACAAATAAATATGCGGTGAAATTGATCATCTGTCCATCCACACGATAATGTGGATCATTGGCAAGTATTCAAAAGTGATCAATAGATATTTCTCTTCTTACAACAAATCAAGAGTTTGCAGACCAACTCTAACCTAAAATTGAAGAAGCATATGGAGATCAAGTCATCCAACTCAAAAAAAAAAGCTTATAAAAGGACTAATAACATTGGAAAATATTTTCCTCTCTCGAAGATGCTAATACAAATGGGAGGAAGTTTGTTGCAGTCAAGGAAGACTATGCTGAGCTAGAAGTAGCCAATGGGAAGAAGTTAAAGGTTGGGAAATTAGTCACTCATAAAGAAAGAGAAAGACTTGTGGCTCTATGTCATAAGTATGATAAGGTAATAGTCTGGACCTATGAAGACCTACATGGTTATAATAAGGACATCATCCAACATACTATTGATCTAGAAGAGGGGACAAAACCTATGCGTCATAAGCAGAGACTTGTGAATTTGAAGATAGAGTATCTCATGGTCGAAGAGCTCAAGAAGATCCTAGAGGCTAAAATAATCTTCCCAATCAAGCATTCCACATGGGTGTCCAATTTGGTACCGGTAAGGAAGAAAAATGGTGAAATCAGAATCTGTGTGGATTTCAGAGATCTAAATAAAGTGTCCCTTAAGGATCACTACCCCTTACCTTCCATGGAACAAATACTACAAATAGTAGCAAGTTCGGAAAGATTTTATTTTCTTGAAGGTCTTTTGTGCTACTAAAAAATATTTCTTGCAAAGGAAGACCAACATAAAACCACCTTTACAAAGAAGTGGGGAACCTTTGCATATGTGAAGATTCTGTTCGGACTCACCAATGTTGGGTCAAATTTTCAAAGAGCCATGGATGCCACATTTGGAGAGCTAATTAACAAGGTAATCCTAATATACTTGGATGACCTCACAGTGTTTACCAAAATGGTAGAAGATCATTTTGACACCCTAGAAGTTGTATTTAAGAAGTGTCAGGAATTAATCTCTCTGAATCCAAAGAAGTGTGTTTTTGGAGTACTGCAAGGCAAAATCCTAGGACACATTGTCTCAAAATATGGGATCAATTAATTCAAAAATAGTTAGGAAAGCTTGAAATTGTCTCTACATAATAAGAAGACGAGTGTAATATCTCCTAGGAAATATTAACTTCATCAGCAGATTCATTTCATATTTTGCTAGAATGATCCACTGATCCAACTAATGCTAAAAATAATCTAAACTTCAAATGTATCATTAAATGTCGTAAAACCTTCGAGGAGATCAAAAATCAATTGCATCTACTTGATGCTATGCAACCCGTGCAGACTTCTCCAAATATTTCATTATGTACGTATATGGGAGTGAGCACAGTGTAGTATCCATGTTGACACAGAGAGGAGAGTCATAAGGAGAGGAGAATCTAGTTGCTTTCTTTTCAAAAACTCTCCATGATTATGAGACAAGGTACAAATTTATGGAAAGATAGGCTTATGCCATTATCAAAGGTATGAAGAAATTCAGACACCTCGTTACCAATAAAGCAAGATCATGGTTTTGGTGGCACACTCCAGTGTCAAAGAATACATCACAGAAGGTGAGATAAATGAAAAAAGGGATAATTGGATCACTAAGATCTTATAATATGACATTGAGATAAATCCCACGAAGCTGGTAAGAGGAAGAGGTCTGTGCCAATATCTCGCACAAGATCCAATGGCCCCAACAAATGAAGAATTTGAGGTGGTGCTTTGTATTCAAGAGAACGAATCCAAAACTTGGGTATTGGACATGATGCATTTCATGCAGATGGGTGAGTATCCAGGTCACCTTCATCTTAAAAAGAGAAGATATTATAGACAACAGGGATATGAATTTGTCATAATTGATAATTTCCTTTTTAAAAGAAACTTTAATGGAATCCTTCTTAGATTCCTAGAAAGTGAGGAGGATGAAAAATTCTTACATGAGTTACATCATGGAAGCTCAGGAGGCCACTTCTCAACCAAAACCATAGCCATGAAGGTCCTACAAGAAGGATAATTTTGGCCTAATTTATTTGCATATTGCTATGCGATGGTAAGTAAATGAAAAATTTTCTAGTTCTACATGGGCTTCCAAAGAAATGCCGCACTACCACTTAACCCTATCTTAGTTGAGGAACCATTCACACAATGGGGTCTAGATTTCATTGGAATGGTTAATCCATTTTCAAGTGCAGGTCATAAGTGGATTCTCACTGCCATTGATTACTTCACCGATGGACGGAGGTAGTTCCGTTAAAGGAAGCCACATAGAATATGATCCTGGAACTTCTCTAAGATATCACCACCCACTTTGGATCCCCACACCATCATATCAGATAATTCCAAGGATTTTTGGGCGCTAAAGTGTCTAAATTTGCAATGAGGCATGGAATCTATCTTAATACATCTTCCAACTACTACCTGCAGGGTAACAGTTTGGCAAAGTCAACCAACAAGAATCTAATCAGACTCATAAAAAGATAGGGGATGAACATAAGAGATCATGACATGAGCATGTCAAGACAACCTTATGGGCTAATTGAATCATGCCCAAAAAAATCCTAAAGGCCTCACCATATGAATTGGTCTATGGTAAAAATGTCGTAATGCCCATCACTATGGAGGTCCCAACCTTGCAGTTATTAAAGAAAATTGAGATCAAGGAACATGGAGCGATGCAAGTAAGAATCACGAAGTTGATAGAGATTCAAGAAAAATGGAAGGTAGTCCATGAATCCATGATAAAATGTTAGTAGGCTTTTAATACTTGGTTTGATCGGAAGACTTAAGAACCCGAATACCGAGTCGAAACTTTAGTCTTAAAGTGGGATGCGAGGGCCGCCAAGCTCGACAATCATGGAAAATTTGACCCTCTCTGGATAGGACCATTCAAGATCACTACATGCAAAAAACACAATGCTTTCAAGCTTGAGACTATGGAAGGTGAGCCCCTGACAATTTCAGTAAACGAGATCTACCTTAAACCTTTCCATTGAATCTTTTTGAAAGTTATAAATTTTGTACCATATGTATAGTCCCCTTCTTTTGTCATTTTTCTTTCTTTGCAGTTTTGCCCCTTCGAATAAGTACATTTGGACACGTGTTTCTTACAGAGACCATTCTACCCCTTTCTAAAAATTTGAAAGGTGTTGTAGCTTCCTAATTTTCCCCAAAGTAAATGAGCCTAAATATCTTTTGGAATAATTAATGAAAATGATTGGAGCATTAATGAAAAATATCTTTGGAAATGAAAAATTCGGCGCTAGGTGTCATTCAAATGAATTTCCATTATATGATGTGACCCAATGTATGCATGATCCTTTATTTCACGTGAGTTGAGGAGGCTATTTCAAAAATAACCAATGATTGAAATAACTTACCAAAATCTAAAAATATCTGCTAGGGTATCTAAAATCCCAGAGTGGGTTTAAGAGAATACGAATAATACTTCAAGAAAACAGAATGAACTTTCACATATACTCTTTCCTGTACACTTTGAACCAAATGAATGAAGACTAGATACAATGCCCAATAAGGGTTTTCAGATCTATACACATACTAGGAATTCCTTACAAGAAGAAATTACAAGTAATGAAACAAGTTGAGAAAAATGATGGTCTCTACTTTTATTATCAAGAGAACAACCCAAAACGAAGAGTTCACATTAACCTGAACAATGACATAATGCAAAACCAGAGGTTCCTTCAAGCTAGATTCCTATCGACAATAGTAAAGAGGCATGTGAATTTATATCTAAATATTTTCACAAGCCATGCAACTATTAATAGTATTAAAAACCTCCATGAAAGTTTCCAGTTAGACAGAGAACCACATTGACTTGTTTCAATAGCAAGAAGGTCCAAATTTACAAACAAGCTAGCATTACATTCACAGTTCACATTTCCATATTTTTTTATCAACAATGAAGAACCAAAAGCATCCGAAGAAACAAAAAACACCATTGAAGAAAAAATGATCAATCATAAAATCAAAACCAAAATATTTCCACAAAGAGAAGAGTTATTTTTATGAAGCACTTAAGTAAAATCAAAAGACTTAATGGATAGGGCCTATCATGTCTGATAGCACTCTGTCTTCACTTTTTCACAGAAAATCTTCTAGCAAATCTTTGATTCCTTTCCACAAATGCCAAAAACTCCTCAAAACCTTCTCTACTTCCTCTTATAATTCCTTAGTGCTATTTTCATCTTCTAACACCATGCAAGGTAAAACATTCATGCAAGGATTTGAATTGTGGGTTCGAAGAGAAAAACATCATGCAGAGCTAAAGCTCGAAAAAGACCAAATTAAGAAAACAAAACCGAAACCATTCGTTTTTCCATATTTCCTTCTTCCTAGGTGGTTTCCTCACCAATTCCAAAAATATTAAATGCCAAATAGGACTGACAATCATTCTCATTCTCCTGCCATTTCCAACTTGTGTTTGGATAGTTCTAAATTTTAAAAATGCATGCAATAATCACTTGGCGGAGGTGCCAACTCAACCCCCTATCCCTCTTCATGCATTCCCCAAATTTGACAACATCAAAGAGATAAGGTTGTACAAATTTCTCATAAATTTCTAGAGGTTGATTCCACCGAACTTCCCCTTTTCCATGTCATCCCATAGGCCCCTTTTAGGTTAGCCAACATTAGGTTAAGTTCAACATTAGTCTAAGAACTAACTTAGGTCCTAGGTAATGTTTAAAGTTTTAGTCTTAGGTCCCTTAATTATTAACAACACACCTTAATAAAAGAACATAGTAACTTAGGATAGGTTACAACTTTAGAATAGGGTTACCAATTTATGGAACATAGTTTAATTAGGTTCCTAGTTTATAGTAATAATTACATCCCAAACTTACCAAAGAAGAACCAGATTACCGTCCAAGATCACATACGATGTAAGAAGCCATAGAGATCATTCGTGACTTTAGGACAGTCAGAATTCAAAGGTCACATGATCATCAACTTGGTCAATATGACCACAAAGTCATGAATTAGAAGCATACCTTGGATCAATGAAATTGATCCAAGGTAATGTTGTTTTGTATCCAAAAATTATGAAAATGAAGCACAAATTTGAGCGCAACAAAGACTCAAGTAATCTAACTGAATCAATTTCTTATTTCCCAAGTAGTGAATTATTCAAACATAAACATGGTAGAATTGTACCTATTTCAGCAGATTACATATTATCCACAACAAACATGATTTCTTGATTCACAAGAGTACATCGTCTTCAAAAAGAATCACATGTCAACATTTGTAACTTCCAAAACATAATTCATCATAGATATCAATCCATGTTAGAGGTATTACATACCTCCCTCCTAAAAAGCATCATCGTCCCGATGATTAACTTAGTCCAAATTCTCAAACAAGAAAAATAATCCTAATTATAGTTCTTTTATCCATAAGTTCACAAATAAAAACCAAATTTGAGAATTTCCACTTTTGATAATTTATTACAATATTAAAATATTTGTTCCAAAGATTTACTAAAGAATATAGTACATGTCCAAAAGCTGGTAGAATTATTGATAGGTTAAAAATTCTTTAATTGTTATCAATCAACAAAATTATTTCTTTTCAAATAAATGAGGAAAATCAATTTTCATATCCTCGATTTTTCCCCATGTTGCACTTTCTTCATTAAACTGGTCCAACTAAACCTTGCATTGACTAATTTCAAAATTTTGTAAGTGCAATTGGTGAGTTTCCAACACTCTTATGGGTTCAACCATGATTATTCTTGGGTCTTGGACTTGTAAGGAATCCCAATTTAACACATGTGATAAATTTGAAATGTATTTCTTAAGAAAAGAAATATGGAAAACATCATGCATTCATGACAAAGCAGGGGTAATGCTAAATTATAAGCTACATGATTGATTACTTCATTTTTTTGAAAGGTTCCATATAATGAGGTGATAGTTTGGCTACCTTTTTAAAGGTTATAGAACTCTTTTTTGGCTTAACCCGTAAAAATACCTTTTCACCAAGTTCAAATTTCTTATCAACCCTTTTCAGATCTGCATAACTTTTGTTCCTATCTACTGCTTCTTTTAAACATTCACAAATCATTTTAACTTGTTATTCCAATTCAGTAAGGATTTTAGGTCCAATTACTCTCTCGTCCTCAATGTTATCCGAACTAATTGGGGTTCTCGCATTTCCTTCCGTAAAATGCTTCGAAAGGTACCATTTTCAAAGAGGCATGATATGTATTATTATAAGAGAATTCAACTAATAAAAGGTTATCTTCCCATTTGTATTACTAATTCATACAATACATTCTTAACATATCTTCCAAAACCTGATTAAATCTTTCAGTTTGACCATCATTTCGGATGATATGCGGAACTAAAATTTAGTTTAGCTCCTAAGGTCAGATGTATTAACCATTTGCCAAAACCGGGATGTTATTCTAGGGTCTTTATTAGATATAGTGAATTCAGGTACTCCATGTAATCTGAAAATTTCATGCACAAATATTTTTGCTAAAATAGGTGAATCATCCTTAAGATTACCAGCGATAAAATGTGCTACTTTTGTCAGTTTATCAACAACTAAAATAACATCATGTTTATTTCTTGACATAGGCATCCCTTGAACAAAATCCATGCTAATTACCTACCACTTATATTATGGTATGTTATGAGGATATAATAAACCAACTGGGTGCATATGCTCAACCTTAACATGATGACATTCCAAGTAGTGTGTCACAAAATTAGTTATGTCTTTCTTCATCCCTTTCAAAAATATTTTTGTTTTACATCAGCAAGCATTTTCGTAATATCGGGATGTCTTGAGTAAGGTGAATTATGAAATTCCTCCATTAAATTTTTCCTTAACTCATTTACCAAGGTATATACACCTGCTTATCATATCTCAAGATTCCTTCACTATCAAAGTGAAAACCTTTATATATTACATCATTTGGATCTGCAGCAAGTGCTATTTTTACTTGTCTTTGAAAGTAAGAATCAAATTCCATAATACTTTTTACCTCATCTATAAACTAAGTTCTCAAATTTATAAGTGTAGAAATATTTTTCCTACGGCTTAATGCATCTGCCACTCTTTTTTATTTTCCTTTTATGTAACTTATGTCAAAATTATATTGTGACAAAAACTCTAACCATCTTCATTGTCTTGCATTCATATTTTGTTGAGTGAAAATATACTTCAGCCCAAGATGATCAATATTTAATTCAAAAGGTCTTCCTAAAAGATAATGTCTCCATACTTGAAGTGCATGAACTATGACAGAAGCTCTAGGTCATGGGGATCATAATTCAACTCATGTAACTTTAGTTTTCTACTCTCATATGCTATAACATGTTCATTTTCTAAAAAAATATCTCTGAGTCCTCCAGAACCATATATAACTACCGTAAAGTTTCCATTTGGATCAAGTACAACCAAAATAGGTATAGATGTTAATTTATCCTTAAGATTTTTAAATGTTGATTCACATTTATCACTCCACATAAATTTCATATCTTTCTTTTGTAACGAAGTTATTGGTGTAGGAATTTTGAAAATTCCGTGACAAATTTTCTATAATAACCAGCAAGACCCATGAAGCTTCTAACTTCATGTACATTCTTAGGTGCAGGCTAGTCAGTTATAGCAACAATATTTGATGGATCAATTTCTATTCCATCCTTACTTATGACATGTCCTAAATAGTGCACTTGTTTTATAAAAAGAACATTTGGACAACTTACTAGACAATCTTCTTTTCTTTAAGATTTCAAGTACTATTTTGAAATGCTCATGATGCTCATCAATGCTTTTAGAATAGATAAGAATATCGTCCAAGAATAGAAATACAAAATTGTCTAGGTATTCTTTAAATATATTATTCATTAAATTAATAAAAATTGCGGTGCATTTGTCAAACCGAAAGGTAAAAATGTAAATTCATAATACACGTACCTTGTCCTAAAGGTTGTTTTATGAATATCTTTATCTTTGATTCTTAATTGATGATACCCAGAACAAAGATCTATCTTAGAATATACTGATGCACCCCACATCTGATCAAATAGATCATCAATTCTAGGAAGTGGATATCTATTTTTGATTGTTGATTTTTTTAACATCCTATAATCAATACACAGTCTAAGTGTTCCATCTTTCTTTTCACAAAAATTACCGGTGCTCCCCAAGGTGAGACACTCAGTCTTATCAAACCTTTAGACAATAGTTCTTGTAATTGTGCCTTAAGCTCTACCAGTTCAATGGTATTCATTTAATAAGGTGCCTTGGAAATAGGCTCAGTTCTGGTTTGATTCAATCATGAAGTCAAACTCCCATTTGGGTGGAAGACCGGGTAGTTCTTCTAGAAACACATTGTTGAAATATCTTAACAATGGATATTTTTCAAGAAATCACTATCCACTTCAGTTGTTTTAGAAATTTTTACTGCATACAAAGTGCAACCTTTGTTTTTGCCTTTTTAAGTTGCATAGCTGATAATTTTCTAATTGAAATTTCTTGTTTTATCCCTTGGATGTTTGTTATTTTCTGCAAATCATCAAGACAACTAATGTGTTTTTCAAAATAGTCTACTTTTTCCTTATGTTTAGCAAGCTAGTTAACACCTATTATCACATCATAAGACCCCAAAGGATCCACATAAAGATCGACTTCAGTGAAAAAAGTAGGTAATTCAAGAATTGCTCTAAAAATACATTTACTAATAGTATGGACAACATTATTTCCATAATGTACAACCCAATATTTTTCCATTTTTCCATCTTTTATTTTTATTTTTGAAGCTAATTTACTAGAAATAAAGCATTCAGTAGCTCCAGTATCAAAAATTATAGTAACATGTATACCAAATAATTTACCTGGCACTTCTATAGGCATAACTTGCTTTTCAACTTGTTTATCAGCTATTGCAGCATGTATCTTGTGTTATTGATTGTTTTTATCCTTCCTTAGAGGGCACTAATTTGCATAATGATCTTTTCCACAATTTTAGCAGCCCCTACAGGTCCTCTTTTAGGCTCAAATTTATTTCCAGCCTTGAAATTGTTGTTCTGTCCTCCATAGGACTTCTGTCCATTATTATTGTTCTTAACAAAATTGTTTTGAACATTTGCAACAAGTTTATTTGTTGTTATTTTCTTATTGTTATCAGCAAAAATTTATTTTTGGTACCAAATTCTTCCATGCCCCCTTTTTGGGTGCAAGAGATGAAGAAGAATTAGGAATTTTCTTTCTGTTTTCTTCCTTATGGGCAGAAATTGCTTTTAATTTCTATTCCTGCCGAATGGATTTTTCTACAACCCCTTCCATGGTGGTTGGGTTGTGAACATCTACTTCACCCCCTATGATAGGGTTTAATCCCATAATGAATTTTTGTATCCTGAACTTCTCATCAATTTGATATTGAGGTATGTACTTAAGAATTTTAGTGAACCTCTCCCAATACTTTACAGTTAACTTTCCCCATGTTAAATTATGAATTTCAGTCATCTTCTGATTATAATAAAGTTGTGGCAGCTAGCATTGCCTAAAATAATTTTTAAATTGATCCCAAGTGATGCTTGATTCATCAATATTCAGTTCAGCCTTACGGTTGTCCCACCAGGAAGATACTTCATGGGAAAACTGATAAGCTCCCCATATTGCTTTTATTTCTTCTGAGAAGTTCCTTATTGAAAAGTACTTCTCCATTTCATTGAGCTAGTTCTTAGCTCCATCCCCAGTGTAATGCCATCAAAATTGGGTGGAATTATCCTTTTTAAATCATTTGTGAGTTCAGCTGTTAATCTTGCCTTTTTATTTTTAGGATGATTAGGTGCATTTTCATTAGCATTTACAACATTATTATTATCAACACCCAAATTTCCAATATTGGTGTTGTCCATAGGAGGTGGCTAATTGTTATTATCAACATCTTCTTCCTCCTCATTACCCATAACTTGTTGTTTAAGTACATCCAGACAATCTCTTGTGTCCAAGAGGGAAGCAAGGATCTCATCAAGTTTTTATGTGGTAGTTGAACTTCTCTACCCGGAGGTGGGTTATTTACAACATCTCCCCTTGTTCTAACCATTTTTGTTAACAAGAAAATAATTTTTTTAATCAAATTATGGACTCAATAGGTCCAAGAACTACAACCTTCACTCTGATACCAAGATGTAACATTCCCATTTTAAGACTTTAGAAACAAGGGAAAAAAATTATACATAATGTTCTCTGTTCTAAATTTAACATAATTTAGAACACACATTCCAATGCCAAACTATCTCATAAAAAACCATATGCAGCTATAATGACTTGGTGAAACACCGATCTCTCATTTTATGACTCGTACTAAACCGATATCTTATGCTAACTAAGTAATGTGTATACAAAGTATACTTGGCTCCTTTACCCTATTAAGGGTACCTAATTGTTCTGTTTAAGAGGCCTACGAATATCATTACCAATATTCATCTGAAATTTCACTTCTTAAATTAGGTGACATAGGAAAATGCATCCAAGAACTGCATGATACTTTGGCCAAATATTTTAAACATGTTTATCATGTTTACATTCCTAGATGACATACTTGTCAAATGGAATAAGTCCCTCACCACACTTGTTATGTTATCTAGAGTGGTCTTTCATGACTTCTATCAATCCCACTTGATTCAAAGTTTCACCCTAGATAAGGTTAGCAACATGCCCTAGTGTGGAAGACTACTCGCGGTGACTAAGGGTACATAGACATACTCAATCAACTTACGTCGATTGGGTGTGTCTAGTTATCCTAAGTCAATGTGAGTTGACCTCGACACTAGATCATGTTCCTATCCCTGTATAGGGAAGAATTGTGATCCATTCATGCACTTATGTTAGTCAAGTTGAACAAACTATGCGGGGTGTTGAGACATATCAACTGCATCATAGTATCCTCATAATGACTCATGTCATTACAAAGGTACTATGCTGCATAGTTGATGTGTGTCAACATCCAACTAAGTTTCCTCAACTAGACAAACATACCTTAGATTAAAAGTTTAATATCCCATTTAATCACTTCATTAAAGATTAATTACTACAACGCTAAAATATTCTACAAACATCTTTTAACCTATAAGGTTACAAGTTGAACTTACATGTGAGGTAGGTATGTAGATAAAATGCTTTCTACGACCATTCAATTACATGTTTCAGTTTATCATTAAATGAAACAACTTGCATTATATCATAATATGATAGATCTTATAGTTATGAAAGTGAGTTAATTAGTTCCTTACTTATTTCATCCCTAGCTTAAATAAGTTCCTTATAAACCCTTTATTTAAGACTTCATGGAGATGAAGTCTAGATTCCATTTAAATTATTTCAAAGCATTCCAATTTATGATTAAGGAAATCTACCTAAGGAAGTACACATTCAACCATTAACTTACAACATTCATAACACTTTAACAAGTTCTTAAATTATATCTCAATGATTTATCTCAAGGGAATTATTCCTTTTTCCTATATTATGGACTAATGTCCATTTATGAAAACTGATTTCATATATTCCAAATACATCAAGAATTCATACATATATACATATCTATATAAATCGAACATAGTTCTTTTGTATTGTTTAAAGATCTACTTATGAGTGTCAACTTAGTAGTTGTATCTCTTTATGTGAAATAACCCAACTATTATTTCAGATCCCCTAACCAAATCTCATAACACTTAAGTATATAAACTTCCCTCCCCTATTTAGGTTATTACTCAAGGATATATCCAATTTAAGCCAAAGAAGTTAATAAAATCAAGTAATATTCAACAATCATTCATTCAAGTGTTCATCAAAGGGAGTGATCCATTCACTGTTTACAAAATCAATTCAAAAGTATTTTTATAACCTTAATATAAAAATAGTTTCATTATAACTTTCTTTTCCGACAAGTACATCTCAAGTAATGATGCCACATATCATCATAATAAAGATACAATTTCTTTAGTAAAATATATGTAACTTTCTATATGTCTTTTTCTTTCATCTTTTATAAAATCCATCTGCAAAATTGTTACAGACGGGTCAATTCATTTGAAGCTGTGCATGATAAGCACTATAGAATTAAAATGTTGTGCTTTTAACTAAATGTTTCATAAAAATAACTCTGTTGTTTATGAAACAGTTCATAAAACACAACCAGATAAACAAAAATATTTTTTCATAAAATAATACAACCAAGAAGGAGAGAGATTAAAGTTTCTATGCTAAAGTAAGGTTTAGTTAATCAACCTAACAACCCTAACTTTCATCATATTATTATTTTCAACATGTTGGAAATAAAACAACATAATTAAAGAAAGGAAATTCATATTTCATCCTAACTATGCCTTATCAAGAAATTTCCAATAAGATCCTCCTTTCATCTAGTACTAACTTTTCAAGAAGTAATACTTAGATATACAAATCTATCCATCTAAATATGTATATTATTTTTCTAATTCTAGAGAACATCGAAATAATACATGAAGGAATTAACAAAACAAAATTATAATCCATCAGAAAAGCATGAACATTTCAAGCTCATCTCAGAGGCTAAATTAGGATTGATTAAGATTATGTCTATATACTCTAGGTAAAGAAAAAATCAATCACTAAGAAACAAACAAGTTAGCTCACAAAAGATATACTCCAAAATACCTGAGTGAGATCATTTAAATTTCAATTCAACGGAAAAGTTATAATCTAACACCTTGTAGTTCTAACAACTACATTTTTTTATATCAAACATAAACCCAAAGAAAGACCAGCTAATTTCAAAGCCACACATAAGTTTCGACAAACCGTAATCAAATCTAAAAAGGGCAGAATGGTTAAAGTACAAAACCAAACTAAAACAATATCATTCCCTTATCTTATGCTAGAGTTCATCCAAAGGAATGATTACAAAGGAAATGAGTGATAAAATTCTAGAATTGAGGAAAGGAACTTCAACCATGTCCTCAAGAGACTCATCAACACAATAATCTCAAAGGTATCAAAGTATCTTAAAGATTCTAACCAAAATATCAATTATAGAGAAAGGAAAATAGTTAAACATTAAGAAGTCTCAATTTCCCAAACCCCAATATTGGAGTAGCTCGAGAAGAGAAATAATAAATCAAAAACACCTCCCCTTATACAAAATCGAAAAGGCATTTAAACACGATGAGGAGGAGGCCTCAACCATTCCCCATTTCACAAGCTAATCAGCCACTCCATGCAAACATGGATGAAAAACAAAAAGGGAACAGACTCCTTCAATAAAAGGGTAGGAGAAAATTAGAATGTCCCAAAATATCAACAAGCTCAAAAATGAAATACCATGTAACTTAGGGTTGGATAACCACCATGGTCCAAGAAAAGAACAATAAACCATAACATACGATGAGAAAAATAGTCTGTCCTTCCTCCACACAAAATTAAAACCACCATTCACTTATTCAACCGAATAATAAAGAATCATTTCAATAACTTAGAATCTCAATGAAAGGAAAGGTAAGAGAGTACTCATATCCAATTCAAGTTAGTCCCTCAAAGAACTATCAATTAAAAATAGAAGGAGAGAAAGAACATTTGAACCACTTCCTTTCACAAAATTTTGACAACAACCAATGATTCAGAGAGAACTTACCAAAATCTAAAAATATCTCTGTTAGGGTATCTAAAAGCCCAAAGTGGGTTTAAGAGAATACAAATAATACTTCAATATAACATAACGAACTTTCACATACACTCTTTCCTGTACACTTTGAACCAAATGAATGAATACTAGATACGATGCCCAATAAGGGTTTTCTAGATCTATACACATACTAAGCACTCCTTGGAAGAATAAATTACAGTAATGACACAAGTTAAGAAAAACGATGGTCTCTACTTTTATTATCAAGAGAACAACCCAAAATAAAGAGTTCATATTAACCTAAACAATGACATAATGCAAAACCGGAGGTTCCTTCAAGCTAGATTCCTATTGACAACAGAAAGAGGCATGCAAATTTAGATCTACATATTTTCACAAGCCATGTAACTATTAATAGTATTAAAAACCTCCATGAAAGTTTCCATTCAGATAGAGAACCACAATGACTTATTTTAATGACAAGAAGATCCAAATTTACAAACAAGCAAGCATTATAGTCATAGTTCACATTTCCATATTTTTTTATCAACGATGAAGAACTAGAAGCATCCGAAGAAACAAAACAAATGCCATTGAAGAAAAAATAATCAATCATAAAATCAAAACCAAAATATTTCCAAATATCAGAGTTGTTTTCATGAATCACTTAAGTAAAAGCAAAAGACTTAATGGATAGGGCCTATCATGCCTAATAGCACTCATATCTAAAACTTTTTCACAAAAATATTCTAGCAGAGCTTTGATTTCTTTCCATAAATGCCAAAAATTCTCAAAACATTCTCTACTTCCTCTTATATTTCCTCAGTGTTATTGTCATCTTCTAACACCATGAAAGGTAAAACATTCATGAAAGGATATTAAGCGTGGGTTCGAAAAGTAAAACATCATGCAAAGCCAAAGCTAGAAAAAAAGACTAAATGGCCACAAAAAAACTAAAACCATTCCTTTTTCCATCGTTCCTTCTTCCTAGGTGGTTTCCTCGCCAATTCTAAAAATATTAAATGCTAAATAGGACTGATAGTCCTTCTCCTTCTCCCGCCACTTCCAACTTGTGTTTTGCTAGTTATAAATTTTAAAAATGCATACAACAATCACTTGGCAGAGGTTCCAACTCAACCCCATATCCATCTTCATGTATTCGCCAAATTTGGCAACATCAAAGAGATAAGGTCATATTAACTCCTCATAAATTTTTAGGGGTTGATGCCACCGACCTTACCCTTTTCCATGTCATCCCATAGGCCCATTTTAGGTTAGCCAACATTAGGTTAAGTTCAACATTAGTCTAAGAAATAACTTAGGTCCTAGGTAATGTTTAAAGTTTTAGTCTTGGGTCCCTTAATTATTAACAACACACCTTAATAAAAGAACATAGGAACTTAGGATAGGTTACAAATTTAGAATAGGGTTACCAATCTATGGAACATAGTTTAATTAGGTTCCTAGTTTATAGTAAGAATTGCATCGAAACCTAGGAAAGAAGAATCGATCACCGTCCAAGATCACATACGATGCAAGAAGCCATAAAGATCATTCGTGACTTTAGGACAATCATAATTCAGAGGTCACATGATATGTCCGGCTTGGTCGGGATGACCATGAAGTCATGAATTAGAAGCATACCTTGGATCAATGAAATTGATCCAAGGTAATGTTGTTTTGCATCCAAAAATTATGAAAACTGAAGCACAAAGTCGAGCAATAAAGACTCAAGTAATCTAACTGAATCAATTTCTTATTTCCCAAGTAGTGAATTATTTAGCATAAACATGGTAGAATTGTACCTATTTCATTAGATTACATATTATCCATAACAAACATGATTTCTCGATTCAAAAGAGTACACTTTGTCTTAAAACAAAATCACATGTCAACATTTACAATTTCCAAAACATAAGTCATCATAGATATCAATCCATGTTAGAGGTGTTACATACCTCCCTCCTAAAAAGCATCATCGTCTTGATGATTAACTTAGTCCAAATTCTCAAACAAGAAAAATAATCCTAATTATAGTTCTTTCATCCATAAGTTCACAAACAAAAACTAGATTTGAGAATTTCCAATTTTCATAATTTATTACAACATTAAAATAGTTGTTCCAGTACTAAAGAATATAGTACTTGCCCAAAATCTAGCTAGAATTATTGATAAGATAAAAATTCTTTAATTGTTATCAATCAACAAAATTAATTATGTTCAAATAAATGAGGAAAAGCAATTTTCATATCCTCAAGGTTTTCCCATGTTGCACTTTCTTCATTAAACTAGTCCCATTGAACCTTGCATTGACTAATTTCACAATTTCACAAGTGTAACTAAAAATTTTCCAACACTCTAATGGGTTCAACCATGATTATTCTTGGGTCTTGGACCTACAAGGAATCCCAATTCAACACATGTGATAAATCAAACGTATTTATTAAGCAAGGAAAACATAATGAGGTGACAAAGCAGGGGTAATGCTAAATGATAAGCTACAAGTTTGATTACTTTAACAATTTCGAAAGGTCCCACATAACAAGGTTATAATTTGGCTGCCTTTCTAAAGAATATAGAACTCTTTTTCATCTTAACCCATAAAAAAACCTTTTCACCAAGTTCAAATTTCTTATCAACCCTTTTCGAGATCTGCATAACCTTTTTTCCTATTTGTTGCTTCTTCTAAACGTTCACAGATCATTTTAACTTGATGTTCTATTTCGCAGTAAGGATTTTAGGTCCAATTACCTCTCTGTCCTCAATGTTATCCCAACTAACTGGGGTTCTGCATTTCCTTCCATACAATTCTTTGAAAGGTGTCATTTTCAAAGAGGCATGATATGTATTAGTATAAGTGAATTCAACTAATGGAAGGTACTCTTCCCATTTGTACTGTTGATCCATATAGTACATTCATAACATATCTTCCAAAACCTAATTAACTCTTTCAGTTTGACCATCTGTTTTTGGATGGTATGCGGAACTAAAATTCAGTTTAGTTCCTAAGGATGCATTAAGCATTTTCCAAAACCGAGATGTCATTCTAGGGTCTCTATCTGATATAATCAATTCAGGTACTCCATGTAATATGAAAATTTCATGCACATATTTTTTTCTAAAACAGGTGAATCATCCTTAAGATTACCAATGATAAAATGTGTTACTTTTGCTAGTTTATTAACAACTAAAATAACATCATGTTTATTTCTTGACATAGGCATCCCCTGAACAAAATCCATGCTAATTACCTACCACTTATATTATGGTATGCTATGAGGATATAATAAACTAGCTGGGTGCATATGCTCAACCTTAACACACTGACATTCTAAGCAGTGTGTCACAAAATCAATTATGTCTTTCTTCATCCCTTTCCAAAAATATTGTTGTTTTACATCAGCAAGCATTTTTGTAATACCAGGATGTCCTAAGTAAGGTGAATTATGAAATTCCTCCATTAAATTTTTCCTTAACTCATTTCCCGAAGGTACATACACCCACTTATCATATCTCAAGATTCCTTCATTATCGAAGTGAAAACCTTTATATCTTACGTCATTTGGATTTGCAGCAAGTGCTATTTTTACTTACTGAAAGTAAGAATTAGATTCCATAATACTTTTTACCTCATCTTTAAATTGAGTTCTCAAATTTATAAGTGCATAAATATGTTTACATTACTTTATCTTATGGCATCTCGAGTATTTCATCTATCAATCTTCGTTGCATACACTCCGTGCCTTTCACCATTTAATCCTACGAAATCTTGGCTTGACTATATTAGTGGTACTTTAGATCCTGATCATATCGACATTTCATTCCCCATGCCTTTCATTTGTGTCTTTATTTTCAATGACTCATTTCTCGGATATTCACACAATGTTACTCATTGGTATACGCATCAATTTCCTTTACCACATTTCATTGATGAGGAATATGTAATGGGCATGTATAATCTACGCTACAACAAATATCTACGAGATCAACCACATATAATTGCTTACCAAGTCTCAGATACATCACCATTCGGTTTTGACCATGAAAATGAAAACCTCTTAGATGATGTTACTTGATCATTCTTCTCTTCACACGCTTGGGTTGGAATCGTGCTTACTCTCCCCCCTTCTAGCATTGTCATCTATCTCACTATTCTACCATTTCACTTCCTAGTACACACATAGTCTTTCACACGAGTCCTACACATCTTGATAGATTTGTATTGTCATTACCCGATGATGCACTCTTGTGCTATGGTTCACATTTGATTATTAAGGTCTCACTACATTCATGAACCTCTCATCACATCACATCACATCACATAACAAACTACACACTCAATGTATTCACGACACATCTCTCTCATGCATATTCAACACGACTCACTACCCTATGACGTACTCTAGTTCCAAAGTTCATAATCAAATCCAGAGGGTCTCAATTTAAAGTGAAGCTAACCATACTCATACACATTATACACTCTAGGATTTAGCAATCATATCTTTCAGGACACAATTTAGACCATTTTCGGATGATGCACTCTAGTTCCATAGTTCATACTCGACTGCTGAGGGTCTCAATCTGAAACCTCACCACAATCACTGATTTTATCCACTCTACGCTTTATCGATCATATCTTTATAGTGCACAATTCATACCATTTCCCAATGGCGCACTCTAGTTTCACAATTCATATTTGACTGTTGAGGGTCTCAATCTGAAATGAACCTCACCACACTCACTCACTCTAACTTCTCTACACTTTATTGATCATATCTTTCTATCACACAATTCAAACTATTTCCCAATGATGCACTCTTGTTCAATGTTTAATTCTCAATTGTTGAGGAGGAATTTATAAATAAACCTCACTTCATTCATACTCATTTACATTCGCCTCGGGGTGCATGTTGATCCTATGACATTCACATTGCATTCCATTTTATCTAGTCATCCACATTATACTACATATCTTGGTCAGCATTAATGTTCTTGTTTACTTACGCTCACATGTTACACTTTGATTACTATGATAGCTAGATACATTGTATATCATTATATTTTCTATACACATATGTGCATTCACTTTCCTTCTATTTTTGATCGTGGAATTTACATATATTGTTACACACAATATGAATGTTTGACATTATACCTCTTACTAGTCCCGCACAGATCCTAGGGCATCCACTTATGCATACGTCATAGGTGTTATTGTTTCATTTTATACTACTTCCTATTCATACTAGCACATTACTATATTGGATCATACACGTTTTGACATACTTTTATCTTTCTAACATGCTAATGGGTGCTTCATGTGTAACATTTTTCTTACAATAACTCCTTGCTACCATGGTTATCTGATATCTTACTTGTCTTTATTTTCAATTATTTACATACTTTTCCCTTTATCTTGTGTGCACAATGTATGCTTTTGGCCACTTCATCTTGAATTGTCTTATGACACTGTGAGTGATGTCCCATTTTTATAACTCTCTCTTCACGGTCTAAATTTTCTTCTTTCATATTGTATTTTTACTTTCTATCTTACATCTTTTCTTACTGTGCATGTTTATCTTGTTTGCATTAACACTTATATCTAGCCACTTTGTCTCGCATGTGCCTTGGTTTCTACTAAGCAAACTCCTCCCCATGTAGGGATTTAATTTCAACACACCGTATGGTCCTCATTTTGGGCCACATCCTCTTTGTGTTGTTGCATGCACCCCAAACAAAGGGGGAAATCATTGGTTGAATCAGTCACCCTTACAATGCTTTTACAGTCATAGTACAACACAGATTCAAGATTAGTACATCACAGTCTTCGATCTTGATAATAGCCTAGAACTTGACTTGGGTCCTCAAAGACAACACAAGTAATAAGACTGGGCACCCCCCGACCCTTCCCGGTACCTATGACGAGGGCGATTACACAATTTTTCTCAAGTATGGCATAGTTTAAATCGGTTTTTAAAGTGGGTTTTAAAGTACAAGCACAATCCTTCAACACTCAAAGATGCATGCATTATTCGTTCTTTTATATTATCGTATTGGATAGAAATGGATTGGATTTTCACACACCATCTACAATGGTGTTTACACTTTGAGAAGAAATTAAAGGTTAAAGAATAACACTATACGTTTCTCCCTACATTTCTTCCATACTTGGCGTGAGATTGCCTAAAAAACTCACACTTGGCACAACTAGCATCAAATCACCCAAAAACTTGTTCTTCTATAACATATTTAGGATCATTTATATCTCTTTCTTTCATCACAGATCAGGTGCGCATGTTCCTTTTCAAAATTTTACATACTTCTCACATGTTTTTGATCAAATTTTTCATATACACATATTTGACTACTTGTTTTCTCTTCTCTTTTATAGGTATATCCTTATGGGAAGAAAAAAATCACATCATCCTCAGAAACAAGGACTAAGCCTGGAATATTTTATTAATTATCAAAATCAATTTACAATAGATGTGCTGCAATATTTATACATATTGGACAACAATATACAAACAAATAAATGATGTTGCACATGTGCAACAATAAACCAGATTACATAAGCTTCCAAAATACATATGGGAAGTTGAATAAATCAAACAGATAATTATTACAACTATGTAACAATATAACCTATGAGATAATATGACAAATATGGTTAACAAACCATATAACAATAATTAATCAAATAATAATATCCTAATACAATGCATAATTAAAATGTGAATTATATTTACCCTAACATCCCCCTTAATTTTGCATTGTCTCAAGGGATGAGGAGAGGAACCCTTTGAACAACTCAAATTTGTCACATGCAAGTGAATTTGTGAAGATATCTTCTTGTTGTTTAGTTGTTGGACAAAATTAAAGTTGTATATTATTCTTTAAGACATGCTCGCATATGAAATGTACATGTACATCAATGTGTTTTATTCTTTCATGAAAAAATGGATTTCGAACAAGTTTGAGAACACCTTCATTGTCAACATACAATGTGTTCAATTTTTCCTTTGATATTCCAAGTCCTTCAAGTATGTGACGTAGCCATATCACTTCACAGATAGCTTCACCTACAAAATAACACTCAGATTATATGGAAGATCGAGAAACAAAGTGTTGTTTCTTGCTTCCCCATGATATTGGTCCAGATCCCATAAAGAACACAAACCCTGAAGTGGATTTTCTGTCATCAATATTTCTTACGTGAATGAATCCAAATATCCTGACAAGAAGAACTTTTGTTCTTCTTGTATTCTAGACCAAGAGCCACTAATCCTTTGAGATATCTCAAGATGCACCTTGTTACCTTCCAATGAAAAATTTGGGTTCCCGCATGAAATTGGATAGATAACTCACTTTGTAAATATGATATCTCGGTCTAGTGTAGGTCGGGTAAATGAGACTCCCAATCAACTCGCCAAAAGAGAGTGGCATTTACCGTAGGAGATGGATCTGAATGAGATAACTGCAATCTATTATCCATAGGTGTAACAATCGGTGTGAAATCCATCATCCTAAATTTGTCAAGCGTCCTCTTGGTATATTTCAACTAAGAAACAAAGATATGATTCTCTTTCTACCATACTTCCAATCCAAGACAATAGTGCATCAGCCCAAGATCTGTCATGTCGAACGATCATTTAAGATCTTTCTTTGTTACATCGATCATCCTCACTAAACTACCAGTGATGACTAGATCATTGACATATAAAAAGACGATCAAAATCTCCCCCATTAATTTTTGAGGTAGATATTGGGATCGTATGGATTTCTTACAAATCCATGTTGTATGAGATGTTCATCGATTTTGATGCACCATGCCCGGGGTGCATGTTTGAGGCCATACGGACATTTCCTTAGTCTCGTAAACCTTTGTTTCTTTACCAGTACAACATATCCCTCAAGTTGAGTCATGTAGACTTCTTCTTGTAAATATCCATTCAAGAAGGCACTTTTTATGTCCATCTCGATGGACTTTCCAACCAAAGCTGTGCAGTTTAGAGAAAAGATCATCCGATCGTTTTGATCTTAGTGTGGAAGTAAATGTCTCCTCTTAGTCAATGCCTTCTTTTTGTGCATACCCTTTTGATACAAGTCTCACTTTATACTTGTCTATGGTCCCATATTACTTGTAATTTGTTTTGAATATCCATCTACATCCAATGGGTTTTTTCCATAGTGGAAGATCAAAAAGTTTCCAAGTGTTATTTTTCATCACTAATTTGTATTCAAAGCATCTATGACATCTTTCCAAGATTTAGACTGTAGGGATTCCTAAATCAGAGAGGGATCATCGATTAAAAAAATCTACTCATAAAAGAAAATTTCACTTCTTCTCTTGCTTTACTACAATTCACGTGGTCCAAGGGTGGATATATCTAGTGGAGCTTCCATTATTACATCTCGTAACAAGCTATTATACCACTTGGGCATATGTTGAATCTGTTCTCGTTGATTGTGGTTCTATCTAATCATCACCATCATCTGCATCATCACTTTCATCATCAGTGGGAACATCAGCTTTGGTTTTTACAACTTGTGAAGAATCTACATCGGGTGAGTGCGGAGGAGGAGACTCTACTTCCTTCTTCTCAAAGAACTCAACATCTCTGCTTGGTGAGACTTTCCGGTCTTATGATCCATCAATCTATACCCAAAAGCCTCTTCATTTTACCCAATGAAGATGAGTTTTGTGATTTCATATCCATTTTATTTCTATTCTTCTTGGGTATGTGCATACTTTCTTTGCACCCGAATACTCTAAGGTGTGCAATAGATGGTTTCCTTTTTTCCATGCTTCTTGTGGTGTTACTTCGTCAAGAGAAACTATGGGCATTCTATTCAACAAATACACTATTTTCTTTGTTTCTTCTTCCTAGAATTTCCTTACTAGTCTAGAATCATCGATCATACATCGCACCATTTCCATGATAGTACGATTTCTTCTCTCAACGACACCATTCTATTGTGGTGTGTGTGAAGGAGGCATTTTTCGACGAATTCCATAATCTTGAAGGTAGAATTTGAACTCATCACTTATGAATTCCCCCCATTGATTTGAGTGGAGAGTTCTAATGTGAGGACCAGTTTCATTCTCAATAGCCACTTTGAATTTCTTGAAGGTTTCAAAAGCTTCACTTTTCTTGCGAAGAAAGTATATCCACATTTTCCATGAGTAGTCATCAACACAAAGCATGGAAGAATGGAACACATAATGACTTGGTTACATCAGACCACAAATATTGGTATGAACCAGATCAAGCTTAACATAAGCTTGATACGTACTCTTCTAAAATGAAACTCTATGTTGGTTTCCTGCAAGGTGTGAGGAAATTTATCTATATCCTTTTGAAGAGATGGTAAACCATTTACCATATTATGTCGGTGAAGTGTCTCAAGATACTTGAAACTTATATGACCAAGTCTTCGATGCCAAAACTATGCAGAGGTAGAGTTCTTAGCCATAAGTGTCTGATCATCTCTGTGAACAAAATCAAGTTGGAACATGCATCCCACATTGGAGGCTTTTGTAACTATTTTTGAGCCTCGTGATTTGTCTCAAATTAGACATAATTTCTTGTTGGAATGACTATCAAAGTCAATTTTTAGGTTATGATCAAGGATTTGACTGATTGACAAGTAGATTTTTAGTCAACCTAGGGACATATAGAACATCTGACAATCTACAATTGTGTGAACCAAGAGGTAGAGAAATGTTCCCAATCCCTTACTTGTGTATGAAGAAGCATCACCTAATGAAACATGGTTTTTCAAAGGTGTTTCCCTCATTAAAGTAAACAGTCTCTGTGGCCATTCATGTGTCGATTGGCTCCCGAATCAACATACCAGACATCACTAGATGATGTGGAAGGTTCACTTGATCGATCAGTGTACAAGTAGTCTTCAGTATCTAAATGTTCTTCTTTCTCAACAATATTTCCTTGTTGATGGGGTCTTCTTTTCCAGTTCCCCTTTTTCTACCCTTGATTGTAGTTTGTATGTCCCTTGTGAGATTTTTGGTGTTGAGGTCCAGAGTTGCTTGATGAACCTTTCTTATAAGTGTTATACCAACAATATTTTCAATTCATGTCCTCTTACAGATTGGACATTTCTTCTTTTGTTGCTTATCCCCTTATTGATTTTGATTCTGATTTTGGGGTTTTTGATAGGAATTGGGTTTTCCTTTCCCTTTTCCTTTTCATTTTTGATGTGAAGAAAGTGCCTACTCTTCTTCATCATCCTTATTATACATGGCTTCCTCTTGTTGTAGTAGGTTAACTAGCTTTTCAAAACTCACTGTCGTATCTGACAAGTTTAGCGTTGTTACAAAAATGTAGTAGGAAGAAGGGAAATCTCTCAAAACAATGGGGATGAGATATTCATTAGTAATCGTTTCTCCCAAGGCTAGAAGTCAAGCCCTCAACTCTGCAACTCTTCATAAGAAAGCTTCAATTTTCTCATTTTTCTTGAACTTTAGTGTGTGTAACTGAATCTACAAATTCAGTATGACATTCTTGTTTTTTCCTTGTATATCGTGCTCAAATTATCCCATGCTTCTTTGGTTGTTTTGGCATCTCGAATGTGGGGTTGCACATCATCAGAAACTCCAAACAAGATGATGATTTTGGCCTTCTGATTTGATCTATCAAATTGTTGATGTTGTGTTGTATCAGTAGTTGATCTGGTAAGAGTACCATTCACAACAGGCCAAATCTCTTCAAACTCAAGTTGTATCTTGATTTTATTCTTCCATGAAACATAGTTGTTTCCTCTGAGTAGTTGTTAATCTGGAAGAAATAATTTGGGGGCATTGGTGCCCATTTTGTAAAATCACTAATAGGGTTAGGATTTTATCACTCTAGGTATAAGGTCTCCCAATCTATAAACCATCAGTCTGATATACCGAACCTTTCTATATATGCGCCCTTACGATATAACCGTCTACTACGTGGAAGAAGCTCACCCTTTTGATATACCGCAAGACGTGAAATAGGTGTTAACATATGTGAAAGAAGTTGATACATGGTACCAAGAGAGTACTTGAAAGAGGTTTGTGTGATTATTGACACCGGCTCAAAGAAATATCCTCATACGCACACGTAACTTCATTATATACTCGGATAATTTCTTAGTCTGGATTTACGTCATGAAATCATTCATAGACGGATGGGATGGCTCATAGTTTGTGCATTGTGTCCATCTTTCTCCCCATTGATTTAAAGGGTCGATGCCCAAATGACATTATTATAGCTATATTAGGCATTAAGTGCAGTAGTAGTCATGACGGATTTACTCGTAAGTGCTTCCCAGAGGCACTATTTATACCAAACATTGCGAATGAGATATAGGATATTGTGAGTGTTTTAGTACCAAATTTCACTATTTTTTATTACAATTCTCTGTCAGTTTCTGAGCAGTTACAATGTTTGTGGTTGACTATGACAACCTAAAAATTAGTACAATATACTGAAGCATACAATTACAATCAATTTTTTTGAAAAATTGGATGGCAAGAAAAAAAAATTGTTTTTCAGGGCCTTGGTGGCCTCCAGAGCCCAATACGGCTTTGTGAGAAAAAAACCATAAAAAAGTGGCTCAAAATTATGTTTTTAGCTACCCCTCCTTTGGAAAAATTGTCCAAAAGAAAAAAATTGAGCAATTTTGGAGAAAATATTTTTGACCCTTTGTAGGGTTTTTCCGCTAAATTTAGCAGGGGGTTTGGTTATCATTAAGGGCTTTAGTGATGTTTTTGCCACTAAATAGGCCTCTATAGTTGGCAGTTTTTCCAAATTTTCCACTAAATGGAAAAATGGTTTGAAAATCAAGTTGGGGGTGGGGGTCGAACCCCAAACCTCCCACACCTAGTACCTTTGCACTAACCACTAGACCACCGATGCACTTTGCATATATTTTGAAGAACTTTGTATTTAAA
Organism: Taxus wallichiana var. yunnanensis; assembly: GCA_018340775.1. Classification (NCBI taxonomy): domain Eukaryota; kingdom Viridiplantae; phylum Streptophyta; class Pinopsida; order Cupressales; family Taxaceae; genus Taxus; species Taxus wallichiana. The sequence continues at coordinate 194,604,062 of CM031239.1, forward strand.
TAGGAGCAAGATCCACTAACCTTTGAAAAAGTTGACATGGTTTTGATGGAGCTCCACATGGCTTACTTTGTGGAGGGTTTGCGTGGCTGGGACGTGTGTTAGATTTTTTGTGTGAAGCGGATCTGAGTCTATCTCCATGTTTAACCTCCTTTGTATTTTGCATGGCCACTTATTGGATTTACTAACCGTGTGTGTGGTTTTGTGTAGGTCACGTGTTTTTACTCATGTTGTGTATTTTGTTATTTTCTACTCATTGTTTGTTGATTTGATTCTATCATCTTGTGTTTGTAGGTGTTTGATTTGTAAGGTTTCCATTCGCAAGGGATGGCTCAACCTCAAGAAAACACGGTTGTGTTAAAGGATGCATTTCATTTTAAACTCACTACTTAGTTTGCTAAGCCCTTTCAAAGAAGACCTTATGGTTTTTACTGCCTCCTCCTTGCCAATGAATGGCTTAGTCAATCGATAGCTTAGTCTATTGAATGGCTCGTTGTGGCTATTCGAAGTTGATAAACCGGATGCCTTTCCCGGCTCCCGCAAATCCAATCAAGGCTTGGCTTTTGAATAAAAACACGGTTATGGGCTCGTGACTTTAAGGATTCAAAGCTCGATCTCGATTTGGAGAGGGCTCGGCCCAACGATGATCAAGAGCTTGGTTTACATGGTCTCCTCCAAACACAACTCGATGCTAGCTCACCGTGCGTTTAGAAGGGATATGTTTAACTCGGCCTCACAGAGATACAAAGTCAACTCGGTGTAGAGCTCTGTTAGAGAGCTCAATGATCAAAGTGGGTAGAGTCCTCCAAATCTAGCACCCTACAATTTTAGTAGAAACCAAATGATTCTCTAATATTAGAGACAAAACCCCTAATGGGAAAAAATATTATTTTTAATTTTTAATTTTGTGAGTGCCGTGCTGTAGTAAATTTTCCTAGTGCAGAGAGCACTAAGGAAAAAAATTGCTTTACATTTACCCGGATATCACGAGAAGGTTGCAAGACTACGAGGAGATCGGGAAGTTCTTGGAGGAAGCATTGGCTCTCTGATGATGCAGATTTCTTCTCCACGATTTTTCTTCCTCTACAACATTTCTCCAAACTTGTCAGGAGCTTTAGTGACTCTGGTACCAAATGTAAAACAGGACGAAATCCTAGAATCTTTTATTAATGATCAATCAATCAATTATAATAGTAGTGCTACAATATTTATACATATTGGACGGTAATATACAAACAAAGAATGATGTTGCACAGGTGCAACAATAAACTAGAAAACATAAGCTTCCAAAATACATACAAGAAGTGAATTAATAAAACAAATAATTGTTACAACTATGTAACAATATAACCTACGAGATTAATATGATAAATATGGTTAAATAACCATATAACAATAAATAATAATATCCTAATACAATGCATAATTAAAATGTGAATTATATTTTCTCTAACACATCCAACATCAAGCGACATCAATAACAGGTACAACGTGCACATCTACACATACATTCTCACCCCTAGGGTCATTTTCACTTCCTCTTCTCTAGCTTTCATGCTTCAGTTTTTTTAATCACTCTATGCTTTATCTTGTTTCCTCAACACACTTTTTTTCCACCGATCTACATGGGTATCAGGTATGCATCTCTTATCTACTTTATGTTATCAAGAATTATCTCAACAACATAAAGTGGAGGAAAATTTAGACACTAAATCACACACTTTGGGTATATTTCTAGTCTTGATCACATACCACTATTCATATGATTCATAAGCAAGAAAAATACTAATTGACCATTGTCTTTGGCCTCTTTTCTTTCTTTCTATTTTCCTTCTTGGCATTACACACCTTCTTTCCCAGTATTAATTTTGACACTTCAGTTTCTCGAGTCCGGACACCAACACTAAGCAAGGATTCGGCTCCCAGTGCCATCGTCCCCTCTAGGTACCCCTAACCTCTTTGTATCTTGATCACATATTTTGGGTCCTTTCTAGTGTTGGGCATCTTATTTTCTTAGTGGTCAGCCTTTTAGTGGTTAATTATAAAATTCAAACAAGGAAATCATATAAATAAAAATTTATGTGATCATAATAAAGGACCAAGCACTAAACATCTACTATCATCACCTAAGGTTACATCCAAAGGCCATTACAAGAGCATCAAATCATCCCTCTAGCATCCAAACAAGGTACAAGGGACTTCATTTTTTTTGTGTACACTTCATAGGAGGGGAAGTTAATTTTTCCATGCACACATCTATCTACATTTTCTACATCTAGATATTGCTTGCTATCAAGTGCAACTTACACAAGATCCACCTAGGGCATGATTCTACACACACACACATAGAACTACATGGAGTCTGAAATGTAGTGCAACACTCGGATCTTGAGTTCTCTTAGTCAAGCGACCGTAATGATCAATCCAAATCCCCATTTGCATATTTTTATTTTTAGGATTTGATGTGTTTTGGGGTTTTACATGTGCTCTTTATTCTTGCATGTTTCAGGTGAACTCGATGATCCTCTAACAAAGTACAAGTGATTAAAGGTAACATCTAGTGAACACTGCGACCCCTGTGAAACCGAGTTTCCAAGGTTATGAGAAGTCACAAGCACCCAAAGGTGCCCTAGTTCGGAATCTCCAGCATTCACATAATTTTATGGTCTCGGTTACAACACTCTTCTTTCTTATTTCGTCAGTTTTCCAGCTCGACAAAACATTAGATTTATTATGAATCAGCTAAGTATCTTACCCTCTCTCTTGCAACTAGGGTTTCATATTTTTATAGCTTACTTATTTGTGTCAAATATGTATTTTATTTCTTATCTATTGCATTGTGACTTTGTAATTAGGGTTTTACAAATTTCAATAATTTTTTAAATCACACAAATGAATCTTTTAGTGATGTTGTTATGAGGGGAACAAAAGCACCATTTGTTTCCATCTTCCTCACCTTCTTTGACATATTTGTAGTGGCATGGGTGGCTATACTTGATTGTATGATACCTTGCCTTGTACTTTCCCTACCCTTCCCTACCCAACTCATCTCACGAGGAAGGTTTTATTTTTTTCACAACTTTCTTAAACATAAATTGAGGTAGGGGTTACAAGACACATCCTTGGGCATGCCACCAATTGGCCAAGGAATGCTCCAGTACACTCATATTGGTTTTCAAATGGAAGTTCATAATAATATTTTCCAAGAATCTCTATTTTTCTCATACCCAATATATGGTTGAGATTTTCTTGGTTTGTGATAGGTTCAATACTAAACAAGCTTGAAAATTTCTCCCCTTCACTTGTGTTTAAAATTAGTAAGACTATCTTGATAGTCATTATGAGTACCACATAGAATAAAATGTCCCTTCAATTTATGTGGCATGTTGTGCATGTCGAGGAGTAAAGGTGGTTATAATAATAGAAAAGTAGTTAAAGCGAAGCATCTCGTATCCCAAGATGGACAACGATAAAATGGTGACCAAATAGAACTGAAGCTTGCATGGCATTACCAAGTTTAAAGTTTCACCAACAAATATTTTAATTTATTTTCAAAAACATAGAGATATTGAAATTTGAGTTGGAATATCTGTGTGTACTACGTAGTATTCTACTTGTGTGTTCTCACATAATAACTCCCAGAGTTATATAATTTCCTTCTATTTGCATAGGAAAAGGTCTCGAACATATAAGCACAAGTGAGTTTTTGATAGCTTGACTAGGCCTTGAATTTAAAAATAATCAATCATAAATTAAAAAATTTTGACAGCCCGTTCTTTATGCACCTATAAAATAAATTTTTAAAAATTATAATAAAAGAGTAATATTTATCTAAACAACACGTGATATTTTATCTTATAAATGTATATATTAACTAAAAGGATATTAGAAAATTTAATTGTAATATACGAGTCTAAAACAAGAAAAATATGCTACATCCTATCAAATTTTAGGCTTAGACTTGAAGGATCTCACAAATCTTATAATATTCACCCATTGATGTGAGTAACATCAAAGTATAGAGCTTCCTATCACGTGCATAAATTAGATAAGATCTTAGTGCATCCTCAATCTCTTTTTGATGAAATATTCGATATTACTTAATAAAATATTACAGCCTATCCACAAAAAATATGGGTGGTAAAGGGCACACCCCATGATCAAACTAGCCGACGGCTAGGAGACTAATGTATCAGGCCCAAGGGGCAATAAAAACATAGCAACAATTCCAGAAAATAAAAGGAAAACAAACTAGGCCATTGTAACAAACATAGAGGCAGGGGGTGGTGGAGGCCCTTTATCCTCCATGTTACTACCAAGAAGATCGTTATAATATTGAAGGCGGCCATCCAAGCAACATCTTTGTCTTTATCATCCTCTTGATTAGGAGAAATGGCAAGAGCCAACCGGGGGACTTTTCCAAAATCCCACCCATCCCCTTTGCACAGGAGGCGGGAGTGGTGGTGGGAGCCCCAACCACTATGTTGCATGGAATGATGCGGGGACCCCCAACCACCGTGGTTGACAGGGCTCCGTCGATGCTTAGGTTTTCACCTAGGAGAGTGATGACGATGAGCATGGTCAATCGACCAGCCCCGGCCATGACATCCTCTTGAACGAACACTCCCAAAAGGGGAGGTAGGGGGTTCCCATGCCACAATGCAAGGAGCATTGGCCCAATGATCCAGAAGGGTCTAAAGGTGCCGCACTTCTAGCTCCACTTTCTTGGGCTGGTCCTAGATCTGTAAGAACACATTCAAGATAAGCATGGCCTTATCATAATGTGAAAGAATGCAAGAAACTACGAAATTAGCAAAAACAATGAATTGCGTTCTTTCCATATAAAAAAAGGATCTCCACTCTGAAATTATGCCACACTTGTGCAAAAGCATGGGAATGGAAATAGAATCCCCTAGCAAAGCATGTTGCCAAATAAAGGGAGCTGGTCTAAACGGATGAAAGAAATCATGGATCCAGGCCCAAATAGCTTGAGCTTTTGGTCGATACAGGAACAGATGCATGAGTGTCTCAATATGCCCACAAAAAGGGCAAAGCCAAGGGGCAATCCCGTAATGATCTAAATTTTTCCCAAGAGGAGTACTTGAAAAAGAAGGCACCAAGAAAAACAGGCCAACTTGGGTGAAGGATGGCTTTCCAAATTGTATGAAATATAGCTTCCTAGGAGGACCATCCAGAATTAATGGACCATCGAAGTTAAGCAAGGCCACCATTAGCATCTTGGGGGTGAGCAGAGCATAACCTTTTCCTTGGGAGTAATTTAAGAAAGGGGTATCTGGAAACCATTTCCAATCCTTCCACCAAGGCCTGAGAGAGACAACACCAACTTTTTGAAGCATCTCAGTAGGAATGGAATCAAGAACTTCCTGATAAGACTCTCTGTCGGTTGAAGCAAGCCAAAACTTGGCTTTAGCTTGAGGCCAAGTGAGAAGCGATCTGACCGCTGTAAAGATGTCTTTAAGAGTGCACAAGCCTCGATGATATAACTTAAGAGCATGAACCCAGGGCACTTGGGAAAGTGGCACATCATGAAAATTGATGAGAGGAGACCACCAGATGTTGTGGTCATTAATGGAAAGCCCATTTCGGAAACCATCCCCTTCCCAGATTAAAAAGGGTTTGAGAAATTCCCAAGCTTTCCATATGCTTTTGACAACAAAGGTGCCCACAATCTTAACCGGGGCTTTGAGAATGAGTAGACTATGAAAATCCAGCCCTTGCCAAGTTTTGCGCCCTTGAGGGGAGCCTTGACAAATACAGTTGCGAATCAACACTTTCCAAGCTTCGTTTCCAGTGTAGGCCCGAATGATCCACTTGGCTGCTAGCGCAGTCCCCTGGTAGCCAATGTCAGTCATACCAAGACCGCTAGAATCCCTAGGGAGGAAAAAATACTCCCAGGAAACTCTGTGAAAGCCTTTGCCAAGATCCGAGCTATCCCAAAGGAAATATCTAAGAATTTTTTCCAATTTCTTGTAAGAATTTTTAGGTGGCACCCAACATGAAGAATAATAAACATGTGTGGCAGCCAATATCTTGGAGAAAATCTGAAATTTTCTGCCAGTGAAAGGGGTTTAGTAATCCAAGTACTCCAACTTGCGAGAGACCCTGTCAATAAAATACTACCAAATTTGACTGGGAGCAAAGCATCAAAAGAAAAGGGGATACCCAGAAATTTAAAAATTTCTCCATGTTGGATGTATTTCCAGTCATAATGATTAAGCCAACTAGGCTTGGGGAGAAAATATTGCTGAAGCACTGGGTCTTTCTCCATTAGATACTGGAACTTGAAGCTAAACAATATGTGTCCAAACATTACATGACATTGTTGATATTTTCTTCTTCCTTCGGAGTGTGAGGAAGGAATCATCTACAAAATGCCCATTGACAAGCTGAAGGGGAGTCGGGGAAGGGAGTTGAATTCCTCTCACAAGCCCTTGATCCCGAGCATGGGCAAGGAGAAACCCAAAACCTTTAGCGGAAAGCACATAAAGAGAAGGTGCTAAAGGAAAACCTTGCCTAATAGAGTGGAAAAGCCCAAACTGCTTAGAAGTATGACCATTTACAAATAGAGAGGTAGTGGCATCACGTAAAACATATTTTTGACAGAGGTAATGAAAACCGAACCGAAGCCCAGTGCTTCAAGCATCGCCAGAATGAAATGCCATTCAATCCTGTCATAAAATTTTTCAAAGTCAATTTTGACAAACATGGCTAGCTTTTTAGAGGTTCTTGCCCACTCCATACCTTCCCAGACAACCAAAATATTATCAGAATGTACACTTTCTGTATGAAACCGATCTGCTTAGGGTGCAGCGATAACAAGCAAGATGGGCCAAAGTCAAAGAGCTAAAGCCTTATCTATGATCTTTTATGGGACATTGAGCAAGGTAATCAGCCACCAATTGTAGATGAGCTCGGGTCTCATACTTTAGGGATGAAATTTATGTGACCTGAGTGGAGAGCCTCGAGGTAGACTTGCAGCAGATCCCAACCAACCATGTCCCAAAGGGCTTTGTAAAACTCGCAAGGAAAACCATCCATTCTAGGAGCTTTATCATTGGCCATGAGGGAAACAACTTCATATAAGTCCTCTAGAGTAAGCAATCTGTCATAAAAAACTCTGTGTGCTAGTGAAAGTTTGCAAGGAACTACCAAGAGGCATTCGGTGAGCGTGAATTTTCACTCAGGAGACTCCTCTTGCGCTTTGAAAACCTGAACATAGTGCCTAACAAAGGCTTGGACCATCTAAGGAGTGTCTGTAATCGAACACCAACATCAACAATAGCAGAAATTTTCTAGTTCATGTGCTTGGCTTTGAGCCGCTGGTAAAACTCTTTGGTGTTATGGTCTCCAATTTTAAGCCAGTGTAGCTGAGCTTTGATCTGGGCACCCGAGCTATGTAATCATCAGCAATGTAGTTTTTTTCACAATTACCTCCTTTCAAAGTTACCCCCTAAGTATGTTTTTTCATCTACACATCACACCCCCTTATCCCCTTCACCGGTTCATAAAAAGGACATGTTGTCCATACGTCGCTCAATATCTTTTTCAATATAGTTCTTGACCAATACGTAGCATGCAGACTCTCCTAACACATAAGAGAGTTACCAATATACACATAAGATACCATAAGAAAACATAGCATACCCACTTATGCCATGATGCATCATCATAATCATGTGAACCCTCTTTTATGATTTCTTGGATGATTGTGTAGTATATTTCTTGTAGGCTTGATCGCACGGCAGATTATATAGAGTGGTACTCTACCACCATAGCTAGTTTAGATGTGAGTGATATAGGGTGATGTAAATAATTGATTGTTAATTTGGAAAGTATCCAAATTAGAGAGATTTGAAACCAGAACCATGCCCTCCCAAAGCCACATCCCTGACCATTGTGACGCATTCTCAAACCAAAGCGAGGTGCGGTGGAAAAAGAGCAATGTGAAGAGTTACCAAGAGGCTGGACTAGGTACATTTTTATTTATTTATTTTCAGTAGGAATTTTTGTTATTTCTTTATTTACTCTTGTCCACATTCACCATTTAATGCCATTTGGAAACTAGAGGTATTGTGACGGGAAGAAGAGCTACATTGAAAACAATAAGTGATTCTAGGAGTATGAATAAAGAACATGAACCAATAAATCAAACCAGATGTGTTATTTACTTATAAACAATGTGTTTGTGATTTTGTTTTAAAAAACTCCATTGATCTTATGCCATCATTCACCTTCCATTTCCTCTTCCAATGTTTGTCCCCCGCCTCTAGAAACAAGGCCCATTTTCAAAAAAACTCTTAAAAAAAAAAATAAAGAGCTCAAACATTGGGGAGGAAGTGGCTCAAAACCATAAATCTCTTCACACTATAATGTATGGAAGGAATTATTTCATCCACCAAAAAAAAGGTGGTTTCAACGTTCCCTACATATACATCTATGATCTCTCTTCTCCATCTCTCAAAGATCTATTATTACATATAGGTAGGTATTACACATTATGATGCCTACCACCACCCTTAATGAGACACCACTATATGACCCAACACATACCTCTCTTTACACACTACCTTATGTGTTTAATATTTGTCCTCTATATTCAAAATTACATGCAATAATTATGAACATAAAAGATCTAGAAATTTAAGTTGTTTTCAATCACTCAATTTTAAAATAGTTTTCACTCCATGTAAAATAAAAAATTCGTTAATGATCATCTCGAAGCCATGTTGTCCAAAGGTATTATCCTTTTGACCACCCTTAATCATGATCAATATGAGTGCATTGTACAATAGCTTCAAAGTAACAACGCAACCACATAACAAATGAAAGAGAAGGATTCCAATCCATATTCCTTCTTCTTGATTAAATAGTGTATGATATATAATGTATGAACTCGCCATGATAGATCATGTATTTGTAGAAACTAATTTTTGGTATCGTTACCCCTCACCCCATGTTCTCTCTCTATCATATTTTTCATACATACTTCTCTTCCCTTTCGAATTTCCCTCTTCTCTCCTAAATTCAATCTATCCCACCTATCATTATTAATTCATCTATTATTATTCATTCCTAAACATGTTTAGTTAATTCTAAACTCCCATTTAATTTATTTCCTCCTTTTAAATCCTCCATTTTATCCTTTCTCGAGCTAGCATTAAATGTTTTCACCTCTCTATGGCCTTTATTTAATATTTTCTACCATCCACTTACTTAATTACTCATTCTATGCAACCCTATTTCGTTTTATCTCTCCAAACCATAATATTACATTAATTGGGATCTTTGTCTCAAGCTCATCACCTTCCCACCATTTAAATAGAAGGATCCCGCGATCGATGTTGAAACATCTGGGTCGTTGTCGAACCTATAAAGTTGCCTCTACCTATCCTTTTCTCAGGATGCAATTTTGGAGTCTTCAAGATTTCTTGCGATCTTTCTTTCATTTGTCAATTTCTTCATAGTTTTTACAATCATTTTGAATCCTTTTTGGAGATCTTGTGAACATCTTTGGGAGATTTTAATACTTCTTTATCATTGCATGTTTTTGGCCTTCTTTTTGTAATCATCATCATTAGATTTTGTGCATTTTCATATGTCATCGGGAGCTCTCTTCTTCATTCTTTCCCAGGCCTTCATTTCTTGTTTGTAGGTCTCCATTACAACCCATCCATTTTTTCCAAGTTAAGATCAGTCCCGGTCTCCATCAACCCCTGTGTGGTTTCTATCCACCCAACCTTCTTTCCATTAGTTTCTCTATCATTCAAATCCTCGGCCATCATAATTCTATTTTTTCATCCATCCAAAGCATCTAGATCTTGTCACTCTACCTCTATCATCTCAAACCCATTATGTCCCTCCCGGTTGCCACCAAATTAGTTACGGCACCATCAACCGGGTCTATCTTTATTACATTCATCCTTAGTTTCCATAATTTTATTTCATCTTTTCTATTAAATATTGTTCGAGGATCATCTACATGTTCTTGTCTACCATCGCAGGTGCATCATCACTCCAAATATGCCTCCAAAGCATTTAGATATGTATTTTACATCATTGTTCCAGTTGGTCCACCTCAATTGCCATCAAATGGCCCTCTCTGACCTTAGGTCACCTTCAACCCATCTAGGTTTGATTTACTTTTTGTCCATTTATATTAGATCTATATCTTCTATCTCTATCTAGTATTTGAGTTTTTGTTTTAATTCTTATTTCGCTACATAAAATTTATCAATATTTGATTTTATCCTATCTTTATAAAAATTATGGTTGACATCCATCCTCAAAATTTTTCACTTCTCATGGTGGCATTGTCAAGAAACCCTCCCATCCTATCTACTAATCCAATCTTTTTTTGTTGAGTTCTATTGACTTGCGCAGGTTACTTATCTCACTTTGTGAAGAAGGATCCATCATTTTGTGCCCTTATATAGGCATCCCATCTCGAGGTACCATAAAAACATGCATATTTGGAGTTACTCATTTTATTTAGTAATGTTTCACTAATCTAAATAGGAACAAGGTAATTTGGTCAACATTGGCATGCCTGTGGGACACACCCTCTCTCGGTGAGTATTTTTTTCTTTCATTTTCTTTTTCTTCTATCCATCTACTAACCTCGTGAGAAGGAGCATTGATTTCTTCCTTGAGTGTGTTGGATCGTGTTGTTTGGATTGGATTTTTCTTACTTGCTTAAAAATTAAAAATTTAGATAAAAAGGAAAAGTGTTATCCAAGTATTCCTTGTTTTTATTCCCCATCTCTTTATTTTATCACATTGCATCACTTGTTTGTTACTTTCATCGAATCTACAAATTTCGTTTTGGATTTAAAAATAAACCTTTTATTATTGCTTGGAAATCTAGTTTAACTAAGGGTTTTAACACTTTACATACACTTCATCACACACATCTAAACACACAAATCAATTTACACATCTCAAACACTTCCTCCCAGGTGGAACTATTGGGATTTCATCACCCAATAGGAAATTCACCGTGGTGTTTTGGCCGCGTTATAATTTTTGTATATTGGTATATTGGCTAAGTATGTGACTCCCTTATCGTTATAGGACCGTTAAGTGAGGGGTAGGCCCCAATACCAAGCCCGTACCAGTATACATCATAGATTCGTACCTCATGTACCTTTGGTTATATCAAGGACTCCAACCAAAACTACCTGAAACCATCCATAGATTGTCATTTCTAGGCTCCCTTCAATCCCATTTTTCATTTCTTTTCACATCTCTAATAATCAAGATAATCAAAAAAAAATTCTTGACTTGTTTTCTTTAATTAAAAATCAACATAGTTTTCTTGTTTGTTCATGCCGCAGTTATCATAAGATCCCAAGAAAAAAATGGAACAAAACATGTCATCTACCAACATTCCTATTTCTACTACCACTTCCTTTCAACAAAGTTCTACACTTTCTATCCTTACCTCCATTCCTTTGGTCATCCCTTCCATGGTTATTCAACCCATCATTTCTATTCCTCCTCTTCAAGAGGTTCCATTGATTCAAGTGAACACTCATGTCAAAACAAATCCTTTTCTTTATCATCACTCCATTCCATCTATACCAGCAACACCCCCTTCTACCACCTCTATCAATGTTTATGGGCCTCCTCTCATTCCTCGTGGACGTCAAAGTTCCAAGATCTTATCAATGGAAATCTGGTTTCTCTTTATGAATATATCCTTTCTAAGACCAAAAATCTCCCCATCAATGGACCTACCTTGTAACAATATTTGCTTACCATTCCCATCCTAGATCTACACAAGTCCTCACATCACAACTTGTCGTCTTCTTTCCTAGAGCTATGAATGAACTTTCCTCACCCAACATGAGCTTGATCCTAATCAACCTTCTTCTTTAATCCCTCAAAATCATCAAACCACTCAATTGGTGGTCCCCATCCCCCTAACTTGCCTCGTGTCAATACTACTATCACTTCTTCTATCCCCATTACCTCATCATCTACTACAGTCACTTGCGCCCCCATTCAATCATCTCAAGAATCACACTTGCTTCCTCCCATATCGAACAACATAATTCAACATTTCCTCTTATCTCCACTTCCCATATCCATGCCAATGTGATCACTTCACATCCCCATCCATCTGAATCAATGCAAACCCATCAACCACCTCTTTGAGGTTCTTATCACTACATGCTTCCCACTCAAAAAACTCAAGTATCTCAACCACCCATCACTTATATCCCAACTCATCCCATAGTAAACCAATAAAACATCCCCATCTCTCAAAAAATCACTCAATCTAACCAATATTACCACATTTCCATTCCACACAACCTTCATCATAACTCATTCAATCACAACCCCTTAATTACATCCCCCCTTATAGTAAGCGCTTCCATAGACACCCAAACATCTTCAAACATATCAAACTTATCAACAAAACAACCCACCCACCTCTTATGCATCACAATATCATCCTTCAACTTCACAACCCCATCCATCCAATGATCCCATGCAAGTACTATTGAGTAGAATGGCTAATCTTGAATTCGCTACCTTAGGGGTCAAAACCACATTCTCATATGATCAAATATGTGACGAACCGGTCAATACATCCATCCCTATAAATCCTTCTCCTCCTCACTAGGAATGTAATGTTGTTTTGTGTTGATATTTGTACTTACTTCTTTGTAAATAGTTGGCAAACATTGACATGTGATTGTGTTATGAGTTATTGTGCTCTTTTGAACTATTTAATCATGTTTGTTGGAATGATATCAAGTGCTTATAAGATTTTGTTAATCATTCTTATGGCAGTGTTCATACTTGTGTTGTTGATCTTAAAGTACTTACTTAACTGGTTTTGAAAGGAAATTAGTGATTTCATCTTGTGGAAAGTGTAAATCAAGTTCTTGGAATAGTTAAGCAATCAGGTAATCTGGTAAGCTATTTAAGGTCTTGATATAATTGCTACTTATACGACTATTGTATCGATATTGGATGTAGGATAACACCTTGGATCAATTGCAGTGATCCAAGGTATTCTCCTAAATCGATATGTTATTATGATTATAAGTTGTAAGGCTACTTTACTTCTTGATGATTTCTGGAATTGCAATTTTATATGCTCAGATCATGTGCAATATGAATCTAATTTAATTATCGAGTTACACTACTAAATTGAAGGCATGAAATTCTTAAAGAAAGTCTGATTCGTTCTTGATAAACTACTTAGTGACCTTGAGAAGGGTAGTATGCAATAAGGTCTTCATTTTTTTCATTGTTATTAGGTAACCTAATCTAACCTATGTTAAGGCGATGTTTAAACTCCTAAGTGACTCTATGTACATTTGATTAAATGTTGAAAAACTAACCTAAGGATGATATAGGTATGTTGATTTAAATAAATCCTAACCTATCTAAGGGATCTTATGACCTAACCCTAACGACTTAACTATGGTTAGCATTTATGAAAGGGGTTAGTGGAATGGTTAAGTGAATTGGGTGCCATCCCATACTCGTACTTGGTAAATTAAATAGTTTTAATTGATGGCCACCATCACCCTCTGGTAGAATATCAAGTCAGACTTGGCCATACACACTAAGTTCATGGTTAATGGTATAGTGAAGGCTGGGAAAACTATTAGTGTGATTACTAATTTAAAATAGTGAGATGGTGGTTGGTGGGATTCATGGAGGTAACTAACACTCCTACCTTAGAATTAATGTCATTGGGTGACCCAAAAATCACCTTGGGAAAACAACGATGGTTTTTAGAGAAAAGGAAGGAATTAAGTTTCATTATTCATTTGGTCATTCAAGTTCTTTTACTCTGCATGTGAATTTTCTAGTTTTTGAACACATAGTTCATTTTTGGGTAAACATGAAGTTATCAATTGCATGGTGGAGGAAATGGTGGAAAAATTAATGTAATGGCTATTAAACTGGAAAGATAGAGAGAAAAGGGGTTTCTATGGAAGCTATTTCATTTTCTCTGTGGGATTTTTCATGAAATCTTGGAGAAGATTGGAAAGGAATTGTAGGAGCTCTACTAGGCATGATAGGCTTTAACTCTTGATATTTTTTCTCTATTTAATGGCTTCATGAAAATAACTCTGCTCTTATATGAAATCTACTTCTCTAGTTCTAGGTTTTGTATATTTGTTTCTAAATTTGATTATCTATGTGTATCATGAAATATTGCTTCCGAATGTGGTTTTATATTTAATTATTATTGCTTTTGGGTCATGTGTGTTTGATTTATGAAGTGAGTGAAGTTAAAGCAAATTATGGAAATTTTGGGTTGTGTTTCTGTAATCAAATACCTTGATAGTTGCATTTGTGTGTTATTTCGAGTCAATGCATATTTTTTGGTAGATACTTATCCTTCATAGGGTTTAAAACATGTTTTCCATAAGATATTTTATGCCTGGAAGTGGGTGTTGTTGGGAATATGAATCGATAGGTTTTTCTGTTTTTGAGTATTCATTATACTGATTTATTAAGGTAATGAGTGTTTGTGTTTATCTCTACAAATAATCTACCTATTGATCGACCTTGAATAACAAGTTGATTTTCCTAGTATCGAATGTATATTTGGTTGTTATGGTTTAAGTTCAAATGGAACTTCTTGTCGAATCCATACCCTTATTGGGTGTTCAAGTTTTCATTCTTTGATTATCACCTTGGAATTAAACTAGGCTTTGCTTATCTGGTTGTGATAGATCCGTTTGAATTTTATGAGTAGGTTAGGTTAATGATAAAGTATTATCACTTCGTCCTCCATGACTTTAAGTCTCTATAACTTGGAAAATTTGTTCATTGTGAGGATAGGAAGTTGTTTTTGGTTTATTCATTATTTTAAAATAGTTTCAAGTTGTTTTTGTTATGATTTAGCTAACGTTGTTAACCTATTATCAACTTGTGGATTTTGTTAAGTTCATCTAGATGGACTTGGCTGAAATGGGACATTCTTCCTCTCTTGACTGTGGTTTGATAATTTTAAAATCACAACCTCGTTGTGTTTGTTTCTCGATGATGATTCAAGCCGTAGGATTTTTCAAGAATTTAGGAGAATCTAAGTACCTTTATAGTTGACATATTTGTTAAATAATTTAGATAACTCTTAATCGATTCATTGTTGTTATTGGTTGAATTTGGAAATGAAGTGGATTTATTATGGTTTAGCTTTAAAACTTTCTTCATGTCATGTGTATGGCAGAACTCCTATCTCTCTTTTAGTTTTGTTGTTTCAATTAAGATATTGATCTTAATCTTGAAATGTCATAAAGTATTTGTTTAACTTTTATAAACTGGATAGGAGCTCAATTTGAGCCTTAACCTGAGATCGATGTTGATCATCAATAAATGATTATTCATGTCTTGTTTAATATTAAAATACTATGAAGCATATTTCTTAGTGCTAGAGGGTCTTTGATTGGAGTAACAAATTGAGGGAATGCCTTTTAAGGTTCAGATAACCTTTCAAAGTGTGAATGTTTGTGTAGTCACTTAGTCACTTATACTAATTTTGTTCAAATAGAATGGTGGCTTCATAACTTAAGTTATGAGATGATTGTTCGATCATAATATGTTTCTCAGGTTGATGATATAGTTGAGTGTATTTGATTCTATATCATCTATGGTTTCTTGGTTCATATTTGTTTTCTATGTAGACTAATGAAGTATAAAATTATACCTCTTTTTGATCAAGTTTTGGTTTGTAATGACCCTTACTTGAATGTTGAGTTATATTATGAGTAACTTATGAAAAAGTAACTCATTATGTTGTGTAAGTATGGATTATACTTGACTGCCATGATGAGTTAAGGATTATATCTTATCATATTTTCATACAAGTTATTATTTAATATATATAACCTATAAGATTATTTGAATAAGCTATTACTTGTAAAGGTATTTCTTGAATGAAGTATAATAAATTGTTGATTAAGTTATGTTATTTAAACTTCATTAAACTAGATATAAAACTACAGATTATATAAGTATGGGCTTATACGACTATAATATTATTATACTAGTACTTACATTATTTGATTGATTGTGATCAATTGCATTTTATTGGGTTACTTATGTGTGTCTTAAATTAATATTGATTAGAATTACTTGAATGAATTGCTTAAGTTATCTTATATTCTTTAGATGGTTTCATTTATGATGTCCTTATAGCATGATCAAAAGAGTTTTGTATTTTCTTTCAAACCTTAGAATAATTTCATTTAAAATTAGTGTTCCTTTTATGAAATTATTAGTTAGAGCATACTTTTAAAGATTTAGTTCTTATCATGCTTAGTTCGTATGAACTGATAGATGCTAACAATCTTGCAGATGGACTTCGTGAAAGATGAAAGAAGGAAGACGTATAAATGTTGCATTTGTTTCATTGATTGAAGATATTTGATTTGAATAAATGATTATTGTATTCATTTCTTGATGTACTTCTGATTCAGAAATAAGAAAGGCCTATGGCCATTTATTGTAATTGTTCTAGAAAAAAATTTGTTGAATTAATTGTTTGAAACATGATTGTTGATATTGAATTTGGAATGAAATAAAGATGGTTTACTTTATTTACATTGTTTAAATGGAAGTGACTAGTTGTAAAGTATTGAACTTAGTTGAGAATTCATTTATATAAGTGAGGCAGATTGTATTTATTGCCATTATTATACTAAACATATGTTTCTATTGAAGTACTACATGCTTTATAGTGATTGAATATCATTATGAGATAAATGAAAAGTGATTAAATACCTAAGTAACTTAGGTAGTATGACAAATATATGACTGTTAGACTAAGTCCATTAGCTTGAATGGAATTAAGTTGTACTTATATGATTTGGAATGGTTTATGAGGATTGATCCTTAAATATAAATATAATTTTTAAGTTACTTTAAAATAATTGTGATAAATAGTGATTATAATGAAGTTATGAATAAGGGGATACTTATTGGATATAACTAAATTATAAGTAAAGGTCAATTAATGGTATAAAGATGTTATGTTTATGATTGATGTGTTTTGGGTTGTATTTGATAGGTTATGTTACTTTGTAAAAGTATGAAAACATACCTAAACATAATAGTTACAAATAGTTAAATTATTCCTAAGATATTTTTGTGAAAATGATAATGTATTAATGATGTCCTACATTAAATAAAAATGAAATGGGAACATGAAACTTATCTGAATTAACAGGAAATGTATGCTTAAATGATCAAGCATAATGCAAACTTAAATCTGCAATCCTGCACTTAAGTGAATAAAACATTGTGATCCTTAAAAAAGGATTATTTTTTGAACCCTAGTTAATCCTTAGGCACGACACCTAACGATGAGAATAATAAAGGGTGGGATTAACAAGATGTGAATTAATTAAATTAATGAAATTGTTAAGATACGATGTTTCTTTTAGTGGAACTTGATGGACTATCACAACATAGTCATTGTTGCACAATACCCATTTAATGATGTGAGTCATTAATTGGTTATTGTGGAGCAACCACTATGGTGTGATTATCCTCCTAGATTATTTAAGTATAGCTATCGTAAAATTTTGATCCATATCATTTTTAAACACTAATGAGTGTTAGTATGTGGCCTAGTGCCGATGTCATCTTATGATGACTATGGGTAATGAAGTGGATCTGAAGTGATGCAAGTCGATTCAAATGCGCTTGATTTCCCATAGTCTTCTTAAGTAGATTATCAACACTAGTCTATATGAGCTATCCCTACTTAGTATATAACATGGACATGGAAGTTATTGATGTAAGTCAAGGTAGTCTAATCTAGATAATAGTTTTGAGTGTGGTGAAATACATATTCCTTTAACGAGTATGTCATCTAGGAATAAAATAATGGCATACATGTCTTATAACTTTGGCCAAAGTATCACAAGTTGTTGATTGTGTTGTCTTGATTTCACCTGGACTAAAGATGTGTGATATTAGATGGGTATCTATAATCAGATACCTAGATAGGCTCTTTAGATATTTACACTTGATTGACCCTTAATGGAATAAGGGAAACACAAGTATACTAAGTATACACTTTGATATAAATAAACATGAGAGATCATGACAACTGCATATGGTTTATTGTTGATGTGATGGATTAGCTAAATGAATGTTTGTTCTAAATTATGTGAATTTAGAATAGTGAACATTATGATAAAAAAAATCCCCTTGTTATTAAAGTCATAAAATGATTATGTTATAGTTTGTTATCGGATTGAAGGTTGTAGCTCTTGGACCTATTTGATTCCATCAATAATAAAAATTAATTACTTGTTAACATAAAATAGTTAGAAAAAGGGGACATGTTGCAAATAACCAACCTTGGTGAAGCAACTACATCTCAAAAGTTGGATGAGATCCTTGCTGCTCTACTAGAAACAAGAGATCATCTTGTTATACTTGAACAACAAGTGGCTGGAAATAATGCTGATTTTGAAAGTGAGAAGTCTCAGGGACAACCACATATGGAAAACAATGTACGTTGAAGATTCCAATGTTGGAAAAAATAATAACACTACTAATAATAATGAAAATGCACCCAATCAACCTAAAAATAAGAGGGAAAGGTTAACAGCTGAATTAACAAGTGACATAAAAAGGATAAGTCCATCAAAATTTGACAATACCACCTGGGAGAGTAGTCTCAAGGACACCACATAATGAAAAACAACGTACAAGTTGAATATTCTAATCTTTGGAAATAACAATATCGTTGTTAATAATAATGAAAATATACCCAACTAGCCTAAAAACAAGATGGTAAGGTTAGTATTTGAATAACAAGTGACATAAAAAGGATAAGTCTACTGAAATTTTTCGATACCACCCTAGGAGATGGGGCTGAGAATTGGCTCAATGAGATGGAGAAGTACTTTGCAATAAGGAACTTCTTTGAAGAAACCAAAGTAGTATGGGGAGCTTACCAGCTTTCCCATGAAGCATCTTCATGGTGGGATAACCGTAAGGTTGAAATTAATGTTGATGAAGAAAGCATCACTTGGGATCAATTTAAAGGTTACTTTAGGTAGTCATTTGGTTGCCACAACTCTATTATGACCAGAAAATGTCTGAATTTTAGACATTAACTCAAGGAAACTTATTGTAACTGAGTATTGGGAGAAGTTTACTAAGCTTATCAAGTATGTACCACAGTACCAAATAGATGAAAAGTTCAGGATACATAAATTTATAATGGGGTTGAATCCTATTATAGGCGGAGAGGTGGATGTACACAGTCCATCCACTATGGAAGGAGTTGTAGAAAAGGCCATAAGGCAAGAACATAAATTGAAGGCAATTTCTGTGCATAAAGAAGAGAAATGTAAGAAATTTTCTAACTCTCCTTCACCCTTTACACCTAAAAAGGTTGCATGGAAGAATTTTAGGACTAAAGAATATTTGGGGCTGAAAATAGTAAGAAAACAACAACAAATAAACCTATGTTACAAATAACAGAAATAGTGGGCGAAGAAAAACAACAAAGTGGCCAAAATAGTAATTTTAAAGCTGAGAATAATTTTGAGCCTAGGAAGGGACTTGTTGGGGGATGTTATAATTGTGGAAAGGACCATTACACAAATCAATTCCCTCTAAAGAAAAATGACAGCAACTAGTAGCACAAGATACATGTTGCAGTAGTTGATAAGTAAGCTGAAAAGCAAGCTACATGCCCATAGAAGTACCAGGTAAGTTGTTTGGCATACTGTAACTATAATTTTTGATACTGGTGCTACAGAATGCTTTATTTCTAGTAAATTAGCTTCAAAATTAAAAAAGAAAAGCTGGAATTATGGAAAAATCATGGACTATCCATTATGGGAACAATGTTGTCCACACAGTTGATAAATGTCTTTTTGGCATAGACCTTAGAATTACCAAGATTTACAACAAAAGTAGACCTTTATGTTGCACCTTTAGGGTCTTATGACATCATAATTGGTGTGAATTGGCTTGCTTGATCATAAGGCACATGTGGATTGTTATGGAAAAAAAAAATGTCTTGACGATCATGAAAACAACATACATTCAAGGTGTAAAAAGAGATATTACTTAGTTAGAGAAATATCAGCCATGCAACTTAAAAAGGCCAAAAACAAAGGTTACATGTTATATGTAGTAAAAATATTGAATCAAAGTAGAAGAAGGTAGTGATTTTATGGAAAAATATCCATTTTTATGAGAGTACAATGATGTGTTTCTAGAAGAACTACCGGTCTTCCGCTGAAACGAGAGTTTGACTTCACAATTGAAATCAAACCTGGAACTGAACCTATTTCAAAGCACCATACCATATGAATACAACAAAGTTAGTTGAACTAAAGGCATAGTTACATGAAATTTTTTCTAAGGGGTTAATAATACCAAGTGTCTCACCTTGGGGAGCACCAGTGATATTTGTAAAAAGAAAGATGGAACACTTAGACTTTGTATTGACTACAGAATGTTAAACAAAGAAATAATCAAGAATAGATACCCTCTTCCTAGAATTGATGATTTATTTGATCAGATGCATGGTGCATCAGTTTATTCTAAGATAGATCGTGATCTGGGTACCATCAGTTGAGAATCAAAGATGAAGATATACATAAAACAACCTTTAGAACAAGGTATGGGCACTATGAATTCATTGTTTTACCTTTCGGTTTAACAAATGCACCTGTAGCTTTCATGAATTTGATGAATAATATTTTTCAAGAATACTTGGACAAGTTTGTGCTTGTATTCTTGGATGATATTCTTATCTATTCAAAAAGTGTGGAGGAGCACAATGAACATTTAAGGATTGTACTTGAAATTTTAAGGAAAAGAAAACTGTTTGGAAAGTTGTCAAAATGTTTCTTTTATGAAACAAAAGTACATTACTTAGGACATGTGATAAGAAAGGATGGAATCTCTATTGATCCATCAAATATTGCAGCCATAATTGAATGGCTAACACCTAAGAATGTTCATGAAGTTAGAAGCTTCATGGGGCTTGTCAAATACTATAGAAAATTTGTAAAAGACTTATCAAAGGTTGTTGCCCCAATTACTTCACTACAAAAGAAAGATAAAAAGTTTATTTGGAATGATAAATGTGAGGCATCATTTAAAAAATTAAAAGAAAAGCTAACTACAACACCTATTTTGATTTTTCGGATCCTAACAGAAGCTTTACAGTTGTCATAGATGCTTTAGAGAAGGATTAGGGGGAATATTACTGCAAAATGATCATGTAATAGCATATGAAAGTAGAAATCTCAAGTTACACGAGCTGAAATATGCTCCCCATGACCTAGAGCTTGCTTCCATAGTACATGCACTGCAAGTTTGGAGACATTATCTCTTAGGGAAGCCCTTTGAGTTAAAAATAGACCACCTTGGGCTGAAATATATCTTCACTCAAAGCCTAATCTTAATGCAAGGAAGTGAAGATGGTTAGATTTTTGTCTAGTATGAATTTGATATCAGTTACATCAAAGGTAAAGAGAACAAAGTGGTAGATGTGCTAAGTCGTAGGAAACATATTTTGCACTTATAACCTTGAGAACTCAATTCAAAGATGAGGTAAAGAAAGCAATGTTAACTGATCCATTTTATCAACAAGTAAAAACAGCACTTGCTATAGATTCTAATGATGTAAGATACAAAGGATTCCGAATCGATGGTGAAGGAATCCTAAGGTATGAAAATTAGGTGTATGTACCCTTAGAAAATGAGTTAAGGAAGAAAGTGATGACTGAATTTCATAGTGCACCTTACTCTGGACATCCGGAGTGACAAAAATGTTTGCTGATGTAAAACAACAATATTTTTGGAAAGGGATGAAGAAAATATATACTTGATTATGTGTCACATTGCTTAGAATGTCAACGTGTTAAGGTTGAACATATGCACCCAAATTGGTTTATTGTACCCTCATAACATACCACAAGTATAAATGACAAGTAATAAGTATGGATTTTGTTCAAGGGATTACCTATGTCTAAAAATAAACATGATGTTATTTTGGTTGTGGTTGAAAAATTAACAAAAGTAGCTCATTTCATTGTTGGTAATTTGAAGGATGATTCACCTATTCTTGCAAAAAGATTTGTTCATGAAATTTTCAGATTGCATGGTGTACTTGAGTTAATTATATCTGATAGAGATCAAGAATGACTTCTCATTTTTGGAAAACTCTAAATGCAACCTTAGGAACGAAATTGAACTTTAGCTCCGGATGTACCATCTAGAAATGGATGGGAAGACCAAAAGAGTTAATCAGGTAATGGAAGACATGCTTAGGATGTATTGTATGGATTAACAGTACAAATGGGAAGAATACCTTCCTTTGGTTGAATTTGCATACAATAACATATATCATTCCTCTCTAAAAATGGCACCTTTTGAAGCATTATATGGATGAAAGTGCAAAACCCTATTAGCTGGGATAACATAGAAGATAGAGAGGTAATTGGACCTAAAATGCTTATTGAAATGGAACAACAAGTAAAATTAATGTGAGCGATTAAAGGAAGTTGTTGATAGGTAGAAAATCTATGCAGACCTAAAAAGGGTTGATAGGAAATTTAAACTTGGTGAAAAATTCTTTTTAAGAGTCAAGCCTAAAAATATTTCTATTACTTTTGGCAAGGCAACCAAGTTATCACCTCGATTTGTAGGACCTTTGAAATTGTAGAAGTGGTCAATCTTGTTGCCTATCGCTTAGCATTTGCCTCCCACATTGGCATGGATGCATGATGTTTTTCATATTTCCTTGCTTAAGAAATATGTTTCAGATTTGTCACATGTATTAAATTGGAATTCTTTATAGGTCCAAGACCTAAGGGTAATCGTGGTTGAACCCGTAAGGGTGCTAGAAAATCGCAAGTTGCACTTGTGTAACCAAGAAATAAGTCAATGCAAGGTCCAATGGGACCATTTTAATGAAGAAAGTGCAACTTGGGAGAATATAGAAGACATGAAAACTAATTTTCCACATTTATTTTAGTAGAAAGAATTTTAGTTTTCTATGATACTTGAGATATTTGGTTTAAAAACTATCTTTGATTTTGTTGTTTTTGAGAAAAACACTTTTAATAAGTGCTGGTACAACCATTTTGATGTTGTTATGAACCTCTGAAACTTGAATTTTTACAAGTTATGTTGACTATTTGAGAATTTTATGGTTGAATAAGTTATATTATTACATGTGTTCTTAAAATTGTGTTGAATTAAGTTAATCATGGGATGATGATGCTTTTTAGAGGGGAGGTATGTAATTCCTCTATTGTGTTGATATTTGTACTTTCTTCTTTATAAATAGTTTGGAACATTTGACATGTGATTGTGTTCGAGTTGTTGTGCTCTTTTGAACTATTTAATCATGTTTTTTGGAATGATATCAAGTGCTTATAAGATCTGGTTTATTAATCATTCTTATGGAAATATTCATACTTGTGTTTTTGATCATGAAGTACTTACTTAACTAGTTTTGAAAGGAACTTAGTGATTTCAGCTTGTGGAAAGTGTAAATCAGGTTCTTGGAACAACTGAGCAATCAAGTAATCTGGTAAGCTATTTAAGATCTTGATATAATTTTTACTTTTGAGACTATTGTATCGATATTGGATGTAGGATAACACCTTGGATCAATTGCAATGATCAAGGTATTCTCCTAAATTGATATGTTATTATGACTATAAGTTGTAAGGCTACTTGACTTCTTGATGATTTCTAGAATTACAATTTTATATGCTCAGATCATGTGGACTATGAATCTAATTTAATTGTCGGGTTGTACTACTAAATTGAAGGCATGCAATTGTTAAAGAAAGTTTGGTTCGTTCTTGATAAAATACTTAGTGGCCTTAAGAAGGTTAGTATGCAATAAGGTCTTGGTTGTTTTCATTGTTATTAGGTAACCTAAGCTAACCTATGCTAAGGTGATGTTTAAATTCCTAAGTGACTCTATGTGCATTTGATTAAATGTTGACAACCTAACCTAAGGTTGATATAGGCATGTTGATTTAAATAAATCCTAACCTATCTAAGGGATCCTATGACCTAACCCTAAAGACCTAACTATGGTTAGAATTTATGAAAGGGGTTAGTGGAATGGTTAAGCAAATTGGGTGTCATCCCATACTCATACTTGGTAAATTAAATAGTTTTAATTGATGGCCACCACCACCCTTTGGTAGAATACCAAGTTAGACTTGGCCATGCACGCTAAGTTCGTGGCTAATGGTATAGTGAAGGATTGGAAAATTATTAGTGTGATTACTAATTTAAAATAGTGAGATGGTGGTTGGCGGGATTCATGGAGGTAACTAACAATCCTACCTTGGCATTAATGGCATTGGGTAAACCAAAAACCACCTTGGGAAAACAATGATGGTTTTGGAGAAAAGAAAGGAATTAGGTTTCATTTTTCATTTGGTCATTTGAGTTCTTTTTCTCTACATGTCGATTTTTTATTTTTCAAACTCATAGTTCATTTTTGGATAAACATGGAGTTATCAATTGCATGGTGGAGGAAATAGTGGAAAATTAATGTAATGGCTATTAAACTAGAAATATGGAGAGAAAAGGGGTTTCTATGGAAGCTATTTCATTTTCTCTATGGGATTTTTGTGAAAGCTTGGAGAAGAACTTGGAGAGATTGGAAAGGAATTGCAGGAGCTCTACTAGGCATGATAGGCTCTAACTCTTGAGATATTTTTCTCTATTTAATGGCTTCATGAAAATAACTCTTCTCTTATATGAAATCTAGTTCTTTGGTTCTGGGTTTTGTATATTTGTTTCTAAATTTTATTATCTATGTGTATCATGAAATATTGCTCCTGAATGTGGTTGTATTTCATTATTATTGCTTTTGGGTTATGTGTGTTTGATTGCGAAGTAATAGTTCAAATTATGGAAATGTTGGGTTGTGTTTGTGTAATCGAATACCTTGATAGTTGCATTCACCTACTATTTCGAGGAACTATATCTTTTGTTGGTAGATGTTTATCCTTAACGGGTTTAATGTAAGTTTTACATGAGATATTTTATGCCTAGAAGTGGGTGTTGTTTGGAATACAAATCGATATGTTTTCTATTTTTGATATTATTCATTATACCGACTTGTTAAGGTAATGATTGTTTTTGTTTATTTCTATAAATAGTCTACCTATTTGATCATTTGAATAACAAGTCAATTTTCATAGTATCATCTATATATTTGGTTGTTATAGTTTAAGTTTGAATGGAACTTATTTTTGAATCCATACCCTTACTGGGTGCTCGAGTTTTCATTATTTGATTATCACCTTGGAAATCGAATTGGGATTTTCTTATCTGGTTATGATAGATCCGTTTGAAGTTTCTGAGTAGGTTAGGTTAATGACGAAGTATTATCACTTCATTCTCCATGACTTTAAGTCTCTGCAACTTGGAAAATCCGTTCGTTGATGGGATGGGAAGTTGTGTTTTATTTTATTCATTCTTTTAACATAGTTTCAAGTTATTTTTGTTATGATTTAGCTAACGTTTTTAACTTGTTATCAACCTGTGTATTTCATTAAGTTCATCCATATGGCCTTGGTGGAACTAGATGCATTTTCCTCTCTTGACTGTGGTTTGATAATTTTAAAATGATAACCTTGTTGTATTTGTTCTAGGTGGTGAGTCAATCCATAGGCTTCCTCAGGTCTTTAGGAGAATCCAATACCTTTATGGTTGTCGTATTTGTTAAATGAGTTAGATAACTCTGAATCGATGCATTGTTGTTATTGGTTGAATTTGGAAATGAAGTGGACTGATTATGGTTTGGCTTAAAACTTGTCTTCATGTCTTGGGTATGGCAGAAATCTTGTCTCTCTTTTATTTTTGGTGTTTCAATTAAGATATTGATCTTAATCTTGAAATGTCATAAAGTATTTATTTAACTTTTATAATTGGATAAGATCTCGATTTGAGCCTTAACCAGAGATCGATGTTGATCATGAATAAATGATTTTTCATGTATTGTTTAATATTAAAATACTGTAAATCCTATTTCTTAGTACGAGAGGGTCTTTGATTGGAGTAACAAATTTAGGGAATGTCTTTTAAGGTTCAAATAACCCTTCAAAGTGTGATTTGTTTGCATAGTCACTTAGTCACTTATCTACTTTCGTTCTAATATCAAGCGGTGGCTTCATAACTTAATTTATGATATGATTATTCGATCATAATATGTTTCTCAAGTTGAATATCTAGTTGAGTGTATTTTATTCTATATCATCTATGGTTGCTTGGTTAATCTTTGTTTGCTACGTAGACTAATGAAGTATAAACTTATACCTCTTTTTGATCAAGTTTCGGTTTGTAATGACCCTTACTTGAATTTTGAGTTAAACTATGAGTAACTTATGAAAACATAACTCATTATGTTGTGTAAGTATTGACTATACTTAGTTGTCATGATGAGTTAATAAGTATATCTTATCATATTTTCATACAATATAACTTATAAGATTAGTTGAATAAGTTATTACTTGTAAGGTTATTACTCGAATGAAGTATAATAAATCTGTTGATTAAGTTATGATATTTAAACTTCATTAAACTAGATATAAAACTACAGTTATATAAGTATTAGGGTTCATTTTAAGAGACCTCTTGGAAATCGGAGGTGGAAAATACCTAGCGAATATCCTTGGAATCGGTTTCGTGGGAAGGAAAATTTTTTGGGGGTTGTATGAAAAAATTTCACCTGATTGTCAAGTGGTTGTGTGTGAGAGGCACACCAACAGAGACGCGTGACGGGAGATTTTTTGTGTATTCGGCGTCAAAAATGCATTGACACGCGTCAATGCATTTTTTTGATGCGCGACAGAAAAATCTCCTATCACGCGTCTGTAGCCTCCGACCTCTACTTTCTCATCAAAAAAATCTTCGTGTCGCGCGTTAACAAACTCTTTGTTGTGCATATGTTATGCGTCAATATCTATTGTACCTCCTTGTCACACGTAAACAAATAACCCTCATTGACGTGCATCAATAGACCTCTTTGATGCATGTCAATGAGGTTGTTGACATGCGTCAATGAGGTCTGTTGATGCACGTCAATGCATTTTTTGATGTGCGACAAATCCAAATCTCTTGTCGTAGCGTCTGTAGCCTCTGCCCTCTGCTTTGCGATCGAAAAAATCTCCTTGTCACTCGTCAACAAACTATTTGTCATGCATCTACTTATGCGTCAATATCTGATTATCCTTGTCATGTTATGAAAATATTTCTCCTTGTCATGTGTTAACTATTATGTTAGTGTCGCGCATCAACAAATAACCCCATTGTCGTGTGTTTGCAAACCCTCCTTGTTGTGTATGCATGTACGAGATATATCATATTGTTGACAAATGTGAAGTAGAATTTTTTACAGCGAATAATCTAGGATTATATAGGGGATATGTTTGGGTAGGCAAAGTCGACCCCTAAAAAAATTAAAGTGTAAATTTTAGGTGAACAATGTGTCAATGACCCGCACCATAAAATTCACCTTTTCAAAAATTTCAAAAATGGAATATTTGCCATATTACGAATATTCACCACTAAAATTTTCCCTAATAAGTATGGGCTTATATGATTGTAATATTATTATACTAGTACTTGCATTATTTGATTTATTGTGATCAATTGCATTTTCTTGGGTTACCTATGTGTGTCTTAAATTAATATTGGATTAGAATTACTTGAATGAATTACTTAGTTATCTTATCTTCTTTAAATGGTTTCATTTATGAGGTCCTTGTAGCATGATCAAAAGAGTTGTGTATTTTATTTCTAACCTTAGAATAATTTCACTTAAAAGAAGCATTCCTTTTATTAAATTATTAGTTAGAGCATACTATTATGAAGATTTAGTTCTTATCATGTTCAGTTCGTATAAATCTACAGATGCTAACAATATTACGAGATGAACTTCATGAAAGATGAAAGAACGGAGTATAAAAAGTTATACTTTTTCATTAATTGAAGATAATTGATTTGAATAAATGATTATTGTATTCATTTCTTGGACGTACTTGATTAAGTAAATAAGAAAGGCCTATGGCCCATTTATTGTAATTGTTCGAAAATAAGTTGTTGAATTAATTGTTTGAAACATAATTGTTGATATTGAATTTGGAATGAAATAAATATGGTTTAATTTATTTACATTGTTTAAATGGAAGTGATTGGTTGTAATGTATTGAACTTAGTTGGTAATGCATTTATATAAGTGAGGCAGATTGTATTTATTTCCATTATTATATTAAACATATGTATCATCTATTGAAGTACTACATGATTTATGTGATTGAATATCATTATGATATAAATGAAAAGTGATTAAATACCTAAGTAACTTAGGTAGTAGGACAATTATATGATTGTTAGACTAAGTCCATTAGATTGAATGGAATTAAGATATACTTATATGATTTGGAACGGTCTATTAGGATTGATCCTTAAATATAAATATAATTGTTGAAGTTACTTAAAACAATTGTGATAAATAGTGATTATAATGAAGTTGTGAATAAGGGGATACTTATTGGATATAACTAAATTATAAGTAAAGGGTCAATTAATGGTATAAATATGTTATGCTTATGATTGATGTGTTTTGGTTGCATTTGATAGGTTATGTTACTTTGTAAAAGTATGAAAACATACCTAAACATAATAGTTATGAATAGTTAAACTATTCCTAAGAGATTTTGTGTGAAAATGATAATGTATGAATGTTGTCCTACATTAAATACAACTGAAATAGGAACACGACACTTATCTGAATTAATGGAAAATGTATGCTTAAATGATTAAGCATAATGCAAACTTAAATATGCAATCCTGCACTTAAGTGAATAAAACGTTATGATCCTTACATAAAGGAATATTCATTTCAAACCCTAGTTAATCCTTAGGCACAACACCTAATGATGAGAATAATAAAGGGTGGGATTAACAAGTTGTGAATTAAATAAATTAATGAACTTGTTAAGATATGATTTTGTCTTAGAAAAACTCGACAAACTTGTCACACAACATAGTCAGCATTGCATAGTGCCCATTTAATGATGCAAGTCATTAATTAGTTACTATGGAGCAGCCACTACGGCGTAATTATCATCCTAGCTTATTTAAGTGTATCTATCATAAATTGTGGATCCATATCACTATTAAACACTAATGAGTGTTATCAGTATGGCCTAGTGTCGATGTCATCTTATGATGACTACGGGTAATGAAGTGGATCCGAAGTGACACAAGTTTATTCAAATGCACTTGATTTCCCATAGTCTTCTTAAGAATATTATCAACACTAGTCTATGCAAGCTATCCCTACTTAGTATATAACATGGACATGGAAGTGATTGACATAAGTCAAGGTAGTCTAATCTAGATAATAGTTTTGAGTGTGGTGAAAGACATATTCCTTTGACGAGTATGTCATCTAGGAATAAAAGCATGACATACATGTCTTATAACTTTGGCCAAAGTATTGCAAGTTATTGATTGTGTTGTCTTGATTTCACCTGGACTAAAGATGTATGATATCAGATGGGTATCCATAACAGATACCTAGATAGGCTCTTTAGATATTTACACTTGATTGACCCTTAATGGAATAAGGGAACCACAAGTATACTTAGTATACACTTTGATATAAAGAAACATGAGATATTGGTTTAATACTGAGTCATGACAGGTTTAGACATGCATGCTACCTTATTTCCCATGATCAAGACCTCATAATTCACACATTCCCCATTTCATTAGTCAAACCCACATTGGACTGGT
The DNA here is from genome assembly GCA_018340775.1 of Taxus wallichiana var. yunnanensis. Classification (NCBI taxonomy): domain Eukaryota; kingdom Viridiplantae; phylum Streptophyta; class Pinopsida; order Cupressales; family Taxaceae; genus Taxus; species Taxus wallichiana. Next base: position 194,633,876 of record CM031239.1, read on the forward strand.
ACAATGACTTCCCAAAACATTCACTATTCTCATTTACCTAAGCTTGGTGAAATTATTCCTAGAACATTTCTCAATCAACATTGCGCTTAAGATCACGATCATCAACCTCTATTCAATTAGACAGTATGATGACGGTTCTATCATAGATACCATCATGCGATGGCGTGGCATCATTACCAAATATAATTTTCCCTTCCACATACTGAGCTTATTGAACTCTTCTCACGTTCTTGTGTGAATCATATATCTTCCACTCTTCAAATTCAATCATTTCAAACATTTGAAGAGGCATTTACCATGGCTCACAAACTTGAACTCCATGCCCTTGAGCAAGGCCATCTTAAACTTTGATCAAACAAACCCAAATCTGAATTCACTAAATCCTCCATGCATGGTGAAAAATCCAATAATGTCGCTAATGCCATCATGGTTAAATCTTCTTCCACATCTACTTCTCATATGAAGCCTCCACAACATGCTTCTAGATCACCTCCTAACTATACCCCTCTTGGGGAATCTTATAGTCAATATTTAACAAGTTAATGGTGGTCAATCTCATTTGAATTCCTCCCATTTAACCCTTTGATGAATCATGACCCAAACCAAGCATGGTATCATGAGGAACATTATTGCAAATATCATCAAGTTTGTGGCCATGACATTGAGAAGTGTCTCTCTTTTAAAGATGTCATCTAAAAACTCATAGACTTTGGTGACCTCCAAGTGGATAATCCTAATGCACCACCTAATCAACCTCTTGACGTCTTCAAACAACCCTTTCCTAATCATGCACCCAACAATCAAACTCCACCTCCACATCACAACCACCTAATTCCCATACAATTAATACTATAGATACCAAAATCCAACACCATCACCTATACCCATCACCTCGTCATCCATTGCATCCACCCCTATTTGGACTCTTCCCTTACAAATTTATCAATATCTACACCTATCATATCAACATCAACTATAACTATAACTACGACATCAACATAACCGAGATCATCCACTTCTCCATCCATAACATCACATCCTCATCCATCATATCTAGTCCTTTATCTACAACTACCTCAATGCCTTCATCTCACACATCTACATACTACTCCACATCAAACACATCTACTACTATGACTATACCCACATCAACATCTGAATATATGACCACATCAACACTACCACCTCTTGAATCCTCCACTATGAAAAATACATCTAAATGAACTCTCACTACATCTACAACTCCAATCATCCCGCACATCCACCAATCCTACATCTACACAATCTACAACCCCTTTAGATCTCATCAAGTGCATCATTCAAAAACCACTTCCACCTATAATATCCTCATCTATGACACAATCCACATCATTTGATTTTGTTTCTATAGACCCTCCAGTTGAAATATTCATCATCCCTACCAAAGGTAAATCCTCACAACCAAAGACTAAGAACCTTGGCATGCCCATCCAAAAAATATCTCACACATCCACACAAAAAATTTGGATCTCCTTCTCTCAAGACTAACCCTCCTAAGAAATCTAATGCCACATCATCACTCTTAGGAGCATCTCCATCCATTTTAGGGCCAGACCCTTCATCCAAGATCCCCATTATCAACAAATCCAAGTCAAATCCATCTAATCTTTCTTCCAAATCCAACCTTCCTTCCAAATCATCTACAAAATCTCACCATCAAATCATAATCCAAACCATCTAAGTCACCAATCAAAAAATGAAGACTAAGACACAATCATCTTCTTCTTCTTCAAATGCCCAAGTAGAATCAAAGGCCCTTATAAAGCCTCATCAAAATAAATTATCCCTTCTACCTTCATCCACCATCCTCAAATCCACTCCACCTATGGCCTCTACTTCAAAAACTACCATTGTTCCTACATAGAAATATTTCAATGTTTACTCCAAGCATCGCAATCACTCTTCCACCAATCAAACCTTTCAATCCATGTGGTCCATGACCTTCATGGTTTGATTCTAATCTTATTTTTGCATACCATCATGCACCAAGGACATGACATTGAACATTGTAGAGCCCTCCAAACTATCATTCATAATATTATCAATGAGGATGACCTTCTTATTGAAGGGGACCACATTCCTCCATTGACCAATCAGCTTCTTCATCCCAACCTTCATCCACCAAGACATCTAAATATCCTCATTCATCTAAAACTTATGTTTCATTCCTCCTCCAACTTCAACTTCTCCTAAAGAGGGTCCTCCTCTCTTCATTAATGTTGTTTGGGTCACAACTCATTCTCATCCCCATGAATTCCAACCACCCACTCAATCAAAATCCAAAGTCATTATCACCACTCCTCCTAGTGATTCTACTCCACCCACTTCTTCATCAAAACCTAAGGTGTTCTATCTTAGCTTCCCTCGGCCTACTCTTATTGAACAAAGTATTACAAAAACTTCATCAGCCCTAGTTAAGATGTCACTTTATGAGCTCATCCAAAGCTCTCTAGACCATATAAAAATCTCATTGAAGCTCTCAAATGTATCCCCACTCCTAATGATGAGGCTCAACCCTTTTGCATCTTCTTGTTGGACTCACTCACTTTACTTTTCTTCCATATCCTTTGATAATACTGAAATTCCTGACATCACACCAAAGAACATGACCTTCCCCTCTTCATCATATGTGTATTAATGACACTTTCATCATCATTCTATGATTAACAATGGAGCTAACATAAACATCATCTCATCTCACACCTTTGATCAACTTAAGCTCCCTAATTCCATTGTCACCCAATCACCCATGGTTCTTCATGCATTCAATGATGTTGTTGCCCCCACTTTGGGAACAATTATTCTTCCCATCCACGTTGGTGAAAAATCCTCCATGAGGTCTTCTATATCATAGAAGGAGTTTTCAATACAATATCCTCCTTGGATGACCATGGATTTGTGCCATGCATTTCATTCCTTCCACCCTTCATCGATGCATCAAGTATGAACATGAGGGAAAATATTAACTCTCCCCATAGACATTCCTCCATTCAAAGCATGTAACATGACTTATCATCCTAATGATGTGCTCATTCCCACAACAATTCTTCTAAGGCATCCACTAGCTCATTTGTCTCTACATCCAAGCTTCCCAATGATGATTCCTTAGACAAAAGTGATGGATCATCTCTCACGTTGGGGAGTATCATCTTCTCACACTTAATGCTCTTCCCACACCTCATAGACTCTGGTAGACCCGAAAAGCTCCAATGTATCAACCTAATGTTGGGGATATCATTCCTTTTGGTCCACCTCATCTTCACACCAACCTCATCTATGGTGGCATTGATCACCCTTCCTCACACATTGACACTCAACCACACACCAAACTATACACCAATGACTTTGATTTTCTTTACAAGAAATCCTTTTCCTACACTTATCTTCATCGTTGCACCTGGAAAGGATTTGGAATGGGGTGTTATGAATAAGGCATGCATGACCTCATCATTGATCAATCTCACAAACCCCATGAAAAATTTGGGTTGGGCTATAAGGAACAATCTACAAACCCTCTTCCACCATCTTTAGCTCTCATGGACATGATCCTCCATCTTCTCCATCCCATGAGGTTATGGATATAGATGACACCATGTCTATCTCCTCTGGATTTTTTTAATCTCCACCATCACTTTGGGACGGTCACTTATCAATGTGAAAATGAAACTAGGTCCCTCCCTCTTCAATTTTTGGAAATGATAGAGGAATATTCCCTACCATTGACATTCTTCAATGCACCACCGATGATGATTCCATCCTTTCTTACATGGGGGAAGAATATTCCTATCTTCATAAGACCTTACCATCAGACACATCCACCCTTCTTAATGAATCCACCATCGACATCAACAGGGACTCCATGCAAGAGCCCCACATCCTCAAAGTGGGTCAATCCCTTGATCCACGCAGAGAGCTTGAATCTTTTCACCACTTTCCTTTCTTGACATAGCCAAGCCTTCACATGGTCATATGCCATGACATGTCAAGCCTCGATCCTTCCATCATTTTCCATAACATTGTTACCTTTCCTAATGCTAAGTCTGGTTAAGAAAAGCTTCACCGCATGCATCCTCAAGTTTCCTCCTTGTCAAAGAGGAGCTACAAACCCTTCTTTTCAAGCTAATTTCATCATCCCTATCGACTATCTAGCAATGGGTTTCAATATCATACCCATTTCCAAAGCTTTGGAAAGCTTCACATTTACACGACTTCAAGATTTAAATCTCACTTTCCCTAAAGATGATTTTCCTCTTCCTAACATCGATCAACTCATAGACCTTACTACGAGGCCATGAGATGATTTCTCTTATGGATGGTTTTTTGGGTATAATCAAATCCTCATCACACCAAAAGACCAACATAAGACTTATTTCATCACTCCTTGGGGGACCTTTTGCTATCGCGTTCATGCCCTTTGGTTTGAAAAAATTTAGAGCCACCTATCTAGTGAGCCATGACTTACATCTTTCATGATCTCATCCATAAGACTATAGAGGACTATGTTGATGACCTCTTGGGTAAATCTAAAAGCATCATCATGACCACCATCTTTCATCCTTGAAATCCTTTTTGAGTGCCTTATCCATTTCTTCCTCCATCTCAATCCTAGCCAAGTGTGTGTTTGGAGTATTAACTAGTAAACTCCTTGGCTTTATCATTTCCATCAGGGGTATTGAAGTTGACCCCACCAAAATCAAAGGCCATCCTTGAGATGCCTCCTCCTTCTAACTTAAAGCAACTTCACAGTATTCAAGGCCAACTTCAATCAATTTTTCATTTCATCTCACAACTTTTTGACCATTTCCAACCCTTTCATCACCTTCTTCATAAAGACATTGAATTCAAATGGGATGATAACTACCAAAAATCCTTTGATGATCTCAAGCAAAGTATCTCCTATCCCCACTTATGCTTACACTCCACATGAGGGGGATCCTTTTTATCTTTATGTATCTCTACCTCTGATCATGCTCTAGGTGCCATGTTGGCACATCATGATGAGAAAGGTAGGGAGAAGCCATGTATATTACATCAGTCACACCCTTCATGATTATGAGACTCACTACACTAAAGTTGAAAATTTGTGTTGCACTCTTTTCTTCGCTACCTCTAAGCTTCACCATTATCTTCTCAATCATAAGACTTATGTTGTCACTAGCTTTCATCTTCTCAAGACCATGCATTCTAAGCCTTATCATAGTGATCACATCACTCGATGGCTCATGCTCATGACAAATTTTGACCTAGATTTCATCTCTCAAAATCAATCAAGGGCCAAGCTATCATAGATCAATTAGTTGATGCCCCTCTTCTTGATAATCATCTTCCTCATGAGAAAATTTCTAGATGAATCTATCAACAAATTTGAACATGAATATTCTCCTCTTAAAATGACACTCTTCTTTGATGGCTCTAAGTGTCGACAAGGGGGAGGCGCATTGATGCATCATTATCATTCCTCCTTGGGACACTCCTATTCCTATCACCTTATAAACTTAATTTTGAATGCACAAAAATATGGCTGAATATGAAGCTCTCATCTTAGGCCTTCAAAAATTATCTTATCTTACTTGGCATCCAAATCCTTGACATCTATGGGGATTCTCAACTCATCATTAATCAAGTCAAAGGAATCTATCAATGTAAAAATGAGATCCTTCAAAAGTATAAGGATATTGTTGACTTCTTCTGGAAGCATTTGATTTCTACACCATTCAAAACCATCCCTCATTCATCTAATCACTTTGCAGACACTATGGCTTCTCTCGCCTCTCTCATCCCTTGGTCTACAAAAGAGAGTCTAAGCTCTCTCATCATCATTCATTCATCTTAAAAACCATCTCATCTTAGTGAATTACCTGGTGTCAACCTCATCAAATCTAATCCTCGTGATCTTTGGTATTCTCAAATTTAACTATCTTTCTCAATCCATCATCCCCTCCGACCTATCTAAAAATGGTAGGAGGTCATTTTCTTCAACATGCTAACCACTATGTCATCCTTGGTGGCATCCTTAATGTGGCTTGATGACATCTTTCTTCATTGCCTTAAATCTCATGAATCCACTCGAGTTATCCAAGAAGTCCATGATGGTATCTGTGGTGGCCATTTTAGTGGTTTGGTTATCACCAAGTGTGTCCTTCACATGGGTTATTATTGGCCCTCTCTTAATCAATACTATTGTGAATACGTTAAGAAATGTGTCAAATTCCAACAACATTCCAATCTAATCCACATTCCTAGCCAGGCCTTATATCGGCTCGACTCAGACCTTTGGCCTTTTTCACAATGGGGACTAGACCTCATTGGCCTCATCAATTGCATTTCTTCTCAATGCCATCATTCTATCATCATTACTATTGAATACTTCACCAAATGGGTGGAATCCAATTCCACTCACATCAACTAAAGCTAATCAAATTGTTAATTTCATCTATCAACATATCATTTTCCATTTTGGTGTTCCTCATAAAATCATCACGGACAAAAAAGTCCTTAAAAAAAATATCTCAAGAATATTTTTGTGACTCATTCAATATTAATCTTATCTTCTCTTCTCCATACTATCCTCAAGCTAATGGCCAAGCCAAAGCCACTAACAAAACTCTTCATAATATCCTTGCCAAGACTATTGATAAATCAAGTCATAATTGGCATCTTCATATCCCCTTCACTCTTTGGGCTTATCGGACTAGCATCCACACCTCTATGGGTACTACTCCTTTCTCTCTTGTTTATGGATCTGAATTCATTCTTCCTCTTGAAGTCCAAATCCCATCTTTGTGTTTCTCTTGCAACTTCATCTCTGATGAATATTATCACCAAGAGTGTCTAACACAACTTGAGTTGTTAGATGAATGTCACCTTCTCTCTCTGAACATCATCATGTCTATCAAGAGTGCATAAAATGTGCTTATAAAAAACACCTCAAGGAACATGACTTTAACATCGGTGACCTTGTCCTTAAAGAAAATAAAAATGTCACTACTCTAGAAAGGAGTCAACGTGGAAAGTTTTCTCCCAACTAGATTGGACCTTATATTATCATGCATAAGTATGGGTCTGGAGCCTATCATTTTGGCTTCCTTGATGGTAAACTAGAAACAAAACCTCTTAATGCATTGCACTTATGGCCTTTCTATTGTTAACATACCTACCATCATGAACTTAGTCATCTTAGTGGTCATCCATCCATCATTAGCCTCTTCCATCTTTCATCGTAATGATTTGGAATTATGTGGTCTACCATCACTTTCCTATCTATGACCTTGAATATGGGCACCATGGCTCTCTCATAGCATATTCCTTATGGATAGGTTCTTCCTTCTTGGTGAGAACTCGTAATCATTACATCCATCACCTTCTTATCTACCTATTGAAACCATGCTAAGGGTCCATAGGTGTCACTTGTACATTCTCTATCCCCTCCTAAGTGGTCTACCTAGCTATCCCCAACTCTTCCATAAAAATTCAAAATCTCGGATGCTCATCTAAAAATATATCATATCAAAAAAAAAAACTTCTCCCTCAAAGGAACTTTTCATAAAAAAAAAAATATCAAAAGTATAGATTGATCCCTCGAAGGAAACTATCATGCATATCTTATCCTACCATTTATAAAATCAAAATCCAAAATCCAAAAGCAAAAAGCAAAATGTAGACCACTCCCTCAAAGGATGGCTACCATCTCATATCATGGCAGTGAAGGCTTCCCACTGATCAACCTTCTATATATTTCAAAAGAAAAAATAAAAGTTTCAAAAGAAAGCATCCTAAGAAAGCTTCCCACATCGATCAACTTTCTCATCCATAGAAAACTTCCCGCATTGATCAGTTTGCATCATATTTCTTAGAGTTGGGGCATAGACCTAGGAACACCTACCTATGGAGAACCTATATTCCCATGTATACAAGTGTCATCCAAACCCCTTGTGTCGTGTCAACATTAGGTTTATAAGTCCATTTTCCATACTTTCCCTCATGATCCTTGGGATTACTAACTATCGATGGTTATGTGTTAACACCTTATTATTGGTTGCAAGTGCATTGCCTTGATTGGCTCCTTTTCTTGTTTACCTCCAATCTGGTTTGAAGCATCATTTCTTTGTGTGCTCCTTACTATGATCAAGTTTCATTTATCTCCTTTTTGGTCACCTTCTATCAAATTTACATCCTTTTCCATCACATCGAATATGTTCTTATCATACTCTTCCTAATTTACCATCCATTCCTATGTATGTACTTTTAAGTATAACATCAATCATAGCTAACATATTTATAAATCCATCACATTATTTATCCATTATTTCATCATCTAAAACTATCTATCATCATATCATATAATCATCATCTATATCACATCACATCCATATCATATATCATCATAACACATAATCATCATATCATATCATCATAATCAAACCCATCACATCATAATCAAATATCTATCATCATCATCATCATATCCATATATCCATACATCATAATCATCATAATCAATATAATCATCATCATAATCCATACATAATCATCATACATCATACATCATACATCATACATCATACATCATACATCATACATCATACATCATACATCATACATAATAACATCAAACATCATCAAAACCAACATCAATCAACACAAAACATATAAACATAATCATACATATATATATATATATATATCATCATATATATATATATCATCATCAATACACATACATCACATGCCACTAAGGGTCTGTCTAACTAGATACATCATCAAAAAATGTAAACTATACATCGAGAGTCTCAAATATTTCCCCCTCTGGGTAAAGTTCTATCAATCAATCTCTGGGCCTCATCACCTCCATCATGGCCCACATCTTGGTGGTTTTGCCACACTCTTATACTCCCTGGATGGTGTTGTTACACCCCTTGCTCCCCACTCTCACGATAGCTAGCTAGATATATGCATATATCGTGTTCCATGGCAAGCCTCAGATGTCACAATACACTCATAATATATCATGCCTCTGAATGCTAGTGCTCTATATAAATCTAAGGGCATACAATAGTCCCTAGAGGTTCCATCATCCCCCTCTCCATATGATGTTGCTGGAGCACCACTCTCCTGACTCACCTGCTAGATATGGTGAGATCTCCAAATCTAGCTCTATAAGCCTCTCTCTCTTCTCTCTTGTATTGATCCTCTACTCAATGCATGGTCCCTCTCTGTGCAAAGGACCTGTGGCCTCTCATGATGCCACCTCTCCTCCTTGGTATGTGTTGTGTCCCTCTCTAAGTGGGCTAGATCACTGCTACACACATAATATAAGCTATCTGTGGCTCCTCCTCCATCATCATCCTCTCACCTCTAGGTGCCACATCCTCCTCCACCTCCTCCTCCTCTCTCCTCCTCTCCCTCTCTCCACCCATCATGAGCCTACCCATGTAGTAGTCATCCAATCTACAAATCCAACTCCAACCCCTACATCATCATCATCATCCCATGGTGCCCCCACCTCCTCTAATGGGTCAGCCATATCGGGACTTGGAAAAGGTCTCTCTCAACTCATCTCGCCTATATCTAATAGGCTCTCTAGGCACTATCTCATACAATCTCAAACTTCTCACCTCACTCTATCAAACTTGGATGACCTCTATCATCTCAGGCCTCTCTCCCCTATACCCATCTAGTCCATCTCATCCCCATCAACTCCACATCCACCCTAGGCCATGTAGAGATAATCATGGTATGGCCACCATCTAACTCTCTACATCAACTCTTGTTAATATATCTATCACATACCATTGTGATCCCCTCTCTCTCCTATCACCATGAGCCTTTGGCTCGCCATCTCAAAAATCCAATCCTGACCAACTCAATGTGGTCACTTATCACCCATGGTAGCCCTAGTGGCCTGATCACCATCTATATGCTCATAAGCCCAACAATGGAGAAGGAACCCACATCCAATCTTTTCCTCCTCCTCTATGTATATACATGTTCACATCTCATGATATACACATGCTAATAATGCATTGTGCCCAAATGAAAAACATCCTATGATCCACAATATCTACTAACCACTCCTACCAATGTCCATGGGAATCTACACCCCCTGAATTTGGTAGTGCATAGCTAGAAATGGCCATCATCACTAAAAAATCAATCTAATTCTCTTGCCACACCCCACTCATATTGGGTCTCATAAATGGAAATGCCCCAAGATGTGAAGGTAATATGGGGCATCGACTCTCCAAAAACCATGTCAAAACCCCCAATCTACTTATCATCTATGTGAATGGGTCAGTTGTATGGGCTCTCACCCTATATAGGAAGCCTTAGGATGTGGTATACATCCTCGAGTGTGATGGTCATCTCACCCATCCTAAACCAAAATGTGCTGTATGCACATCCCATCTATCCACAAGGTGTAATCATCATAACCAACATCTCATGGAATCCATTGGTAATGATAGAATCCACCCAATCCAACTATAGCTAAGTGATCCCACTCAACATCTATGTAACATCTCCTCTAATATGATCATATAATGTCGATACTCTATCTCATAGATATAAGGTCTCTCGGGCCTACAAAACCAATCAAACATGCAAACATTAGATTCCTCATCATCAAAATCTCAAAAAAAAAATCATCATCATCCTCCCTAATCGACTGCCGACCCAAGTTGGGTCGATGCCTCTAAGCATGGGTTGATGCCCTTTTAGGCCCTGATCAATGATGATGACCATCACCATTCATCATGGTGACCACCCCTTGTGCCGATCCAAAAATTTGAAAAAAAGAAAAAAATAAAAAAAACACAAAAATGCTTAAAAACAAGCTAGGTTTAGGCACTTACCATCTGTGAGTCCTCTGGTGCTTCCTCATTGCTCCTCGGCCTCCATTTCTCTCAAAATATCACTTTTCTTTTTTATCTCAGAGCTCTTGATCATCACTTCACACAGTGAAAATGAGCTAATCAATTGACAACCCAGGGCTTATATAGCCCACCAACCTCGGTCATTTTCCAACCCCCTTGGGTGTCATCGCTTCATCCTTGTTTGCCACCTAACCCTACCTAATCGTCATCATCGACCCGACCCTATCTTTTTTTTAATCAATCTTCCTCTTCTTGGCTCTTTTCGATCAATCCTTCCTTTCAAATTATCTTTTTTCTTCCACTTTTTCCTTGAGTGGTCCTCATATCACATCCTTATTTGTCCCCATGGGCTTTTGTTATCTATCACATCTTTATTTTGCATCATCTCACCTTTGTGGCCATCTCATGCTCTCTTGGGGCACCATTATCTTATCCTTCATCATCTACCATTATGGCCATCTTTGTGTTCCCTCTTGGGGCACCATTATTTTACTCTTTTTTCATCCCACCCGGATGCATATTTTTGATATTCCTCCCTCTGAAGGACATGCATGCATTCACTTTTTCCCCCCCTATCTTTTTTATCATGACCCTTGTCTCAACCATTTTTCACATTTTTTTTGCATATTTGATGTCTACCTTTGACCCATTGGTCCCCATGGACTTGCACATCCATTTGAGTGGATTCCCATTGGATTCCCTCCATTTTTGTAGTGGTTTTTTTTTCGACTCATAGTCCATAGGACATTTCCATCATCTCCATTGAGGCCGTACTTTGTTCCCTACCAAAGTGATTCAAAATCACCACCATATTTTTATTTACTTTTTAATTTTTTGTTTAATCCTCATCTGGGATATCTTATCTCATCATTTTTTTCTCATCCTTTCCCTTTCCTTTTCATCTATCTCTTTCAAACTTGTGATCGACTTCCTTTGTGTCATCAACCCCTAGTTTGAGGGGGAGCACCTCATCAATCATCTTTTTCATCTCTTCTCATTTTTGTCTCATGGCTTTCCCAACACAAACCACTCGAAAAAGGGGCAAATGTAGACACCAATTTTTGGTATCACTACCCCTCACCCCATGTTGTTCACTCTTTTTTGTATTTTTCATACATACCTCTCTTCCCTTTCAAATTTCCTTCTTCCCTCCTAAATTCAATTTATCCCACCTATCATTATTTCCCATCATTAATCATCTATTATCATCCCTAATCATGTTTAGTTAATTCTAAACCCCCATTTAATTTATTTCCTCTTCTTAAATCCTCCATTTTATCCTTTCTAGGCCATCATTTAATGATTTCACCTCTCCATGGCCTTTATTTAATAATTTTCTACCATCCACCTACCCATTTACTCATCCTAATGAAACCCTAATTTCATTCATATCTCTTCTAAACCCTAATCTACATCAATGGGCTCTTTGTCTCGAGCTCATCACCTTCCCACCCCCAAATGGATGGATCCCCGTAATCGATGGTGACCCATCCGGGGTCATCCGTTGACCCTATAAATCCACCCCTACCCCTCCTTTTCTTAGGATGTAATTTTGGAGTCTTCAAGAGCTTTCTTGTGATCTTTCTTTCATTTTTCACTTTCTTTCATGTATACTATTATAGTCATCTTGAAGCTTTTTGGAGATCTTGTGACCATCTTTGGGAGATTTGAAGCCCTCTTTTATCATTGCATGTTTTGGGAATTATTTTGCAATTTATCATATATCTTCATCATTAATGATCTTGTGCATGTTATTATCATTAGGAGCTCTCTACCTCAGTCATTCCTAGGCCTTAATTTTTATTTATAGGTCTTCATTTATTCCATCCATTTTCATCCAAGTTTAGATCATCCCAGTCACCATTGACCCTATCTGGTCATTGTCGACCCAACCTTCTTTCCATCATTTTTTTTATCATTTAGATCCCTTCCATCATCTTTTTGTTTTTACATCCATCCAACATCAAGATATTTTCATCTTTCTCTTTGTCATCTCAAATCTATTTTATCATCCCCGATACCTTTGCCGACTCAACCTAGGATCACCATCAACCAAATGGGTCTATATTTATTACATCATCATTTTCATAATTTTCTTGCATCCTTTTCATTAGATCTTGTTCCATCATCTACAAGTTCTTGTCTTCCATTATTACATCATCAACTCCATATCTTCCTCCTAGAGTCTTGAGATCTACATTTTACATAATTGTTCTAATTAGCTCACCTCGGTCACCATTCAACCAGCCCTCTGCAGTCTTGGGTCACCATCGACCACCCAGGTTTGATTTACTTTGTGTCCATTTAGATCATATATGAATCTTGTATCTCCTATCTAGCATTTAATTTTCATGTTTTACTTTAGATTATGCTACATCTAATTTATCAATATCGATTTTATCTTATCTTTATCAAAACTAGGGTTGACATCCATCCTAGGATTTTTTCACTTCTCAAGACTAAAATTTTTCAGAAACCATCCCACTATATCTAATAATCCAATATTGTTTTTGTTGATCTATATTTATTTGCAGTTCACTTAGCTCACTGCAAAGAAGGATCCATCATTTTGAACTCATATATTGTCATCCCATCTTGAGGTACCATAAACTCTTACATATTTGGAGTTACGCACTTTATTTATTATTGTTTCCCACCGATCCGAACATGAATGAGGAAATTTGGTGGTGTTCTATATGAAATGGTATCATTGGAAAACCTTTTCTTCTTACGAAAAATGTAGTCTCCATGCTATCAATCAATCCTTCCCCTTTTACAAATGTATTGATAGTAGAGAGAGATAGTTTTGCACAATGATTGACATCTCTATCAGCATTTCCTATCGGTGTCCATTCAAGATCTTCTTACGAAAATAATATTTCTCACCACATCTTTAATATCAAGAAAGATCATACTCTCCCACTTATTCTTTCGTCCCACCCTATAAAAATGAATTTCAAAGTACATTATGCATTAACTAATAAATTAATGTAACAAATTGATCAAAAAGTACTTCAATGGTACATGTACTAGAAATAAAACACAAAAATATGGTAAACATGTAATGTTTACAACAAGTGTGTTTATTGTTATTATTTTTCTCTAAGTGAAAAACCACATATGAGAATAATTGAAAAGTAGCATAATAAAAGCAAAACTTAAATATATAAGTAGCTAGAAAAATTAACCAAAATAATTTTCTAACTACAACTACAAATAATGAATCAAGATAAGAATTTGAAAACACACTTTTTTACCTATACTATGTTAATTAACATTATGTTTACAATTACAAATTACATTCAATTGAAATAACATGTAAGAGGAAATTATTAATCAATTATAGTGAAAAAATAATATGATTGTTTACTATTAGGATTTCAATGAATTATAGCAAGTAATCATAATTTTTTTGGGTTATATTGGGAAATTGATATGGAGTGTGCTCTCTTTGCTTTTATCCATAACATCTAAGAATATTGTACAACAATTGATAGGCTTGTATAAATATGTGTAGGCTTCCTTAGTTCAAATAGAAGGAAAATAAATCATTGATAGTGAATATGTCATTGGTACGTGTCATGATAGAAATCATGAGTAATGGTGGTAAACATTTTTTGTTTATTATTACTATATTTAGTACAATTGGTTTGCTTGACATTATGGACCTTTGGAGTAGCATAATGTATGCAAGATACTACCAATAAACCCTAAAACATAATGTAAATGTTAAAAGGTATCGGTTCACCACCTCACCTCACTTGAAATGGAGTTTCTTCTTTTGAATTCTATCCATGATTGCGAATAATATTGCACAATCATTAAGAGGCTTATAAAATGATAAATTTCAAACTTATGAAATGTGAAAGCTTGCATAATGAAACTATAAGGAAAAACACTAGAGATTCTATACCGGTAGGTTCCGAATAGGAATCATGAGTAAATGTGGTACACAATGTGTGTTTACCATTGTTACTTACTATAATACAGTCTAAATTATACATGTATTCAACCTAGGTTTTATATTTATATATAATGCAAAATAATTACAATCATGCCAACTTACATATTGTCAATGACATTTTCTCATAAATTTCCCTATTTCCAATACTTCATTTTAGTTTTATGAAGAGGGTGAGGAAGAGAGAGAGAGGACAATATAACTATAATAACATTATTTTTTAAAAGTTCATGAGTTTATATTGACAAATAAATTTATCTTCTTATTTGTGATAACTCCATGTCAAATCCTTCATTAATCGTTCATCAATTTTAATTATACATGTATTCAAACAAGGTTTTAATTTTCTATATAATGTAAAAAAATTAAACTTATGTCAAGTTACATATTATTCATGATAACACTTTTCGTAACTTTCCCTTATTAACCAAACTTCCAAGGCCAAATGTAAAAATATAAAAATAAAAGTTGATAGCTTTATGTCTCTTCTTATAGACTTCTACCCACTTTTAAATAAATTTTGGCTTCAATAGAGATTCATTTACAATGAAATCTTGTGTTATTATTGCGCCCACTTATTTGATTTAATTTATTAATTTTATAGCACATTTAATTACTACAATTTAGTGTGTTGTCCTACTAATTTAAGTCATTATTTTTGTTGCACATTCAATTAGCACAAAATGAATGAATGGTCAAGAGGTTCCACATTTTTTTGTTATGTATATTCTATATACTCCCATTTTTAAAATATTAAGATAAATAATAGATATACATTATGCATTTGTTTGGACTTCCAATTTTCTCAAAGACAGATTTCAAATGGATAAAATGAAAAAGGGCCTAACCTTTTGGCTGATTCCCTTTCACATGTTCTTGCATATTGGTTTAGAAGATAAAAGTATTAAATATCAATCCCATAGAGATAATGTATGTAATTATCCATGTGACAAAATAGCGAGTGTGATTTTTGCTTTTACATGATCAACTTAACTATCTCTACCATGTCATATTTGTAATCCTCTACTCATTACACCTATCTACACAAAACATGTTTTCCAAGATTCCATTAATAATACTTGAAACCTTGAGATATTTTTCCATCGATTATCTTCCACCTAAATATCTAATCAAATAAGACTACATTATATTTCCTTTCATGGTAGGCCATTTTGGCCATAAATCCATCACCAGCTACAAATTTTGTTGGGATGCGACAATCAAGCCTAATCAACCCTTTTGTGAAGTCATTAGTGATGCATTCATCCACCAAATCAGCAAAGAGGGACCACACGATTAGGATGTCGCATGCATGTTATGTTACCGTATGATATCTTACATGTATTTTGTGCATCCTAGCACTAGGATAACCTTCACCCTAATATACAAGCCTTTGTGTGTTACCCACCAAATGATAGACTCATGTAATGTGCAATATTGTCTCCCATATGTATTTTCCACCTATAGTCTCATACCTATCACCATCTATAAACCAACAAGATTGTCTTTAAGATTCAATATATGTCAATAGATATTTTCTATGATTTTTTTAATATATACTATTATGTTTTTTAGGTGGTTATAAAAATTTAAATTTAGGTTTATAGTCTAGTTTTTATATTTCTAGAGTCAAATTGGTGTTTAGTGTTATTTAAAATGTATAGAAAATCCTATGTTTTTTCATGTAAAGGTGTGTGATTTGGTAGAGTCAATTTTATTAATTATCTTGTCTTTATTTTTAATATCAAAAAGTAGTGTAATTTGGTTATCAAAAGTCTAGTCCAATGTCACAAATTTCAAATATTTAATATATATATATATATATATATATATATATATATATATATATATATATATATATATATATATATATATTTGAAAAATATGCATTCTCGTAGTATCAAATCATTCTTTGAGACAATTAAGTTTGTAATGGAGTGGGGGTAGGGAGTAAGAGGGGGTTGATTTATATAGGACAAACATTGATTGAATTATAGATTCAAAAATGAAGAAATAATTTCCATACAAGATAAGCCCAAAATTCCTTCCAAGAAAAATAGAATCCTATGTCATTATTGTAAAAAGAAAGCCCATGTTCTTCCTTACTAGTTGAAACTTGAAGGAATTAGAATGTAGGAATAATCTCCCGTGAAAAATATGGAGAATCTTATTGAGTAAACAACACCCTACTATATTTTATAGACATTAAACATGGGAGGAAAAATAATGTTACTCCTTCGACGTTAATGATAGGGCCACATATTGTTATAGTGAAAAACCAATATGTGCTAAAACGATTAATGCCAAGATTTATTTCCAGTATTAGTGGGTACTAATTAGAGGCTACAAATGAAGACAATGAGGATTCAATCCTAAAACATTTCATTTTTAGTTTTCTTGTGTATTATTAAATATTTGTGTAAATAATTAAGTATCGTTGAGAAAAGTAACACTCACTTAAATTGAGATATGGGTGTAACTATTCTTATTTCCTATTGATGAACACAATTTTGAACTAGTGTATGCCTGCAAGGAGTGGAGTTTGAATAGATTTTTGGTTCCTATTCATTTTTGTAGTTCCTTCCCATGGACTAGGTTGATACGTCCCCATTTCGGAGTGATTAATGATAGGTCGATTGGTTCCATGTCTACCTTCATTTAGTCATGTAGTTACATGTTCCAATGTTCATACTATGGGGAATGTTGTAAATCGGCGTTATTAATCACATGATTAATATACACGAGTAATTAAAATATTAGATAATTTATGTGTGAGAATAACATTATTAATGTATGTGGGTTAGATATACTAATGTGAGCATTATATATGAGTTGTGATAATAACTCACATAGAATAGGATATGAGATAAAATAGGTATTAGAGAGATGATGTGGGGATTGTATGGTTGCAATGTGATAAGCTTATCTCCACCATTTTATAATATCAATAAGCTAGTTGAGATTGGTCGTGGCTTATGTATTTTCTAGGTATTTAATCACTTAATGAAGATGGCTCATAAAATTTTCCCCATTTTGATCATTCTTAATATCTCCCTTCTCTATGAACCTAAAAAGGGTACCCTCGGTGCCATAGAAGAGAAAATAATTTTTGGGACACACCTATAGGTTGACTAGAGGTGGAAAAATGAGAATATTAGTGGGAATGGGTAAACTATAGTTTACATTAACATTTTCCATGTTTTATTCTTCTCTTTGTATGCTTTCTTAACCACACGTTTTGAAACCTAGCCCACTTTTTCTATTGTCCTTTATTGAAGGGCTTATCTCCAATTTGGAGAGGGATGTATGTAGGATAAAATGCGTATCAACAACATGCACTCTTACTCATCTTTTCAACTAGGGTATTTGAGGCAATGAGTAAGAGACACGCAAGTACCGACATACAAGGGGATATACTTAAAGGGGCTACAATGAGTGCAATGGTCACATATCCAAAGGGTAGTGATCCCTACACTAGGTAAATCTAGGGTTTCCAAGGCCCAAAACTAAAATAGAGGAAGGTACCCTATTGAGATATCGGTGGTTGGATATGGAAGGGTGTGGATCAACAATAAATATACATGAAATAACTAAAATGAAAGCTAAGGAGCTGATATGTGTTAAGAGTACTAAGATAGCTAGCATCAACCATGTACAATACTAAACTAACATAGTATAATGAAGAAGGAAGTGAACTAATCTATGAAAAATATAAATAAGGGTTAGAGCACTCACCTATACCTGAAGGGTGGTCAGTAATGCATCTATATCCCCTAAGAAGTAGCACAAAAAGAGAGAGTCACTATTAAGTGGAGTAGGGAAAGACAATTATTTTCCTTGATTCACTATATGTTGACCTAATAGTGTAAGCAATCATCCAAGAGAAGAGTTTCGAATAAATCCAAGTAAGATTCAAGAAAAACCAAGAGTAAGAGGATTAGATGTGAAAGAGGCACAAAAGAGTAGAGAAAATGGAAGTTTGGATGTCTTAGTGTCCTCCTTTGAATGGCAAATGGGGTGGGGAAATAGATAAGACGCCATTTCCCGCAGGAGATGGCGTAACAGAAATGGCGTTGGCCATGTGAAAATGTGAAATCGACACCATTGCCCATCGGTGATGGCATCAAACATTGGTGTAAAATGAAGTGAAGTTCCATGAAAAGAAAAAGAAATGTGTTGTGGGTCATGAAAGATGATTGAAAAGGTGTAAAATAATGAATGTAAGATAAAATTAATAAATGTGATATGCACGAGACCCGGAGGACAAGGATACCTAGATTTAAAGAAAACTAAAGCAAAGACCAAGTAGAGACACTCTCTTTATGTATCATATCTAGCCCATTATGGTTATGTGAATAACCATTCACTAATCTCAGCATGCCCCTTAAGGCACCCACTCAGGAAATAGATGCATCAATGACCCTTAACTAGACAAAATAAATTGTTAGTAACTTGTATGAAAGATGAAATTTGAAAATATAACGTGTATACATATGCCCTATTCATTTATCACCGCATGTCGCAATATCAAAACATGGGAGGTCAACAAAAAAGATAGTCCATAACACCGATATCGAAAGTAATTACATGAAGCAAAGCTAAAAGGATGATAAAATGAAATATATCCACCAATGTGTACTGATAGTGTCGCCCTGGCCCCGCGCCATGTGTGTGGGCACAATGTTGTAAGAACCTTAGAGAAAAAACAAAAAGGAAACAATATAGGATCATCAATAAAATAAGACATAAATCAGCTAGCTAGGGGCCTATGGAATGGATGTCGCGATATCGTGATATTGAGATGTCATGATAGTATGGTTTCATAGAGATCATAGTGTCAAAAATAGGCCAAAATCAAATATTTTCAAAAAATAGGCATATAAGAGGGTGAAATAAATGGAAAGAGATCATGTTCAAGACATAATTAATGACACATGTTGTAGAATTCGGGAGTGAAAATGATGGTCATTTAAAGATTGTAGTTGATAATGACCGAATTTGAGATTTATATACTGATTTAGATTTAGATTTAGATTTTCTTATTACTAATTCTTGAATTGAGAGAAATGATCTCTGGAATTCAAAATTTGGGTGATTTTTAGATGATAAGGTATGAGTATGAGGTGGTGACTCGGGATGACAAGGAAGAGCATGCGGCAGCGCTTGACCATGAGTAAGTAGTTGTATTAAATTATATTGATTATATTAGGTGAATTTTAATTATTTATCTTTTCAAAGTCGATAAAGCATCAATATTAATAAAAATTGCATCATCGGGTAGGCTAGGTGAAAATACAAGTGCGTTTAGGAGGGTTTTGATTTTATTTTTTCATTTTATAGAATTTTAAAAGTCAAAAGTAGGGATTTCGTTCCACGATTTGGATAGATGCCATTGGGCCCATGCAACAAACAGGATCGATGGCATCGAGATGGGGAAGAAAATCTGGGAGTCCAATTGCATATGTCGAGGGCCAATGGCATCGTGGAATCCTATTAGGGGATGATGGAATCTTCCAGGGGGTCGATGGCATAAGAAAGATATAGTAAAATGATGTAAATTTAGATTTTTTATTATCGATTTATAATGTAGACATCTAATGCATTTTTATTGTGATTTTTTGGATGAAGATAGAGCATGGAATCCACCTATGGAGGTCCATAGATGTATCATGGATAAGTGGTATGATTAGGGATTGTTACAGGATAGAGATAGCCCAGCTATAGATTTAAGGATTTGGGGGCATCATCTTGATGTCCAGGATACCACTAGATATGGACCTATTACTGATTGTTTTGACTACATGAGAGACCACCCAACACCTTTTGGTGGTGGAAAAGACAGGGGATGATGGATATTGCATTTACTTTAGAGGATGCACATAGGATTTTGGGGCTACCAATTAGAGGCACCCACATGTACTTTGATCCGACACTTGATGTTGTAGAATGGAGCGCATTATCCATGTGGGATACTAGGAGTGACACATATGATGGGAACATTTTACACATTTGACTCAAAGACAAAGCAAGAGTAGTAGGGATTTTGGATATCTGGAAGGTAGTCATGGGGATCATATTGTTTCAAAATTTTGATGGAGTTGTCCCATTATTTTTTATAGCAATGTGTAGATATGTAGTTGATCAGTGAGTACTATTCAAGTAGGGACCCACCATATGGGTATGATTCATTTATTATTTGTACAAGGTGTGGTGTAAAGGCTAGAGGGTTGTGGGACCCAATATTTTACTTCCATATTTGATATATGAGCATTTCTTGATCTATAGGATGATGGGGACACCACAGAAATAACGGGAGATTCCTCAAGAGTAATTCTGTGGGCATAGGGGCCGACAATGAAAGTACTCCAAGTATACATGCCACTAGCAGAGGTAGGTCCAGATGATGTGGTATGAAATCCCTACATATGGAACATAGATCAATGGCCAATTGGCCTAGAGTAGAGTGCCTAGAGGCCATGACAGAGGTGATGAGACATTATTTCTATTGGGTAGAGATGTGCATTGGATATATTAACACAACATATTAGAGGGTTAGCACTGCCATGATACCACTTTTGTCACCCTACCATCATCATCATGCTAGAGAGGCTACATGATCGGAGGTCTAGGTTCCAACATTACAACCTCGAAGGGTACAGCAGAAGTAGGGGCACCATGTCCTAAAAACATAGACACGATGGGGATTTTCATGTTCTATCACGATCATAGAAAATAGTGTTTTAGAGGAGTTACATTATGTAGGATCCACACATACATGGTTGTAGGTTGAGGCAGGTCCCAACACCATGGGAGAGTGAGCCGAACAACCAAGCACATTGGCTCAGAGCATAACATGTGGCGGTCGGGTGACATATTTTTATGCCATTCAAATTTTAGATGGTTGTGCTTCGAGACTAAGGCCCATACCATAGAGGAGAGAGGGGGTGCCCCGTAACATGTGGGCACAATACATAGGATCCAAACCTCATCAAGATGATAAGGTAGGGGAGATTTTGGGTAACAGAGGAGACAAGTAATACCTTTGTGGAGAGACCCGAAAGCCAATTATGGGTGATAACATGTTAGATTTTTTTAATAGATGCTTATGATATTTTTAGTGATATATGTCGCTTTTTTATTTTTCAAAGAAAAGTAAGATGCACTCATTGATTGAGATTCTCCACTATGAGATCTTGGACCAAGTGTTTGACATTTAGGATACTACGGTGATGGTGGATGTAGACACAAAATCACACACTTTGGGTAATTATCTAGTATTGATTGCATACTACTATTCATATGATTCCTAAGTAAGAAAAGTTCTAATCAACCCATGTCTTTTGCCACTTTCCTTTTATTTATGTTTCCATTTCTGGTCTTGCACCCTTACTTGCTCAGTATACCTTTTTATACTCTAGATTTTATCATATTAGACACCAATGCCGAGTCGGGACGCTTGGCGCACAGCACCCACCGTCCTCTCTAGGCACCCCTATCCTCTTTGTAATTTACTCACTTTTTGGGTCCTTTCAAGCCATTTGAGCATCTTATATTTTTAGTAGTCGGTCTTTTCGGGGTTAGTTATGGAATTCAAGAAAAGGAATCATATAAATATAAAGTTATATGATCATAATAAAGGACCAAGCACTAAGCATTAGATATCACCACCTAAGGTTGCATCCATAGGGCATCTAAGAGCTCCATTGCATCCATCTAGTACCATCACATGGGACACAAGGGATGGTTATTCTACATACACTTCATAGGATGGAAATTCATTCTATTTCATGCACACATCTATTGCATTTATTTACATCTAGCTTATTTTCTCACTATCAAGTGTGACTCGCACAAGAGCCACCTAGGGCATGATTCCGCACACACACACACACACACACACACACACACACACACACACACACACACACACACACACACACACACACACACACACATAGAAATACATTGGGTTTGAGATGTATTCCATCTCCAAAGTGCTCGATCATAAGTTCACCATTGTGATAGTGAGGATAGTCGACCTCTAATTTTGCATAGTTATTTTTTAGGATTTGATTTCTATTTGAGGGTTTTGTAGGTTCATATTTCATTGTAGGTTTTCAAAGTAACCTCGACGATCTTGGTGCAACCTCGGAGCAATCAAAGGTGAATAAAAGTGAACAACATAAGACACCTCGGAGGAGTTTTTTCTAAGATTTTTCCACAAACCCGGGTGCCTAGAAATAGATCTAGGGCACCCACAGCACCCCGTCCCTCTCTAGGGGTCCCAGTCCATCCTATCCCTCCAGATCTACATTTTCCTCGGTCTTTGTGCAACACTCCTGCTACTTTGTTTACCCCATCATAACTTTGGTACGCAGTTCAAAATTAATTGGGAATCAACTAAGTACCTTTCTCTCCATTTTGTAATTAGGGTTTTATGATTTATTGCTTAGTTTCTTGGGTGTAATTCATGTACTTAATTGCATATTTATTTTACTACTACAATAGCATCATATTAGGCTCTTATTTCAAATTTTATCTTAATCATTTTGGTGAACCCATCACTTGAATCCACCTTCTTTCTATGGTTTTCTTCTTATGTCTGTCACCCGTAGTGGTCTATTTGGGTCTCTTGATCATCTCGAGCTTCCTCCATCCTCCCATAGGGTTTCCAAGTTAATGGCTGAAGTCTCTACATCGGTGGATGTTGAAAATCCCTTTACTAACTCTCGTAATGTTCCCCTTAACGAAATAGAAACATCTGATAGTGAAAATTCATACAATGAGGATACTAATGTCGATCAAGACCAATTAAACAAACTTACTGATTTTTGACAAGCTTTGTGTTGTAGACACCCTAAAAATACATACATATTTATATCTCGCTTCTATCTAATTAGAATTAATTAAATTAATTCTATCTTTCCACAATACACCCTTTGAAATTAATTAAATTAATTTTACCATTTAAATACACCCTTTTAGAATTAATTAAATTAATTATATTACCTAAGCTATATTCCTACCCTTTGGAATTAAATAATTTAATTCTAACATGCCTTGGAATTAATGAAATTAATTCCTACACCCTCTTAGCTAATATAATTAAACATTTATTTATTTAAATGGTTAATTATCTCCCACAATTAAATACTAATTAAATCTAGTTATTTAATTCCACCATGCTATTGGAATTAATTAAATTAATTCCTAACACCTTTTAGCTAATATAATTAAACATTTATTTATTTAAATGGTTAATTATCTCCTCACAATTAAATACTAATTAAATTTACTTATTTAATTCCATCTATTCCAGTCAACTACAATTGAAATACACTTCTCTGTCCCACTTAGACTCCACTTCTAGATTCCTAGAAATGAGGGGGCTATAGAATTATACGCACAATTCAATTGTCGGATGTAACTTCTGCTATTCCAAATGTCCACTACCCCTGTAAATCTGCAACTACTATTGTCAAGTCTACTTGCTAACATGGGTGATTCAACCATTAACCTAGAGCTTAGTCAATCTTCTATCCACCTTTCATGGCTCTACCCTCAACTATAAAAGTAATTCATTTCCTTTGTAAATCCATCCTGGAGCTTTGAGCAAATTGCATCCAACTTCTGCCAATTTGACATCTACATCCTTGTGAAATATGCTCGTAGCATTTGCAAACACATTTGGAGAACATTATAAAGAGCATCCACAATCCAAATCTTTAACAAAACCAACAAGATTAAAGCTTCTATGGTTTTATCTTGAGGTTTGCAAGAAATCTATAGTGAAGGTAATCAATTATTTATTTGTTTACTTTCTTTTATTTGTGGTTTTCCTTGTTTACATTTTGGCATGCTGGTGGGAATCCCACATTGTTTCTTTCATTTTAGTTAATAATTTTGTGATCTAACTCTTTCTTTGTGTTCTTTGTTCTTATTTAACCTTGCTATCAAAATTTTAGGTTCTCAAGTGAGTACAGAATCTAAAAACTAAAAAAATCAATTTTCGGGACATTTTTCTCACGTTCAAATTTTTCACTGAGAGCGCTACCATAACCCATCTTCCAGAAGCCATAAATTTTTCTCCCAAACTCGAAATGACTCTTTTTTTTAACGGAAAGGTCTCGAGAAGATCTATACAATGGAAAAATAATTTTCTGATTTGAACTTACAAAAAAATTATGGTTTCATTTCTCCTAACACTTGTCATTTTTTTAAAATAATAAAAATTGTAGTATTTTTTTAATTTTATTTTTATTTTTTTAAACGTAACAACCTCACGCATATGCTCTTTCCTTGCACTTTCAAAGTGATCTTGGAAATCATAAACATGATTGTTTCTATTTTTTGGGAATTAACCTTTCTTTTCTTTTTTAATCAAAGCTTGTTTTACATGTATGCTCTTTCCTCGTGATTTTTAAGCAATCTTGGAAATCAAAAGCATGAACTTGCTTCTATCATCTTGGCCTTTACCTACCTCAAGAGAACATTCTAATATTTTCTTGCAGGACCCACTCTTAAGAAGGTGGATAAAACACTTAAAACTACTAATTGCAGGTTTCCTTTGATCATGAGCTACAAATTATTCATTCTTGTGTGCAGGTAATTGTTGATAAACAAGATAAAATAAACATTTCTACACATTGTATTTGCAAGTTCAAATAAAGGTTTAAACATGTCCGTTATAACTATGGGAAGTATCTTGGCATAATCCATAAAACTCATTATGAGGATTACCATAGGAACCCCAAAGTAGTCAACACATTGAGGGAACTAGTTGATGAAATGGGTACCCCCATCCTAACTCGACTAGCACACCTTGTGATGTAGAGTCACGAATATCCTTAGTGGTGACCCCAATGCGATTCATTTGAGAAAGATATTTTCTCATTGTTTTAAAGGGGGTAAAGTAAAATTTTGACATCTAGCAATAACATTGCGCTCACTGAGTATATTGTTGACACCTAGTTGAGAGAGCCACCTAGGAAGCCAAACACTATCCAAGCCAATCTAAGGTAGAGGTTAAAACATCGTAAATAAAACTTTTTTCACATTCTCTTTTCTCTATTTTTGTTTTTGTGAATTATGTTCCACACTTGTCTCTCACATTCTCACTTTCGTCTCATTTTTTATCTCTCCCAAATACTCATTATTTGGGTGCATTCACATCTCTTTCACGTATTTCCAAATACTCCTTATTTGGATTCAATTTTTGAATTTTCACCTCTACACATGAGTCTAAGTTTTAAGTCTCGGACACCCATATCTAAACTTGAGCACTTTCATCCTTATTCATCTAAGTCTTGATGTCGTGATACTCACTTTATCATAGTCAAGCACCTTTGTGATCACTTTGGTCCTTCATATTTCTAAGTCTTAAGTTTGACATCACATTTTTGAGCTTTAAGCATTTCATCCATCTTGCGTCGTCACAATTTAACATTCACTTTGTTGAATTGTTGACATCTTCACCATTTCTTGCTCTTCTCTTTTAGAGCATTCACTTTTCTCTACTTTGAGATACTTCACTTTCCCTTCGTCTCTCACATTCACTTTGTTGAGATTTAAGCATTTCCATCATCATCTTTTCACCTCTCTATTTTGACATTCACTTTTTCATTATTTGAGTATCATCCTTTCATTATTTAGTCTCCTCTCTTAGCACTCATATTTCTAAAAATTGATCACTTTCATCATCTTTTCAAGTCTCCTCTCTTAGTACACATCTTGTTAATAGTTGAGCACTCTCACCATATTTCTAGTCCCCTCTCTTAACACCCATTTTGTTAAGATTTGAGCACACTAACCTTGTCAAAGTCTCATCCCCTTTGTACATTCACTTTGTCAAAGGTTTGAGCACATCACTTAACTCATACAATCATCCTCCCATCTTAGCATTTCTTTTCTAAGAGTTCCATAATTGGACTTTCACTTTCCAAGCTTCTTCTCTTCGTCCACCTTGACATTCACATTGTTAAGGATCGAATCTAACAAAACCTTTCCTCTTCGTCCATCTTAGCATTCATGTTGTTAAGGGTCAAACCAACCAAATATTTTCAATCTCACTTCCATCTTAGCATTCATGTTGTTAAGGGTCACATTGTTCAATCGTTTCTTCCCTCTTCCATTCTAACATTCACTTTGCTAGAGGATGAGTTCATCAATATTTTCCCCTCTTCCATCTTAGCATTCACTTTGTTAAGAGTTGAGTTATTCATCACACCATTCTTCACTCTCCCCCATTTTTCATTACAATGGTGGATTCACACAATTCATCATTTGCTCAAGAATGGAAAATGATGAAGACACCATTTCGGGTATGTAAAAACAACGCAAACAATTTAAATTTGATGAATTGTGTCCTTACCCTTTTTGGTATGGACATCTTACACACACCTTTCCAAAATATTTTAAGATGCCCAAATTTGACAAATACAATGAAAAACCGATCCTAGAAATCATATCAAATAATTTTCCATCACATGTCATGAAGTGGCATATAATAACAATAACTTTCTCTTGTGCCTTTTTCCTAGAAGTTTAGGAGGACAAGATTTGGATTGGTTCTTACACCTTCCAAAGGGATCTATCACCACCTTCATGGACCTCTCGAAGAATTTTGTCAAACATTTTTCTTCCAACCTTGACTCCAAAGTTACCTTGACTCAAAGAGAAAAATCCCTCATTACTAAAGGATTGATCAAGCCTCATTCTCATGACCATGGGTACAATGAAAATCCTAACAATCACAACCACACTAGTACTCATCACAATAAATCTTGGTATGTCAACCACAATTTTAATGTATGTCAATGATGGTGTCATGGAAAATCAAATTTTTTTACAACACACGTGAACAATCAATCAAAAATCCAATCATACAACCTAGTGAAGACACTACTCCATGCAAAGTTAAACGTCAATTTACACCCCTCAGAGAAAGTCTCTCTAGTGTCTTTCATCAACTAAAAGAGGCTAAGATGATAAGATATCCAATCACAATGCCTTTCTGAAGGGGAACCAAATCCATATTGGTACAAACCTAACACATACTATGACTTTCATCGCATTGATGGCCATCCCATAGATAAATGTGTGTGATTTAAGAATTACGTCCAAGACTTACTTGACATGGAGAAATATTTGTAGAGACTGAAAAATCCATTGCAAATGACGACACGTCAACTACCATAACTTCTCAAGAAGAGTTGAATGTTGTCCAACCTCCTATACATATTGACACTCAATGAGATCATGATAATAAAATTCAAGTATATTTCAATCAAAACCAATCCATCTCTTCTACAGATTTTCTTCTATTAGTCTAAATAGACATTGAACCGTCTTTGAAAAATAATCTTCTAACATAAAACAAGAGCTTGACCTTATTTAAAGACTCCCTTGAGACCCTTGATACAACTATAGAATCTACAAAAGAGGGTCATCATCAAGCACCATTGAGCTTGATTCTATTCTTCCACTTCGTATCATATTCGATTGTAGAAACAACCACTACAAGCTTGGACACTTGCACAACACAACCTCTCTATTTGCAATCCCTCAAATGACCAATCTTGCAGAAATCTCATCAATGATGACCCTTACATGTCAATACATCTACATGTGTACACTCCATGAGTTCATGTATACCTAGGAATATCCTTACACAACCTTTTCAAGCTTTAATTACCAATATTTCATCGAGTCAACTAATTCATAACCTCAAAGGAGAAACATTGAATATTTTCTCTCTACGGCCTACAAGGAACCTTGGATATACATATAGAGATTAATCCTTCTTTCCTCGCATTCTTCCAATCATAGATAAATGTGAATCTAAACATATTCTCTCGCATCAAAAATATTCTTCTAACATCACATGGTTATTTTGATCTCATCAAAGATCTATCCAATCATACATCCTTTGACTTGGACCTTTTCCACCCAAGTCTTGTACTTCAAGACTCATTGAATCTTTGGATTCCCTCCTTTGACTTGGAACCTTTCCACCCAAGTCTCATAACTCGAGACTACTTCAATCATGGATACATTAAAACTCCTTCAAGTTACTCTGTTGACTTGGATTTTTTCCACCTAATTCTCATAAGTCATAACCATTCAACTTTAATAAACATGGACCTCTCTCTGGATGATTTCCACAAAGTATCTCATCCGTCAAAATTCAAAAAAATAAAAATCATAAAAAGAAAATAAAACTTTGTATTAAACCTTTTCTTAAAGCATTATTTGAAAATAAAAATCAAAAAAGCAAGTGCAAATAACATTAAGCATTCCATCTATTGGTAGATATCTTAATCATACCATTATCATATCTTCTCATTCTTCACCTATCAGACACAAGTTAAACTTGTTCCTCTTGGGCATTGTGTGTCTCATCCCTATTATGGTTTCTACCATTTCAGATCTTTTTACCTACGGTTTTTGTCTGAAGCTTCGATGGAAAATCCTCCTTTTAAACAATTTCTCTCTTTAACATAAATCAATAAACCTCTTTACCTGGACCTTTTGATCTTCCATCTCAGTCTATAGTGTTGAAACTTTACATCTTACTAGTTTCATAAATGAGAGAAGTGGGGAAATAATGTTCCTTCCCAACAAGAACATTATAGACAAACAAGGCCAAATCAAACTAAAAATACAAAAAAAAAAAAAATCAATCATTACACCTTTCTTCCTTCACAGTCTTCGGTGATGAGCCCATACTTCTCACTAGTTAGTATGAGACATTGGGAATGGGGAAGGTGCCCTTACTCACCTATATTTTATCTTCGGTGTTGATCCCTTGTCTCTTACTAGTGACATGGGGCAACATGTAGGGGGTCCTTCACAAATTCAATCAAAAAATAAAGCCTTTATCAAATCTGAATCAAAAGTGCTTAATCAAAAACTTCCCAAGAAGTAATTTAGCTACTCATGTTAAAGAGAGACAATAATTCCTTCAACCGGATTTTGCCAATCAGTAGGCCATCTATGGATCTAAGTCTAGTCAAAACCTATAAAGTGGAATCATCTTGGAATTGGTCAGATAATCTTGACTAAAGATGAGTTACATTTTCTCACATGGATCATTGTTACACCTTGTGTCTTAACATCCAATATCTTCACCTTCATATCACTATTCACCTCATTTTCACATCCTTCTTGGCTCTCGGTGATGATCCCTGCATCTTCCTAGTTGTGTGGAGTCACGAGTGGAGTGAGACATCATATCATTACATCATCTACATTTCTACCAATGGAATGGAATGCTTAATTGTTTTCACTTGCGTTCAAGTTGTGCAACCCCTTTACTTGAGTTCAAAAACACAAAAACATTCAAATATGTTTAAAAACTCAAAAAAATTCAAATATGTTTCCAAAATCCAAAAACATTCAAATATGTTTTCAAAAATACAAAAACATTCAAATATGTTTCAAAAAATACAAAAAATATATAAAATTGTTCCAAACTCCAAAAAAAATATAAAATTGTTCCAAAAATAAAAAACAATATAAAACTGTCAAAATCAAAACATTTAGATAATGTTTTGAACTTTCAACAACTAGTAGCATAGTTTAATAATTTTTCCATTTGATGGAGTTCCCCATGGTCATTCCGTGATCATCTTTCGCTACTTTGTCTTTCGTCTTGTTGTGTATATCTATGCTCGTGGAAATCAATTACCCTTTCGCAATATAAATTTTCTTGGGGCACACTTGGATTAAATCCAATACAGATCAAACTTCAATGGGATCTAACAAGAGTTGTTTGGAGTATCTAAGCATCACTCTTCTCTTGACCCGATCCAATCTTCTCACATTTTAAGCTATCACTCGTGGGCATTCATATCTATCTAGTTCTTCAATGTGGAACACATTTGGAGTGTTATTAGATGTCGCTTATTACAAATTTGTTGTATTGTTACGGTTTGTTAACATTGTGACGATATTTTTTTGCTTCTTTTAGTTTTTTATTTTATTGCACTTTGTTTACCTTTTTTATAGACCAATTGTAGGAAAAATATTGGCATCTTAGTTCACATATAACTTTGGTGTCATTCATTCCTGTTCATATTGGGTTTGTTTACAATGTTTGTTTTGTGTCTTTTGACCACTTGTATTTTTTGTTTTCCTCCTAGCTTATTAAATAAGCCATGGTGTGTTTTCCTTTTTACTATGTATTTAAGTTTATTTACATTTATTTGTATTTGTATTTCAAATTTTTCAAAAACTTGCAAAAAATTCCAAAAAACAAATATTTCAAAATAAAAAATCAAATATTTCAAAACAAAAAAAATCAAATATTTCCAGAATTTAAAAAAAACAGAAAATCATAACATTTTTGAAAAAACATTCACTTATCACAGAACTCCTAAAATTGGAAAAACTTTGAAGTGAATCTTTCAACACTTCAACACAATCTTGATAGAGTCCTACCTTTATCTATTACCCTTGTGATCCTTCCGATTTTACGGATATCATAAACAAATTATTTTTCCTTGGTGATATAACTTTGCCTAGGGAAATTTCTTTCAGATCATTTGTAAAACAGATCCAACAAGAGTGTCTTGAGGAGTTTCTATGTATACTCCACTCTTCTAGTATGATCTTGTTCCCACCTTGGGAGCATTTACATCTTCATAATCATTCATTGTGGCACGCATTAGGGGCATATCGATTGTCTTCTTTTTCAAATTTGTGTTGCATTGTTTATGTTTACTTTTGGACCAATTGCAAGTAGTGTGATAACATCTTGGTTTCTTTATAACCATGATGCCTGAACCTACTCTATTCATATTGGGCTTGTTTTCCTTTTTATATTTTATTTGTTGTGTGTGTGTTTTTTTACGTGCATCGGGTTACCCATCTTGATTCTTTCATAATCATGGTGACAAATCTATTGTGCAACAATAAAATAAGGGCTTCTCTTATATTCACATTTATCAAATGACGCTCATTCTATGAGCACAATCCCTCCCATCCTTGTTTAATCCCTTGCTTCTTTCCTATCCTTGTTTAAATCCCATTCTTTCTTCCTATCAAGCGGTCTTCCACTGCCTTGTTGCGTCATCCACCCACTTGAGGGGCATTCCTTTACCATTCTACTAGTTGGGGCATCCAAATGCTTCACTTATTTATGCTTTTTGATCTACATGTGTCTACTATATTTAAATCACTACTACATTGCAATAACACTCTAAAGAGGTGAAAATGTAGACACCCTAAAAATACATACATATTTCTATGTCACTTCTATCCGATTAGAATTAATTAAATTAATTTTATCTTTCCATGAAAAGTACACCCCTTTGAAATTAATTAAATTAATTATTCCATTTAAATACACCCTTTTAGAATTAATTCTATTACCTAAGCTATATTCCTACCCTTTAAAATTAAATAATTTAATTCTAACATGCGTTTGGAATCAATTAAATTAATTCCTATACCCTCCTAGCTAACATAATTAAACATTTATTTATTTAAATGGTTAATTATCTCCCACAATTAAATAAGAATAAAATTTATTATTTAATTCCAGCATGCTCATGGAATTAATGGAATTAATTCCGAACACCTTCTAGAAAATATAATTAAACATTTATTTATTTAAATGGTTAATTATCTCCTCACAATTAAATACTAATTAAATTTAGTTATTTAATTCCACATATTCCAGTCAACTACACTTGAACTACACTTCCCTATCCCACTTGGAATCCACTTCTAGATTCCTAGAAATGAGGGGCTATAGAATTTTACGCACAATTCAATTTCCGGATGTAACTTGTATTATTTCAAATGTCCATTGCCCTTATAAATATGCAACTACTATTGCTAAGTCTACTTGCTAACCTAGGTGATTCAACCATTAACTGGAGCTTAGTCAATCTTCTATCCACCTTTCATGGCTCTACCCTCAGCTATAAAAGTAAGCATTTCTAAATCCATCCCCCGGAGCTTTGAGTAAATTACATCCAACTTCACGTCGATTTGACATATGCATCCTTGTGAAAACCTTCATGCAGATCTATGCAAACACATTTGGAGAACATTATGAAGAGCATCCACAATCCAAATATTTAACAAAACCAATAAGCTTAAATCTTATACGCTTTTATCTTGAGGTTTATAAGAAATCTACGAGTGAATTAAATATATGGTTTATTTGTTTACTTTCTTTTGTTTGTGATTTTCCTTTTTACATGTGTAATAATCCTACTCATCTTCCACTTACTATACATGCTTTGATTACTACTAAAAATACTCATGATGATGCCTCGGCTCCTCCTGTTGCTAACTCTTTAGCTCCCATGGTCTCCACTCAACCTCTTTCTCTAATTTCCATTCCTACCACTACCGCTCCTATCATTCCACCTAATACTCCCAATGCACAACTTGGATCTTCTTCAAATACTCATGATTTAACTTCTTTATATCAAGATATATATATGCAAATTTGCCAACTATAGCTCATCAATTCTCGTGTATCTCCATCTCTTGACTCTAATTCACTCTTTCATACTTCTTTTGCACCCTCCATTTCTGCCTATCCCCTACCGCTAAGCTTCACCCCCTAAGTTGTCAATCTTCAAAAGCCATGGTGACTTGCAAGAGAATCTCTTATCCTTTCACGTGGCATGTCTTGACTATGCAAATGATCACACTATTCTAGAAAATATATTTCCTCGCAATCTCTAAGAGTATGCTATGTGTTGGTTTTATGACCTACCTGTTCACTTGGTAACATCTTTTACGCATCTAGTCGATGCTTTTCTTACTCATTTTTATATCAATATCAGCTCTAAGATCTCATATGTGCAACTTACACAACTTAAACAAGGGGCTAATGAACATCTAGTGGACTATGTCTTATGATACAAAAATAACCTAGCTAAGATGTCTAATGTTCTTACAGACTCTGAGCTTCAAGACTTATTCATTCAAAGTTTATTGCCACCTCTTCTAGAAGAGCATTCTATTTGATGCATCTCCCTCATTTGATCACTTATGTCACACTCTCAAACTACGTAAAACTAAACTATTATCTATAAGAAAGTTAGATCAAGAAAAATCCTTGTCATCGATGCACTTTGAAAGTAAAACACCTTTTAAACCAACTGCAAAACCTAATCACCCTAAGGTCACTATCAATGTTGTCTCTAACACCAAAGAACTACAATGGTAGCATCCCACATGTACATATACAAAGTTGAATAGTTATCCACATATTATATTACAATAACTTCTTAGAGAAATCTTATTACGCTTCCTCGTCCACTCAAATTAGACCCATCTCCTCCAAAAGGTCAAAATTACAATAAGAAATTTTGATGCGACTATCATCAATGTGTTATACATTCTAAAAATAGGTGCTTCAAACTTCATAATATCATCCAAGATCTTATCAATGACAAAAAAAAACTTGAGCTCCTAGATCCCATGGCATCTCGTGATCGATCAATGAAAATAATAAGCTCAAAATATTCAATAATGTGCTTCTAAAATCATGACAAAAAGTGGTCGATTCCTCGACTAATCATATATATCGCGCAAGTGCCTCCTCCCACATTCGGGGATCTTGATTTCTTAGTTACTTATATTAAAATTTCTCCACAGATCATTTCTTTCTTTGATCACAATCATCATGTTACATTCTCTTTTATCACTTGTACATTAATGCCTCTATCGGATCCATCCTTATGACAACAAATTTGATCCCTCGTGACCTATCAAAGCACATGTTTTGTTCCACTTCTTTTTGTT
Organism: Taxus wallichiana var. yunnanensis; assembly: GCA_018340775.1. Taxonomy (NCBI): domain Eukaryota; kingdom Viridiplantae; phylum Streptophyta; class Pinopsida; order Cupressales; family Taxaceae; genus Taxus; species Taxus wallichiana. Next base: position 194,668,517 of record CM031239.1, read on the forward strand.
ATTGGCTATCCAATATCACAAATTTCATACCCAATGAATAACTCATATGGGATCGTCAAGCTTCAAGTTATTATCGGTCCTCTCACCATGTTTGTGCCCTTCCTTGTAGCACAATCAATCGAAGGGTGTGACATGCTCTTAGGTCTTAATTGGATTCATCGGTCTTAGTCTATCATCTCCATGAATCACTTGTGTCTCAAGTTCATTCAAAACAATAAAGTCATCTCTATCAATGGTGTGCCTCCATCCACTCCATGGTCGCAACCTCCTCTTAAGGTTTTCATTGCATCATCTAGTCCATCTAGTTCCCATGGCCTATTGAACCTAAAGCACAATCCGCTCCTAGCTCACCTATTCGCACACAACCTACGTGGTCTCATCATTCTATTATTCCAGTACATCGGTCTAGGTCCATCACAAAGACAACTCCTATATCTCATCATACTTCACCACCTCGTTTCACTCTACATAGGCGTCCATCGCCTCCATGCTATGCTTCACATAGGTCTCAATCACCTCAAAAATTTTGACACAAATGTGCCCACCATATATTCATTGGTTACGTGCATATAGTCTTAATTAACCTTTCCACTATCTATCTCATATACCACAACTCTTTGAGCATGTTCATACACCTTCATCTCCACTAGCATCTGCTCGAGGTCCTTCATCTTTCAAATTTTTATCGGATAGTGCACTCACAATCTCTTGCTTGGGGGAATCACATTTATTCCATCTCATTCTAGGATTAACACACATCTTATATTATCATCACATCACACCTAGATATTTACACACAACATACATGCAAGTATCGTCATTCCTTGACGACGCAATCTTGTGCTACAATTCACACTTGACTATTGAGGGCATCCTATACACATGAACCTCACACACTACACATTATACACTACACACTACACATTCTCACACACTTGACACATTCGTAGCACATCCTTCTCATCACTTCACCACATTACACATTTTACACTTAGGAACATTTACAAATACATCTTTCTAACATTGTTTAGTCGCACTACACATTACACATCACATAACACACATTATACACATATGAAATCTTCCTCTCGCAGCTTCCACTATACACATTCATGCTACATATTTCTTACATCTAATGACACACTCTAGTCCCATAGTTCATACTCGATTGTTGAGGATCTAATTCTAAATTGAACCTCAATTCCTCATCATGCTTGCATCATTTTCTTCATTTTATATTCACTAAATCAATCAATAAATCCTTCTATCACACTATGTGAAATTTTTTAGCCATCACCTTATTCACACATTTCATGATATATACTTTGTGTTAAATCATCATGATTTCTAGCATCCTATTCATATATTTTGTGATATACGCTTTATGCTAAATCATCACGCTTTCTAGTATCTTACTGGACGACTAGTGATATATGCTTTAGGCTAAATCATCACACATTCTAGCACCTTATTTTACAACTTTAGAATCAATTCTGTTTATGCCACATTTAATCCTACACATTACATGCCCACCTACAATGTACATATTTTTGAATCTTATTCAACATTTCTCTCGTTGACACAACATTGTTCTACAGTCAACGCCTGAGCTTCTCTATTCACCCTTTCTAGCATATGACCACACCATTCAAACCATTTCCCGATGACGCACTCTCATTTACGGTTCATTTTTGAATGTTGAGGGGGAATAAATAAATGAACCTCATTGCATACATACACATCCACTTGAGGGGCACGCGAATCCTATCATTCACATTGCATTCCATTTTGTCTCATCCACAACATACTGCATATCTTGGTTGCATTTACTCTTGCTTACTTATTCTTACATGTTCAATTTATTACACATGCTAGATAGATATCTTGTATGTAATTATATTTATCATACACACATGCGCATTTAATTGCTTAGTAGTTGTGATCACAGATTCTACAAATCTATTACATACAACATGAATGTTTAGTACAATACCTATTACCAGTCCCACAACGGCTCTTGGGGGAATCCACTTTGGTACACTATAGGTTTTATTGTTTCATATAACATTTATTTATTCGATTATACATGCTTTGATATACTTTTTATCTTTCTAAAATGTTAACGTGTGCTTCATGTGCACCATTTGTTATGTAGGACTATTTGTTTCCATGGTTTTCTATTACATTGTTTATTCTTACTTGTCATTATGTTCCATTGTTTGTGGGATTTTCCCTTTATCTTATGTGCACACTTGTATACTTGTGGCCACTACAGTCTTGATTGTCTTTTGACATCGTGAGTGATGTCCCATATTTATAACCCTCTTTCCACAGTCTCCATTAACTTCTTGTGTGTTTACTTACATATTAGCTTATACATTGTCTGCATAGCTTACACTTGTCTTTTACATGCATGTTTTCTTGCACTAACACTTGTTTCCTAGCCACTTTTTTTGTGTGCACCTTGGTTTCTAGCAAAAACACTCCCTTCCCCTGTAGGGAACAGTTTCAACACAACGATCGGTCCTCTTTTGGGTTGCATACTCCTTTAGTGACGTTGCATGCACACTAAATGAGGGGGGGGGCATCATTTGGTTGAATCAATCACCCCACATAGTCTTATACACATCACGGTACAATACCAATACAACATGGTTGTTAGTTTCACAAAGGGCTCAAAATCGGACTCAGGTCCTTAGCACAGTGATGTCCTTCCTAGATGTCTATAACCAAGGGACAATTATTACAGTTCTTCGGCATGTCACATAGGTTTTTGACAGGGAGAGAGACCTTTAGCACAAGGAATTTTACATTAGGGTTAAGTACACACCATCTGCAATGGTTTTTTCATTCTGGGGAGAAGTTAAAGGTCAGACGATGACACTAAAATTTCCTCTCTACACTACTTCCACAAAGTGTAGAATCACCCAAAAAACAAACATTTCAGAGCACTCTACAACTTTGGCAAGTGGTTAAATTTTGGAGGATGAAACTAGAATTTCCTCCCTATACTTCTTCTGTCATGGCGTGAGATCGCCAAAAAAATTTCCCTTCATCAACGTCTTCAGGATCCTTTCTACACTCTTTTCTCATCATGAATTAGGTGCACATGTTCCTTTTTCACATTTTTACATGCTTTTTACATATATGCATGCATATTTGACTATTTATTCATTCTTCTCTTTACAAGTCTATCACTATAGGAAGCGGTAGTCAACATCATCAATATCATCAACAATGAAACAACAACGGGTACATCACAACATCTACACACGTGTTTCCACCCTAAGTTCAGTTTCATCATCACTTTTTGCACTTTCTCCTCTTTAGCATCCATGCTTCACTCTTTTATCACTCCACACTTTATCTAGTGCCTCGGGATGCTTTCATAATCGATCTACATGGTTATCAATTAAGCATCTCTATTTAATTTATGTTACTGAGCTTTCCACTCACCAACATAAAGTGGGGGTAAATGTAGACACAAAATCATGCACTTTGGGTAATTATCTAGTCTTGATTGCATATTACTATTCATATGATTCCTAAGTAAGAAAAGTACTAATTAACCCATGTATTTGGCCACCTTTCTTTGCTTTCTATTGCTACTTTTAGTCTTACACCCTTACTTGCTCAGTCTACCTTTTTATACTCTGGATTTTATCATCCTAGACACTAGCTCCCACCAGACGCCATAGCCGGGTGCCCTCGTCCCTCTATGCGCCCATGTCCTCTTTGTAATTTACTCACACTTTTTGGGTCATTTCTAGCCATTTGAGCATCTTATATTTTTAGTAGTCATCCTTTTCAAGGTTGATTATGAAATTCAATCAAAGGAATCATATAAATATAAATTTATGTGGTCATAATAAAGGACCAAGCACTAAGCATTAGCTATCACCACCTAAGGTTGCATCCATCAAGAATCTAAGAGCTCCATTACATCCATCTAGAACCATCACAAGGGACACAAGGGTTGGTTATTCTGTGTACACTTCATAGGAGGGAAGTTCATTTTATTCCATACACGCATTTATTACATTTCTTTACACCTATCTTATTTTGTCGCATTTATCAAGTGCAACTCACACAAGAGCCACCTAGGGAACAATTCCGCACACACACACATAGAACTACATTGGGTTTGAGATGTAGTGCAATTCTCAATTGTAAGTTAACCATTGTGACATTTGAGAATAGTCTAATCCCTCATTTTGCATATTTATTTTTAGGATTTGATTTCTATTTGAGGGTTTTATAGGTTCATATTTCATTGTAGATTTTCAACAACCTCGGTGATCTTGGTGAAACCTCGGAGCAATCAAAGGAAAATAAAATTGAACAATGAAGACACCTTAGAGGAGGTTTTTTGAGCATTTTCTACAGGCCCGGGTGCCTGAAACACGTCTAGGGCACCCATAAGTTCCCATGTCCCTCTCCAGGCACCCCAATCTAGCCTACATTTTCTCGGATCTATGTGTGATTCTTTCGCTTCTTTGTTCACCTAATCATCACTTTAGTATAGTTAAAAATTAATTTTGAATGAGTGAAGTACCTTGCTCTCCTCTTTGTAATTAGGGTTTCATAATTTATTACTTAGTTTCTTGGGTGTAATTTTTGTACTTAATTACATATTTATTTTACTGCTATAATAACATCAAATTAGGCTCTTATTTCACATTTTAGCTTATCAATGGATCTAGAAGTACCATCATCTCGTGTGAACTCGGTGTGATCATTTCAATTAGTGGGTGAGGAATCTAAGACACCGAGGATGTATAGAGATGTGGCACATGCATCCACTAGAAGCATAGATGTGATGATTTAGAGTCTCTGCATGTCATAGGAAGCTCTGGTATAGGAGCATTAGCTCACCTAGTAGATGCCTAGAGGGATGCGAAATGGATTACTCTACTATAGACACAATTAGCGAGGGCAAAAAGAGAGGCCTTTAGAGCCTGATCTAGGGTGGCTTCCCTAGCTAGCACAACAAGAGCGAGATAGCACAGCCCCATCAAATCAAATAATCCGAGAGACACCCCACAGGGGGCGAGGGTGCGTGAGTCATTTCGTAGATGGGAAAGAGCCAGTTTATTTTATTTTTTTCAATTGTATAGAAACCAATTCTATATATATATATATATATGATTTTTGATGATATTTAGATGTTTCATGATTTATTTATCATTATCCTACTTTCCACATGTATGTATGTGATAATAACATGGTACTTAGGAAAAATTATATTGTGATAGATAGGAAAATACGATGAGAAGGGGGTCAATAAGATATCCTAACTCACGTTGAAAATATCCTAAAGAATCCGGTGGTAGGATGTCAAGGCATGAATGGTGATGAATCCAAGTGGAGAAAATAACCCAAGAAAGGATTAGATGAGATATTGGAGGTAGTGTGATAAACCAAAAGGGGGTTGAGATCCCAAGCGAAGGAAAATTATGTTTTGAAAACCCAAGTGGGGGTGAGAGTTCAAGCGAATGCAAGGGATCAAGACCAAGAAGAATAAGATGTGATTAAGGTACTTGTAGGTAACTATCCACGAGGGGAAAAAATCGCAATGTGTCGGTAATAATATCATCAACTTGATGTAAAATGTGGCTTTGAGCATGGGTCATGAGGTCCTTAATAGCATGTTGTGTAATAGCTACATGACGATGAACCTTAGACTGCGTGGAAAATAAGGTGTCATGGATCCGGTCCTCTAACCAAGTGAGAACATCACGCATAATTTCATCGAGTGTAGGGAAAGGCTCATGGAGAGGTAGAGGCCAATATGTAGGTTGTGGTTTAGGTGGTCTAGGGAAGGTGGAAGGTTTCGAGAGGAATCGTCCCTACACTTCTGAGTGCATGAAGGGGTTTCGGGGATGGGATGTTTACTATGAGTAACCGATCGTCAACATCAGTATAGGCACAATACCTATGGTGGCGAGTAGAATAAATAAGTTAAAGTAGAAGGTTGTGTATCCTTCTTGGTTTGGTCATGTTTGACCTTGGCTTCATGCTTCTTTATGTGGCATCTATAGGCTCTACAATCAAAAAAATCATGCCCTAGAGCCTCGTGTCACATGCAATATAGCTTGGTCATAAAAGACTGAGGATCCATAAGGGAAAGAGGTTTCATATATTCCAAAGGGGTAGTGGGAGTGTTTGATAGGGGTACTAATGTAATGGGTGAGGATGGTGTCAATGGAGAAATGTGTCACTTAGTCATCGAGGCACAATAAATAGGCTCATCATCCATGAGATCATTGGCTTCATAGTCAAAGTTGATGACACATTATTATGTCAAGGAGAATGGGTCATCTAGATATACGTAGTATGTGGAAGTGCAGCCGGTGGAGTAATTTGAGACTCGGTCACCGGTGGGGAAGCATCATTGATTGTGCTTAGATATTCCTCTTGTACTTAGGATAATTTTCATGCAATGAGTAAGTTTGGGACGAAGGGATTCTTGGTAATGTAAGACTTCCCAGTCATGGATTTGAGAATAACTAGATAGATGGGGGTCATCTTGAGTGTAACCATCTTCATAATATGACATTGAAGCATCCACCATATAAGATTTGAATTTGCTTTTGATTTGTACCATATTCTCTCGTGAGGTTTTGGGTTAAGTGAGGTAACTAATGGAACTAAAGGCTCCTTCTTATGAGGTCACAAAGAAAGAGGAATTTGAGATATGATGAGATCAAGAAGATCAAAATTATTAATTCTAAGGGTGACTTCACTAGGATCATCATCATATGCTTTCAAGATATTGGGGGTTCACACCTAGCCAACTTAGGATGGCCAACATTACCAAGAAGAGTGTCTATGGGGTAATTAAAGTGTTAATATTCCTAAAATGGGATTAGTGATAATTCCTCGAGTATGGGGAGCTTATATATTCCCTTTAGTTTAATTATATCGTAATTATAAGGGTTAGTTTCCCCTTGAATCTTATAAATAGATCCTTGGTGAGAAAACTTCACACATTGACATGTGGAAGAAGTAATGGCACACATACAATGAGTCCAAGGCTACCCTAGGAGAATGTTATAAGATAGGGGAAAATTGAATATCATGACTTTAACACAGATAGTCCTAGGGGGATGGTGATGGGTAATCAAATACACCCCATCAGAGGCATCTTTCGTTGGTCTTATCCTTTATCAGAAGTTCCTATGGATTTTAGGTTTTCAATAAAGTAATCGATAGCCTTGATGAAATATAAGGAGGCCACACACGTGCATGCTCCTCATCACCGAGATTACACTTAACCATAGTGTGACCAATTTGAGCTGAGATGAAAAGTGTTGGATCATCTGCAAAAAGCAAGAGCTCATACAAAATCATGGAATCTATGGGTAATTGAATGCAAGAATGAGTATCTATGGCAAGGTCAGTATAAATGGAGAGTTCCTCACACTGTCGGTGGATAATTTCTTCCGAGTCATGTAATGTAGGAATCTTCCCTAAAAAGGGAGGTAAAGGGGTATTAATGTTAAACAACATAATCATGAGATGGTCATGATGGTGAGGTGATGTGCACATGAACTCTAAAAAGGGAATTAGACCAAGAATTTGGGAAAGTTCTTCGAGAGGATCCCACTCATCATGGCTGGATTGTGCAGTAAGATGATATTACCAAGATTCCTCGAAATAGATCCGGAAGGAGCAGGGATGGTTAAAAAGACTTCTAAAACTTATTTTTGTTTAGTTCTTATGACATCATCCCTACAATTTTGACTTGCATAGGGGCCAATGGTGTCATAGAAGGAGGACAAGCCCCAGACACAATCTGCCCTATAAGAGAACTTCCACGGGGCCGATGGCGTCTAGAGGAGGAATATTTGTAATTAAGGAATTAGATTTTGGGGTATACAAGGATATATGACTATGTGATTCCTAGGTTGGAATGATACAAGATATTCTGGTTCCACATAAGTTATGACACGTTTTACATTGTTTATTGCTACCTTATTTTTAAGGGGTAATTCATGTCAACAACATTAGTGGTAAAATTATTTTTATTTTTATATCTTTCAACGACATTATGATTAGGCATGGGATTACAAAATATTTTTAGCTTTCCATTATTTTGTTTGATGGCTTCATGATGATCCTTATTTTGATCCACGTCATGAGATTTGACCGCTTCGATCAAGTGCTCGCAAGTAATGATGTCATATTCAAAATTAGGTCCTAAGAAAAACATGATGGCAACCATACAGAGTGCACTACAATTCTCATGTGAGTGACCCCAATTAGCATGCCACCAAAAACCTTATTCTCATGATGTCAATGAGGAATAAGTCAAGAAGGATCCAAGATCACGGTAAACGGATTAAGAAACCAACGTTTCAACTCTTCCTTGCTTAGTGGTTGATGATATAGGTTGATTTTTTATTAGAAATTTGTTGGTCAATATTGAATTTTTATTCAAAGAAGCAACAAGTGGAAGAGTATCGAGACCCTATCATCAGTTGCATTCTTATTTTTAGTTCATTGAAGAACTTGGAATTGCTTGTTAGTTTGTGTCTTAGAAAGATCCTTATCAAATTCCCTCATGAGATAATATTTCCTTTTAGCTTGTTCAAAGGCTTCTTCTAACGAGGTGGGAGTGAAGGACCTCACCTTGTATTGAAGGCAACATTCAAGGGATCATAAGAAAATTTGAAAGAGGATATCATTGGGCATGTTATGTTCCACCCGCATGGATAGGGTCTTCCAATGCTTGATAAAGGCTTATGTTGACTCGTTATGGAAATTGATGAAAGCATTTATGTTATTCTCAGGTGGGTCATGATATTATAACTCGCTCACTAGGGATGTCACTAGGGACTCTAGCTCAACTATAGAATTGGGAGGTAAGGTATGATACCAATCTAGAGTGCCTCCAATAAGGGTTTTATCTAAGATATTAGTAGTAATGTATGAATTGATCTTGATCCATTCTTTGTAAATATTATCAAAGGCTTTGATGTGAAGAGTGGGATCAGTAGACCCATCGTAAGAGATAGATGGAGAAATTCCACCAATGTCCATACTAGAAATATAGGGTGTTAATGGCTCTTATTGGACTACTCTCAAGACTTTATTTTGGATGGGTTTTGTGTGATGGGAACCCCATTAAGACCATTTGGAAAAGGAGGGGGCGTGGTGCCCCAAGAGCCCGTTGGAGGGCAGTTGACTAACTGAGCCATATTGGCTTGCATTTAGAGGAGTTGAGTTGTAGTGGAAGATTGTTGTTGGTTCATTTTGTCAATAAGCTAAAGAATAATATTGGTAGGATCAGAATTGGAGACATTCTCAGATGATTCTATTTCAACAACTTCCCCTATCCGTGTTATGGTCAAGTTGCTCATAGACAAATTTGAGAAGATGTTTGTCAAGCATCTCCTCTAACTCATTCTTATATTGAGAAAATTGAGCTAGGAATTTGTGAATTTCAGGAGGAGGGTTAGAAGTGTCATCATTTTGGTCTTCTTATTCCTCACCCTTAGGTGGAACATTATGATGGGTTAAAGGCTTCCTTCTAGGTGCTCCTATGAGGAAACCCTCCAAATAGAAAGGAAATTTAGCCTCAGGGTGATAGGTTTATGGAAATGACTACACAAAAATTCAGAGGACCCCAAGCCTAGATATTCCATGATGGAGTGATGATCTAGCTAAGAAAAGGTCTGGAAATGTAGGCTACAAAAAAATTGGCCTGTGTAAAAAAATACACACAGGGTCGAAGGTGTTTGGGGACAGAATTAGCTAAACCGATGGGATCGGCCATGAAAGACATGTCACGTATAGAGGCTGAAGGTGTCTAGATATGAGAAGGCAAAACAAAGCAGAATTTCCCTCATGCAATGGTGTCTATGAAAATAGGTTTTTGGGATTTTCGAGATACTTCAAGAAAGTCAATAAATGAAGATGGATGATTTTAACAAGTTTTCCTCAATAAATAAGTCTATAGGATTCACATTGGTATTTCACCGGAGGATGTATGCGGGCCAAAATGTGTCTCAACAACATGCATTCTTGCCCATCCATTTAACTAGGGTATTTGAGGCAGCGTATATGAGACACTTAAGTACCGGCATACACGGGGATAAACTTAAAAGGGTTATAGTGAGCGCAATGGTCACAGATCCAAAGGGTAGTAATCCCTACACTAGGTCAATTGAGGGTTTCCATGGCCCAAAATTGAAATAGAGAGACAAGACCCTATTGATGTATTAGTGGTTTGATATGGAGAGGTGTGGATCAACAATAAATATACATGAAGTAACTAAAATGAAAGCTAAGGAGTTTATAAGTGCTAAGGATACTAAGATAGCTATCATCAACCATGTAAAATACTAAACTAACATAGTACAATGAAGAAGGTAGTGAACTAATCTATGCAAAAATATAAAGAAGGGTTAGAGCACTCACTTATACTGCAGGGTGGTCGTTAATGCATCTATATCCCCTAAGAAGTAGCACGCAGATAGCGTCATTTATTAGGTGGAGTAGAGGAAGACCATTCCTATCCTTGACTCACTATATGTTGACCTAACAGTGCAAGTAATCATCTAAGAGAAGAGTGTCCAAATCAATCCAAGAAATATGCAAGATAAACCAAGAGAAAGGTGAGAAAATGTGAAAGAGGCCTTTGTTATGGTGAAAAGTATCACTCTAGGATTATGCGTTGTAGATCCCTACTTTTTGCTAATATGGGACCATATTTCAAGTTTTTGGAATTTCTACTTGAGATGGAACTCCGAGAGAAGGTTAGTTCCTCTACCTATTCCTAATGTTAAACTACTCCTATGAAATGAAATTCAGTTATGCTAACACTAACCTATGATTCCAGGGGACCGGGAAAGAGAGAGATGCATAAAATTGAAATCCTAAACTAAGGAGGTGATAACACCAAGAACAGGGGTGGATATATTCCTAGTGAGTGAAAATAGGAAGAAAACAAAGTAGAAGAGGGTAGAAAGAAGTGCCACAGTCCAAAACGACATTCAAATATCCATTTCCACAGAGCACAACATATTTGAGTCTTGCAAGAAGAACAAAGTGTGCACAATATATCTACAAAATACAAAGGAAGGTGAGGAACACAATATGACACAAGTTAGGGCATAAAAATCCACAAAACATGTATTTTATTGCTCAAAAGCATGCATAATCCATTATAAGGTAGACATAAGGAAAGAATCCCTTGTAAAATTCTCAAATTTGAGGCCTCCAACTCACAAAAGTTGGAACAATTTTGAAAGAGATCCTTCACATTTTCAAAAATCCCCCTCAAAATGAGGTATCTTTTACATTATATAGAGATAAATCCTTGAATTTTCCTTGCTACCGACAACCTACAGGGTCACCATATAAATTCACTTCCCAAGGGTACCTTACTTGCACAGGAAGCCATGGGTGTCATACCTCATTAAACTTATAGTTGAGCTACTTTGTATCACTTTCATTATTGTTCGGCTCGTCATTGATGTTATTGTAATTGACCGGTTACATGTATTTCTCCCCACATAGTAGTGTTCTATCTCCAATCGATCATTGGTTACTTCTCTTCATGGTGTCGGTTGGGAGCATGTTTTCCCTATCATCTCTGGTTGCATTCCTTTACCTTATTTTCTTGTTGTCAAATGGTTGCGTATTCACGCAACCAACCTGACAGTGTAGCATATTTCCTATAACTAGTCAATAGCGACCATCCCAACACCTTCTTCATTGCCACGATCTTCTCCGCCTTTACAACTGGTCGGTAGCATAATTGTTTTGTCATTTGGTAGCATGAATTGTTTTTTAGTCGGTAGCATTCGATGCGTCTACCAAAGATCCTTCACGTTGCTTCCTAATCGGCCATTGCATTTCTACTATCATGTTACCATCTGTCATCTTTGGTCGATAACATCCGTACATTTTACCAATTGGTAGCATATAAGGATGCTACCGGCTAGTAACATATGAAGATGCTATTGGTCGGTAGCATCTAAAGATGCTACTGATTGGTAGCATCTAAAGATCTTACCTGGTGCCCCTACACCATTTCTTACCCGCGACCTATCGATCCTTCGTCACCCATTTTCTCCTGCTACTCGTCGGTAATAGGTTATAATATTATGGGTTAGTAGCACCAAAATTGCTACCATCCGGTAGCAATTTTACGACCTAGCTCATTTTCTTGGCCACGACCTCAAACTTGGCCTGGCTCGGGTCTTCGTGACTCACCACTCGTCGCATCAACTCAACTCGATCACAACTCGACTGAGCCATCCAAAAGCTACCATGTTCTCTAAAATACATGCACTCCATTTGGTTTACAATGCCCAAGTTTGCATGCTATCCCATTTTTGCATGGGGTGCAAAAATGGATAATAATTTTGAGACTCGTGGGGTGATCTGCACTGCTTTATATTACAAAGATTAGTAGGCATGAAGTATCCATTTGGCATGGAGTTAGCATAAAAATTGAAACTAATATTATATTCAAAGAATTCACCCCGAGTCCATCTAAAGTAGTGCATAAACCTGACTTTGATCACTACTTGAGCTCGTAATTAATTATTCCCATCATAACACCTTGCCTAAAACTAGAAACCTGCAACAACAAAAAAAGTCAAAGATATGTACAAACATGAAAGATCATACATATCCTAAATGGAATATGCTGAGAGAGTGTACAATCACTTATATAAAATAAAACATATACTATTAATAGGACAATGTGTTGCAAACATTTGGAGGAATCGAACTAATCTACTATGTATAAAGGAGCCTTTTGATTTAAAAACAATGCTTGAGATATATTTCATTGACTAGAATCTACAATTCTTCTCCATCACATTTTGACAACTGGAAAGCATTATTTTTCTTACAGCCTGAAATCACATAAGGGCCACTCTACATTACATCAAACTTAGAATGTCTTCTGGTTTGGCCCTTTTCGCATCCCATTTTAGGACCAAGTCTCCGCTTCTTAGAAGCTTCTAATTTTAGGCTTCTGTCAAAGTTCATCTTGATTTGAGCCTGGTATTTCTTCATTTTTACATAGCTTGATTCCCCATATCCTCTAGTTCCATGAGATCTATATATCGACCTTCATGGATTAAAAATCAAACAATTCTAGTTGTTTAATAAAATCCAATGCTAGTAATTCAAGGGATATTGGTAATTTTGCTTCTCTTTCATAAACCAATTTGTAAGGATAATTACTAGTTGAATTCTTGGGAGTGATATTATTATCCCACAAGGTTAATTTCAGTTTGATGTGCCATGTTTTTGGTTCTCATATAGAGTCCTCCTTATGATTGTTAACATATTGTTGATCAGAGAATACTTGTTGGATATCACACAAGAAGTCCATGTAGAAGAGAAGGCTAGGATCAAGGGCGCGAAGGGATAGGAAGAACCCATGCGCAGATCGCAAGTTCAAATTTCAGAACTCATCCGACTTTGAGCATGAAGACATATTTTTAGAAGATGGCGTGCAAAGCACATAAATGAGGTAGAGATGTGCATGACATGCATTTCCTATCTTTAGAGGATTGGATCAAGCATTTTGCATGGAGACGAGATAAGAATATGATTATCATTTCGTTAAGCGTAAGAGGTCTATAGATAACACACTTGCATGTGTGGCTATGCCTGTAAATGGTGCGTGGCTATTAATAGCATGTGGCCTATTTTTGGAATAGATAAGTGATGAAGGGAAAGTCCCCACCCTATATATATTATGTGAATCACACGGTAGTTGATATAGAGAGATAGTGATATAGATATATAGATATATGTAGAGCATAAGAGGTACACACAAAAATATATGTGCATACGACTAGATTATTGAAAGCAGATCCATGCGTGCATCGGTATAGATTTCCATTATTGTAAGGAGCTTCGTATTTATTAATAGATGGAAGATATTAGTTGAATCTAAGTGTCATTCTGTGTGTAATTCAAGAGTGCATGTTCTTGATTCAATCACGATTATTTTTAAGCTTGTTCTTTCCTAGATCTGAATATGGCATGCATTGTAGAATGTTGGATTAGTTATGGATCTATATGTTTCTTCCTTCATCATGTTAACATCCTGCTACAGCAACCCTAAAGAGGGACCTGGTACCTTTGCGCGCTTCATGTGAGCGCTCAGTCTAGCCTGAGTGATGTGCCAACGCATCTAGGATATTATATGGTAAATTCTAGGATGCATCATCGGTTCAGTTTCCGGGACCTCTTTTTTAGTTATTTTCAGGATGGTTCATGATGAAGACGTATTGGTTAACTCTAGAAAGTATTGAGGAGTGGATACATGATCTAGAGGAAGAATATGCATGGTGGTTCAACATTAAATCCGAGTTTAATGCACAAACTTGGGTAGAACAAAATCGTATGTACATGATTATATGATAGCTTTTTCACCATCTTTCCGGTAGAACTATACGAGTGGTGATTGTTTATGCATCTAAGTAGAATCGGAGGTATCGCGCACTTGTCTAGTCACAAGAAGAATTTTAGGCCCTTTATGATGTTGATCTGATCTGGAATCACGTTGTGGATATGTGGTTTCGTGGTGTTCTAAACAGTTATATTTTGGAATATTCAATTTCGATGTATTCTTGCCCAGAGGTAGCTAAATTCTAGTTTTGTAGTATCCTAGAGGAGCATATCTGCAAGGTATTCCACTGGCAATCAAGATCTTGATGGTAAATTTGAACCTAGAGAGTAAACCAATGGCTAACTAAACCTCACCATGTGTGAGGGTAGGAACAAGTTTGGTGAAAGATGGCAGACCTAGTGGTAGAAAGGTAGAGAGAGGAAAGGTGGCTTAAGTATAATGAGGTGCGCAAGAGGGAGATAGAGAAGCATCATTTACTGTTGTAGAAAGTATGGCGTTGAGGAGAGAGATGGCTCGTGAAGGATTTGAATCTCACGTAGAAGACATGGAGCTAGAGCATCATGAATTCCCCATTTAGGAAATCATGATAAATATCCCCCTTGGCCTCACATAGAAGTGCACCAAAGAAAGACTACATGGAACACGGGCACGCATCTCAATCCACTTTGTGACCTAGCCCTTACGCTTGGTTTTCCAGTATCTAGTACGACAAGTAACCAGCAAGCTAACTTGGGAAGTAGGAGAGCAAGAGTAATTCAGAAAGCAAGTACATCAATGGCAGGACAAACGGATTCAATGTTATTTGGAGGAACATTTTTAGGTGCATCATCTACATAGAATGTAAGCACGCCAAATGTTGCATTCACCTCTGGCTGGAACTACCTCACAAACTGTAGGGTTTAGTATATTACTACTGTCAGAGCACAGGGGAGTAGATATACATGTCATATTCCAACTACACAGGTGGAGGATCAGGAGGAATAGGTGGTTCTAGTTTCGGTGGATCTGGTGGTTCTGGAGGAAGAGGAAACACAGGAGGTTCTGGATCAAGTGGTTAAGGCCTACAGCAACCATAGAATATCTATATGGAGATGTCTCTTCATCTCCCAGAGTATAGAGGTATAGTGGATGTTGCCGAACATGTGCCCATGTGTGAAATATTTTGGCGTGCAAAAGGGATCATGGCTTCTGAGTGCAAGGTAAGTTAATTTGCTACTACATTATAGGGACATGCACACAGCTGGTATAGGAAGTTTGACCCTAATCAAACTTGCGTGGGTTATGTAGTCTTTGAAGGATTTTTTTCTTGAAAGAGTTTCATATCCCATAATTTGAGCAGAAGAGTATAAGTACGCTCAAGGATATCAAGCAAGGCACTACTAAGCATGTACGTGAGTATGATGCCCATTTTAAAACACTCCTATATAATCTTTCTTATGATATTCACGTAAGCTAGCATGCACAATGGTTTGTTGGTAGATTGATTACACCATTCAGAAGAGCATTGTCACATAAGACATACACTTATCTGTGTGAAGCACTGGAAGTAGCTTTGTGTGCTAAGGTAGTTGGGATCATTTACATTGGCATTAGTCCATTCTTAGAGGCACAGATTACAGCTATGGAAAAACAGTTAGAGAAGCTATCAGCAAATTATTCAGCCCATGAAACACACTCAGGAATTTGGTGTACAGATTGTGAAGTGGAAGGTCACACAAAGATAGTTGTCCTCACAAATCTATACACTCATTATTGTTGGAGTGTGAGATTTTCCATTTGAATCATGATTCTAGTCAACGTCCTTTGTTACAACGTGCGATAAGGAAGAACGTATCTTGTTACTGTAAAATTTGTCGATCCACGACCCATGATACTAAAGACTGTTAGATGATTGGCCAGATCTAGGATGCTATAGACATTAGGGTATGATAGACAAGTGTAACAGAGATAATTCTAGGGGTAAAAATGAGCACCGGGATCGGGAACATAATAAAAATGCTATGATAGGAATAAGGGCGTTTTGAAGGAGGTAATGGAAAAGGATATGGATATCATGGTGGATATAGAGGACGATGTCGTGGTGGAGGAAGAGGTGAGTTCCCTCATGGAACATGTTATATGTGGATCTCCTGACCACTATAGGTGTGAATGTCCTCAGAATATTGTATGTTCTTTCTGCGGAAAGAACCATAGCTATGAAGAGTTCCCGGACTTATATGAGCATCTGAGTAAGCAACATAAGAAAGAAAACAAAGGCATCAGGATGGTTAGAATCTAGCGCATGGTAGAAGATCAATGGATGCCCAAGATAGCACCAAGACCTAAGGCACTAACATTCAAGATTATTACACGAGCTGAATCGGCGTGCACAAGAGAGGCATTGCACCAGAAGCCTACGATCACCAAGGAGGAGGTTTTGCATGCAAGGTACCCAAATCTTGCTCATTAGAAGGAAGTTTATCAAGATACCATGGACGTACTAAGGAATCTTCAGGGTGAGATACATTACTTAAAGGAGCAGAAGAAAGCATCAGAGAAATTCCAAACTAATATCGATGATCTGAGAGAAGTGTGAAAAATTTTGTGCCAGGAGAACATCATTCCACTATTAGGAAGTTGGTTAAAAGGGAACACTTTGCATGCGTAAGTATTGAGACCGAACGGAAAATCCTGCGCATGTAAATCTTCCCCCTAATAGCATTGATTATGACAAGGAAATTACTCGAATGTTGGTGTTGATGGATGGCTATTGAGCAACATATTGATTGATACAGTGTGGAAGTAAACGTTCTTACATTAGATGCATGGGTACAAATGGAGAGGCCTCCATTGCATCCATCATCTAATGTGTTGTTTATGGAAAGCTGTACTTAAGGCCACTTCCATAGGAGTTTTAAAGGATGCATCTATAACCATACAAGGGCCAAGTTCATTGGGGATTTTGAGGTATTAGCACTTGCAGAAGTAGATAGTTTTCTAGCCTTGCTTGGACGCCCTTGGTGTTATGTGAATAATGCTAATTTGAGATTCAAGAAGGGGTATATCATCTTTGAGAACAAGGAGGAAAGGGTTGTGATACCTTTGACAGATGAAAAGTCTACACCATATGTTGAACCTCTCGTGAAAAGGACTTAAACAAAATTTATGTAATCGTTATTCGGGACCTAGAGGTTAATGAGCCATTAAAGGAAGGCATTATATAGTGGGAAGATTCTCATTCTAGTAGTGATACTACGAGTATTACTTGTGACAATTGGGCTCATGGTACATGTGAACTAGTAGGGCGCAGGAGTAAAAAGTGTCATTGCACGCAAGAATGGACTTCATTCTGTTTGAAAAATGGGTAGCGTAGTACCTTGGTATATAGGGGAGAAAATATTCATGTATTTATGAAATCCATGGAAGCACGAGAGGACAAATCAAAGTAAGAGAAGGGATATGTTAGTATATACCTTGCACAGGACAATAGTGTGTTGGTGGGTAGTCCACAGAGATAATCTTCTAGAATGGGAGGATATTGGAGTCGCCCTATCTACTAGGTTTTTAAGGAGGAATGCACCTACGCAGATCTACACTTATAATGGTGATCAACCTGTTTAGCTTCACATTCAGCAGTGTGAGAGGCTATGGATAGCGGTACATGAAGTATTAACACCTTCACTCTGGGTGCATAGATTGTACTCTACTCTACAAGGATGCACATGCGCTTGGTATGTATACGCAGAACCACATCGAGGGAATCGGAATTGGAAGAATTTGACTACATGAATTCTCTAGACCTTTGACTACTTCTTGACAAAGCCTCCAGTAGAATAAGCATTGAAATTTGTTCAACGCTTAACTATGGGAGATAGTGCAAAGGTAGAAGAGAATATTCAGGAATTATTTGGTGAGACAAAGTCTGAAGCACATTTTGACAAGGAAGAACAAATGGACTCCATACTACTTGAATGCACTTACCTTGAGAGAGAGAAAGGGAAGATGGTTTATATTGTGGATGATGAGGAAACCGAGAACCTAGATATTGAACACTCACAAGGGGTGCGTGAGGTCTTGGACAATGCAGACAAGGATACGCGTGCCTATCATGAACACATAAAGAAAAAGAAGGTGAATATAGGTTCAAAGGCTGAGCTAAAGGAGGTCATAATTGGAGACTATTGGTCAGAATTGGAAGTGGAAAAGATCATTGAGTTACTTAGGCATTATCAGGATTTATTCCCTCAAGGGTATCATGAAATTAAAGGCGTGCATGAATCACTTGAGGAAATGAAGATAAAGCTTAAGGATGTTGCACACCGAGTTAGAAAGAGGCCTTACCTAATGAACCCCAATTTGTGTAAAAGGTCAAAGAAGATATTGATAACATGTTGAAATTTGGAATTATCAAGCCCTTGATGAGTCAAAATGGGTTAGTCGATGGTGATCGGTATAAAGAAGGAGAAATGCATTATAATATGTGTGGACTCTGCGAGCTTAATGATGCATGTGTATGACCCATTCCTACACCAACCATCGAGGAAATACTAGAAGGAGTTGCAGTAAGGCACGAAATATATTCCTTCACAGTGGGTTTTCGAGGTTATCATTAGGTTAGGATTGCTTAGGAGGATCAAGAAAAGACAATTTTTACTACTTTTGAATGGGGTAGTTTTTCCTATACTGTGATGCCTTTTGGACTAAAAAATGTGCCTGATGTATTCTCGCGGATAGTTGTTCAGGCATTCAAAGATTTTATTCACAAATTTTACAGGTTTATCTAGATGATTGGACAAAGTATATGGGCTTGTGAAAGATCATTGTGACAATCTACTCTTAATGTTTGAATAGTGTAGACAATTGAGTATCTCTTTGAACATCAAGAAGTGAATATTTTCTACACCTTTTGGAATACTGTTAGGACATATAATCTACAAGGAGGGTTTACTAGTTGATCTAGCTAAGGTTGTAGTCATTCTAAGCCTAGAAATGCCTACTAGTCAAAGTGAGGTCCACGGATTTTTGAGTCACAGGATATTATCGAAGTTCATCAAATGGTATGCCAAAGTTGTTACACCCTTGGAATAATTACTAAAAGGGAGAGGTACATTTTATTGGGGAGAACCGCAGTAGCGCATGTTTGAGATATTAAAAGAGAAACTTACTACCATGCCCATTATGCGCTTTCCCTCATGGGATAAACCATTTCATGTGCATGTGGACACCTCTGGCATGGCCATTGGTGTTGTGTTAGCTCAACTGGTGAAGGTATTGTAGATCATCCAATTTGTTTTGCTAGTAGGAATATGACTCCTGTTGAATGGAATTATACAACTATAGAGCACAAAGCTTTGTCAATGATCTATGCATTGCACAAGTTTCGACAGTACTTGTTAGCAACACCATTTGTGTTTTATACAAATCACATGGCATTGAAGTATTTGGTGAAAAACTCATCTTACAAGGGTGCATATGCAGATGGGTACTCCTATTTCAAGAGTTTGAATTCACAGTTGTGGTGAAGCTAGGAAAAGTAACTTTGGACCAGACCACTTGTCTAGAATTCATTTAGGAGAAGAAGCATAGACAATTGAAGAAACCATGCTAGATGCACAGTTATATAGGTTACAACATGCACCATCAAAATTAGAATACATTGTTGTCATTTTAATTTGGTGTGGCACCGAAGGAATGAAGGCATTAGAAAAGAAACAACTTTCTATACGCGTGGCACCATTTATGTTAGTCGAGTCGTGACTGCATACAAGTTAGGAAAAGATGAAGTATTATGTTGTTGTGTATTAGAGCATGAGCGCAAGGATATAATGGAGGAGCCACATGGTGGTATTACAGGAGGCCACTATGCAAGTGATGCAACTACTCTAAAAGATCCTACTTGCTGGATTATGGTGGGAGACATTGTATAAAGATTGTAAAGCGTATTGCAAAGCATGTGACCATTGTCAGCATCTTGGTAAACCAGGGCAAAGAGATGAGATTCCTTTGAGACCAATTCTTGAACCATTTTCGAAATGGGCCATCAACTTTGTAGGACCTATTTTTCCAACCACGTGTAGGACTGGGTCATGATATATCATTACTTGTATAGATTATCTCACAAGGTGGGCAAAAGCAAAGCACCTACGAAGGACTGTACAGTGGCTACAACAGCTAGATTTCTATGGGAGAATGTTCTTACAAGGTATGGATGTCCTTTAAGCTTGACAAGTGATAGGAGTACACACTTTTGAATGAGACAATTAGGATCCTATTAGATGAGTTTATGGTTGCACACCCTAAGACTACACCTTACCACCCTCGGGAAAATGGAACTACCGAGGCTTTCAACAATATTTTCAGCCAGACATTGACAAACATTTGTGATGTTGGAAGAAAGGATTGGGATAATAAAGTGTCAGTGATTCTTTGGGCATATAGAATAACTTATAAGAGATTGAACAAATCCACACCGTTTTAGTTGGTGTTTAGCGCAGAAGTTGTTCTCCCTATAGAATTTATGTTACCTTCTTTGTGCATTACGCACGCTGGAGGTCTAGCTGATGAGTAGGATTTAGAAGAGCGTATTGAGAAGATGATTCAACTAGATGAGTGACGAGCCATAACATGATGGATTCAGTATAGGAAAAGGCGGGAAAAAGCCGAGGCGAGAAAGCATGGCATGACAGAAACATAAGGGATAAGAAGTTTGAGATTGGAAAAATGGTACTTCTCTATGACTCTAAGTTCTTCCACAACCCAGAAAACTTAAGGTACATTGGTTAGGGTCATATGCTATTACTCGCATACTTGAATCAGTGCTTACCGTTAGAAGCACTTGATGGAACATGGCTACCAGTCACTTTAACGGAGTAGGTTGAAGCCCTACTATAAATAAGTCTTCTTGGTGTTTATAATAAGGTAGTATTTCCATTTAGATTAGGTTTCCATTCTATACTTCCTTAATGTATTTCCTTCATTGTCATTATGCTTTGTCAATTTATTTTTTATTCTTGTGAAATAAGCGAGCTTACGTGCATGAAGCTAATTACTACATGAATCATGTTTATGCGAAGAGGAATACACATACTTTTAGTGTGGGGTGGTTGTAGTTATCCAAGTAAAATATTGTGGGAATTGAAATTTGAAATGAATAAGTGCTAGGGGTGTGCTTCAAGGCAAAAGAAGATTTCTTCTCAAAAGTGATCAAGGATGGAGATGAATGAAATGACAGTATAAGGTGAGGTAAGCAGAGGCCATGATAACTACCAAGAGAAGGTACAATGACGAGGTACTTAGGTGCAAGGGCATGCCTAAAGAGAAGTCTGTGACCAGAGGGTAGGAAGGCGCGCTAGAAGGTTATATCTGGGGCACAAATATGTATCACACGGAATGAATGAATTTGGTCAATGAATGAGAGGATATTTGGTAGGTGAAGGAAAAATAAATGCATCAAAATTTTAAAAACTATATAAGGATGGGATGCAAATTCATTTTTACCATTACGACTAAGATTATTTAAGGAAAGAGCTAAGTGCAAAGAGCTGAGTGATCGGGTTAAGGTACGAAGGGTGGGAAACCAAGCGTGATAAATAGATTTGTGTGAAAAGAAGCTTGCATCCCCAATGGTGAAGGGTTTGAGTGAAGAAAGGTGATAGAGAGGAGTTAGGGCACGAAGTTTCCACCTAGGGAAAAATTGAATCGAGCTAGGGTTTGATTTACAAATTGTAGAGTTAAAGAGGAGATGATTGCAAGGTAAAAATGGCACCCAAGAAGGAAGTTACAACAGGAGCAAAAAGAAAGAAGAAGGTGGTCGTCGAGGAGGAAGAGATGGCACCCGAAAGTAATTTTTTAGAAATGCAATATCCAGGAGTTGTCATCAGCCAGAATGGGATTCAAACATCAGAAAGAGAAAAGTAAGCGAATACAATCACAAGACCTCAAAGAATAAGAAGGATCTCAATTCCTTGCTCACTATGAGGACAAACAAACATACGGTAGATGACATGCCAGTTTATGATTATGCAGGCAAGAAGCTTCTGAATAAAATTGGGGTCTACCAATTATATGAGCTTCCATATTTTAGGAAGTATGAGCCCTTGTACCAGTGGCTCATGAGCAGAGTGCATGAGGACTTCTTACTTTGCGGGACATGGAGTTAGAATCTCATCTGCGCTTATCTCAATGGTGACAGTTTGAAGGCCACATGAGAGGATATAAATAATGATCTCGTAGATAAATCGTGATCTTAAAGACCGGACAAGAGTTGGGTTACCTAAAGGGTCCACTTGTGCAGTATGAATATAGACAAGTTGAAGAAGCTGTCCATTTTTTCAAGCAACACCACACCTTGTTACAAAGTTGAACGATCGGGAGCAAAGTGGTCACGGGTAAATACTATGTGATTACATGTTACATGTAAGATGTCGAAGGAGTAGTCTACAATATTGTAGGCTACATTATAGAGCAAATAGTCGAGGAAGCGTGCATAGGAGGGAAGATCAACTTTGGGGTTGTTCTATTATCACTGGTATTCATGGAAATTGGAGTACCAGACGGGCTGAAGAAGAAAAGGTATGGGAATATCCCATGGAGAATAAGTCGTCATTTGAAAGGTTCAGAAAGCAAGTACCTATGTAAAGGGTCCATGAAATATGATGTCAAACAAAGGGCAGAGAAATGGTATAATAGGCTCCACGCAGCATTTGGAGAAGAGTGGCGCATCCCGAAGGACCTACCATCGGTAGTGGGGAAACAAGTCTAGTTTGTTGTATATCAGTATTTATGTATTGCGCACTTCCTAATGAGAGATGGAGTCTGGAGCCCTTGGTGTAAATTTCCTTACACATTCACTGCAAGGTATTTCCAAGCATCTGTTCATAGATTCACTAGACACGCGACGATTGGTATTCAATGCAGATAAGGTAGACTATGACTACCACATGTTGAGGAAGAAGTATGTGTATCCAGGAAGAAGTGCCTATATCGAGAGGCTCATTTCGAGAGGTGTTGAATATTAATCCAATAAGTTTGGCTATAGTAGATATAGGGGCAACATTAGTATATCTTCAGCTAAAGCCCAAGATGGAGAACAATAAGTATGTGGAGAATGAATTTGTGCTCCTAGGGCCACCAAAGGGTAAGCACACAATGGAAAACATACCGGCGCAAAGGCCCATAGAAATTGTTGAAGTAGAGGATGAAGAAGAGGAGTGTGAAGATAGTGGAGGCTTGGAGTGCAGAAGAAAGAAACCATATGACAAAGAAGAGTCACAGTGTGCGACCAATCCACCTCAGGGACAGGACGAAGTTGAAGATATGGATGTTGAGTAGGGGAAGTAAAGATTTAAGAAAGTATTTAGATGCACAAGGACTCAAAGTGGAACCCCACAAATGGTAATGAAATCACCTCGTATCTCTCCACACAGACTCGCTGATTGAGCCAAAGAGGAGAAGAAATTTGAAGTTGGATGAAGAAGTGAAGGAATCAAGGGAGAGTGAGTGTGTATCTCCTACCCCACTCGAGCAAGAAGATGAGCCACATAGCCAGGAAGAGAAAAAATATGAAGAGATGAAGGATGGAGAAGAAAGAGAGAAGGAAACCTCCAAATCAGTGCATGCAACTGTTCAAGGTGTAATGGGATAGAATCCTAACCTTGAAGCTACAATTCCCAAGGGACCTAGATCGAAGAGGATGAGTGAGGAACACATTGCACCACTCATGGGATATACAGAGGACACCGAAAAAACCATCTATGCCTGTTTCCAAAGCACTATAGAACAAAAGGATTTATTTGGCTAGGAATTAATGGATGGGGATATGGCAACCGTTCACACTAGAAAGCAACTCTCATGGTCAATGCACACCCACATGGATGAGCCTGATTTTGATGTATGCAAGGAGTCATGTGTGTCAAGATGAATGAAGAAGACACCTCAAGCCAAGCACATAACAGTTAAACCTACTATTATGTCAGATGAATAGGTTAGCAATGTGCTAGTAAAGGTTTCTACTGAGGTTGCAAGAAGAAACATGGACAAGGCCGTAAAAATCAGAGTGTTGCATGAGGAGTTGAAGACAAAGGATGCAGTGATAGCGCACTGACCTAAGAGAAGGACTTGGATAAAAAAAAAGAATAGTGCATTAATTGGCATGGCAGAGGCCATTGGAGATCATGTGATGAAAGTGCACCCGCATCTAAAATCTAAGGTACCAGAACAATTCCCCTCGGTAATGCATTATGTTAGAGCTTTGGTGGACTTGGTATTGGAAGAGAACACAATCAGAATTCCAAAACCAAAGAATCCTAAAGAAGAGGTGGAAAGGGCTAAGGCTGCAGTAGTCAGAAATATTGCATCATACGAAGGCCTACTGCAAGCGCTCCAAGAAGAATTGAAAAAGGTGGATCATGCCTTAAATATATGCACAACTCTAAAGGCATTGATCAAGGTAAAGACTCTGGAAGAAGATAATGCAGTCCAGAAGGCTATGAAGGATGATACCTTAGGCCACGTAGAATGGTTAACACTCATAAAGAAAAAGTGTGAGGCCCTAGCAACAACACAAGATCCACACAAGGAAAGATTAGATGAGATTGGGAAACTCGTCACACAAAAGATGGATGCACTGGAAGGAAAACATATTGCAATGTCCAGCATTATGTTGGTATTATAGAATGAAAAAGTTGAAGTTACCCAAGATGAACTGAATTCTATTATTGTGGAGATACCATAGCAGGAAAAGAAAGCATTCACCGAGTGAAAGGCCTTGGAGGCCAAAATTAATGAGGATTATCTAGCGTTGATCCTTCAAACTGATATAAAGGAGGTTACCTCATAAAACATTCTTTATTCATCTACATTCTTTCTTATTCTTTCCATTCAATATTCTTTACTTTATTTTTGGAGATAACCATTATTGGGACGACAATGAGATTAGTGTGGGGTAATGTTGATCAAAGAATACTTGTTAGAGATCACACAAGAAGTCTGCATGGGAGAGAAGGCCAAGATCAAGGGTGTGAAGGGACAGGAAGAACCCATGCATGGAGGGCAAGTTCAGCTTTTGGGACTTAGCCGATTTTGAGCATGAAGACCTATTTTTAGAAGATGGCATGCAAAGCACATAAACGAGGTAGAGACGTGTGCGCCACGCATTGTCTATCTTTAGAGGATTGGATCAAAGAATTTTGCATGGAGATGAGCTAAGAATAGGATTGTCACTTCAATTAACTATAAGAGGTCTATAGATAGCACACTTGCATGTGTGGCTATGCTTGTAAACGGCATGTGGCTATTAGTAGCATGCGGCCTATTTTTGGAATAGATAAGTGGTGAAGGGAAAGTCCCCACCCTATATATATGATGTGAATCACATAGTAGTATATATAGAGAGATAGTGATATAGATATATAGGTATATGTAGAGTGTAAGAGGTGCACATAAAGAGATATGTGCATACGACTAGATTACTATATTGATCCATGCACACATCGGTATAGATTGCCATTATTGTAAGGAGCTTATGTATTTATTAATAGATGGAAGATATTGGTTGAATCTAATTATCATTTCTGTTTGTAATTGAGTAGTGCATGTTCTTGATTCAATCATGATTATTTTTAAGCTTGTTCTTTCCTAGATCTCGAATATGGCATGCATTGTAGAATGATGGATTAGTTATGGATCTATATGTTTCTTCCTTCATCACACTAACATCCTGCTATAGCAACCCTAAAGAGGGACTTGGTACCTTTGCACACTTCTGGTGAGCGCTCAGTCTAGGCTAAGTGATGTGCCAACACGTTTAGGGTATTATCCGGTAAATTATAGGCTGCATCACATATTCTTGTTGGTGGATTCAACTTGTCCATTTCCTGGGGGTAATAGTTTGAATATGTGCTCAAATATACACCATTCTTCACAAACCAACTAGATATCTTCAATCTAAGAAAATCCAGAGCATTGTCAGAAATAATTGTGGAAGGGACGCCAAATCTTACCATGATACCTTCATAAAAATTGATAATGTTGGCTCCATTTGCTTATTTAAGTAAAATTTCTTTCATCCACTTGGTGAAGTAATTTGTGGCTATGAGGATCCACTTATGTCTTGGGCTTGAATTTGGGTTGATTAACCCAATGAAATCCAACCCCCATTGCATGAATGGTTCATTTACAGAGATGGGGTGGAGTGGGAGATTTGTTAGTCTCTCTTTTCCTATGAAGAAGGCACACTTCTTGCATTTTTTAATCCATGTATAGCAGTCATTGAAAATATTAGGCCAATAATAACCAACCTTCATGATTATGAGATTTGTGACTCTTGGGGAAAAGTGACCACCTATTTCCCCATCATGGAATTCATGTAATACTCTCTCTATTTGACCTATTTTGATGCACCTTAGAAGGACACCATTTACATATTTCTTAAATAGAATACCATCCACAAGCACATATGGAATGGATTGGAGCCTGAAGTACCTTCTCTTGGCCTTACTCAATCTTGGAGGGCATTGACCTATTTAGAAGAAGTGTATTATATCCTGAGTCTAGAAATAGTTGGGTAAGGTATTGGCTGATTGTACATGGTCATCTTGAAATACTAGAGTAGCTTCATGTTCAATCTATTGGTCTGAAGCCAAATGCTCACACTGAACCTTTACCTCTAACTAGCTTGGTCACCTTAATATCAATGTCATATTCCATGACCTTGGTTATCCATCCATCTCTTTTCTCATTAAGATCCTTGTTTAAAAGAAAATCTTTTACACCAACATGTGAAACTAGTAGATGAATTTTGTTATTTGACACTAGATGTCTGAATTTCTTTAAACTTCTTATCACAACAAGGACATGTTTCTTAAATAATGAATATCTTACCTCATAATATTCAAGACCTTGGCTGAAAAATGCAATAGGTTGCTCTAGCCCTTCTTGATTTAGTTGCACGAGCACAACTGAGATTTTTAGAGAACCTCTAAAGGCATACAAATGAAATCCTTTGAGAAATATGGATTAACAAGAGTTGGGGATTGCACAATAGCCTACTTTATGGCTTTCAAAACCATATTTTCCTTTAGCAGTCCACTTGAAAACCATGTTCTTCTTCAACATTAATGTCAGTGGCTTAACAAGGTTGTAAAAATTAGGGAAAATTTTCCTAAAAAATTTATCCTTCCTAAGAAGCTTTGAAGGGCCTTTTTATGACTAGGCAGTGGTAGTGCAAGGATGGCAGTAACTCTCTCCAGATTAATGCTTAATCCGTCCTTAGAAATAATGTGGCCTAGTAGTTTACCTTCATGTGCCAAGAATTTTTCAGCACCTTTCAAATACTTACCTAAGGTGAAGGATGTGATCAGTTGCATCCTTGGAGAATAATGTGATGTCATCAAGATAGATAAGAACAATCTTATTATTGAGCCCTTGGAATTCCATATTCATGGCCCTTTGAAATGTTGTTCATGTGTTAGACTGACCAAATGACATTTTCTATAAGCATAGGTTCCCCATTATGTAGTGATGATTGTCTTGAACTGATACTCCCCTTTTACTATGATCTGATTATACCTTGAGTACCCATCAAGGAGGGAAAACCTTCTAAACTAGCTACCACTTGCAAAATTTGTTCCATTGAAGGAAGTGGGTAGTGATCCTTTAAGGAATCCTTGTTCAAGTCTCTAAATTCCACACACAACCTGATTTCTCCATTCTTCTTCCAAATGGAACAAGATTGACAACCCAAGATGAATGTTTGATAGGAAAAATTATGCTTTCTTCGATTAGCTTGTTTAACTCCTTCTTCATCAATGGCTTAATATGTTAGTTAACAGGCCTCTACTTCTACTTGACAAAGCTTGTGTGTAGGGTCCAACTCAATGGTGTTCTGAGATACACTAGGATAAAAACCCCTAAGGTCTTCATAGATCCATGCAAAGCATTGGAAAAATCTTTAAAAAGTTTCACAAAATCATGTTTCTCTTGAGAAGTTCTTACCTTTTCAATCTGAAGATATTTACCTTGACCCACTGAGATAGGCTTTGCATCATCACCCTTGACCTTTATATTTGATTTTTATTTCCTTAACTGGTCATTGGGATTGAAAATGGATTCTAAGGTCACTAGGACCTTAGGCATCTTATTTGTTCTAAGTTGTACAACCTAGTCTCCATACCGCTCTTCCAATTTGTCTTGATTTTTGAAGAAAAATCAGCTTCTTCTTGAATGAAATTGATAATTTATTGGTCATTCTCAAACACTTGCAAATTTTTTTTTATTGTCTAGTACAACAAGTCTCACTTCCATTCTGATATGAGGCTGAACTTTGTCTCTACTAATATCTTCAAAAATATCGAACCTTGCTCTAATTGCAGTAAGTCTGTCAGTAGCCTCATTCTTCTTTCTTGGAATGGCTTGAATATTGAAGGCTTCAAAATCCTCCAAAAGATCCCACACTCTATGCTTATAGACTTTAAGTAAATCATTTTTGGTTGCATTGGAACCTCTGACCTGGTTCACTATCAATTCACTATCCCCAAAGGCTTGTAAATTTTTTTTTTTCTTCCTTGCCCATTGCATTCCATGGATAAGGGATTCATACTTTGTTGTGTTGTTAGAGAAACTGAACTGAAATATGAAAGAAGAGTAAAATTTATACCTTCAAGGGACACAAGCACTACACCTCCTCCTGCACCTTGCCTGATCCTTAATCCATCAAAAAACATCTACCAAATGCCTTCATCTTCTTCATCATTTGGCTTGGTCACACTAGGTAGGAGTGTGTTCTCTTCATGTAGGAAATAGATCCTAAGACCATCTTCTTTAATATTTTGGTTCCTTAAAGATATTTTAGCTTCTTGAAGCTCCTTATATGAATCATATTTATGTCGCTTATGTTCCCATTCATCAAGTATCAGGTCAGGAATTCCCCAATTTGAGTGTCAGCTTCTTGAGTACTAAGACAATCCTCTTCATCAAAGATTATGCAATTTACATTGATAGGACTAGGGGTGTAAGGCTCCACATGGTATGTAGAAATTGGTTCAGATTTAATAGTATCCTTAGTGTCATACCTAGTCCTGAAAATCATATGAGACCAATTCCTATTGATAAATAGCCCCAATTTTGGCAGTAAAATCCCTAGATAGACACAAAGCAAAAAGTGGAGGTAGATCAATTATGGACACATCCTGAGAAACTAAAACATTGGGACATGCATGTAGTGTGAGTCTTATACCTCTAATAACTCCAACAATTCCTATTGTTGTTCCATCCAACTACACTACACCTTTTGAAAGAGGCTCATACTTGAGGCCTAACTGGTCTACAATTTGCTTTGGCATCATTGAGTTGCTTGCCCCAAAGTCAATCATAAAATTATGCACTAGATTGTCTCCAATGATCAAGGATGCATAGAATGGTGGAGTCTTCACTTTTTAGTTGGATTGATCTCTCCTTCTTTTTGCATTGCATTGGTGAATATTTTCTCTTTTCTTTAGATGACTCATTTGGGATAATAAAATTAGCCATGGCTACTTGCAAGAGGTCACTTTTGGCTGGAATTACCAATGACTCCCACATAGATATGCTCACATTCATTTTATTTATCTACTCAAGGATGTTGAAAGGAGCAGGATTATCTTTTTGCCACAACTTGCTTGGAATAACCTTTTCCTACACTTGGGCTGGAATGGAAGGCACCTTAAGTTGATTTTACACATTTGGGACCATGTTTGAACTACTGCCTCCTTGATATGTCAGAGAGGGTTGATAAGGACCTACATTAGTAGATTTTCCTTCCTCAATAGCTATTTTTTCCGATATGGTATTGGAAGCCACACCTTGAGGAAGAGTTTGATTCATTCCACAAAATTCCTTTGTTTGCTAGATCACAAGTGAAGTGTCACTTTGAGGTGCCTCTTGAGTGACCAATTTTTTTATTTTCATGTGCTCATGTCTCTTTAGAAATAAATGCACTTTGCACCATCAAATCTTGGTTCAAAATTCCATTAGGGCATGTTGCTTGGTTGTGTGGAAGATGAAAAGGAAACACCACTCATAATCTTGCACAAGATTATTTTGAACAAGAACCAAAGATTGGGATGAGCTAATTGCA
The DNA here is from genome assembly GCA_018340775.1 of Taxus wallichiana var. yunnanensis. Classification (NCBI taxonomy): domain Eukaryota; kingdom Viridiplantae; phylum Streptophyta; class Pinopsida; order Cupressales; family Taxaceae; genus Taxus; species Taxus wallichiana. Next base: position 194,698,996 of record CM031239.1, read on the forward strand.
TTGGGATTATACTTTTGGAATGACCTAGTAAAAGGAAATTGATTTCACTTTTGATTTATAGCTTGGGCTAGAGGATTGTTTGGTTGGTAAGGGGTTTTATTTGGTTGGTATGAGAGGTTGATAAGGCCTAAAATTTTGGGCTTGTTGCTCTTAAGGGATACCAACTCATTCCCAAAATTTGCAATTGTTTCATTACTTCCTACAATTCAGTTGAAGTACTTGAGGAGGTGGATGCTTCACTAGAGCTCTGGTTTCTTGGGGTTGGGATAGGTGCTAACTCAGGTGTTCGATTAGGGTTTTCAATTTCTAGGTAAATATTCTGTGAGGCCTAGGAGTAAGTTTCCCACTGAATCAAAAAAAATTCAGCCCTAACGGCCATGGCATAAGCACCAGAAATGTTACACGCCCATAGATTGAATCATTATAGTAATACCAAAATTTAAAGCTCTTAAAAAGGAAATAAAAAAATCTTCTACAATTGGTCTGACAAGGGTTGGAACTCTCTCCTAGGTCTTCTGAAATCTAAAATTGAAGTCTGACATGAGCTCATTGGGAGCCCTCTTTATGGTTGTCAATTGTTCAAGTAAGGAAAGGTTATATACCTTCTCTCCAAAATGGTTGAAAAGGGTTGTTCCCATCTTATTCCAATTAGTGATTGACCATGTTTTCAAGATTCTAAACCATTGAAGAACTCTTCCCTTGAATGAAGAAGTTAAAAGCCTAACAACCACATCTTGTTCAACAATTTGATGGATAGCACATACATTGGCAATGTCCTGAATATGGTCTACTAGAGTGGTTCGATCCTCCCAGGTGAATAAAGGGATGCTCTTAAGTGCATATGTTGGAATGGGATTGTTGGTATTAAGAGAAAGAGGACTGCTGCCAAAGAAATTAAAAACCCTAGATTTACTTGTGTTGCCATAATGATAATCCCGAGAATATTGTAGACTATGTAAGAAGGGTCTACTAGGAGATGGCATGGACAGAGCACTACTTAGAGGTAAAGATGACATATCAAATTTCCTTCCTCTTTCTCTCCTCCCAAGTGATAAATTGTAGGTACTCAAACACTCTTTTTTTGTTATAGATCTTGTTCGAATCCTTCTCATGAACCTAAGCACTAATACTACTAGAACCAATAGATTTTCTATTTGGAGTCACCGATGTGTTTTGCAGAGAGCCTTCAAATGCCAAGATTCTACCAAGGTACATACCCAAACTTGGAAAAATTGAAAAAATGACTATTTGTCCCATCTGGGTATGCCAAAATTGTTATGGCAAAAAGTAGCACCTTAGGATTATGGGTTGTAGATCCCTACTTTTTTGCTAACATGGTACCATCTCTAAAGTTGTGGTACTTTATACTTGAGATGGAAATCCAAAGAAGGTTGGTTCCTTTACCTATTCCTAATGCTAAACTACTCCTAGGAAATGAAATGCAGCTATCCTAACACTAACCTATGATCTCAAGGACCAGGGAAAGAGAGAGATACATAAAATTGAAATCCTAAAGTAAGGAGGTGATAGCACCAAGAACAAGGGTGGAGAGATTCCTAGTGAGTGAAAATAGGAAGAAAACAAATTAGGAGAGGGCAGACATAAGTGTAAGTGTCCAAAATTACATTCAAATATCCATTTCCATATAGCACAAAAAAAAATAGTCTTACAAGAAGAAAATGTGTGCACAATATATCTACAAAATACAAAGGAAGGTGGGGAATGCAATATGATGCAAGTTATGGCAGAAAAATCCATAAAATATGTACTTTATTGCTTAAAAGGATGCACAATCCATTACAAGGTAGACATAAGGAAAGAATCCTTTACAAAATGCTCAAATTTGAGACCTGTAACTCAAAAAAGTTCTGGAACAATTTTGACAGAGTTCCTTTATGTTTCAAAAATCTCCCCTCAAAACGAGGGGTCTTTTACATTATATAGAGATAAATCCTCAAATTTTCATCACCAACTAACAACCTTCATTAACTTTCTAAAAGACATATGGTCCACCATAAAAATTCACTTCCCAAGAGTACCTTACTTGTACGGATAGTCATAGGTTTCATACCTCATTAAAATGGTAGTTGAGATACTTTGTACAAATTTCATTATTATCATCTCCATTGTTGATGTGCCTCGTAATTAACTAGTTGCATGTATTTTTCCCAGCATGTAGCACTCTGTCTCGATTGACTAGTTGCATCTCTTCATAGTGTCGGTCGAGAGCATGTTTTCTCCTATCGGTCGGTTGCATTCCTTTACCTTGTTTTCTTGTTGTCGGTCAATTGCATATTCATGCAACCGTTTGGTAAAGCATATTTCCCTAAAAATTGGTCGGTGTTGACTGCATCGCCACCTTCTTCATTTCCTTGATTTGATCCTCGTTTGCAACCATCCGGTAGCATACTTTTGTTTTTAGCCGGTAGCATGAATTTTCTATCGTCTGGTAGGATCCGTATGTGTTCTTGGCATCCCTCACATTTCCATCTAACTAGTCGCAACTTTTTTCATCGCTTTATTGGTTGGTAGCACAGAAAATGGTATCGACTGAAGCATTTTATATGCTACCCATTGGTAGCATCCATACATGCTACCAGATCAGTAGCATATAAATATTCTACCATTCCCTTGTGGCATTTCTTACCCATAACCTATCAATCCATCATCACCCACTTACTCTTGCTATTGGTCGGTAGTATTTATAATGATTTTGGTCGGTAGCACAACAATTACTATCGACTAATAACAATTTTACTACCCGGCTCATTTTCTCGTCCCCGACCAGCTTGGCCACAACTCGGTTGTTATGACTTGCCCATCTTGCTACATCAACTAACTTGATCCATCCATCCACAAGCTACCATATCATCTCGAAATACATACACTCCATTTGGTTTCTAACACCCAGTTCATAGTTAGCTAGCCCATTTTTGCACGAGGTGCAAAAATGGATAATATGCAAAAAAAGAGTAGAACAAATGCCAATTTGGATGTCTTAGTGTCATCCTTCTTTGAATGTAAAATGAGGTGACAGAATATATAGGATTCCATCACCTGCAGGAGATGGTTTCAGGCATGTGAAAATGTGACATTGACACCATAGCCCACGGGCGATGGCATCGTCCATAGGTGCAAAAATGAATTTAAGTGTCATGAAAAACAAAGGAAATGTGTCGTGGGTCATGAAATATGACTAACAAGGTGTGAAATGATGAAATGCAAGCAAGTAGTCATCAATGTAATATTCATGAGACCCATGAGGACAATGATACCAAGATGCAAAGAAGACTAAGGCCAAGACCAAATAGAGATAATCTCTATGTGTATCATCTCTAGCCCATAATGGCTACGTGAATAACCATTCCCTAATCCTCGAACACCCCTTAAGGTACCCGCTCAGAAATAGATGAATCAGTGACCCTTATCTGCACAAAGGAAGATTTTAGTAACATGTATGAAAGATGAAAGGTGACAAATATTAGATGTATACAAGGGTTTGGGACTTCAAAAAAATAATACCTTTATTTTTAAATGGTTTTTTTTTTTTAAGTATTAAAATTTAAAAGACGAAAAGATCTAAAATAATTTCTAAAATTTATGTAAAATATATTTTTAAAATACCATATTCATCTCCTCTTCCTCCCCGCCTATGATTTCAACCTCTATTGGAAGATCTCTCAAATCTATCTTTTCATCAAGATTTTTTTGTTTCTCTTTCCCCTTCCCCTTTCGATTTCCTAGTCTCTATTTAACTCCCACTTTATGAATAGATCAATAATTTGTGTAAAAACTGAAACGAAAAACTCAAAATCAAGTGGCAAGTGACATGATAACACACACACACACACACACACACACACACACACACATGTATGTATGTATATATATATATATACACACACACACACACACACACACACACACACACACACATATGTAGATATATATATACATAGATAGATATATATATACACACACGTGTATGTAGATATATATCTATGTATGTATATATATATCTACATACACATGTGTGTGTATGTGTATATGTATATATATACATATATACGCATATATATTTGCTTTTCAAAGGTTTAAGTGTTTAATTATATATATACACATGTACATGTGTATGTAGATATATATCTATGTATGTATATATATATCTACATATACATATATATATATATATATATATATATATATATATATATATACATATATATATATATATATATATATATATATGTATATATATATATATATATATATATATATATATATATATATATATATATATATATATATATATATATATATGTATGTATGTATGTATGTATGTATGTATGTATGTATGTATGTATGTATGTATATTTGCTTTTCAAAGGTTTAAGTGTTTAATTATTAATTTGATGTTTATTCAACCCTAAAAATAATATTTGAAATATTTTTTTTATAATACTGAGTTGAGCCCATTTTTTTATTTGAAGAACATTTTACCCTAACATAATGATTTATCACCAAACATTAAGAAGTTAAAATTTATCAAGCATTTGATGTATTTCCAATTAAATTTATTTCTTTATAATTAAAATAATTTTATAATTTTATATAAGAAAAAAATAATTAATATTGTAAGTGTAATAACTACATGAATTTTTATTCATATTGATAAAAGAAATAACAAAACTATACTTTTTTATTAATATCGATAAAATATAAACTTATAGAAAATCTAAATTCAAACTACCACATAGTTATTGTAACCATTCCTACATTCTAAAATATATATTCAAGCAATAAAACATGTAATATGAATCTTAATATTTGTATATCTCTGCCTTATTAATTTGGGTGCTCGACAAAGAATCATCATCCCAAGAGTAGTGTTCCTAAAAATCCTCTTCATTTGCCTCTAGAGTCTCATAAGATGATTTACAATCCCTCGACATAATAGGTTGATTTTCATCCATCACTTATTCTTCTAGTTCATCCTTATCTATCTCTTCATCATTATTTATTTTTCCTCATGGTCCATGTCCTCATCCCCTTATTCTTCACAATCCTCATTGTCTCTTTCATAATTGACATTACAAAGGCTTTTGATCCTCCTTCATGATGATATGGCTCAATAGAACTAGGACTTTCAATCTCTTATTTCTTTGTTTGTCCCATTTATTAATCTTCTCCTTGTAGGTTTTTACTATTATTTGGATTTTGCGGGATGTGGGGGATGATTTCAAAGTTAAAACGAGAACAAAAATGTGCAAAAACTAAAGAATCGTGCATCAAGTAACTTTGTTGATAGTGATATCAATAAATTAATGGAAATTACTACATTTCTCTAGATATGTACATGTTGTATTGAAATTGTGATTCTCTGGTGATTCTTATATCTAAAAATTGATTGTGACAACAAACATCTATTAGTACACCTATGAAGTAAAATATTTTATATCTTTTACAATGCAATCCCAATTAAAAATCATAGATCGGTGCCCTTCATGACAATGATCTCAACCAATTGATGGAAGAATGATCAAAAAGGATGGATATATTAGTGCACCTGTAAATTCAAAGATTTTTCATATCTTGTTGTAGAGTCCTACTTGAAAAGTGTGTATCGGTGACCTTAATGATAGGTGGATGACAGTGATATCAATCATCGGTTGATGCAAGAATGATCGCGATGGTGAAGATTTATTAATGCACCTATAAAGTACAATATTTTCTATATATTTCCATGCAATCCTAATTGAAAATCATATATTAGTGACCTTGTTGACAATAATATCAATATTTAGACACATAATTGCAATGGAAACTTTGACTTCATCCCTATACTATCACTTATGCATGCATCTTAAGCCCGAGTTTCATATTCTTGTTCCTATTGCATGAATTTCTCTATCATACACTTTTCTCATACATAAATATACCTAGTTACATTAATTCAAAGACCAACACAACTCTCGTGTATCTCACCCAAAATTCCAGATTAATTTCATGAACTACCTATATAGATTTGTATGGTCCTGGGCTAGTCCATACTACAACATGGGTCGAACCATACAACCATGTTCTTTCACATCTAAAAATTATTTTCATAATTTGATATATCTTTCTTTAGGTCATTTCCTACCCCCTAGGTCATTTTTAGTGCAAATTAGTAATCATAAACACCTATATAAGAAAGTCTAATTTCACCATTTGATCTCACCTAGCACTTTGAATAAACACTCTTGTAAATACAATTCCAAAGTAGTATCAATTTGTCCTCTCTCTATCTATAATAGTACCACATCTTTAGGAGTATCCCATACATTAAATCTAAAGCACTTAACTAATTCAAAGATTTTAGCTTCATTATTAATTATCCAAACCATAGTCAAGGTAAAACAAAGGTTGTACATTTCAAACATCAAAATGGTCAAGATAATTCATTCTAATTCTACATACACTAACACTATATACACAAATGTGAAGGGCACAATTATATCTATCTATAATTGATCCCAATATATATTATTCAAGATATATTTGCATTCACACTCACACAAAAACTAAGATAATTACATGAGTTTGGATTCCGCTTGAGTGGATGTATTTCAACTCCGGAATGGTTCATCAGGGTTGATTTACTGTGGTCGGTACAACATCATCACACTAAGATTCCACCTTTTGTTATCTAATGGTTACATGAATTTTGTTGTATATCTAGGGTTTTATACTTTTTATAGGTCATTATAGGTAGTGTCACATTGTTAAAACACAAATCTATGAAAATGAAGCACAATTCCATACCACGGGTGAGCATCAAAATTTGTATAACCTTAGCACAAAGGGGTGCAAACCATGCATAAAAGGACTAGGCCATACTCCAAGATAGTCGAACCTAGACGGTCATGTTTACTTACATATTTTGGTTCCAATTTTAATAACAAATCATTTCCATGTCTTCATCAATATCCACATTGTTTATGCATCCAAATTTCCTTATGTACATCTGTATCATCTAAGTGCATTCTTTTTTTTCATTTAAGCAAACATATCTTATTGTTTATTTCTTGGAGGTATATTTTGATTTGTATATTGATAGCTCAATTAATAAATTTGAATATACATTCTATTACCAACCCCTTTTGACCTTTACAATTTTGGTTAAATTATTTGGCTAACCTACTTTGAGACTATATCTTAGATGCCCTAGGTTTTCACTCAAAATTTACAACCATGTTCCTTTTGTTTGCATCCCCTAGCTTGTTTTTGTGTGGTGTTTGTATGGCTTATTATAAGTTCCTTTTTCACCTAATTTGTAGCCTAATAGTGTACTCCCTCATAAAAATGGCATATTATCCCTCTAACTAGGTTCATGCCCATGCTAGCAAAGTGAAGTAGTGGTATCATCATTTGATCACACTTGGTTATAGCCATGTGGTCATTATCCCCTTCTGTCTAATCATCATCATCCTTTAGTTACTCTCCTTATTCATTGATGAGATTCGTTGCAATCCTCATCATTTAATCTCAAATAATTTCAAAACCAGGTGATGTCCAAGGCTATCTACAAAAGGGGATAAAGGAAATAATGATTTTATAGTTATTTGCTCTAGAATTGAAAATGCATGAAAGGAAATTCAATAACTGAAATTAAATCTAATCTAATAACTGAAAGCAAATATAATCTATCAAAGTAAAATAAATAACTGAAAACAAATAAAAGTGAAGCTTCACAAACAAATAAAAATAAAACAACAATGATTTTACTCTAAAAATAATAATAAATCATCCTCCTGCTTGGGTAAGAGTGGGACCTTGCTCTTCCCTAAATTTTGGTTAACAAAAATAAAAAGAAGTTGCTGCCAAAAACTTGAACTGTGAATTATATTAATCATACATGATGTTACAAAAATCATTAATCTCCTAAAGACTGCCGCATTGACTTCTTTGGAGAGATATTTATAACTCATCCCTATCCCAAGATTCTGGAATTTACGCCTCGCCTATAATTTTGGGCAAGACTTGAATACATCTTCCACTTTAAAATGAGATAAATGTGGAAGGAATTTATTCAAACACTACAACTCCAAGTTAACTACTTGCATTCAACTAATTCTTCCACTTGACAAGGAGATAAATATGGAAGAGATTTAATCAAACACTACAACTCTAGATTGAACTACTACTTCTTCCACTTGACAAGGAGACAAACATGGAAGATAATTAATCAAATATTACAACTCTAGATTGAACTACTACTTCTTCCACTTGACAAGGAGACAAATATGGAATATATTTAATCAAACACTACAACTCTAGATTAAACTACTACTTCTTCCACTTGACAAGGAGACAAATATGGAAGATATTTAATCAAACACTACAACTCTATATTGAACTACTACTTCTTCCACTTGACAAGGAGACAAACATGGAAGAGAATTAATCAAATATTAAAAATCTACATTGAACTATATCTTCCCATGCAGTTAACTATTTCTTTCCAATTGCCAAATCTACTCTTGCATGATTGAATCTTTCAATAGGACAATTGTCTCGCCATATTCCCATCCTTGATTTTCTTATCATTACTGTGAATTCAATTTGAATAATATTTTCAAACCATTTCTAGGTTTGGTGCTCCTTGTTGTAATATTTCCAAAACATCTTGAAATTCTCATTTTCATTGAGAAATGAGGGATATATCATTTTTACTAAACTTGTGATTTTTTATCTTATTTATTTTCCTTCAACCTTATTCTGTTGAAACTTAAAATGAATATATATCCTCAATTATTGTTGTTGTGTAAAAATGGAGAGAGTTTTTCCTCCTAACAATAAGAGGAACAAAAACCTCTCTCATATTCTCATTTGGAGATCTTCAACTTTGGTTAGAGTGAATTTGATGTTACCTGTGCGAGTCCTGCACTTGAAAACCTTCTGCTTCAAATGATGATATCTTTCAAACCATTATCGTTGTGTGAAAATATTGATATTTTTTTCATCTTGAAAATAAGAGGAACAAAAACCTCTCTCAAAATATCATTTAGAGCTCTACAATTTTAGCTAGAGGGATTATTGTGTTGGTTTTGCTAGTATTGTGCTTAAAAACCTTCTTCTTCAAATGTTGATATCTTCAAAACCATTATTTCTGTGTAAAAATGGAGAAAGGTTTTTCCTCATATAAATAAGAGGAAAAAACATCTCTCATATTCTCATTTGTATTTCTGTAATTTTAGTTAGAGCGAGTCTTGTGTTAGTTCTGCTTAGTAGTGCACTTGAAAACTTTCTTCTTCAAATGTTGATATCTTCAAAACTATTATTGTTGTGTAAAAACAAAGATATTTTTTCCTCCTAGAAATAATAGGAACAAAAACCTCTCTTAGATTATCATTTGGAGCTCTGCAATTTTAGTCGAGCAAGTTCTCGCGTTGATTTTGCGAGTCTTGCGTTAGTTCTCGCAAGTCCCGTGCTTGAGTCCTATGCCGAATCCTACGCTTGAGTCCCTGAAATATTAGTATTGTGATTCATGTGCTCTTTTTGAGTCACGCTCTCTTAGCTATGTAATTATTACCCTTGTAATACATTCAAGAGATCAAATAACCTCGCTCATACACAGTCCCGGATTCCAACTTACAAGAAATCTTAGGAAATTAAAACATTCAGGGTTCAAAGATAGATCAAATATATTCTACATTTAATCTTAAATAAGCTATCTAGTTCTTAAGACTACATCTAAATCCACTTTATAAGAGAAGGAATAATGTTATTTGGTGCAATGGATGAGACTTAATTTGGTCTCATCGGTCATCCTAAGACTTGGGACCGTATCCATTCTTATTGTTATGAGAAAATTCCAAATTTTAAATTAGATTTCTTTCATACCTTTATTATTAAGCAATCTTTCATTACTTTTGAGCAAGTCATAAATCCCCTTGTCATGGATAACTATGCATAATTTTCATCCTTATTTGTTCACTCTTCTATGATGGAGAAAAATGTAGTTTTGTGGGTCCTAAGATACCATGATGTGTAGTTGTTGAATCTAGATGGATAGGTCAAAGGGTTTTCTTTCAATGAATTACATATCCTTCATACAAGCATAGGTAAAAACAATATCATCACCAAACAAGGATTTTATGAGATGAAGTCGGGTGACCTCAAACACATGGAACATAGCATATAAATTTATAAAATTATGTCCATTGTGCATACCGCAATGATGCATATTTGGTGTGATCATATTTCATGGACAACAAGGTCCATATGTTAAACATATTTGAGTTATTTCATCCCTAATATCTCTATGTATATAAGTGCATTTTTAGGCTACCTTTATGATGAAAACATATTCATGTTACCATTTTTCTTGTGGAATGTTGAGGTAGTGTAGACACAAAATCACATACTTTGGGTAATTATCTAGTCTCGATCACATACTATTATTCACATGATTCCTAAGTAAGAAAAGTACTAATTAACCCATGTCTTTGGCCACCTTTCTGCACTTTTCTTGGTCTTACACCTCTATTTTCTCAATCTTCCTTTTTAGTCTTCGGTATTTTTCATCCTAGACACCAGTGCCCAGACTAGGATGCCAGCGTCAAGTGCCCCCTCCTACAATATGCGCGCCTTTGTCCTCTTTGTACTTTGGTCACACTTTTTGGGTCCTTTCTAGTGTTTGAGCATCTTATCTTTTTGGTAATCAACCTTTTCGGGGTTAATTATGAAATTCAAGCAAAGGAATCATATAAATATAAATTTATGTGATCATAATAAGGGACCAAGCACTAAGAATATACTATCTCCACCTAAGGTTGCATCCATCAAAGGCATCTATAGCTCCATTTGCATCCATCTAGCTCCATCACAAGGGACAAAGGTTGGTTCATCTACATCACACTTCATAGGAGGGGAGTCTATTGTTTCCATGCACACATTATTTACATTCTACATATAGTTACTTTCTCACTAATTCACGTGCAGATGGCACAAGAGAAACCTAGGGCACAATTTCCCACACACACACACAAAACTACATTGGGTCTGAGATGTAGTGTAGCGCTCAGTGATAAGTCCATCATTTTGGTAGCAATTGAGGACAGTCCGACCCCTTCATTTGCATCTTTATTTTTTAGGGTTTGATGTTTTGTTTGGGGTTTTATAAGTGATTCATTCATTCCATATTTACAGAGACATTAGGTAGAGTTCAACGACATACACACGATAAAAGGTGATCAAGTGTGAACACCTGCGACACCTAAACAGGAGGTTTTTGAGCATCTACGTGTGGATCGGGACCCTAAATTCAAACCGGGGTGCCCACGGGTGCCCTTATCCTCTCAAGCACCCCAGTCCATTCAAATCTTTGGATCTACATTTTTCCAAGCTTCTATTGCGTGATAATCCTCCATCTTTGTTCAGGTTGGTCTCCATTGTGACACAGTCTAACAACCTCTTTGAATCAAGCTAAGGCTCTTCTAACCCTCTTTTCACATTAGGTTTCATATTTTTATAGCTTAGCTTGCTTGGGTATATTTTTGTATTTTTTTATTTATTTTTTACTACAAAAACTTGCATTAGATTAGGCTATTATTTTACATTTTATCATAATCATTTTGGTGAACCCGACATTCAAACCCTACCTTCCACTTAGGGATCCTCTTCTCTCTTATCTTATGGGCTCAATCTTCTAAATAATTTACTAAAGCCCATCTTAAATCCCTTAATGATCATATATCTTGAGCATCCCCAAGATCTAGACTTACTTTTATATGCTTCTCGTGAGGAAGCTACAAACCTCGTGAGCTTAATGCTTTTATCACTATTCCCACCACCATCGTTACTACTCAACCACTTACTTCCACTCTTCCACCCATTTCCACCATTCCTGTTTTTGTCCCTACTCCTATTAATCACTATAATTTTTCTCTTTTTTTCTCATACAGGAAATCTCCTTCCTCAAGCACCCACGATTTAGCCTCCCTTTATCAAGACCTTCAAGTGTAAATTCATCAATTACAACAGGTTATTTATCATGCATCTCCATCTTTGTATTCCACCCTATTACTGCATACTCTATTTATACCATCTATATCCACTTACTCCCTTCCACCTAACTTATCACCCCTAAGCTTCTAATTTTTTCAATGGGCATGGTGACCCACAAGAGCATCTCCGAGCATTCCATGTGGCTTGTCTAGATTTTTTGGATGATCACATTCTCCTTAGCTAAAATATTCCTCGTAGTCTCCATGATTATGTGATGTGTTGGTTTTATGACCTACATGTTCATTCGTAACATCTTTCACACATCTTTTGATGCTCTTTCTTACTCAATTTTCTATCAACATCGGCTCTAAAATATCCTACACTCAACTTGCACAACTTAAACAAGGATCTAATGAACATCTTGTTGATTATGTCTTATGATACAAAAACAACTTAGCTAAGATGTCTAATGTGCTCACGACTCTAAGCTTCAAGATTTATTCATTCAGAGTCTACTACCACCTCTTTAGGAAAGTGTTCTCTTTGAGACATCTCCTCATTCGACCAACTATGTCATACTCTTAAGCTTCACAAAACCAATCTTTTATCCATAGCAAGCTTAAATATCAAGAAAACATCATATCTCTCTACATGTTTTCAAAGCAAGTCAACATTCAAACCTTCAACGACCAAACCTACTAACACAAAAATTATTGTCAATGTTGTCTCTAATACCAAAGACTTCAATGGAAACCACCTCAGTGTACATTCACCAAATTCCCTATTGCTCCACATCTCATATTACAATAGCTTCTTGAGATAAATCTTATCACATGCTTCCTCCACCGCTTGAATTAGACCCATCATGACCAAAAGGAAGAAATTACAATGAAACTTTTGATGTGACTATCATCAATGTGTGGGACACTCTAAAAATAGGTTTCAAACTTCACACAATCATCCAAGATCTTATCGATAACAACAAGCTTGAGTTCCTAAATCCTACAGACTCTACACCAGTCAATGAAAATCATAAGCTCAAAATATTTAATAACATGACTTCCAAAACATGACAATAAATTCATTGATTCATCGGCTAATCATACATATCACGCAAAGTACCTCCTCTTGCATTAGGGCTCCTTGATTTCTTAGTTGCTAACACCGACATTTCTCCAATCATCTCTTTTTCTGATCATGATTATCATGCCATTTTCTTCTAATCACTTACATATTAATGCCTCTATCGGATATCTCCTATCAATAATACTAAGGTTGATCCATCTTGTCCCATCAATGCATGTTCTATTCCACTTCTCATCACTATTGGCTATCCACTATCACAAATTTCATATCCAATGAACAATTCATATGGTGTTGTCAAACTTCATGTTACTGGTAGGTCCTCTTACTATGCTTGTACCCTTTCTTTATGGGACAAGTAGTTGATGGATGTGACATGCTCTTAGGTCTCAATTGGATTCGTAGGTCTAATCTATCATCTCCATGAATCATTTGTGTCATCTAAAATTCATTCATAACAATCAAGTCATTTCTATCGATGGTGTACCTCCATCTACTCCATGGTCGTAACCACCTCTCTGAAATGGACTAATGTATCATCATGTATCACTATTATTCATCTAGTACACCACGGACCCATAGAACCTAAAGCACCATCTACTCCTAGTTCACCTACTGCATACAACCTACATGGTCTCATCACTCTGCTAGTCCAAAAAAGAAATATAGGCCCATTCCTCAGATAGTTACTACAACTCGCCGTAGATCACCACCTCATGTTTTATTCCACGTAGGTGTCCATCACCACCGCATTTTTCTTCACATAGGTCTCCATCACCTACACATTTTTTACACCATGGTACCCATCATATACTCATCCATCGCATGCACATAGGCTTCACTCACCATATAACATTTATCTGTTATACCACCACTCCTAGAGCATGATCACATGCTTTCATCACCACAATCATCGAGTAGAGGACCTTCATCCTTTACTTTCATCGAGATAGTTCACTCACCACTACACACTTGGGGGCATTATGCTTATCTTCCCCCTAATCCACACACATCTTATACACACACACTAGTACATCGACATTACCCGATGACACTCTTGTCTTTGGTTCACACTTGATGTTGAGGGCATCCTATACACATGAACCTCACACTAACTACACCTACATATACACATACACATCATCTTCACACATCTTACATCTCATACATCTTACATTTCACATACATATACACATCTACACATCTTATATCATCTATGCATCTTGCATTACTACTTATACATCCTACATTACACACTACACATTACATTCACACAAGATGATTTCTCATCACCACATCTATTACACACATTACACATTTCACACATCTACTTATTACACGTTGCACTCACTACCCTATGACACACTCTAGTCTCATGGTCCATACTGGACTTGTTGAGGGTATACAAATCAAATGGACCTCATCACACTCACACATTCAACCATTCAACCTTTTTCTCATGCGACATTCCTAGATTAGTGATATACGTTATAGGCTACATCATCACTTCTTCTAGCATCCTTTAGTGATATATGCTTTAGGCTAAATCATCACTTCTTCCATTATCTTGTTGTGATATATGCTTTAGGCTAAATCATCACACATTCTCACACCTCATCTCTATGTCGCATATCATCACTACACATTCATCACATCACATTACACACAACATATAGTTTGACCATTTTGACCATTTGATGACACACTCTCATTTATGGTTCATTATTGACTATTGAGGGGGCATAAATAAATGAACCTCACTGCATACAATTCCATTCACTTGGGGACACGTGGATCCTATCATTCACTCTGCATTCCATTCCATCCATCCACAACATACTACATATCTTGGTTGCATTTACTCTTTCTTACATTTACTTGTACATGTTCACTTTATTACACATGCTAGATAGATATCTTATATGTCATTATCTTTATCACACACATGTGTGCATTCACTTGATTTTTTCTAGTTGTGATCACAAATTATATAGGTCCATTACATGCAACATGGATGCTTGGTGCAATACCTATTACCAGTCCCACAACGGCTCCTGGGGCATCCACTTTCATACACTATAGGTGTTATTGTTTCATTTTTTTTCATAACACACTATTTTATTGGATTATACATGCTTTGACATACTTTTTTATCTTTCTAACATGCTAATGGGTGCTTCATGTGCAACATTTTTTTGCAGGACTATTTGCCACCATGGTTATCTGTTACATTATTTATTATTGCTTGTTTGTCATTGTATTATTTTTGTTTTGGGATTTTCCCTTTGTCTTATGTGCACACTTGTTCTTTTTGGACCATTATGGCCTTGATTGTCTTATGACATCATGAGTGGTGTCCCATGTTTGTAACCCACTTTTTCACATGTCTATGTTGTCTTCTTGTGTGTTTACTTTATCTAGCTTACACATTGTCTTCGTAGCTTACACTTTTTTCTACATGCATGCTTTTTTTCATACTAACACTTGTTCCTAGCCACTTGTTTGCATGTGCCTTGGTTTCTACCAAGCACATCCCTTCCCCCTGTAGGGCACATCATAGTTTCAGCAGTTGGTCCTCTTTTGGGCTGCATTCTCCTTCAATGATGTTGCATGCACCCCCAAAGAGGGGGGCATCATTTGGGTGAATCAATCACCCCATACATAAGTAGTCTACACATAGTACACAACACAACACAATATTGGTACACACATTTAGGGCTCAAATCAA
Source organism: Taxus wallichiana var. yunnanensis (assembly GCA_018340775.1). Lineage (NCBI taxonomy): Eukaryota > Viridiplantae > Streptophyta > Pinopsida > Cupressales > Taxaceae > Taxus > Taxus wallichiana. The sequence goes on from CM031239.1 coordinate 194,714,798, forward strand.
ACTTGGGTCCTTAGTACAAGTGATGCCTTTCTTGGAGTGCCTATAACTAGGGGGTACAGTTACACAGTGATTGGGTTCAACATAGTCTACAAAACTCATACATAGTGGATTTTATAGAGATGTAGGTTTTCCTTAACATGCATTAGTACACATCATATGTAGTGGTGTTTTATTCTAGGGAGTAGTTAAAGGTTAGAGGATAACACAAACCTTCCTCTCTACACTACTTCTTTCATGGCATCGGATCACCCAAAAAAACTAGACAATACAAAGATCTCTACAGTTTTGGGAAGTAGTTAAAGGTTGGAGGATAAATCAAACTTTCCTCCCTATACTTCTTTGGCCAATGGCATGAGATCACCCAAAAAACTCACACTTCATCGATCTACAGGATCCTTTCTACACTCTTTTCCTCATCATGGATCAAGTGCACATGTTCCTTTTTCACATTTTCAGCATTTTTTTTACATACTTCCTTACATGATTTTTATACATATACATGTGTATTTGACTACTTGATCATCTTCTCTTTCTTTTAAGTCCATCTATATGGGAAGAAAGAAGTCAAACAACATCAACAACAACATCACACACATTGATAACTCAACAATAGGTACATCACACACACATAGCATTTACACACGTGTTTCCACCCTAGGTTCATTTTCATCACCTTTTTACATTTTTTCATCTTTAGTCTCCACACTCCATATTTTTATCACTCCACGCTTTGTCTAGTCCCTCGGCATGCTTTCTACATCAATCTACATGGATATAAGTATGCATCTCTATCTACTTTATGTTACCAAGCATTCTGCTCACCAACATAAAGTGGGGGAAAATGTAGACACAAAATCATGCACTTTGGGTAATTATCTAGTCTCGATCACATACTACTATTTACATGATTCCTAAGTAAGAAAAGTACTAATTAACCCATGTCTTTGCCACCTTTATTTCTTTTTTCTTTTTTTTCTTTTCTTATACTTCACTTGCTTGCTCATAGTCTATCTTTTCACCTTTTGGCATTTGTCATTTGGACACTAGCACCCAGACAAGATGATGCATCAGCACTAAGTGCCCCCATCCCCTCTGGGCGCCCTTGTCCTCTTTGTACTTTGGTCACACTTTTGGGTCCTTTCTAGTCATTTGAGCATCTTATATTTTTGTTATTTAGCCTTTTCGGGGTTAATTATGAAATCAAGTGAAGGAATCATATAAATATAAAGTTATGTGATCATAATAAGGACCAAGCACTAAGCATCTACTATCTCCACCTAAGGTTGCATCCATCAAAGGCATCTATAGATCCATTTAGCATCCATCTAGCTCCATCATAAGGGACAAAGGTTGGTTCATCTGCATCACACTTCATAGGAGGGGAGTTTATTGTTTTCATGCACACATTATTTACATTCTACATCTAGTTACTTTCTCGCTACTTCACATGCGACTGGCACAAGAGCAACCTAGGGCACAATTCCATACACACACACACAAAACTACATTGGGTCTGAGATGTAGTGCAACACTCAATGATAAGTCCATCATTTTGGTAACTGAGGAATTTATGAACCCTTCATCTCGCATATTTCTTTTTTAGGGTTTGATGATTTTTTTAGGGTTTTCCAGGTAATTCATTCATTCTAGATTTACAATGACATTCAGCGGAGTTCAACGACACAAACGTGACAAAAGGTGATAAATTATGAACACCCTATGACCCGAAAATTTAGGTTTTTGAGCATCTACATAGACCATAGAACCCAAAATTCAAACCAGGGCGCCCACGGGCTCCCTTATCCTTCTCTAAGCACCCTAGTCCGATCAAATCCTTTGGATCTGCATATTTTCAAGATTTTATGTGACGGGTCTCCATCTTTGTTCGGTTGGTCTCCACTGCGACACATTCCAACAACCTCTTCGAATCAGATAAGGCTCTTCCAACCCTCTTTGCGCATTAGGGTTTCATTATTTATTGTTTATCTTGCTTTTGTGTATTTCAAGTATTTTAGTTTATTTATTTATTTACTGCAAACTTGCATTATATTAGGCTATTATTTCACATTTTAGCATAATCAGTAGGGATGTCAATTCCTATAAAAGAATAACAACCCAAGCCTTTCTTTAGATAAAAAGAATAGATAATGTCACCTGGCATACTAGCATCCTCAATCTCTCCAAGCTAATGAGCTGCAATGTGGTCTTTGTGAGCTCCAACTATGCTGAAATTTATACCCACATGGTATATATGTAAGGATCGATATGTTGATGGTCTAGACATTTTTTTTTACATAACACATATCTCAATCATATTAATAATCATAACCTATATTATACTTTTGTGATTATGATAATGTGGACACAAATATATATATTCATTTTGACCTCATTTTAAGAGTTCTTATATTTAATTAAGGAGTTATTTATTTAGATGGATTTTTTTATGTACCCTTTTGGGATCAAATTCTTTTAGTTTAATTCATATTCCCATAACATTATTTTAACAATTTACTCCAATACAATCATAACAATACATCTCTCAAGACCCATATGTGTTAAAAAATCCTTACATAAATCAATATTAAAAATAATAACATATCAATAAAACATATCTAACAAATTAAATATTGATATCCTCTCCCATGCATATCATTGCAATAAATATAACAATGTTTTTATTTGAGATTTCCTTCGGGTTGGTTGTGGTTATGTTCTCATTAGCTTTGTGTAAGGAGAAAGCTTTTTTCAACGACATCAACAAATGTGTAAAATTTGTATTAATGAACTAGAATTAGAGCAATATTTTGTATTTATGTGGTGGTGTATTTCGAGATCAATGGAATGCGTTACGACATCTTGTAACACTCTGATTTTGTATGTTAACTTGGTGAATGTTTTACATACTGTTATAGCTCTTGGAATGGAAGCAAACATGTTAAGATATGTTTTGATCTTAAGAGAATGTGTTGCTAATTTGGATTCTTGCATATTGTGATTTATTGCATGGAACAGCAAATATTGTACTTGTGTGTTTGCTGATGTGGCGACAGATTGTCGTATAATTGCTTGCTCTTGTGCTGATTGACAGCATACCCAGAATCAATTCCATTGATTCAAGTATGCTGAGGTCCTCTTGTGTTTCTATGTTGATTCACACTTGAAATGGACTAGGATTATTATGAGCGTGCAGTCCTGATTACAGGTGTGAATAGCTAGCACGAAAATGCCAACGACAGGGGTTCGATTCTTGAACCCTGTACTGTCGAATTCGGGACCTCGTGGGGCGAGAAACGCCTGGACACGGGTGGCCTTGGCATGTAATCTGAAGGACGGAACGTCCTGCTCTGCGTTAACGTGGATGTTAGTAAGGGGCTGGAAGGAAGTTGTTAGTGTTAGTGGTTAGTGTGAATTAAACCTAAACTAACCCTAAGGCCTAACATACATCCTACACTACTATCCTAAGTGGATTTTTAAATTACAAAAAAAAAAAAAAGAAAGGAAAATAAATCTAAATTCTAAAAACCTAAGGTTTAACTAAGACCTAGGTCGAATGAATTATGTAACCTAAACTAATCCTAAACTAAGGGGTACGCAGACCCTTGGGAAGAAAAGGGATAAGGATGGGAAAGAGGCATTCATTGGTATTAAATGAACTGTCCCTTCGTGGACGGCGCCAGTTTTGGCGGGGCAGGTAGGAAATAGAGGTATCTATTTGGAGTTTTGGCTAAATTCAGTTTGCATGGAAATTTTGAAATTTAAAACTCGCCAACCCAAGTGGCGGTGGCGTGGAAAATAAGGAAAAAGGGCGAGCCTTTATTGCATTAATGGTTTTTGGTCCTCGCGACCAGCTTGCCTTGGAAACAGCATGAGGAAAAAATTGGTTTTCATTTTTGTTGGTTCGAGCCTTTTGTAAAGTTGCTCTGCATTTGGTTTCTTTGGTCTGGTTCAGTCGAACCAGCTCTTGCATTTGACATTTTCTTGGAAGTTTTGAGGCTGTTGATAAGCCTGAAGAAAGGAAGGGAGTGCTGGGAATATTGTGTTGCCGTTGTGGAAGAAAAACGCGGCAAACAACGTTTTCTTCGAGCTCTGGAGAAGATATCTCAGGCACGTTAAGCCCTTCTCTTTAAAATCTTTGCTTGATTTAAATGTTTCATTAAAACAACCCTGCTCTTGGGTTGGGATTGCATGATTGTTATTGAGTTGATTTGGAAATGGATTTTGTTGGTTCTTGCTTCTTTTCTTTGGAAAATGATAAGAAGATTTGATTTTGGTTGCTCGGCCTTGATTTGCCTTTGCTCGATTCATGTTGAAAATGATATACAGTATTAGTTGTTGACTGTATAAATGGTTTGAGATGGATATTCCCTTGACTGTTTGTGTTGCTCGAAACCGGAAAAGGATGTGCAATCGCTCCTTAAAGTGGAATTGTTTCTTAAAGTATAATCTTTTCTTGTTGTCTTTCTTTAGGGAATGTTAAGAAAATTGTTCCTCTATTGCTGTGTTTAACTGTATTGTTCTTCTCGAATGGAATTACCTCCATAAGGTGCTTTGGTTATGGGTGTTATATGAAAATATTAATTGATCACTCTTGTGGAATGGAAAGTAAACGGTACAGGTTACTTGAGCTGTTTTTGGCATTGGAACTATACGTCCTTTTGTTGACGGACTAAAAATAAAGAAGCATTAGTGTTTGAAATTGTTTCTTATTGAAAGTTTCAAGGATATAGATCATTTCCCTTCTCCAGTTTTGGGATTTTATTGAAGATGGTATTTGGGTTTTCTACGAGTATCTGGTTTCGCTTGAATGAAGTATTTACGGTATTTCCATTGTTGTGTCTTTACTTGTTTAAGAAATAAGCGAATACGTTTTGGTACCCGTGAGAATAGAGAAAAAGCAGCTATTTTTCCTTCTGAGGTTGTTGCTGGATTATGTTTTCTCTTTGCTGTGAGAATGGGTTGGTCTTATGGTGATCTAATGATGCTGTTCGGTCTCCCTGTTCGGACTGTACACGCAAATACAAATTGATTTGTATTCAGTGCAGTGAATGATTATATTTCTTTATTCGGTGATGGAAAGTTGATTCCATGGTGTCTTGTAGATGAGGTTTGACCTTCTGTCTGAATTGTCTTGTGAATGTGAACTCGACTTGGATTTCTGTCCTTAATAAATAGAAATTGTGGGAATTAGCTTGTTTTTCTGAGTCTATTTGACTGTACCATGCTTAGGTAATTAACCCCTTAAACGGGTTTGACCTTATAGAGGTACTGATATATGAATGTTATAATTGGAGTCTCGTCCCTCCTTAAGAAAATGGAAAATGTTGTTTTGGAATTAACGGTTGATCGAGATAGAACTCGAATTGAGTATTCATTGTTGAAGCATGTTGGATTGATATTATGCAGCTATGTGAGTTGCTATTCAATAAGGACAACTGCTCGCTATTTTTATAATTTGAGTTGTCATGCTAAGAAAAACATGACTTGAGTGTTTTACTTCTACTTTGAATACAATGATTGTTTCTTAATGAAATCATAGAGAATGAATTCTTCTCTTTTGCTATTTGGACTCGAAAGTGACATTGGAATTATAGTGCATATGACTTGATCTTGCTGTAGGTAACAAGAATGTACCACTTGTTATTAAGAACTATATGCGTTGAGGTATAAAAGATCATATGATTATATATGCTTGCGTGGTTGCATAATTGTTGTTGGCTAGCTATACAAAGTTGTAAGAAGTAGGGAATCGCTAGTTTAGCAAATACATAGTATGCATATTGATGTGGTTTGCCCAACGATGAATATAATGTCTTACTAACTCGTTGGTATTCATATGAACCTGGAATAAAATGAAATTATTCTTTCTTCTTAGGAAAGTGAATTCCGAGTGGATTTTGTAAGTTTCACTCGAATCGTTATCTTGAATTGATTTTCGTTGGATTTCACTGTTAGGACAGTCATGTGGAAAGAAATAGAGATATGAATTAATGTTTTAGAAAAATGATCTTTCTTCTTTCATCCAGTTAGAAATCTGGAATTCGTGAATGAAGAATTTTATAGTGCTTAGATGGGAGCTACTATATGCATTGCTGTTCGCTTTCTTGTTTGTACTTGAATGCTTTAAATTTAACATGCTTCATGAACGGAAAGGAACGTAATGGATTTATATTCAGTTAGTTTCATCCTTTGCATTTGTTATTAATGAAAGGCGTGGAAAGGATAACTGTATGCTATATAGGCAGCAAACTACTTGTTTTCTTAACGTTACAAATATTGTAAATTGATACTTGCAATGATTATGTGAAACGGACACAAATCCTTTGGTCGCTTGTGATGATATTTTTCTGATAGTTCAGTTGTTATGCTGACCTCTCCGTTGTGCCTATTTTGAGATTGATGTTTTGCTGTCGTTTCATAAAAGCAGGGTTCTTTTATTGAAACAGTTAGTTGAAGCATCTTATTTTAAGGATAAGTGCTTAATGTGCTCAGTTCATTGAACTGACCCGTGCAATTCATTTTGCAGATGGAATTTGATTAGAATGAAGACTTGGCTGTCTTCTGATGCCTCTTGATTAGGTGTAAATTAAATTGTAACTGTTGCTTTATTTCCTCTTTGAGGAATTGTGAAAGAAGAAAGTACATTCTTCTGTCCATGAGTTGTATGGATGCTTTGTATAAACTATACCCAATCGGTTGGATTGGCAAATGTACAAATTATGACTTGAAATATTGAATACAGTTACAAGTGTGATATTTTCAATAATTATATCAGTTTGATATTGTTATATAAATTGGGAATAAGATGTTAATTCTTGATTTGGAATTGTTTCATAGTCCTTGGATGGATGCTGAATTGAAACTGATATCTATTCTTACTTAAATACAACTTTTAAGTTGAACAATGCAATTAATTCATACTTGGGTAAAGATGAATTTTGAATTGACATTAAAAAGGATTAAGAAGAATATGATTTTATAATCGGAGGGTATTCAGGATTAGCTTAGGAGCTAAGGAATACCAATTTAAATTGGGAGTATTCGAACTTCGTTTTCGAACCTCATTAATGATCCCATTTGATAAAATTCAGAATAAAGGATATAGGATACATATATCCATAACCAATGGACCTTAACTATGTAACGTTAAGGAGAATAATGAATACATTTCTCGAAGTTTAGACCTCGTTTGAATGACGTCTAATAAGTTAATATTCTGAAATTAGTTGCAGTTGGAAACATATTGGCTAAGTTTAATAGGTTAAACTTATTATGTCCGTCGGTACGGACTGCTTAATCCAATGATTAAGAAATAAACCAAGTAAGGAAATGTAGCCCTTCGATACGAAGGAGATGATACTTGGAAAACTAATGGACAGTTTAGTCCCTCTTAGTTATATACAACTGCAACGGAAACGAGGATCAAGGGATCAGCGTGGATGCTGAAAATTGCTTTAACTATTAACTCGTGGCTAAGTCACTTGGGCAGGATGTGTATTCTCGATGGGAGGAGTTCTGCAGGACGTTGGCATACGCCAGCTACAGCAAGGTGTCTTCATGAAGACGGGGTCTTCATGACGACACAATGTTGCAGCTGACATATAGCAATGCCCTCCCGAATTAAAACATTGAGAATACATAGGCTGAAAGTGTAGATCTTAGCTGGGGTGGAGATAGGGTATGATCTGGTATACGGAGTGACTCCGGAATACTAAAGATAATCAGACACACGGAGTCGTGGGGTAACGACACCGTATGTCTGCGTATCTTTAGTTACCAGGAGTGCCTTCCTATACCCGTTCATATTACTAGCTGGAATCGAAAGTCAAAACGGAACTTAAACGATGAGGACTGGTAGGAACCAGGAAAGACCATTCTAGATAACAGGTGAAGTGAAGTGAAGGACGTATTCCGTAGATGTGTATCACATTCAGGAATATGATCATGCAAAGCATGTGAAAATCTTTGGCCAAAGTATCGCAATTGCTGGTTGCGTTGTCCTTATCACTTAATTTAAGATGCAGGATGTCAGATGAATATCAGTAACAGATATTCAGATAGGCTTCTTAAATGGATCACTTCGATAACCGGGGAAGGTTATGAGAACAAGTATATAAAATATACTATGCATAAACAAACATGAAGGATCGGTTGTTGCCGAGTCATGTACATGAAGGATCGGTTGTTGCCGAGTCATGAAATGAAGGATCGTTGAAACTCCGAGCCATGAAAATGGAAGGATCGGTAGTTCATCGAGTCATTTACAGCAGCATATAGAATCTGTTATAAGATTGAATGGCATTGAATGTGTGTTCCATATTGTAAATATGTGAACAGGGAACATTCGTTTTAAAAAGAAATTGTATGATCCAAACTGTGTTGTTTGGGCAGAGAACAATTATTAAATCTTGAACGTGTGTTTGAATTTTATAATTCATAACAGAGAACGTTATATTTAAAAAAAAATAAAAAATATTTCCCTTGTTCTGGTGCTTTAAAATGGGTTAAAAATCTCATTTAAAATATACCTTTTGTACTCTTATTAATTTATTATAGTTACTAAGTTAGGAATTCAATTCAAGAGTATACGATTGATTTACAAGAGAGATTACAACATAAAAATAATACTTAACGATATTCAATATTTTCCAATCAAACTTCATTATAGACACATCCATATATATAGGAAACAACCTTCTTAAATTATAGGAAGTAGTTATAACAACTCTCCAACCTACCTACGTGAGTTGTTAAAACTCACTCACCCATATTTGTTATAAGTTGTTTTATATAACAACTATATAACAAATTACTAACATATTTACTAACTCAAAATTACATGATAATAATTACTAACGTAATTATTATTTACCAATGGAGCACTAACCATATAATTTCCTAAAAATATATTCATTTACTAATTTTATACTATCAATTTTTATACGCTACGTTAATTTAACTTGGGCATTCAAAATTAGCATCGTACATGTATTTGAATGTGTATGGTGGTGTACATAGTTTTAATGTATCTCGTATAGGAACAAATTATATAAAACTAGAAATCGTACGTAGGTCATGCGGTTCAGATGCCAATAGGGGAAGTGATGACTGCAAATTATATATAAATGAGAATTGAAGAGTAGGGGCAGATTTGGAAGAGATTGCACGAGCTGCAAATGTGTAGACAAAGAGAATTTTGAATCTCTTTTTTAATTTTTACTTACAAAAAGTGATCCATATTTGAGTACCATGAGAATGAAAAGGCACCGTGTGATGTACAACTCATTAAGGGACCAAACTATGGAGACCATCGTGAAAGTAATACCTTTTAATTATCTACATCTATAGTTGTTATTTTCAATGTTAGCCCATGAACATTGTAAATTGGTAGAGCCCCGAAATTTTCAAAGAGAGTTGCATGCGATTTCCTCATGAAATCAAAATCTACAAGTCTTTTGTATCATGCGAAATATCTTGTATTTGATATTATTCTTCAATACTTCGTGTGATGAGAACATATCCCACCTTTAGAATCGATCATTCAAGGCACATTCGAATAGAGAAATTGAATGATATCACCAAAACTATCAAAATTGCACTTTCTTCTAATGAAAGTGTAACTCCTTTTTATTCTCGTTGGCATCAATTGATGTGGCCACCTTCAACATTTGTGCATCCATAGTACATGCATGCCTTCAAGTACCTACCAAGGAAACGAAACCACTTGAAGGCTAGTCACTGAAAAAAATTCCAAGACTCTCTCAATTTATTCTCACTAATGAAACGAGTTTCATTGGCCAAAATTACTTTCCCTTGTTGACTTGTGATTGTGAGAGGCTTTCGCCATCATAAAACAACCACTTTCGATAACAAGTCTATATTTTTAATTTACAAACTCAACTATTTACATCTAACTAAAAATATACCTATGTATATTACCCATTCATATGTTAACCCTTTCAACGGATTTTCAACCATCTATCACTTTGTGATAAATATTTTTGGAAGTGTCATGCTCAAATTTTGACACACAAATACATCAACAAAAATATTGGAATAAACTTTTTTGACTTACATTGCTTGATACATGACACCACATGGGATCAATTAGGATAACTCAACATCACATAAGACATTTACACAAACATGAACCCACATATATAACATGAAAACACATGATGCACATCAAGCCACATTTTCCCCAAATGACAAAGTACAAAATAACGATTCAACTACAATATAAACTCACGTATAGGCACTTTCCACAACACGAAACTTTCATGGTTACATATTTATTACAATCCTATTTTTATTATTGACCTTAATTATTTAAAAATCACTTAACATGTAGACCTTCATTCTTCTTTAAACTAGCTTGCATTTTCTGTATTTTGTTTAACATTTTACATATAATGGTTCCATTTAATTTTACTCATTTCTCTTGTCACATTTAATTTGTATAGCCTGATTGTTAATGGGAGCATCTAAACACACATGAGAATACTAGTACTTGTTCTAGGAATTTGTTAGAAGGAGCATACTTGCTTGGTTTTGTATTTTACCTTTGTTGCAACAAGGGGGATTCCCTTCAATTAAAGGAAGTTTATTTGTGTAAGGGTGGACATATTGCGTGTTCTTTACATAGAAGCAATTGAACACTAAGGCTACACCCTTTTCATTTTTAAGTTATTACAACTAACTATGTATTCTAACTACTTAACTTAAATACTTAGTTTGCATCATTCATGATACGTAGAAAAGGGTTTGCATTGAGTCAAAAGGGACAAGTCTCAATTTCCCCTTTTATAATTTTAATCATTTAACATTATTGTTTAAACCACGATGAAAGGTATGGTGAATATGTTCATTCCTTAAGTATTGCAAGTTTCCCATTTAATAGGTTGAATGATCACTAATGAGGCACTATTTTATTTTTATTTTTTATAACAGTCATCTTAGTCATTTTAGTCATGTTGGCATCATTCAAGGTGTATGCGACATTTAACAACCGTTCTAAAATCTCCTCTCATTTACTCATGTTCTTATAACCCTTACATCATTACATTGAATTCATATTGAATTCCTTTTAGAAAAACTAAGGTTCATATAATACTTGTTCTTCACTTAGACATCAAGATTCTAAGGAGTATGATCTCATGTAACAAAGTTTATATTACTCCTGGGCAATTTAAGTATTAGATGCATGTTACAAGGAGACATTCATTTACAATTTTATACATCCTATTACCTTCTATCCACTACCCTTCTCATTGGGAAAACATACATTAAAGTTTATTTCACCCTAATTCTCATGAGAGGTCCACGATTGACTAATTTCATTAACACCCAGAAGGGGGTTTCACCAAACTAATAGGAAAACTTAGGAAACTAAGAATCCTTATCTCGCAACCGTCAGACAACCCAAGGTACTTCTTGCCAAGGTAATGCTTCTATCTCGTGAGGAGAATAAGGGATTCAATGTTATGAAATAAGGGATAAAATATGCAGAATAATCCTCACATAATCGCAACAAAGAGAAACTAAGTATACGTAAAATATTACAGATCTCAAATAAAATTACAGAATAAAATAACTCAACATAAAGAGATAGTATTTAACGTGGTTCACCCAATTTGGGCTATGTCCACTAAGAATCACTTGCTCAAATTTTATTTCAAGCCACCACTCTCTCAATACAATACCCAGATTTGTTTGGAGTTATGCTCAACAAACTCTACAGAATTCACATCGAATTCAAAACACATATGTAATGTTACATAATATCTACCATATGCACAAAACCATATAAATAGACAACTGTTTAAGGAGTTTTACAAAACCGTGGGTATCAAAACCATGGGCCAAAACCATCCCATAAACCTATGGGTCAAAAACCCGCCCATATGAGAAAATCACGTTTCCCGATATATCGGGCACGTTTTAAGGCCCAAAAAAATTTGGGGGTTGCGCCCGACTCTCGGCGAGACAACTATGGAAAGCGTACAATACTCTTAGTGTACAATCTTCAACACTTTCTCACATGAAAACAGGCTCCATAACCTAACAATCTCCCACTTGGAGACTAGTTTTCCTCTGAGAAATCTTCTCAACCCTTCACTAGTTTCCGTGAATACCAACCAAAGTTGAACACAACTTCAGTTTTTCCTTTGTGACCACCTTGGTCATCATGTCTACAGGATTCTAACTGGTATGAATCTTCTCCAGCTTCAACTTCTCTTCCTCCAAAGTTGTCCTAATGAAATGGTACCTTAACTGTATATGCTTCGTCCTAGAGTGGAAAGCAGAGTTCTTAGCTAGGTGTATAAAGCACTCTGACTATCACTATGCAGCTTTCCTTCCTCCTGCTTATGCCCCAACTCCTCAAGTAATTGTTGTAACCAAATCATTTCTTTGCTTGCCTCTGTGGCAGCAACATACTCAGCCTCTATGGTTGACAAAGCCACCAGCTTCTGTAGTCGTGAAATCCAGCTCATTGTTGTCCCACCTATAGTGTAAACATAACCTATTGTGCTCCTCCTGTTGTCTACATCTCTAGCCATATCTGAATCTACATAACCACACAAAGTGGTGTCTGATCCACTGTAGCACAAAAATGTCCCCATGGTCCCTCTCAAATATTGAAGGATCCACTTTATGGCCTCCCGTGATCTCTAGCTGGATCACTCATAAATCTACTCACCGCTCCCACTGCATGGGCAATATCTAAGCTTGCCAGTGCACACCATGGCATACATCAAACTGCCAACCGCTAATGAGTAAGGTACCTTGGACATCTTGTTTCTCTCATGCTCTGTCTTGGGACACTTCTCCTTTGATAACTTGAAATGGCCTGCCAAAGGAGTCTCAACCGGGTTTAGCATCCAAAGATATTAAACCTCTCCAAGACTTTCTTAATGTACTCTTCCCGAGATAAAGTCGATTCCATTCCTTCCTATCCCTAGATATCCTCATACCAAGTATTTGTTTGGATTCCCACAAATCCTTCATAACAAAGGATTCACTTAGCTACTTCTTGAGTACTTTTATTTCCTGCATGTTTTTACTTGCAACCAACATGTCATCCACATACAGACAAAGGATGATATAATTGCCATCCTCAAATTTCTTTGACATACAGGCAATGGTTAGAATGACATTTAATATAACCTTTCTCCATCATGAAGCTATCAAATTTCTTATACCATTGACATGGAGCTTGTTTCAAGCCATACAAGCTCTTCTTTAGTTTGCACACCATCTCCTCTTTACCTTTGACCTCATAGCCCTTTGGTTGTTGCATATATAGTTCCTCCTCCAAATCACCATGGAGAAATGTAGTCTTTACATCAAGCTGCTCTAAGTGCAAGTCTTCTGCTACAACTATTCCAAGAACAGTTCTAATAGAAGTCATTTTTACTACAAGAGAAAAATCTCATCAAAATCTATACCTTTTTTTCGTGCAAACCCTGACCACCAACTAGGCTCAGTATCTTTTCTTTCCTCCTTCTTCCTTTTGACTCTAAACACCCACTTGTTTTGTAATGCTCTTTTCCTTCGGGTAGCTTCACCAAATCCCATGTCTGGTTCTCCATGAGAGCTTGATGCTCCTCATCCATGGCTTGCTCCCACTTCTTCCTGGCATCTACCTATATTGCTTCATCAAATCTCTTTCGCTCTCAATTATCAAGTGAGTAATAAATAATAAAGAGAAGGAGAAAAATGTTGTGTTCTCTTCTTACCCTGAAAACCTCCTCAATATAAGAGTTTGGGGTTCTTGTTCAGAGGTTCCTAAACTGATTCATGTGTCACTTTCCCATCCGAAAGATCCTCTACCGTTACATATTCTTTCTTTGATTCTTCCCTATTTTCCTAGAATCTGTTGCTTATACATGACTTTCTCATTAAAGACCACATCCCTAGATCGAATGATTTTCTTGTCCTTAATACTCCAACATTTATATCCAAAGGCATCACCACCATAACCAATGAAAGTACATTTTCTTGATTTAGCCTCTAGCTTGGTCCTATCATCCTTGTATATATGGACAAACACCTCACATCCAAAGACTCTAAGAAATGAATAATCAACTTTCTTACCATACTAAGCCTCCTCAGGTATGCCTCCATCCAAGGCACTTGAGGGTCCTTTGTTTATCAAGTACACAACTGTGCTCACCGCTTCTACCCAAAAAGAAAGAGGCAGTCCTGCATGTAACCTCATGCTCCTAAAGACGTTCCATTATTGTTCTGTTCATCCTTTTTGACACCCCATTCTGCTGCGGAGTTCCTAGAATCGTCTTTTGCCTGCGGATTCCATTCTTAGAACAATAATCATCAAATTCATTGCTGTAATACTCCCCTCCATTATCTGACCTGAGACATTTTAACTTAAGACATGTTTCATTCTCTACTAAGGTTTTCCATTTAACAAAAGTGTCAAACACATCAGATTTGTTTCTAATACAATAAACCCAAACTTTCCTTGTTGCATCATCAATAAAAGTAACATAATAACTAACCCCAAGAGATGATACCCGAGTCACCCCACACATCAGAGTGCACCACTCTAACTTACTTTCTTTCTTTGTAGGTCTAACCTTGAGAAACCCCGCTCACTTTTGTTTCCCATATATGCAATCCTCACAAAATTCTAAACTCATTTATTTATATCCGAGTAGATCCTTCTTTATGATTTGTATGCCCTTATGGCTCATATGACCGAGCCTATAGTGCCACAATGTTGTATCTACTTCTGGAGCCACAAGATTACAAACATTAGTGCTATAAGTGGTTAAATACAAGTTTCCAACCTTCTTACCTCTTTCCACCACAAGAGCACCCTTAGTAACCTTCCAAGAGTTTGTTGTAAATATCACAATACAACCATCACTTCCCAACTACCCCGCCGATATCAAATTTTGTCTTAATGTAGGCACATGTCTGACATCCTTTAATAGCCAAGTATTCCCATTCTGCATCTTAACCTAAATAGAACCTTTTCCAAATATGTTGTAAGGCTCATCATCACCAAGAAAAACATGCCCAAAATCTCCTTGAACATAATCAACAAAATAATGCCTATGTGGAGTAGCATGGAAAGAAGCCCTCGAATCTAAAACCCAAATTCAGTAATATTGTGCAAAGAAATAATCAAAGCATCCTGACATACATTACCCATTACCACATTTTCCTCCTTGTTTTCTTCATGTTGTTTCTTCTTGTCCCAAAGCTCCCAACAGTCCTTCTTTGCATGCCCAGACTTTCCACAGTGCCAAGATACTATCTTGCTTTTGGATTTTGACCTCTCCCAATCCTTTGATTTTCCATGGCTTCCTCTATTCTTTTGTCTCCCTCTAGTTTCCACTATCAAAGCATTCCCTAAAGTAGAAGATTCACCAAAGCTTTTTCTTCACATTTCCTCACTTAGAATCACCCCTACAACATTCTCAAACTTCAACTTTGAGTTAGATAGAACCGAGTTTCTTACCGTCATTACCAAGCTATTCCAACTCTCAGGTAAAGAGCACATAACTAATAAAACCCTAACTTCTTCATCAAATTCTATCAGAATTGAAGTTAGCATATTAACAACCGTATTAAAATCATTTAGATGATCTGCTACTGAACCATTCTCATACATCTTCATATCAAACAATTTTTTCATTAAAAATACTTTATTAGAGGCAGAGGGTTTTTCATACAACTTCCCTAATGCATCCATTAGCTCTTTTGTAGTCTTTTCCTTTGAAACATTAACTAATACCGAAGATGCAAGACACAACTAGATTGTCCCAAGTTCCTTCTTATCTAGCAAATCCCATTCCTCATCTGTCATGCTCGAGGGTTTGTTCACCTTCTCAGACAGCGTAATATAAATATCCTTTTGATAAAGGTAATCTTCCATCTGCATCTTCCAAAGACTAAAATTATGCCCGTTGAATTTATCAACCCTAGATCTTCCATTATCTATCATAGCTCCCACTCAAGATAAAACGTTCCTCGTAATTCAACACTTCAAAAACCAAACAAGGCTCGATACCAATTGTTAGGAAATAAGGGATAAAATATGCAGTAATAATCCTCACGTAATCACAACAAGAGAAACTAATATGCGAAAATATTACAAATCTCAAATAAAATTACGTAATAAAATAACACAAAGACAAAGAGAAGTATTTAATGTGGTTCACCCAATTTGGGCTACGTCCACCAAGAATCACTTGCTCAAATTTTATTACAAGCCACCACTCTCTCAATACAATACCCATATCTGTTTGGAGCTATGCTCAACAAACTCTCCATAATTCACATACAAATTCAAAACACATCTGCAATGTTATATAATATCTACCATATGCACAAAACCATATAAATAGACAATTGCTTAAGAGGTTTTAGAAAACCGTGGGTATCAAAACCATGGGCCAAAATCGTCCCATAAACCTATGGGTCAAAAAACCCACCCATATGAGAAAATCATGTTTCTTGATATATCAGGCACGTTTTAAGTCCCCAAAAAAAAATTAGGGGCTACGCCCCCAAACCCCAACAAGACAATTGTGGAAAGTGTACAATACTCTTAGTGTATAGTTTTCAACACTTTCTCACATGAAAATAGGCTCCACAACCTAACATTCAACTCAATAGTTTTATGCATAGGTAAATTATGACACAGTTCCACTCGTGGATCAATCCCTCATATTATAAGTACATAACATGCTTAACACTAAGTCCAGGGAATAAATCATGAGTTTTACTTTACTTTAGGTTCAACACCTTGTTAGGACCAAGTCTAGAGGTTTATACTAGATACGTGCCTTGTCCAAAAATGACCTCTCAAGAGGTCTTAGGTTATCTTAATAAAATTAAGGTCAACAAATTTCACAATCGACACTACAAAAGTTTCACAACTCCATCTTGTTAGAGCATGGAGCCTTAACAAGCATCCCTGACATGGTATCTTCCTTTAGGATACATTGTGGTTCAACTAAGAGGATTTTAAAAAATCAAGTTTTCTAACAGCTTCAAGGATGGCCTTACCATTAATTTCCCACAACTCATTGCTTCATTAAATACAAGACTTGTATTATATGTAAGGAGATATCGTGATTTATCCTCAAGATACGAGATTTACATAACTAAACATGAGGGGCACAATTCATAATCATGAGGTTTCATCAAGCGTGACACCTGAGGGTAGAAATATTAGTTGGTAAATGCAAGCACCCGTACTTAGGATGGTCATGGTCAAAGTGGGGATCACTCAATACATAAGGAATCTCAAGTAGTTCTCAATTGCCTAGTGTCAAAGATCACCTACTAGTCATGTATTTGCCAAAGGAAGATGATGAAATGAATGGGTTTAGAGCACAATTCCATTTTAATTCATATAGAGATACTCCTTTCTACCATACATGATGTAGGTTTCACAACATAGCTACAAATGAAATCAAGAAGAGCATTTAGTAAAATTTGGCTAATTCTTTAAACTTAATATCAAAGAACAATTACATGTTTATTAAAACTTCATGCACGACAAGGAAAATCTCTTTTTAAAGCAAATAGTGCAATGACACTTTACTATAAACGTAACAATACATTTTTTTCCAATAACATATATAAATTACAATAATACACAAAATAAATTACAATGATGCCATTTTGTCATCTTACTTGCATCCTGCAAAACCATGTGAGCATGAGTCAGCAAAAATTGTTGGCATGGATCCACCCTCCCTCTAACATGCTATCGTCATGCAAAAATAATTTTAAAGGAGAGAAAAATAACATAACAAATTTCCATATTTTTGGAGCATGATTTCAATTCAGATTTAAGAGAGAGAAAGGGAGAGTAGAGAGAGAAAACTTTTCTTTTTTACACAAGAAGAGGGGTGAAAAGTATCCTATCAAGTGTTACATGCAGCAAAACATACATGAACATATA
The DNA here is from genome assembly GCA_018340775.1 of Taxus wallichiana var. yunnanensis. Lineage (NCBI taxonomy): Eukaryota > Viridiplantae > Streptophyta > Pinopsida > Cupressales > Taxaceae > Taxus > Taxus wallichiana. Next base: position 194,732,742 of record CM031239.1, read on the forward strand.
TATCATAGTAGATTACAGAGTTTTCCAATGCTTATAATTTTTTTCTTTTCACGAGATAGGTTAAGAATGTGTCGCATCACGCCAACAAGGAATATCATTAACAATCTATTTACAATATCCAAACATCATATTTTAAGTCCATATGCATGTTATCAACCACTATACTAGTCTTATCCCTAACACAAACTTTAGAGGGTCAACATGGGTCCACGGCCTCAGATTGTGTCGTTGCGCAAATTGGTCTAAGTTTAATGTAACGGGCCCGCAAAAGAGCACCCAACATCATAACAAGGTGTTTAATACCTCTAATTGACTCTCTACTATATATCAAATTACGAGAAAATATGGATTACAAAACCGATAAGCGGAGCTCAAACTAGATGCAACTTTCTGGAGCCAGTTGGCTAAATTTGGTTGTTTGTCCTTTAACAATTAAGGCTAAGTGGCCTCCAAAAAGGTCCATCATAAGGGCATGGTGTTGGTACCCAAATTTGTTCTCCTTTTCAGTCTGAGCAGCATCAAAGATATGGCATGAAGCTTGAAGATAGATAGATCATGATGTATGTCGTTTTGTATCCAGGGATGTGATCTAACTGACACTCATTTGTGGAGAGATGGATAGCACTCTAAAAGGACTTGATCTTGTCCTAACTATTTTAGGTTGTGCCTTTCAACCAAGGTAAGAGAACCTATTTTGTAACCTTCAAATGGTGAAGGAGATGAAGATATCCTTCTTTTTCTCAAATTCTATGAAGAAGACCTTGAGGAAAACATGATCAACACACCAAATCTGACTCTCACAAGTTGTCACTCCTAGAATATGGGTATGTTTTCAACACAAGGCAAAGGTTACTAAAGACATTATGGAACCCTAATTGTTCTGCATATTTTTGCAAGTGGTTTTGGTTCTTTTGTTGGTATGCAGGTCAAATAGGGGTAGTTCAGGGTGGGATAAGTTGTTTAGAATGATTTTTGGTGGGATATTGACAAGACAAACTTGACTATGCCAGATCTTTGACAACCTCTACAACATTTGAACAACTATCAGATAAAATGCTTCAAAACAGTCATGATGTTCTTTCAACCAGAAGAGATACACAAATGGAGGCCTAGGTTTACACTCTTCACACAATCTTTGAGACCTCAACACAAAATCTTGAGTTAAAGGACTCAATTAAACATCAAAATCTCTTATCAAATCACGCCTAAGGTACCCCCAAAGGCTTACAAGCAATCTTTGTCAACAAATGAAGGTGAAGTGATTTTAAATTGCTTATTTTCAATGCCAGATGAAATCTCTTCTAACAAATGAAATTTCAAATGCCACTAAACTATCAATAAGGATGAGATCTGTGTGATTCCTAAAGATTTCAATGCAAGATTGCAACAAGAATAAGGAAAACTGTTTGTAGATATTTAAACATGATAACAGACATCATATTGCCCAAAATAACATAGATTAATTCAAAATCTTGTTAGATTCATTAGCAGGGGAGAGTTTAGGAACAATCTCAGAGCTATGTGATGGTTATACACTTGTAACCAACTCAACATGAATGAAGATCTAACACAGAAGACATTAACTAAGTTTTTGGAGGGTTTCTCAAAAGATGAGCTTCTCTCAAAATTTTCTCGTGATTTTCAATTTCCTGACCTTTTGCATGTCAAAAAACATGCATTATATAACATTTGTTTACATCCAAGCCTTCTTTCCCAAGAAAATAATATGCCAAGCATCAAGTTTGTTACAAAATTCCATCATGATTCGCAGACAGGGACGTTTAACATATTTGCAACAAAAGTTGCCAGGTGTTTCAAAAAAAGGTGAATCATTGAGGATTTTTGCATCATAGTTTCAACTGGGAGCACATTTTTCCTCCTTCTTTCATGCAAAGCATGCTCCTCTTTCATCATTTCACCTTTACACTTTCCAAATTTGCCTCTGCAACTTTTGGATCTGGTATTTCACGTTTCTGCTCGAGCCCGAACAAAATTTCATTTCAAAAGTACCTCAAATCTGCAAATTGAATTTTCAAATTGATTCCATTGATCCTTGAAGGCAAAAACAACATGAATTCACCAAAAATTTGGTGAAAATTGATGCAAAATCACATCTCCAAGCTTCCTGGAGCTCAAATGGCGGCCAAACTGAAAAATGCACAATTACTGTTGATCTTCCTTTATTCTTTAATCTGAGCCCTCCATGTGTCACAATGTGATTAGAAATGGGCTTGGGATCATTTTTTGACATTTTAACACTTTTGGAAAAATGTAAAAATTTGACATTTTTCTCCGCCCCATGAAAACGGGCTTGACACGTGTCCCAAAGTGGGCCCCATTGGAATTATGGCTCGATTCTACACATTTCCACCTTTTTTTTGGAAATAGGAAAATTTTCCAAATTATCCCCACGGACCCGCACCTCCGATTCTCGTCTCCGACACGTGTCGGCCACCGATTGGCTGTGGGCTTATGGTCCTCCTTTTGATTTCTTACCTTTATAGGATAAAAGCTAAATTTCCCATAAAGACCCGACACTCGGAATCCCTTCTTTTGATCTGAGCCATACACGTGGCTCAATCGTGACCATTGATGGAGTTGCGGCCTCATTTTGCAATTTTAACCCTTTATGCAAAAATGGGAAAAATCTCAAGTTTCCCCGAGGCCCGAAGTTCCACCTCTGACCCTACCACATGTCTCCCTCTGATCCGTTGCTGAGCCACGCTTCAAATTACCACTTTAACTCATTTTTCCAAAAAGGCAACATTTCCCTTTTTCCTCCGGTGGCCCGCACTCCCCTCTGCCCCTGATCCTGCCATGTGTCCACTCCTAATTAGCCCGGTGGACCCATGGCCTTTTTCACAACTTTTGCTCCCTTTCACCAAAAAGTAAAAATTTCTAAGTCCTTCGCCAGCCTTCCATCCCGCTTTTGATGAAAACATGACACGTGTCCACCTCTGATTGGATGCGGGCCTTAGGGGATTTTCTTTTCCCACGCATTTTCAAAAGTGCCCTAAGGCACAAAACAACCCGCCGTCCGCCTTCACTCGCTGCGTGACACATGTACCTCCTCTAGGACTGCGGAGCTGCAGGCAACTTGCAATCTTTTCCAAAAACACAAAAACGTTAAGTTTTTATAGTTGACCAATTGAACCTTGTCCAATTACAAATAGCCATGCATGCAAACGTATATGAGCTAGAATTTGACGGGAAAAGGACGCCCGTATGATCACAAAAATGTAGAAATTGTTAGAACCCCAAAATCGATTTTTTCTTCATGGGTGAAGGAATTTTCGATCAAAGGACAAATGGAAAGTGATTCAAAGCAATTTACAACCATGGCAAGGGATTTTTGAGGGAAAATATGTATAAAAAAATAATTTTGAGCTCCAAAGGCTGGGAAAATGGCAGAGGTGTTTGAACACGAAAAATTAGGGCAAAATGTAGGGCAAACTTAGAGATTCCTTCAAAATGGTGCAAAATTGGAGAAAAACGAACAAATCAAAGCATTCAAATGCAGATACAAGTTGTTTTGTCACCAAATGCGAAGGATGGGAGAATCCAAAGTCGTTTTTTTCTCAAAAACAGGGCAAAAACAAACTTCTCCTTAGCAAATTAGGGCAAGGTAATGAGTTTGCAAACAATCCAATGCACAAGAATGGAGCTACAACTTCACATCATCGATTTCATGAGGAAAAAACGTTTCAGAGCACAAAGAGCAAAGGGGAAACATGGCAAAACGGCAGAGGATCAAAATGGGCACCAACACATGGAAAATATAAATGGAATGTTTCAAAGTCCCATCTTATTCTCTACTAAACAAAGAAACACAAGGAGAAAATGGTATCCAAAACTAATAAACGACCCTCAAACAAGGAGTATTTATCCGAGGTCACTTGGTTGAATTTAATAGCAAAGATAAGCCAAGTTGGCTCCAAAATGGTTACGCAAAAGTGCGTTTTCAGAGAGTACAGTTCAAATGAACCATGCGACGTTAATATTTGTATGAAAAAGAAGAGGTTTGAGGTTTTACATTCCACTTTTGGGGACCGTGGGCACTTAAACCAAGGTGGTTTTAGAGGGGCTATGTTATTTTTGAGTAGTTACCTCCAACATGAAATTTATAGAAGTGGCCTCAAGAACCACTTAGAAAAACATGGTCGATGGTTGTGTTGGTAGTGTTTCAGGTTGGGATGACAACCTCATACAAAAAGGAAGGAGTTACATTAGTTAAATTTAGGAAATGAGTTTAAGAGGTGTTTTTTGCACGTCAATCTCGAGAGGTGTTTGTCGTATTTGGAGGGGGTTGTTTTGACCTTGAGAGAGAATGTCTTCTCGTTGTTTTCCTCTATGATTGGTTGTCACAAATGGTAAATGCATGATAGAAAGATTTTGACTTAGTTTTATTCGGTTCACGAAGGAACTGGACTATAGTGACATCACCGAAGGTATTTTCATGGTAGGATTAATTGGCATGGTTTTCGATTTGAAACGGTTTACACGGTAGCAAAATACATGTATTTTTTAAACAAAAAATAATCGTTCACTATTTTACTCAACCCAAAAATTATAGATGCAAGTTACGAAAGAAAAATTTATGAGAAAGGATGAAAATTCGCGCCTCTTAACTAGCAAAGTAGTGTATGAGGTGCTACATGTGGGTCCATCCGTATTCTATAAGACTCCAACTCTCTTTCGAGCATTCCATAAAATAGTTTGCATGCATTCAGAAAGCTTCTCCATTTTACATTCATGAGAGAGATTCAAGGCTTCATGGGAATATCCATTCTGTATATATACAACAATCATTGCATTCCGTGAAACCACAATTCTTTTATGCATTTTGTCAAATATATTGTGAGCAGTCTCCATGCTCCCACACTTTGTGTACACATCTACAAGGGAAGGGAGGACCCTAACAATGGTCACAAGATTAGGCATATGTTTGACTATTGCATTATATTGAAGATTGCAATAGCTTCTTCCGCAAGGCCCTTTCGAGAATACACTGCAATCATAACATTCAACAATGTAATTCCCTTTATAGAAAATTTGTCCAACAACTTTCCCATAACCACCACACTTACAAATTTCTCAAACATGTCTATGAGGGTAATCACCACATAAATATTAGATTGTGATCTATGTCTTACGATGTCACTGTGAATCTCCTTGTCCTATTGTAGAGTTGACAGAGAAGCACACACCTTAAGCACAGAGGAAAATGTATAGTGGTTTGGCTCTAGGTCTACCTCTGTCATTTGAGAATAGAATCTATGGGCTTCTTCACATTGCCCACTTCCCATTACAAACATACCTTGGACCATCCATTTTAATCGAGCACCATCCAAATTGGCCTAAGCGCTAACTATTCACAACATAGTGCAATTCCTTTGCAAGCAACAACGGCCCCAATGGCATTTTTAACGCATCCATAACTTCCATTATGTTTGGCACACATGATGAGAAGAGAGAATGTTGGAAAAGTTTGTGGAGTGTGGCTTGACACATACCAATTTGTATTTACTTGAAGGTTTCTATAGTCGTTTCAACCAAAACCATTCTGTGTAAAATAGTAAGCATTGCAGTAAGGAAATGGGTCACGCATTTCTTCAAACAGCCCATGTGCCATGTCTGAGCTTCCACCTCCAAAAAACTCGCCCCAAACGTGTTTTCCTGGAAACACAACTCTACAATAAATGAATAAAGGTTTTCTATTTCAGGAATTGATTCAAATCTAACCCACAGTCTCCAAGCGCTGGAGGAAAGGAATAGTCCCAAGGCTTTGACAAAACCTGATCCTGCCCTGCTCGATGGACACTGTTACCCTGCTTCAGACTCCGACCACACTCCATAACCCATCGATTCCACCTGTCACTATGCTTCCAAAGTCTTTTCAACAAATCAATTTCGTGCAAATCCGGTCAGAAGCTCTAACAATTCTCTTGCCCGCCACTAATACACTCATGCACCCACCTACCTACCCCCATTTACTCGACGCATTTCCTTCTTTCTTTTATATTTTCTATAAATTTTAACCAAGTTGGCCAACTAGAGGAAGAGTCTCATTTCACCAACTAGGTACTTCTCAACATGTAGAATGCTAAACCCCATTTCCACAATTGAAAAACTCACATGTCTCCTACCTCGTAAATGATGGTAAATAAATTTCAAAAGGAAGTACACCTACGTATTTAAAAACTCACATGTCTCATACCTCTTTAATGACCATGCATGGTTCAATGACCATGAGTGCATATGTGAAATAAAGTACCACTAGTTGTTTCAATTAAAGTGGGCACATGTCACTTTCAAATTTAAAAATTAAATATAAACTAGCCAATAAAACAAGTCACATCAATAAAGTAACCAATAAAATAGTGACACATATGCAATCTATAAATGGTGACTTTATTCCTAGATAATAGGTGACCTTAAATTTCTTTATATTCAAAAATAATTAATTTAAATTCCTTAAAAATGTGTTTCCACACAATATCTACATTGAAAAATTATGATCTATTAAGGAGTAATTTTTTTAAAATGATAATTAATCGACTCTTGGCAACCCTTTAAGGGGTTCACGATAAGTGGCTCCATTCCCTATTAGGTAGAATTTTTTTCTAGAGGCGGTTGGTGTATTTAAGAAAATAGTGGTTTGCTTGCCTTCGAGAGGATTTTTTTCATAGCTCACGTGGCTTCTCCAAACCTTCCTGTTGCACAGCACATTTCTGCGAGTACATTTACAAAGAAAAGAAATATCTTTATTGCTATAATGTTTCATGGATGCCCATTGCCCATACGCCGGCACGGCTACCCTCCACTGAAATTGCACCTATGTATGGTGAACGGAGAGCTCCCCATGACCCATCCCCTATGACCCATCCACCATCGCCGTCCACCGGAAAGGTGATGTCATCGTTGTCCTCGGGAAGCCTTGTTCACATGGCTCCAAGTAGTGTGACGTGGAGGGTCTTCGAATTTTAAATTATTGGAAAACGTTCCCCGCTTCAAACTCCTAATGCGTCCAAAATTTGAATTATTGGAAAACGTGAACACCGCTTCCTCCTAATGCGTTCACTGTAATCACAACACCATCGTTGTTATTATAGTCCCATTGCTCTACATCATCCCTGTGGTAGTCACGTGAACTGTGTTTTTCATCCCCCATCGCACGCCATCTCACATTTCTCGTTGGAACAGAGTGAAAGGAACTCGAAGCTAAGGTGGTGAAGCCGAAGAAAGGAACATGAGCCGGAGAAAGGAGTAGCAAACGGTAGCCAACACAAGTACTGGTATGGCTCTGTCTTGTCTGGTTTGCATTCACTTTCTTTCACAAAATATTGTTCCTTTAGAGGGTGAGATAAAGAATATTATGGTGTTATTTTGGTTTTCTCAAAATATGGAATGAGTATTATCTGAAAGTGTTGTTTTAAACTTGTGGAAAAATGCATAAATTAATGGATATTTTTGTTAATTTGATAGATAATATTATTGGGTTTCCAAGTTATTCGTTTTAAATGAGAAATCATTTTTGAAAGGGGGTTTCTCTGTATGATTCATTTTGGGTATTAGTGTGAATGAACCATGCATGAATGCGTGCTTTCAGATTTTTTTAAATATATACATTACATATATACCCCTAAATGCCTTAATCAAAATTGCTCAAACACACACTAACGATCATAATAAAAATAATAACCACCATGGGAAGAAAACAGTAATTCGGCTCATCTTATGCACTCCTCCTCAGCTACTTGTATATTTTATAGCTTGGTTGGAAATCACAGCTTGTTCATAAACTTTACTGAAAAACAAAGAAAAAGAAAAGTTTTTAAAATTTGATTTTTGGAGACAATGATTATTTTTTGGGAAGCAGGACAAGAGATTCAAAGAGGAAATATGAGTGAAGGTTCTTTTGTTTACTCTCTGTCAATTTGGTAGTTTTGAAACTTCGTGAATGCCCATGACTTAGTTCCGACTGCATGCATGCATTAAATATAAAATTACCTTGTGTTCTCTGCATTTTGCAAACTGTTTGGTGGGATTTTAGCAAGCTCTTGAGAGGAAATTATCAGAGATTAATTGTAGATCCATTATCAGAAATTATAGATCCAACTCTCTTGCAAGAAGTATATGCGAAGAAAGAAGTGTTTGTTGTCTTCCACATTGCTCTTACTGTGTAGAAATCGACCCTGATTTGCGACCCAAGATTACTAGTTAGGATTATGTTGGAGATAACTCCAAGGCCTCTGAATCTCTTGATAGAATTGGAGCTACATCATAAAATTGAAAATGCTACCAAACTAATCAATCTGATCTCCTCTTTCTGATGTTTTATGAGATATTGATCCCAACTTTTGACTCCCTATTCTGCCGAGAATTGTTGCATTCAAGTGTTGAATCTTTTATGTGCTGCATTTTCTCAGTCTGATTTTTTTCAGATAACGGAACCATTTTTTTTAATATGCCGAGACCGTTCAATGTTGAATTTGAGGGATGCAATTTACTTGAAAATTTCTAGTTCTATTGAAGTATCTCACCAAAGAGTGTATTTATGTTCAAGTTGCATTTCTCAAGTTTTGTAGAGCATCAGTGCTCAATTTTCACTATCAATTTGTTTCATTCTTCATTCTGCTTTTAACATCAGAATCTCAGACAATATCTTTGTTCTAGTCAAATGCTTGAGGCCTTGTCTGCACTAATTATAAGATTGGTTATTCGTTCTCGTAAAATGCATGAATCCTATATTACACTAAACATCAGATTATATATTTGGTCTAGTAAGCTCCACGAAGCCTTTAATCTAAAGTGCTAGGTAGCTGAGAGAATGTCTTTTTGATGAAATGCATGACATTAGCTATCCAGAGTTTTGCAGTTTTTTTTTTTCCAGATTTTTGTACACACTTCAAGATGACAAGAAATAGCAAGGAAAATGAATTCAGGTGGTTGATGATGCCATCTTACTTCATAAAGATCTGCCATAGGATTTGTGCCTTTGAATTCTGATATAGGCTCATCACTGTCTTTCATGCATGTGTGCACTATAGTCTCAAATTGGGTTTAGCTCAAAGGGTGTAGTTAGATTAACCAAAGCTTGGTTTACACCTCAACTGTCATGAGATCAAAACCCCAAGGAAGTACAAATTTGAGAAGATATCTAAGGTAAAGATAAAAAGTCCCCTCCTTCCAACGAGGAGGGTCTCAAATGCCAAATTGGCATGTTGGCTAGGCTGGGACTTAACAAAACACCATGCTTTATACTCTTAATTAAGCAAATGGGATTTGGGTTAAAAAACAAGAGGATTAAAACTTGCAATAACCTAGAAAGACAGGTAAACTTGGAAAGAGCTTCACAAAACATAGAGAAAAACATGGAAATAGCTACACAAACTTGGAGAAAAACATATCCAAAATACATGAAAATTCTGAAACAAGCATACATATTGATATGTATACAACAAAACAATCATACATATTGATATGTATATAGTCGCAAGTCACTAAAACCATCAAAGGAGTCAAACACAACGCCACAGACATAATTTCATTGTGTTGCATTAAGCTCCATTTCTGGCCTATCTAGGTCTACCACTCTTGCATACCGATCACCGATAGTAAAATGATAATAAATATTTAAAAATAACTTAGATCTCATAATGAAAGGTATAACATAAAATACATAATGATGTGTAATAACACCATAAACTAACATCTTAGTTATTTATCCCTCTTTAGTTGCATGATGATGATAATGCGAAATATCTCGGTACAATCTCTCCTTGTAGGAATTGAGAAACAATGAGTTAATTCACTTTATATTCAAATGGCTGAGAGGTAGCCTTTGTTTGACCATGTTATCAACATTGCATGGTACATCAAAGAGCTTTGATGAGATATGTGTGCTATGAATGATTTTTTCTTGTTGGAATTTGTGTAAAAACTATTTTGGTGTTGTTGATTATAATTTTAAAAATCCACACAAACCTCTAGAAAATATAATTTTAAAAATCCCAACTAAGCATGACTAAATAAATATGCGATATTGTGGGATATGTACAAATGGGAATGTGTGCAACATGAACTATTTCAACCTCTAGAGTTGTGAGGAGTGCAATGTGACTATGTGAAGAAGTTTGAAGAAATTCAACTTTTAGAGTTATGTAGGGACATAAATAAAATTGAATTTGTGTTCCTTAAAATAGTAGACACCCAAACCCCACATATAAATAATTTATAATAATGTATCTATATAAACGAAGTACACTTGGCAGATTTATAAACTTTAGTAAGTGATTGGGAAAGTTGGCCTTTTTCCGAGCTTGTCATATTTCAATCTTTAGTAAGTGAAATCAAGGTGTATACATATACTCTACCAAAAGTTCATTGCATGCCATTTTAGCGTAATTTGAGATGGTGATTTGGGAATTGGACCTACTATACCAAAATCTAGGTAAATAACTATAAAGAAGTAATAACATAAGAAGTTAAACATAATGAAATATGCATACCTTTACTTAAGTTTTTACGTTCAAGTGAATGGATGTTGGATCCATCATCTCGACCACATGTAACATTTTAAAAAATTACTCATAGTAACCCTAATAATAAACAACTTCAAAGAAAAGTATAATGCAATGTATACAAATGAGTATAAAAAGTAAGTATAATCAATGTAGATATCTCTCAAAGGTAAGGGTGTTAGGAAAGGTCCAAATACACTATAAAGGGAAGGCTAAATTAGGTCCAAATCCTAAGAAAGGTGTAAATATGTACTAGGCCAAGTCTAGATAGCTATAAAGAGAGGCTAAATTAGGTCTAGGAGACCCTAAAGACATACAATATACATAAAAGGAACATATAACCTCCTTTCAAGATAACTTTTTTTTACAAACCTAGATCACTTTGTGAGCTAGGTATTTTTTTGTGGGTTAGATCTAGAATGGTCATTTATTTAATACTATTTTGAGAAAGGATCCCTATAGATCATTATTACCTTACATGTAATATCTTAAGTTTATTCTAGTTTGTTGATAAGAGATCTACAATTGTAATATTAGGGTAATTGATTTGTGGGTACATGTACGATGGAAAAGTGACAAGCGAGCGTGGGAATCTACAAGTAACTCTTCCTCGCACCCGACCTCCCGAGGTCGTGCCGAGACAGCCGGTGGGGATGGAATATGTGTGAGATACAGACAAACTAGTTAGGCAATCTAATGTCTTCAATGCGCACTAGTGGAACTTGCAAATCTAAGGCAAAGAAAGCCCTCCTAACTTGAACTGGTGTGATAGATCGGTCAGCAAGGATGACTGCTCGAAGGCTCCAATCAATATCGAGCTCTAGCGTGATTCGATCTATGGGTTGTGGAATACGTGGAAAATGACCCGGGATAGTTTTGTGTATTTCTCCGGACAGGGTCATATGGTGGATGGTAAATGTAGTCAATTCTATGGACGATTCTCTGGAAAATGTTGCATAGGGTAATCTATAAACATGTGTGCTTGGTCGTCTTCTATGTTTAACCCGCTCAACTGGGAATTGATTTGTTGCAAGCTTACCATTGTTCGGAAGACTTGAATCCTAAGATTTTGATCTATATCAGTTATTACCGTGATGAGATTGGGCTGGGGCACGATTGGCTCGAATATGTATTCCCTGGGCTCTCTAGGTCCCGTGATTGTCATACAAAAGCAACAAAGTAAAACGAACTACAGTAAAATGAAATTTAATTACGTCGAATATATCTATATATGATTTCTCTATTTTTTTGTGTTTTCTGATGAACTTTACGAATTTAAGAAAGCAGCTATTTAAAATATCTAGAAATGACAACTAAAATAATCCATTTAAAACAAATAGAATAACCGAGTGTAGCTATTTTTGTGTAATTTGTAGATCTATTCTAAACAAAGAAATAGCTTATCTAATCTATTTGCAAGACTCTCGATCCTACCTCAAAAGTGAGGAGTGAATCATAGTTTCTCAGAAACTATCAATCCCCACAGCTTCCCTGGCAATATCGAGAGTAGAATTAACTGAAATAAAGAAATTAACTACTCTATTTGATATGATTCTAACTAGAACTTTGAAAGCTAGAACCTGGATTCTGCAGAATAGTGGTGAATCCGATGGTGTGTGTGATCTTGTCCCCTCAGTGTGATCTCCTCGTTCCTTCGTGTTCACGTGGATCCAGAAAAGCATGTAATGCTAGCATCAACAGAAGTAGATCTGGGACAAAGGTAGCTCAAGACACATGATCAATACAATGCGAGTAGAGAGGGATAGCGCAAGAGTACAGAGCTTGGCTTATGCAATTCCTAGCGGGATCTATTGTGGTCATGCAACATAAAGCGCCTTAACTCGAAACTATCTTGTTTAAGGAGCAAAACCTGCAACTTTAATGGTTTCCTAAGCTATTATACTCCAATGGATTGGATGAAATAACAAAGAAGTGCTTGCACAAGATGGATATGTGGCTTACCAACAGTAAAAAAATGCTAACTAAGCATGCAATGAAAGAAACTAAGCATTCTAAGCAAAAGGAAAACTAAATCTATTGCAAAGAGAAATCAGAGGCAAATTTTGAGGGGCCTGAAGTAATGACAGCAATTACACAAGATGGATATGTGGCTTTCCAACTGCAAAACAATGCTAACTGAGCATGTAACAAACTAAACTATGAATCCTAAGCAAAATAAAAGATTGAACTACTGAAATGAGAAAATGAGAAGTGAATGAGGGGCCATTTGCTTGAGCACAAGCCAACTATTTATAGCATTTGCATTTACCCAAGGTAAAAGCCAAATAGAACTCTTAAACTATAAACAATGGCAAAACACTATTCCAGGGAACCAGAATCATAAATGCAAGCTTATGGCGGTGAAAGAAAGCTAGTAAAACGTTGAATTTACGTGAGTCGTGTTAAAAGAGCTTTCTGGAAAATGCGTAAAGGACCGCCGCCCTGAGCAGGGCGTGTGGTTACAGGACCGCCACCCAGTCGGGCGGCGGTTTCATTACTGAAGAGAAAAAGGCCAAGAAAAGAGGGGAAAAGGAAAAAATAAAGCACGCGGGGCTAAGCGGGGCATGCGGGATGTTAACGCACACTCGGAGAGATTTTTGGATCTCGAACACCTTGCGAGGAGACTTGTATCATCATTGGGGCACGTGTCACGTTGTTCTGCAGCAAAGATAATACCTTACAATTTTGGGTACATACATATTGCCCCCTCGGAGAAGCATTTTAGCCATGAAGAGGCATAAAATGGTGGGTCCGAGTATGGCGGTCCCGAAATGGGAAGTTAGAAGTTATACCTGATACATCCGTGTGTTGAAATGACACCGTCCAAGATTCCCGCGCACTCCGCAAAACGAAAAGAGAACTCAAGTGCGAGATAGATATAATAGTTTGAAAAATAAATGCTAAAATAATAGGGAATGAGAACGTACCATTTGTGCGGGGATAGGAGTTTACCTCCGTCGGCGCTCCAAACCTGTGAAAAAGTTATTTGAAATGAACCAGGCGCTATATATATGAAAGTGGGCCCATTTTCCTATTCATTTGTGCGAGTTGATTCAATTGATTTTGAGCTCTGGGACCCACGGTGACAGTTTCTTGCATGAGTAGAGTCAAAACATCCGTGATGACATAGCGATCATGCCTCCACGTGGAACATTGACCCGTGAGATCACAGGTTAGTTTTCTTCAGTTTATCCTTTTTACCCCCTTAAATTTGAAATGCTAAATACTTTGTCATGGGGGGGTAATTTTTGAAAATGTTAGTGTTAAAGGGTCCACTAGGGGGCGCCTACTAGGTAGGCTTTGGTTTTAGGTAAAAATGGTCATTTTTTGCACTTTTTAGGCCTTTTAAATTTAAAAACCCGCGTGGGTTTTCAGACCACGACACCCGCCCGCCAGGTGACGGTTACATGACCGCCGCCCTATTCAGGGGTGGTAGTTACATGACTACCACCCTTAGGCGGCGGTTACAAAACCGCCTCCCTGCTCAGGGCGGCGGTTTTGCATAGAATGCAAAAGGAACATCTATTTGAGATTGTGTTTCGTGTTTTCATTATTTTTCCAAGTATTACTTGGATGTTAACTTGCTTTGTTTTGTGTGTTTTTGGGTGTATACAGGCGAGAGAGGAGTATATCCGATGGAGTCGAGAGAGGGAGTGTGATTGGCTCCCAGGGGTACTAGATGCCCTCTCACAGGATGAGGAGGACACTCTTCAGCGGGCTGGGATACTACGCATTTCACGTGTGCCCCACATTACACCATCCAGTCACATCCTTTGTGACTTGTTCTCATACTGGGATGCAGATCGGAACACCTTCCGATTGCCAGGGGTCCGCGGTGAGTGGACTATTACATTGGAGGATGTCTATCGCATTCTGGGGGTCCCGATCATCGGGAGACGACTCACCCTAGAGACAGCAGGCTCACGGGCACAGATTGCACAGTGGGCCACATATATGGGAGATGCAGTCATCTCCACGGGGTCGAAGAAGGGGGTGAGAGTTCGATCTATTCCTTCTTTGCCCATCCCCTACTTTGTCAAGGCCATCATGGGGATCCTTGCCTCGAGACTGATCGGGGACAAGGGAGGAGATACATTATTATACTGCTGGTCCCCCATTATTGCACAGATAGAGGGGCATGGTCGGATATATGCCTAGGGGGCAGACATTCTTGGGACCACCTACCACGACTTATATAGGGTGGTCCATTTACAGGGGCAGTTGTTGAGCCACCCGACCCTAGTCATGAGTTGGGTCTATGAGCATTTCATCCCTTATGGTAGGGGTGTGGAGGTGGCAGATCCTGGAGCTGTGAGGGTAGCCAAATGGATGACATGTCGGTGCTTAGAGCACCTCATCAGCCAGTTGCCTCCCTGACTACTGCCGACATGGAGGCCACACCATACCAGACTATGGCAGGCATATGGGGCGAGGAGGCTCTTACCTTGATCTCCTACTCCACGACAGGGCAGCTTATTGATAGAGTGGGGCGAGTGGAGATGCACCCCTTTGGCCGTGTTCCTCAGCAGTTTGGCTTACCATACATGGGTATGCTTCCCCCAGTGGCGCCAATATACAGATCAGTCCGAGAGGCCAGAGGGGGGCCTAGAGGCTAGGGTTGGACAGTGGTTACTCCTGGCGTTCCTATTGCAGCCAGGAGGATAGTTCGTGCTGAGGGAGAGCCGGTGCACCTCAGGCACCTTTGCTTTAGATTTCCGCGGGTCCTGCCCATAGCAGCGATGACCCCATTGAGGTAGACTCGAGTCTGAGGAGTTTACGGGGGGGAGATAGAGGAGGAGACCGAGGACAAGTGATCCTGAGTGGCACGACACCCAGGATATCATGCAGGCGGAGAGGGCCGAGTAGAGTGCAGAGAGGGTGACTCTGGTTTCAGAGGAGCCACTCTCCCAGGGCCATGGGGAGGATGAGTCTGTTGTGGGGCATTACATTGCTCCAGCCACAGGAGCAGCCCCTCAGTCGGTAGCGGCATCCGTGGTGGGCGCTGATCCCATAGATCCATCTTGGAGGCCTGGTGATCCGAGTAAGTTACCCTCTCTCCCTTCTAGTGTTTGTTTCTTTGTTAGGATCTCCTTAGTTGCTATCTTGTATCTTTTAATTTCTTGTTTGGTTTCTAATTTGTTTTCTCCTTTGTTTGCAGAGACCGCCGATGAGTGGCGGGACTTGATTCGCAGGGTATGCACTGATACCCTGATGATCCCCATGGAGAGGACCCGTGTAGAGTTGTCCATGGATGTTGGGAGCCTTCAAGCAGCCTGGCAGTGAGACATACCGACATCTTCGCTGATCCGGCATGTGGCCAGGATGGTATCGACCCTTCACACAGAGTTAGCGGGGTACAGGATGGCTGAGCGCTTGATGAGGAGCCATTCTCATGGTGAGACTGTGGCTGCCCCTCGGGATCCTGAGCCCTCCGTGCATTCAGAGCGCCGGCATAGCCGGAGTCCTAGGTGTGGGCATGCACCTTCAGAGGGGTCTCATAGGGATTGAGAAGCCACTTGGCTCTCGTAGATTTTGTACTATATATTCTTTTGTATATCCCGGGCTCTTTGAGCGTTTTGACCATGCTTAGTGCATGATGGCATTGTATATAAACATTGATTATTTATATATATGTATTTTTGTTCTGGATCAAACTCTTGGTATTCATGGCTCACTTTCTATTTCCAGTTTCCTATACTATGATGTATGTTTATATGCTTCTTTTTAGAATATATGCAATGGTGAACAAATGATGCAAGTGTTTTACTTTCCTTTTGTGTTTCATGATGCTAATATATGATGATGTAGATATAATGTGATTTTGAATCTTAGTTTCTGTAAGCAATTTTGGATACTTCATGTTTGTTTTGGAAAAGTGATGAAAATAAACCAATACGATGAACAGATAAACCTGCCCCTACCCCCAACTCCACGCAACTAGTAAGATGCGAGGGCTTATCACCAAGAGTTGGGAAGGGCACAAGTTATGAGGTGTAGTGAAATGATAGTGATGAAAGACTGACAAAGCTTTGGTGGAACCAAATTAGGACACCACAAGTCTACTCCACTCGAGTGACTTCATAGTTTTGGATGCAAGCTTGCTTTGCGGTTTATCCAGACTTAGACCCGTAGATGGCCACATAGTAGACAAAATATGGGTTTTTAGGATTTTAACTCTCTTGGGATTTTTGAACATCTGATTCATTTTTTTTTGACTTAAAGTTTCAAAGTTTGAATTGTTAGTGTATGACCTTTTGCATTTATTTGTCAAGAGGACCCCTACACTTTTCCCCATGCTACTAGTAAGAAGCGTGGGTTTATCACCGTGGGCGAAGCATAGGTGAGTAAGGGAATTTCCATCCTTTCCCAACCCTACGCCACTAGTAAGAGACGCAAGCTCATCACCAAAGGTTGGTGGGGCAAGGAAATGTGTAAAATTAAAATTTTATGTTTGATTAATGTTTGACTTGTTTGTTTGAGTAAAATGTCGTATGTGTTTATTTCCAAAGAGATATACATATGGGATAGATGTGACACCATAAAGCTTCTAGAATGCACCATAGGCAAGACACCTACCCTAAGAAGAAACCAACAAGTGAGAATAAACTTGCAGATTTTGGTATGGTTACCGTTAAGACTTTGTCATGTCTAGCTTTATTTGATAAAATGATTCTCGAGATAATTTGATGATATCATGAAAATGGAGAAGTATGATTAAAGAGTTTATGCCAACAACATCATGAGTTTGTAATGAATTTCTTTGAGAATAGATTCCTTGATCACAATTTGTGTACAAAACAAGCGGACAATATGATCCTAATCTATATGAAAATGCAATGTAGATAGATATATAAGTAGTGCCAGCCGCTCACGTGTAGAACCGCTTGAGGTGCAGGGAATTGAATGTTTTGCCAAATTCCTCACCTTTAACGCACATAGGTGGTGTGCACCGTTTC
Organism: Taxus wallichiana var. yunnanensis; assembly: GCA_018340775.1. Classification (NCBI taxonomy): domain Eukaryota; kingdom Viridiplantae; phylum Streptophyta; class Pinopsida; order Cupressales; family Taxaceae; genus Taxus; species Taxus wallichiana. The sequence continues at coordinate 194,750,221 of CM031239.1, forward strand.
CATAGTCCTTCATGACTCGGGTATGGGCCCAACCATTTAGGTGGAACTTCCTTCCTTCGGTCTTCTTGTCGATCCGGCTATCTAGTCTTAGAACTAGATCACCTTCATATATGTCGCATTCATAGACTTTCTTGTTATATCCGCAAGCACATCCGGTTAGCATAGACTCGTGTCATTGCTCAAAGATCTAACCTAGCTTTATCTAGGATTTCTAATTGGGAGAGACGTGCTTCTCAAGAAGCGTCTTCATCCGTAATCCCTTGTAATGAAATGCGAGACCGGGTATTTCAAACCCACTGTTGCATCAACAATGACATCAATGGATGGCAACGGGAAGTCATCCTTAGGACATGCTTTGTTAATGTCTCAGAAATCTATGCAGATGTGTATCTTTCCATTCTTCTTGAGAATGGGAACGATGTTAGATACCCATTGGGAGTAATCGACTGGCTTGATGAATCCTACTTGGAGGAGTTTTATTACCTCCTCTTTTACCATGAGAGCTACCTTGGGTTTCATGGGTCTTGATTTTTGTTTAACTGGCTTTGCATCAGATTTAGTGATGAGGTTGTGCACCGCGATGTGGGGTGCAACTCCTGTCATTTCCTTATAATTAAATGCAAATGCCTTCTGATGTTCTTTGAGGATCCGAGTGTGTATTTCTACTTCCTCTGGGGTTAACGAGGACCCTAGTTTCAATATCCTTGGTTCGTCTTCCGTTCCGATGTTAATATCAATTGTTTCTTCGATCAAAGAGGCGTTACCCTCTTCAAACTCAGGTGGCGCTAGAGGTAAATCCAAATCATCCCCATTTTCTACTGTGCATATGCTAGGTTCCATTTGTGAGGGAAGATCCATCATGGGATTTCCGAAGTAGGAAGATGAATGTGGGATTAAGGACAAATCTATCATACGATAGGAGAGATGTAGTGCTGCATAGGCGTTTAAGTAATCTAAAGTGGCCATATCACTATCAACATGGTCTAGGATAGTAGATTCATTTCTGCTTAAAAGAGAATTTGTTATTGTTTTTATCAATGGTTCATCACGAAGGGATACCATGAAACGGGTATCCTCTAACTCATTGCTTGGAGTAAAACGTGATGTTGAAGTTGCTATTGAATCAGCAAGAAGATCTTTCTCTCACAGGATTGCTTCAATTGATATGAAGTCAAACTCCTTGCTTGAATCTAATACAACTTTTTTGTAAAGTTGTAAGTGCTCAGCTTTGGTTTCATATGCCTCAGAGACTTGGTTTGCTACTAATTACGAGTCTCCTAAGACTCTGATGTTATCAACACCAATTCTCTTAGCTAAGATGAGGCCAAGGAGGAGGGCTTCGTACTCAGCGCCATTGTTTGTGCACTCGAAATTTAGTTTGAAGGTGAAAGGTAAGACTTTTCCTTCGAGGGAAGTAAAGATTACACCTTCCCCCACTCTGTAATGGCATTTAGCTCCATCAAAATGGAGTGTCCATATTTGACTAGGAATATGGACGGTGGGATATCTGTTGTGTTTGTATATTCTACTTCCACCATATAGAGATCCTCTGCTGGAAGAGAGCCAATGCCTAGGGAATATCCTATGCCTACTGAATCGAATGGTAAGAATATTGGTAGATCATTTTCCAGCAATTCAACGATTTTTGTAGTAGTTCCTAATGATACTATTTCTACAGTGTTAGCCTCATCTTTGGGGGTTGGGGTTACTTTGGCTAGGCTCATAGCTTCAAGATCTATCGTAGGTACCAACTTTTCATTTGTTTTTGCATCGGTAGGTTTATTAAGTTGATTTGTTGGGAGTTCAAACTCCAATTGTACGCCTGGCCTTTTCTTTAAGTCAGCTAGGTGTACATCAAATGGTTTTGGATCACCTTTGGCCACAAATACCTTTCCTAAATGTAAAAACCTTACTTCTTGAAATAGTGTAGAAGGGATTGCCTTCATGCGATGTATCCATGGTCGGCCAAGGATCATATTATAGTTAGTTTCCCGATCTATAATATAAAACTCTATCAAGATGGTTTTGGGTCCTAAGGTGACCGGTAATATTATAGTTCCAACCGAGGTGGCTTTAAGACTATCATAGCCCCTTAGTGTATTTCGAGTTGTGGAACAATTGGTTTCTCCATACCCTAGCTTTTGGAGGAAAGAGAAGGGGACTATGTTAACTACCGCCCCATCGTCAACCATTGCATGCTTTACATAGTTGTTATAAACCCATACTTGTAAATGTAAGGCTGGATCACCTCGGCGTGCGATCTCAGCATCTGTCGGCATTTTGTTTATCTCGAATATGAATTCGACATCCCTATCTGCCTGCCCTGGAGGATGAACATCAAAGTCCACATGATTTACCTGTGTTTCAGGCGGTGGAGTGATGTTAATTAGATGACCTAAACCTAATGCTTCTAAAAGAGCAGCCCTGTGGGCAGGAGAGTTCTTTAGTAAGTCTAAGAATGAAATGTGCGAGAAGGTTTTTGTTAGGTCGTTAATCAAATCATAGGCTCCCACAGGTTTTACTACAATTTGTTGGATGTCATCTGCCTCTGGGAAGTGGCTTGGACTTGGCTGAGAGAAATACTCTCGTGTCCTTGTTATAGCTTCGATGGGTAGCTCAGATCTAACTCCACTAAACCGACTACCTTAGGTCATGGTTGACTTCCTAGTTGTGGCGCAACTAATGGATTTAGTGAGGTCGAGGCTTCATGATCATTGTTTCCTGTCATTACACCCTTGTTCGTCCCAGTTAGATTTAGCCTGTTGTTATCATGATTTGGGAGTGGATCATTAAATATCTTCAGGGGTGCGTTTTGAGGGGAAACTGCCCTGAAAAGGTATTTGACGTTGGTGACGTAGGATCTGCTAAGAACATATCCATAAAAAGTTGTTTTTGTTCATCTGGCAAGCGTTGCATGAATTTATTGTAGTCACAGCACGTTCTAGTGTCATGGCCCCAAATTTTGTGGAAACCACAATATGAATTAGGATTGTAATTCCTAGTTTGTTGGTTTGATGTGTATTGTGGCCCAAAATTTTGATCAAACCGTTGTCTATTAAAATTTTGCGTTTGTTGTTTTTGGTTTGAATTCTGGTTTTGGTACCTAGTTGAATTTTGGCTTGGACCCTGTATGGGATTTCGCCGTTGTTGTTGTTGTTGTGGATGGTTAAAATCCACTGTATTGATTGTCGGGGTAAAGTTGTTATTTCGTTGGTTGTGAGTCTGTGATGGAGTATTGACAACATTTACCTTTTTAGGCTGGTCGGTTACTCCATCTGTTGTTACACCCCGATTTTTGTTAAGGATTTTAGGTCCTTGATTGACGTTCGTGGTAGTAGGATAAGTTGTAGTGTTCTGGTTGGGGGCGATTAACCTCCCGTTTGCTCCATATGTTTTGCGACCACTATCAATTGTTGCTTGATCTATTCGAAGAGCACTCTCCAGTACTTCATCGTAAGTTCTTAATGGGAACTTTTGGAATTCTTCCTTCACTTCTCTATTGAGCGAATGAAGGAATAAATTGCATAGTTCCATTTGATCCATATTTGGAGCACTTGCCGAAGAATAAAGAACTGTACACCACCTTTGGATGAAATGGGTGACAGATTCGTTGTGTTCTTGTTTGATGTGTAAGAACTCCCTGATTCCTGTTCTTAATAATTTGTTCATGTCGAAGGCCTTGATGAACTCTGACATGAGTTGTTTGAATGAATGTATGGAAGCCTCAGGTATTCTATAATACCAATCGAGAGCGATGCCTTCCAAGGTTTTTGGGAATATTTTAGCAATAACCCCATCCCATGGGAGTAGTTCTCGAATGGCTGTAGCGTAAGCTTTGATATGCGCATTTGGATCCCCTTCTCCTTTGTATTTGGGAAAATCGGGAAGAGGTCTTAGAAGCATGACGCTTCGTATGGTGAAATCCAAGGGCTCTTTCAAATATTCTGAGTACGTCCCTATCGCATATGTTTCGACCATTGACGGTGCCTGTTGAGGGAGCGGTGGTGGAATGGGTTATTGATATGGTGTAGCGTATGCGTTGGCAGGGGCATAAGGAAGCCCCTGTGTTTGAGCAAACATATGGGAGAGGAGAACATATCCCCTTGTGGTGATTTGGAGTACATGTTTAAGTATGACGGGGTACTATCCAGGAATGGATTGTTTTGTACTAGACCGGGAGGAACAGTGTTAGAGATGGTGGGTCTAGTTGGCATTTGTTGTGAATATTGAGGAGTCATGCCTAACGTGCCTACTCCTGTGAGGAGATCTACTTGGCTAGGATGGTGTGGAGGATTGGAACTCCCTGCTTGCATGAATTGTGAATTTTGACTTGCTTGGGCAAGTTCTAACCCTCTAACCTTTTCTATTAGAGTTGAAATGACTTCATTTGGTGAAGTCACGGTGTTTTTCCGTAGTGGCATTTGTTGTATACCATGGTTTTGTATAGGCATGTGATATCCCGCTATGAACTGATCACTATCTTGCCAAGTTTCTCCGAGAGTATTTCCTATATGTAATGGGATGGAAGTGTTTTCTTGAAAAGAGACCTCGGGTTGTGTTTGTAGACCTCCTATAGGTGGATACATACTTCGAGAACGTTGGTCGTTCCTGGCATAACGTACCGAATATTCATCGTCTAAACCTCGGTATGAGTCTGATTGTCTACTAATTTGTGGTCTAAGTAGCATCTGAGGAGATGAACCAGATTCTCCGGTGAATGTCATGTTATTCGAGCCTGAAGGCTCTGTTTGTTGCGTTTGAGCGAGTTGTTCCAACTCCTTTGTTTGGAAGGATGAGCTATATCTGATCCTTGGAGTTTGCATTGACAACTGGTTAGTTGAATAGTTGTCACCCCATACTGAGAGTGAGGGTGATGATTGTCTATTTTGTTGGGCGTAGTATGCCTCAAGACCCAAGAGGGGTCTGCCATATGCATCGAATCCCGACATATTCGGGGGGTATATGAATACCCGCAGAATAATGGGAAGGAGCAAAGGTGATGGTGAAAGCCAATGAGGCGGAAAAGATGAAAAGTATACTAACTTGGAAGAACACGTAATAATATGACTCCAAACTAGAAAGTAGGAAGTTTCACGTCAGGTTCACCAATTTTGTATGATGGAAAAGTGACAAGCGAGCGTGGGAATCTACAAGTAACTCTTCCTCGCACCCAACCTCCCGAGGTCATGCCGAGATAGCCGGTGGGGATGGAATATGTGTGAGATACAAACAAACTAGTTAGGCAATCTAATGTCTTCAATGCGCACTAGCGGAACTTGCGAATCTAAGGCAAAGAAAGCCCTCCTAACTTGAATCGGAGTGATAGATCACCACAAGGATGATGATGTCAAGGCTCCAATCAATATCGAGCTCTAGCTTGATTTGATCTATGGGTTGTGGAATACGTGGAAAATGACCCGGGATAGTTTCGTGTATTTCTCCGGATGTGGTCATATGGTGGATGGTAAATGTAGTCAATTTTATGGATGATTCTCTGGCGAATGTTGCATAGGGTAATCTATAAACATGTGTGCTTGGTCGTCTTCTATGTTTAACCCGCTCAACTGGGAATTGATTTGTTGCAAGCTTACCGTTGTTCGGAAGACTTGAATCCTAAGATTTTGATCTATATCAGTTATTACCGTGATGAGATTGGGGGCCAGGGCATGATTGGCTCGAATACGTATTCTCTGGGCTCTCTAGGTCCCGTGATTGTCATACAAAAGCAACAAAGTAAAACAAACTACAGTAAAATGAAATTTAATTACGTCGAATATATCTATATATGATTTCTCTATTTTTTTGTGTTTTCTGATGAGCTTTACGAATTTAAGAAAGCAGCTATTTAAAATATCTAGAAATGACAACTAAAATAATCAATTTAAAACAAACAAAATAACCGAGTGTAGCTATTTGTCTGTGTAATTTGTAGATCTATTCTAAACAAAGAAATAACTTATCTAATCTATTTGCAAGACTCTCGATCCTACCTCAGAAGTGAGGAGTGAATCATAGTTTCTCAGAAACTATCAATCCCCCATGACTTCCCGGCAATATCGAGAGTAAAATTAACTGAAATAAAGAAATTAACTACTCTATTTGATATGATTCTAACTAGAACTTTGAAAGCTAGAACCTGGATTCCATAGAATAGTGGCGAATCCGATGGTGTGTGTGATCTTGTCCCCTCAGTGTGATCTCCTCGTTCCTTCGTGTTCACATGGATCTAGAAAAGCGTGTAATGCTAGCATCAATAGAAGTAGATAGATGTCTGGGACAAAGGTAGCTCAAGACACGATCGAATACAATGCGAGTAGGAGAGGGATAGCGCAAGAGTACAGAGCTTGGGTTATGCAATTCCTAGCGGGATCTATTGTGGTTATGCAACATAAAGCACCAGAACCTGAAACTATCCTATTTGAGGAGCAAAACCTGCAACTTTAATGGATTCCTAAGCTATTCTACTCCAATGGATTGGATGAAATAACAACAGTGCTTGCACAAGATGGATATGTGGCTTACCAACAGTAAAACAATGCTAACTAAGCATGCAATGAAAGAAACTAAGCATTCTAAGAAAAAGGAAAACTATTGCAAAGAGAAATTAGAGGCAAATTTTGAGGGGCTTGAAGTATTGACAAGAATTACACAAGATGGATATGTGGCTTTCTAACTGCAAAACAATGCTAATTGAGCATGTAACAAACTAAACTATGAATCCTAAGCAAAATAAAATACTGAACTACTGAAATGAGAAAATGAGAAGTGAATGAGGGGCCATTTGCTTGAGCACAAGCCAACTATTTATAGCATTTGCATTTACCCAAGGTAAAAGCCAAATAAAACTCTTAAACTATAAACAATGGCAAAACACTATTCCAGGGAACGAGAATCATAAATGCAAGCTTATGGTAGTGAAAGAAAGCTGGTAAAATGTTGAATTTACGTGAGTTGTGTTAAAAGAGCTTTCGGAAAACGCCAAGGACTCGGCCGCCCTGAGCAGCAGGCGGCGACTGGACCGCCGCCCTATTCGGGCGCGGTCATGAGACCGCCGCCCATCGTGGCGGCGGTTTCATATCAAGAGAAAAAGGCCAAGAAAAGAGGGGAAAAGGAAAAAATAAAGCACGCGGGGCTAAGCGGGGCATGTAGGATGTTAACGCACACTCGGAGAGCTTTTCGGATCTCGAACACCTTGCGAGGAGACTTGTATCATCATTGGGGCACGTGTCACATTGTTCCGGCAATACAATACCTTACAATTTTGGGTACGTACAAAGTACACCCATGCTTTATGGCACTCAAGATGACATCGTAGAGAGGTAGAAAGTAAATAGGTATTCAAAAACCTCATATTGTTATAATCTACATTCCTACCTAGTGTGGTTGAGGGATGTATATGTTGTAACCATTATCGATTTTTATAAGGCAATTTTAAACTTTACGGTGACATGTGTATTTTGTCACAAGTTAGGTTAAGATGTTCCACGTTTTTGTATAGCCATGTGTCAAGTGGTGCTAGATCAAGGAATAATACATTACATGAGTATAAATTTGGTAAATTTGTACTGTGACATTTATCATATATTAGCCCTATAAAATATGGTGATTAGGTTAGTGATTCTTTTTTTGACATGGATTTATAAGATGTTCATGATGCATATAGTAATGGGGAAACATCTACATATTGTCGCAAAGTTTCCCTTATTTGTGTGTTTGGCTTGGAATTCATTAGCAAGTGATTATATGAGATTAAGGGGATATTATGTGGTGCTCGTATATGGGGACATATGATACATGGGCATATTGTCCAATTATAGTATGAGTTCAAGAGTTGAAAAATCTCACAAGATAATTTTTATGGTGGGTGGATCCCCATTCATTCGAGCAACAGTAGTGGACTTGCCTGAGTATCTAGTAAGATATGTTAAAGAGTCATGAGGGAGACTACAAGAAGAACCATAGTTACTAGTTATAGTGTTGAGGCCTTGGAGTTATCTCCAACATTGGGGGAGGCAAAGGCAATGAATAAACTCAGTGCTAGTGTAATGATATCAATATTGAAATATTATTTTAAGACTTAGAATGCCAAAAATGCTAACACTCGATGTCTATATTTATGGTGTTTTTTGACGATTTAATAAAATTTAACTTATTGCATATGTTATATCTAATTTTTTCCTTTTGAAATGTGAACTTTATTAGCTTATCCTAAATTATAAAAAGGTGATCACATATTAGATAATCATATTTTGAGAAATGCTTATTCAACCTAAGGTTCGTATGCATTTTCATATTCAGTGTGGAAGAATCAAAGTCATGTGGTTGACAAAGTTTCTAGCTTCAATTATTGGACATGGGACCCATAATTTATTTATATTTGGAACTTTGTGCATCATAGGGTTTCTAACTTTGATATCCACTTATTTGCATTCTATTTAGATTTGGTGGCTCGTGCTTAATAGGGTGTCTAAGTCCAATTTCTAATCATTCATATTTTATTCAAATAGTAGGAATGCATTTGTTAGGTTTCCTAACTCCACAACATTTTCTATATAACGTTTCTTATTATGATCAATTATTTCATTTCAATATTTATATTTCAACTTTTATACCCTAAACCCTAAGCCCTAAACCTTGAACCTTAAATTTTAGAAAATAATTATAGTTTTATTATTAATAATTAATATATTTGAAACTGTAAGAAAAGGAAGCAATTTGATGTCATATCTATTACCTAATACTTTGTAAATAGGAACAAATGTATGTGCTTGATATACACAAGGACAAATATAACATGAAACTTTATCATAAGTACAAATATATCGAACAATTGTTTGGAAACATGTTTTCAAAACGAATGACGTGTTCAAATATTTTGTTTAGTATAAGGACACTAAATAATAGTGTGAACTAGTTTATTATTGCGATATTATTGTATTCACATGTTTGTTTATAAATGATAGAGGATTCAAGTAATTTCTACAATTTCATTTATTAATCATTGGTATGAGACTAGTTAATTATGTTGATATTATGTTGGTATTGGTTAAATATGCATGTGATCTTCGAGTTGTTAGTTGTGATTTCATTGCTCTTAGCTGTTTTAAATTAAATACATTAGGAAAAGTTTGATTTCTTGGATGCATTATAGTTGTAAATATTGTGAATGTGGAACTCATTTGTGTATATATATTTGTTATTAGTTGTTAAATATTGGTAATTGTAATGTTGTGAATGTTTAATGAAAGTTGAAGCTATAAAAATTATGTGATATCATACTTTGACTCTCAATTTGGCATATGGGGAAAGTGCCTCTACAAAGATAGGAATCATTGTGTCTTTGAAGGGGCTTGCCCCTAGGATGCCACATCGATATGCCCAACTATCATTACGTGATGAAGGGGCTTGCCCCTTAGGATTCGCATCGATAGATGGGTGGTAGACTGTGCTGAGCAGAGGTTTTTAAAGTCACCCACTGACCTTCCATTCAGAAATGCCCCACACCCTGTCCAACCAACCAAAGTGTGCCACGTGTCCCAAGTGGCGGGCATGGGGAAAAAATGGAAAATTCTCCAAAGTTGTAAAACGCGTCAAAATTTCAAAGGGAAACTCGCAGGAGGTGGAGGAGAGAGAATTCCTCGCCCAATCAGTGCACGACACGTGTCATCCAAGTGGCGAGCACGGAAAAGATTCAAATATCCGTTTTGGCCTTTTTTGCCCTAAAACTTGAGATCCCCATATCTTTTGATCCAAAGCTTGGATTTGCACATTCTTTATATCATTGGAAAGCTTATGAAATTCTCTATAGGATTCTAGGGTCAATATTGCATTTTGGTTCAACTTGAAGAGATAAAATCAAGAAACGGCTCGACGTGTGTTCATATATAGAAGTGACATTCAAAGTGACCAAATTTAATACAGAATGGGTTGCACTCTCCTCCCATTTGGTCAAAAATGACAGGGTATGGGTTTGTAAGGTCCCCCATGCCATTTAAATGCTTTTTTAGTCAATGAGGAATGGGCTCCCACGTTTTGTACATTTTCTCTCTCCTGGGCTCGACCCATGTAATGTAAAAGCTAGATTTGGCTCATTTCTAAAAGGGGGAACACTTTTGGATAGCAAAAAACTTCTTCTTTCACCTCCAACAAGTGATTGTTGCAAGAATCAAACCTCTTCAAAGATTGTAACAAGTTTTCTACCTCTCTGAGGTTGTAATGCAAGTGGTTTTGACATTGGAAATGATAATGCAAGCTTTGTGAATGGGTTTCATCCTTTGTTTGTATTATTTGCTTCATTTCAGATCCTAAATTATATCTTATCAGCTTGTGTATGTTTTATGTTGCAATCTTTGGTTTGTGTCTATTTGCATGACAAAAATATTCACCACTCCTTTTGGTGCATCACCATCTTTAGTTAGTTTCAATTTTTGTACTTCTATCCCTATCTCCTTGCAATTTAGAGTAGGATTAGGATCTGAACCTCTGTAGTTGTACAAGCATTAGATCTAATCAGAGGAGTTTGAGGAACCAGCCTCTAACTGGATATTCCTCTCTCGGTTTCACAAGTCCCACACTTGAGAGAGGTTTCCATGTTGTGCAATCACACTTTGGATGCAAGAGTGATCAACCTAGAAATCGATCGGCGTCAGGGTGTCTTTGTGATTTTCACTAACGATTTTGGCATGCCGGGTGGGACTAGAGGTTTCATTTTTATTGCAGAAAAGTTGATGTGCATTTGCTGCAATTTTCTTGCTTGAAAAGAGCTATTATTTTCATATCTGGTGACTCCAAGGGGAAGAATCAACTGGTTTCAACAGTGCAGGCTTGAAAACTCATGAGAAGAATCACCACAAGGTCAAGAGTTGGAGAAGAAGAAGTGTTGTTTAAATACCGCAATTATCTCCAAGAAGAAGGCAAAGAGGAAGAAGGACTCAAAGGTCTCCATCTCCACCAAACAGAACTCTCTCAACTCCTCCACCGGTAGGCCTTTCATTCAATCAACAAGGGTTTTAAGACCAATTAGAATGGCACAAAACAACCCCTATGTCAACTTCACAGGCAACAACCCACTTGCCCTCAATGCACAACATCCAATTCCTATTGTAGCCTTGAAGAACATTCCCTACTTCACTGGAGAAAATCAGACTACTCCAGGTGATCATGTTAAAGACATTGCTAACCTTTGTGCGATCCATGAAATCAATGAGATGCAAGTGGCTGTCAAGTTACTGGCATCTTCATTCAAGGGTAAAGCATTGCAATGGTTTAGAAGCCTTGGAGTTGGTTCTATCACAAATTGGAATCAGCTATGTATAGCACTTCATGAGCAATTTGGAGAGAAGGGAGAAAACTTGTCTCTTTTGGAGCAGCTGACAACCATCAAGAGAGCTCCCAATGAGCAGCTGACCGATTTCAACTTCAAATTTCAAAAGACTTGGGAGAGAATTCTAGTGGCAGTCAAAGCCAACAAAGCAAAAGGTGCTTTTCTCTACTATCTCAAAGCTCTAAATTCTGATATTTCTATGTTAATTCAGTCCATAGGAGGCATAACTATCCCTATGGCTTATAGCATTGCCATTAGGGCTGAAAATTGCTTGATCCAAGCTGGCAAACTTGCCCCTAGACCTCCCATGCCATTGTTTCCAAGTTTAGAGAGTCCAAACACCAATCAAGCACCTAATTTGGCTCCTTCTCCCACTCATAGAAATCGAGTTCAAATGAAGCTTCCACGTCATCTCCAAGTGCCCCAAATGAGCTTCAAGAAGTCATGAAGCAATTGCAAAACCTAGGCAATGAGTCTGGTTACCCTCAAAAGGCAAAAGAGGCCCAAGGTTTTAGACCTTCTTATCAACTCCAAGCTTAGCCTAACAGCAGCCATACCAACCACAAAGGCCACCTAACCTAGGTGCAAATATGAATCAAACAAGGCCTCCCGCCAATAGACCATTTCAGCCCTATAATCCAAATGTCATATCTGCCTCCAAGGCATTGGTGCCAACACAAAACAACATTGCTCAGAGTATGACTGGTGTTTTCCATGCAATGAGCCTCATAACCAATCCATGTGCTTCAATGGTGCTTTGAATCAAGCACTAATGGTGACAACTACTAGTTTGGAGGGTGAGGACAATCAAGGAAACAACCAACAACAAGAAACATTCCAAACAAAGAATCAGCCCCAAATGACACCACATTGGTAAATGGCAAGCAGAGGATTTTTGTGGCATGAACCAGAAGTTGCTCAAGGTGTCAGCCAACAAAAGGTCAAAAAGGAGGAATTTGGGTGAAGAACAACCGTTAGCCCCAATCAATCCACAACCTTCCATGGCTCCACAAATGATTGGCAAGCAAAATCTGGTTGTAAATGCACAAGGGCAGCCAAGAATGCCCTAGGCCAACTCAAACACCGGATTGTTGCTGCCCACATGCAAGGAGTGAATGTGCAAACCAAGGGATAGAAAAGAGATCCTTCATCACCATTCAAGATATCATTGATCGATGAAGAAGACACACGTCAATATATCAATGTGGGAATCCCTATCTATCACGGGCCAAAGAGATCTGCACGTAAGTTTGCCATGAAGGACTCGGCCAACTTCAAATCAACAATTCCAAAGGCAAGACAAAGTGCTCACAAATGCTGCCCACCTGAGGGAAATCATGGAGGACAAAGAAGGTAAAATGTTGAAGCCCCCTCCTATGTTTCATTAATCATTGGAAATCAGCTAGTACATAATTGCATGATAGACTCTGGGGCAAGTAGCTCGGTAATGCCTAAACAGATAGCTGATCAGCTAGGGCTCCATTATGAAACAACATCCAAAGGGGTAGTGCATTGGATGGGATAGTAGTAACAACAAAGATTGGGGTAATTAGAAATTTGAGTCTTACCTTACATGCATGTCCAAATGTTGTTGTTTTACAAGATGTATCATCATAGACCTTCCACCACTCTTTGCCCTATGCTTGTCGGGGACTTCACATCCAAGATTGGGGGATATTTGTCTGCGATTGGTCACACATCTTTGTTCAGAACGAGGTATGGAACTAAGGCTACAATCAGGTCAGAACCTATTGCAAACTTCCATATTGAGCCTTACACTCCAAGTCAGATTAATGCCAATTCCTTAGCATTTGATCAAGAAGATCACCCCAAAGACCTTGATGAAGCTGACACTAAGGTTGGAAGCATCCCGGATCTAACTCTTGATGAATGGGCAAACAAGGTACATGCATTTGATCCTTATCAAGAAGTGGAAGAATCTGAGCTAGGGGTCTATTGCATACACGAAGAAAATCAGCCTATTCCTAGCATCACCAAGCTAGACCACAAGGATGACAACGAGGTATGGCATTTGTTTTTGATGGATCAAGGAGTAGGCAGGTACAGGAGGTGGAGCCATGCTTGTTTCACCTCAAGGAGTAAAGTACTATTCAGCTTTTAGATTTCAATTTGCATGCTCCAATAACACTGCTGAATATGAAGCCTTGGTGCAAGGGATGCATTGGGAAATCAAGAGAGGAATAAAGAACTTGCAAGTCTTTGGTGATAGTGAATTGATTGTAAATCAGGTCAAGGGACAACATGCTGCCAAGAATGATCTACTCAGGTGCTACAAGAACAGGGTGTGGGACCTCATGGAAGATTTTGAGGGTTTTGGCATCAAATCCATTCCTAGGAAAGAGAATTAAGTCACTGTGACAGTGCTTGTAGCAAAGAGGGGCAGCCTTTGACATTGTGGAAAGCATTCAACAAGACAAGGTATAGCCAAACATCCACGTGATTGTGAGGCCTTCAGTGCCAGATAACAATGTTAGTTGGCAAGTGTTTGAGAATGACCAGCAAATCATCCATTTCTTGCAAGAAGAAGCTGAGTTCTCAGCTAAGAATCAAGAAAATTGGAACAAAGAAGATGGTGACCGGGTGGTACACTGAAAACTAACAAGCTGCCCAAGGACTTATCACCTTGGAGTCCATTTTTAACCCCAATGATCAGTTTAGAAAGGAGAAGGAAAACATTCGGAGTCAAGAGAGAGGATTCAAGATCCATCTTGGTAGAAGAGAACAAACCATTGCAAATTGGAAGGATGGCAAATCGAACAAGAAAGGTATGAGTTCATACAACCGTGTCAAGAGTTCCCTGACGTGTTTGCTTGGATCTATGAAGACTTGAAAGGTTTCAATCCCAACTTAGCTCAGCATACCATCGAATTGGATCCAAATACTAAGCCTGTCAGGCAAAAACAAAGACCAGTCAATCCACACATGGAGCCTCTCATGAGGAAAGAATTGGACAAGCTGATTGAGTAAAGGATCATATTCCCAATCAAGCATTCTAGTTGGGTTGCCAACTTAGTTCCAATCAGAAAGAAGAGTATAGAGATCAGACTGTGTGTTGACTTCAGAGACTTGAATAGAGCCTCTCTCAAGGACCATTACCCACTCCCTTCCATGGAGCAAATCTTGTAAGTTATGGTGGCTCCGAGAGGTTTTCACTACTTGATGGCTACTCAAAGCACAATCGATTATGGTGAAGGAAGAGGACCAGTTCAAGACAGCCTTCACAACCAAATGGGGAACTTTTGCATATAGGAAAATGCCATTTGGGCTGTCCAACGCTGGTGCTACCTTCCAAAGGGCAATGGACATGGCATTCAAAGGTTTGATTAACAATATGGTGCTGATTTACCTTGATGATATCACTGTTTTTTCCAAAATGCAGCAGACCACCTCTCTCATTTGAGGCAAGTCTTCACAAGGTGCAGGAGATTTGGAGTGTCTTTGAATCCTAAGAAGTGTATCTTTCTTGCACATGAAGGAAAGCTCCTTGGCCATATTGTCTCCAAAGAGGGATTAACAATTGATCCAGAGAGGGTTGAAGCCATAAGAGCACTACCATTGCCAAGCCACAAGAAAGCCCTTTAGAGTTTCTTGGGAAGGATAAACTTTGTTCGAGAGGTTTGTCCCAGATTTTGTAGCCCTTGTCAAGCCCATCACCAGAATGTTAAAGAAGAGCATGGCTTTCAAGTGGACAGCAGAAGGCAAGGAAAGTTTTGAAGCAATCAAAGAAGCTATCTCTCAAGCACCAACTCTCATCAACCTGGACTTCTCCAAGGATTTCATCCTCTATGCATTTGGAGGTAATGACACTATTTTTCCCATTCGTACAAATGTAACAAGGATAATGATGAGCAGCCAATTACCTTCTTCACCGGAGCCTAGATGACTATGAGGTGAGGTACTCTTTTATTGAGAAGCATGTCGGCAATAATCGAAGCTTGAAGAAATTCAAGCATTTAATCTCAAACAACAAGGTCCAATTGCTGGTCTCACATGCTGGGGTTAAGGACTTCCTCCTCAACAAGGATTTGAATGAGAAAAGGGCAGGTTGGATCACCCATGTCATGGAGTATGACATTGAGATCAAGATCACCAAGTGGTAAGAGGGAAAGGATTTTGTGAGCAGCTGGTTTTGGGAAGCAAAAAGAAGTATGCAATGAAGAAGAGGTTGTTTGTGATCCAGACAGCCATGAGCCAAGTGGCAATCAAGAAGAAGACGATGCTGCCCCCACTCCTTGCTGGACCCAAGGTATTATACACTTCTAGGCACAGCCTATGCCCTCGGAGATGAACAAGACCCAAAGGAGACACTTCAAATTGCGCAGCTGTCCCATATGTCATTGTTGATGGAGTTTTGTTCAAGAAAGATGTGAATGGAGGCTTTGTTGAGATGCATTAGCACAAATCGATTCAAAGGGTGTTGGAAGAGTTCCATGGTGGACCAGTGGTGGTCATTTTGCACCAAGAGTGACAGCTCTAAAAATCATGAAGGCTGGTTATTATTGGCCTAAAATCTTCAAGAATTGCTATGCATGGATCAAGAGGTGTAAGAATTGTGCATTCTTCACAGAAAAGAGAGACTTGCTACCCTTCCATTACATCTAATCTCGTTGACCAGCCATTCATGCAATGGGGTTTGGACTTCATTGGAGTCATTAATCCCGATTTAAGCCAAGGGCACAAATGGATTTTAACAACGATGGACTACTTCACGATAACAACCAGTTTGGTGTACCATTACAATAATCTCGAGATAATGCATGGCATTCATTGGATCCAAGGTGACCGAGTGGGCTGTCAAGAACAGTATCTACCTAAGCACTTCATCGAACTATTACCCTCAAGGTAATGGCGGGCCGAGTCTACAAACAAGAACTTGTTGAGGATCATTAGGAGGACTCTTGACAAGAATCGGAGGTCTTGGCATACCAAACTCGAAATCAACCTTATGGGTGATAGGATAACTCCCAAAAGATCCATAGGTAAATCTCCATTCAAACTTGTCTACGGAAGAGAGGCAATCTTGCCCATGTCACTTGAGTTGCCAACATTGGAACTCATGAAGTAGCTGGAGTTTGAGCCCATGGAGGTGAGGTATGCGAGAGTTGATGGAGCTGCAAGAGATCGAAATCGGGCATCCCAAGCAATATAAAAGGATCAAGCTTTGATCAAGAAGACCTTTGATAGGAAGGCCAAGGATAGATCTTTTCGTGTTGGAGATCTAGTGTTGAAATGGGATGTGGATAGAGAAAAACCGGAAGGCATTCAAAATTTGATGCCATTTGGAGTGGCCCATACATGGTCACGAAGTGCAAGAACATCAATGCTTTCCAATTGGCCCCATTGGATGGTGAAGAAGCGCATATTCCATTAAATGGAATCTATCTCAAGCGTTGCTTTCTAGAGGGAAATTCACTACCTTGTAAATATTAGATTATATTTTCATTCCTCCAAGTGCTTGTGCACATTGTTTTTTGTGAGGTTAGTTTTGTTTTCCCTAAGTGATTTGGGCATGACTTCTGTCCATGGAGATGTTTTGCAGTCCTTACTTCCATCAGGTGATATTCCATCTTCCTCCTTACACATTCTAAGTTAGTTGGGGTTCTAAATAGAATATTTGATGACTCCATGCCCAATGGACTGCTTCAGGCAACTGGTATCTTCTACCTAGCAGGCAGGTGACCCCGTTGAGTCACCAAATTGTTATCCAAAATTCACCCCTAGGGTAATTTTGATAACATGCATTAAATTCTTCGGTCCCGAGCAAGATAGATTGATTCAAGGCAAAAAATCATGTTTCTGGGGTCCCCTCGGCTTTTTTCTAACTCTCCTGTCCAAGGAGAAAAGAGCAAGTTCTAAAAAGGGGTGAAAAAGTTGCAAAAAACAAGCTTGGGGCAGAAAAAATCATGAAAATCAGCTAAGTCCTAGTCCTCGCAGCAGTTGGGACAGTTGGGACGTCGGGGCGTGAATCGGCCGAAAGGCCGCCAGGCGGTCCGCGCAGCAAAGGGACATCCGGGCCGTGGGGACGCGTGGGACGCGAAAGGGTGAACCGGCCGAAGGTGAAAAAATTGACTAACTGTTGTGCAGATAAGGCTGGGACATCTGGGCCGTGAGGATGCGAAGGACGCGAAAAGGCGAAGCGGCCGAGAGCAAAGGCAGCCCATTTCAGGTGGTTCAGAAGAATTTGTCCAGTCCGGGACAGTTGGGACAAAGGGACGCGTGGGACGCGGAAAGCCGGAAGAGCCGAGAGCCAATGAAAGCGTGCCACGTGTCTTCGCCTCAAAGAGGGACAGGGAAGCCCGAATCGGGCGGATCGGAGAAATTTGTCCCAGACAGTTTGGGACATCCAGCTAGAAGTACACAGTGGACGTGGGGAGCTGAAAGAGCCGTCGACGAATCAGAACGTGCCACGTGTCTTCGTGGATCGGAGCGGCGGAGGAAAGGGTGAGATTTTTACTTAATGTTTTGCCGAGTTCCAAGGGCGAGGTTTGAAGGGTCGGCCCGAGCCAATAAAAAGAGGATGTGTGTCCTAAGGAGAAGGGGAGTGCGGAGCTCGGGGAGGACTTGGAGAATTTGGAAAAAGTTTTGGCCAAAAAACTAAAAGGTAAAAGATGTCCCCGCACCCCTGTCAACCAACCAAAGCGTGCCACGTGTCCCAAGTGGCGGGGCACGGGGAAAAAATGAAAAATTCTCCAAAGTTGTAAAAACGTCAAAATTTCAAAGGGAAACCCGCGGGATGTGGAGGAGAGAGAATTTCTCGGCCAATCGCTGCCGACACGTGTCATCCAAGTGGCAGAGTGTGGGAAAAGATTCAAATATCCTGTTTTGGCTTATTTTTGCCCTAAAACTTCGAGACCCCCATATCTTTTGATCCAAAGCTCGATTTGCACGTTATTTATATCATTGGAAAGCTTATGAAATTATCTAGAATTATAGGGTAAATATTGAATTTTGGTTCAGTTTGAGAGAGAAAATCAAGAAACGGCTCGACGCATGTTCATGGCCAGAAGTGACATTTCAGCGACCAAATTTAATACAAAATGGGTCGCACTCTCCTCCCATTTGGTCAAAAATGATAGGGTATGGGTTTGTAAGGTCCCCCATGCCATTTAAATGCATTTGCAATAAATGAGGAATGGGCTCCCACGTTTTGTACGTTTTCTCTCTCCTGGGCTCGACCCATGCAATGTAAAAGCCAGATTTGACTCATTTCTAAAAGGGGGAACACTTTTGGATAGCAAAAAACTTCTTCTTTCACCTCCAGCAAGTGATTGTTGCAAGAATCGAGACCTCTTCAAATATTTTAACAGTTTTCTACCTCTCCGAGGTTGTAATGCTGATGGTTTTGACATTGGAAATGATAATGCAAGCTTTGTGAATGGGTTTCAGTCCTTTGTTTGTATTATTTGCTTCATTTCAGATCCTAAATTATATCTTATCAGCCTGTGTATGTTTTATGTTGCAATCTTTGGTTTGTGTCTATTTGCATGACAAAAATATTCACCACTCCTTTTGGTGCATCACCATCTTTAGTTAGTTTCAATTTTTGCACTTCTATCCCTGTCTCCTTGCAATTTAGAGTAGGATTAGGATCTGAACCTCTGTAGTTGTGCAAGCATTAGATCTAATCAGAGGAGTTTGAGGAACCAGCCTCTAATCTGGAGATTCCTCTCTCGCCACAAGTCCCACACTTGGAGAGAGGTTTTCTGTTGTGCAATCACTTGGATGCAAGAGTGATCAACCTAGAAATCGATCGGCGTCAGGGTGTGTTGTGATTTCGCACTACTAAGTAATGATTTTCTAATTCACTAAGTATGGGATTATCATCATTTGTCCAATTTAGGATTGTATTGGTGCAATTATCATTTCCCATCATTTATTTATGTGTAAAGAGTGTTGTTTTATGAGTTCAACTCATATACAGATGCACCTATAGCCTACTTAATATACATAATATAGAAAACCAATATTGTTTGAAAAGGAGTTAATTCTAGAGAACTCGAGTACTCATTGAAGCATGTAATTTAAATACTAGATATACATTACAATGGTTATTTAGTGAATAAACTATAACAATTATTAGAATGTCGTTCGCAATACTATAGGCTATAACAATTATTGGAATGTCATTCGCAATACTATAATTAATCAAATGTTTATAGATATTGATATTGCAAATAGACTGAAATCTATCTATTCATAATATACTAATCAATTTATTAAGTGATTTATTCAAATTTAATATTTACCCATTACATTTATAAACTCGTAATTATCGGAAAACATATCTTTAAAAAAATGTAAATTGTGTTTGTATTAATTATATGTTAGCAATATAAAGTTATCTATTCAAAAAATGAGTGGAATGGAACCAAACTCATGATTACGATTCTAATATATTCCAAAATTTATTTGCACTTTAGTCTAACATATGAAATACAAAGTTTTAGTATTGTAAGGAAGTTTTAGTTTTAGTTTTAGTTTTAGTAGACAAAGTACTAACTCCATTGACTCTCTAATAAGAAATCGTTATTAATGAACGAACTCAGGAGCAAATGTTTTAGGGCCTTGTCATATGTTAAATTATAGATGTTTGTATTGAAAAAGTCAAATTAGAAGTGTTCATTCTATTTTTTTAATGTTTGCTTACGATATATTTTTGTCCATTGTAAAGGTAAGCATGGTTGAAATTTGGAGATTGGAAATTCATGGAGTGTCGAATACCTCCGAAAATCTAGCATGTTCATCATTCATATTATATGGACTGACGGAAGCAAGATAGTAGAAAGAGGTACAATTGTCGGAAATGCCACTATGACCATCCACCACCAGTGAGTATTGGCATTGATATTGGGTCTTGAGGAAGCGATACGCCATGATGTTCGGAACATTTGTGTGTTTTCTCATGATATGCTTGTTGTGAAACAAATGACTGGTGTATACCAATGTAACAATGTAAATCTTTCAATTCTTCGAGTTCAAGTGCTAGAGAGTGTATCTCGCATTGTGAAATGTTCATACGTGCATGTAAAAGTTAATAGAGGTAGGTTAGATGTATGTCAAGTGTCTAGGGACACTATAAACCAAGAAGTGGTAGCTTTGCTAGCACTTTCCATGGAAGACATTTCGATATGATATATGTGTATTTCCTTTTTGTGTAATGGTAGACATACATTATTTATTAGATTGTGAATAACTAATATTATGTGAATTGTCTCTAGCGTATATATTATATATTTTGTGGATAATATGATGTTACATCATATAGTGTTGGTTGATAAACTGGGCATTTTGGATACATCATGCTTTATCCTATAATCTCTTTTAACACACTTTCAATTCACATTTCATGTTTAGTTCAGAAACATCTAGAGTCGAGTATCCAGTTTTGAAAAAAATAATGTGTGCGGCTAATTTCGTCACAAATCATTTATTGTGCACGATTTTCTCAATATGAATGCAAAATACGAATAAATAAGTTTGTGCACCATTTGTTTCAGTTTAACTTGTTTTACAATGTGTCACTTCAACGATGGTTATGACAATGGACATGAACGAAACATGCAGAAGCTCGACGACATGGGCCGATCCATGTTCACAATCCATTCTTATGTTTTTGGGGAAGACATAAATAATGAGACGGTAATATATAACTTTGTGAACATTAATTGTTTGTCGTAGTAACAATTATGTCATTTGTTGAGATAAAAATTATGAAATTGATGTCTTTTCATATAGGTTTCTTCACATTCCATGATGATAATATTTGAATATGTGAACATTAATTTTTGCAAAATACTTAATATTTTATGTCGGGCTAATAGTTATGCACTTGGACTCCATAGATACAAGTACCTTCACATCACATGGCACGTACACGTTTTGCAAGTGTCACAGAGGAAGCAAAGGGAGATGATCCTCCAATAGTTGATGGCAATACGTCAGATGGTCCTTCGAGCCCATTCGCTCAGATATCCATGAGCCACCCATAGAATATAAAACTAAATATGTTAATGGTCATATTCGTTATGTGTGTCAGCATGGATCATGTGCTGATAGTGGGGATGTTAGGTTTTCTAAGTTACATAGACTAAATAGACATTGCCAAGTAGAACACAATCTTCCCTCTATGGAACCTTGTAAGTGTGGCCGTAAGCATACGAGGAAATGATCACCTATCTCTCAAGATAGAAGCAGGGCATACGTGCAAAAGAGGGAGGCGGATGTGAACTACGTCCTAAGGAAACGATTCTACTTGCAGCGGAGGAGGGTTATTGATCGCGTTTGCAGAAAAGAATGCAAATATCGATTTGAGGAGTTGAGCCGAGAAGGAAAGAGGGAGGTGGATGATGCAATGCATGCCTACAATTCAAGTGGAGATGAGAAAGGCGAGAGAGGAGCATTGGTTGAGAGTGAGAGGAAATAAAAACTCAAATATCGGAACAGAGGTAAATTTAAGATTGGTATAGAAATTTAAATATAATGTTAGGTTGGAAATCAAAAACTTGATATTCTGTCATGCACAGGAAGCTAGAGAAGAGGGTGGAACAAGTAGAATTTTTTTACCCCCTACGAATGATAACGTAAGTAATTATTGGTCTTTTGTAAGTAAAGATACAATGTAGTTTTTGTGTATTTTTGTATATACTAACTGTAGGCGTGCGTAGGATTATGACATTCCCTTGTGTCAACTCTTACGCCGATAGAGACATGTGATTCGTAGTGTGAAACAAAGAGAGGTAAAAATCACTTAACACGCTCTCGAAAAATGTATGTTGCCTTATGTTGTTGATACTTTGATTGTCCGATGGCTCGATTGTTATAGGTGGACATTTTCGATAAGACGCCCCCTTCTCAATCAACTTGTGGTCTCGATCTTATTGGAGAGATAGCTTCAATTCAGGTAAGAAAGGTGGAGATGAAAAATCCTAGAGTTGAAACTTCTTTTCCAGTCCAGGGGAGAGAGGGTTATGAGGGGAGGCACGAGGAGAGGGACACAAACACCATTGCTGGCAGTATGAGTGAGGGTGGAACTGGATTGGTAAGTTATTGAATGTTCTCATTTGCTTTTCTGTATAATTTTTGGTGAAATTAAGAAAAATTTATTAATGCAATTGAGATTGTCGTTATTATAGGATTTTCCTGACGGGCCGAAGTCAGGTTAATGTCAGATGATATGGTTTTCACGAGAGGAGTGGTTTGTGATAGTATCCCGCACATGAAGTGTCATGGCATCACACTCCCCAAATTTACTGTCAAAGTGATTATTTCTGAGGCCATTGTTCCCATTGCTCCATTGCCCTACCCTAATACATTTGCAAACACTTTGGCAGAGTGTGTCAAAGGGTTTGCTATTTGGGATCTCAGCGATATCAGACTTGACACTCCTAAAGAGGCAAGTAGTGAGACATTTTGGATGAATGATTTAATTTAATTATGTGTTTACCTGAGACATTCATCTACATTCACTTATTTACTATATGGTTGGCTTTCAGGATGATGCGGTACATGTTGAGACAAAGGTGTCGTACGCAGATAAAGACATCGGATCCCCACCCATTCTTGGCATCATGCCAAATTCTATACATAGAAATGAGAAGAAATGTATTAGATTTTATGATGGACTATTGTTTGTGGCTAACACTAGGCAATGAAGGAGATGAAAACCTTTATGTATAACATTGATTGTGAGGAATCAGATTAGTATATATGTGTATATGACGATGATGTTACTTTAATGTGTTTGAGGTATATGACTTAGTACTGCATTATTGATATATTGAATATGGTTTGTGGTTATGGGTTACATAGAGTTATCCATTTACGATATGTTTATAATGCATTAGATGGTTTTTATTCTGTTATGTGACATTCCATTTATTGTATAAATGATGATGTTGTCACTGTGTATCTGGTTAATGTATTAATGTGACTATGGATTGTGGATTACGGTTTTTGGTATGTGGTTAGATAGTTGAGTTCTTATTCCTTGTATGCCTGCTTGGGTTTGACATGTTCAGTAATTAATCGCATATAATTCACAAAAAAAAATTCAAATTTTGTGTATTATGGATTGTGGTTTATCGTTACATAGTTGTGTTCTACATCCATGTATGCGTACTTGGGTTTGATGTGGTTACGAAACTTTCATATATATTTCATCCATGATAATATTTTGTTACGTATAAGTTAAGTGCATTATTTCCTTTCACATTATGTTTGAATGGTAACAGATAATAATCGATTGTTATAATACATGTTTATTTAGATGGCAAGACTAAAGAAGACTAGAAAGTGCAAGGCTTCACCTATGCAAGAACCAAATGATTATGAATCATTCAATAGTGACACTTATCTATTCAAAAAGAATGCAAAGAGCTGTACAAACAAAGATGTCGGTGCTTTACACAAGAAGACGACCCTTCCCTTCCCCGCCGCCGTATGGATTTATAAATGAAACTTGTAATAAAGAAGAAAAAGATATATCAAAACCAATGCGAAATATTTGCATTGGAAAATTTATATTTTACGAAAAAACAAGGAAATATTGGATGAAATAGGAGAAATTGCCTCAAGGAGATGGAGTTAGAGGTTGAGCTTCAGGAGTTAGAACTGGAAATTAATAATTGGGAGACAATGTGTGAAGTGGACAAAAAGTGTTCAAAACTCATGTAGCAAACTTTAATTCCATTCTTAAAACACACGAAGATTTGAAGGAAGTATGGAAGAAGATGTACATGCACACCAAGGTGGAAATTGAGGAAAAAAAACCAACACTCCCACCCAAGACAATGATAACAAATGAATATACCAATCATAGAACTTTTATATTTCACTTACATATTTGACAAATTTTACTTATATATTAGACATATATGTATAGATATTGATTATGTGGTATGCAAAAAAAAGTTATATTTGATGAATTTTGCCTTTTTAGCATAATAGATTATATGGATAGACGTATGTGGTTAAATTATGATTATTAGATGTATGTGATTTTACACTAATATGGTTGTTTTTCGGTTGATGTTATGATGTGCACATTAATTAGTATTTAGATCATGTATTCAATTGTTATATCTGGTATGCGATGTGATGAATAAGGAAGAGTAATATAAGTGTGATTAGAAGACAAGTGTGATTAGAGGACAATTGTATATATGTGTGATGAGGTTGTTACTTTAATGTGTTTGACGTTTATGATTTAGTATTACATTCTTGTTAAATTGAATATGGTTTGTGGTTCTATTTATAACTCATTAAATGGTTTTTATTCTTGTTATGTGACATTCCATTTATTGTATAAATAATGATGTTGTCAATGTGTATATGGTTAATGTATTAATGTGACTATGAATGTGGATTACGGTAAATGGTATATGGTTACTTTGTTGGGTTTTGCTTCCGTGTATGGTATATGGTTACAATTACGTTTGAATGTTAACAAATATTAATTGGTTGTTTAAATACAAGTTTAATTAGATGACGAGAAAAAAGAAGGTTGGAAAGCGCAAGGCATTACCAGTGTCGGAACCGAAAGACTATGCAAAATTATATAGTCCCAGTACTAATGTGTTTGGAAAGACTGTAGAGAGCCCTGCAAATGAAAATGTTGAAGCTGGACAAGAAGATGAGTCGTCCCTGTCAGTTCGTACGGAAATAGAACTGAAACATGCAATGAACAAGGCAAAGTTTTATAAAATTGAGCGTGAAAGACTTAGACTGCAATATTTAAAATTGTCAAAGATAAATAAGGAATTATTGGACCAATTACTAGGTGTTGCCTCAAAGAAGATGGAGTTGGAGCTTGAGGTTCAAGAGTTGGAATTAGAAATTAAGAATTGGGAGACGACGTGTGAATCCAACAAAAAAGTGTTTGAAAATCAAGTAGCAAGTTTTAATTCCGTTGTTAAAATTCACGAAGGCCACAAAGAATTATGGAAGAAGATGTACATCCTGGCCAAGGCGTCGACTGAGGAAAAAAGTGCCAGGTCTCACACCAAAGACTGTCCAAGTGACCTTTGACATAAAATATGACTTTGTAATAAAATGACACTTTCCATGTGATCTTTGACATCAACAGGTGTTGGTTAAACGTATATTATAGTTTTTAAAAGAGTAAATAATAATTATACCATCAAAACATACTAAAAAAATTAAAATGGAAAAAGATTTAAAATGTGCAAGTATTGTGAATGTTACTTCTAGTTAATGTACATATTATAGAGAATTTTAATTTCAAGTTCTCATTGAAGCATGTAATTTTCATACTTTGCATATACATTACAATGGATTGATGTTAGTTTAAATGTGTGTTACCATTCATTAAGACTACAAAATTGAACCCATTTTTCCATCGCATTGGAAAAATTCAACCCTTCTCCACCTAATAAGCAGTTGATGTGGAGTCAATGTTTACAACGAGAAGGAATAGCACCGCGGGTTGCACCTTTTGGAGAACGTGGTCGCAATTTTCAAAGTGCTGAAAAACACCGTGTGTTTTTCAACGTGGTAGAAAACGCACCCTACTTTCCATCGCATTGGAAAAATTCAAACCATATCCACCTGATAAGCAGTTGATGTGGATTCTATGTTTACAACGAGAAGGAAGAGCACGCGGGTTGCGCCTTTTGGAGAATGTGGTCGCGATTTTCAAAGTGTTGAAAAACACCATGCATTTTTCAACATGGTGGAAAACACACCCTACTTTCCATCACTTTGGAAAAATTCAACCTTATCCACTTGATAAGCTAGTTGATGTGGAGTCAATGTTTACAACGAGAAGGAATAGCACTGCGGGTTACGCCTTTTGGAGAACATGGTCGCAATTTTCAAACTGTTGAAAAACACTGTGCATTTTTCAACGTGGTGGAAAACACACCCTACTTTCCATCACTTTGTAAAAATTCAACCCTTCTCCACCTGATAAGCAGTTGATGTGGATTCTATGTTTACAATGAGAAAGAAGAGCACCGTAGGTTGTGCCTTTTGGAGAACGTGGTCGTGATTTACAAAGTGTTGAAAAACACCATGAATTTTTCAACATGGTGGAAAACACACCCTAATTTCCATCTCATTATAAAAATTCAACCCTTCTCCACCTGATAAGCAGTTGATGTGGAGTCAATGTTTACAACGAGAAAGAAGAGCACCGTGGGTTGCGCCTTTTGGAGAACGGGTCATGATTTTTAAACTGCTGAAAAACACCGTGTGTTTTTCAACGTGGTGGAAAACACACCCTACTTTCCATCACATTGGAAAAATTCAACCCTTCTCCACTTGAAAAGTAGTTGATGTGGAGTCAATGTTTACAACGAGAAGGAAGAGCACCGTAGGTTGCGCCTTTTGGAGAACGTGGTCGGGATTTTCAAAGTGCTGAAAAACACCATGCATTTTTCAACATGGTGGAAAACGCACCCTACTTTCCATCGCATTGGAAAAATTCAAACCATATCCACCGATAAGCAGTTGATGTGGATTCTATGTTTACAACAAGAAGGAATAGCATTGCCGGTTATACCTTTTGGAGAATGTGGTCACGATTTTGAAGTGCTAAAAATACCATGTGCTTTTCTACGTGGTGGAAAACACACCCTACTTTCCATTGCATTGGAAAAATTCAACCCTCCTCCACCTGATAAGCAGTTGATGTGGAGTCAATGTTTACAATGAGAAGGAATAGCACCGCGGGTTGCACCTTTTGGAGAACGTGGTCACAATTTTCAAAATGTTGAAAAACAAAGATGCATTTTTCAATGTGGTGGAAAATGCACCCTAATTTCCATCACATTGGAAAAATTTAAACCATATCCACCTGATAAGCAATTGATGTGGATTCTATGTTTATAACGAGAAGGAATAGCACCATGGGTTGCGCCTTTTGGAGAATGTGGTCACGATTTTCAAAGTGCTGAAAAACACCATGCATTTTTCAACATGGTGGAAAACACACCCTAATTTCCATCACTTTGTAAAAATTCAACCCTTCTCCACATGATAAGTAGTTGATGTGGAGTCAACGTGTATAATGAGAAGGAATAGCACTGTGGGTTGCGCCTTTTAGAGAATGTGGTCACGATTTTCAAACTGCTGAAAAACACCATGTGTTTTTCAACGTGGTGGAAAACACACCCTATTTTCCATCACTTTGGAAAAATTCAACCCAACTCCACCGGATAAGCAGTTGATGTGGAGTCAATGTTTACAACGAGAAGGAATAGCACCGCGGGTTGTGCCTTTTGGAGAACGTGGTCACGATTTTCAAAAGTTTGAAAAAAATAGTGCATTTTTCAACATGGTGGAAAACACACCCTAATTTACATCGCTTTGGAAAAATTCAACCCTTCTCCACCTGATAAGCAGTTGATGTGGAGTCAATGTTTACAATGAGAAGGAATAGCACTGCGGGTTGGACCTTTTGGAGAACGTGGTCGCAAACTTCAAACTATCTTGAAAAACACCTGCATTTTTCAACGTGGTGGAAAACACACCCTACTTTCCATCATATTGAAAAATTCAACCCATCTCCACTTTGGATAAACGGTTGATGTGGAGTCAATGTTTACAATGAGAAGGAATAACACCATGGGTTGTGCCTTTTGGAGAACGTGGTCATGATTTTCAAAGTGTTGAAAAATACCGTGCATTTTTCAACGTGGCGGAAAACACACCCTACTTTCTATCGCTTTGGAAAAATTCAACCCTTCTCCACCGAAAAGCATTTTATGTGGATTCTATGTTTAGAATGAGAAATAAGAGCACCACGGGTTCGCCTTTGGGAGAACATGGTTGCGATTTTAAAAGTGTTGAAAAACACTGTGCATTTTTCAACATGGTGGAAAACACACCCTACTTTCCATTGCATTGGAAAAATTAAACCCTTCTCCACCCGATAAGCAATTGATTTTGAGTCAATGTTTACAATGAGAAGCAATAGCACTCGCTGGTTGTGCACCTTTTGGAGAATGTGGTTACGATTTTCAAAGTCTTGAAAAACATCGTCCATTTTTCAACGTGATGGAAAACACACCCTAATTTTCATCGCTTTGGAAAAATTCAACCCTTCTCCACCGATAAAGCGGTTGATGTGGATTCTATGTTTACAACAAGAAAGAAGAGCACCACAAGTTGTGCCTTTTGGAGAACATGGTTGCTTTTCAAAGTGCTGAAAAACACCGTGTGTTTTTCAACGTGGTGAAAAACACACCCTACTTTCCATCACTTTGGAAAAATTCAACCCTTCTCCACCTGATAAGTACATGTGGAGTCAATGTTTACAATGAGAAGGAATAACACCGCGGGTTACGTCTTTTAGAGAACGTGTCGCGATTTTCAAAGTGTTGAAAAATACCGTATGTTTTTCAACATGGTGGAAAACGCACCCTACTTTCCATCACATTGGAAAAATTCAACCCATCTCCACCTGATAAAGTTGATGTGGAGTCAATGTTTACAATGAGAAGGAATAGCACCATGGGTTGTGCCTTTTGGAGAACGTGGTCACGATTTTCAAAGTGCTGAAAAACACCATGTGTTTTTCAACATGGTGGAAAACACACCCTACTTTCCATCGCTTTTGAAAAATTCAACCCTTCTCCACCTGATAAGCAAGTTGATGTGGAGTCAATGTTTACAATGAGAAGGAATAACACCGCGGGTTGCACATTTTGGAGAACGTGGTCACGATTTTCAAACTGTTGAAAAACACCGTGTATTTTTCAACGTGGTGGAAAACACACCCTACTTTCCATCACTTTAGAAAAATTCAACCCATATCCACCTAATAAGTAGTTGATGTGGAGTCAATGTTTACAATGAGAAGGAATAGCACCGCGGGTTGCGCCTTTTGGAGAACGTGGTCATGATTTTCAAAGTGCTGAAAAACACCATGCATTTTTCAACATGGTGGAAAACGCACCCTACTTTCCATCGCTTTGGAAAAATTCAACCCATATCCACCCGATAAGCAGTTGATGTGGATTCAATGTTTACAATGAGAAGGAATAGCACCGCGGGTTGCGCCTTTTAGAGAATGTGGTCACGATTTTCAAAGTGCTGAAAAACACCGTGTGTTTTTCAACATGGTGGAAAATGCACCCTACTTTCCATCGCATTGGAAAAATTCAACCCATATCCACCCGATAAGCAGTTGATGTGGAGTCAATGTTTACAACGAGAAGGAATAGCACCGTGGGTTGCGCCTTTTGGAGAACATGGTCACGATTTTCAAAGTCTTTGAAAAACACCGTGCGTTTTTCAATGTGGTGGAAAACACACTCTACTTTCCATCACTTTGGAAAAATTCAACCCTTCTCCACATGATAAGTAGTTGATGTGGATTTTATGTTTACAATGAGAAAGAAGAGCACCGCGGGTTGCGCCTTTTGGAGAACGTGGTCACGATTTTCAAAGTGCTGAAAAACACCGTGTGTTTTTCAACATGGTGGAAAACGCACCCTACTTTCCATCGCATTGGAAAAATTCAACCCATATCCACCTGATAAGCAGTTGATGTGGATTCTATGTTTACAACAAGAAGGAAAAGCACCGTGGGTTGCGCCTTTTGGAGAATGTGGTCTTGATTTTCTAAGTCTTTGAAAAACACCGTGTGTTTTTCAACATGGTGGAAAACACACCCTACTTTCCATCGCTTTGAAAAATTCAACCCTTCTCCACCCGATAAGCAATTGATGTGGAGTCAATGTTTACTATGAGAAGGAATAGCACCGTGGGTTACGCCTTTTGGAGAACGTGGTCGCAATTTTCAAAGTGCTTGAAAAACACCGTGCATTTTTCAACGTGTTGAAATATTTTATATAGTGTTGAAAAAGGTTTATTTTTCAGCACTTTGATAGTAGCAATTAAACTTTGACATGATAATTTTGTACTGTTGATTACATATTTTCATCATAATTACATCAACTTTCTATTTGTTAAAATATTTTATACTATCCATATATTACGTGAGCGGTTCTACGTTGGCTAACACCACCAAGCACTTTTTTAAAACACTCTAAAAATAGTCAAAGAGTAGGTCAGTTGTACACGTTCCATATTTATGTATTTTAAATATACGCAATGTACAATCTCATATACATGAATTGGAAATGTTTACAATTATAATTTAGGCCCACTCAACATGCCATACATTTACTTTCCAAAGCTCAACCTACTCATTCTGTAAGATACACCATTTGCATATCCGTTGCATCTGCAACACAATGAATTAAATATTAGACAAGGTATCAAAGGATTTTTACCTTACATACAGTAAATAAATGTTATGATATTAAGGACATTCAATACACACCTTGCGTAGATGCTAAATTGCTGAAAGATAAGTGGCAGCGGGGAGATGTTTCAGCTGCATTTGAACCACCTGCAAAATAAATGATCAATATGTTAGTCTTCGCCTCCACAATTAAAATTTCTTGCGAATAGTTCACACTAATAGTTCAATGTTTTAACCTGTATGTTCCATTTGTGTGGTTTGTCTCCTCTTTGCATGATTTTGTTGGGAAATTGGAAGCATTCGTAGTCTTCAGTGTGATTGTTCAAATCTTCTACAATGACTGGCCTCTTACTCACACTGCGGTGGCATTTTTTACTTGCACTAAACCATGGACGCATGCGGGTGGTGGCAATCTCATTGACATCTCCTTTGAAAGCAACATCCAACATATTTGATGCTTCTAGGTCTCTCCTAAACCTTTGAACACATTCAAAGAATGTTTTTTCTGTTCATCTATACTCAGTCGTGTATCAAAGACTGACTTCAAGAATTCTTTGGATGTGTGTTCCATAAAATCTGAATCGCTTTCTATCATCAAACCACCAACCCCAACTATTTTAGGAGTTCTGTGACGTATAAGACATTATAGAAAATTATTTATTTATACACTAGGTTTTTCAATATCATAGTACACATGAATACACAATGCCACCTAATCATAAATATGTGTGACAAACATTATCATTGGCATCAATTAATTGATTAAAGGCATTAACAACTAACCATCAAATTTCAGTGAGTGTCGAGGTGGCGAGGAGGGGCCATCCCATAACATGCCATCGTTTATAGTGCTTGTCTCTGCATAGGTATTAGTTCTGGAAGCACAAGAAATGAAAATAAATTCAACACGATGCTTATTTCGTTACAACTTATTCTTAGCAATCTATATGACTACTTGCCACATACGATGACATTAAATTACCTTCAACTTCTGATGTTGGATACGACGAAGAGGGGCCGTGTCGGAACGTGTCTTCATTTACCCTGCTTGTCTCCCCATAAGTATTGCCTCCTACACGTGAAATGAAAAGAAATTCAACACGATGCTTATTTCATTACAACTTATGCTTAGCAATCTACATCGGTAACATATGATGGCATTGAACTACCTGTCACTTCTGGTGCTTGATATGATGACATCGACACATATTGCTTGCGAAAATCCAACACCTTCAACACGTGCTTACATGTGTTTCCTCTGATAGCCCAAGCACATTCGCATACGTCCAAGGCTCCGCATTGCCTTACCAAATACCATGTGCTTCTAGTTGTTTGGCTCCTCACCCACAATTGATTGCAATCAGGCATAATTGCAAGGCAATCTGTATCAGGAATACTCTTTGCTCTCTCAACTACTATCAATAGATGTCTTTCTTTTTTGAAATTGGTCAAGAAGATGATTTTTGTAACTTCCTCTTATGTTTGTAAAATTTCTCCACCTTGTACACAAGTGTGTAGAAAAAATAGTCCATCCGGCGAGCACATTTATTTTGTCTATCACACAAGTATCTAGTCTTCAAAAAACAATGGTAGGATTCAATGGATGTGTTTGTTTCTTGATTTGCATGGGAGAAGTTTCTAAAATTTGTTGCCCACATAGCTATCAAGTGACATGGATTGAAAATCAGTGACATTATAAACCAAGAATTATAATTGATGATAATTAATAAGAAAACACACAAAGAATCGTACTCACCAACACGTTCGTTTCTCTCACACCATGTATTCCTAAAGTACTCGAGGAACTTAGTTTCCTCTTTGAATTCATTAAAGAAGTCTTGAATGATTCAAAATGTGTGCTCGTGATGCATTTCAGAACCATACATGATGGTACCTAGTCTCTCAAAAATCTTCCACCTAGACTCCTTGCTACAATACTTGTGCACGTTTTTCAACCATGCCCTGCGCATGTGCCATAGGCATAGCACTACACAACAACCAAAAACACACCGATGGCTTGGATTTTAGCCGATGCATCATCCGTAATGAATGCATTGATCTGCCAATCGGCATGAAGGCGTTTTCCTCGTTTTTGGACTTCCGCCAACCACCCGTAAATATCTTGATTTTATTCCTCGAAGAGATGGCCCATGCTATGGGCACTTCTTGCTCATCAAAAACAAGCAATGTGTATAATTGGTACTACAAGAAATATGACATCAAATGGTAACACAGGGTTTAATATAACAGAAAGGGAATAGTATTAATGATACGTAAATTACACATCATTTCAAAATTCATTCCAATTACTTACGCCATATTTTTTGGTAGCAAACGTCGAGTCCATGGAGATTATGGAATTGTGTGAATGTTGAACCATTCTCTCACACATCCACGGTGTTTGCAACCCCATAATGAATGGAACGGTGGTTCCATTTGGGCGTTGATAGTAGAAAAATATGTCTCTTTCCTCCGCATGCCATAAGTTCACGCTCATGGCATCATCAAGCATGCTTTTGAGACCTTCTGCAGCGAACTCTTTTCCACGTGTTCACCACGTCCTTTCTTGTCATGTATTCGTCCCTCCTACTCGATATACCCACATTTGATGGATCCTCTATATATTTATCGTACACCATGTCCACGGTGACTCCCATTAACAAAAGACTCTCGATATAAGTTTTGCATTCATTTGATAAGTATGGGCAACATTCAGACGCAGATCATTAATGGTATTTTCGTTCATCCCATGACAACACTCACCATTTACATCACAATGAAACAAATGGTTGTATAATATTATGGCCGTTGTCGGTCTCCCATAAAAAACCTTCACATTGAAATGACATTGGCAACCCCTTTTAATTATACACCTACTCACTTTGTCACTTGTTACTGACTTATTTCTATTGTCGTCTGGACCATACAAACACCAATAGCTGCATTAAAAATGGTAACATCAAATGCTATACAATTGTTTACGAAAATAACATACAAAAAAAAAAATTGTTAGCGAATTTCCAAACCTAGAATATGATTTGGTTGTATGTGGTTTTGGATTTTCTATATTTGTTGAGTTGTGATTTGTGCAGGTGAAGGTAGTCTCAAAAATTTCTTTAGATCTTGCCCCTTTAGAAATGCATATAGTCTTGCAAAGTATGGCAAAGCACAAGTGTCGACATTCGGCTCATCCCCTATTGGTGTCCATTCTAAGTCATCATATGAAAAATGACTCTTTTCCCTTGTAATCTCTTGGACAGAAAGATCGATCTTGCCCTGTCATTTGGGCCTCCTTCCCATCCTAAAAATTATTACATGCAGTTTTGTATCGTTAATGAAATAATTATTTCATACTTTTGAAATAAATTGAGTTATGATTGATCATCATCAACATGAATACCATCTTAAAACATTGCAAGCATTCAATTTTTTGTCTAATTCAAAAGCCACGTGTATAAAACACAGTATTGAAATTCAAGGAAAATAACAATTTATAGGGCTAGCCTACTGGAAACATATCACAATATGGTCATCTATAATGTGACAAAGAATGTGACATAATAAATATAATGTGACAGAGATTGTTACAAAATTAATATTATTTCAAATACACTTATTCAATGTGGAGAGAAACTTCCATAGAAAATATTATTACATTTAGCTGAAAACAATAAAAACTATCGAAACAAGAACATGTTTATTTAAAACAAAAGTTACAAATAAAAAAATTTAAAATTTAAAATATTAATAACATCTTTTAGTATATATATATATATATATATATATATATATATATATACATTTATGCATGCCAAAACACAATAATTAAACAACAATAAAATAATACCGTTCTTTTTGAAAAAATTGAACTTACAAACTAAAATTGAGGAATATAGATATTTCAAAAATTTCACACTTTTATTTGAATTTTAGAATTGGTGCTAAAATTTTGAATCGTAATAAAAATATTTGCTATACATTATGAACAACTAGTATTCATTGGCATACTGAACTATCTATAATATACATATAATTTATAAATTGTTAATAAATTGATGACTATTTTTAGGAATTCTTGCAGTTTTCAAACTTTTTATGCGAACACCCTTCATCTTTAGTTTATGCGGAAGCTCGTATTTTTGTATCTCTTCGTTTTACAAACAGGATCGGGACAAATTTAGCTCATGGTATTCTTATTCACTGCACAAAAGAGTAACTAGTACAAAACATAAATATACAATTAACGTTAGTACGGTACATGTCAAATCAAATATACATCATCCAATATGATAAAATAATCACAACATCAGAAAGCTCATATCCATGACAAATTCAAGTATCGATAAATGCCAATGGCTATCCTTCACCCAAGATGCACCCTCCCATAATATCACAACCGTCCATTGCAAAAGGGACGGTTGTGATATTACGAGAGGGTGCATTTCTGAGTGGAAGGTCGGCGGGCAACTTTAAAAACCTCTACTCAGCACAGTCTACCGCCCATCTATCGATGCGAGAATCCTAAGGGGCAAGCCCCTTCATCACGCAACGATAGTTGGGCGTATCGATGTGGCATCCTAAGGGGCAAGCCCCTTCAGCACGCACCGATTCCTGTCTTTGCAGAGGCACTTGCCCCCATATGCCAAATTGAGAGTCAAAGTATGATATCACATAATTTTTATAGCTTCAACTTACATAAGGAATTCACAACATTACAATTACCAATATTTAACAACTAATAACAAATATATATATACAAATGATCTCCACATTCACAATATTTAGAAAATATTGTAGATTTGATTTGCATTCCTTCCACATAACAAAACATTTAATTTTTTTGCATGATTGTTTATATAAAATGAACAATAAATTTAAAAATTGTTTATAACATTAACATAACATCTCTAGAAGTATTAGCTAAAAGTATTCTAATTCTAATGATGAATGAAAATGTAATATTAGCTGTAATTATTCTAATTCTATCACCATAAATAATATTAAGTCACCCACATTAAATTAATTTTGGACACTTTAAACACTTATACGACACCTTGAACACTAATTAGTCACCCCACAAAATAATTGGGATACACTAAACATTAATTTAACACCCTAAAGACCGATACAATACCCTAAATAATGTCATGATACTCTATGCACTAATGATTCATCCTCTATTTCATAATTAGGATAGCCTAAACACTAATGAAACACATGGTCTCATACAAAATGATAATCATCACGTTGTAATACCCTGTCAACTCATACGACACCCTAAACACTAATATGACATCCTAAACACTCAAAAATTGATGCCAAACCTTGGACGCTAATGGGTTACTCTAAATAAC
This sequence comes from Taxus wallichiana var. yunnanensis, assembly GCA_018340775.1. NCBI lineage: Eukaryota > Viridiplantae > Streptophyta > Pinopsida > Cupressales > Taxaceae > Taxus > Taxus wallichiana. Next base: position 194,786,150 of record CM031239.1, read on the forward strand.
ATAAATTAGACACAAAAAAACACTAATGTTTTACCCTAAAAAATTTATAAGACTTGATAAACACTAATATGACACATTATACATTATTAGAAGACTGTAAACATTAAGGGATCACCGTAAATAATATAATTAGGACACCTTACAAAATAATTTGATATCATAAGCACTCATATTAAACACTAATACACCACCCTAAACATTCAAACATTGATATAAGAACCTTAACACTAATGAGTCAACCTAAATAACATAATTGACAATCGAGATACTTTGAGCATTAAAAAAACAACCGTAAACTTGATATGAAACCCTAAAAACTATAATGAGACCTTACAAACTAATGGGTCACTTTACAAAACACAATTAGAATGTCCTAAATATTAATGTGTCATCCTAAACAATCATACAGTGCCCTAAACACCCAAACATTGATATGATGCCCTAAACACTAACTTGTCATATTAAATAACACAATTACAACACCGTAAACTATAATACAACACCTAACATTAATTTAACATGTATTAGGATTCAATTGCTATAAATGATTCGAAATCTAGCCCTAATACATGTTCAATTGTCACATTAGGTGTATTAGGGCTCGATCAATGGAAACAAACACAAACTAATACTTGACACTCAAATAAGCCACCCTGAACATGTGGAAAACCATCATGTTTTTCAACATGCGTTGAAAAACACGGTGTGTTTTCCATGTTGATGAAAAACACGGTGAGTTTTCCATCTTAACAAAAAATCGAATGAAAACATTTTCCCCTAAAAAATGTAAGTATGCATTTAATATGATATGTGGTCCCCTGACTCATGATTGGTGATAACATTTGTTTAATCCAAAAAAGAATGTTATAACTATATATCTAGAAGTAGATGGAAAAAATGGAGATTGTCAAACATTATATTTCAAGACATTTATTATTAAGGTTCTTGTTGACAAATATGAATTCAAATATTAAGTTCATGATTTCATAAAATTCAATTTCGTAAATGAAACAGTGTGGAAAACTGTCATGTTTTTCAACGTGCTGAAAAACACATTGTGTTTTTCAGCACGTTAAAAAACACATTGTGTTTTTCATCAAGATGAAGAACACGCTGTGATTTACTCATGTTAATCATAGACCTAATCAATCATGAAAAATCTACTCTCCCTTGTATGTAAGATTCAAAACATTTGTATTAAAATAACATGCCTTGATTGAAGTGTGTCTCTTCCCAAAGAGTGGTAAAATAGTCGTAAAGGTGGCATTAGCTTTTTGTTTCATTTCGAGAGATAATATATTGAGATTAGCGTGGTAACTGTTGGGATCAATTTGTACTTTCTGGCATATTTCAAACAATAAATTGAACGGTACTATTCCTGACTTATCCGGGATGAGCAACCTGCAATACTTGTGAGTAATATAGACTAGCAAGCTAGTCTACCTCCAAAGATCCCCCATCTATGTTGTGAAGTCTAATAATATTGTTTGGGTGTGGTATTCGTAGGGACCTCAACAACAATTCATTCGATGTATCCCAAGTTCCCCTGTGGTTTTCTTCCTTAGACTTGTTAACCACAATCTAAGTCCAAAGTAATCTAAGCGCTGATCTAAATAGATTACAGAAGAAACTTAACTAATATTGATACCCTTTTCTTAGTTCGTGTTTAAATTGTTTCACAGCGTGATAGAAAATGGAAAGTTGAATGGATCGTTTCCTTCTAATGTTTTTAACTTGCCGCAACTTGAAACCGTGTGAGTATTCTGTTTAAGTCCTATGCCTATTTTTAGTGACCATTGCCAATATTTTGTGGAGTCAATTAACATGGTTAATTGTGATTTTGTATGAGTAGGAGACTAGCCAGAAATTCCATCTCTGGAACTCTGGATTTCAGCATTATTGAAAGCCAAACGCTGCAAGACATAGATTTCGAGTACAATAACATCAGAAGCGCTTTCCTCCCCAAAACCGCTATCAAAATGTAAGAAGTTTTGTCATGTGATGGATTTGAATCACAAACAATGCCTGGTGGTGATAATTACTTTTTCTAACACCAATTTTAGTAGAGTGATATGCTGAGAGGCCCAACCATTATTGATTTGTGGATTGACAAAGTAAACTTATGGCAATCATGCCTATGCTAATGGGAGTAACATCTCAGACGACAAAGAATGCACAACATCGATGCAAGATTGTGGAAAAGACATCAAATGTGGGGACAATATCATGGTTGTATATAAAGATAAATAATTAAAAATAAACCAAATTATATATTCCTAAATATCCTTTGATTTTCAATGTCAAAATACCTGTGACTACAGTCTCCTGTGTGTAGTGGAACGTCCCTTCCTAAAGTGGCCGCAAATGTGAATAGATGACTGATTATTTTCTTTGGTGCAAAATAATGAAGAAATCGGTTCCGTCTGATGCCTCCAGTATGGTCTGCAACAGTTCTACAACAGCAAAATCTTCTAACTGTTAAATGTTAGTGTTTTGGTATTCAATAATGGTTAAGTGGTTAGGCGTTAAGTGGGTAGGTGTTTGGATGTATCAGCTCACCTACCTCCTTAAATACATGACCCCTCACTAGCGGCGACACACTGATAAGAATCGATACAGCATCCTCCGTGCATACGAGCAGGCCGTGATTTGACTACCTCCGGTGTCGGTTTTGTTGCCAGGTCATGCCTTTTGCATGCGCATGTGATGGCAAGCATGGTAAAAAAATGGACTCCGCACATACATGGGTGCATTTTCAGTGGAGGGTAGCCGTCTCCTTGCCCATACTAACCCTAAGAAATTTAACTTCTTGCTCACGCCGTGGAGCGTGTGAAGCATCTATTCTAGTAACCAAAAGTAGTTTTGGTGAACGTCGTCCATGGAAAAAGAGAAAGGGACTACAATCTACACATTAGTAAGTAGGGAAGCTCAATTGGAGGAGTATAGATGCATCGGTAAGAATGATTGTATGCAAAGGAGGGTTGCGACAGAACTATATTTTGATACAAATGTCGTCCACATGACCAAAAACATGGCCTCAATATCACGAGACATTTCTTCCCACGTCGAGGCGCGGTATAAATGAATCTAAAGATGGATTTGCAAAGTGGATGTTATGGATCAAATGTTAACATAAGTGGTTATGTATGGCGAGATCAAAAATATTCTCGGTCACATTGGTGTTTTGGGTGGAAGGATGATGTGTGACTGATGTCCTACACACATAGACAAGAGCCAAGCCCAGGGTCAGGGCTCGGTCTGCTGGAGTCAATGGCCCTGTTGATTTATGCACATGAGGGCACACATGCAATGACTCAAAGTGTGACTTCATGTCACGTCATCAATACATAGGCAAAAAATTGATTATATTTAAATTTCTGCAGATTTTATTAATATTTTATTGCAGATACATTAAAAATAATAAATTTGGGCCACATCATACATTAAATGCACAATCAGTACAGTTAAATATACCAAGCGCATTCACCAGGCCTCGGCTACACTAAGGCTTGAAGAGAAGCTCGGTACGACTGCACTATTCACAGCTTGAAGCGCGCTTTAGCCCACTTTTCCTATGCATGTGCGTAGGACATGAGAGTTGTTTCTTGGTGTTCATGGGGCGCAATGATATATCTATAGGTCAATGTTGCGGATAGGGAAACCAGTGGAAATGATAGATCAGTTTGGTCACCCAAAGATAAATGATCGAGAGTTTGAGAACCACAAATGATTCATAATCCAAAACATTAGTCATCACGTAAGTTTTTATAGATATTTTAAATATTATTCAAAAAGGACCAAATATACGATTTCCTATATTAAGGGGTATTTTGGGTTAAAATATATTAGAGTACGGTGTATGTAGAGTAATAGGGAGGAGTAAGTGCGGGGCATGTGAAGAAGTTCTACATTCACATCGTTTTTATTGTGTGGTTTTTAAAGTAGTGGCGTGTTTGTTTAGAGAAGTAACATGTATTTCTTTAGTAATGGCACTATATAAATCGTAAAAGTTGGGACATCCTTCATAGTTTTATTGTTGAGGTATAATTTTTGTCATTTGATTCAATTTTTTAAGGAGAATGGATGTCATGAAGATTAATAAATTCTAACTAAAAAGAATGCAACTATTTATGACCCTTCACATTACTATACAAAGTTTGATTAGCGTGACAAATGTAGATAAAAAAGAAATGAAGAAAGACATCAAATTACACATATTGAGGGTTTGTAATTTTTGAGTCTAATATGAATTTCATCAAGGTTTTAAGTTGGTGTAGTGCCCACACATTTTAAAAATAAAATAAAATAAAATAAAATAATAAAGGATTTAGTCCTTTGCGTGTGATCAGAGTTCGGGATGATGCGTTGGAGTGTGGAAGGGATTGTCAAGTAGACAAGGGGTGATTGCATGTTTGGGGGTGGAGTGTGGTAGGTGGCTACAGGACATGGTGGTTCTTCCTTGCGTAGTCTCTGTCAGAATTTGTCTTCCCTGCCTTTGACCTACTTTTCTGCCAGATTTGTCTCTTCCACTCTCCCTGTCATGCCAGATAGGGAACCGTGAAGCAGGGTAAGGAAGTCCATCAAAGCATAATGGAAGTCTGATTTGTTTTGGCCGTATTTCTCCTAGGCTGCACCAAAAAAAAGGAGAGCTTGAGAACATGGATGTTGTTTCAGTGTTTGATCAAATGAAATATTCGGGACAACTTCTCATGGATGTGATCACGGCCGTGTACAGAAGATAGGGGTTTCCTCAGGAGACAGCCACACTATTTCATTCCTACAACAAACAGGTCTCCAACCTGGTGAGTTACATTTACCAACAGCACTCCTAACCTTTGTGCCAAAATATGAACTCTGGAACAGGACACGGACGTCCACCTAAGCATAATGATTTTTTTTTATATTTCCAGCTTCCCCCCCTCATTCAGCACCTAAATGGGAGCTTTAAATCAGTATATGGACTGGTAAAAGTGCATACAAAATGTGGAAATAAACACAAGGCATGAGAGCTATTTGACTAAAACGTCTGATAAAAATGCAGCCTACTGGAAAGAAACATGGTATTATAGACTGAATACATGCAGTTTTGCACAGAATGGATTGGTAGACAAGTATGCAAAATGTGGTAGCATAGACATGGCACGTGAACTGTTTGTCTTCACACCTGAGAGAGAGAAAAGAAATAGGGTGGACCTCCATCAAAGCGCTGAGGATAAAAAGAAAACTTCTTTTCAAAAACCTTCATACGGGCTTCCCTCAATTTCAAACCGCTTCTACGACTGTTATACCATTCATCCTCCATGAAGAATCTTTTGAATTAAGGTTGGCATACAATATTATTCGACCATCATCATTTATCCCAAGTGAATCAACAACTTCTTCCTGCTGCATTCCAAAAAAAAACTTCTTCACCACTTATATTTTTAGCAGAGGACATTTCAGTCAGTTGTCTCGAACAATAGCTACTACATCAAGCATAGATAATGCCATGGTTGATGGTGGTTCTAAAAGTGATGCCGATACTGTACATGAAGTAGCTCCTCATATCAAATCTAAAAGGCCTGACAAAACTGCAAGGCACATAATGTAGATCCTAGATAAAGAGGTAGTGCAATCAGTAAAAGCAGAGAGGGTGATTCCAGATATCAAGCCTAGGCCATATTATATAGCTCAAAGTGGAAGTTCCCGAGAACAAGCACAGGGTTACAAGCTTAAAAGGAATAGTTATTGCAAGATGAAATGCTGGTTTAAATTCAACTTTCAGGATTCGAAGACTGTTTGCGGGTGTGTATGGATTTCTTAGTCATGTTGGCTATCTTGAGGGAGCTGCAAACTGTATTGGCCAACACCGTTTAAACATGATATTTTATTGTTGGTTTGTGCAAAATGGGTTCATGGGGAAAGCTTGAGGATTTCGAACAAAGGCGAAATGGTAAAAATTGCGGACGCTCTTGATCTGTTCGACAAAATGCTTAAGGGAGGTGTTGAACCAAATTCTGTTGTTTCGACCGCTTCGTTCTCCAAGCATGGTTCATCTTCCCTTACCTCTCATAATTCTCGTGTTTTTAGTTCTCTTTTGCAACTTAATAGAATTTTAAAATATTAGGATTTTAATACAATTAAATGTTTATTTCAACTCGTTGCAAAAACAATGAAATGTCGTGTCGTAACTCACGAAGTCAAAATAACCCGTTTGCACTAAAACATGAACTTCCACCCTCATTCTGAGGTGATGTAGAAAACTTCCTACCCAACTGGATCGCTACAACATTGTTTTATCGACTAGACGAAATTGACTTCCCAGTAATAATGTTGACCTCCTCCTGTTTAAATAGTTATTTTTGCATTTTTCAGAGACTCCTTAAGTATCCTTCGTAACTCTGAAAACGAGATGTTAAGCTTCATTTGTGTACCTTGGTATGCGAGGAGTCACCTTGACCTCTAGATTGACCCCGAACAAACATATGTGATCTTTTTGACGCTCTTATAGGAGCCCTGTTACATTGTTTTACAGTAGTAGATGGTTGTTAAATCTAGAAAGTTGGCTTTCGTTTTGAACCGCCATTTGAAACCTGGATAGAGAAATTATTTCTCGCCTTCGCAAACCTCTAGGGTCCTTACTAGACAATTGCATGGAACCTTCAGTTTAGGAAAAACACTTTTCTGGATATTTTGACGACGACATTTTGTAGGCCTCAGTCGCAGTTTGACGAGGTCAAACTGGACCAATTTCGACTTGTCGCTCTAGAAAACTTGTCGCCATTTGAAAATGGTTTTCTAGTTCTCAGTTCCGTCGACTTTGATGAATTCTCCTTATATAGGGAAACTTGTAGGAAGTGTCTCGTTGCGTGCTCACCCATTGAACGTCAATTTTAGACATGGTTTTTCTGAGCCCTCGAGCTAACTTCTGTTCAATTTGCATTGGGCCAACTATGACCAGTGGCCCCGGAAAACTAGCCACCAAACGCAAACCGTTCACTTTTTCCCAATTCCGTCATTCATTATGAACTCTGGTATATCTGGGAACACGTAGGAGGTTGATCGTGGTGTGTGTTCTCATCGGAAGATAACTTTTGGAAGCGGTTTCTTAGCCTCCGAGCCCGTTTTGAAGCGTTTTGTAACTAGTAAGAAAATGTAAAAATAGAAAGTTGTGGGACCCTCGTCGGGTTGTCAAACCACCATGGAACTTTGGACACATGTAAATAACTGTTTAAAACTCTATAGTGGAACTTGTTGTGTGATATAGAACTTTTGATAAATGGTGTTTTCTCTCTCTTCCCTTCTCTTTCTCTCTCCTGGGTTACAAAATGAAGTGAAATGAAATGCATTGAATACATGTCTCTAAACTTTTTCTCTCGCTTGCAAATTTTAATTATTATTATATGTAAATGGGAAAACTGAAAAATGATAATTATGTTTGATTAGGGTGGATGCCATGCCAGCGATTTATCATTGATATCTTGCTCACGTGGTTTTTGCAGGATGAAAGAATGATGACGTAACGGCGTTGTGTAATGCATTAATTTTCATTGTAATCTATATAGTTCATTTTTAAATGAATAAATGTATAATATAGTATCATGTTACAGAAGGTTATATTTGATAATTTGTTGATATGCGTGAAATACTAGTTTCAAGGACATCTAGGAAATGTGCATTTAATCATAGGTCAATTAGATAATAGTACACCTGGTAAAAAGGTTTGACATTTATATAAGGTAAATGAATCTGAAGTAATATCTTGTAGTGCATATTTAGTGTTCAATAAATGATTAACGAGTCATCTTGTGCATTCATACTTTGTAAATGTAATAAAGAGATTTAATCGAAACACTCTACCCTTGTTCAACATCGGGACATAACTTGTTTTTCATGTGCGATACTCCTTACCATAGAAGACATTGAAAACCGTAGGATGAAATTAATCTTTGCTCTCGATGGAACGTCCTTATTTAGGCAAATCAGAGCTCAAGAATGGGCTTATCGTCTTAGTCAGTATGTTTAGTGACATTGTCATAAACCCATCTGATAGGAGTGACACAGTCAAACTTTCCTTGGAGTATGTAGAGCTAACTCCTCCTTCGTAGCCTAGTGGACTACCTTGTCATCCGAAGATAGATTTAAAATTAAAGTTCTTCATCGAGTGAAAACCCTGTTGGATCCAGACGACATGGATGGAGGTTGTGACTTAGTTGTTCCAGGTCTTAAACTCTTGTTAATGAACCCTTTAGCTCTGCTCAGTCAAATGTGTTACCTTGGTTCCTCTCAACATAACACCTTGGCCCCTTCTGAAGGTGGTTTAGCATAAATATGTCCTCTTGCTTAAAACACATATATAGTTGAGGGGTAGACACTTAGGTGAAGTTGGAATTAATCTAAACCTCAGTTGATTTGGATGTTAACTTGGGTTCGTGTGAAGCTTCAAGTCTTCTAATCTTTTATGCCTTCAAGAGGTTAGTCAAACACTTCATAACTCCTTGTACAAGACAATGCTAAAAATAAGACCATAATGTGACGTAAAAAATAAAGCATATAAGAGTAAAAACGAGATTTGAGGTTAGGGATACTGCCACTCTTGGAGATCTTATAACTCATTTAAATATATTTATGTGTTTCAAAGAATATGTATTGCATTGTTGTGATCAAACTACGAGAAAACCAAAGATATATAAATATAAAAGGAAGTCATTAAGTTATTGAATTAGAATAACTATGGTAGGGAAATAACTAACCCGTGATCGAGGTATGTTTTCGGTAATAAGCTATCTCGCATCTAAATCTCCATTAAAACCTAATATCGCTATATGGACACCAAGTCACATCCACTTGAGTTGTAAGAATAAAAAGGTAGACACTGAATATATGATTGAGAAGAAGATTTTTAACATAAGAACAAGATAATTAAGTATTTTAATTGCATCCGAACTATGCCCAATAAGTATGCAAGTTATGGAAATTTTGTAAAGAATAAGAAGCTAACTTAAAATGGTCGAACTGTAAATTATATGGGGAATGAACGTAAAGTTTCTGTAGATGGAGAAAGGAGGAAGCTATCCTTGCACAATAATGTTCTTGGAGTGTTAATCGTAACTAAAATACAATTAAAGAAATGATGTGTTGTGGGTTCGCTGTTCCTGAAGTCATGTTTCTTGTGGTTGGGTCATTGCTAGTATTCGTTCATTAGGAAAAGTGTGGCATTGACATGCCTATGTCGTTTTCATGTGTCTATGTGAGTCGATGACTTATGTGATTGTCATATGCGAGTTGAGTTTCTGTACTTGGAGCCCTTGTTGTGTTGTGTGTAGTGAGCAATGTAAGTCAAAAAAAAATTATCCTGGTATTTTACTGTTGTATTTGGGTGTGTAAAATGTGGGCACTACGATTGAAATATAATTATATTTTGTGAAAATGTAAGACATTGAATCCAACACTAAATAGGTGGAAATAAACGAGGGTGTAAAAATGTCGAAGGGAAAATGGGTAGTTTGAATATATGGTAAAATATGAGTATTTTATGATTGAGTCAGATTGTATTGGTAGAGGTGTTCATAATAAAAGATTGAGATGTAGATTTGGAAATAAAGGCTATTATTTAGTATCATATGAGCACGAGTTATAAGACATAAGTTTACATAGTAAATCCCCCTTGCAAGAACAATCCATAAGTCATGTTGGTGTCTTAGGTGGAGATGTGGGCCTACATTAAGAGGTGAGAAGATGGATGCATTCACATAATCTTCTTCACCACCCCTCGCAAATAGGAAGTTTGGATAGGCTCAATCCCTTGTATCTCTACTCTTGCCCACAACACCCTCCAAATCATCTTGCACACTTGGCCTAAACAAACAACTAACAAAAACTCAAAACAAAGGATAATGTCAATTAGTCTTTAGAACATCCTTATTAGGGGAATAACATGAAAAGGATATACCATTTCACCGGACATTTGGTATGTTGGTGTCTTAGGTGGAGATGTGGGCCTACATTAAGAGGAGAGAAGATGGATGCATTCACATAACCTTCTTCACCACCCTTGCGAGATAGGAAGTTTGGATAGGCTCAAATCCCTTGTATCTCTACTCTTGCCCACAACACCCTCCAAATCATTTTGCACGCTTGTCCTAAACAAACAACTAACAAAAACTCAAAACAAAGGATAATGTCAATTAGTCTTTAGCAACATCCTTATTAGGGGAACAACATGAAAAGGATATACCATTTCACCGGACATTTGGAGGACCTTAGATAGATCTAGGATGTTATGGATGGGGTAACCAATGGAAATGATGCAACACTTTGGACCCCCAAGGGGATGCATTCACCATCTCTCCTTTAACACTACCTCCCAAAATAAGGTCGCATATGAGAAAAGAACAACAAACCGGTGCAATCATACTTCAATTGTTGCTTTCACCCCTTACGACCATTAGATTTTATAATGATTAAGGTTTGTAATTGCCATATAGATGGTATCAATAATACCGAGCATCAACAACACTCTAAAATAAATCATCGTCGTCAAATCTCGCCCTCTATTAGTGGGAAGTGCCCTACTTCCACCAAGGAAGCACCTATCACATGAACTAACCTAAATAATTTTCTATAATTTCAATGTACATTCCCTTGAAGTGTGTGTAAATACTTGAGGTTCCAATGATAAATATGTATTAAAAATTTAATTATTTATTTATAGTGTAAAGCGGTTGATGTGCAAGTTAGACAATGAATTCACATTAAATGCGGCTTCTTTTATTTATTTGGGTATTGTATCTTAGTGAACACAGACAACACATTTTATGTTCCACGTTTTTAACATTTGACATAGGCATAAGAATAATATCTACAAATTTTAAATAAAATTAATTTGAACAAGATTATTGAAACCATTATTAATAAAAAAATGCATTATTAAAAGTATATTACGTTAGTTTTTAATTTAGATTTTTCTTTAAATCAATTGTAAGTGTGTTCACAACAATTTTGTATATTCTTCAATAATATTAATTTAACATTTAATACTTTCAAATGACTGATATATATTATGAAATTTGTGGCAAGTTTTATTCCTTCAACAATTTTACTCTTTATTTCAACGTGAGAGTTTAAATATACAAACAAATCCACCATCATATTCAAATCATAAATTAAATATCAACTTAAAACTAATTTTTATATTTGATCCTAGTTTTTTTCAAACAATTTCTTATTTGAGTCCACTACGGTAATATAATACTAACTCTATAAAATACTAGAGGGAGTTAATTTGACTGTTCCGTCTGTCTTGAGTGAATTGTTGCCAGCAAGCCGTATTTCATGAAGAGCGCCAGTCCAAATTTGGGAAGCACGGGATGCTCAGAAACCATCTTTACCCGATATCGAGAAAGAATGGAAGCAGCGGACCACTTCATCTGCCAGTATGCAAATTCTCTGCCCGTACACCGCCGAGGTCCTCCGTTGAACGCTGCAAACTTGAAATCCGATTCCCTCACAAATTTACCGTTCTTCAGCCACCTTTCTGGCTTGAAATCCAGGCAATCTTTACCCCATACACTCTCCAGCCTGCCGCACGAATAGATCAGATAATAAACCTGCGCGCCTTTCTCGACCGGGGTGCCGTCGGGCAGAAGGTCTTCGTGAGCCGCCTGAGTGACCTCCGCGGGGATGGGCGGGTAGAGCCGCATAGACTCCGACAGCGCTGCGGTCAGATAATCCATCGCCTTTATTTCATCAAAGCTGAATGAAGCCGGATTCCGATCGTCTGGGGTTTTCCTCTGGTTGAGGATCCCATCCAGCTCTGTCAAAATCTTGGCTTCCACACGGGGATGGCGTATTACCAGCCAGAAGAACCAGGTCAGCCCCGCAGCAACTGTGTCCTTGCCGGCGAAAATGAGGTTAACAGCCAGTTCACACATTCTTTGGTCGGAATAAAGCCGCCCGCTCTCCCGTTCGAAGCGAGTAAAGGCCGAGGCGATGTCCGCGCGCAGAGGGCCGTCTGAGACGTCGGCGTGGGCGCGCCAGCGAGGGCACAACTCTTCTCTAACAAATGCATGGACAAAGTCTCTGGCTTTTCGAAACCGGCGTTCGACTCCAATGTTAAAATACCTCAACGTTTTCCAGATGAAGGGGGCAGAAGCATCCGGATCATGACCAACTCCGTGGCCGTGTCGAAGGCCTCCACGAAAGGAACCCTAGGCAGTCTGGGGCTGAGCGAGCCGAGATCCACCCCTCCGCCGAAGCTGCACACATTGTCGAAAGCGAGGCGAAGGAATACCTCTTGCAGGTCGATAACGGCGCCGTTCTCACACGCGTGGCTGAAAACAGGAAGAAGCTTTTGGTTCATAACGGCAGGTAAGGTCGTGGTCGCTCTGTAGCGGAAGGCGGCCGAAGAGAGTGCCATGGCGGCCGATTTATTCAACAGCCTGAAAAACTCTCCGTCTTGCACCAGAATGGAATCGCCAAAGAAGTCGAGAAACAAGTCTTTGAAAGACTCCCCTTTGCCGAAATTGTGGTACCTCGTTTTGAGCACGTACTCTATGTTTGCAGGGTCGGCCGTCAAAATCCTGGCTTTCCAAGGGCCGGGGAGCCTGAAAGTTCCACCATTAATGGTAGCGAGATGAGTAAACCAGTCGTAAAGGCGGCCGGAATGGAAGAGCAAGGAGGGAAGCACGCCGATAACCGGCCACACCGTTGCCCCGCTTAATCGTACTCGTTTCCTGCGCTGCCAAACGCAAACGAGGAGGAATGCAATTAAGGAGAGGTGAAGCAGCATCCTTCCATTCGCCAGGAGATCATCAGATTCAGCCATACTTACCATTGTAGGAATATGTGTCAGCATATTCATTGCTTCTGGGGATTTATCATTGTGACAAGGAAGGTGACCGGCCAAACCATTAAAGCTCAATAACTTAATAAAACACCTACTGGAATCTGGTCAATAACTTTTTATAACAAATTCCCATGTACTTAATAAAACGACTCTCATTAAATCACACCCAACAACAACCAATCACAAATTTAAAAAGTAAACATTAAAAACGTACACTCTTTATTTAAAATTTGGGAAAATCACGGCCAATAAAGAATCTGCATTAAATTTGGGATTATTGGAATCAACCAAAAAGAGAGAGAGAAGAAAAGAAGAATGAGTTTAACAATAAAGTTGCACAATCCTAATTCAAAATATTATTAACACGTTTATTATAAACTCGAGCCATTTTATGATATTTTTATGAGATGGCATAGATGTTTGTTGTTTTTGATACATGCGCACATAGATCACAATCAAATGGAGGTGCAAAGTAACTAAATGAGTGTTACTTTTAGGAGTATTTAGAAATGATGAATTGACCCTCACGAGTCGCCATAAAAAAAAGTGTGAAGGCCACTCCAAAATATCTACGAGTAATGGTCCTTATTGACTATTCACATGCACTTTTAGGTATCAAGTGCAATATTCACACTAATAGGATACTCTAGTTTGTTCTCATGGGATCACTTAAGTGTGAACTCCATTAGTGCCACGACAATAACAACACCTTTGTCATGTGTTATTGTACATCAATTTTTGGCCCGATAATGTTAAAAGGAAAAATAAGTTTTCTATTACTAACATGGTTTATTTTAATTAAGATGCAATTATCATTGGAACAAGAGAAAACCCTATTGCAACAAGCGATGACCTGAGACATAAACATATACCTTCTTTACATGTGGAAGAAAGACAACAAATACTTCAGTTGTAGCAAATGTATTTGTTTGACGAGTTGAATGGTTGTAAATTGTGTGATTTGATTGTTGGCTCCCTAAAACATGTTGGTTGATGTATTGCAATATGTATTTTGAATACTCAAAAGACTCCTTCAACTCTTCTTAGATAACTTTTTTATTGGCCTTGTCAGATTTTATTGTTCTGTAGAAATTTGCATCCATCAAAAGATCTATGTTATGCAAAATATCACTTTAAAAATTATCTGAGTTAAAAAACATTAAAAATCCTATTTTGATAAGGTACAATGTATTAAATATTGAACTTTTGTACATGTGGAAGGAAGACAACAAATACTTCAGTTGCAGCAAATGTATTTGTTTGAATCTCTCTCTCTCTCTCTCTCTCTCTCTCTCTCTCTCTCTCTCTCTCGTGTGCATGTGTGTACGTACGAGGGTGTGTGTGCGTATGGGGGGTGTGTGTGCCCGTGCCTGCGTCAGGCATCCATTTGTTAGTTCAAGATTCCTTAGGTAAACTTGATTCTTCAAACCTCCAATCGATTGTTCTCGCTCTCTCTCGTGTTTGCGTTTTTGGGCGTACATGTGGTCGCGCGCGTGTGCACGTGCGTGTGCGCGCATGTGTTTGTGTGTGTGCGTGTGCGCGCATGTGTGTGTGTTCGTGTGCGTGTGTGTTTACATGTGTGTGTGTGGGTGTGCGTGCATGTGTGTGGGTGTGTTTACGTCTCGTGTGCGTGTGTGCATGTGTGTGTGCGTGTGTGTTTACGTGTGTGTGTGTGTGTTTACATGTGTGTGTGTGTGCGCGCGCGTGTGCATGTGTGTGCGTGCGTGCGCGTGTGCGTGCGTGTGTGTGTGCGCGCGCGCATGTGCGTGCATGTGCGTGTGTGTGTGCGTGTGTGTGTGCATGCATGCACGTGCGTGTGAGTGTGCGTGTGCGTGTGCGCATGCGCGTGAGTGTGCGTGTGCGCGTGCGTGTGTGTGTGCACATGCGCGTGCATGCGTGCGTTTGTGGGCGTGTGTGTGTGTGTATGTGTGTGCGCGCGCGTGCACATGTGTGCGTGTGTGTGTGTAGGTATAGACATCCATTTGTCAGTTCAAGATTCCTTTGGTAAAATTTATTCTTCAAACCTCCAATCAATTGTTGAATTAGGGAAAGCCACCGCGATTGCTATTTTACATGAAGTTGCATTTCCATGGGTCATGTTTTCTATTCATGATGAATAAGTTATCTACCGAGGGTTGTGAATATAGTGTTAGATGAGATTTCTTGGCACTATGTAACCGAGCTATCTTTACCCAAATGGCATTGGCACATTTTAACACTTCAATTGAACTTACAAATCAAAAATCTAGTTTAAAAATGCTTTTTTAATTATAATAGAATAATATACTCAATGTTGTTATCATCTACTCAACAAACGCAACAAGTGAAGAGCATTTTTCTCATTTTTTGAAGGGGCAATTCCATGTTTGTTTACATCAAAGATGTCTTTGAGCTTGTATTTAAACAATGAATAAATATCTTTGTACATGTCAAGTGGATTTTAATCCACACATCTAAGGTAGGTGTGGTCACAAAAGTGATTATTTGAATTGGTGAGCACAAAATATACAAAACATTGATACTCAAATTCTTGAATGGATTTAATTTTAAGGTGTGCTAGTGTTTTTGGAATCCAGTTATAGACACTTAAATTTGGTAATTTGCACTCTTGCTATGATAATACAACTTCCCCATTCCTGATTAGCACTTTCTAAGGTCAACACATCGTGAGAATACAATGCACAAAATCCATAAAGGGACATCAATTTACCAACTCCAAACTTCATTTGGCACATTCTCTGCTCACGATCAAGACTATACGGTTTGGTCAAGACCATACATATGGTCCGACTTACTTGTATGATCTTAGACTAACATGTCTTCTAACTGCACTTTCAAATTGAAATCTTTCATTCGGTCTTAGACTTCATCTAAGTCATCCTTTATTAGAAAATCATTTGCATAACCATATATAAACAAGTAAACACTTTGCACCATTTGCTAACCTAGAACTCCTCAAACAATATACTTGAGCACTCACTTCATACACTTGCAAAAGGCATCCAAATCTCCCTAAATCTCAGAATTACACATCTACATTCATTAGGGAAATACCGACATCAGGTCTAAATCTAGTGTAACACCAGCTCAAACAATCCACTTGAGACCCAAGAACAACCTAGGATTAGTTAGGAAATTTATGGATTAATTTTTTTTGTTTTAAAGAATATACAACCAGGTTACAAGGCAACAGTTGTCACTAACAAGCTCCCTAACAATTCTAAACTACTAGAATCTAATTTTTGTTGTTGACATTTATTAGAGGTTACAAGGCCCAAAATCTAGGGTTAGAAGATTCAAAAAGGGGTCAGAGGGTAATTCCTCACCATACCCACTCTCTAACAGGCTTAAAGATTCAACGAGGTTTTTCTCAAAATTAACGCATTCAAAACTTTCCTAAATTATTCCCATTGGATAGGAAATTTCCTCACCTTTCCAGTGATATAAAGAAGTCCTCCTAACTCCTCATACTTTTTGAGTTATGGGCGGCGGGCCTTGGGGTGAAAATTTTCCCCAAGAGCGGGCCTACGAGCCAAGGGTGAAAAATTGCCCCAAGGGCGGGTCGGTGGGCTGCGGGAAGGATTTTGGAAAATATCCCACGCAGGAAAAAAACCAAAGTTGCGCTTTGTGCACCTGTGGTCCGCAAGGACACGTGGCATCTCCTAAGCCAATGTAGGGAAAGCGAGGCGGTGGGGAGAAAAATTATTTAACACCTTGAAGGGAAAAAGGGAAGCATTCACCCGCGCCTCTGCGGCACCTCATGATGCCATGTGGCAGCTTCTGATTGGCTCTGAAGCCGGTGGGCGGCGGGGAATATTTGGAAAAATTATCCCAAAATTTTCTGAAATGCAAAAAGGCAAAAGGGACCCGCTCCACTGCCGATGCCTTGTGACGCCATGTGGCATCACCTGATTAGTTGCGGGCGGCAACAGGGAAAAGTTGGAAAACTTTCCCAAAAAATTTCGGAAGCACTAAGTTAAAAGGAGATCCGTCCCTCCACTAACACCTCATGGTGCCACGTGGCGGCCTCTAATTGGTTGTAAGTCGACGGGTTGGCAAGGACAAATAGAAAAATTTCCCAAAACATTTTCCTAAGCACTGAGCTTAAAAAGGGGTCTGCCCCTCCACCGACACCTCGTGGTGCCACATGGCAACCTTTGATTGGCTGCGGATCGATGGGGAGGAGGGGAAAATTATAAAAAATTCCCAAAATTTTTCCTAAGTGCTAAGGGAAAATTCAGCCCATGGGCCCACTAAGGAAATTTTTCCCAATTTTTTTGACACCAAGGATGAAAAAACTTCAGAAGGTCATAAATTTTGATAGAGAGCTCGGTTTTGGGAAAACGAGGACTTTCGGAAAGCTATCAATGTCCTCTTTACTCAGGGATCATTAAGTTTTAGTTTTGATAAATTTTAAGGGGTCAATTTTAAGAAAACGATCTGCAGGCTTTTACAGTATGAACTGGTAAATTTTAACTTATAAGATTTGTTCGATTTGATCTTCTTCCTCTCTCAACATGTCAAATAGACATGGAGGATTGTTCCTAGATGGATTTAAGGAGGGTTTCAAGAATTCAATTTTTCGATTGATTTGCAATTTGAACATTTACGTTTCTTGATGAAAAATGACTGCAAAACGGTTTGAGCCCAATTTTGCTAAATTTTCTAAGAAATTCCTTAAGTGTTTTTGTCAATTAGATTCATTTAGGGCTTACTAATTCAATTTAATCGTTTAATTTGTTATTTCCTTATTGTAGGTTCGAACAGTGGATTTTGGATAAAGTATTTGCCAGTTTTGAAAATGCAAAATAGATATCAAATTTTAAAGGATCTATTTACCACTTTCATCTTCCAAGTATTAGAATTCGTTCCAATTCAAATCTAATACGTTTATTTGAGATATATGTTATGATTGAGATATATGTTATGATATATTTGAGATATATGTTATGATTGAGATATGTTACAAAAGATGTTATGACCAATAAGAAACTCTTGGGAAACTATGGTTTGGAACAAGGCACGAGATTCAATCACGAGTTGGATTCACCAAATGTTTACACCCTAAAAATTATAAGTACAATACAAGTAATATATTAGTCAAGGGTTTTTCTAGGGATTATTCTAAATTAATTAATTCACATTAACCATGCATATTCGAATAATTTATTATTACTTGAAATTATGCTAAAATGATAAGATGATTACTTTAAATACACAAAGGGATAAGTACTTGTTGTAGAGTAGTACATGAATATTTGGGTGTGCAAAATGGATGGATGAGTTGTTTTGAAATTGAAATTGCTTCGTCTCTAGAATTGTTATTAGAAAAGGAACATCAAAGTATAGTGCCACCGACATCCTATGAAATTGCAATTTATGGGCCCATGTGGTTCTATCTTTCTTCGAGTATTGGACTTATTACACCCTAAAATGAAGATGAAGACAAATTTCTTAAGTTATCATAATTCCCCTATCTAGGTAGGCCCTAATGCAAAATTACATCCCAAGGAAAAGGTATAAAAGAGAGTATACAACTCTCATTACTCACCTAGCATTCTTAAAAAGATCCTCTAGAAAATACCTATCAAGTCTTAAGAAAAGCTTCCCTAATCTTTTTGTATTAAGAGTAGACATTAGGAGTAACATCTATACAATTATGAAGCAATCTAAATCAAGTTAAGAGAAAACCAATCCAAGTCAAAAGTATTTCAAGGCCAAATCAAGCACTATCAAGTAACTACATTCTAAAGGGAACTTCAAGGGGATTTTACTCAGAGGAAATCAATCTGCAAGCACTCTATTCCTAACAGTCTATTTTTGCACTCTTTTCAACACTTTATATGGCACTAAGAAAACTACAACGAATTTGAGCCCCTCATCTGGGAAATGTAGTGCAACACTTGATCCAAATCAATAAAGGGGTTGACCACCAAGGGCAATCCAACTCAACAATTTTTTTTTTTGGTTATATAATGGCTACTTGAGTGTTAGTATAGTAAATTAAGGTTTTGATCTCTATAGGTGTATGTGTAAATATAATAGAGTAAGAGAAAGTACAAGAGGCAATTAAAGGCGAAGACAAAGTGACCCATATCAAAAGAGAAGGGCATAACAATGCTAGATAATAGCGTGAATATGGACAAAATTGGCATGTGCTAGTATCTAAATACAATGCTAGTGTCGAGGAGGGTTTCAAATCTCTATTACAGAGGTGAAGCATATTCAAACCTATCATAGCCTGTTTGACCTAGTTCCAGGACTCCGAGATCGCATTGTAAAGTATAAGAAAAAATCGCTGCACTCATATTCTTGTGTGTTACCATATTTATTTTTATTGCACAATCATTTATAAGATTTCAACTTTGATTAAAGTAAAATAACTATTTTAATTTAGGTGTAATCACTTATAAAAAAATTCTTGTATTAAGAAAAACTCAACGTATCTACATGGTGGTGTTTATATGGTTAACTATGTGCAAGAAACGTGGTGGCGATTCTTTAATTATTGATTGATAAAATGAGGTCTCGAAAAAAAATCTAAGAAAAAATATATTGGATGAATTTTTCATGGTGAAAGAACAACATGATCACTTCTTACAAGGTGAAGAACATTGATTTATTAGTCATGTTATTCTTTTTGTGCTAGCGTGTCCTCAAATGTATACAAATTGTAAGGCAAGTAAAATCGAGAATTTTATAATTTATCCCCTTGGTCTAATTCCTTGCATTCATTGTAGCGATAATATGATGAACACTTTATGGGCCAAACGTGAGATCGTTGTCTTATGAGGGTCATAGTGACAAAAGCTCCTCATATAATCATATTGATCTAAAACATGGATTACTATCATATATGTGAGAATTATTCCCTCCATTATGGATGGATTTATGCTTTGTAAAAAGATGATTGAAATGAATTAATAATATTTTAATTAAAGGACTCAATTCACGTCGATAATTACCATGAATGTAATGCCTCAAATCAATTTTG
The DNA here is from genome assembly GCA_018340775.1 of Taxus wallichiana var. yunnanensis. NCBI lineage: Eukaryota > Viridiplantae > Streptophyta > Pinopsida > Cupressales > Taxaceae > Taxus > Taxus wallichiana. The sequence goes on from CM031239.1 coordinate 194,805,970, forward strand.
TTAAGTTTGGTTGTTTGTATCTCATTGCATGTAATGTCCTTTCTTGGACAAATAAGGTTAATTAGGATTTTTCAATAAATTAATTGCAAACTGAAATCTTCCAAGAAAAACCTTTAAAGAAAGAATATAAATTTCTGAGATCTGAATTTATACCCAACCCTTATGGCTGTAATAACCCTTTTGGGCATATTTAATGAAATCTAAATTTATTCCTTTATTCAACAAATACTTGCAAAGTAAAAATACCTGAAGGCTCAAAGCATTTAGAAATCCTCTAGGAATAGAAATCTGGAAGAAAATAATTTTTCTAACAAAGATCTAATTTTTATTTATTTTAATTTTTCACACCCAAAAACCAAGAAAATACCTGTGTATGATTACAACAATTTTTCTGATAAATGACACCAGGAAGGTGGCATGAAGAGGCTAAATGATAAATATGCAATCTGAAATCAAAGAAATTTGCCCATAGATGATGCCTTAAATGTTGTTATGAAATTCCAAAGGTTGTAGATAACCCTAGTTATGGTTGCAAATCGTGCCCTAGCTGTCTCCTGCTTGAAGCCTTGGTAGATGTCTCTCCACCTGGATGAATTTATTCACTTGAAATGCATATTTGAAGTGGGGAATGTAGAAAACGTGCCCATGAAGTGTGACCTAGCTCTAAAAAATATGATTTTTTCCTTTGAGAATCTGATATAAGCTCAAGTGTGATTTCTATATGAGACCACCGAGGAGAAATGAGGGTTTTCGTCCCCAAATCTGAACACACCAAAGGGTTTTCGTCCTCAGATGTAGATTGCAAATGAGGGTTTTCTTCCTCAAATGCAAAAGTAGGAGCAACAACTCAAACCTTCAATGTCAAAATAGATGAGAGTAAAAATATCTCCAAATGACCTCTCAATGCTCTTTTATAACTTTTCATGGCTCATTTCCGAGGAAAGGTCCCCAAATGGGACATCCACCTTCTATTATGTTGTTGTGACTTTGCTTTATTTTAAAAGTCACATTTTAACAATAAAACATAAGTTGCCTTTTTATAAAGTAGGTAACTTTTTCAACAACTTAAGTCACTTTATGAATATAACATGAAGTTACTTTTTCGACAACTTAAGTTATTGTTAAATTATTTCCCTTACCACACCCTTTACACCTACAAGAAATAAAAAATAGGCTAAAGGTCTTCTCTAGATTAATTTTGAGAAAGGGACTTTAAATCACACATACCAAATTACATTTCTCTCCTTTTCCACAAGTGAATGGTGAATAGTGTTCAACAATAGATATAGTATTGCATCACCTATACATGTTCATAAAATAGTTAAAAATTATATTTAAAGTAACCAATGACATCATGAAATATTAAATTTATAAGTAATAAATCACCAATGTATTACATAGAGGAACTATTAGATCAAACTTTGTTTCCATGCATTTCAAACATCTTATTTCAAATCAATTGGAGAGAGGCCAATAAGTGAACATGGTCCAATAGTTGACATGAATCTTGATCCTGAATACCCAATAGTTGTTATAGTACCACCTCATAGTTGTCATAGTACCATCTAGAGGTTATTTATTTTGACATAATGATTATGAGAGTTTCATCGGTCACATCATGACATGTAAGACCTCTTGTCCAAGTACACGTATTAAAAATTCAATGTCATTATCACTCATGTTCAAGTATTGGTTTCACCATGGTTGTAGTGTAATTCAAATTCATTATTTTACATCAATTCAAAATATAGTTTTCTCTTCAATTAAACATTCCAAATAACAATCCCACATAATAAAAAATTAATTTTGTGGACCCCTTAACTTAAGATGTACCACTACTAACCCCTCCACATAAACCATGTAAATAATACAAGGCTAGCTTAATCATGGGCTCCATATCGATATAATTTATATGCAGCAATGTTGAAACCTAACACTAGGGACCGAAGTCTATAAAATAACATATATAATTTTGCAAGTTTAGAAAATGAATATGCAACAAACTTAGGAGTCTTTAATTTTTTGGGGATATTTTTGGATGTTGGAAGTTATTTTATACCATCGTTAGTTGTTTAACTACACCTCAATACCGGTAGTTAACCATAGTAGCATATCTATATTACGCGGAGTTAACTTGACTGCTTCGTCTGTCTTGGGTGAATTGTTGCCACAAGAAGCCGTATTTCATGAAGAGTGCCACCAAATTTGGGAAGCATGCGGGCCTAGACTTTGATGGTCTGTAGACCGTTTTTTGGTATTTTAACTGTAAATTACAATTTAATAAAAAACAAACCCGTCAATTTAGTCAGGGAATTTTTTAATAAAACTGTATTTCAGCAAGTTTATATTATTTAAAAACCGTAAAATTTCATAATAGTCAAATATAATATATAAATATAATATATATATATATATATATATATATATATATATATATGAAATCCGATTGGATTTTATTCATTTTACAAATATTCTATAAATCATATTGATAATGATTTTTAATAATTCCCAATTTAAATTTAGAAACTAAAATAAGTTTATGTGAATAATGAATTTATTAAACTCAGAGTTCACACGTTGTCTTTGATTTTTCTAAAAACATATAAGTTTCTAATTTCAATGATATTGTGACTGTATTTATTTTCATTTTGTCATTACCAATTGCAATCTACAAGTTTCAATTTAATTTTTATGCAAGTTTCAATTCAACTTTTATGCAAGTTTCAATTCAAATTTTTATTGTTGTAGGAAAATTTAAGGAATCTTGTTACAGACATCCAAGAAGAAGCTTGAGATACAAACATCAATACAGGTACATGATTATTATTTTGAATAACGTAAATTTAAAATTAAGATTTCAATTAAGATTTTTTGACAATTTAAAATTTTACTAAAAACGTAAATTGAAAGGTAACTATATCACGAAACCGTCATGAAATTTCCTTTTGACAGGCAGGGGTGACCGTCAAATTCCAGCACTGGAAGCACGGGATGCTCGGAAACTATCTTTACCCGATATTGAGAAAGAATGGAAGCAGCGGACCACTTCATTTGCCAAGTATGCAAATTCTCCGCTTTCGTACACGCCGAGGTCCTCCGTTGAACGCCGCAAACTTGAAATCCGATTCCCTCACAAATTTACCGTTCTTTAGCCACCTTTCGGCTTGAAATCCGGGCAATCTTTACCCCATAAACTCTCCAGCCTGCCGGTCGAGTAAATCGGGTAATAAACCCGCACGCCTTTCTCGATCGGGTGCCGTCGGGCGTAAGATCGTGGTGTGCCACCTCGGTCACCTCTCGTGGGGACGGGCGGGTGGAGCCGCATAGACTCCAACAGCTTGATCTTTGCGGTCAGATAATCCATCACCTTTATTTCTTCAAAGCTGAAAGAAGCTAGATTCCGATCGTGTGGAGTTTTCCTGCGGTGGATGATGTATTGCAGCTTCGCTTTAAAATCTTGGCTTCCACGGGGATGACGTGTTACCACCGAGTAAGAACCAGGTAAGCCCCGCTGCAACCATGTCCTCGCGGTGAAAATGAGGTTCACAAACCGTTGATGCATGCTTTTGTCGGAATAAAGGCGCCCGCATTCACGTTCGAGGCGAATAAAGGTCGATGCGATGTCTGTGAGTAGAGGGCCGTCGGGGGCATCGGCGTGGGTGCGCCAGCGAGGGTATAACTCTTCCTTTACAAAGCGATGCACAAAATCTCTGGCCTTTCGAAACCGGCGCTCGGTTCCAATGTTGAAGAACCTCAATATTTTCCAGCCAAAAGGGGGGCAGAAATATCCGAATCATGACCAGCTCTATGGCCTTGTCGAAGGCCTCCATGAAAGGAACCCTAGGCAGACCAGGGCTGAGCGAGCCGAGATCCACCCCTCCACCGAAGATGCACACATTGTCGAAAGTGAAGTGAAGAAATACGTCTTGCAGGTCGACGACGCCGCCTTTCTCACACGCGTGGCTGAAAATGGGAAGAAGCTTTTGGTGCATAATGGCAGTTAAGGTCGTGGCCGCACAGTCGCGAAAGGCGGCGGAAGAGAGTGCTATGGCGGCCGATTTATTGAGCAGCCGGAAAAGCTCCCCATCTTGCACCAGAACGGAATTGCCAAAGAAGTCGCAAAACAAGTCCTTGAAAGACTCCCCTTTGCCGAAATTGTGGTACCTTGTTTTGAGCACGTACTCTATGTTTGCAGGGTCAGCCGTCAAAATCCTGGTTTTCCAAGGGCCTAGGAGCCTGAAAGTTCCGCCATTAATGGTAACGAGATGAGTTAACCAGTCGAAGAGGTGTCCGAAATGGAAGAGCAAAGAAGGAAGCATGCCGACGAGTGGCCACACCGGAGCCCCGCTAAATCTTGGTCGCTTCCTGCGCTGCAAAACGCAAACGAGGACGATTGCAACAAGCGAGGAGAGTTGAAGCACCGTCCTGCATTCTCCAAGATTTCCATTGCATGAAAATGTGTCAGTATATCCATTCCTCAGTTGCCTTCTTTTCTTTCAAAGGCTACCGGCCAAATTATTATTAAGCATGTAGATAACACCCACTAGTAGCTGCTCAATAACTCTTCAAAACAAATGCGACCGTCAAAATTGAAGTCCCACTACGAGTCACGAGATGAAATTATCATAGGTGGCCATTATATTTTGAAGGGAAATATTCGAAATTACCGTCACCTTAAAATTGTGTAATTGTGTGACACGCATAGGTGGCCTTCAAATTTAACACCAAGACATGTGAACACTTTTTTTTTTTTTTTTTTTTTGGTTGTTGTCATTTTGTTAATTAAATATTATTAGAATCAGCATTTAAAGATGAATGTGAATAAACAATAAAGACTATTATTCATATATTTATTGTTTGTTAATTTTGTTAGTGAGTCTAAATTCATCATTACTAAATATTACTAAAGTAACATTTCTCATGATCTCTCCATGTATCAAAAACAACAAATATCTATGTTATTTCATAAATATATCACTATTTCATGTTGAAGAGAAATGACTCTTGTTTTACAACTAGCAATCGTACATGAAATGTACAATGGAAATGTTGAAGGGGATGTAGTGAAGAAGTCAAAATGGAGGGAGAGAAACAATGAGAGAGGAAGAGGGGCAAAAAGAAGGGGTTTAAGGGTGGAGAAGTGCAAGGGTGGGGAAATTGGAATGGGGAAGCAATCCAAAACTCCACCCTCCAATAACCACTTGACATTTACATTAATAGTTTGAAGTAGAAAAAGGCGGGTGTGTAAGCCATCGACACAACTATTTATAGAGATATCTCAAAATGTAAGGAGTGTTCGAACAATACCGACAAAGTGAAAAATTATTTGCAATTTCAACTCTTGCATTTATTGGGTAGTTAGAAGACACATAAATATAAGGGAATTCAAGTGCATGCTCCATGGGACACAATAGAGAGATGAAGATGTGGGGTGGACCTGACATTGAAAGGTAGTGATTGCACACACATTTTAAATTAGGGTTTCTCTCTAGCTATCATGACATCACAAAGGTTATTCCGCAACAACTATCGTGTTGGTGTCATCCATCAACAAAAATTATTGTGAATGATATAACAACTACAAAAACCACTTTCCCCTAAACCCAAATACAAAATATGTGTTCCTTGTTTGCAACCAAGGAAGAAATGGAGCCCATATCCTTTGTGAATGTTGAAAGGGAAGGGGTGGAGGAATGAAGCATGGAGGAGAGAAGGAAAGTAAGCAATGTGTTGTTGTGGAAACTCGACTAGGGTTTCCCTCATCAACAACTGTGATGACGTCGTCTTTCAATGATGACCAAAAAAGGGTATGCTCATTATATGTCGTGCATGTGTTTGTGTGTGTGTGTAGAAGAGTGTTGAGGATTCTTTTTGAATGATAGAAGTTGACTAATTGCAAGCCCCACACCTATTCCATGACTCAGATTATTCCTCCCCAAAAATCTCTGGTATATGTGCTCAACTTTATAGTTGTGATATCGCTTAGACTATTCACGTGAACTTAAGGGTCCAAAAAATAAGGGAATTCCAATACGTCTTAGGTTTAAACCCAAGAACAATGCTTACTTCTTGTAGTAATTAGTAGCCCCTCTTTTTATTTGTTAATTTGATAGACAAGACACAAACATGAATGGAATGTTGGAAATTAAAAGGTGTGAATTAAATACTTGCATATCCCACACATATTCCATGGATTAAATATTTCCTACCCAAATAATATATGTTATTCATGCTCCACTTAAACATTTCAATCTCATAAAGAGGACAAAATTAAAAATGGGGAAACTTGAAAAGGTTTAAGGTTCAAAACCCATCCGAAATGCTTCAGATCTTGTAGCAATTTATAGCCTTACTTTCTAGTTGTAATCTTAAGTAATAGTAGGAAAATAGGTGGTGTGTGAATAAGCATCGATAATTGAGGCCCTCAAGCCATCGGGCATATCAACGAAAGGTATATTTTATTCATCAATCGGATTTTTTTTTCTATTTCATGGCACCAAGTATTTCAATTGGAGACGGTTAATTTGATAGGTAAGAAATAGACATGAGTGAAATGTTTGAAATTAAAATGTGGAAATTAAATACCTACATGTCCCACACATATTCCATGGAGCACATTGTTCCTACCCAATTAATATATGTTATATGTGCTCTACTTATCGTTTCAATATCGTGCGCCACCAAGGATTTCAATTAGACAACAATTAATTTGATAAGTAAGATGTAGACATGGATGCAATGTTGGAAATTAAAAGGTGGGAATAGAATACTTGCATGTCCCACACTTATTCAACAGAGAATATTGTTCCTACCCAAATAATATCTGCTATATGTGCTCGACTTAATCATCTTAAGCTCGTACGCATTATTCACATGAGTGAATTGCGAGCTTAAAGGGGTCAGAATAAAAATTTGGCAATAATTCAACAAGGGCCAAATTTGAAGCCCAACCACATTGGTTGTTTCTTGTAGCACTTTGCAGGAACACTTTTTAGTTTCAAGCTCGAGTAATTGAAGGAAAAGTAGGCGATGTAGGAAACTCATCGATAATTGAGCCCCTTCAGGGAATGGACATGAATGAAAAGAAGATATTATTTGTCGATTGAGATTTTCTATTTTGTTATTTTACCTTTATATGACTTCAAGTTTTTTAAGTGCATGACATTTAACTTGTTAGATAAAGTGAAGACATGAGTAGAAAGTTAGAAATAAAAAAGGTGGGAATTAAAACCTGCATGTTTTTCACCTATTCCATGGCTCATATTGTTCCCACCAAAATAACATATGATATATGTTCTCCAATGTATCATCTTGTTCTGGATCGCATTATCTACATGAGTGCAATTTATGCTTAAAGTGGCCAAAATAAAAAAATGCCAAAAGTACAATATGTTTGAGGAAAGGCAAATTCTATCCATCAGTCAAGCTTGCTATTTTTTATTTCATGGCACCAAGGCTTTTGATTGGAAACCTGATGTAGAAGCATCTATAGAGAAGTCCAAATTCTATTGTAAATCTTCATGAAGAATCATTTAGGAGCCATTTTTTGTGTTTCAGCATAGACTCCCACTTAATGGGATCCTCTTAAACATGTAATAAGGTTTAGTGAGGTTTCCCTCTAAAATACCAAGTTTAAATTTGAATTTCTTAATTAGCCAAAGGAAGTTTAATGTTAGTGATATGATGTTTAGGGGTGAGTAAAGTATTAGTCTCTTTTTATAAAAGTGGTGAGAAGTCAAAAACAATGTAATAAGTGTAGACACAAAATCATGCACTTTGAGTCATTATTTAGTCCTTGTCTCATACTACTATTCATATTGTTTTTAAGTGAAAAGAGTAATAACTAACCCATATCTTTGGCCATTTTGCATTATTTTTGTTGTTATTTTTATCTTGCACCCGTACTTGCCCAGTATGTATTCTCATACTACATTTTTCCTATTTTTGACTGGGGTGCCCAACTAGGACTGGGGCGCCCTGGTCCCCTCTGGGTGCCCTGATCCTCTTTACACTTTCCTCTCACTTTTTGGGCACTTTCTAGTTGTTTGAGCTTCTTATATTTTTGGTGGTCGGAATTTTCGGGTTAATTACAAAATTAAAGCAAGAGAACAATATAAATATAAAGTTATGTGACCATAATGAGGGACCAAACACTAAGCACTTACTATCACCACATAAGGTTGCATCCATCAAACGCATATATAGCTACATTTGCATCCATATAGCTCCGTCACAAGGTTGGTTCATCTGCATCAAACTTCATAGGAGGGAATTCTATTATTTCCATGCACACATTTACTACATTATACATCTAGTTACTTGTTCGCTATTTAAAAAGTGTGGTGACACAAGAGCACCTAGCGCACAATTCAGCAGCGTGCGCGCATTACTGCATACACTGAGACACACCTAGAACTACATTTGGTATGAGATGTAGTGCAATGCTTAGTGATGAGTTCATCCATTTGGTAGCTGAGGATAGCTCGACCCCTTCATATGCATTTTTCTTTTTTTAGGGTTTTGATGCTTTGTCTAGGGTTTACAGGTGATTCTTCATTACAGTTTACCAAAGTGCTTCACACAGTGACATTCATGCGACATGAAACAAACATATGAGAACATCTAGTGACATTCCGAGAGGAGGTTTCTTGGTCATTTCCATAGACCAGGGTACCCAGATCTCAAACCAGGGCACCCACGAGTGTCCCTATCCCTCTCCAAGTGCCCCAGTCTAGCCAGACAACCTAGATCTACACTTTTTCAGGCTCATGTGCAAAGGTTTTCTCCTCCTGTTCATCTAGTCTCCACAACGACATAGTCCCGCGAAAATCATTGAATCAACTAAGGCTTTCTTAACCCTATTTGCACATTAGGGTTTTGCATTACATTACTTAGATTGCTTGGATATTATTTAAGTATTTAATTATTTCATTTATTCAGTTATTGCTCCTATACCATTAGATTACACTAGAATAATCTATTTTAGTTAATCATTTTGGTGAATATGTACTCGATCTTCACGCTTTTAGGATCCTCATCCTTTACTTTTCATCTTATAGTATAGTCATCATGAGTATCTCAATCAATGATTACTTGTTTGTAAATATTGATTTAAGGCATAGAGTCCAACATATACCTGTTACTACTCGCATTCGTGTTGATATGCATCTTGAATCGATATACAACACATTCATGGATGCCTTTTCTCAACATATTGCTTTCTTGTCCAATCCTCATGCTAATCTTAATACATTCGACAATGACCCACCTTTGCATATCATGATTCACATTTAAAATGTGGGTATTAAGCACACTTTAATTGATAATGGATCTAAACTCAACTTATGTCCCATGTCATTCATTAAGAGGCTAGGTATTTCCGCTCGTGATGTTAATCCATATTTTTTTCACTTTGTGCATATGATGGTTTTGTTCGTCCATGCCTTGGTCAAATTACATTACCTATCACCGTAGGGCCAAAATTGTTAACACTGTGTTCTTTGTCATTGACTTTCTAGTCTCCTATAACTATTTTCTTGGTAGACCATGGCTCCATGCCATGTAAGCCGTTGCTTCTACCGTACATCATTGTGTCAAATTCATACATGAAGGTATTGAATATATTGTATTTCACGACCATGATGCCTACAAATATTGTGACCGAGATCCTAATACTACTCTTCCTATTCCACATATTAATACTACAAATGATCCTCAACCAATGGACGAACCACCTCATTTGCCACTTGCTTGAAGGTGCTATTTGTGTGATAGATGCAATTACTTCCACTTTACCGCCTCTACCTACTATTACTACTGCTATGATTCTTTATAGGGGGCTTGTCCAACATATGGATGTCGATCTATCCCCTACACCTTCATATGCACCCCCTTCATTAGTGTAGGCACTAAATCATGCACTTTGGGTACTACTTAGTCTTTGTCGCATACTACTATTCATATGATTTTTGAGTGAAGAAAGTGCTAATTAACCCCTATTTTTTTGCCATTTTACTTTGTTTTCTATCGTCATTGTCGACCTCTCACACATACGTGCCTAGTCTATTTTTTTTTTGTCATTTTGGTCATTTTAGCCTTGATTGGGGCACCATGGTCCCATTTGGGGCACCCTGATCCTTTTCCCACTTTATCTCCATCTTTTTAGCACTTTCTATCCATTTGAGCATTCTATATTTTTAGTGGTCAGCCTTTTTGGGTTTAATTATGAAATTAGAACAAGAGAACCATATAAATATAAAGTTATGAGACCATAATGAGGGACCAAGCACTAGGCACTACTACCATCACCTAAGGTTGCATTCCATCTAAGGCATCTAGAGCTCATTTGTATCCATCTAGCTCCATCACAAGGGACAAGGATGGTTCATCTACATCACACATCACAGGAAGGGATTTTATTCTATTCCATCCACCATTTATTACATTTCTAAACATATTTATTGCTCGCTACTTTCAAAAAGTGTGACTAGCACAAGAGTACCTAGGGCATGATTGCACACACACACATACAACTACATCAGGTTTGAGATGTAGTGTAGTGCTCAGTTAGTAAGTCCACCATTGTGGCAGCTGAGGACAGTTTGACCCCTTCATATGCATATTTCTTTTTTAGGGTTTGATGCTTGTCTTGGGGTTTTATAGGTCTCATCTTCATTTCTAATTTCTAGTGACATATTGTGCAATCCAAAGCAAAGCTACTATGGCAGGAAGCGAACACAAGTGATCTCTTAATGAAACTTTAGATGAGCTTTACATAGTTTTTTCACAGATCAGGGCACCCATATCTCATACTAGGGCACCCATAGGCACCCCTGTACCTATCCAGGTGCCCTAGCCTACTCAAATTTCTCATATCTACACTTTTTCTAGACCTTGGCACAATTGTTTCCTCCTCTTGTTTCTCTAGCCATCCTACTGCGACACGAGTCCAACAATCTCATTGAATTAGTCGAGTTCTTTCTAACTCTCTTTGCTCTCTAGTGTTTCACATATCCACTTTTTTAGTTTCTCGGGTCATTTCTCCTTATTTGATTATCTCTTATTAATTGTTGTAATTTTTAGATTAACTTATAAAATTTGTATTTTAGTTAATCATTTTGGTGAACCCGATGTATCCAACCCTTTCTTATGATCATGTCTTCACCTTATCAATTCATGACTCAATCGTCTTATCCTACTTTTACGCCTACTAAGGTTTTTGGTATAGTTATTATTGTTATTGATTTTATGCGTGTGCATACTCAACATCCTCCTCGCTTTATTACGCCTAGGGTTGATCCATCTATTAATGTAGTTACTACTCATCGTACTCATCTTAATCCTCCTACGACTCCACCCACTTCTATTCCTCCACCCATTACTTCGCAACTCCTCTTACTACTTCTAAGGGATATGACATCATTGAGCAACTTAAAAATATGCCCACTAAGATTTCTCTTTATGAATTATTGTGTAATGCACCAAATTGTTGTAACACACTAGAAGCTACCCTTCATGCTATTCATATTGAAAGTGATAATTATGTAGTGGCCTTTACACATCTCATACAATCTCTTCACAATTTACCACATGCCATATCTTTCACTAATGAGGATCTATCGCCTTTTGCTAAAAGCAATCCATGTGTGCCTTTGCTCATTACTATTGTCGTTAGCACCACTTGTATTAAACAAGTACTTATTGATAATGGATCAGCCATCAACTTATGTGCTTATTCTCTTCTAAAGCAGTTGGGTATTAGTGATACTCTCATTTCTAGGAATTCTACTATCATATGAGGTTATGACTCTACCACTCGTACATGTTTAGGAATTATTTCATTACATATCCGGGTTGGGCCTAAGACTGTTCTCACTGATTTATATGTTATAGATGCCTCGTTTCAATTCAATCTCTTGTTAGGTAGACCTTGGATTCATGCAATGCAAGCAATTCCATCTACTATTCACCAATGTGTCAAATTTTTACATGATGGCTATTAAAAATACTAACACCGCAGATCCAAAGTCATTCAAATATTATTGCATAGACTCTATTAGAGCTATTCCCATTCCACCTTTGCAATGTATTCCATATAGTATCCTTGACACATATGATATTGGTCACTCCAAAGTGCTTCTCCATCTTCTTCTACCACTGCAAATACTCCAACTATTCCCATCCACACTACGGCTATTATTTCACCTACAGTATCAACAGATCTTATCATCATTTCTTCTCCACCTATCGAGGCACCTTCTATTTCTCCACTTGCTGCGTCACCTACTAACATACTCGATAATGCTACACAACATGAGGATGATAACATCGATGATTTTGAGGATTCTGATGATGAAGTTGACATTATCGAACTCACCGATGAAGCATTAGGTTAACTAAATTTCACACCTATTAACGTAGATGATTATTACTTCGAAGACACATTTATGGCCGATGGCCTAGGTGAATATAAGTTCAAGACCCCTCCTTATACCAATGCTATGATACTATATCAAGGATATGTTAACATTGTTGAGATGGCTTCATCTTCTACTATGCACTCTACATCTTTGCCACCTCCTTTCACATGCACACTTCTCATCAACAACTCTTTTTGGCATAACATCCCAATTGATCATACTTGTTCATATACTATCTACACAATTGAGGGGTTAACTCAGCTTGGTTTTACACATAATGACATTCTACCACCGATTCATTCACCACATCTCTACCATGGTTATTGTCACATTACGACTGTTTATGGCCTTCGTGTATTCCATTTGATGATATTTGTTGCTCGCGCTTCGCACTTCTCCATTAACACTTGGGAAATCTAGGCTTGACTATATTGGTGGTACCTTAGACATAGGTCACACCTCTCTCACATTCCCTATGCCATTTGGCAGTATCTCCATAGGTAATGACTCGTCTCCAACTTATGCCATTTTTATGCACACAATTGTCCACCAGTACCCTTCACCGATGAAGAGTATGTCATGATTGTCTACACATTACATCGCAACATTTCTTTAGATGATCCACCATATTCTATTGCTTATCAAGTTTCCAATGCTGCTCTAGTAGGCTTTGATCCCGACAGTGATGATCTTCTAGACAATATCACATGACTATATTCACCGCCATATGCTTGGGGGCATAACATATAACACACTCCCCCACCATATTAGAATCGATACATCTCTCATCCATGGATCATCTTACATAAATCCGACCATTTCCGATGACACACTCTTGTGCTTTGGTTCACACTTGACTATTGAGGGCATACTACACATGAACCCCACACACTGCACCATAGGTGCTACACACTACCTTTATTCACACATTGTGTGTCATACATCTTACATCCTACATTCTACATTTAGTCTACATTACACATCTACACATCATACATCATATTACTCTTCATCATACAAGTGTCATACTCTTATTGTTTACGTGTCTAACATCACATACTACTCATACTACATTGCGTGCATCTTACACTTTTTCACCTACATACACTTTTTACATTGCATCTTATACATCGTACACTACACATCTTACATATCATATGGTCATCTACTCATCACACATACTACATCATCTTCTATGTACTGCACTCACTACCCTATGACGCACTTTAGTTCCTCGGTCCATACTCAACTGCCAAGGGTTTACAAATCAAATGGACCTTATCATACTTACACATTTATCATTCAACTTATCATCATGTGACATACTTAGGTTAGTAACATATGCTATAGGATAAATGGTAACCTATTCCTTCATCTTGTAGTGATATACGCTTTAGGATACATCACCACTCCCTCTATTCATTTTATAGTGATATACAATTTAGGATACTTCATCACTCTTTCAATCATCTTGTCATGATATAAACTTCATCTATAAGGGTCGTGCACACATTATCTCTAGGTCACATATCATCAATACACATACACATTCATCACACTGCGTTAGAAACAACACACACTCGACCATTTCCTAATGACGCACTCTTGTTTACGATTCATTATTGACTGCTAAGGGGGAAAAACCAAATGCACCTCATTGCATACAACTCCATTTACTCGGGGGCACGTGGCTCATATCATTCATCTTGTATTCCATTCCATCCATCCACAACATCTTGAATATCTTGGTTGCTTTTACTCTTACTTGTATTTTCTTGTATATGGTCACCTTATTACACATGCTAGTTAGATTTCTTGTATGTTATTTATCTATACAATACACACATGTGTGTTCATGTATTCTTCTAGTTATGATCACGAGATACAGTGTCTTACATGTAGCATGGATCCTTTCCTTCTACCATGCCTACAATAACGGTTGGGGGAATCCACATTCGTCTCTTCCAGGTGCTATTGTTTCATTTCATACTTAGCACCTTTCATTACTTTCTTATACACACTTTTGACATATTGGTTATCTTCTAACATGCTAATGGGTGCTTCATGTGCAACATTTGTTTTGTAGGATTACTTGTTTCTATGGCTATATGTCTATTTGTCTGCTATTGCTTGTCTATTGTTTGCTCTTGTATGCAGGCATTGCCCTTTGTTTGGTGTGCACACTTATTTGTTTGTATGCGGTCATTATGGCCTTGCATGTCTTGTGACATCATGAGTGGTGTCCCATGTTTATAACCTGCTTTGGTGGTTTATATTTCCTTATTGTGTGTTTACTTTCTTTCTAAATTCTACATTGTTTACGTAGCTTACAATTGATTTATACATGCATGATTGTTCGTACTAACACTTGTTGTCTAGCCACTTGTTTGTGTGCCTTGGTTGCTACCAAGTGCATTCCCTTCCCATGTAGGGCACAATTTATGCGGTTGGTCCTCTTTTGGGGCCACATTATCCTATCAGCGACGTCGCATGTGCCCCCAAAGAGGGGGCATCATTTGGGGTTTTACATTCTACATAACGCTTCTACATTCGATTCAGTTTAGTTCAGTGTCCACCCTTGGCATTGTGGGTTATACAGTGAGTGGATTCAGACTAGTCTACGAACCCCATACATAGCAAATTTTATAAGACATAGTTGTCCTTACCATTATGGGGAGTAGTTACAGGTTAGAGGATACAACGGATTTTCTCTCTACACTAGTTTGGCCAATGGTGTCGGATTGCCCAAAAAACCAAGCAATACAGAGATCTCTTCACACACATACTTCAAGGAAGTAGTTACAACTTGGAGAATAATGTAACTTTATCCCTACACTTCTTCGGCTAAGGTGGCATGAGATTTCCCAAAAAACTCACAGTACAAGATATCCTTTCTACACTCTTTCTCTCATCACGGATCAGGTGCACATGTTCCTTTTACATTTTTCATTTCCATTACATACCTTTTTACTATATACATGCATGCGTTTTTGACATATATACATGCATATTTGACTACTTGACCATATTCTCGTTAGAGGTATGACCATATGAGAAGAAAATCAACAACAACAACAACAACAATGACGTTAACAACAACAACACCAATGGCGTCAACAACAAAATTTTGTGGCAGCACACACTATACTAACATGCATGTGCATCACACACATCAACAACTACACACACGTTTTTACCCTAGGTTCACTATCATCACATTTTACTCTTTTGCATCTTTAGTTTCCATGCTCCATCATATTTTTGTCACTCCATGCTTTTTCTAGTCCTTTGGCGCATTTCCTACATCACTCTACATGGACATTAGGTACGCATCTATATCTACTTTATGTTACCGAACGTTCCGCTCACCAATATAAAGTGGGGAAAATGTAGACACTAAATCACACACTTTGGGTATTATTTAGTCCCAATATCATACTACTATTCATATGGTTTTGAGTGAAGAAAGTACTAATTAAGTCCCATCTTTTGGCCATTTTACTTTATTTTCTATCATCACTGCGACCTCTCGCACATACATGCCTAGTCTATTTTTGTCATTTTACGTCATTTTAGCCTTGGATGGGAAGCCTTTGCTAGTATTAGGGCACCCACAGCACCTTGGTCCCGCTCAGGGCACCCCTGGTCCCATTCGGGGCACCTTGATCCTTCTTTATCTCCATCTTTTGGGAACTTTTTAGCCATTTGAGCATTCTATATTTTTAGTGGTCGGCCTTTTCGAGGTTAATTACGAAATTAGAACAAGAGAACCATATAAATATAAAGTTATGAGACCATAATGAGGGACCAAGCACTAGGCACTACTACCATCACCTAAGGTTGCATTCCATCTAAGGAATCTAGAGCTCATTTGCATCCATCTAGCTCCATCACAAGGGACAAGGTTAGTTCATCTGCATCACACATCATAGGAGGGAAGTTTATTCTATTCCATCCACCATTTATTACATTTCTACACATAGTTATTGCTCATTACTTTCACAAAGTGTGATTGACATAAGAGCACCTAAGGCACGATTACACACACACACATAGAACTACATCAGTCTGAGATGTAGGTAGTGCTCATATAGTAAGTAAACCATTTTGGTAGCTGAGGAAAGTATGACCCCTTCATATGCATCTTTATTTATTAGGGTTTGATGCTTATCTTGGGGTTTTGCAGGTCTCATCTTCATTTCTTATTTCCAGTGACATATCGTGCAGTCTAACGAAGCTAGTGTGGTAGGAATCGAACACATGTGATCAATTAGCGACACTTGAGAGGAGGTTTATAGAGTTTTTCATAGACCAGGTGCCCATATCTCAGACTAGGGAACCCACAAGTGCCCCTATACCTATCTAAGTGCCCCAGTCCACTTAGATTTCCTAGATCTACACTTTTCTAGACCTCGCATAGTTGTTTCCTCCTCCTGCTTCTCTATCCATCTCTATGACACAGTCTAACAAGCTCGTCGAATCAACTGAGTTCTTTCTAACTCTCTTTGCACTCTAGGGTTTCACATATCTACTTTCTTAGTTGTTTGGGTCATTTCTCCTTATTTGATTAGCTCTTATTTACTATTGCACTTCATATATTAACTTCTAAAATTCATATTTTAGTTAATCAATTAACACACCCACCATTTACATGCACGCTTTTCATGAATGATTCATATTGGGAGCACATTCCATTTGACCCTACTTGTGATGACATTATATGTACACATGAGGGCTTGAATCATCTAGGCTTTGCTTTTGAGGATCTTTACCCTCCACCGCACACTCCTCACCTTTATTATGGGTTTGTTCACATCATTTCCACCTATGGCCTACATGTCTTTCATCTCACAATATTTCTTACACGAGGACCTTGTTCTTCACCACTTACTTTAGGACAATCATGGCTTGATTACATTGGGGGTACTTTAGACCCTGATCACACATATATCTCATTTCCTATGCATTTTCATTGTGTATTCATTTGCAATAGTTTCTTTCTTGGTTATATGCATAATCTCACTCATTGGTATGCACATGGATGTCCATTACCACCCTTCACTGATGAGGAGTATGTCATGGGTATGTACAACTTATACCTCAATGGCTCATTACATGATCAACCAGAAACTATTTCTTACCAAGTCTCTAATGCTTATCCATTTGACTTTGACCCTGATATCGATGACCTTCTAGATGACATTACATGATTGTCTTCTTCATCATATACACACTTGGGGGCATGAAATCTATACCCCCCCTAACATCACGTGACATCTTATTTTATCATTGTTCTTTTCACATATTTACACATACATCTTAGCATATGCATCTACATCATCATTACCCGATGACACACTCTTGTGCTTTGGTTCACATTTGATTTTTGATGGAATTCTATACACATGAACCCCACACACTGCACTATAGACATTGTGCATCTTCATACATTCTACACTTTACATCCTACATCTTGTCCTACATACATCATACACATTCTACTCATGCCTCACATACTACACCATAGCCACTATATATTGTGCATTTTCACACATCATACACGTCATCTTACATTTTACATCCTACACCTTACATATTACATCTCTTATGCATCTACACATCTTAGGTCATCTACGATTCATGCATTACACACTGATTAACTAAAATTGATTTATGTAGGGGTAGTTAATCTAATCTAGGAGGACATAAACGTTGTAAATAAATGTGATAAAGTAATATAGAAATTACTAAATGATAAAAATAATAAAGTAAAACCCTAATATGTAAGAAGGAGGTGAGGAAAGAACTCAACTAATTATATATGTCTATCACAGAGTGTCACAGAGATGACTAGAGAAAATAGAAGTAGGAGTGACTATGTGGAGGTCCCATAAAGATTGTATTTGGAGGATCTGAGTGGGTGAGGTGCCACATGGGTGCTTTGATATGCAATCTGGGTGCCCTGGTCTGCGAAAAATCTCCGGAAATGGTTCTCACATGGTCGGAAGGTGGTCTAAAACCCTTGCTCTATGTCGTATCAGATTTGTTATCCCTCATTATATGTCGCCGTTAATGCAAGATGATGTAGAGACATAAAAGGAGGCAAGAAAGATCATCAAAACCCTAAAAATAAAAATGCCAAATGAATGGGTCAGAATGACCTCAACTTCCACAACAATGGGCTTACTAACCTAAGCATTTCACTACATTTTGGACCCAAATGTAGTTTTGGGGTGTGTGTGTGTGTGTGTATGTGTGCATGTTCGCCCTAGGTGTTCTTGTGCCAAATTTGAACTATGTGAAATAACGAGTAATAACTAAATGTAGAAAATGTAATAGCATGGGTGTATGGAATAAAATAGAGTCCCCCCCTATGAAGTGTGATGCAGACTCCCTTGTTTGTGCCTTGATGATGGAGCTACGTGGATGCAAATGCATTAGATGGATACAACTCTAGATGAGTGATAGTAGTAGATGATGTTAGGTCCCTCATTATGGTCTCATAACATTATATTTATAGGGTTCTCTTGATCTAATTTTGTAATTAACACCGACATGACAAAGTAAGAAAAAGATAAGGATGAAAACACCTAGTAAAGAGCCCAAAAATTGGTGGGAAAGTAGAAAAAGAATTGTCACACCCATGGGCACCCAGTGAGGCTAAAATGACGAAAGTGCTGAAACATAAAGGGCATATAGATAAAAATGTGTGGAAATGATGAAATAAAAGTAAAATAAGATGGCGTTATTCCGGAAATAAATATTTTTGCACCTAGGGAAAATATTTGTGGCACAAGGTGACCTAAAACCATTTGATATACACCTAATGAGACTTGAAGAAAAAGACCAGCATTCACTCCGAGTTTGAACTCCGAACAAATCAACTTAGCAAACCAATATATTCAAAACCGAAGAGAAACCGATACCTACAACACAATTAGAAACTACGAATCTAGTTGAGGGCATTCCAACACTCAAGAATGAGACTAACATTGTAGAAATGGTATCATTAGGGACTACCACAAAAATTGTTGAGTTACTAGAGAAAGATCTACCCATTCTCCTACCATTTGATTCTATGGGTATGGGATATACCCTAGGAATTGGTTCCCTTACATCAAATGAAGTTTGTATGGTAGAAGTAAAGAGGCGTAAGACATACAGACACAAAGAATATCCCAACATCCATTTTCCAAGAAAATATTGGACTCTCCATTTTGATGGAGCTAGATGTCATTTTAGAGCTGGGGTAGGTGTGATCTTTACTTCTCCCGAGGGAAAGATCCTACCTTTGTCTTTAAGTTAAACTTTAAGTGTACAAACAACGGGGCTGAGTACGAGGCCCTCCTCCTTGGTCTCATCATAGCCAAAAGAATGGGCATTGATAACATTAGAGTGCTAGGAGACTCGCAACTAGTTGCAAACCAAGTCTCTGAGGTATATGAGACTAGAGCTGAGCATTTACAACTCTATAAAACGGTGGTATTAGATCTAAGCAAAGGATTCAACTTCATATCAATTGAAGCAATCCCACAAGAGCAGAACCTTCTCGTAGATTCAATAGCAACCTCAACTTCCTGTTTCACTCCAAACAAAGTGAGTTGGAAAACACAAGTTTCACGGTATCACTTCATATTGAACCATTGGTGCGTAAAATACCAACAAACCCGCTCCTGACTCATATAGAAGCTGAGAATGATTTTTCTATCCTGGATCACTTTGATAGTGATAGAGTCACTCTCAAATATCTAAACGCCTATGCGGAGCTACATCTCGCTCATCACATAGTGGATCTTTCCCTAATACCACATTCCTCTTCCTATTTTGGAAATCCCATGATAGAGTCTCCTCCGCAAAAGGATCTCGATATCTACGAGGTAGAGAATGGAGAAATTTTGGAACTACCTCCGGCCCCACCTAAATTTGAAGAAGGAAATGCTTCCTTAATCAAAGAAACAATTGACATAAACATTGGAACAGAGGAAGAACCAAATTTTTGAAGTTGGGATCCTCGTTAACTCCAGAGGAGATAGAAATACACACCCAAATCCTCAAAGAACATCAAAAGGCTTTCACGTTTAACTACAAAGAAATGACAGAATTGCACCACATATCACGGTACATAATCTTGTCACCAAACCAGATGCAAATCCAATTAAACAAAAGTCAAGACCAATGAAGCCAAAAGTGGCTCTCATGGTGAAAGAAGAAGTAATGAAACTTCTCCAAGTGGGATTCATCAAACCAGTTGACTATTCACAATGGGTATCTAATATCGTCCCTGTTCTAAAAAAGAATGGGAAGATATGCATTTGCATAGACTTTCGAGATATTAACAAAGCTTGTCCCAAAGATGACTTCCGTTACCATCCATCGACGTTATTGTTGATGCAACAACTGGATTTGAACTGTTGTCCCTCATGGATGGATTCTTAGGGTATAATCAGATTAAAATATCTAAATAGGATCAAGCCAAGACCATGTTTATAACTCCTTGGGGAACTTATTGTTACGTTGTCATGCCATTCGGTCTTAAGAATGCCGACGCTACATACCAGTGGGAAATGACATACATATTCCATGACCTTATTCATAAAATTGTGGAATCCTATGTGGATGACTTATTGGCCAAGGCCAAGAAGTGTTGTGATCACCCAGAAGTACTTCATATCATTCTCTCATGATTGATTGAATATGGTGTCACATTGAACCTAGAGAAATGTGTATTTGGTGTGACAGGAGGCAAGCTTCTAGGTTACATTATATCCTCACGAGGGATTGATGTTGATCCAGCCAAAATATGGGCTGTTCTTGAAATGATTCCACCATCAGACGAGTCCGTATCAGATCATTTCTTGGGAAACTCGGTGCAATTTGAAGGTTCATCCCGGATTTAAGTTTTGTTATTCATCTAATCAATAATCTACTAAAGAAATATTATAGCATTGATTGGATAGAATAATGCAATGAGGCCTTAGAAGTGGTTAAATGCTTCTTGTTGTCTCCTCCCACGCTAATGCCTCACAGACTATATCATCCTTTGATCCTGTATTCATGGGCTACTGATGTCTCGCTAGCCTGCATGCTAGCTCAAGAAGACAATTATAAACGAGAACATGTAGTCTATTTCATTAACCAGATGTTGCTTGATTATGAAACACGTTATACATATGCAGAAAGAGAATGCCTTGCCATAGTCTTTGCAATGAAATGTTTAAGACATTACATGTTAAACCAAGAAACAAGGGTTATTGTAAAGACAAATCACTTACGAACATTCCTCACACAAGGGTCTTTATCTAAAAAGGATGGATGTTTCATAACCTTAATGGGTGAATTTGAATTAACGTTTGTAAACCAGAAATCTATTAAGGGTCAAATCATTGCAGACTGGTTAGCTAAAAATTTGTTAGATGGGGAGATCTAGTAAATCTAGACTTTCCTGATGAGTACATATACTTTGTTGAGACCAGACCCCCCATCTCTACATGCCCTTGGTACACCGATATCATCAATTTTATCATGGACCATACGTACCCAGAAGATGCCACATTGCAACAAAGAAGGTGGTTACGCATTATGGCTGCTAAATACGTTATTTTAGAACAAGTACTTTATCGTAAAGCCTTTGATGGCATACTTTTAAGATGCATTGACACAAAAGAATCCAAGAAGATTCTTTATGAATGCCACTAATGGGATATGTGGAGGCCACTTTGGTGGTCACGCCACTGCTCGCAAAATACATCAGATGGGCTATTTCTGGCCCACTCTTGAACATGACGTAGTAGAGTTTGTGCGTAAGTGACATAAATGCCAAGAATTCTCCCACGAGATTCACATGCCAACACAATATCTGCAACCAATCACAACCCCATGGCCTTTTTCCACGTGGGGTCTAGATTTGATAGGGAAATTCTCTCCCTCATCAACAAATGGCCATAACTTTATAATTACGGCTATAAAATATTTTACCAAATGGGTAGAGGCTATGCCCTTCACCATCGTACCATGTTTTGTAATTGCCAAGTTTATTTTGAATCAAATCATTTGCAGGTATGGTGTCCCACAAGTCATTATCTCAGATAATGGCACATCCTTTAAGAATGATGAAGTATGTGAGTTATGCAGTAAATTCAAGATAAATCATCATACGGCCTCTCTTTACTACCCTCAAGCCAATGGACAAGACGAGGCAACAAAAAAACATTAAAGGCTATTCTCCTCAAAATAGTTAAGGAGAACAAACGAGATTGGTATTTAAAATTATACCCGACCTTGTGGGCCCATCAAACCACAATAATAACACCAACAGGAGAAACCCCTTTCTCGTTAGTATTTGGGGTAGAAGTATTTCTCTTGCTTGAGGTCGAAATACCCCGGTCTCGCTTCTCATTACAAGGGATTTTGGGAGAAGAAGCCTATAAAGAGGCACACCTCTCTCAACTAGAAAGCCTTGATGAGGCCAGGATGAATGTTGAACAATGACACAGAGCCTATGCTGACCGGATGTGCCGGCAATATAACAAAAAGGTCTACAAGCGAGAAATATATGAGGGAGATCTAGTTCTAAGACTAGACAACTGGATTGATAAGAAAACCGGCGAAGGAAGGAAATTTCGGCCCAAGTGGTTGGGCCCATACCGAGTCATGAAAGACTATGGAAATGGTGCGTATCTTTTGTGTACACTAGAAGGTGAGGAATTCAATGAAACTGTCAATTCCTTGCATCTTAAATGGTTTTACGCATAAGGCATCAACATCACCATTTGTATATTATATCTACCTACATTACATTAGTCACTTAATTGTTTCATTTTGTTCACTCATTTCGTAACCATTGTGGTCAAGAAACTTATTCTTAAGCAATTCATTACAAGCTTTTGAAAGTATTGGTAAAAACATTCAAAATCATATCTCTTCAAGTTTTCATAATATCATCAAATAGTTCCAAAATCTTTTCATCAAGATCGATAGACAAATATTGATGAAAACCATACCAAGGCCTACATACTTGGTTTTTCTTTCTTTCTACTAGGTGAAGTTGTTCTTACCTACGGTTTGTTCTAGAAGCTTCTTGGTGTCACATCTATCCCTCTTACATCTCTTTGAAACAAGGATATTCCAAAATCACATATCAAAAGTGTCAAAATCAAATAGAATAAAAAATACCAAACAAATAGAATATTTTATTTTACACACTTCTTTGCCCCACCAACCTTCGGTGATAAGCCCGCATCTCTTACTGGTGGTGTGAGGTTGGGAAAGGAAATAAGTGCCCTTACTCACCTATATCCTGCCTTTGGTGACAAACCCATGCTTCTTACTAGTGGCATGGGGTAGGGTGTGGGGGTCCATTCACACAAATTAACAAATCTTGGTATTTTAGAAATACAAATCAAATTATATTAAGTGAAAATAAGTGTCCAAATTCCAAAGAGATCAAATCCTCAAAACCAGATTTTGTCAACTAGGTTGCCATTTATAGATCTAAGTCTAGATAAACTAGAAAGTAATTTGCCTTCTGAGCTTGGTGATAGTTTTGAGTAGGGTAAGTGTGTAGGTATAAGTTTGGTTTCTATCACTGGTTTGTCTCTCTCATCATTTCATTAATTCAAACTCATATAATTTGTGCCCTTCCCAACTCTTGGTGTTGAGCCCTTGCATCTTACTAGTTGCGTGGAGTTAGGAGTGGGGCAAGTTCATCTCTCTTATCACTACATGGTCATCACGTTTTTCCAAAATAAGAAGAAACAACAAACATTTCCCAAAGAAGCCAAAAGTTCAGTACTACAATATGTTTTACATCATCACGTATCAGCATTACAAAAGAAAAGAAAAGTAAAACATTTTGTTCAAAGATTTGTTATCATTTGTCATCCATTGCATACATTCAAAAGCATATAAAAACAAATACTCTACAAACATCTAGTATACACATGGGAAACGAATCACAAAAATTCTAGACACAAGAAGATCTAGATCCAAAAAGATATATATATGAATCATGTTTTATGTACAATGCCATCATGCACTAGGCATGGTCAAAACGCTCAATGATCCCGAAAATACAAAAACACTCGTATAAACATCCGACCAAAAATCACTACAAAAGACACCATGATCTCTTATTCCCTGTGGGATCCCTTAGATGGTGCACGACCACGTCTAGGACTACTGCTGCGACGACACTCTAAATGAATAAAGGGCTCATGATCATGGCTAGTAGCTGTGGTCTCACTGTGAGAATGAGTCCTCATCAAGTGCTCAACGGTCCTATATCCAGCTACCTCAGCATGGAGAGAAGTCATGATCTTTGCTACCTTCTAGATAGGGGCAAACACGTCGGTATGTTTACCGGTTGCTGAAGGCTCTCCCACATCTGCAGTAAGCTCGGCCCATGTAATCTTTAAAGGGAGCAATAGAGTGTCTGCACACACCTGGTGAATCAAGTCTTGCCATCCCTCAATCATCGTAAATAAAAAAGGAGAAATAAATAAGTTAGAAAGTTGTCCAAAATAAGATAAAAAACAAACGAAACAACAAAAGGGAAATATCAAATAAACAATTCTAACTAAAATAAAGATTGAGAAAATATTAGTAACTCACTTAGATCTCCAAGCATCCAAGTGGGATCTCTAGGATCTCGCACCGCCTCGATGTTACCGCCGAGTGTGGAACCTCCCCAAATCGGAAAGAAGTGACGCCCCGATGTAGACTCATCATCTCCTCTAATGTCCCGAGAAGGAAACTCCTCTAAAATCAAGGTCACCTTCTTTGCACTCTCCTCGCCCTCTCGGCCCTCAAGATACTCTGAGTGTCATGCCACTCAGAGTCACTATCATCCCCGACCATCCCACCTATCTCGCCTCCCTCCATCTCCTCCTCTATCTCCTCTCCTATGAACTCCTCAGAGTTTGAGTCCACATCAATGGGCTCATCACTCTCTCCACTAAAAGTAGGAGTGGCTCCAATCTGAAGTAATGGTGCTTGAGGAGCACCGGCTACTCCTCGGGCACGAACCACCCACCTAGCTACAATGGGAACTCCAAGAGTGATCGTAGTCCAACCTCGGCCTCTAGGACCTCCCCTAGCCTCGCGAACAGATCTATATATTGGCCCGCTGGAGGAAGCATATCAATGAAGGGGAGGCCAAACTGCTGAGGTACTCTATCAAAAGGGTGGATCTCCAACTTCCCCGTCTTGTCTACCAATTGACCTGTGGAAGAGCAGGCAATCAATGTGTGTGTCTCCTCTCCCCATAACCCTGCCATGTCCTGATAAGGGGTGGCCTCTATGTCTGCAATAGTTAGGGAAGCCACTAGCTAGTGTGGCATCCTGAGTATGGTCATCCCCTGTGCACCTTGCTACCCCCCTGATGCCCCCAAGATCCTCTACCTATATACCTCTCCCATAAGGAATGATGCACTCATACACCCAACTCATAACTAGAGTAGGGTGACTCAGTGACTGTCCATGTAATCTAACCACCCTGTATAAATCGTGGTAAGTGGTCCCGAGAATATCTGCTCCCCAAGCGTAAATACGGCCATGGGCCTCAATCTGTGCAATGATAGGAGCCCAACTAAGATAAGAGAGTATCCCTCCCTTGTCCCCAATCAACCACGAGGCAAGGATTCCCATAATAGCCTTACGGAGCACAGGGATATCATAATCAACAATAGAACGGACCTTCACCCCCTTCTTCGAGCCCATGGAGACAACAACATCTCCCATATAGGTGGCCCACTGAACCATCTGAGATCTAGATACTGCTGTCTTAAGAGACAACCACCTCCCAAGAATTGAGACCCCTAATATACAGTAGACATCCTCAAGGGTGATAGTCCAATCACCCCTAGCACTTGGTAACCGGAAGGTATTCGATTCAGCATCCCAGTATGAGAATAAGTCACATAGTATGTGACTAGAAGGAGCAACGTGAGGAACCCGAGAGATCCGCAAGATGCCAGCCCGCTGTAAAGTGTCTCTCTCAGCCTGGGTCAATGCATCCAACACTGTTGGGAGCCAATCACACTCCCTCTCTCTACTCCATCTGATGTACTCCTCCTTCTGCATCCACCCAAAACATAGAAAAGGAGTAAGTTAGTAACATAATCCAACTAGAAAAATCATCAGGAACATATAAAAATGCCAAAATGTAAAAACAATCAAGTAATACATCTCTTTTTGCATTCTATTCGAAACCGCCACCCTGTGTAGAGTGGCGGTTTCATAACCATCACCTTCTATGGCGGTGGTCTCAGAATCGCCTCCTTATGAGGCGGTAGTCTTGTAATCGCGCCTTCATAAGGGGGTGGTCCCATGACCGCCGCTCGATAGGGTGGCGGTCTTGTCCCGAATCGCCAAACAAACTTGAAAGCCCTAAAAAGACTTAAAAATGCAAAAATACATCATTTTGGATGAAATAAAGACCTACCCTAGAGACTCATTTAAGACTAACATTTTCAAAAATAATCCCCCCAAGACAAAGATTTCAACATTTCTATATTTTGGATTTAAAAACAATAAAATGAGAAGAACTAACCTGAGACTTCGCGGGTTGATGTCCTGCTCTCAGAGGCATGATCACGATCTCACAACGGACGTTTTGAATGCACTCTCGTAAAAACGGTCACCGTGGGTCCTAGAGCTCAAAAACCACCAAATCGACACGCACAAATGAATAGTAAAACGAGTTTGTTTTATATATAGATATATAGTACTCTAATTTTGTTTTGAGTGTTCTTACACAGAGTCTTAGTGCCAACGGAGGTAAGTTCTTATCCGCGCAAATGGTAAGTCCTCATTTCATATTAATTTAGTATTTATTTTTTGATCTATTTTATCTATTTGCACTTGAGTCTTCTTTTAATCTTGCAGATAGCGATCATTTGGGTGGTGACATTTCGACACATGGGCATGTCAGGTATAACCTCTAACTCCCCATTTTGGCACCGCCATACTCGGACCCACCGTTTTATGCCTCTTCATGGTTAAAATGCCTCTCTCGAGTGGGCAATATGTACATACCCAAAAATCTAGTTATTGTCTACTAGAAAGAGGTTACAGAAGCCCCAATGATGATTCAGGTCTCTTCGCAAGGTGTTCAGAATCTAGAAAAGCTCGCCAAGTATATGTTTGCATCCCAAATGCTCTATCCAAGCTCCGTGTGCTTTGTTCTATCCTCTGCCCCCTTTTTCTTTGCATTTTGGTCTTAAGTGATAGGACCGCCGCCCAGCCTGCTGGCGGGGTGGCGGTCCTATAACCACCACCCTACCCAGGGTGGCGGTCCTGTGCACGTTTTCTAGAATGTTCCGACGATCACGTCAAATGTAAAAATTCAACTTTCACCCGCATTCTTCAACCACTTTGGCTTGCATTTATGTTTTGGCCACCTGGTAAATAGTGTTTTCCCTTTGTTTATAGTAAAGGAGATCAATTCCAAGTTACCCTCTGGTAAATCCAAATGCTATAAATAGCCATCTTGTTTTCAAACAAATGGCCCCTCTCCTTCTGTGTTTGATTATTTAGTTTGTTTGAAATTCTTGCATGAGTTTCAATAGTTTCATATTTTGCATGAATTATCAGCCTCTCATTTCTGTTTTAGAGATCATTTGATCTTCTTGCTTTCATCTTACTTCATTATTGTCCCATACAATCAGTTTAGCATAAGGTAGTTTCATTTTTAGATTAGAATCCATCTTAGAGTTGTAGGTTTTGTTTGTCACAAGAGATAGATCCTGAATTCTTGGCATATTTACGTTGTATCCCCGTAATAAATGCTGCTAGGAATTACATAGTCAAGCTCTGTTCACTTGCACTATCCCTCTCTTACTTGCATTGTATTCGGTTTATATCCAAACCTTCCATTGTTTTGGTATCTTCTTCTGACACTATCACATACACACTTTTCTGGATTCACAAGAACACGAAGGAATGAGCAGATCACATTAAGGGGACAAGTCACAACACAATTAGATTTACCATTGTTTTGTAAACTCCAGGTTTGAGCTATCAAATTTCTAGTTACAATATATAAAATAGAGTAGTAAATTATTTCATTTCAGTTAAAGCTCGCTTTCAATATTGCCAGGGAAGCTGTGGGGAATGATAGTTTATGAGAAACTATGATTCATTCCTCACTTTTGAGGTAGGATTGGAAGTCTTTCGATTAAACTAGTTAGTTATTTAAATATTTAGGATAAATTCACAACTGCACAGGTAAATAGCTATACCGAGCTACCTTGCTTGTTTTGATTATGTTATTAGATTAATTGTCTATTTTCTGAATATATTAGAATAGTTGCTCTTTTAATTTTGTTAAAATACTTCATCGAAAATATAAAAATAAAATAATATATGCATAGTGTAGATACATCTTTCATAATTAGTTTATTCATTTAGTTAAAGTTGAATCATCTTTACATGACAAGCACGAGACCTAGAGAGCCCAGGGATTACATTTTCGAACCGGTGGTACCTCAACCAAATCTCTCCACAACACTAGTTGATATAGATCAAGACCTTAGGATTCAGGTTTTTCAAATGACAATAAACCTACAAGCAATTAGTGAACAATTGAGAGAATTGAATATTGAAGACGACAAGGCATACACATTCTGGTCAAATCAACCCAACTACAGACTGCCTTGATAGGATATCCACATGACCATACAAGAACTCAAAAAAGAACAAATGTTTTGTTGCGATCCTTTAGTTCCACAACCCAACGCAGGAGACCTCCTCATCGACATAGATACTGGCTTACGTATTCAAGTTGCCAGAACACCCGTAAGGTATTATGAGAAAATCATACAACTTCTAGTTCTAAACATAGAAGTTGAAAAAGCTTACGACTATTAGATAGTCGAAAGAAGAGATTGACTCCTCATATGACCATAGGAGGTCCGCCACAACCATGAACTTACGGTTGTGATCCACAGGTCCCACAACCCAATGGGCCTACTGATCAATCATACATTGATGTTGGTTTATGCACACTAATATTCAGATCCTCACCACTTCCGAGACATTATTACACAATTATCCATATTAAACATAGTAGCCAATCAGGCTAGGGATTTCTGGACTAGACCAGAGAATCGTCCATAAAGCTCCGGAGGATCCACTACACCTCTCATCACCATTTTCCATGATCTTGTCTGGAAATATACACGAAACACCTATAGGTCATTTTCCATGTATCCAATGAGCCAATAAATAGGATCTCGACAGAGCTCGACATTGATTGGAGCCTCCAAGCAACTTGTTAGTGCAAAATCACAGCACCCCTGGATGTTGATCAGATTTCTAGGTTGATCATACTAACATCCAGTGTGATTGCATAACATTGAATCCTTTCTCCAAGTGTGGGACTTGAAGAGTGAGAAAGGAATCTCCAGAGAAGGCTGGTTCCTATTCCTCTGTTCAGATGCACACGAAATATACAGAGGGTTTTCTTTTTTAAAACCTAATCTAATCTGCCAAGGAGACAAGGTAAGAAAATGCGTAAAAATAAATCTAAACTAATGGAGGTGATGCACCGAGGAATGAAGAACACTTATTTTGCCAATAAACACAGACCACTTGAATGTGATACAAGATCATGCACAAATGACAGAAACTGCAGTAAAAGACCAGGAGGATGCAAAATGAACACAGAGAGGGTTGAGAATCATCCACAGACATGTATTACTTGCTCCAAAGATTGATACAATACACTGCAGAATGCTAAGAGGCAGAATAGTATTACAGTTCAAATGAGAGGTTCGAACTCCACAAATTCGCCTGAGGAAAAAAGGGAGAGGCAAAACAGAAAAAATGTTCCACACTGAAAAGAAGCTCCTCTTTACAATATATAGAAAGAAAATGAGAGAGGAAAGAGAGGAGGGAAAGCCAAATCTACCCCAACCATCTCTAGGTTGCATTCAATTCGTCCATCATGGCAGAAGCGGCGGATCCTGGCAAAACGGCGGGCTGCCTAAATGTGTTGAAGCGAATTGTCTCGCCTGCATTAAAGTTGTTTGTTGAAGCATTACTTCTGCTTGTTATTTCGTGCCAGAGGTGTTTCTCAATTTTCTCCCTCTAGACTACACCAAAATTCGAGAATAACCCCAGAATCATGTAGAGAATTTCATGAGCTTTCCGTTGATATAAAGAACGTGCAAATCCGAGCTTTGGATCGAAAGATATGTCGATCTGAAGATTTAGGCACGTAACAGGCGAAAATGGATTTTGAAATATTTTCCCACGCATTGCCACCTGGACGCCACGTGGCATGCTCTGATTCACTGAATAATTCTCTCTTCTCTACTTTTCGGCGGGCTTTGCTTTGAAATTTCTGTGGGCCCTAGCTGGGACACGTGGCACTATCCCATAGGTTCGGATCGGTGCTCGAAAACTCACCCTTTGACTTTTTTGACCTTTCTCCTTGTGACACGTGGCGTGATTTTATTGGTTCTCGGCCCGCCGGCTCTTTCGTGCCCTTCGCGTCTATTTGGCCCAGATGGCACAAAGGCTCTTGTGTTGATTTCGGGTGAACTGCCGGTTCATGTCCATTTGTCCCAAATGTCCTGGGCTTTGTTTTGATCGCTTAGCCCTTTTTCACCCGGTTTGGTCGGTTCACGCCTTTTGGCCTCGCTTGTCCCAATTGTTTTTGATCGCCCGTGCTCATTTCGCCGACTCGGCCGGTTCGCGCCTTTTTGGCCCAAACGTCCTGAGCAACACTTAGCCAATGTTTCTTCCTCCTTCTACGGATCGGCTTTTCGCGCCCGCCGCGTATTTCTCGCCCGATTGTCCCAAATGCAATTTGGGCCGCCCTGAGGCTTTTCGGCCGATCCGTGCCTTCGACGTCCCAAATGTCCTGGGCTTGCTCCCTTGAGCAGGACTTAGCCAATTTTTACACTTTTTCCTGGATCAACCTATTTGCCTTTCTGCAACTTTTTCACATTTTCTCAGAGCTTGCTCCCTCCTTCTTCGGCCTGGGGAGTTAGAAAATTTCCTGAAGGGACCCTAGAAACCTGATTTTTGCTCTGAATCAATCAATTTTCTTGGGATTTGGATATTCTGATGCATGTTATCAAAATTACCCTGGGGGGTGAATTTTGGATAACAATTTGGCGACTCAGCGGGATCATCTGCCTGCTAGATGAAAAGACCAGTTGCCTGAAGCAATCCATTGGGCATGGAGTCATCAAATATTCTGTTAGAATCCAAACTGACTCAGAATGTGCGAGGAGGAAGATGGAATGTGACCTGATGAAAGCAAAGACATGCTAAACATCTCCATGGACAGCAAGCTGTGCCAAGGCACTTAGGGAAAACAAAACTAACCTACAGCAAAACAATGTGCACAAGCACTTGGAGGAAAGAAAATCTAATCTAGTATTTACAGATGTAGTGAACCTCCCTCTAGAAGCAACGCTTGAGATAGATTCCATTTACTGGAATCTGCAGTTCTTCACCATCCAATGAAGCCAATTGGAAAGCATTGTTGTTCTTGCACTTTGTGACCATGTATGGGCCACTCCAAATGGCATCAAATTTTGAATGCCTTCCTGGTTTTGCTCTGTCCACATCCCATTTCAATACTAGATCTCCTACTTGAAAAGATCTATCTTTGGCCTTCCTATCAAAGGTCTTCTTGATCAAAGCCTGATCCTTTTCCATTGCTTGGAATGCCTGATCTCTGATTTCTTGCAGCTCCATCAATTCTGCATATCTCACCTCCATGGGCCCAAACTCTAGCAACTCCAGCTGTTTCATGAGTTCCAACGTTGGCAACTCAAGTGACATGGGCAAGATTGCCTCTCTTCCGTAGACAAGCCTAAATGGAGAGTTACCTGTGGATCTTTTGGGAGTTATCCTATCAGCCCATAAGGCTGATTTCAGTTTGGTATGCCAAGCTCTCTGAGTCTCATCAAGAGTCCTCCTAATGATCTTCAACAAGTTCTTGTTTGTAGACTCGGCCTGGCCATTACCTTGAGGGTAATAGTTTGATGAAGTGCTCAAGTAAATCCCGTTCTTGACAGCCCACTCAGTCACTTTAGATCCAATGAATGCCAATGCATTATCAGAGACTATTGTAGCAGGTACACCAAATCTAGTAGTTATTCCTCGTAAAAGTCCAAGATGCTAGACTCATTCGCCTCTTTGACTGCTACTCAAGCACGTTTCGTCCATCTGGTGAAGTAGTCTGTGGCTGTCAAAATCCATTTGTGCCCTTGGCTCGAATTGGGATTGATGACTCCAATGAAGTCCAAACCCCATTGCATGAATGGCTGGTCAACTGAGATTGGATGTAATGGGAGGGCTGCAAGTCTCTCTTTTCCTGTGAAGAATGCACAATTCTTACACCTCTTGATCCATGCATAGCAATCACTGAATATTTTAGGCCAATAATAACCAGCCTTTATGATTTTCAGAGCTGTCACTCTTGGTGCAAAATGGCCACCAGCTGGTTCATCATGAAACTCTTTTAATACCCTTTGGATCTGACCTGTGTTAATGCATCTCAGCAGCACTCCATTCACGTCCTTCTTGAACAAAACTCCATCAATGATGGTATATGGAATAGCCTGCAACCTGAAGTGTCTTCTTTTTGCTTTGCTCATTTCTAGAGGGCACATGCCCGTCTGTAGGAAATGTATCATATTCTGAGTCCAACAGGGAGTGGACACATCATCATTTTCCTGTTTTTGATCATCTTGTAATAGCAGGACAACGTCTTCTTCATCTTCTGGGTTGTCTGGTTGTTTGGAAGCGAGCTGCTCACACAAACCTTTGCCTCTTACCAGCTTGGTGATTTTGATCTCAATGTCATACTCCATGACACGGGTGATCCATCCTACCCTTTTCTCATTCAAATCCTTGTTGAGGAGGAAGTCCTTAACCCCAGCATGTGAGACCAGCAACTGGACCTTGTTGTTTGAGACTAAATGCTTGAATTTCTTCAAGCTCCTGATTACTGCAAGCACATGTTTTTCAATAAAAGAGTACCTCAACTCGCAGTCATTTAGGCTTTGGCTGAAGAAGGCAATCGGCTGTTCATCATTATCTTTGTTCTGTTGTACCAGAATGGCAGAAATAGTGTCATCACCTCCAAATGCATAGAGGATGAAATCCTTGGAAAAGTCTAGGTTGATGAGAGTGGGTGCCTGGGAGATGGATTCTTTGATTGCTTCAAAGCTCTCCTTGCCTTCTGCCATCCATTTGAAAGCCATGCTTTTTCTTAACATTTTGGTGATGGGCTTGACAAGGGCTGCAAAATTTGGGACAAACCTCCGAACAAAGTTTATCCTTCCCAGGAAACTTTGAAGAGCCTTCTTGTGACTTGGCAATGGTAGAGCCCTTATGGCTTCAACCCTCTCTGGATCAATTGCTAATCCTTCCTTGGAGACAATATGGCCAAGGAGTTTCCCTTCATGTGCAAGAAAGATGCACTTCTTAGGATTCAAAGACACTCCAAACTCTCTACACCTCTGAAACACTTGCCTGAGGTGAAAGAGGTGGTCTGCAGCATTCTTTGAGAAGACAGTGATATCATCTAGGTATATCAGCACTATCTTATTGATTAAGCCTTTGAATGCCATATCCATAGCTCGCTGGAATGTTGCTCCGGCGTTCGACAGTCCAAATGGCATCTTCTTGTAAGCATACGTGCCCCATTTAGTTGTGAAGGCTGTCTTGAACTGGTCTTCCTCCTTCACCATAATTTGATTGAAGCCTGAGTATCCATCAAGTAGTGAAAATCTTTCTGAACCAGCTACGACCTGCAATATTTGCTCCATGGAAGGGAGTGGATAATGGTCCTTAAGAGATGCCCTATTGAGGTCTCGGAAGTCCACACACAACCTGATTTCTCCGCTCTTCTTCCTGACCGGAACCAAGTTCGCAACCCAGCTTGAGTGCTTGATAGGGAATATAATTGCTGACTCAATCAGCTTGTCCAGTTCTTTCCTCATGAGAGGCTCCATGTGTGGATTGACTGGTCTTTGTTTCTGCCTGACAGGCTTAGTATTTGGATCCAACTCGATGGTATGCTGAGCTAAGTTGGGATTGAAACCTTTCAAGTCTTCATAGCTCCAAGCAAACACGTCAGGGAATTCTTGACAAAGTTGTATGAATTCATACCTTTCTTGCTCAGTTGTCATTTTTCCAATTTGCAATGGCTTGTTCTCTTCTACCAAGATGGATACCGAATCTTCCCTCTTGACCTGAATGTTTGCTTTCTCCTTTCTAAACTGATCATTGGGGTTAAAAATGGACTCCAAGGTGATAAGTCCCTTGGGCAGCTTTTGTCTTAGCTTCAAATTTGTATCACCTGGTCACCATATTGCTGTTCCAACTTCTCTTGATTCTTAGCTGAGAACTCAGCTTCTTCTTGCAAGAAGTGGATGATTTGCTGGTCATTCTCAAATACTTGCCAACTGACATCGTTATCCGGCACTGAAGGCCTCACAATCACGTGGATGTTTGGCTGTACCTTGTCTTGTTGAATGTTTTCTACAATGTCAAAGGCTGCCCCTACTGCTGCAAGCCTGTCAGCAGCTTGATTCTCTTTCCTAGGAATGGCCTTGATGCCGAAACCCTCAAAATCTTCCATGAGGTCCCACACCCTGTTCTTGTAGCATCTGAGTAGATCATTTTTGGCAGCATGTTGTCCCTTGACCTGATTTACAATCAATTCACTGTCCCCAAAAACTTGCAAGTTCTTTATTTATTTTTTGATTGCCCAATGCATCCCCTGCACCAAGGCTTCATATTCAGCAGTGTTATTGGAGCATGCAAATTGAAACCTAAAAGCTGAATAATACTTTACTCCTTGAGGTGAAATAAGCACGGCTCCACCTCCTGCACCTTGTCTACTCCTTGATCCATCAAAAAGCAGCTGCCATACCTCATTGTCATCCTTGTGGTTTGGCTTGGTGATGCTAGGAATAGGTTGACTTTCTTCGTGTATACAATAGACTCCTAGCTCAGATTCTTCTATTCCTTGATAAGGATCAAAAGCATGCACCTTGCTTGCCCATTCATCAAGAGTCAAATCGGGATACTTCCAACCTTAGTGTCACTTCATCGCTGCTAGGGTGATCTTCTTGATCAAATGCCGAGCAATTGGCATTAATCGACTTGGAGTATAGGGCTCAATGTGGAAGTTTGCAATAGGTTCTCGATCTAATTGTGGCCTTAGTTCCATACCTTGTCTCAATAGCATGTGAGACCAATCAGCGGACAAATATCCCCCAATCTTGGGCTGTGAAGTCCTGACAAGCATAGGGCAAAGAGTGGTGGAAGGTCTATGATCGATACATCTTGTAAGACAACAACATTTGGACATGCATGCAAGGTAAGACTCAAATTTCTAATCACTCCAATCGCTGCTATTGCTGTCCCATCCAAATGCACTACTCCCTTAGATGTTATTTCATATTGGAGCCCTAACTGATCAGCTATCTGTTTAGGCATTACTGAGCTACTTGCCCCGGAGTCTATCATGCAATTATGCACTAGCTGATTTCCAATGATTAACGAAACATAAAAAGGGGGGGGCTTCAACATTTTACCTTGTTGTGCTCCATGATTTCCTTCAGGCTGGGCAGCATTTGTAAGCACTTTGTCTTGCCTCTGAACCTGCTGATTCGAAGTTGGCCAGTCCTTCATAGCAGCTTGCAGCAGATCTCTTTGGCCTGGGATGGATAGGGATTCCCACATAGATATATTGACGTTTGTCTTCTTCATCTGATCAATGATACTGAATGGTGATGAAGGATCTCTCTGCTGTCCTTTGGTTTGCACATTTATTCCTTGTATGTGGGCAGCAACAGCTGGCATTTGAGTTGGCCTAGGGGCTGTTCTTGGCTGCCCTTGTGCATTTGAAACTGGGTTTTGCTTGCCAATCATTTGTGGAGCTGTGGAAGGTTGTGGATTGGCTGGGGCTAATGGCTGTTCTTCACCCAAATTTCTCCTTTTTGACCTTGTGTTGGCTGCAACACCTTGAGAGACTGCCTGATTCATACCACAGAAATCCTCTGCCTGCCAATTTACCAATGTGGTGTCATTTGGGGCAGATTGCTGCTGGAATGTTTCTTGTTGTTGGCCGTTTTCTTGATTGCTTTCACCCTCCACACCAGTAGTTGTTACCATTAAAGCTTGAGTTAAAGCACCATTGTAGCACATGGATTGGTTATGGGGTTCATTACATGGAAAACACCAATCATACTCCTGGGCAATGTTGTTTTGTGCTGGTACTAATGCCTTAGAGGCAGATATGGCATTTGGATTATAGGGCTGGAAAGGTCTATTGACAGGAGGCCTTGTTTGATTCATATTTGTGGCTGGATTAGGTGGTCTTTGAGGCTGGTATGGCTGCCTATTAGGTTGAGCTTGAGGCTGATACGAAGGTCTAAAACCTTGAGCTTGCTGTCTCTTGAGTGTGACCAGCTCATTACCTAAATTTTGCAGTTGCTTCATGACTTCTTCAAGCTCATTTGGGGCACTGGAGATGAAGTGGAAGCTTCATTTGAACTCGATTTCTAGGAGTGGGAGAAGGAGCTAAGACAGTTCCCGACTAGTACTTGGGCTCTCTAAACTTGGATATAATGGCATTGGAGGCCAGGAGCTAGCTTGCCACCTTGAATCGACAATTTTCAGCTCTAATGGCAATACTATAAGCAAAGCAGGATAGTTGTGCTCCCATAGATTGAACCAACATAGAAATATCGAATTTAAAGCTTTAAGGTAATATAGAAAAGCACCTTCTTCATTGCATTCGATCAAGCATTTGGAATTCTATCCCAAGATCTTTGAAATCTGAAGTTGAAGTCAGTTAGCTGCTCATTGGAAGCTCTCTTGATGGTTGTCAGCTGCTCCAAAAGAGACAAGTTGTCTCCCTTCTCTCCAAATTGATTATGAAGTGCAATACACAGCTGATTCCAGTTCGTGATAGAAGCAGCTTCAAGGCTCCTAAACCATTGCAATGCCTTCCCTTTGAATGAAGACGCCAGCAATTTGACAGCTACTTGCATCTCGTTAATCTCATGGATTGCACAAATGTTAGCAATGTCCTTGACATGATCACCAGGAGTGGTCTGATTTTCTCCAGTAAAGTATGGAATGTTCTTCAGAGCTGCAACTGGGATTGGATTTGTGCATTGAGAGCAAGTGGGCTACTGCCTGTGAAGTTGACATAGGGGTTTACTGGTTGCGCCATTCTGATTGGTCTTAAAACCCTTGTATATTGAAAGAAAGGCCTGTCAGGTGGAGGAGTTGAGAGAGTTCTGTTTGGTGGAGATGGAGACCTTTGAATCCTTCTTCCTCTTTGCCTTCTTCTTGGAGATAATTGCAGGTATTCAAACAGCACCTCCTCTTCTCCAACTCTTGACCTTGTGATTCTTCTCATAAGCTTTTAGGCCTGTACTGCTGAAACCAGTTGATTCTTCCCCTTGGAGTCGCCAGATATGCAAATAATAGCTCTTTTTAAGCAAGAAAATTGTAGCAGATGCATATCAACTTTGCTACAATAAAAAATGAGACCTCTAGGTCCCACCGGGCGTGCCAAAACTGTTAGTGCAAAATCACAGCACCCCTGGATGTTGATCAGATTTCTAGGTTGATCATACTAACATCCAGTGTGATTGCATAACATTGAATCCTTTCTCCAAGTGTGGGACTTGAAGAGTGAGAAAGGAATCTCCAGAGAAGGCTGGTTCCTATTCCTCTGTTCAGATGCACACGAAATATACAGAGGGTTTTCTTTTTTTAAAACCTAATCTAATCTGCCAAGGAGACAAGGTAAGAAAATGTGTAAAAATAAATCTAAACTAATGGAGGTGATGCACCGAGGAATGAAGAACACTTATTTTGCCAATAAACACAGACCACTTGAATGTGATACAAGATCATGCACAAATGACAGAAACTGCAGTAAAAGACCAGGAGGATGCAAAATGAACACAGAGAGGGTTGAGAATCATCCACAGACATGTATTACTTGCTCCAAAGATTGATACAATACACTGCAGAATGCTAAGAGGCAGAATAGTATTACAGTTCAAATGAGAGGTTCGAACTCCACAAATTCACCTGAGGAAAAAAGGGAGAGGCAAAACAGAAAAAATGTTCCACACTGAAAAGAAGCTCCTCTTTACAATATATAGAAAGAAAATGAGAGAGGAAAGAGAGGAGGGAAAGCCAAATCTACCCCAACCATCTCTAGGTTGCATTCAATTCATCCATCATGGCAGAAGCGGTGGATCCTGGCAAAACGGCGGGCTGCCTAACAGAAGCGGCGAACTGTCTGCTGCATTAAAGTTGTTTGTTGAAGCATTACTTCTGCTTGTTATTTCGTGCCAGAGGTGTTTCTCAATTTTCTCCCTCCAGACTGCACCAAAATTTGAGAATAACCCCAGAATCATGTAGAGAATTTCATGAGCTTTCCGTTGATATAAAGAACGTGCAAATCCGAGCTCTGGATCGAAAGATATGTCGATCTGAAGATTTAGGGCACGGAACAGGCGAAAACGGATTTTGAAATATTTTCCCGCGCATTGCCACCTGGACGCCACGTGGCATGCTCTGATTCGCTGAATAATTCTCTCTTCTCTACTTTTCGGCGGGCTTTGCTTTGAAATTTCTGTGGGCCCTAGCTGGGACACGTGGCACTATCCCATAGGTTCGGATCGGTGCTCGAAAACTCACCCTTTGACTTTTTTGACCTTTCTCCTTGTGACACGTGGCATGATTTTATTGGTTCTCGGCCCTGCCGGCTCTTTCGCGCCCTTCGCGTCTATTTGGCCCAGATGGCACAAGTGCTCTTCTGCAATTTCAAAGCGAATCGGCGGTTGGCGGTTCGCGTCCATTTGTCCCAAATGTCCCAGTTTGTTTCGGACTGCTTGGCCCTTTTTCGCCCGGTTCGGCCGGTTCGCGCCTTTTTGGCCTGCTTGTCCCAATCGTTTTTGACTGCCTGTGCTCATTTCGGCCGACTCGGCCGGTTCGGGCCTTTTTGGCCCAAACGTCCTGAGCAACACTTAGCCAATTTTTCTTCCTCCTTCGGCCGGATCGGCTTTTCGCGCCCGCCGCGTACTTCTGGCCCGATTGTCCCAAATGCAATTTGGGCCGCCTGGAGGCTTTTCGGCCGATCCGTGCCTTGACGTCCCAAATGTCCCAGTTGCTCCCTTGAGCAGGACTTAGCCAATTTTTACACTTTTTCCTGGATCAACCTATTTGCCTTTCTGCAACTTTTTCACATTTTCTCAGAGCTTGCTCCCTCCTTCTTCGGCCTGGGGAGTTAGAAAATTTCCTGAAGGGACCCTAGAAACCTGATTTTTGCTCTGAATCAATCAATTTTCTTGGGATTTGGATATTCTGATGCATGTTATCAAAATTACCCTGGGGGGGTGAATTTTGGATAACACAACTATTATATCCAAATGATCCATTACACCAATTCAGGTTAGGAGAGCCTTCTTTGCCTTAGATTCGTAGATTCCATTATTGCGTGTTGAGGATATAAGATTTCCCAACTAGTTTGTCTATATCCACATATATTCCATTCTCACCGGTTGTCTCGGCACGACCTCGAGAGGTCGGGTATAAAGAAGAGTTTCTTGTAGATTCTCATGCTCGCATGTCACTTTTCTATTGTACAAAAACCGACATCGTTATCTTTGTGCGTGATTGATTTTATTTAAGTCACAAGAATTAGATCTAACCTTTGATATAAAGGTGATCTAATGGTTGTAAATGCATAGCTAAAGTTCCCTAAGTTTGTATATGTTTATATTTGCTAGAAAGCTAGGGTTAGAAGTGATATTTAGAAGAATTATAAGAAGAAATTCTTGGATAGAGAAAAAGAGAAGCTTGTGAGGAAGAAAGTATTGTACATCCGGGAGAGGTGTGGAAAGTTGTAGATCTTCATTGTATATCCTTTGTGAAGCTTTGAATAATAAATTGGCTATTTCTTGGTGGATGTAGCCCACACTGGGTGAACCACATTATATCTTGTGTATTGTTTCTTTTGGTTTATTTTTGTATTTATTGCTTGTATGCTTAGATCTAAAATATATCTGTAAAATTGGTATCAGATCTTTTTTTTTGAGTGTTTTGTGTGTTGACATATTTACTCACATATGGATTTCTGATTGAGTGTGAGCTACAACAATGGCAAAAGATGGAAAATACAGAGTTGAGAAATTTGATGGCCATAATTATCAATTATGGAAGATGTAGGTGGAAGATTATCTGTATCAAAAAGATCTATACTTACCGTTGGATGAGAAGGAAATACCTACAAAGATGATTGATGAAGAATGGAAAATTCTTGATATAAAGGCTCTAGGATCTATAAGATTGAGCCTAAAAACATCTGTGGCTTCAAATATTACCAAAGTAGCAACCATGATAGAGTTGATGAAATCTTTAGCTAATTTATATGAAAAACCTAGTGCTTTAAATAAAGTTTATTTGATGAAGAAATTATTTAATTCAAAGATGCAAGAAGGTGAATCTGCATCAAGTCATTTAAATGATTTACGTTCTATTGTAAATCAATTAATATTATGTTTGATGATGAAGTGAAATCACTTTTATTCTTATGATCTTTTCTAGATAGTTGAAATAACTTGGTAATGACTATTATTAATATAATGTTGCTACTAATATTTTAAATTTTGATGACATGGTTAGTATAATCCCAAATGAAGAAATACGTAGGAAAAGCACATGAGAATTATCATCCGGTAATGCTTTGAATGTATAAATTAGTGGAAGGAAGAAGGAGAAATCCAAGAACAAGAATAATGGGAAATCAAAGTCTAAGAATGGCAGATCTAAATCCAGAGGTAAAGGAATAACTTGTTGGAATTGTGGAAAGAAAAGACATGCAAAGAAGGATTTTGGTTTAAGAAAAACAAAGAGAATGTATCCAGAGAAAGGTAAAGAGGAAAATGTTGCATCTTCTGAGGTAATACAAGATGCCCTTATTCTCTCCTTGGATAATAAAATTGAATCATGGGTTTTAGATTCAAGAGCCTCTTTCCATACTACTCCTAATACAGGTTATTTTAGAAATTATGTCCAGTGTAATTTTGGGCATGTTTATTTAGGAGATGATGAACCATGCAATATTATTGGTAAATGAGAAGTTCATCTAAAATTTCAGAATGGAAATACATGGATATTGAAAGATGCGAGGCATATGTCAAGCCTCATGAGAAATTTTATTTCTGCAAGACAACTAGGTGAATCTAGTTACATGGTTACATTCACAAGCGACTCTTGGAAAGTTACCAAGGGATCTCTTGTTGTAGAAAGAGGAAATAATGTAGGAACATTATATTTGTCTACCTGTATTACTGATTTCTTTTCTATTTTATCTACTTTAGATTCAGATGTAAGCATGTGGCATAATCAGCTAGGCCATATGAGTCAAAAAGGAATGCAAATCTTAAAGGCTAAGGGTAAGTTATCATATTTGAAAGATGTAGATCTTGGTTTCTATAAGCATTGTATATTTAGAAAGAAAAAGAGAGTGAGATTTCTCAAAGTTGGGGCAAAAAGGGTGAAAATTGGAGCTTGTGCACTTAGATGTGTGGGGACTAGCCCAAGTAGCTTCTCATGGAGGATCCCAATATTATGTGACTTTCATTGATGATGCCACAAGAAAGGTATGGGTTTATTGTATTAAATGTAAATATGATGTTTTTGAGACTTTTAAAAGATGGAAATCCCTTATGGAAAATGAATCAAATTCAAATTTAAAATTCCTTAGATCTAAAAATGGTGGTGAGTACTGCAGCAAGGATTTCAATGATTATTGTTTAGTGAATGGAATACACAGAGAAAGAACAGTTCCTAGAACACCACAGGAGAATGGTGTTGCTGAAAGAATGAACATGAAAATCATGGAACATGTAAGAAGCATGAGGATACATGCTGGATTACCCTTGTAGTTTTGGACGAAGTAGTAGACACGATAATTTATTTAGTTAGCCGTGGCCATTCAAGTGCACTAGATGGTGGAATACAAAAGAAGCTTGGACTGGAAAAGAGGTAGATCTTTATTTTCTTAGAG
The DNA here is from genome assembly GCA_018340775.1 of Taxus wallichiana var. yunnanensis. Lineage (NCBI taxonomy): Eukaryota > Viridiplantae > Streptophyta > Pinopsida > Cupressales > Taxaceae > Taxus > Taxus wallichiana. The sequence goes on from CM031239.1 coordinate 194,848,462, forward strand.
TATTTGGTTCAGAATATTTTGTGCATGTTGATAAAGAAAATAAAAAGAAGTTAGATGTTAAATCCAAGAGATGTACTTTTATTGGTTATGGCTTTGGTGATTTCGGATTCCATTTTTGGGATTTAGAAGATTCTAAGATTGTTAGGATTCATGACATTGAATGGAATGAAAAGAGAATGTACTGAGGATCAAGTTTTGGTACCCAAAGACGAACCGTTAGAAATTTTGTGGAAGAAAAATCATTCTCAGATTTAGAAAAAGGCATCTACATGTATGGTGTCGATTGAACATAATCAACATCGGTCGCCAGGACCGACATCGGCTACAGAAGAGCACAAATGGAATTAGTTATCCGAACTAGCATCAGCAAGAGGTGACCGACGTCGAGTCACTATTAGAGGTGGATACAAATGTATAGGACATACAAATTGAGCCTCCGGCACCCAGATCTTAGTTAGAAGGTCACAAAGGGTAAGTAGACCTCCAAAAATATTTACACCTTCCTTATCTTATTTATTATTAACTGATAGTGGTGAACTAGAAAGTTTTGAAGAAGCAATGCATGATGAAACCCACAAGAAGTGGGAGCATGACATAGATGAGGAGATGGAATCCTTGGAACAAAACCAGACATGGGATTTGGTTAAGTTGTCAATAGGTAAAAAAACATTGTAAAAATATGGGTTTACATGATCAAGGAAGAATAGGGTGGACATAAAAGATACAAGGCAAGGCTTGTGGTAAAAGGATTTACACAGAAATCAAGTATTGATTTTGGTGAGATATTTTCTCTTGTAGTAAAAATGACTTCCATATGTACTATATTAAGTTTATTTGTAGTAGAAAATTTACATTTAGAGTAACTTGATATCAAGATGACTTTCCTTCATGGTGATTTGGAGGAAGAGATTTATACATGTAGTAGTCATTTGGTTATGAAGTCAAGGGTAAGGAGAAACTTGTGTGCATGTTGAAAAAGATCTTGTATGGGCTCAAACAAGCCCCAAGGTAATGGTTTATGAGGTTTGATAGTTTCATGCATGAGCATGGTTATATGAGATGTGACTCTGACCATTGTGTTTATTTCAAGAATCTTGAAAATGGAAGCTTTATTATTTTGTTACTGTATGTGGATGATATGCTTATTGTAAGATCTAGTATGCAAGACATTAGCAAGCTTAAAGAAAATTTAGCTCATAAATTTGTAATGAATGATTTGGGAACTACAAAGAAAATTCTTGGCATGTAAATTCAAAGAGAAAAAAAGAACATGAAGTTGTGTTTGTCTCAAGAACATTATATCAATAAGGTGTTGGAAAGTTTTAATATACAAAATTTAAAACCTATAAGTACACCTATGGCTAGACACTTTAAATTGAGAAAAGATCAACATCCTACATCACATGAGGAGGTCGAGTACATGGCATGAGTTCCATATGCTTAAATAATTGGAATTCTTATATATGTTATGGTTTGTGCTAGAACAAACATTGCACATGCAATGGGAGTTGTGAGTAGATTTATAGCCAATCTAGGTAAATAACATTAGAAAATAGTCCAATGGATTATCATGAATTTGAGAGGGACATCCAACATGCAGTTATGTTATGGAGGGTTATATACTTCTTTATGCGGCTATGTTGATTTAGATATGGATGGAGATTTGGATGGTAGGAGAAGCACCACTGTATATGTATTCACAGTAGGTGGGACGAAAGTTAGCTAGATTTATAGGTTACAGAAGGTTGTGTCCTTGTCTACTACAGAGGTCAAATATGTTGCATCTACAGAGGCTAGCAACAAGATGACATGGATGATCGGGTTCATGGAAGAGATGGGAAAGGAGCAAGAGGATTGCAGATTATACGGTGATATTCAAAGCGTGATTCATCCGAAAAGAACTTAGCATTTCATTCAAGAATGAAACACATTTAGTTGAGATATCACTTCATACGACAAGTGTTGGAGGATGGGTAGCTGAAACTGGAGAAAAATCATATAAATAAGAACCCTGTAGATGTGCTAACAAAGTTGTTGGTAAAGGATATGTTGGAGCTACACTCCAATTCTGTTGGTATTTGAGTTTGAGACTTGAAGAGGAAGAAACATGCCAAGGAAAGGATCCAAGAATGGAGTTTTATGATACAATACAACAATTTATCTCCAAGTGGGAGATTTTTGAGTTGTGGAGTTCAATTTCTTCACAAATAACATGCTTTACTAACTTGCTGGAATACACAATAATTGGCATCGGTTGGGTAACTGTCATCATCACCACCTAGGGATTGGTATTGGTCAAGCAAGTAGGAACCGGTATTGGTTAGGGTAACCAACATTAGTTACTTGTGCGTGATTGCTTTTATTTAAGTCATGGGAATTAGATCTAACCTTTGATATAAAGGTGATCTAATGGTTGTAATTGCATAGCTAAAGTGCCCTAAGTTTGTATATGCTTATATAAGCTAGAAAGCTAGGGTTAGAAGTAAGAATTAGAAGAATTGTAAGAAGGAATTCTTGGAGAGAGAAAAAGAGAAGCTTGTGAGGAAGAAAGTATTGTACATCCGGGAGAGGTGTGGAAGATTACAGATCTTCATTGTATATCCTTTGTGAATCTTTGAATAATAGATTAACTATTTCTTGGTGGACGTAGCCCACACTGGGTGAACCGCGTTATATCTTGTGTATTGTTTGTTCTAGTTTATTTTCATATTTATTCTTTGTATGCTTAGATCTATATATATATCCGTACTGGTGGTGTGTTTAACCCTAACACTCTGTATTGTCTAGGTTTTTTGGGTGAAATCCAATGCCTTTGGCTGAAGTAGTGTAGAGAGACACACCCACTTTAACCCCTAAGTCTGTAAGTGCTTCCAAAATGCTAAGGACATCATGTCCTGTAAAATTCGTTGTATATGGGGTTTGTAGATTGGTTTAAACCCACTCGATGTAGAAAATTAAACTTCGGTGTAGAATCTCTATGTTAGTATGTTAAAACCCCCAAATGATGCCCCCCCTCTTTAGGGGCACATGCAATATCATTGATAGGAGAATGTGGCCCCAAAAGAGGACCAACCGCTAGTTGAACTATGTACCCTGAAAAGAGCTTAGTAGAAACCAAGGCACGCATAAACAAGAAGGATAAGCCAAAGATGAGTGTAAACAACCAATTCAAACATATAGAAGACATGTGTAAGTTATAAAAATAGTGAAGTAATGTAAACACACAAGAAGACAACGTAAGCCACACAAAGTGGGTTGCAAAAAAGGGACATCACTCACGATGTCGCAAGACATGCAAGGTCTTCATGGATGTAATCAACAAGAAAGTGTGCATAAAAATCATAGGGAAAATCCCGTAGACAATAACAAATAATAGCAAACAAGTACATATAAACAAATAAGGAGTCATGGAAAAATAGAATCATGTAAAACAAGTGCTACACATGGAACACTCGTTAGCATGTTAGAGAAATGACCAATATGTCAAAATTGTGTATAATCAAGTAACATAAGATGCTAAGTACAAAATGAAATGAAAACACTTGAATGAGACAAATGTGGATGCCCCTAGCGACCAGTATAGTAAGGTAGACGGTGATCATCTATGCCGTGTGTATGAGTCATGTATCTGCGATCACACTAAACAAAGACATGAATGCTTATGTGTGGATGGTATATATAATGAAATATAAGAAATCAATCTAACATGTGTAATAAAGTGAACATGTAAAACACTAACAAGTAAGAATAAATGCCCCCACAATAATGCGGTATGTAATGGATGGATGGAATGGAATGCAAGATGGAATAATAGGATCCGCATAACCCCGAGTGTATGGAAGTGTATACAACAAGGTTCATTTTGTTTTCCCCCTCAAGATTCAAGAATGAATCAAACGAGAGTGCGTCATTAGGAAATGGTCGAGTAGTGTTTGTTGTGTCCAACGCGTTGTGAGGAAATGTGTTTATTTGTAGTGGTGATGAAATGCGACATATAGAAATGATGAGCATGAAACCTATAGCTAAAGCGTATATCATGACTGGATGAATAGAGGAGTGATGATTTATCCTAAGTGTATATCACTATATGATGAAAGGATGAGTGATGATTTAGCCCTAAGCATATATCACTATAAAATGAATGGATGAGTGATGATTTATCACTAAGCGTATATCACTATATGTTGGATGGACGAGGAGTGGTGATGTAACCCAAGGACAAAAATGATATAATGGAGGTGGTGATCTAGCCTAAAGTGTATACCACTACTAGATAGAAAGAGTGAGTGACAATTTAGCCTAAAGTGTATGTCACTAGCCTAGGAATGTCACATGATGAAATGTCGCATGGTGAGTGTAAGGTCCATTTGATTTATAAACCCTCAACAGTCAAGTATGGACCGAGGAACTAAAGTGCGTCATAGGGTGGTGAGTGTAGTGTGTAGAAGATAATGTAGCGTGTATAATGAGAATAAATGACCATGTGATGAATAAAATGTGTAAATGCACAATGTTGAAAATATAAAGCTAGATGTGTAGGATGTATAAAATGTAATATATAATGCGTAACGTAACATGTGTAGTAATGTAGAATGTAGGGATGAAATGTAAAGCTAGAATCATATGTACTATAAACTAGCATAGTATGTATAATGTGTATGAAGTAGGTATGCACAATGTATGATTGGACTATGTATGTAGATAGCCTAATAATGTATGTAATGTGTAGAATGACTAGGATATATGATACGTAGAATGACTTAGGTATGATGCAAAATGCATGTAGAATAATAGTAGAATGTAGACTAAGTGTAGTATGTATTGGTGTATAACACATGATGTGTGATGAAATGCCATGTATAATGTCTATAGTGTAGTGTGTGGGGTTTAGTGTAATGGTAATCCCTCAACATTCAAGTGTGAACCGAAGCACAAGAGTGTGTTATCGGGTAATGATGATGTAAGATGTGTGATCGTGATGCCTATATGAAAATGAAATAGATGGATGTAAATATAGATGAGTGATAGTAGTAGATGATTTATGATCCCTCGTTATGGTCTCATAACTTTATATTTATAGGGTTATCTTGATCTAATTTCGTAATTATCCCGACATGGCCGACTAGGAAAAAGATAAGGATGAAAAACTGCTAGAAAGATCCCAAAAGTGGCGGGAAAGTAGAAAAAGGATCGGGGCACCTAGGTGGGTCTAGGGTACCCTAGTACTACACTGGGTGTCCCCAGATGAGACTAAAATAATAGGAAAGTGCAGAAACAGAATAGGCATATAGATAAAAATGTGTGGGAATGACGGAATACAAGTAAAATAAGATGGCCAAAAGATGGGGTTAATTACTACTTTCTTCACTCAAGAACCTTCTAAGTAGTAGTATGATATTGGGATAAATAAATATATAAAGTGCATGATTTTGTGACTACACACACCATACACCCTACTACGCATAATACACATCTTACACATCTACTTATACATGTTTGCTTTCACTACATGATGATGCAGTCTAGTCTCGCGGTACATACTGGACTGTTGAGATTATACATCACAAATAGAACTCATCACCCTTATATGTTCATCATTCAATATTTTCTCATGAGACATACCTAGATTAAGTGATATACACTTTAGGCTACAAGTTCACTTCTTCTAGCATCATCTCGTGATAGGATACATCATCACTTTTCTTACATCATTTAGTGGTATATGCTTTAGGCTAAATCACCACTCCATTCGATCATATTTTTGTGATATACGTGTAGGATACAACGTCATGCATATTTAATCTCTATGTCACATATCATCACTATAAACTCATCACAACATGTTGCATGTAACACATAGTTTGACCATTTCGATGACGCACTCTCATTTACGGTTCATTCTTGAATGCTGAGGGGGCATACTAAATGAACCTCACTGCATACAATTTCATTTACTTGGGGGAACGCGGATCCTATCATTCACTCTAAATTCCATTCCATCCATCCACAACATACTACATTTTATGGTTGCATTTACTCTTTCTTGCACTTGCTTTTACATGTTCACTTTATTACACATGCTAGATAGATATCTTGTATGTCATTATCATTATCATACACACATGCATGTTCACTTACTTTTTAGTTATGATTGTGGGCTATACAAGGATACTACAAGTAGCATGGATGCTTGAATACCAATACCACAATGGCTCCTAGGGGAATCCAAATTTTATGCTACATGTGTTATTATTTCATTCTTATTCATAGCACACTACTTTGGTTTAAACACACTTTGACATACATTTTATCTTTCTAACATGCCAATGGGTGCTTCATGTGCACATTTTTTATGTAGGGATACTTTTTGTTATACCGTTTGTTATTGTTTGTTCTTGTTTGCGGTATTTTCCCTTTGTCTTGTGTGCACACTTATTTATTTGCGGCCACTGTGCCTTGAGTGTCTTGTGATACCGTGACTGGTGTCCCATGTTTGTAACCCACTTTGTGTGGCATACATTGTCTTATTGGGTGTTATATTATTATTTAGCTTACACATTCTCGAATTTGGCTTACACTTTTTTCTACATGCATGTTCGTACTAACACTTGTTTTCTATCTACCTTGTTTTTTTGAGCCTTGGTCTCTACCAAGCACATCCCCTCCCCCGGGGTGAAGTTTCAAAGATCTGCGGTTAGTAATATTTTGGGCCACATTATCTTATCCAAAATGTCACATGTGCCACCAAAGAGGAGGTATCATTTGGGTTCGCACACAATACCGATACAGTTCAATTTTCAGTTTTTTTTCCTTGAAAAAGTGGGTTACACAACGAGTGGGTTCAGACTAGTCTATGAACTCAATACACAATGAATTTTATAGGGTAGATTGTCCGTTAGCATTCTGGGGAGAAATTACAGGTTAAAGGATAAACTAGACCTTCCTCTCTACACTACTTTGGTTAGTGGCATCAAATCACCCAAAAAACCAAATAATAGAAATATCTCTTCACTCTCGAGAAGCAATTATAGGTTGGAGGATAAATCAAACTTTCCTCCCTACACTTCTTTAGACAATGGCTTGAGATCATCCGCGGTCGGTCATCTTTTCATATCCACATTCGGTCATCTTTTGGGCCACATTCTCTTATCCACAACGTTGCATGTGCCACCAAAGAGGGAGGTATCATTTGGGTTCACACACAATACCGATACAATTCAATTTTCAGTATTTTTTCCATGAAAAAGTGGGTTACACAACGAGTGGGTTTAGAATAGTCTATGAACTCAATACACAATGGATTTTATAGGGTAGATTGTCCTTAGCATTATAGGGAGAAATTACAGGTTAAAGGATAAACTAGACCTTCCTCTCTACACTACTTTAGTTAGTGGCGTCAGATCACCCAAAAATAAGATAATACAAAGATCTCTTCACTCTCGAGAAGAAATTACAGGTTGGAGGATAAATCAAACTTTCCTCCCTACACTTCTTTAGACAATGGCATGAGATCACCAAAAAATATCGCACAACATCAAAAAAATCCTATTCTACACCCTTTTTCTCATCACGGATCAAGTGCACATGTTCATTTTTCATTTTCATACTTTTCTTTACATATATACATGTGTTTTTACACATTACACATATACATGCGTATTTGAATACTTGATCATCTTCTCTTTTACAAGTCCATCCGTATGGGAAGCAATCCATCAACAAAAGCAAACACATGGTGGGTACATAAAACACATGATACTAACCATGCAGGTACACTACACACATTGGAATATACACACGCACTTTGTCCTAGGTTCACTCTCACCACTTTTTACACTTTTTGCATCTTTAGTCTCCACACTCCATGTTTTTGTCACTCCACGCTTTGTCTAGTCCTTCAACACACATTCTACATCACTCATGGATATTAGGTATGCATCTCTATCTACTTTATGTTACCGATATTTTCGCTCACCAACATAAAGTGGGGAAAATGTAGACACAAAATCATGCACTTTGAGTTATTATTTAGTCCCATTCTCATACTACTATTCATATGGTTCTTAAGTGAAAAGAGTAATAATTAACCCATGTATCTGGCCATTTTGCATTATTTTTTGTTGCTATTTTCGATCTTGCACCCATACTTTCCCAATCTATATTTTCATATTGCATTTTTCTTATTTTTTTGGGGTGCCTAGCCCCAGATCTGGGGACTGGTCCCCTCTGGGTGCCCTGATCCTCTTTATACTTTCCTCTCACTTTTTGGCACTTTCTAACTATTTGAGTTTCTTATATTTTTTTGTGTTTGGCCTTTTATGGGTTAATTATGAAATTAAAGAAAGAGAACCATATAAATATAAAGTTATGTGACCATAATGAGGGACCAAGAACTAAGCACTTACTATCACCACATAAGGTTACATCCATCAAAGGAATATATAGCTACATTTGCATCCATCTAGCTCCATCACAAGGCACACAAGGATGGTTCATCTACATCACACTTCATAGGAGGGGAGTCTATTGTTTCCATGCACACATTTACTACATTCTACATCTAGTTACTTTCTCGCTACTTCACAAAGTGCGATTGACACAAGAGCACCTAGGGCACAATACATGTACACACACACACACCTAGAACTACATTGGGTCTGAGATGTAGTACAACACTTTGTAATAAGTCCATCCATTTTTCAGTGAGGATTTATTTGACCCCTTCATATGCATATTTCTTTTTTAGGGTTTTGATGATTTGTCTGGGGTTTTACAAGTGATTCTTCATTGTAGGTTTACTAGTGCTTTGGTGGTCAAAAAATGACATTCACGATAGGAAGTGAACATAGGAGAACATCTAATGACATTCCAAAGGATTTTCCTAGTCATTTTTGTAGACCATGGCGCCCACGTGTGCCCTTATACCTCTCCAAGGGCCCAGTCTAGTCATACATCCTAGATCTGCACTTTTTTAGGCTCATGTGTGAAGGTTTTATCTCTTGTTCAACCGGTCTCCATTGCGACACAATATCGCGACACCATCGAATCAACTAAGGATTTCTTAACCTTCTTTGCACATTAGGGTTTTACATTACATTGCTTAGATTACTTGGGTATTATTTCAGTATTTTATTACTTCATTTATTCAATTAGTTTACTACTCCTATAGAATTAGATTACACTAGAATAATCCATTTTATTTAATCAATAAGGTGTCTACACCCACCAATTGATGTAATTCATATGGATAGTTGGTTATTATCTCTAGTTAGGTAGTTAGGGGTTTTGATAACTCCTCCATTTTGGTGCATATGAGGAGGTATTCAAATGAAAAGAGGATGGATTTGATTTTAAAAAGAAATAGTCTAGTTAGTAGAGGGAGAAGAGATTTGAAAGCTCGAGAAACCCTGTGATTTATATATGAAGAACTCATACATGAAAGAGTTCTTATGAATAGCCTTGGCATTTCTTGTTAATATAAATAAGGACGAATGTTGATTGGATTTTCTTACAATTATTCCAAGTATATATGAATGTCTAATGATTCATTAACATGTTTTGAGCATAGTTTGATATTTGTATCGGTTGAAATAAAATACACTAGTTTGGGTGGATACTATCTTTCTTATGGCATGATGATTATATGGTTGCAAACATTAGTATGATTGTGTCTTCTTTGTGTAGGGTTTGGAAAGTATATGAATGATATATCAAGAGTGAGAGAAAATTATATTATCTTTGGATCACATAAGAAACAAATGTATTGACGTTTATGGGAAGTAATTTGTTTTATATGGTGTTCTTATTTGTTTTATGTAGTTTGAATCTTGAAAAGAAAGTTTAAAGGAGTTTTATAAGTTAAAAACATGTATGTATCATTCAAGAAGGATAAAGAGGAGTCTTAGGTATACAATAATGGCCATGATAGTGAACCAATTGAGAAAAGTATAAAACCGATAAAATCAAGAAAAACACAGTCACTCCAAGACTGTAACCTAACATTTGGAAGGGTTTTAGCATAAATGTGGAGTAATGTACCTTATTGGACATTAGAGGAGGTGGATATAACCTAATAGTGTGGTTTGGATGATTTGAAATAAGTCTAGATCCAAAGAAAGGAAAAATAAATCAAATTGTTATCCCTTAGGTTTGAGAAACCCCGATCTAGGGTTTGATAGAAAAAATAAGTATAACTCCAAAATAACTAGTGAAAGTGGATGAAAATTAGTGTACATGTCGGTTTAGGGGTAAGGAATATGTTGAAAAAATTCTAAAATGAAATACAAAGTTTGGAAGATAGATATATGTAACACGTTAGGAGCCTCATAAGAGTTTCAAGTGATTTCCAAGTAAGTAAATGAGGTAATGTTAACTTGTTTAAATATAGATTATTACTTTTGTAGCCCTATCTATAACTACTTTTGTAGCTAACAATATTTTGTGACGAGACTCATCCACTACCATTTTTGTAGTTACTTCCAAATCACACAATATTTTATGTTGAGATTCATCTATAATTGAAATCTAATAATCAATCTTACCTTTGAGAGATCCCATGTGTGCATGCATATTCATTTCCATACTATTTGTACATCCCTCTCCTTATGTTGATTTTCTCCTTTAGAAACCATCAATATTTTGGAATGAGTATCTTCAATATTTGTCTTAAATTTTGAAAGAGGCTTTAGGGTTATAGGAAAAATGCTAGGAATTGGGATCTTTTTAATGTTTTTACCCCTATTACATATTCATGTTTGTCAATGTATGTCTTATTTTCCAAACTTGATTTGTGCCTATTGGCCATTTCTAAACCATTGTGTTATTTGGATGGATAGAATCCAAACATGTGAAATCTCTTTGTCCACCTAGCCATGTTGATCCTTTCACTTTATGAAGATTGCATGGCTTGACCAAATCCTCATAATCAATTGGTTGCACCAGCTATTTCCTATTGAAATTTTAAATTATAATTTGAGGGAGGATTATTCTATCTTTCTCCTTAATATATATTCACACAAAAGAAATATTTATTCCAAGATATCATGGATCCAATTAAAAAACCCTCTCAAATATTAAAATATCCGTGAAATGTCTCCTACCACCAATATTCTATAGGTAGAGAATATAATCTAATCTAGCACAAATCCATCCCTCTAGGTTTGAACCATTTTTTATTTCATAAAATTGGACCTTCGTGATTGAAAAAATATATTTCTTCCCTAAAAACACTAGTTACGATCCATGATTTGATCTCTACATTCTAATTTTTGTAATTTTACCACAAACCAACCTTTAACCAAATATTTTATAGTAGATATGTGAAACCCTTGCCTAGTATTTTGAAGTCATGATTTAAATAACCTCCCTTTTCAAGAAATTGTTGGAATTTTTCCTTGGATCATTAGACTCTCCAATTTCTTATATTCCTCATCCACCAATCGAGGGATCATTAATCTCCTTACATGTAATGTTGAATCAACTAGAACAACATACATTGGTGAACAAATAAAATGTTTTCGAGTTTTAGCTGAAGTCGCCTAAGCTCTTTCACTAGTTTGATCAATCGTGGCATCCCCTAATTTACATTCCTTATTATCTCCCTTAAGCTGATAACCATGGGAGAGTTAGGGGAACAAAATATCTTGACTTCCACACTTGGTTATAAATAAATTTGGATCTTGTGAATACATAATCTACATTCACCCTTTCCTATTTATACCCTTGATTGGTAGTTTGCACCACTCCAAGAGCCTCCTCCTATACTCATTGAATACCCTTAAAAGAAAGCAAAGGACCATCACACTCTAAACTATATTGAAACACTACCTTCAAATGCCATATAATTCCTAAGATGTCTTTATTGCCAAGGATTCTAACATAAAACCATACATATATTCCATTCTCTCGCTTATTTTCCTCAGAAAAATCCCTAATAAAGCTAGAATCAATCATATCATTCATCTTCTCCTTAAAATTTCTTTAAAAGCCAAAATATCTTTTGCATTACCCTAGATCCATAAGAGATAAAATTTCATTGAGCAAGTGATTTAGTTTTCTCCTCATCCACATCCTTCAAAACAAGGGTATACTCTTATGACCAGCCTCGATCAATCTGCTACCAAGTTTTTAACCCATCTCGCCCTACCCTTATAAGGCCAAAAACCTTCACCAAAAATCTCTCTTCCTTTCCATAACTTTCTACCAGGTATGACACCTAATAATCCTTTTCATCGTTGTCTCCCATCACCCAAAATTTTCCTTTAGGATTCACGATCTACTTCCTCCCTTGGGCCCTCCAAAATTTGTCCTCTCCTTCATCATGTCTTCATGGTCGATCTCAAAATTAAAAAAATCATATTAGTAAAAAAGGACCCAAATTTCAAGAGGGACAAAACTTGTAATTACAAATAAAATTAGTTGGTGATTTCATTTGAAGCTGGAATTTTAGTACCAAGACCCAAAATGGTCAAACAATTTGAACCAAAAGTCATAGATGTTTTTAACACGACATAAGAAAGTGTAAAAGGTTAACACAATATAATAGAAACTAGTTAATCAAGCCACATAACCAAAGAAAAAATAAGGACTTGTTCCACTAGCCTCTTGTTTCATTGTTTAAGATCTATATATGTATACTTTAGTAAAATTAATATGTAATAATATTTTTAATCCAAATATAGGTGTCTAAAAGTTTTTACTATATTAGATTTACTTTGGTTTTTCATTTTGAAACCTTTTCTTTTTCATTGTGTAGGTCATTTCATAAGAGTTATAAAAGGAAATGTGATTGGTACGCACCCTTGTCTTGGGAGAGAATTCCAATGTTTCAATTGTCTTTTAAGAATATTTAGCTTACTATCAGTAGCATGGCTTTAAGGTAAGATGACTATGAATGTTCAATTTTTTTAATTTTTAATGGTTATTTTGAAGTACAATATATAAAAACCCATTTTTAAAATTTAAGCTTACAATATTATGGACAAGTCCATTATAATAAAATAGTGGAAATTTGTGACCCACTAATCCTATTTTTTTCTTGAGTTACCTAGGGAGAGGGCCCTAGCCCTTGTGGCATCACTAACCCACACCAGCCATGGAACCATCCAGGATGGTAGTTTAAGCTCTCGGTGAGTCCATAGATTAAACCACATTATCATGGTGCCCTATCACTAGGGTATCCAAACCGTTGGTAGTAGGCCACCTTAACACGGGCCGAGATTTGAACCTTGGACCTCCCAATTACAAGGAGACCCAAGAATCATTACACCACTACCCGTTGGATACCCATTAATCCTATTAATGAGCTGTTGTATATTTTCCCCTCCTCGGGTAAATATAGACAAGCAAAAGGATATGGTGCGACATCAAAGTTGCGCCCTTGGCGCCAGTAAGAGCGCACTGGCGGGGAGGTGCCGACAGGAAAAGTTGCACCCATGGCGCATGGAAATGAATGTCGACAATGTAAAGGATGCGCCCTTGGCGCACGGAAATGGCGCATGACAATGAGTGTCAACATGAGAATGTATGCGCCAAGGCGCGAAATGGTGTACAAAAGGAGTGGTGACACCGAAAAAGTTGTGCCCATGGCGCAGGAAAGAGGTGCACAGCAGGAGGTGCTGACACCAGAAAAGTTGCGCCCATGGTGCATGGAAATGAGTGTCGACAATGTAAAGGATGCGCCCTTAGTGCACGGAAATGGCGCATGACAATTAGTGTCAACACGAGAATGTATGCGCGAGGTGCGGAAAGTGGCGCCACGAAAGGAGTGCCGACACCGAAAAAGTTGCGCCCATGGCGCAGAAAGAGGCGCACACGGCAGGAGGTGCGACACTGGAAAAGTTGCGCCCATGGCGCATGGAAATGAGTGTCGACAATGTAAAGGATGCGCCCTTGGCGCACGGAAATGGCGCATGACAATTAGTGTCAACACGAGAATGTATGCGCCAAGGCGCAGGAAAGTGGCGCACAGAAAGGAGTGCTGACACCGAAAAAGTTGCGCCCATGGCGCAGAAATGGCGCATAGAAGAAGGTGTTAACACAAAAAAAGATGTGCCAAGGCGTAGGCCAAGGGCGCTGATAACTTGTTGTCGACATGCTGAACGGTGCGCCAAGGGCGCTGATAACTTGCTGTCGACATGCTGAATGGTGCGCCAAAGGGCGCTGATAACTTGTTGTCGACATGCTGAACTAGTGCGCCAAAGGGTCTTTGATAACTTTGTCGACATATCTTGACGGTGCGCCAAAGGGCGCTGATAACTTAATGTCGACATGCACCACGTTTTGGGTTGTGGGGATCTCACCTACCGCCATAATGAGTTGAATTAAATGCAGTCTGGAGGTGGTTGGGGCAGATTTCGAATTCCTCTCTTCTCCCTCTCTCATTCTTCCTATAAATTGTAAGGAAGGGCTTCTTTCCAAAGGTTGTTCATTCTTTCTGCTCGGCCCTCCCTTATTTTCTTCTCTAGGGTTGAAAATGGAGTTCGAACCTCCTCCCTTTCTCTATAATGGCGTTCCTACCTTTTACCATTAATGGAATGATGTTTCGTGCAAACTTACGGAGCAAAAACCGTGTTTTGTGATGCATCCGTCCATCCTTGCTCGTTTTGGTTGTTCTCTTCTTGCCTCTCTTCATTTAAGGTAGTATTTGTGCATGTTTGAATGTTCATTGCAGGTTTGGAGCCGTGTTCATGGAGTTTTGGGACATTTTCTGCAGTGTGAAATCTATCCTTGGGGTTGTGATGCTTGAGGTCCATCCTTCCCAATGGCTCACCTCTCTTTGTCATGGCGGCAGTTTTGATAGATGTTCAACATTCTCCTTCTCTCGGTGTATCACCGTTTTAGTGTAGGCTTTTACTTATTCTTCCCTCTCTCTCTCTCTGTCTCTTGGCATGGTTAGATTAGGATTAGATTAGCTTGCCTCTTTGGAATAGCTTGTGGCAAGTAGTTTAGGAGCAGGAACCAGCCTTCTCTCGGAGATTCCTCTCTCGGTTTTACAAGTCCCACGCTTGGAGAGAGGTTTCCATGTTGTGCAATCACACCTGGATGCTAGAGTGATCAACCTAGAAATCTGATCGGCGTCAGGAGTCTTTGTGATTTTGCACTAACAGCAGTTTTGGCATGCCGGTGGGACAAAGAGGTCTTCCACTTCATCTTTTACGAGTGGTGTGTTCTGTGAAGATTTCAGCCTTTGGAGGCACTTGCAAACACATCCGGCGACTCCATCTGATCAATAACCCATTTCTGAAGTTGCAGACTTGTTTTTCATCCATTCCCATCCATCCTTCTTTCCATCCCTTTCATTCTTTTCCATTCCATGAAGTTGTGCAATCATGACTTCATTTCCATCATGGAACTCACATTTACAATAAAAGAATGTTTCCCACCTCCAACACATTTTACAAAAGATCAGCATGCATACTCATATGAACAGCAAGTGCAAAGTCGGTTTGGCTATGGAGCTTTCTAAGAGCAAGATTATGCATATTATGAAGACAATCGGATGCAAGATGCTGGTCATTGGAGAAAATCCAAAAGATGGAGGTAAAGATGGTGCAGTCCAGAGCAACAGCTCAAATGAGAGCTTTCAGAATTGGTTGCAGGACTCCTTGTCCATGGGGAGGCCCTTTTCCAAGACACTTCATCCCTCAAGAGAAGCTGGACTTCATGATGAAGATGCTGCCCCAACTTGCACAATGGACAGCAGAAATAGAGGCCTATACACTTGTTGTTGAACAACCTTGTCAATGGGTAAGTTCTACACCATCATCTGGTTTTTCTCTTCCCATTACTCAAGCAACATCATCTCATTTGGAGTTGCAAATTCTAAACCCCCCATCTGCTGTCCCAAGTGTTGAATCCATTTCTCCACCCCTTAGTCTTCCACCTCATCTCAATTCTTTTGTCCCTTTTCCTTCCAAAATCACCATCCCCTCCACAAGAGCTAACGAAATACCCCTCCTCCAAAGAAACAAGAGTTTATACCTCCACCACCACGAAAAATTGCCAAATCAATCGAGTTACAACCCATCCCTCCTCTTGCATTCCCAATTCCATGTGGGGAAGAAGAAATTGTAAAAATCAGTCATGAAGGACAGCAAGAAGAGGATCCCAACAAAGAAGAAATGATTAGGAGCTTAGTAAGTTTGGTTCTTAAATTTGGGATGACAAAGATCCCCTTGATGGTTAAGCCTACGAAGAGGCTAAGGTTGAACAAATGGTGGTTAAGATTGATTTTGTAGTAGAAGAAGAAGAGCAAAAGAAGAAGTAGATCAGCAAATCAGTTTTCTCAGAAAGTAGTGTCCATGTTGGCACTCTATTTGAAGGGAATGCTGATTCAATTCAAGTTGCACAATCAGCCATAAAGGAAGAAAGCTCTGAAGGAGATCTTGCAGCCGCAACTTGTACTCTAGAGCAGCAGACTGAAGAGTTTGACTTGACAAACTTTATGCTGGAGGAAGAGTTCAATCAAGAGCAAGATTGTCTTCAAACATTGGAGGAAGTTGAGCATTTGCAGCAGGACAACAACGAGATAGTTTATCTGTCAGATTTGGAGGACTGTTTTGATGAAGAAGAACCGGTTGAGTTTTCACCATTCTCTCTTTCATCATCCACATTCCAAACACCAGAGCCTGCTGTCATGGAGGAAAGAATTCATTTGCAGCAGCCTGCATCTTATAGTAGCTCGTTGGAACCAAGATTGGAAGATTTTAATCTTTCATGTTCTTCATTGGAGGAAGAGAAATGACGAAAGTATTCCACCATTTCTTCCACACCATCCATTCAGGAGGGTCTACAAGAGAACTCCATTCTTGGAGTTCAAAATCAGAGCAATGGGCATACTCAAAGGACCATACCTTGCCCAATCGGATATTTGGCTTCATTCGAGCCAAAGGAGAAGCCAAAACCAGTCATGCTTGCTTCTGAGCATGAGGATGAGGTACAAAGTAGCAAGGATCAGCCGCCATACCTCTTCAATCCAAATACGTAACAACTAAAAGAGGTATTGAATTTTCCTTCAGCTGATACCTTGATGATTTGGGTGGAAGACCACTTTCTTGTTGATTTTCCATCCATCCAATCAGCCATGTTCAATGCCAAATCAATTGCATGGCTGCCACTTTTGAGAAAAGGAAGCTATTTCTCACAACCGGCAGGGGAGCTTTGTTTAGCTTGCCTTTGCTTCTAGTTAGAATAGAGTAGGTAGGTTTGCTTTCAGCAGAAGAAGTGCTTATGCACACTCTGCATGTTCCATTTGGAGCATGTATGATTTTCAGTTCTGTACATAGTTTTTGGTGTTGCTGGTTTTTCTCTGGCACAGTTCATTTCAGCGGCATTTTGGTGAAAGGTCAACTCCAAGTTCAATGGGTTTCAAGTGGCTCAGAAGGGATTTTTCAAAGTTCATATCAGATTTCAGGCTTTCTTATGACTCCATGCCCAATGGATTGCTAAAAGGCCACTGATCTTCCACCTAGCAGGCAGGTGCCCCCGTTGAGTCGCCAAATTGTTGTATATTTTCCCCTCCTCGGGTAAATATAGACAAGCAAAAGGATATGGTGCTGACACCAAAAAGTTGCGCCTTTGAGTAAGAGGCGCACAGTAGGTAGGAGGTGTGACAAGGAAAAGTTACACCCATGGCGCATGGAAATGAATGTCGACAATGTAAAGGATGCGCCCTTGGCGCACGGAAATGGCGCATGACAATGAGTGTCAACACGAGAATGTATGTGCCAAGGCACGAAATGGTGTACAAAAGGAGTGGTGACATCGAAAAGTTGTGCCCATGGCACAGAAAGAGGCGCACACAGAGGTGCCGACACTGAAAGAGTTGCGCCCATGGCGCATGGAAATGAGTGTCGACAATGTAAAGGATGCGCCCATGGCGCACGGAAATGACGCATGACAATTAGTGTCAACACGAGAATGTATGCGCCAAGGTGCGGGAAAGTGGCGCATGTAAAGGAGTGCCGACACCGAAAAAGTTGCGCCCATGGCGCAGGAAAGAGGCGCACAGCAGGAGGTGCTGACACCAGAAAAGTTGCGCCCATGGCGCATGGAAATGAGTGTCGACAATGTAAAGGATGCGCCCTTGGCGCACGGAAATGGCGCATGACAATGAGTGTCAACATGAGAATGTATGCGCCAAGGCGTAGGAAAGTGGCGCACTGAAAGGAGTCTTGACGACACCGAAAAATTTGCGCCATGGCGCGAGTAAATGGCGCATAGAAGAAGGTGTTAACACAAAAAGACGCGCCAAGGCGTAGGCCAAAGGCGATGATAACTTCTTTGCCGACATCTTTGAGCGTGCGCCAAAGGCGCTGACTTAACTTCTTGTCGGCGTCTTGAATGGTGCGCGCCAAAGGGCGCTGATAACTTCTTTGTCGACATCTTTGAACAGTGCGCCAAAGGGTGCTTTGATAACTTCTTTGTCGACATCTTCAAGCAGTGCGCCAAAGGGCGCTGATAACTTAATGTCGACATGCGCCACGTTTTGGGTTGTCGGGATCTCACCTACCGCCATAATGAGTTGAATTAAATGCGATCTGGAGGTGGTTGGGGCGATTTCGAATTCCTCTCTTCTCCCTCTCTCATTCTTCCTATAAATTGTAAGGAAGGGCTTCTTTCCAAAGGTTGTTCATTCTTTCCGCTCGGCCCTCCCTTCTTTCTTCTCTAGGGTTGAAAATGGAGTTCGAACCTCCTCCCTTTCTCTCGTAATGGCGTTCCGCCTTTTACCAATGCAAAAACGGAGCAAAAACCGTGTTTTGTGATGCATCCGTCCATCCTTACTCGTTTTGGTTGTTCTCTTCTTGCCTCTCTTCATTTGCAGGTATCTGTGCATGTTTGAATGTTCATTGCAGGTTTGGAGCTGTGTTCATGGAGTTTTGGGACATTTTCTGTGTGAAATCTATCCTTGGGGTTGTGATGCTTCTGTCCATCCTTCCCAATGGCTCACCTCTCTTTGTCCCATGGCAGTTTTGATAGATGTTCAACATTCTCCTTCTCTGGTGTATCACCGTTTTAGTGTAGGCTTTTGCTATTCTTCCCCTCTCTCTCTCTCTGTCTCCTTGGCATGGTTAGATTAGGATTAGATTAGCTCACTCGCACTTTGGAATAACTTGTGGCGAGGTAGTTTAGGAGCAGGAACCTGACCTTCTCTGGAGATTCCTCTCTCGGTTTTACAAGTCCCACGCTTGGAGAGAGGTTTCCATGTTGTGCAATCACACTGGATGCTAGAGTGATCAACCTAGAAATCGATCGGCGTCCGGGAGTCTTTGTGATTTTGCACTAACATGAGCTTCATGTATTTTTGCTAATTTTGTATGTTAACAATGTATCAATATGTCAATTTTAACAAGTCCAATGTTTCAATTGTACTTTAAGAATATTTAGCTTACTATTGGAGCATGGTTTTGAGGTAAGAGGACCCCAAATGTCCTAAATTTTTCATTGTATATGTTTTTCATTTTTTTGGTTATTTTGATGTAGAACATATAAAATTCATTTTTTCATTCAAAATTACATTTTTGGAGGCATCTAATATCAATACAATAGGGAAATTTGTAACCCACTAATCCTACCAACGAGCTTCATGTATTCTTGATATTTTTATGTTAATATTATCAATATGTCAACTTTAAAAGGATATTAAAAGTTTAGGTCATAATTTAAAGTTTTTCTTTTCCTCCAAGTAGGAAAAATGCAAAACCTATACAAAATTCTTGTATTAAAAATTCTCGATGTATCTACATGGTGGTAACTGTGTGGAAAACATGGTAACAATTATTCATTTGCAATTGACAAAAATAGGTCCTATAGTGAAAACAACACTAGAATAAAGATATTGAATGCATTATTCATGGTGAAGGAACTACATTTTCAATTCCTATAAGATGAAGATAGTTATTTTATTGGTCATGTTATGATTTTTCTACAATAACATCCTCAAATATATGAAAAATATAAGATGAGTACTATCGTGAATTCCATAATTTATTCTCGTCTAGTCTAATTCCTTACATTCCTAATAGTGCTAATTGGATAACCACTTTATAAGACAAACATGAGATCATTTTTGAATGGAGGACCTAGGGGAAAAACACCTCATATACTTATACTCATATTGATCTTAGATATGGATTAATATCATATTTGAGATTTTTCACTTTATTGTGTGATGGATTTTTGTGGAAAATTGAGGATTGAAATGAACTAATAATATTTTAATTAAAGGATTAAGTACAAGCCAATAATTACCATGAATGTAATCCCTCAAATCAATCCTCTTAAGTTTTCTTGCTTGTATCTCAATGCACATACCATCTTACATTTCCTTCCTTTTTGACTTTATGGACTTCACTTTACACATCTTTACTATATATGGAGATATTCACTACCTATACCTCACTCCCTTATAAGCATTTTCATTATAACATTTCTATAATTTTGGATGTTAGAAAATTTCTATAAAGGAAGGGGAACCAATAGTTGTGAACCCTAACATCAAGGGTCCATAGGATCCCTCAAAATAATGAAAAAACACATATACATAGCAAGTAACTTTTCAATATTTTTTTTTTGCTATTGGTACTTAGGGAGAAGGCCTTAGCCTGCAAAAAAAACATTCAAATCTAGTCTATGATATTTACAATCATCAATGGAATCCCATAGAAATTTTAGGCACATTATCGTGTACCATACAAATCATATTACAAAAATTTAATAAAAGCTTTTAGTAAGCCTTTCACAAACTACCCCGAAAATTATGCTATTTACATATTTCCAGGTGCACAAGCCAAATACAAAATTAAAATCCTATCCCAAGACACAAACGCTAGCAGACCACCATTGAGCCAAAAAACTAGACCAGAACAAGCTATTCCATCTTGTTGCTAGATGACATCTCTGCAAGAATTTCAACTTCCAAATCGTCTCAACTTGGTGAAGGAGAAGAAGGAGATGGAACCATGCAAAGACTCGACATCACAAACTTAGCGCACTCTGGCAGCTTCACTCCTTGATTCTCTACCACCGCTTCCAACCCCTGGGAAATTACCCGAACCCCCTTGCCAAAGTGTGGATGTGGAATTGCATGCTCACCAAATGCTCTTCCAAAATTTCATGATCTCGGTGAAGAATAAATTGACCCGTTGAGTTCGACAAAATATTAGCCGCGCTTAAAGCCTGGGCAACCTCGAAAACATTTATGTAACCAACAGACTGATTTGGATCGAGCATTAATTTTCTCATCTTATCATAGATATCAACCTCATAATCTACTTGAAACTCTCTACAATTGACTAGACTTTCTCAAGCCAATCTCTCATAACAAGATTTTTGATCTTGTTATCCATCCAAGTCGAGAAACACTCACCCATGGCTTTACCTATTAGAGCACGATTTATTTTCATGACGGGACTAGTGACAAATCCCCGACCTCCTCATGCTAGCATCCCAAGAAAACCAAAGCTGAACTCAAAACCTTCCAACGACAGAAAGAAAGAAAAATCACTTTGAGAATTGAAATCGGCCACTTTCGGCCTTGCATAAATATACTTATCTCCAATTCTTCCACACAATACTCAACACGTGTGAGTACACAAAATCCATGCGCAAATCTCCTCACCTCAATCATCATCAATCTAAAATAATATGCAATTAATGGTCGGTGACATTCACCATAATTCACCTATCCACCTATCGCCAACCGTGTGTCCCTCAACACAAGGGTCGGGACATCATTGGGAAAGCACTTCTCCCACACTTAGCACTTTATATGATGATTTTCATACAATTTGGCCCCTCTATTAGCTAAAATATCTCCACCTTATTCCCCTCCCTTTTAATATGTGAGAATTTAACCTCAAAAAAGGAAGGAAGAATTGTTTTGATTTTTGTACAAACTGGTTTCAACAACGAGGCTTTAGGGACTTCACCCTGAGCCAAACCAATGATGGTTTTGGCATCCCCCTCAATCCAAAGACACCACCAATTCCACTTTTTGCTTCCATTAAACCAAAAAGAAGGGCCATGCCCTCTATAACATTGTTGGAAGATATACCACGCCCACAACCACAACCAAAACCGGTGACAACTTGAATCCCTGAAAATAAAAATTGTAACCCACATTACTAGTTGCCTCTGTAAGCCCCATAAAAATTTAACTTAATCCAATTCTCATCAGGAGGCCTCCATTCTTTTGATCTAATTTCCTCACTCCTCTTATTAGGAGAGCTTAACTTTTCAATATTATAAAAAGTAATTTTTAATTAAAAATATTACTTTAATGTGCATTATTCTAATGACTATTCATTTTACCCATTTTATAGTGACTAATGACTAAACAAAACATTCAATAACAAAAATAAAATCACTATTTATGTAAAATGTTTAGCACCTAACCTTGTGCATAGGAACACGCATTGAAATGTCATAGCGAATAAATTAACTTCCCCTTTATTGCCTTAATTACAACTTTAAGTGCCAAAAAAAAAAAAATGAACTCATACCTTACCATTTCTCCCCATTTTCTAGCATTTTGCTCAACCTATTCACTTTTGGAGGTTGGACTCTACATAACATTTGAACTAATTCAGTAATGTTTGTTTTATGTGGAATGGAAAAGAGATTTAAAAGGGGGCTTCTTTCGCTGGTCATTGATTTAATCTATTATTGACTGATCCATTCCTTGAAGGAACTTCCTTGATTTCAAAAATGATTTACATGCCTCGGGAATATTATAAATGTTGGAAACCCTTAGAGAGAACCAAGGGAGGAGGTGACATTGGAGATTCATGTGGACACGAGCCCCATTTATATTAGAAGAAAACCTTTTATTATTTTGAGGGTTGTTGGTCATGGGAACCATAATACTATTGACAACACAATGAGGTTTCAAAGAAAGAAATAAAAATGCTTTGAATTTTGATTCCAATATGTATCTGGACATGGCCATGTATCTTGTGGTTATATCATGTGGCCATTTTTCTTGTTGGGTGTGTCTTTATCAGTGGCTTCATGTGCATTTTACTTATGTGTAATGAGGTGTTTGGCACCAACAAAACTCCAATTTATGGGAAAGGAAACTAAGAAGATGGGGGAGAAAAATTGGAGAGGATGGGAAGAAGACATTTTAGTGACCTTGCATGCACATAATAAAGAGCCTGCGCTAGAGGTTTGTGGAATAAATGAAGGCTAGATGAATGCTAATGGACAAACAAGATAGAATTTTTGGGGAATAACGGGTGATCAAACACTTACCCATGAAGAGACGTAGAAGATAATGCAACTTCTGAACCAAAAAACTTTTCTTTGGTCACCAAACAATTCCAATTATTGTGGTTATCTTTTGGATGATACTGATGATCACTGAATTCAATAACATGATGTAGATGGAGAACCTTTGGGAGAATATGGAGTTTAACAAGCTTCATAGATCTTGAGAGGGAATAATTAACTGAAAAATCTAAATATTTTAATGTTCTCCCTAATAATGCCAATGACTTTGCCTCTGCCTCTACATGTGCCTCTATTAATGAGAAAGGGACATCTAGGAATTTTATGTCAGAGGAGAGGGCTTCTATTTCAAGAACCAACACAATTATTTAGATAAAAGCATGAAACATGATTCGGGAGGTCATCTTCTCCATAAATAAGGTGAAATGATGCCTCTTCTTCTTTAGATTTATACGGGGCATTACTTTATATCACGGAAAGGAGAAAGCTTTTAACATTGCAAAATCATGGTTTTAAGGACGTGCATTTTATTGGCTCCTATTTAATATGGATTGAAGTGTTTATTTAGTCATATTACTAGCAATCGTACATGAAATGTATGATGTGAATGCCGAAAAGATCCAGGGGAAGAAGTAAAAATTGGATGAAGAGAGTTAATGGGAAGAAGAGGTGTTTAGAAAAATGAGTGAGGGTGAACGCATGAGAAAGGAAAGAGGAATCGAGAATCCAATGTTGAAATACACCCTCTAAGAAGTACACATCATGGATGTCAATGGAAAGAAGGAGAAAACTTGTGTTACGGAAGATGAAGATAAAAAAAGGGAAACTCAGAAATTTTTAGGGTATGAAACCCAGGAGAAATGGAAGCATCCTGTAGAAATTTGTAGCCTCCCTTTGAAGTTGTAAGCTCAAGTAAGTATAGGAAAATAGATGGTGTGCAAACCAACACCACTAATTGAGTCCCAAGAGCAATAAGGCATATCAGTGAAAGGTATCTTTTATTTGTTAATCAAGCTTGTTCCTATTCCATGAAGTATATTGTTCTTAACCCTAAATAATATCTACTATATGTGCTCCACTTAATTGTCATAATCTCATTCGATATATTACATGAGCACAATGTGAATTTAAAGGGGTTAAAATAAAAATTAATGAGACTTCACAAGGGTCCCATCTCGAAACACAACCGAGCTACTTGCTTCTTGTAGCATTTTACAAGCATGTTTTTTTACAGTTTTAAGCTCAAGAAATTATAGTGAAGTAGGTGACTCAAGAAAAATAATTGATTATTGAGTCTTTATGGGGAATGGATGTACATGGGTAAAAGAAGATGTTATATGACAACAAGATGCATGAAAAAAAATGGTAATCAAGCCACACAAGTAGTTGGTCATAAGAGTGAAAGGTGGATTTCATCTACCATTCGAAAGAGAGATTTCTAAATAAAAATGTGGGAATTAAATACCTACATGTCCCACCCCTATTCCATGACTTATTAAAAACATGAGAATTAAATACCTTGCATGTCCCATACCTATTCCCTGACTTAGGTTTTTCTTACCTAAATAATATGCCATATATTCTAATGGTATATGAAAAGAATAGATGACTAATAATGGGATTTTAACAATGTGATATAAATTCAGAATTACAAAGTGAACAAACAACATTTAGAAATCTAACTAAATGGAAAAGCAATGATATATAAGCTCAAAGTTTTATATATTAAATGCAAATATGGAACGATTACTTTATTTCACACAATTTTTCATTGGAACTCATAGTGGAAAGGTATAAAACAACTAACCATGAAGAATGTGCAATCGCCGATGTACAACATGTCTGATCCCATGATGTCCTTTGGTGAGCCGATCTCGTACATGGAAATTCATCGTGCATGGGGCCACACATTGGGTGGATACAAATAATCCCATGTCCTCCACGTGGTTTCCTATTATGGTGGATGTTGTATGACTTTCATGCCCATCAAATTCCTCGCAAGGTCGCAATCCTTGACAATGGGTTAAAGTTGATTTGATCGCTTTATGCCAATCCAACAATATTTCAATATTGCCTTTGAAATTTTCAAATTTGTGTTATTTATACTAATTATTTTATTATTTTAATATATATTTATGTATGTTATTATAATTTACACATAATTCTATATTGAAAATGACGGTCACTTTTCAAATGTAAAAGTCATGTGTGATGGTTATTTCAAATATTTGCAAGTATTTTACGGCTAAAATAACGAAAAATGTTTAGAAGGCTGTCAAATTTAACCCATGTTTGATATGGTTGATCTTCTCGTACATGGCCACACAATGTTATTTAAAAGAGTGCACTCATACGATCTTTCTATTATGAACTGAAGAATTGAAGGTGATGTTGTTCTTGTATGTTCCTTTCCATATGCCCAACACAATGCAAATGCAATGTCATTGATACAGACGTGAATGTAATCGGGTGGACGTGAATGACACAAATTAATTTTAGGGTAGTTGATATGGATTAAAGATGGACGGTGACGATTATAATAAGTTATCGAGAGAGCCCCGAGTTTTCTACCGTAAACACTCCTTTCAACGTAATGAGTTGTCATTGTTTCCGCTTGTCCCTTCAAAGGATGGTGTCTTCAATCCTTCACTCTTTTAAGTGCGCTCGCGATTATGTTTGAGGGAAACACCTCGCTCACAATCTGCACACACCTCGTGGGAGGACATAATGACACGTAACCCCAATCATTTATTTCCTCAATGTGAATACATGCCTTATAAAACATTACAAGATTGTGTTGTCCGTGTAAATATATTCTCATGCTTGAACTTCATATGTATTTTGGTGCAAATGGGTTGATTTCATAACTATTTTCTATTTTAAAAATTTTCTCCTAGCAATTTCCTAATAATCGGAAAACAACATTTAATATTAAGAAATGCATTGTTTCGACTTCGTTGAAGGGGTCAGATGCAATCAAATTGATGTTTTGTGACATTTCAAATAAATAAAACTCTATTTGATTATTTTCCAATCAAAAACAACATCTAGCACATCTATGAAAAAATCCTTGTTAAATGTGGCTTGCCTTGAAAATTTGACAGAGGAAGAAGCTCATGATATCATGAATTTCTTGAGTATTTCGCATTGAATTGTCACCTTGTTGAATGGGTGTGTTGGGTTTTGATGCTGGGATGAGGAATTTTTGAAGCTTGTCTTAAAATTTCATAACATCTGGTTCAAGTTCGACCCTTGTATTTCTGTGGGTTTCCACATAATGTAAAGCAAAAATTATCCAGTCGAGTAGTTTGTAAAAGTGGCCATTCACTAACACAAGGATAAAAATATCCTATAATTTTCCACTATTCATAGCATGCTCCATCTATCTCACGAGCCCGATCGTTAGTTTTCTAGTAAGAAGCTGAATAATGACCACTCCCAAACTATAAACATAAGATTTTGTAGAGACTTCACTACAACCTAGATAGTCTAAACCAATGTAAGAAAATTACCTCTTAACTCCAATTCTAAGTGCAAATCTAGTTCTGGAAGAGCTCAAATGAGGTCGAAATTGTCGATTCTAGTTACATATTTTTTTGTCAAATAAAATATTTTGAGGCTTAAGATAACAATAAACGATATGATCCGACTTAACATTGCGTAGAAAGTTTAAAGAAGAGAAAACTTCTGTGGAAATAAAAATCTTGGCTGGAATGTTTAAGAAAATACAAGACCCTACTTCATTTTCCATTAAAATAAAATAAAGAAGACATTGAAGTGACATTGAAGCAACAAACAATGATTGACCACATATTTTTAAAGCTCTACTTGGTTTGAAACCGCGACCTTTTGAAAAACATATGGAAATGAAATAAGCACAAACTCAAAAGAAATAATCTCAAACACAAATGAGATGAAGAAAAAATCAAATGCTACAGGGTATGCAAATCGATGGTCGGAAGTGACACCGTCGAGGACATCAAAGTACATTAAACAGTGGACTACCGATCTACCTATCACCTATCATAGCCTCGATCACATTTCCCATTGTAAAAAACACCTTTTGGCATAATAAGTAACATATAGGCTAATAAAAAACCTTAGGAACAATGCCAACGTGTCAAAATGATGCCATGTTTCAATGCAGTTTCCACAATGTGTCCATTTGAGCTTCATCTATTCACATTTCCTTCTATCTTCATTCTCACCATTCCTTTTATGTGGAGGAATTTTTTTGACATAACCAGAGGTCATATAGTTACAAAAGGCTAAAACGATAATGGGATCTAAAAAATTTATCGTTAAATGTAGTTTCCATAACATGTCCATTTGAGCTTCATCTATACATATTTTGGTCTATCTTCATTCTAGCCATTCCTTTTTTATGTGAGGACAATATTTTCACATAACCGAGAGGTGATATAGTTATAGAAGGAAAAGTAAAGAATGGGATTTGAAATATTTATCAAATTGTTGCTCTCGATATTTTTGCCACCACTAGGAGTTTTTCTCAGATATAGTTGTGGGGTATGTATAATTTTTCTTATAGACCTGTTTCTATATTTTTTGTCCTTAATGTTGTAATAGCTTTAGATGTTTTCAAAATATTATTTTTGATAGTTTTAGGTAGCTGAAGTTGGAATTTTTTGGATAGATTTGTTGTTAACTGTCTTGGGATGGATTTCAGGGATTATCTACACTCTATATGGGTTTGTTGGATGAATAGAAAAATGAGGCTATATAATTAGGGTTACAAAGGAGCCTCGTTGTTTCATTGGTTTCACAATTTTTTTCTTCCAAAACAATTGTAGGATGGTCATATGGTTCAGTAATGTAGAACTAAATTGAATTTATCTGTTTTACTTCATTTGAATTGGGGTATATGAATATTTAATACATCTATAATTTTTGTATATTTTTAATGAAGATTTGGTAGAATTTGTGTTTCTTGCACCATCAACTAAAGTTTCTGAGAAATATATTACTACATATGTATGTTTGTTTGAAAAATTTTGGTAAGGAATCTTATATTCTGGAAGAGCTCAAACTTGCTGAAGGAGGATGTGGCCGACGGGATTGTCATTGATGCAAATGGACCTGAACCATGGGTGTGGAATTACCACACTCACCAAGAATTGTCTGACATTTTCTTTGGAGCCAAACATCCCACATCATGAAGCAAGCGACTACATCGTCACTCGTTCACACATGACAGAGGAGGTTCTTTATGAAAATTGAACAACCAAAGTTGTTGATACTAATGTGCATGTTGATATGGAAAATGACATGGTTGGTCAGGATTTCGAACATACTTGGACATTGATATGGTCAACTATGTGGTCGATAAGGATTAAATTATGTTGTCAGAGGCACCGTGGGTTCCCGTTGCAAAACACGCCTTTTGGCGTAATGAGTGAAAACACTTTTTCCCTAGATGATATATCCCTCTTTTAAGACATTTCACAATTGCTTTATGTTCCAAATTTCACGGAACAAGCACTTTGATTTTCAAAGGCCATGTCCAAATGTATGCACCCTCAATTAAAACTACAAAACACGTCACACCGAGGAAAGGTGTAAAGGACAAATAATGGAGAAAGGATCATGCTACTTCAATTGGTCAAGAATCGATCATCGTTGAAGGATATGGAGAATTCATGTCGAACGAAATAGAAATAACCAACCTAGCCATGAAATGTGTCTTCGTAATTGTCACCATTATTTCCACAGGAGAGAAGCAATGGAGAACAAATATATGTAGCTGAATTTTGAGAGTGATGGAGGATACATGTAGAATATACACATGGATTTGGTTATGAGATGTGTATACATCCCTGCTCTGGAAGAAATTGAACCCTGCTATTGCAACAATAAGATTATTCATGGGCGATGCAAAATTAGGGCACCTTTTGCTAAAACAAGAACCAAATTTCGTAACAGAGAGATTAGGCCAGATGGATCACATACAATGACCAGATTATGTGCAGTAATAATAATGGGGATTTTGTTCTCATCATGTTAAACCTACAATACCCAAGGGCAGTAAAGCAAACCGGTGAAAGTTGCGTGCCAGGAAGTCCGCAAGTCTTATGGGAAACATGGTATGTTTTGAGCCTTCCAAGGATGTGATGCCCTCCCCTTTGAAGAAACGTGGTTGTGTCGAAGCTTTTATGAAAATGATAAGCTACGTGGATGTCCTCTCATTACACGCGTCTCATGCATGTAGAGTGCACAAACTACGCCCTCAGTTATACTTACGAGATTAATGGTGCAAAAAGAAAGAAAAAGAGGCATAGGGATAAGGGAAAAATTCAAGGGGAAGGATGGGTTTGATGTAGATGTTTCTTATCACTGGTTCTTCCTTAGGAATTAGAGAAGGGAAGAGAGGAGAAAAGGTGGTGACAAGGGAACAACATCTTAAGGCTGTTGCTCACAACTCACGCTCCCTCGGTGCTAAAAAATTTCATGTCATTTCTACCGATGTTTCTAAGCATTGTGACCGCAAAAGATTCATTGACGAGACCATCAATCAATAGGGTTGTTGTAAAGGATTATAGCTCATAGTTGCCCATTCCTTATTTATTTAAAAAATGAATTCAAGAAAACTAAAATATGGGACGTTGATATTGCAGTGGACCATCTCGTGGACAATGCCAGAATAGATCACAATTTCCTCTTTGAAGAAGCCACCGACCCACACGAGGAGAAAAGCATCATAAACCAGGTAGTTGTGAACATCAAATGTTCTTTACAAAAATTATGATCTACTACGGCTACCACACGGGAAGCGAAGGTTTTTCATCGCCACATGGATGATTTGTAATCGTTCGTATGTTAATGACCAAAGTAATTGTATCCATCCACATGATTTTCCATGCCACATGCAATGGCTCTCATTCCTCAAATGCAATTGCAACGTGGGACGGCTCCACTAAAAGCGTACATCAATGAACCCCTGCAGTGCAATTACCGCCAATCTCCCCGCAATGATCGTGGACATTGACGATGACGTGGAGGGTTGTGATTTCACCAATACAAAGACGATTATACCATTGAAGACATGGACGCTCGATTATAACTTTGTTGTCATAGGGAGGAAAGGACCGGCACGTGCGAGTGGTCATGAGAAAAATAGAAGACAAACAGGCTATCCTAAAAAATAGGGGATTTCTTAGAGGCACACACATATATTTAGATGAAGATTTGACTTTCGCACAACAAGAAGATCGAAGGAAAGAATGGGAGAAAGTGAGAAAAGCAAGGGAAGCAGGAAAATGGGCACAAATGAGAAATGGGAAAGCTCAAATCAGCGATCATTTTGCAAACAGAAAATAGGAATTAGGGGCCCCACGGGAATCCATGCACATAGTAAGTTGGAATTGCAGAGGTTATCCATGGAGAAGAGGACCGGGTTTGGGGCCCATAGCAGAAGGGAAAGATATTATTATTCTTACAGAAACACATGAGCATGAAGGCTGCAAGGTTCCAGAATTTGAAGGTTACAAGAAAATTTCAGTTTGGAACGAAGGGAATGAAACAGGTAAAGGCCATGGCGGAATCACAGTATTAATCAGGGAAATATGGACCGCAAATGTCAAAGTGGAAAAAGAAGATCCAAATAAGCAATACATATGGCTGAAAATAACAGATGACAAGACAACAATCAGATTAGCTGCCTGTTACTTTGCACCGAAAGGTTCTAAGACATATAAGAGAAGAAATCTGGATAGTGAAGACCCATACGCTTCAATAAAAAAAGACATTTCTATTTTCAGTGCATCTGGAGAAATAATTCTATTGGGTGATTTCAATGCGAGGACTGCAAATAACCAATCTCTTCAGTTGACTAGCTTGGAAGGAGGTGAAGACAATCCGTTGTGGCTTAAAGAAGAAGAGAACAAGCTTTGGGAAAGATTATCTCAAGACGGTAGTGGAGGGGTGTCGCATTTTGGAGTTGAGCTTCTAGGCTTATGTAGCTTATACAACATGGTTATTTGCAATGGCATGAGGGCTTGGCCCAGATCAGGCAATATTACTTGTAAAACATACAATGGTCAAAGTGTAGTGGACTATGTAATTTGTTCTCAAAGTTTTATCTCCATGATTCTTGAGTTTGAAATCGGAGATTGTCCTATTGAATTAAAATGTCCTCTCTTGATAAAGCTTGGGACCGTCTTCAATCAGCAACAAAGGAATCAGGCTCAGCACATGCAAAAGACATTCCAAAAACAAGGAAAAATCATTCTCAATAAAGAAAACCAAGAAATATTTGTTGCAGCCCTTAAGCAGCAATTTCAGATAACGAGAAAAGATATAGAGAACATGACATACAAAGGAATGAGTGGTTATATACGGAGTAATCTGTTGATATCCTTGATCCAGAAGGCTCTAAGTTTTTGTAAGAGATCTAAACCTAGAAAAGGAGCGGCAAATACTTTTCCGACAAACCCATGGTATGATGAAGAGTGTAAAACTGCCAAGAGAGCTTTGAAAGAAAGTGGGATGAACAAAGAAAATAAAAAGACTTATGAGAGATTGGTACAACACAAAAAAGAAAGTTATGTGTGCAAGAGAAGGACAGAATTAATTTCTCTTGGAAAGCACAACCCCAAAGGTTTTTGGAAGGAGCTACAACAAAAGAAAAAATACGTAGAAAATAATATCACAGGTGAACAATGGGTAGATTATGCAAAGAACCTTTATGAGCGTCCTCAACAAAAAGATATTCCTCCCATAATCGAGACTTCGATTAAGCTTTTCTCGACAGAAGACATCAGGCAGGGCATCAAGAATCTAGCAAGTGGTAAAGCTCAAGATATCGATGGTCTGCAGGCTGAATTTCTAAAATGGGGAGTTGAGGTCCTCGCGCCGCACATCAGAAAAATATTCAATGATGTCAACCAGAATGGCTTCCCGACAGAATGGACGACTAGCGTTGTCATCCCTCTATTTAAAAGTGGTGACATTAATAACCCGTCTAATTATCGCACCATTATGATCAACCCTCTTCTCGGTAAACTCTTTGGAGGCATGATAGAACGGAGAATCAGCAGTTGGGCCGAAAGAGAGGATAAAAGAGCAAAAGGGCAAGCGGGTTTTCGGCCTAAACATTCAACAATTGACCATTGTATTACTCTCAGACATTTGATTGAGAAGGTTTGGGACACGCAAGGAGAAGAAGCTTTTTGTTGTTTTGTTGATTTCAGGAAAGCTTTCGACACAGTGCCCAGAAAGAAACTTTGGGACAGGATGGAGGAGCTTGGGATTCCAGATGAATTTAGAGCAGCAGTTCATAAATTGTATGAGCAGGTCCGAGCTAAAATCAGAACCAGAGAAGGTATGTCGAGTGTTTCGGCAGTGACATCGGTGTCAAGCAAGGTTGCCCTCTTTCTCCCACCTTATTTGGGTTATACATTGATAAGCTTGAAGAATGGTTAAACAAAACTGAAGGAGGAGGTATTCAGTTAGCTAGTTACGTGGTGAAGTTACTTCTTTATGCTGACGACCTTATCCTAATTTCAAAAACAGCTCAAGGTTTGAGGGAGCAACTTAAAGCGCTAGAGCTCTTCTGCCAAGAAGTTGGGATGCAAGTGAACACTAGCAAAACAAAAATCATGATTTTCTCCTTGAAAAGGAAGGAAAGACAAGATACTTTTCTTTTTGAAGGGAGTCCTTTGGAAATAGTCAATGAATACAAGTATCTTGGGATTGACTTTCACCACAAACTTAGCTGGGAGACTTGTAAAGCTAAAAGGATACAGGGAGGTTGGAAAGCATCCTATCTTCTTCAAAACAGGTGCAGGAAAGCTGAACTTTGGGACTGGAAAACTAAGAAAACCCTTTTTGGACTGTTGGTCACTCCGGTGGTTCTTTATGGCTGCGAAGTTTGGGGAAGTAGCATGTCAAATCATGGGTGGAGACAGATAGAGAGAATCCAGAAACATCTAATCACAAGCACCCTTAAAGTCAAATCAACTGTTCCTTATGAGATCTTGTTGGCGGAAGCGGGTACTTTCTCGTTGGAAGCTTCGGCAATGTCTCGGATGATAAGCTATTTGAAAAAAGTTGCTAGCATGGACAATCTTCGCTGGCCCAAAATAGTTGTGGACTATACTTTGGAACGCAGAAAGAAAACTTGGATGAATCAAAATTTTAAATGGATGAACAAATGGGACATCAACTTCCAAGAATGTCCTAATAGCAACAGAGAAATAAAAAATTATGTGACAGAAAAGTTCAGGACTGCCATGTGGACGGGTCAGATTGGTCGAAAGAAAGCGCATTATGTCAGAGAATTCAATACCAATGGGGAACATGATGAAAAAGCTTATCTAGGAACAGATATCAGGGGTAAAGCAAGGATTCTAGTGGCTCAGTTAAGGGCTGGATCGCATCATCTTCGATGCGAAACTGGTAGATGGACTATTCCAAAGGAAGATTGGGAAAGGAGAATTTGTCTTTTCTGCAGCAAAGGGGTAGTCGAGACAGAATGGCATTTCGTTATGGAGTGTTCAGCTTATGATGATATTCGTATTCAGTATGAAAACAACTTGAAAGTGGACAGACTAGAGGAACTCTTCAAAGGAACAAAGCTTCAAGCGACCGCGGGGTTCATCCTCAAGATTCACAGCCGAAGAGCGGATATTGAAAGGAGTCTGAAATATGATTAAAGTCTCAATTTTTGTGGTCCCATAGACTCTTTAGTCTCGTGGACGTTATTAAAATCTTTCATTTCATTTCATAGGCCTCGGGCATTCTACCAGCGAGAACGCCTTTGGGCTTAATTAGGAAATTTTGAACTATGTGAATGATTTAAATTTTAAATGATTAAGTGCGATTTTTTTTTTTTGCATGAAATGTTAAAAAATGGTTTAAATAAATAATTATTAGAATAATACAATTTTTATATTTTTATTTTACTTAAATAAGTAAATAAAATTTTAAAACAATGGTTAAGATTTAAACTATGTTGTTGAAATAAAATGGAATAAATGCACTCAATATGGTAATTTTTTGTACTCCAAATCTAGACAAAATACTCCATATTTCACCAAAGGCATAGCTAAATCAGATCGAAATGGTTGTAATATCCCTTTCCGGGATGAATCTGAAAAACAAAGGAAAGAACACAAACCCCAATTGGAAGTTAACTAGAATTTATGACAACCAATCGCAAAGTATTATAAAGCCTAGCAACAAACTAAATTTGCATTTTTAAAGGGCAACAAACACCATCCAATCAAGCTGAAATTTGGTGTATTAATTCTCAAAAATATTATACTTAATAAATAGAACAAACACCAAGAAAAAGAACTCCAAAATATATACAAATTTAGAAATTCTCTATATCTGTAATTAAATTTATGACAAAACAGAATTCCAACTCACAATAATGGCTATAAATGGAGATTCAAAGCCCACCAAAATCTCATGAAAGCATGTAATCAACCTCTAAAATTATAAGGATTATGACTATAAACTCCAAATGAATGAAATTTCCCTAGATGGAACCAAATCCACCTCTAAGAAAGTTTCCACCCCGGAAGACGGTCTAAAAAGGGTCTTAAACCCTAACAACTCTTCTCCAATCAAACCCTAGTTATAAATATGCAACATCAATCTTCTTGAAGCACTTGGAAACAAAAAATTGAAGTGTTTTCATTCTTTAATCAAGCAAGGAAGGGTTCCATCCTCCATGTTAGCCACATCAAAAGATATTCTCCCTTAAGTAGAAGTAATTGAGCAATAAACCCAAAAGCGTTGCAAAGTATATTTTAGACAAGATCATGATCAAATGAGCCAATAAAACTCCTTATATAGCTCTTATGTGTTGCCAAAAATATAAAACATGATCCCCGTGAGGACATATATCATTGGGAGATATGTTTCTCCTTTATCTTCAAGAATGCACTCCAAAGACCGACCTCTTTATGAAAATATATGTTTCTTGTTCTTTTCTTTTTCCCATTCCATCTTGTTTTTATTTCCTTAACCTTTTTTATGACAAATGAAATGAGTATTAAAAATATCTTTACTAATAATAATATTAATTAATTTGCCCCTAAAATGGAGAATCGGATGGTCTCGACATAAAATATTATTAATTATTTTATTTTAGGAAAATGGGACATTACAGTCCTCCCCTCCCAAATTTTCTTTCCCTTAAGCAAATGTAAGCTCACATGCCCAATGACTATTCCCAATAGATGAAACATTTTGTAGGGATCAAAATTGAGGACAACAACCTTATTGGTGGCAAGTGGACTCATGGCTACCACAAAAATATGTTTTATAACCTTTGGGGCTAGTAACTCATCCTTCCACATCCCCTTCATAAATTGTTGGAACTCTGTGGCATGAATCACTAAATTAGGTGCTAACTTACCACACTCTTGCTGTGTTGATATGATTTTGAAGTGGGATGCCCATGAGGCTCATCTTTGGTTCTTTTTTACTTTAAATCATTTACCAATATCCAATGGTATCTAATCTCAATAGAAAACTAGGAAGCATTATGCAAGGCTGTCCCAAAATATACCACTCATGAAAGTTACCTTAATGTAGAAAACTACTTAGCTATCCAAAATTGACTATTTGAGGATACCAAGAAAGTGTCATGGGATAGATACTTGTTCTTGTCCTTAGATTCACTCATGTCTTTAATATTCCTTGCTTCATCTTCCACTCAAGGGTTGAAAAGTCTCTATTTTCTTGCAAGGTGAGATCATGTGTGAACACCAACTCATCATTCTTTATGATATCATCTACATCTTCAATTACATCCCTATCATTTATTTGGGTGAAGAGTAAACTCAACTACTTTTTCTTCTTCATACATGTACATGCAAATGAGACAAAATTATTAAAGGAAACAAGGGTTCTCATCTTCACTACTTCATGCCTTATAGACATGATGCCCAACTCTTTCTCATTACTCGCAAAAATATCATAATCTACGCATAAGAGGTGGGTGTCCAATAATACAATCATGTTGTACAAATTACAATTATAACCATATTTTTATTCAAAACTAAAATGATGGTAGTTGGAATCCCTCTTATGACAGTTATAAACATGACACTTTTGTTAGTCCCTTTCAACCAAGTGGCTGGCAACTCTTTTGTAGTTTACAACAAAATGGAAAGGGGACTGGAAATGTTTTGGAAAACAAGTGAAAGGAAGGAACATCAACTGTCATACTGAAAACCCTTCATGAATCTCCTAAAAAATAATGTAGTGGGGGCTGGGAACAAGTCATTATTGATTGAAAGTGCTTAAAAATATTATAACCTATTCCTTCTCACAATTGTTCTATTTTTTGTGGCAAAAAAAATGTTGGAGAAGCTAGGAATGTCTATAAAAATAGTACAAACATTAATGGTAACATGTTTTAAACCCCACCAATCAATACTCTTATTACTTCCAATCATTCCTCCAATTCCTGGTTGAGTTACAATTCTTGAGATAGTAAGATAACATCCATCTTGCTCACTTCCAAACACAAAATTCATGAAATCAACATCTACTTTTACAAGAACACTTCTTCTAAGGGCATGTTCATTGATGAGGAGTTCAAAATTCTTATGAAACGAGTGTTGTATAAAAATGAAAATGTTGAGCTAACTACGTGCTTTCCCAAAGCTAGTGTGAGTTATTGGAACCACTTGGTGTAAGGAATAATGAATCCTTTTTTAGCATCTAATCCTTTATAAGGACATTTGAATGCACAAAATCCCTTAATGATTGATAAATAAATTTCCTTTCAATCCAAGTTCCTAAGAAAGAGAACTCAACAATCACATTAATGCCTCTATACACTTTAACCCACAAAATATCACCCAAATTCCATATGCAAAAACAAACTTGATCTTGACTCAAGGATCTACATGCCTTATACTACAAGTGGTATTCTTGACCTTATCACCCTTCTTATCATGCTTTTCATGATGAAAAGGATTTTTTATGGATATCAAGCCTTTGTTAGAACCAATACTTCCATGCTTTGAATTATAATCACGGATATAGTCAAAATGTTTACCCTTCATCTTACCATCAAATTTAACATGTTACTCAAGATAAAAAATATATATTGCAGTGACATAGGAGGAATTAACAAATATGAAATATGATTACTATTATCATACCTTAGGTTGTCTTCAACATGTTCATCATCCTTTTCCAGATGAAGAATGGTTGAGATATATTCTACACCTCCATCCTTGTGACCAAGAATTACTAAGTTAGGATCAACATTATCCTTCCTCTTAGGCTCTTCATCTTCAACAAGTGAATCCCTTTTTACTTTGCCTTCACGCATAATTTGTGGAAATATATATCAAGCACCTTTATAGCTCTCTCTAGAGTCAGGAACACCATTAACTATGTTCTTATAGGTTGTTCTAAAAATTCCAACCATTTAAAAATCAACATTAGTAACCGGTAAAGCCCTTTTCTCATGTGTATGCCTCTTAACATGGTCTTCTTGGAACTCCACCTCAAAAACCTCTAATTGTCTTTTTATGGTTCATGCCTATGATTTCTTCCTTAACATTTTGAGGTTTTAACGTAACCATTACCTTAGCTAGTTCTTTTTCTTGTTTTGGTTTATGGTTTAACCCTAACATCTTCATCCATACAGGTTGTTCCTTTGATGGAACCCTCAATTGTGGAGAGTGTCACTTTCTAAAAGGCATGATGAGGATCTACCTGTGGCACTTGAGATCTATGCTCGAGCCTTGACCTACCCTTGCTAACTCCTATGAACTCCGTAAGTGAAATGACATCATGAATATCCTTTGAAAGAGCCCTATACTCCTCATATCTAGCCACAATGTTGTAACCCATTGAATTTTATGTTTCCACCACCGAAATGAATTCTTTATTTGGCTAGAACTTATGTTGCCAATCCATGTTTTCTCTCCTGAGTTAGTAGAAGTATTCCTTGAAACCGTCTTGCATGAATACCCTAAAGATGGTAAGATCAATGCTCTGATACCACTATAATATCCCTTTCAGGATGAAGTTGAAAATAAAGGAAATAACACAAACCTCAATTGGAAGTAAATTGAAATTTATGACAACCAATATGAAAATATTAAAAACTCTAGCAACAAGCTGAATTTACACTATTATGGCATCGAATACCATCCAAACAAGATGAAAATTGGTATATAGATTCTCCAAAATATTATACTTAACGAATGTAACAAACACCAAGAAATAACACTCCAAAGTATATGCAAAATTGGAAATTCTATAAGTTGTAATAATATTTTATAAAAATAGAATTACATCTCACAACAATGATTGGAAATGGATATTATAAGCCCCAAAAATATCATGAAAGTGTGTAATCAGCCTATAAAACTATGAGGATTAGGAATATCAATTCCAAATGAAGGAATTTTCCCTAGATGGCACACAAGTCCACCTCTAAGAAAGTTTCCACTTTAGAAGAGAGCCACGAAAATGGTGCTCAAACCCTAGTAACTGCTTCTCCAATCACACCCTAGCTTAAAATATGTAAAATTAATCTTCTTGAAGCACTTGGAAACAACAAATCGAAGAGTTTTTGTTCTTTAATCAAGAAAGGAAGGGTGTCATCCTCTTGTTAGCCAAACCAAAGGTTTTCACCCTTAAGTGGAAGTAATTGAGCAATCAACCCGAAAACCATGAAAATTATATTTTAGACAAGATCGTGATCAAATGAGCCTAGTGAACCCCTTATATAGCTCTTATGTGGTGTAAAATCTCTAAAACTTGATCCCTATGAGGACCAACCTCCTTGGGAGATATATTTCTCCTTTATCTTCAAGCATGCACTCCAAAGATCAACCTCTTTATGAAAATATAAATTTATTTTTATTTTCTTTTTCCCATACCATCTTATTTTTATTTCTTTATCCTTTTTGATGACAAAAGAAATGAGTATTACAAATATCTTTATATTAGTAATAATATTAAGTTTCTCGTAAAATAGAGAATTGACTGGGCCCAACTTAAAATGTTGTTATTTCGTCGGTAGGCGTCCACCTTTGAAGATGGCTTGGCTGGAAAGTGTCAAATTCTTGTAGCTCCAATATTTGTTGTCTTAACTTTTCAGGTTGCCTGATTCTAGATAATTTTCTACAGTCCTAGATATTTACTATCCTGGATATCCACAGATTTTAGATCTTTCTTACAATAATATCTAAGGATTTGATTATTCTAATTTAGATTTATTTTGTTGCTATAATTTGTATCTAGTTTTTGGCCTGCATTGTTATGTTCCAGAGGAACAATCAAATGTGCTCTCTTTGCAAACGCTGCGATCATAATTGGAGGAGTTTCCAGAATGGGAGGATGGAGCGATGACATGCCTTGATGGACGCTCAGATCGTTCTTAAAGACATGAGAGAGTGGCTCGATGCCAGGGTCGAGAAATTGCTCACTAGCCGAGCTGCATCTTGAATATTTTACCCAACTTTCATAGGTATTCGAGATAAGAAATGTTATTTATGTATAGATGAACGAATTTTTCTATATGCAGTTTGACAGGCCATGATTAAGGAAATTGTATGGGATTCCATCGCTGAAATCGATGCAGAACCAATAACGCTTGATTTTTTTATTGAAATAAAATTATACTATTTTCAAAAACATTATTTAGCTGATAGGAAATATTATGTGAGAATCGTGATCCGGCTGAATTGTTGTGACCTGCCTCTGCGTTTAAATTTGCAGTAGTATACACCTTTAAATTTGATGGCCGTGTGAAGGTATTTTCTGTCCTGAGATGCGACGGAACTGATATAAAACTAGTGAATGTATATACAGTTCTCTAACAATGAAGAAAGGGTTGTATTATTTTCTCTCATTGTATCATGTCCAACATCCAAATCAGATAATAACCTCGTGCTTTTGGCTTGGTGAGCGAGCTATGGGAAGAGCTCGTTTGTTTACAAATGAACGCAACTTCCATATTGCCTTTACAGACCTGCAAAAGCAGCCTCCTTGTGGCGCAAAAATGGGAGTTTCAGAGCAACTTATGGACATCCACCAAAGCATTAAAAAAATCAGGTGTTGTCAGTTTAGTTGCAGGTACCCCCGTAGATTTGTATGGAAAGATCTGATTTGAAGGGCAATAATAGAAATTGATTTTTGGAAGGGTATGCACAAATAACCTTGTTGGAAAGGCCTTCAAAAATATGAAGTAAATGCAATTGGAAGGTGTAAACCGAGATTCCACAACCTTTGAATCTCAACCATTACCAACTTACTCTCGACCTGTAAGAAAGTAGGAGGCAGGCTATAGACAACAAATTATAATGAAAAGGAGATTATTCACCGGTATTGGAAAGTGTCAAAATCCGTTTTTGGGCAACAATATTTTCTCTTAGATTTTCTCATTTTACAATAAGCTTGCATGGGTTCAAACCTACAACCTTATTGTTCCATTTAATAGACACTTTTTTCGAGCCTGTAACATCTTCATCTTGGTTCATTGGTCTTCAAGAATTTTTATAACCTTGCGAAAACACTCGAGCTACACAAAAAAATGATCATATTTATTTTTATCACTACCTTTTGTTTTACCATAAAATATTTTGGATCCCCTAGGTTTAAGGTTTCTTCACTCTCTCTTTGAACAAGGGATGCTGCAAAGACTTGTGATCTGATTTCACTACTTGGAGTCAAAGAAAGGTCGAGGCTTTTCAAGTCCGATTTGAGAAAAGATGACAACTTTGATGCAGACATTAATGGATGTGAAGTTGCCTTCCACCTTGCAACGCCCCTTCTCTTCCACACAAAATACAAAGGTTACTAACAACCAGTGGTTTCATATAAATTTTTGTACATGTCTATGATGATAAGTTGTGGAGAGGTGGAGAAAAGGAAAAATGAAAAATTGATGGTTCTTTGCACTAATCTTTGTCATTTATATGGTCCTTTTCTCTACAATAATTGCATTATATTGTGTTAACGTTATGTCTGTCATTTGGGATTGCATTACACATTCAATATTACATATGTAACGTTATATATGCTCATATGTTTTGTCTCCTTTATGATTAGATATTTCTTGTTTTCCTCCTCATTTTTTCAAATAGCTTCTTACTATCACATGAAAATGAATTTCTAAATTAGTTTTAATAGATGGACATTCAAAACATAGTAAAACTAAACAATATTATTGAATGAGAGAATTCTATTTACATCTCATCATAACTGCAACTCATGTGCAACTATAAATAATAAATAATGGACATTTTTACAATGGAAAATACCCTAGGGTGATGCGACATGAGTCGGTAGATCTTGCTTTTTCATACGTCACATCATCTATGAAACACTTTCACGCGGCTTATAGCATATGGGACTAGGTGTCATTGTTTACTCACTTTGTTTAAATTTTTCGCGGGAGGCAACTAAATTTAATATATGAGCTTCATGGTGTCTAGACAGGCGTCGGAGTGGTTGTGATGGCCTACCGTCGAGTGATTGTGATGGGTAATTTGAACTTGTGACCTCTATTTAAGAGCACATGTTCTTCACCATTAGGCCAACTTCAAGTGTACATTAGGCAACAACAAAAATTTGCCCATAAAAAAATTGCAAAATCTAGTTATTTTACTAAAGAAGGACATTTTTATGGAAAATTTCATTAGAAGGAAAACATATAATAAGTGTCGTCGGTAGATTCAATTAGCAAAAACGTTACTAAAAAACTTGCATTACATTTAAAATTAAATACGCTTCCACCGTATCGGGTGATATTTATTTATTGGTAGTGGCCGATCACCGGTGGCGAGTGGGTGAAATAGGGGGATTCTGCACGCAGTGGCGGTGTGTGTTTTTTACCTTTTTCCAATGTTTAAATTTTTTTTTCTCCACGTAGACATTTGAATGTTCTCTCGGCATGTTGCATGTGAAATTTTATATATGAGCTTGAAATCTTGGTGCTCTAGACGCGTCTTGAGTGGTTGATGGATGGCATAATTCTTGTCTTCTTGTATAGGATTTTTCTCCTCTCCCGACATGACGCAAGAACAAATTTTATTGTAATTCATGGGTAATGAGCTTGGTTCTTGTTCAAAATTGCATCTCTTTCATGCCCGTCAAAAGGCTTCCAACACGTCAGAAAAGTGCAAGCAAATTTTCCATATAAAAAAATTCAAAATCTAAAAACTATTTGACAATAAAGAAGGTCCACGTTTATTTAAAATTTTCATTATTGGTAATGGAGTTAAACATATAATAAAACTTAACTCGGAAAATGATTAAGAAAAACATTGCATTACATTTAAAATTGTTGCATTACATTTAAAATTAAATATTTTTTATTATAAGGTAGTGGGCATTTATTTATTTATTGGTAGTGGCACAAGCTCTATATTTCCAAATGGCAGTGGGTGAAATATCCCCTAGCGACCATTCCACTCTCTTTCCTACCACCACTACCCCCGTGCATATCCCTTATTGATGTGCTAAAAAATTGTTACCTCACGTTTTTTTTTCTCCATGTAGACATTTCGGGAATGTTCTTCGGCATTTTTCGAAGTTCTTATTGGCACACGGGCGTAGTCCAAGAAGAATCTTCATGGGCTCTAGTTTTCAACGCATTCTTGGTTTTTTTTTGGATGGGTTCAAATCTAATTCTTGTCTTCTTGCCAATCAAAAAGGATTTTCTCCTCTCCCAACATGACGCCTTAAGCAAGAACAAAATTTTATTCAAAAACCTTCTTCATGCAGGAGCTTGGTTCTTGTCTCTTTGGATTGTTATTCAATCTCTTTCCATAACCGTTGCCTTAAAAATGAGAATGGCCTCTTTGGGGAACGAAAAGGAAAGCTCAAACCTAGCAAAGTGCATGCTCCACATGGCATCACGGTGGCTCTTTTCACCTCAACTCGCAAACTAGTAATGAAAGTGGAGGCAAGAAGTAAAGGAAGTTATTGGAATGCTTTTAGAAATTTATTTATTTATTGGTAATGGAGTTAAGCGCACACGAGAAAAACTTAACTCGGAAAAAAAGTTAAGAAAAACTTGCATTACATTTAAAATTGTTGTTTTTATTTTTGTGAAAGAAGTTTATTTTTATTTGTTTATTAGAAATAGTCCAAAACTATTTACCAATAATAATAATAATAAATTGTCTAAAAATGGATTGTGCTTTATAATATCCTTTTTTGCACTAGCTTTGTATTTCCAAATACCCCATCTCCCATCATGACCCTTTGTTAGTGCAATCTTATATTTGAGATTCCACTCTTTCCTACCATACAAATTACCCCCAAATTATTCCTTCCAAATATTCTTTAATCCTAAAATAAATTGTCAAAATAATACAACCAAAATTCATGTGAAAACACTATTTTGATATTTTTGGGAATTAGTTCTTCGAATAACAATAAGTGATTTGGAAGATGTGAGAAAATTACTTGCACATTGGTCGTCAAAGAAGGACAAAAGAGACCTTACAAAAGAGGAAAATGTGTTTGGCATCTCAAAGCATTCTAAGCATGTGATTGAAAAATGAAATGTTGATATTCTGAAAGAAGAAGAACATGAGGAAAATCAAAAAGGTAAAAGGAAGATGGATGAGAAACCTAAAAGGACATTCAAGGCCAAATGGAAAACAAGATTTCCATGGGAAATCTACAAAAATCTAAACTCTTAGAAAGGATAAAATCATCAAATATAAGAGAGAGAGCAAAGGATCGCCATGATCACAACATGTAAATTTGGTAATACCCATCGAATGATTTCTAAATTGGAGGGAGAAAATAAAAACATGTTTGAGGTGAAAATACAAAAGTAGCATTAGTGAGATAAACACATGAAACTCTTTGGTAGATGCGGAGAAGGAAAGCGTGATGGAAACCATATCAAAGTTAGATCTAAGGAGCTCTATAACATTTGTGAATGACAAGTATAAATGTGGCTCACACACCTCGTTGATGAACTATTAAGTACAAATACAACATCCTGAAAAGAATTTTACAAAGAAGTA
Source organism: Taxus wallichiana var. yunnanensis (assembly GCA_018340775.1). Classification (NCBI taxonomy): domain Eukaryota; kingdom Viridiplantae; phylum Streptophyta; class Pinopsida; order Cupressales; family Taxaceae; genus Taxus; species Taxus wallichiana. The sequence goes on from CM031239.1 coordinate 194,892,681, forward strand.
AGGAGGTTCTTCGAAAAATTTGAAAGATGATATATTTCATAGTCCATTTTACTCTATTTTAGTTGATGAAAGCACTCTATGGAACAACATTTGATTGTTTATATTACATACTTGACAAATGGAGGCAGAGGTCAATGTGTAACAAAATTTATACGGCTCCTTGAAATAAAGGATGGAACAACTCAAGCTATGTATGATGTTTGATCACTCTTTTGACAGAGATGAATTTATCCTTAATGAAGTTAGTTGGATTTGGATCTGATGGGGCGTCTTCCATGAGGGGAATTCGTGAAGGTTTGTCCACAAAGCTTCGTCGAGATGCTCCTCATTTATTAGATATTCATTGCATAGCTCATCGAGAAGCATTAGCAGCAAATGATGCTTCATCTTATTTTCCAGAGTTGCAGTTTATTGATAAATTTGCAAATAAAATATATTCATGGCTTGGAAAATCTGCTAAAAGACATGGAGCATTGAGAGAGTTGATGGAGTCATTTCAAATCAACAGGTTGGAGGTGTTACAAATTCATCAAATTAGGTGGCTTTCTAGAGGAAAGGTCATGGAAAGACTTGTCAAACTCATGCCTGCTTTGTTGAAAGAATGGGAATTAGAGGAGAAAAAAATGTATGATTTGGCAACAATATTTCAGGTACAATTTTGCATCCATTTACTTGCAGATGTGCTTATTGAGTTAAATAAGTTGAATAAAAAATTTCAAGAGGATCATATTGACATTACTTCCATTGGGACTACATTAGATATCACAATTGACATGCTTCGTAGGAGATTTCAAAGAGGCATATTTGGGGACAGGTACTCTACATACATCATCTTTTCTAACCAGGGCACAAGGAGGATCTCTTGAGTTTGCAGATGGAACAGGTACATTACATGTACATGCATTGAGATTTGAGAGCTTGCCTAAGTCACAAAGATCAGGGACACTAGATGATTGCATTGAATTGGGAAAAAGCTTTATAATTAAGGTAATTGATTCTCTTGATACAAGATTCACAGATTTACCTATATTTAATGCTGCTAAATTTTTCAGTCCTCGTAATTACTACGAGGAGACAGAAGATAGAGATCGTCAAACAAAAAGATGGTTAACATGTTTATGTGACAAATTTAGTGTTGGAAACTCGCTATTGTGGACAGTGTTAAATGTTTGGGTGAGATGGATGAATTTATTTGTACTATTTATAGATCATATCCAAAAAAACATATGTTTGGAGCATGGGATCTATGTGGCGGTGAACCTGAATGGTTTGAAGGGTTTCCATGTTTGATGCAACTATGGCAAGCTATTCTTGTAATTCCAGCAAGCACAGCCGTATGTGAAAGAGGGTTTTCAAAGTTAAATAGGATAAAGAATGATGATAGATCCAGGCTTTCTTTGAGCACATTGGATATGCTAATGTTTCTATCTCTTTGTGCACCTCATGCTCTAAATGAGGTAGATTGGAATGCTATTTATGATGCATGGAAGAATAAAAAAACTCGAAAACCGCTTCCATTAGACAAATAGATGGTGAGTTTTTGGAAGTTCTTTATATAAAATATGTTCTTTATTGTTTTTTATTTATAAAAATATTTTCTTTGGAAGTTTAGATAAGTGTTTTCAATATTTTATTACTAATTTAATAAGATTTTTTTTCAAAATAATTAATGAATACTTGTCAAGAACATTTGACTCGGTCTAAATGTTGATCAATTTGTCTTGTAATGACTTGTATCTCATTTTGTGTTTCAGGTATTTTATTTTTTGAAGGGAGCCTAAAAAATGTGTTGGTGATATGTTTTGCTCACATTGAGGTGAACACGAGAAAAATTTCTATTTAGATCACATAAATTTTTTGGTAGTTTGATATTTTTCTTGATACTATTTATTAGATGAAACATGACTTTTAATTAAATTTGAGTAAAAGAACCTTGTGTTGTCATTAATTTTTAGGCTCATTATGTGTGTTAAAATTTTAGTTTGTCACTTTGTAATTCCAATGTCGATTAGAGAGTTTAATTTTAAATTTTTTATTGGATCTCACAATATAACTTATTCATTACATTATTTATGAAATGGAATTTTGACATTTTTAATTTGTAAAATCACCCATTTAAAAAAAAAAATCTCTTTGTAAAAAGTGTTCAATTTTTGTGACATGTATGATTGATTTACTATTTTCATATGAAGTGTGAAATGATTATACTACTTTTCATCATTGAAGGGTTGGTCCAATATTTACCCTTCACAATGAAATTGGGACTAGCCCTTCAAATTTGATCACTAGTAAGGAGTTGCAGATTGTGTTTATCTCCACGTGCAATGGTGAGGTTGTACCGTCGGTGCCCATTAATCACAAGGGGGTGTTACATGAGGAGGGGTATTCTACCCGGGATATAGTTTATATAAAAATTTACTCCTCGGTTGTATGGAGGACATGTGGGGGTTGGATTGCATGGAGTTTAAGCCGGAGGTGAGGATAAAAAATGAGTCAATGTATAAGTTTTTGGCGTTTAATGTTGGGTCGAGGGTTTGTTTGGGGAAGGATATGGCCTACGTGCAGATGAAGAGTGCAGTTGTGGGAATTCTTAGGAGGTTCATGGTTTGAGTGGTGGAGAATCACAAGGTGAAACCTAAAATGTCGCTCATACTTACTATGAAAAATGGGCTTAATGTTACTCTAAGAAAACTAGATTTAGATTATGGAACTTTGGGACTGGTTTTATGAAAGGGCATAATATTATAATTAAATTTTAAGAGGTGTTTAGAATTTAAAAAAATTAAACATTATTTTTAAATTTCAGGAATTCTAATATAATTATATTATGTAATTTAATCAATGTAGTTACTATTTTAGCATAAGATTTTTTTATTACGCCGAAGGCGTGCACAATTGGGCTCAACCCTCCCCTTTCTAACATCCGAAAATGACATGGAAGGCACAAATTGGAAATTTGGATTCGTGCATGGTCGACATATTCATATTTTAATTTTTTATGCATTCCTCTATTTTTTATCATATTATTTTTTAATATGAAATAGTACATTGATGGTTGGACTGTCACACTCCACCCTACATCTGCAATAGGACCGACGTCATCTACTGCGAGAATGTTGTTGTGAAGGTTACAATGCACGTAGCATAGGTGTTCAAAAGCAGAAGAAGTAAAATCAATACAATTATACATTACGCCCAAATGAAATGCATCCTAATCCTCAATCTTATTCTTTTGCATTCAACAAACAAAACAATGACATGTAATAGTTTCCTCTAGAGATAGATGAACATGCTTCAGATACAAATACAGAGCCATATATATCAATTTGTATATAGTAAAATGAGAAGATATTAGGGTTGGCTCTGATTTAACCCATAATGGTGTTGATTTTAGGACATCTATTAGTGAGAGATTTGTTTAGCACAGTTCCCCACAACGTTCTGTTTATTTATTTGATTTAATTCTCACTATAACCATCCAGTTGCTGCTAAATTTACAACGTTCAATTGGGTTTCCATCATGGTTAACACCTCTGGATCTGAAATAAATGTTAAATGCTAGGTTTGAAAGGTTGTTTAGGATGTGTCACTCTCCATGTTCTGTTTTGGGTTTTGAAGAGCGCTTAACCAGGTTGGTGGGTATGTTTGACATGGGTCTATTTTTCCCATGTTAAATACATGGAGAAACAAACAACATATATGATAATTTTAGCTATATAATTCATATAATATATTTTCAACTGGAATCTTATCACTTTAAGGAATATCTATTTCGAATGCCCTTAAAAACAAATCTAAAATGTGTCCTAACTCTATAAATCCTAAATTTCCTACATTAAACTTGTCTTATTAAGAAAATATTGATAATAATGTACACAATTAGGATAAATCTAAAATATCTATAACCTACAAACCCTAAAATTTCATTGGTATACTTGTCATATTAAGAAAATATTGATAAAAAAGCATACAATGTGACACTTTTTTTTCTTTTGTTTTTTTATTTTATCCAGTCTATAATTTCTTTTTACCGCTGTTAGTTTTTTCCCTCTCGGTTCACCAGGGTTCCAAGCTATAAATAAAAATGCACCCCGCCATCTACTTGTCTCACTTCGATTGCATGTCATGCCTTGTTGTAATGGGCCTCCCCTTTTTCGAGAACAAAACATTGGTAGGAAGTTTCTATGTTGGTCGCTAGTATCTCCATTCTAAATGACGTGATTATAATATCTTTCATTCAATCAAAGATACCAAGTGAATGCTAGCATATTTCTTCTTATCTATTGAACACACATCTTCACCATTTCCTTCAAATGTAAGATTTTTTGCGCTTTTCCATGCCATATTGAGGTCTTTCATATATGCCAATGTTGTTTTATTGAATTTGTATAACCAAAATTAATATTTTTTAATTTACAAGCCGAAGAGACATAAATTCACTCCCGTCGTGGTCATTTAAGATGACAATCACATGTGCTCGCTATTTCAAATTCCCATCCATTGTTTAAATATTTTTATTTTTAAGTCGGTAACGACGATGAAATTAAATTATTATTATATTGATCACACATATATATATACATATACACATACACACACACACACACACGCCAAAGGTATGTCAGGAGGTTGGTTGGGGTGGGGGTGGTCGATAGGTGATTCGGTGGCCCACGAATCAAAGTACATCGACATCCTATATAGAACCAGCTAAGACCATCAACTTACATGTGTTGTATCTTATTTTCCGAAAATTGGAAATGCCTGTTCAATCCTTTCATAATATTAGAAGAGTACGACTTATTGGATTTAATGGATTTCATTTACACTACATTAAACGTTGATGTTCTAATTCATGGGCCCATACTAAGATCAAGAAATTAAACTTTCATGTGGCAAGAGCGATAATGTTGTTTAGAGAAGTTACTTCGGTAATCTTGAATGTTAAAAGGTCATCAATTTTATATTTGTGTCCAAATTTCCAAATCCCACTCCACTTCCACATGATGTATCTATTTTTCCTTTGACTAAAAATTGGGGGTATTTAAGTGCATAAACAAAATGAAGATAAAGTTTTCTTTGGTGGTGGGATGAAACGGAAGAGCTTATGTGCAACAAAAAATTTGAGTAGATATTGATGTCTTATTACGCTAAAACGTTTTCACTAAGGGAAAGACCTAGGTGGCGGCTAACATGTGTTAAACATTCAATGGAGAAGATAACTTATGTTGTTTTTGTCCATACATGGATGTTGAAACAATTAATCTCAATCTTCTATTTCATTGTCCCTGTTCGTTGCTTTCACCTTCATGAAACACATTTTGTGCATTCTCCATGTATGAACCCCACAAGTATCCAAGTAGTTCTCTTCCACATCATCATTATTTTTTCCAATAGTGTTCACATTTGCAATTTCTTTCAAAAAGGATGAAAAGGAATAGGAGAAAGTAGTGCTAGTGAAAGATTTTTTTTTGAATAACAGGGATGCCTAAAACATTACTTCACTTTAACTATTTGCGTGGAATATTACTTGGAGGATATGCCTAATTGCATTGATGGTGGTCACTAGTTCAAGTCCCCATAGGCGTAGGTGCTAGGTACTCTGAATCGGGATTATTATTTTTGTTTAAAGAACAGAGCTAGGAAAAAAATGATTTTAAAAACATTAAAATTAAGCGGAAAATATTCTCCTCGTTGCTACTAAAATGGCCATATTTTTCCATTGTATTTAGTGTCTCACTATAGTGTTGAACACTTTCACATAAACCCATCGGGATGAAATATTTTTGAAACCCTTGCAAGGATAGAAATTCCACAAAGATGAAATGGGACCATGTTACCATCATCATTGAAGTTTAGTATATGTACTTGAAAATGTCCACAAAGGTTTTAAAAATTGCATTCGAACAAAACACAAATCAAGGACCTCAGGGAAAGTTACTTAAATTTTGTTAAAATATAAAATATATTATATCTTGGTAATGGTTTTCTTAGTTGTAGTGAAAATTGGTTTCTATTTTGATGTCTCGTGTTACTCATTACTTCTTTCATCATGTCCCACACTTGTTCCGTGGCTCAATATGAAATTTTATGAGTGGGAACCTTAATCGCGTTCTTGAAATCTGAAGAGAAACCATTATCGTACATGAACATGAAAACGACAACATAATGAACCCTCAATGCAAAATTGTAGTTTCTTTAACAATTGTTGACTTCCACATTGAACAAAAAAATGCAAGTTTTCCTTTAAACTATTCATTGACAACACCTTGCTTTCTAAGATATCTCTACATTGTGTTTCCACAATGCCCTACATGTCGTATCCCACTTCTCTTTCAAATAATTGATAAAAAAATACACATGATACATATCTTCCTCCTTGAAAAAAGTTAGCTTCCACAAAATGGTCCCCCCAACATTATCCTCTCCCAATTCATTCTCCTCCCTCTAACCCCCTCTTCTACAACCCTCTTCCTCCTTTTATGTTTTGGTCCCTTGATTTATCTTTTGGCCCCTCCAAATGAACCTCATCATACACATCCCCTTCGGCGTTCACATTGCACATTTAATGTGCAATTGCTAGTTTTAGGAAAAGTGGAAATTACATCGGTTCATTTAAATATTTGGTAGTCTATCCATATCAACAAATTTTTTTATGTTTGTTTCATTACACATACCTCCCCTACATTTCACTAGCTTCCTTAATGTTTGGATGTAACCACATCAACATCATGCCAAATACTGTGAAGGAATGAAAGGGCCCCAACTCATCCTTACTCATCTATGATGGGAATCACAATGTCCGTGAATCCATCCATGGGCACCTAAACTCAAAAGATATCTCTAATGTTGCATAGACCAAAACCTCAAGTTTATTTCACTGCATATACTTTGGGAGCGTGCAAAGAAATCCACCACCCGAGTGCCACCAAGTACACATTTAATTTTACACCCATGGTCGATAGTTTAAATTTAGTTTTTAAAATAATTTTAAAGAAAAGTTTTTTCCAATATTGTTTTTTATTTTATTTTTAGGTTCAATTTCAATGGTTTTAATTTTAAAATATACTTTTTCATATTATTTTTGTTTTTTTTAATCAAAAGTATATTATATTTTTTAATTTATTTTAAAAATTAAAAAAAAATCTATTATTTATATATAATTAAATTAACTTTAAAACATAGTTAATTTTATTAAAAAGACATTACAAAATTAAATAATTGTATATTAGATTTAAATTGTTTTAAAATTAGAAAAGTAGTTTTAAAGTTAGAAAAACATGTAATTAAAAATAACCTAATTTTTATTGAGATTTCTATATAATAAGAGTTACATGTGTATAGTTTTCTATTGAATTTACTCTTAGATCCAAATCTAGCTCAATTTGTGTGTGCAGGTGAAAATTATCGAAGTGGAGGAATCATGGGAAATCAAAAGAATAACAAGCAAAAACATAGTGAGGAAAGGAAAGAAGAGGAGAATGTTAAATGGTCACTTCGTAGGAAGAAACAAAAAGAGAGAGAGAGATGGCTGCAAAAACTGGTACATACATACTTGAAACCCTTGATATCATAATTTTATTTTTTTGTCTAGGGTAAATATGAAGTTTTAGCTTCAACACACCTTCTAGATAGAAGAATATTATATTATAAATACAATAGAATGATTAGTATTGTGCAAATTTCTCGGTATTGTGTGTTTTTGAATACAACCTATGATTAGTATTGTGTATTTAACACCGAGCTTGGTATCCCTTAGACAATTTTGGCTATAAACCTATCCTCCTACCAACAAATCTAGCTTGCACATAATTATATTATCCTCATATTATTATGACAATTCTTAATCAAATTTTGACTAGATAAGGTACAAGATCCTTACTTTCAAACCCTTTAGATAGATATCCCTCTTTTTTTATCCCCACCCACTCACCCTCTCCCTCTACACCTATTTTATCTTTGTCCATAATGATAATTTTATCACTGTATATATATTTTATGGGTCGATGATTTCCTCATGGGTTGAATTTTATACAAAATTATATAAGAACATATATATAGGAACCTATATATAAGAAATTTAAATGAACTCATCTACTCACTTAGTACTTTCAAGAGCCCCATGATAAAATTATCATTTCAAAAACACTCAAATATCTCCTAAATTACCTTTAAACAATAAAAAATAATAGGAGAAGCCCCTACATAGGTCTAAAGAACTCTAACCTTGGTCCTAGAGTCAATTTTACCGAGATTTTTAAAAAAATCTAATTTAAGCACAAATCACACCAAACCATTATCTATATTATCAAGTGATAAAATTTCCAAATCTAGTTGCAACCACATAGATATCACATGTTAAGTGGTTAACTACATGTATTTTAATCCCTATTCATAGTAGTACTAACATAGGTAGTGTACATATTACACTTTACCCCAAACACAAACCTTTTTGCATGGAATCTTACCCATGGTTCAGTTTTGAAGCTATTTCAGGTCATACAAAGGGTTTCGTGATACCTAGGGTTTCACAGTTAAGCATATTTTTGTCTTACATAGGTACCAAATTTATAAAACACCATAAAATTAACATGTGTAACCATCAAAAAAATCCGTACACATCTAAAAGTTCCATACCTACTTATCCTACACTCTTAGAATTAGAAATGAAGCACTTGCACATCATTTTGAGTATTTTCACCCTTCTTCCACTACCATATTAGTTTCTTTACTTGTAGGATAGCTAAGTACATCTCCCTTTTTATGTCTTATTTTATTTACACTTGTTTTGATCATTCTATCTTGGAAATTTCTAAATAGGTATATTCTAATCTATATATTGATGTTAAAGTAATTAATGTAAATATATATACTATTTTAACCCTTAATTCAAAATGAGATAAGAAACACAAACACATTTTGTTTCAATTTTGGGTTAAATATTTTAGTGATACCAAGTTAGCTGATCTAATCCTTATCCTAGTTTGAACCCTAATTACCCTAGGCTTTTTATTTATGCCTTGGCACATGATCATTTTCCTAGTTCTTGGATTTTTCCTTTCATGGCTTATACTACCCATTAAATTTTTATTTCCTTTTAACTTAGTTAAAAGTGACCCTACATGTAAAGATGGAATATGTGTAACATTGCAATAAATCATGATCCCTACTAATGTGGAACCACAATATGTGGAATCCCTTCTCCATACCTTGTACCTACACATCCCTTCTCCATACCTTATACATACACATTTCTTCTACATCAACAAGTAGTCACTCCTCCTCTCTCACTTACATGAGAAAGAAATTGGACCTCATCTTGACTATACAAGTGTTACATGAATACTACCCTTTATTTTCATACATTTTATTTTCATAATACTTTTTCTCACACTTGTCAATTATAATCCTTAGTTTAGATAGCCCAATTAGTATGTTATTTTATCTTCTCCTTACATCTTTAGTCTATAAATGTCATCTTGTCTAATAATTTGGCTACCCCTAACATCTATATAGGTTATACAAATCAATTTACCTCATTTTCTAGCTACCCATGTTATAATCTATAGTTTAGACAAGATGGTTAGTCTAATTATCTTCGCTACCCCTTAAAATATGACATTATCTACTTATATTTCATATTTTATTTAGATGATCACACATGTTGAATATGCCTTTACATATTATTTACAATTTACATACTACTTACAACATCCTTTAGATATAATTTTAGGTCATTTATTTATTCCTAGATCTTTTGGCATGTTGTTTTACACATATATAAGATAATAGACTCCTTGTGACATGATTTGTAAATATTTTACTAAATTCACATTTTTAATATTCTCTAGTACTATTTATCAACTTACAATCTTTTATATTCATGCTTTACATACTCCTCATGAAATCATTAGGGTTTATTTCTACTAGAATTTTTTTCACTTGATATTTTATAAATTCATCCACCTATTTTGTCTTTGTCCACATGTCCTCATATTACCCTTTATTTTCATAAATATTTTCTCACACTTCTTAATTATAATCCTTACTTTATTTTGCTTTACGTACTCCTCATGAAATATTTCTAGGGTTTATTTCTATTATTTTTTTCACTTGATATTTTGATATGTTTTTTAATAGATAAACACTTTTGATCGAAGCTATGAACCGGATAAACAGTTTTGACCGGATCTATGAACCAGAGTATAATCAACCAAGATATATCAATTAAGCTCAACAATTAGCGAACCATGAGCCACCACATTTGAACACACATCTAGTGAACCATGAGTCACCACCCTTGAACACACATCTAGCGAATCACGAGCCGCCACACATGCATACACCACAAGTAAACCATGAGCCGACATGCTTGAACACACATCTAGTGCAAGTCTTCTCGATCTATAAAATACCTTAGTGAAAACCAACCTACCAACCATGCCACCTTGGACATTACCACCCCGAACGAGGATCATGCCTAAGTAGGATTTGAACCTGGGTGGAGCCAAAAAAACCATCGAACTTAACCACTCCACCCAACCCAAACGAATAATATTTTGATATGTATTTATGAATTGTATAATGTTATACATTATATTTCATATTATCTCTTTCCATGTTTGTGATGGAACTATCATAGGTTTACACAAGTATATACTTTTCTATCTCTACTTAACTATAATTTCTATATACAAATCAATCGTAGGAATCTAGTAGTACCTTTACTCTTAGGATTGACCTTTACTCTTACATCCTTAGGATTTTAGTAAGACCTCACATGTCATTTCTTAGACATATATGATTTGTGGTCGTACACCTTTGTGTAGTACCAAAAGATTTGGCATACATGTACGTAGTAGTACCAAAATTATTTTCGTATGTACTAGGTCACTACTATTATCCATATTAGTACTTTAGAAATCACTGCACAATTTATATAATAAATATAAAACTATCCCATATCTCAAAGATAATTCCAACTTTATGAGTGCATGTTTCATTTATTTCTTGAACATGAAAGTATTTGATTCATAAATATTTTCATCATTAAAAAATTAGAGTGTAGATTAGACTGCTCCTAAATTTTCAAATTAACCCATTTTGAGTGCTTACTTATGCTTAAAGTTTTTCTAGCTTCATATCCTTGTAAGAATAGGAAAAATTTGTGTTTTATATAGCTTCATATCCTTGTAAGAACTATGCACCAAATGGTCAAAATCTGTGAGACTAATCTAATATGATAATATGTATGGTGAGAAACTATCTACATCTATTAGATCTACATTCTAATAAAATATACATCTATTAGATGCTCTACATTCCAATAAAATAGCTAAAGGATATATGCATGTGACAATAAGAATCTACTAAAGATAAAATTAATCAATGTTCTAAACAAGCTCTTATATATATTTTAAATCATTCATGAATGGTGTAATCATGTATGTTAATTTTTTTACATTGTGTTTATGGACACAAATGATGTGCAATAGTATGTTGATTTGATAACAAAAGTTATGAAATTACTTCCCAAGAAAAATTTCAAACACTTGGTGAAGATGGATTTCAACAAATTAAAAGAATTTTCCCAATAAGAACCACTATCAAGAAAGAAAACAAAAAAATGTGTTGAGAGAATATATGGTGAATTTTCTAATTTGACTATAGTTTCTAGAGCACATTTTTGGTTACATTCTTGACTCATGTTAATATGAAGAAAACATTAGAATTGTTGGGTGTTGATTTTGGATGGGAAAATTCATAATATTTGGAACAAGAATTTGTTACAAATGTGTTTAAAGGAATAAGTTCAGTGGGTACAAAACTAGGTTTGTTGATAATATTATTTCTCGTAGAGAAATATTAACTTCAATTGTAAGTGAAGATACAACAAAGAATCATCATGTTACCACTACTGCTCAGGCCTTATGTTTTTCTAGAAAGAATATCAATAGGTATGCGAAGAGGAGGAAGACATTGGATGATTCTACTATGGAAGAAAATTGGGCACTAATGTGTAGAAATCCACATTCTGATAAAATTGAGGATAATATTGTGAAGATAGTTTCTAATTTTTTGACTGAGAGGACTCGTCCTTCTCCAAATGTGAGGGATGTTTTAAAACACATGATAGCTTGCAATAACTATGATGAACATATAAAAATTGGCTCAAAATAACTCAACATGAGATGTACATCAAGTTTAAAGAAGAACATCCACATGTTAAGATTGGACAATGAATGTTTGAGATTTTGAAGCCTTGGTATGTGCAAGTAGATAAAGTCCTTGAAACATGTTGTTGCCGCTATCATGTTGAGTTTGATTATCACTATCAAGTACACAAAAAATACATATTTGAGGTGTGATTTCATTTATAGGTTTATTAGAAATTTGATTAAATTTTGTTTTATGAGATGTGATTTAATTTATGTAATAAAAATCTATGTTTTTTAGGTGTATAGAAAGTTACGAGAAGTATCAAATGGTCCATAAAATACCCCTACACACGTGTGAGTGAATTCATAGCTTCTATTCTTTGCACAATATCTGATGATCATGTGGATGGTCATATGGCTTGCATCAAAGGTGTTTGTGATAAGTGTGGGGAATTGAAATTATTTCGAAACAAATGAAGACTTGGACACAGTTCAAATGGTGACTTGTAAGAGGTGATTTTTTAAATAAAGAAAATTTAATTAATTTTAAATTTGGATGTACATTTTTTATTTTTTATTTTATGTTTATTACAAATGAATATAACAAGTCATCCATTATGTATTGATTTTACGTAGGTTCAAATACATAAAATATATTTCTATGTACATCAATGTTGCTATTAGTTCGTCCACTGCTACCACGTCTCTCAAGTAACCAACCCACATGGTCAAAAGAGATAAATTGGGTCTCACAAGTAATGCTCCCAAGACCCTCTATAACACCCTCATGGGAACTCATAATGATAGGTGAACGACATCCTGAAAGCCAGATAAGAAAGGTCGTGGCCTCTCTATAAGTTGTCACACTTCAACAACAAGAGGAGCTCCTTCCCGTTGATATGTAGGCTTGTTGCTAATGTTGCCACACCCCTGCCTAAAATAACTAGGGATGTATAAATAGTTCAGCTTTAGGTTTAGGTGAATCTCAATGTGTAGCATCATAATGAAATATAATGGTAACTGGTCATTATTAGGAAATTGGCCTTGAGAGGCCACAAATATGGGATAAATCAATGGTGCACAAAGGCGACATGTACATTTGTTTACATAATATGCCATGTTTTTATTTTTTCCTGCATAAATCACCCATTACAATATCTTAATGGATTCTTTATCAGGAAGTCTAGCTACAACTTCATTATATCCTACACTGTTTGTCACACTTGATTTTAATTCATCCATAAATTTTTAATGACTCAAGTTGGAAAGGGTTATATGTTTTCAAGTTTGTTTGTATTTTTTGAATATCTTTCAATATATTTTCACAATGTGTTTTGTATTTCCCAAATATACTTGGAAGTGAAGAATAGATGATATTTTTTCTATCTCTAAATTAATCCTCTCAAACAAATTAACAAAGGAAGAAGCCATAACTATAAAAAATGAAAATAATATTCAATTTATAATATTGTTTTTGAAACCGTAAACCCTAAAATGATAAAATTTCACATAATTTTAAATTTCTTTTCAATTTTGTTATTGAAAGCCTCCCCATATTTTTCAAATCTATTAAAAAAATTATGTGAAAAAAGAAAGTAATATGAAAAAGTAAACTATTTGTGAGTTTAGAAATTAAATCTCTATATGCACCTTTGTACCAATTAAATCTCTATATGCACTGTACCAATATGATATCACCTACACACTTTAATTTGACATATTCATCATATAGGGAACCAAAGGAATCTAGATAAAAAAAGTTTAAATAGTTAATATAATGATTATTAAATTATCCTATAAAATGCTAAATAAATGCTACCTTATCCCTTACTTTTTGAGCTAGAAAACTAATATCAAGGTTACTAGTACAAAAATACATATAAGTGGACGTTATTACCTAATACATATGAAAGTGCACTTAATACAAAATCTTATAATCTATTACTCATACATGGAATTCTATGATCTAATTATGTAGAAATTTTGAATAGAAATATCCATGATATGGACCATAGGCTAAGAAACAAGATATCCATTAAATGAATGCTCACTTTATAGTAATCATAGAAGTTGGAAATGAGCTTATGAGATAGGTGTCAATAGGAATTATAATGTTCTTATATAAATTTTAAGTGATTTTGAATGTGGAGATTAGGGAAATGAGGATTACCTAGTGAACTTGAGATTGATCAAATGGTGGAAATGTATAAAAAAATTCAAACAGATGTTACTAGCCCAATTATCTAAAAATGTGTGATAATTGACATTTCAAAGTACTTCTAACCAAATGTAAGGTACTATAATGGGTTAATTGTTCACATAAATAGGTGTAATCCATTTACTCCTAATGCATATACCCACAAATTTCATAGAATTGATGAGGAAAAATTTCAAATGAGTGACTAAAAATAGGTGTAACGAGTTTGATGGTAACTAAAGTTTTACAAAACTCCCCTTGTAATTTGATCACTAGTCACAAAATTTGAAACTTCAAAAATATGTCTAAATTGATATTCGTATTTGATTATTGTTGACTAGATTAAAAATTCAAAAATATGAAATTTTTGGCATATGTTGGGAAACTTAATACATCACCCTTCTAGTGAAAAGGATAATTATACTTGTTATACTTTCCAATTGAAGGAGAATATTCAAGTCTACATTTTTCTTAATTGTATTTAAATAATTCCAACCTTCAATAATGAGTTGGGAGGCATTTGAAGGACATTCATGTATTCAAATTTGATTAATGCCTTCTATTATTGTTTTATGAAAAAAAAAACATTGAAAATAAGTGATCTTGTTATGAAGATTTTAACAAGGTCTCACTATCCTCTAATTTACACGATAAGAGACTATGATGTGGAAAGTACCAAATGCTTATTTTGAGCTATGAAATAACAAACTTTAGATCTAGTATTTGATCCAATAGTGATCATTTTCCTACTAATTTCACTATAGAAAGTTATTTTATCTTATTTATTGAAACACGTTCATGCATTCCTTCATGAACCAAAATAATAATATAAATACATAATATTTTTCTTTATGAGAGATATCAACAAGACCTCAATATATTCTCATTTATGTGACAAGCCACCACTACACAAAATATATGAAATCTGTATTTTTACGTGAAAAAAAAATAGCTAACATTTTGCACATATAATGGTACAAGCTTCATTACAATTCATCTTTAAAATACCTCGTAGAATCTTGGGTTTACATTTTATTTATTTTGTACTTTCCTATTTCAACCATGAACCTTTAACAAATTTTTATTAGTACTAATATTTTTTATATGAAAATATTTGTTTAAGGAGGCTATCAATGACAAAGATAATCTCAACAAAAAAATCTAGTATTAGTAGGATTCTTTATAGATTGAAAGTGAACTTCATATTGGTATTCTCAATTGGCTTATGAAGGATGCCGAGAAGGCTGAATTTGCGCTCAACAATTCTCAAGGTATAGATAGGAAGGGCGAGCGTGATAAAATTAAAATGTTGGAGTCTAATAGAGTATAGACCTTGAAGATAAAAATGAAAAGTTTGAAGAGGATAACTGAGCTATCAATGAAAATATCAATAAGATAGCCAACCTACATAGAGTTACCATCAAGAATTGCATAATAAGAATCACCATAAAATAATATGAATGCTTAGACATTCCATAAGAGTCAAAGAGTGTGACAAAAGAAAAATATGTTGTTTGGAATTTAAATCGGATGGATAAACATGTAAACAAATTCAAAAATGTATTTTCGATATAGAAAAAAATACATACAAGGTCACGAAACCATTAGGAATTAAAAGTGATGGATGCATGACCTTTATGACAAAATGGATTTTTTTTAATGATATTTAACATTATCTGGCGGTTAGCAGAAGTGGCACAAAATTGTCCAAGACCTCCACAATTACGTGAATTGACACAGTGGTTTTGGTGTGCAATACAAATATGTATGGTTGGAGTTAAAATAATTATAAACCTTTACTCATGGCTATTATGGAAAGATATAAGGAGAATTATGGGAAATAGTAATAATTATTATGAAATCATAAGCCAAAAGGTTCCCCTGTAGGGTTTGAGAATTTTATAATATTTTGGAGGTCATAGAATAATCATTTGGTTTCTTGTACCACAATACAACATTTTTTTACCTAAATGATCCTCCACTAACAAATATGCAATTGAAAATATTCCTTTTATATTATAGTCCCATGTATTTGAGATCTACAAATTATGGTCACATTCTAGAGTGGTCTTTGAACAAATATATCCCAAAAAATAACAAAAAAATGCAAAACCTCCCCCTTGTTTTTTAATTTTTAGAAAAAAACTAAAAATTCTAGGGAATACTTGGTAAAATAACTGCGGGTGACGTTAGGGGTGTGCATATCCATTCGGGTTGGACTATGTTGATGTGTTCATGCGAAGACTAGTAGGAGGAGAAAAAAGTGAGAACCTTCGATCCGCCATATATATATAAACAGGGAGTTCACACGAACACCATTTGCATGAAAGGGGTGTTCGCACGAACACCTTCTCGTGGCTTATGTATTTGTTTAGCGCAAAGGGTATTTGTGCGAACACTCCTTAAATCACAACCCACCCAAACTCCTAGTCACGTTTTGGAACACCAAGTGGGACACACTATTGTGCTTTCAACCATGTACACACACACAGATATGAATTGAAAAACTAAAAACATTAGAAGCTCGAACTCTTCTTTTGTGATGGATGCAAATTTATGCATAAACAATAGAATCTAAAAAGGATGATAAAAATTTTATTTGAGAAGAGTTGAGGAAGGAGTATTTTGAGTATTCAAAATAAATATTGTAGTACATCAACCCACAAGTTTTATGGAGCTAAAAATCAAATGCTACTGAGTTTTCAACTATTCAACTTCTCAAGAAAATACATTTGTTGAAACTAAAGTATTTGTTGTCTTTCTTCCACACACGTAAAGAAGGTATATGTTCACGTATCGGGGTAATCACTTGTTGTAATAAGGATTTCTCTTATTTTGGTGATAATTACATCTTAATTGAAATAAACCATGTTAGTATGAGAAAAAATATGTTTCCCTTTGACATTACAAGCAAAAATTTATGTATAGTAACACACATGACAAAGGTGTTCTTTACTTTTCGTGTGGCACTACTTGAGTTTGCACTTCATTGATCCCATGAAAACAAACTAGAGTATCCTATCGGTGTGAACATTGGACTTGATGATGTAATTGTTAATTAGTATATAGAATCAAAATCAATACCTAAAGGTGCATGTGAATGGTCAATAAAGACTATTACTCGTAGAAATTTTGCTTTGGCCTTCACATTTTTTTCTAGGTGAGTGTCAATTCATCATTTCTAAATACCACTAGAAGAAAAATTCATTAAGTTAATTTGCACCTTCGTTTGATTATGATCTATGTGCATGTATCAAAAACAACAAACTTATATGAAATCTAATAAAAATATCATAAAATGGAATAAATGATTGGATTTATGATAAATGTGTAAATAATATTTTGAATAAAAATTACGTTAATAAATGTATTAATAATTTTTGTTGATTACAATAATCACAAATTTAATGTAGATTCCTTATTGGCCATGATTTAGTGTGACTTGTTTTATTTAGTATCCCCCCTAAATTTTAAATGAGAAAGTACACCTATTAATCCTATACTTATTAAATTTTATTATTGTTGTTGAGAGTGATGTAATGAGACTTGTTTTATTGAGTACTTGAGCATTTATTATAAAAGGTTATTGAGCAACTCCCATTACCTACGTAGGTGTTGATAAATCTCCATAGGAAATGAATATGCTGACACATATTCCTGGAATGGAAAGTATGGTTGAATCTGATGATGTCTTGGAGAAGAATGGAAGGATGGTGCTTCACATCTCCTTAATTGTATTTGTCCTCATTTGTGTTTGGTAGTGTAATAAGCAAACATGATTAAGAGGGGCTTTGGTGTGGCTCATTATCAACATGCTTCCCTCCTTGCTCTTCCATTCCGACCACCTTTATGACTAGTTTACTCATCTCACTACCATTAATGGTGGAACTTTCAAGCTCCTCGGACCTTGGAAAATCGGGATTTTGATGGCCAACCCCGAAAACATAGAGTACATGCTCAAAAAAAGGTACCACAATTTTGGAAAAGGGGAGTCTTTCAAAGACTTGTTTCTCGACTTCTTTGGTGATTCCATTCAGTGCAAGATGAAGAGTTTTTCAAGTTCTTTGAATAAGTAGGCCGCCATGACACTCTCTTCGGATGCCTTCTGCGATAGTGCGACCATGACCTTACTGTCATTATGAACCAAAAGCTTCTTCCTATTTTCAGCCACACATGTGATAATGTCACCGTTGTCGACACTGCAAGAGGTATTCCTTCGCCTAGCTTTCAACAATGTGTGCATCTTGGCATAGGTGGATGGGATCCTCAACAGGAAAACCCCACACAATCGAATACAACTTCTTTTAGCTTTGATGAAATAAAGGTGATGGATTATCCGATGCAACACTTTGAAGTCTATGTGGCTCTACCCTCTAATAAATAGATGGATTTCATCTAACAATAAAACACTCAACTCTTGAAAATATAACTAAAAAGAACATAATTTTTGCAATACAAAGCTTTTGATTTATTTGCTTTATTATCTTTTCCTAAAAGTAGGAATCTAAAAGTGAACTATCTAAAAATTAAAAGCATGTAAAAACAAACTGCTTTTTACTTTTCTAGGGGAAAAATTAAACTCTTTTTCTAACACTCCCCCTTAATTTTGACCTTCAATTTTTTTTTTTCTTCTAGAGTGAGTGTGCACTTCAGATTTGACATATTCCGATCACAAACTCCCAAACAACTTCTCAAATACTCAAAAACTTCATTGCCCAAAGCTTTCGTAAAAATATCAACAAATTGATCTTTAGATCTACAAAATTCAAGAAAAATTTCCTTATTGTTAACCAAATCCTTGATGAAGTGATACCTCGTGTCTATGTGCTTTCTCCTCTTGTGAAAAACATGATTTTTGGATAATGCTATTGCTGAATTGTTGTCACAAAAATTGTGTAACATTCTCTTCATTTTACCTCAAATCTTTCAACACTCTTCTCATCCAAATAGCCTAACATGATGCTCTGTTACTTGCTACATACTCTACTTCTGTTGAAGATAGTGTGACTATGGGTTGCTTCTTCGATGCCCATGAAACTACACCTATTCCAAAGTGAAAAGCATAGCCGAATGTGCTTTTTGTCATCTATACTTTTGCAATGTCACTGTCTATGTAACCTATGAGTTTGAACTCATTTGATGTTGAATACAAAATTCCACGATTCTTAGTTCCACATACATACCTCAAAATCCTTTTTCCAGCTTGCCAATGTGAATCTTTTGGATATTCCATGAACCTTGAGATGAATCTCACCATACATAATATCCGGCCTTATGGCCGTTAAATACATGAGACTTCCAACTAGCCTTTTGAACAATGTTGGATCTACAAATGATCCATTATCATCTTTGCTTAGCACCCTCGCATTTGTGTCGGATGCCCTTTGATGCTTAAAAGGGCTAAATTTCATCGCATGGAAAACCAATATGTGGACGATTCTTGATTTGAAGTTATTTGGGGGATTGATTTAAGATCTTACCAATAGTTCGGCATGAACGCCTCCCATAGTATGCATGATCTGTTGGCTAAGTATGAAAAGGCTGATGCAAAAGCATTAATGTTTATCACTCCAAGCCTTTCTGATGAGGTTCAACCTCACATTCGGGAAGCAACCACTTCCTCTACAACATGGGCCGATTGTGTATCCGTGGCTCATGAAACCAAGAATCGGCGACAATGCTACATCTTTAGACAAATCTTCACATGATGAGTATGCATGATGGCGAATCAGTCGAAGCCTTCTTGCGGCGTGTGGCCAATTACGCGTAGAATTTTTCTCAAGCTCTTGAATGTGAAACGGTGGACGAAAAATTGCTAGTCCCGCTCACCTTGCGAGCTCTTCCTTCCTAAAGGACACTAATCACCATGTTGACCATCACTCAATAGGAGGTGAGTTTTGCCTTTGGTAAATTATCTCCAATTGAGGAAGAAGCCATTAAGAATGTTTAAGAAGCCTTGAAGACAAGGCTCTCATCATGAGGCAAAAATATGGCTTATAAAAGCCTCGAAAAGGGTAGTTAGCCCCCAAAATCGAAGTAGCATCCACAAAGCAGAAACCTTCTTAAGACCACCATGGCTTGCCACCCCAAACTTCACATGTAGAACAATAAGGCGGATCGATGGTGCCACATTTGCTTCATGAATACGCACACGACTATGAACTATTATTACAATGTATCAACAAGCATGGAAACTCGCCGAAGAGAGCACTTTTGGCCAAGGATATTCCAAGAAATCCCAAAGGCGTGCTCATAATCGGAGGTGAAGGGTCATATTGTTTTTGCAGGATGCCTCTCCGATGAAGAGGTTCTAGACACAACTCATCGGACATTGTTCTAGTCTCGCATGAGACTTTGCAGCCATCGAAAGTGTAGCGGTTGATTGATTTGGGTGCGTGCAACACATGACTTGAATAAGAAGTTGTTTCATACCTTGAGTGACCATCCCTTTGGAGATCGGATCACCATCGTAGATAATCGAGGAGTATATTTATCCCATGACGGGATTAGTGATGTCATCATTCCTCTTAGGACACAAAGATGTACTCTCGTGAAGGTGCTATATGTTCCAGGTTTGACCTCAAATCTCTTGTCGTGAGTCAACTTCTTAATCATCAAATGCGGGTTGAATTCTTGGTTGAGAAAGGGTTCAAGTCCTGCATCATTTCCCAGGGGACTCATGTTTCAAAAATTGCTTGAGCATTTATGAATGTCTATTTACATTTGGATGCGGTCACTTCATCTAACATTGCTCTCTCTGCTTTAACGGAGGAGTCCACTACACTATGGCACTTTTGATATGGTCATCTTTCTGCCAGGGCTCTGAACCAGCTCAGTGCCAAGGAAATGGTAAGAGGGCTTCCTCCACTCTCCCATTCCTTTCCTGTTTGATTGGGATGTCTTGCGGGTAAACAACATAGAGGTCCGTTCAAACAGAGCTCTTATTATTCTACGGAGCATCTTCAGGTTGTACACACTGATCTATGCGGACCCCTGCCAGCTAGCTTCCAAGGTTTTGAATACTTCCAGCTCATCATTGATGATTACTCATGGAAAATGTGGGTATATTTCCTCTAGAAGAAGAGTGAGGCATTTTCCAATTGCCAAGCGTTTTACGAGCTAGCCACCAGGCAGTATGGGAAGCCTCTCCTTCTCCTTCGCTTAGATCGAGGGGAATTTGTATCGAAGAAGTTCTTTGCATACCTGGAAAGGTAGGATTGCTTCAGCAATATTTGACCTTGCACCCTACACTCCCCAAAGAATGGGATTTTCGAGCGACACAACAGGACTGTCATGGAGATGGCTCATTGTATGCTCTCCACCACCAAGTTGGAGGATCAATTTTGGGCAGAAGTAGTCCAGACAACAGTGTATCTACTCAATCAGGCACCCACGAAGATCTTGCAGAACAGGACACCAGAAGAGGTATGGACTGGTCGTAAACCTTCTATCTATCATTTGAGAGTTTTTGGTTATATTGCATATATGCATGTTCCAGATAAGAAAAGGAAGAAGATCAATCCAAAGACACTGCCATGTCTTTTCTTGGGGTATAGTACTACCTCAAAGGCATATCGTCTCATGGATCCTAAGACGAAGAAAATCTATGAGATTCGAGATGTGGTGTGTGATGAGTCATCCTTTGACTCCCTGCCACATAATGGAGATCCTGTTGACCTCGTCACATAGATTGCTCACACATCCAGATGATGGGCAAGATGATTCTTCTTAGAGAGAAGAAGAGATAAGTGGAGACTTATTCGTTGATCTAGGCACACTAGAAAACACATCTTCACATCAGCAACAGTAGCACCAACGTCTGAAATGGGTCCAGAATACTATTGGGGATGCACACCTAAACTCACTTCCAAGCACTTCTATAGAGTTAGAACACGAAGTCAAGCTAGACATGAGGTAAATTTTGCACTCATGAGTTCAGTTGTTGATAGCACCGAACCTAACACTGTTCGTGAGGCATTAGACCAACCACAGTGGAAATAGGCTATGGATGCTGAATATGATTCCCTACTTCAGAATCGGACATGGGAACTTGTCGATCTACCTCTAGGTAAGAAATCCATTGGCTGCAAATGGATTTTCAAAACAAAATATTAGGAAGATGGTTCAATCAACAAACAAAAAGCATGACTTTTTGTAAAGGGTTATGCTTAGCAAGAAGGAATTGACTATGACGAGACCTTTGCACCCATAGTGAAGATCAAAACCATCGAGTTGTCTCAGTGCATTGACAACACAAAATGGGTGGAAACTTTAGTAGATGGATGTCAAGAGTGCTTTTTTAAACGGTGATATCAAAGAAGAAGTATACATGCCCCAACCTCGAAGGGTTTGTAGACGAGCATCAACCACACAAGGTATGTCATCTCGATAAAGTTACTTTATGGACTCAAACAAGCACCTAGGGCATGCTATATAAAAATTGATGATCACCTATTACAAAGCATGGACTCACTCGTAGCCCCTCGGATACAAATTTGTATATCAAGAATGTAGAAATAGAGATTGTTATTCTAATTTTGTACGTAGATGGTCTCTTGTGGTCACATGAAGTTCTGAAAATCATGTGGATAATGTAAAGAATGATCTGAAGAAATCCTTCGACATGACTGATTTGGGGCTACTTCACTACCGTCTCGGCTTAGAGATATGGTAGAAGAAGAATCATATCTTCGTCTCCCAGATGAAATATGCCAAGAAACTCTTGGAGAAGTATGGAATGCCATATTGTAAACCAATTTCCACACCTATGGAAAAAGGTTTGCAATTATCTAGATTCCAGGATTCATCGCAGGTAGATGGCACTCACTATAGGAAGCTTGTGGGGAGTCTCATTTACTTGACTTATACCAAGCCAGATATTTGCTTTGCAGTGAACTATCTTCCGATTTATGAGAGCTGAAGAAATTTCATTGGATAGCAGCAAAGCATGTGTTGAGAGATATATGTTTGAGGTATAAATAGATTGACTTTGGTCAGAGTATCGAAGAACACTTAGTTCTTCTTAAGGTGGATATAAAGACTCGGACTAAAAGATCCGTTGATGTGAAATCCACTTCTTTTGGTATGTTTTTCATCTTGGATCTAAAAGACCTATCTTGTGGATTAGCTAGAAAAACTGTTGTTGCTCTCTCATCCACCGAGGTTGAATACCGCATCGCACGAGGACTGTGTGCTAAGCGATTTGGTTACGCGCATTTCTTGCAGATTTAGGGATTCTGAAGAGAAACCTCCCATCATTCACTTTGTAAAAATCAAGGTGTGTTGAAGCTTGTGAAGAATCCTATTTTTCATGAACGAACAAAGCATATTGAGGTCGAATGTCACTACATTCGTGAACAGTCTTGAACCACCAAATTCAGCTCCAGTACTGCCCTACTGATTTTCAAGTTGCAGATATTCTCACCAAACCTCTCTGCAAAGTGAAGTTTGATTTGTTTAGGGGGTACATTTGTAAGAGCAATGTATTAAGGGGGGAATGTTAGCATTAGTTTAGTTTATAATACATTGTTGTTATGTATTTGTTGGTGGATAGTTATAACTGTCACCTTCCTCTCCTTCTTCATAACCTTTATATTTGGCTCTGCTCTTTTGTTTGGGATATTGAATACATTGAATAAATCATTCTTTGTCTTCTGCTATCATGAAGTGGTACGCTGCTTACATTCTTTCTCGATATCAGGTGAAGATTTTCAAGGAGCATCCGTGCTTCCCAAATTTAGACCGGCGCTCTTCATGAAATATGACTTCACATTGACAACAATTCACCCAAGACAGACGATTGAATCAAATTAACTCCCTCTAGTATCTTATAGAGTTAGTATTATATTACCGTAGTAGACTCAAATAAGAAATTGTAAGAAAAAACTAGGATCAAAGATAAAAAATAAGTTTTAAGTTGATATTTAATTTATGATTTGAATATAATGGCGGATTTGTTTGTATATTTAAACTCTCACGTTGAAATAAAGAGTAAAATTGTTAAAAGAATAAAACTTGCCATGAATTTCATAATATATATCAGTCATGTGAATGTATTAAATGCTAATAATTTATTATTGTAAAGTTTACACATGTATTAATATTGTAGAAGAATATACAAAATTGTTGTGAACACACTTACAATTGATTTAAAGAAAAATTAAATTAAAAACTAACGCAATATACTTTTAATAATACATTTCTATTAATAATGGTTTCAATAATCTTATTGAAATTAATTTTATTTAAAATCAGTAGATATTATTCTTATGCCTATGTCAAATGTTAAAAACATGGAACATAAAATGTGTTGTCAGTTTTCACTAAGATACAAATACCCAAATAAATAAAAGAGGTTGCATTTATTGTGAATTCATTGTAAGTTTTACACTATAAATGGATAATTAAATTCTTTAATACATATTTTATGTACATTGTAAATCATTAGGGTATCATTGGAATCTCAAGTATTTACACGCCTAAAGGGAATGTACATTGAAATTATAGGAAATTATTTAGGTTAGTTCATTTGATAGGTGCTTCCTTGGTGGAAGTAGGGCACTTTCCACCAACACGTGTCGAGATTTGACAATGATGATTTGTTTTAGAGCATTGTTGATGCTCAATATTATTGATACCATCTATATGGCAATTACAAACCTTAATCATTATAAAATCTAATGGTCGTAAGGGGTGAAAGAAACAATTGAAGTATGATTGCACCAGTTTTTTCTTCCTTTCTCATATGCGACCTTATTTTGGGAGGTAGTGTTAAAGGAGACATGGTGAATACATCCCCTTGGGGTTCCAAAGTGTTGCATCATTTCCATTGGTTTCCCCATCCATAACATCCTAGATCTATCTAAGGTCCTCTAATTTTCTCTCATAAGGATGGTGAAATGGTATATCCTTTTCATGTTGTTCCTTTCATAAGGATGTAGGAAAAGTTAAAAGACCTGGAGGGTGTTGTGGGAAAGAGTAGAGATACGAGGGATTTGAGCATATCCAAACTTCCTATCTATAAGGGGTGGTGAAGAATATTATGTGAATGCATCCATCTCCCCTCTTAATGTAGGCTCACATCTCCACCTAAGACACCAACATGACTTATGGATTGTTCTTGCACGGAGATTTACTATGTAAACTTATGTCTTATCACTCGTGTTCATATGATACTAAATAATAGCCTTTATTTCTAAATCTACATCTCAATCTTTTATTATTAACACCCTCTACCAATACAACTCTTCAATCATAAAATACTATGTATTTTACCATATATTCAAACTACTCATTTTCCCTTCGACATTTTTTACACCCTTTTTTATTTCCACCTCTTTAGTGTTGGATTCAATGTCTTACATTTTCACAAAATTTAATTATATTTCAACTTAAAACCTTGATGAAATTCATATTGGACTCAAAAAGTACAAACCCTCAGTATGTGTAATTTGATGTCTTCATTTCTTTTCTATCTACATTTGTCACACTAATCAAACTTTGTATAGTAATGTGAAGGGTCATATGTGGTTGCATTCTTGTTAGTTAAATTTATTAATCTTCATGACATCCATTCTCCTTAAAAAATTGAATCAAATGACAAAAATTATACCTCAACAAAGATGTTATGAAGGATGTCCCAACTTTTGAGATTTATGTAGTGCCATTACTAAGGAAATGCATGTTACTTCTCTAAACAAACACACCACTACTTTGTAAAACCACACAATAAAAATGATGTGAATGTAAAGCTTCTTCACATGCCCCGCACTTACTCCTCTGCATCACTCTACATACCGTACCCTTAATATATTTGTATAAACATTTATATTTAACCCAATATACCCCTTAATATCGGACATTATATATTTGGTTCTTTTTGAATAATATTTAAAATATCTATAAAAACTTACATGACAACTAATGTTTTCAATTATGAATGATTTATGGTTCTCAATCTCTCGTATTTCCACTTTGGTTTCCCCATCCGCAACATCCTATAGATAGATCATTGCTCATGACCACCAAGAAACAACTCTTAGTCACACGTCATCCTTCCACCCAAAACACCAATGTGTGATAGAATCTTGTGTGTTCTACCATACATTACCACCTTTGTTAACATTTGATCCATAACATCCACTCCACAAATCCATCTTTAGATTCATTTATACCGCTTGATTCTCGACGCGGGAAGAAATTTCCGTGATATTGAGGCCGCGTTTTTGGTGTGGACGACATTTGTATCAAAATATAGATCTTTCGCAACCCTCCTTCGCATACAATCATTTGTGACGATGCATCCGTACACTCATCCAATTGAGCTTTCCTACTTATTGATGTGTAGATTACAATCACTTTCTCTTTTGCCATGGATGACGTTCACCTTATAATATTTTTCCTCCCCAAAACTACTTCAGTTACCATAATCGACACTTCCTACGCTCCACATCGTGAGCAAGAAGTTAAATTTCTTAGGGTAAGTATGGGCAATGGGCATCCATGAAACATTATGGCAATAAAGATTTTTTTTTATTTGTAAATGTACACGCAGAAATGTGTGCAGCAGGGAAGGTCTGGGGAAGCCACATGAGCTAAGTATTTTTTAATACAAAGAAATTAAGGTCACCTATTAGTTACGAATAAAGTCACTATTTATGGATTGCCTATGTGTCACTATTTCATTGATTACTTTATTGATGTTACTTGATGTGGTTTGTTATATTGACTAGTTTATATTTAATTTTTAATTTTTAATTTTGAAAGTGATATGTGCTCACTTTAATTGAAAAAGCTAATGGTACTTTGTTTTACATATGCATTTATGGTCATTGACCCATGCATGGTTATAAACTAGGTACAAGCATGGGAGTTTTTAAATAAGTAGGTGTACTTCATTTTGAAATTTATTGCTATCATTTACGAGACACAAGAAATGGGAGTTTTTCAATGGAAATGAGACTCTTCCTCTAGGGGAGAGGGGCTAGTAGTGGTACACCCTAAGTTAAGGGGTCCACAAAATCAATTGTTTATGATATGGGATTGTGATTTTTTCACTAATATGTAGTTTAGATTTGTGTTAACTTATATTTTTTGTTTGGAATGTTCAATTGGAGGGAAAACCATATTTTGAATTGATTTAAAATAATATATGTGAAAATGCTACAACCATGGTGGAAACCAATACTTGAATATAGGTGAAATTGCTTGAACATTGACTTTTTTGTACTTGTACATGGGTTAAAGGTCTTACATGTCATGATGTGATTGGCTACTCTATATAATTATTATGTCAAAAATAAATTACTACTACATAGTACTATGACAACTATTGGGTATTGTGTGATCAATAGTCATATTAACTATTGGACCTTGTTCACCTATTGGCCCCTCTCCCTAGTTGGCCAACTTGATAAAAACATATAAAAATATAAAAGAAAGAAGGAAATGCGTCGAGTAAATGGATATTGGTTGGTAGGTGCATGAGTGTATTAATGGCGGGCAGGAGAATTGTTGGAGGGTGGTGGAGCTTCTGATAGTATCTACACGACATTGATTTGTTGAAAAGACTTTGGAAGGATAGTGACAGGTGGAATCGATGGATAAGGGTGTCCATCAAGCAGGGCAGGATCAGGTTTTGTGAGAGCCTTGGGACTGTTCCTTTCCTCAAGCGCTTGGAGACTGTGGGCTAGATTTGAATCAATGCCAGAAATAAAAACCTTTATTCATTTATTGTAAATCTGTGTTTCCAGGAAAACACGTTTGGGAGCGAGTTTTTTTGGGGGTGGAAGCTTAGACATGGCACATGGGCTGTTTGACAAATGTTTGAAGAAACGCGACTCGCGAGACCCATTTCCTTGCTGCAATGCTTAATGTTTTGCACATAATGGTTTTGGTTGAAACGACTATAGAAACCTTCAAGTTAATACAAATTGGTACGTGTCAAACCAGACTCTACAACCTTTTCCAGTATCCTCTCTTCTCATCATGTGTGCCAATGGATGGACGCCAAACATAATGGAAGTCATGGATGCGTTGAAAATGCCATTGGGGCCATTTTTGCTTGCAAAGGAATTGCGCTGTGTTGTGAATAATTAGCGCTTAGGCCAACGTGGATGGTGCTCGATTAAAATGGATGGTCCAAGGTATGTTTGCAATGGGAAGTGGGCAATGTGAGGAAGCCCATAGATTCTATTCTCAAATGACAGAGGCAGGGTTAGAGCCAAACCACCATACATTTTCCTTAGTGCTCAAGGCGTGTGCTTCTCTTTCAGCTCTACAATAGGACAAGGAGCCTCACAGTGACATCGTAAGACTTAGATCACAGTCTAATATTTATGTGGCGACTGCCCTCATAGATGTGTTTGAGAAATGTGGAAGCGTGGTGGTTACGGGCAAGTTGTTGGACAAATTTCCTATAAAAGGGGATTACAGTGTTGAATGCTATGATTGCAGTGTATTCTCCGAAGGGCCTTGGAGAAGAGGCTATTGCAATCTTCAATATAATACAATGGTCAAACATATGCCTAATCTTGTGACCATTGTAAGGGTCCTCCCTTCCCTTGTAGCTGTGTACAAAAAGTATACCGTGCTTCTCAAATTTGGACTGGTGCTCTTCATGAAATATGGCTTGCTGGCAACAATTCACCCAAGACAGACGGAACAACCAAATTAAGTACGTATAGGATTAGTACTTACATTACGATGAGTGGACTCAAATAAGAAATTGTAAGACTAGCAATTGCACATGAGTTGCAAACTAGGATAACTAGCAATCGCACGTGAGGTGTGCGATGATAACGCCGAAAGAGAGGTTGGGGAATAAGTTGAAGGAAGTGGAGAAGAAGAACGCATTTGACGGAAAGGTTAAAAGAAATGAAAAAGGGGTATAACAAATCCATTAGTTATATTAGATTGGCTAGAAGTAGAGCGCAACAAGAAACTTTGGACGTCTTTGTAAACAAACATAGATCTAATATGGAGTTTAATTTAGTTGCAGATAATACAAAACCGAGTGAAAAGCGGTTATCGATACAAAATACACGTGAAATCTACATGCATGATTGTTATAAAGAAGGTTTGGCAGCAACACTGCATGGGTCTGGAGGATACCCCATAGACTATGTCGATGATAGAACTAGTAGCGTCGTTGACAAGACCTTTCTCAACCCACAAGTTTGCGGAAAGCATTACTTTCTGGTTGATGCAGAGAAGAACCTTGGGCTTCAACTGGTCATCTTCGGTATCGCGGATGTAGAACATCTAGTTTTTTCGGCAATTGATCTGGCTATAGGAGAGTTAAGGGACTTCAACATAATAAGGTTGTGCGAGTGCACAAGGTCATTCTGAGTGAAAAGATGAGGGCCATTTTTAAAATCAATGCTTTCTTGTTCGGTAAGGGAGGAATCAGATCTTGACATAAGAGCTTCCCAATCCTGGATCAAAGGGATGGCATTACGAATGTTAAGTAAGTTCCGGAATGATGCCTGTGCTGGATCAGAGCCTTGTTGTCGGAAGATTGAATGTAGGGAGATAGATATGTTGAATTCTCGCCAAAGGGTAGCTCCGTAAGACTTGCTGGCATAAAGCGGGATGTCCATAACCGGAGGAAGTTGACAGAGGTCTCCAACAAGGATCATAGATCTACCTCCAAATGTTGAATTTTTGAAGTGCGGGAAAGCCTCCCTAAGACGGTAGTCGATTCTGGAAAGCAACTTTGGTCCGATGAAACTCATTTCATCAATTAAAATGTATTCAATGTGCTTGATGGAGTCTTGAAGAGATGATAAAGCTTGGCCCTCTAAGGGTTTGAGTTCTTTAATGGGAATCTAGAGGCTTGCGTGTATTGTCGAAGCTGAAATGTTGAAAGTAGCAACTCCTGTTGGGGTGAGCAAAAGGAGAGGTGAAAGGCTCTGGTTGGATGAAGAGGCAAATGAAGACTTTATAATGTTAATGAGGAATGATTTTCCAGTACCTGCAGTCCCTTGTATAATAAGTCTCAGTGGAGGAAGGTTGGATCTGTGCGTGAAGTGTTGAATAATTATGTTGAAAGTTTGTTGTTGTTCTGGAGATAAACCTGAAGCTGGAGGGTCGAATCTATCCACAAAGGAAGCTAAAATATGTTCTACCTTATTATCTTCGATGAAAGTGGCGCCAAGAGACTGTAGAGCAATAGGAACACGATGTGCATGCCAATTGTGAAGGGTGTCAAATTCATGAAATAAGAAATAATTCAATTTTTCACATGTACCTGCTAGAAAATAGTTTTGCTAAATTCATCGGTTGGGGCTTTTGAAGCATAAGTGGAGGAAACCATGGGCTCTACATCTAACCGTTCCTCAACTAACTATGGCGATAAGGATGGTAACTCTTGTGGTGACATGAAGTCCACAAACACCATCCATTTAGGTAGCTATAATTTTCCTTATCATATTCCCATTCCCGATGCAGCATAGACAAGGTAAGATTTCATGTAGAATCTTCCCGTCACATGAACCTCCTTGATTTTTTTATGCAGGGAATCACTAATTAGCTCTCCCCATCTAATATATTTTTGGTTCTTCCTTATGATGTAGATGAATTAGTACATACATTCTTGAAAATCCTTTGCTACAGGAAGACCTACAAATATTATTAGTATGGTAATGATGTCATTAACTTCAGGAATGAAGTCACTCCGAGGTAAGGTTTTAGAAAAACGGTTGATGGAAGGCTTTGGATTTTTAAGATAATTCTTGTTCAAGTGTTTTGTGCAAGATGAATAATTATCATCCCAAGTCTATTGAGCTTTCTCTTGATTAATGTCTACATACTCATTGAAGTCGGGGAGTTTGAGTAAATCATAAAAATAATTTACATCTAATCTAGTCATGCCACTTCCCCTTCATGATTCTTCACTGACCTTGTGTCACCATCATAATGACTTATAGTTGTGAGCATGAATTCTAGACATTGTGTCGAGGTTGGAAAATTTGCTTTAAGTGTCAATCCACTATCATAAATGCCTTGAATCCAAGGTGAATTTGATGGGTTATTTATCCTACTCCAAAAATCAACAAGGTTGATATGCCCCAACTTTGTGTCGCTTATCTGATCTAATATTGGAATCAATATTGGAAGGGGGCACCACCCCTTGATAACTATACTTCATGGTTTTATCTTTATCCTTAGATAATTCTGACTTCTCTTTTCCTTTAGTTCATTCTGACATTGAAATAAGAAAAAAACAATGAAAACTTGCAAAGAAATTCTCCTGAACACCTCTGAATTCAAATTGAAAATGTACTCTTGCTCGACAACCTAAAAACTCGAAAGACCTCTTGGCAGGATTTTGTTCTTGTTTAGCACTTTGAAAACCCTAACACACACTTGTCAGAAATTTATACTTGTTTAGCAACTTCCAAATCTCGACACACTATTCGGAAATCCAGACTTGTCGAATACCCTCGAAAACTTGTCTCGAACACTTTCAAGGTTTTCTCCTTGTTTGTCAACATGCAAATCCCGACAAAGACCAAACAGGGTTTAGGGAATGTTTAACACCTCTAAAATCCCAAAAGACTCGTGTCAGGTTCTTCACATGTTTTACAACATAGAAATTATGAAACACTAAGGTGGGGTTTTTACCTTGAAAAGAAGATCAAAAATCTCGACATGAACTTTGTCGGGGTTTTCAACTTGTTTATCAAGTTAGAAATCCTAACTAGTGTTGGAGTAGGAATTTTCACTAAGGCCCCTTTTTGTTATGAAAAGTAACAATCAAAAGCATGGAGAAACAACAAGTAAATCTTTGAGAAACAAAAAAACTTGGAAGAGGAAGGAAAATAAAGGTTTTACCACAGTCGAAGAAAACAAGGCCAAAAAAAAACATGTAATGTAGCTAAATCATAGAAAAGACCCACGAAGAATGATAACTCGCCAGATTTACAAATGGGTATGAGAGATTTGATCAAAAAGACAATTGGAAGAGGAAGAGGAAGAACTACGCAATCAGAGTTTTGAGGGTCGAATGCAAGTCGCGGTAAAAATTTGAATCGTACAAGGTGAAAATGATGTGAAAAATCCTGATTTTATAATGAGCTTGGAATTTTTTACAGGTTTTTTTACACATGTCAGAGGTCAAATCTTAGTTTTCATTTATTGCGTTGACCTGGGGATCAGGGGTTTGACCGTGTCAGACATGACTTGACTTCGTGCACTCGGACTCTGAAAACCTGACACACCAGGTCCATGTTCATTTCGGAGTTCGGGACTTTCTTTGCACACAACATGCTTTCGTGCTCACATGTTCTGATGTTCCACAATCCCTAAATCCCGAGAAACTGTAGTGTGTCGAGGTTCGGGGTTCAGGGGGACATTCGACATTTTACATGTTTTTTTGCTAATATGTCTTGATGTTCGAGAAAGTCTAAAAGTCTGAAAAAATTGTAGTGTATCGGGTTTCAGGATTCGGGAGACATTACATTTGGTTGTTTGCGTGCTTGAAAAGACTGAAATTTTAAAAAATAAAAGACAATCTACAACTTGGGCAAAAACTCTGGTTTTTTTGGGAAGATGACAAACTCCAAAAACTCCCAAAGACAAAAATTTGGTAGGTTGTACCAAAATTATCGTGAAACTCGATTTTGGGATAAAACAATCATGTGGAATGCGTCTTTGATTTACATCTTGTAGATGACTAAACAAAAAGGGAAAGATTGCAAACAAGGCATGTTGTCACAAGGTCATAGACGCAATACAATGGAATAGGAGAGCATGTCTAAAATAAAGTCCAGGCCTAAAAGAATGTGATAAAGTTGTGGTGATGATCTAGTTTATTTGTTCATGAAAAGTATGTGAAACTAAATGTATGAATCACTATGTTCCCTAAAGACTATAATGTTTTAATGAGTTATCCAACACTTGTTGGATTAGGCCAATAATTTATTTGATCTTTGAACCATCTTTTTAAATTTTGAATGTTGGTACACAACTCATACTCTCAGACTTTTCCAAGAAAAGGTTCTCTTGCACATCAACCTTTGCATCCCCACAACAAACATAGAGAGAAATCAACCTTGACGTGTCCTTTTATGCCACATCATGTTATATTGACTTCCTTTGTCTTCACATCCTAGTTACATTGGAACTGTAGAGACTTTAAGCTCTATTGTCAATTGGTAAAGTATTCTATTTCCCCACAAGAAAAAAAAATTAATGCCCATCACTTTTTCTACCCCTGCACGACCTCCTCCTTATCCCCTTCCTCACCGGCCCTCTTCCTCCTACACCATCTCACTTCTCAACTTTAACATCTTTTATGCATCCCATTTCATGTCTCCATTGCACTACTCACATGTGATTCTCACCTAGTATATGGTGATTGAGATTAGGTTTGTCTCTAATACATCAAATAACCACTTCCCCTAGCCCCCCACTAATATGTTTGGCCCCATCTTATCTACATATCACTATCACCTTAACTCACTCAACGATCTTGATGCTTTTTCAAGTGCCATCATGTAGGTCGAGTGTTCTTTTCTTCTTATGTAATGGATTTAACTTCATAATGCTTTTAATTGGTGTCGAGTGTAATCTCTCCAAGCTTATTGCCTTTGCTCAGGTAGCTCCTTCACAACCCTAGGTCACCTCAAATCCCTTTTCATATTGACCTCCTAAATTTAACATCATGCAAAAAAGATGACACATTTGAAATAAGTGATGTAAACAAATAACATGTTCTAACTTAATCATTGTTGCCATGTCTTTTACTTCCATAGTCACGCCTATCAAACCTTTATCATGGTCCACCAACCACGCCAAGGACACTAACATGGATAGCGGAACTTCTTCGCTAGGTATCATCATCATGATCAAAATGTGTTTCCTGCATCAGTTGCAACATCTTGTCCTCAACCATGCTTTTCATTACATAGCTCACTTTGAGCCCCTCCAATATTGTTTGGACTCGATCTCATTTCATTCATTCACTTCCCATTGTCTCATCCATCTAAGGCAACTCAGTTCATCACCTCTATCATTCACGAGCTGAATTTCTCTCCAATGCAACTCACTTTGTTTGCAATGTAGTGCCACCAATGTTTTGCCTTTCTCAACTCATATTAGATCAACAATCTTTCCCCACCACAAATAGTTACTTGGCCTGAATTCCTTCATACTACACACTTATCTCATGAGCTTTTGTTGGTTACGAAAAAAATATCCTTGCTTGTGGCAATGCGAGAAGATTCATCCACTTCCAACTCGTTATCTCCAAAGTGATGTAGATTGATTTGTTTGGTGATGTAATGTGTGTCAATTTCATCCACATGGATCCCACAAACTTGAGTATACACAACAAAGCAACCCACCTACGACTGTAACTGTGTTGTTCACGTGTCCATCTACTTGGAAATGACGTGTCTTTTTATACCATATTACACTATGTTGACTTCCTCTGTCTTCACATTTGATGTATGTTACAACAGTAGAAACTTTAGTATCTATTCAAAATTGGTAAAATTTTTGGTTTCCCGACAAGAAAAAAATACCGCCCATCACTTTTCATGCCCTTGCAATCCTCCTCCCCATTGCCCTATTCACCGGCCCTCTTCCTCCTTTACCACTTAACTCCTCAACTTTAACATCTTATATGCATCCCGTTCGGCGTCTCCATTACACCATTCGTGTGCAATTGCTAGTTAGTAAATACCATGGCCTTGATTCCACTTTACTGACCCAACAAGACCAGGAATCGAGCCTCGTCCAATACACCGACAAGGAACCGGCGGCTCTTATGGCCCTAGACGACCAGGGTGCAAGTCCCGTCCAACGAACTTTCCTCGCCATGGACGACAAAGCGTGGATCGACTCTTGCGTGTTATTTAAAATTTTGGATTCCATGTTCGAAAACGAGTAAATTAGAAGTAACAACTATGGGTGTGTTGGAATGCCCCAGGGATTCCATGGCAGAATACGTAGCATCAATCATGGTGTCAAACAGGCTCCTATAAATCTAATGTCCGTCCTTCACAATGGGTGCCGTAGGTTTCAACAAGACATAATCTAAGCTATACGACTCCCTGTTGTTGTTGTAGATGAAAAATGGTAAGACATTGGCCAAGAAAAGAGAGTCGTTATTCTCCAAGAAGTTGAGAACAGAGCTTACATCCTTCTTCAGTTAATCAGTGAAAGTTCCCTTAGAAGGAGCCTGAAATGACATTGCGTCTTCAATCGAACACGTAGACAAGTTAATCTCCTCGCTTAAAATTACATGTCCTCTGCGTTAAAGCACAAGTGTCATTAACATGTAGGTATTCTGCTTGAGCTTCACACAGGAAACCACCCAGGCTTCTAGCAGCAAAGCAAAATATTTCAGATATTATCACATTCCAGCTATTTCGCTTGATTTTTGATGCAGAAAAATTAACAAGAATGAATAAAAAGAATGAAATGGATCCGATATCTATTACTTTCCATGCCAAAAACGAAACTGGTCCAGCACGATGCTTGTGCAGGTAGGGGGACGAGTGATGATGGCGTGGCAAGGGATTCGAGGTGGAAAAAGCTGACATGGAAGGGATGGCAGGTCGACGTGGCCAGAGAGAACCGTTAGCAATTTCAAACTCACACGTGTAAGGCAGATGACACTCTGTACATTGTCGACCAAAAGATCACAGACATTGATGTGTTTTCGGTTGTCAGAGGGGGTCGGGCTTTCTAACTTAGTACACGCCTTTCGGCGTAAAAATAACCAATATTATATTTGATCTTTTAAAAAACACCCTTCTAAACCTCTTTTCTCCAAACATGATAAATTTTTCAAAGGGAGCAGATCATAGATGGATTCATGGTTATTCATGCGATTCTACATTCCATAAAACTAGATTATTTATTACATTGTTGCATTGTTTTTTAAACATAGATTATTCATGTACAACGTTTCTAAAAATAGCTTTTCCAAAAATACAATTTCATTACAAGCGCGTAAACTTAAAAATGGTTTTGTGTGTATTTGGTGATTCTTGGTTACTGACTGAAAATGGACGGGGAAGTGATTTGGGAAATCATTGTCTGAATGTATGGTAGAAGAGATTCTGATATGGCTGCCATTGAAGGACAGTTTCTGTTTTCGCAGCGTATGCAAGGAATGGAAGGATTTGTTGTCTGGTTCCACATTCTTAACTCACTGGATTCAAGCGCAACCGCTATCCACAGCTGCTGCTGCACAATACATTCAACAACAATGTGTAAAGGTTTTGCACATTGTCAGTTATCTGGAACAAAATAAATCCCTCTCCCTTTCCCTCTCCCTCTTTGATAGACGATTTTGATCGAGGATTAGCCGTAGGTGTAGGGCTAGTTTTAGTACAGAAGCCTTGTACAAGGCTCACACGTGTAAGGAAGATGAAACTCCGTACATCGTTGACTAAAAGATCACATACGTTGATGTCTTTTCAGTCGTCAGAGCCCCTCCGCCTTTCTAACATAGAACACGCCTTTTGGCGTAATCACCAATTATAAACACAACTCATTTTAATGCCAACAAAGAAATAATAAAACCCTATAGTCCCGTTTCAAAAATTTATCAGAATTCACCCCATTTTTATTTTATTTTTTGGGTAGATTTGGGGATTAAAGATCCATTTCTAAAACCCAAAAAGGAATTCACTCCCAATTTTTTTTTGATGGGTTTGCAATTTATTTTAAATATTGATGAATCTTTACAACATCACAAATTAGCCCCCAAAAATTTAATGGTTGGAATGCATGAGGATCGTGTGAGCTCCATTCCATAGCCGGCTTCAAGCACAACCTCCTGCATCATTTTTTCGCAAGTTCCAATCCAGTCTCTCCCGCATAATTACATGGATGATCTTCTAGGCTCGACCTGA
Source organism: Taxus wallichiana var. yunnanensis (assembly GCA_018340775.1). Classification (NCBI taxonomy): domain Eukaryota; kingdom Viridiplantae; phylum Streptophyta; class Pinopsida; order Cupressales; family Taxaceae; genus Taxus; species Taxus wallichiana. The sequence goes on from CM031239.1 coordinate 194,929,904, forward strand.
ACTCCATCAATTGCGTTGGATTGACATCGATTCATCTATGTTTATCTCCAGCGGGTTCATCTCGAGTTTTCCATGTAAATCTTGCTCCCTCTACAGCTCATGAATATCTCATATCACGCTGGTTGGCAACTTTATCACCATCTAAACCCATCAAATTTCTCCACATATCCACCACCGACATTGCATTAACTTCCAGCTCAGATTTTTGGCTTACCTCAGATCTACAAACACCCTACTCGGTTTTGGCAAACAACTATGCACTGGATTCTCTCGTGTGTCAACAACTTGGCTGTGGATTATGGGATAGAACCTTCAATAAACAAGAGCTCCTCTCTCCACGGTTGAAGCCCTGTTTCAATAGCGAATTTGGCTAAATATTCACTCGGTGGTGGTGACACACAACCAATACGAACCGACAATACAAATTGCGTCTGCCCTAAACCTAATCGCATGCTAGCATCTTGTCAATCACCACTTCACACACTGTACGCCAAAATTTAACATCGTTTAGATGGTCATTGATGCAGAGATTATGGACTGCTAGATGTTGTCAGAGGGGCAGGCCGATTCCAACTGTGTAATACGAACCGACAAAACAGCTTAGAACACGTGTAAGGCAGATGACACTCCGTACATCGTCAACCAAAAGATCACAAATGTTGATGTCTTTTCGGTCGTTAGAGCCCCTCCACCTTTCTAACATAGAACACGCCTTTCGGCGTAATAATTTTATGTTTGTTGCGGTTGTAATTCCCAATGAAATATATGCTATGTTAATTTTTTTTTAATTTGTTGTGGTGGGAGGAGGAGTGAAAAATGTAGTATAACTCTGATGTTTGACCTAAACCATTTCCTATTTTTCTTCGATGAATTTCCATATCCTCTTATAAAGCTCTTGCTTTATTGTGCCCTCGAGTATGTTGTCAAAGGCGAGTTTCTTAGGTTTAATATTTGTTTGAACATTGTATTTGGTGGAGCAGTCTCAATGGCTCTTAAAGATGACCATGCGTAAATCTTCCTAATGCCGTTCGTCACCAATTAGTAAGAAACTTACAAAAAAAAACTACAAAATTATTAATTATTTTTAGGCAAAAACATATTAACACTTTTTAGTTCTTGTCGAAGTTTTATTTTGAGAAAATTTTAGCATTTGCATGTCTTGATTAAGGAATTTTAAGACCAAAAGCTAAAAAAACTCACTAATGAAATGGTGACTAGGAAATGTGAGGCATGGGGTCTAACATCCCGAGCCTAGGACATGTCATGTGCACACTTGTAATTTTTGTGGGATAAAACATTATTGCATTCACCAAGTTTTTAATTTCTCATTTAATTGTTGTGTATTACTTCTTCCTCGGGAAGTGCATAAGATCAAATGTAGTACAATCTCTTTCATCCTGTATGACAAAAAGTGTGGTGCCCACATATTACACACACAAATACAACCATAAAAATACTAGGATAATTTTTTTTTGACTTACAAAGCTTACTACACATAACACAACATGGGCTTCAAGTATAGAACTCGCCACACATGCGACAATCACATAAGTCATCGACTCACATAGACACACGAAAACAACATAGGCATGTTGACGCTACACTTTTCCCAATGGAAGGTTACTAGTAAAGACCCAACCACAAGAACATGGCTTCAGGAATGGCGAACCCACAACACATCATTTCCTTAAATGTATTTTTGGTTAAAGTTAACATTCCAAGGACATTACGAGCAAGGATAAATTTTCTCGTTTGTCCACCTAAATTTTCTTAAGTTTATTCTGCGGTTGAAAATACAATTCGACCTTCTCAAGTTGGCTTCTTATACTTTATATAAATTTCCATAACTGACATACATATTTGGCATAAATCAAATTGCATACAAAGTACTTAATTATCCTATTGTTATGTAAAAATATTCTTCTCCAACATTTATTTGATGTCTACGGTTTTACCCTTACAACTCAAGCGAAAGTGACTTGATGTCCCAAAACGCAATGAAAGGATTTGACGGAGATAATAGATACAGGAAGCTTTGCACCAAAATGTTTCTCGATTCACACTGAATTTATTTCTCTACCATTGTTATTATAATTTGAAAACTTATTGAATTCCTATAAGATTTATATATATCTATATATACATATCTTTTGTTTTCTCAAAGTTTGGTCGCACCAAGGTAACTTATATTCTTTGCAACACATGATTATGTTTAATTAAGTTTTAAGGACTTCATGAGTGACCTCAATCCTAATCTCCAATCTCGTTCTCATCTTAGGATATGCTTATACATCGCACTATGGTCTTGTTCATAGCATTGTTGTGTAATCAGGAGTTACAGAAGTATTTGACTACCATCCTGAAGAGGTATAAGGTCGAAAGAATTGTAAACCATACACGAACCACAAGTGACACCTCCTAATCAGCTGAGGTTAGGTTTCTTCCATTATGCACTCAATGATCTACGCCTCATCTATATATAGAGTTTAAGGTAGGTGTACAAAATTATACTAAACCACATTCAAGGACATACCAAGGTGTTATTTTGATAGAATCTAGGGTTGCACCGCTTAGTCGTTCCTCCGAACAAGGACTCATAAGGTGACTTCTAAGGCGGCCTTCAACACTCAGCCTGGTGTTGGACCTGAAGAGAGGACATTCTTCTCGTGAATGCCAAATCTAGAAGGAAAACACATACTCCAGATAGGTTGGACCATGACATTCCTAAATATGGGTTCGCGACAATGTCACTAGACATAAAGACTATGACGGAAAACTCCAACGAGGGGTTTTATTTACCTAACCTATGAGGTCTCATCAGGTGCAAAGTTTAAGGTCGTTCTTTGGTTTTAAATTTCTTATATGGTAGGAAGGGATCACACATACAGGCGAGTTATGCACGAATATTTTATTAGGGTTGAGTGTTCCCATTAAAACTCTTTAATGTGTCTGCAATGTAAGAAGGTAACCCAATAATTAATTTAATCGTTTATTGAATACTGAGAAGGTACCACAATATCTTAACTTCAATTTCAAAATTGCTTTATATAAATCAAACCTCTTTTTTTTATACACAACTAAAATCAAATTGAACTGGTGATTAGAGGCACATTTCCTAAGTATCCCTAAAACTGGCATATCATACATATTAACAAATTTCATTTATAACTTTTCAGTAACAAGAGACTACATTACACAGTTATTCATTTTACAATGACCTATAAAAATTACAATAATAATAATTAAATTACACATCGCCCTTTGCGTCGTCATTCTTCCATCCTGCAAAACCCACGTGAGCATGATATCAACGATAAATCGCTGGCATGGCATCCACCCTAAAACAATCATAATTATTTTTCGGTTCCTTTTACAACTCACAATAACTACAATATGCAATCGAAATAAAAATAAAATCTAGAAACATGTAATCATTGCATTTCATTTTTTCTTCATTTTATAAACTCGAGAGAGAGAGAGAAAGGAAGAGAGAGAAAATATCATTTTGTCTAAAGTTCCAATACACACAACAAGTTTCATTCTAGTGTTTTAAACAGTTATTTACGTGTGTTGAAAGTTTCCAAAGGGGATTTGGCAACCCTACGAGGGTCCGCAACTTTCTACTTTTACATTTTCTCACTAATTACAAAAACGTTCAAAACGGGCTCGGAGGCTAAGAAACTGCTTCCAAAAGTTACCTTCCAATGAGAATGCCCTCCACGATCAACTTGCTACGTGTTCCGGGATATACCAAGAGTTCATAGCAATTGACGGAATTGAAAAAGAGCGCACGGTTTGCGTTTGGCGGCTAGTTTTCGGGGCCACTGGTCGTAGTTCACCCAGTTGTAAAGAGACAAAAGTTAGCTCGAATGGCCCAGAAACCATGTCCCAAACGACGTTCACGGATGCGCACACAACGAGACTCTTCCTAGCTAGATTCCGCTTATATAAGGATAATTTGTCGAGTCGACGGAAGGCGAACTAGAAAACCATGTTCAAATGGCGACAAGTTTTCTGGAGCGACAAGACAAAAATGGACCAGTTTGACCTCATCAAACTGCGATCGGAGGCCTACAAACAGGCTTCGCCAAACTATCCCATAAAGTTCTCTTTCCTATACTGAAAGTTCCATGCATTTTTCTAGTGTAATCGCTAGAGGTTTGTGAAGACAGGAAGTGATTTCTCTTTCCAGGTTTCAAATGGTGATCCAAAATGAAAGCCAACTTTCTAGTTTTAACAACTTTCTACTGTTGTAAACCAGTGTTACAGGGCTCCTATAAGGGCGTCAAAAGGATGTCATATGATCGTTTCGGGTCAAACCAAAAATCAAGGCGACTCCTCGTATACCAAGGTACCCGAATGAAACTTCACATCTCGTTTCCAGAGTTGCGAAGGGTACTTAGTGAGTCTCTGAAAATTACAAAATTTAACTATTTTAAGTAGGAAGAAGGTCATCTTAATCAATGGAGAGTCAAATTTTTCTGGTCGATAAAACGATATTGAATAGGTCAAAAGAGTAAGAGTTTTCTAGATCATCTCGAAGCGAGGGTGATAGTTCGTGGTTTAAAGTAGGCGAGTTATAATGGCTTCGAGAGTTGCGACACGACACTAGATTGTTTTGCAATGAGTTGAAGGGACATTTAACTATATTAAAAGTCCTAATGATTTAAAATTCTATTTAATTACAAAAGAGAACTAAAACATGAGAATTATGAGAGGTAAGGGAAGAAGGACCATGCCTGGAAAACGAAGCCGGTCGAAACCGCAGGCTTGGGTTCAGTCTCGTGCTTGGGCACTTCGTCAACCAGATCACGAGCATCAACAGCTCCACCATTTGACATACACGTCTATCAAGGAAGTTGCATTGTAAACAAAAACATCTTGTTTTCTATGCCTTGATGGTTTTCCATGGTCAATTCTAAAGCTCTTATTTTTGCACATGCGGGGAGGAAGCTGACAAAGGTTGCTGAGTTTGGCTTTACCTCTGCCAATTGCATTTGCTTGAAAATCTCCATGGCCCTTTCAAGAAGCCCATTTTGTGAGCATCCTGCAATGAATGCATTCCATGAGACCACGTTCCTCTCAAGAATTGTATTGAAAAGGCTGAAAGCCTCATCAAGAAGGCCATTTTGTGCATATCCTGCAATCATTGCAGTCCACGAGAATGCATCTCGTTGTATCATTTTGTCAAAATGCATTTTTGTGTGCCTTTATAACGAGACCCATTTTTTTGCATGCCTACTATCATGCATGATCAGGAAGCCGCACATCTTTCGGGTATTTTGTGAAACAGTTCACCCGCCTTTTAATAAAACCAATTTGTGCATACGCTGCCATCATAGCATCCCATGAAATAACATTTCTTTGAGGCATTCTATCAAATAGATTAGGTGCCTTCCAAACACTTCCACATTTTCACAAAAAAAAACAACAAAAACACTTCAAAAAAATCAGATTCTTTTGTTTATACCTGCTCCAAGCTGCCACGTATGTACCAGTAAGCCTTTGGAGACTTGTTTATTGCACCAGTGAGGTGAAAGTGTGTTGGTTCTGTCTCACAGAGGAAACCATGACTCTGTGACGCTACCAAAGAAAGAACGCATTCCAAGATAAGTGTTTAGATCCTTCATTTGGTCAAACGGTGAAGCGACGCCTCAAGAAAATTGTAACAACAACAACATCTGGCATAGTCCCTTTTTTTTTTTTAAATTTTGTAAAAGCCCGTGCAAGTGTCCAAAAGGCGCGGATTTGGGAGTATCTTTGACAAAGTTCAATAAATCGACACCAAAACTTCCTTCGTTTTTTGCATTGTTTCTCCCCACGGGCATGTGGCGCGGCATGGGAAGGAGTTGAAAGCATTAATGTGGTGTCGGCTTTGTGCGAATCAAAGCATTTGCATGAAAGTTTCCAAGGCCGTTTCAACAAACTCATTTCGCTGGTTTGCTGCCCCAAAAATGTTAACGCCCAAACTACGCATTTTCCAAAAGCCATAAATAAAAATGAAACCCTAACTACATTTTTTGGACTTTTTGCTTCTTCTTCCATTCGCCTAAATGGCCCAAGAGAGATTCATGGGTTTATTAAATTTTAGTTCTTTTATTTTATTTTTATTATTATTATTTTATTTATTTAAAAAAAACGGAGGCATTACATTCTCCTCCCCTTAAGAAAGCATCGTCCTCGATGCGACATACAATGAAGAAGGAGAAATGGTAAACAACAAGGAACGAATAAGGTGAAGGCACGCGCTAAGGTTAAGATTTCAGACACAAAAGCATGGTCACGGGGTGGCCCTAGGAACATTGGTAGAAATTTTAACTTTCAAGGTTCTGTGAAGATTGGCAGTTCTCTCTTATTCGTTATTTCATTAATCTCTCTCCATTAACATTATTCTTAATTCAAGTCTTTAAAATTTTTTTTTTTTCAAATTTTAGTTTATTCATTCCTGTGGGTTCCCATCATGAACTATAGTCATAACACCCTACTAGGGTCATACACAACACCAAATTTTCACAACATACTCTTACATACTTTCACGACCGTACCACATCACAAGGTTTTCACCAAACCATGGAATGATAACAAGTAGACCACATAAAAATTAATTTCCAAAAATTATGCCCTAGACATAGATCTAGTACACACATATGACTAACAAACAAAACAACACGTTGATACATATACAACGGGTATCACAAGCCCCAAAATCCATGACTATAACAACATAGTGCCAAAACAATATCCAATAGTCCATACCGACCAAGAGGAAAGTCAAGCCTCATACATAACAAGGTGTCAAAAGACTCACACATGTATACATAACTCACTATACCAACTCCCCACATAACAAGACATCACGAAACAAACCCCAGATATCTCCAAAAGTACCAGGTAAAACTCCATATATCTCCTAAAGTATCATAAAGCAACTCCATATACTCCCCAAAGCATCACCAGATAATCTCCATATGCCTCCCAAAGAGAAGGAAACATAGTGTCAAACCAAGTCGGGTCACTCAACCATAGAGCCCCCATCAAGAATATCAGGTCACTCAACCATAGAGTGCCATAAAGCATAACAGGTCACTCAACCATAGAGGCCCGTCTCCTTTCTCCTTTTAAATGAGGTCGGGTCACCCTATTGCCCTGGGCACATAGAGCCCCGTCACCCCCAAACCCAAGTGACATAATAACTCGTGGTTCAACAACCCGCTAGTTATCTGTAACTCCTTGGGGCGTACCCCCATACAACGAAGCGGGTCCATAGGTCCAACCATTCCATGGTTAATCCCATGACCCTAATCCAACACATTACGACATTAGAACCAGCATAACCATCCAATCAAACGCCAAGTGGCAAAATCAAAAGCCTTGGGCTACGCTTATAAAACTTTTAAATATGAAAAGAAGGTTTTAAAACTAAGAAAACAAATGGCTAATTAGCCATGGTTAGTGTAAAATCCAAATGTTAATGGAACAATCAATAAATGCCCAAAATATAAGAACATGTCAATCAAGAAAATGACTGGTTCAGCTAAAAAGGAAAGATTAATTTACGAATGAGATACGTAATGAGAAAATAGCACATCACAATCACTATGTGGCCTCATATCGACACCAAAGGGGTACTCATCGAGTTCTTTGGCACTCGGACATTGAGCCGCGGCTCGTCGTGAAAATATACATGTAACTAGAAATGAGTATGTCAAATAATGTAACTGTCATCATCTCTACCTGAATCATAACTCCAAACTCCCACAAGGATCAACATAGTCAAAATCACATAGGATTATTCAATGAACAATCCAATAGGAAAGAGCAGGGGACACAAGGTTGCATAAGTTGAGCCTAAGGTGGTGCGCATCCACAATATACTGAGCAAGCTCGAAGTATACTAAATAGATAGAAGTGGATTTTCAGTCTATGTAAGACTCCACTTCCTCACTCGTACTCGGCTCAAGATTACGAAAACCTGGTCCACGCCTCCTCTCTCCACACATACACTCTTGATAGTTCATCCCCTTAGGGTCGTCTAGTGTAAGGTTTCACAACATACACATAACTACATCACAAACACAATGGTAATTCACACACAACAACCATAACGCCTTGCGCATGGTATAAATATACAGGGTACAACACAATCATTACCTTCATGGGTTACGATACATCACATTACCACATCCTGCATCCAAGGTGCAATCTCTGTACGCTAGGGATCATACTCCCATATGCCCCTAAATCACGACATGAACTATCACATATTACATGAATTACACATATGAGGAACACAACGTCTAACATTACGACATATAGTCAATTGTAATACAACACGACAAGGCCCACAACAATCACAATACGGTGTCGACATCACGATAAACTTCCATTCACTTTACATAAATTTTGTCATGCAATACATCACTACATCTTCACATCACGTAAGGTCAAAATGTTTTCAACACTCCGCAATTCACAATATCTTTCCTTTCACACCAAACAAGGTGGTACATCACACATGGATTCCTCATTGGATCCACGAAAAGGAGAGTCAATACTCTCATCACAAGCAGTAATTCACACGTGAATTCTTCATAGAATCCACACGAAGGAGAGAGAATACTCCCATCCCCAACACATCAACATGATAACAAATGTGCACTAAGTGACATACACCTCATGTGCGTTCACACTATCACGATTACGACATAGATCACATCACTCTTAAAACACATTACTCTTCCAATATTTATCACCATCATGAAACACCATCACCATCATGCAACCCATCATGTAACAACATCTCTATCATGCAAAATCATCACAACTCCAATCCATCCCAGAGGTTCGAGAGCATGAACCTCTACTCTGATACCATATGTAGTGCCCACATTTTACACACACAAATACAACAGTAAAATACCAGGATAAATTTTTTTGACTTACAAAGCTTACTACACATAACACAACATGGGCTTCAAGTACAGAACTCGCCACACATGCGAAAATCACATAAGTCATTGACTCACATAGACACACGAAAACGACATAGGCATGCTGACGCTACACTTTTCCCAATGGAAGGTTACTAGTAAAGACCCAACCACAAGAACATGGCTTCAGGAACGGCGAACCCACAACACATCATTTCCTTAAATGTATTTTTGGTTAAAGTTAACATTCCAAGGACATTATGAGCAAGGATAAATTTTCTAGTTTTTCCACCCAAATTTTCTTAAGTTAATTCCGCGGTTGAAAATACAATTCGACCTTCTCAAGTTGGCTTCTTATACTTTATATAAATTTCCATAACTGACATACATATTTGGCATAAATCAAATTGCATACAAAGTACTTAATTATCCTATTATTATGTAAAAATATTCTTCTCCAACATTTATTTGATGTCTACGGTTTTACCCTTACAACTCAAGCGAAAGTGACTTGATGTCCCAAAACGCAATGAAAGGATTTGACGGAGATAATAGATACAGGGCAGCTTTGCACCAAAATGTTTCTCGATTCACACTGAATTTATTTCTCTACCATTGTTATTATAATTTGAAAACTTATTGAATTCCTATAAGATTTATATATATCTATATATACATATCTTTTGTTTTCTCAAAGTTTGGTCGCACCAAGGTAACTTATATTCTTTACAACACATGATTATGTTTAATTAAGTTTTAAGGACTTCATGAGTGACCTCCATCCTAATCTTAAATCTCGTTCTCATCTTAGGATATGCTTATACATCGCACTATGGTCTCGTTCATAGCATTGTTGTGAAATCAGGAGTTACAGAAGTATTTGACTACCATCTTGAAGAGGTATAAGGTCGGAAGAATTGTAAACCATACACGAACCACAAGTGACACCTCCTAATCAGCTGAGGTTTGGTTTCTTCCATTATGCACTCAATGATCTACGCCTCATCTATATATAGAGTTTAAGGTAGGTGGACAAAATTATACTAAACCACATTCAAGGACATACCAAGGTGTTATTTTGATAGAATCCAGGGTTGCACCGCTTAGTCGTTCCTCTCGAACAAGGACTCATAAGGTGACTTCTAAGGCGGCCTTCAACACTCAGCCTGGTGTTGGACCTGAAGAGAGGACATTCTTCTCGCGAATGCCAAATCTAGAAGGAAAACGCATACTCCAGATAGGTTGGACCATGACATTCCTAAATATGGGTTCGCGACAATGTCGCTAGACATAAAGACTATGATGGTAAACTCCAACGAGGGGTTTTATTTACCTAACCTATGAGGTCTCATCAGGTGCAAAGTTTAAGGTCGTTCTTTGGTTTTAAATTTCTTATATGGTAGGAAGGGATCATACATACATGCAAGTTATGCACGCATATTTTATTAGGGTTGAGTGTTCCCATTAAAACTCTTTAATGTGTCTGTAATGTAAGAAGGTAACCCGATAATTAATTTAATCGTTTATTGAATACTGAGAAGGTACTACGATATCTTAACTTCAATTTCAAAATTGCTTTGTATAAATCAAACCTCTTTTTTTTCATACACAACTAAAATCAAATTGAACTGGTGATTAGAGGCACATTTCGCAAGTATCCTTAAAAACTGGCATATCATACATATTAACAAATTTCATTTATAACTTTTTAGTAACAAGGACTACATTACACAGTTATTCATTTTACAATGACCTATAAAAATTACAATAATAATAATTAAATTACACATCGCCCTTTGCGTCGTCATTCTTCCATCCTGCAAAACCCACGTGAGCATGATATCAGCGATAAATCGCTGGCATGGCATCCACCCTAAAACAATCATAATTATCATTTTTCAGTTCCCTTTTACATCTGACAATAACTACAATATGCAATCGAAATAAAAATAAAATCTAGAAACATGTAATCATTGCATTTCATTTTTTCTTCATTTTATAAACTCAGAAGAGAGAGAGAAAGGAAGAGAGAGAAAATATCATTTTGTCTAAAGTTCCAATACACACAAAAAGTTTCATTCTAGTGTTTTAAACAGTTATTTATGTGTGTTGAAAGTTTCCAAAGGGGATTTGGCAACCCTACGAGGGTCCACAACTTTCTACTTTTACATTTTCTCACTAATTACAAAAACATTCAAAACGGGCTCGGAGGCTAAGAAACTGCTTCCAAAAGTTACCTTCCAATGAGAACGCCCTCCACGATCAACTTGCTACGTGTTCCCGGATATACCAAGAGTTCATAGCAACTGACGGAATTGAAAAAGAGCGCACGGTTTGCGTTTGGCGGCTAGTTTTCGGGGCCACTGGTCGTAGTTCACCCAGTTGTAAAGAGACAAAAGTTAGCTCGAATGGCCCAGAAACCGTGTCCCAAACGACGTTCGACGGATGCGCACACAATGAGACTCTTCCTAGTAGTTCCCCTATATAAGGAGAATTCGTCAGAGTCGACGGAAAGGAGAACTAGAAAACCATGTTCAAACGGCGACAAGTTTTCTGGAGCGACAAGACAAAAATGGACTAGTTTGACCTCGTCAAACTGCGATCGGAGGCCTACAAAATGGCTTCACCAAACTATCCCAAAAATTTCTCTTTCCTATACTGAAAGTTCCATGCATTTGTCTAGTGTAATCGCTAGAGGTTTGTGAAGACAGGAAGTGATTTCTCTTTCCAGGTTTCAAATGGCGATCCAAAACGAAAGCCAACTTTCTAGTTTTAACAACTTTCTACTGTTGTAAACCAGTGTTACAGGGCTCCTATAAGGGCGTCAAAAGGATGTCATATGATCATTTCGGGTCAAACCAAAAATCAAGGTGACTCCTCGTATACCAAGGTACCTGAATGAAACTTCACATCTCGTTTCCAGAGTTGTGAAGGGTACTTAGTGAGTCTCGAAAATTATAAAATTTAACTATTTTAAGTAGGAAGAAGGTCATCTTAATCAATGGAGAGTCAAATTTGTCTGGTTGATAAAATGATATTGAATAGGTCAAAAGAGTAAGAGTTTTCTAGATCTTCTTGAAGCGAGGGTGATAGTTCGTGGTTTAAAGTAGGCGAGTTATAATGGCTTCGAGAGTTGCGACATGACACTAGATTGTTTTGCAATGAGTTGAAGGGACATTTAACTATATTAAAAGTCCTAATGATTTAAAATTCTATTTAATTGCAAAAGAGAACTAAAACATGAGAATTATGAGAGGTAAGGGAAGAAGGACCATGCCTGGAAAATGAAGCCGATCGAAACTGCAGGCTTGGGTTCAGTCTCGTGCTTGGGCACTTCGTCAACCAGATCATGAGCATCAACAACTCCACCATTTGACATACACGTCTATCAAGGAAGTTGCATTGTAAACAAAAACATCTTGTTTTCTATGCCTTGATGGTTTTCCATGGTCAATTCTAAAGCTCTTATTTTTGCACATGCGGGGAGGAAGCTGACAAAGGTTGCTGAGTTTGGCTTTACCTCTGCCAATTGCATTTGCTTGAAAATCTCCATGGCCCTTTCAAGAAGCCCATTCTGTGAGCATCCTGCAATGAATGCATTCCATGAGACCACGTTCCTCTCAGGCATTGTATTGGAAAGGCTGAAAGCCTCATCAAGAAGGCCATTTTGTGCATACCCTACAAATCATTGCAGTCCACGAGAATGCATCTCGTTGAATCATTTTGTCAAACAGTTCGTGTGCCTTTATAACAGACCCATTTTTTTGCATGCCTGCTATCATAGCAGTCTAGGAAGCCGCACATCTTTCAGGTATTTTGTCAAATAGTTCACCTGCCTTTTAACAAAACCAATTTGTGCATACGCTGCCATCATGGCATCCCATGAAATAACATTTCTTTGAGGCATTCTATCAAACAGATTAGGCGCCTTGAAAACACTTCCACAAAAAAAATCAGATTCTTTTGTTTATACCCTGCTCCAAGCTGCCACGTATGTACAGGCTGGAGACTTGTTTGTTGCAAGGTGAAACAGTGTGACTGTCTCTAGAGGAAACCATGACTCCTGTACGCTGCCAAAGAAAGAACGCATTCCAAGATAAGCTGTTTAGATCCTTCATTTGGTCAACAGTGAAGTGGCACCTCCAAGAAATTGTAACAGCAACATCTGACACAGTCCCTTTGTTTTTTTTAATTTTCTAGAAGCCCACGCAGGTCTGGGCATGGCTGGGAGTATTATGACAAAGTTACAATCAATTAAACACCAAAAATTCCTTCGTTTTGCATTGTTCTCCCACGCAGGCATGTGGCGCGGCATGGGAAGGAGTTGAAAATAGCTGTGGCATCTGGCTTTGTGCGAATCAAAGCATTTGCATGAAAGTTTCCAAGGCCGTTTCAACAAACTCATTTCCTGCTGGTCCTTGCGGCCCCAAACCCGCCGCCCAATGCCCAAACTACGCATTTTCCAAAATCCAGAAATAAAAATGAAACCCTAACTACGTTTTTAGACTTTTTGCATTCTTCCATCTGCCCTAAACCGCCCAACAGAGATTCACGGGTTTATTAAATTTTAGTTCTTTTATTTTATTTTTATTATGATTATTTTATAAAAAAAATGGAGGCATTACAAAAAGATAAAAATTGTGATCACAGTAAAATTTTTGTTATACAAATTCTCACCTACCAGCTATCAAAGGCTCCCTAACAAGGAAAAACATTTTATAATTAGGTCTTCTAGAGATTGAAATCTTTACTAATGTATGCTGGGTCGATCTTGTAGAATTTTTCTCCTTTTTTATTACACCTTCTCCCTAATGTATATTGGCAGTCTTAAAAAACTATAGGAATAAAAGGACAAGGATGAACAATAGATAAAGAATTTGGAGGAGGAGAGATGTAAATTTAGATGGGTTTGTTCAACAACACCGCCACCATGCATTTATCAACCATCAACAAAGTAAAATAATAAACAATGCCGAATGAGATAGTCAACAATGAACAACATACTTGAGAAGACAATTTCCTTGGTCCGTGCAATGGAATTTCTTCGACAAAAAGGGCAAATCAACCTTCGAACATAGTCTCTCGGGGCTTCAGGAAAGGCTTGAAACTTTTCCACATGACAAAAATAATCACTTATATTGAATGTATACTTGATGGCTGTGAATAATTGACTAATGCTTAGGGTTTACTCATGAAGACATAATATATTTGAGATCTGCATATGACATAGGAAATTGCTTTTGTTTATAATCATTTATGGAAACCAATGTGTAATAACTCTAGATGATGAAGCCATCGATCTTGGTGTGGACTTCATTGAAAAAATATGTTGTACTAATCTCCAAAATCCAAAGGCGGTGAGATGCCTAGTAAATTATGAAACCAAAAAAGCGAGTGTAATTATCGTGAATATCACATCATCAGATTTGTAAGGTATAGGCATCATGCATGTACGTCTATCTATTTTTTAAAAAGCTAATAGGTCCCCTCACTACTAACAGATTGCATGCATTTGCAAAGAATAATCGAGAAGCAACGATGGGAAGTGGACACTTCCTAATAAAGGCTCGTCCCACAATGGTCGCCTATAGTGAATAAATAGATATTTTCACAAATAGGGAAATTATAAATAAGCAATCGAAAAGTATAGACATGCATGAACGAGTGTGATGAAAATTCATTGTTGGAAAAGGTCACGAGAATTCGACACTTTCTAGCAGGGGCATCTTCAAAGGTGGAAAACTTAGGTGAAAAAAATAATCAAATATTAAAAATAAGTATTAAGTTGATTTTTAATTTATGATTTGAATAGGATGGTGGATTTGTTTATATATTTAAACTCGAGGTTGAATTGAAATAAGTAGTCATGATAATTATTCAGTAAGGACACTCTTCTTTTAACGAATAAAACTTGCCACAAATTTCATAATATCCATCATTTGAAAATACTATCAATCGACGTGAAATGTACGATGTGAATGCCAAAAGGGATATAGTGAAGAAGAGAAACTAGAGGGAGAGGAAGAATGAGAAAGGAAGATGAGAGTAGAAAATGGAGTTTGAGGGTATAGAAGGGAAAAGAAAAGGAAAGTGGAATAGAGGAGTTAATGTGAAATTAAAGTCTCTATGAAGAGCACGACATGTATGTCAACCGGAAAAAGAATAAAATATCGTATCGGGAAGATGCATTTGAAACAATAGAGGGATATATCTGAAAATGCAAGTAGCAAATGGAAAATGTTGTCAACGTGAATACTTGTTTGAATTTGTAGCTCTTGAATTTATTTTCTTAATTTAAGATCTAATGTGTTTAGTCTATGTTTAAGCAGTTCATGTTTTACAAATTATAGTCACGAAATAATTAGTTATTAAAAATATGTAATCTCTTAATAATATTCATATTTAAATTAGAGTCCAAACGTGTCAAAAAAATGTTAAAACAAATCTCAAAATTCAATTCCAACAAATCTCAAAAATCAATTCAAACAAAACAACTAAATACATACATAAACAACTAAATCAGTTGGATGTGGGTCCTATTGAAGCTAATTTGATGAGCTTCATGCCTTATTTCTTGACAAATTTATGCTCATTGCTTTCGTTTTGTGCTATTATTTGCAACGATGGCGTGTCTAATGGTATATGGAAAGAATAGATGACTAACAATGGGATTCTAATGGTGTCATATACATTCGAATTACAAAGCGAATAAGAAAATTTTACAAATATAATTAACTGGAAAGGAAATGATATACAAGTTATGAGTTATATATATATATATATATATATTCAATGCAGATCTAGAATGATAACTTTATTTCTCATAGTTTGTCATCAAAATTCTTAGCGGTAAGGTGCATTCAATAACCAATCACAAAGAATGTGCAATATATCTTCCACAATAGAAATTTAATAACATAATTCAAACTATGCACTTTTCACCCTACAACAAACAAACTCCCCCCCTTTTTTTTTTGGCGCATACAGGGTCCCCAAATCAGTGAAGGAGCAGAGCCTGGGATATCCATGTGAAAGTGTCCCCCTCATCAAGGAAGAAAGATGATGCCTTAACAATAATACAATTATTTTCCAGCTTAAAGGCGACGACATAGTCCTTGTCGGCAGTCCCTCGACCGATATTTAAAAATCATACCGCAACATTTATGGTTGTTACGCACAAGGGCCCTTCATTTCCTACTAATCAAATCTCTTACTCCTTTCTTGATGGTTGTAAAGGCTCCCAATGAGATTTGGTGTAGTAAGTGTATGAGAGTATATTTAAAAATGTACTAAAAAATGCACTACTCAAACAACCAAGCTTCCTTCTCGCTCTTGAAGCATATAATTTTACTAACTATTGCGTAAATATGAAGTATTTTCAATTTATAATTTTTTTCTTAGAGTTTCATGGTATTCACGCGGAGTGGAAATTACTACAGAGAATGTGTCATGGTGATGTGTATAATAGGGCTTTCTTCATGCCAATTCATTGTCAAGCTGGATTGTGATTTGCTATTGGAGGTTTTTGATTTTTCCTTAAATAAATATATACTAGAGAATTAAGTATTGAATGTATAAATCTCATACAATATACTATGTAACTATTTTATTTACTCTTCCTATAGGGGGTGGATGGAGTTGAGTGAGGTCTCAATTTAAAAAAATCACGGGCATAGTCAACACCTTTGTGAAGTTTCAATGGTACTATGAAAATAAATACAACAACAGTACAAAAAAATATACAATAAGTTTATAGATTTGGTTTAAAGTTTTTGTTAAAATATCTTCCTTTTATAATGTGTCATGCCATTCTTTTGTGATTATCATTGTAATGCATAAAATATCTTCTTCTTTTCTATGTTTTAAAGGTTAAAATGTCGGGAAATTTTTTCTGTTGTGATTATCATTGTAATGGTTGCTTTTGTGTCTGATTATTAGAAAGAAAATTCTCTATTGGATGTATGCATTTGTCTCTTCCTTTTTTAAAGTGAAATTTGTCTACGATTCAAATTTGGTCTCATCTTGAGAGGAATCAATCATGCCTACCCAAAAAAATTAATATCAAAACTTTAATATTAAAGCGATCTCGGTGTTTATTCCCACAGTTAATTAAATTGTGAATCGAAACAACTAAGACATTTTGTCGTTAATAATGACTACCCCTAAGATGAAGCCCTTAGGGACTACTAGCTGCATTGTTTAAGTTGTTATTCAATAATTACAAAATTACTTCTATTCCAGTTGGGGTTAAATTACTTATTGATGAATCTATTTTTGTGCTTCATTTTAAATGAATTCAAAAAATATAAACATTGAAATCATTATCCATCATCTAATCAGTTTAATCAACGACCAAAATTAATATAAATATATACACATGTTAAACAATGATTCATAGTTGTTGAAGGCCAAACATGAAACAATATCTCGACTTGGACATTGATATCGAAAATGACGTGGATGGTGAAGATTTTGTCAAGCACATGGACGTTGATACGAAAGACCACGTCGATGTCAAGGAGAAAAATCATTGTCGAGCCCCCAACATTTCCCTCTGTAAACATTCCTTTCGACATAATAACACATAATTATATGACCAAGCTACCAAAAATAAAAAATAGTCAAAGTAGAGGTTGTTATTTTGGGTTTCTAATTAGTACTTAAATAAATTAAACACGTCTCCTTTCTAATCATGTTGATGCTAATGAATCTTCTTGGAGACAATAACTCTAGTTAGAGAAGCCCATAGAACTAGTGGCCATCAAGTTAATAACAGACATACAAGGCATGCATCCGATAGGATATCTGATAAAATCGAAAATATTGGTGTCACTCTACATGTTGGAGAATGCACAATTCTCCCGCCTTAGCAATTGCAATACAATGTAAACTATTGACAATGATTGTTCTTCGCATTCATTTCACACTTGGTAGTATTCTTGTTAATCATTTCTACATGAGGATAATAAATATTCCAATATAATTGCAAGCATCTTCTAATTCCTATTATTTTGTGCAATCTCTCATTATTCTCCTCGGTTGTTAAATCAAAATTTTCTACGTAGTTCATAAAATGACACCCTCAACTCTACGTTGCAAGAAATAGCTTTGTCGTTTCCATCATATACTCAATTAAATCAATGACACAAATTATTATGAATATATACACCTATCAAACAATGATTTGTAGCTGTCAAAGGTCAAACAAGAAACATGATACCGAATCAGAAGCTGATACGGTTGATGACGTGGATGACGAATATTTCGTTAGTACATGGAAATTGATACGGAAGACCATGTTGACGGAAAGGATTAAAATATTTTTCAGACCCGTCGATAATTCCCATTGTAAACATGTATTTCAGCGTAATAAGCCCAAAATACGGTGACATGTGGAGTCATTCAAGAAATGAGATCGTGGACCAAGAAAGTGAATCAAGGCAGTCAAGAGGCCCGTGCACATGGAGTGAAAGGCGAGGAAAGCATAGCCCAATTCAATGATGTCAACGGGTTAATTTGCATGGTTCTTGCACATGATGTTATAGCTTTGAACATGTCTCATTTATAAATCACACTTATTATAAATTAATATAAATAAAAAATCAATATGTGGCAATATAATATCTACTAAAACATCTTGTCATTATACTTTTATTATTGAATCGATAGGGAATGTACATATGTATGAAAATGTCAAAGCTCACGGGTGCATTTGGATGGGCTTAGCAACAGGAGCAGTGGGGTTAAATTTGATGGCCACTTATACTGTCAATTTTTTTTTTTGGGTGACGGCAATTTTCAACATTACCCTTAAAAAAACAAAATAATGTTATTGATACTTATCATTCCATATTTATTTAATTATATATATATATATATATATATATATATATATATATACAAATCTATATAAAATTGACGGCCAAATATTAAATATGTAAGTCATGTGTGGCATTTATTACAAATATTTGAAAGTTTTTTACACCTAAAATTACCAAAAACGTCTAAACGAGCATCAAAGTTAAACCTTGGGGGAGGGTCTTCTTTGTGAGTGTTTATGGATGGCTTGAGGGCGTAATAATACCAAAAAATGTGCGCATTTTGTTTCCAAGTGTGCTTGGGCTATGGATTGTGACTCATTGTTGATTGGGGGTGTTCGAGGACTAGTCGATTTGGCTCAACTACTTACAAAATGCTTCAACACGTTCGATTTTGATATGCCAAAGTCGAGAAAAAAAGATGACTTCAACACATCCTTGTCTGCACCATGTCAATCCGCTCTTTCTTACGTTGGTTAGTTGGAATTGTAGAGGCTATCCTTGGAGGAGGGGTCTTGGGTTGGGGCCCATAACAGAGGGTAGAGACATCATTGTACTTGTAGAGACACATGAGCATGAAGGTTGTAGAGTACCAAATTTTACAGGATATGAGAAGGTCTCGATTTGGAATGGGTTGAGGAGAAGAACAAAGGACACGGGGAGTGACAGTTTTAGTTAGGAAAAATGGAAAGGAACCATCAAGGAAGAAAAGAAAGACCCGAATAATCAATACTTATGGCTGGCGAGTAAAGGCAACCACTCTTGTTCTCATGAGAGTGCTACTTCGCCCCATATGGTTCTAAAACCTACAAGAAGAGGCTGTCATCACCAATCCAAAGCACTATGATAATTATTCACGGGAACTCCTCGTGCTATGATTATTTACTAATGCACTGACCTTTAGTTTGGTGGATGTAATCTGGAAACAAAACAACAACCGAACACAAGAATACCATCGACTATGATAAGACGGAATGATGAAAAATCTAAAATATCAAAGTAAATTATAATATTAACATGAAATTGTTACAATCTCACCCATGAGGTACTTCAACAAGACTATGGGAGAAACTTTACAATTACACCTCTCAATGGCTTCTTCAACACGCCTTTAACTGATGGCTTCCTTTGCACACTTCCTACAATATTTCTCACTACTTCTTTCTATGCTAAATGAGGGGGGTGGCCTCTCTATTTATAGAACTTCCAGGCTTATCCATCCTATCTCTAAGATAGGATAAGAAATCCACTATGACGAATCATATTCCATACCTTAACTCTTATCTGTACATGTAAGCTTATCTCTTACGATAAGATAAACCTTATCATTTTACATGGGTTCCACATTTTTAGACTTTTTACAAATAAAATACACAAAATATTTATGACCTCACTCCTTGTCCTTATTACCAATATAATATTTCTAATTCCTAATCATGTAGACCCTACTTCTCTAATTACCCAAACTTTGACATTTTAACATTACCGGACCACTTACGACAAATATTTACTTTTTACAACATTCCTATTGTACTTTGGTATTACCGTACTCCACATTATTGGCGACACCGTCATGGTGCCGTTATCTTCTATCGACGCTACTACTAATTATACTTAACAACATCCTATTCCTAATACATACATTAATGAAATAGAAATTATGGAGGAAAATTTTAGTGTCGACATCTTCCCCTTCTAGCTTCTACTCCGTCCTCGAGAGTAGACTATTCAGTGTTTGGAAAATCTTCAACTTGTCGTGGTTGACCCATTTCGTAATGGGAGTGCCATCCAATTCCTCTAGTCGGTGCACGTACCATTTTCATGCACAATTTCTTTATTTTGTAGGGCCCCATCCATTTTGGAAGAAATTTTCTCTGTCTTCTTTTTTTTTGTATCGGAATCATAAACTAGGACCAAGTCATTCACATGAAATGGAGACCATTGGATCTTTTGATCAAAGTATTCCTTCTGCTTCATTTTATTCTTATGGCTTGTATCCTTTGCTATTTCCCTCATTTCCTCTAGCAAATGAAGATATACCAACCTTTCTTTTCTTGAATCACTTTCATCCATCCTTTCATTTTTCATAACTCTCACGAGTAGGAATATCAAACTCAATAGGAAGAAGCTGGATCAATGCCATAGGCCAAATTTGAAATGGGAGTATCCTGTTGCTTAACTTTGATGTTGCCCTATATGCCCACAATCTTTGCATGAATCCTTTTATCCCATTTATGTACCTGCAAGGCTGCATCTTTTGCTAGAATTTGACACAACACAAAATTTGTTCGTTCCACCTGTCCATTTGTGCTTGGCTTGTATGTTGTTGCCTTCATGTGCTTAATAGAAAACTTATTGACTAGGGCTTCTACCACCTCATTAATGAAGTGGCTTCCTTGATCTATTACAATTTCTAATGGACAACCAAATCTGGTGACAATGCGTTCATATATGAACCTTGCCACTTCATCCATGGAAGTTGTTTTCAATGGCCTAGCTTCAACCCACTTGGTTAAATAATCTGTGGCAACTACAATATACTTATTTTGGCGTATGTAGTTGGAAGTGGACCTACAATGTCTATTCCCCACTTTTCAAGGGACCAAGTGGAAGAATAGGACATAATGGAGTGATGAAGTCTTACGGTTACCATGTGTTTGACAAATATCACATGTCTTACAATAATTATAACAATCTTTAAAAAGAGTGGGCGGTGATAACTGCATCCAAGATCCTTCTTGTTGTAAGTTGTCCGAGAGAAGTGCCCTCCACATGTACCATTGTGGAATTCTTCTAGCAGCTCCTCTCCTTGATCACATCCAACTGCCCTCTTGATCTTGTCCATCGTGCCTATTCGAAATAATGCTCCATGTAAAATAGAATATGGACGACTGACTTGAGTAATCTTTCTCTTAGTCTTTGCATTGGCACCATCAGGAAACTTGAATTCATTCAGATAATTCCAAATATCTATGTATTCACTAGGGATTGTGTCAAGGGAGAACAATGCTACATCGGGAAAATCATCATCATCACAAGATGATCCTAAACCATCATAGGCTCGAGAGAGTGCATCTGCATTGACATGCTTCTTTCCTGGCCTATCTATAATATCAAATTCAAATTCTTGTAGCAAAATTATCCATCTTGCTATCCTCCTTGATGGGTTAGGCTTATTGACAATATATTTCAGAGCCTGATGATCTTACAAGTATAAATTTCTGCCCTAGCAAGTAATTTCTAAACTTCTTTACAAAGCCAAAAATGATAGCCAGAGCCTCTTTTTCAGTTACAGTATAGTTTACCTCAGCACTTCTCATTTGTCTGCTCCCAAAGTAAATTGGATGTTCATTCCCATTTTCATCCTTTTGGCTCAAAGTACTTCCTAGTGCTGCATCTGAGGCATTAGTGTACACAATGAATGGCTTGCTCCAACTGGATTCTTCAAAAGCAGGTGAAGACACGGGGCTTCCTTCAATTGTCCAAAAGCTTCATGTGTCTTATTTTCGGTTCATAAGTAACATCCTTCTTCAAGAAGGTGGGTTAGTGGTGTGCAATCTTTGAGAAATTCTTGATGAACCTTCTATAGTAACCCACATGTGACATGGCCTAAAAATGATCTCAACTTACTTCTATTAAGAGGAAATGGTAAATCTTTGATTTTTGAAACTTTATCGGGATCGCAGTACCAATACCATCTCTCTGGATACAACATGCCCTAACAAAACACCTTTAGAACATCCAAAGACACACTTTGTAGGGTTTAGTGATGCTTGTGCTTCATCTAACCTTTGAAATGCTATCTCCATTTGGTGCGAGGTGGTCCAACTTACTCCCATAGATGCAAAAATCATCCGAAATACTCGATGAAGGTCCTAATGTAGGGTTCGAACACCCTATTCATCAAACATTGGAATGTTCTTTGGAGCATTACACAACCCAAAAGGCATAACTCTATAAGAAAACGTTCCCCAAGGAGTGGTGAAGCGTGGTCTTGACTGATCTTTCTGCTATACGAACTTGGTTGTAGGCTATATCCATCAAAGCAAAACTATAGCACTCTGGTTAGCTACTTCGTCCAAGATCGATCGAAAATAGAAGAGGGTAATGATCCTTCTTTGTTGCCTTATTGAGATTCCTATAATCAACACAAATGCGTAGCTTCCCATTCTTTTTATTGAGATCATAATGGGAGAAACCCATTCTGAATTCTCCATAACAAATATGAATCCTACATCAAGCAACTTATCTATTTCTTCTTTTATAGTCTTGGAAAAATTAGGATTCATTCTATATGGCATTTGCTTTATGGGCTTAGCACCATCTACCAGCTCAATACAATGTTCTACCCAACTTACTTGACGGAGTTCCTTGTAATCAAAAGTGAATAGGTGTATGTACCTTTGAAAGAGTTGGAGGTAGGATTCCTTCTCACTCTCCATCACAGCATCACCAATCTTTATTTGTTGGAGATGATCATCAACTTCTTCTTCAGATAATTTTATGGGGTCATGAGTTGGTGTGGTGGCGGGATATCCATGACTGAAACATCCACCTCACTTTCTTCATCTTCGGTGTCCACTTCGCTGGTACTAGAGTAATCAGAGGATGTCCAATCATCAGTTTCATCACTTGAATCCACAGGTTCTGCCTTATGATGTCGAGGGATCACATTTATCTTCACCCTCTCTCTACCATGTCCAAGTGTCATGAAACCTTCATTCCAGAAGTTTCTTGCATGAACTCTCCTTAGCCATGGTCTTCCCAGCGAAGCATTGGGTACACAATGGTACCATTTTTCATCACCGAAAGTCTACCACACATACAACACCCATAATGAGATATTGCCACATTTGAAACTACACCTTCTCGGTTTAGTTTTTCCCTTATTTAATGACCTTAACATAAGTGTTGAAGGGAGATCAATTTTAAACCCAACATATTCATTCTGAGACTCGGTCATTACATTAACTACAGCACCTCCATCAACTAAGACATCATGAATTGAAATACCATTACATAATACCTCGGCTTGTGGAGCATAGGGATCCGCCTCTGCATCCAAAACAGGGGACCTCAACCTCCTTCCTTCTTCGAGCATTGAGTCCACCTCGCAACTCCCGCATCTTCTCGAAGACATAACCAAGAGTTGACCATATGTAATATTTGCGAGCCTTTTGGACAGATCTTCCAAGATGGAGTATGGTCCTTGCCTGTGAAATCGAGAAAATCCTGCACACCCAACTTTCTTCTCCTATGTTTCTTACTAGTTTCTCCTTTCATCTTCTTAGGATTAGTTCCATCTTGATTATCTTTTTCTTTCTTTCTTTTTGTTACAAACACATCTACTTCATTATTTCTACTCTTATCTACTACATCAAGAGAATTCACAGTGCTTTTCCTTTATCATTATCTCTTGTACGGATGTAGAAGCTCTATCTGGACAATTATACTTATAATGACCCTTTTATAACAACCATAACAAACAACTTCATAAATATTTATTTTTGGACCTCTATCTCCTCCCTGAGAACTAAATTCCTTTCCTTGAAGAAGATTAATAGTTAATTGGCCCATCTTCCTAAGCAGATCTTCATACTCGGTAGATGTACTAGGAGAAATATTTGTGCTTTGATCGGGAGTGGTTATGGATTACGGACCAAAGGTGTTGGTGTAGGCTCTACTTTAACAACAATTTCTTTGGGGTCCTCTTCCATGCTTTCTTCTTGCCTCCTTGCAATCTCCTTTGCTTGTTCAATGGTAGGTTGAGGCGGTCATACTTCACTCGTGGTCGATCTCGGCTTCATCCCAAGAATGAAGTGCTTACAGAGGAGATTATCCACGCCATTCATCAACCCATCCGCTAGTCCTTCCTTCCGGATCGGGCATCGAGATTCCTCCTTAGCTCAGAGCACGAGCATGATAATCCCTTATCTTCTCCTTCTCTCCTTGGGATAGCTTTGTGATCTAGATCATGAGATCTCGCATATTTCTGTTGTTCACCAAATTCTTCAAGAAAACTTTTAGTTAATAAATCCCATGAATTTTTCACATTATCACCTCGTGTTTCAAACCACCTAAGTCTTTGAACCATCCAAAAAGGTAGGGAAAAATTCAGTCCATTGTTCCCCCTTCTTATAAGGCCATTACAAATACAAGATCGCTTAAACTCTTGAATGAAAGAAGAAGCATCTTCATTAGATTGAGCTGAAAAAATAGAAATCTTTCCCATTTTAAAAAGTAACCACCGTGAAATACCAACCCCCACTTAGTCAAAAATCAATTGGAGGGTAACTTTGTTTTTTCTTGTGCATAGTAGTTACCATGGTAAAGTCATTTTTACCGTGAATATTAGTTACCATGATAAAGTCATTTTTGCTGTGAAATCGAGAAAATCCCTGCACACCAACTTTCTTAAGAGATAAGCTTACATGTACGAGATAAGAGTTAAGGTATGGAATATGATTCGTCCGAGTGGATTTCTTATCCTATCTTAGAGATAGGATGGATAATCTGGAAGTTCTATAAATAGAGAGGCCACCCCCTCATTTAGGATAGAAAGAAGTAGTGAGAAATATTGTAGGAAGTGTGCAAAGGAAGCCATCGAGTTAAAGGCGTGTTGAAGAAGCCATTGAGAGGTGTAATTGTAAAGTTTCTCCCATAGTCTTGTTGAAGTACCTCATGGGTGAGATTGTAACAATTTCATGTTAATATTATAATTTACTTTGATATTTCAGATTTGTCATCATTCCATCTTATCATAGTCGATGGTATTCTTGTGTTCGGTTGTTGTTTTGTTTCTAGATTACATCCACCAAACTAAAGGTTGTGCATTAGTAAATAATCATAAAGACGAGGAGTTCTGGTGAATAATTATCATAGTGCCGGATTGGTGACCGGTGATAACCTCGCATCCAAGATCCTTCTTCTTTGTAAGTTGTCCAGAGAGAAGTGCCCTCCACATGTACCATTGTGGAATTCTTCTATGACTCCTTTCCTTGATCACGTCCAATGCGCCCTCTTATCTTGTCCATCGAGGTCCTATTCGAAATAATGCAGATTGGTGATGACATTTTGGTTACATTGCGAGGACCATTCCTCGTTGGTGGATTTTCGAAGAGATATTCCCACTTAGTCAAAAATCAATTGGAAGGTAACCTTGTTTTTATTTGTGCATAGTAGTTACCATGGTAAAGTCATTTTTACCGTGAATAGTAGTTACCATGATAAAGTCATTTTTGCTGTGAATAGTATTTATCACAGTAAAGTCACTTTTTACCGTGAATAGTATTTACCGCAGTAACTTCACTTTTTACCATGAATAGTGTTTACCACAGTAAAATCAGTTTTTTACCGTAGTAAGTCAAGTTTTACCATAGTTTAATAATATTTCTAATTCCTAATCATGTAGACCCTACTTCTCTAATTACCCAAACTTTGACATTTTAACATTACCGGACCACTTACGACAAATATTTACTTTTTACAACATTCCTATTGTACTTTGGTATTCTACCGTACTCCACATTATTGGCGACACCGTCTTGATTAGATTGAGCTGAAAAAACAGGAATCTTTTCCATTTTCAAAAGTAACCACCCTTTGTGAAATACCAACCCACAAGTACAATCAACAAGACTTATGTGCACAAATAATTGGAATTACTATAGAAATTACCACGGTAAACTATGGTAAAACTTGACTTACTATGGTAAAAACTGATTTTACTGTGGTAAACACTATTCACGGTAAAAAGTGAAGTTACTGCGGTAAATACTATTCACGGTAAAAAGTGACTTTACTGTGATAAATACTATTCACAGAAAAAATGAATTTATCATGGTAACTACTATTCACGGTAAAAATGACTTTACCATGGTAACTACTATGCACAGTAAAAACAAGGTTACCCTCCAATTGATTTTTGACTAAGTGGGAATATCTCTCCAGAAAATCCACCAACAAGGAATGGTCGTAAGAACGGAACCAAAATGTCATCACCAATCCGGCACTATAATAATTATTCACGGGAACTCCTCGTCTTATGATTATTTACTAATGCACAACCTTTAGTTTGGTGGATGTAATCTAGAAACAAAACAACAACCGAACACAAGAATACCATCGACTATGATAAGATGGAATGATGACAAATCTGAAATATCAAAGTAAATTATAATATTAACATGAAATTGTTACAATCTCACCCATGAGGTACTTCAACAAGACTATGGGAGAAACTTTACAATTACACCTCTCAATGGCTTCTTCAACACACCTTTAGCGATGGCTTCCTTTGCACACTTCCTACAATATTTCTCACTACTTCTTTCTATGCTAAATGAGGGGGTGGCCTCTCTATTTATAGAACTTCGAGCTTATCCATCCTATCTCTAAGATAGGATAAGAAATCCACTCGGACGAATCATATTCCATACCTTAACTCTTATCGTACATGTAATCTTATCTCTTAAGATAAGATAAACCTTATCATTTTACATGGGTTCCACATTTTTAGACTTTTTACAAATAAAATACACAAAATATTTATGACCTCACTCCTTGTCCTTATTACCAATATAATATTTCTAATTCCTAATCATGTAGACCCTACTTCTCTAATTACCCAAACTTTGACATTTTAACATTACCGGACCACTTACGACAAATATTTACTTTTACAACATTCCTAATGTACTTTGGTCAACATTCTTGTACTCCACATTATTGGCTTACATTGCATCTTGACGGTGCCGTTATCTTCTATCGACGCTACTACTAATTATACTTAACAACATCCTATTCCTAATACATACATTAATGAAATAGAAATTATGGAGGAAAATTTTAGTGTCGATAGAACATGGATAGAGAGGATGTGACGCCGGAAAAGTGACAAAGCGCGAGCGTGAGAATCTACAAGTGACTCTTCCGCGTACCCGACCTCTCGAGGTCATGCCGAGATAGCCGGTGGGGGTAGAATATGCAGACAAACTAGTTAGGGAGTCTAATGTCTTCGACACGCACTAGTGGAATTTGTGAATCTAAGGCAAAGAAGGCCCTTCTAACTTGGACTGGTGTGATAGATCGATCAGTGAGGATGACTGCTCGAAGGCTCCAATCAATATCGAGCTCTGGCGTGATTCGATCTATGGGTTGCGGAATACGTGGAAAATGACCTGGGATTGTTTCGTGTATATCTCCTGATAAGGTCATATAGTGGATGATGAATACAATCGATTCTATGGACGATTTTCTGGCCTAGTCCAGAATTCCCTAGCTTCGTTAGGCTGCATTGTATCTAGTAATGACAGTTGTTCGATGATGATAGGTGGAAGTGGAGTGGACCTGAATACCAAGGTACGTAGGCTAGCGTCTATATCGGATTGACCTGTGGACTCGTTGGGCTGTGGGATCTGTGGATCACAACCATAGACTCTCGGTTGTTGTGGTCCTGTTATGGTCATACGCGAGATCAAGTTCTAATCCCTAGTATCCAGTAATCGTATGCTTTCTCAGCTTCTATGTTTAGAACCAACAGTTGTGCAATCTTCTCAGAATACCTCACAGGCGTTCTTGCGACCTGGATTCTTAAGCTGGTATCTATATCTACGAGGGTGTCTCCAGCGTCTGGCTGTGGAACTAAAGGATCACACCTGAATGTTTGTTCTCTTTCGAGCCCTTCTACAGTCATATGGATGTTTTCTAGGGTAATCTGTAGTTTGGCTGTCTTGACCAAAACGCATGTGCTTGGTCGTCTTCTATGTTTAATCCTCTTAAGCGTGGTCGATCGAGTTTTGTAAACTGTGGTTGTTTGAAATACTTGTATCCCGAGATTTTGGTCTATGTCAATTATCAGCTGTGACGAGGTTTGGTTGAGGCACGATTGGCTCAAATATATATTCCCTAGGCTCTTGAGGTCCCGTGATTGTCATACGAAACAAAATGCAATCTAACTGTAATGAAACAAACTCTAACTACGTGAAATAAATCTAACTGCATATAAACTTTATCTTTCTAAGAAATATTCTAACAATTTTAAGGAAAGCAAACTATTTTAAGCGTATCTAGAAATAATAACTAAACAATAATTAAAACAGACAAGATAACCGAGTGTGGTTATTTGCCTGTGCGATTTGGTAGAATTCTAAATAAGTAAAATAGCTCGTCTAATCTATCTGCAAGATTCTCGATCCTACCTCAGAAGTGAGGAGTGAATCATAGTTTCTCAGAAACTATCAATCCCCATAGCTTCCCTGGAAATATCGAGAATAGAATTTACTGAAATAAAGCGATTAACTACTCTATTTGATATGATTCTGACTAGAACTTTGAAATTTAAAACCTGGATTCCACAGAACAGTGGCGAATCCGATGGTGTGTGTGATCTCGTCCCCTCAGTATGGTCTCTTCGTTCTTTCATGTTCACGTGGATCCAGAAAAGCATGTAATGCTAGCACCGATAGGAGTAGATTTTGGGATAAGGACAGCTCAGAATGCAGACCGAGAATGCGAGTAGGAGAGGGATAGCGCAAGAGTACAGAGCTTGGCTTATGCGATTCCTAGCGGGATTTTACTGCAAGTCATGCAACATGAAGCGACCAGAACCTGTAACTATCCTATACGAAGAGCAAAACCTGCAACTTTAATGGCTTCCTAAGCTATCCTGTTCCAATGGTTTGGATAAAACAACAACACTGTTTGCACAAGTTGGATATGTGGCTTACCAACAGCTGAATAAAGCTAACCAGGCAAATAATGAATTGAACTAAGAACTCTAAGACACAACGAAAGTAAATCTACAGCAAAGAGAAATTCAGAGGCAAGCTTCTAACTGGATTGGATGAAATGACAACACTGCACAAGATGGGTCTGTGGCTTACCAACAGCTGAGCAATTTAACAAAAGATGCAAGTGAATTCAAGCTATGGCTTCTAAACAAGCTAACTAACTAAAACACTAAAATGAGGGAATGAGAGCAAAGATCAAACTTCAAAATCCAGCCAAGCTTCAGACCAAAAACTCCAGACCATTTGCATGTGCACAAACCATGCATTTATAGGAATTCAAACACCCAAGAACCAAAACCAAATTGAACTCCTAAACAATAAACAAAGGAAAAACACTATTCTAGGGGACCAAAAACATAAATGCATGCCCAAGTCGGCAAAGAAAAGCTGGTGAATCGTGATATTTCACACGAGTCGCGTCAAAGAACGTTCTGGAAAACGCGCACAGGACCGCCGCTCTGAGTAGGGCGGCGGTTACAGGACCGCCGCCCTGATTAGGGTGGCGGTTTTGTCACTGAAGATCAAGAGGCCAAGGAAAGAGGGAAAAAGGGGAAAACAAAGGCGCGGGGCTAAGCGGGGCATGCGGGATGTTAACGCATGCTTCGAGGGCTTTTCCGGATCCCGAACACCTTGCGAGGAGACCTGTATCATCATTGGGGCACTTGTTACATCTGCATTGCGCGATGCAAGACAGAGTACCCTACAATTTTGGGTACGTCATGAGGACCCTTTGGAGCATTGAAAAGAGACATAAATGTGAGTTTGGCACCAAGGAGAGATCATTCTAATAGGAGAATTTAATGCTAGGATAACTAATAATCAATCCCTCTACTTTGGGAAAGAAGAAGAATGGAATAACGATCCTATATGGTTGGAAGAGGACAAATAACAGAAATGGGAATGGGTCTCTCAAGATATCAATGGCAGTGTTTCTCATTTTGGGGATGAATTGTTAGGTCTATTCAGCTTACATAATCTTGATCATATGTAATGCCATAGATTCATGGCCAAATTTCGAAACATCACTTGTCAAACATACAATGGTCAAAGTGTCGTAGACTATGCCATATGCTCACAAAACATTATGTCTTGAGATTTTGGAGATTGAGGTAGGAAGTTGTCCTATAGAAATGAAATCGAGATCATAACCCAATTCATGTGAAGATTAATATGCAAAACAAGGACCAGCAAAAGAGTGCCTTCATTTGAACAAAAAAGCAGGGTATCAAGGCAAAATCCTTGTGAATCAGGAGAACCACACCATCTTCAAAGGGATGATTGCAAAACAGTTATAGGAAATGCAGGATGATGTTAACTCCAACAAGGGAAAATACATGCTCAATAGTGAGAAGTTAATGACTATAATACACAATGCGCTAAGGGAGTGCAAACATGCTAGAACCAGGAGAAGTGTTAAAAATAGTTTTCCAGCAAATCCATGGTTTGATGAAGAATGCAAGGCTGCAAAAAGAAGGTTAAATGCTTCGGAAAAGGAAAAACAGATCAAAGGTATATAGAAAGTTAGTGAGAAACAAAAAGGAAGAGTACATGAGAGGTAGGAGGGAGGAGCTGATTTTCATGGGGAAGAATAATCCGAGAGGTTTTTGGAGAGAGCTTCAGAGAGTAGAACTACAGTGGAGAATAACATCACAGACACTCAGTGGCTTGAATATGCAAAGATGCTCTATGAAAGAAGCAATGACTTGTCGCTTCTTCCTTATGTTATTGAAAATAGGGACAAACTTTTCTCCACGAAAGACATCAAGGAAGGGATCACAAGATTAGCAGGAGGTAAGACTCAAGACATAGATGGGCTGCAAGCAGAATTCTTAAATTGGGGTGCTAGAAGATCTTGCTCCGCACATTAAAAATATCTTTAATAAAGTTATTTAGTTCGGTTTTCCAAGCAATCTGGACAACTAGCATTGTCATCCCTCTACACAAAAGCGGTGATGTCAACAACCCAGCAAATTACCGCACCATTATGATTAATCCACTTTTGGAAAACTATTTGGTGGCATGGTGGAGCGTAGAATTAGCCTTTGGGCTGAAAAGGAAGGAAAGAGAGAAAAAGGACAGGCAACTTTAGACCAAAGCACTCTACTATTGATCATTGTGTCATTCTTAGGCACTTGATTGAAAAGGTTTGGGACAAGAAGGGTGAAGAGGTGTCTTTGTTGCTTCGTGGATTTCAAAAAGGCCTTTGACACGGTTCGAGAAGCAAATTGTGGGACAAAATGGAAGAGTTGGGCATTCCAGACAAGTATAGGGCAGCGGTGCCTGATCTGTATGAGCGAGGACGAGCTAAAATCAGGACTAAAGATGGTCTATCAGAGTGCTTTGGGAGCAACATTAGAGTCAAACAAGGTTGTCTGTTGTCACCCACCTTGTTTGGGTTATATATAGACAAGCTAGAGGAATGGATTGACAAAAAGGGCGGAGGCGGGATTCATCTAGCTTCCTATGTAGTGAAATTGTTGCTCTATGCAGACGATCTTATCCTAATGGCTAAAATAGAGTAGGGTTTATAGGAGCATTTGAGAGCTTTAGAGCTATTTTGCCAAGAGGTGGGAATGCAAGTGAACATTGGTAAAACCAAAATCATGATATTTACCTTAAAAAAGAAAAGGAGACAAGTAAGCTTTGAATTCGATGGGGACTCCTTGCAAGTTGTCAAGGAGTACAAATATTTGGGACTGGACTTTCACAATTGTCTCAAGCTGGGAAACGTGTAGAGCTAAGAGAATCCAAGGGGGGTGGAAAGCTCTATATATGCTCCAAAACAGATGCAGAACATCGGAATTATGGGATTGGAAGACCCGTTTGAACCTTTTCGAGTTATTGGTAATCCCGATAATGCTATACGGTTGTGAGATTTGGGGCAGCAGTACATCCGTGAAGAAATGGAAGCAAATAGAAAGAATTCAGAAGCATCTAATTACAAGTAGTTTCAAAATAAAAACCACGGTCCCATATGAAATCATTCTAGTGGAAGCTGGAGCCTTCCGGTGGAAGTGACGGCGATGACCCGACTATTAGGATATTTCAAAAAAGTGGAAATCATGGAGGATTCCCGGTGGCCTAAAATAGCAATTGAGGAAAAGTTAAACAGGAGGAAGAAAACATGGATGAAGCAAAACGACGAGTGGATGAGAAAATGGAGTATTAGCATGCAGGAGTGCCCTAGCACTAATGAAGAAATAAAGAGGTATGTAAGAGAGAAGTTCAGAAATATCATGTGGAACAAGCAACTTGGTCGAAAAAGAGAATACTATGTCCAGAATTTTAATCCCACTTGTGATCACGGGCAAAAACACTACATTGGAGCGACGATAAAGTGGAAGGCTAAAATGTTAATTGTGCACTAAAAACTAGTTCACATCACCTTAGGTGTGAAACCGGGAGATGGAAAATTCCCAAGGAGGAGTGGTCTGAAAGGGTTTGTCAGTTTTGCAACTCGGGCGCAGTGGAATCAGAATGGCACTTCGTCATGGAATGTGTCGCTTACGGGGACATAAGGAGAAACTACATGGATATTTTAAGAGGGGTTGATCTTACAGCTTTGTTTGAAGAGGAGAGGGTGGCAAAGACAGCAGATTTCTTGATAAAAATTCATAGCAGACGAAGCAAAATTAGCAAAGAGCTAGAAGAAAGGTTGAAGTAGTGGTTTTTTCAGGGCATCTTTTGGTGTTTGGATGTCTTGCTCGTGTTTATCTTTGGGTCCCATAGACTGTTCGGTCTCGTGGACGTCATTAAAAACTTTCATTCATTCATTTCATTAGCCAAACTGTTAGGCACCAAAGGGTTTTTCATCAATATGAAGTGGTCTGAGCAGCGAATTTTAGACCCCCAACAATTCCAAACAAGTATCCCGTCGATTGCAGCAGCGAGGCATGGAATTACACTTTCTCTCTCTTTTCGACGGCCTCCCTACTGACTTATTGTAATCCACGAGTTTTTCTACACCATGCCATGATTCGACTCCTCCAAAGTACCACCGATAACATGTATCATTGCTGACTATTCCATCTCGTGCACTCGGCATTCCTCGGGTCATATTTTGGACCTTCTGTGCCTCTGCAGCCATCACACGTGCTATTGATGAGACTGTGAAGATTTCCTTCGCACATGGATGTTGATATGGCAGACCAGTCGACGGCAAGGATCAAAATATTTTTTCAGTGTCCTACTGGGCTTTCCCATTGTAAACAGGCCTTTCGACGCAATTATATGTTAATGATTCTGATTTATTATTGTAAAGTTTATACATGCATTAATATTGTATAAGAAAGGAATTTATCTTCGTATATACAAAATTGTTGTTAACGCACTTACAATTGATCCAAAGAAAATTTCAAATCAAAAACTAACTTAATATGCTTGTAATAATGCATTTTTGTTATTATTGGTCTCAATAATTTTGTTCAAATTAATTTTATTTAAAATTTGTAGATATCATTTGTACGCCTATGCTAAATGTTAAAAGATAATGGAATGTAAAATGTGTCATTGTCGTTCACTAAGATATAAATATCCAAATAAAAAAGACCAAGTTTGTTGCAAATTCATTTTCTAACTTGTACGTCAACAATTTTACACCATAAAATGTTTAGTTAAATTCTTTAATACAAATTTTATGTACATTGTAAATCACTAGGAATACATTTGGAGCCTCAGTATTTATGCATGTCTAAAGGAATGTATATTGAAATTTCTAGAAATTATTTAGGTTATTATGCTTGATAGGTGTTTCCTTGGTGGAAGTAGGGTACTTTTCACTAATGTACGAGGCAAAGATTTGGCAATGCTGATTTGTTTTAGAGTGTTGTTTATGCTCAATATTATTGACATCATCTATATGGTGATTACAAACCCTAATTGTCATAAGAGGTGAAAGAATAATTGAAGTATGATTTCACCATTTTGTCATTTCTTACCCGTTTGTGACTCTATTTTGGGAAGTGATAGTAAAGGAGACATGGTGAATGCATCCCCTTTGGGGGTCAAAATTGTTGCATCATTTCCATTGGCTTCCCCATTCATAACATCCTAGATCTATTTGAGGTCCTCCAATTGTATGGTGAATGGCTATCCTTTTCATGTTGTTCCCTTTATAAGGGTGTCGCTCAAAGACTCGATTAGTGATATCCACTGTTTTGTGTTTTTGTTATTTGTTTATGCGGGATGACTTCGAGGGCATGGCGGGAAAGGGTAGAGATGGAGGGATTTGGGAATATATCCAAGCTCCCTATCTGCAAGGGGTAGTGAAGAAAATTTGGTGAATGCATCCATCTTCTCTCCTCTTAAATTAGGACCGCATGTCCACCCAAGACACCAACATGGTGATGGATTATTCTTGGTTGTGTTCATAAGATACTAAATAATATAAATTAATTCTAAAACTACATCTCAAGCTTCTATTATTAACACCCTCTACCAATACAAATTTTCAATTATTAAATACTCTCTATTTTACCATATAATCAAAGTACTTATTTTCCCTTTGACAATTTTTACATCCCTTTTTATTTCCACCTATTTAGTGTTGGATTCAATGTCTTACATTTTCAAAAAAATTAAATATATTTCAACTTAAAACCTTGATAAAAGTCACATTGGACTCAAAAAGTACAAACCCTCAGAGTGTGTAATTTGATGTCTCTCTTCCTTTATTTTCTATCTACATTTATCACACTAATCAAAATTCGTATAGTAATATAAAGTGTCATATATGGTTGTATTATTTTTAGTTAAATTTATTAAAATTCATGACATCCATTTTTCTTAAAAAATTGAATCAAATTTATACTTCAACAATGATACAATGAAGGATGTCCTAGGTTTTGAGAGTTATGTAATGTCATTATTCGGGAAATACATGTTGCTTCTCTAAAAAAATACACCACTACTTTAAAAACTACACAATGAAAATAATATGAATATAGGGCTTCTTCACGTAACCCACAACTACCCCTCCCTATTACTCCACATACCATACACCCAATATATTTATCAAAACCTTTATATTTTAACCTATTATACCCCTTAATATGGAACAATATATTTGGTCCATTTTATGATATTTAAAATTTCTATAAGAACTCACTTGATAGATAATGCTTTGGATTGTGAATCATTTGTAGTTCTCGAACTCTCCACTTTGTTTACTTTTGGGTGACCAAACCGTTGCATCATTTTTAATGGTTTCCCCATCTACAACATCCTCGGATATATCATTACTCATGGCCGCCAAGAAATAACTCTCAATAGAAAATCATCCTTCCACCCAAGACACCAATGTGACTAATAAAATAATTTGTGTTTTGTCATACATCACCACCTCTGTTAGCATTTGATCCATAACATCCACTTCACAAATCCATCTTTAAATTTATTAATACTGCCACTTCTGATGTGCGAATTGAATTAAATTGAAAGATTTTAATGACGCCTAAGAGGAAAAACATCCTATAGGACCAAAAAAATGAGCCAACCAAATACACCAAAGAAACCGGCCCAAAACCGCTAGTTCTAATTTTTCTCAATTTATTTACTAAAACACTGTGGTATTGAAGCTAAGTTTTGGATGTGGATGAAATTTGTATCAAAAAATAGATCTATCGCATGACCCTCCTTTTCATCATACAATCATTCTTACTAATGCATATGTACTCCTCTAATTGAGCTTCCTACTTACCGATCCGTAGATTCACGGTCCCTTTCTCTTTTTCCATGGATGAAGTTCACCTTATAATATTTTTCCTCTCCTAAAACTACTTTTGGTTACCAAAAAGATGATTCCCACACATTCCACAATGTGAACAAGAAGTTAAATTTCTTAGGGTACGTATAAGCAATGGGAATCTATGAAAATTATGGCAATAAATATTTTTTTGTAAATGTACTTGCAGAAACATGTGCAATAGGGAAGGCATGGACAAGGCATGTGATCTATGACAAAAGCTCCTAACAAAATGACCTCTCATGGTGTAAAATTACACAATCGCCTTGAGAGAAAACTTCCACTTGCTTTCTCACAAAAATTTAAAGCAGTCACTTTTTAAATAGGTGTAATTCCTTTTGAAATTTACTATCATTCACGACGAGGTGTATTCTCCCCCAAAAAAGCACTACATACATAACATTGACCATAAAGTGCACCATGGCGATATAAAGCATGGGTCATATAAGCCATGACATGGCATATTTTTCAGGGCACCAAAAATCGTCTTGTTAACATGTCAATACGCAATGCCTAGAGTGTCATTTGTGTCATTTACGCTAGGATATGCAATTACCGCCAAATAAATTTTCCATGTCGACATTAATGTGTTTGGTGGGTAGATTTCCAAATGTAAAACCATAAACCAATTGTTTAGCCCAAAGTGAAGCTCACACATTTAATAAAATGGTTATTCTTGCCTAGAAAAATGTTTAGCTTCCTCTTCATAATACAAACATAGTTTAGACAAATGCGTATTTCCACGATAGACAAGAAATCAATAGATTTGAACTCGTCTGTGTGTGTTTATTAAGTTGACATAACAAAATTCTCTCTTACAAAAGTTTCTTTTTGCTTCATAATGTAACGCTCCACCTTGGGACACCGAAAAGCACACTAAAATTAAACTAGAAAAAAATTGGGTAGGTTTTTTTTTTAAATGATTAATTAAAATTAGTCCCTTTTGAACCATATCTCATTAATAATTTAATTTAAATAGCTTTAGTTTTCTCAGCCTTAATAGTAGCCCAAAATAAATTATTTGTTTATTCTATTTAGCTTATTATGGCCTCCAAAATGAATACACACATCCTTTTAAGTTTATTATTTTTCCCCTTTATTTATTAATTTGCCACACCCCTCTATAATTTTCCCTCCCATACCCATAAAGTGCCCATGTCTTAAAAGGTGTAGGGTTGAACATGGGCCCTATGATCAATCTAATCTTGACCATTGATTTTGAATCTGCCCTAAGTATGCCCTAATGCATCTTTATCTTCTTTTCTTTTCTTTTCCATATCATTTTGGTTTTATTTTTGTTTCTTCTTGTGCAGGTTAGGATGGAGGAGACATGAAGGCTTGATTCATGGATGCTCACTATCCCTTTTTGCATTATGTATTTTATTGTTAGCATATGTTTTATTGAAGATCAAATGCCACAAATCATCCTTCTCCTTTTTTTTTTGAAGTAAAGAGCATTGCATGTCTTGGCGCCATGAATTTGAGGTAACGATAGAGAGAGAGAGGAGTGGTGGTACTGCGTGGAGGAAGGGTGGATACGGGTTTGGAGATGGTAGGAGGGAGTGGTGCATGAGTGAGGGGACCTACGTGGGGAGGAGGAGGGGTCAACGTGGAAGGAGAGGGAGGAGGAAGCGGCAGCGAGTGTGGGAAAGGTCTCGCAGATAGCAGAGGCGTGGGAGAGAGGGACGGTGGTGGTGGCCGTGGGTAGGATAGTGTAGGGGAAGTGGCGCAGGTTTTGGGGAGGGCTCGGCCCCTCCTCCAATCTATTTCTTTTACTAAATTAAAAAATCCCACTATTATTATTTTAATTTCAATTTTTTTTTGTTTAGTTTTATAATTGTTAATAAAAGTTAAAAAGGTTATTACAAAATATAATATACATTTATATATATATATATATATATATATATATATATATACACACAAAATGTTATGTATATGTGTGTGTGTGTGTGTGTGTGTGTGTGTGTGTGTGTGTGTGTGCGCGTGCGTGCGTGCGTGCGTGCGTGCGTGTGTGCGTGTGCGTGTGCGTGTGCGTGTGCGTGTGCGTGTGCGTGTGTGTGTGTGTGTAATATATTATATTATAAATTATTATATCAGTCTATTTTGCTTTCGTGAGTTATATAACAATTTAACTCTTATACTAACTAATACATTTTGTATTATATATTATATGATACATCATATTTTTGAATATTGAAATGGATTATTCACTACAAAATGAATGTTGAATAACAAATTAATGTGTAAGAACATAAGGCAGTTGTTTCTAAATATAGATAAATGGCATTTACTTTAATATTTTATAAAATATCCTAAGAACAAGATAATGGCACAAATTTAAAAAAAAGAATAATAGTCTTGGGTAGTTATCAACATAGACCATGGAACTTAATAAGTTATTTTCTTTTGAAACTCAAATCTAGGTTAAAATGATTTATTGCTATATGTAAAAAAACAACATGTAGAAATGTATTTCAATCAAGAGAAGGAGCTTGAAACATGACAAAATAAGTTGCTACTATGATTCCACATCTTAGAATTAAATTTCTAATGCAACACTTAATAGGTTTTCACATAAAGAGGAGAGTGTAAACAAATTTCATCTCTTGATTTAAAACCACCAAATTTTGTGAGGAAGTAAACTATTACAAGACTAACATTATTTTCACAAAGCAACTTTCTTTCAAAAGATAAGAGTTACTTCAAGTTAACATTAAAGGAGATATTTGTTACAATATTTCATTTCCAAGAATCTTCAACTCAATATGCAACATTTTCCCAAAATACATAACCTCTCAAAGAAACCCATCCCAAGCTTCTTTACAAGGATAAAAAGAGATTGCTCAAACAAGAATGACTCAAGTTTACAAGTGATTTCAAATACAAAATGGAGGGATTTACAAGAACATGAAAGTTTCCTCATAGCCATGTTCTTAGAGATACAATGAAAGTGATGCTTCACAAAAATTTGAGAGGACAAGGAGAGACCAAAATGCCACAAACTCCAACCATCTCTATACTTGAGCTCCAAACTCGAATACTCTTACAAGAATCCAACTCCAAGAGAACAAGGCTTGTTTAACCACCCAACCTTTAGGCATCATCACATGCCTTTCCAAGGTTGGAAGACATGCTAGCCTCCCCCAAGCCCATGGGAAAGAGGACTAGCTTCCACAACTTGCACAAGATTTAGGGAGACAACCAACATTACATTCACATAAAGACAAGACAAATATTAAGACAAACACCAATTTTGCAAAGAAGAAAAAGAGGAGAAACCATGTTCTACCTCTAAGATGGGGAAGAGAAGAAAGAGATCTCCAAATGCCAAAATTGTAACCAACATTGGTTGCACAAAAACAATGATCTCCACAACCTCCTTATCCCTCCAAAGTCATCAAACCCTCCTTATTTCTCCATCCATTCACCAAAATCCTTCTTGGGAGGATTTTCAAACCCAAAGGGTTTCCCTCTCAAGAATGGGGAAGGGGGTTCAAGCCATATGAACCACCTTCCCCACCTCAAACCATTTGAGGGGAGTAATTAAAATCCTACATGGCTTGCCCATCAAGCCATGAGGATTGAGAGGGAAAAATCCCTCCTCTTCCCCCACAAACTCCAAAAATCCATCATGCCATATGATGGATGGAGGAAAATAAAACAACAAACATAACAACAAATAGCCACACCCAAAAGCAACACACATTTTAAACAAAAAAAAACTACAATCTAACATGATATGAAACATAAAGAAAAATGAGCTCAAGGAGCCTACCTCCAAAATCTCTCCAACACTCTAACTTTTCCTCTTCTTTATCCAAGCAAGCTCTAGCTCCAAAATCCACAAGCCTCCAAGCAAAAGCTCCAAAAAAAAAAGTTCTCTTCTTTCCCCATGAGGGAGAATTTGAAGAGGAGCCAACAAAAATCCTCACAAATGAGGGGGTGACATGTGTCACCCCTCTCTTCCCTCAAGGTCAAAGATTCTCAAAATAAAAGGGAGAAAGGATAAAATAGCTTTTAACCCTCCTCTCCCAAATTACTCAAAATGAACAAAAAAAAAAACTTGTGCAACTTTTAACAAAGCACACTTACCCATCCACCTTACATGGATGTGGCCAAGGGAGGCAAAAGCTGGAGGAAACTCCTCTATGCCTTAAAATTAAGCCCCCTACCTATTAGGTAGGGTCCATGGGCCCATTTTCAAGCTAAG
Source organism: Taxus wallichiana var. yunnanensis (assembly GCA_018340775.1). NCBI lineage: Eukaryota > Viridiplantae > Streptophyta > Pinopsida > Cupressales > Taxaceae > Taxus > Taxus wallichiana. Next base: position 194,970,397 of record CM031239.1, read on the forward strand.
TGAACTCCCAAACTAAAAAGGGTCACTAAAAATGCCTAAAATAGCCCAATTTCGGGCTTGACACATTTGGGCACAAAGGTAGAGGATGTGGGGCCCACCCAAGGGTTCACATGTGACCCTAATCCCTTTTGATTAAATACATCATTATAAGTCCCCAAAAACAAGTTTACAAAGCAGCTAAAAATCCTAAGCAAGATTAATATTACAAGACATATTACATTACAAATGAGGGTCACTCATGGTGCCCAAAACAATAAACTCTAATACTAAGGCCTCATACAATAAACATGGTTAGGACTTAGCCTCGTGGGCTGCTTGTGTAAAATTGTGTAGCTGGCCTGAATCCCACGTTCTCCTGTGACCTGTCACTTGCACACTCATTACACACATTAAACACACATGTCTAATAAAATGTGAATCAACTACTCAATAAGAAATCAATGAATTCTAAACTAGCATATCATCTTTCTGGAATCGAAAATGCGACAACATGCATAATTATACACAATTCACCATGAGTTAGACATAATGATAAAGTGACATACATCCATAGAATCCAAACATGCAACTAACTGAGTATCCATCAATATAATTATGGTCCAAAACAACATCATATCAGTTAGTATCCGTGACATCATAAGATAATGTGACAACATAGTAATCAAGCTAAATTGGCGCTATACGCCTAAATCTCCATACATGTCTAATAAGATCAAATTAAAATGTCTAAAATATATCAATTCCCTGTCAGAACATGCCTATGAGTAAAGAGAACAACAAATAACTGAGGCTATAAAAATGTGGGCACTACACATGAAGAATAAATATAAGGGTGATTCACAACAAATGATGCCAAATTGGAACTAAAAATGAATAGAATAAAATTTAAATATTAATGTCTTGTGTATCCATCTATTACCAATATTTTGTCTCCTTTGCGATAACATAGCAATAAATTTCCAAAATCTAATCATACAAAAAAATACTACCCATATTTTCATATCCAATCGATTTTCATATGACACCAAAAAATTGGCATGAAAGGAAGGGAAAAAAATCAACACAACTCAAGAAAATTCCTGGAAAAAAGAAAACAATTGAGAAATTTAGAATGACTCCAAAGAAAAGTAATTTCCATAAATTTTTTGGAAAGACCTCACCCACACCCAAGACTAACCAGTTTTGCTAGAGTTCCATTAAATTAGTTTCCAATGAAAAAAATGCTAGATATGCCCACAACAACTATCTCATGCAAAACCAAAGAATATATTTTTGGTGATGAATCCCTTTGGTAATGCATCTATCCCTATGGTTGAGTGATCACAATTTAGATTGGAATATACTCCTATTGGGTTTCGTAATATGTGCAATGAATAGGTAAGGGAAACTAGTTCAGAATGGTTATTAACTTATTAAGCATAAATATAAAATCTGTTGAGAGTTTTCCATTAGAAAAGTGGCGTGTGGCCTTCTTGTCAATGAAATATATTCCATGTGGTGGAAAGTCTATTTTAATCAAGGTGGGTATGAATTTGTTATTGTTAGGATTAGCAATGGAGTCCCCAAATGTGAAAATAACATGAATTCTAGGTGCAACACTATTATTAGAACTATTGTTTACTACTCCAATTGCTATTTTCCCTTCTACCCTACCTCCTACTCAGGAAATAATTATTTATTTATGAATTATAATTATTTTGAATTTAGTTTTTCATCATATTGAAAAACACATTGTGTTTTTCAACATGTGAAAAACACATTGGTTTTCAACATGTTGAAAAATACAGTGTTTTTTTTCAACATGTGAAAAACATTGGTTTTCAACATATTAAAAAAATAGTGTGTTTTTTCAACATGTGAAAAAATATCTTTGGTTTTCAACATTTTGAAAAACAGGTGTTTTTCAACATCTTGAAAAACAAACCTTGTTTTTCATCATTCAAAGAAGAGAGAACAATAACAACACAAAAACTTTTCATTATAAAAATAGTGAAATTTATTCAATTTCAAAAAAATTTGCATAGTCATTTATTATTATAGTCTTAATGTTGTTTGTTATTTTTTTAAAGAATTAATATTTTTAAAAATGAATATTATATTTGTAGTGAGGAGGTTAAACACTTTACACAAAATATGAATTGGTTGATTATAAAATAATTTTGTTTTTATTTCTAGTTAATAATAATATGTTTTATTTGTAAGAAAATTATAAAATATTTTTTAATTAATTAGAATTATTTTGAATTTATTTTTTCATCATGTTGAAAAACATAGTGTGTTTTTCAACATGTGAAAAACACTAGTTTTCAACATGATAAAATAAATACAATGTTTTTCAACATTTGAAGAAGAAAGAACAATAACATCACAAAAAACTTTCCATTATAAAAATTGGGAAAATTTATACAATTTCAAAAAAATTGCATAGTCATTTATTATTATAATCTTAATGTTTTTGCTTATTTTTTTAAGAATTAATATTTTTTGAATATTATATTTGTAGTGCGTAGGTTAAACAACTTACACAAAATATGAATTGGTTGATTGTAAAATAGTTAGTGTTTACATTTCTAATTATTAATAATATGCTTGTTCTATATTATCTTTTTCTCTCTAATTAGCCCTCTACGTGCGCCTCGCACCTCCTCTGCTTGCACCCCGTGCTCATGCCCTCTGCTCTTTGGATCCATTTTTCAGCCCTCTACTCGGACCCTGCGCCATGGTGGCTACCCGAGCCCTTGCATCCAAAGCAACCCTAAAGATCGACCCAACAAGAACTCAAACAGACATGTGAGGGAGATGGAGGCGGCACGACTGTGGGACTCGTCTCGAGATTCCACCGGTCGTGGATCGACCTTTCCTTCAATGTAGGGAGCTCCATACCTCTTAAAAATCAAACGAAACTCTAGGCGAGATCTACCACAAGATCCATTCGGGGGGTGTTCTGTGCAACGCTTGGTAATAGACATTTAAAAAATTGTTGTCATGTAAGGAATGGCTGATTGGAGCTTGAGCTGAGAGATGCTAGGTGCGGCCATATTGGGTCATCCTTCAAAAACTTTTTAAACAACAAGGAATCTTCCATGAAACTGCAGACGTTACCCCATCTATTACTTTCGGGGAAGAGGTCATTTCCATCGAGATTTACTACAAAGAGCATGCTCGATTTGTAGATTCAGGACTATGGCCCAACCTTCCTATTCTTCACTTCACGCGTGGATCTCGAGCACTAAACTCCAATTTTAATTGGAAAAATAGACTTATTGTGTGCTAATGGTATTTTCATTGAACCTTCTCTTTCTTTATATGATAGAAACATCATTGCTTCCACTTTGGACTCGCCAATCTAAATATTTGATCATTAAACCCCTGGTTTCCATCCTTTAACCCACTCAGAATCTTTCTCATGGAAACTGTTTGGATCAGCCTGCCCATTTACCTCTCCAGCCTGGAGTCATGAATTACTTTGACATCCAGTTTGGCAGATGCCTTGGGAACTAAACTCTATATAGATTCTCAAACCACTAATTACACCCATACTACTTATGCTCGAATCCTGGTGGAACTTGACACTGATAAAAATATTCTTGTAACCATAGACCTTAGAGTGCAAAATAGAACTTGGTCACAACCTCTTGATTATGAAGGTCTTCCTTTTCGTTGTAGAAGGTGTTTTTGCTTAGGGCACACCTCTACTGAGTGTGGGATGGAAAAACGTCAACATGAGAAGCGTAGCTAGTGGAAAGATGCACTTCCGAAACACCTAATTTTTGATGCAAAAAAGGGACTAGATTCAAATGTAGATACAAATATTGAATCCATTTCAGCCCCAGAAACCAAATCTCAAATTGTGAGCAACATGAAAAAATGCTGCTAGTTGTTGAGGGCAGCATGGAAAATGATAAATATCTCTCTCAGGTTAACAACGTGGTTGTCCCAAATGGGACAAATGCGACTAAGGAAAATACTCCTCCTTTGTCTTCTTCTCCAAATCATGAAGGCTCCATCGAAGGATGGGTTACGGTCACAAGAAAAAGAAAAAAATCTACCACTCTGAAGGGTAACACTTCGCCTTGATGATTCTTATCTCTGCTATTGGCTGGCTGGGTTACATTGGTCTCATTTTTCTTGGCCGGATAACAGGTTGCTTCCAATGGTGTTGTTATGCCATTCTATTTATTTGATTCTTTGTGATTTCAATTTTTTTTGTTTGTGTCGGTTGTTTTTTACTTTGTTGTGATTTTTTCAGCATAATCGGGCTTTATTGTTCTATCTAGATTTTGATCCATCTCTTGTGCTTTAAATTTCAATTCTGGCTTTTGAGCCTTGGTGTACAAGGGTATAGTCCCTTTCAAAAAACTATTTACCAATAATAATAAAAAATATTAATAATATGCTTTATTTGTTAAGAGATTTATAAAATATTTTTTATACTTTTTAAAAATTAATTAGAATTATTCGATTCTATTTTTCAACATGTTGAAAAACACATTGTTTTTCAACATTTGAAGAAGAGAGAACAATAACACAAAAACATTCCTTTATAAAAAAATTGGAGAAACTTATACAATCTCAAAAAAGTTGCATAGTCATTTATTATTATAGTCTTAATGTTATTTTTCATTTTTATTTTTTAAGAATTAATATTTAATTTTTTTAATATTATATTTATAGTGTGGAGGTTACACAACTTGCACAAAATATGAATTGGTTGATGATAAAATAATATGTGTTTCTATTTATAATAAATAATAATATGTTTTATTTGTTAAGAGAATTATAAAATATGTTTTATACTTTTTTTTTAATTAATTAGAAATATTGAAATTAATTTTTCATCATGTCAAAAACACTTATGTTGGTTTTCAACATGTTGAAAAACACACCTTGTTTTCAACATTTGAAAATAATAATAATAACAATGAAATAACTTTTCATTATAAAAAATTGGTAAAGTTTATACAATTTCAAAAAAATGGATAGTAATTTATTATTATAGTCTTAATGTTATTTTTATTTTTTTAAGAATTAATATATATATTTTTAATATTATATTTGTAGTGTGGAGGGACACACTTGCACAAAATATGAATTGGTTGATTATATAATATTTTGTGTTTCTATTTGTAATTAATAAAAATATGTTTTATTTGTTAAGAGAATTATAAAATATTTTTTATACTTTGTTTTTATTGATTAGAATTATTTTGAATTAAGTTTTCATTTTCATCATGTCACTAGTTATCCACATGTGAAAAAAAAACACACATCGTTTTTCAACATTTGAAGAAAAAGAACAATAACAACACAAAAAAATTCATTATAAAACAATTGGAAAATTTTATACAATTTAAAAAAATTCATAGTCATTTATCATTATAGTCTTAATGTTGTTTTTTTTTCTAAAGAATTAATATTTAATTTTTTTTTAAAAATGAATATTATATTTGTAGTGTGGAGGTTACACAACTTACACAAAATATGAATTGGTTGATTATAAAATAATTTGTGTTTCTATTTCTAATTTAATAATATGTTTTATTTTTAAGAGAATTATTAAATATTTTTTATACTTTTTTAATTAATTAGAATTATTTTGAATTTAGTTTTTCAACATGTGAAAACATACAGTGTTTTCAACATATTGAAAAAAATTGGTTTTCAAATGTTGAAAAACAAGGTGTTTTTTTCAACGTGTTGAAAAACACACTATTTTTCAACATGTTGAAAAACACACACGTTGTTTTTCAACATTTGAAGAAGAGAGAACAATAACAACACAAAAACTTTCCATTATAAAAAAATTGGGGAAATTTATACAATTTCAAAAAAATTGCATAGTCATTTATTATATATAGTTTTTTATTTTTTTTAAAGAATTAATATTTAAAATAAATTGAATATTATATTCAGTAGTGCGGAGGTTACACAACTTACATAAAATATGAATTGGTTGTTTATAAAATATTTTTGTTTCTATTTCTAATTATTAATAATATTTTTATTTGTTAAGAGAATTCTAAGATATTTTTATACTTTTTTATTTTTTATTAATTATAATTATTGTTAAAATTAGATACATGTATGTATCATATTATTTATATTTATATTCAAATTTAATATTATTTTAACTTTTAAAAAATTAAAATATGTTTTATGTAATATTTCTTTCGAGAGTAGGGAGAGGGGCTAGTAGTGGTACATCCTAAGTTAAGGGGTCCACAAAATCAATTATTTATCATGTGGGGTAGCGATATTTTCACTAATATATAGTTCAATTTTTCTTAACTTACATGTGTTCTTTGGAATGTTTAATTGGAGGGAACTCATATTTTGAATTGATTTAAAATAGTAAATTTGAGTTACACTACAACCATGGTGGAAACCAATACTTGAACATGGGAGATAATGATTGAACATTGAATTTTTAATACTTGTACATGGGTGATAGGTCTTACATGTCATAATGAAGTGTGATTGACTACTTTACATAATTATCATGTCAAAAATAAATAACCACATGTATCTATATTATATATTTATAACAATTTATGAAGTACTACTATAAAAACTATTGAGTATTTGTGTGATACGTATATGTTAATTTGGACCATGTTCACTTATTGGCCCCTCCCCCATGGAGTGTAAACATTTATATTTCACAAATATATTTTGAACCTTGTCATGTTTAGAAGAATGTTTTATTATTCATTATATTTTTAAATAATGTTAATGTGTAGATAAATTCTATGTAGAAGAATGTTTTATTATTCATTATATTTTTAAATAATGTTAATGTGTAGATAAATTCTATGTAGAAGAATGTTTTATTATTCATTATATTTAGTTCTCTTAATTTCATTCCTCTCTTAGTTTTGTTATATGGAATAACATTTGAGTATGTTTTGTTTTCTTTATTCATTATATTTTTAAATAATGTTAATGTGTATATAAATTCTATGTAGAGAATGGAGTGTTTTATTAGTCATTATATCTTGTTTTATTTATTCATTATAATTTTAAATAATGTTAATGTGTAGATAAATTCTCTATAGAAAAATGTTTTATTATTCATTAAATTTAGTTCTCTTAATTTCATTCCTCTTATTTTTGTGTATGGAATAACACTTGAGTATGTTTTGTTTTGTTTTGTTTATTCATTATATTTGTAAACAATCTAAATGTCTAGATAATTTCTATGTAGAAGAATGTTTTATTTCTAATTTCTATTTAGTAATTGTAAGGTTGTAATTATATGTAAATTGAATTAAATAATTCTCTCTTGTCACACTCTCATTTCTCATTTCGGTATATGGGGGCATGTGCCTTTTTTAAAACTAGAATTTTTTCCGTGTTGAAGGGGCTTCCATTTTATGATGCTACGTCGATACGCCCCTATTTGGGTGGTATACTGTGTTGCACATAGATTTTTAAAGCTACTCGCTGAAGAGAAATTGTTCTTACATCATTTTGTCTTGCATAGTTTTCTAAAATAGTTTTTTCCTTTCCATATGTTTGTCATCTTAGATTATTATTATTGTTTTAGTTTTGTCTTATAACATACTAACATAAATTGTATGTTTGTTTTTACGTGGATGGTTTTATATTTAGTTTCTTTATTGGTCGGTGAAAATTAAAACACGAAGTTTCATTCCTGTTGATCTAGTTGGAATAATGATAATAACACCGCATTTCCGTAGGGAAGATGATTTTATAATTTGTTAGTTTGTTGTGAATGTTATGAATTAGGTAGAGTCAACCTCTAAAACCAAAATTGTAACAATATTGGTGAAGGCTCGACTTCATTTACCAGAAAAAGTAGTGATTTATCTCTCAAAATTACACACCATTGGCTCCCACTCCAGAGGATATGGCTTGGCGTACGACTTGATGGAAGATGCACAAAAATATGAGCCTCCTCACAAATTGAATAAAATTGAGATTTTGATCGAAAGTTTGAAACTTGTAAAAGAGCAAAAAAAAAATGTGCCAAAAAGATCACACAAGGAAGCAATGCAAAGTTTGTGGTTAATATATGATAGTTTATGATTTTCCATATTTTGTATTACATATTGTATATATAAACATCCAATATATAGACTAATTAATCCTTAAAAGTTTGAAAATTCATGGGAACAAACAAGATAACTTGTTTTGTGTTAGAGAATGTTATATAACTTGTTTTGCGTTCAAACATTCATGGGAACAAAAAAGCAAAAACAAGACAATTTTAACAATTTGATATAATTATAGAATATTTGTGGCATCTCTATGATAATTTAGTTATTGGTTTTTAATTATTGTGGATGTTCCATAGTATATTTATATTGTTAATATTATATAGAAAACCCACGTTGCCCATTTTAAAGATAATTATATTCCACATGTTAATGGAAATTCCACATTTTAAAGATAATTATATTATAATTTTTTATAAATATTACCCACCAAACTTAACTTCGAGATATTTTATAAAGATTGATACAAAATTATAATATTGTGGAAATGCCAAATAATTTAATTTTCTTATAAGTTTTACATATTATAATTAAACTAATATTGTGGAAATGCCACATTAAATAGGTTAGTTTTTTTAAATTTTTACATATTTAAGAAGACTAATATAAAGTGTGGAAATGCTACATTACACCAAACATATGTGTATTAAAATATAATTTTTGAATATTATAATAATGTAAATAAGCCACATTAAATATTGTGGAAATTATGCATAACACAATTTTAGAAAAATAGAATTGACTTCGAATTTTTTTTTACATATTTTAAGAAAACTAATATATAATTAAAATAGTGTGGAAATGTTAGATTAACCAAATGTTATATTTATTATAATATATTTTTAAAATACAAATACAAATATAGTAGTGTGGAAATACCACATTAAATAGCGCAAAAATGCCACATCATCCAAAATTTGAAAAAAAATGTGTAGAATTTATTGTAAATATTACCTATTGTATTTTCATTTATAACATATTTAAACTTAACATAGATATATCATAATTAAAACATAACATACATATAAGTTATATTTAAACATAACATAGATATATAACATAACATATTTAAAGATAACATAGACATTTCACAATTTAGTATAATTTAAAATTTTATTTATATAATATGTAGATCTATGAATTTTAAATGTGGAAAAATCACGTTTGTCTTAATTTTTAGGAGATTAAGATTTTGAAACTAGAATTATCAAGAGTTTACAAAACCCAAATATAAGATATCATTATACCAAATTTCCACACTATTTGTAAAGTTAAAAATGTAATATTTAAATAATATATGCACCACTAAAAATTTGATTATGTATTATATATAAAATTTAACAATATATGCATTGTGGACACTTTAGTAAATCAATTTCACATTTTTACGTTGATAAATCAAACTATTCCTTTTTTCATAATTCTAATTATTTTTGTATAAAGTATCTATAGTTTAAATTAAAAGTGTAACACCATTAAGATATGGATTGTGAAGCATCCATAATTTAAAGTAAATAAATAGCATAATATAAATAATGGCAAACATCATTTTACCTAATATTAATCAAGAAGTGAAGTATGGTCAAAACCCATACAATTTAACCTACGTGTCAACAACCTTATAATTTAATATACTTTTTATACAACATTAATGGGATATTAAAATTGAAAAGTTCCATGCTTCCCAAGAATCGAGAAAGAATGTTTGTAGGCATTGATGATAAAAGCAAGTAATCCAATGGTAGGAAGCGTTACTTCCGATATGAAAATCTAAATGCACTCTCCTTTCTTGACTTGGACATTTTTTACATAACTTTTCTATATGTCATGGATAAAATTGTATAAGGTTCTCAACTTATCCTCCAAAAAATGGAGTCTTCTATCAAGCTTATTCCCAACTTGGGCAGCTTGATTGTTGTTGTTGCATTGCAATTTAAAGAAGGAGGTCATGCTCTTTCTATTCATGTGTTAAACTCTTTTTTATCGTCCTTGTGATGAAATACAAAAATATTTCAATAATGCCCCGAATTTATATGGGAAATCCTTATCGAACACTCATAATATTGAATCCATATCAAAGAAAATAAAGTACAACCCTCTTTCCTAGCATGTATATCTAGCTCTATGAAATAGAAATAACACTCATTTCTTAATTGTTTGTCTCTATGGTCCTTGATTTCCATGATATAATTTTTGCCACTGATTACAATGTCATCTTTATAATAAGATATATGATATACTAATTTATTTTATGTTTCCATTTTGTTTGTAATATTGCATTATTTCATTAACAATGCCAACTTCATGTAATATTTGTTAGGATGGGAAGGAGGCACAAATGGGAAAGCATGTACAATCTTCTTGTCTAAGAGATAGGAGAGGAAAAAATTCAATTCTCGAATGAAGACTTGGAATGGACCCTAATCGGGATGAGCCTAACATCGACCTTTGTGCAGCCATCCCACTTGGAAGACTCAAGGCATTTGTAAAGGGATAAGGTTCCCTTGAAATTTTTGAGACTACTTTCATCCACACAAAACACGTCTTTGATAAAGTTGATTACAAAGAGCATACAATGAAGACATTCTTGGTTCGTACCTTGTGTAACACTATTTTTTATACATGCTTTTCGTAAAAATTTGTATAGAATTTTATGTTAATGTTTTTAATTGTAGCTATTGGTGTTCATATGGTCCTGAGGACAATAGAAATAAGCCACCAACAAGTAAAAGAGTGAGGAGGCATCAAAAGAAAAGGGGTTGCCAATGCCACTTCAATGTGAAGGTGATGTATGGGAGACCAACGATGGTGATTATAATATACAATGATTTGTTTCATTGTGATGAAAATGGTGAGTGTTGTCATGGCATAAATGACACTACCATTAATGACCCTCATGTTTCTATTGCCCCACACTTGTCAAACGAATGCAAAAGTTACATTGAGAATATTTTGTTGATGGGTGTTCCTGTGGACACGATGTATGAAAAACATATAGAGGATCCCTTCTTGGTGGGTATGTTGAACAAGAGGGAAAAATTCCTAACATTCAAAAGGATGTGATGAATGTTGGGATTAGCACATCCGTTGTATGGACAATATATCGATCTAAGCATACATGCAAATAAAAGTTGATATTCTACCGTAAGAACTATACAAAACAAGAGTTATAAATCAACACCGATTTAGCGTAGTTCACCCAAATGTCGGCCACGTCAACCAAGAAACAAGACAATATATTATCCAAAGCTTTGACAAGATATACAATTGAAGATTTACAATCTTCCACACCTCTCGATGTACAATACTTTATTTCCTTCAAGCTTTTGTTTCTTCTCCAGAATTATCTCTCACACCAAATTTTGCAAGTTCTTCTTAATTATTGTTCATTATTACTTCTAAACCCTATCTGTTATGCTTATATAGGTGTTTATAAACTTATTGCACTTATCCATGTAAATATCATCAATAGATATACTTTAATGCTAAAAATAGATCTAATTCTTGAGAGTTAATTAAAACACTCATGCACAAGTAACCGATGTCGGTTAGCCCTAACCGATGCCGATTCCTCCTTTCCTGACCGATGTCGGTCCTAGGTGACCAATGCTAGTCCCTCCTAACCGATGATGGTTATTGTGTTTTTGCAAGTCTTACATTGCATGCTAATCTGAAGTAATTGAGCTCCACAACTCAACAATTTCCCACTTGGAGATTAATTATTGCACCATACTGCATAACGTCATTCTCGGATCCTTCCAGCTTTGTTTCTTACTCTTCAAGTCTCAAACTCGAAGACCAATAGAATTGGAGTGTAGCTCCAACTTCTCCTTTGCTAATGATTTTGTTGGCATATCCACAGGTTCTTGCTCGTATGAATCTTTTCCGCATTCAACCTGTCCATCCTCCAATACCTACCGTATGAAGTGATACCTCAATTGAATGTGTTTCATTCTCGAATGAAACACTGAGTTCTTTACCAAATGAATTGTACTCGACTAGCACCGAATATTTTACAACCATCTTGCTCCTTTCCCAACTCTTCCATGAACCTACCCATCCATATCATCTCCTTGCTAGCCTCTGTAGCTGCAACTTACTCTTCCTCTGTAGAAGACAAAGCCACAACCTTCTACAATCTTGAAATCCAGCTAATCGCCATCCCACCTACTATGAAAATATATCCAAAGATTGCTCCTCCTACCATCTAGATCTCCAGCCATATCCAAATCAACATAGCCACATAATGAAATATCTCGAACCTCCACAAAGCATAACCGCATGCTAGATGTCCCTTTCAAATACCTGAGTTTCCATTGGACTGATTTCCAATTTTCTTTACTTGGATTGGCCATATATCTACTCACAACTCCCACTACTGTCATACAATGTTTGGTCTGGTATAAACCATAACATACATGAGACTCCAAAATCTTTGAAGCATATGGCACTCATGTCATGTATTTGACCTCCTCATGTGATGATGGACACTGATCTTTGCTCAATTTGAAGTGTCCAACCATAGGTGTACTAATAGGTTTTGCATTCTACATGTTGAACCTTTCTAACACCCTGTAGATACAAAACTCCTGAGATAAATACAATTTCTTATTTTTCATGTCTCTGTGTATTTTCATACCAAGGATTATTTTTGCATCTTCTAAATCCTTCATAGAAAATGTGTGAGCTAGATTTCCCTTAAGCTCACCAATGTCATGCATACTATATCTCCCGTAATAAGAATATCATCCACATACGGTAAAAAAATAATATAGCTCCCATTTTCAAGTTTCTTGAAATAAACACAATGGTCAGATTCACATCTCAAGTAACCATGCTCATGTATAAAACTATCAAACCTCATGTACCATTACCTTGGAGCTTGCTTGAGCCCATATAGGCTCTTTTTCAACCTGCACATTAATTTCTCCTTACCCTTGACTTCATACCCAAGTGACTACTACATATAAATCTCTTCATCCAAATCACCATGAAGGAAATCTGTCTTCACATATAGTTTCTCTAAATGTAAATCTTCTACTACAACTAAACTCAATACAATATGAATAGAAGTCATCTTAACAATAGGAGAAAATATTTCACCAAAGTCAATACCTAATTTTTGTGTAAATCCCTTTACTACAAGCCTTGCCTTGTATCTTTTATGTCCACCCTCTTCTTCCTTAATCCTGTAAACCCACTTGTTCTACAATGTCCTCTTACCTGTTGGAAACTTAACCAAATCCCAAGTCTGGTTATGTTCCAAGGAGTCCATCTCCTCATCCATGCCATGCTCCCACTGGATGTGGGTCTTATCCTGCATTGCTTCTTCAAAGCTCTCTGGTTCACCATTATCAGTCAATAATAAATAAAATAGAGAAGGTGTAAATCTTTCTGGAGGTTTACTTACCCTTTGTGACCTTCTCACAGGAGTTTGGGGTTTTGGAGGCTCAATCTAGACCTCCTGGACAGTTGTATCCAAATTTTTTAGTGACCGACATTGGTCACTGTAACCGACATCGCTTTTTCTTACCAATGCCGGTTTGGATCTTTTCAGAATCGATTCTGCTTGGCTGACCGATCGGTTAAGGGTAAATTGACATCGGTTCTTTGTGTAACCCTGTAGGTAATACTTTTAAATCCGAGAGTTCATTTTCATTCACAAACTTCTTAACCTGGTTCATCCTTGGGTACCAAAATTTCATCCATGTATATTCTCTTTTCATTCCATTCAACATCGCAACTCCTAATAATTTCATAATTCTCTAAATCCTAAAAATGGAATCCAAAATCACTAGACCCATAACCAATGAAAGTGCATCACTTGGATTTTGCATCCAATTTTTTTCTATTTTCCTTATCAACATGCACAAAAGCTTCGAACCAAAAATTTAACAAAATAAATATCTACCTCTTTTTTTGGTCTAAGCTTCCTCTCGGTATTCCTCCATCTAGTGAACTTGAAGGCCCGCGATTAATCAAATAAATTTCTATATCAACTACTTCCACACAAAAATGTAAGGGAAGTCCATAATGTATCCTCATACTTCTAGCACGTTCTATGATTCTCATGTTCATTCTTTCTGCAACACCATTCTCCTGTGGTTTTCTTGGAACCATTCTTTCTCTACGTATCCCATTCACTCGAACAATAATCATTGAAAGCCTTACTGCAGTATTCACTACCATTGTTAGATCTAAGACATTTTAACTTAGAATTTGATTCATTCTTAACAAGGGATTTCCATATTTTAAAAGTATCAAAAACATCATATTTACGTTTAATACAATAAACCCACACCTTTCTTGTAGCATCATCAATGAAAGTAACATAATCTGGGATCCTCCATGCTACCCGATTTGGTCCCCACACATTTGAGTGTACAAGCTCCAATTTTTGCTCCTTCTTAGTTGCCCCAACTTTGAGAAATATCACTCTTTTTGCTTTCCAAAGACACAATGCTCACATAAATCAAGATCTAAATCTTTCAAATCTAATAACTTACCCTTAGCCTTTAAGATCTACATTCCTTTTTTACTCATATGGCCCAGCCAGTTATGCCACATGCATGCATCTCGAATTTGAAGTAGATAATGTAGAAAATTAATCAATTAACATAGGTAGATAAATATAACATTCCTACCTTCGTACCTCTTACCACAAAAAATCACCCTTGGTGACTTTCCAAGAGTCTCATGTAAAAGTAACCATACAACCAAATTCACCTAGTTGCCTTGCAAAAATAAGATTCCTCATGAGGCTTCGCACATGCCTCATATCTTTCAATACCCATGTATTTCCATTTTTAAATTTTATATTAACTTCCCTTTAACACTAATACTGCAAGGTTCATCATTACCCAAATAAACATGCCCAAAATTGTCTTGGACATAATTTCGAAATAACCCTTATTAGCGGTTGCATAGAAAGAAGCTCCGATTCTAAAACCCATGATTCTTTATCCTTTAACCAAAAATATTTCTTTGCATGTCCTTTATTTCCACATTTCCAACAAGTAAATTCCTTACTACGGATTTAGATCTGCTATCCGATTACTCTTATTCTTGGATATCTCCTTCTAGCTTCCCGCTTTCTACATTCAAAGCATTCCCAGGATGATGGTTCCTCCGTACTCTTCCGCTAATTTCTTCATTCAATATTATACCAACCACATCATCAAACTTCAAAATATTATTATCGGATGTTGTATTACTAACATCCATTACCAAGTTATCCCAACTATTAGGAAAATAACATAAGAATAAAAGTGCTTTCACTTCATTAGCAAACGGTATATCAACCGATTTTAAGCGATTTACAATAGATATGAAATTCAAATGACTAGATGTAGATCCACCTTCATGCATCTTAGAACTAAATAGTTTCTTCATAAATAAAATTTATTTGAAGCACTAGGTTTTTCATATAAATTAGCAAGAGATTTCATTAACCCTACCGTAGAAGTTGCTTCGTAATATTGGAAGACAAGGATGCGCCCAGTAACTTAAAGAAAAATATTCATTTTTATTTTTTTAATGCATGTAGAATGGAGTTTGGAAGAGGAGTTATTTTTAAAATTTGGATGAAAAAATAAAAAATCAAAAGTTGTGTACAAAAACGTATGCATACGTTTTGACAAGAAAATAAGGCACTAGTAAAAGAAATTAAGGATGAAAGCCTTAAACTAATCAAATTTTAGAAAGAAGCATATCGTCACCAAGATAAAACTGATCTTGACATCGTAGTATAATGTTTTTGGAATATTACATTATAACGCATTTAATATTGGGGTGTACACGTGAGATTTTGATGTTTTCTTACAAAACATGAATCCATTCACAAATTGCAGTCCAAGGCTTAGGGTGGGAGATCCAAGGAAAATCCAAGCCTGTGGGTTGGGATTTTCAAACCCACAGAAGCTAGAACGTGAGTGCACTATAACGCGCTCACATTCCTATTTGTTATGTGGTATATGTGCTTATGGGAGGGATATATTTACTAAGTATAAGTCTTTATTTTATTAATCTTTATACTTTATTATTTATTATAATTTAAATTTATTTTAGTAAATATAAAAAGTTAGGGTCACTCGACACCTTATAGAACTAGTCTCACAACTCCATCTCTCATAGTTTAGAATATAGTTTTTCATATTCTAACTTGGTCAATACATAAGTATTTTTAGGATTTTAGCATTCAACCTAAATCTTTTAGGGTTTAAATTCTACAATTGATGTCTATTTTGGGAATGAATATAGTCATTTTTAGGTTTTGGGGCCTTTTGAATTGGTTATTGACATTTGTACGAGTGTTAAATGTGTCAAAATTAGAATTTACAAACCTCAAAACTCCCAAGGGTAGAGAGAAATGATCGAATGTATGGACTCATGAATTTTCCCATGAACATGGAGTTGAATCCCTAATTTTGTCTTAGAATATGGTAAAATCATACGATGGATGAGTACCTACTTTACAAGCTTATGGAATGCATCTTTCACTTCCTAGTCAATTGTGCATCCTTCCTTTGGCCAACGTGCCTCAATACGACTCTCAACCCTGGATCAAATTAAATTATTAATTTTTTTAAAAGTTTGTTTCAATATTTAGGGATAATTGGATATGATGATTAATGACTTCAGTGTGACTTGATGGAAGATAACTTCCACCACAGGCCTAAAAATCCATTTTGAGCTAATCAAACACCCTCTAGGAGAGTTTAAGAAATATATTAAGTATCGGAGGTGATGTTAGAGAATCTTGGAAGTGTTGGAGGAAATTTAGGAATATTTAGGAATATTGTTTAGGGCTTAGGGTTTAGGGTTTAGGGTTTAGGGCTCTGGGATTATGGATCGGTGTTTAGGGTTCGGGGTGGTAAAAATAGGGATTAGGGTTTAGGGTTTAGGGCTTAAGGATCGGGGTTTAGGGCTCAAGGTTTAGAGTTAAGGGTTTAGGGCTTATGGTTGAGGGTTTAGGGCTTAGGGTTTGGGGTTTACGGCTCCGAGTATAGGATTTAGGGTTTAGGGCTTAGGGATTAGGGTTTAAGGCTTAGGGTTTAGGTATCAAGGTTTAAGGTTTAGGGTTTAGGGTCAATGGTTTAGGGTTTATGGTTTAGGGTTTAGGGATTAGCATTTAAGGTTTAAGGGCCAGGGTTTAGGGTTTAGGGTTTAGGGCACATGGTTTAGGGCTTAGGGTTTAGGGTTTAAGGTTTAGGGGTTAGGGTTTATGGATCAAGGTTTAAGACATAGGGTTTAGGGTTGATGGATTAGGGTTTAAGTTTTAAGGTTTAGGGTTTATGATTTAGGGTTTAGGGTTTATGGTTTATGTTTTAGGGTGAAGGGTTAAGGGTTGAGGGTTTAGGATATATGGCTTAGGGTTTAGGGTTTAGGGTTTATGTTTTATTGTTTAGGGTATAACACTCAAGGTTTAGGGTTTAGGGTTTATTTTTTATGGTTTAGGGTTTAAGGTTTATGACTTAGGGTTCTAAGTAGTAAAAATAAGGTTTAGGGTTTAGTCTTTAAGGTTTACGATTTATGTTTTAGAGTTTAGGCTTCGGGATTAAGGATTTAGGATTCGGGGTTTAGGGTTTAGGGTGTATAGTTTTGGGTTTAGGGCTCGGGGTTTAGGGTTTAGGGTTTATGATTTAGGGTTTAAGGTTTAGTGTTTAGGGCTCGGGGTTTAAGGTTTAGCGCCTAAGTTTTAGGGTTTAGGGATTAGGGTTTAAGGTTTAAGGGCCGTGGTTCGGGGTTTAGGGCACTGAGGTTTAGGGTTTAGGGCTCTGGGTTTAGGCTTACCAATTCACTCACCGTAATGTTCCATGTATTACCCATTCTTATTAGTATTGAAATAGAGTATTCAACTAAAAAGGGTTCATCTCGCTTCGTAGGTAGAACATTAAAAGAGATTCATCATAGTTTGATGCCTTTCATCTACCGATATTTTGAAGGAGGGAAATGCCAGGATATCCAAGAACAATTCAGTACAAAGAAATATTACCCAATATAGCTATCTTCTTTTTCCCATCGCATGAAAAATATTTCACTCACTGTAATTTTTTTGTGTCTTAGCCATTCTTATTAGTATTGACAGAGATTATTCAATTGAAAAGGGATCATCTGCTTTGTAGGTAGAACATTCAAAGAGAGTCATCATAATTTGATGGCTTTTGTCATTGATATTTTTAAGGAGTGAAATTCCATATTTCAAGAATAATTTGGTACAAATAAATGTTCTTGACGCTCTTTTGAATAATTATTTCAGTTGCAAGTTGTTGGGAACAAAGGTTTTATTCAAATAACAAAGCTTGATATGTTCAGTGCTTGTGTAAGTTGGCAATTTGAGAGGATTTATGAGGTTCAATTTTATTTTCCAAGATGCATTACTCCAATGTTTGAAAATGTTTCTCCAGATGCAACAAAATTCTAATTTAGACACTCGATGATTCTTGAATGTCCAATCCTGCCACAGACCCCAGTAGTCCTCGATCCTTAGATACATGGATACACTATTACTTGGTTTCCATTTATAACGATAGAGATATTTGTAAATTCATGTTATGACCTCTAAATCTGTATGCATTTCAAGTTGTTTGGAAATCACATCACACCCTTCACTAGGCTTGATGACTACCCCTATCTTTTTGAAGGTGCTTTTGAAAGCATCCATGGGTTTATCATAAAAGGAATTATCAATGAATGAAAGGTCACTAAGCCATAGGCCAATTGACTCCCATTCAAAACTAAACAAGAAATATTTACTAGGTGATTGATTTAGGGTTTAAGGCTCATGTTTGAGGTTTAGGGTTTAGGGTTTAGGGTTTAAGGCTCGGGGTTTAGGGATCAATGTTTAGGGTTGATGGCTTAGGGTTTAAGTTTTAAGGTTCAAGGTTTAGGGTTTAGGGTTTATGGTTTAGGGTTTAGGTTTTATGGCTTAGGATTTAGGGTTTAGGGTTTAGGTTTTAAGGCTTAGGGTTTAGGGTTTAGGGTATAGGGCTCAAGGTTTAGGGTTTAGGGTTTAGGTTTTAGGGTTTAGGGATCATGGTTTAGGGTTCATGATTTAGGGTTTAAGGTTTAGGCTTTAGGATTTAGGGTTTATGGGTTAGGGTTTACAGTTTATGGGTTAAGGTTTAGGATTTAGGGTTTAGGGTATAGGGTTCAAGGTGGTAAAAATAGGGTTTAGGGTATATGGTTTAAGATTTAGGGTTTAAGGTTTAGTGTTTATAGTTTAGGGTTTAGGGTTTAGGGCACAGGGTTTAGGGTTTAGGGTTTAGGGTTTAGGGTTTAGGGTGTAGGGCTCAGGGTTGAGGGTTTAGTGTTTAATGTTTAGGATTTAGTGCTTAGGGTTTAAGGTTTAGGGTTTAAGGCTTAGGGTATATGGCTTAAAGTTTAGGGTTAAGGGTTAAGGGTTAAGTGTTTAAGGGTTTATAGTTT
This sequence comes from Taxus wallichiana var. yunnanensis, assembly GCA_018340775.1. Classification (NCBI taxonomy): domain Eukaryota; kingdom Viridiplantae; phylum Streptophyta; class Pinopsida; order Cupressales; family Taxaceae; genus Taxus; species Taxus wallichiana. Next base: position 194,989,842 of record CM031239.1, read on the forward strand.
AGGGCTTAGGGTTTAGGCCTCCACAATTAACCATAGTGATCACAAATAAAATACATTATTCTAATACCATTTTTTGATTATCTATCACTTATTGAAATAGGTATTCACCATGTAGATGGAAATATTTTTCACTGAATGAGATTCTTTTCATGTGGCCACCTGTTCGAATGAAATGACATGGTTATAATGTCCTCCCTCCTTTGATGCATTATCACACTACAAGGTTTAAATGAGTGTTTAAGAACACTACCAAGTGAGTGACATCAAGTGAAACTTAGATGATTTCTCATTCTTACATACATGGCACTCTCTATGAAGATCATCATCTTACCCCTCTTGGATCTAGAATTCTCCTCATATGGAATCAACTTTAGGATACTCATACACCTATTTGCTCATATGCCTCTCATGGAGATAGATGATTCCTTGATCCTTCATACATGATGGTCCTAAATGCCTCGATAATGCCTCATAAACTTCCAGAAATGTGGAATGTTATCTGAGGCGTGATTAGTTTGAGTAAACCCTTGAAATCATAGTAACCTTACCCTACTATACACCTATAGGAAGATAAGAAAAGACCCATTATTCTAAGCCTTTGAAAGGTTCATTACTCTCTCACTGGTAAAAGAATCACGAAGGGAATGGGTTAATAAACCTAGAGAATTGATTTGGAGTTTTGAAATTTTGTACAAGTCAAAAGGTAAAGGAAATTCACCTTCCTGAGTTGTTTAGTAACCCCTCACTGGTTAAGCCTAGGGCTCATGGTTTGAAGGCTCTAATCGATGAGTTGAAGTTTGAAAATTGGTAGATATGATGCTAAGGAGGTATATTAGGATATTAAAAGGAAAATTGGAAGGTTCATTGGGTGCATGTTGAGGTGTGAGTGATAGTCTTGAGTGATAGTCTAGGGGAGAAACAACAAATACAAACCTAGACCTAATTGTTAGCTCAATTTAATGAAGGAAGTGGTATTTATCTTTGGATTTCAAACCTAAAAATCTTAATGAAACTAGAAACCCTTAATGGGTACTCTAAAATTCCCTCAAATTGTTTAGTATGTGTTTAAATATGAAGATACAATCAACATAACACCGTGCAAGGCTAGAAAGTGGGAAGGCCAGTCTAAGAGAGTGGATAGTGAATGGAACAACTAATGGAAGGTTATGTTAAACAAACTTTTCATACCTCCTTGAGATTGAGAAGGGTGTTTAGGGATGATTTTATATTTCATGAATATTTTGTAGAGTAGACAAACCAATAATTGAGCGTGAACCTTACTCTTGTGCAATGTAAGGGCAATATTTCTAAAGGCAAGTGAGAGGAGTCTTTAGATGAATGTTAAACAACTAGATGAGTGAAATAGGTGGTTTAGTTATTTGATAACATGATGGAATGATAATACTATCTCATAAGAGAGGAATAGATTCAAAGGTGCCTAGATTTGAAGCTTCTTAGTTGAGGAGAAAAACCCAATTGAACTAGTTAGGGCATAGTTGGACCAAAACAAAGCACTAGAGGAAATTATTGGGATAGGGATAACATTGAGAGAATGAAGGAAGCCTTGAGGAAGACCTCATGATTTTTCTAATTACACCCATTGTCCTCATGATGTTTCAGATCCTTCATAGACCTCATGATGACCATTCCCTTGATTATTTGAATCGATAAAAACTTACATATGTGTTTTGATTTATTATGTGTTATAAGGAATTGCATGAGTCCATATATTTGATCAGTTGTCACTACCTTTGGGAGTTGTGAGGTTTGTAAATTCTAATTTTGACACATTTAACACTCCTACAAATGTCAATAACCAATCCAAAAGGCCCCAAAACCTAAACAAAGACTATATTATTTTAAAAATAGATATTGATTGTATAATTTAAACCCTAAAAGCTTGAAGGCTGAATGTTGAAATCCTGAAAAATACCTATGTACTGACCATATTAGAATATGAAAAACTATCTTCTAAACCATGATAGATGGAGTTGTGAGACTAGTTCCATAAGGTGTAGAGTGACCCTAACTTCTTATATTTACTAAAATAAATTTAAAGTATAAATTTTTCTTTTATTTTAGTAAATATGTCCCTCCCTCCCATAAACACATATGCCACATACCGAGACATGAACGCGAGATCACTATAATGTGAGTGCGTTATAGACAAGAATATTATGGATCAAATTTATTGACCCATAACATACTCATGTTATAATGTGCCTGAATTTTCCCTATCGTGTTATAATGTGACCGAGCCATAACATGAGCACGTTATGGAAAAAATGACCAAAAATGGATTTGTGTCCACTTTTTGGCTCCCCATTTTCATGTACTTACCCTATAATAATAGGTTGCTCAAATACAAATGAAAAAAATACTCATTGTCATTTATCTTTCAATAACTTAGTGTGTACGCAAAGTTAGTATTGAATGTCCTTAAATACAATACATTCTTTTACTATATGTATAGTAATCTTTGTTAGAGTAGGTATTTACCTTAGCTCATGTTCACCTAGGTACTTTATTTAACTCATGTATTTTATCTTTTCCCACTTATGTGGATATTTATTTTTATTATTTATATATTAGGAAGATATTATCTAGTTTTTATGACTAGTTCTTTCCTAAATCTATGGTCTTGACTAGTTTTTTCTTAAACATATGGTCTTGACTAGTTCTTTGATGACTAATATTTCCTTTATTTATGGCTTGATCTATGACCTTGACTAGTTCTTAGATTGATCTTCCTTTCCTATATAAGCAAGGCCCATCCTCTTGTATCCTAATTCAATTCTAATGTATTGAGAATAATGGATTATGATGGATTTCCATATATGATATTTTAGCTCTTCTATTTTGTAAATCTAATGTGGTGTGCTATTATCATCTGAGATCTTCGCAACATGAAACAATATTCTTATCATTCCTTTCATGGTATCAGAGTAATAGATGATGTAGACATCCATATATAATTTATTTTTCAAGCAAGAGTTTATTTGTTTTCATAGATTTTGGAATTTGCTAGCACTTTTTTACAACACCCACTTTTACGTAAAACAAAGGGCTTTGTTGGATTTGGAAGGTGGAAAAACCCCATAAACAACTGTAAACTTGTCTATGAAGAAAAAACTTTTTTGATTTTGTAGAGGCGAACATTGATACGTACAAATTTGCTTGGAAATCCGTGCTGGGGAAGAAATCTTTTCCGAGAAGTAAAAAATCTAGAAAAATGGTTTTTGGGTTTTTCTAGATTTTTGCATTTGATCTTGGGTTTTTCTTCTCGCTTTGTAAGTTCCTATTTCGTGAGGATACAAAATTTTTAGAAATCTGTGTTGGGAATAAATCTTTGTTGGGAAGTAGAGATTCAAGAAAAATGATTTTGGGTTTTATGCATTTGGTAATGGGTTTTTTTCTTCCGCTTTTCTGAGTTCCTATTTTACGAGGATGTTGAAATCATAGAAATTTGTGCCGAGGAAGTAGAAAGTTGAGAAATATGGTTTACGGGTTATTACATTCCATAGTGAATTTTTTTCTTCCACTTTGCGAGTACATGCATTGATAGGATTTGAAGATTTATGGATCCCTTTAGAAATCTATGCCGAGGAGAAAAAATGTTTAGAAAAATGATTTACGGGTTTTTATGGGGTTTTTACGTTTTGTAATGGGTTTTTTTTCATCTTTGCAGCTTTATTGTGTGTCAAAGATTCAAGGATTTTATAAATCTATACTACCTCCAAGTATCTTGGAAATCAAGTGCCGACGAGAAAGAAAATTTAGAAAAATAGTTTTGGGTTTTTCACATTTGGTAATGTTTTTTTCTTCTTCCATTTTGCAGATCTTAAATTGGAAAGTTTTTTCCAACAAAAGTAATTGAAGAAAGTGAAGGAAAAAGACATTTTATGTTTTTAAAAATAAATATTAGAGCATAAACTTCAAAATCTTGTATCTTTTGATCGATAACTCGGATTTGAGTGTCCTTTTTTTACAAAAGTGATTATTTTTTCATTCTTGTTCCATTAAAAATATTTATTTTGAGCAAAAAACCAAAAATTGTAAAATATTATTATTGTAACACACACTCAATTATAAAGTGCCAAAATTTATATCTCTCTTTGTTTTTGAGGGTTTTATATCTATATAGATCTTTGACACTTTTTTGGCATGTTGACAATCTCTCTTGTGGGGGAGCTATTCTGGTGAAGACCAATGTTAGTTTGTCAGTGTTTGAGTAGTTGTTTTAACAACTAATATAGATATTTTGCGTCACTCTACCCATTCAACAGTATGTGAGGGTATTTTGTTGATATTTCTTCTTTGGGTTTTGTGTCCTTTCCTTGTTACCTTGAATTTTCTTGGATTGTGGCACTCCTATTTCTATGGATCTTGTGTCTTTGCCTTGTTGCCTTTGTTATTATTCTTGGATCATGGCACACCTATTGTATTGTGATTGATCATGCTTCTTTGGGTTTTGTGTCATTTCCTTTTACCTTGGCTTTTCTTGGATAATGGAACTCCTATTTCATTGGATGTTGTGTCCTTGCCTTGTTGCCTTGGTTATTGTTTTGGATCGTGGCACACCATTTGTGTGATTGATCAAATTATGTTTTGTGTTTTTTTGCACTTTCGACATCACTCCATTGACAGTCTCCTTGTATGGAGCTATTTTGGTGAATCCCTGTGTCATTTGTTTTTGAGTTTTGTGATCGAGCAGTGGATTCAGACCACAATGATACAACAAAATTCTATAACATTGTATGATTGTTTTGAGTGAGCTTCTTGGGATGCCTTGTAATAGGTTTTCCTTTCTTCTTCTTTCTCTTTCCTTCTAGCAGATTATTTTCTAATTCTAGTTTGAGATTTATTCATGGATATATTGTACATGAGTACCTCATCGAGGCCTAGTTTTGGGACTCATAATGTGGATATGCCACTTTATTTTGGGCCCCTATCTTAGCTCATGTTCAACTAGGTACTTTATTTACCTCATGTATTTTATCCTCACTAACTTATATGTGTGGATATTTATTTTTTATTATCTATATATTAGGAAGATATTATCTAGTTATTATGACTAGTTCTTTTCTAAATCTATGGTTTTGACTAGTTCTTTCCTAAATCTATGGTCTTGAAAAATTAATTGATGACTAGTTATTTCCTTAATATATTTCTTGATCTACGACCTTGACTAGTTCTTAGATTGATCTTCCTTGCCTATATAAGCGACGCCTATCCTATTGTATCCTAATTCAATTCTAATGTATTGAGAATAATGGATTATGATGGATTTCCATATATGATATTTTAGCTATTTTGTTTTGCAAATCTAATGTTGTTTGTTATTATCATCTGAAATTTTTGCAACATGGAACAATATTCTAATCGTTCCTTTTAAGTACAAATCCATGAATATTTTGTCTAATCAGTAATGTTATGTGTTGTAGATGAAGAGGATATGCAGAGAGATGTATCATAGGAAAGAGCGGGTTGAGGTTTGGAAAGTACATTTATGGAATGTATATCAGTATTATAGGAAAGTGAATGTATGGAATGTATAATGAGACCTATATTTATATAGATACATGAGAAAAAAATTGCTAGTGGAAGATAGTTAACTATGTTGTCATGTTGTCAAGTTGTTAACTACTTTGAAAAATAAATTTGCATGTTCAAATTCAAAACATTTATAAATGGAATAAATTACATACTTTCAAATAATTACACTAAACAATAGTTTGAATTATTCATACATATATTCTAAATTATGAATTTTTCAATAATATAGCTTATCGTTAATGTATTTTGAAAATGGTATAAACTATCCAATTATTATATTTTATACATCAAATATTAAATATTAGTAATATATTTATTGTATATTGTCTACAATCAGAGTTGTGAAGAAGATTCTCCCCACAAATTTATATTTGTGTGTAATATAATGTGAAATATCTAATTTAATATTCACTAAAGGTCGAAGAAAGAGTACATATTTCACTTTTTATTCTAAAATAACAAATACATGAACATTGAAATTTTATTACAAAGTTGTCTATTCATTTATCAGCTTTGCCTTTGGTGGGAGTGATTGGTACATTTTCAACAGTGCCCCCTTGGCCTCCATATACAACTTCTTCCATTCTTCCTTGTGACGTTCATGGATTTTAAGAACAAAAGTAAAGCTTTCTACTTGATTTTCAGCCATTATCTTGTTCGATTCACGCATGGTCTCCCAATTCTTAATTTCTAATTCCAACTTTTGGACATCAACCTCCAAATCCATATTCTTTGAGGAAAGTTCTCCAACCCGGTCCAACAATTCCTTATTCTTTTGCTCCAAAAGTAAATTATCCAATGTAAGTCTCTCACACTTGGTTTTATATAACTCTACCTTCTTCGTCAAAATTTATATTTCTAATTGCATGCCTAATGGTGGGGAAGTCTCATCTTATTTTTCAACACCCCCATCTTTGGGTGTAGGCCTCCTTGCATACTTTTCGAACCCAAAACTGGAATTGCCAAATGTTTCGTAGAATTTTGGCTCATCTACATGTGTAGCCTTGCGATTTACAATATTATTTTCTCTTTCCATCTAATTACACGTGCAATTATACACCCAATTTATATCAATTAGCATTCATACATAATTGCAAATAAAATAATAAACTTAACTAATACTCAACAATTTTTTTCATATATGGAAGATATATGACAGTTTAGCATACACATAACACTCAAATAAGCATACATGGAAGAAGTATACTACTATTAAACCATAAACCATAAACCATAATCCACAATCCACAATCCACGATCCACAATCCACAATCACGTAACATCTCATTCTTTAATATATTAACCCATTACATAGTGACAAAATCATCATATCTACATCTTGAGTAATCAGGGTCCTATTAATAAGAAATGGAATAAAATAAATGGAATGTCACATAACAATAATAAAAATCATTCTATGCATTATAAACACAACATAAATAGATAAACCATAAACCATAAACCACAAAACATTTCATTGATTAATATAAACCACAAACCATAATCAATATATCAAGAATATAATATTAAACCATAAACATCAAACATGAGTACATAAAAACATTAAATAGTAACAACATCATCATATATACATCTAAAGTAATCAAGGTCCTCATAATAAATGTTATACAATAAATGTTATCATCTCCTTTGTTGTCTATTGGAGGCAAGATAACTCAAAGACTCATAAAATATAACACACCTCTTCACGTTTCTGTGAATGGAAGGAGGTGTTATCACAAGGATGGTGGGAGAGGGATGTTGGCATCTCAAGGTACCATGCACTCTCTCAGCTACAAGCTTCTCCGTATCATCCGAATGCCAACCATATAATAAATAAGTCAACATAGATTAATCATTTAGTTAAACACATAATTAAATAATCCAATACATTTACTTACCTCTCGTGGAGGAGTGCCGATTTTCATATCTATAACGTCCCATTTAACAAAACATTTGACACATTTTGCCAAAGTGTCTAAAAATTTGGGAGGGTATGGAAATGGAGTAGTGATAACAATGGCCTCAAAAATGTTGACTCTGAGAGTATCCTGGGGAGTCACATGCCATGAAAAGGAACATGAGGGATAACATAAAAAAAAAACTCCTCTTGTGATGAATATATCATCGACATAAGCTACACTTCGACCCAAATAGGTAAAATGTAGAATAACAACAATCTTAGCTACATTAATAATTTTATCTTAAGTTTACTAAAAAAAGAATAGAGAAAGGCGAATGAGAAAATATATGAATTACCATTGCTACTACCTTCTCCTCTCATATCCTCAACACCCTCACCCATGACGCTCTCCTCATTCTTCTCCTCGTCACCTTATCTCTCCTCAAATAGCGAGGAAGTTGCATTTCTATCAAAATTCTTCTCGGCCTATCTTACCTCTCATGCAATAATCTCTCCAATAAGATTGAGACCTAAGGAAGAAGATGAAGGGAGTGTCTCATCAATAACGTTGACTTGATACAAATGAGACAACATGACAATTGAAATATCAACTAAATAAAATAACACATGATTTTCAAAACAATGCCAAGTGTTTGTTACCTTTTTATGTTTCCTTCTACTCAACGAGTCTCCATGTCTGCATAGGAGATGACTCAAGGGAATGTCATCATCCTATGCAAACTATCAAAATAAAGAGTTAGTATACATAAAAATAAACAAAAACTAAATGACATATAAGAATTAAAGTCCATTGAATACATACGGGATCCTCCGTAGGGGGGTCAACATTCTTGTTAGTTGTTCCACCATCTTCTCTCTCTTCCAGTTCATTAAATGATATTAAGTTAGTGATTTCCAACCACACATAATACATAATAGTTTATACCAATCATAAATTTATCTCTCTTTTAGTCTTTTATCGGTCCTTTCTTTCTCTTGCTCTCATCCACCTCTCTTTTCACACCTATCGCCACTCGATTCATATGCACGGTTTTCATATTCCACCTCCCTCTTTCCTCCTTGGATCAAATCCTCGAATATATTTTTTCATTCCATTTTGCAAAATCGATTTATAACTCGCTTGAATTGTAAGTTGTACCAATACCTCAATATGTAGTCCATATCACTCTCTCTCCTCTCTACGTATGCCCTCATTATACCGGGAGGGAGAGATGATTGTTTTCTCATATTCTTATGACCATGATTATGTGGTTGCACAAAGGGAAGACTTTTGCAACCACGTGATGGATGTTAAGTTTTTAGATCTCCCGAAACTTAATGCTCCCACTAACACCACATGATCCATGCTGACAATAATAGTGAATGTGACCACCCACCCATTCAGTTCTGAATTTAAGCAGTGGCTGATTGAAATATGTTGTTAGATAATTTGTATAACTCTTATGAAATCGAATAATACTAATCAGTAAGAAAAAACAAAGTTAAGTTTTAAAATTCTTCCCCTTCATCTTAGGCTCTGCAAAATATGAGTCTACATGCCCAAACTAACCGTAATACGTATCACCACAAGGACTATCAATCCATAGAGGAGGACCTCCCTATGACATTAAAATATAACATCTTATTAGACAATTTTATAATAACTATAAATAAATGAAAAAAATGCACAATACGAACTACTTACCGATGACATGGATGTGTCCTCTGTGAAGTGTGTCGAATGCCTACGTGTTGTGGGATGTGAAGTGGATTATATAAAAAGATGAGAAATACATAATTATTAGCCAAACAAAAAATATTACGTAATTTGATATGAAATACAAATAATGTTCACAAGTTATTATATTACCATCTCAATTTTTTTGTATTCTCCAATGCATAAGAATGGATATTAAACATGGGTGGGAAATCGTTGAACTTCCCTATGTTTTGTTTAAGTGCATCACCATAACTGTCCCCAAAGTTATCCATTCTAATACAAGATAGTCAGAAATAGATGGTACATGAACTCTTTTATATTTATTTTACATTCAGATCGAGAGACTTATGCATGATAAAACTTTTGTGATGGAGTTAACTTTGCACATTATTTTTCAACATGTTGAAAAACACAGTGTGTTATTCAAGACTGGATAATAAACTATAATTGTTTCCAAATCTTAACATGTATTTACTTTTGCAAAGATTTTAAATGAAATTTTTATTATAAGTGTGATACAAAATAATATAGGAATAACACATCAAAACAATAACATTACATTATGAAAAGAACATTGAACTTCCAAGTATAAATTCATACAATTATATTATGTGTTTTCTTGTTCATAACATGATTATGTAATACAAAACGATATAGTATATCAAACAAAAGAGGAAAATACATTTTCAAAATAAGTGTATTGCACTTTTACAAAATATATAATAACTTAGGGTAGGTGAAAAAGGCCGGTGTAGGCATCCCCATGTAGACACAAAATTAGGCACTTAGGTACATTTCTAGGTCCTAAAAACATACTTGTATTCATATGATTCCTAAGCGAGAAAACTAGTAATTGATGGCTATCTTTGGCCTCTTTGCTTTATTTATGGTATTATTTACGGTCTTTTACACCCTACAACCTGATCGATATTTTATTGCTTTATCTTTCATGACATGGGACACCAACACCCAATTAGGATGTCGGTGCCCGGGTTCCCTCGTCCCCCTCTAGGTGTCCATGACCTCTTTCTATCTTCTTGATCTGATCCAGAAAATTCTACTATGTAAATTCACAAAATCAAAATAATTTTCCATTCTACTTTTTCTTTGGAAAATGAAAGATTTTCTTGAAGATTAGAGATTTAGTGACTAATTATCTAGTGCTTAGAATTGAATTAAAAAGAGTGCCAACAAAACTCAAACACACAACACAATAATTTTATCCTAGAAACCCCCAATTTGAGGGAAAACCAATCGGGAAGGGAAACTGCTCTTTCTTCCCACTTGTACTAGCCAATAATCAAATTTTACAGACATAATAAAGCGTATGAAAAGAAGCAACAATGTAAAACTTCTCTCCAATTACTTGCTTTCTCTGTTTTCTTACACCTTACTCCTACAATTCCACTCCAGCACTGAAGAATCTCTTCTCACTTGCTCTCATATAATTAAACTTTTTTCTTGATCTCTTTGGATCTTTGAATGTTTGTTCTCCTCTTCCTTTCACACATTTATAGGCCTTCCCATGTCCTCCCATGCACGGGAGGATGTTAAAGGGCATGGAAGGGATGCGACATAGCCATCTCTTCGAATTTTGAAACTATGTGTTCCTTGATTTTATTTTTCCCATCAAAAGTGTTAGGACCACCGCCGGTGTAGACCGATGGTTATAGGTGCGCCGCCCGGCTAGGAAGTGGTTACAGGACTACCACCGGGTTGGGTGGCGTTCAGAACCGCCGCTTTAGGCAGAGTGGAGGTTACGTTAAAATATAAAAAGAACCTCCTTTTCCTCATTTTCTTCACTTTTCCTTCTTGGTGCTGATGGATCTGATGGAATGGTGTGTTTTTTTGGATCCCTATGGATCACTTACTCACTTCTTTTAGGCCTTGTTTATCTTTAGGGCATCCTATTTTCTTATGGGTTGGCCTTCTATTTTTCAATTAAGAAATTCAACCAAGAGAATCATATAGATACAAAGCTATGTGACCAAAATAAAGGACTGAGCTCTAATAATCTACTATCATCACCTAAGCTTGCATCCAAAGGCATCTAATAGCATCAAAGGCATCCATCTAGCATCCATTCAAGGGACAAGGGACTATATTTTTTTGCATACGCTTCGTAGGAAGGGGAAGTTTATTTTTCCATCCACACATCTATTTATATTAGTACATCTAGTTATCACCCACTATCACACGCACTTACACAAGGGCTTCATAGGTCACACTTTTTATCACACATACACAAGAACTACATGGATTCCGAGATGTAGTGATGTGCTTAGTTGTAAGTTCAACCATCAAGTGATGGCTGTGGTCACTCGACGCCCCATATTTCATATTTAATTTTTGGGATTCGATGTAGTTTTAGGGTTTTGTAGGTCATCATATCTTTGTAGGTTACATGACAATTATGCAATCGAGTGTTACATATAGGAGACCAATAATGACTATCAATGAGCACATTGTGACACCGAGAAAAATAGGATCCAAACTCTAACACAGTCACATGAAACTAGTAGAGGTATTTAGCACCTAGGTGCCTTCGCCCCGATCCGAGCTTATCGATAGCTCCATAATTTATTATTCTCGACTACGACAATCTACCTTTCTTGTATATATGTTTTCCCAGTCTACATAGTCCCAACATCAGACATAAATTAGATAAGTACTTCTCTCTCTCTTTTGCACTTAGGATTTCATATTTATCTAGCTTATTTCTTGTGTCAAATCTATACTTTAGTGTTTATTTATCATACGTGACTATAAAATATTAGGGTTTAACATTTAAATCTATTTTTGTTAAATAATTTGGTGAACCCATCACTCGGACCCAACCTTGCTTCTAATTATTTTTCCATTCTTTCATCATGGTTGTAATTCATACACCCTTCTTTACCGATGAAAACCATTTTGATCTAAATGCCCATCTTGCTAAACATCCGAAAGATCTAGATTTTCTCTTATTTTCTTCTCGTGTGGAGGCTACCAATCTTGTTGAGCTTAGTCTTCCTACATCTACTTACAATTGTATGCCTAGTGCTACTCAACCTCCTAATACCACCCTTTCACCTACTTTTGTTATTCTCACATTTTTTTCTATTTCCACGAACCACTTCACTCTGCCTCTTATTTCTCACATGCGGAAATTCTCTTTCATTGGCATTCAAGACCTAACCTCTCTTTATCAATATCTCAAGTTTAAATCCATCAACTTCAAAGAGGTACTTCGTGCATCTCCATATCCACGTTACTTCTTTATAATCCTTTTGCACCCACCATTTCTCGCATATACAATTCCTACAAACTCAACTTCTCCTAAGTTCCCCACATTCAATGGCCATGGTAACCCTAACGATCATCTCTCGATATTTTCATATAGCATGTCTAGATTATGTGGATGATCATACATTATTAGTTAAGCTATTTCCACAAAGTCTCCAAGACTATGTTATGCGTTGGTTATATGATCTACAGTTGACCCTAAAAGAGAACAACTATCATTTTGTAAGAGTAAATGAAACATTCACTATGTTTTTCATCGGGTTGTTGGAAGAAAATCCTAAATCATGGTTGTCCTCATAAGCCGCTTCTTTGATCAAGAGGTATGGGTCATTTTTCACACGATTCTCCACTTTTCCCTACATCAAAGTATCCAATTTTGATGTTAGTCAAAATAAGTTTCCACGTTATCTCAATGAAGAGATCATGATGTTTGAGCTATGTAGGTAGCTTGTACACATCAATGGTAAGCTTGAAAATTGAAAGAAGAAAGGTGTTCATTTCCTATCTTCCTCGAGATCTTGTCCTAGAATTTTTCTAATGATGTTGCTAATTTAGAAGTTGCCTTAGCCCATCCGAGTATATATTCAAACACTCCGAGAGAAACCTTTGATATTCACTACACTCTGGAAACATTTCACCTCTCTAACTTGCATCATGATCCACAAATTTAGGACTATTGGGTGAATTGTGCTAGATGATTTCAAGGTTAGAGAATGAGATCATATGAGGATGATAATTGGGAAAATGAGAAGATACAAGCTTGATTGGTATGAAGATGGTATTGATGATGATGGTACTTAAATGTATGACCTGAAGTATCAATTTTTGAAAGCCTCGCCCTTATCGCAAGTTTCTTGGAGCATCCATGAATCAAGGGATACAAACGAGTGAACTGAAGTAGTAATCATGAGATCAAGGGAATGGTTAAAAAATAAGAAATATTTCCTCAACACATTAGAAGGTTTCCCAACTCTACAAATGAAAACATCCCATATTTCCTCTTCAAAAGACACCGAAAAATCTCCAAGTTCTGCTTACTCAAGAGAACACTAAAAAATAAAATCAGTGGATTCAGAAGCTCCTCACTACAAGAGGTTGCAAAAAATGAAAAGACAATAGAAGACCCTGTGGTAGATTTGGAACAAGGGGAAATTAATCTAGTTCATCCTCTAGTCCCTCACCAATCTCAAAGTCTCTCATCCTCTCCAGCTGCACTAGCCCCACCAGTGCAAGATGTTCCTTCTCGGTTAGAACAAGAAATAACAATCATGTTGAATATCGATCCTGAAACGAATGAGATGTTTCCATGGGTTCAAGAACTAGTTGGGAAGAAGCCCACATAGTTCAAAAGTGTGTAGTCCTAGAATTCAAAGCCATAACATCAATAGTCAAAGTGAAGAAGGGAAATTTAGCTCAATTTTTTTCCCGCTTCTTCAGTGGTGCTTTAGGTAATTAATAGGTAGAAGTAGTCGAGCTAAAAGTAACTAAACCTATTGAATATATGACCTCGATGACTATGAAATGAGTACTACTCCTTAGGACTAACAACTCATGAGGGAGATGCACACTTTTCGAGGAATATTCCCCGTCTTCTCAGTAAAGAACTAGGAGTACACAGAAAATGTATTAGTTGGAATATCATATAAAAATGATCACCTTGTATGTAAAAATCTCATGGATCCAAATGATGCTACATCCCTCCCATGGAAGAAGTTACTCCCATCAGTATCTTTGACCCAAATTCCATCATAAAAACACAAGGTTTTACTATGCAGGGGAGATAAAATGATAAGTGGGTGGAAAAGATCTTAGAAAAATGTAAAATTTTCTTCCCTAGATCCTTTCATTTTTCAAGTACATGAGCACAACTTTCACTAAAGTAAGAATGAATAAAGAAGAAATTAAAAAGGAAAAGGAACATTGGGACTAGGTGTTTCCACTGGTCATTGAGATGGGAAAAGTCATCTCTTCTCTACTAAAGTGAGTAAGTAGGTTTTCAATTTTGCATCTAAAGGATTTTCTCAAGTATGGGCTAGGACTCGGTTTGCTCACTACGAAATGGTAAACCGTGACCTTGGAAAATTGGATTTTTTGAGGAACATAATTCAAAGATGCAAGAAGATGTCAATGTTGAGATACAAAAAGCCGTGAGTACCATAAGTGGGTGAGAACACTTTGGCAGCTGATTTTCTAAAGAAATTTGAAGATCTTGTCAAGAAGGAAGCCAAAGATCCATTTTCCTTCAACGAAGACACATTAGAGTCTCTGGCTGAGATAAGGGCCATGATATTAAAGACCAAGAGGGATCATCAAGTATTGGTTCATGGAATGTAAGAACATCAATTATCTCTCTGAAAATTGGGTCAAGTCTTTGAGCTTTGTCCACATCCCTCATGATGAGAAGGTTTTCTGTAGCGGCATGATATAGAAAGGAATTCAAAGGGATCAAGATCTCTCTAGAGGAAATTTCCAAGAGTCCATCATCAAAGGAATCTCCATCGACAGATGTGGAATTTTCTTCATCCGAGTAGCTATATTCTTTCCTTTCTCTCTTCCCCACCCCTTCCTCTCTTCTTTCACATTCTATTTCTTCATTAGGGGGTTGCACTTTTCATTTTCATCTTATTCACTTTCGTCTTATTCATTAAGATGTGAATATAGTTGAAAATTGTAATAATTTTCCCTCAATTAATAAAAATGGGACTTAATTTCTTTCCTAGGAATGCAAAGAGTCACAAGTTGTAAAAGACAAGTGGGGGTAGGTGAAGAGTCTCTTTTAAAAACTATATATTGTAGTGACTTCCTCACTTCAAGGGGTTGTCAATTTTATGAGTTCATGAGTAGATAACTACCAAGAATAAGAAAAATATAGCATTTATTCTATTTCACTTTCTATATGTTTCCTCCCTCTCTTATTGCATAATTTTGTAAACATGTCAATCAAGAAAGGTGTTTCAAATTTTTTGGATGAATGAATGAATGAGATTTTATGCTCATAGTTTATTTTTTCTTGATATAATTAGCATAGTTACTATTATTTCTAATTATATGTTGATAAATTATGGTTAATAATTATAAGAATATGATTTATCCTACTTGAAATATTAACTCTCCCTCTCATTTTCTCACTCCCACAATTTCACCTTCCTTACCAAATTCCCCCTTGCACAAAATTGAAAGCATTTGCTGCAAGTGCATTGGAGTGTGCCTATTGGATCCCCGACCTATTGGCCAACCACAAAGTTATTTTTATTTGCATACAATAAGGGATCCTCCCTTTCAAGTAGAAGGGACCACGTGGGGTTAACTTAGTAAAAGTATGGTATACCACATTCGTTCGAAGGGTATTAAAGAATACCCTTACTATTAGTTTTTACGTCTTATTATTCAATTGATAATACCCCCTCCCATTATATTATTAGAATGAAAATACCCCTTATTTTTTCCATGTACCTTACTTACCTATTTTTCCATTACAATTTTATTCACCCCTTTTATTTCTACCCTAATATATCAAATAGAAAATATATCATGTTTTCCACTCAATTATTATTTTTTAAAATTTATTTCTCTAGAAATATATTTTGAATCTATTCAATAAATAATATCAATTACGTTAATGTTAAAATTTAATCATTTATCAATACTTATTCAAATAATTAAGATGGGGAAATAATATCATTTGCGTTGAAAAGCATACTCAATCCTAGTTTTCTACAATATTATTATTTCTTGGTTAAGAATCTCCTAATTGATATTTCCTTATTCAAAAAGAGATTATAATTTAACTTCATGAAAACACTCCTTTTACAATTTTAAGGTATTTATTTTTTAAAACTAGGGGTAAAATATTTTAATTTAATATTAAAATCAACTCCACCTCTCTTTTGGTCCAACTCTCTAACCTACCCCTAATACCTAATTCAAAATATTAGTAAATTAAATCCTTTCACCCCTAAAGTCTTCTCGTATATTGAATTTGATTTTATTAATTTTAATTACCTCAATATGAATGAACATGCTAGGATATTTCCTAGCTAATGAACCCCCGTGGGAGGTACTTTGTCCCAGATCGTTTGTGAAAATCAACTAATTTGTCCTAGCAAAAAAATATTTTTCCAAAATTTTTAGTGCCCACCTTCGGGCATATTTTTCTATTCTACACCTTTATGTATTCCACAAAAAATACAAAAAATTAGATATCTACAAAATAAAAAATTCTAAAATTTTAAAAATCACTAATCCTTATGTCTTCCACTAATGGTTATTCTTGGTAATGATCCATTCCTAAGACATTAATTTATATTTCATACCCAATAAGACATTTCTTTAGACTTGAGGGAGGCCATTTAACATAACAAAGTAATTTTTTTCCATTATAATGATGCCATAAGACTTCTAGATTAAGAAGAAGATTTAGAAATAGAAGAAAAGACAAGTTAAAAATCAGCATAGGAGAGCCTAGAAGACCCTTATTTTAATTGTACATTCAAGGTGGTGGAAAGACGATAGAAAATATCCTTAAGAGCTAGTGGTGTGACCAATCCTAACTTTGAAGAACAGGTTGTATGCTGATTACAATGAGAACAAGTCGATAACACTTCCTAGAATTTTATCCTAATTTATCTCTTGAGTACCTTATTGACGGAGTTGTGGTTAACCATTAAAATTCATTCATCCATGAGAGAGAGTTGTTGAAGAATTTATTGAAAGGGTCGAGGAAGAAGTTGAATAAGAGGAACCACCAATGGCTCAACAAGCACCGTTTCCCTAGGGAAAAAACACATGTCCATTAGCTCTCAACATGCCTTTGCATGATTTACCTAAAGGGTCAAGAAAAACTTTCCCAAGTTAGATGGTGATGGAAAGTAAGATCCAGATGACCACATCACAACCTTTATCATTTCTTGTGGAGTGCTAGGAGTTGGCTATGAGGATGTATTAGTTTTAATTTTTGTAGAATCTTTGCAAGATGTAACAGTGGACTGATTCTATCAATTTACGAGCAGGTATATAAATAATTAGAGCGATACGAAGACCAATTTTGAAACTAGATTCAAACATGTAGAAGATGATCATGCACTTCTAGACCAATGGTGTTAATCAAGAAATAACCCTTCGAGTCAATGAGGGAGTTTGTGGTAGAGTTCAACATAATTCTCTAAAAGATCCTTGAAGTTACACGACTACAAAAGACAAAAAGCTAAGATTCTTGACAAATTCCCAACTTCCGATGTAAGTTTTATGCGAGAAGAACTCGAACCAGCGAGTTGATGTGGATGAGGCACAAAATATTGTGATCGAAGTGGAAGATGACTTGATCATGTTGGGAAAGATAAAAAGGTCCAAATAAGGAGAAAGGAAAAAGTTCAAATGCAAGTACCATGGAATCATTAGTTCAAAAGTTGGCTAATGAATTTCTTTTGCTTAAGAAGAAGTTGACACAATCCTCCATGAATAGAGACACTCCTAAGAAGAAATTTCTGAATAGAGAAAGGATTGGTACACCTCCCCACAAGATTTATCTTGAGGCACCTCCATTATATGCAACCTGTGATGTGGAGGAAGAAGAAGATGAAATTGAAGAACCTAGAAGAATAACGAGGATGGTAATGTTCTTTAAATTGAAGAAGTAGAAGATGATGCATAAATCAGTTTCCTTGAGTATTTTTAGAGAGGGTGATGATGATGATGAAGAGGAACCGAGTTTCTCATGTGTAGTGTTTACTCACTCTCAATCTCAAAAGGGAGATTCTTCCTTTGCAGTTATTATGTAAAAGAAGAAGAAAGATGATCCTCGGGTGATGAATCCACAAAAACAAATTAAGAGGATTTCCACTCCCTCCTTATATGGAGGATGTGAAAGAAAACCAGATCCCGTAGTAAGAAATAAGTAATATGCCATGTGAAGTAAGTACTCTAGTACTTCTTATAGTTCTAATTATGTATCCAAGACTAATCTTGCAAAATTTTCATATACTCATTCAAAATCAGCAAGCTGCTTCCCAAGTAAATTAATCCATCTACTAAAAATACCCAAACCTCCTCTACCAAGTATAACATACATTGTCCCATGAATATGAAGCTCATCCAATTCTCTTCTATTCGATATCATTGAGTATGTGAAAAAGTATAAAGTTCATATTTCTAAATCAAAATGTTTACAAACACATCCGAATAAATTTGAAAGGATCGTAAAATACATCAAGGGTGGTAGCCCAAAGACCAATGCTGCAAATTACAATTTGAAAGTTTTACTACCAACACCACTCACTCCTCCAACTCAAAACATGCTTTCCATAAGCACATCCGAAACCAACAAAGTAGAATCATTCTATCTTTCCCTCCCGATCAAAGGCCACCAATTAAACAATTGCATAATAGAACCAGGTGACTCAGATAATATAATGCCAATAAAAGTTACTAATTCCCTAGGACTCACATTGACACGAGAAAATGGATCTTGCTATTCAACTGAGTCTAAAGATTTCTGTTGGTAGGGAGAATCAAATATTTTCAAGTGTCCCTGCAGACTTTCTAGACAAGAAGGTTTTCCTAACCATTTGGTAACATACATTCTAATATCATTTAACATGTTGTTGAGAAGGATATTTTTAGAGATTTGGGTGGTGAAATACAAATGGATTGGTCCTTGAAGCAACCATTCCAGTGAAAGGAGACATGAAGAAGTTATTACCCATGTGAAAGATGAAGTACACTTTCCAAAAATAAAAAGACCTAAAGGCTGATATATTGTTTCAAGAAAATGGATTGGGTAACTATTTCTTGTATTTTGGAAGAGACAGGAATCTACCTTTCCTTGTGGAAGATGAAGAAGAATCATTGTGGACAAAGGAATTTTATGGAAACCATTCTAGTACAGGTTCTGGAGCCGACATTGTTCTAAATTCTCCTTCGGGTGAGTTACTCACATTTTCTTACAAATTACAATTTGATAACACCAATAATACTTTGGAGTATGAAGCACTTATCTTATGGGTATCAAGAAGATAAAATTTCTTGGTGATGCTAAGGTGATTGTCAAGCAAGTAAGGAATCAATATCAAGTTAAGAACTTGAGGATTAAGCATTATAGGAACCAAGTATGGGATTGCATTGAATATTTTGATGTTTTCTCTATTCAAGTTGTTCCTCATGAGAAAAGTGAGAAAGTTGACTCTCTCACAGTTTCAACTTCCCCAATGACTCCACACCCATCCTTAAACAAATAAAAAGTAACTATCGAGATGGTGTTGAGGATGAGTGTTACGAGAAAATGTAAATCACTCGGAAGATGGTCAATGATGACAGTCATCTTCTTTCCTTTTGGAATAAAGAGATAACTTCAACAATCTCTTCTATGAGGGAAGTGATTCTCCTAACTATGAGTCTACTATAGATGAATATAAAGAAGGGATATATGGCGTTGACTTAGAAGGGGTCATTAGACTTAAAGGAAACAATATTCCAAAAGGCATCATCTCTCTTGAAGATTTGTTTGATACACATAACAAGTTTATCAAGGAGAAAGATAAAGAGTCCTCTTGGTGCACTATTGAATTCGAGAAGGAGAATATTGGTACCCCTAAATAACCAAGAATGGTAAATATTGGTAAGTGTTGTTCACTTGAAGAGAAGAGAAGTTTAATATCTCTATTGAGGAGATATTTTGATGTTTTTGCATACTCTTATGATGAGCTCAAGTCCTTCAGGCCCAAAGAGATGCACCATTCAATACCACTTAATTTTGAAGACAAAATTTTTAGGTAGAAGAAACAATAGTACAACCCAAAAATTACGGATACAATCAAGAAAGAGGTTTTGAAAAATTTGAATACAAGGATCATTTTCCTTATTCACCAATCGACTTTGGTGAAAAATATCATTCCAGTGCGGAAGAATAATGAAGAAATAAGGATTTGTGTTGACTTCTAGAATTTGAATTAGGCCTCATTAAAGGATAACTACCCACTACCTATCATGGATCACATCCTATAGGTAGTCACAAAATTTGAGATGATCGCGCTTCTCTATGGTTTCTCTGGATATAACCAAATAGAGGTAGTGGAAGAAGATAGACAAAAATGACCTTCAAAACTCCATAGGGCACTTTCTCCTATAATGAGAATGCCATACGGTCTTATCAAGGTATTAGAAAATTTCAATGGGAAATGGATATTTCCTTCAAAGACCTCAAACACTGCATTTTCATCTATCTTGATGACCTCACAATCTTTTCAAAGAGGCGAAGGGATCACATAATACATTTGGAATAGGTACTTATCATATGTCAGCAACATGGAATTTCCTTGAATCCTAAAATATGCATCTTCGGTGTCATTAAAGGGAAAATCCTTTGACACATTGTGAACAAAGAGGGACCCAAAATTGATCCAGAGAGGATAAAGGAAATCCAAGCATTGTCCTTGTATACAAGAAAGAAGGGATTCCATTTTTTTCTTTGTGCAAGGTAAAATTTATCCATCACTTCATCCCGAGTTTATTGAGCTAACCAAGAAAATTGTACTAGTATGATGAAGCCTCAAACAATTTTCAAGTGGAATAATGAAGGAAAAGAAACATTTGATGCAATCAAAGAAGAAATAGCTAAGGCTCCTACTCTGGTATGTCCCAATTTTGATAAAGATTTCATTTTGTATTGTTATGCTTCAGAACACACACTTTCAACCATCTTAGTTCAAAATAATGAAGAAGGAATTGAAGCACCTATTGCTTTTATGAGTTTCCCATTGAAGAACCATGAGTTGAGGTACAATCAAATGGAGAAACATGCTTATGTTGTGGTCAAAGTAGTGAAGAATTTCAGATTTTACATCCTCAACTCCCGCACCATGGTGATGGTCCCAAGCTCTATAATCAAATATCTCCTAACTAGGAAAAATCCAGGATTGAAGAGAGGCAATTGGGTGGCTAGGATCCAAGAGTATGACATGGAAATCTGACCTTTGAATATTGTCATAGGAAATTGATTATGCCAATTAATGACCGAGGATGAATCTCGTTCAACTCAAAATCATAGTGATTTAACAAAAACAAATTTATTATTAAACCCTAATTGTAGAGTAACTGATGTAAACAAATTTTATATAAATATGCTAATTACAAATTGACATAAGAAAATAAGCAAGTATGGAACCCTATGTAAGAGGTATAAAAAGAATGACTTAGTTTATTAACAATTGATCTCGGGAGTTCTCTAGAGTAGGAAATTGCTTGATGGGAAGTGAATAGTATCATAAATGCTCAAGATAAATTATGAAATGGAGGAACAAGGCTAGACATGGGTGCCGGTATTTTGAAAGTGGCACATGGGTGCTAGAGACCACCGGTGGGTATTGAAGAAGAATTAAAAAACATGACAAAACAAGGATTTACGAGATAAGGCAAACATCAACTGAGTTTCACTCCGACAATGTGATGAGGCTCCATGAGGGAGTGAAAATCAACCATGAAAATGTGCATGTAAAGAATGGAAAGTGTAAAATCTTAATGTCCTCTCATATATCTAAAAGGGAATGGGTACACATATGGGTGCTTTGTAACCCCCAATGAAAGTAATCATACCTCCTCAAGTGGAGAAGGGGAATTACATTCCTAGAATGAAAAATAACTCCCATATGACGATTAACGCGTAATGATGCATATGAAAGAATTTGATCCTGTCATAACCCCTATAATACCTAAAATTATGGCCTCACCTAAGTGATATGACTCACCATGTGATGTGGAAAATGACTTGCACCAACACCCCCTTCATTGTAACTTAGGATGAGGAGGAAATAAAGAAATGAGAAATGGATCCTAGAAACAAATCTTGATGAGGCACCTATGAACAACAAGGATCTCAAGCAATGGAGGAACAACCAATGGTAAAACATCCATGACAAGAGATGGAAAAACATTCTCAAAAATATAATAAATATTCCTTAAATAGGTTTTGGTAACTAAGGAGCTTGATAAGGTACCCATATAAAAAGGGAAATATCTCTAGAAGAAGAAGAAGAGAGGAGAAGAAGGAGACAAGAGGAACACAAAAGAATCCATAGATAGATATGAACTTTATAACTCTAGGAAGTCTCCAAGAAGAGTGTCGATGATGTGGTACTTAGTCAATGGACTAAAGAAGAACCAACCACATCAAAAAATGTGCCTAGCCATAGGAAGGATAAAAATGGAGTACTAGAATTCCACCCACTTTGCAAAGGAAACCAAAGGTAGTAGTACAAAGAACTCGAATCTGTCAACTAAAAATGTGACATAGGTCTATCAAATGAGTGTACAACAACCGAAAGTAATGCCATGAGTGTATAAGTGTCGAGTGAAAGAGAGAAACATCTGCTAAAAGTATGCCCAAGTGAAGTGATGGAAATGCAAAAACCCCCACAACATAAAGAGGATCCACACGAAATGGTATATCAATGATGGTCTCCAAAAAAGTGGAAGTGATAAGAGTCTCAAAAGGGAAACTCTCAAAAAAGAAGATGAAGGAATCCTTGAAACACCTATAAGAGGATGATGAGCTCCATGTAATGCATCACAAGTAGGCCTTTGTGAAGAGAAAATGAAGTTGTGGAAAATAATTTTCCCAAGGAGGGGGTTTACAAAATATAAGAGATATATCATACAAGTATGAGTCATCAATGAAGGAGGAGGAGTGGAAAGATGATCTCATAATAGAAGTGGAAAGGAGGAATATGTAATGATAGTATGAGAATGGGAATAATATTTCGATGTTTGATGAGAAGGTAGGAGTTTAAACATTCTCTAGAACATGACCGAGAGAAGGATGAGAGAATTCCTCAGTGGTACTCTCATAATAAGAGCTACTAACAAAATCCTCATCATCAAGAATAAAAACAAGTGAGTTTGTGTCATTATAATAGTCATTACATGAAGAATAAGAGGAGATAAATTAATCAATAACATCGGTACCAACGGTATGTGAAGGGTCTCCAAACAAATCTTTGAAAGATGCGCTAGATGTGTGAGGAGGATATAAATCTTCCGGATGAAGGCAGAGAGGTTTGGATACATGAAACATTAAGTGACCAAAAACATGGCCACACATGTCGAGATAGTCCGTAAGATGAAAATAATCAATGGGTGTAGGAAATGACCTAGGTAGAAAGGGAGTGAGACCCTCGCGAGTGAAGTAATGCTCCATAGAAGCACATCATGATGTATTGTTCACTCTCCCAAGAAGAAGTGACAGAGGCTCTAAAGTGATCCCGTAATGATCAAGTCTCGTAATGAGCATCCTCCATGATGTGGAAGCAAGAAGTGCAAGGTGCATGAGAAGAAGGGTGTGCAGATACAAGAAAGGTTACAAGACATCGATATCAACCAAGAATGTGTCTCGTGTGAAATACAACACGTGAGAACAATGATAACCCCCTTTTTGTGACAATTTATAAGTAGTGCGTGATTACAATACGGTATGTGACATGGGAAATTTGACCACTCACCTTGCAAAGTAGGTGACAAATCACACAAGAGTAGAGGCCACAATAAGTCCTAGTAAGAAGTAGAGGAATGACACACAATCAAGAAAAAAAGTGCATAAACACAAGGGTACAAGTAATAATCGCAGTGTGAGAGAATGCATCTCACATTGCAAAAAAGAGGGGATCTCTTTCCGTAAGTCTATGGTGGATGCACTTGCTAGCCATAATTAAAGAAGATAACTATAACCTGGTGAGCCAAATAAAAGCCTAGAAATCCCAAATAACCCTAAAAGAGGCCCGAAAAATGATACTCCCCTATACATGACGATTTTTTTTAATTTTTCCTTTAATTTTCTTAATTAATATGGAAAAAAGGGAAAAAGTGATAAAAATTCAATAAGGGGGAAGGAGGAGGTCTGACACGAGGGTGAGTTAGAAGGGCAGCTCAACATGTTGTTGGTAGCTCGGTGGGTAAGCTAACTAGAACAACTTGGTCGAGTTGGCTCGGCGAGTCAAGAGAGTTGGTCATGCTAGCGGTGTAAAGGAGTTTGGAGGGTGAGCTAAAGGACGAGTTTGCCACCGAGGTAGCATCGAGTTGCACCATGAGAGAGGTTGTCAAGTTGTTCAAATAAATGCATGGGCTAAAGTATGAGTCTAAATCTTCTTGCACCGTGTGAAAGGGGATCGTTGGGGTTGTCACGTGTCAATTTCATCAAGTTCGTCGGGAGGAGTGTGAAAAGATGGTGAGTGCATTGAGCTATGAGTGGAATTATACCTATCAAGGTGAGATTCT
Organism: Taxus wallichiana var. yunnanensis; assembly: GCA_018340775.1. Taxonomy (NCBI): domain Eukaryota; kingdom Viridiplantae; phylum Streptophyta; class Pinopsida; order Cupressales; family Taxaceae; genus Taxus; species Taxus wallichiana. The sequence goes on from CM031239.1 coordinate 195,014,564, forward strand.
CGGGTGTTGCAAGGTAGGAGTAGGCAAATCTCCCAATGCATATGTAGGGAAACATCCACAATGCAAAGGTAGTTGGACATGGGCAAAAAGAAGCAATGTAAAGTCTAACATGAAGAATGTAGGGTTCAGGAGGTAATGAAAAAGTACGAGAGATGACCATGTGAAGCACGAGCCTATGCGGGTGCCAAAAAGACATAGGGGTCAATTCAGGAAAATGAACTACAGTCGATTCTTGTGGAAGGTAACCACGATAATGTAATGGAGGGCTAAAGGTTTAACCAAACGCATGCAAAATGAACCGCTAATAACCAAAGAAAAAGTCCGAGATGTACAAAATGGGAGTTAGACCACATATTAAGAGGTTGGATCCAATACAAGGGCACAAAGTGGATGCACGGGAAAACAAATGGTCAAAGAAGTCCCAAAATCAAACGAAGGAGCTATAAGGTAGACCAAGGTGAGTTATGGGGAGCACGAGTGAACAAATAATTCCAATGAAAACTCGATGCAAATGAAGAGCTATGTGCAAGGTGAGTTGGAGGCAAGTGGTTAAGGGGGGAGCTAGCTTGGTTCCCAACTTGGCAATTTGGGGCCGAGTTAGGTCAGTAAAACTAGTTTTTACACCTCAAAACCAACAAAAAAAACTCGAAAATAGCAACGTGTAACCTATTGAACACCCAAGAATTGCATGTAGACTTACAAACTTGAACATTACAACCTCAAACAAAACATTACAAGATGTAAAACTTGAATCAATGTAAGTAGATCACAGATGAATAGCCATTACGACACTTACACACGAAACCTAAAAATAACAAACAAAGAGCAAAAGGGAAACAATAGACGATGAGTAAAAAAACCAAAAATGTGTGCTCTAATACCATGATAAATAATGTGAAAATGTGACAACATGAATATCTATGGGATAACATGATAATAAACTCGAGTTACACTCCAACATCTTGATGAGGTTCTATGAGGGAGTGAGCATCAACCATGAAAATGTGCATGCAAAGAATGGAAAGGGTAAAATATCAATGTCCTCTCATAGATCTGAAAAAGGGAAGGGGTATAAATATGGGGTGTTATGTAACCCCCAGTGCAAGTAATCATACCTCCTCAAATGGAGAAGGGGAGTTACATTCTGGAATGGAAAGTAACTCCCATATGATGCAATGATGCACAATGACATGTAATGACACATATGATGGAATTTGAACCTGTCATAACCCCTATGACACCTAGACCTATGACCTCACCTAAGTGAGATGACTCGCCACGTGATGTGGAAAATGACTCACACCAATAGGTGTCTATGACTATGAAAATGGCCATAACTTGATCTTTACTATGTCACACAAGTATCACAAATATTCCCTGTTGATTTCCTTTGTTTCATTATTTGATCGAGGGTACATGCAACTTGCAAAATAGATATCATCTATAAAATACCACAAACCACATCAAATCTAAAAAAGAAAGATGCGAGAATGGGGAGTCGAGAATAACCCCAAAGTAGTCACCCTAAGAGTAAACTTATAATCGAGTGATACACTATATCTCAAAATTTATGTAGTTCTAATGTGTGTGTGTAAGAATCATTCCCAGGATGCCCTTGTGCAAATGAACTTGATAGCAGGTTGTAGCTAGATGTAATAATGTAGTAGAATGCGTGGATGGAAAAATGAACTTCCCCTTCCTATGCTAGTGTATGAAGAAAATGCATTCCCTTGTCCCTTGAATGGATGCTAGATGGATGTCTTGAAGTGCTTTAGGTGCCTTTAGATGTAAGCCTAGGTGATGATAGTATATGCTTAGTGCTTGGTCCTTATATTTGAACACATAACTATGTATTTATATGATTCCATTATTTGAGTTTTGTAATTGACAACAATTTGGAAGGCCGACCCATAAGTAAAATCGATTCCCAAAAGATAAAGGAGACCCAAAAGAAGAGAGTAAGGTGGAAAAGGGTTAGATGTTCCCAAAGGGGATTGAGGCACTTGAGCACTCTTGTCCTAGTTGGGCGTTAGTGTCTAAAGCCATAAAAGATAAATGAGTAAAATACCGTCTAGGTTGTGGGGTATATACAACCAAATGGAAATCCAAAAACAAAGACAAGAGGTGAAAGACAGTTGTCAATTACTATTTTTCTTGCTTAGGAATCATATGAATGCTAGTATGTGTTTAGGACCTAGAAATGTACCCAAGTGTGTGATTTAGTGTCTACATTTTCCCCCAATTTATGTTGTTGAGTGAATACTCAATAACATAAAGTAGATAAGAGATTCATATCTAATAACCATGTAGACTGTGCGAGAAAAGAATGTGCCAAGTAGACAAGGGAAGCATGGAATGATGCAAAAGTGAAGCGCGTAAACTAGTAAAAAAAAAGTTACCTTAGGGGTGTATGCATGTGTTAAGTTGTTCTTGTTTTTTTGCTTGTTGGTGTTATTTATAGTTTTTTTTTCTTGTAAGGACGAACCTACAAAAAGAAGAGAAAAAATGTAGTTAAAGTCACGTATAAGGTAGAATCAGAGAAAATTGTGTGCAAGTATGTGAAGATGTGTGAAAGGAAAGTGTGCACCTGATGTAGAAGAGTGTAAAAAGGATAAAAAGTGTCTGAACATGCTTTGTGTAGAGAGATTTTTTTGGGAGATATCATGCCAAAGAGAAAGTATTGGGGAGAGAGGTCTAGTGTTACTCTCCTTCCATGACTCTTCCCGATAAACACCATTATAGATGGTGTGGCATTGTGTTTTCTTGTTGTCCCTCATTTGTTTTGATTGAAATTGATTGTAGGAGATTACATGCATGTTTTTTGCTAAAGGACTATGCTTATACAATAAAAATTCTCTATAAATTGTTGTGAACTATGATGATCTAAGAAAGTGATTGTATCTTTCCCCAGAAATTAATGTCCAGTGGGAGGACACAGTGCCTAGGTGCTCCTATCTTAGCCCGGGAGATGGTTTCTTTGCTATGGTAAGGACCCAAGTAAAATTTTGGGTTGTTCTATGACTATCTACCTTTTTCGGTTCTGTAATGTACTAAAATAGACTATAAATTGATTTGCTACATGGGGTGGTTTGTTCACCCAATGTATGTCCCCCTTGTTTGGGGTGCATGCGACATCAACAAGAGAATGTGGCCTAAAGAGAGGACCTGATGTTGAACTCAACTATAACCTAAAAGTGGGGAGGGGATGTGCATGGTATAAACCAATGCACATGTAAAGAAAGTGTTCGAGATATATGTGTTAGTATCAAAAGTAGAAGGCATAACATAAAAAACAATGTAACAAGCAAATGTGCATACAAGATAAACCGTGAAAATCAGATTTCAAACATGGGACATCACTCACAATGTCACAAAACAATTAGGGTCGAGGTGAAAAAATAATATAAGAAATGATCAAACAAGACATAGAACATAGCCTCGCAAAAAAATGGCATACAATAAGAATTAATGTCGAGAAGATGTAACATACAACCATGATGGCATATAGGATTGCAATGTAAACTATGCACATGAAGCACCCGTTAGCATGAAGAAAAGATAAAAAGTATGTAAAATAATGTATGTACCACTAGAATAAGTAGTGTGCTAGTAAGAATAGGAAGTAGCGTATGATGAAATGATAAAACCCGTCCACTTCGTCCTCCCGAGTAGGTGATTTGACACTATTTGGTCTATTTGTGTGGAGCCCAAGATTGCCCATTTCCTCTAGTGTATTTTACACCAAGGTCTCCCTATCGGGGCTCGCCTTGTTCAAATTGGGGTCCCGACTCCCAAATGCCCATTTTGTGGCCATTTGGAAACTATTCTGCATCTTTTCTAGTTTTGTCCAAAAGCTCAACTTTCCTGGAACTGGATTCATTCATTTATCTGTCTATTTAGACTTCATTGCTTTACCTGGAAGTATATCCTTTTGGGAAATAATCCCAAGCTTCTGCCTATGTTCACCCAGATTTGGCATGTTTTCAGAGGGGAAATTATTTTTGGATATGGAAAGAAAGAAATTCTTTTTTCTTTGCTAATTATGTAGTTGATCAAAAATTTTCCATTTATAAAAATCTATGTTGATCTCAAATGTCTTTGTGTGCAGATAGAAGTTTAGGAAAAAAGTTGCGATGGAGGTGGACCACCTCCAGACCCTACTGCAACATTGGGAGGAAGCCCCATGTAATGTTTCCTTTGTGTTACCTTCCCCACTCAGGGCTTTTCACCTCCTAGCTGTGGTGGTCAATGTAGCCATTCACAACGACATGCTTTCAACCGGGCTCGGCACTCCCTAGATCCTCTTCACAAAAGAAGTTATTCACCAGCTCACTAGCATGGCCGAGGGTTACTGCGCCCTCACCAATAAAGGAGTATTCACCAGCTCATGAGCAAGGGTGGTGGTCACCTGGATCACCAAAGACGGTAGGGATCTCCTACCGCATCCGCACAACACACTGTTGATGGGTGGAATCTGCCCCCTGCCACCATCTTCTAAAAAATTCCCCCACCTCAACCTTGCCATCCCCACTCGAGGAGAGGTGGACCAAGAAGAAGAAAATCCCACTAGATGGGATATCCTAGATCTTTGGTAAAGAATTACAGGTCGGGTGGCCAGATGATCACGATCCTCCGCCTTCGGGCATGTTTTTCTTTACTTTGGTTGATCTATTTTTGTAATCCTCTAGGCACTACCTAGTTTCTATTTTTCCTAGGCTCGGCCTAGTTTGTTTCTCATTCTCCTAGGCTTGGCCTAGCTTGTTTATGGTTTTGGGGTGTGCTTTCATATTCGCCTGCTTTTTTGTTGAAAATTATCGTCTATCTTATTGCATTAATATAATATAAGATCTATTTTCATAAAAAAATGATAACACCTATAATGTGTGAGAAATTAGATGCCCCTAGAGCCTTAGTGGGATTTGGTAAGAGGTATAATGCCAAACATCCTTATAGCATGTAAAGATCTGTAAATGATTTACATTGACTCCAAAATACCAAGTCAATACACATGTGTATATAGAAAATATATTGACATACTAAGTATTTGTCTAGCATGAGAAAACAAAGTTTACATGTAAGTATGAGCAAGCAAGAATAAATGCAACCAAGATATGCAATATGCCATGTATGAGTGGGATGTAATGGTATGCAATGTGAATGTGTATGAGGATGAGATGAGGTTCATTTATAAAATACCCATCAACAATCAAGAATGAACCATAGAACAAGAGTGAATCATCGGGAAATGGTTTGGAATTTTGTATTAGAAAGAGAGATGGGGAAACATAGAGCATGCAAAGTGTATGGATTTAGACCCTCAACAATCAAGTATGAACCATGGAACTAGAGTGCGTCATAGGGTAATGAATGTGTTTATGCATAATAGCACTTGAGATGCATCACATTGAGTGGGTTTTTAAGTGGTTTTCCAAGGAGAGTAGAAAGATGATAGATGCCACCCCAAGCTTATCGGTGATGACGTAGGGTCTAGAGCTAGTTAGGATTGAATTTCCCTTTGAGATGAGCCTCAATTGTTGTATTCTTTTGATTTTATTTTAATACAAGGTCACCAATATTGAATTTGCATGGATGGATTTTGTTATTGTAATCTTGTGCAATGCGATCTTGATATACTTGGAGATGTTCAATATCTTGCACTTGGTGAGAGTCAAGCATATCAAGCTCATGGAGTTGATTTTCATGATATTCATTGTCTTTGAGAATGCCTTTAAGTGATACCCGCAAGGAGGGTATTTCCAATTCTAAGGGGATTACTTCTTTAGTTTTGTAAATAAGTGAAAAAGGGTGTAGCATTTGTGGGGGTGTGCACACTAGTGCAATAAGCCCAAAGAGCATATAAAATATGATTGTACCAATTGTCACCACTAGTATCAATGGTCTTGCATAATATTTTGACAATTTTCTTATTTGTGGCTTCAACTTGGCCATTTCCCGTGGATAATAAGGAGTGGAAAATGTTTTCTTGATCTTGAACTTTGCACAGAGGTGCTTAACATCCTTATTTTTGAAAGGAGAGACATTATCGGTGATAATGGTGGAGGGAATGCCAAAGCATGTAATAATGTGAGTTGTGATAAAATGACAAATATCGAGATAAATGGTAGTTTACAAGGGCATGGATTTGACCCATTTAGTAAAGTATTTCATAGTAGTAATGATGAACTTATGACCATCCAATGACTCGGGATTAATTTTGTCAATAAGATCAAAACCCCATAAGGAAAAGGGCCATGATGGAGCAATAGGCTAAAGGTCATATGCAGGTGCATGATGAATATTGCTATGTTTTTGACATTTATCACAATGTTTGGCATATTTTGAGAAATCTTGCTCCATTATGGTCCAATAGCATCCTTGGTGTAGAAGCTTATGAGACATAGCTTTTCCCGAGAAGTGACCACCACATAGAATATCATGAACTTGAGAGATAATTGTGGGGATGTCATCAAGTCCTAAGCATCACAGAAAACATCCATCAAATGATCTCTTAAATAATGAAGCACCAATGATCACATAGCATGTAGCCTCTTGTCATAGGCGATGAGCTTCATGAGGTTGAAGACCATTGGGAATGGTTTGTCGATAGAGGAAGTTATAGATTTGAGTGAACCATTCGGGATGATCATGACTGCATGTAACAACACGTATCTAGAAGCTGATTATCAATATAAGTTTTTGTAAGTGTCGAATGATGAAGGTGGCCTACTCATCAGTGATATCTTGAGGAATGAGTGATGTCGCACTAGCCATAACATCTGCATGATGATTGTCTTTTTGAGGGATAACGGTGAGAGAGTAGGACTCAAATGTGGCTAAGATTGATTTGACAAGGTTATTATATGGAATGAGACACTCCTCTTTGGTTTGATACATGTCATTAACCTAGTTAATAATGAGTTACAAATCACCATGTATTCAAATATTTTGAATAAGAAGTTTTGTAAAGCGACAGTGAGGCCAAGAATGAGAGATTCATACTCAATGATGTTATTGGTACATGAGAATCCTAAACGATATGCAAAGGGGAGATGATCACCATGTGGAGTGATAAACACGATGCCATCCCCCGACGGAGAGGAAAAGAGACCCATCGAAGTACATAGTACAAATTTCAGTGCCAATGTTGTAAGAGGTAAAGTCATCTTAGAAAGTATTAAAAAGGGCGATGTATCGAGAAAGAGGGGCATAAACTAGTTAATCGGTGATAAATTGTCCCTTAATGGATTTTTTGGGCTGAATTTGAAATTAAACTCAATGAGAAACATGACCCATCAAGCATAGAGGCCTAAGAGATGAGTGCAAGATAAGAGATAGCGTAGAGGATCAACTTTGGTAATTATGTGAACCTCGTTATTGAGAAGGTAGTATCACAATTTTTTGCAACAAAGACGAGGTTGAGACACACTTTTTCAATGTATATGTAATTGCATTCATATGATAGCAGAGTGCATCTAATGTAATAAACAAGTCTTTCAAGTTGAGATTCATTGTTGAGTAAGAAGGGCCCCTAATGTATGGAATGTAGCCAAAATGTACAAGAGGAAGGGCCGATTAGCCGTAGGAGGAACTAGAACATGAGGATTTAATAGATATTCTTTAATAGCCTCAAATGCAAGCTGAAAATGGTCATCCCAAACGAACTTGGTTTCATTTTTCATTAGATGCGTGAATGGTTGATTTTTATCCACGAGATCTTTACTAAAGCGTTGGATTTCCGGGTTTTATCTTGTAATGATCGTAATTGATGTAAATTGCAAGGTTAAGGCATGTCCACAATGGCGCATATATATATTTTATTTGTTTTAATGCCCTGATGTTAGATGATATAATCAAGGAGCTTGCTGGTTATGACACCAAAAACACACTTCTTTGGATTGAGGTGAACTTTATATTCATCATAAGTGGTCGAAGAGTGTTTGAAGATCGCGATCATGGGTTGAACAATGCCATGATTTGGTGAGTATTTCATGAACATAATATTCAATAATTTTGTGAATATAGTTGTGAAAGATATGCATCATTGCACATTGGTAAGTGGCCCCGATGTTTTTAAGGCCAAATGACATAATAGTGTAACAAAATGTACCCCATGGAGTAGTAAATGAAGTATTTTCTTGATCTATGGGGTTAATTTTAATTTGATTATACTGGAAAATCCATCCATGAAGGAAAGAATGTCATATCCAACAGTGGAATTGACAATTGCATCAATGTGTGGTAATGGGAAACTGTCTTTAGGGAAAGCCTTATTAAGATCACAAAAATCATAACAATAGACTTTGCCATCTAGTTTCATAACATGCACAATATTAGACACCAATTCCAGGTAATCCACAAAATGTATAAAGAAAACATCCGAGAGTCGTTGTATTTCTTCCTTCACTAATAATGTAACTTTCGATTGTATTTTGTGGATTTTTTTGTTGGAAAGGTTTAACCCAGGATTGAGGACTATATTGTGCATAGTGATGGAAGGATCTATACTAGGCATATCACTATAGTCCCATGCAAATATTTTAGAGAATTCATGGAGCACTTGTTTAATATAATTATGTTTGGAAGGTGTAAGGAAAGTAGTTAGTAATATCATTCGAGGGTTGTCAACATTACCAAGATTATATTGAGTGGTTTTTCATTTAAAAGAGTGGACTGGTCCTTTATGTATTAATAAGTAGGAATGGTATCATAAGTATATGTATTGATGTTAGGTCATTTAGAGTCACCAAAGTAGGTAGTAGAAACAAGAATAGATGGGAAGTGATATTTTGATGAAAAGAAGGGAGATGATCATAAGTCCCCAAATATTCTAAGAGAGAATCATCAGTAGTTAAAGTGTCCAAATTAGGCCAATCAAAGGAATAAGGATCACCAATGAGTTCCGGATGTAACAAAGGCAAAGTGTAGAGGAATGTGAATTAACATAAACCTCGGTGAATATGCAAATGAGGATAATAACATAGACCAAGTTTTTAGTCCGAGTAGGAATAAAAATGGTTTTGTAACTCCTTGGCCATGCTTGGCCTAAATCAAGTACTAGAAAATCCATAACAAATAAAATAGTGATATCCAAGACCATATTGAGAGACATGAGAGTTAGATGTGGAGGAAATAGAAGTGTCTAGTGAATGTTTAAGAGTATTACAAAAGGAAAATGGATAAGGATCTGTCGGGACCTCATAGACAACACCTTGATATAGAAATTTTAGTCATGCATGAAGAGTATACGGAACCACATGCATGTATGGCATAGATCCAAGGACACCCAAGAAGAATGTTATAATTTAGATTTGTAGGCATCACCTGACATGAGGATAAGTAGATTACATGGCTCAACAGTGGTGATAATAAGTGTAGTAAATAGATTGAGGAACTAAAGAGTCTCTAGATAATTTGACTTGATGGAGGAACGCTAGATCGAAAATATTAAGACCAGATCCATTATCTACTAAAGCACATTAACGCCAACATTATTAATAAAAACCTGGATATAGGGGGATCATTATCTAAAATAGTTTGAGAAGGAAGCTCAATAGATGTAAAAGTAATATGTTCTTCATTGAGAGATAAAGTAGTGGTAAACTTATGATAGACATATTCAGAGAAGTATGAGGATGAATATGAATATTATCTAAAAATGATATGATTTTATGCACACAATTAGGATTAGCCTACAAGAAGGGTGAGATAGAGACACTCATGGTGAGATGAGCCTAGGGTATTAAATAAATCCAAAAAGAGTGGATCTAAGAGTGTTCAAATACGGGTCCACTAAATGATTTAACAAAAATAAATATATTATTAAACTATAATTATAGAGTAACTAATGTAAACAATGATATATAATTGCTAAGTATAATATGACATAAGAAAATAAGCAAGTAAATATGAAACCCTAAGTAAGAGGTATAGAAAAAATGACTTAGCTGATTAATGCTTGATCCAGAGTACTATGGACAGGGAAGCTGCTGAATAGAAGTGAACAATGTCATCAATGCTCAAGATAAAATTTGAAATGCAAGAATAAGGTCAAACATGGGAACCCATAGATGGAAAGGGGTGCACAGGCAATGGAGACATTGTTGAGTGCGTGTGGTTGCAAAAATGACCAAAACTTGATCTTTCATGTGTCGTAAAAGTGTCATAAATATTCTTTGTTGATCTCTTGTATTTCACTATTTGATTTCCCAAAGTACTGTAACCTACAAAACATATATCACTCACAAAATCTCACTACCACATCAAATATAGAAAAGAAATATGCATAACAAGGAGTCAAACCGACCTCAGCGGTCACCCCAAGAATGAACTTACAACCGAGCACCGCACTACATCTTAGAATCCATGTATTTTTGGTGAGTGTGTGTAATAATCGTGCCCTAGGATGCCCTTGTGTAAGTTTACGTGATAGTGGGTTGTAGCTAAATGTAATAATGAATTATAATGCGTGGATGGAAAAATGACCTTCCCCTTCCTATATTGTGTATGCACAAAATGCAGTCCCTTTTCCCTTGAATGGATGCTAGATGGATGCCTTGAAGTGTTTTAGGTGCCTTTGGATGCAATATTAGGTGATGATAGTATATGCTTAGTGCTTGGTCCTTGATTTTGAACACATAACTATGTATTTATATAATTCCCTTGTTTAAATTTCATAATTGACAATTGGAAGGCTGGCCCATAAGTGAAAAAGATGCCTAAAAGATAAAAGAGACCCAAAAGAAGTGATTAAGGTGGAAAAGTGTCGGGGGAACCTAAAGGGGAAAAGGGATCCTATGAACTCCTATCCTGGCTGGGCGCTGGTGTCTGGAGCCATAAAAGATAAATAAGTAAAATACCGACTAGGTTGGGGTATGTAAGACCAAATAGAAAGCAAGAAACAAAGACAAGAGGCCAAAGACAATCATCAATTACTAGTTTTCTTGCTTAGGAATCATATGAATGCTAGTATGTGTTTAGGACCTAGAAATGTACCCAAGTGTGTGATTTAGTGTCTATAAATATAAAGGAGTGTTTGTTTTATGAATGTGTATGTAAAGAATTTCCCCAAATGATTTTTGTAAGTACCACCAATGAGCGGTATTTTGATATTTCACACTTCCTCACTTATGGAGAATGTCCAACGCATCTTGACTTTAAGAAAAGGATAAATTTGAAGCTAAATTCATTCAGGTATGTCATTTGGGATCACGTGTTATATAAGAGAGGATTAGATGGATGCTTCTTAAGGTGTGTGGAAAAATAGCAATAAGAAAATTTGCTAAAATCTTATCATGATCAGGCTTGTGGTGGACATTTCTCCGCCATGGTGACTGCTCACAAGATCCTTCATGGTAGGTATTATTGGCCTACCTTGTTTACAGATGCTCAATAATGGGTTTCCAAGTGTGAACCTTATCAATAATTTTTTGGAAGACCACAACTTGCTCTACTTCCCCTTCGGCTAGTATTTATTGAGGAACCTTTCCAATAACAGGCCTAGATTTTAGTGGAGTCATCAAACCTCATTCAAGTGTAGAGCATACATATGTGCTCACAAAACCGACTACTTCACCAAATGGGTGGAAGAAATTTCAGTCAAACAGACAATTCCGAAACAATATGTAACTTCATCAAAGAAAACATTATCATCCATTTTGGAATTAATAAGGATATTGTAGTTTATAATACTTAATAATTTTCATCTATGGAGTTAACTCGAGCTCTGTTATGGCTATGGAATCTCATTTTCGTATGCATTAAAATACTACCCAAAAGGGAATGGTGGGATGAATCAAGTAACAAGAATATTGTGACCATTATCCGAAAGCTAGTTGATCAAAATCAACAAACGGCATAAAAAGCTCCATGATGCATTGTGGGACGACATCATTACCCTGAATAAGGAACTTGAAATTTCACCATTCTAGTTGCTTTATGAAATCAATGCCAAGATTCCAGTCACTTTTGAATTTACAACCCTTTAATTAATAAGAACTATTAAATATGGAAAATTTCATGATTCTCTTAACAAGAGAATCTTATATCTTGAAAAGATGAGTGAAGATAGATTCAAGGTGGTTGATCGAATAAAGGAACGTCAATTGAAATTGAAAAAAATTGATAAGAAAGAAAAGGAAAATATTTAAAAATTAGTGATCTTTTCTTAATGTGGGAGAAAAGGACAGAGCTAAAAGGAAGTCATGGAAAGTTTGATTCCTTGTGGTTAGGACCATTCCATATTCTAGAAGCCTGAGGAGAAAACAATTTCTACCTATCATATCTGGATGTCACATATTTTGAATTTCCTCGTAACGGGAAATACTTGAAGTTCTATAAACATTAAAATTGGGTAGTCCGTGTATGTATCATAGGTGAATTCAGGATGTGTATTTCCCTTTCCCATTGTGTGCGTTTTCCTTTACGTGTGTGGTGTGTTTCCCTTTTTTTTGTGTGTGTTCATTCATTCATTCTTATTTGTGCTTATGTTGAGACTCTATATAGCCCAATGGATAAGGCACTGGTCCACACTATATATTAAGATTATGGAGTTCATGCTTATTTTTTCCTCAATTCATTTGATCTAGAATAAGTCCTCAAGTTTAAGCCATTTGTTTTCATGTGCATTTGCAAGGTCAAAATTCAAGTTGAAAACATGACAACTCTACCCTAGTGTCAAAATCCTCATTTGAAACCCCTCCTCAACACCTCTCCGGATCACTTTATCCATGTGTCGAACCTATTCCAATATTACAAGTACTCATATGTGTACTAATAAACTTACCCAAGTGTTTGAAACATGGTAATAATTTCATGAGGTTCTTTTAGTGCAATGCTTCTCCGGTAGATTCTTTAGTAGATCTAGAAAGGCTATTAAAATCCTTTTCGAGATAGGTGTGCATCCTCTGGGATATATGTGAAAGATCAAAATCATCTTGGAGTGGTATCAAGGAGAAAATAATAAAATGGAATAGGATTAGAATATTTAGGAAGGTTTCAGAGGGTTAGGAACAAGAACAATGAAAACGAGGTCTTAGAGGGTTGAGGAATTTGTAGTCTTAAATAGTTCCTGAGCTTTGGAAGGTGATTCTGGGAGCTCCGTAAGGAGTTAGAGTTTGAAAAAGATACCATTGGAAAAATAATTTTGATATAAGTGATGGTACTTTCATATTTTTCACAAGACTCGGGAGATTTTTCCACAACTCATTCTATGAAACGCATACTGTTGTTCTAAGGAAAAACAATATTTTAAAGGGGGTAGTAGGAAAAATTGAATCTTGATACCCATATCATTCATCTCGAAGGTTTTTGGATTGATTTCATATAAATAAGTGCTGAAAAATTCCTCCCTGAAGCTACGAAAGCTGTCTTCAAGGTTCTTCTCAAGGTAAGCTTTCAAGACAACCATTTTCACAAGAGGACACATGCCAACCCGGGATTGAGGCACATTTTACTATCCCTTATGTACCTTTCCCTTGGTGATATATGGGGAATTTTTTTCCAAAGTATTTTCTAGTATTTTTGCAAGGGGAAAAATACATTGGAAGGCAGGACACAGTGTCAAAAACTTTCAAAGCCATACCTTCCAAAACCACCCCCGGACCAGTCCATCCCCAACATTGGCCTTACCAAGTCAATCCAAGGTCTCTCTTTTGGATGTCAAATCATTCCCCTAGGTTATTTAGGAAAGATTAGTCACTCCCCTAGGTGATTTTAGGAGTTCTTAAAGAATGTCAATTTTGAGCAGTTTTAGGAAGGGCTACCACTTGGCCTTCCCGGGACTAATGCACCCCCTGAAGTAGAATGAAGGAGAAAGAATCAACATGGAGGTGAAATCAAGGTCTAATAATATCAAATAACATATTTTGGTAGATTTAGGGAAGATTTGGAAGTTGAGGAAGGTTCTTAAAAACGGGTTCTCGGGCCTATGTAGTGCGCATATGGCCAAAAACGCTACTAATCTTCGGGAAGTGATTCGAGAGATATGGAAGGAGTTAGGAGATTAAATGGATATCTTCAGAAAGGTAATTCATATCTCTACAATATGGTGGTATCATATTTTTCACAACACTTAGAAACAATATGTTTATATCCCTTTTTTCATGCTCGGTCATAGAGCCAGAATAAAAATCCAATTTTTTAGGTATCAAATGGAGAAATAAATAGATAATATCCCCACCATTGGATTCATAAGGACGTTTTCAGTCAAATTCATATAAAATTTCACCTTGAAACTCATCTGGGAGCTCAAGATATCATCGTCACAAGTTGGCTCAAGGTAAGCTCTCGTAGTTAGCCAAATTTTAAAGTGGACAAGTGTTAGGTCTAGGAGCTTGGCACTTTTTGATTTCCTTTTCATCCCTTTAGAAAAGGGATATAGGGGATGGTAAAATGTGGCCAACCCTTTTTATCACCTAGATCATTCATAGGACCCTCTGCATCATTAGTTTAGTCCCCAAGAGCTTGCAGAGCCAATCCTTAAAGTGCATGGATGAGCTGCCAAGTGTAGCAACCTCACGCGATGTGAAAATTGATCTCCCTTTCATCCCTTTAGATAAAGGGAAATATGGGAAAGTAAAATGTGCCTATCCGCAGCTATGCCTCCCGGTACTCCATACACCCAAAATTCAGCCCCCAGGTGCTTCTCTCAAGCTCCCTAGCTCTAATGCTCAGCAGATCGGATCTTGCCAAGTGTCACGATTAGGTGTGATGTGCAAATTGATGTCCCTTTCATCCCTTTAGCCAAAGGGAAATCTAGGAACACAAAAATGTTCCCGATCCATGGAGTTTATTTTTGAATTCTTTAAAGCTAACACAGAGGAAGTATTGTAGGCAAAAATCATCAAAAAGGTCACCTCGGCCCAAAATTGACACTTACTAAAAATAGTAAGTGATCCCATAAGCACCTAAAAAAATATAAAAATGGTCTAGAAGGTGAGGGGAACACAAGGAGAAGAGGGAATTTGAGTTCTCATATTCAATTGAGGTTGAGATTTGCATTTACATATTTACTAAAAATATTAAGTTTTCTCGGAGGCGGATTTCACAAAGGAAACATATCTTGGGAGTAAGAAATTCAAGTTGGAAGCTGTATTTGGAGCTCGAGAGAAGAATTTTCTATCACTTACTACAAAAAGTATGTCACCCTTCCAAGACATAGTAAGTATTGTGTAATTGTTGTCACCAAATCACCGCACTTTGAATGGCTCGAAAATGAATCACGACATTATGTGTGATTGGGACACATGGGATCACCTCTCAAGATGTGGGACTTGGGATTGAGGTGAACCTCTAGAGAAGTCCGGATTCCTCTTCCTAAACTAAACACAATAGTTCTTCTAATGCAAGAAATATGGCTAACTAGACCTATGATAACATTTCATGGGATTAGGGAAAGAGATCTACAAGGAAATAAAACCTAAACTAGAAATGGTGATGCACAAAGAAAGGGATGTTTAACCTCTGGAAGGGTTAATATGGGTAGGATGCTTGCATCGTCGGCCACCTTCACCTATTACAACTTTGAAAGGGTACAAAATACCACAGACTAGAAGCATGTATTCCTTTGTTAAAATCGATCAAAAAATAAGTTACCAATCTCCCAGTGAAAAGGATGAAATTGAAAAGGGTGAACAAGCACCACAACTCAACTGCATGCAATATTTCACCACTTGATAAGCACAGAATTCCACGAACCTACAATGGAAACTAGAACTTGCACTATGCACCTGAAAACAAGAGAGAGGCAAATAGAAGCAAGAAAATCATGAAAGGACATTCATATGATCACAAAGCATAATTCTCATTACTTCAAGCACTTACACAGTGCATCATTACATCAAGTGAAAAGGGCATAGGCTGCCATTACAATTCGAGAAGAAAGGCTTGAACACCTACAAATCACATCATCACAAAACTTGTGAAGAGAGGGGAATCTTGGAAAGTGTCTAACTTTTCCAACTTGTGTGACCTATTGGAATCCACTTGTTGGAACCCTTTTGAATGGGCTTCTAACTTACATTTATAGAAAAATTTGAGTGGTTGAGAGAAAGAGGGAGAAGTCCTAGAATCTAGGCTAGAATGTAGGAAACAATTCATCATTATTGTTGGCCATGTTTTCTCATTTATTACATCTCCACCTTTCGAGGCACCACCCAAGGAATGAGGAAAACCTAAAATTTTGGAATGAAAAACCTCCAAAAATTCACCTTCGATGGCTCCATGGCATAACTTTTGTTCTCTCAATTCCATTGATTCGTAATTTTGTAAACAACCGCGGCAACCTAGGGGAGGAAGTTATGGCTTCCTGAGTGAAACTTGTTTGTTGGGAATTTTGGGGCACTGTCCTAATTAACATGATTGATAATAGCCCAACAATTTTGAATTTATCCATTCATGTGAATTCCTCTCCAAATGATTAAAATTAAAATTTCAATAAATCTCCCGAAGCACCTTGAACTAAGTTGGTATTTTAAATTTCCATGCATTACATGGTTGGGATCCTTCCCACATTGGTCAGCTCTCGAGTTTAACTCGGGGATTATTCACTTAAAATTCCCCACCTTTGTTACACGGTCAGGATACTGAATGTACATCTCCCACTTCAAACTCCCACCAAGCACATTTCTCTCCATGCTTTCATCACATTACAATTTATACCTCCACATTAGTCGCTATGTGTTTAACTTAATTTTTACTTCAAATGGTCGAGGCCTTAAAACTTGGTGGGTTTTCAATTATTGAATGAGCCATGTGTCAACACTTCCAATTATCTCTTCACCCTCTGAACTTTAAATGATGATCCATTCATTTGCATTTATTCCACGCAGTGACCCTTGACCTGGTGGCTCGGCTTGATATTTGGAAACCACCCTCCGCATTGACCTGACTCACTTCAGAGTTCGGAGTGAAATCCTCCCGACGTGCCAAACTGTAAAACACTTCCAAACCCCAAAACTTGAAACTCCAAATTTTAGAGTTTCATATTTTCAAGCTTCGGAAATATCCGACTTGTTCAACATTTCTACCTACAAAATTTTTGAAATTCCAAAACAGAATTTTCCAAAACAAATCTCTGAAAGCAAACTCCGAAACGGAATGGTTTGCAGAGGCTTAAAAGAAAATGGCTCACCACTCCAAGTATGATCACGAGCTTGCCTTTGTCTTCAGTGAGTGCACGTACTTAGCCTTGATCAAGATCCTATTATAGTATCACCTAGATTTAATCCACTACACCCCGTAAACACTCCTTTGGTCTTTAGATTTACTCAGCTTGGTAAGCCCAAGTTCTCTCTGTTATTACCTTTAACTTGGCATACTTATCTAAAGGACCATGTTTGATTCTATGCCAAGCTTTACCCTATGCAAGAAACTCAAACACTACGTCTCCATTAGCCAAAATATGCACAAATATCAACTCGGCCTATCCATGCAATGTTTTACCGAGCCTCGAAATGACTTCATGGCGATATCCCACCTCCTCGGCTGCTTCTACAACATGATCTCCTTCTAGTATCAACTTATTCACGACTCACTTTGAATACCTTACGCATACCATGATCTTGAACTCACCTCCGTAGTAGATATCCGCTTGCTTGTCAACTCTTCACTTTTGAATAGCTCACCAAACCCTTCATTATCTTTGTGACTATGAGTTTTTGGGCTATACAAAAAGCTCATATCGGTCTAATCAATCCATTGTAGATTTTCATTATGCAAAAGCATTGCACTATCAAACTCAAACGAGATTTTTCCCATGCTCCTACATCGAGCCATTCCCTAACTATTTCGAGAATGATCCTGCAAGTAAACACATCCATTTAGCTTGTCCATAAGCTAAGATCAATTCCATGGCTCAACCATGTCCGATTCCTTCAACTCGGAATGAACCGTCCTCACACAACACCTAGCTCACTATCATTAAGCTCACTGCCTTCTGCTTACTTGACAAATTTGTGGGCTCCAAACATTGAAATTTTCCTTGGGCTCATTCATCATGTGGCGGTATTCTCGGCCGAGCACCTTAAATTTTTACCCTAGGCCACTAACCACCGAGCTCACCCGAAGCCCGAAACTCTTCCACCATCCAAATGCCTTACAAGTTGGTCCCGAAGTTCATCGCATATTATTCTCCATGTTTACTAGCTCTCTCCATGAGCTATTCTTATATCATGTCATTCACACAAGCCAAGTATATATGAAATTTGTTAAAACAAATGGAGGCACTGTGTAGATTTATGGGGAAGTATACCAGGATTAATGAATTTTCGTTAAATATTGGTCCTTATCCAATTTCGGTGGCTCAATTCAATCTCAACTATGCTTTGAGGAGATTTGCATAAAATATTAAGGTTTCCCGTCAATCGATTCATTGGATCTACCTTCCATCAACATGGTGAGCTAAGATCCGAACTCACTCGGCCCTCGATTTAAGTTATCAAGCCATTGTCCATGATAGATTCTTCAATCTCGAACTCGTTTAGAAGTACCCCGATCTTTGCCCTCCTGAGATCACGAAATCAAAATGTCCATACACCTCCCGTTTCCTGCTAATCATGAGATAAGAACATCAAACCAACCTTTTCACCCACCTAGTTATTCATTGTCTCCAGCGACAAGTTTCTCCATTCATTTCTGACGAGATCATATTAAGCACATCGAATGACTCATTCTCCTCTCTTTCTTCATTTCCCACTTACTCACCTAAGTTTTGTCAAGATACTACTCATCAAGATGACTCGTGTAATAAAAATAACTCGAGCCTTAAACGAATTGAACGACTACGAGGAAAATCATTTTAATGTCGAATTCGATCCTTAGCTTAGCTAATATTGAACTTCTTCCTTTTACCCCATGTTTGATTGATGTGGTTAAGCACCTTGAGCCTAAGCCGAGATCTTGATGCAACTACTCACGAATTAAAAACTTGGCCTTTGTCGAGCCCAAATGCGAGTTGAGTCGGACCCAGTGAGCTCCTCTCAATACACAACTGCGTCGAGCTATTTTTACATAGTGATAATTTTCCTTTATTCTATTTATTTTTAAACCCTGATTTTAATAATCTAGGGCTTCTCCTCAAACAAGAGGATAGAAAATATATAAAAAGGCATAATAAACATGATGTATTAATTCGATCTTTTTAGCATGTGGGCCATGGAGTTGATTTTCCCATTCAGAGATCAATTCAAACCTCCAAGACATGGAAAATAAAGAGCAATCTAGGAAGATCTGAAACCTTCCGGAACGACATACAAGACTTTCAAATCTTGAAATTACACTGATAACCCCAAAATCCTTATGGAATAATTTTTGATCTCGAGGTATTATCCTATTGTCAAAAAAATTTTCTCGGGGGAAAAATTGACAACATTTTTGGTGACCTCTCGGGGATGCTTTCCTACTAAGCATTAGGCCAATAGCCTTGTCTATCCATTGGGCATGGAGTCACTATTTGTCAATCTAAAA
Organism: Taxus wallichiana var. yunnanensis; assembly: GCA_018340775.1. Taxonomy (NCBI): domain Eukaryota; kingdom Viridiplantae; phylum Streptophyta; class Pinopsida; order Cupressales; family Taxaceae; genus Taxus; species Taxus wallichiana. The sequence goes on from CM031239.1 coordinate 195,034,025, forward strand.
CCAATCTGATCTTAAAACCCCTTGAGCATCACTAGTCTTGGACCTCCCTCGAATACGAAGCATAATGTATACCGAAACTAATGAACACTTGGAACGTATGGAACATTACGGAATTTTGGAAGAGGCAGATCATGAATCTCAATGGAAACTTTTGAACTTTCCTTCTCCTTGACACCTTCCAATGATGCAACAGTGTGTAGAACAACACAAGAGTGACAACGGAAAATGAAAACACACAAAAACTGAAAACCATACATACCCCAAGTGGATCATGCAAGGTGTGCATTGCACTTATTCTACGAAAACAAACCTATACTACCCTACACTAACCAGAAAGCACAGGTGAGATAAACAAACCCTACAACTGGTTGTGCAAAATATATTCCTTTCCTCATAATGGATTGCCATGCAAATGATGTGACAATGGACATGGCTAAGAATGAGAGTGAAAAATTGAAATAGGCCCAATCCTCCACTTGGTTCACTAAGAAATCAACTGGAAAGAGAAAGAATTCCTCTTTTAGTTGCTCTGCATTTGTCTTGTAGAAGCATTGCAACTGATCCTCATAATTTTGAAACTCATCCTCACATTCTGAAGTGAATGTGATTGGTTCTAGATTCTCTTCTAGCTTCAATGAAGCTAGGTACCTGATAGGACATGGTCTAAACCATTGAATATTCCTGCTTGTTTGTACTTCAATTTTAACAAGAAAGTCTTGCTGAAGACATTCTAAAAAGATGGTTATCCATGACCTGATTTCCCTCTTGTTTCCCATTTACAAACAATTGATCTTCCTCTTGTGTGAATGGTATGAAAGGGATATCTTCTTCATTCCTTTTTCCTTCTTAAAAAAAAATGGGTTCCTCCGTGACATGAAACCAATTTGGACAACTTACAATCTCAAATGAAGCTACTGGAAAGTCACTGCAAGTGTTTGAAGCATATTGATCATATAGGAGTTCCACTTTCATCTGAAGGAAAATTTGTTCAACATCTCTAACCTCTTCATCCCACATGAAACCTGCAAGATCAAATCCTTTCACCTATTGTTTTTCGGGAAAATTAAGGGAAGTAAGACCTCCTTGGTTTCCTTCCACCATTACTTGTTCATCAAACAAGTCGACTTCACAATTGAAAGTAAGAAACTCTCAATAATATCATCTTCTCCCAAAACCTTCAAAGTTGACTTATTTTCTCCCACCTACTACTCTCTTTCTTCATTCAATGAATTGTTAGAGAGCCAAGTCTTCCAATTCAAGGGAATAACTTGAAAACTACATGTGTTCCAGAAATGGGTATTTCTATATGCTCTTCTACATCCAAATAATCCTATGAATCTGATAGAAAATCTACTTCTTTGTTCTCCGAAGGTGCAAAGGGTTCAACCTCCCTTAGGATTCTTCCTAAATTAGCAGTTGATTCCTCATGACCTTCCTTATCTTCAAACATAAGATTTGCGAGATAAAATTCATTTATGAAAACATAGTTTTGAAAATACAAAGAAGGGGAAGAATCTAAAACTTCCTGTATGGTACAATCTATACTTAAAAATTCTGAGTCCATCATAGAAAGAATCCCGCTATGATTAGTTGTTGCATTCAATGATGATATTGGAAATTTGCTACAATGCTCCATAAATGCAGCAAGTTCTTGACATGCCTGACAAGTAGGATCATTGCATTCATAAAAATCACCTTGTACACTTGAGATTCTTTCTTCTTCTTATGCACATTCTCTTCTCCAACAGACTCTGCCACCTTTGGCGATTCAAACTCATCTGATGGAATTGAACCAATATGAATAATACATTCTAAATAAGTAGATTGTTGGTCTTCCTCATTCAAATCTAGATTTGTTTCTGGTACAAAACTAGTTTGTCCACTTGCTCTGGAATTTCAACTTCTACAGAAGGTTTAGTTAGGAATGAAATTTGCTTGATGTTAATTTTTGCAGCCCAATTATCTAGATTATTTGCATGCTCTCCTTTTCTATCCTCTTCAACCATATACTCCTCTCTTTTTCTCATTTCTTGACAATGCTCCTCCCAAAATGGATTTGGGACTACAAGAGGAGGGGTGGGTTGGGATTTAACTGATTCCCTCACTGTTTGAGGAAGAGAAAAAATTCTACTTCTTTTCCTGATGGTTCTTGTAGAAAAGAGGTAATTTTAGAAGGAAGAGGAATGGAAGATTCATGATGGAAAGGAGGAATATGGGGTGAAGGAAAGGAAATATTAATAGGTGCAGATGGTGAAAATCTTGGAATTTGAGGTTTAGACTGAAATGACATTGAGTGAGAAATATAAAGAGAACCCTAAGGTGGTGATAGTACAAAATCAACCCATCGATAAGATTACATTATATCGAATTCATAGGCCTCTATTTCTTCGATCCAACCCTCAATTTGAGGCAAAATTTCAGTCATAAAATCAATCTTTTCCTACAAGTTGTAAAAACTTGGCATAGGGCCAACCCATGGACAAGATGTCTTGAAACCATTCTTAAATGCTCTCATTTGAGTTGTGGCTCTGGATTGTACCATACCTGCCTCCAATTTCTGTATTTTAAGATGCAACCTTACATCTTCATCTATAAGATAGCCTCCATCATATGCATGTTCCTACCCTTGAAAATCTACATAGTTAGGTGAAAACCAAAATGATCATGAATTTTCTCAGAGGGATATGCATATTGTTGATTCTTATCATAAAATGGAGATGGAGGTGGATTAAAATAGCTTGAAGATGGAAAGAACTACTGCTGCTGCAAGTAGGAATCCCACTATGTGGAAATGAAGCCATGATTGCACAGCTTCATGGATGGGACAAAATGGAAATATATGGAAGAAAACTAGATGGAAAATGGGTAAAAATGAAGGTCTGCAACATAGATATTAGGGTACTTAGACCAATGGAGTTGCCAGTTGTGATTGGGTATACCTCCTAAGGCTGAAATTTCACCAAGAGCGCAACAAATTAATGAATTGAAGTGAAAAAATACGCACACCTATGAAAGATGTGCCTCTTGTCCCACCAAGTGCATTACCAAAAATGTTGTCACAAATCTTTGCACCCCCCAAATGGCCTAAAAATGAATCATGACATTCGGTGTGATTGGGACACATGGGATCACCTCTCAAGATGTGGGACTTGGGCTTGAGGTGAACCTCCAGAGAAGGCCAACTTCCTCTTCCTAAACTAAACACAACACTACTTCTAATGCAAGAAAGATGGCTAACTAGTCCTATGCTAACATTTCATGGGATTAGGGAAAAGATCTGTAAGGAAATAAAACCTAAAATAGAAGTGGTGATGCACCAAGAAAAGGGATGTTTAACCTCTAGAAGGGTTAATGTGGGTAGGATGCTTGCATCGTTGGCCACCTTCACCTATTGCAACTTGGAAAGGGTACAAAATACCACAGACTGGAAGCATGCGTTCCTTTGTTAAACTTGATCAGACAATAAGCTACCAATCTCCCAGTGAAAAAGGATGAACTTGAAAAGGGTGAACAAGCACCACAACTCAACTGCATGCAATATTTCACCACTTGATAAGCACAAAATTCCACGAACCTGCAATGGAAACTAGAACTTGCACTATGCACCTGAAAACATGAGAGAGGCAAATAGAAGCAGGAAAATCATGGAAGGACATTCATATGATCACAAAGCATAATTCTCATTACTTCAAGAACTTACACAGTGCATCATTACATTAAGTGAAAAGGGCATAAGCTTCATTACAATTCGAGAAGAAAGGCTTGAAAGCCTACAAATCACAACATCTCAGCTTGTGAAGAGAGGGGAAGCTTGGAAAGTGTCTAACTTCTCCAACTTGTGTGACCTGTTGGAATCCACTTGTTGGAACCATTTTGAATGGGCTTCCAACTTACATTTATAGAAAAATTGAGTGGTAGAGAGAGGAAAGAGGAGAAGTCCTAGAATCTCGGCCAAAATGTAGGAAACAATCCATCATTGTTGTTGGCCATGTTTGCTCATTTATTACATCTCCACATTTTGAGGCACCACCCAAGGAATGAGGAAAAACTATAATTTTGGAATGGAAAACATCCAAAAATTCACCTTCTTATGGCTCCATGGTGTAGCTCTTTTTCTCCTAATTCCATCGACTATAATTTTGTAAAAAACCTGGCAACCGGGGAGGAAGTTATGGCTTCCTGAGCGAAACTTGCTTGTTGGGAATTCCGAGACTGTCCTCATTAACATGATTGATAATAACCCAAAAATTTTGAATTTCTCCATTCATGTGAATCCCTCTCCAAATGATTAAAATTAAAATTTCAATAAAGATCCAGAAAATCACCTTGAACTAAGTTGATATTTTAAATTTCCATGGATTACATGGTTGGGATCCTTCCCACATTGGTCAGCTCCCGAGTTTAACTCGGTAGATTCTGCACTTAAACTTCAACTCCTTTGTTACACAATCGGGATATTGAATGCACATCTCCACTTCAAACTCCCATTGAGTAGATTTCTCTCCATGCTTTCATCGCATTACAATTTATACCTTCACATTAGTCGTTATGTGCTTAACTTACTTTTTACTTCAAATGGTTGAGGAGTTAAAACTTGGCGTGTTTTCAATTATTGAGTGAGCCACGTGTCAACACTTATAATCATCTCTTCACCCTCTGCACTTTAAACAATGAGCCAACACTTATAATCATCTCTTCACCCTCTGCACTTTAAACAATGAGCCATTCATTTGCATTTATTCCGCGCAGTGACCCTTAACCTGGTGGCTCAGCCCATGACTCGGCTTGAGATTCAGAAACCACCCTCCGCGTTGACCTGACTCACTTCTGACCTGAGTTCAGAGTGAAATCCTCCCAACGTGCCAAACTGTAAAAACCCTTCTGAACCCCGAAAACCCAAAACTCCAAATTTCAGAGTTTTGGATTTTCGAGCTTGGAAATATCTGACTCGCTTAACATTTCTGCCAACAAAATTTCTGAAATTCCGAAACAGAATTGTCTGAAACAAATCTCCAAAAGAAAACTCCAAAACGGAATGGTCTGCCCAGGTTTCAAAAATAAAATGGCTCACCACTCCAAGTATGATCATGAGCTCACCTTTGTCTTCCGTGAGTGCACATACTTAGCCTCGATCGAGATCCTACTGTAGTATCACCTAGATTTAATCCACTACACCCTGAAGACACTCCTTTGGTCTTTAATTTTACTCGGCTTGGTAAGCCCAAGTTCTCTCTGTTATTACCTTTAACTTAGCATACTTATGTAAAGGCCCGCGTTTGATTCTATGCCGAGTTTTACCCTATGCGAGCAACTCAAACACTACGTCTCCATTAGCTGAACTATGCACAAATATCAACTCAGCCTATCCATGCAATGTTTTTCCAAGCCTTGAAATGACTTCATGGCGATGTCCCTCCTGCTCGGCTTCTTCTACAACGTGCTCGCCTTCTAGTATAAAATTATTCACGACTCATTGTGAATAACTTATTGCATACCACAATCTTGAACTCACCTCCATAGTAGCTTCCTTTCTAGCTCGTTGTCGACTCTTCACTTCTGAATAGCTCAACAAACCCTTCATTATACCGCGACTTTGAGTTTCCCGGGCTATACAGAAAGTTCATATTGGTCTAATCAATCCATTGTAGATTTTCATTACGCAAAATCATTACACTATCAAACTCAAACCTGAGCTTATTCCCATGCTCCTGCATCGTGTCATTCCCCAACTATTTTTGATAACGAATCCTCGAAGTAAACACATCCATTTAGCGTGTCCATGAGCTAAGCTCAATTCCATGGCTCAACCATGTCTGAGTCCTTCAAATCGGAATGAACCGTCCTCACACAACTCTTAGCTCACTCTCATTGAGTTCACACAGCTTTCTTGCCAATTTTTTTGGCTCCAAACGTTGAAATTTTCCTTGGGCTCATTCATCATGTGGCAGTATTCTCTGGCCGAGCACCTTAAATGTTTACCCCAGGACACTAACCATCAAGCTCACTACCGGAAGCTCGAAAATCTTCCACCATCCAAATGTCTTATGAGTTAGTCCCGAAGCTCATCACATATTATTCTCCATGTTTGCTAGCTCTCTCTATGAGCTATTCTTATATCATGTCATTCACACGAGCCAAGTATATATGAAATTTGTTAAAAAAATGGAGGCACTGTGTAGATTTATGGGGAAGTATACCAGGATTAACGAATTTTCATTAAATATTGGTCCTTATCCAATTTTAGTGGCTCGATTCAAGCTCAACTATGCTTTGAGGAGATTTGCATACAATATCAAGGTTTCCCCATCAACGAGATTCATTGGATCTACCTTCCATTAACATGGTGAGCTACGAGCTGAACTCGCTTGGCCCATGATTTAAGTTATCAAGCAATTGTCCATGATAGATCCTTCAATACTAAACTCGTTTGGAAGTACCCCGGTTCTGCCCTCCTGAGATCACGAAATCAAAACATCCATACACCTCCCCTTGCCTGCTAATCATGAGATAAGAACTCGTCAAACCAACCTTTTCATCCACCTGGTTATTCATTGTCTCCACTGACCAATTTCTCCATTCATTTCCTGATGAGCTCGTATTGAGCACCTCGGCTGACTCAGGGTCCTCTCTTTCTTCATTTCCAACTTACTCTCCTGAGTTCTGTCGAGATACTACTCATCAGGAGGACTCGTGCAATGAAGATAACCGAGCCTTAAATGAATTGATCCTGACTGCGAGGAAACTCATTTTAATGTCGAATTCGATCCTTAGCTTAGCTAATATTGAACTTCTTCCTTTTACCCCGTGTTTTGGTCGACGTGGTTAAGCACTGAGCCTAAGCCGAGCTCTCAATGCAACTCCTCACGAATTCAAAAACTTGGCCTTTGTCGATCCCAAATACGAGCTGAGTCAGACCCGAGTGAGCTCCTCTCAATACACAACTCGGCGAGCTATTTTTACATAGTGTTAATTTTCCTTTATTCTATTTATTTTTAAACCCTGATTTTAATAGTCTGGGGCTTCTCCTCAAACCAGAGGGTAGAAAAGATACAAAAAGGCATAATAAACATGATGTATTAATTCTGATCATTTTAGCATGTGGGCCCACCAGGAGTTGATTTTCCCATTCAGAGATCAATTCAAACCTCCAAGACATGGAAAAGAAAGAGCAATCCAGGAAGATCCAAAACCTTCGAAATGACATACAAGACTTTCAAATCTTGAAATTATACTGATAACCCTGAAATCCTTATGGAAGAATTTTTGGTCTCAGGGTATTATCCTATTGTCAATTTTTTCCTAGGGGAAGGTGGGGGTGGTGGAATTGACAACAATAATCATGAAGTTTAAGTTTTTGAGAATGAAACCAATGCAACATTTCTCCTCCGAGTAAAAGATAGATGACAATGATGTCTCCTATATAGATTTCAATGACCTAAAATCTCACATGATGGACAAAGAAATAGGGAAGATCAATCATCAAGTATTCACAAGTGGGTTGTTCACGGTGGGGGACATCCTATGTCCGTACAAATCACTGAGTTGGTCTTGGCCTGCTCACACCTATGTGAGCTTGAAACATAGAATATTCGAGATGAAAATGGTGTAGACATGACGGTCATTAACCCTAGAACCATGTCACTCACTCTGAAAATTCCAACTACACCCAAAATTGATGTCACCACAAAGGATAAGGTAGTGCATGAGTGGGAAAAAATTGATGCATATGTGCGAGGGACTACATTAGGATCATGGATGAAGATAGGAAGAAAGCCCTCAAGGATGCCAAAAAAACTTTCGAGATGCAAGTTTTGTGAAGGATATTTGGATGCAATCACTCTCACCAAAGAAAGTGATGGGAGAAGCAAGCATGAGAGACTTTCAAGATTGGATGGCACTTTTCATCCTAACAAAGTGAATGAAGGAAAGCAATGAATTGACTAGGGGCAGATAATAAATGAAAACTTGCATCTACAACTACTCCAGTGCCCATGACAAAGAAGTTCCACATGAATTCCTACTTGGTCTATTCATTCACCATCTCGAGGTCATTTAATGGATTGGCTCTCATACAAAACATTCTTGCCAAGGTGTCCACATTTAAGAAACTCCCTTGATTGGTAATGAAAGAAATTCACAAATAATTCACCCGGGTGAATTATGCATTAATGATGTACGTGGTCCAAAATTTGGAGGTTGATTTGGAGGCAAGGATGTTTCCACAAGCAGCGTCCTTTATCAGAAAATATGGATCTTGTTTCATACAATTCTCCACTTTCTCTTACTTGCGTGTTTTCAGCTTCGACTAAGCTCCGCTAAGGTTGCCCAGTACCTTAGTAAAAAATTATACTATTTCCCATCTCTCTCAGGGTGTTCACATGTAAGAATGCAAATGATGTATCACCTCTGGATGCTGCCTTCTCACACTTGACTCTACATTCCTACACTTCCGAACCAATTTTGATATTCGAAATGACCCTAAATCTTTTCATATTCCGGACTTGTTCCATCATCCAAAAATTTAAGACTATTGAGCCAATTGTGTTGATGAATTTGAAGTATGGGAGAAAGATCACATGAGGATGAAATTTGATGAGATGAGGAAATTCTAGTTCTCTTGGTATGAAGATATTTTGTAAGATGATGGAATAGAAATGTATGATCCTAAATATGCGGTGATCAAGGTTTCCCCATTGCCTCAAGTCAATTGGAACACTTGCGAGTTAGGAGACATAAATGAATAAATAGATAAAGTGGTGAGGAGAATGAGGCATTGGTTATAGAGAAAGAGATCCATGTCTATTCAATCACGAGGTACCTCCACAAGTTAGAAACAAGATTCACGATAGTCATCCTCGAAATTTGTGGAAGTTACTTTAAGTTCAAGACACTCTGAAGCAAGTTAAAAATGAAAGGTTATAGAATTGGAGACTTCTTCTCACAAAACGTTACCAAAGAGAGCCTTTATAGAGGAAGACCTAGTTGTAGAAATGCAAGAGGAAAACCCGGTGGCATAGACATAAACGAAGAAGAAGAGCATGTTGTTTAAGAACCAATCTTTGAATCACCGCGAGAGGTCTCACCTCTTGTCAACACTACTACCTCTCCCATTCAAGATGTTCCTCCTCCACTAGAGTAGGAAACAATTGATATACCTCACGTGGATCTCGAGTCTAATGAAATGTTACCATGGATGCAAGAGACAATAACACCTGATACACACACTATTCAACAGTCACAATCACTAATTTATCATTGATTGCCTCATTGGCCAATAGAAGGAGAACGAATCTTACAAACACGGCCTAATGGTTCTATAATGGAGAAAGAGGTAATAAATATATTGAGGTAGCTTTGACCTAAGGTGATCAAACCGGTGGAGTAAATGATGCTAACTGATTATGAAATGAGTATAATTCAACTAGGGTCAACTTCTCATGAAGGGGATTTTCATTTGTACCAGCAATTCTTCTCTCGCTTGGTGGCAAGGAATAAAGAATACAAGAAAAATATTGATCAGCTAAAAGATCAGGTGCGAACCCTTTCATCATATGTACAACACCTGGTAGATCCGAATGCCTCAGCCATTCCTATTGAGGAAGTTACACTCATCAACAACTTCAAACCATAATCTATCAAGAGGACGAATGACCTCATGATACAGGGATGAGATAATAATGAATGGATCGACACAATCTTTGAATAAGTAAATTTAGTACTCCAAGAAGTAGTCAAAATCTTCACCTACATGTGTGCAACTACAAAGAGGACAAATGCATTCAGAGAAGATTTGGAGAAAGAAAGGAATCACTGGGGTCCTTTGTGTCCATTGGTGAATGAAATGAGCAACACTCGCTCTTAGGATTTGATTAGAAAGAAGGTTTTTGGCACCCCTTCTGAAGACTTGTCATGCATATGGGAAAGGGAATTAGAAATCAAGTTTGAAGAAATCATGTGAGCCATTCTGAGATGGATGATAAATATGAACAAACATATAAGTTGCAGGATAGTATTAATCACCAAATTTAAAAGCTTAGAGCTCCTACAATGGGAGAAGACACAAAAATCAATGAGTTGATTATGTCATTCAAATAATATGTTCAAAATAAAGTAGAAAATCTATTATCCTTCAATAAGGATACCCTAGAATTCCTCTCAAATATTCATGTTGCCATTGCACTCATTGCAAAAAATCATTCATCATGGTTCGGAAAGTGTAAAGATATCAAAAATGTTTCTGATCGGTGGATAGAGACTCTAAGATGTGTACATATTCCCCATGCTAACATATCGGAATTTTTAGTGGCTCATTTCAGTAATTAATTTAGAGAAATGAAGATCTTCTCAGCAGCGCGAGATGGAGACCAGTCAGGAAGTGAGATCAAGTCCTGGAGTAGATCATTCTTCTACATAATTCTTCATCTTTCTTCTTCTTCCTTCTCTCACACTCTCTCTTTTCTTCCCTCTAACCATTGTAATTCCACATAAGGGGTTTTAACTTTTGATATGTCTTAAAGTGACTTTAGAAACATGATGTAAAAATTAAGTTTCCTTGTTTTTATAAAAGGGACTTAATATTTGATAGGAATATTAATAGTCTAAAGTCAAACATAGGACATATGAAAGGCCACCAGGAAGATGAAGAGTTTCTCCTCTTCTATAAATTGAAATGAGATCCTCATTTGAGGTACTTCATATGCTTCTAAATATTTTGACTCTGAAATTATTTCTAGTGGTTATATTCTTGTTTCTTCATGAGAGAGTGTTTTCTTACTTGTGAGTGAAAAAGAGTTAGCCACTTTCTCTCTAATTTCCTCATTTCCTCACTATGTACAATTGTGATTTTGTAAGCTAATAAAGGAAGAAAATTTTTGTTCTAAGGCATATGAATGTGTATGTCTTTGTACATATGGTTTCCTCTAGCTAGTAGCCCCAAAATCATGTTGTTTTCTTCTTTAAAAATGCATGTATAAGATTTTATAACTAATGTTTGTAAGCATATGATTTTCTACTTGCAACATTAGTTTCCCTACTTCATATTCTCACTCCCTTTCCTACTCTCTTGAAAAAGTCCTCTCTAGCAAGAAATTGCTAGCTTTTCCACAAGGTCAGTGGAGTGCCCCTGTTGGATCCCCTACCGTAAGGCCACCAAGGAAAAAATCCACCTTTACCCGTACATGCAAATATGGAAGTTGCACCATTTAAGTATAGGGAATTCCACTCCCAGCGTGTTGACAAGATGTCTAAAAATTTTCCCACATGACAAATTTTCTCGACAATATTTTTTGGCACCCACCACGAGGTAGATTTTTCAGCATCTGCAATAAGAAAACAACTGAGAAAAATACAAAAAAAATCTAAAAATTCAAAAAAGAAAATTTCTAGAATTTGAAAATTTACCTAAGCCTCATGTATTCAAACCATGGCTATTTTGATAAATCCACCTGTTGAAAGACCGAAGTTATTGTTATCCCAAATTCACCCCCAAGCAAATTTGGTTAATACAACCCCGCACATAGAGAAAATATGAAGGGAAAACGTTTCAGACCTACGAGCTCGCATTCTAGAACGAGGCAAAGGAAAAATTCAAAGTTTGAACCCGAGTCAAAGCCAAAGTGGGGAGTCGAAGGAAAATATTGGAGCGCACCTCCCCAACCAACAAAAGGGTGCCACATCATCAACAAGAGGAGTAGGAGAAATGTGCAAAATTTGCCCGAGCCAATTTTAATGAAAACGTAAAGGAAATACGCAGAAAGCCATATCTTTTGATATAGAGCTCCATTTTTGAAAATCTTGGTACCAATGGAAAGATCAGATTCTCTTCATCATGGAGTCTTCAATTTCATATTTTGGTAGATATTTGTGGGAGAAAATTACAAAGTGCATTTGGGCACGGGAAAAGACAAAACCAGTTTCCAACTACTAGATTTAATGAAGTATGGGTCATTTTCTTTGGTCTGCAAAGTAGATACATGGAAATATGAGATTTTGCATCGATCCCATCAACAGATGAAGAATTAAAATGTAGAACCAGTTTTCAACCACCAAATTTAATGAAATATGGGTCTTTTCTCCCTCGAGCAGACAAAATGCATTTGGGAATGGAATTTACAGATGGAGCCTTGAATTTTCGACCAAATTTATGAATGTTGTCGGTGGTTGGAGCAGAGAATCAGATTTTCTCATGTTTTTCCCTCTCTTTTACATTTTTCTATATATTGTAATGAGGCACATTTTCAAGAAGTTAGTTAGTTGTTGTTCATTCTTCTTCCCTGCCCCCCTCTTCTTTTCTTCCCCATGGTTGAAAATGGAGTTTAAGCCTCCTCCCTTGGCTTTGTAATGGAATTTTCTTGCCTCTTTCCCACTAACAATGTATTGTGTGAACTTTTGGAGCAATAAAATATGTTTTTGTGATGCATCTGTACATCCTTTTCTTATTTTATTATCTCTCATCACCTCTCATCGTTGCAAGGTATACTGTGCATATTATGATGTTTTGCAGGTCATGGGAGCTGTGTTTAATGGGTTTTGAAGTGGTGTTATGTGTGAAATATACCTCTAGTCTGTGGTGCATCTTATCCATGCTCTCCTCTACTCACCTCTCTCCACTTCAGGCAGCTAAGATGATGATCAACACTTCCCTTTTCTTAGTGCTATCACCTCGTTAGTGTAGGATTTCCCTCTTTATGCACTTTCTCTCTCCCTGTCTCCTTGGAATTGTTAGATTAGGAGTAAATAGTTGCATTTCCTTCCTTAGAAGTATTTTAGCATTAGGATTAGGAAGAAGAAGCTAGCTTTCTCCAGAGGGCCATCTCAAGTCTGTAAGTCCCATAGCTTGAGAGATGGTCCCATGTTATGCAAATCAAAACAAATGAGTCTACCTTCGAAAAGTAGATTTTTAGAACTCATTTATGGGTGCTGTGATTTTCCATTAATAGTTTTGGCACACCTAGTGGGACAGGTCTGAAGCACCTTACCACTTCACTTCATCAGGTTCGATGTGCTCTTGGTGAAGATTTCAGCCTTTGGAGGCACTTTCAAGCACATCTAACGACTCCATCTGGTCAACAACCCATCCTCTGAGTTGCAGACCTTCCCATCCATTTCCACCCATTATTTCTTCCATCTCCTTCATCTTCTTCAATCCCATGAAGTTGTGCAATCATGACTTCTTTCCCACCATGGAATTCTCATTTGCAGTAGGACAACAATGAAGGCAGTACTTATCTGATTTAAAGGAATGTTTTGATGGAGAAGAACCGATTGAGTTTCTATTGTTTTATCCTTCATCAACCTTCTAAGAATATGAACCTGTTGTCATAGAAGTGAAACAACAGAAGAGTTCCACCATTCCTTCCATGCCATCCACCCAAGAAGGTCCACAAGAAGACTCCATTTTTGGAGTTGAATTTTAGAGAAATGGGCACATCCAAAGGATCATACCATGCCCAATCAGGTACTTGGCTTCATTGGAGCCAAGGGAGAAGCCAAAACCAGTCATGCCTACTTCAGGGCATGAGGATGAGCATCAAAGTACCAAGGGTCACCATCAACACTTCCAGAAGTCCGATCGACGTCATCTTGAGGAGGTATTTTCCATTAATGTTGATACCTTGATGATTTGGGTGGAGGACCAGCTTATTGTTAGTTTTTCACTCATCCAACCAGCCATGTTTAGTGCCAAATCAGTTGCATGGCTGCCATTTTTGAGGAAGGGAAGCTATTTCTCCTGCCAGTTGCAGGCTTTGTTTGAGCTCCCTTTGCTCTTGGTTAGAGTAGTGTAGGTAGGTTTTTTTCAGCAGAAGAAGTGCTTTTGCACACTTTGTGCATGTTCTATTTGGAGCATGTATGATTTTCAGTTTGTACATAATTTTTGGTGCTGTTGTATTGCTCTTGCACAATGCATTTAGTTGGCTTTTGGTGAAGTTCAACTTCAAGTTTCAGCAGATTTCCAAGAGGCTCAGAGGTCGAATTTGAGTTTAGATCGGAATATATTTATAAGGCTAGAATCCATGCCTAATGGATACTTTAAGGACACTAGTCTCTTCATCTAGCAGGCAGATGTTCCCGTGAGTCACCAAATTGTTATCCCAAATTCACCCCTTGACAAATTTGGTCAAGAAAACCATGCACATAGAGAAAATATGAAGGGAAAATGTTTCGGACCTACAAGCTCACATTTAGAATGAGGCAAAGGAAAAAGTCAAAGTTTGAACCTAAGTCAAAGCCAAAGCGGGGAGTCGAAGGAAAATATTGGAGCACACCTCCCACCAACAACGGAGGAGCGGGGGAAATGTGCAAAATTTTCCCAAGCCAATTTTAGCAGAAAACATAAAGGAAATATGCAGAAAGCCATATCTTTTGATACAGAGCTCCATTTTTGACAATCTTGGTACCAATGGAAAGATCTGAAGATTCTCTTCATCATGGAGTCTTCAATTTTGTATTTTGGTAGATATTTGTGGGAGAAAATTGCAAAGCACGTTTGGGCACGGGAAAAGACAAAACTAGTTTCCAACTACCAGATTTAATGAAGTATGGGTCATTTTCTTTGGTCTGTGAAGTAGATACATGGAAATATGAGCTTTTGCATCGAGCCCATCAACAGATGAAGAATTAAAATGCAGAACCAGTTTTCAACCACCAAATTTAATGAAATATGGGTCTTTTCTCCCTCGAGCAGACAAAATGCATTTGGGAATGGAATTTGTAGATGGAGCCTTGAATTTTCGACCAAATTTATGAATGTTGTTGGTGGTTGGAGCAGAGAATCAGATTTTCTCATGTTTTTCCCTCTCTTTTCACATTTTGCTATATATTGTAACAGAGGCACATTTTCAAGAAATTAGTTAGTTGTTGTTCGTTCTTCTTCCCTACCCCCTCTTCGTTTCTTCCCCAGGGTTGAAAATGGAGTTTAAGCCTCCTCCCTTGGCTTTGTAATGGAATTTTCTTTCCTCTTGCCCGAAGAACGATGTATTGTGTGAAATTTTGGAGCAATAAAATATGTTTTTGTGATGCATATGTCCATTCTTTACTTATTTTATTGTCTCTCCTTGAATCTCATCGTTACAGGGCATACTGTGCATATTCTGATTTTTGTTGCAGATCTTGGGAGTTGTGTTTAATGGGTTTTGAAGTGGTGTTCTATGTGAAATCTACCTTTGGTTTGTGGTGCATCTTGTCCACCCTCTCCTCTGCTCACCTCTCTCCACTTCGGGTAGCGAGATGATGATGAACACTTCCCTTTTCTTGGTGTTATCACCTCATTAGTGTAGGATTTCCCTCTTTATTCACTTTCTCTCTCCCTGTCTCCTTGGAATTGTTAGATTAGGAGTAGATAGTCACATTTCCTTCCTTAGAAGTAGTTTAACATTAGGATCAGGAAGAAGAAGTTGGCTTTCTCTCGGAGCACCATCTCAAGTCCGCAAGTCCCACAACTTGAGAGATGGTCCCATGTTATGAAAATCACACCAAATGACCCTGCCTTAGAAAAGCAAATCCATAACTCATTTGGGGGTGATGTGATTTCACATTAAAAGTTACTCTTCCACATTCAAGAGGATATTGCTTCATATTTGTGAGAGGCTATTTGGTATAACAAGTATAGTGTCAACCACTACTTCATT
This sequence comes from Taxus wallichiana var. yunnanensis, assembly GCA_018340775.1. NCBI lineage: Eukaryota > Viridiplantae > Streptophyta > Pinopsida > Cupressales > Taxaceae > Taxus > Taxus wallichiana. The sequence continues at coordinate 195,049,651 of CM031239.1, forward strand.
CCCACAAGAGTGCTTGAACTCAAAGAAGAACGTCTTTTAGAATTAGAAATACAAAGACAAGTTTGGGCACCGCATGATGAAGAGTATAGATTTTCAAGTGGTAGATAAAAGGTAAACCCATAAAAAAGATAAGGAGGATGAACCAATCCCATCTTCAAAGAACTTCAAAGAATACAAGAGCTTCTCATAAATCATAGGTTTCCCCTTCGACAAACAACTGGTCACATTGGAAGTCCGAGTGTTATCAATCCATTGGACATCGAGTTTCCATACATCAACAAGAATCTTGAATATTTCATTGACGTAGAGATCGAAGAAGAAGCTAGAGAAAGAGAAGTAAGAGATGAAGCGAAATAAGAGCTCAAATTGAAGAGATTGAAAGAGCTCAAGCCAAAGTAGACACAAAATTAACAGCTAAAGCCACAACCTTAGAAAGGTTAGAAGCTAGAATTAGGAATGGAATGGCGGATCGTGATCATGAAGAACACATGCCAAATGTACCATGGGGTGGAAACATTGGCCCACTTTCCCTTACTCAACCACTCCATGAGCTACCAAAAGGCTCGAGAAAAAAATTCCCAAAATTCGAGGGGATGGTTCTCAACTTCCTCAGGAACTTGTAGTAGCGTTCATCAATGCTTGTGGTGTGTGTCTTTGTCATCACCAATCCGGCACTATGATAATTCTTCACCGGGAACTCCTCATGCTATGATTATTTACTAATGCACATGACCTTTAGTTTGGTGGATGTAATCTGGAAACAAAACAACAACCGAACACAAGAATACCATCGACTATGATAAGATGGAATGATGAAAAATCTGAAATATCAAAGTAAATTATAATATTAACACGAAATTGTTACAATCTCACCCATGAGGTACTTCAAGAATACTATGGGAGAAACTTTACAATTACACCTCTTGATGGCTTCTTCAACACACCTTTAACTCGATGGCTTCCTTTTCACACTTCCTACAATATTTCTCACTACTTATTTCTATGCTAAATGAGGGGGTGGCCTCTTTATTTATAGAAATTCTAGGCTTATCCATCCTATCTCTAAGATAGGATAAGAAATCCTCTCTGACGAATCATATTCCATACCTTAACTCTTATCTGTACATGTAAGCTTATCTCTTAAGATAAGATAAACCTTATCATTTTACATGGGTTCCACATTTTTAGACTTTTTACAAATAAAATACACAAAATATTTATGACCTCACTCCTTGTCCTTATTACCAATATAATATTCTAATTCCTAATCATGTAGACCCTACTTCTCTAATTACCCAAACTTTGACATTTTAACATTACCGGACCACTTACGACAAATATTTACTTTTTACAACATTCCTATTGTACTTTGACTATTACCGTACTCCACATTATTGGCGGCACCGTACTGACGGCACCGTTATCTTCTATCAGATGCTACTACTAATTATACTTAACAACATCCTATTCCTAATACATACATTAATGAAATAGAAATTATGGAGGAAAATTTTAGTGTCGACATCTTCCCCCTTCCTAGCTTCTACTCCATCCTCGGAGTAGACTATTCTGGTGCTTGGAAAATCTTCAACTTGTCGTGGTTGACCCATTTCATAATGGGAGTGCCATCCAATTCCTCCAGTCGGTACGTACCATTTTCATGCATAGCTACTATTTTGTAGGGCCCCATCCATTTTGGAAGAAATTTTCTCTCTTCTTTTTTTTTTGTATCGGAATCATATACTAGAACCAAGTCATTCACATGTACTATTTTGTAGGGCCCCATCCATTTTGGAAGAAATTTTCTCTGTCTTCTTTTTTTTGTATCTGGAATCATATACTAGAACCAAGTCATTCACATGAAATGGAGACCACCGGATCTTTTGATCAAAGTATTCCTTCTCGCTTCATTTTCTTCTTATGGCTTGTATCCTTTGCTATTTCTCTCATTTCCTCCAAAGCAAATGAAGATGTACCAACCTTTCTTTTTTGAATCACTTTCATCCATCCTTTCATTTTTCATAACTCTCACGGTGGGAATATCAAACTTAATAGGAAGAATGGATCAATGCCATAGGCCAATTTGAAATGGGAGTATCCTGTTGCTGAATTTGATGTTGCCCTATATGCCCACAATGCCGCATGAATCCTTTTATCCCATTTATGTACCTACAAGGCTGCATCTTTTGCTAGAATTTGACACAAAGACAAAATTTGTTCATTCCACTGTCCATTTGTGCTTGGCTTGTATGTTGTTGCCTTCTATGCTTAATAGAAAACTTATTGACTAGGGCTTCTACCACCTCATTAATGAAGTGGCTTCCTTGATCATTACAATTTCTAGTGGACAACCAAATCCGGTGACAATGCGTTTATACATGAACCTTGCCACTTCATCCATGGAAGTTGTTTTCAATGGCCTAGCTTTAACCCACTTGGTTAAATAATCTATGGCAACTATAATATACTTATTTTGGCATGATGTAGTTGGAAGTGGACCTACAATGTCTATTCCCCACTTTTCAAAGGGACCAAGGGGAAGAATAGGACATAATGGAGCTGATGAAGTCTTACGGTTACCATGTGTTTGACAAATATCACATGTCTTACAATAATTATAACAATCTTTAAAAAGAGTGGGCCAGTGATAACCTGCATCCAAGATCCTTCTTGTTGTAAGTTTTCCAGAGAAGTGCCCTCCACATGTACCATTGTGGAATTCTTCTAGCAGTTCCTTCCCTTGATCACGTCCAACTGCCCTCTTGTACTGTCCATCAGGTCCTATTCGAAATAATACTCCATGCAGAATAGAATATGGACGACTAACTTGAGTAATCTTTCTCTTAGTCTTTACATTGGCACCATCAGAAACTTGAATTCATTAGATAATTCCAAATATCTATGTATTCACTAGGGATTTTGTCAAGGGAGAACAATGCATCGGGAAAATCATCATCATCACAAGATGATCCTTAACCATCATAGGCTCGAGAGAGTGCATCTGCATTGACATGCTTCTTTCTGGCCTATATGTAATATCAAATTCAAATTCTTGTAGCAAAATTATCCATCTTGCTATCCTCCCCCGATGGGCTAGGCTTATTGACAATATATTTGAGCCCGATGATCTGTTACAACTATAAATTTCTGCCCTAGCAAGTAATTTCTAAACTTCTTTACAAAGAAAATGATAGCAGAGCCTCTTTTTCAGATTCATAAGATAGTTTACCTCAAGATCGCTCATTTGTCTGCGCTCCCAAAATAAATTGGATGTTCATTCCCATTTTCATCCTTTTGGCTCAAAGTACTTCCTAGTGCCGCATCCGAGGCATCAGTGTACACAATGAATGGCTTGCTCCAACTGGATTCTTCAAAACAGTGAAGATGCCGTGGCTTTCTTGATTGTCCAAAAGCTTCATGCGCCTTATTTCTTGGTTCATAAGTAACATCCTTCTTCAAGAACTGGGTTAGTGGCTATGCAATCTTTGAGAAATTCTTGATGAACCTTCTATAGTAACCCACATGGCCTAAAAATGATCTCAACTTACTTCTATTCATAGGAAATGGTAAATCTTTGATTTTTGAAACTTTATCAGGATCAGTACCAATACCATCTCTGGATACAACATGCCCTAACAAAACACCTTTAGAACATCCAAAGACACACTTTGTAGGGTTTAGTGAGGCTTGTGCTTCATCTAACCTTTGAACTGCTGTCTCCATTTGGTGCAGGTGGTCCAACTTTCTCCCATAGATGCAAAAATCATCCAGAAATACTCTGATGAAGGTCCCAATGTAGGGTTCGAACACCCTATTCATCAAACGCTGGAATGTTGTTGGAGCATTACACAACCCAAAAGGCATAACTCTATAAGCAAACGTTCCCCAAGGAGTGGTGAATGTGGTCTTCAACTCGATCTTTTCTCGCTATACGAACTTGATTGTAGCCACTATATCCATCAAAGAAACTATAGCACTCGGCCGCCTACTTCGCCCAAGATCGATCTAAAAATGGAAGAGGGTAATGATCCTTCTTTGTTGCCTTATTAAGCTTCGTAATCAACACAAATGCGTAGCTTCCCATTCTTTTTTATTGAGATCACAATGGGAGAAACCCATTCGAATTTTCACAAAGAAATATGAATCCTGCATCAAGCAACTTATCTATTTCTTCTTTTACAGTCTTGGAAAAATTAGGATTCATTCTATATGGCATTTGCTTTATGGGCTTAGCACCATCTACCAGCTCAATACAATGTTCTACCCAACTTACTTGACGAAATTCCTTGTAATCAAAAGTGAATAGGTGTATGTACCTTGAAAGAGTGGAGGTAGGATTCCTTCTCACTCTCCATCACAAAGATCACCAATCTTTATTTGTTGGAGACGATCATCAACTTCTTCTTCGAGATAATTTTATGGGGTCATGAGTTGGTGTGTGGTGGTAGGATATCCATGACTTGAAACATCCACCTCGCTTTCTTCATCTTCGGTGTCCACTTCATCGGTACTAGAGTAATCGAGAGGATGTCAAATCATCGGTTTATCACTTGAATCCACAAAGTTCTACTTTATGATGTCGAGGGATCACGTTTATCTTCACCCTCTCTCTACCACGTCCAAGTGTCATGAAACCTTCATTCTAGTAGTTTCTTGCATGAACTCTCCTTAGCCATGGTCTTCCTAGCAAAGCATTGGGTACGCAATGTAAGCAGTACCATTTTTCATCACCTAAAAGTCTACCACACATATAACACCCATAATGAGATATTGCCACATTTGAAACTACACCTTCCGGTTTAGTTTTCCCTTATTTAATGACCTTAACATAAGTGTTGAAGGGCGATCAATTTTAAACCCAACATATTCATTACTGGACTCGGTCATTACATTAATCAGTAGCACCTCCATCAACTAAGACATCATGAATTGAAATACCATTACATAATACCTCGGCTTGTGGAGCATAGGGATCCGCCTCGCCTCCAAAACATGGACCTCAACCTCCTTCCTTCTTCGAGAATTGAGTCCACATCGCAACTCCCGCCTCTTCTCGAAGACATAGCCAAGAGTTGACCATATGTAATATTTGCGAGCCTTTTGGACAGATCTTCCAAGATGGAGTATGGTCCTTGCCCCTATGAAATCAGAAAATCCTGCACACCCAACTTTCTTCTCCTATGTTTCTTACTAGTTTCTCCTTTCATCTTCTTAGGATCGGTTCCATATTGATTATCTTTTTCTTTCTTTCTTTTTGTTACAAACACATCTACTTCATTATTTCTACTCTTATCTACTACATCAAGAGAATTCACAGTGCTTTTCCTTTATCATTATCTCTTGTACCGAGATGTAGAAGCTCTATCGGACAATTATACTTATAATGACTCTTTTTATAACAACCATAACAAACAACTTGAGAAATATTTCTTTTGGACCTCTATCTCCTCCCGAGAACTAAATTCCTTTCCTTGAAGAAGATTAATAGTTAATCTGGCCCATCTTCCTAAGCGAGATCTTCATACTCGGTAGATGTACTAGGAGAAATATTTGTGCTCACCAAGAGTGGTTGTGGATTCGGACCAAAGGTCTTTGGTGTAGGCTCTACTTTAACAACAATTTCTTTGGGCTCCTCTTCCATGCTTTCTTCTTACCTTCTTACAATCTCCTTTGCTTGTTCAATGGTAGCTAAAGGCGGTCATACTTTACTCATTTTCGATCTCACGGCTTCATCCCAAGAATGAAGTGCTTACTGAGAGGAGATTATCCACGCCATTCATCAACCCATCTGCTAGTCCTTCCTTCTGGATTTGGGCATCGAGCTTCCTCCTTAGCTCTAGAACACGAGCATGATAATCCCTTATCTTCTCCTTCTCTCCTTGGGATAGCTTTTTGATCTCGATCATGAGATCTGCATATTTCTGTTGTTCACCAAATTCTTCAAGAAAACTTTCAGTTAATAAATCCCATGAATTTTTCACATTATCACCTAGTGTTTCAAACCACCTAAGTGTTGAACCATCCAAAAAGGTAGGAAAAAATTCAGTCCATTGTTCCCTTCTTATAAGGCCATTACAAATACAAGATCGCTTAAACTCTTAAATGAAAGAAGAAGCATCTTCATTAGATTGAGCTGAAAAAATAGGAATCTTTCCCATTTTCAAAAGTAACCACCGTGAAATACCAACCCACAAGTACAATCAACAAGACTTATGTGCACAAATAATTGGAATTACTATAGAAATGACCACGGTAAACTATGGTAAAACTTGACTATCTGCGGTAAAAATTGATTTTACTGTGGTAAACACTATTCACGGTAAAAAGTGAAGTTACTGCGATAAATACTATTCACGGTAAAAAGTGACTTTACTGTGATAAATACTATTCACAGCAAAAATGACTTTATCATGGTAACTACTATTCACGGTAAAAATGACTTTACCATGGTAACTACTATGCACAGTAAAAACAAGGTTACCCTCCAATTGATTTTTGACTAAGTGGGAATATCTCTCCAGAAAATCCACCAACGAGGAATGGTCCCGGCAACGGAACCAAAATGTCATCACCAATCCGGCACTATGATAATTCTTCACGGGAACTCCTCGTGCTATGATTATTTACTAATGCACAGACCTTTAGTTTGGTGGATGTAATCTGGAAACAAAACAACAACCGAACACAAGAATACCATCGACTATGATAAGATGGAATGATGACAAATCTGAAATATCAAAGTAAATTATAATATTAACACGAAATTGTTACAATCTCACCCATGAGGTACTTCAAGAATACTATGGGAGAAACTTTACAATTACACCTCTTGATGGCTTCTTCAACACACCTTTAATCGATGGCTTCCTTTTCACACTTCCTACAATATTTCTCACTACTTCTTTCTATGCTAAATGAGGGGGTGGCCTCTTTATTTATAGAAATTCTAGGCTTATCCATCCTATCTCTAAGATAGGATAAGAAATCCTCTCGATGAATCATATTCCATACCTTAACTCTTATCTCGTACATGTAAGCTTATCTCTTAAGATAAGATAAACCTTATCATTTTACATGGGTTCCACATTTTTAGAATTTTTACAAATAAAATACACAAAATATTTATGACCTCACTCCTTGTCCTTATTACCAATATAATATTCTAATTCCTTATCATGTAGACCCTACTTCTCTAATTACCCAAACTTTGACATTTTAACATTACCGGACCACTTACGACAAATATTTACTTTTACAACATTCCTATTGTACTTTGACTGTTACCGTACTCCACATTATTGGCGGCACCATACTGACGGCACCGTTATCTTCTATCAGACGCTACTACTAATTATACTTAACAACATCCTATTCCTAATACATACATTAATGAAATAGAAATTATGGAGGAAAATTTTAGTGTTAAAAGTGCATTGAGCACAAAGATATGTTAGATTGGATATTTTGGATTCACTTCAAAAAAATATTTCAAATAGCTCTACATGTTTCCCCAAGGTCTATCACTGTTGGGAAGATATAAGAAGCAAATTAAAACATAGGTTCAAATATACGGAAGACTACTGGGATCTGTTGGTCCAGTTGGTACAAATGAAGAAAGATGCTTCCAAATCAATGTGAGACTTCATCACCAAATATAATAGGATAATAAGAAGAATTCCTGAAGATGTCATGCCTCTTGAAAATAATTTGAAAAGATTCTTCATCAGTGCTTTGCCATCGGAAGTTGGTTTCTTCCTTAGAAGATCCCAACCCAGGAATTTGAGGGAAGCATAGGACTTTGCGATTGATATTGAAGATGATCTGATATTTTCTAGAAAAGTGAAAGGTCCTAATGGAAAACAAAAGGGTCAGAGTTTAGGCTCAGTTACCACAGACCCAATGTTCCGAAAATGGCCAATGACTTGGTTGTCATGAAGAAACAACTATCTCAGATAACAATGTTGAGCACTCAAAGGAATCCAAATCCTCCCAATAGAATGATGATCACCCCACCTCCTTATCAGATCGCTCTTGAAGCACTACCAGTTAATTCCGCTTGTGACACCGATGAACCCAAAGAAGAAGCATAGATAGAAGAACCTAAAGAAAAATCATAAATAGAAGAACATGAAGAGGAAGATGTAGGTGATGATGATAACTATCTTGAAGTAAAGGAAATTTATGGTGATACACACAATGGCCTGATTGAGTACGTTGATGGAGATAAAGATAACGATAATGAAGAAGTCCCAATCTTCTCTTATGTGGTTTTCGCTCATGCACAATCCAAAAAGGGAGCCTCATCCTCAACATCTGTGGTGAAAGAAGAGAAAAAGAAGGAAGATCCCCTATAGAAGTTCCACAAAATAAGATTATCAACATAGGATCGCCACCTTCAATGGAATCGAGAAAAATAAAAATAGACCCTTTGGTTAGCAAGAATCACACCACCACACCAAGTAAGTCTTCTTGTCCTTCCCCTAGTTCTAAATTTGCTAAAAATAATTCTTATTCAAATGCTATTCCTTTTCAAAACCATCTAAGGTGCCACCAAAACCCACGTCCTCATCTCCCTTTAAGCCATTTACCACACCCGTGAAAGAAAATCCAACTCCTAAAGTAGTGAAACCTTCACCATGTAAATATTCCATTTTCCTGGAACCTCAACCTTTCCCACCATAACCCCATTTTATTATGTGGAACACGTAAGTAAAACCAAAGTCTAGATCACAGAGCTAGAATATTTACAAATGCACCCTACCCAATTTGATAGGTTTGTTGATGTAGTCCATGGTGGTAGTTCTATAGAATCAAACTCAAATTATAAAGGCCTACTTCCCACACCATCCACACCACCTTCACAAAACATGTTAGCCCTCAGTGCCTCCAAAACCAAAAAAATTTATACCTTTTTACCTATCACTTCTCATTAAAGGATTCCAACTCAATAATTGCATCATAGATTCTGGATTCTCAAATAATGTGATTCCAATCAAAGTTGCAAATTCTCTAGGAATCACCTTAACCGAGCAAGTGGTTCTGTTATTCAATGGAATTTAAATAGGTTCCATTAGTGGGAAGAATAAAGGATGCATAGGTAGCACTAGCTGATTTTCCATAAAATAAGGTGCTTCTAACCATCATCGTGGCAGATATTCCAACATCCTTTGGGATGCTATTGAGTCAAATATTTTGTAGAGATTTGGGTGGAGAAATCAAAATGGATTGGTCATCTGTAACGATCCCAATAAAGGGTGAGATGAATAAATTCACGCCGATGAAGGAAAATGAAATACATGGTATGAAAATCGATTATCCAAGGGTGAACATCCTATTCTAGGACAATGGGCTAGGAAAATACTTCCTCACATCAAAGAAAGATGATAATTTTCCACTTCTTATGGAAGAGGAAGAAGATCAAATCTGGACAATGGAATTCAATGGTAGTCATTCTAGTGCATGTTCGGGAGTAGGTGTGGTGTTGTGCTCTCCTTCCGGTGAATTGTACCCATTTGCCTACAAGCTACAATTTGATAACACAAATAACATGGTGGAGTATGAAGCCCTCCTCTTGGGCATGGGCATAGTAGAAGATATGGGGATCAAGAAGATGAAATGTCAAGGTGACGTGGAGGTAATAGTAAGACAAGTCCGGAAGTAGAACCAAAAAAAGAATCTAAGTCTCAAATTATAGAAAAAGAGTGTGGGACTGCATTGAATATTTTGATGCATTCTCCATTGAATCCATTCCTTGAGAATAGAATGAAAGATCCGAATCTCTTGCAGTGTCAACTTCCCTTATGATACCACACTCATCGTTCGGAAAGGATAAGGTAACTATAGAGATGGTGTTCAGACCTAGTTTTCCGATAATGTAAACCACTGGAAAGTCTTCAATGATGATAACCAGCTCTTCTATTTCTTGGAATAAATATGTAATTTCAATAATCATTTCTTCGAAGGAAGTGATAATCCAAATAGGGAAGTGGTATTTGAAGAGGAGAAAGAAGGAATTGATGAAGAAGGAGTGATCAAACTAAAAGGAAACAAGATCCCTAAAGGCCTAGTCTCTCTAGAAGACCTTTTTGATAAGCATGATAGATTCATTCAAGAGAAGGTGAAGCAATCTTCTCGGTGCCCAACTGATTTTGAGAAAGAAAACATTGGCACCCTAGAGAACCCAAGAATGGTCAACATTGGAAAGTGTTGTTCACCTGAAGAAAAGAAAAGGTTCATATCATTTCTTAAGAAATATTCAAATGTTTTGGCATATTCTTATGATGAGCTTAAATCCTTCCAATCGAAGGAAATGCACCACTCAATTCCCTTGAAGTTGGATGCCAAGTGGTCGGGGGAAAAAGTAGAGGCCATACAACTCAAAGATAATAGACACCATCAAAGAGGAGGTGATGAAAATTATCAATGCAAGGATCATCTTTCCCATCCATCATTCCACATGGGTGGAAAACATTATGCCAGTGATGAAGAAGAATGGAAAAATAATAATATGCATGGATTTACACAATCATGGATCACATTTTATAGGTGGTCACCGGATCTGAAATTCTCTCTTTGCTCAATGAATTCTCAATATACAATCAAATCAAGGTAGTGGAGGAGGATCACACCAAGACAACTTTCACGACACCTTGGGAACTTTTTCATACAACAGAATGCCTTTTGGCCTAATCAATACAAGGGCTACATTTCAAAGGGCGATGGATCTAACATTCAAATATTTGAAGCATTGCATTTTCATATACCTGGATGATCTCACAGTCTTCTCAAAAAGAGGGGATACCATATCCATCATTTGGGAACAGTACTCATGAGGTGTAGAAAGCACGACATATCTTTAAACCCAAAAATTTCATTTTTGGATTTACTGAAGGTAAGTTGATTGGATACATTTTGGACAAGCATGGAGCACACATTGATCCTAAAAGATTGCAATCCATTCAAGTACTATCTTTGTTCACAAGCAAGAAAGGATTTCAATCCTTCTTCGGAAAAGTAAATTTTCTTTGCCGTTTCATCCCGAAGTTCACATAATGGATGAAACACATCACCACTATGATAGAACTACAAGAAATATTCAATTGGAATGATGAGGAAAGGATAAAAATCCATTGCCAAAACTTTAGCTCTTGTATCTCTAGACTTGATAAAGAATTCATCATGTATTGCTTATGCATCATAACATACTCTCTCGGCTATGCTTGTTTAGAAGAATGATGAAGGTATGGAAGAACCTATTTATTTCATCAGCTACCCATTGAAGAAGCATGAAATAAACTACAACCAATTGGAGAAACATGCCTATGTGGTAGTCAAGGTCGTAACAAAATTCACATTTTACATATTTAATTCTCATACAGCAGTTGATGGCCCCCAACAATGTAATCAAGTCCATCTTGACACAACAAGATCCCAAAGCTAAAAGAGGAAATTGGGTTGTAAAGACTCAAGAGTATGAATTGGAGATCTGGCCCTCTAATTTAGTGTGGGGAAACAACCTATGTAGATTGATCACCGAAGATGAGGCTCTCAAGGCTCAACATGGTGAAGATAATTGTTCTTGCTCCAATTGTTTTGAAGATAGTCCACAAGTTCTCTTCATAACTACTACTAATGAGTGGTATGCAGAAATCACCTATTATATAACCTATGGAGAATGTCCCCCTCATATTGACTACAAGCAAAGGAGAACACTCAAGATGAAGGAAATAAAGTTTGTGATCTGGAACCACACGCTCTACAAAAGAGGTCTTGATGGATGCTTGCTGAAGTACGTAGACAAAGAACAAAAAGAAAATTTTCTTAAAGCATATCATGATCAAGCGTGTGGTGGACATTTTTAGCAATGGTATTTGTGCATAAGATTCTCTGTGGAAGATATTATTGGCTTACCCTTTTCGTAGATACTCAATAATGGGTTTCCAAGTGCAAAGCATGTCAACAATTTATTGGGAGACCATAACTTACAACACTACCACTCAGGATAATTTTCATTGAAGAACCATTTCAGCAAAGTGGGGGCTAGAATTCATTGGTGTTATAAAACCTCAAGTGCAGGGCACACCTATGTGCTCGTAGTGACATATTATTTCACATAGTGGGTGGAGGTCATCCCGCATTCAAGAAGGATAACACTTTGTGACAATATACAAATTCATAAAATAGAATATCATCGTACGTTTGAGTCCCACAAAAGATCGTAGTGGACAATGCTACCTATTTTTCTTCAAGGGAGTTGACATAATTTTGCTATGGCTATGGAATTTCCCTATCCCACTCATTAGATTACTACCCACAGGGAAATGGTTAGGATGAATCAAGTAACAAGAACATCATGACCATTTTCCACAAGCTCGTGGATGAAAACCAGAGGAATTGGCACAAGAATTTGTATGATGCATTATGGGCGACAGGATCACTCCAAAGAAAGCAATCAACATGTCACCATTCCAGTTACTATACGGGATGGAAGCATAAATTCCCATCACAGTTGAAATGCCAGCTCTCAAATTGCTCCAGGGAATAGAAGATGAATAGTACAAGGATTCTATTGACAAAAGGATCCTATTTCTTGAGAATATGGAAGAAAATAGACTTTGAGTGGTTGACCGTATTAGAGAGAATCAACTAAAAGTGAAGAAGATCTTCGACAAAAAGGATAAGGCTAGGGAATTCAAATTTGGAGACTTTTTCCTACTATGGGACAAAAGGAGAGAACCAAAAGGGATCCATGGAAATTTTGATTCATTGTGGCTTGGCCCATTCTAGATTCACGAGACTTGCAACGAAAATGTGTTTCTACTCTTATATATGGATGGGACGTCATTGGAATTTCCTCACGGTGAGAAACACCTACAACAATATTATCAATGAAAGTGGGTTTTCCCTGTCCTTGTACCATAGGTGATTTTTTTAAGGTGTGTTTTCCTTTCTATTGTGTGTGTCTTTCCCTTTCTATGTGTGTTGTGTGGTAATCATTTTTGGTGTGTGTTCTTCCTTGCTATCTCTCTTTTGTAAGTTCTACATGACTCTGCATGGCCCAATAGATAAGGCAATGGTAAATGAATTTTCAACTAAGAATATGGGATTTATTGTGTCATGTCTTCACTACACTTAGTCCATAACACGTCCCTAAGTTAGAGCCAACTTTTGTCCAGTATTTTCAAGGGGAAAAATACATCCGAAGGCGGGACAACAATACCATTGTCGAAACTTTCAAAGCCATACCTTCCAAAAGCACCCCAGGACCAGTCCATCCCCAACATCAGCCTTACCTTTTCAATATAACGACCCTCCAATAGATATCAAATCATTCCCCTAGGTGATTTAGGAAAGAAAATTTAGCCCCTAGGTGATTTTAGGAGTTCTTGAAGAATGTCAATTTTGAGCAGTTTTGGGAAGGGCTACCACTTGGCCTTCCGGGACTAATGCACCCCATGAAGTGGAAAAAGGAGAAAAATTCAACATTGAGGTGCAAAAATGTCTAATAATATCAAGGAAATTATTTTGGAATATTCAAGGAAGATTTGGAAGTTTTGGGGTAGGTTCATTAGAAATGGGTTCTCAAGCTTAGGCAAAGGCATAGGAAAAAAAAGCTACCGAGCTTTGAGAAGTGATTCCAAAAGCTTTAGAAGGAGTTAGGAGATAAAAAATACATCATCAAAAATTTAATTTAGATCTATACAAGATTGTGGAATCATATTTTCACAACACCTAGGCGTGTAATATGTTTATATCCAGTTTTTCTCATGCTCATTCATGAAGCGAGAAAATATATTTTTATTTTTCAAGGCTCAAATAGAGGAATAAAGAGATAATACCAAAACAATTGGATACATAAAGAAATTTTCAGTCAAATTCATATAAAATTTCACCTTGAAACTCATTTGGGAGCTCAAGATATCATCGTCACAAGTTGGCTTAAGGTAAGCTCTTGTACTTAGCCAAATTTTGAAGTGGACACGTGTCAGCTCCAAGAGCCTAGTGCATTTTGATGTCCTTTTCATACCTTTATATAAGGCACATAGGGGAAAGTAAAATGTTCCCAGCCATTTTTATCCCCTTGATCACTCATAGGACTATTTGCATCGCTAGTTTAGCCCTTAGGAGCTTGTCGAAGCCTATCCTCACCTGCGGGATGACGCCAAGTGTCGCAACCTAACGCGATGTGAAAATTGATGTCCCTTTCATCCCTTTAGCTAAATAGAAATAGGGGACAGTAAAATGTGCCTAATTCCATCTACATCTCATGTCCTCCATAAACTTGAAATTTAGCCCCAAGTGCTTCTCTCAAGCTCCTAGCTCTAATGCCCATCACAAATATTCCAAGTGTTACGATTAGGCACGATGTGAAAATTGATGTACCTTTCATCCCTTTATCTAAAGGGACATCGGGAAACAAAAATTTCCCCACCCTTTGTGTTTTCTTTTTGAATGCTTTAAATTTAACACTTAGTCATTTTTTGCATTGCTTCATCTCGCCAAAGCTGCACACCATGTCGGAACTCTATCTAATTTTCTCTAGACATCTAAACCACCATTGATGCACCCAAACAGATCCACCAAGTCCTTATCTCATTCAATAAAAAATATTTCAGAGGAAATATAGATCAAGATTCGAAGAATGAAGGAAGAAACAAATAACTTCATCTGAAAACCCTCGTAGCTAGGAGATGAAGAAATCAATGTATCTTGCAAACCAGGGCATGAATCGAAGAACCATTTTTGTTGTCTTCATCATTTTCAAAGGCCATAAAAACCTCACTAATGGATCTCTCATACGCAGTGAGGATTATTTTCAAGTGAAGAAACTCTCCATTCCGTGTAAATAAGATAAAAAGAAAATTTCCGCCAAATTGGTGATCGGTTCAAAAAGAAAATTCACTTTGGTGAAATAAGAAAGAAAAACCCACATTAAAAATATAATTTTCATCATGATCCAAGTTAGAGAAAGAGACCTGAAATTTTCAAGCTCTAGTAATGGTTTTTGTTGTGTCTATGTTGCTGGGTGAAAAATTTAAAGTTTTAAAATCTCATAAACCAATGATTGGGTAAGCCTGAAATTTCAAAGGGGTGATATTGGAAAAAAACCCATATCAAAAACTTTGTTTCACCATGATTAGATCACCAGAAGCATACTTACTAAAAATAGCAAGCCTTTCTACATGGGAGACTGCTATTTCGGGTAAGTCACCATCTGAAGAAGCTACAAAGGAGGTGGTGAACACAGAGGAAGTATCACAGGTGAAAATCATCGAAAAGGTCATCTCGGCCTGAAATTATCTCCTACTAAAAATAGTAAATGGTCCCATAAGCACCTGCTAAAAATAACAAACTAGTCCAGAAGGTGAGGGGAACACAAGGAGAAGAAGGAATTTGAGTTGTCATATCCAATTGAGGTTCGAAAGAGCTGAATTTTCATACTTACTAAAAATAGTAAGTTGTCTCATAGGCACTTACTAAAAATAGTAAGTTGTATAAGAGGGCAGATTTCACAAAGGAAACATACTAGGAGTGAGAAATTCAAGTTGGATCTCGAGAAGTATTTTCTATCACTTACTAAAAATAGTAATTCACCCTTTCCAAGACATAGTAAGTGTTGTGTAATCATGAAGTTCAAGTTTTTGGGAACAAAACTAACACAATATTTATCCTCTGAGTACAAGATAGATGATAATGATGTCTCCTATATATATTTCAATGATCTAAAATATCTTATGATAGCCAAGGAAAGAGGGAATATCGAAGATCAAGTATTCACAAGTGGGTTATTCGCAAATTGCAAGGATACCCCGTGTCCGTACAAAGCATTGAGCTGGTTTTGGCCTGCTCACACCACTATAAGCCTTAAATAGAGAGTATTTGAGGTGATAATGGTGTGGCGATGTCGATCATTAACCCCAAAAACACATCACTCGTTCTACAAATTCCAACATCACCCAACATGGTCATCATCACAAAGGAGAAGGTCATGCACGAGTGGGAAAAAATGGATGCATACGTGCAAGGGATTGCATTAGGATCATGGATGAAGATAGGAAGAAATACTTTAAGGATTCCAAAAAAACTTTCGAGATGCGAGTTTCATGAAGGCTATTCAGATGCAATCACTCTCCTTAGTAGAGTGATGGGAGAAGCAAACATGAGGGACTTTCAAGATTAGATGGCCCTTTTTATCCTAACAATGACTGAAGGAAAGAAATGAATTTATTAGGGGAAGATAATCCGTGACAACTTACATCTCAAGCAATGCTCTTGGTGCCCATTATAAAGAAGTTTTTCATGGCTTCTTACTTGGTCTATTTTCTCATCATATCGAGGTCATTCAATGGATTGGTTCTCACACATAACATTATTGCCAAGGTGCTCACATTTGAGAAACTCATGCAATTGGTAATGGAAGAAAGTCACAGACACTTCACCTGCGTGAATGATGCATTCACAATGTATGTGGTCTAAAATTTGGAGGGTGATTTGGAGGCAAGGATGTCACCACAAACAAAGTCCTTAATAAGAAAATATGGTTCCTATTTCATACAATTCTTGAATTTCTCCTACTTGTGAGTTTTTGGCTTCGACCAAGCTCCCCTAAGGTTTCCCAAGTACCTTCTTGAGAAAATCATACTTGTTGGTTGTCAAAATTGCACCTATGTCTCATATCTGGAAGAGATGAGTCATTTGAGTTCACAATGGAATTGTCTCCAAGTTGTGGGACCTTGTGCACTTGAGACGGATCTCTGGAGAAGGCTTGTTCCTCTATCTATTTCTCTCAAGCTCTCGCTACTCCTAGTCTTTGAAAGGGAAAACTAAGCTAATGATGCCAAGGGACCAGGGATAAGAGGATAACATGAAAGGAAACTACACTAAAAGGTGATAGCACCAGAAAAAGAGGGATGAACACTATCTAGTCTGAGCAAAAATGAAAGGAAATGTGTGAAAGAAGGCTAGGCACATGTAACATGACTTAAAACATATTTACCAAATCAGTCTCATGGAACACAATGAATAAGGAAGCATGAGGGACATATAATTGCAAAATGAGGACATAATGTAAAAGAAAAGGCAAGGAGAAGTAATGAAAACACATTATGATAGGAAATAGTCACAAAATGATGCTTCTATTACATCAAAAATGCATGAGATATGTTACAATGTCGAAAGAGGGCGATATCCACATGCAAGAATTAGATCCAGGTCTCGCAACTCAAAATACATAAAATATGAAGTCCTTAGCAAAGATGCATAAGGATTCAAAGTATCCAACATTAAAAATGAGCATAAATCTTATATTTATAGATGAATCCATGGAAGAAGAAGAGAAGGAGGGAAAACCCAAATTCAAAATGTAACCACCAACAAGAAGCATTCCATGCCTACAAATCTACCAAAGAATCTATCAAATGCACTTCCCAGGTTTATTTGGCGTGTTGAAGAAGGAAGGAGGGTGAATCAGATCAAATCGGGTGGTTGGAGCAATTAGATCTACTCATTAATGCTTAGAAAGACATTTTCCCATTTCTTACCTACCAGATCCGCCAAGAATTTAAATTTGAATATTTAGCACTATATCCTATGTCGGTAGCTATCGACAAGTCTAGGTGCACCTGATTAGGGCTCTATAGAAAAATATATGGTTGTTAGAAATTTTTAGAGTCATCGGCAAATGCACATGTGGCGTGCGTGGATTGGTGAAAGGATGGCCAAGCTGTGCAAATGTTTCTATTGTTTCGCTTATGTTTCACTCATTGATTTTTGTGAATAACCGGTGCCCTTTTGGCACGCTTTAACTAGTTATTCAAGGCACACTCAAGCATGTCGAGAATGATGTGGTGATCAATGGCATAGGGGAGGGCACAAAGGATATGTGCGTGGAAGAAAAATACACGAGAAGAAAAAATAAGGAACCGCGCCGGACGTGCGTGGGGAAATGAGGCAAACTAGTGAGCAGAGAATGCATGGTCAAGGTGCAACTATTACAAAGTAATATATGGGGCGCACAAGAGGGCCAAGGACTTGGCTGATTGAAGAAAGTGCAATGCGTGCGTGTAGGGTGAAAAAATGCTTAGGAAGAAGGTGAATGCACACAAGGGGAAGGTGGAACAAAGAGGATAAGGAAAGGAAGGGAAGAAGGGGAAGCATGCAATGGGAAAATGAAACAAAGAGGAAAAGGAAAGGAATGGAAGAAGGGGAAGCATGCAAGGGCACGTGAGGAAAAGAAGGGAAAGTGCTAAGTGAACTTGAGAGCGTGCAACCTTGATATGAAGAGTTCAGAGCCAAAATATGTATACAAGTTGTCCAAATAACTAGGAGAGTTACTTGGATAACAGCTGTTTTGGAAACTTTCAAGGGCATCACTGCTAGATGAAGGGGATAAGTAGCTTGAGGCATCCATTGGGCATGGAGTCTGCTATGTAATCATGAAATTATGATTTTTAACTTTGAAGAATTGTCCCTAAAGTCACTTGAAGGATCATTTCTTGAATCTATTCTTAATTTTGGGAAGCTGCTGAAAATGTCAACATACTTAGAAGCAAAAGAAGAGCGTACACATAAAGCACACGAGAAGAAAGAAATACGTACAAATAAACAATGTGCGTGCAACGCAGTTAGAGGAATTAAAACTACTCTAATATATACAAAATAATGTAGTAGACTTAATGGAATGGTTTGAGATAGATCCCATTTACTGGGATTTGCAGCGCACCTCCATCAAGATGAGTTAACTCAAAAGCGTTAGCCTCTTTGCAGGAATTGATGGTGTATGGGCCACTCTAAAGTGTATCAAACTTTGAATGGAACCCTAGTTTAGCTCTGTCAGCATCCCATTTTAAGACCAAGTCCCTAACTTTAAAATCTTGAAGCCTATCCTTTCTATCAAACCATTTATTTGTTCTTTTCGATGTTGTTCTAGCTTGATCATGAAAAAATTTCTTGATTCTTCAAGATTAACCAGTTCTACCATTCGATTTTCTACGATCTGCGCCTTCAAATTCTAGTTGTTGGGCAAGTGCTAATGAGTTCAACTCCAGCGTCAAAGGAAGGGCGGCCTCCTTGCCATAGACAATTTTGTAAGGAAAAGTTCCTATTGCCCTTTTACTTGTGATTATGTCTTCTAGAGCACGCATAATACCTTTGTATGCCCTTTGTCTTTGGATGATATTCATTGATTAGGTTCTTATTCGTTTATTATGCGGACCATTTCCTTTTGGGTAATAGTTGGAAGAATTTTTTAGATAAATGCTCAAATTTAGAGCCCAATCAATGATTGTGGTTCCAAGGAAGGCTTTTACATTATCGTATACAATGGTTTGAGGAGCGCCAAACCTTTTGACTATACCTTTGAGAAATTCAAGGATGATTGACTCTGTTGATTCCTTGAGCGTGACAACTTTTGTCCATTTGGTGAAGTAATCCATAGTTGTCTACACCCACTTGTGTCTAGGACTTGAAGGTGGATTGATCATGCCTATGAAGTCGAGACCCTATTGTGTAAAAGGTTGATCTTCCTGAATTGGTCAGAGGGGAAGCACTGCCAATCTCTTCTTTCCTGCAAAGAAAGTGCATTCCTTGAATTTTCTGACCCACTTGTGTGCATCCAAAAATAGAGTAGGCAAAAAGATACCTTCCATTATGATATTCATTGCTGTAGTTTTGACAGAGAAGTGTCCACAGAGAATCCATCATGAAATTCTACTAACATTTTTTCAGTCTACACGCTATTGATACATCTTAACAACATGCCATCAAGATTATTCTTGAAGAGAAGTCCATCAATCAAAACATAAGGGATATATTGTAACCTCAGATGTCTTCTATTTGTCTTGTTTAAATCGAGAGGGTATGCACCCTCAGAAAGGAATGTGATCATGTCCTTCATCCAATCGTGCGCGAAAAGATTTGTATTCTACTCAAGTTACGCATGTGGGAGATCCTCACCTAGAAACAATAAAGCCTCGGTCTCATTATGCACATCTTCAGCAATCTACTTGTAGAGCACACTACCTCTTACTAGTTTAGTGTCTCGATAGTCACACCGTATTCCATGATTTTGGTCACCCATCGTGCTCTCTTAACTCTAATTTCTTCTCCCATGATAAAGTCTCTGGCGAGAAGAGTGGGAGACTAACACCTTAATATGATTTTTGGTAAGAATAATTTTAAATTTCTTGAGCGCGTGCATGATGGAAAAGACACTGCTTTCTCTGTGTGATTGTATTTTAATTCATAATCCTTGACATATGGCTAAAGAAATCCATTGGTTGTTCCAACCCTTGTTCATTTTCTTGTGTTAGGACATCAACAACACTCGCGTCGGTGCCTGCCATAATCATAAAGGATGAAATCCTTTGAGAAATCCCGGGTTGATGAGTGTTGGCATGCAAAACATTTATTTCTTGATTCTATTCAATTTGTCTCTTCCTTCCATTTTCCATGTGAAGGTCTGTCCTTCTTGAGCATGAGGTTGATGGGCCGAACCAGTCTGTAAAGTTAGGGATAAAACACCTAACAAAATTGATTTTCAAGAAAAGATTGTAAGGATTTATTATGCAACGGCGGGGGAAGAGCTAGGATGGCTGAAACACTCTCGGGATCAATTACAATGTGATCCTATGAAACCACATGGCCCAATAGCTTTCCATGCACTATAACAAGAATATACTTCATGAGGTTAAGAGATACCCCAATTTTTTTCATCTCTACAAGACTTTTCTAGGTGTGCCATATGATCCTCACTCTGCTTTGAGAATACCGTTATGTCATCAAGATAAACCAAGATGAACTCATTTATGTAACCATTGAAAAAAGTGTCCATGGTGCATTGAAATGTGGTGCCTACATTTGAGAGACCAAAGCATATCTTATGATATGCATATGTTCCCAACTTGGTTGTAAACGCCATTTGAATTGATCCTCTTCCTTGACTAGGATCTGATTGAAACCTAAATACCCATCTAACATTGAGAATATTTGTGCACCGGCCACAGTCTGCAGAATCTGCTCCATTGAAGGCAAAGGATAATTATCCTTTAGAGATGTCGTGTTTAAATCTCTGAAATCAAAACAAAGTCTGATTTCACCATTCTTCTTGCACACTGAAACTAGATTTGCCAACCAAGTAGAGTACTTGATGAGAAAAATAATTTTTTCCTCAATGAGTTTGGATAATTCCTTTCTCATGAGGGGATCTATCTTTGGATCAAGTGGTCGTTACTTCTATTGGACAGGATTGATACCAGATCAAGATCAATGGAGTGTTGAACAACACTTGGATCAAAACCTTTGAGGTCTTTATACTCCCATGAAAAGATATCACGAGTATTTTTGACGGGGAGAGATGAAGGCTTATTTTTCATCGTGCGCACAAGTCTTCTTGAGTAATAACTCTTTCCCACATGCAATAGTGAATATGAATCATTATTATTTTTGGCACACATATACCTTTCTTCACCCTTGAACTCATCATCAGGACTAAAAATTTGTTCTAAGGTGACCAAACCTTCAGGTAGTTTGTTTGAATTCAGTTGAATCACTTGGTCACCATATTTGTCATGCAAGTCATCTTCCATGTTTGATGAGAATTCAACTTCATTTTGGATGAACTGGATGATCTGTGCGTCACTTTCAAACACTTGTTAGATGGTGTTGTTGTCTGGAATGGATGACCTGGTCACCATCTTGATGTGTTGAGTGTTTTCTTTGACAAATTCCTCAATAAGAGAGAACTGCGAACCAAGTGCAACCATTTGGTTAGCTTCCTTATTAATTTTGTGTGACACCACATATAAATTTAGACACTCAAATCTCTCAAGGAGGTCCTCAACACTATATTTATAAGCTTTGAGAACAAACACCCAACTTGTTGCATTGGAGTCTGGAAGAGAGGGCACGGGAGGAACAACTTGCAAGGGTAGATGTGCATTAGCATGCCATCTATCATTATGTTGGTTGGGCACATACCTTTGGTTTCCATATTGATTCCACCAAGGTTGATTTCTTTGGCTATGCACCTAATTAGAATTGCTTCTATAGGCTTGTGCTTGTTGTTTCTCTAATGATATGAATTTATTTGACAAATTTCTAATCAGGGTCTTTAATTATTCATCTTCTTTTCTACTGTGCATGAGAGTAGGATGTTGATGCAATAGATTGCACACTTTTCTCAAGAACAAGAATAGGGGCCAAAGAAGGTTGAGGCACTTGTGACATTTCTAGGAACAAGGGTATAGGTGGTCTAGGAGCTATTTTCTTTTGCTGCATAAGATTATTTTCTACCCTTACTACACTATTATAAGTGATGGTAAAGTGCTACCTCCCATGGATTGAATCATGGTGAGATATCGTTGTTAAATGCCTTTATATAATATAGGAAATCATGTTGGTATGTAGGTCTTACCACAAGAGGGATTCTATCCCAAGTCTTTTGAAATATGGTGTTAAAATCAGTCATCTACTCGTTGGGCACCCTCCTTGTTGTTGTCAATTGCTCCACCGAGAGATAGGTTCCAAGCTCATCCCATGTGGTAATATATCTAAGTCTCAAGCCTCAATACCATTAAAGCACTTTACCTTTGAAATAGGTTGCAAGTAGCTTGACTGTTACATCGTCATGTGTGATCAAATAAATTGAACATACGTTTGCTACATACTAGATATGTTATTGAGGGGTGAATTGATTCTCACCAATAAAGTATGGAATAATTTTGAGCGTGACATTCATCATGTCATGTTGCATGGCCAAAACCAAGGGATTTCCTCAAGTGAAATTATTAGAAAATTTCCTTAGTGGAGGGGGTAGCCGATGCACCATTGTAGGGTGTGCTAATTGTGCTGTTGTGACGAGGAGTTGAATGGGCATGGCACACAGAGATGGAGATGCACATGTGGAATTTTGGAACGAACTCTTCTCGGGATAGCTAGAGGTACTCAAAAGAATCTTCAACTTCTACACTTTTTCTTGTATGCACTCTTCTCATGAAAGAAACTTAGGGATGCTAAAATAGAGATCTCAAAATGTTGGGAGTCTCTAGATGTGTTATAATGAGCCTCCAAAGGCTGCAATACTAAGTCCACACACCAAAACTTAGCAATATGAAATTTAAGCTTTCATTACTAGTCCCATCGGGTGTGCCAGAAACTATTGGTCATCAAACTTACACATGTGTCTCAGATCCGGAAGAACCAAGCCGTTTGATATCACAATGGAACCGTATCCAAGTTGTGGGATGTTGCGTACTTGAGACAAATCTCCAGAGAAGGTCAGTTCCTCTATCTATTTCTACTGCTATTACTACTCCTAGTGCTGAAAGGAAAAACTAAGCTAATGATGCCAAGGGACCAAGGATAAGAGGATAACATGAAAGGAAACTACACTAAAAAGGTGATGTAGACACCCCAAATTTACATTCATATTTCCACTTGTTCCCAGTATTATGCTAATACACCTTGTTATTCACCCATTTGCAATTAATTAATTAAATTGATTAATTGATACACATTGTAACCCTTTGGATTAATTAAATTAATCCCATGTACCATTATACCTCTTTAGCTAAATTAATTATTATTTATTAATTAATTAAGTGTGTGCACATCCTAGTCATCTGCCACTTGATCAAACTCCACATAGATTCCACTTTGAATACCCTAGTTAACTACACTTCTAGAATCCTAGAAATGTGGGGTAATTAAAATGCACGTACAACCACCTTTCGGATGCAACTTTTTGTAATTAATTTCATTATTTCCCCCGACACTATTGCAATTGTCCATAATGTTATTTTTAGCATGTTCACTTATCCGTGTAACCAATTCTAGCTACCTTCTGTTTCTATAAATTACAAGCTTACCTTCCTTCCAATCCCTCTTGAATTTGAAGCATAAAAACTATGTTGAATTGTGTCTGTAGCATTTGCCTTCAAAGCTTGGAGAGCACTCAAGAGCACCCACAAAACACTTCTGACATTCTTTCTACAAGGTTTCAAAGGAAACCCTTATATATGAGGTTTGCACATAAGGTTGCTGAAAGGTTTGCATGTTTGTTTATCTTTCATTTTGGTACGTCTGGTGGGAGTCGCACCCCATTATTGTTCATTTCTAGTTTTTTTCATTGTTCATGTGGTCTTCCTTTCATAATAACCTTCTTGTTGGTCTGAGGTTTTCACAGGTCAATTGAGTGGTTATACAGGTGTTTGCATTAATAGGAAGGTGTTTTTGTAGTTGGAGGAATTTGGAAGTTGTTTATTGAAGTTTTTATTTTTGTTTTTGGTTTATCATTTTCTGCACTTTTGTTGCTTTCTTACCAGTCTTTGTTTTCTTCATATTTATGCTCTTGGTCTATGTGTAGGTAAGTAACTTCACCTACACATTCTGCAACACCTACACACAAATAAAACAACAGACAAATATTTTTGTTAGCTTTTCATTTATTTATTTATTTTTAGTTTAAAAAACATTAAAAAAAAACAAAAAAACAAACAATTTAAAAAAAAAAACAAAAAAACAAAAACAATTTTCAAACCCCTAAACCCTAACTACCCTTCCCCCTTCATACCCAAACTTGGCTAGATCTTCCGAGCCACCTCACTGTTCCCCTCTTCCTTTCCCTTACATACCTTGCCAAGCTCCCTACCCCCGACCTGTCTCGACCTAACCCATCTCATTTTCCATAGCAACTCCGGCCCCTTGGCCCTCAACTCACCCATTCCTGCACCCAAATCCCTACTCACCCCGTCCTCACCTCACTACCCACTCCAAAATCCCGACCCAACCCTCATTCCCCGTCCCCCTATAGATTCCGTTTCTTGTTTCCCACCATCCCCAACTCCCTTTGTCAACACAGACCCTACTCGGCCCACACCCCAACCCCGAGCCCTACTCCCGAGATCCTGACCCCAACCACGAGCCCATCCCGAGCTACTTCCCACCCTTTGCCTCACCATTTACCCCAACTCCCTCGCCCTGGCTCACCCGAACCCTCCACTACTGATCTCTCTCCCTTAGCTCATCCTTCCCTTCTCGAGCTCTCCTCCACGGGCTTCCTTGCACACACACACACAAACTAATCATTCATTAGTTTTATTTTCCTATTAGTTTATAGTTTATTTTTTTAGGGTTAGGTTTTATTTATTTAATTTTATTTCTATTTTTTTAAAATTTTAAGTTACAATTAAATTAATTTCCTTATTTATTTATTGTTTTGATTGGACTAACTGTGCAGGTTGCCAAAATAGGGTTCATGGATGCTTTTAAGTACACTCTTAAGCTAATTGTAAATGTTGTCATTTTAGTGTTATTGGACATTTCAGGTCTAATTTTTCCTACTTTTTAGCCATTTTGTACACATTTTATCATTTTCTAACTTGCGATAACACTTTGTCACGTGTTTTTGCATACTTTTCCTTTATCATTTTCTTTTGTTTTTGTGAGACTAACACAAATTGCCCATGCGTATGCTCTTCCCTCATGGGTTTTAAAGCGATCTTGGAAATCATAAACATGGTCATTTCCTTCTTTTTTTTTTTTTTTGGTTTTGGGAATTAACCTTTCACTTAACCAAAGCCAACCTACGTGTATGCTCTTTCCTCACACTTTTAAATGATCTTAGAAATAAAAATGTGGGTTCACTTTTTTTTTTTGTTAATTTGTTTTTACCTCATTCTGGAAAAATTTCTTATCATTGTTTGCATGACCTGCTCTCACACAAGGTGGTTAAAACATTGAAAAATACTAACTACAAGTTTCTAAAGGAGTTCAACCAAACCACACCTAAATCAAAAGATACCACATTAAAAACACTTGATTTGCAGGTTTGGTTGAGAGCTACAGCTTGACCGCTTAACTAGAACATAACCCCCTTGGCTTAAGCCTTAAGCTATAATAAAGGGGGTGGTTCTAAGAACCCCAAAGTAGTCCACACTTTGAGGGAACTGGTGGATGAAACGATAACCTTTTCTCCTACCTGACTAGTAAAGCCTTTGTGAGTTAGAGTCACGGAATATCCGTAGTGGTGACCCTAGTGCGATTCATTATGAGCAAGGTCTTTTCTCAGGGTTTCAAAGGGGGTGAAGTAAAGTTGTCAGCTAGCAATAGTATCACACTCGCTCAGATATTTTGCTAACACCTAGTTGAGAGAGCCACCCAGGAATCCAAACATTGTCTAAGCCAATCTAAGGTAGAGGCCACAAACAAACATTCAAAACAAAAATTTATTTATTTTCAAATTTCTTCTTTTATTTTTGTTTCTTTTTGTTGTAGTGTTCCACACTCACTTTTTCCCAAACACTCCTTGTTTGGGATTCATCTTTCACTTTTCTTATCTTTTTGTCCTTTTCCAAACAATCCTTGTTTCAATTCTACTTTCATTCTCATTTCATTTGTTCTCATCTTCTTTTCTTCTCATCATCAGTCATTCACTAACCTTCATTTTCCCCTTTTCAAAACTTTCATCTCTTTTTCATTATTTCAATTTTCTCTTCACATCATCCCCATTGTCTTCTCCATTTGATCTTCTTTCACTCATTTGGAGTTTTCATTCACTTATTTGGTTTCTTCCCCTTTCGTGATTATCAAATTCTTCTATCTTTCTTATTCACCTCCTTTTGAGTTCATCTCTCATTTCATTCACAACTTAAACATTTGGATTGTATTTCCCAATGTTTAATTTTCATCTTATTTTTGACATCACACCTTGAGTTGTGGATATCCACATCCTCACTTAAGCACTTTCATCTTACAACTCGCATCTTAGTGGTGTTTTGTTTAAATTTTCCACAACTTATTTCATCATAGTTTATCTTCATTCTCCTCTTCCGACCTTTAATTTGACAACATCATTGTTAAACTGTATATGTTTTCTTTCTTCACATATCTAACTTGACAACATATTTGTTGTGTTCTAGACACTTCATCCATCTTCCACCTTAACATCATTCATTTTTTAAGTATTGTGAAGTCCCTTTTCTCGTCACTCTTATCATTCATTTTGATTAAGAGTTGATCACCTTCATCTTGTTAAGTCTTGTCTCCCTTGACATTCATTTTGTTAAGTGTCAAGCATGTTTCACCTAACATCCCTTTGTTGTTTCTCTTAACACTTATTGTGTTAGGAGTTAACCTTTTTACATCTCTTTATCACTCTTATCATTCATTTTGATTACAAGTTGATCGCGTCCACCTTGTTAAGTCTCTCTTCCTTCATGACTCATTTTTGTTATAGAATAGAGTACATATAACTTCTTGTCATCCCTTTTTCTCTTTACTATCATTTTGTTAAGAGATAGGCACTCAACTAAAAAAATTCTTCTTCCCTCTTAGCATTCATTTTGCTATGGGTCAAACTTTTTCCATCTTCTTCCCTCTT
This sequence comes from Taxus wallichiana var. yunnanensis, assembly GCA_018340775.1. Lineage (NCBI taxonomy): Eukaryota > Viridiplantae > Streptophyta > Pinopsida > Cupressales > Taxaceae > Taxus > Taxus wallichiana. Next base: position 195,077,027 of record CM031239.1, read on the forward strand.
CCATCTTAGCATTCACTTTTCTAGGAGTCAAGATTTTCAAACCTTTTCATCACTTCCATCTTATCATTCATTTTGCTAAGGGTTGCATTATTCATCGTACCTTTCTTCACTCTACCTCATTTTCATTACAATGGTGGATTTATACAATTCATCCTTTTCCCAAGAATGGAAAATGATGAAAGACATTGTTGCGGGTTTACAAAAACAACACAAACAATTCAATTTTGATGAATTGTGTCCATACCCTTTTAACATGGAAATCTTACGCATACCCTTTCCACAATATTTTGAGACACCCAAATTCGATAAATACAAGGGAAAAACTGATCCAAGACAACATATGAAATAATTTTCCATAACATGCCACGAAGTGGCATATAATGATAACTTTATCTTGTGAATTTTTCCTAGAATTATAGGAGGACAAGATTTGAATTGGTTCTTACACCTTCCAAAGGGATCTATTACCACCTTTGCAGACCTCTTAGAGAAGTTCGTCAAACATTTTTCCAAAACCTCACTCGCAATAATCACCGTACTAGAGCTTCTCACGATGAATCTTGGTACATCAATCGCAACTACAATTTCATCACTGTTGGTGTCATGAATAATCACAATATGGCCAACATACATGACCAATCAATCAAAAATATAATCATACAACCTAGCCAAGACACTACGCCATGCAAAGTTAAACGTAAGTTTACACCCCTCGAAAAAAGTCTCTCTAGTGTCTTTCAACAACTCAAAGTGGCTAGGATGATAAAATATCCCCTTACAAGACCTTGGATTGAAGGAGAAACTAAGAAATAATTGTACAAACCTCATGCATATTGTGAATTTCATCGCATTAATGGCCACTCAACTGATAAATGTACATGTTTTAAGAACTATGTCCAAGACTTAATTGACGACAGAGAGATCTTTGTAGATCTTGACGATGAAGCTCTTGCAACCGATGACGTGTCAACTTCCACACCTTCAAATGAAGAGTTGAATGTTATTCCCACTTCTATTCATACTGACATTCCATGAGATCATGATGAAGGTCAAGTATCTCCCCTTCAAACCAATCCATTTCTTCTACATATTTTCTTCCTATAGTCCAAACAAACATTGAACATGTTTCAGACAATCTTCTAACACCTAACGAGAACTTGAATTTGCTTCAAGACTCTCTAATGAATCTTGACATGACAGAAGAGAGTCCATCATCAAACCCCATTGAGCTTGATTCCATTCTTTCTATTCCAACTCCTACAACTAACATCTCTATTCTTCTTGTTGAAATACAACCACAACATTCTTAGACACTTGTGACACCACAAACTTCTATACCCATTATACCTCACATGATCCATCCTGTAGGAATCTCATCAACAACGATTCCTACTTTTCAAGATATCTACATGCGCACATTCTTTTAGGTACTTATACCCAGGAATATCCTTATTCAACTATTTCAAGATTTAATTACAAATCTTTCGTCAAATAAACTAATTCACAACCTAGAAGGAGAAACATTGACTATTTCCTCTCTATGGCTTATAAAGAACCCTGAGTCTACATCTAGAGATTTATTCTTCTTTCCTCACGCTCTTTCACTCACAAGTGAATATGTATCTCAACATCTTCCCCACATTGACAATCTTCTTCTAACATCACATATGTCTTTCGATCTCATCAAAGACTTATCTAATCACACATCCTTTGACTTGGATCATGTCCGCCCAAGTCTAGTACTTCAGGACCCATTAAATCATTTGATTCAATATTTTTACTTGGATCCTATCCACCCAAGTCTCATATTGCAGGACTTATCGAAACCTTGGTTTCACTCCTTTGACTTGGCTCATGTCCGTCCAAGTCTCATATTTTAGGACTTATCGAATCTTTTGATTCTCCCTCTTGACTTGCATTTCATCTACACAAGTCTTGTATCTCAAGACCATTCAACTTCAATAAACATGGACATCTTTCTTGATAAGTCCATTTCAAACTTTCATCCTCCAAAATTCAAAAACTCAAAAATCACAAAAAGAGAATAAAAATTTGTATTAGAGCATTGTTTTCCAATCAGAAACAAAAAGTGTGTACAAATAATGTTAGGCATTCCATCTATTGGAAGATACCTTAATCATACCATTATCATATACTCACCTTCTTCACCTATTCTCGACACATGTTAACCTTGTTCTTCTTGGGCATTATGTGTCTCATCTTTGTTATGGTTTCTACCATTTCTGATTAATGGATCACCTATGGTTTTGTCTTGAAGCTTACTGATGGCAAACTCCTTCTTTCAAATAATCTCTCTCTTTAATAGAAAGAACTAAAATTATTTACCCAGTCATTTTTGACCACCCATCTCAATCTACGATCTTGAACCCTTACGTCCTAATAGTTACATGAGGTTGAGACTTGGGGGAAAAATTTTCCTTCCCAACAAGCACACTATCAACATACAAGGCAAATTAAATCAATTAAAAAAATATTAAAAAATTATAAAATCAATACACCTTTCGTCCTTCACAGTCTTTAGTGATAAGCCCATACTTCTTATGGCAAGTATGAGACTGGGAATGGAGAAATCCCTTACTCGCCTACATTTTATCTTTGGTGTTAAGACCTTGCCTTTTACTGATGGCATGGGGAAACATGTAGGGTGTCCTTCACAAAAATCAATAAATAATCATTCAATAAATCCTTTATGAAATTTGAATCAAAGTTCTTAATCAAAAACATCCCAAGAAGTAATTTAGCTGCTCATGTTATGGAGAGACACCAATTCCTTCAACTGGATTTTTCCAATTAGTAGGCCATCAATGGATCTAAGTTAAGTCAAAACCTAAAAAGTGGAATCATCTTAGAATTGGTCAAATAATCTTGACTAGAGATGAGTTACATTTTTCTCATACGGATCATTGTTACATCTTGTGTCATCACATCATTTCTCTTCACCTTTAATATCACTATTCATCTCATTTTCACATCCTTCTTGGCTCTCGGTGATGAGCCCTTCGCATCTTCCTAGTTGCGTGGAACCACGAGCGGAGTGAAACACATCATCATTTTATCATCTACATTTATGCCAATGGAATGGAATGCTTTTAATTATTTGCACTTGCTTTCAAGCAGTGTACCTTTTTACCGAGTTGTACTATAAATACATTTTCAAAAATGTCTCACAAAACTTCAAAAAAACAATATAAAATTGTCTAAAAATCCAAAAATAGTTTCATAACTATCACAAACAAAACATTCATATAATTTTTGACAAACTTTCAAAGAATGGATAACACAATTCAACAAAAAGAACTAGGATGCGAATAAAGTTGTTTAGCAAACTGGATAACAAGCTTTGGTGTGGTTCTTTCTTGTTCATATTGGGTTCATTTTTATTACTTATTTTATATCTTTTTGTCATTTGCACATTTTTTTTTCCAACTGGTTTATATAAGCCATGGAATTTCTTCATTTTTGTTTTCATTTGTATTTCAAACTTGCGAAAATCCAAAAAAAAATCCAAAAAATCACAAAAATTCGAGCAAACATTCACTTCTCACATAAATCATACAATTGGAAAATACTTGAAGTAAATTATTCAACATCTCAATACAATCTTGATAAACGTCATACTTTTATCTATTACTCTAGTGCTCGTGCCAATATTACAACTATCACTTTCTTCCCTTTTCATGATATGCTAACTCTGCTTGGGGCAAGTCACACAAATTGTTTTTCCTTCATGATATAACTTCACCTGGGGAAATTTTAGCTTTGATAATTTTCACAATGGATTCAACAAGAGTGTAATAAGGAGTCGCTTTAACTCTGCTCTTCCAGTTTGATCGTATTTCCATTTGGGAGCATTTGTATCTACTTAATAATCATTGTGAACGCATTATGAGCATAGTGATTATCTTCTTTTTCAAAATTTGTGTTGCATTGTTGATGTTTACTCTTTTTGGACCAATTACAAGTAGTGTGATAAAATATTGGTTCCTTTATAACCCTAACACCTGCACCTACTTTGTATATTGGGTTTGTTTTCCTTTTTATCTTTTCTTTGTTGTGTGTGTTTGTTTACGTGCATATGGGTTAACCATCTTGATTCTTTCATAATCATGGTGACAACTCTATTATGCAACAACAAAAATTAGGTTACTTTAAAAATTACTCTCCAAATAACGTTCATGCTACAAACACAGTCCTTTCCCATCCTTGTTTTAATCCCTTGCTTTCTTCCTATCAAGCGGTTGTTCGCCACCTTGTTGTGTCATCCATCCCCTTGAGGGGGCATTCCTCTACCATTTTTCTTGTTGGGGCATCCCAATGCTTCACAATTTTCCACACTCTGATTTGCATGCATCTACTATCTTTAAAGCACTATTACTCTGCAATAGCACTTTAAAGAGGGGAAAAATGTAGACACCCCAAATTTACATTCATGTTTCCACTTGTTCCCAGTATTATGCTAATACACCCTATTATTCACCCATTTGCAATTAATTAATTAAATTGATTAATTAATACACATTGTACCCCTTTGGATTAATTAAATTAATCCCATGTACCCTTTATACCCCTTTGGCTAAATTAATTATTATTTATTAATTAAATAATTAATTAATTAAGTGTGTGCACATCCTAGTCATCTACCACTTGATCAAACTCCACTTAGACTCCACTTTGACTACCCTAGTTAACTGCACTTCTAGAATCCTAGAAAGGTGGGGGCAATTAAAATGCATGTACAACCACCTTTCCGGATGCAAATTTTTGTAATTAATTTCATTATTGCCCCCAACACTATTGCAACTTCCCATAATGCTATTTTTAGCATGTTCATTTATCCGTGTAACCAATTCCAACTACCTTCTATTTCTATAAATTACAAGCTTACCTTCCTTCCAATCCCTCTTGAATTTGAAGCACAAAAACTCTATTGAACTGTGTCTGTAGCATTTTCCTTCAAAGCTTGGAGAGCACTCAAGAGCACCCACAAAACACTTTTGACATTCTTTCTGCAAGGTTTCACAGGAGACCCTTATATATGAGGTTTGTACAAAAGGTTGCTGGAAAGGTTTACATGTTTTTTTTTCTTTCATTTTGATAATTTTCCTTGCTTATAGGCGATAGAACTAGAAAAGAGGGATGAACACTATCTTTTCTTAGCGAAAATGAAAGGAAATGTGTGAAAGAATGTTAGGCACATGTAGCATGACTTGAAACATATTTACCAAATCAGTCTTATGGAACACAACCAAATAAGAAATTGTAAGGGGCATAGAATAGCACAATGAGCACGAAATACAAAATAAAAGGTAAGGAGAATGAATGCAAACACGTTAGGACAGGAAATAGTCACCAAACAATTCTTCTATTACTTATAGAAATAAACAGAGCTATTACAATGGTGAAAGAGGCCGATATCCACATGCAAGAATCAGATCCAGAGGTTTGCAACTCAAAATATATAAAATATGAAGTCCTTAGAAAAAATGTGTAAGGATTCAAAGTATCCAACATTAAAAATGATCCCAACTCTTATATTTATAGATGAATCCGTGCAAGAAGAAGAGAATGAGGGAAAACCTGAATTTGAAATGCAACCACCAACAAGAAGCATTAAATGCTTGCAAATCCACCTAAGAATCTATCAAATGCACTTCCCTAGGTATTTTTGTCATGTGGAAGAAGGAAGGAGGTTGAATCAAATCAAATCGAGTGGTTGGAGCAATTAGATCTGTCATTCGTTAATGCTCGAGAAAGATGTTTTCCCATTTCTCGCTTACGGATCCACCAAGAATTTGAATTTGTATATTTAGCACTATAGCCTACGTCGAAACTATATGACAATTTCAAGTACACGCTGATAGGGTATCTCAAAAAATATACGGTTGTCAGAATTTTTTTAGAGTTGGTGACACACGAAAACAAGTGGCTCACGCGGATTGGTTGAAAGGATGACCAATTGTGCAAATGTTCCTATTTTTTCTACCATGTTTCACTCACTAATTTGTTGCGAAGATCCAGCGCCCTATTTGAACACTTTAATTGGTTGCACGTGACACACTCGGGCATGTCATAATGACATGGCATGCAATGGTGTAACAGAGGGCATAAAGGATATGCACGTGAAATAAAAGGGCATGAGAAGAAAGTAGAAGGAAGGCGCGTGTGACACGCACGGGAAATGAGGCAAAATGATGAGAAGAGAATGCATGGTCAAGGTGTAACTATTACAAAGTAATATGCGGGGAGTGAAAGAGGGCCAGAGAATTAGCTGATTGAAGAAAGTGCAATGCACGCGTGTAAGGTGAACAAATTCTTAGGAATAAGGTGAATGCACGTAAGGGGAAGGTGGAATAAAGAGGAAAAGGAAAGAAAGGGAACAAGAGGAAGTGCGCAAGGGGAAGATGGAACAAAATGGAAAAGTAAAGGAAGGGAAGAAGGGTAAGCACATAAGGGTGCGTGAGGAAAATAAGGGAAATTACTAAGTGAACTTGAGAGTGCGCACCTTGCAATGAAGAGTTGAGCTATGTATATAAGTTGTCCAAATAACTATGAGATTTATTTGGATAATACTACTATTTGAGCTGCGGGGAAGTTCATACAGTAAACAACACACTTAGAAGTAGGAAAAATAAGTTTATTTCATTTCCCATCTCTCTCTTGGTATTCACATGTAAGAATGAAAATGATGCATCTCATCTAGAGGTTACCTTCAGACACTTGACTCTACATTCCAACACTTCTAGACCCAATTTTGATATTCAAAATGACCCTGACTCTTTTCATATTCCAGAATTACACCATGATCCATGAGTTGAAGACTATTGGGCCAATTGTGTTGATGAATTTGAAGTAAGGGAGAAAGATCACAAGAGGATGAAAATAGATGAGTTGAGGAAATTCTAGTTCTCTTTCTATGAAGATATTTTAAAAGATGACGAAACTGAAATGTATGATCTGGATTATGCATTGATCAAGGTTTCCCTATTACCTCAAGTTAATTGGCACATTTATGAGTCAAGAGACATAAAGGAATGAACTAAGAAAGTGGCAAGGAGAATGAGGGATTGGTTCCATAGAAAGAGATCCATGGTTATTCAATCACGAGGTACCTCCACAAGCTATAAAACATCTTCACAATAGTCATCCTCGAAAATTTTGGAAGTTACTTTAAGTTCAAGACACTCTGAAGCAAGTTCAAAATGAAAGACCTCTAAATTAGAGACTTATTCTCACAAAAAGTTGCCAAAGAGAGCCCGTACAGAGGAAGACCTAGTGATAGAGAAAAAAATAGAAGAAGAGCATGCGAGTTTAAGACCCAGTCTTTGAATCACCGTGGGAGGTCTCACCTCTTGTTGACACTACCGCCTCTACCATTCAATATGTTTCTCCTCCACCTTTGGATCGGGGAATGGTTTATATACGTCACATAGAGCATGAGTTTGATGAAATGTTCCCATGGATGCAGGAGACAATAACACCTAATACACACACTATTCAACAGTCACGATCCTTTGACGATTTATCAATGATTTCCACATTGGCCAAGGGAAGGAAAAAGAAGCTGCGCACATAGCCTCATGGTTCTACAATGGAGAAACATGTAATAAGTATATTGAGGTAGCCTAACCTAAGGTGATCAAGCTAGTGGAAGAAATGACCTTCAAATGATTATGAAATGTTTACAATCCAACTAGGGTTGGCTACTCACGAAGGGGATTTACATATGTACCAGTAGTTCTCCACTTGTTTGTAACGAGGAAAAAATAATAAAATAAAATGATTGATGAGTTTAAATAGCAGGTGGGAACCCTTTCATCCTACGTACAACACCTAGTAGATCGATTGCCTCAATCATTCTTATTGAGGAAGTTGCACCCATCAATTAACTTTAATCTAGAATTTATCAAGAGACGCATGAGATCACGATGTAGGGATGAGATAATAACAAATGGATTGACACAATATTCAAAAAAGAAAATTTGGTGCTCTAAGAAGTAGTCAAAATATTCACCTATAGGTGTGCAATTTCAAATAAGATGCGGGTGCTTAGAGAAGATTTCAAGAAAGAAAGGGATCACTGGGGTCCTTTGTGTCCATTGGTGAATGAAATGAGCAACTATCGCTCTCAAGAGTTGATTAAAAAGAAGGTTTTTGGCACCCCTTCTGAAGACTTGTCACGCATATGGGCAAGGGCCTTAGAAATAAGGTTTGAAGCAATCAATTGAGCCATTACCAAGTTGCATGATAAAGGAAGGAACAAGCACATAATTTTTAGGATAATATTAATCACCAAATTCAGAAGCTTAGAGTTAGTGCAATGGGAGAAGACACAACAAACAATGATTTGATCAGCCGTTTGAAGAATATGGTCAAAATAAATTGTCCAATCCTTTATCCTTCAATAAGGATACCCTAGAACTCCTATCGAGAGATTCATGTTGCCATTGCACTCATTATAGAAAATCATTCATCATGGTTTAGAAAGTGAAAATATATCAGTGGTGTTTTTGATGGGTAGATAGAGACTCTAAGATATGTACATATTCCCCATGCTGATAGAGTGGAATTTTCAGCAGCTTGTTTTAGTAAGGAATTTGGAGAAATGGATATCTTCTTAGTAGTGTGAGATAGAGACTGGTCAGGAAGAGAGATCAAGTCCATTAGAACAACTCATTCTTCTACATAATTCTTCCTCTTTCTTCTTTTTCCTTATCTCACTCTCTCTTATCTTCCTCCCAACATTCTAATTTCATGTTGGGGTTTGCACTTTTGATACGTCTTAAAGTGATATTAGAAACATGATGTAAAAATTAAGTTGCCTTGTTTTTTATAAGAGGGACTTAATATTTGATAGGAATATGAATAGTCTAATGTCAAAAATAGGACATATGAAAGGTCACCGGGAAGATGAAGAGTTTCTCCTCTTCTATAAATTGTAATGAGCTCCTCATTTGAGGTTCTTCTTATGATTCTAAATCTTCGACTTCTGAAATTATTTCTAGCTAGTTTTATTCTTGTTAGTTCGTGAGAGAGCTTTTTCTTACTTATGAGTGAAAAAGAACTAGCATTTTCTCTCTAATTTCCTCATTTCCTCACTATGTACAACTATGATTTTGCAAGCTAATAAAGGAATAACTTTGTGTGTTCCAAGGCATATGAATGTGTACGTCTTTTTACATATGATTTCCTCTAGTCAGTAGACCAAAACTCATGTTGTTTTCTTCTTTAAAAATGAATGTGTAAAATTTTCTAACTAGTGTTTATAAGCATATGATTTTCTACTTGCAACATTAGTTTCCCCTACTTCATATTCTCACTCCCTTTCTCACTCTCTTGACAAAGTCCTCTCTAGCAAGAAATTTCTAGCTTTTCCATAGGGTCAGTGGAGTGTCCTTGTTGGATCCTCGGCCCAAGGCCACTAGGGAATAAATCCACCTTTACCCATGCATGAAAATACGAAGATGCCTTTGTTTAAGTAGAGGGACTTTGACTCCTAGATCTTTGGTAAGAAATCCAAAAATTTGTCCACATGAAAATTTTTCTCGCCAACACCAAGTTATGCCCTTTGGACCTCTACATGATCCCAAATAGACTCGCATGAGAACTTTTGCCTAGTTTCTAGCCCTCTCATTGTACAATAAATACTTGTTACTTGTCAATCCAAGGTGAGGGTACATTTTTATGCCCATTTTGTCCCTATCCCTAGGGGATATATGGGAAAATAAAATGTTCCCCATGCTTTTCTGGCTGATGGTTCCTCATATGTGTTATCTAAATAAATCCCTAGTTATTTGGACAACTTATATTTCCATTCTAGCTCTAATATTCTATATTGCAGGTTGTGCGCACTTCAATATTTCTCTAGGCACATCCTTTGGCTACGATTTCTTACACACCCTTGCACACTCCTTTCCTGCGCTTTCATATTTTCCTCCTTTCTTATATACCTTTCTATCATCCCTCATGGCCAATCTCTGCGCATTCACCTTCTTCCCAACAGTCCATACACCCTTCACGCGTACCTTGGACATGCTTCCCAAAATTAGCTAAGTCCCCGACATCCTTTCTCGCCCTCTTTTTTTCTTGCTGCACATCATCTTGTAATGATTGTGTCTCTTCCATAAATTCCTTCGACATGTATTCCTTTTATTCCTCCTATGCACGTTACTTTTATATGCCTCATGATTTCTTCTTCCACGCTTCTTTCCTTCACGTGCTTTTTTTTTTCTTTCTTCTACACAAGTTCCTATGCCACATAGGTTGTCGGACATTGAGTGTATCACATACAACCTATCAAAACGTGCCAATAGGGCGTTGAATCATTACAATGACTAAGGTGTGAGACGTGTCAAAAAATGACAAAATATCTGATGACGTGGGTTACACTCTAGATCAATCAAGTTCAAATTTTGGCGGATATGGTAGGTGAGAAGTTAGAAAATGTCTCTCATTCCATTAATACAGGATCTGATTGTTCCAACCACCTAATTTGATTAAGATATTTCCTCTTTCCTTCTCCTACACACCAAACAAACATGGAGAAGTGCATTATAGGCATTCATTGATGATTCTTAGTGGTTGAGTTTTCAAATTGGATTTTCCCTCTTTCTCCTTCTTTTCTCATCCATTCATCTATAAATGTAAGAGCATTTCTCATTAATAAGGGTTGGATTCTTTCAGTTTGTATAGGAATTTCCTTGCATTTTGAGTTGCAGCCTTTAGATATGGTCTTTGTATGTGGATATCGACCTCATATGCCATTGTAATTGACTATGTATTTCTAGAAGTAATATAAGCATTGTTTTGTGGCTATATTTGGCCTTAGCTTGTTTTTATTATTCTTTCTTTCCTTTCCCTTACGTTGTGTGCTTGTTGTGTTATCTCACGTCCCTTGCATATCCTTTTTTTATTGTGTTTCACAAAAATGGCTATGTAGCATTTGTGTTATGTTCTATGTTGCGCATGTCTAGCCTTCCTCTTTGCCTTTTCCTTCATTTTCACTCAAAGTTGATCGTTTTCATCCCCCTTGTTTTTTTGTTATCACCTTCCTTAGTTTTAAATCTCTCTTTTCACATATCCTTCTATCCCTGGTCCCTTGGCATGTTTAGCTTAGGATTTCCCTTTTAGCATTAGGAGTAGCAGTAGTAGTAGAAATAGGTAGAGGAATTGGCCTTCTCCGAAGGTTTGTCTCAAGTGCGCAAGGTCCCACAACTTGGAGATAGTCCCATTATTGACTCAATGACTTTTTTATTTCATATCTTAGACATAGGTGTAATTTTGAGCCTCCAAATTTTTGGCACTCTAAGTGGGAGCAGTATTGAAAGTTTAAATTTCATCATTGCTAAGTTTTGGTGTGTGGCTTAGTGATTTCCATCCTTTAGAGGCACATTCCAATACATCTAGAGACTCCCAATATCTAGATCCATTGTTTTCACCAGTCTTGACCACTTTTCATGAGAAGAGTGCATACAAGGTGAAGCACAACAACTGAAGCATCCTTGAATTAACTTCATCTATCTCTGAAGAAAATACGTAGAATAACACCCACGCATGCATATTCATCTCTAGCATATTGTGCGCATTCCACTCCTCCTCACAGTAGACCTACATGCCCTACCATGGCACTACAACCACCTTCTCCTTTGAGGAACTTTTCCAACATCATTGGCAGAAGTCCTCTAGTTTTGAATACACAAGATATGCCAACACCTGCACTCAAGAGTATTCCATATTTCAATGGTGAGAATCAATTCACCCTTGTTGAGCGTATCCAAGAAGAATAGGATTAAAGCTGCAAATCTTTGGGGATACATAATTGGTCGTACACCAGGTCACAAAAAAATACATCAAAAGAATAAGATTCTCAAAATTTATAGACACATATTTTGGATACTCTTTGAGAGATTTGATGATCTAAATCTTCAGGTGGTGCTAAGGAAAATGAACAAAGAATATGATCAGATGGTCACGATTGGTTTGCTGTTTTCTCTGCGGAGGATTTTTTCAAGGGTAATGCACATCATGTCAAGATGGTAATTAGACCATCCATTCCAAAAAACAACACTAGTTGGAAAGTGTTTGAAATTGACACACATATTGTCCAATTCATTAAGAATGAGTCCAAGTTCTCTTCAAGCATGCAAGTTGACTTGCATGAAAACTATGGTGACCAAGTGATCCAACTAAAGAAAAAAAATTTGCCTAAAGGGCTAGTCAAACTTAGAGAAAGTATTTTGCCTTGATGATGAGTTAAAAGGTGAAGAAAACTATATATGTGTGACATAAGAATACTACTCCTAGTCACTATTTCCGTGACAAGGAATTTTTCTTTGGGTAAATCTTGCATGCATGATGAAAAGTAGGCCTCCATCTCTCTGTACCGAAATACGGTGACATATTCGCATGCGAATATGAAGACCTCAAAGGATTTGATCCAAGTGTTTCTCAACACTCCATTGACCTTGATCTTAGTATCAATCCTATTAGACAAAATCAAAGGTCAGTCAATCTAAGGATAGAGCCCCTCATGAGGAAAGAATTGTCTAAACTCATAGAGACAAATATAATATTTCCTATCAAGTATTATACTTGGGTTGAAAATATTTTTCAAGTGCATAAGAAGAATGTTGAAATCATACTCTATGTTCATTTCAAATATTTGAATAAGGAATATTTGAAGGATCATTATCCTTTGCCTTCTATGGAGTAGATTTTGCAGATGTGGCCGACGTAAAAATATTCTCTATGTTGGATGGGTATTCTAGCTTCAACTGATCTTGTTCAAGAAAGCAGGATCAATTCAAAACAACGTTTACAAAAAATGGGGAACATATGCATATCAGAAAATGCCCTTTTTCTATCAAATATAGGCGTGAACTTTCATCGCAACATAGATATTTCCTTCAAAGGTTATATTAATGATTGCATCTTGGGTTACCTAGATGATATAATTGTCTTCTCAAAGAAGAGGGTGGATCACATGGTGCGCACCTAGAGAAAGTCTTTGAGAGATGCGAGAAAGTTTGGGGTATTTATCAACCCCAAAGTACAATTTTGTATTGACGCAGGGAAATATTTTGGTCCATGTAATTTCAAAGGATGGCATTGCAATTGATCTTGAATGTGTTTGAGCTATCCTAGCGCTTTCCTTCCAAAGACACAAGAAAGCCTTGCAGTCCATCCTTGACAAAATCAATATTGTTAGGAGATTCATTCCTAACTTTGCAAGATTGGTAAGGCCCATCACCCTCATGCTCAAGATGGAAACAACCTTCAAGTGGAAAGTATAAGGAAAGGAGAGCTTTGGTAAGATCAAGCAATAAATTTCTTGTGTGCCAACACTCATCAACCCATATTATGGTAAGGATTTAATCCTTTATGCTTATGATGCTGATGCGAGTGTTGTTGGTGTCCTGACACAAGAAAATGAATAAGGACTGGAGCAGATAGTGGATTTTTTAGTCAAACATAGAAGGATGATGAGTTGAAATACAGTCACATGAATAAATAGGCCTATTCCATCATATGCGCACTCAAAAAGTTCAAAAGAATGCTCGCCACAAATCATATCAAGGTGTTAGTTTCACACTTAGGTGTGAGAGACTTCATCATAGGAGAAGAAATCAGTGAGAGGAGAGCATGATGGGTAACCAAAATTATGGAGTATGATGTGACTATCAAAGCCATGAAGTTGGTTAGAGGTAGCACACTCTACAAACATCTCACAGAGGACACACAAACCTATAAGGAGACTTCATTGTTTCTAGATGAATATCTCCCGCATGTTGTACACACTCCGAACAAGATGCAAATCTTAGCATGCGTAGTTAGATGAAGGACATGATCACATTCCTTTCCAAGGGCATGTACCCTCCTGGTTTGACTAAAGTAAAGAGGATGCATCTAAGGATACGGTCAATACCTTATTTTTACGATTGATGGCCTTCTCTTAAAAATAAATGCGATGGCATACTATTGAGGTGTATTGATGGCGTGTAAATTGAAAAAGTGTTAGAAAAATTTCATGATGGATTCTTTGGTGGAAACTTATCTGCCAAGACTACAACAATGATGATCATCATGGTAGGATTATTTTATCCTACCCTATTCATCGACGCGTACACAAGTGGGTCATGAAATGCAAAGAATGTGCTTTCTTTGAAAGAAATAAGAAATTGGTGGCACTTCCCCTCTAACCAATCCAAGTAGATAAGCCTTTTGCGACCTTTGGGGTCTTGACTTCATAGGCCTAATTGATTCTCCTTCAAGCGTTGGACATAAATAGGTGCTAAAAGATACGGACTACTTCACCGGATGGACGAGAATCTGTCAAACTCAAGGAATCAACCGAGTCAGTCATCCTAGAATTTCTTGAGGGAATTATAACAAGGTTTGGAATTCCTTAAACCATTATCTATGATAATGAAAAATCCTTCCTTGGTACTAAAATCACTGATTGGGCTCTTAGTCTTGGTATATACTTGAAGAATTCCTCCAATTATTACCCTCAAGGTAATGGCTTGGTAGAGTCTACAAATAAGAACCTAATTAGGATCATGAAGCGAGACAATGAATATCAACTAGAGACAATGGTATACAAACGTCTCACACGCACTCTAGGCAAAAAATCAAAATGAAGAAGGAAATAGGAAATTCACCTTATAAGCTTTTCTATGACAAGGAGGCTACACTTCCTTTGATACTTGAGTTGAATTTGTTATCACTTGCCCAACAGCTAGAATTTGAAGGCACATACGAGAGAAATCAGAATGGCAGAGCTGGTTGAACTTGAAGAATCAAGGAATTCTACCATGATCAAGATAGAACAACATCAACAATCAACAAAGAAATGGTTTGACATAAAGGCCGGACCCCAAGCTTTCAAAGTTGGGGACTTGGTCTTAAAATGGGATGCTAGTAGAGTTAAAATAGGGTACTATTCAAATTTTGATGCACTTTGGAGTGGCCCATATGTTATCAGTTCTTGCAAAGAGGCTAACTCTTTTGAGTTATCTCATCTTGGTGGAGGCATGTTATTCATCCTAGTCAATAGGATTCATCTCAAACCCTTCCATTAATATTGTTGCATCATTTTGTATATATTAGAGTAGTTTCAATTCCTTCAAGTGCGTTACATGCATATTGTTTGTATGTATATAGTTCTTTCTTCCTATGTTATTCTTGTTCATGATCTTTTACTACTTCTAGAAGGCTAGTCATCTTATAGCAATTTCCAATAGTCTTGTAAGATTTAGGACAAATTTTAGAACATGCTTCAAGTAACTCAGGGGTTATTTCTTCAAAGTTGCAAATAAGGGGTTGATATACATGTGAACTCCATTCCCAATGGATGCTCCAAGCTATTTATGTCCTTCATCTAGCAGACAGATGGCCCCAAAAGTCACCAAAACTGTTAGTCAAACTCCCTAGTTATTTGGACAAATTATATTTCCATTAAGCTCTCGAGATTCTATATTGCAGTTGTGCGCACTTCAATTTTCTCTTGGCACATGCTTTGGCTATAGTTATTCACGCTCCCTTACACATTCCTTTCCCATGATTTCATCTTTTCCTTCTCCTTTTTCTATTCTTTTCCATCTCCCCTCGTGCCCAATCTCTACGCATTCACCTTCTTCCCAGTAGTCCATACACCCTTTGCACGCACCTTGGACTTGCTTCCCAAAATTATCTAAGTCCTTGGCATCCTCATGCACCCTCTTCCTTTGTGATACACATAATATTGTAATGATTGCACCTCTTCCATACATTCCTCTAGAAGGTGTTCCTTTGGTTCCTACCACGCACATTACTTTTGCATGCCTCCTACTTTTTCTTCTTTTCTTATTTCCTTTGCACACTTTCGCACTTTCTTCTACACCATTTCCTATGCCATGTAGGTTGTCGGACATTGAGTGTATCACATGCAACGTATCAAAGCACGTCAATAGGGCACCAGATCCTTAAAACTAACTAAGGTGTGACATGGGACAACAAATGACAAAATAACTAATGACATGGGTTAAACTCCAAGTCACTCAAGTTCAAATTTCAGCGAGATTAGGTAGGTGAGAAGCTAGAAAATGTCTTTCATACCATTAATGTAGGATCTAATTTCTCCAACCATCGATTTGATTCAGATCTCACCCCTTTCCTTCTCCTACATGCCAAATAGACATGGAGAAGCACATTTGACATATTTACAGGTGGATTTGCAAGGCATTCATTGTTATTGTTGGTGGTTGAGTTTTCAAATCAAATTTTCCCTCCTCCTTCTCTCATCCATTCATCTATAAATGTAAGAGCATTGCTCATTGATAAGGGTTGGATTATTTCAGTTTGTATAGGCATTGCCTTGCATTTTGAGTTGCAGACCTTTAGATCTAGTCTTTGCATGTGGATATCAACCTTATACGCCATTATAATTGACAAAGCATTTCTAGAAGTAATAGAAGAATTATTTTGTGGCTATATTCAGCCTTAGCTTGTTTTTATTATTATTTCTTTCCTTTCCCTTACGTTGTGTAATTATTGTTATATCTCAAGTCCCTTACATCTCCTTTTCTAATTGTGTTTCACGAAAACAATTGTGTTATGGTTTGTGTTACGTGTGTCTAGCCTTCCTTTGTTCATTTTCATTCAATTTTGATCATTTCCATCCCCCTTATTCTAGTGCTATCACCTTCCTTAGTTTTAGTTTTCCCTTTTCTCATATCCTTTTATCCCTGGTCCTTTGGCATGTCTAGCTTAGGATTTCCCTTTCAGTGTTAGGATTAGCAGTAGTAGTAGAAATAGGTAGAGGAACCGGCCTTCTCAGGAGGTATGTATCGAGCAAGCAAGGTCCCAAAACTTGGAGAAATTCCCACTATTGACTCAATGAATCATTTCTTTTAGGTCCGAGATATGGGTGGAAGTTTGAGCCCCCAATAATATGACTTGAAACTTTTTCGTAATGCATTTTTGAGCCCTTTTTCCTCTCCACCTCATCAAATCACACCTTGTCACTTGTCTCCTCCACACCAAGGCACATTTTTATACCCCTTTTACCTCTATCCCATTGGGAAATATGGGATAGTAAATTTGACCCATCCCTACTCATGCCATAGTACTTCATGTGAATTGGTCTCATCCCCCAAGTGCTTAGTGCTAGCTTTTCCTCTCTCCACCATCAAGCAATCAAATCTCACCACTTGTCATGCTCACATCCAAGTGAATTTTTCAGCCCCTTATATCCCTACATAATTGGGAGAGATGGGACAAGAAAATGTGCCCTAATTCATGAAGGAGGAAAACCTAAAAATAGACTAAGTATTTTACCTTGGTGCTTCATAGTTCTTTCTTACCCGTGAATGAAAAAGTGTTCTTTGAAAGATGTAAAACTTGAAATAGCTTGTTTCCACCTCATTATTACTCCATGAATACATGATTACTTCTCCACAACATGCGATCAATCTACAAATTATCCAGATACCATGCCCAAATTTCTCCATATTTACCATATGCTCCAAAACATAAAAACTTCATATCGTTTAAACCGAGTGAACGATATTTTCATAGTTATTCTTCATCCTAGGCACATAAGAGAAGAAATTAATAGAAAATTAAAATATGTCATGATTTTTTAATGGAAAAAACCCTAGTTTTCTACCATATCTCATGCTTTTTCAATTTCTAAGCATTAGGAGGGTGAATTGACACGAAATTTGAACAAAGATTCCTAGAAGCGGGCCTATTCGGTGAAGTTTATTTCAGTGTAATCTGAGGTGGGAAAGTGAAATTTATAAAAATAGTAATTATCTAGTGCCCTCGATTACTATAAATATAAAATTTCCTAAAAAATCAAGTCCTCTCAGAACAATGGACTCAGAGAACAATAAAGATGACAAACTAAGTAATTTTGACTAAAAAGTAAAAAATAGAAAAAAGTAAAAAGGAAAAAAGTATCTTTATAAAAATAGAATGTGTCAAAAAAATCAAAGAAGCATATTTTAAAGTATTTCAAGCATGTTATGGGTTTTAAAAAATTTAATTTAGGTAGTGAAACACTCTTTCCCAAAACAATGACTCAGGAACTCCAGGAATCGCTTAAAAATAGAAAGTCTTTGTTTCAAGTACAAAAATTTGTTGTCATCTTTATTTCTTCTCATATTTTTTATTATTCACAAACATGAAATTAAAATTATTTGGTCTCAAGCCTGTTTTGGCCCGATGTTAGAATACTCAAGTGTGGGTGACAACGATGTTTCCCATATGAACTGGAAGATCTCATGAACAAGATTCTAGGTGGACCAAGGGAACATGTAGAAGAAAAAGTATACACAAGTGGATTGTATGATGCAGGTGGTCATATCGTATCCAATAAGAGTATGGAGTTCATATTAGCATGTTCCCATCACTATGAAATAGAGGCAGGAATCATCAGGGAAGATGATAACTTGATTCTGGCAGTACTCACTCCTAAAGAAATTTCTCAGTATATGAAAATTTTGATCTAGAACAACATGGTAGTGATCAAAACATAATTTGCATCGGGTCGGTGGTCTAATAAAAATCATACCTTCAAGGTATTTCTTTGGGATTGTGGTTGAAATAGGGAAGAAAGCCATCTCACATGCTAAAATATCTCTCCTAAAGTGAATTTCATGAGGGATTTTCAGATGTGATCATCCTCCTAAGCAAGGTAATGGGAGAAGAAGCTATAAGGGATTTCGAGATTAGATGGCGTTTTCATCCTTACTATAATTGAGGGAAAATAATCAATGAAAATATACATCATCAATTCCTTCAAGTAACGGACTACTAAGAAGTTTTCAATGACTTCATACTTGGTCTACACCCTTGTAAGAAAAATACCATTCGAGAGGTTTGAAACTTACTCGGATCATATCTTAGAAGGCTCTTGCATATGAGAAATATCCACAATTGACCTTGAAAGATAGAAACCATCATTTAAAAGGAGTGAGCGATGTGCTCACTCTTTTTCATCGAGTTATTAGAAGGAAATCCTAAATAAAGGTTCTCCTCACAAGCCACTTCTTTGGTGAGAAGTACGAGTCATTCTTCAAACATTACTCAACTTTTTCTTACATCAAAGTGTTCGGTTTTGATCTTTGTCCACGTAAGCCACCATGGTATGTTAGTGAGAATTATCGTGATGTTTGATTTGTGTAGGTAGTTTATTTACATCAATGGTAAGCTTAAAAATCAAAAGAAGAAAGGTGTTTCTTTCCCTATCTTCCTCGGGATCTTCTCCTACAAAAGTGCCTATGATGTCTGCTAACTTGGAAGCTACCTTTTCCCATATGAGCCTATTTTCAAACACTCCAAAAGAAAACTTTGATATTAAGAGAAATATAGAAATATTTCACCTCCCTAACTTGCATCATGTTCCGCAGATTGAGGACTATTTGGTGAATTATGAAATGATTTTGAGGTCAGGGAATGAGATATTATGAGGATAACAATTGGGAAAATGAGAATATTCAAGCTTAATTGGTATGAATATTGTATTGATAATGATGGTACTAAAATTTATTACCGGAGTATCAAGTGTGAAATCTCACCCCTACGTAATTTTCTTAAAGCATCCAGTGAATTAGGGGATATAAACAAGCAAACTAAAGCAAGTAATTAGGAGATTAAGGGAATGGTTTAAAAAGAATAAATTTTCCCTCATCGCATTAGGAGGTTTCCCAACTCTCTAAAGGAAAATATCCCATATTTCCTCTTTAAAATCCATTGAGAAAGCTTCAAGTTCCACTCACTCTAGAGAACACTTAAAAAGAAAGTCAGTGGAATCAGAAGCTCCTCACTACAAGATGTTGCAAAAAAAGGAAAAGGAAATAGAATAACCTATCATAGATTTGAAATAAGGGAAATTGATTCAGTTCATCCTAGGGTCCCTCATCAATATCAAATTCTCTCATCCTCTCTAGCTACACCAACCCCACCAGTGCAAGATGTTCCTTCCCAGTAAGAACAAGAAAAAAATCGTGCAAATATTGATCCTAAAACAAATGAGATGTTTCTATGGGTGTAAGAAATGATTGGGGAAATGCCGCATGGTTCATTAGGTGGATGTTCCATACTTCCAAGCCATAGCATCAATATTCAAATTGAATAAGAGAAAGTTAGCTCAAGTTTCTTCCCACTTATTCGGTGGTGCTCCAAGAAATCAATACATAGAAGTAGTCTAACCAAAAGTAACCAAACCTAGTGTAGATATGACCTCGGATGAATAAGAAATGAACACCATTCCCTTAGGATCATAAATACGAGAGATGTAGAAATTTTTGAAGAATCTTCCACTTGCCTTCTTGCAAGGAACCAGGAGTACAAGGAGAAAATTGATTAGTTGGAAGATCATGTAATAAATATCACCTCATATATACAAACTCTCATGGATCTAAATGTTTCTATGGCCCTCTCAATTGAAGAAGTTAAACCCATCATTAGTATCGACCCGATTCCATTATAAAAACACAAGGTTTCACTATGCACAAGAGATAAAATGATAAGTGGGTGGAAAATATATTGGAAAAGGGTAAAATGTTTCTTCCCAAGATCCTTTCATAGTTCAAGTACATGATCACAACTATCACTAAAGTAAGAATGACTAGAGAAGAAATTAAAAGGAAAAGTAACATTGGGACAAGGTGTTTCTAGTGGCCATCAAGATAAGAGATGTCAACTCTTCTCTACTAGTGAGTAAGGAGGTATTCAATTATGCATATAAAGACTTGTTTCAAGTCTAGGCTAGGACTCTGGTTGCTCGTTAAAAAATGCTAAACCATGCCCTTGGTGACTTGGATTCATTTGAGTGACACACTTCAAAGATGCAAGAAGATTTTAATGCTAAGATATAAAAACTTGGAGTGCCAGCAGTGGGTTAGAACACTTTGGAAAATGATCTACTGAAGCCATTTGAAGATCTTGTCAAGAAGGAAGACAAAGATCCATTTTCCTTGAATCAAGACACACTGGAGTCTCTAGTTGAGATAAGGGCCATCAATCAAACACCACGAATGATTATTAATATTGGTTCATGCAATACAAGAACATCAATGCTTTCTCTGAAAATTGGGTCAAGTCTTTAAGCTTTGTCCACATCCCTCAGGATGATAAGGTTCTACCTACAATGGCATGATATATCAAGGAATTCAAAGGGATCGAGATCTCTCTAAAGGAACTTTGCAAGATTCCATCACAAGAGGAATATCCATTGGAAAATGTGACATTGTCTTCATCGATTATCTATCTTCTTTCATTTCTATCTTCCCCACCACCTTCCTCTCTTCTTTCATGCTATTTTTATTTATTAGGGATTGCACTTTTCAATTTTTTCTTATTCATTAAAATGTGAGTATGGTTGAAAATTTTAATAAGTTTCCCTCCATTAATAAAAAGGGGACTTAATATCTTTCCTAAGAATGCAAAGAGTTGTAAGTTGTAAAAGACAAGTGAAAAGACATGTGGGGGTAGGTGAAGATTATCTTTTGAAAGCTATATATTGTAGTGACTTCCTCACTTCAAGGGGTTGTCAATTTTGTGATTTCATGAGTAGATAGCTACCAAGAATAAGAAAAAGATAACATTTTCTTCTATTTCCCTTTCTATATGTTTCCTCCCTCTCTCATTGCACAACTTTGTAAACATTTCAATCAAGAAAGATTTTCATATTTTTTGGATGAATGAATGAATGAGATTTTATGCTCATAGTTTATTTTGTCTTAATATAATTAGCAGAGTTTTTATTCTTTATAATTGTATGTTTTTAAATTTGATTAATATTTGTCATAATTTGATTTGTCCTATTTGCAATATAAGCTTAACCTCTCATTTTATCACTCCCATAGTTTCACCTTCCTTGAAAATTCCTCCCTTGCACAAAATTGCAAGCATTTTCCACAGGTGCAATGGAGTGTTCATGTTGGATCCCCATCCTAATGGCCAACCATGAAGTTATTTTTATTTGCATACAATATGGCAGCCTCCCCTTTCAAGCAGGAGGGAATTAGTCCTAGAGCATTGGTGAAAGTCAACTAATTTGTTCTAGTGACAAATTATTTTGCCAACACCATGATAGGTCTTATTATTTATGTGACATAGGCCCACTTCAACCCACATCAATTGTTTCTATAATGTGGCCCCTATTTTGGTAGTGAATTTTAGTTGTATAAATGAGTGTTCGGACACCATCATTCACACCACATGGTTCTTGTGCATATATTATATGATACTTACTTATATATGTTGGCTATTTTACTATGTTGACACCTCGATCTAAGATGTTCATTAATTTCCTTAGAGCATACTACCTTTCATGATACTCTACAATGAAAAGTGGGGAGATAAGGAAATTCATCTAATTTATAGATGCTTACGATTCCCAAGGGACAAAAATTAAATCCAAAATGCATTGGCTAGAAGTGGGAAACAAGGTTTTACGAAATTATTACATGTGCTTTAATATAATCCCTAGACACAATAGATCAAATCCATTAAATAATATAATTGTTTTATTATTGAGGTATTCAATATAGTTCAATATTATTTTCATCATTATCAATAGTTTTTCAAAGATGAAAAACCCTTTCATGAGAAAAAAACAAGATCTTCAATACTGCATTTTGGTTGTTCCCTACAAGATTTATCAAATTGAAAGGGTCACCTATGATAGGGTCATATCTATTAACCATTTAAATGAAGTAGTTACTGATGATAAATCCCCTAATTGAGCAAGTTGTGTGAATTTTATAAGGTAACATGAAAGAAGACCTTTTCCAATTTTACCTTGAAGCCTTTAGGTCTAAATACTTTGGTCATTTTATCTACAATGACCACATAAAGTGCATACCCAAAATAGGGGATCCAAAAATTATTTTCAGCTAAAATACACTCACCCCATTTAATGTCTCTTACAATATTATATCCAAATCCCTCACGATGTGCATCCAACATAGCCCAACTTTAATTTTTGGCCCTAAGAAAAATGTATTTATTAAAAGTGAATTTATTCTAGATAACATAATTTGAGTTTGTGTAGGCATGGATTGTGAGCATGAAAATAATCCATGATATGTGTTCGTTAAGAATGACTTTGGGAAATTATATGATAATATTGAATGACCATGTTGTGTCTAGTTTATCACTACATGCATGTGAATCTTCTTACTACTTTGACGCACCCCAATAGTGATTATCCTCTTGGGCTGACCTATCACATTAAAGTGGAAAATTTTATCACCCTCACCTAAGGCCTAATGAAAAGGAGGTTCTTGGTTCCCATCATGTTTAACATGTAGATAATGAAATTAGTCAAATAATTAAATAAAAACATGCACATATTAAAGAAACAAAAAATAAAAAATGTACTCATATCCATCCACAAAATATCTCCATAATAAACTACTCCATATTGATCACTAAAACATACCTCCCATACAATAATCGAGTTATCATTGTTTCTCAATTCTCTTCCATTCTAAGCATATGAAGCATAAGGGTGATTCTTCTGATCGGTTTCTTTTATAATGATCCTTAAGGGGTATCCATACTAGTGGGGAATTTCTCCTTACTAGTTGTTCAAGAACTATATTTAGCCCTAGGTTCCCAAAATAACTCCTAACTATTACATAGGGGTAGGGTTTATGTCACTTTTCTTCATCCCCTCACTTCTTAGCCCACATAGCAATTTTGCTGCTCCTAGATGCTTGATTTTATTCCTTACATGCATTTTTGAACTATATTTAATATCATTTTTAAAATCTAACTTATTTTCCTTATGCGTCACCTACTTTTCTCTTTTCATGCAAATGTCTACATCAGTTCCTTTCCTATCTTAAGCCTTTCCATTTTTGCATGATTATTTTCTTTCCCATACAGCTTTTGGGTATGTTCTTTATTTTTCACTAAATTCATTTGTATATGTGTATCTTCTTACTCTATTTATGTGTGCGTGTATTATCCCCGATTCTTGTGCACAACTCTTCATTCTTCCCTAAAATTCTTGTGCACTCTAAAGAATATGAAGAATAAAGAATAAAGAATAAATAATTAGTTCATAATGTCAAACTTAACCAATGAAATAATATATAAATTTAGGCCTCGTACATCACCCCACACTAACTCCGTTTCCCTCCCCGTAATTATTTCTTTCCCTCCTCGCATAATTATGGGACCTATAACCTCAAGTAAATCTTCATGATTTTTCCAATCATCTAAGGATTTTTAAAGGAGGAGGCTTAATTAATCAATCATATAAACGAGTTCATTTTATGATTTGGAACATTTCTTGGAATCATGATCCTCAACTTACATCTTCTAGCGAGTTTTCTACTAGCCTGGGTGGTTGTATTTTCTAGTTTGGTCTCTTCCTTGGAAGTCGGTTTCCTTAGCTCACCCATTTGCTTCTTTATTTTCTCCTTCTTTCCACTAGCATCTCCCTCTAATTTTTCAAATTATTTAAGGAGTTGTTTGTAATGAAACTTGTTGATTTCATCACTCTCCATGTTTTTCCCAAGTCATCTTAGTTTTTGGGTTTCGGGAGCATGCACATGTCTATTATTTTGGTCTTATTAAAGAGGAACTAAAATAATTTATCCATGTACGTGGCCTTTTCTCTAAGATTCTTCAAAGCATATACATGCAGATCCATAAATGTTTGGCATGACTAACCCTTACATTATGCTTCTCACTTTTAACTGTTATGTAATATTCTTATCTACTTCCATTTTATTGAGTAGGAGGCATATCAATTGCTCAAATTATTATATTCATTTTCCTTGCTACTTTGGGTAATATTTTGTATTTTTGGTTTCATTGAGGAGTATCATTTTATCCAATCCTTTGAAGATTATAAAATTGTGCTCTTATACTATATTGATCAAACTAAGAACAACAACATATCTGCAATAATAATAATAATAAATCTTCTCACAAAGTGAGTGAACAACAAAGATGAGAGAAAGAATAAAGTATTTGTTTTATTTAAACTATCCTTTTCCTTCTTCTTGTGTGTGGAAGTCTAAAGGAAAATCATTATATTTTAAAAAGGAGCAGCTACGATTTATTAGGAGAAAACAGGAAGAAGAACTCAACTAGATCCTAAAAAACAGGCATGGATCATGTCACTAAACAATGACTGAGACATAATGTAGTCTATTAACTGAAGGAACAAAATAATTAATAGAAAAATTTACGGTGGAACTGAGGATGACTGCAGATTTTGCAAGTGTTGATCATGCATCCTTCAATCTCCCCCTACATGAGCAACGAGGATGAGTCCCAACTGATTCCTCAAAGCAAAAAAAACTGGCTGTAGGTAGAGCTTTGGTAAAAATATCAACAACTTGCTCAGCTGTAGGGAAAAATTGTAATTCCACTATCCCATCTTGAACTAAGTCTCGATGAAGTGATTTCGAATCTCAATGTGCTTTGATCTAGCATGAAACACTAGATTTTTTTCATTACAATAAGTACTAATGTTATCACTATAAATAATGGTTGGATGTTCCTGAACCAATTGCAAATCTTCCAAAATATGTATATTCCATATGGCTTGACAACTAGTTGTTGTTGCTGCAATATACTCTGCTTCTGTGAAAGAGAGAGAAATGGTTGCCTACTTTTTACTACTCCATGAGACAACTCCAGAACCAAGTGAGAAAATATAACCAGATGTTGATTTTCTATCATCCATTGAACTAGCCCAATCAGAATCTATGTAACCACATAGCTCAAACTTATGTGTGGGAGAATAATGAATGCCAAAATTATGTGTACCACTCACATACCTTAAAATTATTTTTGTATCACGCCAATGAGACTCATGTGGATCCTACATGAACTGAGAGATGAGGCTCACAACATACATAATATCAGGTCTCGTGGTAGTGAGGTACATGAGGCTCCCAACCAAAATTTTGTATAAAGTAGCATCTACTTTGGAACTTGCATCTTCCTTGGTTAATTTTTCACCAAGGGCAACATGAGTGGCAACTGCAGATTGCATGACATCATTCTAAAACACTTCAATAGATCAACCACATACTTGGTTTGAGAAATGGATATACCTTCATATTGTTGTTGTACCTCCACTCTAAGAAAATAATGCATGAGTCCCAGATCTAACATCTCAATTCTTGTTTCATTTCTGCTTGAAATTTCTCCATGAGAGATGGGCTACTACCTGTATAAATGAGATCGTCAACAAAAAGGAAAAAAATTAGAATATCATTACCAAGATTCTAGATATATAGGGTTGGCTCTAAGGAACTTCGAATGAATCCTTTCTTTAAGAAATAACTGTCAATCCTTGCATACCAAGCACAAGGTGCTTGCTTTAACCCATAAAGAACCCTTTTAGCTTGTAAACCAAATGTTCTTTTCCTGGAATTTCATAACCAATAGGTTGTTCCACATAGACTTCATCATTAATAAAACCATTTAGGAAGGATGATTTTACATCCATCTGATAGATTGGCCACTTGTGTTGTGCAAAAATAGCCAATATAATCTTGATTGTATCAAATCTTGCAACTGAAGTGAAAGTCTCTAAATAATATACTCCAGGCGTTTGTGCAAATCCCTTGGAAACTAATCTTGCCTTGTGTCTATTCATAGAACCATCAACATGATATTTCACCTTATAAATCCATTTGACACCAATCACTTTCTTATCTTTAGGAAGCTGCACTAATTCCCATGGATTTTTTTTTATCAATTGCTTGCATCTCTTCATTTATAGCATCAATCCATACTTGTTATTTAATAGATTCTTCATACACCAAAGGCTTAAATTGAATGGTACTAATCAAATAAAAATTGACAATTGGATTCACATTAGAATTCCTTTGATAAATTTTAGTTAAACTTCATACCTTTTGTGAAGAACTTGGACTTGATTGTGGACTAGAACTATCACCTGAAGAGGAACTTGGTGAAATGAACTAGGGCTTGAACTTCCACTTGAGCTTGTGGGGAGAGGAGGAACTTGTTGAACATCTTCTATATCAATGATGAGTGGTGTAGTTTTTTGAACTCCTTTTTACCATTTCCATACTCCCCCTTCATCAAAAACCACATCTCAACTAATAATCCATTTATTTGTGTCGGGATTATAAAAATTTTATCCTTTTTTGAAATATTAATAGCCCACAAAGATACAAAGTTAGAATTTTGAATCCAACTTCTTCCGCTTCTTTTTCGGAATATGAACATATGTGGGGAAACCAAATACATGAAAGTGAGATACTGAGGGCTTGTGTCCACTCTAGGATTCCTTGGGAGTGATATTCTGAAGCAATTTTGTTCGATTTAGAATATAAGTTGTGGTTTCTCTGTAACTCCCCAATAGCAAGTAGGAAGGTTTTTGAACTTCAACATACTTCATTCCATCTCCATAAGGGTATAATTATTTCTTTTTGCAATGCCATTCTGTTGTGGGGTATAAGTTGTCTTAAGTTGTCTCTTAATTCCATGAGTATTACAAAAATCAAAAAACTCATTGGAAGTGAATTCTCCCCCTCTATTTATTCTGATTATTTTGAGAGAATACCCGCTTTGATTTTCTGCCATAGCCTTAAAATGCTTGAAGCATTCAAATGCCTCAGATTTCTTCTTAAGAAAATAAATCCATGTGTGGCGTGAGAAATCATCAATAAATTTCAGAAAGTAAATATTCTTACCCAAATATTCCTCTTGCATGTCACCACAAATGTCACTATGCACAAGCTCTAGAGGATATTTTTCCCTCCATTATTTTTTCACCGGAAAACTATCTCGATGTTGCTTGCCAAGAACACACTCTGAACAAACTTCTTCTTTTTCCTAAGTTGTAGGAATTGCTCTCACCATGCCTTTCTTATTAAGCAAACTTAATCCTTGAAAATGCAAATTACCATACTGTTGGTGTCATAACCATGAATCATATGTGGTTTCCTTAAGGTCATGCATCTTAGTGGAATCTAAAGTGAGAGGAAATGATCTATTCTCTGGCATACAAGTCTTTTCTATAAGATAATGATTAGCTGATTTATCAAATATTTTGTAGTAGTTATCTTCAAACACAACTTTGTAATTTTTTTCTACAAGCTACCAAATACTTATAAGATTATGTTATAATTTGAGCACATGCAAAGTGTCATTAATAAATGTAGTTTCTCCTTGCTTAGTTTTCAATGCAAGGGTACCTTTTCCCATTACATCAACCTCTTTATCATCACCAAATTTTACTTGACTCCTTACATATTCATCTAATTTGACAAAGAGATCATATTTACCTTTCATATGATTTGAGCAACCGTTATCCAAGAACCAAACATCCTTTTTAGGTTCTTTTGCCAAATTGCAAGTGAAGAATGTAGATTGTTTTGCTTCTTAAAAATACTCTTCAGTATAGTTGGCTCTTGAATTATTTAAATCAGATTTTTTCTTTCTACATTTAGATTCATAGTGTCCATACCTTTCACAATACATCGGCTTTGGATGCTTCTTCGATCCATTGAAATTATTTATCTTCCTCTTTTGTTTCCTCTTCCTCTTCCTCTGCCATGTCCTATAGATGTAGAAGAATCCCTTGAGATTTATTTGGTGAGAAGAGGTTGTATATTTTTCTTCAATTCTTATAGTAAACTAGAAGGATTCAACTAGGTTCACCGTAGAAAGTTGCATATGATCCTCCCGATATTGCAAAGAACCTATCAACTTTTCAACTTTGAATGTGGTTAGATATTTACTTTCTTTAATGGATATAACCATTGGATCAAAATTTGGAGGAAGATATCTCAGAATATTTTCTACAATTTTTGCTCGTGACACTTTCCCTTGAGTTTTAAGATGGTTCACAATACTTTGAGCCCTAGTAATAAAATATTAAATAGAATCACCTTCCTTCATACTTAAACATTCAAAATCTCTTCGAAGAGTTTGAAGTCTTACCAAGATTATTTTTTCAGATCTTGGTATGCGGTTTGCATGGCCTCCCATGCATCCTTTGACTTTATCATACTAGCTATACGGGAAAATTGATATATCCAATGTAGATTGGATAGCAAAAAGAGCTCTATTTTCCTTCTTTTTGTATTCTTTCAATTGAGTTTGTTGATTTGTTGTTAAAGAATTTAAAGCATTCTAATCAGAGGTTCCATGTATCCAACTTCTACTAAATACTAGATATCCTTAGATAATAGTAGGGTCTTCATCTTTTTACTCCAAAGTAATCATAGTTGTCTCCAAGAAACAACATAAGTTGGAATGAAAAATTTCCACCATTTGACATTCGATAATTATTAGAGAGAACCATTAACTCGTAAATTTTACAAAAAAATCCTATGCAACCAGCTCTGATACCAATTGAAGATTATAAAATTGTGCTCTTATACTATACTGATCAAAATAAGAACAACAATATATCTGCAATAATAATAACAATAAATCTTCTCACAAAGTGAGCGAACAACAAAGATGAGAGAAATAATAAAGTATTTGTTTTATTCAAACTGTCTTTTTCCTTCTTGCTGTGCGTGGAAGTCTGAAGGAAAAATATTACATTTAAAAAGGAGCAGCTACAGTTTATTAGGAGATAACAGAAGAAGAACTCAACTAGATCCTAAAAAATAGGCATGGATCATGCCACTAAACAATGACTGAGACATGTTGCAGTTTATTAACTGAAAGAACAAAATAATTAATAGAAAAATTTGCGGTGGAACCGAAGATGACTGTAGAGTTTGTAGCATTGATCCTACATCCTTTATCCTTTACCTTGATATTTGTGTGCATGTATTTTTATTGTAGGGTTATATGCTATTTGGTTAAGTCACCCAACTTTTTCTTTATTTCTTATAGCTCTTCACCACCTCAACAGATATTATTCTTTGTAATTGATTATCCATGCCATTACTTAATTAATCTTCAACCACAATCCCAATGGAAATGTTTTGTAAGCTAGAGAGTGGGAAATCAAATATGGGATCCTCCATGTAGGAATCTAGGAAAAATAATAACATGTTCTTCACTCTTATTTTCCCCAATGTATCCTTCAAACTATTCCATGAGAACAATTCCTCATACGCCTTTCATTTTTTGAATCTAGAGTGAAGAAATTTTAGAGGTTTATTCTCATCATGTTTCAATTCTTATTCCTCTTTGTCTTCCTCTTCCTCCTATTTCTTCACATATTTACCTTTGTTTTGGCATCAGTTTTCATGGTATTCATGGCCTTAGTTTTACATTGTTTAGATTTATAATTGATCGACTATTTATTTACCATTGGTAGTTGAATTGTTGAGTGATTTACAAAACCTATTTTTGTTTTTTTGTTTTTCATAATGTTCTTTATATTGAATGGCCCTTGGTCTATTGGTGAAGTTGATTGGTTTGTATTGAACCCACCAGGGATCAAGTCTTGTTGAGTGTAAGGTCTGGTGATACCCGACATGGAGATTCGAAACTTGGGTGACTTTGACGGTGTGAATGCCCCTTACTTGTAGCTACTTAAGCTGAAGGTGGTCACTAGTTTAGTTGTATGCTTACTTGTAATTGTAAATCTGATATATGCTTCCTCTAAAATATGAGCGAAGGTGATCACTAGTTTAGTTGTATGCTTACTTGAAATTGTAAATCTGTTATACGTTTCCTCTAAAATATGAGTGAAGGTGATCACTAGTTTAGTTGCATGCTTACTTGTATTTGTAAATCCACTATATGCTTCCTCGAAAATATGAGCAGAGATGCTGAGAATCTATGTAATCTAGTGTTCAATTAAATGCACTTCTAAATCAAAGATATTCAATCACACGGATTAAAAACTTGTTCTTCTCAAATATATTCTCCACACATGTAAAGGTGGAAAACTGATGAAGAAGGCACAAGAACGATATATATCACAATTCTATCAAACATGTTCTTCATTAGATTTTGTTTTCCTTTAGATTTGTACAATTCTAATAAAGTAAATCTTACTAATATGGATACATATCACCCATTAATTTATGAGTTGGTTCATGTTACTTACTAATATCACCCATTAATTTGAGTAGTTATACCATCCTCGAAGTTAGGACACATTAATTTATGTATGTTTAACTACACCTCAATATAGTAGTTAACCGAGTGGTAACATATCTATATTACATGGAGTTGATTTGACTCTTTCATCTATCTTGGGTGAATTGTTGATAGAGCCATATTTCATGAAGAGCACCAATCCAAATTTGGGAACCACGCGATTCTCTTCGACTAGTTAACTCATCTCGTTAAAGTCATAGAGCTGGTCTTGATTTGGATATTTTCGCCTGCTTTTGCTAGAAAATATTTAGGTACTTCAACATTGGAGTCGAGTCGGTTGTTAAACTAAGCTCTCACTAATATCGTCCTAAAATCAATACAATTATGGGTTGAATCATCCTTGCACACAGAGATAAATTTGTAACCATATACAAATTGATTGATCTCATGCCATGAAGTATTGTCTCTCGCTACATCGTGGGTTCAATCCACACTATGCTAATCTTTATTTCTCTCCTCGGTCCGATGGGTTGACTTTCCGATTCATTGCGTTGACAAAAATTAAATTGGATTACCATTATTGAAATCCACACCTTGGGATAAAAAACCATAGAAATTAGGCACATAAAATAACAACTAGCAGAAATAAAATAAAGAATTACAAATAAAACATATTATTGCAAACTCATATCAACACTTTTGTGCATATATTTCTCCTTCCTTCTAAGAGATTCGGCTCAATACAATCTCTCTGAATGTGTTTGATATTAAAAAATTACAATTACCTCTAATAAATAGATGGCTTCATCTAACAATAAAACACTCAACACTCCTAAAAATAGAACTAAAAATCCTATGCTTTTGTGCAATACAAAGCTTTTGATTTATTTTCTTTAACAACTTTTCCAAAAACTAAGAATCTAAAACTAAACCATTTTTGATAAAAGAATACTTAACAAAAGGAACACAAGAGGTTCATGTAGAAAAATAGGGCATGTTCAAAGGCACGAATGAATAAGGGAAACACACACGTAGAGGATAAGTTCATATTTCGAGACTTAGATATTTTTTACACATAAGGATCTATTTTTAGAGATGGCGTGCAGAGCACATAAACGAGGCAGAGACTTGCGTGCCATGCATTGGCTATTTTTGGAGGATTGGCTACAAAGCACTTTGCATGGATGTGGGCTAAGAATAGGTTTATCACTGTCAGTTAACTAAAGGAATTCTATTGTTAGCACACTTGCATGTGGGGCTATGATTGTAAAAAGCACGTAGCTAATAATAGCATGTGACCTATTTTAGGATTGGATAAGTGGTGAAGGGAAAGTCCCCACCCTTATAAATATGTAGTGAACTGCGTAGTAGAGGATATAAAAAGAATGAGAGAG
This sequence comes from Taxus wallichiana var. yunnanensis, assembly GCA_018340775.1. NCBI lineage: Eukaryota > Viridiplantae > Streptophyta > Pinopsida > Cupressales > Taxaceae > Taxus > Taxus wallichiana. Next base: position 195,109,447 of record CM031239.1, read on the forward strand.
AGACAGATATATAGATGTATGTGTGCAAGACTAGACTACTATATCATATTTGTGCACGTATGGGCATAGAATGTAATTGCTGTAAGAAGCTTATGTGTAATTTTCATATTTAATATAATGGAGGATATTGGTTGAATCTAAGTGTTAGTTCTATGTGTATTTGGATCTAGTATGTTCTTGATTTCATCATGGTTAATACTTAATTTTGTCCTCCTTACATATAAATATGACATACTCTATAAAATGATGTATTAATAATGGAACCGCATGTATTAAGTCTTCATCATGCTAACATCCTAGAACAACAATACTAAAGAGGGACCTAGTACCTTTGCACACTTTGGGTGAGCATTCGCCTAGGTTGAGTGATGTGCCGGTAGCGTCGCGTGTGGGATCTAACCGGTGAATTCTAGGTGCATCTTTGGTTCTATTGCTCGGACCTCATTTTCAGCTTGTTTTCGGGATGGTTTATGATGAAGACATATCGGTTGACCTTAGCAAGTATTGAAGAGTGGATACATGATCCGGAAGAAGAATACGCACACGGTGGTTCAGCACTAGATTTGAGTTTAACGCACGCGTGTGGGTGGAAAAAAACTTGTATGACAGTTTATATGAGAGCTTCTTCATTATATTTCCACTAGAATTATACAAGTGGTTGATTGTGTATGCATCTAAGAGGAATTGAAGTTATCACGTGCTTGTTTAGACACGGGAATAATTTCATGCCCTTTATGATGCTGATCTAATTTGGACTCAAATGTGTGGATACATGGTTCGTGGTGTTTTGAATAGTTATATTTTGGAGTACTCAATTTCCACTTATTCGTGTCCAAGTAGTTGAATTCCAGCTTTTATGATATCCAAGGGGAACTTACCTGCAAGGAATTCCACTGGAAATCAAGATCCTGATGGTAACTTTGAATTTGGAGAGTAAACCAACAGCTAACTAAACCCCACCACGTGCGGGGGTCGGGATAAGGTTTGGTGAAAGATGACAGACCTAGCGACAAAAAAGGAAAAGAGAGGAAAGGTGGCTTAAGTATAATGAGGTGCGTGAGAGGGAGATCGAGAAGCAGTGGGAGGTTATAGAACAAATGGCATTGTGGAGAAATATAGTTTGGGAAGGAGTTGAAGTTCACACAAAAGATATGGAACCCAAGCCTCAGGAACTCCCCATTTGGGAAAACATGATAGGGAACCCTCCTCGGCCTCACATAGAAGCACACCAACAGAGATGACTTGGGATGTGGGTGCGCATTTGAATCCACCGGAAACCTTGCCCTTGTGCTTGGTTTTCCAACATCTAGTATAACAAGTAGTCAACAAGCTAATTCAAGTAGTGGAAGAGTAGGAGTGAGTTTTATGAGGGGCATAGTCATGGGAGCGCAAATGGATTCATTGTTATATGGGATTACTTTTTGGGTGTATCATTAGCATAGAATACAAGCATGTCGATTTTTAGACTAACTTCTAGGAGTGGTAATGCTTCGCAGACTGTCAGGGGTACAGTTCAATTCTACTATTGGGACACAAGGAAGTACATATTCTAGTCCAACCCCAACTACTATTTTGGGATTATGAGGTATAGGTAGCTCTAGTTCGTGTGGATTTGGTGGTTTTGGAGGTAGGGGAAATGTAGGAGATTCTAGATCAGGTGGGCAAGGTCCGCACAAACCTTAGAATATATACATGGAGATGTATCTTTATCTTCTAGAGCATATGGGGCATAGAAGATGTTGCTAAACATGTGTATATGTGTGAAATATTGTGGCGCGCAAAAGGAATCACAACTTTTGAGCGTAAGGCAAGCTAATTTACTACTAGGTTACAATGGCGCGCACATAACTAGTACATAAAATTTGACCCTGATCAAACTTGCGTAGACTATCAAGCTTTAAAAGATGCATTCCTTAAATATTTTCACATCCCTGAGTTTGAGTAGAAGAGTATAAGTGCGCTCAAGGATATTAAGCAAGGCACTATTGAAATTATTAGAGAGTATGATGCACGTTTTAAAATGATTTTATCTAAGCTTTCTTATGATATACATGCAAACCAACATGCACAATGGTTCATTGGGGGTCTAATTACCCCTTTCAGAAGGGCATTCTCACATAAGACATACACTGATACATGTGAAGCTCTTGAATCAGCGTTACACATTGAGGCAATTGGAAGCATAGATACTGTGGTGAGCCCATTTTTAGAATCACAGATCGCAGCTATGGAAAAACAATTGGAGAAACTATTAGCAAATTTATCACATGAGACACGCACAAGGATTTGGTGTAGAGATTGTGAAGTAGAAGGTCACACAAAGGATATTTATCCTTGGAGATCAGTACACTCATTGTTGTTGGATTGTGAGAGATGCCATTTAAACCATGATGCTAGCCATTTCCCATAATTACAATGCGCGATAAGGAAGAACGTTTCAAGCTACTGTAAAATTTACAGGTCCACAACTCATGACATAGAAGACTGCCAACTGATTGGTAAGATCTATGATGCTAGAGATATTGGTGTACGATAGACATGAGTTTCAGATAACTCTAAGGGAAAGAATGAGCATCAGGATTGGGATCACAATTAGGCGCGCTATGATCGAAATGAAGGGAATTTTTAAGGTGGTCATGGCAGAGGTTGAGGATACCGTGGTGGATTTGGAGGACAAGGCCATTGTAGTGGAAGAATTGAGTTCCCTCGTGGAACATGTTATACATGCGGATCTCCTGATCACTACAGGCGTGAATGTCCTTAGAATATTACATGTTCTTTTTGTGGAAAGAACCATAACTATGAGGAGTGCCCAGATTTGTATGAGCATCTTAGTAAGCAAAATAAACAAGAAAACAAAGGCGTAGGGATGGTTAGGATACATTACACTATTGAGAATCAATGGATGCCTAATTTGGCGGTAGAGTCCAAAGAGTTACAAGTGAAGATTATGACCCACGCTGAGGCAGAACGTGCCCAAGAAGCATTACAGTAGAAGCCTACCATTACTAAGGAGGATGTTCTACATGCACAGCACCCAGATCGGCCCATCGAAGGAGGTTTATTGGGAAACCATAGAAGTTCTCAGGAATCTTCAGGGTGAGATATAGTACTTAAAAAATAAATTACGAAAGATGGAGCAAAATAAAGTATCAGAGACGGTCCAAACTAATATAGATGACTTAAGGGAAGTGTGTAAAATGTTGCACCAGGAAAATATCATTCCATTGTTAGGGGATTGGCTAAAGGGAAACACTCGCGTGTAAGTATTGATACTTGGAAGGAAGATCCCGCATGCAATATTAACCCCATAGCCTAGATTATGACAAGGAAATCACTCGAATGTTGTTGTGGATGGGTGGCTATTAAGTAATTTAAAGATTGATACAAGCGTGAAATTTAATCTTCTTACCTTAGATGCATGGGTATAAATGAGAAGACCCCAATCACCACCATCCTCTAATATATTGTTCATGACTAATCAAACTAAGGCCACTCCCGTTGGAGTTTTGAAAGATGCATCCATTACCATACAAGGAGACAAGTTTATCTTGGAGACTTTGAGGTTTTAGCATTGGCAGAGTCCGATAGCTTCCCAACTCTATCGGGGCATCCTTGGTGCTATGCAAATAATTCCGATCTTTAGTTCAACAAGGGTTGTATCATTTTTGAAAACAAGGAGGAGAGGGTTATTATCCCTTTAACAAATGGAAAATCTGCGCCCAATGTTGAGCCCTTAAGTGAAGAAGATCTGAATATAATTTATGTACGTGCCATCCGAGATCCAGAGATACTTGAGCCAACCAAAGAAGGACTAATTTGGTGGGAGAATGAAAAATATATTAGCGATACTACAAGTGTTGCTTGTGATAATTGGGCTCACAACACTTATGAGTTGGTAGGGTATGAAGTAAAGAGCATATTTCCTAGAGGTATAAAACCGTGTTATGTCAAGAGGATAGGTAATAACTTGATACCTTGTTACATAGGAGAAGGAGATCCTATGGTATTCCTACGTGCCATGGAAGAATAGTGGATAGACCTACTAGAAAGAATAAATATGCTAGCATATACACTACGTGGGATAACAACACGCTAGTGGGTGGCCCACAAGGATAATCTTATAGGATGGAATGAAATTAGGATTGCTCTTGCTACTAGGTTCTTCAGGAGAAATGCACCTACTCAAATCTATACTTATTATGGTAATCAACCTGTTCAGCACCATGTTCATAAGTGTGAGAGAATTTGGACGAGAATGGAAGGAAGCTTTACCACCTTCACTATAGGTGTACACGTTTTATTCCACTTTACACAGATGCATGTTTGTTTGGTATGTATATGTAGAAATTCATCGAGAGACTAGAAATTGGTAGGATTTAATTGTAGGAATGGCCTGACATTTGAATTCTTCTCTAAAAAGCCTCCAGTGGAAGAATCATTGAAATCTATAAAGTTCTTAACTATGGGAGATAATGTTAAGGCTAAAGAAATACTTTAGGAGTTATTAGATAAAGAAGACTCGGGAGCACGTCTTGATGAAGAAATAGAGGCCGATGCAACATTACTTCAACCCGCTTCCCTAGAGAAAGAAAAAGGAAAAATAGTCTACTTATTGGATGACGAAGAAGTATAAAATCTGGATGTAAATCATTCAACATGTAGGCGTGAGGTGTTGGACAAAGTGCTGAAATATGGCCATGTGCGCCTATCATGAACCTATGAAGATAAAGAAGGTGAATATTGGAATAGATACTGAGCCTAAGGAAGCCATAATTGGAGACTATTGGTTGGACTTTGAAGTGGCAAAAATCATAGAGTTACTAAGGGATTATTAGGATTTATTCCCTAGGGGGTACCATGAATTTAAAGGCATGAATTAATTGTTAGGGGAGATGAAGATAAAGCTTAAAGAGGGTGTGCAAATGGATAGAAAGAGACCCTACAGGGATGAACCCCAACTTACGTGAAAAGGTTAAAGAAGAGATTGACAAAATGTTGAAGTCTGGGATCATCAAGTCCCTTGATGAGTCTGAATGGGTTACTCCAATGGTGATTAGTATCCAAAAGGATGGACGGATTAGGATTTTTGTGGACTACAGAGAACTGAATGTTGCATGTGTAACAAACCCATTTCCTACACCATTCACTGAGGAAATACTGGAAGGTGTGGCAGGGCATGAAATCTATTCGTTTACAGATGGGTTTTGTGGGTATCATCAGGTTCAGATTGCCCAAGAGGATAAGGAAAAGACTACGTTTACTACTGAGAATGGGGTAGCTTCACCTATACTATAATGACTTTTGGTCTGAAAAATGCACCTGATGTATTTTCGCGCATAGTTGTTCAAGCGTTCAAGGAGTTTATTCACAACTTCTTATAGGTTTATTTATATGATTGGACAATGTATGGATTATTTAAGGATCATTGTGACAATCTACACTTAATGTTTGAAATATGTAGATAGTTGTGTATCTCCTTAAACATCAAGAAGTTCATATTCACTACACCGTTTGAGATACTTATAGGAAACATAATTTTTAAGGAAGGTTTGTGGGTTGATCCGGCTAAGGTTGCAGTCATTATAGGCCTAAGGGAGCCTATCGGTTAGAGTGAGGTGCGTGGATTTTGGGTCATACAGGTATTACAGAAGTTTATCAAAGGATATGCCAAAATTGTCGCACGAGTTGGAAGAGTTACTAAAATGGAAAGGCACATTCTACTGGGAGAACTTTAGCAGCGCACATTCAAGACATTAAAGGAGAAACTTACTACCGCACCTATTCTCGCATTTTCCTTTATGGGACCAGCCATTTCATGTACATGTTGATGCCTCTAGCGTGACCATTGGCACGGTGTTGGCTCATCCTGGAGAAGGTATTGTAGATCATCCCCGATCATGATCAATGGATATTATGGAGGACATGCGTTGTAGGTGGCCCTATAAGGTGATACCGCACGTAAGATCCTACTCACTAGATTATGGTGGGAGATCTTGTATAAATATTATAAGGCATATTGCAAGGTGCGTCGTAAGGTAGGGTACTACACCGCCGGAAATCCATGCCCCAAAGGCTCGCCAAGTATAGGCTTGCAAGTATACGCTTGTATCCCGCATGCCCCGCTCAACCTTGCATGATTTTTTTTCCCTTCCCCCCTCTTTTCTTTTACATTTTGTCTTCAGTGATGAAACCGCCACCCTACCTAGGTGGCGGTCCCATGACCACCGCCCAGCCAGGATAGGCGGTGGTCCTGTCCCATAACCACCGCCCTGCACAAGGGTGGTGGTCCTGTACGCATTTTCTAGATCCTTCCACAATCACGTCAAATGTAAATCTTGGATTTTACATGCTTTCTTCAACCACTTTGGCTTGCATTAATGTTTTTGGTTCCCTGGTAATAGTGTTTTTCCTTTGTTTATAGTAAAAGAGTTCAAATGGGAGTTACCCTCTGGTAAATGCATTGGTTATAAATAAATAGACTTGTTTTCAAGCAAATGGCCCTCATCTTCTCAATTCTCTTATTTAGTCTTTCAATTTCTTGCTTAGAATTCTATTAGTTTCATGTTTTGCTTCCATTGTTGGTATTTTAGAGGTCATATGATCTTCTTGTTTCAGTCTTGTTCCATTCTGCTCCATACAATAAAGTTTTAGCATAGAATAGCTTCATTTCTAGACTAGAATCCATTAAAGTTGTAGGTTTTTTTTGTCACAAGGATAGTTTTTGAAACTCTCAGTACACTTGTGTTGTATTCTCACAATAAATCCCACTAGGAATTACATAGTCAAGCTCTGTTCACTTGCGCTATCCCTCTCCTACTCGCATTGTATTCGGTCTATATCCAAAGTTGTCATTGTTCGAATACCATCTTTTGTTGATACTATCATATACACACTTTTTCTGGATTCACGAGGACACAAAGGAATGAGGAGATCACACTGAGGGGATGAAATCACACACAACTAGATTTACCACTATTCTGTAAATGCCAGGTTTGAGCTATCAAAGTTCTAGTTACAACATATCAAATAGAGTAGTGAATTATTTCATTTTAGTTAAAATTTACTCTCGATATCACTGGGAAGTTATGGGGATTGATAGTTTCTAAGAAACTATGATTCATTCCTCACTTCTGAGGTAGGATCGAGAGTCTTTTAATTTAAATATATAGTTGCTTAGATATTTAGGATAAAATCACAACTGCACAGGAAAATAGCCATACCAGGCTACTTACTTGTTTTGTTTTTATTTTGTTACTAGATTAGTTGTTCATTTTATAAATATACTAGAGTAGTTACTCTTTAATTTCATTAAAATATTCATTGAAAATACAAAAATAGAAGAATGCTTGCATAGTGTAAATACCTCTTTCGTAATCAATTTATTAATGTTAGTTAAAAGTTGAATCATTTTGTATGACAATCACAGGACCTAGAGAGCCTAGAGAATATATATTTGAACCCATAGTGCCTCAACCAAATCTACCCACAACATTAGCTGATATAGATCAGGACCTTAGGATACAGGTCTTTCGAGCAACAACAAACTTACAAGCAATTAGTGAGCAACTAAGAGGATTAAACATCGAAGATGACAAAGCTTACACATTTTGGTCAAACCATCCAAACTATAGACTGCCTTGATAAAACATTTGAATGACTTGTGCAAGGATTCAAAAGAGAGAAAACATTTGGTTGTGATCCTTTGGTTCCACAGACGTAGGAGACCTCCTCATTGACATAGATACTAGCTTACGCATTCAAGTTTCCAGAACACCTGTAGGTATTCTAAGAAAATCATACAACTTCTAGTTCTAAACATAGAGGCTGAAAAGGCATACGATTATTGGATAGTTGGGAGAAGGGATTGATTCTTCACATGACCATAATAGGTCCACAACAACCACATGAACTCATGGTTGTGATCCCAAGTCCCACAACCCAATGGGCCTACAAATCAGTTAAGTATTGACACGGCTTATGAATGTTGGTATTTAGATCCTCACCACTCCCACCAGATATCATCATACAATTCTCCATATTAAATATAGAAGCCAATCAATCTAATATTTTCTGGGCTAGACCAGAAAACCACCCATAGTTAATGGAAAATCCATTTAAGTCACCCATCACCATTTTATGACCTTGTCTGGAGATATATATGAAGCTCCCACAAGTCACTTCCCACGTATCCAACAACCAAGAAATAGGATCTCTCAGAGCTCGACATTGATTGGAGCCTCCAAATAGCCATTATATCTAAATGAACCATTACACCAATTTAGGTTAGGAGGGCCTTCTTCACCTTAGATTCACAGATTCCATTATTGCGTATTGAGGATATAAGATTACCCGATTAGCTTGTCTGTATCCATTCACATTCAACATTCACCGGCTATCTCGACACGACCTCGGGAGGTCGGGTATGAGGAAGAGGTACTTGTAGATTCCCATGCTCGCATGTCACTTTTCCATCGTACAAAATTGGTGAACCCGACGTGAACAAACAATTCTTCCTTTTTTATTTTTCATTTCTTTCATCCACCTTCGCTCTTTCCCATTATTCTGGGTATTCATATACCCCCCGAATATGTCGGGATATGATGCATATGGAAGACCTCTCTCAGTCTCAAAGTAAATTATAGTCAAAAAATAGACAACCATCGCCCTCACTTTTAGCATGGGCTGATAACTATTCAAGTAATTACTTGTCATCTCAAACTCCCCCTCAAAGAACTAGCTCAAGTTCTTCATTCGAATTGAGGAGTTTGATCAGCTTGCACAAACACAACAGCCAAGAGCCCTCAGGCTCTAACAATATGACGTTTACTGGAGAATCCACTTCATCTCCTCGGGTCTTGTTTAGACCACATATTAGACAATAGTCAGATCCACTCCCCTTTTTGGATGAGGAGTACTTAGCACGCTTTTCTAAAAGTGAACAATGCTTCCAAAATATGTATCCACCTATAGGGAGTTTACAAATACAATCTGATACCCTATTCAAGAAAACACCCCATCCCTCCACCCATGGGAAATACCCTTGGTGAAGCTTGGTAGGGTAACGATCAATTCATAGCAGGTATCATACCCCTTTACAACCTCAAGCTATACAACTAAACACCCTTAAGGAAAAGCACGTGTCTTCACCAATGGAGGTCATTTCAGCCTTAGCTGAAAAGGTTAGAGGGCTAGAACTTGCTCAAGCAAACCAAAATTCATATTTTGGGAAAAGCAGAATCCCCAACCCTCCGCATCACCCTAGTCAAGTTGATCTCCTTACAGAACAAGCACGTTAGGCATGCCTCCTCAAAATCCTTATAGTTACCCACAACAAACACCAACTAGGACCGCATTTTCAAATGTCGCTCCAGTTGAAAACATGACACCTCCCGGCTTGGCACCAAACAACCCATACTAACAATGTTCCTCCTTACTTAAACATTTATTCAAAGTCACCACAAGGAGACATGTTCTCTTCTCCCGGGATGTTCGTTCAACCACAGGGATTCCCTTATGTCCCTACAAACACATATGCTATGCCATATCAACAACCCATTCCACCTCAACCCCCTCAACAAGCACCATCGATGGTCGAGGCCTACGCAGTAGGGACTTATTCAGAATATTTAAAAGAGCCCCTAGACTTCACCATATGAAGTGTTATGCTTCCAAGACCTCTTCCCGATTTACCCAAATATAAAGGGGAAGGGGATCCAAATGCACACATTAAGGCCTATGCCATAGCCATATGGGAGTTACTCCCTTGGGACGGGGTTGTCGCTAAAATATTCCCTAAGACCTTAGAAGGTATTGCCCTTGATTGGTATTACAAAATACCTGAAGCCTCGATACACTCATTTAAACAACTCATGTCAGAATTCATCAAAGCTTTTGACATGAACAAATTGTTAAGAATAGGAATCAGGGAATTCTTGCATATTAAACAAGAACATAATGAATCCACTACTCATTTTATCCAAAGATGGCGTATACGGTTCTCTACTCATCAACAAGTGCTCCAAACATGGATCAAATGGAACTATGTGATTTATTCCTTAATTCTCTCAATAGAGAGATAAAGGAAGAAGTCCAGAAGTTCCCACTAAGAACTTATGATGAAGTACTGAGAGTGCTCTCCGAATCGACCAAGCAATGATAGATAGTGGTCGTAAGACATATGGGACAAATGGGAAATTAACCACTCCCAATCAAAACACCGTGGCCTATTCTAATATAGGAACGCTAATCAAGGACCTAAGATCCTTAACAAGAACCATGGAGTTACAACAGATGGAGTAACTGACCAAGTTAAAAGGGAAAACATTGTAAACATTTCACCACCTGTTAATAATCAACGAAATAACAATTTTACTCCAACAATCAACACGGTGGATTTTAATCATCCACCATGGAAACAACAACAACAACAACAAAATGAAAAATCCAAACACAAAGTCCAAATCAAAACTCACTGGATATCAGAGTCAAAACCAAAGGCAACAACCTCAAAATTTTAACTCTAACAACCAACAACCTTATCAGAATTTTGGGCCACAACAGTTTTAAATCAACAACCTCAAAATTATAATCCCAATTTATATTGTGGCTTCCACAAGATTCAAGGCCACGATACTAGGACTTGTCGTGAATACAATAAATTCATGCAACATTTCCTGAAGATCAAAACAACTCTTTATAGATATGTTTTTAGCAAATTTTGTAGTACCCACGCCAAACACTTATGCAGGGGTAGTTTCCCCTCAAAATGCACCCCTCAAGATCTTTAATGATCCACTCCCAAACCATTCTAACAATAACAGGCTAGATCCTAATGGAACAAACAAGGGTGTCATAACAGGAAACAATGATCATGAAGCTTCAACTTCATTAAATCCACCAGTCGCACCCCAATTAGGAACTCGACCTCAAACTAAGATAGTTGGTTTAGTGGAGTTAGACACCGAGCTACCTGTAGAAACCATAACAAGAACACGGGATTATTCATCCCAACCTACTCCAAGCTATCCATTGGAACTAGAAAATAGTCAACAAACATTGGTAAAACCCATAGGTACCTATGATTTAATTAATGATTTAACTAAAACCTTCTCTCACATCTCCTTTTGGATTTGTTAAAGAACTCTCCCACCCACAGAGAGCTGCTCTCTTAGAAGCATTAGGCCTTGGTCATTTAATCAACATCACTCCTCCCCGAAATGCAAGTAAACCATGTGGACTTTGACATTTATCCTCCAGGGCAGCTAGATAGGGATACGAATTTATATTCGATATAAGCAAAATGCCAACAGACGCTGAAATTACATGAAGAGGTGACCCAACTTTACATTTACAAGTATGGGTTTACAATAATTATGTTAAACATGCAATGGTTGATGATGGGGCAGCAGTTAATATAGTCCCCTTCACTTTTCTTCAAAATTTAGGATATGGAGAGACAAACTATTCCACAACATGAAATACGCTAAGAGGTTATGATAGCCTCAAAGCCACTTCGATTGGAACCATAGTTTTACCAGTCACTTTAGGACCCAAGACGGTCCTCACCGAGTTTTATATTATAGATTGGGAAACCAATTATAATATGATCCTTGGTCAGCCATGGATACACCGCATGAAGGCAATCCCTTCCATGCTATTCCAAGAAATAAGATTTCTACACTTAGGGAAAATATTTGTGGCACAAGGTGACCCAAAACCCTTCGATATACACCTAGCTGATTTGAAGAAAAGACCAGGTGTTCACTCCAAGTTTGAACTCCCAACAAATCAACTCATCAAACCAATTAATTCAAAACCAAAAGAAGAGTTGATACCCACCACAGAGTTAGAAATTACAAATCCAGCCGAGGACATTCCAACACTCAAAAATGAGACCAATGTTATAAAAACAAGTGTCACTAGGGACTACCACAAAAATTATTGAGTTGTTGGAGAAAGACTTACCTATTCTCCTACCATTTGATTCCATGGGTATGGGACACACCCTGGGAATTGCTTCTCTTCCATCAGATGAAGTTTTTATGGTAGAAGTAACCAAAGCAAAAGAAATAGATATGACAGATATCCCAACATCCATTTTTCCAAACAAGTATTGGACTCTCCACTTCGATGGAGCTAGATGTCACTTTGGAGTTGGGGCGGGAGTGATCTTTACTTCACCTAAGGGAAAGATCCTACCTTTCACCTTTAAATTAAACTTTGAATGTACAAACAATGGGGCTGAGTATGAAGCTCTCCTCCTTGGCCTCATTCTAGCTAAAAGAATGGGTGTCGACAACATTAGAGTGCTAGGAGACTCGCAATTGGTTGCAAACCAAGTCTCTGAGGTATATGAAACTAGAGTTGAGCACTTACAACTCTATAAAATAGTAGTATTAGATCTAAGTAAGGGATTTAACTTCATATCAATTGAAGCAATCCCATGAGAGCAGAACCTTCTCGCAGACTTGATAGCAACCTCAGACTTCCCATTTCACTCCAAATAATGAGTTAGAGGATACAAATTTCACGGTATCACTTCGTACCAAACCATTAGTGTAAAATACCAACAAACTCACTCCGACTCATGGAGAAGCGAGGATGATTTTTCTATCATAGATCACTTTGACAATGATAGAGTCACTCTCGAATATCTAAACGCCTATGTGGAGCTACACCTTGCTCACCGTATAGTTGATCTTTCCTTAATACCACATTCCTCTTCCTATTTTGGAAATCCCATGGTAGAGTCTCCTCCATATAAGGATCTCGATATCTATGAGATAGAAAATGGAGAAAGCTTGGAACTACCTCCAGCCCCACCTAAATTTGAAGAAGGTAACACTTCTTTAATAGAAGAAACCATTGACATAAACATTGGAACGGAGGAAGAACCAAAGATTTTGAAGTTGGGATCCTCGTTAACTCGGAGGAGATAGAAATACACACCCAAATCCTCAAAGAACATCAAAAGGATTTTGCATTTAACTATAAAGAAATGACGGGCATCGCACCACATGTCACGGTACATAATCTTGTCACTAAACCAGATGCAAAGCCAATTAAATAGAAGTCAAGACCAATGAAGCCAAAAGTGGCTCTCATGGTAAAAGAGGAAGTAATAAAACTTCTCCAAGTGGGATTCATCAAGCCCATTGACTATTCACAATGGGTATCTAATATTGTCCCCGTCCTAAAAAAGAATGGGAAGATATGCATTTGCATAGATTTTTGGATATTAACAAAGCTTGTCCCAAGGATGACTTCCCATTACCATCCATTGACATTATCATTGATGCAATAGCTAGATTTGAACTATTGTCCCTCATGGATGGGTTCTCAGGGTATAATCAGATTAAAATATCTAAACAAGATCAAGCCAAAACTACATTCATAACTCCCTGGGGAACATATTGCTATGTTGTCATGCCATTTGGTCTTAAGAACGCCGACGCTACGTATCAGTGGGAAATGACATATATATTCCATGATCTTATCCATAAAATTGTGGAATCCTATGTGGATGACTTGTTGGCCAAGGCCAAGAAAATGTTGTGATCATCCAGAAGTGCTCGTATCATCCTCTCACGATTAATTGAATATGGCGTCACATTAAATCCTAGAAAATGCGTGTTTGGTGTGACAGGAGGAAAACTTCTGGGCTACATTATATCTTCACGAGGGATTGATGTTGATCCAACCAAAATACGGGTTGTTCTTGAAATGATCCCACCATCGGATGAGTCTGGAATTAGGTCATTTCTTGGGAAACTCGGTGCAATCCGCAGGTTCATCCCAAGATCTAAGTTTTTCCATTCATCCAATCAACAATCTATTAAAGAAAGATTATAACATTGATTGGACTAAAGAATGCAACGAGGCCTTTGAAGTAGTTAAACACTTCTTGTTGTCTCCACCCATGCTAATGCCTCCCAAACCTAGACACCCTTTGATCTTATACTCACGAGCCACTCATGTCTCGCTAGCCTACATGCTGGCTCAAGAAGACAATGATAAACGGGAACGTGCGGTCTATTTCATTAGCCGAACATTGCTTGATTATGAAACATGTTACACACAAGTAGAGAGAGAATGTCTTGCCATAGTCTTTGCAACAAAATGTTTAAGACATTACATGTTAAACCAAGAAACAAGGGTCATAGTAAAGACAAATCATTTACGAACATTTCTCACACAAGGTCTTTATCTAAAAAGGTTGGGTGTTTCATAACCTTAATGGGAGAATTTGAGTTGACATTCGTAAACCAAAAATCTGTTAAGGGACAAATCATTGCAGATTGGCTAGCTGACAATCCACTAGATGGAGGCAATCTGGTAAATCTGGACTTTCCTGATGAGTGTGTATACTTCATCAAAACCAGGCCCCCATCTCTACATGTCCCTGGTATACTGATATCATCAATTTTATCATGGACCATACATACCCGGAAGGTGCCACATCACAACAAAGAAGGTGGTTACGCATTATTACCGCTAAATATGTTGTTTTAGAACAAGTACTCTATCGTAAAGCCTTTGACGACATGCTTCTAAGATGTGTCGACACAGAAGAATCCAAGAAGATTCTTCATGAATCCCACAGTGGGATATGTGGAGGCCACTTCGGTGGTCATGCCACCACTCACAAAATACATCGGATGGGCTATTTTTGGCCCACTCTCGAGCATGATGCAATGGAATTTGTACGTAAGTGCCACAAATGCCAAGAATTCTCTCACGAGATTCACATGCCAACACAATCCTTGCAACCAATAGCGACTCCGTGGCCCTTCTCCACGTGGGGTCTGGACTTGATAGGGAAGTTCTCTCCCTCATCAACGATGGCCATAATTTTATAATTACAGCCATGGAATATTTTACCAAATGGGTGGAGGCCATGCCTCTCACCACCAGTACCAAGTTCGGTAATTGCCAAATTCATTCTGAACCAAATTATCTGTAGGTATGGTGTCCCACAAGTCATTATCTTAGATAATGGCACGTCCTTTAAAAATGACGAAGTCCATGAGTTATGTAGCAAGTTCAAGATAAACCATCACACGGCCTCTCTTTACTATCCTCAAGCCAATGGGCAAGCTGAAGTGACAAATAAAATGTTAAAGGCTATTCTTCTCAAAATAGTCAAGGAGAATAAGTGAGATTGGCATTTAAAACTATATCCGGCCTTGTGGGCCCATCGAACCTCAATAAGAACACCAACAGGAGCAACCCCTTTCTCGTTGGTATTCGGGGTAGAAGCAGTTCTCCCACTTGAGGTTGAAATACCTAGTCTCCGCATCTCATTACAAGGGATTCTGGATGAAGAAGCTTATAGGGAGGCACGCCTCTCTCAACTAGAAAGCCTTGACGAGGTCAGGCTAAATGCCAAACAAAGGCACAGAGCCTATGCCAACCGGATGTGCCGCAATACAACAAAAAAGTCTATGAGTGAGAAATATATGAGGGAGATCTAGTTCTAAGACTAGATAGCTCGGATCGATAAGAAAACCGGCGAAGGAAGGAAGTTCCGGCCCAAAGTGGTTGGGCCCATACCGAGTCATGAAAGACTATGGAAATGGTGCATATCTCTTGTGCACACTAGAAGGTGAGGAATTCGGTGAAACTATCAATTCCTTGCATCTTAAATGATTCTATGCCTAAAACATCAAAATCACTACTTGTACATTATAGCTACTTACATTGCATTAGTATTTTAGCTGCTTCATTTTGTTCATTCATTTCATAGAATTGGTGTAGTCCAAGAACTCGCTCTTAAGCAATCTATTAAAATTTTGAACATATTGGAAAAAGCATCAAAACACATCTCTTCAAACATCATCAAGTATTTTCAAATCTTCTCATCAAGTTCGATAGACAAGCATTGATGAAAACCATACCAAGGCCTACATACTTGGCTTTGCTCTTTCTTTCTACTAGGTGAAGTTGTCCTTGCCTACGGTCTATTCTAGAAGCTTCTTGGTGTCACATCTATCCCTCTTAAATCTCTTTGAATGAAAGGATATCCCAAAGTCATAGATCAGAAATGTCAAAATCAAATGAAATCAAAAGCACCAAGCAAACAAAATATTTTATTTTACACACTTCTTTGCCCCATCAACCTTCGGTGATAAGCCCACATCTCTTACTGGTGGTGTGAGGTTGGGAAAGGAAAGAAGTGCCCTTACTCACCTATATCCTACCTTTGGTGACAAACCCATGCTTCTTACTAGTGGCATGAGGTAGGGTGTGGGGGTCCAGTCACACAAATTAACAAATCTTGGTATGCTAAAAACACAAATCAAATTCTATTAAGAGAAAACAAATATCCAAATTCCAAAGAGATCAAATCCTCAAAACCAGATTTTGTCAACCAAGTTTGCCATTTATAAATCTAAGTCTAGATAAACTAGAAAGTAAGTGGCCTTCTAAGCATGGTAGTAGTTCTGAGTAGGGTAGGTGTGTAGGTCCAAATTTGGTTTTTATTACTAGTTTGTCTGTCTCTCATTATTCCATTCAATCAAACTCATACAACTTGTGCCCTTCCTAACTCTTGGTGTTGAGCCCTCACATCTTACTAGTTGCGTGGAATTAGGATTGGGGCAAGTTCATCTCTTTATCACTATGCATTCATCACGTTTTTCCAACATAAGAAGAAATTACAAATATTGCCCAAAGAGTTCAAAAGTTCAGTACTACCATATGTTAGTATCATCTCATATCAGCATTACAAAACATACAAAAGTAAAACATTTTTTTATCCATTTCATACATTTTGAAAACATGAAAACAGTATTCTAAAAACATCTAAGTACACATATGGAAACAAGTCACAAAATTCTAGGCACCAAGAGTCTGGATAAAAAAAAGATATATATATATATATATATATATATATATATCAAGTTTCATATACAATGCCATCATGCACTAGGCATGGTCAAAATGCTCAATGAGCCCAAAAAGTACAAAAACACTCGTATAGACATCTGACAAAATGCTACAAAATAGTCTCTCAATCCCTATGGGATCCCTCAGAGGGTGCACGACCACGCCTAGGACTCGGCTATGCCAGTGCTCCGAATGTACTGAGGGCTCGCGGTCACGACCAGTAGCTGCCATCTCGCTATGAGAATGACTCCTCCTCATCAAGCGCTCGGCTGTCCTATATCCAGCTACCTCCACACGCGGAGAGAAGTCATGATCTTCGCCACATGCAGACAGAGGAAAAACATCAGTATGCCTACCGGCTGCTGAGGGCTCCCCACATCCATGGAAAGCTCAACACGGGTCTTCTCCGAGGGGAGAAGCAAGGTATCATGCATACTCGGTGAATCAAGTCTCGCCACTCATCAGCAGTCGCTACAAACAAAGGAGAAAACAAGTTAGAAAACAATCAAAGATAAAACCAAGAGTAAACAAAACAAAAGGAAATAACAAACTAAGACAATTCTAACTAAAACAAATGTCAAGAGAAGAGTGACAACTCACTCGGATCTCCGGGCCTCCAAGAAGGATCTCTAGGATCCGTGCCCACCACTGATGCCACCACTGACTAGTGCCCCTCTCCCACATCTAGGGAAATGTGATGGCCTGCAATGGACTCACCATCTCCACCTAGGTCCCGAGAGAGTAACTCCTCTGAAACCAGAGTCACCCTCTCTGCGCTCCGCTCTACCCTCTCGACCCGTAGGATCTCCTGAGTATCATGCCACTTGGGATCACTATCATCCCCCACCCATCTCACTGATCTCCATCTCCTCTGTCTCCTCCTCGTCTCTCCCCCTGTGAACTCCTTAGACTCGGAGTCCACGTCAATGGGCTCATCACTGCTATGGTGGGACCGATGGTAATCCAAAGTAAGGGTGCATGAGGAGCACCGCTCTCCCTCAAGCACGTACCACCCTCCTGGCTACAATAAGAACACCATGAGTAACAATAGTCCAACCCCGACCTCTAGGACCTCCCGAGCCTCGCGGATAGATCTATACACTGGCATCGGAGGAAGCATGTCACTATAGGGGAGGCCGAACTGTTGTGGTACTCTATCAAAGGGGTGGATCTCCAACTTCCCCGCCTGTCTATCAACTGGTGGTAGTCTGACAAGAAATCAGTGTAACGGTCTCCTCTCCCCATACCCCTACCATGGCTTGATAAGGAGTGGCCTCCATGTCTACAAAGTGGTCAGAGAGGCCATTGGCTGGTGGGGTGCTCTAAGAACTATCATCCCCATCCACCTCACTGCCCTGATGGCCCTGGGATCCTCTACCTCTACACCTCTCCCATATGGGGTGATATGCTCATACACCCAACTCATGACAAGAGTCGGGTGGCTCAGTGACTGCCCCTATAATCGGACTACCCTGTATAAATCATGGTAGGTAGTCCGAGGATATCTTCTCCCCAAGCATAGACATGTCCATGGCCCTCAATCTATGCAATAATAGGGGCCCAACAATATAAGAGGGTGTCCCCTCCCTTGTCCCTCGATCAATCTGGATGCAAGGATGCCCATGATGGCCTTCATGGAGCAAGGGAATGTCTGACTCAATGATGGAGCGGATCCTCACTCCCTTCTTCGATCCCATCGATACAACTGCATCTCCCATGTAGGTGGCCCACTAAACCACCTGTGATCTCGATATTGTTGTCTTAAGAGACAGCCGCCGCCAAGGATCGGAACCCCCAATATATGGTAAACATCCTCCAGGGTGATGGACCACTCACCCCTAACTCCTGGAAATCGGAAGGTGTTCCGATCCGCATCCCAGTATGAAAATAAGTCACATAGTATGTGACTAGTAGGTGCAACATGAGGGACCTGGGCAATCCTCCAAATACCAGCCCTCTAGAGAGTATCCCGCTCTACCTAGGAGAGTGCCTCTAACACTGCTGGGAGCCAATCACACTCCCTCTCCTCGGCTCCATCTAATATACTCCTCCTTCTGCATACACCCAAAAACACAAAAAAGGAGTAAGTTAGTACTGAAATCCAAGTTGAAAAACTATTAAAAACATGTAAAAATGCTATACATGCAAAAATAAGCTAAATTTTGTATTATTTTGGTCCTCTTATCATGGACCGCCACCTTGTGCAGAGCGGTGGTTCCGTAACCGCCGCCTTCTAAGGTGGCGGTCCCATAACCGCCACCCCCGCAGGCAGGCGGTGGTTCTGTCCCGCAAACTCAAACGGGTCATAAGCCCTAAAAATGCTTAAAAACAAACAAAAACACCTTTTTTGCTAAAATGAAAACCTACCCTATAGGCACCCCCTAGAGACACGTTTAAAACTAATATTTTCAAAAATAACCCCCGAGAGAAAGTTTTCATCATTTCCACATTTTAGGTCTAAAAATGATAAATCGAGAGGAACTAACTTGAGATTTCGTGGGTCGATGTTCCACTCTCGGAGGCATGATCACTATCTCGCCACAAACGCATTTTGACTATACTCTCATCAAAAACCGTCACCGTGGGTCCCAGAGCTCAAAAATCTATCAAATCAATCCATGCAAATGAATAGTAAAATGACTTCATTTTATATATATAGCTTTCTAAAAATTGATTTTGAATGTCTTTCGCAGGGTCGGAGTGTCGACGGAGGTAAGTTCTAAACCCTGCGTAGATGGTAAGTCCTCTTTTCATGTCAATTCACTCTTATTTCTCAATTTATTATCTATCTGCACTTGAGTCTCCTTTTTCACTTTACAGGTAGTGGGATCTTGGATGGTGACTTTCCAACACACAGTGTGTCAGGTATAACTCCTAACTCCCCATTTTGGGACCACCATACTGGATCCACCATTTTACGCCTCTTCATGGCTAAGATGCTTCTCCGAGGGGGCAATATGTACGTACCCAAAATTATAGGGTACTACACCACGAAACGATGTTACACATGCCCCAATGATGATACAAGTCTCCTTGCAAGGTGTTTGGAATCCAAAAAGGCTCGCCAAGTATACGCTTGTATCCCGCATGCCCCGCTCAGCCTCCGCATGCTTTTTTGCCCTTTCCCCCTCTTTTCTTTGCATTTTGTCTTCAGTGATGAAACCACCACCCTACCTAGGTGGTGGTCCCATGACCGCCACCCAGATAGGGCGGCGGTCCCATAATCGCCACCCTACACAGGGTGGCGGCGGTCTATACGTATTTTCCAGATCCTTCCGACGATCACGTCAAACGTAAATCTTGGATTTTACACACTTTCTTCAACCACTTTGGCTTGCATTAATGTTTTTGGTTCCTGGTAATAGTGTTTTTCCATTGTTTATAGTAAAAGAGTTCAAATGGGAGTTACCCTCTAGTAAGTGCATTGGTTATAAATAGCCAGCTTGTTTTCAAGCAAATGGCCCCTCATCTTCTCAATTCTCTTATTCAGTTTTTCAATTTCTTTCTTAGAATTCTGTTAGTTTCATGTTTTTGCTTCATTGTTGGTATTTTAGAGGTCATATGATCTTCTTGTTCAGGTCTTGTTCCATCATTGCTCCATACAATCAAGTTTTAGCATAGAATAGCTTCATTTCTAGACTAGAATCCATTAAAAGTTAGGTTTTGTTTTGTCACAAGGATAGTTTCTGAAACTCTTGGCACACTTGCGTTGTATTCTCACAATAAATCCCGCTAGGAATTACATAGTCAAGCTCTGTTCACTTGCGTTATCCCTCTCCTACTCGCATTGTATTTGGTCTATATCCAAAGTGTCATTTTTTGAATACCATCTTCTATTGATACTATCATATACATGCTTTTTTGGATTCATGAGGACACATGAAGGAATGAGGAGATCACACTGAGGGGATGAAATCACACACAACTGGATTCACCACTATTCTGTAAACACTGTGTTTGAGCTATCAAAGTTCTAGTTACAATATATCAAATAGAGTAGTAAATCATCTCATTTCAGTTAAATCTAGCTTTCGATATTTCAGGGAAGCTGTGGGGATTGATAGTTTCTGAGAAACTATGATTCATTCCTCACTTCTGAGGTAGGATCGAGAGTCTTTCTAATTTAGAATATATAGTTGCTTAGATATTTACGATAAAATCACAACTGCACAGGCAAATAGCCATACCAGGCTACCTTGCTTGTTTTATTCTGTTACTAGATTAGTTGTTCATTTTCTAAATACTAGAGTAGCTATTCTTTAATTTCATTGAAATACATCATTGAAAAATACAAAAATAGAAGAATGCTTGCATAGTGTAAATACTTCTTTCGTAATCAGTTTATTAATGTTAGTTAGAAGTTGAATCATTTTGTATGACAATCACAGGACCTAGAGAGCCTAGAGAATATATATTTGAACCCATAGTGCCTCAACCAAATCTACCCATGACATTAGCTGATATAGATCAGGACCTCAGGATACTGGTCTTTCGAGCAACAACAAACTTACAAGCAATTAGTGAGTAACTAAGAGGATTAAACATCAAAGATGACAAAGCTTACACATTTTGGTCAAACCATCCAAACTATAGGCTTCCTTGATAAAACATCTGAATGACTGTGCAAGGATTCGAAAGAGAGAAAACATTTGGTTGTGATCCTTTGGTTCCACAACCTGATGCAGGAGACCTCCTCGTTGACATAGATACTAGCTTACACATCCAAGTTTCCAGAACACCTGTAAGGTATTCCGAGAAAATCATACAACTTCTAGTTCTAAACATAGAAGTTGAAAAGGCATACGATTACTGGATAATTGGAAGAAGGGATTGATTCTTCACATGACCATAACAGGTCCACAACAACCCATGCACTCATGGTTGTGATCCAAAGTCCCGCAACCCAACGGGCCTATAAATCAGTTAAGTATTGACACCGGCTTGTGAACGCTGGTATTTAGATCCTCACCACTCCCGCATGATATCATCATGCAATTATCCGTCTTAAATATAGAAGCCAATCAATCTAACATTTTCTGGGCTAGACCAAAAAACCACCCATAGTCCATGGAAAATCCATTTAAGTCACCCATCACCATTTTCATGACCTTGTCGGAGATATATATGAAGCTCCCATAGGTCACTTTTCACGTATCCAAAACCAAGAAACATGGTCTCAAGCAGAGCTCAACATTGATTGGAGCCTCGAACGGCCATTATATCTAAACAAACCATTACACCAATTTAGGTTAGGAGGGCCTTCTTCACCTTAGATTCATAGATCCCATTATTGCGTATTGACATCCACCGACTGTCTCGACATGACCTCGGGAGGTTGGGTATGAGGAAGAGGTGCTTGTAGATTCCCAAGCTCACATGTCACTCTTCCATCGTGCAGTGTGTGATCATTGTCAGTGTCTAGGAAAACCAGGGTAAAGAGATGAGATGCCTTTAAGACCTATTTCTAGTGTAGAACCATTTGAGAAATGGACTATTGAGTTTGTAGGACCTATTTCACTTGTCGCGTGGAGGACTAGATCACGATACATCATTAATTACATAGATTATCTCACAAGGTGGGCAGAAGCAACACCTACAAAGGATTGTATGGCAGCTACAACAACTAGGTTTATATGGGAAAATGTTCTTACAAGGTATGGATGTCCTCTAAGTTTGACAAGTGATAGGGGCACACATTTTTTGAATGAGACAATCAGGATATTATTAGATGAGTTTATGGTTGCACACCATAAGACTACACCTTACCATCCTCAGGAAAATGGAATTGCTAAGGCTTTCAACAAGATTTTGAGCCAAACCTTGAAAAAAATTTGTGATGTTGGAAGAAAGGATTGGGATGATAAAGTGTCTACTGTACTTTGGGCATATAGAACAACTTATAAGAGGTTGAACAAAGCCACACCATTTCAGTTAGTGTTTGGCGTAGAAGTCATTCTTCCTATGGAATTCATGTTACCTTCTTTGCATATCACACATGTTAGAGGTCTAGTTGATGAGAAATATTTAGAAGAATGGATTGAAAATATAATCAAGATGGATGAGTGACAAGCCATAGCACGTTGGATTCAGAAGCAAGAAAAGGCCAGGTAGAAAGCATGGCATGACAGAAACATAAGGGATAAGAAGTTTGAGATTGGACAAATGGTGTTTCTCTATGACTCTAAGTTCTTGCCCCATCCAGAAAACTTAAGGTACATTAGTTGGGGCCATATGTTATCACTTACATCCTTGAAACAAGTTCTTTCTAGTTAGAAGCACTTGATGGAACATGGCTACCTGATTACTTTAATGGGAGTAGGCTGAAGCCCTACTATAAATAAGTCTTCTTGGTGTTTGTAATAAGGCAGTGTTTCCATTTAGATTAGGTTTTCAATTATGCATTCCCTTAATGTGTTTCCTTCTTTATTTCTATGCTTTGTCAATTTAGTTGGTGTGTTGTGTAATAAGTGCATTTACACACCAGAAGCTAATTACTATTTGAAGAATTTTTATGTGTAGAGGACTGCACATAATTTTAGTGTGGGGTGGTTGTTGGTATCTAGGTACAATGATTGTTGGAATTGAATGGTGAAAGGAATAAGATGCTATGGGTGCTATTCAAGTCAAAGGATTGCTTCTAAAAAGTGACCAAAGATGGAGATGAATGAAGGGACAATATAAGGCGAGGTAAGTGGATGCCATAACAACTACCAGTGGAAGGTGTATTGACAAGGTACTCAGGCACAAGGAAGCATGCTGAAGAGAATTATGTGACCAAAGGGTAGGAAGGTGTGCTAGAAGGTTATAGCTAGGGTGCGAAGATGTACCGTGTAGAAAGAACAAAGTTGGTCAATAAATGAGAGGACATTGGGTAGGTGAAGGAGTAATAAATGCATCAAAATTTTGAAAATCTATATAAGGATGGGATGCGAGTTCATTCTTACCATTGTGATTAAGAGAATTTGAAATGATATAAGTGTGAAGAGTGTGAAACCAGACGTGGAAAGGAGGTTTTTACAAAGGAGAATCTTGCATTCCCACAATATAAGGGTTTGGGTAAAGTAGATGTGTTACAAATGAGCTAAGGCACACAATTTCCACTAGGGAATGAAGATTTGAGATAGAGTTTGAGTTGCACGTTACAGAAGTCAAAAGATGAGTATTTTCAGAGGATTGCATGGTAGAAATGGCACGAAAGAAGGCATGGCAGCAGTGGTAAGGGAAAGAAGAAGGTGGTCGTGGAGGAAGAAGAAATAACAACTAAGAGCAATTTTTTAGAGATGAAATATCCAGAGGGGGTTATAATAGGTTAGGAGTGGGATTCCCACATTTGGAGAAGAAAGATAAGTGAGTAAAACCATTGTACCATAGAAAATAAGGAGTTGGATGCACTGTAGAACATAAAGACAAATAAGTGCACGACAGAGGACATGCCGGTTTATAACGATGTTGGGGAGAAGTTATTGAAAAATATTAGATTATATCGCTTATAATGAGCTCCCTACTTGAGAAAATATGAGCCCGTGTACTAATGGCTCATGAGCAGATTACATGAAGATTTCTTTTATTTTGCAAGATGCGAGTAAGGATTTCAACCGCGTTGATCTCCACAAAGTGACAAGGTTGAAGGTTATAGGTGAAGACCTTAAGGGGGCTTAACGAGACAAGGCCAAAGTCACGGAGACTAGGAGGGAGCTCGGGTACACCAAGGGTCTGCGCGGCATGGACATAGACAAGATGAAAAAGTACCTAGTTATGCAGGCAACCGCGCACCTTGTGACAAAATTAAATGACCAAGAGAGGTGGTCACAAGTGAATACCATGTGGCTGCACGTTGCTAGAAGGATGTATGAAGGAGTGGTCTACAAAATTTTAGGTTACATTGCAGAAACTATCATCAAAGAAGTGCATTCAGGAGGAAAGATTAGTTTTGGGGCTGTTCTATTGTCTCTGGTATTCATGGAGATCAGGGTGCCCGATGGACCAAAGGAGAAGATCTGGGAGTATCCCATGGAGAACAAGTCACCTGCAGAATAATTCAACAAGTACTTGTGTGAAGGATTGATGACCGAACCAGTCAAATAGAGGGCTAAGAAATGGTATGATAGGCTCCGCACAACGTTCAAGAAGAGTGGCACATACCAAAGGATTTACCATCGGTGGTGGGTAAGGAAGTTCAGTTTTCTATATACCAACATTTTTGCATCGCGTGATTTACGATGAAGGATGGGGCTTGGAGCCCATGGTGCAAAATTCTATATGCCTTCACAAAAGGTATTTTTAGGCATCGGTTCACA
Organism: Taxus wallichiana var. yunnanensis; assembly: GCA_018340775.1. Lineage (NCBI taxonomy): Eukaryota > Viridiplantae > Streptophyta > Pinopsida > Cupressales > Taxaceae > Taxus > Taxus wallichiana. The sequence goes on from CM031239.1 coordinate 195,134,634, forward strand.
TGTTCTCAGATGCACGTTGCCTAACATTCAATGCAGACAAGGTAGACTATGACTACCACACATTGAGGAAGAAGTATGTATATCCAAGACGTAATGCATATATTGAAAGGCTCATCTCAGATGTGTTGAGCATAAAGCCAATAAGTTTGGCTGTTGGAGACATTAGAGCAGCACTTGTGTACCTCCAACTAAAGCCCAAGATGGAAAACAACAAGTATGTGGAAGATGATTTCGCTCCCAGGGCCATCGAAGGGTAAGCATACCATGGAGAACATTCTAGTGCCTAAGCCCATAGAGATAATCAAAGTAGAGGATGAGGAGGATGAGCGCGAGGATAGTGGTGGTTTGGAGCACAGGAGGAGGCAGCCATCAGATAAAAGAGAATCAGAGCACGTGACTACGCCAACTCATGGGTAAGAAGAAGAAGAGGATCTAGAAGCAGTTCAAGGAGAGCACCACTTTAAAAGAGTATTCAAGTGAATAAGAAATTAAGGTGCTACTCCAAACTAAGTGCGTAGGTCACCTCAACTATCTCCACGAAGGAGACAACTGAGAAAAGAAGAAGGAAGTTGAAATTGGGTGAAGAGGTAGAGGAATCTCGAGGAAAGTGCGCCAGGGTCTCCTACACCACCTGAATATGAGGAGGAACCACAAAGTAGGGAGGAGCCATAAGAGGAATCAAAGGATGAAGGAAGGAAGGATGGAGAGGAAGGAGAAAAGGAGACAATAGAAGTCACGCATGATATTGCTTAGGGTATGTCAGAATAAACTCCAAATCTTGAAGCTCCAGTTCCTAAGGGGCCTAGAACAAAGAGAATGAGTGGAGAACATAGTGCACCAATCATGGGCTATGCTGAGGACACAAGTAAAATTGTTTATGCCTATTTCAAGAGCACTGTGACACCAAATGAGTTATATAGATGGGAGTTGATGGATGAAGATATGGAAATCATACGCACAAGGAAGCAAATATCATGGTCGATGCACATGTATATGGATGAAACAAACTTCAATATGTGTGAGGAGTAATACATGTTGTGGAGGTTGAAAATAATCCCCAAGATAGAAACATAACAGAGCCTACTATTATGTCCGATGAGCAAGTAATTAAGGAATTGGTAAAGGTCTCCATAGAGGTGGCTCGCAGGAACATGGATAAGGCCACAACCATTAGGGCACTACGAGGGGAAATTAAAACAAAGAATGCATAAATATCACACCTAATCCAAGAAAAGGACTTGGAACAAAAGAGGAACCATGCCTTTGTTAGCATGGCAGAGACTATTGGGGAACATGTACTGAAATTGCGCCCACATCTGGCATCAAAGGTACCAGAGAAATTTCCTTCAGCAATGCACTATGTCAAGACTTTGGTGGATTTGGTACTTGAAGATGAAACCATGCGAATGCCAACACCAAAGAATCCTGAGCAAGAGGCAGAAAGGGAAAGGGCTGCAGTGAAGAGAAATATTTCATCTTACAAAGCATTCATTGCAAGCGTGTGGGAAGAACTAAAAAGTCATACCGGGCCTTGAACATCATCGTACGGCTCCAGAGGGGCTCATCAAAATAAAAACCCGGAGGATGACAATGAGGTCTAGAAAGTGATGAAGGATGACACATTGGGCCGTGCAGAAATATTAGCACTGGTTAAACAGAAGCGCAAGGCCCTTGCAGCAATACAAGAACCACACAAGAATCAGCTAGAGGAGCTTGGGAAACTCATCATATAGAATATGGATTTGCTAGAGGGAAGGATGACTGCAATGTCTAGCATTGTGTTGGTCTTGCAAAATGAGAAAGGAGAGATTGTGTAAGATGAACTGGAGTCCATTGTTGTGGACATTCCAAAAAAAGCAGAGGAAGCACTCGTTGAGTGGAAGACCTTGGAGGCCGAAATAAAGGAGGAATATCTTGAATTAATTTTTCAGGTTGAAGTGGATGAAGTTGTAGAGTAACATCATTCTTTTATGCATATAGATTCATTCTTATTCTTTCCATTCAGATTCTTTAATTCATTTTTGAGATAACCATTGTTGGGCGACAATACAATTAGTGTGGGGTAATGTTGAGTAGATAATACTTAACAAAAGGCACACAAGAGGTCCACGCGGGAAAATAGGGCATGTTCAAAGGCATAAACAGATAAGGAAACACGCACGTGGAGGATAAGTTCATATTTTGGGACTTAGCCATTTTTGCACATGAGGATCTATTTTTAGAGATGGCGTGTAGAGAACATAAACAAGGAAGAGACTTGTGCACCACGCATTGGCTATTTTTGGAGGATTGGCTACAAATCACTTTGCATGGATTCGGGCTAAGAATAGGTTTATCACTATCGATTAGCTAAATGAAGTTTATTGAAACATTAGCAAACTTGCATGTGGGGCTATGATCAGAAAAGTGCATAGCTAATAATAGCATGCGACCTATTTTAGGATTGGATAAGTGGTGAAGGGAAAGTCCCTACCCTTATAAATATGTAGTGAACTATGTAGTAGATGATATAAAAAATAATGAGAGAGAGACAAACATATGGACGTATGTGTGCAAGACTGGACTATCTTGTATCGATATGTGTGTGTATGGGCATAAAATGTCATTATTGTAAGAAGATTTCGTGCAATTGTCATATTTAATATAATGGGGATATTGGTTGAATCTAAGTGTTAGTTCTATGTGTATCTGGATCTAGTTTGTTCTTTATTTCATCATGGTTAATAATTAATTCTATTCTCTCTTAGATATAGATCTCGGAATTCTCTGTAGAATGATGTATTGATAATGGAACTACATGTATTAAGTCTTCATCATGCTAACATCCCTTAATAGCAACCCTAAAGAGGGACCTGGTACCTTTGTGTGCTTTGGGTGAGTGCTCAGTCTAGGATGAGTGATGTGTCAACATGCAGGGTATTCTTGGTGAATTCTAGGCTGCATCAATCATCTAATATTAAAAGCATGTAAAAATAAAACTACTTTTTACTTTTCTAGGGGCAAAATTACTCTTTTTATAACACTCCCCCTTAATTTTGACCTTCAAGATTTTATTTTTCTGGAGTTGAGTGTGCACTTTCATATCTGACATATTCCAAATCACAAACTCCCAAACAAGTTCTCAAATACTCAAAAACTTTGTTTCCAAAAGCTTTCTAAAGATATCTGCAAACTAATCTTCAGATCTGCAAATTTCAAGACAAATTTTCTTTTTGTTTACCAACTCCCTAATGAAGTGATACCTCGTGTCTATGTGTTTTCTCCTCTTATGAAAAAAATGATTTTTGGACAATGTTATTGCTAAATTATTGTCACAAAAATCTATGTAGCATCCTCTTGATTCTGCCTCAAATCTTTCAACACTCTTCTCATCCAAATAGCCTGACATGTTGCTCTTGTTGCTACTACATACTCTACTTCTATTGAAGATAGTGTGACTATGGGATGCTTCTTTGATGCCCATGAAACTACACATGTTCCAAAGTGAAAAGCATAGTCGGATGTGCTCTTTCTGTCATCAATACTTCCGGCACTATCACTGTCTGTGTAACCTATGAGTTTGAACTCATCTGATGTTGAATACAAAATTCCATGATTCTTAGTTCCACATACATACCTCAAAATAATTTTTCTATCTTGCCAATGTGAATCTTTTGGAGATTCCATGAACCTTGAGATGAGGCTCACACCATACATAATATCTAGCCTTGTGGCCGTCAGATACATGAGACTTCCAACTAGCCTTTTGAACAATGTTGGATCTACAAATGATCCATTGTCATCTTTATTAAATTCAAACCTACTGCAACTAGTGTTGGCATTGGATTGCAATTCAACATGTTAAATCTCTTCAAAACATCATTAGCATACCTTTCTTGTGAAATAAAAACTCTAGCTTCTGATTGTTGAACTTCTATGCCCAAAAAATAGTGCATGAGGCCTAGATCTGTCATCTCAAATTATTTCTTCATAGATGATTTGAATGAATTTGTAGATATTTCCAAGTAATGATTAAATCATCCACATATAAAAAAAAAAAAAAATTTACCTTGCTCATTGATCTTGATGTATAAGGTAGGCTCACTGCTGCTCCTACTAAAACCATTATGTATCAAATAAGAATCAATCCTGTTGTACCAAGCTCTAGGTGCTTGTTTGAGACCATATGATTTTTCAACCTGTATACCTTTCCTTCATGACCTTCAATCTCATAACCTTCTGGATGATTCACATAAACTTATTCTTCAAGAAAACCATTCAAGAATTTTGATTTTACATCCATTTGATAAATAAGCCATTTTTTTCAACTGAAATTTCTAAAACCATTCTTACCGTGTCTAAATGTGCTACAGGTGCAAATTTATCGGTGTAATCTACTCCATATTTATGTGAAAACCCTCTCGGAAACTAACCTTGCTTTATGTTTCGTACTTTACCATCAATAGTATATTTGGTCTTATAGACCCACATCACACGTATCATGTCTTTTCCTTATAGAAGATACACTAATTCCCATGTATGATTATTCTCTATGGAATCTATCTCATCATCCATGGCTTGAACCCAAACTTCATTATCTATATCCTCTTCAAAGTATACTGGATTTACAGACTTGATAAAACAATGCAAAAACTGAAAAAGCATTAGTTGTATCAACATTATAAATCTCACTAAGACTCCTTGTTTTCTTTGCAAAGGGCTATCTGATGATGGACTATTTTGTACTAAAAGAGTAGCTTTTGGTGTTTTTTGTGGTGTCTACTACATGGTTGAAGATGACTGAAATCTTGGAGACCTCCTAGATGTAGATGGAGGTGTAGTTGTGCTACAACTTGTGGTACATGTCCAAGATTCGAAGAAGATACAATACCTTGCTGCTCAATGCTTTCATCTACCATATCATCATGAGGAATAACTATTGCTACATTGATTGTTTTCTCAATACTTCCATCTCATGCCTCATTTTCAACAAACTATACATCTCTACTGATTATGACCTTTCTAGTAACTGGATTGAACAACTTGTAAGCTTTTTGTATTCTCTAAATATCCAACAAATATGCATTTTCTCCTTTGTTGTCTAACTTCTTCCTTAGCTCATTAGGAACATGTGTGTATGCCACACAACCAAAGATTCTAAAATGAGAAACACTATGTTTCCTCTTATTCCAAGCTTGTTGAGGAACCATGTTTCAAACAATTTTTGTTGGACACCTGTTTATGATGTAAACAAAAGTTATTACTGATTCCCGCCAATACCTTCATCATACTTCTCACCATATCCATGATGGTTATATTATTTCTCTCTGCCACACCATTTTGTTGTGGTGTATACCTGGAAGTAAACTGCTTGTGTATACCATGATATTTGTAAAAATTCATAAAAGCATTGGAAACATACTCACCTCCTCTGTTTGTCCTCAAAAATTTGATGTAGTACCCACTTTGCTTTTCCACTAAAGCCTTGAATTGCTGAAATATATCAAAAACATCTGATTTGTGTCTCAAAAATTACACCCATGTCTTCCTTGTATATTCATCAATGAATGTCATAAAGTATGAGCAACCTCCAATAGAAGTTGTTTGCATCGGTCCACATAAATATGAGTGAACAATTTCAAGTGGTGCACTTGTTCTTGTTTTTCTAACTGGGAAATATTCTCCATGTTGCGTCCCTAAAATATAACCTTCAAAAAATATATCTAGTTTCTGAATCAAAGGCAAAATTTTCACCATATTTTTTTCATTGTAATAAATTCAAACCACCAAATTTTAAATGACCAAACCTGAGATGTCATAGCCACGATTCATCTTTTTCAACTGAATAAAAATATGATTCAATCTCCTTAGCTTTGGACTAATTTGTAGTATGATATCCGAGATGTGGCTGGTATAATATTCAAAGGAAACATTATGTTGCTTGTCATCTTCACTTTAGCAATCACTGGGTACTTGGAGATTTATCCACGATCACACATTCATTGTCTTCAATGTAAACTTTATATCCCTTTTGTACCAATTGACCAATTCTCATAAGATTGTGCTTCAAACCTACAACATAATAAACATCCTGCATAATATTCTGCTCCCCTTTTTGTTAGAATGTGGATTGTTCCTTTGCCTTTTACAATCACTGTATTATTATTCCCAAGGGTAACTTCTGAATTTACTGACTCATCCAAATTAGAAAATAAATCTAAGTTACTTGACATGTGATTACTATGCAACCAGAATCCAAATATCATACATCACTAAGACTCTCTTGGGATAGATTACACTCAATACGCAATGCTTTGGCAATCTTTGTACATGCAATAAACATGGATCTTAGAGTAGAGCTTCCAACCTGATTTTGATTCTGCTTGTTTTGATCATACTACTTTTTCCTGCATTCAAAAACATAGTGCCCATATCTCTTGCAATAGTGACACTACACATGCGATTTATCTTGTCTCTGACATAAAAATGATTATGATTGTGCTCTTGAATATTTCCTCTTCCACTTGAGTTTGATGGACCGCTTTTGCATCCTCTAGATGAACTTCTTCCTCTCTGTCTTTAGGGCTGAAATTTCCTCTTCCTCTTCCACGATTTCCTAATACCTGTGATGAAAAAGCTTGATCTACAACTACATGTGATCTATTCAACCTATGTTTATGATTTATTAGTGATGCATGCAATTCATCAATTGAAAACTGACTTAGATCCTTAGTTTCTTCAATAACAACTACCAAAGGATCAAATTTTGCAGAAAACTTCTAAGCAATTTTTCGATAATTCTTCTATCTTCAATATTTTCACCATGAGATTAAATTTGATTGACTAAAGAAACCGAAAGATTAAAGAATGATTCTATGGAATCGAATCTTTCATTGACATATTTTCAAAATCTCTACGAAGTAACTATAGCTTGGCAGTTTTTACTTTCTCTTTACCTTGATACGTAACTTGGAGAGTTTCCCACACAATTTGTGCTTTACTAGCTACTGCCACTCTAGGTAGGATGCTTTCATTTATGGCTTGATGAATGAAGAAAAGATATTTTCCATCTTTCTTTCCTAATTCATTCAAAGTGTCTTTCTCTACCTATGAGAGTGTGTTATATTTTGCTACATTTACGGGCTCTGTGTACCCATTCTCTATGATTTCCCACACATCTTGGGATCTGAATAGTTCCTTCATGGTTAATGACCAATACTTGTAATTCTTTCCTGTAAATTGTGGTGTTTGCAGACCAAATATAGAAGCCATAACCTATTGTCAATTAGAAACCTGCTGAAAAAAAAATCCACTATATGATACCAATTTGTAGAAATTAGGCATATAAAATAACAACTATAAGAAATAAAATTAATAATTGCAAATAAAACATATTATTGCAAACTTAGAGCAACACTTATGTGCATATATTTATCCTTCCTTCTCAGAGATTCGACTCAATATAATCTCTCTGAATGTGTTTGATATTAAAATCCTTACAATTGCTCTCGATAAATAGATGGCTTCATCTAACAATAAAAAACTCAACACTCCTAAAAATAGAACTAAAAGCACATGCTTTTGTGTAATATAAAGATTTTTATTTATTTTCTTTAATAGCTTTTCCGAAACTAGGGATCTAAAACTAAATCATCTAATATTAAAAGCATGTAAAAAACAAACTACTTTTTTTCTTTTTTAGGGAAAAAATTACTCTTTTTCTAACAAAGAAGTAGCCCACAGTCACACTATCTTCAAACTAATCTTCGGATCTACAAAATTCAAGACAAATTTCCTTATTGTTAACCAAATCCTTGATGAAGTGATATCTCATGTCTATTTGTTTGTTCCTCTTATGAAAAACATGATTTTTGGACAATGTTATTGTTGTATTGTTGCCAAAAAAATATATGTAGCATCCTCTTGATTTTCTTTGAAGATAGTGTGACTATAGAAAATATTGAGGTACTTCAAAATTGGAGTCGAGTCGTTTGTTAAACGGATCTTTCGCTAATAGCTGTCCTAAAATCAATACCATTATGGGTTAAATCAGCCCTACACAGAGATAAATATGTAACCATATAAAAATTGATTAATCTCATGACATGAAGTATTGTCTCCACTTTGCATCGCAAGTTCAATCCACACTATTTTAATAGTTATTTCTCTCCTCGATTAGATGGGTTATCTTTCCGATTCATTGTCTTTGAAAAAAATTAAATTGGATTACCATTATTGACATCTCGCAAACTTGGGTTGAAAAATAACCAATAAAGCTTCATCGACTTTCGGACCCCAAATGGCACTCGTATATAAACAATGGTTCGCTACTAGATAAACAAAGTCACAATTACGCCCAAAAAACCAAGATAAACATAAACCATACCGTGCATGAAGATAACTGGAAATTGAAGTAACATAAAGAATTTTATTTAGTTTTGTTTTTGCAACAACATGACTTGGTCTCTTTGAAAGCAAGGGTTTTCAATTACAGATAGTTTAATCTGCAATATGAAACGTAGCCAAGACAAATGTGTCCCAGTAGTAGAAGCAACACGAGTAGACAAGCACATTACGAGATGAGCCATATAAATACCTCCATTGCATTCAAATTTATTCTTTTTGGTGAAATTGCACCAGTAATTTATATTCTTCTTCCTCTGGACATGGAATAGGAGGAGAAATAGGTGATTGACATCCTTGCACAAGGAGACAATGTTTTGAGAAAACATTTCTATTGTGAGGATGCATGTGTTCATTCAAAATCCATCTCATGTTTTGAGAGGTATACGTTAATCACTTTGAAACAAGATAAATCTTAAATAATAAATCCATGTTTGTTCTATTTCATTTGCAAACCTTAATGAAGCTCGGTGTTTATTTTTGTTATTAATGAAAGTTAAAACTTTTTACAAATGAAATATGCAACCTGGATCAAAATGGATGGTCAATTGAGGGTCTTACAATATTAAAGAGATTTATATTTCTTCCTAAAATAATATAACAAATCTTTGAAGGAGAAAATTTTATAATTATGGGTAAAAGGTTTGAGCTTAAGTCCTCAATTTCTCGCCAAATTTTCATGGTTTAATGTTTATCCACTTGTAAAGTGCTAAATAGTTTGTTGGGATAAGTTTGGATTACAATTTCCACAATGTGGTGTTCATTTAAGTCTAAAACAATTTCTCAAAATAAATGTGGATCATATATTTTAAGTGGAACACATCGGTTGAATAAACTCTTTCGAACAAGAGCTAATTCACAAGAAAAATAACAATCTACTCCTACCTAAGATAGAAAATATTTAGAGGTTGAATTCTAATGGAATTTGAAAATGAATTGACCAAAAATATATATTTGAAATCTTCATTCTTCTTATGGAATTCTAGCACCATTTGGATGCTAGTAAATTACTTAATTTACCCTAGTGACCTGAACATTTGATAATGTTCTTTGATTTACCCTCTAAGTCTTTTATTCTATTATATCTACTAGGGCTATAAGGAATTTCATGTAGGGATTAAATTAAATGATTTTAGAGAGTATTCATCTTGGAATTTAGTTAAAATTAAGGATGCTATAACACAATAAGGATAATTTAAAATGCTATATATTTGAACTAACATAATAAGGATAATTTAAAACACTATATACTTGAAGCGATTCATGTCAACCATTTAGATACATGACTCTTATATAAATAAAATCCCCACCTTGTAAAAAGCATGTTGGTCCTTCACAACTAATAACTCATTCAAATTTTCTTTATTCTTACAATTTTCTTCACGTCATGCCCTCCTTATATTAAGAAGTGATAGAAATATCACTACTAGTTTATTACTTACACATTTAAGTACCCAAACAACACCATGCTTATGTAGACATTTTCTTAATATAAGTGTTTTGTATGAGGTGACAAAAATAACACAATCAAAACAATATACAAAAATAAAAAATAAATAGTATTCATATTTTATGAAATATATCACATATAGGAAAACCTTAATGCATTTCCTTAAAATTAATAATTCAAACTATTTTATTCTCTTAATCAAATGAATGAAAACCTATAAAATATTGAAATATTTTACAAATATAAACCAATATTGTTGTAATTGCAATTTAAAATGTAAAAAATACGTATGACTTTTATGAAATGACCAGTAAAATTTGTGGCATAAGAGAGGTAAATTTTTCAAATGCAAACATTATTGGTGATTGATATAGTTCTTAACATTTTAAGTTTTTACACCAATATGCATTCTACAAGGGTAATATTTATGAGTAATTAAGTCAAATTTTGTTTACAAACGTGTCTTAGCTTGATTCTTAGGACTATCTACTTAAATTTTTCAATTGACACTTTGGGATACTTTGAGCTTGAACTTACTTTAATCTCTTGAACATTTGGATTAATAGGGCCTTGTTCGGTGCTCTTTACTCTACATAGTATTTAAGGGTAAGTGCACCAAAACGGGGGCCAAAACATAGACAAAAACTTAAAATTAGATAAAATCCGTATGTGTTATTCTTTGTCGAGTTCAGATAATTTCCAAACCTTAAGTAAAAGATTTATTTTATTATTTATTTATACTTATATTATTTCTTATAATTTAACTTTATGTTAGTAAATATAAGAAATTAGGGTCACTCTACACTTGATGGAAGTGGTCTTGTAACTCTAACAATTATAAAATAGAAGATAGTTTTTAAAAATCTATTATTGTAAGCACTTACTCATTTTAAAGATTTCAGCAAGGACCTAAAGCTTTGGGGCATATATATTGTATTCAAAAGTATTTGTTTTGGGAAAACATATAGTTTTTGTAGGGTTTTTGACCTTATAGATTGGAATTTTTCCCTACATATGCTCGAATTGGTACCAAGTTTGAAATTCTATCCATAATTCACTTTAGTGACCTCAAATCAACTCTATGATGCTTTTTGCTTTTTACCGAAATGAGATCCTCACTTAAATGTAGATAGAGGATTTACGCCTAGATGCAATGTTTTTCCTTTGGCCAAAATGAGGTGATTATAATGTGCCTCCTCTTTAAGGTGTGATCACACTACTTGGTGTTGAATGATTTTTAAGAACAATACACTAAATGGATTGCATCAAGTCAATTTGAGATGATTGCTCATTCTTGGAAACAGGTGCTCCATATGTAGATCACCCCCTCATCTTTCTTGGATATAAGATAATCCTTTCATGGAATAAAATTCATGATGATCATACATGTATTTTATCATGTCTCTCATGGAGATAGATGATTCCTTAATACTTCACTAATGATGGTCCTATATACCTCGGTGGCATGACTAGCTCATTTTAGCTTGTTCTTTGGAGATATCCGGGTACAATGTTAGAGTCAAGATATGATGATCATCAAGTCACTCTTTGAGCTCCACATTTCACCTTTAAACATGACGATTCCTTCACAATTCAATTTCTAAACCAAGATGGCACTTAGATGGAAGAATGCTTATGGTACCGTGACACTTTTTTCTCAAGTTGTTCCTCGTGGAAATGGGTTTCCTCCTCTTGATAGGGATGAATCCTTAAATGAAATTTGAGAATGAGTTACATGTTCTTGACATCCATGCTTCACTAAAACATTGCAAATCACATTTCATGGTCAATGAAACTATTCTAAAAATATAATTCTTCATGTAAATCAAAATTTAGGCCCTATTTCATTTTAAACTGAGAGGGGAATTTGCAGAGTTTTGAAGTACCTCAAGAAGTATTTGAGCCTTGAATGAATATTGATTATTCCACCTTGTAGAGTATTCTAATATCTTTCCAATGTCTATTTTTTTATCCCAACTCTTTCTAGAACTATTGAAATCATCTAGAGAAGTCATCTTTCATTTTAGCATTTGTCATTCATTGCACATGAAAACACTGGACTTAAATAGATTGATCTTGAATGATATTTTATTTCCTAAATGACGAGTGTTGCTGGTACTCGTAATTTAGTTATCTTATGCTTATCAATTTGGGGCAAATGTCGTGGCTATTGGTAACAAAGGAAATAGTTAGAACAATGATTTTTATTTATTTAATAATGAAATTAACTAAATATCTATACTAATTGCCATAAAAATGAAGTTGATTGACAACAAAAGATTATTGAGTAAATAATTAAAATTACTAAAAATAATGCGATGCTAATAAACCAAATTAATGCAAAATAACATAAGGGAAATGAATAGTAAATTATCCCTTCACGTTGGGGAGGAGTAGCCCTTGCTCCTTCCTATTGATCCGGTTCAAAGTTGAAGTCACACAAGTATAATTTTCCCTTGAATCCATACTTTATTGAATGAAAGAATTTATTTTACAGTGATCAATTGAACTAATTTTTAATCCTACTACACTTGCTCTTTTATATTCAGAGAAAACCTAGTCTCTCTAAAATAGGACTAGTTATTTGAAATTAATGACTACTTAACTAGAAGATACCTATAATAACAACTAACTGTTTAAGGAATTACAATCATGGAAGGATTATTCCATGTCATGTTTGGATCAAATTCATCCTTTTAACTACAAATGAGGTTTGTAATTGACTCTTAATTGAGATAGTCAATCATCGCCAAAAGATATTATAGATCCCAAATTAATTCCCTATAATCATTATTATTATAAGTCTATAAGTGTTCTGATTTTCTACTCCATGTCTTCAAGAAACTAGTGTTAAGTTGAGATTGCATGGTCCTCATAATCCACATGAAGGTTGAGATAAAAGTACACGTCTTATCGTATAGACTAGTCTGCCAACTATATCAAATCGTTGCTCTTCCATCCAATTCATTTTTCTCTTTTACTTGCATTCCTCATTCCAAATGAGTCTATATTAGTGCTTTGGGTGATTCTGCACTCCACTGAGTCCTACGCTCATGCAAGGGTGATTCCTAAATCGTAAATAAATTCTTGTGCTCATACATAAGTGAGTGTTGCTCTAGTATGTAGTTGAGTCCTATAATGACTTTAAGGTATAATTTTCAATGCATTGTTAATAATCATAAAGATTCATTTGAACCATATTTGAAGAAGTGAAAACAAGATGAAAATAACAAGGATATGCACAATATTTCCTTCCAAAACATAGTAAAGTATTAATTACAAAATGACAATATTATACATAGTGCAAAATGATGCCATGGTAAAACAAGGTTTTACATAGGATAAAACATGAAAAACATGGGGACCTGTCACTCTCCCCATACTTAAGATATAGCAAGTCCTCCTGCTACCTATTCAATTTTTCCATGATTCTTGAACAATTATATGCATTGGCAAAAGTTTGCCAAGTCTCATCTAGATCTGTGTTACAAAAACCAAATTACTTGATGACAATGTCCCTCCATGTTTTGTAGTTGGCTTCATATTGATCCCCGTTGGAGTTCCAACATGGTACATGGGCTATCACCAATGGAGGCATGTATCTCATTCCAATCTATTTTTCATGTATGTTTAGAATAATCTTATAGAGATCATTGGTCATTTTTAATGACTAGAAGAGGTTAGTGGGGAAATCACCTCCTTTTTATAATGCTCTATGAGAAGTTCATAGCTCAAATGGAAAGTAAGGAAATTAACATTAAATGTTGGGAGTACATGATCCCGAAAATCTAATATGAAATTTATCAGAATATCCTTATACCTTTCCACCAATTGTAAGAAATACACCGAGACCTGAAACCTTATGAGAAATAGGATGGGGCAGGGAGATCATGCCTTATTAAAATGCCTATATTAGCTTCTTCTCATACACATGTTCCCCTCTGCTCCATCCATATAGACTAATTCCTTAAGCTAGAGGTAAATTATTACAAATGTACCTCTCCCACATATAAATTGATTGGGATTTCAACTTGTTCAGGGAGGAGGAATTTATGAACATAAATTCACATAGTATATTCTTAACAACATTATCTCCTAATGTGTATGCTCTAAAAAATTGCTTATCATCATCAAATTCTATATCTTGCATAGAATAAACTCTAGAAATCTGCCACTTTAAGAATTTTTCCTTTAAAAACAATGCATAGAAATTAGAAGGGGGTCTGCATGAGAGGACTTGATCATACAACCAAAAATATTAAAAACATTATCTCAAAGTAGTTTGTTTTCCTCCTTTAAGACCTTATTATCTTGAAGCTCCTATGAGGCTAAAACACCCTTGAATCCATTTATTCATTCCTCTCAATACAATAATATGAGGGAACACAAAGTATGTCGAGTTATTTGTTATACAAGAGGAACATGCTTTTTTTTCATCCTATTTGTTTGCGATATTGCAAATGATGTATTTAAATAATCTATCTTGGTTTGAAGGAACTTAATATGTTGTTACTTTTCCTCTAAACCATGTTAAAGTTGAAGAGTTTCCTCTTCTTATTGTTATATGGTTTGATTAAATTGTTGTATTTTATGCTCTTGTTCAAAATCCATCGATAAAAATTGGATTCTTTTTATTACGGAAGGATTTGAAGGTGGCTAATTATTTCTTGGGCTTGTTGGATTTAATACTAAATTTTTGAAAGAGATATGACTTGTGGCATGATTTTTCAGATTCTAAAGGGGAATTAGGTTCTCCTTCGATTAGGGTGCATTACCTTTGTCCCTAGCAGGAGAGTCAACAACATTGATTGGGGTTTGATCAACTTCCTTTTCAAAGAATCTGGGACGGAGGGTGATACAAAACAAGTGGGGGCTACAGGTGGTGTCTAAAGTAAGGTTTTCATGATGGGAGCTACCTCTTGTTCTTATTTAGAATGAACAATTTATGCTTGGGGTTCATTGAGGGTCTCGAGCAAGCCCAAATGTCCGAGGGCGTTTCCTAGGCCATTCGAAGTGGAAGGCCCTTTTTATAGAACCAATGTAGTCTCTAGGGCATACATTTTCTAAAATTTCATCCACTTTTTAATGCCTTGTCTTTTATTGATAAAATGATGCTTGCAAATAAAGTGTATTAGGCCTTGGCATTTCAAATAAGTACCTTAAAGGAATGTTTTAGTATCGAGAGGAGATAAAATCAAACAAGAAGCTGGGGTAAGTTTACTTTGTTATGGGACTTATCTCGACCATTTCGAAGGTGGATAATAATTCTTAAAATAGGGCCTAGAATGACTTCATACTGCCCCTCACATATAAATATTTAACTATCCACTTAGCTACCTCCGCCCAAGGATTAGGGAGAGTAGCTCTTTTTATAGCCTTAAATTTTCCTTTACTTGTCCATAATAACCAGTTCAATTTTTCCTTCTTCCCCATAAAAAATATCTTAATAATGTCAGAATATAGGTTCCTAGAGTTAACTAATTTCCCTTCTTCTGGTATTCTTGAAATATGGCTAATAATAGTAGGACGAACATAATTTTCTTACCTTTCACTATGGCATGTCCTTATTTAATAGTCTTGGAAAATTCATTTTTCAATCTTGGATTGAATTCTTCGTAAGCCAACATAAATTCCAACCACCCTACCTTCTAAAAAATTGTTACTGACTTTGTATCCATTAGTAACTCATTTGAATTCGTAAGTTTATGCCTAAGTCTAACGCATATGGTTTGTTCTTAAAACATAACAACTAATTGTAGATAGAACTTGGAAATAATTTGCACGGTAGTGGGGACATAATGTCGTAGAAATGGAAATGAGAACAAGAATGGAATTGATCACAACATAATAATGATCATTTATAAATTAAACTTTACCATTTTAAAGAAGAGAATGATTGCACATACCGATTAATTTCCCTTGTCACATCACCAACTATATTTTAAATGTCTCTTTGATCCTCCCTCCATGAATTGTTCTTCATTTATTGTTTGCATGATTCAAGGGTGGTGACCACCATTGCTGGTTTTCAGCCACCTATATTTTTTTCAATTTTTTTCCTTTTTTAGAAGTAATGACCGCCATTTCTAGTTTTCAGTCAATACCTCATCAGATGATGGCCGCAATTACTAGTTTTCAACCATACCCTATTTATTTAAATGAGAAATGACTTAATTATAAGTTGAATTAGATAAAGATACTTTGTGTAAATAATTCAAAGCTCCATCTTCTTGTAGAATGTTATGGAATTCTTCCTTAGATGCTAGTTTTTGGTATAGCTTCAATCTATGGCCATTAACCAACATTATTTTCTTCTCACCATAAATTGAAATTAGTTGAACTCTCCCATTGTTAAATACTTCCTCAATTTGATATGGACCCATCCATCTTGTCTGCAACTTCCCTTTGAATTCCTTGTACTTTGAATCAAACAGAGGGCCCAATATCCTTTTTGAAACTTCATTTTCTTAATATGTTTATCATGTCATACCTACCTTTAATGTTGGATGATTTTAGTATGATGCAATTATTGTAATCTCATCTCCTCCAACTCATTTAGTTGAATAATTCTTCCTTGTTTTGCTTCTGATAAATCAATTCCTACTTCAACGGATGTTCTTGAGGTATAAATTTCACATTATATAGGAAGAACATGCTTCTTACCATAAACTAACTCATAAGGAGTGAATATTTTGGTTGTTTTCCAAGTAGCATTGTAGGCCCACACTACGTCAGGTAACTTTTAGACCCAAATTTTCCTTGAGATATCCACTTTTTTGTTCGTATATTTTCCAAATCCTTATTAGTAACTTTTACTTGACCATTGGAATATGGATGGTATGGTGATGAATTCTTTTTCTTAAGCTAGTATGTTTCCACAAAGGAACTAATTACACTTGACATAAACTATGGTCCTTGGTATGAAACAATGGATCTTGGTACTCTAAACCTTTGGAAGATGTGCTCATATAAAAAGTTTGCAAATTTCTCATCCCTTGCATATTATAGAGCTTCCACCATAGCCCGTTTGGTGACATAATTTGTACAAACTAGAATATACTCCTTCCCTTGATAATTTGGGTCAATTGGTCTAATGGAATTCAACCCCCACTTCTCAAATGGCTCTAAAACAAATTGAGGTTGGAGTGGCATCTCAGATGTAAATGGTGGTTTTCCCATCCTTTAAAATTGATCACACTACCACACATACTTTTGACATATATAAAAAAGGAAAGACAATAGTAACCAGCTCACAAGACTTTGTGAATGGTTCTTTTAATTGAATAATGTCCTTATGATGGCTCATCATGACATGATGTGAGTATATCAAAGATCTCATATTAAGCTGCACACCTACGTAGAAAATGGTCAGGTCCACATTTGAAAATTATTTCATTAAACCATGTATACATCACACTTTGTTGAATCAATTTATTTCTTTGCTTATGTGTGGAAAAAGTGGGGAACTTCCCCGTAGGCAAGTATTTATCCATATTTGCAAACTAAGGAGAGATAGTAGATATTGTAAACATATGTTGATATGGAAAATCATTATTGACTTGATCTTCATTTCTTGAAATAATTAGCCTTGAAAGAAAATCATCCACAACATTTGATTTCCCTAATTTGTCAATAATTTTAATATTAAACTCTTACAATAACAACATCCATATTACAATCCTGCAATGAATTAAATATTTATTCATTAGATACTTAACATCAAAGTGGTTAGTGTGAACAATAACTTCATATCTTGTGATCCAATGGAGAAAATTGTTAATTTCATAAAAAGCGCAAGAAATTCCTTCTTTGTGGTGGTGTATTTCCTTTCAGTAGGGGAGAGGTTTTTACTAATATAGTAAATAACATGCATCACTTCTCGTTCTTCTTGCTATCTAAGTACAACCCCTACTACTTCATGGAAGTATCTATTTGTATATGAAATGGAAGCTTCCAATTTAGGGCTCTTAATACTAGGGTATTTACCAATTTTTATTTGATAGTGTCGAAGGATAGATGGAATGCCTTTGTCCATTCAAATTCGGAATCTTTATTTAGAAGAGAAAACAATGGAGAATCTATCTTACTAAAATTTTAAATAAAACTTCTATAGTATCAACATGCCCTAGAAAATTTATTACCTTTATTTGGTTTGTGGGAGATGGGAGTTTGATGATGATACTCGACCTTGTCAGGATCTACCTTGATTCCTTCAGCTGAGACGTGATGGATTAAGACTCCTCTACTCCATCATAAATATTCATTTTTCATGGTTTACGGATAATCAATTTTTTTCACACCTAGAAAGGAATTTGTTGATATTTTCAATTACCTCTTGGAATGTTTCCCCATAAACAATGAAGTCATCCATGTAAATCTAAACACAATCATGAGTGAGATCAACTAAAATTTCTAACATGGCTCTTTAAAAAGTGGTAGGAGTATTACATAAACCAAAAGGTAACACCCTATAAGTAAATGTTCCCCAAGGGAAGGTAAAAGTGGTTTTATATTGATCCTCTGGTTGTAGTGTTATTTGATTGTACCCACTAAACCCATCAAGGAATTAAAAATATCTTTTCCTAGATAAATTATCTAAGACTTGATTAATGAAAGGTAAGGGAAAATAATCTCAATGAGTTTCCTTATTTAACTCTCTATAATCCACATAGATCCCCCATGTCCCATTATTTGTAGGAACTATCACTAATGGAGAAACCCACTGACTATCTGAGATTAGATAAATGAATCCTAGCCAAAGAATTTTTTCAATTTCAATTTTTACAATGTCTCTTAGGGCAAGGTTTATCCTTATTTATGGTTTTCTGACTGGTATGGAATCGAGTTGTATAAATGTGGTGTGAACAAAATCTTTGGGGTGAATACCCTTCATATTCCCAAGAAAATTCTTGAGGATGGGAGCATAAGAGTTTAAACATGGTATTTTCTTCCTGACTAGTCAACCAACTATTTACTGTCAATGTTTTCCCTAGGAGAATAGGTAATTGTTTGGTGTCTGGATGGAGAGAATTTACAACAAGATACTCTCTCAATAATGCATTCAATCGACACCTGTTGGGAAGTAATATGTGAATAACAATTATATTTTGAAATATAGACTCAGTCAAGTCTATATGTCGTGAAAAAGGGAAGATGACAGGTTGATTTTCATCATTTATCATGTCATATCTTATTTTCACTAGTTGTAGTGTAGCAATAATAATGATCAATCCAACGTAGGACTCGTGATTAGGCACAAGACTTATACTCAATCTAGCACAGGAATCATGGTCACCATCCTATATTTGATCTGAATGTTCTTGAATTATGACCATGACCAGAGATGAAATGATGTCCTCTGATTCATTTGCATTACCCTTCCACCATTGTTTATTTTCTATATCAAAAGGTTTTTGGTTGGGTAAATGGATAGATTTTGGAATCTTGTCCATTTGTAATCACCATATTTCCTATTCTGTAATCAATGATGGTGGTAACAGTAGCTAACTAAGGGCGTCCTAGGATCAAAGGGTATCTCGATCTTTCTATTTTTGTTTTTATGACCATAAAGTCTACCACATAATCCCATGACTCAATGGTGATGGTAACATATTCTATAATCCATTTTGGATTTTTTACAAACTAGTCTTCCATTTGTAAAACTATTAAGGTTGATTGTGGTTCAGGGAGAGACAATGTGGACAAGGTATCCATGGTCATCACATTGATAACAACTCCTAAGTCAATTAGGATGTTTGGGATCTGGACATATCCTATGCAAACTGTAACAATAGGACTTCCAGGGTCTCCATATTTAGGAGGGGTCATATTCCCTTCCAATATACTAGCAAGTTTCCCATCAACATGGATGGTTTTAGGTTGATTCTTTCTTCTTCCTGGAGTCTTAAAACAAAGCTCTTTGATGGTTTTGTTTAATTTTGGAATTTCCTTAAGATCTTGTAATAGAGGAATCCCAATACTCAATTTCCTTAGTCCTTGAATCAACTCTGACTCTGGTTGTTCATGAATTACAAGTGTTATGTTTCTCCAAGATTCGGATGGAAAACAACTATAATCTTTTGGTTGTGGTGTTTCTTTAACAATACAAATGGGTTGTGTTTCTTCTGGATTTTCTTCATCTTTAGGGATTTCTTCTATGACAGGAGATGAAGGTTTTAAGGTAACCTTCCTGAATGCAACAAGATGTTTCTACAATCCACATAGTTTACTATGGCATTTTAATCTAATTCCATGGTGTATGATGTGTTACCTGCCTCACATTTTTGGGGTTTTCTATGTAGTTTGCGCTAGAATATGTGGTTGGGTAGGTTTTTTGGATGAGGTAAAATTTTTAGGAACAATTAAAAAATATTGTTGACCTTGGGGTATTCTTTGATTATAATATTTTTTCCATGCTCTTTAAGGTACATTCCACTGTTGTTGGAATTGAGGATTAAACTTTTGAAATATCGGAATGTTTGGGTTTGGAGTCTAGGATTTATGATAATAACTTGGGAGTGAATTCCACTGAGGAGTCCATTCCTATGGGACTTGTTGAGCCCAAGGATGGGGGTATGTCCATGGAGCATTCCATTGATTTGGGACCCATTGTGATTTTTGTGTATAGGATTGGTTTTGATTTGATTAAAAATTACCTCCTTGCCTCTGGGCCATATAGTTTAACTCATCTTATTTTTGTGTGTTTTTAGATGGTTTTTCAGAAAGGGAAGTGATCCACATTAGTCTGTGGAATGATTTAGATCATAGACAAGACAAATGTCCATTTTTTCTAAAGGAAAGTCCTTAAGTCCATTCTTGTTCCTACATCTTGGACAGTAGATGAAAAATGGCTTTGTGTTCCTGACTTTCTCCCTATCCATAGTTGTATTAAGTTGAACTAAGAGGTATGTTCTCAAATTTGCAATCTCTTCTCTTAGTTTGGATATATCACCATTGGCCATTTTTACTTTTTGTCTATGAAGGTTGGGGTGAGTTTGGGAGTAGTTCCTATAGAGGTCAATGATATATGTAAATTATAATTTGTTCATGTATCCTTTTCCCATAATATTGAAGACTTCCTATGTGTCTTCATCCAATCCCTTGAGGAATAAAGTTTGAGTAGATTAATATCCAAACTAGTACCACACCTCCTATGAAGGAAGAGGAACCAATCAAGATAGTCCTCCACACTCTCATCCTCCTTTTGTTGAATCCTAAAGAGTTCTTCCTTCATGTCCCTGACTATGTAGTAGTCTTGGTATTTATCCAAAAAAATGTTTCCATCTCCTACTAACTATGGATGGATTTAGGGGTTAAGCCTATAAACCATCTCATAGTTGTGTCCTTTAAAGTCAAAGAGATTAATTTGAGCTTTTAGGTATGTGAATTACAATCATAGGTTTGGCACAAGACTTTGAACTCAAATAGGAATTGATCAGGATCTTCTAAGACTAATCCCCTGAAGGTTGGTAAAATTTAAGGGGATATATTTTTCATGGGGGCTTGATCATTAGGATCCAGTTGTATGGGATAGGTGAATGTCCTTCCAAGTAGAGGATTTCCATTATCTGCACCATTGGGGTTATCTATTTCATCAACCATCCTTTCTTAGTGAACAAGTTGTTCCATATGTTGGTTTTGAGGGGTTTTGTAAATTAATTCTTATAAATATACCTCTATGGACTCTAGGTATATTGGTACCCAAATTGATTCTCCCTTAGAATCGAGCAACATTATAGGTTTGGAAAGAGGCTTAGAGACAAGCGAGAGCATGTAGTGTGTCGTTTTGTAGCCGAGAATGAAATGTAGCTTGCTCTTTGCCACTCAAATGTTGAGAAATGGGTATCACCCTCAAGAGGATTTGACCTATGCTCAGAACTCATCAATTTTTTAAAAACATCTACACTTCCTTCTTCTACCTCATTTACCTAAATAGTTTACAAGTTGATCTCAGCCATAAGCTTAGCCAATCCCAAACCTCTCACCAACTTCATGGTTTGGATATCTATGTCATATTATTGCAACTTGTTCACCCATCTCGCATCTTTTTCTTGAGAATTCCATCTCTGCTAAGATCTATTTCACCATAGTGTGGGGAACATAAGAAACAATTTTATAGCTCAAAATTTAAGGCATGAAAAACTTTTTACTTTTACCAAGGAAAATGCTTGTTTCTCCATAATAGTGTACTTCACTCGGCCCCTGCAATGCCTTACTAAAAAGGCAATTGGCCTCTCAGCCCCTTCATCATCTTTACAAAGAAGACAGATGCAATAGTGTTCTTTGAAGAAAAATAAAATAGTTGGAAAGGCTTATTATAATATGGAGCTTCTAAAACAAGGGAATGCTTTAATGCCTCCCTGATCCCATTGAAATCTTGAATGGCATCCTCCTCCCATTTGATGGCCCGGTCCTTCTTCATCATGTCAGTGATTGGAATGGTCAACTCAACAAAGTTTGATATGAATCTCTTGATAAATTTTATCTGCCCAAAGAAGGACTGAATCCCCTTCTTGGTTCTTGGAATTGGGACCTTGCTGATGGCCTCTACCCTTTCCAAATCAATCATTACCCCTTCTTGTGACACAATGTGACCAAGTAATTTTTCCTTCTGTACTTTGAAATGGCACTTCTTTGGATTAAGTGAAATGTCATATTCTCTACATCTTATCAGTATTTTCTCCAAGTGCTTTAAATGATCACCTCTCTTTCTAGAGAACACAATTACATCATCTTGGTAGACAACAATAAAATCATTGATGTAACCAGTAAAAGCAACATCCATTGCTCTTTGAAAGGTTGCTCCAGCATTCATCAGTCCAAAGGGCATCCTGACATATACATATGTTCCCCAAGGGGTGGTAAGGGTTATCTTAATTCTTTCTGATTCCTTTACAACAACTTGGTTATAACCAGAGAAGCCATCCGGGGTAGATAGTAGCTCAGAACCGGTCACTAACTGTAACATGTTTTCCATTTTTGGTAAAGGATAATTATCCTTCATTGATGCTTTGTTTATATTTTTGAAGTCCACACACGGCCCGATGTCACCATTCTTCTTTCGATCATTAATACTAGGTTTGAACCCAAGAAGAATACCTTGTAGGCTGAATAATCCCTCCATCCCTCAGTTTCTTCAGTTCCTCTTGCATTTTAAGAGATAGGAGTGGATTGATTGGCCTCTGCTTCTTCCTGAATGGTTTTACATTATATTCCAAGGGAATCTCATGTTGAAATAGATCCTCTCTATATGCCTTTAATTCAGAATAAGTCCAAGCCATGCAATCTTGATATTTTTTTAGAAATTGGACATAAGACTGTTTTTCCTCCTTGCTGAGATTACTTCCCAACCAGATCTTCCTTGGTTTCTCCTTTGTGCCAAGGTCATGCTCCTCAATATCCCTTGAGGCTGCTATGCATCTGTTAATAATGTGATCAACATTATCAAAGTTGGATTCAAGAGCAACCAGCCCTCTAGGAATGGTATTAGTCTTTAGTTGGATGATGCCTTTGCCAAAAAAGGTTTCTTTACCCTCTACTACACACACCATTGGCTCCCAATCAATATTTTAATCAACAAACTCCCCTTTTTTCTACAAAAATATTCTAACCTGAGCATCATCATCAAAAACTTGCCAATGTTTAATGTTTTTAGGTACAGATGGCCTAGTTAACACCTCAACATCATATTCACAATATGGGGATATTGTACAACTATCAAACCGAGAACCCAATACTAAAAGTTTTTCTACCAAATCATTGAATCTCCTATCATGATGCACAATATTGAATGAATCAAACATCTCAATGAGATCCCAAGCTGCATACTTGTATTGTTTCATTTGCTAATTTTTTGTGGCATAAATTTTTCTGACTTGCTTTAGAAATAATTCTGAATCTCCTCTAACAATGATGTATTTAACACCATATTTCCAAGAAATCATCAGACCTAACAATAAAACCTCATACTCAGCAATATTATTAGTGCACTCAAAGTTGAGTTTGAAGGAAAAGACAAACTCTTCATGACCTGGAGAGATCAGAATAACACCAACACCATTTCCAAACTTGGAGCAAGCTCCATCAAAAAATAAAGTCCAAAGAGAGCCTGTCTGTTCAAGACATTTGCATTCTTTAATCTTGTGCTCTTTTCCATTAGAAAA
This sequence comes from Taxus wallichiana var. yunnanensis, assembly GCA_018340775.1. Classification (NCBI taxonomy): domain Eukaryota; kingdom Viridiplantae; phylum Streptophyta; class Pinopsida; order Cupressales; family Taxaceae; genus Taxus; species Taxus wallichiana. The sequence continues at coordinate 195,158,628 of CM031239.1, forward strand.
TCCTACAAAGTTATCAACATCAACACTTGTGTACAATACTTTATAAGATGCATTGTTGGGATCCATGATAAGGTGAAACATATTCTTTTCTCCATACAACCTAACAAGGCTGCCCTTAATTGGGATGGTAGCATAGGACATGTCCATTTGAACACTCCCACCAACACTTTGCAACCCATTTTCTAGATAAAAACATACCCCACTTGGCTAGGCAATCAATAACAACATCAAGCATCAGGTTTTTACAGGTAAGCTATAAGTTGCACCACCAAACCTTTCGCGCATCCACCACCGGCACTTCTCTATAGTCCATAGCAATACACTTCCCATATGTTGTTGTTACTTTGATATCCAGCTCATTCATGACTTCTAGAGGCATAACATTGCATGATTCCCCTGAGTCAAACATATAGTTGTGTAGCAATCTATCTTAATGATCAAAGTGGTGAAGAATGGATCCACATTTAGCTGAGACTCCACCAAGCATGTCCCCAAATAAACCTCAGGTGGTTCACTTAGTTCCTCTAACACTAGTGGTGTCTCTAACTCTTCAATGACTGGTGGAGTCTACACAATGTTTATATTTCTACCTACGGAATTCTTCTACTCTTTCAACCCCAAATACTCAAAAGCCCTTTTTTTGTGCTAAGGAATCATAAGCAACTCAACAATTGGAACTAAGATCTTGATCTAACTCAATACTTGGGAAATAACATAGGGGACAAATTTTGGAAAGGAAGCATTGGGAGGAAGGTTGATATACTCATTATATGGCACAGGATTTTTGATAGCTTGGGCATGAGGAGGGGTATGAATTTTGTTTGGGACAACAAGGCCCTTGGCAGATGCATCTTTCTTAGGAGCCTCTTTAGGAATATTTGAAAGCAATGGAGTTTTTGGCTTGGCCTGAGGCCTTGTCCCTTTGACAACCCTACTTCTTGTGTTATACTCCTTCTCTTGGGCAACAATAGCGTTCATCAACAACTTCTTGTCCTCCTTAGATGGGATTCATCCATCATACTTCTTTATCATTAAAGATCTTAAATATTCAAAGTCATTATTGGGAAATTCAAAATCTTGTACAATATCTACTTCTAAAGTATGAGAGGGAGGAAGAATAGGTACCCGGTGAATGCAATCCCAAAAATTAGTAGCATTTCTAGCACTTATTACCTCAGTTGAAGTTTCCCCTTGTTGTGAGGTCATGGAGTTACCCATCATGCAAACATCATCATTTTATCATCATCAACTCCTTCTTCTTCTTGCTGATCTTCCTCACATGGAGCATGAGGCATGAAACATCTATCACACAATTCAATGACATTTTTCTCCTCCATAATAGCAACTCTGGCAGCCAAAGGATCAGGTACCATTATGTTTTCCCGGCCCGCCAAACAGTCCTGCCTCTTTCATCATATCTCTAATCATTTCTATGATGATTTGTAAACCTATCTTGGTCTTGTTTCTTATCTTTGACCTTGTGAACTCGCCAAATCCCTTTTTTTTTCTGGGCTAATTTGTATGATATTTCTTTGACAGCCCCTACCAAAGTTTTCACAACTTCCTCCAAATCAACAGCCTTACTTGTTTGAGGCTTTTTTGGGTTAATTAGTTTTACACCCTCCCTTTTTGGAGGCTTTCCAATGGCCTTGATGTTGTTCTCAATTTAGAGAGCCATGGTGAAGGTCTGCCTCAAATTAGTAGGGTTTTTTTCCCTCAAGTAGTATGAATATTTTTATCAAATGCATCTAAATATTTGATCAAACATGATTCATCACATGGCCTTAAGCTAACATGTAATCTCCTCAAGGTCTTGTTAAACCTTGCATTGAAATCATGTCTTGACTCATTAGAATTCTTCTTTATGTTTTCAATTTCGATAGAAGAAACCTAGGGTCAGTTCTATCACCATCTTGCGCAATCTAAATGCATTGTTCATCTCCATCCAAGAATCAATGGAATTATCGGCAAAGATTTATACTAGTCTCTTGCATCCTCTTCCAAAGTATGGATAAACAATTTGATATATACATCTTCTTATTCAATTTCAAAGTCTTCCATCATATTGATAAAAATATTTAAATGTTGATCACCAGTTATAGCGTTGTTTCCTTGAACTTTGATAATCTATTTCTCACATCCCGAGGAAGCTGCATTTGGATAACCAACCATCCATATTAAATTTATAGGACCGAAGGTGTTTACAACAAAAGGAAGTCAGGTGTGGGGTGGGCCATGTTTTTTTGAGGAGGTGACCCTAAAGGGGAGAAAAATTGATAAGGGGTAGAGGGTATTTGGAACAAAGGAGTATAACTTTCAAAATGGATATCCCCTAAAGGCCTTATTTCTTGGAAAACCCTATCAACTTTTGAAAAGACAAGAGCAGAATGAGAAGAAAACTTTTCATAATCAAATGAAGGCCCCTCTCCAGTTGGAGAATTCAATTCCACAAAGAGGATACCTGATTCAGAAGCATTTAAATGGCAATCTTCAATGATAGGCTGATTAATTTCATCAATGGAGATCCCTTTTCTTGTCTGTTGATCTCCAAAAACTCTCTAGGATTTTCTTCCTTCTAAATTTGTTTTTTCCTAGCTCTGGAAATAATGTCCTAGTAGGATCCCTAGCAAAGAAAGATCTTCTTCCTTCCAGATTTGCAAATATTAGTAACAAATCTCACTTGACAGAGGTTAAGACATTGGTACTCATTAAGAATTAGATCAACAGGGAGTCACCACTAAGGATTTCCACCTTAGTTGTGAAAATGCACTAAAATATGATCTGTCAAATGTCTTTCAATACTAGAAACTAGAAATGGGATGATCTAAATTTTCTTTACCCAGATTTACTAATGAAACTTAGTGCAATAATTGTGAAACTGGAAATATTGCACATAACACTTGTAACTTTGAAAATTTCTTACAGGCCTGAACACATGATGATGTTGAAATAATGTACTAGCATTTAGAGCATATAAGAAATGTTTACCAGGGCTTGAATATGAACTTTAATCACAATTTTCCCTGTAACGGTGCCAATTGGGTGTTGGTACCCAAATTGATTCTCCCTCAGAAGATGAGAAGCATCACAGGTTTGGAAGGAGGCTTAGAGACAAGCAGAGCATGTAATGTGTCATTTTGTAGCCGGGGATGAAATACAGCTTTCTCTTTGTCACTCAGATGTGGAGAAATGGGTATCACCCTCAAGAGGATTTGACCTATCCTCACTACTTTGTGGTTGTGCCTTTTAACCAAGGTGAGAGGACCCTTTTTGTAGCTTGCCATTTGTGGAGGAGATGGAGATATCCTTCCTTGTGAAATTATTAAGAAGACCTTGAAGAAAATATGATCAATGCAAAAACCTAACTCTCATGAGTTGTCACTCTAGATAATGGAGATATTTTCTAAGAAAGGTTCAGGCCACTAAAGACAATGAAAACCTAATTGTTTCTACATGCTTTGGTAGTAAAAATTATGCATTTGTATACATACATGACAAACAGGGGTAGTATGGGTATGATTGGTTGTTTTTAAATGAATTTTTGGTGGGAGGTGAGGTAGAAGTGAACTTGATTCACAGATTCTTGAGAAATTTTACAAAAATGGAGAGCTTGAACAATAGAATGCTTCGGGATAGCTAGGATGTTCCTTTAACAAGAATATGTGCTTCAATGGAGGCCCAGATCAAGCACTTTTCACACAAACTTTAAGAATCCAAAATAAAGGCTCAAATTGAAAAACTTAACTAAACATTATCAACCTTTGTTTCATCACGCCTAAGATACCCTCAAAGGCTGACAAACAATCTTATAGTCATGCTAGGAATCATAGTGATTTTAAATTTGTTTATTTCACTATCAAATGAAAGCTCTTCTGATAAATGAAATTGCAAATGCCACCAAACTATCACAAGGATAAGATCTTGTGTGATTCACAAAGATTTCAATGTAAGATTGTAACAGGAACAAGAAAACTACTTGCAGACATTCAGGAATGAAGCAAACACAAATTTTGTCCAAAAATAACACAGATTAACTCAAGTTTGATTAAATTTATCAACAGGGGAAATATTTTAGACTAATCTTAGAGCTTGTCAATGGCTGTACACTCACAACCACCTTGACATGATCAAATTTAACACAAAGGAGATAAACAAGTTTCTTCAGATGATTTCTCAGAAGGACGGTTCTATCAAGCTTTTCTCTTAGAAAAATCAGTCCCGACCTCTAACACTCCAACATTCCAACCATTTACACGATAAATTCATGCAATTTATAACATTTTTTACAACAGAGTTTTCCCCAAAAATCCAAACATTGAGTGTACCAGTGCTCGCCATGATCCTAATCACGATTCCCAGAATCAAATCTGTAAAAAGTTGTCAGGTGCTCAGGGGGTAGATCTCTTCGAACATCTCCCGCATTCAACTCCTTCTGGTAGATCACTTTCCCTCTCTCTACTCACCAACCACTTCCGCCCCTAATCTATCAAATCTGGTTCTTTGCATGCCTGGAAAAAAAAATGGAAGATCATATCGATCCCAGAGGTCAGATCTCATCTTAATGGTAAAAGATGTCCTTGGATTTTCCTCACCAAACCAAGATATCAATAGGTCTTTCACGTGCCAAGGAAAGAAAAATCGGGTCGAATCCGATAGTCAGATTGCATATTTAATGGTGAGAGACATTTACAGACCTTCCCCACCAAACTAGGATACCAGATTAATGTTCCTCTTCATTTGGCGTGTAGGAGACTCCAAGAAATGATAAAAAAACCATAAGAATATGCATCCCCAAGAGCTTTGGAGAAAAATGGTAGAAAATCAGATACAGACACACAGTTGTCATCGATCTTTCTATTTTGAATTTGGACCATCCACATGGGAGATCCAATTTAAAGCGGGCACTGTGGGTTCCTTTTTCCTTTTACATTTTTTTGGAAAAATGTAATTTTTCACCTTTTGCTCCGCACCTCCACCCTTGAGAAATGAGCCTGACATGTGTCCTAAGGTGGGTCCCAAAGGAACCGCGGATAAATTCTACTCTTTCACCTCCTTTTTGGAAAAGGACATTTTCCAAGTTTCCCCGCATGACTCTTCCCTTACGCTTTTAGCTTTTAACATGGGTCCCTGGAAAGTGGAAACTTTCTCCACAAAAGGAAAATTTTCCAAATTTCCCCGAAAGTCCGCACCTCCACCGTTGACCTTCCCATCAAATTTTGACTTATCCTTTATCGGGCTGTGGGCCATTTTGATGTTTTAATCCTTTTGATGACAAGAGGCAAAAAATCCAAGTTTCCTTCGATGGTCTACTTCCCCATCCCTTTGAATTTTCAAAGCCAACCTTGACCTCCCTCTTGTCGGGCTTGTGGGCCATTTTGATATTTTAATCCTTAAGAGGAAAAAATCCAAGTTGCCCCCGATGGTCCGCTTCCCCACTTTTTGACTTTTCAAACTACCACGCGTCACAATGGCACATCTTGAGATGGTCCCCAAAAGTTAAGACCTTGAATGAGCGCGGGCTCACCACGTGTCCTGGCCCGACAAAATTTGTTTGAAGGCTTAAAGTTGGGCAATATCCTTTGGCCATTGAAAAGTCCAAGAAAAATGCAAAGTGAGTGAAGGCCTCCAAGTGTCCTCCTAGCGCTTCTTTAAAATAAAATTTAAGGGTTAGTCCTCAAACATGCATGGTCCCTCCACGTGTCCTAGGCCTCTCAAAACCTTTTGAAAAAGACTAAGTATGGGAAGACCCAGCGGAAGCCTCCACGTGTCTTCATGGTGCAATTTCAAAATGGTGCCCAAGAGCGGAGACCCTGAATGAGCGTGGGCTCACCACATGTACTGTCCCACCAAATAGTATTGGCTGCATAAAAAGTTTGTTTAAGTCTGGTCGGATTAGCGGAAACCTCTATGTGTCTTCTTGGCGTAACTTCAAGGCCAACCAAAAAGCAAATCTTCAAATGAGTGCCATTCTTCCACGTAGATAGGTTTTTAAGTTGAGGCGATTCATGATATTTTTGAAGTACCTTACCGAGCCACGTCTAACCAAAAGAGGCCACGCTTCCTGTTAATGCAAGGATGTAAATTTTGACAGGAGAAACGCTCGTCAAACCGTAAAATGTGGAAAAATAACCATTTGAGCCGGAGATGAAATTTTCTCCAAGGACAAAGAATTTAGAAATGTTACAAGGCTCAAATACATTCCTCTGAGCTACATCCATTCATTTTTCTTCAAGTATTTAGGGTAAAAAAGCGACAAGGGAGTAAATCCTAACTCGAAAAATGGAAAGAACAGGACAACCCAAGTTTTTACACCCAAATATAGACCTTTTCAGATGAACAAAGAAATGAGGAAACAATTTTGGATCTATATATGATCCTTGGTCCAGGAAAGGACTGATTACAACAACAAAAGGAAGGTGGAGACTTTTCAGGCACAATACGGGAAGATAAAATGTGACAGGGACTGCAAATTGAGGAATTTTAATGGCAAATGGGGTGAGACAAATCTGAGCACCAACAAGGTCTAAACATAAAATCCTACCATACGAGGACAATTCCCTAACTACGAGTTCTTAAGCTGACTATTTGTGTTCCACATACTCCAAAGTATAAAATAATCTCATTGTCACTACTACAAGAGCTTCTACTTTAAAAGAAAGAGTTATGGAAATGAAATTTAGAAATGGAAACTTATCAGGAAATTAGGTAGCACTTCAAGTTAGTACCTTAATCTTTGATAACACCTTGAGAATTTCCACAGCAACAATGCCAAAAAGTGATGAGTATCATTGGTACTCGTACTTTATTCATCTTATGTTTTTTCAGTCCGGGGTGATGTTTGCGTCTATTTGAAACAAAGGAAATAGTTAGAACTATGATTATTATTTATTTAGTAAATAAATTAACCAAATATTTATAGTAATTGCCATAAAGAAATGAATTTGATTGACAACAAAAGATTATTGAATGTGGAATTAAAAGTATTGAAAATAATGCGATGTTGATAAACCAAATTAATGCAAAATAACATAAGGGAAATGAACATAAATTATCCCTTCATGTTGGGGAAGAGTGGTCCTTGCTCCTTCCCATTGATCCAATTCAAATTTGTAAGTCACACAAGGAAAATTTCCCATTGAATCCACACTTTATTGAATGAAATAATTTATTCTACAGTGATCAATCGAACTAAATATTTAATCCTACTACACTTGCTCTTTTATATTCAAAGAAGACCTACTCTCTCATCGAGGAATAGTTATTTGAAATTAATGACAACTACTTAATTGGACGATACCTATAACAACTAATTGTTTAAGGAATTACAATCATGAAATAATTAGTCCACACAATTTTTGGATCAAATTCATCTTGTTAAATGTAAATGAGGCCTATAATTGACATAGTAAATTAGCGCTAGAAGATATTACAAATCCCAAAGTTATTCCCTATAATTATGATGATTATAAGTATATATGTGCTCGATTGTTTGCTCCATGTATTCAAGAAACTAGTGTTAATTTGAGATTGCATGGTTGTCATAATCCGCGTGAAGGTTGAGATATAGGTATACCTCTCGTCATATCAACTTGTGTGTCGGCTATATCAAATTTTTGATTTTCCATCCAAGTCATTTTCTTCTTTTACGAGCATTTCTCATTCCAAGCAAGTATGCATTAGTTCTCTAGGTGAGTCCTACGCTCCACAGTGAGTCCTGTGCTCATGCAAGGGCGAGTCCTACACTAAAGAGTGATTCCTGCGCTCATACATAAGTGATTCTTGCGCTAGTTTGTAGTTGAGTCCTATAATGACTTTAAGATATGTTTAACAATGCATTATTAATACTCATAAAGATTCATTTGAACCATATTTGAAGAAGTAAAAAAAAGATGAAAATAACAAAAATATGCACAATATTTCCTTCCAAAACATAGTAAAGTATTAATTATGAAATGAAAATATTATACATAATGTAAAATGATGTCATGGAAAAACATGGTTTAAAATAGGATAAAACATGACAAAACCGGGGCCCATCATCTAATTTCCTAAATTTACTTATAAATATTCAATTTTCTCGAAATCACCCTCGGATGCTTTATATTTTCTCTAAAAACTTTTGGAGGGTGTTCAATTAGCTACATAATGGCCAAAATGGCCTTTTAGGCCTTCAGAGGAAGTAGTCTCTCATCAAAACTAAATGAGGTTATCAATCACCTTAGACACTATTTCTTGAACACTGAAACACGTTAAATGATATTATTAGGACTTTCCTTTGAGCCAAGGTAAATTTTAAATTGATCCCATGTTAGCGAGTGGAGGATGCACAATGATTAAGAAGCCTTATTTTTAATTAAGGGCTTAGTTGTCATGCTTCAAAAAAATTAATTTTCATGCTAGTTATTTTGGCCATTCTGGAGCTAATCAAACACCCTTCAAGAGAGTTTAGGAAAGATCTTAAGCATCCAGAGGTGATTTCATGGAATCTTGGAAGTGTTAGAGGTAATTTTCTCATTCAAGGACTATTTTCTCAACAGCGGGTTTTCTAGGTATAGGGAACAAACACTCTAATGGTGAAACCTAAATTCTCCAAAAGATTCTAGGAGATCTGTAAGGAGTTAGGAGGAAAAAAATAGGCATTGGAAAGCTATGTGAATCCTCTACATGTTGGAGACATCCATTTTTCTCTAAGGATCGAAGGATTCATGAAGATTTTCAAAATAGTGAAGTTGCCCCTTTTGGTTCTAGACAAAAATCAGCCTATATTTTTAGGTTCAAACATAATCAAGTATTGAAAGTTGTTTCATTGATCTTAGAATGTGGTTTTTCGCCAGCTCGACTTGACATAATACAAACCGTATTCGTGTCTCATTTGGAGGAATTTCACCATGCCTCGACATCTCAACAATCTCAATAACATGCTTAGGTGTAACATCCTCATAATAGTTGTATGAAAATCGTTTTGAGCCCTTTGTGTAGTCAGCAATAGTAATCATAGGAGCATTCACACAGCATCCCATAAACTCCATTTCATGCATTGAAAACACGCCATCTGTTGTTACCTCGTTTGATTTCACACCAAGGTGCTTCAAAAGTGCCGCCTCAATATCACATGAACCCCTAATCATACAAGGGGTAGTACCACAGAATAAAAGGTGATATTTACCTACCTTTTCCCTATTAAACATTGAATAAAATGTGGCAACTTCATAGACACGAATCGGAGACATTCCAAGCGTCTCAACTATCTTGTTCATGGCTGAGACGGGTATCCACCCTCCATGTTGCAGCTGTGCAAGATCTAGAAGAGAAATAACAACATATTGCTTGCAGTTTGAAGGATAGTGAGATATGATTTCTTTCACCCGCTCCTTTTTGGGCTCTGTAAACTTCCATACCACGTTGGGGTTGTTATCTAGAGAATCTAAATGATGATTTAAGGCCGCTAAAATTTTATTGACTGATCCTTTTCGAATGCATTTAAAGTCTCCGGCTCCTCAATGTAGAAGTAATATATTTGTCTAGGTGGATTAATATCAGGTAACAATGTATGCGATCTGCACTAAACTTCAATCGCAGATAAACCCCAAATCGGAGCAAAACACAAATGTTCTGATTCATGCAAGACTAAAATAATGTAGAGTTCTTTGCAGACCACCATGCAGAGGAAGATGCAACCAAAGTAGATCCAAATATCTCTTCAGCCTCCTTAACGCCAAATTAGTTTTATATTCACCATTTTCTTCTACGCCCTTATAGAATTTTTGAGCTGGTATTATAGAGAGACAAATTTCTTAATAACAATTACGTTTGAAGATTTGTGGAGAAGAAAGACCCGATCATTCCCAACAGTGACGGCAGAAGAAGACGGTGCAAATGAAATACGGCTCAATCAAAAGTTAGCAGGACATAATCCAAACACAATACCAACATGCACCAATAAAACTTGGCTCAACGAAACCAAAGCTCAACTGCAAAAACTAGTACTCCAAAAACTACCATAGAAACGACGAAACTTGTCGAAGAATATTAACTTACAGAAACTCTTCAATAAAAATATTCTTTGTATCTTAGGGGCATCCGTTAACTGTGATTCACTACTACATGTTTCTCTGATACCAATGAAGGCAAAGACAATGCAGAAAATATTGATCGCCCATTTATTCATGGCAGAAAGAGCCAATATATATAAGGAAAAATGGTTCGAACAGAACTGTCAAAGTTAGAGGGACGGATGGTAACCGAGTAGGTCAACCTACCGAAAAAAATGTATTATTTAATTAGTTATGCTAACAATAGAGTTTGATGAACAAATTCTTGAAGACGCTTTGAATTCCATCGCATAAGTTAGAACATGTGACCCAGATAGCTAAATTGTAATAACCATTAATATTAAGTGTACATTTACATATTTCAATATATACTCTACATATAAATAATTAAATATTTTATAAATATCTTAAAACAGTCTTGTTTCAATAAAAAGATGTGGAAAAGATTTACCTCTAATAAATGTTAGATAATAATAATTTTTAATATCAAGAAAAATATTTATTTAAATTGCCAAATCCACATTTCACCATATATGAATATAGAAACTAAACTTATCAATACAATTTTGTCGAATAAAGATTAAAATTGAGTCATCTTCGATAAATATTTATATTCAATGAATAATGAAAAGTGCTTGAGATTACTGCGCAATTGCTATTTTCTTGGAGTATTTTATCATATTATTTTAGTGGAAAGATATAAACATAAGATACATCTAACCGAACATAATGCATGAAATAATGCGGCGATTTAATGGGAAAAATAAAATTTGAAAGCAACGAATAATTTTACTTGAGCATAGACGTTATTTCATTTTCGCCACACCATGGCGATGCAACTCTCTATTTTAACACTAACAAGTCAAACGCTTCATGCGGAGCGCCTACATGCCAGTCCATCTTATCCAAACGTATCACCGGAATACTAGTTGTGACACCACCTTGGGCTGCATGTGGGTAGCGGTATAAACATATTAAATTAGCAATCATACATGAAATATACGATGTGAGCGTCAAAAGGGATCCGGTGAATAAGTGAAAACTAGATGAAGAGAGTTAATGGGAGAGGAAGGCGTGTAGAAAAAGGCGTTTGATGGTGAATAAGTGCATGGAAAGGAAAGAGGAAACGAGGATCCAATGTGAAAATACACCCTCTAAGAAGTACACAACATGTTTGTCAATGGAAAGAAGGAGAAAACTCATGTTGCGGAAGACGAAGATAAAAAAGGGAAACTTAGAAAGTTTTAGGGTATGAAACCCGGGTGAAATAGAAGCATCCTATAAAAAGTTTTAGCCTCCCTTTGAAGTTGTAAGCTCAAGTAGGTATAGGAAAATAGATGGTGTTTAAACTAGCACTTTGCTAATTGAGTCCTAGGAGCAATCAGAAATATCAATGAAAGGTATATTTTATCTAATAATCAAGCTTGTACCTATTCCATGAAGTATATTGTTCCTGAACCCAAATAATATCTATTATATGTGCTCCACTTAATTTTCATAATGTCATGCGATATATTCATGTGAGCGCAATGTGAGTTTAAAGGGGTCAAAATAAAAATTTATGAGACTTCACAAGGGTCCTAGCTCGAAAAACAACCGAGATGCTTGCTTCTTATAGAATTTTGTAGGCATGTTTTTTACAATTTTAAGCTTGAGAAATTATAGTGAAGTAGGCGACATGAGAACTATAATTGATTATTGAGTCTTTACTCGGGGAATAGATGTATGTGGGTAAAAGAATATGTTATATGACAACCGAGATGCATGGAAAAAATTGGTTATCGAGTCACACAAGTAATTGGTCATAAGAGTGAAAGGTGGATTTCATCTGCCATTCGAAAGAGATATTTCTAAATAAAAATGTGGGAATTAAATACCTACATGTCCCACCCCTATTCCATGACTTAGTAAAAACGAGAGAACTAAATACCGCATGTCCCATACCTATTCCACTGACTTAATTTTTTTCTTACCTAAATAATAAGCCATATATTCTAATGATATATGGAAAAATATATGACTAATAATTGGATTTTAATGACATGACATAAATTCAGAATCAAAAAGTGAACAAGCAACATTTAGAAATCTAAATAAATGGAAAAAAATGACATATAAGCTCAAAGTTATATATATTCAATGTAGATATGGAACAATTAATTTATTTTGTATAGTTTTTCATCGAGCCATAGTGGAAATGTATAAAACAACCAACCATGAAGAATGTGTAATCACCGATGTCCAACACGTTCGATCCACGATGTCCTTTGGTGAACCGATCTCATACATGGAAATTCATCCCGCGGTGACCACACACTAGGCGGATACAAAGAATCCCACATCCTCCACATGGTTTCCTATTTTTGTGGATGTTGTATGGCTTTCATGCCCATAAAAGTCCCTCGTAGGGTCTGATCCTTGAAAAGGGGTTAAATTTCATGGTACCCTATGCCGGTCCAACAATTTTTGGGTGTGACGATATTTCAATATTGCCTTTGAAAACTACAAATTTGTGTTATTTATACTAATTATTTTATTATTTCAATATATATTTATATATATTATTATAATTTGCATACAAATCTATATTGAAAATGACGGTCACATTTGAAATATAAAAGTCACGTGTGATGGTTATTTCAAATATTTGGAAGTATTTTATGGCTAAATTCACAAAAAACTTTTAAAAATTCATCAAATTTAACCCATGTTTGATAGGGTCGATATTCTCGTACATGGCCACACAATGTTCTTTAAAAGAGCATGCTCATACAATCTTTCTATTACAAAGAGACTATTTGAAGGCAACATTGTTCTTGCATGTTCCTTTCCATATGCCCAACATAATGCATACATAATTTCGCTGATACGAAGATGAATGTAATCGTGTGGATGTAAACGACACAAATTAATTTTAGGGTCGTTGATACGGCATAAAGATGTAAGGTGATGATTACAATATGTTGTCGAGAGCCTCGGGTTTTCTACCTATAAACACTCCTTTCGGTGTAATTAGTTTTCATTCTTGCCACTTTCCCCTTCGATGGATGTTGTATTTAATCCTTCACTCTTTTAAATGCGCTTGCAATTATGTTCATATGATCTTTCTATTACAAACTAAAGATTTGAAGGTGACAAAGTGTTCTTGCATGTTCCTTTCCATATGCCCAACATAATGCGACGCAATGTTGTTGATATGGACGTGAATGTAATTGGGTGGATGTAAAGGACACACATTAATTTTAGGGTCGTTGATACAACGTAAAGATGTAATGTGACAATTACAATATTTTGTTAGAGAGCCTCGTGTTTTCTACTGTAAACACTCCTTTCGGCGTAACTATTTGTCATTCTTGTCATTTTTCCTTCGCATGATGGTGTCTTCAATCCTTCACTCTTTTAAGTGCACTCGCGATTATTTTTAGGGAGACACCTTGTTCACCATCGCACACACCTCATGGGAGGACATAATGACACATAACCCTAATAATTTATTTCCTAAATATTAATACATGCCTTATAAAACATTACATGATTGTGTCGTGCGTGCAAATATATTCTAATGCTTGAACTTTATATGTATTTTGGCATAGATGGGTTGATTTTATAACTATTTTCTAATTTAAAATATTTCTCCTAGAAACTTCCTAATAATTGGAAAACAACATTTTATATTAAGAAATTTATGGTTTAGACTTCATTGTAGGGGTCACATGCAATCAAATAGATGTTATGTGACATTTCAAATAAATAAAACTTTGTTCGATTATTTTCCAATAAAAATAAACATTTAGCACATCTATAAAAATCCTTGTTAAATGTGGCTTGCCTTGAAAATTTGATAGAGGAAGAATCTCATGATATCATGACTTTCTTGAGTAGTTCACATCAACATGTGGCCTTGTTGAATGGGCATGTCAGGTTTTGATGTTGGGACAAGGAATTTTTGAAGCTTGTTTTAAAATTTCATAACATCGGGTTCAAGTTCAACCCTTTTATTTTTATGGGTTTTCGCATAATGTAAAGAGAAATTAGCCAATCAAGTAGTTTGCAAAAAGTGGCCATTCAACATCAAAAGGATAAAAATTATCCTATAATTTTCCACTATTCATAGCACACTCCATCTATCTCATGAGTCTGATCGTTACTTTTTGGTGAGAAGTTTAAGAATGACCACTCCCACATTGTAAACATCAGATTTTGTAGAGAATTCACTGCAACCTAGATAGTCCAAACCGATGTAAGAAAATTGCCTCTTAACTCCAATTATGAGTGCAAATCTAGTTCTGTAAGAGCTCAAATGAGGTCGAAGTTATCAATTTTATTCACATATTTCTTTTAAATAAAATATTTTGAAGCTTAATATTACATTAATGGACGATATAATCTAAATTACATTGTGCGAGAAAGTTTAAAGCGAGTAAAATTCAAAGTGTAAATAAAAATATCGACTAGAATGTTTACAAAAAAAACTAGACCCTGCTTCATTTTCCATTAAAAAATAAAGAAGACATTGAAGTGACATTTAAGAAATGAACAATGTTTGACCACATATTTTTAAAACTTTGCTAGGTTTTGAAAGCGAGTGACCTTTTGAAAAATAAACGAAAATGAAATAAGCACAAACACAAATGAGATGAAGAAAAAATCAAATGCTACAGGGTATGCAAATTGATGGTCAGAGGTGGCACCGTCGAGGACATCAAAGTACATTCAACAACAGTGGACCACCGATCTACCTATCACTTATGAGAGCCTCGATTGCATTTCCCATTGTAAGAAACACCTTTTGGCATAATAATAACCTATATGCTAGTAAAAAACCTTAGGAACAATGCCAACATGTCAAAATGATGCCACATTTCAATGCAGTTTCCACAACGTGTCCATTTGAGCTTCATCTATACATATTTCCATCTATCTTCATTCTTGCCATTCCTTTTATGTGGAGGACAAAATTTTGAAATAACCGGAGGTCATATAGTTACAAAGGTAAAGACAATAATGAGATCTGAAACATTTATCGTTTAATGTAGTTTCGACAACATGTCCATTTAAGCTTCATCTATACATATTTCGATCTATCTTCATTCTAGCCATTCCTTTTATATGCACGACAATTTTTTCACATAACCAAAGGTGATATAGTTATAGAAGACAAAGGTAAGAATGGAATCTAAAACATTTATCGAAGTGTTACTCTCAATATTTTTTCCACTACTAGGAGTTTTTCTTAGATATAGTTTTGGGGTATGTATAATTTTTCTTATAGACCTCTTTCTATGTTTTTGGTCCCTAATGTTGTAATAGCTTTAGATGTTTTCAAAATATTATATTTGATAGTTTTGGGTGGCTAAAGTTGTAATTTTCTAGATAGATTTGTTGTTAACTGTCTACGGGATGGATTTCAAGGATTATCTACGCTCTATATATGTTTGTTGGATGAATAGAAAAACGGGGTTATGTAATTAGGGTTAAAAGGAGCATCATTGTTTCATTGGTTTCACAATTTTTTTCTTCCAAAAAATTGCAGGATGTTCATAGGGTTTAATAATGTAGAACTAAGTTGAATTTGTCTGTTTTACTTCATCTGAATTGGGGTATATGAAATACTTAATACCTCTATAATTTTTTTGTATCTTTTTAATGAAGATTTGGTAGAATTTGTGTTTCTTGCACCATCAATGAGGTTTTGAGAAATGTATTTTTTTATTAATGTTGAATAGTTTTTTGAAAGGGACTATACCCTTGTACAGAAAGGCTCAAAAGCCAGATTTCACAGTTGTACCAAAAACAAAAAGAGATCAACATCCAGATATAGCAAAAAAGCCCCAAGGCAGAACAACATTCTGCAAAGAAAAGAACCAAATCAACAACAAACAGCAACTGAACAACAAACAAATACTTAGCAGTTGTTTTCTGTACGAGCAGCTTTCTTCTTGTTTCGAACTGTAATCCATTCCTCAGAAGCCTTCTGCAGAGGAATAAAGACCTCAAAATCTGTTATCGGCTGATATGTATTATTTGAACAAGGAGATTGAGGGGGATTCTCCTTAACCGCTATAGACACTTTTGGTTCATTGTTTCTGACCCTCTGTGTTTCCCCAGATGATGCCTTAATTGCATGATCTTTGGTTTCTCTGGAAGGGGTTTCGGGAACTGTTTCCATCATTTCTTCCTCATTAGCTTCTTCACTAGGGGTGTCCTTAGGTTCAAATATCAGAAGAGAAATGTATTACCACATATGTATTTATTTTTGAAATTTTGTGGTAAGGAATCTTATATTCTAGAAGAGCAAAAACCTGCCAAAGGAGGACTTGGCCGATGGGCTTTTCGTTGATGCAAATGGCCCTGAACCACGAGTACGGAATTACCCCGATCACCAAGAATTTTTGACACTTTCTTTGGAGCCGAACACATCCCACATCATGAAGTGGGTGGATACATCATCACCCATTGACGCATGATGGAGGAGGTTGCTATGACTATTGAAAAACCAAATTTGTTGATACTAATGTGCACGTTAACACATATAACAACGTGGTCAGTCAAGATTTTGAACATACTTGGACGTTGATACAGTCTACTATATGCTCAAAGAGGATTAAATTATGCTGTCATATGAACCGTGGGTTCCCGCTGCAGAAAATGCCTTTCGGTGTAATGAGCGTAAATATTTTTTCCTAGATGATATATCCCTCTTTTAAGATATTTCACAATTAATTTATGTTCCAAATTTCACGAAACAAACGCTTTTATTTTTACGGCCACGTCCAAATGTATGTACCCTCGATTAAAATTACAAAACACATCACATTGAGGAAAGGTGTAAAGTACAAGGAATGGAGAAGGATCATGCTTCTTCAATAATATTATTCACGGGCGATGCAAAATTAGGGCATCTTTTGCTAAAACAAGAACCAAATTTCGCGACCGAGAGATTAGGTCAGATGGAACACATATAATGACCAGATTTTGTACAGTAATAATAATGGGGATTTATTGTTGTCATCTATTAAACCTACAATACTTAGGGGTGGTAAAGGAAACTGGTGAAAGTTGCATGCCAGGTAGTCTGCAAGTATTATGGGAAACAGGATGTGTTTTGAGCCTTCCAAGGATGTGATGCCCTTCCCTTTGAATAAATGTGGTTGTGTCGGAGCTCCCATGTAAATAATAACCTAAGTGAATGTCCTCACATTACACGCGTCTCATGCATGTAGAGTGCACAAAATACGCCCTCAATTACAATTAAGAGATTAGTGGGTGCAAAAAGAAATAAAAAGAGGTGCAGGGATAAGGGGAAAAAGTTAAGGGGCAGGATGGGTTTGATGCAGATGTTTCTTATCACTGGTTCTTCCTTAGGAATTGGAGAAGGGAAGAGAGGAGCAAAGGTGGCGACAAGGGAAGAGCGTCTTAATGCTATTTCTCACAACTCACACTCCCTCGGTGGTCACAATGTTCATGTCATTTTTGCCGATGTTTCCAAACACCACGAATACAAAAGATTCATTTACGAGACCATCACCCACTACACTCATTGTAAGGGATTATAGCTCACAGTTTCCCGTTCCTTATTTTATTAGAAAATGAATTCATGAAAACTAAAAGATGAGACGTTGATATTGTAGTGGACCATCTGGTATACAATGTTCGGATAGCTCACAGTTTCATCTTTGAAGAAGCCACCAACCCGTGTAGTGGAGAAAAGTATCGTAAACCGGGTGGTCATGCCCATCAAAGGTTATTTACAAAAATTATGATCTGCTACGGCTACTGCTTATCCGTGTCACACGCAATGGCCCTCATTCCTGAGATACAATTGCAACGTGGACAACTCCACTAAAACCGTACATCAATGTACCCCTGCAACTGCAACCACCGTCAATCGCCTATAATAGTCGTGGATGTTGACGATGATGTGAAGGGTTACTATTTCCCTGGTACGAAAACGACGATATAGTTGAAGACGTGGATGCTCCTATTATACCCTGTTGTTAGAGGCCCCTGGGAATTCTACCAGAGAGAACGCCTTTCGGCATAGTTAAAAGTATATCACAAAATGATTAACGGAAAGAGATGGTTTTATTTGGGCATTCAATAGGTCTTTCTAGTGAATGAAATTTTCTTTTGTTTTAGTTATTCATATTAATATTTTCGGTGAATAGATACTATTTTCAAATTATTCATTGCTAGCTCTGTATAATCTAACATTGTTCTACTCATCAATAACTTTCAATCATCGATTATTGGATTTGCATCTCTGAGAATTATGAGAAGTTGTTGAAACCTTTTTGCTCTTTGTTTTCTCTTTCTTTGTCTAAATAGCTTTGCATGTATATTACAATCATATGGTATTTTATCCTTAACAAGAGGATGTCACCCCAAATCTCCTACCAAAATCATATACATGCCTCTAAAAATTATGTATACTTTTGAGGAATGCTTGACAAAGTTGAGTGTATGTTATCTAGAAAAAAATTCTAATGAAGTTCATTTCATCAAACAAAATATATTTTATTTAGCGCGTCTCTTCTTGAAAAGTTACAAGGCTTGTTTCTACGAATTCTACAAATTCCTTAATAAGGATTTGAAATTGTGAAAGGATCGTTGAGGCACCAATATTAAATGTTGCAGCTCATGTTGGTGCAAGTAATAGAAGAGGAAATTTTTGGGAATGATGCATCTAAAATTTCTTGATGAATGAAACCAATTACATATGATTAAATTTCAGTTCCTATTATTCCATAAAGTATCATGAATAATGGAAAGGCATTTTGATGTTGATGATAATGTGTCATTAATATATCAAGTTCTTGTTTTAGTTTAATGCCTAAAGTTTCATAATTAATATTTGGGGATAATTCGGTGTTTGTAACCAACCCATTATTTTCCATGGTGCTTATGAATTTTATTGCTTTATTGATGTATTATGCACCTTGATATTCATTATTCCATGGTGTTTTTATGTCAATATCTCTTCTTCCTAACATATCTATTTTAGTTGCAAAATTTGACCACACTGATTCCTAGATATGATTTCACATTCATGTTCAATTGTATTTTGTGTAATAGGTTGATTACTTTCATCTTTATAATCACTACTATTATCAACATCTTCTAGAATATTCCTTCTGTCAACATGATAAGAATTATAATTGAATGAATCCCAATTTGATTTTACTGCATTAAAATCAAGTCCAGTATCTCTTTTTATATCACGAAACAACTTATAAAGTAATAAATTTGACCCAAAAAAATAAACCCATTTATGTGATTCATGCAGAGGGATGTAGGAAAACCTTGGGAATACTCTCATAATATTTGCCAAAATCCTAACCTCCCATTTGTTATCTCATTTTCTCCTTTATCTAACAACATCGATAAGAGATACATTTTCCATGGAAAACCCATCAATGAATAATTTTCCATCTTCTTCATGGTTATCTTCATCAATTGTAGTTCTTGGTTGAAAACATTGTGTGATAGATTCAAATAGATAATACTCTATTGTTCTCTACCAATGAAATCTACAACATCATGCAACACATTTCTTATGCCCTTATGTATCTTTCAAAAATTGTTCCAGTTATAAGTTTCATTTTCTTCCAACTCATCAAGGTTTTCAATGTTTGCAAGCCACATCAACATTTGATTTAAGTTTCAAAACTCTTCTCTATTTGTGTTTCACACTTTACAATGTAGTTTATTACAACGTGTTTGGAAAGAACAAGTTGTCAATTTGAATTTTATCTTCACAATTGTAATACGTAGTGATTGTGTATATTTACTCTATCATCATTTCTTGTAGGTTCAAAATTTTTATCTTATGTGCGTGAGTTATTCTATGATTGTTGTCCCTTGAGAATCAATTTCCACAATGCATCATACCTATAAAAATAATAACCCATTATTAGTTCTTACCCACATATTAATTTAATTTCAATATAATTATTTCTTACCTACAAATAATTCTTAATTTTTTCTTATGTAGGTAGGAACCTTCTCTACAAATTGTATTTCATTCTATGCAATTAAGAATCTCTTCATAGTCACGTTTCATATCCAATTTTGTAAGTTGTCTCATATTTTAAAGGCATAGATGTTGTGTAAAATTTTGGTATGCCTATAATTCATAGCATATAATAATATATAATATGAAAATTAAAAATGTAATAATACTATATAAAACATAAACTTGATGAAAATTGATAACATACTTGTATTTTTCGTTGGTGGGGATCTTCCCGAGGGTTCCATGCATGGAAAATAGGATGAAATTATTTTTTAGAATTTTTTCATTGACAATCATTAGTCCAATAAAGTTTGTCTATACCATATGAATCCATGCACATGTGGTGAACCTCTATATTATCATTCATATACGAGACCAATAATCTTTAACTTTAATTCCTTTTTTCTATACATCCTTTATAAAAAAATGTATGTTATAGGTGCATGTAGTGTGAAACTATACGAGGATATTCATTAATATTCCGCCTTCTCCAATTTTGGGATTTTTATGGATTATGTGGTGGTGTTCTATGAATTAGCACATATATATATGAAGTCAATACATAGCATCTACTCTCAAAGTGAAAAAATGGTAGAGGATCCATTTAATGCAACATGTCAATCAATTCACCATGACATTTTGTCAATAGGACCTTGTACTCTTCAAGGATGTTCCAAACCGCATCAAATGATCAACTAGATGTGAATGGGGCACATTTTCTATATGCTCACATAACTCATTGACGGTGATTAACATATCTTGGAGGATTTTCTTCACAAACACTATAAATGAATTTTTGCATGATGTCTCATGATCATGTCCATCATGTAATATATGAATTGAGGATGTTGGCCAAATTGGCGATCTTAATATTGAAATAAATGTTTTACAAATACATTATAATGTACTCATTTTGTTCTTTCCAATCACATCTTTCATTGGGAATTAATATAGGGAATGCCATATCAGGTAATTTTTAGTGTGGTATACTTATTGATATGAGATGATCTTATCCCTAGCCAATCAATCAATGATCTAGGGTCTATATCAGGGTTATTTACCCATACATGTATTGATTCCATTTCCCTTAGGGAATTGGGTGGTTTGGAGGCTGTTTATGTAGTTTGAATAATGATATTTCCCTCATCTATCTCCATGAATCGAACTAAAAAATGTAATTTCATTCATATTAGAATCAAACTCCATATGGATAGATTTCAACCGGTTAAATA
This sequence comes from Taxus wallichiana var. yunnanensis, assembly GCA_018340775.1. Taxonomy (NCBI): domain Eukaryota; kingdom Viridiplantae; phylum Streptophyta; class Pinopsida; order Cupressales; family Taxaceae; genus Taxus; species Taxus wallichiana. The sequence continues at coordinate 195,179,927 of CM031239.1, forward strand.
CTTTTTCTTCATAATTAGGTGGAAATTTATTAAAAGAGATTCGATCAATCTGAATAGAAATTTTCATGTTCTACTTTTTATTTTAGTCAATTCTATACTCTTTCTCTATATTTACTATCCCTCCTCTAAACAATAATCATCGAAAAATATTTTAATTGATGTGGAAAAAAATTAACAATTTATTTTATTTCATGAGGAAAACTTATTGTACATCCGTTATATCTATATTTACCACTAATTGCATGTGTCTATTATAGGATTGTGTTGAAACTATTCATGTAGGATTTATTTTCCTCTCTTTATTTTTATTATCCTACTAAGGATATTCCACCTCACTTGGAATTTACCTACACTTATGGGATATTCTTGCTTATGTGTAATCTTGAATACACTATTCTAGGTGTTGGTTACCACTTGACTACACTATTTTATGTGTTAGTTACCACTTGAATACACCATTATAGGTGTTGGTTACCACAATTATAGGTGGAGATTGTCATGGTTCTAGGAGGAGATTATATATTCACCTTCTATATGTACATCTCTTACATTATTCTATTTGATTGTATTGAGTTGGAGCTATTTATGTGTTATTGCAATTATCTCTCTTGTATTTTCGTAATTTTTAGTCTTGTATGCTTGCATTGTTTTGTCTTGGAACAATTCACGTCTCACATCATTCACTTGTGCATTCTTCGAACCAGTAGATTCGTGGCACTTCTCCGATATGGTATTAGAGCCAAGATGGTATTGAGCTTGTCTAGTTATTATTTTGTAAATTTATTTTCATTTGAGATCATTATTTGCAAGTATTTGGGTGTTATTTGGTGTTGGTTTTGCCTAGTTTGTGGGTATATATCCTATTTATAGGATTTTGAGGTTTACATGCCTACATAGTGCATATATAGTTCTGGAGATTGTTTTTTACAGGCCCTAAATCATTGTTGCAGGATCCTTAGAAGATTTATCTAGATCTAGGTGTTTTCAAACATGTGAAGGGAGTTTTCACTTATGGTAGTGCTTTGCATGCATGTTCATACTTATAAAGGGGGTTTTCTTGATCAAGAGGCATTTTCAGACAAACAATGTTTCCAACAACCCATACACATTGAAGATCTAACTTGAGTTATTGTTTTAAGTCCACACAATGAGCTATTTTCTACATGTAGATATGTGGAAATTTTAGAGTTTCTTAAAGTGAAGATATTATTGATCAACGTGGTTGCAGTATGTGTAAATCAAAACCCTCATTTTTTTAGTTTAAAAAATGCTTTTTTGCTAAAATTATATTTTAGTGAAAAAAGTGCATTTCAAGTTTAGTGAAAATTCATTTAAAATAGGATTATTTACGGGAAATAATTATTGTAAAAAAATTTATTAGTAGCTCGATATCGAGTGCCATTTTTTTGTAAAAGTTAAATATTTTTCATTTCCCAAAGCATTGGACCTATTTATTTTGTAAAATTTTCTAAGTTATAAAGTGCCAAAATCATGGGGGGTTTTTGATATATTCTCGGGGTTATACAATGTGTTTCCTCTCTTGTTCATAACTTCTTTATTTTCACACTTTTCTTTGTTTTTCTACGTATCTAAGTTCAATCAACCCAATTACACCTTTGAACTACCATGAATGGAAATATAAAATGATCATTGCACTTAGGAGAATAGGGTTGTACCGTATTAAAATGGGGTTAGAAATTGATCCTAGTGAAGCTAGAGACAAAGTTAATTGGTTTAATAAGTGTGATAAAGCATTTGGTATTTTGTGTCTTTCAGTGACTCAAGAAATCCTCTTTTACATAAATTCATACAAATCTCCCAACGGAGTGTGGAAAACCTCAGAAACCTTATTTGGAAAATTTGACACTATGATGGGTCATGAGCTAGAAATAAAACTTATCATCTTAAGTCCTAGAAGCTTTGACACTTTGGAATATTTCTTTACCAAGATCAATTCCTTAAGATTACAATTAAAAGAATGTGGAATAGAAAATTAGGATGAACAACTAGCTCTTTCAATGCTTTCCAAATTAGGTCATGACTATCTATTTTTATATCTACATTTTATACTACCAAAATAGATCTTAGAGCCACATGGTATATGACATCCTTAGATGAATTTATTTCTGATTTGACTAAGGAGCAAGACAAGTTAATACAAATGGGTACCTTAAATTCCTCCAAACCACAAGCTCTCATTTCCAAGAATGGAAAAAAGGCATCATTAGACAAAGAGTATAAACAAAGTAACAAGGATAAAGAAAGCAAGAAGGGTCAACATTCTTCCACCTCTACATAAAACAACGAAACTTCATATTATAGTGTTAATTCTAAGAAAGAAAGGACAAATGCGGGTATTACAAAATGGAGACATGATGAAAGAAAATGTTTGAATAAATATTGGCCACCTCACAAATCTTCTTGGGAAGAACAAGATAGGTGACCCCAAGTCTTATCAAATAATACCTGCATCAACAAATGAATCCTCCGATGCAAATGGAAAAGGGAAAGATAAAGAATCAGGAAAGGAGAAAAAAGGGATATCCCTTATTGTAGTTGTATCACCACCTCTTACATGGATTATTAATTCTAGTGCTTCACATCATATGGCTTCTTCACATGTGGAGTTCACTTCATTATATCTACGTGGCATGTCTACTAAGCGATTGGGTAATGATAATTTTTCACATGTTTTTAGGAGAGGGCATGTTGAAGTGAATGGAGGAACATTGGAGATAATGTTCATAATATTCCCTCACTATTAACTAATCTCTTATCAGTCTACCAGATTAATCACCTTAGTCAAGGCATGTGGATTCAGTTCACCCATTTAGTCTATGTCGGGAGAGCTACACAATGACACTATCATTGCAGTGGGTTTAGTCAATCATCATACTTGGCTATATTCCTTCTCTCACTTTGTCCCTCCTTCAAATTCTTCACCAAATTCACCTGTACTTGATGACACTTCTGATCTTGAGCACATTTTTGATAGAAATTATCTCGGAGCGATGAAGTAGTGATAGGGACCCACCTCCACTATCTCCTTATCACCTTCAAATTTTAGAGGAGTTATTTCTTGATCCACCTACTTTTGGTCCACCTCAAATTTTTGACTTTTAGGAGTGGGAATCTTGATTCTAGGATTCGTGAGACAAGGGGGGAAATCTTATGCTTAGTTACATGACCCTCCACATTCATTCTTCACTTCTATATCAAATTCATCATTCCTTCATGGATTTTTGGCATTTCTACCATGTATGAGGAGTATAATTCCTTAGATAGGAACCACACCTTGGTTGGAGATCCATTAGACACTTGGTGGCTACCTTAACTTTTCCATGGTGATCCACTTTTCACTACATCTACTGAGCCACAGTCACTCTAAGAGGTTGCTTTATAGGATATTGTATGGATACCGATATTTAAAAGCTTCAAGTGGGGCTTTTAGTCCCACCTTATATTCTTTGTCTCTCTCTTTTCGGTGGGAGGGAATTTTTTTCCCATTTGGTTTTCTCATTTTACTCTATATTTGTGAGAGATTTTAGAGTTTGTATATGGGCACCTCTCAAGTGAATGTTAGGAATATTTTAATATTGTGAACATTATTATTATGTAAATAATGAGTTGGTGACAACTCGTAGAGATCTCTTAGAGAGATTCTAGGTTTGTTGAGTGAGAATAGGTATTGGGAGAGATTTGTGGGATCTTTGAGTGATCATGAGAGAGATATGAGGGATAGAAGTTGACTCCTTACTTTAAGGATGTCATTTACCTATATATGTATGTAATCCCTCCAGTGTAATATATCCCGGAAGTTTTCAATATCAAAACTCCATTATTCTATTTCCGGTGTATTTTTTCTTATTAAATCTGGTTCAAGCTCTATATTTGGTATCAGAGCAGGTTGATGGTCTGATGGGAGAGATGGAAGATCCGCCACAATAAAGGAAGGAGGAAAATTTTCATGGATCCGGTTGTTCCAAAGCTCTGCCCGTGTATTTATACTTAGCTGTCAAGATCAAAAATACTTGAATTTCAGCCATTGCCACCACATTCTAGATCGCCATTTGTGCTCTGATTGACAAGTTTTTGTTTGCATGCATTATTAATGGTCTGCATGTTGATCTACTGCATTCAAATCTACACTCAGGCCAGCTTTGAGGAACGGCTGTATATTCGATGCTCTTCCCATGTCCAATCTGACTGCTCTTGCTAAGGACATTCCAAATCTCTGGAAAAGATCTGCCAGTCACAAAGTTTTTTGACGTGGATCAAGGAGAACGTAAATTCCACTCGAGTTATAGTTAGTACTCGGCAATTTGGATTGCATGCGTGAGTGAGGAATCTGGGCGAGTACATGCAGGTTGAGATCCATATGACAGGAAAACCTGACATGCATTCAGAGCTCGTATATTATGGTTAAGGAAGGACGCCATACAATCAGATCCGTCTCCACGTGATCAAAGTAATTGGTATTCATGTTTTGGCTACCTTGGCGCAGTCCATCTTTCTATTTGGTCAGCCAACGTTTCATCAAATGCCACGTATCTCCAAGCACGTTTCCCGTTGTTTCATTTAGGTTTCTCCTCTGCACCAACGCTTAAACTCGGCCCTGTATGCTCCTCATCACCGGCGTTTCCACCAAGGGCGTGTTCTGCAGTTCAACAAGCTTGACCACTTCCACAGCTTCCACGGTGAACTCTTCTCGGCATAAAAAAAACGCAGGTTTATCATTATTAAATAGTATATGTGCCATGTGTCTTTGTTAAGTATTCATTGAGAAAAAGTCGAGTAAAACCCATGTGTGTCACGTAATGTGTAAAAAGGTATTCATTATACTAATATTTCTTTAGTGTCATTACATTTAAAATAGATTTTTTGGTCCATGAATTTTGTTTTAATAGTGATTTACTAGTAATGTCATAGTTAGTCTAAGAAATTTTTAAAATCGTATTTTTATGTTGTTTAAAGTATAGTCTTTTATCATAAAAAAAAAAAGGAGTCATTTCTAGTACATGTTAAGTTATCACAAGTGTTTTTATATTGGAGTGTTTTTAAATAGTCATTTTTTAAGTCCTATGTCATATAAAGTCATAAGTGTCGTCTAGTCAAAATTGTGTCATTATCAAGTTCTCGTCAAATGTTCATTGTGAGTCAATGTAATAAGTTGTGTTGTTTGTAAGAGTCATTAAAAATGTCAAAATAGGTGATTTTAGGGTATATGTTTGTTGTCATTCTATTGTCATCAAAATTGAGTCGAAAAGTTGTTAAAAAAAAAAAAAGGGACAAATGAGTGCATTTTCGGTGTAATCCGACACTCATTTTTTAAGGAAAAATGCAAATGAAAACCGTTCCTGGCTTCGGGGGCTCCGCCCCTCGACCCCGCCCTGTATCGCGACAGGGAACGCGTATCGTCCTCGACTATACTTTCTGCTGAGTTAGCAGGACATAGATGGAGGCCGGAGGCAACGGAGGAAGGAGGTTGATCAGCGACCTCTCGTCAGGCACCATCGACGAGGCCGCGGTATTGATTTGGTGGCCAAGTATTTCAGTTGTGTGTGTGTTTTATTGTTTGTAATAAGAACAGATGTCACATTCCTGTTCAGAATTGTATTTCCTTTTATAACCTCCTGATGTAAATATGTGATAGTAGAAAGATAAAAGCACAAGAAAAAGCAGCATCATGTTTTTCTTGAAGAGGATGAACAGAGGTTCATGAGCAGGGGCTCGTACCTAGGACAGAGGTCCGTTATTGTCGAACAGGGGTTCGTATTTGGTGAACAGAGGTTCAGCGTACCAAGATCATGAGCATGCAGAGGCAGGCAAGCTGTAGAAGACGTGTGAATGTTTTTCTCTACATTGTTCACATTAGGGGAGTGTATGTGTGGAAATAATAATGTTAACAATAGGGGAGTGAATGTTAGCAATATTTTAATATTGTGAACATTATTATTATTGTGCAAATAATGAGTTGGTGACAACTCGTAGAGATCTCTTAGAGAGATTCTAGGTTTGTTGAGTGAGAATAGGTATTGGGAGAGATTTGTGGGATGCTGAGTGATCATGAGAGAGATATGAGGGATAGAAGTTGACTCCTTAGTTTAAGGATGTCATTTACCTATATATGTATGTAATCCCTCCAGTGTAATATATCCCGGAAGTTTTCAATATCAAAACTCCATTATTCTATTTCCGGTGTATTTTTCTTATTAAATCTGGTTCAAGCTCTATAATCGGACCTTGTTGTTGGGACCCAATTTCATTTTTCACTACCCACCTAAGCTATGTTTGGGGGGGGGTGTTAGTGTAGGATTTATTTTCCTGAATTTATTTTTATTCTCCTACTTAGGATATTCCACCTCACTTGGAATTTCCCTACACTTATGGGATATTCATGCTTCGTTGTACACTTGACTACATTATTCTAGTTGTTGGTTACCACTTGAATACACTATTCTAGGTGTTGGTTACCACTTGACTACACCATTCTAGGTGTTATTTATAACTATTCTAGGTGGATATTTCCATGATTCTAGGAGGAGGTTACACATTCACCTCCTATATGTACATATCTTGCATTATTCTATTTGATTGTATTGAGTTGGAGATATTTCGTGTTATTGCAATTATCTCTCTTGTATTTTCATAATTTGCAGTCTTGTATGCTTGCATTATTTTGTCTTGTAATAATTCATGTCTTGCATCATTCACCTATTTATTCTTTGAACGATTGTATCCTTGACGCTTCCCTAATAGAAACAGACTATCAACATTTCCTCAACTTGAGTTAAATTTTCAAGTTAAGTTATTATGGTACATGATTTATATTGTTCAATGTTGAAAATTGATGATGGCATTTCTCTTTTCAATGTTCTATTACACAGGTCCTTTAGTGTTTGAGAAAAATATTCTAAGGTAACATTATTAAAAAATATAACACATGCTTGGTGATGTAAGGCTATCAAGATCATGCCAAAAAGCATTTGGAAGGTATTCAAATCCCTCCCAAACATTCCATTGGGATTGCATATATTTTGTTCTCTCTTAATATGTGAATTTTGCATTTATCTTATTCTTCTAGGCTGTGATGTTTTTTTTATAATTATGGGCAAATAGTTTTTTGAAAGGGACTATACCCTTGAACAAAGGGGCTCTGAAAACCAGATTAAACATTTATGGCCCAAACGGCAGAAAAGAGAGTAATCTGCCAAGAGAAGAACCAAAACCAACAACACAACAACGAATAAACAACTGATGAGCAGCCAACAAGCAGTTGTTCCTGGCTTAGAGAAGTATAGCAATATGGATTAGCCGAACAACAGTGAAGAACTACCTCGAGAAAAGGCAGTTTTCTTGGCAAAGGATTTTTTCTTTTTTCGAACTGTGATCCAAGCATCCGAAATTTCCTGCATTGGAATAAGAACTTCAAGATCAGCTATCGGCTGATAAGTATTGCTTGAGCTAGGGGGGTCCATAGCCGCTAAAGACATGTTTGGTTCAAAGTTTCTGGTCCTTTTAATTTCATCCCCGGCTGACTCTTCACTCAAAGGGGTCTTTTCTATCATGACGTCCATGCCAGTATCAACATTAGTATCAGGGACAGTAGCCACCTCCTCATCCGCTTCGGGAATGTCTTTAGGTTCGAACACCATATGTTCTGGTAGGGCATTTTTCCACCAGTTGGCCTTATCATTTTTCTATTTTACTATCTCACAATTAGTGGCCGAATGTCCTAAAGAGAAACATCTCCTGCATCGAAAAGGCAGGCCTTCATAGTCCAGAGGCTGAGTCCAGGATCTATTTTGTACTTTTAGCTCAATATGAGCTGGAAGATCCTTTGAAGTATCAATCTCAACAAGAATTCGTGCATAGGTTGTATGGGTAAAATCAGAGGTTTGGGAGTCAATGTTAATGATACTGCCCAAGGCATTACCTATGGATATCAGACACTTTTGATCCCAAAATTGCAGAGGAAGGTGGGGTAATCGAATCCAGATTGGTTTACGAGAGAAAGATTCGGTGAGTGGGTTAAATGATGGGAACCAGGGTTTTAGAATAAGGTATTTTTGTTGACAGATCCAGAGTTGCTTAGCAATGACATTCTTATCAGCAATGGATTCGAAAGCAATAATAAAAATTCCCTTAGCACAAGGGTAGAGATCTAACCTTCCTTCTAGGAGTGGGATCCAATGTTTGGAGATCCATGCATGTAAGGTAGGTAGGCTAGGCCAGAGTCCAACGAATCGACAAATCAAGGCATGAGCTTGATAGAATGCTTCTGTTTCGAGGACTTCATCTCCAAAGGTTATACATGGGTTGGTCTCAGCAGGCTTCATGCTTGCAATTCTAGGTGTGATGTTAACTCCTATTGTAAGTCATTATATTGCATTCTTCTTCTTCTTCTTCTTTTGAGTTTTAATGTTGTCTCCTCTTACACACCATTATTCTCTACATTATTTCTAACATCGACATACATTACATCTTGAGCTACATTTTTAGTGTTTTGAGCACGTGATTTGCTGATATTAAAATTCCTTCCTCATAATTAACTCCAACATTACCGACCAATTTATGGCAATACCTTTGATATGCTTCACGGTTAAGTTCTTGTTTATGTATTCTATCTTCCTCGTACTATTTATCTAAATGCATTTTCCTTTATAATCTTATTCTTAATACATATGAATCATCTTGAGATGATCATGCACAAATTTTTATCATCTTATTAACATGTTGTATTTTATCTACTTTTAATTCTTCATTTTTCAATTTAGCCCCGTGTTTTACAAATATTTTTCTATCATTATCATTTTGACGTTTTGTTTCTTCCTTAATTTGCACATCTATCATTTCTTGTTATCTTCTTTTACAATATTGTATTTCATACTCTCTTCATTGCTCTTTATTATTTAAATTGAATCTTGGTCAAGCCATACCTATAAATTATTTACAAACATTATATAATTATTTAAATAATTATTAAATCTACATAGATACAATAGATAATAAATATACAATAATATAATGTAAAATACATAATTGGAATAGGTACTTATCTTAATAAATTCATCCAATACATTAAATATTTGAACAAACAATTAAAAATACATTAAAATTTAATTAATTAATTTACATATAATCTATTAACTTACACATAGTATTTAATTATATAAATTTTAATTAAACTCAAATTTGTGACCTAATATGAATATCAAAATAAAAAATTTAAATATATGTTAAAATAAAAACACAATACCCAAACCATAATGCATCTTTTACATTTGGACTTTCATTTATTTTCAACTTTTCATGGTTATATATATTAGTTAAATAGATTGCAGAAAATCTATATATTTGAAGACATATATTATCTAGAAACACCTATCTACATCTCTATGGAATATATTAAAATACAAATGTGAATTGATTGAAATAATGTCATAATATTTACTATATATAAAAGGAACATAAGCATTTAATATTGAAATTTAAATTTGGATCAATTGAATTCTAATTGTAAGTTCACATTTAAACACCAAACCATATAACCTATATCAAATGTGCAATGTACTAAGATAAAATGAAAAATAAAGAATTATTTCATATAATCATTTACTTGACCTCAAATATTTGAAAACATTTACTTAGATAAAAATATTTCTATCTTTAAAGAAATTCTAAAACATATTTAAACCGTAGACGTGAAAAATATTTAATTCAAGGTAAAAACTATTTGAAAAGCATGCCACTTCAATAGAGACATAAATAATTTATAAGAATATGGATTATGAATATTGAGATTTACAAAATTGAAATATGACATCCAAATAGCTAACAAGAATAAAACATAGCCAAAATCATTTTGCATTGTTCCAAAGATATTGCAATAAAGAATTTCAAATGATTACAATATATTATTATGGTTCAAATGGAATGTTTTTAAATTATCGTTATATTAAAAATTAGTCCATGAATATCGAGACATAAGTGTGATTATAAAATCCATTTCAATGAAATATCAATCACTCTAATCTACACATCTCGGGGTAAGTACATGGAAATGGGGGGCCAAAAGGGGGTCTTAAGTGGACACTTTTTTTTGAAAAATAAAAACTTCAACTTGTATGAGTTATTTGAGATAGTTACACTCAAAATTTGAAGATTTTATAAGAACATGAATTGTAGCATTTTGAGTCTAGTTTCTAAACTATTATTTTTGTGAAAATGGTTAAGTGTAAATGGGTTAAAGATCTAAAATGAGAATAGGTGATCCTATTTTTTTTTAAACATAATAGATAGTAATTGCGCCCCCATTTTTAGCACTATTTATTATTTTTGAAAACCATTTGGTAGAAATATAAATAAGAGCATCTAGTTTGGGATACGATTTTTTAATTTTTTTAATGAGTATTTATTTATATATTATTTTCCAAGTACAAATATTTTGAAAATTAAAAAATAATGGATAGCCAACCGTGCCCCCACTAACTACCTCAAAAAATATCAAAATTAGATTTTTTTTAATATGTATAGAATTAGTCCTAGTTTGGGATTGTATAATTTTTATTCAATTTGGAGAAGTGAAACAAAAGATACATGAAAAAATATAGGTGTTTACAATCACTAAAAATAGAGGTATAAAAGACATAGTTTGAAATAAATATAAATAGAAACCTTACAATAGTAAAAAAATTAAAAATTATATATTTAGAAAGAGGATAGTTTTCTTTACGTTGTAGGCATATTTTTAAGAAATATTGCAATCGTTTTTGTAGGATTTATCATGGTGAAAGACAAGTTTTTATACTTTTGTAAAAACACGTAGGTTGTTGTGTTGTAATAGGTCCAAGGCTTAGGTTTGGGAAACCAAAGCATTTCTAAGCCTAGTAGAGCTTGGTTTGTGTGCATAATTCAAGGAATGTGTATGTTCTTTAACGCATACATGTTCCTTAGTAAATGTGTTTGTGGGAGCCTTTTATTTACACTTTATATTTTATAATTTAAATTTATTTTAGTAAATATAAGAAATTAGGGTCACTCGAACCTTATGGAACTAGTCTCACAACTCCATGAGTCATGGTTTAGGAGATAGTTTTTCATAATCTAATCTGGTCAATACATAGGTATTTTTAGGATTTTAGCATTCAACCTAAAGCTTTTAGGGTTTAAATTCTACAATCAATGTCTATTTTGGGAAAGAATATGGTCATTGTTTAGGTTTTGGGGCCTTTTGGATTGTTTACTGAAATTTGTAGGAGTGTTAGATGTGTCAAAATTAGATTTTACAAACCTCACAACTCTCAAAGAAATATATGGACTCATGAAATGCCTTATAATACATAAAAATCAAAACACATGTACATGTTTTTATTAATTTGAAAATCCTTGATGACATCTACAAATACTACTCCCACTATTGGGATTGTTACAAAAATCAACAAAATCCTAAAGCTATTACAATGGTGTTTCTTCATGACCCTTGAAAAGTTTCACTTGTTTCATGTGACTCAGCTCATCTCTCTACTCCTTGTCACTCTAGCCCCTCAAATGGTATACTTGACTCACTTCATGCACACATTGTGCTCTTTCAACTTTGTAATAAATGTACATTATACAATTCAACTATTACACAAATCATTCATGAAAGCCCTATGTAATCGTCACCATCACCCAACTTTTATTTTGTACTTTCCTTTCTCACCATCCTTGTGTGTGCCCATACTTAACTAATATTGTAAAACATATGTAAGAAATTAAATTCCTCTGTGATACTCTTGCATCACAAATTACATCTTCAATTTCAATCAAATTGACTAATTGATTCATTCCTATATTTTTAATTAGTCCTAGATGAAGTAAAAATCAAATCATATAGTTCCAATAAGTTTCACATGGATTAATTTAATCAATATTTATTCTCTTATTGAACCAATAAACTAAATATGTAATGCATGATATAATTAGGGAGCACAATTGAGTCCAAATTCACTATTGTCATGAAAAATAGCTAGCATGAAAAATTGAAAATCTTAAACATGACAACTAAACTCCTAATTGAAAATTAGGCTCCCGATATTGTGCATTCTTCGTTTGGTCAAACTTCATTCAGTTTAACCTTCACTCTCGCTCAAAGGAAATTCCTAACAAGGTTTTCAAGTTTTTTTTAGTGTGTAGGGATGATTACCCAATGTGATAAATTAATTCAATAAGATTCAGTGAAAGATAACTTCCTTGAAGAGGCTTGAATAGGTCTTTTTGTCCATTTTGCAAGTTCATAAACAACCTTTGGGGAATTTTGGGAAATTATAAATCAATCGAGGGTGATTTTAGAGAGAATTAAAGGTTTTTAAATCAATTTAGGAAAATTTATGAAATAAAATCTCATTCATGAGCCATCTGTTTAAAAATGGGTATTTAGGGTATAGGGAATGAGAGCTTCAATGGTGAATGTTGTATTCTCTAGAAGATTTTAGGAGTTCCCAAATGATTTAAGAGGAAAATGATATGCATAAAAAATATATTGGAATCCTATACAAGGTGGAAATATCAAATTTGATCTAAGGCTTAAGTATTTCTTGATATATTTCAATCTTACGCAACTTCCCCTCTTAGTTCAAGAAAAAAGGAATAGGCCTTAAATTTAGAGTTGTAAAAATGATTTAATTTTTAGAATACTTATATTGAACTTGAAATTTTATTTTGAGTCAAAATCATATAATATTTTACCTGAACCATTTTCCTAAGCTCTCTGTGGCGAAAAAATTAAGCTCGGTGTCTAAAAATGGACATCCAAGGAAAAATGGCTTTCCAAATCAGGAACAATCATAAATTGGACACTAATATGCCACTTATATCCCCAAATGGACAAGGGGGACATGAGGGACACCAAATTATGACCTCATCCTCCTCCCCAAGTTGTACTTTGGACACCCAGGTTTCCTAGGTGTCCCCACTATCCCCTATGTCCCCATGGTACAAGGGGGACAAGAGGGACCTCATCATGATTGTGGAAGAAGAGATTTATCTTGGTTGAATTCATTCATGAAATGGGGCATCATGGGGATTACACCGCAAAAAGTAATATATCAAGGTGTGATGTGTGTAAAAGATAATCACTTGGAAAATGGGTGTAATTAAGAGAATCATGAGGTCTATGAAGGATATGAAACATCAAGAACCTCATTAAAATTCAAGTCATTAAAGGAAATATAATCATGAGAATGATGAGAAATTATCACCATGAGTGGTGATGGAAGTCATCTCAAGCTCACAAATGGTGCATATCTCTTGAGATTGTTTCTAAACACTTAAATAAAATCCCACTTTTTGGTATGATGTATAAACATGAATTTTCAGTTTCATTGTTTATTGATTTTCATTAGCAAAATATAAAGTGGTAATAGCCATAAAACCATACACATTCATGAAATTCCACAAACTAACGAAATGTTGTATTTAGAGTGTAGAATACATGTAAATTTTTTATAAAAAAAAATTACAAAAAAAACGGTCTTTTTCTTAATTTTATTCATACGTTGTTTCTTATGTTATAAAAGAGGAATGACTGTCCCTGGGTGGTTCTTTTAAATGAAAATTTATTTTTTCACCATGAAATTTTAGATATATGTTTAAGATTTGAATTTTGAGGTGCTGTCAAATTTTCTCATTTTCAAATAAATGGTGTCGAATGTTTATGTAATTTAAGGGACAGGTGGCTTTCTATTTTTCAAATGATTTAAAGTAAAACATATTTTTAAAAATAAAAATTATATTTTTGGAGGTTGATAAAAATATGGGCACCTCACCCTCCTCCAAAAAAATTCCTTTAAGTATCATTCAGAAGGGATCAATCCTTTCCATCTAGAGGAGGAAACCTATTTTCGAAGGGGGTTGAAGGTGTTTCCGATCCCTTGCCCAACTTCTACGTTTTTGGGCATGAATGGGAGCATGTACAATGCTTGGTGATGTGCTCACATCTTGTAATTTAGGGAACCCTACTATAAGCATGTTTCCATCAAGAATGTACATCCAAATACTATAAGCATGTTTCCACTCGGGTGACATCTTGGGCATGGAAGTGAATTGTGAAGTTAAAAGGTGAAATGGGAAGCTCATGGAGTAAGTTGAGGATCATCATATCTCGACTCTACCATCATGTTCAAACCTCTTCAAGGAATAAGCCAAGATGAGCTAGTCAAGCTACCGAGGCATTCAAGACCATCATGTGTGAAGGATCAAAACACCATCTATCTCCATGAGAGGAATATGAACAAAGAGGTGTATGAGCATCTGAAGTTGATTCCATCCGAGGAAATTATGATCCAAGAGGGGTAAGAGGATGATATTCATATAAAGTGCCATGTATTTAATAATGAGAAATCATCTCATTTTCACTTGATGTCACTCACTTGGTAGTTTTCTTAAACACTCATTCAAACCTTGTAGTGTAATCAAACTTTAAAGGAGGATGGAAATTGCAACCCACCTCATTTTAGTACAAAAAGTGGCCACATGATGAGAATTGCATTCAAGTGAGAAATCCTTTTATCTATATAGTGAATACCTATTTCAGTAAGTGAAAGATAATCACAAAATGGTTTGAGCATCATGGAGTTGATTTTTGATCACTAGGGTGAATTGTGGAGGCCTAGAAAAGTAAGAGAGTGATCCTCACTCTTTCCTTATAATAAGAAAAGAGCATCATATTACCATCACAATGCAAATCTCATAACAATGTTTCTAAAAAATTATTCGATGCTCTGGAATATCTCACATAGAAGATGGAGATTGCAATCATAGTTCCTCGTTCACAGTCCATTAGAATAATATTCATCATTTCCTCATCAACAAGAGATTTCTTCATCAACTCTGTATTTCCATCTATCTCTTCTTTTCTCTCCTCCCTCCCTCCCTCTCTAACATTCTATTCCTTCATTGATAGTGTATTTTTAACTCTATCATCTTACTCACTTAAATGAATTAATGTTTCATTGTAAAATTACCTTTTCAAAAATAAGAAAAGGACTTAGTTTCACTCCTAGCGAGTTTGAAAAGTCACATGGTGTTGAGATGAAAATCATGTCCTAATTTCCCTTTGTCCCTTTTTCCCAACGTGTAAGGGGACATGGGGGACACCAAAGTGCACTCCCTATGGAGGAGTGGTTTACATCACTTAAGTCATCACTTGAGGTGTTAGAAACATGCTTTCAACTCATGGTAACTCATTTTTACCACTTTTTCATGATGAATGGACCCATGGAGGAATTTTGGAGGTCTGATGTCCCCTTGTCCCTTTTTTCCAATAGAAAGGGGACATAGGTGACATAAAAAAATGTTCTCCCCTATGGAGGATAAGTTTTTTCACTCAAAAACACAACCTGGGGTGTTAGGAAGGTGTTTTCAACTCACAAAATTTGGCCCCATCCTCATGAGATCCTCACCCCTAATAAACAACAATATATTTATGATAGTCCCCATTTTGAGAGGTACTTATAAATATTTTCAAATATCCACCTATCACTATGTGGTGACCATCTCTCTGGATCTTTCCTCATAGAAATGGTAAGGAAAAATTCATGCTTACGGAGGATTGGCAGTTGAATTGTGACTCAGGTGGAAGGGAAGCCCTCTCGATTCCTAATTTTGGTCTCAAATTACATTTTGGTCTTAGTGTGTTTCTCATCTCATCAGATGGGTTGATTAAAATATTGAAGCATTATTCATTCAATCTCTACCTTCACCCATCTAAAGGTCAAAATGTTTTCAATATCACATTTCATTAGTCACTATTTTCTCTAGGTGGAAGGATCATCATGGTTGTATTATGTGGGAAATTATTTCAAGTTATCATCAAGTGCAAGAGGGTCATAAATCATGGCAGTGTTTTATGGATTGGATGGATTGGTTTAAGTGAAAGAGGTAATTCTTCATTGATCTCAGTGGTTCATTCATCAAGTGCTTCTCACTTCTTCTCTCAGTGTACCTTACAGGGCTACAAAAATTCATCATTCTAGGAGGATTCTTCACTCATATAACTAATTATTTCAGATAATGATGTAGTTAGGGTCCATAAAACCCAAAAACAAATCATACATTCACATTTGATTTACTATGTATGATGTTATTGAGACCAACTAATCCCTAAATCTCATCACATCATCATAATTAAGTTCATATGACTCAAATAGGGTAAACTACCTCAATATTCAAGCTAATGTGTAGATGTTGTTTATGAAAGTTTGAAGCATATATGTACATTAATTTAGAATACTCCAAGACTCTAATATTTTGATAAACCTTGTTATGAATATCTATTTTACCATAAGGCTTAGTCCTAGAAATTTATTGTGTGACTTTTTGGTGTTCCCATGTAGAAAGGGATTTTATGATGATAAATGTTTTTAAACCTTTATTAGAGAGGAACACAAAAAAAAAAAAAAATTATATATGTGTAAAATTATCTTATAGAATTTTTGGTGTCCCCATGTGGAAAGGGATTTTTATGAAGAGAATGGTTTTAAACCTTTATTAGAGAGGGAAAAAGAAAATAATAAGATATCTTTGACATTTTGTACAATCGTGTGTAAGACTCTATTTGGGTTAAATTGAGTGAAATCACTATTAGTTGGGAGTATACAAGTAGACCATCATAAAAATCATTAGATTAGTGTGTAGTCACTAGATTGAGTGAAATCACTATTAGTGTGGGAGTATTCATGATCATAGGTCCAATATCCTATTTTCCTATTCATAACCGAGTCTTTCTTATTTTCTTCTAAAGGAAAATTTCCATGAGGCTTGGATTTTACTCTTCTTGAAACTGATGATGATAATTTTATAGTACACTCTCATTTACTATCTCCCTCTTACCACTTTCACCAAATTCCATTTTTGCAATGCAAAAAATTATTTCAATGGTGTCTTGGCCATATATGAATTTATTTCAATGGTGTCTTGGAAAAAACACAAAAGGATATTTGAAAATCATTTATCTTAATTTTGATGCATATTTGATTGATTATGAAGTATGTGGCACTTTAATCAAACTTCTACTCGTACACTAAGGTGAGAATGCAACTAATTTGTTTAGCATAAATCTTGATGAAATTCTTGAGTTTATTTCTCCATGGAAAGTAAATGAATGTGTGGAATATTTTGTACATTTTCACCTACTCCTACCCTAAATTTTGTTGAGTGTTATAAATATATCGATGTGATGCACTCTTTTAGCTTCCAACTCTTCAAGTTACCTCTTATTCTTATATTGAACAAATGAAGATATTATGGGGTCCTTAGATAGATCATCTTCTTGCCCAAACCTTACTATTGCTAATATATATTATAAGGCTCAAAGGATTATATACATTCCAACATGGGAACCAAGGTCACTCTTTGATTTTTTATTGTGAGGATCGCTCGAGTGGTCCTCTTAAATATGAATGAGATAAGCTTGTAAAGTAGGTAATAATCCATAGAATTGTTCTACCATATTATAATAAGATGAACTTAAGGATCTAACTCCACAATCATAGGAGAATTCATTAGTCCATATATTTTATCAATTGTCGTTACCTTTGGGAGTTGTGAGGTTTGTAAATTCTAATTTTGACACATCTAACACTCCTACAAATGTCAATAAAAATTCCAAAAGGCCCCAAAACCTAAAAATGACTATATTCTTTCCCAAAATAGACATCAATTGTAGAATTTAAACCCTAAAATCTTTAGGATGAATGCTGAAATTCTAAAAATACATATGTATTGAAAAATTAGATTATAAAAAACTATCTCCTAAACCGTGACTCATGGAGCTGTGAGACTAGTTCCATAAGGTGCAGAGTGGCCCTAATTTCTTATATTTACTAAAATAAATTTAAATTATATGAAATTATTATTTCTTATATTTAAACAATTATTTTTGTAAATAAAAATCTCCCACAAACACATACATTACACATAGACTAAGGAATTTGAACATGTTATATGCATACACGTTATAATGCCTATGTATTTTAGTGTGTACGTGTTATAGTGCATACATGTTTTTGGTTCATAAATTACCAAACCTAGAATTATAAAGCACAAACCCGCTTTTACAAATCACGTACGCATTTTTCTTAAAATCACTATTTTGTCCATTTTTGGCTTCCATACATGCACTTACCCCTCAACCTATTTCTCAAATACTCAAGACACAATATATGAATCAAATTACTAATCATATAATACAAAGAAACATCGCAATATATACCACACTAATCAATGCAAAGAATAGACTTTCCACTTAGCATTTTCCATCTTGGATATAATAAAAATATCAGAGAGGACATATCCACCTTGATTTCAAAACCTTTGTTCCTTTTACAATCCATTTATGCCTCAAGTACATCCATTGTATTAAGTTATTAAGATTTTTATTATATTTTATGAGTATACTCTACAACCTATGATTTCTACTATGTATTATATCAAAAATCCTTGCACTAACATAGTCATAACACTAGACCACATCCATCTCTTAAAATGACACATAATCAATTGGTGCACACTCATACACTACAACCTCTACATCAACAAGTATTCCGTAACGTTCCCAATACCATTTCAAAGACTAATACAACAATATCTAGATGAAATAATTGTATCTTATACAAAAATATTATAGTGACACATTCTTTATCGATGCATAAACCTTCCATTTCTATATTATTTGTACACCCTCCTATGCATAATAATTTGCACACTACGATGTTTAATTCTACTTCTAATTTTTATATACATACATCTAACACTCTTTTATAAAGATAAGATACCCTTCAAAATTTGGACATGGGATTGCCTCCCAAATTTTCCCATCCCCTTGATATAATAATCATTTAGAACCTCTTAAAATATTAAAAAAATAAAAACAAAATAAAATATTTAAAAATAAAAAATCAAAATATTTTCAAATTTTCAAAACCATTCAAATATTTAAAAATTCTAAAACCAAGACCTAAGCATGATTTGAGCTACTAGTTTCTATTGTAGATATGATTTTTATCACTTGATTTGGTAAATAGAATACTCTATTTTATTACACATGTATGTGTTTCACATGGTATGTGAGTATAATGTAGGATATACAAGATCACACATATATATATATTAAATGTTACCCTTTCTTTTTACCAAGTGGACTTTCCTTGTTTGTATTAAATATCTATACATAACACACTTTTTGAGGTTACATATTTCTATACTATTTTTTATAGCTTTCTATTTCTAACACATGTATTAATTATGATCATGGCTCACATTTTTTCCACCATCACATTTCAATGCTAACACTTATGGGTTGTATAGACTAGTTTCTCTTGATATATGCACCTACTATATATTTTCTTGTACAATAAATGTGTTGTTACTTGTCTAATGTGCTTGGACCTTATTTGTGTGTGTGAAATGTTAGTTTCCCTTATTTTTGGAATCAATATCCTTCATTTTGTGTGGATTAGTGCTTGATTTTTTCTTATGTATACCCTTGTGTCCTTTGTGTGAAACTTCTTAGCATTCTATATGACATTGCATGTGACTTTTACATGATTGCGATTATGTGTTGGTTGTGGTTTTTACACTTGGTTCCATGATTTACATCATGCATATCCTATACCTAGTGCCATTTTTTGTAACATGCACTCCTTTAGCATGAATATATGTGTGTGTGTGTGTGTGTATGTATATATACATACATATATATACATATATATATATATACACACACACACACACACATATATACATATATATATATACATATATATATATATATATATATATATATATATACGTATATACGTATATACCACACACACACACACACACACACACACACATATAACATACACATGGTTACTCTTCACATGTGTGTATGTTATTACACATTGTTATCTTATTCTACATAACATGGTACAGATAATATTTCTTTTGAGACAAACACTATTTAGTTATCTCACTCACCCCAAAAGAAGGGGAATTCAATGGGGTTATTACAAATTACATGATACATATTACACGTTATAAGTTATGGATTACAAGTTACATATTACATATTTTAGTTTACATATTTATGTATTATAGGTTATAGAATTCAATATAGTACATTGTATTTTGTTATGAAATTAAGGAGCATGATAAAAATCCAATCATTAATTTCAATTCATATATACAATTTTCAATATATATTCTATGACACACTTTTATTTCAAAATCTTCAAGGATATGAGGGAATCAATAGAGGTTCCCTATTGAGAATTATCAATTATTTTGAGTATGGTGGGGGTGTGAGTTTAATTCATTCCCTTTCAATCATGTGAATATATAGCCTAGTTTATCCTTTTGTAGTAGTGTGGTTCAGTTGGAATACATGATGTACATTGGGTCCAATGATACCCATTGGCCTTAACGTCATTCCTAACAGATCCATTTTGGTCCCACTTTTGAGTAATGTAGTACTCTAAAAATCATAAGTTTTGGTATTATTGTGCACTTGGAATCATTGGATGGTGTTAGTTTCCTTTCTACAAATTAGGGAATCGATCATCCCCAACTCTCCATCTTTCTTGGAAAGAATAAATGTCTCCATGTACCTCAACCAATGAGAATAATCTAGTATATTTTCCTAAAATAAAAAGCCTAAAGTTTAACATGGCACATTTTGGTTCCACACATACATGTGTACTCCTTCCTTAACCTTTACTTTGTCAATTTCATTTTTTCAAATTTTTATAGTTAAGTTTTAGTTATCGTAATATGGACATTGGATGGATACACTCTATTTTTTTAGGTTTCACATTAAACAACTTTCAAGCACTCAAGTATTTAAACAAAGACAAAGTGTGTTTACACACTCATGTATGAATTACCTTTAACTACTAATTTTAATTTACTATATTAAAGTGAGGCAAATGTAGACACCCAAGTTTGGAATTTTGGTAATTTATGATGTTATTTTTGTCTTGAATCACTTACACATCAATTGTACACACAAATAAAGCTAAAACACACTATACTAAGCTACTACAAGACTTGCAATCTATCATCCCATTTCTCAAGCACCCACACGAATATTATTGTTAAACGAAAAACCATTATACCTCACATATAAGCAATTCCTATCTTTTATAGAGACCTTTTGTTTTACTAAAATATTCAATCTAGTAGGATATGATCTATTAGTCGATATTTTCCTTTTGGGAATTTTTTCCAAGGTCCTAATAATGGTAAAAAAATTTAATCTATATCTTTATTCCCCCTTTGAAGTCATCTTCAATGTGAAATATCACCCATGGATTCCTATAAATACAATTTAAACCCACTCATTTAATCACTTAGATATCTCTTGATCACTATTTGGAAAAAACACTAGAAATACTTAGTCTTCATCTCTAAATCTCAAGAAAAGTTTACCTAAAGTTCCCTATTGCGGGAGCGGGAATTAGAAGAAACACTTAAGAAAGTATGAAGCACTCAAAATCCATCAAAGAGAATACCAAGGCAAGTCAAAATCACCTCAAGCTACGTAAAATAAAGCATTATCAAGTATCAAAAACCAGATTCTAGTTGCGAGACATGTATTTTCATCATCACAACTACATTTCCAATTGACAAAGAACTAAATGGCTTTTATGCCTCTTTGGGGTAGTCTATATATGCAAGTACATGGGTGCGACAACCCAAATTATTGAAACCTTTTACAAGTCTTCTAAAGAGATATAGGGCTTTAAGAGAATACCACTTATTACATGAATATTTGTGTACATATAGTGTAATTGTGAGTCAAAATAGTAGAGAAAACAAATAACAAAACACTCTAGCTGAAACTAGAAATGTACAAACAATCTAGACAAGTCTGTTAAAATCAGTATGGGTTGTGTATGGTGTATATGTTCTTTCAGGTGCTTCTCTCTAAATGGAATTTCTAGTGAATTTTTGGTGATGAAAAAAATATAGATCATTTCCCTCATGTTCACTTGAGTTCATGCCCAGATCAATGTAAACTCTATTATAAAGATAACTACAATTACCTTCTTATCAATTTATATATTTAGGATGTACCCTAATAAATTCTACTTCTCAATATCATTTATTTCACTTTCACATCTAAATTTAAATGTCTATTTTTAACTTGATTGTGCATTGTTTTTATATTCTAGTCCTAATTGGAGTTTTATTTATAACCATATATATAAAACTCAAGTACGGTTAAATCAAGAATATTATGAAAAATGATATTTAAAATTTAAACTCAGTACTTGTGAGATTCATCACCATTTAATTGAATGAAAGTCCCTACTAAACATAACATAAATATAATTAATGTAAGTGGATCATTTATATCATAATTGTTAGGATAAACTCACTTACGAATAAAAACCATTCAATTAAGTTTTACAACACATATTTCACAAAAAATAGTGTGCTTTGGAAATTCCTCCAAGTGATTTTTATAGAAAAACTATAAAAAAATAGTTTTGTACATTAAAAACACCATTCAATCACATTATAAAGCACAACTATAAAAAAATTGATATAATTCAAACACCATTCAATTGATCTCTATGAGAAAAATATTCTAAAATTTGATGTACTCAATATATACCTTTAATTGATGTTTACAACACAAGTGTCCCATAATTTAATATACTCATAAAACACCATTAAATTGAGTTTACTACACAAATGTCACAAATTTTTATGTACTATAAAAATAACATTCATTTGATTTTTACAACACAACTATCAAATAATATGATGTACTATGAAAATACCATTTAGATTATATGATAATGTTCATAGTCACAAAACCCTCATAACAATGATAAATGAGATACCCTACATTTTTTTAATATACCTTAAACATGTGGAGGGTTTCCATTATGTTATGGTTGATTCAAAGAGAACCCTTATCCATTTCAATGAGACAAAAAAATCCCATAGATGAGCATATTAAATCTAGAGCATTGATAGTACATTTTAATTTATTACACTTGATGGTACACTTAAAATTCATTACATTTAAGTGAATTTAAGTCCCCACTAAACATTATTTAAACACAATCTACAAGTGGAATATTCATTTTCTAAATCTTTGGATTCATTTATAATTGTTAATAAATCCCATTCAATTGAGTTTTACAACATGATTAGTTAAAAATTGTTGTATATTTTCCATGAGTTTCATTTGATTGTGTAATATGCTATTAGGGTAATATGATAAAATGAAGACATTGTATCTACGTGGATTTGTGCATTTGAACTAGGGTGGAGATATGATATGTGCAAATCCATATGTGGGTATCTTTATAACTTTTTTGGTGGAGATGTAAGTTGGATTAGTAAACATCATCAAGTGTTTCGATATCTACAACATAGGTTGAGCATGTGTTATCTAATCATGCAAGAAAGGAAGACGTTTGGCTTTAAAGGATTATTTCCACTATTGGGTTCACTCAAAATGTTCTAAGGGTCATCTCGTGATAGTCAAAGTGTAATTTTTATAGTGAAGAACCCGAGTATTATTCTATAATGAAACACTTTGTGATGTTCAATAACATTTTGGAAAATGAATTATGGGGGAGAAGAAGATATTATTGGAAAATGTGGACACAAAATATAATGTTGTTGATTATTTGAAAAAGGTTGTAAGCATTGAGAAATTTCCTTTGTGTATAAAATCAATGAGCTTGATTTCCCTAAGTTTTTGATTATATGGACTTGAAACCCCTTATATAATGTAATCAATAAGTGGGAGAATGTTGGAAATTTGATTAATATTTAGCATGAGTTATAAACTAGGACAACATGTGAGGTCTAGGGCATTGCCTTAGTTGGGGAGAAGTTCCCTCGGAATTGGGAGAAAAATATTGGGGTCCCTATTTAATGATTTTAAGCTTGTGTAGGTGTTTTTGACCTATGTTATTATGGATGGTTGGATAAATAATATTTATAGAAAATTCATATGGGTTGTACTCTTGGCCCATACTTTTAGTACCCATTGTTTATAATACCACAAAGAATAATTACTTATTGATGTGCTTACATATAGATGGAAATGTAGTAGGCTAGAGGATAAATAAGAAGTACATTATTGTATGGTAAAACATTTGATTTAATACAATAAGGAGATAAGTTATTGTGTTGGGTTTTTCACAAAAATATTTCCCATGATATATCTTTTATAATGTGTTATTTCTTTGATTTGTTTATCTCAAAGTTCTATGAAGTATTTATTATCATATTTTTATCGATTAAATTATCTTCAAGAATGTCACATTTTTTTATATTTTAAAAACACTATCCAATTGAGTTATAAAACACAAGTGTCAAAAAATACGATGTGCTCTAAAAATGATATTAATTTTATTTATATGACACAACCATGTTAAAACTTTATGTAATCCAAAAACACCATTCACTTCAGCTTTTAGAACAAAACTATTACCGAACTTGATGTAATCCAAAACCATTCAATCGAGTTTTATGAAACAACTTACACAAAAATTGATGTACTCAAAAACACCATTCAATTGATTTTTACAACATACCCAGTAAAAAATTTATGTTTTCTAGAAACACCATTTGTTGGTCGAGAAAATTGACTAAGTATTAACAAAGCATAAAGGCTTATGCGCAAGGGTGCATACATAAGAGAATAGAGTCGCGTGCAAGGGCAAACGCAATGGTAATAAAGGTCAACATGCAAGGATGCGTGCATGCACGCAAAAGATCAAGGACTTATCCAATTTTCCAAGAGGGATAAAAATAGAAAAGCAAAGTTGGAGTGTCACTCAAGAAAAGATCCAGAAATAGATAAAAGCACGAAGACACAACATCCAAGCAAGGAAAAGAAAGAACATGCAGACCAAGATAAAGCACACACATGGAGATGTCTAATAATAGAATTAAAAACATGTTGTATAAGTAAATTAATCTATTATTAGAAGAAAATGTAAAAATCATCCAAGCTATTGTAAGCATGCCTATTACTAGGAATGTGCATGTAGACGGTGAAGGGAAATTCCACACCGAGTATAAATATATGGTATGTGTCTTTTTCTAGAGAGTTACAAAGTGAGTGCGAGTAGGGAGTTCAAGTATGTTGTGATTACGTATAAGAGAGTGCATGGTCCATTACATGGATGTACTAAGTATATTATAATCATACTCTCTGTTGTGTATTTGACTATGGTTTGGAATGGATAATTATGTTTGGGTTTCTAAATTGACTATGTTTGAGTATGGAATTATGGGAATTTAGATAGTGTTGGTTATTCTCTATCTTTGAATGATTTCTTATTATATGTGTTTCGTATTGTCATGATTATGATGATACTTTATACACAAATTATTGTTATGAGTGATTATGAATATGGTAAACATGCATGCTAACACTATGATAGGAATAAAAAAGGAACGACCTAATGGCTGCTGAAAGTGCTTCGGGTGAGCTTCTAGACTTCTCTAGATGAGATTATAACATGCATAGCTAGTGTTGAAAACAAAAATACTACAATTTGGTTCTATTTTCGGGACCTAGTTTTATATTGTCTACCAAGATGCTACATGTAGATGACATTTCAACTGTCTTTGGAGAATATTGAAAGTTAGATAGAAGATGACCAAGACACTTTTTCATAGAGAAATAACATTGGAATTGACTTTAATATGTGAAATTTGGTGGAAGAAAATATGTATGATTGTTTGTATGATACTTTATTCGATTTCTTCCTAGTAGAGTTGTAACATTGATTGACGGCTTACGTGGTGATAAGAGGTGTCTGGACGGGAAAGAAAGCTTGGGTATATGAATATTATCAAACACTCTTTGATTCAAAAGATCCGTGCACTAAAGTTATGGATCATTGGTGAGAATTTGTACTAGGAAACTATACTTTAGAATATACAATTTCGACATACTCTTTACCGCAGAGGAAGTAGAATTTAGGTTTTTACGTGAGACAAGAGGGTATTATTTATGCACAATACCTTTATATATCAAGATCATAATGGTAGAACTGGGAATGTAGAGATTACCTATGGCGGACTAAACCCCCATCACGTGCGGGGGGTAGGAGAAGGTTTGGGAAGGATTGCAATGGCCCTAGCGAAAGAAATACAAAGAGAGGAAATACATCTCAAGTATTATGAGGCATGAAATAGGTTAGTTGATGATGCATTGAGGTAAAGAATAATGATGGATGGTGGAAGTGATGAGAGACCCATGGAAGATAAGGAACCACAATATCATGTCCTCCTAGAATAGGGAAAACGCAAAGAGAGAGACCCCTTCGACATCGATGAGAGTGAGAATAAGCGAAGCATAAGGATTGTGGGCATGCATATAACCCATCCTGGATACATATCCCTTGTGCAAGGTGTTCCAAATCCAGATGTTTTTTTTTAAGAGCATCATAGTGATGAGGAGAAAGAATAATCTTCATGTTGGGTAGGAGACACAAGTAGACACATTTTAGTTACCGCTCAGGAAGTGCGATATATTAGGGATGCACACATGGAAGTGCAACAGGATATAGTGTTTGGGAGTACTTTTAGAGGTATTTTTATAGGTGCATCATCATGACAAATTATTGGTGCACGACGGTTGGAAGAAATCCTATAGGTGCTGTTATAACACAAACAATGGGTGTCTAGGTTAGTACAATAATTGGGACATAACGAATTTCATATAATGAACCACTAGTCATGGCGGGAGGACCGGGAGGTTCAGGTCACCCACCACATGGAGGGAATCCTTGTAGAGGTTTAGGTTCAAGATCTAGTCATACTCGAAGAAAAGGTCCCCAACCACCACCTAATTATCCATCACAAACACCACCTCAACAACCACAACAACAGACACCTCAAGTATTTTTTGAGATGTCTCTCACTTTTCGAGTATACAAGTGTGGAGGATGTGGATGATAATTTTCACAAGTGTGAATTGTTATGGAGAGCTAAGGGCATAACAACTTCTAATAGGAAGGCAAGTCAGTTTTACACCACCCTTAAAGGATGTGCACATAGCTGGTATAGAAATCATGATCCACATCAAACTACAATTAATTATGATGCATCGCGCACTACCTTTTTGGATGAATTCCACATTCCCAATTTTGAGAAACAAATTATCGGTGTGATGAAGGAAATTAAGCAAGTTTTGTCTAAAAGTGTGAGGGAGTATGATGCATGGTTTAAAACTCTCCCATCTAAGTTATCTTATGATATTCATCAAATCCAACATCCACATTGGTTAGTTGGAGGCTTTCGAATTTGTTTCAAAAGGACTTATCACATAAAACATTTACTAATCTGTGTAAGGATTTAGAAGCATCTCTACACTCTAAAGCGGTTGGGAGTGAAGAAAATGGAGTGATCCCCTTTCTTGAGGCACAAATATTTGTTATGGCTAAATAATTGGATAATATTTTGCCAATTTGGCACATTATACATGTAGTGGGTTATGGTACACCGATTGTGATGTAGAAGGGAATATTAAGGATATATATGTCGTGTAGGAATGTGTGTGCATTATTACAGTCTTGTGAGATTTTTCAAAAGAATCATGATGTCCAGAATTTCCCCATCTTGTAACACGTGATAATGAAGAATGTCTTTATGTACTACAAGATTTACAATGCATATACCCATGATACAAATGACCTCCATTTGATAGAAAAATTTCATGAAGCATGCGAGACTCGGATTGCAATAGACCGTTGTGCCAAGTATCTCCCACGCATAGGAAGCCCTACCTAATGAAGGGCACGATAATAGAGATGTGATGCTGGAGCATCATCTCTAGAGTATACATAGGGTGACAACATCCAATTTTTGGTTTATCAGGTATGGTCACGAGTCTTAGAGGTCAATAGGAGTCTAAATGTGTTATAGTTTTGTTCTAGGAATTTTTAAATTTAAATTGTACACTTTCCCTCCAAAAGTGCAAGATGAGTCTTGGAGGCCGTTTTTGGTTTTTATAGTTATTTTAATTGAATATTGAAGTTTACAATCTTTTAAAAGGGTGAAATGAGGTATAAGTGTCCTAGGTTCCCTTAGGGTCTAGTAACCATAACATAAGTCTAGAAGTCAAATAATTGGTATTTAAGCTAAGCAACTTGGTGTTATGCTAAGGTCACTCATATGACCAATGAGTTTGAGGGTGTGCATTCAGTTAGGCATTGATGGAAGACATATAAATTTGAAAATGTAACTAATTTACCTCATTCTATCTATATATGAATCAAGTGTGAAGTTTCAAGAAGAATAGAAAAGGGAGAACACATGTTTTGATAGTTTTGCATGCTTTATGTACTAACTCAGTCTTGTAACCATTCTTTACATGATTTTGTATTTTTATTTTGTATTATGAATCTTAGGGTTGAGCAAGGAAACTTTGAATTGGTAGTGAGCATTTTGGAGCTTTTTTGATTTGATAGTGTCTCGTAGTTTTTTTAACTTAAATACTAGTATACTTATGCTTGTTGATAATAATTGTGAAACCTTGGAACAATGAATGGGATCTCTATAAGGTAGTCATTTAGTGCATGTCATGATAGGAATATATAATGAATAACTAGGTTGACCTTCGAGTAAGTAGAAGGTTCAAAAGACCAAGAAAGCAGTGTGGTGTATTTTGATGCATTACATGTTGAAACCCTTAAATGATTGTGAATAGGAATGACGGTGAAGGAATTCTCGTGTTTATTTTTTTTGTGGCAACATGCATGAAACCCTTAAATTATCAATGAGTAGTGGATAGAGCATAAATAAATACAAGGATTGAATTATACCTATATGACCTTCTTGCATGATTAGTTTTCTAAACAAACCCTAAGCCAAGTATGTATTTGCTAGTTGATCAAGAAGTCCCTATTTTCACTATATTCAAGAGTAAGGGAGATTTACATCATTAGAGAAAGTGTGGAAAGAATGTTCTATTCAGGAGTATGAATTTATCACTTAGATTCAAGGATATAAGACTTCCTTCAACTATGACTGTGTGAGTTAGACAATATAGAAAGCAAGGAAAATATGAATCCCATGTTCCTCAAGCAATCTTGGTAAAATAAATATGAAGGTAAGGTTCTCATGAGTTCTCAGTTCAAATTTTTAGATTCAAATCTATTTCTAGTAAAAAAATTACACAAACTAAACCCTCGGGTGTCTCAAAAGTGTACAATGAAGGAATTGCTAGGGCACGGTTGCAGAAGCATCAAACCAAGTTCTTTAAGCCTGAAATTTGATACTAATAATGACGAGTAGGTGTATCAAGGGTTTGAAGAAGAATTAGTGAATCCCACTTTGGGTATTTTCCTAGATCTTTCTAACAATAGGCTTGAAAACTTGGAGCTACAAAGTGAGAAAGATAATTAGGAGAACCCCTTTCCAAAGAAAGTACTAGAGAAACTAATGTTTGGCCCTTAAAATATTATACACATCTAAAAAACTCTAATGGGTACCTAAATTTATATTCCTTTCATATTTAAGCTCCCTATAAAATATTTTGTGCATGAAAATCTCCTATCTAAGACCTAATAAGGGTATTGAGTCAAAATTGCAAAGGTTGAGCTATAGAAAGTTGAAGGAGTTGGAACTTTAAAATTGGGTTACATATTTAGGGAAGAAAGAGAGTACTCATGAAGCTTATGAGGGATCCTAGGAACCTCTAGAAGTCTATTCCCATATACGAACCAAGAATGCATTGCCTCAAGAGAAAAAGGACATTTTTACCAAAAGTGAGTAGCAAGGTAAGCCTAGTTTTTTGAATCATTCTTGGTGACCCAATAACTAAGATTTAGAGTGTATGAGCAGGGTAACTAACAAAGAGAACATAGAAGGAGCCAAATCCCAAAGTTTTCATACTAAGGAAGTTTAATTGATAAACCCTAGGAGAAGAGTGAGTAAGGTATATGTCAAGTAATCTTGAAGGAAGAGAAAGTTATTGAAGGCTTGAAGTGACATCAGTGACAGCGTATGAATAAAATTATAATGATCATTGGAGCTACCTAAGGAATATTGAGCATATAGAGTAGAATATGATAAGTATGCTTCTCAAAAAGAAAAACTAAGTAAAGGTGAAAATTACTATCATTTCTTGATTATTTGTGTACCTCTATGAATGTATCTTCTTACACTACATCAAGATGGTGGATTCCAAGGTAGATATAGGATCGAGAGGCCATGGTGGTAGATAAAGATTCACACATGGGACTTGTTATACTTATGGGTTCCCAGATCATTACAATCACGAGTGTCCCAAGAACCAGTATGCACGTATTGTGGGAAGGTGCACAAGGTTTAGGATTTTACGGACCTCTACAAGATTATGTATAAAAAGGATAAAGGTGTGGGGATGGTCAAGGTACAACGCGTGAAGAATAAATAGTGTAAATATAAGAAGATAGTTGGTCAGAGCTTCATGTTGGGGTTATCACAAGGTTGTACATATAATATATCAGATCTAAGCATATAAGTTATAAAAGTGGATATTCTACCAGAATAAATATACAAAACAATAGATATAAATCAATGCCAGATTTAATGTGGTTCACCTAGTGTGGGATACATCCACTAAGAAACAAGTCAATCTATTATCCAAATCTTTCAGAAGATATACAATGAATATTTACAATCTTCCACACCTCTCACGATGTACAATACTTTCTTTCTCTCAAACTTCTCCTTCTTCTCCAAGAATTCTCTCTCACAATTATTCTCACAATAATTATCAATTCTTACATTCCTCTCTTCTAAACCCTAGATTTCATACTTATATAGGCATATACAAACTTAGGGCACTTATCCATGTAATTACAATCAATAGATCTTCTTTAATATTAAATTTAGATCTAATTCCCGTGAGATAAATAAAACACCCACGCACAGGTAACCGATGTCGGTTCCTCCTTTCCTGATTGATTTCAGTCATAGGTGACCGATGTCGGTCCCTCCATAACCGATGTTAGTTACTGTGATTTCCTGTAAGTTTAATATAACATGCTAATTTGAAGTAATTAAGCTCCACAACTCAACAATCTCCCACTTGGAGATAAATTACTGCAATATACTGTACAACATCATTCTTGGATCCTTTCCTTAGCTTTGTTTCTTCCTCTTCAAGTCTTAAACTCGAAGACCAACAGAAGTGAAGTGTAGCTCCAACTTCTCTTTTGATAATGGCTTGGTTAGCATATCCACACGGTATGAATCTTCTCTATTTTTAGTTGTTCATCCTCCAATACCTGTCATATGAATTGATACCTCAATTGAATGTGTTTCCTTCTAGAATGAAAGAATGAGTTATTTTACAAATGAATTACGATCTAAATGTCACTTTGAATAAATTGTAATCATCTTACTCCTTTCCCAACTCTTCCATGAACTCCGCTCATCTATATCATATCTTTGCTAGCCTTTGTATCTACAACATACTCTACCTCTGTAGTAGACAAAGCCACAACCTTCCCGCAATATCTAAATCTAGCTAACTATTGTCTCGATTCTTTGTGAAAATATATCCAGTAGTGCTCCTTCTACCATCTAGATCTCCATCCATATCCGAATCAACATAGCCACATAAAGAAATATCTGAACCTCCATAGCATAACTGCATGCTAGATGTCCCTCTTAAATACCGAATATCTATTTGAATGCTTTCCAATAATATTTACCTAGATTAGTCATAAATCTACTCACAACTCCCACTACCGTGTAATATACGGTCTAGTACAAACCATAACATACATGATACTCCCAACTCTTTGAAGCATATTGTACTTGTGTCATGTATGTTACCTCCTCATGTGATGAAGGACGCTGATTTTTCTCAATTTGAAGTGTCTAGCCATAGGTGTACTTACCAATTTTGAATCTTGCATGTTAAACCTTTCCAACACCTTATTGATATAAGTCTCCTGAGACAAATAAAATTTCTTGTTCTTCATGTCTCTGTGTATTTACATTCCAAGGATTCTTTTTGCAGCTCCTAAATCCTTCATAGAAAATGTGTGAGCTAGATTTCGCTTAAGCTCATCAATGTCCTGCATACTAGATCCCTATGATAACATATCATCCACATATAATAACAAAATAATATAGCTCCCATTTTCAAGCTTCTTGAAATAAAAACAATGATCAGATTCACATCTTAAGTAACCATGCTCATGCATGAAACTATCAAACCTCATGTACCATTGCCTTGGAGCTTTCTTGAGCCCATATAGAATCTTTCTCAACTTACACACTAATTTATCCTTACCCTTGACTTCATACCTAAGCGGTTGTTGCATATAAATATCTTCATCCAAATCACCATGAAGGAAATTTGTCTTCACATCTATTTTTTCTAAATGCAAATCATGTACTACAACTATACTCAATACAATACATATGGAAGTCATTTTAACAACAGGAGAAAATATTTCACCAAATTCAATACATGTTTTCTGTGTAAATCCCTTTACTAAAAGCCTTTCCTTGTATCTTTTATGTCCACCATATTCTTCCTTGATCCTATAAACCTACTTGTTCGCAATTTCCTCTTACTATGGAAACTTAACCAAATCCCAAGTCTAGTTTTATTCCAAGGAGTCCATCTCCTCATCCATGTCATGCTCCCACTACATGTGAGTCTTATCCTGTATTACTTCTTCAAAATTTCTAGTTCACCATTATTAGTCAATAATAAATAAGATAGAGAAGGTGTAAATATTTTTGGAGGTTTACTTACCCTTTGTGACCTTCTCACAAAATTTTAGGGTACCAGAGGCTCATTATATATCTCCTGGACATTTGTTTCCAATTCTAATAAATGATGACCAATTTCGTTCACCTATAATGAAGCCAAGCTTGATTACGCTAACCGATGTCGATTTGGATCTTCTATAACCGATACCAGTTCGATTGACCAATGTCGGGTCGAAGTGGTCAACCAACACATTCTACTATGTAACCCTGTCGGTATTATTTTAAAATATGAGAGTTCATCTTCATTCACAAGCTTCTCAACCCAGATTCGTCCTTGGGTACTAAACTTTGATCCTGTACATTCTTTTTCATTTCATTCAATGTCACAAATCCTAATAATTTTAGAATTCTCTAAATCCCAAAAATAGAATCTGAAATCACCAGATCCATAACCAATGAAAGTGCATCTCTTGGATTTTGCATCCAATTTTTTTCTATTTTCCTTATCAATATGCAAAAATCTTCGAACAAAAAAATTAAAAAAATAAATATCTACCTCTTTTAAGGCCATGCTTCCTCCGGTATTCCTTCATCTAGTTAACTTGAAGGCCCATAATTAATCAAATAAATTATTATTTCAAGCGCTTCTACCCAAAACTACAAGGGCAATCGAGTATGTATCCTCATACATTTAGCACATTCCATGATTGTCATGTTCATTCTTTCTACAACACCATTCTCTTGTGGTGTTCTTAGAACCATCCTTTCTCTACGTATTTCATTCATTGAACAATAATCATTGAAATTGTTGTTATAATATTTACCACCATTTTCAAATCTAAGACACTTTAAATTTGAATTTGATTCATTCTAAACAAGGTATTTCCATCTTTTAAAAGTCTCAAAAACATGAGATTTATGTTTAATACAATAAACCCATACTTGTAGCATCATCAAGGAAAGTAACATAATAATGAGATCCTCCATGAGAAGCTACAGGATGGTCCCCACACATCCGAGTTTACAAGCTCCAATTTCTGCTCCTTCTTAGTTTCCCCAATTTTAAGAAATATCACTCTCTTTTACTTTCCAAATATATAATGCTCACAAAAATCAAGATCTAAATCTTTCAAATCTAATAACTTACCCTTAGCCTTTAAGATCTGCATTCCTTTTTTATTCATATGGCCCAACCGATTATGCTACATGCATGCATCTCAATCTAAAGTAGATAAAACAGAAAAAGAATCAATAACACGGGTAGATAAATATAATGTTCCTAACCTTTTACCTCTTTCCACAAAAATAACACCCTTGGTGAATTTCCAAGAGTCTATTGTGAATGTAACCATGCAACCAACTTCACCTAGTTGCCCTGTAGAAATAAGATTCCTCTTGAGGCTTGGCACATGCTTCACATCTTTCAATACACATGTATTTTCATTCTACAATTTTAGATGAACTTCCTCTTTACCAGTAATACTACAAGGTTCATCATCACCCAAATAAGCATGTCTAAAATTACCATGGACATAATTTCGACATAACCCTTATTGGGGTTGCGTGGAAAGAACCTCTTGAATCTTAAACTCATGATTCTATTATATTATCCAAAGAAATAATAAGAGCATCTTGCATTACCTCTGCTGCAATATTTGCCTCTTTATTTGACTCTTTACCTTTTTAGGTGTTGGTTCTCTTTATCCTTTGACCAACAATATTTCTTTGCATGTCCTTTCTTTCCAAATTTCCAACAGCTAATTCCCTTACCTCATGGATTTAGATCTTCCATCCCTTGACTTTGATTTCCCATTATTCTTACTCTTGGATCTCTCCTTCTGCTTACCTCTACTTTCTACATTCAAAGCATTCCCAGATGATGATTCCTCTGTAATTTTCCTATGAATTTATTCATTCAAAATTATACTGACCACATCATCAAACTTCAAAATGTTATTATCATATGTTGTATTACTAACAACCATTACCAAGTCATCCCAACTATCGGTTAAAGAACATAAGAATAAAAGTGCTTTCACTTCATCATCAAACTAGAATATCAACCAATTTTAACTGATTTACAATAGATTAGAAATCATTCAAATGACTAGATGTAGATCCACCTTCATGCATCTTAGAACTAAATAGTTTCTTCATCAAATAAAATTAGAAGCAACAAATGCTACTAGGCTCAATCTTATAGATCTCAAACTCTTTCTCACAAGAATCTTTCATTATTCATCAATCATCTTCGTAGGTCTAGACTTTTAATTCAATAGTAAGTATATATCTCTTTGATACGAGATAATCCTCACTATGTATCTTCCATAATTGATAATTTCAGTCGTCAAACTTCTCTACCTTATTTTTTTCTTATGTCATTGTTGTAGCTCCCACTCAATCGAGAAAACTCTTTATGAGTAAATATGTCAGCACATAAAGCCCTCAAATAAAAATATGATACCACTTGTTGAGGTTAGCATAAGGTTGTATGGATAATATATCATATCTAAGCATACATGCAATAAAATCATATATTCTACCAGAATAAATATACAAAACAAGAGATATAAATCAACACTAGATTTAATGTGGTTCACCCAAAGTGTGGGATACATCCACCAAGTAACAAGCCAATCAACTATCCAAAGCTTTGAGAAGACATACAATGAAGATTTACAATCTTCCACACCTCTCACGATGTACGGTACTTTCTTTCTCTCAAGCTTCTCCTTATTCTCCAAGAATTCTCTATCTCACAATAACCATCAATTCTTATAATCCTATCTTCTAAACTCTATATTTCACGCTTATATAATAATATACAAACTTATGGAACTTATCCATGTAATTAAAATCAATATATCTACTTTAATACTAAATTTAGATCTAATTTTTGTGAGTTAAATAAAACACCCATGCACGAGGTAATTGACATCGATTAGCCCAAACCAATGTCAATTCCTCCTTACCGAACGATGTCATTCATAGGTGGTGATGTTGGCCCCTCCATAATTGATGTTACTATGCTTTCTTGCAAGTGTTATATAGCATGCTAATTTAAAGTAATTTAGCTCCACAACTCAACACTTCAGCCTATATTAGTCACCACATGTGTAAAAGTAGCGCAAATGTGAGCCCTTTAAAGAAGAATTACTCATCATGAGGGAGGATATTATGCATGTCAAGTATCCAGATGTTTCTCATAAGAAGGAAGTATATCAAGAAACCATGGGAGTAATTAGAGATTTGCAAGGTAGGATCCATTTCCTAAAGGAATAGGTACGTGGTACGTGCAAAGAAAATTGGTATCCCACAAAAGGATGTAGATGATCTGAAGGAAGTATGTAGGATGTTACGGGATGATAACATCATCCCATTCTTAAGAGAATGGATGAGCGAGAAGGTACTATGCACCTTTGGAGTTGAATGGGAGTGTTAGATACTTCATGTGGATTTATCACCACAAAACCATGAGTATGACAAGGAAATTACACTAGACACAAGTGATAGATGTGTTGGACCTTTTCCATTATCATGAATGTTGTCATTAATTTAAATTTGCATTGATGGAAAAATGTGTGGTGTAAAGTGTTGTGCAGGTGTCTCAAGGTCAACCATGTATGGAAAAGGTGAAATATTTTGTAATAGAAATGTGAATATTGATTGGTATTTTCAGTTCTCTATTGATTCAGGATGATTCTAAGGGGCCTATTCATGTTTTTGTGAAATCCACGGACATAAGAAGGAAGCTACCAAAGTCTAAAGGATGTCGTGTAGGTTTAGTGGAAACCACGGGAAAAATAATGAAGCCGCGGATTAAAGGATAATCCGCGAAAGACTAGAGATAGCTATGGAGAACTAGAAAAGACACGAGAGATAAAGGAAACCCGTTGATGGCTTGAAAATTTTGTGGGTAAAGGAAGAATGCCGTGGAAGACCAGAAAATTTGAGAAAGATTGAAAAGGCCATGAGTAACGAAGAAAAGTTGTGAAACACAACATATAGCCACGAGACAAAGGAGAAAGTCACAAAAGCTAATAAAATCCATGCAATGGACCAATGTGGATTGGACAAGGTTCCAAAATAATCAAATTGCTTTACATATGGTCAAGTGACATTCTATTCTCTAAAATTGATAATGATATGAGT
This sequence comes from Taxus wallichiana var. yunnanensis, assembly GCA_018340775.1. Classification (NCBI taxonomy): domain Eukaryota; kingdom Viridiplantae; phylum Streptophyta; class Pinopsida; order Cupressales; family Taxaceae; genus Taxus; species Taxus wallichiana. The sequence continues at coordinate 195,216,806 of CM031239.1, forward strand.
ATCAAATGTAGAAGTAATGCATGACGTCTGTGAGTATATCTTGTGAACTGATTTGAAATATCTCAAGCTCCAATTCTCAGAATTTAATGCTCTTTGACTTTGTGGAAAATTGGTTACATCCTCTATATCACGAAATCTAAAATCCTAATTTCAAGGTACTATTAAATATTAGAGAGGAAATGTGGATCGTTTCTTTATCCTTGAATGATGAGAAATCTATTTTGAAATTGTCTCATAAATGGATCCTAAATTAATGGGTTGAATATTTAATGCACCGAGATAACAAAAATTCAAGAAGAATTTAAAGAGATTAAATCTTGAGTTTTTGCATGCATTTAATAGACCATATTTGTAGGTGAATGAGTGAAAGTGTGCACGAAACACCAAGGAAGTGATGGAGATTATTGTTTGTCTATAAAAGTAAAACACCATGAAAATTAGGTTATTGCTCAAGTGAGAAAAGTATATGCATTCGAGTTGAAGGAGCAACAGATGAAGTGTTGAAGATCATACCAAATGTGAAGAGAATAAGTGTGGTTAATCCATTGAGTAAGAGAGTTCGACTTAGAAGTGAAAAGAGAGTGACAGAGCATAGAAATCAAAAACATGGGATGAGGTTAAGGGACAAAGACAAAGAAATAGAGAATGTTGAATGTTGAATGTGAGAGCCTGAAAGAAAAAGCATAGAAAGATAAATAAAAGTGATCATAATTTATTTTGTAAGAAATATCGATTCTAAGTGATCAATGTATTTATAATATCATATTTTTAATTAGGTGCTTAGATTCTAGGGGTGGTTCCTCCTTGTAAGTTAGAGCTTGTGAAAATCTACTAAATGGGTGCTTAGTTATCTTCAAGTAGGTGCTTAGAGAATATGAAGTCAAGTGCTTCACATGTTAAGTGGGTGATCAACCAAAACCAATATCTAGTATACTTTGGAATTAGTGCTCGAGTAATAAATCCTTGGTTTCAAAGTGGGTTTTTCTCTCGAAAGGGTTTCGACTATAAATTTATTGTTTTGTGTTATTATGTCTAGCATGTGTCTACTTAAATACTAATGGTATATTATTACACTTTACTAATGAATTCTAAATTGGTACTTCTATAGAATATTTAATCTATATTAATTCACCCCCTCTCATTGTTTGTTATCTCTAACAATTGGTGTCAAAGAAAGTCCTTCACATAGAAGCTTAACATCTTCAAGGAGATCCTCTCTTCATAAGCATGATGGAAAATTAGGCACAAGATGGATTATCACTTTGTCAAGATCACCTCTCTTCATTGGAAAAAATTATGCATTTTGGAGAATAAGGATGAAAACTTATCTCATGTCACTTGGTTTTGATATATGGGAATGTGTTGAGAAAGGATACAATCCTCTAGCCACGCCAATCACTTCTTTAATAGACAAGGCAAAATATGAGTGTAACTCAAGAGCCGTGACTTTCATCCTATGTGGGTGACTAAAAAAAAAGTTTGTAAAGGTTATGAACTATACAACCACAAAAGTAATTTAGAAAAATCTTGGGGTATCTATGAAGGAGATGAAAAGGTCAAGTTATGAAAATTACAGAGCTCAATTTTAGAATCTAAAGATGAAATATGATGAGAGTATTGCATCCTACATGTAGAGAATAGATGAAGTGATAAATATGATTAGAGGCCTAGGTGAGAAGATAGAAGAATCTTTTATAGTCCAAAAATACTAAGATCTTTGAATTGTTAAGTATGATGCAAAGGTTTCAGTTGTGGAAGAAAAAAAAGATATGAAAACTCTAATAGTGGATGAACTACAAAGAATCTTATCAGCATATGAGATGATAATAATAGGGTATAATTCTACCAAGAAATAAGTAGCATTTAAAGCAAAAAAAGAAACCCAATCCAAGCAATAAATAGAAGAATCAAACTCGAGAGAATGAAGTGGATGATGAGAATATTGAAGCAATGTTCGTGAGAAGACAAAAGAGGCTCAGAGTAAGTATAAAGGTAAACTTCCATTCAAATATTTTGAGTGTGGACAAGTAGGCCATTTTTCTGCTAAATGCCCAAACAAGAATAAAGAAACTCAGTCTGATCATGATGAAGAAAGTCACAAACACAACAAGAAAAAGATGAACTTCAAGAATAAATATGGAAAGAAGAAATTATTTAAGAACAAAAGGAATTTATACTCAAAATAAGATTCAAGTGAATCTAATTCAAACAAACCAGAAACTCTGAAAATGAGGATGATGAAACTCAATCTGAATACTTTTTTATGGCCATGGATGTCTCTGAAGAATGCAACTCAAAAGGAAAGAATGCAGTTAATTATGAAGATTCTGATGAAGAAGAAGCAAATGTAAATTTGGAAGCAAAAATTGTTTGTGCTCTTGAAGAATTGAAACTGTGCAGAAGAAAGAATCAAAATCTGAGATGCACATGAAGAACAAATTTTTGTCTTTAAGAAAAGAAAAATTTTAAAGGAAGAGGAAGAAACTAATGAGCTCAAAGAACTTGAAACTTAGCTGGAAAATATTTCCAAATCTTACAAATCAAAGGAGGATGAATGTATTAATATGAACTCGGAATTATAGTGGATGAAGATTGAGTGAAACAAATGAAAAACAAGCTAACAATGTATGGAAAACTAGAAAAGATCTCAAAGGTTCTAAATGGTATTTTAATCAGTCAATGGGATACAAATGAAAAATCAGGGATAGGTTTCAAGGAAGAAAGAAAATAAATGGATCCTACAAAGAAGGAAGGAAACAAGACTACATCAATACCAAGCACCTTTCTTATTGTAAATAAAGAAGTCATCAAAGCCACCAAGAGGAAGAATACTGCTCCCAAAATCACCTATGCTATGAGGTACACACATTCTTTCTACGGTTATTGCTTTTCATGTAACCAATTTGGACATAAAGTTTCTAAATGTAGAAAATATGCTAGAGGCTATGGAAGAAACTATAGCTCATCATACACTAGAATGAACTATAATGCTGTTCATTAAAAATATCACAAGAAAGTTCATGTAGCTTCAACAAGTAAACAAGAACCTCCTAAACAAAGAGATGGGTGTATGTTACAAAGGAAGAAGCCAACAAAAGAAAAGAGTCTTGCTCAATAGTACAAACTATCTTTCATGTACAAGATGAAGATAAAATATGGTATTTAAATACCAATTGTTCTAGTCATATGGAAGGTGACAAAAGAAAAATCATCTCTCTATCAAAAATGCATCAGGAGTTGTTAGATTTGGTGATAATAATTCAGAAAACATAGTTTTAAAAGGAACTTTGAGTCTAGACAATGGAAAAACTATTACTGAGAATGTTCTATATGTTTAAGGACTAAAGCACAATCTATTAAGTATGATTCAAATGTGTAAGAAAGGATATAATATGATAGTCCATGATAAATTATGTGACATTATCAATGGAAAAACAATAAAGAAAGTTGAAAAATCCAAATAGACAAAGAACAATATGTATGTTCTCAATGAAATAAATAAAGAAAAGTTCATGAGTAAATTTCATTATAGCTAGTTGTGGCATAAGATATTGGGACATATGAGTTTTGAAAATCTTGTGAAATTAAGTGCTAAGGGTGGTGTGAGACATATGCCAAATATTATAAAACCAACAGATACACTTTGCAAAGCATGCTTGCATGGTAAAAAACAAGAAGACCATTCAAATCCAAGGAGTACTCAACAACAAGACCTCTAGAACTGATCCATATAGATATTTTTGGGCCTACAAGAACTGAAATTTTACAAGGAGATGTGTATTTCATGTTGCTAATAGATGACTACACCAAAATGACATGGGTAGCTTACTTGAAACACAAATCAGAAGCTCTAGAAATATTTAAGTCCTTCAAGGCACTTATGGAGAATGAAAAGAACACCAAAATCAAATGTTTGAGATCAGACAGAGGTGGAGAATTTTTTTCCAATGAGTTCGATGAGTTTTGTGAGGAACATGGAATTAGAATACAATTTTTAGCCACCAGAACACCTCAACAAAATGGAGTAGTTGAAAGAAAGAACATGACTGTATAAGAAATGGAAAGAACTATGTTGAATGAATCTAAACATATTGGTATATATCTTTGGAGTGAAGTAGTCTACACAACGGTGTACATTCTAAACAGATCCCAATTGAGAATAAACAAAGTGACAAGACACCCTATGAACTTTGGAAAAACAGGCCAGCCAATGTAAAACACATAAGAGTCTTTGGAAGTAAATGCTACATCAAAAGAGATGAAGATAACTTTGGTAAATTTGACTCTAGGTGTGATGAAGGCATATTTCTTGGTTACTCAACTATGAGTGTGACCTACATATGCTACAATAAGAGGTTGCAAAAGGTGATTGAAAGCACAAATGTAAAATTTGATGAGTCTTATCCTACCAAATCCAACACTAAGCCCAATGAAAGTCTTGAAGATCAACAAGATGATAAAAAAATGGAAATTATGCATGAAGAAGTAGAAGAAATGAAAGAAATAAAAGATACCATGATACCCTCAAGACAATTCAAGAGAGATCATCCAACAACTCAAATCATTGGAAACAAAGAAGGTGACATTATCACAAGAAGAATACCGAGAGAGCAGCATAACCATGAAGACATATCACTCCTATCCATGATTGAACCCAAGAATGTTGCAGAAGCTAACAAGGATCAACATTGGGTGGATGTCATGAATGAAGAACTTGATCAAATTGAAAAGAATGAAACTTGGGAGCTTGTACCAAGACCTAAGGACAAAAACGTGATAGGAACAAAATGGGTATTCAGAAATAAATTGAATGAAAAAGAGAAGTGACAAGAAACAAAGCAATAATTGTGTACAATGTCTATGAACAAATGGAAGGAGTCAACTTTGATTAAATGTTTGCACCAATGGCAAGGATGGAAGAAATCAGAATGTTTCGGCATATGTGGCTTGCAAGAAAATCATATTTTTCACATGGATGTCAAATCAGCCTGTCTAAATGGTAATCTGAATGAAGAGGTGTTTATTGAGAAACCTGATGTATTTTATCTAACAAAATACAAAGATCATGTGTGCAAGTTGAAAAAGGATCTGTATGGACTTAAAAAAGCTCTTAGAGATTGGTAAAATAAATTGGATTCATACCTCATTGAGCATGGTTTCAAAAAAGGTGTTCTTGAGATTAATCTTTACATCAAGTAAGAAGGTGATCATCTGCTCATTATAATTTTGTATGTGGATGATATCATATTTAGAGGAGATCATGATAAAATGACTTATGAATTTGCAGTAGATATGATGAAAGAAGACTTTGAAATTTTTATTCTCGGGGATATCACATTCTTCCCGGGCTTACAAATCAATCAATCAGACCAAGGTATCTTCATATCCCAAACCAAATATATCAAAAAAATTCTGAAAAGGTTTAGGATGGAAGAATTTAGACCTATAAGAACACCAATGGAAGTAGGATGCAAGCTGAGCAAAGAGGATAATTCACCAAAAGTAGACAAAACTTTATACAGATCCATGATAGGTAGTCTACTCTACTCCATTGCATCAAGACCTGATATTATGCAGGTTGTGGGCCTTGTTGGAAGATTTCAAGAATATCCAAGGGAAACACACTTCAAGGAAGTCAAAATAATTATGAGATATCTCATGGGAACACTTGAATATGGACTCTAGTACCCTAAAAGAAATTACTTTAACATAAAAGAATATACATATGTTGATTGGGTTGGAAGTGCTAATGATAGGAAGAGTATAAGTGATGTAGAATTATTTGTTGGAAATTTCCTAGTATCCTGGTTGAGAAAGAATCAATCTTCAGTGGCACTCTCAACATGTGAAGTGATGTAAATAACTATTGAAATGTGTTGCATTCAAGTTCTTTGGATGAATCAGATAATGGAGGATTACAAGGTAACATCTGATAGCCCAATTCCTTTACTCGTGACATCAACAAAGGCTATAAGTGTCTCCAAGAACCCCATGTTCCATTCTAAGACCAAGCACATTCTAATTAGATATCATTTCTTGAGGGAACAAGTGAATGAAAAAAATCAGTCTTGAGTATGTGAGCACAAAATAAGAAATTGTAGATATCATGACAAAACCACTACCAAAAGCAACATTTGAGCATCTGAGGAATGAATTGGGGTCATTCCGATCCCACCAAAACTAGAAAGTGTGGAGACAAGGTAAGGGAGAATTATCATGCAATATCAGCTCCTAATCAGTGCAATATAGTCTTCATGTGAGGGGGAGCTAGTCTGCTAGCTCATTTCATAAAAAGTATGCATCACTGGGGAAGCATTTCGCAATTCATACTAGGTTGCATGAATCAAATTTATGGATATAGATGTTACAAAAATGGCCCTTTGTCAAAGATGTCAAAGGGGAGAGAGTAAAAATAGAAACAAAAAAGGGGAGAGATTAAATATTTTTTCCATCAAGGGTTTAGTGTTTCTGTGAAAGTTGTCATCAATGAAAAAGGGGAGTTTGTTGGACCTTTTTCATTATCATGAGTGTTTTCATTGATGTCAAGCTACATTGATGGCAAAAAGTGTGGTGAAAATTGTTGTGTAGGTGTCTCAAGGTAAACCATGTATGGAAAAGTTGAAATATTTTGTAAGAGAACTGTGAAGATTGATTGGTAATGTCAGCTCTTAGTTGAATCAAGATGATTCTAAGGGGCCTATTCATGTTTTTGTGAAAGCCACAGACATAAGAAGGAAGCCACCAAATTCTAAAGGAGTCCGACGAGTTTAGTGGAAATTGTGGGCAAAATAATGAAGTAGTGGATTAAAGGAAAAGCCATGAAAGACTAGAGATCTCCGAGAGAATTAAAAATTCCGTGAGAGATGAAGGAAAGTTTCGGATGGCTTGAAAAAGTCGCAGTCAAGGAAAAAGGCCATGGAAGACTAGAAAATCCACATAATACTCGAAAAGGCTGCAGGTGATGAAGAAAATATGTGGAACACAACATATAGCCATGAGACAAAGGAGAAAGTCACGAAGCTAATAAAAGCCACGAAATAGACCAATGTGGATTGGATAAGGCTCAAGAAAAATCAAATTGCTTTGTATATGGCCAAGTGATATTTTGTTTTATGAAATTGATAATGATCCAAGTATCAAATGTAGAAGTAATGCATGACATCTCTCGAGTATATTTTGTGAACCAAAATGAAATATCTCGAGCTCTAGTTGTCATAATTTAATGCTCTTTGACTTTGTGGAAAATTGGTTACATCCTCTAGATCATGAGATAAAAAATCCTAATTTCAAGGTACTATTAAATATTAGAGAGGAAATGTGGATTTATTCTTTATCCTTGAATGAGAAATATATTTTAGAAATTGTCTCATAAATAGATCTTGTATTAACGGATTCAATATTTAATGCACTGAGAAAACAACAAAGTCAAGAAAAAAATTAGAGAGAGTAAATCTGAAATTTGTTGCATGCATTTAATAGACTAGATTTGCAGGTGAACAAGTTAAAGTGTGCATGACATGCCAATGAAGTGATGGAGATTATTGTTTTTCTATAAAAAAAAACTTCATGAAAATTGGGTTATTGCTCAAGTGATAAAAGTAGACGCATTTCAGTTGAAGGAGGAATAGAGAGGAAGAAAGAGACAAAAATAGAGCCACCATATGAAGTGTTGAAGATCATACCAAACGTGAAGAGAATCAGTTTGGTTGATCCACCGAGTTAGAGAGTTTGACTCAGAAGTGCAAAGAGAGTGATAGAGCAGAGAAATAAAAACCCAAGTTGAGGTTGAGGGATAAAAGACAAAGAGATAGAGAATGTTGAATGTGAGAGCCTAAAAGAGAAAGCACATAAAGATAAATAAAAGTGATCATAATCTATTGTGTAAGAAATATCGATTCTAAGTGATCAATGTATTTGTAATATCATATTTCTAAGTGGGTGCTTAGATTATAGGGGTGGGTGCTCCTTGCAAGTTAGAGCTTGCTAAAATCTACTAAGTGGGTGCTTAGTTATCTTCAAGTAGGTGCTTGGAGAATCTAAAGTCGAGTACTTCACAAGTTGAGTGGATGGTCAACCGAAACCAAGATCCTCTATGCTTTGGAATTGGTGTTCCTAATAAAGCCTTGGTTTTAAAGTGGGCTTTTATCCCGAAAGGGCTTCCCAGTATAAATTTTGTGTTATGTGTTATTATGTCTGGCATGTGTTTGCTTAAATTCTCATGGTATATTGTTGCACTTTACTAAGGAATTATGAATCGGTATTGTCGTAAAATATTTAATCTACACTTATTCACCCCCTCTTAGTGCTTGTGATCTCTAACAATTGGTATCAGAGTGAGTCCTTCTGGTAGAAGTTTAACATCTTCAAGGAGATCCTCTCTTCACAAGGATGGCAACAAATCAGGAACAAGGTGGATTATCACCTTGGACATTTTTGAGAATAAGGATGAAAACATACCTCGTGTCACTTGATTTTGATATATGGGAATGTGTTGAGAAAGTATACAATCCTTCTTCCACGTTAATCAATTCTACATCGAGACAAGGAAGAATATGAGTGCAAAACAAGAGCCATGAATGCCATCCTATGTAGCATGACTAAAACAGAGTTTTTAAAGGTTATGCATTGTACAACAGCAAAATAATTTTGGACAAAACTTTAAGGCATCTATGAAGAATATGATAAGGTCAAGTTAGCAAAATTACAGACCAACAGAGCTTATTTTGAGAATCTAAAGATGAAATATGATGAGAGTATTGCAGCCTACATGTAGAGAGTAGATGAAGTGATCAATATGATCGGAGGACTAGGTGACAAGCTCGAAGAATCTATTATAGTCCAAAAAATACTAAGATCTTTTACCGCTAAGTTTGAGGCAAAGGTTTCAAATTGTGGAATAAGAAAATATATGAATACTCTAATAATGGATGAACTACAGAGCATCTTATTATCATATGAGATGAGAAAAATAAGTATAATTCTACAAAGAAATAAGTAGCATTTAAAGCCATGGAGGACTAGTGGAAGAATGAGGGAGACAAGAGGAATATTATGGTTTATACCTTACGTAGAATAATAACACACTTTGGTGGGTGACGTATAGAGATAATATTTTCGGTTGGCGCGAGGTAAGGGTAACCTTTTTGAAAAGGTTAACTTGTAATAATATACCCTCACTTATACATAAGTATGATGGGAAGACTCTTGCTTTGGTACATGTCCATAACTATTGTAACACCCTAATTATTCTTCAACAAACTAAGCAATTTGTTTTATAAGACATTAATTAAATTTATTCCTTCATTGATTATCAACACACAAAATATTAATCCAAAATACTAATTAAATTTATAAGATCCCTTAATTATTTTTATGCTACAATGTTTAACATCATTACTTAGATCAACACTAAGTAATCCAACATTAATTAATATTCTAGAATTCATATTGATAACCTATGATAACCATGTGCAACTTCAAGGGTTTCCGGATCCTTTTTATTCACCTTCATCACTCTATATGGGACAATATACTTTTTATACCTTTGGTCAAACCTTTTAAAGGTACAAACAATATTGTGCATCTTCTTAGTGTCAGCCAGTGAAGCATGTAATTATTTCACTTCAGCTCAAAACACAATTAAAAGAAGAAATGCTAAAGAGACAATGCAATCAGTCATTTGCACTATTATGCACATAGTTATTTGGCATTGCATTAGCAAACCAGTTCCAAGATAGTACAAAATCCTACGAAACTTGTCTCCCCTTCACCACACAATCATCTCAACATAGTTATCATGATTCATTTCCGTTATTTACTTATTAAGTTTACAATTAATCATCTTAAGTAATCATGTATATTATTCAATAAGTTCAAATACATAAGTTGCAGATATTCAGTAACTTGATATCTGGTTCATGTGGTTCATGCCTGCACCACTTTGGGATCCCTACATAAAAAGGTACATTCTTGAAATGACCTAAATCATTACACATCCATTCCTCTCCTGTAGTCATCCCTAATCGATACAGGTATGACTCACATAACAAGAAGGTCATGTCATGATTCCTTTTTTTGATTCCTACTCATTATTTAAACACCATTAATAGATACTAGGTGTTTTTAGGTTAATTAAGATAGATATATACTTTTACACTATATCCTTAGTTCATAATGTACCTTTGTACTTTGTTCCATATCCTCGAAACTACTTTCACGTTGTGATACAAAAAAATCGGTATGATCTTACAAAGATACAACTTATTCTTAAAAGTGTAAGATGTTTCCATTAAACAACAACAATATGTTATCTTATTGTTTCATGCTTATAAAATGGATTATAACATTCTATTAAGCTAAGATTGACAGGTATATCTTGTACTCGTAACCCTATTTTTTATTACACTTTAATATTTCTCAATTATCTTGTTGTTTCATTATGTATTCATTACATTGTAACAACATTTAAAAAACAATTATATTATCACCATCAGTATTAATTCATAAAGAACACTTTGTTGTTATCAACAATACCAAATGCCTCGGGACATAATCATGATGATATGAACAAGCATCTTTATTTTTGCAATCACAATAGATAAAAATAATACATGTTCACAAGTGATTATCAAAGATAATCATATAATATAACATGCATAGTGCCTTGAACAATTTACAAGTATTTCCTTCTTTTCACTAAAATCAAGTATAACTTCATTTATTACATTCATATGAAATAGTACAATAATAATCACAATATGTCATAAATCAGTCTTTTATCCATTTTGTAATACTTTACAAACCTGCAAGTTGAAAAATGATAATATAGACATGGTCAACTCAGAAGAACTAGCATGGGTCAATAACACAAACCATGTTGCATTATTAAGAAATACAAAATATAAAAAGGTTATTCATCCTCTAATTTTAATCAACAATTAACGATGAACAAAATTTCATGCAATGAGTTGGATCCCAATGATTATAACCATATACTTTTCTATTTAACATTCCAATATAAGGATTAGCCTTCACCTTATTTATTAAATAGATTTCAACCATAATCAAACAAAAGTTATGTTGTTCTATATTTTAAAATCAAACATTATTACCAAATTTCATTCCATATAGATCTAAAACTACATCATCAAGAAAGGGTGATCTTATTCACATCCCTTTTGAACCTATATCCCACAATAATCCTTCTACCTATTAAATTATGGCTTAGTTTAAGCAAGTTCATTTTTGATGAAACTTATTAGCTTGGGCACAAAATCAACTCAAAATATCCCTTACAGGATTTCAACATATTGAAGCACTAACTCAACTATCACAACCAATGCAGTCTAAGTTAAATCGTTAAGGTATAAATATCTCCAATAAAATAGTCACCCATACCCATTCCTATTTCATATTTTTATGGCATGGGTTCATAAATTTAATTCACAGGACTGAGAATAAACTAGTATACCATTAATCTATTTAAAGAAAATTCAATCACAAATCATATTCGAATACCCAACTAGAGGAACAACCCAGATTTGGGTTCTAGATATTCACAATACCAACACCGTAAAACTTCAAACATGTAATAAAATCCACCAAATTTCTTTCTTATTATTCAAAATGAAATAACAAATTTAAGAAAGTATATGAATCTAAGCATGAGTTCCTTAGAAAAGGTACCCTAAATCTTTTGAATATTTTATCTTTATTTAACAACAATTTTTAGATATGCTCGATAACCAAATCACACTTCTTACCTCGTAAGAGCTATATACCTTGTTTAATTTTATGGAGAGATCAATAATATCTTTATTGTTTCAATGAAAGGACTAAAGAATACTCAGAATATTCACTAATTTCGAGAGGGTAGATAAGGTTTCCCAAAGCATATCCCAACTTGTGCTTAGTAAGGTTCATCAATTAAATACTATAAAGAATAATTTTGTATATAATTTTAAGAAAACACCCATGGGCAACCCGATCTATTAAATGTTTATTTCATAAATTGAAAAGGGTCATCGACCTAGAGTTTTATTAACAACCATTCAAAGACCTTTCAAAATGTAGATAACCCCAAGAAGTTCATAGTTCAAATGTTTATAAGAAATGAATGGCCACAATATATGACCTTGTTCATATAAGTACCCACACCGAATTTAAAATACGATAATAACATGCACCTAAGTAATAAGGAAAAATTGAATATGGATAGAGAAAACAACTTGCGCTGCACAAACCTCCAACTAGGGAAAAGAAAAAAATTCTTAACAACTCTTAGATTTAATTATGCCTTCAAACCATAAGAAAATCAAGAAATAAAACCATATAAACTAAAAACTAGTTGATATTTAATATCTCATAATAAAACAAGTTGAGTAAAGGATCCATGCCTATGAAGACACGATGGGTGCACAATTTTCCCAGTTATTTCCTTACAAAAATCACCCAAAACATCTTAATATTTCACAAGTTTAATACACCCTCACACCCAAGATAAAAACATCTAATTAAAGTAGAGAAACCTCATTCACGGTTCCGCCAAAAATTGGCTCAACAAATCCATAACAATAAAAATAAAACCAAGTTTTAGCATGCAATGGTAGCTTCTTCAAGAAGCTTCGCCATTTTCAAGGAGTTAAATGCACATTTAATGCATTCAATACCATAGTACCATGACATGGACTAATTTAAATTTTTATGATTCTTCCCTCCAAATTTGGCAGTTGAGTTTATGTCCGAAAATAAACATTATTGCATGGAATTCCCACTTGCCAATAATACCTCCTTGAAAGGGGTTAAATTTGATGGCCATTTAATTTTTTTAATTTTTGACGTAAAATACTTGTAAATATCTAATATAACCATCACACATGAATTACATATTTAAAACATGATCGTCAATTTCTATATAGATGTGTATAGAAATTATAAAAATATATGTAAATATATATTAAAAATATAGAATAATTAATAAAAATAACATTTTTGTGGTTTTGAAGGGCAATGTTGAAAAATTATTGCATTTTGTGTTTTTGAAGGGCAGTGTTGAAAAATTCATGTCACCCAAAAATTGTTTGATAGGCATAGGTGGCCATCAAATTTAACCCCGCCTCCTAGGTGGATCACGATCGGTCGAAGACCTAAGTTTATAAAACAATTGAACTTGTATATTTTCATATGCATGATGATGACTAATATCAAAATCATCAATAACCTTTGCAAGGTTGAATTGAGATCCTATAAAACCAATTTCCAAATTTGCATGATTTGGTCTATGATGACGATCTTAATATTAATAAAGAAATATTACCATATTCGAAGATATGGCCGATGAGTATACTTACAAATATTCATTAAAATTAACAATATTCATTACCTTGGTCTCGAATCATTGTCTTATCCTTTAAAAATTTCTATCTTAAGGTCCAAGATCTTAGTATTAAGACAAAATAACAATAATAATAATAATAATGAATGGTGGGTTCAAAGACCATTAGAATAACAAGTCTATCATGCCTCTTCGTTTATGGTTGATAACCATGATTAAAAAAACAAGAGATATTCCTTGCACCAATTAACACAAACCTTATTAAGTTTGCTGTGGTCTATGGCCAACATTGGTTGTTGTAACATTAGTACTATATCATAAACAAGTATCAAGGAGATGATTATAGTTGTTTAATAACTATTTTTATTTACAACCACTTAATAAAACAATTACACAAGTACTTTTACCTTTATGATCTTTATATCCTTAGTGAGAAGGGCCCCTTTTAAGATTTTTGGTCTATAACCAACATTTCACAAGAAGGTTAGTACAGTAATCACCATAATCATTAACGAACCTTAATTTCAGATATAAGATAAGCAAATTGCATAAACATGATTAGCAATCGAATATCAATCCGATGTTACAAAACCATTACACTCAAAAAAATAAAGTAACCTCATATAATAGGAAAAACAAGAATAAGTTATAAATGTTAAGTACTTTACGAACGTTTGACGACAAGCGTTGTTACGGTTGGTTGGGTATGTAACTATGCATAAGTGTGAATATCCTTTTCGGGATATATACACACGTATAGTTGCATGCTCAAGTATCCAACAATGTTTATCCCCCCCTTCGTAAACCACTCTTCCTTTTATGACTTATCCTTTTACCAAACAAGATGAAATTGTAAGATGTGATAACTATGAGAGACAATGGACATACATACATGAAGCTATACCACCATATATTTGGGTACATAAGTTTTCTTCTACTCTATGTGGATGTGTGTGCACATGGTATGTACATGTTGAGTTAAAAAAGATATTTCGAGCTGGTGAAAGATGTCGAAGGTATTTTCACACCTTTGATTATTTTTCAACTAAGCCACTAGTACATGAGGCCTTTTAGATTATGAAGCACATTACGTCGAATGATAATGCAAAGGTGGAAGAGCTCATGGTATAATTTTTAGGATAATCTGGGAGTGAGGCGGGTGAGGATGCAGTAGAGACAAAAGTGATATAAGTAGGTCGTGTATGGAGAGAGAAGGAAAAGGGAAAATGGTATACCTCATTTATGATGAAGAAGTGGAGTACTGGATATTATCCATACATAGGGTGTGCGCAAGGTGATGGAGTCTCGCAGAATGAAAAATTACGCGCATACCATGCTCTTATAAAAGCGATAAGGTTAATATTGACACTGAGGATGCACCTAAACAGGCTATCATTGACAACTATTGGTGAGAACAAGAGGTAGAAAATATCATCGAGTTGTTGCACAACTTTCAAGACTTATTTCCAAGAGGTTACCATGAGTTGAAAGGTGTACATCCCTCATTGGTAGAGATGAAGATTAAGCTAAAAGAAGACACGTGCCCGTTTGTAAGAGGCCTTATAGGATGAACCCGAACCTACACATGAAGGTCAAGGAAGAAATTGATAAAATGATTAATTTTGGAATCATTGAACCAATTGAGGAATCTGAGAGGGTCAACCCCATGGTGATCAACATCAATAAGCACGATTGGATCAATATATGTGATGGCTATAGGGAACTTGATGATTCATGTGTCATAGATCCTTTCCCTACGCCATTTATAGAGGAAATCCTAGAGGGTGTTGCATGGTGAAAAATCTATTCTTTTACTTGATATATTTTTAGGGTATCACCATGTGTGTATCGCACATTACCTTCACTACTGAGTGGGGAAGTTTTTCATATACTTTGATTCCCTTTGGATTGAAGAATGCACCAACCGTGTTCTCAATTATCATTGTTCATGAATTCCATGTCTTCATTCATAAGTTATTACAGGTTTATCTAGATGATTGGACCATCTACTGAGTCTTATGAAAGGTCATTGAAATAATTTGAGGTTGATGTTTGAGAGATGTAGGCAACTTAACATATTCTGAACATTAAGAAGTGTATATTTTCTATAACCTTTGGTAATATTCTTGGGCACATCAACTGTAAAGATGAATTGTTGGTAGATACAAATAAGATTGGCGTCATATTGGGATTGGAAGAACCTACCAATAAGAGTGAAGTGCATGGTTTCTTGGGGAATAATGGTTACTACAGAAAGTTTATCAAAGGATATACAAATATTTTTGTGCCCTTAGAGGAATTTCTAAAGGCCAAAGGAAATTTTTATTGGGGTAATGCACAACAGTATGCATTTTAGACCTTGAAGGAGAAGCTTACCACTGTACCGATCTTGCAATTCCCTTCATGGAACAAACCTTCTCATGTACATGTAGATTCCTCTGACATGGATATTGGCACATTCTTAGCACAACTATGAGAGGGTAATGTGGATCATCCCATATGTTTTGCAAGTAGGAAGTTGAAACTAGTAGAGAAGAACTACACAACCATAGAGCATGAGGCATTATCTATGATCAATGCACTCCACAAGTTTTGATAGTACCTATTGGCCACATCATTTATCTTTTATACAGATCATATGGATTTGAATTATTTGGTCAACAAACCTATTTTGCAAGGGCTCATCTTCTAGTGGATACGTCTCTTTCGGAGTATTTTATTTTACAGTCATAGTAAAGCTAGGAAAGAGTAATATGGGGCCTAATCACTTGTTAAGGATCAATTATAGAGAGGATACGTAGAGCATTAAATACACTATGCTAGATGTATAGTTGTTCATGTTAAATCACGCGCTAGCTGATTTGGAGGACATAGCATTATTTTTGCTCACCGGGCTTGCACTAAAGGGCATGAAGATTTTGGAAAAGAAGCAACTTGCTATTCGATTTGTACCTTATCATCTTATTGGTGGAGACCTGGATAAAATGGGTAGAGATAAGGTCTTGCACGATTTTTTTGAGCATAAACATGAAGCCATTATGGAGGAAGCACATGGAGGCATTGTAGGAGGACACTATGTAGGGGAAGCTACCGTGTGTAAGATCCTTTTAACATGTCTATGGTGGGAGAAATTTTGTAAGGATACCAAGGCTTTTTGTCAAATCATGTGATCACTTTCGGATAATTAGAAACCTTGAAATAAAGATGAAATTTTTTTAAGGCCTATAACGAGCATGAAACCTTTTGAAAAAAGTGGCTATTGATTTTATAGGACCTATTGCACCACTGCGCACACTACATCATCACATGTGCTGATTACTTAGAAAAGTTGGCACATCTTTTGTACCTAAAAAAATATTACATGGCAATGACATCAGAAAGACTCCTTTTTTAAAACATTATCAACAAATATGGGTTCCCATTGAGCATAACAAGTGATAAGGAACTCATTTCTTAAATGATACTTTTATAATTTTATTGGAAAAGTTTGTGGTGGCACATTATATGTCTTAAAATAAACACGTGATCTTAAGCACACGAGACCTCCCAAGGTCATGTCAAGACATCCGTAGTGAAATGGATAGATGGCTATAGAATGGGCTCAATAAGGTGGGTAGGAAAAATACATGAAAATGGGTGAAAAAGGATAACAAGTGATCAAGGAAATATAATGTCCTCAATGGGAACTGTGGAAATTTAATTGTCTAAGGCAATAAATTATTGCCTCACTTGGGTGCGTGTAATGGAACGGTCAAGGAGAATGGACACATGAAGTTTATATCGATATCAGTGTCACCAAACACTCTCTGAACCAGCTATGGAATGCGAGGGAACTAGCTTGCATTTTCCTCATAGAAGTCTTCAGACAAGGTCATGGAGGTGTAGGAGGAAACATGTGAATAGGATAAATGGGTGAATTATGAGAACTAGTTGCAACCAAGTTGAATTTTCTAGAACTCGTAAGAAATTTTTTCTTCGATGTTCAAGGTTTTCAATTGTGTGATGATAATGGGTAGAATCAAGGTGGTCGGAAAACAAGATATCTAAGGCCTTGGTCAACGTCTACTAATTATGGTGCTAGGTTTGGTTGTGGTACCATTGGATCACAAATGTAATATCATGGTTGTTGAGGGCCTTGAATGGTCATGTGGGATGTGAAAACTACTACAGAAAAGCAAAAATAATCTCGCAAAGAAAACCACAAGAGGGCAAGGTTCATCCTAAGCTAACTAGGGATACGTGGGGAGATGTGTTAATTCCTTTCTAATTAACTCTATGTTCCTAATTTAACAAATGGAAAATATATATTTAAATCAAATCAATTCAATTAATTTCCTATAATTTAGTCAAATCTACATGTTGCAAGTAGCTAATTAGCAAATGAAAGCTAAATAGTTGAAAAAAGTAAACAAATAATCTATTTGTTTTTGTTATTTTTCAATGATTTTGAATAAAATGAAATGAAAAAATAAAGAAATAATTAATCTAATGTTTTTGTATTTTTGGATGCTTATTGGAAAATAGAAGAAATACACACAAATAAATTAAACTTCTTCTAATTAATTAAAATTGCTTCGCACTAATACTAACATAACTAAACAAGAAAACAATTGGATGTGACTATTTACATGTCAGTGGATCTAATCTATTCGATTAAACAGAAATTTTCCAATTTGTACTTTTGGATATACAACTTCCTTTGTTATTACCTCAGAGTCACGGGAAGAATAAAAAGCTTCTCAGAAGTTGTTCTTCCCCTGAAACTTCCTCGGTAGAAACAACAGGATCTATGGAAGCTTACAAAAATGAAAGGAAATTACAACTAACACTAAACAAAATAAGAAGCTTCTTCTAGAAAAAATTCCCCTGTAAACCCACAGAGATAAGTAGGGAAGCAAGTTTCAATAGAAGATTTTTGTAAATAAAGGAAAGCTACAATAATTATATTTATTTAAATTAATATACTCTAACAGATTATGGAATAAGATCTACTCTAGAAAAAGAAATCTTTAAGAATCCAAATGCATCCCCAACCTAGAAATGTAGAACTGTGATAGTTCCAGTGCTATTTTTCTCCATTGTCCCCTCGCCTTCTTTTCCAATTTTGTGTTCAAATGATTCTAGGGAACCATGTTGGCTTACGTGGAAGAAATGTTGAAGAAATGATGAAGATGGAATGGATTGCAAGAAATCTAGTAGTGAAATAAGAAAGAGAATAAAAAGGAAAGAGAATTGAGCTTTCTTGTGTATTTCTTGGTAGGATTACGTCCAACATAACAATGCAATTCAAAAAAATAATCTCAACCAATGCTCTAGATAGAAGCTTGGCTCTTATAGGAAAAAGGCACATAAATGGTCTAAGCCATTTAATAGCCAAGAAAATTCCACCTTTCTCAAAGAAGGGGCAGTTAACTCAAAATTAACAAAAGGAATGGAAGGAGAAGTTGGTATGCATCAAATGAGCTCAAGAATATCCAAATTGGTTAAGAAATGTGAACTAAAAATAAGTTTGAAGAATTCGACACTCGTTCGAACACACTTTGAAAAAGACTCGGGAAAATGTGCATGGAACCTCTAGTATGCACAAACCGGTGGTTACACAACCGCCGGTGAGGTTCCCTAACTTAAAGCACAAAGGACAAGGAAAAGCTACAAAAATGATAAAGGAAAGTAGGGAAAGCTAGGAAAAGTACAAAAATGAAATCTAAGCTATAAATATATACTACAAATGAGAAATTGGACTCGAACACCATTAGAAAGATATTTACTCATCATTGGGGATTTTGAACCGTTTCGACAATGTAACATGCACAAAATTAGGTGCATACATATTGGCCCCTCGGAGAAGAATTTTAGCCATGAAGAGACATAAAACGTAAAGTCCGAGTATGGCACTCTCAAATGGGAGGGTTAGAAATTATATTGAATTCTTGAGTGTGTTGAAACCATGCCAATCCATCCTTCCTACCACCTGCAAAAGAAAGACGAGAATCAAGTGCAGATATAAAACATGATTAGCAAAATAATTTGAAATAAAATGACAAGATTACGTACCATATCCACAAGGGTGAGAAATATACGTACTCTAGTGCATAAAATCCCTACACATGCAATGTTAGAAAATCCAAATATATGTTATATATGTCATTTTCACTATTTTTAGAAATAATTTATGTTTTGCAAGTTTGTTGAATTTAGAGCTCCTGGTTTCTTGTGATTGTTTTATTCGTGAGTATGGTTAAATTGGAAAGGATTTAGAAACAATGGTTTCAGATGCAATGAGAGTAGAGGGGATCGGGAGAACGGGTTAGACACGATATTTTTGGTCTTTTTGCATTAGTATTTGGCTTTTTATTTCTAAATGCACTCAAGAAGGACTTCTAGGAAGTTTAGAATCATGTGATCATAAGGGGCCTCAAAGAGGCGAGATAGTCAAAGTACATTTATTTCTTAATCTCATTTTTGTGATTTTTTTCTTTATATATTTTTTGGATCATGATTGAGTTTTTTTACCACACTTGTCCTATGGTGCGACAACATTATATATGAGAAACATGACATTATTTATATACATATAAACATTTTTTTGGTTTGAAATTCATTGTAAGAGTTGACTTCATTGTAGTTTACTTCATCTATGTACTCTTAGATGGTTTGGAATTTCCAATAATTTTTATATGTTTTATGGATGCATGATATCAATGATGTAGATGCAAACATGATAAACAAAATGATCATTTTTGTATATATATATACACACACACACACATATATATTGATTATGTATATGAGCACAAATTGTAACGTAGATACTTTGGTTTTCAAGCAATATTTAGAACTTATGTTTATTGGCAAAATGTGATGAATGTGATATAATAGAAAGATGAAATTGTTCCATTCCTAACTCCATGCAACTAGTAAGATGTGAGGGCTCATCACCAAGAGCTAGGAAGGATGCAAGTTGTATGATTTTGATGAATGAGGATGGTGACAAGAAGACAATATTTTGACAAAGATCCAATTAGGAACCTATAACTCAATCCTAAAAATGTCAACTAACCAATTCAAAATGTAATTTGCTTACAAGTTTATCTAGACTTAGATCCGAAGATGGCCTTTTGATTGACAAAATCTGGTTTTAGGGATTAACTCTCTTGTAACATACACATCTAACTCATTTTCTTGGGATTTTTAATATTTCAAAGAACTTTTTATTCATTGAATTATTTATAACTTATTGATTTATTTACTTGGGACCCCTATGTCTTTCCCCATGCTACTAGTAAGAATCATGGGATCATCACCAAGGAAAAGACATAGGCAAGTAAGGGCACTTCCCTCCTTTCCCAACCTCACACTACTAGTAAGAAGTGTGGGATCATCACCAAAGGTTGGTAGGGAAAATAAGTGTAGTTTTATTTTGAAATGAAAGTATTTTTTGTTTATTATTGATTTATCTTTTTTTGTTTATTGGTTTTAGAATTGTTCTTTTGGGAAGGAATGTTTTCCCCTATCCACAACCCCATACAACTTGTAAGATGTGAGGGCTCACCACCAAAGGTTTAGATAGGTAGACAAGAGCTCCAGGTGAAATGTTTAGATTGCTTCTATTATTAGAGAGGTTTCAGGAAATATGTGACATCAAGAAGGCATGCCGATGCAAAATCACAAAGCACCCCGGATGCGAGATCAGGTTTCTAGGTTGATCACTTTGGCATCCGGTGTGATTGCATAACATTGAATCCTTTCTCCAAGTGTGGGACTTGAAAAATGAGAAAGGATTCTCCGAGAAGAAGGCTAGTTCCTATTCCTCTATTCGGATGCACACGAAATATGCAAAGGGTTTTCTCAAAACCTAATCTAATCTGCCAAGGAGACAAGGTAAGAAGATGCATAAAATAAATCTAAGCTAATAGAGGTGATGCACCAGGAATGAAGAACACCTATTTTTCCAGTGAACACGAGACCATTCAAATGTGATATAAGATCATGATGCAGATAACAAAACTTGTAGTGAAAGACCAGGAGGATGCAAGATGAACACAGAGAGGGTTGAGAATCATCCACAGACATGTATTACTTGCTCCAAAGATTGATACAATACACTGCAGAATGCCAAGAGGCAGAGTCATATTCAGTTTCAAATGAGAGGTTCGAACTCCACAAATTTTCTGATAGGAGAAGAAGGGAGGAGTAAAACAGAAAATGTTCGACCTTGAAAAGAAACTCCTCTTTTCAATATATAGAAAGAATGAGAGAGGAAAGAGAGAAGGGAAAACCAAATCTACCCCAACCACCTCTAGGTTGCATTTAATTCATCTCATCATGGCAGAAGTGGCGGATCTAGCAAAAAGCGGGGCTGCCTAATGAAGTGGCGAACCTGTCTGCTGCATTAAAGTTGGTTGTTGAAGCGTCACTTCTGGCATTACCATGCGTCAGAGCCATTTCTTAACTTTCTCTCTCCAGACTACACCAAAATGGAAGATTGATCCCGAGAATCATGTAGAGAATTTCAACATCTTTCCGTTGATATAAGGAAGCGTGCAAATCCGAGCTCTAGATCAAAAGATATGACGATCTGAAGATTTAGGGCACGGAACAGACCAAGATGGATTTTGAAATATTTTCCGCGCTTCGCCACCTGGATGACACGTGGCAGGCTCTGATTCACTGAGAAACTCTCTCTCCTCCACCTCTTGGTGGGCTATCTTTTGAAATTTCCTTGTGGGCCCTAGCTGGGACACGTGGCACTATCCCATTGGTTCGGATCAGTGCTCGAAAACTCGCCCCTTTGACTTTTTGGACCTTTCTCTTGTGAGGACATGTGGCAGCTTCTCATTGGTTTTCGGCCCTGCCAGCTCTTTCGCGCCCTTCACATTTTTATGTCCCGGATGTTCCAAACCGTTTGGGACATAAACCTCCGATCCGCCCAGAATGGGCTTCCTTGTCCCTCATTCGGCCGATGACACGTGGCGCTGCTTGATTGGCTTTCGGCTCCTTCGGTGATCCGTGTCCCGCGCGTCCCTTTGTCTCGGATGTCCCAATGCTCCTTGTGCTGATTTCAGCCGAACCGGCCGGTTCGCATCCATTTGTCCCAAATGTCCCAAACTGTTTCGGGCTACTTTGACCTTTTCGCCGGTTCGGCGGTTCGCGTACTCGTGGCCCAAATGTCCCATTTGCTTAGCAGGCTGTTTGTGCTTATTTCGGCTAATCCGGCTGGTTCGGGTCTATTTGTTCCAACTGTCCCAGAAACAGTTCGATTTTCCTTTCCTTCGGCCGAACCGCCTTTCCACGTCCCACGCATCCCGACGTCCCAGCGCTTTGGTGACGGTATGCAGAGGCTTTTCGGCTGATCTGCGCCTTTCTGTCCCACACGTCCTTATTGCTTTCAAGGACTAGGACTTAGCTGATTTTCACAATTTTTTCTGGGTCAACCTACTTGCCTGGAACTGTAAAACTCTGATGCATGTTATCGAAATTTACCCCTGGGGGTGAAATTTTGACAACAGTTTTGACGACTCAGCAGGGTCACCTGCCTGCTAGGTAGAAGATCAGTGGCCTTTTAGCGATCCATTGGGCATAGAGTCATAAGCAATGACCTGAAACGAGCCTGATACTGCAACTTCTTCTCCAGCAACACTCTGAACTGTAAAAAACAACCTGAGAGCAGCAAAACCTGTGCCAAAGCACTTAGGGAAATAGAAACCTAACTACCACAGGACAATGTGCATACGCACTTAGAGGAATTAAGAAAAATCTAAACTAATATTTACAAGGGCAAACCCCTTCTTTTTAGTAGCAATGTTTAAGATAGATTAGTTAACTTAGGAATCGGAAGTTCCTTTCCATCCAATGCAGACAATTGGAAGGCATTACTATTTTTGCATCCCGTGACCATGTAGGGACCACTCCAGATGGCATCAAACTTGGAATGCCTTCCTGGTTTTGCCCGATCTGCATCCCATTTCAGAACTAGGTCCCCTTCCTGGAAGGTCCTTGCTCTTGCTCTCTTATCAAACCATCTTTTTACTAAGGCCTGATCCTTTTCAATCGTCTGAACTACTGTTCTCTGATTTCTTCTAATTCCATCAATTCTGCATACCTGACTTCCATTGGTTCGAACTCAGATAACTCAAACTACTTCATGAGCTCCAAGGCTGGCAATTCTAATGATATAGGCAATACTGCCTCCTTCCCATAGACCAACTTGTAGGGAGAATTACCTGTAGACCTCTTTGGTGTTATCCTGTCAGCCCATAACGCTGATTTTAGCCTTGTATGCCATGTTCTTTGATTTTCATCCAGAGTCCTTCTGATGATTTTTAGCAAATTCTTGTTTGTGGACTCTGCCTGTCCATTACCCTGCGGGTAATAATTTGAAGAGGTGCTCAAATAGATTCCATTCTTAATGCCCATTCTGTAATTTTTGAACCTATGAATGCTAATGCATTATTTGATATGATGGTGGCCGGCACACCGAACCTGGTTGCTATTTCTTCATAAAAGTCTAGTATGTTAGACTCACTTGCCTCTTTGAGCACTACTGCTTCGGTCCACTTGGTGAAATAGTTTGTCGCTGTAAGAATCCACTTATGGCCTTGACTTGAATTGGGATTGATGACTCCAATGAAGTCCAATCCCCATTGCATGAATGGATGATCTACTGAAATTGGATGAAGGGCGGTCTTTGCTAACCTTCCTTTCCCTATGAATAATGCACATTTCTCACATTTCTTAACCCATGAGTAGCAATCATTGAATACAGTAGGCCAATAGTAACCAGCTTTCATGATTTTGAGAGCTGTTACTCGTGGGGTGAAATGGCCTCCTGCCTCCCCGTCATGGAACTCGTGCAAGATCCTTTCAACCTGACTTGTCCCAATGCATCTTAATAGAACACCGTTGATGTCTTTTTTAAACAAAATACCATCAACAAGCACATATGGAATTGCTTGTAATCTGAAGTACCTTCTTTTTGCTTTGCTCATTTCTAGAGGGCACATGCCGTCTGTAGGAAATGTATCATATTCTGAGTCCAACAGGGAGTGGACACATCATCATTTTCCTGTTTTTGATCATCTTGTAATAGCAAGACAGCGTCTTCTTCATCTTCTGGGTTGTCTGGTTGTTTGGAAGCGAGCTGCTCACACAAACCTTTGCCTCTTACCAGCTTGGTGATCTTGATCTCAATGTCATACTCCATGACACGGGTGATCCATCCTGCCCTTTTCTCATTCAAATCTTTGTTGAGGAGGAAGTCCTTAACCCCAGCATGTGAGACCAATAACTGGACCTTGTTGTTTGAGACTAAATGCTTGAATTTCTTCAAGCTTCTGATTACTGCAAGCACATGCTTTTCTATAAAAGAGTACCTTACTTCGCAGTCATCAAGGCTCTGGCTGAAGAAGGCAATCGGTTGTTCATCATTATCTTTGTTCTGCTGTGTACGTGAATGGCGTAGAAATAGTGTCATCACCTCCAAATGCATAGAGGATGACATCCTTGGAAAAGTCAGGTTGATGAGAGTGGGTGCACGGGAGATGGCTTCTTTGATTGCTTCAAAACTCTCCTTGCCTTCTGCCGTCCATTTGAAAGCCATGCTTTTCTTTAACATTTTGGTGATGGGCTTGACAAGGGCTGCAAAATCTGGGACAAACCTCCGAACAAAGTTTATCCTTCCCAGGAAACTCTGAAGGGCTTTCTTGTGGCTAGGCAATGGTAGAGCTCTTATGGCTTCAACCCTCTCTGGATCAATTACTAATCCTTCCTTGGAGACAATATGGCCAAGGAGCTTCCCTTCATGTGCAAGAAAGATGCACTTCTTAGGATTTAAGGACACTTCGAACTTTCTACACCTCTGAAACACTTACGAGGTGAAAGAGATGGTCTACAACATTCTTTGAGAAGACAGTGATATCATCTACGTATACCAGCACTATCTTGTTGATCGAGCCTTTGAATGCCATATCCATAGCTCGCTGGAATGTTGCTCTGGCGTTCGACAGTCCAAATGGCATCTTCTTGTAAGCATATGTGCCCCATTTGGTTGTGAAGGCTGTCTTGAGCTGGTCTTCCTCCTTTACCATAATCTGATTGAAGCCTGAGTAACCATCAAGTAGTGAAAACCTTTCTGAACCAGCTACGACCTACAATATTTGCTCCATGGAAGGGAGTGGATAATGGTCCTTGAGAGAGGCTCTATTCGGATCTCACGAAGTCAACACACGAGTCTGATCTCTCCACTCTTCTTTCATTTGGAACTAAGTTGGAAACCCAACTAGAATTCTTGATTGGGAATATGATTCTTGACTCAATCAGCTTGTCAATTCTTTTCTCATGAGAGGCTCCATGTGTGGATTGGTGGTCTCTGTTTACTGACGGGCTTAGTATTTGGATCCAATTCAATGGTATGCTGAGCTAAGTTGGGATTGAAACCTTTCAAGTCTTCATAGCTCCAAGCAAACACGTCAGGGAATTCTTGACATAGCTGTATGAACTCACACCTTTCTTGCTCAGTTGTCATCTTTCCAATTTGCAATGGCTTGTTCTCTTCTACCAAGATGGATACCGAATCTTCTCTCTTGACCTGAATGTTTGCTTTCTCCTTTCTAAAATGATCATTGGGGTTAAAAATGGACTCCAAAGTGATAAGTCCCTTGGGCAGCTTGTCAGTTCTCAGCTGTATCACTGGTCACCATATTGTTGTTCCAACTTTTCTTGATTCTTAACTGAGAACTCAGCTTCTTCTTGCAAGAAGTGGATGATTTGCTGGTCATTCTCAAATACCTACCAACTGACATTGTTATCCGGCACTGAAGGCCTCACAATCACGTGGATGTTTGGCTGTACCTTGTCTTGTTGAATGTTTTCTACAATGTCAAAGGCTGCCCCTACTGCTGCAAGCCTGTCAGCAGCTTGATTCTCTTTCCTAGGGATGGATTTGATGTCAAAGCCCTCAAAATCTTCCATGAGGTCCCACACCCTATTCTTGTAGCTTTGAGTAGATCATTTTTGGCATCATGTTGTCCCTTGACACTGATTTACAATTAATTCTTGTCCCCAAAGACTTGCAAGATCTTTATTTTATTTTTGATTGCCCAATGCATCCCTTGCACCAAGGCTTCATATTCAGCGGTGTTATTGGAGCATGGAAATTGAAATCTGAAAGCTGAATAGTACCTTACTCCTTGAGGTGAAACAAGCATGGCTCCACCTCCTACACCTTGTCTACTCCTTGATCCATCAAAAAACAGCTACCACACCTCATTGTCATCCTTGTGGTTTGGCTTGGTGATGCTAGGAATAGGTTGACTTTCTTCATGTATATAATAAACTCCTAGCTCAGACTCTTCTATTCCTTGATAAGGATCAAAAGCATGCACCTTGTTTTCCCATTCATCAAGAGTCAAATCTGGGATACTTCCAACCTTAGTGTCAGCTTCATCAGTGCTTGGGTGATCTTCTTGATCAAATGCTGAGCAATTGGTATTAATCTGATTTGGAGTATAGGGCTCAATGTGGAAGTTTGCAATAGGTTCTGACCTAATTGTAGCCTTAGTTCCATACCTCGTTCTGAACAGCATGTGTGACCAATCAGTGGACAAATATCCCCCAATTTTGGCAGTGAAGTCCCTTGATAAACATAGGGCAAAGAGTGGTGGAAGGTCTATGACTGATATATCTTGTAAGACAACAACATTTGGACATGCATGCAAGGTAAGACTCAAATTTCTAATCACTCCAACTGTTGCTATTGCTGTCCCATCCAGCTGCACTACTCCCTTAGATGTTATTTCATCTGGAGCCCTAAGCCCGATCAGCTATTTGTTTAGGCATTACTGAGCTACTTGCCCCGGAATCTATCATGCAATTATGCACTAGCTGATTTCCAATGATTAACGAAACATAAAAAGGGGGAGGCTTCAGCATTCTACCTTGTTGTGCTCCATGATTTCCTTCAGGCTGGGCAGCATTTGTGAGTACCTTCTCTTGCATTTGGACCTGCTGATTCGAAGTTGGCCAATCCTTCATGGCAGCTTGCAGCAGATTTCTTTGGCCTGGGATGGATAGGGATTCCCACATAGATATATTGACGTTTGTCTTCTTCATCTGATCAATGATACTGAATGGTGATGAAGGATCTCTCTGCTGTCCTTTGGTTTGCACATTTATTCCTTGTATGTGGGCAGCAACAGCTGGCATTTGAGTTGGCCTAGGGGCTGTTCTAGGCTGCCCTTGTGCATTTGAAACTGGGTTTTGCTTTCCAATCATTTGTGGAGCTATGGAAGGTTGTGGATTGGCTGGGGCTAATGGTTGTTCTTCACCCAAATTTCTCCTTTTTGACCTTGTGTTGGCTGCTGACACCTTGAAGCTTGCCTAATTCATGCCACAAAAATCCTCTGCTTGCCAATTTACCAATGTGGTGTCATTTGGGGCTGATTGCTATTGGAATGTTTCTTGTTGTTGGCTATTTTCTTGACTGCTCTCACCCTCCACACTAGTATTTGTTACCATTAAAGCTTGAGTCAAAGCACCATTGTAGCACATGGATTGATTATGAGGCTCATTACATGGAAAACACCAATCATACTCTGGGCAATGTTGTTTTGTCTTTGGTACTAATGCCTTAGAGGCAGATATGGCATTTGGATTATAGGGCTGGAATGGTCTATTGGCAGGAGGCCTTGCTTGATTCTGATTTGCAGCTGGATTGGGTGGCCTTTGAGGCTGATATAGCTGCCTATTAGGTTGAGCTTGAGGCTGATACGAAGGTCTAAAACCTTGAGCTTGCTATCTCTTGAGTGTGACCAGCTCATTACCTAAATTTTGCAGTTGCTTCATGACTTCTTGAAGCTCATTTGGGGCACTTGGAGATGAAGTGGAAGCTTCATTTGAACTCTGATTTCTAGGAGTGGGAGAAGGAGCTAGGACAGGTGCTTGACTAGTACTTGGGCTCTCTAAACTTGGATATAATGGCATTGGAGGCCTAGGAGCTAGCTTGCCGGCTCGAATCAGACAATTTTCAGCTCTAATGGCAATACTATAAGTAGCAGGGATAGTTGTGCCTCCCATAGATTGAACCAACATAGAAATATCAGAATTTAAAGCTTTACGGTAATATAGAAAAGCACCTTAACATTGGCTTTGGATGCTTCTTGGAATTTTGTCCCAAGACCTTTGAAATCTAAAGTTGAAATCGATTAGCTACTCATTGGAAGCTCTCTTGATGGTTGTCAGCTGCTCCAAAAGAGACAAGTTGTCTCCCTTCTCTCCAAATTGATCATGAAGTGCAATACACAGCTGATTCCAGTTTGTGATAGAGCCAGCTGTAAGGCTCCTAAACCATTGCAATGCTTTCCCCTTGAATGAAGACGCCAAAGCATTGATTTGTGACTACATCCATTTCATTTATCTCATGGATTGCCTGAGACATTAGCAATGTCTTTTACATGATCACCGGGAGTGGTATGATTTTCTCCAGTGAAAAATGGAATGTTCTTCAATGCTGCGGTGGGGCTGGATTCTATGCATTGAGGGCGAGTGGGCTGCTGCCAGTGAAATTGACAAAGGGATTTAGTGGTTGTGCCATTTTGATTGGTTGGAGGACTCTTGAATACTGAATAAAAGGCCGAGCAGGTGGAGGAGTTGAGAGAGTTATGTTTGGTGGAGATGGAGACCTTTGAATCCTTCTTCCTCTTTGCCTTCGTCTTGGAGATAATTGCAGTATTCAAACAACACTTCCTCTTCTCCAACTCTTGACCTTGTGATTCTTCTCATAAGCTTTCAGGCCTGCTGCTGCTAAAACCAGTTGATTTTCCTCTCGGAGTCGCCAGATATGCAAACAATAGCTCTTTTCAAGCAAGAAAATTGCAGCAGATGCATATCAACTTTGCTGCAATAAAAATGACACCTCTAGGTCCCACCGGGCGTGCCAAAATTGTTGATGCAAAATCACAGCACCCCTGGATGTAGATCAAGTTTCTAGGTTGATCACTTTGGCATCCAGTGTGATTGCATAACATTGAATCCTTTCTCCAAGTGTGGGACTTGAAAAATGAGAAAGGATTCTCCAGAGAAGGCTGGTTCCTATTCCTCTGTTCAGATGCACATGAAATATGCAGAGGGTTTTCTCAAAACCTAATCTAATCGCCGAGGAGACAAGGTAAGAAGATGCATAAAATAAATCTAAGCTAATAGAGGTGATGCACCGAGGAATGAAGAACACCTATTTTGCCAGTGAACACAGACCATTCAAATGTGATATAAGATCATGCACAGATAACAAAACTTGTAGTGAAAGACCAAGAGGATGCAAGATGAACACAGAGAGGGTTGAGAATCATCCACAGACATGTATTACTTGCTCCAAAGATTGATACAATACACTACAGAATGCCAAGAGGCAAAGTCATATTACAGTTTCAAATGAGAGGTTCGAACTCCACAAATTCGCCTGATAGGAGAAGAAGGGAGGAGCAAAATAGAAAATGTTCGACCTTGAAAAGAAACTCCTCTTTTCAATATATAGAAAGAATGAGAGAGGAAAGAGAGAAGGGAAAACCAAATCTACCCCAACCACCTCCAGGTTGCATTCAATTCATCTCATCATGGCAGAAGCGGCGGATCCTAGCAAAATGGCGGGCTGCCTAACAGAAGCGGCGAACTGTCTGCTGCATTAAAGTTGGTTGTTGAAGCGTCACTTCTGGAACTACCATGCATCAGAGCCGTTTCTTAACTTTCTCTCTCCAGACTACACCAACATGGAAGATTGATCCCAGAATCATGTAGAGAATTTCAACATCTTTCCATTGATATAAGGAACGTGCAAATCCGAGCTCTGGATCAAAAGATATGATGATCTGAAGATTTAGGGCACGGAACAGACCAAGACGGATTTTGAAATATTTTCCCGCGCTTCGCCACCTGGACGACACATGGCAGGCTCTGATTCGCTGAGCAACTCTCTCTCCTCCACCTCTTGGCGGGCTATCTTTTGAAATTTCCTTGTGGGCCCTAGCTGGGACACATGGCACTATCCCATTGGTTCGGATCAGTGCTCGAAAACTCGCCCCTTTGACTTTTTGGACCTTTCTCTTGTGAGGACACGTGGCAGCTTCTCATTGGTTTTCGGCCCTGCCAGCTCTTTCGCGCCCTTCACGTTTTTATGTCCTAGATGTTCCAAACCGTTTGGGACATAAACCTCCGATCCACCGGAATGGGCTTCCTTGTCCCTCATTCGGCCGATGACATGTGGCGCTGCTTGATTGGCTTTCGGCTCCTTCGGTGATCCGCATCCCACGCGTCCCTTTGTCCCGGATGTCCCAGTGCTCCTTGTGCTGATTTCGGCTGAACCGGCCGGTTCACGTCCATTTGTCCCAAATGTCCCAAACTGTTTCGGGCTGCCTTGACCTTTTTCACCCGGTTCGGCCGGTTCGCGTACTCGCGGCCCAAATGTCCCATTTGCTTAGCGGGCTGTTTGTGCTTATTTCGGCCGATCCGGCCGGTTCGGGTCTATTTGTTCCAACTGTCCCAGAAACAGTTCGATTTTCCTTTCCTTCGGCCGAACCGCCTTTCCGCGTCCCACGCGTCCCGACGTCCCAACTGCTTTCGGACTGTCTAGAGGCTTTTCGGCCGATCCGCGCCTTTCTGTCCCACACGTCCCTATTGCTTTCAAGGACTAGGACTTAGCCGATTTTCACAATTTTTTCTGGGTCAACCTACTTGCCTGGAACTGCAAAACTCTGATGCATGTTATCGAAATTTACCCTGGGGGGTGAAATTTTGACAACTGAAGCTTCTAGAACAAATTATGGGCGAAGACACTTGAGACAGAAGAAACCATGAATATGACTAAGTGTGTAAGTCTTGGTAGGATCAATGTCAAAATTCCATCTTAAATGTTGAAACGATGAAGAGATTAGAACAATTTGGTGATGATATGATGGATACTTGAAGAGTTATGATTAAATTCTTTTGCAATATTTGAAATTTTGTTTAAAAGTTTCTTGAAAAGTAAGTTTCAGTTTACAATTTCACAAAATGATAATGCAAATGATAAACAACATGGATGCAATAATGTCTGTGTGGAAATGCAAATGAACTATGCATGGAAAAATTTAGGGTGAAGTAAATTAATGGATGTCAAAATCCTCACCTCCCAAGGTACACAAATGATAGGCATGATCTTTTAATTTTACGTTTTATTGGCAAGGGTCTACTAACTTGGGTTTAAATGTACAACCCTTTCCTACACTCATATATATTTGATCGCCTAATCTCGGCATGAATCGATGGAAGTGGTTTGTTTCAATGATTTATAGGAGATGTGATCTGGATGGACCCCTGGTTTCTTCTTGAGATTCTCCAGATGTATGTCAAATGGTTTAGGATCCCCTTGAGCAACGAAAATCTTTCCCAAATGGAGAAATTTAACTTCTTTGAACAAAGTGGAAGGAATATTCTTCATTTAATGAATCCAAGGTCTACCGAGGATCATGTTATAATTCATCTCATTTCCAATGATTTAGAACTCTGTCAAGATGGTTTTTGGCCCAAGGGAGACAAGAATAACTATAGTTCCAATTGGTAGCCTTAAGACTATCATACTATCGTAACATGTTTATAGTAGAGGAGTAATTAGTTTCCCAATCTCTAACTTTTTCAAGAAAGAGAAGGGAACTACATTCACCACAACCCCATCATTAATCATGGCTCTCTTGATGTAATTTTATAGACCCAAACTTGTATATATAACACAAGATCTCCCCTTCACGATCTTTCGGTGTCAAAAGGCATATTTCTTATATAAAACCCCAAAGTATCCCTATCATTCTATCCCGAAGGATGTCCGGAATATTTAATATGATTTATTTGAGCTCCAGGAGGAGGCATAACATGGATTAAATGAAAAAAACCTAATGCATCAAGTAATTTGGACTGATGTGCGGGGGAATTATTCAACAAATCTAAAAACAAGATGTGAGAAAAGGTCTTGTTCAAATCTGATATCAAATCATAAGCTCCCACCGGTTTTGAGATTTTAGGAATGTAATCCTATGAGAAAGAACGAGTTGGGAGGGGTTGTGAAACATATTCTCTTGCCTAACTTTTTGCATTAATTTATGGTTCAACCTCTAGCTCAACTAATCCCAAAATATTTGTATTGTTGTTTGAGCCAAGGTTAGGAGAAACTCAAGAGTTATCAGAAGTTGAGGCTTCATGGTCATTATTCCCTACAGGAATACCCTTGTTTATGTTTTGAGGATTCACCTTAACATCTTTAGGATGCTTAGGGAATGGGTCTTGATAGATTCCTAGGTTTGCATTCTAAGGTGCAATGAGTCTTTTATTACTTATTTGCAAGGTTGTTTCAATATTTTCTAAGAACATGTCCATAAAGAGTTGCCTTTGATTTTTAAGGAGTATTTGAATGAAATTTTTTTAGTCCCTACAAGACCTATCATCATGACCAACAACATGATGAAAACCACAATAAATATTGGGGTCGTAGTCTCTTGGCCTTTGGTTTGAATTTTGTTGTTGATTATAACTTCGGTTGTAGTTCTGGAACTAGTTGTTATAACCATAATTTGTTGCCCCTTGGCTGGAGTTTCGTATCTAGCTCAGTCTTGGTTTTGATCTTGTTGAGGATGGGGATGATTGACATCAACTATGTTGACAGAGGAAACAAAATTAGGGCCTCTTTAATTGCTCATGTTGTTTTCATTATTGTTAGTGTTACCATTATTTGTAAAACCAACATTCTTTGTTTGATCAATAACACCATCCATGGTAGCACCGCATGATTACGATTCAAGACCTTAGGTACTTGGTTGTTGGCTCTATTGTTCTGATGATTTACATTGTTTTGATTAGGGGACACTAATTTCACATTAAGACCATAAGTCTTACACCCACTATTGATAGTGGTATGGTCAATTCGAAGTGCACCTTCCAAAAATTATTCATAATTACGAAAGGAAACTTTTGGACTTATTCCTTGGTATCTTGATTGAGAGAGTGAAGAAAAAGATCACAAAGTTCCATCTGGTCTATGTTAGGTGAACTTGCAGAGGAGTAAAGAACCTGATGCCATCTCTGAATGAAATGGGAAACAAATTTGTTTTGTTTATGCCTAATATGCAAAAACTCCCTTATTCCCATTCAAAGTAACTTGTTCATGTCAAAATATTTGATGAATTTTGAAACAAGTTGTTTAAAGGAATGTATAGATTCTTCTAGAATCGATAGTACCAATCTAAAGTGATTCCCTCAAGGTTTTTAAAAATATCTTAGCCACCACAACATCCCAAGGAAGAAATTCCCTGATGGCTATAGCATAGGCCTTAATATGAGCATTCAAGTGCCCTTCTCCCTTAAATTTAGGAAGATTAAGAAACTGGCATGGGAGCATGACACCTCGTATGGTGAATTTAAGGGGTTCTTTCAAATACTCAAAGCATAAGTACCCATTGTGTAGGATTCCACCATTGAAGCTCCCTGATAAAGAGGTAGAGGAGGAGGAGTTGGATAGGAGGTAGTGTAAGCATTGACTGGAACATATGGATCTCTTTGATACAATGTATAAGGAGTAGGGAAGGTATATGGGTCCATCTAGGGGAATTTGCATACATATACAAGTAAGGTGGAACAACACTAGGAAATTAGTTAATGGGTGTGAAACCAAGGAAAGTCCCATTGCCATATGCATCGGCATTTGTGAATGTACTACTGGCCAACCTTTGCATAGGATAAGCCTAAAAGGGTGAGGGCCCATTCCTATGGTGTCATCTCCCGTGAGTAGGTCACCCGATTTTATTGAACATGATAACTTTGTTTCATAGTAGTTTGTGTTGGTTGTGTATTAACTTGGGGGTGTAACCTTTTTTCAATGGGATGCCCCATGTTTTTCCCTACTACATAGGTTGGTTGTGAAGTTTGGGCACTCTCTAGTTCTCTAATCCTCCCTACTAAAGTGGAAATAACATCATGAGGTGAGGATTGAGTCTCTTGTTTGGGTGCCTGTTGTGTAGGGTTTGGTTGAGAGGGCACATGATATCCTCTTATGAATTGTTCAACATTGTCATTCTTGTTTTCTTAAAATTAGGAGTCTCAAGATAGGTTGTCAATACATTGTTATTAAACATCTCAGAGGTGTGGATCTTCATCCTATCTAAGGACTCATCTATTTGGTGAAGAGGGTTAGAAATTCACACAAAAATGTCATCTTTTGTTGATTGCATGCTTATGTGAGGTCTTGAAAAGACTCTAGGGTAAGGATTTGTTCCACTTGCAAAAACCATGTTGTTTGAATTGGATTGATTGTATTGCATGTTTAAAGGTTGATCAACCTCCTCTATTCTCACATGACTAGTGATTTTTGAGACATAGCTAGGGGAGGCTTGCATGTTGTTTGTGTAATTGTCAGCCCATCTAGAAAGGGAAGGGGATTGTTGTGGATGAACATTGGTGTAATATCTATCAAATCCAAATGGCCCACCAAACTCTCTACCAGAAATATTTTAGGAATTATAAAATACCTACCAAAATAGGGGAAGAAATGGAAAGGTGAGGTAATAGTAATGAAAGAAAATAAAATAAGAAGGAGCTAGTCCTTCACGTCGAGTTCACCAATTTTGTACATCTTAAAATCAACACATGATCTTAAGCGCATGTGAACTCTCGAGGTCATGTTGGGACATATGCAATGGAATGGATAGATGGCTATGGAATGGGATAAACAAGGTGGGTAGGCGGAATATATGAAAATTTGTGAAAATGGCTAACAAGTGATCAAGGAAATCAAATGTCCTAAATGGGAACTATGGGAATATTCTCATCTAAGGCAATGAATGCTTACCTCACTTGGGCATGTGTAATGAAATAGTAAAGGAGAATGGACACATGAAGAATTCTATCAATATCAATGTCACCAAACACTCTTTGAACCAGCTACAGAATGTGGGGGAATTGTCATGTGTTTACCTCGTAGAAGTATCCAGACAAGGTTATGGAGGTGTAGGAGAAAATGTGTGAATAGGAAAATGGGTGAATTATGGGTTCTAGTTGTGAAAAGGTTGAATTTTATAGTACTCATAAGCACTCTTTTCTTTGATGTTCAAGGCTTTCAACCGTGTGATAATAATGGGTAGAGGTGGGGTGGTCTAGAAAACAAGATATCTAAATACTTGGTGAAAATCTTCCTATTGTGGTGTTAGGTTTGGTTATGGTATTGTCGGATCACAAATGTAATCTCTTTTTTGTTGAGGGCCTTGAATGGTCATGTGGGATGTGTAAACTACTAAAGAAAAGAAATTAACAATCTCGCAAAGAAAACCAAAATATGGAAAGGTTAATCCTAAGACAACTAGGGATACGTGGGGAGATTTGTTAATTCCTTTCTAATTAACTCTATGTTCCTAATTTAAAAAATGGTAAAAACATATTTAAATCAATTTTATTCAATTACTTTCCTCTAATTTTAAAAAATATATGTGCTGCAAGTAGCTAATTAACAAATGAAAGTAACTAGTTGAACAAAGGAAACACCTAATCTATTTGTTTTTTATTTTTCCAATGATTTTGAATAAAATGAAATAAAAAAATAAAGAACTAATTAATCTAATGTTTTTGTATTTTTGGATTCTTACTAGAAAACAAAATAAATACACATAGACAAATTAAACTTCTTCTAATTAATTAAAATTACTTCTATACTAAAACTAACAAAACTAAACAAGTAAACAATCGGATGTGGCTATTTACCTATGTAGAGTGGATATAATCTATTCTAATTAAACAAAAAATTTCCAATTTATACTTGTGGATATACAAATTCCTCTATTATTACCTCAGAGTCATGAGAAGAAGAAAAATCTTGTCGAGGTCGTTCTTCCCCTGAAACTTCCCAGTAGAAACAACATGATCTATGAAAGCTTACAAAAATGAAGGGAAGTTACAACTAACACTAAACAAAAGCAGAAGCTTATTCCAGAAAAACTTCCCATATAAACCCATAGGGATAGGTAGGGAATTAACTTTCAATAGAAGATTTGTGTAAATAAAAGAAATCTATAGTAATTGTATTTCTTTAAATTAATGTACTCTAACATATTATGGAATAAGATCTACTTAGACAAATAAATCTTTAAGAATCCAAATGCATCCCTAACCTGGAAATGTAGAACTGTGATAGTTCCAATGTTGATTTTTCTCTATTGTCCCCTCATCTTCTTTTCCAATTTGGTGTTCAAACGAGTCCAGGGAACTGTGTTGGCTTGTGTGGAAGAAATGATGAAGAAATTCTGGAGCTGGAATAGCTTGTAAGAAATGCGGTAGCAACGCAGGAAAGAGAATAACAAGGCAAGAGAACTCGAGATTTCTTATGTATTTATTGGAAATATTATGAGCAACATAACAATGTAATTCAAAACAATAATATCCAACCAATGCTCTCGGATAGAAGCTTGGCTCTTATAGAAAAAGGTAGAGAAATGGTCTAAGCCATTTGACAACCAAGAAATGCCACCTCTCTCAAAGAAGGGGCAATTAACTCATAATTAACAAAAGGAATGGAAGGAGAAGTTGGTACGCATCAAATGAGCTCAAGAACAACCAAATTGGTTAAGAAACGTGTGCTAAAAATAAGTTTGAAGAAGTTGACACGCATTCAAAACACGCTAGAAAAGGCTTGGGAAAAAGTGCATGGAACTTCCGGTATGCATAGACCGGCATTATGCAACCTCTAGGACAATTACGTAACCGTCGGCACGGTTTCATAACTTAAAGCACAAAGGCCAAGGAAAATATACAAAAATGATAAAGGAAAACGAGGAAAGCTAGGAAAAGGATATAAAATGCAATCTAGGCTACAAATATATACTGCAAACAAGAAATTAGACTCGAACACCATTGGAAAGATA
This sequence comes from Taxus wallichiana var. yunnanensis, assembly GCA_018340775.1. Taxonomy (NCBI): domain Eukaryota; kingdom Viridiplantae; phylum Streptophyta; class Pinopsida; order Cupressales; family Taxaceae; genus Taxus; species Taxus wallichiana. The sequence goes on from CM031239.1 coordinate 195,254,060, forward strand.
TTTATCATCATTGGGGATTTTGAACAATTCTACCAATGTAACACGTGCAAAATTTGGTGCATACACACACCATAATATTACTCCATATCACCCCAGGATAATGGTACTATTGAGGCTTTCAACAAGATTTTGGGACATACATTAATAAAGATATGTGATGTTGGAAGAAAGGATCGAGATGACAAGGTATCGTTCATTATTTGGGCATATAAAAGAACCTATAAATGGTTGAACAAGGGAACAACATTTCATTTGGTGTTTGGCGTGGAGGATTTACTACCTATGGAATTTATGCTACCATCACTATTAATTGCACACACAAGAGGTTTGGATGATGAAGCAGCTATGGATGAGCACATTGACAAGTTAATAAAATTGGATGAGCAGCACACTATTACAAGTTGGAGTTAGATGAAAGAAAAAGGTAAGACATAAGGCTTGGCATGACACGTACATCAAGAACAAGTATTTTTTAGTTAGAAAGATTGTACTACGTATGACTCCAAATTTTCACACCACCCATCAAAATTGAAAGTTCATTGTTTGGGACCCGTTGTAGTGACCAAGATACTAGACTTAGGTGCATGTCAATTGAAAGTGTTGGATGGGCTGTGTTTCCGATGAATTCAATGGGAGGAAATAATGAAGAAGTAGGATTAGAGGACTATGGAATGGTAGTTGGTTTATGATGACTCAGTGTAGAAGGATTTAGAGAGTGCGGGATTTCTCCGGTTGTACGAGTTACCCTTTTTCAGAAATCTAGAGAGATTTTACTAATGGTTGATTTCACGAGTCCATAAGGACTACTTTTATTTTGCAGGGAGAAGAATGTGCATAACCGTAGAGCTGATTGGAAGAGTTATAGGCTTATACAATTTTAGTTTTGAGATAAAACCGAACTTGGAGGATGATACAAGAATAGAGGCTACTACCATTACACTGAAATACCAACAAGGAGGCCACATAATGGATGTTACATGTATAAGTGACCCAAGAACAAGAGTCGCCACACACCTTGTCAATTGTAAGCTAAGCGCATCCGAGAGATGGTTGCGAGTAATTAAGAAGTGGCTTCATATCTCTTAAAAATGGCACACAAAAAAATTACAATATCACATAAATCATTTCTAAAGGAATCATTGAAGAGGTGCGCATGTAAGTAATTAAACGTGAGAAGACAACTTAGGGAATATCTTGCTCTTAATCATCTATTGGGAAATATGCATACCAAATGGGCCTCGGGACAAAATCTAGAAATATCCTATGGAAAATAAGTGCCCTGTATAGAGGTTTACGAGTACATGTGTGATGGAGGCATCACTAATGCATATAATATCCGGGTGGATAAGTGGTATAAGTGGACGCATGAGGCATTTGAGGATGATTGTCACATTCCGAGTGAGATGTCATCGACTCTAGAAGGTAGGGTCGAGTTCATGGTACATCATCACTTTTGTTTAGGAAGGTTCTACGTGAATATTAGATACAATAGCCCATGGTCCAAGCTACCTTTCTCTTTCATAGCGATTATTTCCAAGCATCAATTAACATGATTAATGATGTGCATAAGCTAGTGTTTAACACTTATAATGTGGATGTTAAGTGCCACACATTGTGTACTAAGTTCGTGTATCCCTCTAATTCCACATATGTTGAGATGATGGATTTTTACATTATGGACATCACTCTTGTGACTCTTGTGGTAAGGAAAGACATAGTAAGGGTCTATGCATATCTAATGCCTAGAATGAAGAATGGAAAATACATTGATGGAGAAGACATTATCCTTTTGAAGGTACCCTAGGGAAAGGAGACTGTGGGCACAAAAAGAGTACATGATGAGACCCATCCCTAACAAGAATAAGAAGAAAAAGAGAAATATGAGGAGGAGGAGGAGGTAGAAGAATAGGAAGACACTTCCCTAGACCATAGTCACAAAAGAAAATTACAAAGGAGGTGTAAAGTATAAGTGCAAGGTGCAGAGACTTCAGAGACCTGCAAGAAATCACCTAGGGTAACCCCAAAAAATCCAAGTTCCGAGAAGAAGACCCCTTTAAAGAATAGAAGGAGACGAATGGTTAAAATTGTAGACATTGATGAGGAGAAGTTTGATGAAGGGGTTGTGCACAATGAAGAAGCTTGGGTCATCCATGATGTAAATGAGGATGAAGAAGAGATTAAGGATGATTCTATAAAACATGACACAAAGGTACACAATGCATGCGAGGAATTCCCGGGAAGGAAGAGGAAAACAAAAGTGATGGTGATCATTTCGAGAAGGCACAAGATCCATAGGTGGAGATGGGGGTAGTGCATTCCCAGTGCAAGAAATAAGATACCAATGGAAAAGCACACTGGAGGAAGGAATAAAAGGAGGAATTCTTATAGACACCTGAGGTAAATTATATAGATGCTCATACAAAGGTGTTGCAGTAAGATTCCAGAGCACGTGCATAATAGGGACCTCTATGGTTGATAGGTGATTGATCAAGAAGGAACAAAAATGCACACAAAGAAAATTCTTTTATGGAGTATACTGAGACTCACATGGAGGAGCATGTGTTTTAAATTAACAATGAAGCATATGCTAGGCACAAGATGAAGAAAGAACCAACTACATTCCTCACGAATTTAAAACCCACAAAAATAACGAGATGAGCAAATCTATCAATGATCTAAATAAGATGAAAATAGAAGTACACATAAATTTGGACAAAAAGGACACTATCGAGTTTTTTTGGAGGATAAGAATGATAAGAAGCAATAATTCTATAGACTTATAGAGGAGTTGGGGAAGGAAGAGAAGTACGCAATGTATACCTTCAACAAATTTGGTCACATTTTAGATGCAATAACATTAACGTGCTCCGATAGTGAAGAGAAGGCTAAATATGAATACCCTTAAGCATTGCACTACTTTGAGGATCTAGTCATAATGGTATTACATGAGGAGTATGTGCAAGAGTCAATAGAAAAGAGTTGGTCACAACATGAGAAAAGAATAAGAAAGTTGTGGCACACAAAATAGTGGAATATGAGGTGTTGGGCACCATGGTAAAAGAGACTCGAAAAATTCAGGATGCACGTTTGAAAATTTTCAAGAACTTGATCCCATACTCAAGGTGCACACCACTTAGGATGGGATAGAGCTTGGGAAAGCATAAGCTACCAAGAAGGATAGCAAATTTGGGTGAGAAGAGATCATGGCTAAGATTATGTAGAATCGGGATGTGCTCAAAGTTTTGAAAGAGGCCTTTGAGTCAAGACTAAAGGAACTTGGCTCATTGGTCGCGTGGAAGATGGATGCCTTGGAAGGAATGACATCATACATTGCCATATTCATTAGGGAGCTAAAGGAAAAGATTGTATAAATGACCCCAAAACAAGTAATTGGATATTACCGGGTTGGTGCCAAATGTGGGTGCTAAGGAACTTGCAGAATGGGAAAATATAGAGAGTTCCACATATACAAAGTTACTAGACCTATTTTAGCCACCCATGAGGGATTTGAACACACACAAGAGAAAAATTTATATTCTTTGATTCATTGGGTTTATAACCCATTATTATTTCATCTTCCATATTATTTTGAGAAGCATTCTTTGGTGGCATATTTTTGAGAATGAACAATATCCCTAGTGTGTGGTAACGTTCATAAGAGAAAATTGACTAAGTATTAATAAAGTGCAGAGGATTACGTGGAAGGGTGTACGCGTAGGAGAATAAATCCATGTGTAAGGGGTACACACAATGGTAACAAAGTTCATAGTGCAAGGCTACGCACATGCATGTAGAAGATCAAGGACTTAGCCAATTTTCCCATTGCGCTAAAAATAGAAAAGTAGAGTTGGAGTGACACTCAAGAAAATATCCAGAAATAGATAAAAGCACGAAGACTTAAAAACAAAAAAAAAGGGAAAATAAAGCACATGCAGACTAGGATAAATCAAACGTATGGAGATGTCTAATAATATGATTAAAATCATGTTGTATAATTAACTTAATCTATTATTAGCACATGATGTAAAAAAATGCAAGATATTGTAAGCATGCCTATTATTAGGAATGTGATTGTAGAAAGTAAAGGGAAAGTCCCCACCGAGTATAAATATATGGTATTTTCCTTTGTCTAGAGAGTTACAAAGTGAGTATAATTAGGAAGTTCAAGTATGGGATCTATATTTATTGCTACAAGTATGTTGTGAGTCTCGTATAAGAGTGTGCATGGTCCAAAGGCATAGATGTACTAAGTATATTGCAATTAGTTTCTTTGTTGTTATGCATTTGATTATGGTTTGCAATGGATAACTATGTTTGGGTTTCTAAATTGACTATGTCTAAGTATGGAATTATGGGAATTCAGATAGTGATGATTATTCTCTATGTTGAATGATTTCCTTATTTTATATGTTTCCATATTATCATGATTATGATGCTACATTGTGCATGAATGATTGTTATGAGTTATTATGAATAAGGTAAACATGCATGCTAATACTCTAATAGGCATAAAAATGAGGGACTTGTTATCTTTGTGCGCTTGGGGTGAGCTTCCGAGACTTCTCTAGATGAGGTGTTAGTGCACATACCTAGTGTTGACAATAAAAAGACTACACTATTTAGTTGAGTTTTACAAAAGTATGTCATTAAATTTGATGTACTTTAACAATACCATTGAATTTATGTTTACAAAAACTATCATAAAATTTTATGTATTCTAAGAATACTATTCAATTACATTTTACAACACAGGTGTCACAAATTTTATGTAATCCAAAAACACTATTCAATTAAGATTACGACATAGGTTTTCCAAAATTTGATGTACTCTAAAACACCATTTAATTGATTTTTACAATTCAAGTTTCCCCCACTATTGATGTACTCAAAAACACCATACAATTGATATTTACAACATAGCTATCATAAAATTTGATGTACTCTTAAAGCACCATTCAAATGAGTTTTAGTACACAAGCATCGCACAATTTTATATAATTCAAAAAAATCAATTGAGTTTTATAACACAATTATTTACAAAATATAATGTACACTAAAAAAATCATTTAGAAATCAAATGAAACAATTACAATATATAATATCACTCGTAAGCATGCCATCATCATAAAAAATGTTAATGATATACCCTATATATTTCATGTAGTTGAACATGTATATGGGATAAGAAGGTAAATAAATTATCCGCTTTATATTCTCAATAATGTAGATTAACATATCAAAATAAGACCATTTTAGAGCCTAAACACAACCACCACACAAAAACAATATAACAAAATGGATGGAGGACCTTGAATCTAGAAGATGATGATCCTCACTCTATCAAAGGAATAGGATTTTAAATCCCAAATTCAGGATAGGGATGGAGTATCACTAGTATTTTGATTTTAAGAATGATATATAGTAGATGATGTGCATACAAAGAGATATAAACTAAGGTTGTAAGATAAATAAGGGTTTTAAAATATAGATAAGGGTTGAATGTTGAGGAAAGATGTAAGATAATGGATTAAGTAATGCAATAGATAAATAATATGCTACTATATCCTAGTCTATGTGCATTATACATTAATCAATCAATAAAGTTAGAATATAACATAAAGGAGAAGGAAGGTTAGAGACTTACCTTTGTGAAGACACCATTCGTGCATTAATCCCCTACGGTTAATAAAACCTTATAAGAGAATTTATGTGGGGACTACAAGAAAGATATTGATAAATCCTAAGTGTGCACACCACAAAACTACATGCATGCCTATTTCCAACTTGTTTTCATCTTATCCTAGTTCACATCCCTTATGATTGATTAATCAAATTAATTAATTCATACACATCATGTTTCACATCACCTTTTAGAATTGATAAATTAAATTAATTAATTCACACATTTTGGGATAATTAAACTAATTCCTAACACACCTTAGCTAGCTTAATTAACATTTATAAAATAAATGGTTAATTAATTCTCACATGTTATAGCTAATTAAATATATTATTTAATTGGAAAATAAACATATTTTCCTATTCAACTACCACTTGGATTACACTTTCCCATTATAGTAAACTCCACTTCAAAAATCCTAGAAAGATGAGGGAAACGAAATTGCAAGTACAACTACCTTCCCAAATGTAATTTATGCCAACTAAAATTATTACTACCCCTCAAATGAGAATTAATTCATTCAAACTTCTTAGCCTCCCTCAAGTGTTATTTTCAGCATATGCATTTAACTATTTGTAACCAATTTCAACCACTACTTGGCCTCTATAAAAGTAAGGATTATCTTTTACAAATCCTCTTGGATTTCTCTTATATTTTCTCTATCGAATCCTCTTGGATTGATTTCTATTTTAAGAATTTTTTTCTATTTTTCTTTTCAATATCTGCATATTGGAAGCTTTCCCAATGTCATATTTTTGTTCGTAACATTGTCACTCTCACATTTGGAGATCAAATCAAGAGCACCCACAATATGAAATCTTACAAGGTTATACAAGTGTAAAGGCTTCCACAACCCTACCCGAGGTTTGCAAGAAAAACACAGAGGAGAGGTAAACTGCTTTATTTACTTGTCTTTACATTTTTGCATAGTTTTTGTACTCACATTTCGACACACCGGTGGGACCACCCACACTTTTACTCTTGATTTCACTTTTTTATTATGTGTATTATTTTTAGTGTTTAGTTTTATTTTGCTTACATTTGTGTTTGTAGGTGTATTTTTGTTGTTTGTCTTTGTTATTTGTTATGTTTGTACAAGTTTTTGCTACATCTTGGGAGCACTAGAAAGGGAAATCAACATTAAAAATTTCAAAAAAATTCCTTCCCAAGTAGGGGTTTCTCCTTTAACTTTAGCGGGCTATTTAGTCTTGGCGACATCTAGTAGCTCTATTATATTTAGAGGAAGATTTAGCAAAACCATTATTTCCATTGTCTCCCACACCAAGATATCTCTAGCTCCCTGAACTATCCCCCTAGCTCCCATCATTTCTTACTACTTCCTTCGTTGCATGAGTTGACCGAGATACTTAAACCTTTCAATTCGAGCTCCCCTACCAAGCTAGCTCACCTACTCTTTCCTAACTCTTGAACTCGCTCCCTAACTCGCCTAAGTACACCGACACCCCAATGATTTATGCAACCCTTCACCCACACTTAACTCCCGATCACCCCATAGAGCTTGATATTATGTTGATTCTTCTTGCACCACCGCTAAGCGACCCTTTTGAACCCTATCTCCCACTTAGTCACTATCAACTTTGTCGGCTAATTGATTCCTCCTCGTACCCTAAATCCCAACTTGACCCATTTGGTTTCATAAAGCACGATCCGATTCCACTCCGAATTAATCCATCCTCAATCTTGCATCACCCCATATCCGAGTTTCCATCCTCAATCCCAGATCCCCTCATAGCTTCATCACCCATTCACCTTATCCCCCTTCCGCTCACCGTGAATCAAGCCCAATATACTCCCCACTTTTGATCTTTCCATGCCCGACTCATCCTGAGACCTCCATACCCAACCGAGCTCCCTATGCACTATCCTTTTCATCCCTCCTTGCCGCATGTAAACCTATAACCTGATCCGGCCTCAACTCACCCGAGCAAGCCCAAAATATAGCCCCTCCATTGCACAAAACCTTTAACCATTTTTTGGGTTTTCCTAATATAAATTATTTGCAATTAGGTCATTTATTTTACTTAGGTTACGCTTATTTTTTATTAGATAAGGTAAAAACAAGAGATCAGCTCCCAGGGGCCTTACAAAAGGAGGAACAAGAACCAACGAGCTAGAAAGAAACAAAAAGTCCTCTAAAGGAGTTAAACATGCTTAACTCAGTCAATGGAGATATAGACTTTAACCAAAAAAGGACAGAGAGTAAAACAGAGAAAATAAACCAGCCCTAAAACATCAAACTACAGAAGTTCACCAAAAGTCTGCCAATAGTCCAAAAATACCCAGCTAATTTTTAGGAAAAATTCACTACTTCCAGCATGACTTTATTTGATCACAAAACCCTCAGTACCCTTTTTCATTCATGTCTTCCTCTAGCCCGTCCTTAGAATAACTAATACACAAATTGAAATTCCTCTTTTTAGTGCCTTCCTCCATCCCTTCCAACCTATCACTCAACTTTTTGACCTTAAAATCCAACTCTAGAACCTTTTGTTTGGACTTCACTGGGCTGAGACAATTTTCTTTGAAACATTAATAAAATCCAACATGGTTTCCCTTTTACCAACATTGGTTTCCTCCATCGCTTGAAGCACCCCCTCTAAATACTACACCTTTCTACTCCACTCCTCGAAGCCCTTAAAATTTCCATCACAACCCCTCTTTCTCGAGGTTCTTGCTTCACCATGACCTTCCTCACTCTTCTCCTTTTCAAAGTCCTCCCCACATTTTTACATTTCCCACCTTCATCTTAGTAAGGTATTAGTAAGAGTAAGATCATCCTCCTCCACCTTATCTTTCGAGGAAGAGTTGCAATGCATTACATTTATTATATTCTATTTTTTTCTCTATTTAATTAAATTAAATATTTTATTTCAATTAATTAGAGGTTTATGTTACTAATTAGATGCTAACTAAGGGAATGCTTTAATTTTTTATCAATTAGATTATAATAAGCTAAGCGTGAAACTTTCAATACAAGGTTATTGGATTTTTTTGTTCCATAATTAACACTTTTTTAGAGGGTTTTTATTATGTTTCAATTTTTTTTTTGCGAAATTAATTGTAACAACTTCACGTGTATGCTCTTCTCTTGTACTTTTATAAGTGATCTTGAGAATTAGAAACGTGATTTTGTTATTTTTCATTATTTTTTCTTTTGTCTACCTCAACGAAAAACTTTTAACAAAGTTTTAGCATGATCGTTCTTACAAGGGTTTTTCATAATACTACTAACTCCATGTTTTCATTAGACGTTGATTCAAGAAAACCCCTTTATTATATATCTTTATAATTTTTATAAAACTCAATTTAAATTTTTGGCGATGAGATTATTCCGTGATACTACTTAAGCTGTGGGAAGTGAATGGCCGGGGCTAGAAACTCATTGCAAGAAGTACCACAAGAACTCCAAACTAGTCAATGCCTTGCGTGAAACTGCTGATAAAATTGGAGCCCCACCCAAGTGACTAGTTGTGAGAGATTAAATTCAAATAACCCTTAGTGGAAACCCCATTTTGATCCATTGAGTACGAGGTAAATCTGTCTTGTCATATTAAGGAGGTAAAGTAAATCCGAAAACTAGCAATAGTATTGCACTCGCCGATGTACTTTTGACATTTAAGGAGATAACTTTATTCTAGGAGTCACCTTAACCAATTCAATCTAAGTTAGTGGCCCAACTTCTATAAACATATTAGTGAGTATGTGTTCCACAACCATATCGTACACTCTTCATATTCATCTCGCTTTCAAATAATCAAAATCTCCTTCATTTCTATTTTTCTCCATATCTTTTAAGTCTTCCAAATCTCCCACAATTGGATTTTTCATCATCTCATATCAAGTCTTAAAAATATCATTCATTTGGATCTTTCACCATCTCTTTTCAAATCTTCCAAATACCCTTTATTTGGATCTGTTTCCTTATCTTTTCAAATCCTCCAAATACCCTTTATTTGGACCCATTTTCATCTCTTTTTGAATCTTCCAAATATCCTTTATTTGGATCTTTCACCTTCTCTTTTAAAACCCTCTAGATACCCTTTATTCGGACCCATATTCTCCTCTTTTTGGTTGTCGATTCCTTCATTTGGATTTTTCATTTGAAATTCATTTTATCTTACCTTAGTCTTAAATCTTTGGATCCTTTTCCCAAAGTTTAAGAAACTTCTTTTCCATTAAAATTAAACCTTAAGTTGTGGATACCCACATCCTCACTTGAGCACCTTCATTCACAACCTAAGTCTTGATATCTTGATACCCTACTTTATCATGGTCAATCTTCATCAAAAGATCTTATTAGTGAGCAAGATCTTATCATTCAATATTTCTCCTACGTATTTTAGTTTGACATAGAAATTGTTAAACTATAAGCACTCACCCATCTTACATCTACAAATTTAACATTAACTTTGTTAAATTTAGGCATCATTATTTCTCCACCTCTTATTTCAACATTCACATTGTTGATATTTGATTACTACCTATACATTGCTAAGTCTCCAATCTTTTAAAATTCATTTTGTTAAGAGTTGAGCACATCAATCGTGTTTCCAAGTCTCCTATTTTAACACTTAATTTTTTACGAGTCAAGCACATTCTCCGTGTTTTCAAGTCCCTTCAATCTTAACACTTGTTTTGTTAAGAGTTGGGTAATTAACTATCCTTTTAGTCTCTTCTATCTTAAAACTTATTTTGTTAAGAGTCTAACACATGTAACCCTTTTAGTCCCTTCTATCTTAGCACTCATTTTGTTAAGAGTTGGTAACTTAAACCTCTTAGCCTCCTACCTCTTAGCACTCATTTTGTTAGGGTCAAGTATTCTAACTTTTCCCATCTTCTATCTTTATATTCACTTTGTTAAGGGTTGATATTTCTATCACACTTTTCTTCAATCCTCCCCTCTTTCAAAAATGGTGGGAACAAGACACCATGATTATAGTCCCTTTGGAAGGCATGACAAAAATTATTTCCATATTAGCTCCAATGAAGAGGATGAAGAACACCTTGAAAATATATCCATAGAAAATATTTTGTGATAAAATAAAGAATTTGTTTCTTCATCTCATTGAAATAGGAGTGAAACTACCTCTATAATTTGAGGATGACATTTTAAAAATATTACGAGGTCAGCTCAAATCACCTAAGGGTACACAAACTGAATCAAATAACCATGACGACATTGGAACAAGTACAACAAACACTAATAATAAATGAAAATCTAGTGCTTCGACCTCTGAGTCCAATCAAGCCTTAATTGATCAAGTCAATGCATTAGAAAAAAATGTCTCTAATATTGTCTAAATTCATCAGCAACACCAATGCTAAAGAATAAAAGATGAAAAGTAGCAACACATTCAAAACTCATTTTGAGACAGAGATAAAGAGAATAAAAATCTAAATAATTATAACACTTATTTTATTCCACAAACTAATTCACCATTTTCTTAGGAATGGAAAATGATGAAAGACATAATTTTGGGCATGCAAAAACAACACAAATAATTCAATTTTAGTGAATTTTCTCCTTACCATTTTAATAAAAACATCTCATTCATACCCTTCCCATGAACTTTCAAGACCCCCAAATTCAAAAAATAAAAGGGAAAAAATGATCCAAGAGAGCATATCAAATAATTTTTCATGGCATGCCAAGAAGTGGCATATAATGATATATTTCTCTTGCACATATTTCCTAAAAGTTTAGGAGGAAAATATTTGGACTAGTTATTACACCTTCCAAAGGGATCTATCACTACCTTCGCAGACCTCTTGGAGAATTTCTTCAAAAAAATCCTTGAACTTTGAATCTGAAATCAAAATGATGGATTTGTGCAACACAAAACAATGACCAAATGAGACCTTTGCACAATTCTTACAATGATGGAGAGGAATCACAATTCAGTTCCCATGTTCAATCCCTAAAAAAATGGTTAGTATCTTCATACCAAACCTCAACAATGAGTTATCCTTTCACATGTAAATGCATTGCCTCAACATTTTTGAGGAAGTTATTGAAAAAGGAAATCAAATTGAAAATGCCCTTATTGCTAAAGGTTTGATTTGTTAGGAATTATAGGAACTAAGAGGGGGTGAATCACTACTCATTTAAAATTTTGAAGCAATTTTCAGCTCTTTAATCATCTAAAATTAAACTATCTTAACCGATAAAACATGAACATTCAACCATAAGAAAGAGAGAGAAACAAAAACACATGCACACACAGGAGACGCGATTTAATATGGGAAACCCTTGAAGGGACAAAAACCAATTGAAACCAAAGAACTAACTTAGAAAAATTGTCCTGTAAAGTTACAATCATTTCATAGTTGAGCTTCTACTCCCCATGGAGCTACAACTCAAATTCAACCAAACACCCTCTAGGTTTTAACAAGTGCTAATTACATTAAAGCACCAAATCCTAGATTAATTCAAGCACCCAATGACCTTCGTAAGCTTCTACTTATAATAAATCTTCAAGTCCCTTACTTATGAGTAACTACTCAATCTTCTTGATAATGATTTTTGATCACATTGCTAGAGTTGTCTCTCACAATAGATTTTGATCACTTCTTAACTCATTCTTCTTCCATTTTCACATTTTTTCATCTTTCTTCTCATCTTATTCATCTTCTAAAAAATTTTGATTTACAAGGATTCTCTCACACTCTTATTCTCTTTATGATATTCTCCTTGAACCACCTCTTCAATCATCACACTCTCACAATCTCAATTTTTACAATTAATTAAGTCAAGAAACCATTACTCCATTCATCAACTCCTTTTCCTTTTGCATATTAGGCTCAACCTCTTCATTTACATCAGTAGAAACAAGTCTAATTTTTCCAACAACATTTTCATACATGGAGCCTGCACATATATAGTATAACAAACTTCACATTTGAATTTACAATTCTACACATCATCTAATCAAATTCTATGGATTTTTCAACTTGTATAAGGAATCCTAATTGACATCATATAAATATAATCAAGAAATAATTACAAATTCCTTCATGTCCTAAACTTTTATGGCTCTTCATGTTCTTTTGGGGTTTAAGGAATAAGTTTAGGACCTCCGAAAATTTGTTACTCACAAATATTCCATGACTGATCTCTACCAACCCAATTTGTAACTACCAGTTTGACTTGTCCTCTAGCACAGTTGACCTCTTATTTTTATTTTAGTACTCCTTGAGCATGCACCAAGTGGAATATGAATGCAAGAACGTTATTAGGTCTTCGTAGATGCTCCACAAAATATTTATTTTCCTCATTCCTTGGCATTCACCTTACACACCTTATTAGAGTGTTCATGTGAACTCTAGGTGCAAGAAATAGAAGGCAAAATATTGAAGCTTGATGAGTGGATAAACTTGTGAAGCCAACTCTTACCATGTTTTCACATGTACAAAGGATGTCTACATCACTGATATATGCTTGAGATTCATCACACCAACTCTTGAAGACTCCTTCCTTCAGCCTTTCAACCCTCTTATAGACAAGCTTGAGATCACAATCATAGGTGACTTGACAAACCATATGAAACATGTCTTAATTTGAGTTTAAAAATTGAGGAGGTTTTATTTTGAATGATAAATCAGTTACAAATGATAGGGAGTTGCAAGTCATTGTATTTCACTTCAGTGATCATGCATTGAGTCGAATGTACATAGTTTGTATGCACAAATTTGCATCTTCATAGTGGTACTTGTTCAAGGAGTTGGAAAAGATAGTATAGTGGAATTTTTGTTTGGGGCTTGAATGGAATATTTCAGGGAAGGTATAGATGGTATGTAACTTGATAAGTTTCTATATTTCTTAACTCCATAGCCAAGATCTCACACTTACATGATATTCAAGGCACACTTAGGAAAACTTCCATTCAATTGTAGGAGTGGAAGATGAACCCAATTCACACCAAAATACACAAGTGTCATACATGAAACTCTTGATAACATAAAACACACCTCATATAAAATATTTTACACCTAAATTTTCACTTTGAGACCTTCAAAAACATAACTTTTGAACAAACCTTGCAAAACTAAGAACAATATGTATAGTACAATCACACTTGAATAGAAAATATTAAACCAAATTGATATAGAATAAGTATTCTACACCCATAAGAGGTTTTAAAAAATTGCACAAGTGATTTAGAGACTAAAAACCTCATTTTACCTCTATCGCTGCAAACAAGGGTTTGGAGATGGTTTGGACAGTGGTAGAAAAATGAAGAGAATTTTTTTGTTTCTTAACCAAATGATTCAAAAAAATTCAAAAGTTATATATCTAAGTTCTCTTAAAAAATTACTCTTGTGATTTATCTGAAGGAGTCTTGATAAAAAAATTGAGTGTTAAGAAGTTGAGGTTCTTAGTTTTAATTTTTTTAAAAACCGATTTTGGTCAAAGTTGAATAACTTGCACAAAACACCTTTAGGTCTCAAATTTTGACCACACCTTCTCAAATCCCTCTATTATTTATAATGAAAAATTTCATTTTTTTCTCCACAAATCTCGACCCATATCATTTTTGTAGCATTTGATCTCTATTTCGAGGAAGTAGGCTATATAACCCTATATAAGTGCTCAAATTTCCTCCTTAGGCACTTGTGAACCCTGTACAGCTCATATACCATCATATTGTGCTCATAACATGTTTAGTTTATATCCTCATACCTTTTTCATCATCCTCACTTTCTTACTATGTTTGTCTTCACTTTGAAAGACTCTATAATGACCATCCTCATACCCTATAAGCTTTGGTTATTGACTTGATACTCATCCTATGCATGATATTGTTAGTGTAGGTTATTATTTATCATTTTATTTGTTTATTAGGATAATTATTACAATTATGTTAGCCCTACACTTGTTGGGTTAGCTTTCTTAGATGTATTAGTTGTGTGGAGTTAGCTTACTAGTTGTGTTGAGTTACCTACTCAGTTATGTTGAGTTAACTTACTAGTCTTATAGATTTAACTTAACTACAGAATCATTTAATGGGAATTATTAACCACTGATCTTAGATGTAGTTGCACTCCCCTCCTCCTATATGTACATCCTCATTATTGAGAAATGTAATGTATTGAGAATAATGGGTTATAATGGATTTCCATATATGATATTTTAGCTCTTTATTTGTAAATATTTTGTATGGTTATTCTAGAAAATTCCTTTTAGCTTATCGAATGTGGTGTGTATTATCATTTGAGATATTCATGACTTAGAAATTTTTTTATCATTCCTTTCATGGTATCGAGTGGTAGATGATGTAGGCATCCATATATGGAAAAACCCCAAAAACATATGTAAACTTGGTCATTAAAGGAGATAGTTTGTTTTGGTTTTTCAGAGGTGGACATAAATACATATAAATCCACTTAGAATATGTGTCAGGGGAAGATATTTGTATTGAGGAAGTAAAAATTCTAGAAAAATGGTTTATGGATTTTTTTTGGTTTTTTTGCATACAGATCGGGGTTTTTTTCTTGCACTTTGGAAAGTTCCTATTTGGCAAGGATCTGGAAATCTTAGAAATATTGTTGGGGAAGAAATCTGTGTCAAGGGATGTAAAAATTCCATAAAAGCAGTTTGGTTTTTTCTAAGTTTTTGTAATCGGTGTTCGGTTTTTCTTCCAACAAGTTGTAGAGTTCGTGTTTGGAAATGATATGACAATCTTAGAAATCTTGTTGGGGAAGAATGTCGGGGAAGTAGAAAGTCTAGAAAAATTCTTTATGGGGTTTTCTGCATTCTTTTGTGTTCGGTAATTATTTTTTCCTCCGTTTTATAGAGTTATTGTGTGTCTAGGATTTGAGGATCTTATAGATCCATGCTACCTTTGTGGATTTTGGAAATCCACACCGATGATGCATACAATCTAGAAAAATAGTTTCTGGGTTTTTCACGCTTGGTAATGTTTTCTTCTTATTCCATTTTACAGATCTAGAATTGGAAATTTTTTTCTAGAAAAGATAAATTGAGGAAGAGTGGAGGCAAAATGGCATTTTTAAAAATAAATATTAAAACACAAATTTGAAAAGTATGTATTTTTAATCGGTAAATCATATTTGAGAGCCATTTTTTTCAAAAGTTTTTATTTTTTCATGTTTTCCACCAGGCTGAATTTCTTTTGAGAAAAAAACTAAAAATTTAAAATTCCATGTTTGTAACATGAACTCAATTATAAAGTTCAACATTTAAATATCTCTTGTTTGCTTTGAGATATTTTAGATCTATATTTTTGACACTTTTAGGCATTTTAATAGTCTCTCTTGTGGGGGAGATATTCTAGTGAAGCCCAGTGTTAGTTTGTTGGTGTTCGAGTAGTTTTTTTGACAACTCATACATATTTGTAGCATTACTCTACCCATTCAGCAATATGGGAGGGTGTGGTGTTTATCTTGCTTCTTCGGGTTTTGTGTCCTTGCCTTGTTACCTTGGCTTTTCTTGGATCATAGAACTTCTATTTTTGGGATCTTGTTTCCTTGCCTTGTTTCCTTGCTTATTATTCTTGGATTGTGGCACACATGTTTTTAGCATTTGATCTTACTTCTTTTTTTTTTCCTTTCCTTGTTACCTTGTCCTTTCTTAGATCGTGACACTCCTATTAATTTAGATCTTGTGTCCTTTCCTTGTTGCATTTTTATTGTTCTTAGATCTTGGCACACCTATTTATAACTTGATTGATAGAATTATGTTTGGTATTTTTACACATTCGACATCACTTCATTGACTATATCCTTATATAGAGCTATTCAGTGAAGCCTAGTGTCATTTATTTTTGAATTTTGTGATCAAGTAATGGATTTATACCACAATGCACACAAAAATCATTTAATAATGTATGAGTTTTTGGAGCTGAGCTTCTTGGGATTCCTTGTAGCAGGATTTTTCTCTCTCTACTTTATTATTACTGGTTTTAGGTACCTTGCGGTGTCCCTTTTTCCTAGTTATCATATGTGGGTAACTCATCAAGCCTTATTGTCGGGACCCACCTTATTTTCCACCCACCTAAGCTATGCTTACATGGGGTGTTAATGTAGGTTATTATTTATTCTTTTATTTATTTACTAGGATAATTCTTACACTTATATTATCCTTACACTTGTTGGGTTAGTTTACTTAGGTGTACTAGTTGTGTGGAGTTTGATTACTAGTTGTGTTGAGTTAACTTCTTAGCTATGTGGAGTTAGCTTACTAGTCTTGTGGAGTTAACTTAACCACTATTATCATTAATGGGAGTTGTTCACCACTAATCTAGGTAGTAGTTTCACTTCCCTCCTCCTATATGTACATACTCATTATTGAGAAATGTAATGTCTTTTGAGAATAATGGATTATAATGGATTTACATATATGATATTTTAGCTCGTTGTTTTCAAATCATTTTGTAAGGTTATTACGGTGAATTCATTTCAGCTTATCAAATGTGGTGTGTATTATCATTTGAGATCTTCATGACTTAGAATAATTTGTTTATCATTCCTTTCAGATATGCCATCTCATATTGCTCTAACCATGCTTACCCTACTTTTTCTTGATCCTTTTCACATGTTTCCATGCCAACCTACTTGATCTAGGACTAGGATTAAACTTGGAGCTACCCGATTCTTCATAAATTGATAATGTGTGCTTGTTAGAGACTCAATACCACTTCACACACATCTCATGGACCACATTTGAATTTATGGAATCTTCATAAAACCTTAGGAGGACACATTCACACAACTTACTTTCTTGACCATTCACCTAGACCATGCCTGAATGCATGACATCACAACATGACTCATCATGAGGACACTGGACAACTTGGGAAGAAACTCGACCCCCTTGGACATCCTATGACATCAATGAAAACAAATTACTATGACATCTAACATGATCAAGCCTCATTCTAAAAATCTGGGCACCAAAACAATAATAAAAGAACAATAAAACTCATCACGATAAATCTAGGTGCATTAACCAAAAACAATGTCATCAATGATGGTGTCATAGATAATCAAAATGTGTCAAACATACAGAAAAATCAATCAAAACATAATAATTATAAAAATTCATCACCATTCCTAGAGGATAAAATCCTCCTCGTGATTACAAACAACGAAAATATACATATTTGGGAGAATTTATTTCAAGCATCTTAAAATAACTAGAAAGTGCCAATATGGTCACTTATTTTATCAGGTAACCCTTTCTTGAAGGGGAACCTAAGCCAGCTTATTATCAACATAATGCATATTGTGATTTTCATCACATTGATGGTCATCAAATATATAGATGCATGCAAATTCGTAGTTACATCCAAGACCTCATTAAAAATGGAAACATAGCAGTCAAAGACCTAAAATCAAAAAAACACCAAATGATAATCAAAAGGTGTTTTCAAATATGTTTCCTAACCATGGTACAAAGGGATAATATCCTGAATAGGGTGAATCCTCAAACAAAATTGATTTTAACTCATCATATCATTTATCATAGACACTCCTCTGCACAAATTTGAATGCCGTTTACACCCTTGGAGTAAGTATCTCTAGTGCCTTTCATCAATTAGCAAAGGCTAACATGATCAAATATCCAATCACAATACCATTTTATAATGGGGAACCCAAGCCTAAATGGTATAACGAGTTGGAATATTGTGAATACCACCACATTGAAGGCCATTTTATTGATCATTATTCAAGTCTTCGTTATTATGTTCAAGATTTAATTGATGATTGAGTCATTTCTATCGAGATTGAAAATGAAGTTATCGAAACCGATGACATGTCAACTCCCACAACTTCTAATGAATATTTGAATGTTTTCCAAAATATTGTACATAATAAAACTCAACGAGATCAAGACGAAAAATTTCAAGTATCTATAAATCAAAACAAACCACTCTTTCCTCTCGATATTCTTCCATTAGTTCAATCATAAATTGAACCTATTTTAGACAATAACCTTCAAACATCAAATGATAATTTTAAATTTCTTCAAGACTTCTTTCCAAACCTTGATATAAATGAAAAATTTAAAGAATAGGGTCCATCATAAAACATCATTGAGCTTGATTCCATCCTTTCAAAGTTAGCCCATATGCCTAACATCTCTAGCCTTGTTGTAGAGACCCAACCACAACAAGTTGTGTCCATAATACCTCCAATGATAAATATTTTCAGCATCTCATCAACAATTATTCCTACATGTCAAGACATCTACATGCATACACTCTATGAGGTGTGTATACCTAGGAATATCCTTACCCAACCATTTCAACAAATAATTTCAAATTTGGCATCAAACAAATTAATCCATTGCTTCAAAGGAATAACATTGAATATTTTCTCTCTATGTCCGATAAGGAGCCTTAGATACACATCTAAGGATCAATTATTCTTTCCTCACATTCTTCCACTCACAAGTGAATACGCATTTCAACATACTATATGCATCGAAAAATTACCTCTAACATCACATACGTATTTTGATCTCATCGAATATTTATCCCATCATAGATCCATTAACTTGGAAATCATCAACCTAAGTCTTGTACTTCATAACCTATCAAATATTTAGATTCTCTCCTTTGATTTGGACCTCTTCAGCCCAAGTCTCATACTTCAGGACTCCTTAAATATTAGGATTTAATCCTTTGACTTGGACCTCATTTGCCCCAGTCTCATACCTTAGGACTACTTCAATCATGGATATATTGTAAATCTTAATAGCTATTCCATTGACTTGGATATCATCCACCCAAGTCTCATACATTAGGACCAATAACAATTCATAAACATGGAACTTTCTCCGATAATATCATTACAAACCCTTATCTACAAAATCTTAGAAAAATTGAAAGCGTAAAAAGAATAAAAATCCATATCAAACCCCTTCTTAAGGCAATATTTGAAAATCAAAAGCAAAAAAGTAATAATTTCTTGTTCAAGCAATTTTTTTAATTTTTATTATGGGAAAATAGTTTTTTGAAAGGGACTATACCCTTATACAAAAGTGCTCAACAGCAAGATTTTATCCCAGAAAAGCCCAACAATAGAAAATAATCTGTCGAGGAAAGAACCAACAAAAGCAAACTAGCTGCTACAAAAACAACAAATAAACAACAACATAACAAAGAACACAACCGCTTAAGAATGCAGTATAAGACCATTTGCCTAAATGTAGCAATGAAAGCACCCAAAAGACAGGAATCAAACCTTGTCCGACATGGTGGGGGATTTAGATTTGGCATTTCCCTTCTTTTTCCTATCCACCACAGTCCATTCTTGATTTCCCACATCCACTACAGTCGGAAGAAAAACTGCAATGGGTTTGATGGGGATGTGACCCATAGGAAGGGGGGTCGAAATATCCTTAATCACTGAATCAACAACTTGTAAAGAATAGTCTGGAGGCTTCTCTGTATTGGTCTGTGAATTTCAAGCAATTTTAATCATTCCATCCATTGGCATATATTTCTATCATAACATTATCATATCTTTGAATTCATCAATTATAAGAAACCAGTTAATCTTGTTCCTATTGGGAATTTTGTATCTCCTCTCGATTGTGGTGTTTACCATTCCAGATCTTTTTACCTATGGTTTTGTCTAGAATTTGATGGAAAATCCTCCTTTTAAATAATCTCTCTTTAACAAAAAGCACCAAATTCTTTACCCAAATCTTTTTACCTTCCATCTATGTCTAAGGTGATGAACCCTTGTGTCCTACTAGTCACACGAGGCTTAGATTTGGGGAAATATGTTCCTTCCTAACAAGCACAATATCAACATATAAGAAAAAATCAATCTAAAATACAAAAAAATATCAATTGTTACATCTTTTTCTTTCATAATAGTAGGTGATGAGAACATACTTCTTACTAGTAGTATGTGATTGGGAAAGGAGGGAGGTATCCTCACTCACCTAAATGTTTAGCCCTAGCTCTCTTACTTTGGTGGCATGGGGAAATATGTAGGGATTCATTAAAAAAATTTAACAAAATAAAGCCTTCAAAAAATTGAATCAAAATTACTTAATCAAAAACATACCAAGAATTTTCTTATGTTAAAAGAGACAACAATTCCTTCAACCGAATTGTGTTAATCAGTGGGCAATCAATGGATCTAAGTCTATTCAAAACCTATAAAGTGAAATCATCTTAGAATCAGTCAGGTAATCTTGATTTGGAGATGAGAGACGACAATTCCTTCAACCGAATTGTGTTAATCGGTGGGCAATCGGTGGATCTAAGTCTATTCAAAACCTATAAAGTGAAATCATCTTAGAATCGGTCAGGTAATCTTGACTGGAGATGAGTCACATTTTTCTTGAATGGATCATTGTTACACCTTGTGTCTTAGCATCCATCATATTCATTTTCATATCACTATTCTCCTAGATTTGACGTCCTTCTTGGATCTCGGTAATGAGCCCTTACATCTTCTGGTTGCGTGGAGTCACAAAGTGGGATGAGACATCCTATCACTATATCATCTACATTTTGTTGATGGAATGAAATGCTTACAATTGTTTAAACCTTATTTTAGACAATGCACCCTTTTATCGAGTCAAAAATACAAAAACATTCAAATATGTTTAAAAATATGAAAAACATTCAAATATGTTTAAAAATCTAAAAACATTCAAATATGTTTAAAAAATCCAAAAACATTCAAATATGTTTAAAAATACAAAAACATTCAAATATGTTCAAAAATCCAAAACCATTGAAGTATGTTAAAAAAACATTAAAATATTTTTCAAAATACAAAAACATTCAAATATGTTCAAAAACCAAAAAAAGTATAAAATTGTCAAAAAAATAAAACATTTAGAAAATGTTTGACACAATATCCGCAACTACGTAACACATTTCAATAATATCATCATTTGATGACAATCCCTCTTGGTTATTTCAAATCATCTTAAAATAATCACTCTTCTTGTCTGTAATGTATAAATATGTTTGAGGAAATAAATTGTTTACCCTTTCGCAATATAAATTTTCTCGGCACACTCTTGGATTTCATATTTTATTCCAATGCAGATCAAACTTCAATGGGATCTAACAAGAGTATTTTTGGAGTATCTAAGATCACTTTATTCTTTGGACCGATCTAATCATCTCGTGTTCTAAGCTATTACTTGAGGGTATTAATATTTGTCTAATTATTCAATGTGAGACACATTAGGGGTATCATTAGGCATCTTTATTGCAAGTTGTGTTATACTATTTTGGTTTGTCAACATTGTGGCGATGCTTTTACTTTTTGTTAGTTTTTATTTTGTTGTACTTTGTTATTGTAGACCAATTACAAGAAATTTATTAGCATCTTAGTTTACATATAAATTTGGTGTGGTTAATTCCTATTCATATTGGGTTTGTTTACAATTCTTGTTTTGCATCTTTGGTCTCTTGTAGGTGTTGTGTTTTCATCTTGGTTTATTAAATAAGTCATGGTATGTTTTCCTTTTTCTATGTCATTAGGTTTGTTTACATTTATTTTTATTTTTGCTAATTACAGGTATGTTACTCCTCTTCTTTGCATCAATTTTTCTAAAACTTCTCAAATTTTTAAAACAAATCATATATTCAAAAATTCAAAAAATCTAAAAATTATTAAAATTCAAACAAATATTCAAATCATCACGAGAAAACTTACAATTATAAAAATGTGAAAATATTTCAACATTTCAACACAATATTGTTAAATTCAAACTTTTAGTTACTCCCTAGTGATCATTCCAATCTTACGATTATCATGCTACATTTTTTTCCTTTGCATGTTAATACCTCTACTTGGGGAAAAACAAATCAATTATTTTTCCTTTGCGATATAACTTCCTTGGGGAAATTTTGGATCTCATTTTACCTCCCCCGTAATTCATAAGTTTACTTCCGAGGACAATGATCCTTTTCAACTTTCAAATCAATCTTCAATGTGGATCCAACAAGGGTTTCATTATGAGTGTCTAAGATCACTCCACTCTTTAGTTTAATCCTATCACAACGCATTTAATAAGTTTAGTGCTTGGGGGAATTTACATCTACTTAATCATCATTATGACATGTATTAGAGGCATAGTAAATTGTCTTCTTTTCAAATTTGTGTTGCATTATTGATTTTTACCTTTTGGACCAATTACATGTATTTTGTTATCATATTGGATTCTTCATAGCCATGGTGCATACTTTTTTGTGTGTATTGGGTTTGTTTTTATATATATATATATATATATATATATATATATATATATATATATATATATATATTGTGTGTGTGTTTGTTTACACACATCTGGGTTACACATCATGATTCTTGCATAATTATGGTGAGATCTCTATTATGCAACTTAAAAATAATGTTGCTCGAGTTTCACTCTCTAAATGACGCTCATACTACGATAAAAACCCTCCCATCCTTGTTAAAAATCCATGTATTCTTCCTATCAGTGGTTGTTCACTTCTTTACTACATCACCCATCTACTTGAGGGGAATTCCCTTACCATCCTACTCAATGGGACATCTAAATGATCACTTTGGGGTAAATCTAAACATCTACCATATTTTCATGTCATCCACTCAACCGATCTGCATACATCTACTATCTTTAAAATGTTATTACTTCATAATAACACCCCATTTTAGAATTGATTAATTAAATTAATTAATTCACACCTTTTGGGATTAATTAAATTAATTCCTAACACACCTTAGCTAACTTAATTAACATTTATTAAATAAATGGTTAATTAATTGTCTCACATGTTATAGCTAATTAAATTAGTTATTTAATTGGAAAATACACCTATTTTCCTAGTCAACTACCACTTGGACTCCACTTGGATTCCACTTCCCTATTCTAGTCAAATCCACTTCCAAAATCCTAGAAAGGTGGGGGTAATGAAATTGCACGTACAACCACCTTCCCAGATGTAATTTCTGCTAATTGAAATGATTACTACCCCTCAAATGGGAATTAATTCATTCAAACTATTTAACCTCCCTCAAGTTCTATTTTTAGCATGTGCATTTAACTATCTACAACCACTTTCAACCACTACTTAGCCTCTATAAAAAGAAGGCTTATCCCTTACAAATCATCTTAGATTTCTCTTAGATTAATTTATATCTTGTAACAAAACTCTATTATTTTGATTTCCAATATCATCATATTGGAAGATTTCCTAATGTCATATTTTTTTTGTAGCATTACCACTCCTAAATTTGGATATCAAATCAAGAGCACCCGCAATCTTAATTCTTACAAGATTCTACAAGTATAAAGGCTTCCACAACCTTATATAAGGTTTTCAAGAAAAACATAGAGAAGAGGTTTGTTGCTTTGTTTGCGTATCTTTATGTTTTTCATAGTTTTTCATGCTCACACTAATTAAATTACGTTTGACTTATCCAAAGACTTGGTGAACCTTGTTATTGAAACTCCTATTCTTGATTTTCATAGACTTAATGCTCTAAATATGCTTGTACTTTGAGCATAAGAACACTATCCCTAAAACTTTAATACCTAAAGATCAACTTCATGATCACAAGAATATCAATAGATGATGATGTGATGATTGAGAAATTATATTAAAATATGCCTTTATATAGGGGTGCTTATTGATCATTATAGTTCTTTGTAACTAAATATGTTGACCATGGTCGATGTAACCATCCATTAAGAAATATAGGCAGAAGATATTGACCATTGTCAATATCATTATATCTAAGTAATAATAAATCATGGGGTCCTAAGAAAAGGATAAAGAGGTGGAGAAAAGACTTAGTAGTTTATGTGGAGGTGATATGATATAAGTATGAGGTAAGTCTTGTAGGTAGATACATATGTAATAGTAAGAGGATAGTAAGGAGATGTCAAAAATATAATAATTTAGGGTGAATATGAGGTATACATGATAAGATATCTAAGGTATCATGGGCTACACAATAAATCTTTATCACATGTAACACTAACCAACCCAACTATTTCTCGGCACTTCCTACTCTCGTAATGTCTTGTAACAGATCATTCACAGAGGATAATACACTAATGGTGCTTGTAAATAATAAATTAAATAAGAGTGATAAATAAGGACTATAATGTAGACACTAAATCAAGAACTTGGGTACATTTCTAGGTTCTAATCGCATACCATAATTCATATGATTCCTAAGTGAGAAAACTAATGATTAACATCTATTTTTGGCCTTTTTTCTATCTTTCTGGTTTCCTCTTTAGTAATGTACACCCCAAAATCTAGTCTAATATTCATTGCTTTATCTTTCTTGACTTTGGACACTAGCACCTAGGCGCCCTCATCCCCTAACCTCTTTGTATCTTTCTCTCCTCTTTTGGGCCTCTTTTATCTTTTAGGAATATTGTTTTCTTATAGGATAACCTTTTAGTTATCAATTACAAAACTTAAACAAGGGAATCATATAAATACAAATCTATGTGACCATAATAAAGGACTGAGATCTAAGCATCTACCATCACCACCTAAGTTTGTATTCAAAGGCACTCTAAGAACATCAAAGCATCCATCTAAAACTCATTCAAGGGACAAAGGAATGCATTTTTCTATATACACTTCATAGGATGGGGAGATCATTTTGACATCCACACATCTATATACGTTGATACATCTAGTTATTAGTTGTTATCAAGTGTATCTTGCACAAGAGCCACCTAGGGAATGATTCTACACACACACACTGTACTACATGGAGGCTAAGATATAGTCGGTGCTCGGTTGTTATTTCACTCTACTGGGTGACTTTTGAGGTCATTCCAATTCCTTATTTTCATCTTTTTATTTTTAGGATTTGATGTGTTTTTGGGTTTTGTAAGAAGTTATTTGTTTTGCATGTTACAGGATAATTCTACAGACATGGTGTGACATATAGGAGATGAATAATGAAGGTCAACAACATCGGTGAAACACAATAAAATTTAGATTCCAACCATTTTTCGCGATCACAAGTGCTCGAAGTAGACTACGGTACTCGGGTGCCCCCGACCCAGTCCATGCACCCTAGTCTAGCTTATTCTAATAATTCTACAAATTTCTCAAGTATGGTTACGAAATTTTTCTCCTCCTTTGCATAATTCTTCCAATCTATCACACTTCAAGATTTATTATGAAATTAGCTAAGTCTTATATTCCTTCTCTTGCACATAGGGTTTCATTTTTTATCTAGCTTATTTCTTAGGTCAGATTTGTACTTTACTGCTTATTATTGTGTTGTGACTCTGCAATTAGGATTTTTAAAAAATCAATATTTGTTATATCATTTGGTGAACCTGATCTTTCAAACCCCACCTTCAGAGAATGTATCAATTTTTCTCTTCTTCTCAAGTCATGTATGAATCTTATTATCCTTATTTCACCCCAACTAAGGTTCTGGCATGGTTACTACTACTACTAATTTTATGCAAGTTCGTACTCAACATCCTCCTCACTTTATTTTTATTTAGGATGATCCAACTATTAATGTAGCCACCACTCACCGCACTCATCCTCCTACAACTCAGCTCGTTTCCACCCCACAACCTATCACTTCTAATACTCCTCCCACCACTTCTAAAGGATATGATATCATAGAGAAACTTAAGAATACACCATCCAAAATATCTCTCTATGAATTATTTGTGCAATGCACCTGATTGACGTTATACGTTAGAGGCCTCTCTTCATTCTATCCACATTGAAATAAATAATTATTTCGTGGCTTTCACACATCTCATTCAGTCTCTCAAAATCTACCACATGTTATATCATTTAGTGATGATGACATATCACCATATATTATTGATAGTCCATGTGCGCCTTTTCTTATCACTACTATCATTAACACCATTTGTATCAAGTATGTACTCATTGATAATGGATCTACCGTTAATCTATGTGCTCACTCCATTTTAAAGAAAATCAGTATTACTAATAATCTCATTGCTAAAAGTTCACTCTCATTTGTGGCTATGATTCAACTACTCACACATGCCTAGGAACTATCACATTACCTATATAAGTCAGGCCTAAGATTGTTCCTATAGTATTATTCGTTATCGATGCCTTGTTTCAGTTTAATCTCTTGTTGGGTAGACCCTAGATTCACATAATGCATGTTATCCCATCTACTATTCATCGATGCGTTAAATTATTACATGATGGTTATGAACATACCATTACTATCAACCCTGATCCATTCAAATTATTCCACATAGACCTCATTACCACTATGCTTATTCCTCCATCATAGCCTATTCCATATAGAAATATTGGTACATATGATATTGGTCAATCTAGTGCTTCACAACCTTCTTCCACTTCTACAAGCATTCCATCCATTTCCACTCATACTACTACTATCATTTCACCCACCGTATCTGCTCCAATAAACACTATTACTCCACTCATTGAGACTCCTCTCACTCCTGCATCTAGTTCACCTCCTACCAATATCCTTGATACTGATACCCAAAGCATGAAAATTCTAGCACTGACGATTCTAATGTTGAGGTTGATATCGTTGAGCTTACTAATGAAAAATTGTGCAATATTAATTTTACTCATATTGAGATAGATGATTCATACTTCAATGATACTTTCATTGTTATTAGCCATGGTGAATATCAATTCAAGAAACCTACTCCTACTAATGCTATGGAAATTTATCGAGGGTTTGTCCATATATTAGATGTCATACCACCTTTCTAATCTTCTCATGAGGATACCTGCATATGCACTTCCTCTTTTCACATGCACTCTTTTCATGAATAAATCTTATTGGCATCACATTCCATTTGATCCCACTTACTCGACACTATTTTCACATATGATGGCTTGGCTTGGCTAGGATTCACATTGGATGATCTCCTCCCTCCATCTCATTCTTCTCACCTCTATCATGTATATGTTCACACTACAAATTCATAAGTCTTTGTGTCTTTTGTTTATCGGTCTTTGTTGCACACACTTCTAGTACATCTCCACTTATACTCAAGCAGTCTTGGCTTAAATACATTGGCAAAACTTTGGATCCTGATCATATCGACATTTCATTCCCCATGCCCTTCAGCCTGAGTTTTTATTTTTAATGATTCATTTCTCAACTATTCCCAAAATCTTATTCACGTTGGTATGCACATGGATGTCCACTACCACCTTTCACTGATGAAGAGTACACAATGGGCATGTACAATCTACGCCATGCAATGGCTCCTTACGTGATCAACCTCATACTATAGCTTACCAATTATCGATGCATCTCCATTTGAATTTGACCATGAAAACTATGATATGTTAGATGATGTTACTTGATTCTTATTCACATCATACACTTTGGGGGAATCATTTGTATCTTCCCCCTCTCCTATCATTCTCAAGTGTCTCTTCTTTCTACTATTTCACCTCGGGCTTCACATTTAGTATTTTGCACACATCTTACTTATCTTGATACACTTGTATCATCATTACCCTATGACACGCTCTCATGATAAATTTCACTCTTAACTCTTGAGGGAATACTACATTTATGAACCTCACACACTACAAATTTTATGCTACTCACTTCACGCTACATCACTCTAGCATTCGATTTTCACACATCATACTTCCCTATGACGCACTCTAGTTCCAAGGTTCATACTCGACTATTGAGGGTCTAAATATGAAATGAACCTCACCATATTCATACTCTTTATGCTCTAGTTCACACATTTCAAACCATTTCGATGATGCACTCTTGTTTAATGGTTCATTATTATTTCTTGAGGGGCATTTATAAATGAACCTCATCACATACACATTTGTATACATCCAATCGGGGGAAAATGATCCTATCACACTCACTCTCACTCATTCACATCATACTACATATATTGGTTACACATACTCTTGCTTGCTTATACTTGTTACATGTACACATTTTTTTCCACATTCTAGACAAATACTTTGTATGTCATTATTTTTGTATATAAACATGTGTGTTCACTTTTTCTCTATTTGCGAATGTATACTTTATACATATCTTTACACTTAGCATGGATGTTTAACATTGTACCTATTACCAGTCCCACTAAGGATCCTGGGGGCATCTAATTTTATACAAACTATAGGTGTTATTGTTTTGTTTTATACTACAAATTCTTCCTAGCATACTACTTTATATTGGATCATACATGCTTTGACATAATTTATCTTTCTAAAATGCTAACGGGTACTTTATGTGTGAAATTTAATTTAAAGGAACTATTTCCCACCATGGTCGTTTGATACTTTTCTTGTCAATATTTTCCATTGTATGCCATTGTTTATGGGATTTGACCTATGTATTTATTGTTAATTGCTTGTATGCTCTTGGCCGCTTCGGCCCTGATTCTCTTACGACATTGTGAACGATGTCCCATGTTTGAAACCCAATTTTTGTGGTCTACATTGTTTTCTTACTATCTAGATTACACTTTGTATTCTATATGCGTATTTTCCCTGATTGCACTAACAAGTGTTTCTAACTACTTTGTTTGCATGTACCTTGGTTACTAAGCACATTCCCCTTGTAGGGTACCATTTTAGATCAACATCTGGTCCTCTCCTTTAGATCGCATCCTCATAGTGACGTTGCATGTACCCTAAACGAGGGGGCATACATTGGGTGAATCAATCACCCCATACAAGATACACAATCACGGTTTAGGCATGCACAATACATGAAGAACATCATCTAAAGATACGAAATGGCCCGATTCTAACTTCGGTCATCGGTGCCCAGGATATAGACATGAGTGCTTAGGTGCTCCTAAATATTCCTAGGTGCTTATGACCAGGGGTAGTTACATTCATTTTCTAATATCAACACAATTTTTAGCATTTCACGGAGTAGTTTTCTAAAGATGTACAGGAACATTCCTCTAGCAATCAGAATGCATTCTATCTCCATTTTCTTCTCTTTCTACTTGGATTGAATTGGATCAAAATGGATCAAACTAGAAAATAGTAGGATCACACTATATCGTAGTGGTGTATAAATTTCAACAAGAAATTAGGGATAGAGAATAATACTAGACCTTTCTCCCTAACACTTCTTCTAGTGTCGCATGAGATTGCCCAAAAAAAGCACACTTGGCATGAGACCACCCAAAAATATTTTCATGCCGTGAAATTTCCCAAAAATCATTCTTCTAAAACATTTTTAGGGATCTTTTCTATCCTTTTTCACTTGTCACATATCGGGTGCACACATTCATTTTACTAATGTTATTGCCAAATCACGCACCCTCAGAATGTCGAATGTGAACAGGACATTCGATGTGATTGGGTAACATGGTATCACATCTCAATCTGTGGGACATGAGCTCGAGGTGAACCTTTGGGGAAGGTCGGATTCCTCTTCCTAAACTAAGTGTTGTATTACTCCTATTACAATAAAACAATTAACTAGACCTATTCTAGCATTTCATGAGATTTAGGAAAGAGATTTACAAGAAATTAAACTATACTAGGGATGGTTATGCACCAAATAAAGGGTGTTACTATACTTTGAGAAGGGTTTATTTTAAGAGGGTGTTGTGCACCACAAGCCAACTTCACCTACTGCAACTTAGAAAAGGTAAACATAATACCACGAATAAGAAACATGTGTTCCCTTTGTTAAAATTGACTAGACAAACAATCTTTTGGTCTTCTAGTGAAGAAGGATAAAGCGAGAAGGGTGAACAAGCACCATAACTCAACTACAGGAAAAAATCCACCACTTGATAAGAACAGAACTCCCAAAACCTGCAATGTAAACTTGAACTTGCACAATGTACCTACAAGCATGAGAAAGGCACAAAGAAGTATATAGGATGATGAAAGGACTAATAGTAGTCATAAAACACATACTTTTATTAATTCAATCACATTCACAATACATTAATACATTTAGAAGAGGAAACACTTGCCATTACAATACTAGAAGAGAGGCTTGAAAGTTCCCAATCCATAAAACTAGCGTAAAGAGAGAGGATTCTTGAAAAATATGCACTTGGTCAATCGTCTAAGCCCTATATACCACTTGATCTCATGAGCCTACAAACCAAAACTTTATGCAATGTGTTTTTACCAACACTCGACATTCAATTTCCCGTACGCCTCAATTCTCATGAGCTTAGCTATATTGTTCTTCTATCTAGCCTCCTATACTTGCATTTGGATCTCTAGACATTTGGTTTGATCCTTGGCTTATGAACCATTGAGTCATCTCTCACCGGGTATAATGTGCTGACCCTAAAATACTTCAGCATTAACTATTCAATCATAATTTCAAACCATGTGGACTCACCATCTTTGTGGATTCAATGAACTAAACCAATTTTCTCTTGCATGATTTAAGCATGGCTTGATCACCAACAATCTTACCATTTCGATCTCCTTTGTTCTATGCCGTGTCATCCCAAATGCATCATGTTGTTACCAAGCCTATGATTTTCTTGATTTATATGATATTTTCTTTAGCACATGGGCTCGACCCAAATAATTATATCATATGACCGAGTTGGCCATTATCATTTTACTGCCATCCAACGCTCATGATATTTTCTTGTCAAACTTCTATATGTACAACTCAATCTAGTCACGGCTTGACTCCGCTGTGACGAATACCACTTTGCATGCATGAAATCTCGATATTCCAACTGAGTTCCCAATAACCTTTAAAAATCCCGCATCAGTTAATACAAACTCAAGATATTCTCATTAAAATGTGCTATCTTCATAAGCTTGTTACTCATGCTTCGCTCAACTCTATGTCACCTAGTCACATATGCTAAGCCAACTTGTTTATACTTGAGCTCCTCCATGTAGCATTCACATTTTTCAAGGGCACGACTTGGCTCCACTCTCACCACAACATTGAACTCAATGAGCCAACTTCAAGCTTGAGTTGATCTAATGCACCAAGTACAAACATTGACTTGGCCCTTCTTTCCACTCTGCCGGTCTTGTTGATTGACTCGTCCCTCTTACATACACGTTGAGTTTTCACATCTTTAGCTCGGTCCGAAACCGAGTGATCTCCTCAACTACACATTAACATTAAACCATTTCAACTGAGCTACTTAGGATCTTTCTCCTCTCAATGCATGGACCAACATTTGAGCTATTTTTCATTGAGTGCTAATTTTCCTTCACTCTATTGATTTTTACCCTAATTTTAATTATCTTGGGCTTTTCCTCAAACTAGAGAGTAAAAAGATACAAAAAGGCCCAATAAACATGATGTATCATTTTTTATCATTTTTAGCTAGAAGTGGGCCCACTGGGGTTGATTTTCACATTCTAATAAAAAATTAAACCTCCAAGACATGCAAAAGAAAAGAACAGTCCAAGAAGATCCCAAAACCTTTTAGAACACCATACAAGACTCTCAAAGCTTGAAATTGTGGGTGTAGTTTTACCCAGTCCATTTTTTCCCAAGAGGGAAAAAATGGATAATATTTTTGGTGACCTCTCGGGGATTCTTTCTGCAAAGCAATAATTTAGTAGCCTGTAACATCCATTGGGCATGGAGTCACTATTATTCCAAAAATTGATCTTGAACCCAAAGTAGATTGTTTGACCTTGTCCCTGAATCAAACAACATCGGGTATGAAACACATTAGAACTCATAATTTTTGGTATGCATGGCACATTGTGAAGTTTCAAATGAAACATCTACTGAATTGGAACATCATGGAACTCTATTAAAACTTGAATCTTTCCTTCTTTGAAAATTCTCTTCGAAACACTTTGTAAAAGCTAATACGAAACACAACACACATTGAAACTGAAAACCATACATGCTTTAAATAAAATATCCGAGGTGTGCCAAACACTTATTCTGTTGAAATCAAATCTATCACTACCCTACACTAATTGGAAGAACACGTGAACTAAAAACCCTACAATTGGTTGTGCAAAATAGCTTCCACTCCTCATGAATGGGCTGTCATGTGAATGATTTGACAATGGACATGGCGGAGATTGTGAGTAGAAAACTAAAACAAGCCCAATTATCCACTTAGTTCACCAAGGCATCAGTTGGAAATAGAAGGAATGCTTCTTTTAGTTACTACTGCATTTCTTTTGTAAAGGCATTCAATCGATCCTTGGGGTCGTGAAATTCATCCTCACATTCTGAAGTGAATGTGACCAGTGTGAATTATTGCTTGGCTCCAAAGAATCAAAATACCTTATGGGACATGGTTTAACCCTTTGAAAATTCCCATAACTCTGAGTCTCAATTTTAACAGGAAAATCTATCTGCGGAAGTTCCTAGAAAACATGGTTGTTCAAGAGCTGAATTTTCTCTTGTTTACCATTTACAAATAAATCATCTTCTATGTAGATGAATGGTACTAAAGTGATGTTCCCTTCATTTCCTTTTCCTTCCTTAACAATGAGGAGTTCTTCCACAACATGAAACTCTCTTGGATTTCTTGCAGCCTCAAATGAAGTCACTTGAAAATCACTACAAGTGTTTGAAGCATACTGCTCATATAGGAGTTCCACTTCCATTTGAAGACAAAGTTATTCTACATTTTTAACCTTCTCATCCCACATGAAACCTGCAAATTCATATTCATTTACCTGTTGCTTTTGAGGATTATTAGGGGTAGCAAGATCTTCAAAAACATTCTCCTCCAAAATTGGTTCATTAGCCAAAACAGGTTACACAATTGAGAGTAAGAGACTCTCCATGATATAATATCTATTAAATTCTTCTGAATCTGTCCTAACTTCTCCCATGTCTTCCTTTGAAGTAGCAAGCCTTGTGTTTTGGGAAAGAGGTAATGGAACAAAAAAATTATGAAGTTCCATAGGCTCCTGTCCATCCAAATACTCCTCCAAATCAGACAGATAATCTACTACTTCATTTTCGGTTGTGTCAAGGATTCTTCTTCTATCATAGTGTCCTCTGAACTAGTAACTTGTTCACACTACCATTTTTCATTCTCAAACATGAAATTAGAAAGATCAAATTCATCTGAGAAATAAAAATTTTGACAGAAAGAAGAAGGAGAAGGATTTGAAACCTCTCGTGTTTCTTGTTTTGTACTCAAAATCGTTGAGTCTGCATTGCTCTCCTTCATGACATGAACCACTTTATGGCGGATTTCATCATCCAATGAAGCTCTTGAAAAACTACTGCAATGGTCCATAAGTGTTGCAATTTCTTGACATGCAAAACAATCAGGATCACTACACTCACTAGAATCACCTTGTACTCTTGAGAGTCTTTCTTCTTCAATTTGCACATGCTCTTCTTCTGGAAGATTTGGGGCTAACTCTTGCTCTTCCTTGGCTGATTTTGTAACTTGTGGGGAATCAACAGTCTCCACAAACATAGTGCCAACATGTATGCTACACTCTAAACACATAGAATGATGTTCATCATCCTCTCGTACTTGTTCTTGTGTAAATTCATTCTCCACCATCTGCTCTTGAATCTTAACCTTGGATAGGGGCTGAGTTAGGAGGGGGACTTGCTTGACATTCAAACTTGTAGCCCACTCCTTCATATTCTTTGCAAGCTCATCTTTACTAAGTTCCTTAACCTTCTCCTCATTTTATTCACTATAATCATACTCTTGGTCTTCCCAAAATGGATTCAGGACTATAAGAGGAGAGGTGGGTTGGGGCTGAACTATTTCATTCATTGTTTGAAGTGGTGGAAGAGATACAACTTCTTGTCTTGGTGGATTTTGTAGAAAATAAGGAATTCTAGAATAACGAGGAACAAAATATTCATGATGGGATGGTAAGATAGGGGATACTTAAATGGGATTCTCAACATGGGCAGTTGGTGAAAAGCTTGGAATTTGAGGTTTAGACTGAAGTGACATTGACTAAGAAATAGAAAGAGAACTTTGAGGTGGTGGTATGGAATTACCCACTAAAAATATTCCTTGCATCGAACTCATAAGCCTCTATCTCTTCGATCCAACCTTCAATTTAAGGTAGTAATTTACTCATGAAACCAATCTTTTCCTGTAGGCTGTCAAACTTTGGCATAGGGCCAACCCATGGACAAGGTACCACAAGTTTTTCCTAAATGCATTCATTTGAGCTATGGCTTTGGACTACACCATACCTACCTCCTTCTTTGAATCTTAAGTGTAACTTAGCATCTTCACATGTGTGATGGCCTCCAAAATTTGCATGTGCTTGCTCTTGGAAAGATGCATAGTTAGTTGAAAAACCAAACTGACCATGACTCTATTCATAGGGATATGCATGTTGCAACTGATTTTCATCATAATATTGAATTGGAGGTGAACTATAATAATCTGAAGATGATTTTTTTAAGTTGAAAGGAATGTTAAACTGGTATTGTTGTTGTAAGTGGGAATTCCACTGTAGGAATGAAGCCACGATATCATAGCTTCATGCATACGAGAAAAAATAAAATAGGTGGAAGAAATAAAGATGGAAATGGGTAAAACCAAAAGTTTCCAACTTAGAGAGTGGGTTACTTAGACCAATGGAGTCGTCAGTTGTGCTTGGGTATACCTCCTAAGGCTGAAATTTCACTAAGAGCACAACAACTTAATGAAATGAAGTGAACACAATACACACACTGTGAAATATATGACTCTTTTGGTCCCACCGGCGTGTCAAAAAAATTTAGTGTTGGTAGCATGGTAGCTAAGGTATTACAATGGGATACCTATAAAATGTAGATATTTCACATCTTTGTCCCCCTTTGGGCATGCCAAAAATTGTTATCACCAAATCACTGCACCCTCCGAATGGCTAGAATGTGAACATGAAATTCGGTGTGATTAGCTAACATGGGATCACATCTCAAGTTATGGGACTTGGTCTCAAGGTGAACCTTCGGAGAATGCCGAATTAATCTTCCTAAACTAAGTGTTGTACTATTCCTAGTGCAATAAAACGGTTAAATAGACCTATACTAGCATTTCATGAGATTTAGGGAAAGAGATTTACAAGAAATAAAACTATACTAGGGATGGTGATGCACCAAATATAAAGGTGTTACTAGAATTTGAGAAGGGTTGATTTGAAGAAGGTTTTGTGCACCACAAACCAAATTCACCTACTGCAACTTAGAGAGGGTAAAAAAATACCACAGACTAAGAAACATGTGTTCCTTTGTTAAACTCAACTAGACAAACAATATTTTGGTCTTCTAGTGAAGAAGGATGAAACTGAGAAGGGTGAAAAAGCACCACAACTCAACTACAGGAAAAAATCCACCACTTGATAAGCACAAAACTACTAGAACCTGCAATGTAAACTTGAACTTGCACAGTGTGCCTGCAAGCATGAGAAAGGCACAAAGAAGTATATAAAATGATGAAAGGACTAATAATAGTCACAAAAACACACTTTTATTAATTCAATCATGTGCACAATACATCAATACATTCATAAAGTGGCAACACTTGCCATTAAAATATTAGAACAGAGGCTTGAAAGTTCCCAATCCACAAAAATAGCAAAAGAGAGAGGATTATTGAAAAATATGCACTTGTTCAATCGCCTAACCCCGTGTACCGCTTGATCTCACGAGCCTACAAATAAAAAATTTATGGTGTTCTCTAACCAAAAATCAGCATCCAATTTCTTGCATGGCTCAATTTTCATGAGATCTTTCATATTGTTTTTCTATCCGGCCTCCTATACTCAAATGACTCTCTGCATATTTGGTTTGATCCTTGGCTTGTGAACCGTCAAGTTAGCTCTCACGGGTATAATGCATCGACCCTAAAAACTCCACCATTAACTCTTTGGTCACCATTTTAAACCATGTGGACCCACCATATTCATGTTTTCATGGCTTCAATGAACTAAACCAATCTTCTTTGGTGATCTTTAAGTATGGCTTGATCACTAAAAATCTTACCATTTCAATCTCCTTTGTTCTATGTCGAGTCATCCCGAATGCATCATGTCAACACCAAGCATGTGATTTTCTTGATTTATTTGATATTTTCTTCAGCACATGGGCTAGACCCAAATAATTATATCATACAACCGAGTTGGCCATTAGCATTTTATTTCCTTCCAACGCTCATGATATTTTCTTATCAAGCTTCTACGTACAACTCAATCTAGTTTGGCTTGACTCGACCCGTCTTTGAATATCAATTCGCATGCATGAAATCCCTAGTTTCTAACAACCTAAAAAAATATCGACATTAGTTAATATAATATTGAGCTATTCTCATTCAAATGTGCCATCTTCACAAGCTCATTACTCATGCTTTGCTCAGCTCTTTGTCACCTAGTCATATATGCCGAGCCAACTTGCTTATACTCGAGCTCCTCCAGTAGCATTCACATTTTTCAAGGGCACGAGCTGGCTCCATTCTCACCACAACATTGAACTCAACGACCGAATTTAAGCTCGAGTTGGTCTAATACACCAAGCGAGACATCAACTTGGCCCTTCTTTCCGCTTTGCCCAATCTTGTTGAATGTCTCGTCCCTCTTACATACACGCCAATTTTTCACATCTTTAGCTCGATCCGAACCCGAGAGAGCTCCTCAACTATGCATGAACATTAAACCGGTTCGACCAAGATACTTAGGATCTTTCTCCTCTCAATGCACAAACCAGCTCGTTGAGTTGCTTGGCAAGCTATTTTGTTGAGTGTTAATTTTCCTTCAATCTAGTGATTTTTACCCTGATTTTAATTTTCTTGGGATTTTCCTCAAACCAGATAGTAAAAAATATACAGAAAGGCCCAATAAACATGGTGTATTATTTTTTATCATTTTTAGCTAGAAGTGGGCCCACTGGAGTCGATTTTCCCATTCTAAGAAAAAATTGAACCTCTAAGACACAGAAAAGAAAAGAACAATCCAAGAAGATCCTGAAACCTTCTAAAACATCATACAAGACTCTCAAAGCTTGAAATTATGGGTGTAGGTTTACCCCCGTTTTCTATTTCTTCCCAAGAGGGAAAAAATGGATAACAACTATCTTTTCACATTTTACATATTTGGATCAAATTTTTCACATATACATAAATTTGACTACTCTTTCACTCTTATTTTATAATTATGTCCTTAATACGTAACAATAATCAGCCCCGCATCGAGCACAAGTGACAAAAACAATAGCTACAAACATGGTATAACACATACGCTTCACCCATAGGGTCACTTCCTCTTCTTTAGCTTCTGCACTTCATTTTACTACCCCACACTTTTTATTATCTCCTTGGCATGCTTTCACCATCTATCTACATGGTTATCGGTATGAATCTCTTGTCTACTTTATTTTATTGAGTATTCACACAACAACATAAAGCGGGGGAATGTAGATACTAAATCATGCACTTGGGTACATTTCTAGGTCCTAATCACATACCACTATTCATATGATTACTACGTGAGAAAACTAATAATTGACATCTAGGTTTGGCCTCTTTTCTTTCTTTCGGTTTTTCTTTGGTCTTGTACACCCCACAACCCAGTATAATATTCATTTCTTTATCTTTCTTGACTTTAAACACTAGCACCTAGTCGGGACGTCAGCACCTAGGCACCCTCATCCCCTTTGGGTGCCCTAACTCGTTTGTATCCTGCTCACTTCTTTTGGGCCTATTTTATCTTTTAGGCATCTTGTTTTCTTATGGTTCAGCCTTTTAGTTGTCAATTATGAAATTCAAACAAGGGAATCATATAAATACAAAGCTATGTGACCATAATAAAGGACCAAGCTCTAAGCATCTACTATCACCACCTAAGGTTGCATCCAAAGGAATTCTAAGAGAATCAAAACATCCATCTAGCACTCATTCAAGGGATAAGGGACTAATTTTTTTTGCATACACTTCATAGGAGGGGAAGTTCATTTTGACATCCACACATCTATCTACATTTCTACATCTAGCTATTGCTCACTATCAGTGCATCTTGCACAAGAGCCACCTAGGGCACAATTCTTCACACACACAAAACTACATGGAGTTTGAGGTGTATCGAAATGCTTGGTCATAAGTTCACTCTATTGAGTGACCTCCGGGGTCAGTTTGACTCCCCATTTACATATTTTTCTTTTTAGGATTTGATGTGTTTTGGGGTTTTGTAGGAGGTCATTTATTTTGTAGTTTACAAGAAAATTTTGCAGATGCAGTGCGACATACAGTGACAAATAAAGGTCAAGAACATCAGTGTGACACAAGAAAATTTAGATTTCGACTATTTTTGCAAATCACGAGAACCCATAAGTAGACTTTGGCACCTAGGCACCCCCGACCCGAGTCTAGGTGCCCTAATCCATCTTATTTCAAAAATGCTACAAATTTCTAAGTGCACTTTATGACAGCTTTCATCCTCTTGTGTATAATTCTTCTAGTCCAACACACCTTAGGATTAATTATGAAATTAGCTAAGTCGTATATTCCTTCTCTTGAACCTAGGGTTTCATTTTTATCTAGTTTATTGCTTAGGTCATATTTGTGTTTTACTTCTTATTATTGTGTTGTGACTCATGCAATTAGGATTTCACAACATTTCAATATTTGTTAAATCATATACATATTCCCCAACTAAATATCATCACATGTTAGAATAGTGTAACATAAGATGTTTTTATGGAAAAGAATGTGGAACACCAAAATCAAAATGAAAGTATTGTAATGAAGTAATAAGTGAGGAAAATAAGAACTCAACCAAATGAAATATACTTACCTCATTATCGAGATCCCGCAAGTACAAATGCATAGTGAATCTTTTGAAAAATCAATAAAATGTATCACTATAATATGTTGAGGTTTTAGAATAAAACTTACATATTTTTCCCTACAATTTTTATTTGGGTCGTTACATAGAATTTTCTTGAAAGAAAATAATGTTATTAGCTATGACACTAAATGAGACTTTTTAATGGAGGTACACGATGCCTTTTATGATAATATTTTTGCATTATATTTTTAGCGTCAAAAATATAAAATTTGAATTTCCCACTTTTAAAAAAAAAATGTGATTTTTTTGCATAAAAAATCCTATTACTATTTGTATCATAATTTATCTATTTTAACAAAAAATTTAAAAATGGAATTGTAAATTAATTTATTAATGTACAATTATTGATAGAATCAGGAGGGCATTACACAAAAACCACATAATGAATTTAGTACACAAAAATATATTAATCTATGTTATATCTCAACCACGATACATGGCTATTATATAGCCAAACAAATAAGAAAGCAACCTCCAAAATAAAATGGAGGTGTTACAACTAATGTCCCAAAATATTCACAAGTATAACACTCCAACGAATAACCTATTTTATATTATACGACTAACCACCCAAAACTAACTTATCGTAATCTAATTTATTTTACCATATGGTAAAAATATGGAGCGTTAACAAGGATTATTCCTAACATTCCCCCTTAGTGAGAACATGGGGAAAAATTGCCTTCGTACTTGCACCTACTCATGATCTGCTGATTTTCATAGGATAATCATAAACCTCAAGGATGGTTTTACAAATGGTTTACCATAAATTGAGAATGATGGTTTTACATTTGGATTACCACAAACCACAAGTTGGTGGTTTTGTAAATGGTTTACCAACAAACAAGAATGGTGGTTTTGCAATTGGTTTACCAAAAACCACAAATGAAGGTTTTCAAGTGGTTTACCTAGAATTACATCATGATGTTCCAAGTACTATTATCAACCTTCATCAATATCTCACTCCAGTGGAATAATATAGGAAACCCTATTAAATTCTAATGCTCATACAAACATAAAAAATGTTGACATAATGGAAATAGAACATTGGATCATGTTCCCTCCCTCAATGTAGAATTTCCACTTATTCAAACAGGAACACTGTAAAAACTGAAAGCAAATAATCACACCACAAAAATTTCACCACAAAAAAATATGACCCTATCATTGCAATCGACAAGAGGTCACTAATTGACCACCTTCCTCTGTTTCCTCCATCCTACGATGTCACTACTTAGGTTAGTTGAATTTA
The DNA here is from genome assembly GCA_018340775.1 of Taxus wallichiana var. yunnanensis. Taxonomy (NCBI): domain Eukaryota; kingdom Viridiplantae; phylum Streptophyta; class Pinopsida; order Cupressales; family Taxaceae; genus Taxus; species Taxus wallichiana. Next base: position 195,294,756 of record CM031239.1, read on the forward strand.
TCTTTGAGGATCATTTGAAAATTCCCTCCATCAACTTTAACTTGGACATTGGGTTACAATGAAAATGTGTCTAGTTGACATGCGTGCATTTTTATTTTTACAATTTTCAACAATGACTATTTAGGTTAACATTTGACACAAGACTCTTGACTTTTAACACCCTAGACCTAAAAATGCCTTTTATCTAAAAAGTAATATTTAATTACTTTCTAAATTATACCATAAGACAATACCAAACGAATTTTACTATAATGATAATTAACAAGAGACTATTTTAATAACAATAGTAATAATTTTAATGACCTAAAATGACAATAAGAAATATCGCTTTATAACCAACTATATTGAAACATGACTCAATTTTTACCTAAGACCAAATTAAACTTAGAATAACAACACACTATAATCAAACAACTAGTTAATTAAAAACATGTGACATAGACAATATTTTGAATGGAAATGGGATGAAGATCGATGTGGAGGCACAAACAATCCATCCAAGTGTTAGCTAAACTAGACTTTTTGACGTCGAATGACATGTTGGTGATATAATAACTTGACATGCGATTGTCACAAAACACAACTAATTACTCAAAAAATTTAGAACCATGGAAGTGTTTAGTCTACATCAATTCCTCTACATATTATCTCGGTCTTGGTGGATGCTATAAAAATGCAAATGCACAGGTCTGGAAACTTGTGGCAAGTCCAACACAGGTATAGAACAATGAACACAATTACAGTGCACACACTCTCATAAGATTTCAATAATAGAAATTAAAACCCCACAAGTATAATTTATTGAATATTTGATAAATATGTCTAGAAGGGTGTCAAATTTGAATGAAATTCATCACAAACATCCATTTTGTATATGTTGCATGCCGCATGGGAGATTTTGAATGACCCAAACTTCTATATTTTTTAATAGCTTTCACAGTGACGTGACTGAAGAAATGTTGTAGCTGTTTCTTTCTTCTGATCTCAATAGCCACACACTCATACACAGAATTACACTCACACCAGAAATTCCAAATTTGTCAGAATAACAATCCACAAAGATTTTCCACATGACTATCAAACAGACCTAAGCTGAAGCTATTTAATTTTACACTAAATTTTTTGCACAATTCTAATTTCTCTCATTATGCGGGGTAGCAAAAAAAAATTAGAAGACCCTTAATAAATATTCACAATCCCATACTCACTATGATGCCATTGATAGGAATCAGGAGGGAATTACACAGAAAACCACATAATGAATTTAGTACACAACAAATATATTACTCTATGTTATATCTCAACCACGATACATGACTATTATATAGCCAAACAAATAGCCAAACAACCTCTGAAATTATAGGGAGCTGTCACATAACTAATATCCCAGAATATTCATGGGTATAACACTCCAACTTCTAACCTATTTAATATTATACTACTAATCACCCAAAACTAACTTACTTGTAATATAATTTATTTTACCATATGGTAAACATATGGAGCACTAACAATGATTATTCCTAACAATTATAATGTGAAATGTAGGTTTTTCCTAATTTTCATTAATTACAATGTGCAAATATTAATTAGAACCAAATATTAAATTGTATTCCTAGATTAGATCACTTACAAGATGTGTTAGATTATAAAATATCCAAACAAATGCCATGTAAATAAAAGAGCTTATGTCGATGCCATTTAAAATGAGAAGGACAATAATGGATTCTTGCAATGAATAAAGTGGGATAAATATCTCATATTCGATTTTGTTTTTAGAAATTGGTAAAAGTTAGGGGTTTTGAAAGGACCCTCATCCTTGTACAACAATCCCTCAAGGATGGATAAAACATTAAAGTGTTACAGAGAGGAAGCCCCAAGATCAAAAAGGGGAAAGAAGGACGAAAGATAATAAAAACAACAAAAATAAAAAAATGAATACAATAGCACCAATTATTTCCATTGAAACCATATTACCTAGTAAAATCCCTTACATGGGATCTTAAAAGCATAGAGTAAGAAAAAAATTTCTTTTAACGATCGTCCAATCGACACTCTATTAAGCTCTGCATTTTTTGTCTCGAGTGAGTTGGAAGTTAGAACTTAGAGGAAGCCAAATTCCATCATTGGGTTTCTCATAAGTGAAACCGATATTAACAAAGTTAGTAGTAACACCTAGAAACAACATCGACACTTGATCCACCATAATTGCTCCAACAACATCCATAGAAGGGAAAACCAAAGTGTGTTTGAATTGGAAACCTTATCAATAACTAGTTTTGTCTTTCCAACCTTCATCACAAGAGGAGAAATTTGAGTAACTAGTTGCCGGATGTTTTCATGCTCTTAATTAACCTCCACTAGATCTTCCGAACAAGAAGATGATTCATCCTCAACCACCAACACACTAGGATTGGAATCCTTCTGCCAGGAATTTTTTTCCTTAAAATTTTGCTTTACTTTATGACAGTCCCTAGCAAGATGACTGATGGAAAAACATTTCATGCACCTGAAGGGAAAGCCTTTGTAGTCAAGAGGTTGTGACCAAACCCTATTCAAAACTTTTAGATTAATGGAAGCTGGAAGATCTAGAGATGTATCCAGATCCACTAAGATTCTCACATAAGTAGTGTGAGAGAATGATTCCGTTTTGGAATCAATGGATAAACACTTTCCCAAAGCATTGTCAATATCAATCAGACATTCCTTCTCCCAAAACTACAGTGGGAGATGAGGTAAACGTACCCATTAAGGTTTTCCATTGAATGCAGTTATGAGGGGGTTAAAGGTTAAAAACCATGGTTTCATTAGCAAGTGATGGTGTTGTAGTTCCCATAGTTTGGAGATGATAGAATCCCTATCTTCAATTGAACTGAAAACCACAATAAAAAACCCCTAGCACAAGGGTAAATGTCTACCTTGCTAGATAAGAGGGGGTGTCGTTTAAAGAGATACATAAGTAGAAAACCAAAAATATGGGCCAAAGGCCATGGGAAAAAATACGGTGTTGTAAAGGTCACAACATGTAGAAAATAGGCCTTCCCTTCACCTGCCACATGAAGGGACCCTTCTTCCAACGAAAATGAGAAAACCATCCAAACCCACCTTCTAAAGTAGCATCACAATGAAACTATGTGTACAAATGGAGAGAACTCAGTAGCACCAACACCTACAGATAGTGTGAGGTGAGGTGAGGATAAGGAGAGGCTAGGGTTCGCGGAGAGGTGAGTCATTGTCTGGAACTTTTGAAAAGCAAGAAGCATTTTTTCTCATATTCAAATATGAAATCTATATAAAACATTCAAAACTATGTTAGTTATTATTTTGGTTAGGGATTTTCCTCAATTAGATCCATATCCATTTTCAAGGTTGATAAAAATAACATAAAGAACTATGTAATGGTAAATGAAATAACTAAATGAAATGGTATACCTATTCTCGGGGTTAGAGGGGAATAATCCACGGTGTAGGTTTTATGTGTTTTCTAATTTAAATATTTTGTACTTATAACTTATCCATGGATGAGATTTATCTTCTCATGTCCAATAACCTAAAAGACCAAACAAAATGAAAACAAGAGGGATGGAAATTGAGGGAGTTGTGAGCATAATGAGGGCCTTCTCCTAATTCTTCATGTGTATGTTTAAGGGGAGAGAAGTTTGTATTTATAGGTTTTGGATTGGATTAATTAGAGAAAAATAATTAATATAGTGTTTTTAGAGATAATGGGTGAATAATAGTGAATAATATGTGATTAGTGTTGAATAGTGCATGAATAGTATCTACACTTTGAAAGTGGAGGGATAGTGGGAAAATGACCTCATTATTTTACTCGATCATGGAAGATAATGGGATATTTGACTAGAATATTTTACTTTGATGGTAGGGGTAGTGGAAGACAAATCATAATATTATATTCGATAGTGGGGGTAGTGAGGAAAATTCAAAATATTTTATTTTGATCGTTAGAGGACATGATGATAAATCAAAATATTTTATTTTTATGGTGGGGGACATGAGGATAAATTAGAATATTTTATTCTAATAATGGGGGTAATGAGGATAAATCAGAATATTTTATTCTGATGGTGGGGGTAATGAGGAAAATCAGAATATTTTATTTTGATGGTGAAGGGTAGTGGATGATTGATATAGTAGGTGATGTGGAAGGTGTTATGAAGAATTTCATTAAGTGATAGTGGAGGTTAATTAATTGATTAACATAAATTAACTAGATGTTAATTATTCATGGATTTTATGGTAATTAGATGGGTTGGATAACTTAATTAATTAATGTGGTGTTATATTGTATTTGTATTTTTGGATTTATGAGACCTTATACGCGAGGTAAATTTTCCAATGTTTACATTTTCCCCCTTTTTGGGCTATATGTTTCAACATGCAAGATTCATCACAAAAATTGAAGATGAGATGAGGGTCATCCAACCCTAGGATAATGGATACCACACATGCAAGCTTAGATGGTTGAATAAATAGAAAAGAACCTAGAAATGTGATTGATGAGCCACTTCATCCAGAGTCTATGAAGAGATTGATAGATTGATATTATAAGGCATAGACTATATATTCGATTAACTAAGATAAGTAATGATTAATCATCATAAGATTTGATGATAAGGTTTTGACATGATATCCCCGGTGACATGTTTTGGAGCCGTAGGTCTCCCCAAAGATAACGTGGGATGAAAAGTGGAAATCGATACATGATAGAAAATAAACCATGGTAAATACATGATGAGTGGAAGTAGGGATAGTGTTTCCCTAGTCATGTGCATGTGAAAAATGATTTTAAGGATTATTATAAAGGTAAAAGTTGAAATAAATTTTGTTTGAGAAGTGATTGAATGAAGAAAAGGGTATTCTCTAAGAAAAAAGTAGAACAAAACTATTACTTTCAAAAAAAAAAAAGTGATTGATGGTGAATGTTATGGTATCCTCTAAAACAAAACAAAATGGATAGAGTGAATAAAAGTGGATACAGAAATTACCCCTTGAGAGGGATTGCAAGGATGAAAAAAAGGCACGTCTTAAAAAGATGAGATGAGATAACAATGCCTAATTGAGAAGGAAGATAATGGAAATGTATCAAAAGTACTAGGTTTGGTGATCAAAGGGGCTGTATTTAGTTGGTCTAGATATGAGGTGAGAAAATATGGGAGGAATAGGAATAGTGATAGAGATGATGTGTTGAAGGAATTAAATGGAGATGGATAGGACAAGGAATGAGTGTATAATCTTAGTAAATGAAAATGTGAATGTAGGATGGGTGAGGTAAGGAAATGAATAGTAAGTATTAAAAAGACCAGTTTTATGCTAAGAGTGGGGAAAAGATGAAGATGGAATTTTAGGTGATAATGAGAAAGAAACATAGATGGGAAATGATCTAGGATACATATGGAACATATGAAACAAATATGCATAGAAGGGGCTACAATCAAGTGATTGTAATGGAAAGTATCAAGGTGGTGTTAGAAGATGGAGAGCATTATAAAGGAAACTATGGAAATAAAATTTTAAGGGAAAATGGAACATAAAACGTTGGGAGAGGAAAAAGGTGAAGATGGAATGGTAGTTAAAGGAAAGTAATGTGAAAAGATAAAACATGATACAAAGGTAAGTGTTGTATTTTTGATGCATATGAATATGAAACAAACTACATGGAGAGGCATGTGGAAGATGAGAGGAGAAAAAATATGAGGTAAAAAGAGGAATGGATATGAGGATGAGGTAACTAGAAATATTAAGAACACATGTAATCAGGGTAGGTGGTGTGAAAATATGAGAGATAAAATAAAGGTGGTTTGAAAGATGACATAGTAGATAAAGGAGAAGATAATAAGTTTTTTGGAAGAATATGTAAGAGAATGGAATTCAACCAATATTTCATGAAGGAGTACCTATCCATGGAAGTGGGAAATGAAAGAGGTGAGAAAGAACAAACAAATATGGGGAATATAATATAGAGGAAGGTTTCAAGGAGGAAAATGGGGAAAGTGGGAGAGAAGAATAGAGAAATATGCAAAAGATATTACATGGGAATGAAATGAGAAATGTTGTGGGTGAAAAAATTATGATGGTGTGAGATTATAAGGATGCATATGTGGATGGGAGTGTAACAAATGTAGGTTTAAGAAGGGGACAAAGGTTGAGGAAGAATTCAAAAAGTTGAGGATGCCAGCTAGAAGTAAAAAGAGGACGGGGAGGGAAAGACAAAGAAGAGGAAAAAGATGGAAGACAAAGAGGGAATGAAAAATGAATGGAGTCTTGAATCATGGTGATGGAGAGAGGACTGATGGTGTGGTTTACCAAGTAAGCATAAGGAATGTAAATAGGCTTATTAGGATCGAGAGGAAGGGATGTGCATAGACAAAGAGATATGAAGAATTTGGAGATGAGGATATGATAATAGTGTAGAAGGATGAAAAAAAAGGGATTTATGAAACAAATAAAAAGGAGAATGAAGATAGTAAAGATATTACAAAGAAATTGATGTTGGAAGAGGGCGAGGTGGAGAATGAGGAATGGAGAAGAAAAAAAAATTTATTTTTAAAAACATTGGGATTGGTGACAAAGAGAGGTTGTTGGGATGGATGAAAGAAAGAGGTTGTATAATCCAAGAGATCTAGCCAAGAGGATATTGGGGAAGGTAAAATAGAGTGAAGGATAAGATTAAATATGAGGATGAAATTATGTTTAGGGAAGAAGGGGAGAAGTAAATAAGGATAAGGATGGTGGAAATATGGAAGGATAGTATAGATGCTATACATATGGATATGGAAGATATGGGTGGTAGTACATGAGAAAGGAGAAATGATGAATGATATAGAGGAAGAGTACAAAGTCAGATAATTTCAATAAACAATAAATGAGAAAAATGGTACAAAAAAGTATATATATATAAATGTGGGGCTATAGAAATTAGAATAAAGGAACCTAATCAAGAGGAGGGTGGTCGAATAATATTTCCAAGATGGAGAAGGAAGAGAGGGGATATGAGAGGAAGGATTTGTAATGATGGCTAGTTAGAGAGAAGGATTTGAGTAAAGATGGTGGTGATGGTGAGAGAAATGTAAAAGGGTGGTCTTACCTTGAGGAGTGTTCTCACATAAGATTCCCATGTTGCATGAGTGATTAAGTAATATTTTCAAGTTAAATAGTGTAGATATGAATTTTTATTTGATAGGATGATGGGAGGAAGGTGGTTGATAGATGGTTGGTTGAGAGGGGTGATTAGGTTGAAGGAATGGTTAACTAAAGAGAGGAAAATGGGGTAAAGGGGGAAGTGCAGAATGAAAATATTTTCTTCAGAAACTTGTTAAGTAATATTTCCAAGTTGAAAGATGAAATATGATCATGAATGATGTGCAAAAATTATGGGATGATGGTTGTGACTTAAGGGTGGGTTGGAGGATATTATTATGAGGAAGGATGAGAAAAATGTATTTTAGGATATGTGGATGGAGGACTATATGAAATAGGAAGGAATAGCTGAAAGGGTGGCCTCGAGTAATATTCCCATGTTGCATGGGTGATCAAGTAAGATTCCCAAGCTGAGTATATATGATGGGGTGATATTGGGTTGGTTTTGTTGATGATGGGATTAATGTAATGAAAAATGAGGATGGGAAGAAGGAATTTTTAGCTCAAGATATTACCTCAAATAATATTCATATGTTGCATGGATGGTCAGATAAGATTCCCAAGTTGATTGTAGATAGAGAGACGATGGTAATGAAAAATGATATGGTGAGAGGAGAGTGGATATAATGCAAGAGGATATGATGAGGGATGGATAAGTAGAGTAGGTTGTGGCTATATAGATGGATTAGATAGATGGTCGGGTAGAGGAATGGTCAAAGAAAATTTTGGACATGCTTGTGTAAGTGAAGGGGAAGGATAACAATCCCACCTTAATGAGTATCCTAAATTAGGATTCATATGTTGTAAGGATGATGAAGTAAGATTCGTAATATGAATAAAGGTGGAAGATGGTGAGATTACGTTTAATAATAAATGACATGATAATGGATAGATGAAAGAAATATGCTTCCAAATAAGTTTTTAATCATGCACAAAGATGCATAAAATGTAAGAGAAACTTTATTTTAATATAACATATGACATGATGCACCATGATATGAGTGATCATGATGAAATTGTTATAATATGCATGGAGGGATGACTCATACATGCAATTTATAGGTAAAAAAGAGGATATGATAGAAGAAAAGATGATAAAGAGGATCAAGATGCCCTTGCAATATGTATAAACAAGAGATAAGCTATGATATATGAAAGATGAGAGTTAAATGACTAGTATAGAATAAGGAACCAATCTCATCTTCCTATTTTAATGGAGGTTAACTATAACATCTATGGTAATATGAAAATAAAATATGTGGGGATCGATTTTGATTTGATAAATATTATGCTTGTTGTCGATCATCATTTTATATTTTATTATTATTTTATTTTTAATAACATTTTGTAACTCGTAAGAGTCATGTGACTAAGAATGTGCAATGACATGGGATACACAATATGAGATGATAAACATGAAAACGTATATTGATGTGGTGATAATATGACACACTACTTGTAGGTACATTAGGATTTAAGTAAGGACACGAGAACGTGCTAGAAAAGCACAAAGAAAACTAGTTATTTGAACAAAATAGTAACAACTACCGGGTGACATACTAACCCTTCATTCCATTGAGATCCAAATGTGTGAGTATGTAGTGGAAATAAAAAAATTTAATGGTGAGTAATAGAAGGTAATTTTAATCTATGCATTGGTCCATTGCCAATAAAGCATCCATAGCCCCGACAGAGATGCATTTGATTTTAGTTACAATATTTCTCTATTGTTATCCAAGAGTCCATAAATCTGATATAGATATTGGAAAGGCCCATGCGAGAGAGTGTTGGATACTTTTTTTGAGATTTACAATTTTATTATTATTTATTTATTTTAATGATTTTTTAATATTTTGACCTGATATTCATTTCTCACTTTCTCTTAAGGGTTTAGAACAACTATAACTTGATGAAGGAGGTGGGAGTGAAAATGGAGACATCATTGGCTAGTGTGTGATAAAGAAGGCTCTTTAATTTTTGCAACAAGATTTGTAATATTTGTATATTGCATGGATCTCTCAAAAGATGAATTCATTATCAAAAATGACAAGAAATGAAGACCATGCTCAAAAGGCTAGAGTTAACCATGTGGGGACAAACATTAATTTTCCCAAAAAGAGTGTAAAATGCCTAAAAGAATTGAGACATCTATATACAAGTGTGGAAGTGATGTAAATTTTACTATGGATGAATGGATGTATACATTGGAGGAAAATGAAATTAGTAATGCACATGGATAGTCACATGACTCAATGTTATTTTGGTATTTTGGAGCAATTTTTATTATTTGTGCCTTTTGCAATATTATATTGTTTTTGTGATTTTGAAAGTTTTGTAATATTTTGGACATTTTTACTATAAAAAAATTTAACATTATTTTTAGTCATAAAACCACTTTGTAAATACATGGAATTTAATGGCTCTAGTTCTTCATTTCCATTCGTATCAGCTAATTTATATGCATCACACCATATTTTTGGATGATCGTATAGGGTCCAAACTACTTAGGGAAACTTGGTCCATTGGTTAGGTGCTTTGTAACAACCTAAAATTTGACACCCAAATTAGTAGGATTTTTTTCTTTTAACAACAAATAGACATTCCTCTACATATTAAAATCAGATAACTAGCTAAAGCTAGTTAATGCAACAAGTCATATTAAATTATCAGCAAGTAGACATTCCTCTACATAATTAAATCAAGTAACTAGCTAAATCTAGCTTATGCAAAGCATGTCTTAATAAATTAATCCATCCTATAACATAGTGATAAACCTTGTGCAGCTATAAGGGTTAAATATCCCTGATCTCCATGATCACCCTTAACATTCGTTTGAATGTTCATACTTAGCCTCACTTGGTTTTACCGCACTTTGCAGAGTGAAAACATGTGACTGATCCTCTATTTTCTACCTAGAGTTTTATTTAGTAAAACTCCATCTTGTATCCTACACTTCGGGATTTGAGGAATCACGGTGATTAGACAATGTACCCAGCAAGCACATTACTTTGGCCAAAGTTTTTAGTTGTACTATGTATGCTTAGTATAGATGCATGCACATAGTATCTAAACTTGTCTTCCCATCACCTCAAAAATGTCTCATCACAGTTATCTAGATTTATTAAACTTATGTAGGTGAACCTATTAAGACTTTTCTGAATACCTAATGGGTTCAACTTCATAACTATAAGGAACCCTAATGTTTGCTATTGGTTACCTATAAGGGTTCATGATCTTCATGGATTATCCAATTACTTAGTGAAATATAGTTTACGCATCTAATTACTTTGGATAGACGGATAAGATCCCGAAGTGATTATCACTTTTCTACCCTATCCATACGTTCTATCCTTTCTATAGAAAAGGTATGTTAGATCCCTAGTCAAGATTCCACCAGGTCTTATTAACCTTACAATGTCATGATTTAGTATATCTTGATTCATTATCCATTAAACAAAGTCATATCTATACTTTATTATGACTATATCTCACATCTTGTTTAAAGCTAGAGATAATCTCAACTTAGGATTCATTTATTTTATTAATGAAGGAAGATAAGTTCTTTTAAATATCCTTTACATCATGTAGACACCTAAGTTTCGCTTTTGTAATCTTATTGCCAAATGCACAAAAATCACTCTCATTATTACCATTTCTATTATAGTTAGTAATTTCCGCTAATTAACTAATGTTTCTTACCATTTTGGTCAATCCACAATGCTCCTCTTTCACATTCAGGCTGCCACTTTACGACAAATCGTAAGTCAAAATCCTCTTCCAAACAAACAATTAGCGATTATTAGCTAATTAAGCCTATTTTACCCTTGTTTTTGTCAATATGCCTTATTATTGGCTCAAACTCCTCTTCCACCATTCAAAATCATCCCATTTCCCTCCACAACATCTCAACAAGCTTCAAAAGCTTATCCTAGCCTTATAATTAACCCTAAGTGGTTGATTAAGGCTCCTCATACCTTAATTACTTGCTAATTCACTAATTGTGATTAGCAAACCTTAATCATGATTAGTAAGTATTAATCTACTTTGTGATTTTAGTCCCACATACACCAAGATGCTAGTTTTCCTCAAAGGAAAAACTATAAAAAGACTAACCACATACCTTTAAACTTTACACCATGATTTGAATTGCATATCATATAAGAAATATGATTTATAGCCAAGCTCAATCCTTGCCTCAAGTCTTCAATGGGGTTAGTAGATGGGTATCTAATATGATCTTGTAGTCATTGTTGGAGAGACCATCTCACCTTCCTTGGAGTAGCAACAAACCCCCAATTTGATTGCTCCTAGATCTATTTAGGTCTATGTTAGTTAGCAATTGAACATACTAGTAGGCATGCTTTAGCTAGGTTTTGAATTATATTCATGTTAGTTGTTTCAAGAATTCCATTAAGCTTTTATCTTTGATGTAACTATTGTTAGATTCAATAAGCATTAGCTCAATTAGACTATGTGGTGTTAGTCTTAGCTTTGTTTGGAACTTTTAGTAGTCTTCATTTCACATGCACTGTGGGACCATTTTCCCATTGCATTCATTTTTAAAGCTTTTTAACATAGTTTCAAAGTTTTTAATTTCAAGCTTTCTAGTTTAGTTTCAAGTTTTCTAGTGTAGTTTCAAGCTTTCTAGATTACTTTCAAGATTTTTAGATTAGTTTCTCAAGATTTTAGATTAATTTCAAAGTTTTTAGAGTAATTTTCAAAGTTTTGTAGATTAATTTTCATTTTGATAGTTGTTTAAAACTATATTAGTAGTAGATGTTGTATTTTCATGTTCTTTGTAGGATATAAGGAGGTGAAGTGCTATCAAAATTCCCTCAAAAGGCCAAATATTTGATATTTTTCAAGTTTTTCTTTTCAAAAGTTATATTTTGACCACCTAAAGGAAGATCTGTGCCTATGCTTAAAACGGCATGCCCATGCTTCAAAGGTCATGATTGTGCTCTCACTGGATGCACTGTGCCTCAAAGTGTGTGCCCATGCCTCTCTAGCTACACCTGTACATCACTGGATTTTTCAATTTTGTGTGTGACTTCGCTGTGCTTCAAGGTACATGCCTACGCCTCTCTGGCTACACCGTGCATAAGTGACTATGTAAATTTGATAGAGGCGTGCATGTGCATGAATTTATGTGCTCGTGATTCAAAGTGTGCACCCATGCTCTATAGAACACACCTATGCATAAAGATGCACATTGGTGCACTTAGGTAAATTTTTCTCAAAATTCAAAATTTTCAATGTCTGGTTTTTAGGGTTTCTATCATTTTTAGAAGGTTTTTAGTTGTTGTTACTATCAATTTTTTGATTTTAGAGCAAGATTTATAACAAAATTGCCTTAGGGTTTGATAAGGGATTTTTGTTAAAATTGGCTTAGGGTTTGATGAGTGATTTTGTTTTCATGCTTTATATGAGTTTGGAATAGGGTTGTGTATGCTCTTCTCTTGCACTTTGTGTGATCTTGAGAATCAAAAGCACCTCTAAACCACTTTTTGCTAATTTAGAGTAAGTAGGAAAAATCATCATTCATTTCTATGCTTAAGGGAATAAACTTTCATTTTGGCATGTACATGATCTTTTAGTTTAAAATATTTTTCACTTGATAAATAACCAAGGCTAAAATTTGTGTATGCTCTTCCCTTGCACCTAGTGTGATCTTGGGAACCAAAAGAAACTTTAGTCTTTCATTAAGAAGCACTTGGATTAATTGGGAATAAACTTTGATTTGCAAAGTTTTATGGTAGTTAATTGATTTACAATATTTTCATCTATTTTGGTTACTTGTTGTGTATTCTCTTCTCTTGCACCTAGTGTGATCTTGAGAATCAAAAGAAACATTTAATCCTCTTTCTATAATATTGTAGATATTTTTGAACTACTAACCATTTGTGTGAAGGACCTAATGCTAGTCAAAGAAAGGAGGGCTCTCTTCAAACCAAATTCTAACATTCATGTGTGTTGTAGGTTGCCAACGGTGGTCTAAACCAAATTGCTTAATCCAAAAGATAAGAAAATACACCAACACACCATTCAAAACACCATATTGCAGGTTTTGGTTAAGAGCTACGGCTCATCCGCTTAACTAGGAGAAACTTCCTTTGGCATAAGCCTTAAGACAATAATAGGAATTCTCCTAGGAACCCCAAAGTAGTTCACATAAGAGGGAACCTTGTGAATGAAATGAGAAATTTCTCCAACTACCCAATTGATTAGTATGCCTTGGTGAGATTAGAGTCAAAGTTATTTCCATTGTGACCCCAAGTGAAAGTACAACTGAACACATTTTTATGCTCATTATATTGAAGGGGTAAAGTAAATTCTAGATACTCCAATATTATTCATTGCGACCACTCGTAAATCAAGCTCATGCAGAGATGTCTTGTGATATATAGAGAGAGAACCCCTAGGAAATCTTGCCAGTTTAGAGTAAATTTTGTCTTAGTTGTTATACTTGAGAGCTCTCACAAAGTGACAACTTTTTGGATTCAAAATCTTATTTTTGAACAAGGGAAATAATATCTTAAAGTTGAAACCACGTGACATTTCATCACAAAATCTATTTAGTGTTACTTTTTCCTAGTTTTTCACTTGTCCTAAGACAAGGTAAAACTCTGCCAAAGTTACACCAAGTATTTTTCATCACCACTTGGTCTACTCCTTTGTTTTCTTGTTTCTCATTTTGAGACAAAAGAAGAAAAAAAATATATGGATACCTACTATAAATAATTGTGTCCACCACTTTTGTAGTCTTCTTGCATGACCAGGTTGCGTAATGCCGAATGCAAGAGTTGAAAGTGTGAATGGTATGTCATCAAGTTCTAGTAGCCCCTCTTATCTCAAAACCATATTAAGACTTATTATCATTGTAGTTAGGTTGTCTTATCACTAAATTATTTTGAGTTATTACACTACCCACATTATAGCCATACAATTGTGATATTTACGTCTTGTTTCCATTATGAAACTTGGCCTAAATCTCTAGATTGTATTGTTATGTTGCTCACACGCATAGTAATTCCTTGATATACTTAGGCATAGTTTTTACATCTTAGCCTTGTCTTGATTTTGTGAAGTTTTGAGGTTACTTTGTTAGCATCGCTATAACACCATTTTGATACTAAAATCTTTCTTTCTTGCAAAGTTTGATTAACGTGTCCAAATAGCGTTGTTACACTGCTCACATTTGTATCATCCATTTTACAAGACTTGGAATTTGTTAGAATTTAGAATCTATTTTTAGTATAGCTTGTTAAAGGATCACGTCAATACTCTCTTATCATTTAGGCCTTGTTTGTTTCGCACTTGACCTAACTGGTGATATTGTGTTTTCACTATTGGTTTCAAACCTATCTAAAGAAAAAAATATAGGGAATAAAAAAAAATTGTGACTAGTTTTGAGTATTATACGTCATTGTATTGTCCTAGAGAAACTCATGTCATATATTACCTTGCTAGGGTATATTATTATTTATTCCTTAGGCTCATATTGACCTATTGGATTCATGGTTATTCTATAGTCATTATTCTTTGTGATGACTTAGCCTCGTGATGAAGGCAATTTTTTTCCTAGGGTCCATTTTTAATAAACTTAGTGGAAACATTTTGTGTTGTACCCCCTATTTCAAGTATGCCTACTACAAGATTGAGGTCACGAAATTTAGAAGCTGGTATCTTTAGAGGTGGAATCCCTCTTTTAGAGGATAATCTCATGATTGACCATAGTGGTGGAGAGGAGGATTCTCCTCATGTGGATATAGAGCTTCATCCCACCCATATTGATGATTACTTGTTTCAGAACAAACATGAGGTTATTTTATGTGTCATTGAACTAGGAGCTAGCTCACCTTCCACAAGTAGACAAATCTCTCATTGTTGGAATGGTTCATGGAGAAGAAGAAGTAGATCGACCTCGTTGCACTATTAATTGAATTTTAAACCTAGGACATGCCTCTACTTCTGGATGAAAAAATAATGAGGAGGTACCTTTTGAAAATGATGGAGACTATTGTATACCTATGGTTAGAGTACATTGTGAAGACCATGAGGAACATGTTCATCATGTGAAACCTCCTCCTAATGAAGATTGTAACAAAATACCTATTTGAGAAGTAACATTAGAACAAAAGTTCAAGCCCTCACTCGCCAATTGGAAAGTTTGGCCTCACATATACATAAGGAACAACCAAAAGTTTTGAAACAAGCTATACTAAAGGAAAAACCTAAAGCTTCATTTCACGAGTTCCAAACAAATACTCCTTGACAGGAGACACGAAAAGACCCTTACGAATAATTTTTCATAGATAATAGAGGTGGGAATACACCTAGATTTAACCCTTCGTATAGACCTATGTCACCCACACAAGATCCACTCTTCAATCAATAGTGGTCCACTATGAATAACTCCCTTCTAGCATTGCAAGAAGGAAAAACTAGTAACAACGGCAAGAAATACCAGTTCGATTAATTGGGCCCTTATTCATTTGATAGAGCCATGTTACAAGTACCTTTCCCACGATACTTTGATTGTCCAAAGTTTTATAAATACAAGGGAAAAGGTGACCCCCATGACCATATAAAATATTTTTATATGGCATGTCAAGAGGTCGCATATAGCGACAATTATCTTATTCGCCTCTTCCCACAACTTTGAGGAGGATAGACATTAGAGTGGTTTTTACACATCCCAAGGGATCTATATCTACATGGCTGGAATTAGCTGAACATTTTGTATGTCACTTTCATTTTAATATAGAGAGTGATGTTACCATGTTAGATCTCTGCAATGCAAAACAATGAAAACTTCACTGCTTTCCTACAAATATGGAGAGGGTTAGCTAGCCGCTTCCTTGCTCCATACCCAAACAATACTTTATAAGTATATTTTTCCCCAACCTCCATCCTAACATCACATTCCACTTGCAAATGCATTATGGTAACACATTCGAAGAGGTAATAAAAGGGAGTAAAATTGAAAAAGCATTGTTAGTTAGGGGGACTCTAAAACCATTCTCCCGCGATCATAACAATTCCAAATCTAATGATAAACCAAATTGTGTTCATAATAATAAAAAAATCACGTTGGTGATGGGATATTAGACTTTAAACGAGTACAATCCATTCAAAACCACACTCTTTGAAGCTTGCAAATGGATCTTTACCTACGGAGTATAAACGTCGTGTGTTCACTCCTCTATCTGATTCAATATCATCAATACTAAAGTAGTTAGAGGCCATCAAATATGGTTTGATACCTTGAGTCACAACCTTATGGGGATGACGTACCTAATCCATGATGGTTTAGGGAAAACGAATTTTCATATTTCACCACATTAAGGGTCACAAAACCGACAAGTGCTTAAAACTAAAACATTACATTTAGGACTTGATTGATAATGGTGATGTAGAAATAGATTCTTCCACCCCTACCAAATCTCCAAACATAAATATGGGGATTTTCAAATAACCTTTCCCCAAGCACGAAGGAAATAAAAAGTAGGATCAGGGATAGTCATCTCAAAATAAGAGTACCAACTATATATCGAAGCCAGACCATTTTGATGCCTTAATAGGTTGTGTTGATTCACCTGTTGAGCATGTCAACATGATCAAAATCGAGAAAGAGAGTGTGTCATGGAAACACGATGAGCTCACCTTGTTATCTCAGAACCTCCTCCCCTCCTCCTCAAGAGAGTCACTATGATGTGTTAGATCAATTAGAGAAGACCACAACTAAGATTTCAATCTTAGACCTTCTAAATATTTCTAACATCCATAAGGAGATCCTTTGCAAAACCTTACAGGGGATAAGGAGTATCCATTGATATTGACCCAATACACTTACATGCCATATTAGCATTGTTAGAGATCACAAGCATGGAGAGGGGGGTGAATTAGTGTAAATTAAAAAATTCACTTAATGCCAATTTTAAACCCTTTAGTGATGTGCGAACTTAAATTATGAGTATTCAATAAAACATATGTCATACACAAGAAAACATAACACAAAAATTACAATGGGAAACCCTTTCAGGAGAAAAACCCACCAAAATCATTGCTTTATTACACAAAGCAAGGACTCATAAGAATATAACACATCTTACATGATTTTTTTAGTGAGGCACTAACCCCTACACCTCTACTGATATTACACACAACAATGGAATCAAGTGAATATTACGTATCACAAGATATTTCTTTTACATGCACCTAACTATAAGGAATATACAACTCCCGAATATGCTAAGCTACAACTTAGACTTGATTTATATACATTTTGATCATGTAGTTACAACAATTACTAATGCAATGAATTTTGATCACTTCCCGGCTCATCTATGTTCTTCTTTTCACCTTCTTCGACTCATATGAATTGATCCTACTTTTTCAATCAATCTTCCACTCTTGATGCTTCTCTCATCTGATAAATCAATTCATCATCAATCTAATCTCCTCTTTTCTCTCTCTTTTCATCTGTAGCTCTTGTTTAACTAGATTGTCTCGTATTCATTCTTGTGTCGCTCTACTATAGCTCTATAGCTTCCTTCTCTTACTTGAGAAACCCTACAAAAATAGTTCCAAGTTCAAACTATATTCACAATTAGACCAAATCTTCACTTCGAGTTGTGTGTCATGCACCTTCTTGCTTGGTAGCTTGAAAATACGGCTCATTAAATGAATACAACTAATACCAGATTTTTTTCCTTCTAAGTTTGGCTTGATTACACAGTTTTCAAATGTACCACCAGAAGCTATTTATTAGTTATTTTCCAAAAATAGATTTTCTCATCTTTTTAGAATTTACAACGTGACAGAGATGAGCAAGTTGTTTCCTTCTTCAAATTTCATTTTTCCTTGAAACTCGGGATCACATAGAAAATTTCAATTGCATTACCACAAGGTCAATGTGCATTAAATGTTGGAAAATGAAACAATGGATTTATTCATTCTTCATGGAGTTCAAGTCATGCACTTGGCCTCAATTACCTGACAATTGAATCATCATCGATTTTGGAAAAATAAAATCTTACTTGTTCATGTTCAAATCAATTCATTTCCTTCAACACATTTTAGTCCATATTCTCTCATTTTGCAGCTTTCCTTTGCTCCTTTGACTTTCTCCTTTGTATCACAACTCTTTTCTTTACTCGACGACATTTCCCCTTACTTGGTGGCTTTTTAGTTATCCGTATATCTTCTATGCTTCTCACAGATTTCCCAATGTCACATGGCTATCCTCCTTATCTTTCACCTTTCCATGGATTTGTTTTACGTCCACAACACTATCTCTTCTTCTTGTGGATTTTGTAGTCTTCTACGGATTCCAAAGTTCTTCGTGGATTTTTTCTTTATCGGTGGATTTTCTTCTGACTCCCTTACTCTCACTACTTTGCCTTCACCTTCTTGGTTCTTCCTTTGCATTCTCAGCTTCACTTTTCTTACTCACAACTTGGCCTTTGACTCCACGTAGCTTTGTGACTTCATCCTTTTATGCGTGGTAACCACTTACCTTTCACGGCTTCTCCTATCATTGTGTATCTTTGTGTGGAATTTTCCAGCTATCTCTAAGCTTCATCGGATATCTCCTTTTGTTCATGACTTACACAAACACCGACTAAGTTCCCGATAACTTTTCCTTTATCATCTCAATGTCATTGTGAGCTAACACTACCAATCAACCTTCATATTTTCATCTTGCTCACTTTACCAATTCACTCATTTTTCCATCAATGTAACTTGACATTAATTGATTTAGCTTCACATCAATGACAACACATTTGACTCATGAAAAATGTCCAACAATCTCCCCTTTGGCATTGATGGAAATATTCCAAAATTTAGAAACCTTTTAATGGAAAAATACTTGCATATCTGATTTATGTTTTCATCTTTACTCCTCTGTGTATATGACTTGGCTGGTTCCATCATCTCTCCCCTTATATATCACAACATTTCTCCCCTTTGAGTATAACAGGTTGGTTTCGACTTTCATCAGTTTCTCTCCCCTTTGACAACAATGACAAAGGGCTAACTGCACCGCATAGAACTAAATATTTTGGTAAGATAGATACAACATGTTCTTACCTTAAGAAGCTCCCCCTAGGCTTATGATTCTCTTACACATGTCTTAGTGTGTCCGCGACAATTCTCCCCATGAGTGATGCATACTTTGATCAATTTGAGCTAATAGATTATCTCCCCCTCACTTTGGCACTATTTTTAGGTGAGAATAATACATGAGAATGCTCCCTTTCCTTTTTTCACACCCTCTAGTTATTGGCGGGATCAGGAATGACCCCCAATTCATTCCTTAGGTGTTCAAATGTTGCTCTTGGTAGCGGATTGGTCATTATATATGCAATTTCCTCTTTAGTGCTCACATATTCTAAGACAATCTTCTTGTCATTTACTTGTTCCCTTAAGAAGTGATATCTGATTGGAATGTGTTTTGTTTTTGAGTGGAACATAGGGTTCTTAGAGACACTTATTGCACTTGTGCTATCACATAACAAAGGAATTAGACTTTCAAATTTTACCTTGTAATCTTCCAATGCGCTTCATCCAAATAACTTGAGTACAACACATTTTAGCCAATGTATACTCAGATTCACATGTTGAGATATCCACTAATGACTCGCCTCTTGCTCAACCAAGATACTAAGCAATTTCCAACAAAGAATGCTCCACCACTTGTACTCTTCCTGTCATCAACGTTGCCTACCCAATCAACATTTGTATATGCTTTGATGTTGAAATCATTGCTCTTAGAGTACCATAGTCCATATTCAATTGTTCCCATGAGATATCTCAGAATTCTCTTGACCACCTTGAGGTGTGTTTCCCTTGGATATTCTTGAAATATTCCAACCAATCCTACCACTTGCATGATATCAGGTCTTGATTCTATGGAGTAAAGTAGACTTCCTATTATGGATCTATACAATGTTTTGTCTACCTTATATGAGTAATCATCTCTACTTAGCTTGCATCCAAATTCCATTGGTGTACCAATTGGTTTGCATTCTTCCATTCTGAATATTTTCAACATCTCCTTGATATACTTATTCTGGGATATGAATATACCTTGATCTATTTAACTGATTTGTAAACCCAAAAATAATGAAAGATCTCCAAGAATTGACATCTCAAATTATTATTTCATCATGTCAGCAAAATCATATGTCATCTTATCATGGTCTCCACCAAATATGATGTCATCTACATAGACTATGACAATGAGTAGATGTTCTCCTTCCTTGATGTAGAGATTGTTGTTTGCAACACCTTTTCTAAATCCTTGCTCAATGAGGTATGAATCCAATCTAATGTACCAAGCTTTGGGAGCTTGCTTTAACATGCACACATAATATTTATCTCATGTTAATGAAAATCCATCAGGTTGTTCAATGTATACCTTCATTCACAAAACCATTAAGAAAGGTTGATTTCACATCCATCTAGAATAATTTCATCTTTTTGTATGTCTCGTAAGCCAGGAATAGCCTTATTGCTTCCATTCTTTCCACTAGTGCAAATGTCTCATCAAAATCTATTCCTTCCATTTGCACGTATCCTTTACATACTATCCTTGCCTTGTTTTGCATCACTTATCCTTTCTCATTCAATTTATTTCTAAAAACCCACTTGGTTCCAATCACATTCTTGTTCCATGTTCTAGGTACCAATTCCCATGTCTCATTATTTTCAATTTGATCTAGCTCTTCATTCATGGTGTCTACCCAATGTTGATCCTTGCATTCTTTTGCAACATTCTTGGGTTTTATCATTGATAGGAGTGTTATGTCTTCATGGTTATGTTTCTCTCTTAGCTTTCTTCTTGTGAGAATGCCACCATCTTTGTTTCCAATGATCTAATTTGTAGGTTGTTCCTTCTTGACTTTCTGAAAGGTTCCTTAGTGTTTGGTCTTTCTTCCTCTTCATTTGCTTCTTCACGTGGACTTTCCATTTCATCATCATCTTCTTGTTCCTCATGATTGTCTTTGTGTTGGGTGTTGACTTTGGCATATTTTGTTTCATACACCTTCACATTGTTGCTTTCAACAATCTTCTAGAACCCCTTATCAGAAGCACTTTGTAAGTGCATTGACATTTGAGTAAAAAAGGAATATTCCTTCATCGCATCTTGAGTCAAATTTTCCCAAGTTGTCTTCATCTCTTTTGATATAGCATTTACTTCCAAATACTCTTATGTGCTTTACATTTTTGGTCTCTTCTTCCATAGTTCATAGGGAGTCTTATCACTATTTATTCTTAGTTGAGCTCTATTCAAAAGGTAAACCATGGTGTAAACCACTTCACTCTAATACCTATCTAAGAGTTTGGATTCATTCAACATTGTCCTTTCCATTTCTTGAATAGTTTTGTTTTTCCTCTCAATAACTCCATTTTTCGAGGTGTCCTCGCAGCTAAGAATTGTCTTCTAATTCCATGTTCTTCACAAAATTCATCAAACTCATTTGACCAGAATTCTCTGCCTCTATCAGATCTTAGGCATTTGATCTTTTTTTTTCTTCTCATTTTCCACCAATGCCTTGAATTTCTTGAATCTGTCTAAGGATTCGACTTTTGTTTCAAACATGCCACCCATGTCATCCTAGTGTAATCATCTATTAGAAGCATAAAATATGACTCACCATTTATGCCTTCAGTTCTGGTGGGTCTACAGAGGTCTGTATGGATCAGCTCCAGTGGCCATGGTTATAGAATACTCTTTTGATTTGAATGACCTCCTTGTTTTTTTTCCATGCAAACAAGCCTTGCATAGTGTATCTGTGGGTTTCTCAATCTTTGGCATATGTCTCACATAACCTTTAGCACTTAGTTTCACCAAATTTTCAAAACTCATATGCCCCAATCTCCTGTGCCACAACCAGTTATAGTCAATATTACTTGTAAAGCACTTCTCTTTATTTATTTCATTAAGAACATACATGTTGTTCTTTGTCCGCTTGGCCTTTGTAAATTTCTTTCCTATTTTGTAGTTTATAATGTCACAACCTTTTTCATGGAATATCACATTATATCCCCTTTTACACATTTGACTCACACTCAAAGAAATTGTGTTTAATACCTTCAACATATAGCACATTTTCAGTTATAGTCCTTCCATTACCTAAACTCAATTTTCCTTTCCCAACTATGTTTGTTAAATTTTTATCACCAAATCTCATAGCACCTGATGCATTATTAGACAAAGTAATGAATTTAATTTTGTCACCTGTCATGTGACTTGAGCATCCACTATCCAAATACCATATTTTATCTTCATTTTTCACATGGAATGCAGTCTATACTATTGAGCATGACTCTTTTCTCTTGTTCTCATCCCTCTTTTCCACAAATACCCACATATTTTTCTTGGGTGGTTATTGTTTGTTTTTTAAAACCACATTACTCTACTTATGATGATTATGTTGGACACCATTATAGTTTGTTCTACGGTGTAAGATGGGACAAATTTTCTTCTACTGACCTCTAGAGAATTTTCTACACTTAGCAGATTTATTTCCAAACCGATTACATGAATAACAATAAACATAGAAAGAGTGAGTGTACCTCATAGCATAAGTGATCCTTGGGGCGGTGGTTCTTCTTATTATGGATTTTTTGAATCCTTTGTTTGGTGCTGGTGGTGCAGTGGTACTTGGTGTTGTCGTGGACTTGTTTCCTTCATTCTTAGATGGCTCCTTTTCCTTATTTTCTCCCTTGAAGAAAATTCCAGATTTATCAGTTGTGTTGCATTGGTATTTAGTATGCCGTTAACACATTTGAAATTTTCTCTATCTTTTCATACATTGCTAGCTTGTTGGTCAGTTGGTTCATCTCAGATTTTAGTTGCTCCATTTCTGAGTTCAATTTTGTGCATTCTTCTTATTTTGATTTGTAAGACTAAGAAATCTTCTCTAGTTGTGTCTCAAGTTCCTTAAGCTCATTTTCCTCTTCTTCTTCTCTTTGGGATTGTCTTCCTTCAAAGATATGGATTTTTTCTTCATAATCCTCTAGAGCGCATCTTTCCTTTATAGTTTTAACTCTTCAAGAGCACATACCAACTCTACTTCTAGATTCGCTTCAAATTCTTCTTCATCTGAATCTTCATACTCAACTGTGTTCTTCCCTCTAGAAATTAATTCTTTAGTTTCATCCATTGTCATAAACAAACACTCAGTGATCTTCATCATTTTCATTCTCAGAGTTTCTTGACTCTGATCCACTTGATTCCTCCTTGAGTAAAAATTTCTTTTGTTTTTGAAGAACCTCTTCTTATTATTTTTCTTTATAGACTCAGTTTCTCTTTTATTTTGTTTATGACTGTGCTCTTCATGTTCAGACTGATTGTCTCTATTCTTGTTTGGACACTTACCAGCAAAGTGACCTACTTGTCCACATGCAAAAAAATTTGAAAGGAAGTTTTCCCTTATACTTACCGAACCTCTTTTCAGTCTTTTGACAAACATTGCTTCAATATTTTCATCATCCAACTCATCTCCTGAAGCTGATTCTTCTTCTTCTTCTTACGCGGACTGAGTTTCTTTCTTGACCTTAAATGTTACCTCTTTCTTGGTAGTTTTGGATGCAATGCAGTCCTCATCTCATTGTTTCACCAGATTCTTAGCAAATTAATGAAACAAATAAGAGGTAATAGGCCAAGGAGGAATACCTATTTGTGATGTTGGTTGAAGGTTGTGCATGCATTCTAATTTCCTAATCCAAGTTTATTGCAAGAGCTCCCTTTTGTCTAGGAGGAACTACATGTAAAATGCAAAACAATACCACCAGATAGAGTTAAACAAAACAATGAGTGGAATTCCTAGTAGAAGCTATATCCAAGAAGTGTGATGCTTTCGAATAGGCTATCAATCCACTTTATATAACAAAGTATTAATTTTATTCAAAATATACATGAAATAAAGATCCTATTGTAATTGAAACAATTTGGGTATCTCGTACAAAACAATAAGAAAGGTTGTGTAAAAGATTGTTTGAGGTCAAAACGGGTCAGGTGATGGGCTAGTATTGGGTTACAAGTCTAGTATAGGCTCTGGATAGGGTCTGGTAAAGGTTACAAGTGATTATGGGCTATTGGGAAATAGGTATTAGCTTGCTAGCCTGAGCTATCTTACTAGACACAGAATAAGTGTGTCATTATGTGTGAGATGTCGATTAGGCGTAATGATCCACATCGATTGGCTAACTAGTGTTGGTAGGGGAAATTAGTAAAAGGGACTTAAAATTTTTTTTAGACTCTCTGTGATTACAGAGAGGTTGGAAATGGTGAGGGTAAGGTCGTAAAATGGCCTTGGAGGCTCAAAGATGATTAAAAGAGGATAAAACTAGGTGAAAGGGTTGGGTATGGTAGGGTGATAGGTTGGTAGGAGGAAGGGAGTGTATGAATGTGGAGAAAAATAATTTATTGGGATGAATAATAAATCTTACTAGAATAAACTAGAAATAAATGAAGAGATGTTAGGTACTTACTGAAGAGTAGGTTTGGAGAATGTAGGTGTTAAGGATGGTGATGGCGGAGATCTAGAGAGAAGATAAGTTATGTTCGTGCCGTGGTAGTTTGAACCTTTGTGCTTCTTTGTGTGAATTTGTGATCATGAAGAAGATGATGAATGCCAATGGTTATTGGTAGTGCTTCCATATATTTTCCTTTACCTAAGTGCTTTAGAAATTTTGAGTGCTCCAAGTCTCTATTCGTATGAGATCCTGAATCAAATGACCAACCTAGGCAAAGGATTTTGGAAATGTATTTAACCTAACCGGTGACGGTTAGGTGACCGGCGTCGATTGAGATATAATTGGTGTTGGTTAAGGTGGGAATATCTAGGTTGGCCAAAAATATCTTGATTGTTGCTATTTTTGGCATGGTATCCAATATTCATCTGAGTCTTGAGTGATAGATCACGGGAGGATAAGTAAGATTCTTTTTAGGTTTGTTAGTAGGAGTTAATTTTATGTTTAGACTAAGTCCCAGTTGGTTAGGATATGTTTAGACTTGGTCTTAGGTCATTAATGAGGTTTGAGTGGGTCATTTGAGTAAGGTGGCTAGGTGAGTTAGCTAGGTGAGGTGGTTAAGTGAGGATATTAATTAATTAAATTAAGATAATTAATTCAATTAACATGTGCACTAGGGGATATGAATGGGTAGGATATGGTTAATTTATTTAACGGGGTTTTAATGGAAGTATGACCCAATTTTGGTGTCTACATTTGCCCCTTTTTGTTGCGTAGCTTGTATTTATAAGCGATGCTGAAAAAAACAGGAAGTGGTTGCCCCAAATATAGGTGAGAGTGGGGTTGCCCCAAGTAGGGCTAAAGGTGAGGTTGCCCCAAGTGTGGGTGGAGGTGATCCCCCTCAAACTAGGAACTGATGAGGTGTGATACGGAGTCGGTGAGTGGTTTGATAAATGTGTAGGTGATGAAAGTGAAGGTAGGTGAGTTGTAGGTAAGGGTATGAGAATTTTGGGAAATGGGTAAGGGTCAAATTGGGTAATAGGTAATGGGCAAGGGTCATATCAAGTAATGGGTAATGACAATCGAACGCACACACGTATAGATTGTGACACAATACCTGTAAAAGAGTGTGTAAGCTCTACATTGTCTAAGGTTGATAGGTTTATCTAAACAAGGTTGAAGTGATTCAGGTATCCAGGGTACAGGATATGGTTTGGAAACACAACTTAGGTTAGGTGCAGGAATGTTTAGGTATGATCCGATACACCAAAGGTTTGGTTGGGATAAACAACATGACAATAGGAAAGGTAAGGTCATTAGGCTAAAACAACATAGGTAACAACATCACAAGGTATAACGAGTACACAAGTTCAGGTCAAGGTATATAGGTCATGGCACAGGTAAGGCCAAGGTATAGGTAAAATAATAGGTCCCTAAACACAATTAAGGAAATGTATGGGTAATTTAGGCTTGTGGGTAGGGTCTAATAAGTGTTGGTAAGGCCAAAAGGTATGTGACAATAATGATTTTAGGTCAAAATGGGAAAATGTAGAGGAAATGGTACTTGTAGGTGACCGATGTCGGTTATAAGGTAACCAACGTCATTTTGGGTGACCGACGTCGGTCATGTCGGGTTAGGGTTATAAGGTTGAAATTCGTATTTTACAAGAATCATTATTGTCTTTTGAATTTGAGAAAATGATAGAACTAAGTGACTTGTGTATTTTTCTTGGAGAAAAAGACAAGGCATTGTACTTGGCTGAGGTGGAGGTTACTAAGTGGTGAGAGGAGCCAGGTAGATGGGTCCACGAGAGTAGTTGGAGATGTGTGATTGGTGGAGAGATTTAAGGTATATTTCGGCATGGTAGAGGTGTGAGAGGGGTCGGGTGGACCACTAGCGCAATAGATGGATGTGCCACCACGTAGATGCCTTCGAGATGAGGTAAGAGGCAATCTAAACTGGTTATTTGATTAAATATGGTATGGGGAAAATTTTCATTATGATTGTGTATGTGATGGAAACTAGGTGAATTAGGAATGATTAATTCGAGGTCATATATGCATGATGGAGTTAGGTATAGGCATGTTTGAGTTAGGTCGATTAGTAATTGTGGAGTTAGGTATAGGCATGATTGAGTCGAGGTTAGTTAGGCATGGTTGAGTTTAGGTAATTAGGCATGGTTAAGTTTAGGTCATTTAGGCATGGTGGGGTCTAGGTGAGTTAGACATGGTTGAGTCTAGGTCAATTAGGCATGGTGGAGTTAGGTTTTTGGTTTTGATTTAATTTCCAAGTTATTGGTAACATGGAAAAATAAATGATGATGAATATGTATGTTATGGTGTAAATTTCCAAAATATTTGATATTATGGAAATGTGAAATGATTAATGTATGATATGATGATGTAATAAATAGGTAAGTATACATGTTTATATACTTGAATGTGTGTTTAATTTCCAAGTAATGTAGAAGATGGAAACTAACTAATGGTAGAATGTAAAATAAAAAAGTGGGGGAAAATTGGTTAGGGTAAAGAATGGCTGAGCTAACCTCTAAGGGCCCCATGCCCTCGGAGTCTTTGCCTATATATCCGACGAGAAGGGGCCTCAGGCCGATGTGGTTCTCTCATAAACTAGGGAAAATGTGATGAGGTAGAGGTATGGGTTGGTAGGTTTTAGGCATGGTTGAGTCTAGGTCAATTAGGTATGGTTGAGTTTAGGTCACTTAGGCATGATTGAGTCTAGGTCATGAAGGCAGAGGTGAATTGAGGTCATTGAGGTGTGGTTAAATTGAGGTGTCGAAGGCTTGGTCCTGTATAGGATAATCAATGAGTAATGAAAAAGGTGAAGGGTAAGAGGTGACCAAAAGAGCCACCTAATTTGTAAGAACCAAAACAAGATTTTCATACCTAAGATGGGCTTATGAACGTAAGACCCTAAAGGTGTTGCATAATGGACTATTATAAGGTATAAGAAAGTCACATGATCACGAAATGTCACATTGGCAGCACATCCCTTGAGTGGGTAGGGAATTATGGTGAAAATTTGATAAGGTGAAAGTAGGTTAGTATTAGTGTAACCTAGTGTGAGATAACATGCCGACTTGGCAAGAGACCTAAGATCACAATAGGCAAGTCCATGACAAAAAGTTAATCTTTTTCTTTTTTTTATATTTTTTTGATAGATTGATCGATGCGGGGAGTCTATGTGGGATGATTATATTTTCTCCTTGAGGTCTTCATGAAGTTGATTGATGCGGGAAGCTTCAAAATATTTTTATTTTAGTTTTTTTAAGAATAGTCTTCTTTTGATGATAGACTAAGTACAATACCGCTAGCTTCATATAGTTTTCCTTCGAGGGAGCATTCTATTTATAGCAACGAGATAAAAGGCATGGATGTCCTTTTTGAGGGAGTCATTATTTTGCTAGAAGTTTGACTCAAGGAGTTGAATCCTTGTTACTTTTCAAATTGTTTTGCTTTTGGAATTTTAAGTCATGGACAAGACTATAGAGAAAAATAGGCTCGTGTTTTTGAAGAAAAAACTATAGCACACAGAGGTTAACTATGATAGAGAGGTTTTAAGTGATGAATGACCATGGGATTCCATCTTGAAAAAGATGAAAATTATCCATGAGAATCATGCCATGAGTAGAGTTATGGTACTCATATTGAAGACAAGGTTGAAAGGTAATGGGTAATCACATGATCTGGTTTAGTCGTTGATCCTTAAAATAGGTAGAATGGAAGGTGAACGGTGCTCAAGGACACTGTTGAATAGACAAGAGGTGATATAGGACTTAATTCAATAGTAGAATGGTTAAAGATGTAAGGCATTGAGGGGTTCAGGTTCGGGTTTACCTTTGAGTGAAGAAAAACGATAAGCAATTGATCCATAGGTATGAGTAACGATATAACGTTCAAGCCAATTCGAATAAAATTTTCCCTGTTTAATTTTTTCCTCTTTTGTTACATGTTGATTTTCTTTCAGGATGAGGTCACCGACTTGGAAGGTTCATTCATGGATGTGTTTTTCATAGGCATGTTTGATACATTTTTGGTATATTTTAAGGTGATCAAGAGCATTAAGATGACATTCGTCCAATAACTCAAGTTGTGTCAAACCTGTCTTGGTGAAAGTCATCATTGTTGAGCATCTCCTTAAGTGAGATATGAAGAGATGGAATTTGGACTTCAAGATGTAGGAAAACCTCTATACCATAGATCAAAGAGAAATGCATAGCCACAGTTGAGGTACGAATACTAGTACGGTAAGCCCATAAGGAAAAAGGAATGTGCGTGTGCCAATCCTTTCCAGTATCATCCATAACTTTCATAAGAATTTTTTTTAAGGTTTTGTTGGTGGATTCAGCTTGGCCATTTGTTTGAGGGTAGTAGGGTGAATAAAAAGTGAGTTGAATGCCAAAGGAATCACAATTTTTTTGTATAGTTTTTTTTTGAATCTGTTTCCCATTATTAGTGATGAGACAATGGGGAACACCAAAGAAATAAATGATGTGATGATTGATGAATTCACATATTTTATCGGATTTTGTAGAAATAAGAGGTATGGCTTCTACCCATTTAGTGTAGTATTTAGTAGTGGTAATAATCCATTGATGGCACTGTGAAGAATGGGGATTGATTTCTCCAACAAGATCCAAACCCCATTGAGAGAAAAGCCAAAGGTCTCGTGTGACCTATAAGGCATGACTAGGTGTGTGATGAAGATTAGCATGTTACTGACACTTAACATAATGTTTTACATAATCATAACAATCGCGGTTTAATGTTGGCTAATAATAGCCTAGGTGGAGAATGCATTTAGCGATAGCTAAACCACTAAAGTGACCTCCACAAATTCCATCATGAACTTCCTTGATGGTGTAAGGAACTTCAAAACTAGTAAGGCATTGTAAGAGGATACTATCAAAGCCATGTTTATAAAGAATACCACCCATGATGACATAGTGAGAGACACTTTTGAGAAAGGCTCGTTGGCCATTTCCACTAAGGTCTGGAGGTAGAATTGAAAGGGACATGTAATTAGCAAACTGCTTATATAAAAGGTCATGTGGGTCAAGTTGAATGGTTCCGACGAGGTTGACATCTTGAAATAGATAGGAAGGTGATTGCAGCCTTTGTATTGTGACAAATAT
Source organism: Taxus wallichiana var. yunnanensis (assembly GCA_018340775.1). Classification (NCBI taxonomy): domain Eukaryota; kingdom Viridiplantae; phylum Streptophyta; class Pinopsida; order Cupressales; family Taxaceae; genus Taxus; species Taxus wallichiana. The sequence continues at coordinate 195,324,563 of CM031239.1, forward strand.
TTTCGAGTCAAAGGGCGAAGTAGACTTATGAGAAGCAAGGTTGGCCATGGTATCCGCAAATTTGTTAGTGGAACATGGAGTGGTTTGAAGTTCATAACAATCAAATTTAGTCAAAAGTATGTCTACATGATGCTTATACTTTTGAAGTATTTCATTACAACACTAGTATATACCATTGAATTGATTTACAACTAGTTGAGAGTTGCCAAAGATATTAATTGATTTGATGTCTAAGGCGATGGCGGTTTGAAGGCCTAATACAAGTGCTTCATATTTGGAAATATTGTTAGTACATTCAAAATATAGTTTGAAAGATAATGGCATAGGCTCACCATCAAGAGGAATGAGGATAACTCCAGCACCACCCCCACGCTGACATTTGGAACCATCAAAGAATAAGTTCATCGGGTAAATGGTATCGTCCAACGAGAGGGTAGAATGGATTCATCTAGGAAATCAAATTTAGAGGGTTGATCTCCGAGAGAGGTTTGTCGCAAGTTGGTCGGTGAAAGTTTAGCCTTTGATAAATTTTTGATGAGTGGATTCGAGATCTAGGTCTATAAGAAGCATAAGCCAACGTGCAACACGCTGATGTTGGCGGGACTTAGCATACATGTAATTTAAGTGGTCTGTATTGGTGACAACAAAATTTTTGTGGTTAAGTAGGTAATGGTGAATTTTAGTAGTGACAAAAACTAAGGCTAAGCAAATTTTTTTAGCATGGGTGTATCAGGTTTCATAATCCAAAATCATACGGCTTATATAATAAACCACTTTCTCCCTATGTTGTTCATCGCGATGAGTGAGGATGGCTCCCAAGGAATGATTCGTAGCAAAAATGTAAAGGTAAAATGGTTTTTCATCCTTAGGAGGAATGAGTACAGGTGGTTGGAGGAGGTACTATTTTAAGGCTTCAAAGGGTTTGTTGCATTCATCATCCCATTTGAAGGAGATTTCCTTTTAGGAGATGATGAAAGGGGTGGCAGTGGTTGGAAAGCTACAAAATAAAATGACGAATAGAATCCAATTTTCCTTACAAACTATGCAGTTGGCGAAGGTTATTAGGTGGAAGCATTTCAAGGATAGCCTTGATTTTAGTGGGATCAACTTCTATGCCACGCAAAGAAACAATAAAACTAAGGATTTTTCCTAAGAGGACAATGAAGACACACTTCTTAGGTTGAAGGAGAACACAATACTTGATGAGACGGTCAAAAATGACCTTAAGGACTGTAAGGTGTTCGGATCAATGTTTAGATTTGGTAAGAAGGTTATCTACATAATCTTCCAATATGCAATGCATGATGTCATGAAAGATATAAGTCATATCCCGTTGATATGTAGCACCAACGTTTTTAAGGGCAAAGGGCATGACTCGATAGCAGAAGGTCCCCTAAGGAGTGATGAAGGTAGTTTTGTGTTTATCTTCGGGGTGAGTAATATTTGGTTATAACTCGAGAATCCATCCATGAGTGATAACATCTCATGGCCGATGGTGAGATCAACTAGTTGGTCTATACTAGGTAGAGGAAAGTCATCTTTAGGGAAGGCTAAATTAAGGTTGCAGAAATCCATGCATATGCAGAGTCCTCTGTCACTTTTGTGATAGGAACAATGTTATAGATCCATTGGGGATAATCAATGGGTAGGATGAAGGAAACCAAGAGAAGGCATTGAAGTTCTTCTTTGATAAGAAGGGAAATGCGAGGATGTATTTTGCAGCTTCTATTTTATGGGTTTGACTCGAAGAAGATTACAATATTGTGGACCACAATTTTTGGGTCAATACTGGGCATATCAGCGAAGGACCAAGAAACATCATTGTTATAATCTTAGAGGAATGAGATAAAATCTTCTTGTTCGGTAACATCTAAATATTGACCTATCTTTAGAATGTGCAAGTCATCTTGAGTGTTAATATTGATTTTGATGGTTGATTCATTTAACATGGTTTGCATCTCAAAAGGAAATGACCAATGAATATAAGAATTTTCCGCACCAAGGTAGGTGAGAATAGACTCATCATCCCGGCATTGAACGCGTTAATAGAAAGTGTATTGTTATCAATCATTTCAGGATACAAGAAGGGAAGGGAAGAGGGAGCCTCGCCATCACATTGATAAGTCAGAGGTACCAAGGAAATGGTGTTTATGATTTTTTTAGGAGGAATTGATTCTCAATCTATAGACTTCGTGGGTGAAGGTAGTGAAGTTAGTAGATTAGGTGAAGAAGTTTTTTCATCCTCAATGGTTTGAAGTGGGATTTCTTGAAAGATGGTTCAGAAAATCCAATACCACTGTGGTCATTGTGTTTACATGTGGTACATGGGATGACATTATGGCAGCCCTATTCATAGAACCCAAAGCCAAATCCTTTACATGCACAACAGTGGAGGAAAGTGTGGGTGAAATAGTGGTTAGTGAGGGATTGAAGGTCCAAAGAAAATGGTCACATTTTGGAAGGTGGCTCAGGAAAGTAGGTATAAGTATCAAGTCCCTTATAGGTTAAGTTTGTATGAAGATGAGGAGGACCATAAGGGAAAACCTCTCTTACGTGGTGATCATAGCGAGGATGTTGGTGAAGGTTACCGTACTCTTGAGGAGTAAGGAATGTGTCGATGTTGTACAGGCAATACTCCCCAGAGTGAGACATTGAAAAACATCTTCTAAGGGATCAGTAGTTGGCAAATGGGTAGAGGGAATAAATGATTCACTATGTGATTGGGAAAAATAAGCATTAGTTGGTTGAGAAGTAGATGGGTTAGTGGATGGGTCAGTTGTAGAGGCTATGGTGATAGTGGGAATAAAGGAGGTAGGTGCGGAAAAGGGTAAGCAGTAACATCGGTGGATGGGTCAGTGGGTGAAGGAGAAGTGGAAACAGTGGTAGATGCCTTAACTGGTATAAGGACATCATTAGGTCTACAACATTTTATAGGTTTTGAATGGAGAAGGTTTAGCGGGGATGGTATAGTTATGTCTTTCATGTTCAAATTTTACACAATGATGTAAGTTTGAAGGAACATAACCCGTGACAAGGATCCAAGGTCAGCCAAGCAATAGGTTATACGATAACTCCCCCTCTAAGACATAGAATAGTTCTAAAATGGTACAAGGGCCCACACGAATGTGGAGGATGATGGTGCAAAGATTGAAAGTGATAATTTCATTGAATGAATGTAGCATAATTGGGTTATTATGCATGCAATTTGAAAGGATGCTCATTTGATTATACATGTGGGAGGAGATGATGTTGATGACAGCACAACCATCAATCATAAAGCATCAAATGCGTATATTATCAATATAAACGGAGATGAAAAGGGCGGGATCAAGATCATCTAATTGGAGAGGTATAATCTCATAGTCGAGAAACCGAGGCAGCTACTTGGTTAGTGGTAGGTGTAGAGGAAGGGGATGAATTTTTTAGGGAAGCCACATGATGAGGGGTGATAATGGAGGCCACAGGTGTTAGGTCGATGGGATTTAGAATTTTGGAAGAGGTCATATACGTGAGACATTTTTAGAGGGGATTGGTGTAATTGTTTTATCATTATATGATGGGCAACCCCATCAGAAATAGGATATGTGGGTCCCCAAATGGTTATTTTCAGTGCAGATGTAGATGGTATGTTGGCATGAGTGGCAATGTTAACCATATTGATATTGATATTGGGTGAAGGAGGAGGTGAGCCATGATAGGTCTAACGACAAAACGGGCAATAGAATGAAGTACAATGTTTTGTGAAATGAGATGGGCACACTGACATTTAGGTGGAGGTTTGGCTAGCTCTCTTATGCATACCATGTTGATCTCAAATGTTGGAAGTGGATAAAAAGGTTGTGGAGGGGGAGATGAGGTTCATTGAATAGGTAAGGGGTGAGGATGTCTAGTGATAGGTGGGTTTGGAACAAGGTCCTCGTCTAGAATATAATCGTCATCAAAGTTTTCTTCAGGAGGACATAGTTGGAGAAGAACGGTCTTTAGAGCCTTAAAATTTATACATCATGCCCTAGAACATGATGGTAGGCACAAATTTTAGTATCGTCAAACCCTTTTGGTTTGGGATTGAGTGGGTCATAAGGTCTAAGGGGTGGCAATATGATGATGGATGTCTCTAAAAGGTTAGCTAGAATTTTGGCGTAAGACCCTGCCAATGGATCACAATGTGAGGTGAGTGTGGGTCTAGATTGAAGTGTAGGTGATTGTGATGTGTGAGGTACTATAGGAGGTGGAATTGGAGGTGGGATAGGTTTGACCACTAGTTTGGTAGGTTTTTCTTGTTTTAGAATTGGGTTGTACTTTCATGAGTAAATGCGTGGTAGATGAACTAGCGATGGAAGGCATTGTAGGCTTGACTACCTTTTTGGAGGGTAGTGGGTTTTTCAATTTCAGTTACACCTTCTTGGGTAAAGGTGAAGGAGGAGTACATGATGCAGAAGGGAAAGAAGATGGTGGAAGAGGATGGGTTAGCCATGGTGATAATGGAGGTGTGGTAAAGGTTCTTTGGAGGAGGAAAAGTAGAAGGTATGGGTTGAAGAGAAGGAAATCTCATAGGTACTGATGTTATTACTGTAAGTGGTGGGGGTATAGGTGGTAAGAAATATGTGGGTAATAACAAAGGTGTATGTTGTGCTGATAGGTGGGGTGTAATAAAGGATTGTGATGAAGAGGTGGGCTGCGACACTTTTTATTTTCCTTGGATAGGTGGTTGCTTGGCCAAGGTCGATAGGTGAGGCCCTAGGATAGATGGAAGGGGTAAAGGTGACAAAGGCATGGTGGGTGAAACTAGTGTGTGTGGCCTAAAAGGTTGGATCTTCCTTTTAGGTGGAGGATTGGTTTTTTGCGCGAGCTTGGGAAGATGTGGCTAAATCCAACTTGATGGGCGGGTGGACTAGGCTTGATGTCGGCATGACACCCAAGGTAGTGATGGGTCTGGATGCAAGGGAAGGTGTGGATACAAGTAGGTTCTTAGGCATAGGAATAAGTTTAGTTATTGGTAAAGGTTTGGATGTAGGTGAGGGTGATGAAGAAGAGGTCATTTCAACAGGCATGGTCATGGTTGATTGGGTTCCTTGAAATACCTTTGGATAGATCATGGCAAGTATCCGCATGAGACATTTGCATTTGGGTTGAAAGGGTAGCCAAAGGCATCCCCAAAGCATGGAATTATCAACGTAATCCAAGTGTTTGGCCAGGCATGAAAATGACACTGTTGTAAGAGAAGATGATGTTGGCTTAGTAGCAATCCCTGTAAAATATGTCTGTGAGATAGGGAACTAGTTGGCTTTGGACTCTGTGGGTAAGAGAGCCGAGAGCATATCAATGGGATCCGAAATGCTAATGGGGAATTTTCCCCAATAGGAAATGGTGTGTCTAAAGGATCCCTATGGTTAGGGGAGATAACAGTTGGGATGAGGTAGTTTCCTTTTCAATGGAGAAAAAGCAAAGATGACTCTCTCGTTAGTAGGAGAGTTAATATCATAGGTTGTTCGTTAGGTTGCGAGGTAAGTGGTGAAATGAAATTCATGGAAGTTTTGGAATCCTCCATGGTTGAAGGGGAGATGAAGGGGACTCCTTTTGGGTGAAGGAGTAGAGGAAGTAGGCTCCTCTGTGGGTAGAGGATCTCGTACTAGAATCTCCTCGATAGAGGGGATAGGAGGAAATTGCGGAAGGGCTGGTATGGTGTCAAACATAGCATGGACCTTACAGACATTACTGTCATTAGTTGAATGTTCACCGATTTGGTTTGATGATGGGGCATGGTTAGGGAATGACGTCTTGAAGATATGAAAATTATGATTTACGGGTGCGTTTGGGTTGTCTAGGACAAGATCTCTGTTATCTAACATTTCTTGGACAATGTTCTTGAAGGTTATACAATTACCATCTCTCGGCCTTTTACGCAATGATATTTACAATATTCTTGTTCCTTGTACCGTGCCGACATAGGATGAGCGGGGTCAAAACTAGTATATGGTTTTATGGGTGGAAGAGCAATAGATCCGGCCTTAAGAAGTTTTCTAATACTGAAGAATAAGGCTCCCGATTGGAGTGTATTTTTGTTGCTCCTGTCTGAACTGAAAAGTTTGAACAAGAGAAAGGTTGGAGGTAGGTTTCAATTGATTAGAGGGATGAGATGGGCCAGCCTTTAAAACTACTACATTGGTAGATTCTTTGGCTTTTGAATAATTGTTTTGGGGTTTTGAAGAGGAAGAAGCATCATTTGATTTAAATATGAATTTTTGTTACGCAATTGAATTTTCTTCTCTTCAATGGCACAAATTTCCAGTTTTTGCACCATGGTAAATTCTTCATCGAATGTATGGAAGGTTTTTACTTACAAAGTTGGTGAGATGTGCCTGGCACAAGATCTAGTGAACAACTCTATAAGCTCAATTTGAGGAAACTAGAATGTTAGCTGGTTGATGAGGCTCCACCAACGAGCGACAAAATCGATGATAGACTCATCGTCATATTTTTGAGTTGAGTACAAGTCATTCATAGTGACCTTCTTGATGATATTGATTGAAAAATGGTCCAGGAAGGCTTGAGCCACTTGATTAAATGAGTAAATGGAATGTCGAGGCAAACCACTATACTAGTCTAACGTGGATCTTGTTACGGAAATAGGGAATGTTCATAGGATTAAAGCATTTTCATGGGCGATTAGGTAACACCCAAGTTTGAAATATCACAAGTGTTGTTGCGGGTCTTCTTTACTATGAACCGGTTCAATTTGTGCATTTCCCAATGCACGTGATATGGGAGAATGGGAATAGACATATGGATGGGCTCATTACAAATTTCATCATAGGTTAAGGAGTTGTAAGAGCTTAAACCGATGTTTCCAATGTTTTCATATTTTCCATCATCATTTTAATAAGGTCATTGGTGGGTTGTGATGATTGCACTTCGTAGTATAACGAGGTTGATTAAGATTGTATGATGTGGACAACATCCCAAGAGTATCGGTGGTGCCGAGTATGACAACCGCAAATAGTCCTATTTAAGCCGACAAGTTAGCTTCAAGGCCTTCAATGCCTTTTTTGGTAGATTTAGCTCCTATCCCACAACCTATCACAATTATAGAACCCATTGTTGCACCCCCATTAGATGATGTTTTTAAATCTTTGCAGACTATGGGGAACAAGATGACTTCAATTGAGAATAGGCTTGCAATACCTAATAGACCTTATCGGAGCTTTTTATCAGCAAAACCAACAAAATAGGCAGCCTTACTAGCAGAATCAAAATTATATGAAACCTTATTAGTAAAGGCAGTTTGACCCAAAGGCTCCTAGTTTATCTAACACTTTAGTTCCAGTTAATATGGACACAAAAGAGTGGTGTCAACCTTGTAATCAACCTCATTCACCGCAAGTTACCCAAATGATTTTCTCGAACATAAGTCTTGTTGCATAACCTCAATCTAAGACATCGTTCATGCCTCAAATGGATGGTGGGTAGCAAGATACTCAGTTCGAAGTCACCCGAACAAAACTTAGTCAATTTCAATGAGGATGATTTCATTACGATTACTACTAGGGCTCAGGGAAAAGGTTGCTAAAAGTAAAAAACAACAAAATAGGCATGTTCGCCCCATCACCGATAAAACAACAACTATAATCCAAAAACTAGCTAACAGTGCTAATGTTCCTAAAAAAAGTAGATGTTATAGCTGGTAAAGAACAACAAAAATAGCTACCTAATCGAAGAAGGTTATTTATACCTTAAATATCAAAAGTAGCTGAAGTAGAATCGCTTTTGCCAATGCCTATGCTAAAACAGTAGAATCTGTCTATAAAACTGTTTCTTCTTTTAACATTTTTGATGTAATGAAAAACATAATGTTAACATCTCAATGTGGGATGCTCTAAGTATTCCAAGACAATAAGATTTACTTTCTCATGAACTTGCTAAGTTGCAGATTTCTTCTAAAACAACAGAAAAAGAAGTCCAGAAAGTAGACATGGTCCTTGGAACAATGGAACAAGACCGCATCAAAGAGGTTAAATGGATGGTTCAAAAAATTTTAAATGCTCATGACATCAAGAAGCCACCACCATTTTATCTATCACTGATTATTGGAGAACATCTTGTTCATAACTATATGGTGGACAGCGGTGCAAGTAGCACAATTATGCCAAAAGTAATTGTAGAAAAATTGGGTCTGTAATATGAACCTACAGAAAAGAGTGTCCTACAGTTGGATGGAACCACAACTAATACAGTTGGTGTCATCAGAAATCTAGAGGTAACATTGCATGCTTGCCCAAATGTTTCCATTCTGTAAGATATTACTGTTGTAGATTTACCTCCTTACTTTGTTATATGTTTATCAAGAGATTTCACAACAAAAATAAGAGGTTATCTCTCTTCAGATTGGTCTTTCTTGTTTTTCACTACATGTTATGGGACCAAGGTTACTATCAATTCAGAACCATTGGCCATATTTCACATTGAGCCTCACGCTTCTAATGCATTAGCTAATTATGCAGCCTTAGACCAGTCTAATTTTGATAATACAACTCATATTTTAGCATTGGATGGTATTTCTAACCTATTTATGGATGAAAAGACACATGAATAACATGTTCATGATCCTTTTAAAGAAGTTGAAGAACATTTTTTGGTGTGTATTGCTTACATGAAGAAAACACACCAATTCCCTTGTTGTCCAAAATAGAAAATGTAGTAGAAGGGATTTGGAAGCTTCATTTTGATGGAGCTAAGAACAAGAAAGGACAAGGAGCAGGTTTAATGCTCACTTCCCCAACAAATGAGAGTAATTTCTCAACGTTGAGTCTCCATTTTTCATGCACTTGTAACGTAGATGAATACGAAGCATTAATTCATGGCTTACTTTGGCAAAAAAAAAAGAGGTATTAGCATGCTTTATAGATCTTTGGAGATTTTGAGTTGGTTATCAATCAAATAAGAAATTTTAATATTTGTAATAATCCATTAATGAAGTCTTATAGACATAGAGTTTCAGACTTAATGGAAGATTTCAAAGCTATTAACATCCATTCCATTCCTAGAATAGAAAATAAGCATGCAGATAGAATTGCCGTAATTGGTGCTAGTTTTGAAATGCTGGAAAAAATTAAAAATAACATTATTCAACCTCATATTAAACTAATTGTTAGGCATTCTATACCTGATAATGACTCAAATTGGTAGGTTTTTGAAAATGATGATCAAATTTAGGTTTTTGCAGCAAGAAGCTGAATTTTCTACAATAAATCAAGATAAATTACAACACTTATATGGTGACCATATTGTTCAATTAAAGAAAAATAAACTACCTCAAGGTTTGGTCACATTAGAAGACATCTTTAGCACTAACGATCAGTTAAGGAAGGTCAAGACTAAGATGTCAACAAATGTTGATAATTATGAGGAGATCTCAGTTGATGAAGGTAAAAATTTGTTTCTCAGAAAGGTATGTTCTTTAGCTAAAAACATTCTTTTATTAATCTTTGCAAGGAATTTAAAGATGTTTTCACTTGGAAATACCAAGACCTGAAAGGGTTTGATCTCAGTTTAGCACAACACACTATTGAATTACAACCAAATTCCAAGCTAGTTAGGAAAAAAAGAGGCCTATAAATCCCAAAATAGAGCCTCTAATGAGGAAAGAGTTATCTAAGTTGATCAAATCAGGTATTATCTTTCCAATTAAGCATTCAAGTTGGGTAGCCAATCTTGTTCTGTTAGGAAGAAGAATGGAGAAATCAGATTATGTGTGGATTTTAGAGATCTTAATAAAGCTTCATTAAAATATCACTACCCACTTCCAAATATGGATTAGATTTTGAGAATAGTTTCTGGTTCAGATAGACTATCTCTTCTAGACGGTTATAGTGGATACAATCAAATTTTGGTCTGAGAAGAAGATAGCTTTCACCACTAAGTGGGGTACTTATGCTTACAAAGAATGCCTTTTGGCCTTTCAAATGCTGGTGCAACATTTCAACGTGCAATGGACATGGATTTTTGTAGCTTGTTAAATAAATGCATCCTTGTTTATTTAGATGATGTTATTGTATTCTCAAAAAATTCATAAGAACATCTAATACATCTAAGGCAGAATTTTCAATTATGCAGATAATTTGGAATATCTTTGAATCCGCTAAAGTCTATATTTTTAGTACATCAAGGTAAATTTCTTGGTCATATTGTTTCTAAACAAGGTTTGGTAATTGGTCCGTTCAGGATTGAAGCCATATCTTAGATATCATTACCTCATCACAAGAAGGCATTACAAAGTTTTATGGGAAAAATCAACTTTGTTAGAAGACTTGTTCTAGATTTTTGGAACATTGGTAAAACCATTAACAACTATGTTAAAAAAGAGAAGACTTTCTCTTGGACTAGTGAAGGGAGAGAAGGGTTTGAATCAATTAAGGAAGCCATCTCTCAAGCTCCTAATCTTGCAAATCCAAATTTTGATAAAGATTTTACAATGTATGCACTTGCAGGAGTTGAAACAATATCAACCATATTAACTCAAGTTAATGATGAAAATGTTGAATACCAATTGACTTTCTTTGGATGAGCTTGCACGATTACGAAACAAGGTACACATTTCTTGAAAAACAAGTACTTTCAGTAGTCAAAGGACTAAAGAATTTTAAGTACATGCTTTCAAACAACAAAATTCATGTTCTTGTTTCTCATCCAAGTGTGAAAGATTTCTTGTTAAATAAAGAATTGAATGAGAAAAGAGCAGGCTGGATAATGAAGGTCATGGAATATGATGTTGATATTCATGTTGCGAAGACAGTTTGAGGAAAAGGCTTGTGTGAACATCTAATTGTTGATATGGAAAAATAGCAAGCTGTAGAACCAAAAGATTCAAAACAACATGCTGAAATTACGTATCAACAATAGACATCATGGTTCAGCCTAGAAAATTAACAACCTGAACTTGCTCAAGAAGTTCAAGAATCAAGATGGATGACTAATTTAGTTAACTATCTACAAGCATGACACCTATCCAGAAGGTATGGACAAGAATAAATGAAGGTATTTTAGACTACAAGTTACCCTATGTTTTTATTGATGGTGTATTATTCAAAAAGGATATAAATGGAATCTTGTTGCGATGTGTTGACTATGATAAAATTCAGCAATTATTATCAGAATTCCATGAAGGACCTGTAGGAGGTCATTTCTCAAAGCATGTACCACAACCTTAAAAATTATGAAAGTTGGTTACTATTGGCCCAACATATTCAAGGATTGTTTTGAATGGATTAGAAAGTGTAAGAAATGTTCTTTCTTTGTTAGAAAAGAACATTTAGCTTCGCTACCCTTACAACCTATTTCAGTTGATCAAACTTTTATGCAGTGGGGCTTTAACTTTGTTGGCATGATAAACCCACCTTCGTCACAAGGACACAAGTGGATTTTGACTACTACAGATTACTTTACATGCTAGACTAAAGTAATATCCTTGAAAGATGCTAATGAAACTTTGATACTATCCTTTTATGAAGGTATAGTTTACAGATTTTGTGTTCCAGCAACTATCATATTATATAATTCTTTAGCATTTCTTGGTGCAAAGGTAACAGATTGGGCTGTTAACCTTGGAATTTATCTAAGTTATTCATCTAATTATTACCCACAAGGTAATGGGTTAGCTGAAAGTACTAACAAAAATCTTTTAAGGATCATCAGAAGAACACTAAAAGATAACCAGAAAACTTGGCATCTAATGTTGAATTCAACACTTTGGGATGATAGAGTGACTCCTAAAAGATCATTTAGAAATTCACCATACAAGCTTGTTTACGGAAGAGAAGCAAGAATTCCTATTTTAGTTGAGTTACCCGCATTAGATTTGTTATATCAAATGGAGCTGCTTGAAAATGAACCATTGCAGGTTTGTTATGTAGAATTAATGGAATTACAAGAGCTAAGAGATCAAGCTCATGTAAACATGGAAAAGAATCAAAAATAGATGAAGAAGACTTTTGATAAGAAATCCAAATTTAGAATCTTCAATGAAGGAGATATTGTGTTAAAATGGGATGTTGATCGTGCAAATCCAGGAAGACACACAAAGTTTGATACAATCTGGAGTGGTCCTTACATGATTTCAACTTACAAAGAGCACAATGTTTTTCATCTTTCAAGGCTGAATGGAGAGGAACTTCCCATTATTGTGAATGGTATGTTTCTCAAACACTTGTTATTGAAAATCCTACAGTGTTTGTTTAGAGTAGGATTTCCCTTCAATAAGTGTAGTTCCTACACATTGCAATGTTTTTCAATTCAATAAGTGCATTCATGCATGTGATCTAGTTTACCAGATCTTTTCCCAGTTTTAGTTCATTTTGAAGGGTTGGACCTTCAAGAAGGTAGATTTTGGTTACATGCTTTAGAATCCATGCCCAATGGACAAGAGCAAGGCATTGGTTTACAAGCTAGCAAGATAACTTTCCTCGCAGGATCACTAGAAATGTTGACAATTTTTGCACTTGTGTAAAAATGGGAAACTCGAAACTTTGTTACGATGGATAGCATTAGTGAAGTATACCTAAGCTAGGGGAGATTCTTTTAGACAATATTGTTACTATTGAATTAATTAATGATTACATGAAATTTGTAGCTATGTGTATTGTTACAAAACATAATAGATCACATAGTCTACAATTTCATGCTATCTTTAGCAAAAGAACACAAAGTCCCAAAGAACAAATGTGTTTTCTTGATGAAGACACCAAATTACAGAATAGATGAAGTGTTAGGTTTTGGAGCAGCAATCATGACTACAGATTATAGAAATTAAAGTTCATTACTAGATGTTACAGGTATTCTTTAATGTTCTTTCCTTCATGATTAAGACATTCAATTATATTATTGGGTTGTTTAGTTCATCATATAATCCATATCAGAAATCAGAAATGCAGAAAGAAATACACAACTCAATTTCATAATTCAATGTTTTATTCATAAGGAATTTCAAATGTTCCCACACAAGCCGTGGGATGTAACTAAAAATTAAAGTACAACTACTGAAATAAGAGGTACATATGCATGAAAGAGAAAATAAAGGAGTATGAGTGAACCCATCATTTCCTTGGAGGTTTCTCCTTCAATTGATGCATCCTCATCTTCAGCTTTGTTCCCTCTCCATCTTCACTATTGAAAGCATTGTACCTGAAAAGAAGAAAAGAGGAAAATCATCAGTTACGAGCTCAGGGTTAATCCATATTCCTATACTATCCTAATTTGTGCACATGGATCTCTTAATAATAAGATACATAGATTACTTGAAGATCAAACAATATACATGATTTACTCACTTAGAAAGAAGGAGAGAGAAGAAAATAAAAACCATGGACATAAGAGAGGCCAAAAAGCCTAAATATTTTCTAATTGTTTTCTCAAGTGTGTAGGTAAAGTCTGGGTTGCGGCTAAGAAGAAATAAATCAAGTCTTACTAGTTCTCACTATAGATAAAGATTGCAGATTTCAATGAATTTTACCCTATGGTACATGAAGCAGATGGGTCATAAGTACATGCTAGAATGAAGGAAGAATGCAACTCAAAGGTGAAGTAGAAAAGGATCATATTTTGAAGGCTGAAGTTAACTGAAAAGAGAAGATTATAGTTGAAACAAAATGATAAGGAAATCCGGGAAAATTTTGACAGGCTTCACCATGTAAAATGGGCATTTACAACTTTCCATCATGATGTTTTTAACTAATACATGCTTTAAAAGTTGTATGTAAATCAAATAAGTGATACATAAAAAAAAAAAGCATGCCATGATCAAGATAACAATTATTATGTTTCATTTTCCAACAACAAATCAGCTTCAATAGAAAGGTGATACATTATGTATTATGAATCAGAAAATACATCTATTACAGATGAAAAAGGGATAAAAGAAAGAATTATGGGGAAAATTTTGTAGGGCTTCACCATGTAAAATGGACATTTTAAAATTTTCCAGCATGCATATCAAAGTTATAATAAAAAGGAAATGCAATACTTAAACAGAAAAGAAATGGACTGCACTTTCAGTCATCAAATTGAAGTACTTTGGAGCATTCATTATAGCTTAATAGTTGAATAAATGAAGTTTCAATATAATCTTACAAAGTTCAGCCATCTTAAATTGTAGTTTTCAGAATGAAGCAAGTATGAGTGCACAAAAATGCTATCATCAAAGAAGTACAATATTTAAGCAAAATAAATAAGATTACAGTATTTCAACAAAGCATCTGAATCAAGGCTTATGCCTGCTAATGGTGTTACAAGAATGAGAAACTGTTTACAACTTCTAGAAGGCCACATACAAGGTACAAAGATCTCATGAAATCAAGAATAGTCAAAGTACTAATACTATAATAGCAATAGTGGTGCTTAAGAGACCAAAACTTACCATTCTTTTCTTAAGAGAGACAAAGACAAAGTAATAATGGTGCTTAAGAGACCGAAACTTACCATTATTTGCTAAACAATATGACCGTGATAAAATTCCCGATCTCAAAGTGATAAAATAAATGGCAACCAATTAGAAGGGTGAGCTCATCAAACCTTTAGATAGAGGCCGGACTACAAGGACGAAATGACAAGAAATACTAGTGTGTGAGCCCCTTATTGCATCACAGGAACAACATTATAGAGCTCGAGTAAGAAAGGATCAAAAAATAAAAAAAACGTGGCCGTTTGAAAAAGGGGTAAATTCACAAAGAAATCTATAGAGCTTGAGTGCAAAGAGATGACACCATGAAACCTTGCAAAGATCATAATGGTCAATATAGTAATAGTGAGGGTATCAAAGAGATCACAACGAGGAAAGAAAATCAAATCACATGAACCCTTCTACGTAACCCTGAATAGAGAAATAACCCAAAACTCAAAATAATAAAAAATGGTTTCCATTTAACTTTTCAAAGAGTTTAAGAACCGAACTCAAAAAAGAAACGATATCAGAAAATATAGATGCAATACCTATCTGTAGTAAAAGTTGAGCTCAAAGATCATGGAAATGGTGAAAACCCCACGACCACCTCCTCTAAAAACTCAAACAGAGAAGATCCATAAAAGATATAGAGGAACTGAGCTAAGAGAATCGATCTGGTAAGGAAGCCGAGCTTCATAAGATAACAATGGCATTAAAAAAATTCTAGGGCTTCACTCGCAGATCCAAAAATCAAAATGTAGTGATTATTGAGGTCGAATGACCTTTACCACCAAGCTCAAGAGTTGAGTTAGGTTTGAAATCAACAACAGTCAAAGATCAATAACCATGAATTGAAAGGACACTAAATCAATGCTCGGGGATTGATCTCCAAAAACAAAGCAAACCATCATGGTCAGATTCCACTAGCCATATTAATTTGGGGTTAAAACCCTAAGCACATGTCAGTAATCAATGACACTAGATTAGATCGATTGTACAGAGATCAACGACTCGAGATCATAACCAAATTTCAAAGCAAACTCATCCCAAGTTAAAATACCATCGACAAAACGCATGGAGGGGTGACTCATCATCACGAAGGGACCAACCCTTATCTTTAAAAATATTTTCATTTGACTTATCAAACTATAGTCCAAGATTCAAATAATGTAAAATCCTACCAAATCATGTTGTGCAATGATCAAACAAAAGGTACTTTCCACCTTATTCCATTTAAATAATGCAAAAGGTGGTAGAAAAACTATAAGGTGATTGTGGTGAGGCCTTATACCATATGTTATCAAAGGTTGCCAAACCAAAATGGAGACTAAAGATCAAGTACAAGGGTGCTCCCCACTGATTTGATGAATTGGTTATGACTTGGACTAAAAATTTTCATGTGATCACAAGATTAGACAAGGAATGTCAACATCAGAGCCTAAGCTTGGAGGTGGTCCCCATCAGGTGGATGTGTGGATGAATTATTATTTTTTTCAAGTGTTGCAAATATTGTATTTTTTATTTTACTCAATACATAGGAGTAGTTTTGCATGCCTTCACAAAAGGACAGATCAACAAGAGGACAAAATCTTCATGCACTAGAGGAGACTTGCTCTCATTATTAGCAAATCATTCACCCATGATTTTCTTAAAAATAGAACAATCAACTACAATTTGACTATGATGTAATCAAAGACTATTAATGTTTCTTTGTATTAGTTTGCTTATTTTATTCCTTTATTTATTATTAAATAAAGGATAAAAATAGGATGCATGGGTGAGTACAACCTTAGTCTATTTTTAGGAAGGGTGGGTGAATCAATTTTGCTATATATTGTGTGCCTTGGCAAAGCACAAGAAGAGGAATTTTAGATACAAGAGTGCTGAAGAAATTTTCTACCAGTTTTCCCTTTGAATGTGAAGTATTTTCTGCCTTTCCAATTATTTGCAATCTTGTGTATGTTCCCATTAATCTTGTGAATGTTAATTCCTGATTAATCATCTTACCCTATTACAAATTTTAGTAATTTTTGCTAGATATTAATGTGCATGTTTAACTTAAAAATGTTGTTGTGATTCTTTTCCCTCAATACATCCGAGTGTTTTCCTTTAATATTCTGTCAGAAAACTATTGGCCTGTGCATCAGAAATTCATTCCATATCAATTGTGTATGTACTTAGCCAAAGACCGCATACAATTTTGGTGTATCACCTCAGTATTAATTTCATTTTATAGTCATATTTTACCCTTAAACCCCATAAAATCATTTTAGGATACATCAATAAGGAACCGAACTTGATACTGGAGACTCACCTCAAAATAGATATACCCACAGACATTAGGTGTTTCCATTGTATCTATGAAAGAGAGAGATAAAATTTGCAAGCTTAGAACACCTGCACCGATCTCTATATAGGGTGCACTTTCAAGAGATAACAAGTAAGTTACCAGGTTTTACGCTAAGGTTTTGAATCGTATTCAAGCCAATGCCCTTGTGTTTCACGCTAGCCTTCAGCCACTTCTTCCCAACCCATTTCTTCCTTCCATCCTGTCACCTATGGATGCAACTCAGCCCATTACTATTAGTACTGGCGATGAGGAGTTCGCAAGAATCCTTGACCAAAATCCCGCTACCCTACAACACTATCTCACCCACTCATATACTCGGGACTCATCAAGATAATTGGTATATGGCATGCCTATGTCTATCCCTCCTACCATCTCCCTCACTTCCTCTTTAGCTATCCCTAGCTCGTCATTACCTTCATCCACCTTACCTCCTATGGTGTTCTAACTAGACCCCACATCCTCTATAATTGCTGCACCTATGACATATTTCACACCCGTGGTGTCAACTATTCCTTCATCACCCACCTTGAGCATAGCCCCATATGGACCCTTTACCTCGTATGTACCGGTTGCATCATAACCACCCATGGTGTCGGTAACCCATACCCCATTCCAGAACCTCATTCTTTCCATCCCACAATCCCTACCCCCAATCACCACAAGAGTCGTTATGACTACCCCACCTACTTATTCATATCACCAACAAACCCCAATATTGTCTATTGCCTATTCGGGATACCTCCGCTTCATCTATTTCCCCTTTGCGGTTGTCATACTCGGCACCACCAGATCTTTGGGATGTTGTCCACATCATACAATCTTAATCAACCTCGTTATCTTTGCAGGGGGTACCCAATCATCACAACCCACCAATGACCTTATTAAAATGATGATGGAAAATATGAAAACATTGGAAGCATCAGTTTCTAGCTCTAGCCTCTTACAACTCCTTAACCTATGATGAAATCTATAATGAGCCCATCCATCTGTCTATTACCATTCACCCATATCCTTTGCATTGGATTATAGTTGTTGTTTTATCGTGTGACAGTGGGCGTAGCACAGCCTATTTTGTTGTTTTTACTTTCAAAGCAACCTTTTCTGAGCCTTAGTAGTAATCGCAATGAAATCATCCCTCATCAAACCGACTAAGTTTTTTTCAGTGCCTTCGAACTCGAGTATCTTGCTACCCACCATCCATTTGAGGCATGAACGATGTCTTAGATTGAGGTTATGTAACAAGACTTATGTTCGAAGAAAATCATTTGGGTAACTTGCAATTTGAATGAGGTTGATTACAAGGTTGACACCACTCTTTTGTATCCATATTAACCGGAACTAAAGTGTTAGACGAACTAGAGCCTTTGGGTCAAACCGCCTTTACTAATAAGGTTGCATATAATTTTGATTCTACTAGTAAGGCTACCTATTTTGTTGGTTTTGTTGATAAGAAGCCTGATAAGGTCTATTAGGTAATGCAAGCCTATTCTCTATGAAGTCATCTTGTTCCCCATAGTGCATAAAGATTCAAAACATCATCTAATGGGGGTGCAACAATGGGTTCTATAATTGTGATAGGTTGTGGGATAGGAGCTAAATCTACCAAAAAAGGCATTGAAGGCCTTGGAGCTAACTTGTCGGCTTAAATAAGACTATTTTCAACTCGGATGGATATATCACAGGTTGTTGGGAGAGTCTCTCCTCCCATAGACTAAATCATAGTTGAAATATCATTGTTTAATGCTCTAAGATAATAAAGAAAATCATGGTCATCTTGAGGCTTGACACTTACTGGAATTATTTCCCAAGTTCTGGAAAAATGGATGTTGAAACTAGACATAAATTCATTGGGATCTCTTTTAATGGTAGACAGTTGTTCTATGAGAGATAAATGATCTGAATTATCTTGAAATTGTTTCAGCAATTTACCACCTAAATCATCCCAAGTTCTTATGCATCCAATCTCTAGATTTCTATACCATTGCAAGGCTTTTCCTTTAAGGGATGCAGCTAAAAGTCTCAAAGCTACATCCTCATGAGTGATATTATGAACTGCACATAAGGTTGTAACATCTTTAATGTGCTCTATAGGTGTAACCTAATTTTCACTAGTGAATGATGACAAACTTTGCATGGCAGCATTAGGGATGTCATTATAAATTGGGATCACTAATGGGCTACCATTAGTAAAGGTCACAAAATTCCTAGGTGGTTGAATATCCATTTGAAACATTTGGATCTCGAATAGAGAAGTTGATATGTGGTGAAGGGATATCGGAGAAAGGTTATCAAAACCAGACCTATTATAAGGTAAAGTATTACCAACTTTCTCCTTCTTGCATAATTCAAAGGTAAAGAAATAAACTCAGAAGGATTTCCTCTTACCGATGATCTTGTAGTTACTTTAGGCATGGAACATGCTGCAATACTAGTATGAAATTAGCCCTATGGATTTGCCAAATAGATCTTTAAATATTTTAGAATAAATTGTTGCACCTTGCTGTCCTGAAAGTAACTTTTATCTGTTGTAAATCTATCGTAGATCTGCTATGAATATATGTAACTTACATGCAAATTTGATTCATGGTCCCCTACCGCAGCGTGCCAAAAATATTATCTCTCGAAAGTGCACCTGTAGAGAGATGGCTGCAAGTGTTCTAAGCTTGCAAATTTTATCTCTCTCTTTTGTAGATACAATGGAAACACCTTAGGTCTGTGGGTATACCTATTTTGAGGTGAGTCTTCGATATCAAGGTCGGTTCCTTATTGATGTATCCTAAACTAAATTTTTGGGGTTTAAGGGTAAAAGATGATTGTAAAAATGAAATTAAAACTAAGGTGATACACCAAAATTGTATGAGGTCTTTGACTGAGTACATGCACAATTGATATGGAATGAATTTTGATGCACATGCCAACAATTTTCTGTAGAATATTAAAGGAAAACACTCGGATGTATTGAGGGAAAAGAATCACAATAACATTGTTAAGTTAAACATGCACATTAATATCTAGCAAAAATTACTAAAATTTACAATAGGGTAAGATGATTAATCAGGGAATTAACATTCACAAGATTAATGGGAACATACACAAGATTGCAAATAATTGGAAAGGCAGAAAATACTTCACATTCAAAGGGAAAAAGCGCAGAAAATTTCTTCAGCTCTCTTGTATCTAAAATTCCTCTTCCTTTGCTTTGTCAAGGCACACAATATATAGCAAAATTGATTGACCCACCCTTCCTAAAAATAGACTAAGGTTATACTCACCCATGCATCCTATTTTTATCCTTTATTTAAAATTAAATAAAGGAATAAAATAAGCAAACTAATACAAAGAGGCATTAATAGCCTTTGATTACATCACAGTTAAACTGTAGTTAATTGTTGTATTTTTAAGAAAATCATGGGTGAATGATTTGCTAATAATAAATCTTGCTTGATGAGCAAGTCTCCTCCTAGTGCATGCAGATTTTGTCCTCTTGTTGATCTGTCCTTTTGTGAAGGCATGCAAAAATACTCCCATGTATTGAGAAAAATCAAAAATACAATATTTGCAACACTTGCAAAAATAATAATTCATCCACACATCCACTGATGGGGACCACCTCCAAGCTTAGGCTCGATGTTGACATTCCTTGTCTAATCTTGTGATCACATGAAAATTTTCAGTCCAAGTCATAACCAATTCATCAAATTAGTGGGGACCACCCTTGTACTTGATCATTAGTCTCCATTTTGGTTTGGCCACCTTTGATAACATATGGTATAAGGTCTGTCACCTTATAGTTGTCGGCTTTTGCATTATTTGAATGGAATAAGGTGGAAAGTACCTTTTGTTTGATCATTGCACAACATGATTTGGTAGGCTTTTGCATTATTTGAAGCTTGGACTATAGTTTGATAAGTCAAATGCAAATATTTTTAAAGACAAGGGTTGGCCCCTTTGTGACGATGAGTCACCCCTCCATGCATTTTTTCAATGGTATTTTAACTTGGGTTGAGTTTGCTTTGAAATTCGGTGATGATCTCGGGCCGTCGATCTATGTATTGTCTGATCTGGTGCCGTTGATTACTGACCTGTGGTTAGGGTTTTAACCCCGCAATTAATATGGCTGGTGGCATCTGACCATGATGGTTTGATTTGTTTTTGGAGATCATTACCCGAGCATTGATCTAGTGTCCTTTTGATTCGTGGCCGTTGATCTTTGATTGTGGTTGAGTTCGAACCTAACTCAACTCTTGAGCTTAGTGGTAAAGGTCATTCGACCTCAATGATCACTCCATTTTGGTTTTTGGGTCTGTAGGTGAAGCCTTGGAAAAAAAATTAACGCCGTTGTTATCTTATGAAGCTCGGCTTCCTTACCAGATCGATTCTCTTAGCTTGGTTCCTCTACATCTTTTATGGCTCTACTCTGTTTGAGTTTTCTGAGGAAGTGGTTGTGGGGTTTGTCACCATTGTTGTGATCTTCGATCTTGAATTTTACTGTAGATAGGTATTGCATCTGTATTTTCTAAGATCGTTTCTTTATCAAGTTCGGTTCTTAAACTCTCTAAAAGGTTAAATGGAAACCATTTTTTATTATTTCAAGTTCTGGGTTATTTCTCTGTTCGGGTTACGTAGAAGGTTCATGAGATTTTACTTTCTTTCCTCATTGTGATCTCTTTGATCCCCTGACTGTATATTGACCATTCTGAGCTCTGAAAGGTTTCTTGGTGTCATCTGTTGGCACTCGAGCTTTGTGGATTTCTTTGTAAATTTTCCCCTTTAATACGGCCACAGTTTCTGATTGTTATGATCCTTTCTTAGTCAAGCTTTGTAGTGTTGCTCTGTGATGCAATAAGGGGCTCGCACACTAGTATTTCTTGTCATTTCAGCCTTTTAGTCCGGCCTCTATCGAAGGGTTGATGAGCTCACCCTTCTAAGTGGTTGCCATTTTTATCACTTTGAGCTCGGGACTATATCACCATCATATTGTTTGGAAAAGAATGGTAAGTTTTGGTCTCTTAAGCACCATTGTTACTTTGTCTTTTCCATTTCAACTTTGAAACACTGATACTCATTTTTTCCTTTGCATTTTAATGTGATTTCTAGGACAACATTGATTTTTGAGTTGAAACTCATTCTGGGTTCTCCTTTTGGCTCTAAATTCGATGATCATTTGAGGATTTTCTCATCTTTCGATTAAATCAGTAAGTTTTTGCTTCCTTCCCGATTCTTGGATACCCATTTAGTGGGTTTTTCGACTAAAGTCAGAAACTACATTTTCTTCCTCGGATCTGCAACTTGAAACTGATTTATAATAGGAATCATGAATTTCTAAAATGTTTGAATCTTCTTCATCTTTGGAAATGTATGAGTACCTATATAATTTCAAATTTTTGAATGCTAAAATGGTTGTTTTCTTGTTACCTATATTCGTTCCTTTGAATTGTATTGCAATAAATCTATATCTGGACTTTTAACTATCCTATATGAATGAATTATTTCCCTAAATCTGTATCTGCACATGTATTTTTCAATTTGTGGCTTGAAATATTGCAACCCAGATTTGGGTATCCCTCCTTTGATATGGGTATTTGGACTTCTTTACTCCTTGATTCTACAATCTGTTTTGAGGATTAGAATGGCTTCAGGAAAAGTTGAGATCCACTTTTTGTTACTTTAAACTCTGCATTCCCTAATTTGATCAGACTTTGCACTTATTCTATGCTTCATCCTTGTGTATACTCCTTCACTTTGATGTTTAATACCTTGGGGTTTTCTCTTCATTTGATTCTGAGACTTACAGTATTAGTACTTTGACTGTTCTTGATTTCATGAGATCTTTGTACCTTATATGTGGCCTTTTGGAAGTTGTAAATAGTTTCTCATTCTTGTAACACCATTAGTAGGCATAAGCCTTGATTCATATGCTTTGTTGAAATATTGTAATCTTATTTCTTTTGCTTAAATATTGTATTTCTTTGATGATAGCATTTATGTGCACTCATACTTGCTTCATTCTAAACACTGCAATTTAAGATGGCTGAACTTTGTAAGATTATATTGAAACTTCATTTATTCAGCTATTAAGCGATGATGAATGCTCCAAATTACTTCAATTTGATGACTAAAAGTGTAGTCCATTTCTTTGCATTTCCTTTTTATTACTTCTTTAATATGAATGCCGGAAAATTTTAAAATGTCCATTTTACATGGCGAAGCCCTGTCAAATTTTTCTAGAATTCTTTCTTTTATCCCTTTTTCAGCTGTAATAGATATATTTTCTTATTCAGAATACATAATGTATCACCTTTCTATTGAAGCTGATTTATTGTTGGAAAATGAAACATAATAACTGTTATCTTGATCATGGCATGCTTTTCTATATCGCTTATTTGATTTACATACATTTTTTAAAGCATGTATTAGTTAAAAACAACATGATGGAAAGTTGTAAATGTCCATTTTACATGGCAAAGCCCTGTCAAAATTTTCCCAGATTTCCTTCTCATTATGTTTCAGCTATAATCTTCTCTTTTCAGTTAACTTCAGCCTTCAAAATATAATCCTTTTCTGCTTCACCTTTGAGTTGCATTCTTCCTTCATTCCAACATGTACTTATGACCCATTTGCTTCATGTACCATAGGGTAGAAGTCATTGAACTTTGCAATCTTTATCTATAGTGAGGACTGTAAGACTTGATTTATTTCTTCTTGGCTACAACCTATACCTGCACACTTGAGAAAATAGTTAGAAAATATTTAGGCTTTTTGACCTCTCTTATGTGCATGGTTTTTCTTTTCTTCTCTCTCCTTATTTTTGAGTGAGTAAATCATGTATACTATTTTATCTTCAAGTAATCTATGTCTCCTGTTATTAAGAGATCCATGTGCATGAATTAGGATAGTATAGGAATATGGATTAACCCTGAGCTCGTAACTAATGATTTTCCTCTTTTCTTCTTTTCAGTGCAATTCTTTCAACAATGAAGATAGAAAGGAAACAAAGCTGAAGATGAGGATGCATCAACCAAAGGAGAAACATCCAAGGCAAGTTGATGAATTCACTCATACTCCTTTATTTTATTTTTCATGCATATATACTTGTTAATTCAAGTAGCTATACTTTACTTTTCAATTACATCCCATGGCTTGTGTGGGAACATTTGAAATTCCTTATGAATAAAACATTGAATTGTGAAATTGAGTTGTGTATTTCTTTCTACATTTCTTCTTTCTGATATGGATTGTATGATGAACTAAACAACCCAATAATATAATTGAATGTCTTAATTATGAAGGAAAGAACATTAAAGACTACATGTGACATCCAAGAATGAACTCGATTTCGTAATCTGCAATCATGATTACTTCTCCAAGATCTAACACTTCATCTATTCTGTAATTTGGTGTCTTCATCAAGAAAACACAGCTATCCTTTGGGGATTTGTGTTCTTTTGTTGAAGATAGCATGAAATTGTAGACTATGTGATATGTTATGTTTTGTAACAAGATACACATAGCTGCCGCATATTTCATGTAATCATTAATTAATTCAATAGTAAAAATATATGCGAAAGAACCTCCCTAGCTTAGGTATACTTCACCAATGCTATCCATTGTAACGAAGTTTTGAGTTTTCCATCTTTGCACAAGTGCAAAAATTTTCAACACTTGCTCTCAGTAAATGACACAGAAAAAATAGGTTTCGAAGGTGAAATCGGTCATTTTTTAATTGAAAATCAATACATAGGAATCGACAATGGTTACGGTAACCGATGACACTTACAAGGTGACTGATGACGGTTACTGTGACCGATACCTGCTATTCTATGGGAAATCAATAGTTTTGCAAATGAGGTAAGAACTCGATGAAAATTAAGTAAAGAAGTTGTATTTGTCTATGGTTTTGAAATTCTAGGGTTATTATGATGTCTTGAGAGTTTCAAAAAGAATAGAAGATGTGATGATTTTTGTTTTTAGTAAAATTTACCAAAAATATGGAAACTAATAACGGTTAGGTAAACTGACAATGGTGAAATGTAAACCAATGATGGTTGCTAGACCTGATAACACCAGTCCACGTGAAATTTGAAAAAATGAAGAAAAGTTGATTTTGTGAATTAAGTTAGATGGAATATCAACCCAGAAACCTGAGTATGATAGTAATGGACCCTGGCACACTCAAAAATAGTTGGAATACACCAACTATGATGGTGGGGTGTGAAAGGAAGAAGAAAATGAAGAACATGACCTCACAACTCAAAACACAACTCAAGAAAAAGCTAAGAAAAACATGAAATTATATAAGTGAATTTTTATTTTTTAGCTTATGCCATTTAAGATGATTTGTGTATGTAACATTTTTTTATTTAAAAATGTGTCCTATGAAGAGGCAAGATATAAGGGTGGTTTCAAGTTATGTTTTGGTAGGGGCAATCCTTTCTCTGAGTTAATGACTAGATAGAGAAACCAGATGGGCACCCACTGTCAATCCTCTGATCATGTGAGCATTGATAGTTTCTTCCAGTTAAGGTGTTTTTTAAGAAGATGTGTAAATTTATATTTGTGTAGTTTGGAAAAGAGAAAGAATATAAAGTGCTCTACGATTCAGTTATGTCAACCATCAGCTGGGAATGACTTCTAGCGTATAGGTTGCCCTCAGTTTTAATGTGAGCTAAAAATAAAAGCATAGAAGTATGAAATGCAAGTATTTTAGAACCCAAATCAAAATGTGATATTTAATGTAAACAAATAGTGAATAGGAAAGATAATGAATTTCACTAATGCAAATGCAAGAAGAAAAAGAATGATTCTTTTTAGTCCCAAAATACAAATGTCACTGAGACAAATAGAAGAAAGAGAATATTTCAGGGATAGAATTTAATGTTAACTTCCTTTTGAAAAGAAACAAACATACAATAGTTCCCTAAGAATGAATAAATGCAAGGAACCCCAGATGGGTCCCACCGGGCATGCCAAAATGTTTCACCGGATTCTTAACAAATTAATGAAATAGATAAGGG
This sequence comes from Taxus wallichiana var. yunnanensis, assembly GCA_018340775.1. Classification (NCBI taxonomy): domain Eukaryota; kingdom Viridiplantae; phylum Streptophyta; class Pinopsida; order Cupressales; family Taxaceae; genus Taxus; species Taxus wallichiana. Next base: position 195,350,355 of record CM031239.1, read on the forward strand.
TTGAAGGCCAAGGAGGAATACCTATTTTTTATGTCATTTAAAGGTGATACACATGTTTTGATTTCCTTATCCAAGTTGACCACGAGAGATCCCTTTGGTTTAGGAGGAACTACCTATAAAATGAAAACAATACTACGGATAGAGTTAAACAAAACAATGAGTGGCCTACCTAGCAGAAGCTAGATCCGGAATCGTGATACTTCTTGAACAGGATGTTAATCCGCTTCATATAACATTATTAATGCTATTTAAAATATACATGAAATAAATATCCTATTTTAATTGAAACAATTTGGGTATCTTATACTAGAAAATAAGAAAGGTTGTGCAAAAGGTTGTTTAAGGTCAAAACAAGTTAGGTAATGGGATGGTATTGGGTTGGTGGTCTAGTATAGACTCTAGATAGGGTCCAGTAAACATAAAAAGTGATTCTCGGTTGTTGGGAAATAGGTATTATCTATCTAGCTCGAGCAATCTTGCGCACATAGTAACTGAGTCACCGGTGTGTGACCGATGTCGGTTAGGAAGAATGACCGATGTCGGTTGGCTAACCGGCGTCGATAAGGGACATTAGTAAAAGGGACTTAAAAAAATTCGAGACTTCTATAATTGCATGGAGGTTGGAAATGGTGAGGGTAAGGTTGTAAAATGGCCTTGGAGGCTCAGAGATGATTAAAAGAGGATAAAACTAGGTGAAAGGGTTAGGTATGGTAGGGTGATAGGTTGGTAGGAGGAAGGGAGTGTATGGATGTGGAGAAAGATAAATTACTAAGCTGAATAATAAATCTTACTGGAATAAAATAGAAATAAATGAAGAGATGTTAGGTACTTACTAAAGAGTAGGTTTGGAGAATGCAAGTGCTAAGGATGGTGATGGCGGAGATTCGGAGAGAAGAGAAGTCATGTTCATGCCATGGTAGTTTGAACCTCCATGCTTCTCTATGTGAATCTGTGATTGTGAAGAAGATGATGAATGTCAATGGTTGTTGGTAGTTCTTTCGTATATTTTCCTTTTCCTGAGTGCTTCAGAAATTTTGAGTGCTCCAATTCTTTGTTCGTATGATATCCTGAATCAAATGACCAACCTAGGAAAAGGATTTTGGAAATGTATTTAACCTAACTAGCGATGGTTAGGTGACTAGTGTCAGTTGAGATATAACTGGTGTCGGTTATGGCAAGAATATCTAGGTTGGCCAAAAATAGCCTAATTGTTGCTATTTTTAGCGTGGTCTCCAATCTGAGTCTTGAGTGATAGATCATGGGAGGATAAGTAATATTATTTTTAGGTTTACTAGTAGGAGTTAATTCTAGGTTTAGACTAAGTCCTAGTTAGTTAGGATAGGTTTAGACTTGGTCTTAGGTCATTAATGAGGTTTGAGTGGGTCATTTGAGTGAGGTTGCTAGGTGATTTGTCTGGGTGAGGTGGTTAAGTGAGGATATTAATTAATTAAATTAAGATAATTAATTCAATTAACATGTGCACTAGGGGATATGAATGGGTAGGATATGGTTAATTTATTTGATGGGGTTTTAATGGAAGTATGACCCAATTTTTGTGTCTACACTCGTATGCTGAAAGAGTGCTCTGTAGTTCATCAATCATGAGATTCTTCATGTCTTTGGCTTCCTCTATAGTTGATACCTTTGCATCATACTTTCTAGTCAAAGATCTCAAAATCTTCTGCACTATGACATATTCTTCTAGTTTCTCTCTTATACTTATGATCATATTTATGACCTCATCTATTCTTTGCATGTAGGCTGCTATGCTCTCATCATCCTTCATCTTCATATTTTTGAACTGAGCTCTATAGGTCTGCAACTTTGCTAGCTTGACCTTTTCATCACCTTCATAGATACTCTGCATTTTGGTCCATATCTCCTTTTTTTGTGCAATGCATAACTTTCACAAACTTTGTCTCAATCAAGCCACATATAATGGAATTCATAGCTCTTGAGTTACATTCATATTCTTCCTTATCCGTGGAAGTAGTGATTGGTGTGGCTAGAGTAGTATAACCTTTCTCAATGCATTCCCAGATGTCAAAACCAAGTGACATCAAATATGTCTTCATTCTTATTCTCTAGAATGCATAATTTGTACTAGTAAAGAGAGGTGATCTTGATAGTGAAAAACCACCTTGTGCCTGATTTTCTTCCATTCTTGTGATGGGAGGATCTCCTTGAAGATGTTAAGCTTATACAATAAGGATTTCACTTTGATACCAAAAGTTATAGATCACAAGCACTAAGATGGGGGTGAATCAGTACAGATTAAAAAAAATTCACTTAGTGCTAATTTTAAACCCTTTAATGATGTGCGGCTTTAAATTATGAGTAGTCAATCACACATATGTCATACAAAATAACATAGAACACAAAAATTACCATGGGAAACCACTTGAGAGAAAAACCCACCAAAACCGTTGCTTATATTACACAAAGCAAGGACTCATAAGAATATAACACATCTTACAAGATTTTTTAGTGAGGCACCAACCCCACAAGGAGCACCAACCCCTACACCTTTGTTGATATTATGCACAACAAAGGACTCAAGTGAATATTATGCATCACAAGAGATTTCTTTTGTAGGCACCCACCTACAAGGAAGCTACAACTCCCTGAATGTGCTAAGTTATAACTTAGACTTGATTTATATGCATTGATCATGTAGTTACAAAAATTGCTAATGCAATGAATTATGATCACTTTCTCGGCTCTGTCTATGTTCTTCTTTTCACTTTCTTCTACTCATTTGATTCAATCCCTCTTGTTCAATCAATATGCCACTCTTGATGCTTCTCTCATCTAATAAATCAATGCATCATCAATCTACTCTCCTCTTTCCTCTCTCTTTTCATCTACAACTCTTGTTCAACTAGATTGCCTCATATTAATTCTTGTGTCACTCTACTTTAGCTCTATAGCTTCCTTTTCTTGCTTGAGAAACCCTACAAAAATAGTTCCAAGTTCAAACTATATTCACAATTGGCCCAAATCTTCACTTTGAGTTACGTGTCATGTACCTTCCTGCTTGGTAGCCAAAAATCTGGCTCATTAAATGAATATAGCTAATACCAAAATTTGTTCCTTCTAAGTTTGGCTTGATTACACAGTTTTCAAATGTACCACCAGAAGCTATTTATTAGTCATTTTCCAAAAATAGATTTTCCCATATTTTTACAATTTGCAACGTGACAGAGATGAGCGAGTTGTTTCCTTCTTCAAATTTCATTTCACCTTGAAACTCGGGATCACATAGAAAATTTCAACTGCATTGCCACAAGGTCAATGAGCATTAAATGTTGACAACTAAAATAGTGGATTTCTTCATTCTTTGTGGAGTTCAAGTCATGCACTTGGCCGCAATTACCTGATAATCGAATCATCATCGATTTTGGAAAACCAAAATCTTACTTGTTCATGTTTAAATCAATTTCATTTCCTTCAACCCTTTTCAGTCCATATTCTCTCATTTTGTGGCTTTCCTTAGCTCCTCTGACTTTCTCCTTTGTATCGTGGCTCTTTTCTTTACTCAATGGCATTTCCCTTACTTGGCAACTTTTAGTTATCCGCATCTCTTCTATGCTTCTCACATCTTTCCCAATGTCACGCAAATATCCTCTTTATCTTTCACCTTTCCTCAAATTTGTTTTACATCTGCAACACTATCTCTTCTTCTTGTGAATTTTGTAGTCTTCCATGGCTTCCAAGTTCTTCACGGATTTTCTCTTTATCGACGACTTTTCTTCTTACTCCCTTACTCTCGTAGCTTTGCCTTCACCTTCACGGTTCTTCCTTTGCATTCCCGGCTTCAATTTTCTTACTCATGGCTTGTCCTTTCACTCCACATAGATTCGTGACTTCATCCTTTTATGTGCGACAACCACTTACCTTTTTCATCTTCTACTAGCATTCTCGCAGCTTTATGCGGACTTCGGTGGCTATCTCTAGGCTCTTGCATATATCTCCTTTTTTGTGGCTTGCAAAAACATTGACTAAGTTCCTTATAAATTTTCCTTTATCATCTTGAAGCCTTTGTGAGCTAACACTACCAATCAACCTTCATCTTTTCAGCTTTCTCACTTTACCAATTCACTCCTTTTTCCATCAATGTAACTTGACATCAGTAGATTTAGCTTGACATCAATGAAAACACATTTGACTCGTGAAAAATGTCAAACAAGTGCAAATATCTCCTTTAGAACACATAAATTTCAGTCCAATGGAAGTCTTAGCAGAAAATATCTCCCATAACCTACCCTTACACATTGAAGTAATAATCAAGCGTAAGAAGGTCAAGAGAGTGCTTGTGGACAAGTGGATCAATTCTAAATATTTTTACTCTTAATATAGTTCAACAACTAGGGTGCACAAAAGCTGATTTGGAGACAAAGTTCATCACCATAAAGGCATATGACAATGAAGAATGAAAATTAGCTGGAATGATCACTTTCTCATTGGAAGTTGGTCCCATAAACCATGATACGAAGTTCCATGTCTTATAATTGGAGATCCCCTAAAACATATTTCTCAGCTGCCCATGGATCCATGCCATGCAATCCATGCCATCAACATATCATCAATGTTTAAAGTTGCAACATGAAGGATAGACACTTACTATACAAGGAGATCCCCAACCATTTTCTCATTGCAGAGCATTTTCGAGCTATTTTCCTACCATCTATGAGTGTCCTTCTATGGAGATTGTTGTTCATGTTCAGTCCAAGGCCCTCGCTTCACGAGTGGATCCAGACACCTTGACTCCCAATAACAATAGTGCATCTACGTCGGAATCTCCTTTTTCTACGTGGGAGATGAAATTCAAAGACAACAACTGTGGAAAGTATAATCTTCAGCAAGCCCTTATGGTTCAAAAAATTCCACTATCAGCCCAAGCATGTGGTAGACCATGCTACAAATTCCAAAGATCAAGGGAGAACTGACCTTTTGATAATTTCACTTCAGGTGGCTTACTAGAAGATGAAAGGATACTCAAAGATATTGTATTTCATCCTCAAGATGATGAAATGGATTTATGTTACAAGTCACCTAGGTATGTTATTCCTAACTGAATAATGCTTACTATGAGGTATAAAGGATGTGGTTACATTTGTCAAGAATAAGGTTCATTGGAAGCTCTTCCAATACCTCATTGTATAATGGGAAAATATATTCTTGACAGCCATTTGTATGAGTCTCACCCTTCAGATGATGAGTATGCTTCTTCTGAGCATGAGGATAGTTTTTCTGAAAATGAAAGCGAAATAGATTCCCGATGTAGTCTTTACGAATACCTTGCCTCCATAAACCTATTCTCTAACATGGCTATCCTTACCATAACCCCTATTACACCCCTTACCATTCTAAATTTGAACCTCATTTACCCATCACTCATGAATTGGGACCAACACCAAAGACGTACCCATCGACGTCTTTCAAAATGATGAGGCTATTGGTGAGTTCCTTACCATTAGAGAAAAAAATTGAGAAACAATCACAAGAAAGGATTCTCCATTTAGCTCACCACGTGTGCATACTTCAAAAAGGAGGAAGAGTTGTGTGGTCACTTAAGTAAGGAAATAAGTAAGGGAAAAAGTCTTACAAAAATCCATTTTGGAAAGAAAAATTCCAAGTCCTATAAAAAACCTCTTGGGGCGCTTGTGGATAAACATGCGAGAACAACCTATGGACAAGATAGTGTACCCACCTAAAAATGAGGATCTCCTTGAACCACCTTTGGTAGAGGAGGATCTCAATCTCCCTCCTAATCCTATGTGCATGGAAGATGAATCCAAGTTATTGGTGGAGGAGACAATAGATGTTAACATCAGCATGGAGGAGCTGCCTAGAATGGTTAAGTTGGGAGCTTCACTCTTAACTCAAGAACAGAAAACATTTATAGGAATTTTGAGAGAATATGTAAATATATTCACTTGGTCTTACACAGACATGTTAGGACTTGATCCTGCATTAGTGGTGCACAATCTTGTTGTACACCCAGATGCCAATCCCATAAAACAAAAGCTCCAAAAGATGCATCCTCACGTCACCTTGTTAGTTAAGGAAAATCTAGAAAGGTTATTAGAAGTAGGCTTCATCATGCCTATTGACTACTCATAGTGGATTTCTAATGTGGTACCATTTCAAAAAAATCCACTCGGTATCAGAGTGTGTACCAATTTCCAAGATATTAATAAAGCTTGTCCTAAGGATGATTTCCCTCTTCCTAACATTGACATGATCATCGATTATATTGTTGGTTATGAGATGTTATCACTCATGGATGGCTTCTCAGGTTATAATTAGATAAATATTTGGAGGAATATCAACACAAGAAAACCTTTACAACCCCATGGGGGACATTCTACTACCAAGTCATGCCCTTCAGCCTCAAGAATGTAGGTGCTACATATCAATGGGTGATGATTGTAATCTTTCACGACATGATTAGTGACATCATGGAAGATTACATAGATGATATATTGGCAAAGTCCAAAACTCGGGAAGAGCACCCAGAGATTCTGCGATATATTTTTTAGTGTCTAAGGGACTACAAGGTCTAATTAAACCTGAAGAAGTGTGTCTTTGGTGTGTTATCTGGAAAATTACTAGGATTCATTGTTTCAAGGAGAGGAATAGAAGTAAACATGGAAAATGTTTCGATATAATAGAAATGCCTCCTCCTAATATCAAACAATTATGGAGCTTACAAGGAAAGATTCAGGCCATCAGAAGGTTTATCTCTCAGCTGACAAACAAGTGTCATACATTCACACATATTCTCAAGAAAGATGTTAGTTTTAATTGGGGACCAGAGAAACAAAAAGTATTTTCTTTTCTCAAAATCTATTTAGCTAAACCCCCTATTATAATGTCTCCCACAGTAGGAGAACCCTTATTACTATACATATCTACCACACACTTTGCAATTGGGGCATTGTTGGCCCAATATGATAAAGAGTAGAGAGAAAATTTATGTACTACTTAAGTAGAATGTTGATAGCTTACGAGATCAACTATCCACAGATCGAAAAGGCTTACTTGGCCATAGTTTTTGCCTTCCAGAAACTACGTCATTATTTTCTCAACAATAAGGTCAAGCTTATTTCAAAATTAGATCCATTAAAATACTTATTGTCAAAACCCACACTCACAGGAAAGATGGCTAATTAGATCATCTTATTAAACGAGTTCAACATTGAGTATGTACATCAAAAGTCAGTGAAAGGATAGGTTCTATTAGATCGCTTAGCAAAATATCCTGCTACTGGTATCAAACCTTTGAGTCCTGGAATGACCAGATACATCCATAATGTACCTTGAGGAATCAATCATATGGAAACTATACTTTGATGGCTCCTTTACCTTTCATGGTTCATGTGTCGAGTTGTGTTGATTACTCCTACGGGAGACTTGATTCCCCAAGCCTTTTGACTCGGGTTCCCATGCACAAATAATATATAGCGGAGTATGAGGCTCTCATCATAGGGATGAAGCTATCCATAAAATTGGATATCGGAAAGTAAATTTCATTGGTGATTCAATGCTCATTATAAAATAGGTCACAGATGAATACAAGGTAAAAGATGAGAAAATTCTTCCATATAAAAGAATGGTTGATTCTTTGAAGGATTTCTTCAAGTAGATAACATTTGAGTAGATACCAAGAGCACAAAATAGATCATGTAGATGTTATGGCTATGGTAGGGTCCATGTTGAGTATTCCACCTGCAAACAATGATATGTCATTTTTATGGAGCACTTACAAATGCCAACATATGATATACCAGATTCCTACTTGGTGTGTGAAGTTGTTGGTCCCTTTCCCCATGGTACATTGAAATATTTAATTATCTCCATGATGGAACCTTTCCCATGAACATTTCTCATGCCAAAAAATGAACCCTCATCCAATGTATAGCTTGTTATACCCTACTTGGGGGCACCCTCTTCCACCGAGGCTATGATAGGAATCTGTTGTGTTGTTTAAATTCGGATGAATCCATCCAAGTAATCAAAGAGGTACATGAAGGCATCTATGGGGCTCATACTAAAGGAGATTGTCCTTGTAAAGAAAATACTTAGAGTAGGCTACTATTGGCCTACCATAGAGCATGATTGTTATAACCATGTGAAGAAATGCATGGATTTTAGAAGTACGACAATTTGATACATGCATGTGTCGGCACAATATTTGTAACCAATCAAGACACCTTATACGTTCTAAAAGTGGTGTCTCGATCTTAAATTAAAACTTAATCATGTCTCCTGGATGGCCACAAGTTCATTATAACTACTACTGAATACTTTACAAAATGGGTAGAGGTTATTCCTCTTACCTATGTTGAAGGCGCCCAAATCTCTAAATTTATAATGAACCATATCATCTTTGTTGATATGGTATCCCCTCTGTTATTATCACTAATAATGGTAAGCCATTTAAAAATAAAACTGTGAAAGCACTTTGTAAACACTTTCAAATCTCCCTCAAGTTCTTGACCCCTATTACCCTCAAGGTAATGGGAAAGCCAAAGCTTCCAATAAAACCCTCATTCGTATTATGGAGAAGATGGTGAATACAACAGGACAAAACTATCATATACAAATTCACCCTGCCTTTGGGAATTTAGAACATCTATCCGTACCCCTACAGGTGTCACTCCATACTCCTTAGTATTTGGCATGAAATCCATACTACCTTTAGAGATCAAGATCCCTTCTTTGTGTATTGAGCTAAGGGATTAGATGAATGAATAAGAGGACTACATAGTAGCTCGATTGGTAGAGTTGGAGCTATTAGATGATAAAATACTTCACGCCCTCAATCACCTTAAAGTGTATCAGGATCAAGTGTGGTGAAGCTACAATAAAAGAGTGATACCTTTCAATTTGAGGTAGGAGACTTGGTGTTAAAAGAGAATAAAAAAACACCAATAAGGATTGAGAAAAGAAAGGAAAATTTGAACCTAATTGGCTAGGACCATATGTTGTGGTTTCCAAGTTTGGTTTAGGTGCCTATAAGCTTGCCTATTAGATGGCCAAGAGCTTTGAGAACCCATGAACGCAATGCATCTTAAGCATTTCTATGCTTAGATGTGGGGTCCCTAAAATATCAGAAAATGAAAAAAAAAGTATAAAAAAATAAAAAGATAAAGATAAATAAACAAGTGCGTCCAATAGTGAAAACCACGCAATGGTGGCACTTTGGACAAGTCCTTTGGTGAAAACCGGTTTTGGCACCATTGGAGGGTTCGTTGTTCACAAGAATTTTAGGTTTAGGAGTATGGTAACTTTGTCCTAAGATAGTCTTTTCCTTTTCTGAGTCCCTTGTGAGCCTGTCCCTCTTTTCCTAATCTAGATAATCCTACTTTTGAATGTGGAGAGTTTGACTTTGAATATTCAGCTCATGCTGGGGAAACTTTGCATCATCACCTTCTTACACATAACATGTGGCATTCTACCCTTGTACATCCCATATAACATTGGGGCATCCATGTTTCTTCATTTCCTTACACATTCACTTTGGAAAAATTCTTAGAAAACATCAAAAACATTCGTATAACTTTGGAAAAACCAAAAACATTCAAATACGTTTCATAGAAAACTCCAAAACAATAGAAAATTGTCTCGAGATAATACCAAAAACAATGAAAAAATGTCCCAAAACTATCCCACAAAAACAAAGTAGTAGTTTGTTTACTTTTAGTTGTTGGTTTGTATGGTTTTAGTTGCATTAATTTTTTGTATTGTGTACTTTAAGTTAGATTCACTTGCTTACTTAGATTGAATGTTACTTTAATTTGTGGTGCATTGCATTGAGTTCATTTTATCTTTACATACTTGTAGATATTGTTTTTCTTTGATTAGATTTGTTTAACTTGTGCTTGTTATTTTTACTTATACATTTTGTTATCATTTCATCATCATATCAAATAAACCATCACATCTATACATCATATATCAATAAAAGCTAAGTCTACATCACACATGTATGTTAAATCTAATCATCAAATACCATATCATCAATGGGGCAAGAGGGTTGTGTATGATCAAAATATATCCCCCACATCAATATAAAAAAATAAAAACATGTTTTACTCAAAGTATCTCATCAACATGCAATATGACATCAGCTAAGGCTATCTCATAAATCTAACAACATGTGATACAAACATAAACATACATATTAAGCATGATATCTCATAAAAAAATATGATACATCGGTAATCCATCAAATCATCATACATCATCATAAATCAAATGTTTGTGTACAAAATCAATGTGTCTCGATACATATCAGATAAAAAAAGCCATCATGGGCATGGGTCAAAAATGTGCCTTCATCATGAGGCATAATAAAAAATAATACATAACGTACATCTATACAAAAATGTGCCTTCATCATGAGGCATGATAAAAAATAATACATATACATCCATACAAAAGTATGCCTTCATATCGAGGTGATACACCAAAAATATACATCTAATATCAATAAGAGAGTCAACCTTGACTCTCACCCTCTCTAGGACTATCTTGTCTAGGGCCTAGGAAGGAACCTATTGATGTGATGGTCCTACAAAGGCTACTACACTCTACTACATTGTAGGATATTGAACGATATCTAGATGATCAATGAGGTCCTTCGGATCTAGATCTGGACCTACTAACATCTAACTGATCAAATGGGGTAGCCCTTTGTCCCTTTGGGATGGCCTAGTGGTACAATGCCTTGTAGTAGGAGGCCTCGCCACTAGCTCTCATCGTATCTACTAATATGTATGGCATCCCAGATGTTGAAGATGCCCACAGTAGAGCATCATGCTCTCCTATCACTCTGGATATATCTACTTGAACTGTGTATGCTCTTTTGTCGTCCTTTGAACACTCGCTTGACCACTAGTTGATCCCTCTCCTCCTTCTAGTTGTCTCCTCTTTACGATCACTGATATCTCTCATGGTTTGTGCTCTCTCTTTGGTCTGGACCTAATCTCACTCTGTAATAAGTTGACCCTCTCTGTGATCACCTGGTCTCTCTATGTAATGGCCTGGTCCCTCTCAGCTATGATTTGAAAATATAGGGATACAACCTATTGTAACTATTGTTTTTGTAATGCACCACCTACCCACCAACATGTGAACATCCTCCTCCATAGCCTCTCTACCCCCACCATCTCCTCTACCTCCTGGTGGACTATGTGGTGGAATCACGTGAGGGGTGATGGAGGTTCTGTAATGGTGCCCGTAATGGAACTTGAAGGGGCATCCGTGGTGCCAATACCTGTGGCTGCACCACTACCTGCGATGCACTAGAACGTATTGTTGGATTAGAACCCTGTGTTAGTAATCCTATCTATGGTACTATCCATGGACCTTCCCTCCATGTTCTTGTTCTTGTGCCCTAGGATCTAGACCATGTAATCCTTGCCCTGTTTCATCTAATACCTCCTATGGAATGGTCAAATGCCAAGAGACCACTATCACATACCATGCTACATAATAGGGTCATCCTGGATCCTCTATATGTTCCTGTTGCACCTAAGGTTGTGGAACCACCTATAAAAAGCTAGTATGAGCTCATCCTAGCCTGATTCGAGGGCCCATGTGAAATTCCTCTTGTATCTATGTGCATACCACATCTCATCACCAGGAATCCCTAGATAAGACCAAACTACCACTGGACCTGGTCCACTCTATACCACTCCATGATATGACTCTACTCCCAAGGATGAAATGATCAATTGTAGCGGTGCTCAACTCAACTACATCCTAAGGCCAATGGTACAACCTATATGGCTGCCATGTGATCATGTGAGGTTGTACCTCATCAAAAACTCACTTGTAATAATCTATATCCCCATGTGACCATGAATATCATCTCCATCTGGAACCCAACCCATGATGGAAGGCTCTCCAATAACCCGAGCTCTTAATGCTCCAACAGGGCATCCTATCGTAATATGATCCCAAGCCCATATCTATAACAAAGTGGCAGGACCCATAAACCTCTATCCATGGTAAGCTATCAAATGTAAATTTGTGTATAAATGAGCCAATATACACTAACCCCAATAGTAAACCTCTCCTCGAAAAGGTGTGAATCACTCCAATGAGACCCAGAGGAACCAAGAACCAATCTTGTCGGTAATAATATGCTGCTAACAAGAGCTAACAAAAATACAGGGACCCTTCCACATTTGTTGATTGGCCATACACCTCCTAATGAAGACCATCATACCCGAAGCGGGGTATATCTACCACTCAAATAGCTCGGATTATGAATCACTCAATACGGTCCTGGTGACCATCATATGTGATCAAGTGACCCTGAATAGGAACTCGTAAGATCCACCACACATCCTCTAGAGTGATGCTCATCTCGCCGGTAGGAAGATAAAATGTCTGACTCTCTCTCCGCCATCTCTCTAATGTTGTGTGATCTAAGGTAATATGTGGCATGTGAGCCACATGAGATAAATCAGTCACCTCTAGTGTGATCTCAAGAAAATATGGTCTCGATCTAAATCGAATGTCGCCTCGTAGGCTCAAAGCCGCCCATATCCCTCCCACATCTCTAATACCTCTAATTCCATCTACAAGGTCAATTAGGTCATTTATTATGATCTTCTTCTTCTACTCTACCATGTTATTCTTATACGTTATCATGTTATTCTTCTATTTTACCATGTTATTCTTCTATTTTTTCATCTTATTCATCTATTCCTACCATCTAGGGTTTCCTAGAAACCTTTCATTTTCTTCTAAAACATTCAAAGTGTCTTTTTGCACACTAGCGCCCCCATAGCAAAGCATCTCATCGCGCATTCCCTATGGCATAGGTGTCCTCAAAGCACCAAAGCACATATACACCCACACCTTATTTTCCCCTATCATGTGCCATCACATTTATCTTTACACAGGAACATATGCACCCTTGTGCACTTCAACCTTTATGTATAGGCACACCCCTAATGCAAGGCATATGTGCACATAGTTTCCAAGTATATTCCCTCTCCCTCGTAAGCACAGTGCACACCCCAAGGGCTGCGCTAGTGCATTCATAGTGGAATTTTTACCCTATCTAACCCTAATAAATGTGTTTTAACCAAAATTAAATGCTATAAATTGACAAAGGTGAAGAGTTCAACTTTGTGTACCTACAGGCCATCCCTGGGGAGTCTCATGTAGTCTCTCATGCGATCCACATGGTGTTTCTGGTTCTACACCCTCACCATCTTCTCCTATAGGTCAGAGCTCAATCAACAGTAAAAGGTAAGTGAATGTGGTAAATGAATTGGCCGCGATGGCTTATATACCCATTTTTACCCCCATGACATGTTTCTCACCCCGAGGTGCCATGGAGCTATTTTGGTTCTTCTAAATTCTTCTAACACTTGTCGAGATGATTATTTTAAAAAATAATTATTTCACTCCCTTTTTTGCTACGTTGAGGCATGTTTTTGCTTCCTAACAACCTTTTCTACTACCTAGGGTATATTCTTGCCTCACGGTGACTTTTGGTGATGTCCCATGACTTCATTATTTCTTCTATAATATTTTCTTCCTAAAAATTCAAAAAATCAAAACAATATAATTTTTTTTCAAAAACCAAAAAATTGGTAAAATCATTAAAAATCCAAAAAAATCCAAAAATTACAAAAATTCAAAAATTGGTAAATGACATGCATGCAGCTGAAGCCTGTATCAAATTCATTGTCCTCAAACATCAAAATTTTTCTCCTACAAAAACATATTTCTTAAGTTCTTTCTTGTTCTTGTCTCAAACGACTTGCATGGATCATCGTGATCTACCTCCATTAACAAAGTTGGCTTGCTTACTATGTCGGTACTCCCGTGCAATAGTGAGTTGTCAAAGACTGTGTCATAGTGCATGAATGCTTTCCATGGGACTACTTGTGTCCTCCATTATTCCCCTCGCATGTATCCTTGCTTGGGGCACCATTTTTAACCCTTGTCGTTACAACACGAACATTGGGAACTGAAGCTTGATAACAAAAACATTGGTGCAACTATCTTGAACATTGTTTGTTTGAGTATGTGTGATTGTACTTGTTTCTCTATTAGGTTAGTTGTTTACTTTCTCATATTGCATTGCATTATGTATGTTTCATGGAGTTAAGCATCATTTTACTTTCTCGTATTGTATTGCATTGCATTATGTATGTTACATGGAGTTACGTATTTTTAACAATGAACAAATGTTAGTAATATAGATTTTCATGTTATTTTAAACTTTTGTTTATTTTAATAAAGGTCGATGATGTAGATCATAGGGGAAAATGATGAAATAAAAGTTCTTAGAAAATTGGAAAAAGAGCTATTCCCATTCTCCATTATCATTTCTTATCACTATTAATTTTTCTTCCAAATCACTGGGGCAATAAACAATCATGTTTATTCCTGTCATATTTCTTCTATCCATTTCGATCATATTTTTATCGTCGATTGACTTCTTCTATCACCCCATCGACACTTGAGGGGCATCCTTCATCCTACTAATTTTTCTTCAAAAATTACTTGTTTATGTTTGTCTACTATATTTGAAGTGAAGTTACTTACTTCACCTCAAACAGGGAAAATGTAGACACCTAAATTCCACTTTTGCAATCTTATTGCCAAATGCACACAAATCACTCTCATTCTTACCATTTCCATTATAATTAGTAATTTCTGTTAATTAACTAATGTTTCTTACCATTTTGGTCAATTAACAATGCTTTTTTGATTACCTACCTCTTTCACATTCAAGATGCCACTTTACGATGAATCGTAAGTCAAAATCCTCTTCCAAATAGACAATTAGCGATTATTAGCTAATTAAGCCTATTTTACCCTTGTTTTGGTCAATATACCCTATTATTGGCTCAAACCCCTCTTCCAACCATTCAAAATCACCCCATTTCCCTCCACAACATCTCAACAAGCTTCAAAAGCTTATCCTAGCCTCTAATTGACCCTAAGTGGTTGATTAAGGCTCCTCACATCTTAATCACTTGATAATTCACTAATTGTGATTAGAAAACCTTAATCATGATTAGAAATTCTTAATCTACTTTGTGCTTTTAGTCCCACATGCACCAAGATGTTAGTTTTCCTCAAAGGAAAAACTATAAAAAGGACTAACCACATACCTTTAAACTTTACACCATGCTTTGAATTGCATATCATATAAGAAATATGATTTATAGCCAAGCTCAATCCTTGCCTCAAGTATTCAATGGGGTTAGTAGATGGGTATCCAATATGATCTTGTAGTCATTATTGGAGAGACCATCTCACCTTCCTTAGAGTAGCAAAAAACTAAATTTATTGCTCCTAGATCTATTTAGGTCTATGTTAGTTAGCAATTGAACATACTAGTAGGCATGCTTTAGCTAGGTTTTGAATTATATTCATGTTAGTTGTTTCAAGCATTCCATTAATATTTTATCTTTGATGTAACTATTTTTAGATTCAATAAGCATTAGCTCAATTAGACTATGTGGTTAGCTTTGTTTGGAATGTTTAGTAGTCTTCACATCCTACAAGGTAATAAATTGATTTACAAGACTTATATCATACTTCCTTTAGATGCCTTCATACCTATTATTGAACTAGTCTTATAAATTCTTGACCAGATTACTTTCAATCATTTACTTAATGCATAACACTATAGATTGGACCATTATGTTACCCAAAATCAGATTTTAATCTTTTAAAGTTAAGACATACCCATTCTAAGCATAGGATAGCTCAATAGGAGAAACCTTAACTTTATCAACATACCATTTAGTTACTAAATCCCATAACACGACAGTGTATTTGGACATATAGAAATCAGCCAACATATTTATATATTACAAGTCTTGTCCATAAATGGACTAGTACAAAGGACATCTTGTCCAAGCCAAGTTTATATATCCATAAATTACAAGTACAATAGGATCAAAGATCCATAATAAAATCATCAAGTCTAATGTCGTTCTTCACAAACTAGTGATAAAATGTCCATGCATCATCACAAAACTTGTGACATTGTTGGTTTGGGGGTGTCAGTTCAAAGAACTGGCAAGAAGTTAATCTACTCGCCTAACTATGTTTTTGACAAATAAAGTAGATTAATCATCTAAACTTTATTATAACTATAAATGCAAGGGTAATGCTTCCACATAAGATAGGGAACTAGAACCCTCTAACAGTCCCATAGTTGGTGATGAAAAGACATGGGTATATATGTGAAGTGTTCCCAAAGGAACACTTCGCATACAAACCTCCCCACTTCTTCCATCGCAAATGATGTGAATGGCGGGGTTTTAGGTTCCCAATCTTGGTCGGAACCACTACCTTTGCACAACGCTTGAATCAACCAATCAACAAATTTAATCTAACTATCATTCAGGAAAATTAAATCTGATTTACAAAAACATTAACGTATATAATGAATCTCATGCCATAAAAATTCATCCAAATAATTTTAAATTCATAAAAATGACTAAGTATAGAATTCAAACAAAAAATTTCCATATTTTCCCTTGTATTTTCCACTTTTAAATTTTTCCAAAAATAATTTTAAATAATCAATACAATAAAGAAATAAATGTATAAAATGAAAAGGTATGGATCAAATGATCCAACCCTGAGTCACCAAGATCTTAGGATAAATAAAAAAAGACAAGAAATAAGCTTACCCAACTGAACCATTAGCTTTTATTTTATTTTATTATCATTTTTCAAATGTCCTTGCAAAAGGTTAAAGCATCTATACAATATGCAAGAACTACAGACTCTATTTATTTATTTTTCATGCCAATGTATAACATTCATTTTTATTTCATAACTTGAAATGAAAACATGCATGTAACTAATTTTCTTTCCAAGCAATGAGTACCAATAGAATAATTATTTGTTGTAACAATAAATCAACATCAACCACTTTCATAGATTTAAAATACTAGAATCCATCACCAAAGTATAGCTTTAGCAACTCTAGGTTTTAATCATTCAATGTTATCATTCACAAAGTATTGATCTATCCATTTGAAATAGAATATAAGGGCAAGAAGAAATAAAATCATGCAATTTTCTTTGAAGGAACTCAAAATTCTCAACAAATTCATAGAACCATTCACAAATTAACTCAACACTCTTAACAAAACCCACATCACAGATAAATATTTCTTTTCATATTGTACACAAGGAACAACCATACGATTTCTTGAAGAACCTAAGTTCGAATCCCACAAAATCTCAGTTCAATCCCCAAAACCAAAACTGTCATACGAATATATGGTAAGAATACAAGTTTATTACCCACTAGCAACACAATCACAACCAATGCAAAACGAACGCACGAATTTATTGACGAGTACAGTTTGAAACCCATAAGTTCACAATTTATTTTCACAAACTCTACATCCATTAAATTTCACAAAAACCCATAAAAATTAGAGGATCATTCGATTTATTTGAAGGGGGTAGTAAGGCAGGTCTGGGTGAAGCAATGAATACCCAACCTATTCATTTAACTATAAAAAAATATACATATGATTTCATAGCAATATTATAGGTTTGAAATCCTTTAAAGCTCATATTATTTACCAAAACCAAAACATTCTGGACATATTACCCAAAATTGTCATAGTTAAAATTCCACAGACATTTATTCCTTAATATTTTCACATTAAAACAAACCCACCAAAATAAAATGAAACAATCTCTTTATGAATAAAAAACTAGAGAAGTAAGAAGAGTAACCCTTTCCTGAAATCAATTTGTGCCTGTGTTTGATTTTTGCTTCCAGATTCTCACTGAAAACCCTATCAATTTTCCCTGAGTGAAAAGTTCCTAACTCCCCAAAACAACCAACACCTCCACATTGCATTCCTCATAATAAATAGAGGGTTCTTCATAAAAATTTGATTCTACACACATGCAACAAAAATATCGCGGAGTGTCTCCATGACTAGAGCTCAAACTAAAGTCGAATGCCATGCAAAAACTAAACTCCAGCTTTTCCCCTTTTCCCCACGAACTCCCAAAAACCCTGATTACATTTACTTCCCTCCAACAATCATCTGCCAAGTGGACGGTGAATGAAGTCTCATGTCTTCGTGGGGAGGAAATTCCCCCTTTCAACATTGAATATTCATTTTAATAATTACCATTCCCCCTGTTCATGTGGTTTTCTACCTTTGTGGATATATATATATATATATATATATATATATATATATATATATATATATATATATATATATATATAAATCATTAACCTTATCCACGCACCATATGGTATTTTTTTACCATTTTGAATTTATTTCAATCCAAATAAAACATAAGCTAAACCATTTATGGGTGTGGCCTTAAGGCCCCCATCCTTATATTATTTAAAAAAATAATATACTTAACTTTAATGTTACACTCACATCTTACCAAGGCTATTTAAGCCTTAATGGTTTTACCAAAAAAAATGCCAACTCCATAATAGTTCCCGCAACAACAATATACCAAGCCTTAATTAAACATGTAGTGCAAGTTGACTTAGAAGAGACATCACCCTTATTCCATATGGGTGCCAACACAACATCATCGTTGTGTGGTGACCATATCGATTAAGGATGGTGCCATCCTAATCAACTTGATGCCCATCAAAAAAATATGAACAAGACATTACATAGTACTGCATTATAATTAAACTACATTTAATAGTAATAAAGGTGGTATTTAGTTATCTAAGTACTTAATATTTAATTAATTACTTAGATGACTAATTACCGTCATCCAAAAATAATACTTAATTATCCGAGTAAACGTTCATTTTCCCATTATTCATAATTATTTGAATAATTAAATGTCCAAATAAAAGATTAATTAGTGGCATGTTACATGCTTGGGATGAATTTTATTGATTTTATTCAAGCACATGGTCACCTAACTCAAATTCATGGATATGAACCTTTTTGTGGTAAGTTCACATCATACGAAGAAAATACACTTGGAGATGATCAAGAACATTGACACAACTTTTTGAAGAAGATAAAGTTGAGAAAGGTACTCATGATGATAGTCATTATCGTTGTCAAACTCATGGAGATTGAATTGCAAGGAAATGATCTCAAGCTCAAAGGGGAATAATAACATCAACTCTATATACGAGTGAAATATGTTTGGCCCATGTGGGCATGTAAATACTAGTGAAATATGCCAAAAGGGAATAATGAAATTGTATGTTCCAATCTATATGGGAAGCGTTGAAAAATGTTTGGAGGATTATTTTAATGGTTTTGTTGGAAGCATTTACTTGTCCATTAGCTTGTGGATGGTATGGTGTGGAAAAAATGTGTTGGATTTTGTACTTGTCGCAAAGTTCTTTTATGTCCTTATTCTTAAATGAGATACCATTGTTTGAAATGATCTTAGTATGAATGCTAAAGATATAAATGGTGTTTTGCATAATAAACTTGACAATCTAAGGACCGAGTGGTGTGTGTAAGTAGTGTGGCCTTGACCCACTTCGTAAAGTACTCGATGGTAGTAATGATAAATAAATGGCCATTAGAACATAATGAGGATTTTTTTAATAAGGTCAAGTACACATTGGGAGAAAGGCCAAATAGAGCGAAGAGGATGTAACTCTTGGGTGGGAAGATGAGATAGATTTGTGAATTTTTAGAATTTCTCATATTATTTAACGTACGTATAAGAGCCTTGTTCTAATGAAGGCCAATAATAACCCATGTGAAGAATACACCATGAAATAGCCATACCAATAAAATGACCTCCACATGTTCCATCATGCACTTCAATGAGCGTAATGATGCTCTCTTAGAGCAGATCACGTATGAGTAAAAAAACAAGTGACGTTATGACAAAATTTACAACATCCTAATTTGGTGAGGAAAATTGGTAATGTATTAAATTTCAAGTATGTAACAAGTTCCTCATACCAAAGAGGAGGTGGCATGGTCTTGATGTAAAAATATTCAAGCACATTAGTATGATCAAAAGATGGTTATGATAGCACATGAATGGGAACATGAAGAATCTTGGAATAATTTTCTAAAGGTATGTACGATATTAAGGAATCCATGGTGTCTAAAAATATATTGGAATATTGTAGAGAACTTAATTTTAAAATGTGTAAAGTGAGAAAAAACTGAATCTACAGTGGTCTTGTATAATTTTAGAGTGTCATTCTAACATTGGAAGGACCCTACAATTGTATTGATGATAAGTTGTGAGTCACCAAATATACATAAAATTTTGATCTTGAGTGTAATGATCAGTTGGAGATTGATAACGAGTGCCTCATACTCATCCATGTTATTTGTACATGGGAAATAAAGTTTGAATGATAGTAGAACAAAGGTATCTTGAAGTGTGATGAAGACAACACATTCACCACCCCTTAGTCAGTTTTAGACCCATCAAAATGTAAATTCATGTCAAGATTCTTGGTTATATATACATAGTCATCTATTTTAGATATAATAAATCGGAATCATCGAAATATCAAGACTAAGTGTTCACGAATCGCTAAGTGGTGCATCAACAAGTTTATCAGTGATTATTTTTACCTTGCTAAATTTTTGATATATGAAATGTAAGTCAAACTCTATGAGAAACATGATCCACTTGGATGTGTGATTATTATGATATTTTTTTTTCATCATGTAATGTAAGGGATTTTCCTTAGCCATGATTTAATTAATGTGGTTGAGCATATAGTGTTGAAGATTTTGTATGGAAAACACTATGACCAAGTAAATCTTATTAATGTGTGTGTAGTTAATCTCATAGGTGACTATTATATGAATAATATAGTGGACAACCGGTTCACGAGTTGGCCACGTTGTATTGAGAAAGCATACTTCTTAGAGAAAAGTTAATAGAAGTTATGTGTAATTGAAACGATAAATTCCGTTGTTGTGGTGAAAATTTGGGGATATAAGGAGATACTATTCAAGTTATTTAAACGTGATATGACACTCCTCCCCCATTTAAAGGTAACACCTTTTATAAGAAGATGATTAAATATTCAACACCGATCATAAATTTACACAAGAAAGTGTCGAATGGCCTAAATTTTTCCTTGGAGGCTATATAACTTTTGGATGTTCTTAGGTTGAGGCATCTCCACAATGGACTTAAATTTAGCTATATCTACCTTGATGCAATAATGAGAGGCTATGAAGCCAAACAACTTACGTGATGTAACTATAAATATGCACTTATTGGTATTTAATCAAATTTTGTATTCTAAAAGGTACACGAAGATTTTACATAGGACACCTATATGGTCTATATGAAGTTTTTATTTTTGAGGAGGTCATCAACATAATCCTCTATGATAATGATATCATGTATGTAGTCATGGAATATGTAGGTCATATGACACGATATGTGGTACTTGATATTTTTATTCCAAAGGGCATAAACTTATAACAAAATTTCCCCTAAGGTGTGGTAAAAGAAGTGTTATGTTGGTCTTCTAGTGCTATTTTGATATGATCGTAAACATAGAAACCATCCATGAAAGAGAATGTCTCATAACCGATAATATTTTCAATGATGGTATCAATATTAGGTAAAGGAAATTCATCTTTATGGCAAACCTTATTGATATCCTTAAAATCAATGTAAACACATACACCCCATGTTTTCTTTCCCACACGGACCATGTTAGAGACCACTCTAGAAAATCAATTGGTTATATAAAACCCATGTCAAGGAGTTTTTTTAGCCTATATTTAACCATTACTACAACATGTGGATGATATTTTCATATCTTTTTTCTTGACAAGTTTTGCATCAGGTTTTAGCGAGGTTATGGATAACTATATCTAAATCCAATCCCATCATATCAATGTATGACTAATAAAATACATTGATGAACTCATATAAGAGTGTTGTGTACTCAACACATTCCTCATTGAATAGGAATGTACTATGTGAGGCTCCTCAAGTGTACCAATATTAACTTCAACAATTTCCTTAATGAGCATATGTGAAGCCTCGTCAAGGTGATCAAATGTGGGGAGTTCATTATTATTATTTAGGGGCATATCCTCATTGTCCCCAAAATATGTCTCATTATGGATTTTTGCCTATTGTGTGGGAGATTTGTAAGGGTCTTTATCCATAGCACCCAAGTGGCACAAGATAGCCTCTTATGAAGGCAATAGATCGAGAGGTAAGGGTATGTCCACAAGATGGTAATTAATGGGGAAAGTCTAACTAAATTAATGGTAATATCATTTCTTGGGATAAGACTATTTGTAGGTGGGGGATAATAGAACTAATGATGTCATTAAAAGGTGTACGCAACATGTATAGTTTAGGATGGTCAATGCACCAATTAAACCTAGTTTTAAACTCATGAAATATTTCAATAAAATGGAATTGTGTAGCCTCATTAAGGAATATGTATAAGTGATCTAGTAGAAATGAGTGACTAAGGAAAAAATTTATGTGTATATTCTTTTTACACTTAGGTTTGTAACTCATATAAGAAAAAGCCTCCGCCAAATTTTTGATGTCGTTCTCAAGTTTGGTATATCCTAAGACGAATTTTTCAAAAGATAGTTTGTAGTGAGGGTGAATCAGATTGGAAATGCCTTGTTTAAATTTTCCTAAGCCACAACCTTTCCATATTTGATCAAGTAAGTAATGTATAGCCAAATATCATTTAGAAAGGTATGGAATGTTAGTGGTAAACTAGGATTTTGAGATGGATACATTGTTAACTAGAGTGGAGGGTGTGGTGTCATATCCCCTATACAAAAAGGTGTTTTTGGGAGGATTACCAAATAAGACTAAAGATACTTTGATACTTTTCATAGAATATGGTCTACCCATTTCTTTGACATTTGGATTATTTTATAGAGACACAATAGAGTAAGGAGTTTATATTCCCCAAAACCAATAGATTGTGCATCATTGGCCATAAGAGTTGTTGTCTATTTTGTACCCCTTGCAAAAATAGGAAAACTTGGATTTCCATAGACTTAGAAAAAAATCCACGAAGAGTTGAAGAATGTTGCGACCAAAGATGAAATGCCACCAAATTTTGAACAGTTGCGAATGTAAAAGGAATGCCACAAAGTGAATAAAAGGATTCATGGATGTTATCAAAAATCCACTTTGTATCATGCATGAAGGCGCGAGGTAAAAGTAGGGGAGCTAGAAAATCCATGGGATAAAGGAGACCAACCACACCACATACTCATGTCATGGAAGATCTATAAAATCAGTAGAAGTTTTAGCAAGTCGCGATATACTAAAGATGAAGTCATGGTAAAGGAAAAGTAAAAGCCATGCAAGGTGAAGGAAAATGAGGTCTACGATGATGATGAAAGATGTATGACAAGTAAATAGACCACAGACCAAACATAAGAGATAGTGGAGCTATAGAATGAAGAAGACAAAGACGCGGAACTCAAAGCGTGCAAAGTTAAAACTGAAAAGCCACGTAACAAGGAGGACAATAGTTTTCCACGAGAGTTGTAATTGATGGAGATTTAGAATCATATTTTGCAAATCTGATATGATTTGAAGAATATTGATCTCCTCCATGCAATAAAATCATATTTCATAAATTAAAGGGGAGATTGTTAGGCGAGAAAGAAAAAAACCTTCTTAAACACGCAAAAATTATTATTCCAGAAACCTAACAACCACAATTAAATGCGAGTATGGGCGCCCAAAAGATGGCGTATGGAAGTGGATAACTAGGATCATCCATATTTCTCAGAGCATTTAATGTTGGTGGTTAAATTTAAATTCAAGTTTCCCCTCTTTCTCTTCTTCTTCTCTCCTTCATTTTTCTATAATGTAAGATTGTTGCTCATTAAAACAAATATCTCTTTATTATAACATCACCATGTCAAAATGGTGGCCGACTTCCCATGGGTTTCAGACCTTGAGTTTTTCCTCTGCAATGTATTTTTACCTTCTGCCATGAATGTAATTGACTGTGTGTCTTTTGAGAAATAGAATCAGATTTTGTGGCTATCTCTCCGCCTGGTCTCACATTTTATTTTTCTTACCTCTCTGTTCACATTTCTTGGCATGTTGTGTGTTTCCTTTACTTGTAGGCTCCATTTCATGTGTTGTTCATGTGAAGAAAGCTGAATATGCATGGTTCTTTTTGTGGTGAGCTCATTCACCCTTTCTCCCACGTTTTCCCTCTTTCTGTCACCTTCGTGGAGAGTGATCGACCCTTTTCTGGTGTTATTGCCTTCTTTAGCTTAGGATTTTCCCTTTTCTACATCTCCTTCTATCCCTTGGTCCCTTGGCACATTTAGGTTAGGATTTTATTTCAATTTTAGGAGTAGTGTTAGCATTAGGATAGGTAGAGGAAGTTGACCTTCTCTGGAAGACTGTCTCAGTTCACAAGTCTCACAACTGAGAGATAGTCCCATGTTGCCTCAAAATCCCAAGTTGTCTATGACTCGGAGCAGGGTGTAATTTTTAGCTCCAACAGTTTTGGCATGCCGGTGGGACAAGAAGTCAAAATATTTCCATATTTATCAAGTTTGGTGTGTGCTTGATAAATTTTCATCCTTTCATAGCTTCTATGATAACACAACTAGCAACTCCAAGTAGTAAATATACTCTTTTTAGTAGTTTAAGTGTGCTGATTCATGAGAAGGATACAAACACGGTCTAGAAAAAGACAAGAAGGTGTATTTGAGTATTTGAAACTATCTCCAGGTAGAGGATGAAGAGGCAGACATATTCAAAGATCTCGACTAAACAGAACTCTCTCAACACCTCCACCTAGCTAGGCCCTTCTTGCAATCAACAAGAGTTCTCAGACCTATCATAATGGCTCATCAACAATAGCCGCCACCTCAAAATCCATTTGTAAACTTCACAGGTAGTAGCCCACTTGCCTTGAATTCCCAAAATCCTATCCCAGTAGTATCTTTAAATAATATTCCATATTTTACTGGAGAAAATCACACTACTCCAACTTACCACATTCAAGATATTGCAAATGTCATCTGCTATCCATGAAATTTTTGAAATGGATGTGGCAATCAAACTCCTAGCCTCATCTCTTAATGGAAAAGCTATGTAATGATTTAGGAGCTTTACTGAGGGCTTAATCGAAATTAGAACGAGTTGTGCGAGAACCTTATATAATCAATTTGGGGAAAGAGTTGATAACTTGTCTCTTTTGGAGTAGTTGACCACAATTAAGAGAGCCCTAATGAACAAAATGTGGATTTCAACTTGATTCCAAAGAACACGGGATAGAATTCCAGTTCTTGTTAGGCCTATAGTTGAAGGTTCCTTTCTTTATTTTCTAAAAGCTTTTAACTCTGATATTGTTGTTATGATACAATCAATGGGAGGAATAACCTTACCCGTGGCTTATGCATTGGCCATTAGGGCTGAAAATTATTTAATTCAAGCTAGAAAATTAGCCCCCAGGCTACCTATGCCATTATCCCCTAAATTTTCACAATTCACGCAACATTCCATTGCTCTATTCCCTAACCAAACCCATGATACATTGCTTCCACATCACAAACCCCCACACAACAAAAGGAAGATGAGGAAATGAAATATCTGATTAGAAACTTGACAAAAAAATTTATATCCCTAGAAAAACAACAAGCCTGGTCATATAAAAATTATCAAAATCAAGGGAAATCTTCAAATCAGGGATATCGGCCATATAACCTAGCATCCTAATCAGAGATATGTAAAAACTAGTAAAATAATAGATGAAAAGTCAAAGTGCCCCTCTTCCATTGGAAACAATTCCTCCTCCACAAGCACTCCCTGATCCTAGTTCAAGCCGCGCATTAGTTCCAACAAAAAATAATATGGCGCATGAGACATAATGGTGTTTTCCATGTAATTTTCTGCATGATCAACTTGGCTATGAAAGGGAAATGCATCTATAAGAATACATGATCCAAGGTTATTCCAGTCAACAGGAACCACTTTTAGAAGTACCAAATGCTGAGAATTAAGGTCAACAAGATTCCACAAATGTCAACCTCATGTTATTTGGATTTGATGACTTATGTGTAGTTAATCGAGATAGTTGGAGGCCCCAGGTAGACCTCGGATGAGTGTTGCTTTGACAACACTTGGTATAAGAAAATAATGCTAGAAGCTCATGTTGGAACTCCCATAGATCATAGTGATACCATACGAGAAAGGAAAAGACATTGGAGGGATTAAGGAAAAGCCGCAGATCAAGTAGAAACAAAAAAGTGTAAGAAGCCACAAAATGAAGTAGAAAATGCATCAAAACATCCCGAGGTTCCGATTATTGGGGTTAAACCATATAAAAGTGTTGCACAAATCTAATATCAGATAAAGCATACAAACAATGAATGCGTAAATAAGCCGAGAAGATAAAATAAACAAGAGAAATATAACACCGTATTTAACATGGTTCACCCAGTGTGGGTTACATCCACCAAGAAATGGCCAATAATATTATGCAGTGCTTTATAGAGGAAATACAATGAATATATGATAACTTCCAACACCTCACAGGATGTTCAATGTTTTTCCCTCACTCGGCTATTCTTTCTTTCTCACCAAGAAAACTTACATGCAAACAATTGTTATTTTCTTCTCTCTTGCCCTCATCTGATGCATACATGCATATATATCTATTCTGGGCAACTAACTATGATTTTATAATCAATAAATCATCTTTTAAGCAAGAGATTTATTCTATTTCTCATTAAAGAACAAAACCACCATTGCATAGGTGACCAATGCCAGTTCCTTCTGAGCGATGTCGATCATGTCTTAAGCGATGTTGGTTATACCTTGATCGATCTCGGCCATCCCACGATCGATGTTGGTTATTGTAAAAACCAATAACCTATAAAATAAAGTTTCTTGTGAAGCAATTAAGCTCCATACTCAACAATCTCCCACTTGGAGATAAATTTTTGTAATGTACTCTACATCACAAGCCTTGGTTCCTTTTCCTTGGCCCGTTTCACCCCCTTCAAGTCTCAAACTTGAAGACAACCATAAGTGGAGTGAAGCTCCAACTTCTCCCTTACCAATGACTTTGTTAGCATGTCTGCAGGGTTCTCATCCATATGGATTTTCTCTAACTTCATTTTTCCATCCTCCAATACCTACCATATGAAGTGATACCTCAACTGAATATGTTTCATTCTTGAATGAAATGATAAGCTATTTGTCGAGATGGATCGCACTATGACTATCATTGTATAATATGCAATCCTCTTTCTCCTTACCCAAATCTTTCATGAACTTATTCATCCATATCATTTCCTTGCTAGCTTCTATAGCTGCAACATACTTTTCCTATGTAGTAGATAAAGCCACAACCTTCTTGTAATCTTGAAATCCAGTTAATTTTTGTTCCACCTACTATGAAAACATATCTAATGGTGCTCCTCCTTCCATCCAAATCTCTAGCCATATCTGAATCAACATAGTTGCGTAAAGAAGTATCTGACCCTCCATAACATAACTCCATGTCAGATGTCCCTCTCAAATACCTAAGAATCCATTGGACTTATTTCCAATGTTCTTTACTTGAATTAGCCATAAACCTGATCACAACTCCCATTTCTGTGTAATGTGTGGTCTAGTACAAACAATGGCATACATAAGACTTCCTCTTGTTGAAGCATAGGGAACATGTGCCATGTACTCAACCTTCTCGTGTGATGAAGGAAAGTGATCTTTGCTCAATTTTAAGTGTAAATCCATAGGTGTACTAACAAGTTTTGAATTTTGCATGTTAAACTATTCCAACACCTTATTGATATAAGCCTCTTGAGACAGATACAACTTCTTGTTTTTTTCTCGGTGAATTTGCATGCCAAGGATTTTCTTTGCAACTTCCAAATATTTTATTGCAAATGTGTGAGATAACATTTCTTTAAGTTTACCAATGTCCTATATACTAGATCCGCAATCAACATATCATCCACATACAAGTAACAAAATAACATAGCTCCCATTTTCAAGCTTCTTAAAATAAACACAATCTTCATATTCACATCTCATATAAACATGATCATGCATAAAACTATCAAAAATCAATTACCATTTCCTTGGAGCTTGTTTGAGCCCATATAGGCTCTTTTTTAGTTTGCACACAAGTTTCTCCTTGACTTCATGACCAAGTGGTAATTGAATATAAATTTCTTCCTCCAAACCACCATGAAGAAAATCCATCTTAACATCAAGTTGTTCTAAATGAAAATATTATGTTACACCAAAATTAGAACAGTA
Organism: Taxus wallichiana var. yunnanensis; assembly: GCA_018340775.1. Classification (NCBI taxonomy): domain Eukaryota; kingdom Viridiplantae; phylum Streptophyta; class Pinopsida; order Cupressales; family Taxaceae; genus Taxus; species Taxus wallichiana. The sequence goes on from CM031239.1 coordinate 195,378,618, forward strand.
TGAATAGAATTCATCTCAACTACAGGAGAAAAAATATCATCAAAATAAATACCTACTTTCTGTGCAAATCCCTTTACCACAAGCCTCACCTTTTACCTTTTCAGTACACCTTCTTCTTCCTTGATTATGTAAACCCATTTGTTCTACATTTCTTTCTTACTGCTGGTAACTTGACCAAATCCCATGTCTAATTTTGTTCCAAGGAGTTCATCTCCTCATCCGTGACATGCTCCCCTTGCTCATGGGTATCTTACCTAAATTGCTTCTTCAAAGCTTTCTAGTTCACCACTATCAGTCAATAATAAATACAAAAAGGAAGATGAAAATATCTTTGGAGGTCTAATTACTCTTTGTGACCTTCTCACCGATATCCTGGGGTGTCGGGGCTAATTATGTTCCTTTTGCATATTCATGTTAATCTCTATCAATGATCGACACTCTGGTCACTTTTAAGAAAAGATTCTGAGCCAAAAAATCTAAGAAAAGAAAAATGTACCTCTTTTCAGACCAATATTCTTTACGTATTTCACCATCCAAGTGTTGTTGAAGGCCCACGATTGATCAAGTACACCATTGTATTTGTTGCTTATTCCCAAAACTTCAAAGGCAAAATGGCATGTATCCTCATGATTCTAAAGCATGTTCCATGATTGTTTCGGTTATTCTTTCTACAATTCCATTATCATGTGGAGTTCTAGGAACCATTCTTTCTCTTCGTATTCCATTCACTGAACAATAATCATTAAAATCCTTGCTGCGCAAAGTACTCACCACCATTTTCATATCTAAGGAACTTCAATTTTAATTTTGTTTCATTTTCTACAAGGGCTTTCCATATTTTAAAAGTTTCAAAAACATCAGATTTACACTTAATACAATAAATCCATACCTTCCTTATGGCATCATCAATGAAATTCACATAATATTGGGATCCTCCAATAGAAGCTACCTGATCTAGTCCCCACGGATCTAAGTGTAAAAGCTCCAATTTCTACTCCTTCTTTGTTGACCTAACCTTGAGAAATATCACACTCTTCTACTTTCCAAATATGAAATGCTCACAAAATTCAAGATCTAACTGTTTCAAATATGATAACTTACCCTTAGCCTTTAAGATATGCATTCCTTTTTCACTCATATTTCCTATCCGATTATGCCACATAGTTGCATCTCAATCATCTGTAGTAGATAGCACGTAAAAGGAATCGAGTAACATGGGTAGACAGATATAAAGTTCCCACCTTCTTACCTCTTGCCACAATAAGAGATCCTTTAGTAACCTTCCAAGATTCGGTTGTGAATGTAACCACACAAATCATATTCACGTAGTTTCCCTACAAATATTAGATTTCTCTTGAGGCTTGACACATGCCTCACATCCTTCAATACCCATGGATTTCCATTATGCAACTTTAGATGAACATCACCTTTACAGTAATATTGCATGGCTCATCATCTCCTAAATAAACTTGTCCAAAATCACCCTGAACATAATTTCTAAAATAACCCTTATTAGGGGTAGCATGGAAAGAATCTCCAGAATCTAAAACCCAAGATTCTAATTTATTATCCAAGGAGAGAATAATGGCATATTGTTTTACCTCACTTGCAATGTTTGCCTCTTTACCTTTTTTGATGTATTCTCTTTGTTTTCCTTGGACCAACACTCCTTTACGTGTCCTCTCTTTCCACAATTCTAGCAAAGTAAATCTCTATACTTGGATCTAGATCTACCATGTCTTGACTTTGATCTCCCATTCTTATTGCTCTTTGATGATCTCTCCTTAGATTTTCCTCTACTTTCTACATTTAAAGTGTTTCTAGATGATGTTTCTCATGAGATTTTCCTGCATATTTTCTCATTAAGTATTACACTAACCATGTCATCAAATTTCAAACCTTTAGAAGTAGTTATTATATTAATAACAACCATTACCAAGTTATTACAACTATCCGACAAAGAGCATAATAATAAATTTTCTTTCACTTCATCATCAAATGGAATTTCTACCGATTTTAATTGATTTACAATAGACTGGAAATAATTCAAATGATTAGATAAAGATCCACCTTCTTGCATCTTATAATTAAAAACAAAATCATCAAATAAACCTTCTTTCAAGAACTAAGAGTTTCATACAAATTTGCTAAAGATTTCAACAACTCTACCATGGTTTTTGCGTCTATAAAATTCAAAGTCATTGATGCTTATCGGTCTCAATCTTATAGATCCCAAATCCTTTCTATCAAGAACCTTCCATTCTTCATTAGTCATCATATCTAGTTGACCATGCTCATCCAATGGTAAGTATAGATCTTTCGATACAAATAATCCTCCACCTACATCTTCTATAGTTTATAATTACGACCGTCAAATTTCTCTACTCGGTATTTACTATCTTCTACCATTGCTCTACTCCCACTTAATCAGAAAACCCTCTGTGAGTAAATCATGTCAACTCAAAAACCTCTAAAAAAACATCTAATACCAGTTGTTGGGGTTAAACCATATAACAATGTTGCACAAATCTAATATCTAGATAAAGCATACAAACAATGAATGCAGAAATAAGCCTAGAAAATAAAATAAACAAGAGAAATATAACACCAAATTTAACATGGTTCACCCAATGTGGGCTATGTCCACCAAGAAATGACCAATAATATTATTCAGTGCTTTATAGAGGAAATACAATGAAGATCTATTGTCTTCTAACACCTCATAGGATGTTCAATGTTTTTCCCTCACTCAGCTACTCTTTCTTGCTCACCAAGAAAACTTACATGCAAATAATTTTTATTTTCTTCTCTCTTGCCCTCATACAATGCATACATGCATATATATCTATTATGGGAAACTAACTATGATTTTAAAATCAATAAATCACCTTTAAATCAAGAGATTTATTCTATTTCTCATTAAATATGAAAAGCATTGTCACACAGGTGACCGATGTCAATCCCTACCTAACCAATATTGGTTATACCACTGATTGATGTTAGTTATTGTCAAAACCAGTAACATGTAAAAGAAATTTTCTTGTGAAGTAATTAATCTCCATACTCAACAAAGTGATAAACTTTGTGTGGAAAAGGAGGTTGTTGTTCAAATAAAGCCACATATTCAAAAAATGTCGTAATAAAAGAAAGAAAGTAGCATGGCGTAGATGCAGAAATATGTGAGTCTCATATTCAACATAGTTGAGAAAATAAAGAAGACTAATTTCAATGTCTCAATGTGGGATGTGCTTTTCATTCCATCTCAGTGATATATTATGTGTGAAGCCCTCAAGCAATTACCTCTGGTGGATTCAGTAATGCAAAAGGCACATGTTGTTGTTCATGTTTGTCAAGAAAAGGGTAATTAAGTAAGTAAAACCATTAAGACCCCACCCTTTTACATGTCTATAATTGTGGGTAAATACCTAGTTCATAACTATATGATTGATTTAGGGGCTAGTACATCTGTAATTCCCAAGAAAATTTCTAATATCCTAGGTCTCAAATACAATCCCGTGTCTAGGGAGTTTTACAACTTGATGGGTCAATTGTGAATGTCTTGGGGGTAATTAAAGACCTTGAGTTGACACTTCATGCCTTCTTAAGCCTTACCATAGCCTATGACATTTCAATCATTAACCTACCTCCCATGTTTTCCTTTTTCTTGTCTATAGATTTCACTACTAAAGTAGGAGGCTATTTATCCTCAGATTGGACTCACATACTTCTAAGAACTAGATATGGTACCTGATTCACAATACAAGTTGAGTCTATCTTTTCTTACCATATTGAACTATATAACCTCACTCCCATCCAATCAAATTGTCTAATTCAAGAAGAAATTGAACAAGGCTTAGTCTCTGATGAGCAACATATTCCTCCTCGCATGCCTGATTTACTACTAGATGAATGGGTGAAGAGGGATCATGATTTTGATCCTTATGATTAAGAACTCAAAACCTTTGAAATTGGTCTTGGCACCTATTGTGTCCTACATGAAGAATTTGTTATGCCCGTGGCATTCAAAGAAGACAAGGAGCTAATATCTAGCTTATGATGGATGTATTTTGATGGTTCTAGAAGCAGAAATGGAGTTAGGGTGGGTGTTGTGATTATTTCTCCAAAGGAAGAGAATTTCTTCTTTTCCCATGATTACAATTTTCTTATTCCAATAATGTGGCAGAATATGAGGCATTAGTGCATGACTTGTTGATTGCGGAAAAATGAAAAGTGATCAAGTTATAAATCTTTGGAGATATTGAGATAGTCATTAATCAAGTCTATAGCAGATGTGATACAAATAACAAGCTATTGAATACCTACAGACATAGAGTTTGGGACTTGTTGGAGAGTTTTGATGCTCTCAACCTACGGGTGTACTATAGAAACCGAACAAGGCAAGTAGATCAAATGGCGAGATCTCGGATCTCATTTTTCACCAAGCAGAAGACCTGGTTAAAGCCAATATGTAACATATCAATATGGTTGATAGGACCTCCATACTTGATAATGTAATCAGCTTGCAAGTATTTGATAGTGACGAAAAAAATTTCTAATTCATGCAAAATGAAGTTGAAATTTCTTCAAAAATGTAGTCTGATTTGTAAGAAATCTATGGTGATCAGACTATTCAGCTAAAAAATAATAAATTTCCAAAAGGATTAGTCACTTTAGAATATATTTTCATTCCAGATGATGAGTTCAAAGGTACAGAAAAGAGCATTGTGGAAAAATAAGAACACTTTATCAGATTGTTGTTATTGTCCTAGGAAAATAACTTTTTCTTGGAAAGGTATGTGATGAACATGAAAAGTAAAAAAAAATTCCTTATTTCAAAATTTTAGTGATGTGTTCTCATGGGGCTATGAAGATTTAAAATATTTCAATCTAACTATAGCCCAGCATTATATTGATCTTGATCTTGATATCAAACCAGTTAGGCAAAAACAAAGGTCGGTAAACCCCAAGATATAGCCCCTCATGAGAAAAGAATTATCTAAACTCATTGAGGTTAAGATTATTTTTCCCATTAAGTACTCCACTTGGGTGGCGAACTTGGTTCTAGTCAGAAATAATAATGGTGAAATCAGGCTCTGCGTAGACTTTAGGGACCTAAACAAGGCCTCTCTCAAGGATCACTATCCTTTTCCTTCAATGGAGAAGATTTTGCAGACAGTGGTTGGATCTGAGAGATTTTCAATGCTTGATGGATATTCGAGCTTCAATCAAATAAAAGTGAAGGAGCAGGATCAATACAATACTGTGTTCACCACCAAATGGGGAACATATGCATATCAAAAATTCCTTTTGGTTTATCAAATGCAGGTGCCACCTTCTAAAGAGTAATGGACATTAACTTCAAAGGATATATTAATCAATTTATCCTTGTGTATCTTGATGATATCACTATTTTCTCAAAGCATAAAAAATATCATATTAGTCATCTTGAGAAGGTATTTGAAAGATGCAGGGAGTTTGGGGTATCTCTTAACCCCAAGAAATGTAATTTTGTAGTCCCTAGAGGTAATCTTTTGGGGCATGTTGTTTCTAAAGAAGGCATTGCCATTGATCCAGAAAGAGTCTTTGCCATCCTTGCTCTTTCCTTTCCATCTCACAAGAAAGCTTTGTAGTCTTTCCTTGGAAAGGTTAACTTTGTTAGGTGCTTTATACCTAGCTTTTGCAAGTCTGGTAAAGCCACTCACACTTATGCTCAGAAAAGATTCAAATTTCATATGCATCATAGAGGGGAAGGACAACTTTGAAAATATCAAACAAGAAATAGCCTAGGCTCCTACATTGATTAATCTAGATTACTCCAAATATTTTATCTTATATGCATATGGAGCTGATTCTTGCATTGTTGTGGTTTTAACCTAGCCAAATGATCAAGACTTGGAGCAACCAGTAGTCTTATTCATCCAAACCTTAAAGGATTATGAGATTAAGTACAACCATATTGAGAAGTAATTGTTTTCCATCATGCGCACCTTGAATAAATTTAAAAGCATGATTATAACTAGCCGTGTAAAGGTTCTAGTATCACATCCCAATGTCATAGATTTAATTATAAAATATTTCCAAATTCAATAAGATTTTTCTATTCTCTATGTGATCAAATATGATTTCATGATTCAAATCAAGGAAAATGGGCAAGATTCAAGGAAACTTCTCCAGCACATAAAAAGTGTAGTTCAGTGACGCAACCATCACTATTAATAATAGTATGGGTGCTCATTTAAAGAAGGCATATACAAGTGGATAAACAAAGTAGTACCGTATTCCTAAGAGAAATTAATGAAGGTGGTTGGGATTGGTTGAGGAATTTGAATTTCCCTCTAATTTCTTCTCTTTCTCCCTTCCACGATTTTTCTATATATTGTAAAGTGATGCCTTGTTTTAATGTTGGATACTCTTAGAATTTGGGCATCTTGTAATATAAGGCTTCTCTCTTATGCTACGTGTATGTCCTAAGGGTCACATGCCTTAGATCTTGATTCAGTGAATGCTCACATCTTCCTCTCGTGATTGTAGTAGTCTGTGCACAATTTCGGGTAATAAAATTTAATTTTATAGTGCGTTCGCCCTTTTTTATTTTATTGCACTCCTTACATTTCTTAAATTTGTAGGTATGTTTTATGTTTCATTTTCTAAATCTTTGTCTGTTGTTTATTGTTAAAGTGGATTCTAGGAGTTATTTTGATCGTGCCGCCATATCCAATCCACTTCATTATCATTTCCTTCCCTTTCCCTTATCTAAATGTATTCATCCCCTTATTTTCTGGTGTTATCACCTCTGTAGATTAGGATTTCTATTCTATGAATCTCCTTTCGAACCTAGTCCTTGGAAAGTTGAGTAGGATTAGATAGTTGCATTTCAATTTCTATGAGTAGTTTTAGCACTAGAGGTAAGTTGAGGAACTTGACCTTCTCTAGAGGTCTGTCTCAGTTCGAGTCCCACAACTTGGAGACAATCCCATGTTGACTCAAATTTCAGGTTGTCTATGATCTGAATGTGGGTACAATTTTGAGCTCCAACGAGACCCTTACCACAATATTTGGATGATTTAGTAGTTACAAGTTTTCTACTAAAAGGAATAAAACACAAATAAGATGGTGATGAAGATAATGATGGTGACATGAAAGGAATTATGATTACTTCATAGAGTGATGATGATGGTTTTTCATAAGATGATGATGATGAGGGAGATGGATCATGTGTTTGTGATGGGTTAGAATGTTGTGTCAAATATGATGTATCATCGTTGTAGTTATATGAGTGGAAGTATTAGATATGTGTGTGAGGTTTGAAGGAATTTGTGTAAACTATGTGGTGGGCACCACATTACTGAATGAGAACATGACATTATTGCAATACTTGAATGGTTCTGAATTAGCAGTGACATAATGTGTAATTCCATCTTGTCGTATTTGAGATATTGATGGATATTGTCACATGAATCCAAGGAAGTCCTAATAATATGTTATATTGTAGTTCTAATTGTATGATGTATCGAAGAGTATGGAACAACTTGGATCCAAAATTTTAGTGGTCAAATAATGGTTCCTAATGAAATGAAAAGAACATCATTGAATTCTTGTAATTTCAATACAAATAATGATATGTGAGAAAAAGGTATGTTGAGATGACACAAGGCCATGGATGATATAATAATGTTTCTAGAGATATCGTCAATCAAAACAAATTTGAATTTATTATGTTCGGTATTAGAAATGAAAAATAGTGGTGGATAATTATTTTCAATCCCCCTTATGTTACGAGAGTGGATTTTGAATTTATCTCATATTCATAGAATATGTATAAGTATGTAAGTCACTCAAAAAGTGTGTAAATGCATCGAGTTTTTAAAGGATAACTCGGTTGCTTTTAAAGCTTCAATAAGTGCCTCATGAAGATTAGAAGACTTGATGATAAGATCATGTTATCCATTTTTTCCCTGCGAAAAAAGTACAATAAGGAGCATTGGACCCAAACATGAAACAGGACCTCACTTTGGAGAATGCGGGTTTAAAGGTTGAAATTCATGTTTCCAAGGTGTTTAGAGGAATATTTAAGGATTTGGAAATCAATTGAGGAATTTTTTCCTCTTTTGGGTTTTGAAGGAACCCAAATTGGACTATAGGTGAAATAAGGGGTTCGATGGGCCCACTTTCAATCAAAATGAAAAAAAATGGCTAATTTGGTCATTGGGCTCGAAATTCATGTTATTTGTTTTTGAGAGGCCTCTGGTTTGGGAAAATTCACAAAATATGAGGTTGAGCTGGAGAGGATTCAAGTAGAAATATCTTGGCTAAGCTCTTTGGATAGCTTGACAAGCTCATGAAACGATACTAAGGATTGACTCGGGGTGTGCGGGTTGGGAACTCGGTGATCTCTATTAGCTCACCAAGTTAAGTTGGGTCAAGCGGGGTTAGCTCAACATCGAGCTTGGTGAAAATATCTCACGCATGTAATGTGGAGGGAAATTGGTTTGGGGCCATGTCACGAAGAACCGAGGTTGAAAATGATGGAATCTTGACTCGCATGGGTTAGCAAGCATGCCACACGAAACATAAAGCTAGCCCAAGACACATGGGAATCCCAAAACATACGATGGAGAACAAATCAATGAAATATTACACATAGAGCCACATGGGGGAGGAAAATGATGATGCAAAGCACGTTGGGGTTGAGGTAAGTCGGCCAAGTATAAAAAGAACATGGGGAGCTCGTAGCTTGAAGATGAGCTCGATTGTGGAGAGATGGATTGGACTCGGTCAACTTGGGGGAAGATCCGTTATGGAGGCCACAATATTTGAATGGAAAAATGAGAATGTTGGTGAAGGAGGTAGCTGCATGGTGTCCCCGAGATTTCACCCTGAAATATGGGACTACCCCTTTTTTAAAATTGTTCTTTTCAAAGTAACGGGTCTGTTTTGTGTTTGTTTTACCTACAGTTTTCCCCATTACTTTAAGCTATCCCCAGAGAGTCATAAAATCCAAATTCAATGAATACCCATACTAAAACTCACTTTATCCCTTCATGATTTGTTTGAAAACATTTTATTTATTTATTTAATAAATAAATAAAGTTCTTTTAAAATATTTTATGTTGAGGTTAAAGCTCGTTGTGGATTTTCATGTCAGTATTTCTTTCATCTCGAGAATCGAGAATTCACGAGGGATGAGGTTTTAAAAATTAGTTAATTGGAAAGTTATTTTCAAGCAATTGTCTGCGACTTTTGGAAGGTTTTTCATTTTTATTTATTTCTTTCTTTTTTGTCTCTGTTTTGGTTTTTCTTCATTTTTCATCTAGAAATCCCCATAGCCTATTTATTCTTCAGACCTTTTCCCGAGCCTAGGGTTTTGAAAATTTATCTAGTGTTTTTAATTGCTGACTAATTTTTCTATAGGTGACCAGAACTCATGATTCCTTCGGGAGATTTCGGGAGGTTGCTTGATTCAAAAAGGTGTAATAATGGATTTTATGAAAATAAGGAAAATACTTCCACCAATGCATAGAGCTTGAGAAAATATGTACTTTTGGAAAAAAAAAATTACACCTAAAACGGAGCCACGGAGTGAAAGTTATGGCACTTACAAGTTTTTTGTTGCTACATCTTCCCGAACCATTTCAAAAATGGCAAAAAGAAATTCTCTCCTTCCAAAATCCAAAAATGGAAAGAAATTCAATCTTCATGTCGATCCACAATTTTCAAAGCCGCCCTTCCATTTGATTATCCAAGCAAAACATAAAAGCAAGTCCTTTTGCAATTCATTGAAATTGATTTGCCAAAGAAGATGGAATTTTACGTTTTCACTTAAATGAAAAACGTAAAATAAAGAGCTTCTATCATGTTGAAGTTTAACATTGCCCTTCATGTTTTTTATGTTTTCACTTAAGTGAAAAATGTAAAATAAAGAGATTTCGATAGGTTGAATTTTAACATTTCCCTTCCTTCATGTTTTTTATGTTTTCACTTAAGTGAAAAATGTAAAAAAGGAGCTTCCGAGTATGTTGAAAACGGAAAAAGGAGCTTCCCGACAAGTTGAAAAATGTAAAAAAGGAGCTTCTTGGCAGGTTGAAGTTTCACACCCCCTTATTTCATGTATTTCACTCAAGCATAGCAAAAATGTGTGACCCATTCGACATAACTAAATACCTATAAGATGATTTCTTTTAATTTTCAGGAAGCATCCAGTTTTGGTGCCTACGGTTGGAAAGGCTTCATTTTTATTATTCTGGCTATCTTCATGTTGATGTGAGAGTACAGGTGAATAAAATAATATTTTTAGCTTGCTTGGCATGCAAGGAAAGTCTAAAAATAGAGGGAAGCAAGCTTTAAAATTAGATGTCGGTGAAGAAACTAGATATACATGTTATGGTGCGGACTTGTGCGAATAATTTGTAGGAATACTTCACTAGTGCTCATATTGGTGAAAAGAAGGAAAATTCAATGTCAGATACATTGAATATATCTTCAGAATCAGAAGGAGAAATTGCAGGTTCTACACAAATAGATCCATCTCTCATATTTGCAAGGTCTTCTGGTAGAAATAAAAAATATCATACAAATGTTGATTCAAAAGAAAATCTCAGCAGTTTCTTCTAGATCCAGTTTGGTGAGAATCAAAGGAAATGATTCAACAACATATGGGAGAAAAAGCATCTCAAATTCAAGGCAAAGATATCATTCAGATCATTCATGAGGCAGAGGTGCAATACAAGTTGAATCAACATGCAGAGTATGGAAGAAGAACAAGACTGGGAGTGTTGCAACATCTTTCTTCTAATTTCTTCTCCTCTTTCTTCTTCTTTCTCTTATTTTCTCCGACAAAGTAATTGAGTAATCAATTAAATTGTAAAACTTAAGTGATTGGTTTAAAATTTGTTACTTCAAGTTACTGGAAGAAGTCAATTACTTGGAAATAGGTGGCAGACATGTAAAATAGAAGGTTTTATTTTCAGGTTATGCGGTATGCATATCATGGAAAGAGGAATTATAGGGGAAATACTACCAAATGTCTCATTTTCATAGCTTCCACATGTTGCAATTCAAATTCGGTGAAATCTTCCTATTTGTAATTTCCCTCTATACCCGATAAATAGAGGAAGAACTTACAAGTTAAATGATCATAATTTTTGTGGAGCATTCTCGAGTCTTTAGAATTTGTGCTCTTATTTCTGTGAAAGCTAGGGAGTTAAATAAAAGTTGGATTTTAGGAGAAATTTGTGTCTACGGTGCTTTGATTCTTTCTTCTATTTTAATTTTTAGATAAACTTTGTATTATCTAAAATTTAGGTTAGGAGCTATTTATTTCCTTTACTGTGGTTATTGTGAGATCTACTTTTTTATTTAATCTATGTGGATGAGACCAACTCTAAGAACTATTGGTTGAATCCCACATATTCCTTCCTTCTTTCCCAAATTCCATTATTTACCCCTTCTATAAATACTTCATAACAATTGCTTACTTGTTACATAATTGCTAAGCTATGGTTCATGATATTTGTAATTAAAGTAAAAATCCATAAATAATTAGTAGGATTCATACTTACCAAATTGATAAACATCTTACACGGGGAGCCTCAATGGTAGATGAGGTATATTTATCTCATGACTTCCTAGGTTTTTGGTGTGTCAAAATATAGCTAATAGTTTTTGCGACTCCACTAGGGAACAACAAAAATTAGCAGACCAGAGATTTCTCTTGCCAATTCCCTTTTATATTATAGGCTCAACATATTATAACGTCCATTCACATAGTCTAGAAGAGCTCAAGGAAGAACTGGTCATTTTTATAGATTGCGGGAGCAATTCAATTTCAATCATGCTCTTCAAGTTATAAGTTACAAATCCAGTCTTTCACCAGGAAGAAGAGTGCAAACTCCTCTAGATCCAGATCGTGTCCATCACAATCCAGTAGCTAGGATTATTCACCAAGTATATTCTTATAGAAAATGTGCTCCTTTCATGATGTAGAATCACCCACTTACCCCTACGGCTCATGTTCCATGGGGTGAAACCTTGGACCTCTCGAATCGACTCCTCCTATACATGATCTACCTAAAGGGATGAGATATAATTTTCTAAAATTCTTTGGAGATGTCATACAGAATCCAAATGATCACATGGTTGCATTCTTTATATCCCGTGGGGAGCTTTTTGTTGAGCATGAATGTGTTTCAATCAAACTCTTCATAGATACTTTGCATAACTTGGTTAGAGAATGGTTCTAATAGTTAGCTCCTAGTACCATAACCAATTGGGATACTATCCGAGATGCATTCTGAAAATATTCAATCAAGATGAAGATTCATGTACATTGATAACTCAACTAACACAACTGAAGAAGGAGCTACAAGAGCACATGCAGGATTTTATTACAAAATTCCAAAGATTACTTTACAAAATTTCAGCTTCGCTTCTCTCGAATGATGAGAATCAAAAGGTATTCTTCATCAATGATTTACTTCCTTAAGTAAGCTATCAACTGTGAAGAGTACATCATGTTAACTTGTTAGCAACCAAAAACATGGTGGTTGAAATTGAAGATGATGTAATCATGGATGGAAAGATTAAAAAAACACTTCTAGAGTGGAAGTTCATCATCTTCTAATACTTCTGATTCACTATTGTAAAAGTTAGCAAATGAGATATCACAGATGAAGAAACAAATGGCTCAAGGAAACAACACTGCCCCTACTTGGAATTTCAATAATAACAACAACTGGAACCACATTGTTGATTCCCAAATATTAACAATGTAATGCTTGCTCCCGAAACAACGTGGAGATGAATGAAGAAGACCAAGAAGTTGTCACTAATCATCTCGAGAATGATGATTTTGTAGGTCATGCTGACAACTCCAACATTAATTACCTAAACTACAAATCTAAACATGACTATGAGGAGCTTCTTGAAGATGATCATGGTCATGCATATGTAGTATTTACACAATCACAAACTCACCAAGCTAAGGCATTAGCTAATGAACAAAGAAGGGGCATCCCTTTACCTTCTTCCTTAGCTCCTAGAAATAAGAATGTGATTTCTTCATCTCAACCACAGAAAGTAGCTCAAGTATATGAATTTATACCTTCTTTTGACATTATTGATCATACCAAGAAAACTACGGTTCAAATGTCAAAATTTGAATACCTTAAAGCCTTTCCTAATTAGTTAAATAGGCTAGTTAGGTATGTGTAGTCACCAAGGTAATCCATTACATCAAATGGCCTTTTTCCTAAGCCCAAAGATACTCCTCCCCGAACAACACTGCAGTTTATAAACCCTCATCATCTTAAAATATTCGAACCTTTCCATGTCTCCTTATTGCTTAATGGTTTCAAATTAAATAAGCAGTTTAGATTTAGGAGCTTCTCACAATGTCATGTCAGCTAAAATTGTAGATGCTCTTGGTCTTACCTTGATAAAGACCATAAAAATGTGTTATTCTATGGAGAGACAAGTCCCTTTAATCGAACAAATATAATACATACAAGTTGTTTCGCAGCTTTTCCTAATAAAATATTAAAGATGACAATCTTAGTTGTAGATATTCATGTCTCCTACGAGATGTTGCTAAGCAGAAACTTCTACAAAGAGCTAGGAGGAGAAGTAAAGATGGATTGGTCATGTGCCCATATTCCTATCAAAGGAATAAGTAAGAAGTTGGAGCCAGAAAAGAAGTCCAAGTACACTGTTACAAAATCTGAAGATCCTAGATCTCATATTATTTTTCAAGGGTCTGACCACGGTTTATACTTCCTAAAAGTGGATAAAGATGTTTCAGAACCTGAAATTCAACAGAGAAAGAGACAACACAAGAAGAGGAAAAATTAGATGCTAGAGTTTAAAGGCACTTGGTATTTTGGATCGGGATCCGTCATTCTACTAATATCTCTAGATCATGATATATTCCCATACTCCCACAAGCTGATAATCAAGAACACCAACAATACGGTAGAATATGAAGCATTGCTGCTAGGAATGGATCAAGATAGAAATAAAGGATTAAAACTCCTAAAAGCCCAAAGAGATGTTAAACTTCTAGTAAAGCAAGTTTGAGGGAAAAATCAAGTCAAAAGAGATGAGATGAAGCATTATAGAGATAGATTACTTTCTTCCACACTCGATTTTTAGCCTTCTCTATTGACTTCATTTTAACAAATCATAATTCTAAGGCAGAATCCTTGGCAATCAAAGCTACACTATTGAATCTAGATAGACCACCAAATCTATATTCAAACAAGGAAACTATAAAGTGGAGATGGTCTACCACCACAAATTCCTAATAATGTTGAGCAGTGGAAGAGTTTCAATGATGACAAATAAACATATGCATGTCTAGAATAAGGAAACTTTAAAACATTGTGTGTTGAAGGGATTAAATCACCACCATGACAAATAGTCATAGGAAAAACTAATCCAGGTTAGGATGACAGTAGTGGAATAATCCAACCAAAAGGTAACAAAATCCCCAAGGGTTTAGTTTACTTAGTGGAGACTTTCGACAAGTATAATCAATTACTGAAGAAGAATAAAGAACATGGTGATAGTTCTTCCTCAAGAATGTAGTTGGTAAATCTGGGTACGGAGGAAGTTGATGAAGACTTATTTACCACAAAGAGAAAAAAGAATGATCCTCCACAAGATGAATTTGATAAAGACTTGCCCAAGGTATTTGACAAGAAGGAAAAAGAAAGGAAGTTTGAGATCAGAGACTGGATACTCTTGTGGGACAAGAGGCAAGAACCAAAGGGCATGCATGGAAAATTAGATTCACTATGGAAAGGGCCCTTCATGATCAAGAGAAATTATGGAATGGATAGTTTCATCCTTTCCTATCAAGATGGAATTGAGTTACCACTTTGTCTTTCAAATAGGAATCATCCGAAGCTATTCTAGAAGGCGAGAGACAGGATAAAACCTGTTTGTATATAAATAAAAATTATGTTGTTTTCTTTTTTTTTTTTGGTTTTGTGTTTTTTTTTTGCTTGACCTCGAACCCAATAGACAAGACACAAAACCAAATATGTTAGGATATCATCTTCACTCCTTTCATTTTGATAGAGGTAAAGATGTCCATAGACAGAGCCGACTGGTGTCCCTGAGATATAACCTTGAAATCGGGGACTACCCCTTGTTTAAAAATTGTTATTTTCAAAGTAACAGGTATGTTTTGTGTTTTTTTTTCATGTAGTTGTCCCCATTACTTTAAGGTATCCCAGAGAATCAAAAATCCAAATTCGACGAATACACGTGCTAAAACTCACTTTATCCTTTCGCCAGTTTTGTTTGAAAACATTTTATTTAAATAAATTTCTTTTAAAATAGTTTATGTTGAGGTTAAACCCCGTCATGGATTTCCATACAGTATTTCTTTCATCTATAAATGGTGCATTTGTGTAGGGATGAGATTTTCTGAGTTTAGTTATTGGCGAGTTATTTTTGAGCTCTTTGTATGTGACTTGATAGGTTTTTTATTTTTATTTACTTCTTTTTTTTGTGTACGTGTTTTGGTTTTCTCCCTTTTTGATCTAGTAATCCTTGTAGCCTATTTATTCTTCAAACCTTTTCCGAGCTTATGGTTTTGAAAATTTATCTAGTGTTTTTAATTTTTGACTAATTTGTCTATAGGTGACAAGAACTCGGGATTCCTTCGAGGAGATTGCAAGAGATTACTTGATTCAAAAAAGTGCAATACTGAATTTTATGAAAATAAGGAAACACTTCCACCAATGTGTAGAGATCGAGAAAATATGCACTTTTGGAAAGAAAAAAATGGCACCTAAAAGCAGAGCCATGGAGTGAAAGTTATGGCACTTACAAGATTTTCTTGCTACATCTTCCGGACCCTTTCCAAAAATGGAAAACTTTGTTCTCTCCTTTTGATTATCCAAAAATGGATAGAAATCCAGTCTTCGTGCCATTAGCAATTTTCAAATCTGCCCTTCCATTTGAATATCCATGCAGAACATAGAAGCAAGTCCTTATTCAAGTCATTGAAATTGGAGTTGCCCAACAAGATGGAATTTTACATTTTCACTTAAGTGAAAAATGTAAAATAAAGAGCTTCTGGACAGTTGAAGTTTAATGTTGCCCTTCCTTCATGTTTTTTACATTTTCACTTAAGTGAAAAACGTAAAATAAAGAGATTTCGAAGTAGGTTGAAGTTTAACGTTGTCATTCCTTCATGTTTTTTACGTTTTCACTTAAGTGAAAAACGTAAAAAATGAGCTTCTGGCAGGTTGAAAAACGAAAAAGGAGCTTCCCAGTAGATTGAAAACGTAAAAAAAGGATCTTCCCAACAGGTTGAAGTTTAACACTACACTTATTTCATGTATTTCACGCAAGCATTAGCCAAAAAGTGTGACCCATTCTAGCATAACTAAATGCCTAAAAGATAATTTATTTTAATTACCGAGAAGCATCCAGTTTTGGCGCCTAGGGTTGGAAAGGCTTCATTTTTATTATTTTGGCTATCTACATGTTGATGTGAGTGCACGGGTGAATAAAATAATATTTTTAGCTTGCTTGGCATGTAAGTAAAATCTAAAAATAGAGGAAAGCAAGCTTTATAATCATATATCGATGAAGAAATTAAATATGCATGTTATGGACTGTAGACTTCTCTGAATAATTTGCGGGAATACTTTTTTGGTGCTCATATTGATGAAAAGAAAGAAAATTCAATGTCAGATACATTGAATATGTCTTCAAAATCGGAAGGAGAAATTTGAGTTATGCATAAAGAGATCCATCTCTCATATTTGCAAGGTCTTCGGAAGAAATAAAAGAAAAAGAACTTAGAAAAGGTTGATTTAGAAGCAAATCTCGATCACTACTTCTAGATCCAAAGTATGGTGAGAATCAAAGGAAATGATTCAACAACATATGGGAGAACAAACATATTAGATTCAAGTCAAAGATATCATTGATGAGGCGAGAGAGGTGCAATATAGGTGAATCAACATGCATGCAAAGTATGGAAAAAGAACAAGACTGGGAGTGTAGCAGCAACTTTCTTTTCCTCTTTCTTATTTTTTCTCTTATTTTTCTACGAAAAAGTAATTGAGTAATCAATTAAATTGTAAAACTTAAGTGATTGGTTTAAAATTTGTTACTTCAAGTTACCAGAATAAGTCAATCACTTAGAAATAGGTGGCAGGCATGCAAAATAGAAGGTTCTATTTTCAGTTGTAAGGCATGCATGTCATGCAAAGAGGAATTCTAGGGGAAATACTACCAAATGTTTCCTTTACAGCTTCCACATGTGGCAATTCAGTGAAAGCTTCCTATTTGTAATTTCCCTCTATACCCTATAAATAGAGGAAGAACCTACGGGTTAAATGATCACAATTTTGCTAGAGCATTCTCGAGTCTTCAGACTTTGTGTTGTTATTTCTGTGAAAGCTAGGGAGTTAAATAGAAGGTAGATTTCCAAATAACTTTATGTCTACATTGTTTTTCTTCTTTCTTCTATTTTAATTTTTAGATAAACTGTGTTATCTAAAATTTAGATTAGGAGTTATTCATTTCCTTTACCTTTGATTATTGTGAGATCTACTTGTTTATTTAATCTATGTGGATGAGACCAACTTTGAGAACTATTGGTTGAATCACACATCTTCCTTCCTTCTTTCCCAAATTCCATTATTTCCCCCTTCTGCAAATACTTCATAACAATTGTTTACTTGTTGCATAATTGCTAAGCTATGGTTCATGAGCTTTGTAATTAAAGTAAAACCACATAAATAGTTATTAGGATTCATACTTACCATATTGATAAACATCTTACATGGGAGCCTCACTGGTAAATGAGGGAGATTTATCTCATGACTACCTAGGTTTTTAGTTGTGTCGAAAATCTAGCGAACAATTTTTGGTGATTCCTTTGTTGAACAACACAAATTAACATACTAGAGATTTCTCTTGTTAGTTATTTTTTATATTATAGGCTCAACCTAGCAGAATGTCCATTCACGCGGTCTAGCAGAGCTCAAGGAAGGACTGATCATTTTTATAGATTGTAGGAGAAATTCAATTTCAGTCATACTCCCCAAGTTAGAAGTCACAGATCCAATATTTCACTAGGAAGAAGAGTGTAAACTCCTCTAGATCCGGATCATGTCTAACATAATTCAGCAAGTGGGATTATTCACCAAATATATTCTTAAAGAATATGTACTCCTTTCATGATGTATAATCATCCACTTGCCCCTATGACACATGTTCCATGGAGTACAATGTTTGGACCTACGAGTATGACTCCTCCTATGCATGATCTACCTAAAGGGATGAGAAATAATTTTCCAAAATTCTTTCGATATGTGAAAGCAATTGAGAAGATCACTTGGTTGCATTCTTTATATCCTATGGGGTGTTTTCCATTGAGCATGGAGATGTGTCAGTCAGGCTCTTCATAGAGACTCTACATGACTTAGTTAGAGAATGGTTCTACCGGTTAGCTCCTGGTACCATAACCAACTGGGATACTATGTGAGATGCATTCCTGAAAATATTCAAGAAAGATGAAGATTCTAGTACATTGATAACTCAACTAACTCGGTGAAGAAGGAGCGAGGAAGAGAACATGCGGGATTTTATTACAAAATTCCAAAGATTACTTTACAAAATTTTGGATTTTGCTTCTCTAAATGATGAGAATCAAAAGGTATTCTTCATCAATTCTTTACTTCCTAAAGTAAGCTATCAACTATGAAGAGCACATCCTGCTTACTTGTTAGTAGCCCAAAACATGACAAGTTGAAATTGAAGATGATCTCATCATAGCTAGAAAGATAAAAAATAATACTTCTAGAGCTGAAAGTTCATCATCTTTTAATACTTCCGATTCACTATTGAAAAATTTAGCAAATGAGATATCACAGATGAAGAAACAAATGGCTCAAATGGCTTAAGGCAACAACACTGCCCCTGCTCATAATTTCAACAACAACAAACAATGGAACCACATTGTTGATTCCCAAAGATTAACAATTGAATTTGCTCCTAGAAATAATGTGGAGATGGATGAAGAAGACCAAGAAGCTATCATTGATCATCTCAAGAATGATGAATTTTTAGGTCCTGCTGACGACTCCAACATTAATTACCTAAACTACAAATCTAAACATGACTATGAGGAGATTCTTGAAGATGATCACAGTCATGCATATGCAGTATTTACAAAATCACAAACTCACCAAGCTTAGGAAATAGGTGAGGAATAAAGAATGGGCAGCCCTTTACCTTCTTCCTTAGCTCCCAAAAATAATAATATGAGTTCTTCATCTCAACCATAGAAATCAGCTCAAGTATCTAAATTTATACCTTATTTTGACAATATTGATCATACCAAGAAAACTACAATTCAAATGTCAGAAGCCAAATACCTGAGATCCTTTCCCAAGTAGTTAAATAGGCTAGTTAGGTATGTGCAGTCACCAAGGCAATCCATTATGTCAAAAGGAGTTTTTCTTAAGCCCAAATATACTCCTTCTCGAACAACGTTGAATTTCTTAAACCCTCATCATCTTCCTGAAAGAGTTGAACCTTTCCATGTCTCTTTATTACTTAATGGTTTCAAATTAAGGAACTACATTTTAGATTCGGAGTTTTTCTCATAATTTCATGCCAACTAAAATTATAGATGCTCTTCATATTACCTTGATAAAGACCATAAAAGGTGTTATTCTATGAAGATACAAGTCCCTTTAATTACATATATCCATGTCTCCTATGAGATGTTGCTAAGAAGAAACTTCTATAAAGAGATGGGAGGAGGAGTAAATATGGATTGGTCATGTGCCCATATTCCTATTAAATGAATAAATCTGAAGCTAGAGCTAGAAAAGAAGTCCAAGTACAATGTTATAAAATCTAAAGATCCTAGATCTCATATTTTTTTCAATGGTCGACCATGAGTGTATACTTCTTAGAAATGGATAAATACATTTGAGCTGAACTTCAACTAGAGAAAGAGCTAACACAAGAAGAGGAAAAGTTTGGATGTTAGAGTTTAAAGGCACCTATTTTTATTTTAGATCATGAGCTGGTGTTCTAATAATATCCCCGAGATCATGCTATATTCTCATACTCCCACAAGTGATGTTTGAGAACACCAACAATACGGCGGAGTATGAAGCATTGTTGCTTAGGAATGGATCAAGCTAGAAAGAAAGGAGTAAAAATCCTAAAATCCCAAAGAGATGTTGACTTTTAGTAAATTAAGTTTGAGGGAAAAATCAAGTCAAAATATATGAGATGAAGCATTACAAAGATAGAGATCTTTACGCCACACTCGATTTGTATCCTTCTCTAACGAATTCATTCCAACAAATCATAATTCCAAGGTAGACTCCTTAGAAATCACACTTGCACTATTGAATCTTGATATACCACCTTCTATATTGAGATAATGAAACTATAAAGTGGATATGGTCTACTACCACAAAGTCCCTAATAATGTTGAATAGTGGAATACTTTCAATGATGACAAACAAACATGTGCATGTCTAGAACAAGACAAATTGGTTGTGCGTAAGGGAATAAATCACCACCATGACAAAAATTCACGGGAAAAACTAATCCAGGTTATGATGACATTAGTGGAATAATCCAACCAAAAGGTAACAAAATCCCCAAGGGTATAGTTTCCTTAGTGGAGGCTTTTGACATGCATGATCAGTACCTGAAGAAGAACAAAGAACATGGTGATAGTTCTTCCTCAGGAATGCATATGGTAAATCTAGGTACGGAGGAAGTTGATGAAAACTTATTTACCACAGAGGAAATAAAGGATGAGCCACCACAAGATGAAGTTGATAAGGACTTTCCCAAGGTATTTGACAAGAAGGCTAGAGAAAGGAAGTTCAATATCGGAGAGCCCAGGTAGTCTTGTGGGACAAGAGGCAAGAATCGAAGGGAATGCATGGAAAATTAGATTCACTCTGGAAAGGTCCCTTTATGATCAAGAGAACTACCAAAATGGACACTTTCTTCCTTTCCTATCAGGATGGAATTGAGTTACCACTACCTTTCAATGGGCAGCATCTGAAGCTATTCAAGAATTGAGAGACATGATAAAACTTGTTTGTATATAAATAAAACTTCTTTTGTTTTATTTTCTTTTATTTTTATTAGTTTTGTGTTTTTTTTGTTGCTTGACCCCAAACCCAATAGATAAGAAAAGAAACCAGAGATGTTAGGATATCATCTTCACTCCTTTCATTTTGACAGAGGTAAAGATGCCCATAGACGAAGCCGATTGGTGTCCCTAAGATATCACCCGAAATCGGGACTACGCCTTTTTAAAAAAATTATTCTATTCAAATTAACGGGTATGTTTTTTGTTTGTTTTCCCTGTAGTTTTCCCCATTACTTAAAGGTATCCCCAAAGATTCATAAAATCCAAATTCAATGAATACACACATGTTAAAACTCACTTTATCCCTTCGTCAAGTTTTGTCTGATAACATTTTATTTATTTATTTATTAAATAAATGAAGTTCCTTTAAAATAGTTTGTGTTGAGGTTAAACCCTATCGTGGATTTCCATGTCAATATTTTTTCATCTCTCGAATGGTGCATTCACACACGGGGATGAGGTTTTACATATTAGTTAACTAGCAATTTATTTTGAGCAATAGTTTGTGACTTCTAGCGGAGTTTTTCATTTTTATTTACTTCTTTCTTTTTGTCGAGGTTTGGTTTTTCTCCTTTTTCATTTGGAAATTCCCATAGCCTATTTATTATTCAAAACTTTTCCCAAGCCTAGGTTTTGAAAATCTATCCTTTGTTTTTAATTCTTTGACTAATTTGTCTATAGGTGACAAGAACTCGGGATTCCTTCGGGAGATTGTAAGAGGTTACTTGATTTATAAAGGTGCAATAATGAATTTTATAAAAATAAGGAAAATACTCGCCACCAATACTTAGATCTCAAGAAAATCTACACTTTTAGAAAAAATGAAATCTAAAATGGAGCCACGGAGTGAAAGTTATAGCACTTACAAGTTTTTTCTACTACATCTTCCTGGACCCTTTCCAAAAATGGAAAATTTGATTCTCTCCTTCCAAAAATCCAAAAATGGAAAGAAATCCAATCTTCATGCCAGTATCAATTTGCATAGCTGCCCTTCCATTTGAATATCCACGTAGAACATAGAAGCAAGTCCTTGTGCAAGTTGTTGAAATTGGAGCTGCCCAGAAAGATGGAATTTTACATTTTCACTTAAGTGAAAAACATAAAATAAAGAGCTTCCGACAAGGTGAATTTTAACGTTTCCCTTCCTTCATGTTCTTTACATTTTCACTTAAGTGAAAAATGTAAAATAAAGAGCTTCTAGTAGGTTGAATTTTAATGCTTCCATTCCTTCATGTGTTTTACGTTTTCACTTAAGTGAAAAACGTAAAAAAGTGAGCTTCGGCGGAGTTGAAAAACGAAAAGCGGATCTTCCCAACAAGTTGAAAAACATAAAAAAATGATCTTAACGATAGGTTAAAGTTTAATGTTTCCCTTCTTTCATGTGTTTCACACAAGCATTAGCCAAAAAGTGCAACCCATTCTGGCATAACTAAATGCCTAAAAGCTGATTTCTTTTAATTATCGGGAAGCATCTAGTTTTGACGCCTAGGGTTGGAAAGGCTTCATTTTTATTATTCTAGCTATCTGCATGTTGATGTGAGTGCACATGTGAATAAAATAATATTTTTAGCTTGCTTGGCATGCAAGAAAAGTCTAAAAATAGAGGCGAAAGCTTTATAATCAGATCTCGGTGAAGAAATTAGATATTCATGCTATGGACTGCATACTTATCGAATAATTTGTAGGAATACTTCACCGATGCTCATATTGGTTAAAAGAATGCAAATTCAATGTCAGATACATTGAATATATCTTCAGAATCAGAAGGATAAATTTGGGTTCTGCACAAATAGATCTAGCTCTCATATTTACAAGGTCTTCTGGAAGAAATAAAAAAGATCTTAGACAAAGGTTGATTCGAGAAGAAAATCTCATTCATCTACTTCCAGATCCGTATGGTTAGAATCAAAGGAAAGTTTTCAACGGCATACGGTAGAAAAACATCTTAGATTCAAGGTAGAGATATCATTCAGATCATTCATGAGGCAGAGGTGCAATACAGGTTGAATCAACATGCAGAGTATGGAAGAAGAACAAGACTGAGAGTGTTGCAGCAATTTTCTTCTAATTTCTTCTCATCTTTCTTCTTCGTTCTCTTATTTTCTTTGACAAAAAATCTGAGTAATCAATTAAATTGTAAAACTTAAGTGATTGATTTAAAATTTGTTACTTCAAGTTCTAGGAAGAATTCAATTACTTGGAAATAGGTGGCAAACATGCAAAATAGAAGGTTATATTTTCATTTTTAAGGCATATGTGTCATTCAAAGAGGAATTCAAGGGGAAATCTTGCCAAATGTTTCCTTTTCATAGTTTTCACATGTTGCAATTTAGTGAAAGCTTCCTATTTGTAATTTCCATTTATACCCTATAAATGAAGGAAGAACC
The DNA here is from genome assembly GCA_018340775.1 of Taxus wallichiana var. yunnanensis. Lineage (NCBI taxonomy): Eukaryota > Viridiplantae > Streptophyta > Pinopsida > Cupressales > Taxaceae > Taxus > Taxus wallichiana. Next base: position 195,402,159 of record CM031239.1, read on the forward strand.
TACGGGTTAAATGAACACAATTTTGCTAGAGAATTCTTGATTCTTGAGAATTTGTGCTCTTATTTTTGTGAAAGATGGGGATTTGAATAAAAGGTGGATTTATGGAGAAATTTATGTCTACGGTGTTTTTCTTCTTTCTTATATTTTAATTTTTAGATAAACTTTATGTTATCTAAAATTTAGGTTAGTAGTTATTCATTTCCTTTACCTTTGATTATTATGAGATCGACTTGTTTATTTAATCTATGTGGATGAGACCAAATTTGAGAACTAGTGTTTGAATCACACATCTTCCTTCCTTCTTTCCCAAATTCCATTATTTCCCCCTTCTACAAATACTTCATAACAGTTGCTTACTTGTTGCAAAATTGCTAAGCTATGATTCATGAGCTTTGTAATTAAAGTAAAACCTCATAAATAGTTATTAGGATTCATACTTACCAAATTGATAAATTTTGGTCATTTAAACGTTCACCCACATCTCGGATCTAGAAGAGCCAAGTTTTTGAGACCATAATGGGCTGTCTCCAAGTTGTGGGACCTTGTGCACTTGGGATGGATCTCTGGAGAAGGCCGGTTCCTCTATCTACTTCTACTACTATTGCTACTCCTAGTGTTGAAAGGAAAACTAAGCTAATAATTCCAATGGACCAAGGATAGAAGGATAACATGAAAGGAAACTACACTAAAAGGTGATAGCACCAGAAAAAGAGGGATGAACACTATCTATTCTGAGCAAAAATGAAGGGAAATGCATGAAAGAAGGCTAGGCACATGTAACACAACTAAAACATATTTACCATATCAGTTTCATGGAACACAACTAAATAAGGAGTTCAAGGGATGTAGAATGGCACAACGAGCACACAATGTAAAATAAAGGTAAGAAGAAATAATATAACACACTTATGACAGATAATAGTCACAAAACGATGCTTCCATTACTTCCAAAAATGCACAAAATTATTACAATAGTGAAAGAAGCCGATATCTACATGCACGAGCCAAATATAGAAGTCGTGACTCAAAATACAAAAACTAAAGTCCTTGGCAAAGTGTATAGGGATCCAAAGTATCCAACATAAAAAATGAGCCCACCTCTTACATTTATAGATTATTTCATGGAAGGAGAAGAGGAGGAGGAGGGAAAATCTGAATTTGAAATGCAATCACCAACAAGAAACATTCAATTCCTATAAATACTCCTGGAAATATATCAAATGCACTTCCCCAAGTTTGTTTGGCATGTTGAAGAAGGAAGGAGGAAGAATCAGATCGAATCAGGTTGTTGGGGTAAGTATATCTTCTCATTAATGTTTAGGACTTCGTTTTCCCATTTCTCACGTACCAGATCTACCAAGAATTTGAATTTGAATGTCTAGCACTGTAGCCTATGTCAGTAACAATTTATTAAGACTAGGTGAGTGTTGTTTAGAGCTATGTAGTAAAAGATGGGATTGTCATAATTTTTTCAAATTCATCTTGGCATGCAAGACACATGGCACACGCTGATTGGATAAAGAAATCAGCCATCTGTTCATCTAATTTGTCATTTTTTCCACATGTCATTCATTGATTCGTTGCAGAGGATTGAGTGCCCTATTGGTGCACTTTGACTAGTTGTGTATGGCACACTCAAGCGTGTCAAAGAATGATGCGGCACAAAAAGGCGCAAAGGATGGTGCAAATATGTGCATGTGGAAGAATGGGGCATGGGAAGAAGGAAGGAGGCATGCACAACACGTGCGAGGAAATGAGGAAAATTGGTGAGTGGAGAACACATAGTCAAGGTGTAATTATTACAAGATAATGTGTGAGGGGCGAGGAAGGGGTGCATGGAGATACCAAGGATGACCAATTTTGGAGCAAGTGTTAGGCGTATTCGTGCACGATGTATGCAATGTTTGAGAGAAAAGTGGAAGTGTAGGGAATGCGTGAGGAATATGGGACAAAGAGGAAAATGAAAAGTAAGGGAAGAAGGGGAAGCACACAATGATGCGTGAGGAAAATAAGGGAGGCGCGTGAGGAAATGCAACCAAGGGAATGTGCCAAGTGAACTTAAGCATGTGCAACCTTGTAATGAAGAGCTCAGAGCTAGAAAGTGTATACAAGTTACCCAAATAACTAGGATATTTACTTCGATAAAAATAAATATCTTACATGGGAGCCTCATCAATAAATGAGGGAGATTTATCTCATGAATTCCTAGGTTTTTAGCTACACATAAAATCTAGCCAAAAATTTTGATGACTCATTTGGGAACAAGAAAATTAACGGACCAAAGCTTTCTCTTATCATTCCCCTTTTATATTATAGGCTCAACATGGCGAACGTCCATTCATGCGGTCTAGCATACTCAAGCAAGGGTGATCACTTTTATAGATTACAGGATCAATTAAATTTCAATCATCTTCCTCAAGTTAGAAGCCATAGATCCATTCTTTCACTAGGAAGAAGAGTACAAACTCCTCCAGATCTGGATCATGTCCAACACAATCCAACAGTTGGGATTATTCACCAAGTCTATTCTCAAAGAAGATGTGCTCCTTTCATGATGCAGAATCAACCACTTGCCCCTGCAACACCTGTTCCATGGGGTGTAGCCTTTGGACCTCTGAATCTGACTCCTCATATGCATGATTTACCTAAAGGGATGAGAAATAATTTTCCAAAATTCTTTAGAGATGGAAAACAGAATCTGGATGATCACCTGATTGCATTCTTTATATCTTTTGGGGTGTTTTCCATTGAGCATGAAGATGTGTCGGTTAGAATATTCATAGAGACTCTACATGACTTAGTTGGAGAATGGTTCTACTAGTTAGCTCCTGGTACCATAACCAAATGGGCTAATATGTGAGATGCATTCTTAAAAAGATTTAAGAAAGCTGAAGATTCCAATACATTGATAACTCAAATAACTCAGCTAAAGAAGGAGCCACAAGAGCACATGCGGGATTTTATTACAAAATTCCAAAGATTACAAAATTTTGGCTTCTGCTTCTTTGAATGATGAGAATCAAAATGTATTCTTCCTCTACTAATACTTCCAATTCACTTCTAGAGATGAAAAGATCAAAAAAACACTTCTAGAGTGAAAGTTCATCCTCTGCTAATACTTCTGATTCACTATTATAAAATTTAGTAAATGAGATGTCACAAATGAAGAAAAAATGGTTCAAATGTCTCAAGGCAACAACACTACCCCTGCTCGTAATTTCAACAACAACAACTGGAAATGCATTGTTGGTTCCCAAATATTAGCAATTGAAGTTGCTCCCAGAAACAACGTGAAGATGAATGAAGAAGACCAGGAAGTTGTCACTGATCAGCTCAAGAATGATGATTTTTTAGGTCCTACTAGTGACTCCAACATTAATTACCTAAACTACAAATCTAAACATGACTATGAGGAGATTCTTGAAGACGATCATGGTCATGCATATGTAGTATTTACACAATCACAAACTCACCAAGCTGAGGCATTAGCTGATGAACAAAGAAGGGGCATCCCTTTACCTTCTTCCTTAGCTCCCAAAAATAAGAATGTGAGTTCTTCATCTCAACCACAGAAAGTAGCTCAGGTATCTGAATCTATACCTTCTTTTGACATTATTGATCATGCCAAGAAAACTAGAGTTCAAATGTCATAAGTTGAATGCCGAGAATATTTCTTGGGTAGTTAAATAGGCTAGTGATGTCTATGCGGTCACCAAGGAAATCCATTACATCAAAATTCCTTTTGCCTAATCCCAAAGATACTCCTTCCCAAAACAACGTTGTAGTTGTTAAACCCTCATCATCTTCTGAAAGAGTAGAACCTTTCTATGTCTCCTTATTGCTTAATGGTTTCAATCCAAGCAATCGCATTTTAGATTTGGGTTTTTTTACAATGTCATGCCAGCTAAATTTGTAGATGTTCATGGGCTTACCTTGAAAAAGACCATAAATAGGTGTTATTCCATGAAGAGACAAGTCCTTTTAATCGAGATGAATCAAAGATGCACAAGTTGTTCGACAATGACTTTTCCTAACAAAAGATTAAAGATGACAATCTTAGTTGCAGATATTCATGTCTCCTACAGGATGTTGCTAAGTAGAAACTTCTACAAAGAGTTGGGAGGAGAAGTAAAGATGGATTGGTCATGTGCCCATATTCCTATCAAAGGAATAAGTCAAAAGCTGGAGTCGGAAAATAAGTCCAAGTACACTGTTACAAAATTTGAAGATCCTAGATCTCAAATTATTTTTCAAGGGTCTAACCATGGTGTATACTTCTTAGAAATGGATAAACATGTTCCAAATCCTAAACTTCAACCAGAGCCAACACAAGAAGAGGAAAAAATTTTGACACTAGAGTTTAAAGGCACTTGTTGTTCTTTTAGATCAGGAGCCAACATTCTACTAATATCTCCAGATCATGAGATATTCCCATACTCCCACAAGTTGATGTTTGAGAACACCAACAATATGGTGGAGTATGAAGCATTACTACTAGGAATGGATCACACTAGAAAGAAAGGAGTAAAACTCCTAAAATCCCAAGGAGATTTTGAACTTATAGTAAAACAAGTTCGAGGGAAAAATCAAGTCAAAAGAGATGAGTTGAATCATTACATATATATAGTGCTTTCTACCACACTTGATTTTGTAGCCTTCTCTATCAACTACATTCCAAAAAATCATAATTCCCAAGCGAGACTCCTTGGAAATCACATCTATAATATTGAATCTGAATGGACCAAAGCATCTATATTAAGACAAGGAAACTATAAAGTGGATATGGTCTACCACCTCAAAGTCCCTAATAATGTTGAACAGTGGCAGAATTTCAATGATGACAAACAAACATATGTATGTCTTGAACAAGACAACTTTGATAGGTTGTGTGTTGAAGGGAGTAAATCACCACCACGACAAACAGTCACTGAGGTAAAACTAGTCCAAGTTATGATGACAATAGTTGAATAATCCAGCAAAAGGTAACAAAATCCCCAAGGATTTATTTTCCTTAGTGGAGACTTTCACAACAAGCATGATCAATACCTAAAGAAGAACAAAGAATATGGTGATAGTTCTTCCTCAGAATGCAGATGGTAAATCTAGGTACGAAGGAAGTTGATGAAGAATTATTTACCACAGAGAGAAGAAAGGATGAGCCACCACAAGATGAAGTTGAAAATTACTTTCCCAAAGTATTTGAAAAGAAGGCCAGAGAAAGGAAGTTAGAGATCGGAGGCGGGTACTCTTTTTGGGACAAGAGGAAAGAATCGAAGGGAATGCATGGCAAATCAAATTCACTCTGGAAAGGGCCCTTCATGATTAAGAGAACTGTTGTAATGGATATTTTCATCCTTTCCTATTATGATGGAATTGAGTTACCACTACCTTTAAACGGGAAACATCGAAGCTATTCTAGGCGAGAAAAAGGATAAAACTTGTTTGTATATAAATTAAACTTATGTTTTCATTTCTTTTGTTTTGTTGGTTTTGTGTTTTTTTGTTTTCTCGACCCAAAACCCAATAGACAAGACACGAAACCAGAGATGTTGGGATCTCATTTTCACTCCTTTCATTTTGATAGAGGTAAAGATGTCCACAGACGGAGCTAATTGGTGTCCCTGATATTTCACCTGAAATGTGGGACTACTCTTTTTAAAAAATTATTCTTTTCAAATTAAAGGGTCATTTTGTGTTTTTCCCCATTTCTTTAAGGTATCCCAGAGATTCATAAAAGCCAAATTCAATAAATACCCACATGCTAAAACTCACTCTATCCCTTCACCAGGTTTTGTTTGAAAATATTTTATTTATTTATTTTTAAATAAATAAATTTATTTTAAAATATTTTGTGTTGAGGTTAAACCCCATAGTGGATTTCTATGCCGATTATGTCTTTCATCTCGAATGGAGCATTCACGCAGGGATGAGGTTTTATAGATTAGTTAATTAGAAATTTATTTTTGAGCAATTGTATCGTGACTTGGACACATTTTTTATTTTCTTTCTTTCTTTTGGTTTGTCTTTGTTTTGGTTTTTCTCCATTTTTCATCTGGCAATCCCCGTAGCCTATTTATTCTTCAGACCTTTTCCCGAGCCTAGGGTTTTGAAAAGCTATCCAGTGTTTTTAATTGCTGACTAATTTGTCTATAGGTGACCAGAACTCAGGATTCCTTCAGGAGATTGCAAGAGGTTGCTTGATTCAAAAAGGTGCAATAATGGATTTTATGAAAATAAGGAAAATATTGCCACCAATGCGTAGAGCTCAAGAAAATATGCACTTTTGGAAAAAATGGCACCTAAAACGGAGCCACGGAGTGAAAGTTATGGCACTTGCAAGTTTTTGTTGCTACATCTTCCCGGACCCTTTCAAAATGGCGAAAAAAATTCTCTCCTTCCAAAAAATCCAAAAATGGAAAGAAATCCAAACTTCATGTAAGCCACAATTTTCAAAGCTTTCCTTCCTTTTGAATATCCACGCAAAACATAGAAGCAAGTCCTTGATATTGGAGCTTCCAACAAGATGGTATTTTAAGTTTTCACTTAAATGAAAAACATAAAATAAGGAGCTTCGGTAGGTTGAAGTTTAACGTTGCCCTTCCTTCATGTTTTTATGTTTTCACTTAAGTGAAAAATGTAAAATAAAGAGCTTCTAATAGGTTTAATTTTAAAGCTTCCTTCCTTCATATTTTTACGTTTTCACTTAAGTGAAAAATGTAAAAATGAGCTTCTCGGAAGGTTGAAAAACATAAAAAAGGAACTTCTGGCGGAGTTGAAAAACGTAAAAAAGGAGCTTCTCGGCAAGTTGAAAAACATTAAAAAGAAGATTCTGGCAAGTTGAAGTTTAACGCTTCCCTTCTTTCATGTATTTCATGTAAGCATTAGCCAAAAAGTGTGACCCAATCGCATAAATAAATGCCCGAAAGTTGATTTCTTTTAATTATTAGGAAGCATCCATTTTTGGTGCCTAGGGTTGGGAAGGCTTCCTTTTTTATTTTGGCTATCTTTATGTTGATGTGAGTGCATAAGTGAATAAAATAATATTTTTAGCTTGCTTGGCATGTAAGCAAATTCTAAAAATAGAGGGAAATAGGCTTTATAATCAGATCTCGGTGAAAAGATAGATATTCTGTTATGGATGCATACTTGTCTGAATTATTTGTAGGAATACTTCATCGGTGCTCATATTGGTGAAAAGAAGGAAAATGTAATGTCAAATACATTGAATATATCTTCAGAATAAGAAGGAGGAATTACAGGTTCTATACAAATAGATCCAGCTCTCATATTTGCAAGGTCTTTAAAGCATAAATATAAAAAAAATCTTAGACAAAGGTTGATTCAGAAGAAAATCTTAGTCAGCTACTTCCAAATCTAGTTTGGTGAGAATCAAAGGAAAGGATTCAATAGCATATGGTAGAAAAAAATCTTAGATTCAAGGCAGAGATTCCATTCAAATCATTCATGAGGTAGAGGTGCAATACAGGTTGAATCAACTTGCATAGTATGGAAGAAGAACAAGACTATGAGTGTTGTAGCAGCTTTCTTCTAATTTCTTCTTCTTTCTCTTATTTTCTCTGACAAAGTAATTGAGTAATCAATTAAATTATAAAACTTAAGTGATTGGTTTAAAATATGTTACTTAAACTTACTAGGAAGAATTCAATTACTTGAAGCAAGGTGGCACACATGCAAAATAGAAGGTTCTATTTTCGGTTGTAAGGCATGCATGTCATGCAAAGAGGAATTCTAGGGGAAATATTGCTAAATGTTTCCTTTTCATAGCTTCCACATGTTGCAATTCAGTGAAATCTTCCTATTTTTAATTTCTCTCTATACCCTATAAATAGAGGAAGAACCTACAGGTTAAATGATCACAATTTTTCTAGAGCATTCTTGAGTCTTCGGACTTTGTGCTCTTATTTCGTGAAAACTAGGGAGTTGAATAAAGGTGGATTTCTAGAGAAATTTGCATCTACGATGCTTTGCTTCTTTCTTCTCTTTTAAATTTTATATAAACTTTGTGTTATCTAAAATTTAGGTTAGGATCTATTCATTTCCTTTACCTGTGATTATTGTGATATCTACTTGTTTATTTAATAGATGTGGATGAGACCAACTCGATAACTATTGGTGTAATCACACATCTTCCTTCCTTCTTTCCCAAATTCCATTATTTCCCCTTCTACAAATACTTCATAACAACTGCTTACTTGTTGCAGAATTGCTAAGCTATGGTTCATGAGCTTTGTAATTAAAGTAAAACCCCATAAATAGTTATTAGGATTCATACTTACTAGATTGATAAAGATATTACATGGGAGCCTCACTGGTAAATGAGGGAGATTTATCTCATGACTGCCTAGGTTTTTAGTTGTATAGAAAATCTAGCCAACAGTTTTAGGTGAATCCACTGGGGAACAACACAAATTAGTAGACCAAAGATTTCTCTTGCTAGTTCCCTTTTATATTATAGGCTCAACCTAGCAAAATGTCCATTCACGCTGTCTATTAGAGCTCAAGGAAGGACTGATCATTTATATACATTACAGGAGCAATTCAATTTCAATCATCCTCCTCAAGTTAGAAGCTACAGATCAACTCTTTCACCAGGAAGAAGAGTGCAAACTCCTCTAGATCCGGATTGTGTCTAGCACAATCTAGCAATTGGGATTATTCACCAAGTCTATTCTCAAAGAAGACGTGCTCCTTTCATAATGCAAAATCAACCACTTTCTCATACAACACTTGTTCCATGGGGTTAAACCTTTGGACCTCTCGAATATGAATCCTCCTATGTATGATTCAATCCAGGTTGAAGATTTCAAGACATTGACAACTCAACCGACTCAGTGAAGAAGGAGCCACAAGAGAACATGTGGGATTTTATTGACAAATTCCAAATATTACTTTACAAAATTTTAGATTCTTCATCTTTGAATGATGAGAATCAAAAGGTATTCTTCATCAATACTTCACTTCCTAAAATATGCTATCAACTGCAAAGAGCACGTCCTACTAAATTTTTAGCAGCCTAAAACATGATAGTTGAAATTGAAAATGAACTCATCATGGCCGGAAAGATAAAAAAAAACACTTCGAGAGATGAAAGTTCATCTTTTTCTAATAATTCTAATTCACTATTGCAAAATTTAGCTAATGATATTTCATAGATGAAGAAACAAATGGCTCAAATGTCTCATGGCAACAACACTACTCCTACTCATAATTTCAATAGCAACCAAAACTACATTTTGGTTCCCAAAGATTAGCAATTGAAGTTGCTCCAAGAAACAACGTGTAGATGAATGAAGAATACCATGAAACTATCACTAATCAGCTCAAGAATGATAATTTTATAGGTCTTGTTGATGAATCCAACATTAATTACCTAAACTACAAATATGAACATGACTATGAGGAGCTTCTTAAACAAGATCATGGTCATGCATATGTAGTATTTATACAATCACAAACTCGCCAAGCTGAGGCATTAGATAATGAAAAAATAAGGGGAAGCCCTTTACCTTCTTCCTTAGCTCCCAAAAATAATAATGTAAGTTCTTCATCTCAACCCACGAAACTAGCTCAGAATCTAAATTTATACCTTCTTTTGACATTATTGATCATGCCAAGAAAACTAGAGTTCAAATGTCAGAATCCAAATACCTAAGAGCATTTCCTGAGAAGTTAAATAGGCTACTTAGGTATGTGTAGTCACCAGGGCAATCCAATGTGTCCAAATACCTTTTCCTAAGCCCAAAGATACTCCTCCCGGAAAAACGTTGTAGTTGTTAAACCCTCGTCATCTTCTGAAAGAGTCGAACCTTTCCATGTCTCTTTATTGCTTAATGGTTTCAAGTTAAGCAACTATATTTTAGATTCATGTTCTTTTAAAAATGTCATGCTAGCTAAATGTGCAGATGCTCTTGGGCTTACCTTAACAAAGACCATAAAAAGGTGTTATTCCATTGAGAGACAAGTCCCTTTAAGCGGACAAATCAAAGATGCACAAGTCGTTTCTGGAAACTTTTTCGAAAAAATATTAAAGATCACAATCTTAGTTGCAGATATTCATGTCTCCTATGGGATGTTGCTAAGCAGAAACTTCTGCAAAGAGATGGGAGGAGAAGTAAAGATGGATTGGTCTTGTGCCCATATTCCTATCAAAGGAATAAGTCAGAAGTTGGAGCCGGAAAATAAGTCCAAGTACACTGTTACAAAATATAAAGATCCTAGATCTCATATTCTTTTTCAAGGGTCTGACCATGGTGTATACTTCTTAGAAATGGATAAATACATTCCAAATCTTAAAATTCAACTAGAGCGAGCTAGATCCAAAGACAAGAAGAGGAAAATGTTTGGATCTTTGGAGTTTAAAGGAAACTAGGATCCGAGAAATTATCTCCTTTTGTGAAGTGAAACTACTATAGTACAAACAATAACATGTATTTTGAGGTTTGCATGGGTCATATGAATCCCATGTTTGAGAAAGAAGGTCTCATTATTAAATTACGTATTCTCATAAGGGAAAAATCAACCTACAATTTGGAACAAGAAAGGTATTTCCAATTATTTGAAATATGGTGGTTTCCATGGTTCGTTTTGTTTCTACACTCAATATTCTAGGAAAATCAATGTTATATATAAAACCCAACATGGGTTCCATTTTCCAAGACTCTTTAAAAATGGGTACTATGATTGCTTCTTTCTCTTAGAACTCAAGGGATCTATAACATTATACATGTGTATAAAATAGAGAATCATCCTCCCATAGGTAAATTTGATACAAGAGGAGGTCAATGGTTTAAAACATGAGGTTTAATGCGTACGAAAAGTGGTAAAATAAAAGAAATAATAACAAAATCGTACTCAAGAAAAGAGCCATATGTTAATCAAAACCATGATCAATAAGATAAAAGTAATTCGTCGGAATAACTTTAATAAAAGCTTTACAAAACAATGAGCAACAATATCATATATTATTATGGAACTCAATGAAATACAATGAGAATGAGCCTTGCTTATATAGGTAAGGAATAACAATATAAGAACCATTCAAGGTCATAGATCAATTCATACATCAAAGAAAGAACTGGTCATCAAAGAACTAGTCAAGACCATAGATTTAGGAAAGAACTAGACATCAAGGATGTAGTCAATACAATAGATCAAGGAAAGAACTATACCTAACAACTAGATAATATCCCCCTAATATCTAAATAAAATAAAATAAATATCCACACACATAAGTGGGTGAGGATAAATACAATAAAGGTAAATAAATTACCTAGTGAACATGAGCTAAGGTAAATACCAAATCTAACACCCCCTCAAGTGAAGCTAGAGGCCCAAAATAAAAATGGCATATCCACAATATGATTCCTAGAAACTAGGCTCGATCAAGTTTTCATGTACAAAGTATATCCATGAAGAAATTTTGAACCAAAAGAAGGAAAAATCCCGCTAGAAGGAAAGAGAAAGAAGAAGAAGATGATGATGTAGTAAGATGTTCTCATGAACACCCCTAAGAACAACTTCCCAAACCCCAAGCATGCCACACAACTCAAGGTAACGAGGTTATGTAAGAGGATTCATAAAGATGTCTAAAACCTGTTGTTGAGTCAGAATGTACTCCAAGCAAAGAACTCCATCCTGAATTTGTTGATGAATGAAGTGGATGTGTATCTCAATATGCTTGATCTGTTAGTGCTCAACTAGGTTGCAAGAAATGTGAATTGCACTTCAGTTGTCACACCAAAGTATTGTCGGTGAATCCTATCGAATCCAAACTTAGTTCATAACTATCGAAGCCAAAAAATTTGCTGACAAGTTGTAACTTTTTCCTTGTACTCTATCTGAAGATGAAATTGCAATAGCCTATTGCTTTTTACATGCCCAAGAAACTGGAGAAGAACAAAGAAAAAAATATCACCAAAAGTGGAACACATGTCATCAATAGAACCTACCCAATCTAAATCTATATATCCAACCAACTGAGTATAACCCCTAGTGTAGTGTAGGCTAAAGTGGGAAGTGCCCTGCAAATAGTGCAAAATCCTTTTAGCATCTTGTCAGTGACTACTATGAGGAGAATGTGCAAACCGAGATATAATTCATACTGCAAATGAAATATCAAGGTGAGTATGGGTTAAGTACATGAGACTTCCAACCAACTTCCTATACAAAGTATGATCACAAAGTGGAGTGGTACATGTGGAAGTAAGAGTAACCCTAAACTAAAAAGGAGATGGACTTGGCTTGTAAAAAAACATATCAAATCATCGAAAAAGATCATGGGTGTACTTTTTCTAACTCAAATGAATCTTTGAATTTGTCCGAGAAATATTCAAACCACGAAATAGCACAATAACCCAAGATCTGTCATGTCAAACTATGTAGAAAGAGCCCTCTGAATAGTCTGAATGTGGGAAGAAGAGATTCCAATAAGTAATAGATCATCAACATACAAGAAAAGTATCACAATATCCTCACCAACATCTTTGGAGATACACTCTATGACAAGGTCATGGAAGTAAGAATGAGAGGCATGATGGAGCCACAAGTATTTATGGGTGATTTTCTGGTCTAGTCCAAAAAGTCTTAGCCTGATCAAATGTTATGTTCAGTAAGGAAAGTTGTGCAATAATATCTGGTGGAAGTGGTGAAGATCTGAATACTAATGTACAAACTAGTGTCAATGTCTAACTGACTAGCATGCCCATTGGGTTGTGGGACCTGAGGATCACAACCAAAGACTCATGGAGGTTGTGGCCCTTGAATGGTCATGCACGTAATCAAACCCTATTTCTAGGAGTAGTCCAATAGTGTAGGCTTGATTAAAATGATGTTTAGCATATTGAGTTGTTCTATTTTCTCAGTCAAAAGTTACAGGTGTGTGTAAGACTGTCAAATGTAAACTGGTATCAATGTCAGTTATCAATTCTGGCCCATTGGGTTGTGGGACCAAGGGATCACAACTGTATGTCTTTTCTTGTTGTGGACCATTGATGGTCATACAAAATGAAATAAAATGATTTTTGATAAGAAAACTAATTACTGAAGGAAATCTAATCTATGTTTTTGGAGTTTTCACAATATTTGGATCAAAGCAATAAAAGAAAACTAATCTATCAAAGGAAATATTTTTGTTCTTTTCTAATTTTTAAGCAATGCGTTCTAATCTAATAAATAAACTAAAGACAAGTAATCATCTGGATGTAGTTGGTTACTTGTGCAAATGTATGAATCTAATCTAAAACAAATAACCTAATCTAATAAAAACCCTTCAAACCCTACCTCAGAGGTGAAGAACAAATCATGACCCGAAAGGGGCTATTGTTCCCCACAACTTCCCTAGTAATGTTAAAGAGGAAAACTTACTAATGATTTGATCTACTTGTGATTGACTAATTTTATTGAAATGAATGATTTTCTACTCTATTTGATATGTGATTGAAACTAGTGATTTGAAATTGACAATTCAACAAACAAAAAAACAAACACACAATTCCAACCTAGACAAGCAAGAGCTTTGGAAAATCTGGTTGTGTCTATATCTATCCCCTCAGTATGTTCCTTTCTTTCTCGAGTGTTCATGTGAGTCCAAGGGATTGGGAATGCAAGAAAAACAATAGGAGGATGGTGCTTGAGAAATGGCAACTTGATGGTAGTCGGATGCAATGCAAGTAGAAGAGAGATAACACAAGAGATCGAGAGCTTGGCTATGCAATTCCTAGCAAGATTGTAGCAGCAATACAATGCAAGATACACAAAAATTCTCAGGCCTTTTTCTTGAATACAAGCATGGAATATATAGGAATGGAGGATGGGAGGTGCCTTCAAGCTCAAGGCAAGAAGGAGTAGTTCAACTAATTAAATCTATTTAAAAATAGGAGGAAGGAGAACCAAAGCAATCAAAGCTAATTTTAGACAATTTGGCTCATGGATGCATGCAAAAAGTGAAATTAAGTGAACCATCACATGTTAAAAACATGCGTGAGAGAATCTAGAAAAAAGTGGGAGGGACCCCCTTGTGGCGGGGTGGTGGTTTCAAGGACCATCGCCCTATTTTGGGTGGTGGTTTTGAAACGCCACCTGTAGGCAAGGGGTGGTCGGTCCTGGCACTAAAGGCCAAAACATGCGTAAAAAGAGGTAGGAAGCTGGAAAAAGTGTGGGAAGGCTAAGTAAAGAGATGTCTAGGAAAAAATATATACTATGTGAATGGAAATTTGGAGCTCGAACACCTTCTTGAAAGGACTGAATCATCATTGGGGACTTTTGTAACCATTTTTTCGACAATGTAGCACATGTAATTTTGGGTGTGTACATATTGCCCCCTCGAGAGAAGTGTTTTAGCCATGAAAAGGCATAAAAATGTAGAGTCGAGTATGGTGTTCCCTGAAAAGGGGAGTTAGAAGTTATACGACACCGTGTGTGTGAAAATGTCACCCCCCAAACTCCCTACTACTGAGAGAGAAAAGAAGACTCAAGTGCAGATAGATAAAATATTGAAAAATAAACACTAAATCAAAATGACAAGAGGACTTACCATTTTTGTGGGGATATAGAAATATACTACATGCTGCCAATGCTCCAGCCCTGTGAACACATACACTCAAAATGAGGTTAAATAAAATAATATATATATATATATATATATATATATATCAAAACAAACTCACTTTTCAATTCATTTGTGCATTGTTGATTTGGTGAATTTGGAGCTCTGGATTCATGGTGACCATTTTTTGATGAGAGTACAACCAAAACATCCATTGTGGAATAGTGATCATGCCTCCATGTGTGGGAGATCGACCAGTGTGGTCAAAGGTTGGTTATTTTCACTTTTGTCTTTTTATACCCTAAATGTAAAAATGTTGAAAAGTTCACCTAGGGGGATTATTTTCAAATTTTTTTGTCTTAAATGAGTCTCTGGGGGGCCCATAGGGCATGCTTTTATTTTGTTGAAAATGGTTTTTTTACACTTTTGAACATTTTTAGGGTTAAGGGCACATGTTTGGAAAATGGTTTAGGACCACCGCCCAAAGTAGGGTGGTGGTCATGGGACCCCGCCTGCTTGGTGGTGGGTCTGAGAACCGCCCCCCTACCTTTGGGTGTGGGTTCTAAACAGAATGACCAAAACGTTCACTAACTTGGATTTTTTTGGATTTTTCATGTTTTATCATGTTTTTGATGAGCTTGTCTTCTTGTATATGTTACTAACTTGCTCTTTTCTCATGTTTTGGTGAATACAGAAGAAGGAGGAATACATCCATTGAGAGAGAGAGAGAGAGAGAGTGTGATTGGCTCCCTGGGATTTGGATCAGGTTGACTCAAGCTGATGAGGGACACTCTACAGAGGGAAGGTATCTGGAGGATTGCATGGGTACCCCACATTTGCCCCCTACTAGTCACATATTGTGTGACTTTTTCTCCTACTGGGATGCAGATCGGAACACCTTCCAGTTTCTAGGTGTTAGGGGTGAGTGGACCATTACTCTGGAGGATGTATACCACATCCTTGGGCTCCCGATTCTTGGGAGGAGACTGAATTTAGAGACAACAGGATCAGGGCTGTGATGACATAGTGGGCCACATATATGGGAGACATCATTGTCTCATCTGGTTTGAAGAAGGGGATGAAGGTCTTGTTGATTTACTACTGCTCCTATTCGATCATTCAGAGGGCCATTATGGGTATCTTGTCCTCATGATTGATCGGGGACAAGGGAGGTGACACTCTTCTCTACTGTTGGGCTCCCATATCATCACAAGATTGAGGGACATGGCCATAGGTATGCATGGGGAGTGGACATCTTAGGGACTACCTACCATGACTTATATAGGGTAGTTCGATTTGGGGGCATCACTGAGCCACCCCACTCTTGTCATGAGTTGGGTATATGAGCATATCACCCCTTATGGAAGGGGAGTATAGGTATTGGACCCAGGGCCATCCAGGAAGTGAGGTGGATAGCTATGTCGGTTCTTAGGACACCTCATCAGCCTAGTGGCTTCTCTTACCACACATGAGACATGGTCGTTACCCCCTACTAGGACATGGCAGGGTTATGGGGACAGGAGGTGACCATGGTGGTAGCTTGTTCTACTACTATAGCCTAGCTAGTTGTAGAAAGGAGAGTGGGAGAGTTGAGATTCACCCATTTGATCGGGTTCCTAAGTATTTTGGCCTACCTACCATATGTTGACATACCTCCCTAGTGGTACCGGTTTATAGGACCATTCAGGAGGCCGAGAGGGCCCTAGAGGAGATCCCCTGGTTGGAAAGTGGTCACTCCAGGTGTGCCTATTGTAGTTAGGCACATGGTTCATGCTCGATGGGTAGTTGGTGCCCCTCGAGCACCTTTACTCCTAGATTGTGGTCCGCTCCCACCCACAATGGAGAGGAGGATGAGCCTATTAGTGTAGACTCGATTTGAGGAGCACACAGGGGATGAGATGGAGGAGGAGTCGAGTGAGAGAGGAGAGGAGGAGGATGAGGGGGGATGTCGAGACTAGTGAGGCAGCCATATGAGTAGAGGAGGAGAGTGATCTTGAGTGGCATGACACTCAGGAGATGTTGAGAGCCACACACGAGGAGGCTAGTAGAGAGAGAGAGAGACCTTAGTCTCAGAGGAGCCATTTCCTCTAGGTGGGGAGGGGGATGATGAGTCCATGATCGGACAATGTTTGGCCTCTAGCTTTGGGGAGGCCCCCACCACCACAAAAACATAAAACAATCAGTCACTAACCCTACCTGGATGCCCGAGAGATCGAGTATGTTTGACACTCTTCTCTCACCTTTGTTAATTTGAAACCTTAGTTTTGATATTCTCTTTTGATTTACATTTTTACACTTTTCTAACTTATTTCTTCTTCTCCTTCCCTTCTTGCAGTGACTACACAGGAGTGGAGAGAGCTCATTCGATGGGTGTGTGGACACCCTTGATCCCCTCGGGGAAGACCCGAGTTGAGCTGACTGATGATTTGGGTCAGCCACTAGCTTCTGGCAGACACACTAATGTGTTTTCTCCTATTTGGAGGATAGTGGAGGTGGTGACCTCCCCTTCATACTATGGTGGCTGGATATGAGGCCATTGAGCATTTGATGAGGTGGAGCCATTCCTGTAGTGAGACCCAACCCAACCACCACCATGAGCACTCACACCATTTGGTTCACTCTCCCCCAGTCATCATGTCATAGCCACAACAGGAGCCCTGGATGTGGCCATGCACCATCCGAGGGATCCCATAGGGATTGATAGGCCATTGGGCCATTTATTGCTTTGTTTCCATTTTTTTGGGCACTATATGATTTTTTTTTGTATATTTTGGGCTCATTGCGAGTGTTTTGACCATGCCTTAGTGCGTGATGGCATTGTATAGAAACTTGACCCACTATGATATATATAGACTCTTATTTTTGGTTTGGTAATCCATTATATCTGAGTTGACTCTCTTTTGGTTTATTTCTCATGTGTACTCTAGATGTTTAGAATTTTTTTTTTTCTATGCTTTTCAGAATGCATGCAATGTGTGAAATGATAACAGAATGATTTTTTTTGTATTTTATAATGTTGATATATGATAATGTGAACACAATGTGATGTTTGAACTTTAGTTTCTTTAAGAAATATTTGATACTTCATATTGTCTTGGAAAAATGTGGTGATACAATGATATGATAAGTAAATGTACTTGCCCCACTCCCAACTCCATGCAACCTAGTAGGATGTGAGGGCTCAACACCAAGAGCCGAGAAAGGGCACAAGTTAAAAAATTTTATTGAATGGTAATGATGAGGGAAAGACAATGGTTTGACAAGACCAAATTGAGACACTACAACCTCACCCTACTCAAGTTACCTCATAGCTTAGAATGTGATTTACTTTCTAGTTTATCTAGACTTAGATCCGTAGATGGCTACTTGGTTGACAAAATCTGGTTTTGAGGTTTTAAACTCTTTTGGAATTTTGGACATCTAACTCACTTTGTTTTTGACTTATGATTTCACAACATTTGAGTGAATTATTTGTAACTTTCAAGTTTATCAAAGAGACCCCCTACTCCTTGCCCCATGCTACCAGGAGGAAGCATGGGCTCATCACCATGGACAAGGAATAGGTGAGTAAGGGCATTTCTCTCCTTTCCCAACCCTACATCACCAGTAAGAGATGCAGGCTCAACACCGAAGGTTGGTAGGGAAAAGAAATGTGTAAAATAAAAATTTTTTTTTGTGGATTTGCATTTGACTTACTCATCTAGGAAAAATGTTTAGTATGTTCTTATTTCCAAAGATATTTTTATGGGATAGATGTGACACCATGAAGCTTCTAGAATAGACTATAGGAAAAGACACCTAATCTAGAAAGAGACTATAAGAAGAACCAAGTATGCAGGCCTTGGTATGATCACGGTCAAAACTTTGTCTTATCTATTTGAACTGATGAAATGATTTGAAAACAATTGATGATACCATGAAAATTTGAGAGACATGATTTGAATGTTTTCCAATTTTTTAGAAGTTTTTAGGAGTTTTTATAAGAATAAATCCCTTGATCACAAATTTTATAGAATGAGTTGGAAAATGAAAGTGTGATGTAGATGTAGTAATGTACATATGAAAATGCTAATGGATCATGCGTAATACCTCTTTAGGTGAAGAGAGTTCACAATTGTTAAACTCCTCACCCTCTAGTGTACACAGGTGAAATGCCCCATTTTTGTAGTCTTCTACTACTCGATATGGACCCAACCACCTAGGTCTGAATTTTCCTTCCCTCCTTTTTTTTTTTTTGTCTATCTGGTTGTCAAGTCTTAAGACCAAATCTCCCTCATATATTTCACTTCGTAAACCTTCTTATTGTATTTCCGAGCCATCCGGTCAGTGTAAACATTGTGTGTTGTTCACATTGAGTCTAACCTCATCAAGACTTTCTAACTGAGAGAGTCATGCTTCTCGATAGCCTTCTTCTCCCAAGATTCCATGTAGTGAAATACGGAGACTCGGTATTTCAACCTCGAGTGGTAAAACTACTTCCACACCAAATACCAAAGAAAAGGGGTTGCCCCTGTTGGTGTTCTAACTGACGTCGATAGGCCCACAAGGCTAGAAAAAAAGCTTTAAATGCCAATCTTGTTTGTTCTCCTTAATGGTCTTAAGGAGGATGGACTTTAATGTTTTATTTGTAGCCTCATGCCTATCCATTGGCTTGAGGATAATAAAGAGAAGCCGTGTGATGACTTATCTTGAACTTTGCACACAATTCACACCTCATCATTTTTGAAAGATGTGCCATTATCTGAGATAATGACTTGTGGGACACGTACCTACAAATGATCTGGTTTAAGATGAACTTAGCGATCACTAGACCGGGTACAAGTGGTAAGAGGCATGGCTTCTACCCACTTGGTAAAGTATTTGTGGCCATGATTATGAAGTTATGGCCATCTATTGATGAGGGAGAGAATTTCCCTATTAAATCTAGGCCCCATGTGGAAAAGGGCCATGGGGTTGTGATTGGTTGCAAAGCTTGTGCCGGTATGTGGATCTCGTGGGAGAACTCTTGGCATTTGTGGCATCTGCACAAACTCTATTGCGTCATGTTCTAGAGTGGGCCAAAAATAGCCCATCGATGTATCTTTCGAAGAAGTGGTGTGGCCACCGAAGTGACTCCACATACTCCGCTATGTGACTCATAAAGAATATTTTCAGATTCTTTTGGCATCAACACATCTTAACAACATTCCATTGAAGGCCCTATGATAGAGCACTACTCTCTACAATAACATACTTAGTGGAAATGACACGTAACCACCTTCTTTGTTGAGATGTTTCCCCTTTATGGATACGTATGGTCCACTATAAAATTAATGATGTCGGTATACCATGGACACACAAAAATGGGGGGCCTAGTCTCAATGAAGTACACACACTCATCGGGAAGTCTAGATCTACCAGATCACCTCCATCTAATGGATTATCAGCTAACCAATCCACAATGATTTTCCTTTGATGGATTTTTTGATTAACAAATGTTAACTCAAATTCACCCATCAGAGTTATGAAGCACCCGACCTTCTTAGACAAGGATCCTTGTGTGAGGAATGTGCAAGTGATCTGACTTAACAATAACCCTTGTTTCTTGATTCAACATATAATGTCTTAAGCCTTTTTGCAAAGACTATGGAAAGGCATTATTTTTCTACCTAGGTGTAACATGTCTCATAATCAAGAAAACATCGACTAATGAAATAAATTACACATCTCTCATTTATCATCATCCTCTTGAGCCAACATGTAGGCTAGTGAAACATCCATAGCTCGTGAATACAAGATCAAAGGGTGATCTGATCTAGGTGGCATTAGTGTGGGAGGGGATAATAAGAATCATTTAACTACCAAAGGCCTCATTGCATTTTTCTATCAATCAATGCTATAATCCTTTTTCAACAAATTGTTGATTGGGTGAACAACAAAGGTCAAGTCAGGGATAAATCTTTGGATTGCCCGAGTTTTCCAAGAAAATAGATCGATGCCAGACTCATCCGTTGGTGGAATCATTTCCAATACAACTCAGATTTTGGTTGGGTCTACATCAATTCCTCATGAAGATATGATGTACCCCAAAAAATTTGCCTCTTGTTATGCCGAATACACACTTTTTTGATGTGATGTGTATTGATTAATGTGATTGTATTTGATTAATGAAAGGATGATATGAAGCACCTGGGTGATCATGGGTGATTTAGCACTTTTACGGCCTTAGCCTTCCAATAGGTCATCCACATAGGATTCCACAATCTTATGTATAAGATCATGGAATATATAAGTCATCACTCATTGGTATGTAGCTCCATGTTCTTAAGCCCGAATGACATGACCACATAATAGTAAGTTCCCAAGGAGTTATAAACGTGGTTTTGGCCTTGATCCTCTTTAGATATTCTGATCTGATTATACCCAGAGAATCCATCCATAAGAGACAACAACTCAAAACTAGTTGTTGCATCAATGATAACATCGATGGATGGTAATGGGAAATCATCCTTGGGACAAGCCTTATTTATATCCCAAAAATCTATATACAAATGTGAATCTTTCCATTTTTCTTGAGAATGGGGACTATGTTAGATACCCATTGAGAGTAATCAACTGGCTTGATGAATCCCACCTGGAGGAGTTTCATCACTTCTTCTTTCACCATGAGGGCCACTTTTGGCTTCATGGGCCTTGAATTTTTCTTAATCGGCTTTGCATCTGGTTTGGTGATGAGATTTGTGCATGCATAATGTGTGATGTAATCCCCATCATTTCTTTGTAATTAAATGTGAAAGATTTTTGATGCTCCTTGAGAATGTGGGTATGTATTTCAACCTCCTCAGGAGTTAAAGAGGACCCTAGCTTCAAAATATTTGGTTCTTCCTCGGTCCCGATATTTATATCGATTGTTCCCTCGATTAAGGAGGTGTTTGCCTTCCTCAAACTTAGGTGGGGCCGGAGGTAACTCTAAATCCCCCTCTTCTGCCACCTCAAAATTTCAAGTTCCCCCAGGGAAGACTCTATCATGGGATTTCCAAAATAGGAAGAAGAGTGTGGAATTAGAGAAAGATTAACCTCGTGATGTGTAAGATGTAGCTCTGTGAGAGTGTTTAGATATTCTAGAGTTTCTTTTTCAATGTCAATGCAATTTGTAATGACAAACTCACTCTCAGTCTCTACGTATGTCAACATTGGAGTTACCGGTGTCTTATGGACCAAAGGTTTTACATGAACCGAGACCGTGAAGCTTGAATCTTCCAACTCACCGCTTGGAGTAAAGTGAGAAGTGGATGTTGTGATTGAGTCTGAGGAGATTCTGGTCTCGTGGAATTGCCTCGATTGATATGAAGTCAAACCTCTTTGTTAAATTCAGCACTTCCATTTTGTAAAGTTACAAATGCTCAGCTCTAGTCTCATATACTTTGGATACTTGATTTGTAACCAATTGTGAATCACCCAACACTCGATATTAAGAGCACCCATTCTTTTGGCTATGATGAGACCAAGTAGAAGGGCTTCGTATTCAGCCCCATTATTTGTGCACTCAAAGTTTAACTTGAAGGAAAAAGGTAGAATCCTTCCCTCTTAGAGAGAGGTAAGAATCACACCTACCCCAGTGCCAAAATGACACTTGGCTCCATCGAAATGGAGAGTCCAATAGTTACTTGGAAAAATGGATGTTGGATCATCTTTTGAATCTTTCTCCTTCACTTAGTTACCTCAACCATACAAACCTCATTTTTGGGAGAGAACCGAGTCCTAGGGTATGTCCCATGCCCATAGAATCGAAAGGAAGGAGAATTGGTAAATATTTTTCCAATAGCTTGACAATATTTTCCGTAGTCCCTAACGATACTGTCTCTATGATGATGGTTTCATCTTTGACTATCAGAATGCCTTTGATCAAACCCGTGACTTCTAATTCCATTGTAGGAACCAAATTTCCTCCTAGTAGTACTTGAGCTTTAGGTTTATTTAAATGATTTTTAGGAAGCTCAAACTCAGAGTGGACCTGGCCTCTTTTTCAAATTGGCTAAGTGTATGTCAAAGGGTTTTGGATCACCCCTGCCACAAAAACCTTCCCTAAATGCAGGAACCTAACTTCCTAAAACAAAGTGGAGGGAATCACCTTCATGCGATGAATCCAAGGATGACCAAGGATCATATTATAGTTGGTTTCCTGATCTATAATATAAAATTTTAAGTTAGTACGGTCTTAGGTCCAAGGGTGACCAAAACACTATAGTTTGATTGACGTTGCTTTGAGGCTATCGTAGCCCCTCAGCGTATTTCATGTTGAAGAGAAATTGGTCTCTCTTGTACCCTAGTTTTTGAAGGAAAGAGAAGGGGACTATGTTGACTTCTATCCCCATCATCAATCATCACATGCTTTACATAGTTGTTGTAAATCCAGACTTGTAAAAACAACATCGGATCACCTCTATGAACTATTTCAGCATCTGTGGGCATCTTGTTGATATCGAACACAAATCCAACATCTCTTTAGGTTGTCCTGGAGGATAAACATCAAATTCCATGTGGTTTATTTGTGCTTCTAGAGGAGGGGTGACATTAGCCAAATGACCAAGACCCAATGCTTCTAGTAGAGTGGCCCTATGAGTAGGGGAATTCTTTAACAGATCCAAGAAGGAAATGTGTGAGAATGTCTTAGTTAAGTCATTGATCAAATCGTAAGCTCCTACTAGCTTGCTTAGCATATCATGGAATGTCATCTGATGTGGTCGGGTAGATCGGCATAGGCTATGAAGAATAATCCCTAGTTCTAGTGGCAACGTTAATTTGTGGTTCAGTGTCAACTCTACCAACCCCACAATTTTTGTTTGTTGGTGACCATCCAAAGGAGGTGCCACTTGTGGGTTTGATGAAGTTGAGGCTTCATGATCATGGGTCCCTATTACAATACCTTTATTTAAACCATTGGGATCTAATCTACCATCCTTTGGATGTGTGGGGAGAGGATCATTAAAGATCCCCAAGTGGTGTGTTCTGTGGAGATATTGGTCCCATGTAGGTGTTTTGAGTGGGTGTTGTTGGGTTTGCCAAAAACATGTCAACAAATAATTATCTTTGGTCCTCTGGAAAATATTATAAAAATTTGTTACAATCATGTGGCATGTTCTTGTGTCATGCCCATGAACCCTATGGAAACCACAATATAAATCAGGATCGTAATCTCGAGGCCTTTGGTTTGCACCTTGTTGTGGTCCAAAATTATGGTTATTGTTCAGTTGTTGGTTGTTATTATTAAAATTTGGGAACCCTTGCCCTTGATTTTGAAATTGGTTTGGATACCCACTGGGTATTGGTTAGGGCCTTGGGTCTGTGTTTTCTTTCTTGTTGAGGTTGTTGTTGTTGTTGTTGTTGTTGTGGTTAAAATCTACAACATTGATTGAGGGTGAGAAGTTATTGTTTCTTTGATTGTTGTCATTGTTATTGTGGTTGTTTGAAGTGGAAGTATTGGGAGCATTAACAATGTTAGGTTTCTTAGGTTGGTCCATCACTCCATCCATCATGACTCCATGATTCTTATTAAGGATTTTTGGTCCTTGATTGTTATTTGTGTTGTTGGAGTAACTGGGATTATTTTGATTAGGGGTGACTAACCTTCCATTAGCTCCATAAGTCTTATGACCACTATCAATGGCTGCTTGGTCAATTTGAAGAGCACCCTCTAGCACCTCTTCATAGCTCCTTAGTGGGAACTTTTGAACCTCTTCCTTTGTCTCCTATTGAGAGAGTGGAGGAACAAATCACAAAGTTCCATTTGATCCATATTTGGAGCTGCTTAGAGAGAGTAGAGAACTTTTCGCCACCTTTGAATAAAGTGGGTTATAGACTCATTGTGTTCTTGCTTGATATGAAGGAATTCCTGATTCCTGTTCTCAAAAGCTTGTTCATATCAAAATCTTTAATAAATTTTGATACGAGTTCTTGAATGAGTGTATTGAAGCCTCGGTATCCTATAGTACCAGTTGAGAGCAATACCTTCTAGTGTCTTAGGGAAAATTTTTCACAATGACTGCATCCCATGGGAGCAGCTCTCGAATGGCCATTGCATAAGCCTGATGGGCATTAGGATCACCCTCCCCTTTGAATTTTGGAAGATTAGGAAAGGGTCTTGGGAGAGCATGACTATCCGAATGGAGAAGTCTAGGGGTTCCTTGAGATATTCAGAATAGGTCCCCATTGCGTATGTTTCCACCATTGAAGATCCTTGTTGGGGAGGTGGGGGTTGCATCGGTTGCTTTGAAATGGGACAACATAGACATTTTTTGGGGCATATGGCATCCCTGTGGTTGTCCATATGGACCGGGTAGGTATACATGTCCCCCTGGAGATTTAGAATACATGTGTACATAGGGGGGTTGATTACCTTGATATGGAATCGAAGGCATGAAGCCAGGGAATGTTGCATTTTAGCTATGGTATGGCATTTGAGAATGCACTTCAGCTGGTGCCTATTGTAGATATCCATACGTGGCTTGGGGGGCATACCCCAAGGCCCTCATCCCCAGTAAGTAGATCTCTAGGGTTTTGAGTATTCATATAAACTAGAGGATTTTGTGCAGTAGGTATTTTTCCGTAATTTTGTGGGTAGGGAGAAGTTTGTGCTTTCCCCTATGTATGAATTTGAGTATTTTGGGAAAGCTCTAGCTCCTTGAATTTTCTACCAAAGCTGAAATGACATCACCCATTGATGGGGTGGTGCTTTTCTTAGGTACTTTTTGTTGAACCCTCGGAGGTTGTTGAGGAGTATGGTATCCTGCTATGAATTGTTCACTATGTTGCCACCCCTCATTGGTAGTATTTTTGGTTGGTGGAGGGGTAGTGTTATTGTTTTGGAGTAGGACATCACCTTGTCCTTGTAACCTATCAAAATCTTGGTTCATGTTCTGGAAGTGTTGTTCACTCCTAGCATATCGTGCTAAATATTCCTCATCTAGATGGGAGTTGATCGATTGCATGCTAATGGGTTGTCGAAACAATACCCGAGGAGATGAACTTGCTTCACTAGTGAAATTCATGTTGTTTGAACTTGATTTTTTCATGAGGATAGGTCTGCGTGACTGGTCAAGTTCCTCAATATGTACAGAGGAACCAACATTGGTTCCCTAGAAGTAGAGGGTTTTGAGATGATGAGCGGTTGTCCACCCATGTTGAAAGTGAAGGTGATTGTTGTGGTATACTTGATTGGTAGTTGTACATGTCAAAACCTAGGATGGGCCATGACCATACTCATCATATCCTGACATATTCGGGGGTATAAGAATACCCATAGAATAAAGGATGGATGAAGAAAGTGGAAAATGTTTAGAGACTAGCTCTTCACGTTGGGTTCACCAATTTGTATGATAGAAAATCAACACGTGACCTTCTTGCACCCGACCTCTCGAGGTGTGAGAGAGAACCGAATCAGTGTAGAATGAGTGTGAATGTGAGTGTGGTGATGGGGATCAAGCTAATTGGGAAATCTTATATCTTCAACATGTAATGTCGGGATCTGTGAGTCTAAGGAAAAGAATGCTCTCCTAACTTGAAGTGGTGTGATGGCTCGGTCTGAAATAATAGCCACTCGTAGACTCCAATCAATGTTGAGCTCTACCGAGATTATTTTTTTGGTTGTTGAACACATGAAAAATGACCTACGGGTGCCTCGTATAGATTTCAGACAAGGTCATGGAAGTAAGAACAGAGAGGTGTGATGGAGCCACATGTATTTATGGGTGATTTTTGGTCTGGTCAGAAAGTCTTAGCTTGATCGGATTACTATGTTCAAGTAAGGAAATTTGTGCAATAATATCTGGTGGAAGTGGTGAAGATCTGAATACTAATGTATGCAAACTAGTGTCAATGTCTAACTGACTAGCAGGCCCATTGGGTTGTGGGACCTGAGGATCACAACCAAAGACTCGTGGAGGTTGTGGCCCTTGAATGGTCATGTGCGTAATCAAACCTATTTCAGAGAGTAGTCCAATAGTCGTAGGCTTGATTAGTAATGATGTTTAGTGTATTGAGTTGTTCTATTTTCTCAAAAAAAGTTGTAGGTGTGTGTAAGACTATCAAACATAAACTGGTATCAATGTTAGTTATCAATTCTGGCCCATTGGGTTGTGGGACCAAGGGATCACAACTGTATGTATTTTCCTATTGTGGACCATTGATGGTCATACAGAATGAAATAAAATGATTTTTGATAAAAACTAATTATTATGAAGGAAATCTAATCTATGTTTTGGAGTTTTCACAATATTTTGGATCAAAGCAATAAAAGCAAACTAATCTATCAAAGGAAATATTTTTGTTCTTTTCTAATTTTTAAGCAATGTGTTCTAATCTAATAAATAAACTAAAGACAAGTAATCAGCCGGATGTAGTTGGTTACTTGTGCAAATGTATGAATCTAATCTAAAGAAAATAACCTAATCTAATCAAAACCCTTCAAACCCTACCTCAGAGGTGAAGAACAAATCATGACCCTAGAAAGGGGCTATTGTTCCCCACAACTTCCCTAGTAATGTTAAAGAGGAAAACTTACTAATGATTTGATCTACTTGTGATTGACTAATTTTATTGAAATGAATGATTTTCTACTCTATTTGATATGTGATTGAAACTAGTGATTTGAAATTGAAAATTCAACAAACAAGGAAAACAAACACACAATTCCAACCTAGACAAGCAAGAGCTTTGGAAAATCTGGTTGTGTTTCTATATTTGTCCCCTCAGTATGTTCTTTTTCTTTTCTCGAGTGTTCATGTGAGTCCAAGGGATTGGGAATGCAAGAACAACAACAGGAGGATGGCGCTTGAGCAATGGCAAAGCTTGATGGTAGTCCGGATGCAATGCAAGTAGAAGAGAGATAACACAAGAGATCAGAGCTTGGCTATGCAATTCCTAGCAAGATCAGTAGCAACAATACAATGCAAGATACACAAAAATTCTTAGGCCTTTTTCTTGAATACAAGCATGGAATATATAGGAATGGAGGATGGGAGGTGCCTTCAAGCTCAAGGAAAGAAGGAGTAGTTCCAACTAATTAAATCTATTTAAAAATAGGAGGAAGGAGAACCAAGCAATCAAAGCTAATTTTAGACAATTTGGCTCACGGATGCATGCAAAAAGTGAAATTAAGTGAACCATCACATGTTAAAACATGTGTGAGAGAATCTGGAAAAAAAGTGGGGGACCCCGCCTACCACGGGGTGGTGGTTTTAGGACCACCACCTTGTTTTGGGTGGTGGTTTCAGAACCGCCACCCTAGGTAGGGTGGTGGTCTGGCACTAAAGGCCAAAACATGCAGAAAAGAGGCAGGAAGCTAGAAAAAGTGTGGGAAGGCTAAGTAAAGATGTCTAGGAAAACAAGACGAGCCTTATATTTTTAATAGACCCATCAACCGTATATTTGGTTACGTATACCCACTTACACCTAACCATCTTTCTTCCTTTAGGAAGAGATACCAAATCCTAAGTATGATTCTTCATCAAAGAAGAATAATCGGGTGTCATCACATCATCCCACTCCTCGTATCCAGGAGCTGTAAAAAGATTGTGGATCCTCAAAACCTCCCGACACAAAATTCCAAAACTTGTAGAATGTGCATGATGATGCCTAGTGGGTGGAAGATCTTGTATGAAAGGTGTTTCCTCATAAACTCTAAAAGTACAACATAGTTACAACATCATTGGGAATAGGAACCTCAACGGCATCTATAACATCCTCAAATAAAGAATCTTGAAGATGAGATGAAGAAGAATAATTAGGTATGAAAGAAGTTAAATAATCATGAGGTGTGAAGTGCTCATCAAATTGAACACGTGTTCGAAAAAAAACCTCATGAGTATCAGGATCTAAAATTCGATAAGCTTTCATGTCCTCACAATACCCTACCAAGATCAAGGGTTTTCTCTTCTTATCCAAGGCTTTCCTTTTCTTCTTTGGCACAAAGGCCCAAACATGGCTCCCAAAGACTCAAAAAAATGAGACATCCGGCTCAAATTTGGACCAAGCTTCCTCGAATTCAAATTATCAAGTTCTCTATGTGGTGTGCAATTCGAATGTAGTTAGCACAATTAACTACTTCTGCCCGTAAGAAAGGAGGTAAATATCTAAAATGTATCAATTAGCTTAGCCATTTCCTTCAAATTTATATTCTTCCATTCTCGCTAAGACATTTTGTTGTGGAGTATGAGGAACAAAATTTTGGTGAATAATGCCTTAAGTTGTCAAAATTCAAAAAAACTCATTATTGAAGTACTCCCCCATTATCAGTGCAAAGGTTTTTTATGCAACTAGAAGATTGTTTCTCGACCAAAGCCTTGAATACTTTGAAGTGTGAAAAACATCACTTTTTTACTTGAGAAAATAAACCCAATTACACCTCAAGAAATTATCAATAAAGGTAAGTGCATACTTAGTGCCATTGAAAGAGGGGGTAGGAAAAACCATCAAGTCACTATGCACAAGCTCAAGTGGTGAAGAAGCTCTCTTGGAAAAATTCTTAGGAAATGGATCTTGGTGTTGTTTCCCTAATGCACAGCCATGACAAACTCCCTCAAGACAAGAAACTCTAGGAATACCATCAACCATACCATGAGTGCTCAACTCCTTCAAATATTTGTAATTGAGATGTCCAAATCTTTCATGTCAAATCTTACTCTTTGAATCTGTATGAGAAACCAATCTTATCCCTATAGAGGAAGTTTCATGAAAACCCTCAAAGTGATATAGTCTATAACCGTGATCAATAATACCTTAAGCAACAAGTGAATGAGGCTCCAAAACGTTCATACTTCTACTTCATGTGGTGTAAAAGTCTCTATTTTTCCTTTACCGAATGACAAATTTGATATACAGAAAATAAATTTTTGGTGATGTTAGGAACATACAATGCATCTTGGATAATGCCACCATTAAGGAGTATGTAACCTTTTCCTTTAACATGTAAAGAAAGGAATAATTTGTAACCTCAATTTTGGAAGTAGAACTCAAACCTAGAGAAACAAAAGACTCCTTAGAAGAATTCATGTGATGAGAAGCACCAAAATCTATAACCCAACTATCTTCAAGTGGTGGCTGATATCTCCCAACAACATTAAGTTCCTTTTCATGTTGATTAGAAGAAGGTTGAGTGGAAATAGAAATTTTTTGTTTCTTGATTGCATCCTTTAAGGCTTGCATTCGCTTATAACACCTATGTTCTTCATGATCACTAACCCCACAAAAAGAGCATGAAAGGCTAGACTTATTCTTGGATTTAGAAGACTCCTTGGGTTTAGAGTTGTTTTATTTGGGTTTAGGAGCATTTTGAGATGGAGAAGGGGTGGATATGGTTTTACTTTTTGGTTTTCCCTTGCCCTTAGGATTAGATGCAACTAATTTCTTTTGAGAGGTGGAAGACTCAAGGTTAGACAATTTGGATTATTCCATAGTAAGTCTTTCACAAAATGTTTCTAAGTCAGGCATTTTGAATGTGTCACCTAAGGCATCCATGCTAGAGAAAAAGGTAGAATAAAAAATTTGAAATGGTCCTCTCAACTTGGATAAAATCAAGTAAACACACTCTTCATCTTTCTTATCTCCTCCACTCCCCTTCAACTGTGTCAACAAATTCTTGAACTTGGTAAGATAGTCTATAATTGTTGGAAAACCTTATGAATTAAGAGAGGTGGTCTCAATTTCAAGTTACATGGCTCTCATATGATCCACCTTACCAAATAAATCCTCCAATTTCTCACATATTTTGAAAGTAAATTCACATTTTTACAAATTTAAAAAAACTATCACTTGCATAATCTCCTATAAAACCCACACACTCATCAAATTTACACTAGTACTGAAATTTCTCATGTTCTCTAGTGAACACCGGTTGTTCTCAAGAAGTTAAATCCCATAATCATGTCTTCTTAATTATTTTTTCCATTCTTGGTTTCCATGTGTGGAAATTATGTTTTGTTAATGGCTTAACATGATCTAATGCGAATATATAAATACACCATTCTAAAAAAATCACCAAAAGAAATGCAAGAACCAATCAATGCAACAAGTCCCCCAAGCAATGCAACAAGAGCCACCCCATATTTTGGCACTTTATAATGAGTGTGTGTTAGAATATGGAACTTTATAATTATAGTGTGATTCTCAAAATAAATATTACTAATGGAAAAAGCATGAAAAAACAAGCACTTTTGCAAAAAACTGACACTCAAAACCAAGTTTCTGATCAAAAGATACAAGCTTTACAATTTTATGCTCTGCTATTTATTTTAGTTGCCACTAAAACAAAATAAAATGCTCTTGCCTTCACAACAAAATAAAATTAAAGGGGGATGGATTTAAGCACCTACTAGTAGGAATCACAAGCTTTAAGCCCTCATACGACCATACCATATGACCAAGGGCTAAGGATTTTAAATTAGAGTGAGAGATGCAATTCCATTTCATTTCGTTTCCCAAAACCAATGAGAGAGTTAGAGAGAGGAGAGAGAAACTACCATTTTCCCACAATCATTTTATTAGCAAGAAAGCATCAAAATAAATTTTCCTACAGTCATGTATTCATGTTTATAAGGTTTCTCTATCGTTATTTCTCTTGGATAAGATCATATGAAAATTTTCTCTAATTAGTCATAGGTTTCCAAAACATCAAATTTAGGCAAGTTGCTCAAAAATCAGTGTTCAAAGACCATCTTCGAAACTCAAATACCCACTAAAAAAACTCTTACATATTCCCCCTATATACGGAAAACACTTGAAGCTTACGGTAACCCCAAACGGCAACCAAGATTAACATGGTGCTCACTGCTTGAGCTACCGATCGTAAATGCACTCAAGCAACATTGTTTCCCAACAACCGTAGGCCTACAAAACCTATCACAAAAATAGATTAACATGGACCATCTATTTCAAATTGGAAACCAAGATTGATATGGACCATCTATTTCAATAGATCCACACAAAGAAACGAAAAATATTTACCTCCTAATTTGCTTAATGGAAGTCCAAAACTTTTTCAAAACTCTAATCTCTACATAATCCTCCACCATATCCTTCCAAGAGGCATCACTCTTTGTGAAACACAACAGCAAGAGAGTCTAATCTCCCACATTTGTAAAAAAACTAATAGTTCAAGCACACAACATCATCATAAAATTACATGTTCCAAGGCTCCCATTAACACATGCAAGGAGTTAGTAGCATGTAGGTGCATCCTCATCGACCACTGGAAATTACAACATCTACAAAAAATCCACCTTTATTTTTTATTTTTGTATTATTATACTAGATTGATGTGTATACCCTGCTCAAGGCTCCCAAATTGGCACATGGTGGAACACAAGTCGCGTAATTAGAATGGTCAAGAAAGAGGTTTATTTGATGCCCAAAGTGGAGTAATAGCAAAATCTTAGTTAATCCACAAAATCAAAATCCCCTTACAAAATTAAAATCCCCAAAAACTAGTTATTTTCCAAAATCCCCTCACACAAGCCAATTCACAATACCCCAAAAAAATTTCCATTATTCCTTTCTAGAATTAGGGTTGGAACAAGCCCCAATCAGTTGGAAGTATTTAGGTACATTAATCATATTTAATGATTTAATTAAACTTAATTGAATTCCGCTCTATTGTAAATTCATGATTTCTTTTATTCTTTTACAATTTGTTATTCGCCAACCTTAAACAGTTCCTAAAATACACTTATTATCATTTCGTAATTATTTCATTAAATTTAATAAATGTAATTATGATATAATTCATGTGGACACACCTCACGTCAAAGGTTGGAATAGTTCTCCTAACCACCACGGAGGTGGTAATAACCCGTAAATTCTGGAGACTTGACTCCCATCAAGATAAATCATCTCATAAGATGGAGTTTTAAATATTTTATAATAGTAAATAATCATTCTCTTGACCTTGGGAAATACAGCCACTAACGATAAAAGATCTAAACAATTCAAATATTGAAAATGTGATACTATTTTCTTTAAGCTCCATTTAATTGTTTCATTTTATGAATTCTTCATATTGTAAGTATGACTCTAAAATAAAAACCCACTTCTACCAAGGACCAACACGAGCCCATGCAACTATAATTGAGAGGTGATAACGGGAGGGCATTACAATATCTCAATACACATTATAGGTTAAGGACATAATAACAATTGAGGAATAAGGTAGTCAATATCATGTTTTATATGATTCGGTCATATATTTACAAGAACATTATCCATCACCAAACATAAACTATTTACACTTACCATGACATGATATAGGATATCACATTGATGTGATCATTGATTAGATTCTTACGACTATAACACCTGCATGAAACACACATTATATAATTTTTGCCAATTATTTGAAATTTTATTTCATATATCTATACTAGGAAGTTACCCAATGATGTGGCACATTTCATGAGTTTAATGTGATTATCAAGGGGAAAATACTTACATAGCACCCTACCTTACCTTTTTCACCATTTATAGCATATGCCTCGGGACTTTGGTATCCTATTTATCTTTCAAGTCTCCTATTCCAATAATATAAACAAAAATATAACATTACAAAAAATATAAAATCAGGAACTACATGTGACATCTATGATCCTTTATTAGATTTGATCCTTATGATCATTCAGATTTAGAACTCTATCCTACATGAAACTTACACTTTATATAATGAATTAAACAATTAAAACCCATGGACATTATACACACTACAATTTATACAACTTAACACCATGGGGGCATTTTGATGTCGGGGCATCTTACATATTGCAACATCTTTAAATACATCTTAGTAATTTGTAGATTTTCAACCTCTATCCTGGGGGACTCCTACCATGCTGGGGGAAATACCTACACTATTGGAATCTACATAATATGAGTATAATAATATCTTACTACATTAATCTATTATGCATAACACATTATTATTTCCTCTCTAACTCGATTTACTACTTATGAAAAATACAATATCATGTTTTATTCAATGATCACATTGCTTGCTTTAGAAATAGACTTGAATATGATTCATGATTATTTGCATTTATTATTTTTACTAGTTCACTAATATTAGCTCTTAGCTATTTCTTTGGATGTTATTGATTTATTACACCACATTGATTTCTTATACCACATTGATTTCTTACGCCATATATTTCTTATATGATCTATTGATTTTTGAAATTGATTGGGTTGACTTGTATTTGGACTTTTATGACTACATGTTTTGATTACTATTCCGATCCATACGCTTGTGTGTTACATATTTTGAATGTTATGTGATATTGATTAATTTGAATCCTTTATGCTCAATTATCGCATTCCCTTATTCTTGTATTACATTGACTAAATTGAATTCTCTATGTATTTTTTATTCATATGTGATATTGTTTTCTTTTATTAATTTATACATATATTTGAGTTACGATACTATTTTCTATAATTACTTCAAGCACTTGTATATTATATGGTTTTTTTGCATCATTCTTGTTGTTATCTGTCATGTTTTATTTCTACATTTGAGTTCTCTATGATGAGTTTTCTTTGATCCATTTTATGTTTTACACTCTATGTTTGCGTCGTGTTCGCGTGCGTGTGAGTGTGCGCATGCGTGTGCGTGTGTGTGTGTGCGTGCGTGTGTGCGTGTGTGCGTGTGTGTGCGTGTGCGTGTGGGTGTGCGCAGTGTGCGTGTGCGTGCGCGTGCGTGCGTGCGCGTGCGCGTGTGCGCACGTGTGTGTGTGCGTGCGTGTGCGCGTGTGTGTGCGTGCGTGCGTGTGTGTGTGCGTGTGTGTGTGTGTGTGTGTGTGTGTGTGTGTGTGTGTGTGTGTGTGTGTGTGTGTGTGTGTGTGTGTGTGTGTGTGTGTGTGTGTGTGTGTGTGTGTGTGTGTGTGTGTGTGTGTGTGTGTGTGTGTGTGTGTGTGTGTGTGTGTGTGTGTGTGTGTGTGTGTGTGTGTGTGTGTGTGTGTGTGTGTGTGTGTGTGTGTGTGTGTGTGTGTGTGTGTGTGTGTGTGTGTGTGTGTGTGTGTGTGTGTGTGTGTGTGTGTGTGTGTTATATTGGATAGACATTTAGAATGGAATAAACATATTGTGATACATTACTTTATATATATTTTTACATGATCGAACATCCTATGACATATTACTTAGCTTGTTTAAGTTTTTTTTTAGATACAAATTTTTATGACATACATTTATTTGGTATGCATTGTGTCTTGTACACATTGATTAACATCCATGGATTATTGGCATACTAGTTTTGTACACATTGCTTGATTGTATTTCGGCTCTAGGCCCTACCATTGATTTAATATATGATTATTTCTTTTTGAAATCATATCTTACACATTATATTTTTAGCATATTAACTAATATATCATTTATTTTTACACATCACTCTAGGCACATTGGTTGGTATAATTCATAATTATGGAATTGCTTGTTATATGATGTTTCTTTTATTGATTATCTCATTGTTTCTTACATATGGATCTAAGCACATTTTTTCTATGTTTTCGTGATTAAATAATTTCTTCTTACATACTTGGATTTATATCACTAATTGTTGCATACTTAGTTTTACACACATAAACTTACCACTAACATTAGTCAAGTTTGTCACATATTGTCAATTGTGTCTCTTTATGATGGTCTTTTCATGTCATGTTACATCATGTCATGTCTTAGTTCACTATGGGTCCATTAGGCATTGAATCATGTGGTGTGATCATGTCACTCATCATATCATTGTTATGTTATATTTCTAAATATTTCTAGGACATTCTCATGACATGTTTCACTCTTTTGATGATACATAAACACTTGTTCTTAACATTATTTTGTCTTACAAATCTTTCATGTTATTTTCAATTACAAATGTTTCTATCTTATGAATTATAAAAAACTTGTGCTTAAAAATTATTTTATGCAATGAATTATAGACATTTTGATATGTTAGTTGATACATTATACATAGTATGTATCATTTATGTTGTTGTTGATATATTTTTACATGAATAATACTTTCTATCTTGAGCTAAGTGATCATTTTCAACACCCTCATCTCAAAAAGGGGTATATTATGGGAAATTTATAACATATTCATGAATATTACATATACAATGCTTCGAAAACACTATATGATGATATTGGCACAAATATTCTAATATGTTACAAACGCGTTGACACATGTTGGATTATCACATTCGCACAACATTACAACATTTACATGATCATATACAAATTGGCCCCATGGAAGGCTTAAATGTACATGGGTTTTCTACTGGAAGGCTTAAATGCATATGCATTGGATATATGACAAGCTTAAATGCACACAAGGTGGATTCACATAGAAACTCAAGTTCTATACATCGCTTCAAAGTTCATACAATGGGTCTCGATTTCTAGATTTATCTTCATATAGAAATCCCAATTTCTATAATTATCTTACATTTTAAAAAATGTATCCTTGCATATGACATCAAGGGTATATGGGTGTACGCATTTCATAATTTTTACTTTTAGTTTATGTTATTTACTAATTTTATATCAACATCTTGATTGGACTTTAATATTTATTGTTACATGTGGCACATAGGTTCACATGTATGGAAAAATATAAAGGAGAAAGGAACACACGCATTCTAGTCTTGTGCATGCATTTTTCTTATAGGAGGTTTTTGTTTCAAGTTATTTTATTTTAGTTAAGAAATTTTAAGCTACTAGATTTTTTTATTATGAGTAAAAGAGGGTTAAGGGGCCCTACCCCGTACAATAAGGAGAAAAATATTTATCAATGAGGAATGTATGAAGCTGCCTCTACCAGTAGCAGAAAGTAAAGGAAAATGATAAAAACAATACAAAATAACAACAAAACACAAACGAGAAATCTCATCCCTGGGACCCCTTCCCATGGGATCTAAGATGCATCTTAAGGGATTCATTGTTCCCTTTCTTTCTTCTGCTCATATTAGACCAACCAGTACTGGGGATCAGATTTACATTTTCAATAGTGTGAACCTAAGATGCCAATTTTAGTATTATTGTTGTCCGACTGAATACCAATAGGAGAAGGTGAAGTCCCAACCTCATAAGGAGCCTTCTCTACATGGGTAGAAAAAGGGGAAGCCTCCTCCTCCACTGAAACCAAAACCTCCTCATTTGCAAATCCATCTTCAGACTCAGAATCTGAATGACTATCAACAACCAAAAACTTGGATCCGCATTCTTCCACCAAGAAGTGTGTCTACTTGCATGTTTCTTCCCATTCTTGCAATCCACAACTAAATGTCCCAGTGAAAAGCGGTGTTCATCTGAAGGGAAAACCTTCATAGTCCAAGTTTTGGGTCCATATTTTATCCTCAACCATAAGATCAACAGAAGTAGGAAAATCCATTTGAAGTGTTCATGTCAACTAAAATGTGAGCATACATAGTATACTCATACAAGGTCGTTTTTATGTCAATAGCCAGGGTTTTACCTAGAATGTTCCCAATGGAGGTTAAACATTTCTCGTCCCAAAACTACAGAGGAAGATATGGCAAATGGATCCAAACATGTCTGATTTGGAAAGTTTCAGTAACTGGATTAAAAAGGGGAAACCATGGCTTCATGAGTAGAAAGTGGGATTGAAAGTCCCACAATCTATCAAAAATTAAATCTCTATCAGAGGTAATATCAAAGACAACAATGAAAAAACCTCTAGTTAAAGGGTAAATATCCACTTTACCATCCATTAATGGTTTCCAAGATGAAGAGATCCAGTCATGGAGAGCAGTATCCAGGAAAAAATTTGTTGAATCTATAAATAATGCCCTTTTCCTTGAAATAAGCCTCTGTTTTCAACACAGCAGGGCCAAAACGCACGAGGGGGATGCTTTGGCATGTGTCATGGCCTTTGTAGGAGGACGTGCTGAGGATTTAGCCACTTCAAAGCAAATCTTTTAACTCTGCCTTGAGCCCCCAAACTCGCAGCATCCAAAAACCATCTATACTTCCTGAAGGTAAGATCTGCGACAGAGAGGGAGAGACTGGCACATCTACATCAAGATATTTTCCTTCGGAGGAGATACAACAAAGCATAACCCCTACCATTCTTCAATAAACCATGTGTCGCTGCCACAAGAGCAGGGTAAATAATAGCAGTTGTTAAAACTTTTTTTTACAACAAAGGGATCCAGTTGATCTGCCCCCTAGAGCCTCCAACACCACCAGCAAGATCATCTCCCAGAACACCCTGAGCCAAACCAAAACCACCACCATTCTCCTGGGACGTTTGGGTCAGACCATTATCGCTGGCACAAGAATGCATGAACCCGTATCTTCCCATGCCTTCATATGCCTTTCCAATGTGAACACGACCCAAGTTTGGAGCAGTGCCGCCATCGCTAGGGTTAGGACAGACATCGCATGGAAATTCTTCGCATGTAAAAAAATTATTTATTTTTAAGCTACTAGATTAAAATGAGAGGGAAATTTAGTTTCCTAAATATGGACCAATGTAATTTGGAAATTATTTTTGGAATTTATCTCAATATATTAATCATTTTTCAATTAAATACATGAAATCACAGTCTTCATTCCTTACACTAAGTGTTTCAAATCTCTTAAAATATTAGTGGTTTCACACTTCTTTTATGGTTTCTTTAAACCCTAATTTACTTTTGTGTCCTACACTCTAGCATAATAGCCAATCATAATATAGTCTCCTCCCTAGAGTTAGAATATATGTATGATGATATGCACTTTGATATTATGATATATTACACAAATTTGAAACATGTTGAATTATCACATTCACACACTATCACTACATTTACATGATTATATATAAATAGTCCCCATGATAGACTCAAATTTACATAGGTTCACTATGTGCAAGGCTCAACTACACATAGGTTAGCTACATAGCAAGTTCAAATGTATATAGGTTTGTTATGTGGAAGGCTTAAATACACAAAGGTTGGCTACCTAGCGGGCCCAAATGCATACGGGGGTAGCTTCACATAACAACTGAATTTCTATATATGGATTGACATAACATGCATAATTGTTAGAGCTGTATTCACATAGTAGGATCAATTACTATAATTGTCTCACATTTCAACATTTGCATCCTCTTGCATATGAAGCTAAGGGCATACTAGTGTAAATGTTTCATACTTTTTTACTTTTAATTTATATTATTTACTAATATTGTATAAGCATATTGTTTGGATTTTAATACATCATTTTGCATGTGGCACATAGATTCACATATATGGAAAAATACAAATTAGAAGGGAACCCAAACATTTCAATCTCACACATGCCTTGTGTTTATGAGAGGTTTTCATTTCAACTTATTTTATTTTAATCAAGTGATTTTCAACAACTAGATTAAAATGAGGGGAAATGTGGTATCCTAAATTTGACTGATGGCATCTAGAAATTATCCTTGGCATTTATTTCAAACCATTAATAATGTGCATTTAAATTACATGCAATCACATGTCTTCATGCCTTACCCATATGGTTTCATATCTCTTAAAAATTTATTGGTTTCACACTCATTTTAGGGGTTTTTAAAACCCTAATTTACTTTTATGGCATACACACCAACATAATGGTAAATCCTAATATAGTTTCCTCTCTAAAATAAAAATATATGCTTGATGATATTCTGATATATTACACATATTTAACATATGTTAAATCATCACATTCATACAACTTTTACATTATTATATACAAATTAGCCTCGCGTAAGGCTCAAATGTACATAGGTTTGTTATGTGGAAGGATTAAATACACATATGTTGGCTACAAAGAAGGCTCAAATGTACATATATTTTTATGTGGAAGGCTCTAATTCACACATATTGGTTATGTTGCAAGTTGAAATGTACACAAGGTAGCTCTGCATAACAACTCAATTTCTACATATTTCTTTACATAATAGGCCTAATTACTAGAGTTGGATTCACATATCAGGCTCGATTTCTATAGTTATATTACATTTCAACATTTACATCCATTGCATGTGACACCAAGGGCATATAGTTGTACACATGTCATACTTTTTACTTTTTACTTATGTTATTTACCAATTTTGTATAAGCATCTTGATTAGACTTTAATACACATTTTTTCACATAGCACACAAGTTCACATGTATGGAAAAATAAAAAGGGGAAGGGGAGGAGAATTTTCTATATGGGAGGTTTGTGTTTCAAGTTATTATATTTTAATATAGTAATTTACTACTAGAGTAAAATAGGGAAATGTAGTACCCTCAATTTGGACCAATGGAATTTGGAAATTATCCTTGGAATTTATCTCAACCCATTAATCATTTTGTACTTAATTTACTTGTAATCATTGATAAATTTGGTTAGAATTTATTACTAAACAATATTGTAATTTTCTCAAATAAACTCACAATAACAATAATCAAGTAATTATTTCAACCATATGGGATTATATTCAACAAATAAAGGTTACATATAAATAAGTAGTTATTATCCTAAAATGAAGGATTAAACACTCATCTTAGATCCCATAATATACTCAACCCCTTCCTAGGATATCTCAACTAATTCCCTATAATCTCTAGTGAGTTATCCTATAACTCACGTACAATAATATAACTCAATATGAGATTGTATTTATTTATCCTAAACTACTATATTATTATTAAATGAGTTATTTTATGTTAACTCATTTTAATAATAATTTTACACAATATAATACTAACAAATGTGAGAACTAAGTTATTTTCCTAACAATCATAAGTCTTTATGCCTAACCTCTAGCATTTGAGATATCTTAAAATATCCTTTTAGAATATCTTCAAACCCTACTATAATTTTGTGTCCTACACACAAGCATATTGGTCAATCCTAATATAGTATCCTCTCTAGAATTTCTCATGATGGATGAAATATGAAAATATAAAAGTGATAATCCTATACACGTGCCTCATTTATTACATGTTTCCCAAGTGAAAAATGTATATTTTAAAAGGCTAATATAGGGGAAAACCAATGTGAACCCTCAAGTGATACAAATACACAATATAATGGATGTCCTTCCACTTTCAATGCTACTACACAAGTTTTCCAACCACTTTCACATACACATAATGTGTTGACTATGGGGGCGTCATAGATGGCTCCCGAAGCTACCTTATATACACATTATATGGCTTATACGCAAGGATTTTCCCCATCTTATATGGCTAATGTTCCTCATGTTTACCCTTAACAACTACAAGACATGTAATAAAAATTACTCTCTTATTATAAACCTAATCAATATCGCCACGAGTTTCATTGGGTTACTCAATACCCTTTAGGCCTGAAGTTCTCTACTATCATCTACCTCTTTTCTTTACTCCACCAAATATTTCCTTGTATAATAGAAAGATCAATCCTCAACAACACTTTCATGCATTCATAACATCCTCTATGCATTATATCTATGATGATACATTACTTACCAAGTTATTTCTATTTATCATTAAGGAATAAATTTGTGATTGGTTATACACACTTCCTTTGAGATCTATAAATATATTTCAAACTCTTGTTAATTGTTTCCTTGCACACTTTTCACTAAATACTAAGAAAATTTTATCATTCACAAAAATCATGCAACTCAAGAAAAACTATATGAAAGGGTGGTGGATTATGTATTTTAATATAATACTTTACTTTCTTGTGGACCTAAAAACATTGACAAGATTGAATTGATCAAATTATTCACTACTAGTATATATACCAACCTTCATGAAGATGTCACATTTTTTAATTATACATCTTTCAAAGATTTATTTCAATTATATGAGACCAAGCTCATGGTATCTAATATGTTGGAATAAAAATTTATGCAATCATCTAACAATAAAAATTCAATTAAAACCCCCATACAATGGTAAGACGAATCATACCAAGAAGGTTAAAACTATTAATGTAATATAATATAATCCTACAAATTCTACTGCACCTACCTCTACACAATCTTACAACCATTTACCATAACCTCCTCACAACATTTTACAAAAGTTACTTGAGTGTAAAATTATACAATTATCATCACATACTATTATTGACACATCCAAACAACAAGGATATAGATATAATGACATTTATTCTTGTGATTATCATCAGCGTTGCAAACATTCTAAAAATTGATGCTTTGGACTATGAAAAAATACAATATATGCTTTATAACATCACCATTTCTATGCAAGATCTTGAGCCACCCACCAACACAATGGTTGATCATCCTCATTCACCCATGATATTATTTATCAATCCATTATACCTAACCATGTTTAAACAAATAAGACTGAAGAATTTCACATGGCTTATCACATAGTTACTCTTCTACTAACATTTTTTATATACTCATATAGTTGATAATATCATTGGTGTTATACATAGTAGGTAATTAGCAATACCATATATACATTCTCTAATCTAGATATTCATCCTAATCAAGATTAATCATCTCAACATTTCTTCATTCGCACTTATTCTTATTGAAAATGAATTCAAATCATTATGGTATATGATAGCTCTAACTTCAATATTTTCACAATGGTACTTCTTACATATCTTGGCTATAATATATGATACCTCATAGGCACCACTAAAATAAGAGATTTTATGGTAAATGAAAAAAACACTTAGGGGTATTGTTTATTGTACAAGTTATACCTAATAGGACAACCACTTGGTTCATCATATTTTCTTCTAATGAAACATTAAATATGTTACTCAGATGTCCTCCTATTTGTGATCTATGCGTTATTATATAAACAACACCTCAATGTTTGAAGTTTGTATATAACATCATGATAGTGACTATCCATAACATACCATATGAGTATCCTAGTAAATCTAATTTGATTCCTCTTATATATCATCTACCATAAATTAAGTTCCTTGTACTAATATAGAACCATTACAGCACACTATATTAAATATTGATCATCTACTTCGACATATCCCATGACATATTATAGAGAATCAACACAATGTGAATTTGTCTCATCCTTCTAGTGTTATTTATCTGTGTTACATATCATATTTTGAAATCCACCGTGTATGAATGACTCTCATGAGACACTGTTGTACTCTAATTCACATCAATAGCCTACGGTTACTATGATTTCTAGTGACTTGGGTATAGATTTACATTACACCATTAAGGATTAAGATAGTAAGTATCACACTATGTAAGATTCATTCATCAATTTACATGTTCATTATACATCTTTAGAAATGAATTCTTCACACTTGTCTTAACATGGTATGGGTTACCATATTGACACTACTAATTCACATGATTTATTTATCACACAAAATTACTTTCTTACATAATTATTCACTCATGTTATAATACTTATTTACACTATTGATTTCTCATATTATACTTCTTACATACACCATTACTTATTTTATGGAATTATTTAACTTGACTATTTTGTGTAGTTACATGTTATATTCCTTGACTAATTTAGGAAATTAATTGTTTTGAATGATCTATATGCTTGTATGTTGCATACTTTAATTAAAGTGTGACATTGATTAACTTTACTAGTCAATACATTTGTGTGTTATATTACATAAATTGTTATACAAAATTATTTGACATTGATTTCTATATGTACTTGTGTGATTACTATGTGATATTATCTTCCTTGTTTTCTTTATAAACTTTTTTTGTTGTGATAGTGTCTAATATAAATACTCCATGAAATTGTATGTTATATGTTATGTTTATCTTTCTTGTATGGTGTATGTTTTTTTAATTGGTACATTTGTATGCTCTATACTATGTTTTATCATCTACATGGATGTATATGCATGATTTTCATTAATATTTTATTTTAAATACTCATTTACATTTGGGACACACTACCCTTCATACTTCCTATGATAGTCGATTGTTGTATTCTTAGAACAAAACAAAACCTCATATGATACATTACTTTCTACATCCTTCATAGGATCACACATATTATGGAATATTAATTTTTTTACACCCTATTTAGATTTAATAATGTTATTATAAAACTAAAAAGGATGTAAGGGTTTGCAACAAGTAAGTTATTTTAATCTAATTAACTTCCAACATCAATTATAGATAATAACAATAATTCTTTCATATTTTAAATGATTGAAATTATTGATAAACCATGAGTACTTACTTAAATGCACAAGAGGAGAGATAAAAAAATTGTTCATGGTAGGGAAGAGAGAATCTATATGTGTAGGATATTGAAATACGATGACCTAGAACTATATATTCTATAATGGAAATTATAGAATTGAAAAATCAATAAGGGTAGGGCCATAAAACTATTGCATGGTCCTAATCTAGATCTATATGATTTTAGGACCTTTAATTGTCTAGATTT
Source organism: Taxus wallichiana var. yunnanensis (assembly GCA_018340775.1). Classification (NCBI taxonomy): domain Eukaryota; kingdom Viridiplantae; phylum Streptophyta; class Pinopsida; order Cupressales; family Taxaceae; genus Taxus; species Taxus wallichiana. The sequence goes on from CM031239.1 coordinate 195,446,135, forward strand.
GTAATCTTTTATGTGCTTCACATGTATGTAAATAATATTTTTTATGTTGCTCTTACTCGTACAACTTTGAGAAGAGCTGTAATAACTACGCAATAAAGTAAAAACCCTAACAACCTACAGAACCCTTTATCAAAGCATTATCAAACCAAAAGGAGAAAAAACGTGTGTGTGGTAAGGCTAGACTACCCTTAATGTCAAAATACTAGATGTTGAACAAATCCAATTAATGTAGTACATTTTATCATCACCAAGCCTTATGTAGTTTTCTTATGTATTTGTACAAGTGTGATTAGATAACCACCCCCATAGGGGTGCCATTATGTCTCTTAACACCAAGACAACTAGATAACTAGGTAGTAAATAATATACGCAACACATTATTAGTGAGATGCATGCGGTGTGCCTCAATTTTTTCACATGACCCTTTCTTAATTGAAACCCTTTTCCAATGTTTGGGGTGACTTTGCTTTTATCAAGATATGGATTTTTTTATCTTTGCATGCTTGGAAATGGATGAAGATAGACTGTGTGACTTGGTTGAGTGCTTCAAAACCATATTAGGGATTGTTCTAGATGATGTTATGTTAGTTTAGGAAGATTTAGGAACCCTTTGAGTGATTTTGTAATAATATTTGAAATATTGCCTTGTAAGAATGGCATGTGAGTTATAAAGTGATAATGATTTTCTTATATAGCCTTTCGTAGGTGAAATATTCTAATAAGGCTGACCCTAGGAAGATAAAATGACCCCAAGAATTATTTGAAATTGAAATCGAGTCGGTGAATATGGAATGGTGGGACTTCATATGGCATTCAATACCGACCCTATATCCCCACCCTTCCATACATTTTCAAAATGGAGATATAAATATCAAAATTAAAAGTTTTTACATTAATATCAAATGTTTTATGCTCCTTTGATTAAATAATATTCTTATAATTGATGATAAAGTAGAGTGTAAAGATAAACAAGATGTAGAAGAGCTAGAGATATGAGGAGATTCACTTTTAAATGTGAGAATAATTTTAAGCGAGGGAATATGGTCAAACTTTGAATCGCATAAGAACAAGTAACCATATTTTAATATCTACATTTTCCCTCCTTTAAGTGTGTAATTGAAAATTGACTCCTTAAAGGAAAAGCATATATGAGTGTGCACACACACCTTTTCTTCACTCGAAAGGGCTTCTTGATGTGTTGGTGTTGGTATGCTCCATGATGAGACCTAAAACACAGATCGTGATCAATTTCCATGATAGAAATTAAACTTTAACTCAAAATATGGATAATTCTTGTAACTTAAAATTTTGAAAAAATTATGTAAAAGGATATGCAAAACATGAAAGTAATACACATGTTGTGTCATAGGATATAGTAGAGAAAAGGAAGGATTTAGACTATGGAAAACCTATGTGCTTTGATACCTTCCTTATTTGATAATCTAATGAGAGAGAAGGAAATATAATTCTATGAAGGTTTTAGTTTTTCTTTTATGCTTTCCATAATTGGAATCGAGTAAGGGAAGAGGAAACAATAGTTTTTGAAACTACCAATTTTTCTTTAGAACTTTACTTTAAACCCATAGATCATATAATTGCAAATGTATCTAGGCCTAATTTAGACTAACTTGGAAAAAATAGACCTTATAAAGAATGGAAATTTTCATTGCATGATAAGAAGTTATTGTTGACTAGACAGATAATGTAGAATTTTGAAACATTGAAAGGGAGAAGGAGGTTCATGCCCTCAAAACCCTATTTTTCAACTACATCTTAATAGTGTCGTGGAGAAGGAATGGAGAACTCATTCCCTTTGTAACTTAATCTTAAATGTGTCATCTATATCTATAACTATATGAATATCCCATAATTATATGATAAAATCTATGGAAATTAAATAATCTATCAAATATGCCCATATCTCGTGAATGTGCATCATGGTCAATAGCATACCAAAGTTCTGAATAAACTTTATGGTTTTGACCTTATTTGAATTCTACCACATTTTAGTATTTGAGACTTTTTATCAGATTTTATCCCTGTGAAAAAAATTTCTTGTATTTTGTAACATGTCTATAAATGTAGAAATAACCCAATGAGTGCCCCCTCTTTTAAGGTACATGTGATAAATATTTTGATTGCATGGCTCAAAAAAATTGATCTTTACCCATGTACAATATGTTTAATAATCTATGTAGGATTACATAAAAGGTTGAAATTATGGCCAACTTAGAGAACCTATACCTGTAAAGGGGTTACGCATGGTATCAACCATAGTGTGGAGAAAAATAACATGTAACAAACAATAATACACATGCAAATAAACTAGTAATAATAAATAAAATTAGTAATCTCATCCTACTCCATAATAAAATAAATATAAAAATATTATAGTAAATATGTCATAAGCCATATAAAAAATAGTAACGTAATCATCATAGTATAATCCAAGTATGTCATAAGATAGCAATAGTATATTAATAGAAACTATAGAGTATAGTCAAGTAATAATGTGTATAAGCTTAATCATATGTAGGCATGGAGCCAAAAACATGGGACACAAAAAGTGTTACAAGATAATCATATTAGGAGGCAAAATGTGCCATATTTAGAAAAACAAGTTCATACATGCAAGATAGGCATAGATCCACAAACATGAGACACTCATGGTGTGATTGTACACACCAAAAATTACATGGTGTAACATTTAATGAAACACATATCGATGATAATAGATCTTATTCAAGGCATGTTTAGTATCTCGTGGGTTCACTCAGAAACCCACTATTGACTATGTTGAAACATTTTCTCTTGTAGTTAAAATGAGCATTGTTAGGACTCTTCTAGCATTAGCTGCTCAAAATGGTTGGGAGATTCACCAAATGGATGTTAAAAATACATTTCTAAATGGTGATATGAAAGAAGAAATATACATGCGTCAACCTAAAGGTTTTGAAGAACCTAGTAAGGAACTATATGTGTGTAAACTTAAAAAAACCTTGTATGGTCTTAAGCAAGCTCCTAGAGCTTGGTATGCTAAAATTAATAGTTTCTTTCAGGATCTTCATTTCAAAAAAAAATTGATAATGATGTGTTTGTAAAATGTGAAAATAATCATATTATCATTATTGTTTTATATGTTGATGATATGTTGATTACTAGTAGTGATAAGAATTTAATTCTTATAATCAAAGAAATATTAAAACAACATTTTGAAATGACTGACTTAGGTCTGCTAAATCATTTTTAGGCATGGTTATATTTCAGGATCATAAATCTATTATTGCATGGAAATCTCAAAGTATGCTACTAATCTACTTGAAATATTTAACATGATTGATTGTAAACTGTTGATATTCATATTAAATTTGGTGTTAAATTAGATCTTAAACCTGCATGTGATAAATTTAATCCTACTCTATATAGACAGCTAGTTAGTAGTTTAATTTATTTGACTATTACTAGGCCAGATATTTCATATGTAGTAGGATTTGTTTCTAGATTCATGCAGGATCATTGAAAAATGGAAAAAGAATTCTAAAATATGTTAATGGAACAATTAATTATAGTTTGTATTATTCGTCTTGTGACGATGCAATTTTTTTGGATATTGCGATTTTTACCATCTTTGGAGATATTATAGATCAAAAATCTACTTCTAGATATGTTTTTAAGTTCAGTGCAAGTGCCATCATTTGGAGTAGTAAGAAGAAGTCAACAGTTTCTATCTCTTCTCTTGAAGCATAGCATAGAAGTGTTATTGAAGCGTAAAAGGAAGCCATGTGGCAAAAATGACTATTGGATGAACTCCATATGGGTATTAAAGGAATCACTACTCTTCTTTGTGACATTCAGATTTTCATTACTTTTGCAAACAATAAAGTTCAGCATCAGAGAACGAAGCATATAGAGATTCATATGCACTTTATTTGAGAGAAAAATCTAAATGGTGATATTGATCTCAAATTTTGTTCGACTGAAGATCAAGTTATAGATATCTTCACCAATCTATAGTGTGTTGTAAAGTTTTACAAATTTCGTGCCTTATTAGGCCTTTCAGAGTTTTCATTGAGGGGGAGTGTGCATGACAATGGCACCTCTTAAAGGCCTATTGTAAACTTCCTATACTTCCTCCATTTTGTAAAAGATCATTGTATGTGAGTCTTAATTAAATTATCACATCATGTGAGTTTACTTGTAAAACCCAGCAAAGCACTAGTTATGGGTATGCCTTGTTTTATAAAAGGCTCCATAAATTAATGTAATTCTTCATATGTAAAGAACTTTTCCTTCAATTTGTTTATGGAAGATCTCGTATGATTTCCCTTGTTTACATGCTATCATGAATCGTCGTTGATGATTTATGGATGTGTCAATCCTTTTGTCGTAAAGGTAATTTTCCATGATTTCCCCACTTAACATTAAGGGGGGTGTTGGGGAAATAATGTCAAGTGTGGATACCGTTTAGGTGGACCACCACTTCACACCCCGTGTTTAAAAAATTTTATTTATAAACTTTATTCGGTCCCCACATTTGATTAAATCATTTGGATTTAATTATAAGAGTGAAAAACAGTGAAATTGATTCACCACTCTATTTAAATAGGGTAATCCCTCACATGATTGTATATATATTCATCGATGATCATTGCATCATTATGAATCTAATTTGAAATTTGAAGATGCGAGAGTATGAAAAATTTGTAGTATTTCAGCATTGTATTACTTTGTAATTGTTATGTGGTGGACCGAGGAGGAAGTGGAAGTGTTGGGTAAAATATATATGTAAATTCTAATAAAAGGCAGTGCTTTATTTTGGAGTGGGGTTTTTACCTTCGGGTTTTCCCCACTATAAATTTGGTGTTCTGTGTTGTGTTATTTACATTTACAATATTTTACTTTACAATGTTATTCTGCATATATTTACTTCATTTAATTTATTAAATCTCTGCACATTTTCATAAGCCTATAATCCTTGGAATTAATGATTATAAATTAATCACATGTTTATCCTACAAAATTCTAACATTGGGGTCAAAATCAATAATATATAATGGAGTAAGACCCTAGGAATAGTGATGTGCATGTGTGAATCTATTTTAATTTTACCAAATGTTTTGTATTACGAGATGAATACTATGTATGCTAGTAGATAAATCATGGAGTGGTCATTTACTTGAAGTAGTTGTGTCTAATGAATGTGAATATTTCGATCTTGGAGAGTCTTCCAAGTAATATGTTGATGACACCCACAACATTTAGCATAGTAATATTGACAATAAGAGCTTTACAATGATTAGTGGTATGTCTAGAGATGTTGTGATAGTCACAAAAGGGATGGCTTGATTATTTTAATAGCTTTCGACTAGATTGATGTCATAGAGATGGTAAAATCAATAACTCAAGATCCAAAAAGATAGACAATGGCTCCTATGGAGTGTCCAAATGTGCCAAAATGGTGATAAAATGAACAATCGGTATGGGATTTAATGTATTAATAGCATGTTTTAATGGGTCATTACTAACTATATATATCATGATAAGTCAATGTAGTGAAAGTAGAAATGTCTAGTGTATTAGTTGTAAGATGATAATTCCCATGACTAGTAGATGTAAAAGAGATTGAAACATAGATTCATCTTCATCAATAGGGTTAAAATTAAGCTTACAAAGGTTATCATTAGTAAGGTCAATAGTTTCTATATCACTATCTTAGGAATCATCATCATTTTATTGGGGGTGAATTTATATTGAATTGAAGTAGCGGTTGTAACATATTAATAATATTGGAACCATGACTAGATTCACCTACAACATAGATGGGTAATGTATCCACAAGTATAGGTTATTATGGGGGAGTAATAATGGATATTTGAGAAGAAGAGGGGTCAAATTTTTAATATTTAAAAGGCCCTTCGTTGGCACCCAAAATTTACTCACATCGTCATATATGAACTTAAGACATTGATGAATAGTTTATGGGATGCTTACATGGTATGAATCAAGGGTGACTTGAAAGGAGATGGTAGTGTATATCCATGTTGATGTGAATCCAGCTGCAAGAGGTTGAAATACCTCCGCAACACACATTAAAAACTTTGCAAACAAAAACTAGGAGTTTCAAAATAGCTTACTTCTCATTCATGAATCCACACTAATATTTTACATCATTACAATCCTCCTTTTTTTTCACGTCTACTCTAAAACCCTAAAATGCCAAAATATACCTACTAGAAAAACAACTCGGATGGGCCCCAAAATTTGAATTCCAAATATGCATTCATAAATTAGGGCTCACATGAAATTTTGATTAATGTTAACAAGCACAAAAAAAGTTATTAAAGTTCTAAGACCTAGTCAAAAGTCAAAAAAACATTCGGAGCCAATTTTAGGCCACTAGATGAAGGAATACGGGCCCGAAAATGTGCCAAAATGCCCCAACATTGTACTAATGTATATCCCCACCCTATAAAATTTCAAGATGATCCAACGGTGGAATCAAAAGTTATGGTCTCCGCACACTATGCTCCCGCATCATTCTCCCCTGGTTGAAAAGAATTCAGCTCCTGCGAATTATGATGACAAAATTCATCTTATTTTGCACTGTCAATTTTCTTAAACTCCATCTCAAGAATCCAAGGATTTTCTTCTTGCTGCAAACCTTCCCATTGTACCAAATAATTTTTGTAGCTCAGTCAAGTCTAGTAGTGACTGTCTTTTGATCCAAGACACGCATCACCCTCTCCTTTTTCTTCTTTGGCATCTGTTGCTTCTAGTTTATTTCTTCCTCCTCTGTAACATTTTCATCATGACCTGGAAACTTATTTAAGTTAGAAACATTAAAAACTGGTGAGATAGCAAATTTTTCAGGTAGCTCCACCTTGTAGGTATTATCACTCATTTTCTTCAGAATCCTACATGGCCCAATCTTCTTATACTTGAGTTTATTATATGTCCCTTTTGGAAACCTCTCCTTTCTAAGATGAACCATCACCATATCTCCTTCTTCAAATACACTTACTCTCCTACTGGCATCTACAATTGTTTTATATTGTGCATTACTCACTTTCATATTTTCCCTCACTTTATCTTGTAGTTGTAGAATGTGTTCTGCAAATGCTTCTACATCATCACTAGTTTCATCTTCATCAAGTAGGACAATAAGATCTAGGACCCCTTAGGATTCCTACCATATACAATCTGGAAAGGAGACCTCCCTGTTGACCTGTTTAATGAGTTGTTATAGGAAAACTCAGCTTTTGGTAAAGCTAAGTCCCATTCTTTTGACTTTTCTCCAACTATACAACATAGGAGATTTCCCAAGATTATGTTCAGTACTTCCGTCTGACCATCAATTTGGGGGTGATATGCACTACTAAAATATAGTTGTGTTCCCAATTTCCTCCACAGAGTCTTCCAAAAGTGACTCAAAAACTTCATGTCTAGATCTAAAGTGATCGTTCTTAGAACTCCATGCAATCTAACCACTTACGGAAAAAACAAATTTTCAACTCTGGAAGCAACATTAGTTTTTTTACAAGAAATGAAATGTTCCATCTTAGAGAATCTATCAACCACCAAGAAAGATATAATCATTCCCTCGTTGTGTTTTACGAATCCCTAAAACAAAATCCATACTCAAATCAACCAATGGCCCTGTAGGGACAGGTAATGACATATACAACCCAAGTATTATGTGCATGCCCCTTAGCCATTTGGCACACTCTACATCTTGCTACAATCCTACTTATGCCCCTCTTCACCTTTGGCCAATAATACTTTTCTACAACAAGAGCAATTGTCTTACTTATACCAAAGTGTCCAACCAAACCCCAACTATGCAATTTTCTTATATATTTTCTCACATTGAACTAGCAGGATGCACAATTCTTTCCCCCTAAACAAATAACCATCCTGCATCAAATAATTAGAAGAATCACTACCTACTATAGGCTCCTTAAGTTGTCTCACAACATCACCAAAATCTGGATCACCTTCATACAATTCCTTAACTACCTCAAACCCTACTACTTTATTTTCCATTGTTGTCAAAAGGGCTACATGCCTACTAAGGACATCAACAACTTGATTCTTCTTACTGACTTATGCTTAAAAACAAAAGTATATTCTTGCAAAAATGAAACCCATTTTGCATGCCTACTATTTAGTTTCTTCTATGTGTTTACATACCTCAAGGCTTCATGGTCAGTGAAGAGTATAAATTCCTTTTCTACCAAGTAATGTCTCCAGTTCCTTAATGCTTGAACAATAGCATAAAATTCCACATCATAAGTAGAATATTTCCTCCTGACTACATTCAGCTTTGCATTGAAGAAGGTCACAGGTTGTCCTTCTTGACTCAGTAAAGCTCCAATCCTAACATTTGAGGCATCACAGTCAACCTCAAAGACCTTGCTAAAATCTGGCAATACCAAAATAGGTGCTTCTGGTACTTTCTTCTTCAACAATTCAAAACTATTTATTGCTTCCCGGCTCCATACAAACTCCCTCCCTTTGGTACACTTTGTTATGGGTGCACCAATGCCACTGAAATTCCTGATGAACTTCCTATAGAAATTTTCCAATCCATGAAAACTACGAACCCTGTCACATTCTTTGGAATAGGCCATTCCAAAATTGCCTTTAATTTTTCCTCATCCATCCTCACTCCATCCTCTGATATGACAAACCCCAAAAAAACAAGACTCTTCTGAATAAATCTACACTTCTTTAAGTTTGCATATAGACTCTCTTTACATAATAATTCTAACACCAATTTCATATGTAACAAGTGTTCTTCCACATTCTTACTGAATATCAAAATATCATCAAAATAAACAACAACAAACTTACCATTGTATTCTCAGAGTACTCTATTCATCAACCTCATGAATGTACTAGGTGCATTAGATAGCCAAAATGGCATCACTGTCCACTCATATAATCCATATTTTGTTTTGAAAGTAGTTTTCCATTCATCCCCTCCACGGATTCAAATCTGGTAGTACCCACTCCACAAGTCAATCTTGCTAAAATATCAATATCCCACTAGCACATCCATCATATCATCAAATCTTTGAATTGGGAACCGATACTTAATTTTGATCTTGTTTATGGCTCTATTGTCTACACACATTCTCCAATCTCCATATTTTTGGGATTCAATAGCACTGGAGTTACACATGGACTCATGCTTTCTCTCACTAACCCTTTTTATATTAGATCTATCACTTGTCCGTTTAACTCTTCACTCTGTGTAAAACTAATCTAATAGGCTGCCTGGTTTGGAAGGGCCAATCCTAGGATCAAATCAATATGGTGTTGAATATCTCTCTTTGGAGGTAACCCATCTGGTAGCTCATCTAGTATGACATATTTGTATTATTTTAGTACCTTTTCCATAGCAATAGGTATATTAAAGTCCTCTATTTCCACCTTTTTTGACATTAGTGCATAATACCATCCAACTTCTTCCATTTCTGTAACAAACTCTTTTGTAGCCAATAAGCCCTCACTCTTCTCTTCTTCCTTGAAGGGTAACAAGACCACCTTTACACCATCCTTCCAAAAGGTATATGTATTTTTCCATCCATCATATGTAACCTTTCTATCATATTACCAAGGCCTACCCAATAATATATGGCATGCATCCATTGGGATAACATCACACCACACCTCATCCTTATATGTATTCCTAATTGAAAACTTTATAAGGCATCTTTTATATATGGTTACCTCATTCCCTTTCTTGAACCATGATATATTATAGGGATATGGTTGTTTCTCACATTTCAGATTGAGTTTATCAACCATTACAGTTGAAACCATATTTTCACAACTACCACCATCAATAATAATTTTACATACCTTTCCTCTAGAGGTGCATCTTGTTCAAAATATATTTTTCGTAGCCACAAATCAGCACCAAAAACATCATGTTCTTTCTCCTTCATTTGGAAAATCATCATCCTCCTTATCATGAGGGTTTCACCCAAGTCTACAACAACCTCCATTTCTTCTTCCTCTTCAACTTCAACCATATTTACTCGTGGTTGTTCTCCTTGCCATCTATCTTGTGTAGGATAGTGCAGACACTCAAAATATTTGTGCCCCTCTTCACCACATTTGTAACATGTATATTTCCTTTGGGGGATATTCCAGCCACATCCTCCATTATAATCTCTTCCCCTTTGAAATCCCCTACCTCTTTGGTAGTTACCACATCTTTGACCAAAATCTTCATGTCCTTTTGTATTAGAGGATTCACCTTTTGTAGATTCAAATCTACCGCTACCTCTCATTTGAGATGATGATGGACCTCTCTTCACACCTCTTCTAAACTTATTCCTCTTGTTATTTTCTTATGTCTTTAATGTCGGTTGATAAGCATCATCCGGACTATGGATCCAGAGCATACTCACTTATCTTGTATGGTGTAACTCAACCCATTTATGTGTCGTGTAGCCTTATATTCTTTAGACTCACCAAGTTTCACTTTGATTGATAGCTTGTAAAATTTATTAGTATACTCCTCAATGTTGAGATACTTACTGTCTTAGGTTTTGGAACCTTGAAAGAGTGTCTAAGCATAATTTACAGAAGAAAAAATTCTTTCAACTTCTTTACCATTTTATTCCAGTTTTGAATCTTGCCCTTTCCATTCCTTTTTCTTTCATTTTGTAGGTGATCCCACCAAATCAATGCATGTCTTGCCAACTTAGTGCATGCAAAATTAACCTTCTTCTCCTCTGAAAGGGTTTTCCACTAAAATCATTTTTCCATGTGATTTAACCAGTCAATCAACTCCTCTAGTCATAACCCTCCACCATAATCAAGAACATTAATCTTGATGCCATCATTATTTCCCTCTAAAGCCTAGATCAATATCTCCTCAAATGTCTCTCATTCAAGGTTTCTTCATCTCTCTCATTTTTTTCTTCATCTCTCTCATTTTTTTCTTCATCTCCTCCTTCATTCATTAATGGAGGTACTTCTTCAGTATCACTATCTAGGTCTACATCCCCATTTTCATGTCTCCTTCTAAGGTGGGTAACTTCTCCTATGAGCTCAACAACTTGTCTCTCTAGCTTCTGCATATGCCTATTCATCTAGGCATAAACTCCCCTCCCGCGTCTAGCCATAATTATATAAAATAGAGGTAAATATTACAAAGAAAATGTAATATGTTACCTTAACTATTTCCGTAAGATCAAAATTCCACTCGATACCAAATGATGTGAATCCAATTGCAAGAGGTTGTAATACCTCCAAAACACACATAAAAATCTTTGCAAAAAAAACTAGGAGTTTCAAAATAGCTTACTTCTCATTCATGAATCCACGCTAATATTTTACATAATTACAATCCTTTTTTTTCACATCTACTCTAAAAACCCTAAAATGCCAAAAACCCCTAAAATGCAAAAATTTACATACTAGAAAAACAACTCGGATTGGCCCCAAAATTTGCATTCCAAATATTCATTCATAAACTAGGGCTCACACAAAATTTTCATTGATTCTAACAAGCACAACAAAAGTTATTAAAGTTCTAAGACCTAGTCAAAAGAGAAAAAAACATTCGGAGCCAATTTGAGGCCACTAGATGAAGGAATATGGGCCTAAAAATGTGCCAAAACACCCCAACATTGTACTAATGTATATCTACCACCCTATAAAATTTCAGGATGATCCGACGGTCAGATCAAAAGTTATGGTCTCTGCATGTTATGCTCCCACATCATTCTCCCCTGGTTGAAAAGAATTCAACTCCTGCAAATTCTGATGACGGAATTCATCTTATTTTGCTCTGTCAATCTTCTTAAACTCCCACTCAAGAATCCAACTATTTTATTCTTGCTTGTAAACCTTCCCATTGTACCAAATATTTTTGTAGCTCACATGTCTAGTAGTGATTGTCTTTTGATCCAAGACACACATCACCCTCTCCTTTTTCTTCTTCGGCATCTATTGCTTCTAGTTTATTTCTTCCTCCTTCGCAACATTTTCATCATGACCTAGAAACTTATATAAGTCAAAAACATTAAAAATTGGTGAGATAGCAAAGTTGTCAGTAGCTCCACCTTGTAGGAATTATCACTCATTTTCTTTCAGAATCTTACATGGCCCAATCTTCTTATACTTGATTTTATTATATGTCCCTTTTGGAAACCTCTCCTTTCTAAGATGAACCATCACCATATATCCTTCTTCAAATACACTTACTCTCCTACTGGCATCTGTAGCTATTTTATATTGTGCATTACTCACTTTTGTCTTTTCCTCACTTCATCTTGCGGTTGTAGAATGTGTTATGCAAATGTTTCTACATCATCACTAGTTTCATCTTCATCGAGATAGGACAATAAGATCTAGGACTTATTTATCGACACTAAAATTTTCCTCTATAATTTCTATTTCATTAATGTATGTATTAGGAATAGGATGTTGTTAAGTATAATTAGTAGTAGTGTCGATAGAAGATAACGATGCCGTCGATCGAGTGCCACCAATAATGTGGAGTACGGTGTGTCCCTTGATGGGCAATCAAAGTATAATAGGAATGTTGTAAAAAGTAAATATTTGTCGTAAGTGGTCCGGTAATGTTAAAATGTCAAAGTTTGGGTAATTAGAGAAGTAGGGTCTACATGATTAGGAATTAGAAATATTATATTGGTAATAAGGACAAGGAGTGAGGTCATAAATATTTTGTGTATTTTATTTGTAAAAAGTCTAAAAATGTGGAACATGTAAAATGATAAGGTTTATCTTATCTTAAAAGATAAGCTTACATGTAAAGATAAGAGTTAAGGTATGGAATATGATTCGTCAGAGTGGATTTCTTATCCTATCTTAGAGATAAGATGGATAAGCCTGGAAGTTCTATAAATAGAGAGGTCACCCCCCTCATTTAGCATAGAAGGAAGTAGTGAGAAATATTGTAGGAAGTGTGCGAAGGAAGCCATCAGTTTAAAGGTGTGTTGAAGAAGCCATTTAGAGGTGTAATTGTAAAGTTTCTCCCATAGTATTTGGAAGGCAAGTGAAGTCAATAACACTTGAAGTACCTCATGGGTGAGATTGTAAAAATTTCATGTTAATATTATAATTTACTTTGATATTTCAGATTTTTCATCATCCCGTCTTATCATAGTCGTTGGTATTCTTGTGTTATGTTTGTTGTTTTGTTTCAGAAATTACACCCACCAAACTAAAGGTCATGCATTAGTAAATAATCATAAGACGAGGAGTTCTGGTGAAGAATTATCATAGTGTCGGGTTGGTGATGACAGACCCCCTTGGGATTCCTACCATATACAATCTAGAAAGGAGACCTCCTGTTGACCTATTTATTGAGTTGTTATAGGCAAAGTCACTTTTAGTAAAGCTAAGTCCCATTATTTTGGCTTTTCTCCAACTATAAAACGTAGGATATTTCCCAATATTTTGTTCACTACTTTCATCCGCCCATTAGTTTGGGGGTGATATGCACTACTAAACCGTATTTTTGCTCTAAATTTCCTCCACAGATTCTTCAAAACGTGACTCAAAAGCGTGTCCCGATCTGAAGTGATCGTTCTTGGAACCCCATGCAATCTAACCACTTCGAAAAAACATATTTTCAACTCTGGAAGCATCATTAGTTGTTTTAGAAGAAATGAAATGTGTCATCTTAGAGAATCTATCAACCACAACAAATATATAATTATTCCCTCACTTTGTGTGTTAGGAATCCCTAACACAAAATCTATACTCGGATCAACCCATGGCCCCGTAGGTATAGGTAATGGCATATACAACCCAATATTTTTGTGCATGGCCCTTAGCCATTTGGCACATTCTACATCTTTCTATAATCATGATTATGTCCCTCTTCACCTTTGGCCAATAATACTTTTCTACAACAAGGGAAATTATCTTACTTATACCAAAGTGTCCACCAACCCTCAACTATGCAATTTTCTAATAATATTTTCTCGCATTGAACCAACAGGATGCACAATTGTTTCCCCTAAACAAATAACCATCCCGCATCAAATAATCATAAGAATCACTACGCATCTTTGTAGGCTCCTTAAGTTCTCTCGCAACATCACCAAAACTGGATCACCTTCATACGGATCCTTAACTACCTCAAACCCTACTCATTTATTTTTCATTTTTTTTAAAAGGGCTATACGCCTACCCAAGGCATCAGTAACTTGATTCTCGCTTACCCAACTTATGATTTAAAACAAAATTATATTTTTGCAAAAATGAAACCCATTTTGCATGCCTACTATTTAGTTTCTTCTATGTGTTTACATACCTCAAGGCTTCATGATCAGTGAAGAGTACGAATTCCTTTGCTACCAAGTAATGTCTCCAATTCTTTAATGCCTAAAAAATAGCATAAAATTCCACGTTATAAGTAGAATATTTCCTCCCGACTTCATTTAGCTTTTCACTAAAGAAGGCCACAAGTCGTCCTTCTTGACTCAATACAACTCCAATCCTAACATTTGAGGCATCACATTCAACCTCAAAGACCTTGCTAAAATATGGAAATACCAAAACAAGTGCTTTCGAAATTTCTTCTTCAACAATTCAAAACTATTTTTGTTGCCTTGTTCCATACAAACTCCCTCCCTTTTGTACACTCGGTTATGGGTGCACCAATGCTACTAAAATTCCTGATGAACTTCCTATAGAAAGTTGCCAATCCATGAAATCTTTGAACCTTTGTCACATTCCTTGGAATAGGCCATTATAAAATTTCCCTTAATTTTTCCTCATCCATCCTCCTCGATACGAAAAACCCCAAAAAAACAAGACTCTTCTGAAGAAATATACACTTCTTTAAGTTTGCATATAGACTCTCTTTACATAACAATTCTAACACCAATTTCATATGTAATAAGTGTTCTTCCACTCTCTTACTGAATATCAGAATATCATCAAAATAGACAACAATAAACTTACCATTCTATTCTTGGAGTACTCTATTCATCAACCTCATGAATGTACTAGGTGCATTGGATAGCCCAAATGGCATCACTTTGTCCACTCATATAATCCATATTTTTTGTTGAAAGCAGTTTTCCATTCATCCCCTTCATGGATTCGGATCGGTAGTACCCACTCCATAGGACAATCTTGCTAAAATATCGTATCCCACTAGCACATCCATCATATCATCCAATCTTTGAATTGGGAACTGATACTTAATTGTGATCTTGTTTATGGCTCTCATTGTCTACACACATTCTCCAGTCTCCATCTTTTTGGTATTTTAATAGAGTTACTGGACTCATGCTTTCTCTCAATAACCCTTTCTCGTATTAGATATGTCACTTGTCTGCATTCAACTCTTCACTCGTGTCAGACTCATTCAATAGGCTGCCTGGTTTGGAAGGGCCAATCCTAGGATCAAATCAATATGGTGTTGAATATCTCTCTTTGGAGGTAACCCATGTGGTAGCTCATTTGGTATGACATATTTTTATTCTTTTATCACCTTTTAGGAAGCAATAGGTATATTAAAGTCCTTTATTTCCACCTTTTTTGACATTAGTGCATAACACCAGCCAACTTCTTCCATTTTCATAACAAACTCTTTTGTAGCCAATAAGCCCTCACTCTTCTCTTCTTCCTTGAAGGGTAATAAGACCACCTTTATACCATCCTTCCAAAAGGTCCATCATGTGTAACCTTTCTATCATATTGCCAAGGCCTACCCAATAATATATGGCATGCATCCATTGGGATAACATCACACCACACCTCATCCTTGTAGGTATTCCCAATTGAAAACTTTATAAGGCATCTTTTATCTATGGTTACCTCATTCCCTTTCTTGAACTATGATATACAATAGGTATATGGGTGTTCCTCACATTTCAGATTGAGTTTATCAACCATTACAAGTTGAAACCATATTTTCACAACTACCACCATCAATAATAATTTTACATACATTTCCTCCATAGGTGCATCTTGTTCAAAATATATTTGTTCGTAGCCACGAATCAGCACCAAGAACATCATGTTCTTTCTCCTTCTTTTGGACAATCATCGTCCTCCTTATAATGAGGGTTTCACCTAAGTCTCGCAACAACCTCAATTTCTTCTTCCTCTTCAGTTTCAACCAAATTTACTCATGGTTGTTCTCCTTGCCATCTATCTTGTATAGGATAGTGCAAACACTCAAAATCTTTGTGCCCCTCTTCACCACATTTGTAACATGTATATTTCCTTTGGGGGATATTCCAGCCCCATCCTCCATTATAATCTTTTCCCATTTTAAACCCCCTACCTCTTTAGAAGTTACCACGGCTTTGACCAGAATCTTCATGCCCTTTTGTATTAGAGGATTCACCTTTTGTAGATTCAAATCTACCCCTGCCTCTCATTGGAGATGATGATGGACCTCTCTTCACACCTCTTCTAAACTCATTCATCTTGTTCTTTTCTTATTTCTTTAATGCAAGGTTGATAACCATCATCCAAAGCTATGGAACCAGAGCATACTCGGCTCATCTCGTATGGTGTAACCCAACCCATTTATGTGTCGGTAGCCTTATGTTCTTCATAATCTCCTGCTCCACTCTAATTGACAACTAGTAAAATTCATTAGTATACTCCTCAATGTTACGATACTTCTATCTTAGGTTTTGGAACCTTTGAAAGAGTTTCTAAGCATAATTTATAGGAGGAAAATTTTCTTTCAGCTTTTTTACCATTTATACCAGTTTCGGATCTTTCCCTTTCCATTCCTTTGTCTTTTATTTTGTAGGGTGACCCCACCAGATCAATGCATGTCCAGCCAACTTAGTGCATGAAAAACTAACCTTCTTCTCCTCTAAAAGGTTTTTCCACACAAATAATTTTTCCATGCGATTGAACGAGTGAATCAACTCCTCTAGTCATAACCCTCCACCATAATCAAGAACATTAATCTTGATGTCATCATTATTTCCCTCTAAATCTGGATCAATCTCTCCTCAAATGGTCTCTCATTCAAGGTTTCTTCATCTCTCTCATTTTATTCTTCATCTCCTCCTTCATTCATTAATGGAGGTACTTCTTCAGTATCACTATCTAGGTCTACATCCCCATTTGCATGTCTCCTTCTAAGGTGGGTAACTTCTCACGTGAGCTCAAGCAACTTATCTTTGTATCTCTTGCATATGCCTATTCATTTGGGCATAACCTCCCTCCCATGTCTAGCCATGATTATATAAAATAGAGGTAAAAATTACATAGAAAAATGTAATATGTTACCTTAACTATTTCCGTAAGATCAAAATCCCGCTCTGATACCAAATGATGTGAATCCAACTACAAGAGGTTGTAATACCTCTAAAACACACATAAAAAACTTTGCAAAAAAAACCAGGAGTTTCAAATTAGCTTACTTCTCATTCATGAATCCACACTAATCTTTTACATAATTACAATCCTCATTTTATTTCACGTCTACTCTAAAAACCCTAAAATGCCAAAAACCCTAAAATGCCAAAATTTACATACTAGAAAAACAACTCGGATGGGCCCCAAAATTTTCATTCCAAATATGCATTCATAATCTAGGGCTCAGGTGAAATTTTGATTGATTCTAAACAACAACAAAAGTTATTAAAGTTCTAAGACTTAGTCAAAAGCGAAAAACACATTGGAACCAATTTTAGGCCACTAGATGAAGGAATACGGGCCCAAAATGTGCCAAAATGGCCAAAACCTTGCAAAAAAATTGACCAAAACATAGTACTAATGTATATCTACCACCCTGGAAAATTTCAAGACGATCCAACGATCGGATCAAAAGTTATGGTCTCCACAAGTTATGTTCCCGCATCATTCTCCCCTGGTTGAAAAGAATTCAACTCCTGTGAATTGTGTTGACGGAATTCATCTAATTTTTTACTATTAATCTTCTTCAACTCCCACTCAAGAATCCAAGTATTTTATTCTTGCTGCAAACCTTCCCATTGTACCAAATATTTGTTGTAGCTCTCATGTCTAGTAGTGATTGTCTTTTGGTCCAAGACATGCATTACCCTCTCCTTTTTCTTCTTCGACATTTGTTGCTTCCATTTTATTTCTTCCTCCTCCACAAAATTTTCATCATGACTGGAAAATTATATAAGTTAGAAACATTAAAATCGGTGAGATAGCAAATTTTTAGGTAGCTCCACCTTGTAGGCATTATCACTCATTTTCTTCAAAATCCTACATGGCCCAATCTTCTTATACTTGAGTTTATTATATGTCCCTTTTGGAAACCTCTCTTTCTAAGATGAACCATCACCATATATCCTTCTTCAAATACACTTACTCTACTATCGCATCATCAGCAGTTGTTTTATATTGTGCATTACTCACTTTAAGTTTTCCCTCATCTCATCTTGTAGCTGTAGAATGTGTTCTGCAAATGCTTCTACATCATCACTAGTTTCATCTTCATCGGGTAGGAAAATTAGATCTAGGACCCCCTTGGGATTCCTACCATATGAAATCTAGAAATGAGACCTCCCTGTTGACTGTTTACTGAGCTATCATAGCAAACTCAGCTTTTGGTAAAGCTAAGTCCCATTGTTTGGATTTTCTCCAACTATACAACATAGGAGATTTCCCAAGCTTCTGTTCACTAATTTCATCTACCCATCAGTTTGGGGGTGATATACACTACTAAACTGTAGTTGTGTTCCCAATTTCCTCCACAGAGTCTTCCAAAAGTGACTCAAAAACTTTGTGTCCTGATCTAAAGTGATCGTTCTTAGAACTCTATGCAATCTAACCACTTCTGGAAAAAAAAAACATATTTTCAACTCTGGAAGCATCATTAGTTATTTTACACGAAATGAAATGTTCCCTCTTAGAGAATCTATCAACCACAACAAAGATTTAATCATTCCTCACCGTGTGTTGGGAATCCCTAACTTAAAATCCATACTGAATCAGCCCATGTCCCCTGTAGGGACAAGTAATAAAGATAGACAACCCAAGTATTTTTGCATGGCCCTTAGCCATTTGGAACACTCTACACACTCTTGCTACAATCCTACTAGTGTCCCTCTTCACCTTTGGCTAATAATACTTTTATACAACAAGAGAAATTGTCTTACTTATACCAAAGTGTCCAACCAACCCCCAACTATGCAATTTTCTTATAATATTTTCTCACATTGAACAAGTTGGGATGCACAATTGTTTCCCCCTAAACAAATAACCATCCGCATCAAATAATCATAAGAATCACTACGCATCTTGTAGGATCCTTAATTTCTCTCACAACATCACCAAATTCAGGATCACTTTCATATAATTCCTTAAGCGCCTCAAACCCTACTACTTTATTTGCCATTGTTGTCAAAAGCGCTACACGCCTACTCAAGGCACCAAAGAACTTGATTCTCGCTTACCCATCTTATGCTTTAAAACAAAAGTATATTCTTGCAAAAATGAAACCCATTTTGCATGCCTACTATTTAGTTTCTTCTATGTGTTTACATACCTCAAGGCTTCATGGTCAAGAAGAGTATGAATTCCTTTGCTACCAAGTAATGGCTCCAGGTTCCTTAATGCCTAAACAATAGCATTAAATTCCATATCATAAGTAGAATAGTTCCTCCTTCCTTCATTTATTTTTAACTAAAGAAGGCCACAGTCATCCTTCTTGACTCAAGACATCTCCAATCCCGACATTTGAGGCATCACAATCAACCTCAAAGACCTTGCTAAAAATCGGCAATACCAAAATAGGTGCTTTAGCACTTTCTTCTTCAACAATTCAAAACTATTTGTTGATGCCTTAGTCCATACAAATTCCCTCCCTTTTGTACACTTTGTTATGGGTGCACCAATGCTACTGAAATTTCTTATGAACTTCCTATAGAAATTTTCCAATCCATGAAAACTACGAACCTCTATCAAATTCCTTGGAATAGGCCATTATAAAATTTCCTTTACTTTTTCCTCATCCATCCTCTCGATACGACAAACCCCAAGAAAAAGAAGACTCTTCGAATAAATCTACACTTCTTTAAGTTTGAATATAGACTCTCTTTACGTAACAATTCTAACACCAATTTCATATGTAACAAGTGTTCTTCCACATTCTTTCTTTGAATATCAAAATATCATCAAAATAAACAATAATAAACTTACCATTCTATTCTCAAGTACTCTATTCATCAACCTCATGAATGTACTAGGTGCATTAGATATCCCAAATGGCATCACCGTCCACTCCTATAATCCATATTTTGTTTTGAAAGTAGTTTTCCATTCATCCCCTTCATGGATTCGGACACGGTAATACCCACTCCATGCAGTCAATCTTGCTAAAATATTAGTATCCCACTAGCACATCAATCATATCATCCAATCTTGGAATTGGGAAATGATACTTAATTGTGATCTTGTTTATGGCTCGTTGTTTCACACACATTCTCCAGTCTCCATATTTTTGGGATTTAATAGTTGCACTGGACTCATGCTTTCTCTCACTAACCCTTTTTGTATTAGATCTATCACTTGTCTGTTTAACTCTTCACTCTGTGTAAAACTAATCTAATAGGCTTCCTGGTTTGGAAGGGCCAATCCTAGGATCAAATCAATATGGTGTTGAATATCTCTCTTTGGAGGTAACCCATCGGTAGCTCATCTAGTATGACATATTTGTATTATTTTAGCACCTTTTCCAAAGCGATAGGTATATTAAAGTCCACTATTTCCACCTTTTTGACATTAGTGCATAACACCATCCAACTTCTTCCATTTCTGTAACAAACTCTTTTGTAGCCAATAATCCCTCACTCTTCTTTTCTTCCTTGAAGGGTAACAAGACCACCTTTACACCATCCTTCCAAAAGGTATATGTATTTTCCCTCCATCATGTGTAACCTTTCTATCGTATTGCAAGGCCTCCCCAATAATATATGGCATGCATCCATTGGGATAACATCACACCACACCTCATCCTTGTAGGTATTCCCAATTGAAAACTTTATAAGGCATCTTTTATCTATGGTTACCTCATTCCCTTTATTGAACCATGATATATGATAGTGATATGGGTGTTTCTCACATTTCATATTGATTTTATCAACCATTAAAGTTGAAACCATATTTTCTTAACTACCACCATCAATAATAATTTATACATACCTTTCCTCCAAAGGTGTATCTTGTTCATAATATATTTTTTCGTAGCCACGGATTAGCACCAAGCAACATCATGTTCTTTCTCCTTCCTTTGGACAAAAATTATCCTCCTTATCATGAGGGTTTCACCCAAGTCTGCAACAACCTCCATTTCTTCTTCCTCTTTAGCTTTAACCATATTTACCCATGGTTTTTCTCTTTGCTATCTATCTTGTATAGGATAGTGTAGACACTAAAAATCTTTGTGCCCCTCTTCACCAAATTTGTAACATGTATATTTCCTTTGGGGATATTCTAGCCTGTCCTCCATTATAATCTCTTCCCCTTTAAACCCCCTACCTCTTTAGTAGTTACCACGGCTTTGACCAGAATCTTCATGCCCTTCTGTATTAGAGGATTTACCTTTTGTAGATTCAAATCTACCCCTGCCTCTCATTGGATATGATGATGGACCTCTCTTCACACCTCTTCTAAACTTATTCATCTTGTTATTTTCTTATGTCTTTAATGCGAGTTTATAAACATCATTCATGCTATGGATCCGGAGCATACTCATCTCATCTTGTATGGTGTAACTCAACCCATTTATGTATTGTGTAGCCTTATGTTCTTGGACTCTCCTATTCCACTCTGATTGACAACTTGTAAAATTCATTAGTATACTCCTCAACGCTGAGAAACTTTTGTCTTAGGTTTTGGAACCTTCGAAAGAGTGTCGAGCATAATTTACAAGAATAAAATTTTCTTTGACTTCTTTACCATTTTATTCTAGTTTGAGATCTATCCCTTTCCATTCCTTTGTCTTTCATTTTTAGGTGATCCCACCGGATCAATGTATGTCTTGCCAACTTAGTTCAAGAAAAATTATCCTCTAAAAGGGTTTTCCACTAAAATAATTTTTCCATATGATTTAACCAATCAATCAACTCCTCTGGTCGTAACCCTCCACCATAATCAAGAACATTAATCTTGATGTCGTCATTCTTTCCCTCTAAATCCTAGATCAGTCTCTCCTCAAATGGTATCTCATTCAAGGTTTCTTCATCTCTCTCATTTTTTTCTTCATCTCCTCCTTCATTCATTAATGGAGGTTCTTCTTCTATATCACTATCTGGGACTACATCCCCATTTTCATGTCTCCTTCTAAGGTTGGTAACTTCCCCTGTGAGCTCCTTGTTTATGTAGCTCCTGTATATGCCTATTCATCTGGGCATAACCTCCCCTCCCACATCTAGCCATGATTATATAAAATAGAGGTAAAAATTACATAGAAAAATGTAATATGTTACCTTAAATATTTCCGCAAGATCAAAATCCCACTTTGATACCAAATGATGTGAATCCAGCTACAAGAGGTTGTAATACCTCCAAAACACACATAAAAATATTTGAAAACAAAAACCAGGAGTTTCAAAATAGCTTACTTCTCTTTCATGAATCCACACTAATCTTTTACATGATTACAATCCTCCTTTTTTTCTCGTCTACTCTAAAACCCTAAAATGCCAAAAACCCTAAAATGCCAAAATTTACCTACTATCATAACAACATTAGTGAGCCCCAAAATTTTCATTCCAAATATGCAACCATAAATTAGGGCTCACGTGAAATTTTGATTGATTCTAACAAGCACAAAAAAATTTATTAAAGTTCTAAGACCTAGTCAAAAGTGAAAAAAACATTCAGAGCCAATTTGAGGCCACTAGATGAAGGAATACGTGTCCGAAAATATGCCGAAAGGGCCACAACCTTGCAAGTAAAGTTGACCCCAACATAGTACTAATGTATATCTACCACCCTTTAAAATTTTAGGACAATCCAATGGTCGGATCAAAAATTATGGTCTCCGTAGGTTATGCTCCCGCATCACATGTCCATAATAGAACAAAGAGTGGAAATTTTCTTGGGCCAACCGAGAAGATCTAGATTACGTGCCTAAGATAGCACATGTGATGATATCAAAACCTCATAAAATTTTAATAGTTATATCAACCAAATGCATAGAAAGACTCATTTTCTTAACCAAATAATTAGCGAAAAATATTGAAATCTGGTACCATTATCAACCAAGACATGTTTGATAAGGAATCCTCTAATTTATGTTGTATTTAGAAGAGTTACACATGGATCATTAATAATTGTATGTGGGATATCTACCACACCAAATGTGATCACCTTATTAATGGATTTAAATGTGTCCATAATAGAGGAAAACTTGGTAGGCTATGTGGTGGAAGATAATGTAATAGATTGTACATTGTCATATAATATATCCTCATATATGTGTGTTTTCTATAATAACTTAAGAAGATATATCTTAATAGGGGTATTATTTAATTGAGTTAATATATCAGACCCTTTAGACCGAGTAATAGGTTTACCATCATGAGCCATAAGTGGGGGACGGAAGGGTGGTTTTCCTCCAATGGGTTGTTTAGTATGTGAATTACTAAGAACATTAACGGTAGTAGTCATTTAAGAAGAATCAAATAGAGGAGGGTGTTTTCATTTATGAGGAATATATTCAACTTGTATATCAATGTATATAGGAGTATCATTGGTCATGAAAAAGAATAACCATCATAGAGACTCTCTCTACCGAATCAAATATGGGTATGGATCTCATAAGAGGAATAATAACCCATACTAAAATGAGGGAGTGGTCCCTTAGGTTTGAAACAATGATCATAGAATATTAAAGGAAGAGGCATGACGATGCGGGATGGCTTCAAGGTAGAATAAAAAACCCTAGGGCTACTCTTTGAAGTTTGAAGAATAGAATCGAATTCAAGAGTTGAGTTCACCAAATGTTTACACCCTAGTTATATTTGAGAATGTTATTATATAACTAAAAATTATGTCAAGGTTTTCAACATATAGATTATTCAAATCTAATTTACTTCCAACATCAATTATACATAATCTAAATATTGCATTCATACTTGAAATGATTGAAACGATTGATAAACAATAAATACTTATTTAAATAAAAAGAGAGAACAGATAAACTTAGTTGTTCAAGGTAGGAAAAGAGAATTTGGATGTGAAGGACGGTGAAATAAGAGGATCTAGAGCTGCAGATTCTATAATGGAAGATTTGCATCTAAAAATCCACCATGGGTAGAAATGTACAACTATTATATGGTCTAGAAATGAAGTTTATGATCCTCACTTGGATTTTTATGATTTCAAACCATTTGGGTTTCTAAATTTTCAACTTCCTATGTGCTTAACTTGTCTAGAAATGATATTTTTTATGTAGCTCTTGCTTGCATAGCTTCAGATGACCTATAATAACCTATAACAAAGTAGAGACCATAGAAACTTGTAGAACCCTTCATAAAAGCATTATAAAAACAAAAAGGAGAAAACATGTGTGTGTGGTCGGGTGGAATACCCTTGGAAGTCAAACTCCCGGTGGCTAAACCAATCCAAGTGTTGCACTACATGCCCTCGTTACAGTATTAAGCCTCATGTATTTCTCCTAGGTGTTTGTGTAAGTGTGAATAACTAACCAACCCCTAAAGGTAATCTCATGTCTCTTTACACCAATATAGTGAGATAACTTTCTTAGTATAGAATGTACATGTAGTGTGGTAGTAGGTAAATTTAGTGTGCATGAACTATTTCACCTATCCCTTTGTTGATTGAAACCCTTGTGTAGTGCTTCAAGTAACTTTCCTCTTTCTAAGACATGGCTTTATGATCTTTGAATTCTTGGAAATGGATGAAGCTAGACTCTTTGACTTGGTTGAGTGCTTTAGAATTGTAGTAGGGATTTCTCTAGACGATGTGCAACTAATTTAGGAATATTTAGGAACAATTTGAGTGTTTTTGGAATAATATTTATAATAGTAGCTTGTAAGAATGTCGGGTGAGTTATAAAGTGATAATGACTTGCTTATATAGCCTTCGTAGGTGAAATATTTCGATAAGGCTAACCATAGGAAGATGAAATGACCCAAAGAATGATTTTAAATTGAAATTTGAGTCGATGAATGTGAAAGGGTGAGACCATATAGGTCAGCCAAGACCAAACCCTACATCCCAACCCTTCCATATATTTTTGAACCAAAAAGAGAAATACAAAAATTGAAATTTATGTCATGAATATCGATGTTTTATGTTGCTTTGATTAAATAATATTCTCATAATTAATGATAGAGTATAGTGTAAATATAATTAACATATATAATAGCTAGAGATATGATGATATTGGATTTTGAATGTGAGCATTTATCTTAACAAGGGAACATGGTCAAACTTGGTATTGCACAAGGACAAGTTACCAAATTTTAGTGTCTGCAACTTTCTTGATTTATTGTAGTTGGAAAAACATTTAAATAACATATTTATCTTATGACACACCTTGTTTTTCTACACACTACGTTTTGTACACATTTATTAACACATATGGATTATAGACACACTTTTTTGACACATGTTGCTTGATTGCATTTTTGTCTTTAGACCTTTTGGTTGGTTTAAAATATAATTATTTCTCATTTACATTACCTCTTACACATTGGTTTTTAGTATATCGATTGATAAATCATTAGTTATTACAAATTTTCATGGTACTTTGGGTAATTAAACATTACAACTTAGATCATTGCTTGTTGCACATTTCTCTCACGTATATTGATTGTTCATAACATTGTTTACCTACATAGTTCACCATACACATTGAGTTTTGTATTAAATAATTAGGAAATTTCTTATTACACATTTCATTGGTTACCACACCATTTTTCTCACTTATTTTATATCATTACTTATTGCATGTTTGTTCTTACACACATTAACTAACATCTATCACAACCGGCACTAGTCAATTCCAACATGTCTTTTCAATCATGTCTCTTTATGATAGGACTTTCAAGTCATGTTGTAGCATGTCATGTTTTAGGTCACTACATATTTATTAAGAATTGAGTTGTGTTGTTATCATGCTACTCATCCTATCACTACTATGTTATCTTGTTGAATCTTGCTAGAACAATTTCATGATATGTTTCATTATTTTGATGATGCACACACATTATTGAGATTACGTTGCTACTATCTTCTATATTATACACATTTATTGTGCTTGATTTGATAAATCTATGAAAAACATTATCATGATATGTTTATTCAAATGATCGTATTACACTATTGGATATCACATTTCTTTATCTCTCAAATGTTATACATTAATTGTGCTAACAAATGTTTTATCTTACAACATTTACACATTTTCCATGTTAATTTATACACTAATTATAGTTAATACCATTGATCATATTAATAATTTGATTTTACATGATTAATACATTATATTTTGAGCTAAGTTATCCTTTTTAGCATCCCTTATCTCAACGGGCATATTATTGGATTTTCTAACACATTTATGCATATTTCATAAATAACACTTCAAATGAAACCATATAATGATATGCACATAATTATTACATCATGACATATAAATTTTTATTACATCGTGATATTTACACATGACTTCACTTAAAGCTAAATTGTTACAGTGCGATTATACATAACTTCACTCATCTAGCCTAATTGTTGCATATGGTTTACATTCTTCACTCAATAATTATAATTATTGCAAATGGTTTCTGGATTCCCATAACATGTCAACTTACTATAGGCCTAGAGATGGAAGACTTCCATTTCTTCAACAAGAGGATCGACAAAAAGGCTGAGGAGAAGAAGTTTGTTGCTGATAACGAGGAGTTGGTGTTTGTTACTGCGGGTTTGAGGGTAAGTTCTATCTCATCACCCTTTGATGAAATCACCTATATAATGGTCTAGTATATCTCTTTGGAAGGGAGATATGTTACATTTCCTATTAAACACTTAGTGCTCCTTAACCATTTCTATAGGAAAATCACTTTCTACTTCCCACATTATCTTTTGAACTCCTCGAACGCTTCATCTTGGAGTTTCAGAAGCATACCCGTGTTATCCCCCTGCATCAAGGCCTTATATTCTTGTTACACAAGCTCTATGTTTCTAAATACCCCAGTCTCCCATCCTCCCCCAACACTGTTCCACTCTTTCCCATAACCACTACCCCCACCCCCACCCCTTCCACCACGACCCCCACCCCCATCCCTTCCACCACGTCCAAGCCTAAAATAAGGAACCATAAGAAGCCCAAATTGGACACCCCTGTTTCGGGCAGAGTCCTTCGCAGCAATAAGGAATTGGAAGTTTTCCAAAACCTATTGCACATCAAAGTAGTGCAGACCATGAAGAGGCCTTACAGAAAGAGGGAAACAATACTTCCCAAAGGCTGGAAGCCTTGGAGAATGAAATGATGAAACTGAAAGAAGAAGTGCAGCATTTGGCCAAGCAAAAAGGCAAAAGGAATATGGAAGATGATACTGATCTTGGAAATAAGCAAGTTAAGGACATCTACAAAAATCTTAAATCCTTGGATAATCATCTAGGGAGAGCAAAGTATCACCATGATCACAACATGGTAATTTTTAATGCAATCATTGATTTCCTTGAACAGCATGTTCATAGCATTTTTGTGCTTAGTGAGATCTCGGACACTGTGTGGGGAACAGATAAGGAGAGCAGTCAAACCATAGCAATGTTGGATGCTAAGGACCCCACACACATGACAATGGTGGCTCTCTTTACCTTGCTACAAACTATTAAATCCAGAATTACCAAAGCTACCAAGAAGTAAAGGAGGTCTTCGTTGCAGATGCTACTTTTCATCATTCTTTTTGTTGATTTTTTGTTGTTTTTTGGCTGCATTGTTGCAGCGTGCACTCTGTTTTGCTTTTCTGTAGTAAATTTTTGGTTACAGTTGGCTTTAACGCCTATTCTGGATGTTGATCCATTTTTGTGGAACCTATTAATGTTTTATTTGGCTTTTAGGCCCTCTATGTAAACAGGGTATAGTCCCTTCAAAACTATTTACCATTAATAAAAAAACATGTCAACTTACTATAGTATTATATATATTCAATTATTATTCCCTCACATTCGTCACTTTGTGAGAAACTCGAGTGTATACATTACATAAAATGTTCAAAAATTAGTTACTTTTCCCTCACAAATAGCACCAAGGAAAATATATGTACATGTTTTTACTACTTGGTTTATGTTATTTATTATTGTTTAGCATCATCTTGATTGGAATTTAATACATGTTTTTAACATGTGTATAAAAATATCACATTGATGGTTATACACACATAAGGATAAGGGGGCACACATATTCTAGTCTCATGAATGTTTATCCTCATGGGAGGTTTACATTTCATTTATAACAATTTTTAATTACTATATTATAATGTCGGCAAATGTAGATACCTAAATTCAGACCTATCATCATTTGGAAATTAATCCTTGGCATTTAGCGTAGTCTATGACTTATCATGTACTAAATTTACTAATTCTTATACATGCCCTTCTCCATAAACAAGATTTAGACACTAACTAACACTTTTTATCCTAACATAAACCATTCAAAATATCATTCTTAGAATATGCAACACATCTTTGGACATCTAACCATCATGTATAATGGACATAATGTATTGTGTATTATGCTTAGACGAATTTAGCCATATTAGAACAAAGTCACATCATTGAATTTGTCCAAATTTAACAACTTCATACTAAAAACACTATTGGTAACATTTTCATATCCACAAGTTACCTTGGTCATTCATGTGTCATTTGAGTGGGAAATCTTGTTGAAATAGTCATATATATATATATATATATATATATATATATATATATATATATATATATATATATATATATATATATATATATATATATATGCACATTCAATTAACACATTCGCTCTAAGTGCCGAGATACCTCAAATATTTGGGATACCTAAGAAATTGCAATAAATAACCCAAATGCTAAATCTATCTCTCAAGCATATTCAACTATCTCTAAGCATCACACCCTTCCCGCACATTTTCAAATCATTTTCATCGCATCTTAGTAAGACATTGATACAATCCTCTCTAACCCTACTTTTTACATTCTTAGTTATCTCATCTATGCTTTAGTGCATTTTACCATATTTTATCTACATGTGATTTAGGATCTAAATTATTATTATATTTATTATAATTTGATCTTATCTCATTAATACATATTTATTTAGTATATTAAATAGATTAACCCTAAATTTATTTTTACACAACTTTACAAAATTCAAATTATAAATATTTATACATCTATATTAAGCATTAATCTTCATACTATTGTCACACGATTTGTATGATCATAGGGATTTAGCAAAAGGATTCGGAGGTTTTCACTACTTCTCTTATGATCGAAATTCTCAAGGTTTTCATTTTATTTTAATCAAGCATTTTTCAATACTAGATACGGGGATCAATTATAATACCCAAAATATGGTCTAAGCTTTTATAAATATGGCATTTGATACTTATCATAATATGTCTACCATTTACATATTACTTTGATAACTAAGATCATCTACCCATTATATTCCCATACCTTATGTTTGTTATATGATTGTCTTCTCTAGTTTAGCCTATCAAAAAGACAAAAAGCGTGTTATTAAATATATGTCAAAGACCCCTCCATATCTATATTGTTTTCTATTGGTGAGGAAATGTTTTTACAACCTATACATTTCCATCTCTAGTATCATGAACCCATCCTCCCATATTCTAATAGTTGTATTATATTTTTATATTGTGTGTTTTTATTGCTTAACACCCCCATTTTGAAAACTCCTTTTTCCAAAATAGAGACCCACTTGGATCTAAAATAGTTGGAAACATGTAATACTTGCCTTAATTTTAAAATGGGTTTCCTTATATTTTTCCTAAGTCCATTTGCTCATCCTCTCACTTGAAGTGTTTTTAGTCCTCGCACTTGAAATTTTCTTAGTACTCACATTTTAAATTTTACTAAGTGATCACACTCTAATATTGCTTTATTTCTCACACTAAGGTTTTTTTATGCAAGAGCATCCTCCATGAGGCTAATGGAAGAAAACTCAAGTTCAATAAGCCTTCAAGAACTCATAGCAAATGTTAGGTGATGGAAAAGTTTCCCTCCTCATATATTTGAATGTTTGAATTTTTCATGTAATAATCCTCCATGAGAGTGAAAATAGGTAAAATGGTTGTTTAGGTGGATTTATTCATTCTCCACACTTCATGCTACATAGGTAGAGAAGTTAAAGTCTCTTAAGGTGTTTTGAGATCATTAATAACAACATGCAAGTTTTCATAGTCATGTATAGGTTTTCAAAACCTTAATAACAACATGCAAGGTTTCATAGTCATATATAGGTTGTCAAAAACGGTTCATTGTTTTAATGTGTATGGGTTGAGTGAATATATAAACTTGATGAGAGTCAAAGCTTGTTTTAGTACGTAGACCATGCAATTTAAAAATAAAAAAATAAAAAAATGCATCATGTAGAAAAAGGGAGAAGTCGATCTTTCGAAAAGAAGGAATATGAGTAGGAGAATTTAGTGAAAGTAGAGTTCAGTTGGATTGTGCATGCAAGAGGCGAGATAGTTTCCTATAAACCATGTAATTCTAGACCTAAAAAAATAGAAATGGAAGTTGATTTTTCTATGTTTTTGGATCTCATCTCATCCCTCTGTACGAATTTGAAGTCTCTCCATATGTTGATGTAGGATTCTTATCCAATTCTTGTTCAATTCTAACAACAAACCCGCTTTTAGTTTTGTTGTACACTGTGAGTATGATTTGTTAGTGGATTATTATGCATGGACTATCTAAAATCAAGTTAACCATTTATTGTAATTTTTCATAAGTATTAGAAGATGTTAGAGGAGTTAATATTGGTTGTAGAGAAATATTGAAGAGTTTATTTCGTAAGAGTTGTGCTAATCTAGTTTAAACTCTAGTTCCGAGTACCTTTCAAAACAAACCATGTTGAGCAGAGAGCTTGAGACATTATGTACTATAGAACATAAAAGGATATAGTAAGAGTATGATTTTGTAGAGCTTTTGAGATTGAAATTTGGGTTTAAAACCTTCAGTGAAGAAAGTTATACAAATTTCTTCCCTCTTGGCTCTGTGGAATTTTAAAATAAGGGTTTTGGGACAACGGTCATAATTTTAACATATGAATTCAAAATGCTCTAAAACTCGGGTTGTAGATTCACATGGACATTCTCCATAGGGGTTTCTAATGGGGTATATTGAATCTTAGTATTTTTTAAATTACAAAGCATTTTCTATTATGGACTGAGAATGCACATGAATTGTTTGACGAAATGAATGAATGGTAAAATCGATGTAACTTTTTTTCGTACAACTGAATTGGATGAAAGTTTTTGGAAATATCTTTCTCATATAGATGCTCATGTCCACAAAATTTTATCTTCTACCTCAATGTGAAGCTTGAGATATTTAAAACAGAATTCTCTAGGTTTGTGTAGTGACAACGAACATGGAACTGTGAAATTTGATGCAAGTTTTGGTAATTCTTGTGTGGAAAGGCTTGATAATGATGAGGATGATGTATTACACTATTTCAGTGGGTATAAATAATCTATTACACTCTGAGCTCTTGGTGATTGCACAACCAATTTAGGTATGGAGATCAAGGTTTAAATTGTGCACATTACATTGGAGTATAAAGTGTTGAGAGAGGATTGTAGGTATACAACAAACATAATATGATCTGATTAAGACAAATAAGGTAGTTTTGCAAGACAAGTACATCATTTTTGGTGTCATAGCAAGGATGTTAACATTATATTTTATTTTGTACATGTGATTCAAGGTTAAGAGGAGATTTGATAGATGATTGTTGCTAATAAAGTGATGCGGGTTTGCGAAGAAAAAGAAGTGTGAGAGACTTAGAAGAAGAGCTAGTGAGGCTCAAGTGAAAGAATAAAAATGGATATGGAGATAGTATGGAGAGTGATGAGAGAGCTCTCTAGAGAGAAAAAAAAAAAAAAGAAAAGAGAAGTGGAAGAAGTTAGGAAAATAAGAGAGAAATTTGAAGAAATGGAGATGATAATGGACACCATGACGAAGATACCAATCCAAGGAGTTGTTTGGAGGATGAAGAAGAGAGTAAAGTGGCCATTGAAGCTACATATAAAGAAGAGAAGGAAAAATAATATGGCCATGAAGAGGGAATCCCATAGAGGCAAACATGTGAATGGGTTGCCAAGTGAGCAACAGGATAAAGAAGTTGTGAAGAAGGTTCTCATTGTGGAGAACAAGAGAAAAGAAGGAAAATAAGATGAAGTGCCAAGATGAGAACTTGAAAGGATGAGAGTGACAATGAAGAGATAACTCATGGGGACCTTGTGGTCTCTAATTTTTGTATCTAATGTTGTCTTTGAATGGGTAATTGTAGGTATAACCAGCCTTGTGGATAATGCCAAGATAAAGACCTTGGAAAATGAGAAGATTGGTGCAGGAGAAGTCACCAAGCACACAAGTGAATGTGCAAGAATGAAGGAAGATATTGTGGTTGTCTTCCTAGAGGAAGATATATGCATTTCCCAATGTATGACGAGAGGTATTAAAGATCTTGTACTAATGAATGATGAAAAGGAGAATGAATATGAATTATATGATGTCATGGAGTACTGGAAAGGACATGTGTGATGTTAAATCTCTAGATTTGCATAAATAAATTAAGCAATAATTAATTAAAATCAACACATGAAATGAAAACTACAGAAGATAGAAACCAAATGTAAATAGAATGGAGCAATTTATATTGAATATGAGAGGACATTTTATACAATTGCTTGCTCCTAAAATCATGGAGTCAAGTCTTATCATTTTATCCCCATATCTCTCCTTTATTCCCTAGTCTTACTCTCAATCCCAAGATATTCTCACACACTCCTATCTCTATGAGTTGTGCATGACAACTAATTGTGCACACTCACATATTATTTAAATATTAAATAATACTAATATTCAAACCATATGTTCACACTATGAACACTAATTTCCTAACAATGTGAACAGACATGCATGAAGAAGGACGAAATTACAAACAATCAAGAAGCCATGCATGCTGAAGAATCCAAGGAGCAGCCCATCCAGGTAAAAATAAGTTCAAATTCTGATTTTTCCCATGCATATAAGAGTAATATTACTAATGTACAGATGGAGATGAAGAAAATCAATAACAAGCCTTCAAAACCAGCAATAGACCATGGCTATGTGGTACCAAAATGGCTCAAGGGATCAGCAAATGTAAAGAAGGACACAAAGCTCAATCAAAATGAGGACTCAAGCAAGAAGCAAATACAAAGCATGAGAGACAAGGTAGAATGCAAAGTGAGCAAGGCAAGTTGTCAAGCAAGACAACATGAAGATGTCAAAGAGCAGAAATTGGTTGGGGAATTGAACAAGTACCATCCTAAAGCTATGAAGAAGGTATGGGTGGCTAAAAGCACAAGAAGCAATGGTGATACATCTCAAGAAGGTGTATATCATGATGATGAATTTGGAAAGGTAATGATAGCATCAAGAAGCCCATGGAAGAAAGTTGAAGAACTTACAAGTAAGCAAGAGAATGAAGGTGAAATTATGAGTATGCAAGAAGCACTCCATGAACCCAAGAAGTACACAAGGAAATGAAAGGTAAGTCAATTTCTTGCAATGAATGGAATGATGATGTTTTTGAATCATTTAATGATCTTTTTATGGAAAATAAGGAATGGAAGATGTCTATGAAAACTAATGTGCAACAAGGAAATAATTTAAAGTGGATGGATGATGAAAGTAGAGATGTGAAATCAGTTCACATGTTTGAAAAGAGCAAGGAAATACAAGGTAATAGTGCTTCAATTGTTTTTGATGAATATATTGATGAAGAAATTGAATTGTATGAGGAAACCAAAAAGGGGATAAATGTATTTATAGATGACAAAAGGCAATATGGTCCTAAGTTTGATACATGAGATGAAGATTTGGATGAGTTTGTGTTAAATGAAGAGTTGAGAAGGATAGAGGAATTGATAGATCCTTCCAAAGGGCTGTGTTTGAGCTTGGATCAGACTCAAAATTTTAATTGTTAGAATGATTAAGAGGCAAAGCAAGAGGAAAATAAAATTGAAAAGACCAATTTAAATATGGTCATTGAAGAAACAAAGAAAAATGAAGAAAATCGACACTCGAAGACATTGATCAATATTTGTATTGCAGAGATTTTGCATCTAACTTTTCATTTTTGTTGAGTACAGTTTTAGATGATATTGAGATAAATCAAACCTCAAATTCAGTAAAGAAGTTCACAAATCAAGAAGAACAAGAAGACATGGAAGCCATATATGAAGATGAATCTAAGGCATGGACTTATGGAAATGAGAAAGAGCTGAGGAGAAGAACATGCAAGAAAAGGAAGAAAGGAAAGATGAAAGACAAAGACCATTTCAAAGAGATACAAGCATTTTAATTGACAACAAAACCTTGGGATCTAGGCATATAGCAAAGAATAAAGAATGAAGAAGGCATTTCATTTGAACTAGAGTTCAAATCCTTTCTACAAGGAGAGTCTGATGCAAGAGCATCCTCCATGAGGCTAATGGAATAAAAATCAAGTTCAATAAGCCTTCAAGAACTCATAACAGATGTTAGGTGATGGACAAGTTTCCTTCCTCATATATTTGAATGTTTGAATTTTATCATGTAATAATCCTCCATGAGAGTGAAAATAGGAAAAATGGTTGTTTAGGTGGATTTATTCATTCTCCATAATTTATACTACGTAGGTGGAGAAGTTAGAGTGTCTTAATGCTTTTTGAGATCATTAATAACAACATGCAAGTTGTCATAGTCATGTATAGGTTGTCAAAAACATTAATAACAACATACAAGGTGCCGTAGTCATATATAGGTTGTCAAAAATAGTTGTTTGTTTTAGTGTGTATGGGTTGAGTGAATATCTCAACTTGATGAGATTCAAAGCTTGTTTTAGTGTGTAGACCATGCAATTTAAAAAATAAAAAATGCATCATGCAGAAAAAGGGAGAAGTCGAGATTTTGAAAAAGAAGGAAAAGAAGTATGAGAATATAGCAAAAGTAGAGTTAAATTGGATTGTGCATGCACGAGGCAAGATAGTTTCCTATAAACCATGTAATTTTGGACTGAAAAAAAAAAAAAAATGGAAGGTGATTTTTACGTGTTTGTGGATCTCATCTCATCCCTTTGTACGACTTTGAAGTCTCTCCATATGTTGATGTAGGATTCTTATCCAATTCTTGTTCAATTATAACAACAAACTGGTTTTGCTTTTGGTTGTACCTGTTGAGTATGATTTTCTAGTGGATCATTATGAATGGAGTATATAAAATTGAGTTTTACATTTAATACAATTTTTCATTAAGTATGAGAATATGTTAGAGGAATTAAAGATTGGTTATGGAGAAAGATTGAAGAGTTTCTTTCGCAAGAGTTATGCTAATCTAGTTTAAACTCGGTTCCGAGTACCTTTCAACACAAACCCCTGTTGAGCGAGAGAGATCGAGACATTATTTACTAGAGAACATAAAAGGAGATAGTAAGAGTATGATTTTTCAGAGATTTTGAGCTTGAAATTTGGGTTTAAAACCTTTAGTGAAGAAAGTTATACAAATTTCTTCCCTCTTGGCACTGTGGAATTGTAAAATAGTAGTTTTGGGACAGCGATCATAATTTTCGCATACGAATTCCAAATGCTCTAAAATTAAAGATGTACGTACACATGGAAATTCTATAGAGGTGTTTATAATGGTGTATATTAAATCTAAGTATTTTTAAATTAAAAAGCATTTTCTATTATGGACTGAGAACGCACGTGAATTGTTTGACGAAATGAATGAATGGTAAAATGGATGTAACTTTTGTTTCACCGTAACCACATTATCTGAAATTTTGAATAAATATCTGTTGCATATAGATTCTCATGTCCACAAAATTTTAGCTTCTACCTCAACGTGAAGCTCGAGATATTTAAAACTGAATTCTCCAGGTTTGTGTAGTGACCACAAACACTGAACTGTGAAATTTGATGCAAGTTTTGGTAATTCTTGTGTGGAAAGGCTTGATAATGATGAGGATGATGTACTACACTATTTCAATAGGTATAAATAATCTATTAAACTCTAATCTCTTGCTGATTGCACAACCAATTTAGGTATGGAGATCAAGGTTTAAATTGTGCACATTACATTGGAGTATAAAGTGTTGAGAGAGGATTGTAGGTATACAACAAACATAATATGATCTCATTAAGAAAAATAAGGTAATTGAGCCAACATGGTACATAATTTTTGGTATCGAGCAAGGATGGTAACATTATATTTTATTTTGTACATGTGATTCAAGGTTAAGAGGAGATTTGATAGATGATTGTTGCTAATAAAGTGATGTAGGTTTGTGAAGAAAAAAGAAGTAAGATATACTTAGAAGAAGAGCGATTGAGGCTCAAGTGAAAGAAGAAAAATGGATATGGAGACACTATGGAGAGTTATGAGAGAGATCTTTAGAGAGAGAGAGAGAGAACAAATAGAAGTGGAAGAAGTCGGAAAATAAGAGAGAGAATTGAAGAAATGGAGATGATAATGGACACCATGATGAAGATCTCAATCCAAGGAGTTGGATGGAGGATGAAGAAGAGAGTAAAGTGGCCATTGAATCTACTTATAAATAAGAGAAGGGAAAAGAAGATTGCCATGAAGAGGGAAGCCCATAGAAGTAAGTGTGTGAATGGGTTGCCAAGTGAGAAATAGGATAAAGAAGTTTTGAAGAAGTTTCTCATTGTGGAGAACAAGAGAAAATCAGGAAGAGAAGATAAAGTGCCAAGAGGAGCACTTGAAAGGATGAGAGTGACAGTGAAGAGATCACTCATGGGGACCTTGTGGTCTCTAATTTTTGTATCTAATTTTGTCTTTGAATGGGTAATTATAGGTATAACCAGCCTTGTGGATAAGTTCAAGAGAAATACCTTGGAAAATGAGAAGATTGGTGCAAGAGAAATCACCAAGAACACAAGTGAATTTGTAAGAATGAAGGAAGAGATTGTTGTTGTCTACCTAGAGGAAGAGATGCATGATAGAGGTATTAAAGATCTTATACCAATGAATGGTGAAAAGGAGAATGAAGATGAATTATATGATTCTATGGAGTACATGGAAAGGACATGTGAACAACAGCC
Organism: Taxus wallichiana var. yunnanensis; assembly: GCA_018340775.1. Classification (NCBI taxonomy): domain Eukaryota; kingdom Viridiplantae; phylum Streptophyta; class Pinopsida; order Cupressales; family Taxaceae; genus Taxus; species Taxus wallichiana. Next base: position 195,483,451 of record CM031239.1, read on the forward strand.
ATGCATGCAGAAGGAAGAAAGTACAAACAAGCAAGAATCCATACAAGCTAAGAATCCATGGAGCAGTCCATCGAGGTAAAAATAAGTTCAAATTCCAATTTTGCCCATGAATATAAGAGTAAGATTACTGATGTACAGATGGAGATAAATAAAATCAATAACAAGCCTTCAAAATTTTCAACAACTAGCTTAAAAGTAGTATGGGGAACCTATCTACCCCATCTCTCATGTAATCTTTCCTATAGAAGAAGGAATTGGCATTCATGCCTTGTTAATGGCGGTCATTGATTGTAACTATGTAATGAAGTGAAAAATAATTAATGCATATTTTTACCCTCTTCCCTTGAAATTTTTTGAAATATTATGTTCTTGGTTCGTAGAGGATCTGATACCTTTCTAAAAATCCAAGAACGCATGAAATGGAGCTCCCAATTGGAAGTTATGGTGTTTTGAAGTTTGCGGTTTTGTTCCTTATCTGTGGGAATCGACCCCCTATTACTAACTTTATCATCGGTCTTTTCCATCTACTTTACTTCACTCATTTTATGAAGAAAATTAATTGTATTTCACCGCTTCACTTATATTTTGAATTTTCCTTTCATTGTGGGAAATAAGGATAATTTTATTGCCACCTCACCCTTAGTTCATTGGCTTTTCCACATTACTTTATTTCTTATAATTTTAAGAAAGTGAATTAGTTTCACTTTATTGCATTACTTTACTTTTCTTCCCCTTTATTATGTGGATTTTTCATATGCTTTTGCTCTTATATATGTTTGGGGAAGTAAAGTAGTTTTAATTCCCATTAATTTACTTTTCCATTCCCCTTGTTATGCGGCTTTTCCACATTGCTTTCTTTGCTCTTATATGTTTGGGGAAGTAAAGTAGTTTCACTTTACTGCATTACTTTACTTCAACTCCCTTTTTTATGTGGATTTTTCATACTGCTTTACTTAAAATAAGTGAAGTAGTTCCAATTCAACGCAATACAAAGGAAAGTAGTAATGGTGGGTCAAAAACCCGATTTGCCATAACTTTTGACCAGATGCTCTGTTTTCAAGATCTTGGACTTTCTAGAAATCTCTCAACCTCCTCTTCACGTTGAAATCATGAAAATAATATTTTTATGGGGTTAAGTAGGATAAAAATGGTAAAAACACTTCCCAAGCATAAGGAGTTAGAATTATTGCACTAAATTGCCGCTGGCCGATTTTACTGTTTTAACCACTTTTGCAATTCTTTGGTTGAATATGGACTTATGAATCCCATAGAGAAGGGAATTCCATAAAATGACTACAAGTGCTATAAAACCATGAAATTTATCTTCTTTCTTCATGATTCATTATTGAATCTCCACCATGACTTCCTAAGTCCATTTTTCTCAAGTTGCCCATTTTTACCAGGGGTAAAAATGCATAACAAATACATTCGAGTACACTTATACATATTAGAGAGTATTGAGAGACACCTTCCTTGACCTTGCTTCTCTAAAAATGAGTTCTCACATTATTCCACCATTTTCTCAACTTTTTAGAGAGAAATAACCTATGTATATGTCATGGATAGAGATCTGATAACACTCGACCGAGTTCAAAGAGTTGCATACATTAGAGAAATAAAGAGGTCAGGATTACATCAAATAATTATGTGCCATAAATGAAGGCATGTCATGTGAAATAAGAATATCATCCAATTCAAAAATACAACATTAATCAACTTCATTACAGACCCAAATGTTTATAGCCTTGAGCATTATAGTAATGACACTTGAAGAAATGGCTAGAAGTTTAACAAAGTCTCCCAAGATAGTCTAATGTGGATACCTTCGTGTACACTTATTCATATTAGATATTAATGAAAGACACTTTCCTTGACCCTACTTCATTGTACAATGAGTTGCCACATTATTCTTATTGGCCATTGTATGTTTGTGTTGTCATTGATTTCAATTCCATTAATGGAAAATGGTTTCATGGTGTCATATCAGTCTCCATGAGGTGTCATTTAGTTTCAAAGATAAAGGTTGATTGGTAGTGTCATGTTTGGTGAAGTTCTAGGAGGTCCTGGTGCATGGTCTAGTGAGTTGAGTCATAGTTTCAGGTCACCCAAGCTATTTGGATGTTTTCATGAGGTCACGCATGGTCATAGAGGTGTGTTATAGGTGTTAATGAGTCTATAAGATGTTAGCATGGTCAGTTCATGAGGTTTCATGGTTGAATCATGTCATTCCGGTTTATTCCTAGCCTTCAAGCATGTAGAATGAGATGGAGGTATGAGTTTTCGAGATGATAAATCTTGTTTGAGTATGGAAACAACATAGTAATGTGGTATATGACATGTGTGGTGAATTTTGGGTCAGCTTGTAGAGGTTTGGTGGTTTTTCAGGGTCCTTAGGAAGCAAACAGGTGAGAAAGAGGCAGGATAACACAAGTAAGTCTTAATGGCTGGATATTTTCATAGATATTTGAGATATATGTTGAGTATGGATAGTTATAGGATGTTTTCATGATGCTTCATCACAAATTTTAGGTCAAATTGAAGAATAAATTGTAAGCTACATCGTTTTGGAAAAGCTGGGTAATCTATAGTGTGTTTTTGAAGAAAAGTTGACCTTATGATGTTAGTTGTGAATTGTATGCTTTTAATGGGATCGAGATACTTTTAGTGATTTTTTTTCTTGGAACTAATAATGTTTTAAAAAAATATTGAGGAGTTTTGATTATCACATTTTTATGAACGATCGTTAAAAATATAAATTACTTTGAAACCCTAGCTAAAAGCGACTTGGAGAAAATGGAGTGTATTGAGCTGTCTTAATTGATTTTACCAAAGTGATGATTTTAGGTTGTATAGGAATCCTCCATATTTCTTGAAAGGTATATTAGATTGTGTGATCATATGTGGACCCCACTGAAAATGATTTTTGAAGAAGTTAAGTTTATGAAGAAGTTTCCCAAAGAAGGTTTGAAAAAAATTGACATTATTTTTTATTCCTAGAGTTTTAATAGATTTCCATGATAGTTTAATATAATTTTTGAGCTTATAAATGTAAAATTGTGCCTTGTTTATGAAGACATTTTTTTGGGGTAGTTTGAGCAACTTATGGTAAAAGTGGAATTCCAGGTGCTACATGAGGAGTTAGGACTCCATTAAAGTTTTGTTGTGATTCTGGTTTAGATATATTTTTAGTAGTATATTAAAATTGCTTTTTTTATATGGTGTGAAGAATTTATGACCTGATATTTGAAGGTCAAATCTAGAGGATACTTGATCTAATAGGGTGTTGAGTTGATTCATGAGGTAAGATTATGTTTCTGAGTTCTTAGAAATCATGTATAATGGTGTTCCATGATTTGGTTAAGCTTGGAAGTGTGTTTTGTGGTGTTGGATCAAGTTGAGCTCAAGCTTTGTTCTTGAGTCTTAACGAGGCCCGTAGACATGGTCTCGGTTGTAGGCCTTCCAGTTAGAGTTGGAAGGAAATCCAATATGCTTTGGAAAGAAGATTCATATATATTTCCAATGGTATATGTTTTGTGTCTTGGTGATTTTATTTTATGGGTCATTCAGGTCAGTTTGTGAAGAATAAGGTTGTTTGATTTTCAAGACAAAATTTCTCGAGCTAAAAGATTTAGGTGAATGAGGCATGAGATGGATTATTTTATGCTTTATATCAGTTGGAAAGTGAAGAAGGATTAATTTTATTCTTATTTAAGGAATTTCTATGTCTTGGAAGTAGCATAAAGGGTGAAAACTAGTTCATTTTTAAAAGCGCTTTCTGGGAAGCTTGATTTGGTGAAGAGGAAAGTTGGTGTGGTTTTCACCCATGAATTTTTCAAGAGATATAACATGCATAGTTTTTTTATACAAGTCCTAATGATTCCATATAGTGGTTACACTCCATATTTTATTTGTTCTTGGGTGGTCTTGATACCCAAAGGTGAAGACAGAGTGTTGGAAACAGTTGTTTGGTAAAGGTTATGAGGCTTTTAAGTTGTGTTATGAATTATTTTATTGGTGAAATATAATTTACAACCATGGATGATGTTAACATGTCATATTATATATGTGTGATGAATTTTGAGCTTGGATAATCATGGTTTTGGCATGTGTGGTTTTAAATCATCCAGATGATGGGGTTTTGAGCTAGTTTTGAGCATGTTTAGTGGTTTTGGGCATGTCGACCTACATGGTCCCATTATGAATGTTTTTAATGAATTTATTAGTATGTGTTTTAATTGTAATTTTCTATCTAAATGTATATTACTGACCTCTCTTGTTTTTGGAAGAAGAGAAGGGTATAAAGCAAATGTTTTGAGTTCATTTTTGAACTAGTTGTGCATGGGGTAAAAGTGTGAGCTGATAGAGAGTGAATAACAGGTATGAATACATTATTTGATATCTGAAGAAGTGATTGATAGGTTGAAGAATGATATAGATCATGAGCAAGGGTTTAGATTCTAGACAAGCCATGAAAGAAGAATATATAACAATTTGAACGAATGAGGATTGAATAAAGTGTGCAAGCTGATTTTGTGATCTCCATCAATTTTGGCAAAAATAATCATATATATTCATCTTCAATTGTTTGATTTTGTGCTTTATCATCTTATGGGGTTGTATTATCCTTGTGTAGTTGGTTCTTCACTAAATAAGGGGTTGGTGTTCCTTGTAGGGTTGGTGCTCTAGTAAACTAGGGGTTGGTGCTCCTTGTGGGGTTTACGCCTCACTAAATTTGAAACATAGAAATATAAACTTTTTGTTTTAGTGGGTTTTCTTCCCCATGAGGTTTTCCCACTTAAATATTGTGTCTATGTGTTCTCTCTCATGTGTTATGGTTATTTGAATGTATTGTGCACACCTAATAAGCTATTGTTGAATGTATATGAATGAATGGATGTTAATAGATGCTGAAATTAATGGTAAATGAAATAAGTGATTTGTAAGACTGATTCACACCCCCCTCTCATTCCATTTTCCCTTCAACAATTCCATAATTTTCTCAACTTTTTAGAGAGAAATAACCTCTGTATATGTAATGCATAGAGATCAATGACACTCGACCGGAGTTTAAAGAGTTACAAACATTAGAGTAATAAATAGGCCCATATTACATTGAATAGAAGAAAAACCCGAGGTATTCCCATGTCCTAATTTTTTGTCTCCTATTTTTCCCTCACTCGTGCAAAAAATGGAGTTTTATGTGCCAAAAATGAAGATGATAAAATAGCCTTCATCTCTAGTGATGCTTTCAAATTATACTATGATATACAAGAAGCTGACATGATGTATAACTCAACTACCATCGAGTCATGGATGAAAACCCATCAAATTATGATGGTTTTTCTGAAATTTTTGAAGGATGCCATTGATAACATAGATGATGACAATGTGAATATAATTTATATAGAGAGGTTTAGGAAAGGGGTAAGGATTGGAATGGCCTTAATGATCTTTCATGTATGACAACAATTTCATTTCAGATTCGATGTTTCTTGGATTCCTATTTTGTCACTCATTATTGATGACAACCAAATTATAGCCTTAGGGCATATTATATCACAAATCCTGATTTTCCAAAGGGAGCCATACATAGGAAACAAGAATTCATTTTTCATGGCATCTTACTTAATGGATGCGATCTATGTAATATTGGTTTTCCCTAAAATTTTCTCTCGAATCTCTATATAACATGAGGTTCCCTTGGGAAGTAAATGAGATTTTTCTAATTTTTACACGCATGATTCAAAACACGTATTCAATAAATATGTAATTTCTTCTATCCCCAAATTCTATGAAATGGTTATGGAGAAACCAATCGCTAGGATTTGAGAATAATTCCTAAAATCCATTAGAAAAATGGGAGTTGTGTGGTTCTATCCTAGGTACACAATTATTATGATTGATGGGATTTTAACTCTACCTCTGCAAATACCATATCATGTGATAGACAAGCTAGAAAAATAAGAGGTCACTTTTCAAATCCTTAATGGCATAGCTAACAAGTGCAAAGAGAAGAATCTTAGGACATATCCACCACTACCTCTCATAATTGGGGTCGAGATAATTCAAAAGATGGGCTAACATTAAATTGGTTTCTTCTCATAGGCATTCATTCAATTTTCCCAAACATACATTGATGAGATATGATCCTAAACACATAGTTTCTAAACACTTGAGATCATTGAAAGGAAAATTGAACAAAATATATAATCATAAAGTTAATGCTCATGATTGGGTATGGATCACTCAAGAGGGTGATGATGAGATGCAAAAAAAAATGAAGAATGTAAGGGTATTTCCCCCTCCTAGGGGCAAAATTAGAAAATATTCTTCAAGAATAAGGACACGAGTCTATATTGAGAAACCAGTTGAACAAAGTGAAAGTTTACCAACTTCCTCCATAAGGCCTCTTGATTACGATACTTCTAAATTTCAAGAAGTAGTTATTGAAATAATCTAAGGTCCTCCTCTGGTTGCATATGAATTTTTTTATTCATAAGAAGAAACAACAACTAAAGAATCAAAGAAAATTTTAAGGAGAGAGGGGAAGGAACCTTAAACCAATGAGCTTTATCATGGGGAAGCATGAGAGTGGGTAAAGTAGGCCCTAGTCACATAGAAATAAAAACTTAATTAGATAACCGTTAAGGACCCACAGATCAAAATTGAATTTAATCCTAGAACATACACAATGAAAAGAGTGACTAGAAAATGATGGAAACCAATGAGGCTCTAATATAGAATGAAACATCATAAGAGTTTATTTCTCTTGCAAAAAATAAGAATATTAAATGCTCCCAAGCTATGGAATATAGAGAAGATTGTGTTTCCTTCATTAGAGGATAAAATGAGGTGGTATTAAAACTGGTTAAGGGACTCCACAAGAAGTCCAAAACATTGGAAACACAAGGAAAGGCCATTATCCCAGATGACCTTGCAAACCATGTTGAATAGGATCTCTTATCCCTCTTTAACATTCAGAAATAGAGCCTTTATGCCAGAAAAAGGGAAAAACCTTTTCTAAAAAGGTACGCACAATTTTACTAGAGTCCTTGTGTTATAATAGATGCTCTAGTTAATCATTAGGGCCAGCGATGAGGGAGTATGTTAGGATCTTTTTGTGCTTACAAAAAAATATATTGGCCTTTACCAAAATTATATCATGTATAAAAGGGACTCTTTAGAAGAAAGACATAATCAAATGGGAAGAATTCCCCCACAATTAGATGATATCATCTCCAGGGGTAGTCAAATATTCTCTAATGCAGCTATCACCAGGGTGTGCATAGAGAACCAAGATGTGGTGACCATGGATGAATTCTCATGAAATATTATATAATTCATAGTGTACTTCATCAAGAACATTTCTAAGGTAAATGAGGAAGAGACTTCTAATGTCATTAAAATAGTATCTCACGCCAAAGAAAAGATTCAAAAGGTCTAAACCCTCAAGGATATTTTAGGGACATTATGTCTTCTCAAAAGATTTTGTTGGATAAAACTCATAAGTTCTTCAAGAAGCCCATTATTGATCTTAACCAGCTTGATGGGGATTATAAGATATGTAGGGATACATTGGAAGAATCCATAACAAGGCCCCCACAATAATCCCCAAGGAATTCTAAATGACCAATGGTAAAGGAGGATAAGTAGGGGACCAAAAAAGTATTCAAGAATATTCTTTAGGCATGTTGATCCCATATGATTAATGTAACATCCTAACTGAATCAATTAGGATATTTGTAAAAGTCCATTTGTTTCCCCTAATATTTTACATTCCTAGCTAGAATTTTGAGATTGTCTAATTGGAAATATAAAGGTAGGAAATACCTTGGTCCCATTTTGTATAAATACACCTATACCTTTCCATTAATGTGGGTGAATTCAATAATTTTAATGTAATCTAGTTTCAATTATCCCCACAAGTTGAGTAATCTAGTTTTCTATTTCCTCCTTTGTATGATCTTTATGAATTTTTGTTGAAGTTATAATCATTTTCATGCTCGTAATTCTAACCTTTAAATTGTGCTTTGTGAGTTTAATGAAACTGTAATAAGATTAATATGTTTACAGGTCATAATGGATGTTTGTTTAGCAATCTGGTGATTTTCCTTATTCGTGGATGTTTAATTACATATTTTATTCATAGTTCTCATTTCATGTGAATATTTGCACCAATTTTGTATCAATCTATGTGTAAACTAGATTGAATGTATTTGGTTATCTAGGCATGCGATCTTGAATTCACATAATTTTAGCTTCATGAAATTTACTTTCATTAGACATTCTTTTTCTCTCTACCATATGGTGAAAGCTATAGTTTAGTTAATATAATAGTTAGGTAGTATAGAGAGTGGCACTATGACTATAAATTTTTCCAATGATATCACCATTAGTCATTTATAAGACCAAAACTTGCAACTCGTGCTCTGAGTCATTTCTTTGACTCTAAAATGAGAAATATATAAATATCATGTCATTATTTGAGTGAGAAAAAATACAAAAATAATAATGTTGTCATCCTACATGATACTTTTGGGTAAATTAGGTGAGAAATAATTAAAAAGGTCACCTATATAAACACATCCACCCTAAGTTATTAGGGGCATCTAGGTATCACTTATCACACTCACTCTAAGAATATTAAAGATAAAAATATTAAATCATCACATTCCTTAGAGCATTATCATAAAAAAATTACTATTTTTTGAAAAATATATATTGTTTCCCTAGATCAATCATGAGCCAAATTTGAAGTATCGCATTTCTATTGCTAAGTGTTAGGGTGAATCAAGGTCTTCGTCTATATTCATTATATCATATGCATATCATTATAGGATTCAGGAGAACTATATGGACCTAAACCCTCATTGAGGTAGTGGTATGTAGTGCAAAAATAATAACTTCAATGAGGGTGTTGTGAGGAATCTGTCTCAAAGGTCTAGTAAAGCCTTTTTTCGGTCAAAATACAAGAATCTAAGGGTTCAAGTAGAAGAGGCCCAAATTTGATTCATGAATATTCATACTATAAATTTAGTCACAAAAATTAATAGATCAGATAAAAAATATATGTAGGCTATAGAAAGTAAGTGCAAATACATATAGAACACATTCATAACACCAAGATACACTTAAAGATGGTACTATCTAAACCTCATGAACGACAAGATTTGTACACATCATCTAATACTTCTTAATAGTCTTGATGATAGTATAATCCACCTCTAATCACATTCATATCCCTTTTTCATGCCTTCTAGCATGGTAGTATGGTTCATCTATTCACCCTAATTATCCTTTAGCATATTCTATTAGTGTAAGGTCAATTATCAATTTTTATAATATTTTAGAACTATTTTAGATTATTTATGAATACCCTTTCATATTTATAAATTATTATATTTAGTAATTAGACTAAATTAGAAAAAAATAAAAATCTAATTTCGTTATTACATAAGGTAATTGTTTGTTTCATAATGTTTGGATGATATATGATTGAAAATGACTCTATTTTTTTTAAATGGAGGTTTTTCTTAGATGTATTAAGCTTATCAAAAATATATTTTTGTCCAAAAATTTATCATTTAATATTTAGAGTTAGGGTTTCTATATATTCACTATAAGTGGTCTAATGGGTGAAGGATATATCTATTTTAAAAGCATTGGATGTTTTTCTTAATCTCAAAAATTCATCAAAAACATATTTTTCGTTTCCTATAATTCATCACAAAAAAATCGATAATAGTCATTTCTTTATTTTGACCTTAGAAAATTAATTTGAATTTTTTTTTTCCACATTTATTTGTTCTTTTAGACAAAAAAACCTCTTTTGGATTCATAAATTGGTGAGTGAAACATCATATGCTTTCATTTTTAAATATATTTTAATGACATGCATTCCTCCTTTATTATATGGTAGGGTTTTCCCTCCTTTTATGAAAATATGAACCAAATGATTCTCTTAATATTTTTAGATCCCTAGATGAACCTTTGTGTGTCATTTTAAGTGAATTTACTCTTTAAAGTGCGTTGTCAACAAGCTTAAAACCCAATTCACACATATGAGTTTACAACTAAATGAATTTCGTGATAACATCATGGCATGTAGGCAAACACCTTAAGACAACAAGTGTGGTTTATTTAGAGGCTAATCATTTAAAATATCATTTAAATTCAAATCCCATCATGAAAATATTTTCTAATTCCATTATTGATACACATACATATCAATCAGTGTTATCTTACATAAGTTTCTAGATGAAGGTATTATCTCATTACCATATATTTAATTTTTCCCTACATGTCAATTTTTAGAACAATGTGGTAAACCATTTTTTGGATATCATAGAATCAATGGACATAGTATAGATGAATGTTGGGATTTACATAGTAATATTGGGAGACTTGTTCATTATGGCTACATTACGATAGATCAATCTAGTATGAAGTTATGAAGTATAAGGACATTGATTTCAAAGAAAAAAATCATATCAAACAAACACCCCCACTAATAGAACCAACCATAAATCATGTGAAATAAATATAGAAATTTAAATAGGATTTTATAAAACATTCCATTATGAAAACATTTGAGGAACATAGCAAGAAAGGTGAGTGTTTTCACCCAAAATTTACTAAGAGTTGTTTACCTAATTAATTTGAATTGAAACATGAAACTAATGTGCAATATTTTTCTATATAAATTCTCAAAGCATTCATATCTAATTGTACATGTAATTACTATAAAAATATATATTCAATTAGAGCATGTGATAAAATAAAGTAAAACACAAGAGGATGAGTAGATTTATATTTTTGATATTTTTTAATTTGATATAGATTTGGAACTAGGTTCGTAGGTTGTGATAGGGTTGAATATGATTCATATATGATACAAATCCATGAAACCCTCAGAAATTAGCATCATATTTAGACACTAACTTTTAATGATAGTTTCTATCTTGACAAAATTATCCTGCACTTCTTTGCATTTCTTTACAATGTGGGTTTTTTTACTATGTCTTTAATGGATTCTTGAACTTTCACTCCATCCCGAATTCTCACACATTCACCTAAAATAATTAAAACCCTTGTTTCATGTTACAATACTCAAGTAGACATTATATAAAAAATTAAAAGTGGCGTGTGGATTTAGAATTTCCTTGGTGGCCAACCCTCTTATTGATTCTAACCAAGTTTTACATTACATTTCCTAAATAAGGGGCTCAAAATCCATGTAGTTCTCCTCTTACTCATGTGAGTGTGAATGCAAAGCTAGAGTATCTCCACCCATGTTTTTCCCTCATGCCTTGACATGAATATTATGATAATTAGGTATACTTTAAATGTACCCTTTATGAGTGTTGAATATAAAGTGTTGTAATTAATATTTAAAGTAGGGAGCATGTATATAGATAAATGATAGAGAAAATACCCCTTTAAGTTCCCTTTTGATAAGTAGATACTTGACAATCCTTGTTTTATATTTGAGATGCGCTTTTCTTGGTTTAATCTACTCATAAACTAGTTTAGAGTGCTTCAGAAGTTTGTATATAGGTTTCTCCTAGTGTCTTCTATTGATTTAGGTAATATTAGTGAAGCTTTACATAAGAAATGATAATAATTTTCTAGAAGATATCTTGAGAATTCAAGGTGAGTAAATGATTGTGTTTAACTTGCTTGTATACAATTACATGGGATATAATTTCACATTAAGGAAAACTAGGAAGTGTAAATAAGTTCAACATAAGAAAATATGATTGTTTGAGAATAGAGGACACTAACATTAAGTTCGATACTAAAGTGTGAGGGTAGAGCCCAACTTTTTGTTAGTGCATAGAGGATGAAAACTATAATTAAATATGGAAAATAAATTCCATGAGGTGTAAGGTGTCTATGAGTAATGAGATCACTTGTGTAGGTATATAAGAAGTCAAGTGAGAGAATATGAATCATTTACAAGCCTTAGGAATGGGTAATATAATGTGTTTAGGATTTTTTTTGTGTATACAATGGTGACTAAGGGATATAAGCCCAATAGTAGAAGTACCTAATTACAATATTTTAGTTTCTACATCCCCCACCCCCTTTTAAGATGATAACTTAAATTTTCTATCTTGAAATGGAAACCTACTAGAGTGTGTAAACATATTGTTCCTTTTCTTTATTGTTTTATTTCTTGAATGGTCACAAGATGCCCTCAAGAGAAAACCTTGTAACACAAGAGTGTAGTCAATGTCCATAAATTGAAAAATGGAACTTTAACCTTAAATATTTATTTGAAATTGAAATTAAACATTATAAAGTAAAAGAGAACAAAGAAATAGTACAATGTGTATATAGAACCAACTCTACCATGCAGATGTAGAAGAACATTTCTCTTCTAAGGTGTTTTCACCCTTTTTGAGTTTTGATTAAGGTTTTTAAACTATAATAAAATAAGGAATGAAATAAATGTTACATGGGGTTATTTTAACTAATTAACTTCCAACATTAATCATTCAATATCAAAATAATGATTTAATACTTGCAAAAATGTAAACGATGCAATACAAACTAAAAATACATGGGATTGAGTGCAATTAGCTAATTGTAGGTGATTACGAGATGATCTCGGGCGATCTAAAATTTGAAATAGGGGTATCTGGACATGAGAAACCTTAAAACTAAAATTTTTACCTAAAAACCTCATGGGACAAGATTGTATAATAGGGGTAGGAACATATGTATGGTTTTGACCCCTTTTGTATGGTTTTTCACCTACTCAGAATTGTAACTTGTAGCTTTCTAGGTTTTTCACTTGTTTGAGTCTCTTTGTTTCTCTTTATCGATTCTATCATCACTATAAGGGTATTTAAATACTTTGTTCAATCCTTTAAAACCCTAATCATGGATGAAGTCCTACAAAACAAAACTTAGTTTGGTTATAGTAACCCCTATACATCGTTGATGTTAGCACTACTCGAATAGGCCTTAAACCACACATCATTCTCCACCTAGCATGTGATATCTAGTTATAGTGAAATTAGATTTTCCATTCTCTCTTTGAAAATACTTAATTTTTCTCTTATCAATCTACTTGAGTGAGTGAATTTGAGTGCTTACAAATGTGGGAAGCAGTCCCCTAGACCTAGTGGGAAGCTTCAAACATGTAGATAGTGCTGCCCTAATGAATGTGTAGAGGTATTTTCAAAGTGTAGGGAGCTTTGGGTTTTTTTACTAGCTTTTACAATAGGAGTCCATAAGAGTACTAACTTGTGTTAAGTTTTGAATAATGTGAGTTTCACTTGCTTATATATGCTTTCAAGGTGATTTAAGTTACTAAGGTTGACTAAAAAGGAGTAAGTGATCCAAAGAATAATGTGTAATGGAAATTTTGGGACCAAAGTGAGCAAGGTCAAAATCATACACTAGGGTCAAGACCATACAGATGGTCTTGCCTTTACTATACATTTTTATGTATGAGGGCTAATCTGTAATATGAAGTATGGAAGCTAACAAGTAAAGTTTCTTATTGTGTTTCATGTTTTCAGCTCTCGAAACTTTCTATGGATGAGTGTGTAGAATCAAGCAAGCTAGAAAAGAGACCTGTGGATATACCAAAAGAGAATGGGAAAAGTGTGTTTGGGAGAAAGAGAGAAATGTAAAGAACAACAATGTCAAAGAGTATAATTACCAATTTTGAGTGTCTACACAAGGCTTGTGGAGACTAAGATTATAATAATAGCAATGGAGAATGGGGTGATAAAATCCTAGATTTAAATGAGGTTATGGGTGCAATTTTCCCACTAATAAATTTCAATAGAGAAATGGGGTATGTAAAACCCCAACCCATACATCTCAAATAGTAAATAGTAAACCAAAAGTCTTAGGGCATAGTAGGTACAACACTCAAACGATGTTAAGATTGTTAGGTGTCACTAGAACCAACATGTAAAATGAAAATGTTGGGTGTCATAACCAAACATGAAATTTTTTAGGTGTCACCAAACCCAACATTCTAAGGCTATAGGGTGTCACCAAACCCACATGCTTAATCCACACCACAGAGAAAAATCTATGTTCATAATTATTACAAATTTTGAAATAGAAATGACAAAAAAAAAAATTAAAATGTAAACCAATAAATTCATAACCTATAAGTGTCATAAGTAATCATGCCCCCTACATTTTTCCATAAAATGCGGTGAGTCTATAATAGAAGTTATCATGCCAATTTACTTACCATGAAATGAAATGAATTTGTATCCTATAAGTGATTTCCTACCCGAACCACTATAAAATCTTAATGTTTTTAACAATTATATATTTTGACAGTTGAAATTGACTTAGACAAAAATATCTCTATTTGGACACTATTATATCACTATTTTATCACAAAGGTACAGTATTGTCCCTGTATAGAAAATTATACCTATTCCTGTGTATATTTTTGTATATTTATTCCCGTAACTTCACCATATTTTATTATATCATGTAATCATATATGTGTTCCTATTTTACATTGACATTTATATAATAACCCCATTGGATGCCCCCTCTTTTTATATGAGTGAGATGGATAGTAAATTTCACTTAAAACAAATTAAATGTGTATATGTCATGTTGTCACCCCCAAAATTCCCCTCATTTTTTAAAGTCTAGTCATCACTAGATGGGAAATTTCTTCCCATTTCCCAAAAGGCAGGCCAGCGGGGTTGGGAGTTATTTTTGGCATTTTGTTCTTTTGGTGAAAAGTTCAAATGGAAATGGCAGACCCATGGGCCCGCGTGGAGAAATAAGAATCCCCAACACCCACTCCAATCACATTCTTACACGTGGATGGTCCGTATTTGAAGTTGCAAAGGCAAATCTAATGGCTTGAATTAAAAGTTATAAATGGTTTTGAACGGTCTTGGTGCGATGCATTTGGTCATTTCGCCATGGAAACATAAAATATTCTTTTTAGCTAGTGTTTGATGGGTGCAAATATAAAAACATTTGCCATGCCACTAACATGGAATCCAATCACTTTACAGATCAGTTCTGGTTTGTTTTGCATTTATTCCATCCCCAATATGCCAAAAGATGGGAAGAACCACACTTAAAAGACTGCCAGAGATTAATTATTAACAGTTGGGCTTTCAAAACAAATTTTCCCCCTCTTTCTCTTCCGCGGGGTATCTTTGCTTCATCTATAAATGTAAGATCTTGGCTCAGTACTAAGGGGTTGGAGTTTCGATATTCGAAGGCTCAGATTTCGAATTGAAAGGAATCAATACAAGAGTTTTCCCCTTTCTTCCTCTATTTTTCTCTTTCTTTCTTTGCTCTAATCTGTGAATCATTTAATCTCTCACATACTAAGAAACTTTGTGTTCTAGTAAATGTAATCTTGAGAACTTTGTGTTTGCGGGAATGTATCTGTCATAAACGTGAATGGTTCAAATCTGTATCTCATTTGCTCAATACACATAAAGGTTTTCTCTACTATCTCCTTTCCTTGAAAGTATTGTCTTCTTCTGCCTCCCTCACCTCCTTAAGTCTTCTATCCTCTTGTGTTGATGATTTTCCTGGCATAAAGCACATTTCTAGATATCTAGAAAACCACACTTTGATGAAAGCTGTATATTTGTACATAGGTTTTGCCTTTTGCTTTCAATAAGGGAACCTCTCCCATTAAAGAGGAAGGACTTGTTGTCCTTTGACTGTGGTTTCATTCCAAGTGCAAATATGAAACCCAACAGTTTTTGGTGACTCCGCTGGGGATATTTCCTTATCCCTTCTAAAAGAACAACTATTTGATCATTTCTTTGATCTGGCGACTCTACATTATACACGAAGTAAAAAGGCTCTTGGAATTGTTAATCCTCATTTCCAACTCCTGGAGCAACAAGGCTTCTCTCTCCCTTCATCAAGAAGAAGTAGAAGGACACAGTCTACAAGCGCTCCTCCTACCAGAGAGAAATTCTGGGAATAGCATTCCTCATAATCAAGTTAGTCCTAACCTAGGTGCTTTGGTACTTGCTGGTGTTTTAGTTCCCCTTCAACCTTTTCTTCCAAAGATGGCGGCCCCTTTGCCTTGGGGACAACAAATTGGACCTCTTGCTCTTCCTCAACCATTGCATGAGCTACCCAAGAGTAGTAGGAAATGTTTTCCTAAATTCCGAGGTGATGGGAAGGTACACCCAGATGAACACATTGCAGCCTTCAATGTTGCATGTGGGATTCTTGGGATTGAGTATGAAGATGTTTCAATCAGACTCTTTGTAGAGACACTGCAGGATAATGTTGCTGATTGGTTCTATCATCTCCCTGTTGGGTCAATTATTGATTGGGCCACCCTGACGACTTAGTTTGAACGGCGTTTCAAACCGGCTGAAGATGTGCATGCTCTGTTAGCTCAAATCTCTCATATCAAGAAAGAACCGTTTGAGCCCATGAGAGAATTTGTGGCCAAATTCAACAAGCTCATTCATAAAATCCCACAGGACACTCATCCAAAGTGGATCAAATCCAAAAGTGCTTCTTCCTCAATGCTCAATTACCTAAAGTAAGCTATGCACTAAGGAGAGCTAATCTTGCGACTCTAGATGTTGATCAAAGCATTTGGCTATCAATGTTGAAGATGATTTAATCATGTCTGGTAAGTTGAAAAGAGAACCTTCCAAGCCTAAAGCATCTTTTCCTTCCTCCTCTCCAGGAGCCAACTCAGATAAGTTAATACAAAAGCTTTCCAATGACCTCATAGCTATCAAGAAACAATTGGCTCAAGCATGCTCCTTACCAAGACATTCCAAGGAAGAAATTTTAGCCCAGGAACCGTTTGCCCTCTTCTCAAACCAGGTTGGCCATTGAAGGTCCACCCCTCAAGGTGCCTATCAAAACTACTTGTGAGGTTCTTGATCCTAATGATGAGGAAGAAGATGGGCTCTACAATGAACAAGAAGAAGAGGTGATGAAGAACTGGAGGAGCTTGGTGGATCTCAAGTTCATTTCCTTACCACCGAAGGCATTGACGATGAAGATGATTATGAGGAAAGAGTAGCAGAGATGAATAGTGAGTCATATGTTGTTATGACTCAAGAGCAGACCAACAAAAAGGAAAAAGTGGTGCAGCCTGCTAAAAAATCCAAGGAGTTTCCTACAACTATTCCAGTGGTTGCAAGGAGAGGAGCTCATATTCCCACCGCTTCCACACAAAAGGTGAGTTCTGCAAATTCTTCTCCCTCTACTTTTGCTTTCAAAGCTTCTTTCATGTCCATTCCTAAAAATGATAAATTTGATTAGCCAAAGGTTTCCCTACACCTGGTAGTGACACCCCATCCACCTCTGAATCTTTTGATATCATTGATCACCAAAAAGGCCAAAAT
Organism: Taxus wallichiana var. yunnanensis; assembly: GCA_018340775.1. Taxonomy (NCBI): domain Eukaryota; kingdom Viridiplantae; phylum Streptophyta; class Pinopsida; order Cupressales; family Taxaceae; genus Taxus; species Taxus wallichiana. Next base: position 195,500,799 of record CM031239.1, read on the forward strand.
CCAAATTTCAAAGGTAGAATTTTACCAAACTCATCCAAGAGCTTTTGCTAAAATGGTGGACTTTGTAAATTTCAAATCCAAATCCTCATTCAATACTTCTAAAGGTATTTTTCCCACTCCCTCTTCCTCTCCTCAAACACACCTTGTGGCTGCAGTCACTTCACCCAATGAGAAAATCAAACCTTTCTATGTGACTCTTCTCATAGTTGGCCATAAACTTAGCAATTGTGTCATTGACTCCGGTGCATCAGACAATGTAATTCCTGCCAAAGTGGCTCATGCTTTGGGCCTAACCCTAACCTACACTTTTGGTTCTTGTTATTCCATGGAGAGTAGAGAAGTGCCTTTGGTTGGGAGAATCAAGGATGCACAAGTAGCTTTTGTTGCTTTGCCAGAGAAGAAGGTCTTAGCCACCATCTTGGTTGCTGATATTCCACCTTCATATGGCATGTTGCTGAGTAGGAACTTTTACAAGGATGTAGGAGGTGAAATCCAAATGGATTGGTCACATGCTCTTATCCCAATTAATGGAAAAATGAGGAAGCTACTACCTGAGAAACAAACTGAATACATTGTGCAAAAGACAGATGATCCAAAAGCACAAATACTTTATGAAGACATAGGGCATGGTAACTACATGATCATGTCACAAGATGAAGCAAATCTGCCTAAAGGAGTGATTCATGATCCCAATGGCATTTGGACCTTGGAATTTGATGGCAGCTGCTCCTCAGCTGGTTCTGGGGCTGGTGTGGTATTGATCTCTCCAGAAGGGAAGATTCACCCCTTCTCTTTTAAGCTTTACTTTGAAAATACCAATAACACAACTGAGTATGAGGCTCTCATTCTTGGTTTAAACATGGCAAAAGAATTGGGAGTGAAGAACCTTCTTGCTCGTGGAGATGCAAAGTTGATTGTAATGCAGGTCAAAGATCTTTATCAAGTAAAGAATAGGAGATTGAAGCATTATAGAAATCTTGTCTAGGATTCCATCGAATTCCTTGAGGCTTTTTCCATTAAAGTTGTGCCAAGGGAAAATAACACTAGAGTTGATTCTCTAGTTATTTCGGGGTCCTTGTTGATTCCTCATCCTGACTTTTCTCAAGATAAATTCACCATTGAGATGATTCATAGACCCAACGTGCCCGATAATGCAAATAATTGGCAAGTCTTCAATGATGACCAGCACCTGCTATCTTTCTTGGAGCTTAGAGACAATTTTGATCAGCTATACTTTGAGGGAAGTGATAATCTTCCTAGAGAGTGTGTGTCATCTAATGAAGAAGGTGTCAAAGAAGAGATGGATCAAGATGGATGCATCAAACTGAAGGGTAACAAGATCCCTAAAGGGTTGGTGAGTTTGGAGGATCTATTTGATAAACATGATAGATATGTGAAGTCTAAAGCTTCCCAAGGAGCTCAAAGATCTCTTTGAAACTAAGAAAGCAAATATTGGGAGTGTTGATGATCCCAAAATGGTGAACATCAGAAAATGCTGCACTCAAGAGGAGAAAGGGAAAGTGGTAAATCTTTTGAAGAGGTATGTTGATGTGCTGGCTTATTCTTATGACAATCTTAAATCTTTCCAACCAAAAGAAATGCAACATTTCATTCCTCTTAAGCCGGGATCAAGCCTTTCAAGTAGAAGCAAAGGCAATACAATCCAAATATTGTTGATACAATTTTCCAAGAAGTATAGAAGTTGTTGAAGGCTAAGATCATCTTCCCCATTCACCACTCAATGTGGATTGCCAATATTGTGCCTGTCAGGAAGAAAAATGGTGAGATTAGGATCTGTGTGGACTTTAGGAATTTGAATCAGGCTTCTTTGAAGGACAACTACCCTCTCCCCATGATGGATCAAGTGTTGCAAGTTGTCACGGGCTCAAAGATGCTATCTATGCTGGATGGATTCTTAGGATATAATCAAGTAGAGGTAAGTACTGCAGACCAACACAAGACTGCTTTTACTACTCCTTGGGGCACCTTTGCCTACAAGAGGATGCCATTTGGTCTCATAAATGCTGGTGCTACCTTTCAGAGGGCCATGGACCTAGCTTTTGGCAGTTTGAAAGGGAAATGCATTGTTGTATACCTAGATGACTTGACTGTGTTTTCAAAATCCAGAGCAGACCATTTCCAACACCTTGAAATAGTCCTCCAAAAGTGTAGAGAACATGGGATTTCTTTGAATCCCAAGAAGTCAGTCTTTTGTGTCACTGAAGGAAAGTTATTGGGACACATTGTTTCAAAGGAAGGAATCAAGATTGATCCAGAGAGAATTCAAGCCATCTAGTAGATCCCTCTTCCCACCAGCAAGAAAGGTGTTCATTCTTTCTTTGGTAAGATCAATTTCCTAAGAAGATTCATACCTGATTTTTAGAACTTACTATGAGCATTGCTCACATGATGAAAGGGAAGAAAACTTTTGGTTGGTCCTCTAAAGGGAAGATTGCATTTGAGGACATAAAGAAGGCTATTGCAAAGACTCCAATCTTGGCATGCCCTAATTTTAGCAAGGATTTCATTATCTATTGCTATGCCACTGAAAATACCCTAGCTACTGTGTTAACCCAGAAGAATGTTGAAGATCATGAGCTCCCAATTGCATTCATGAGTTATGTTTTAAAAGCCCACGAGCTGAAGTACACCATGATGGAGAAACATGCTTTTGCAGTTGTTAAAGTTGTCAAGTAGTTTAGGTTTTACATTCTAAATTCTCATTCCATTGTGCTCGTGCCTGATACAACAATCAAATCCATTCTTACGCAGCAAGAATTTGGGACCAAAAGAGGCAATTGGGTAGCAAAGGTGCAAGAGTATGATCTTGACATCAGACCAACCAAGCTAGTTTGGGGTAAAGGCCTATGTGAACTCATTGAAGGAGATGCCAAAGAGTTGTCCCATGATGGAGTTGATGCCCCTGTTGTTCTGTTTCTTGGCTCGACGGATGTATGGTATGCTGACATTGCTCACTTTCTTACCTATGGAGAATGTCCACCTCACTTAACTACTAAAGAGAAGAGAGCCATCAAATTGAGGTCTACACGATACGTGTTATGGGAGAATGCTTTGTTCAAGCAAGGCATAGATGGAAGATTTTTGAAATGTGTAGACAAAGAGCAACAAAAGAGGTTGTTCTCCACTTTTCATGACCAAGCTTGTGGAGGTCATTTTCCCCTTTGCTGTAACAACCCACAAAATCCTTCATTTTGCTTATTATCTTGGCCTACTCTATTTGAGATGCATCAAAATGGGTTGGTAAATGTGAATCATGCCAAACGTTTGTTGGAAAATAGAAGTTGGTCGCTTTACCTCTCAAACCTATAGTGATTAAAGAGTCATTTCAACAATGGGGTTTAGATTTCATTAGAGCACTCAACCCACTTTCTAGTGTTGGGCACACCCATGTGTTGACTGCCACATATTACTTCACCAAGTGGGTGGAGGCCATCCCGTTAAGAGCACCACTTCTGAGGTAGTATGTAATTTCATCAAGGAAAACATATTGATAAGGTTCGGGATACCAAACAAGATTGTGACTGATAATGCTTCCAACTTTTCTTCTTTGCTGAAATGATGGATTTCTGCTATGGTTATGGTATCTCCCTTGCTCATTCTTCATATTACTATCCCCAAGGGAATGGACAAGTAGAATCAACAAACAAGAACTTGGTGACCATTGTGAGAAAACTTGTCAATGATTCTTAGAGAAATTGGCACAAGAAACTTTATGATGCACTTTGGGCTGATAGGATTACACCCAAGAGAGTGATTGGAATGTCACCTTTCCAAGTGGTATATGGTGTGGAAGCTCAACTACCAGTGACCTTGGAATTTCCCGCCTTGCATCTGATGAAAGCCATTAAAGATTCAAGTTTCAGTAGCGCTTTGGACAAGAGGATTATGTACCTTCAAAAGTTGAATGAAGATAGATTGCAAGTGGTTGACATAATAGCATCTCATCAATTGAAAGTGAAGGCTTTGTTTGACAAGAAAGCCAAACCCAGAGTTTTCCAAGTGGGAGACATTGTGTTGTTATGGGACAAGAGACATGAACCTCGAGGAAGCCATGGTAAGTTTGATTCTCTTTGGCTTGGCCCTTTCAAAATCAGGCATTTTTCTGGAGAGAACTTTTTATCTAGATTACATGGATGGATCTCCTCTCCCACTTCCTTATAGTGGGTAGTACTTAAAGTTGTTCAAGTCCTAGGTGACTAGGAAGTCCTTTGTATAGTGTTTTGGTTTCGGTTTGTTTCCCTTTTTATTCCTTATTGTGTGGTGTGTTTTGTTTTGGGTCTTCCCCTTTTGGTTTGGTTTGTTTCTTCTCCTGTTTTGTGTGTGTTGCCTTGTATTGGTTTTCTTTTGACTCCTTTTCCCAATGGATAAGGCACTGGTCCTCTCTTCCAGAGTCTATCTACAGTTCTTGATCTTGCCTTGTCCCTTTTGTTCCAAACCAAGTCATCCCCAGAAAGAGCCAGTTGTTGTCACCCCCAAAATTCCCCTCATTTTTTAAAGTCTAGTCATCACCAGATGGGAAATTTCTTCCCATTTCCAAAAAGGTGGGTTGGTGGGGCTGGGGAGTTATTTTGGCATTTTGTTCTTTTGATGAAAAGTTCAGATGGAAATGGTGGACCCATGGGCCCATGTGGAGAAATAAGAATCCCCAACGCCCGCTCCAATCACATTCTTACACATGGATGGTCTGTATTTGAAGTTGCAAAGGCCGATCTAATGGCTCGAATTCAAAGTTATAAATGGTTTTGAACGGTCTTGGTGCGACGCATCTAGTCATTTCACCATGGAAACATAAAATATTCTTTTTAGTTGGTTTTTGATGGGAAAAAATATAAAAAACGTCTGTCATGCCACTAACATGGAATCTAATCACTTTACAAACCAATTACGGTTTGTTTTGCATTTATTCCTTCCCCGATACACCAAAAAATGGAAAGAACGGCACTTTAAAGACTACCAGAGATTAATTATTGACAGTTGGGATTTCAAAACAGATTTTCCCCCTCTTTCTCTTCCGTTGGGTATCTTTGCTTCATCTATAAATGTAAGAGCCTAGCTCACTACTAAGGGGTTGGAATTTTGATATTCTGGAACTGTAATTTCGAATCGAAAGGAATCAATACAGGAGTTTTCCCCTTTCTTCCTCTATTTTTCTCTTTCTTTCTTTGCTCTGATCTGTGAATCATTTAATCTCTCGCATACTAAGAAACTTTGTGTTCTAGTAAATGTAATCTCGAGAACTTTGTGTCTGTGGAATGTATCTGTCATAAACGTGAATGGTTCAAATCTGTATCTCATTTGCTCAATACGCATAAAGGTTTTCTCTGCTATCTCCTTTCCTTGAAAGTATTGTCTTCTTCTACCTCCCTCACCTCCTTAAGTCTTCTATCCTCTTGTGTTGATGATTTTCCTGGCATAAAGCACATTTCTAGATATCAGAAAACCACACTTTGATGAAAGTTGTATATTTGTATATAGGTTTTTCCTTTTTCTTTCAATAAGGGAACCTCTCCCATTAAACAGAAGGACTTGTTGTCCTTTTTGACCGTGGTTTCATTCCAAGTGAAAATCGAAACCCAACATGTCATATATAGTATCTAATCATCGTTACAACATATAATCATTGTTAGAACACATAATCATTGTTAGAACATAATGAGCGGGAGATTGATTTTGATACCTGCAATGGAGTGCAAGGAAGGGGATGGAGATGGAGTGGGCAATGGAGTTGGGAAGGAAAAGAGTGGTGAGGGTACCAAGACTACTTGGGTGAGTGTGGTATCCATGTAAAAATAAATCTCTGAAAAGGAATCAAAAGGATCTGAAATCAAGTGCCACATCTCGGAAAAGAGCATCACTTTACTATACCAGATGTGGTCATTGAGAAAGCAATGCATAGAAACAAGCTAGCCTTGATAGGAAAGTTTCATGGGCCAAGACCAAATGTGGATATTATAAGAAGATGGGATTTTAGAAAATGGAATCCTAGAGGAAATATGGAAATATCCCTAATGTCTAAAGGATTTTTTCTTATTCAGTTCAACATATTGGAAGACTGCACCCGTGCACTGGTTGATGGACCATGGTTCTTAGGAAACATGGGTCTCTTTTTAAATATATTGACACCAAAGACATTCAACCCCGATAAAGAAAATATAATGTGATGCTACTCTGGATATAACTACATGGGTTAGCTCTAGAATTTTGGGATGAGCATGTTTTGATAGGTATAGCTAAATTTTTTAGTTCTCTAGTGGCTTTTGATGGTGCTACTAAGGAAAGAACTAGATTGACTTACGCAAGAATGTTTTTCAATGTGGATACGGAAAGATACTTTCCAAATATAATATTATATGCATTATAAGTTGGGTACTGGAGACATATATTAGAATATGAAACTATCATTGTTAGATGTAATAAATGCAACACACTTGGACATAACTTCAAAGTATGACCCAAAAATGGAAATACATGTTAGAGTAGGTATTTACCTTAGCTCATGTTCACTAGGTACTTTATTTACCTTTATTGTATTTATCCTCACCCACTTATGTGTGTGGATATTTCTTTTATCTTTTTAGATATTAGGAGATATTATCTAGTTGTTAGGTATAGTTCTTTCCTTAATCTATGGTATTGACTAGTTCTTTCCTTGATCTATGGTATTGACTAGATCCTTAATGTCTAGTTCTCTCTTAAATCTATGGTCTTGACTAGTTCTTTGATGACTAGTTATTTCCTTGATTTATGGCTTGATCTATAACCTTGACTGGTTCTTAGATTGTTATTACTTGTGTATATAAGCAAGGCCCATTCTCATTGTATTTCATTAAGTTCCATAATAATATATGATATTTTTGCTCATTTTTTTGCAAAGGTTTTATATAAAGTTATTCGGAGAATTGTTTTCATCTTATAGATCATGGTGTTTGATTAGCATTTGTGTTCTGGCTCGGTATGATCTCGGTTATCGTTCCTTTTATGGTATCAAAGCAAGAGATTGCTATTGACATTTGTTTGTAAGTATTTTGCAAATAAATTCTTTGTATATTCATATATTTGGGATTTGGTCGTATTTTGTTGTTGCGTGAGGTTTTGAATCCGAAAGGTGAAAAACCCTAATACTTGATAAACTCGACCTTTTTTGGAGGAAGTCATTTTTGTTTTTTTGTTGTTGCAGAGATATGCACCAATTTTCTTGGGGATCCATGTCGGCAAGAAAGGAACGGAGAAAGCGATTGTTGGGTTTTGTTGATTTTATCAAGGTCTACTGTGGGTTTTTTCCTACTTTCCGCACAACATTTTCATATTACATGGGAGAAGCATTCAATTCTTTCCTATTTTGTCGGGGTCCATGGACTATTGCGCATGAGTTACTAAAAATCCGTAGACAACTATTTTGGTCGGGAACAAAAAATAAGCGGCACATTGAAATCCTTAGCCCTGGTCATATGAGGGCTTAAATCTTATGATTCCTACTAGTAGGTGATTAACTCCAGCCCCCTTTCATTTGTTTTGTGTGGTGAAGGAAAGAGTATTTTATTTTGTTTTAGTGGCAACTAAAATAAATAGCAGAGCATAATATTGAAAAGCTTGTATCTTTTGATCGGTAACTTGGTTTTGAGTGCTTATTTTTCGTGCTCTTTCCATTGGAAATATTTATTTTGATAATTGCACTATAATTATAAAGTTCCATATTGTAACATGCACTCATTATAAAGTGTCAAATATGGAGGAGTGTTGTAATCAATTGTGAACGTAATTTTGGCTTATCCCAATGTCCTAAAATTTTGGAGTTGCATTCTTGTATCTATCATAGATTCTGAGAATGATATGCTAGGATATTGTAAAATTTGTGGAAGAAAATAGATCACTCAAGAAGTGAAATTCTCTTCTACAATCACTCATTCACGATAAGGATACACTAATACACTCCCTGCAGCAAACACTTGCTAGCCTACAACATCACCATCATATTGTGGAAAGCCATGTCCATGCTCCTAGTCCACTTGTAGATGTTGCTCTTGTACCCACTAACATTGATATGCCAGTCTTTGAGCCTGTTACTACTCTTGATGCTCCTAAGCCTGTGAGGCTTGTTACTACATGCTCTTCCACATCTGTGCCTATTCCAATAACACATGTTGTGTATCCTACTTTTTTCATATGCATGTCTCTTTTGAGAAGCATACCACTGCATTTAGTTCTCGCATGCTCATTCTATGGGTTTCACTGGCAGAGGTATTGGCAGACATTCATAGGGTATTGTTTCCCCTATTCCACATGTTAAGTGGAATTCTTGCCATGACATTGATTTTCGAGCAGATACTTCATTGGGATCACACATTGATAGAGATCCTATTTTTGTTCGCTCGCCTCTTTCTGAGGATCATGAGCAACACATGAGTTCTGTACCTTCACTCAGGCTTGAGAAACCTGAGATTTTAGTTGTCAGACATGATCAACCTGACACATATTTTGATGTTCCTTTGCATGCACCCATTATGCATTTTACACCAAGTCATATACAAGCATCTTCTTCATCCATCCGTGTTGATTTGGGGTGGATATCTGATCACTCGTGGTGGTGACATAGGCATTCGTTGAGAGGAATCTACAGGCGTGGCTCCTCCACCATTCGACCTCTTGCTCCACTTTCTATACCTTCTACATTGTAATGCTTCTTGTTTTGAGCATTTTTCTTTAGCAGGTGTAGTGTATCTCTCTTGTTTGTTGAGATATTTTGTATATGTATTTTCAACACTTTTGGCATGTTGACAGTATCTCTTATGGGGGATCTATTCTAGTGAAGTCCAGTGTTATTTTGTCAGTGTTCAAGTAGTTGATTTTGGGCAACTCATATAGATTTTTAGCATCACTCCACCCATTCAACAGTATGGGAGGGTGTGGTGTTGATCTTGCTTCTTTGGGTTTTGTGTCCTTGCCTTGTTACCTTGGCTTTTCTTGGATTGTGACACTCTAGATTTTGTGTCTTTTCCTTGTTGCTTTGGTTATTATTCTTAGATCATGGCACACCTATTTTCAGTAGTTGATCGAATTATGTTTGGTGTTTTTTCTTGCACTTTTGACATCACTCCATGTGAGTCTTCTTATATGGAGCTATTCGGAGAAGGCCAATGTCAATTGTTTTTGAGTTTTGTGATTGGGCAGTGGATTTAGACCACAATGCACACCAAACTTCTTCAACATTATACACATTTTTTGAGCCGATATTCTTGGGATGCTTTGCAATAGGTTTTTACTCTCTTTACTTTGTTGTTATTGGTTTTGGGTACCTTATGGTGTCCTTTTTCCCATTTATTGTACATGAGTACCTCATCAGGCCTAGTTGTCGGGACTCATACTGTGGACATGCCACTTCTATTTTGGCCCCTAGCTTCACTTGAGGTGGGGTGTTAGAGTAGGTATTTACCTTATCTCATGTTCACCTAGGTATTTTATTTACCTTTATTATATTTATTCTTGACCATTTATGTGTGTGGATATTTCTTTTATCTTATTTAAATATTAGGAGATATTATCTAGTTGGTATGTATAGTTATTTCCTTGATCTATGGTATTGATTTGTTCTTTCCTTGATCTATGGTATTGACTAGATCCTTGATGTCTACTTCCCTCCTAAATCTATGGTCTTGACTAGTCATTTGATGACTAGTTATTTCCTTGATTTATGGTTTGATCTATGACCTTGACTAGTTCTTAGATTGTTATTCCTTGCCTATATAAGTAAGGCCCATTCTCATTATATTTCATTGAATTCCATAATAATATATGATATTGTTGCTCATTTGTTTGCAAAGGTTTTATGTAAAGTTATTAGGTGAATTGATTTCATTTTATAGATCGTGGTGTTTGATTAACATCTATTTTCTTGGCTTGGTACAATCGGTTATCGTTCCTTTTAATACAAGGAGCAAAAGAAACAATGGAGTGGTAAGAAAACTGATAAAGAAAATGGAACATGAAAAGATGTAGAAAAAGAATGGGAACAAGAATCAGGGAAAAACCAGAGAAAACCATCTTGAAAGAAATGAATACCCTCTTTTATAAAATCTTGAAATCAAGAAAAAAAAATTGGAGGTCGGGAGTATTTCGAACAGACACATCTAGAGGAATTACTCTTACCATTCATATAATTGGAAGGAAGAGAGATTGAGGAGATTGAGAATGAAATGAAACAAGAGGAAAATATTGTCAACAAAGAACAAAAGGAATAGGGAACTCAAAATAAAGATGAAGAGATAAAATAAATGACCCAAGAAGAATCAAAAGAAATACCGAGTAGAGTCAAGAAAAATTCATCAAGAACGGGAGAAAGGAGTCTTAGCAGAGACCAAGGAAGTATTGGAAGAAGTTTCAAATAAAGAAAAAGAGCCATGTTAAGGATAAAATTATAAAAAGAGTGAGGAAATCAAAATCATGATGACTCTATTAAGGGTAAAAACAAGCTTTAAGAAGCATCTTCCTCCAAGACTCCTAAAAACTCTTCAAGAGATGACATCGCAGTTATATAACTAGAGGAAAAAATTCAAACAAAGAGGAGAAAAAAATAATAATAGAAAAGGAAATAACAATAGCGAAGAAATCAATCTTGGACCATAAAGGGCCAAGGAAAATCTCTAAAGTATAAATGAAGATCAATACTTGGAAAGCAAGAGGTTTCAAAAGTGCAATAAAGCAAAGAATTACCTTGTATCATAAATTTATTACCTTGGAGCTACAAAAGACTAAAATTGATGTGAACAATAAAAAATTTATGGGAAGCAAAGTTTGGAGAAATTTTGAGAATAGTTTTGTTAGCTTTATTAGAGCTTTAGGTGTGTTTTATGTTGTGTGGAATATTTTTCTGAAAATGTTGAGATTATCTTTGATTCCCCCATTCTCTTGAGGACCCTTCATTTGTCCCAACAATGCATTAAAATATGGATCCGAATATTTCCCATGCCTCCACAAAAGGTATATGGCACCCTTGGAAGAGGTAAGGATGATTTTAACTACTACTTATCATAAGGTTTTGATAAAAAAAAAAACCCTTTTAGGCTCATACTTTGTATTATAGCTACAAATTATACTAGGCAATTTGGAGATGGTAACACATTAAGGTATGATAAAAGAGATACTATATATGTTTTTTTGAGTTTATAGGGGTTTAAAACTTTCATTTTGAGGAGGCCTTAGCTACTTTTATTGGTTCCTTTTGGCAAATCATGGTGAGGATGGGGCCATTTTGAACTTTGGTCCTCAAAATATTCCCCTAACAGAGCATTTTCATGTTACTAATTATTTCATCATATCTCCTATTTTCCCCTTCTAAGGTTTCTTCGCATAACTTTAGAGATGATTTTTATGACTTGTGTGTCAATAGTGGTGCTAATTCAATGAATTCAAACTATTGGTTTGGATACCCTTGAATTCATAAATGCAACGAATCAAGAAAGACTCTTCATACATTTCTTGTCATGATTGCAAACACCGAAAATTTTTATTTTCATTGGCATGTTTAGCATAGACATTTATGTACTCATTTGAGTTAGTTGTGGAGAAAGGCTTCCTCTTCAACTACATTTTTAAGGAGAAAGAAATTGAAAAATTTGAAATTTGAAGAAGGAAAATGGGAGGCAATATGAACCGAGATAGATCCACCCTTCAACAGGAGTCTCAAGGAGGATGAAAGACTATGGGAAATTTTGGGTGCTGGTAGGTTCAATTCTTTCCTTGAATGTGTTAAAGGGCATGACCCTCATATCTCCATCGAATTTACACAAGTATGGAAAGATAGAACTATGTAATTTAAAGGCCAAAGGAACCTCATCTCGGAGGGACTCATTTCACATGTCAATGGGATGAGTATGCAGGGTTTGAATTTTTATAAGAACAAGTGCAAATGGGTGGAACAAAAGCTATTTTTGTGGGAAATGGGGAGAATCTAAAGTAGGTCTCGGGGGTATTCAAAGAGCCTCATTATCTAGCCCATATGATGAAGGTACAAAGCTTATTTTTTATTTACTGAAGCTTGAAGGAAGGCTACACATAATTAATACATACCACCCGGTCTTCCTCAACCACTTCGGAGGAACATTTTAGTAATTTTCCCTTTCAACATCCTCGTGTCCCTTTAAAGTTTCATAAAAGAGGTTCAGTGTGGAAAGAGAACTTATCCCATGCATCAAGATGTAAGTTTTCTCATATACATCCATCTTAAATCCAAGCTTCCAAGTAGAAACTCATCCCCTTCTCCACCTTCCTCCTCCCACTCACTACTCGTGTGCTTAGGAGTAAATCCAAAACATGAAAGTCTATTAAGGGTCCTAACACCAAATAGGAAGGTTTAGAGGGGATTTGGCCATTAAATGCCTTCTCAATTTGGGAAAGAATAACAAGAGAGAGAATGACCTTGGAATAATCTAGGTATGGGTATTCAAGAGGAATCCCTTAATGGGATCAAAAAGGATATCACCAGATTGAAGGGAAGTATCAACAACCTCCAAAATGTCAAAACTGATAAGAAATTATGGAATGGGATCAATGAAAACCTAGAAAAAGTGGAATACAAATGTAACCTCATGGCTGATGGGTTTGTCATACAAAAAGTATTGTTGAAATCTATTGCTAAAGATCTCAAGAATATTGACATCAAGGGAAAAGGTAAAGAGGTTGACATGAAGAAGGAGATTAAGGAGAGAGATAGCCATATCAAGGATCTTATTAAAATATCTTCTCAAGTTCTCAATAACTAATGTCTCCTCTAGTTTATTGTTCCTTTATGTTTCTTTCTTTTTGATATGGACTATGATCTACTACTGTTTTGTATTTTGGCTGGTTTTGAATCTGGTTTAGGGTTGGCTTGGGCTTCTTTCCCCAGCTTATTTTAATATTTGGACTTGTTTTATTTCTTGAAATGTTATATGGTCATATCTGGATTCTATATCCTTTAGTATAATAGGATAGGGTCTTTGCCAAAACCCTCCTTTTACCAAATATCAAAAATTGTTAGAACATATAAAAGGTAATTTCTATAGAAATGTCAAAACTTAGGATGAGATTTAATAATGAATTAGGATTTTAAGATGTTGAGTTAGAATGATAGATTTACATTTATATGTAAAATTATGTACATTACAAAAATTAGAAAGTGCATAACGTAAATAGTGTAGAACACGTACACATGGTTTGAGTGGGGAAAACATTGTTGCAAGAAAATAAAACCACTATAAAATGTAATTTCCAATTGTAGACACAAAATCTATGAACTTGGATACATTTCTAGGTCCTAAAGAATACTAATATATACATGATTCCTAAGAAATAAAACTAGTGGTCGACAACTCCTTTTTGCCTTTTTGTTTTATTTCATGCATTCTTTCTAGTATTACACATATTACACCTCACAGGTACTTGACTAATTTATCTTTTATGTCCTCATACACTAGCGCCTAGTTAGGGCAAAAGTGTTCAAGAACTTTTGTCTCTCATGGGTGCTCCCTGACCCTTTCTATTCTTTTCCTACTATTTTGGGTTTTTTTACTTCTCAGAATCTTTTAAAACTTTGGATCGAACTTTCGCTTATCAATTATGAAATTAAAACAACAAAATCATATATATAGTTATTTCTCTTAAATAAGGGGCTAATCACTAAGCATTATATAATATCACCTAATCTTGCATCTAAGGCACAAGAGCATTTTAAAGGCATACATCTAGCACACTCATATAAGGGACAAGGGATGCATCACTCTACATACAAAGCATATGAGGGGAATTTCATTTTGTTCCATCTCACACATTTTCATACTTGGAACATTCTAAATCTATCCTACTATCATAATGAAACTTACACAAGGGAAACCTAAGGCATCATTACACACACATTCACAAATAACTACATGGAGTATGAGATGTAGTGTGGTGCTCAATCGTAATATCACTCTTCAAGTGACAATCGGGTTTAGTCTCGAATCCCCATTCTATATATTATTTATTAGGTTTGATTTTGTTTATGGGTATGTGTAGCTAGCTATTTATTTTGTAGGTTACAGGTATAACAAGCGACATTGGAGAAAAACAATCATGACAAAAGATGATCAATAAAAAGTTCTTCTAACTTGGAAAATGACAAAACACGAGTGTCGATTGGACTCTAGTGCCCAGATCATTCACTAACACTTGGGCTCTCTTGTCCTCCTATGGGTGCTTATGTCCTACACATTTATGAGTTCTCGAACCAAAGTGAGTGTTGATGACAATCTTCCCAATATATCCCAATAGTTCCTCGGCATGTATCACTTCCGATCACCGGAAATCAACTAAGTCATCTATCTCTCTAACTTTCTTAGGGTTTCATATTATATATTATTATTGTTTGCATCTCATTGTAGCATAACACTTGTATATCATTAGTTACGATAGTTACTACTGAAATCATATTTAATTTAATTTAAATTAAATCACTAATCTATTATTTAAAATAAATGATGAAAAATCACTATCAATTATAGTCCAACACAACATATTATTAACCTCAACTTCTTCACTATTTTACTCTTGCATAATGAAATATCATTGCACAAAATAATGTTGAGATCATTGAATCTCCAATGGGTCATCACCTTATTTAAAGGGTGGTTGAATTATTTTCAACCTTTGGTTGAATTGATGCACCCTTCAATAAGTTTAATAAAAAAATGTTTAGTTTAACTTTACAACAAAGTATAAATTTAACTTAGAATATAAGGTATACATTTATAAGTTTGTAGTAAATTTATTTAGTGGAGATGTGTGTTGTCATGGTGGAACACACCAAGTGTGTCCCAAAAACATTACATGTTCCAATAGGAAATGTCATATAACTGGCCCAAATAGATAATAGATGATATAAATTATGGCACATAGATAATAGAAATCATAAAAATCATAAAGCATACAAGATCACACAAAAAATTCATGCACAATGTCACATAGAAAGACCAAATGGCTACATACTGAGGACACAAAAGTGTAAAGCACACACATAATAGGCCAAGTGTCATATAAAAAGGATATTGAGGCCACCAACAAGGCACGCCAAGTATTACACACACTTATAATGTGATAAAGTCCACACACACAACAAAAGAAATAAAAAAATTAACATGCAAAGAAAAGATTAAAATTAGTCAATATGCATATAGAACAAGATATGCTAGTCTAGTATATTCCACATGTGTTAGTCCCAAAATTCCTAACAAATAACATGCATCACAATATATAATATAAACATAATTAGCATGTGAAAAATACTATTAATAAATAAATAAATAGCACTGATAGTGTATAGTATGCCCCTATATTAGCAAGGTCATGTGGGAAAAGAGAAAATTGAGCATCTCATAGCATGTAGATTCCTTGGTATCCTACATCGTGCTAAATATTTCAAGTTTTCAAGTGTATATTGCATAACTATATATTGAGTAGATTTCTAAACCAAACAACACCTTCCAACAAGAGACATTGAAGTAAAAAGTTCATAGTTTCATTATGATCTCAAGTGATAATATTACAAGATTTTAGCAACAATAAAATAACAACTTCCTTAGTAAAGACAACGTTTACAAGAAGCAATAAGTATAATAATGGTTATTTACAAGAGTGTATAGACTTGACAAGTCACATTCATTTACAAAGTGATGGCAATGTCCTCCAAGGATGAGAAAGGCCAAGATGGCAAGAGGCTCTACTATCTCCAACTTGAGCTCCAACTCCAAGAGAATATGGCTTGTTTACCACCCAACCAATAGGCATCATCACATGCCTTTCCATGGTTGGAAGTCATGCTAGCCTCCCCCAAGCCCATGGGAGAGAGGAACTAGCTTCCACAATGTGCACAAGTAATGGGGATTAAACACACAACAAGAGAAAACATAAGACCATTCAACCACTTAGACCTACTATACAATGAAAAAACCACAACATGAGGAGAATAAGATCAACCTCACAAGGGGGAAGAGAGGAAGAAGGATGCCCAAATCAAGGTGTCCAACCATAGGAGCACCAATAAATACATATATATAAAAACTCCTTATACCTCCTAATCATACATCCTCCTTATTCCTCCTTATGCTAAAGAAATCCTTCTTGGGAGGATTTTCAAACCCAAGAGGGTTTCCTCACCAAGAATGGGGAAAGTTTCAAGCCATATGAAACTTTCTCCCACCTCAAACCATATGAGGGGATGAGAAGGGACCTTCATGGCTTGACCAACAACCATGAGGTTTGAGAGGGAAATCCCTCTCTCTTCCCCTACATTCTCCAAAAACCATCAATCCAAATGATGGTGGAGAGAAAACAAGGAAAACAACAAGAACAAGCAAACAACCACATTCACCATACATCATTTCACACACTATTTTATTGAGCAAGCATAGTCTACAAGATAACAAATCTAAGAAGGAAAAAGGTTAAGAACCCTACCTCTAATATGCTTTCCAAACTCTAAGCTTTTCCCCTTTGTCCAAGCTCCCTTCCAAGCTCCCAAAATTCTCCAAGTGCTCCCAAAAAAATGAACCAAGAAGACCCATTCTTCCCACATGAGGAAGAATAAAAAGAGGAAGCCCAAAAGTTTCCTCACCAATGGGAAAGTGACAAGTGTCACCCCCTCTCCTCTCAAGATTCAAAGATTCCAAAAACTAAATAAGTAAGAGTAAACTCACCTTTTACTCCTTTTCACCCAAAATACCAAAAACTAAAATAAAACAAAGTGGAGCAACTTTTAACACTTTCACACACTCCAACCATCTTACATGGATGGTGACTAAAGAGGGCTAAATGGGAGGGAAACTCCCTCCAAACCTTGGAAATAGGCCCCCCTACCTATTAGGTAGGGTCCAAGGGCCCATTTTCATGCTAAGGGAACCCCCAAACTCAAAAGGGGTCCCTAAAATTACCCAAAATAACCCAATTTCGGGTTTGGCATGCTTGGGCACAAGGGTAGAGGGTGTGGGGTCCACCCAAGGTTCACATGTGGTCCCCAATCCCTTCTACCACACACACACACACTTCCCAAAACCAACACTTAACTTAAGACAAGATCATTAACCCCTAAGCTAGTTTACTTAATACAAACACATCCTAAACCTAATTAATTTTACAAGACATAATTACATTACAAAATGAGGGTTCACCCATGGTGCCCAATTAAATACATCTAATCTAAGGCCTCAAACATTTAGCATGGTTAGGACTCAGCCCATGGGCCGCTTGTGCACAATTGCGTAGCTGCCCTGAAACCCATGCTCTCCTATACTGTCACACCGCACACTCATTGCACACATTAACCGCATCCGTCCAATATAATAAACATCATCTATACATCACAATCTCAATCAAACTTATAATGTCTGAACATAATTTACAATTGATAGTGCAATGCATACAATTATCCACAAATAAAATTGCAACGACATACACTTAGGTTAGCATGAAAATTACCATCATTAAATCCAAAACACTATATCGTTAATCAAATCAACCACAAGAGACTAACATCTAACCAATAAGTCTATCATATAACTCTGTTAGTGTCATCAACATCGTAAGAAATATATCAGTATATGAATCTAATCCAATTGGCGCTACGTGCCCAAAATGCCATAATGTCCAAGAGGATAAAATATCATAGTAAAATGTCCGAAGTCTATCAGAGTCTCAATCAAAACATGTCTAGAAATAAAGGAACCAACAGATAACTGGAGCTATAAAAATGTGGGCACTACATCCCCCTCTCTAGAATTAGACTTCCTCCTGGAAGTCATTGGAAGAGGTAGGGATATCTAGCCCTCAGTGGTGTAGCATCCTCCCAGGTAGCTGATGACTCGTCATATCGGTCCCACTGCACTCTAACCTGGTCCAAATCTCGACCCCGAAGGGCCAACCTCCGGTGCTCCAAAGATGCGACGGGCTCCAATCTCCACCGCCCTCCATCCTCTCTACTGTAATGCCGACCAATCCAAAACATGAGAAACATCTGGTACATATCTACGTAGTACAGAAACATGAAAATGTCGTGGGCCCGTGCAAGGCGTGGTGGCAAAGCTAGGCGATAAGCAACTGGACCGATGACCTCAAGAATATCAAAAGGCCCCACAAAACGAGGCGATAGCTTAGAACCCTTTCCATAATGGATCGGACTCTTATGAGGACGAACCCTCAAGAAGACTTTGTCACCCACTGAGAAGTGACGATCGATCCTCTTGGTGTCTGCATACGCCTTCTGGCGTGCTCTAGCCTGCTCAAGACGTTGCCGAATCAGAACAACCTACTGCTCTAAATCCTGAAGGTAAGTTGGGCCCAAAATAATCCTGTCATCTAGTCTATCCCAGCTCAAAGGTGTCCTGCAAGGTCGTCCATACAAAGCCTGATAGGGAGCCATGCCAATGGAGCTATGATAACTGTTATTGTAGGCAAACTCAACTAAATGCAAATAGTCTTCCCACTTCTTCTGCTGGTCCATCACGTACATCCTCAACATGTCCTCAAGAACCTGATTAACCCTCTCTGTCTGCCCATCTATCTCTGGATGATATGCCGAACTGAAATTAATCTGTGTACCCAAGGCCTCCTGAAAAGAAGTCCAGAAAACTGATGTGTAGATGGTGTCTCTGTCATTAATGATCGTCTTCGGAATCCCATGCAATCTGACAATGTCCTCCATGAACACTTTGGCGATGGCCTGTGCATTATAGGTAACCTTGGTTGGCGAGAAATGCGCAACCTTGGTCAACTTATCCATAGTGACCATAATGGCATCATGACGATAAGAGGACATAGGAAGTCCTACTATGAAATCCATGGAGATCACATCCCATTTCCACTCGGGAATATCATGAGGGTATAAAAGTCCTGCGGGATGAGAATGCTCTGCCTTGACTCTCTGACACTCAAGACAACGTGCTACAAAATCTGCTATGTCTCGACGAAGACCTGGCCAATAATATAACTCTCTCAAATCGGCATGCATCTTCTTCACTCCTGGATGTGCTGCGTATGGGGCTCGATGAGCCTCAGTAAGGATGAAACTACGCAGATCACCTGCCTTAGGCACATAAATGCGCCTATGGAACCGAAGTAAACCATCTGACTCTAGCATGCATCCTGAATATCTGCCCTCAAAAGAACCCTGAGAATCCAACATCTGCCTAGCACCCTCATAAAACCTGTCCTCTGGAAGATGCTCAAGTATCCTGCCTCTCAAATCTGACTGCAGTGTCAAAGAAGCAAGCACATGCCATCGTCTACTAAGTGCATCTGCAACAACATTTTCCTTTCCCTTGATATACTGCACCTCCATGTCGTACTCACATAGGAACTCCATCCAACGCCGTTGACGAGCGTTGAGGTTTGGCTGAGAGAAGATATGCTATAAGCTACAATGATCTGTCCTCAAGATGAAAGGTCTACCCAAAAGGAAATGTCGCCAATGCACAAGTGCATGAACAACTGCTGCAAGCTCTAAGTCGTGAGTAGGATAGTTAAGCTCATAGTCCTTGAGCTTACGAGACTCAAAAGCAATAACCCGACGCTCCTGCATAAGAACTGCTCCCAAACCCTCTAGTGATGCATCAGTGCAAACAACAAAATCCTCTGTTGGGTCTGGAACTGCTAAGATGGGCGCCGTGGTTAACCTTTCCTTAAGCAACTGAAAGGCCTGCTCACATTTTTCTGACCAATCAAACTTCTTCCCTTTCCTCTGAAGAGAAGTAATAGGGTGAGCAATCCTAGAAAAGTCCTGCACAAACTTGCGGTAATACCGCTAAACCCATGAAGCTCCTCACCTCAGTGACTGATGTGGGTGTTGGCCAATCCAAGATAGCCCGAATCTTAGAGGGATCTATGGAGATACCTCGCTTTGATATGATATGACCCAAGTCATGAATCTCTATCTCGAAAGAAGCGCATTTTCCAAGTTCCCATACAACTTCTGCTCTCTCAAAACCTGAAGTACCTGCCTCAAATGCTCCTCATGTTCCTCCTCGGAACGAGAATAAATCAATATGTCATCAAGGAACACTAAAACAAAGCGATCCAGAAATGTCCTGAATACTCCATTCATGAGGCTCATGAAGACAGCTGGGGCATTGGTCAAACCAAATGGAACCACTGTGAACTCATAATGCCCGTAACGTGTGCGAAATGTTGTCTTATGAATGTCTGCATCTGAAATGCGCAACTGATGATATCCTGACTTGAGATCGATTTTGGAGAACACTCTAGCTCCCCGCATCTGATCAAACAAGTCATCAATCCTAGGGAGTGGATAACGGTTCTTTATTGTGACCTTATTGAGTTGTCTGAAGTCTACACAAAGCCTGAGAGAACCATCCTTCTTCTTCACAAATATGACTCGGCGCTCCCAAGGAGATACACTAGGCGAATGAGACCCTTCTCTAACAACTCCTCTAATCGAATCTTGAGCTCATGAAGCTCAAGTCATCATCCGATAGGGTGCCCTAAAACCTCAAAAGTGCAGATCCGGCACTAAGTCAATGGTGAAATCCACCTCTCTACTAGGTGGTAAACCTGGAAGCTCTCCTGGAAACACATCTGCATACTCCCTCAAAACTGCGTGATCATCAAGGGGTGAATGCTCTGGAGTACTGTCTCGAACGATCACTGATAGTGATAGCAAACAACTGACAACCCTTACGCATGCTCCGCTTGAGTTGCTTAGCCGAGATCATGCGCAAGGAAATGGGTCTCTGCATCCCTGAAATCACAACTGCACTACCCAAATCATCCTGACACTCAATGACCTTCTCTCTACAATCCACCTTAGCTCGATGAGCCTCGAGCCAATCCATACCCAACACTACCTGATAGGATCCTAAAGGAATAACTCGGAGGTCAAGCGTAGTGGAGAAGACTCCCAAATCGAGTACACAACTCTCCACATACGAGTCCACGGCGAGTTTAGCCCCAGAGGCCAACTCAACCTGCCAACTATCTGGCTGCCTAGCCACCACTAGCCCACACTGGTCCACTATAGAAGGTGATATAAAGGAATCTGAAGCACCTGAATCAAAAAGTACTGAGACAGAAATACCCCTGATAGTACCTGTCGTCTCAATGACTGTGGCCTGATGCTCAGCCTGGCGGTTGTCAACCGCTGCATACACACGATGGGCGCGTCCCACGTCACCCACCGTCTGCTCGGATCTAGGAGCTCTCTGCATATCCGTAGTAGTGGGCTTGTGTGGACACATACGCACATAATGATCTGGAGCCCCACAAATAAAACATCCTCCTGTACCTCTCTGAGATGGGGTCCCTCCTGTGCTCTGGCGAACTGAACCTGCCGGTCCAACCCTAGTAGACTGCTGCGAGCGGGCTGGCTGGGAGTGATGAGTACCCGGCCTCCTGTCTCTAGACCCACCAAAACCACCTCTAGACCCACCTCGCTGAAAACTCTGAGTCTGTCTACCCCTCTGATGTTGGTGTCCCTGGTGCTGTGTCTGCTGTGATGGGTGTGGAGGAGCTCTCGATGCTGCTGGAGAAGACCAGAATCCTCCTCTAGGGGGTGGTACTGCTCCCCGTGCTCTCTGACTCTGGAATGCCTGAATCTTGTCCTGGAACTTGCTCTTGTTTCTTTCTCTGTGCTCCTGAGCCTTGGTCCTATTCTCCTCAGCCAAGTAGGCCTTCTCAACGGCCTTCTCGAGCGTGGGAGGAGATAACATCCTAACAGCTCCTGCTATATCTGCATTCAGGCCCCGAATGAACCTGTTTACCTGCAACTTCTCATCTTGCAGGTAGTCTACATACTGCAAGAGATCCAAGAACCTGCTCTCATACTGCGCCACCGAGCCAGAACCCTGTCGTAAGTCGTGAAACTCATCGATCCTCTTCTGCACAAAATGTTCTGACATATACCGGGCCCTGAATCGCTCCTCGAACAACTCCCATGTCACTGTATCTCGTGTCAAATGGAGCTTCCGCTCCTCATTCCTC
The DNA here is from genome assembly GCA_018340775.1 of Taxus wallichiana var. yunnanensis. Lineage (NCBI taxonomy): Eukaryota > Viridiplantae > Streptophyta > Pinopsida > Cupressales > Taxaceae > Taxus > Taxus wallichiana. The sequence continues at coordinate 195,522,813 of CM031239.1, forward strand.
CACCAAACGCCTGCTGCATCTCGGAGGAGGTGTATGGCGAACCTGGCTTTGACGTTGCTCTCATGAGAGTGCAAGCCAAAGCAGCTATCCAAGCTAAGGAGCCAGGACTCGCCCCAAAGCCGTCTGTCGAACCAGTAAATGTAGGCGGCTGCAGGCGAAGAAGGTCTCGAATCACACTGCCTGTGTCTCGATCCTGACGGTGTGGTCTAACAGGTGAGAGGGGTCGCATATCTCCAAAAGGTCCCTCGAAGCTGTGTGAACGGCTGTGACGAAATGAGGCCACCCTCTCGCCAAGGATGGAAGGGCTGCGTGACCTCTCTCGTCTCAAAAGTCGTGCTCAGGTGGCTCTGGATGTGCGTCCTCACCAATCAACTCCTCATCTCCTAACTGAATGTCCTCCTCTCTCGGCACCTGCGGTGGTGGAAGACGCTCCTGTACGACACCTATCAGCTGCTGCAGGGTCTCCAATATCTGAGGCCCAAAATCGGGCACCGGCGGCTCTCGCGTAGGTGCGCTACGACCCGAACCTCGAGCTGAACGTCCCCTCTTGGGTGCCATCCTGAACCCGAGGTAAAAAAATGTTTTATAAACTTCTAAACGTTTGTTGGAAGCGTTATATTATCATTATTTTTATTATTTTAATGATTATTATTATTGTTATTATCATTATAACATCAAAAGCAATGCCCCTTCCCATTAATAATCAATTTATAATAATTATTAATTAATTATTTATTTATTTATTTTCCCGAAATAAATTAATATCGTCCCGCAATAATTTAATTATTTTAATCTATTAAGCTCCCTAGGGTTTTAAACAAAAATTTACACCCCTTGCATAAATTAGTCTTCCCCTTTCATTAACTTATTTTATTTATTTTTTTTATTTTTCTACACACTCTTTAAATTTAATTTTGTTTCTCCCCTCTTTTAACTTAGTTTATCCACACACACTCTCCCCTTTATTTATTCATTTATTTATTTATGTTAAAAATCCCCATGACTTAAGAGGGTTAAGATTAAATAAGAACCCTAGGATCAAACCCATGTGAGCCTTAGATTTCTACATTTGCCCTAATTCTGCCCTAATCATCCTTATGTTATTTTCTTTTCTTTTCATTTGATTTTCCTTTTGTTTTCATTTTGTTCCTCCTTTACTATTTCTCTTACTTTGTCTTCTTTGTCTCCTCTTGTGCAGGTGGAGGAACTATGGAAGGCTAGCTCCATGGAATTTTGAAGAAGTAGAGTCTCCATTATCTATTCTTTTTTTTTTTTGTTTTATTTTTATTTATTTTTTAAATTTATTTTGTGCATGAAGAGAGATATATGTAAAAGAAAGGAAAAAATATAAAAAAAAAAAAAAAAAAAAAAAATGGTGCCCCAGAGGGGCGGTGGTCATATTCTGCCGCATTTTTTTTGTTGTCATATATGTGTATTTTTTTTTTTGTGGTTTTGTTTTTGGAGGCGCGGGCAAGTGCATGTGGCGGGGCGGGGGGTGGGTGGGGGGCGGGGTGGGTGCCAGTGGGCGGGGCGGGGGGGGGGCGTGTCTGCGGGCGCGGGGACGGGGGGTGGTCTCGTGGTCGGGGAAGGGGGGGCAGCACAGGGGTCCGGAAGGGGGGACGGGGTTTGGGGGGCATAGGGTATGGGGGGGTCCGAGGGGGTGTCGTAGGTAAGGACAGCTGCGTGTGGGGAAAAGAATATAGTCGGCCCCCTTTTTTTTTTTTTTTTTTTTTTTTAATATTTTTTTTATATTTTTTATATATATATATATTTTTTTATTATATTCCATTTATTTATTTATATATATATATATATATATATATATATATATATATATATATTTAAAAATATAAAAACAAATTTTATAAATATATTTTCAAATTTATATATTATTTAGTATAGAATATGTATATATACTATAAATATATATATATATATATATATATATATATATAAACTGATTTTATTTTATTTTTTATTTTATTTTTGTTTATTCTAGGAAAATATAGTTATAAATAGGAAGCGAAATAAAAATAAAATAACTATATTAAATTTATTTTCATTTCTTGATCAATACTAACAAACTTGCAGGCCAAAACTTAATTTTTTTTTTTTTTTTGAAAAGATAATAAAAAAAAAAAAAAAAACTCAATGAACACTAGTTTTCCTAAATGAACTAACTAACTAGTATTTTCAAATTTCTGCAATGCTAACTAAAGAAATACTTCAGATTTTCATGCAAAAGATTATATTAAGGGCATCCATGTATATATATATATATATATATATATATATATATATATATTTTTATTTTTATTTTAAAACAAGACTAAGACATCTACAAGTTACCCAAAAGTCCGTGTGTTGAAACCAAGCTCTGATACCAAAATGTAATGCCATATTTTTTTTTTTTTGAAATAAAATGCAAGCACACTAATTTTTTTGATTTTATATGCAATGCACAACTAAATATTTCAAGTTTTCAAGTGTATATTGCATAACTATATATTGAGTAGATTTCTAAACCAAACAACACCTTCCAACAAGAGACATTGAAGTAAAAAGTTCATAGTTTCATTATGATCTCAAGTGATAATATTACAAGATTTTAGCAACAATAAAATAACAACTTCCTTAGTAAAGACAACGTTTACAAGAAGCAATAAGTATAATAATGGTTATTTACAAGAGTGTATAGACTTGACAAGTCACATTCATTTACAAAGTGATGGCAATGTCCTCCAAGGATGAGAAAGGCCAAGATGGCAAGAGGCTCTACTATCTCCAACTTGAGCTCCAACTCCAAGAGAATATGGCTTGTTTACCACCCAACCAATAGGCATCATCACATGCCTTTCCATGGTTGGAAGTCATGCTAGCCTCCCCAGCCCATGGGAGAGAGGAACTAGCTTCCACAATGTGCACAAGTAGTGGGGATTAAACACACAACACGAGAAAACATAAGACCATTCAATCACTTAGACCTACTACACAATGAAAAAACCACAACATGAGGAGAATAAGATCAACCTCACAAGGGGGAGAGAGGAAGAAGGATGCCCAAACAAGGTGTCCAACCATAGGAGCACCAATAAATACATATATATAAAAACTCCTTATACCTCCTAATCATACATCCTCCTTATTCCTCCTTATGCTAAAGAAATCCTTCTTGGGAGGATTTTCAAACCCAAGAGGGTTTCCTCACCAAGAATGGGGAAAGGTTCAAGCCATATGAAACTTTCTCCCACCTCAAACCATATGAGGGGATGAGAAGGGACCTTCATGGCTTAACCAACAACCATGAGGTTTGAGAGGGAAATCCCTCTCTCTTCCCCTACATTCTCCAAAAACCATCAATCCAAATGATGGTGGAGAGAAAACAAGGGAAAACAACAAGAACAAGCAAACAACCACATTCACCATACATCATTTCACACACTATTTTATTGAGCAAGTATAGTCTACAAGATAACAAATCTAAGAAGGAAAAAGGTTAAGAACCCTACCTCTAATATGCTTTCCAAACTCTAAGCTTTTCCCCTTTGTCCAAGCTCCCTTCCAAGCTCCCAAAATTCTCCAAGTGCTCCAAAAAAATGAACCAAGAAGACCCATTCTTCCCACATGAGGAAGAATAAAAAGAGGAACCCCAAAAGTTTCCTCACCAATGGGAAAGTGACAAGTGTCACCCCCTCTCCTCTCAAGAGTCAAAGATTCCAAAAACTAAATAAGTAAGAGTAAACTCACCTTTTACTCCTTTTCACCCAAAATACCAAAAACTAAAATAAAACAAAGTGGAGCAACTTTTAACACTTTCACACACTCCAACCATCTTACATGGATGGTGACTAAAGAGGGCTAAATGGGAGGGAAATTCCTCCAAACCTTGAAATAGCCCCCTACCTATTAGGTAGGGTCCAAGGGCCCATTTTCATGCTAAGGGAACCCCCAAACTCAAAAGGGGTCCCTAAAATTACCCAAAATAACCCAATTTCGGGTTTGGCATGCTTGGGCACAAGGGTAGAGGGTGTGGGGTCCACCCAAGGTTCACATGTGGTCCCCAATCCCTTCTACCAACACACACACACTTCCCAAAACCAACACTTAACTTAAGATAAGATCATTAACCCCTAAGCTAGTTTACTTAATACAAACACATCCTAAACCTAATTAATTTTACAAGACATAATTACATTACAAAATGAGGGTTCACCCATGGTGCCCAATTAAATACATCTAATCTAAGGCCTCAAACATTTAGCATGGTTAGGACTCAGCCCGTGGGCCGCTTGTGCACAATTGCGTAGCTGCCCTGAAACCCATGCTCTCCTATACCTGTCACCTGCACACTCATTGCACACATTAACCGCATCTGTCCAATATAATAAACATCATCTATACATCACAATCTCAATCAAACTTATAATGTCTGAACATAATTTACAATTGATAGTGCAATGCATACAATTATCCACAAATAAAATTGCAACGACATACACTTAGGTTAGCATGAAAATTACCATCATTAAATCCAAAACACTATATCGTTAATCAAATCAACCACAAGAGACTAACATCTAACCAATAAGTCTATCATATAACTCTGTTAGTGTCATCAACATCGTAAGAAATATATCAATATATGAATCTAATCCAACCCAAAATGCCATAATGTCCAAGAGGATAAAATATCGTAAAATGTCCAAAATCGTAGTCCATAATGTCCAAGAGGATAAAATATCATAGTAAAATGTCACAAGTCTTGATTTTTTATTTTTGAATATTTGAATGTTATTGAATTTTGAAATATTGTGAAGTCTCAATCAAAAAAACATGTAAATGGGGAGGATCAAGAAATAATAGGAATAAACCATAGTATTAGGAAGAGTATAGGTCATATTTAATATTTGCACAAGTATTAGAATTAACAATTGCTCATTATGGTTTAAGTCTATGTTAAAAGGTATAATGTTGTAATGTATGCATTAGACTATATTTTTTAGGTGGTTTATGTAATGGAGGGTAAATGTTAGAATGTGATTGTGATATAACTGATTTAAAGTTATCACTATAAAATTTTTAAGTGTAACATGTTTTTTAATACAAAAGGATTATGGTGTAAGTGGCAATAATAATATTATAAAGACTCAACTCGTATAATTATTTTAAACACGGGAAGGAAACAAAGAGTATAAGTGATCCATATAATCATTTTATAAGTAGTAATTATTTGAAGTTAATTTAATATATAATTTGAACAATTACATTACATGAAGGAATATATGGGATTTAAATGTAAGTATGAAATTCTTATTAGGAATACTTTTGTTGATTTATATATCTATTGAACGTATTATTTATTAGTTTTGAATTTGTGGCTATAGAAGTTCAAAAGTAAAATGCTTATGATATCCAAGAGTATATAAGTTCTAAATTATTTATTTTCAATTGATAAAATATGACAAAATTATGGTTTAAATCAATTCTTGGTAGCATTATTATATCTAAAAATGTTAGTGTTTGAAATATATTAAGTTACCAAATAAGATGTAAGTTGTATTTTATAAATTAAGGAATAACATCGTATAGGTCACCCCAATTTGGAATGATACCAAGTATGCAGTATTACAAAGTTCTAGAAGATAATGTAGAAAGGTATTTATACATATTCGGGATATTATACATGTTATATATTATATATATAACACTTATTTCATAAATCTAGACATATTCTAGTGAATTTGGACTCCAATATTACAAGTTTTGGAAGAAATTTATCTCCATTTTGCGTATATTGGATTCCATTATTAATATTATTGGATTCCATTAGTAGAAATATTGGATTCCAATATTGTCATTATTGGACTTATTCAAGTTCCAATTTCACTATTATTGGATTCCAATTTCGCTATTATTGGATTCCAATATTGCTATTATTAGATCCCAATTTCTCTATTATTGGATTCCAATTTTGTCATTTTTAGATTTTTCATGTTGGGAGTATGTAAGGTTAGTGGCCACTAACTATAATAAGGCATGATCCAGTTAGATTAATAAAAATAAAAATCTAATAATAAATTCTGCAAAAGCAAGTTCAAATTGCAAGCCTCGTAATTTAAAAAGGTGATGCTCACACTTTCCTCGCACTTTGAAAGTAAAAGCCTCGATGTAAGGTTAGTGACTGCTAACTATTATAAGGCATGAGCACATTGGATTAAAACTAAAATAAAAACTAACAATAAATTCTTGTAAAACCAAGTTCAATGTGTGAGTCTTGCACTTTCAGAGCGCAACCCTCACTCTTTTAAAGTGTGAGGATTGTGCTTCCAAAGTGAAAGGAAATCATGCGAGCCTCAAACTTTAAAGTGTGATTCTTCCACTTTAAAATTACAAGGCTCACACTTTCAAAGTGTGAGGACTCGCACTTCCAATGTTGGAGTCATTATGTGCATCCTTGATATTGGAATTGGCCTCGAATGCTAATGGTGTTATTTTTATTTCTGGTCAAACTTACAATAAAATTAAGTGCTCACATTTGTTATGATTCTCTCAAAATATGACCTTTTTGTTTGATATTATAATAGTTAAATTATTAAAGAAAAATAGTGAAATTTTTGTTTTGGTAGACATTTAATTTTTCTTATCTCAGTCATAGCATTGACACAAATAGATTCTTCTTCTCATAGATTGTACACAACCTTAAGTTTTCTTCTTCTTATGTGAACAAGGAAGAGTGGCAAAAGCTATGAAAATGGGGCTAAAGAACCTCAACGATTTGTGAAATCATCTATGGACCATAAGATTAGAGCTAAACAAGAAACTATCTATTTGCATGTATATATAAATATTTCTCTACTCCATGAAAGCTTAATGAATGTGAACCTAGTTTAGATTCTAAGCAATCAAATTTGTTGGTTATTTCTCAAGGTATTTAAGAGTGAGAGCTCACCGTTAATGGCTACAAGACCATATGGTTCCTCTCATTTACTCAAATCTTGAGTGAATAGTGCAATGGTGGAGAAAATAGCTCAAAAATAATGGAAGCGAGTTCAATATCCTAAAATGGCATAGTTTATGCTAAGGGAGGAAAACTCGTGGTTTGAAGGGATGCACTTAGCTCAGTATTTATAGATATTGGTTTGGAAGAGTTTGAGATTTGGGTGCATGTGGGACTAAAGGCAAGCCAAAAATCAATTTTAGGTTAGATTAGGATAAACATGCTTTAGACTTAGTTAAGCTAGGTTTAGGCTAGTTAAGCATGATTAATGAGTGATTAGAGACTCGTTGAGAGTTGGGAGGGGTCTGGTTAATCATTTGTGACTGATAGATAGCCTAGGAAGCTTGCAGAAGTGGTTCAGAGAGAAATAGGGAGGTTCTGCATGGTCGAAAGGAGGAATGTTTAGCTAATAAGAGATATATTAACCAAATGGGTTGAATATAGGAGGAATACGACCAGAAAGAGGGTTGTGAATGGGCATCCAAGAATGGAGTGAAGAATAGCTAATTAACGAAGTGTCGTTAATCAGTTGAATTGGAGGAAATACTAAGTGTAAGCATATTTTAGGTGTCTACATTTTCCCTCTTTTGGGTGGTGTAATAAATAAGTAAAATTTTGGAAGGGGAGGGAAAATGAGTAGAATGAAGGATGCTCCTCGATTTTCAATGGGGTGATGGAAGAACTTGATTGATGATCAACAATATAATAGAAAGATAACATCGAAAAAATAGTGTGAAGAAGAAGAAAATAAATGGGATGTAGAAGAAAAAGGAGTATGAGGAAGGGGGAATGAGCTAACATCCATCAAGTTCCTTTTAAACAAATTTATTTTTCATCATATTGCTAGTGATCTTCATCATCAGTCCTTATTAAAAAGAATGAACAAAAGTGTAGTATGACATGAAAATCCATATACAAACAAATGTCCATTGCTAAAAATACCAACTCCATGCAACATAAAAATACAATGTAATACGAGAAAGTAAAAGATGCCTAACTTCATGCAACATACAACATTCGCAATGCAATACGAGAAAGTAAACAAGATAATCTAACAAAGAAACAAGTACAAACATATATACTTAAACCAACAACGTCTAAGATAGTGGTACTAATGTTTTTGGTATCAAGCTTCAGTTCCAACCTATTCAAATTAACGACTAGGGTTAATGATGGTGCCCAAGTAAGCATACATCTTGTCCTATACATTCTTAGGTTTTGAACCCTCACAAGCCTTTGTGACATTATCTCCTTCATCTTTCAAAGCAAATGCGTAGTCTCGATCATTCCTGTGTCGCACAAAATCAACTAAGTAATCATCCCTCTCTCATTTGTTTAGGTTTTACATTGTTAAATGCTTAGTGTTTGCGCGTTATTATACTTAATTATTTGAATATCATTTGTTATAGTAGTTACTCTAAAATAATATTTAATTACATTTAGATTAAATCATTTGGTGAACCCTAATTTGTGATCAACTACTCGGATCCTTATTTTTCCTATTCTATCGATTTCCATCTATTTTCTATCATACATCCGATTGAAATAGTTTTTCCTAGGGTTTTATCCTTGGTCCAATCCTCTGGGTCACTTTCTAGGGCTCTTATTTCACTAATTACCTTTTTCTTTCATTTAATGGTTTCCAAAGTTCCTCAAGTCTCCTTGTATCAATTACTTCAAAAGAACCCAATTTATAAAGATGCTCTCACAAAATCCATACATACAATGTACCTCCCTCGTGATACATCACCTTCACAAGTAAGTGCAATTTTCAATCATATCTCTAACCTCCCTATTATTCCTGACAAGACAACCAATCAATCCATATTTAAGACAATTCAAGCTTTACAACTTTTCTTTTAAGATAAATTTCAAGCTATGGAAACCACAATTACATCCTTCACGGTTGAAATCCAACATCTCAAGGATGCTCTCATGCCCATGCTAGTTCTTCTTCTACACCTCATCTTGATCCCATGTCTACTACATGTGCTCATACAACACCTCTCAATTTTGATCAAAATTCTAGGCAACGTGATATTCTCTCTGGGTTCCTTAATCACCTTTCCACCTACTCATTATTACCCTCCTTATCGGCTTACAAAATACAAAGGTCACCCATTTTGTAATTATCATAGAATTAATGGACATCGTGAAAATTATTTCTATGATTTGGAATGAAGAATCAGGTAACTTGAGCATCAAGGATTTATTTCATTTGTTACACAACATTCTACTACATGCTCATCTCCAATTACCAAACCCCAATGGGTTCCCAAATCATATCTTTCTATGTCTAGTGAGCATCACACAATATTCACTCCCGTTCCTTATCTACTAATGCAAGAGTCACTAAAAGCCCCATCTAAGAAAAAAATCCTCAAAAGAAGAACAACATTCCCTCACCAAAAATTGAGACCCCTCGCTAACCTAATATAATTAAACTTATAATTCCTCCTTTTGATCCAGATAATGCCTATGTCAATGACTGGGACACATTTCAACATATGCCACCATGGCATGGTCTCTCTCACATCATCGGATAGATCTCCATCACTATCACACTTAGAAGCGTCGAACTTAACCCCCCCACCCATAGTTACACATTCTAATCAGCAATTTCCTATCCATACTACTCACATACACACCTATACCTTACTTTTGCTTTACACTTCAAGTCAATCTTTCTAGCAGCACTTTCTCTTATCTACATTATGAGCACACCTTGCTACATCTATCTATTTTTATGGATTTCCTTTCCACTCATATGCCACTCCATACACACTTTGCTCCTCATGCTTACTTATGGATCCTTTTATTCATGATACACATACTACTTTATATATATGGTATACATCCTTTCGTTCACTATACATACTCTGGATATTCTTTCTCACAATGATCACATCTATTTTCCAACAACTCCTGATATACACACTTAGGGGGCATCAGACTTCCCCCTCCTCACTTGCTTCTTATACCATTACTTCTTCCTATCTATACAACACAATGTTGCTACTACATACTCTACCTTGCTACCCGATGACGCACTCTTGTTTTACGGTTCATACTTGACTATTGAGGGCGTAATTCCTAAATGAACCTCACATCACACACATCCACTAGGGGAGGTCAATGTGGCTCCCCTCATTTGCACATCTTGCATATCACAACACACCATCACATTCACACGATGTCTACATATCTTGGTTGTCTTTACTCTTGTTAACTTATACTACTTACATGTTGCACTTTGTTTCCTATGTTATCCGGATTCTTAGTATGTCATTATATTTTTCTATACACACATGCACATTCACGTGGTATCTTGAGGTGAATATAAAACTTTTACTGATTATTACATGATACATGACTCAAAGGTGCTCTTTACCAGTCCTGTTGAGGCTCTTGGGGCATCTACCTTTACTATTCTCCTACTCCACATCACAGTCCTATAGTTACAATATTTACTACTTTTCATTATTGTCACTTAATTTTCATTAATCTATACATGATTTGACATACTATTTATCTTTCTAACATGTTAATGGGTGCTTCATGTGTAGCATTTGCCTTGTAGGATTCTATACAACCATGGTTGTCTCTTATTTACTTTTTTGACTATTGTTTGTTATTGTTTCGGGTTATGCCCTATGTCATGTTTGATCATTGTTTGCTTATGGCCACTTCGGCCCTAATTATCTTGTGACATTTTGAGTGATGTCCCATGTATGCAACCCACTTTTTACAGTCCCTCTTGTCTTCATAATTATTTTATACATTGTATTTTATTGCATGTTAGCTCTTTTACACTAACACTTGTTTTCTAGTCTATCTTGTTAGCATGTGCCTTGGTTTCTACCATGCACATCCCCTACCCCCTATAGGTATCCAATCTATGATATGCATATCAGTTTTAGGTCCTCTCATTTGGGTTTCCTCCTTTTGCATTTATCACATACACCCCAAATAAGGGGGCAATTATTGGGTGAACAAATTACCCTTCCAAGTAGCACGAACTCCTTAATAGAATAGACAAAGTACATAATTGGCAAAGACACGCAATTAGAGAGTAGTCTAGAATAAAACTTGGATCACAAACATAGACCATACACTAGTGCCCAGTATCAAACAAGAACGGTGGGCATTTGTGTCCCACTTGGATGTTTAGGTCCTGGGAAAGATCAAACAGTTTATTAAGGCTACAATAAGGTTACGATTCAATTACAAATCAAGATGTGTCAATCTGTAATGGCACTTATCATTTGAGATGCAGCATGGAAGGAGAGAAAACATACCTCTCTCCCCAATACTCTTCTCTTGGCATGAGATCGCTCAAAAACGCATCCTTGGCGTGAGATCGCCCAAAAAACCCATCCTTGGCATGATATAGCCCAAAAAACTCATCCTTGGTGTGAGATCACCCAAAAACTCGCCCTTGGCATGAGATTACCCAAAAACTTGTCCTTGGCATGAGATCACTCAAAAAAACTCTTTTGGTGTGAGATCGCCCAAAAACCTCATCTTTGGTGGTAGGATGCTCAAATCCACAACATATCCAAGATAAACATGATAATTTTCTATCATATACTCTCTCATACATCAGGTGCACTCTTTCCTTAGCTATTACTTTTACACACTTTTTACTTACTTATACATATGTTTAACGTTACTTTGATTTTTCATATATGGGACTTTGACTACTCTTTTCCTATTATTTTACAAGTCCATCCTTATAAAAAACAAGAATTAGCTCACATCAACAAGCACCAGTTCCTCAAGCATGTTAATATGTATACAATTCACCCCTAGGGTCTACCTCCCTTTCCTAGTTACCAAGCTTTACATTATGATCACTTCACACTTCACATGGCTACTTGTCCACTCAGCATGCTATCGACTACACTCCTCTCAGGATTACAAGGTACACATCTTCTATCTACTTTATGTTATCAAGTATTCACTCAACAACATAATTTGGGGTAAATGTAGACACAAAATCTATGCACTTGTATACATTTCTAGGTCCTAAAGCATACTAATGTATACATGATTCCTAAGTAAGAAAACTAGTGGTTGATAACTCCTTTCGGCCTTTCTTTTACTTTATCTCTTGCACTTTACTAGCTTTACACATCTTTAAATTCTACCGCCACTTAACTAATTTACCTTTTGATGGCTTCAAACACTAGTGCCTAGCTAGGACAGAGAGCACCCAGACACTCCCTGCCCCTCCCGGGCACTCTTGTCCCTCTTTTTCTTCTTCTTACTCTTTTGAGTCCTTTTCACTTCTTGGTCACATTTTAACACTTCGGTTCACCTTTTAGTTTTCAATTACAAAATTCAAACAAGGGAATATATATATATATATATATATATATATATATATATATATATATATATATATTTAGTTACTTCTTCTAAATAAGGGGCCAAACACTATAAGCATTATCTATCACCACCTAAGCTTACACAAAGGCACAAGAGCACTACAAAGCATACATCTAACACATTCATACAAGGGACAAGGGTTGTATTGATCTACATACACTACATAGGAGGGGAGTCTATTATATTCCATCTCACATATTTTACATCATTGGGACAATCTAGATATAGCCCGCTATCATCATGCAACTTGCACAAGGAAAACCTAGGGCACATAACATGGATACAAACACACACAAAGAACTATGTGGATTATGAGATGTAGTTCAACACTCGGTCATAATTTCATTCTTTGGGTGACCACCGTGGTCAATCCAACTCCACATTCTATATTTGTTTTATTAGATTTGATGTGGTTTGTGGGCATGTAAAACTAGTCATTTTTTTTACAGGTTACATGTGCGATCAAAACCCTAATAGAAAAATTGGAGTGATAAAGAGCGAGTAAAATAAATACCTCCGACCCAAAAATACCTGATTCTAAGCATCTAAGCAAACACAAGCACCCAAATCAGTCATTAGCGCTTGTGAGCACTCCTGCCCAATAAATTGTTCGGTTTCTAAACCCTCATCGAGTCTTTATGATGTTATCTCCATCATGTTTCAGCATATACATAGTCCTAATCATTCTCAGTTCACACAAAATCGGCTAAGTCATCATCCCTCTCTCATTTGCTTAGGGTTTTACATTGTTGAATACTCAGTGTTTGCATGTTACTATACTTAATTATCTTAATATAATTTGTTATAGTAGTTACTCTAAAATAATATTTAATTCCATTTAGATTAAATCAGTGGGAAATGTAAGAGATAAACAATCACTAGCACACACATTTTCAATATGAGGCATAGGAAGGATAAATCCACTAGAAGAAGCATGTGTAGATGTATAAGTATCAGCTATAGATATTTGACTAAGTAACTTAGGGATTGGGGCCTCATACGGGATACCCTTAGTTGTGACTAGTTGTTGGTTCATGCAAATGAATTTGAACACTAATACACAATAGATGGTATAGCCTTGAAAATATGCAACCAAGGGAAACCTAGATATATATCACACAAGCTAAGAGGAAGTAATTAAAAGGGTATATCCATAGTAGTAGAACACACTATTAGAGGTATAATAACATGTCCAAGTTTGGTCTTAGTATCGAAGGAAACTTTCTTTTCGTGTATCTAAGAGAACCAAGTAACTTGAAAATGAACGTATTTTTCTTAAAGCACCATTATCAATAAAAACATTATGTATAGGATCTTAAGAAACAAAAGCACAAACATATAGTGTAAATGAAATAATATTGAGCCATATTAATGCCATCAAAAGTAGTAACCATTTGTAAAGGTGACACAATAAATAAGTACTAATCATAACCTCTAATGGATGATCATACGAAGGAGGGAGAGGTACAACATGGTTAGAATGGTGCACTTCTAATTTAGTTTTAGTAGTGTTTTGATAAAAAGTGGGTCATTGAAGATTTTGAGCTTCATGTTATCATTAATAGGCATGGATTGTTCAGTGGACATGTCCTATTCAATAATGTTAGCATCAATTAGATCTTGTATAGCATGATGAAGTTTAACACATCGATTAGTAGAATGACCGACCTATCTATGCTAATAAAAATAGACATCAACATCCAAATTTTTACTATGATGCCTACTTGTATTTATCTCTAGAGGTGGAGGGAGAGATACAAAATTACGTTCGAGTAATTTTTTAAACACTAGGTGAGGTACACAAGGAAAACATGTGAATTATTGTCAAGGAGTTTATAACTAAAGCTTTAGAGGTTAAATATACATTATTAACAGAAAATTCAACATTAGTCTTGTTGCCATTAGGTTTTCCTTTAGAAGTGGTTTCTCTTATAAACTTAGAATTATGTATGTTAGGATCATTGAAACCATATTTGAGCTTACTAATGATGAAGAACTTAGCTTCATGCTCTTTTAATGTATGACACAAATGATCAAAGATCAAAACTTGTCAAAGATAATTGATTCTTGCAAAGGGGAAAGAAGGCTTTGAGTGAAGAGATTTTGACACTCACTATCAACTAGAATATTATTAATCTTGGTAAGCAAAGTCTTATAATGTAAAACATAACCACCGATGTGTTCATTGAAACCTTGTCACATCTTAGGTATCTCGAGCATAGGAAATATTATCCCTAATATTGATAAAGAATTATGTGAGAAATTGATTATAAATAGGGGCAAAAGCTCAAACTATTGAATGGGAATATCATACAACCATTACAAGACAAAATCCTTGAGGATTTAAGTAAATATCTTGGTAAGTAATATGACATTCACAACATAATTTGAGTAAACAACATGAAAAGTGAAAAGGTGGTATTCAAGATCACCTTTTCCAAAAAATAATTGGAAGCTTAGGAGCAATAAAACCCATAGGAAAAGGATAGGAAGGCACTTTAGGTGTGATAAAGTTATGAAACAATAGATTAGAATCCATGATATGTGAAGAAACAAAGGCATATTGTTGTAATTGTAATATTTGAGCTTACAAACTATTAACTAGGTTTTTAAGAGCTTATGTGCTATAAAAAGAAGCATGCAAACCACTATGAGTGAAGGTAGTAGACGTATGAATAGAAGTGGACATAAGCATAGGAATAACAACACTATAAGGTGGGGCATTAATTTCCCCAAGGATACATGCACTTCAAATGTATGAAGAGTATATGTATCCATATTAGAAGATGTGGGATGAAGCATCCTAACAAGGGTCATTTCACTAGAGGGTCAATCACAAGATAACTTAGAAATGAAAATGATCTTGATAATATGCTCAATGATGAGGGTTATCATGGATTTAGCAATTAAAATTAGATAGAAACTCAACTTGTTAAGGTTCCCAACCATCAACCTCATCGGTACCAAAATCAAACTAGTGCTCACTATGTGTTTTAATGTCATGTAAAGGAACATCGTGAGCATTGTGATCAAGTATGGAATATATGCCTTGTTCATGATGTGGATATGAAGACATAAATATTTGATACTTACAAGTAGCAGAATAAATATCAATATGATCAATAGGTTGATTATTAATCATATTGTTACGTTAAAAGGGCATAGAAGAAAAGTATACACATATATGCAAAAAAACCCTAAGACAACAAGGGTTCAAAATAAAGTTGTGTGTTTTATTAAGTGTCGGGTTCACCAAATGTTTAAACCAATTCCTAGTTAGTTAAATATGTAAATGGTGAATTAGGAAAAAAATTAAAGAATGTTATAGGTGGATTATTCTAAATACTTAATAAAAAATAACCATATAAATTTATAATAACACTTCTAATTCTTGTAACTATGTTAAAATGATATTAAAAATTTCTTAAAATGAATAAAGTGATAAGTACTTACTACACAAAGTGGTGTAGATATGATCTAGGTATCCATATTGGGTGAAAAACCTTTTTGAATCTGGAAATACTTTATCTCGATCCTAGTACTAGAAATGACTCTTGTGCAGACCGTAATACATCTCTATTTTGAATGTGATACTATATTAGATCCTTTTATATGGTCTTAGACATATGCACAGGTTGGTTTATACAACTTCACTTTCCCTTCACTTGTCTATAAATGAGTGTCATTGTTTGTTGATAAGGCTCACACATCTTCACTACCACCTATAATGACCTACAACCAATAGAAACCTTAGATACATTTAACAAACTTCATAAAATTACTAGATTCAACCAAAGGAGAAATCAATATATGGGTGAGGCTAGACTACCCTCAATGGTCAACCCATATTGAACCAATCCAAGTGTTGTGTTACATTCCCTCAAGTGGGTGCAAACCTCATGTAATTATCCTAAGTAGGTGCAAGTGTGTGTGCGTATATAAACCAATCCCCGATTGGTGCCCTGTGTCTCTCAACATAAAGATGGTGAGTTAGCTATATAAAGTAGAAAATGTACCCAACACGGTAGGAGTGTGATGTGGTGTGATTCATATGCTTAAATTAAACCCTTTAATCCCTTGAAGACCTTTGACAATTCTTGGAATGAATTTCTCTTGCTAAGACATGGCTTTAGGACCTTTGAGTTCTTGGAAATAGAGGAAGATAGACTCTTGAACCTGGTTTGAGTGCTTCAAACTTGTGTGGTGGTTGTTCTAATTGATGTGTAACTACTTTAGGAATATTTAAGAGAGATTTTATTTATTTAGTGTTGATATTTACAATAGGAAATTATGATAATGTCGGGTGAATTATATAAGTGCAATAGTCTTGCTTATTTAGGTTTCCATAGGTTAAACATTCACATTATGGATGACCTAAGCGAGATGAACCCACTCACATAAGATATTTAATTATGAAAAAGAGTCGTTATATAAGAAGGTATATGATCATGACGGGTTGGCTAGGACTATAATATAGTCTAGACTTGTTTTGTACGGTCTCGAAAGCATAATTAGTGAAGAAAGAGCCAAAACCGAGAAGAATGCCTATAGATGGATTATTGGTTTGGATAATTAGTATTTATTAGATGATTGATAGAGAAAATTATAGACATATAAAAATTTATGAGAGAGATAGAAACATATATCAGTTGATATTAGAATACTAGAATTTTTTAGCATGGGAACAAAGCCAAACTTGTCATTTCCAAAGGATAAATTACCAAATTTGAGTGTTTACATCTTATTACAAAAATACTAATTTGTAAATTTTGAAAATTGTGTCAAACACTAAGAAGAATACAAAATTGTGTTTTGTTTAATTTATCAAGGTAAATGAAAACATAAGAGGAATTAAAAAACATATTTGTTAATTTAGAGCTTTACGATGAAAGGTCTTATCATCAAAAAGGAACCCTAGAAAGAGGCCCTAAGAGGAAAACCAATAATAGAATCCTTAGGAAAATTTTGATAACTAGATTGAGGGCATGAGATAAACATGAATCAAAAGTAAAATTGATGCAAACCCTTAGAAAATTGATAAATATAAAACCATAGGGTAGGAAAATTTTACATGTGATCGAATGTCGGGTTCACCAAATATTTTTACCAAATCTTAAACAGATGAATGCAAAATTAGGAAATGTAACAAATATGTTATGTTAAAACAATATAATGATTTCTCAAAAAAGAAGGGATAAGTACTTAGTTGAGTAGAGTGATACATAAGTGATTTGGGCATGTAGGCTAGGTGAGAAGGCCAATGTAAATCTAGAAATGCATTGTCTTTGGAATTGTGCATGAAAAAATATCTTATGCATAATCAAAAAACTCCTATTATGGAACAATATGATTTTGACTTGATTTATACGGTTTCAGAAATGTGCATAGTAGGGTTTTATAGCTTCACTTTCTCATACGGCCTAAAAATTATTGTCATTTTCTATCACTAGTCACAAAAATTAGCACCACCTGTAATGATATGTAACAAATAAAAACCGAGATACATGCAACAAACTTCATGAAGCGATTAGATAACAAAAGGGGAAATTTGTGCATGGGAAAGGTTAAATTGATCCCGATGGTCAACCCCGGTTGAACCAATCCAGATGATACACTACATCCCCTTGAGAATGAGTAAGCCTTGTGTACTTCTCCTAGTGTTGGTTTAACTAGTGTATGAAATATAATCCAACCCCTATGTTTGTCATTGTGTCTCTTGACATAAATATAAGAGGTGTAACCATATACTAAATATACACATACGACGATATGGAGTAACATGGTATGACAAGTTTTAGATGATAAAATATATCCCATTTGTGTTCCAAGAGTATCATCATGTACAAAGTCAAATTTTGGATTTTAATCAATTTTGGATTGAATTAGATGTTTGAGGCCTTCTTAGGTGTCTAGGAATGGTTTTTAGTCCTTTTGGATCTTTCTAGTTTGTAATAATGAAGTTTTGGAATTTCCCTCTAAAACTCTCTTTTCAAATATTTGAATTCTCCTTATTGTACTTAGCATCTTAGGACCTAGGTTAGTTTATGTGTTATGGTTATAAATGTGTAAAAGCACTCATGTAACCTAGTTACATGTTCTCCACCCATGAGGGTGAGGTTACTCACTTTTAACCTAGTTGTAACCATGGTTTGAAGACCTAACTACTTGAGTAACTAACTCATATTGGTCACAAAAGGAAGGATTCGAATGGAAAAAGGAAGTGTGATAGAGAACTAGGTATAGGAAAGGCAAGTGTTAGAGCTAGAAAGTTCATAAATTCTATGATATAAAATAGAAGGCATTTAATAAGGAGTTTCTTGAGCCAAATGTGTATATTGCAGTGAGTTTGTGTGTGAATGATAGTTAAACTAAGTGCATATGCTATGTGAATGATGTTGCAGGTATAAGAGGATGTGTAGACACAAAATCACACACATATTACTATTTTACTATACCACCAAATATGTTGTTATATACATGGTTCTCAAGTAAGAAAAGTATTCACTGGTGACACACTTCCTAGTCCATCTACTTTCTTTGGTTATTTCTATTTTCTTTCTCTCTCGCATATGTCACTTATGTACCTAGTTTTGGTTAGGTCGTGGGGATCCTTATCTATCTATATTCTCACATTTGTCATTAGTTATCCTAGGAAACCAACTCCTGGGCCTGGACATTAGTGCCTGTGCGCTCCTGTCCACCCCAGGTGCTCCTATCCTCTTTGTTAGTATTCACATTTTTGACATTTGTGGTCGGCCTTTTCAGTTTTCTTACTCCTATCCCGAGGTCCTAGTCAGCATGTCATGCCACTAGTATCAAAATTCAAAAAGGATATCCCTATATATACACAACATACATACCATTATAGGGGCGGGCAATCTAAAGGGCAAACATATCTACATATTATCAAAGGGACTGCATTTTTGGGCTTATTACTCTGCATACACTGCATAAGAAGGGGAAGTGTTGAATTCCATCCACACATTTACATTTTATCTAGTTTTATCCCAATATCTTGGTTTTAATTGTGCAAGCACAACCTAAGGACATTATTTCACATAGAAGCACACATAACTACATGGAGTCCGGGAATGTAGTGCAACACTCAAACATAATTTCACCCTTTGGGTTACCACCGAGGTCGATCGACTTCACATATTGTATTTTTCATTCCAATTTGATGTGTTTGTGAGCTTGTGTAGGTAGCTAGGGTTTGTCTTATAGGTTAGAAGTATCTTGGCGATCCAAATGTGAATATCAGGTGATCAACAACGAACAAGTGTAAAATCCTAGAAAACACAAGAAAAATTAGATTTTGAGCATTTACACAATCACCACCACCTAGGAGTGGTCTCTAGCACCTAAGTTCCCTTGCCCTGTCCCAGCCGCACATGTCCACTCTATCTCGTAGCCTCCAGAATTGATATCGAGCATTTCTGACACTCTCCTAGCCTTGTTCATCAGTTGCTCCAGTTCACATCTACTTGGGATAATAAAAATCATATAAGTGCCTTATCTCTCTCATTTTCTTACATGATTGCATCTTTAGAGTGCTTAGCATTTGTATTCTATTGTATATCATCATAGTGACTCTAAAATTAGATTTAATATTGATTTTATTAAATCATTTGGTGAACCCCTCTCTTAGAACTCCTTGCCCTAGGATCCACAAAACCCTCATGGCTAAAAATAGATCCTCCTCTCCTAAGAAAGTTATGCATCATGTTAGTGTGAATCCTATCCTTGATGATGCTATTGAGGCTGAACTTAATGATATTTATCGCAATGCTCGATGACAACGTTTAAAGATTGCTTCTTGCTAACAAACACAAAGTTCCTACTAGTTTTTACAACTCTAGTGTGGGCATTGTTTCACCTGACCAAAACTTCACTAAATGCTCTCCTTGTTCTTCTAGAGTCACTAAGGCTGCTCCACCTTCTTCTATTCCTGTTACAACACATGATGATGCTCTTATCGATTATATGCTTGGTCTTGATTGTGCCACTGTAGATAAAAATAATGTTACTTCCAATGTTGTATATGTACATGTGCATGTTTCTAATGCTAGTCAAGATGAATGTAAAGCTATATCTCATGTCTCTTTTATTTATAAAAATGACTCCAATGAATGCAATGCTAAATCTCATGATAGTTCTCCTACTACTTCTCTATATGTTGATGAATCTCTTAATGAAATAATTGCATGTAAATCTTTGTTTGATAGTGATGTTGATTATATTTCTGATCATGAACATGTTAGTGAGGATGTTATTTCTCTTAAGACTATTGAATGTGAATTTTCCACTCCACTTTCTTCTACTTATGAGGTTGTTTCCAATAGCATTCATGATGATTCTCCCACTTCTACTAGTTCACCTCTTATCATTTCTTTTGATTATACTCCTAGCACTTCTGTTGATATTCCATGTTCCTCTCCTCCTCTTCCTCCTCTTTCTTCTTCCTCTCAAGATGTTATTCATGATTCTCCCATTTCTACTAGTACACCTCCTCTTATTTCTTCTACATCTACTTCTAGTGTTCCCATAGATCCTTCATCTTATGTTTCTTCTTCTCCCATTCCCATGATTACTCACAATGGAAAACTTCAACCTCTTCATGTGCCTCTCACTTCCTCTACAATTCCTTCACGTGATATTTTATCACTCATACTTGTTGGTAATTTTCAATCTCAAGTTCAATCTCTTACTCTCAAAAGCAAAGCCTACTATGCTTCCATTGATAATAACTCTCTTCATGGAAATCCTATTCCAAATAAAATTCATAATTCAACTTTTCCTAAGGATTTTATCATGCCTACCTTTTCATGTTTCAATGGCATTAGCAATCCATATTTGCATCTTAAGAATTATTGTTTAGTTATGGCTTCTTATTCGAATGATCAAATGCTCTACTAAAATCTTTTCATCATAGTCTTGTTGATAATGTTCTTCAATGGTGCACTCATCTGCTTTATGGATATATTAGTACATATTGTGAAATGGAAGATGTTTTTCTTAGATGATTTATGCTTAACAATGGTCCTAGAGTTACACATGATTGCTTACCTATCTTACATCAAGGAAAGATAGAACCCATTCTAGATTACATTTTACGCTTCAATTCTTACATGCATCAATTATTATTTTACCATGTTGATCTAGAAAAGAAATTATCTTTTATCATGGCTTGATTCTTACATTGAAAGAAAAATTACAATATGCTACATGTGAATCATTTACACTTTTATGTTATAAAGTCATTGATCTAGAATAAGATTTAATTATTGCACATGTTATAGATCCCCTTCTACTCCTTCTATTGTTATGTCATATTATATTTCTTCTCATCTTCCATTTGTTAAGTATCCTCCAAGGTCTCCATCTCCTCCACCTCGCAAGTGTGTTCCATCCCCTCCATAGCATAAACATCCTCCATATCTACCACCGTGTCGCTCTCCACCTAAGTCTTCTTCATCTCCTACTCGGGAGCCATTGCATTTCTCGCATGCTGCTAAACCTCATGATGTTTTGTGTTATTTACTTGATAAGTACTTAATTCACTTACCCTCTAATCAACATCATCCTCCTCATTTCTTGCATCACCAAGTATGATCACCCTTATTACAATTTCCACCGCATCAATGGCCACCATGACAATGACTATTGTGCCCTTCATGACAAATTACAATAATTAGAAGATAAGGGTGTCATTGTCTTTGACTCTTGCTCTCGTGAGTAGTCTCTTTTTCAAATTTCACATAAGTGTGCTTCCACTTCTATCCACTTGTCACCTCCACCCACTATTAAGGTTGTCATTTTTCCACCACCTAAAGTCATTATCCATGCATGGCCTCCATCTAGCTCATCCATCAAACATCATCTCATCCTCCTCATAGTGCTACTACAACTCATTGGCTTCCTAAGTCATCAACATCATGCTTCCTACCACTACATCTCCCATCATTGGCACCATTTCATCTGACATTCAGTTCAGCTCTTACATTCATACTACCATTGCTTCACATGCTTCCACCATTCCTTGCAGCCTCTTCATCTTTGGTAGGTGATTTCCATATGATCACCTCATTACTCGATGACACACTCATGTTCTTGTGGTTCTTACATGAATGTTGAGGGATCTATTACAACAATAACCTCACTCATTCTTCACACTCTATGCTTCACGCTCTATCTTTCTAGCAATACACTATCAAACCATTTCCCAATGACGCACTCTTGTTTTATGGTTCATTCTTGATTTTCGAGGGGTCTTATATAAATGAACCTCATTTTTCTACACATACGTTGGGGGCATCTCTTCTTCCCCCTTCTTCATCATACTTACATGTGATTACATACATTATTACTATCATCTCAATCACATTTTTATTTCACATTATTCATTTCATACATACATCTATTACTATTTATCACATACATATAATCTTATTTTCAAGAATTTCCTATCTATTTCCTATCAACATCATCATCCATTTATCAACATAATCATTTACACAATGCAAATCAAACATCTACATATGAACAACAATCATCACATCACATATCAAAGAACATCAACACAACACAATAATACCAACATACACCTCACCCATGTAAATATGGTCCCATGCTCCCTAGACACTAACAAATCTCATGCATATTATACAAGATGCCCACCCCACCACCCCTCTATGGCTGCCAGATGATGCTGATAACCCGTGATGAACCTTCGCCATCGTGAAACACGATCTCAATCTAGCATATAGAATAATATGGGTCTATGTCTATACTCGTGTCCTGTAAAGTATCACCTAGCTTTACTCTCATCTCCATCGAGTGTCCACTATGACCATCACTGTACTCTCTCACCAACAACTAGTAGTTCTGATATATGATATACATCCTCTAAGGTCACAATCATCTTCTCAATAGGAAACCAAAATGTATAAGTATCTACACACCATCTCTTGCACAATGTAGTAATCATAGGCATATTATGGGGTACCTCCCCCAATCTCATTATGTGTCATAGGTCGGCATGGTCTAGTATATCCCACTCAATGTCAGATAAGCCAAAAGTCAATAATGTGCTCAAATTTTGACCTCGGAACTCCCTCAAATGTATATCTCTCTACACAGCACAAATACCAGTAAAATCTCAACATTAGTTCCTCATATACACGTAAAAGAAACCACTCATACCACAAAAGTCATCAAAATCCACATATTTCACATTATGTTATCAAAACACCCTCCTGGGTCACCGTGGCGTCTAGGAATAGGACGCGGGTGCCTAGAAGTAGGTCACCAATACCTAGAACTGGACATTAGCGTCCCAAAAGATGCCAATGCCTTGGCTGCTCCCACCTAGGTTGGAAACACCTAGAAATTCAAAAATTCAAATTTTGCAAAAAATTGACAAAATCAAACCAATTTCATCAAAATTTTCAAAAATACTCATACTTACACACTCATTTATCATTTCGCAACGCTATAGTTGTTATAGCCATCTCAAACCTAGTCAACCTCGTTGCCCTAATATGCGGCATCCTTGTAAGCTCAAAGCTCAAATTCTCAATCAATCATGGTTCAAATGAATTTACTATTCACTTTTTACAATCACTATATATAGCAATTTTCAATTTTTCATTTACTATAGTTACTATTCGCACTCATTCTTCTAATTAATACATGACACATAGTTTCACTCATATCTTGAGCTTCACTACTCCATTTTCCTCCCCATTTGTGCTATTCGGTTTAGAATTTTCTTCTACCATCATACTAAAAACATTCCATAATGCTATATTCCAATCTCACACATATACTACTTACAAAATCTACATTCTTAGAATATTATTTATACTCACTCTTGGTCATCATTACATTTTTCACCTCTACTTTTGGCTCGATGCTTGTTAATTCCACCCCTCCCTATTTCACCGAAAGGGGGAGCATATAATTAGGATCACCCTATGATCCATCTCAAGCTACTATGTGATCATTCGACTCTCCTAATACATCATTATCAAATTTTTTTCTTTCACACCAATCAAACGAAGGAACAAATCAATTTATTCAAAATACTTTCTATCTATTCCCCTTAATGACCTTAATTTGGGGCAAAAAGTGAAAATATCACCATGAGTAATCTATCGCATACATTCAATTTCAAAATAATCATTCAATATTCGAATCAAGTCAATCGATTGGTATGACATAACATCACTTCATTATCTCTCCCAGATGACCTAACTTGGGAGTTACATCACCACTTTCCCATATGACCTAACATGGGAATCATTTTTACATTGCTTCCAAATGACCTAACATGGAAGCCATATAGCACTATATAAATTGTGACATCCATGGGAGTCGGTACAATGAGACGTCATTTCATTTCCTATAATTATCATATATAGGTTATTCAACACGAAACTAACATGGATCGAAATGGAACAATAATTGGTCCTTATCCGTGTACAATGATTGGATATTTTAAGGATATGGAGGGTAAAACTAGATCTCTCTACCTAACACTCTTCCTCTGGTGATAGGATGACCAAATCCTCCTTGGATCGAAACTTTACAAAATCAGGTTGGGAATTGATCACTCCCTACCCCTTCAAATCTCCATTGAAACAATTCAAAATCTCCAAATTCTCCAAATCAAGTCATCAATTTCTCCAAGTGCTCCTTACAATGGTTCACTATCTCTATTTACGCCACATGGATCAACACGTTGATCCATGGTTCACCACACTATATGTTCTTATATTCTACGCGTACTTCTACAACAGGGCTTCTCCGGACTTCTCACTAGTATGTTCCTTAATTCCTTTACACTACTTGAATTTCATTCAAATAACATAAAGGGGGAAATGTAGACACAAAATCACACACATATTACTATTTTATTATACCATCAAGTATGTTGTTATATACATGGATCTCAAGTAAGAAAAGTATTCATTGGTGACACACTTCCTAGTTCATCTACTTACTTGGTTGGTTTTTTCTATATTCTCTCTCTCTCTCTCTCTCTCTCTCTCTCTCTCTCTCATTTGTCACTTCTATACCGAGTTCTTGTCAGGTCACAGGGATCCTTGTTTGTCATTCTTCTCATATCTATCATCAGTTATCTTAGGACACCAATGCCTTGTCTGGACATGAGCGCCAGTGTGCTCTTGTCCTCTTTGTTCTTGTTCACATTTTTGACATTTGTGGTTGAAATTTTCAATTTTCTTACTCCTATCCCGAGGTATTACTCCTATCCCGAGGTTCTAGTCGACATGTCGTGTCACTAGTGTCAAAATTCAAACAAGAGATCCCTATATATACACAACATACATACCATTATAGGGGGAGGGCAATCTAAAGGGAAAACATATCTACATACTATCAAAGGGACTACATTTTTGGGTTGATTACTCTGCATACACTACATAGAAGGGGAAGTGTTAAATTCCATCCCACAAATTTGCATTTTATCTAGCTTTAGCCCACTATCTTGGTGTCATTGGCGTAAGGGAAACCTAAGGATGTTATTTCACACACAAGCACACAAAACTACATGGAGTCTAAAATGTAGTGCAACACTCGAATGTAAGTTCACCCTTCAGGTGACCATCGGGGTTAGTCTAACTTCGCATATCGTATTTTTCATCCCAATTTGATGTGTTTATGAGCTTGTGCAAGTAGCTAGGCTTTGTGTTACAGGTTACATGTACCTTGGCGATCCAAGTGTGATTATCAAGTGATCAAGAGTGAACAAGTGTGAAACCCTCGTGACACGAAAAAGTAGATTCTCGAGCATTTACATAGTCATCGATTGCCTAAGACTGGTCTTTTATGCCCAAGCACCCTCACCCTAACTCAGTGCCCGTGTCTAACTATGTCCTGCACCTCCAGTAATTGATATCGAGCATTTCTAACACTTTGCCCATATTGTTCATCGGTTGTTCGAGTTCTATTGGCTAGATTTTCTGCATAGCTGAAAACCTAGGCAGTCATGAGATAAATCTCCCTCATTTACCAGTGAGGCTCTGGTGTAATATTTTGTCAATTATATTTCCTAATATCTATCTGTTGGTTTTACTTTAACTGCGTAGCTCATGGACCATAGCTAGGCAATTTTGTAGCAAGTAAGCAACTATAAGCAATATTTGCAGAGTTAGGGAAATAATTAAATACGAGAAGAAGGAAAGGAGATGTGCAACCTAGCCAATAGTTGACAGAGTTGGTCACATGCACATAAACGAAACAAATAGATCTTGAAATGCAAAATTTAAAGCAAAGGAAAGTTTCAAATCCAGATCTAAGATAACATAAAGTTTATGCAAAGATCTAAAAAGAAATAAGAAACAAATGCACCATTGACACAAAGTTCTCTAGAAATCTACCTCCTCTTTATTCCTCAGCTTTCAGAAAGCTATCAAGGGTTTCAACTCAAAGTCTGGAACACAAGAATGTTGATTACCAATTTTGATTCCTTAACCCGTAGGTTCTTCCTCTATTTATAGTGTATAAAGGAAAATTACAAATAGGAAGCTTTAAATGAATTCCCACATGTGAAAGCTATGAAAAGGGAAACAGCTGGCAATCTTCCTCCTAGAATTCCTCTTTGCATGACATGCATGATTTATAACTGAAAATTAAAACCTTCTATTTTACATGTTTGCCACCTATTTCCAAGTAATTGACTTCTTCAAGTAACAAATTTTAAACCAATCACTTAAGTTTTATAATTTAATTGATTGCTCAATTACTTTTTCGGAGAAAATAAAAGAAAGAGGAAAAGAAATAAGAAGAAAGTTGTAACCCTCCCAGT
This sequence comes from Taxus wallichiana var. yunnanensis, assembly GCA_018340775.1. Taxonomy (NCBI): domain Eukaryota; kingdom Viridiplantae; phylum Streptophyta; class Pinopsida; order Cupressales; family Taxaceae; genus Taxus; species Taxus wallichiana. Next base: position 195,550,031 of record CM031239.1, read on the forward strand.
CTTGTTCTTCTTCCATATTCATACGCATGGTTGACTCTTTTGCCTTCGATTCTCACCAAACTGGATCTGGAAGCTATGCATGATTGTGATTTGCTTGCGGGTATTGCCTTTGACTGCCTCTTCCCATTTTATCCTTGAAGATTTTGCAAAAAAATTAGTAAATGCACCAGTGTAATGTTTGTAGTAAATAATTCGACAAAACTCATCATTTTTTATTTTTAATTACATATGAGTGATTAAAATTTTTGGAAAGCACTCCAAGTGAAGGAAAGTCCAAGTAAATTCAATGAAGGCTTCAACTGGAAGATTGGGAGCACATGCACAAGCTTCTGAAAGGAATTTTCCATACACTGACTTCTACACGGGCTTTGTTAGAAACAAGAGGATGATTTTTTGTGGGAAGCCTTTGCAATTATGAGATCGGATCTACCAATTAAATTGTTGATACATTCGGGGCCTATGTCTCAGTATCATTGACTTTCAACAAATCTAGAAGCTATGCATGATTTTGTTGATCCTTTTCTTTCATCATGCTTCGTCATGGTTGGAACAATCTTTATCTGAGCTCTTTTTCTTTTAATTTTGTCGGAATCCCTTGCAATTGGATCAATTTGTGTAGATCTGGAAACTTCTTTAGATTTGGAAAATATATTCAATGTACCTAACATTGATTTGAACTCCCTTTCACTTATATGAGCACCTGTGATGAATACCCGGAAGTTAACTCAAACAAAGATGGAGTCCAGTGGCATGAATACTTGATTTTTATCACCAAAATCTACATATAAAGCTTGATGCCCTAAAATTTGAGGTTTTGCTTGCATGCAAAGCAAGAAAAAATATTATTTGATTCACCCGAGAACATATACCAACATGCAGATGCTCATAATGACCAAAATTAGGCTATTCTAACCCTAGGCGCCAAAACTAGAAGCTTCCCAACAGTGGAAAATAAACTTTAATGCAAAATCCTCCTTCTTTTGGCGCCAAAACTTGTCTAGGCTGCAATCCTCATCAAAAATAATTAATTGTCTCTCCCTTATGGTGTCCCATGCTTATATAACCTCCAACATGCTATTTTTAATAATTGCCTCCTATTTCTGGCAATTTAATTAATTAATAGCCATGTTTATTCATCCAATTTGGGCGCCCAAGTCTGCATGTTGTTGGTTGCTTTTTAAATAATTTATTTTATTTATTTTTAGCATGCATCCTTGACTTCTCCTTAGCTCTTCCACTTGCATTGACTTTCCTTCTATTTATGGCGCCAAAATTGGGTGAATAAACCATTAATAAATATTATTAAATGCATTGTTATTCACCCAAGGTGGGTCACACTTTTTGGCAAGAGGAATTGCTAAAAATAAGAAGTCAACTTGATGGGAATTTCCACCCTGCACTGCAGCTCCAAAAATCCCCTCTTCCACTTAAGTTATTTGACTTTCATAATGGGAATTTTTACCTGCAAGGTAGGTAAGAAATTCCCGCCGCCTGCCACTGCCAAAATTCCCACTGGCAAATTAAAACATCTCCCAAAAAGTGTGACTTGTATTAAAAATAGCTTCCTTTGATAAAGTGCAACTTGCATGGGTGAATAAACCTCTTTGGTGGGAAAAGTTAGCCCTGTTAGTTAGGCGGAAAATTCCGTCGGTGTTTTAAGTGATTTTTTTAATTTTTAATGGGAATTTTTACCCGTAAGGCAAGTAAGAAACTCCCGCATGCTCGTTGCCTCTAATATTCCCATTGCGGTTTAAATGACTTAGACTTCATGGGAAAAAGTACCATGCAAGGCAGGTAAGAAATTCCCACCTGTTTGCCACTACCAAAATTCCCATTACAACTTAGATATATTTATTCCAAAAAGTGTGACTTGCCTAGAGAGGCTTTTTTTCGCTTGACTTCATCTTTTTGGTCGAAGTTTGCTTTTAAGGTTGATTCCTTCTAATGCGCCGTAGTAAATGATCTCCAAATGCTCCAGAAAATAAAAGACTATACATGACAAAGAATGGACCCAAGGGAATTAAACAGAAAGACCACGGGGAAAACTGGAGAAAAATGCAAAAGAAATAAATAAAAATGAAAAGCATTGCCGTAAGTCATAAATAAAGCTGAGAATTCATTCCTGGTGAAAATCCTATTGAAATGTGTGAATAGTGGCATGCAAAACTTCAACAGGATTCAACCGGAACACAATTTACTTCAAACGGGGCTTTATTTACTTAATAAATAATTAAATAAAAATTTCCTACAGATAAAACTTCATGAGGGATAAAATGAGTTTCGGCATCTGGGTATTTGTCAAAATTGGCACATATGATTCATCGGGAATATCTTAACATAATACGAGACATCTTATAGCAATAAAAACACAAAAAGACCCATTATTTTTTTGTTAATGATAAGGCGGGTTGAAGGGACCCATTCCCTATTAATAAAGCAGAGGCCAGATCCTGGAAAACAACACCTACAACTAAACACCAGCTTCAAAAAGCATTAGAATAACCAAAACAACCTAAACAAAAATTACTTCCCACCCTACGATGGAAAATAATCCTCAATGTTGCCCATTCGACCCTTTTTATTTTTTCGCTTTTTTACTTTGAACCACTTGCCTTGGTCAGTCGAGATAACCAAAGACAAGGTCATTAGGGATTGCCGAAGCAATCATTTTATCTGACACGAAATCCCTATCTGATTCTGAACTTTCTGAAGTATGTCCCCTTTTCGTTCCACCTATTACTAGGTGATTTTCCTGAATTCCCATCTCAGTGTCCTCCTTCTCTGTGACTACTTTATTTGTGGGGGTCAAATTATTCAGAACATCCTTAAAGTTTGAAGAGGATACCAAATTCGGGTTAACAAAGCCCCAACCACTAGAAGAAGTCGATCCATTCTTTTTTGTAGATTTCTGGTTTTTATTAAAGGGACAAGTAGCTTGTAGATGACCCGTATTTCTGCATAATCTGCACCGGAATGTAGTATTCTCATAGTCTAATATCTGGATATGCTGAAAATTACCAAATTTAAGATTGATCCAATCCTAGTAATCCTTGCTCAAATCAATTTCAACGCATATACGGGCAAATGAACACAGGCCCGAATGCGTTCTATCCAAGTCTTCTTTGATAAACTTTCCCAAACCGTTACCAATATCCTCCAGGGCATACCATAGATGCAAGGGGAGGTTAGGGAGCCTGACCCAAACAAGTGTTTTGGCAACCGAATAGGTGTTCGGATCGAAATCTGGAAACCATGGAGTTATAAATAAACCCGCATGTCCCCAAAACCATGGACCATCTATCAAACATCGTTGATAGTCTTCCGCTTCTCTAAAATGGACAATGAAAAATCCCTTAGAACAGAGGGATATTTCACACTTATTGGTCCAAGTTTTGAATACCCACCAGATCACAGTGAGAGGAGGAAGGCCAGAACCCATTAAACCTACCAATCACTGCATCCCATGATAAAGTTTTGAAATATTCCTCCACTTCAGGGTTCTTGATGGTTACAGAGGGAATATCCTTGGCGATTGCTTTTTGTTTAATTGCTCGAGGATCGAATGCTACTGTTTTCCAAAGATATATTTGAAAGAAGATGACTTCTAAGGGGGATTCAGACCATGATGGCCTGTAGCACCGTTGTCGATGCTCCTATGACTATTTTTGTTTTTCCCACCAATCCCCATCGAAGTCCGTAGATTTTGGAACCCTAGGAATAGGTCCCTGCTCCTCCTATCCCGCCCTCTAATACCATGCTCTCCTCCACTAGCTCGAAGACCCCCTCGTCCAGAGCACCGTGCTCATTCTTACCCTCCGTTGTGGCTTGCAAGCTCTCTCCACCTCTGTCTATGGCCTTTCCTTACTCTCCTTTCACACACTGTCCCTCCATTCTCCTCCGCAACCCAAATATCCTCAAAGAACTGTTATTTTAAAAGAACAATTTTTTTTTAAATGGGTAGTCCAGCATTTGTGGTGAAATTTGGGGACACCAAGTTCGGATCTACTATGGGATAAGAAAAATCGATAAGTTGCCTATCTCTCTCATTTGCTTACATGATTGCATCTTTAGAGTGCTTAACATTTATATTCGTCATTGTATATCATCATAGTGACTTTGAAATTAGATTTAATATTGATTTTATTAAATCGGGCTATATAGGTCCATGGAGATCATGAAATGGGTATGAAGGAAGAGTTTACATGGCTAAGGATTTAATGAAGGTAACTTTCATATAAAGGGTTAGATACAAATCTTGTAAGAAGTAAGAAATTGAATGATTGTTTATGTGAATTGATAAGTGCATGAGAAGTTTCTAAGGATGTAGGATTATGAAGGAGCAAGTCTAGACCATTAAGAAGCTAAGGAAATGATGAATAAATTATTACATTATTAGTTGCAAAAAGGAAACTTAAACCGAGAACTCGTCATACAATTTAAGTACGAGTCTTATGATAGGAAATTTTGTAAGTATAGACTTGTAGACACAAAATTATGCACTTGGGTACATTTCTAAGTCCTAAATACATACTAGCATTCATATGGTTCCTAAGTAATAAAACTAGTAATCGATTGACCACCGTCTTTGGCCTCTTGTCTTTTTTTCCTTGCTTTTTGTTTGGTCTTACATGCCCCACAACCTAGTTGTTATTTTACTTATTTATCTTTTATGGCTCTAGACACCAAAGCCCAGCTAGGAAAGGAGCACCCAGGTGCCCTTGTCCCCTCTGGGTTCCTTTGACCCTTTTCCACCTTACTCACTTCGTTTGGGTCTCTTTTATCTTTTGGGCATATTTTTCACTTATGGGTCATCCTTGGGTTGTCAATTATAAAATTCAAACAAGGGAGTCATATAAATACATATTCATGTGTTAAAAATCAAGGACAAAGCTCGAGCATTATTACTATCACATAAGATTACACTTAAAAGGCACCTAAAGCACTTCAAAGCATCCATCTAGCACTCATTCAAGGGAAAAGGGATGCATCAAATCTGCATACACAACATAGGAAGGGAAGTTCATTATTCCATCCACACATTTTACTACATTGCTACATCTAGCTATAACTTGCTATCAAGTGTAACTTGCACAAGGGCATCCTAGGGCACAATTTCTACACACACTCACGAACTACATGGATTTTGAGATGTAGTGCAACACTCGATCGTAAGTTCACTCTCCAATCAATCCCCATATTACATATTTCTTTTTGGATTTGATGTGGTATTGTGGGTTTTACGAGTGATATTTGTTTAGTATGTTATGGTACCCTCGGTGATCAAATAGTGAGACACACACAATCAACATGGAATATTTGTGACACTTATGTGACACCGTGAAAATCATATTTCGTCCATCTACGCAATCACGGGTGCCCAACAAAGGTCTCAAAGACCCGTGCACCCCCTGCCAGCCATGGGCACCAGTGTATATCCGTATTCTTGTAGTCCATAATTTATCTTGAGCATTGACGACACTGTTCACTTCTTGTTCAACAATTTTCCCAGCCCAGAACACCCCGGATCAAGCATTAATCTGCTAATTCATTCTTTTTATACCTCTCGCTTAGGGTTTTATACTTACTTATTATTTGTGTCATATTACATTTAGTAGTTGTATATCATTTTTACATCAGTTACTCGTGATTAGGGTTTATGATTCTATTTTTGTTAAATAATTTGGTGAAACCCACTCGTGATCAGTCATCTAGATCCCTATTCTATCAAGTTCTCTTTCATGACTCTTAAGGTTCCTCAAGTCTCCTTACATTACATGTTTTAAATGCACCCACATTGTAAAGTTTTCCTCCAAAAAAACCCTATACACTATGTATCTCCTGCGATATACCACCTACTCAAGTTAGTGCCATTTTCGATCATCTATGTGATGACCCTATCACTCCTAATCCTCCATCCAATCAACTGATCTTATATTCCATTCAAGCTTTACATTCTTTATTTCAAGACAAAATTCAAGCTATGGAAACAACGATTACATCTCTTAAAGCTAAAATCCAACATCTCAAGGATGTTTCTCAATCCCATGTTAGTTATCTTTCTACATCTAATTCTACTTATATGTCTTCTACATGTTCTCATATAAGTGAACCCCAAGTCATACTACTTCCGGTGCATCTCAAGTTCGATTCAAATGTTAAGCAACATGATATTCTTCCTCAACTTCTCACTTTGAGTGTCGTTGTTTTATATCATTTACTACAAAACATTCGATTCATGCTCATCTTCAACTCATTAAATCCCAATGGGATCCTAAATCCAATCCTCCTCTGTCAATGAGCATCACTCTATAGTCACTCATGCTCCTTCTTCGGAGCCGCCTATCCAATCCATTCCACCTAAGCAACCTCCTCTCAAAATTAGTTCATCCCCTCCTTCTCTCAAGCCCTCTACAACATTACTAATTCCAACCAAACAACCTACTCTAAAATTTGGTATATCCCCTCTCTCAAGTCTTCTACGACATTGTCAATCCCACATAAACTACCACCATTCAAGATCCCTCCCACCCTACTCCAATTCCGTTTTCTTTGTCACAAACAAGATAATCCTTACATTGATGGCCAAGACACATTTCAAGCTCGCCACCATGCCATGGTCCTTTTCACATCATTGCATAGATCTCCATCACACATTTGGGGAGCATCATGCTTTCTTCCCCCTTCAATCATTATAAATTCTTTCTAATATCTACACATACACATTACACTTTGTGCTTCACATCTAGTCTTTCTCATCTCTCTTATGCACATTGATACACAACTTGTATCGTCATTACCCTATGATGCACTCTAGTTCCATGCATCGATCGACGAGGGTCTTAATCTATAATGAACCTTACCACACTCACATTTTTCACACTCTACGCTTCAATGCTCTATATTTCTAGAATACATTTTCAAACCATTTCCGATGACGCACTCTTGTTCTATGGTTCATTCTTGATTGTTGAGGGGTATTTTATAAATGAAACTCACTTCATACTCATCCACATTCACTAGGGGGTAAACCACTCCTATCACATTCACATTACATACCATTTCATCTCACCCATACATAGCATATTGCATATCTTGGTTGCACTTATTCTTATTTGTTTATACTTACATGTACACTTTGTTTCCCATGTTAGACATATACTTAATATGTCAATATATTTTCTATATACACATGTGCGTTCACTTGGTCTCTAGTTGTGAATGAAAATCTCTTACAGTCCTTACACGCTGCAATGATACTTGGCACTATACCTCTTACTAGTCCCACCGAGGTTCTGGGGAATCTACTTTCTCACACATTACATGTGTTATTATTTCATCATTTAATACTTCCTATTCTTACTAGCACACTACTTATTTCATTGATACATACATGCTTTGACATACTTTTTATTTTTCTAACATGCTAACAGGAGCTTCATATGAAGCATTTTCCTTGTAGGAACTATATGCCACCGTGGTTGTCTGATACATTTTCTTGACATTGTTTTCCATTGTATGCTATTGTTTGTGGGCTATGCCCTATGTCTTTTTTTGATCATTGTTTGTTTTCTTATGGCTGCTTTGGACCTGATTTTCTTGTGACATTGTGAGTGATATCCCATGTTTGAAACCCACTTTTCACGGTCTATCTTGTATGCACATTTGCTTGTTACATTGTTTTTCTATGACATGTTTACTACTTTTTCTACTAACACATGTATCTAGCCACTTTGTTTTCACATGCCTTGGTTTATACCATACACATTCCCTCCCCTACGGGGATATAATTATGATCAACATTATGCCCTCTCTTTAGGCCACACACTCCTACTCGACGCCGCGTGCACACCCCAAACGATGGGGGCATACATTAGGTGAACAAATCACCCCATACAACAGCTCAGAGCTACATCACAATACAATACAACACAAAATGAGAACAAGAACATAGTTATAGAACGACCCAAAATCTGACTTGGGTCCTCAAAGACAACACAAACACTAGTGCACAGGTGTTAATGTCCTGGGGGTACACATAATCAGTTTCTCATATCAACACATTCTACATAAGCCTTTAGAGCGGTTTAACAAAGTATAAGATGCAGTTCTCCAAAGAAAGAATGCGTTTATCTCCTACATTCATTTCAATTGGTACAATTTGGAACAAATCAAGGACAACATGAACAAAATAGGAACACACCATCTGTAGTGGTGTTTATCGGGTAGAGTCATGGAAGGAGAGTAACACTAGACCTCTCTCCCCAAAACTTGCTCTTTGGCATGAGATCACCCAAAAACTCACATTTGGCATGAGATCACCCAAAAACTCACTCTTTGTGTGAGATCGCCCCAAAAAATCACTCTTAGCATGATATATCCCATAAAAATTGTTCTACACAGCATTTTCAGGACACTTTTCTATCCTTTTACACTCTTCTACATTAGGTGCACACTTTCCTTTTACACACTTTTACATAATTTTACATACTTATGTACATTTTTCTCTGATTCATCATATACAAGACTTTAACTACATTCTTGCTCTTATTTTTGTAGCCCCGTCCTTACAAGAAGCAACAACAACAAGTACGACAATAGGTACAACATAGTATAATGCATACACTTCACCCCGAGGGTCACTTTCTTTTCTTAGTTTCCACATTTCATTTGTCCACTCGGCATGTTCTTTGTCATATGTTCTACATGTTTATCGGTACACATCTTCTATCTACTTTATGTTATCGAGTATTCACTTAACAACATAAAGTGGGGGCAAATGTAGACACAAAATCACGCACTTGTACATTTCTAGGTCCTAAATACATACTAGCATTCATATGATTCCTAAGCAATAAAACTAGTAATTTGACTATATTTTGCTCTTGTCTTTTTTTTTCTTGCTTTCTATTTGGTCTTACATACCCCACAACCCAGTCAATATTTTACTTATTTATCTTTTATGGCTCTAAAGACCGGCGCTCGGCTTACCAAGACAAAAGTTCCCAAGTGCCCCTATCCCCTCTACGGGTACCCTGACCCTTTTAACCTTACTCGCTTCTTTTGGGTCTCTTTTATCTTTTGGGCATCTTTTTCACTTATGAGTCGGCCTTCCAGTTACCCATTATGAAATTCAAACAAGGGAATCATATAAATACATAGTTATGTGTTCAAAACCAAGGACCTAGCTCTAAGCATAGTTTGCACACAAAAGGCACCTAAAACACTTCAAAGCATCCATCTAACAATCATTCAAGGGATAAGGGTTGCATCAACTCTACATACAAAGCATAGGAATGGGAAGTTCATTATTCCATCCACACATTTTACTACATTGTTATATCTAGCTACAACGTGATATCAAGTGCAACTCGCACAAGGGTATCTTAAGGCATAATTTTTACACACTCACCATAACTACATGGAGTTTGAGATTTAGTGCAGCGCTCGATTATAAGTTCACTCTAGGGGTGATCGTCAAGGTCAATCTGAATCCCCATATTGTATCTTTATTTTTTTGGATTTGATGTGGTATTTTGGGTTTTGCAGGTGATATTTGCTTTGTAAGTTACAGGTACCCTCAGTGATCAAATAATGACACACATGCGATCAACAAGGAATATTTGCGACACTTGTGTGACACTGTGAAAATTAGATTCCATCCATTTGTGCATTCATAGGCACTTAACAGAGGTCTCCAACACCTGGGCGCCCCTGTTCAGTCGTGGGCGCTCGTGTCTAGTCATATTCTTGAAGTCCAAAATTTATCTAGAGTATTGACGACACATTTCACTTCTTGCTCAACAGTTTTCCCAGCCCAAACACGCCCAGATCAAGCGATAATCGACGAAGTCATTCTTTTATACCTCTTGCTTAGGGTTTTGTACTTTACTTTCTTATTGCTTGTGTCATATTATATTTAGCAATTGTATATCATTGTTTACATCAGTTACTCTGCAATTAGGGTTTAATAATTCGATTTTTATCAAATGAAGACCAAGGCAAATGATTACCATGATCATAAAAGGTTGATTAATCTAGGAAGGGATCTATATATATGTTATAGGCTTTGAAGAAGCTTGTTAAACCAAAACCACAAAATAAACCTAAAAGTTGTATTCTCGGTTTGAGTAAACCTTGCCCTAGGGTTTATAATATAGAAACATATGTAATTTGACTTTTACTAGGTGAAAGAATGTAAAAATTAGCAAGGAGAAGTTTATAAATACCCAAAGAAGTCCTTCTAAGTTTCAAGGAGAATGGATTAGGTTGGATAGGTTAAAAATTCCAAACACGAGTCCTAAGAATGCATGCGCATATCCTATTTTGAGAAGTTTTGAGTGCAAATTTGGTTAGATTGCAAGAACTATATTATTCTACCTAACGAAATTGGTAATGTAGATGAGATAAGGCATGGTGAAGGTATGAAGGAAATTATAAAGTGATAATAATGGCTAATGGGTCAAAGAAACAAGTTTATACCTTGTCTTAGTCAAAAACTAGTTTACACAGCTTAAGAAAGAATGTTGAAGAAAACCTTAAATGATTCAAATTACATTAATTGAAGTTTTAATTCATGGTGGTTATGCCCGATGGAAGGTAACAAAGAGGAGATTAAGTGGAGTTCAAGTTTTTTTGAATAGAAACAAGAAGAGGCGGTCATACCCTATTTGGGACCTTAGACAAGAAGTCTTTTTGGGTGGCAATGTTGTATTGTAGAGCAAGGTTAAGGATAAGAGGATAATAAAGATTAATAGGGTGTTTTAAAAAGATTGAGGTGTCGAAAGGCATAAAATCGGTGTGGAAACATTACACCTTGAAGAACTCACTCAAGAACTAAGATAAAACCTAGGAGTCCTAATAGGGATAAATTGAAAAGGAGAAAGAGGTGATTTGGGAGATTTGATTGGAGAGTTGGATCATAAAAATTGATGAAAAACAAGATTGGGATAAAGGGTATCTAGAAGTGTAGCTGTTTCCTCGGGAGAATTTTAGGATTTTTCTAAATATGAAGCTTTATGTCAAATCAAGGCTAGTAGAAGGGATAGTTAGAAAACGGTAAGGAGAAAATTGAGGGACTTTCTTAAGAGATAAGATTTGCAACTTCACAGAGAGTTGAAATAGGATAATGGGTGTCCTAAAATGTACTTAGTTTGTTTTGAGACTAATTGAATCATTCTAAGCAACAAGGTTTGTGTGCTTTGGGGGATATAAGAGCTCTCAATAAGACTTAAGGAGGTGAATGAGAAGAAAAAGAGTTTTTCTTTCTTGTGAATGTTATAATCAAGTTTGTTGGGTGAGTTTAAGTAGGTGGAAGGTGATTATAGACCTTGTGTCAAGTTTGATAAAGAATTTGGTACTTTGGTGTGTTTGAAGGTCTTGAGTTCTTGCACATATTTACATGTTTGGTTGAATTTAATCCAATAATTGATATTATTTTTGTTCTTTGAAGGTGCCCACCATTGTGCTTACATCACATTGTCAGTTAATACCTTTTAATGTGTGGAGTGACTTGCTCTTGCTAAGACATAGCTTTAAGACATTTGCATGCTTAGTAATGAAGGAAGCTAAACTCTTGAACCTAATTTATGTGCTTCAACCTATGTGGTGACTACTCTAAAGGATGTGTAGTTGCTTTAGAAAGGTTTAGGAGAGCATTCAATGCTTTAGTGTTGATATTTACAATGTATGCTTATGAGAATGTCAGGTGAGTTATAAAGTGCAATTAACTTGCTTATATAGGATTTCATAGGTTAGATATTCACATTATGACCGACCTACAAAAGATGAATTGATGCTTATAAGATTTTCAAATTAGAAAAGGAGTTGTTAGATGAGAGGGTATGGGATCGTATATGTCAACCCAAAGCGTGGTATGGTCAAGCCCGACATCTTTGATGGTCCCGGACAAACTATTAGTGAGGAAAGAGCCATAGTTTGAGAAAGATGTCCGGAGATAGATTATTACTTTGGATGATCAATATTACATGGATGAACGATAGATCAATGTGTAGAGAATAAGTCGAGAGAGAGAGAGAGAGAGAGAGAGAGAGAGAGAGAGAGAGAGAGAGAGAGAGAGAGAGAGAGAGAGAGAGAGAGAGAGTGTTAATTTATCTTAGAATGCGAGCATTTTTCTTAGATAGAACAAAACCAAACTTGTCATCACAACGGATAAGTTATCAAATTTGAGTGTTTGCACAATGCAAACCCACCCATGAATCAAGTCTAGGCCCATGTTTAAACCCTTTTTAATATTTTGATGATCTTATATGTTATTGAATGCACAAAAATAAAAAGGATATAAGGTTCGAAACTATGAGCTATTATGATTAATTAACTTCCAACATTAATCATACAATATTAGAATAACGTATTGGTACTTACAACTAGTGACTAAAATATGCTACAAGCTTGAAAACATGAGAGAATATATGTACTTAACTACACAAGACCGTACATGAGATATCTAGGTGCACCAATTACAAAATATAGGAGAACAAAGACTGAAAAATCTTCATTCTTGAGGATCAGAATCGGGCGATCACCTAGTTTAGGATCACATAGGCCTACTTAAGAACAATTGTACAATCCAAGACTTGTACAATTTTGGACCTACTTTGTGTGGATTTTGCAACGTATTGTGTCCTTAGGTGGCTTGGAAATGCACTTTCTTAGGTGGCTTGGAAATACGCTTTGTTGTCAAACCTTAGTATCACACAATTCCAAAAGCATGTGTAATCAACTGAATCAAACTCAAACCCTAACCATCGGTGGAAGAACCCATAAAAAGGTTAGAGTTTGGGTTCAAGGGTAATTCATGTATCGCCTACCTCGACACTACTCAGAAGAGGCCTAAAAAAATGTAGTTCATGTAATATATCCGAATGTAGCTAGTTGGCATCTTGAACTACCGTGAACATGCTTGAGAGGATCATGCTTTTGTTAAGACTATAACGTAGGGTCTTGGTGTGCTTGGAAGTGAGGGAAGCTAAACTCCTTAACTTGGTTAAGTGCTTCAAAACTATAGTAGTAGCTACCTTAGTGGATGTGCATTAGCTTTATGAAGATTTAGGGATCCTTGAGTGCCTTTTGTATGTATTACAATGAGAGTGCAAGCGATTTTGTTATATGCTTGTAAGGTGAGTAAATGAGGTGATGTTAATTTGCTTATATATGGTTTCAAAGGTAAATCAATATGATAAGGCCAACCCATGAAGATGAAAATACCCAACAAATGTTATTGCATTGGAAGTAGAGTTGAAAGATGTGTCGATCCAAAACCGCAAGTCGGTCGGGATCAAATTTTGCATCTTGACCTTGTATGTTTTTAAAAGAGATGATAAATGAAATCAAGTGAGTTGCACCATGATGGTTAAAGGTTAAACATTGATTTTATGGATTTATATTCACAATTTGTTGACACATCAATGTCTAGGAATAAGCAAGTTGGGAGAGAGATAACAAGATGTACTGAGTGGGGATAAGATGTAGGTGTTTGTCTTAGCCAAGAAGCATAGTCATAACCAACAATATCAAAATGATAAATTGCCAAATTTGAGTGTCTACACATATACCCATATTTTAAAAACAATTGTTGTCAACACATGGATAATAACGGTATAAACAATTCAAACCGATGGATGGTATTATTGAGGTTGTGAGATAATGCCTTGGGGTAGGACTTAGGGATCTATAAAGGAAGATATGTCTATGTAGGTGTTATGATATTCCTCTCGTAAATTGGAGGTGATCCGAAATAAGTAGAACTTGTAGATAGAAGTGACCAAAATGATGCAAGGGTAAAGTGAAGAGAGAAATATGTGATAAAAGAGTCAAATATATGTCAATAGTCCAAATATGTTAAAGGGTGCCATAATTACCGTCAACAAAAATTCATGCAATTTAATAACAAGTGCCTAGGATTAAGGTCAAACATAATGTAAGCTTTCTCCTTTTCGCGTCACATTAGGTAGAAAGGGTAAAACTTAAAAGTAACATTCAACACCAAAATAGAATATATCTATTTAAAAAGAAATTTGACCAGGCCGAAGCCCAAACTGACGATATAACAAGAGCTGCATGCATAATTGTCTTCTCTAAAACAACACCGGTTCACAAAAACAGACAAGTCTTTATGTTCACTCAAGGTCTAATTCTGCACTTTTTCTTTCTTATTTTTCAATGTTGTTGAATTTTTACGATGGACATTTGGTTAATAGTATGAAATGTGTGTGGGCATTTGTGTTTTTTTGGTAAGAGTAGTTCGGTGGAATGTAATGGATACCGTAAATCAAGATTGCATCCTTTAACGAAAATCTTCTCATTTACTCACTAAGAAGAAGAAATCCGTCATTTATTTTCAGAAGTTTGTCTTATGTATCAAATATTTATTACGTACAAAACATTTGTTAAAGTTGATTTAGACGATGAACATAAGGGTACCTACACTTATTTTTTTGTTTTTTCACACTATCCTCTTAAATCATGCTAGTATAATGTTGCACCAAGGAAGCTCCAATCACTTAAAAAACCAAAGTATAAACCCAACATAATTTTAATAGAAGTGTAGATTTTTTTATCTTCCATGGACCTACGTTTCCAAGAAAATTGTGCTAGGTATTGCCCAAAAGTACAACAATTATAAAATGTTTGGAGTAGGCTTTCAACTATGAATAGAGGTCTCAACTTTTATTCTTATTCGGTTTGAGTCAGAATCACTTTGTATTGGATGATAAATAAGTTCTATGAAGTATTACAGAGTGTAGCTTGTTGAGTCAGAATCACTTTATATTGGATCAATGAATGAAGGATTTTAATGATGTCCACGAGGCCAAACAACCTATGGGACCCGAAAAAGGCAAAAAACTAGCTAGCGAAAAAAACACCAAAGAAACCAACCCGTAATCGCTACTTCGCATTTTCTCAATTTCTTTGCTAATCTCGAGCCTTCTATTATGGATTTTAGTCAAGTAATCTATTGTTTTTGCAATCTTATCCTCTTCAAACAAGGTTGTAAGAACTTCTATTTTTAGACAATCAATATAACTACTCTACACACTCCATTAGAAAATGCCATTCCATTTCCACTAAACATGACCAGTAAAACCTACAAACTCTTTTGGACCATTCGTCTTTCGACATTGTCCATATTCCTGTTTCACATCTAAGATGGTGCAAACTAGTTTTCAATTGGGCAATTAACATCTTAGCTTTCCACTTTATTTCCGCCTCCATATAGTGTTTTTGCTCATGATCACATGTGGGATTAAAGTTCTTGACATAGTATTCTCTTTTTCTTCCCAATTGTTTCGTCCACATGGCAGTTTTGACTTTCTCTCTTACATACTTTTTGATATCCCCATTAGTGTTAGGACAATCCTACATGCTAATTCCCCATTTCTTCATCCACTTTTCATTCGCTTCATCCAAGTGCTCTTCCTTCTATTCAACTTTTCTTCCAATGCTATCTTAGGCCACCGGAAATCACCCATGCTTTCTACTTTCTTCAAGTACCCCAAAAGCCGAATCAAAGTCATCGCCTCCATCGGGAAGGCCCCAACTTCAACAAGAATGATCTCATAAGGAACCGTGGATTTTATTTTGAAGCTACTCGTGATAAAATGTTTTTGTAACCTTTCTATTTATCTCCATTTCACCACCGACGTGTTGCTGCCCCAAACTTCACAACCATATAAAACCACCGAAATAACAAGCAATCCAAAAAGAGTTAATTTGGTTTTCCAATCCCACAATTCTATTGATCTACATCTATTTTGGAGCATATATAAAGCCTTCCATCCCCCTTGTATCCTCCTAGCTCTACAAGCCTCCCAACTGAGATTACTATGAAAGTCAAGACCCAAATACTTGTAATCATTTACCACTTGTAAGGGACCACCTTCAAACTCAAAATTCATTTTCTGGGCTTTCTTCTTAAAGTAAAATTCATTTGATTTTGGATGATAAATACATTCTATAAAGTATTACGGAGCATAGCTCGATGGCATTTCTTAAATAGATAGAAGGTACTTAGGGGAGAGACAACCATGATGACTTTCGGTTGAAACTTATTTGATTTTAACCTTCTTTGGGATGCTAAGAGAAAATGTCCACACCTATGTTTTTTCCTGCTTTCCCCTGGCTACCTTAAGCGCATGTCCTTATTCCATCTTGCGGTCCTCCCTCGGTCTTATCATAGTGAGTTTTGGCTTTTTTCACCACTTAGGCGGTGTTTGCGCTTATAAATGGCCACCACCCCTCCCAGTTCAACGATTGTTGATATTGGTGATCATGACTCCCAAGCGCGCAAGGAAGTTTGTCCCAAAAGTCTATGATGAGGTATGGACTCTGAACCCACTCTGATGTGGTCATTATTAATGAGTTTTTGGATTCTCGTGGTGACTTGGTATCATAACCACTATCTTATTGCCTATTTTTGTGGCCGCATCCCGTCTGAGATGTATTTGCAGAATTGGATGAAAAACCATTGGGAGTCTTCCGACATCCAGGTTTTGGTGTTCGCAATCTCACCAAAGGTTTTTATCTCTTTACCTTTTGTGAGCCCTCGCAGTCAAACCCTTATGACCAAGGCCACTTGTTGGTATTTAGGCAATACCCTTCTTGTTCTTTCTTCATGGACTCCTGATTTTAATCGACTAATTAGGTGTCGCTCAAAATCCTTGTTTGGATTGAGCTCCCCGGCCTTCTGTTCATCTTTGGTCCTTTCTAGACGAGATTGTCAAACCCATTGGCAGGTGTTATGCCACGAACAAGACCATTTTTTTATGCCCGACCTAACAAGCGTGTGTGTGTGAAGTGGATATGGCGAAAGATTTGTAGGACCATCTGAATATTCAAGTGGGGACCCTGAAACTTTCTCAAAAGGTCATTTATTTTAACCTCTCAAACATGTGTTTTCGTTGTCAAGCCCGAACCATCATATTAGGGATTGCCCCCTTTTAGCTCGCTCTAAACCCATTCCCGCGTCGTCTTCTTGAGCCAAAAAATGTGGTTACCCTGGAGGAGGATGGTGGAAGGTGGTTGGTTGAAAAAAAATAACTCGGGGTCAAGGCCTTCTATGTTGAAGTTCCACCCCGTATTCTCCTTCTTCGCCACCAACTAAGGATGCGCCTTTGGTTGAGCAACCTAGTTCTTTGGTTTCCACTCCACCAAATCCACACAGAGCTAAGAATTATCGACAACTATTGAGAGTTTTGGGAATATTGCACCAACCTCTCTTCCACTGCAGTGTTCGTGTAGCCCACCTCGTGAGGTTACACACGGCAGCTGCAAGGAGTGAATGGGGCTAAACGCCGCTCCATTCAAGTTGAGCCTGTTAATTCAGACCAGATTCTTCATGCCAACAACTTCACCATTCTCGACTTTGAGGATGGTATTCCAGATGGGAAGGGGGAGTTTGACATGTTTGATTTTTCATGAATTTTATGTCTTGGAATGTTTAGGGTCTGACAGAACCTCACGTAAATTCTCTGTATCGGTTAGCTTGCCAATTAATTAGTAGTTTAGATGTTCTTTGCTTACAGGAAATCAAGATTTCTAGTTTTTTGCTTCAGACTACGCTGACGTGTATTGCCCCTGATTTTGTGCACTTTCACACTCAACACATTGATGGTGTGGTGGTGCTAGCATTTCCATCGCACAAAAATTTAGTATTAATTATTACTTCGGGCCATGACCCAAGTAATCACGCAGTGTGGGTAATTTTGAATATTAATGATATGTCTTTTGGTATTCTCAATGTTTATGCTCCTAATGATGGATCGAAAGAACTTTATTATGGAGATGGTTAGGTGACAACTTACCCATTGCTTATTGGTTAGTTTGTGGTGATTTTAATATGGTGGAGCATCCAGATGATAAATGTGGCACACTCCCGATGTGCTGGTGCCTTAGAAAATGTGCTACTTGGTATTATTTTAAAAGTCGTTGGGGCCTCTCTCGATCCGATTCTCAACCGGTGGCAGGAATTTAAGGATTCCGCTTGGTTTACTTGGACCAACCTCGAGAAGGATCTGATCATGTATTAAAGCATCTCGATCATGCTCTTCTTGCTCAAGAGCCTTTTTAATTTTGACACGCATGGCTCCACCATTATCAAGGTCTGGCTTGATGTGATTTTGTCAGACCACCATCCGATCACATTTAAGGTGGTTTGGGGGCCCTCCCAAGGTGCCAAGTACGTAGTTTTTCCTAAATGTCTCATTGTTACATCACCCTGGAGTTATCCAGCTCATCGCCAAAGTTTGGAACATGGCACCACGTCCCCCTTTTGCTGCTAGCTGGATATCTTGGTGGGAAGTGGGATTCAACGCACTGCCTCTTTTCTTCACCGATTTGGCAAACATGTTGCTCGGATTCGACGACGGGTGGATTCGCCTCTGCATAAAGAATTATGACTGAATCTTCTCTCTGCTTCGGAATCCAATCCATTTAATATTCGATTCAATCTCGAGGTACATCTCTTCTATATAAACTCAAGCTCAATGAATCCTACACTACTTGGGGTGCTTAAATCCGCTCGAGGCTTCATTGGCTATGGGTAGGAGATAAAGCTTCTAAGAGCTTCTTCAAATCCCTCTGGGCCAAGCATGCTCATCAATAGATCAAGGCTATATATGAGTCACACCAGTGGCTTACCGAGCTCCCATAAATCTCTTTTGCTTTTGTCAAGCATTATCATCTGGTTTTTCAAGCTCAGAGGATTCTCTTGAATGAGCTTCTGCTTTATATAAATGTATTGATGTTGTGCCTTTGCAACTCACCCTCGAGATTCGGCTCACTGCGATGTTCCTCTTACTTTAGAAGAACTTCATGTAGTTGTGCTTTGTTTAGCCGATGATAAATATCCGGTTTGGATGGCTTTCCCAAATGAATTCTATAAAGCAACTTGGTCCTTTGTTGGACCTAATCTACTCAGAGTATATAATGAGGCTCTTCAATCTCACTCTTTAGGGGATTCATCAATCAAGGAAACATCAAGTTCATTCTAAAAGCCGGCAATCCAAAGCTTATTACTAACTGGAGGCCTATCACTCTGTTGAATGTTTCATACAAAATTCTTGCTAAAGCTTTAGCTCTTCGGATTGCCAATATTCTGCCAAAGATTGTGCGGCCATGTGAGCAGCAGATGGAGATTTGTCGGAGGTTGGTATATCCTAGATAATCTTCTTGTGGTTTGGGAAGGTATGGAATGGGCTCAAATTTCCAATCAGAAGCCTCTCTTTCTCAAAATTGATTTTGAAAAGGCCTATGATCGCATCGAATGGCCCTTTATTTTGCTATGCTCAAGGCTTTAGGGTTTGGTACCTTCTTTTGTTTTGTTGTTTCTACTCTATTTTTCGATGCCTCCGCTCAGCTCACCATTAATGACCATCAGTCTCAAGGCGATCAGACTCTTTCGTTCCATCCGAAAAGGTTGTCCTCTTGCTCGGCCTTATTTGTTCTTGTTGTTGATGCGTTGGGTTACTTAATTTCCCATCAAGGGTCATGGTCGCATTCGGGGGATCATTTTACCAGATCACCACACTCAATTGATCTATGGCCATTTTCAGATGATTCCTTCCTTACAGTTTTTGAGTCCGAGAAAAATATTGTTGCGGTCATTTTTTTGTTTATCTACCTTTGTGTAGCCTTCTGGTTCCAAGATTAGATGGTAAAAATGTTGGTTTTCGATAGAGTTGTTTGTCGATGCTAGATTGGCTTCGGGATTACCCTAGAAATGGATTGGTCGTGGTGAGTAGTTTCACTTCTTGGGCATTCCTTTTTGCCTTTGACAATGATTCTGTGACTCTCTGGACTTATGTGGTTAACAAAGTGGAGCAGAAAGTGACAAAATGGTCCTCCAAACCGCTTTCCTTGGTGGGAAAATTTCAGGTTTGCACCAAAATTCTTCGCAATGCATGTTTATTATTCTACTTGTTGGTGCCCTTCTCGCACTTCATTCAATTGACTAGCTAAGCTTTTATGCATGATTTCCTTTGGTGTAAAAGTTCTAGTTCAATTGGTTTTCATCGTGTGGCCTGGGATGTTTGTTGTCTCCCTCGCGAGAAAGGTGGTATGGGCATCATTGATCTTTACCAACAAAGTGTGGCTCTTTGTGCTAAATGGGTCATTCATAGTCTATCAGGTGCTCACTCTTGGCAAATTTTGTTGCGATATTGTATGAATTTGGTGCCCCTTATGGCAAGAAATGTTGGAATGGTATTGGTTTGCATACCCTTCTTATTACTACTTATGTTCCAGTGAAGATTCAGGGTACCTTTGTGGCTAAGAGCATCTGGAAAGCCTTCGAGCAGGTTAAGCCTTTTTACGATGGATTGGGAATGGTTTTCGCACAGGCCTTTCGTTTAATGATCACAACATCTGGTGGTCTCCAATTCTCTCTGAGGGCACAAGTCTGTTAGTTGAACTCCTGACATCAAAGCCATTCGGCTCTTTCGTAAAGGCATTCACACTATTTCAGGATCTGGTGCACTTTGTAGGGATTGGACCGTGTGCCCGATCTCAAAGCTAAATTTACTTTGCAACATTCTGATTTTCCTACGATTTGCAAGATTCAGGCACTTCTTCCAGATGTGATGCTTCACAAACTTGGCCTTTGTCCACCGGCTGCCTAGTGGCACGAGTGGCATTGGAATCATGATATAGCCTTTTTGCGTTACAACACTCACACAATTTATTGGCTTCTCTGTCCAGTGTCACCCGCCATTGATAAGCTCAATTCTCGTTGGGGTCTCCAGTCGCTGCCTTCTACCTAGCTTCGCAGACTTGCTCGTGCTTGGAACCCTCTCCTCGAACCCAAAGTTAACCATTTTTGTGGTGCTTAATTTATCAAGGTCTGCCTTTAGGTGAACGACTCGACATATTGGCATATCTCCCCTGTCCTGCCCTTTCTGTTCCAGGCAGAGTCTTTTTGCATTTATTCTAGTTTTTCCCGTGTGCGTAGGCTATATGGTGTTGGATTCATTCCTTGTTTCAACCCTATCACCCTGAGTTTTTCTCCTGGCGTCTGGCTTTATTTGGGGACTTTATTCCATGGCCTCATTATATAGCTAATTTGTGGCATCTTTTTCATGCATGCATTTTATTTCATATCTGGAAAGCTCGCAATGCCTTTATTTTCAAAAATGATCTTATAGTTATCAACTTTTCTACTAATGACAAGGTGATTATTCTATCTCTATTGTGCGATCACAGATTCAAGCTCAGGCTGCCAAGGTCGCTCTAGAATTTGCACACCTTCAGGAGCTACTAGATCACTGGGGGAGTGTGCTTTGCATTATGAGTTGCGTGCCAACTATCCACCGCCGCCACCTCGACTTTCACCTCCCCGACGGCCACCTGCTGTTAACACACGTCGAGGAGCTGCTCGCGTAGCCACCGCTTTGCCTCCCCTCAGGACCATGCCACCCCGTCTTCCTTTGGACCAGAGTTGGAGTCTCGCCCCGAGGGGAAAGGCGCGCCAACACTCCCCGGTGGGGCTCTCCACCACCGATGATGATCTCACCACTGGGTGGGTGCCTCTTCGGATGCGATTTCAGGATAGTTGGGAAGTGGATCCATTGTCGGCCGAGCCTTCTAGCGGAGCCTTCATCCCTCCCCGGGATGATCCTCCCCCTCCTCTTGGTGCGGCATTGCGTGTGCTTAATGTTTTTGTTTGGTTAGTTATTTTTGATTGCCCTTTGGGCATGCTCCTATATAGTCCTCGTGGCATTTTGTGGTGAACTCTTGTTGCCTTTGTGACGTTTTGTGGGAGTGTGAGTTGTCCAATCGCCCCTATTCTATAACTTTCCTTTAAATTAATATAAAAGCGTGTTCCAATAGTAAAATGTTGAGAACTAATAATAGAGTTATACCTTCAATAGTGTGTGTAAATGGCCGTGTTTTTTTGAATCACGCAAAACATTTATTTTGGGTTTTAATTCCACCAAGATAGAGGTACAAGACCCCAGCTTTGCTTTTTCTGGGAGATTCCATGGTTCAAACTCCTGAAATCAACAGAGTCACAGACGTAAGGGCTCTACGCCCATTACGATTTGGACACTAGATTGCATCCTGGCGGACTAACTGTCTCTAATGTTAGAAACATTTCTTAACAGCATTTAGTTCAAAGCAATAATGAAAATGAAATAGCTTTTACTAGTTTTCTGAGGAGGTTTAAGTACGACACAAAATCTTCCGCTAGTCTTCAGGAATACGAAGATGGAGAGCGGGAAATTTATTGGCAAAGAATACATTGGGTTTTACTTAATTTTTCTGAGCTTGAATTTCATTTTTCTGAGCTTTAATTTCATTGTTCTGTGTTTTTAAATTGTTCATTCAGATTCAACCAGAAAAGAGAGATGGAGGGATTACAGGGGAAACCAGCAAGAGACAAGCCCGTAGTTCGGTAGATGATAAAAGTGACAGCGTATTAGGCTTACTTAATTTTGATCCGCAACTTTTCGTAAATGATGTGAGAAATTCTGTGGATGATGTTATTGATGAAGGCTTTGGTTTCTTTAAAGAGTATGGATTGGTTCTTCTACCTCTAATTATATGTTCTTTACAACCCAATAGGTGATGTCAATTGCAAGTTTCTTGTTGGAAAGTTGCCAATAATTGACAGTTTTTTCTGCAACACAAAGCAAAAAGGGAAATGAGAAAAGGGAAAAGAATCTCATTGAAAACTTTGACTCTTGTAGGCAAGCTACTAAAGCTTTGGGTGTTAAGGATGACGAGGTAGTCGAAAAACTATCAAAGGTACGTTCTTAACACAATTTGATGAATGCTGTGCACTGAATTGATTAACCAGTCTCCATCTTTTTATTTTACGAAAGGTACCTGGGGTTAAGGGGCCTTGGATTGAAAAAATTGTTGGTAAGATGCTAACGCCTAGTTGGTGTTCACTAACCAAACTGGGGAAATTCAAGCATCTACTTTTCTGCCCACGGACAATCACCATTATTCAGCTCCAAGGATATTCCCACTGCTATAAAGTTAGCAAAAGTAAAAGCTAGTGGCTTTAATCATTTATCCATCACACTCCTTTTTTTTATTCTCATTTGTTCGATTCAATCCTCAAAAGGAACCAGCGAGTGCGCATAAAGGCAATTTTTATGCACAGGAGTTTTTCCTCCGTTTGATCCAGAGTTTTACAATTTTTAATGAAGAGCAAGCTCTTCTGTTTTCAGGCAGTCTTTTCAAAGTAGCTCTATTTGAGTATGATTTATATTGCATTACTTTTCCATCCCCTAATTGGCCGCTATATCTGCCATTATATATACCGTCCTGATATTATGGCATGAGATCTTAAAATTCACTGATTCCATCTTATTTTTTGAATGATATTGTTTATTTGCTAGTTGTTGTACTGCCCCTTTTTGATTGCTTCAATAATTGACATTGAGCTCCCTTTCACCTGAAGTTATGCCATCCCTTTTCCTAAGCCATTTAAATTCCTTCTAAGAAAGTTATCTCTTCGGCCTTATTATTTGTATCTAGTCCCAAGTGGACTTAAATCATTAACAATTTACTGTATTGCTATTTTTCCATGTGCCAAAGTGTAGATGTTCAAAAAAATCATAAATGTTGTCTATACACAGAAGAGGAAAATATACAGAATAAACTAATTTGAGTTGTAATGATACCAAAAGGTAAATAAAGATCTGAACCAGGAATGTTTAAGTTTAGTATTTCTACAAACCTGTTTCCTTTTCCCCTAGAGAATAATACATACTATAGCCAGAATTCGAATTTTTACAAGATCTATATTATGATCTAGAAATTACATCCAGGAAACTATTTTTGAGAATATTGTGTGTTCTGAGTAGTTAGAGCTCTAAGATTGTTATTTCTGCCCAAAATTTTATAAATATAATATCTTAGTTGATTTGTCAATCCACAATGAATCAACTGCAGAGAGGAATAGGGCTCTACTGTGAAGGCTTAGAGTGATTTATAGGAAATCTTGTCATCTTTAAGGTAGAACGGATAAAATATGTCTGTGACTCGAGTAATTAGATATTCTATAGATTTATCTTTTTGATCCGAATATTCAATTAATCAAATTCCAATGGCATTTGCAGAGAAGATTTATGTCTTTCCAAATTTGTTATCTTTAGTGAACTAGCATTTGCAGTTTGGAGAATGAATGGTTCAAGACTTCAAGCATTCCTTATATCATTAACTTCCAGCAAGTTGCCATATCGTTCTTGAAAAGCTTTTATATTTCTAGAATGTTAGATGTGGACTTATTAGTTTAACAACTATTTTTTTGGTTACGATAATCAGAATGCTTTTATTTAAGTGGGCCCTAAAAAGGAAAATTGTAGTACAGAGAGCATGCAGATGAACTGTTATTTCTGGAATAAAAGTATCAAGTCCAGGCTTTATACAACCGTGACGTTTAACACTAAGATATACAATCTGTTTATTATCCCAGGCCATATTTTATAGCAAACTGATATTTCATACTGATTGTATGTATCACGAGCATCACAAAATGAAAAAGCCTATTTTCTTCTGTATCAAAGCATAGATGTATTAAGTTTGTTCCTTGTCAGGGCCAAATATTGAGCACTGGTCTATAGTCCATTAAGAAACATAAGGTCTGATCATAAAGCATACATACGATTGTTTGTAATATTGATTAGAAATTGAGCATCAGAAGCCAAAAGAAATGCCTGCAAATCCTAGACATATCTCTGATATGTAAAAATATAGAGCATTATATAGCATATAATGCAGTTATTTAGTTGGTAACTGTTCAACCAATTTGTAACCACCTCTTCTTATATAATAAACGCTGTCACACTTGTTTGAGTGTGCATTCAGCCTTCTCTGAATTCTTTCTTCTCTTTGCATATGCTAACATTGGTATCAGAGTGATTTGCCCGAGGAAGCCCTTGAAGGGTATGGGAGATTGGCACAGTGTTTGAGGAAGCCCTGATAGGGCACAAACTGAAGTGGTCATTTCGTCATATTCCAAGTGTTTCACATTGAAAGCTAAGGAGGAGGTCGTGAAGATGTCTGGTGGATTTTTTACTGTTGAAGAAGACTCACGAAATCTTATTGTTGAAGAAGACTCACGAAAAAGGAAGAACTCGCACTTAGAACTCGACTGTTGCAGAGACATCTGGTGGATTTCTTACCTGTCTTATAGAGAGTTGAAGACACGGCATTTCGAGCAAATTTCGAAGGGCACGAGCGCACAGACTATTCGTAAGACTGTTTTGACTGTCACAAACAGATCGCAAGGGCAAAAGGCACTTGAACAATAGTCGCGTTTTAAAGAAATTCAAAGGAAATACAGTCGCTGGTTTGAAAAACGCGATTCCTAGGTATAAAACCAAATTATGTGATAAAATCGAATTCGCCCCTGATTTGTGAACTCTGCTAGGGCACGGTGAGCAAGTTATAAGAAATTCAAGGTCGTAACTACGAAGGCAGAAGTACTGTTTATCCTCCAGACGCGAGGGCAAATACAAAGGGAAAGGTTTCCACAGTCGTATAAATACAAAAGCGAGGACAGAAAAAAGACAAACATTTCTTTAAAGTTTTTCATAGTTGAGGTTTTCCAATTGTGACGAGGGCATAAACATCACATATTTTCATTGTGTGAGCAGGCGATTTTAAAAAAAAATTATTTCCGTTGTTTTGGAGCAATAAATGGCGAATATTTCTAACCTGATTTTGTCGGACTCGCAAAAGTTGATGGGCACAAATTTCAATGTATGGAGCCACAAAATTCTAACACTTGCAAAATTTTGTGATTGTGATAAAATCTAGACTGTTTTGGTATCGAGTGCACGGTACAGTACGGTATGCTGAAACGACAAATTTTTAAAAACCTTGGGTACAGCGTAGGGTAATACGTTCGTACAATATATTTTAAAAAGGTAAAAAATATAAATATATATAAAAATTTAAAGAAAACAACAAGCTTATAGTCTCAGCAACCTATAAAATATTAGAAGCCAACAACAAGCTTATTATGAATTAGAAGCCATCTAAAGCAAGATTTCTCTGACTTAATACAAGTAGACAACAAAACATTAAATCTATGAGCCCATCTACTAATGGGCTCACAAACATTCCACTTATTTTAAGGCCCTGGGGAAAGGTTTGGGGAGAAGGCAATCTTTTCATAGAGTTGTTTGGAGGTACCCTCTTGGAGAGGTGGCCCTTTGAGCCACCTCATAGTATCCCAAAAGTCATTCTCATGCTTTATAATTAGTCCAGTAGAGGGAGCCATGAAAGCATTTCAAAGCATTGTATACTTTCTGAACTGAGATTGAGGAAGCTTATAAAAAAGCTTTAAGGTTTGTCCATTCCATCCACTTCCCAAATCTGTACAAGTCATGAAATATTTTAATTCCTTTCTCAAACCAAAGGAGGGCAGAGCAGCCTCTTGTCAAGGCAAGGATCTTGTCATTATATTTCAGATTCAACGAAATCGATTTGTAGGCTTGGTACCTAGTGTCAAAGGAAGAGAAGATAGGCTGCCCAACCACCAAGTGCTTCACTTGTTCCCATGCCTTCCAAATTGACTGAAGAATAAAAGACCCATGAGGAGCAACAAGAAAGCCCCCAAATAGTAAGTCAACCAAATGAAGTCCTTTTCATCTCTCTTGACCCTTCGGAGCCTATTGGCAATATTGAATCTCACACAAATTTTCGAAGGTTCAATTCCAGTCAAAGCCCTCAAGTTTTATGTATTTTTTTGCACTTGAAAAAAAAACCATGTGGGTACGTGGACCCACATGCCCTTGAATATGTACTCCACACGGTTTTTGTACCCGTGCGTGCCTGCACTGTACTAGGTACGTATCGTGTCAGTCCGGTATGGGGGTGTTTGGTGTTTTTAAGGCGCCTAGGATAAAATAATCGCGGTTAGCTTAAGGTCGACACAAACGATGAACTTCGCTGATTATGACATACGCCATAAGGAGGCTCTATTGCTTCTCGAGTTGTCAGGTGTTGGATGATTTGATACCGAGGTTTAGAATGCCACTAGGGTTAGTACGCTATGGGCCATCACGAGGGATAAATATCGGACATTAGAAAAGAGTTGGGTTTTACTTTATACCTAAAGAATATGCTTTTTCTATGAAGTTAAAAAGAAGGTGGATATTTGCACAAAAGGAAAAGCACGTACTTCGGATGAAAGACCTTTGAGACTAGTAATCTTCCATCAACAAAAAGGTGTACAATGATGATATGGTGGCTTTGGTTCTGCATAACTTACCTTCTTCATATGAGTCATTTTGGAGGCACTCCATTTATAGGGTGAAAGTCAAACTCTCATGTTTGACAAGTTTGAGTTCTACATGTTGTAAAAGGAGTAGAGACAAACAAGGCAGAATCCGGTTGTGACCAATCAAAGAGTGCTCTTGTCACATTGTAAAAAGGAAAGTGGAGATGTCATTTTGGTGAGTCCTCCATTGGGTATCGGGTCACATGCTATTATTGTCACAAGGTTGGGCACCTTAAGAAGGATCGGAAGCGGAAGTATGATCTTTTTAGAACAAATATCCATGTGATGAGGAACATGTGGAAATTTGAAAAGAATGGGATTCGGATGATGGGCATGCTCTTTATTGTCTTACGACATCATGCTCGCATGATAAGAATTCTAGTTCTTTGGATCATTGACTTGGCACATCCAAACACTTTTTATGTCGTAATGAGTAGTATGTTTCATTTTTACTGCAAATATATGTTTTGAATAAATCACTTAAGTAGGAGGGATATGAGATATATGCATTTTACTGAATAATGCTCATAAACTGTTGGTACAAAATGTTAGATATGTACCTTCTTTACAAAAGAATCTTCTATCTATTTGTCAATTAATTGAAATCCCAATATTTATGTGGATTTTGTGGGAAGAAGTGTGTTGTCATCCACAAGTTTTATTCTGATGTGAAATAGAGACGGATGATTGCCCTTGGTATTGAGCAAGGTGGTCAATATTGGCTTGTTGATCCTGCCATGATCAACATGAATGCATGTGTGGACAACTCCACCATATAGGATGTGCAGGAGATTACAATGCCTTGGGAGGAAGCCATTCCTCATAGATTTGTTGACTTGGATATAGTCAACCTACATGCACTTATTATGGAGGAATATCCACTATACTAGATGTACGGGAGGCGGACATGCCTTGCGAGGATGGATTTCCTCATTTTGAAGAACAATTTGTTGTGGATGGAGACTCCACTATTCCAAATGCATTGAAGGTGCATGGTGAGATGGCATGCCAAGCCACTCACTCAGAGGTACTTGCTCGAAGGACAATAGAGCATGAACAATTTGCTCATTATGTTGTGAAAGACCTTTCCCAACAGAGGGGATACATGAGCAAATAGATAAGATGGAGGAGTTGGTTCTCACTCCTACTACTGTGGAGATGGTCCTTTCTCTCCCATTGTTGAGATAGAGAAGCTTGTTACGCCTACTATTGTGGAGTTGGTTCTAACTCCCACTGCACAAATGGTCACATTTCGGTTGCTTCTCTCCTTAGCAACTCAATTTGATTGGAAGGCACTTCACCATGCTTTCTTGAAAAGGTTGGATGAGAACTACATGGTGTTGCAAGGGCATGATCGAGGTGACTTAGATTGCAGGCTAATTGAGTCTTTGTATAGACTCCAGCAGGCTACACAAGCCTAGAACAAATTTCTCAATCCACCTCTCTGAGTTTCTGATTCTAGCACTCTGGAGATGGGTGCACATCTCAACCATTGATGATTCATCGCTGGTCAATGAATCATGTAACGAAGAATCAGTGGACCACTTGCCATATCCTCTGTTCACACGACTAGATTCTTGTTTTGTGGTCCTCCATTCGACAACCACAACACAACAATGGACTGCTGATTTCAAAGTACCACCTATGGCACAGTCTATAGATCTAATGACTAAACATGTGGGCTTTAGGACATTTGTAAAATTTTGGGACAAACTTGGTATTGTTTCCGGTTTAGTCATTAAGAGGGGGTGTTAAAATATAGAGCATTATATAGCATATAATGCAGTTATTTAGTTGGTAACTGTTCAACCAATTTGTAACCACCTCTTCTTATATAATAAACACTGTCACACTTGTTTGAGTGTGCATTCAGCCTTCTCTGAATTCTTTCTTCTCTTTGCATATGCTAACATGATAACATACAGACCCAGACAAACATTAAGACCAAGGGATGCAGACCAATCATGATTGAGAGGCAAATTTCTGAACTGCTTCTGTTATGTTCCCAAACTGAAAATCTAAAATTAAGCTGACAAATTTGAAACTCATAGGCAGGAATTTGAAACTGATAGGCAGAGATCTAAAATTGACGAAATCTGAAACTGGAAGAGAGTTGACTACCAAAGGCAAATAAAATCTGAAATCTACTGTTCGAAGAAACAGAAATCTGACATCTGGAACTGCTAAGAACTAAAATATCATCTGGCTACAAAAACTAGTGAAAACCCTAGATCTGAAAAAATTTAAATTACTAAAAGATTAGAACTTGTTATACAACTGAATTCCGATTGCCAGAAATAGAAATTGTAATTTACTGCTGAAAATGGAACCGAACTTTCATCCTTTATTTTTTCTACTTTTTGAAAAAGTTCAAAATAGGACAAAACTATAATATTGCTAAAAATTGCATATAAAATTAGATGACTTTTTTGAGAAGATACAGATGCTGACTTATGCCAAATCCAGGTCCCAGGCTTGTATGATTCCTGCCTTGGCTAATTACTCACAACTTGTGCATAAGAGCCGATTTATCTAAAAAACTAAACATCCTCCAACAGGGCATATGCGTCTGTTTATGGTGACTTACCCCTTGTCAAGTTTTCACTTTGTGCATGTGGGATCACTTAAATTTACCCTCCATTTGTCAACCTTTTCACTTTATGCATGAGGGAATAAGAGTTTCATTTTTAACTAAATAAAAGCACATTTAGCTTTAATAGGTTTGATCAATTAACAAAAATAAAATACTAACAGTTGCTAAGGTACATAGTTCTTGATATCATCACAGCCAAAAAAACCAGCACAGAGGGTCGTTATATTATCTTCTCTCTGAACCATAGTATAGAATTAAAAAAAAGTCTGTATGAACAGATAAAGAATAAGGTAGTAGCATTGACATCAGCTTCTTCCAGTGGTAACTGAATTGCTGTTTAAGCCCAGCTATGGTCCTGCTATGCTTGTTGCCGTGCTTCTCTGTCTCATCATGAAGATGCTTCAACAGGACATAATGTAATGCCGGAGGGAACCATTCCCAAGTGGCTTCTCCACCATGTTCCTATTTTTGAAGTCATGACCCTCAAGATACACTATGATCGGCTGAATAAAGGAAACTCTTTTTTATAATTCTGGAGTGGATGGACCGGTGTTTGAGCCTCTCATGTGGATCTCAGTTCCCGATTGCAGCTTCTTGCACCAAGTGTCTTTCTGAGTTGGAGCACTTTCATCCATCCTTGTCTCCCACGAGTGGTTTCGGGAGGGAGGCGCATAGTATCCCACTCCTTTCGAGACTTACCTTTAAGAGTAAGATGAGCATGATGTTTAAATGGCTATAAATGACTCTCCTCCTCATCACAGAGACACACGAGAGCCCGGTTCGTCCTCTCCCAGGTATTACTGGATTTCTTTGGTTATCAGCTTGCAGACAGGAGATTCGGGGTTCGGGTGGTGTTAGAGGCTCTGGTGGGGTTGCCTATCTTTATAGGGACTCCCTCTAACAGGATCTCGATGGTCGGTTTTGATGAGTCTGCTAGGTACATGTGGATTCGTATTAGTGGGGTCCGCTCGATTTTCTAGGGACTTCTATATAGCAGTTTGTTACTTTCCTCCGGCTGCTTCCCCTTATGCCATCCACAATGGCCCGGACGGTGATCCTTTCTTTGACTTATACGACAGTATTAGTCAATACTTCATAGGGGAGGTTATCATTTTAGGTGATTTTAATGCCCGTACCAGACACTTACAGGTCCCTCTCCATGACAGATCAGAGGATACGTTTGCACACAAAGGATTGACCCTATGTCAGTTGGTCTGCATAGGATTTCTGAGGATACAGATGGCCCTTTCACAACTTATGGATGGTTCCTCCTCCAGCTCGGGAGTCACAGGGGATGGTGATCTTTAACGGGATCGAGCGCTTCCCGGATTCACGTTTCTTCACATGTCGTCCCCATGGCGGGGGCACTAGCGTGGTGGACTATGTCCTCTTGCCAACCCGGATATCTCACCCCTCTTCTACTCCTCTGTTTCCCCCATTCCCCTTGCCGACCATGCAGTCCTATCTTTCTCTTTGGTCGCCAGTCCTCCTACCACCACCACCCCTCCTCCCCCTCCCCACTACCCCCTCACATCTCCTTTCAGTTTGATAAAGGGGACTACGGATCTTACTCATCCCACATCCGCGACCTTCTCCCCTTTGAGCCCCACTTCTCTAACTTGCCTAGTGCGGAGGCCAAGTACACATGCCTTTCCTCTGCCATGTGGGAGGCTGCCCTGAGATCCTTTCCCAGCTCCACCACCCATCCCTCGGCCACTAGTATTACTAAATCTTGCCCCATGAACCAATGGTATGATGTAGAGTGCAAATCCCTTCACCGTCGCCTTCGCCAGGCTTTTACCCATGCCCTCCCCTCCTTCCCCACTCTTAAGGTTGCCTACCGGTGCCTTCTCCGCCGTAAGAAGCGATCCTTCATTTCCCACCGCAGATATATGCTTTCCACCTCCCTTAGGACTAACCCTCGGTCCTTTTGGCATATTGTCTTTCCCCGCCACTCCCCTCCTCCACGACGATCGATCCTATCTCCATTTTTTCCCACACCTCTACCCTTTACGATGTTCCGGGGCAGCAACTTACCCAAATTGGCATCCCGCCGCCTGGTAATCCCTTCACTCACCGTAATATCAAAGAGGCAATAAGGATTTTGAACTGTAGCAAGGCAGCGGATGTGGAAGGTTTCCAGGCTGAGTTCTTCAAGCAGGGTTTTGAGGTCTTTGGTAACTATTTGACAGATCTTTTCAATCAGGTGGTTAGCATGGGCTTCCCTCCTACTTGGTCTCATCATATCATTCACCCGATTCACAAAGTTGGGTCCATTTCTGATCCGAACAACTACAGGACTATCATGGTGGGCCATTCTTTCTCCAAACTCTATGCTACAGTTCTCCACAGGTTGTTGTCCGAGATTTTGGAGCAGAAGCAACTCAGAGCCAGAGGTCAGGTTGGTTTTCGCCTTGGTTACCACACCATCGACCACATCTTCACCCTTCGGGCTATTATTGAGGAGGCCCGTCACCGCTCTTCGAAAGTTTATTGTTGTTTTGTAGACTTTCGAAAAGCTTTTGACTCCATACCTCGCATGGCCCTCTTCCAAGCGGCTCCGAGACATTGGTATTTCGAGATTCTTATTATCGCCATCATGTGCCTCTATGAGTCCATCCTTGGTCGTCTTCGTACTGCACACAGACTGTTTGATTTCATCAGGAGCACCATTGGGGTTAAATAGGGTGCCCCCTGTCTCCTACCCTCTTTGGCATTTATATTGATGAGTTGGAATCTTTTCTTTGGGATCACATTCAGGAAGGGGATGGTTGCCTTCTTCACCACGTCTTGATTTCTATTCTCCTATTTGCCGACGATATTGTTTTACTCGCCTCTTCTCCTGAGGGGCTTCAGAGACAGCTTGATGCACTTGCTTTATTTTGTGATCTTCGGCATTTGACGGTCAATCTGGGTAAGACCAAGGTCATGGTCTTCAACGGGTTGAGGACATCACACCTCCATTTCTTCTTCAAGGGGCAGGAGGTTGAAATTACTAATACATACACCTACCTGGGAGTCCAGTTCTCAGGGCCTAGATTCAGTATGAGGCATGCTCTTCAGCCGAGGGTGAATAAAGGGTATGGGTCTCTTGCCATTCTCGAGAGACAGTGCTTTCGACACCACTTCTAGGACATCTCCTCCAAGATGTTTCTTATGAACTCCCTCATCCGCCCCACTGTTCTCTATGGGTCTGTTGTCTGGGGGCCCTCCCTTTTAGACACAGATTGGGCTTTTGTTGAGAGGATTCAGACTCTCCTCCTTCGCCGCTTCATCAAATGCAAAGCAGATGGTCCCCAACATATTATTTTGGCAGAGTTCGGAGCCCGACCTTTCTGTCTGGAGACTATATTTGACATATCAACCTTTCTTCACCGTATCAGGAGGTTTGGTGATCTCTTCGATGAGCGGGACAAGTATCCGTATCTCGCTTATTGTTCCTTTGTGAGTATTGCCCAGGCGGGCCGTTGTTGGTTTTCCGAGACTTCTGCCTTGTTGGATTCAGTTGGTATCCAGATTGATCGTCTCCCCCTTTCTAGTATTCCCTGAATGCTCCCAATCATCTCTTGCCCACCAAGCAAGTGTTGAACAGGTCCATCCGGGAAGATATCTACAGGAGCTTCATTCAGACTACTTGGGTGAACCCTCATGGGGGTTTGTGCCCTAAGATGTCCTTTTATGCAAAGCACTTTCTTGAGATTAGAGATGGACTCATCATCCGCCCTCAGTACACCTCTCGTCATTGGGTGCATGCCCTTCGTATACCTTTGGGTCAGTTTCGAGTCGGCTCCCACAGACTTCGGTGCGAGACTGATCACCACATTGATCGGGATGATAGACTTTGTAGGCTTTGTAGCCTTCAAGAGGTGGAGACCGAGACTCATTTCATCTTCCATTGCCCCATATACTATGAGATCAGAGGACGATTTCACTGCCTCTTCAGAGGGATTCAAACTCTCCGGTCTTCTTCAAATATATTGACTAGTGGTGTCTTGCCCTCTACATCCGTGAGTCTTTGCTGCTCGGGACCAGATTCTTCATCCCCCTCCGAGAGTCATCCCCATAAGACGAATTACAGCCTTCTTTCTAGTTCTACCCGCAGGTGGAGGAACTAAACGACAGAGCCTTTCTGACCCAAATACAGTGCATAGATTAGTTCGTCCCGGTTGGACCTTCACATTTCCCTCGATCACCACCAGCAAAATCGGATGCACACACGTACCAGAGGGCAGCCCAGCTCCATTCGTCCCCCTGGCCGTCGCTTCAGTCTCAGATCTCAGCAGGGGAGGAGGTTTTCGCCCCCTCTTCGGGTTGCCAGTCCATCCATCAGAGCTTCTTTTCGTCGGCCTCTAATGTTAGGAGGGGTGTGGCTACCATTCTTGAGTAGACCATTGGTCCTCGTTTGCCCCCTCCTTCATTCCCTTCTTTGCTTCTCTGTCTTTCTCCCCGCTTGCTCCATTGCCCCGCCTGTGGGAGTATTGGCTTCGGGTTTCCTTTCTGCTTTGTCTTTTCTCCTTTCTTTTGTTTTTGGGAACTCGTTTTGAGTTGTCCCCGCTCGCACTTTGTATATTGTTTGGGCTGCAGTCCCATTGACCTACTTTTGTGGTCATTCGTTGGACATTAATATATTTATCTTATCTTATCTTATCTACTTAATAAGAAATGTGTGTATAGAGTTCTTTATTAATAAGATGATGGCCAATTATACTAGATAAATCATTGCCTCACACCGTTACAAAAATTTCACCTTCCATAGCTCTCTTGAGTCTTCACGGTTAAAAATTGTAGAGGGCACATGATAGAAACTTCTACTTTAACCATGAATTGGCAATGAGATAGGATTGCATATTGTTTTCCAGACTAATAATTTCTTAGTAAGCAGACTCTATAATCCATGATCCATCAATATAATTTTTATGTCAATATTGTCAATGTGATATTATATAACATGACATCAAATGTTCGTGCGTGACCAGTCTAATAGTTTTAGTTTAGTTATGATTGTTGGTGGTTAAACCACCGAAACCCAATGGACAAAGTATGATGTAAACATTCAAAGAGTTGTACAAGAGTTTATCTCTATCTAACCACTTATAACACTGTATCTTTTTGATCTTGTTATCTAGGCTAATTTTTTTAATGCTCTATAGTTAGAATTTTAGTCACAAGACTTGGACTTGGCAATTGGATTTTTGACTTGGACCTGGGCTTGGTGAAAAACTTGGCCATAACTTGGCAACATTAAAAAATCATAAAAGAGTGAATTTAGGGGGAAAAATTTAAAAAACCACTAATATACATTCCATATCAAGTCAATTTCAAATACACTCAAGCTAATCAATTGCAATTTACATTTACTAGATACACTTGTACACCAAGAAGTAAATAAACAATCAGCTCTTTCAACTTTCAAGCAAAAATGAAAAATCATAATTAGAGTGAAAAAGTGAAATGGGTGTCAAATGAATGTTGAAAAGGTGATTTGGGTGTTTTAGTGTCAAAGTGGCCTTTTATGTTTATCTGTCTTCCTTTTTCCCCCTTTTTTGACTCTAAAGACTTTTTTTTAATGGAATGCAAT
This sequence comes from Taxus wallichiana var. yunnanensis, assembly GCA_018340775.1. Taxonomy (NCBI): domain Eukaryota; kingdom Viridiplantae; phylum Streptophyta; class Pinopsida; order Cupressales; family Taxaceae; genus Taxus; species Taxus wallichiana. The sequence continues at coordinate 195,585,455 of CM031239.1, forward strand.
GATTGCAGATATACAGGGTGTTTCACACTTTTATTTTGAAACTAATGGTGCCCCTTCACTGTGTAAACTTTGTTTGTGTTTTATTTATATTCAGCCTTGCAGGTTTAAGTTTAACACAGGTCTGTATCATAACAAGGCACATAGTGTTCAGTTGATATAAGTAGTTGAGCTGAGGCAAATGGGGGTTTGTGTGAATTCCTAGACAGTTATATGCCTTTCAAAGGCTTAAAGGAATGCATTGCAATTGTTTGACAAAAAATACAAACAAGACAGGGTCTTATGGAAGGTGATGGGTGTTGAATTTGCAATGCAGGTGAGGAGATTTGGTAGTTGAAGTTATGAATGCCTCAACTATACAATGCCATCCATTCCCTATTTCAATCCCAGAGCACTCTATAGAGGGTCAACTGAAGAAGGTAATACACATCTTACTTACTACACACAACCCTCCTGTAACTATGCTTATGCTACATAAAGTTTACTATTTCAGACCTGCATCGACATAAAATTGAATTAAGTAATTTATTTTTGAAAATAAGATTACAAACCTCGAGACCAGACTTGGTGAGTTTGTGAACCTAGTTTGCAGCATAGTCACTAAATCTGGCCAGATTTGCTTCTGTCCGTGTTGGCCCTGTTTTTTTTTTTAAAATTTTTTTCTATAAAAGACACCAGCAACTCTATATATATATATATTTTGGTAGGTAAACTGAGTGTTTCTGTTGGGTTCCTCACTCTTTAAAAAATAACTCTCAAAAATAAAAATAAAAATCTATAATAAATTATATGCTTTCAAGAAGAAAGAGAAGGGGGAGAGGTAGAAGAAGGGTGTATAAAAGATGAGAAAAGAAGACATAGATATAGACAATGCAAAACCATATCTATAAACCGTAACAAGACAAAATAGCAGATAGCATTACTAAGAAAAAAACCTTTTAACACCTAGTCCTTTTGTCCCTTCATTCCTGCTATATCTTTGGAATAACCTATTTGGACGAAAAATTCTCTGCACGGTTGTAATACTCCATTGGATTATCTTGGGTAACCAGGAGAAAAGTGATTTCTTGTGCAAATGCCACAATCACAGTATGTTCCACAATAAGTTGATCTATGGACTTGTAGGGACCTGAAAGAATGTCCCGAATATGTCTGTAAGTTTTCATCCATGTCTCACCATCTACAGTGCCAGACGGCCTCTTTCTTTTTCCCTTCTTGTTAGGGAAGGCAGGGGATGGGTTCACAAGCAGGTCTAGTGGTGAATTTGACTGGGAAGGGTGATTGCTTCTTGTATTTGCATTTTGGGGGAGCAGAGCTGAATGCCATGTTCATATGTATTGAAATTTGCTGAAGTTTGTTTTAGAGGAGGGAAACACAAATATCCAGCTATGACCGAGGAGTACGAAACTGTGACTTCCCTTTCTCTGTGTTCGCAGATTTATTGACATTCAGGTCCTTCGCAAGTGCCTTGGTCTGCAAAGAGTCATCATCCAAAATCTAGATCTGATATTTCAAGAATGGGCATATTTATTACCCAAGTAGCCTTTAAAGCAGCCATATGTGGAAGGTGTGTTGTTGGGAAAGTGGCTATGACGGTGAATTGAAAGCGAGTAGAAGGCAGGGCAAATTGCTGCCAATTTGGAGATAAAGTCACGGTGGAAGCAGAGCGAGGAACTTCCTCTGAGGTCTCGGTGCATCCAAGTATGAACCAGATGAATTCTTCAGCAAAGGCATCAGGCACGAAGATTTCACGAATGTGAGCCTTCATTATAGTTTCTGGTGGGGAGGATTCAAAGTGGCCATGAGTCGAGAGGAATGCATACACAGTGGGTGAAACTGCATATAATAAAAAGATGAGACAATGCAGTGGGAGAAAATGGAAGGGAGGGGATAATAAAGGTGAATGTAATGACGGGAAGAAAAGGCCTGCCGCCAAAAACCTGCTATCTATGCATGGTAAGCGCGAGATGGCGACAAGTTTGGGGTGGCGATGGGAATATGATTGAAACGGAGGCGGCAAGGAGAAAATAATAATAATGACAAGGTAGAGAGTGTCCTAGTTGTGCCAAAATCTTCTTCTAGATTACTCTCCAATGCACCAAAAGTGCCAAGCTGGGAGCCGAAGTTGGCACGATCGTCAGCTGCTTTGTTAGCTTCACAGAAGCAATGCGAAGTTTTAGTCCAAAAATAATTTAAGATGGAAGATAGCTGGGCGTAAGAGAGCATTTAGATTCCAATTATTGATGTAGCCTTTCTGTATTGCATTGATCTCAATTTTAGAGTCACCTTCAATTTCTAGGAAGGCAATGTTCTGATCCCTGGCTAGTTTGAGTCCTGTGGATAAGGCTTGGAATTGTGTCTCATTGTTAGTAGTTTTGGGGACTTGCGAAGAAGAAGCTGCAATGAAAGACCCAATGCTAGATCATAGAATACACTCCATTCCGGTTTGTCCCTTCCCTTTGACCCTCCATCAAAATTCAGTTTGAAGCAGCCCTCTTGTGGAGGATGCCAGTGAGATTTCTGCATCTCAATCCTGCATACTCATACCCCATTAATGAGGGCGCAAACCTTATATATTATTTAATATTAAATGTATTATTACATATTTCGTTATTAATTTTTTATTCTATTTGTCAATTTTGTGTATATATAAAATTATGCTCATATATGATATTTATATATTTCAGACCATATTTTAATTTTTCTGAAAATTTGCAAGAATTCTGGATTTTCGGGTATTTTTGCCTTGCCAAATGGATCTGGATTTTCAGACCCGGTAACTATGATTTGCAGCATTGCTGAAGGCGCCTCAGATCCGAACCGGCAAGTCTTCGCCTGGACTTGCTGAGTCTAATCGCTACAGTTAGAATGATGTTTGGATTCCATAGATTGTGTAGACTGTTTTCTTGTTAATAGGCGATTCATAATGTAGTTTGTCTCGCTTTTCTGTCCTATGTTGAAATGCATTATTGTGGTTTATTTTTTTCATTGGCAACGTATTTGTTATATAAATTGGCTTCTTGTATCATATTTACTTAAGTAAATCCTGAATGTATTGATCTCACTCTCTAACTTCTTACATGAATATGAGAGTGCAAATAATCAGTTATATTTGGAGTGTAAATATTTTTCTAGTTGAGTAAAATTAGATTAACCCCAAAATATTTGGATTTTTGGAAGTTAATTGGTAAAGTTGGCTATTATTCCCATTATATTGTTTATGTTTGCTTTGTAGGCTATAGATGGTGTTCAATACACAGTTCAAGTAAAGCTTGACAAACATCTAGATACATGGGAGAGGTATTGCACCATGCATTGTTTTGACATTCCAAAAGGATTATCATTTCCAGAAACGGTAGGTATATTCCTCTTTCTGAAAGTGAATAGAGCATGGTCATGTTAGCATAAAGATTTTTATTTTAATCATGGCTCTTCTAGGGTTCATGTCAACATGTCTTATACTTGTATGAAATGTCTTTATATGCATTCCATAATGATCGTATATGGATACGATTTTCACATACTTTTGGCATGCGATTGTTCTTGTGATTTAATAAAGAACAGTATTTCAATCCTCTTTATATTTAGTAATTACTGTAGGGCTAGTTTAATTTTTTGGTATAGATTGTCACATATGTTGATGAAGGGTCCTTTCATTCCATATCATACATCTTCCCCTACATATTGTACTTCTGCATCAATTTACAATTTTCCGTGTTCCACTAGGGCTTTTAAGGAGATGTAATTGCTTTGTGATGGACTGGCTTATACAGCACAATTTTGACATACTTTTAGCATGCGATTATTCTTGTGATTTAATAAAGAACATTAGTTCAAGTCTCTTTATTTTTAGTAATTACTGTAAAGTTAGTTTAATTTTTGGTTTAGATTGTCACATATGTTGATGAAGAGGTCCTTTCATTTTGCATCATATATCTTCCCCTACACATTGTACTTTTGCATCATTCTATTGTCCTCTACTGGGGCTTATAAGGAGATGTTTACCCCAATCGCTTTGTGATGGACTGGCCCTTATACTTCTCTTTTATATACTAATAAAACTCAATAATGTAGTTCTTTATTGTATATCCTGTATTCTTATATTGAGTACCAAATCACCCCAAGAACAACATTATATGTTGGCCCAAGGATTGGTCTACTCGTTGCAAATGCTGGGCACAACCAAAGGATTAAATATAGGTATGTCAAGTATTTTATGTGTATATGAATTACACTTAAAAGGACATTAGTTGGATAACTTGGAACATTGTTTTTTTTTTTGATTAAATCCGAAATTGCAGGGATTAGCTGCACAAAATTCTTAGGCTTAGCTGCTAAGGACTGAGGGGTTTCCATTCCGCCAAATTCGCCCTGGCATGATCCTGGCCTCATCCCTTATTTATTGGTATCTCCTGGGATTGGAACCCTGGTGGATGGCTAGGCAACACCTTTTACACCATCATACACACCATTGGATGACAAGCCATTCGATAAACATTGCTTATTTTTTGATTCGCCAATGAGTAGCAAAGCGCACACTTACACCATTGGGTGGTAGTGTTCCCATTCCCTCCACCCCCTAGGTATCGTATTACTCTTATTTCTTTGAACAGCACTTTCTTGAGGTAGCTAGCTGTTTCTATGTGTTGTGTTCATAAAATAAGATTGTTTCTCTTATCCTCTTGTTATTATCATGTAAGGGTATTTCTTCCTTTTCAGTTCTATCTTGAAAGATTGGATTGTTAATGATCATGTTTAGGTTGGCGAATCATTTCCCTCCAGTTTATTAGCTATGTAGTTAAGAGCATAACAACCAGAGATTAGTAGTTTGCATGTATTGAATCAACTTGATTTGTAAGTTTGAATAATGAAAATTCCCTTACGTTTTGGCATCGTTGCTTTCAATTGAAATTATGGACCTCACACCTACCTTAGCATAAATTAGTGGAAAACCAGAAGATGTTTCAAATAAAAGGTGGAATGCATTCATTGCAGACTTTGTCTTGCTTTGTGAGACATATTTAGAATAATTTGTGAAGAATTTGAAGAGATTAGTTTCCCGACTCAAGACATTGCAGCTAAAAAGAAATTAAATTACGAAAAGAGAAAATGGAGGAAAACGAAATAAAAGATGAAGATTCCAACAACATGCATTAATGGGAGGACAATCTCACAAGAGATTGTTTTTCTCTAATAAAATCGATCTTTGACTATATCATGTGCCAAGAAGTCCAAGATATACAATAGTACATATAGTGAAATTTGGCATTGAGTGAAGTACAAAAGTTCATGAGCAATCTCCTTGGACTACTAGAAAGGACACTTCGTCAGTTGTAACACAAATGTTCAAGAGTACAAGAAGAAGCTTATGTTTCTTTGAGTTTTTGGGATGGGAGGTAGGGAAGGGCATGGGGATGCATTTTCAGTATGATACAAATTCGATGGCTTTTTTTTCATTGTTGAAAGCATGTTAACAATATTTGAATGCAATAGAATAAACACTTAGTAAGCCCATTTTACGCAGACTTGGACTCAACAACAAGACTTGATCCAAGGCTCAATAAATTTAAAAATAACAAAAAAGTGAATTTTAGGAATATATATTTTTGAAATGCATTCCATATCAAAGCAACTTAAAATACACTCAAAACTAATCAATTACATCTTACATACACATGTATGCAGAAAGAAGTAAATAATGCGATATTGAATGTTTGAAGTTGAACAATCGAGCTTGAAAACTAAGAGCCGATATTAAATAAAAGTGGCTTTTAAAAATATGGATGTAGAATCCATGGCAAAGGCATCAACAAAAACATAGAACTAAGGTTGAGAGGAGCTTGCATTGCTCGTCCCAACACAAGATGGAACACGTTGGACCCTGCGGCCTTTTGTCTATGTCAAAGAAGCAACTGCAACCATTCTACCTTCAATAGAGGTATCAACAAGATCATCTCCACAACAGTTTTATCTCTAGGTGTACAAACTCACACCTCTCCCAACACTACAAGCTTTGCCTCATGATCAACTTGATTTACCCATCCATGGTCCTCTGTAAACATGGGTTCATAATCATTGGTGATCCACTGTGATTGTGGATCATACTGCTCCAACTTAACAGGGGATAAATCTTCCTCAATACCTTCAATCTGCTTGGGGTAGAGGCACAAGTTGTAATGCACAAGTACAAGGTCATCTAACCTTTGCATTGACAACGTATTGTACTTTTTGGAGTGTATGTGCTCAAGCATACTCTAATTGCAGTCACAACCTGAAGCACTACATGGTTGGCTCAAATCTCAAATAACAGTTCTCCAAAGATTCAACACCGTAGTGGCAAAGTAATTCCACCATGCATCTGTATCAATTAATATTAAAACATGTTAGACTTCAATTCAAAAAAATGCAAAAATTTGATATTCAATAACAAGAAATGGAGAAGATTAAACTTATAGTTTACATGGCCTAGGTGCTGTCCTAATTGCCTCAAATATACCAAGAAAAGAGATCTCCTAGTGCTTGTTTGTAGATCTCAATCTCGAACATAATCTTCACACTCGTTTGCAAATTTGTTTCCATGGCCTCTATGACTGTGTAGAGGCCGCGAATAACCTCTTTGTCAGCCTTGAAACTCTCAAGGAACTGAAAAGCTTTCTTTAGAAGATAGGCACAAGCATGAAGTAGCCTATGGAATTTTTTTATCCACAACTGGTCACTAATATTCCAAACGGGCTTGTACTTGGCCTCCATTGTGCCATAGACAATGTTTATTCACTCTTTGGCTCGGTCCATGCCCTCATATATGTAGCCTATTGTGGGCTTTTCTCCATCAACCACATGGAGGGGAGAAACCGATGGCTTTGCTATCTCTTAAAAATAATTATAAATTAACTCTATATTTAAGTTTTGACTGCAGAAAAAGTAAAATAACGTTTTAATACCCAGAAAAGGAAAATTCAAGAAACTGAAAATGACATACATTTATAATCTCCTTGCCGACTTCCAAAAGTGGGACTATCAAATAGCCTCTCGACAACATCAATCCTGACATTGGTCCTTGAGTAGGAAGACAAACTCCATTTCTCGCCAACAAAGATTCCCTTCAACAAAGCTTTTGATTGTATCAAAAACCATCGGAGTGATGGAGGTTGCAAAATGGGTTACGACAAGTTGGACCAAATTATTGTTTTTGGTGAACTCTTATTAAAAAGAGGACCCAAGCATGGGTATATATGTACTTGCAAATATTACGACCCTGCTCTACAATTGACAGCGTACTTCATTTTTCCAATATCCCCAAGCATCACGTCAATGCAACGTGCCAAGCAAGAAGTTCAAAATATTGAGGGATGCCTTTGCATTAGTAATTTAGTTGCAACAACATAATTTCCTATTATAATATAAGGCTTACAATTTAGCATTAAGTCAATATTAGTTAAGTATTAACTAATAAACGATCATAACCACTTCAACCATTTTGTAACCATCTCTTATGAAGGTACAAGCACAGATTTGCTCGAACAAATAAATGATCTTCTATTCAGCTCAGTCTTACAACCGGATCCATTACAAATATATAGATAGTGAGTTTCCTATAAAATAGGAAACTACTCTACCAATAAATACTATTAACGTAGTATTGTTGTAACTATTAACAATACCACTAACTAATTCTCATGATCTCCACAAATATCTCGACTATAAGCTACGTGACTAATACTCACAATATAATATACAAAATATAACTTTGCTCACACATAAACATAATGGAGCACTAATAGAATTTTCCTAACATCCCCCTTAGTGCGAACATGGGGAAAACTTGCCTTGTATTGCAACGTGCCACTACGTAGCTGCTCATGATCTGGATGGTTTCAAGGACAATACCAACAACCTCTGGATAGTTTTCCAAGTGGTTAACCAACAACCACACAACAGATGGTTTTGAGGATAATACCAACAACCTCTGGATAGTTTTTCTAGTGGATAACTAACAACCACAATATCATGATGTTGCAGTAGTATCATCAGCTCTCATCACTATCTCACTGTAGGGAATAACATAGGAAAATCTGCTGAATTCTGCTACTCATACACACAAACTGGAAATGAAACATTGGATCATGTTCCCCCTCAATGTGAAATTTCCACTTATTTTGCAAACCAAGAAATCCAGAATACCGCATATTGAAATTTTGAAGCACACCACACACAACTGAAAGCACACTGAAAAAATGTCGCCAAACCTTGATGCAGCCCCGTTGTTGGCATCGACAAGAGGTCGTTGATTGACCTCTAGCCTCTGTTTGCCTCCGTCCTCTGGTCTCATGCTACTAGTTTAGCTGAATTTGACCATGAAGCTCAAATATAACTCGGATGTTGGTTTCAACCAAAAATGCATCTTGTAAGGAATTTTTTATTTATTTTTACAACTTTTACAATGACACGTATAACAATGACTCGAAATTTAAACTCAATGATATACTATTCCGCAAAATGATAACTTCAAATTTTGACTCTAGGACGAGGAATAATAATGATGACAATTAAGGAATCTACAGTGACTTACTGACTCCAACTTAAAAACATTATAAAAAATGATACAAATATACCTTTTGACACCGAATTTAAGAGAGACTCTCTTGATGAAACTTTTAATTTTGAGTGACTCGTCTTAGAATAGACTCCATGACATTAATAACAATATAAACTTAAAAACAAACACTTACAAAAATAAAGACTCACACAATTATTTACCTAGGCAATAATATTTTATTGGCATCAAATAAATAAAAAAACCTAAAAAGTGAACAAGACGAAACTAAAAAGAAAAACTAAAGAAATCTCGACTGTGGCAAGAGGACTTTACTCTAACACAGTGATAAAAGGACATAGAGGACTTTACTCCAACGCAGTGATAAAAGGACACGAATCCTATGCAGAACCTTTGTCGAGTGGAGGATATATATGAGCTGTAATGAAAAGCAATTAAAGTGGACGCAAGGATCTGGAGCTTTGTTGCAGGATGATTTTCTGTCTTTGACTAGCCTAGTATTTTTTATGAGGATCCGTAAGATCTACAACCATTCCCACGGCTTACAAGGAAGCTCTAATGCTTGCTGATGGTTATTGACGCAAAAATGCCAGATTAAGCAAATATCTCCACGACCAACTAAATAAGTTACTCAATTGCAGGATTCAATCGCGATTTAGAGGTTCTCGTGTTCAAACCATGTTATCAGCGCCACACATATCCATGCAATAGAATCAATGCAATGCACATGTATGTAAATTGGATCAGAATTAATTTAGAAATGATTACGGATATTCATAGTGGGTGTGTAGAATTGAATGCAGTCACGTATCCTTCTCACTAACCTTACCAGTGAACAATCTGCCCCTGCTCAATCTGATCCAAATATAAACATATTACTCTCGAGTCTTCACCATGTAACATATCAGCTAGCTGGACTGTTAGTTAGAATCTTCTGTGATGTTCAAATATACTTAAAGTTGAATCACGAGCTCATAAACGAAACAACAAAGAATATGAATTGTCCCTCCGAATGATTTTTCTTATCCCATCACAGGTGTGTGAGAACAGACTGCTCTGATACCAGATGAAGGTACAAGCACAAATTTGCATGAACAAATAAATGATCTTCTATTCAGCTCAGTCTTACAACTGGATCCATTACAAATATATAGATAGTGAGTTTCCTATAAAATAAAAACTACTCTACCAATAAATACTATTCACATAGTATTGTTGTAACTATTAACAATACCACTAACTCATTGTCATGATCTCCACAAATATCTCGACTATAAGCTATGTGACTAATACTTACAATATAATATACAAAATATAACTTTGCTCACACATTAACATAATGGAGCTCTAATAGAATTTTCCTAACATCTTACATAATAAAATGACAGACACACAATGAACAATGTGTGCATTCCGGTTTCCCTTCATTCCTTCGTGTGCACATTTTCTAACATTGGTATCGAGCTTGGTGCTTGATAGGGCACGTGAAGTAGAAGTTATCATTCATGAGTTTGAAGCTAGGGCATGAAGTAAATACAAATTTGCCAAAATGATCGTAAATCGCGACTTGTTGAGACCAATACAAAGTTCAAAATCTACTAAAATGTGAACATAAATTCGAGGGCACGGAAATGCCAAAGAAAGGAAAAAGAAAACACAACAACAATCACAAACTTTGAGGGAAAAAAACAACCAATTGTGAATTTCTAGGGCACGAAATTTGTTTGCGCAAAGTTCTAGGGCACGATCCAAGAAGAGACACATTTCTTTGGTATTTTTCAATTTTTTAGCCATGTAGTTATTTTTATTGTTATCGTGAGTTACAATTGTTGTATAGATCTCGAGGTATTTTTTTAAGAATGGAAATTCCATTGGAGAAATATTCTGGATTCAACTTTCATACTTGGAAAGTTAAAATACAGATGCAATTAATGAATAAAAAATTGTGGGGAATAGTAGGAAAGAGAAATCACCTACAAAAATAACTAAATTACTAAATTGGTAGAGCAAAGATGATAAAGCCAAAGCCATTATTGATCTTGCTCTCTCTAACTCTGAGTTACATCATGTAGACCTTGAAAAATTGTCCAAGGAAATCTGGGATACTCTAAATAAATTGTTTGGAGCAAAAGTTGTCAATGCAAAATTTTCGCTAAAACTTCAACTTTTAGATTCAAGATGGCTGACAGAGTCACTATGTCTAACCACATAAGCAATCTGAGATCTCTCCTTAGACAATTAGCGTAGAAGTTAATGCCACAATAGATGACGAGGATGCCAAAGCCATTTTGTTAAACAATTTGCCTTCTAAATTCAACAATGTCATTTTTACTCTTAGTCAACTACCTTCTCAAAGTCTGGAAGATATGATTTCAGCTCTCTTAGTTGAAGAAAAGAGAACAATTGTAGGAGATACAAAAGATGATCCTCAACTTGAGATGGTGTTATACTAGAAATAATCATAGAAGATCAGATAAAGACAAGGGGAAATTGAATGTTACTACTGCAAAAAACGAGGTCACACAACATGGAATTATACCATTCGAGCCAACGATGTTCTCAAAGGAAAAATCAAACGCATACCAAATGAACTTAATGTCATCATGTCATGTCCCTTTTTGGAGGCTGAATTTGAAGACCTTAACCCATTCTCTCCCCGTGGGTCTAAGGAGAAAAGCAAGGGGAAGATCTGAATTATGTCTTTATTGTTGATTAGATAGTTGTTTTCATTTATTTTCATATATCCTATTGGAAGCCTAGCGCTCCAATAGAGGAACTTAAGTAGTTAGGTAATAAAGGTATTATGAGCATGTAGGCTCCAAATACCATTTAAATATTTAAAAGCACTTAATTCAAGGACGAAACCCCTTGGGTTGAGGACCTCATCCAAGGACGAAAACCCTTGGTTGGGAAACTTGTGAAGGACGAAAACCCTTCATGAGGTTTTTGGTGTGCAAGTTGATTTGAAAAGCAATAAAGTATCTTTCTCTTGCATGTGTGGTGTTTTTGGTGCAATATTATATTTGTTTAGAGTGGAGCGACCTACCTTGGAGTGGAAATGTGGTATGTGTGATGTGCATTTGGCAAATCTGGAATTACTAGCTTGTTCTTCATAATTTATAAGGCCAATATCTTAAGTTTCATGAATTTTGGAGCTTCCAATGTTGAGTTGTGAATTTTTAAAGTAATGTTGCAGACAAGGGTTTGTTGAAATTCATATCTCCAAATCTAGGGTATTAAAAATCAGTTTTCTTGCATTACATGATTGTTGATGATATATCATAATTTTAGAAACTTAAGTGGAGCTGATTGAAAGGGTTTTGAAGGCACAAAGGTGGGGTTGAAACCCCAAAACAGGTCGCTGCCCTAGAAAAGGGTTTAATTATTGGTTTATAGGTTTATAACAACTCTATAAATCTGATTTGTGAGCTTTGAGCCATTTCCCGAGTCACCCCAAAAAGGGACATTACAGATCAGACGGCAAAAAATTTCTAAATTTTGGGGACGGCGGGGGGACGGCTGATTAAAAAATATATAAATATTTAAAATAAAAAGATATAGTGACTAAATTATATAAATAAGCTGAAATAAAACCATTTGAGATTTAAATAAGGTGAAACTTGAACTCATAAACATCAAATACACTATAAACTTTAAAGTCTAATATCAATATGTTAAACAATGTTTAGCTTAATGTCATAAATTGAAAATTCATAATACATATTTGAATTTTGATTCTTGAATATGAGACAAGCTGAAATTTGAAATTTCATATAACCATTCTAAAATACGATTGATCAAGTGACAATAGCTAATATTCATATCATTAATCTCATAGCCAAATACACCAACAATTGTCTATTGTCAATATTACAAAAAAAGAGGACAACTACAAGTATCAGCCTAAAAATCAGAATCTCCATCTGAAGCAATATCCATGAACTCCTCCTCGCTGGTACTAGTATCCTCGTCCTCAAAGGTAAGCCCAATCAATCCTCGCTGCACAGTGTTGTCCTCTTCAACCTGCCTCGGCTCCTCGGGATCTACATCCCACCGTAATGCTGGAGTCTGTTTGTACTCAGGTGTCTTGCGATCTATAAGACGCAAAGCACTATGTACAGCTACAAGCTTCTCCGCTCTCGCAGAGGTAAGCCTATTCCTCTTAACAGAGTGTATCCAACCATACGTAGACCAGTTCCTCTCAGAGGCAGAGGAGCTAGAAACCTGGGAAAGGAGGCGAATGGCAAGTGGTCGCAGCAATCCTGGAAGCCCATACAGTCGCCACCAACTCACTGGTTTCTCCTGTGCTAATGCTACCCTGTCTGTCTTTGCTGATGTTTTGTACCCATCGAGTTCAGTGAAGTCAAGCCACTCCATTCTGATCTGTGAAGCCTCTTGTGGAGTGTACATTTTTTTAAAAGCCTTCATAAGGCCCTTCTTCACCTCATCATCATCCAATGGGACAACTCTGCCTGGCCTCTGCACATACCATTTGGGATTTAGTGCATACGCAGCCATATGAAGAGGAGTGTTCAACTTCTCCCATCTCCGCTGAATAATGGGCTGTATATGTTCATTATAGAACTCCAAAGTGGGGTCCCTCACCCGAATAGCTGCCTTCATTTGCCCAAGCATGCTATCAATGCACTCGTAGATCTCACCAAGATGGGGCCGTTGAATCCCCATATTTGATGACACTAAAAATCGGAGCTATAATTGATATGATGTATTTCATATCAACCCAAAATGTTTCCCGCAACACCACTTCCTTCACTCTTTTCCTCGATCGTCTCTCGACTCACGCCACCTAGTCCAATCCTCGTGTCATAATCATAATTTGCAAGGGCTCCGCAACTCGGACATCCTCTCCAACAAAATAAAATAGGATGCAAAGCGGGTGTTAATTGGTTTCAAAATTCCTTCTTCGAAAAATTTGAAAGAGTGTCAATGATGTTTGCTGATTGCATATGAACTTCTCGCACATCGGCTCGGCATCACCACTATCCGATTAACCCACCGAATCTTCCCTATGTCTTTCAAAGTGCATTGTTCATGGCATGCACACAACATGGAGTCCAATAAATATGCCTATATTCCCGCGCTCCACTAGCTTCGCTCGCCGCTCCGCACACATAAGCCGCATCCGTGATAACTCGTACAACATTCAAGGTCCAACCTCCTCAATGGCATCCTTCAAAATCAAATCGAAACTCAAGATCTTTTCGCTTCCTGTAACAATCATTGCTCTCAAGAAGTACGGTCCATTTTTGCAAGAGACAATGATATTGATGAGAGGACGGTGTCTAATATCCGTCCACCCATCCATGATAATGCTACATCCATGTGACACCCATGTCACCTTCATCTCCTCCATCAATACATTAACCTTGGAATAGTTTCTATCCAAGATTGTTGTCCCGAGTTTTGTGTCTCAGGAGGCACATAACTTGTCCCCCTGCAGAACCTTAGCCATAGCCTCCTTGTAATAAGGAGAGCGAGCAACATTAAATGGAATCCCAAAGAAGATAGAAAAATTTCCCAATAGATCATCCGCCTCTTCCTTGCCTTTGAATCAAACATGTCAATAATCGAATTTGGGGCTGCCCCCACGGCCTTTCTCTTCCCTCTCGCTTTCCACTTCGACACTTCAAAACTAGAACCAGCCCAGAGTATTAGGAAGTTTGCCACCCTATGAGTGCTCAATGGAGTAAGAGCCGTAGAACCATGAACTTCTCGGCACATTGCCGTGGTATTTCCATGGAAGATTCTCACCATCTCAGCTCCGCTGCTCTAGTGAAAGACCCTTACAAGTGCCAACCCCCTTCCCGTAAGATGCAACAAGTGTGCATGGTCCTAGTGATACTACCATGCCAAGTCGGTGCACATATGTTGCACTTCCATACTTTGCTCCCCCTCCGGACTTGGGGTTATCAATTATTTGGGCAAATTGTTGCAATGGCTTCTTCTTATCAAATGGTCCAATGGCAAATTTGGACAACATTTGAGATGGGCAATTGGTAGACTACCAATTTGAACTACCAAACTACTACCCGTTGCCACTACATTTTGTGCCCCTTCTTCACTCTCCCCCATTGTGGCATCACCAACTCTTCCACGGCCACCTATCTCAACTTCCCGCTCAACCCTCTCCCGCTCCGATTCATGCTCGATCATACTCATACTCGGCCTCGGTAGAAGAACTCATGGTGATGATTGCTGCAATGAATTAAAAACAACCATAACTATATGATTGATTGATTATGTAATGAATTAATTTTAAAAAAAACGCAGCCATTTAAAATTTAAAATTTAAAATTTTACAACCAAACCCTAGCCTCTAGGGCTTTATGCAAGATGCATTTTTTAAAATCCCACAAACTAGATGCATGATGCATTATGAATGTAGATGCAAATGCTAAAAACAACCCCTAAAAATGCAAAAAAATCTAAATTTTAAACTAGAAATAAAAATGTAATTAAAAAAATGTAACCATTTACATTGTAGTTTGTATAACCAAACCCTATGCAATCGCAATATGCATTTTTAAAAATCCTACAAACTATATGGCATTGGCATATGCATGATTACATTGTGAATGTAGATGCAAATGCTAAAAACAGCCCCTAACAAATGCAAATATAATCTAGATTCTAAATTTAAAAAAAAACTTTAACATGTATCAGAAGCAAATAAAATTATAAATACCTCTTGCTCCCTCTTGCTCTTGCTCTTGCTCTTGCTCTTGCTCTTCTCTGCTCTTCCTCTTGCCCTTGCTCTCACTCTTGCTCTTCTTGCTTCTTGCTCTTGCTCTTGCTCTCACTCTTGCTCTTGCTCTTGCTTGGTGTGAATATGAAATGAGCCCATATTGTTAATTTATAACATAAAATAGCACTTTTAGGGTTAGGGTTAGGTTAGGGATGTCACTTTTATGTTATTAGAAATATACAATAAAAAAAAAAAGTGTTTAAATGTCTAAAAAGTATGTTTTTTTTTTAAAAAGTGCGCAGAAGTCGCGGGGATTGCTGGGACGTCTGGACGCCCCCGGGAAGTTCCCGGGGACGCCCAGACGTCCCCGCCGTCCCAGCCGTCCCCAACGTCCCCGGGACGTTTTCCACCTTCCTCAGCCGTCCCCAGGGCGTTTCGCCCACTCCCGCCAGAAAAGGAAACGTGGGGGAAACGTTTCCCCCACGTCCCCGCGTCCCAGTGGCGTCCGGGACGCCCTGACGTGTAGAAAAAGGGGGACGCGCCCCCGCGTAACACCGAGTTGACCCCACTTGAAGGGGTAGCATAATATGTCCAATAGAGAAGTGATTTGTAATTATTTCCATAAGATAAATTTTCACCGACGATGAAGTGCAAAATGTGCTAGAATTTAATCACCCAAGGATTGAATACCTTCACGGAGTGGAGTGTGAGAACTAAGTGATGATCTCGCCACAATGTTTAATTTGAGTAGAATGAGAATTATTTGATGGTTAGAAACTCGCTTGTTATTCCTTTGATGTAACAATGCAAAGTTGCTTCCACAAGTATGTATGCTGTTATCCACGTGGATGCTATATTTGGATTTTTGTTCATTTCGATATTTGTTAGCCATACGCTGATAAATGAGTGTTGCCTCTATTGCATTAGTATCTGTATAAGTATAAAGTGTTCTGGTGCTTCCTTGATGAGAAACCCTTTCTTGAAAATAATGTTTTGCATGTCTTGCATTGGGATTTCTTTGCTTTTCTTATTGGCTTCCTTAATGGGAGAGAATTTTGTAATAGAAACCTTAGAAAAGTTGTTTTGGTATGTGCTTGGACCCATAGAGGTAAACATAGAATCGTAGTCATCGATGGGATTGAAATTTAACTTTCTCAAATGCTCATTTGATATATCGTTTTGATCATTGTCCTTGTCGGTAATTAGTTACCGTAGTATCTTGTTGCTCGAATTGACTAGTAATGATAAATCGGGGATGACCTCGGAATCCTTTTTAGTGTTGCCCTCTAACCGTGCTTGTGTATGCTCTAATTGCTCTTTGTCTAGCCTTTGTTGTTCAACTTGCTCCCTTCTGCAATGTTTCCTTTGCAATTTGCTCATTGATTGCTTTTATATCCTCTTCGTGAGTAGATTTCCTTTGCATTATATAGACGTAATTGTATTATTTATTATTGTATTATGCTCGTTCGATATAGATGCGCGAGCTTTAGGTACCCATACTGAGACTTAGGAGCTCAAGACGACCGTTTAGGAGAAAATCCTCTCCGAGGAACATCGCTTGTAGGAGGTTGAGAAATTGTTGGCTTCCCTAAAGGGATATCGTGGGAGATCCTAGTCTTTGCAAAGTGATGCGTTAGAGGAGGTCGCAAAGTATAGCGTATATTGACATAAATAATACCTCTAGTTTCAAGTTGCTTCAACTTATGTTCGAAAGCATAACAATCATTTTCATCTAGACTGCTTTGATGCGTGTATGGGGAAGGATAAGGGTATGGGTTTGGTACGCTGAAACGACAAATTTTTAAAAACCTCGTGCAGTACACTTTTGGGTACATTTTATATATATATATATATGCATATAAAATTATAAATTTAAAGAAACATTTGCATACTCATTGAAATTTAATACTCACACACCTTAAAATCATTCCTAGAACATGAAAACAAATTTCAATACTTTGAGAATTGATACTTGAGTTTGTATTGATTCATAATGTTTAAAACATAATAGTTAATAACATAGACTGTATTATAGATTTGATAATTCATTATTAATGCCTTACACTTGAGTTAGATGTCTCATTGGACATTAAAAAAACATTTAAAGTCATGAAATATTTCAATTCCTTTCTCAAACCAAAGGAGGGTAGAACAACCTCTTGTCAAGGCAAGGATCTTGTCATTATATTTCTGATTCGATGAAATTGATTTGTAGGCTTGGCACCTAATGTTAAAGGAAGAGAAGATAGGTTGCCCAACCACCAAGTCCTTCACTTGTTCCCATGCCTTCCAAATTGACTGAAGAATAAATGACCCATGAGGAGCAACAAGAAAGCCCCCAAATAGTAAGTCAACCAAATGAAGTCCTTTTCATCTCTCTCGACCCTTCAGAGCTTATTGGCAATATTGAATCTCACACGAACTTTCCAAAGTTCAATTCCAATCAAAGCCCTCATGTTTTATTTATTTTTGCACTTTAAAAAAGAAAAAATTGTGGGTACTCTTTTTATTTATTTTTTTGCACTTTAAAAGAAAAAACTGTGGGTACTCTGTGGGTACATACCCACAATGATGTACCGGGCGTATGCATCTGCATACCCGCACTTGTACCCAAAACGTACCCAGCCTGGTACGAGGGGGTCTTGGGCGTTTCCGTGTAGTCTAGATTTTCATGATATCCATCAATGCCATGATAGTTACAATAAGGCTGACCTTTTATCTTCTCGAGCTTATGAGGAGGATGATACTAATTAGGTAGTAAATTGATTAAACACTTATCTAATAGATCGTGCACAATGTCATGTGGTCTATCATTAATCTTGTTGAAATGAAGAGGTGCTATTCAATGCGATTGCATTAGTATGTGAGATCAATTGCTTGGATTATAAAAATTGTTGCCTCTATGTAGGAATTTCACTTGAGTCATCAATGTATCTTGTATATTATCATTACCACTTTGTTGATGCCGAAGAATGTGCGTAGAGATGTGGTTGATATGGGCGTGTTGTGGATTCTTTAGATTTGCAATATCATCCTTGAGCGATTTGATCTCGATACTCATGGCTTGAATATGTGTTTGAAAATCATTTTGCAATGCCCGTATAGATTCTAGGACAACTTTATAAGAGATGTCATTACCATGACCATTTATTGATGAAGGATCCATGTGCGACACTGAAAGGGTCTTTTGAGTTATTATCCGTTATGAATTGATTCAAACATGATATAGCCATAAAAAATAATGTAAGGCTGACATTCAATAGATCATAGAGGATAGACCCTTAAATGGGAGGCTTAAAGAGTAATTCGAAAGGTAAGGCGATGATTAGGCCAAAAGTAGTTTTTAGAAATTGTAGTATATTTCAAATTAATTAAATGGTTATTTCTAAAATTTTATGGTGAATTTCACAAAACAAAAAGAATTTTTAGGGACCTCTTTGTGATGGACAAAAACTTGCAAGGATTTTGCAAATAATTGTCTTTCGCTTGTTATGCCCTTCCTAAGAAAATAAAGATTTTTAAATTCTGAAAAATTATGCTAAAAAATTGCAAAACGAAAAGAGGTTTTTGTTTAATTTGTCTAAATAAAGCATAACTGCCAAGGGATTGAAAAATAGATTTGTTATTTTGAGATATGCTTGAAAGGTGCTTTGACCTATAGAGAACCCTAAAAAGAGGCCCTAATAGGAGGACCGAGCATGAAACCCTAAGGAAAATTCTGAATGTCAGATTTAGGTCATGAAATAAATGGAAATTAGAGTTAAATCTGAATACAAACCCTAGGAGATGAGAAATATGAAACCCTAGGGTTTTGAATATGAAACCCTAAGGTTTTGCGGTAGAAGGTTTGATTTGGAATAGGGTGACCTAAGCCAAATAAGTTGAGGATTCAATCAATAAGCGGGTTCTTCAAATGATTTAATTTGGAAAAATAAATAACTAAAGAAGTGGAAAGGGGAATGTGATGGTTCTTTCTTATTTAAATTCTAGATTAGGGTTAGAAACATGATGTATATTCAGATTATTAATTAAACATTAACATTTAGGTCTAAACATGCATATAGAGAAATTGCAAGATAGATCAATTAGACATGTGCTAATTAGAGTAAGACATGAGAAGAGAAGTGTACCTAGCTCTTTGATTGGTCCAGAAGCTAATCTGCGTGTGACAAATGGATGAAGTGGCTGGAATGTCCTACAAATGCTTCGTCTTTGATGTTGGGTCCGTACTGTGAATAGGGACCAAACTGTTTTTTTTTGGATGAAACCGTATGGTGGTTCCATCCTTCTGGATGGTTTGCTCTGGATAGTTGATGGCACCGCACTTTTTGTACCCTTGTGAATGACTGGAATTTGCTTCGTTCTGAAGTATTAGGTCTCGCTAATGTGCAAAACCCTGTGTAATGAATTGAATTGACCCAAAACTCTAACCTAGGGTAATACCCCTACAACAAAGTTAGTGTTTAGGTTGAAGTGCAATCCCTACACCGCCTACGTAGGCATTACTTTGAAGAGGCCTCAAACCGCATGTAGTTCTCCACCTAGAGATATAATACTATATGGATACAACTATATTTGATAACATGATCACTTGATAATGCTTTCTTTTAAAATTTGCTGAGGTGAACTCAGGCTCAGATAAACGAGACCTTGTTAGGACTTGCCGAATCTCTATTTCATGATTGGAAGTTGTTCAACATTCTAAAGAGCTGAGTACACCCATGACATTGACTAGTGAACTTTGAAATTTAAAATTGAGTTTGTCAAACGCAAATGCAAAATTGCAAATAAATATTTGGTTGTTATATTATAATTAAAATAACATGTCTATAAAGGTGCAAGTTTTATATGACAACGGAAATCAGAAATGCCAAAGAAATTTCCCAAGGATGTGGTGGAGACTTGCAAAGAAAAAGGCATGCTAGGGGGAGTTTCATCCCCATCCCTGAAATGGCAGTGGACATTCCCTGTGCCTCTAGAGGGCAGGTATGCGTCTCTGTGGAACACTAGAAGAAGTTGGATGTGAAATATAAAGACAATGAATGGAGGAAAGGAGACAAAAGGAAGTGGATTTTGCATCAGGATATTAATGTTCCTCATCTTTGGGACGTGCGCAAGCATAAGAAGGAAAAACACACCACTAAAAAGAACCAAAAAGTACAGCAAAAAGATGGTTTGTAATTGTAACAAGGTTTACTAGGATTTTCTGAAAAAGAAGCAACAATCGCCAAAAAAAAAAGATGAGTTTTTGAATAAAGATAATGATGGATAATTGTCTTGATATTTAATTTGTCTAGGTGTTTATTATATGTGAGCCTTTTCTTGTTTTGTTGCATATTCTATGATATTTTGTACTATATTTTCAACTGAAAAAATAGGTATGTTATGCTCTTGTTGATTTTTTTGCAGTTAAGACCCTAATAGTCGTCGTTTGTACAATTAGTTTGATTCTTTCCCTGAGATACATGCAGCTCCTTTTCTTATTTCTATTTGTTGGTTGTTGTTCACAGCCATTGATACCTTGACCTAGTTATTGATTTGTTTGATTAACATAGTCTTGAAATGTTTCTTTACTTCTTTCTAAAATGGCAACTTGTGTCACAATATTATTTTCTAGGATTGAATTATTTTGCCAACTGATATGGGTTGGATCTCAGTGTCGTAAGTGCATGCCTAGGCTTTACTATTGAGTCAAATAGAGGAGAGAGACAATAGAACTGGAACAATTAATGTACTTATTTATCTGTGCATTCTGTAAATGGCATACTCTTGAGAAAGATGTATGGCTGCTTATCTCTACCCATCTGCTATCTATCTAAGGCCATAGACGTGTAAATATATTCTACAAAGTCATGAAGGCACAAGAACCACAATGGAAGTTGAACCGCTTGGGATTCCATGTGTAACTCTTCACCTTACATTCGTTGTCTGGCTTGTATGCTAGGTGTGTGCTTGATGCTGTTAGTTGTGTTGGTATAATGTGCGTCTTAGAGGTGTCACTTGGCATGATGTAGAGTGTCCATGTGGTTGGTGAGTTGTTGGGGGTCTTTCGTAGGCATGAGACTATGTGGTGCATCTGTGAGGTTCATCACAATGTTGTGATGGGCTGTGAGTGCTTGGCAGTGTTGAGAGAAACTGTCAGTGTTGTGTAGTTTTGCGGTGGGCTGCAAAGTGGTGTGAGGCACTTCATAGTATCGTGAGTTGATGTTTTGGTACCGACTGGCTTGTTCCTTGGTGCTGCGCAGAGGGAATAGGATGTGATGGGTTGCACATGTGATTGAAGCGCAGATAGAGTGTTCAAAGTTGTGCGACATGTTCCTTGGTGTTGCACAGAGGGCACACTATGCAAGGGGCTCTGTGGAGGTGCTTGAAGTGCAGACTTGCACAAGTTATGGAGGCACTCAAGGCAAGAGTGTGAGGATGTGCAAGTGTGCACAGATCATTCACCCATTCCTCAAAAGCAATTGTCTCAATTGCGTTACGTTTTAGATGCGGGGTGCAATCCTTTCAAGAACTTGTGCGACATATTTCGAGCATGGAATCACTTTAGGAATCCAGTACCTCTTGCTGCACAGTGAGATGTTGATACTAAGGGATTGGTCGTGTATAAACCATGGTGGCTATGCATGTATGCATCCTCAAGGATTATGTTGCAGACATCAACTGCCGCTACAACAAAAACTAGCTCCTCTTTGAAAGGATGGATAGTGCACGTGAAGCGGTGTTGCTACGTGATATATACCGTATCCTTGGAACTGATCCATCCCAAACGGTATGGATGCAGATGAGGCATGGTTGGTAGATTCGATTGCTTAATGGTTGCTTTGGAGATGAGTTTTTTCATGATTTTTCCATCGAATAAAAAATCCAGTGGCTGCCCTTGCACGCACATCTACAAATGGAATAGGCATTTTGCTTTAGTGGTGGTCTGGTTGTTGCTGCATGTCAAGTAGCTTCAAGATCTGTTGACTCCACTTCTGCGAATGGATTTTCTTAACGATTCTCTTCTACTATGTATGCAAGCAAGTTTTGCGCATGATGCTTTGCGTTGGAGTGGCTGTGGCTTTTGTGTTTGCTGCACCATTTACTTGTCTTGGATGGCTGGTTCTTCTCTAAAGCATCTTCCTTGGCATAGATGATGTGTCCCGCTTGTTCTTCATTCTTGGCACTTCCTGAATGGTCACCTCAAAGCAATAATATTCTCCCAGTGTCTTGACCTTGGCCAACTTCAGTTGGATTGAATGAATGGTCACAAGCCACTCTGTTACTTGAGGAGTTTATGCTATTCTGACTCAAATGAACCCAAATTTGCATAGAGGTTGTGGAAGGCATCAGTGTAGCCTTGGTCATATTCTTGCCAGAGTTGTTTTCACTGAATGTAGCGGTCTTCATAAACATCTTCAAGATAACATTCATCCTAGAAGGCTTCTGGTAACATATCCTAGGTTGGATCATATTTTTTTACTGTCAAATCCTCTTCCTAAAGAGTTTGTGTTGGCTACTACTTCTGAATGGGTGAGGAAGCTTTCAACAGTGTGATATTGATCTTTTCTTCGTTAGAAAAGTCATTCAAATAAAAATGGGAATCTAACTGATCTAACCAGTAGTCTACTACATCTGCATTTATCTTTTCCTTCAAACACAAGAATGTCTAGATTTGCCTGAAAGCTTAGGAGTGATTCAACCTCCAAAAGCTATACTTTATGACGAGGTTGATGAAACCTCCCATTCGAGGATTTTTTGAACTGGTTGAACATGAATCTTCTTTGTTAGTGCTTTTGTGATTTCATCCTTTATTATCGCCTATAGCTCTTCTTGCGCTGGATTGTCCTTTGCCATCTGAACTTGTTGAAATGGCACGGGAGATAATTTGATGGATCTCGTGGTTTGAGGGCAAGGCTCAGATACTCTGACCTTCTTTGATGGTTCATACCAGAGGATGAACTGCTCTGATACCATTGGTGTGGATCTCAATGTGGAAGCTTTAGTATTGAATGAAACAGAGGAGAGAGACAATAGAACTGGAACAATAAATGCATCTATTTATTTATGCTATGTACATGGCATACCTTGAAAGATGTATGGTTGCTTATCTTCTACCTATCTGGTTTCTATGTAAGGCAACATATGTGTACATATATAATTTAAAGTCGCGAAGACACAAGAACAGTTATGGAAGTTGAACCACTTGGGATTCCATGTGTGACTCTTCACCTTCTGACCATTGTGCGGCTTGGCCACCAGGTGTGTGTGGGATGTTGTCAGGTGTGCAGGTGTAATGTGTGCCCTGGACATTCCACTTGGAATGGCACAGAGTGACCCCGTGGCTGGCAAGTTGTTAGGGTTCTTTTGCAGGCATTAGGCTGTGAGACGCATCTGTGAGGTGCTACGAAGTGTGTCACAGTGTTGCAATGGGTTGTGAGTGCTTCACAGTGTTGCTAGAGATTGCAAGTGCTGTGCTGTTCAGTGGTGGGCTGCAAAGCGCTGCGAGTTGCTTCACAATGCTGCAAGGTGATGTCTTCAGATCTGGCTGGCATTTTCCTGGTGCTGCACAGAGGGCACAGGATGCGAGGGGCTGGACGCAGGTGGCTGAAGTGCAGATGGAGTCTTTGGAGCCATGCGACATGTTCCCTCGTAGAGTGCAGAAGATGCAAGGGGCTGTGCGCATGTGCCCGAAGTGCAGACTTGCACAGATTTGCACAAGTTATGAAGGTTCTCATGACAAGAGTGCAAGGCTGCGCATGGATCACCCATTTGCCAATTGAGGTCAACTTTGCTTCCTATTATTAGGGTTCTCAAATGGAGGGATTTTCTATGACATACCTGTATTTTTGTGAAACTTTGATTTCCTATATTTTGAGTAAAACATAGATTAGAAGGGATCAGCTCTTTCTTTATGGTAGTAATGGTAAAAATTTAGTTTTAATGTAGCTTCAGCAACTGTATGTCTTATATGATGTTTTCTGAAGTTATCTTATCCGAAAGCAAACTGATCAGCGAATCATTCTTACTATGCTTATTGTGTTTACTCTTGCAGAATTATCCCAAGGACAGTCCTGATGAATTACCATGTGAAGATAGGTCATCAGATATGGATTTGGATCATGAACTACAATGCTTATGTGAAAAGCTTGCTATTGTGAGTGTGTCACTTTCCTCCTCAGCGATAAGTATATTTTTTCAACTTTTCATGATGGATACGTAATAATTTCCAGAGGCTGAACTGTGAATTCCAGTTTTTAGTTTAGATATTGAGCATTTATTTGATCAGCCTTTTTGTATACCTTAACTTTATGGTTTGCTTATGTTTGCATTTTTGTCTTGAAGAATTTCATTAATGGAGCTGATTACTTTGCATCAGGCAGGGAAGGAATCTACTGTGTTACGAGGAGAACTCACCAACATGGAGAGGCAGGCTGCGGTAACCGTCCGACATGCAGAGGCCTTAGACGATGCTCTACAACCTTTAGAAGAAAATTCCACACAAGATGTTATTAATGGTATTTTTTTCTTTGTGCAAGTAATGTTGTGCAAGACTAAATGAATCTAGTTAGATCCCAATGTTTTTGATATTGATGATCTTTTATTTGATAAGCAGAATAGATATACTAACAGGGTTGAATATATAGTCGGTAAACATGAGAACCTGCCAAGGCAGGTTGAAAATGTGGTCTCTGTAAACAACCAAAGCCAAAAAGATACACATGCCGATTATTTAGTCTAGTCCTATGTTCAACACCCTCGGACTAAATGCCTTCCTTGATGCAAGACATTTAATGTATAAATATACCTACATATCAAGCATCTTGCATCGAGTGACTGGGAAAGGCATTCTGTTTGGAAGAGGCACTTCCCCTTCCGGTTGTTTGTCTCTTTTGCTGTCCCAATGCCTCTTGATACAATTGTAAATTTTTCCTCAGTTACATTTCCTTCTGATTAAAATGCCAAATGGAAGGGTGTCATCCGCAAAGTGGAAATTCAAGCGCCTAAGACATCCTTCCACTGCAAGAATGCTGTACAAGTGTTCTTGTTCCTTAGCTTGTTTCAGTATTCTGTATAAATTCCCCTCCACACTTTGCCCCCATTAGAAATAAAAGGTATGGACATAGAGGGTTGCTTGTAAAAGACCTCTAGTGGAGTGGAAAGGCTGCGCTAAATCTCCTTTGAGAGTAATAATGTATGTACGAGTACGTATACAACCATTTATCCATTCGATTACTGGTAGGCTGAATCCAAAAACTTTGAGAGTGTGTTCGATTACATCCCAACTACATTTATCAAAAGCTTTTGAGATATCTAGTTTGATCTTGATCCTTGGTTGTTTTTGAATCTTCAAGAAATGAAGAGGCGAAAGGTTTACTGAAT
Source organism: Taxus wallichiana var. yunnanensis (assembly GCA_018340775.1). Taxonomy (NCBI): domain Eukaryota; kingdom Viridiplantae; phylum Streptophyta; class Pinopsida; order Cupressales; family Taxaceae; genus Taxus; species Taxus wallichiana. The sequence goes on from CM031239.1 coordinate 195,611,077, forward strand.
TTCATGAATGAAGAAGCTTCAATCTTTTTCACTGATATTTGGTTGAGAAGAGAGATCTGAAATGTCGAACATAAATCTATATATGCAGTCGAATCCAGAAAATTTCTACTATATTTATGAACTGTGAATAAACTAACATGAAAGCTAATGAAAAATCTCCGGAACCGCTATGATATTCTGTTATCTATTGCCCAGGACAAAAGCAGACTGAATGTTTGATATTAGGTTGTGCAAAAGGAGTTTGAGGCAAGGGGCAATGGACTTTGATATATTTTGCTAAGCCATATTGCATAATGCCATGGGATTATATTGGTCAATCTTTCTGGCTTGGGCTACCTTTGGTATCAGAGAAATGCTGTAATGGTTCAACTGTTTCAACATTTGTTGATGCTTATGAGATTCCTCTATTAAAGACACCGGTTTATCTTTTACTGTATCCCAAAAGTCTGTTAAAACTTAAAAGAGAGCTTCAATACGTTAGGACCTAGAAATTTATTTGGGTGAAGATACAAGATGTTGTGCCCCATTCGCGCGGGTCCAAAACAAGTCAACAATTACCCAAGGAAACCATAAATAATATTATAAATTATAATAATAATAAAACTGGGATTTTTTTTTAAAGTTATAATAATACAATGCGATAATACAAAATACGATTGTGTCGCGGCTACAAAGATTTTACGGCGAAAACGGCACTAGGTCGCTTATGTGAGCCATTTAAACATTTTAATTTACAGCGATAAAAATCGTGGTGAACAAAATTAATTAAATTAATTTAAAACAAGGTATTTTAATTTTCAAAAACCAATAAGGCTAGAAGGCGTCCAAAAGGTTACAAGAGTTAGGCATGGGTCCAATTTGGTCACCAAAATGGACCCATGCCCCTTTAAATTTTATCTCATTAGTTAGGTTAAATTTAAGCCCAACAATTAAACATAAGGGGCAATAATAATTTACTCAAAAGCCCAAATAAGGAATAAAGGAGAGCCCTTGGATCAAAGGGCCATCCACCGTAAGGAAATTATGGCATCTGTTCTTTATTTCATCGTCTGTAGTTGGTTTCTTATTTTTGTTATGGTCAAAGTAAATTGTGGAACCCACACTCCATGTTCCCATGCTCCCAGCCCACTCCCTGCACTACTACTCCATTACTAAAACCAAAAGTTCAGATCTACTTAAGCAAACAGCTGAGTGGGCCAAGGATCCACTTTCTTCCCGAGGAGGCCATGGCCTCCTCAACTCCATTTAACTCTACAATGATCCTTATCCATTCCACTCTTGGGGGAAAAATGCTAGATAAGATCCCATCCTTCAAATTTGTGAGCTTTCAACAACTATCTGCCAAAAAAATAAAACAGTCAAACAGACCTCTTTTCCAGCCCAAAAACAAAATGGCCGCTATATGCAAATGAGAAGCCCTCCAAGGGTCTCTCATTCACCATGAACGAAATGGTAAACACATTATGGTATCTCAAAGAAAGAGCATTCATTTGCAGATTTATGGGAGCATACCCAGGGCCCAAGACTTGACAAATATGGATCCAGGAAAACTAAAAAGCGAATGGGGTTGTCAGGGTCTCGATGATGCCAAAGGGATACTTCATGACCATTTTCTCCACCAAGACTGAAAGAGACATATCTTTCCAAGGAGGGCTTAGGTTCATGAAAAAGCAGGGCTATTTATGAAGCATCGATTACCAGCTTTCATTCCAACGGAAGATCTGCCCAGTATAGTCCCAGTTTGGGTAAAGCTTCCACTTTTACCTAGTGAATTCCGGCAAGAAAAAGCACCAAAGAAGATTGGGGAGGCAATAGAAGAATATATAACAGCATCTGAATTTAGTAAAAGGCCAGGGTTCTTAATAATAAAAGAATCTGTCAATATTGATCTAAAACAGCCCCTACCAGACAGAATAGTGCTAAATCTGGAAAGAATGGAGTTAGAACATCTCATAGATCGCAAAAATCTTTCTTTCAGATACAGATCTTTCCATCTAGGCTGTTTGATGCACGGGTACGGTATGCTGATACGGCAATTTTTAAAAACTTCAGGTATGGTACGCTTTTGGGTACGTTTTATATATATATATATATATATATGTATATAAAATTATAAATTTAAAGAAGCATTTGCATACTTATTGAAATTTAATACTCATACAACTTACAATCATTCATAGAACATGAAAACAAATTTCCAATACTTTGAGAATTGAGACTTGAGTTTGTATTGATTCATAATGTTCTAATGTTTAAAGAAAGCTCTTCGCGGAGCATGAATTTCAAAGTTGCCATCGATTACTTCAAAAATTGTGTTTTTAAATATTTAAAAGATGCTGCCAGCCTAAGCAACAAAGGCAACATGCCTACAGTTTACAGCCTACACCCACTCACGCTAATTAAATACTTAAATAAAGAAATCAGATGGGTATTGTATTATTTTTAAATAAATTGGATGAAGACTTTGGCTTGGCTGGGCTAAGTAGTTTAAGTAATTTTTGGCAAGAGGGGAGCATTTTTGTGAGAGTTGGCACCCACTTGTGCTCATGTGCACGCTGTCCCATTCTCCTTAACCCACCCCCACGCCCCTATACCTTAACCCCACGCACAGGTAACCACACTTCCTCTCTTTCCCTCATTCTATATTTGACCTGGATCAAATCTATGCAAACGTTTGCCTTCCTTTAGCTTTCTCACGTTCTAAATCGCAGAGCTTGAGCTTCAGCAGATTAACTGTGAACACGGTTGGTTTTTCTTAATTAAAATCCAGATGAAAATGAGCGATCGTTGCGTAGAAATGGGGGAGAGATTAAAATGTTTATTTTTTTATTTTTTGAGTTACATGCCAAAAACCCGTATTTGGCTGTGGGTATGTATCCACAGGGCCTGGGTACAGTTTTCCGTATCCAAAGCGTACCCTGGACCTGTGGGTACGTACCCAAAATGTACCCACAGCGTTTCCATACCGGTACCGGTACCGGAAATGTTTCCAGCCTGGTACAAAAGGGGGGAACGTTTCGGTGCAATCTAGCTTGCCATGAACATGGCCATCTAGTGAGAGTTTGCCCACAACATTAGAGTCCTACTCATTCAGAGAGGCAAGATCTGGTACAAACAACCCAACAAACCAAATCATATGGAACAAATGGGGGACAATACAACAGCCCTATGAGAATGGGAGAAAAACTGGAAATCAAGAAGATAATTTTCAGATAGCATGCTCATGAAAAGGGAAATCAAAGGAGGACCGGGGTAGAATCAATAAAACTTGTTAACCCTTTCAAATACTAGTTGAACAAGATGATGATCTTGGAGTGAGGTTCAAGACGGAATAATATTGATTGGAATAGACGTCATGAATAGTATCTTGTCAGGAGCAGGGAGGAAGAACAGAAAAGTGAAGTTGCCTTTCTGGCGGTAGCTCCTCATGAACACAATAGTGCTAAATCTGGACAGAATAGAATGGAAACACCCCATAGATTATGGAAATATTCGTTTTAGATGCATATCTTGCCATGAACATGGCCATCTAGTGAGAGTTTTCACACAACATCAGAGTGCTACCCAGCCAAAGAGGCAAGAACTGGCACAAACAACCCAACAAACCAAACCAGATGGAGCAAATGGGGGACAATGCAACAGCCCTATCAGAATTGGAGAAAAACTGCAAATCATGAAGACAAATTTCAGGTAGCATCCACAAGGAAAGGAAAATCAATGGAGGTCAAGGTAGAATCAATAAAACTTGTTAACCCCTTTCAAATACTATATGAACAAAATGCTGAGGATACAGAGTTTGTTGCCACCACACCAATTCCTGCAAACTTTTCATCTTTTTGACCAAACACAAATAGAAGTTCGGATTCACAGAATCAGAATGGGAAAAAAGAAATGGTATTTTAGTCTACAACAGAAAATAAAAGTGAGACAGAAAACAGCATGAGAATGACAACATCACAGCAAAACCAAAAATATATGATCCTGTCATCTTCATAAATGGGAACTATCTAGCTCAAATAAATCAAAGAAGAAAAGAAAACCTTAAAAATGATCACAGTATCAATCAATACTGCATCAAGACAAAAGTCTCCAGAAAGAGAGGCGTGGGAGCAAAAAAATCAGAACAAGAATGAAATTAAGGAGGTGAGCACCTCTTCCTAAATGTCATCATAATATGCAGATCCTTTCATGGAATGCTAGGGGAATATGCATGCCCAATAAGAGTGTACTCCCAAAAGATAAGCTAAAGAAGAAAAATAGGAGACTATTAGAGACTATTAGAGACTATCATATTATAGGAGACTATTAGAGCTGAGAACCTGTTTAAAACTTGGTGTCACTCAGATTTCACCCCGAAATCTGTGACTACCCAATTTGAAAAAATTTCGTACTTTTAAAATAGTGGGTCATTTGTTGTTTTTATTGCCTGAAAGTTCCTGATTGCAAGGCCAAGATAATCCTGAAGAGCCATATTAGCCCTTTTCGCCAAATACCCAGATGCCCAAAATTGTTTTATTCCGTCGTCGGGATTTGTCTGCGGGAAATTTGTATTTAATTATTTTGAGCCCCGTATGAGGCTATTTGCGCTCCGTTTTAACTCTGTTATGAGCGAATATGTTATTATTCCTATATACCAGAAGGATTTTAACTTATTTTAAGTTTTGGGCTTTATATGTAACTTTTGGCAATTTTTCGTGTTTTTGTGGTGTCCCGCTCTGTTTTCTGTAAAATTCTCTGGAACAACTCCTTCGCCGGGTAAGCCCGATTTTTGGCCTGGAGCAGCTGGAAAACATACATGCACATTTTGCCCGGAGGAAGTCGCCATCGGAGGTCTGGATCACTGGGAAAAAGCGAAGTCATGCACAGAAAAGCCCCTGCGGGGATGGGCGCCTTTTTGGAAAATAAAGGATTTAAGCTGCAGTGGGAAAAATATAAGCCGCAGGCAGGATGGGAATTGTATACCTGCCTGGCAGGGTACTTTTTCCCATGTTATAAAAGTCACTTAAGCTGCAATGGGAAAAATAGAGGCTGCAGGCAGGTGGGAATTTATTGCCTACCTTGCAGGGTAAAAATTCCCATGATATTATAAAAGGAAAGTGACTTAAGTGAAATCATGGGATTTTAGTGCCTGCCTTGCAGGGTAAAGAATCCCATTGCAAAAGTCAAATCACTTAAGTGGATTATGGGATTTTGGTGCCTGCCTGGCAGGGTAAAGAATCCCATTTTAAAAAAATTCTTAAAAATAGAATTACCTGTGCAAAAAAGTGCGCCCCCTTTGGTGATGGATTAAAGTAATTAAATTGATTATTTTTAATAATCTCTATCCTTGGAAAAAGTGCGCCCAAGCTTGAGGAGGTTGAAAAGTCAAAGGAGGATTAAAAGAAAGCAATTAAATTAATTAAATTTAATTTATTTAGTGGCTGCCCCTCTCCTTGGAAAAAGTGCGCCCCATTTAGGAGTTATTTAATGATTTTAAATGCATTAAATCATTTAATTAATTTCTATTTTCAGTGGCTATGGTCAAAGCACACTGTGAGGCTAAAGTTAAGTGCTGTGTGAAGGATTAAATTGGATTAATTTAATTTATTGGATGGCTGTCCTTAAACATGCAATTTTTAAAAGAGAAAAGCATGATTTTTAATTAATTAATTGCCTTTAATTGTTAGGGCAATTATTAATTATAGAATTATGAAGGTTATATAAGCATGGGCAGCCATATGGATTTATTATTCAACACACAGGTAAAGAATTGCAGCAAGGAGAAAAAGTGCGCCCCCATTAGAGGAAGGATTTTGCACAGACAAAGTGCTAACAAAGGCTAAAAGCTTCCAGATTTGGCGCATGCTTTGGAAAAGGTTCATCTTCGTCTGCACAATTGTTTTCACAGGTGTTAAAGGAGCTCAGGTGTTGATTGAAAGGATTCATGATCTCTTTATGTGCAAATTAAACACCATTTTTTGGGGCAGCAGGCTTGAAAAGTGCAGATTTTTATAATTTAAATTCACTATTCATGCTCCGGTGGCCATTTTTGTCTGAATAAATTCATAGAACTCATTACAGTGCTTTATAAAAGAAAAGAGTATTTATCAATGTCCAATACATTGCAAATATCCTCCGAATCTGAAGAATTGTCCAGATCTGCACCAGTATTGAAGAAAGCAGGCCAAATTAGAAGAAAAAGAATTATTCAGACAAAGATTGATAAAGCTATGGCGAAAGGAGATGAAAAAGAGAGCACGATGGATTCATGCATTGCTTCTAAACTTTCGACATAGGAGACACGGATCTAGGCGAGTAACCTCTTTCGATTTGATTGATGACAGATCCAGAGTGGAAAGACTTCACTCATGCGTGCGGTCAAAAGTAGTGGAATTATTCGAGCTGCACTTTCCATGTATGCACGGCCCAGGTTGCGAGTTTGTGATGGAGTGTGCTAGATCTTACCATCCTTCATCCCGGATCGGTGCGTGATGTAAGCGGGAAAGACAATAATTCGTTTGGATGCGAGAATTCTTCGATTATTGTTTGAAGATTCCAAGATTTAAAGGTGGTGACTTCTATTAGCATTCGTGATGCCTTGAAGAGGTGGGAAAAGCATAGAGCTGATTGTGTGAGCATCATGAATAGCCGGTTCATGAAGAAGCCTAGATCCCCTTCCAAGTTCCCGAGAACTCTTCCACGATCCAATTTGGTGCAGGAAGCGGATGATATCGTCAAATTGCTTTGCAGGTTGAATGGTGAAGCGAATGCCTACACTTTCCGGACATGGATGTATGCTTTCATCAGGACCATTGAAATCAACAAGGTTGATTCTATAATCAGTTGGTCAGAAATTATTAGCAGCAACATCGGTGAGCAACTGCGGAACGTAAAGCGTACCTTCAGCTTCAAAATGACTTCATACTTGGTATATGCTGCAGCTTCACAGGGTGTCTTTTCCAAGCTAGATAGATGTGGTATTCTTTCCAAGGATCCCATTTTCGAGTGCTACCCACAGCTTACTGCACCTGCGTGCGAGAAGGACTTCAAAGTGATCAACGATGGTTTCTTCTACGATTTCATCTGCAGGTTAGACAAAGACTTGAAGACTCACAGGGTAAGCAAGGAAGCATGGGAAGCAGTGTCCAAGATTGGCAGTGTATTCATCCAGTTTGCAGATTTCACATACCTCAGGGTTACGAGCTTTTCAGGTGAACCAACAAAGATGCCAAGGTACCCGAGTGACAGATTGATTGCCATGGAGCTAAGCAGGCAACTTGTGGAGTTACACGACCTTCAGTCGAAGCGGCACAAGTCTACGGGATACTTCCCACTCACTGTGGGATATTACAGTTGCATCAGCATTCACAGAGCTCGAGGAATGGAAGCACAAATGTTGTCCGAGTATGAGCAAGAGTTCTTCCCTGCACGGCTTAATTTTGATCCATTTGGAATAGCCAGGAAGACAATCTCCCAGGAGTACGCACATGTACCTTCGCTAGAAGATTTCTGGATGAAGTGCAGAAGTGAGTACGAGGTCAGAAAGAAAGATTTCAGCAGGCTGTCGGCAAAGCAAGTATTTGACTTTGGACTAGCGCGGATACCTGCGGATCTTAAAGATGATGGGAACGTGGTACTTGACACTTACCATCAAATGGGAGGAGATAAAGCTCTACTACAGGATAGCAATGGCAGCTGCAGCACAATAGAAGAAAGATCCGGAGCTGTGTTGGTGAGTACTTCGAGCTGGTTGCTAACGAAGGGATACTGCCTTGATGAAGTATTGATGAATCAAATCACGGGCAACTTCGGCGCAGGAGATTCCCAAGCGAAAGCATGAAGGAGAGAGAGCAGAGAAGGTCCGAGAAGTTGAAAGTACGCAGAAGATCTCAAGAGAAAGAGAAGACCACTTCTACGACCATAGCTTTGACTCCGACTTCTCCAGTACCTAGTGGATCACCAACTATTGCACCACAGCAGCAGGATGTTTCCATGCCTTCATTGAAACCAGCAACGTTCATCTTCTCTCCAGAGCCCACTTCGCTCAAAGCACCCGCTCCCGGAGGAGATGTTGAAGCTGCAGATGACGGAGTTCGAAAGAGCTTTGTCCTTGGATGTTTCAGAGGATGGCAGCCATGATACTGTGGCACTTTCTGATGGAGAGGATGCAGAGCGGGAAATAGTAGCGCACTCAGCAACTTCTCATTCTCCGAGAAGTAATTTCTCGGAATGGTTAGCTTTGCAGTTGGTTCCGGAAGCAAGAATAGAGATGAACTTAGAGGAACATGACTTGCAGCTACTTCAGGATCTGAGCAGAAGAGACAAAAGGCCTAAAGTTGCTAAAGCAACTTCTAGGTTGATCATCGAGGATTCGGGAGAGAAGTTTGCTGAGATATTAATCCCGGCGGAAGGAAAGGTAGAAGAGGAACTCACGGCAGAAGATGTGACGGTGACCAAAATACCACTTGGCCGGTCAAGCTACCCTTTGAAGGATTGAAGCGCAGACACGCAGACGTTGCTGGATGCTTTGTTCCTTAGGCTTGACAGTGAAAAGGCGGAGAAAGAAGAGCTGCAGAAGCAAATAACTCAATTATGTGAGATCATAGCCAAGGTTGCTAAACCTTCCGTTCAGCCCATTTCAGCGCAGGTGAGTGATCATCTTATGCAGGAAATGGAAGATGCAAGCAATCAAGTAAAGGCTATTGACGAATGGAAGGATCGATTATTTAAGCTTCAGGCAACTTGGGAAGTGCCCGCCTAAAGGTTATGAACGATGCAGAAAATCAACTAAAGCAACTGATAGAAAGCATAAAAGGAATAAATACAGTTGCAGAGAGTAACCTGAGTGTTTTGGCCGAGATCAACAAGCTGCCGGGAGATGTATTGGTTGCAGAGCAAATTGTGCCGGATGGATCAGTCGAGAAGGGGAAGCAGCTAGAATTTGCAGTATCTTTCCGTTTGGAGATCTGCAGAGTTTTGCTGAAGAGGATGCAGGCACTTGAGAGCAGAACATCAGATTTGCCGGATAGTGTTATTTCTTTCACTGAGGAAAGAGTGGATGGAGGTATTACTTCATACGTGCGGATTGTTTCTAACGAGGTGCATGATTCTCTGGAGGGTTCTCTTCTGATGGTGCAAAAGAGGATTGATAAAGCCACCAAGCCTTTCACGATGAACTCTATCAGTAGGCTGGTGACACTGCAGGCAGACATTGCGAGATTTGGGCCAAGTTTGGAAGAAGTGGAAGCATGCAGCAAAGTGTTGAATGAAGGATTGTTGCAATTCAGGACAGAAAAGGAAGCAGTAGCTAAAACAGATGGAAAGATGCTGAACTATATGTTCGACAAGTATATCAGATATCAGAACAAGAAGAAGATGTAGATGTTACAGCTGGCATGACTTCTTCTATTTCTTTCTTCTTCTATTTTCTAGATGTTCTGGTGGCATGACTTCTTCTATTTCTTTCTTCTTCTATTTTCTATGTTCCGGATGAAATTGTAAACTTCTAAGTTATTGGTTTTGCAACCATTACTTGAAGTCATGTGGAACCTTTCTATTAGTTAAGTGATACATGTGTCACTTAAGAAGAAGTTAGTTGAGGATGATTGCCAAATGTCATCTTTACTTGTTGTTCATACTTTTTAGTTCGGTTTGAGTCTTCTATTTGTACTTTCCTCCTACATTCTATAAGTAGGAGAAGAACCTACGGGTTAATCATCGATCGAATTTGTAAGAAGCAATCTTGTGTTCTAGACTTTGTGCCGAACCCTTGAGAGCCACTTGTTGCAGAGGAATACAAAGAAGCAGTGTTTAGGAGAACTTTGTGTCACGGCGCATTGTGTTTCTTGCTTCTAAATCTTAGATCTCTTAATAGACTTTGTGTTATTTTAGATTTAGATCTAGAGCCGCCTTTGCTTTATAATTTCGTGTGTTCAAATCTATTTGAGTTTCTTCTATGTGCATGCAATTAGCTCTCGCAATCTACTAATTGGGATGCACATCTTCCTCATTTCTTCTCTCTCGTAATTCCTTTACTTCCTTCTTCCGTAATTTTCCTTTCTTAAACAAATTTGCTTTGCTGCAGTAACTTCTTAGTTATGGTTCATGAACTAAGTTGTTAAAGTAAAACCCCGATAGATAGAAACACATTTTTATTGACAAATCGACACGGGAGCCTCACCGGTTAAATGAGGGAGATTTATCTCATGATGACTCGCCTAGGTTTGATGCTATGAGTAAAATCTAGCCAACAAAACTTTAAAATCGTGTACAATGTTGGCTTGGGACCAAATCAGTGCAAAAACAAAGATTTCTATTCAACAAGACCTTGAAGGTATGTCGTCCTCACTCATGAAACTCACCCTTGGGAGAGGCTGTCTCAAAAGTTTATATCATGAATTGCAAGTAGAATTCATTCTAGCCAATATCTATACCATAGTTACCTAAGACTCGGGATGGCAAAAAAATTCCAAAATTTGGGGACGGTGGGGGCTAAGTTACCGCATTCAAATTCGCAAAGATAAAATTCGTAAAAATTTCGTTACAAAAAATCAATGATTAAATTTGATTATAAGAAATATACTTAAATTAAATATATGATTTAAATAAATATTATATATAATATAAATAATAACATTAACAAATTAACTTTTATAATTTATAAAAATTTAACACTATAAAATTGAAAATGATAAAATATTAATTATTGATAAGTTTGAATAAACTATTAATTAAAAAAGAAACGATTTTATTAGATATTACAAAGTGTAATTTGTAAACCATATTTAATAATAAAAAGTAAAACATTAACTAAAAACTTAGGCTTTTACAAACATTTATTAAATAAAAAATAGAAGTTATGCCCTAAACTTAAGTCGTGGAGTCTAACTACTGACTGGCCTCTTGAACCTGCGTTCACCAAATCGCTTGAGCCTTGGTCCTTGGATTGGCGGCGGCGATTCCTACAGCTCGAAAATGGCTTGTTTGGCTTCTAGTTCAACAAAGGTTCATTGTCACACACAATAATGATTCCTCTATGTTGATTCACGCTTCAGATTCACACCATGAGTGCACAATTAAACTTCATGCAACAGGGACTTGAATGAGTGTAAACAACGATAGTCAGCTGTTTATATAGGCAAACAACGACAAAAGTGAAATCTTAAACGCGGAACCCTAAAAGAAAAATTTCAGCGCTTTTTACACGAATTTTGAATACAAATTTCAATAAAATCCACCATCTATTATCTATGCAAATAAATTTGTGAATTTTGGTGATTGTTTTGCTGTGGTTTGAGATATGGCGAATTTCGAATTTCTGGGATGAAATTCGGGCCTTGGCCAATGTGGTTACTTAGGGTGGGAATGGCTATTAAAATATAAAAAATATACAAATAAATTTAATTTTTTTGATGAACAGTTGTTTGTGATAGTCCAACATCCACATTTGTGCTTGAAAATTTCTATATTCATACATCACTCTTGATTCTTATTATGTCATAATACAATACAGCCGTGTTATGGTTGATGGTAAATGTTTGATCTATGCCTTACTGCTTTTATCATCTACACAACCTTTCTCTTCATATAGAATTATACATATAGGCTTTGTAAGTTTGTTAAGTGATTGGAGCTTCCAAAGTGAATTTTAATTAGATTTATACACAATTTTTTTTCAAATAGAAATGAGTGGCTTCCAAAAACAATCTTATACTATAAGAGTACAATAGATCCTTCCCAAATTTATTTCATTTTCAAGTTTATTTGAGCCCAATGCAATGGTGTAGCTAGATTGAGGCCATCCATTACTAGACATTGGGAAATTTGTGGAGAAGGTGATCGAGTCGTGTGAAACCCTCAATGGGTGAAATTATGTGACAAATTCAAGATAAGCACCTTGAAACATCCCAAAAATCAGAATCATCATCTGAAATAACAATATTAGCTTTAACTTTATTTTTTTAATTTTAAAAAGTCAGTTTTTGTAGAGAAAACAACAAAAACTTAGTTGCCGGAAAGCAGTACAAGTGCGGGTTCAAAATGTGGAAACACCAATTTTTAAAAACTGTTGGGTATGGGTACGACATGGGTACATCCATACAATATATTATTAGAATTTAATATAAAAAAATAAATATGTATGAAAAATGAATACCACTCATTTTTAGTCCATAATAAGATAAAAATGCTTCATAAATAAATGAAAGTTCAAAACATTCTACTTGCTTCAATTTTCATATGTACCTGCTTACAATCTAGATTCTAGAATAAGTAGAAATATATCATGTGCTAACAGATACTTCATAACTATCTTCATCCACATGGAGGATAGACCAAAGCTTTAGAGGTTGTCCTTCTCCACCGGACAGTTTTTTGTCATGAGGAACGTTTAACACAGGTTGGTTTTGATCCATTTAAGGAATTACCCTCTAAAAGTCCTGTATGAATTTGCATGTTAAAGCTTCTCACACTGTATTGGATTGATGATATCTTGCAGTCCTTTCGATGCATATGCAAGGACGTGTTGAATTGGATTTGGGGTGACCTCTCTTGGACATCATGAAATACAACTTGGAAAACAACAAACTCAGCAATAGATGGATAACTAAGAGAGCTGTATCTAGGCTCCATGCAGTGTATCCGATATGTACTGGGGTTGTACCAATGTGTGTACCTGTACCAGGTACATCCCAACGCTCGTATGGGGGTGCCCCAAGCATTTTCGGGTATCCCAACAAAAAAAAGAAAATACCTCGGGAATGTCGTGGTGTCCCCAATGTCCCCAGAAACAAAAAATAGGGGGGCATTTCTGAAACATCCCTTGATATTCAAGGATGTTCTAGAGATGCCCCCCCCCACGATGCTCAAAATGTTGGGAGGGGGGGTTCCCCCCTATCCCATTGTCCCCAGAGCATTCAGGATGTCAGTTTTTTTTGGGAGGCGGGGTGATGTGTCCCCTCGTAACACTGGAAATAATAGAATTGCCTATCTACATCTTCTAAGAGAAGGGACAGAAACCAGAAATCAAGATGATCTCATCATCCTGGTAGACTTCAACTAGATAATATCTCTCGATGAAAGAAAGGAGGGAGAGGATTTAATGCTAGAACAACTGAAGTGTTAATCAATCTAATCAGATCAAATGGCCTAATTGACATGCTTTTTCTCAAGGCCTCTACACCCGGTCAAACCATAGAAAAGGGGACAAACGGATTGTGGAAAAACTAGACAGTGCTGATTTCCAGAAATTGGATGGAAAAACAAATAAATATTAATGCAAGATTAGGGGATGTCACCTTGTGCGATCATTGGCCAATAGCTTTGGAAATCAGCAAATAACAAATTCAAAGAGAAATTCAATTCACGTTTGGGTGTATGTGGCTTAACACATAAGGAGTTATTTGGACGCATATAGCAATGGTGGGAAGAGGATAGGCAGATCAAAGCACATTATATGTATCAACTCTCTGCAAAACTTTCTGATTTGAAATTAAAAATCATAGACTAGAATAAAAAAGTTATTGTTAACATTTTTTGCAAGTGAAAAATACTACTCAAACATTAGGCCAAATTTAGATGGTTATCAAAGAAAAGGGACATACAATGGAAATGGCTTATTAGGAACAGAAATTGGAAGAAGTATCCATAGAGCTACAAGAAAGGGAAGAACAACATTGGCGCCAAAGGCCCAAAAACTTGGATAAATTTGGGTGGTACAAACTGCTGCTATTTTCACAAATATGTTTTGAACAGCAGAAAGGTCCAAAGAAACTTGCATAAAATTGGGAGATACTAATTATGTTGGCTAGATTTTCTGCATAGCATCAAACCTAGGCAGTCATGAGATAAATCTCCCTCATTTAACCGGTGAGGCTCCGTGTCGATTTGTCAAAAAATGTGTTATTATCTATCGGGGTTTTACTTTAACCACTTAGTTCATGAACCATAACTAAGAAGTTTTGCAGCAAGTAAGCAGTTGTTTAAGAAAGGAAAGTTATAGAAGAAAGAAGTAAAGGAAATACAGAGAAGAAATGGGGAAGATGTGCATCCCAATTAGTAGATAGCAGAGCTAATTACATGCACATAGAAGAAACTTAATAGATATGAACACACAGAATTATAAAACAAAGGCAGCTCTAGATCTAGATCTAAAATAACACAAAGTTTATCAAGAGATCTAAGATTCAAAGCAAGAAACACAATACACCGTGACACAAAGTTCTCCGGAAACCTGCTCCTTTGTATTCCTTTGCTCCAAGTTGCTATCAGGAATTCAGCACAAAGTCTAGAACTCAGGATTGCTGCTTACAAATTCTGATCGATCCTTAACCCGAAGGTTCTTCCTCTACTTATAGAATGTAGAGGGGAAATTACAAGTTGGAAGCTTTTAGTTGAACTGACACATGTGGAAGTCGAAAAGAAACAACTGGCAATCTCCCTCCTGGAATTCCTCTTTGCGTGACATGTATGATTTGCAACTGAAAATAGAACTTTCTATTTTGCACGCCTGCCACCTATCTCCAAGTAGTTGACTTCTTCAAGTAATGACTTTTAAACCAATCACTTAAGTTGTATAATTTAATTGATCGCTCAATTACTTTGTCGAAGGAAAGAAGAAGGAAGAGGAAAGCTGAATTTGTCCTTTTTCATGTCTGCATGCAGCTGATTCAAGCCTGGATCGGGAAACATTTGGAATTGCAAGCAAGCGGTTGGAATTGGAAGCAAGCTGGAATTTTACCTTCGCATTGTCTTCTCTTTCATCCTGAAGCTTTTGCGGTTCTTCATTGCATATGCATCGCATCGGCAAGGTTGGCCGTAGATAACTCATCATCCTTATTTTTAATTGCATATGAGCAATTAAAAATTTCGAAAGCACTCGGGGTGAATGAAAATTCAATGAAGGCTTCATTTGGAAGATGAGAGCACATGCACAAGGTCTTAGAAGGAATTTTCCACGCACTGTCTTATTCATGGGCTGCATTGAAACAAAAGGATGAAGCCTTTGTGCTGAAGCTTTTTGCAACTATGAGATCTCGGGTCGGATCTCGCATATGGATTTGCAGACGCATCTCGCATCTGCATCTGGATATGCACTCGCATAACAAATTTCGCAATCGAGCTGTGGATGGAAAAGCTGCTGACTCGAATAATTCCACGCTTTTAATCGCACGCATGAGTGAAGTTTCTCCGCACGCATGAGTGAAGTCTTTCTGCTCTGGATCTGCGTCTATCAATTTAACAAGAGGTTCCGAGCCTAGATCCGTGTTTCGAATATCTCGCAAATTTAGAAGTGATGCATGACTCGTTGTGCTTTCTTTTTCATCTTTCTTCGCCATAGCTTTGTCTATTTTTGTCTCGAATGTTTTTTTCTTCTTATTTGATTGGAATTCTTCAATACTCAGTGCAGATCTGGACAATTCTTGATTCGGAGGATATATGCAATGTATTGGACATTGATAAAAACTCCTTTTCCTTTTCAGAAAGTACTTGTAATGAATTCTTGCAATTTATCCAGACAAAAATGGCCACCGGAGCATGAATAGTGAATTTAAATTATAAAAATCTGCACTTTTCAAGCCTGTTGCCCCAAAAATTGGTGTTTAATTTGCACATAAAGAGAGTATGAATCCTTTCAATCAACACCTGAGTTCTTGTAACACCTGTGGAAACAATTTATGTAGACAAAGATCAACCTCCTCCAAAGCATGCGCCAAATCTGGAAGCTTTTAGCCTTGTTAGCACTTTGTCTGAACAAAATCCTTCCTTTAATGGGGGCGCACTTTTCCTCTTGGCTGCAATTCTTTACCTGTGAATTAAATAATTCACCCATATGGCAGCCCTTGCTTATATAAATTTCACAATTCTATAATTAATAATTGCCCTAACAATTAAAGGCAATTAATTAATTAAAAATCATGCTTTTCTCTTTTAAAAATAGCATGTTTAAGGACAGCCATCCAATAAATTAAATTAATCCAATTTAATCCTTCACACAACACTTCACTTAAGCTTCACAGTGTGCTTTGACCATAGCCACTGAAAATAGAAATTAATTTAATGTTTTAATGCCTTAAAAAACATTAAACAATTCCCAAATGGGGCGCACTTTTTGAGAGGAAGAGGGCAGCCACTAAATAAATTAAATTTAATGCATTTAATTCCTTTCTTTTATTCCATCTTTGACTTGTTGACCTCCTCCAAGCTTGGGCGCACTTTTTGAGAGAATAGATTAATTAAAATAATCAATTTAAGGCTTTTATTCTCTCACCAAAGGGGGCGCACTTTTTTGCACATGTAATTCTATTTTTAAGAATTTTTTCATAATGGGATTCTTTACCGCAAGCGTGCACCAAATCCCCATGATCCACTTAAATGATTTGACTTTGACAATGGGATTATTTACCTGCAAGGAGGCACTAAAATCCCATGATTTCACTTAAGTCACTTTCCTTTTATTATATCATGGGAATTTTTACCGCAAGGTGCAATAAATTCCCACCGCCTGCATGACCTCTATTTTTCCCACTGCAACTTAAGTGACTTTTATAACATGGGAAAAGTACCTGCCAGGCGTGTATAAATTCCCACCCCGCCTGCGGCTTATATTTTTCCCATTGCAGCTTAAATCCTTTGTTTTCCAAAAATGCACCCATCCCCGCAGGGGCTTTTTCGTGCACGACTTCGCTTTTTCCCAGTGATCCAGACCTCCGATGGTGACTTCCTCCGGGCATAATGTGCGTATATGTTTTCCAGTTGCTCCAGGCCAAAAATCGGGCTTACCCGGTAAAGGAATTGTTCCAGAGAAATTTCACAGAAAACGAAACGGGACACCACAAAAACACGAAAAATTGCCAAAAGTTACAAATAAAGCCCAAAACTTATTCCAAGTTAAAACCCTTCTGGCACATAGGAATAATGACATATTCGCTCATAATAGAGTTAAAACAGAGCGCAAATAGCCTCATACGGGGCTCAAAATAATTAAATACAAATTTCTCGCAGACAAATCCTCGATGAGAATAAAACAATTTTGGGCATCTGGGTATTTGGCGAAAAAGGCTAATATGGCTCTTTGGGATTATCTTGACGCAATACAAGAACTTTCAGGCAATAAAAACACAAAATGACCCATTATTTTAAAAGTACAAAAAAATTTCGGATAGGGTAGTCGCAGATTTCAAGGTGAAATCTGAGTGACACCAAATTACTCCTATTTTCACAATTTTGTTTGAATAGGTAGCATATAAAGTTAAACTTAATATTGCCCATGACAACAAAGAATAAACAAATTCTATGGGACCCTACGAAATATTTGAGTATGCCACTAGATACTTAATGAATTTGGTCACTAAACAACCATATAGTCAAGGAAATAATCATGTGAAGGAATCTTTTTGAACAACTTCCTAAAGCTGATCGAGGAGAATGACAACGCACAAACACTAAAGCCAAGAAGTGCTTAAACAAATAGTCTTCTCATTTGAACAGGACAAAGCTTCTAGAGCGGACGACTTCTTTGTTTATTCTACCAAGAATTGTGAGACATTATCAAGAAAGACCACCTAAATGTGTTTGAAGAGTCCATAAGAAACAAAACAATTCTTGCTTAGATCAATGCAACAAAGCCGGTCCAATTCCATAACAAGCACAAGCTAGATAATTATACAAATCCAAACCAATAGCTCTCTGTAACATGGCTTACAAAATCATATCCAAAATTATAGCCATAAGACTAAAGCCTCTAATAACAAAGTTGATATCAGATAAGCAATTGGCTTTTGTCCTGGGAAGGCAGATTACTGACAACATAATTGTGGTCCAATAAATTTTACACTCCACAAAATCTTAGTGCTTTTAGCCGTTTTACAGGCCATTAAATTCATTGCACATTAAATGCATTTGTTAAATAGTCTACTACATGATGGTCTACCGAACATTATCTTTGGGACGATCTGCTTAGGTTTTGATTGTGCTTGCTTCATAAAGGTCGATGAAAAGATAAGAGAGGTGATGATTCAATGCACAAAGGCAAATAGGTACAATTGAAGGATGACTTGATGATGTGCTGATGTTTCAGCCCCAAAATACAAATTCTTCTCAAAACAGAGGTACAAATGCTGTGAATGTGGTCTTACTAGTACCTATAGCTTAAATAAATCTATTTAAAAACGCCAAGAAATATTAATCACAAGGCCCTTATCGTGATTTTTTTTTGCATACCACATTGATTAATAATTCCCATTACCTTCTCCGCAAATTTCTCACTGACCAGTGATAAATAGTGTCAGTCTAGGTGCACCAATGTGTTGGGTTCGGAAAAATATTTCTGGGGAAAAAAGGGCTCCAAACTCCAAGATATTATGATATTTTGGTTGACTTCTCCAAGCAAGAATAAAAGCTTCTAAGTGATAGTCAAATGGATGTCAAATTTAAGTAAATTTCCATGTGATAGTCAAATGTATGTCAAATTTAACGTCATAAATTAATTGTTAACAATTCATAGACTTTACAGTCCATCACCACCCCCTTGGCTGCCATTGTAGAATCGGTGTAGTAAGGATGCTTGAACTTATATCTAGTGCGGATATATATTTTACATGCACTAATATTAAGTTGACTTAGGTTAGCTTAGCTATATTTGAACTTGAAGGCTTGAAATAGGATAAATGTGCAATTAATGACATGATCATTGATTGCTACTAACATTAATCAATGCCACCTCTAAGTGGGCTATTCAGATATGCCTAATAAGTGGCCAATAGGGAAAGAGGAGCTTGTTCTTTCACAAGGTATTTATACTTCCCGATCACTTTGTATATTAACTTGTATGGTGTATCACATCACAATATTGCATATACTATTATCATTTCCTCATTTGCACAATGTTTAAGCTTGGAGTGAGTCATAACTATGGAAATATAATCCCGTGGTTATAACCATTCTTACATGGTACCGAAGCTTTGGTTATCCATCATTTGCGTTGTGATTTTTGCATTTTCTCAAGCTCAACATTCTTACACTACTTTCCCAAGCACTCAACCACATTTTTGAGCCAACTCACATTTTGGGTTTTCAAAATCACCCTCTTGCTATTTTTGTTTAAGTCAAACTGCAAAATTAGAGATTTTCTTGAGTTTTTTCTATAAAAAAAAGATTTTCCATTTGTATGCCACTATTTTTCTTGGATAGTACTTAAAATTACGATTTTTTTAAAATCAGATTTTTTTGAGGTCTTAAGAAAATTACATTTATTTAAAGTTTCAGTGTAATGTCCCTTTTAGGACATCAAATGGAAAATAAGGGTTTGGGCTCAAACCCCAACCAACGAACTTTGATGTTTATGACAGCCACCAAAAAATTACTTCAAACCCTTATGGAAACAAACTGAAAATGCAATTAGCAACAAGAAGAAATCTAATTTTTTTATGACAACTGAATTGTGATGACAGCCAACAATGATTCCACACAAACCCTAGCTGCGAACCAGTATTTATTCTCCTAGGGCAGTAAACTGTAATGGCACTTCAATGGCATCAATTCCCATGCAACACAAGCTGAAAATGACATAGAATGCTTCCAAATATTTTATTCAACCATGGAAATATTTATCCAGCCAATACACTCCAAAATAAATGAGAAATGAGGAGATAAATCACAGCTGTAATTAATTTCTTAACAGCAGTACAACCAACACACAGGGCTGGAAATAATGATTAATGAATCCCAAAAATCACTCCAAAGTGTAGATCCAGCCTCATAAATTATGAGGAACAATTACATCAACTCAAAATGCCAAGATGTGCCCTAGAAGGCACCAAACACAATACCCAAGCAAGTCACCTAGGGCTGGAAATGAAGGAATTGCACAAGAAATCTCCTTAGTAGCTCACTTGTGATCTCCTTGTGAGATCACCCCAAGATGAATGAGGGTTTTGTCCTCAAACAAGGCCAAGAAAGGGTTTCATCTTTCAAGGCAAGAGAGAGAAGCTTCACAAGCTCCAACTTCAAGAAAATATCAATGATGCATGATCCTTCTCAAGCCAAATGATCTCCTTATATATCCTCTATGTGGCGCCAACTTCAATGCATGCTCTTTGTTGGAGGACCAACCTCCTTGGGAGAGTTATTTCTCCTTTATCTTCAACATATGTTTTCCACAAGACCAACCTCATTATGAAGGAAAATAACACTTTCTATCACCAATGTAGGCCTCCAAGATGACTGACCTCAATGTAGGAAAAAATTACTTCTTTCTATCTCCAAAGAGACCAACCTCATGAAGACAAAAATATAATTTCTTCTTGCTTGTTTGTCAAGTCATCCTTCACAATCTTGGCAATGTTTCACCTCCCTTGCTTCCCACCCTAAGGCCCAGGAGAAGTGGAATGGGCCCAAGGTCTTCGTAGTCAACTAACTTGGAAAATAGGGACATTACAGTCCTCCCCTCCCAAAATTGCTTGCCCTCAAGCAATTGCAAGCTCTCATGCCCAAGTGCCATCATACCAAGGTGAAGGAACATGCTGTAGTGCTCCCATAATCTGGATCCCGTGCCTATCAAATGAAGGAGCTTTTGCCCAAACAAACTCAAACACCTGCTACCCCTTTCTTCATTGAAGTCCTCTTCATCTTCAACTTCAAAAACAACAGTAACAACTTCTTCCTTTGCATACTCAACTGTATAAAAAGCCTTCCAAACTGCTGTAATCTCAGTCATAGAGCAAGAAGTTGATGAATAATCAACAACTTGACAAGCTAATCCATGTCCCAATGTGGCATCCTCATTCTTCGTTCCATCCTTGTCAACTAAGGTGGAAGAACACTCCATATTCCCAAATACAAATGCAACTGAAATTAGGTGGGGCTGCTAGAAATGATGACAACAACATCAATGATGGCAGTTTGGCTCATGGCTGCCATAAAAACACTTCCTTTCTCACTTGGGGTAGATAACACCTCATTCCCCAACTCTTGATTGCATTCTTCACTCAATGGAAAACTCGGAAAGGCAAACTTGAGCATCATGCAAAACTGATCCAAAGTCAAACACCTAGAGTTACCTTGTTGTAGTGGCCTCCTTGGCTGCCCAAAAGGTGGTCTAGGCTGCCCTCTTCCCGCTGTCCTAGGTTGAGCTGTACCTTCCTCAAAGCCTTTATGTTTCACTCCCAATCCAAGTATTGGAGGGACTCTATTTCTATGCAAAATGAAACCTTTTGCAATCACAAACTTGCCATCCTCCATTATGGCATCTTCATCTTCAGTTGCAGTCCCATATTCTTCACCATATGCTCGGGTGGATAACAAATTCAGCTGCTCTTTCTTCTTTATTCCTGTGCCTACACAAAGAACAAACACATTAAAAGAAACAAGAGCTCCCAATATCATTTCTTCATGCCTCGTAGGTATGGAAGCTAGCTCTCTTCCATGGCTTGCATTCTCCTCATGATTTTCATTCAAGTGATGGAATCCCAAAAATCCAACCATGCTGTCCCAAACATAGTTGTATCCATGCATTTCCTTCCTTAAAATCAAGATGATAGTGGCTGGAAACTCTCCTACAGTTGACAACATGGAAAGGGGGCTGGAAATGTCTATGACAACAACACAAAAACTCATGACAACATGCTTGAAATCCCACAAATCAAGACTCCTACTACTTCCAATCATACCTCCAAATCCCAACTGAGTTACAATGCTCGAACAACCAGATAACAACCATCCCGCTCAATTTCAAACACAAAATTCATGAACTCAACTTCTACTTCTATTGGAGCACTCCCTCCAAGAGCTTGCTTATCAATTAGGAATTCAAAATCCTTATAACATGACTGTTGTTTTGAAAATAAAATTGTAGGTTTTACCTCATTATGTGTTGCCCATATGTCTTGCCTTCTTCCGGAAGTTCTTCCCCTCCTCTTGGCTGTAGCAACTTGAGGAATCCCATTTGTCATGCTTGGAAGCACAACCTCTTGGCCATCAAGCTTGAACCTCAACTCCATGGTTTGGTAGTCTTGGGTAAATTTACCCAAAGAGTGTAGCCATGGCACTCCAAGTACCAAATCCGTATCTTCATTACAATTCACATAGAAATCACCACTTACCATGTGCTTGCCCAAGGTGAGCTTGAGTTGTTGGAACCTCTTGGTGCAAGGGATGATGAGGCCATCTTGTAGCATCTCATCCTTCACAAGGGAGTTTGAATGCACAACAAACTCCATATGATTTCTCATAAAATTTCTTTCTAACCATATGCACGAAATGAAGCACTCACTAGCCATAGTAACATGGAACCCATTGAGGACTTCATCTTTTTTGTAACTCAAAGGATCTATGTACCCTTTGCCACTTAGAGTGTTCTTCACTTTATCACCGTTTCCACTATGCTGTCCATGATGACCACCAATTATACTATGAAGCATCAAACTTGACATAGGCTCATTCTTTTCAACAAGCTGCCCATGATGACACAAGTATGGCAATGACATAGGAGGAGACCAAAAAATTGAAATGTGATTTTCACTATCATACCTTGGGTTGTCCTCAACTTGTTCATCTTCTTTTGCCGAATGAAGCTTGGTTGAGATCTCTTCATATTCAACTAGTGAAGCTCTTCCCACCTTGACTTCATCCATATTTTGTTGGCACATGCATGGAGCCTCTTCGTGGTTCTTGCCAAAGTCATGAACACCATCAACTTGTCTCTTATGAGCTGTTGTTTTGAAAATTCCAGCAAGCTGAGTATTCTCATTATCACCCGGAGATTGGGCTTCAACCACCAATTCCCCTCCACAATTTGGTGCATCATATTTCCCTTCTTTCTTGGGCTCATGCTCCATGGTTTCTTCATCAAACACATGCCCCTTACCTTGCTGTCCTGAAAATCAATCAATGGCTCATCCCTAGGAAGAGTGATAGGTACTTCTAGGGCTTCCATGGGCTGCTCCCTCTCAATGCCCAACAACTTCGAGTGTTCTTCTTCCTTGATCACAATGGAGGGATTCTTTCCCTCTAGGGCTGGAACATCTTTCCCATTTTCCTTGGGCATAGCTCGGGGTTTAGACCTTGGTCCAATTCCCACTCTACCTTTCTTCAACCCTATGAACTCAACGAGTGATATGGCATCACAAATCTTCTTTGGAAGAGCCCTATACTCCTCATAGTTGTCCATGCAATGTTGTGACCCATTGAATGCCGTGTTTCAACCACCGGAATGACTTCCTTTCTTGGGAGGAAGGTAGGCCGGAATGACCTAGATGAAGAATCACTCACAATTCTTGGTGGCTGAATATTATTGCTTGCCCTTGAAGAGCTTCCTTCACCATTTAGGTTTTGCATGGCATGGATCAACTGTGCCATCTTATTCGCCAATCTTTCTTGCCCTAGGGCAAACCTCTCAACCCTAACATCATCACAAAGTCTTCTCAACTCTAGTTTTTAGAATCTCTGTGGCCCATACTATCCATCTCAAGTGGCTGCCCTGAATTCTTCTTACCCTTCCTTTGATAGCAAATGTACTCCTTGTGATCTTCTTGCATGGATAACCCTCAGGTGGCAAGATCTTGGGCTCTGATACCACTGTAATGTTCCTTTAGGACATCAAATTGAAAATAAGGGTTTGGGCTCAAACCCCAACCAACAAACTCTAATGTTTATGACAACCATTAAAAAATTACTTCAAACCTTTATGGAAACAAACTGAAAATGCAATTAACAAGAAGAAATCAATTTTTTTATGACAACAATTGAATTGTGATGACAACCAACAATGATTCCACGCAAACCCTAGTTGCGAACCAATATTTATTCTCTTAGGGCAGCAAATTGTAATGGCACTTCAATGGCATCAATTCCCATGCAACACAAGTTGAAAATGACATAGAATGCTTCAAATATTTTATTCAACCATGGAAATATTTATCCAACCAATACACTCCAAAATAAATGAGAAATGAGGAGATAAATCACAGCTGTAATTAATTTCTTAACAGCAGAAGTACAACCAACACATAGGGCTGGAAATAATGATTAATGAATCCCAAAAATCACTCCAAAGTGTAGATCTAGCCTCATAAATTATGAGGAACAATTACATCAACTCAAAATGCCAAGATGTGCCCTAGAAGGCACCAAACACAATACCCAACAAGTCACCTAGGGCTGGAAATGAAGGATGCACAAGATGGATGAGATCACAAGATGAATGAGGGTTTTCGTCCTCAAACAAGGCCAAGAAAGGGTTTTGTCTTTCAAGGCAAGAGAGAGAAGCTTCACAAGCTCCAACTTCAAGAAAATATCAATGATGAATGATGCATGATCCTTCTCAAGCCAAATGATCTCCTTATATATCCTCTATGTGGCGCCAACTTCAATGCATGCTCTTTGTTGGAGGACCGACCTCCTTGGGAGAGTTATTTCTCCTTTATCTTCAACATATGTTTTCCACAAGACCAACCTCATTATGAAGGAAAAGAGCACTTTCTATCACCAACGTAGGCCTCCAAGATGACCGACCTCAATGTAGGAAAAGAGTACTTTTCTATCTCCAAAGAAGACCGACCTCATGAAGACAAAAATAGAAGTTCTTCTTGCTTGTTTGTCAAGTCATCCTTCACAATTATGGCAATGTTTCACCTCCCTTGCTTCCCTCCCTAAGGCCCATGGGAAGTGGAATGGGCCCAAGGTCTTCGTAGTCAACTAACTTGGAAAAGGGGACATTACATTTAGATCTCGAACGAGCATCTAGGAGCAAGAGAGAAGGTAGTCAATTTTTGCATTTTTTCTACAAAAACATGTCAAGGCATTAAGATGTGTCCATCTTGTCAAAAGCTTTCCGAAAAGTTTTAATTTGAAAAAAACACTAAGGCACCCACAACACGTATTTGAAGGCTTCAACGAGGACCGTGGAGCAACATGTTGATGTGGATTTTTTGCAAAAACTAAGGTCACATCATTCAACATCACGTCCAACATCTTGAGAGCTTTCTGAAAAGTGATTGTTTTCGAAAAACAAATATTCTAGGTACTGCGACGATCATTTGAAGTTCGCATTTCATTTTAGGGCTTCATTTGGTGAAGAGCTTTATTCACTAGCCCTTGGGCGCTCAACCCTTGGTCACCCATGCTTCTTGTTGCTCGCCTAGCACATGTAGCACTAACAACAATTACCCATGTGACCTTTCGCTTAACGTTTTCGAGCCCCCAAGGGCCTCCCCGTGCCAATGGGTTTTTACTTTTCAACAATGAATTTCCGAGGCCCATAACTTTTGATGTAGAAGGCTTGAGGGTGATTTTTTACCCTTCCTATTTTTTCAATCTCTTCACATTGATGTGATAAGTTTTTCTGTGTGAGCAACCAAATTTCCCAGATTTTGCATTTTTGCCCGACTCCATGCACAACTCTCATTTTTGGACCTTCTAAGGGTTGTACCTTTTGATCCGCCCAACAGATTGAGGCCCCATTTTTGAAAGTGCGTATTTTTGCATTGTACACAACTATCATCTTAGATGACATACATTCAGTCACAAAATTGTCTTTTTTTCATTTTTTGCAAAATTATTATTGTAAAACAATATGCAGATGCACTATTCATAAAGTACTGCCTTATTCTGCTAGGGGGATCATTTTTGTATAAAATACAAATTTTGGGAGTGCCTTTTTGATCTTGGTCTTTGGGCCAAAACATTATATTTGGGTAAAACATTGTAAAATTTTACACATATGAGCAATTGGGGGATTTATTTTGGAATGTTTCATTTATGTTATATTCTCAGTATTTTTTTGCCTTGATACTTTGTAATGGCTTTGAGCCATGACCTTCACACCCTCACGTAGACAAATAATAACCCGTAGTCAGAAAATTCAATGTTATTTTATAAAGTTTGTGCATTTCAGGAAGACATGATTAAGTATGTAGAAGAGAATAGGAAAATCAAGAAGCAGAACTCCCTATTACTCTTGTGAATTTCCAGCAAAGATGCCATCATACATTCATTATAAGACACAATTGCGCATTTGCAACATCATATTGAAACATTGGACTCACCTTCTAGTGAGCCTAGTCCACCTTTGTCACTAATTCTGCACTTGTAGACTCTTATTGACTCTTATTCATCAGTATTTGATTTACATCTTGTATCTAATGCACTTGTTGCACCCATTGCAACCTTCATATCAGATTCATCCACAATTGTGCTTGGCTTGTTTGAGAAGCACATAATTAGTTTTGGTTCCTATATAATCTATTCCATGGGTCACCTTGGCGAAGGTATTGCTACAAATTCAAATAGCATTGTTTTTCCTATCCAACCTATTCGTTGGATTACCCGACATGGCATTGGCTATATAGCAAGGGCTTTCCCATCATCAAGATCACTTCGTGTGAGCTCACCTATTTTTTGTATGCTCTACTCTTCGAGAGGGCATTGAGCAATATATAAGTTCATCTGCACATTCACTCAGGCATGAGAAACCTGATATTGCACTAGTCAAGCATGATACAGCTGACACATTCAGATGATTCTATGCATTCACTTTTGTGCACTCAATGCTAGATCACATGCGTGCATCCTCTTCTACCATCCAAGTTCATTTGGGATGGATTTTAGATCAATTGCGGTGGCTTTGTCAATGTACTTTATGTCGATAGTATAGAAGTGATTCTTCTACAATTCAATTGCATCATTCACACACTTTTCATACTACATAATAGTGCTTTCTTGTTGAAGAAATTCTGACATTGTTATTGGTCTCTTATTTGGTTTTGTGATTTGTATATTGTACTCGCACTGATTTATGAAGTGTTGTGGGGGTTTTCTATTTCAGCCTTGTGTACCTTCATGCGTGTGTATTTTGTTGCACATCATTTTTTATGATGTTGGGTCCTTTTCTCTCCCATCTCCTTTTGAGCCATCTTATAGGTTTTGGCTATTTGTGAGAACATGTCTATATCTTTGACATTTCTTTCGACAACTCAACAATTTTCTTGTATGGAGCTCTTCTAGTGCATGCAATGTCTCTTTGTCGTTGTTTGAGTAGTAGATTCACTCCACTCATACATGTATGCTCATCCACTCCACCCATTGAACATTATGGAGGGTGTGTGGTGTGATATACTACTTTCATTTGGTGGGTGCTATGTGTTCCTTGCGTACCCTTGTCTCATTTTATCATCTACTATAGGTAGTTCCTTCAATTTATGGTAGTCATTTGATGCTCTTTTCCACTTCAGTGGTGGTGATGGTCTCCATCCAATCCAATGCATTCTTCAAAGTGTTTTTATTTTTTCCCGAGTGGTGGTGTTGGTCTCAATTCATCCAAAGTGCATACTTTAGAGTGTTCTCCTTTGCAACTTGAGTCATGGCGATGGTTTCCAACTGATCATTTCATTCTTTGTGGAGTTCTACACCGTCTAGCCTTGTTGTTGTATATAGGATGACCCATTTTCGGAGGTATTTTAGCCTTGTTGTATATAGTCCTCCCAAGTTGCACTTAACAGGGGTATTGGTGCAATATTCTATATCCACTAATATTAAGTTGAGTTAGGTTAGCTTAATTATATTTAGAGTGCCATGTGCACATCATTAGGCTTAAAATATGTTAGATGTGGCAAGTAATGCCACAATTATTAATTAACAATTTAACACCAACATTAGTAAATACCACCTCTATGTGGGCCATTCACATGTGGCCAATAAGGAAAGGTGAGCTTGCTCTCGCACAAGCTATTTATATTTTATACCCCTTATCTCTTTGTATGTTAACATGTATGGCGTACCACATCACAGTATTGCATATACTGTTCTTCTTTCCTCATTGGCACATATTTTAAGATTGGAGTGAGTCATAGCTATGGAGATAAAATCTTAGGGTTTACCATTCTTACATTTTGGAATCCCTCAAGCTGAAAGTATTCACGTAAATGGTTTTATGATTACTTTTCTTGGACTTGGATCATAGAAATATATTTGCAAGATATGCAATCACTTTACTAGGTATTTTCATCCTGGCCTTCTCGAACTGGGATCTACTATATTTATGGTTATCACTAATAGGATGAGCCATAGACTGCTGAAAAAATCTATAAAAGGAGGCCTCTTGTTACAGATGCCTGCAGAATCCTTGGAAGCAACTGAGAGTGTACACCAAATGAAGAGTCATACAAAAAGAAGCCGAGGAAAGTCACAGGAAATACCACTGTGCAAAATAAGAAGAATAGTGATCTCCCTCCTTCCAGTAAGGACCAACCAATCCCAATAGATGATGTAGAACCTGAGAAAATGAGCTGTAGAAAAAGGTGGTTGCTTACACTGTTCAGCGCCAAGGTTTTTCTGTTCAGAGGGGCAACCCTATGATTTCAGGTATTTCTAGCCCTCACTCTGCTTTCAGCCCCTGTTTTTTCACTCCCCCTCCTCTTCGACCAAAACCAGCCAAACTACTAGAATTAGATTGGTGGCTGAGATGTATACTCAACATGTGAACTGACAACTTGGATTCAATATTCGTACCATGTTGAATCACTTGAATTTGTCAAGCATTCCTATGGGGAATTTCTATCCTAACCCTGCAAATGATACTCAAAATCCTTTTGATGTCTTCCTCCGAGCCTGAATATATTTGAAACTCACAAGCTTGAACCTGTCTTGCAGACCAAAAGAAACCCTGCTGATTTTAAGTAGAATTTCTCCTTAATCAAAGCCCTTCAGAACATCACCCCATTTGCAAAAATTGATGATAAGGGTATTGACATCTCTTTTCTTGAAAGGAACTCTTCTCTAATGGTGGCTTGCATTCAATAACAGAAAGATTGCATGCTTGCTTTTAGGATGTTGTTCACCTGCAACAAGAGTTCCTTAACTTTCTGACTCACGACCTAAGTCAGCTTCAGAGCAGGACTAAAGTGATCAAGAAAATTCTCAATCTGGAAAGGAATAGAAAAGGCTTGCTGAACAGATGCAATTCAATGCTCATCAAGCTGTTTTAAAACAACAGAACACAAGGATTCACATCTCTAATGAGGCTGTCAAAAGAGTAGAAACATGCAACAATCCTCTCTTCTGTCTTGTCCTCACAACTACCGTAACTGCTTGGAACACATCAAGAACTGAGGAATGAACACCATCCTGCCACTCAAATGCTTCATGGAAACCTTGGAGGAGAAATTTGAAAAAGTCTTGCGTGTTTCTGCTTCCTTCTGTCTGACTAATTCCTCTTTCTATGTTGGGATATCTTGGACTTTCTGTATCACTGTCTTAATATTTTTGCTCTCCACATATATAAGGCTGTGCTATGTAATCTGATTCTTTTCCTCTTTTCCTCTTGCTTTGCATATGACTATGACTGCCCTCTTATAGCTAGTTGAAAGGATATCTTCCCTCTTCCTTTCTTTCTCCTTCATTGGGCTTGGAGACTGTTTTTTTTGAGGTCTTTGTTTTATCCATATAATTATCTTTTATCCAAAAAAATAAATAGTTATTGTCCTCTTGAATAGGCGTGAGAATAGTTTGATGCAATTCCTGCTGAATTTGTCTCTTATGTTGTGCAGGAGTTTCAGTTAGAACACTGGAAAAAAATTGAGGCATAGGATAAATAATCAGGGGCAGAGTTGAAATTTTCATTTTCTGTTTGAATTCATTGCACAAAATGATATGTTGTCAATTGAGAACCAAGGTGTGTAAAACTTTGGTATTGTAGCCTCCTGCCTTATCCAATAATTCCTTGATTTCTGTTGCCAATAATACTCTTCTCATTTCTATGTCAAGGCCAACTCTTGGATTAGACTTTGTTCTTCTTCTTCCAGCTTCGATTAAACGACTATTCCGTTATATGCTTCTGGATCTCTTGCTAACCGTGCCTTTATATGCTTTCCTTTTTGAAAAATGTTTGAGTTCTATTTTATGCTAGTTTTTAGTGTTGGGTTTTAGACACTTTAGCTTTTCTGCAAATTTTTACATTGCATATCCTGTTGTGAAAGGCGGCTTAGTCTGAAAACTTTTACATTGCATAGCCTGGTGTGAAAGGAGCTTTAATATGCAACCTTTCTTGTTGAAATTTTAATGGTTAGCTACTTTGTTCTGAATCTGAACTGGGTTAGCCATATAATAACCTTTTCACATCATTAAGATATCCACCGATTCTGACGGTTTTGAGTTATCCAAGGTCACTGGCCCCGCAGAAGACCCCCATAAATCTGCAAATTAGTGCCTTCTCCTTGAGGAGACAGAGTCTGTTTTCCATTTCATCCATGGCAAAGGAGACTCTTGTTAGCGTTTCTAGTCGAAGATAGCAACCCTTTCCTTCTTGGTAGGAAAGGTGGGCCTTGAGATATTACTATGGGCATGATATTGAAGGAAGTGCTGGAGCTCCTCCATGCAGATCTGAGTTGGTTATGATGGAAACTGATATATAGTTTTGATTTAGATTCTGAAGGAGATATTTTTGAGAGGTCATGGCCTTCCCCAAGAAACGACCTTAGCTGATTTAATGATTTTAGAACAAAAGTGCTGGTTGTAATGGGTGATAAAAACTGGTTTGAGTTTAGATATAGCATAGAGCTTGCAGTGTAGAGATTAGTGCTTATAGAAAACTTGTTATAGCACTTGAAGAAAAAGGTGCCAAACTGAATATTTATGCAATCATATCTGTTGCCTTAATTGCTGAAAGCATGGGTGTGCACACAATGGAAACAATGTGGTTCTTCAGACATTCTCATGATACCAAAAGCATCTCATCAAGATATGAGGAGGAAGCAGTCTTTCAAGTGGTCTCAAGATTCAATAACAAATCAGGTCTCTTCAAGAAACCATGGTGTGCATGTTTCAACCCCGTAGATAACATACCAAGCATAGTTTCAGTGAGGAACAGTCTCTCATTGCTACAAAATGAATTCTGGGTTGAACAGTCCTTGAGGAGAATCGGGATCACTATTGGTCAATATGTTGCAGCCTCAAAGTTAATAGTTAAGTGAGGGGACCTATTCTATGATTGGATATGTTTTAATGTTATTTTAGAGAATCCATTACTGGTATATTGGTCTTGGATCTTGGAGAGATCAGTCGGGAACAACTAGTGGATTTCAAATATATTCCAAATGTAAGACCTGCCACAATCATGGCCACTTAGTATGCTTCTTTCCTGCTCAAAATATGTCTAAGGAGTCTGAAACAACAGCAGATCTGACTCCTGGTTTACCACCCTCACATCAGGCATCTCCTTACAATGCCTCCACATCATCTCAATGGCCACATGGAAGAGAGCTACTTGGAGGAAGTTTTTAGTTTGAAGCTTAAACCTCAACAGAACTGAACCCCACTGTGAATTCTCACATAGATAACACTAACTACTGTCAATTCTGATGTAAGCTTGCAAATCTCTAACTCATTTTACATTATGGAATCTGAAGGTCCAATGGATACATCTATGAACAGCAGCCTATCTTCTCGCTGTCCATCCATGATCAGTGATGACATTCCTGTTTCGCCTAATAGCAGGGACAAGTCAGCAATAACATCCCTTCTGCCTCGATGTGGCACTAAACAGAAAAAAATTGCTGGGTTTTGGCGATGGCAGGGTGTATGGCACAAGTGGCGAAAATACACAAACATATAAAACTAAAAATACAATTGATTTTTGTTACGGTTATGAAGCTGGTGACCTGTATTACATTTGTTTAGATCTTCATATGTCTTATCTTTTTGTAATTCTAGCTCAGGAGGATACAGTTATCTAATGGTCTTATTGAATGAAATTTCGTTGCTTGAATATCTAACTAAGAAAGCACGTTACAAAATTCATAAACTAGGTTTGTTTAAAATGCATATTATATTTTGTGGATAGATTTTTATCCATGGCTAATGCTTTTTTTGACATGAGTTTTTAATACAGAGTTCATAAGAGCATCTTCTGTACTTTTTGGTGAGAAAATGGAACGGTTGAAGACTATAAAAAGGGACAGAATGGAAAATCAACGAATTGAGAGGATAAGAAGCCCAAACATATATAACACCAAAAGAAAAGACTTTCCCGGTAAGAATTATAGTACTTCTACATCTTGCAGCTGTGAATTTAATTTCTTGTTGTTTAATACTCTTGATTCAATGTAGTGATGGATATTCTACTTTTGGATATGTTTTCCTCAAAGGTTTTGAAGCGAGTGTGGAAGATATGCAACAATTTGTAAACAATTTCAATGGTATCCATCAAAGCGAAATGTAATGCAGGTAATAAAATCTTATCATTAAAGAATTCTGCTGATCAGTGAAGTTACGTGTCTGGGGTGAAGACATGAATGAAGTTATCTGGGTCATTTTTCTTCTCTGTTTCTTTAAATAAGAATATTTTGTACTCCGCTGAAAAATATATTGCACTGTCACAATCTGTTTTTTTAAAGTGGGAAAACTGTTGCTATGTTCCCCAAAAATTTGGATTGGACTGCATGTCTTTTACATACTAATCTCTTTGCCCCGTTACACATAGAAAAATGGAAACAAGTACAAAGTTTTGAGCACTAAACTCTTAAAGGTTAAGATAGCAATATGGTGATCATCAAACCTGTTGTAGAGATGTATTTGTTATGTTTATTATTGGGAGCACCTTGAGAATCAGGCCCATACAACTCTACTATATCCACCCTACCTACGATCAATTGATCAAAAAGCCCCTTAATACATAAGCCACAAGGAAGGGCAATGTTCACTTTATAGGGTGAATTATAGCCGACAGTGACAAACTCTATAAAATTTAAATTATGTTTTCAATTTTTCTCTTTTTTGTTTTATATTTTATCCCAAAAACTTAAATAACAATTTTTTCATGTGCATTATCCAAGAAAAATATGATGAGAAATACTTATTTGGGAAAAGTATTGTTCAACAATAGAGTCAAATGTAGTGAGAATAGATTGAACTGTCCAAATATGAATCAATTTCAACATCAAATAGCCACTTAAATGTTTGTGCAACAACCTTTGTGGGCAATTTCTCCTTTTATATCAATATGTATAAAGGTATTCATAATCCGAATTCCTAAGCTTCCACAGTCCATGTAATTGGAGCAAGGCTTCTGGAATGACCTGTGTATGTATATTTTTGGATTAATGTTTCAATCACCCTATGTGATTCATCATTAGGATTAAAAGTGAGTAGTGTTGCAGATGTAGGGTGTCTTGTATAAATGGCTTTCAATGAATCCTCAAGTTTCTAAAGCGGGGACTTACCGAGAAAACACTAGCCATTGAGAAACACTAGCTGTTGTAAAAATCTGTTAAACCAACCAGCTGTAGTCTAGAATCTTCAAAGTTATACTTGCAAAGTTATTATTTCGATTTGTTAAGTTTTGCTTGTGTGATTCAACATATTTATTTTATTTTTTAGTATTCTCACCGTGTTTTATATTTACAAGCTTATGAATTATATGCCTCCAAGATAGACTAATGCTTAGTCCTTCATTCCTATTCAAATTGTTGAGATGTTTACCAGTCTTGGTTGGTTCCTTTAGCATTCTCTTAAAATAGTGATCCTCTCGCAATACTTTTGGATTTGTCAATGCACATATGGTGCTTAGTATTGTCAGTGTGGTCTGCAAGTGCTGACTTCTCAACCTTATCATGGAGAATGTCTGAATTGTGTTCATTGAGCCTCATTCAGTTGGCTTGATGTCTCACTTATGTAAGGATAGATCTACAATTGCTTTGCACAAATATTTGACAGGGCATCAGTTATCCTCATCTCAACATTTATATGTTCATGATTCATTGCATACATTGCTTGATAGGAGAATTCAATCTTAGAGGAACCACTTGAAGAGAAGCTATAACCAACTTGAAGCCAAAGAAACATATAATAACATTTCTTGCATTTGTAGCAGGGTTTATAAATCACTTTGTGGAGCTCTTTCTTTTCAATTATGATAATGTCTTCCTATTGACCAACTTGATTGGAGACTTTGATTTATCTTGAAGGTGTAGGATAAAGACTTTTGAAATCATTATTACTTACCTTTTCTTTTTTAGACGAATTCTGTCATTATCAAATCATTGTACCATGATATGTGTTTTCTTAAATTAGTGAAAGTTGGTTGAAAATTATGAATCTTAGTGTTCTCATAAGACAACTTTAAAGTTTGATCTAAACAACCTACTGTTTTGTTTTTAATTGTTATGTCTTGGTTATAAATGCACAATTTTAATATTTCAACTATAGGGTTAAAGGCTGTGATGATGGGGTGTTAAGACAAAAGGTGTGCAAATCAAATGGATCCACCCCTTTATTAGAATATAAGGCTCACCTTTTATTATTAAGTCACTATTAGTTATGTATTAACTAATGTTCGGTTGTAACCACTTCAACCATTTTGTAACTATCTCTTGCATAATAAAATGACGGACACACAATCTACGATGTGTGCATTCAGTTTCTCTTCATTCTTTCTTTGTTCACATCTTTTGACATTGGTATTAGAGTCGATAAGTGAGGAGGAAGATGGAAGAAGGTATTTTGAAGGAGAAATTAAGAAATCAAATATTTTCATATGAACCATTCACGAGTGCGAATTTGAAGCCATAAAAGGCATGCCAAAATACAATAAGAAGTTTGTTTTTAGCCATTAGGGCATGTCAATACTATCGTTGTTACTCTAAAAACGTCTAAACTGCTAGTGCTAGCATGCAAAACCAGTCAAGGGGCACAATTGAAGACTAGATCAAGCAAAGTAGACCGAGCGAGTAGACCGGTTCAAAATCTTTAGCCACAAACTTTTATGACCCAAATTTCAAAATTTCTGCCCGTCATTTGCATATTTACATGCGTTTTTCAGTCATAGATCCAAAAATGCGATTTTAGGGCAAGGAAATTTGCAGAGTTCTAGGGTTTTAACAATGCCAAGGATCTATTACGATTCTTTGTGGCAAAATCAAAAGGAAAATACAGTCATGAGGGTCATTTAGGGCAAAATAAAGAAGAAAATACAGTTGCTAAAGCTAGGGCATAGTACTACTATTGAACATTATGAGATTTTGGCTAGAGCATAGTTTCTCATCATCTTTTTCGTTGAAAAATCCTAACTCTGTTGACATTTGGAGTTTTGGTGGCAGTAAAGATAGTTAAAAACAAAACTTGCGGGTCCTTTATAGATGATATCAAGCTTTATGCAAAGGGATTTCTAATAATGCTTACATCCATATTGGATTATTGATGTGGACGACTTTATAGTTATTTTTTTGTTGTGTCAACAACCACTCTGCAACGGGCAAGGGATCACTATATATTTTGACCTGCTATAGTTAGTGTCTATCCTAACTTAAGGGAACAACTCACAATTATGGTTGGTGGAATTTTGAGCTTTGTGGTCATCCCGTTATGTTCAAGCAAGTCAAGTTCTATCAAATCTTTCCTTGATGTACCCATCAAAGAATCTTTCATTTGGGTTGGTTTTACTAAGGTCGCTTCCAAGTTTGGAATTATACCAGGGGTGTAGAATTGTAGAATTCAAGCTAATGATGTCAAGGGAAAGCTCAAAGTCATACCAAATGAAGTTAATATAGCCATTGTTGAAGATCCACGAGATGTTGACAATGGGTGGTGACAAATTCATTGATGAAGAATACACATTTTAAGAAGCCACACTTTTAAGGATATGAAGGGATTTAGTGTAGATGAAGCTCAACATGGATGAATGCCCACATAGTTCGGGAGTTTTGGATGTTGGGAATTATACTTTATGACATAAATTTGATGACTCCCCCTCAATATCCACATCCATCATATCTGAAGAAGTATGTTCATACTCTTAGAATTCTATTTCCATATTGTCTAGAGAAGGGTTGAGGGTTTCAAACTCGGGGAAACAAATGAGGGAAGAGAAGTTTCACAACCTGTTTTCTCAAGAATATGAACATTCCTATTTTCTACGATCTCATATTTGGATGGATCATATAATTTTAATCC
Source organism: Taxus wallichiana var. yunnanensis (assembly GCA_018340775.1). Lineage (NCBI taxonomy): Eukaryota > Viridiplantae > Streptophyta > Pinopsida > Cupressales > Taxaceae > Taxus > Taxus wallichiana. The sequence continues at coordinate 195,646,990 of CM031239.1, forward strand.
TTTTGTGTGACCGTCATACAACAAAGATGCAAGGATAGGAGGTAGGATCAAGTTTCTATCTCTTAGCTTTAGGAATGAGAAGGGAAGCATGACTACCAAATATCTTTAAATGAGAGATATCAGGTTTTTGTTTGGTCCATACTTCATGAGGTGTAGTTTGATGTAAGGCTTTAGTAGGAACCCTATTTAGAATGTGGACAACAGTGTTCATGGCTTCACCCATAGAAATTTAGGCACTTTAGAAGCATGAATCATGGTCCTAGCCATTTCTATTATGGTTATATTCTTCCTTTCAACTATGTCATTTTTTTGTGGGGAATATGGATTTGTTAACTCTCTCAATTCCACATGACACACAAAACTCATTAATTTATTATTCACATACTCACCTTCATTATCAGTTCTTATTCTTTTAATTTTCAAATTAGCCATGTTTTCAACTAGGGCTTTAAACTCTTGAAACTTAGACAAAACATCATATTTTCTCTTAATGTAGTATGACCAAGTCATTCTAGAAAATTCATCAATGAAACTTACAACATACAAGGCTCCACCAAGAGAGGGAACTTCCAAAGGACCTCTTACATCACTATGGATTAACTCAAGCAAGTTAGAGGAATTAGACTCATGATGTTTGTGAAATGGTTCAACATGTTGCTTACCATGCAAGCAACTTTCACAAGATCCATGGTTTGATTTTGTTGGCTAGATTTTCGTGCATAGCATCAAACCTAGGCGATCATGAGATAAATCTCCCTCATTTAACCGGTGAGGCTCCCGTGTCAGATTTGTCAATATAAATGTGTTTTTATCTATCAGGGGTTTTACTTTAACCACTTAGTTCATGAACCATAACTAAGAAGTTCTGCAGCAAGTAAGCAGCTGTTTAAGAAAGGAAAAATGATAGAAGAAGAAAGTCAAGGTATTACAGAGAAGAAGTAAGGAAGATGTGCATCCCAATTAGTAGATAGCAGAGCTAATTGCATGCACATAGAAGAAACTTAATAGATTTGAACACACAGAATTATAAAGCAAAGGCAGTTCTAGATCCAGATCTAAAATAACACAAAGTTTACTTTAAAGATCTAAGATTTAAAAGCAAGAAACACAGTACGCCGTGACACAAAGTTCTCCGGAAACCTGCTTCTTTGTATTCCTCTGCAACAAGTGGCTCTCAGGGGTTCAGCACAAAGTCTAGAACACAAGATTGCTTCTTACAAATTCTGATCGATGATTAACCCGGAGGTTCTTCTCCTACTTATAGAATGTAGGAAGGAAAGTACAAATAGAAGACTCAAACTGAACTAAAGTATGAACAACAAGTAAAGATGACATTTGGCAATCATCCTCAACTAACTTCTTCTTAAGTGACACATGTATCACTTAACTAATAGAAAGGTTCCACATGACTTCAAGTAATGGTTGCAAAACCAATAACTTAGAAGTTTACAATTTCATCCGGGAACATAGAAAGTAGAAGAAGAAAGAAAAGAAGTCATGCCAGCTGTAACATCTACATCTTCTTCTTGTTCTGATATCTGATATACTTGTCGAACATATAATTCAACATCTTTCCATTTGTTTTAGCTATCGCTTCCTTTTTGTCCTGAATTGCAAAGAATCCTTCATTCAACACTTTCTGCACGCATGCTTCCACTTCTTCCAAACTTGGCCCAAATCTCATGAATGCACTGCTGGCGCAGCCGCCACCAATCTACTGATAGAATTCATCGTGAAAGGCTTGGTAGCTTTATCAATTCTCTTTTGTACCATCAGAAGAGAACTTTCCAGGGAATCATGCACCTCGTTAGAAATAATCCGCACGTATGAAGTAACACCTCCATCCACTCTTTCCTCAGTGAAAGAAATGATACTGTCCAGCAAATCTAATGTTCTACTCTCAAGCGCCTGCATCCTTTTCAAGAAAACTCTGCAGATCTCCAAACGGAAAGATACTGCAAACTCTAGCTGCTTCCCCTTCTCGACTGATCCATCCGGCACAATTTGTTCTGCAACAATACATCTCCAGTGACTTGTTGATCTCGGCCAAAATACTCAAAGTTACTCTCTGCAATTGTATTCATTCCTTCTATGCTTTCTATCGATTGCTTTAGTTGATTTCTTTGCATCGTTCATAACCTTTAAGCGGGGGACTTCCCAAGTTGCATGCACGAAGCTTGATGAATAATCGATCCTTCCATTCGTCAATAGCCTTTACTTGATTGCTTGCATTTTCCATTTCTGCATAAGATGATTACTCACTGTATTTGAAATGGGTGAGCGGAAGATTTAGCAACATTGGCTATGATCTCACATAATTGAGATATTTGCTTCGCAGCCTTTTCTTTCTCCGCCTTTTCACTTTGCATCAAGCCTAAGGAACAAAGCATCCAAAGCAACGTTTGCGTGTCCGCTTCAATCCTTCGGTGGTAGCTTGACCGAGTGGTATTTTGGTCACCGTCACATCTTCGCCGTGAGCTCCTCTTCTACCTTTCATTCCGCTGGGAATTGATATCTCAAAGCAAACTTCTCTCCGAATCGTGATGATCAACCTAGAAGTTGTTTTAGCAACTTTAGGCCTTTTGTCTCTTCCGCTCGGATCCTGAAGTAGGCTGCAAGTCATGTTCTTCTAAGTTCATCTCTACTCTTGCTTAGGAACCAACCTGTATAACTAACCTTTTCGAGAAATTACTTCTGAGAGTGAGAAGTCGCTGAGTGCACTACCATCTCCCGCTCTGCATCCTCTCCATCAGAAAGTGCCACAGTATCATGGCTGCCATCTTCTGAAACATCCAAGGACAAAGCTCTTTCGAACTCCGTCATCTGCAGCTTTAACATCTCCTCTGGAACGGGTCGAAAACGAAGTGGCTGCATGAGAGAGAAGACGAACGCATTTGGTTTCAATGAAGGCATGGAAACATCCTGTTGCTGTGGTGCAATAGTTGGTGATCCTCTAGGTACTGGAGAAGTCGGAGTCAAAGCTATGGTCGTAGAAGTGGTCTTCTCTTTCTCTTGAGATCTTCTGTGTACTTTCAACTTCTCGGACCTTCTGCTGCTTTCTCCTTCATGCTTTCGTTTGAGGGAATCTCTGCGCGCCGAAGTTGCCGTGATTTGATTCATTAATACTTCATCAAGGCAAGTATCCCTTCGTTAGCGACACATTTCAAGTACTCACCAACACAGCTCGGATCTCTCTTATTGTCTTGTGCACCGCCATTGCTATCTGCAAAGTATAACTTTATCTCCTCCCATTTGATGGTAAGTGTCAAGTACCACGTTCCCATCATCTTTAAGATCCGCAGGTATCCGCGCTAGTCCAAAGTCAAATACTTGCTTTGCCGATAGCCTGCTGAAATCTTTCTTTCTAACCTCGTACTCACTTCTGCACTTCATCCAGAAATCTTCTAACGAAGGCACATGTGCGTACTCCTGGGAGATTGTCTTCCTGGCTATTCCAAATGGATCGAAATTAAGCCGCGCAGGGAAGAACTCTTGCTCATACTCGGACAACATTTGTGCTTCCATCCCTCGAGCTCTGTGAATGCTGATGCTGGCGTGATATCCACAGTGAGTGGGAAGAAGCCCGTAGACTTGTGCCGCTTCGACTGAAGGTCGTGTAACTCCACAAGTTGCCTGCTCAGCTCCATGGCGATCAATCTGTCACTCGGGTACCTTGGCATCTTTATTGGTTCACCTGAAAAGCTCGTAACCCTGAGGTATGTGAAATCTGCAAACTGGATGAATACACTGCCAATCTTGGACACTGCTTCCCATGCTTCCTTGCTTACCCTGTGAGTCTTCAAGTCTTTGTCTAACCTGCAGATGAAATCGTAGAAGAAGTCATCGTTGATCACTTTGAAGTCCTTCTCGCACGCAGGTACAGTAAGCTGTGGGTAGCACTCGAAAATGGGATCCTTGGAAAGAATACCACATCTATCCAGCTTGGAAAAGACACCCTGTGAAGCTGCAACATACACCAAGTATGAAGTCATCTTGAAGCTGAAGGTACGCTTCACGTCCGCAAGGTTGCTCACCGATGTTGCTGCTAATAATTTCGACCAATTGATTATAGAATCAACCTTGTTGATTTCAATGGTCCCGATGAAAGCATACATCCATGTCCCGGAAAGTGTAGGCATTCGCTTCACCATTCAACTTGCATAGCAATTTGACGATATCATCCGCCTCTGCACCAAATTGGATCGTGGAAGGGTTCTCGGGAACTTGGAAGGGGATCTAGGCTTCTTCATGAACCATTATTCATGATGCTCACATAGTCAGCTCTATGCTTTTCCCACCTACTGTCAGCATCCTGAATGCTAATAGAAGTCACCACCTTTCGTATTGGAATCTTCAGACAATAATTGAAGAATTTTGCATCCAAACGAATTGTCTTTCCTGCAACATCACGCACCGATCTGGATGAAGGATGATAAGATCTAGCACACTCCATCACAAACTCGCAATTGGGTGCATTTGCACGGGAAAGTTGCGGCTCGAATAATTCCACTACTTTTGACCGCACGCATGAGTGAAGTCTTTCCACTCTGGATCTATCAATCAAATCGAGAAAGAGGTTACGGGCCTAGATTTGTGTCTCCTATGTCGAAAGTTTGGAAGCAATGCATGAATCCATCGTGCTCTCTTTTTCATCTCCTTTCACCATGGCTTTATCAATTTTTGTCCGAATAATTCTTTTTCTTCTAAACTTTGGCGGATTTCTTCAATCTTGGTGCAGATCTGGAGAATTCTTGATTCGGAGGATATTTGCATTGTATTGGACATTGATAAAAACTCCTTTTCTTTTATAAAGCACTGTAATGAGTTTCGCAATTTATTCGAGACAAAAATGGCCACCGGAGCATGAATAGTGAATTTAAATTATAAAAATCTGCACTTTTCAAGCCTCGCTGCCCCAAAAATTGGTGTTTAATTTGCACATAAAGAGAGCATGAACCCTTTCAATCAACACCGAGCTCTTGTACACTGTGAAAACAATTATGCAGATGAAAATCAACCTTCTCCAAAGCATGCGCCAAATTTGGAAGCTTTTAGCGTTTGTTAGCACTTTGTCTGAGCAAAATCCTTCCTCTAATGGGGCGCACTTTTCCTCCTAGCTGCAATTCTTAACTTTTGTGAATTAAATAATTCATCCATATGGCTGCCCATGCTTATATAACCTTCACAATTCTATAATTAATAATTGCCCTAACAATTAAAGGCAATTAATTAATTAAAAATCATATTTTTTTTTAAAAAAATAGCATGTTTAAGGACAGCCATCCAATAAATTAAATTAATCCAATTTAATCCTTCACAAAGCACTTCACCCAAGCCCCACACGGTGTGCTTTGACCATATTAATTTGAAAATAGAAATTAATTTAATGTTTTATTGCTTCAAAAACATTAAATAATGTCCAAATGGGGCGCACTTTTTGAGAGGAAGGGGGCAACCACTAAATAAATTAAATTTAATTAATTTAATTCCTTTCTTTTATTCCATCTTTGACTTTTTGACCTCCTCAAGCTTGGGCGCACTTTTTTAAGAAGAAAGATTATTAAAAATAATCAATTTAATCTTTTTAATCAATCACCAAAGGGCGCACTTTTTGCGCATGTAATTCTATTTTTAAGAATTTTTTCCATAATGGGATTCTTTACCTGCTGTAGGCACCAAAATCCCGTGATCCACTTAAGTGATTTGACTTTGACAATGAGATTCTTTACCTGCAAGGCGGAGCACTAAAATCCACGATTTCACTTAAGTCACTTTCCTTTTATTATATCATGGGAATTTTTACCCTACAAGGCAGCAATAAATTCCCACCGCTCGCAAACCTCTATTTTTCCCACCGTAGCTTAAGTGACTTTTATAACATGGGAAAAAGTACCTGTCGCAAGGTATACAATTCCCACCCACTGCGACTTATATTTTTCCCATCGTAGCTTAAATCCTTTGTTTTCCAAAATGCGCCCATCCCATGAGGCTTTTCTGTCTGCACGACTTCGCTTTTTCCCAGTGATCCAGACCTCCGATGACGACTTCCTCCGGGCAAAATGTGCGTGTATGTTTTCCAGATGCTCCAGGCCAAAAATCGGGCTTATTCGGCGAAGGAGTCGTTCTAGAGAAATTTTACGAGAAAGCAGACGGGACACCACAAAAACACGAAAAATTGCCAAAAGTTACAAATAAAGCCCAAAACTTAAAATAAGTTAAAATCCTTCTGGTACATAGGAATAATAACATATTCGCTCATAATAGAGTCAAAACAGAGCGCAAATAGCCTCATACGGGGCTTAAAATAATTAAATACAAATTTCCCGTAGACAAATCCTTACGACAGAATAAAACAATTTTGGGCATCTGGGTATTTGGCGAAAAGGGCTAATATGGCTCTTTGGGATTATCTTGACGCAATACAAGAACTTTCAGGCAATAAAAACAACAAACGACCCACTATTTTAAAAGTACAAAATTTTTTCGGATTGGGTAGTCGCAGATTTCAGGGTGAAATCTAAGTGACACCAGATTTCATCTTAGGGAGACCTATCACAAGGTTAAGACGTGACATTTCATACAAAATTTTAAAGTTCACATGCCCAATTATTGCATGCGAGTTGAACATCATTACAAGAAAAAAAAATGTTTCAGACACAAATCTATGAAAGATGTATAAACCATTTTTTTTTAAACCAATAGCAATAACATTACCAAGCTCATTCTTCACATACCATTTAATCTTCAAAACACAACTTTACAGTTTTCTTTAGTTAATTGTGAACAAGATATAAGAGGTTCTTCTTTAAGTTAGGAACAAATAAAACATTTCTAATAGTTCCATTTTCTAACTTAACATTTCCACAACTTTCAGACCTAATGATTGAATTATCACTAGATATATATTTTCGTGGCATTCCACAACATCGAAAGAATTTCATGAATATATGTCATATTCCTAGATGCACCACTATCTAGGATCCATTCATTTTCATTAGAGGTTAAGAGAGCAATATAAAGAGCAATAATTTTCTCAACATTGTTAGCTTGGTTTTTATTTTGATTATGGTTTTTATTCTTCTTTTTATTGTTGAAGTTCATACATTTAGTATTTTTATTAAACTTATTTGTATTAGAATAACAATTAGATGCTTTATGTCCAAATTTTCCACATTTAGTACAAGTGTCATCAAACTTAACTTTGAACTTTTGATTATTCCAATTATTTTTAGGATTAGTTTTAAATTTAGATTTAAAGTTTGGATTTGGATTGTTGTTATTTTGATGTAATTGATTTCGATTTTGAGAGAACAATGCATGACAAACATTTTTTTTTGAATCAAAGTTCTCCATTACTCTTTCTTCGAATTAGGAGAGATGTTAGAATATCCAAATCAGAAAAATTAGTTTCATTTTGATACTTAGAATTTAAAATAGAAATATAATTTATGAATTTTTCATGTATATTAATCTAAATAATAAAATAAAACTTATTTTGAAATAATTCAAAATTACATCCATCTAACTATGCCTAAATGTTCTTAATTTTAGCTAAGTAATTAACTATCTTTTCTATTAATTTTAACTAAGTAATGAATTGTGTTTTTATGAATTTTAACTGTCTATCTTTTCTCTTAATTTTAATTTGAAATAATTCACAATTACATCTATCTATCTTTTCTTTTAACTAAGTAATTCACTATCTTAATTTTAACTAAGTAATTAACTAAGTAATATTGTGGATAGGTTTCAAACAAAAGTGTCGAGATGGAAAGGGGCGGTCCTCTCCGGGCAACTAAGGTCACCTAGATCAAAAGCACCCTACAAAATCTCCCTATGTATTTGTTCTCTCTTTTCAAAATGCCTCGAAAGATCGGTGATTCGATAGAGAAGATTCAAAAAGATTTCTTTGGTGGGAGTTGATGAACACAACATGGTTCATCTTGTTGCTCGAGAAAACTTTGCAAGCCAAAATCTCAGGGGGATTAGGCATAAGAAACATCAAACAAATGAACAATACCCTCCTGGCTAAAATGGGATGGAGGTTATTAAAAGAAGATGCCCCATGGTGCAAAATAATCAGACATAAATACCGGCAAGAAGACAGTATGGAAAACTTCATCTCAGCAGAGGAACTACCTAGTGGATCTTACATTTGGAACTCCCTTGTCAAGTCCAGAGAGATTATCCGAGAAAGGTGTCAAGTGGGAGTTGGGAGATGAAAATAAGATAAAAATCTGGGAAGATAATTGGAATTTGGGCTTAGTCAACAACAAGGGACTGATTTACGTTCTCATATAATTAGGCTCATTGAACAATGGAGAAAATGTAAAGGAATATATTGATAACAAAAATGGGAAACTAGTTTGGAAAAGACTATCTTTTGAAGAGAACAATGAACAAGAAAGGCAACAACTAACACTCATACAAGAACAAATTTCTAAAATTTATATCCCCAATAGCAAACCTGAGGATGAGCTAATACGACAGGTCTCAGAGGATGGGAATCACAATGGCAAATATGAATATGACAATCAAACTCATATTCCTAACATCCATAACAGATTGGAAAAAGTGTGGTATAAAAAAATAATACCAAAGGTTAACTTCTTTTGGTGCCTCACAATCCAAAATAAGATTCATACAGTCGACAACCTAAGAAAGAAAGGACACATCATTATTAACAAGTACATCTTATGCAAAGAGGTGAAGAAACAATTGACCATCTCCTTATTCATTGCGAGTTTGGCTATAACCTTTGGGGGCTCATCTTTGAACAAGATAGACCTCAAATGGGTACAACCTAATTCTATAAAAGATCTTAAGGAATGTTGGTATTATCGCATGAAAAATGTGTCGAGTTAGGCTCCTACGGGATCTAATTCTCCCTCACACGTTTTGGGCCATCCGGAAAGAGAGAAATAAACACATATTCAAGGGGGAAATTCTAAAGGTGGAAATCGTGTTCAAACACCTTATCGATTCATCACCTGAAAATTTTAAAACTACCATTAAAAATATCAAAGAATCTCTCAAGGATTCTAATGTCAATTTCTAAGCAAATGGCAACTCCGGTTAGAACTAGACCCTAAAGCTCGAGAAGCAATAAAATAGCCGGGAGTAAGACCATTTGGATTCAACCTCAAGAAGGGTGGCATAAATTAAACTTTGATGGGGCAACCTAAGGGAATGCAGGCGCAGAAGCGGGGAGGAGTAATCGAATCGACAAAGGAGATCTTATTGTAGCATACACTAAAATATGGGTGAGCAAACAAACCACTACGTTGAAGCCTTGGTAGGCTGCAGGGTGTCCAATTGGCTAGTTCTATGAATACTCACAAACTTTGGGTTGAAGGGGACTCAATGAACATTCTTCTTCGCCTTCAAAACTCCGCCTCTCCTAGTTGGACCATTAGTAAAATCTTTGAAGACTCAATTTGTATTTTAAAGAACTTCCCTAGCTATAAAGTCTCTCACATCTTCAGGGAAGGCAATAAAGTGGCTGACTTGTGTGCAAACATAGGTGTAGATTATGAAAGACTTCGATGGATGAGAGTGGACAACATTCCGATTGAGATTCTAGCTGTTGCTGAAAAAGACAAAAACATTATTACTCAAGCTGTTAGGGAGGCTCCTAATTAGTTCTTGTGGGCAGTGCTATCTGCCTCTGTTTTTTGGCTCCGTTTTGCCCACAGACTTCTGTTTTGTATGTTTGTTGGTCCTAGTTTGTTTTGTCGCTGGTTCGGTGCTGGTTTGTTTTTTCTTCATTTTTTTTTATATTTGGTTTCTAGTTTGGTTCCTTGAGACCCTCATTGTAATTTCGGATTGTAGAGGGTAGGGCCCCTGTCAAAACCCTCCCTTTACCAAATATATAAAAAAATTAACTATTTTTTCATCTCCTTTCATTGGAGTTGTAAACAATTCCATGATTAGCTTAATTATATTAGAAAGACAACTGCCTTTATGCAAAGTTTGCAATTGAGTACATGCATCAACTTGAGATTCCATGTGTCCTACATGCAGTAAAAATTCATCTTGTATGTTTTGCAATATGATTTACATGGATTCTTGGGATTTTGGGAGAAGGAACTCAAGCTTTTAGGGTTAGCTTGTCTCCCAGTGGGTCATTTTTCAACACCACTAACTAAATCCCACAACTTTCTTGCCATAAAGATGGATTTCAACCTAACTCTCCAAATACTATAGTACTATTTATCAACTGGGATTTATTCAAGAAGAAATTAGATGAATTAGCCATATTTCAAAAAAACTTATCAATTTAGAGAAACTTAGTGTTATGTAGTTTTAATAGTTGCATGGATTATTGGTTAGAGTTCCGAAGATTTAACAGAACACATAATTATGCATAATATAGAAAATAGACTTTGTGAAGTTGAAACAGAGGGAATTATTTTGCAACTCAATAAACACTCTCAAACAAAGTATGAGAATTAAGAAGGGAGGCCACAAAACACAAATAACAAACCGTGAAGCAAGAGTTAAGAAGATTAACAAAATCAAGTTTGGAAGTTGCGGAACAAAGAGACAATGTTTCGTGGGTTTATAAAACATTTAGTGTTCCACGAAAATTGAAGGTAAAAGCCGCATAACAAAGGAACATGGAAAAAAGTCGCGAAACAAAGACAAAATGTCGTAGAGTAAAAAAGTTTGCACAACAAGGTAGAATGTCGTGGAGCAAAGAAAAGCCCGCACAACAAGGCAAAATGTTGTGGGGCGAAGAAAAGTCCGTGCAACAAGTTAGATTTCAAGGAGTGAAGAAGAGTTCGTGCTCAACACAAAATGTCGCGCAATAAGCGAAAGTCGCGCAATACTTGAAAACACCGAGGAACGCAGCTGCGGATGACCAAAAATGCAATTCTAATTTACTCGAGAAGGCTATGGAAGATAGGAACAAACCACAAACTTGATTTTGATCTTCCTCAATTATTTAAAACTTACAAAACTTCCAAATTTAACTTATTTCACAAAGAATTGGAGTTTTGCACCTGTAGACCTTGAAAAAGCCGCGAAGCAAAAAACAAGGTTTTGCGGATTTTGAAATCTTTCAAGCAATCTTCTTTCAACTGATCTATAGATGAATTTTCCCCTACAAAACAAATTTATTCTGCATGCCCACAAACATCTAGCTATGATACGAATTTAGGAAAACGAGGATAAACAATAAACACAAATTAGATATCCACTATAAATATGCCAAGGATTATAGTTTATGAATGTACAATAAATTAGAATGAATTAGATTGAATTAAATAATAGATTACATGAATAAGCGAGAAAATAAATAGCTCATAACACATAATAATGAACACATAACACATGATTTAAGTTGGAAAACATTTTGATAAAAACCCATTGAAAATATCACTTATTTTTATTGAGAATTGAATTTCACCCAACACTTGACTACTTCCACATATCACCAATAGTTACACCTTATCAAAGGTATTACAAAATGTAAACACCATTCGTTCAATGTAAAGTACTAGCTCACATATTTTACATTCATGTTTCTTGCTTCTACTCACATCATGCATCATGTGTGTGTGTGTGTCACAACAATAGCAAATGAGATGACCTTGTTCTATACAAGGTTGGTGATGTGTTTTACCGCTTCACTCTTATAATTCAAATTTGAATTATTAACCGTCTTACACTGGTCGACATGGGGGTCCGCCACGTTATGTTTTAAACATAAGTTATAAGCCAAAGTTCTTAGTCTTTGGAGAGTTTTTAACTAAGTGGTTTCCCACTTAATATTTCAAACCCCAACAAAAACTATTGTTTAAGCTAGTTTTGTAAGTGGTTTTGTAGGCCACTTCTCATTCTACAAGGACAAATTGGAGCATTTACAATAATCGGCCTCGAATTGAACCTTGGTTCTTTGGAAATGAGTTTTTGTCAATTCCAAGGATTTTTTTGTATATAGGGAGTAAATATGAACTAACAAAATATGTGTTTGAGTCTTGGATGTTGGTCTTCGAACTCGGTTTTGCAGCCACTTTGTAGCTAAATTGGGCACTTTTGGTAAACTTGCAACTATAATTGGAAATTTGTTGTGGGACACGCTTTAAGCTTAATAATTGTTGAGAGACATTAGAACACCTTCATATGACTATGTAGAACCTATTTTAGTCACTTGCTTAAAGAATTTTGCTTTTAGAAAATATTTTTTCTCATTCTCTCTTTTCTCTCTCTCTAGATTGTAAATGAAATGACGCTGCAAATGTATTTGTTGCCCTCTACTACGTCTGAAAGTGTGACCATGTTTTTGGTTGTAGGTACCCTAGGCAAAAAGGATTCAGTAGCAATATTATGTTGTTTTGTAGTTGCATGTTTACATTGAAATGTATGTAGTTGTTATTGAAATTGGGGCCTCGTCTAGGTAATTACTAATGAAAATATCATTGTTGTATTATTTCATGTGAGAACCACATTTCATTTTGTGAGGAAATGATAATGGTTTGGTATTTGTAATTCAGTTGACTGATATTCTTGTATGTTTAGAAATATGATTTCTAAAGGATCAATAGATGGTCATGGAAAGCAAAAGATGTTAACATGATCGTAAGAAAATATCATGGTAACTTGATTAAAGGAAAAAAATGTCATAATGTTATGAAGGAATAATACTTTTTGGTCGAATGGTATGTGTGTAAAGATGATATTGCAACGTAGAAAAGGAAATTATAAGCTTGAAACTAAACTTTTCGATAATCTTCGTTAGGTCATGTAATAATGTTTGACATTAATGATTGTATATATAGTGTGTAGTTGAATCTTTTGTTCAATTAAAGAAATCAACCCAAGTATCTAATTATGAACGTAGTACCATATGGTTGTTGGCATCTAAGTTGTGCACCACCTTTAGGGAGTTACTTGTATAACCCATAGGGAGGATCATTCTTAACAGGATGTGTAAAATAAGCTTCCTTGTAAACTAGAAAATAAGAGGAAGTAGTTAATTTAAAGAGACACAAGTAAGTGGGTCACACATACATTGCATAATTTGATTAAAATATCCATTCAATTTTGATGATAATAATGCAAAACCATTTTCCTCGCATATCTTTTAGAAACTAAAAAAGTAGGTGTTTGTGTGCATTTAAGTACATTTAGTGTGATGACTAAGTAGTATTATGCTCATTTAAAATGAACTAAGAAGTAATGAAAGGATGGAATTTTATGTTTATCATAGGAAAATACATAACAATGTATAATGGCAATCCTACTTGTAATGTATTCGGTAACAAGTGAAAAGTTGGAACTCTTCCGTGGAAATGTAAATGGTCATCCCTTTTGGATCAAAGTAAAACCTCGAGTCGTATGATGTGAAAGGAATTGTTAGGTAGTGCTTGTTATTGCATGGAAACTAATGTAAGATTTCCAAGTCCTTTTATGTCATTCCCATTAGGAAGGGATCAAACAAGGTAAATCTTATAATGTTGCAACTTTATTGTGAGATGATGCCACTACAAGAAATAAGGAAGAGTACTTTTTATGGTTCTAAGTAGGGAATTAGTCTCTCTAGACAGTATCTTCTTGAAATAACTTCCCTAGAATTATCCCGAGAATAGTGTTGTTGCACCCATCGATCAAATAAAACCATATTCATTTGTTAATGTGTGAGATTTTTTTCCCCCTTATTGTGTCATTGGATGACTTATAATCACGTGTGAAAGACAACTTGATCCAAGCTTAGTTTTTACCGTGAAATGACTTCCTTAGGGCTCTTAATGGTTTAATAAGTGCTCTTCGTATCAACCCTTACTTGTGTGTTAAGCTTGAGTGAGGGGCTCTTACCCTAGTTAGTTTTGTTTCTTCATGGCTATTGTGGTCCTAAGAGAGCATCATGTCCAATGGATGGGTTTTCAATCATTGTAGCATGGGGAAAAGTTGTGTCACTTCATAGTTGTACTCTTGTATTGAGCCGAGAATCTCCTCCTTACCTAATTAAGAAAAGAAAAAATTGTGATTGAGCTACTTAATGTTTCTATACCTCACCTTAGTAGGAGGTACTCAGAACCTCGTGAAAGGTGTTTCAAGTTACACTCTTCTTCTTTTGTGTAGTGGGACAACACATGACCTAGAATCCATAGAAGAATGATGGTCATGAAACCTTTATGGGTTAATCAATTCAATTGTGAACATCTCACTTCTTTTGTGATGGCTAGTGTGCATTTCGTGTCATACCGAAGTTGTACACACTTGGACCTAACCTTTTTGTTATGAATTGAAGTTGAATTGTTTGTTTTGAAGAAGTAATGAGAACAAAATATGGAAACCAACACATGATTGAACCCAAGAATGAAATAAACCTCATTTGAGACGTGGCATTCTGTGTCATAAAGATATTAACCGTGCTTCCAAAAATGAAATACTTCTTAAGTAACAAAACACAATGCATACAAAAGTAAAACTATAAACCATGTGTTAATTGTATCAATGCAACTATGAGTGTTAGTGTTATGTGGGCCCAATGTTATGTGTCTTGTGATCAATGCAATTGTAGTAAGTGTTGTGTCATATAACAACAATTTTTTGCAGCTTTTACTACTACATTTTGGGTTGTCAAATTTTGGGGTGTTATAAGGCGTAGAAATATATTGTAATAGATTGAGGAGATGGGGAAATATAATCGTCACAAAAGATGAATTTTAGCTACGTCTTGCTAAACTTAGTGTAGATGAAAAATATTGACGAGGAAATACATCTCGAAGAAGTGAGAAAGGAAGTGGGTGAAAAGCTAACTACAATGAAAGTAAAATACAATGATCCTCATAATGATACCTAAGCTTTGAAAGGATCTTGCACACAAGTGGATGGTATAAGAAAAAGTATACATGATTCATTGACAAGGTGGCATACTTTTGAAGTTCAATTGTGTAAGGAGATGTTAGAAATTTTGAAAATGAGACAAAAAGGGTTACTTGAGGGTGGGCTAATTTAAAACCCAAAATTTGGCTATGTTTAGTTTTTCAATCCTAAAGCATAAAACATTTTTCTCTAAATATGGGTAAGGAAAAAGACTGGAACCCTTTTGACCCCTTGGAGTGGTTTGTGCATGTGGGATAAAAGAAAAGAGTTATAACCAAAGTGCATGCAAGGAAGAGAAAGAAGAAGCGATCACTAGCACTGCGATAATAGATGAATTGGTTACACTTGGTGTGCATGAGAAGAGAAATATGCTTCAACACGGCATGTGCGAGACCTAGGAGATGTTGGAGACGTGGCATGTGAGATTCAAATGACACTTTGAAGAAATATGGGGTGCAAGATTTGGTTTTATGGAATGAAAGATCGGGATAGGTCCAAATATCAATTGAGAGAAGTTGCAGATAAGACTCAATATTTAATAACATTCAGAATCCCTTTAATAGATCGTGAGAGAAGTGGGGCATATAAGGGAAATAAGCTGGAATGGATCAAGTGGCACTAGTTAGGTATCTCAAGATGGCGAGAAAGATATAAGGCCAATGTGTACCACTAATACACATTGTGTGAACCATGGAAAGTAAAATCTCGATTCAAGTGCGTGGATTTTAGAATTAATGGATAATTTACAAGTCGTTACAAGATGACCCATGTGATTAATGCTATAATTTGGTGAAGGGCTATGTACCACAAATATAAATATACCAACTCTAGAGGGTATTAGGTTGCAAAGTGATTAACCAATTTTGTTTTTCATTTTGCATATGGTTGAATGGTGGAATTGATTCCAATATTGTTATTATTTGTTGGTAAAGGACTTATGATATCACTATTATTTGTGAGTTGAGTTATGTCAATTGTTGAAATTTTCCTTATATTTGTGTTCGTATGCATTGATTAAGTCATGTGTGAGTATTTTATCTCTATAGCCTTCATGATACAACCAAAATTGATGATGATTGGTCCCTTTTCCTATCTCAACCGAGTACACAAGGTGAACCTCCTTGTGTGATATGTCGGTGTGAAAGCCATGGGTATGTTGAAGTGTGCTACATGGTGCCCTAAATCTACATGAAAACTTTACTAAATGTGGGACGGGAAAAATAATCAGCAATATTCATATTCTTTATAGAGAACTCATCCTACAACACGACATTCTACTTGGTGGAAGATTGATAAACAAAGTTTTATTTCTATCCCCATGATATTGGAACAAATCCCAAAGAGAGAACACATCTAGAAGTGGATTTCATGTCATCAATATTTACAACATGTTTTGAGTTTGAATATCCTATTAATAAGAATTGACCATTCTTCTTGTATTCTGATAAAAAGTCCATAGTTCTTGATATGTATCGCAATATCCAATTTCTTGCTTTTTAGTGGCATATTTTCAGCTCTTGTATGAATCATGAGAGATAACTAGATCATAGATGATGTTTGGTCTAGTATATGTAAAGTAAATGAGACTCCCAATCAATTCTGACGGTGAGTTACATTTACTTGTAGTGATGGATCTACATGAGATAATGAAGCTTTGCTTGATAGGTGAATTATTCATCATTCAAAACTTCTTGAGCATTGTCTTGGCATATTTCATTTGACACACAAAAATGTGGTGATCCATTTTCATATTTCTAGTCAAATACAATAATGCATTATCCCAAGATCGTTATGTTGGATAATTGCTTAAAATATTTCTTCGTTGTATCGATCTTCACTCAATGCCAACCACAATGTAAACAATGAAAAGCGAAAGTAAACAAAGAAGTAAGCAAATAAAAAAATGTAAACCTTCATTAGAGTCCTCTTACAACCTCAAGATGAGATAGTTGAAGTGTTACTACACTTGTTGGATCTCTTAGGATAGTTTGAATGTGGATGTTCCAATCTTGTCTCTAAATGAAGATGGATTCTACAAGAAAATGAGTGAACACGAGGACAACCTTTTGGTATGTAAATTCGAATGGAAAATGAGTAGAGTTTGCTAAAAATGCTTAAAGCTTCCAAGGATGAATTGCAAACAAAAGATTATTGTACTTAAAGTTGAAGGAGAGGCCATGGATTGTGGATCAAGGTTTGAATGAGTTGTAGGATCATGAATGCATTTTCTGAAATAGCCATTTGATTTGGTCTATGCAGTTGGATGGTTTGAATATTCATTAAGGGGCAATGAATATTTGGTTGGATTTTGGATTTTATTCGAGAAAGTGGTTGTACGCGAATTATTGTTGCTTTCACCTTTGTAGGTTTCTAGAACTTGAGTGGAATGGGTTAGTTCAACTTGAGTGATGAAGATAGTGAAGTGGAACTAAGTGGAGAGTGAGTGAATGGTTATCTATTTATTTAATTAAATAGCTAATTAAATTAGCCAAGAGATATAAGTGTATGGTTTGAACATGATAGAATTAATTAAATTAATTCTAAAGGGATGTGGGTGACTTCTAATGGAATATGAAAGGATAATGATCTAAAATGTATTCTAGAGCTGATTTTGGCATTGTGCAAAGGATGAGGATAATTATGAATGACTAGAAATAGGTATGTATTTTTAGGGTGTCTACATTTACCCGTTTTAAAGTATTATTATGAGGTAATATGATTTTAAAGATAGTAGACACATGTAGATTAATGAGTGGATGACAGGGAAGCAAGGTGGACCTACTCGATATGTGTCAGTGAAGCATTTTGATGCCCAATCGAGTATGAATGCTAAGTGAATGCACCTTTAAGCGGATGGGTGACACAACAAAGCGGTGGATAGTCACTTGATAGGAAAAACGAAAAGATGGACGATTCAAGGAGTAGAAGGATGATGGGAGGGATTTTTCTCGTAGCATGAGCTTCCATTTAGAAAGTGAAAGTTAGAGCAACCTTATTTTGTTGTTGTACAATAGAGTTATCTCCATGATTATTAACTAATTGTGATGTTTAACCCATTATGTGCGTAAACAAACATGCATACAACAACAAAAGATAAAAAGGAAAACAAACTCAATATACACAGTAGATGTATGCATCATGGCTATAAATGAACCAAGATGGGAACATACTACTATTAAGTGATCCAAAGCAAAATGAAAGAGCAAAGGGAACCCAATATACATATTAAAAATTATGCACTATGGTTATAAATGAATCAAGATGATAACGAAATACTTGTGATTGGTCAAGAAATAAAGGCAACAATGCAACACAACTGCAAATAAAGACAATTAACTATGCCCCTAATGTGTTCCTCAGTGATAATTAAGCAGATGTAAATGCTTCCAAGCAAGGATATTTACATACGCAAGGGGATTGGATTAGACTAAAAGAGCAGAGTTAAGAAAATCCTCATGAAATTTTTGTTGGATTCACATTGAAGATTGATTTGAGATTGAAAAGAGCCATTTCCCCTAAGTAAGGATCGACATGAGACAGAGAGAGAATGAGAGCCATGATTGCCCCAAGAGATGATATATAGGAGGGAGATGATTGATTAGACATTGCCCCAAGAAAGGATACATGCAAGTGGTAAGATGATTTGTTGTGATAGTCGTAAGATGATTGGAATGATCACTAGGGTAGGAGTTAAAAGTTTTGATTTTGTTGAGTTGAAATTTTTGATGTTTTTTTGATTATTCGAATGTTTTCTTTTAGATTTTGGAGTATTTGATTTTTTTGAGTTTTTTTAATTTTTGTTTTCTTTGATATTTTGTATTTTTGAAATATATGAATGCCAATGAGAAATACAAAGTGACCTTAGACCGTATCTAGCATAGTACAAATGAATAATCTCATTAAAACTAGGGGATGGAATACAATGGATGCATCCAAACATGGTTGTGGTTTTGCTATGGGAAACACAACTTAACTAGAAGGAATATATGACAAAAATGGAATGATGCAACAAGCGGAACAAAATGAAGGTATGAAACAAGTGGTTGTGTCAATATGCCCCCAACACGAGGTATACTCATAAAGGATTCAAGAATAGAACTTCTTTAGATGAACCACATTCATGGGTTATTTGAGCTCTTTTCCATCTTCAGAGGATAGCTTGTATGCACCGGACCCAAATTTAGCAGTGATAATGTAAGGTCCCAACCAATTAGGTTCAAATTTTCCTTGTTTTTCACACTCCTTGGTTATATTCTTATGATTTTCCTTGAGCACAAGATCACCGATTTCAAACTCTCTCGATTTGATTCATTTATTGTAGCTACTGGGAGTTGGGTCTGATACACTTTTAAATGGTCCAAGGCACGAACTCACTTCTCATCTAAGAGATAGATTTATGCAAGGCACACTTGTCGGTAATCATCTTCATGAACCAGGGGTTGTAATGATATGCAAAGGGATGAGAGCTCAAATTCTATGGGTAATACAACTTCAGAGCCGTGTACTGAAAGGGAAAAGAGAGTGGCTCCATTGGGGGTATAAAATGAGGTTCGATAAGCCCATAGGGTAGGATATAGTTGTGTATGCCAATTTTGACCGTGCTTATCAACGATATTTTCCAATATTAGTTTTTATCATTTCATTGGATGTTTCGGTTTGACCATTACACTACGGGTAATATGGATTTTTCCATTTGAGTTGGATATGAAAACTTTTGGCTAACTCTTTGACATTTTTATTTTTCAAAATATGCGTCGATTAATCTGTGACAAGGGAGATAGGGATCTCGAAGTGGAATATGATATGGATAAACTTGGATATATTTGACCCAATAACATAGGTTAAAGGCATGGCCTCTATCCACTTGGTAAAATATTCAGTTGCAGTGATTATGAAGGTATGACCATCGAAAGATGTGGGATTATTTTTCCTACTAGGTCAAGCCCCCATTGAGAAAAAGGCCAGGGTGAGGTGATAGGTTGAAGGGCTTGTGAGGGCGCATGAATAAGATTACCATGTCTCTGGAATGCTTGGAACTTCTTGACAAAGTTGCATGCATTAGACTCCATAGTGGGCCAATAATAACCCATGTGCAAGATCTTTTTGGCTAAGACCATGTTGTTTGTGTGTGCACCACAAATACCTGCATGTACTTTGACTAGTGTTTGGTTAGCTTTGTCTTGATTGAGACATCTTAAGAGAGTCCCATCATAGCCTCTTCTATATAGGGTGTCGGTGAGGATGGTGTAGTGTGAAGCATGTTGTGCTAAGGCTCTTTTTTTTTTTGTAGGAATTCATGTTTGGAGGGTAGGTTTTATCTCGGATAAAGGTGTATATGTCATGGTACCAAGGATTTTTAGGACCAACTATTTCACATACCATGGTTGACTCCAAAAATTGTATGCATGCACCAGAAGATGTTAAACATGGAACTCACTATGCGTTTGATTAATATCAAATCCAATAAGGGATGTGTTGTCATGCTAAGTGTATAACATGAAAAATTGAATTTTTTTGCCATGACAGCTAAGCCCACACTAAAAAATCCTTGAACTGGGTAATGTAAACCTACCCTCGACCGACATCGATTATGTAAAGCCCCATCATGGCGAGAGGGAGGTTTTAACTATATTTTTGGGGTGTGTTTCATGTGTAGGGAAGTTTGTGGGAAGTAATTCATGGATTCATTTTGATCCACTTTGAAGGAACTGCTCTCGGAGGCCCAAAAAGGCCTATTTTCAATACTTTTGCACATGGTAAGCACCCTCGGGAATGAACCAAGAACAAATAATGCATCAAAATAGTGTGTGACAGAGCTATGAGATCATCAAAGGAATTTTATGAAAGTTATACAAGGCAAATCGGGTTTAGGAATAAGCTATGCAACATCGGGCTACTTATAGCATGGTGCAAGGAAATGAAAGAAGTAAAAAAGCTAGCGAGCTTATTTTGAATGGTTCAAGCCTCGGGAAATTTTGTGAAGTAACTAGAGATTCATAAAAATATAAGAAGACTTACTTCAAATTTCAAAAGGTTTCGAGAGATTCTACGATACCCAAATTTTGTGATTTTGGCCTGATAAAGGCAGATAAAGATCCTTGATCTGGTGAGGATTCAAATAAGCATACCGGGGAGTTATATGGGGATTTAAGGCCCGATTCAAAGCTAAATGTGACCTATGAAATTTTCCCTTCTCTCACAAGGTGTTGGTTTCAATTTTAATCATCATTATTTTTGTGGGTCACTTTCATCAATGCATAGGTTTGAGCAAAATTTAAAAGGGGGCAAATTTAAAATTTCATAAAAAATTGGTTCTGAAACCTATGGGAATGATCTCATCAGACCTTTTGGATTCAAAATGATATAATGTTTTCCTAGGTAACTCTCACGGATGCTCCTGGGCGGAAAATCACTCCCTGATGTTAATTTTTGTAGTTGTTGGTGAAGGAAGACTTTCTAAATTTGTCCATGGCACATTTTCGCACCTTGGATGCAATTTTTCACCTTCGAACTTGGTGTAAAGTTGCATGTGGTGTAAAACATGTGCCACCATGGAGAGATGATGAGTTTTGAAGTCTTTCGTCACTTAAGGTGTAGTTGAAGTGTTAGGTGAGTGTTAACAACTCACAACTTAAAATGCCCCCTCCCCATGATCCAACACACCCATGACACACTTGGGAAGCCTTTTTGCACCTTTTCATTGGTTCAAAAGTGCAATGGGTTCCAAATAGCGACCCCAAGGAGAAAGACTTTTCCACCACGTAAGTGATGACATGGTGTGTTAGGTGAAAGTTTTCAACTCACGCTTCCAACCAACCCTTCTCCATGACTCACCTCACCCTTGGCGCACTTTTCCATCTTTTTTGCGCCTTTGCACTTGGTGAAAAAGTACATCAAATTCAAAAAAGTGCGACCCTTTGCAAGTTTTCCCTCTTTTGTTGCTCAAACATTCAACGTGCTCACTAGGTCTTGTTGTCAACTCACTCCATTCAACAAACTAGTCCCCTCCTCAAGATGGATACCCCCATGGCACATTTTCTTGGCGTGTTGCACCTTTTCACCTCATACCAAATGTGGTAAGGTGCAAGAGAGCCTCTTGGACCCATTTAGTAAGTCTCAACTCACTCTCAACCGGGTTAATGCAAATGTGCTCCAAGTGAGTCAAGGGTGAGTTTTGCTTAACTAGAGTTAAATTTAAAATATTCAAATCTTCCTTATGTATTTTTGGAGCCATTTTTAAAAAGTCTCCTCCGTCCATTGCTGCTGCAACTTGGTCATGCTCAAATTTCACCATGAAACCCTATGTCAAAAACCACTAAATTGCTCATATCTCACATGTTTTTGACCCGATTGCTCTGAAATTTTTCATATACACTCCAATGGTGAATGCCTTTGAGATGATCCAAACACCATCACCATTGATACTATGATTTTTTCATAGTTTCTACGAATATTTCGCTACAAAATGTTTCTTTTTTGATTCAAAGAAATCCGAAGGAGAAAAACCCCGAAATTGGAGCAAGAAATCACAAGTAAAATTCCTAATCCAATGAGACAATTTTCATCCCAATCGGACAACCAGAAGGCCTATTTCTATTTTTAGTAAGTTGACATTTAAGCCTTACTAATGATATTAAGTCGATGACAATGAAGAAGCAACCACCTTGAACCCTTTGTGCAATCATCAAGTTTGGGACTAAAAGCGAAAGTTGTGAAATTGGGGAAAATTGGCTAAATTTAGGAATTAAGGGTGAAGAATGACTTTCTAAAAATAGTAAATAGGTGAAATGATATAAATCGGTACCATTTCATTCCTTCACTCGTCTGCAATGACTTTAGAACTCACAAGAGGTCTTTTGGTGAAATTTCCAAAAAATTTTGGCATGCCCGATGCGGTGAGCCTAAAGTGTCAAAATGAGAAAAAGCCAAATTTTCCTCAAAGGCCATTTCAATTCATTTCACATAGGATGCATGATCAATTGGTTGATTAAATGCATTTTGGTTTCATTCTCTTCTCCTCACTCCGTAATAAGAATGATTTGGTCTCATGTCTCATCCATCATCAATGCTCTTGTTGTAACATAACCATGATCATCCTTGTATGAGAAAAATGCACCATTTTATTCCATATGAATGATTGATCACACAAATGTGGCAAGTGTATCAAGGATCGAAGGATTTCCTCAATGACGGAATTTATCCTCCAATGTTGTGTTGGGGTTAGCTTTACACCGGTCGTGATAATATATCATATCCAAGCATACATGCAAATAAAAGCGGATATTCGACCAGAAGAAATATAAAAAACAAGAGATATAAATCAACACAAGATTTAATGTGGTTCACCCAGTGTGGGCTACGTCCACCAATAAACAAGCCAATCTATTATCCAAATCTTTGACAAGATATACAATGAAGATTTACAATCTTCCACACCTCTCAGATGTATAGTACTTTCTTTCTCTCAAGTTTTTGCTTCATCACCAAGAATTCTCTCTCTCACCAAACTTTTACAAGTTATTAATTCTTGTTAATACTTACTTCTAAACCCTAGTTTTCATGCTTATATAGTCGTTTATAGACTTAGGGCACTTAGCCATGCAATTACAATCAATAGATATACTTTAATGCTAAAAATAGATTTAATTCCCAAGAGTTAATTAAAACATCCTCGCACAGGTAACCGACATTGGTTCTCCTTAATCAATGTCATTTTCTACTTTCTTGAACGATGTTGGTCCTAAGTGACCGATGCCGGTCCCTCCTAACCGATGATGATTCAGATTCTTGTGTTTTTCAACAAGTTTTACATTACATGCTAATTTGAAGTAATTGAGCTCCATAACTCAACAATCTCCCACTTGGAGATTAATTACTACACCATACCTGTAAAACGTCATTCTTGGATCCTTCCTTAGCTTTGTTTCTTCCTCTTTAAGTCTCAAACTCGAAGACCAATAGAAGTGAAGTGTAGCTCCAACTTCTCCTTTGCTAATGACTTCGTAAGCATATCCGCAGGGTTTTCGCTCATATGAACTTTCTCTAGATTCAACCTGTCCATCCTCCAATACGTTCCATATGAAGTGATACCTCAACTTAATGTGTTTCGTTCTCGAATGAAACATTGAGTTCTTTGCCAAATGAATTGCATTACGATTTGTCGGTGAATAGTTTAAAATCATCTTGCTCCTTTCCCAACTCTTCTATGAACCAACTCATCCATATCATCTTCTTGCTAGCCTCTCGTAGTGGAAAATTCTCTGCCTCTGTAGTAGACAAAGCCACAACCTTCGCAATCTTGAAATCCAACTAATTGCTTTGTCCCACCTTTGTGAAAATATATCTAGTAGTGCTCCTTCTACCATCCAGATCTCCAGCCATATCCGAATAAACATAGCCACATAATAAAATATATGAACCTCCATAGCATAACTGCATGCTAGATGTCCCTTTCAACTACTTGAGTATCTATTGGATTGCTTTCCAATGCTCTTTACCTAGATTGACCATATATCTACTCACAACTCCCATTCACTGTGTAATGTATGGTCTGACGATCAAACCATATCATACATGAGACTCCCAATCGCTTTGAAGCATATGACACTCGTGTCATGTATTTGACCTCCTCATGTGATGATGGACACTTATCTTTGCTTAATTTGAAGTGTCCTATCATAGGTGTACTAATAGGTTTTGCATTACGCATGTTGAACCTTTCTAACACCTTGAAGATATAATCCTCTCGAGACAAATAAATTTCTTATTTTTCCTATATCTCGTGTATTTTCATGCCAATGATTTTTTTTTCACTCCTAAACCCTTCATAACAAATGTGTGAGCTAGTTTTCCCTTAAGCTCACCAATGTCTTGCATACTAGACCTCGCAATAAACATATCATTCACATACAAGAACAAAATAATATAGCTCCCATTTTCAAACTTCTTGAAATAAACATAATGGTCGATTCACATCTCAAGTAACCATGCTTATGCATAAAACTATCAAAACTCATGTACCATTGCTTTGGAGCTTGCTTGAGCCCATATAGGCTCTTTTTCAACTTGCACACTAATTTCTCCTTACCTTTGACTTCATACCCAAACAGCTTTGCATATAGATCTCTTCACCCAAATCACTATGAAGGAAAGCCATTTTCACATCTAGTTTCTCTAAATGCAAATCCTCTATCAGAACTAAACTCAATATAGTATGAATATAAGTCATCTTAACAAGAGTAAATATTTCCCCAAATTCAACACGCTTTCTGTGTAAATCCCTTTACTACAAGCCTTTCCTTATACCTTTTTGTCCACCCTCTTCTTCCTTAATTCTCGTAAACCCACTTGTTCTCGCAATGGTCTCTTACTTGTTGACAACTTAACCAAATCCCAAGTTTGGTTTTGTTCCAAGGAGTCCATCTCCTTATCCATGCCATGCTCCAATTGGACGTGGATATTATCCTGCATTGCTTGTTCAAAGCTCTATGGTTCACCATTATCAGTCAATAATAAATAAAATAGAGAAGGTGTAAATATTTCTGGAGGTTTACTTACCATTTGTGACCTTCTCACAAGAGTTTGGGGTACCAGAGGCTCAATCTGGACCTCCTGGACATTTGTATCCAAATATGACAGTGACCAACGTCGGTCACCTATAACCGACGTCGGTTCTGCTAACCGATGTCGGTTTGGATCTTCTCAGAACTTATACGGTTTTGTTGACCGATTTCGGTCAAGTGTAACCGACAATTAGTTCTTGTGTAACCCTGTAGGTAAGACTTTTAAATCGAGAGTTCATTTTTATTCACAAACTTCTCAATTGGTTCATCCTTGGGTACCAAAATTTGATCCATGTACATTCTCTTTTCATTCCATTCAACACCACGACTTCTAATAATTTTAGAATTCTCTAAATCCCAAAAACAGCAATCGAAATCACGGATCCATAACCAATGAAAGTTCACCTCTTGGATTTTGCATCCACTTTTTTCTATTTTCCTTATCAACATGCACAAAAGCTTCTGAACCAAAAAATTTAAGAAAAGAAAGATCTACCTCTTTTTCGGTCCAAGATTCCTCTGGTATTCCTCCATTTAGTGAACTTGAAGGCCCTGATTAATCAAATAAACCATCTTTGTATCAACTACTTCGCCCAAAACTCTAAGGGCAGTCCAGAATGTATCCTTATACTTCTAACACGTTTTATGATTGTCCTGTTCATTCTTTCTCGCAACACCATTTTCATGTGGTGTTCTTGGAACTGTTGTTTCTCTACGTATTCCATTCACTCGAACAATAATCATTGAAAGCATTGCTACAATATTTACCACCATTATCAGATCTAAGACACTTTAAATTAGAATTTGATTCATTCTCAACAAGGGCTTTCCATATTTTAAAAGTCTCAAAAACATCAAATTTACGTTTAATACAATAAACCCATACCTTTCTTTTAGCATCATCAATGAAAGTAACATAATCTGGGTCCTCCAAGAGAAGCTACCCGAGTGGTCCCCAACCATCCGAGTGTACAAGTTCTAATTTATGCTACTTCTTAGTTGCCCCAACTTTGAGAAATCTCACTCTCTTTTGCTTTCCAAAGACACAATACTCACAAAAATTAAGATATAAATATTTTAAATATGATAACTTACTCTTTGCCTTTAAGATCTACATTCCTTTTTAACTCATATGGCCCAACCTGGATATGCCACATGTATGCATTTGTATATGAAGTAGATAATGTAGTAAATGAATTATTAAAACAAGTAGATAAATATAAAGCTCCTACCTTCTTACCTCTTGCCACAATAAAAACACCCTTGGTGAATTTTCAAGAGTCTCATGTAAAAGTAACCATGCAACCAAATTCACCTAGTTGCCTTGCAAAAATATGATTTCTTATGAGGCTTGGCACATGCCTCACATCTTTCAATACCCATGTATTTCCATTATATAATTTTAGATGAACTTCCCTTAACTAGTAATACCGCAATGTTCATCATCACCCAAATAAACATGTCCAAAATTACCTGGACATAATTTCGAAATAACCTTTATTAGGGTTGCATGGAAAGAAGCTCCCGTATCTAAAACCCATGATTTAATTCTCTTATCTAAAGAAATAATAAGAGCATCTTGCATTACCTATGATGTAACAAGATTTGCTTATTTACCTTTGTCTCAGTTGTTGGTTCTCTTTGTCCTTTGACCAAAAATCTTTCTTTGCATGTTATTTCTTTCCACATTTCCAACAAATAATTCCCTTACGGATTTAGATCTGTTATCCCTTGATTTTGATTTCCCATTACTCTTATTTTTGGATATCTCCTTCGCCTTCCCCTACTTTTTACATTCAAAACATTCCTAGATGATGATTCCTGTGTACTCTTCTGCGAATTTTTTTCGTTCAAGATTATACTAACCACATCATTAAACTTCAAAATATTATTAGCAGATGAATCTTTGTATTACTAACATCCATTACCAAGTTATCCCAACTATCAGGAAAATAACATAAGAATAAAAATGCTTTCACTTCATCATCAAACCGTATATCAACCAATTTTAATCGATTTACAATAGATTTAAAATCATTCAAATGACTAGATGTGGATCCACCTTCATGCGACTTAGAACTAAATAGTTTCTTCATCAAATAAACTTTATTTGAAGCACTAGGTTTTTCATATAAATTAGCAAGAGATTTTACTAACCCTACCGTAGAAGTTGCTTCGTAATATTGGAAGCCACAAATGCTCTTAGGATCGATCTTATAGATCCCAAAGCTTTCTCGTCAAGAATCTTCCATTCTTCATCAGTCATTTTCGTAGGTCTAGACTTCTCATCCAACGATAAATACAAATCGTTTTGATACAAATAATCTTCAATTTGCATCTTTCATAATTGATAATTTCGGTCGTCAAACTTCTCTACCTTGTATTTGTTTTCTTACGCCATTCATTTGTAGCTCTCACTCAATCAAACAACCCTATGTGAGTAAATTTGTCAACACATAAAACTCTCAAACAAAGATCGATACTAGTTGTTGGGGTTAGCACACCTTTGGTTGTATAGACAATATATCGATCTAAACATACATGCGAATAAAGTGGATATTCTACTAGAAGAAATATAAAAAACAAGAGACATAAATCAACACCGATTTAACATGGTTCACCCAAGGTGGGCTACGTCCACTAATAAACAAGCCAATATATTATCCAAAGCTTTGACAAGATATACAATGAAGATTCACAATCTTCCACACCTCTCAGATGTACAATACTTTCTTTCTCTCAAGGTTTTGCTTCATCACCAAGAATTATCTCTCACCAACTTTTGCAAGTTCTTAATTCTTGTTAATACTTACTTCTAAACCATAGCTTTGATGCTTATATAGTCGTTTATAGACTTAGGGCACTTAGCCATGCAATTGCAATCAATAGATATACTTTGATGCTAAAAATAGATCTAAATCTCGAGAGTTAATTAAAACATCCTTGCACAGGTAACCGACATTAGTTCTTCTTAATCGATGCCGGTTCCTACTTTTCGACCGATGTCGGTCCTAGGTGACCAATGTCGGTCCATCCTAATCGATGACGTTCTAGCATGTGTTTTCCAACAAGTTTTACATTGCATGCTAATATGAAGTAATTGAGCTCTACAACTCAACATGTTGTCAATGGTATACTTCTCAAGTGCTCATCATTCCTCTTCTCGGTGTGTTCAAGAAGTCTTGGGATGTGATTCACCATTTCAAGAATATTTAAGAGAGGCAAAGTGTTCAAAATGGTCTTCATCAAAGCTCTTCGTCGGTGCATCATTATAAAGGGTCAACATGGATCAATTTTCATCTTTAACCTCTTTGGAGATAATCTTCATCGAAGGTGGAGGCATCTTCATCCATGCTTTGGAGCATTTCTTCTCTCTTCTCCTCATTCTTCCTCCTCTTCTCTCCCCTTTCTAATTATTCGTTTGTAAGTAATCATTGTAATATGTCTTGTTCATTTAAGTGACTCTAATGGTGAATTGTAAAATTCCATTTTGATTTATAAAAAGGAGATTGATTTTATCACATCCTAGGAAGACACAAAATTACGAAGTTGAATAAAGACATGAAGGCTCAAGTATGGGGTAGATGAAGGGTTGAATTGAAAATATATAAAAGGAGATGATATCCTAATTGTAAAGGGATGGTTAATTATTGTTTACTATATTCCTTTGTCTTTTTCTAGGAACAAGTGCCTTCATTTCCTCTATTCTCTTGTCTATTGTTATTTTATCTCCATTTCAATATATACTCCATGAGCATTGTAAATTGTGCAACATGATGTAATAAAAATGTGTTTCTTGGTGAATGTTGCTCATCCTATGTGAATGGTTTCTTCTTATTGATGCAAGTGAAATATTCATATTTTAATGCAACAAACTCAATTATGTTATTTTTTGGTTAAAATCACCCTCTTAATTTTCTCTCCTATCTCTCTTTCACCAAGCAATTCTCCTCCCTTATATTCCATACAAGCAATTTCCACAACTTTAGGGAAGTATTCCTGTGCGATCCTCTGGTCATGGGTCACCCCCAAAATTAGTTTAATTTACATTTATTTCCTTTATTTAAATAAATAGGTCTGCCCCATTCAAGTAGAGGGATCTAGCCCTAGAGCGTTGGTGAAATCCCACAATTTTTTCTCACGAAAAATTATTTCACCAATAGATTTTGGTGCCCACAGGGGGGAAGATTTAATATATCTCGCACCCAAATACCAACCAAAAAATCTATTTTTTTTCTTCCAAAAAACCAAAAAATAATAAGAAATTGAAAATCTAAATTCCCACAAAAAGAGTAAGTAAAAATCTACCTTGAGTTGAATCCAAGTTTTCCCAAAACTGGTTGATAGAAGATATACCCGATTGGATAGAGAGAGAGGAATTGTTGACCCCAATTTTGAGGCTTTGCTAAATGAACAAGAGGAAATAAGAAATCCTCCTCACCTCCTTCCTCCTGCGACTTCTCTCTTTGGTAGCTTAAATGGTGTTGAAGATCCCAATCACACTCCTCTAGTTTCACCTCCGGTTCCTCCCACTTCTCCAAATCCGTTGGACATAGAATTTCTAGATCTTGACGAAGAATTTCTAGAAGAAGTAGAAGAAGAAGCGGACGTAAGGATGGAAAAAGAAAGAGAGAAGCACGCGCAAATTGCGCGATGGGGGGCGAAACATAAGTCCACTCACGTTCCTCCACCTATCCATGAACTACAAGGGGATCTCATAAATTTTTCCCTAAATAAAGAGACGACGACACGGCTCCCTAAGGAACACATAGTAGCATTTATCACAACATGTGGAGTGTTAGGAGTAGAACATGAAGATGTGCTCGTAAGATTGTTTGTAGAATATCTACAAGAAAATGCATAAGAATGGTTCTACTTTCTACCATCTGAATCCATCACTAACTGGGAAGACATCAAAACTAGCTTTCAAAGAAGGTTTAAATCTACTAAAGATTGTCAATACCTCATAGTTTAGTTGGTTTAGATGAAAAATGAGCCCAATGAGACTATGAGGGACTTCATAGTTTGCTATAACATGTTGCTCAAGAGGATACCCTTTGAATTTTTCCCTCCAATGACAACGTGAAAATATTCTTCATCAACGCTCAATTTCCTAAGGTGGGATTCATCCTCCGAAGAGTTCAACCAAGAAATTTGGACCATGCTCAAGAAATTTCCATTGAAGTGGAAGATGACCTCATCTTGTCAGAAAGATCAAGAATCCTTTAAGGAAGGATAAGGCCTAGAATCCCAAAGATGAGAGAACTAATTCATTGTTGCAGAAATTGGAAAATGAATTGACAATGTTGAAGAGGGAGGTTTCCCAATGAACATCCCATCAAAATCATAACAAAAATCAGATTGCAAGAGCACCTCGAAGGCTTTCCTTGGAGGCTCCACCTGTCAATGCAATTTGTATAACTCAAGAAGATGAAGAAGGACTTGAACAAGAAAGTGAGAAAAATGATGTCCTAGAGATTGAAGAAGTAGAGAATGATGTACAAATCAAATTTTTTGAATATTCAGGAGGTGAAGAAGATGATGATGAAGATGCACCCAATTTCTCATGTGTAGTATTCACCCGTTATCAGTCTAAAAAAGGAGCTTCTTCCACCGTTGCTACAAAAATAAGAAGAAGAAATATCCTTATGTGGAAAATCTACAAAAAAGTAATCAATCGAGGATCTCCACTTCCACCCTCCATGGAATATGTATTGGAGAAACCAAATCTAGTGGCAAGCAAGAGGCCATCTGCCATTTCAAGTAAGTCTCCTAATGCTCCTAATTTTAATTTTGTTCCTGCAAAATATAGTCCTTCCAAAACTTCTAGTACACCTGTAAAATCATCCATCATTCCCAAAACATCCACTCCTTTTGATATCATAGAACATACGAGCAAGTGCAAAGTGTAAATTTCTGAACTTGAATATTTGTGAAATTACCTAAAACACTTTTAAAAGCTTGTCCATAATGTCAAAGGTAATATTTCAAATCCTAACACCATAGCTCCTAATTCTAAATGGACTACTACCAACTCCACCTGCTCCCCATCACAGAACATACTTGCTATGAGTGCATCAAAGACTAATAAGATTGATCCTTTCTATCTCTCCCTTCTCATTGAAGGATACTGATTGAATAAATGTATAATAGATTAAGGTTCTTTGACAATGTAATGCACATAAAGGTTGCCAATGCTCCAAGAATTATTTTGACACATGTCAATGGCTCTTGTTACTCCATGGAGTCAAAGGAAGTCCCACTTGTGGGGAAGATCAAAGATGCATAGGTGGCTCTTGCCGAATTTCCAAGCAAGAAGATGTTATTGAATATCTTGGTAGTAGAAATTCCAACATCATTTGGAATGTTGATAAGTTGACACTTTTTTTGAGACTTGGGAGGCAAAATACAAATGATTTGGTCTTCTGCAACCATTCCGATTAAAGGAGATATGGAAAAGTTTCTCCAAATGAAAAATATGAGATATACGGTGCAAAGTAATGAAATCTAGGAGCTAACATCTTGTATCAAGATAACAAGAATAGGAATTACTTCATAACATCCGAAAAGGGAGATGAAATTCCTATCTTGATAGGACCAAACATTCCTTTCCGATGGGGTATTGAGTATGCAAGAGAGTGGAGAAATATTGAGTTGTAAGAGGAAAACCCCGAATTTCCAAATGATGTAATCCACAAAGATGAAATGGTTCTTGATGAGTACCAAATTGAAAAATCAGTCAATACATTTGTTCATGAAGAAGAGGTTTTCTCATTCCCATTTGAAGATGAATATTCTCTTGATCATGTCATCCATGGAGAAGAAAGGATGCTTTGTGACAATCCTTTGAAATATTTGAAAGAGGAATCCATACAAGAAATGTTGAGAGTTGTAGAAGAAACAAAAGATCCTCAACTCAGCCTTGAACTCCTAATGCAAGCCATGGAATTACAAGACATGTATGAATCTAATTCTAACTTCTTAGTTGATTCAAAAATTGTCATGATGAAACAAATCAAGATGAGAAATCAAATTTCTCTCATGAAACAAGGATTGATGGATATAATGATGAAAGTGAAGTTTTCTCTTTTCCATTTGAAGAGGAAGATTCCCTCTATGATGAAAAATTGAAATCAAAGTCTTTGAGTCATTTGAAGATGAGGCCTCCCATAATGAAGAAGAAATGAAATGCAATGAAATTTTGGCTAATGAATCAACGTCTCCAAATTGTTTCCTTGAATTTCAAGATGAAGATTCTCTCGAATGAATGTGAAGATGAGCTTGTGGAAGTTTTGAAGAAAGATTCCGTGCATGAAATTTTATAATTTGCGAAGAATATACGGAAGATCTGAGCTAAGTCTCGACATCTTAGGTCATGTCATGGTTATGCAAGATAAGTATGAAGCTAGGTTTGATTATTCATTCGATACACAAATATTTCATGATGAAGTAGAAAAAAATATGAACTCAATGCCCTTCACGAAAAATTTGTCAATGAGCATGAATATGGGAAAGAGGAGAACTTAGAACATTCAAACAACCCAATCAAAAATCAGTCTTGGGGAAATGGTGAAACTCAAAGTAAGAAATCAACAATGTGGGTAAACGTAGAAGATAATTTGCAATATGAAATTGATGGACTTTGTGAGAAAAGCTTTGAGCATCAAAAGGATCATGTAGGCTCACTCCTCCCAAGCATACATACACTCGTGAAAGCACCTGGATTTCATAAGAATTTTAGGAAATGAGACTACTTCCTCGAACCAGTCAATGGCTTCATGGAACATCATCACTCAATGTTACCCATTCAAGGGTAACATTCAAAGAGAAAAGTGCTTTAGTGAAAGTGGTTGTCCCCCGCATGTACCATAGGTGAATATAGGTTTGTGTGTTTCCCTTTCCATCGTGTGTTTGTTTTTTCATGTGTTTTGTTCAATAAAGAGGTTTTTTTATATCCATTATTGTTATGCAATGACTTTATAGCCCAATGGATAAGGCATTGGTCCTCTTAGTGTCTTAAGATTCGAGGTTCCTACTTGCTCCATCATCACTTTTTCAAACCAAAACAAGTCCCCAAGCTAGAGCCAGTTGTTGTCATGCTAAATGTATAACATGAAAAATTGATTTTTTGCCATGACAACTAAGCCCACACTAAAAATCCTTGAATCGGGTAATGTAAACCTACCCTTCGACCAATTGCCGACTATGTAAATCCCTATCATGTTTGAGAAGGAGGTGCTAACTAGAGTTTTTGAGTGTGTTTCATGTGCGAGTAAGTTGGTGGGAAGAAATTTATGAATCTAGTTTGAAGGAACTACTCTCGAAGACCCAAAAAGACATATTTTCAAGATTTACTTTTACACACGATAAGCATCCCTCAGGATGAAACAAGAAGTGATAATGCATATAATGAATGTGTGACAGATAAATGAGATCATCAAAGGCATTTTAAGAAGGTTTTGCAAGGAAAATGAGGTTTAGGAACAACCTATACAACACTGGGCTTCTTATAACATGGTGTAGGGAAATGAAAGAAGTAAAAAAGCTAGTGAACTTGTTCTGAATGGTTTTGGAGCCTTGGGAATTTTTTTGAAGTGATAAAATACTCATAGGAAATCTAAGAAGGCCTACTTCACATTGCATTTTTTTGGGAGATTTTACTGTATCGAATTTTGTGATATTGGCCCAACAACGAGATGAAGGTCCTTGATCCTAGTGAGGATTCAAATGATCATTCTAAAATTTATATGGGGATTTAAAGCCTAATTAAAATCTCAATGTGACCTATGCAATGTGATATTCACTAAAAGGTATTGTTTTCCCTTTTCATCATCATTATTTTTGTGTGATCACTACTTTCATCGGTGCACGTGGTTGAATAGGATAAAAAAAGGGATAAATATAAAATTTCATGAAGAATCAGCTCTGAAACCCATGGTAATGATTTCATCAAACATTTTGGAGTCAAAATGATATAATTTTTTCCTAGGTAACTCTCAAGGATGCTCCCGGGGTAGAAACTCAGTCTTCGATGTCTATTTTTAGCAGTTGTTGGTCAAGGCAAGGCTTTCTAAATCTGTCCATGGCTGGTTTTCACACCTTGGATGTAATTTTTCACCTTTTCAATTGGTGAAAATTTGAATGTGGTGCAAAAAAATGCGCCACCATGGAGAGAGGATGAGTTTTGAAGTCTTTCGTCACTTAAGGTGTAACTTAAGTGTTAAGTGAGTGTTAACAACTCACAACTTAAAATGGCCCACTCCCCATGATCCGTAACACCCATGAGGCACTTGGGAATCCTTTTTCAACTTTACACCTAGTAAAAAAGTGCAATGGGTGCAAAAAAGTGTGACCCCAAGGAGAAATACTTTTTCACCACTTAAGTGACAACATGGTGTGTTAGGTGAAGGTTTTCAACTCATGCTTCCAACCAACCCCTCTCCATAACTCACCTCAACGTTGGTGTAATTTTCCATCCCTATTTCACCTTTTCATCTAGTGAAAAGTGCATTGGGAGCAAAAATTGTGACCCCTTGCAAGCTTTCCTTTTTCGTTGCTTAAACATTCAATTTGCTCACTAGGTCATGTTGTCAACTCACTCGATTCAACAAGATAGTCCCCCTCCTCATGATGGCTACCCCCATGGCACATTTTCTTCATCCTGCTACACCTTTGCAACTCATACCAAATGTGGTAAGGTGCAAGAGAGTCTCCTAGACCCATTTAGTAAGTCTCAACTCTCTCTCAACCCGAGTTAATGCAAATGTGCTCAAAGTGAGTCAATGGTGATTTTTGCTTAACTAAAGTAAAGTTAAAATATTCAAATCTTCCTTATTCATTTTTATATCCATTTAAAAAAACTCTCCTCTATCCATTAGTCATGCTCAGATTTAACCATGAAACCCTATGTCAAAAACCATTAAATTGCTCATATCTCAACCGTTTTTGACCCAATTCTTTGTAAAATTTTGCTGTACACTCCAATGGTGAACACGGTTAAGATGATCCAAACTCCATCACCATTGATCCTATATTTTTCACAAGTACCTACTGAATATTTCTGCTACAAAAAGTTACCTTTTTAGATTTAGAGAAATCCAGGAGGAGAAAAACACCTGGAAATTGGAGCAAGAAATCACAATAAAATTCCTAACCCAATGGGATAATTTTCATCCAATCGAACTACGAGAAGGCATATTTCTATTTTTAGTAATTTGGCATCCAATCCTTACTAAGAATATTAAGTCTAACAATGAAGAAGCAATCACCTTGAACTCTCTGTGCAATCCTCAAGTTTGGGACTCCAAAATTGAAAGTTGTGAAATTGGGAAAAATTGGCTAAATTTAGAAATTAAGGGGGAAGATTGACCTTCTAAAAATATTAAATGGGTGAAATGAGATAAAAGTGGTCACATGTCACTCCTTCAATCATCCTACAACGGTTTCAAAACTCATAGAGGTCTTTAACTCAAATTTCAAGCAAATTCTCACATGCCCCGATGTGGTGGGTCTAAAGTGTCAAAATGAGAAAAAAACCAATTTTTCCCCAAAGACCATTTAAATTAATTTCACACGGGATGCATGTTCAATTGGTGGATGAAATTTATTTTGGTTTCATTCTCCTCTCCTCACTCCATAATCAGAAGGATTTGGTCTCATATCTCATCCACCATCAATGCTCATGCAGTAATAGAATCATGATCATGCTTGTATGAGAAAAATGCACCAATTTCTCCCATATGAATGATTGATCACACAAATGTGGTAGTGCCTCAAGAATCAGAAGGATTTCCTCAATGAGGGAAGTCATCCTACAATGTTCTCAGTGGCATACTTCTCAAGTGCTCATCACTCCTCATCTCGGTTTGTTCAAGCAGTGATGTAGAGACTCACCATTTCAAGAATTTTCAAAAGATGAAAAGTGTTCAAAATGGTCTTCATCAGAGCTCTTCGTCAGTGCGTAATTTTGGAGGGTCATCATGGATCAATTTTCACCTTCAACCTCTTCAGATCTGATATACATCGAAGGTGGAGGCATCGTCATCCATGCTTTGGAGCATTTCTTCTCTCTTCTCCTCATTCTTCCTCCTCTTCTCTCCCCCTTTCTAATTCTTCGTTATAAGCAATCATTGTAATTTGTCTTATTCACTTAAGTGACTCTAATGGTGAATTGTAAAAGTCCCTTTTGATTTATAAAAAGGGGACTGATTTTCTCACATCTTAGGAAGACAAAGAGTCACAGGTTGAATAAAGACATGAAGGGTCATGTTAGGGGTAGATGAAGGGTTGAATTGAAAATATATAAAAGGAGATGATCTCCTCATTGTAAAGGGATGGTTAATTCTTGTTTACTAGCTCCCTTTGTCTTTCTAGGAACAAGTGCCTTCATTTCCTCTATTCTCTTGTCTATTGTTATTCTATCTCCATCTCAACTTATACTCCATGAGCATTGTAAATTGTGTAACATGATGCAATAAATTTTTTTGTTTCTTGTTGATTGTTCCTCTTTCTATGTGAGTGGTTTCTTCTGATTGATCTAAGTGAAATATTCAGATTTTAATGCAAAAAAATCAGTTATGCTATTTTTTTGTTAAAATACCCCCTCTTAATTCCATTTCCTATCTCTCTTCCACTTAGAAATTTCCTCCTTGTATTCCATACAAGCAATTGCCACTGGTTTAGGGAAGTATTCCTGTGTGATCCTTGGTCTACGGGCCACCCCCATAAATTACTTCATTTTACATTTATTTACTTACTTTCAATAAATGGATCCGCCCCATTTAAGCAGAAGGATCCAGGTCCTAGAGCGTTGGTGAAATCTAACATTTTTCCCTCACGACAAATTATTTCACCAATAGGATGCAATAGTAGCCATGACATCTCGCTAATTTGTTCAAGACGAGGAACTTTCTCGAAGGTGATGAGACAAAAGTAACCTTTGAGACTATCGACCATGAATTTGTAAGGAATCTGTTTGTCATCCTCAACCTTGCATTCACTATTGACTTGGTTTATGAAAAGAGAATCCCCATAAACTATTAATTCTTTGAGCCAACAAGATATAACAAATTTTAAACCTGCTATAAGTGCTTCATATTCGGTGTTGTTGTTTGTGCAAGGAAAACCATTGCGGTAAGAATTTGGGATAACATCATCATCCAATGTCCGTAATAGAATACCGGCTCCCGACCCCTGAATATTGCAAGAGCCATCGAAAAAAAGTCCATGAAGGAATTGCATCCACATACAATAGGTCTTCATATGGGAATTCAAAATGAAGTGGCTCTAAACCTGGAGAAAGTGTTGTGGAAAGTTGATTTACGAGAGCTTTCCATTTTATCACTTTCTAATTAAAAATTTGATATCGAACTCACTGAGGATAATGACCCAACTAGACATTCAGCTGGTTAGAATAGGTCTTGATAGTAGATACTTAAGGTGATCTACTTTAGAAACGAGTTTAGTTGTATGATTGAGAAAGTAGTGATGCAACTTGTGAAATGCGAATATTACTGGCAAACATACTTTTTCAACTTGTGAATACTAAATTTCATGAGCTATAAGAGTTCTACTGAGATATCAGACTGCTTGTTCCCGACCTTTGTCATTTTGTTGTGCAAGGAACACCC
Organism: Taxus wallichiana var. yunnanensis; assembly: GCA_018340775.1. Taxonomy (NCBI): domain Eukaryota; kingdom Viridiplantae; phylum Streptophyta; class Pinopsida; order Cupressales; family Taxaceae; genus Taxus; species Taxus wallichiana. The sequence continues at coordinate 195,685,016 of CM031239.1, forward strand.
TTATGGCATGTTCTGTAGTTGATGTATAATGAAGAATGAAAATATATTGAATAGGTGGCATTAATCGACGTGATTGATATATATTCTTTTAACTTGGTGAAATAATCTTGACATTCTGGGTCCATTTGAACTAGACATATTTCTGAACAACTAATTGAAATGATGATATATAACCTGAGATATGAAATGCCGATTAGAATGAATTTTTCCTGGAGACTTGGTAGCGACGAGATTCTATGGGGAGGTATCTCCATGGTTACTTTGAATTTGGCAGGTCAACTTCAATTCCCCTCATGAGACTATGAATCCCAAGATATTTATGGAAGAGACCCCAAGACACATTTCTTAGGGTTAAGGCACACCTTATACTCCCACAATCGTTCAAAGATGTGTTGTAAGACATCTGGATGATCTACCTTGGTTTTTTATTTAGCAAGGATGTCATCGACATAGTATTCCATGATTTCATGAAGAAAATCATGGAAGATGACAATCATCGCGTTGTTAGGTTTCCCCTACGCTTCTAAGGCCAACATGCATGACCTTATGACAAAACGTGCCTGTGGTGTTGTAAATGTTCTATGTTGGTATGATTCTAAAATTCAAATATTATTATAACCCAAAAATCCATCCATTAGAGATAACATTTCATGGCCAGTTGTAGAATCTACGATCATGTTGATATTGGGAAAAGGAAAATCATCCTTCGGACAAGCCTTATTGATATCTCAAAAGTCTGTGCATATCCAGATCCTTGGTGTCTTTTTAGCAACGGGTACCATATTTGATCTAATGAAGCCAACTTCTAATAACTTATGAAGTTAAGATTTAACCAATAATGCCACTTTAGGGTGCATTTTCCTAAGTTTTTGTTTGACTAGTTTCGTGTTAGGGTGAACAACAATACTTTGTGCACTACTAGGGAAGGATCTAAAACTGGAATGTCTTTGTATGACCATGTGAAGACATCCTGAAAGTCAATTAGTAGTATCGTGAATTTTTCTATCTCTGATTTTGATAAGATTGCACCAAGTTGTAACAGTTTAGGATTCTCATATGTGCCAATGTTAATTGTCATAGTCTCGTTTAATGGCATTTTGGATGTTTTTGTTTCTGAAAAGATGTTGTAGGTCATTTATTCGATCCAAAAGTGAGTCTCCTCTCTCTAGTGCCTCATAAAGGTTTTCACTAGGAGACATGTCCTTTTCCTTTTTTTTTTTACTTGCTTTGCTTTTTGCTTCTCAAATAACGAATCGGTGAGGTTTTCACTATGAGAGATTGTATTTTTCTTTTTCTTGTTTTTTTATTTTTTTGCTTTGGTGGACTGGATTACTCAAGTTCCTCGCCAAAATAAGATGAAGCGTCAAGGTTTATATCGAAGCCCTTCTTATTATCTGATAGGGGAATAGTGTCCCGAGTCTCAAGAAACTCTTTGATGGCCTCATCGTTCTGAAATAGGTCCATAGATATGTGATTTTAATAGTACCGATGGACAAGGATGGGATATACGATGTCAGAATAAAGGGTGCGAATGTAAATATTTTCAATAAACAGATTGGTTTCAGCTAGGTCGTCAAAGAGACTATGTGTGGAACTCGGTCTCAACATCAAAGTTAAAATCCTCCTCACTAGTCATTATATCAAATATTAGTGGCATTTTTTAAAAATTTCAAAACCTAAACCATGACGATATAGATTTTCTTCATATAGCACTTGTTCGATACGACCTTGTTCTTTTGTACCAAGTCCTCTACCTTTCCATTGCATATTCTTCATCATTTTATGAGCTTTACTATAGTTATAGGATTCATAGCAACTAGCCATCCGATCATCGTATAACTAGGATCTTGAAGAGCCATGAATGTGTTCATCCTCTAAATATCCATACCATTTCCATAGAGTATTACCAAGGTGGTAGATGGGAGCTTCTTTTAGATGGGGAGTGTTAGGTCTTCTCAGAATTCATGCAAAGACAACGACAAATTTCCAACATGAAAAGAATTTTCAAAATCATATTCACCAATACCTCTATGAGATATTTTTAGTTCAGGTGGCGAATTGGACATAAAAGGTTGAGATTGGAAGAGTGTGTTAGGATCTATCCGATTATCAAAATTAATCGGGACGACATGAGGTGTGGCTAATCTATCAACATAAGGAAAATAGTTTGCATGATTATACTTTGCCTCTAAGAGTTTGCAATATTTGAATGGTTTAGCATCTGCCAACAAGGTAAACTCTTTGTCATTATGAGGGAATTTTATACATTGGTGAAAAATGGAAGGCACTTTCTGCATGGCATGTATCCATGACCGACCTAGAAGGATATTGTACGAGGTCTCAACATTGAAAACATGACAAAGAGTGTCTAGCATTCGTGGACCAACTTGTATAGGTAAGGTGATTGTTCCAGTAATATTTTCATTCACTATTTTCATAACCATGAATAGTTATAACATTAGCTCCCAAAATCTATTTGGTATGACCAAGGAAATTTAAGGTACCTCCATTGTCAATAAGAACTCTTTTAATCTTATGATTGGTGATGTAAGCTTCAATGTACAAATATTTCTTGTTTTAAAGATTAGGATTTAAGAGGTCCTAGGGACTAAAGCACAATATAGGAATGCTAGGCGAAGTATTAGCAATGAGTGCTTGAAACTTCTACATGTTGATATCTTTCGAGAAAATGTGCTTCATGAAAAGTATAAGTAAGGATATTCAAGTACGGGTGATGTTTTAAGTAACTTGATGAGTGAGATATGTGTGGGTGTTGTCTCTAGTTTGTTTAGCAAGGTCATAAACATGAGATGAGGAAGAGTTAGCACTAGGTGTAGGTACCCTAATATTTTTCTCTTTGTGTGTAGCTACTTGTATAATTAGGAGCTTGAAACTCGACTGTGGTGATGGAGTGAGGTATTTCGTCGATAAATGAAATGATTTAATTGAATTCAACATTATTTGAAGATTGGACTTTTTAAAGAGCTTTACCATTTGGACCATGCTTTGGGAAAGGATTTTGAAACACCTCTAAGTTTTCATTTGGATTTTTATTAGGTGATTGATCTTCAATTGTAATGTCTCTACTATGGATGAGATCTTGAATATAATGGCAAAGTCTCATACAACGATCTCGTAGTATGGCTATCAATGTGATGGAAATCACTAAAAACGGAGCCCCCTTTCTAAGAAGAGCAAAGGCTCAAATGTGCGAAGAGCACATAAATTTCAGTCAATCATATTCGATTAATAAACAATAATATAGTTTACACATTTATAGGAGTTGTCCTATAACCACTCCCCTAGAATGGCAGATTTGTTCTAACAACTCGCAACTTACAATCTACGTGATTTGCATACCAAATCACTTATAACAATAACACACCTATTTTCACTCTAAAATATCTACGTGAGTTATATATCAATACTCACTTACATTATTTATTTAATATGCTCCACATATTAAATATACACCGTAAATTAATAATGTAACATCCATGTTAGGACTAATTCCTAACATTCCTCCCTTAGTTCTAACATGGGGTGAAGAATGCTCTGGAATAAAAAGTGACGTTTGGCCTTGGTTGGTCATTCTACCGTTTTATAAATTGATACCGTTCTCTCGCTTTGATGGTGCCAAACGAGCAATGTGTTACATCCCCCTCACAATGCGAAATGAAATGAAATGAAAGATTTTAATGACGTCCATGAGATCAAGAGTCTAAGGGTCCAAACAAAACCAATACATTAAGCTATTTTCAGACTCTTTGCCATATCAACTCTTCTACCTGTGAATTTTGAGCACCAAACCAATGATCTTTTGAAGTTATGTTTCGCAAATAACTCATTTAAGTGTCCACTTTTAATTCGTTATCATATTGGATACAAATATCATCATATCTTTGAACACTCCATAATGAAATGCCATTCTATTTCAACAACCCCTTTACTGCAAAAAAGATAAATTCTCCTTTCCCAATCCTCTTTGGGAATAGTCCATCTACCGGTTTCACAACGAAGATGATGTGATCCGGTCCTCAACTGAGTGACTAAAATCCTTGCCTTACCTTTGATAATCGCCCCTAAATAAGATTTTTCATCATGCTCCCAAGTGGGGTTGAATTCTTTGATATATTAGGCTTTCTTATGACCCATTTGTTCTGTCCACATGGCAGTCCTAAACTTCTCCATTACATAATTTTTTATTTCCATGTTGTTGTTAGGACACTCCTGAAAATTGATGCCCCATTTGTTCATCCATTTGTTGTTCTGTTTCATCCTTGTTTTCTTTCTATGATCTAGCTTATCCTCTGTAACCATTTTGGGCTAGCAAAGATTGTCCATGCTTTCAAATTTTTTCAAATAGCTTATCATCCGAGTTATTGCCAATGCTTCCATCGGGAAGGTACCGCTTTAGCTAACAAGATATCATAAGGAACTGTTGATCTAACTTTAAGAGTGCTTGTGATTAAATGTTTCTGGATTCTTTCTAATTGTCTCTATCCATGCTTTGACATGCTACTTCCCAAACCTCGCAACCGTAAAGAGCAATCGGGTAAAAACAAACCAAAGAGGGTTTTCTTAGTTTTCTAGTCACAAAGCTCAGCTTTCCTACACCTATTTTGAAGTAGGTAAGATGCTTTCCAACCTCCCTGTATCCTTTTGCTATGCATGTCTCCCAACTCATCTTGTTGTGGAAATCAATCCCAAGATATTTATATTCTGTAACAATTTCCAATGTACTCCCCTAAAAAAGAAAGTTAATTTGCCTCTCTTTTCTTTTTAGGGAAAAAATCATGATTTTTGTTTTGCTAATGTTCACTTGCATTCTGATTTATTGGAAAAAGAATTCCAAAGCTTTTAGATGCTCCCTCAATACTTGAGTTGTTGAAATTAAGATAAGATCATCGGTATATAAGAGTAACTTCAGCACATACTCAATCAATTGTACACCCCCTCATTCGGTTTTATGTAACCATTCTTCAAGCTTGTCAATGTATAAACCAAACAAAGTGGGAGAAAGAGGGCAGCCTTGTTTGACCACAATGTCACTACCAAAACATTCAGACATACCTTCTTTGGTTCCAATTTTAGTTCTGACCTACTCATAAAGTCTATGTACTGCTGCTCTAAGCTCGTCGGAATCTCAAGTTCCTCCACTGCTCCAAAGTTTGTCTCTAGGAACCGTGTCAAAGGTTTTCTTAAAATCAAAAAAACAATAAAAAGCTTCATCCCCTTGGGTATCCCATACCTTTTCAATCAAGTGCCTAAGAGTGATGCAATGATCAATGGTGAATGTTTAGATTGGAAAGCTTCTTGTCCTTTTGCTCTTTTTCCCTCTCTTTTTCTCAACATGATTGTTGATTCTACTCTCTATCACGCCCCCAAATAATTTACCAAAAAGGATTGATCATAATAGTATGATAATTAGAAGGATTATTGATATCCCCACTTTTCAAAAGAGGAATAACAACACTAGTCATCTACTTTAGTGGGAACACAACCCGAGTTACATTATTGAAGATTTTTTCGATATGCGGAGTGAGCACCTCAACCCCCACTTTAAAAATTCAGCCTGCAACCCATCAACATGTTGAGCTTTACCATTTGCTAGATTATTTATGCCATGTTTGATGTCTTCCTTCGAGAAAAGTTCGATTGAAGTATGAATGATGGGAGGAATATCCTTTTGTTGAGACCACTCGTAGAGAATCTTCGCATATTCTAACCAATGAGCTTCTGTGATATTGTTTTCTATGTGTGTTTTCTTTTGTTGTAGCTCCTTCCAGAATTCCTTGGGATTGTGTTTTCCAAGAGAAATTAATTCAGACCTTTTTCTATTCACATAGCTTTCTTTTATTTGTTGTACCAATCTCTCGTATTTATTTTTATTTTCTTTGTTCATGCTACTTTCCCTCATAGCTCTCTTGGCAGCCTTACAATCTTTGTCATACCACGAATTTGTTGGAAAAGTATTCATGCCCTCTTTCTAGGATTAGATCTATTATGCAAGCACTTAATGCCTTGTGAATTAAAGGTATCAACAACTTACTACAAACATAACCCCTTGCCCCTTTGTTTGTATTGCTCTCGATATCATTTCTTGCCATCTGAAATTGTTGTTCAAGGGAAACCACAAAAATTTCCTAATTTTCTCGTATTCAAAATGATTTTGCCTTGGTTTGGATATGTCTCTTGCATGCGGTGGACTTGTTTTCCTTGTTGCTGATTTGAAGTGGTACCAGAGCTTGACCGAGAGCGGATTATGATGAGATTTGAGCTCAAAAGGACAATCTCCAATTTCAAACTTGAGCAACCTACAAATAGAGATTTGAGTGCATATTACATAGTCCACTACACTTTGTCCATAGTAAGTTTTGCAAGTGATATTTCCAGATCTGGGCCAAGCCTTCATGCCATCACAAATAACCATGTCGTATAAGCTACATAGACCTATAAGATCAACCCGAAATGAGTCACCCCTCCATTACCATCTTGAGATAGTCTTTCCCAAAACTTGTCCTCTGCTTCGTTAAGCCAAACCGGATTGTCATCTCCACCTTTTTTGCTGCCCAACTGAAGAGATTGATTATTTGCAGTCCTTGCATTAAAGTCCCCAATCAAAATAAATTCCCCAAATGCACTAAACACAAAAATGTCTTTTTCTAACTAAGCATATGGGTCTTCCATATCCAAATTTCCTTTCTTATGTCTTTGAAACTTTCGTTGCAAAATAACAAGCATCCAATTTGATTGTTGCATTGTTATTTGATATTTTCAGCCAAATGTATTGCTTATTTGCATCTTCCTTTTCCACTTTGATGATACCTAACCATGATTCTTTGATTAACACTATAATTCCCCATGTCCTTTCCCCTGTTTCACTTCCTTCATTCCAAACTAAAATTTTCCCGCCCTCGAAATCTGGAACTTTGTAATCATTGTGCTCATGTGTTTCTATAAGAATAATAATATTTTCCCTTTGCTTATGGGCCCCAAACCGGGTCCTCTTCTCCATGGAGACCCCATGCAACCGCAACTTACTATGTGCATGGGATCCCATGGGGCCCCGGATTCCTATTTCTTGTTTTACCAATGATCACCGATTTGGGCCTTTCCATTCCTTAATTGTGCCCATTTTCCTTCCTCTCGTTATTTTTTTCACTTTCTCCTATTCCTTCTTTTGGTCTTCTTGTTGAGAAAATGTTAAATCCTTGTCTATGTGTGTGTGTGTGTGTGTGTCTCGAAGTCCCCGCTTTTTAAGATATCCCGCTTGTCTTCTACATTTCTCATGACAACTCACACATGACGATCCTTTCCTCCTTCTATTCTCCTACCAATCCTATTGGCTTGATGTATATAACCTGTCCACTTCAGCTTGTCTTTAAGGAAGTCCCTTTCCAATATGTCAGTTCTTTCCTTTTCACCAAAATCTCTTAAGCGTTTGATAATAAAATTTCCGCTTTGTTATGTTGGTCTTTTTCTTTCGCTATCCGAGTTTTGATGTGATTCTCTATGACTTGCCTTTGTTCGTTTGATGACCCGCTTACCAATTGTGACCAAGTTTTGGCCTCTTATATCCAATATCTTGGTTTTCTTTTATTTCCATGTTTTTAATTGATGATTGGATTTCATTTATCTGAAATGTTTCATTTCCTTTTTCCGTTTAGATGTTTCTCTCTCTCGTTGCTTTCAAATGTCCTAAGTCATGTTTTAGAATCACTAACTCTTGTTGTCCTCTTTCGATGAGGTTTTGAATATTTAACACCGCTCTTTAAGGACTTTGTTTTCCCTTTCCAAGTTGTGTCTATGTGGTGCACATTTTTTTCTCTCATTGTCTACTTGCACCTTTTAATTTTCTAAAGTTCCCGCTCTTTTTCATGCTCATGAGCTCATTTACATACAATTTTAAAGACCACATCGAAGGGGTAGATGTAGGGCTGTATAATTGTTTAGGATCTTGCACTACTTCCTCTCTTTCATCCTTGTTTGTTGCATTTTTTTCTCGTTTTGATCGGTTTTGGATCCTCTCCACCCTCCTTATGTACTAATTGTTTTCCTTGTATTTGATAATATTTGAAAACAAAATTCCCTTTTGTTGTTCGTTGTTTTGGTAGAATCAAAGTAAATTTTTTCTTTCGAGTCTACCTTAGATTTTTGGCTTGCCTACGTCGGAAGATCCTTATACTACTTTGCATTCACAAAACCAACTTTTTCCCTGTTCCCTGCAAGAGTTTGAGAGTTTCCTCTATTTCCGTCTGCCATTGGTAAATGTGCCTATGAAACAATGTACCTTTATAACTCCAAGTTTGGATTGTTTTTGAAACCCTCATGCTTAACCATGGTTTACTTGATTTGTTTAAATCAACTATGGAAAATAAATGTAAAGAAAATCTAGCAAAAAGAGGAAGGAGTTCTATGGGTCTACTTGTGTTTGTCGGCTTGTGCCCTAGAACACCCCACCGCTTTATAAATCTTGTCTTTTTTGTAAAACTAGAATACCAAGTCCCTCTGTTTTTGTAGTATTATTTCTAAATCTTTTTTACCATATTCTATTTTTCTTTGAATGAGAAATCTGTGGTTTTCCTTTGCAGCCCGCAATCCTCGCATTCGATGCCTACCGTAGGCCCTCGAGGCTTACCTATGGGATCTTCGCTGCTACCCCTCGCGTGTGGGACCTTCGTTGCCTCTCATATCTAAATGCTTCCTCTCCACACCGTTGCCACCATTATCTCGTGTTTTAAACCGAATTTAATGGAAAATGAGCTTTATTCTCCCTTTTTTTATTGAAGAACGCCACAAAACCGTGGCAACACGTAAGAGAAACAAAAACTTCCTCCTTTTCGAAGAAAAAATTACCCGTTTTCTTTTTTACAAAAGACTTTATATATATTTTAAACTTGAATAAGGTGTGACTTTAAAATCAATAAATATATATATCTCACACCTTTATGCACGAGCATTGTGTGGTTGCTTATAAGGCGAGTTGAGGCGAGATACTTGGGATTTTAGCGGTCAAATCACAAATGCATAGCTATCTAATCCATTTCTTCCCGAGATATTTTAAATGTCTCGAAATCTTACACTATACCTTCACATTCGCAATTGAAAATCCCGCGGTGACATCACCGCACGCTAAAAATAATAATAACATGTTTTTGGGTCTCTGCGGCTTAACATATGGGACTACCTCATACTCACATGCGGGAGGCAACTAAATTTGCTACAAACGAGGCGTACATACCCTATCCCCGCAGGATTTGAACTTGTGACATCTATTTCAAGAGCACATGTTCTTCACCATTAGGCCAACTCAGCGTACAAAAACAAGCAGATCTTTCTTGTGGAATTGTTAAATGCTTCGTAAATGCAACATACTACTTTGTCATACCCTATGAACCAAACACTTGCTGCGATAGAATGAATCAACCCATTACCATGTATTATCTTCGTCTTTCTAAAATATCCCATGTTACCCGATCAAATATCATCAAAATAGATTGACATACAAATTAGAAAGAATTTTGCATGTCTTTTTTTGCCATATACAATGAACTAACAATTAAGGTTGAAGAGACTAAAATATATATGTGTGCCTTTGCAACAAATATAGCAAATGTATCTATGCAAAAATGTACTGACATCTTCATGGAAATATTCGATATGCGAGATGAGTATTAAAAATTTGTAAATATTACTTGATTCTATTGCATAATCAGATGATGGGTTAACCTTCTCTCAAACAACTAGCCATATGTTGTCCGCATTTTTCTTTGTGATACCAAAAACCTCCGCAGCTAGCCATATGTTGTCTGCATTTTTCTTTGTGAAAAACCTCCTGGTGGCCACCAATTATTCAACTGCATACAAGTACCATAAAGGCTAAAATCTCGATGTAAGTATATTGCATGTGATCTGGTGACCGAAGAAAATGCAGATGCATATAGGATTCGAGTCCATAAGGTAAACCTAAGTTCAATGGGTACCGATATTTATCAATAAATCCTTCATAAATAGAACTTCATCTTTTGGCTCCGTAGTAATCCAGAACATGTACGACCTACAAACCGGTTGTGTTTTTACCATTTAATAGTTAGAGATATAAGTTAAATTATGCATAGCTTTTTTATTTCCAAAGCATAACTAAATCGAGAGGAGCTCGCATATAAGACGCAAAAGGCGATAAAGTGCCAAGAGGCCAAACAAATTTGTACACTGTACTACGAGTACTTTTCTATGTAGAAAATAGTTCCAATAAAAAATCTGAAACTAATATATATATATATTATCATTATGATTTTTGAATGAAAAATGTGAACAAAAAATGGGTGGGAAAATTGCAGAAAGGGATGAAAAAAGTGGAAAGGAGAGGAGAATGGATGGTGAATGCCAAGAGCTTGCATGTGGTCTACACTACAAGAGATTGACAAAATGCAAGATAAATGTATAGATGTAATAATTGTTGTTACACGTGGTCTGCATTGCAACGTTAGTTAGTATGATCGTTGGATGCAAGAACAATGAATGGAGGGTGAATAGAGAGGTCTCAAAGAAAACCTTTTCGATACTAAATTAAAGCGGAGTCCCATTTATGGGAAGAGCCAAAGACTCAAATGTGTAGAGAACATAAATTTCAGTCAATCATATTTTTTATTATAGGTAAAAAGGGTTGAGGGGACTGTATAGATGAAAATGAACACGTGATCTTCAACCGCACTCAACCCCCCGAGGTTGTGCCGAAGCAACCGATGTTGAATGTGTGTTGCTAACTATAGGAGGATCAATGACTAAGATCTGGTAGTGTGATCTCCTGGTAGCCGAGTTGACAAAGAGGAGATTTAGAGGCTATAAACGGGTAGCGTAAATTCCCTATGGTTTATTTTCCTAATTTAGATCTATGTGTTAAATTAGTTTGAAGTGTCCAAATTAATCAAGATGAAATTAACTATCTATTCTACTGTTGAAAGAAAACTAATCTAAACAAGTCACAAAACTGAAATATTACAATCATAAACAACAATTCACTTTTATTCTAAATAATCAAATCTACTTCTACACTAAAACTAAACAAACAAAATAACCCGGTGTGGTTATTCGCTTTTGTCTTGAGTGTATTGAAATTGAACTAACTTAAAACAATAACTCTTCCAAATGATCTATGATATGTAGACAACCTCCTACAGATATTCTCTCCTTCAGATCCACAGGATGGGAAGAAGAGGATCCGTCACTGGGGATTACTATGAAAGATTCAAACCCTCTTGGAAATTAACTAATTACTTGCAAATGAAAGGAAATTGATTTCTACTCTATTTGATATGATGTAACAATGATAAATTGTAAGAATGAAGGAAATAAAACAAAAAATCCAACCTGGAATTCACAAAATAGAGGTAAATCCAGTTGTGTAGTAATTTGTCCCCTCAATTTGTCCTTTCTTTCTCCGAGTGTTCATATGAGTCCAAGGGATTAGGAATGCAAGAACAACAAACAGGAGGGTGGCACTTGAGCAATGGTAGGCGGGAAGCAATCCAGGCGTAAGGCAAGTAGAAGAGAGATACCACAAGATATCTGAGCTTGGCTATGTAATTCCTAGCAAGATTATGGCAACACAACAATGCAAGATACACAAAATTTTCAAGTCCTTTTGCTTGAATACAAGCATGGAATATATAGGAATGAAGGATAGAAGGTTACTTCATGCACAAGGCAATGAAGAGGCTAGTTCCACTCATTAAATCTATTTAAAATAGAAGGAACAAGGAGAACCAAGCAAACGAAGCTATTTTTAGCAAATTCGGCTCACGGATGTGCTCAAAAAGTAAACTTAAGTGAATCATCGCATGCAATTTTATGCATGAAGATTTTGGAAAAAGCGGATAGGATTGCGCGCTTTGTGCGGGCGGCGGTTTTAAGACTCGCCGCCAGCAGAGTGGCGGTCCTGCATCAAGGCCAAAACAAGCACAACGAGCAACAAGGAGATGGAAAAATGCAAGGAAAAGTTAAGTAAGGCTATCTAGGCTACAAATATATACTGCAAATGGGTTTTGGAGCTCAAACACCTTCTTGAAAGGATTTTAAATCATCATTTGGACCTTTATAACCGTTTTCCAACAATGTCGCACATGTAATTTTGGGTTCATACATATTGCCCCCTCGGAGAAGCGTCTTAGCCATGAAGATGCGTAAAACGTAGAGTTCGAGTATGGCGTTCTTGAAATGGGGAGTTAGAAGCTATACCTGACATACCCATGTGTCGAAATTTTGTCGTCCAAAATCCCACTACTTGTAAAAGGAAAATAAGACTTAAGTGCGAGATAGATAGAATATCACAAAATAAACATTAAATCAAAACGACAAGAGGACTTACTATCTGTAAGGGGATGTAGAAATATACTTGCGCCAACACTCCATTTCTGTGAACACATAGACTCAAAACGGTTATAACAAATATATATATATATATATATATATATATATATATATATATATATATATATATATGAGAAAACTCATTTTCAAATTCATTTGTGCATATTGACTTGGTGTTTTTGATTTCTAGACCCATGGTGACTATTTTTTTGTTTTTGAGCATGGTTGAATTGGAATGGATTTAGGAATGGTATTTTGCGTTAGGCTTGGCCCTTTCTTTGTTTGAATACTTTTGAGAAGAACTCCTAAGAAATTTGTAACTAGAGCGGTCATAAGGGGCCTCAAAGAGGCGGATAGGTAGAGTGCCTTTATTGCTTAGTCTCCACTTTGTGAGGCATATATGATATTTTGGTATTTTGTGCTCATTGCGAGTATTTTGACCGCACCTAGTGTGCAATGGCATCGTAAAAAACTATGAAACACCATGATATGTGCATATATCTCTTTTGGCGTTATCCCTTGCATAGAGTTGACTTACATTGATGATTTGATTCACGTGTGTACTCTTAGATGTTTAGAATTTCTGATTTTCTATGCTTTTCAAAATGAATGCAGTGGATATGAATGCTAACAAAATGATCTTTTTTTTTTTTTTGCTTTGTAATGCTGATATATGATAATGCAAACACATTGTGATGTTGAACTTTAGTTTCTTTAAGCAACTTTTGATACTTCATATTGTTTTGGCAAAACGTGGTGAAAGAGTGATATGATAAGTGAATGAACTTGCCCCACTCCTAGCTCCACACAACCAATAAGATGCGAGGGCTCAACACCAAGAGCCAGAAAGGGCACAAGTTATGAAATTTTTCGAATGGTAATGATGAGAGAAAGACAAGGATTTGGAAAGACCAAATTTAGACACTACAACTACAACCGCACTCTACTCAAGTTTGCTTCGTAGTTTAGAACATGAATTTCTTTCCAGTTTATCTAGAGTTAGATCTGTAGATGGCCACTTGGTTGACAAAATCTGGTTTTGAGGTTTTAAGCTCTTTTGGAATTTTAGACATCTAACTCACTTTGTTTTGATTTATGATTTCATAGCATTTGAATGAACTGCTTCTAACTTTCAAGTTTGTCAAAGAGACCCCTACACCTTGCCCCATGCTATCAGTAGGAAGCATGGGCTCATCACATGGGAAAGGCACAGGCGAGTAAGGACATTTCTCTCCTTTCCCAACCCTATATCACTAGTAAGAGATGCAAGCTCAACACCGAAGGTTGGTATGGCAAAGAAATGTGTAAAATAAAATTTTTCTGTGGATTTGCAATTGACTTAGTTATCTAGACAAAATGTTTAGTATGTTCTTATTTCCAAAGATATTTTTATGAGATAGATGTGACACCATGAAGCTTCTAAAACAGACTATAGGCAAAGACACCTAACCTAGAAAGAGACTATAAGTAGAGCCAAGTATGCAGGCCTTGGTATGGTCACGGTCAAAACTTTGTCTTATCTTGTTTGAATCGATGAAATGATTTAGAAAAAATTGATGATACCGTGAAGATTTGAAGAGACATGATTTGAATGTTTTGCCAATAATTTCAGAAGTTTTTTTAGGAATTGCTTTATAAGAATAAGTCCCTTGATCACAAATTTTACAAAATGAAATGGAAGATGAAAATGCAATGTGGATGCAGTAATGTACATATGGGAATGCAGGTGAAACTACATGTCATGATGTCTAAGGTGAAGAAAGTTGATGAATATTGAATTCTTCGCCCCTAAGAGTACACAACGGAGAACCATGATCCTCGAAATTTCTGTTCTTTTGACAAGGGCCATAGCATTCTGAGTCTAAACTTACAACCCTTTCCTAGAAGTGTATATGTCCAATCATTAAAATCATTTATCTGAAAGAGGCGTTCGTGCACCTCTTTGTCATGTTCTTGAGACATGGTGTGTGGGTGAGCATGACTATCTTTGCTCAACCTTGTTTCCTATGTGGAGCATTGTGTTTATTTGTGACACTTGCTAAATGATGAGGCCTTGCCCCATGGATATGAAAAGCTTAGTTTCAAATGCACATGGGTTGAAACCAGGGTTTAGAAAAGAAAACCCTCAGAGATGGTTTTGATGGGCATCATTTCAATCTCAAATTTCCCTTCTTTGTTTGTTAATTCTATCATGTTTACACCTAGACCTAGGTCATCGGAGGGAAGAGATGCTAAACCGAGAAGACTACCCATCCCCTGTGGTTCAAATGGAAGGAAAATTGGATCATCACTCTCTAAGAGTTTCATAATTCTTGTTATGGTTTTAGTGGACACTATTTCCACAAATATTGATTTACCCTTATCTTTTTTTCCACCTCAAATGTTTTTGGGTCAATGACTTCAACCTTTGGAACGTTCGGGGTGATCGGGACTAACTCTTTTATTGGAGGTGGTTTGTTCAATTGATTCACAAGAAGGTCATATTCCATATGGACTCCTTTCTTCTTCTTGAGGTTTTTAAGTGTATATCAAAGGGCTTAGGATCCCCTTGAGCAATGAAGACCTTCCCCAAATGGAGGAATCTAGTTTCTGGGAACGGGTAGAAGGGATAGCCTTCATTCGATGAATCCGTGGTCTCCGAGGATCATGTTATAACTTGTTTCCCTGTCGATAATGTAAAAATTTGTCAAGATGGTTTTTGGACCAAGTGTGATTGGAAGAACTATGGTTCCAATTGAGGTTGCTTTAAGTTTGTCATATCCGCGTAACATATTTCTTAAAGAGGAGAAATTTGTCTCTCCATATCCCAACTTCATTAAGAAAGAGAAGGGAACCACATTTACAATAGCCCCATCATCAATCATGGCTCTCTTAATGCAATTGTTATAAACCTAGACTTGTAAAAATAAGGCAGGATCACCTCTTCGGGCAATTTCAGCATTAGATGACATCTTGTCTATATAAAAAATAAACCCAAGTATCCCTATCATTTTTTCTGGCAGATGTATGTCAAAGTCAATATGATTTATTTGAGCGCTAGGAGGTGGTGTAACATGGACTAGATGACCAAGACCTAGTGCATTAAGTAACGTAGAATGATGCGTAGGTGAATTCTTCAACAAATCTAGAAATGAAATGTGAGAAAAGGTCTTGTTCAAATCCGATATTAAATCATAGGCTCCTACTGGTTTTGCGATTGTAGGAACGTCATCCTGTGGGAAGGAAAGATTGGGTAGGGGTTGTGAAACGTACTCCTTCGTTTGAGTTGTTGCATTAATTTCACACTCAACCTCTAGCTCAACTAATCCCAATATTTTTGTGTTATCATTTGAACCAAGGTTAGGAGCGACCCAAGAGTTATTGGAAGTTGAGGCTTCATGGTCATTGTTTCCTATAGGAATGCCTTTTTTTGTGTTTTGTGAATTCACCTTGAAATTTTCAGGATGTGTAGGGAGCGGATCTTGAAATATGCTCACATTAGCATTTTGAGGAGCTACAGGTCCTATATAGTCAGATTGTGAGTTTGTTTTAGGATTTTCTAGGAACATGTCTATAAAGAGTTACCTTTGGTTTTTAGGAAGTCTTTGTAGAAACTTGTTGCAATCACGGCAAGTCCTATCGTCATGACCTCGAACCTTATGGAAACCACAATATAGGTTAGGGTCGTAATCTCTTGGTCTTTGATAAGCGTCTTACTGTTGTTGATTATAACCTCGGTTGTAGTTTTGAAATTGGTTGTTATAACCATGATTCGTTGCCCCTTGTCCAGAGTTTTGATACTGGTTTGGGCCTTGGGTTTGATTTTGTTTTTGTAGTGGATGATTTACATCAACCGTGTTGACAGAAGACACAGTGCTAGGGCTTCTTTGATTGCCCAAGTTTTTATTATTGAGTGTTGTCGTTGTTTGGAAAACCAACGTTCTTGGCTTGATCAGTATCACCATTTGTGGTATCACCATGATTGCGATTCACACCCTTAGGTCCTTCGTTTTTGGCACCATTGTTTTGATAATTAGCATTATTTTGATTTGGGGATACTAATTTCCCATTGGGACCATAGGTCTTACGCCCACTGTCTATAGAGGCTTGATCAATCCGAAGCGTTCCTTCCAAAACTTCCTCATAACTACGAAAAGGAAACTTTTGGACCTCTTCCTTAGTCTCTCTATTGATCGAGTGAAGGAAAAGATCACAAAGTTCCATCTGGTCCATATTGGGCACACTTGCAGAGGAATAGAGAACTTGGTGCCATCTTTGGATGAAATTGGCGGCAGATTCATTTTCTCCTGTCTAATATTCAGGAACTCCCTAATCCATGTACACAACAACTTGTTCATGTCAAATACTTTGATGAACTCATAAACAAGTTGCGTAAAGGAATGTATAAAAGCTTCGGAATACAAGAATACCAATCCAATGCGATTCCTTCGAGAGTCTTTGGAAATATCTCACTACTACAACATCCCAAGGAAGCGATTCTCACGATAGTAGTAGCGTAGTTCTTGATATGAGTGTTTAGGTCTCCTTCTCCGTTAATTTTTGGAGGATCCGACAATGGGTTGGAAGCATGACACCACATATGGTGAAGTCAAGAGGCTCCTTTAAGTACTCAACTTATGTACCCATTGTGTAAGATTCCACCATTCAAGATCCTTGATGAGGAGGTGGAGGAGGAGGAGTTGGATAAGCTGCACTATAAGCATTGACGGGAACATATGGGGTCCCTTGATATGGTATGTAGGGAGCAAGAATGGTATATGGGTCCATCTGGGGAGTTTTTGAATACATATGCATGTAAGGTGGGATAGCTCCAGGATATGGACTAGTGGGCGTAAAACCAGGGAACGTCGCATTGCCTATTGTGGCGGCATTCGAGAACGCACTTCGCTAGCCCTTACATAGGATAAGCTTGAGAAGGATGAGGACCCATCCCTAGTGTGTCTAACCCTGTGAGAAGATCACCTGGATTTGAATGAGCTGGATAACCTTGTTGTACATGATATTGAGTTAGTTTCTCATTGGAAGGGATGTATCCTTTATTGTCAACTAGATACCCCGTGTTCTTCCCTACTGCATGTGTTGGTTGTGAAGTCTAGGAACTTTCTAGTTCTCTAATTGTCCCCACTAAAGTAGAAACAAGATCTTTGGGAGAGGATTGAATCCCTTGTTGGGGTGCCTATGGTGTAGGGTTTGATTGAGTAGGCTCATGATACCCGGTTATGAATTGTTCAATGTTATAATTCTTGTCTTCCTCAGAAGTAAGAATCTTGGGATAGGTATTCAAAATATCGAGGTGAAGACGTCATTTTATCAAAATACTCATCTATCTCGACGAAGAGGATTAGCTATTCATTCAAATAGATCGTCCTCTCTGTTGATTGCATGGAAATGTGAAGTCTTGACAAGACTCTATAGTAAGACCTGTTCCATTTGTGATAACAATGTGGTTTACATTGGGTTGACCATATTGCATGTCTAATGGTTGATCAACCTCCTCCATCCTTACATAGCTAATGGGGTTTGAAGTGTAACTAGGGAGGTTTGAACATTATTTGTGTGATTGTTGCCCCATCTCGAAAGAGAAGGGGACTATTATGGTTGCACGTTGGTGTAATAGACGCTCTTCTAGACATATTTTAGAAAGTATAAAATACCTACCAAAAATAGGGAAGAAATGGAGAGGTGAGGTAATAATGATGAAAGAAAGGAAACAAGAAGGAATTAATCCTTCACATCGAGTATACCAATTTGTACGGATGCAAATGAACACATGATCTTAAACTCGCACTTGACCCCTCGAGGTCGTGCTGCAGCAACCGATGTTGAATGCATGTGGCTAACTATAGGAGGATCAGTGACTAAGATTTGGTAGTGTGATCTCCTGGTAGCCAAGTTGATAAAAATGAGATTTAGAGGCTATGAACAGGTAGCGTAAATTCCTATGGTTTATTTTCCTAATTTAGATCTATGTGTTAATCTAGTTTGAAGTGTCCAAATTAATCAAGATGAAATTAACTATTTATGCTACTCTTTGAAAGGAAACTAATCTAAACAAGTGAAAAAACTGAAATATTACAATCACAAACAACAATTCACTTTTATTCTAAATAATCAAATGTACCTCTACACTAAAACTAAACAAACAAAATAACCCGGTGTGGTTATTCGCATGTCCGAGTGTATTGAAATTGAACTAAATTAAAACAATAACTCTTCCAAATAATCTATGATATGTAGACAACCTCCTACAGATATTCTCTCCTTCAGATCCACAGGGATGGGAAGAAGAGGATCTGTCACCGGGGATTGCTATGAAAAATTCAAACCCTCTTGGAAACTAACTAATTGCTTGCAAATGAAAGGAAATTGATTTCTACTCTATTTGATATGATGTAAGAATGCTAAATTGTAAGATTGAAGGAAATAAAACAATAAATCCAACTTGGAATTCACAGAATAGAGGTAAATCCAGCTGTGTAGTAATTTGTCCCCTCGGTTTGTCCTTTCTTTCTCCGAGTCTTCATGTGAGCCAAAGAGATTGGGAATGCAAAGAACAACGAAAAGAGGATGGCGCTTGAGCAATAATAACACTTGGAAGTAATCTGGATGCAATGTAAGAAGAAGAGAGATAACACAAGAGATCGAGCTTGGCTATGCAATTCCTAGCAAGATTATGATAGCACAACAATGCAAGATACACAAAATTCTCAGGCCTTTTGCTTGAATACAAGAATGAAATATATAGGAATGAAGGATATAAGGTTACTTCATGCACAAGGCAATGAAGAGGCAGTTCTACTCATTAAATCTATTTAAAATAGAAGGAACAAGGAGAACCAAGCAAACAAAGCTATTTTTAGCAAATTTGGCTCACAGATGTGCTCAAAAAGCAAACTTAAGTGAATCGTCACATGCAATTTCTTGCATGAAGATTCTGGAAAAAGTGGGCAGGGGAAGAAGGCGGCGGTCCCGACATCAAGGCCGAACAAGCACAACGAGCAACGAGGAGATGAAAAATGCAAGGAAAAACTAAGGCTATCTAGCTACAAATATATATTCTGAAATGGGTTTTTAAAGCTAGAACACCTTCTTGAAAGAATTTTGAATCATCACTGGGACCTTTGTAATCTGTTTCCGACAATGTAGCACATGCAATTTTTTGGGTGCATAGGACCCTACCCCGTACAAAGTAATACATAACAGTAGAGAAGGGTCAAGGGGATGGCCATTGAAACCCTCTCAGAGCAACAAATCCATACAAAGAGCCACCACTAGAAACCGAAGCCAAAAAGGTCAATAACATAATAACTAACAACAAAGACATAGAAACTAACAACAATAAAAAAACAAAAGAAACTCCCTCAAAGAGGAAGCCACCTTCATTCATTGATCAGTTCACCCACCGTGTGCATGCATCCATTCCATTCCTTAACCAAAGCTAGCTATAGTGGATTTCCAATATTTATAGTCTAGTTTCGCTATCTCCACTTTAGGACCAGACCCCTCTTTTTCCTTGTTCTTCGCTATTTCCATGGAATGGATATGTTGGTGCCCATTTAGATCCTCTGTTGTATTGCCATCTTTCCCCTTTTGTTCTACGTGCTCTAAGACATTTTTCTCTCAAATTGGTGGTCTGCAACTTTTCCCTCCAGATTGAATGCCTTGAAATGCTCATAAACTTATTATTTTGCCCCAACTTGAAAGAAAAATACATGCATGCCCTGTTTTGTGCCCTAATTTTTCCAAATCAACACCTCTGTCATTTTTTCCACTTTTCCGGCCTTTGGAGGTCGTGATTGTTCGTTTTATGCATATTTTCCCTCAAAAATCCCTTTCCATGGTCGTAAATTGCATAAAATCACTTCCCATTTGTTGTTTAATTGAAAAATTCTTCACCCACGAAGAAAAAATTGAATTCAGGCATCTCTAGAAAATTCGTTGTTTTTGACAGTCATACGGGCGTACTTTGCCCATCAAATTCTATCTCAAACGTCGTCTCCTACGTGGCCATTTGTGGTTGGATAAGGTTCAGTGGGTCTATTTTAAAAACTTAACGTTTTTAATGTTTTGGCAAAAATCAAAATTCCCCCACAACTCTGCGCAGTCCCAGAGGAGGAAGACACATGTCATGTTCTCCTTCAAAGGCATGATGGAAGGTGGTGGGGACTTAGAAATTTTTACCTTTTTGGCAAAAAGGAAAAAAGTTGAGGAAAGGGCCGCGGGTCCACAAGGAAGAAAAGGGAGACATGTGGAGGCTTCAAAGTACAGAGCGGGTTGGCGGATCATCGGAGGAAAAAGGGAATTTTTTTCCCTTTAGAAAAATGACTTAGAGTAAAAAATTAAGCGCCGGTCTGCTATGAATCATAAGGAGACACGTGGCGGATGTAGAAGGAAGTGCGGGCCGTCGAAGGAAAAAGGGAATTTTTTCCTTTTTGCAAAATGACTTAGAATGAAAATTTGAGGCGTGGCTCAACGAGGAAGCGAGAGAGAGACATGTGGCGGGGACGGAATCGGAGGCGCGGGCCCATGGAGGAAAAGTGAGAAATTTTCCTTTGGTAAAACAGGGAGTTACAATGTGAAATAAGCCCGCAAATCCTTAGCGATAGAGAAGGTGACACGTGTCAAGGACAGAGGCGAAGGTGCGGGATCGCGGAGATTTTTTGGAAAAATTTCCTTTTTCCAAAAAAGGTGAAAATGTCTAGAATTGAGCCGCGACTTCAATGGGACCCATAATGTGCCACGTGTCAGCACCAAATCTCAAGGGTGGAAGGGCGGAGAAAATTGTCAAAATTTTACATTTTTCCAAAAATGTTAAAAAGTCAAAAAGTGATCCCAAATCCATTCCCAATCACATTTTGACACATGGAGGGCTCAGATTGAAGGGGTAAAGGAAAATCAATGGTAACTGTGCATTTTCAGTTTGGCGCCATTTTTGCTCTAGGAAGCTTGGAGATGCGAATTTTGCATCATTTTTGATCAAATTTTTGGCAAATTCATGTCGTTTTTGCCTTCAAGGATCAATGGGATCAATTTGAAATTTCAATTTGTAGATTTGGGGTGCTTTTGAAATAAAATTTTGTTCGGGCTCGAGCAAAAACATGAAAGATCAAATCAAGAAGTTGCAGAGCCAAATTTTGGATGGATAAGGATGAAATGATGAAATGAAAGGGGCTGCATGCTTTGAAGATGAAAAACGTGCCCCCACAATGGATAATGATGAAAGTTTTGTGATGATTCACCTTTTGAAAGAACAACTGGCAAATTTTGGCGAGTCTGTTAGATGTCATTTTCCAAAAATATTGCAAAGCAAAGGTGCTCTGAATATTCCACTTTTGGAGGGAATATTTGAGAGGAAAAGGATCAATTGTAATGAAAAGTTATATATTGCATGAATTTGTCATGCAAATGGTCGGAGAAACTTAGAATTTCATGGGAAAATCTAGGAAGAAGCCCATTTTTGAGAAACCACCTAAGAACCATTTCTAATTCCTTTTTGCATCAGATTTGTATCATGTTGAGTTGGTTTTAGTTGTAAAGCCATCAACAAGCTCTGAGATTGTTCTTATAACATTCCCCTACTGATAAATTTGGTCATTTTGGATTATTTTGTGTTGTCTCTTGGCAAAATTTGCATACACTTATGTTTCAGAATGTTTTCAATTTGTGTTTCTTGCTCTGTTGCAGTCTTGTGTTTAAAATATCTCTTGATCATACATGGTCTCATTTCTTGTTGATAGTTTAGTGGCATTTGCAATCTCACATTCAAAAGAGCTTTCATCTGATAAAGAGATAAACAAATTTAAAATCACTTTACCTTCCTTGAATTCTGAGATTGTTTGTAAACCTTTGGGTGCACCTTAGGTCATGATAAAATAGAGATTTCTAGATACTTTGTTGGTTCATCTACTTTAAGCTTTTGTGGCAGGTTGGAAAAGATTGTGTGGAAGAGTGCAGATCTCGGCTTCTATTTATGCACATCCAAAGTTGAAGGAGTACCTTAACGCATTTAAAGCATTCTGTTGTTTAGGTCTTACAAGTTTATGCAAAAGTCCTCAAAGAATTTGGCAAATTCTGGTTAGTCTTTTCTAAAATCTCCCACCAAAATTTCATTCAAACAAACTAATCCTACCCATACTACCCCTGCATTGCATTATGTGTCAACAAAAGAAGACAATCCATTTACAAAAATGCACAAAGCAAATCAAGATCCTACATTGTCTTTAGTAACCCTTGCCTTGCATTGAAATTATCTCCATAATCTACAAGTGACAACTTGTGAAAGTCAGATTTGGAGTGTTGATCATATTTTCTCAAGGCCTTTTCACATTATTTGCACAATTTGAGGGATATTTTCATCTCGTTCACCATTTGAGGGTTACAAAATAGGTCCTCTTACCTTGGTTGAAAGGCACAACCTAAAACAGTTAGGACAAGATCAAATCCTATTTGAGTGCTATCCATCTTTCCATAAATATTTGTGCCAGTTAGATCGCATCCTTGGCTACAAAACGACATACATCATGATCTATTTTCCTTCAAGCTTCATGAAATATCTCTGATGCTGCTCAGGTTGAAAAGGAGAACAAATTTGGGTAAACACTTTCGGCGCAAGCACGGGACATTCTTAGTTCAATCTGATCCATGTGCATACATATTTGAGATATTTGAATGCATATCAGACCCTTGTAATGTCCCTTGCAAGTTCTGACTGCAAATATATTGTTAAAGCATCATTCTATACTCAGATCTGCAAGGTGTATGCAAAGGTTTCAAGTTCTGCTTGCAATTTTATCAGTTTCCAACAATAGTTGCACTTCATTTGCATTTGTGGTTGATAGATTCAAGAAAAAGGAAGGTCTGATCTATAAATTTTGGCAAGATTTTTAGTGCTGATAGGTATTTGATAGAGTATTTTAGTGCATTTGCACAACTAGGGTGAAAGTCCTTAGTGGTAACTCCATGCTATTTTGATCTTGACAAATATTAGTGTCTTAAGCTTTCTGTCATTTATTTTTGTGTTTCTAATCTCTGCAAAACTGGAAGGAAGAAGATCTCTCTTCATTAAAGACTTTGCTAAGAAGTTGTTTTTGATTCAAGGAACTCAGAGTTAGAAGGGAGAAGAGTTTGGAAGGTTGTTAAAGGTCAGACATCAAGACAAAGGTATATCCATTGGTGAGAGAGATCAACCTTTGGTAGAGGATTATCACTCTTCTTCCAATGATTCTGATTCAAGCAATCCTCTCATAAACTTGTTTACTTCAACTAGTGAAGGTCCTTCTGCTATACCTGGTGAGTTCCTTCTTCAATCTGCACCTTTGTGTTTTAATTCAAATAAAACTTTCCAAGAAAATCAACACTTAGAGAATACCAATCTTGTGAACCACATTCTTGAGCCCCAAAGACCTTGCACTCCTCATCAGCTTGTGTCACCCCCAAGATCACCTCCACCAAACAATATGGCTCAACCTAGACCTCCATTTGTTGTTAACACCTTTGGTCCTATAGACTTTAGAGGAATGGATGGTTACCCAAATGTTGTCCCACAAGATGTCAGAAATAGGTTGCCAAAGTTCCAAGGTAACAATGCTATAAGTGGTGATCAACATCTCAAACTTTTTGTTAACATGATGGAGGATTTTGAAATAGAGTTTGAAGATGTGTATGTCAAATTGTTCATTCATACACTAGAAGAGGATGTTAGGGATTAGTACAAGGCTCTACCTGATAATTCAATTGATTCTTAGACTAAGATGAATAATGCATTTAGGTTGTAATATGGTGACAAGACTGATCCTAGATTTCTCTTGTCTGAATTTGAGAATATCAAGAAGAACCCCAATGAATTAGTTCATGACTTCAACACAAGGTTTAACAAAACTTTGAGAAGGTTGCCAGTTAATTTGAGGCCTTGTGATGAGTCTTGTTTAATCAAATATGCAGATGCATTTGATAAAAAGGCAGCCTACTACTTAAGAGACAAGAACCCTACCAATCTAAGGCAAGCTTTCACCATGGCACTTCAAATTGAAAACAATATCAAAGCAATTGGGAAACCTCTCAAGAGAGATGGTGTAAAGTTGATAAACCCTGAAAAACCTCAAGCTAGCAAGGGTGCTGATTTGGAGGAGGTTGTGAAAACTTTGGTAGGGGCTGTCAAAGAAATCTCATACAAGTTAGCACGAGCTAGAGAAGGGAATTGGGAAGACTTCACAAGGTCAGCAAAAAGCACAAAACCATGACAGATTTTCCAATCATCCTAGAGGTGATCAAAGGGCAGATGATAGAGGGAAGGGACCCATGGGGTCTACAAATAGACATCCTCAAGCACATGAAGGAAGAGTGTTACTTGATCCCCTAACTGCTAGGGTTGCTTCTTTGTTGAGGAGGTTGCTGATATTGATTGGTGTGATAGGTGTTTTCTGCCCCATCCTCCATGTGAAGTGGACTAGCAAGATGGTGAAGCTAATAATGATAATGGTACTAATGATGATATCTGCATGGTGGGTTGTTCTTCAAGCTCACAAGGAGGAGCAACATCTACTAAAGTGATAAGTGCAAGGACAAACTGCAACCTTTTGGGATTGCATCAAACAGTACAAGTATTTCTTCCCTCTCATACTCTTGAAGTTGATGTAGTGCAAGCTTTTAAAATTCCTAACAATGACTTTGAATACTTAAGAGCTTTGATGATTAAGAAGTATGATGGTGGTATCCCTTCAGAGGAAGATAGACAATTGTTGATGAATGTTGTTGTAGCTCAAGAGAAAGACTATAACACTAGGAGCAAAGTTGTTAAAGGAGTTGGGCCTCAAGCCAAACCTAAAACACCCTTTCTTACAAGCATTCCCAAAGAAGCTCCTAGAAGGGAAACACATGCCAAAAGCTCTATTGTCCCAAGCAAAAATTACAGTCCTCCTCATGCCCAAACTGCCAAGAATCCCATGCCATCTAATGAATCTGCTTGTCTCCCTTCCAATGTTGCCTTGCCAAAGAATGTTCCCTATGACATAGCCTAGGTATTGAGCCAAATAAAAGTGAGTGTTCCAATCATTGAGTTGCTTAGGATTCCTAAGCACAAGAAGAGAGCATTTGAGTACCTAGGTTTGAAAGAAGAAAGGAGTACCCCAAGCAGAAATGTAAATGTTGTTGAAACTCCTCCTTAGATCATTACAGACCTTGAAACACCACTAGCAGTAGAGGATCTTGGAGAAACACTTGAGGTATACTTGGGGACATCCTTGGTTGATTCCCAATTGAATGTTGATCCATTCTTTACAACTTTGATCATAAAGGATAGACTACTTCACAATTGTATGTTTGATTCCGATGCATCATGTAATGTCATGCCTCTAGAAGTCATGAATGAGTTGGATATCAAAGTGAAAATAGCCTATGGAAAGTGTACTACCATGGACTCAAGAGAAGTCTTTGGTAGTTGGTTATGTGAAGGGTTTGGTGTGTGACTTGCATCTTATCCTAGGAGGAATTTAAAATTGGATGTTGTGATTGTCGATTACCTGCTAAATGGGTATGTTATTGTCAAGAAAGTGGGTTGCAAGTGTTGGAGGGAGTGTCTAAATGGATATGTCTTTTACCACCATTCCCATTGAAGGCAGCCTTGTCAAGCTCTATGGAGAAAAGAAGATGTTGCATCTAATTGAGGATCCAAACAATGCTTCCCATGAGGTGTTGTTTGTTGATGTTGATGTTGATAATTTTATTAGGTTTGCTGATGGTAAGGAGAAAAAATGGATCAATCAAAGTGCCTTGAATAGGTAAATTCTCCTTGGATCTTGCTATTTGATGGAACTTTCTCCAAACTTGGAAATGGTGCTAGTATAATTTCGATCTCCCTAGCTTGGAAGAGTTTATTTTTTCCTTCAAGCTGAATTTTGAATGTACTAACAACATTCTTTGAGTATGAAGCCTTTATTGTTGGGTCTAAGAATTGCATGTAAGTATGGTGTCAAGGACATCATTCGCAAAAGGAGATTTAGAGTTAGTTGTCAAACAAATAAGAAAATTGTATGCTACAAAAAACAAGTAGTTGAAACAATATAAGCATGCAGTTTGGTATCTAATTGAGATGTTTGATTCTTTCAATATTATGCATCATGAAAAAAGTTTGAATGTTGTTGCTTACAAGTTGGAAGTGTTGGGGTCAAGATTTGGGGATTGATCACTGTTTCACATTATTGTGAGTACAATGTTGAAGTGTTGACTAGGCCAGTTTGTCCTTGACAACATCAAGCATTGGAAAATGTTTAATGATGATTCTCAAGTGCAAACGTTCTTACAAAAGCAAGGTGAGTTTGCAGATCAAAATATTGATTGGGAACCAATGGTATGTGTGACTGAAGGAAGAGAGACTTTTTTGGAAAGGATATTATCCAATTGAAAACTAACACCATTCCTAGAGGTCTTGTTGCACTTGAGTCAAATTTTAGCAATGTTGATTACATCATCAATAGAAACATGTCTACCTCAAGGGATGTGGAAGAGCATAACTTGGGAACAAAGGAAAAACCAAGAAAAGTTCTTTGAACAAAGAGGAAAAATAGTCCTACCTCCAACTATTGAAAAAATACCAGGACTGTCTTGCTTGGTCTTATTCAGAGCTGAAAGCATATATAGAAGACTTATTCTAACATGAGATCTCTCTTGAGAAAGGTGCTAAACCATTCAGATAGAATTAGAGGCCAATTAATCCACTCCTCTCCATGAAAATGCAAGATGAATTGAAGAAACTGAAGGAGGGAGGGATCATTCAGCCCACAAGGTATTCATTTTGGGTCATAAACCTTGTGCCATTCGTAGAAAGAAAAATGGAGATATCAGACTTTGTGTAGACTTCATAAATCTGAATAGAGCTTCATTGAAAGATAATTATCCTTTGCCAAACATGAAAAACATGCTACAATTAGTGATTAGATCTATATTGTTGTCTACCTAGGATGGTTTCTCTGGCTACAATCAAGTTGTTGTTAAGGAGTCAAAAAGATTTAAAACTGCCTTTACCACTCCTTGGGGAACATATGTTTATGTAAGAATGCCTTTTGGTCTTATGAATGCTGGAGCTAATTTCTAAAGAGCAATGGATGTTACTTTTTCTAGTTACATAAATGGCTTCATTGCAGTTTATTAGGATGATGTGACTGTGTTTTCAAGGAGCAGAAAATATCACTTGCAGTAGAAAAAATGTTGATCAGATGTAGAGAATATGACATTTCTCTCAATCCAAAGAAGTGTCATTTTGGAGTACAAAAGGCCAAGCTGCTTGGTCATATTGTTTCAAAGGATGGTGTCATGATTGACCATGAGAGTGTAGAAGCAATCAACAAGGTCCCAATTCCAAGAACAAAGAAGGGTATCCGATCCTTCTTTAGGCAGATTAACTTCATTAGGAGGTTTGTGTCAAATTTTGCTGAATTGACTCTTCCTATTACAAGCATGTTAAAAAAGGACCAAATTATCAAATGGGAGGAGGCTGCCCTTAAAGCTTTTGAAGGAATCAAAGAAGCATTGAAACATGCACATGTCTTGGTAGCTCGAATTACAAGAAGCCTTTCCAAATCTTCTCTTTTTCTTCTGAAAATACTATTGCATCTGTTTTTTTGCAAAAGGATGAAGATGGGGCTGAGAGGCCTATTGCCTTCTTTAGCAAGGATTTACAATTTCTGAGTTAAAGTACACAATCATGGAAAAACAAGCATTTTCCTTGGTGAAAGCAACAAAGGTTTTCAGAGCCTTATATCTTAAGTTCAAAAGTTGTTGCTTATGTTCCCCACACCATGGTAAAAGACATCTTATTAGAGATGGAGATCTCAAGAAAACAATGTAGATGGGTGAACAAATTGTAGGAGTATGACATTGACATCCAAACCACAAAGTTGGTAAGAGGTTTGGGTCTTACTAAGTGATGGTTGAGAGAAACTTGCAGATCTGTGGAAGTGAATGAAGTAGAGGAAGAAAGGGAGATGTTCTTGAGAAATTGGTAAGTTCGAGTGGTACAAGGATATAATCTTTTACCTCAGACA
Organism: Taxus wallichiana var. yunnanensis; assembly: GCA_018340775.1. NCBI lineage: Eukaryota > Viridiplantae > Streptophyta > Pinopsida > Cupressales > Taxaceae > Taxus > Taxus wallichiana. The sequence goes on from CM031239.1 coordinate 195,713,425, forward strand.
CTTATGCTACCCCGATTATTTGAATAAAAATCGAAAAGAGCCCTCAAGTGGCTTCTCAAAATACATCATCACTAACTTTGGGTTGGCTTTGGAGAACCCTAAAGGTGTCCTCTTGAAATGTATAACTGAAGATGAAGCTCCCAAAGTAATTTTTATTTCCATGGGGAGTTTGTGGAGGACACTTTTCGGAAGGGTTACTGACACAAAGTTTTGAGAGCTGGTTATTGGTGGCCTACTCTCTTCAAAGATGCAACCATGCTGGTTAGAAAATGTGAAAGCTACCAACGTTTCTCTAGAAGAATGAAAGCTTTAGGCTCCCTTCCTTTATAACTTGTATCAATTGAAGCTCCTTTCAAACAATGGGGGATGAAATTCATTGGTGAGATCTCAGACCTTTGTAGTGCTGAACATAAGTGGATCCTTGTAGCCACATATTACTTCACTAAGTGGGTAGAAGAAATCCCCACCAAGAAAGCAACACACCAAGTTATTATGGATTTCTTGTTGAATCATATCATATACAGATTTGGTGTGCTAGTCAAGATTGTGGCTGATAATGCCATGTGTTTTAGAGCTAAACCTTTGATGGCAATGTGCAAGGAGTATGGAACCAATATGACTTATTATTCAAACTATAACCCCCAAGGGAATGGACAAGTTGAGTCCAACAATAAGAACTTATTGAAGATCATTAGGAGAATTTTGGAGTTGAACAAGAGAAAATGAGGTGAACAAACTGAAATTTACTGATTTAGGTGATAGAATTACAACCAAAAGAGCTACTTGGTAAGAGCCCATTCGAGTTGGTGTATGGAACTCAAGCTTTGCTTCCCTTACATCTGCAATTATCTTCATTTCAGTTTGTTCAACAACTTGAAGATCAAGAGGTCGATCCATATGAGGCAAGAATGAATCAGATTGCTTGAAAGTGGATGAAGAAAGAGGAGCATCCTACTAAAGGCATGTCGATTTAGATAGAAGTTGAAGAGGTTGTTTAACAAGAAGGTCACTCTAGGGCCTTCAATATTGGAGATCTGGTTTTGTTGTGGGATAGCAAAAATGAAGATAAGGAAAACATGGTAAATTTGATGCATTATGGATGGGCCCTTACTCCATTGATATTAGAATTGGTGAGAAAACCTTTTTTCTCAAGGACTTAGATGGGGAATTACTTGAACCGCACTGTTAATGGCGAGGCATCTAAAGCATTTCTTGGATTAATCCCCAAATTTGAGGTATGCACCAACTTGCATACGAGTGTATAGCGTTTGGTTTTTGCTCTGTTTTACGGTGTTTTGTCGGTTTGTGGTTCGCCTTAGTGTGTGGCACTATTTTTGGTTTTAGCTCGACTTCGTTTTCCCAATGGATTATTTTGGCACTTGGTCTAGTTTTTGGATGGTTTTAGCTCATGACTTCGTTTTCCCAATGGATTATTTTGGCACTTGGTCTAATTTTGTTCTTGTGGCACTCACCGGAGTGCCCATCTCGAGTAAGATCCGATGTTGGTGCCCATTTTGATCCTCTGTTGTATTGCCATATTTCCCCTTTGTTCTGCGTGCTCTAAGACACTTTTCTCTCAAAACGGTGGTGCAACTTTTTCCTCCAGATTGAATGCCTTGAAATGCTCATAAACTTATTATTTTGCCCCAACTTGAAAGAAAAATACATGCATGCCCTATTTTGTGCCCTAATTTTTCCAAATCAACACCTCTGTCATTTTTTCCACTTTTCTCACCTTTGGAGCTCGTGATTGTTCATTTTATGCATATTTTCCCTCAAAAATCCCTTTCCATGGTCGTAAATTGCATAAAATCACTTCCCATTTGTTTTTGATCGAAAAATTCTTCACCCACGAAGAAAAAATTGAATTCGGGCATCTCTGGAAAATTCTATGTTTTTGATGGTCATACGGGCATACTTTTCCCATCAAATTCTATCTCAAACGTCATCTCCTACGTGGCCGTTTGTGGTTGGACAAGGTTTGGCGGGTTTGTTTAAAAAACTTAACATTTTTTTTTGTTTTGGCAAAAAATCAAAATTTCCCCGCAACTCCACAGGTCCCAGAGGAGGACACATGTCATGTTCTCATTCAAAGGCGGGATGGAAGGCTGACAGGGGAATTAGAATTTTTACCTTTTGGAAAAAAGGGAAAAATTTGAGGAAAGGGTTGCGAGTCCGCAAGGAAGCAAAGGGAGACACATGGCGGCTTTGAGCACGAGGCGGGTCGGCAAGGTGTCGGAGGAAAAGGGAATTTTTTCCCTTAAGAAAAATGACTTAGAGTAAAAAATTAGGTGCTGGTCCGCAATGAGTCACGGGGAGACACATGGTGGATGTAAAAGAGAGTGCGGGCTGCTAGAGGAAAAAGGGAAATTTTCCCTTTTTGCAAAATGACTTAGAATGAAAATTTGAGGTGTGGCTCCGCAACGAAGCAGGGAGACACGTGGCAGGGATGGAATTGAGGCGCGGGCCCATGGAGGAAAAGTGAGAAATTTTCCTTTGGCAAAAAAGGGAGTTAAAATGTGAAATGAGCCCGTAGATCCTCAGCGATAGAGAAGGTGACATGTGTCAAGGACAGAGGCGGAGGTGCGGGCCCACGGAGATTTTTGGAAAAATTTCCTTTTTTCAAAAAAGGTGAAAATGTGCAGAACTAAGTTTGTGACTTCAATGGGACCAATAATGTGCCATGTGTCAACACCAAATCTCAAGGGTGGAAGGGCGGAGAAAATTGTCAAAATTTTACATTTTTCCAAAAATGTTAAAAAGTCAAAAAGTAATCCCAAATCCATTCCCAATCACATTTTGACACGTGGAGGGCTCAGATTGAAGGGGTAAAGGAAGATCAACGGTAATTGTGCATTTTTCAGTTTGGCCACCATTTTTGCTCCAGGAAGCTTGGAGATGTGAATTTTGCATCATTTTTGATCAAATCTTTGGCAAATTCATGTCGTTTTTGCCTTCAAGGATCAATGGGATCAATTTGAAATTTCAATTTGTAGATTTGGGGTGCTTTTGAAATGAAATTTTGTTTGGGCTCGAGCAAAAATGTGAAAGATCAAATCAAGAAGTTGCAGAGCCAAATTTTGGATGGATAAGGATGAAATGATGAAATGAAAGGGGCTTGCATGCTTTGAAGATGAAAAACATGCCCCCATAATGGATAATGATGAAATTTTTGTAATGATTCACCTTTTGAAAGAACAACTGACAACTTTTGGCGTGAGTCTGTTAGATGTCATTTTCCAAAAATATTGCAAAGCAAAGGTGCTCCGAATATTCCACTTTTGGAGGGAAGATTTGAGAGGCAAAGGATTAGTTTTAATAAAAATTTATATATTGCATGAATTTGTCATGCAAATGCTCGGAGATACTTAGAATTTTACGGGAAAATCTGGGAAGAAGCCCATTTTTTGAGAAACCACCTGAGAACCATTTCTAATTCCTTTTTGCATCAGATTTGTATCATGTTGAGTTGGTTTTAGTTATAAAGCCATCAAACAAGCTCTGAGATTGATCTTATAACATTCCTCTACTGATAAATTTGGTCATTCTAGATTATTTTGTGTTGTCTCTTGGCAAAATTTGCATACACTTATGTTTCAGAATGTTTTCAATTTGTGTTTCTTGCTCTGTTGGCAGTCTTGTGTTTAAAATCTCTCTTTATCATACATGGTCTTATTTCTTGTTGATAGTTTAGTGGCATTTGCAATCTCACATTCAGAATAGCTTTCATCTAATAAAGAGATAAACAAATTTAAAATCACTTTACCTTCCTTGAATTCTGAGATTGTTTGTAAACCTTTGGGTGCACCTTAGGTCATGATAAAATAGAGATTTCTAGATACTTTGTTGGTTCATCTGCTTCAAGATTTTGTGGCAGGTTGTCAAAGATTGTGTGGAAGAGTGCAGATCTGGGCTTCCATTTATTGCACATATCCTAGTTGAAGGAGTACCTTAACCCATTTGAAGCATTCTGTTGTTTAGGTCTTACAAATTTCTGCAAAAGTCCTCAAAGAATTTGGCAAATTCTGGTTAGTCTTGTCTAAAATCTCCCACCAAAATTTCATTCAAACAAACTAATCCTACCCATACTACCCCTGCATTGCATTGTGTGTCAACAAAAGAAGACAATCCATTTACAAAAATGCACAAAGCAAATCAGGATCCTACAATGTCTTCAGTAACCCTTGCCTTGCATTGAAATTATCTCCATAATCTGGAAGTGACAACTTGTGAAAGTCAGATTTGGAGTGTTGATCATATTTTCCCAAGGCCTCTTCATACTATTTGCACAAATTAAGGGATATTTTCATCTCCTTCACCATTTGAGGGTTACAAAATAGGTCCTCTTACCTTGGTTAAAAGGCACAACCTAAAACAGTTAGGACAAGATCAAATCCTATTTGAGTGCTATCCATCTCTCCACAAATCTGAGTGCTAATTAGATCACATCCCTGCCTACAAAATGACATACATCATGATCTATCTGCCTTCAAGCTTCTTACAATATCTTTGATGTTGCTCAGGTTTAAAAGGAGAACAAATTTGGGTACCAACATGATCATCTCAAAGCAAGGAGTTTGAGATGGTGAATTGTACTTTTGACATTTAGGATGTGAACATCCCTGATCGAAGGATAATACCCTTCATCTTCAACATTTCATTCTCCATAGACATGCATCTTTCATTTGCATTTTTTAGTTGTTCACTAAGAACAATAGAGGTAAGCTTCTCCACTTTTTCCTACAACTCCCTCAAATCAATGGTCACCATGCTTATCTTGTGTCTATTGATATCGAGTGTCAAGCATGCAGTTCTCAAACTCCCTCATGAAAACATTGGATTTAACCGCCTTATCTTGAGCATTAAAAAAATTCTTTTGGGAAGTTTTGAGTGCATGAAGACTTTCAATGGCTTTGTCGATCAATCATATTTCATTAATAAACAATAATATAGTTTACACATTTATAGGAGTTGTCCTATAACCACTCCCTTAGAATAGGTGAGTTGTTCTAACAACTCACAACTTACAATCTACGTGATTTGCATACCAAATCACTTATAACAATAACACACCTATTTTCACTATAAAATCTCTACGTGAGTTATATCAATACTCACATTATTTATTTAATATGCTCCACATATTAAATACACACACACTAATTAATAATGTAACCATGTTAGGACTAATTCCTCACAATCACAATATTTGATTTGTTTTATACCAAGATAGTTTTTGTTGCCTTTCTTTGAAGGGTCTTGTGATGGGGTAATTAGCCATCTTGACACTTACGAATTGACATTTGACGCTTGAAATAATTTCTCCCAAAGGTGTAAAATCCATTTATTTATAATATCGAGGAGTAGTTTATTTTCTTGGAACAACAATGGTTTGTTTTGATTTAGGTGGTTTCGTTTTATGGTTTTGAACATTATGTACATTACGATTGTCGGTGACTCCATCGTTGAAAACATTATGGTTCCGATTAATAAACATGGATTTTTCCTGAGAATGGTTATTATTTTTGTACGTTTGGTCCTTGGATGAAGTTTTAATTAGCCCTTTTGCAATGAGATATTTTTAAATTTGAGTCAACTTCTTAATGAATTCCTCAAAATTAGTGAAACAATGCATCTACATTTGAAAAGATAGTTCATTATTGAGGTTAGGAATAAAGATTCTAACTAGATATTTCTATAGAATTGAACATGGGAATCGACTCACGATTCATTGCCATCATTGTAAGAATTACACGAAGGTTTCATTTGTCCTTTTCTAGTATTAAAAGGTCCATCATTGTAATCTCTAAGTCCAAATTTAAAGAGAAGTGTTTGAAAACTTCTTCAAGAAGTGCTGTGAAGTTTGTGGTGATCCTTTTGGAAGATGAAGGAACCAATCTAAGGCTTGTCCACTCAAAATATTTGGGAACAATTGCAAGAGATAAAAATTGTTATAGGTCACTTCTTAGCATGCCATAAGAAATTATTTGATGTCTTCTCATGGATCATTTTTTCCTCTATATTTGTCGAATTTAGGTGTTTGAAAGATTTTGGAAGGACATGCTTAACATATCCATATCAATTTATAAGGACATAACTCCTCAAAATTGAATTGCTTTGTGCATTTTTGGAGCCCCATGAGAGTTTATTTCATACTCTTCCATTCTTGTGTGAATGGAGAGTTAGCTTGAGGAATATCCATGGTGACATCAATGTCATGTATTGATTTATGCTCTTCCCATATTTTAGTATTTGTGTTGTTTTTAAGTTGGCGTTGTAATTCTTTGATTTTATCCAACCGTTCTTCTTTCAAAGAATTGGATGTGGTGGTTGATTTACCATTTTTAATCAAGCTTGTTGATTAAATATTTAAAATGTTCATGCTTGAAGTTAGAGGGTAGTTTTTCCCCCATTTCTAAGAGATGAAGTAAGTATTTATTTTTATTATTCATGATAACATGATCAATGTATTCCTTATCACTTGTTGATAGTTTAGGTTGTTCCATAATTTCTTCATCGTCAAAAGGTCCACGACCAAAAGGATTGAATCTTTCGTAATCATCGAGGACATGGGTAATCTTACTACGCGTAAACACCATCATGTTATAGATTTTTTCAACTTTTGTGGGAGATAATCAAAATGTAAGTGTGAGATTGAAAAGTGTTTTGATCAAATTGGATTGAATTGAATTGATACGTAAACAAAGTGAATGTTCAATGTACAAAGTGTAGATGTTGGATTGATTTTCTTGATATGTGAATAACGTGAATATTCAATGTATAAGACTTGGATAGGACTCTTGACTTGATTGCATATGATTTTCCTATAATTGAATAAAGTGAATATTCAATATATAGGATGCTTGATAAGATTTGATTGGATATGATTTTTCTTAAATTTTGATAATGTGAATATCAAAATATAAGACTTAGAGGTCGAGAATGATTGTGCTTAAACTTTGACAAAGTGAATGTCAAAGTAGAATATGTAGACATTGAGGATGATTGATCAAATATGTGACAAAGTGAATGTCAAAATATAAGAAGCGGATAAAGAGAATGATTTTCTTATACTTTGAACATTTTAATGTTATAATATAAGGTATAGTGATGAAATGAATTGCTTAGATTTTGAAAAAGTGAATTCCAAAATAGAAGACTTAGATATGAAATAGGGGTGTTTAAATTTTAACAAAGTGAATGTTAAAATATAAGACTTAGGGATGAATGGGATTCCTCAAATTTTAAAAAAGTGAATGTTAAAATATAAAATTTGAAGAAAGAAAGGGGATGTTTAAATTATAACAACGTGAATGTTAAATAGAAGACTTAGAGAACGAACGAGAGTTCTTAAATTTTAACAACATGAATGTTAAAATAGAATACTTATAAAAGAAGAGAGGTTTGTGGATTTTCTTAGCTTGGATAAGGTAGGTATCAAAGTAAAGGATTTGTGATTGAATTGTGATTGTGCTTGACCTTGATAAAGTGAATACCAAAGGACAAGACTTGGATTAAAATGGATGTGCTTAAATTAGGATATGGGTATCCAAGATTTAAGACTTAGACTTTGATTTGAATTAAAAGATGTGCTTAAAATTTGGAAAGTGAATCCAAAGAATAAGGCTTAGACGTGATATGGATGAAAGGATGTGTTTAAACTTGGAAAGGAAATACAAGGAGTAAGACTTAGATGCGAGAAATTCAATTTGGAATGGTATCCAAATAGAAAAGAATTCATAAAGTTTTGGAACAGGTTTGATTTTGATGAAAATGGAATAAGACGTAATTTGAGAGAAGAAAGTGAAATAGAAATTAAATTGATTTAAGAAAATTTGGATGAGAATAATGATGGTAAGGAGGATTTATCAAGTAACTTGGCTCGGTTGGTCAAGATTCCTAGATATGGCTCTCTCTAAATACCAAATACTTATCCAAATGAGTGTGGTACACTATTTTTAGTTGTCAACTTTACTTTACCCCCTTTAATAACAAATATGGATTTCACTTCACTCGATCAATCAAATTGGGGTCGTCACTATGGATAACATTAACTCTAATCCTCACAAGGTGTACTAGTCAAGTAGGTGGGGGTCCTGCTTTGTTGTCCAGTTACCTCAAGGTTCCAACTACTTTAAGGTTCCTATGGTACTCATCATAATGAGTTTCGGCGGTTGGCCATGCACTTCTCACGATTCAACGGATGGGGAATAAACCCTTCTCCAAAAAAATTTAATTAAAAAGTGTTTTATAAAGTTTAAAGAAAATATGATAAAGTTTGGTTGTCACAATCAAGGCAACTTGTAGTTAGTAGATTGGTTAAATTTTCCAGGTAACCTTTGTAAGATGTGGTCCTCCAATCAAGGAGTTAGTAACTTTTTTTTCAATGAAATCACGATATAAAACACAAGAGGAAAACTCACCATTTCTGATTTTCAAGATCATGAAAAAGAGTGCGAGAAAAAAGCATATGTGGTGGGTTTGTCTAGATTATATTAAATGAAATTTAAAGGTAACTTAAACACTCAAACTAATTATGTATCAAATCTCGTAAGAAAAGGGGTTAAAAATAGTGCTAAACGAGAGATGATTTAATATGCTAGAAAAATACATCAAATAGTAAAATATAGTGACAATATAGTAACGTGTATAATGATATGTTAGTGCATGAAATAGGGTGCTAGTGTGATAGGATACACTAGTGCATGCAAGTAAATGAGCTTGCGTAATAAAGATTTTTTTGAAAACGGAGTAGAAAAATAAGTTAGGGCTAACACGTAAAATAGACAAGAAAAATAGATGTTAACGCCAACACGTATCACATGCATTATTCTACTAGCACACTTCATGAGTGAGGCTAGCGCATGCAATGATACACTAGTGCAAGTTCTTATAGGTGCTCAAAATTTTAAGAAATGTACGAAAAATTGACTGCTTTTGAGGTTTTCTCCCAGTTCTCTCCACTAAACACTCAAATTTGGATAGTAGGTTTGAAATAAAACAAAGAACACACAAATGAAGTCAGTTTTGCAAAAATGAGCTAAAAAGATAAATAATTGTATGGGAGTCCCACCGGAGTGCCAACATGTAAACAATGAAAACTAAAAGTAAATGAAGTTGTAAGAAAATAACAAAATGTAAACCTTCCTTAGATTCTTATTACAACCTCAAGATGAGATAGTTGAAGTGTTAATACACTTGTTGGATCTCTTGGAATAGTTTAAATGTGGGTGCTCCAATATTGTCTCTAAATGAAGAAGGAGGCTACGGGAAAATGAGTGAACACGAGGACAACCTCTTGATATGAAAATTCAAATGACAAATGAGTAGAGTTTTTGTAAACACTTAAATATTCCAAGGATGAATTGCAAAGGAAATATCCTCATATTTATAGCTGAAGGAGAGGCCATGGATTATGGATCAAGGTTTGAATGAGTTACAGGATCATGAATGCATTTTCCTGAAATAGCCATTTGATTTGGTCTGTGTAGTTAGATGGTTTGAATATTCATTAAGGAGTAATGAATATTTGGTTGGATTTTAGATTTTATTTGAGAAGGTGGTTGTATGTGAATTATTGTTTCTTCCACCTTTGTAGGGTTCTAGAACTTGAGTGGAGTGGGCTAGTTCAACTTGAGTGACTAGGATAGTGAAGTGGAGCTAAGTGGAGGGTGAGTGGATAATTAGCTATTTATTTAATTAAATATCTAATTAAATTAGCCAAAGGATATAAGTGTATGGTTTAAGCATGATAGAATTACTTATAAAGGGATGTGGGTGACTTCTAATGGAATATGGAAGGATAATGATCTAAAATGTATTCTAGAGTTGATTTTGGTATATTGTGCAAAGGATAGGGATGTTTAGGAATGAATAGAAATAGGTATATATCGTAGGGTGTCTCTGAGATCTTCACTCAATTGCCACCCACAATCACAATCTCCGCTTGTTGTTTGAGGTAGAGATTTGGATCATAAGGATTCCTGAGAATCCATTTTTAATAAGATGCCCTTCAATTTTTATATACTAGGCTTAGGAGCCTTTATGAGACCACACAATGATTTTATGGGACAACATACCTTTTTTATTTTCCATGTGTGAAAAAGTCATATAGACTTCGTCATATAGAAATTAATTAAGAATGACACTTTTACATCAATTTGGTGGAGTTTACAACCAAATTTTGTAGCAATAGAAGATATCATTATAATGGTCTTGATCTTGGTTATGGGAAAAATGTATCCTCATATTCTTGTCTCATTTGCAGCATACCATTTTTTACGGGCCTTGCGTAGTGCTTGTAAATACTACCATATTTTTGGTTTTTGTCTTGAAGACCAATTTTAAACCTATATGTATATTTTTGATGGAATATCTTCAATCTATCATGTGTTATTTTTCATCGTTGATTGATATTATACATTCATAGCATATTTCTAAGGTTTTGAATATAGGGCTTCATGAACTATAAAGGTCTCAACATATTATACCGTTGTGCTCATTAGGGCCAAATTGACCTCTTCCCGATCCATAGTGTGAGTAATTTGTAAAATAGTGGATTTGTATAGGAATCCATCCAATTTTTTTTATCTCCTATCACATTAGTATACCATTTAAGCATATGTTTAACATTTCTTGTTAGTTTTTGAGTTAGAGGACACGATTGATCATCACCATTATCCTCATCATCAATATCACCATCAAAAATTTGATCACCTTTAGAATTATCAATAAGAATGATATGTGTATTAGGCAAGTTTGTGGAGGGTGGATTGGTCTCACCCTTCTCATCAAACTCAACATCCCTACTTATATATATTTTAATAGTTTTTAGATTCATCGGTTTTAAACCCAATGCATATTTATTATACCTTAAAAATATGTATTAAAAGGAATTGATATCCAATTTTGTTCTCTTCTTCTTATGTATGTGCATGTGAGCCTTACATCCAAAAACATGAAGATGAGCTATTAATGGTTTGTGCCTAACCATGCTTCTTGTGGAGTTACTCCATCAAGAGCTACAATGGGTACCTTGTTCAACAAGTAAAATGGTGTTCTTGTTGTTTCTACCTAGTATGATTTTGCTAATTTTGAACCATCATCATATAATCTACCATTTCCATGATAGTGTGGTTTAGTCTTTCTAGAAAAATAATTATGTTATGGATTATGTGGTGGAGTCAATTGATGGTGAATACCATTCTAGTCAAAAAATTAAGAATTCATTACTAGTGTATTTCCTCCTTCAATCCGAGTGGAGATTTTAAATTTTATGACTCGTTGAAGTTTCTATAGATGCTTTAAATTGTTAGAAATTTTGGAAGGATTTATCCTTTTCCTAAGGAAATATACCCACATTTTCCATGATTAATCATAAATAAAGAGTTAGAAATATTGTTACCCAATGTGACTAGGTTTCATGTATCTGCATAGATCAATATGCACAAGATCTAATTTTTATAATCTTTAAAATGATTTTTTCCAAATGGTACTTGATGTTGTTTTCTTAATATAAAATTGATGTTGAAATCTCTATTCTTCTTTAGTGAAGGAATGTTATGACAACTTAGTATAATTAGGTATTCAAAAAATCATATGCCCATATCTTTGGTGCCGTAAATTTTCTTAGTCTAAATCCCTTGTAAGAGGTGTCTCGATTATTTTTATAAACAAAATTAAGTTGGAACATCTTTCCAACTCTAGATGTGTGTGAAACTATCTTCAATATCTTTTAATTATCTATGAAGAGGCACATTTTAAACCTCTTTAATAGTCAAAATCGACCTTTAGGTTGTGCTCTAGTATTTAATTGAAAAAGATTTTTTTTGGTGAGTTCTAGGAAATATAGGACTTGATGATCTTATAGTCATGTGTGTCAATTGGTAAGGAAATATCACTAATGCTTTGGACATGATAGGATGTATCATCACGTAAAGAGACATGGTTTTTGACAAGTGTATCTTACAAATTGTAGAACCATTTTTTTCTTCTTTTCATGTGCCGAGTTGAAGCCAAATCAACATATTAGATAGACCATTGTGAATTTGATTCCTCTTGAGATTGGGAAACATATAGGAAGTTCCTGTCTCGAGGGTTTTTCTTCCCGTTCAAAAATGTTTCCATGTTGTAGTTTCTTTTCTAGATTACCTTTTTATATCCCTATGAATTATTCTATTTTCCTTTTGAACTATTGATTATGGGGATTATTATTTCTTGAACATCCTTGTTAGAATATATTATAGCAATAATATTTCAAGTCATGACATTCATTACAAAAAACTAGGCATTATTTATGTTGTTTGTTCCCATGTCGATTTTGTTGATTACTCTACTTCTAGGATTATTTTGAAGGATTCATACGCCTCTTACCTTATGGTGAAGAATGAGTATGTTCATATATTGTTATGTGCATGTATTCTTCTTGTTGCAACATGTTAATCAAATTTTATAAGGACAAATTCTATTTAGTGTTATTCAATGTACTTAATTTTATTTTGTAGGAGGGGGTAGCGATCGCAAGTCAATTGGTATGATAGAGTCACTTGTCATTTTCTTTCCCAACACTTGGATCAAGGTCCTTAAAGTTACAAGCCTAAAAAGACTTTATAAATTTTTCACCTACCTTCAATTTGAAATAATGTAGTTGAATCTTGAGATGGAATACATTATTCTAATTTGTAGCTTCATATAATATACTAAGCTTATCGCAAAGCTTATTTATCTATTTTTGCACCATGAATATGGGTTTGTATCTCATCGATACCCTAAACATGATTATCAATGTTGAAGTATTATTGGCTTTTTCAAACTTGCATTGTTAATTACATTAGTGACATGCTTAGTGGTAAGTGCCTTCAAATAGCGGTCAAATATTCTCAAACTCCATGTGTTTTCAATTTGGTATTCCATGCAATATAGTTGTATCCATGTAGGATATGTGAATCATGAAGACATAATTTTGGGACCTTGCATGGCCATTTGCAAGAACTATGGGAGATAGACTATTCTTCATCACTCCAAACAGGTTCCCTTTTCTTTATAACCTTGGTATGATATGTTAAACCTCTAGACATACACACCATTCCTATATACCCATTGAAAATTGGAAGCATGTTGTCTTAGTGATATCATGCAACAATATGTGGCATAGATACTTACACACATGAGAGAAGAGTGGTATGTGGTACTAAGATAATACAATACAAAGATTCATATGATCAATGACACCTTCTTAGTGGTTGAAACCAAATGTTAGAATGTATTCCTAACGATCATGGTGAATGGTTGACAAAGGAATGGTTGATTAACAAAAATAATAATCTAGTTGGCCTAAAAGGGGACACTAGGGTATTAATGTTAATCTAATTAGGACTAAAATGTTGTATTAAATAGACTAAAATAGTATAGAATGAATGCAAGTAAACTATTCTAAGTGAAATAAAACCCTAAATGTGCAAGAGAGGGAACATAAATAGCTTAGTTGATTGGAAGTGATTGTCGCAGGTTGTCGCAAATATGGAAATGAAATTAGGAAGTGCAGATGAAAACTCAGGGACCATGCAAAGGAAATATAAGAAGGATATGAGATGACGGGCATTTGGGAGTGTACTGGGGCACCCTGAGGTGCCTTGGTTTGCAATCTGGGCACTCTGAGCACTGTAAATGCTCAAAACCTGAATTTGATATGGTTGCAAGGTGTCTTGAATACTTCCTATCTATCACGCTGGATTTTCCGGATGAGCTATGTAATGACCTGTAATGCAAAAGGAAGTATCAAACCCTAGAAAAATAAAATATGCAAATGAATGATTCAGACTGACCTCAGTCACAAAACGAGTGGTCTTATCATTGAGCGCTACACTACATTTTGGACCTGGATGTAGTTCTGGTGAGTGTGTGCATGTCGTTCCCTATGTGCTCTCATGCCAGTCACAATTTGTGAAGTAGCAAGTAATAATAAATATAAAAATCTAAATAACATGTTTGCATGGAATAGAATAGAATCCCTCCCACTATGTAGTGTGTGTGATGCAGATCTCCTAGCCTTCATGCATGGCATTATATGGATGCAAGTAATGCAATGGATGAAACTCTAGATGGAGTGATAGTAGTATGTGATGCTATGACCTAGGACCCTCATTATGGTCTTATAGATTTATATTTATAGGGATCTCAAGCTTAATTTCATAATTAATCCCGACAAGATCGACTGGGGAAAAGATAAAGACAAAAACGGCTAAAAAGGCCCTAAAAGCGAAGTGGGAAAGGATATGCATAGATCGGGGTGCCCAAAGTGGGACCAAGGGCACCCAGGCACCTTAGTATAGGTGGGGCACTACGATTGAGCTAGAATGATGGGGGCGGTTGTGAAATGGGCGGATAAGTGTAACAAAATATGCGGGAATGAGGAAATAATATATAAAATAAAGATGGCGAAAAGGTGGAATTAATTAATACTTTGTCCACTTGAGAACCTTCTAAATAGTAGTATAAGACCGGGGTAAGTAATGCCTAAAGTGCATGATTTTATGTCTACATTTTACCCCCACTTTATATTGGTGAGCAGAACGCTCGGTAGCATAAAGTAGATAGAGATGTGTACCTGATATCCATATAGAGTGTAGAAGAAGACGTGCTGATGGACTAGACTCAAGTGTGGAACGACAAAGAGAAAAATGTGGAGGAACATGGATTATAAAAATGAAAAATACACATAAAAAGTGATGAGTGTGAACCGAGGGTGGAACGTGTGTGTAGACAATGTTGTGTGTAGTGTTATTACATTGGTTAGTAATGAAAAGTTCCTGTAGCGGTGTGTTATCATTGTCTTTGTCGTTGTTGGCATTGTTGCCCCCAATTTGATTGCTTGTTTCTCATACGGCGGACCTGCAAGGAGAAAACAATCAAGTAGTCAAATATGTATGTATGTAAAAACACTATGTAAAATACACTAGTAAATGTAAAAAACTAGAAAAAGTGTAAATGAAACATGTGCACCTGATCCATGTCGAGAAAAAGTGTGTAGAAGGATATCCTATCGCAATTTGTTTAAGTGATCTCACGCCACCCTAGATGAAGAAGTATAGGGAGGAAATGTCTGTTTTCTCCAACTTTAAGCGTGTTTGATGAAATATGTGAAGAGATATTTGTACTATCCTAGTTTTATGGGTGATTTGATGCCCTTTGAGATGGAGAAGTGTAGAGAGGCACACCCACTGTAACCCCCAAGCCTGTAACTACTTTGTAGAATTTGAAGGACACCATGTCCTGTTATGGCCACTATGTATAGAGTTTGTAGACTAGTCTGAACTCACTCGTTGTGGCTGAACTAGTGTAAATACACTGTGTTGGTAGAAAACCCTCAATGATGCCCCCTCTTTGGGGGCACACACAACATCGTAGAAATGAAATGCGGCCCCAAAAGAGGACCCAACCACACTCGACCTATAGATCTTTGCCTATGGGGAAAGGGAAACACTTGGTAGATACTAAGGCTCATACAAAAGGGGATAGCTAACAAAAACAAGTGTTATTATAAAAACACATGCATGTAATAAGACAATTGGAAAATACGCATACAATGTAGTAATTACCAAATAAAATAGTGTAAACACGTAATAAAAACGTAGACCACATTAAGGTTTTCAAACATGGGACATCACTCACGATGTCACAAGACATGCAAGGCCATCATGGCCACAAACAATAGACAAGTGCGCACACAAGCAAAGGGAAAAGCCCATATACAATGGAAAACAAAAGCGATCAAGTAGAAACAAACAAGTAGTCATGGGAACATGTAATCCTACAAAACAAGTGTTGCACATGGAACACCCGTTAACATGTTAGAATGATAACCAATATGCCAAAGCGTGTATGAGAAAGTAGTATAAGATGCTAAGTACAAAATGAAACAATAACACTGGATAAGATGAATGTGGATGCCCCCACATTGGTTATAGGAAGGGTAGAAGGTGAACATCCATGCCGTGTGTAGAGTCTTGTATCTATGATCACACTAAAAAGGCATGAACACGCATGTGTGTATGATAATGCCATATAATAAAGCAAGCTAACATGTGTAATAAAGTGAGCATGCAAAAAACACTAGTATCTAAGAGTAAATGCCACCAAGACAATGCAATATGTTGTGGATGGATGAAATGGAATGGAAAATGGAATGATAGGAGCAACGTGCCCCTTGAGTGGATGAAAGTGTATGTAGTGAGGTTCATTTTGTTTTCCCCCTAGCATCAAGAATGAACCGTAAATGAGAATCTAAAATCGGAAATGGTAAGTGTTGTTAGTTGCATCTAGCAGCACCTGTGGTAAGTGTGTATGTGTAGTGGTGATGAAATGCGACATGTGGAGAGATGTGCGTGAACCCTATAGCTGAAGCATATATTACGACTTATGGAATGAATAGTGATGATTTAGTCCCTAAGCATATATCATTATAGGATGAGTGGATGGAGATGAAATATATGGAAAGATGTGTGTGGACCCTATAGCCTAAGCGTATACCACGACATGTTGAATGGAAGAGTGATGATTTAGCCCTAAGCATATATCACTATAAGAGGAAAGGATGAAGATGGGTGATGATTTAGCCTAAAGCATATGTCATTATAAGATGAATAAGAAGGGAGTGGTGATGTACCTAAGGTGTATGCCACTACAAGATGATAAAATGGGGGTGGTGATTTAGCCTAAAGTGTATACCACTATAAGATGATAGGAAGGGGTGACAATTTAACCTAAGGTGTATGTCACTAATGTGGGAAATGTTGGATGAGGAAAATGTCACATTGGTGAATGTAAGGTCCATTTGATTGGTAAACCCTCGGTAATTGAGTATGGACCGAGGAACTAGAGTGCGTCATAGGGTGGTGAGTGCAGCACGTAGAAGACAACATAGTATAAATGACCAAGGGATGAATATGTGATGTAAATGCGTGGTGTAAGAAATGCACTGTAAGCTATGTAGCATGTGTAATGTATGGAATGCACTAATAGGTATATATAGAAATAGAATATGTAGGGATGATAGATGAAACTAGACCCATATATAATGGAATCTAGTGTAGTAGAGAATGAAGTGGATGGATGGATGTGTTATGTAATGCAAGATGCGGATATAGGTGTAGATATAATATGTAGTGATGATGGGTAAAGCTAGACCCATGTATAATGTAACCTAATGTAAATATAGAATGTAAGGAAGAGATGCAAAACTAGACGCACATGAGATGATGACTAGTGTAGCATGTATGAGATGACTAAGAGATGAGGTATGTGTAGGATAATGTAGGATGTAGGTTATGTATAGAAATGGTATGATAGAATGTATGTGTATAACCTAACGTGCAGTGTGTGGGGTTTAGTGTAATGGTAATCCCTCAATAGTCTAATGTGAACTGAAGCACAAGAGTGCATCATCGGGCAACACGGGTGATAGAATGCGTAAGAATTATACATATATATGCGAAGGAGAATATAAAGAGTAGGGGTGAAACTATGCTAATACGAGGAAGGGGGAGTGTGTAGTAGCTATGCCCCCAAGTGATTAGGAAATGTGAGTCAAGTGATAAGGTTGAGGGACGAGATGTCGATCGAATTGTATTACGAGGATAAGGAAAGCATTAGACCACGATCCACGAGGGGGATATAATAGATAAGATTGGTGCCTATGAATGAAAACTATGCGTATGCAAAAGATGAGTGGAGGATAAAAAGACGAGGTGGTGAATGATGAAGGAGAGAGTGTTGTCTTGATGGGCCCTGGGTAGTGCTATGAGCCAAGTGAGATGGATGGGTGGAATGAGGAGTAGGAGGGGGTGGTGGAGAAAATGAGAGGATTCCTAACTACTGGAGATCATGAATAATATGGTTCAAATCATGACACAAGTCGGTATGATGCCTTGGAATTCGATGGTAGCGGAAAAATGGTTGATCACGATATTGGTTTAGTTGAGAAGAAGTGTAATGACAATTAGACGGAGAGAAAGGAGTTGATGATGAAGAAGGTGGCCAAGAATGTCCTTTGGCATAACATTGGAAGGAAAAATAAGAGGTGGAGGAATGGTATGGTTGGTGGATCAGTGAGGGGACTAGTAGGGGACATGGGTGGCACAAGAGCTATAGGAGGAGTAGGAGCATGCGAGGTAGAAACATCCTTAAGTTGCTCTATCTCAGCATGGAGAGATGCAATTGTGGCTTCATGTGGACTGGCATTGAATGTGTAGCACTTGTATAGCCTCCAATAGGTGGTGTTTATTAGATGTAGGAGTGTTAGGGTGAGAGAGAAGAAATGACAATGGTGGATATGGAGCTTACTGGAGACAATGGTGGATCGATGTTAATATAAGAAGGCAATGTAGGAGAAATCTCATCTAAAGGATCAATAATATGAACATTGAAATCAAATTGGAAAGCTTGAGAAACCTATAAGGAAGGGTGTGTAGTAGGCCGTCTAAGTAACCATGAATGCGTAAGATGTACATGACCATGGTGTATTGTTCATCCGTAAAGGGAGGTAATGGACACCCCTGGGCATACCAAATAGTGAAGTTTGGTGTATAACAAATAAAGGAGCTACTACAAATGTGAGTTGTGCCAAAAGGCATGGGGAATGTGATATCAACACGATTAAGATCAAGTGTGCCTCTAATATAATCTAACCAAGACTAGCCAAGTACAAGTGGAGAAGTGGTAGGACAACGTGCTAGATGGACAACAAGGTGGAAGATGCGCAGGCCATAGGCTGCAGTAAGAATGACAGAACCATGATATAAGTGTGGATCACATAAAGGAGTATGAAGGTCATTGAAGTTGAAACCCAGTCGAAGGAGACCATCATGTGAACATATAATGATAGGACATGACGTGTCGAGTGGTATGTGCTCCTAATAAGAATTATTTATGAAGAGAGTGCAAGTGAATGGTGGGTGTTGTAAGGAGGAGGTTGATGGTGGGGAGAATGGTATGATATCTAGAGCTGATAAAGGTCCTTGGTAAGGTACGATAACATTAGTAATAACGGATGGTGGGGAAGAGATGGCATTAAGCATATGAAGAGTATCTGCAAATGAAATCTCATATAGAAAAGGGGACATGTGAGGAATAGGAAAATCGACCGAGTAATGTGGGGTAGGTGTAGTGGATGGTATTAGAGCATTTGTACCAACAAGAGTAAGTGGAAAATTAGAAGGGACCATATCAACCATGAAAATAGTAGGAACTAAGCCAGGTGGAGTTGCTCGGGGTTGAGAACCAATTGTATAGAATATTTTATGTCATTGGGAGGAGATCCTAGTCTTCTGCTACAAGTTGAGCTAGAGTAGTAGGATTAATGGTGCATAAATAAGTGGTAAACATCTTGGATGTCTGAGGATCCATTCTAGAAGATGGAAGTTGAATGAAAGAAGGAAAAGGGTTATAACCAGAAGTAGCAGTAGGAGTGTTGACAAAAGCACGGCCACGACTATCAAATTGGAGAGTAGCTAAAGACTTAGAGGAAGAAGACTTTCTATGACGTTTACCCATGATGGGAGGTGAAAATTCAAAACCCTAGAAGGTGCTAGAAGGAGATGTCGGGTTCACCAAAATGATTAACAAAAATAATGATCTAGTTGGCCTAAAAGGGGACACTAGGGTATTAATGTTAATCTAATTAGGAGGACTAAAATGTTGTATTAAATAGACTAAAACAATATGGAATAAATGTAAGTAAACTATTCTAAGTGAAATAAAACCCTAAATGTGCAAGAGAGGGAAGATAAATATCTTAGTTGATTGGAAGTGACTGTCCCAGATCTGGAAATGAAATCAAAAAGTGCATACAAACACTCAGGGACCCTATGAAGGACATATCTAGAGGATTTGAGATGACTGGGAATTTGGGAGTGTACCAGGGTGCCTTGGTCTACAATCTGGGCACTCTGAGCACTGTAAATGCTCAAAACCTGAAGGTGTCTTTGTATACTTCTTTTCTGTCACGTTGGATTTTTTGGATGAGTTGTGTAATGACCTGTAATGCAAAAGGAAGTATCAAACCCTAGAAAATAAAAGATGCAAATGAATGGATCAAACTGACCTCAACCTCCAAACTAGTGGTTTTATCACTAAGCGGTGCACTACATTTCAGACCCGTATGTAGTTCTAGTGAGTGTGTGCATGCGGTTCCCTAGGTGCTTTCGTATAAGTCACACTTTGTGAAGTAGCGAGAAATAATAACTATAGAAAATGTAAATAACATGTGTGCATGGAATAGAATAGAATCCCCCCTATGCAGTGTGTGTGATGTAGATCTCCTAGCCTTAATGCATGGCACTATGTGGATGCAAGTGATGCAATGGATGCAACTCTAGATGGAGTGATAGTAGTATGTGACGCTATGACCTATGACCCTTATTATGGTCTTATAGCTTTATATTTATAGGGATCTCAAGCTTAATTTTGTAATTAATCCTGACAAGGCTGATTGGGGAAAAGATAAAGACAATAAACAAATAAAAAGCCCCAAAAAGAAGTGGGAAAGGATGTGCATAGGTAGGGTGACCAAAGTGGGACTAAGCGCCTGCAAAGTACATGCTTGGGCACCCCCGATTTTGGGCTAGAATGAGGGGGCGTTGCGAAATGGGTGGATAATTACAAAGTAAAATATGTGGGAATGACGAAATAAAATATAAAATAAATATGGCCAAATGTGGGATTAATTACTACTTTATCCACTTGAGAACCTTCTAAAGAATAGTATAAGATTGGGCTAAATAATGCCTAAAGTGCATGATTTTGTGTCTCTGATAGTTAATCAACATTTAGTGAATCCTTATTACTCTCTAACAATTTATAGGTGCGATGCCACATAGGTTGTTGATGTAACCATATTCTTTATTGTATGCAATATATCAACATGATGGCTTGATCCATAAGTCTAATCTACATGTACCGTTGATACCAAATGTTGCATTTGGTGAGATGAAATCACAAATTGTATCAAGTTTTTAGTTTTAGGGAACAATTTGTGCAAATTTACAATTTAAAAAAGATAGGAGAGGAAAAAATGCCCCCAAGTGATTTTTTTGAATTTTCCCCTTTTTTAGTTAAAAAAACTTCTTAAAAAATATCTTCCTTTTGGTTTTGAGATTTCCCCTTTTTGTTTATAAAATTAATCTCCTATAGAAAATAATTTTATAAAAATAATAATTTTTAATTAAATAAATATATGGAGTGGAGTGGTAGGGGGTCAACCTTGACCTCCCTCCTCACTCAATTTCTTAACAAATAATCTTGGGCAAATATACTACCAATAACACATTAGTTGGATACTTATCTTTGGTGAGGGTAATAACGCAAAGATTGAATTTTTATTGGGAAATGAATGTAATATTAATTTTTTTAAGGGTTGTGTGAAGGGTAGGACTATAAAATGTAAATCCTGTAACGGATTTATTTTTCAATTTATATATCACAACTTAAATTTATATGTATTTCAACATATAACATGTTGCATGTGAAGAATATGTGCAAAGAGGGGCGGAGATCAATTCTTATCGGGAACTTCACCTTTACATCTTAAGAGGAGAAAGAAGCGAGATACATGGTTGGAGATTGTTGAAACATTGGTTCTAGGATTTCGACCCAAACACATCTTTTTTATGGTGTATGATGTTAGTTTTGTGGTGAACATGTTTGTTTATTATTTTTTTGTTAACTTTGCATCTTTGTTAGTGAAGCTCTACATTTATGTTTGAATGCAAAAATTCAGTTTGTGAGTAAGGGATGGGGAAACAAAATGTATATGTAAGAGAAAGAGTGGAGAACAAGGAAATGTAGGTGTAGTCTATTTGTATATGTTGGGGTGAGAAATGATTGTGAACAACTTTTTACGGCAACACGTTTTTGTGATTAGTTTCTAACAACATTCATATTATTTTCTTGTTGCATTCTTGTGTATGTTCATGTGACATATTTTAAATCTCCCATTGTGGAAGAGTTTAGTAGGATGTTGGTTAAGGTTGTGGCGTATGGTTTTACACTTACCGATTATTTGCTTTGGAAAGGTTCAAGTTGTTTCCAATAGAACCATTTTGTTCATATCTCACAATCATTGCAATACATAAGGTCACATTTCTATCAAGAATTTAGGTAAATAGTTTACATGTCAATTTTATGCTAAAGTTTCCATTATGACACATGTTTTATAGTTACAAAATGTAGTTGCTTGAAAGTTACAAAGGCATTTAAAAAAATAAATTGTTCATATTCAGCATTCAACACAATCCATAAGACCATATCTCATCAAGGTAGTTTATTGGATAGTTTATGTTCCCTATTTTAAATCTCCCATTTTGTCGGAAAAGTTTGGGAGGTTGATGGAAAATGTTATGGGGTCTTCCTTACGACTGATACATTTTTGGGTTGAAGTCATCAATATAATAGATTTTATGAAGTTTTAATTATTGTGTTTATTAAAATTATATCCGAGGAGTGGATTTATTTTTGATGTGTTATAATTAATTACAACAATAAAAAGTTAAATAATAGTAACGATCAATATGTGAATTTTAATGTGTTTTAATCTACCTAGCATGTGACACTACATATATTTGTAATATACGTAGCTTTTTAATCTCAATATTTAATATTAGATGAAGATGTTAAATAGTACATAATTGTATACTATTTCCCCCCGATATATTTGGAATATTGTTTATCAAATAATTGTTCTCTCATATCACTTCATGTATTTCTTAGATTTATAGGCTTCAAAGGGTGGAATTTCATATGGAGATCAATTCAACTGAATAAGCGAACAACTAGTTTTTGGCATATCCCTACACCATGGCATTTCATGGGAGTAGTTGTTTTCAAGGAATTTCAACAACTGATTGACATAATGCTTCCACATTTTTCATACATGTTTACTATGGCACCAAGTACTTTAAAAAGTTTTTCATTATGCTTTGATGGTTATCCATGTCCTAGAGACATGACCACAAAGTCTCCCTCACCTTGGACATATAAAAAGAGTAGTGAAATATCCCACCAACAAGGATATGATAACGACAATAATAAATTTCCCAATAACAAGGATATGACACAAATTCATTTCACTTTAATAAACCCCAATCTACAAATAATACAAATATAACTTATTTGTATTGAATAATTAAAATACAAGTACATGAAACATTAGAAAAATACAAACATTAACGTTAACATGGATTAATTTGTACATCCCTAAGCATCGAGTTCCAAATACAAAGACCTTGATTTTATTTGATGTTCATCTCCATGTCCATTGAATCTATTTAAATTGGATTTTTTTATTGATAAACATTTTTGACCGGAGCTATGAACCAAAGGGTTAGCAGGGCCCCACTCTACAACAGTTTCCATCGACAAGATATGACAATTGATCCAACACCAATAGTAACCAAGAATCCCACACCAACGATAAAATTTACTTCCTCCGCCATTTTTAGGTACACCAAGAAGCAACCAATGCCAACGATGCAAATACCACGACCGTTTACATAATCACCAAATGAAACCATGAGTCGTGGCCATCGGTGATGCTGACTCTCGCCACCATCGGTAAACCACCCTGAAGGGATTGTGCCTAACATGATTCAAACCCTGGGTGGATCCGGACTCAACCCTTCATCTTAACCAATCCACCCAAACCCCATTGGAAAAAAATTTGGATGGTAAATGCTTTTATTATACTAGATCTATGAACTGGAGTGTTGGAGGAGCACTTTATCTAAGTGGGACATAGAGGTGGGTTTTCCATTTGGGTCCTTAGTGTCCAGTTGAGCGAACCACATTCAAAGCACCCTACTATGTTTCACTTGGTCCATATGGAGAAGTTCAACCCCTACCTCAAGGTGACCCCATGGCCACCTATTGAAAGTGTCCAATGAACTAAATGGGAATGGAACATGGGTTAATGATTGCAAACCACTTGTAACTCACCAATAATCCAAGACCTTGAGTTCAAAACTAGTTTTGGATAACTCTCGTGTTGTAATGCGAGGACATGCCTCATCACATTGAATATAAGATTCATGCCTACCCCTGACCCACATCGCATTGAAGACCAAGCCGACTTGGCACCACATCGAGAGACCACCTCCTCCAAAAAAGTATTTTACCCGCTGTCATTGCCTAGCCAAGTAACGACGAGCTATAGAGGTGGTCAGCTTGGGAGAATGGACCCCAAGACCTCCCACATATAACCCACATTCCCCACTACTAGGGTAAACCCGAAGGGCTTGTTTGAACTAGATGTAATCATCTTAGTTGGAACTACTATTGTTTCATTTTCCAAGGCCAAAAATATATCTTACACTTTATATTCTATCAAAAGACTTAGAAACCCATCTAAATCATTGCATGGTTGTGCTAATTCTCGCGTGGATTTAACGTGAACATTGAAAGTTCTATTAGAAAAACCATAGTTCTTTGGAATATAATATATCTTGGCTAAAAACTTTAAAAATACAAGAATCTTGGTTATAGGCTATCTTGGAGAGGACAACAATGTGAAGTTTGTTCAAAAAGAGGTTTAACAAATATAAATGCAAATACAAGTGAAGGATTAAAATTGTCAATAATTATTAACGACCCAATATGTTTTTGAGAGTAGTAGCTCCACACTTCCTCTTACATGTTCTCATCTTTATTCGAACCACATTACACATGTCGATGGAGTGTTATGAAACATTGAATTAACAAGGAAATTAATCCCATTAATGTTAATGTGTTTTTTCTTTCCTATGTTTTGTGTTTTTTCTTTTGTTATTTTTTCAATCCTAATAAGTTGTATTCTTATTGTTTTGGATTGGGGTTTCTTAAAAGATAAACCATTAATAATGTGAAAGATTTCATTGTAAGTTTCTTATGAATTATTGAGAAATGATATTAGGAAGATGTAGGCATGGTTTTTGTCAAGATCCATTCCAAGCTGTTTCACCAAATGTAACACACAAATACTCAACCCAATTAGGTGTACTTCACAAAAAATTAAAATAGTTTAAAATAACTTACAGATCCATGCATCCTATCTCGGCATAGTTTACACAATACATGGTGTGAAATGTAATGCAAGTGTATGTAAGTTCCACGGTGTGTAACAAATACATGAAAGCAAGAAATATGTGTACATATCTACGAACAAAAAGAGGTGATTACCAATCCAAATTTTAAAATTTTACATATAGTTGATAACTTAATTAAAACTTGAATAGTGCAAATAAGTGAAAATGCAGGGGATGATTATTGTGCAAGAGACTAAATTGTAGACAAGGAGGAAAAAGTTTGTAAGATACTGTACTTTTCTTATACATAGGAGCAAATTTTATAACATATTTATGTAAGGATAGAATGTATTGAAAGTAAATTATGTGTGCATTGATAGTATAAGTATGGCATGTTATCATGTATTTGGGCACAAAAACATCTAGCGTTAGTATAAACATGGGAACATGAAGTAGGGATGAAAAGTGACATAACATTATAGGAAAACAAGGTAAGTGCTAAATGCATCTCTAATATATTGTTCATTGCCACCAACATAGTATTGGTTATATCTCATTCAAGCAATTGGCTCTCAGGGGGGCCAACAAAAGTGTCATTGGAACTTATGTCATATTTAGTAATGAAGGAGGGGTTTCCATTAACAAATTCCATATTATTTTCAAATAGAGTTTGGTTACTAATTAATAAGAAAGCGTGAAAAAACCCAATTCATTTATTAATAAATGTGCCAATAATAGTATGCCAAAAAGTTAATAATTTAGGCTCCAAATATGAGGAGAAAATGATTGATAACACTAAACCTTCTATGAAATATGGAAATGAAAGAATTCTAATTCTAAACAATAAGAGTAATGATCAATATGTTCAAGATGCCATTTACAAGAGATGGTTTTGACAAACCAAGTTTTGAGAGGAAAGTTGGTTGAGCTAGGAGTTGTAGGATAAAAATGAAAAATACCCTTGGTATTTACTATGTAAATATGCACCTGAAAATATACAACATGTATTCACGCAAGACAAGCTACTTTGCTTATGTTTCAAAATATCACCATAATACAAAATTGGATAAGGGGATCCAACTCCAAATTATAGTAATAAATATTTTGAGTGGGAATCCACCACCTAACTTGTCTGCGAACCATAATTAGTGGCATTGAAATGATGAAGTTGAATAGAGTTAGGTTACCCAACCTAAATTGGAGAAATTAGCATTTGGGTGGGATACCATCCCCAACCTAATCAGAAAGGCAAATTTTTGGTTACAAACATGTCCTTAACATTGTTTTTCTTCTAAATTTCAATGTTTAGTTTTGGAAAATCAATAATCAATGACACAAAAATATATGGAAATGATATACCAATATATAAAGCATAAATTATACACCATTATAGTCTATGAAATAGGTACAAATGGGTAAAATCTTCACGTTGGCTATTCTTAGTGAGGATTTGTAGAATTTTAAGCATAGACATATGAGACAAGATAATAGAGTGTAATAAAATGTAAAAGGGATTTGTCTAAGAATAGGGCCCGCATAAGGATGGAAGTGAGAATTTTTCCACCCAAGCAAAACATTAACATCACCAAGGTACATGTCTTTGTTGCTGAAATTAGATGCCATAAATAGAAAACAAGGGGCCAATATATATCACAAGGAAGATAATTACTACAATTATTAATTTTTTTACAGAGTACAATTGTATCCTCTTACTTAATGGCAAAGGTAGGTGGAAAAGTAGTTATCTATAGGTTCCTAAATTACTACATTGACCATGGTTTTACTGTTTCACCAAATGTAATTAAATATTCACCAAATGCAAATTATAGGTATGTATTACCAAATACAAGTATCGGTGCCTACACTAGCAAATGTACAAGGTCACATAGAAAAAGTGTAGTAAAAATGTCCTAGAAAACACATGCACTCTCTTATGAATCTCTTCTCACAATGAGACACCTTTGAATGTAATATTCCAATGAATTTTAAGTTTCAGAAAATGGTAGTTTGTTTTAAAAAATAATGACTAACCCTATTTAGGTGAGTGGCTTAAGGGGAATCTTCCAAGTGTAGAATCTATCACCATGTTTGAAAAAATTTCTAGGTCGATTTAGGGTTTTATGCCTTTGACTTTAGCCACTTTTGTAGAGGGAGTGGTGTCACTTGGTGGAGGGGGTTTGAAAAGATCTGGTGTAACTCACAAAAATAGAGGATTTCGGTCGTAGTGTATATGAAATGAAATAAAATGAAGTGGTTCTAATTATGTCCATGAGACCAAATAGTCTATGGGACCAATGATTGAGCCAACCACTTAAATATTTGTTGGTTGAATGGTATCTTTTAAAAGGATTCTTGTCTTGCTTATTTGAGTTAGCATCTCCCCATTTTTATTCTCTTTTTCTCAAATAGATATACCATGGAACCAAATCTTAAAGTTTCCTCATATTTGGCTTGGATATTCGTGTACATTGGACATTCAAGAATGAAATGTTCCTTTGTTTTGAATTCTCGTGTGTATGCACATGACATAAGTTTTCTCTTCCCATTATTCCTTAGACAATGTCCACCTCCTCGTCTCACATGTAATCTTGTTAGAGCTAGTAATTGTTTGATAAATAAGGATATTTTCCCTCCCTTTTATTTCAGCCCACGTATATGATTTTTCACAATGTTCATAATTAAATTTGATCGAAAAATGTATTTAAGTGACTCACTTAATCGATTTTATCATTTTTCAAATACTTAAAAAACAAGCTCTCAATTCCCCGTAATTAATGAAAATTGGATTAAATAGTTTAAAACAAAATTAAGTATGATAAAATTGAGGAAAATACATAAAAATAATACAAACCACCTATTAACGGAGTTCACCCGATATGAGATACATCTTCGGTCTGAATAAGCTCTGAACTAATCTATTATGATGCAAAATTTCTCTATACAATTGAAATTACATCAAAATGCACTTCTGGTCTACTATAGTTCTCCACAATATCTTTGGAATCAAACTCCAAAAGGTCTCCATAATTAACCTCTCCAAGTTTTCTTTAACTCTCAAAAAGGGCATGCATTAAACAAAGTTCACTCTTCAAATAGAAGTTTGGCCCTTATATAACATTTTAGACCCTATGGTGGAATGATGAAAGCCTTATCATTTTTCTAAATCAACCATGGTTCGAATCCCATGTCATATTCCTAACTTCTAACTCCTCTCATCCCATAAATAAACCTTAAATCTAACAACACTAGTCACATATGGTATGTTGGGCATATAGCCCAACGGTTAGACCTAAAGTTGGGCCATGACAGGTGAGGGGTTTGATTTGTGTGGATCACATTGTGTACCATTTTACTTTGTTAGGTGGGTATTATCCCAAATTGTGCACGTATCAATCCACAATGGCCTTTTTAAGGCTCAAGTGTTGTGTTTTAAATGTGGTTGTAGCCACGTCTAACTCCATTTTGTTGAAAGCCCCTTGGACTCGATGCTTAGCTCACCCCATTAGAACTTGATGGTGGTTGTGATGTATTGGTTGTTTGATAAAATGTTGTGTTTGGCATATGAATCATCCAGTATGTTGTATATGAGCTCATTGGTGACTCACTGAGTTGGAACTTGGACTCTTGTAGCTCAGCCTTCAGCTCACTGAGCTAGCTATTTTGAACTTTGAAAAACATAGGATGTAGTCCCACATGTAACAAAAATTAGTCTTTCTTGGGGTTTATAGGAAAAAACCCATACAATTCAATGTGAATAAAGGTGTAAGGGTCCCCTCCTAAAAAAGAGTGGAACCCACTAGCCTGATAGACCCTTTCGACACATAATGTGGGCCTCACATCGACCATCAAAGACTAGAGGCTAAAACAAAAAAATAAATTTTTGCACAAGAAAACTCTACCACTTTTCACCACCACATTCATCCACTTTTCATGTTCTCATTGTGCCACCTCAACTTTATGTTACCTACTCCTTATTTTTTCTAGTTGGAGAAATACTTCAACGAAAGTGTATATTCCTCATATGACGTATTTTTACCCCATTCAAAGGACATAAGAAATCTCTCGATGAGATCTTTTATATGTAGGTAGTTTCAAAACTTGCTCACACCATTTGATCAATTCAAATTGAAGATTATCCTAGATCACTCCTTTCCACTAAGGAACTTTTGGACCACCAAAAGATTTAGTTTTATTTTTACAATAGGTGAGGGTATAGTTCCCTCATTATTCCAATTTTCATCCATTTTTAATTGATTGGATGCATTCCTTTTAGACCCACATGAATATATTCCACATCACCTCTTTGTGAATTCCTCTCCCTCCTATCAAGAATTATATCTTCATGTAATTCATCAAGAAAATGAGGAGAAAATTCATCAATCGAAGGTACTTGAATACTCTCATCTTGATCAATGATCATGGGTGGCTCATATAATTTCAAGTTTTCAACATTCACAATGGAATACATTTGCATATATGGAGGTAATTCTAACTAGAAGGCATTATTACCAATCTTCTCCAAAATCTTAAATGGACCATACTTGATTGGTTTTAACTTTTTACCTTCACTAGTCAAATTTTCTTTATTGATATGTAGCCAAACTTGATCACCAACTTGAAAATGATGATCAACCCAATGCTGGTCATGCCTAGCCTTGTACTTAGCTTGGATATTTTATAATTTCTCTTGGATAACTTGATGAACCATATGTATCTTTTAAATGAAATTATTTTCCTTATCAAAATATTTTTGTCCATCCAGACTATTTCTTGTCCAAAGGAAAATTCCAAAGGTGACTTAGGAAAATAACCAAAACAAGTCTCAAAATGATACTTTTGTGTAGAAAAATGAATGACATGGTTGTAGGGATGTTGCAAAATCCCCATCCAATGCAATTTCCTTGACTATGACTAAAGGTATTAAAATTTCGATGATTTGTATTGATTTTTATGTAAGATCCCATGAAGTAATTATTCCGTGTTTTTCACACTTTACACCAAAACATACAACTCTTTAGCATAAGTAGGATAATTACTTACCGAACTTGTGAAGGTCTACGAATGGTAATAAATAAGTTTTCTCTTTTGCATAAATACGACATATGTGGTATGATCACTTGTATCGGTTTCAATCTTAAATGGTTCTGCGTAATTCTAACTTAATGAAGTAAACAAAAAAATTCAATTGATTTAATAAATCGTCAATACGAGGAAGAGGGAAATAGGTTTTTACCATTATCTTGTTTAGGCTTATTATGTTGTGGAGCCTGTTTTCATGTGTGGAAGTGTTGAAGACTGTACACTAAAATTATTGTACACTCTCCATAGTTTTTACCTCAAAAAACATGCCTGATATCTCAAGAAATGTTCTCTTCTCATATGGGCGAGATTTTTCACCCATAGGTTTATGGGGCGGTTTTGGCCCATGGTTTTGGTACCCATAGTATTGTAAAACTGCTTAAGCAGTTTCTATTAATGTGCTTTTGGGATTTTGATAGGGTAGACATATCATTATAGATGTGTGTGTGAGTTCAAGTGGAAATTAAAAAGAGTTTGATGCGCACAACTCCAAAAAAATATGAGTATTGTATCGAGAGAAAGAGGTGGATCATAATAAAATATGAGTAAGTGATTCTTGGTGGTCTGTAGCCAAAATTGGGTGAACCACGTTAAATATTGTCTCTGTGTTGTGTTCTTTTATTTTATGCACTTTTATTTCAGATCTGTAATATCTTTCTGCATATTAGTTTCTACTATTACGATTCTGTGTGTGATTGTTCCAGATATTTTATCCCTTATTTCATAACGGTGCTTGGTAATCCACACACATATTCCAAGTTCAATATTTCTTGGGCACCAACACAATAGGAAAATTACATGGAGAAGTTCTTGGATGAATGACCCCTTTCTTGAGTAACTCAGTAACTTGCTTTTATGGTGCCCACCCTTTTATTGATCTCATTTTGGTTGCGTGCATACGACTATCATTGTATCTATACTATTGTGATGATAGGGACATTATTACTTGTTTTGTTATTTTGATGGGACATTATCACATGACATTATTTCTTGACATGTTTTGTTTGCTGCTTTGATACATTGTTATGATATGACATTATTTAGATATCATATTGGTAGCATTAGGATGCTAACACTTGATCACATGTTGATGATGAGGCACACGATGCCATTATGCCTTTACATATACTATGTTGTGATGAGGATATCATGTGTTATTATTGGCATATTTTGATATCGATATTTGATGTATGATGATGATTATATTGTTCCATTCGGTGGATGATTCATGTTGTTGATATGCTTCTAGCTTAACATGACTTGTATAGATGTTTATTTTGATTTATATTATCATATCGTATTTTGTTATCATGTTGGGAAGATATGAATTTTGCACCAAGTAATAATATGTAACAAAAGAAGTAATAATGTCACTTGTGATCACAATAGGATAGATATAATGAGTTACACACGACCAAAATGAGATCATTGAAAAGGGTGGGCACCACAACTTCTCAATCTCTTCATTTTCCACAATAGACAACCTCTACATGTCAATGGTAGGAAGATGTGCATCTTTTGTAGATGAATCTCATGTCGTATTTCTATTTTTGGAGGTAACCCCTATGGATCCGAAACATGTCATCATAGTTAGATATAATATTAACTATATCATTCTTATGTTCAGGATCAAAACCTTTCAAAGCCTTGGATTTACCATCATCCTTATCTTTCACAATCACGAGTATAAATTTTTTTGCTTGCATTGAAAATACTTTTCATCTATCCCATAAACACAAGTGATAAGTTTTCTTTTATTTGATGCAATCTAATTATGTATTCAATCCCATCCTTAACAAGAAATAGTTATTCTATTCCCGTATAAGATTTTATTTTTGTGGAACCACATCTAACTCTACCTCATCAATAAATTTAGAGGTGATTGCAAATTTAAGTTTTCACATTTTCATGACTGTAATTTAACATCATCACATACCCATCCCAAAGGGTGTGGTTTTGTTTTAAGTCCCAATTTCTTAACAACTTATTTAGAAATGAGATTAGCTTGAGATCCACTATAAAAAAGAGTATCAATCTTAGTATGTTTAAAAATAAATCTAATGTGGAATAGCTCATTTCTCTTCTTTTCATGTATAGATTTAGAATTAGAAGAAGTATCAGAATTAGTGTCGAAGAGGAATAAGATAAACTATGCCAACCCATTTCCATGATCTTGGGCTCATCACTTGAATCGAATCAAATATCTTGCATCATTGTAGTTTTCTTTTTTCAGCTCCTTTCTTGAACCTTTTTGGCTTGAGCTCTAGATGAAGCTTCCAACATTTAGCATATGTATGTCCTTCTTTCTTACAATGTGAACAAATAGGTTTCTCATCTTCTTTCTTGACTATGGAAGTATGTTTTGTTTTACCCTTTCGTTTTCCTATTTAATTTTTAGTCGATTGTTTTCCGATTTCTTGGTGAAGATTTCCTTAGTGTTCTTACCCTTGGATTCAATGTGGGTAGCTTGGACACAAACTTCATCAAGGTTAGTGGGATTAAACATAAGTATGGTATGTTTCAAATAACTATGTAACCCACCAATGTATTTTAACAAAGTCTCTTGAGTATAAAGAGGAATTCCCAAAATCAATGCTCTCTTTCTAAAATCTTGAGTGTAATCTTGCACACTTTGACCCTTAGTTTGTCTTAAATTTTTCCAATCCATAGTATCTTGTTGCATATAACCAAATGGATAAAATTAATTTTTCAAAGTAGAAACAAATTCATCCCAAGAAGAAATAACTTTACCATGTTTTTGTCAGATCCTCCTAAGTCTTACTCTCCCACCAAATGAGTGTTGTACCACCCAAACAAAGAGTAGCTAATTGAATTTTTGCTTCCTCATCCACAATATTTTGAACCCTATAGTAAAATTCAATCTGCTTGATCCAATGATCTAATTTTTCGCATTAATATGTCCATTATAAATTGGAAATTCAAATTTGACATCTAGTTTTAAAACTAATGGAACAAATAATTTTTGAAGATTCTTCTCCTTTATCTTTTTCTTTATCATTATTTCCTTCTTCTAATTTACCTTTCATTCTCTGTCTCTATTCTCGGTACATCTCGTAATTATACTCCTCAAGTGTTCCTTCACCTTGTCTTGATTTAGACCTAGTAATAATTCAACACTAATACTTGTGAATTCCAAAACCAACGTTAAAATTTCCTTAATTAGCTACTCGGATACAAAAATGATCCAAAAACGTATTTAAGTGACTCACCTAACCAATTTTATCATTTTTGTATACTTAAAAATAAGCTCTCAATTTTCGTAATTAATGAAAATCATCTTAAAAGACTTTAAAATGAAATTTAAATTGATAAAACAACACGAAAATTGAGGAAAATATAGAAAAATAACAAAAACCACTTGTTTAAGGAGTTCAATCGATATGGGATATGTCTCCGAGTCTAGATAAGCTCCTGAAATGATCTATTATTATGAAAAATTTCTGTGTAATTGAAATTACATCAAAATGCACTTCTTGTCTATTACAATTCTTTGTAATATCTCTAGAATTCCTCTAGAACCAGAATCTGAAAGGTATCCATAATTAGTCTCTCCAAGTTTGCTCTAACTCTCCAAAATAGGTTTGCAATAAACAAAGTTAACTCTTTAAATAGAATTTTGGCCTTTATATAGAATATGTATGATGTGGTGCAGTGGGGAAAGCCTTATCCTTTTGTTAAATCATCCATGGTTGGAATCCCATGTCATGTGCTTAATTTTTAATGTCTCTCAACCTAGAAATAAACCCGATCACATATGATATGATGGGCATATAGCCCAATGGTTATACCCAAAGTTGGGTCATGACATGTGAGGGTATGATTCATATGGTTCACATTTTGTAATATTTTTATTTTTAGGTGGGTATTTTCCCATATTGTTACATGTATCAATCCACAATGGCCTTTTAAGTCTCATACATTGTATTTTATACGTGATTGTGGTCACATCCGACTCTATTTTATTGAAATCTCCTTGGGCGCAACGCTTAGCTTACCATATTAGAACTTTCCAGTGGTTGCATTAGATGGTTTTTTGTCATGAATTGGCTATTTGATGAGATGTTATGGTTAGCATATGACTTAATCGTATGTTGTATACAAGCTCGTTGGTGACTTTCCGAGTTGGAACTTGGACTCCTATAACTCAACCTCTAGCTCGTTGAACTAGCTAGTTGTGAAATTTGACAAACATGGGATTTAGTCCCACATGTAATATAAATTAGACTTATATGGGGTCTATACGCAAAAAACCATACAATGCAATGTGAAGAAAGGCGACGAGTCCCCTCTTGTAAAAGAGTATACCCCACAAAATGTTGGGGCCCCAACTAAAACATAATGTGGGCCCCACGTCGACCATAAAAATGAAGGATGAAACCAAAAACCAAATTTTTGCATGAATTTTTTTCCACTTTTCACCACCACATTTGTCCACTTGTCACGTTCTCATCATGCCACCTCAACTCGAGTAACCCGCTCTTTATTATTTTCGGTTGGATAAATACTTTAATGGGTCATATCTTCCTCATACACCATCTGTTTTACCCCATTCAATGCGATTCGAAATCTCTCGACGAACTCTTCCATATTCATGTAGTTTTGAAACTTATGCAGCCTATATGATTGATTTGGAGTGAGGACCCTCCTGGATTAGGATTGAACTTTGTAATATAGTGTTGACATTTCCTACTAGTATTATTTCTCCACATCATCTTCATCCATAGGTCTATTGGAATGAGCTTGTATCTCTATCTCTACCAATACCAAATACCAAGTTTTAGGGGTGTACTCAATCTAGTGATTTTATGAGTTAGGCACCAAGTAAGGTTTTGAATCAATGACTTGAAAATATATTGCCACCATCGAGGTATGAACCCAATCAAATTTTTGGGTAGGTATGATGTGGCTTAGGGAGATAGAGATGAGGTGGTGTATCCTCTTCTTATAGAGTTGGAGATCAGTCATGAGTTGGTTTTTATGAGTCATTACAACTATGACAATTTGGCTTATCTTTGCAAGGTGAGTTCAAACTTAAATTTGAAAAAGTGTGTTGATCTTGAGTTGGGAAGCTTGAGGGGTGGATTGAGCATAATAATTTTGGGATGATTAATATCAATATAATGCCAATGCAACAATAGATTGGAGACATGGGGCTTTAGAGGTCAAGATATATGAGAGGATATTGGTTTACATGTCAAATTTATTAATGAAAGTTTTAAAATCGATGAGGGTCTAAACGAGGTGGGGAAGGGACCAGTCATGGCCTAGTTGAATGGATAGATGCAATACTCCTTTATCTTCTTCAAATCCTATTGTCTTCAATGACACCTCATTGTCTACAAAGAGGGATGAAGTGAGATATATAATAGAAATGAAACATTTAAAATGTGGAATGATAACACCCAAGAGGTATTTTTATTGATAAGCCATTCTTATTAATATAAAATGTTAAAGCACATATCTAAGATTAATAAAAAGTGGGTGGTATGGTAGCACACCCCAAAAAAAGCAAGTCACGTGACATACATGTGCGAGATAAATATAATGTATTTTCAACCAAAAAGGATTGCAAAAAAAAACAAGGAGAAACATTAAGTAGTGGAAATGAATAGAGTAATAGATGGAGGTGGAGGTGGAGGTGCGGTTTTATTATTTTCACCCCACCCAAAGACACCTTGTGGTTACGCATCAGAACTCCAACCCAACCATCTTGTTCTTCTGTGTTATCATATTTCTATGGAGAAATTTCCAGATCAAGGTAGGGGAATTTACCGGAGGGAAACCCCCACCGATCAACCGCATCATTGCTGCCACTTCTAATGGGTATTTTAAATTTGGTAACAAAACATTTATTTATCATTGTTGGTGAAATAATTTTTCGTAGGCGAATATTGGTTTCCACCAACTTTCTTGGGGTTAGACCACTCCTTCTTGGGTATGGAAGGTTCCAATTTATTGAATGTAAACTAAATAAAATTATGGGGGGGTTTTCAGTTGGAGATTACAAAGGAATACTCCACTAAACATGTGAAAAAGTGATTGTATAGTGTATAAGGGAGGAATTTTCTTGGGAAAAGGTAAAGGGAAGTAGGAAAATAGAGAGAAAGGGTTAAGATTGTGAGTAGGAACTTGAATATTCTCACCAATATTAACCAGAGTAGGTCCACATTCAATAGGAAGAAATCAACTATGTAAGAAATAGTAAGACTAATAAATTGAGACACAAATTTCTACAGATCCATTAATCAAAGACACAACGTTCCTTATTAGTCGTACAAGATTACAATGCTTGTAAAGTTGGAAAGTAGAGAGGATGGAAGAACATAGACAAGGAGATAGAAGAATGTAGCTTTATTACTTGAAGTAGTAGTGAAATCCAACAACTTACAACAATCAACAATTGCTAACCCTTTGGAATGGAGAAGCCATTCTAATTTATAGCTTAAAAAAGTTTCTTCCTCTCCCCCTTACGAATTTTCATCTCACCACCACTTGTGACCTTTCACATTCCTTAGGAGTGGAATAAAGTCCTTTATTATTTTTGAAAAGGGAATTTTACAATGCAACATTAAATCACTTAAGTGAATAAGACGAAAGAGTGAAATAATACATTCCCAATGAAGAACTAGAATTTTAGATAGAGAGAGAAGGGGGGGAGAGAAGAAGAGAGAAGTGAAAATCCAGAGATGGGAAAACCTCTTGTTGATGAAGAACATGCTTTTGATGGATTTTTGAGGAAATGCTTCATGAATGAGATTCTTTTCCTCCGACCTCTTGTTGACAGGAAAAATGAAGAATTCAAACTCCTTCTCTTGTGAGATGCGGACATACTTTAAAGCATTGCATAAGTATTCAAAAAAATTACTAAGAGACTTACATTGTGTGGACTTGAGATGAATTCCTGATCTTGCAAACATGATGATCTTGAGTACCTCGGTATCCTATGGGTCAAGTGGATATATTTTACACACACTAGTTAATTCTAACATGTTCCTTGCTATGGTGTGATTCATATGATGTCCCTCCTCTTGGAAAGAGATTTGAACACAAGAAAGATGTTGGAATGTGGAGATCATCACCTTCCTCCTTGTGAGCTACTTGAGCTTCAAAATTCACCTTAGTGACAAAGATATATCCTTCTTGGATGGAATCAACCTTAGGACACCCAAGTACCTTCTTGTTCACTTGTTACTTATTGAAAATGTCTTCTTCTACAAATGGGGAAAGAAGAAACTCTACATTCACCATCATACTCATCAAACACATTCCCATGCCAGATCCTGAGAAGATGATTGAGAATTAGGGCTCACCTTTATAGACCCTATTTGATATCAATTTCCTTTCATGGTCTACATCATTTTAACATGATGACCCCGTTATGTGACTGCTAGGATGGATTGAAACACATTCTTAGAATTCACCTAGAGACAAAGTTTTAGAGATTCTACGAGGGATTTATTTATTTTTGAACCATAATAAAAATTACTAGCCTTTAAATTGTGAGTCGAGTCCTCACCCATTCTCATGAAGAAAACTCCTTGGTTATGATGACCATGTTGTTACTAGTGTTTGGATCATAATGAGTGTGCACATGCCAAGACAAGTTTGGTGCTCTAAATAGATAACAGGCGTGCCTCTTAACCCAAATAATATGCTTGAGAGTATATTTTCCTCCACTTCCCCTCATGGCTCATTCAACATTTTGGCTTTTAGGTCTTCTAAGTCCATGTGGGTGACATCATTGTCCCCACATTGGGGTATTCAATGATTAGTGTGGAGATTGGTTCTGAGACATGAATACTTGACCTTCATGATGGAAAAAAGAAATGAGATAGGTGGAATGTGAGTTGATACAAGTGACTTGATCTTGATTGCAAGACTTTCTATTTTTGCAGGTCCTGTTTGGGATGGCTATTTTTAGTAAGTTTTCAATTTTGTCACTTTTTGATGATTTTTACTTGTTTGGAGTAACATGGACACTGAAGGTTTATTGTTTCAATTTTTTTCTATATTTAGACATATGAGACCTGTCACAACTTACTATTTTTAGATGGAGGTATTTTGGGTGTTGGATTAGAACAAAACCGGTCTCAAAAGATTAGGTTTTGTCTTGAGACCTTCTACTCCATTTTTTGAGGATTTTTATTCTCCATAACTTTATAGATATGAAAAAAAAAACTCCAGGGGATGAAACTTTATAATGACTACTGAAAATTATAAAACATACATCGCAATGTTCTTACAGTCAAATTGAAGGCTTTTTGGGAGGAATGCATAGGTAAATTTTGGTGGAAATCGGGTGCATAGATTGTGAGATATGAGAAAATTTTAGTTTTGGAGCTTGATGTACCAGGAAAAATACCAAAGAGTATCATTTTTTTGCAATAATGGAGTTTTGGGGGGGGGGATCACAACTCTTTCAATTTAAAAAATTTTAATTGTTTTGAGTTGGGATTTATTCACATTAACTTTGTAATCTTTAACTCAGCTTTAACTAGGCGGTCTAAATTGGGGTTGGGAGGAGAGATTGAGTGTGGTTGCACCCTAAAAAGTAGGGGGAATTTGTAAGGGGACAATGGGGTAAAATAAGTGTGATTTTTACCTAATGATGACAAGTGGTAGGTTGTTGTGCAATGTGAGGGAGATGCAGGGTGCTGAAAATGGATTTCAAGGGATACAAAATAGTCTTGATATATCCAGGGGGTTGAATGGAAGGAAGAAGAACACATTTTCATGTCCCATTTTTCCACTTTTTTGTTGGTGAAACATGAGGGGACACTATATTTTCCTTCCATGGGTCATATGCTCATGAGGAGGGGGAAGTAGTTAAGTGGGCTTTGATGTTTCCTAGGGGTGAAAGTTGTGTTCGCAAGTTGTTAGGAGATGGGCCTCATGAAGAGCATAATTTTGTGTCCCCATGTCCATTTACATGTTAGGTAAAATCTAAGGGGACAAATCATGCTCCAAAATATGCCATGGGATCCTAAGAACATGAGAAGGGGACTTGGGTGAGTGAAACACACAATTGCACACCACCTAACAACATATGTTGTTTTAAGTGACAAAAGAGCTTGATTGGATGGGGGAGCGCACTTTTCCATCCCTCATGTCCATTTTTACATTGGGGAAAATGTGAGGGGACGTAACATGCTTTGCAAAGTGCACTCATGCCTTTTTGATATGTTGATGTCATCCCACCAACTCCATTTTAGAACACCAGAGCGCTTTTTCTACCCCATGAGCATGGAATGGTGTTTTGGGGTCAAACCTTATTATTTTGACTCAAATAACATTTTTATATAATACCAACCACTTTTAGGAGACTATTCTTCTGTAAATTTATTTTCAGTGCCATGTTCCACTTTTGGCTTGAAGGGGAATCTACACTATCTTGGATTATCATAGAAGATTTTGAAGTCTTGGAAAAAATTAGTGTATCAATAATGTGAAGTATTTTAAGATCTTTCCATTGATTATTTTTTTCTTCCTAACTTCTCCCGTTACTCCCACAATCATCGAACAAGGTGACTTTCTCCATTGGAGCCTTCGTTCCCTATGCCCAAAATGACCCAATTTTTTTGAACTTGTTCCCAACATCAATTATCTCCAAAAAATGTCCCTAAACTACCTCAAATAACATCATTTCTCTCCTTCACAACTTCCGAAGGCTTGAGTCTTCCTTCCAGCCTTCCAGAGGATGTCCTTATATTGTAATATGGCTAAAAATAACCAATTTAGTGATTTGGAGAACACTATTCCACCCTTGGAGATTAGTCTAATCATGAAATCAACCTAGATTAATTTCCGTACACATGAAACACACTTTAAAACCATGATATCCCTTTCCTATTAGCCAAAATGAGGTTGGCATAGACACGGAGGGGCTGCGTGAGTTGGCGAGATGACTAGAGGAAAGGTTCACAATGACCAGGAGATGTGTTTTCAAATGGTGGGCTTGGTTATCATGGTCATTTTTTTCAATTTTTCATGTTATAAATTCTACAGGACAACAATAATAAAAATGTGATGTCAAATAACTATGAAGACTACACATATTAACATCAACAAGTGTTAGTTTGACTAATAAAAATCATTCATATAGTTATGGCATGATTAATAACACGTCCCTAAAGTCACTTGTTTTTACACAAAACATCAACATACATCTAAAAACAAACATTACAAAAGAAACTTTGATTTTTCTATTAAGGTTCTTAATATTCAAAACAAATTTTAGTTTTCCAATTGGGTCCCATTAATGGCCCTACTCCTAATGTGCATATAAATTTTAAAAGATAAGCTTAATACTTACCTCAAGTGAGTGAGAATGGAGATTAATTTCACGCTATGAGAAAATAATTAGAGTTAATTATTTATAGAGTTAAAAGTAGGTCTTTACCACAAGTG
Organism: Taxus wallichiana var. yunnanensis; assembly: GCA_018340775.1. Lineage (NCBI taxonomy): Eukaryota > Viridiplantae > Streptophyta > Pinopsida > Cupressales > Taxaceae > Taxus > Taxus wallichiana. The sequence goes on from CM031239.1 coordinate 195,753,981, forward strand.
TGAGGTCTATCATTACCCCTTTAGCTCACCAAGTTATCAAATCCAAGTTATACACAACTATAATTCTTTGGCATTGAAAGATAGGCAATACATTGAGCAAATAGAAAATTCATTGTGTTGTTGTATAGATCAAAACCTTGAATAAATTATTAAACTATTTTTGGAAGAGTGAAAAAACTAATAAAAACCCTGATTAAGGGCCGAGTTGGAAAAGAATTGTTGCCTTCCTTCATCGTGATATATGTAGGACTTGGAGCCCTTATGAGGCATTGAATTTTTTAAGCCATTGCAAAAAATGGAGACTTTAAAAGAACGTATGGACATCCATCAAAGCATAACCAAATGATTTTTAAAAAAAATATGGGGTGGTTATGAGTGGCACTGTTATGAAAATACATAAAAAAGTAGTTGAAATCATACCTAAGTTATAATTAACCTTTCTCAACATGTATTTTTAATGACAACTCACTATTTAAGACACTCAACGTAATTTTGTAAACATATTCAAACAAAATAAAATGAGCATGATACAAACCAATTTGAAAGGTAAAATAACATAAAGAATACAAAACCCTTGATTTTCAGCAAGCAAGATTAAAAAAGTGTGAAACAACTAATGTTATGAATTGATTTGTAAATCAAACAAAACCTTTAATTTTTAGTTGTTTGTTTGGGTGGGGGTGTGGGAGGGGTAAAATTTGGATGGAAGATATGATCATAGAATATGTTTCTTTCCCTACACAACATGGGACAACCACATGTTAAAGTGGAAAAATGAAAAGAATAAGAGAAAAAGAAAACATGACAGTGTTTGTATTATTATACAAGAAAACCTGGTAGCCCGTGGGCGTGCACCGACATAAAATGCATAAATTAAAAAAGAAGAACCAAAAAGTATCAAGGATTCATCATCACCTGAGAAGTTTTATTTTAACTACAATGCCATATTTTCTTCTCAAAATACCCAATGACCCAAATGCTTTCAAAAGAAAGCAATCTTACTAGAAACAATTGCCTTTATTTTCCATACTTCTAAAAACATCACCTAACTACTCAATGGTATTTACTCAAAATCTAATGAACACAAACCCATCTCCTAGTAATCAACCTATAAATGCAATCCAAATTATCCAATGCAAGGTAGGGTTAAATTAAGACAAACACTATGGTTGGATACATAGATATAAGACAATTGGACCTTTTTGGTTGGAGAGTTGAAAGCAACCAATAAAAATTGTAAGTCGCACGAATTTATGATCTATTTTGGCTAAGATGCTGAAATGGATTTCTCTAATCGTCTCTTTATGAGCTAAAAAAATTCACTAGTTGAGTCAAAGACCATTTGAAATATTATGGGCCTTACCCATCATCAAGATTGTATCTATTCCTCTTAAGACTATATCAATAGATTTTGATGCAACCATCAAATAAATATTAAGTATTATTATAAATACAATACAATAAAATATGAGAGATAAAAATAACCAAACAAACAAAAGAAAAAGTTATCAATAATGATCACAACAGTTCCAACAAAAATATAATTACAACTCAATGATTATTATAAATATGTCTTACCTTAACTAAAACATCATATATGCTTGATATGATACCAAATGAAATGATATACACATCCAATACTTTCTATAACCGATTGTTTTTTTTTTTTTTTCCACCACAACATATATATTATTGAATGTATTAACTACCCATGTCAAAAAAATTGGACCCTCACACAACTTGTAATAGCAGAGCAACCGATTTAAAGAGGATAAACAAAAATATTTTTGTGTATTCATTCATACATAATGGTTACATTTTTATAGGTGTTGTATCTCGAGGGAGCTATTATATCTCCTACAACCACACATATAATATATACGAGTTGTTAGAACAACTCATAATGTACTAAAAACTATTTTATATAGGTTGTTACAACCTCACTAATAATACAATATTATATTTTTGTAGATAGTATAATTACTCACACTAACACTTAATAACTCTTTACCACACAAAAAACCATTGATCATTAAAATAATTATTTCCTAATATTCCCCCTAAGTGTGAACATGGTAAAAAACGTTCACACTCTCAATCAGTAGTATCCTCACCTTTATGGCATGCCCATCTTCGTGGCTCATGACCTTGATACAAATGAAAGGACTAATGCTCAACCTTCTATGGTTTTAAACAAGTTTACCACAAACCTTGACATGAATCGGAACCCATTGAATTTCCACCTCGTGGCGGTTTTATGAATCTACCAAAACCTTTTCAAGATCCAAGAACCGTCTCGACAATGGTGCTTTTTTACCTAAAATTTTTCACATTAGAAGGTTACATAGGAATATGCTCACAAAAATAGGAAATGTATTCACATTACATTCATAAGAACATTTTTTTCTTAATTGTAGTCGCTAAAAAATACCACTATCACCTGGAAGGTCCCTCAAGCTTAAGCTGTTTTTGCGTAGAATGAAAAAGGAACATTGGTGTTATGTTTTCCCCATAATGTGAAATTTCCATTTATTAATCAACCCACACAAACAAATAGGAACACTGCACAACTGAAAAGAATCACACCGAACTAAAATTAAACTCACAACCGACAAACATGCCACCATAGTTTCACACGATCTCATTATTGGTGATTGACGAGAGGTTGTTGATCAACCTCCTTCCTCTATTTCCTCTATCATTTAGTTGACATGCTGCTAACTCAGCCGAATTTAATCATGAATCTCAAAAATACCCCCTCATAATTTAGACGTTGGGTATTACCGATAATGCATCGAGGAGAAATGCAGTAGTTTGTTTTAGTTTTCAAACTTTTGTCTCTTGATAACAAATGATGACTATACAACTCAAAATATTTTTATAGACATAAAGAGAACTTTACAATGACAAGGACTTGCAAAATGAATTACAAAAATGAATTATAAGATTAAAAAAAGGATTTTTAATAAACATGTTACCAAAAATAAAAACAACACAAGAACTTATAATTGTAGAACCTAAATCATAATATAAGACCCCACTTTTAAATTATAGAAAGGATTTCATAATAAGAATATAGACATATTGAATTGAATTGAAAGATTTTAATTACATCCATATGGGACCAAAGAATTGCACCAAACCGTCTTAGACCATAACGGGCTTCTTGAAGTCTTTTAAGAGGCTTCTCTCTTCTACTGATTTGCGATAGCATTTCCCCCAAGCCCTTTATTCTGTTTTCCTCAAATAGCTCTACCATGGACCCACTGTTTAGGATTTCTTCATATCTGGATCGAATATCCGTGAACTTAGGACATTGGAGAATAAAGTGTGCTTCTGTTTCAATTGCCCTTGTATTGCACAATACACAAGTTCTCTCTTCCCACTGCTCCTTGGGTATTGTCCACCTCCCTATTTCACATCTAAGTTTGTGAGAGCTAGTCCTTAGTTGAGCAATGAGGATCTTCTCTCTCCATTTTATTTTGGCCCCTATATAGGCTTTTTCACCGTGGTCACATGTTGGATTGAACTCAGTAATGTAATGTTGACGCTTCCTGCTTATTTTCTTCTGCCACATCATCATTCTGAACTTTTCATTTACATTGTTTTTTATGTCTTTGTTAAGGTTTGGGTGTTTGCTTAAATTGATATCTCATTTTTTCATCCATTTTTAGTTATGCTTCATCCATGTGTTCTTTCATCTATATAACTATTCATCCATTGTATCCCTAAGCCATCTATCTATCTTCATGTTTCCAACTTTTTTCAGGTAACATATGAGCCTGGTCATAGCGGTTGCCTCCAGGGGATGATGATTTCATTAGGAAATGTAGCCTTAATTCTGAAATGGTGCATTATAAGCCTTTTTTGAATTCTTTGTAGTTGTCTCCATTTTGAATTTTCCATTCCACTAGCCCATACCTCGCAGCCATACAACACCATTGGAATGACAAGCAACCCAAATAGGACCTTAGTGGTCTTCCAATCCCATAGCTCAACATTTCTGCACTGTTTTGGAGTGCAAAGAGAGCTCTCCAACCTCCTTGTATTCGCTTCATCCTACACATGTCCCACTTGAGCTTGCTATGAAAATCGAGGCCTAGATATTTGTACTCTAACACTACTTCCAGAGGTTCACCTTCAAATTGAAATTTAGGTTGTTGGCTTGTCTTCTTCATGGAGAAAATCATAATTTTGGTTTTTCCAATGTTTACCTGCATCCCTACTTCTTTGCAGAAAATATCTAAAGAAATCGGTGGTTCTTTAAGTCTTGGATTGTTTTTGCCATTAGAATTAGATCATCTACGTAAAGCAAGAGCTTTACCACATACTTAGCTAGGTGCACCCCATTACCTCTCGAATTTGTTTATCCAATTTTCTAATTTGTTGATGTATAGCCCAAATAAAGTTGGAGAGAGAAGGCAGCCTTGCTTAACACCTATATCACTCCCGAACCCTTCAGATAACCCTGCATGTGTTTTGATTTTAGCTTTTACTTGCTCATACAATCTATGAATGACTTCCTTGTAGTGTGTTGGAACCCCTAATTCCTCCATTATGCTCCACATTTTTCTTCGTGGTACCACGTCGAAAGATTTTTTGAAATCTACAAAACAAAAATAGGAATCCTTTTTGTTTCCCACCCATTTTCAACTAGATGTCCGAGTGTGACATAATAATCAATGGTTGTGTTTGGGTCTAAAACTTGCTTACCCTTTTGATCTCTTTCCTCCTCCCTCCACCCAATTGTTGATCCGATGTTCTATCATACTCCCAAATAACTTTGTAAAAAGAGGACCTGACCATGATGGTTCGATAATTTGAGGGTTATTTACATCTCCACGTTTGAAAAAAGGTATGGTTAGATTGGTTGTCCACTCTTTCAGAAACCGTTTTGAATGAACCCATTGAAGATTGTTTTGATTTCAGGTGCCAGAATGTCTGCCCCCCCATTTTAGGTGTTCGATTGAAGGTTGTCTATGTCACGAGCTTTACTTATTGCAAGCTTTTTGATCCCCTGCATGATGTCTTCATTTGTGAAAAGGGTGTCATTAACCATGATATTGGGAGGAGGCACTTGCTCACTTTCCGTTCATACAGTTGCTTTGAGTATTCTAACCATTGGTTTGTTGTTATGTTGTTCTCTGTTTGCATTTTCTCCCTACGAAGCTCCCTCCAGAACCTCTTTGGTGCATATTTCCCCAAATAGATTAGTTCCTTCCTTCTAGATTTAGTATACTCCTCTTTTTTTCTTCTCACTAACTGCTCATATATTTTTTTTTCCTTTGTTCTACATGTGGCTTCTTTAGCAACTCTCATGTTGCTTTGCACTTTTCATCGTGCCACGGGTTTCTTTGGGAAGCTATTTGTTGCCTTATTTTTTGAGGCTTCACTCTCTTGCACATGTTTATGGATTCTTGGATAACATGCATTAGCCACTCACTCCTTGTGTAATGTATACTATTCTCCGTGATTTTCTCTTTCAAGCTTTTCTTGTAGTGTTGCTCTAAAAATTTGTTGATTTTTCTCAGTCAGGAGATTGCTTCCTTCAAACTGGCATTTAATTTGGCTATACACAACCTGATTTTCATTACGCTTGTCCACTATACATTGGATTTTCATAAAAATTGGTTTGTGATCTGATTTAAGTTCCACTAGAAACTCTTCTACTTTTAGTTCTTCTATTCGTGATATACGTTTTGTGAGCAGATGACATAGTCAATTACGCTCTACTCATTATGAGTCTTGTAGGTGTATTTTCCCGATCCTTTCCATTTTCTCATACCATTACATATAATCAAGTTGTGTATGTTGCACATGCCTAATAAATCCTCTCCATAATGTGTAATGGCTCTATACTCATCATCTGAAACTTTGAGCCATTACTGATTTTCCTCTTCATCTCTCAAAGAGGATTGAAATCTATATCATCATTCCTTCCAACAATGTTTGCATGTTTGTTTGTTGTCCTTGCATTGAAATTGCCTATTAACACAATTTCCCGATCTTGCTATATTCTGAGATGTCCTTTTTAAGGAGTATGGATCTTCCCGATCTAGATCATGCTTCTTGTAGAATGTGGAGTTCTTAGGCGCAAAATAACATGCCGCTATGTTAAGGATATTGTTATTCTCTATGATTCTTATCCAGATGTACTGTTTATTTTCATCTTGTTTCTCTATTCTGATATTTCTGCCCCACACATCCTTTATTAACACCATTATACCCCATGTCCCTTTCCATTCTCTGCCACTTTATTCCAAATTGTTGCTTTCTTGTAACCCACAAAATTTGGTGTATTGCATCCATCATGTTCATGTGTTTCGTCAAAATGATTATATCTCTATCTCTGGCTATGGGCCCTAACCCGGGTCCTCTTCTCCAAGGGTAACCTCTACAGTTCCAACTTACCAACGTAAGATGTTCCCGGGCGGGCCATACTTCCTATTTTCGTAGGTTTGTTTCACTGTGATATATGTTTTCCCATTTTTAGGTAGGCCCATCTCCCACCATTCCTTGATGTTTTCACTTTTTCCCATTCTTTGTTTCTCTCTATTAGTTGTTTGAAGGTTAAATCTTCATCTAGATAAAATATTGAACCTCTTAGCATACCTTTAGTTATTAGCAATCTTGTTTTGTCCTTGTGATTCCCAAGGTAACACATATATGTCTATCCCTTCCTTCTCCTCTCAACTTACCGATTCTAGTTGCTTGTTTGATTTTCCCTTTCCACCGTAATTGGTCCGAGAAAGTTCCTTATCACATTGAAAGTGTTTTCCCCTTCTCCATACTCTTTACCCATTTGATGATGATGTTTAATATTTTATCTTTCCATTCTCTCTCTTCTATCATTTGACTCTTGACTTGTTTTTCTATCATATCTTTATGTTTACCTAATGGTTCTTCAACCACTTGTCCCCATGACCGAGATTTTTCCAACTTGTTGCGTAATTCATTTTCTTTGGACTATATGTTGTGAAGTGCTTTGTTTACTTCAATTTACTTTTCACCTCCTTCTTTGGCAATGGTTGAGGAGTGAATGTTTTTTTAAGAGTGTTCCATTCCTGCTACCCAACATTTGCTAGATTCTGTAATTTTATCACTCAACCTTGTTGTTAACATGTTGTTTTCTTTGCTCAACCTTTGTGTGACATTTGTCATCTCTTCTATTTTCTTAACTTTCCATGTTTCTCTTTCCTCCATGTTTTCTAGCCTTACTTTCAGACCCATTAACTCTTGCACATAGATCTTTGATGACCAAGTGAGTGGTGTCATTGTGGGACTATATGTTTCCTCGCCCTTTTGATGGTCTATGCTTTCTGCATTATGCGTGGTTTTGTTTGCTTTTACATCTTTTTGGCCTTTTTTGTGCAGTTCTTTGTTTGTTTTCTTTGCCGTTGTGAGTTTGAATTGATCCTGTTTTTTGTTAGATTTTTCCTTTGCATGAATAAAGCATTTGATTATACCACACTATGAATAAAGCATTTGATTATACCAGTGATAGATGATATAGGAAGATCGGATCTAAAAACGCAAAGGTCCCGCTCTCCCAACCGAGTGCTTCCCACGACTCTCTCCTACTTCCCAACAAATCTCTTTGTAGTATTCAATATAGAAATAAATTTGAGATCTCACCAAATATTGGACTTAAGGAGATTTATCTCCATGGCATTAAAATTTTTGTTGATCCGGGTATAGCTACCAACGTTTAATGTTACACTTGGAGGGTTGAGACTCATCCAAATAAGTATCATTATGCCAAGATGGAAATGAGCCGAGGTGAGTTATTCAAGACCGAGGTCGTGGAGTGGCGGAAGCTATTGCGAGGATCCATTCATGCGGGATGGTTATATTTTTATAGGTGTTGTATTTATGATATAATAGGGGAGCTATTATATCTCCTAGAACCACACACACAATATAGATGAGTTGTTATAACAATTTGTAGCATACTAAAAAAATATTTTATGTAGGTTTTTACAATCTCATTAACAATACAAGTATTAGTAGATAATATAATTAAAAAGTATAAATTAAAGTTTATCTTTCAATTGAAATGCAATTTATAAATTGAAATTTCTCAATAGAATACATTTAAAATTTTCCATCTTGAAATGTTTATGGTTTAATGCCCTTCAAATTTAATTTAAGATCACCCTACAAATTTAACCACAAAGAATCCCCAAATCGGGTAGATCTCGCGGATTCGGGCATAGAAGCTAATAGATACCTTATAAATGACATGTAGTCGGGATAGAGAGAGATAGATAAAATAAGGTATTTCAAGGGGAGGGAGGCTGCCAAAATCTCTATATGTGGGGTGAGGGGCCTATCTATCCTGGGGAGGTTGATATCCTAGACTATAGACAACTATAATGGTTGGGGCATATTATCAACTAAATAATTACAATTCAACTTTAATTTGGTAGTGCGTAACACTCAAGTCATCATTTTCACTAGCTAATTATTTTTATAAAATGATAAAACAATAACTCTAAGAATGCAAAAGTATAAAATCACCTAATTCGTTTAACCATGGGTAGTTGTCATGCAAAATATCCAGGGTAAAACCACATCTTAAATCAATAGAAAATGCTAGCAAATTATTTCCAAATAAAGAAGCTTCTAAGGGATAATTTATTCTTACAAAAATAATTCAAATAGTGAATTAAATTCGAGCACCACCAACACTTGACTTACTAAGGACTCGATACATCATGCCTACTATATTTTCTTGGATTGAATCTTCAAAACCCATGCCCACATCATATGATGTAGGAGCATCCATGGCGAACAAGTAATCTTGCATCACCAAAAACAAAGTTTTGTTTGTTTTTTTCATTTGTTTTGTGTTTTGAGTTTTGGCTTGACATGGTGTACGTGGGACTACAAGGCATCCTTGAGAAGAAAGGTTTTCAAGAAATATCAATCTCAAACTTTCAAATTTGGTGTTTTCTTAAATAAACATGGAACCTGGTATCACACGATGATGTTTTGCAGAAGAAAAATATACTTTTTACTAACAGAACACCTATAATCATCAGTAGAGGTAAAATAACAAATTATTATTAAGAAAATCATCAATATGGGAAGTGTTTATTGGGTTCTTAAGGAGATAAAGAGGCCTAGGATGCATCAATAAATGACGGGAATCTCAAAGGGGGAGAATAGAGACATAAAAAGAACTTTGTAGACAAAAGGAAAAACTAGAACATGTTTATGCATTAACCAAGTTGGGTTGTGCTTTAGCTATTTCCTTCTCCATGTTTGTAATGAAATAATATTATAGAGGCATGTGTGTAATTTGTAGAGTTATTAAGTGTTTGTATATCAATTATGTAATAAATTCAATAATGAGAATAGTTTATTGAGTTGTGCCAATGTTGTTGGTGTGCTCATGTGTGTCTGTTGTCACTTTGAAATGCACCCTTAGAGGATGATGTGATAACTCTCCTTTTAATTGACAAAATGGAAACACTCCTAGGTTGTGGGAGACATGTATGTTGGGGTGAATCTCCAAATGGTTCCCCTAGTGCAATCACCTAAATTGTTTCTATCTTCTAAGGCTAACTCTACTCTACCAAAATCAACAAGGAAAAGGGAGGAGGGGAAGAAAAACTGAAAAATGTGGTGATACAAAGCAAAATGTTTGAGGATATCAAGCTTACTTAGATCACACATATGAAGCATGGAATCCACACACACCATACTCTAGCCAAAATTAATTATACCAAAGTAAAAGTGATTCATAGAAGGGTTTGGAATGAGTTGTCACAAGACAAGAAAGGGCAACAAATGGCTCCATAACCAAACCCCGCAAACAATTTGTAAACAATACCTATGACCTCCAAATGGATACAAAATCATATGAAGGTGTTGGTGAAATAATTTTTGTATGGAAATATGTGTTTCCACCAACGCTCATGGTGCTACACCCATCCTTCTTGTGTATGGGGAGGATCCCGTATTTAATGTAAATTAATATACTCCTATCTAAATGATGTAGGGTGGTTAAATAGGTTGGGGATCACACAAGAACACTTCACTAAACCTATGGAAAAGTGCTTATACGGGGTGCAAGGGAGGAAAATTACAGTAATGAGGGGGTGACATAGAGAAATTAGGAAAGTGATGGTTATTCTTTGTGAGTAGGAAATTACAGAGTTCACACCCAATAATCAGAGTAGTTCAACATTTAATTAGAGGAAAGAAAAAATGAAGTATCTAGTGAGACTAAAAAACCCAAACACACAGTTCTTTAGATTCATTCATCAAGGATGCAAAGTTCCTTCTTGATCACTATGCTTGCAAAGTGCAGTAAAAGAGAGAAATAGAAGAACACATGAAAAGAGAAATGGAAGAAATGTAGCTTTTATTTCTTGTGTTGGTGATACAAATCTCAACACCCAAAACCACAATCCATAATTTCTACAAAGAACTAAATTTTCAATATTTCAGATCCTTTGGAATGGAGAAGCCATCCTAATTTATAGCATTGTGAATTGACCTTTCACCTACCCCCACATGACTCTTCATGATCTCATTCAAATTGTGACTTTACATCTTCCTAGGAAATGAGAAATAAGTTCCCTTTTATAAATTAAAGGTACTTTTACAATATAACTTTAGAAAGTCACTTAAGTGAATGAGACAAAATACAATGATTACACTCAATGAAGAATTAGAAAGGGGAGAGAAGGAAGAGGGAGAAAGAGAGAAGAAGGAAGAAGTTTTCATATTTGATGAAGAAGCTCCTATGAAAAAGAACTTGTTGATTCATGCTCCTTGATGAGAAGTTTCCGGAATGAGCTCGGCTCCTTGGATTCCTTGCTTAATTGAACTACTACAAATGTCAACATGCACGCCTTTGGAATGCATACGTAGGCCAACACCTTGGTCCATGCCTTGGGAACCTCATTCATCTTCTTACACCGTGAGTCATCTTTCATGATCCTTTACAATTGCAAAAATGGAACATCTAATGTTAGACAGGGGACTTTGTTAGGACGAGAGGTGGAAGAAATATTTACTAACCTTATTAAAGTTAGGTTAACATTAATTAATATATATACATATAAATGTGCACATCTAAATAAAGTAAATAACCACATAAATTAAATTACACAGTGACACAATATGTAACATGGAAAAACCCTTAAATGGGTAAAAACCACAGAGAATTAATCCACTATTTGAGAAACTTTTACACAACCAGTCAAGAACTCCCTCCTCACCTCTATTCCTTGTTTTTATCATGATCACCCAATTCACGTGATATATCCTCGAATATGACCTATGGTCATATTTAAATAACCTGAAGGGTTATAACCTTCTTAAGTGATGGGGCACACCTCCCCGATTTAATTAGTTGATTAATTAAATTAACCAACCCCTAATATAAAGTTTATATTTAAATAATATAAATTTTATTAAGGTGTTGAACCAAACTTGATGTTTTTACTACTTTATCTAGCTTTGGAGCCTTTTTTTGTAAAAGGTATAGTCCCTTCAAAACTATCTACCCCTAATAAAAAATATTTAAATAATATGAATATAGTTTATTCTATATTATTTAAATATAAACTATATATTATGATGCACTTAATATTATAGTTCTAACACTCCCCCTTAATATTAAGTGGGATCCATATGCCAACATTACATGTTTGTACAACATGATTTACAAATCCATAAACCCTAAAGGTTTAGGCTAGCACATGTATTTGTGAGACTAAATCTCATTGTTTCTCGTGGAAATATTCTTATATCGCATATCTAGGAGCATTTTATAACACAAGGTTCTCCTTTACAAACATATGCACATTGGATTGCATTTTTTCCTTAAACTCTATCAGTTTACTTTAGATCATACAAGATTTTTACAATTCTTTTAAACTAGAATAGAAGTATAGAGGAGAAGGATTCAATCAACTGGTCAACCGTTAAGAGGTGGCATTTCCATGCACACTTCCCTCAATGGAAACTCTGAAAGGCCAAAATTTGGATGGAACTTACAGAACTTTGCAACACACAATGGCTTAGTGAACAATTCTGCAACTTGATCTTCATTCGGGCACTACTGGAGATCTATATCATCGTTGAGAACCTTCTCGCAAATAAAGTACATATGTATCTCGATATGCTTCATTTTCTGATGTTTGAACTAGATTCTTTAGCAAGAATAATACAACTCGACCACCACATAGAATAGGAATACTTCCTTCAACTTCCATGTGTATCTCTTCCAACAACTGCTTCAGCCACATGGCTTCTTTGTTGCTTCCATTGTACTTCTTTGCCTCAGTAGAAGAAATGAAGATTGTTGGTTTCTTTTTCTATTCCAAGTAATGGTTCCTGCACCAAACAAATTGAACACATATCTAGTATATATTCTATCCAACACAACATCAACATGGTTAGAGTCATAATATCCATATAGACATCATAATAAGCATATAAATCATTATTGATTTCACTTTTAACTATCTGTAAAAGTTAAACATTAGTTATATAATAACTAACATAACAATATGCTTAACAACTAACCATGTAAAAATATGTTGAAATTTTTAACATATTATTCTTGTAAAATATATATTAAATGCAATCAGTATTGGACGTCTCCAATACAAACGCAAGGGTGTCCCCAAGTGTCATTTGATATGCATATAATAATATTTTAGTTTCACATACTAAGAAATGTTTTATTAAAAACATATATATATATATATATATATATATATATATAATATATATATATATATATATCTTCATTATCTTATTGTAAGCCTTTACAAATGAGATAAGACTTGATAAATAACATATCTTGAATAGATAATCAAGTTATATAAGAATAATCACATAATTCACTGAAAACATGATCCACTAACTGTGGACACTTCCCATGGATTTTGCTTCAAACAATGATCATGTAAGCACTTTTCAATACATTTCAAAAAAATAATTATGTTATTTTGAATATTTTTCACAAAAATAAAGAACTTAATAATTAATTTATATTTTTGAAAAAAGAAGCAAAATAATACTAATATATATTTAAAAAATTGGAGAGCTCTTTCTTTGATATTGTTTTGAATTTCTATGAACTCGACACTTCACCACCAACGCAGCCGAGCCGCCTGAGCTGCCTAACCAATTTTCCCACCTTCAAAGCAACCAACTTGGCGAAGTCTCATATATATATATATTCAATGCATATAACTCCATGGGATATGCACTATACTTAATGTATTCGCATGTGCTTTTATAATCCACCGGGCTTCATTCTTGGCATTACAATGCAATGACACGACATAGGCGGTATATACCAACTCGGTGGGCAAGAAATCCCCACCGTCCACCTAATGCGCCGACCTCGTTGATATCACTGATAGGAAAAGTCATTGATACGTGGTCGTAGCCTCAAAGATACTCCAATCTCCAATGTGGGATAAATATCCCAATTTATAAACACGCGCATATCTTGGTTGGTTCGTATGAGACCAAAGGGCACATGGCGTATGAGGATATGAAGCCGGATATTTCAAAAAAATTAAATAGAAGTAATGAGAATGATAACCCTACTTATTCTTCATGCAATTGGTTAAATATCTCTCAAAAATAAGATCCACATAATGGTTTAACAACATACATGTTTATGTCCACCACACCTAAAACATTGTTTTAAATGTTGATTCAAGTGGTCATTAACATAGCTATATCTATTTGAAAATAGGTCAATTGATATCAATCTCAAGTTTGATATCTTGGATTTCTCACTCCTTATAAAGAAAAATATTTGAAAATAAATTTTCAGAATATAACACTATTTTTTAAAAAGCAATTGACATTTATTTATTAAAAAAAAAAAAACATAGCCTAAACTTACAAATATTATATATTTTATAATGAATACTTACCTTTATAGGAGACACAATGACCACATGTTTAAGAGAAAGGATCTTTTAAATGTGAGAGATGATTCTCCATTTAGTTACCACAAGTTAACATGTAACAAGTGCTAAAATATGATAAATAATAAATAAACTAAATATTTCAAGTATTCATTAAAATACGGTAACATGTTTATAAGTAATTTTATTAATTCTTAGCCTCCCAATCTCAACAACCACATGGGAATCTAGATCAAACTTTATTTAAATCAACTAAGAATAGGGAGCATAACAAAATGAAATGAAAGATTTTAATGACGTCCACAAGACTGAAGAGTCTATGGGACCAACGAAACCGACACATTAAGCAATTTTCACTCTTTTCCATATTGGCTCTTCTCTGTGAATCTTGAGAACTAAAAACAATATTTTGAAGTTTTGTTTCTAAAAATAACTCATTTAAGTTGTCCAATTTCAAATCGTTTTCGTACTAGATCTGGATATCATCATATGGTGAACACTCCATAATGAAATGTCATTCCGTTTCAACAACCCCTTTGCTGAAAAAAAGACAAATTATCCTTTCCCAATCCTCTTTGGGAATAGTCCATCTACCGGTTTCAAAATGAAGATGATGTGATCCGGTCCTCAACCGAGCCACTAAAATCCTTGCCTTACTTTTGAAAAATACCCCTAGATAAGATGTTTCATCATGCTCCCAAGTGGGGTTGAATTCTTGATATAATGTTCTTTCTTACGACCCATACATTCTGTCCACATGGCAGTCCTAAAGTTCTCCATCACATAATTTTTATTTCCTGTTGTTGTCAAGACACTCCCGAAAATTGATGCCCCATTTGTTCATCCATTTGTTGTTCGTTTCATCTAGGTTTTCTTTCTCGCACTCTAGATTATATTTTGTAAACATTTTGGGCCAATGAAGATTGTCCATGCTTTCATCTTTTTCAAATAGCTTATCACCGAGTTATTGCCGATGCTTCCATCGGGAAGGTACCCACTTCAAACTAACAAGATATCATAAGGAATCTGTTGATTTAACTTTAAGAGTACCGTGATTAGATGTTTCTGGATACTTTCTAATTGTCGCCATCCATGCTTTGACATGCTACTTCCCCAAACCTTGCAACCGTAAAGAGAAACTAGAGTAAACAACAAACCAAAGAGGGTTTTCTTAGTTTTCCAGTCCCAAAGCTCAGCTTTCCTACACCTATTTTGAAGAAGGTAAGATGCTTTCCAACCTCCATGCATATTTTTTTCTCTGCAAGTCTCCCAACTCATCTTGTTGTGGAAATCAATCCCAAGATATTTATATTCTGTAACAATTTCCAATGTACTCCCCTAAAAAAGAAAGTTAAATTGTCTCTCTTTTCTTTTCAAGGAAAAAATCATGATTTTTGTTTTGCTAATGTTCACTTGCATCCCGACTTCTTGGAAAAAGAGTCCTAAAGCTATTAGATGCTCCCTCAATCCTTGAGTTATTGTCGAAATTAAGATAAGATCATCATCATAAAGGAATAACTTCACCACATACTCAACCAATCGAACACCCTCTCCTTCGGTTTTATGTAACCACTCTTCAAGCTTATCAATGTATAAAACAAACAAAGTGAGAGAGAGAGGGAAACCTTTTTGACCCCAATGTCACTACCAAAACATTCGACATACCTTCTCTAGTTCCGGTTTTAGCTCGACCTGCTCATAAAGTCTATGTATTGCTGCTCTAAGCTCAAATGCGGAATATCAAGTTCCTCCATCCTGTTCCAAAGTTTGTCTCTAGGAACCATGTCAAAGACTTTCTTAAAATCAACAAAGAAAAAAAGCTTCATCCCCTTGGGTATCCCATACCTTTTCAATCAAGTTCCTAAGAGTGATGCAATACTTAACTTAACGTTACCATCAAGGAGGGTGGATCAACCATTTCGTAAAAGATGTTGAGTTATGTGGCAAACAGAACAAATTAATCAAATTGAAGTCATATACGTGATATAAGCCACATCATCACCTCATAAAGTTTTGGCTTATAAATCCTACACTGATCATTCTATGTTCCTCATGTGGAATTACAATGTATAATAAAAAATAAAAAATAAAAGAATGGTCAAGCGATATTGAAGGCGTTTGAAAAGAATGTAAAGGAAAGGACATTTTTACAAGTTTTAGGAGCTCCATGTGGAGGTTTGATCACATACAAAAGGATGTGGAGGTTTCAAGCTCCATAAATGCACACCAATTTAATTATTTTCAATTGTAATTCCACGACATGCACTAAAAATGCCATGACCGAGAGAAAGGGGAAGCGATTACCCTCCACTTAATTTTCACCCATGTATGTGCAGCCTCCATAAAAATTACCATGCTTCCCATCACATACACATGTAAAAGGAATAACGTGGAAAGAAAACCCGACACCGGAGGGAGTCAAATCACGGTGGACCTGCTCGTGTACGGAGGATAATTTATAGAGATTGCTTAGTGTGCCACCACCCATGAGGGGTCAAATGCATTTAAGGAGGCCAATGAAAATTGGAAAACTTTCCATAGGTGGTATAGTAAATCGCTTGAACAATTTCCAAACCACTTAAACATTAAACATATACAAGATTTCATTGCAGAACATAGGAAGATCCAATCCATGTTTTAAGAGGAAGGCATTCACAGACCAGTGAGGAAGGCAATCACATTTGTTAGGAAGGGACGTTCCACAACACACAATCAAGTCTAGTCATAGGTAATTTGACATCGAAAACCAAAGGACCTTCAAAAATATGCAATTTGTTTTTTTTCATTATTTTCTTTATATACAACCATGGCAAAGGGAAATATTCTTAATTTTTCTTTCTGTTGTCACATAAATATGGATCTCGAACTAATTTGATTTAAAATAAAACCATGTTTATTAATTTTTCAATCGATTGTTAAATTTGGTTAATGTAATTCATCACCAAATATGTCTGCAGTTGTGAATCAAAATATTCTATTCTTTATTTTTTTTATCTACACTTTTACTATTCCCCCCAATTTCACCCTAATATCTCTATTATATTCATCATAGATAAATAAACACACCTGCTAAATACTAATACTTTGTTAATAATGTATTGTCCTTATCTAAAAATGTTTTCAACCAACATTCTGGTTTTCTTCACCAGTCAATATTCTTGATGAATTCCCTAGCAAAGAGGGATAAGGGGCTGAAGAAAACCAATATATAATCATTCTTACACTGGTCCTTTTCAGTTGTATGCAACCTTAGGTTTTTTGAGACCCCTTGTCCTCACCTAATTTATCTTCTTTTCTACAAACTAACCAAGAATCCTCTTTTCTCGCTTGAAACTATTATCACTTTTAGCCATTGTGAAGCCATGAACTGATGAAAGAAAATGAGAGAGACCATCACTAAAACAAGGGAAAGAGAGCTCCAAAAATTGATATTATTTGGAAGCCAAGTAATGGTGGAATTACATTCAACAAGCGAGAGGGTGAGAGAGTGATGGTTAAAGGAAATGAAATGACTATTTTACCACTCTTTGGGAAGAGACACACTTGAATCAAGGCATGTTATTTTAATATAAATGTTATGAATCTTACATACAAGGGAGAGTAGATTTGTCATGATTGATTAGGTAGATGAGTATTGGGAGAGAGGAGAAGCCATTTGATGACTTTCACTCTCCATTTTAAAATTTTAATGTTGCATAATTTGCAAAAAAAAGCAAGTTGATTGATTTCCGATAACAAAGCAAACCCCATAATCTTGTGATTATTGAAAAATTCAACAAATGCCTTAACATGGTGATTTGAAAATGGAACCACCGGTCACGTGTTTTCCTTCCCCATAGCAACCAAATCTAATATATAACCAAATCCCAAACTCAACAACACATCTCTAAGATTTACAACAGAGGAATTCTCGTATTGCACTTGTAAGAATGGAAGTAATTTATCATTCACCAATTTTTGTTTCAAATTGTGTAAAATAAGATGTAGTAAAATATATTGAAAGTGTGTATCTATCCCTAAAGCTATATTAGAGACCTTTAGAAACCCATATTTTTGCAGACATTTTGGATGTTTGCAGCAACTTAGGAAAATAAAATATATTTGCAACAAAAAAATCCAATGGTTTCACCCTCTGTTAGATGATTCCATTTAGATTGAAGATATATAATTGGTTTTTATTTGTGCATGTAAGTATGTCCCTATAACCTATTCTATTGTATTTTAAAGTTTGTAATCTTCCTGTGTTCCTCAATTATATTTCTATTATTTACATTAACCACATTGAATTCCCCCCTTACTGAGGTGAGTGAGATATCCTATAGATATCTCATCTCAAAATAATTGAGGTGTATTCATGTCATATGTGTCATATAATAATTGTACAACACATCCACTCAAAATGCACACCTAATAGCAATACTAGAGCACATCCACAACCTTATACAAAAGGAACAATCAAGATATGTTGGAAACTTCATGAGTATGTACCTATACACATGAAAAACTCATCTACAAGTGCATATAACCATGTGCAAGTAATAATATAGAGAACCATAACTTTCTATCACATTCATATCCAAGGTAGAAGTATATGTAATATAACATGTTAGGGTATTAAGAAGAAGAATTGAACCTCTTAGTAGATCTCAAGAAAAGGGAAAAGGATGAACATTCTTAGATGAGTCCTTTATATACCTCCAAGGTGAGTGAATACTCCACTATAGGGGATTCCCTTTCTCGATCCATATATGAAACATTTAGAAATAGAAACTCCCAATCTAATTCGTATACCATACTATAATTCAAGGAAAATTCTAATTTATGAAGTCTCGTAATTCTAATTGCATGTGTCTAAAATTAGATCCCAATGCTCACGGATCTATGTTATATCATACATTAGGGTTTACACATGAATTTATGTTCTCTATCTATGGATTTCATTAGAGATTTCAAATTCTTTTGCATTTTCAAAATTTACTAATAAATTTCACGTATCACTCTTTTTCATTATAATTCATCTCAATTTTCATAACATTAACCCATTTTTCCTTAGACTAGCTTACGCATGATTTCTAGGTTTACTAAGCATACATAACAATGCAAATATATTATTTTCGTTATAAACGTTATTAAAATTTTGAATTCTTTGACTTGAAGCCTTGTGATCGTTCTCTCCTAGTTCTGATTCAACATTTAATTTTCTCTACAATGTTTAACAATCTCTATTTTTTCCATCTACATCTAGATATATAGTTATAACATTCATATTGGGATTAAACAAATGTTATCACCAATCATGAGTCAGGGGACCACATATCATACTAAATGCATAGTTTATTTTTAGGGGAAAATGTTTTGCCTTGATTTTAGTGAAAATAAAGGATGAAATCCACTGTCCACTATTTACCCTTTATATTTTATGTACGTTATAAACTTTCTATATAGGTTTAGATTTGATGTGATCAAACATTGTTTTTATTATTGTATTCACATATTTATTAATAAATGATAGAGGATTCGGTAATTTCTACAATTTTTGTTTTTTAATCACTGGTATGAGACTAGTTAATTATGTTGGTATTGGTTAAATATGCATGCGATCTTCGAGCTCTTAGTTGTAATTTCATTTCTCTTAGTTGTGTTAAATGAAATACATTAGGAAAAGTTTGATTTCTGGATGCATTATAGTTGTAAATATTGCGAATGTGTAGACCATTTGTATATATAATTTTTTTATTAGTTGTTAAATATTGGTAATTGCAATGTTGTGAATGTCTGATGTAAGTTGAAGCTATAAAAATTATGTGATATCATACTCTCACTCTGAATTTGGCATATGGGGAAAGTGCCTCTGCAAAGATAGGAATTAGTGCGTGTTGAAGGGGCTTGCCCCTTAGGATGCCACATCGATACACCCAACTATCTTTTTGATGAAGGGCTTGCCCCTTAGAATTATACATCGATAGTTGGGTGGTATATTGTGCTGAAGAGGTTTTTAAAGTTGCTCATCGACCCTCCACTCAGAAATGCACCCTCCCATAATATCGCAACCATCCCTTTTGCAATGGATGGTTGTGATATTATGGGAGGGTGCATTTTGAGTGAAGGATAGCCGTTGGCATTTATTGATACTTGAATTTGTCATGGATATTAGCTTTCTGATGTTGTGATTATTTTATCATATTGGATGATGTATATTAGATTTGTCATGTATCATACTAACATTAATTGTATATTTATGTTTTGTACTAGTTACTCTTTTGTGTAGTGAATATGAATACCATGAGCCTAATTTCTCCCGATCCTATTTGTAAAATGAAGACATACAAAAATACGAGCTTCCACGTAAACTGAAGATGAAGGGTGTTCGCATAAAATTTTGAAAACTACAAGAGTTCCTAAAAATAGTCCTCAATTTATTAACAATTTATAAATTATATGTATATTATAGATAGTTTTTTTTTATTAAGGGAAAATAGTTTTGAAGGGACTATACCCCGTATACAAAAGAGCTCAAAATCGAGATAGAAAAGATGAGAGAAGCATCCTAGAGAAGGGTAAAAGCAATTAACAAGAAAGGCTTAACGACCGGATATTACAATATAGGTGAAAAATGGATCTAAACATACAAAGATCCGAACAAAGAAGGCAAGATAAAAAGAAGCCAAAAGAGAAACAAAAAAGAGCTCTGCCGAAAAACACCTCCGACCGCCCGATGTGACCGGATCGCAGCCAAAAAACAACAACACACATACCCGTTACTTGATTGCTCTGTATATTATAGATAGTTAAGTATGCCAATGAATACTAGTTGTTTAGAATGTATAGCAAATATTTTTATTACGATTCAAAATTTTAGCACCATTTCTAAAATTCAAATAAAAGTGTGAAAATTTTGAAATATCTATATTCCTCAATTTTAGTTTGTAAGTTCAATTTTTTCAAAAAGAAGGGTATATGGGTGTTGCGAAGATTATTATTTTATTGTTGTTTAATTATTGTGTTTTGGCATGCATAAATGTGTGTATATATATATATATATATATATATTAAAGATGTTATTAATATTTTAATTTTTTTATTTGTAACTTCTATTTTAAATAAACATGTTCTTGTTTTGATAGTTTTTATTGTTTTTAGCTAAATGTAATAATTTCTATTTTATATACATCATTTTTGAAAAATATTATTTAATAAATAAAATAAACACCATAAAATATATTATTATACGATGTGAATTATATTTATAAGGTTAATTATAATATTTTCTATGGAAGTTTCTCTCAACATTGAATAAGTGTATTTGAAATAATATTAATTTTGTAACAATCTTTGTCACATTATATTTATTATGTTGCATTCTTTGTCACATTATAGATGACCATATTGTGATATGCTTATGCACTGGAAGTAGTAGGCAGTCCTATAAATTGTTGTTTTCCTTGCATTTCAATATTGTCTTTTATACATGTGGCTTTTGAATTAGACAAAAATTTAAATGCTTCCAATATTTTAAGATGGTATTCATGTTGATGATGATAAATCACAACTCAAAATTTATTTAGAAAGTATGAAATAATTGTTTCATTAATGACACAAAACTACATGTAATAATTTTTAGGATGGGAAGGAGGCCCAAATTGTAGAGCATGATCGATCTTCATGTCCAAGAGATAATAGAGGAAAAGAGTCAGTTTTCGTATGATGACCTAAAATGGACACTAATCAGGGATGAGTTGAACGTTGACATTTGTGCCACCATACCGCTCGCAAGACTACATGCATTTCTAAAGGGGGGAGGTTCTAACGAAAATTTTGAGACTACATTCACCCGCACAAATCACAAGTTAACAAATATAGAAAATCCTAAACCACATACAACCAAGTCATATATGCTATGTTCGGACCTTTTCTAACAATTATTTTTTGTACGTTCTTTTCATAAACATTTGTATAGCATTTGATTTTACCATTTTTAATTAAATCTATTGGTGTTCGTATGGTCCAGATGACAATAGAAATAAGCTAGAAATAGGTGAAAAAGTGAGTAGGTGTATAATTAAAAGGGGTTTCCAATGTCATTTCAATGTGAAGGTTTTTATGGGAGACCGACAGTGGCCATAATATTATACAACAATTTATTTCATTGTGATGTAAATGGTGAGTGTTGTCATGGGAGGAATGAAAATACCATTAACGATCCTTGTCTGAATGTTGCCCCATACTTATCAAATGAATGCAAAACTTATATCGAGAGTATTTTGTTGATGGGAGTCACCGTGGAAATGGTGTATGATAAATATATAGAGGATCCATCCAATGTGGGTATATCAAGCAAGAGGGATGAATACATGACAAGAAAGGACGTGGTGAACGCATGGAAAAGAGTTCACTCCAGAAGGTCTCAAAAGCACATTGATGATGCCATGAGCGTGAACTTATGGCATGCGGAGGAAAGAGACATTTTTTTCTACTATCAACACCCAAATGGAACCATTATTCCATTCATTATGGGGTTACAAACACCGTGGATGTGTGAGATAATGGTTCAACATTCGCATAATTCCATAATCTCCATGGACTCGACATTTGCTACGAACAAATATGGCATAAGTAATTGGAATGAATTTTGAAATGATGTGTAATTTATGTATCATTAATAATGTTCCCTTTCTATTATATTAAACCCCATGTTACCATTTGATGTCATATTCCTTGTAGTACCAATTATACACATTACTTGTTTTCAATGAGCAAGAGGTTGGGGTTCCCGTAGCATGGGCCATTTCTTTGAGGAATAAATTTGAAAATTTTACGTGTGGTTAGCGGAAGTCTAGAAATGAGGAAAATGTCTTGCATTTAATTGGCAAATCAACGCAGTTCATTATAGATGATGTATTGGCTGAAATCCAAGCCATCAAGTGTGTTTTTGGTTTCATGTATTATTATGCCTATGGCACATGTGCGTAGGGCATGGTTGAAAAACGTGCAAATGTATTGTAGCAAGGAGTCTAGGTGGAAGATTTTTGAGAGACTAGGTACCATCATGTATGGTTCTCAAAATGCATCATGAGCACACATTTCAAATCATTCAAGATTTATTTAATGAATTCAAAGAGGAAACTAAGTTCCTCGAGTACTTCAAGAATACATGGTGTGAGAGTGAAGAACATGTTGGTGAGTACGATCCTTTGTGTGTTTCCTTATTAATTACCATCAAGAATAATTATTGGTTTATAGTGTCACTAATTTTCAATCCGTGTCACTTGATAGCTATGTGGGAAACAAATTTAGAAACTTCTCCCATGCAAATCAAGAAACAAACGCATCCATTGAGTCCTACCATTGTTTTTTGAAGACTAGATACTTGTGTGATAGACAAAAAAATGTACTCACCGGATGGACTATTTGTTCTACACACTTGTGTACAAGGTGGAGCCATTTTACAAACACAAGAGGAAGTTGCAAAATCGGCTTCTTGACCAATTTCAAAAAGAAAGACAACTATTGACAGTGGTTGAGAGAGCAAAGAGTATTCCTGATACAAATTACCTTGCAATTACACCTGATTGTAATCAATTGTGGGTGAGGATCCAAACAACTAGAAGCACATGGTATTTGGTAAGGCAATGCAAAGCCTTGGACGTATGTGAATGTGCTTGGGCTATCAAAGGAAACATATGTAAGCACGTGTTGAAGGTGTTGGATTTTTGCAAGCAATATGTGTCGATGTCATCATATCAAGCACCAAAAGTGATAGGTAATTCAATGCCATCATATGTTACCGATGTAGATTGCTAAGCATAAGTTGTAACAAAATAAGCATCGTGTTGAAATTATTTTCATTTCATGTGCAGGAGCCAATACTTATGTAGAGACAAGCAGGGTAAATGAAGACACATTCCGAGATGGCCCCTCCTCACCGTATCCAACACCTAGAAGTGGAAGGTAATTCAATGTCATCGTATGTGGAAAGTAGTGATATAGATTGCTAAGCATAAGTTGTAACAAAAAAATCATTGTGTTGAAATTGTTTTCCTTTCACGTGCAGGAGCTAGTACTTATGTTGAGACAAACATGATAAATGAATACACGTTCGAGATGGCTCCTCATCGCTGTATCTAGCAGCAGAAGTGGAAGGTAATTCAATGTCATCGTATGTGGCAAGTAGTGATATAGATTTCTAAGCATAAGTTGTAACAAAAAAACATCATGTTGAAATTGTTTTCCTTTCTCATGTAAGAGCCAATACCTATATAGAGACAAACATGGTAAATGATGACATGTTATGGGATGGCCCCTCCTCGCCACCTCAACAGTCACTAACAATTGATGGTTAGTTGTTAATGCCTTCAATCAATTAATTGATGCCAATGATAATGTTCATCACACATATTTATGATTAGGTGACAATGTGTATTCATGTGTACAATGATATTGAAAAACCTAGTGTATAAATAAATAACTTTCTATAATGTCTTATATGTCACATGAACTCCTAAAATAGTTGGGGCTGGTGGGTTGATGATAGAAAGTGATTCAAATTTTATGGAACACACATCCAAATAATTCTTGAAGTCAGTCTTGGATACACAATTGAGTACAGATGAACAGAAAAAACATTCTTTGAATGTGTTCAAAGGTTTAGGAGAGACCTAGAAGCATCAAATATGTTGGATGTTGCTTTCAAAGGAGATGTCAATGAGACAACCACCACCCGCATGCGTCCATGGTTTAGTGCGAGTAAAAAATGCCACCACAGTGTGACTAAGAGGTTAGTCATTGTAGAAGATTTGAACAATCACGTTGAAGACTATGAATGCTTCCAATTTCGATGACAATCGTGCAAAGAGGAGAGAAACCACACAAATGGAACATACAAGTTAAAACATTGAATTATTGGTGTGATTGTGAATTCACAAGAAATTTTAATTGTGGAGGTGAAGACTAACATATTGATCATTTATTTTGCAGGTGGTTCAAATGCAGATGAAACATATCCCCTATCGCGTTGCTTATCTTTCAACAATTTAGCGTCTGTGCAAGGTGTGTATTGAATGTCCTTAATTTCAATACATTCATTTTATATGTATGTAAGGTACAAAGCCTTTGATATCTTGTCTAATATTTAATGCATTGTGTTGCAGATGCAATGGATATGCAAAGAGATGTATCTTATGGAATGAGCAGGTTGAGCTTTGGAAAGTAAATGTATGGCATGTTGAGTGGGCCTATATTAGAATTGTAAACATCTAAAATTCATGTATATGAGATTGTAGATTGCATATATTTAAAATACATAAATATGGAATGTGTACAACTGACCTACTTTTTGATGATTTTTAGAGTATTTAAAAATGTGCTTGTTGGTGTTAGCCAACATAGGACCGCTCATGTAATATATGGATAGTAGAAAATATTTTGACATACAGAAAGTTGATGTAATTATGATGAAATGATGTAATCAACAGTAACTAATTATCATGTGGAATTTTTATTGCTATTGTCAAAGTGCTGAAAAAAAACCTTTTTTAAGCATGTTGAAAAACACAGTGTGTTTTTCAACACTATAAAAACAAACCGTTGTTTTCCACAAGGTACAAACCACAATGTTGTTCCACCTTTATGTAATGATGTAAAGAAAATCAAGTAATTATCAGCAGGAGAAGGGTTAAAATTTTTCAAAGTGCTAAAAAACAGTTTGTTTTTCGGCACTTTGAGAAACACATTGTGTTTTAAGACTTTAAACAAGGTGGTTTAAACCCAGTGCAAACCACAAATCTTACTTGTTGTAATGATGAAATCCACATCAACTAATTATCAGGTGGAGAAGGGTTGAATTTTTCAAAGTTGAAAAAAAAGTGTGTTTTTGACACGTTGAAAAACACACTGTGTTTTTAGCACTTTGAAAAATGTAATTCGGTTTATAACAAGGTGCAACCCATGATGCATTTCCTCCTTGTTGTAATGATGCAATCCACATCAACTAATTATCAGGTGGAGAAGGGTTGAATTTTTTCAAAGTGCTAAAAAAGCAGTGTGTTTTTTGACACGTTGAAAAACACACTGTGTTTTTCAACACTTTGAAAAATGTAATTTGGTTTATAATAAGGTGCAACCCATGATGCTTTTCCTCCTTTTTGTAATGATGTAATCCACATAAAATAATTATTAGGTGGAGAAGGGTTGAATTTTTTTCAAAGTGCTGAAAAACGAGTTTGTTTTCATCAAATTAAAAATGCATTGTGTTTTTATGCACTTTTAAAAATATAATTCAGTTTATAACAAGGTACAAATCATGATGTTTTTCATCTTTCTCATAAATATTGAATCCACATCAACTAAATATAAAGTGGGGAAGGGTTGAATTTTTTCAAAGTGCTGAAAAAAAAGAGTTTGTTTTTGACACGTTGAAAAATGCATTGTGTTTTTCAGCACTTTGAAAAATGAAATTTGGTTTATAACAAGGTGTAACCCACAATGTTTTCCTCCTTTTTGTAAAGATGTAATCCACATAAATTATTTATCAAGTGGAGAAGAGTTGATTATTTTCAAAGCGATGAAAAATAGTGTGTGTTTTTCAACACGTTGAAAAATGTAATTGTGTTTTTAGTGGAAATGGTGCAATCCATGATGCTTGTCCTCCTTGTTGTAATAATGCAATCTGTCATCACCAATCCGACACTATGATAATTATTCACCGAGAACTCCTGTGTTTATGATTATTTACTAATGCACACCTTTAGTTTGGTGGATGTAATCTGAAAAAAACAACAACCGAACACAAGAATACCATCGACTATGATAAGACGGAATGATGACAAATTTGAAATATCAAAGTAAATTATAATATTAACATGAAATTGTTACAATCTCACCCATGAGGTACTTCAACAAGACTATGGGAGAAACTTTACAATTACACCTCTCAATGGCTTCTTCAACAAACCTTTAAGCTGATGGCTTCCTTTTTGCACACTTCCTACAATATTTCTCACTACTTCTTTCACATGCTAAATGAGGGGGTGGCCTCTCTATTTATAGAACTTCAAGCTTATCCATCCATATCTCTAAGATAGGATAAAAATCCACTCCACGACGAATCATATTCCATACCTTAACTCTTATCTCATACATGTAAGCTTATCTCTTAAGATAAGATAAACCTTATCATTTTACATGGGTTCCACATTTTTAGAATTTTTACAAATAAAATACACAAAATATTTATGACCTCACTCCTTGTCCTTATTACCAATATAATATTTCTAATTCCTAATCATGTAGACCCTACTTCTCTAATTACCCAAAATTTGACATTTTAACATTACCGAACCACTTACAACAAATATTTACTTTTTACAACATTCCTATTGTACTTTGATATTACCATACTCCACATTATTGGCAACACCGCATCTTGTGGCGCCGTTATCTTCTATTAGATGCTACTACTAATTATACTTAACAACATCCTATTCGTAATACATACATTAATGAAATAGAAATTATGGAGGAAAATTTTAGTGTCGAAAAATCCACATTAACTAATTATCGGTGGAGAAGGGTAAAAAATTCAAAGTGTTGAAAAAAAGAGTGTGTTTTTTTAAGACATGTTGAAAAACACATTATGTTTTTCAACACTTTGAAAAATGCAATTCGGTTTATAACAAGGTGCAACCCACGATGCTTTTCCTCCTTGTTGTAACAATGTAATCTACATCAAGTAATTATCAGATGGAGAAGGGTTGAATTTTTCCAAAGTGCTAAAAAATGGAGTGCGTTTTTTGAAACGTTGAAAAACACAATTTGGTTTATAACAAGGTGCAACCCACGGTGTTTTCCCTCCTTTTGTAAATATGAAATCCACATCAATTATTTATCAGGTGGAGAAGAGTTGATTGTTTTCAAAGCGATGAAAAATAGAGTGTGTTTGTGTGTTGAAAAACACTTTGAAAAACATAATTCGGTTGTGGAAATGGTGCAATCCATGATGCTTTTCCTCTTTCTCGTAATGATTGAATCCACATAAACTAATTATCAGGTGGACAAGGGTTGGTTTTTCCAAAGCAATGAAAAAATAGAGTGAGTTTTAAAACACGTTAAAAAACACATTGTTTTTTTCAACATCTAGAAAAATACAATTCGGTTTATAACAAGGTGCAACCCATGATTTTTTTCCTCCTTTTTATAAAGATTCAATCCACATCAATTATTTATCGGTGGAGAACATTTGATTATTTTCAAAGCAATGAAAAATAGACACGTTGAAAAACACACTATGTTTTTCAGCACTTTGAAAAATGCAATTTGGTTGTGGAAATGGTGCAATCCACGATGCTTTTCCTCTTTCTTGTAAATATTGAATCCACATCAAATAATTATCATGTGGACAAGGGTTGGTTTTTTCAAAGCAAGGAAAAATAGAGTGAGTTTTTCGACATGTTGAAAAACACACTGTGTTTTTCAGTACTTTGAAAAACGTAATTCGGTTCTAGAAAAGGTGCAACCCGCGGTGTTTTTTCTTCTTTTTGGAATGATGTAATCCACATCAAATAATTATCAGGTGGAAAAGGTTTGAGTTTTTCAAAGTGATGAAAAAATAGAGTGAGTTTTAAGACACGTTGAAAAACACACTTTGTTTTTCAACACTTTGAAAAATGTAATTCGGTTCTCGAAAAGGTGAAAACCACAATGCTTTTCCTCGTTGTTGAAAATTTGAATCCACATCAACTAATTATATTGTGGAAAAGGGTTGGTTTTTTCAAAGCAATGAAAAAATAGAGCGAGTTTTTCGACACGTTGAAAAACACACTGTGTTTTTTAGCACTTTGAAAAATACAATTTGGTTCTGGAAAAGGTGCAACCCACGGTGTTTTTCATTCTTGTTGGAAAAATGCAATCCACATAAACTAATTATTAGGTATACAATGGTTTTTTTTTTGAAGCGATGAAAAAAAGAGCGAGTTTTAAGACACGTTGAAAAACACACAATGTTTTTCAACACTTTGAAAAAATGTAATTCGATTCTCGAAAAGGTGCAACCCACGATGATTTTATTCCTTGTTGGAAACATTGAATCCACATCAAATAATTATGAGGTGGAAAATGGTTGTTTTTTCCAAAGCGATGAAAAAATATAGCTAGTTTTAAGACACGTTGAAAAACACACTATGTTTTTTAGCACTTTGAAAAACACAATTTGATTCTCAAAAAGGTGAAACCCATGATAAATTTCCTCCTTGTTGTAATGATGCAATCCACATCAATTATTTATCAGGTGGAGAAGAGTTGGTTTTTCCAAAGCGATGAAAAAATAGAATAAGTTTTAAGAAATGATGAAAAACACACTGTGTTTTTAAGAATTTTGAAAAACACAATTCAGTTCTCCAAAAAGTGCAACCCATGATGTTTTTCCTCTTTATCATAAATATTGAATCCAAATCAACTAATTATCAGTTGGAAAGGGTTGGTTTTTTTCAAAGCGATGAAAAATAGAGTGAGTTTTAAGACACGTTGAAAAACACACTATGTTTTTCAGCACTTTGAAAAATACAATTTGGTTCTTGAAAAGGTGCAACCCATGATGCATTTCCTCCTTGTTGTAACAATGCAATCCACATAAATTATTTATCAGGTGGATAAGAGTTGGTTTTTCCAAAGTGATGAAAAAATAGAGTGAGTTTTAAGAAACGTTGAAAAACACACTATTTTTCAACACTTTGAAAAACACAATTCAGTTCTCCAAAAGGTACAACCAATGATGTTTTTCCTCCTTATTGTAAATATTGAATCCACATAAACTAATTATTAGGTGGATAAGATTTGGTTTTTCTGAAGTGATATAAAAATAGAGCGAGTTTATCGACACGTTGAAAAATACACTGTGTCTTTTACCACTTTGAAAAACACAATTCGATTCTCGAAAAGGTGCATCCAACGATGCATTTCCTCATTGTTGTAACGATGCAATATAAATCAGTTATTTATCAGGTGGAAAAGATTTGGTTTTTCCAAAATGATGAAAAAATAGAGTGAGTTTTAAGAAACGTTGAAAAAAACACATTGTTTTTTAGCACTTTGAAAAACACAATTCGGTTCTCGAAAAGGTGCAATCCACGATGTTTTTCCTCTTTCTCGTAAAGATTGAATCTACATAAAATAATTATCAGGTGGAAAAGGGTTGGTTTTTTTAAAGCGATGAAAAAATAGAGCGAGTTTTTTGACACGTTGAAAAACGCATTGTGTTTTTCAAAACTTTGAAAAACCCAATTCGGTTCTAAAAAGGTGCAACCACGATTACTTTTCCTTCTTGTTGTAATAATGCAATCCACATCCACTAATTATCAGGTGGAATGTTGGGTTTAAACCATATAACAGTGTTGCACATATCTATAATCAGATAAAACATACAAGCAATGAATGCGGAAATAAACTAGAAGATAAAATAAACTAGAGAAAGATAACACCAGATTTAACGTGGTTCACCTAGTGTTGGCTACGTCCACCAAGAAATGGCCAATATTATTATTCAATGCTTTATAGAGGAAATACAATGAAAATCCATTGTCTTCCAATACCTCACAAGATGTTCAATGCTTTTCCCTCACTCAGCTACTCTATCTTGCTCACCAAGAAAACTTACATGCAAAACAATTGTTATTTTATTCTCTCTTTTCCTCATACAATGCATACATGCATATATCTATTTTGGGTAACTAATTATGCTTTTATAATCAATAAATCATCTTTAAAGGAAGAGATTTATTCTTTTTCTCATTAAATAAAAATGCACCATCATACGGTGGTGATGCCGATTATACTCCCGGTGATGCGGTCATCCCTTGATTGATACCGTCACCATCAAAACCATTAACATGTAAAAGAAAGTTTCTTGTGAAGCAATTAAGCTCCATACTCAACAATCTCCCACTTGGAGATCAATTGTTGCACTATATTATGCATCACCATCCTTGGTTCTTTTTCCTTGGCCCATTTCTTCCTCTTCAAGTCTCAAACTCGAAGACCAACAGAAGTGGAGTGAAGCTCCAACTTCTCCCTTACTAATGGCTTCATTAGCATGTCTTGTGGCACTCATCCATATGGATTTTCTCTAACTTCAGCTGTCCATCCTCCAATACTTGCTGTATGAAGTGAAACCTCAACTAAATATGTTTCGTTCTTGAATGAAATGTTGAATTCTTTGCTAGATGGATCACGCTCTGACTATCATTGTATAATATGCAATCCTATTTCTCCTTTACCAACTCTTCCATGAACCTGCTCATCCATATCATCTCCTTGCTAGCTTCTGTAGCTATAACATACTCTTCCTTTGTATTAGACAAAGCCATAACCTTCTTCAATCTTAAAATCTAGCTAACTGTTGTTCCACCTACTATGAAAACATATCTAGTGGTGTTCCTCCTACCATCCAAATCTCCAGCCATATCTAAATCAACATAGCCACGTAAATAAGTATCTGACCCTCCATAGCATAACTCCATGCCGGATGTCCCTCTTAAATACATGAGAATCCATTGGACTACTTTCCAATATTCTTTACCTCGATTAGCCATAAACCTGCTCACAACTCCCTTGCGCCATGTAATGTTTGGTCTAATACAAACCATGGCATACATAAGAATTCCTACTGCTAAATCATAGGGAACACATGTCATGTACTCAACCTCCTCGTGTGATGAAGGACACTGATATTTTCTCAATTTGAAGTGTCTAGCCATAGGTGTACTAACAGGTTTTGAATTTTACATGTTAAACCTTTCCAACACCTTATTGATATAAGCTTCCTGAGACAAATACAACTTGTTTTTCTTGTCTCGGTGAATTTGCATGCCAAGGATTTTCTTTGCAGCTCCCAAATCCTTCATTGCAAATGTGTGAGCTAACCTTTCTTTAAGTTTACCAATGTCCTGCATACTAGATCCTGCAATCAACATATCATCCACATACAATAACAAAATAACATAGCTCCCATTTTCAAGCTTCTTAAAATAAACACAATGGTTAGATTCACATCTCATATAACCATGCTCATGCATATAACTTTCAAATGTAAAATACCATTGCCTTGAGCTTGCTTGAGCCCATGTAAGCTCTTTTTTAGTTTACACACAATTTTCACCTTTTCCTTGACTTCATAACCAAGTGGTTGGTCTATATAAATATCTTCCTCCAAATCACCATGAAGAAAATTCATCTTAACATCAAGTTGTTCTAAAAGTAAATCATCTCACAGCAACTAAACTTAGAATAAAGATGAATAAAATTCATCTTAACTACAGGAGAAAAAATCTCATAAAAATCAATACCTACTTTCTGTGCAAATCCCTTTACCACAAGCCTCGCCTTGTAACTTTTTAGTCCACCCTCTTCTTCCTTGATTCTATAAACCCATTTATTCTACAAGACTTTCTTCTTACTTGCGTAAAACTTGACCAAATCCCATGTCTGATTTTTTTCCAAGGAGTCCATCTCCTCATCCATGCCATGTTCTACACTGCTCATGGGTATCTACATGTATTGCTTCTTCAAAGCTTTCTGGTTCACCACTATCAGTCAATAATAAATAAGAAAAGGAAGGTGAAAATCACTCTGGAGGTCTACTTACTCTTTGTGACGTTCTCACTGAGATCCGGGGGTGTCTAGGGCTCATTCTGTGATTGTTGCACATTCATGTTAATCTCTGCTAGTGACCGATGCTGGTCACTCATAACCGACCATGGTTCCTCTATCTTTCAACTGAATATGGTTGCCTTACTAACATCAGTTCCATTGGTTCTCTGTTCTGAACCAAATCCTATCTGTCGAGCCGATAGTTAAGGGCCGATGACATCGATTTGTAGAAATGACGCCAGTGTTTGTGGATGTATTCTTTAGGTATGAAAATTGATTTTCCTTCAAAATATCCTCAACCTATTCATGTTTAGGCACCAAAACCTTATCCCTGTACATTTTTTTCATTCCAATCAATGTCACGACTCCTAATAATCTTTCTAAATCCCAAAATCGATATCCGAAATCACCAAAGCCATAACCAATGAAAGTACATCTGTTAGAATTAGCATCCAACTTCTTTCTATTATCCCTATCAACATGCACAAAAGCTTTTGAACCAAAAATCTAAGAAAAGAAAAATCGACATCTTTTCCGGACAAACTTCTTCGGTATTCCACCATCAATGTTGTTGAAGGTCCACGGTTGATCAAGTACACCACTTTATCCACTACTTCGCCCAAAAATTCAAAGGCAAGCCAACATGTATCATCATGCTTTTAGCACATTCCATGATTGTTCTATTCATTTTTTTATGCAATTCCAATCTCCTGTGGAGTTTGAGGAACCATTCTTTCTCTTCGTATTCAATTCTCGAACAATAATCATTAAATTCCTTGTTGCACAGTCAAAGTACTCACCACCATTGTTAGATATAAGGCACTTCAATTTTAATTTTGTTTCATTTTATACAAGGATTTCCATCTTTTAAACGTTTCAAAAACATTAGATTTACGCTTAATACAATAAATTCATACCTTCTCTTGTGGCATCAACAATGAAAGTCACATAATATTGGGATCCTCCAATAGAAGCTACCTTCATTTGGTCCCCACATATATAAGTGTACAAACTCTAATTTTTGCTCCTTTTTTGACCCAACCTTGAAAAATCTCACTCTCTTCGCTTTCAAAATATGAAATGCTCACAAAATTCAAGATCTTACTTGTTTCAAATCTAATAACTTATCGTTAGCCTTTAAGATATGTATTCCTTTTTCACTCATATGGCCTAGCTGATTATGCCACATGGTTACATCTGAATCTGTAGTAGATAGCACAGAAAATGAATCAGTAATACAAGTAGACATATATAAAATTCCTACCTTTTACCTCTTACCACAACAAGATATCCCTTGGTAACCTTCCAAAAGTTGGCTGTGAATGTAACCACACATCCAGATTCACCTAGTTTCCCTGCAGATATTATATTTCTCTTGAGTCTTGACACATGCCTCACATCCTTCAATACCTATGGACTTCTATTCCGCAACTTTAGATAAACATCACCTTTACCAAGTAATATTACGTGGCTCATCATTTCCTAAATAAACTTGTCCAAAATCACCCTAAACATAATTTATGAAATAACCCTTATTAGGGGTAACATGGAAAGAAGCTCCAAAATCTAAAACCCAAGATTCTAATTTATCATCCAAGGAGAGAATAAGGGCATCTTATTTTACCTCACTTGTAACATTTTCCTCTTTACCTTTGTTTGATGTATTATCTTTGTTTTCCTTGGACCAACACTCCTTCTTTACATGTCCTCTCTTTCCACAATTCCAGTAAAGTAAATCTTTGTACTTGGATCTAGATCTACCATGTCTTGACTTTGATCTCCCATTATTCTTGTTCTTTGATGATATCTCCTTAGATCTTCCCTTGCTTTCTGAAGATAAAGTGTTTCCAGATGATGCTTCTCATGAGATTTTCTGTGTATTTAATCATTAAGGATTACCCTAGCCACATCATCAAATTTCAAACCTTTTAAAGCAATCGTTGTATTACTAACAACCATTACCAAGTTATCCCAACTATCTAGAAAAGAGCATAGGAATAAAAGTTCTTTCACTTCCTCATCAAACAAAATTTATTCCGATTTTAATTAATTTAGAATAGACCAAAAATAATTCAAATGATTAGATACAAATCCACCTTCTTGCATCTTAGAATTAAACTATTTTTTCATCAAATACACCTTATTCGAGACACTAGGAGTTTCATACAAATTTTCTAAAGATTTCATCAACTCTATTGTGGTTTCTGCATCTGTAAATTTCAAAGCTATTGATGCTATCAGGCTCAATTTTATAGATCCAAGAGCATTTTTGTCAAGAACCTTCCATTCTTCATTAGTCATCGTGTTCGGTTGTCCATGCTCATCCAACGGTAAGTATAGATCTTTCTGATACAAATAATCCTCCACCTACATCTTCCATAGTTGATAATTACGACCGTCAAATTTATCTACTTGGTATTTACTATCTTCTGCCATTGCTCTACTCCCACTCAATCAGAAAACCCTCTATGAGTAAATCATGTCAACACACAAAACCTCCAAACAAAGCTTTGATACTAGTTGTTGGGGTTAAACCATATAACAATGTTACACAAATCTATAATCAGATAAAGCATACAAGCAATGAATGCAAGAATAAACCAAAAGATAAAATAAACAAGAGAAAGATAACACCAGATTTAATGTGGTTCACCTAGTGTGGGATACATCCACCAAGAAATGACCAATATTATTATTCAGTGCTTTACAGAAGAAATATAATAAAGATTTGTCATCTTCTAACACCTCACAGGATGTTCAATGCTTTTCCCTCACTCAGCTACTCTATCTTGCTCACCAAGAAAAATTACATGCAAAATAATTAGTATTTTCTTCTCTCTTCCCCTCATACAATGCATACATGCATATATATACTTGAAACTAACTATGCTTTTACAATCAATAAATCACCTTTAAAGAAAGAGATTTATTCTATTTCTTGTTAAAGAACAAAAGCACCGTCGCATAGGTGGTGATGGTATATACCGACCGATGTCAATCATCCCCGATCATGTGATGTTGGTCCTCTTGTCAAAACCAAGAAATGTAAAAGAAAGTTTTTGTGAAGCAATTAAGCTCCATACTCAACATGGAAAGGGTTTATTTTTTCAAAGTGATGAAAAAATAGAGTGAGTTTTAATACTCATTGAAAAATACACACTGTTTTTTAGCACTTTGAAAAACGTAATTCGGTTCTCAAAAAATTGCAACCCATGGTGTTTTTCCTCCTTGTTGGAAACATTGAATCCACATCAACTAATTATCAGGTGGACAAGGGTTGGTTTTTTCGAAGCGATGAAAAAATAGAGCGAGTTTTAAGACATGTTGAAAAACACACTATGTTTTTCAACACTTTGAAAAATGCAATTCGGTTTTGAAAAGTTGCTATCCACGATGCTTTTACTCTTTCTCGTAAATATTGAATCCACATCAAATAATTATTAGGTGAACAAGGCTTGGTTTTAGAAGCGATGAAAAATAGAGTGTTTTTTTTCAACTCGTTGAAAAACACAATTCGATTATGGAAAATGTGCAACCCATGGTGTTTTTCCTTCTTGTTGTAACGATGCAATCCACATCAACTAATTATTAGGTGGATAAGGGTTGGTTTTTCAAAGCGATGAAAAAATAGAGTGAGTTTTTTGACACGTTGAAAAACACACCGTGTTTTTCAACACTTTGAAAAACGTAATTAGGTTCTTGAAAAGGTGAAATCCACGATGATTTTTCTATTTCTCATAAATATTGAATCCAAATAAACTAATTATCATGTGGAAAAGGGTTTGTTTTTTCAAAGTGATGAAAAAATAGAGTGAGTTTTTCGACACGTTGAAAAAAACACTGTGTTTTTTAGCACTTTGAAAAATGTAATTCGGTTCTCGAAAAGGTCAAATCCACAATGTTTTTCCTTCTTGTTGGAACGATACAATCCACATCAAATAATTATTAGGTGGACAAGGGTTGGTTTTTTCGAAGCAATGAAAAAATAGAGTGATTTTTTTGACACGTTGAAAAACACACTGTGTTTTTCAGCACTTTGAAAAATGTAATTCGATTCTCGAAAAGGTGTTAAACCCATGGTGTTTTTCCTTCTTGTTGGAATGATGAAATCCACATCAACTAATTATCAGGTGGAAAAGGGTTGGTTTTTTCAAAGTGATGAAAAAATAGAGTGATTTTTTTGACACGTTGAAAAACACACTATGTTTTTCAAAGCACTTTGAAAAAAATGTAATTTAGTTCTTGGAAAGTGCAAACCCACGGTGATTTTTCCCTTCCTTCGTAATGATGCAATCTACATAAACTAATTATCATGTGGAAAAGGGTTGGTTTTTTTCAAAGCAAAGAAAAAATAGAGCGTTTTTTTGACACGTTGAAAAACACTATTTTTTTCAACACATTTCAAAAAAAAACGTAATTCGATTATGGAAAAGGTACAAAGCCCACATTCCTTTTCCTTCTTGTTTGAATGATAACTTATCAAGTAATTATAGTGGAGAAGGGTTGTTTTTTTCAAGCACTAAAAAAATGTGTTTTTCGACACTTGTGGAAAATGTGCAATGTTTTCTATGATGTTTTTCCTCATAGCTTTTCTCGTAAAGATTGTATC
The DNA here is from genome assembly GCA_018340775.1 of Taxus wallichiana var. yunnanensis. Lineage (NCBI taxonomy): Eukaryota > Viridiplantae > Streptophyta > Pinopsida > Cupressales > Taxaceae > Taxus > Taxus wallichiana. The sequence continues at coordinate 195,791,139 of CM031239.1, forward strand.
CACATCAAATAATTATCAAGTGAAAAGGGTTGGTTTTTTCAAAGTGATGAAAAATAGAGTGAGTTTTTTTTGACACGTTGAAAAAACAAAGCACTTTGAAAAAATGCAATTCGGTTATGAAAAAGGTGCAACTCACGGTGCTTTTCCTCTTTCTCGTAAAGATTGAATCCACATAAAATAATTATCAAAGGAGAAAGGGTTTATTTTTCCAAAGTGATAAAAAAATAGAGTGATTTTTAAGACACGTTGAAAAACTCAACATTGCGTTTTTCAACATTTTGAAAAACTTGTGTGATGGTTTTCAAAAAAAAGGTGCAACCCACGGTGTTTTTCCTTTTTGTCATAAAGATTGAATCCACATAAATGAATTATTAGGTGGACAAGGGTTGGTTTTTACAAAGTGATTTACAAAAAAAATAGAGCTAAGTTTTAAAAATGACACGTTGTTCAAAAACACACCATGTTTTTCAAATTTACTTTGAAAAACGTAATTTATTTTGTAGTGAACCCACAATGATTTTTTCTGGTATTGTAAAATTGACTCCACATCAACTAATTATTAGGTGGATAAATTTTTTTTTGAAGTGATGAAAAAAAATATAGTGTGTTTTTGACACGTTCATAATGCAATGCAATGCATTGAAATAACTATTCTATCAATAATTGTGTGTTTGATGATGCAATGCATATATAATACCATGAAGAGAGAAGGGTTACAATTTTTTTTTCAAAGTGTTTACACTACAACAAAAAGCCATTTTTTCCAAACAATTTATTCCACAATATTTTGTGGCTATAAGAAATTCTAAGTTTTAAAAATGTGGTTTTGAAGTTGTAGTTCATCCACAAATTAAAAATAATAATTATACTGGGTTATCTTAATTATATACATTATATAAATGGGTTATTATATTTTGAACACAATTGAATAATATTTTTACCAAAATGAAATTAATATAAATAAATACCTCTTCATTTTAGAATACTACATTTATTATAATAATATTATTAAATTTCTTAAAAAATTAATTAACCACATCTAAATTACATATCCATTAAATAAAAACAAATCTTAAAAACATATTTACATTCTATCTTTTATATAAGTCAAACTAAATTAACATTATGTTATTATATACTTCTTAAATAAACACTCAAAGAATCATAATTAATAAAAAGGAAAAAAAAGAACTATAGTTAATGAATTAGAATAATAATATTCAAATATTATGAAAAACATAACAAAAATGAAAAGATGAAATCCTATTCTTTTAAAGGAAATAACTGTGAAGTTAAATTATATGAGGCATCTACCCTCATAAGAGAGATCATCGTTTGTAGATATAACAAACATCATTAAATTATAATCAATAGTTTTTATATGAATGTTAACTCTTCCAAAATAATAAAAGTTCCACTCCTTTTTATTTAAACCCATGTGTGGAGCCCATATTACACTGGATACAATGTGACAAAATCATAATATTAGAGAAACCATTTATAAATTTACACCAAATTTATAGTAACCATATAAGCAAATACTGGGGTTTTCTTCAATTTTACTTGCTTACAAATCATTCAGTAAATTGAATAATATTAGAACGCATGTGAATGTGAATAATACCTAAATGATGAACATTTTTTTAATATTGGAACTACGGATATGCATAAAATCTCTTATAATACTGGATGATAATAATGAATTACATCTAAATAACCAATATTATTCTTGCAAACTTCTCCTTGAAAACAAAAACATTTTTTTGAAACCGAAAATGCTTCACATCAAATTGTATAACACTGAAAAAAACTATGAGAAGATGAGAAGTTAGACTTGAAGCAATGAAAACAAATTTGTAGTCTTAATGAATGGTAACACACATTTAAACTAAGATCAAACCATTCATCAATATATGCACAAGTTGAAAGAAAATTACATGATGATGTCAAACCTGCAGAAATTTAACAAGTCCATCAATAACATATATTATTGTGAATGACATTCCAATAATTGTTATAGTTTATTCACTAAAAAACCATTGTAATGTATATGTAGTATGAAAATTACATGCTTCAATGAGTACTTGAATTCTCTAGAATTAACTCCTTTTCAAACAATAATGAATTTCTATAATATGTAGATTAACTAGGGTACATGTGCAATTTAATCTTTCATTCACAATACTCACACATTCTAAATCTTATTGCAATTTAAATCTTGCTATCTCATTTTCACACCTTCTAATATTTTATTATGTTTTTATTTTTTAATTATTATTTACTCTTATAAAAACTAAAATATACATTTAACCAACATCTTTTGATGTCAAAGGTCACATGGAAAATGTCATTTTATTACAAAGTCATATTTTCATTTATTATATGTGTCTTCGGTGGGAGTGACTGGTACTTTTTTTTTCAGTTGACGCCTTGTCTGGATGTACATCTTCATCCATACTTCCTTGTGACCTTCATGTATTTTAACAATAGAATTAAAGCTTGTTATGTGATTTTCAAACAATTTTTTTGTTCGATTCACCGTTGTCTCCCAATTCTTAATTTCTAATTCCAACTCTTGAACCTCAAGCTCCAACTCCATCTTCCTCGAGGAAGCATCTCCTAATTGGTCAAATAATTACTTATTTTTTTTGACAAGTTTAAATATTGCAATGTAAGTCTTTCATGCTCGGTTTTATAAAAATTTGCCTTATTCATTACAAGTTTCATTTCTAATTCCATATGGAATGATAGGGAAGACTCATCTTCTTGCCCAACACCAAAATCTTCATTTGCAGGGCTCTCTACATTCTTTCCAAACACATAAGTGACACTATCGAATGTTCCATAATCTTTCGTTCCTACACTGGTGAGGCCTTGTGCTTTCCAACCTTCTTTTGTCTTGCCATCTAATTAAACATGTATTTAAACAACCGATTAATATCTGTTAACATTCAAATGTAATTATTAATATTTGTCACCATTCAAACGTAATTATGAAATATATATGAAAGTTTAGTAAGCACATCAAACCCAAGTAGGCATACATGGAAGAAGAACACAACTATGTAACCATAATTAACCAAAAACCGTAATCCATAATACACAAGTTTTGAAAGCAAAATTGTGAATTATCTACAATAAATTACTAAACATGTCAAACCCAAGTAGGCATACATGGAAGAAGAATGCAACTATGTAACCATATACCATATACCGTAATCCACAATCCATAGTCACATTAATACATTAACCAAATACACAGTGATAACATCATCATTTATACAATAAATGGAATGTCACATAACAAGAATAAAAACCATCTAATGCACTATAAATAGAACCAAAACCATATTCAATTTATCAAGAATGCAATACTAAATCGTAAACATTAAACACATTAAAGTAACAAAATCATCACACTTATATACACTTGTCTTTTAATCACACTTGTATTACTCTTCCTTATTCATCACACATCACATACCAGATGTAGCAATCCATATACATGATCTAAATACTAATTAATGTGCACATCATAACATCAACCAAAAACAACCATATTAGAGTAAAATCACATACATCTAATAATCATAATATAACCACATACATCTATCCATCTCATCTATTATGCTACAAAGGCTATAAACATTAAATAAAAAGATTTTTTTGCATACCAAACAATCAATATCTATACATATATGCCAAATATGTAAAATATGTAAGTGAAATATATAAGTACAATAACACACTAATGTCAACTATATAAGTAATTTTAATATGTGTTTAACAAGTGTATTTTCATCTCAAAGGTTGCATGACTGGTATATTCATTTGTTAGTTTTATCTTTGGTGGGAGTGCCCTGGTATTTTTCCTCTCAATCCTGCATGTACATCTTTTTGATACTTCCTTTTATCTTCATGTATTTTAAGAATGGTATTAAATTTTCTACTTGATTTTCGAACACTTTTTTGTCCACTTCATTGTCTCCCAATTCTTAATTTCTAGTTCTAAATCCTGAACCTCAAGCTCCAACTCCATCGCCTTGAGGAATTTATCCTATTTCATCCAATAATTCCTTTTTTTTTCGTAAAATATAAATTTTCCAATGCAAGGCTTTCACACTAATTTTTATACATCTTTTCCTTCTTTGTTACAAGTTTCATTTCTAATTCCATACGGAATGATGGGGAAGACTCATCTTCTTGTTTAACACCAACATATTTGTTTGTAGGGCTCTTTGCATTTTTCCGACGAATGCATAAGTGGCACTATCGAATGTTTCATAATCTTTTAGTTCCTACATTGGTGAAGCCTTATGCTTTCCAACCTTCTTTTGTCTAGCCATCTAATTAAATTTGTATTTAAACAACGATTACTATATGTTACCATTCAAACATAATTACAAAGAAAATAATGTACTTAAATTATACTCAACAAAATATTATCATGGATGAAATATATATGAAATTTTAGTAAGAACATCAAACCCAAGTAGACATACATGGAAGAAGAACACAACTATGTAACCATAAACCACAAACCGTAATCTATAATACACAAGATTTGAAAGCAAAATTGTGAATTATCTACAATAAATTAGTGAACATGTCAAACCCAAGTAGGCATACATGGAAGAAGAACACAAATATGTAACCATATATCATATCGTAATCCATAATCCATAGTCACATTAATACATTAACCAGATACATAGTGATAACATCATCATTTATACAATAAATGGAATGTCACATAACAAGAATAAAAACCATCTAATGCACTATAAACAAAACGTAAATGGATAACTCTATGTAACCCATAACCACAAACCATATTCAATATATCAATAATGCAATACTAAATCGTAAACCTCAAACACATTAAAGTAACATCATCATCATATACACATATATAGTAATAATTGACTCCTCATAAGAAATGTTATACAATAAATGTTTTCATCTCCTTCATTGCCTATTGTTAGCGAAAAACAATATTCCATCATAATATCTAATACATTTCTTCTCATCTCTATGAATAAAATTAGGTGTGATGCCAAGAATGGGTGGGGCATAGATGTCTTTATCCGAGTATGGTGCGTTGTGTCAACTTGCACCTCATCATCCTAAAAGCTAACCATATAGTAAATAAGTCAACGTAGATGAATCTCTTAGTTAAACACATAATTAAATTAAATCACCCATTACATCTACTTGTATCTTCAAGGAGTGTCCATTCTGATATCTCTGAGATCCCATCTAGCAAATCCTTTGAAACACTCTGCCAAAGTACTTGAAATGAATTAGGGTAGGGAAATGGAGCAGTGAGAACAATGGCCTCGAAATAATGACTTTCACAGTAAATTAGGGGAGTGTGATGCCATGACACTTCCCACGTAGGATACTATCACAAACCTCTCTCTCGCAACAACTATATCATCTGACATTAACTTGATTTGACCCCATCAAGAAAATCCTAGAATAAATGAAAATCTCAATTGCATTAATAAATTTATCTTAATTTCACCAAAAAAGAATACATAAAATCAAATGAGAACATTCAACAACTTTTCAGTCTAGCTCCACCCTCTCTCATACTATCAGCAACTTCATTTATGCCCCTCTCCTCATCACCCTCTCTCTCTCCTTGACTAGAAAAGAAGCTACAACTCTGGCTATATTCATCTCCACCTCTCTGACCTCTCGTGAATCTATCTCCCGATAAGATCGAGACCACAGGATGATTATGAAGGGGCGTCTTATCACAAACGTCCACCTACAACAATCGAGTCATCAAGACAATTTAAATATCAACAACATAAGACAACATTCAATTTTCAAGTGCGTGTTAAGTGGTTTTTACCTTTCTTCATTTTACACTATGAATCGAGTCTCTCTGTCGGTGTAGGAGCTGATACAAGGGAATGTCATAATCCTATGCACACCTACTATAGTTAGTATATACAAAAATAAACAAAAACTATATTCTATATAGCAACAAAAGACCAATAATTACTTACGTTATCATTCATAGGGAGGTCAACATTACCACTAGTTGTTCCACCCTCTTCTCTACCTTTTTGTTCATGACATAATATTAAGTTTTTGATTTCCAACCAAACATAATATATAATATATTATATTAATCTTAAATTTACCTTTGTTCGATATTTGAGTTGATTTTTTTTCTCTCTCTCTCAACCACTTCTCCTCTCTCAACTGACACATCTTATTTGAATCGTAGGTGCGCATTTCAACATCCACCTCCCTCTTTCCTTCTTAGCTTAACTCCTGAATCGAGTTTTGTATTCTTTTTTGCAAACTTGATCGATAACCTCTCCTATGCTGCAGGTAGAATCGTTGCCTTAAGACATAATTCACATCCCCTCTCTCTTTTGCACGTATGCCTTGCTCCTATCTTGAGGGATAGGTGACCATTTTCCCATATGCTTATGGACATGCTTACGTAGTTCCATGAAGAGAAAATTATGTGCTACCTGGTGATGTTGATTAAGTCTATGCAACTCCAAAATCCTAACATCCCCACTAACAACACATGATCCATGCTGGAAGAAATAATGAATACAACCATTAACATGTTCGGTTTTTTACTCTATGGGTGGATCACGAATATCCGAGTGAATAGGCTCGGAAGGACCATCTGAGTTAGCGCCATCAACTATTGGAGGAACATCTCCCTTTGTATCCTCTCTGATGCTTGTGGAACATGTATGTGCCATGTGATGTGAAGGTGCATGTATCTAGGTAGTACAAATACATAAATATTAGCCCAACATAAAATATTAGGTATTATGAAAAAGAATTAATGTTCACATATTTGAATATTACCATCATGGAATGTGAAGAAACCTGTGTGAAAAGACAAAAATTTCATATTTATTATCCCAACAAATGACATTAGGTACATTGCTATGACAAAAAATTAATGTTCACAAAGTTATATATTACCATCTCATTATTTATGTCTTCCTCGAAAACATAAGAATGGATTGTGAACATGGATGGGCCCATGTTGATGAACTTCCACATGTTTCTTTCATGTGCATTGTCATAACCATCATTGAAGAAATGCATTGTAAAACAAGTTAAACTGAAACAAATGGTGCATGAACTTATTTATTCATATTTTGCATTCATATTGAGAAAATTGTGCACAATAAACCATTTGTGACAAAGTTAGTTGCACACATTATTTTTCAAAACTAGATACTCGACTCTAGATGTTTCGAAGTAAACATGAAATGTGAATTGCAAGTGTGTTACAAGACAATATTGGATTAAAGCATCAAAACAATAACATTACATTTTGAAAATAAATTTGAACATCCAAGTATCATCCCATGCAATTATATTATGTGTTTGGTTGTTCATAAGTTGTGTTTGTAATACAAAGTGAAACATCAACCCAAACAATGGAAGAAGTAACATTTTCAAAATAAGTGCATTGCACTTTTACAGAATACATAATCACTCAGCGCACGTGACAAAGGCTAGTGCATAGGCATCCCCACTACAATCGTTGTCACACTCATCCGAGTGGCAATGTGTTGCTCTCCATTTTTCAAACCTCCACTCATCAAGCTCTTCTAGCTGATGATCAACAACATCCCACCAATCAAGAACATTTTTGATAAGTAGGCCAGTTTCCATCTAGAGGTGGATGTATGATTAATGTGATGTCGTGGTACCACCCAAGGTATTGCTGCCAATCTAATGCAGGAGTTTTTCATCGATCCATCTTCCAGTGATGTGTCTATCCTTTTGAGCCAAGGTTCAAACAAAAAATGAATGACCATCCCCGACATGATAACCATGTCTGCTAGCTCCATATTTTTTGGGACCATTTTTGTTTAGAATATGAAAATTCAACCGTTTAGCCCTATTTGGTCCAATATCAAAAGGGGGTGGACACATTACATAATTTAACAACGTTATGCAGGCATTATGAACCTTATTAGCTTCCATCATTGGGATTCTTCTTAAGAGTTTCCATACTCAGCTTTTCCAATCATCCATCTGCATAATATGTATCAAAATATCCATACTATTATGAGGAACAAAATGAAACATGGTATTATGAAGATCAATGACACATATGGACATGGTATTATGAGGAGAAATGAAATGGATCGACATGGTAATATGAGAAGCCATTGAATATGTATGAACTTATCATTGTCTAAATCCTTTTTTCATTCCCAAGACATGTTCATAGGTTTTGGAATGTACTATTATTAATACTTCCTAGCTTCCACATCCTTCCCATATCTCTACAATCCTTCCCCTTTATCCACAATGCCTGGTTTATCAATCTACACTATATGATGTATCATCATATTATCCACAAAATATATAATATATGCATTGGAGACAATTCACATAATATTAGTTATTCATAATCTAATAAAAAATGTATGTCTACCATTACAAAAAAAGGAAATACAATGTGTACATATATCATATTGAAATGTCATCCATGGCAAGTGCTAGCAAAGTTACCACTTCTTGGTTTATAGTGTCCCTAGACACTTGACATACATCTAACCTACCTCTATTAACTTTTACATGCACATATGAACATTTCACAAAGTGAGATACACTCTCTAGCGCTTGAACTCAAAGAATTGAAAGATTTACATTGTTACATTGGTATACACCAGTCATTTATTTCACAACAAGCATATCGTGAGAAAACACACAAATGTTCCGAACATCATGGTGTATCGCTTCCTCAAGACCCAATATCAAGGCCCTATACTCAGCCTGGTGGAAGGTCATAATGGCATTTCCCACAATTGTACCTCTCTCTACTATCTTGCTTCCATCAGGGTCATATAATATGAATGATGAACATGCAATATTTTCGGAGGTATTCGACACTCCATGAATTTCCAATCTCCAAATGGAAACCATGTTTACCTTTACAATGGAAAAACATATATCGTAAGAAAAAACAACAAAAAAAATCATAATGAACACTTCAAATTTGACTTTTTCAATACAACCATATGTAATTTAACATATGACAAGGCACTAAAACATTTTCTATTGAGTTTGTTCATTACTAATGATTTCATATTGGAGATTCAATGGAGTTAGTACTTTGTCTAGGGACATACACACTAAATGAGTTAACGTCATGTGTTTGTGAGTGACTTATTTTTGGGAAACATTGTATTAAAACATTATATTCCTTACAATACTAAAACTTTGTATTCCGTATGTTAGACTAAAGTGGGAATATATTTTGGAATATATTGGAATCACATTCATGGGTTTGATTCCATTCCACTCATTTTTGTATAGATAACATTATATTTCTAACATATAATTAATATAAGCACATTTTATAATATTTTAAAAAAAAATATGTTTTCTATAATTATGAGTTTATAAATATTTATGGGTAAATATTAAATTTGAATAAATCACTTAATAAATTGATTAGTGTATTATGAATAGATATATTTCAATCTAATTGCAATATAAATATCTATAAACATTTGATTAGGGATAAAATGGATGTAGAACAATAAATAACATTTGATTAGTTTTCAAAACCAAATCAATAAAGAAATATCTAGTACATAGGGTTTAGATTTATCATGTTCATAGGAGTGACAAGAAGATGATCATCCAAGATAGAGTTTAGATTTATCATGTTCTTGGGAAGTGACAAGAATATGATCATCCAAATCTTATAGTAAAATTGATTTTTATGAGACACGGGAAAACTAGAAAACTTACATTTATGAGAACCAAAAAGTGTATAATGTACACTTGACATTTCAAGCATACCTAAACCATACACTTGACATTCCAAGTAATATTATTCACTTTAATTCAAAATATGTTATTATGAGTAGATTTTCAACACGAGGGGTCCAAAAACTCTCTCAAGTTTCTAAAACTTCATTACAATCAATGGTAAAATGTACTTCTTTAGCTTTCCCTAAATGGGATGCTGAAGTTTAAACCATAAGGAAATAATAAAATGTTTTGGGGTTTTCATTTTATCAAATATACTAATCTTTCTTGATATTTAACAAGTCCATCAATAGCATATAGTATTGTGAATGAAATTCCAATAATTGTTATAGTTTATTCACTAAAAACCATTGTAATGTATATGTAGTATTAAAATTACATGCTTCAATGAGTACTTGAATTCTCTAGAATTAACTCCTTTTCAAACAATAATGAATTTCTATATTATGTAGATTAAGTAGGGTACATGTGCATCTATAGATGAGTTGAACTCATATTAGAACACTATTGACACACAAATAAACAAACTGATATATGACTATAAAAAAATGTGAATAAGGTAGACCAAGGGTCACATGGATAAATTTGGAAGAGAACGGGGACTCTTTTCTCATAAACATGTAGTTTACCAAAACCTTTTGGACTTACGTTCCTTGTCAAGTGCACTAACCTAGCAAAAGTCTTATAACAACACAAGATAATTTAAAAAATAAATAAATAATCAAAGGGGGCCATATGAATACCATAAACGATTGGAAATGATAATTGCACCAATACAATCCTAAATTGGACAAATGATCATAACCCATACTTAGTGAATTTGACATGAATATTTAAATATTTTTAGACCTTGTTAATTTTTCCTTTTTTAACTAGACTTCACTGATTGGATTCAAATAACCCTGAAGACATTTCATTTGAGGGGTTGTGAAGATTTTAGAAAATCGTTACCATTACGCATTTGGTACCTAAATATAATTTTAACATAAATGAATTTTAATAATCTAAACTTGCTATAAAATATATAAACATTAGTAATTTTAAAAATATAATCCATAGAAACACATTTTAATACTATGGAAAACATATTTAATCCAATGCAAAACATATTTAATATTTAAGCTCGTGTGAATCAAGATATATTTGAACAACAAAATGAAATATATTTAAGCTCGTGTGAATCAACATTCATTAAAAATTAAATATTTATATAGGTTTTTTTCAAACATGTCATAAGTTTTTAGTACAAAACATATAAAAGCAATAACTATTTTTTTTTTTTTTTTAGTAGCAAACTTGGAGTTGCTTCCATTTGCAATCTTTTTTGCACAATTTTTTGGATCTATTGCTCGGTTTTATGACCGGAACTCCCATCTTCCTAGCTTATGGGAGGCTCATACTTTTGGGCTTCCTCCATCATGTCATAAGCTAGACCATATCCTCGTGAATGGGAACCTATAGTGCGGAACTTAGACAAATAAATAATAGAAGTTTTTAGCAAATTGAGTCAAGCCTTAACCATGGATGCAATTTTTAGTTTTGGCGGCTTATTTTGTTGATGGTGGTCTATGTAGACCACAAATGTGGACCTCTTGAAAGATTCCTCCCTTTGAAATTTTGGAGTAGTCAACGTTATCCCAATGGGATTCAGAGGAATAGAGCTTCGTGTATTCATTTTCACCACAAAAGAGAAACTAAATACAACAACACACATGTAAACATAAATATACAATTAATGTTAGTACGATACATGAAAATCTAATATACATCATCCAATATGATAAAATAATCACAATATTAGAAAGCTAATATCCATGAAAATTCAAGTATCAATAAATGCCAATGGCTATCCTTCACTCAAAATGCACCCTCCCATAATATCACAACCATCCATTGCAAAAGGGACGGTTATGATATTATGGGAGGGTACATTTTGAGTGAAGGGTTGAAGCGGGCAGCTTTAAAAACCTTTACACAACACAGTATACCACCCAACTATCGATGTGGAATCCTAAGGAACAATCCCCTTCAACACACAATGATAGTTGGGTATATCGATGTGGCATCCTAATGGGCAAGCCCCTTCAACATGCACCGATTCATGTCTTTGCAGAGGCACTTTCCCCCATATGCCAAATTGAGAGTGAGAGTATGATATCACATAATTTTTATAGCTTCAACTTTCATCATAAAAAATATAACTAATAAACAATTTTCTATATACAAATGATATATGCACATTACCATTATCTACAAATATAATTAGTACGGAAAAATCAAACTTACTCTAATGTTATTCCATTTAACACAACTAAGATCTCTCAATCATATTAAGAAATTACAAACGTTTAAAATTAATTATATTATGAAAAAATTAAAACTAGTCGCAACTATGTCTATTCAAAGATAAATTACTAAATCAAACCAAAATAGTACATGAATAATAAAATTGGAATAATCACAATAAATAGATAACATCAAAAAATAAATAGCAATGCATTTACTCTCATATGTAATTTTTAAAGAATAAATACCAATGCATTTAGATAACATCAAAAATGAATATTTACATTTCAAAGCCATTTATTATGCCATAATACAAATAATAATGAAACAACTTACAAAAAAATTATTTAAAAATTAGGAATATGTTCAGCTATAAAAACAACTCAATCATCCATAACATATGAGGTGAAATTTATATTCAAAATTAACTGAACGAACAAGTAATAGTATCATAAAACATAAATACTTATATTCAATATTTTTTATTGATTTGTATAAACAAAATAGAAGTATAAATCAAATTTAGCAACTTCTATACTAATAATAAAATCATATCAGAATAAGTGTTTACAAATAGTTTAATAGTTTCATGAGAATCCAAACCGGTCAATAATAATATATTTGTGTCATTCTCTAGTTTGTAGAAAAAAATTCTTCATGTGAATTTGGGATTTTGGTATGCGGGAGTAAATGTTAATCACTAAATATTAATAAACTGACCAAACCTACGCATATACCCATACCTAATATAAGCATGTTTAATATAAGAAGATATTATAAAATATAAGAAGCTTATAGTGTACAACATTTCAAATGTATGTGTTGTAAATTACATCAATAATTTAACTGTATGGCATTACTACTAAATAATATTTACTTCCATAGATGAGTTCATCTTATTGAGACACAATCATGTATGATAAGAAAGAAGAAATATTTGAAAATTTTTGTTGAAAAACACAGTGTGTTTTTCAACATTTTTCCTATCAAGTATATGAAATGTCGTCCCTGGGATCAACATATGATAAACATACTAAATCAACTAACATCAAAAACTGCCATACTAAACTAGACAAACGTTAAAATTTGGAATCTACCATACTGATAAAACTTTGGGGGACACTCGAGCAAGAGCACATTTTATCAATTTAAGAACAACCATTAATTAATAAGATGGTTGTTCAATTAATTTATAGTTAATAATCACATGATTATCTAACCTTTTATTAAACTTGTGAGAGTTATGTTTTAATATTGTTTTATAGAGTGCATTAATAAATAATGTGGGCTTCACTTTATTGGTATGTTATGTTGAATGACACTTCCAAATTAATATTGACCTCTCACAAAATAAAACCCCTCCTCTTTATTGAATAAGCTAAATAAAATTGAACTAATTGTAAGTCAAATATAAGAACCTTACTAAGTAGTCTTTCTAGTTAGTTATATATTGTTGGATGATATTTATATCTTACATTAACTAATAGCACTTGGCTTTACTTTGCAAGGACTCTCTAGGAGAGCACACTTTCTCAAGATAAGAACCACCATTAATTAATAATATGGCCCTCCAATTGAATTTTAGTTAGGACTAACCTAAATAAAGATGGTCTAATTATATGTCAAATGATGGGAATAGAGATGGACTAATTGTAAGTCAAATGTGGGAACCAATAGTAAGTCAAATATGGGAACCTTAATGAATAGGCCTTCCTCTCTTAAGGTGGGTTGTGCTCACTTTTGCAAATATATTTGCGACCTCCTCATCACGGCTACAACAACTCTCCAAAATTTCTCTCTTTCCAATCCTCTTTTAAGATAATTTATTCATTTTTATATCCTTGTGGATGCTCACATATGTCCCTACATGCACCATGCACATCATTATCTAGCATTTCAAATTCCTTGGGGTAGAAATATTCTACCTCTTCCTCAATCATCCATTCATTCCCTTCTTCACTACATTCTTCGTGTTCAAACTTTTATTTACTCAAGAAGAATGCTTCCTTGTATTCACAGTATTGTGACTCATATTCAACTTCTAGGATCTCCATTGAATCATGTATGTTCTCTAACTCTCTCTTTAGTTCTTTAATATTTCTCTTTTGGGAATTGATAATTTTTCCCTAGTTCATCCTCCTTTCTTATACTTTAATTCTAACTTTCAACACCATGAATTCAACCTTCAACTTCTCTAAAATATCCATTTCTCTTTTCTTACTTCAACAAAGCTTCTACAAGCCTCTCCTTAAACACTCACTTCTTTTATCACTTTCATACCTTGAAAACCCACTACTGCAAATAACCTTTTCTCCTTTCTCTTTATCACTCTCTTGGGATATCTCAATGCCTCTCAAACTTACTTTCTTATATACATGTTCATATGTAGTTCACTTTCCTCTCAAATTTCCACAAGTTTCCTTTTCACAACTTGATCTCTATTTTCAAAATCTTTTTCACATCTTGATCACTCCTCTTTGTGATAACATTCAACTACCACCTCTCTTCATGTTAAAAATTTCAACCCTTATTCTCTTTAGAAGTTATTCCCTTCTCTTCAAAATTTTAAAGTTTAACTTTCTTCTTCACGTTCTCTTTGTGTTTCACTAGGACTTTACTCTCACTTGAAAATTTTCTTTCATAGCCCGCTTTAACTCTACACAAGAGTATCCTTCTCAATTTTCACACTTATCTCTTACTAGTAGGTCTCATTTTGCATATCCTACACCAATCACTTAAGATTCCAACATCTCCTTCACATCTACTCACACTCTCAAGTATTTGAAAATATTCTCTACCCACTCTTAACCTTAAATGATTATTTTGTCTTCTACCCATACAAACACAAAGACCTATGGAAGAAACTCTACACTTTCTCTGTCAACTTACACTTATGCAAACTCTTCTTTGAATTTTCTCTATATACCTTCTTTCACACACTCTCCCTAAGAGATTTTAATGAGCTATGATACAAATTAATGTAATCAAGTTAGAGGTCTTGAGATAACAAGATCCCCCCATGAAACCCCAAAGTTAACACAACGTAAATTGATACAAAACAACATTATTTATTGATACTCATTCCTCAAAAGGGAATTAAAAATGTGGCATAGCCTCAAAGGGCTTACAAATTACTATGTGGAGAATCTGCACCTAATTTTCTCAAATAGAGTTTTTAAAAATATTTATATTAACACTCTTCCCCCAATGTGTCTCACACTACCTCGAGAATAACATAACTCTCTAAATTTTTGTAGAACTTTATTCCAAATTAAATAACATGAGAAGAAGTCACACCTAATTAACAACAAAACAACAAAATATAAGTTCCCAAAAAGAAAAATAGTAAGCAGAACAAACCTTCAAATAAGAGGTACCTAACAATCAATAATATTAAGATGAGGAATAATTAGCTAGTCAAGAGGAAGAATTTAACTCAATGGAGAAAATGAAAATAAATTATTATTATTATTATTATTATTATTATTATTTGTTTGATGCAAGATTATATTGGCCTCATGGATGCTCTTGCATCATATTCCTATATCTTTTGTGCATACCCATGGGAATTCCTAATTCACTTCTACTACACACACCCTTAAGCATATTTGTAAACATTTACAAGCTCAAGTGTTAAAATTACATGCACGTATGTTTAAGCCTTCTAATTTTATGGATTCTACTCAATTACTTAACAATCCACTTGCACCTAAAGTGGATTTTTATCCTTTTCGCTTGGATTTTTATCTCTTAAGCTTCCTATTTATGAGGGAAAATGTGATCCCAAGTAGTTCAACTTTTATCCTTTCATGTCACTTGCTTAGACTATACTTACAATGATCAATTACTTACCAATATTTTTCTTAAATCCTAAAAGGTTATTAATTACATTGGTTCTATGATCTACCCATGCCTTTCATCGAGGATTTTAATCAGTTAGATGATAAATTCTTGGCATAATTTTTTATAACATTGGTGAAAATATTTCATATGCTCAAATAACTAAGATACAACAAGGCTCTAATGAACAAATCGGTGACTACGTTTTGTACCATACAAATATTCTTACTAAGATAGACTATCTACTCAATAAGATTCAAGATTTATTTTCTCAAATCCTTGTGTATCCTTTACAAGAATCAATTATGTTTGAAAAATTTGGATGTTTTTATGAGCTATGTCACACTTTAAAGTAGTGAGAGGTTAGGATCCTTATATTGAACAAGCATAAATATGCATTTTTTGGTCCTAATACACCTACATCCAAATTTCTAGGAAAATCTAACTACAAATTCAAACCTAAAGATAACAAGCCTAATTTTAGATTTAATGTTAATTCCATATCTCATCTCAAAAGGCTTTAGTTACAAGTAGAGTTAATGAAGCAATTACAAGATGCATTGAGGAGACATATCTGGTTTGTAAAGTTATTGAAATGATTTCAAAATGCATGGAAAATGTTTGTTTGTCTTGTGTAGTAAGGTATGGAAGGGTAGTAGGGTCAACAAAGTCATTCCAAGATGCATTGAGGAGACATATCCAACATAAGTAGTAGGAAAAAAACAAACATATCCCATAACCAATCAACTATTATGTTCGTGAGAGGGTCATCTCCAGTGTGGCTTTACCCTTGTTGGCATAAGGATTGTAATATATTATCGAGACCATGCAAACAAACCAAAGAAGGATTTTTTTGATTAAATGTGGATTATTAGAATCATAGAAGTAATTCTAAGATGTAATGAGCCTGCACCACCAGCCATGTCTAGCATCAACGCCTTTGATGAAATCATTGACATCACTTTGAGATGAAGATAGAGGAGTGAGCATGAGTGTATTACATCCATCTCATGTTCATTTACGCCAACTATGTAACAAATTATTACATATATGAGTGATTATTACCTCATTATCTTACATATATCACATACTTTGAAATAATGACACTAACAAGGTTACATGATAGTAATATTTATTGGTCGGATGTTGTTTTCTTGTGATCGATTTGATCAATGATATAGTTTTCTAGATTTAATAATGGAAATCTCATGCTAGCCTAAGTGTATGTCATTGTAATTATATATGTGGATGATTCATGGTGAACTATGTGTATAATTGTATGCATTGCACCATCAATTGTATAATGATGTTAGGACATTATAAGTTTGATTAATTTTGTGATGAGTAGATGATGTTCATTATATTGGACAAATGCGGTTAATATGTGCAATGAGTGTGCATGTGACAGGTATAGGAGAGCATGGATTTTAGGGCAGCTATGTATGTAGGTGTGTACAAGCGGCCCACGGGCTGAGTCCAAACCATGCTAAATGTTTGAGGCCTTAGAATAAGTGTATTAATTGGGAACCATGGGTGAACCCTCAATTGTAATGTATTTATGTCTTGTAAAATTAATTATGTTTAGGGTGTGTTTTATTAAGTAAACTAGTTTAGGGGTTTAATGATCTCATCTTAATTTTAGTGATGGTTTTGGGTAAGTGTGTGTGTGTTGGTAGAAGGGATTGGGGACACATGTGAACCTTGGGTGGACCCCACACCCTCTACCCTTGTGCCCAAGTGTGCCAAACCCGAAATTGGGTTATTTTGGGCATTTTTAGTGACCCCTTTTTAGTTTGGGAGTTCACTTAGCATGAAAATGGGCCCTTGGACCCTACCTAATAGGTAGGGGGATTATTTCCAAGGTTTGGAGGGAGTTTCCCTCCCATTTTACCCTCCTTAGTCACCATCCATGTAAGATGGTTGGTTTGTGTGTATTTGTTAAAAGTTGCTCCACTTTGTTTTATTTTTGTTTTTAGTATTTTGGGTGATAAAGGCTAAAAGGTGAGTTTACTTTTACTTATTTGGTTTTTGGAATCTTTGACTCATGGGAGGAGAGGGGGTGACACTTGTCACCTTCCCATTGGTGAGGAAACTTTTGGGTTCCTCTTCTTATTCTTCCTCATGTGGAAGGAAGGGGTCTTCTTGGCTCATTTTTTTGGAGAACTTGGAGAATTTTGGGAGCTTGGAAGTTTGCTTGGACAAAGGGGAAAATCTTAGAGTCTTGGAAAGCATTGTAGAGGTAGGATTCTTAATCCTTTTCTTTCCTAGTTGTTCTTATCTTGTTAACTATGCAATGGTCAATAAAATAATGTGTGTGAAATGATGTGTTGTAAAGTTGTATGGAGAATGTAGTTTGTTTGTTTTGTTGCTTTTTTGTTTTCTTTTGTTTTCTCTCCACCATCATTTGGATTGATGGTTGTTGGAGAACGTAGGGGAAGAGAGGGATTTCCCTCTCAAACCTCATGGTTGTTGGTCAAGCCATGAAGGTCCCTTCTCATCCCCTCATATGGTTTGAGGTGGGAGAAAGGTTCATATGGCTTGAACCTTTCCCCATTCTTGGTGAGGAAACCCCTTTTGGGTTTGAAAATCCTCCCAAGAAGGATTTATTTGACATAAAGGAGGAATAAGGAGGATGAATGATTAGGAGGAATAAGGAGTTTTGTAAACATGCTTTTGTTGGTGTTCCTATGGTTGGACACCTTTGCTTTGGGCATCCTATT
The DNA here is from genome assembly GCA_018340775.1 of Taxus wallichiana var. yunnanensis. NCBI lineage: Eukaryota > Viridiplantae > Streptophyta > Pinopsida > Cupressales > Taxaceae > Taxus > Taxus wallichiana. Next base: position 195,809,774 of record CM031239.1, read on the forward strand.
TCTTCTCTTCCCCCTTTGTGAGGTTGACCTTGTTCTCCTCATGTTGTTGTTTTACCATATGTAGTTGGTCTAAGTGTTTAAATGGTGTTATGTATTCTTGTTGTGTGTTTTTCCCATTATACTTGTGCACATTGTGGAAGTTAGTTCCTCTCTCCCATGGGCTTGGGGGAGGCTAGCATGACTTCCAACCATGGAAAGGCATGTGATGATGCCTATTGGTTGGGTGGTAAACAAGCCTTGTCTCTTATTTCAGCATCCTTGGAAGAACACTCAAGTTTGGAGATAGTTGGAGCCTCCTTGTCATCTTGGTCCTCTTGGTCATCTTCATTTGTTTTTGAAGACATTACTTTCATCTTATCTCTACAAATGTGGCTTGGTGAAGCTTTTATCTCCTTGTAAAACACCTATTTTGTACTTGATGCTACTTGTAAACTTTAGTCATTGCTAAGGAAGTTTTCCCTTCATTATTGCAAGAATCTTGTAAACAAAAAAAAAAAGGAAAGATTACCATATTGAAATCATGAGTTTTCTTTTAGTTTACATGTCATCTTTGGAGGTCTTGGTTGTTTAGAAATATGCAAAAATATAGTTATGCGTCATACATTACATCTGAAATATTTATTTGTGTTTACTTTTAAAAGTTTTATAAAAAAAAAGAAATCTATGAGATGGCATATGTATATAAATCTGAAATTTACAAGCTAAACATTCTTTTAAATCTGCAAAAAAAATATATTGCATTATACCTACATACATACATACATACATACATACATACATACATACATACATACATATATACATACATATGTGTGTGTATGTGTATATATGTGTGTATATACATACATACATACATACATGTATGTGTATATATTCGTTTGTGAGTAAGTCACTCACCATTTATAGTATAAATCACAATTTACATTTTGCACACACATACAAAGAATTCTAAAATTGAAGATTTTTGTATTTAAAAATTTCCTTCTTTTCTCCCCATACATGTTGTTGGTACTTGTTCTTTAAAAGACCTAAACATAAGTTTAATTCTTGATATGCATGTCCCAATGATTCATTCAAGGATGAAGTGAATTGAATGATACCAAGTGTGTTAGCAATGAAACAAATCACATCTCATAAGATATTAAAGTAGATTTTCAATTATAGTAAGAAATTAGTTTAAAATTTCGTTGTTGAAAAACACAGTGTGTTTTTCAACAATTTTCAAAATCAATTCCCATATTGGCTATAGTTTCAAGGCATATATCTCCATATAGAAAATTGTTGACTTACAGTCAATATTGATCATTGCACACATCAAATAAATCTCCCACATATTCAATCCCAGAGATTTTTAGAGTTGTATAAGTAGATCCAAGATGCATGTAAGATATACATGAATATGATAGAGATGTAGAAACAAATACATGATAGGAACACGAATGGTATACAACTGTATAAAAAATACAATACTCACATACAAGGGAAACAAATGAGTATATTATAGTTGCTAAAGAAATTCTTTTCTCGACATAAGAGGCATTGGTCCTCACTTTCCTCTTTTTATGTTCACAAAGATAGGGTGATAGGAAGTGTCATGAATGCTTCACTAACATAGTAAGTCTCAATGTGGTTGATTGAAAGAAATGATTAGGAAGGTTCTATAAATAACCAAATTGTGTTCTTGCAGAGGATAGTCTTCACAAAATTGTAGCATCATATAAGAGCACAGGTGGGAATTCAAGTGAGAGGTTACTCAGTGTTTCAAGTAGAGTTCGAGGATCTATGGGGAAAGGAGAAAAACCACAATTTGTGGCTGCATTTTGTCAATCAAATTGTGGTGATGTGAGTCCCAATGTTTTAGGCGCTTTCCATTTTGCATAGACACGGGATTGCCTTGTGACTTCAACCACAATACTTGTAATGGAAAAAATGAAATGTGTTATGGGCATGGCCCAGGGTAAGGATTTACTCACAAAAATATTAATTAAGGATCTGTTGATTCTATTCATTGTTTGATAGTCTTATATCTTATATCTTGCTTTATATGCTAGATACCCTGATGAATTTGAAAGCACCTGCATTATTGGGGAAAAACAATTCCAGAAGGCTACCTACCTATTCAACAGTGCATATGAGTAGTTATAAAAAAATAAGCTACCGCCATGTATATCTTGACTTCTCCAACATTGAGGTCAAGATTTCCCTAGTTGTACTTGGTAATCTGGAGTCCATAGTTAAAACATGTCCTGCTGCAGTGGGATTTTCTTTCGGTGTAGGAACCACTGATGGCCCTAGAGAATTTTATTTTAAGCAGGTAGATGATAATGTGGGGTTCTGTTTGGATAAAATTGCTATTGATTTTTTTTGTTTATGCTCAGTCTATTATGGTTTTGTACAAGGCATTTTGTCAAACAGTTTCATATCAAACCCAAAATCAACTAAACATTGTATCTATTTCTACTGCAATGTGAAAATACATTGTGAAAACAACGAAATATTAAACAAAACAATGAAAGATGTGATTTTATGCACAGAAGCATCCATATCCAATGATATAGTAGTACAAAAATATTACAAACTTGAAAAGTCGATACCCATATAGAAAACAGGAAAAAATAAGTGGGTATGAGTGCTTACGACAAAGGAAAAGGCGAATGGAATGGAATGGAATCCATCTCCTACTGCTCCTTCTCATAAAACAAAGTGATACAAAAAATTAAGGAACAAGAGGAGTTTGAATGACTTTAAGTGACTCCCCCTTATGCGTTAATGGCGATACCTTCACAGGTGTGGCTCGAGCTTCTGGTTATTGGGCAAAAACTTCTCGTGATTTCCCGTAGCAAGAAATGATTCAAAGGTATTGGGCATCATTTTTGCTATTGGAAATGATTCAAATGTACTGGAGAATCATTCATTAGTGTGGAGGTGGGTGGGCACTAAGTTTAATAATTCAAAATGACCCCACCTAGCATCCACATAAAAATCTATGTCAATCGGTTGGGCATCAAGGGATGTTTCCTAGGTAAAAGGTTTCCGACATTACATCATGAAATCGGCACGTCGCATGAGGCATGGGCCATGGGGACCATGAGGGTGGGGCACCATACATAGGTGAAAAATAAGTAGAGGTTTCTTTGGTGGCGGGAGAAAGGATCGTCTCTCTCTCTTTTTAATGGTAAAGCATCAAAGCAGGGTAAGACATGGCCATATCTACATAACTTTCCTCATATTTACCAAGCAAGGCGGGTTAGATTTATTTACCAATGCATTAAAAAAACCAAGTCTCCACCCTAAAAGCCAAGAGGATTGGTCATGACATAGGTGGAGATTTTTTTAACTATTGGAACCATTATATTATAAGTGGCCCCCTTTTAAGTTTTTAATGGTCACATAAAATATGACCCCAATGCATTAAAAATATTTTTTTAATATTTGTTTTGTTTTGGATATGTTTTAAATTTATTATTTGATGTGTACCACCTTATAAATTAGAAGGGGTATAGGGAGCGGTTAGACATAGGTTTGGAATAAAATATTCCAACATATAAAAAATGTTTACTGAATAATATCATCAACCTAAATTGACCTCTTGTCAAAAAAACATTAATTTGCATATGAGAAAATTACAAAGGCTTACCCTCTGTATTTTCTACACATTTGAAACTATACAAAATAAATTAAATCTTTTAGATTCATTTACCCTTACCGGTAATGGAGAGTTCTAGGAGAGTAATTTTCCACCACCACAAATTAATTTCATGTGGAGGGTAAAATAATTTTACCCCACCAGGGGACAAGAGTTTTATCTCAGCTAATGGAAAAATTGAAATCCTTATTTTGATGGAACTTGTCTCCTCCTTTATTTACTTTGAATTTATCCTTTGAATAATTTTTATCCTTCACACACTTTAAAAACTATGGAAACTTTAGTGAAATATTTTTAGAAAAATTTAATTTAGATTTCAAGTGGGTAAATATTATTTTAGATCCCCTTTCACCTAGGAGAGGGTTCCAAACCAACTAACTAACTAAATAACTTCCCAATTGATATGACTCTAGCATTACTTGAATTATTTAACCAATATTTTATCCACTCACTGGTACCATGTAGGATGAGGGGTGGAAGAAATATTTACTAACCTTATTAAATAAAATAAATAACCACATAAAGTAAATTACATAGTGAAACAATATGTTATGTGGAAAAACCCTTAAATGGGTAAAAACCACGGAGAATTAATCCACTATTCAAGAAAAATTTTACACAACCAGTCCAGTAAATCCCTCCTCACTTCTATTCCCTATTTTTACCTATGGTCAATTTAAATAACCCAAAGATTTATAACCTTCTTCGGTGTGAGACATAACTCCCGATTTCATTAGTTGATTAAATAATTTAACCAACCCCTAATATAAAGTTTATATTTAAATAATATGAATATAGTTTATTTTATATTATTTAAATATAAAATATATATTATGATGCACTTAATATTATAGTTCTAATAGACTCTTAGCTATCTTCATTGAAATAAAGAGAGTCACTGACCTCTTTCATGACCAGCTCCTGGAAGGAAACAATGAGTTCTTCCAATGATGAATTCTCGGTGAGCGGAGGGAACTCAAGTTTTTGAACATAGTTTTATACCTCATTCAAGATCTCAAAAGCATGTTGTCCAAAATATTCCAATTCAAATATGACATTCTTTATAATTTCATACCTCACATCCATGATGTAGATCCAGACTTGGGAGAAGTTCTCTACAGCTGATGTAAACACGTTCTTGCTCATGAGAGTGTGAGAGTCGAAACAGATCATATTGGATGCCGGTGATAAAACCTCATCCAAGTAAACTACCTCTTTTACAAACTCCTCTTTTTATTTCTTTACATCTAACAAAGTTGCAAGAATATACTTGATGAGAGAAATGACATTTGGAAACAATGCCTCGCCTTGCTTAATGATTTTCTCAACCCACTTCTTGTTAGTTTTCCCTTGCATCATGTATCCTTGTGCTTTCTTGACCACCTCAAGATCAAAATTGTTGATCAGAGGAATGTATTATATAGGAAGAGAAGATATTGGATTGGACTCCAAGAAATATTGAATTTGATCATTGAGGGTCTTTACTGGTCCTCCAACTATATAATTGTTTTCTTGTATTCTTCATTTTGAGCGAAGAGGCGAGAAGTGTATTCCTTAAATATATTACAGTCACCCTCATTCGAAGCTTGACCCATTGATATGTGGGTAAACTCATAATACGACAGAGTCGTTTCCTCAATGGGATTTTCATTCTTAGGCCTAGAAATTTCAACATACTAATTAGTGTAAGTGTCATTAAAGAAGCGGGATGTTTTTGGGACTTATTTCTTCGCTTGGAATTCATAGTTCCTAATATTTCTTTGATCTTGGGTATGATAGCATGTTGCGTTATTCTTTTCTCACTTTCAAGCATTTTTGAATCCATGGGAATGGATCTTTAGGATTTGACATGATGTTGCTCACAAGATCACTTTCAAGATTTTTTTCTAGAATCAACTCTTGATTGTCGAGGCGAAGCTCGACATTGGAAAAGACATACGGATGCTTTTGAAGAAAAATATGCTGCATTAAATCTCACTTACTTGAAAGATCCTTCTTGCATAAGGTGTGTCGACCTCAAAATCTCCGAAAAGAAATAAAATTTCAAATCCTTATCAATCTATGCATGATACTTAAGATCATGTAAAATAACAAGTTGATGGATTTTTAACATAGATACTAACCACATGAAACCATCAATTAAATGTATTCATTTGATCAAAATCATAATCAAGCCTTAATTTTTACCCTTGGAAAATTAAGTCACTTAAATGTATGAAAAATCCTACTTAAATGTAGTTTGCTTTAAAAATTGGACACAAGAAGAAACTCAAATCATGTTTTTGTGTATTTTGTACCAAGTATAAACCTTTGTAGGTGAAACAATTATTAAGAATTGTAAAAATATATTTTAAAGAATTTATAATTATTTCACCCATGATCTCCTAACAATGAAGAGATTCCAAAAAAACTAAATTCCTTATATTAAAAATACATTCTTTGTGAAATCCATACAAACATATGCAACATTACTATGAAGGAAATTGTAAATATAAAAGAATGATTTTTATTGCTCGATAATATTTCTTGCATTAATGATGGGTAACCATCTGTTGGATAAACCTAGTGATTTTGACATGTTGAGCGGTCCAAATTTCATTTATCTTGTCCTCCCTAAATTATTCATCTCTATGCGATCAAGCAATCAGGTCTCTGTAACATTTCTCTAGTCAATCAAACACATATTCTCTTCTAATTTTAGAGCCCTATTTCCTATATATTTTACGTACACTTATGATCTTTCTCAAATTCAATCGATCTTGAAGCCACTTGACCTTCAAGAGGTTTCTTTGCTATGCTTAATCCATGACTATAGTATCTCTTCTTTATTCTTGTAGTGATCAAATAACATAGATATTTGTTGCATTATCACACTATTATTACCTAACTGATATATAAGATATTTACTTGTTAAAAACATGTGTTTTTTACTTGTTAAAAGTATATTTTTTTCAAGAGGGAAAATTAAATCTAGTTGGAAAGATGTTGGAAATTGTGTTTCCAGAAAGGCTTGACACTTTCTGGAAAACACTCCCACATAAGGGATGTCTTCATCATAAAAATCTAAGATGAGAGTGAGGGTGCCTTGGGATCCTCCTCTTTTTCTCCTCTTTTTAGATGTACATTTTTCTTCCTCATTGGTGCGAGCCTATTGCTTTAATACCAAATGATGGCCTTGAAAAATAATAACAATATTTTATTAAAGCAAAATAACGATCATTAAAAAACAATTCATATGGTTTCAATATTTGTAATATTTGCAATATTTTTTAAAGAAAAATAAAGGTCATTACAAAAAAATCATTTGGTTACAATATTTATTACAAAACCATAATTAGTTCAAAGGATGCTAATACACCAAATTTATGAAAACATAGCTATAGTTGCTAAAACCATTTAACAACTAAATTAAAATTATATGGGATAGTATCATCCCAAAAAATATAATAAAATATATTTTACCTACTTGAGTATAATTTAATAATTTATTTTATTATGGTAAATTAATCACCCTCAAGCTAAACCTAGCAAATTTACGTAATCAAAATACCTTTCAAATCTTTCTTCGAGCCCTAAATCCCAATCTACTGATATAAGGTCTAATATTTCTCCCCACCATATTGCAGGAGGACCTCAAATAAGATAAGAGGAAATACTACCTAATGAAATAATTTGAGCACTCTCAATAATAAATCAAATATTCCCTTAAATAGATAGATAATGCTACCAAATTATTTCCGAATAAAGAACCTTCTAAGGGATAATCTATTCTTACAAAATTATTTCAAATACCGAATTAAATCCTCACCACCCACACTTGAATTACTAATAACTCCAATATATCATGCCTATTATATTTTCTTGCATTGAACCTTCAAAACCCATGCCCACATCATATGATGCAGAGAGCATCCATGGTGAACAAGTAATCTTTCATCACCAAAAACATAGTGTTGTTTATCATTTTTCGTTTGTTTTGTTTTTTAGGTTTTGGCTTAACATGGTGTAAGTGGGCCTACAAGGCATCCTTAAGAAGAAAGGTTTTCAAGAAATCCCATTATCGAACTTTAATTTTGGAATTTTCCTAAAGAAATATGGAACTATTGTCACACGTTGATTTTTGTGGAAGAAACACATAATGTTTACTAACAAAACACCTATAATCATCATTAGAGGTAAAATAACAAATTATTAAGAAAATCATCAATATGGGAAGTGTTTCTTGGATCCTTAGGGAGATAAAGATGCTAAGATGCATCAATAAATGAAGGGAAAAGGAATCTCAAAGGGGCGGAATGGATACATAAAAAGAACTTTGTAAACAAAAGGAAAAACTAGAACAATTTTGTGCACCGGTCGGGTTGGGTTGTGCCTTAACTATTTCTTTCTCCATGTTTATAATTAAATAGTATTGTAGAGGAATGTGTGTGATTTGTAAATTTTTCAAGAGTGTGTGCATCAATTATGTAATGAATTCAATAATGATAATATTTTATTGAGTTGTGCGAAGGCTATGGGAGTGCTCATGTGTGTGCATTTGTCGATTTGAAATGTACCCTTGGAGAATAGTGTGATAACTCTCCTTTCAATTGAAAAAATGGAAACACCCCTAGGTTGTGGGTGACATGTATGTTGGAGTGAATCTCCATACAAGGCTAGTTTCCTTAGTGTAATCACCTAAATTATTCCTATCTTCTAAGGCTAACTCTGCTCCACCAAAATCAACAAGGAAAAGGGAGGAGGGGAAGAAAAAAACTAAAAAAGGTGGTGATACACCAGAATGTTTGAGGATCTCAGGATTATTTGAATCACACAGATGAAGCACAAAATCCACACACACCATACACTAACCACAATTGATTGTATATAAAAAAATTGATTCATATAAGGGTTTGAAATTAGTTTTCATAAGACAAGAAGGGGAAAAAGATGGATCCACAAATAGACCCTACAAAAACCTATAGAACACAACCTATGACCTACAAATTGATACAAAACTATATGAAGGCATGGAATATTAAACTGATAAAACAAGGATAAACATGTATCACAAAATAAAATCAGTCTAAAATATAGTATGCACTAAATACATATTGTAGAAAGGTAAAAACAACTCCTTTATTGCTCCAAGAGGTGGAATAAGCACAGAGAATCACCCATGACCCTTGCTTTCTCACAAAAAAATAAATTGCTCAGAAGCATCAATGAAGAGGTGTAGACACTAAATCATGCACTTGGGTACATTTCTAGGTTGTAATCATGTACCCCTTTGTTCATATGATTCCTAAGAGAGAAAACTAGTAATTAACATCTATCTTTGGCCTCTCACTTTGTTTTCTTGCTTTCGTTGTGGTCTTGTACACCATACTACCTAGTTTGACTATCATTGTTTTATCTTTATAGGCTTTGGATACCAATTCCTAGCCAAGACATCGATACTAGGTGCACTCGTCCCCTCTGGGCACCCCGACCTCTTTGTATCTTACTCACCCATTTTGGTCCTCTTTTATCTTCGGGCATCTAGTTTTCTTGGTGATCGACCTTTTAGATGTTAATTATGAAATTCAAACAAGGGAATCATATAAACACAAAGCTATGTGATCAAAATAAAATACCAAGATCTAAGCATCTATTACTATTACCTAAGGTTACATCCAAAGGCATTCTAAGAGCATCAAAGCATCCATTTAGATATCATTCAAGGGACAAGGGACTACATTTTATACATACACTTCATAGGAGGGGAAGTTCATTTTGACATCCACACATCTATTTACATTGCTACATCTAGTTATTTCTCGTCATTCAATACATATTTCACAAGAGCCACATAGGGCATGATTCTTCACATACGCACACATAACTACATGGATTCTAAGATGTAGTGCAACACTCAGTTATAAGTTCACTCTGTCGCATGACCATCCAGGTCAATCCAACTCCCCATTTGCAAATTTTATTTTTAGTATTTTATGTGTTTTGGGGTTTTCGAGGTCTTTTATTTTACGAGGGTTATAGGAGAACTCAAAGATCTTCTAGTGACATACAAGTGATCAACAATGAATATTAACAAACATTTTACGAAACTAAAAAATTTAGTTTCTAAGGTTTTTCGCGATCGTGGATGCCCAAAACCGAGTCTCCAGTGCCTAGGTGCCCTGACCCAGTCCAAGTGCCCTAGTCCAGTCATATCCGAAAATTATACAATGTTACTGGGCTTGGTTGTGATAGTCTATCCTCTGTTCCATCAAATTTTCAAGCCACGACACACCTCAATATTTATTATGAATTTAGCTAAGTCTCTTATTCTCTCTCTTGCACTTAGGGTTTCATATTTCTCTAGCTTGTTACTTAGGTCAGATCTATACTTTATCGAATTATAATTGTCTTGTGACTTTGTAATTAGGGTTTTATAAATTTCAATATTTATTAAATAATTTGGTGAACCCATCCCATTTGAACACTCTTAGATCTTCATTGCATCACTTATTTCATCCTCTCATCATGGATATATCCATTCACAATTTCCTTCTATCCAATCTTGATTGTCACGCTAAAATTATTACTCTCTTGGCTAATATCCGCATTCCTTCTAATACTCATCCATATGTAGTGTATCATACATTTGTAGATGTGTTTTCTCAACAACTTACTTTTCCATCTACTATAGCTGAAAATATTTTGTTTATGAAAATGATCCTCCCCTATATATATGAGTATGCATCAATAACTTGGGTGTTAAGTGAACTTTAGTCGATAATGGATCGAGCTCAATATTTTTACTTTATCATTCATTCAAAATATAGGCCTTTCCTTAGCTAATCTTAACCCAACATCTATTTCTGTCCAAGCATATGATTCTACTATACATCCATGCATAGGCACTATTACTTTTCCCATCACGGTTGGCCCAAAAACAATTCCTACAGTATTATTTGTTATTGATATCCCAATTCCATATAATTTCTTACTTGGTAGGCCATGGATTCACAAAATGCAAGCAAAGTGCCTTCTACAGTTCACGATGCATTAAATTCTTACATGAGGGATTTGAATATATAGTTCCCACTGATAGTAACCCATTCAATATTACCACCTAGATCCAACCACTGTTTTACCTATTCCAACTTTTTTCTACTATGCATTTTGTTTTTGATCCACGACCCATGGACTATGTGGATAAATTGCCTCAACTCGAAGGAACTGTTTGTGCATTAGACATTGTTCCATCTGCTTGATATCACCCCCCCTAATAATGCTAAGGTGCTTTATCGGGGTCTATCCATACATTGTACATAATAACACCTTCATTTTATTCTCATGGGAAACATGCATCTATGATCCCTCCTTTCACATGCACTCTTTTCATGAATAATGCTTATTAGCCACACATTCCATTCGATCCCACTTTCTCTGACACTATTTGCACATATGATGGCTTGGATCAACTCGTACTCACACTTTGGATGATCTCCTCCCTCCATCTCATTCTTCTCACCTCTATCATGGATATGTTTGTATTACTACTTTTTATGGTCTTCGTGTTTTCCATCTATCAGTATTTATTACATGCACTTCTCTACTCACACTTGGGCAGTCTTGGCTTGACTATATTGGTGGCACTTTAGATCCCGATCATATTGAAATTTCATTCCCTATGCCCTTCAACCGCATTTTTATTTGCAATGATTCATTTCTCAGCTATTCCAAAATATTACTCAATGGTATGCACATGGATGTCCATTACCTCCTTTCACTGATGAAGAATATGCAATGGGCATGCACAATCTATGCCACAATGACTCTTTACTTGACCAATCACATACTATTGGTTAATAGGTCTCTAACGCATCTCTATTTGGCTTCGACCATGATAATGATGATAACTTAGATGATGGTACTCGATAATTATCATCATCATACACTTGGGGGCATCATGTTTATTCTCCCCCATTATAGCATTATCAGGTGTCTCACATTTATACTCATCTAGTATTTCTCATGTATCTTACACATCTTGATACACTTGTATTGATCACCCTATATATATACGGAGATGGGTCACCCATGGAATAGAATAAATATATACCACCCCGTATCATATCAATTCGTCACCCTATATATCATATGGTGTGGTGGATTAAAATCCTAGATGATACATAAACACAAGTATCATCCATCTTTTGTGGTGAAAAACCAATTGATCCATCAAGAGCATCTACGATAACCCGATCAAGATATCTCACTACAACCTACACAACAACAACTCATCCTTGCTCGACCCATCCTTCTTATTACTCACAGCTTCTTTCCAACTTATTCTATTGTGACCAACTCTATCTTCTTCTTCGTGAAGAGGTTGTGCATTCTGTAATACATCCAAATTTATTAGATAGATCAAATCTATGAATTCAAATTTGATAGATAGATCAAATCTATGAAGAGAAAGAATTCTCTATGAAATTAATATTTAAGGAGATTTGCTACATGTTCTCCACGGTGACTGGGTTTATGAATTATAGTGAACAAGCAATCCAGTGTGAGATCTATTATGCACTCTCATGCTAAGGTTCACACTTAATTGTTGAGGGCATACTATATTCATGAACCTTACATCATACACACAACACATTTCACACTAGCGCAGTCATGACACATCTTTCTAGCATCACATTTTCACATAACACACTACACGATGAAACACTCTAGTTCCATGGTTCATACTCAACTGATGAGGATCTAAATATAAAATGAACCTCACCACACTCACTCACTCTTTATGCTCTCTAGGCTTTTCAATCATATCTTTCTAGTGCACAATTCAAATCATTTCCTGATGATGCACTCTTGTTCTATGGTTCATTCTTCAATACTAAGGGAGCATTTTATAAATGAACCTCAACTCATACATATTCATCCATATACACTCAAGGCGGGGTGGGGGGGGGAGGGTGGTTAGGGCACGCCTTACTCCCATCACATTCACTTTGCATTCCATTCCATTCACACTCACAACATATTACATATCTTGGTTACACATTGTTCTTGTTTTCTTATACTCGCATGTTACACTTTTCTTACTATGTTAGACAGATACATCGTATGTCATTATATTTCTATATACACATGCACATTCACTTGACTTCTAGTTGTGAATGCATACTTTACACAGATTGTTACATGCAACATGGATGTTTGGCGTTGTACCTCTTACCAGTCCCACTAAGGCTCCTAGGGGAATCTACTTTCGTACTATTGTGATATTGTTTTTATATATTACTTCCTATTTTTACTAGCACACTATCTTACATCGTATCATACATGCTTTGACATAATTTTTATCTTTCTAACATGCTAATGGGTGCTTCATGTGCAGCATTTTATTTGCAGGAACTATTTACTACCATGGTTGTCTGATACTTTGCTTGTTACCATTTTTCATTATTTACCATTGTATTCTATTGTTTGCGGGCTATGCCCTTTTTCTTGTATGCACACTATATGATTTTTTCCACTTCAATCCTAATTTTCTTGTGACATTGTGAGCAATGTCCCATGTTTGAAACCCACTTTTCACGGTCTTCCTACTTACTAGTTTACACATTGTTTTTTATATGCATATTTTCTCTGTTTTTACTAACACATGTTTCCATCCACTTTGTTTGCATGTACCTTGGTTTTTATGAAGAAAATTCCCTCCTCTTGGTAGGGTATCAATTTCAACATAGTTTTTGGTCTTCTCCTTTGGGATGCATCCTCCTATCGATGTCACATGCACCCCAAACGTGGGGGGCATACGTTGGGTGAATTAGTCACCCCATTCAATGAACACATGATCACAGTTCATACACTGCATGAAATACAGGGAACAACACAGTCTTTGATCATAGAAATGGATCAAATTTTGAGTTGGGTCCTCAACACAACATAGATGCTAGCACCCAAATAAAGACATGAGTACCTAGGTTCCCCTAACCCTTCTTGGGCGCCTATGACCGGGGGTTACAAATTTTTTGTCATATCAACACAATTTTTAGTAATTTACACAACGGTTTTCAAAGAATAGGCACAAACCTCCAACGATCGACATGCATGTTATCTCCTTTTTTTGTTTGCATTGGATCAAAATGGATCGAACTAGAACAAAGTAGGATCACACCATCGCGTAGTGGTGTATAAATTCTCGGGAAGTCAGGGATGAAGAATAACACTAGACCTTTCTCCCCAACACTTCTTCTGCCATGGTGTGAGATCACCCAATAAACTCACACTTGGCATGAGATCGCTAATCGCACAAAAATCACTCACTCTTCTACAACATTTTCAGGATCCTTTCTATTCTTTTTACTCATCATGGATCAAGTGCAGATGTTCCTTTTACTATTTTTTTCTTATTTCCACATAATTTTTTACATACTTGGATCAAATTTTTCACATATGCATGACTCTAACTACTCTTTTTCTCTTCATTTTCCAAGTTATTTCTTATGTGAAGTAGTAGTAACATCATCGAACACATCAAGCAATAAAAAAAATAGGTACAATGTGACATAACACATACACTTTCACCCCTACGGTCACTTCCTCTTCTCTAGCTTCCCCACTTCATTTTTATCACTCCATGCTTTTTCTTGTCTCCTTGTCACACTTTCGCCATCGATATACATGGTTATCAGGTACGTATATCTTATCTACTTTATGTTATCAATTATCCACTCAACCACATAAAGTGGGGGAAAATGTAAACACTAAATCACGCACTTGGGTACATTTCTAGGTCCTAATTAGATACCACTATTCATATGATTTGTAAGTGAGAAAACTAGAAATTAACATCTATATTTTGCCTCTGCATTTTCTTTCTTGATTTCTTTGTGGTCTTGCACACCCCACTTCCCAGATCGACTATCACATTTTTATCTTTCTTGGCTCTAGACACCAGCGCCCAGGCACCCCCGACCTCTTTGTATCTTACTCACCCCTTTTAAGCCTCTTTTATCTTTTGTGCATCTTATTTTCTTTGTGGGCAGCCTTTTAGATGTTAATTATGAAATTCAAACAAGGGAATCATATAAATACAAAGCTATGTGATCATAATAAAGGACCAATCTCTAAGCATCGTTACTTATCACATAAGGTTGCATCCAAAGGCATTCTAAGAGCATTAAAGCATCCATCTAGCTATCATTCAAGGTAAAAGGGACTACATTTTTGCATACACTACATAGGAGGGGAAGTTCATTTTGACACCCACACATCTATTTACATTGCTACATTTAGCTATTGCTCGTTATTTAGTGCATCTGCACAAGATCCATCTAGGGCACGATTCTTCACACATGCACACACAACTACATGGAGTATAAGATTTAGTGTAGTGCTTAGTTGTAATTTAAATCCTTTGGGTGACCACTAGGGTCAGTCTGATTTCCCATTTGCATCTTTTTATTTTAAGGATTTGATGAGTTTTAGGGTTTTGTAGGAGGTCTTTTATTTTACAGGTTATAGGTGAACTTGGTGATCTTCCAGCGACCTATAGGAAATCAACAATGAATATTAACGAACATCTTACGACATTAAAAAATTTAGTTCGACATTTTTGGAGTGCGGTCACCCGAACTAGTCTCAAAGCACCTATTTGCCCCTGACCTAGTCCAAGTGCCCAGGTCCCAACATATTTGATAGTTCTACAATTTTATGGCTTAGTTGTTATAGTATATCCTCCTTTTCCATCAATTTTTCATCTTGACACACCTTAGGATTTATTTTGAAATAAACTAAGTCTCTTATTCTCTCTCTTGCATTTAGGGTTTCATATTTCTCTAGCTTATTGCTTAGGTCGGATCTCGTACTTTATTACATTATCATTGTGTTGTGACTCTACAATTAGGGTTTTAAAAATTTCAATATTTGTTAAATCAAGAGGTAAATATATCATACTACAATTCGTTCTAAAGATTTTATAGAAAAGCGAGAGAGAGAAAGAAGGGGACTGTTCAAACATGCAAATCGAGTTTTAAAAATAGGAAAACACATGCACCTTGTTCTTTTGTGTTAAAAAAACTTCTTGCGGGTGAAATGCACACTTCATGATTTTCAGTTATTATTATTTTTAAATAGCCTTTGCAGTATACTTTTATCCAAAATTACGCTCTAAAATAGAACTAGTTTCTAAAAATAGGAAAAACAACTTTCTGGCATGCTTCGTTTGTTTTTATCTATTTTTAGAACTTCTAGAAGATGAAATCAACCATCCTTGCCTTCTTTAAATTTATTTTGGATTCATCGTGAATCATTCTTAATAAAGTACATGCTAAAAATAACATTGTGTGTTTGAAGAAAAGTAATATAAAGCATGTACGTAATTTGATTGATACGTGCACAAAGAATTCCTTCTTTTGATTTTCTCTTGTTTGAAGGACTTTTGTGTTCCCTTCGCGCGTGGGTTCTATTTTTTCCTTTGAATTTATCACCTTTGCATGGGATTTTGAGCTCTTAGTTATACCGACTTCACTTTCCCTTTGTTTCATGGAATATCTTGTTTGTTTCACAACTTCCTTTGAGGCTTCATGTTTATAGCTTATTGTGTGGGTTTTCTATCTTTGACGTGTGGCTTTGCAGACCGATTTTCACATTGTCGTCACCCCCTCACGAGACTCCCATGAGATTGGTCCCTTCATTGCGTGGCTTGGCGTGTGACTCTTCCTTCTTTATTTGTTACATGGTTATACATGTGGTTTTTACTTTTCCTTGTCGTGTGGAGTGTTTCATGTACGCACAAATTTGCATGCGATTGTGTGTGTTGCGTGGCTTCATGCATAGTTTGATTCCTTATTTTTGGGTGTGCATAGTTTTACGTGGAATTTTTTTGGATTCTTTTTCTTCCTCTCTGTGCATTTTTATGTGGTTATTTCCATTCTTCCCATGGGATTCAACTTTTGTCCCTTAGACCTTGCACGGATCTTTCCTTTACCGCATAGCTTCATGTGGGCATTGTCTTTCTCTTTGAAGTGTGCAAGACATTGTTTTCTCCTACTTTGGTCCTTTTACTTCTAATCCTAAACTGATTGAGAAGACAATCTTATGAGTGATCTAAATAATCATGGGAATCTTATTTAGACACCAATTTGGTGAATTTCGCGGACATCTTCCTATTAGATGTAAAAATCCAAGCAACCTTGAGGCATCTATTGGGCATGGAGTCATGAAGTAACTACTGAAAATTTTTGAAAACAATATGAGCACTACATATACCTTCCGTAAACAACAACAATTTTGCTAGAAGCATTTATTTGACAACACAAACATACCAACAAAGTGTACGAAGCACATAAGGAAGGAAACTACAAACAACTATGTGTTTAAAGCACTTGGAGGAAAATAAACACAATATTATAAAACAAAAAAGGTGAAACATGTCCTCAATAGAAAATTTTGAGGTATATCCCATTAACTGGGATAGGCAGCTCATCACCATTCAACTTGGAGAGATGAAAGGCATTGTGTTGTTTATAACCTGTGATCAAATATGGATGACTCTAAAGCTATCCAAATTTTGTGTGTTTACGAGCTTAGCTATCTCCTCATCCTATTTAAGCACAATGTCTCCTTCTCTGAATGTTCTTGTAGTTTATTTCTTATCAAAATACCATTTGACATGTTCTTAATGAATTTTCATTATTGTCGTTGCTTTGTTTCTTATTTCTTCTAACTCCATTAACTCTGTAAATCTGATTTCCATCAAATATTATTCCATCATCTCCATTTGTTTAATGATATATATAAATGGTAGTTCATTATAAATAGGAAACCTTGCTTCTTTTACATAGACAACAATGAAGGGGGATTGCCAATTTATTTTTAGAATTAATCTTATCATCCCATAAAGTTAATTTCAACTTTCTAGGCCATGAAATTTGATTTTCTGTCATAGTTCTTTTAATGATTCTAAGAATATTTTTGTTTGTTGACTCAGCCAATCCATTTTCCTGAGGCTATTAATTAGATGATGTTGATAGATGAATGCCAAGTTTGACTACCCATGTAAAAATAATTGTGCTAAGGAAAGCTAAAGTGTTATACGAGATGATTATTACAGAATAACAAATCTCATGACTAGACTTTAATAAAAGTCTAAAATTGAAGAATCGTTTGCTTCTTTTAAAGGTATTCCTTTTTCCTGTCTTGTAAAATAATCTATAGTTGTAAGAATCCATTTATGACTTACACTAGAAGGTGGATTAATCATACCAATAAAATCTAATCCCCATTGCATGAAAGGATAATTTACCTTAATAGGTTGAAGAGGAAGGGCTGCTAACTTTTGTCTTTTTGTAAAAATGGAACACTTGGCACACTTCCTTACCCACACATGAGCATATTTGAACATTTTTTTCCAATAATAACCATATATCATAATATTCAAGATTGTAGCTCTTGGTGCAAAATGGACATAAAATGAACCATCATGAAATTCTTTCAAAACATGCTTACTCTGATCTGAATCAATTCATATTAAAAGAACTACATTTATATCTTTTCTAAACAATATGCCATCAATAAGAACATAAGGAATTGCCTACAATCTAAAATGCCTCTTTTTTTTCTTTATTTAAACCTTGTGGTCATTGTTCATTTTGAGTAAAATGGATCATATCTTGAGTCCAACTTTGAGGAAATGAAAGAGTAGTTGTGTCTGGGTCATCTTGAAGCATTAAAATATGATTTTTATCACCATGCAAATCTGAAGCTAAATGTTCACACATCCCTCTTCCTCTAACCAACTTAGTGATTTTAATATCAACATCATATTCCATGAATTTTGTGATCCAACCTGCTACTTTTTTATTCAATTATTTTCTTAAAAGGAACTCTTTGACACTTAGATGGGAGACCATTAGATGAATTTTGTTGTTAGAAACCAAATGTTTGAATTTATTGAGACTTTTAATGACTGAAAGAACTTGTTTCTCAACAAAGGAATAATTCACCTCATAATCATGCAATCCTTGACTGAAGAAGGAAATTGGTTCTAATTTTTCATCATTCCATTGAACTAACATGGCTGAAATTGTATCAATCACTCCAAAAGTATATAAGGTAACATATGGGTTAGCAAGTTTTGGAGCTTGTGAAATGGCATGTTTGATTGCTTCAAAGGCATTCTTTCCCTCTATTTTCCAACTGAAAACCATGTTATTTTTAGCATTGAGGTTAGTGGCTTTACAAGATTTACAAAATATGGAATAAATATTCTGATAAAGTTAATTCTTCCCAAGAAACTTTACAACGCATTTTTGTGATTAAGAAAAGACAAGGATAAGATTACACTTACTTGTTTTGGATCAATTGTGAGACCTTCTTTGGATATAATATGACCAAGAAACTTACCCTCATGAACTAAAAATACACTCTTCTTTGGATTTAGTGAAATACCAAATTGTTTGCATCTCTAAAAAATGTGATTGGAATGAATCATGTGATTTTCAAGATGCTTTGAAAACATGGTTATGTCATCCAATTAAACAAGAATATGATAATCAATTAATCCTTAAAACGCAATGTCCATTACATGTTGTAATGTAGTTCCTACATTTGACAATCCAAATGACATCTTTATATATGCATATGTGCCCCATTTTGTGGTGAATGTTGTTTTAAATTGATCTGATTCTTTCACTAAAATATGATTTTAACAAAAATAGCCATCAAACAATAGAAACATTTTGAACCAATTACTCTTTATAAAATTTGTTCCATTGATGGTAGTGGTTAATGATATTTAAAGGAAAATCTATTTACATTTTTGAAATATACACAAAATTGTATTTCTTTGTTCTTCTTCAATACATGAAGTAGATTTCCTACTCATGATGAATGTTTGATAGGAAAAATGATGTCGGTATTGATCAACTTGTTCAATTCTTGTTTAATCAATGGTTCAATATTAGGATTTGTAAGTCTTTACTTTTATAGGAATAATTTTTTAATCTAATTCTATTGTATGTTGAGATAAATTTGGGTTAAAAACATTCAGATCACCATAAATCCATGTAAAAACATCATCAAATTCGTGAGCAATTTGAATAAAAGCAAGTTTTTTATCGTTATTACATGCCTTGCCCAATTTGTGTGCTTTTTTTTTCCAATGTTAATTACTTGCATAATCCTTTTGTTTGATCATTATACTAGAATTCTAACTTCTAAAATGATCATTTATGTTAAAGATAGATTCAAGAGTAACCAATCCTTGAGGAATCTTGTTAGATTTTAGCTAAATAATCTAATCATCATATTGTTGTTGTAATCTTTCCTAATTTTTGATTGAAAACTCAGCTTTTTCTTGTAATAAATCGTCAATTTTTTATATTATTTAAACACTTGCCAATTTATGTTGTTATCGGGATAGAATTCCTTACCACTATCTTGATATTCTACTGATCATTTTCTTTCTTGATCGATTTGGGATATCAACATAAGCACAATGGTAGCTAATCTATCTACATGTTTATTTTTATTTCTAAGAACGGATTAAATATTGAAAACATCAAAATATTATATTAAATTCCATACCCTATTCTTATAGTATCTCAATAGGTTATTCTTAGTTTAATATTGTCATCGATTTGATTAACCACTAGCTCACTGTCACCAAAAACTTACAATTGCTTCACTCCTTTCCTCCTTACCACTGAAGATTGTGCACAAGAGCTTCATACTCTTTTGTATTGTTAGTGCAAGTAAACTGAAATCTCAAAGTTGAGAAATAATTTTACTTTGTTGGGAAATCATCATGATCCCTCCACCTACTCCATTTTTCTTCTTGATCCATCAAAATATAATTTCCACAAACCTTCTTCTTGTTAATCTATTTTGACAAGGTTATGAATAATAGCATTTTCCTCATGTAAACAATATGTTCCAAGATCTGATTCTTCAATATAACTATGTGGATCAATAACATGAGTTTGAGTAGCCCATTCATCAAGTAATAAATCAGGAATTCCCTCAAGAAGTGTGGTTGGCTCTTGGTCAACTGGTTGGTCTTCTTCATCAATGATTATGCAATTTGAGTTAATGACACTAAGAACATAAGGATCTATGTGATTTGTTGAGATTGGTTCAAACCTTATGGTTTCCTTGGTGTCATACCTTGTTCTAAATAACATGTGAGATCAGTTTGGTGATAAATAACCTATATTTTGGCCATGAAATCTATATAAAGGCATAAGGCAAAGAGAGGAGGAAGATCAATGATAAAAATGTCTTGGCGAATAGAGAAGTTGAGCCATGCATGCAAAGTTAAATTTAATTCTCTAATGACTCCAAGAGTGGCTATTGGTGTCACATCAAGCTGAACTAAGCCCTTAGATAGAGGCTCATAATCTAGACCAATTTTATCAAGAACTTATTTAGGAATAATTGAGCTAGAGGCTCCAAAATAATTCATACAATTGTGAACTAGATTATGACCTATGATCAATGAAACATAGAAGGGAGGTTATTTAACACTCTTTTTTGTTTGATATTATTTTGAATCAGATGTATTGGTGAGCAAAACCTTGGATGGTTGGATTGAAAGACTAAGATTTGACAAGGCTTCTTGCAAAATATTATTTTGTCTAGGAAGAGACAAAGTATTCCATATTGACATGCAAACTTTGGTTTTCTTCATGTACTCAAGGATATTAAATGATGGAGTACTAAAAAAATTTTATAATTTTTTAACACCAACAACTTATACTAAAGACATGGAAATTGAAGTCTCCTGCTGATTTTGATTTCTTATAAAGTCGATTGCTTTGATTTCTTTGCTGATTTAAAATTAGAACAACTTGTAATGTTGGAGGAGGCTGAGAATTTATATTGTTAGTGGACTGGTCCACTTCTAATGCTCTTTTATTATACCTTGTGTTCACTTCCACATAAGCGAGAACTCTCATTTTGTTGATTATCAAGTTTATTTACTCCACAAAAATCATCTTCTTGTCAATTTAGGAATGTAGCATCTCTTTACTGAATTTGTTGGAACTTATTGATGTGGTGGAGCCTCAACTATTAAAATAGAAATTGTTTACACCATGAGTACTTGATTCTAGATACCATTGAAGCATGAATTCTGATTGTGGGGTTGATTACATGGATAACACCACTCATAATCTTGGATCAGATTATTTTAAACTAGTACTAGTGCTTTAGATGTGCAAGTAACATCAAGATTCATTATTTGGATGGGTTTGGCATTAGTAAATTGATTTTGGTTTTGTAAATTTGGTTGAAAAAGAGGTTTATTCTATTGATTGGGAGGATAGTAAGGTCTGAAACTCTAATTTTTCTTCCTTTTGATAGCAACTATCTCATTCCTAAACTCTTTTAATGTGGCTTTTATCTTATGTAAATCATTGAATGGATTTGGGTTGCACCGATTTGGCTCAAAGGCTGATAATTAGGTGTTGAAATTAGATCTATTGCATATAATTGGTAAGAAGTTAAAGGAGGAATATCAGGAAAGATAGGCATAGGAGGCCTTGGTGATATGTTCCCTACTTGTACAAGACTATTTTCAGCTATGATTTTTATGTCATAAGCATCGGGTAGTGTGTTTAGACCCATTGATTGTATCATCACTAAAATATCATAATTTAAAGCTCTTAGATAATACAAAAAATCATACTAAGGAGTAGGCCTTACCAATTGTGGAATTCTATCCCAAGTCCTTTGAAATCTATAGTTAAAATCAATCATGAACTCTTGTGGTGCTCTTTTGATAGTAGTTAGTTGTTCCACTAATGAAAAATGATCTAATTTATCCTCAAAGTTCTTGTAAAATACTTCTCCTAGTTGATCCCAATTGGTGATGGAATTTAGTGGAAGTCCTTTGTACCATTGCAATGTTTTTCCCTTGAAGGAAGTTGCTAATAATCTGACTGCAACATCATCTTGAGTAACATGATAAATAGAGCATATATTGGAAACATATTTTACATGTTTTATGGGTGTAACCTAATTTTCTCCAAAAAAAATGGAATGATTTTAAGGGAAGAAGTTGGGATATCATTATGTTGAGCTAGTAACAATGGGTTGCTAGCATTGAAAGAAACAAAAAATTGATTTCTTGGGACAACCATGTATATATTGAAGTTGGGTATGGAAGATTTGGGAGATGAACTTGGATTTTGTGGAATGGGAGAAGATTTAGGATGTGGTTTAGAACAATAAAATTTTCCCCTCTTAGCTGAATTCAAAGGTAAATCAATGAAATCAAGTGGAATACCTTTTGTAGATGAGCTTGTTGAATTTTTTTGAATTAAATACACGCTGACCTACTACCATAATGTATTTTGAAACTACAGAGTCACCATATGATGGAGGAATGTGCGAAACATTGATAGTTAATAAAAAACAACAACTTTTGACAAATTCCTTACTGACACGTGTGTTTCTCTATGTGTGGCTTGGAATATCGTAATGGAACACTTAAAAATAAGAACAAATCTAAATAAAGTGGTCCCATCTAAAGTGTACCAGAAATTGTTGTCACTTTGAAGTACACCCTTAGAGAATGGTGTGATAAATCTCCTTTCAATTTACAAAATGGAAACACTCCTAGGTTGTGGGTGACTTGTATGTTGGAGTGAATCTCCAGAGAGGGTTGGTTCCCCTAGTGCAATCACCTAAACTATTTCTATCTCCTAAGGCTAACTCTACTCTACCAAAATCAACAAGGAAAAGGGAGAAGGAGGGGAAGAAAAAAACTAAAAGATGTAGTGATACACCAGAATTTTTGAGGATATCAGGCTTATTTGGATCACACAGATGAAGAACGAAGGCCACATACACCACACACTAATGACAATTGATTTTATCAAATCAAAAGTGATTCATATAAGGGTTTGGAATGAGTTGTCACAAGACAAGAAGGGCAACATATGGCTCCACAACTAGACCCTGCAAATAACTTGTAAAACACAACCCATGACTTGTAAATATATACAAAACTATATGAAGACATGAAATATTAAACTAATAAAAAAGGATAAACTTGTATCACAAAATAAAATCAGTCTAAAACAAATTATGCACTAAATATGGGTTTTAGAAAGGTAAAAATGACTCTTTATTGCTCCAAGAGGTGTAATAAGCACAAAGAATCACTCATGACCCTTGCTTTCTCACCCAAAAGCTGAATTGATCCAAAAACATGAATGAAGAGGCAAAGCTATCATATTACAATGTGTTATGAAGCTTTTATAGAAAAATTGAGAGAGAGAGAGAGATAAAGAGCATTCAAACATGCAAGTATGAGTTTTAAAAATGGGAAAATGCATTCGCCTTGTTCTTTTGTGTTAAAAAAATTTCTTACATGTGAAACATGCACTTCATGATTTTTCTACTATGCTTTTTTTTAATCCTTTCCAGTCTACTTTTATCTCGAAAGCTGCGCTCCAAAATATAACTACATTTTAAAAATAAGAAAGCAACTTTCTCACATGTTTTTTTATTTTGATAAATTTTAAGAACTTCTAGAAGATGAAATAAACCATCCTTGCATGCTTTAAATATATTTTGGCTTCACCATGCATTATTCTTAATAAGTTGTGCTAAAAATATCATTTCGTGTTTGAAGAAAAATAGGATAAATTTGTGTGATTTAATTGATATGCGAGTGAATAATTCCTTCTTTTTATTTTCTCTTGTTTCACGGACTTATGTGGCCTCGTGTGCGGGTTTTAATCTCTTCTATTTTTTTCCTTTGAATTTCTCACCTTTACATGGTTTTGAACCCCCTTAGTTATGTGTAATTAACTTTCCCTTTGTTCCATGGAATATCTTGTTCATTCTGTGGCTTCTTTCGAGGCTTCTTTTTATATCTTATTGCATGCATTTTTATTTTGATGCACAACTTTACGTGGATTTTCACCTTTTCATCACCCTTGCATCCTCCCATGGGTTGGTTCCTCTATCATGCATCTTTGTGTTCAGCTCTTCCTTATTTGTTTGTTACGTGGGTTTTACTTTCCCTTGTCATGTGGAGTGTTTCTTGTAACATGCACCTTTGTGCGTAGAATTTGTGTGTCACGCAAATTCACCGGTAGCTTTGTGTGTGAGTTGATTCCTTATTTTTCGACATGTGTAGATTTATGAGGTCTTATGTTTATAATCTTTGTCTTCCTTTGTGTATTCTTATGTAGTTATTTATTTTCTTCCCACGGGCTTCAACTTTGATGTTGTTTTGTTTAGTGGTAAAGAGAGCCCAAATGAGCTCATGAGATGGATAGTGGAGTTAGAATTTATTTTTGAGGATAATATTGAATACCCCAAAAGGGTAGTGGTTGCATGTAAGAGTCTATATAGAATTTCAAATTTTTTGGAGATATCCCCTAGAAGGAAACAAAAGATGGGAAAGAAGAAGGTGAAAATTTGGGAACATATGGTTTCCAAGTTGATGGGGCTAGTTTTGCACCCAAGAATGCAAGGAGAGTGGTTGAATAAGCTTCATGTCTTGAGGCTTGAGAGAGGAAGGAAGAAAATTTCCTTGAAATGTAATAGTAGAGAGAAGTAAATCCTCTTAAAAGAGGATAGAGAGAGGAGAAATGATGAATAGAGGTTGCAAACATAATTGCTAATGTGGGAGAAGACCACATTCATGGTGAGGTGAAAATAGGAAAAGAGAAAGTGGTCATTGCAGATCACAAATGTGATGATAAAGATTTTGAGAAGCTCAAAGTTCTAGCTGAAGAATGTGGAGTTGAACAAGATGAAGAGGGTGACCTAATATCACAAGTTGTAGCAATAGAAAGAGTGGCTAGAGACAAGTCAGATCCTAAAAATGTAATGGAGAAAGTATACAATAGAGCATTTGATGAGACAAAGAGTAATGAAGAAGGAAGTGAAAATAGTGACACAAGAGGAGATAAGGAGAAAATCCTCATTATGGAGGATAGAAAAGATAGATGAGATGAATTTGTTATCATCCTATGTGGAAAAAGAAGGGTTGATTTTGCAATCAGTCATAGAGAGAGTAGTTAATCTAGAGGTGGAACAAGAAGTGCAAGTTTTTTCACTTGAAAAAGCTCTAGAGGGAGCCAAAAGAATGAAGAGTGAAAGAGAAACATGTCTCTTTGTAGACATGAGAGAGGAGGGGTTGAAGAGAAGTGAAGAAATCTTCATTTTGGAAGATGAAGTAGTGAGAATATTTTTTTGTAGCAGAAAAGAAGAAGAGTGTCTCTTTGAAGACATTATGGAAAATAAAATGAAGGAAAAAGAGAGCACAATAAAGAAGGAATAAGTGCCATTGAGGAGAGTACTTGAAGAGGCTACCTTGCCTCAAAATTTTTATTCTAAGTATGTTTTGTGTTATGCAGGTACAAGAATGAAGGAGCTGAAAGAACTTTGTAAAGTGCATAAGAATGAAGAAGATGGGTCACTTAGAGGGCTCATGAGAAGTGAAGGAAGATATGAGCTATTTGAACTCATAAGAAGTGAAGAGAAAGAGTAATATGATAAAGATCATGTGAGGAGAACTCATAAGGAGAAATGGAGGTGAGATATTTGAACTCATGAATGGTAGAGCAGTAGAATGTGTAGAATAGTCTCTTATGAATCTCATGAATGAGAAGAGATGGGTGTGTGTTGAAGATAAAAATGATGTAGAGGAAGAGGAATATAAGGAATATTTTATAGCGTTTAAGTTAATTGAAGTAGATTTATTTACGCTCTTAAAATGTAAGAGAATAAAATAGAGAGGATAATCTACTTTTGGAGCTAATGAGATGAGATAATTTTCCATGTGAGAAAATCAAGATATTCCAATAAATAACAAGGAGAAGGATATTAGTGAGGAGGAGAAATTTTTCTTAAAATACAACAAGAGAAAGAGGTTTCTACATGAGGATCCCAGATCTGATTTTCAAAACAAAAGAGAAAAAGGTTTGTCAACAACCCATAGAAGAAGAGATATTCACGAATGAGGATGAAAAGGTGATAGATTGTCAACCAGAAGGAGGATATCCATTATTTGATGATGGGAAAGTATTTTTGTAATCCTATAAGTGGGAAGAGGTTGAGTTTTCATTGAAAGATAAAGATAAAGAATTTCATATTTCTCTTTTATAAGGAATAAAGGCTTAAGAAAAAAAAATTATTTCAAGTTTTTATGAAGGAAACAATAGAGGTAGATAATGGAAATATTAAAGAACATGATTTAAGTGTGGTTAGAGATCATGCATATGAAGAATAAAATAGAAATAAGAATGAGGAAAGAACAACCATGGAGGTTGTTGAGAATGGGCCTTTTGGAGTCCATCATGTGAGCACAAGTTGTGAGAAGAATGTAAGCAATGGAGAAGAGTTGGACAACATGTCTATGAGGTGTGATGAAGAGCTGGAAAAAGTGTTTGTGGGAACTCTTGATTCCCTTAATGTGTTTTTTCCATGCACAGTCAACGAAGGAACAAAATGCAAAGAAAAGTAAAATTACGGTTTAATCTAACATACTCATATGTATGAAAAGAAAAGTGAAGAGGCAGAACAAGAAGGTAAGGTTTCAAGAACCATTTAAGAGATGATTAGTAAGGATGTGGAACTAAAATAGGATTGTCTTCAAATCATCATGGAGACAAGAGAGTGGAAAATTGATGGTACAAGAATGTTCTCAAGAGGACATATAAGAGGAAGTTCATTTATGGTAGCTAGAGGTGATAGAAAAGAATCTCACAAGGCCTACTGAAATATATGGGCATGATAAATAAATTCACTCATATGGTATAGGAGAAAACGAGATGATAGAGTTGTTGGACGTGTTTCTACAAATAAGATTGAAGGATACAAGTAATTTTGGCCATGCGGGATAAAACTATCATGCCCATAATTTTTACCCAAAACACATCTAACTAGCTGGTTGGAAAAAAAAATCTAAAACACTAATTAATTATTTTATGATTAGACTAATATTAAGCCATCTAGGTAAACCAGTTCAAGATGGAATAAATGATCCTAGTTCCACTTGTGCATATAAGCTCACTTTCGTTTGGTTAACTCGATCTCTAAAAGTTGGGATGTTGGATATGAAGATAGACTATGCTAAAATTCCATGCAAGAAGGGTCTCATATGTGCCAATATGTTTCTCTCACCATATGACATAGCCCTTTGGAGTAGGCATGACAACATACATTTGGTTCGATTCATTCATTAGTTTTTAAAACACTTAGTCCCTTATTATCTCATCATTATTTTGAAAATAATGGTAAGTGTGTTAAAAGGAAGCGTAGGTTGATTTAAGCACCCCAAGATCATTATCAAAATCCTTTATGTGCATTATCTCTATGAGGGAATACTAGTCGTCGTTGTGTTTTCATGAGGAAAACTAGTGTTTCATTTAGAATTATAAGTTAGATAAATGATTGACCCAATATAAAGATATAGTTAGGCTAAATTTTCCTAGTACCTTTCATGTTCTCATCACACCATCAATTCCGCAAGGGTTATTCAATTTAAAATTGGAAGTTGAATTATATCACTACAAGTTTGTTTAGTGTAATAAGATAATAAATGGCTTAGAGTATTTAAAGGATTAAACAATCCCATCTAGGTGACAATTCATAAAATGAAATTATTTGGTTACCCATTTGTTTAAATGAGCTCTAAAGCGTAATAAAAAAATTTATTCCAATTATAAGAGATTGAATTTATCCAATTTCAAAGAGGAGAAAATGAAGAATAAATCCACTTGCTCAAAATTAAAAATTACTCTTATAAGCTCAAATACTAGGCTTAAATCTAAGCCTTTGGATCAAAACAAGATAAACCATTGATCCTAGGATTCCTAAAATCCCTTATCTACTTTAATATATTATATTTTACTTTCAAAAAAAATTGATGAAAAATCTCTTATATTAAAATAAATGGAACATGATATAATATTTTCCAAAAAAAAGAGGGTGATATGAGAGCACGCCCCAAAGCCACGAGCACACTAGGCCATGCCTAGGAAAACATAATAACAATAGAGGGAAGCCAAACTACCAAAAACCTAAGGCATGAGCCCAAAACAATTAGAAAAATCAAAGGCACCGACATCAAAGTAGAGCGAGAAACATGAGGCTCAAAGCACCTGTTCTTCTCCTTATATCTCATGACAATAGTCCAATTCACCAACTAGAAATCCAATTCTAGAGGAGGACATAGGAAAGGTATATTCTAATTGAGGTTAGAATTAGAAGACTCAAATACATGTGAACACTTGGCACAATTGCCATCATGGGGAATCTCAACATTCATACCTTTCGAATTTATGGGGTGAGAACATGATTTGACTTCCGGTGCTAAAAATGGTTGTTAGGCTTTTAGGTGTGAAGAAATCCCTTTGTTATTTTTTAATTCTGATTGAGTAATCAGTGTGAAAGCCTCCTGAAGGTTCCCAGTTTGATGGCATAACCGGCATCAAAAGGTCGTGTTCTCATAGTCTAGAACTTGTATCCACTTGAAGCCATCATGGTTTAACTCCAACTTTTTAGGAAGACCTTTGCTTGAGATCCACCTCAATGCAAATGCGTACATAAGTGAACGGCCCTTATTTAGACTGTTCATTATCCATCTTAATGAAACGACCAAGAGCATCACCAATAGCAACACAAACCGCAGGGTGCCAAAAGGGGAGAGGAAGATTGGGAGATAAACCCAAACCTAAATGTTTGAAACAACTATAGTAGAAGGATCAAAATCTAAGAACCATGGAATAAGAAAAAGGCCAGCCCTACCCCTAAACCATGGAATCTCATTAAGAATCAGTTGAAAATATGTGGGAGAGAAGAATGAACAATAAAAATCCCTTTATGCATGTCTTGATCTTTGGCCAAAATCCATTAAATCGACAAATAATGGCTGAATCTTTTAGGGCAGAAATAGAGTCGGTTACCTATGAAAATGAAAGGGTCACTATAGGAGTTACAACATACTTTTCCACAATATAAGGTGCATCTAGAGCACTTGAATACCTATTGAAATTTTATCATTTCAATTTAACATTTCTCCTTCATCTAGTTTTTGTGGGGTTTTGTAAGGAGGAGGCATTTGTGGAAGGCCAAACTCATTTTTTTATTCATTTGTTCAATCTCCCCATTTTCTCTCTTTTATTTAGGTTTCCAAATTTTAGGAGAATGATTTTTCATTTATTCAAAATAACTATTTTTATTGCATCTTATATTCACATGCATGTTGTGTATGAATCGGGGATGTGCCCGAAAGAATAAGGATGCAAATATAAATATATATTGCTTGAGAGTTTAAAAATAAACCTTGACTATTGTGGCCCTACAATAGGGATAAATGATCTGTCATATGGTTCAACATGATTATGTTAGGCATAGGGAAAAGTTAAAGGTGTCTGCATGACAGGGGTCTAAGTGCATGGAAAATATGCGGCCCATCCCTATGTGGAATGTGGGGTCGAGCCCCATACAAAGAAACAACTAATTCATAGGGGTTTGGGGTCGTGGCTAGGACCCAACCCATCCTGTATTATTATTATTATGATATAAATACATGTTTCTTGTAAACGATATACCCAAATATATGGTGGCTTCAATAAAAATATTAAAATCTTATATTAATAACTAAGATATATCTATATATGCATATGTGTATTGTTTCAATAACACACACTCACACACATATGTTTATAAAGAAAATTATCTACATCTACCCTTGTTTAAAAAAATAGAGAGTAACAAATTTCTTGTATAAACTCGTACCAATCCACAAATAAATTTCATTATTTTCTTTACAACAATGGTATAGAGTAACTTTTATTTATACTCCATTGGTAAAGATCAGGCATTTACTAAGAGGAGGTCCAAGGTTCAAACCCCATTGGTAGGCCTAGCGTGAGGAGTAATTTGACCAAATTCCCTATGTGCTACGGAATTATTCCAACCAACGTCTGTGAGTGTGCGCCAGTTGTACGAAGGTGGTATGAAACCTAGGATCTAGTTGTACAAAGGCAGTATGAAACTTTTTCCCCTAGTGGTCCCTTCCTCATGCAGGGATAAATTTTCTGAGGCTGGGAGACTGAGCTTAAAATGTAAAATGTAATGATTCCTCATAATTAAAAATAACTCTTCTTTTACTCAAATTTGCACTCCTTCCCATTTTCTAACATAATTTTTAAAACCTCTTCCAACTTTACTATATTTCTATAAGCAAAAACATAGCTCCATCCAACTAAATGAGTAAATATTTAGTTTTTAAGTCAAGTTTCTATTGAGAAGAAAATTCTCATGAAGGAGAGTTGTAATGGATTTAACATAGGAAGATTATCTATAACAAAGGAATAATAATGAAATGCAAGCCTAATAATCTAACCATAAGATTTCATAACTTAATAAGGATAATATCACACATTTTAATAATCTAACCATAAGATTTCATAACTTAATAAGGATAATATTATTTCACATTCCTATAAAAAACTCTTCTCCAAACATTGAATGACATAGTAGTAAACCAAATAGTTAGAGTCCACACAAAAATCCATAGATCTCAAACTAAGAAATAGCTCCTTCTTACGGTGTTTAAACACCTCCCCCATTCAAACACATGATTATTAGATGATACATGATTTTTCTTTTCCATCACAATTTGAGAATAACAAGGAAATAGGAGATCTCACATTATCAAAATTATTTTCTTTCAAACAATATTAGAACAAGAAATAACACTAAAATTTTCAAAACTGATACAACCCATCTTATATTACTTCTTCCTTCCAAATTTAAAATTTTACAATACACCAATTTGCAAGTTATTTACAATTGATTACCATATATCATTCAAAACCATATTACAATGAACAAGGCTTTCCTTCACAAGATTATCAAGTATAATAGCACCAATGTTTTCACTCTGTTGTACTAAAAAAATTATATATTTCATTTCTTTCGAATCCAATAATGAAGCCACTCTAAGCTACAACTTACTAAAATTTTTATTATACTTTTCATTATCCCAACAAGGAATACTCCAAACAAGCTCCAAGAATCATTCTCTAATAGTAAGTAGAAGCCTCCAAATATAAGATAAGTAGCTTGGTTATTCACCCAACCTATTGGCATCATTCCATGTCATCTCCAAAAATGGAGGACATTCTAGCCTTCCTCAAATCCCATGGGAGAGAGAGGTTACATGCCTCCAAGTTTCACAAGAGAGGTAAGGGAAAGTAAAACATACACCCAAACATTCACCAACAAGCATAGTCCAAAACATAAGAAACAATCTATAAGATTCTTAAGATGGATAAGCACAAACCCACACAACCACATACCAATAAATCCAAGGCCAAACCACATATAAGAAGCTCCATGCTTCTCAATAGGGGAAGAGAGGCAATACACCCACTTTGATTCTTATTTTCTTTTACCACATAAATTTTTTTCTTTAAAATTTTCCAAAAGATCTCAAGCCTTCCTTCTCCTTATTTCTCCCATATACCATACCATTCCAAAACCCTCCTTCTAAGGAAGATAGAGTCTCTAAACACTATGCAAACCATCTCCCACATCAGCCAAATGATGGGAGAATAGTATAAATCCTAGCATAGATTTCCCATCAAGGCATGTGGGTACAAGAGGGATTCTTCCCTCTTCCCCAACACTCCCAAAATCCAACCCCAAAGGAAATGGAAGGGAAAAACAAAAAGAACAAATTGTAATAACAATCAACCAACTCAACATGCAATTCACATAACAAGGAAATAAACCTATCCACAAAACTTGTTAGTAATATTAAAACAAAACCAAGAGGTGAAAAACCTACCTCTCAAGCCAATAATACAACTCCCAAAAGCAAGCTAATCTTTCCAAGATCTCTCCAAAGTTCCAAGAACAAAAATGAGACCAAAATTTCCTAGCCCTTCCCAAATGGAGGAATAATTAGGAAGAATCACAAGAATCCTCACCAATGAGAGGGTGACATGTGTCACCCATATCCTTCTCAAAACAAGACCCCCCCATGTCCCCATCACACATAAGACAAAATACTTAAAGGAGGAATATCCCACAAAATCAAAATAAACAAAATAAAATTTCCTCCAAATCTCAAGGTGGCTCACAAAACAAGTTCATAAATTTGGATGTGGACAAGAGAGGCTCAAATGTGAGGGAAAATCCATTTTGAACCTAGGGTAAAGGGGTATATTTTCATGTAAATGAAACCCCTAAAGTGAAATCAACCCTTCTAATTTCCATGTTTATCCCAAATTTGAGTTTGGGAAAAGTGGCACACAAAGAGAGGTAATGGGGAGTGCCTAACCCATGTTTAAGTGGTCCCACACCTACAAAAACAAGATTAGAAAATTAAAACATCACTAACACAAGTAGGGACCATTAGTCCCCTAAAATAACTCTAAACAAGGTTAAGATAAATTAATCCAAAAATGATTCAAGAAGGAAACAAGTAAATGTGCTTGGAATAATCATGACACATTCACAATGAGAGTGATTTATCCATAAGCACTCAAAGCCAGCATAACAAGGCCAATTGATTAACAAGGAAAGGTGAGGTTTCAGCCTAGACGTCCACATGTGAAAACTTGGAGGTACAGCTCTAAGTCCCATGTTCTCCTGTGGGAACTGAAACCTTCACACTCGAATCACCTGTCATCATACCCTCTCGATAAAATTAACCAAGTAAAATGATACCACATACATACAATATCTAAATCAAGTGTGGGATATATAATCCAATTTAGGTAATCAACTAACAACCATAAATGAAATAATTAATTTGAATGACATACATCTATAGTAGATAACAAATAGAGTCCATCTAAATCATATCACTATATATATATATATATATATCACATCATTATCATAGCTAGTAATCATAATGATTAGATATAATGACACACATCCATTGTATACTAATAAAAACGCATCTACATCACATCAAGATAATATCCATGATAACATTACTAAATCTAGCAATAAAATCACCATAATAGATTGGCACCGTGTGCCTCATACATAACTTGTATCATGAAGTTGATCCACGACAACACTTTGTATAATGTCCAATATAGTTACGTATTAATGTCACTAAACAAAATGACAAGAAGATCTAGAAAAATAAGGCAATAAATTGGTGAGCACTACAAAAACCACATAGGTATTGGTGAAAAAGCTCTTATGATTCAAGGTACACATTATTCTCATATGAACAAAGAGAGTGTAAGGTTCTTTACACATGACATGGATGAGTGGAAGAAAGAAAATTTCAATCAATTTAATGTTGATGTAAAGAGTTCGAACATAGAAGAGGATAAGAATGAGATGGATCAGTTGGGTTTCTTACCATACCAAGCATGTGATGAAGAGTATAAGGTTATAACAAAGATGCAGTTTGAATATGATTGCATTGAGGAGATAATTTTGCAAGCCTTAGAAAAACATATTGAATAATATAAAGAGGATGATGATATCCTAGTTAGGATATCATTCCACAAGGATATTGTATGTTTGAAGACACGTTGGAGGCTATAAATAGTGAAGAAGGTGTTCTTGCAGCAAAGATACGTGAATTTCTTGACATAGCAATGAGAAAAATGAAAGGATAGAAAGAGTTAGAATCCATCAAAAAATTAGAGCTACAAAATCCAACAACATGATATATAGTGATTGAATAAAGATTGCAATGTTAAGAGGAGGAGGTCGGATGGTAGTAGGTATAATCTAGCAAGAGAAATCAAGATGCAAGAAAGAACATATTGGTTGAGGTGCTCGAATGAAGGTTGGTTTTAACCCAAAAGAAGATGAAAGAAGAAGAAAAGAAGCATTTGGTGGAGGTGGTTAGACTGTGGTGGGTCTAATTCCAAAAGGAGGAAAGAAAGAGCAGATGTAAGAAGAAGAGAGAAGATTTGAAGCCAACAAAAGATCTCCAAATGGATGCAACTCTAGGTGGATGATAGTAATGACTAGTTCTTTGTCCCTCATTATGGTCTCATAACTTTATATTTATAAGGTTCTCTTGATATAATTTCATAATTAACCCCAAAATGGTCGACCACCAAAAAGATAAGAAGATGAAATGGCTAGAAAGTGCCCAAAAAGTGGTAGGAAAGTTCAAAAAGGATTGGGGCACCTGGTGGGACCAAGGTGCCCATGGGCACCCCAAGTACTAGCCTGGGTGCCCTAGTCGAGGCTAAAATAATGAAAGATGACTAAAACAGACTAGGCATGTGGGTGTAAAAGGTCGGGAATGATGAAATAAAATAAGATAAGATGGCCAAAATATGGGGGTTAATTAGTACTTTCTTCACTCAAAAACCTTATAAATAGTAGTATGAGACTGGGACTAAATAGTGTCTAAAGTGAATTATTTTGTGACTACATTTACTCTCACTTTATGTTGGTGAGTGAAAAGCTCGGTAACATAAAGTAGATATAGATGTGTACCTGATGTCCATGAAGATTGTAGTAGAAAACACGTCGAAGGAATAGACAAAGCGTGGAATGAAAAAAAAGATGATGGAGCATGGAACTAAAGATGAAAAAGCGTAAAAAGTGATAAGAGTGAACTTGGGGGTAGAAACACGCATGTAGCTTGTTGATGTGTGTGATGTCCCGAAATGGTTAGTATGGTGTGTGCTTGCCACAAAGTGTTGTTGTTGATGTTGTTGTTGTTGTTGTTTCCCCCATTTGACTGCTTGTTTCTCATACGGTTGGACCTACAAGGAGAAAATGATCAAGTAGTCAAATATGTATGTATGTATGTGTAAAAATGCAATGTAAAAGATGCATGTAAAATTATGTAAATGTAAAATACGCAAATGAAAATGTAAATGGAACATGTGCACCTGATCCATGTTGAGAAAGAGAGTGTAGAAGGATATCATGTATTGTTGGGGTTTTTTGGTGATCCGACACCATAGGCCGAAGAAGTGTAGGGAGGAATTTCGTTGTATCCTCCAACCTGTAACTACTTCCTTGAATGTGTGTGAAGAGATCTTTGTACGTCCTAGTTTTTTGGGTGATCTGTTGTCACTAGACAAAGTAGTGTAGGGAGGAAAACCCATTGTAACCTCTGAGCACTGTAACTTCTTCCTAGACTTCTATGGACAACATGTCCTATAAAATCTGTTGTGTATGGGGTTCATAGACTAGTCTAAACCAAATTCTTGTATGTAACCCACAATAATAAGGGATGAAAGTGTACTGAACTGAACCAGTTTAAATGCGTTGTATAGTATGTAAAACCCCAAATGATGCCCCCTCTTTGGGGGTGCATGTGACATCGTTGATAGGAGAATGTGGCCCCAAAAGAGGACCAACCACATGTATTCGAAACTCTTCCCTATAGGGTGAAGGAAAGTCCTTGGTATAAACAAAGGCGCACACAAACAAGAGGTTAACCAAATACAAGTGTTAGTATGAACAAGAATGCATGTAGAAAATAGTGTATAAGCTAAGAAAATAGTGTGTAAGCTACCAAACAAAGTAATGTAAACATGCAAGAATACAAGTAAGCTGCAAAAAGTAGGCTGCAAACATGGGACATCACTCATGATGTTGCAAGAAACACAAGGCCATCATGGCCACAAAAATAATCAAGTGTGCACACAAAACATAGGGCAAGTCTCATAAACAAGAACAAATAATAATAAATAGTGTAAAAATAATTATGGAAGAAAATATATTTTCATAAAAATTATGCACGTGAAGCATCCGTTAGCATGCTTAGAAAGATAACTAGTATGTCAAAAGTATGTATAGCCAAGTAATGTAAAGTGCTAAGGACATAATGAAATAATAGCACACTGTGAGAGATGAATGTGTATGCCCCCACTACCACCGTACAAAGGGTAGAAGGAAAGCATCCATGTTGCGTGTAAGAGACATGTATCCGTGATCACAACTAGAAAAAAAGATGTCAAAGCGCATGTGTGGATGATATAGATAAATTACATACAAGTAAGCTAATTAGCATATGTAATTAAAGTGACCATGAAAAAGCAAAAGTAAACAAGAGTAAAAGCATCCATAATATGTAATATGTTTTGGATGGATGGAATGGAATGCAAAATGGAGTGATATGAGCTGCGTGCCCCTTGAGTGAATAGAAATGTATGCAAAGTGATGTTCATTTGGTTTCCCCTCGCAGTTAAGAATGAATCGTAAACAAGAGTGCGTCATCGGAAATGGTCGAATAGTGTGTGTTATGTCTAACACCTTCATGTAATGAGTATGGATGCATAATAGTGAGGATATGCGACATATATAAGAGATGTGTGTAAACCCTATAGACGAAGTGTATATCACGATAGAATGAACGTATGAGTGATGATGTATCCTAAAGTATATATCAATACATGATGAATAGTACAAAGAGGTGATGTAGCCTATATTGTATACTTTGCTAGAAGATGATAGAGCAAGTGATGATTTTCCTATAGCATGTGTCACTATCCTAGAAATGTCGCATGATGAAAGGTGGGATGATTTGTAAACCCTCGGAAGTCAAGTAGAAGACAAAGTGGAATAGGTAAAGATGAAATATGACCATGTGAGGAGTAGAAATATGTAATGTACGGTGTATACTAACAAGTATAAGATGCGTGATATAGCATGAATGGTATGTAATGCTAGATGTGTAGATGACATGTAAAATGTATATAATGTATAAATGTGTAGATGTAGACTAAATGTAGTATGTATGATGCAAGACGTATGAAATGTAATGTGTGGTGTCTATAGTGTAGTGTGTGGGGTTCATGTGTATTAATCTCTTAATAGTCAAGTGTGAACCGAAGCACAAGAGTGTGTCATCGGGTAATGACGATGCTAAAATGTGTAATTAGTATGCCTGTGTGAGAATATTTATGTATGAGAATGCAAAGATGATAAATGCGTAGATGTGGCAATGGGTGGGGAGATGTATTAGATGTTATGTCCCCAAGTGCATATGAGTGAGCTAACCAATAACCATGAAGGAAGAAGGTCCTCCATCCAATGTAAGTGATGATGAAAGCATATGATGATGCTCTAATAGTGGTGGTATGGAAGATAAATGTTGTGTTGGTGAATGAATTCTATGCACATGTGAGGGATGAATGTATGAAGAAGGTTGTGGTGTCACAAAATTCATCGGTGATGGAGATCTACGTGATGTTGAATGTGAAGATGATGAAGACCCACATGGAATAAACCGAGGTGGTGACCTATGTCGAGATGCAATAATTATCCTAGGAATGGGCCTATACCTATGTGTAGGACTAGTGAAATGATGCGGTCATGTAGATGAGGCTCGAGTATGTGAGATATGAGTAGACTATGCTTTGAGCAACATAGAATGTGACATGATAGAAGGAGTAGAGGGTGTGCTAGTTATTGTGTGAGGAGATGGAGACCATGGAGTAGATGGAGGGACACTATCAATGGCAATAACCTGATTTTGTGAATAAACTTAAGTCGCAAATGATTCATAGAGATGATAGATTGCGAGTGACGAATCCAATTAATATCAAGAATCATGTCACATTGTCAAACTTTGTTTCCAATGAGGAAATGAAATAGCAAAGTGTAAGAGTACCAATCGTGACATGAATCTGAATAACACCAAAGGGTTTTTGAAAGGGTACTCGATTTACAATGGAGGATAGCCGATATCCTTGAGAAGTGAAATAGAGCATGAACTAACATGCCATGATGGGTCAACCTTGGTGTTATTAATAGAGGTCGAACCAATAGATGCACGGATATGTAAATGATTGGAATTAAAACTCACATGATAATCATGATCGAAAAAGAAAATTATTGGCGGTGAAGTGTCAGTACTTGCAACTAAGAAGTCCAAATCTCTTGATCCATGAGGTGATACTATGTGATATGTATGATTGGAAAAAGATTTGGATGTCTTCATGTCATGTTGTCGGCATTCATTATTAAATATCTTGATTTTACCCTTGTCATTAGTTGGGGAAGATCTAGTAGACTCTGGAAAATCTAGTTTGTTGTCATCAATTAGATCTTAGATGATTGTATAGAGTTTGAAACATCTATTTGTAGAATGTCCCACGCATCGATGATAATCATAGTAGAATTTCTCATTATAGTTCCTACCTTTTGGTTGTGATGGGTCTAACTCGAGTGGTGGGGGAAGGGTAATAAGATTGATCTTGAGAAGTTGCTTCAATATAAGATGTGGATCCATTGGAAAGTTGCTAAATGTGCACCGAGGTTGTTGTGACTGAACCTCCTTAGCAGGAGTGATTGTGTTGACAATGATTTTAGTGTCGATTGGTTTAGTTGTAGAGGGTTTGAATGGCATATTGTTTGGAAAATGAGTGGAGGATGAAGCATGTTCTGATATTTAAGCTTGCCTATGGATAGGAGTTTTGTCTCACGAAGCTTAAGAGTATGGAAAATTTGATCGAACGAAGGAGAGGTTTTAAAGAGAACACTCTCTTGGAGAGGTGGTAAAAGACTCTGAATGAACAAGTCCTAAAGTTCATATTCCATAAGCACATTTTTCATCTTGGCTAGATTATTATTATACCTCAAAACATAGTTAGCGAGGTGTTCAAGTTGTAAGTAGCTGATCATAAGAGATCTTAGAGCTGATATTGATGGAGAAATGAGTAAGAAAGGCATCGGCTAGATGCATGAAGGAAGTTACCAAGTGGATAGGTAGGTCATAGAACCAACGCATTGCATAATCATGGAGACTACAAGGAAATATTTTAGCTAAAAGAATATGATCATCAGTGAAATCAAGACAAACAACATGAAATGCTCTAAGATGTTCATGTGGGTCACCATGCCCATTGAAAATGGGAAGCTTAGGGGTGACAAAGCTAGGAGGAAGAAAATAAGTAGAGATGGCAGGTGTGAATGGAGTATGCAATAATAAAGTAGAATCTAAAGACAACGATGCATGCAAGGTGGCCTATTGCAACTTATGAATTTGAGCTTGAAGGTCGTGATAAAGAGAATTTAAGTCTTGATTGCCAATGGATGAAACCTATCATATATGAGAAACTAAGGGTGGCGTAAAATGATTGGTAGGAGTAGTAACAAAAATGGGAATAGTAGAAATAGGAGGAAGAGTAGAATCAAGTGGTTGAGTAGTAAAAAAATTGGGTATGGTCGTGGAAGCGTTGAGTTTCACTAAATTATTAGCTTCCTAACGAGCCACATGTAAAGGTAAGTCTAGATCTTGTGGATGTGCAAAGCAATATGATCATTAATGGCCTTAAGATGTTCTTCAAGTAAAATCAGTATGAGAGTGAGCCATGGAAAAGGAGAATAAACCCTAGAATGATAAGGTATGAATGAAGGATCGATTCGAGTTCACCAAAATGATTAGCTAAAAATGGGGAACAAGTGTATTTAATTTAATATAGAACAACATGTAAATGCAGTAAATAAAATGTGTAAAAATATAGAAATGACCCAAATAACTAATCTGATGAAAGTATAAACCCTAATATGTAAGAAGAGTGAGGAAGTGACTCAGCTGATTAAAGGATCTCACCGTACTATGTTGTAGAAGTGACTAGAGAAACATAAATCAAGAACAACTGTGCAAAATGCCCCGAAAAGGATGCATATGAGCTATCTAGCTGAACTAGAGTGCCTGGAGAGTGATTGGGGCACCTGTGCGCACTCTGGTCTATAGAATGGTTTCCCTGGTCTATGAAAAAGGTACAAAACTAAGTTTCAAAGTGTCAGCGGTGGTCCAAAACACTCATTGTGTATCACATCGGGTTTTTGTACAACACGTGTGTCACTAATAATCCAAGATGTATAGAAGACCTACAAAAGACCAAAAGAGGAGTATCAAAACCCTAAAAAAATAATAATGCAAATGAATGGGTCAGACTAACCTCATCTACCACAACATTGGGCTTACTAACTGAGCATTACACTACATTTCGGACCCAAATTTAGTTTTGGTGTGTGTGTGTGTGCATAATGTGCCCTAGGTGCTCTTGTGTCAATCGCACTTTGTGAAGTAGCGAGAAATAACTATATGTATAAAATGTAATAGAATGTGTGCATGGAATAAAATAGAATCCACCCCCTTTTCTTGTGTGATGTAGATGAACCAACCTTGTCCTTGTGATGGAGCTAATGGATGTAAATGATATCCAAATGGATGCAACTCTAGGTGGATTATAGTAATGACTAGTGTTTAGTCCCTTATTATGGTCTCATAACTTTATATTTATAAGGTTCTCTTGATCTAATTTCGTACTTAAACCCAAAATGGCTGACCAACAAAAAGATAAGAAGATAAAATAAGTATAAATTGCCTAAAAATTTACGGGAAAGTTCAAAAAGGATCGGGCGCCCCTAGTGGGACTAGGGCACCCATGGGCACCCCAATCGAGGCTAAAATAACGGAAGATGACTGAAAAAAACTAGGCATGTGGGTGTAAAAGGTTGGGAATGACAAAATAAAATAAGATAAGATGGCCAAAAGATGAGGGTTAATTAATACTTTCTTCACTCAAAAACCTTCTAAATAGTAGTATGAGACCGGGACTAAATAGTGTCTAAAGTGCATTATTTTGTGACTACAAAGTGACAAGTATCAATCTCTTGTTTATTATCATAAACATCATCAAGAATTAATTTAAAGACCATTTTAAAACCCCAAGAAGGAACCCATGAATAATTTTTTGGTCACAATGAAGAGTACTAAGACCATGATTATATCAACTCTCAAAATGTGAATGAAAAAAATTCAACTATCAACAAAACCCGACACATAATGATCAAATATAAAAGTGTATAAACTTTCTAAATATGAGGTGTTACTTAAGAATACATCTAATGATAGATCTACTAATATTGAACTTACTCCACCAATAGAGAATGAACCCAATGAGCTTATTCCTCCACATAAGGAAAAGTTCCTTCTGTCTACTAATTAACTTCCTACAACCATCAATATCCATCCACTTATAAATCTTCCCAACCTAAGTACCATTATGTATCTTATTTAAAATATAAATCTTCCCAACCTAGGTACCATTATGTATCTTATTTAAAAAATAAAATAAAATTTCTTTATTGATTTAATTCCATGCCTTGTAAGATTCCCCTTATGGAGCTTATGTGTACTTATCCTCAACATTATGGATTCCTTCTTTTAAAAATTTAATCCTTATAGGATTCTTCATAAACCACCAAAGAATACTCTTCTCTTCAACCTCCTCCAATGTCTGAAATTCACAATATATAAACCATGACTCCTCCTTAGCTTACTAAGGAACTCTTTCTATATTTCCTTGAGGATGACATGGATAATGGAAAAATCCTCTTCCATGCCCATTAATCTTCCCTCCTTATCAATTTCTTCATTCATGATGTCCAAAAAGGGAAGGTTAGTGTGGATGATGGTCAATGAATTAATGTCATATCCTTTTGGTGGATAAAAAACCTAGGATTTTTTAAACATGAGCTCAAAAAAACATGACTCATTTGTCACGGATTTGAATAAACCCATCAAAATCCCCTTGGTTTCATTTGGATCCCCATCACCATGGATGAAACTTATAGGTGTAATAATTCCAATGCTTCAAATTTGTCCATGAAAATGAAAAATACACCGAAGTTTGATCCTAACCCATGGGACATCTTGATCCATCGTCTTAACAAATCTTTATGAATTACTTCCAAACCAACTATGCCTAGTGTAGCTCACATGAAATTCTATGATTACATACCCAATATTAGCATAAAACTTACAAAATAAGATGTTGATTATCCCAATTACTATAGGAATTGAGGAGGACCCAAGAAAATAAAAATGCAAGCATCTACATAATGTAAGGAAATTACTTGGATAAATAAGAATATCAGTAGCAAGAGAACACCAAAGAACACAATATTGCAGATAAATGATCACAATATGCAAGTAGAATAGCTTAGCCACTTTGAGGGGGAAACCTCCAAACCATGCAATAAGACTCAAATTATTAATATGATGATGAACTACTACCTACTAACCTTTATATATATTATTCCTATGATATGGCCATCACCAAGGCTGGCCCACTAATGATAATATAACACATATGAAAGAGATACATCATGATAGCCACAAGTCGGCTATATACATCCAATGTAAGATATATGATTAAGGGTGTATCATGACCCTACCCTTTGAAGAAGCATTTTCCCTAATGTTGAGAAGCTCGGATGTTATTGCAATAAATTTTCATCCTCCCAAGTTACATATTCATTTTCTATCTTTTTCCACTTGATCAAATTCTCAGTGATGACCCTTTTCCTCAATTTCTTAGTGCGTGTCTAAAGGATGCATTCTAGTTCCAAGATGATTCTTCCCTCCTCATCAAGCTCTAGTAACACGATTTTGGCTTATATAGTCTATTCAATTATCTTCTTTAGGAAAAATAGGTGGAATACTGGATGTATTCGAGTGGTCGGAGGAAGTTCCAGTTTGTATGCTACACTACCAATCTTCTATAACACTTGATAAGGGCCATAATACTTAGGTGAAAGCTTGTTATCCTTTTTCTGTTGTTTTAAGGATATTTACTTATATGGTTATAAACGGAAAAAAACCCAATCACTGAATTCAAAATTTCTTTCATTGTGATGTTGGTCTACCTACTATTTCATAAAGTTTTGTGCCATGGACAAGTTATCCCTAAGACTAGAAAGTACCTCTTATTGGTATTGAATATGTTCTTTAACACATGCCTAAACATGAGAACAAGTCGATCTGAAAATTACTATTAAAGATAGGGTCTCGATCACTTACTATAATCTTTGGTGTCCCATGTAGCTTGTGAATTGTATCCATGAAGGTTTTTATTTCTGTACTCATGCAAAAAATGGATGTGATAAGGCACAAAAATGGGCATATTTGGTAAGTCTTAACACCACCACCATGATTACATTTTTACCTTCTGATTTAGCCAATCTTGTGATGAAGTCCATGGATACCTCTTCCCACCTCTAGATAGGAATAGATAGAGGTTTTAAAAGACTTGTGGACTTAATTTTTGTTCCCTTATTTTGCTGAAAAAACCATGCATTCTACCATAATTTTTGGACATCCCCTTTTAGCCATTCCCATAAGAAATTGTGCTTGATTTGATGATAAGTTTTCAAGAATCCAGAATGCCCCATTCTAGAGAAGCATGGAACTCAAATAGAACCATCTTTTAAAGGGTTGAATTCTTACATAAGTATAATCTATCTTTGTACTATAAAGCATATCCTTTCCATACAGATATGTCTAACATGTTTGGATCCTATTGGATATTTTGAATGATATTTTGTGTACCTGGGTCATTTTCCCATTCAAACCTTGCATCCTCTGTCTAATCCTCCTGTAATATAGATATAGAACACAACAATGCCTCGGCTGATTCATCCTTCCAAGATAGAGCATCGATAACTACATTCTCTTTCCCTTTCTTGTATATTATCTCAAAATAATACCCCAACATTTTGTAGACACGTTTTTGTTCTTCATATGATAAATGTTTCTCTAAGAAGTATTTCAAACTATCATGATATGTCTTTACTTTGAAATTTCTACCCATTATATAAGGTTTCCATTGTTTCACTACGCGAAGTATGGCTAGCATTTCCTTATCATAAAGTGGTTTTGTATATTCTTACCTTTGAACTGGAGGATCTCAAATGCAATAGGTCGACCTTATTGCATGAGTACTTCCCCCATACCATACCTTGAAGCATCACATTCAAAAATGAATGTTTTGGAAAAATCTAGGGTGGCTAGAATTGGAGTGGTGCAAATGGTCTCCTTTAACTTCTCAAATACCGTAGTAGCTTCCTCATTCCAATGGAAAGAGTCC
Source organism: Taxus wallichiana var. yunnanensis (assembly GCA_018340775.1). Classification (NCBI taxonomy): domain Eukaryota; kingdom Viridiplantae; phylum Streptophyta; class Pinopsida; order Cupressales; family Taxaceae; genus Taxus; species Taxus wallichiana. The sequence goes on from CM031239.1 coordinate 195,854,273, forward strand.
TTCAATAAATTTGTGAATGGTGTTGTTATGCTGCCATAATTCCTTACAAATATAAGATAATAACCTGTAAGCCCCAAAAATCATCATATTTTTTTAGGGTTTTGGGAACCTTCTATTCAAGCATGGATTTTATCTTGTGAGGATCCACTTTAACACCTTAATAAGAGACAATGTGACCCAAATATTCAACATGCTTGACTCCAAAATAACACTTAGAAGGATTTTCATATAGTTGATGTTGTTCAAGAGTTTCCAACACCTTATTTACATGATGTAGGTGTTATTCCCATGTTTTACTATATATAAATATATCATCAAATAACACTAAAACAAACTTATGCAGAAATGGCTTAAAGATAGAATTTTTTTGTAGTCTTTATTTTTATACTCAGATGCCTAAGCACGCTAGCACTTCATCCAAAGAGATCTGAATGCTCACCCAAAGTGTGCAAAGCTACCATGTCCCTCTCTTGTATTGTCTTGTCAAGATGTTAGCATACATGTTCATAATAACCATAATCAAAGTGTATATTCCATCATAATAATTAGATCCATGAGCTCAAATTAGAAACACACATAATAACAAATCATATTAGATCAGATCACAATTAAGATCAGATTTACCATACAAGTACCATGAAAATCAACAACCAATATCCATCCACAATGATCAATTGTATTAATTCATCACAAAATAGTAGTTGAATACATCACTATCTCTGTCATAGAATCATGTGCACAAATATGGGTAAGTGCGGAAATTTGGAGGACAAAAAGGGGTCATAAGTGGACGTCATATTGCAAATAACAACATAATATCAACTTGTAGGGATTATTAGCAATGCATACAATCAAAATTAAAAAAACTTATATCAATATGAATCATAGCATCCGAATTTAGTTTCTCAACTACTATTTTTTTAGAAATGGACAAGTTTAGCTATATTAAACACTCAAAATTCAATGACTTAGTATTTATTTAAAAATGCCTATAAAATTGTAATCCATTTTCCGTGATTTGGATGACCAAAAATGATATATATATATATATATATATATATATATATATATATATATTTTTCCTTTAGTGAGAAGTTAGATGCCGCTATCTATCTTGGGATAGATTTTATTTTGTATTTTTATGATTTTTCCATGAAAGTGGTCTGAAAACATAAAGAAAACAGAGCACTTTCCATTTGCCCGCCATAACTTCATCAAAAATATTGAAATCAAATAAATTTTTTTGAACATGTATATAATTTCACCATGGTTGGGATGGTATAAGTTTTATCACATTCTGACAAGTGAAACAAAATTTGTAGTCTTAAATGTAGACATAAACATTCATGGGAAAAAGTGTCTTAAAGACCTACTATTAGTAAAAAATTATAAAATGATATTTATCCTATTCTATTCACTTTAAAATCAATATTTCTACAAAGCTAATAGTCTCCCCTACGCGATGGTACCATTTTTATGACATATTTTTGACTTTTTGGCATGGTTCAAGTCCGTGGAAGACTAAATTTTATGTTTTGTTGTTTTTGATGTAAAATTCAAGATTTGATGTCCACTTACTTGTCCCAACAACTTGCACTTATATATGCATATATATATATATATATATCAGCAACATAACTTTATTATAACTCATATTCAACACACGGTGGTCTCTCAAAACAGTGGAATATGACATACTTATATGGGTGGGGACTTTCCTTCATCACCCATGTATTCTCAAAATAGGTTGCATGCTCAAAATAGCCATGTGTCAACAACTCTACATGGTGGTTAATAATAGATTAATCTATAATTTAATTCTATCTTAATCATAGTATTAACACAGATTATGCATGTCCCTTGGTCTTCCACTTGTTCCCAAAATAGCTCTTCCTTGGCCATGAAGTCTTCATGTCATTATCTTTACTTGATCTACACTCCGTCCTATTTTTATCCCGTGTTATTGAAAAAAATGGTCAAGTCCCGAGTGCTCAGTGCAAGACTTCAAGGCAAAATTCTACCAACCACTCAAGCATATTCACGTGCCCCCTTCTTGTGTGCTACTATCACATGCACCTCTAATACTTCGTCACTTTTTCATCATTCCAACATTATCCCACACTAATGATCATCATTGTCACCTCAAAGAATGAGGTTTCTCATCTTATATCTCTAAAGAATAATAAAGGATAACTACTTAAGGAATAAAAGAATGAAATAATGTAATAAATAGTTGTATAGCCAGATTTTCTTATTCTTCAATGGGTAGAAAAAACTAAGGGTACTCCTCTTTGATATTGGCTTCCAACTCATTCCAATCACTGAACCCTTTCTTTACCTTTGTGGGAATATCACCAAGTACTACATCCATTTCTTCCAAGGTCATATTTTCTCCTTTGTGCTTCAGCTCCCTTACTAAATTATCTAACCCTGAAACCATGCCATTCATGACATCCATTATCCAAGTGACTCGTGTCCCCAACTCATTTATTTTCTCCTCATGGGTATCCCCGACTACTTTAAGTGCATCACGCTTCTTTGCTACCATAGCCAATCATTCCTCCCCGCATAATGTTTCATCCTTCTTGGCTACAAGAAGATCATTATCCTCCTATAGAGTGTGTGTTCTAAGGATTTGTTTGGGATCCTCACATATCTCCAGACTCATTCTGATTTGCAACTCTTCCTTCAATTTCTAAATAATGGTGTCATACTGTAATCAGGCATGCTATTTTGGCATTTGTCTGTTTCTTTCTTGGCTTTAGTAGTTTCCTTTATCTTTTCTGGCACTACTTCTTTCTTCTCAAGTAAAAGGTGGAAACAATCCTATAAAAAGTGTAGGGACAAGGGATATGTCTAATTTGTATTCTCATCTATCTTTAGATGCGCCTATATATTTTTGTCCCCAATCTCTGCGGTAAAACCCAAAATATACTCTTTCCGCTCATTGTCCTTCCATTGCGCCTTAGTCAATTGCTCAACTTGTTACTTGAAAAAAATTTATCTTCAAGCAATGACCGATGGCGACCACTTTATCCAATTTTTCATGTGTTACTTCTTCTTTCATCTTTATTAAGGCATTACTTGTATGTTTGTCTGAATTATGTTGGCTTCACATTCATGAGCGCGGATTATGCCCACTTCTTCATTTTCCTTCGAATACATGTTTCTTCTTTCACATCAAAATTTGGCTCATCCATATGGGTTTGCATGCTCCAAGACATTTGTTTCATTGTGCACACATTCTTCACCTCGAGATCCATTAATTCCCATCCATATAACTTCTCAGGATAAAGTGTGTTCTGGAACCTGGCGTGAATGATTTTTGAGGGGTCATTAGCATACCCCAACTCGGTGTCTTATACATATCGTTTTCCTTATGCCTCCCATTTTGCGGTCCTTTTAGAATATGTACCCTTGCACCCTAGGTTGGCCTTCACTGTCATGCCCTTATGTTCTCCGTAATTCTCACCTAATGGTTCACCTATAATATTTTCTTTCTCCTCTTCTTCACCTATGGGGCCTCTTTCTTCCTTGCCTTCCCCAAGCACCTCTTTATCATGCTAAGTTTCTTCTTTTCTAGGTCCTTATTCTTCCACTACATCAAAAGCGGTGTATCTTGTATATCGTGTGGTCTCACCAAATATTTATTCTTCATCCTCTTTCCGGGAACATACATTTTTTTTTCTCTGTCTACTTCTCTTGACTCGGTTTCACAAGATATCTCCTCGTTGGATGAGAAGGTCCTACGTCGGCCGCTTTTCTATATTTTTCTCCTCAAGACTCTCGAAGACTTGGTCCTCGCACCGCCTTCTCCTTTCTCTTTCTCCTCAAAGCACCAATCTCTTCCCTTACTTTTTATTCCTCTTGGGGAGGATATCTCTCATGTTGCCTCTTATGGCCTACATTCAATTGTCTCCACGAGCCATGGTCCAAAGCTCCATTGTCTTCCTTCAACCCCTGTTCTTGAAGATTTTCCTTGTCTATATGAGGGGGAGAGGGTACATCATCCTTCACAATCCTAGTCGTATGTTTCCCCTTACGCAACTCTAGAAGCTTGAATTCATTCTCAATATACTTCCCATTTACTAACTTAGGCTTAAGGTAAATGTATACCTTAGTTGCACCTAATGTTCCAACTGCAAAACTCATGGAACTAATATTAACATCATCTTATATCAATTCTTCAATGTACACCCAATGTTCTAATGCCAAACTCATGGAAATGATATTAGGATCATCTTATATTAATTGTTCAATGTACGTAGACTTACTCAGATACACATATGTCTTCCAAAGGGTATGATGTTCATAGTCCACCTTGTCTGCATCGAACCTTAATTTGAACACATTTAAAAATATGTTCACGAAGGCCTAAAAATAGCACGTGGTGAAGGCATAAGGAATTTTACACCAAGGGCTCCACTTTCCATCCTTCATACCAAACCTACCAAAGCAAGAATGCTAGAAAATTGTAAATTGTGCTTACTTGTCCAATACGGGCGGCATATCCTTGGGTATCCTCCATTCATGCTTGAAGGCCTCACGCATGCGCCTATACCAAAGTTCTAGCCTCTTCTCTTATTTACCACTCATATTCTCCTCAAAAGTGTACTTTGTAAACCCGATCGCAAGTGAACTCTTATCTCGGGGAAGTGCCAAATTGTTTCCTTTGGCCCATCGAGCACCCCAATCTCCATAAACACAATAGATAATAGAATAGCACCAAAAATTATCTTGTCTCCTTGGTGCGCTTCTTCAATTATGGTCTATTGGCAATAGGGAGCCATTTATTATTTACTTGGCTCCAACGCTCCTAGTTATTCAACTTGGTGAGGAGGTGTGCAACAATTTGGATGACAAGGTGATCTTCTAACTTCTCAATGTCCATCGTGTGACCTCCTTTTACATAACCCAACTCAGTAGAGGTGGCTTTCATGCCCTCATCACCATTAAGGTCACTACCTATCTCAATGCTTGAACTCCTCAATCCTATCAACATTCCAATAAAGGGTGCGGTGACGTGCACCCACCTTCCTGAGAAATAGAATAAGTACTCGTGGACTCTGGACATTAACTAGTGGTAAAAAAATCTACCTTGCTAAAGTATGGTAACTCCACTTGCAGAACTCCAAAACATTTCAACATTTTCTACCCCACATCATCATAGATGGGCCTATCATCCTCTGTTCGTAAATTTTCCTTATCACCAAATCCTTGTCCATCTCATCCTTGTTTTCCTTAGAGCAGTGATTGTAATTGCTCACCTTGCTTCTTTTGATATGTGATTCCCAATCACACCCCATAATTACGCCTTCGAGGGTATTATATTTCTAAAAATCAATTTTCATGAGCATCTTCAACTTCTACTTCCACTTCCTTTTACTTCTTTCCTAGAGTAGCTACTCCAAGTGCTCTTTTGGGTGCCATGGTGACTTTTGCATGCCTTCTTTACACTCATTTGACCTCTACAACTTTAAATTTGTGTGCCCTAGGTGTGACTTGATCTCCTTTGAAACCTAACTTCAGAAAATTCCCATTCCACATGCCTTCAAGTTGCTCAAACACCCTCTAGATGGAGCTTCACCATGAACATGTCCAAGAATGTACCGGTTCGTTGCTCTATTTGATCACTCTTCACACTAAATACACTCAAATTGCTCCTCAAATCACTCTTCAATGCTAAAAAAATCAAAGTATGCAAGGTAGAAATGAACTCACAAGCACCCATTTTATAGATTTTTCAATTTTTATGCATTAATTGGGCTCCACTATCACCATACTCAAAGCATTAATAATGCTTTCTTGATTTTTTTGGGTTTTTGTTGATTTTTCCCACACCCTAGTCATAACCTTCTGGTGTGCCCACTACTTCTCGAAATAGACCTCCTTATGTGTGCCTCCATGTGCTGAAGGACATCAACAACTCTAACTCATTCCAAGTAGTTTCCCATGATGCTACCTACCTCATATTACACTATACGTTCATCCTTCTATGTGTGGTCTTCAATCGAGCAATTTTCCTTATTCCTTATTATCACCATCCTTCTCATTGTTTGTAGCACCTTTTTCTAAATAAACCCATGTTTGTCATCCTTGATCACACTTATTTAGTTCACTACCAACCTTCCGCACCAACCAAATTACTCTTATATGTGTACCTGCAATCCACCCCACACTAAAATTATGTGCGGTACTCTGCGCATGAACCTATTAGATAGTAATCATCTCCCGACATGCAAGTGTGCTTATAAAAACAAAACACTGAACTAAATTAACAAATCATAACAATGATGAAAGGAAATGCATAAAAGGAAATCTAATTTAAGTGGAAAAACTACCTTATTACAAACACCTAGAAACCTTATTTATAGTAGGGCTTCAACCTACTTCCATGAAGTAACCGGGAAATAAGATGTCATCCATCAACTACAACCGACAAGTGCCCGAGTCAAGTATCCTCATTACTACAAAGGGTCCCAACCAATGAACTTTGAGTTTCCCTGGGTGGTGCGTAAACTTTGAATCATACAAAAGAACCATATTTCCCACCTCAAATGTTTTGTTCTCCTGATATGCCTATCATGTCAAGCCTTCTGTCTCACTTTTATGTCTTCGGCTCCATCTTTGTGCAATAGAGCATCACGCATCTAATTACATCAGCTTTTTCTACGTTCCTCAACATCTTGTTCATCAACTAGTCATCTTGTGTGCGTAATACATAGGGATGGAAACATGAACTCCACAGGAAATACAACCTCTACACCAAACACCAACTCAATGGGTGTGGCCTTATTCAATCTCTTATAAGTTGTCCTATATGCCCAAAGTACAACAAACATTTTATCATCCCAATCTTTCCTTCCAACATCATATTTTTTTATCAGTGTTTGTCCCAAAATCTTGTTGAAAACTTCAACGGTACCATTTTCTGTGGATGATAGTGTGTTGTATTATGGAGTGCCACCATAAAATCAGCCAAAAGAATTTTGAAGCTCTTATTCAAGAAATGAGTGCCCCTATCACTTATTAAACTCAATGGACATCCATACCTGCTGATAATGTTCTCCCATAAAAATCTTGTTGTTGTAGATGCTATGCAATCCTTTAGTAGGTGTTGCTTCTTCCCACCTTGTAAGATAGTATGTACAAGTTATAATATAGAATGCACCATTCTATGTGTAGATGGGGAAATAGGACCTACAAATTCAATAGCCCATTTCTCAAAAGGTTCAACACTTGTAATAGGCCTCAAAGACATATCATCTCTGGTTCCAAGATTCCCAAGGTGCTTTGATAATAGTCACATGCCTTGACATATTCTTTAATATCTTTATATAGAGTTTCCCACCATAATCCGGCCATCATAATCTTGTGCACGATGGCATCTCAAGATAATGATCTCCTGAAATTCCCCATGAGTTTTTTCCATAATAGCCTCGCGCTCATTCTCCAAAACACATCGGCGTAAAAATTCATCACGGCCTAGCTTATAAAAATATCCACCTATCAACTGGTAAGGTGTCGCATGTATTGTAAGTTTCTTCTTCTCTAAAGTCTGCATTCCTTAAGGCATCCGTCTAGTGCAAAAAAATTATTGCAATGTCTACTAGTTCGGTGGGTACGTGATTCAATATAAAAATTTATACATCTAGAATTGTGTCATTAATTATCTACTCATCCTCTCCAGAATTAATTTGTGATAGATGGTCAGGTCCTAAGTTGGTTTTCCCTAGTTTGACAATCATAATAAACTAAAATTCTTGAAATAGTAGTATCCACCTATAAATGGTCCCTTGTAAAACAAACTTCTTGACTAAATAATTAAGTGGCATATGATCCGTAAAGAATATAAATGGTGTTTCTAATAATTATTTCCTTAAAATTTTTAGTGCATAGATCATAGACAAATCCTCATGCTCAGTAGTTGTATAATTTTGTTCAGCTAGTGTCAACTTACTGCTTGCAAAACAAATAGGGTGGTCTACAATTACTTTTCCTAGTTGCACCAATTTCCAATCCAGAAGTATCCACATGAACATGAAATGGTTTTTCCCATGAAGGAAAGCAAAAAATAGGTGTCATAGTCATTCTTTCCTTCAGTGTTTCTAATGCTTGTTATTGTGCGTCATACCAATAGAATTTCCCTTTATCTATCAAAAGTTTCTCCAAGGGCACAAAAATCTTTGCATAACCCTTAATGAATTTCTGTAGTACCATGTATGTCCCAAAAATCGTGCACTTCACTTGGTTATTAGGTTCTCCAAACCCAAGATCACAATGACCTTGGCTAGATTTACCAACAAACCTTCTTTACAAATAATATTCCCAAGTAAAGTGCCAAAAATTGTTGTGAAGATGCATTTCTTAATATTCAGATAGATGCTCAATTACATGCACCTCTCAAACATAAGTCTCAAATTGTCACAATGATCCTTAACCAAACCATACATTGTCCAATCATCTAGATATACTTGTAAAAACTTATGAATGAAATCCTGAAAATCCTTCAAAAATACGCAAGAACATCGCTAACACATTCTTCAATCCAAAGGGCATCACTGTGTATGCAAAACTTCCCCACTCAATGGTGAAAGTTATCTTTTCCGATCTTCCTTCGTTATGTATACTTGATGATATCTTGAAAACCCATCTATAAAAGAGTAGATCTCACACCCTACAACTCCTTCAAGGATATCCTCTGTAAATGGGGTGGGAAAAGGATCAATGACACATGAAGCATTTAACTCTCTGTAGTCCACATAGATCCTTATCCTCCCATCCTTTTTAATATTGATGACCATGGGACTAACCCATTTAGATTCCTCAATGGGCTCAATTATACCAAACTTGAGCATGTTATCAATTTATTCCTTTACCTTGATGCATGCATATTAGGATTCATCTTGTATGGCCTCTTCTACTCGGGCATGTGACTTATTTAATTTTGATCCTCATCTCACCTAAATAAGGGTTTAACTGGTTAACTCATGACATCCTTGCGGAAACAAGTCCTAAAAGTCACACATGAGTTTAATAATCTTCAACCTGCTCCGACCAATAATGGCCTCTTTAGGCTCATACATCTGCTCCAATGTCGAAATTCTTTGTTTTCATAGGCTCATGATACGCACATGAATTTTCATCTATTTTTTCCATCACCTCGTGCATACCTTCAGTGTGGTTAACATCCAACTTATTATCCTCATCATTATCATCATTTATCATGCATGTCATTTTACCCTTTTCCTTTTCTTCCCAAGCGCAAACCCTTTATTGTTATTTTGTCTCTTCTAGGTCAAGGCACACCTCTAAATTCAATTCATCAAACATCTCTATAAGAAGTTCCTCACTCGCTTTGTGCTATCCCCTATAGTAAGGTGCTTCATAATATGCATTGATTCATTGATAGGAGGTTTAGTATAAAATTAATCAAAAGTATGAATCATATATGAGGTCATCTCCTACTAATTAACTCAAGTTTCTCTTATCAACTCTATATGGAAATACCATGCGCGTGTGTAGTTGCCTAGGGTGGCATAGAACTTATGTACCCAAATTGATGGTGGCAAGGCCTCTTGCCCCTCTATCCCGCAGTCTCTCACAATTCTAAATGTGGTGTGAATTAAGGGACTTTCCATGAAATTCACATATCTGAGAAGGCACATTTCTCTGAAGAAACCTAGTAGAAAATATGATTCTCACTTCTTTCCATTCTAATAAGTTGTCTATGTGTGTATTCCACCAACATGTTGTTATCCCGCATAGAGTATATACCAACATGTTTCATCTATCACCTTCATTGTTCCATTGGGATTCAATGGTGCGCAGAAATACAATAGGGTTACCTTCACCAGTGTACCAAGGTACCTGGTTATAACTCAAGTGTTGAACATCACGCAACTTGATCACACGAGTGAATGTGTTCTTCATCTCTCACCCAACTACTGCATACGTTCCATGTGCCAAGTTTTCACAATAAATACTTGTAGTATCACTAACTGAAAGAGCATCATCTCACTGTATCACTCCTTCCTTAGATAGCTCAATTACCTCAGGGTCTCTAATTGTTCACACATATATCATGTTCAAGTCTTATTCACTCAAAGGCTCAACATATGGAGTATCATTTTCATCTTTCAAAGGTAAAATCAAATGTATCCCTTGTTGAAAAGTAGATCTGCATTATTCACATAACACCAAGTGCATTAAGCAATTTTTGGAAGGTATCGCTTGATTAGTTCCAATACTTCAAAGTCCCTAGTAAACTTGGCTCCCTGAATCATAATAGTCGTATCCTTAAGTACTCCATAGGATTATCCCTAATTCTATTGGCCATATACATCACATTCGAAGAAGGCTACAATGGTGGTCTTCCCATCTAATTCCAAGCATCCAACATGAGTACATTAACTTCCGCACATGTATCTATCAGAATATTGCTCAAAATCCATCCATCTATGACAATGCATTCAATGTAATCTCCTTATCATACTCATGATTATGGGGAGGTATATTTACATGAAGTATCTTCCTCTCGCACTCATTACCTATGTGTGGTAATTTTTCTCTCAACCACTCTCCTAACAAGGGGATTATGTTCTCCGACGTAACATTTGACATACCTCCTTCAAATCATCTACGTCCTTTTGTGGGAGTTTAACTTTATTTTCTCATTCCATCACACACACCTAATCCCGTACGCTTTGAATCTCTCCTTACGGATCCTGATAATTTCCACCTGTCTCTTGGTAAACCTCTTTCTGATGTGCAACATCATGATACTTTACATTTATCACCTCTTTCTTTGTTATAGTCACTTATATTTCGGAGGCTCATGTACGCATGTAGCCACAACGCATGTAGTAACTAATATGGGTTGAAATTCATAATTAAGTACAACCTTTAACATTCATTGATCTCCATCTGTGCATTGTATCTCGAATCATAGTTGCACCCTTTTCTTACTTATGTTTTTTTCTCGTATGCTCATATAATTCTAGACATTCTTCAAATTTGTGTTTCTTTCCACACCATGAGAAAACCACATTCTGAGGGAACTCACGTTGATAATGATCAAGAGATCCACAAGTATAACAAGTTCCTCTAGGAAATCCTCCTCTTCCATTATTGTGACCTCGGCCTCTATATCCTCCATGAAAGCCTCTACTCATGTTATCCCCATTTTTGGTGCCCTTTATTATGTTGTTCTCCTTATTCCTTAGATCCACCTACTACACTAGTCTGGCGCACACCAGTTTCAATGGCTTCATGGATATGATCAATCACTCTACAGTCAACAATGTCATGAGTGTGAATTTTACAAATCTTACAATACATAGATATATTCTTTGTGATCGCATGTTGTAAAAGAGGGAATCTACTTACATCATGGTCCAAATAAAAAGTCTCATAGTCCAACAACATGGAACACACCAACTTGCAAGGGCAGTTATCTTTGGTGTTTCCTCCAACCTCACAATTTGTAAACCATATTCCATTGCACATATCATGAGCTGAATTAGTAGAGAGCTTCTCCAACTACTTCACCATAGTTGTAATCTACATTGTTATGTTGTGGATCTCATTTTCATGTGTAGAAGTGTCGAAGACTATACACTAAAAGTATTGTACACTATCCACAATTTTCTCCTCAATATTTAGGGTTGAGCGACTCCCCTAACAGGTGCTGGGGTGGTAGTCCCCGATAGAAGGTGTTCGGGGGCATAGCCCTTGATAGTATGGGTTGGGGGCACAACCTCGAGCAAAAAAATTGGCCTCAAAAAATGTGCCCAATATCTCGTGAAACATGGTCTTCTCATATGAGCGGTATTTTTGAACCATAGGTTTATGGGACGCTTTTGTCCCATGGTTTTGGTACCCATAGTATTGTAAAACTTCTTAAGAAGTTGCTTATTTATGTTCTTTTGTGCATATGGTAGGGTTGATGTAACATTGTAGATGTGTGTGAATTTGGGTGTGAATTCAGAGAGAGTTTGTTGAGCACAACTCCAAACAAATATGGGTATTGTATTAAGAGAGATGTGGCTTGTAATAAAATTTGAGCAAGTGATTCTTAGTGGACATAGCCCAAATTGGGTGAACCACGTTAAATATTGTCTCTATATTGTGTTATTTTATTTTCTATACTTTTATTTTAGATCTGCATATTAGTTTCTACTATTGTGATTCTGTGGGATTGTTTTGCATATTTTATCCCTTATTTCCTAACATACACCTCTAAGAACGGAATTACTCTAGTATACACACTCCCAACTACCTCAGCTCACGAGTTGCTTCCAAAGCATCGCACGAATCCACAAAGGTCTTATGAGATAGTGCCCTTCTAAATGGAGTCAAAAATCTACCAAAAACCATTGTGCATGTTGACTAGGATGTATGTCATAAGAAAAATTTGACAAAAAAGTTTTAAAATGTGCATCATATTCTTGAACGCTTTCTTATAAGCCTTGTTTGATGTCCTTAAGCGTGCTGATACTTTTTGATCAAATTCTAGAATATGGAACTTGGCTAGAAACATAAAATGCAAAACATCATAATTCATTACAATCTAATGTGGGTCATACTTCTGTATCAGCTATGGCTATGCACAAGCCCTTGAAGAGTAGTAGAAAATTGACTCACCTTTCTATATGAGGTTGTGATTCCTTTATTGTGTCATAAAGAACTCACAATTATGCACATGCTCTACAACATCTTCAATACCTCTATATTCCAGCAAGTGAAGGTACATCTCGTAATAAATTGGTTGAGATTGATGTGGGGGTTGTTGTGGATATGGGAACTATCCTCCAAATCCATAACCATAACCCCACCAAAATTTCCTCCACCACCGTAACCACACGATCCACTTGATCATGTTCCTCTTAATTAGCCCGATCCTCCAAAGAGCGGTGGGCGCCAAACCAATGGATGTACTTCATTGTGTCCCAATAGTAGTGTTAAATTAAAGTCCCACAAATTCTACAAATTTATGGTATTTTTAGATGTATTCCCAATATTTTGCACACCCACACACTATCTTGATGACATGCCAAAAATATTCCTCCAATCGAGCCTCCAAATAACAAAGATGATGTATGTGCTTCCATAGGTGTATGTGTTGTTTGATGCGATTTTGTATTCAAAGGAAAATGATATCTACCTAAAGCTACTGGATTACCTACACTCACTTGCTTATCAATGATACTTCTAGAACTAGAAAACTAGGCACAAGGGCCGGGTTTCCAGGTGGGATTAGATGTGCACCCATAGTCCTCAATATTTCCTTGTCTAATTCACTCTCATCAGAAGTCAAAGGGGATTATCTACTATGCTTTCCTAAGTGGGGAGATCCTGATGCTTTGGCTCCACATCTTCCACATGAGCTTCAAATCCTTCATTAAGCATCATCCTCCATAACTCCACAGACTCCTCAATTTCACACTGCTTCATCAATTCCCTCTCCCGTGCTTCATTATACTTAAGCTTACTTTCTTCTCTCTTACTTTCTACTACAAGGTCTTCCATCTTTAGCCACACCTGCTCCTACTCCTATGCATGGTGGTATGTTTAGCTAGCCATAGGTAGGCACTCTAAACTCAACACCACCATCAAGATCTTAATTTCCAAAGGAATAACGCGTATGTAATATCCTTTGGGCTCACGTAAAAATTCAAACTCAGCAAATTCTAGACAAGAATATGTCAAAACAACATACTCCAGAGTATAATTGTACACAACAACATCCCACCAATGATCACAACATGTGTCAAAGTTTCATCTGCATCAAACAAATGCTGGTACTTTTCCTGTGTCCAAACCCTTGATTTGTAACTCCAACTTTTCTTTGATGCATATGCGGATAACCACTCTTATAATTCTATTGGAAAGCAGCAAAATAATGTCTCATAGAGATCATGTAATAGATGATCTTCCACCCACTTGCACACATTGAAATCAAGTCCAGAGCCATATATTCATGTAAATTGATCTTATCATTTGATTACCCAATCTTCAATCATTGCATGAGTTAATAAATACACCATCATCATGTACCATCATGGCAAACAGGTTTGAAAAGAGTTCTTAGTAACGGAACCAAAATGTAGTCTTTATTTTTATACTTATATGCCTAAGCGTGCTATCACTTCATCTAGAGAGATATGAATGCTCACCCAAAGCACGCAAAGCTACCAAGTCCCTCTTTTGTACTGTCTTGTCAAGATGTTATCATGCATGTTCATAATAACCATGACCAAAGTGCATATTCCATTATAATAATAAGATCCATGAGCCAAAATTAGAGACACACATAATAAAAAATCATATTAGGTCGATCATATTTACCATAGAAGTACCATGAAAATCAACAACCAATATCCATCCACAATGATCTATTGTATTAATTCATCACAAAACAGTAGTTGAATACATCACTATACTCTCGTGGAATCATGCATGTAAATACATATCATCAACATAACTCCAAGGATAATTTTAGTGGTGAATATTCATAATATGGCGAATATTCCATTTTTGAAAAATTTGAAAAAGTGAATTTTTGGCGTGGGTCGTGACCTGTTCACCTAAAAATTACAATTTAATTTTTTTTAGGGTTCGGCTTCGCCTACCCTTAAAACTATCCCCTATATAATCCTAGATTATTTCACCGGTGTAGAACACTACTAGCTTACTCATACCACCCGGGGCATATGTATTATCAAGTATAGTAAATGCACGACAGAGGGTGGAGGCTACAGACGCACGATAGAGAGTTTTTTGATGCGTGACAAGAAGGCAGAGGCTGCAAACTCGTGACAGAGAATTTGTTGATGCACGATAGGAGTGTGGAGGAATAAGATGCATGACAGAGAGTTTTTTGATGCATGACATAGAGAGTTTGTTGACCTGTGACTAGAGGGTGGAGATTGCGAGGACGCTTACTGGACAACACCCTTGCTGACATGCATCAAAAAGGTTGTTGTCATGCGACAACAAGTTTGTTATCGCATGACAATAACTTTGTTGACGTGCGACATGAGGTTTTTGTCACACAATAGAAAATATCTTGTTGCGCATCTACAACCTTCTATCACACCACTTGAAAATCAGGTGAAAAATTTGCATACAACCCCCAAAAATTCACCTTCCGCAAAACTAGTTCTGGGGATATTCACCAGGTATTTTCCAACTCCAATTTCCAAGAGGTCTCTTAAAATGAACCATGCATAACTCTATTATAACTTAGATTTAACACATGGTGGTCTCTCAAAATACTAGAATACTACATACTTATAGGGGTGGGGATTTTCCCTTCACCGCCCATGTATTCTCAAAATAGGTTGCATGCTCAAAATAGCCATGTGTCAACAACTATACATGGTGGCTAATAATAGATTAATCTATAATAGCATTCTATCTTAATCCTATTAGTATAACAGATTATGCATGTCTCTTGTTCTTCCACTTGTTACCAAAATAGCTTTTCCTTAGCCACAAAGTCTTCATATTGTTATTTTTGCTTGATCTCGCACTCCATCCTATGTTTAGCCTATGCTATGAAAAAATGGCTGAATCCTAAGTGCTCATGTGCAAGACTTGGGGTGTAATTCTTCCAACCACTCTAACCTATTCATGCACCCCCTTCTTGCACACTACTATCACATGCACCTATTAGTCACTTTTTCATCATTTCAACATTCATCAAGCTTTGAAATGTAAAGGGTGATTTGTTAGTCCAAAAGGCATTACCAAGAACTCATATTGGCATTCATGTGTCCTCTGAAGGCTATTTTATGAATATCTTCACTGATTCTAATTTGATGATATTCGAACAAAGATCAAGTTTTGCAATGTAAACATCACCATGCAACTCATCTAGTAAATCATTAATTACATGAATAGGAAACTTATCTTTGACTATGTACTTATTGATTTCCGTGTAATCTAGACACATGTGCCAATTGTCATCTTTTTTACGTACCATCACTATAGGAGAAGAGTAAGCACTCTAAATATGAAAAATAATTCATGCTTTTAACATCTCTTGTACTATCTTCTAAATCTCATTCTTTTGCATATAGGGATACCTATAAGGTTTTTTGTTGGGTGGTTGACTTCATGGTACTAATTTGGATAGCATTGTCATGGTCTCTTTTTGGAGGTAAACCCTTTGGCATATCTCCAAACAAAGCGAGTTCTCATCAATAATTGTTTACATATACGAGGGTATAAATGTATTTGACTTATGTGCATCCAATGAAAATAGTTGTGTCATTGACCCCTCCGTAGCTTTTATAAGTAATTTTTCATCGGTGAGAGCTCAACAAGCTGTGGGGACTTTTCTCTTAATCATTTTAGTTTAAACTCCTCCTTCGATTGAAATGAACAAGTCTTGAAATTCATTAGAATGGTTCACAAGGTGGTAAGCCACTGAACTCCTAACACAATTTTTGCTCCTCCCATGGTAATGGCATACATAGGGCTAGTTAGCAAGTAATCTCTCATGGCGAGATTAAAGTTATGGAATTTTCCTGAACAACTAATAGTTCCCCCATTAGCGATCATTACTTGACATTCTAGAGTTGGATAAACAAAGCAGTTCAAGCATACCACCAACTTATGATTGATGAAGTTGTGAATACTTCCCAAATAAATCAACATTGTTACCCTCTATTTTTTTAAGAATCCAACCACTTTGAGAGTTTAGGGAGTGTTAATACCTAAAATTGCATGACATGATATCGTTGGCTGGGGATCTCCTAATTCCTCCTCTAGCTCTACCTCTTCATCTTCTTCATTAGGCCCCTCAATGTAGAACAACTTATTTTATCATTTCTTGGTCCATATTTGTTGTCATAATTAAAACATAACCCTTTGGCTCTCTTTTCTTCAATTTGTTGAGGTGTCAGTCTAACTGGTGAGGGAATGATGGTGGAAAGGTGCTATGATCTTTGATATTAGTGACAGTTTTTCTCCTACTAGAAAGAAATTTTCCTCTTCCCTACGTGTCATGATAATAAAATCTGAAACCTTATGAGGATTAAACATACGCACCTCATTCTCAATGTGTTCCTTAAGACCCCCAAGAAATAAGTCATTCAGATTCTCTTCAGTAATATTTTCCACCCATAAGGAAAGGTTTTGGAATTGATGAATGTAATCCTTGACTGATCTTATTTGTCTTAACTTTTCTAATTGGCTAAAATAATTCTCTGACACACTAGAACTATAGTGCAATTGCAACTCTTCGGTGAAGACTATCCATGTAACATTGAGACCAATATTTTTCCTTTGAGCACATAACCATCGATACCAAACGAATTGGTCAGGTTTGAGATACAAAGATTCCATGGTAACCTTTTGTCTCGATGGAATCTGATGTATATCAAAGAAATTATCCATTTGGTTAATCCAATTGAGTGGATCCTTTCCATCAAACTTATGTCTTTCCACTTTTGGAATCATGTTACTGAGCCTCCATAATTTTTGTTCTTGGATTGGGCATGCTCAAATATCCACCCTGGCTAGTTTGTCTATTAATTTGACCTGAAGATCCACCTTGGTTGATATGATTATGATTGAGTTGTGGATGATTAGGAAGAAGATGATGACTTGTTAGATTTTAACTGAATTGGTGAATGAAATCCTCTAATTGTTGTCCAATATTTTCTACATCTTCTTTGTTGGTCATTCTAAACTTGAGGTTTCACACTCAAACTTAAGTTGGCTTACCTTATGGTCCACGAAGTGAACCTAGCCATGAGGACTTTGTAGTTACCCCTTCGACTCTAACTCCTTAACTCTTATCTCATCTTTGTTGTAGACACAAAATCATGCACTTTGGGTAATTATCTAGTGTTGATTACATACTACTATTCATATGATTCCTTAGTAAGAAAAGTACTAATTAACCCATGTCCTTGACCATATTTTCCATCTTTCTGCTACCATTTTTGGTCGTACACTCCTTCTAGCTTGGTTTTTCTTTTCAGATCTTGGCATTTCTCATTACGGACACTGCGCGCCCCCAAGACGCCGGTGTTCGGCACCCCTATCCCCCTCTGGGTGCCCCTAACCTCTTTATACTTTGTTCATGCCTTTTTGGTCCTTTCTATTCGTTTGAACATCTTATCTTTTTGGTATTTTTCCTTTTCGGGGTCAATTATGAAATTCAAGAAAGGGAATCATATAAATATAAAGTTATGTGATCATAATAAATGACCAAGCACTAAGCATTAGCTATCACCACCTAAGGTTGCATCCAAAGGCTATTTAAGAGCATTCAAGCATCCATTCAAGGGTAAGGGATTGTATTATTTTGCATACACTTCATAGGAGGGAGTCTATTCTATTCCATGCACACATCTATTACATTTATTTACATCTAACTATTTACTCATTATTCAAGTGTGACACGCACAAGAGCCACCTAGGGCATGATTCCACACACACACACACATAGAAATATATTGGGTTTGAAATGTAGTGCAATTATTAGTCATAAGATCACTTGTTTGACATTCAAGGACAAGTATGGCCCCTTATTCTCGCATATTTCTTTTTTATATTTGATGTCTCTTTGAGGGTTTTACAGGTCATTATTTCATTACAGGTTTCCAATGACCTTGAGTGAACATTGTGTGACATACTAACAACCAAAGGAAAAGGACAACGAACACCTTGTGACCATTCAAAGATGGTTTTCTAATCATTTTCGCAGTCACATGCACCCACTTCCAATCTATGGCACTGCAAACACCCCTATCCATTTCGGGCACCCCAGTCTAGCTTATTACTTCCTATCTAATTATTTTTGAGATTTGGTGCAATATTATGTGCTTCATATTTTCCAATTTTCCAGCTTTGTGCACCTTTGGGATCTTTGCAAAATAGCTAAGTCATTTTATCCCTTCATTATAACTAGGGTTTTACATTTTATAGCTTAGTTTGCTTGGATTACTTTCTATACTTAATTGATTATTCATTTACTGCTACAATAGCAATTAGATTAAGAATTATTTTTATAACATTCATTCATATTTTACTTAATCACTTATGCAGGGTTTTACCCGAGTGATGGGATTATTTTTTCCTCTTGTGGAAGGCCCCACCATGATGCCCCAAAATGGTAGGATTTAGGGATCAAGGTCAAAATTTAGGGTTTGGGATTTTGATATGAATTCGCCAAATATGAAAAAACTTAAAGAATGAACTCAAACTAATTTTTATCCTCTTTCTAGAAATGTAAAGAACTTGGAAAAATTCCACAATTTGCAGTCGATAGAGAAAATTTATCAAAAACCCTAAAATTGATGTAACTTTTGCAAAACAAGTCAAAATATCTTGAAATTTGGAGAGGAACTTGAATAATTTTTCAACACTAAAAAAAAAAAAAGAAAAAATCACTACCAAAATGGAGATATATCTTATTCTTTGAAATTAGGGTTTTGACACGGTTCTTCTTGAGATCAAGCTTTAATACCACTTGTAAGGAAATTACTTAGATAAATAAGAATATAAGTAGTAAGAGAACACCAAATAACACAATATTACAAATAAATTATCACAATATGCAAGTAGAATAACTTAGCCACTTCGAGGGGGCAACCTCCAAACCATGCAATAAGACTCAAATTCTCAATATGATGATGAAATAATACCTACTAACATCTATATATACTATTCCTATGTTATGGCCATCACCACGGCTAACCCACTAATGATAATATAACACATGAAAGACATACATCATTATAATAATTTATGATCACCACAAGTCGGCTATATACATCCAATGTAAGATATATGATTAAGGGTGTAACACATAAAGTTCTTAGATAAGAGGAATATATTTGCCAATAAAAGCACAATGTATTAAACTAAAAGGAAATATACAATGCATATGTATATGTAACTAGCAATGGTTTAACTAGACCATAATTTCCTGAGAGACTACATCTCCACAAACTTTGAAGATGGCTCTAAGCTCCAATATAACTTTCCACAAAGAGATAAAGGTTCTTTATATAATAAAATTAAGAGGTGAGTGAGATATTATTATTGGTTGAGTGGAAGGAGGATTATGATCATTCCCTAAGTTACACCTCATCTTTCTCACACATGTGAGGATAACTACCACTTAAATGTGTATTTACCAATGTTGTGCACATATAAAATCTCACCTTGGTAATAACACTACCTAAGGTGGACTTCACAACAAGTGTAATTATGACATACACCAAAAAACCCCTAAATATTAGGTTAGGTGATGTAGTAAAAGAGAAGAATTATTCTATTGATAAACACAAGTTTTGACAATAATGTCTGATGAGGTATTGATGTAGTCAAGTATATACCATCATATAGATACACCATTAATTAAGAAATGATAAGCAATTTTACCGTACTTAGCTTACATTTTTGGATCATTTCAAGTCTATGAAGAGATTATACTAATCTACTTAATCATGTTTTCCTCAAATAACTTCAATGTTCATCTTATCTTGTCACATACCCTGCCCTTAATGTCACTTTAATTCTCCTATAACTCCCTCTTGCCTATTTAGACCAATATGCTTTTTGATCTCTTTGGCTAGATTCTAGTTCAATTAAGTAACTTTTATTTCTCGAGTCTTGACCCTTTATTTCACTCATATTCACTTTCAAGTTCTTATAATATTGTTACAATATGGATTCTAGAATCCCTAACTCATATAACTTACCTTATTTAGACCATATTGCTCTTAAACTGTCCTCCTTGTCTTGATTCAATGCACAATTTCTTCTTCTATGGGTATTAACTTCTAGAGATGAATTTAAGAATTTAGAATCTTCCTTGGAATCCTGTTGTCACTCTAGATATGCTCCCCAATTTTGAAGATCCAACTCCTCTTATAACTCTTTATACCTCAACTTTTGCAATATCTCTTCTAAACCCTTAACTAGGTCTTGAAGAGGAAAATTTCATGCATAAGATTCAATTTAGATACTTTAAAGATGAATTAGAGGCATTTTATATCACCCATTAGCTCATTTTATCTATATTAGGAGTTTTAAGACTTCTCTCAAAGTTTAAAATTAGGTTCCTGTGGAAAACTTGCCTTCAAGACTAGGTTTTGATTGTGTCATCCATATGCTCAAGTGACTATCAAGAATATCTTCAAATTCCACCAATGAATCTAAAAAAATATTTTTGAATCCTTTTAAGGTCCTCACTAGATTCACTTCTACCAAATTTTAGACCCTCATTTGGTGATTTGGGCTTCCAAACCTCTTTCCCTATTAGGTTCTTAACTATAATTCTCAGTCAAGCCCGAGAGTGATAAAAAAACTTACAACTCTCTTATTTGATGGACTTAAGACCTCAAATTTGTTTTGGGTCTATTTTATCCTCTTCTTTCATTCTATTTTACCAGAGGCTCATGAAAATTCATAATTTTCACCCGATTAACCCCCCAGAGACACTCCCTTAAATACATTGGAGACATAGTTATATCACAATTAGCGAGAGTAAGAACTTACATTAAGAGAAATATTTCTTGTTTATTTAACTCACTATCTCCTAGGATCTTTACCTTGATACCAATATTCACCTGTAGAATGTAGTGACAAGGAATTCTTCCCTAGATATAACTAACAAACATAGTTTTCATATTTAAGTATCTTAGTGAAACCTAACTAGCAAGAAGGCCATAGTTTTGAATTTCAACCCCACACGTTTATTTCTCCTTTCACAAACCCTCTTTTTATCATTATGGTATTTATACACCTATTATAGGATATTTCACTACCCTTCACAATCACAGTCACCTTTCAACTTGCAAAAGATCACTCTACATGCATATGCAAGAGATTACACCCAAAATGCACACCTTCAGATTTGGATATCATGACCATTCTATTTTACTCAGAGATATCACACCCATGCTCAATACAATTTAGAAAACATGCTCTTCACTATGCTAATTTTTTCAAACAAATATAAAGTTAACAATGTTTTGTTTCATATTAAGAGGAACATGTCTCAGTCTACTATGAGTTTCAACATACAATAACCCCCTAAATGCATACCCACAGATGCTCACTTACTCAGAGATCAACATCTCATCCTTAAACACAATTCATGTATCACGCATTCATCGTTCCAAGGAAAAAAATTCCATTATGAGATTGAGAATCATTCACACACACACACACACACACACACACACACACACACACTAGCAAACACAAGAAACATGCAAATTAATGCAACAACAAAAGGATAATTTCAAATATTGATCAAGATGAAAAATTAACCACTCAAAAATCTTATCTCAATTATGAAATATGCACTTAGAACCATACAAAGGTACTCAACTTGTCGAATTAGTAATGTGTAAAAATTATCCAAAAATCAATGTATTCACTCTCACAGGCTCATAACTCAGATTGCATTCATTTTGAGAATAAGGAACCCTTTCAAAGAACATGGAAATCTTGTATTGCATATCAACAACCACTGAGAATCGTGAAAAAAATCAACCTTGAATTTTCCTTTAATACCTTCACTGAAAATCACCATCAAAACTTGGTTTTTCCTTGATACATTTTTGAAGCTTACAAATGATTCATTATCCGGATAAGAATAGGAGATACATTTACATTCTAGCAATATATAGTCCTCCATCTAGTTATAACCAAATACAAGATCCTTGGTCATAGGAAAAAGTGTTATAATTTGAAATCTTTAGGCAAGATAGCTTAAGTTTATGAGCACAAACTAGCTTGACATGCTCCCTAGTGATCAACAAAAATAGGTCCTAAATGGAGTATTTAGGGTTTTAGTGTTGATCTAAATAGGAGGAATAAAATGTTGTAAATAAACTAAAACAGTATGAGATAAATGTAAATAAACTATTCTAGATAAAATAAAACCCTAATGTGTAAGAGAAGAGTAAGGAATAGATTGAGTTAATTAATGATGATCTATTCTGACTTGTCACGAGATCTGGAACTAGAATTTGGTAGTGTAGACAAACACTCAGGGGCCCTACAAAGGGAAAATCTAGCCTATCTGAGATGACACAGACACTTGGGAGTGTACTGGGGCACCCCAAGGCACCCTGGTCTTCAATTTGGGCACTCAAAACAATGTAAATCTTTAAAATCTAAATCTGGAATGGTCACTAAGTGTCTTTGAGTGCTTCTTTTTTGTCGCTTTGGATTCATCGGATGAACTAGAGAATGTCCCATAATGCAAGGAGAAGTATCCAACCCTAGAAAAATAAAATATGCATATGAATGGGTCAGACTGACCTCAGCCGCCAAACTAGTGGACTTATCATTGAGCGTTGCACTACATTACATGGACCACGATATAGTTACGGAGTGCGTGTGTGTGTGGTGTGCCCTAGGTGCTCTCGCGTCGGTCACACTTTTTGAAGTAGTGAGAAATAATAGCTATAGAAATGTAAGTAACATGTGTGTGATGTAGATCTCTAGCTTGAGTGCATGGCACTATGTAGATGCAAGTGATGCAATGGATACGACCCTAGATGAGGTGATAGTATTGATAAGATGCGATAACCTAGGACCCTTATTATGGTCTTATAACTTTATATTTATACGGCTCTCAAGCTTAATTTCATTATTAATCTTGACAAGGTTGAATGAGAAAAATATAAGGATGACCAACAGCTAGAAGTGACCCAAAAATAAGCGGAAGAGATTGTGCATAGATTGGGGCACCAGGGGTTGTCTGGGCACCCAAAGTATAGGATGGGGTGCCCGATTTGAGACTAAAATGTCGGAATGGTCATGAAATGGATTGATAAGTATCCTGAAATACACGGGAGAGATGAAATAAAAGATAAGAAAAAGGTGGCCAAAATGTGGGATTAATTAGTGCTTTGTACACTTGAGAACCTTATAAATAGTAGTATAAGACCGGGTTAGATATTGTCTAATGTGAAATATTTATGTCTACATTTGCCCCCACTTTATGTTGGTGAACGTAAATCTCGGTAACATAAATTAGAAAGAGATGCATACCTGATAACCATATAGAGTGTAAAATAAGACGTTTCAATGGAATAGACTCAAGTGTGGAATGAATAAAAGAAAAATGTGGAGGAGCATGGATTCTAAAGATGAAAAATGTGAATAAAAGTGATGAGATTGAACCTAGGGTGGAACGCGTGTGTAGTTGTTGCATGTGTGTGGTGTACCCTGCATGGTTACTATGGAAAGTATTGTTGCGATGTGTTGTCATTATCGTTGTTGTTGTTTTTTCCCCACTTTGATCGCTTGTTTCTCATACGGTGAACCTACGAGGAGAAAACGATCAAGTAGTCAAATATGTATGTATGTAAAAATGTTGTGTAAAATATGCTAGAATAGAAAGTGTAAATGGAAAAATGGAACATGTGCACCTGATCCATGTCAAGAAAAGTTATGTAGAATGATATCATGTAGTGTCACAAGTTTTTCAAGTGATTTCATGCCACCCTGGCTGAAGAAGTGTAGGGAGGAAATGTTATGTGTTTTTCAACTCTAATTGTTTCTACTAAATTTTTTTGAAGGTATATTTATATTGTGCTAGTTTTTGGGTGATTCTATGCCACTGGATAGAGAAGTGTAGAGAGGACACCCACTGTAACCCCGATCGTAACCACTCCATAGAATTGCCGAAGGACACCATGTCCTATTGAGGCCATTGTGTATGGAGTTTGTAGACTAGTCTGAACTCACTCGTTGTGTGTGAACTGGTGTAGATATGTTATGTTAGTAGAAACCCTCAATGATGTCCCCCCTCTTTGGGATCGCATGTGACCCCAAAAGAGGATCAAGTACACTCTCACCTATATAATTGTACCCCTTCGGGGGAAAGGGAAACATTTAGTAGATACCAAGGTACGCACAAAAGGGGATGTCTAGCCAATACAAGAGTTAGTTTGAACACATGCATGCAAATAAGTGTAAAATACACAAACAAATGTAGAAAAAATACCAAGCATAGTATTGTAAACACACACGAAAACAAGAAGACCACACAAAGAAGGTTTCAAATATGGGACATCACTCATGATGTTGTAAGGACATCATCGCCACAAAAAATAGTCAAGTGTGCACAAAAGCAAAGGGTAAAGCCTGCAAACAACAAAAACAAAGCGATAAGTAGAAAAATAAAGGTAGTCCTGGAAACATGTAATCTTGCAAAACAAGTGTTGCGCATGGAACACTCGTTAGCATGTTAGAGTGAAAACCAATATGTCAAAGCATGTAGAAGAAAGTAGTAAAATATGTTAAGTACAAAATGAAACAATAACACATGTATGAGACAAATGTAGATGCCCCAATGACCAATATAGTAAGGGTAGAAGGCAAGCATCCATGCCACGTGTAAATGTCATGTATCTGTGATCACACTAGAAAAAGGCGTGAACATGCATGTGTGTATGATAATGACATATAGGAAAGTAAGCTAGCATGTGTAATAGAATGATCATGAAAAAAACTAGTAAGCAAGAGGGAATGCTACCAAGACAATGTAGTATGATATGAATGGATGGAATGGAATGCAAGATGGAATGATAGGAGCAATGTGCCCCCAAGTGTATGGAAGTTTATGTAGTGAGGTTCATTTTTTTTTCCCCCTCAGTAGTCAAGAATGAACTACAAACAAGAGTGCGTCTTCAGGAAATGATCGAGTAATATTGGTTGTATCTAGCGCACTATGATGGGTGTGTGTGGGGATTGGTGATGGAATGCCGCATGGGGAGAAGATGTGCACGAACCCTATAGCTGAAGCATATATCATGACTTTTTTGATCATAGGAGTGATGATTTATCCCTAAGCATATATCACTATAAGATGAATGGATGGGAATGTGGCATATGGAAAGATGTGTGTGGACCCTATATCCTAAGTGTATACCATGACTTGCTTGAAATAAATGATTGATGATTTTCCCTAAGCGTATATCACTATATGATGGAAGAAGAGGGTGACGATTTAGCACTGTAGCTTATGTCACTATGAGATAGGTGATGAAGTCATATGAAGCGTAGATGAGTAGGGGGTGGATAACGGAAGGTGCCGATTTAGCACTAAGCGTGAACCACTATGTGAGGAATAAGATGATTGTGGTGATTTAGCCAAAATCGTATACCATGAAGTGATGAGTAGGATAAATGAGGATGTAATAGAATGATGTAGAATAGGATAATAGAATGTGTGATTATTGGATGTAAGAGGATAATGTAAAATGAATGGGGAGAGTGGTGATTGAACCTAAAGTGTATACCACTATGGTATGTGATGATGAGTGTAGGTGACAATATAACCTAGATCATTGGTAAGGATTTTGAGAAATGTGGTAGGATGACATGTCACATGTAAGTAAGGTCCATTTGATTGGTAAACCCTTGGTAGTCGAGTGTGGACTGAGGAACTAGAGTGTGTCATAGGGTGGTGAGTGTAACGCATTAGTTAAGTGTAATATTTCTTGAAATGCGTGATGTTTAATGGGTTTTGAGTGGTTTCCTAAGAAGGGTGGCAAGGCGATAAATGCCACCCCAAAGTTCATCCGTGATGACGTAAGGGCCAAGCCAATTGGGCTTGAATTTCCCTTTGAGCGTGGCTTGACTTTCATATTTTTTTGGTTTTCTTCTAAGACAAGATCGTCGATATTGAAGTCTCGGGGGTCAGGTTTTATAGTTGTAGGCATGTGAAATGTGGGTTTGGTATGCGTGTAGGTTTTCTAATGTTTGGAAACAACGTGAGTGCAACATTTCTAACTCATGTAAACAATTTTTGCAGTAAGTGTCATCTTTAAGGATCCCTTTAAGAGAGATTCGAAGAGTCGGTATTTCTATTTCTAATGGAATAATGGCCTTAGAACCATAAACTAGTGTGAAAGGGTAGAATTCATGGGGGTTCGAACGCTATTGTTATTGGACCATAATGCATATAGGATTTGATTATGCCAATAAGTGCCACTACGGTCGATAGTTTTACGTAGGATTTTGACAATGGTTTTATTGGTATCTTCTACTTGGTCATTGCCTTGTGGATAATAAGGTGTGGAAAATGATTGTTTGATCTTAAACTTAGCACAAAATTTCTTGACATATTTATTTTTGAAGGAGGATCCATTATCGGTGATAATGACAGATGATACACCAAAGCGAGTGATAATGTACGTGGTAAGAAAGTTACAAATGTTGATGTCAGTGGTTGTACGTAAGGGTGCTGCTTCAACCCATTTGGTGAAGTATTCGGTGGTGGTAATTATGAATTTGTGGCCATCAGGATTCTAGGTTGATAAGGCTAATTAAATCAAATCCCCAAAGGAAAAATGCCATGTGGGATAAATAGGTTGAAGTTCATGGCGGGTGCATGATGGAGATTACCATGCTTTTGACATTTTTGTTTGAGCATAATCTAGGCAATCATGTTCCATTCTTGGCCAGTAATACTCTTGACGTAAGATTTTTTTGCAGCATGGCTTTACCAAATAAATAGACACCACAAAGGCTATCATGAATATGAGATACATTGGTGAGAATATCCGCAAGGGAAATACAATGGAGCAGGTAACCATCAAGAACACGTTTGAACAATTTAGTGTCAACAATAACATAATGAGTGGCTTCACAACATAGCCTATGGGCTTCATGGGGTTGTAAAGTATCAAGAATAGTTTTCTTGTACAAAGTTATAGATAGGTGTGAACCATTCAGTGGTGTCATGACTACGGGTGATGGCACAAGCGGCGATAGGTATGGTGGAAATAGATGGTTGTCATAAGTGGGTAATGATGAAAGTGGCATGATCATTGTGAAGGTCTGCGGGATAAGGGAGGTGGCACTAGCCATGGCATCGGCATGGTGATTATCTTTGCGAGGAATCACGGTGATGGAATAAGACTCAAAGGTAGCTAAGAGGTCTTTTACAAAGGAATTGTACGGAATAAGGTGTTCTTCCTTAGTGTGATAGGTGTCATTAACTTGGTTAATGAATAATTGAGAGTCCCCATGGATGCACAAGTTACGAATGAGGAGACGTTTAGCGGTAAGCAAACCTAAAATTAGGGCTTCGTATTTAGTGATATTATTTGTGTAGGAGAATCCTAACTGGTATGCAAAGGGAAGTGGATCACCATGCGGGGTAATGAAGACAATACCAGCATCGCACCAGAAAGCAGCGAGATCCATTGAAGTACATGGTCCATATGTGTGATTCAATGGTATAAGCAATGAAATCATCGCAGAACGAATCAGAAACAAGGGAAGCATCTAAAAGAGGGGTGGTGACCAAGGCGATCAAGAATGACCTGCCCCTTAATTAATTTTGTGGGATGAATTTAAGGTCAAATTATGTAAGGAGTGTAACCCAATGATCCAAATGCCTTGAAATATCAGTATGGGACAAGAGATAGCATAAAGGGTCAACTTTAGTGATAATGTGAGCCTCATGGTTAAGAATGTAATGACGCAACTTGTCGGCAATGAAGACAATGCCGAGGCATAATTTTGCAATGTAACTATAATTGCATCCATAAGATATAAGAGTGCTAATAATATAGTAGATGGATCTTTCTTGATGGGTATCATCATGTTGGGCCAATAGTGCACCTAAGGCATGGAAGGTAGCGGAAATATACAAGAGAAAGGGGCGGTCTGTTGTGGGTGGGACTAGGACATGAGGGTTTAATAGATAATATTTGATGTGATCAAATGGTTTTGACATTGTTCATCCCAAGCGAATTGGGTATCTTTCTTCATAAGACGCATAAAGGGTTGAGTCTTGTCAGCCAGTTGTGTAATGAAACGGTGAATAGCTTGAATCTTACCTTGTAAGGAGTGAAGTTGATGCAAATTTTTTTGGTGGAGGCATGTCGAGAATAGCCTTGATTTTAGTGGGGTCAATTTCAATGCCATGGCATGAGATAATATATCCTAAAAAATTTCCTGTGGTGACGCCAAAGACACATTTTTGGGATTGAGGTGAACACGATACTGACATAATCATTCAAATAGCACTTGAAGGTCACATGCATGTGAAGAAAGATGGCGAGACTTAGTAAGAATATCATCGACGTAATCTTTGATGATCTTGTGGATGTAATCATGAAAAATATGTGTCATAGCACGTTGATAGGTAGCCCGACATTCTTGAGGACAAATGGCATGATAGTATAACAAAATATACCCCACAACATAGTAAAAGAGGTTTTTTCTTTATCAACCGGATTAATTTTAATTTGATTATAGCCAGCAAAACCATCCATAAACAAAAGTATGTCGTAGTATGTTGTAGATTCTACTATAGTATCAATGTGTGGGAGGGGAAAACTATCCTTTGAGGAAGCTTTATTTAAATCACGGAAATCAGTGCAACAGTGGACACAACCATCGAGCTTGATGGCGAACAATGTTGGAAACACATTTGGGATAGTCAACAAAGACACGGATGAAGTTATCATCGAGCAATTTTGGATTTCTTCTTTGACCAAAAGTGCAACCTTAGGATGCATCTTAAGGATTTTTTTGGATGGGGCTTAGCACTAGGATTAAGGACAATCTTATGCATTGCGACAGAGGTATCAATACCTGGCATGTCACTATAGTCCCAGGTGAAGATATCAAAAAAATTGTGAAGAACCTACTTGAGATCCTTTTGTTTGGCAGGGGTAAGGGAAGCGGCTAATAAGACAATACAAGGATTATCAATCATTCCCAAATTATGTCATTTGGTTTCTTCATTGGTAATTGCGAGAATGATCCTCGATATATGGCACTATAGGAATAGTTTCAGGTAGGCCGAAAGTATCAACGGATTTAACAAAATCCCCTAAAAAAATCATATTAACAAAGGGAAGGGATTGGCATCATTTATGATGGTAAGTAGGTAGATCCTCATAAGCACCCATATGATCCAATAACGCATCATTAGTAGGGAAAGTATTGGTGGTGTCCCAAAAGGAAGGAGCGTCATTACTAATAAGTTCTGGGTACAATAGGGGAAGAGATGTAACATGACATATGGTTTGCACCTCGACAAACGATGGGTCAAAAGGTTGATAGCCAAGGCCAAACTTATGTGAATGTGTAGGGAGGTCCCAAAGTTTGGTAACTTTGTGGTCTTGGTAGTGAGAAAAACCAAAATGATGAAGATAGTCGTATCCTAACCCATACTTGGAGAGAGGCGGACCAACGTGTGGGGAAGCGGGGGAGTCCAAAGGTTGTTGAACAGAGTTGCAATATGTGAAAGGGGAAGGATCAGCAGGAACATCATAAATGGTGCCCTAATAACAGAACTTGAGTCGAGCATGGAGTGTGGAGGGAACTGCATGCATGGCATGGATCCAAGTCCGACCAAGGAGAATGTTATAATTAAGGTCATTGGGCATTACATGATAGGGGATAGTAAGCGTACATGGGCCGATGGTAATGGGTAACTGTACAATACCTAAAACTTGTTTTGGGATGTTATCAAAGCCACGAATAGAAATGTTGGAAGGAGTAAGGGATGTCGGGGTCATGCCGATATGATGGAGAAAACTAATGTTACAAATGTTGAGGTCAGATCCATTGTCTACTAGGGCACACTTGATACCGACTTTGTTAACACACACCTAGATATATAATGGAGGGTCATGGGATAAGAACTCAGGGGGGAGGTCATCAAATGTGAAGGTGATTTGATCTTCATTAAGGGTTAAGGTGGAATAAATATTATGGTAGATATATTCGGGTGATAAGTGTGGAGAAACGTAATGAGTAGCTAAGTAATTTTGGAGGCAAAGGAGGCAATCCAAGTATTTTTGCAAGTATGTGTGAATAGGATACGCATGGCATCGTGAGAGGGACCGACTACTACAGGTAAGGAGAAGGTAACAAGGATGGCAAATAAATATATTATAAACAAAAAGAAAAGGGGAGAAAATCATGATGGCAAAGATGGAACACCATAGAAGGTGATGAGAACGAACAATCAAGTTCAAAAAAATGATTAACAAAAATAGGTCCTAACCGGAGTATTTAGGGCTTTAGTGTTAATCTAAATAGGAGGACTAGAAAGTTGTAAATAAAGTAAAATAGTATGAGATAAATGTAAATAAAATATTCTAGATAAAATAAAAACCTAATGTGCAAGAGAAGAGTAAGGAATAGACTCAGTTGATTGATGATGATTGTCGTAGGTTGTCACGAGATCTGAACCCGGAGTTCGGCGGTGCGAGATGAATACTCGGGGGCCTTCGAAAGGGCATATCTAGGCTATTTGAGATGACACGTGCACTGGGAGTGTCTTCAAGGGCACCCCAGAGGCACCCTAGTATGTAGTTTGGGTGCTTGGAACAATGTAAATCTTTAGAATCGAGTCCGGAATGGTCATTAATTGTCTCGAGTGCTTCATGTCTATCGCTTTGGATTCATCGGATGAACTAGAGAATGTCCCGCAATGTAAGGAGAATTATCCAACCCTAGAAAAATAAAAGATGCATATGAATGGGTCGGACTGACCTCAGCCATAAAACTAGTGGACTAATCACTTAGCGTTGCACTACATTACAGACCCTAATGTAGTTCTGGTGCATGTGTGCGTGTTGTGCCCTAGGTGCTCTCGTTTCAGTCGCACTTTATGAAGTAGCGAGCAATAGTAGCTATAGAAATGTAAGTAGTATGTGTGCATGGAATAAAATAGAATCCCTCCCCCTATGTAGTGTGTGTGATGCAGATCTCCTAGCTTGAGTGCATGGCACTATGTGGATGCAAGTGATGCAATGGATGCAACCCTAGATGAGGTGATAGTAGTGATAAGATGCAATGACCTAGGACCCTTATTATGGTCTTATAACTTTATATTTATAGGGCTCTCAAGATTAATTTCATAATTAATCCTGACAAGGCTAACTAAGAAGAAGATAAGGATGACCAACAACTAGAACTAACCCAAAAATAAGTGGAAGAGGTTGTGCGCATAGATTGGGGCGCCTAAGGTGGGCGGAGCACCTGAAGATAGGCCGGGGCGCCTAATTTTAGGCTATAATTTCGTAACAATTATAAAATGGGTTGATAAGTATCGGGAAATACACGGGAAAGATGAAATAAATTATAAGAAAAAGGTGGCCAAAAGGTGGGATTAATTAGTACTTTGTACACTTAAGAACCTTCTAAATAGTAGTATAAGACTAGGTTAAATATTGTCTAATGTGCAATATTTGTGTCTACACTTAGATAAAGAGAGGGTTTATGACTGCCCTAATTGCCTCATTTCATCCATACATTTAGGCTTATTAGCTCCAAGCTTGCTTTGAAACATTACAACAAGTTAAAAGGGTCTAAAATTCAAATTTTTCTCTTGGAGGGAAAAAGGCTTCATTTGGATATTGAAAGGCCTAGACACCAACTAATACACCCAATGACCCCTAGGACTCAACTAACATACTTAGAAAACCAAAAATTGATGTCTTTATGACTTATTCATATACATGGAGTGATGCTCTGTATCAGTACCCATGTACAATGATAGAGAAAAAGGAATTATGAAGCTGATAAAGTAAATGTCTACTAAATTTGATGAAGCCTCCAAAGGAATGAATTAAAAGTATATTTTAGGAGTATGGTTACGTATATAAGAGCGAATATAAATGTATGCTCCATCTGAACAAAATGCATGGTGAAACCCCAAAAATGTTGGCTCAAAAATTGTTATGAATTTTTGAAGCCACTAAATAATTTTGGCTCATAAACTATTCTAATTTTTGAAAATCACACAAGGGTTGGATTGATTACATATTTGGCAATTAAAATGATTTTGAAAACAATATAAGGGATGGCAAAAAATGCTCTGACACAAAAAAAAACTAGCCTCTGCAGATCTCGTTAGGAATAAACACAAGATACATAATGTACTTGAACAATCGGGAGGCATTAACAATACCTAATACTCCCATGATGTTGACTAGGGAGTAAAGACAACACAACTCAATATCTTCAAATTGAGTCAATGTGATAGGTTTGCTTAAAACCACAATGAAATCTTCTAGTGAGAGTGCCCAAAATGCCACATGATGAAATCAACAATTTAAATGTGAAAAGGGAGTGTGAGAAATCACACACATGTATGAAGATAGTCAAATCTAGAGACCCCACATGACACTTTATAAATCAATGCATGTCACATCCCATAATTTCACATTATTGTTTTGGAGAATCTTTTACGATTAAGTGGTTGTTGCCACATTATTACAACACTTTATATACTGCTTTGATTTTCTTTAGTTAGCATTATGACATGTTTTGGGAGTAAAACAATTATTGTCATTGATTTTATTCACAATGGAAGATGATTGATTCATATAAACAATTATTGTCATTGATTTGATTTGTAGTAGATGAGTATTGATTCATCTTAAAATTTTGTTTATACATATGTGCCGATTACAATTTATTACTATTAATTTGATTATTTGAATGGATAATGCATTGGGTATTCTTATCTACTTATGTATATATATTCTCTAGATCGTGAAAGGGTGTCATTGGGGAGAGGTGGAAAAACAGAAAATGGAGTACAGTAGAGAGAATTGTCATGTGCGTTTTAGTGCATTAGAAACATTGTCAAACTATAAGTTGAGATCCTAGATTTCTATTCTTGTGATGTATCTTTGTTTTATATATTGTTTTACGTGAAGCGATTGATTTGGTCATATCGTGACAATGAGGTAATGTTGTGCATTCTCCTATGGTAAGAAACACAATGTTATAATGCATGATTAGTTGAGTGGCACATTGTCACTTTACGAAAATGCACTTGTGGTGTGACTTGATGTTGATTATTTGCATGTGATAACATTGTTTTATTAAACAATAAAAGACCAAAAACAAAAGAACAAGAAGGCTATTATTAGAAAAAAAAATTAATAATATTAATGTTATTGATTAACGTTTTATAACTAACTCAAAGTTGTTAAATTGAGTTCACCAGGTTTTATGAGCTATATCCGAGTTGCATTGGTTAGAATTCAAGTTGATACACCTTGTTATTTATATATCCGAGTTTTATTGGTTGGAATTCAAGCTGAGCCGCCTCGCTATTTATATGCATTGCATTGTATTCAAATTAAGTCGAGCTAAATTACCTACTCATTTAACTTGTTGAATTCGCCGAGTTAGTCAAGTTGCTCGGGTGAAAAAATGTCTTATAAGGCAAGTCTTATAACAGGCGAAAAAACTATATAAACCCTTAGATGCTTTCGCACACCATAAATGTTGAATTAAAAAGCTAAAAGTGAGTTGTGCATTGGGTGCGCTGATGGATGTGACATGTCGCACATCAATGCACCCAAAAAAATTCAACAAACTAAATATAAGCCTTCATCCACTAATTATGCAGGAACACTAATTATAAGCCTTCATCCAATCCTACTTGGACACCTAGAAAAATATAGATTTGTAGATAAGTCAGTAGCATGTTTGATTATAAACTTATATAACGTGTAAACCATGAAAAATGTGGGCTTAAACGTGAAGATTAAATGTTTATACTAGTCACATGGATAAGTATATCCTTAGTTAAATGTCCAAAATCTTTATCCCCACCATGAAATTAGTCGCTGAGAATTAAAGGATTTAGGAATCTAACGAGGGTAAGTAAGGCTATTTTTGGCCATAATCCAACTGTAACTATGTGGAATGATTATCCTGGAAATAAAAACCTAGCAAAGAATGCTTAATATTCTAAGAGAGCAGTGGTAGAGAAATATAATCAAACTAGAAAAAAAAAGGGAGTGATAACATAGATTTAGGAGCTTAAAGGAAGTGAAAAAGGGGGAATTAAACATGCCACGAAGATAAATAAATTTCTAAGATGAGGGATGACATTTTTATAAGAAATATAAAAGGTGAAGTATTAATTCTAAGATGAGGGATGAAATTTTTATAAGAGATATATATGGAAAGGTAGAAACAAATTTATTGGGAGCTCAAGATAAGTTAATAGACAAATAAAAGGTATTAATGAAAGGAAGCGGTTGAGAGGGGGAATTGGAATCGTATAAATACACCTTTTTTTATTTATATGTTTATATTATAAAGGTTTTAATATTTATATATGAATGATTGTTATTGTAGTTAAGTTTTGGGTTTGTCAATGAATAGTTTAGAGTTTAAATCTTGTGTATTATATCCTTGAATTCTACAAACTATTTAGGAAGTAAGACATATACTAGTTAAACTTTGTTCACAATTCGACTTAATTAAGAATCTTGATACCCTAATAAGGAGAATGTTGTTAGGAGTTAGGAATAATAGGTTTGACTCTCTGCTCCAATCATTTTATTAAAGCTTATCCAATACCCCGATATTCCATTTAAGTAAGTATACTATTAACAAGAGGGGTCTCGGGTTCAACCCACTTCTTATACTATGGTTAATCTTATGAAATTTAAAAAGGGGACTAATAAAAAAGATAGGGTTAGGTTCATAATTGACAAGTAAACCAAAGGACTAATTACATCCAATTTAATGTTATAAAAGGTTTATTTTAGCAATTCTATATGAAATGAAGTATATGAGAAAAATTCAGCCCTTTATAGACATAGTTCTTATAACCATAAGAGACACATGAAGGATTACTTAAAGACGTACATTTAATGAAAGCGTGTACTAGTAAAAGACTTGTAATAAATTGTAATAAGTTATATGTCGTGCATACCAATTAAAGTAGATACTTTAAATGGGAACCATAGGGTCTAAGGAAATAACATGAAGATCCTTAATTATATGAACCTACAAGAATATATTATGGATTTCATACATGAGATTAGTGTAAAATAAGGTTGACGATTGATTGTAATCCAAGGTGGGACTTCTAGTTGATAAATCATAAGACTATATTGATTCACCAAAATTTTATTGGCTTAAGGATATGAAAGATGTATTTGACAAAGTTTAATATACATATTTAATTATAAGAGATAAGTTCTAATATTATCAAGCTATAAGATAAAAAAGACAAAAATAGTCACATGTTAGATTTATGTGAAAACATATCTTTATGGAATAAGGAATATCATCATGTCATATAGAAATAATGTAATAAGTAACCACCGTGATAAAGGGATTTTTAATGATTAAGTGAATCATAGAGTTTTTTTTGTGATAAAGGGATTTTTAATGTTTAAGTGAATTATAGTGATATGATGTAAACATGAAGTAAAACCTTGATAGGGTGGTGAGAATTAAGAAGTAAATAATCTCAATAGAAGTTAAACACCACATAATGACATTTTGTGGAAATTATATGCAAAATTGTGACTATGGTAATGTGAATTCAAGGAGGAAAAGGCACCTCGTCCACAAAAAAAGTGTGTCTAAATGAGGCCCCCATCCGGTCAATAACGAGGACAACTTGTGCGAACTCGAGTGTCAAAGACCGGAGTCACAATATAATTTTTTTCTCTTTTTCTCTATATCGCCTTGCCACGCATTGTATCCTAATTGACCGATTGCCCCTACTTTTGCTCCTCCAACTAGAAACTTGTGTCGATGGTAAGTTGCTCCAATGGAGTCCATTTTTCATATTCAAATAGGTGACATAAATCTCTCAAGTATTCTACTTGTACTATAACAATCCTAAGAGATTTAGGGAAACTATGTCCACCGAATTGATCTCCGAGATCAAATTGGATCCTTATCTTTTGATATGACCATGTATATGGCATAATTTTATAGATTTGTGTGAAGAAAATCTAGTGACATCATTATGGGAATGAAATTATGTTTTACATTTTGGAAATGATGAATCTTGGGCACGTCATGAATGTTGGAAATGTGTGAGGATTGTCATAGCAAACTAGGTTTAGGAGTACAAGTAACCATAATTCTCATAAGCTGGTATGGGAAAATTATGAGAGTTTTTATTAATAGAGAGTGCTACTCCTATTTTAGGATGATGTAAATGAGAATGAACCTCATATAGATTCCTTATAATCGTGACACTTATAATCGGTATAGGATTGTTACAAGTGGCATTATTTCTTGGAAACTGTTCTTGGGTGATAAACCTTAAACATTGGATTGTGTTTATATGGTTTCATTATACTAAGAATCGTATTTCTAGGAAACTACTTGTTAAACACAAAAACCATCATTTAGGGGTAGACTAGGTATAAGAAAGAGATTTGAAGTAAGGAAACCGAAATGGATTTTGTTTTAAACTATGTCAAGATAATGACCCATCCATAGTAGAAACTAAAATAAGTAAAATTACGGTGTGTGTTATAAGACTATTTATGGGACGGTATATTTCCTTTGTGATGATTGGGATAACTAAGGTTAGGATACTTGTAATGGAAATGATTACGGTTTGTATGGGGCACTCACAAGGGTTGATAATTACTTGATTCCTCTCTCTAGTTTGTCCTTGTTTATAGGTGAAGCATGTTAGTGTAAATAAGAGGTCTAATGATATAAGATATGAATGGGAGTACTAAGAGAGAAGTGT
Source organism: Taxus wallichiana var. yunnanensis (assembly GCA_018340775.1). Lineage (NCBI taxonomy): Eukaryota > Viridiplantae > Streptophyta > Pinopsida > Cupressales > Taxaceae > Taxus > Taxus wallichiana. The sequence goes on from CM031239.1 coordinate 195,891,774, forward strand.
AATGAGATAGGATGTGATATGTGTAGTTGGGTAGGCTTTCCCAATGCAGATTCCACACATGCTAAGGGGTATGAGGTAGACAATAGGTGAGTATTCCCTCATGTCGGTGATATTATTTCATGCTACTGGTACATTACATGGAATGTGGAGTGACCTATATGAGAGAGTTAGATAATTGAATGCAATGGATCACATATGATAAGTTCTAAGGGTTGGAGTGCACTATGGATAGAATTAAAGTATTCCCTCACATATAGTGGATGTAGGAATCATCGTGCCCTGGTTCTTTGTCATATCTCATTAAGAATGTGTACCTAATGTTATCCTAATAATCTTATCCAAGACCATATTCATTACCTATTATTAATTTCTAGGAAGTATTTTAATCCTACCTTATTCATAAGTCTACCACTTTTTGGGTGACTGTACTACACATGGAATTATCTCTTACCTTATTGGTTACTCACATCTTCCCTCTTGTGAAGGGGAAGTACCACTCTCATTTTGTGAGAGGTGTGTAGGGATCTGTAAGGCTCTTGGTTGAAGGTAAATCAATTTTATGATACTCATTATCCTATTTGCATGGCTTCGATGTATTGGATGGATCTCTAGCGAAAGGTGGCATGGTGTCGTAATCATAGATGTGATGTAATGTATATATGATATGTATTGTATTGTTGTGTTTGAGAAAATGAATGTAAATATTGTATATTTGTAACTTATTGAAATTTGAATACCAATCACAATGTAAATAATTGTAATTGATGAAGACTCATATATCTTGAGATAAAAATTTAATCATGGGATTATTGAATTTATGTAATCCAAATGTGTATTGAGAATCGTGTATCTTAGAACCAATATTATATATGAAATACATTGTGTTTAATACTTGCAATATAAACCTTGTACTAATGTAATTATTGATCTTTAAATGTTTATGGAACATTATATGTAGTGTATTTATTCATTGATTAGTAACATTATGGAAAACATAAATCATTAGATGGATGATTTTATGAGTAGGGAATAGAATAGAATATGCATTATAGTCATCATACTTAAGGGAATAAATGAATCATGCAAACTTAACCTATGTTGAGGATTGTAAATATTAGGTTTTATTGTAGATTAAGTAATACTTGAACTAGTCATTGATGTAATACTTATATTTCTCAATGTACTAGTAGGAATGGAATGAATGCCTAATGAAAAAATTAATTGGATGAACAATTAATATGCAAAATCATGTAGGTGCTTGTACTTTTGGTTTACACACAGTTAATTTAGTTATTATTGAAGTAAATTACACAAGTTGAAATGTATGACACACACCCTAACTTAATATGTTAGATAAATTTTATTGTTTTATTAGTTATTTATTGTTTTTACATATGTTGAATGTTTAAGAGTAGGACTAGGAAATTAAGAGGCATTGATTTCCCTCCCTAGTTATGTATGGGTAGTTAGGAAATTATATTTAAATAAATAAATAAATAAAATTCTAGTGTACTTTTCTAGTTACCCATTAGGGACGCTATAATGCGAGTACAAATACATTTGAAAAACCCACCCAATATGATTTATAGTTTATCAAATAGACTAGAAAGTTGAAATGCTTCGAATATGAGTCAGTCTCAAAATAAATAAACGTTACAACCTGCAAAGAATGTGAAAAATATACTTTAAAAAATGCAAATTTGAGTTACTAGTCAAAAGTTATGGTCTCACAAAAGTCCAAAATGCATGATCTAGTAAGCTAAATACGTAAACAATTGCTAATTCTATAAACTAAGGATATCAAAATGCAAAAATTAAGATCACCATTGTGTATATCATGAAAAAATAGGAAAGGCAAAAATAACCATCTTCATATGCTTCGAGGATCAAAAGTTGTGATCTTAAGAAAAATGTACTCCAAAAAGGGCTCAATGGTCAAAGTCTAGCGCTTAGGGGCTAAAACATTCTAGTACGTGGTCATGGGTTGAATGTGGAATGTTGGGGCTAGAGGATGGTTTTATGGGTGACCAAGAGTTGCGTATATGACTGTGTAGCATGCATAAAGTACCAATGATGTTGAACATGCGAGAACACACTAGAATGTTATCGAAACTTCAAACACACACCATGAGTGCCTTAGTGATCTATTTTTATGAACTAATATGTTCCATAAAGATATCAAAGATAAGAATCCACAAAATATACTTTTATCTCATGTTTTTAGAAAAATATAAATAAATCCACTTTCTTTTTTTCCACTCCTTGTTTACCCTATAGATCTGAACTTTCAAAAAATCATAGCAAATCACCATAAGCTCCAAAATATATGCTTTTTTTTTAATTTGTATTTTTTGAGTAGTATTACGAAAAATTACTAGATCATACCTAGAATTTCTAGATTTTCCAAAAATGACCTTATAATAACAATTTTGGCTCAAACAAAATACACCCATTATGTAAATTTGAAACCCACAATGTGGATTTGATCGAAATTTTCTTTGAGGCTTGGGAAGAAGCATGGTAATTCTATAATTTATTAAGGTTTAGAAATCCACAACTCACAAATACTCCAAAGGGAATTTGAGATCCACCAAAAACACTCAAAATGGAAAAAAGGTATACATCTCTTCAAAAACTCTTCTTCATTCAAATTTGCAACCTATAATGCAAATAACTTTGAATAAATTCCATATATGAGAAAATTATGAGATGGAAATTATAGTCCTAGCTCTTATACCATATAAAAATTGAGGAGGGCCCATGAAAACTCCTTTATGCAAGTATCCACACAAAGTACTTAGATAAGAGGAAGAGATTCAACAAAAAAAGCACACTATATTAAACTAAACAATAATATATAATGCATATGTATGTGAAACCAACATGGGTTACACTATAATATAATCTCCCTAAGATACTACATGTTCATTAGCTTTGGAGATGACTTTAAGATCCAATCTAACTTTCCATAAGGACAAAAAGATTCCTTATATAATAAAAGTAAGTGGTGAGTTAGAGATTGTTATGGGTTGAGTGAAACATGGGATAAAATCATTCCCCAAGTTACACCTCACCCTTCTCACACATGTGAGGATAACTACCACTTAAATGTGCATTTACCAATGTTGTACACATAATAAATCTCACCTTGGTAACAACACTACCAACGATAGAATTCACAAATATCGATATGACACACACCAAAACTATAGACGGATCACATGCAATACGTTACATTCTTTGAAATTCAATGCCTTAAATTCATCCATGAAAATGAAAATTACAAGCATAAGTTTTATCCCAACCCATGGGACATGATACGGGAGCATCATTAAGAAAATTTTCAATTTCATTGTGAGTGACTTAGAATTCATTTTGTAGTTTTGGGATGGATTCCAACTTAATTGGATCCTTGAGTGTGTGTAATAAGGTCAATTTCGATTTTTCCCTCCAAAAGGGGACCATTCAAATATTTGAGTTGTTGTGTTAGTGTAAGTTGGTCTATGAGTGTGATGTCTCCTTTTAAGACGATTGGGAATTTGCAACAAATAATTAAAAATCAACTCAAGAAGGATTGGATCCTTTTGAATCAAGCTAAAATAGCCCAATGTCGATAACTACAACCCAAATGGGGTTGGAAGTGGTCAAGGTGGTGATCTATATTGGTGGAGAAAATCATATTTTCATTCTTCTTAATTCTGATTTTTATAACATTAGTGAATTAATTTAAAACAAGCTATGCAAAACAATTGAAAACTTAAAAATGCATAACTCTCTTGATACTCAATCTTTTAGCATGACATAAAGTGCACAATAAACTTGAGATTTTTCCCTTTTTAATGAACTATAGATCAAATTTTTATGAGCACTAAAACCCATTTGAAATCGCACTTAAAATCCCATATCTAAGTGTTAGGGTTAGAAGAAATTCAATAAATTAATAATCAGCACTTCCCTTAACTGTTTTCATCCTCCAAGAGCTTGTTTTGATGCACAAAAATACCAAGGAAAAATATGAACTGAAATCACAATATTTAAGCATCAAAATGTGTCACAAGCTCCTCTTTCCCAAGTCACTATGGTTGGGAATAACTAACAATGACCAGCGAAGAGAAAATGATCATAACCAATGACTTTCACCCTCTAAACTCAGCGCAAAAGACTGAAATAAATCAAACAACAATGGAAGATCTGAAATTCACTTTTTTAACCCTCAAAACAAGCAAAAAAATTCATATTTCCCTCAACAATCAATTCACTAGGGTTAGGAATTCTTTCCCAAGCAATTCGCCACACAATAAATGCAACACAACACTAATGAATCCTCAAATCTAAATTCAATTCCACTCTAATAGTTTTGCAAGAGAGATAAATCAACATCAACAACCTAGGGCATACATCTAATTTCTCCAAGCATGGAGTGATATCAAATGATCAAATCAACATCCCAAATGATAGCCATGCAACCTCCTTGTATAAGATAAGGGGCGACATGTAAATGACCGACCTATCCTTTTTAGAGGAAAACATAAAACTTGATTAAAATACTTAAAAGAATCACTTAATGTGCACTTTATTTAATTTCTTAATTTAATATTAAGAAATTATATGCATATGTGTATTTTTTAAGACTAAATAAGACTCACACTCGTAGCGCTAGGCATGCCAAGGGGTTACAATGAAAATAACAGACATCTCAAAACAATCCCCTAGCTTCATCCTCAAACCCACAGGGAGAGAAAATGGGTTGAAGGTATTCAATTCTTTGTCTTCGTAAATGTCCTAGAAAAGGGGACATTACAATGAGCTAGTAAGGACTTTAATTTATGTTGTAAATGTGGTGAAGCAATGTAACAAGTGTATAGACTCACCAAATGATAGAAATTGTGTGGAAAGTTAGTCCTTATCTCTAGTTACGTAGTTATGTCTTATAACTCCTCTAATTTTTGCATATGAGGATATATTCGAATAAAGGAAGGGAGTCAATTTTAGATAGGTAGAAAGTTAGTTAGTAAGGTAGAGGTAGAAGGAGAAGAGAGCCTTGAAGGATCCAAGAGCTTGTATGTGGTTTATGGAGGTTGATGATAGGGTTTCTTCATGTAAAACTTGTAGATTTAAGAATATATATGAATGAGGATTGAAGATATATGTTTCTTAGTGCTCTCATTGTCACGAAGTAATTTTGAATTCCTACATTTCTAATTATGATTAATGTATGTTCTCAGTATGTTACATTGATCTCTGAAAATGGTTGTATGCATGAAAAAGAACTATTTCTTGCTTAATCCATAAGAGGTTTGTGGGTTATAATATGAGAGATGTTTTTTCATATGAATGATTATTTTGTAGGTGTTTTTAGGTGAATAAAGTTTGTTTCAAACTCTAGATTAGATAAGGAGTTGATAATTTCTAGAATGTAATCAATTGTATAAGGGTTTTCATTACTCTTCTTGCTTAGTGAGATGAATAAACATGTGAGCAAGGGGGTTTTATGTGTTATAAGGGTAGTGATCCTAAGAGAACAAAGAAACATAGGAGTGTAAGGTGGTATAGGTGTTGGAGAACATCTAGTAAGAGAATGACATTGAATGGCTATAAACCCTCAGAAACCTTGAGACCTGCAAAGGAAAAAGGAAGAAACCTTATAGTTCTAAGTAAACCGTACAACCTTATGCATAATTTTCTAAATAAGAAAGTTTCTGATCTCTAAGATAGAGGTTGGGAAAATGACAGGAGATTTGGAGATTCTCATTTGCTTTAGTTATTAAATAATTTTTCTTTTGGGTGTGGGAGAACCTTAGCTATGGTTAAACGAAGAAACAAACATATAATTCCTTTTTCACTATTTAAAAATTCTCAAACTCTTAGGGTAGATGGATTGGTGTTTAAAGAAATGGATTCTTTAGTTTTGATTCAAATGGATGAGAGTTGTGGGATGAAAACATTGAAACTCGGGTAAATTGTCTTAGTCACCCATTTTTTAGAAATAGTTCAAATTTGAGGGTTTTGGAAGGACCCACATCCTTGTACAACAAGCCCTCAAGGCTAAATAAAACATTTAAGCATTACAGAGAGGAAATACCCATCAACAATAAAGGGGAAAATAAGGATAAAATAAGAACCCATGAGAAGAACACAACAAAATAGAAGCACCCAAAGTGCTAGATACAACTAGATTACCTAGAAGAATCCCTAACATGGGATCTTAGATGCATGGTAAAGGAATTCTTTTTGCATTTAATGATTTTCCATTCATCACTCCTATTAAGATATGCATTTTCATCTGAGTGAGTTGGAAATTGAAAATATGAGGAAGCCAAGACTCCATCAATGGATTTCTCACCAGTGGAACTAGTTTTAGTGTATTCAATAAGCGTATCTAGAATCATTGTCGCACTGATCCGCCATAATGACTCAACAACACCCACTAAAGATTCATTTGATGGGATGGGATTGGAAAATTTGTCTTCACTAACCAGTGTATGAGTAGCAGACTCATATTCCTCCTCAATAACTAAAATATTTTGGTGGGAATCTTTCCACTAATAGACCTTTTCATTTTTAGATTTATGCTTGACCATGTGACAAGCAACATCTAGATGCCCAATGTTAAAACATTTTCTGCATCTAAATGGTAATCCTTCATAATTAAGTAGTCATGACCAACCCTATCACACACTTTGAGATTAATAGAAGTAGGTAGATCAATCAAAGTATCCATATCCACCAATATCCACGCGTAGGTAATATGTGTGAAGGTATATGTATTGGAATCGATGGATAAAAAAGAACCCAAAGCACTACCAATAATAGGTAAACTACCATTTCCCCAAAACTATAACGACAGATGGGCTAAATGGATCCGGACCGCTTAAGATCAAAAGAGGTTGAGATTTGATTAAAATTCAAGAACCAAGATTTCATCAGCAAATGATGATTTTATAGTTCCCAGAGATATTAGAAAGAACAATATCTCTAGCATCATCGAGCTAAAATCTATAATAAAAAAACCCTTGCATTGGGGTGAATATCAATCCTATCAGAAATGAGATGGCACCAATTCTATGTGATCCACAAATGTAAGAGTGGAAGACTGTGCCAGGAAGCTATTAAAATGGTAGACAAGACCATTAGAGGAACAATATTCCTCGGCCTCCATAATCGAATCCCCAAGGAGACCATGGGCGCAGTTTTAGCAAAGAAAAATATCCTGGAAGATAAAGCTACAACATAGGTTTATTTCCCCTTACATGGTAAAAATTTTCTGCCCTTACCACCATCATGGAAGACCAAGCATGTACTACCATTAGTGAAGACATGATAAAAGCCTAATTGAAGAGGAGGCAAAGGGGGAGCCACCACTACCAAAGAAGAGCAAAACCGCCACCGCCCACACTAGACCCCCAAAGATCGCCTTGCCCACACAACCACCATTCTTTCCACCACACTCTAAAACCATGGCATCACCAACGCTAAGGTTTACAAAGAAAAATTCGAGAGAAAGATGGGAAGGAGCCATAATTCACTAAAAAAATCAAGATTCATTAATTGATTTATCAGTCACCCAGTTTTGGTGATAGTCAAAGTAGTTAGTATAGAAAGAAGTGAGTAATTCATGAAAATTAGTGTAGAATGATGGAATAAGGTAAGAATAAGTCCCCTAAGGATGTACAAGCTCTGTGGAAATGTCCTAAGGGCAACTACATTGATAGTTTAACTAAAAATCATGGCAAGTTTCAAGAATATAGTCTTAAGGCTTGGTAACAAGAAATGAATATGTCTTGAAGGTTAACCTATAACATTTGATAAATCTTGGTGATATGGGGGATAACAGATTAAATATTGTTTTGATAAGTTTTAGGAGGAAATATGAATTTTAGAGGAAAATAACTTGAAAAACATGTTTATACCTTGTTTTACCAATCTATGAGCATAATTGAGAAGGAAATTATTATAGGGTCTAATTTTCAAGAAGTAAGACTTATGTAAAAGATGTATTATGATGTAATACATGTGTTGAAATTCAAAGAGAGTTTAGTATAGATTCTAAGGGTAGGTAAATGAAATCCACTCATGACAGTGCTACAAGTAAGTGTACTAACAACAAAGTACCAAGAAGTCCGTAAAGAAAGTATGTAATGGGATATATGGGTTAGACCAATGTATAAGATAAGAAAGAGTCCAAATTAGGGTTATCAAATGAATAGAGGGTTTAGAATTTCATAGGGTAATTTAGAAGGATAAAAGTGAGGATTTAATAGTGACAATACTAATACACAATCTTCAAGGCAGAGCATTTAGTCTTTCATCTATTTTGGTAAAAACAAAGTACATTTGAGATCTTAAGCAAGGATTTTCCATGACTTGAGAAGTATAGATGATTGATTACTATTTCTATGGCATTTCAAGAGCAGGATGAAGGGTAAGATAGCTAATACAAAACTATAGGACTGAGAAGAGGTATTGGATAAGAATCATATCCTTCTTATAACTTGAACAAGAGAATGGATTATATAAATTGATGAGAATGGTTGGAAACTCCAATCAAATGTTTTGAAATGATTATTGAATCTTGTAAATACTTTTTCATGATTAAAATTTTGATTTTAACTACTTTTTTGTTAATTTTTAGTGTGGTGTGTGAGTAGTTCTACATCAGGACATCCCCATTCTTCATCCTAATAAACCCTTCTAAATTCCTAGAAAACTAGTTAGGCCTAGTGTGGGTCACTCAAAATTCTAGGATTATAGACCCAATATTACCATCAAACTCACCAAATTAGATATTAATGATATAAATGAATTCCAAAATATATACCTCCCAATATTTGTCTTTCTTGAATTTAAAATTTCCAAAATGTTGCAAGATAATACACATATCTCTCCTTGATCCTTAATAACCTTGGCATATCCTCCAAGGAGCATTCTAATCACACTACATCTTCCATTCATGGTGATGCGAAATCATACACTATCTTTCCCTCTTATGATGTAGAATGAATAATGTCTTATGTTGAAGTGTGACATTGTTCTCAATTATTATAATGACTTGGCTCAAATTAATGCTTTCAATCATGAAGAAAACATGATATCTACTTCATATAACTTTGAGTCTCTTTATTTTGATACTAGTGATAATGAGGAAGAATAAACTTTATTGTACCATCCTTTAGATAATTCAAAATCATAAAATACCATTTTATATATTCAATAAATATCGGGATTTATTTCCAAGATAAATCCTAAAAATAGACAATTTTGACTACATGATCCTTGATTTTGAAATTCCCAATGTAGTATAGAATAACCCATCTCTATCGAATGCATCGACAATCCATGTGAGAATACTGAAAAAGTTTTGATAGATTTTGTTCCATCCAACTCCATTGACTAGTGTGATCTCATCATGGTTGATGTCATTCATAATCTAGCCAACCCTTTTTTGAACCAACAAAATTTACTCTTTATGCTCAAATAATAGATGTTAAGAAAATGTAATAAAAAAATCATAATCATAAAATTTATTTTGACCTTGAAATTGATGTTTAACTCAATGATCCATTACCTACATTTTATAATGATGAGGCCTTTCTCGAGTTACTCCATGCATAGAATATCAATTACCTCTCAAAAATCAAAAGCTTGATAATACCAAGAAATCTCCCCTATTTGAAACCATTGTCACCACCATTGATCACATCAACACTAATATTTCAAAACTCCTCAAGGCCTCCTATCATGTCTAAGATGTAAGCTCCATACTTGTGGAATATATTATTAACATCTAACTCGATGATAATGATGAATCACATATTGTTATTATAGGTGATTTACTCCATCGTTTACAAGCATAACAATGTGAAGTTGTTAAAAACAAGGATAACTTAACTTATGGTTACTTTACATTCCTATGATTGATCTTAATATTTTTGTTCGTAATATTTTCACTTACCTCAATATCATACCCATTCAAAAATAGATAAGAAAAATCCGTAAAAATTTTCCATTTTTTCCTTAAGGTGTTTGTCAAACTTTTAGATGTGAAATTTATTTAACCAGTTGACTCTTATGAATGGCTCTCAAATATATTCCTCATTCATTAAAATTTTATCTTTGCTATCAACATCTACATTGATTTTCATAATATTTAACCTACCTTATCATAAGGATAAATTTCCTCTAACATATGTTAACACCATAGTTGACTCTACAACCATATATGATATGTTAACCCTTATGGAAGGGTTATTGGACTATAATAAAATCCACACTATACCTCAAGATCAACATGAAACCACCTTCACAACCAAGTGGGGCACATATTGATATGCAAGAATTCTGTTGAATTTAAAAGTATCGATGATACCTATCAACTTGCAATAACCCAAAACTTTCATGACCTACTCAATAAAACCATAAAATTTTATGTATATGATCTCTTATTCAAATCTCAACACATAGAAGATCATTATTGTGACCTCAATGAATCCTTTGAGTTCCTCTAGAAATATAAGACCCACCTTAATCCCAAAAAATGCATCTTTTTGTTACTCAAGGAAATCTCTTAAGATTCCTTATATCCAAACTATAAGTTGATATAGACCCTACCAAAATCCAATTATTATTAACATATATCATCCTAATTCCATTCCATACATCCACACTTTCTTAGGAAATCTTGGGGAAATCTAACAATTCATTCCTAAAATTTCCTATCAAATTGACTCCATCAAAAAAATCTTTAAGAAAAGTGTAAATCAAAATGGAATAAGGAATTCCATCAAGCTTTCAAATCTATGATCAAATATTTAATTAATGTTTTGCATCTATTTGTACTATAACAACATATATGCACGTGAGATTGGAAGTTGGAACACGTAATTTTCTTTAATCTTTATGTTGGCCTACCACACTAGAGATGGAACTTTGGTGAGCTCACCCAAAATGCAGAAGATTTTGGTATTCTATCAAGGTTAGCAATTCAATGAAATGAAATGGATAAATACAACACAATAATGAGTAATACATGCATGTCGAGATACTTATACTCAAACATATTATAGCTCCAAACCCTTTTGTGCTCTTATGTTTATCATTGATTACATAAATACATTACATAAAAATCCCTTTCTTAGACCTACTTCACTATATTACCTCATACCCATTCAAATAGATACGACACTCACTCATATGCCACCACCTTGACTAAACCTTTATAATGAACTCATTAACCAAATAACTCTCCTAGTTATTCGGGTAACTTATATACACATTCTGGCTCTCAATTCCCCATTGAAGGCTGCGTGCACTCAAGTTCAATTGGCACAACTCCTTGGTTGTAGTTTTCCCTTGGCACCCCTTCTTTTCCTCATGTACCCTCATGTGCTTTCTGTTCTCTCCTTCCATTTTCCTTTTCCTCTTTGTTCCACTCCTCCCTTGTGCCCACCTTTTGCACTTTCTCCTTTTTAAGAAAATTCTTCACCACGTGTGCGTTATAGACTTACTTTAATCAGCTAAGTCCATGGCCCTCTCGCGCACCACACCCATCACTTTTAATTTTGCACCTTGACCATGCATTCTCTCGCCCACCAATTTTCCTCATTTCCTAGTGCGCTGCCGCACGCGCGCCCTTCTACGCCTTCCTCGGTTTTCTTCCATGTGCCCTTCCCTCATGCCATCCTTTACGCCCCTCTGTCTCAAGGTCATCTTTCAACATGCTTAAGTGTGTCAAGTAACCAAGCAAAAGCACACCAAGAGGGCGTTGAATCCTTTTAATAGACCGATAAGTGACACGTGGTAAAAATAACAAATATTTTGATTGCCATGGCCATCATTTTAGCCAATCTACGTGCACCACGTGTTTTGCATGTGTCGGCGACTTTGACATCTTCTTACAGCCGTATATTTTTCTATAGAGCTAAAGACGGCGTGCACCTAGACTTATCATAAAAGCATGTTGACATCACTATAATTTTGGAAATTCAAATTCAAATTCTTAGCGAGATATGGTAGGTGATAAATGGGAAAATGTCTCTCTTAGAATTAATGAGTAGTTTTGATTTCTCCAACCACCCAATTTGATATGATCTGCCCTCCTTTCTTCTTTAGTATGCCAAACAGTCTTGGGAAGCATATTTCAAAGATCTCAAGGTAGATTTACAGGCATTGAATGCTTCTTGTTGGTGGTTACATTTCAAATTCAAGTTTTCTCCCCTTTTTCTTCCTTTCTTCCTCTATGGATTCATCTAATAATGTAAGAGATAGACTCATTTTTTAGGTTGGATGCTTTATATCCTTATGTGTTTTGCTAAGGACTCCATACTTCTCGTGTTGTGAGTTGAAAACCTCTAGATCTAGCTCTTACATGAGGATATCAACCTCCTTCATCATTGTAACAACTGTGTGCATTTCTAGAAGTAATAGAAGCATCATTTTGTGACTATTCTTTGTCCTAACATGTTTGGATTTCTTCTTTTTCCTTTTCTTTTACGTTGTGTACTGGTTGTGCCATTTCACGTCCCTTTCAGTTCTTTATTTATTTGTGTTCCATGAGAACGACTGGCGAATATGTGTTTAGCTTTGTTACTCGTGCCTAGCCTACTTTCACGCATTTCCTTTCATTCTCACTTTAAAAAGATAGTGTTCATCCCTCTTTTATGGTGTTATCATATTTTAGTATAGTTTCCTTTCATATTATCCTTCTATCCTTAGTCCCTTGGCATTATTAGCTTAGTATCCCTTTCCAACACTAGGATTAGCAAAGAGTAGAGAAATACATAGCGAACCGGCCTTCTCCAAATATCTCTGTCCCAAGTGCGCAAGGTCCCATAACTTGGGGATGGTTCCATTGTGGTCTCAAACACCTCATCCCTTACAAGATCTCGAGACGTGGGTGCATGTTTAAGCAAACAACGGTTTGCATGCACACTGTGGGACCATCATTACAAGATCAAATTTCATATCTCTAAGTTCTAGTGTGTGGACTTAGTGCTTCAACCTTTGGAGGCTCATACCAACACATCCAGCAACTCCCAACATTTTAAGATCTCTGTTTCAATAGTCATGAGCACCTTTCAAGAGAAGAGTGCACACAATAAGAAGTGTGGTAGTTGAGGATTCTTTTGAGTACCTCCAGTTATTCCTGAGAAGAGTTCATTCCAAAAAATCTATGTGCGCATCCCCATATCCTACGCGCCGCACCCATTCAACTCCTACTCAAAAAAGACAACTTGTGCACCTGTGCAATGGTGCATCAGCAACCTCCTCCACTAAGAAACATTACAAACTTTGCTAGAGGGAGTCCCTTGTTATTGGTTGTGCAACATGATATGCCAAATGGTGCACTGAAGAGTATTCCATACTTTACCAGTGAAAATCAAGTCACCCCTCAGGAGCATATCCAAGATATAGCAAACATATGTTCACTTTATTTGATCACACATGATGATGTAGCAATCAAGTTGCTTATAGCCTTGTTATCCAAAATGTTCCCCTTGCACATTTTGTGGCTAACTCCCTTCATTCTTCCCTCTCTTTTGCCTCAGTCATAATTTTTTGTTTTTTAGGCACTCAAGACCTTCTAGAAATGGCACCATTGGATAGAGCTTTTCTTAGCTTTCCAAAAAGGTAAAGTTTTCCTCCTAACTCCATGTATTTTTGAAGTTATGGCTCGGCAAAGATTTTGTGAGAAATTTTCCCCTGAAAATCCTGAGCCAATAAGATGAGGCCACATGTCCTCGGGAGGGCGGAAGGCGGAGGTAAACTTGGAATTTTTACCAAGTGTTCGACAAGTTTTCAAAAGGAATTTTTCACCCCGAAGGCCCGCCAATGAATTGGATGCTGCCACGTGTCCAGGTGGGGAGAAATTAGGAAAATTTCCTAAGGGTTGACACAAGCAAAATTTTCGATGCCAGGCCCGCATCCAATCACATTGTGCCACGTGTCTCTAGAGGAAAAGAGTGGCAGAAGGCGGAGGTAAAATTGGAAATTTGGCAAAAGTGATCGGCTAGGGTGTAAATTTAATTTTTTGCCCCAAGGCCTACGTCAAATGGGAGCTTGCCACGTGTCTCGTCGAGTCATCGGAGTTTCGGCCGCCAGGGAGAAATTAGGAAATTTTCCCAAAGGTTAGCGCAAAGAGAAATGTTTGCCCCAAGGCCCAAGTCCAATGGGATCTCGCCACGTGTTCCAAGACCGGCGGAACATAGGAGAAAGTTTGGAATTTTTCCCAAAGCAAAGTCGAAGGAAAAATTGAAAGGAAAAGTTTGCTCGTTAAACCCGAGCCAATCAAATCACGCCACGTGTCCATGTGGCGGCAAAAAATGCAAGACAAAGCCGGGCAGAGAAAAATGGCATAGAAAGCCCATATCCAATGGGATTTTGACATGTGTCCCAAGTCGAAAAATGATCAATGTATTGAGAAAAATTAAGAGAAGGTCCCCGCGCGAATCATATCATGTCACGTGTCCTCAGGTCATCGGCCCGGCGGAGAATTTTTGGAAAATTTTCCAATGGCCAAAACGGTGGAAAATGAAGCATAGAAGGCCCGCATCCAACGAGAACATGCCACGTGGCACCGGGAGTGACTGGGCGTGCAATTTTTTTGGGAAATTTTCCCAAATGCAAAAAAGTGGGAAAATTTCAAATTTTTGGCCCGCCAACCCATTTTGGCCCTGTTTTGCCCTAAATTTTCAAACGACCATAACTTTCGATCCAGAGCTCATTTTTCACATTCTTTATATCAACGGAAAGTTGGTGAAATTATCTATAAGATTATGGGATCAATTTTGTGTTTTGATGGAGTTTGGAGAGAGAAAATTGAAAAAACACCTCTAGCACATGATAATCAACAGAAATGACATTTCAACCACCATTTTAAATAAAGAATGGCTTGCATTCTCTCCCAGATGGTGAAAAATGTCGGGATTGCACTTGTAAGGATTCCCATGTTGTTTTATTACATTTTGGTCGGTAGTTGAAGCTCCTCCTACGTTTTCCCACGTTTCTCTCTCCTGGGTTCGGTTTTTGTATTATAAAAGCCAAATTTGGCTCATTTGGAGGGGGTTTTTGGACATTTTTTAATGTTTTGCAGGCTCCCTCTTTCACCTTGAAAAGTGATTTTGTGGAATATCGACCTTTTCCAAGACTATAACATGTTTTATGCCTCTCTAATGTTGTAATGCATGTATTTTTGATATTGTAAACGACAATGCAAGCTCTGTGAATGAGTTTCAATCATCTGTTTGTGTTGTTTGCTTCATTTCTAACCTTCCATTACATTTTATCAGCTTGTGCATGATGTTTGTTGCATTTCTATGATCTGTGTCAATCTGTAGAAGTAAAAAATGCTAACCACTCCTTTGGTGCATCACCTTATTAGCATTAGTTTCATTTTTTTACATTCTCTATCTCTGTCCCCTTGGAATTTAGAGTAATATTTTGAGTTTAAAACCTTTGCAACTTGCAAGTAATACACTTGATCAAAGGAGTTGAGGAACCAGCCTCTAACCTGTAGATTCTTTTCCCATTTTTACAAGTCCCACACTTGGGGAAGAGATTAAATGTTGTGCAATCACACTGGATGTCCAAAATGTCAAACTAGAAATTTGATCAACATCCAAGGGTGTTGCTGATTTGCACCAACAGTTTTGGCACACCCGGTGGGACCTTAGAGGTCTTCATCCTTATTGAAACAAAATTGATGTGCATTTGTTTCAAATTTATTGCTTAAAAGAGCCCTAAATTACACATCTGGCGACTCCAAGGAAGAAGAATCAGCTGGTTTTACCAGTGCGAGACTTGAAAACTCATGAGAAGAATCAACACAAGGTCAAGAGTTAGAGAAGAAGAGGTGTTGTTTGAATATCTGCAATTATCTTCAAGAAGAAGACAAAGAGGGAGGAGAATTCAAAGGTCTCCATCTCCACCAAATAGGACTCTATCAACTCCTCCACCTGGTAGGCCTTTCATTCAACCAACAAGGGTTCTAAGGCCAATCAGAATGGCATAAAACAACCCCTATGTCAATTTCACTGGTAGCACCCACTTGCTCTCAATGCACAAAATCCAATCCCAATTTTAACATTGAAGAACATTCCATACTTTACTGGAGAGAATCAGACCACTCCCGGTGATCATGTCAAGGATATTGTTAATATTTATGCAATCCATGAGATTAATGAGATGTAAGTTGTTGTCAAACTGTTGGCATCTTCATTCAAAGGGAAGGCTTTATAATGGTTAAGGAGTCTTGCCTTAGGTTCTATCCAAAATTGGAACCAGTTATGTATAGCCCTCCATGAGTAGTTTAGAGAAAAGACAGATAACTTGTCCCTTTTGGAACAATTGACAACCATCAAGAGAGCTCCCAATGAGCGGCTCGCCGACTTCAACTTCGAGGTTTCAAAGGACCTGTCATCACCAATCCGGCACTATGATAATTATTCACCGGGAACTCCTCGTGCTATGATTATTTACTAATGCACATGACCTTTAGTTTGTTGGATGTAATCTGCAAAACAAAACAACAACATAACACAAGAATACCATCAACTATGATAAGAAGAAATGATGACAAATCTGAAATATCAAAGTAAATTATAATATTAACATGAACATGTTACAATCTCACCCATGAGGTACTTCAAGTGTTATTGACTTCACTTGCCTTTCACCAAGACTATGGGAGAAACTTTACAATTACACCTCTTAATGGCTTCTTCAACACACCTTTAAATTGATGGCTTCCTTCGCACACTTCCTACAATATTTCTCACTACTTCCTTCTATGCTAAATGAGGGGTGGCCTCTATTTATAGAACTTCAAAGCTTATCCATCTTATCTCTAAGATAGGATAAGAAATCCACTCGACGAATCATATTCCATACCTTAACTCTTATCTCGTACATATAATCTTATCTTTTAAGATAAGATAAACCTTATCATTTTACATGGGTTCCACATTTTTAGACTTTTTACAAATAAAATACACAAAATATTTATGACCTCACTCCTTGTCCTTATTACGAATATAATATTTCTAATTCCTAATCATGTAGACCCTACTTCTCTAATTACCCAAACTTTGACATTTTAACATTACCGGACCACTTACGACAAATATTTACTTTTACAACATTCCTATTGTACTTAACAACATCCTATTCCTAATACATACATTAATGAAATAGAAATTATGGAGGAAAATTTTAGTGTTGACAGGACTTGGGAGAGAATTCCAATGGCAAGTAAGGCCATATAGAAGGTTCTTTTCCATATTACCTTAAAGCTTTAAATTCTAATATTTCTATGTTAATTCAATCCATGGGAGGCACAACTATCCCTGCTACTTATAGCATTGCCATTAGAGCTGAAAATTGTTTGATTCAAGCTGGCAAGCTAGCTCCTAGGCCTCCAATGCCATTGTATCCAAGTTTAGAGAGCCCAAGCACTAGTCAAGTACCTATTTTAGCTCCTATTCCCACTCCTAGAAATCAGAATTCAAGTGAAGCTTCTACTTCATCTCCTAGTGCCTCAAATGAACTTCAAGAAGTCATGAAGCAATTGCAAAATTTAGGCAATGAGCTGGTTACACTCAAGAGGCAGCAAGCCCAAGGTTTTAGACCTTCTTTCCAACCTCAAGCTTAGCCTAATAGGTAGCCATACCATCCTCAAAGACCACCCAATCCAGTTGCAAATTTAAATCAAGCAAGACCTCCTACCAATAGACCATTTCAGCCCTATAATCCCAATACTACATTTGTCTCTAAAGTAATAGTGCGGTCAGTGCAAAACAACATAGCTCAAGAGTATGATTGATGTTTTCCATGCAATGAACCTCACAACCAGTCTATGTGTTTCAATGGTGCCTTAAATCAAGCATTAATGGTGACAAAAACTAGTGTGGAGGGTGAAGGGAGTCAATGAAATAACCAACAACAAGAAACATCCCAACAACAATCAACTCCAAATGATACCTCACTTGTAAACTGGGAGGCAGAAGATTTTTGTGGCATGAATCAAACAATCTCCCAAAGTTTTATAGCCAACATGAGGTCAAAAAGGAGAAATTTGGGTGAAGAACAGCCATTGGCTCCAAGTAATCCACAACCTTCTACCACCCCATAGGTTATTGGAAAACAAAATGTAGTTCCAAACACGCAAGGGCTACCTAAAATAGCTCCTAGGCCAACTCAAACGCCAGTTGCTACTGCCCATGTGTAAGGAATGAATGTGTAGGCCAAGGGATAACAGAGAGATGCTTTGTCTCCATTCAACATCATTGATCAAATGAAGAAGACGAATGTAAACATATCAATGTGGGAATCACTATCCATCCCTGTGCCAAAGAGATTTGCTACAAGCTGCCATGAAGGACTCGGGTCAACTTCAAATCAAAGAGGTCCAAATGAAAGAAAAGGTACTCACAAATGTTACCCCACTGAGAGGAATCATGGAGGACACCAAGGTAAAATGTTGAAGCCCCCTCCATTCTATGTTTCATTGATCATTGGAAACCAATTAGTACACAATTGCATGATTGATTTCGGGGCAAGTAGTTCAGTAATGCCCAAGCAAATATTTGATCAGTTGGGGCTTCAATATGAAGTCATATCCAAAGGGGTAGTGTAATTGGATGGGACAACAAGAATAACAAATTGGAGCAATTAAAAATTGAGTCTTACTTTGCATGCATGCCCCAACGTTGTTGTTTTACAAGATGTCTCAGTAATAGACCTTCCACCACTCTTTGCCCTATGTCTGTCAAGGGATTTCACAGCCAAGATTGGAGGGTACCTATCCGTTGATTGGTCACACATGTTGTTTAGAACAAGATATGGAACCAAAGCCACAATCGGTCCGATCCTATTGCAAACTTTCACATTGAGCCTCACACTCCAAGCCAAATCAATACCAATTGTTCAAAGATTTGACCGAGAGGATTATCCAAGCACCGATGAAGTTGACACCAAGGTTGGAAGCATCCCATATTTTATCTTGATGAATTGGAAAGCAAGGTGCATGTTTTTATCCTTATCAGGAAATAGAAGAATCTAAGCTAGGAGTCTATTACATGCATGAAGAAAATCAGCCTATCCCTAGCATCACCAAGCCAAACCACAAGAATGACAATGAGGTATGGTAGTTGTTCTTTGATGGATCAAGGAGTAGACAAGGTGCAAGAGGGGGAGCTATGCTTGTTTCACCTTAAGGAATTAAGTATTATTTAGATTTTAGATTTCAATTTGCATGCTCTAATAACACTGTTGAATGTGAAGCTTTGATACAAGGATTGCATTGGTCAATCAAGAGAGGAATAAAGAACTTGTAAGTCTTTGGTGACAGTGAGTTGATTGTCAACCAAGTCAAGGGGCAACATGCTTTGTCAAGAATGATCTGCTCAAATGCTACAAAAATAGGGTGTGGGACCTCATTGAAGATTTTGAGGGATTTGGCATCAAATCCATTCCTAGAAAAGAGAACCAAGCTGCTGACAGGCTTGCAACAGTTGGAGCAGCCTTTGATGTTGTTGAAAGCATCAAAAAGGACAAAGTGCAGCCAAACATCCATGTGATTGTAACGCCTTTAGTTCCAGTCAACAATATAAGTTGGCAAGTGTTTGAAAATGATCAACAAATCATCCATTTCTTGTAAGAAGAGGTTGAGTTCTCAGCTAAAAATCAGGAAAAGTTGGAACAGCAGTATGGTGACCAAGTGGTATAGCTGAGAACCAACAAACTACCAAAGGGACTTATTACTTTGGAGTCCATTTTCAATCCTAATGATCAGTTTAGGAAGGAGAAAGCAAACATCCAAGTCAAGGGAGAAGATTCAGTGTCCATCTTGGTGGAAGAAGGCAAATCACTCCAAGTTGGTAAAGTGACAACTAAACAAGAAAGGTATGATTTCATACAGCTTTGTCAAGAATTCCCTGATGTGTTTGCTTGGAGCTATGAAGATTTGAAAGGTTTCAATCCCAAATTAGCTCAACACACCATTGAATTGGATCTAAGTACTAAACCCATCAGGCAAAAACAAAGGCCAGTCAATCCACACATGGATCCTCTCATGAGAAAAGAATTAAACAAGTTGATAGAGTCAAGAATCATTTTTCCTATCAAGCATTCTAGTTGGGTGGCTAACTTGGTTCCAGTTAGAAAGAAGAGTGGGGAAATCAGATTGTGTGTTGACTTCGAGAGATTTGAATAGAGCATCTCTCAAGGATCGTTATCCACTTCCTTCTATGGAGTAGATTTTAAAAGTTATTGTTGGCTCTGAGAGGTTTTTATTACTTGATGGCTATTCGGGGTACAATCAGATTATGGTGAAAGAAGAGGATCAGTTCAAGACAACCTTTACAACCAAATGGGGAACTTATGCATACAGGAAAATGCCATTTGGGTTGTCCAACACTGGAGCTACTTTCCAGAGAGCAATGGACATGGTGTTCAAGGATTTGATTAATAACATGGTGCTGATATATCTTGATGATATCATTGTTTTTTCAAAAATGCAAATCAGACCATCTCTTTCATTTGAGACAAGTGTTCCAAAGGTGCAAAAGATTTGGAGTATCCTTGAATCCTAAAAAGTGTATTTTTCTAGCCCATGAAGGAAAGCTCCTTGGCCACATTATCTCCAAGGAAGGATTAGCAATTGATCCAGAAAGAGTTGAAGCCATAAGAGCACTACCATTGCCAAGCCACAAGAAGGCCCTTCAAAGTTTCTTGGGGAGGATAAATTTTGTTCAGAGGTTTGTCCCAAATTTTGCAGCCCTAGTCAAGCCTATCAAGCCTCAACTCTCATCAACCCATATTTCTCCAAGGATTTCATCCTCTATGCATTTGGGGGTGATGATACTATTTCTACAATTTTGGTACAGTAGAACAAAGACAATGATGAGCAGCCAATTGCTTTCTTCAGCCAAATCCTGGAGGACTATGAGGTGAGGTATACTTTCATTGAGAAGCATGTTCTTGCGCAGAATCAGAGCTTGAGGAAATTCAAGCATCTAGTTTCAAACAACAAGGTTCAATTGTTGGTTTCTCATGTGGGAGTTAAAGACTTCCTCCTCAACAAAGACCTGAATGAAAAAAGAGTAGGTTGGATTACTCATGTCATGGAGTATGACATTGAGATCAAAGTCACAAAGTTAGTTAGAGGAAAAGGGTTGTGTGAGCAGCTGGTCTTGAATAAACAAAAGGAAGCATGCAATGAGAAGGAGGTTGTTTTGGCTTTGCAAGACAACCATGAGCAAGGAAACACTCAAAAGGAAAATGATGGTGTCCTCACTCCTTGCTGGACCCAAGACATAATGCACTTCCTAAACACAATTCTATGCCCTTGAGATGAACAAAACCAAAAGAAGACACTTCAGATTGCAGGCTGTCCCATATGCCCTTGTTGACGGTGTTTTGTTCAAAAGGGATGTGAATGGAGTGCTGCTGAGATGCATTAGTACAAATCAGATTCACAGGGTGTTGGAAGAGTTCCATGGTGGATCAGCTGGTGGTCATTTTGCACCGAGAGTGACAGCTCTAAAGATCATGAGGGTTGGCTATTATTGGCCCAAGATTTTCAAGTGATTTTTATGCATGGATCAAGAGGTGCAAGAATTGTGCATTCTTCACGGGTAAGGAGAGGCTAGCTGCCCTTCCATTGCATCCAATTTTAGTTGACCAGCCATTCATGTAATGGGGTTTGGACTTCATTGGAGTCATTAATCCAAATTCAAGCCAAGGGCACAAATGGATTCTAACAGCAACAGATTACTTCACCAAGTGGATCAAGCAAAGAGCACTCAAGGAAGCAAATGAATCTAGCATCCTAGACTTCTATGAGGGAATAGCAACTAGATTTGGCATACCTGCTACAATAATATCAGATAATGCATTGGCATTCATTGGGTCCAAGGTAATTGAATGGGCTGTCAAGAATGGGATCTACCTAAGCACTTCATCAAATTATTACCCTCAGGGTAATGGCCAAGTTGAATCTACAAACAAGAACTTGTTGAGGATCATTAGGAGGACTCTTGATGAAAATCAGAGGTCTTGGCATACCAAATTGAAATCAGCCTTATGGGCTGATAGGATAACTCCCAAGAGATCTACAAGTAATTCTCCATTCAAGCTTGTTTATGGAAGAGAGGCAATTTTGCCCATGTCACTTGAGTTACCAACATTGGAACTCATGAAACAGATTGGAGTTGTTGGAGTTTGGACCCATGGAGGTTAGATATGTAGAATTGATGGAGCTCCAAGAAATCAGAAATCAGTGTCCCAAGCAATGGAGAAGGATCAAGCTTTGATCAAGAAGACATTTGATAAGAAGGCCAAGGATATATTTTTCCAAGTTGGAGATCTAGTGTTAAAATGGGATGTAGACAGAGAAAAACTGGGAAGACATTCAAAATTTGATGCCATTTGGAGTGGCCCATACATGGTCACAAAGTGTAAGGACAACAATGCTTTCCAATTATCTTCATTAGATGGTGAAGAATTGTAGATTCCAGTCAATGGAATCTATCTAAAGCATTGCTACTGAAGGAAACTCTCCACCTTGTACATATTAGCTTATGTTTTCATTCCTCCAAGTGCTTATGCACATTTTTTTGTTGTAGATTAGCTTTGCTTTCCCTAAGTGCTTTGGCACAAGCTTATTGTTCCAGAAATGTGTTTTGCAAGCCTTGCTCCATCAGATGGTGTTCTACCTTCCATCTTCCTCCTTGTAGTGTTCTAATCAATTGGGGTACCAAGCAGAGAATTTAATGACTCCATGCCCAATGGATTGTTTCAGGCAACTGGTAACTTCATCCAGCAGGCAGATGACCCCTCTGAGTCACCAAAATTGTTATCCAAAATGTTCCCCTTGCACATTTTGTGGCTAACTCCCTTCATTCTTCCCTCTCTTGTGCCTCAATCATAATTTTTTTCTTTTCAGGCACTCAAGACCTTCTGGAAATGGCACCATTGGATAGAGCTTTTTCTCATCTTTCCAGAAAGGTAAAGTTTTCCTCCTAACTCCATGTATTTTTGAAGTTATGGCTCGGCGGAGATTTTGTGGGAAATTTTCCCCTGAAAATCCCAAGCCAATAAGATGAGGCCACGTGTCCTCAGGAGGGCGGAAGGCGGAGGT
Organism: Taxus wallichiana var. yunnanensis; assembly: GCA_018340775.1. Classification (NCBI taxonomy): domain Eukaryota; kingdom Viridiplantae; phylum Streptophyta; class Pinopsida; order Cupressales; family Taxaceae; genus Taxus; species Taxus wallichiana. The sequence goes on from CM031239.1 coordinate 195,914,908, forward strand.
AAACTTGGAATTTTTACCAAGTGTTCGGCAAGTTTTCAAAAGGAATTTTTCACTCGAAGGCCCACCGATTTAATTGAATGTTGCCACATGTCCAAGTGGGGAGAAATTAGGAAAATTTCCTAAGGGTTGACACAAGAAAAATTTCGATGCCAGGCCCACATCCAATCACATTGTGCCACGTGTCTCTAGAGGAAAGGAGTGGTGGAAGGTGGAGGTAAAATTGGAAATTTGGCAAAAGTGATCGGCGAGGGTGCAAAGTTAATTTTTTGCCCCAAGGCCCACGTCAAATGGGAGCTTGCCACGTGTCTTGTCGGGTCATCAGAGTTTCGGCCACCGGGGAGAAATTGGGAATTTTTCCCAAAGGTTAGCGCAAAGAGAAATGTTTGCCCCTAAGGCCCACATCCAATGGGAGCTTGCCACGTGTCCCAAGACCAGCGGAACATGGGGGAAAGTTGGGAATTTTTCCCAAAGAAAAGTTGAAGGAAATATTGAAAGGAAAAGTCTGCCCTGTTAAACCCGAGCTAATCAAATCACGCCACGTGTCCATGTGGTGGCAAAAATGCAAGACAGACCCACAAGGGAAAAATGGCAGAGAAAGCCCACATCCAATGGGATTTTTCCACGTGTCCCAAGTCAGAAAAATGGTCAACAAAGTGATGGAAAATTTAAGAGAAGATGCCCGCGGTGAATCATATCATGCCACGTGTCCTCAGGTCATTGGCTCGGCGGAGAATTTTTGAAAATTTTCCAATGGCCAAAACGGTGGAAAATGAAGCGCAGAAGGCCCGCATCCAATCAGAATGTGCCACGTGGCACTAGGAGTGGCGGAGCATGGAATTTTTTTGGGAAATTTTCCCAAATGCAAAAAAGTGGGAAAATTTCAAATTTTCGGCCCGCCATCCCGTTTTGGCCCTGTTTTGCCCTAAATTTTCAAATGACCATAACTTTCGATCCAGAGCTCGATTTTTCATGTTCTTTATATCAATGGAAAGCTGGTGAAATTATCTACATGATTCTAGGCTCAATTTTGTGTTTTGATGGATTTTGGAGAGATAAAATTGAAAAACACCTCTAACACGTGATAATCAACAGAAATGACGTTTTAACCACCATTTTAAATAAAGAATGGCTCACATTCTCTCCCAGCATGGTGAAAAATGTCAGGGAATGGACCTGTAAGGATGCCCATGCTGTTTTATTACATTTTGGTTGGTGGTTGAAGCTCCTCCTATGTTTTCCCATGTTTCTCTCTCCGGGTTTGGTTTTTGTATTGTAAAAGCCAAATTTGGCTCATTTTTGGGGGTTTTTTGGACATTTTTTTAATGTTTTGCAGCTCCCTCTTTCACCTTGAAAAGTGATTTTGTGGAATATTAGACCTTTTCCAAGGTGTAACAAGTTTTCTTCCTCTCGATGTTGTAATGCATGTATTTTTATAGTGGAAATGACAATGCAAGCTCTGAATGAGTTGCAATCCTCTGTTTGTGTTGTTTGCTTCAATTCTAACCTTTCATTACATTTTATCAGCTTGTGCATGATGTTTGTTGCATTTCTATGATCTATGTCAATCTACAGAAGTAAAAAATGCTAACCACTCCTTTAGTGCATCACCTTATTAGCATTAGTTTCAATTTTTTTGCATTCTCTATCTCTATCCCCTTGGAATTTAGAGTAAGATTTTGAGTTTAAAACCTCTACAACTTGAAAGTAATACACTTGATCAAAGGATTTGAGGAGCCAACCTCTAACTTGGAGATTCTTTTCCCATTTTTACAAGTCCCACACTTGGGGAAGAGATTCAATGTTGTGCAATCACACTGGATGTCTAAAATGTCAAACTAGAAATCTAATCAACATCCAGGGGTGCTGCTGATTTGCACCAACAAGCCTCTTTCAAAGGTAAATCACTTCAATGGTATTGAGGCTTGAGACTTGGATCTATCACCACCTAGGATGAGCTAGGAATAGCTCTTTGCAATTACTTTGAAGATAAGTCAAATCACCTATCTCGGTGGAACAACCGACAACAACGAGGGTACCTAATGAATAGATGATTGATTTCAACATCATATTTCAGAAGACTTGGGACAGAATCCCTCTTGTGGTAAGACCTATATCCCAACATGCTTTCTTGTATTATCTAAAGGTGCTCAACAATGATATTTTAGTTATGATCCAATCCATGGGAGGTAGGACTTTACCAGCTACTTATAGTATTGCAATAAGGGCAGAAAATAGTCTTATTCAGGTGGGAAAGATATCTCCTAGACTTCCTATGCCCTTGTTCCCATAAATTTCACAAGCACCCAAGCTTCTATGGCCCCTATTCCTATTCCTGAGCAAAGAGTGTAACCAGTTTCCTCAATGTCCTACTCTCTGCAAAGTGCAGCAGAGGAAGATGAAGAGTTGAAGGCCCTGATTAGAAATTTATCAAACAAAGTCATATCATTAGAAAAGCAATAAGCACAAGCCTATAGAGGCAATTCTAATCAGGTGCATGGTCAAAGCAATCAGCCTTGGTAGAATTAGTATGGAAATCAAAGATACGTGCCCAACCAATATAATGATAGATGGCATCCTAATGCACATCCGCCCCTTGCAAGTTATTCATCACGTGCCTTCTCTTCCAAAGACCAGTGTAATTCAAGCACTCATCCTAGTTCGAACAATTTGTCACAAGAATCAAAATGGTTTTTCCTGCAAAGCATGCCTCATAGTCAATATCATTGTGCCACACACACCTAATCCTTCATCATTCAATGCTTCAGTTTGTGAGCCCTCAATAAGTTCCCACAGACGAGATAGCCAAGAAATACCAGAAGCTCCTCCATAGACAAACTTGATGTTATTTAGCGTGGATGACTTATGTGCAATCAAGCAAGCTGCAGAAGATACAAACAGAACACATACCCAAGTTGTGGATAACACAAGATATAAGAAGAGAATGTTAGAATCAAGTGTGCAGTCCCACTCCTAGCAACACAAGTAGATCCTCATAAGCAAAAAGATGTAGCCAAGGCATATTGCGGTAAAGGCACTCAAGTCCCTATGCAAGAGGCCCTGGGCAAAGCTCCTTCAAGTAGTGTGCGCCCCTCCTTTAGGAGGTCAAGCCTCTACTCTATCTAAAATCCAAGCTTCCGCACCTAAACAATCAAGAAGGGATGTTTTTCCCCAAATGCATAAGACAGGGGGGCTTCCATTTGGCATTTTTTACCAGATGAAGAGAACAAACATAAATGTCACAATGTGGGATGCCCTCACCATTCCATCTTAGTGGGATCTGTTGCATGAAGCTCTGGCGTAACTCCTACACACTGATCAAGCTATGCATAAGCCACACACTTCTATTAATGTCTTCCAAGAAGAGGAGAAATAAGTAATTAAATTTGTTAAAACCCCACCCTTTTATATTTCCTTGATCATAGGAAAACACCTAGTGCATAATTACATGATTGACTCAGGTGCTAGTACTTTTGTTATGCCTAAGAAAATAGCCAATGTCTTAGGTCTGAAATATAGCCCTTTGTCTAAAGGAGTCATGTAACTTGATGGTTCAATTTTCACCACCTTAGGAGTCATCAAGGATCTTGAGTTAACCCTCCATGCATGCCCAAGCCTAAATTTTACTCAAGATGTGTCAATCATTAACCTACTTCCTTTGTTTGCCCTATGTCTATCAAGAGACTTTACTGCTAAAGTGGGTGGTTACTTGTCTTCTGATTGGTCCCATATGCTACTCAAGACAAGGTATGGTACCCGAGTTACCATACAAGCTGAGCCTACATTTTCCTATCATGTAGAGTCATATGTCCATCCCCTCTCCAAGCCAACTATTTAATCCAAGAAGAAAAAGCTTCAGTTCCTAAAGAGCAGTCTCTTCCACCCTTTGTTCCTAACCTAGTGCTTGATGAATGGGCGAAAGACACCATAAATTTGATCCCTATGCTGAAGAACTAGAAGCTTATGAAATTGGGATTGGTACTTATTACATTCTTGAAGAAAATTTGTGCTACTACGTGTGCTCAAGGAAAATAAAGTTGAGCAGGTCTATGGAAGTTGTACTTTGATGGATCCAGAAGCAGAAATGGTGCGGGAGCAAGAGTGGTTCTCATTTCCCCTAAGGATGAGAGATTATTCTTCACGCACAGGATGTAGTTCATATGTTCTAACAATGTGGCAAATTATGAAGAGTTGGTGCATGGATTTCTCATTGCTGAGAAGAAGAAAATTAAGGTGTTGCAGATCTTTGGGGACACAGAATTGGTTATCCACCAAGTCACCAACAAGTTCCAAAAAAAGAATAAGCTTCTCAAAGCTTATAAGCATAGAGTATGGGACCTCCTTGAGAGCTTTGATGCTCTGAATTTGTAGGTGGTGCCGCTTAGAATGAACAAGGAAACTGACCAAATGGTCATGTTGGGTTCTGACTTTCTCTGTTGAGGGATTTTTCAAAGGAAAAACTCAGCACATTAAGATGGTGATCAGACCATCCTTTCTAGACAACAACACCATCGGAAATTGTTTTAAGTGACACGTACATCATCCATTTTATCCAAAATGAAGCTAAGTTCTCATCAAGCATGCAAGCTGACTTACATAACAGCTATGGTGACCAAGTGATACAACTGAAGAAAAACAAGTTGCCTAAAGGGTTGGTCACCTTAGAGAAAAAATTTAGCCTTGATGATGAGTTCAAGTGTGAAGAAAGGTACATGCATGCCACGCAAGAATACTGCTCCTCAGTCACTATTGTGTGTGGGAAAGAGTTGTTGCTCAGCAGGACTTGTGCGCATGAAGAGAAACAGGCAACATCTCTCTCTGTCAAAAATACAGTGATATCTTCTCATGGGAGTATGAAGACCTCAAAGGTTTTGATCTAAGTTTTTCTCAACACTCCATTGACCTTGATCCTAGTATCAAGCCCATCAGAAAGAAGCAATGGCCAGTCAATCCAAAGATAGAGCCCCTCATGAGAAAGGAGCTATCCAAACTCATTAAGGCAAAAATTATTTTTCCTATCAAATACTCTACCTGGGTCACAAATCTAGTTCTAGTACGCAAGAAGAATGGTGAAATCAGACTCTGTGTTGATTTTAGATATTTGAATAAGACATCTCTAAAGGATCATTATCCTTTGCCTTCAATACTGAGATTCTGCAGACTATGGTCAAAAGTGCGCACAAATTCTTAATGTTAGATGGGTATTTAGGTTTCAACTAGATCTTGGTCAAGGAAGAGGATCAATTCAAAATAGTGTTTATAACCAAATGGGGAACATATGCATATCATAAAATTCCCGTTGGTCTGTCAAATGTGGGTGCCACATTTCAGCGCACCATAGATATTACCTTCAAAGGATACATCAATGAGTTCATCTTGGTCTACCTAGATGACATAAATGTTTTCTCAAAGAAAGGCATGGATCATATGGTGTAACTGGAGAAGGTCTTTGAGAGATGGAGAGAGTTTGGTGTATCTCTAAACCCCAAGAAGTGTAATTTTGCGGTGGTGCATGGCAAGCTCTTGGGCCATGTGGTTTCAAAGGATGGCATTGTAATTGATCCTGAGTGTGTTTTAGCCATCCTAGTTCTTTCCCTTCCGGTGCACAAAAAGTCCCTATAGTCCTTCCTTGGAAAGATAAATTTTGTTAGGCATTTTATCCCTAACTTTGCGAGATTGGTTCTGCCCATCACCTTGATGCTTAAGAAGGACATAGCCTTCAATTGGACGTAGAAGGAAGATAAATCTTTAACAAAATAAAGCAAGAGATTGTTTACGTGCCAACACTTATCAGCCCAGATTATTCCAAGGATTTCATCCTTTATGCTTGTTATCCTAACACAAGAAAACTTACAAGGGCTAGAATAACAGTCACTTTCTTCAACTAGAAGCTGAAGGATTATGAACTAAAATACAATCACATGGAAAATTAGGTCTTCACCTTTATGTGTGTGCTCAAGATATTCAAGATTATACTCACCAACAACCATATCAAGGTATTAGTCTCCCACTCTTTTGTCAGATACTTCATCATGGGAGTAGAAATCAGTGAGAAAAGAGCACGATGGGTGACCAAAATCATGGAGTATGATGTGACTATCAAGGCCACAAAGCTGGTAAGAGGTAGCGCACTCTATAGGAATATTTTTGAGGATGCATAGATTGAACCTGAGGCCTCATTATTTCTCGAAGAAGGTCTTCGGGCGTGTAGGGCCTACGCAGAATACAAACCCGACGTGCATGAATAAATGAAGGACATGATAACATTCCTTTCCAAGGGAACATACCCTCCTAGTTTAAACAAAGCAAAGAGAAGACATCTGAGATTACAATCTATCCCTTATGTTTTGATTGATGGACTTCTCTTCAAAAGAAATCTTGATGGCATGTTGTTAAGATGTATCAACGACATGCAGATTGAAAAATTGTTAGCAAAATTTCACGATGGATTCTCTAGTGGACACTTCTCTACCAAAACTACAGTGATGAAAATCATAATGGCAGGTATCTTTTGGCCTACCATGTTTGTAGATGCACACAAGTGGGTCACAAAATGCAAAGAATGCACTTTCAGGAAAGAAAAGATTGGCAAAGCACTTCCCCTCCGACCAATCCAAGAAGATCAGCCTTTTGTGTAATGGGGTCTTGACTTCATAGGCATGATCAATCTTCCTTCAAGCGCTAGACACAAATAGGTGTTGATAGCTACAGATTACTTCACAGATGGACAGAAGTTGTCGCACTCAAGGAATCAATCGAGTCAGTCATCCTTGACTTTATCAAAGGTATAGTCACAAGGTTTGGCGTTCCTAAAACCATTATCTCTGATAATGCAAAAGCCTTCCTTGGTACTAAAATCACTGATTGGGATTTAAATCTAGGAATTTATATGAAAACTTCTTCCAACTATTACCCCCAAGGAAATGGTCTGGTAGAATCAACAAATAAGAACCTGATCAAAATCATAAAGCGCACAATGAACATCAGCCAAAGACAAAGTGGCATACAAAGGTCTCACATGCACTCTGGGCAGATAGAATCATAGTCAAAAAGGAAATAGGAACTTCACCTTACAAGTTTTTCTATGGAAAGGAGGCTACCCTTCCTTTGACACTAGAGCTGAATTCATTAGCTTGCCCAACAATTGGAATTCGAAGGCATAAACCAAAGAGAAATTAGAATGGAAGAGTTGGTTAATCTTGAAGAATCAAGGAACTCTGTCATGATCAAGATAAAACAACATCAACAAGTAACAAAGAAGTGGTTAGACAAAAATGCTAGCCTTGAGCTTTCAAGTTTGGAGACTTGGTTTTAAAATGGGATGCTGACAAAGCTAAACCAGGGCGTCATTCAAAGTTTGATGCACTTTGGAGTGGTCCATACATCATCGGTTCCTCTACAAGGAAGCTAACTATTACTAGTTAACTAATCTTGATGGAGGTGTGCTATAAATCCCAATGAACGAGATCTATCTCAAACCCTACCATTAATTTTGTTGCATCATATTGTATATATTAGAGTAGTTTCAATTCCTTCAAGTGCACTACACACACATTGTTTGTTTGTACATAGTTCTTTCTTCTTGCATGCTTCTTGCACATGCTCTTCTGTTGCTTCCAAGATATAGAGCCTCTCTCAGTAGTTGCAAGATTCAAAATAGAGTCAAGAAATGATCTTTAAGTGACTACAGGGGAAATTTAATAATTACATAAGCAGACTCCATGCCCAATGGATACTTCCGGCTACTAATCTTCTTCATCTAGCTGGAAGATGGCCCCAAAGGTTGCAAAAACTACTATCCAAATTAATCTCCTAGTTATCTGGGTAACTTGTATACACATTCTAGATCTCAGTTCCCCATTGAAGGCTACACACACTCAAGTTCAATTAGCACAACTCCTTGGTTACATTTTTCCCTTGGCACCCATTCTCTTCCTCATGTGCCCTCATGCACTTTCTATTCTCCCCTTCCATTTTCCTTTTCCTCTTTGTTCCACTCCTCCCTTGCGCCCACCTTTTGTGCTTTCTCCTTCTTCCAAATAATCTTCTTTACCCTACGTGTGTCTCATAATTTATTCAATCAGCTAAGTCCTTGGCCCTCTCGTGTGCCACGCCCATCACTTTGTAATGGTTGCACCTTGACCATGCATTTTATGCCTACCGCTTAACCTCATTTCCCAGTAACGCTTCGCATGCACGCCGTCTACGCCTTCCTTTGTTTTATTCTCGGCACCCTTCCCTCATGCCCTCTTTTGTGCCCCTTTGTGTCAAGGTCATTTTCAAACATACTTAAGTGTGCCACATGACCAACCAAAGCATTCCGGTAGGGCACTAAATCCTTGTAATAGACCAGTAAGTGACACGTGGCAGAAATGACAAATATTTACATAGTTGGCCATCATTTCAGCCAATCCGAGTGTGCCACATGTTTTGCATGTGCTAACGACTCTAACATCTTCTGACAACCATATCTTTTGCTATGGAGATTAGATCGGCACATGCCTAGACTTGTCAGGAAGCTGCTAACATCAGCTATAATTCTAGAAATTCAAATTCAAATTTTTGGTGGATCTGGTAGGTGAGAAATGGGAAAATGTCTCTCTTAGAATTAATGAGCAGTTCTAATTTCTCCAACCACCTAATTTGATATGATCTGCCCTCCTTTCTTCTTCAACACGCCAAACAGGATTGGGGAAGTGTATTTCACAGATCTCTAGGCATATTTGCAAGCATTGAATGCTTCTTGTTGGTGGTTACATTTCAAATTTGAGTTTCCCCCTTTTTCTTCCTTTCTTACTCCATGGATTCATCTATAAATGTAAGAGATAGAATCATTTGTTAGGTTGGACGTTTTGGATCCTTACACGTTTTTCTAAGGACTCCATACTTTATGTGTTATGAGTTGCAGACCTCTAGATCTGGCTCTTGCATGAGGATATTGGCCTCCTTCATCATTGTAACAGCTATGTACATTTCTAGAAGTAATAGAAGCATCATTTTGTGACTATTCTCTGTCCTAACGTGTTTGGATTTCTTATTTTGCATTTTCTTTTACGTTGTGTGTTGGTTGTGCCATTTCACCTCCCTTGCATTTATTTATTTAGTTGTGTTCCATGAGAATGACCTAGCAAATACGTGTTTAGTTGTGTTACTCCTGCCTAGCCTACTTTCATGCATTTCCTTTCATTCTCACTCAGAATAGATAGCATTCATCCCTCTTTTCTGGTGTTGTCACCTTTTAGTATAGTTTCCTTTCATATTATCCTTATATCCTTGGTCCCTTGGCATTATTATCTTAGTTTCCCTTTCCAACACTAGGATTAGTAGTAGTAGTAAAAATAGATAGAGGAACCGGCCTTCTCCAGAGATCCGTCCCAAGCGCGCAAGGTCCCACAACTTGGGGATGGTTCCATTGTGGTCTCAAACACCTTGGCCCTTCCAAGATCCAAGATGCGAGATCATGTTTGAGAAACCAACAGTAACCCTTTATGGGGTATATATACTAGTGGGTACTTTCCCTTCACTAGTATTTCAAGAGCTATTTTTATCCCTCAAGTTCTTTCTACTACTTAATTTTAACATCGGTGGTGGCTAAGCCAAATTCCACCATTGTTAATTCCTACATGATGAAAGCTTCTAATATTTCCTTGGTTATATTTATCCATTTCATTTCTTTATTATCATCAAGAGTTATCCTTGCACTATAATATTAAGTTTTATCTATTTGTCCCTACTCGATTCCATGAAAGTGATTGTAACTATCGCTGTTGTTATCTCTTTTGGTTATCAACATCCATCACCTCTTGTTTGTTCATATATATGTTCTAATTATATCTAATTATTTGTGTTGCATGTTAAACCACCAAATACTTTGTGTGCCTCTTTCAGCACTACTTCTTTCTTAAAAATTCTTACATGGCTCTCCCATTCCTCATGCACACGGGTCTTTTTCCTTCCTTTAGTACACTCTTCTCCAACCTCGTTTGTACACTAATATGTAGTATTCTTGCATGTTCCTTCCCTTTCCATCTTACATGTAACCTTCCTTTATTTTGTTGTGCATCACTTAAAGAATGTCCTTAAAGAATAAAGAATGTTTTATCCCCTAATGTGGGACATATGAATAAATAATATAAGAAATTAAGGGTCCAACATCACCCCACACTAACTCCATTGACCACCATCGGGAAACTCCGATGTGACTCTTCAAATAATTATGGCACCTCATATAGGAGAGCATATTTTTATCTTTCTAATTATTTATCACGTGTTAGAAGAGAGGGGTTAGCTTGTTTAACTTAGCAGCTGGCCTAGTAAAAATTCCGCACCCTTAAGACTATTTGTAGATATTATGTGTATTTCTTTGAACATTGAGTTCTAACTTGGTCTCAAATTTTTCGGTGAGATTCCTTAATTCTACCAATATTTGCTTCATCATTTCCTATTTTTGGTGGCTTCTTCACTAACCCTCTCAAAATATTCCATCAACTTAATGAGTGTGGCCTTATCAATGTAATCATCCTTTATTTGGTCTTCCAAGGATATTTGGTTCTCCATTTCCTCTCGCATACACATGCTTATAATCGAAGGTTTGTTTGAAAATAACTTTCAGGAGTTTATCAACATGCATAAATTTTCTTCCAGTTTCTTAGAAAGTTTTTGGCACACCTTGAGTTTTTTCCCACAAATAGTTATTATGTTTTCTTGGTATCCATTTTGTTTCTTTCCCCCTTCTTATCACCCTCAATTTGGTTAAACAAGAGATTAATAAATTTCTCCAATTTATCTATCTTTTCACTCGGGATGATCGGGTGTGTCTCTATAATCTTAGGCTCATGGAAAATAATCTTCTAACCTCATGATTTTACCTTAGAGTGTGTGTGCTCATATTTCTCTTGTAAGACCTTCTACTCATAGATTAACTCATGCAGTTGACTTTTTATTTCTAGGATCCTTTTCCAACTTATTCACTCTTTACATTTTATCCTAGAGTCATTTCTATTATGTAAATTTTGTTACACTACTCCTCCAACATTTGTCAAAAGTGCTTACCTAGTTGGGTTTTGGAAAGGTAATGAGTTTTGATTGTGTCTCCATATTTTATTGGGACATTATTTATGCAACCACTTGGCAGTTCAATGATTAGATCTTTTATACATACATTGAGGGAAAATTGTAATGCCTTCTTAGAGTGCTTTTTGCAATTGATTCCTTCATAAAATGTGAGGTAAAATTTTCTCTCAAGGATTTTCCCTAATGGTACCTTGTGCTGATGTAATTTTAAGGTTGGTTGGGGTCTAAATTGAACCCCTTATATTCTTCATTATCTTCCTCATGCTCGAAACTTACATTATCTATTTTCCCTTATCTAGACATCAGTCTTATTTCTCCTCATCCCCTCCATCGCATCCTACTACACCTCCATGGTCTCCTTATGTGTTTCCTCCCTCTCCTTGTTCTTCTTCTTCATTTCAAGATCATCTTCAATTCAATCACTTTTAGGGGTGATTTAGGAACAAAATATGTCATTGCGCCAAATTCCTTAGGATACCCCATCTCTATGCCATCATCAATGTGGGAGTTTGGTTGAGTGTTATACAGTTATTCTATGTATTTTTTTCCTCTGTATGTGACATTGGCCTCTCACTTCCTCCCCAACTTGGATTCCCTGTTTGTCCCATCACGTTGGATTTTACCGCCCCATGGTAGTTTTGGTGTTGTAAGAATGGTGTTCATCATTTCCCTTGTTAATATCCTTTGGCACAACTTAAAAATATTTTACCACATTCACCCTTTGTTTCTTCTTACTTGGTTCCCCTTTTCCTTCTTCTTAGGTGGTTCTCCCTATTTTGGCCTCTTTATACCGTTTCATTTATCCCTAGCATGGGGTTTCTTTCATATGGGCATAATAATCTACTCGTATGGTTCCTCCTCTTCCTAGGTGGCTCTTGTAGTTTTATTCTTCTTTTAGCACATGTAGTAGAATAACCTCTACAAAATTTTGGTGACTATTATTATTTCTATCTTATTAGGGAGAAGATATCGACCCACACATTTCTACATGCACTTCCCGGCCTAAATACTTGTATGGCTTAAAGAGGGTATGGATAAGCGCATTAACTCTCAATGCATCTATCCTTATTTTCTTTTCCTCCTTCATCTAATTGACGGATCACATAAAATATTCTTTGAAAATCCACCTACAAAAAATTTATTCCCAATAATTCTAAATAACGTTTACATCCTATGTTTTATTCATGATTCTCGACACGAGTTAGACGATGTTTATTTTTTAGATCTTGTCATTCTTTCTTCTCCAAGAAAATAATTTTATGACTCATGAGCCTTCCACCTTCATGTGGCATTGATCCATCAATATTTCACCCATTATGTTTATTGTGATGGTGTAGCACAATTTGGCCCATGGAGACCAATCCTTTTGTTTTTGTTGAAACATGCCAAGTAGTATTGCATTGTCATATATAAAAAAATCTCCTTCTAGATCTTTGAGAAACTAATGTGGCATACTCCAATATTGATTGAATGCATTATGCAAATTCCTAATCCAATTTTGAAATTACACTTTGTAAGCATTATAGGGGTTGTATGTGTTAAGAACATCTTGTATCTTTCGGTGGGGACTTTCTTTTGATGAGGTAATACCCAAATTGGATCTCCTTCACCCTCATGGAAGCCTATTTAATTGAATACCAAGAGTAGAAGGATCACTCCCACTAGAGTTTAATGTTTTTTTCTCATGCGCAAGCTACACATCTTCTATTATGTTATCAACAATTAATTAAGACAAGTTATATTGTGCCCCTTATGCCATTTTGTCTGTAGTACAAAAATAGTTCTTATTTACTTGACCACCTTTATACACCTACTAACTTTGACATTAAGAGTCGTGTTGTGACTCATCCCGTGGTCTTCGATGTCTACAATGGGAAATGATTTCCCTCCTTGATTTTATTTATGAGGTCCCCAACCCTCTCAACCTATTTTTCATTCTCTAGGACCTTTACCAAATCTTCTCCGGTGTTGATTAACTTTGATCTCCTTGCTCATGAGGTGATTCTCATGTACCTCCCTACAAAGTAAACATATTCTTCATGCATTTTCAAGATGAGGTATGAAACAACTCACCGGGTTGTTAAAAGGGAAGCTCATACATATGTAGAACCCCACTTTCTCTAGCGTCTTCTTCATGATACCATCATATATGATGTTTCGCACTATCCTTCGTATTTGTTGCATACATAAAATCCTTGGCTATTACCCCATCTAGTCCGTAGGTTCGTGAAAACACCCCTTCGCACGAACACCCTTATGTGGAACCTATGTGGCACATTTTGGCTCTAAATCCATTTGGAGGATAATTATTGGCCAAAATGTGCCACATAGGTGCCACGTATTTAGGGTAAATTAATTAGTTAAATTACAAAATTTTACACCAAAATACAATTTTTTATTACCTTTCTAAAAATATAATTTTCATTTTTAAAAATATATTTTACTATTTATTTTTAATTTTTTTCCAACGTATGGTATTTTACGACAATCAATAGTACACTTTCAACACAATTTGAAAAATAGTAAAATATATCAAAAATTTGAAAAAAATAAACTTACTATTTTTTGAAGTCTTCTTCGTAGCTATGAAAAAAATTCAATTTCGATATAAATCTGAAAATATATTGGCATAAACATATGTATGCCCTTAATGAAAATATCTTCACTAAAAATTAATAAAAAAATACAAATTTTTGTCAGGAACTCGATATTCGAATCTAGAACATATATCTAAAATTTCATGGTGAAAAATAAGTTTTCATTTAAAAACACCACTTATTTGGACAGTCATTCCTCTATTATAAAATAAGAAACAACGTATGAATAAAATTAAGAAAAAGACCAAAAATTTTTCTAAAAAAAAATTACATGTATTCTACACTCTAAACACAACATTTCGTTAGTTTGTGGAATTTCATGAATGTGTACGGTTTTGTGGCTATTACCTTTGGAAAATCAATGAAATTAAAAATTCATGTTTATAAAGGTACAAAAAATGCAAAAAAGTGGGACATATTATTGTTCTTTAACCCAAGATTGTGAGATTATAGGAGATTTTTGGAGTAAGAAGTCATATATGGGGTTAGGAGGAGATTCAGATGTATCTAGAGGAGCAGGAGATGGTGGTACGATTGATTTAGGAAGACTGACTTGATGGGGGATAGGAGGGTTGGTGTCAAGGTGGGGAGAATTTTGTATGACATGGTTCTCATGAGGTGAGACCATGGAGACTGGAGATTGGGTGACTGAAGGCATGGTTTTGAATTTAGAATCTTGTTGAGTGAGATTATCAGAGGAAGTAACTTTATTGGATAGAGCAGGTTGTTTGTTTGTCTCGATTTGGGAGAGAGCGACAATAGGTGTGAAGTAAAGAAACATTTGTTTATGTATGTTGTTGACAAATAAATCAAGCAGAATTTTTTTTAGCATCATGATTAATTTAGAGGATGTGAATAGAAAAGAAAAGTAGCAATAAAGGTGCCTAAAGGAGTCTAAGGCTAGTTTCAAGCAGTTATGGATTGGGAGATGTCTGAGACGGTTACCTGTTGGGTGTTTAAGTCCCAAACAGTTAACCAGGTGAGAGGAATGTTTGGATGTGTTAATTATGTTTGTGCAATCTCAGGTAGTGTGTGATAAGTGAAATGCAAAGAGTTAAATTCTTTTACTTAAGCTATGTGATCAAGTAGGATGCGAAGGTTCATTTTAGACCAAAATGAAATGTGATATTCGATGCATACAAACACTCAGGAAAGGGAAAATTTGATGCAGAAAAGAGAAAATAGAGAAAAATGAGAAATACCTAGAGAATCACTTATCGTGGTTATTTAAGTGCATTTGATAGTGATGTATTTTGAAAGTGCCAGTTAGTGGCTTGAAATGTCCAGGTACCCTAAAATGGCACCGTTTATGATCTGAAATTGCACCGTTTGACCGCAGAAGGTCGGTAAAGGTTTTTTTTTTGCGGTGTGTTTGATTTGAACATTAGTCTTTGACAACGTAATTTATAGTTTTTCTTGCAAAACAAATATAACCATTAGTGGATATGAGTTAAAAAGATATAAAAAGGATAATAAAACAAAAAATTCTAATATTTATATGCAAAAGAAAATCCTACGTGTAGGATATTAATCTAAAAAAGTTTGCCGTTTGTATGTTAATTAGAATAAACAAACTATCGAAACTAATCGAATGCAAACTAAATTATAAACTAAACGATGAAATAACTATGATTAAATAATGAAATAAATGATGAAATAATAACTAGATAACTCTCAAATAAATATTCAATGTAAATCTTAACATGGAACGATAAACAATATAATGTGATAATGCATTCAAAATAATAAATTACGACATGCACTATATAAATGACAAACCAACTTAGACTTACAAAGCCAAACACTAACTGACTAAAATAACAATTAAGCACCTAAATGATAAAACTACGTTATCCAAGCAATATGAACATGTATGTTGCATTTATTTAACAACTTATCAAATCTAAACAAATTTCACCAACAAATGTTTATTAACGACATAAAATATAGTTGAACGTTAGATGTTGGATGTCAATCAATGATACAATGAGATACAACGTCTAATCAATGGGATAGAAAAAGGAAATATCTTATCACCCTTCGTTGTTAACACTTCCTTATCTACTTTTTGATACTTTACAATTGGTCCTACTGCACATGGATATGGATTTTTACATTGATGATGACATAATGAGAATTGTAAATGAAAAATACATGCTTGGAAATTGTAAACTACTTGCTATAAGGAGACTACCCAGCTACCAAATTCTACTTCAATATTGAATGACTATGTTCTATATTCAATGTAACAACTACCAATGGTGATAAATATGTTCGAATGAATTGTAATTCGATTCTATAAAAGGACTATATAGTCATTATCTACACAAAATGTTGGATAATTATGAATCAATTGATCAAGTGATATAAGTGGCGTGAATGAATCCAGGGACGTGACTATTTGCATACACAATGAGACGCTATGCATGGATGTGGATCTTCACATAATGGGAATCACAGAAAATCTAAATGGGTATATGCATGTTATCAACAACAAATCTAAGTTTTGTGTGCTAATACATTACTATGCAATCCAAATTTAATTTTCCTGGGCGCCACTTAGGAGTAAGAAATATTAAAGAATTATCAAAACAACATTGTGAATCAACTATAATAAAAACATTGTGTAAGTTGTTGAGTGAAAAAGCCTGCTAGAATTTGAAACGTAGATTTTTAGATATACAATGACATAATGATAAGCACCGAAAATTACATGCTCTACAAAATATATTGAAACGTGGTTGTTTATATATACATGTTCTGTTTGGTGGTATAAGGAATTGTAAGCCAAACGTTATACTAAGATTGTGAAGTCAATACTTTTCATTTCAATATGGGCATTGTTTATAGACTTATAGAAAATGACTTTACATAAATTAAATTTCAATGAGATTGTTTACCAAAGGCGTAGTGTATTGGAAAGAATTGTGGATCGATTCACATGCAATGCCTATACTGATCACTACCCACGAAGTTGTGAGAATTTAATACTAAGATGGAAACATCATGTGTTAGAATATTGTGAGCCTACTAGGATACTCCTTTCGCACATGGAAACTACCAAAATATTGAGAGAGACAAGGTTCGATTCAAAGCCATGAGATATATATAAGATTTGATGGTCGTTATCATGTATACCCATCGCAATGGTCCTGGGAAAGCTCAAAGGAGATTGAGGGAGATGTGGGGATGTGGAAAGAGTGCAGGGTGTAAGAAAAGTGATGAGGTAGTTAAGGAGTTTGGTGGCTCGGGTGGAGATGGTTAAGTCAGTTAGAAAGGGGATAGGGCAGAGAATGGAGTTGGGGAGGATGTCGATAGAGAGAGAGATGCTGAGGTGTGAGGATGGGTGAGGCACAGAGTCGGTCTTTGCTCAAGCGGAGAGAAAGTGGAGTAAGCCGAGGAGTGGAGAGAGGTGTGTTCAATGAATGGTTTGAGAGGAAGGTGGGCTCGAGAGGAGAGAAGGGAGACATGGTCTGCAGGTGGGAGATGGAGTAGGTGGAAGGGAGATGGAGACAGTAGTAAGGAGTCCGGGACAGGGAAGGGAGATGGGTGATCGGCTGGGAGGAATGGTGGAGTGGAGGACTCGGTGAGGAGTCATGGGGAGAGGAAGGGAGACGGGTGGACAGTGAGGCAGGAGCTAGTGGGAAGAAGTAGATGGGACGTGGGAGGAGTGGTAGGCACGCGAGAGAGAAGGGAGACAAGATAGGTAGGGATGGAGCTTATGGGAAGAATTAGATGGGACGTGGGAGGGAGGAATGGTGGTTGGGAGGACGTGAGCCAAGGTAGGGTAGATGGGAGGAAGGAGAGGAGATGGAGGCAATGTGGCCTACATGGGAGGCAAGTGACTCAAGGTGGAGTGGATGATGGGATTAGGCCGGAGGAGAGAAGGGAGATGGGAGCTCTATGGAGAGGATAAGAGATCGGGAGATGCATGTAGGGAGTTTGGAGAGATGGAGCTTAGGGCGGGGAGAGAAGGTCGGAGATGGCAAAGAGGAGTTGAGGAGGTGTGGAGGATAGGAGGCAACGTCCGGCTCGGGGCAGAGGAGAAAGTTGGCGAGTGGAGGTCGGTGGAGATGGGAGGTAGGAAGATCGGATGGGGGAAAAGAGACATTAGGGAAAGGATCGATGAAGGGAAAGAGTGGGGTGGGGAGCTAAGCTCGTGAGGGAAGCAAGTAGATAAGTTGGAAGCTAAATTTAGTATAATAAAAAATTTATTTAATTTTTTTAAAATAAATAAATAAATATAAATGTAAACTTAAGATCTTAGATATATAAGATCAAAATAGAATAACAATAAAATATTATATATCATGTTTAATGTAAAATAAGACCTATATATACATAGTGTTTACTGTAAACACAAGTCGAAAAACATGATTTTGTTGAAAGCAAAATATATATTAATTGTAAGGCTAAGACTGAGAGTAGAAGCCAAAAATAAATAAATAAATAAAAATAAGATCAATTTGGATTTATTCCCCATGCGGGTGAAACTTAGTACCAGGCCGGTAAAACACTAGAAGAATAATTACCTCGAAGATGACACAAATCTCTGCTACGGACAAGGATAAAACCAAACCTGCACAAGGTGAATAGAAGGACAAAATAAATAAATATGACCAGATCTAGGATCGGGTCCCACCAAAGCTTGCTAAATGTTGATATGAGTTTCAGACTTCCTGTCCAAATGAGTGTACAAGTAATCAAGAAACATGAGACCACATCAAGTATACAAGGGCTTAGTACCTTGGAGATTGAGATGGATGATACGGGCGCAAAGAAAGCAGATGCACGATATCAAGAAACTAGATCTCGCAAAACTAAAATAGATAAGATTAGAGCACAATATGCGAGGGTTTCCAAGATGGTGTCGGTTCCAAGAATATTTCAACTCCTTGGAGGATGTCAATCCCCATGTCAGACAAGATAATTAGATCATGAACAACAGTACAAATGACAAGCAAATGGAATAACAAGAGTACTTAGCTCATGTCCTGCTATGGAAATGAACCGGGCATCAAGATGGCAAGATAAGAGACATTATCAGAGCTTTCTCCATCTTCTTTTTAAAAATATATCCTTATTTTCTAAGTCTTCCGCTCTGGTCTTTAAAATGTCTCCTTCTCCCATATGGGGAAAAAAAACCCCATATTTATAGTTTAGACATGAGACTAAACTGCAGGTTAGATGATACCCAGGGTGTAGTAAAGTAACCTGAGTTAGGGATGTGATGTGATCATGTGGGTCCCATATTTTGACTTATTAGGAAAAGTGGGGGACATGATTTGAATGGGAGGGTGAGATAAAGATTTCATTTTAAAAAGAAGGTGTCAGATGGGTGCATTTTGAATTAAATAATTTGTGAGAGATGGGGGGTGATTCCAAAAATTGAATTATCAAATGGGTCCATATGGAGCCCATTGATAATCAATCAAATAATATGAACAAATAGATAAGATTTTATTTAATTTAAGATAAAGAGAATTGGGGATGGAAATTGCGTGCATGTAAGATGTCGGGAGGGCACTATACCGAAAATAGGTGTCTACAAAGTGTCCATAAACACAATTTGTAAAAAAATTAACATACATGTGATTACACCATTCATGAATTATTTAAAATATATATAAGAGCTTGTTTAGGAACATTGATTAATTTTATCTTTAATATATTCTTATTGTCACATGTGCATATATCCTTTAGGAGCAATCTAATCTACACTCTAATTTTTTAATGATGAAAATATTTATGAATCAAATACTTTCATGTTCAAGAAATAAATGAAACATGTGCTCATAAAGTTGGAATTAGCTTTGAGATATGGGATAGTTTGTATATATTTATTATATAAAGTGTGCAATAGTTCCTAAAGTGCTAAGATGGATAATAGTAGTGACCTAATACATATGAAAAATATTTTGGTACTACTAGTAGAAATAAACCCTAGAAATATTTCATGAGGAGTACGTAAAGCAAAATAAACTAAGGATTATAATTGAGAAGTGTGAGAAAAATATTTATGAAAATAAAATGTACGAAAATAAAGGGTAGTATGAGGACATGTGGACGAAGACAAAATAGGTGGATGAATTTAGAAAATATCAAGTGAGAAAAAAATCTAGTAGAAATAAACCCTAATGATTTCATGAGGAGTATGTAAAGCATGAATATAAAAGATTTTAAGTTGATAAATAATACTAGAGAAGATCAAAAAATGTGAATTTAGTAAAATATTTACAAATCACGTCACAAGGAGTATATTATCTTATATATATGTGTGTAAAACAACGTGCCAAAAGATCTAGGAATAAATAAATGGCCTAAAATTATATCTAAAGAATGTTATAACATGGGTAGCTATAAAATGAGGTAAATTGATTTGTATAACTTGTATAGATGTTAGTGTTAGCCAAATTATTATACAAGATGACCTTTTCTAGATTAAAGATGTAAGGAGAAGATAAAATAACATACTAATTGGGCTATCTAAACTAAGGATTATAATTGACAAGTGTGAGAAAAATAATTATGAAGATAAAATGTACGAAAATAAAGGGTAGTATTCATGTAACACTTGTATAGTCAAGATGAGGTCCAATTTCTTTCTCATGTAAGTGAGAGAGGAGGAGTGACTACTTGCTGATGTAGAAGAAACATGTGTATGTATAAGGTATGGAGAAGGGATGTGTAGGTACAAGGTATGGAGAAGGGATTCCACATATTGTGGTTCCACATTAGTAGGGATCATGATTTATTGCAATGCTACACATATTCCATCTTTACATGTAGGGGACCACTTTTAACTAAGTTAAAAGGAAATACATTTTTAATGGGTAGTATAAGCCATGAAAGGAAAAATCCAAGAACTAGGAAAATGATCATGTGCCAAGGCATAAACAAAAAGCCTATGGTAATTAGGGTTCAAACTAGGATAAGGATTAGATCAACTAACTTGGTATCACTAAAATATTTAACCCAAAAATGAAACAAAATGTGTTTGTGTTTCTTATCTCATTTTGAATTAAGGGTTAAAATAGTATATATATTTACATTCATTACCTTAACATCAATATATAGATTAGTATATACCTATTTAGAAATTTCAAA
Source organism: Taxus wallichiana var. yunnanensis (assembly GCA_018340775.1). Taxonomy (NCBI): domain Eukaryota; kingdom Viridiplantae; phylum Streptophyta; class Pinopsida; order Cupressales; family Taxaceae; genus Taxus; species Taxus wallichiana. Next base: position 195,935,682 of record CM031239.1, read on the forward strand.
GATAGAATGATCAAAACAAGTGGAAATAAAATAAGACATAAAAGGGAGATGTAATTAGTTATCCTACAAGTAAAGAAACTAATATGGTAGTGCAAGAAGGGTGAAAATACTCGAAATGATGTGAAAGTTTATAATTTCTAATTCTAAGCATGAAGGATAAGTAGGTATGGAACTTTTAGATGTGTACGATTTTTTTGTAGTTTCATACCTATTTGGTGGTTTAAATTGTGAATTTATGGTGTTTTTACCTATGTAAGACTTGAAAATATGCTTAACTGTGAAACCCTAGGTATCACGAAACCCTTTGTATGACTGAAATAGCTTCAAAACTGAACCATGGGTAAGAGTCCATGCAAAAAGGTTTGTGTTTGGGGTAAAGTGTAATATGTACACTACCTATGTTAGTACTACTATGAATAGGTATTAAAATACATGTAGTTAACCACTGAACATGTGATATCTATGTGGTTGCAACTAGATTTGGAAATTTTATCACTTGATAATATAGATAATTTGGTTTGGTGTGATTTGTGCTTAAATTAGATTGAAAATAATTTTTCTCGGTAAAATTGACTCTAGGACCAAGGTTAGAGTTCTTTAGACCTATGTAGGGGCTTCTCCTATTATTTGTGATTGTTTGAAGGTAATTTAGGAGATATTTGAGTTATTTTGAAATGATAATTTTATCATAGGGCTCTTGAAAGTACCAAGTGAGTAGATGAGTGCATTTAAATTTCTTATATATGGGTTCATATATATAATTTTGTATAAAATTCAACCCATGAGGAAATTACTGACCCATAAAAAGATATACAAGTGATAAAATCATCATTGTGGACATGTGGACAAAGACAAAATAGGTGTAGAGGGTGAGAGGGTAGGGATAAAAAGAAGAGGGATATCTACCTAAAGGGTTTGAAAGTAAGGATTTGGTACCTTATCTAGTAAAAAATGAGGTTAAGAATTGTTATAATAATATGATGATAATATAATTATGTGCAAGCTAGATTTTTTGGTAGGAGGATAGGTTTATAGCCAAAATTGTCTAAGGGATACCAAGCTTAGAGTTAAATACACAATACTAATCATAGACTGTATTAAAAACACACAATACAAAAGCACAATACAGACAATTTGCACAATACTAATCATTCTATTGTATTTATAATATAATATTCTTCTATCTAGAAGGTGTGTTAAAGCTAAAACTTCATATTTACCCTAGATAGAAAAATAAAATTATGATATCAAGGGTTTCAAGTATGTATGTACCAGTTTTTGTAGCCATCTCTCTCTCTCTTTGTTTCTTCCTATGAAGTGATCTTTTAACATTCTCCTATACTTTCTTTTCCTCGCTATATTTTCACCGTTATTCTTCTCATTTCCATTTATTCCTCCACTTTGATAATTTTCACCTACACACACAAACCGAGCTAGATCCGGATCGTAAGAGTAAATTCAATATAAAAATATACATAGGTAACTCTTATTATATATAAATCTCAATAGAAATTAGGTTATTTTTACAAAGATAGAAATTAGATGCTGGTAACTCTTATTAACTCTTATAAAAATATACACAGCAACTCTAATCTCGGTAAAATTAAATCTCGGTGGATTACCAAAGATCTCTTTTGGGGCACGGAAAAGGAAAGCAAATAGACCATTCAATAGCTGGATATTATGACTCTACTCATATGACGACATTGGCTATGTTCACCTCTTGGAAAACTATTAAATCCAGAATCGACAAAGCTGCCAAGAAGTAATTGTGGATCTGTGCTGCTCTTGTTGCCTTCCTTCGTGTTTTTTATTTTTTTGTTGTTTTTTGGCTGCTCTTCTGCAGTGTTCGAACTGGTTTGATGTTTTGGGGTAACTTCTCTTTGGTTACCTTGGGTTCTTATGTCTTATCTAGATCTTGATCCTTCTTGTAATGATTTTCATTCCTATTCTGGCTTCTAGGCCCTCTTTGTTTACAAGGGTATAGTCCCTTTCAAAAAACTATTTACCAATAATAATAAAAACTTTAAAACTATTTTTCTAATTTTAAAACAATTTAAATCTAATATACAATTATTTAATTTTGTAATATCTTTTAATAAAATTAACTATTTTTTAAAGTTAATTTGATTATAAATAATAAAATGTTTTTTTATTTTTTATTTTTAAAAATAAATTAAAAATACAATATACTTTTGATTAAAAAGAAACAAAAATAATACGAAAAAGTATATTTTAAAATTAAAATCATTGAACCTAAAAATCACTTAAAAACAATAATATCGGAAAAAGCTTTACTTTAAAACTATACTTATTATTTTTTTAAAAAACTAAATTTACACTATGAAACAAAGTTTGAAAAGGAATATGTACTTTGGCAAAGACTCTAGTTTGGGGTTTGGGGTTTGGGGGTGTTCGTGTGAAGGGCTTATTCACATGAACCCTCCTCCCAATCTTCAAAATTTATGGATCACATTCCACCCACATCCCATTTTGACAATTCCATTAATAGGCTTGTCTAGCCGTTTCGATTCTTAACACACATATCCCGCTTATCGTCATGCCCATATTGCTCAACAATAGCCTATGCCACAATCCCAACTCGTGACACATGTCATTCTTTGCCAAATAGCTCCCCAAACACCCACATATCCACAAATTAATCAACTGTCTTATCAAACCATTCCGCAAACATCCTATCCACAAACTTATCAACCACCTTATCAGACACTTCCTCAACTACCCACACACCCACAAACTTATCATTCACCTTATCAAACTACTTTTCAAACCACACAGCCAATCCAATATCAACCTTACAACACCTCAAGTGATTTAATTCACACCTTAATGAATCATTTAGCCAGTTTAGAAACCCTTACCGTACCACCCAAGAATACCTTATCCTATGAACAAATCTGTAACAAACCGATTCATCCATCGGTTCCAATCAAACCCTATTCCCCTCATTGGAAACTTCCTGCATTTAATAAGTTCAACAATAAATAATATCCCTAACAACATCTCCTCACATTTAAACACACATGTTGTCTTATTGCGCATGATCATGATTTACTCCTTCGTACTTTACCCATGTCTCTATTTGGTCCCATGTTGGACTTGGTACCACAAGAGCCCATGACATTCCTTATTCTCTTTCACCCAACTTACACAGTTATTCTTAGAACACTTTTTTATCAATATCGCATACAAGACCACTATCGCTAATCTATATACCATTCGACAGTATGAAAATGAGCCCATCACCGACTTCATTGCACAATGGCATGCTGTTATAAATCAACTATCCTTCACTATCCCGCAAACCAAACTCATCGACTTATTCTCGCGTTCATGTGCCAAACATATATCATCCACTTTGCAAATCCAATCATTTCGAACCTTTGATGAAGCTTTCATAATGGCTCGCAAGCTCGAAACTCGTGTCATTGAGCAGGGTCATCTTAAACTAAGTTTAATTAAATCAAAATTTGAATCTACTAAACCATTCACACATAATGGCAAGTTCAAGATGATGCCAACACTATGGTCATTAAACCCTCATCCCCATCTACACCAAACACATGGTCTCAACAATGATCTCCTCAATCAACAACCAACTACACTCCTTTAGGAGAATCATACAATTCTATATTTGATAAGTTGATGAGCATAAACTCTATCCAACTTCCTCCCATACGACCCATGGACAACTCGCAAGCCAAGCCTATTTGGTATCATGAGGCCCACTTTTGTAAATATCATCGATTCAAAGGTCACGACATTGAGAGATGTCATTCCTTCAAAGATCATGTCCAACAACTCGTAAATCAAGGGGATATCCAAATTAATACCTCCACTACACAGACTAATCAACCACCAACAAATCATGTCACCCCCTTTACATCTCGACTATCAAACGCTTGTATGGTTAACACTGTCAATCAATATCCCATCTTATCACCAACTCCACATGTTCTCATAATGGACACTATTCCCATCCCTTATTCACAACATGTCCCTACATCAACTTTCACTATTTGTCTTGAACTTGTACCTTCTCCTATACTTGCCACATCCACATAAAATTCAACTATATCATCCATTTCCACCACTTCAAATACACCCCAATCTACCACATTAGATTCATCTTCAGCACTTATTTCAGCCCCACTCGTATCCCCACATATCCCTACATCTCTCCCATCTATTTCTTCACCCATATCTATCTCAATGAAACAACTAGTCCCTTCTACTTCTACACCCGAAAATGCTCCTACATTTGTTGCATTACCCTTACCCATAAGGTCTACTACATCGGTTATCACATCACTCACATCTCCACATATTCCAAAAGTTCCTACATCTTTATCTATCCCAGCTACCCCTATACCTATCATATCAACAAGTCCACCTAGCTCTACCTTGACAACCTTTCCCACAACCATAACACCCACTCTACCCCAATACTCTTTACCCAATCCTCCTATCACGCTAACCCAATCCTCTCGATCTATAACCCTATCAAATATACCCCTTGAATCACCTATTGTACCAATACCTCTACCTAAATCAAATAAAAAAATTTACCTTCTCCCTCTACAAAATCAACTCTTCCCATGCCAAAATCAAAACAATCCATGTATCACATAGATATCATTAATCGCATTATACAAACACCCATCCCTTCATTAATATATTCATCTTGTTTTAGAATAGTTTCTCCATTAATAACCACACCTTTGCTATCGGATCCTCTCGGTTGAAATTATTATCATCCTTGCTAAAGGTAAATATTCTCATTTGAAGTTTAAGGCTCGGGAAAACATCCCGATAGTCCCCGTGCATCCACGTAAACATTCGATTTTCCCTCTTCTCAACAATCCAATGCCACAATATCCATGTCAAGATCAGTTTCTCGATCTACGACATCTTGCAATAATCAATCCACATCTAAACAATATCATCCTCCAAACAAATTTTATTTTTCCTCTAAAACACAAAACTCACACATCTAATCTACATCCATGTTTTCTCCTAACTCCAAGCTGAGACATCCTATCAAAACCCATAAGAGTTACCTTCCCCATGACACTTCAATGGGGTCATATGCAGACATATTTTGACATTTAACTCAAACATCTGCCATCAAACTTCCTCCTATTAAAGCATTTAATCCCTATGGTCCCAATCCATCATGGTTCAATCCTAATTGCAGTTGTGTTTATCATCATACCCCGGGTCACGACATCAAACATTGTAAGGCCTTTCAGTCAATCGTCCACAATCTTATAGAGAAATATGATTTCCTCATTCAGGGAAAGTTCCTTCTTCATCCACCTTGAATCCAATCCATATCCCATCTGTCAGATCTCCCATGATCCCTCCATCCACATCATCCCTTAATATTCATCTAGCCCATGTCATTCCTCCTAAGGAATGCCCACCATTATTCAACAATGTTGCTTATCTTACTAAGCACACTTGTGGTCTCGGATCGTTACCCCATCCAAATCTAAAACCATCTCATCTAAAATCTTTTGACATCATTTACCTCCTTCACATTTAACTCATTGGGAGAATAATCTTCCCTCTCCCTTGAACACATCATCTGTATAACCCCTTTGTTACTAGGGGACTTCACTCTTTGACATTGTTTTGTTTACTTTCTTCACATCCATCTAATCTAAATTAATTATATCTAGATCCTCATCTCATTCTAAGCCCTCCTCTGAGGCCATATTTGTCTCTCCATTGAGGAACCCCTTTTTCTCTAAGTCCACCTTTGTGGCTATATTTGTGTCTCTTCTGGGGCACCATCTATTTCAAAGACCACCATTGTGGCTATATGTGTGTCTCTTTTGGTACACCGTTTATTTCATTAGGCCCTCCTTTGAGGCCATGAATGTCCTTTTATGTTTATGTCTCTCTTAGGGCATCATTTATTTTCATCCAAATCCACCATTGTGGTCATATGTTTGTTTCTTGTAGGACATGGTTTTTGTTTCTGCTAGCTATCATCCCATCTTATTGTAACTTCATGTCTTCCCTCTCATGGTGGTAAACTAGAGACGGAACCTCTTAATTCTTTGCACATGTGACCAGTCTACTGTTAACATATCTACCAATGAGAACTTAGTTACATCCTTAGATTGTTTTGCCATATTTAGCCCCTTCCATTTTTCATTGTAATAATCTAAATTATGCACTCCGCCTTCACTACTTTGATGTGATCCTGTAACCATTACATCCATTACCTTCTTATTCTCCTATTGCAGCCATGCAAAGGGTCCAGGGTGTCTCTTGTACATTCCTTATCCCCTCTTAAGTGGTTTACTTAGCTATTCCTAGCTCTCCCCATGTGAAGCTCAACTTCATGTATGTAAAAGGAAAAATCAAAGTTATAAAAAATAGACTGATCCCTCAAAGGATAGTTCTTCATGCAAATAATAATAAAAAGAGTATACAAATCAAAATCCAAGCAAAATCAAAAGAAATAGACCGATCCCTTGAAGGATGGCTATCATATTATTCTTGTCATCTATATTATGTATAAAGTAGACCATACCCTTGAAGGATGGCTACTCTTGTTATTATGGCATCTGGAAGGTTTTCCGCATTGATCAACCTTCTTTTATCAACATTTTCTAAAAGCTTCCCGCATTGATCAACTTTCTACTATTGTTCTTTCCCTTTTCTAGAGTTGGGGCATAGACTTAAGGAACACCACCTTTGGAGATCCCTCTTCCCACGTACAAGTCACATCTTTGATCCCTTTTTCATGTCAACATTAGGATTATGAGCATCTTTCATCCATATTTCCCTCATGATCTTTTGGTATAACTAACTATCGTTGGTTATGTATTAACACCTATTATTGGCTATAAGTGCAATGCCTTGAGTGGTACCCTTTCTTGTTTATCTCCAATCTAGTTTGAAACATAGTTTCCATGTACGCCCTTGCTACAACTATGTTCCATTCATCTCATCCAGGTCATCTTTTATCAACATCATATCAAATTTCACACTGTCTATCTATAATATCCATGAATGCATTTGTAAATACACTCTTCGGTTTGTGAATTCTACTTGATCGCCATTAGGTTTGCGAATCCTATGTGAGGATCCTTCTTAAGGTAATTTCATTATCCTGCAGCTCCTTATCTCTCAACATGTTCAACACCAAATTTGATCCATTGATCCTCGCTCTCCATGTCCACTCATCACCATTTGTCTCCACATCATCCTTCTCACCTTTCTGTCCCCTTGCACAACACCAAATACCTTACTTGTCTTTCCTCTTGAGTTTCTCTTTTACTCTTCTATTTTTCAGTTTGACAATCTTGCTTAACCATCCATATAGCCAAAGAACCTTAGTTAAGGTATATCTTCTTCCTTGGATCCTCCCACTATAGAAGCTTCTCCACCATTTCCTCTTTCAATAGACGACAATCACCACCACAAACATCTTTCCACTCCTCCTTTTCCGCTTAACACTCTTACATCATCACTACCACCACGTGGGCATCCTAGTTAAGGATTGCCCTTACACTCTCCATCTACACTGCATATGTTCCTCCATCCATTCATGTCACACCCCTCTATTTCCTTGTTATCACCTCCTTTCATCTCTTGTTCCATTTTGGTATACACTGCTTAGTCTTTTCATCATTCTTCTTCTTCTTCGGTTTGGCGATCCTACTTAACCATCTCCATCGTAGGGCAATCTTACTTAAGAGTTTCTCTTAAGAATGGTTTCCGTCTAATCTTTCCATCTCCCATCATCTCTTCCTCATCTTTTTTTTCTCCGCCTCTCATCATACTCATCCATTCCAACCAACCCTTCCACACCTGCATCCAATATAATGTTGTCTTTCTCCTTCCATATCATCACTGCCGGTTTGGTGATCTTACTTAAATCCTCCTGTGGCATGGCGATCTTACTTAAGAGTCCCTCTTAAGCATGATTTTTCATCCTACACTCCCCCACTACCCCACATTCTCTCCATCTACATTTTCTTGACATTCCCCATCATCACATCCTCTCACCTCCTCTTTCATTCTCAAACACCACTTCCTACTCATACCTTGTTCATCTCCATCATCTCTTGTTGGGTAATATTACTTAACCATTGCTTCTCCATTCATTTCATGTATTTTTTATTCATTTCTCTCTCATCCATTCTCATCCACTGCATCCTCTCCTCGTCTTCATCTTCCTACACATTGTTATCCCTCCTTTCTTTACTCTTTTCACTCCATCTTCTAGAGTTATCCCACATATCTACCCCCATACTTACACGTCATTGTCATCGATCTTCTCCTAACATTCTTTCATCATATCCTTCCATTTCTATGCCAATAATTATCGGTGGACTTCTCCTAAAAATCACTCATCCCCATTCTACACAACCTGAATCCTTTTCTTTGACCTCCTCCATTCTATCTTCATTCCTTCCTTCCTTTGTGTCCTCTGATCATTATCGGAGGACTTCTCCTAACGTCCCTTCATTGGCATTCCCCTCTCATTCTTTGTTTACTTTCTCCCTTGTCTTATCTTTTGTCTCATCTTTTCCTACTAATCATTATCGGTGGATTTATCCTAACATCCATTCACTGGCATTGCCTCTCCTATCCCATCCTTTCTTTTTCCTTGCCACCTCTCCATCTTCCATTCTTCCTTGCCAATTTCTTCATTGTCTTCATCATACACCTTCTCTCTATTTTCTCGTCATCGGCATATCCTCATCTCATGCATCTCCATTTCTTTTCCAATCGATGTCATTCCTTCCCTCAAGTTTCTCTTTATGTTCCTTATGCTTCCCACTCTTTACCAAATATCTTCATTCTTGGTTCACTTCCTTCAGCATAATTTTCTTTGTTGTCTTCTCCTCCTTTCTAATCTTCGTCTTATTTTACTTCCTCTATATCATCCTTCTCCCCATTTTACCTTGCACTTCCTCCTTACTTCCCCGTTGAAAACCTGACTCTTTAGCATTATCCCATTTCCTTTATCATCTTATCATCCACATGTATTTACATGCGGTCAATTCCATATTCTTTTCCTTGGATTTCCTCACTATGATCTATTTCCTTCAATTTTATTTTCTCTATCATCTCTTTTGTTTTCCATTACCTCTTTGTTTTCCTCTACTCCAATCTTCATCACATATTTTGTTTTAAATAACTCTCTCCCTCTTTCATGATTTCATCCTCTCTGCTTCTCTGTTCTTTTCTTGTCTTTTCTTTGTTTGTCCTTTTTCATAATCCTTCTTTGTTATCTTCTTCCTCCCCTTTCACTCTTTATTTTCTCCTCTTCCATCTTCATCCCTCTATTGCATGTCCTTATCACCTTCATATTCAATCTTTCTTTCTCTTCTCATAATCAACCAATCCTCTTGTCTATTCCCTTTTCTCTTTCTCGACATCCCTTACATTTGGCATTTCACACCAATGTCGATGTTTCTCTGTTTATGTATCGACATCTCTCCCTTTCATTCTTGTTATTGTTCTTCTCTTTGCCACATTGACCTCTTCTCTTTTTGAGGACTTTGTCATATCTTTTATCTTCGTCATTCCTCTCGTAGGGACATCATCATATCCATTTCTAAGAATCTCTTCCCATCTTCTTTTGACATTTGTCTTAGAAGATACCATAACAAACCATCACCTATCTAATATTGTTCTCTTCCTTGAACATTTTCTCTACTTTTTTCGACGCAAAAGTATCTCTATCACGCTTACCGAAGAAATAAGACTTTTTGTCTTCTTCACCTTCTAATTTTCTAACACTTATGCATCGTTCTTATAAAACATGATTGCCATCATATTTATTATCCTTTTAAGGAATTTTATCTCATCCTTCTATCCTATCTGCTCATCTTGTCCACATTTATGGTCTATTTTATCCATGTCTTATGTTGGGGTACCTTTTCATCTTTGTACTTATCAACGCATATAGCTCACTTTGTGTCTTTTATGTGCCCTGTGTTGGGGCATCATTATCTCCATTCTCATCCATTTTTGAACACATAATTTTTAACATGATTCCTCGCAGACAAAGGATTGCACACATCTTTCGCATTCAGTTGCACATATTTTGATGTTTTTCTATGACCCATTGGTCATCTTAGTTTACATCCATATTGCAGTGGTCTTCACCCACTCACTGGTCTGTAGAATATTTTTATCTGTCTCCGTTGAGACCACAATTGTCCTCTATCGATGTGATATTGGAGTCACCGCCATACTTTTTTATTGTTATTGTGATCCTTTTTTTCCGGGGCATCTTGCCTTTGGTCATGTCTTCATCTATCCTCAGACACATCTTTCATCTAACCCTTTTTGTTTTTGTCTCGTGGCTTGCTATCGCAAACCACTCAACAAAAAGGGGCAAATGTAGACACCTATTTTTGGTATAGCACCCTCCCAACATCTTACATGCACGTAATTTCCATCCCCGCTTCTCTTTATCTTAAATTAAATAAAATCTTATCTATTTGTTCATATTATTTGATTGATTATCAATGGGCTCCATATGGACCCATTTGATAATTCAATTTTTGGAATCACCCCCCATCTCTCACAAATTATTTAATTCAAAATGCACCCATCCGACACCTTCTTTTAAAATGAAATCTTTATCTCACCCTCCCATTCAAATCATGTCCCCCACTTTTCCTAATAAGTCAAAATATGGGACCCACATGATCACATCACATCCCTAACTCAAGTTACTTTACTACACCCTGGGTATCATCTAACTTGTAGTTTAGTCTCATGTCTAAGCTATAAATATGGGGTTTTTTTCCCCATATGGGAGAAGGAGACATTTTAAAGACCAGAGTGGAAGACTTAGAAAAGAAGGATATATTTTTAAAAAGAAGAAGGAGAAAGCTTTGATAGTGTCTCTTATCTTGCCATCTTGATGCCCGGTTCATTTCCATAGCAGGACATGAGCTAAGTACTCTTGTTATTCCATTTGCTTGTCATTTGTACTTTGTTGTTCACGATCTAATTATCTTGTCGACATGGGGATTGACATCCTCCAAGGGAGTTGAAATATTCTTGGAACCGTGACATCAAGGCAACCCCACATATTGTGTTCTAATCTTATATATTTTAGTTTTACAAATCTAGTTTCTTGATATCATACATCTGCTTTCTTTTTGCTTGTATCATCCATCTCAATCTCTAAGGTACTAAGGCCTTGTATACTCGCGTGGTCTCGTGTTTCTTGATTACTTGTACAATGAATGTTTGAGATTTGAAGCCTTGGTATGTGTGAGCTGATAAAGTCCTTGAAACATGTTGTTTCTATCATGTCGAGTTTGATTATCACTATCAGGTACATAAAAATATTTTACATATATTGAGGTGTGCTTTCATTTATAGGCTTATTAGAAATTTGATTAAATTTTGTTTTATGAGATGTGATTTAATTTATGTATTTCAAAATCTATGTTTTTTCAAGTGTATAGAAAGTTACGAGAAACATCAAATGGTCCAGAAAATGCCCCCTACACATGTGAGTGAATTCGGAGTTTATATTCTTTGGAAACTATCTAATGATTATGTGGACTTTCCTATGGCTTACATCAAAGGTGTTTGTGACAAGTGTGGGGACTTGAAATTATTTCTAGAAACAAATGAAGACTTGGACATAGTTCAAATGGTGACTTGCAAGAGGTGATTATTAAATAAAGAAAATTTAATTAATTTTAAATTTGGATGTACATATTTTATTTTGATTTTTATGTTTATTGCAAATGAATATAACAAGTTGTCCATTATGTATTGATTTTGTAGGTTCAAATACATAAAATATTCAACATGACTTGGAAAGAATGCAACCAAGTTGGACTTGGTAGAAGAGGAAATCCCCATTGCAACATTCATGCAAAGTTTCTGAAGTTTGATTAGTCTGTACATCAAAAATTATCACTATGAAAAGTGGCAGGCTATGTAATTCAAGACCAATATAGACACATTCCATATTGGTTCCATATTTTTTGTAGTTGATTTTGCTAATAATTACTCATTTTATCATCAAAAAGAGATTCAAACACAATATTATCATACTAATCAAGTTACCATCATGGTTCACGTATTTTATAGGCATGCACAATTAGATTTGGATGGGGTTGAAAGTACATATGTGAAGCGAGTGATTAAGGAGTATCACTTATATATAAGTGATGACAAGGAACATGACACCCACTTTGTACACCATTGTTTTGATTTGTTTTTGATATCTTCATCGAGGAGTAAAAATAGATCAACATTTTGTTTGGTCGGATGGTTGCGCATCACAATTTAAATCCTCTCACCCTTTATTTGCACTCAGTCACTATCAGCATTATCACAAAATACCTCATTTATGGATTTTTTTAGAGTGGTCATGGGAAGGGAGAACACGATGGTGCGGGTGCATGCATCAAACGTGCTCTAAAGAAACAAAGATTTGATTATGAGGGAGATCGATTGATTGATGCCCACACCATTGTTGAATGGTGTAAGAAAAATTTTGTAGTTCAGGCTTCAACCTCACATGAGAGTACCATGCCCCACATAGAGTGTTTTGGGAGATAACAAGTACACACATTTAAAACATATGTATCTTGATGTGAAATTGATTACAAGTTACACATAAACTTATGTACATGTACAAATTTATTTTTCTTAATTTTGATGTTTGTTAAACTTTATTGATTTTTACATGATTAATCAAGTATTGATCAAAGGAAAAAACATGGATGTGAAAGGATTCCTAATTCTAGGTCTTTACACTTTGTGATGATTGTGGATAGTAATAACTAGACAATTTGTACAAGAGATTATTCTTGTTTTTGTTATGAATGCATGAAAAAATCATATACAAAGTGCAATAGTCAAAAATGTGGGTATGTAGGTATGAGTCCAAGAAAGTTCCTTTAGTTATGGATGACTCATATGGATCAGATCATGATGATAGTTTTGAAGATGTGCCCTTGATTTCACCTGATTATGACCACATATATGGATTTGTTAAACAAGGTATTTTTTTTTAAAAGGATTGTATTTGATCATTGAATATATATATATATATATATATATATATATATATATATATATATATATATATATATATTATAGTATACAAATCATTGAATATTTCTTTGAATTTAATTCTAACACAAAAACTTGTTTGTACAATGATTTTTTTGTAGGTGATGTATTTACAATCATTACAGAAGAAGACAATATTGAGAAAGTGGAGTACTACTTGTTACATTGCATAGAAGAGAGAACAAAGCTAACAAGTGAAATAACAAGTGAGGAGACAACATTTTATACTGGCTCGGTTGTAGTGCAGGGAACATATTTACAAAAAGTGAAAGCCCTCCAAAGTGGGATTCACTTTTTTGATTACGAACTGACAAGAAGGTATATCATTACACCCATCACATAGTTGTTACTAGGTTACAATTGCATCAAGTGAAGAATACACGTGGTCCACGCAAAAATGGAGACTAGATGTAGAAGATCATGAAAAACATTTACAAGTCATTGAAAAATGAGTTGAGCCACTTGGTATTATATAAAAGGACCTATAATATTATATATTGATGTCTTCGAATGGAATCTTTTCTCTATTTTCTTTGTCACTTTGGCATATATATTTGAAAAATTTCTTGCTATGAATTAAAACTTATATCCTCCTCCTATATGTTGTAATGAATTACACAAAAACCTCTGTATTAGTGAAATCCACACATGAGGATCATAACATCCCACCACGCTGATCGCAACCCGGACCCGAGCTATATTTGTGCCCATATAGTGGGACCACTCCCTACCATATACGAGCCACATGGTGAACACTACAATGTTAGTCAATAGCCACCCATGCAAGTGGACTCGAACATGGGTGGTTGCTTTGATACCAAATGTAACGAACCGTTACACTAAAAACTCGAGGAGTTAGTGAAATCTGCAAGTGAGGATCATAACATATGTATTATGGATTAAAATTTCTTGCTATGAATTTAAGATTATATTATGGGGTTATGATTATTAGTAGGGGTGATTGTAATACATATGGCATTTAACTGGTATCACATGAGCTATGTTTTTAAACTTATGTACATTTTAGTGTTTTTAGTATTTAGTTAGGTTTTTAGTATTTGTATTGCATATTGATAGTAGAAGGTTTATCTTGTCCTTATATTCCTAATTGCATTATGGGTATTAGACCCTACCCTTAAATGGATTTTGTAACTAGTGGGTTGAGAGATATATAGATTGTTACACTAGGTTGATGCTTGAATGTGTGTTTCATTATGTATTACATTATTTGATAGAGTTGGTTGCATCTAGTTTTTTTGTGAATGGAAGAATTGTGTGAGCTCCCTCTTTTCATCCTCCTAATAGATGGAAAAGTAGGGCCAATATGACAACTACTGACTTAGAGGGATCAAGTTTACCCACCATATGAGTGTGGCATATCTTTTGGTATTGCAAGATTTTCTTGATAAATGATAGCTAGGAATGATCTTCAAAGTTGAAGGAACTCATTCTTGGTTGTAAAAGAATGTGTTTAATGTATTGGTCATAATGGAGTAGGAAAAAATTGTGGTCATTATTGTGCAAAATTTTATGTTATGAAGTTAATATTTTCCTTATAAAATGATGTCCTTAGACCCAACCCAAGATATCACTCTATAGATTGATTAAAGCATGTTTGGGTGGAAAACTTACATTAATTATGTTGTAAGGTCTTGGCTAATGATCCCCTCAAGGATCCTAGATATTGTATACACTTCTATATGAATGTGCTTTGTAAGAAACTCTATGTTTTTTACTATATGGGTATGGTGCCTAGTATTTTTGTACTATATCTATACATTTGAAAAGGGGAAATTTATTGTGTTATACTCTTCCTGATTGGCTTGAGCAGGAAGCCTTAAGATTTTACATATTTATATCAAAAATCATTGAGTATTGTTTACCATAGATGTTTGGGCTAGTTTATGACTTCTTCATCTAATAGATAATAATGTTGGTAATGTGTAAACACTAGTAATGAAGTGTTATTTTTCCTCTTCATAATCTAGAGACGTAATTATACTTAAATTTAAAGGAGTTAATGATGTTGGCTATTTCAAACATGGGGTTAATGTGAACTTGTTATATATATATATATATCCTTTTATATATATATATAGCGTGTATATATATATATATATATCCTTTTAATATTATATATATATGTTTATAAGTATTTTATCACCTAAGTATTTATGAAGTTTAATTCATTTCTTCCTTATCCATTTGGTAGCTAATAATATGTAACATTGTGCTTAAAAATAAATTATTCAAAATATATTTTTGGTTGTCTAAAGATCCTTTAGGAATTTTACTAATGGATTTATTTTGAATAGAGGCATATTATTTTTTGGTAAAATCACTCATTTTCTATTTTTTTTTGAGTTCTTAATGACTCCATGTAAAACTCTTCCACTTTAGCAGTTGACTATCATGGGTGTATATATAATAACCTTATATGTGGAATTTTAATCTTGTTATGACGTACATAACACTATGACCTTATAATATGTGTGAATATATAATTCATGAGCTTGTTTATGATCTTGATTATGGATGATTTCCTTACTAAGTGATGATACTTTGGAACTCAATGTTTCTCCACCCTTAAATTCTAATACTGAGTTAAGTTAATGAAATGCGGCATGAGATCAATATAATATTATATTATCTCTCTCTATCTTGTCTCATATGGTATACATATACATGTGTTATGACTCAAGCACTCTGGTTAGGTTATTAACTCATCATTGGTTAGATACGCTTCATGGAATATGATGATGAACTACATGGGGATCATAATGGTTTTCTAAATATTTACACTTAAAGAACCATATTTTTACCATACTATGTAGTGTTTATTTACATGACATTACTTAGAAATTTAATAATTGATCAATGACTCTATTCATTTTTGAGTTCTCAATGGAGAGGATGATTATGAAGGTATGTTAATAAATAGGTTTTTACTCAGCACTAGAACTGGAATTATACCTATACAATGGTATTTTATTTAGGAAAATGTTGGATTAGAATGTTGTGATCTAGCTATAGTGTTGTCTCATCTTTGTGAAGGAAATATGGTTCGTTGCATGAAGTGTCTCAAAGAACTACACTAGAGTCTATGACATAATATCATCAATGAAGTTTTATTAATTTTATTCTTCTCAGTGCATGAATGAACTTCATTTAAGATGATATGTATACATAACTAAATAAGGAACTTTAAAAATGACTATGAAATAATATGACTATCCTTTGAAGTTCTTGTTTAGATGGTTGTTTTGGATTTTCTTATCCGAACTCCCAAGGAAGAAATCATATTTTTCATTAGTAAAATGGTGTGAATCATATTTGATAATGTGAACACCTTATTTATTTACACCATTGAGTTCTTTTTCATTATCTGTATGAGATGATTTTATACTTTAGATCACTACACTACATTCATTGGAATGAGAATCACCCGGGTTCTCTCATTAGTGTTTCTCATGGAATGAATATGGGGTAAATGAAATAATACTGGTGTCACTTTATTCTTATAAACACATTACATATTGTAATCACAACTCATAAATCAATGAATCAATTAACACATTTCTAAGTCAATCAATAAAATACATGTGTATAGATCAACAAGATACATGTGATAAATCAATATCTATATACAAGTAATAACCCAAAAATATATATACATGTCTAAGTCATATATCAAAATCTTGTGTAAACACTATATACATGTACATGATGAAAACGAGTACAATGTATCAACTAGATAGTCTTCATTGTCTAGTAGGGCGAGCACCGGATCCTCGCTAGGCTGTTGAACCTCGCATTTATAAAAAGAAATATACACATCAGAAACTATATTTAACATGCCATATTAAAATTTATAATCAAAATTCTACAACAATTTCTTGATTAGTTGAATAAATCATATGTTGGGGTTAGCACACCGGTTCTCTGAGATAATATATCATCTCTAAGCATACATGCAAATAAAAGTGGATATTCTACCATTATAAATATACAAAACAAGAGATATAAATCAACACCATATTTAATGTGGTTCATCCAAAAGTGTGGAGCTACGTCCACCAAGAAATCTTCCAATCTATTATCCAAAGCTTTGACAAGATATACAATGAAGATTTACAATCTTCCACACCTCTCGGATTACAATATTTTATTTCCCTCAAGCTTTTGCTTCTTCTCCAAGAATTCTCTCTCTCACACACACAAATATCATCAACTTTTGCAAGTTCTTCTTAATTCTTACTTCTAAACCCTAGATTTTATGTTTATATAGGTGTATATAAACTTAGGGCACTTAGCCATGTAATTACAATCAATATATCTACTTTAATTCTAAAAATAGATCTAATTCTTGAGAGTTAATTAAAACACTCCCACAGAGGTAACCGATGTCGGTTCCTCCTTGCCTGACTAATGTCAGTCATAGGTGACAGATGTCAGTCCATCTTAACCGATGATGGTTACTATGTTTTCCAAAGCAAGTTTCATATTGCATGTTAATTAAGTAATTGAGCTCCAAAACTCAACATCATATAACAGGATTTAATTTATTACTTTAGTATCTATCTGCTGCAGTGGATCTTGGGAGTATCTACACTATGTGTAGATCTTTATCCTATAGATCCCTGTGAAACAAAATAAATTAAATGTAAGAAGTTGATAAACAAGTTTTTTCAATAAAACATTAATTTCAAAAATTTAAATTTAGATTAAATATTAAATCTAAAACACAATAAAAATAGATATATCTCTACATATATACCTTTGTGGAATGTGTCTCTAAATATATGGGACTACCACCAACAATTGTCTGTGGTTGACCCATGACCTCAACACCAGCAAATAATGAGCCAAATGAGCCAAGCTGACTCAGGCCCTCAACATCAAGTGATAGATCATGGTTGGGCTCATTCAAGAGTTGTGTATATGTCATATGTGGATATGATGTGGGTTGTGAAGCACCACAATACTCACCAAGCATGCACTAGAGTAGAAGCCTAAACACACAAGTAAACGTTCAATATTATATGTCAACACTAGATCTTATATATCTATTTAAATATTAATAAATTGTAAAGTAATAATGAAATAAAAATAAATTTTAATTAAATTAAGGTTTAATTTTCACACACTAGAACAGAAAAGTGTTGAACATTGGGTGTCACAATCCTAAAGCAACATGAGGTTTGACTATATCGATTTACAATAGTACCTAAATAGAAGATACACTACCGTGAACAATACTTCTGCTCTATAAAATCCAAAACCTCGATAGTGGAATGCCACATTGTCATGAAATCAGCTCATATGCATGCAACAAGTCGAAGCCATGATGCATCCCATCTGGAACATCTGAGTAGCATCTGTAACTCCTTGAAGTCATTAGGTGATATCAAATGTGCATAAGCGTATAACTCACTATGTGCATCATTATTGGTACTAGCTCGTCCACTACTAGTACCACATCTCTCAAGGAACTGACCCACATGGTTAGAAGAGATAAATTGGGTCTCGTGATAAATGCTCCTAAGACCCTCTATAACACCCTCATGGGCACTCATAATGATAGGCACAACGAAATCCGAAAGCTAGATAAGAAAGGTCATGGCCTCTCTACAAGTTGTCACGTGTGTCAACAATAAGAGGAGCTCCTTCCTGTCGATATGTAGGCCTATTGCTAATGCGGCCATGCCCCTGCCTGAAATAACTAGGGATGTCTAAATAGTTCACCTTTAGGTTTAGGTGAACCTCAACGTGTAACATCAATATGAAATATAATGGTAATTGGTCATTATTAGGAATTGGCCTTGAGAGGCCACAAATCTAGGATAAATCAATGGTGTGCAAAGGCGACATGAAAATTTGTTTACATAATATGCCTTGATTTTCTTTCATCATATATAACTCGACCAACATGAGATCTTAATGGCTTCCTTATCGGAAGTCTAGTTACAACCTCATTATATCCCACATCGCCTATCACACTTGATTTTAATTCATCCATAAATATTTTTAGTGACTCGGGCTAGAAAGGGTTGTATGTTTTCAAGTTTGTTTGTATTTTTGAAGATCTTTCAATATGTTTTCACAATGTGTTTTGTATTGCCCAACTGTAGTCGGAAGCTCAAGAATAGATGATAGTTTTGCTATCTCTAAGTCAGTCCTCTCAAACAAATTAGCAGAGGAAGAAGCCATAACTATAAAAAAATGAAAGTAAAATTCAATTTAGAATATTTTTTTGAAACCCTAAATTGATAAAATTTCACATAAATTTAAATTTATTTTTGAAAAAAATATTAAAACACTTTTCATGTGCTGAAATAGAATTCCTTAAAATATATTTTGACACTTAGCAAGATATTTTCAAAGACATGACTTTACATCTCAAAGATAGGCAATGAGACCTTTTTCATGATGTATGATACACAAAATCATAAGTACAGACTTGTCAAAGCACTTTTCATTTTTGATTTAAGGTCTTACCAATTCAAGACTTAGAGTATAAAACATAAACTAAGAAGGAAAAATTAGAGTTATCATTAGAATTTCAAAACTGATACATGGGTTATGTTTGTTATGTTAATGGTTGATAATCAATAAAGATATGTGATATTAATTTAAATGAGAATATAATTTTTATCCTGACCATTTTATCAAAATTTATGAATTCTATGATGTTTTTCAGATATTCATGGTATGGTATGGTATGGAAGAATAGGAAAGAAACAAGTCATACAAATGAAAGAAAGATCCCATGTGTATATTTACATTCATATTCACTGAATAAATTACATTGTTTGATGTGATTCATGTACTTTACAACCATAAATTTCCACAAAATTTGAGAAATTGCAAAATGACAAGAATAGGCAAACCAAACACAAAGTTCTCATTAGCCTCTTGTTTGTCCTTCATCAACACAATTTTTCTTATGATACATTCTCTCCACAGCGTTGAGAATTCATAGAGGAAAAATATATGGTTCATGATTAGCTTAATAAATGACACAAGGGCTTAGACTCAGATTCAAACATGATAAGAGAAGACTTCAAAACCTTGACACACCATGACCTCAACACAAATACTTTTGACAAGGACTGACATAATTTTATGAGAACACCAAGGAAATCATCCTCACAAATCTGTGTTAGACTGGGAAGAAACTATAAACCCCATAATCCTTTCAAAGTAATGGTTTATTGGAGATTGTAATGGTTTATTGGAAACTGTGACAAAGTAATGGGCATTTTGTTCCTTTTCCACTTTCCCAAGAGGAATGTTTTTCATCAAAGCTAAATCAATCCACTTCGATACTAGTAGTAGTACACTCTTATGTTGTTGCATGCTCTAATTGTATAAGGTTCCACAAGAAAAATAGTTGGATCAAATGACATCAAGCAAGCTCATGTTGATATAATTTTTGCTACATTTGACGGAGAGCATCGTGTGTAGTTCAGACCAAGATAAACTTAATTATAGATATAATTACAGATAAATGAAAAGAATAATATGCTTATTGGGTTTGTGTTCTCTTTAAATGATTTGCTTACATGATCCCAGGTCATGTTGACATGGAAAAGCATAAATGTAGGTCCAGTATTAATCTTGTGATGAACTTCCACCTGGTTGGAGGATTGAACTGATATAACAAAAAAGGTATAGTAGTTGATTATTGTATTAATTTTGTGAAGTCAAGAATGACAGTAGTTGGGGATTGAAGTGAAATTTGGGGATTGGTTGCATAGTTGGGGATTGGAGAGAAATTGCCTCTCGGGCTCACTCACTATTGAATATTAGCTAGGGTTTTAATTTACTGTTAGCTAGGGTTTCAATATTCTATAGGGAAGAACAATTTTTACAAAAAAACTAGTATAAAAACCAATTGGGTGCCTTGTAATCTTTAAAAAAAAACAAGTATAAAAAATTGGTGCTCGACATCGGGTGAAGTTGGGTGGGCTAAGCGTGACTTGTTGTGAGAGGAATTTAGGCGATCATCCTTTGTGTGAAGAGGTGTGGGGTGGAGGAAAAAGCAAGAACCTTCATGCCACCACAAATATATACATAGGGGGTTTGCACAAATGGTGTTCGCACAAACCCCCTTTGCATGAAAAACTTTCCATGGCTTATGTAGCAGTTCGGGTGAAGAGTGTTCATGCGAAGGGGGTGTTTGCGTGAACACTCCTTAAATCCCAACCCACCCAAACTCCTACTCACATTTTTGGAACACCAAGTGGGATAGAGTATTATGCTTTCACCCTACATGAGGTGGTTACAATCTAACATCTTGGTTAGACCTACTTACATATTCCACTTTCCCACTTCTATTGCTTCTTTGGGTACCTCATCTCAAATTATGAAGCTTTGGTCCTTCTTTGATTTTTTTATTGAGGCTATTATTTTAGTATCATTTATGGAGCGCATGGAAAAACTTGTCCGTTCTTTTCCGATTGTCACTTCTTCCTATTTTATAAACACTTCTTCCACACCACTTGATGTTTCTTTATGATTTCATCTTTGAACCTCACTCATACATTGACCTTACATGATCTTGTGTTGTATGAAGTGTTTGATTCTTGCGTAGGTCATTTTCTTGGTGCCTCTTGTTTACTGTATTTTATCTTGAGCTTCGATAGGAACCCACTTTTGATTTATTCTAGGGTGGATTATTACCCCAAAATTTGACATCATGTTTCAAAAGCTTGACCTCTATGTCAATGGTGGTTGAGTGTTATGTTTTTCTTTTTGAAATCATTCTTACTTCCACCCTTTTACTCTTTTCAACTATAAAATATTTAGTTCTCCTTTAATGGTGATTGGTTTTCAAGTTTCGGATGCATTGAATTATTTTTTTCTTTTCTCATTGTTTTCACCGAGAGATATTTGTTTTAAATTTAAGGTAATTCCTAAATGAAATATCCCCCTTATTTATAGCCTTCCAAATAGTTCATAAATGTTGCATTTATTAACCTTCACATGTGTGAAACTTTACTCCTCCATAAAATACAATTAATTTTGAGTTGTTAATAGTTGTCCATTGCTTCACGATTTTCCCTTGATTTTGATGTCCTTTAAGTGTGTGCTATAAATTTATTGATCTTTTCTACTCCTCTTTATGTTTCCTTTGCACCTCCATCTACGCTAGTTGGATTACGTTCTTGGGATGCGTCACTTTTCCTTCTTTACTTCCTTCTCATGTGCTTTCCTTGCCTCGTAGCTCTTTGTAAAACAACATTCCCTTCTTATGTACCTTTTCCATGCACTCATATATCCATTATTTGGATCGTCTTCCCCTTTAATTTTTATTTCAATTTGTATCTCCCTATTTTTCATGTGAATTTATTATGTTCCCCTTTTCTTCACTTTTCGGTCTAGACACAAAATCACACACATATTACCATTTTACTATACCAAAAGTATGTAATTATATGCATGGATCTTAAGTAAGAAAATTATTCACTTGTGACACACTCCCTAGCCCATCCACTTGTTTGACTTAATTTATATTATCTTTCTCTCTCGGATCTATCACATTTATCCGAGTTACTGGTCAGTCACGGTGATCCTGTCTATTGGTCTTTTCACATATGTCATCATTTATCCCAGGACACCAACACCCATTATAAACACTAACTATTTTGGTCATGTGATAAATGACGACATATGTTCTAGTCATGTCCTCTTTTTCCTTTTCGCTTATTTTGACACTTTTGGTCAATGTTTTTAGTTTTCTCATCCTTATCCCGATATCATAGTCAACATGTCATGTCATTAGTGTCGAAATTGAAAAAATATATCCACATATATACACAACATGCACTATATTATATTTGTAGGAAATTCTAAGGCAAGCGATCACATCTACATACTATCACTACCATCAAAGGGACTAAAATTTTGGGCTACATACACTACATAGGAAGGTGAAGTGTTGAATTCCATCTCACATATTTGAATTTTATCTATCTATAGACTATTATCTTGGTGTCATTAGCACAATAGAAACCTAAGGAAACTATTTCACACATAATAACTAAGAACTACATGGAGTCTAAAATTTAGTGCAACGTTTGGTCATAAGTTCACTCTTCGGGTGACCATTGGGGTCAGTCTGACTTCACATATTACATATTTCATTCCAATTTAATGTGTTTGTGAGTTTTTGGGTATCTCGTGTTTATTTTGCATGTTATAGGCACCCTCAATGATCAAGGTGTGACATATAAGTGATCAACTATAAATAAGTGTGAAACCTTTACAACGAGAAGAAATCAAATTATGAGCATTTATGTAGTCATCGGTGCCCAGGAAGTGGTATTTGGTGCTAAGGCGCCCTCTCCTAGCTCAGAGCCCATGTCCACTCCATTTACAATCCCCAAAATTAATATTGAGCATTTCTAACACTCTTACCAGCTTATTCATCAGTTGTTCCAATTCAGATCTATTCCAGGATAAGTGTAAATTAGATCATTCTCATATATTTCCTATTTTCTTACAAGGTTACATCATTAGAGTTCTTAGTATTTGTATTATACTGTATTTTATAATAGTAGTGACTCTAAAATTAGGGTTTAGCTTAAATCTATTTTTGTTAAATCATTTGGTGAACCCCTCTCTTATTCGAACTCCTTTCCCTAGGATCCCCAAAACCCTCATGGCTAAAAATAGATCCTCTTCTCCCGGGATGAATATACAAAGCATATTAGTGTGCAACCTATCCTTAATGATGTTGTATAAGTTGAACTTAGTGATCTCTATCTCCATGCTCAATGTGACTCCAAAATTTTCCAACAACTTCTTGCTTACAAAAACACCATTCCCACTAGCTTTCACAACTCTAGCATTTCCATAGTCTCGCATGACCAAAACTTCACTTCATGTTTTCCTTATTCTTCCATAGTCACCCATGCTGCTCCACCTTCTTCTACTCCTATTATAGCACATGATAATACTATTATAGATTATATGCTTGGTTTTGTTGTGACATTGTAGATACAAATAATGTTACTTCTAATGTTGAAAATGTACATGTGCATGATGTTATTTCTACTAGTAGTCAAGATGAATGCAAAGTTGTATATCCTACTCTTCCTACTTCTGAAAATGTTTCCAATGAATGCAATGTTAAATCTCATTATAGTTATCCTACTACTTCTCTATATGTTGATGAATCTTTTGATGAATTACTAGCATGTGAAAATATGTCTGATAGTGATGTAGGCTATGCTTCTAATCATGAACTTGTTAGTAATGATGTTCTTTCTCTTCCGACTACTGAATGTGAATTTAGTACTCTTTCTTCTCTTTTTGAAGTTGTTGCACATGATGATTCTACTCCTACTACTAGTACACCTCTTATCATATCTTTTGATTCTACTTCTAGCATTTCCATTGATATTCCATGTTCTTCTCCTCCTCTTCCACCTCTTTCTTCTTCTTCTTCTATAGATGTTATTCATAATGATTCTACTATTCCTACTAGTACACCTCTTATCATATCTTCTAATTATACTTCTAGTATCTCCATTGATATTCCATGCTCTTATCATCCTCTTCCACCTCTTTCTTCTTCTACGGTTCTTATTCATGATACTTCTATTATTCCTACTAGTACACCTCTTATTATTTCTTCTGTATCTACATCTAGCGTTCCTATAAATCCTTCATGTTCTTCTCCTCCTTCCACATCTGCTTCTTCTTCTCACATTCCCATGATCACTCACAATGGAAAGCTTCAACCTCTCAATGTGCCTCTCGCTTCTTCTACCATCCCCTCACATGATATTCTATCTCTCATGCATGTTGTCGGTAATTTACAAACTCAAGTTCATACTCTCACTCTCGAAAGAAAAGCCTACTATGCTTCCATTGATAATAATTCTTTGCATGGAAATCCAATACCTAAAAAAATTCACAATTATGCTTTCCCTAAGGATTTCATCATGCCTACATTTACATGTTTTGATGGCACTGACAACCCCTATTTGCATCTCAAGCATTATCATTCAAGTAATGGCATCTTATTCTAATGACTACTTTCTCCTCAAATATTTTCATCATAGTCTTGTTGATCATTCTCTTCAATGGTACACTCATTTTCCTTATGGATCTATTAGCACTTACTATGATATGGAGGATGCTTTTTTCGTGGTTTATGGTTAACAATGGTCCTAGAGTTACATATGATTGTTTACCTACTTTGCATCAAGGAAAGAAAGAACCCATTATAGATTACATTTTATGCTTCAATTCTTGTATGTATCAATTATTATTTGATCTAATTGATTTAGAAAAGAAATTTATCTTTTGTTGTTGCCTAATTCCTACATTAAAATAAAAATTATTGTATGATACACGTGAATCTTTTACGCTTATGTGCTATAAAGTTATACATATAGAACAAGATTTACTTAAACAACATTGTTGGGCCCCTAAAATATTGGCTTAGTACAAAAGGTGAGTAGCGCGCAAGGCCTAGTTGATGAAAAGCGTGTAAGGATAAGGTGCGCGGGAAGGGTTTAAGGAAGGGTTTAAAGAAACTCATGGCGCACACGGCGCTGACGGACAAAACCAAGGTTCAGGAATTAGCCATATTGGGAATTTTGGGTAGGACACGTGGAAAAGCATGACCCGTCTATGCATGTGGAATGGATAAGGTGCCAACCTAGCGACAGGCTGGCCTAGAAAGGAGCATGCCTACGGTAGAAGCTTCTAGAAGTAGATCATGGTAAAAAGAGGAAAGCTCGGGCACGGAGGAGCATGCTCGCATAGAGGACCACATTCATAGACTTGGCATCAGATCTAAGGGTGTTGGAGGTTGATTTGGCATTCCATAAAGGCTATATATACAAGCACTGCGAAGTAAAAGAGAGAGATAGATAGAGGTGGAGCTCTCTGAAATCTTTGTAAGAACTCTATAGCTTTGGTGATTGTATGTAGGAAAGATGTATCATGGGTATGGGGATTGTAAATTTTCTTTTGATAGCCTAGCTACATTAGTCCAGTTATAATGTATGTCTGTGTTCTTCTTCTCTATGACATTTTGTAATGGCTCCATGGATGTAATGAGGTTACCAGTTTACATATATATGAACATTGATGATTCTAATGCATACATCTTTCTCATTGTGTTCTTTCATTTATGTTTATGACTAAGTGTGGATGCTTGTATAGCTTCTTTCTATTTTGATACAAGTTATATACTCTGTTAAGTACTTTCTGTCTGGAACGACTGCAAGGATCTAGAGGCCGTTCTGAGCTCTATGGTACTTGCATGTTTGACTTCCTTTCAAATATCTTAACACAGATCATAGATGATGTTTCCCACTAAACTCACATAAAAGAGAGACTCGGCACTCGCGCATGCCTCAAGTGAGTGCCCAGCATCCACTGGGTGATAGGTCGGTGTGCATGGGGTTCCTTTCTTTTATGATAGGGGTAAAAATGACTATATCTTGGTTTTGTTTTTGGGACTCTTTTCAAAGTTGTAGTGGGAATGGCATACATCATGATCTATGTAATAAGTAATGACAGAGCGGTTAATTTTGGAAAGTGTTGAATCATGGTTCAAGAGCACGGAGGATGAATTTTCTAAGAGATTTAGCATTGGACTGAGTTTGATGCACGTAGATGGGGAGAAGAGAACCACTACCATGATTTGTATAAAAGTTTTTCTACTACTTCCCAAGAGAAGCGTATGAGTGGCTCTCGGCTTATGCATTTAGATCAAGCTAGTGCTATAGATCACGTGCGTGGACCCAAGAAGAATACCGGAGGTTGCGGGATGCGAGATATAACGTGGACTCGTGTTGTGAATCATTGGTGGAAAGGGATACTAGATAGCTACACTCTAAAGTATGCCATTTCCACATATTCTTGTCGGAGGTTGCTTAAGTTTGAGTTTCTACATGGGCAGGAGCCCAAAGGATCATTTCTACATGTTATCCCCCTAGAAATGAAGATATTGATGGTTACCATGGGTTTAGAGGCATTTCTAATGGCTGGCTAAACCATTCTGAGCACTGGGAGAGGAAGCTAGGGTGGAGGAAGATGGCAGATGTTGCAACAGAGAAGGAAAGGGAGGAGAGACGACTCAAGTATAGTGAAGTGTGTGAAAGGGAGATTGCTAGACAATGTGAGGTTACAGGTGTGATGGATGTATGGTGGCAGACATTGTGAGAAGGATTTGAGGTTCACGTGGAGGACATGGAACCTAAGTAGTCTATGTGACCCCATCTTGGAAAGTGTGTAAGAGAGACTCCTTCAGCATCTGATGAGATTTCATCGCACGAGAGAGAAGAACCATTGGTGCGCATCTAAGCCCACCTAGTGACCGAACCCTGGCAGTTGGTTTTCCAGATCGGGGAAAATATTGTTAGTCTAGTTGGTTATATTGGAAGTGATCGATCTACACCCAGGAGGTATAATTTCTCGTTGGGCCTTCTATGGGTGCAAACACCAACCTAGTGTTAGGAGGAATTTTTGAGCAAGGTATAGACACGCAAGCTTTCGGTCTCACATCTGGGAGTGGTGTGGGGTATACTATTGGTAGTGGGGCATTATCACAGACCATCGGCACACAATTTAGTAGAAGCGTGGGGACCTTTGGCATGACCACTATAGGATCGGTGGTTCAAAAGGAACAGGACCTTGTGGACTTGGTGGATCTCGGTGGTTCAAGAGGAATAAGAGCTAGTGGGTGCGGAGGATTTGGTGGTTTAGGAGGCACAAGACCTGGTGGACCTGGTGGACTTAGCGGAGTTAGGTTGCGGAGGAAACACCCGAAGGAAACCAAGGCTCGGCTTAGGAGGACATGGGCACCAGCCACCCCCAAGTCTTCTTTGAAATATCCTTACATTTTCTTGATTACTGGATGTATTGAAAGATCTTTGCGGAACATGTTCACAAGTGTGAAGCTGCTATAGCACATGAAAGGTATCACAACCCACAGAGTGGAAGGCTAGTCGGGTTTTAACCACGTTACGAGGGCACGTGTATAGCCGGTATAGGAAATATGACCCTCATCAAATGGTGGTGGATTATCTTGCTTTAAAGAACATATTCTTGGCTGAATTCCACATCCCTGAGTTTGAACATAAGAGCATCGGTGCTTTGAAGGAGATTTAGCAAGGAATGGTGGAGAGTGTGCGAGAGTATGAAGCTTGCTTTAAAACTCTCTTATCTAAGTTATCATATAATATTCACCTTTCACAACATACTCAATGGTTTATTGGAGGATTGATCACACCTTTTAGAAGGGCCTTATCTCATAAAACTTTTATAGACCCACGTGAGGCATTGGAAGCTGCTCTACATGCCAAGGTTGTTGGTAGTGTTGATACTAGGTGTTATCCCATTCCGGAGGCTCAAATTTCTGCTATGGCTAAGCAATGGAGAAGTTGTGCAGTAAACACATCCCATGAAACTTGCAATGGTTTATGGTGTATAGATTAAGAAATAGAGGGGCATGTCAAGGATATTTGCCCCCTAGAGGATAGTACGCGCCGTAATAGTAGACTATGAAATTTGTCATGGGGACCATGATGCAAGTAGATGCCCCTTATTACAGCACATAATTGGAAGAATGTGTCTTGCTATTGTAAGATCTACACCTCTACTGACCCTATTATACTAAGGATCGTAGGCTCATTGATCGAGATCCATGGGAGGCCATTGATCATGGGGTGCACCGGACCAACATTTCCGGTGAGTTCTAAGGGTGATCATCATTGTTATGAGGAGTGTGCAGATGGAGGAGTGCGCGGAAGTGGATTTCATAGGGGATTATGTGGTTGTGGTGACATGCAAAGGAGGAAGGAGTGAGTTCCCATGTGGAACCTATTTTAATTGTGGATCTACAAAGCATTACAAATGAGAGTGCCTAGACCTATTGCAGTGCTCATGGTGCGGAAAGAAGCACAAGTATGAGGAGTGCCCGGTTTGAGCACATGAATCAAGTAGCATCGGAAAGACAAGGGTGCTGCAATGGTCGAATTAAGAAAGAAGACACACAATGGATGCCACGGGTGACACGGGATGTAGGTTTGGAGCTGTTTTGGCACAATGAGAGCAGAAGTTGTGCATGTAAAGGAGATACCAATATAGAAGAACCTAGTTTAAAGGGAGGAAGTAGTTCATGGGAAGTACCCAGACCCTGTGCATCAAAAGGAGGTATATCAAGATACCATGGATGTCAATCAGAGTTTACAAGGAGAAATCTAGTGTCTAAAGGATCAGTCCATGAGAGAGGAGCAAGGAAGGAGGGTCGAGGTTCCAAAGGATGGCCTGGATGAGGTCAAGGAAGTATGTAAAATGTTAAGGCAAGAGAATATCATTCCCTTGCTAGGATCATGGTTGAGAGAGAAGGTACCACACACGGAGGAGAGCATGAGAGGTAGGTCTTGCATGCAAACCTTCCCCCTCATAGCCTTGACTATGACAAGGAGATCACATTGGATGCAGTCGTAGATGGATGGCTCCTTAGTAATATCCTCATTGACACAGGCGCAGAGGTCAATGTTCTAACTTTGGATGCATGACATCAGATGGGGGACCTACATTACAGCCATATTTGAATGTGTTGTATATGGAAAACAAGACGAAGGCAATGCCCATCGATGTCTTAAAGGATGTAGCTATCACTATCTAGGGAGCTAAGTTTACTGGGGACTTCGAATTCTTGGCGCTCACCACTGTAGATAATTTTCCAACACTACTTGAGCACCCATGGTGTTACAAGAATAATGCGGACCTTTGGTTATGGAAAGGGTACATCAACTTTGAAAATAAGGAGGAACGGGTCATTATACCCCTAGCTGATGGGAAGTCGACACCCTATACTGAACCTTTGGGAGAAGAAGTCCTGGATAGGATATATGTGTGCTCAATCAGGGACCCAAAGATAATCCATCCTACCAATAGAGTTATCTAGTTTGAGGATGCTTAGTCAGTAAGTGACACCACCAGTCTAGCATGTGATAATTAGGCACATGGAACTTATGAATTGATCGGATGGCAATTGAGAGGATCGGTAACAAAAGTAACAAAGGCGCATACAATTCGGTGCCTAGGAGGAAAGGAGCTGCCTAAGTATTCAGGAGGAGCCTTCCCTGAGATCTTTTTATAGGAGATGGAAGCTCAGTGGAAGGAGGAGAAGGAATGAAGAGGGATGTTAAGCTATGTCTTGCTCGTCACAGTGGCATGGTGGTGGGCTACACATTAGGAGAGCCTTTTGGAATGGCACGAGGTAAGAATTGCTCTCTCTGTCAGATTCTCTAGAAGCAACGTGCCCACCACCATCAAGGACTACCATGGGAAGGATCCACCTCTTTCCATATCCAAGAGTGTGAGAGGATCTAGAGAGAAGGTGCGGAAGATTTTCCACCATCCCTCTAGGTACACAAGTTGTATTCTACACTGTAGGGTTATGCGCGCAATGGTACATTCATTCTAAGACATGCCACCAGACAGGGAATTGGCAAGAGCTAGTGGCTGACCTCATTCAAACCTTTGAGTATCGGAGTACCAAGCCATCAGTTGATAAGGAATTAAAATTTATCAAGTACCTTACCATGGGGGATAGTGACATGGTAGAAGATAGGTTGTTGGAGTTACTAGGTGGACCAGGTTTTGAGGTGCGCTTTAGAGAAGAGGCAGAAGAAGTAGAAGAGTTATAGCTTGAGCGTGCATGCTTGGAAAGGGTGAAAGGGAAGTTGGTATATGTTATTGATGGGGAGGAAGTAGAAAGCTTGGATGTTATCCATTCTGTAGGGACGTGTAAGGTAGTGGACCAGGTTGATACTCACACGTGCGCCTACCATGAGCCCTTAAGGACAAAGAAGGTTAACATCGGCTCAGGAGAAGAACCTAAGGAAGCTATTATTAGATATTACTGGTCAGAGAAGGAAGTCTCTAAGATCATTGATCTGTTGCGTGAATTTGAGGATTTATTTATGTGCGGGTACCATGAGCTCAAAGGCATCCACCTATCTTTAGGGGAGATGAGGATAAATCGAAGGACAATGCGCACTGGTCAATAAGAGATCCTACCGGATGAATCCCAATTTGTGCATGAAAGTTAAGCAAGAGATAGACAAAATGATAGCTTCGGGATCATTGAAGCATTCCAAGAATCGAATGGATAAGTTCAATGGTAATCGGCATCAAGAAGGTTGGGCGGATTAGGATCTATGTGGATTATAGGGATTTGAACACGGTTTGTGTCATTGATCCTTTTCAACCCCTTCATTTGAATAAATTTTAGAGGAGTTCTTTGGGCGTGAAATCTATTCCTTTACGGATGGATTTTTGGGATACCACCAAGTCCGGATTGCAAAGGAAGACCAGGAGAAGACAACCTTCACCACTGAGTGGGGAAGTTTGACATACATGATCATGCCCTTTGGGTTGAATAATGTGCCTGTTGTTTTCTCACGCATTATGGTGTAGGCATTCTAAGACTTCATCTATAATTTTCTTCATGTGTATTTAGATGATTAGACGAGTGTATGGACTAGTAAAATACCATTGTGACAATTTGAGAGGTGTTGATAGTTGAGGATATCCCTCAACATTAAGAAGTGTGTATGTGCCACACCCTTTGGGACATTATTAGGGCATATCATATGTAAGGAGGGCTTGCTAGTAGATCCTACCAAGGTTGCAATTATTGTGGGATTGGGGGAACCTACTAGCCAAAGCGCAGTGCGTGGATTTCTTGGGCATACGGGTTATTATAGGAAGTTCATCAAGGGGTATGCCAAGATCACCGTGCCTTTAGAAGAACTACTCAAGACATAAAAGTGCCTTCCATTGGGGAGAGGCACAGAGAGGGTGTTTGACACATTGAAGGATAGACTTGTCACCATGCCTATATTATGTTTTCCCTCTTAGGAAAATCCCTTCCATGTCCATGTAGATGCCTTAGGAACTGCCATTGGAGTAGTGCTTGCATAGCCAGGTGAAGGAATTGTTGATCATCCTCTATGTTTTGCAAGTAGGAAGTTGACACCAGCAGAGTAGAATTACACCACGATTGAGTGCGAAGCATTGTCAATGATCTACATGCTTTTCAAGTTCAGACAATATCTTCTGGCAACACCCTTTGTGTTTTACACTGACCACATGGCATTAAAGTACCTGGTGAACAAGCCCATCCTACAAGGGCGCATATGTTGGTGGGTGTTGTTATTTCAAGAGTTTGAGTTCATGGTAGTAGTGAAGCCTAGAAAGAGCAATTATGGACCTGATCATCTATCAAGAATTGGTTCAGGGTAGGATGCGTAGAGTATTGAGGAGACAATGCCAGATGCACAACTATTTAGGTTGCAACACACACCCTTGGATTTGGAGGATATTGTAGTATTTCTAAAGGAAGGTGTGGCACCAGAAGGAATGAAGGCATTACAGAAAAAGCAACTAGTCATATGCATCATGCCCTACATGTTGATCAGTGGGGACTTGTACAAGTTAGGGCGTGATGAAGTTTTGTGCAAGTGTGTACTAGAGCATGAGCACCTCGCCATCATAGAGGAAGCACATGGAGGAAGTGCGGGTGGACATTATGCAGTGACACCACCACACATAAAATATTAATGGCAGGATTATGGTGGGAAACTCTGTATAAGGATTGCAAATACTATTGTAAAACGTGTGACCATTGTCAGTGCATTGGCAAGCAAGCCAGGAAGAGAGATGAAATGCCTTTGCGCCCTATCCCTAGTGCGGAACCTTTTGAGAAGTGGGAAATAGACTTTATAGGCCCTATTGCACGAGTAGTGCGTAGGACTATATCACACTATGTAATCACTTACAAAGACTATTTGACAAGGTGGGCAGAGGCAGACCCAACTAAAGATTGCACAATAGCCACAACGGCAAGATTTTTGTGGGAGAACATTATCACGAGGTATGGATGTCCTTTAAGTTTAACTAGTGATAGGGGTGTGCATTTCTTGAATGAGACCATGAGGATCCTATTAGCAGAGTTCATGGTGGCTCATCACAAGACTACACCCTATCACCCACAAGCAAATGGAACTACGAAAGCATTCAACAAAATACTGAGTCATACCCTGACCAAAATTTTTGATGTCGGTAGACAAGATTGGGATGACAAAGTATTTACAGTATTATGGGCTTACAGGACAACTTATAAAAGGTTAAACAAAGCCACACCGTTTCAATTGGTGTTTGGCGCGGAAGTTGTTCTATTGGTTGAATTCATGTTACCTTCTCTACGAATAGCACGCGCATGAGGGTTGGCTAATGAGCAAGCACTGGAAGAAAGAATTAGTGAACTGATGAAGCTAGATGAAATATGATCACTCGCCAGGTGGAGCCAAACAACAGAGAAATCAAAGCAAAAATCTTGGCATGATCACCACATTAGAAACAAGAAGTTTGAGGTTAGGCAGATGGTCTTACTGTATGATTCTAAGTTTCTACTCCATCCTAGGAAGTTGAAAGTCCATTGGTTGGGTCCCTACATAATCTCGTACATCCTTGATTTGAGCGCGTGCCAGTTACAAGTGTTGGATGGAATGAAATTGCCTAGACACTTCAATGGGAGTAGGCTAAAGCCCTACTATAAAAAAGTCTTCTTGGTGTTTGTAAATAAGGTAGTTTTGCCAGTTAATTTAGAATTTTCCTTTATGCATTTCTTTTCTTTTGTTTCCCTTTCACGTTGTTGTTTTGTTTTGCACCTTGGGCATCGATAACCTTACTACTTCTTGAGAATTTTTGAGTGCACAGAGGACCATGCATCATTTTAGTGTGGGGTGGAGTAATGTGAAGGAGAGCATGGGTAAAGTGCCAAGGAAGTTTTTGTTAAAAATCTTGGTTGAATGGCCCTGTTGAAAGAGGTGCATGGAAAGAAAAGATGGAAAAGGATGGTTGGTGTCAAGATAAGGCTACTTTCAGATCCCACGTACAAAGGAGGAAAAAGTGCATAAGTAACACGAGGTAGGTGAGAGAAAAAATTAGGACAGAAGAAGTGCCTTCGGCATTGGTGACACATGCGCAAGAGTCTCTGTCATGTTGGATTGGTTACATACCAAAAGGTTAAAAGGTTTTCCGTGTAGGTTTTGGCGTGTAAGGTAAAGCACTAAAGTCAAACTTTGTTTGAAAAAGCCACATTAAATGTTAAAGGTATGGTGGTAGGTGAAGTAGTATTTAATGCTTAAAAAGGGAAAAACTATAAATAAAGGGTCGAGGCATTTCATTATTCACTTTGCGTATAAGGAGAAAGAAGCACTTTTTGCATCTTTGCAAACTAGGGCTTCAAAAACGGATCCGTGTGAAGAAAAATTTGAAGACTTGAAACGTGAGTAACTAGTTTAGGTTTGCAAACCAAGAGGAAGGGATTTCACTTGCGTAAGAAAAGTTGTGAGAAGGTGTCGTCTTGTGAAGGGAGTATCCCAGTTTGGGTTTGAAGAACTAGGGCATGGGTTTAAGGAATTTTCTTCACAATTTTGAGATCTAAGGTTGGAGAGAGTGGAAGATCGA
Organism: Taxus wallichiana var. yunnanensis; assembly: GCA_018340775.1. Classification (NCBI taxonomy): domain Eukaryota; kingdom Viridiplantae; phylum Streptophyta; class Pinopsida; order Cupressales; family Taxaceae; genus Taxus; species Taxus wallichiana. Next base: position 195,970,305 of record CM031239.1, read on the forward strand.
GTAACACAGAGTGATTGAAGTGGTAAGAAGACCTAGATAATGGCACCCAAGAAACTAGTTAGCACACCCAAGAAGGGCAAGGGCAAGGGCAAGCAACAAGAAACTGATGCACGCACAAATGAAGAGTGGTATGCAAAAATGCAAGTACCAGATGGAATGTTATTAGGGAAGGAGTGGGAGTCCCATCTGAGAAACATGTCTATAGATGACTACAATCATCGTATGAGCACAATCGAGAAGGATATGGCACTGGAGTTAGTGCGCCCAACAAACAAAAGGACACCAGAGGGTTTTCCCATTTATAATGATGATGTGAAGGTCAAGTTGGAAAAGGTAGGGTTATTACAACTCTTTGAGTTACCCTACTGAGAAGCCTGAGCATCCAGTATCAATGGTTGATGTCATGCGTACATGAAGACTACTTCCACTTCGCAGGTGCAAGATGTGTATAACCCTCAACTCATTTCACATTTCACATTTCACAGCCTTGTATGTGAAGGATATGGGTTGGAAGATGACTTAAGTGACAACAAGGTGATTAAGGAGACTATCGTTGCCTATGCATATAAAAAGGGGTCAAGGTATTATGATATAACATACATTAAGGACCTAGTAATGAATATGATCATGCACCTAGTGTCAAAGTTAAATGGCCAAGAGATATGGACCCAGGTTAATAAGCCATGGTTGTACATTTGCAAGAAATTTTCGAGAGGGCACCATCTACAACTTGTCCACATTCATCGTGGATGAGATTGTCACTACGCGAAGGAAGGTGATAGAATCCTTTTTGGTAATGTCCTTGCTAACCATTGTGTTTTTAGAGATCGGGGTACCGGATGCATCAGAAAAATTCATGTGGGAGTACCTTGCTAAAGACCCTCACCCGCAAAGATATTTGAAAATATACTTGTGACACTATGACAACCGTGCACAAGGTGCGCTTGGAAAAATGGTATACATGCCTGAGGAATGCGTTCAGGGAAGAATGGAGGATCCCCGAACAACTTCCAGTGACCACTAAGGGAGAAGTTGAATTTGTTGTGTACCAACATTTCTACCTAGGTAGATTCAAACTGACAGATGAGACATGGAGCCCATGGTGCAAGCTCCCCTTTTCCTTCACAGCTCAATACTTCTAAGTGGGAGTAAACAGGTTCAAGGAGTCCAAGAAGTTGAAGCTGGACCTTGGTAATCTAGACTAGGACCACAGGGAAATGCGCAAAGGGTTGGTCTACCCTAGAAAGTGTGTGTATGTGGAGTGGTACGTGTTGCATGAAGTTCAAATGACAAGGCCCATGACTCTACCCATTACAGGAGGATCCACGACGCGCGTGTACATCCGCATAAGACCCAAGTCTGAGAAGGGAACATATCTAGAGAACGAGGTGTCTATACCTCAGGATCCAACTGGTAGGAAGAGACCCATGCCCAAACGAGAGGAAAAAGAGCTAGAGAAGAAAATTCCAAGTGTGGTGGACACATAGGCAATAGGTTCCCCGAGACAAGTGCTAGAACCAGTATGTACACACGCAAGAAGAGGCCCATAGTGAAAAAAAAAGACTCGAGAACCAAAAAGCCATCGAAAAGGAGTCCTTAGGAGAAGAAGAGACAGAGTTGCCTACACCAGAATCCCCAGTTAGGAAGAAGCAGAGGATAGAAGAGGAGACCACCTAGGAAGAAAGCTGCAAGTTTGGAGAAGTATATAGGTGAAAAGATGATATCAAGAGGATGATGGTGGAGAATAAGTTAGTGGGGAAGAGGATCCGGAAAAGACCAAGAGCCACCTATCTTCAACGTGCATGATTCAAAAGAAGAAGGTGAAGAAGAGGAATAGGGGTTCCTTTTCATGTGGCACAAGGATAGCCAGGAGGGGGAAGGGACCTAGGACATAGGAGGAAGTGAGGAGGTTGGCGCGTAGAAGCAGAAGGCCCCAAGCCCAAGCGCGGGAATAGATAACCAATGTGGTCAAAGGAGAAAAAATAAAGAACATTGAGACCTTGGTGGAGGAGAAGTTTGAACTCAACACCGAGCCATTCTTTGAATGAGGAAAAGGAAGAAAGCACAGAAGAGGACCACGATAGCACTAGAGGCCCCATTTTAACTGTAAGTATTCCTAAGGGCATGCGCACATGAGAAAAGTGCACAGAGGAAGGGAGGACAGACATGGGTTTTATTAATGACCCCAAGAAATTGTTTCACGTGTGGTTCCAAAGCGCGATTCCAGCAGAGGAGCTCGTGGTAATGTCATCTTTTAACAAGGAGGTTGCATTCCACAGACAAGGAAGATGCTCTCATGGGAAATTGAGTCCCATCTTGATGAGCCAAAATTTGAAGTGAGCCACGGGGTAATAATAACATTTCCAGGACTAAGAGAAGACAACACAGTGGTGGATACTCTCGGTAGATCTTGGATGAATAGTTGTGCAACGCGCTCAACAAGGTCTTCATTGAGATCAAAGCTAGAATCTTTAGGCGGAATGATAGAATCAGAGATCTGGAGGGGGAGTGAAGAAGAAAGAGGAAGAGCTAGCTGCAATGACAAAGGAGCTAAGCTAGGAGAAGTTGATCAACACCCAGTGGCAGCGTGAGTTGAAGGATGAAAAGGCTAAGGTATGCATTGTATACAAGAAGGTGGAGTCCATTAATGAGGCCATAGTATTGAAGCATCTGAACTTAGCATCTCCCACATAGAAGTATGGATCTACCTTGGGATGCCTGGAGGATTTAACAAGAGTCCTCACCATGGAAAGACAACCGCTAGCCTTGGAGTCTGTAGAAGAAGTGGCGCGCGCCTAGAAAAGGAAGATAAGTTGAAGGTTGTGGCACTCTTCGTGGAGTATAGAAAGGTCCTTGCTGATGTGAAATTTTCTTCCCATCGCTAAGGTTGTATACAAAAATTATGCAGACATAGAAAAGCTGGTTGGCACCTTGGTCGCCACTCATGAAGCAGTAACTCAGGAGTTCCGAAGAAGAATAAGGGAAATAGGGTGGAAAGGGACAGAATCCTTGCCAAGGTCGAGAAGAAATATGAGGCCATTGAAACCCTAAGGGGTTCAATAAAGAACCACTTGAAGGAACTGTATCCGCAGATTACACGAAGAATGGATGCGCTAGAAGATGTAGGCAAGGAGTTAGAGAAAATTACTGACACCATGAGTGCACAAGGAAATGGACTAAATTTTGGGGAGGTGAGCGCCTGGTCTGGGTGACCTCTATTAGAGAGTGTAGAAAGAATTTGATGCTTTGGAACAAGTTGGAGGCCAACTTACAAGTAGATTTTCCTAGCTTATTGTAGTGATGCCATCACTTCCCCATTCTTTCTTCTTTCCCAATTCTTTCATCCCCTTATTCTTGTTCCAAGGCATAAGCCTACTGTAATTCTTTCTTTTTCACTAGAGAGGTGTTCCCGTGGACAAAGAACAGGCGTAGTGTGGGGTGATGTTGGGCCCCTAAAATATTGGCTAAGTATAAAAGGCGCGTAGGTGCGCAAGGCCTAGTTGAAGAAAAGCATGCAAGGATAAGGCACGCAGGGCAGGGTTTAAGGAAACCCGTGACGCACGTGGCCCACGTGGACGTAACAAAGGTTCGTGGACTTAGCCATATTGGGAATTTTGGGTAGGACACATGGAAAATCATGACCCATCTACACATTTGGAATGGATAAGGTGCCAACCTGGCAACAGGTTGGCCTAGAAAGGAGCATGCCTATGGTAGAAGCTTCTAGAAGCACATCATGGTAAAAAGTGGAAAGCTCGGGCCTAGAGGAGCATGCTCGCATAGAGGACCACATTCAGACACTTGGCATTAGATATGAGGGTGTTGGAGGTTGAGTTGGTAGTCCAGAAAGGATATATATACAAGCGCTGCGTGTAGTAAAAGAGAGAGAGATAGATAGATAGAGGAAAAGCTCAGAGAGATACTACAAGAACTCGTAACTTGGGTGATTGTATGTAGGAAAGATGTATCATGGGTATGGGGATTGTAAATTTTCTTTTGATAGCCTAGCTACATTAGTCCAGTTATAATGCATGACCATGCAGTCTCCTTCTCTATGACATTCTGTAATGGCTCCATAGATGTAATGACGTTACCAGTTTACATATATATGAACATTGATGATTCTGATGCATACATCTTTCTCATAGTTGTCTTTCATTTATGTTTATGACTAAGTGTGGATGCTTGTATAACTTCTTTCTATTTTGATACAAGTTATATACTCTATTAAGTACTTTTTCATGTCTGGGAACGGCCGCAAGGATCTAGAGGTTGTTCGAGCTCTATGGTACTTGCATATTTGACTTCCTTTCAAATATCTTAACACAGATCATAGATGATGTTTCCCACTAAACTCACATAAAAGAGAGACTCAAGTACCCACGTGTGCCTCAAGTGAGCGCCAAAGATCCGCCATTTGGGTGATAGGCCGTGCGCATGGGGTTCCTTTCTTTGTGAAAGGGGTAAAAATGACTACAAACATGTTATTCCATATCCTCCTACTTCTACTTCTTCTACTACTTCATTTCCTCTTCCATCCATTGAGCATCCTCCACGGTCACCATCTCCTCCTCTGCGTAAGCATCTTCCTTCCCCTACACTACGTCGGTCTACACCTAAGTCTTCTCCATCTCCTCCGTGAACCATTACACTTTCCATATGTTGTTAAGCCTCATGATGTCTTGTGTACTTTGCTTGATAAGTGCTTAATCCGCTTTCCTTCTAATCGTAATCATTCTCCTCATCACTTACATTATCAGCGCGATCACCCTTATTGAAATTTTCATTACATCAATGGCTTAAAGTATGATAATGATTTTTGTTATCTACATGATAAATTACAACAATTAGAATAAAAATGTGTTATGGCCTTCAGATCTCCCTCTCATGAGTGGTTTCTTTCTCACATTCCGCATAAGTGTGCTTTGATAGTTATTCACTTATCACCTCCAAACACTTCTAAGGTCGTCATTCATCCACCTCCTAAGATTATTATCCATCCATGTCCTCTATCTAGCTCATCCATTTCCACATCATCTCATCCGTCTCACAGTGCTACTACATCCCACCGGATTTTGAAGCCGTCAACATTTGTGCTTCCCACCACTACACCTCCCATGATTGGCACCATTTCATCTAACATTCAATTCAACTCTTACACTCATGTTGTTGTTGCTTCACATGCTTCCACCATCCCTCACAAACCTCTCCATATTTGGTAGGTGACCTTCCATATGATCACCTCATTACCCAATAATGTACTCATGTTCTTAAGGTTTTTACATGACTATTGAGGGATTTGTTACAAAATGAACCTCATTCTCACATTGGGGCATCGCTCTTTTCTCCCCCCTCTTTGTTCATCATTCATCATATGTTATTATAAACATGGTCTTACATCTTCTCATCCTACATATACTAATGTCGTGCTATTTTAACCTTATACACATCACATTCTTATTTTTACTACTCTATCACATTACATCATATACATACATTCTTTTAGTCATATCATTATACTACTCATTCACATACAACTTATTTTCAATTCACTACTTACCTATTATATCCACATCATGATATATTTTAAACATTCAACAATAAAATTAATCATTTTATATGCATACAACATATAACAAATCACGGTGCAAATGGCAATCATCACATCAATACAAGTGCTCAACAAATGCAATAAGATATATATATATATATATATATATATATATATACACCATCACAAATCATAGTTATAAAAGTTCAATCATTGGGGGAAATCCCATATGCATATCTACATCCATATATGTCATACATCATCATCACTATCACTATATACAAGGGAGCTCTAGAACTAGATGCTTCACCACTCAATCTACACCATTGGTCGCAACCTCTATATCTCTATACCCATCTCCATAGTATAGCCACCTCCTCAGCCTAACTACTCGAAAATCATCCTCTTGTAGCTCCACATATCTCACAAATACATAATGATTTAGGGCCCCTTCTCCTATAACATGTCTATATCGCTTAGTCTTTATGCGACCCTCATCGTGCTCAATCAATAACACAATACATGTGGCCGCCGCTATAGCCAATAGCTCGAACAAAAGGGCATGCTCACCTGTAATCACATCCACTCACTCTAACATACTTCCTCCCACGAGAAAATGTGGAATATATGATCTCAATATAGCATCTAGATTGATATGGGTCTCTATCTATCCTCGTGTCCCAAGTAAAATACCGCCTCGATGCCCTCATCCTGTCTTAGGGAATCCACTATACTCATAACCTACATTCTCTCTCCTACGACCAGCAGTTGCAATATCTGATAAACATCCTCCAGGATCAATGTCATCTCACCAAAGTAGGAAACCAAAAGGTACATATATCGGAACACCATCTCTCACACAATGCAATCAACATAGGCATATTATGGGGAATCTCCCCAATCTAGCTATGTGTCGTAGGCCAACATGGTCCAATATATCCCACTCGGCATCAAATAACCCCAAAGTAAGCAACGTGCTCAAATGATGACCCGGTCGGAACTCTCTTGAGTATATATCCCTCTCGCAACATAAGAAACACAACAATGTTCTTACATTAGTATGTCATACATGTTGTAAACAGATCATCATAGTACTCAAATTGATCATAATATAGATATTTCACATCGTTTTCCCGAGCCTGTCTTGGGATACCAACACCTAAGAGTAGGTCACGGAGCATGTCAACACTAAAATTTTCCTCCATAATTTCTATTTCATTAATGTATGTATTAGGAATAGGATGTTGTCAAGTATAATTAGTAGTAGCGTTTGATAGAAGATAACGGCGCCACAAGACGGTGCCACCAATAATGTGGAGTACGGAATACCAAAGTACAATAGGAATGTTGTAAAAAGTAAATATTTTTCGTAAGTGGTCCAAGAATGTTAAAATGTCAAAGTTTTGGTAATTAGAGAAGTAGGGTCTACATGATTAGGAATTAGAAATATTATATTGGTAATAAGGACAAGGAGTGAGGTCATAAATATTTTGTGTATTTTATTTGTAAAAAGTCTAAAATGTGGAACCCATGTAAAATGATAAGGTTTATCTTATCTTAAAAGATAAACTTACATGTACAAACTAAGAGTTAAGGTATGGAATATGATTCGTCAGAGTGGATTTCTTATCCTATCTTAGAGATAAGATGGATAAGCCTGGAAGTTCTATAAATAGAGAGGCCACCCCCCTCATTTAGCATAGAAGGAAGTAGTGAGAAATATTGTAGGAAGTGTGCAAAGGAAGCCATCGGTTTAAGGTGTGTTAAAGAAACCATTAAGAGGTGTAATTGTAAAGTTTCTCCCATAGTCTTGGTGAAAGGCAAGTGAAGTCAATAACACTTGAAGTACCTCATGGGTGAGATTGTAACAATTTCATGTTAATATTATAATTTACTTTGATATTTCAGATTTGTCATCATTTCGTCTTATCATAGTCGATGGTATTCTTGTGTTATGTTGTTGTTTTGTTTCCATATTACATCCACCAAACTAAAGGCTGTGCATTAGTAAATAATCATAAAGACGAGGAGTTCCGGTGAAGAATTATCATAGTTCGGATTGGTGATGACACCACCTAGAAATAAGTCACTAGCACCTAGAACAAGGCGTTGATGTATAAAGGCGACAACCCTTGGCCTCTCTCGCCCAAGTCGAAACACCGAAAATACAATAATGCAAATTTTCCAAAAATTGATAAAAATAGAAACATTTCAATCAAAATTTCTAAAAATATTCATACTCACCAACTCATCAGGTCATATGTGAAGCCACTGCCATGCTACTCTTGAATCTTGTCAAAATCAGTGCTCTAACATGTGGCATCCTCACATCCCAAAGCTCTAATTTTCACTTGAACACGGTACAAATGAAATCACTATTCACTTTTCCCTATTACTATATACATATATCAATCTTCAATTTTATATATGTTATAGTTACTATTTACAATCCTTTTTCAAGTCAATACATGACACACAATTTCACTTATATCTTGACCCTTGTTACTCTATTTTCTTCCCCATTTACGCTATTCGGATCAACATTTTGTAGACACTAAATCAAGAACTTTGGGTATCTACCTAGTCCCGATCACATACTACTACTCATATAATTCCTAAGAAAAGTGCTAATTTACCCATGTCTTTGGCCATCTTTGCTTGCTTTATTGCCACTTTTGACCTTACACCATTGCTTGCCCAATTTGTGTTTTTATACTTCAAAATTTCTCATCCTAAACACAGTAACCCGGTCAGATACGGCGCCAAGTGCCCCCCCCTCTAGGCACCCTTGACCTCTTTTTATTTTTACTCACATATTTTGGGTCCTTTATAGTCATTTGGGCATCTTATCTTTTTGGTAGTCAGCCTTTTCGTGGTTAATTATGAAATTCAAGCAAGGGAATCATATAAATATAAAGTTATGTGATCATAATAAAGGACCAAGCACTAAGCATTAGATATCACCACCTAAGGTTGTATTCAAAGGCTATTCTAGAGCATTCAAGCATCCATTCTAGCTCCACACAAGGGGCAAGGGACTGCATTATTTTACATACAAGCATAGGAGGGGAATTTCATTCTTATATGCATGTATATATCTACATTTTCTACATTTAGCTAATTACTCGCTATCAAGAGTAACACACACAAGAGCCAACTAGGGCACGATTTTGACACACACACACACATAGAACTACATTGGGTCTGAAATGTAGTGCAGCGTTTGGTCATAAGTTCACTTGTTTGACATCCAAGGACAGTCTGACCCCTTATTTGCATTATTTTCTTTTTTGGATTTTGATGCTCTTTTGAGGGTTTTATAAAGCATTTATTTGTTACAGGTTATTAGCAACATCAACAAACTTGGTGTGACATACTAGAGACAAGAAGAGACGGTGAACATCTCGTGACCATCCAAAGCTAGATTTCTAAGGTTCGAGCAATCGATGCGCCCATAATAGGTCTGCGGCACCCGCAGACACCCTTAACCCATTCCAGTGCCCCACCCCTAGGAAAATCTTGTGGTCACATAATTTTATGAGGCTTTGTGTGACACTTCTCCTTCTCTATTCATCAGGTTGGTCACTTTGGCATAGTCTAGGATACATTTTGAATCGAGATAAGTCTTTTAATCTCTTCATTTGCAACTAGGGTTTCATATTTCATAGCTTACTTGCTTAGGTTAGATTAGTATTTCATTGCATATTTAATTTACAATGTTATTACATATTTAGATTAGGCATTTTATTCATTTGTCAATATTTTCTTAATCATTTTAGTGTACACGACACTTTCACGGTTAGGATCTTCACTTCATCACCTCTTGCATTTTTTAGGCTCTTCTTATCATGGATATCTCTATTCATGATTTCTTGTTAGCCAATCCTAAATGTCATGTTAAAATCATTACTCTTTTGGCTACTACTCGTATTCCTTCCACTACTCATCCTGAGATGTTGTTTATTAGACTTTCATAGATGCATTTTCACAAAGATGTTACTTTTCCATCTATTATATCTAATGATATTTCTATTTATGACAATGATCCTCCTTTATACATACGAGTCATTATCAATAACTTGGGAGTCAAACGTGTTTTAGTTGATACTGGATCTGAGCTCAATCTTTTTCCTTTATCATTCATCAAGACTATAGGTATTTTTAGTGTTAATCTTACTCGACATCTATTTCGTACAAGCATATGATTCCACTACGAGGCCATGCTTAGGTCATCAGAACTTTACCCATGACGGTTGGTCCAAAAACTATCCATATGGTATTATTTGACATTGATATTCTAGTTTCCTACAATTGTTTACTTGGTCAATCATGGCTTCATATAATGCAAGAACTATCTTCTAAAATTCATCAATGCGTCAAATTCTTTCATGAGAGCATTGAATATGTCATTCCCATTAATAGTGCACCATTTCAATTTTGTGACTTTGACCCCAACACCGCATTACCTATTCAGATTTATGTTATTGTAAACCCTTCTTCTTATCCATGACCCATGCATTATCCATAAAACTTTCCTCCACTCAAGAAAACCATTTGTACACTAGACTTTGTCTCGTCCACTTTAGAACCCCCCGTGTTTACTAATGTTATGGTACTTTATATCGGGGTTTTTCCATACATCGGATGTCATACCATATCCAATGACTTCTCATATGTAATCGACATCTACAATACCTCCTTTCACATCTACACTTTTCATGAATGACTCTTATGGGAACACATCCCATTCGATCATACTTGCTTTGATACTATATGTACACATGAAGGATTGACTTAGTTAGGGTTTACAATAGAAGAAATATTACCCCTCCGCCTCATGATCCTCATCTTTACCATAGAATTATCCACATTAGTGTTGTTTATGGTCTTCTTTTATTTTATCTCACAATATTTCTCATACGAACACCTCACACTTCTCCAGTTACACTTGGACAAGTCTTAGTTTGATTACATTGGGGACACGTTAGATCTCGCTCATACCGATATTTCATTCCCCTTACATTTTAGATGTGTTTTTTCATTTGTAATGATTAATTTCTTAACTATTCAAAAATCATACTCATTGGTATGCACATGGATGTCCATTACCACCTTTCGATTGTGCGAGTAATACACAATGCATATGTATACTTTATGCCACAATGGATCCTTATATGATCAATCACACACTATTGCTTACTGTGTTTTTGAGATGCATCTCCATTTGGCTTTGATCAGGATAATGATGACCTCTTAGATGATGTTACTTGATCATATCTATCATCATACACTTGGGGGAATCATACTTATTCTCCCCCACCTTCTAGCATTATCATTTGTCTTGCATCTTACACATATAATATCTAGAATTTCACACGCATCTTACACATCTTGATACACTCCTCTATCTTATTTTCCTGATGACACATTGTCATTCTTTGGTTCACACTTTACTATTGAGGGAATACTATATACATGAACCTCACACACTACACACTTCACACATCACGCATTCATGACATCTCTTTCTACGCAACATCTATCGCACATCATACACACTACACACTCTATGCATTCATGCTACACATTTCTTGCTTCTACTTCTACACATTGCGCTCATTACCCTATGACGCACTCTAGTTCCACTGCAGTTCATACTCGACTGCTAAGGGTTTACATCTAAAATGAACCTCACCACACTCACTCACTCTTTATAATCTTTGATGCTCACATATTTCTAGCACACAATTCAAACCATTTCCCGATGACACACTCTTGTTCTATGGTTCATTCTCAACTGCTAAGGGGGCATGTATAAATGAACCTCATCTCATGCATACACATCCACTCGGGGGCACGTGGCTCCTATCACACTCACACTGCATTCCATTCCATCTCATCCACAACATACTGCATATCTTGGTCACATTTACTCTTGCTTTCTTATGCTTACATGTACACTTTGTTAAACATACTAGTCAAATATTTTTTATGTCATTATATCTTTTATATACACATGCACATTCACTTGCCTTCTAGTTGTGATTGCAAGATTTATACATATATTTACACATAACATGGATGTTTGGGGCTGACCTCATACCAGCCCACAACGGCTCCTGGGGCATCCACTTCTATATATTACAAGTGTTATCATTTAAATTTTCATAGCCCACTACATTATACCAGATTAGACATGTTTTTACATACTTGTTATCCCTCTAACATGCTAATGGGTGCTTCACGGGCAGCATTTACTTTTCAGAGGTCTATAGGCTTCCATGGTTGTATGTTACATTGCTTGACATGATTCGCTTCTTGTCCTCCATCATATGCCATTGTTTATAGGAATTTCCCTATGTCTAAGTTGTTCTCTCGATTGCTTTTTTTTTTTGGCCACATCGGATTCAAGTGTTTTGAGACATTATGAGTGATGTCCCATGTTTGCAACTAGTTTTTGTGGTCTACATTATCTTCGTGTCTTATCTTACACATTGTCTCGCTTAGCTTACATACTTTCTTTTACATGTATATTTATCTTTCTTGAACTAAAACTTGTTTTCTAGCCACTTGTTTGTATGTGCCTTAGTTTCTACCAAGCACACTCCCTTCCCCACAGGCATTAGTTTCAGCTTTAGTGGTCGATCCTCTTTAGACCGCATGCTCCTCGCTGATGTCACATTCACCCCAAACGAGGGGAGGAATCATTGGGTGAATCAGTCACCCCATACAATAGTTAACAATCACAATTTAACACAGCTTTAGTACCAATACAACACAGTCTTGGCCTCAAACATGTATTAGAATCTAACTTGGGTCCTCACCATAATACGAGACACTAGCACCCGAGATAAGATAATAAAGCACTGGGAACCCCCGACCTTCTTGGACACATATAACAGGGGAAGTTACAAAAAAAAAAATTAGTTCAAGTATAGTTAACATCATTTTCATAGCGGCTTTATAGAAAGGCACACAATTTTTTAGCACTCGGCATGTGTGCACTAAACCTTCTTTTCTACTTTTGTGTTGGATAGGAATTGTTTGAACCGGATCAAATTTTTACACACCATCTGTAGTGGTGTTCTACATTTTGGGAAGTAGTTAAAGGTTGGAGGATGACACCAGATTTTTATCCCTATGTTTTTTTCATTTTTGGGGTGAGATCGCCCAAAAAACTCGTAGTCAACGAATCGGCGTGAGATCACCCGAAAAACTCGTTCTTCTCCATCATCTTGAGGATATTTTCTACACTCTATCGCTCATCAAGGATCAAGTGCACATGTTCCTTTTTCACATTTTACATACTTTTTACTCGTTTTGATCATACACACGTATTTGACTACTTGTTTGTTCTTCTCTTTTGCAGTCCATCCTTATGGGAATTGGTAGTCACATTATCACACATCATTGCACATCAACACATCGACAAAAATTAACACAAATAATAGGCATATCGCGACATCGACACATATGCTCTCACCCTAGGATCATCATCATTAATTTTCACTTCCTCTTCTCTAGCATCCATGCTTCACATTTTTATCACTCCATGCTTTTTCTTGTCTCCTTGGCATGTTTTTCACCATCGATCTACATGGTTATCAGGTACGCATCTCTTATCTACTTTATGTTATCGAGCATTCTCTTAACAACATAAATTAGGGGTAAATGTAGACACTAAAACACGCACTTTGGGTATCTATTTGGTCCTAATCACATACTACTATTCATATGATTCCTAAGTAAGAAAAGTAATAATTGACCCATGTATTTGGCCATCTTTGCTTCCTTTTGGTTGTCTCTTTTGATCTTATACCCTTACTCACCTAGTTTTCCTTTTATACTTCAACATTTCTCACCTTAGACACTAATGCCTAGCCAAGACTCCAGCTCCAGTGCCCCGACCTCTTTTTATTTTTGATCACATCTTTTGGGTCCTTTCTAGACTTTTAGGAATCTTATCTTTTGGGTAGTCGGTCTTTTCATAGTTAATTATGAAATTCAAGAAAGGGAATTATATAAATATAAAGTTATGTGATCATAATAAAGGACCAAGCTCTAAGCATTAGCTATCACCACCTAAGGTTGCATTCAAATCCTATTCTAGAGAATTCAAGCATCCATTCTAGCTTCACATAAGGGACAAGGGATTGCATTCTTTTGTATACATGCATAGGAGGTAAATTTCATTCTTTTATGCACACATCTATCTACATTTTCTACATACAACTACTTGTTTGATATCAATTGTGACATGCGAAGAGACATCTAGGGAATGATTTTGACATACAAATACATAGAACTACATTGAGTCTAAAATGCAAAGTGTAGTGCTTGGTCATAAGTTCACTTGTTTGACAATTTAAGGAAATTCGACCCCTCATTCGCATTATTTTCTTTTTAGGATTTCATGCGCTTTTAAGGGTTTTACAGGGCATTTCTTTACCTGTAGTTTATCGGTGAAATTAGTAAACTCGGTGTGACATACTAGCGACAAGAAGATAATGATAACAAACATCTCGCAATAATACAAATATGGTTTTTCGAGGTTTTGAGTAGTCATAGGCACCCAAAACAGGTCTACAAAGACGCAGTGCCCCGGCCCATTCTAGGCACCCCGGTCCAAGAAAATTTTTGGTCACACAATTTTTTGAGGCTATGTGTGACACTTCTCCTTCTCTATTCATTATTTTGTCACTTCGGCATAGTCTAGGATAAATTGTGAATCAGCTAAATCTTTTTTATCTCTTCATTTGTAACTAGGGTTTCATATTTCATAGCTTACTTGTTTGGGTCAGATCTATATTTCATTGTATATTTAATTTACAGTGTTGTTACATATTTTCACTCGAACAAGGTGCAAATGAAATCATTCAATTTTCCCTATTACTAGATATAGTAATCTTCAATTTTCTATATACTATAGTTATTATTTACAATCCTTTTCAAGTCAATACATGAAACACACTTTCGCTCATATCTTGAGCCTTGTTACTCTATTTTATTCCCTGTTTGAGCCATTTAGATCAGTATTTCTTCTCACACTATACTATACACATTACACAATGTCATATTCATATTAGGCATAATTACCCATCAATTTACATGTATTATTACCATATATTCTATACTACCTCTTGTTCACTTTTATCTTTACTTTCATCTCAAAGTGCTCATTTATTTACCCCTCCCCTTTCATCGAAAGTGGGCATACGATTGGGATCACCTTACAATCCCTCTCGGGTTAGAATATAAGTGATTGATAATTTTATCACATCGCTATGGCACTCTTTTCTCTAATTTTATTCAAATTAAAGGGAAAAATCACTCTATATTCAAACACTCAAATACTTTCTATTGATCCAAATCCATTCTTCCTAATGACCTAATATGGTGGAAAAAAACAAAAACCTCTTTGTGAGTAATCTCCTAAGTATAAAAATCTCGAATCAACCTTCTATCATTTGAATAAAATCAATCAATCCAGACAATAAGCATACTTTACTATCTCTCCCTAGATGACCTAATGTGGGAGCTACATCACAATTATCACTCCCAGATGACCTAACTTGGGAGTCACTTTACATTTATATCACTTCCAGATGACCTAACATGGAATCCATTTATCACTATATAAATCAAAACACTCATGGGAGTAGGGGAAATGAGACATCATTGCCTCTCCTATATCGCTCCTATATGGGTTATTCAATACAGAACAATATGGTACAACACAAAACTAAATTTGGTCTTTATCATTCTGCAGAGGTTGGAATTTTTGGGATGTAGTCATGGATGGAGAATTAAACTAGACCTCTCTCCCCAACACTCTTCCTCTAGCAGCAAGACGCCCAAATCCTCCCATATACAAAATCGGGTTGGGAATTGATTACTCCCTACCTATTCAATATCCATTTCCAACAATCACAATCTCTAAAATCTAAAAATCATCTCAATGTTTCTCCAACTACTCCTTACAAAAATTTGGCTATCTTTACTTAAACCACATGGGTCGACATGTTGATCCATGGTTTGCCACATTATAATTTCTTACATTCTATGTGCACCTTTATAATTCAACTTCTCCTAGGACTCCTCACATGTATATTCCTTTACACTACTTGAATTTCATTCAAATAGTATAAAGGGGGAGCAAACATAGACACAAAATCATGAACATATTACTATGTTATTATACCACTAATTATGTTGTTATATGCATGGATATTAAGTAAGAAAAGCATTCACTTGTGACACACTCCCTAGCCCATCCACTTGTTTGACTTGATTTTTATTTTCTTTCTCTCACATCTCGCTCACTGCATCCGCTATTACGGCCGATCACAAGGATCAATGTCTATCGGTATTTTCACATCTATCATCATTTATCCCAGGATACCAATGCCCATTATGGACACTAGCACCTAAGCACTCCTATCCATCATGAGCTCTTTCCCTCTTTGTTCTTTTCACTTATTTTGACATTTGTGGTCAACCTTTTTAGTTTTCTCATCCTTATCCCGAGGTCATAGTTGGCATGTTGTGTCACTAGTGTCAAAATTAAAACAAGAGATCCATATATATACACAACATACACTCTATTATATTGGCTGGAAATTCTAAGGGGAAATCACATCTACATACTATCACTACCATCAAAGGGACTGCATTTTTGGGCTGCATACACTACATAGGAAGGGAAAGTGTTGAATTCCATATCACACATTTTCATTTTATCTAGCTATAGCCTACTATCTTGGTGTCATTGGTGTGAGGGCAACCTAAGGAAACTATTTCACACACAAGCACAAATAACTACATGGAGTCTGGAATGTATTACAATACTAGTCATAAGTTAACTCTTTAGGTAATCGATGGGGTCGATGTGACTTCATGTATTGCATATTTCATTCCAATTTGATGTTTTTGTGAGCATGTGTAGGTAGCTAGGGTTTGTTTTGTAAGTTACAAGCACCCTTGATGATCAAGGTGTGACATACTGGGAATAAGTTTGAAACCCTAGCGATACATAATAAATCAAATTATGAACATTTGTGTAGTCGCCAATTCCCAAAAGTGGTCTCTAGCACCTAGGTGCCCTTGCCCTAGCCCGGGATCCCTTGTCCAACTCGTCTCGTAATACCCATAATTAATACCGAGCATTTTTAACATTCTTCCCAGTTTATTCATCAGTTCTTCGACTTCATATTTGTTCAAGGATAAGAGTAAATCAAATAATTCTCTTATATGTCCTATTTTCTTATAAGGTTACATCATTAGAGTGCTTAGTATTTGTATTCTATTGTATTTCATCATAGTAGTGACTCTACAATTAGGTTTTAGTATAAATCTATTTTTGTTAAATCATTTGGAAGGAAATTCTATCATATTCATGTGCATCCTAATACCTGAATTTTGTTCATTGTACCTTCTTTGCACCAATTTCCCCAAAAACATTACATGGTCCTCCATCCATTTCAACTCATGAACCGAGATAATTAGTGCATTATATATAAAGCATTGGAGCTAAAATCAAACCAAAAATGCATAAAACAAGTGCACAAGTATCATGCACTTATTATATTCAAACACCTAGAAATGGAAATAAAAATCCAATAGATACACCTTATTGTATTACAAAGATGAATTTAATGGTACTAGGGTTTTAAAGACGCTCTAACATAATTTTTCCACTTGGATTATTTAATTGACATGCCCTAGTCGACAAAATTACAAATATCTCATAAGAACATAATCGGTGTGTTTCAAGCTTTCTGGATGATGCGTGTATTTTGAAATATATAGTAAAAATTTTGCACCCATCAGTAAATGTCTTATTTTTAATATCGGTCATGTCATGTCTTTTGCCTTGCTTTTTCTTAATTTTGATTACATCATGCATGAATTATTTTTTCATCCATTTGTGATAACTTTGTTAGGCGCTCGGTGATTAAAGCCTCATTATATAAATTTGTAATTCATGCGATGCATAGTAATGGTACCATAAATTCTATAGGAAAGATTGCTTCGATTCCAAACACAAGTTAAAACGGTGTTGTTTTATTTAATCGCTTACATGTTGATGTATATGCCCATAGTACCACCGAAACTTTATCATCCAAGTCCTTATGCCTCGATATCAAAATTATTCGTTAGAGTGTTTCTTAGGATTTTATTGAATGCCTCAAATTTCCCATTGGTTTGTGGTTGATAAGGAGTTATTTTATGGTATACAACCAGAAACTCTTACAAAAAAAATTTATAGTATCATTTAGAAAATATTTTCATTTATCACTATTAAGACTTAGTAGACATCCATAGTAGCATATTATGTTCTCCCATAGAAATATTACTATGGTCAATGTTACGCATTCTTTTTTTGGGGTTTTGTTGGCCCATATAATAAGTTAGTCATTCATCATAATTATATATAGTACATTTATTCTTTCTTGCAACGAGATTTATTGGTCCAACAAAATCAGCTTGCCCATTTTTTGAATTTTTCTTATGCAATAACTAATATCAATGACATTTGATCATGTTTATTGGGTTTTCGACCCTTTGGCATTGGTCGCATGCTTTCGCATATTCTTCAACATCTTTAAATATGATTTTCCACCATAATCGACTATAAGAATTTTTGTGTTGTATCGATGTAATTTCCTCCAACAATTCCTTTGTGATTCATGTAGAATATTTTGTCGATCCCGATCTATTACACACCTTCGTAGTATTTCATCGTGACCCATTTTATATAGGTATTTGTTTATTAATTGGTAGGGTGCAATTTTGATCCGTAAGCTAACACAACCCCATGTATAAATAGTTTACAAAACTAGATCTTTTAAAATAATATTTCTCCGATTTAAAATAACGGGAATTGATTTAAAATCAGATCCAAAATAATTCAAATGTGTTTAAAAATTGAATCAAAATTGATTATAAACTTAATCATTTCCATTTGCACATTTGAAAGGATCAAATATGATTTCCTATAAACGTTGTAAAATTGTTATTATTGCATCGAAATCAATTAATTACTTGTTTATATATTCTCTAAAATCATAACAATATTGATGCAAACTCAACAC
Source organism: Taxus wallichiana var. yunnanensis (assembly GCA_018340775.1). NCBI lineage: Eukaryota > Viridiplantae > Streptophyta > Pinopsida > Cupressales > Taxaceae > Taxus > Taxus wallichiana. The sequence goes on from CM031239.1 coordinate 195,988,950, forward strand.
AAAATACCAACTTGCTAACAAAGTTCACCCACCGATTGGGATAAGTCTCTAGGATTTCTAATAACGCAATATGATCCAATAAAAATTAATTTGCAAGTACAAATAATAATCTCATAAATAAAAATGTACCTTAAACCTATAAATGGAGAGAAATTCGACTCAAAATAGCTTTTACTAGACAACAATGCCTCAATCTATAATTTTCACTTCTCCACAAGGCTTTTGACGAGGTTCACTTCAAATAGAGAGAAAACTCTTCAAATGGGAAAAGAACATTAAATCTTGGAATAAAAATAAGCTCGGATCGATCGTCTTAGAATTTTGAACAACTTTCCAAACCTAGAAAAATTGAAAAATGCCTCTAATGGGTGAAAAATGCGAATGTAAAAATTTCCCTCTTAAGGATCATACATAATCATTCAATAGCTCCCACTTTGAAATACCAAATTTTCATTTGTATATTACTTACAAGTCATAGGAAAGTTGGTCGGGTGCATATTCTTTTGTTACGTGGATCATGGGATCGAATCCCATCCCAAGCGGGTTGGCTCCACACAATGCACATTCACTTGCCATTTTAATCCCACATTGGGTGCATTTGGTTGGATGAAGGCTCTTAAATAGTGGGTTGTGGTAAATTTTCATTGGCTTATAAGCCACTTTTGTTGGGAATGTGTGAGGCGTATAGGCTATAATGTGGTGTTTTGTGGCTAATATGTGGAGCACATAAGTTAATATGTGTATACATGTGGTAATACGAGTTGGCAACATGAGCAATGCAAGTTGGCATTGTGGTAATGAGGTGGCAAAGTGTGAGTTGGAAATAACATTGTTTAATAAAATATGACAATTTAGTCCCACATGCATGGTGGGTTAGAAATTATAGACGTAAATAATAAGTTTCCTCCCAATGAATATGAAGTAAAGAAAGTAAAGGCACCCCTCCTCAAAAAGAATGTTTCAAACCTTGTTGAGGGCCCCAACTAGCAAATAGTGGGGCCCATTTGTCCAAACACGAGTGTCAAAGATCGGAGGAGAAAATCAAAACCTTAAAACCTTATTTTGCACCATATTTCCACTTGTAACAAGCTGATTAGTCCACTTAGAAAACTTTCATGAGTCCATTATCCCATACATGTGTATTTATTTTTGCCATTTGGGATGATACTTTAGCATGCAATAAATTTTACATACGATCTCGAGCTTTTCCACATTTCACATACCGTTGGAAAGATCTTGACATGATCTTCCTTAAGGAACAGACATCGGGAAATTTTAAGACCATATTTTTCCTAAAATGACTTACATATAACTCCACCCCATTAGGAAGGATTTTGGTCTCCAAAAGTCTAATTCCCAAAAAAATTAAAAATTGAATATATGAAGGTACTTAGCACCCCTCTGTAAGGTTTCCATTCTTCTTCTCTACCCAAAATATCTCTCTACATAACACAAACATACAGGATAAAATAATATCAAAGATAAAAATTATTGTCAGTTATCAAATGCCATCACCAGAAATGGATTAGTATATAATAGAAAACAAAATGCTTCTCAAACAAGTCTCCAATGAATCCATGTGATTAAGCCAATAACGTAATATATTAGTATAAAATAAACAAAACAATGCCAACAACAAAGTTATCCAATTGACCCTATGAAACTATCAAATCACTAAAATAAATCAATTATGTAATAAACTACACAATACCATATGAAGAGGCAAGAGTTAAACTAAATCCACGTGAAACTACTAATGAAAATAAAGTATCTATCCCCACATTCTATGCTACAAATATGATGGAAACAAATATGTCTACCCAATGTTACTTTTAAAATGGTGATATTGGCCACCAATGCAATTGCAAACATGTTTGTTAGTGTAAACAACATGCAATCTATGTTGTGACCATCTTTGAAAAACACTACCCAAGTATGGGTCTTCAAAACATGTTAAACAAGTATGGTAAAAACAAAAAAAATTAAATGATGTTTACAATTACAAACATTTCCAAGTATGGATCTTAAAAGCGCATCCAACATATATATGCCCTAACCAAATGCATCTCATAACAATAATTATTCTAAAGTAAGTGTTAGGAAAACTAACTAATGTCTCAACAACTTGCGTGAACTGCTGCCAAAATATCCAAGCTTAAAACATGAGTTAAATTCCTTTACCAAATGCATCAGGAAACTCAAAAGTGAATCAAGAGATTCAAAATAGAGCTTAGTAATACCATAAGCATGAGAAGAAATACTACAAATGATAAACTTGTCTCAAAGTTTTTCTCACTACTGGTAGCTTAAAATATTATTCCAAAGCTTAACCATGGGTAAATTTTCCTTATTATCATACAATGTAGGAATCCAAAAATGCTTTGAAATATGCATGTTAATGACCCATTTCAGCTATGCAAAAACTTCTATCCATAAAAACCAATGATTTCTTACCACCCAATTCAAAGTTGGATGGACTCATCGTGGATTGTCTATAGATAGATCTTGGGTTGATTTAATAACTTCATTAATTTTAACCTTATCATTAGGTTTATCATCCATATTCTCCTTACCTTTTCCAAGATGGTGTGATGGATGAAGTTTCCAACATTTTTCAACCTAATGCCCACTCATCTAACAATGAGTGAAAAATTTCTATCGACCTTCTTCTGGGGTGAGGAATCATATTGACCATTTCTCACCTATGAATAACGAGATTGGTCTTTTTCACCTTCCTTACTTTTCACAAAAAGAAACAACTTCTGTAGAAAATATTTTCTCTTCCAACAATAAGCAACATAATGATTACTTAACCCACAAAAAGTGCAAGGAAAAGCATGCCACATTTTCTCGTATGTCGTTAAACTAAAGAGAGCATCAAAAGTATTAGAATTTACCAAATTATTAGTGATATGTGTTGTGTAATAAAGAGGAGGTGGAATCTCAATACCTCGTCTTTCTGTTTTCTTACACTACTCATCAACCTATGATGACTTATTCTTCTGAATGGAGGAATCCTGTAAAGCTAGTGGCATAAAAACTTGGCGATTGGAAGCTTGTCTTCCTTCAACGGATTTGGAACTCTCTCCAATTTCCATTTTCTCACTAGTGTAACCCAAACCTGCAAATCGAGGTCGATCCTCTACTTGTATTGGGTTAGCAATACCTTGGCCATTCTTACCAAGGCCTCTTCCATCAAATCCCATTTTAAATAAAATTTTAGACCCAATGCCTCTAGTATGTTATTAGAATCTACCAAAATCAATATCTAAAACCGAAAGGAACGAAGCACTATATGATGAATTACTTATAATGCATTCATCCATCATGGTTTATGCATCTAATGTGGAAGGAAAATCCTTCATTTGTACACCATTATGTAGTTTTTCCAAGAGCTCCTCCTTGGCCTGCAAATCAGATTTCAATATGACAATCTCCTCTTCCAAGGAGTAAAATTTTGATCTCAAGAAATAGTTATCTTCCTTGATCTGGTGATAACATGCCTCAAGCTCATCAAGTTTCTCTTGTTTTGACATATTTCCCATAGTTCACCTATTCATGTATTCCATACACAACTGAACCAAGTGCAAAATATTTTTCAAGCCAAAAATTTAACGACAAATACACAATATTGTTAAATCTTGTTGATCAAATGATCTAATTCAAAAATATGATCTCGTAAACTAACACTGTCCCCATGTATAAATAGTTTACAAAATTGGATCTTTTAAAATAATAATTTCCCAATTTAAAAGAATGGTAATTGATTTAATTTTGATCCAAATTTATTCAAATGTGTTTGAAAACTCGAATCTAAATTGATTATAAACTTAATCATATCCAATTCCACATTCGAAAGGATCAAATACGATTTCCCGTAAATGTTGTAAAAAAATTATTATTGCACCAAAATCAATTAATTACTTATTTAAATCTACTCTAAAATCATAATAAAATTGAACACAAAACACCAAATTGATAACAAAGTTCACCCACCGATCGAGCCACGTCTCCAGGATTGCTTATAATGTAATATGATTCATTAAAAATTAATTTGCAAGTACAAATAAAAATGGACATTAAACCTACAAATGGAGATAAATTTGACCTTAACTACTTTGTAATAGATAATAATGCCTCAATCCACAATGTCCACTTCTCCACAAGGCTTCCGACGAGGTTCGCCGTCAAATCGAGAGCAAAAAAATCTTCAAATGCGAAAAAGAACATCAAATCTATAACTCGATCAATTGTCTTAGAATTCTCAGAAAATTTCCAAACTTGGAAATTTTCTAAAAATGCCTTTAATTGGGTGAAAATTTCCAAAATGTACAAAATGACCTCTTAAGGATCATACACGGTCATCCAATAGCTCCCATTCAATACCAATTTTCCCTTTATATACTACTTATAAGTCATAGGTGGATTGGTTGGGCATATGTTCTTTTATTACACATTTCATGGGATAAAATCCCATCTCAAGAACCTTGACTCCACATAATGTGCATTCACTTGTCATTTTAAGCCAATATTGGGTGCGTGGGTGGATGAGGGTGCTTAAATAGTGGGTTGTGGCATATTTGCATTGGCTTGTAAGTCACTTTTGTTAGGCATGTGTGAGGCACATAGGCTATAATGTGGTGTGTTATGTCTAATATGTGGAGCTCATAAGTTAATATGTGTAAGCATGCGATAATATGAGTCAACAACGTGGGCAATGCAAGTTAGCACTTGTGGTAATCGGTGTGGCAATGTGAGTTGGAAATTGCATAGTTTAATAAAATGTGGCAATTTAGTACCACATGCATGGTGGGTTGGAAAATATAGCACATAAATAATAAGTTACCTCCAAGTGAATATGAAGTAAAATATGAAAAGGCACCCCTCCTCATAAAGAGTGTATCAAACCTAGTTGAGGGCCCCCAACTAGCAAGAAAGAGCAAGGCCCATTAGTCTGAAAACGAGTGTCGAAGACTAGGAGAAAATAAAAATCAAAAAATATTTTATCACCATCTTTCCACTTGTCACAAGTTGATTAGTCCACATTGCAAACTTTCATGAGTCCACAACATCTCGGACCTACATATTTAATTTTTACCAGTTGGGCCAAAATTTCAGTATGTGATAACTTTTACATACAATCTTTGTTTTCCACATCCTACATACCGTTGGAAAGATCTTGACGGGATCTTCCGTAAGGAATAGATACAAGGAAATTTTGGGAACATTTGTCACCTAAAATGACCTCTAGATCATTTTTTATGGCGGGTTATTTTCATTGGGTAGTAATGTATTTTTCTAGCACAACTCCATTTTATAAAAAGAAATCTACTCCCTCTAGTTTATCCGAGTTGCTTTGTACTTGAAATAGTTGTGCATCTTGTATGCCTTCCTTGATTGGATTGGATTTTTATCCTATAGTTATGTGTGATGGATGATCGGGACTGTATTGTCTTCCCTGGTTTGGTGACAACAAAATTGAAATTCTTGAAATACAATTATCCACCCGCATATCCTCCCATGTAGTACTACCTTATTAACCAATTGTTTCAATGCCATGTGATCCATGAAGAATACAAACGAAGTTGCTAATAAATATTTTCTAAATTTTTATAGGGCATACACCATTGAAAATCCTTCGTGTTTTGTTCTTGTATAGTTCTACACCAAGTGTATTAGTTTTTTTCTAGAAAAATAGATGGGATGATCCAAGGTTCCTTCCCCATGATGCACCAAGATTTCTCCAACAGTTATTCCTAATGCATCTACATGTACATGGAAGGGTGTACTCCAATTTGGGAATCGTAATATGGGAGCTTATGTCAGCCTTTTCTTTCAGCTTTTCAATTGCCTCTTCTTGTTCATTGCCCCATTTGATTTCCCTTGTTTTCACAATAGTTTTTACGAGGGCACTACTATTTTGGTATAGTCCTTTATAAATTTTCTATAATATCTGTAATGTCCTAAGAAAGTGTGGAATTCTCTTTATGTTTTTGACACTTCCAGATGAACTATAATTGTAATTTTAGTTCGGTCAACCAACAAACCATCCTTGCATATTATGTGCCCTAACACCGTACTCAAAAGATCTCGTGAAGATGTATTTTTAGATTTAAAGAAATTTACAAATTTCAGAAACACTCAAACATATGTCACAATATTGCAATGATCATTGTACAATATGTATATTATTCAGACATCTAGATATACTTGAAGGAACTTAAGAATGAAGTCCTCGAAAGTTGTCACTACTGTGCGTGAGAAAACTACTAGTGTATTTTTCAATCAAAATGATATTACATCAGAAGGAAATGATCCTCATTTGGTCACAAAGGTTATTTATTATTTGCCTTCCTCCATTGATCTCAGTAAACTCTTCAACTTTGGAATCATCCACAGAATCACAAATTAATGTTTTTGTTCTACTTTCTATTAGAAAATGACAGAGATAGCTAATGAATGAATTTTACTTATGCTTAGAATCCACAATTGTAGGAAAGGAAGGAATATAAAGTCATAAACACCAACAAGTTTTATCCTAGAAACCTTAGAGGAGGAAAAACCAGTTGGGAAGGGAAATTGCTCTTTCTTCCCACTTTTATTGGCCAATTCAAAATAACAAGTACAAAATTTACAATAAGTATGAAAGAGAAGTAGATAATATCTCACACTTCCTCCCAAATACTTATTTTCTCTATCTCAACACTCCTTTATTCTACAAAACACAATTCTAGCACTAAAAACTTCTTGCTCACTTGCTTTCATGCTTCGATGATCCTATTCTCTTCTACAAACATGTATTTATAACCTTTCTCATGTCCTCCCATGCACTAGAGAATGGGAAAGGTCATGGAGGAGAAGAGACACAAACAACCTTCCAAATTTTGGGTTGTTCGTTTCATTTTTTTTTTTGTCCGAAAGATCCAGATCGCTGCCCAATACAAATCGGTAGTCCAAGGATTGCCGCCTTGGTTGGGCGGTGGTTTTGTAAGCACCGCTCTACATAGAGCGGTGGTCCTATTACTAAAAATATAGAACCTCTGTGTGTTATTTTTCCTTCTTCGTGCTGACTGATTTGATGAAGTAGAGTTATTTTGGATCCCTATGGATCACACCTCCCCTTCTTAGGAGGATTTTTGTCCCACAAAAGCTTAGTGGGGGAGTATATGAGGAAATAATTCCCTCACTTGCTCCTTCGAGTACCACCAGGCCTGCCTTGGTGTCTTTCCTTTAGTCCAATCTGCCAAGACTCCTGCGGACCTCTCCTAGTCTCTCTGACCTTCTGCTGCAACAATACATCCTCCTCTAATTTACCTCATGAGTACATGATGCAATCCTCAATGGAAGGTAGCAATTGTATTCCTTCATCTTCATCTATCATGGATGGCTCATATAGGTGCAAGTTCTCACAGTTTACTACAGAGTACATCCTCATAAATGACAGTAAGTCAAGTTGAAAAGAATTTTCTCCAACCTTCTCCAATATGGTGAAGGGCCCATATCATAGTCACTTGAGCTTCCGTGCTTGACCTTGTAGTCTCTCCTTGCTCAAGTAAAGCCAAAATCTATCTCCAACATAAAGCTTATGTTCCCTCCTATGGTGATCATGCCTAGCTTTGTACTTGGCTTGATATTTCTCTAGTTGTTCTTTGACTTTGAGATGGATTTTTCAGATCCTCTCTATGAATTTGTTTTCTCTAGTCACCTCTTTATCTCATGTCTCCTCCTCATCTTGTTGCCCAATTGTTATGTCCGGAGGATTTGTAGGTAGATATCCCAAGCATGCTTTAAACAAAGTGACTTCATAGTGGATGTGTGTACTTCCCAGGTTATAGGAATGTTGAATGTAGGGTAAGGACTCATCCCAAGTCCTTGGGTATTTTCTGTTATGCCCTCTGATCAACTGTACCAAATTCATGTTCACTACCTCTATCTGCCCATCTATTTGTGGATGGAAATTTGTGCTCCTTTGTAACTTGGTATCCATCTTGTCCCACAAAGTAGTCCAAAATTCCCAAGAACCTAGAATCCCTATTAGAAACAATAGAATTTGGCAAACCAAAATGCACCCATACATTAGCAAAGAAAATATTTGCTACCTCATGTGCTTTTACTGTCTTTTTACATGCCATAAGAATGCACATCTTATTGAATCTATCAACAACAAAACAGAGATAGTCATGGCCATATTTATACATAGGTGACCCTCCTACAAAATCCATAGAAATGTCCTCCCACTAATGAGTAGATATCGAAAATGCATATAAAACCCTCCTTCCTAGTCTTAGGCTTTTTGGTACAACAAAGTTTACATCCACGTATAAATTTTGATACTTCTTCTTACATATTGGGCCAATACACGTACCTTTGCAAGTAGGCTAGGGTCTTACCAACACCGAAATATCCCACTACTTTCGAGATATGTGCTTCCCTCATCAAAAAAAGTCTTTCTTCTTTAGGCACACAAATCTTCCCCCATCAGTAGAGTAGCCCATCCTTGAGATAACAATCTTCAATCCCGGTCCTTAGGATCGCAATTGCTGAAATGTCACCCCAAAGTCTTTGTCTTGGGCATATGCCTCTCCATAAGCTTCCTTCATGAAGTGCTTGATCTAAGAGATAGTGGCCAAACAAGAAAACTTCTCCTGTGTGAATGGCCTAGACAACATTTATGCCACCAAGTTTGTACTACCCTTCTTGTATTTGATCACCAGGTGGAACTACTGAAGGAACCCCATCCATTTGTAGTGCCTTTCCTATTGCAATTTAGATTGTGCTTGCAAATACTAGAGAGGTTTGTGCTCAATGTGCACAATAGTTTCTTTACCCAACAAATAATCCTTCCATTTTTAATTGCCTGAACTAGTGCATACATTTTGTTATTATATATTGAATATCCTTTAACTGTTGAAGTGAAAGTTTCATAAGGATAGCATATTGGTTTACCTCCTTGAAGCAATATTGTGCCCATGGCGTAATCACTGGCATTTGTCTCTACTTCAAAAGGATACTACGAATTAGGAAGAGTAAGTATTGGAGCATGAATAATCTTGTATTTCAATAACTCAAAGGATTTTTCTTGTTCCTTACCCTAGTCAAAACCCTTACTCTTTGTGGCCACTGTGTGTAGAGGTGTTGCAATCATGGAGAAGCCCGGAATGAACTTCCACATGTATTGTACTACTCCCACAAAACTCCTAGTCTTTTTGGCTCTGTTGGTGTTGGCCAATTAGTGATGGATTCCACCTTCTTTGGATCCACTCGTAGCTCTCCTCCTCTAACCACATGCCCAAGATAGACAAGTGACTATTTGGAAAATTCACATTTCTTCATATTACAAAGCAGTTGTTTCTCCCTGAGAACTTGCAAGAATTGTTGTAAATGAATTAGATGTTCTTCCCATGTGGCACTAAAAATCAAGATATCATCTAGATATACAATGATTCATGAATCTATGAAATCTTGCAATACATCATTCATCAATCTCATAAATGTAGTGGGTGTATTGCATAACCAAAAGGAAGTACTAACCATTCATACAAACCTTGTTTTGTTTTGAAGGCAATCTTCCATATATCCTCCTCCTTCATTCTGACTTGGTGATAACTAGACTTGAGATCCAACTTCGTGAAGAATTTGGCATGCTGAAGCTGGTCCAAGAGATCATCTATGCGGGGAAGTGGATATTTGTTCTTTATGGTGATCTTATTCAAAGCATGGTAGTCGATGCACATTCTCCAAGAACCATCCTTCTTTGGCACCATCACAATAGGTGAACCACATGGTGAGGTGCTCGGACATATCACCCCTTGGTCTAGTAGTTCCTGGAGTTGTTTCTTTACTTCAATACTCTCAAGCAAGCATTTCCTATATAACCCAATGTTTGTTAAAGTGGAGTCTAGCAATAGCTGAATCTCATGCTCTACTTCCCATTTTGGTCGTAAACCACTGGGAGCCTGAAATACTTCCTAAAAAGAATAAATAATATTATCCAAATCATGCTTTCTGGTTAGAAATCTCTGAAACTTCTACCCCATCTTGTTTGTCCTTAACAAAAGTAAAAAAACTGATTATGATTTACCTGAATAAGTCATTTTTCTTGGTTAGCACTCACCATAGTAACATGTGTCTTACACTGGTGTGCCCTGGATGTTGTAGCTGATCCCATCCTTGACCCCTTTGTATCAGTTTTCCTTCTCGTAAATATAGCATCCCTGATATACAAGTAAGGACTTCTAAATACAACATCAAAAACATCAAGTGGAATAACGTTAGCTTCCAAAACATCAATATACTAGGAATTTATCCCAAACTTGACCTTACATCTTCTTGTTACTTGAATTTCAACACCCTTCTTCACCCAACCCAAAGGATAAGGGTGTGGATGCTCGTAAGTCTCAAGACCAAGCTTCTTTACAACTACTTTAGAAATCAAGTTAGACTGAGAACCGGTATCAACCAAAGAATTTACCTTAGTTCTCTTGATCTAGATTTTGATCGGAATAGTCTACTCATCTCTTCTTCCTGGTTGTCCATGTTGGTGGCTATGCATCCAAGCCTTTCATCTACATTAGAGTCATCTTCGATTTCCACCTCCCCTTCTATTTTTACACTGTCATGGACTTCTTTGAGTCCTTGGTTTGGTTCTTTGGATGTAACTCCGATGCAACTTCCAACATGTAGCATCAGTATGACCATTGATATCACAATTCTTGCAAAAATTCTTGGGATCTTTATAAGTATTCAAAGTAGTGGCAGCTTGTTTACCTTTCCCTTTCCACTTACCCTTGTTACTTGTTTTCCCATACTCTTTTTTTTTCTGATTTTTCAACTGCTTTGCCCTTGGCTCTGCTTCTCCTTGCTTCTTTTCATCATCTATGTAGTATGCATGCACACATGCTTTGTTGAGTCATTTGGGCTTTGTGGAGATGAATTTTCTTCGAAGGTGAGTGTGAAGTCCTCCTAAGTACTTAGTTAGAATATCCTCATCCTCCAAGTCCATGTTTAGCAACATGGCTTGCCTCCGAAACTCCGTAGTATAGTCCTACACACTTTGACCACTTCCTTGTCTAAAATACTTCCATTTAATCATTTGGTCATTCTTGTGGCCAATAGGATAGAAGTTATCTCTAAGTAATTCTTTAAATTCTTGCCAAGATTTCACAATAGGACGCTTCTTCTTTTCACAAGTGGTTAGATGGGTTTCCCACCAAACTAGAGTGTGTCCCTCCATTTTGAGACATGCAAAGGTGATCCTCTATGCCTCAGTGACATTATGGATGCTAAAGTAGACTTCTAACTATTTTAACCATTTATCAAGCAACTCGCATCTACTTGTCCTTCAAAGCTTTTAATATCAACTTTTGTCTCAACTTTAAAAGGAGTATGATCAGATTTTACCTTTTCTCTTGCATTTGAAGTCTCTTCTTCATGCTCTTCCCCATAACTTTCCTCATGGTGGCTCCTTCCTATGCCAAAATTTTCAGCTAAGCCCCGAACCACTAAGTCCATGGAGTCTTGCTTGATAGAAGTTGTCTTCTGCAAATTGGCAAGCTCTTCTTGCCTTCTAAACATCTTATCCATCATGGTCTCCAAAGATCTCAATTCTACGGAACAAGTTATCTTCCTCCATTTGTCCTCAAATTCTCTGTTTCCACTTCTTTGTAGAAATTTTTGGATCGCAAGGTAAAGCCTCTTCACCTTTAGATCTCACACTGTCATACAAATCCAAGAATGAATACCACAGTCCTGGATACTTGCTAGCTCTGATACCAAAATCATCTGTAAACTCTTAAACTTTGGAATTATCCACAAAATCACAAATTAACGTTGTTGTTATACTTCCTATTAGAAAATGACATAGATATCTCGATGAATGAATTTTACTTATGCTTAGAATCCACAAATTGCAGGAAAGGAAATAATATAAACTCATAAACACCAACAAGTTTTATCTTGGAAACCTCCAGAGGAGGAAAACCAGTTGGAGGGGAAATTTCTCTTTCTTCCCACTTTTATTGGCCAATTCAAAATAACAAGTACAAAATTTACAATAAGTATGAAAGAGAAGTAGATAATATCTCACACTTCCTCCCAAATACTTTTTTTCTCTGTCTCAACACTCCTTTCTTCTACAAAACACAATTCCAACACTAAGAACTTCTTGCTCACTTGCTTTCATGCTTCGATGATCCTATTCTCTTCTACAAACATGTATTTATAGCCTTTCTCATGTCCTCCCGTGCACTGGAGAATGGGAAAGGTCATGGAGGAGAAGAGACATGGACAACCTTCCAAATTCTGGGTTGTTCATTTCATATTTTTGTTTTATGTCTAAAAGAGCAGGATCGCCACCCATCGCTGGCCGGCGGTCCCAGGATCGCCGCCTGGTTGGGGGCAGCTTCAGAACTCACTTGCTTTGCACAGAGCAGAGAAAGGGTCCTATTACTAAAAAGACAGAACCTCTGTGTGTTATTTTTCCTTCTTCGTGTTGACTAATTTGATGAAGTAGAGTCATTTTGGATCCCTATGGATCATCCACAATATTAACTTTGTGGTTTTCTAAAAATTCATTGGTGAAGATATATCTCTCTTCCCATGACCCCTTCTAGAAATTCTTCAGTGAAAAGTGTTGGGAATGAATCTATACCACAAATTGAATTTAGTTATTTGTATTCTACAAAAATTCAAATGTTTCCATCTTTATTTATACTAATAACCATTGGAATTACCTCTATTATTCCTCCATTAGAAAAATTACGCCTACGTCTAACATGTTATCAATTTCCTTCTTTACTTTTACACAAATATTATGATTCATTTGGTATGGTCTTTCTTGACTAGCTTGTCTCCTTCAACCAACTTAATCTACATTATTCCCAATGATAGGTGTAACCCTTTCATTTCTTGGTATCCTCATAGAAATATATCTTTGTATTCACACAAAATTTTGATAATTTTCACAATCTCTCGCTCACTCCAATAATCACCAATTGTTGCTAGCTTCGCACTTTGTCATTACCCTTATATTGACTCGGATAGCCTTTAAAGGCTTATCTTGCGATTAATTTCATTATTTTTATTATGAATGACTTCTCTATATCTATAAGATATATATATGTTCAATTTATTTTTGATCACTTCCTCTTCTACTTGTCACACATTTCTTTCCTTACATTTGCACATCCAACTTCTCTATATCCAAATTTCATTTTCTTCCTCACTTGAATCACTAATAATAAAATTCTCTTTAAAATTTTTGGGGATTGCGATTCCTTTTTCCTTCGCAATGTCAAGAATATTCCTTTGTAATTACATCATCCCTAAACATTGTCTTCGATACAATGAAGAGGGTAATTCAGATGTGGAATCAAGCGGAAAAAGATAAAGTTTGTGTGAACCCATCCTTTAATGTCACCCATTAAGTTGTTTCTATGTGCAACCAAAGTACCATACACATGCCCAAAAATGTAATTTGTGATAGAAAACATGCATCCATAATTTGGTTTTGATTCCATGTGCCTCACTACTCCATAGTTCTTCACATTTTTGGAGATGTTCTTTAGGCTTGGTGACATGTTATAGCTTCAAATTTTCATACAACATTGCTTCATTCAAATTTGATGCACATGGCCTATTTTACCCAATCCCATGTTCCCAATAGTGAGATATGAGTATCCCGCCACCTTACCATGGTTCCTTTTAGTAAATATATTATTCAATTGATGTGTGTGTTTTTACAGTTTGTATGTAAGTCTCCATTTTACCTATGAAAGCTTGCACATCTTCCTTCCCACTAAATATTAGAGTAGGTTGTTTGTTCTCCTTGCCCATTCTTTTGATATTCCTCTCTACACACTTTGGCACCCGAACAATTGGTAAACTTGGAATGCACTGAATTATGTCACAACCTCTTCCAATTAATTCATATGAACCATGTTCCCAGTTATCACAAGTCGTACTTATGGTATCGATAATAATTGGGTGTCACCCCATTTTATATCTCCTTTTGGCATTAGATCATAGTTCTCCAACCGTGTAGCATGTATATTATAGAGGTGATCCAAGTATTCATATTCTTTTGTGTTTTCAATGTAAGTTGTGCTCTGTTTTGGGTCCATTAGAAATATGACTCGTTTAGATCCATTTTCAAAGCTTACACACCACTTTTGAACTATAAATTGACTTTTACCTAACACCATGGTCTTACAAGGAGTGTTGGGAAGTTGTCCACTTCAACCAAAGTGGTATAAATTCAATATTATTGTGGTACATTACCCCCATTATACTAATAATAACATTCTTCATTGCTCCAATAGGCATGACTCATGTCTTATTTGCCATAAATAAAACATGTGGAGATGGGTGTAGTGCAGGTCATCCCATTTTTGTTCCAAGCATCCATGGTAAGGATATTCTTCCACACTTTTGTCTATCAATATGTTGTTTATGTTCCACCCATATATACAAGCATCGACTAGTATCTCTCAATCAAACTCCTCCACATTTATTGAGTGGACATTTCTCTTTTGCATATACCCCAATTGATTTTCGAGCACCATATTTCTAAGTTTATGTGCCAACCATAAAATTAACAAAAGAAATATTCCCTGTACATATAATCCTACAAACCTTTTTTAATTCATCCTTACTAATTTTTTTCTTCTTCATTATCTTGAAGTTTTTTATTTCACACTCGTGCATCTTCTCTTAGGAACTCAATTTCTTCTTGGATTTCTTGAACTAGATCTTTTGCATCTTGAAGTATTTCATTTTGCTACCTACCATCGTGGATAGGATTTTCCTAGATGTGGTTTTCATTATCTTATGTTACTCAAAGGAGTGGATGTTTGTACATTGTTAGCATCCCCTCATGTGGTTATTTGTATTCTTGTTAAAGGTTTAGCTTATTGCACAATAGTTTTTGGATGACATTATTTAATAATTTGATGTGCAATATTAATAATTCATGTGTCCTTTTAACTAGTCTCTTTCATCAGAATATAAATAGCTAGACAATTTTTGTAGTGCCCACACTTTTTACAGCTCAGTAGCTGGTTGTTTCTTTGCTCATAGACATGTTTTGAAAGTGATTGGTTATATCTTGGACATTATATTTAGATATTTGATCTTATTAGACATGTGTGGACATTTAGGTGTATAGTGCCAATTTAGCTTAATTTATATATTGTCGCATTTTCTTATAATGTCATGGATACTAATGGATATGATGTTGTGTTTGGAACATAATTATAATAATGGATAGTTGTTGCATGTGGAATTCTATGGTTATATGTCACGTATCATCTTGTCTAACTTTTGGAATATTGAGTATAATTGTGCACATTGTCGCATCTTGATTTCAGTAGGATGTTAGGTTAGTTTAGAACGCATTGATATCTTACTATGTCATTGAATTATATTGTATCGGACAGGTGCGGTTAATGTGTGCAATGAGTGTGCAGGTGACAGGTTTATAGGAGAACGTGGGATTCAGGCCAGCTACTCAATCTTGCACAAGCAGCCCATGGGCTGAGTCCTAGCCATGTTCATTGTGTGAAGCCTTAGTATAGGAGATTATTATTTTGGGCACTATGAGTGACCCCAATTCTTGTAATGTATTGTGCTTTGAATTATTAATTTTGTTTAGGGTTATTAGTGGAGTTGTAAACTTGTTTTGGGAGATAATAATCCCACTTTCATTAAAATTTTGATTTGTTTAATGAGTCACTTAATCACAAGGGTTTAGGGTCACATGTGAGACCCTTGGGTGGTCCCCACACCCTCTACCCTTGTGCCAAAAATGCAAAACCCGAAATTGGGTTATTTTGGGCATTTTTAGGGACCCCTTTGTAGCTTGGGAGTTCCCTAACATAAAAATGAGCCCTTGGACCCTACCTAATGGGTAGGGGGGCTTATTTTCAAGGCTAGAGGGAGTTTTCCCTCCCTTTTTACCTCTTGTTTAGTCACATCCATGTAAGGGATGTGGATTTGAGTGTTTATCAAAAGTTTCACTAGTTTTGTCTTGCTAACATTTAAGGGAATTTGGGAGAAGAGGGCAAAAAGACAATTTTACCCTTTCTCTCTTTTGTTTTGGCATCTTTGACCTTGATGAGGGAGAGGGGTGACACATGTCACCCCCTCATTGGTGAGGATGCTTGCTTGCTCCTCTTCAAATTCCCATTCATGGGAAAAGAGAGGGACTTTTTTTTAAACTTCTTGCTTGGGATGCTTGTGGATTTTGGAGCTTGGAGATTGGCTTGAGTCAAGGTGTGGAGAAATTTGAAGTTGGAGAGCTTTTTGGAGAGCTTTCCTTGAGGTAGGCTCTTATGTCTTTTGCTTGTGTTGCATTTATCTTAGTTGTTAGATGGGTTGCATGGTTTTTTTTTTATTGTTGTTGTTTGTTTTACTCCCTCCATCATATGGCATGATGGAGTTTTGGAGTGTGGGGGAAGAGAGAGGGAATTTTCCCTCTCAATCCTCAAGGCTTGATGGACAAGCCTTGTAGGGTCTTAGTGTTTCCCCTCAATGGTTGAGGTGGGGAAGTTGATTCATTTGGCTTGAATCTCCTTCCCCATTCTTGGTAAGGAAACCCCTTTGGGGTTTGAAAATCCTTCCAAGAAGGACTTGGAGAAAGGGAGGAGGAATAAGGAGGGTTTTGGATTGAAATTAGGAGCAATAAGGAGGGTATGGAGTTTTTGCTTGTGCAAGAAATTTTTGGAATAAAATTTTTGGAGAACTTTCTCCTCTCTTCCCCACCTTTGAGGAAGAACATGGGTTCTCCTCCTTGTAAAATTTTGAATCTTGATTTATGTTTTTATTTTTTTTTGTTTCCATGTGAAAGTGTTCTTGGTTGCTTCACCCTCTTACTTGTGCAAGTTGTGGTTAGTTGCCTCTTTCCCATGGGCTTGGGGGAGGCTAGCATGCATCCCAACCTTGGGAGAGGCATGTAATGATGCCTATGGTTGGGAGGCAAACAAGCTCTTTCTCCTTGTTGGTTTCCTTATAAGTCACTCTAGTTGAAGCTCAAGCATGGAGATGGTTGGATTTGTGGCATCTTGGTCTCTCCTTATTTCCTCAAGTTATTGTGAAGCATTTCTTTCATTGTAACACCTTGGGTGTGGCTATTTTCGGAAAGCTCTTTGGCATGTAAAAGTTTTCATCTTGAGAATTGGAGTCACTTGGAAGATTAGTTTTCCATTGGCATGTGAAAGATTTCTTTCAATCTTAGAAGGGAGATTTGTTATGTCATTTCTCTTATGTATTTTAACATTTTGAATTATGATGTAATTATGAACTTGAGATCCTTGTAAAATGAGTCTTGTAAAAATGGTTATATTCCTTTAATGTGCATTATTTAAAGGACATTTTGAAAAGAAAGATTGCTTGATGGAAGTAAGATTCTCCCTAAGAAATGATGTTATTATTGTTGGTATCTTTGTTGGAAAATCTAAAATGAATTCTACTTGGTTATAAGGAGTTGTTCTTGTTTTAACTTTGGAAGAAACTATTTCTAATTATAAAATGCACATCTTTTTTTTTTATATCAACATGGTTTTAGAAATATCTTTTTTAAATTATTTTATGCAAAAGGAATTGTACTTGGAAATGTGGTAGTCTTCTTTATTTTTGTCAAAAAAATATATATAAATTAGTGTCACTCGATTTCACCCGAAATCGTGGATACCCTATTCGAAAAAATTTCGCACTTTTAAAATAACGGGTCGTTTGTTGTTTTTATTGCCTGAAAGTTCTTGTATTGCGTCAAGATAATCCCAAAGAACCATATTAGCCCTTTTCGCCAAATACCCAGATGCCCAAAATTGTTTTATTCTGTCGTCGGGATTTGTCTGCGGGAAATTTGTATTTAATTATTTTGAGCCCCGTATGAGGCTATTTGCGCTCTGTTTTAACTCTATTATGAGCGAATATGTTATTATTCCTATGTACAGAAGGATTTTAACTTATTTTAAGTTTTGGGCTTTATTTGTAACTTTTGGCAATTTTTCGTGTTTTTGTGGTGTCCCGTTTTGTTTTCTGTGAAATTTCTCTGGAGCAATTCCTCGCCGGGTAAGCCCGATTTTTGGCCTGGAGCAGCTGGAAAACATACACGCACATTATGCCCGGAGGAAGTCGTCATCGGAGGTCTGGATCACTGGGAAAAAGCGAAGTCGTGCACAGAAAAGCCCCTGCGGGGATGGGCGCATTTTTGGAAAACAAAGGATTTAAGCTACGATGGGAAAAATATAAGCCGCAGGCAGGGTGGGAATTGTATACCTGCCTGGCAGGGTACTTTTTCCCGTGTTATAAAAGTCACTTAAGCTGCAGTGGGAAAAATAGAGGCTGCAGGCGGTGGGAATTTATTGCTTGCCTTACAAAGATAAAAATTCCCATGATATAATAAAAGGAAAGTGACTTAAGTGAAATCATGGGATTTTAGTGCCCGCCTTTACAAGGTAAATAATCTCATTGTTAAAGTCAAATCACTTAAGTGGATCACGGGATTTTGATGCTCTGCTGGCAGGTAAAGAATCCCATTATGAAAAAATTCTTAAAAAATAGAATTACATGTGCAAAAAGCGCCCCTTTGGTGAGGATTAAAAGGATTAAATTTGATTATTTTTATTAAATTTTCTTCTCAAAAAGTGCGCCCAAGCTTGGAGGAAGTCAACAAGTCAAAGATGGAATAAAAGAAAGGAGTTAAATGCATTAAATTTAATTTATTTAATGGCTGCCCTCTTCCTCTCAAAAAGTGCGCCCCATTTGGGTATTATTTAATGTTTTTAAGGCATTAAAACATTAAATTAATTTCTATTTTCAAATATGGTCAAAGCACTTTGTGGAGCTTGAGTGAAGTCTTTGTGTGAAGGATTAAATTGGATTAATTAATTTATTGGATGGTTGTCCTTAAACATGCTATTTTTAAAAGAGAAAAGCATGATTTTTAATTAATTAATTGCCTTTAATTGTTAGGGCAATTATTAATTTTAGAATTGTGAAGGTTATATAAGCATGGGCAGCTATATGGGTGAATAATTTAATTCACAACTAAAGAATTGAGCTGGAGGAAAAGTGCGCCCCCATTAGAGGATGGATTTTGTTCTGAGATAAAGTGCTAACAAGGCTAAAAGCTTCCGATTTGGTGCATGCTTTGGAGGAGGTTCATCTTTGTCTTCATAGTTGTTTTCACAGTGTTACAGGAGCTCGGGTGTTGATTGAAAGGATTCATGCTCTCTTTATGTGCAAATTAAACACCAATTTTTGGGGCAAAGAGCTTGAAAAGTGCAGATTTTTATAATTTAAATTCACTATTCATGCTCCGGTGGCCATTTTTGTCTGAATAAATTACGTAGGAATTCATTATGTGTGCTTTACAAAAGAAAAGGAGTTTTTATCAATGTCTAATACATTGCAAATATCCTCCGAATCTGAAGAATTGTCCAGATCTGCACCAGTATTGAAGAAATCCAGCCAAGTTAGAAGAAAAAGAATTATTCAGACGAAGATAGACAAAGCCATGGCGAAAGGAGATGAAAAAGAGAGCACGATGGATTCATGCATTGCTTCCAAACTTAGTGTCATAGTAGACACAGATCTAGGCCTAGAACCTCTTTCTAATTTGATTGATAGATCCAGAAGGAAAGACTTCACTCATGCGAATTATGCGGTCAAAAGTAGTGGAATTATCCTAGATCTTATCATCCTTCTTTCCGTGATGCGGGAAAGACAATAATTCGTTTGGAAGTTCATTAATTATTGCAAGAGTTGGTGTGATGCGAGGTAGATGGGAGAAACATAGAGTTGATTGCGTGAGCATAATGAATGGCGAAGTGAATGCCTACACTTTCCGTCCCGGTTTGACATGGATGTATGCTTTCATCAGTGACCTACACTTTTGAAATGTATGCTTTCAACAAGGTTGATTATATAATCAATTGGTCGAAATTATTAGCAGCAAGAACATCGGTGAGCAACTTCGAGAATGTGAAGCGTACTTTTAGCTTCAAGATGACTTCATACTTGGTGTATCGCAGCTTCACAGGTGTCTTTCCAAGTGGATAGATGTGGTGTTCTTTCCAAGGACCCCATTTTCGAGTGCTACCCATACCATGTACTGCGTGCGAGAAGGACTTCAAAGCGATCAACGATGACTTCTTCTACGATTTCATCTGCGCAGTTAGACAAAGACTTGAAGACTCACAGGTAAGCAAGGAAGCATGGGAATCAATGTCCAAGATTGGCGCAGTATTCATCCAGTTTGCAGATTTCACATACCTCAGGGTTACGAGCTTTTCAGGTGAACCAATAAAGATGCCAAGGTACCCGAGTGACAGATTGATCGCCATGGAGCTGAGCAGGCAACTTGTGGAGTTACACGACCTTCAGTCGAAGCGGCACAAGTCTACGGGCTTCTTCCCACTCACTGTGGGATATTACAGTTGCATCAGCATTCACAGAGCTCGAGGGATGGAAGCACAAATGTTGTCCGAGTATGAGCAAGAATTCTTCCCTGCGCGGCTTAATTTCGATCCATTTGGAATAGCCAGGAAGACAATCTCCCAGGAGTACGCACATGTGCCTTCGTTAGAAGATTTCTGAATGAAGTGTAGAAGCGAGTACGAGGTTAGAAAGAAAGATTTCAGCAGGCTATCAGCAAACCAAGTGTTCGACTTTGGACTAGTGCGGATACCTGCGGATCTTAAAGATGATGGGAACGTGGTACTTGACACTTACCATCAAATGGGAGGAGATAAAGCTATACTGCAGGATAACATTGGAGGCTACCATTCAATTGAAGAAAGATCTGGAGCTGTGTTGGTGAATACTTCAAGCTGGCTGCTGACGAAGGGATACTGCCTTGATGAAGTATTGATGAATCAAATCACGGGCAACTTTGGCGCAGGAGATTCCCTCAAATAAAAGCATGAAGGAGAAAGCAGCAGAAGGTCCGAGAAGTTGAAAGTACACAGAAGATCTCAAGAGAAAGAGAAGACCACTTCTACGACCATAGCTCGACTCCAACTTCTCCAAAGCACTCCGGTAAGATCACCAACTTTTACACGCAAAGCAAAGACGATGCTTCCATGCCTTCATTGAATCCGCGACGTTCGTTTTCTCTCTCATGACCACTTTGTTCATCACCCGTTCTAGAGGAGATGTTGAAGGCTGCAGATGACGGAGTTCGAAAGAGCTTTATCCTTGGATGTTTCGTAAGATGGCAGCCATGACATGACGTGGCACTTTCGACGGAGAGGATGCGGAGCGGGAGATGGTAGTGCACTCGGCCAATTTTTACTCCTCGAGAAGTAACTTCTCGGAATGGTTAGCTTTGCAGTTGGTTCCGGAAGCAAGAGTAGAGATGAACTTAGAGGAGCATGACTTGCAGCCTACTTCGTGAGGATCCGAGTAGAAGAGACGAGAAGGCCTAAAGTTCCTAAAGTAACTTCTAGGTTGATCATCTAGGATTCGGGAGAGAAGTTTCTTTGAGATATCGATTCCGCCGAAAGGAAAGATAGAAGAGGAGCTCACGGCAGAAGATGTGACGGTGACCAAAATACCACTCGGTCAAGCTACCACTGAAGGATTGAAGCAGGACACGCAGACATTGATGGATGCTTTGTTCCTTAGGCTTGACAGTGAAAAGGCAGAGAAAGAAGAGCTGCAGAAGAAAATATCTCAATTATGTGAGATCATAGCCAAGGTTGCTAAACCTTCCATTCAGCCCATTTCAGAGCAGGTGAGTGATCATCTTATGCAGGAAATGGAAGATGCAAGCAATCAAGTAAAGGCTATTGACGAATGGAAGGATCTGATTATTCGTCAAGCTTCTGTGTAACTTGGGGAAGTGCCAGCCCGCCTAAAGGTTATGAACGATGCAGCAAATCAACTAAAGCAACTGATGGAAAGCATAGAAGGCATGAATACAGTTGCAGAGAGTAACCTGAGTATTTTGGCCGAGATCAACAAGTCGGGAGATGTATTGGTTGCAGAACAAATTGTACCAGATGGATCAGTCGAGAAGGGGAAGCAGCTAGAGTTTGCAGTATCTTTCCGTTTGGAGATCTACAGAGTTTTGCTGAAAAGGATGCAGGCGCTTGAGAGTAGAACATCAAATTTACCAGACAGTATCATTTCTTTCACTGAGGAAAGAGTGGATGGAGGTGTTACTTCATACGTGCGGATTGTTTCTAACGAGGTGCATGATTCCCTGGAAGGTTCTCTTCTGATGGTGCAAAAGAGAATTGATAAAGCTACCAAGCCTTTCACGATGAATTCTATCAGTAGATTGGTGGCGCTGCAGGCAGACATTGCGAGGTTTGGGCCGAGTTTGGAAGAGGTGGAAGCATGCAGTAAGGTGTTGAACGAAGGGTTGTTGCAGTTCAGGACAGAGAAGGAAGCAGTGGCTAAAACAGATGGAAGGATGCTGAATTATATGTTCGACAAGTATATCAGATATCAGAACAAGAAGAAGATGTAAACATTACAGCTGGCATGACTTCTTCTATTCTTTCTTCTTCTATTTTCTATGTTCCCGGATGAAATTGTAAAACTTCTAAGTTATTGGTTTTGTAACCATTACTTGAAGTCATGTGGAACCATTCTATTAGTTAAGTGATACATGTGTCACTTAAGAAGAAGTTAGTTGAGGATGATTGCCAAATGTCATCTTTACTTGTTGTTCATACTTTAGTTCAGTTTGAGTCTTCTATTTGTACTTTCCCTCCTACATTCTATAAGCGGGGAGAAGAACCTTCGGGTTAATGATGGATCGAATTTGTAAGTAGCAATCTTGTGTTCTAGACTTTGTGCTGAACCCCTGAGAGCAACTTGGAGCAAAGGAATACAAAGGAGCAGGTTTCCGGAGAACTTTGTGTCACGGTGTACTGTGTTTCTTGCTTTTAAATCTTTAGATCTTTTAAGTAAACCGTGTTATTTTAGATCCGGATCTAGAGCTGCCTTTGTTTTTCTCGTGTGTTCATATCTATTAAGTTTCTTCTATGTGCATGTAATTAGCTCTGCTATCTACTAATTGGGATGCATATCTTCCCATTTCTTCTCTGTATTTCCTTTACTTCCTTCTTCTATAAAATACTTCCTTTCGAAAAACTACTTACTGCCGAGAACTTCTTAGTTATGGTTCATGAACTAAGTGGTTAAAGTAAAACCCCGATAGATAATAACACATTTATATTGACAAATCGACACGGAGCCTCACCGGTCAAATGAGGGAGATTTATCTCATGACTGTCTAGGTTTGATGCTATGCAGAAAATCTAGCCAACATAAATGTTATCATTATATATATATATATATATATATATATATATATATATATATATATATATATTCGCTAATAACATTTCCTATATGTGACTATATAAATAAAACAACATATATATAATACAAAACATATATATATATATATATATATATATACATACATCTACATACATTATATATATATATATACATATATATACATATAATGTATGTAGATGTATGTATGTATATATATATATATATATATATATATATATATATATATATGTATATGTATATACATATATATATATATACATACATACATACATCTACATATATATATATATGTGTATATATATATATGTGTGTATATATATATATATATATATATATATATATATATATATTATATATATATGTATCATATATATGTTGTTTTATTTATATAGTCACATATAGGAAATGTTACTACGAATAATATATATATATATATATATATATATATATATATATATATATATATATACACATTTATTTATATTTAATATACATATATGTATATAACATATTTTATACAAAACAAATTTAAAACGAATTTTATTAAAAATAAATAAATAAATTTTGAAATGGTGGGGGTCGGCCCCACCCCCGCGCCTATTTTTTTAAAAAGAAATATTGTAATGGGGGAGGGTCGGCCCCCTCACCCCTGGGATCGCATGTCCCCTTACCGCACCAAAGAAGACCACCTCCCCACCCAATGCGCGCCCTTCCTCACGCACATCAACATTAAAATTTTCCTCCATAATTTCTATTTCATTAATGTATGTATTAGGAATAGGATGTTATTAAGTATAATTAGTAGTAGCGTCGATAGAAGATAACGGCGCCGTCAAGACGGTGCCACCAATAATGTGGAGTACGGTAGTGATCAAAGTACAATAGGAATGTTGTAAAAGTAAATATTTGTCGTAAGTGGTCCAGTAATGTTAAAATGTCAAAGTTTGGGTAATTAGAGAAGTAGGGTCTACATGATTAGGAATTAGAAATATTATATTGGTAATAAGGACAAGGAGTGAGGTCATAAATATTTTGTGTATTTTATTTGTAAAAAGTCTAAAAATGTGGAACCCATAAAATGATAAGGTTTATCTTATCTTAAAAGATAAACTTACATGTACAACTAAGAGTTAAGGTATGGAATATGATTCGTCAGAGTGGATTTCTTATCCTATCTTAGAGATAAGATGGATAAGCCTAGAAGTTCTATAAATAGAGAGGCCACCCCCTCATTTAGCATAGAAAGAAGTAGTGAGAAATATTGTAGGAAGTGTGTGAAGGAAGCCATTAGTTTAAAGGTGTGTTGAAGAAGCCATTAGGAGGTGTAATTGTAAAGTTTCTCCCATAGTCTTGGTGAAAGGCAAGTGAAGTCAATAACACTTGAAGTACCTCATGGGTGAAATTGTAACAATTTCATGTTAATATTATAATTTACTTTGATATTTCAGATTTGTCATCATTTCGTCTTATCATAGTCGATGGTATTCTTGTGTTATGTTGTTGTTTTGTTTCCAGATTACATCCACCAAACTAAAGGTTGTGCATTAGTAAATAATCATAGCACGAGGAGTTCCCGGTGAAGAATTATCATAGTGCCAGATTGGTGATGACATTTTGGTTCCGTTGCCAAGACCATTCCTCGTTGGTGGATTTTCTGGAGAGATATTCCCACTTAGTCAAAAATCAATTGGAGGGTAGCCTTGTTTTTACCGTGCATAATAGTTACCATGGTAAAGTCATTTTTGCCATGAGTAGCGATTACCTTGGTAAAGTCATTTTTTTGGGAATAGTATTTATGCAGTAAAGAAAGTCACTTTTTACCGTGAATAGTATTTACATGCAAAGAACTTCACTTTTACCGTGAATAGTGTTTACCTCAAGAAAGTCGCTTTTACCATGCAGTAAGTCAAGTTTTAACATAGTTTACCGTGGTCATTTCTATTTTCTATCAGAAAGGTGTAAAATCACTTTCTAGTATAGTGATTCCAATTATTTGTGCACATAAATCTTGTTGATTGTACTTGTGGGTTGGTATTTCACGGTGGTTACTTTTGAAAATGGGAAAGATTCATCTTTTTCAGCTCAATCTAATGAAGATGTTTCTTCTTTCATTCAAGAGTTTAAACGATCTTGTATTTGTAATGGCCTTATAAGAAGGGAACAATAGACTGAATTTTTTCCTACCTTTTTGGATGGTTCAGCACTTAGGTGGTTTGAAACACTAGGTGATAATGTGAAAAATTCATGGAATTTATTAACTAAAAGTTTTCTTGAAGAATTTGGTGAACAATAGAAATATGCAGATCTCATGATCGAGATCACAAAGCTATCCCAAGGAGAGAAGGAGAATATAAGGGATTATCATGCTCGTGTTCTAGAGCTAAGGAGGAAGCTCGATGCCCAGATCCGAAAGGAAGGATTAGCGGATGGGTTGATGAATGGTTAATCTCCTCTCGTAAGCACTTCATTCTTGGGATGAAACCAGAGATCGACAACGAGTGAAGTATGACCGCCCAGCTACCATTGAACAAGCAAAGGAGATTGCAAGAAGGCAAGAAGAAAGCATGGAAGAGGAGCCCAAAGAAATTGTTGCTAAAGTAGAGCCTACACCAGCACCTTTGGTCCAGAATCCACAACCACTCCCGGTGAGCACAAATATTTCTCCTAGTACATCTACTGAGTATGAAAATCTGCTCAAAAATATGGGTCAGTTAACTATTAATCTTCTTCAAAGAAAAGAATTTAGTTCTCAGGGAGGAGATAGAGGTCCAAAAAGAAATATTTCTAAAGTTGTATGTTACGGTTGTTATAAAAAGGGTCATTATAAGTATAATTGTCTAGATAGAGCTTCTACATCTGGTAAAGGAGATAATGATAAAGGAAAAGCACCTATGAATTCTTTTGATGTAGTAGATAAGAGTAGAAATAATGAAGTAAATGTGTTTGTAACAAAAAGAAAGAAAGAAAAAGATAATCAAGATGGAAATGATCCTAAGAAGATGAAAGGAGAAACTAATAAGAAACATAGGAGAAGAAAGCTTGGGAGTGCGGGATTTTCGATTTCACGGGGGCAAGGACCATACTCCATCTGGAAGATCTCGGTCCAAAAGGCTCGCAAATATTACATATGGTCAACTCTTGGCTATGTCTTCGAGAAGAGGCGGGAGCTGCGAAGTGGACTCAATGCTCGGACGAAGGAAGGAGGTTGAGGTCCTTGTTTTGGAGGCGAGGCGGATCCCTATGCTCCACAAGTTGAGGTATTATGTAATGGTATTTCAATTCATAATGTCTTAGTTGATGGAGGTGTTGCGATTAATGTAATGATTGAGTCCAGTAATGAATATGTTGGGTTTAAAATTGATCGCCCTTCAACACTTATGTTAAGGTCATTAATAAAGGAAAAACTAAACCGAAGGTGTAGTTTCAAATATGGCAATATCTGTTATGGGTGTTGTATGTGTGGTAGACTTTTAGGTGATGAAAAATGGTGCTTGCGTACCCAATGCTCTTTGGGAAGACCATGGCTAAGGAGAGTTCATGCAAGAAACTACCTTTGGAATGAAGGTTTCATGACACTTGGACGTGGTAGAGAGAGGGTGAAGATAAACGTGATCCCTCAACATCATAAGGCAGTAACTCGCGTGGATTCAAGTGATGAAACCGATGATTGGACATCCTCTCGATTACTCTAGTACCAAGTGAAGTGGACTTTGAAGATGAAGAAAGTGAGGTTGATGTTTGATCATGGATATCCTTCCATCACACCAACTCATGACCCCATAAAATTATCGAAGAAGAAGTTGATGATCGTCTCCAACAAATAAAGATTGGTGATGCTATGATGGAGAGTGAGAATGAATCCTACCTCTAGCTCTTTCAAAGGAACAAACACCTATTCACTTTTGATTACAAGGAACTCCGTCAAGTAAGTTGGGTAGAACATTCTATTGAAATTTGGTAGATGGTGCTAAGCCCATAAAGTAAATGTCATATATAATGAATCCTAATTTTTCCAAGACTGCAAAAGAAGAAATAGATAAGTTGCTTGATGCATGATTCATATTTGCTGTGGAGAATTGAGAATGGGTTTCTCCCATTATGATCTCAATAAAAAAGAATGGGAAGCTACGCATTTGTGTTGATTACAGGAAGCTCAATAAGGCAACAAAGAAGGATCATTACCCTCTTCCATTTTCGAGAGCGAGATCTTGGACAAAGTAGGCTGCCAGAGTGCTATAGTTTTGTTGATGGATATAGCGGCTACAACCAAGTTCATATAGCGAGAGAAAGATCATTCGAAGACCACGTTCACCACTCCTTGGGGAACGTTTGCTTATAGAGTTATGCCTTTTGGGTTGTGTAATGCTCCAAAGCAACATTCCAGCGTTTGATGAATAGGGTGTTTGAACCCTACATTGGGACCTTCATCGAGTATTTTACGGATGATTTTTGCATCTATGGGAGCATGTTGGACCACCGCACGGATGGAGAGAGCATTTCAAAGGTTAGATGAAGCACAAGCCTCACTAAACCCTACAAAGTGTGTCTTTGGATGTTCTAAAGGCGTTTTGTTAGGGCATGTTGTATCCAGAGATGGTATTGGTACCGATCCGATAAAGTTTCAAAATCAAAGATTTACCATTTCCTATGAATAGAAGTAAGTTGAGATCATTTTTAGGTCATGTGGGTTACTATAGAAGGTTCATCAAGAATTTCTCAAAGATTGCATGACCATTAACCCAGATTCTTGAAGAAGGATGTTACTTATGAACCGGGAAATAAGGCGCATGAAGATTTTGGACAATCTGAAGGAAGCCCTGGTGTCTTCACCTGTTTTGAAGAATCCAGATTGGAGCAAGCCATTCATTGTGTACATTGATGCCTCAGATGCAGCACTAGGAAGTACTTTGAGCCAAAAGGATGAAAATGGGAATGAACATCCAATTTACTTTGGGAGTAGACAAATGAGCAAAGGATCTTTGAGGTAAATTATCTCAGAATCGAAAAAGAGGCTCGCTATCATTTTTCTTTGTAAAGAAGTTTAGAAATTACTTGCTAGGGCAAAAATTTCTAGTTGTAACAAATCATCAGGCTCTAAAATATATTGTAAATAAGCCTAACCCATCAGGGAGGATAGCAAGATGGATAATTTTGCTACAAGAATTTGAATTTGATATTATAGATAGGCCGCGGGAAAGAAGCATGTCAATGCAGATGCACTCTCTCGAGCCTATGATGGTTTAGGATCATCTTGTGATGATGATGATTTCCCCGATGTAGCATTGTTATCCCTTGACACAATCCCTAGTGAATACATAGATATTTGGAATTATCTGAATGAATTCAAGTTTCTGATGGTGCCAATGCAAAGACTAAGAGAAAGATTACTCAAGCCAATCGTCCATATTCTATTCTTGCATGGAGTATTATTTCGAATAGGACACGATGGACATGACAAGATGGCGGTTGGACGTGATCAAGGGAAGGAACTGCTAGAAGAATTCCACAATGGTACATGTGGAGGGCACTTCTCTGGATAACTTACAGCAAGAAGGATCTTAGATGCAAGTTATCACTGGCCCACTCTTTTTAAAGATTGTTATAATTATTGTAAGACATGTGATATTTGTCAAACACATGGTAACCGTAAGACTTCATCAGCTCCATTATGCCCTATTCTTCCACTTGGTCCCTTTGAAAAGTGGGGAATAGACATTGTAGGTCCACTTCTAACTACCTCACACCAAAATAAGTATATTGTAGTTGCCACAGATTATTTAACCAAGTGGGTTGAAGCTAGGCCATTGAAAATAGCTTCCATGGATGAGGTGGCAAGGTTCATATATGAACGCATTGTCACCAGATTTGGTTGTCCATTAGAAATTGTAACAGATCAAGGAAGCCACTTCATTAATGAGGTAGTAGAAGCCCTAGTCAATAAATTTTCTATTAAGCACAGGAAGGCAACAACATACAAGCCAAGTACAAATGGACAGGTGGAGCAGAACAAATTCTATTTTGTGTCAAATTCTAGCAAAAGATGAAACCTTACAGTACATAAATGGGATAAAAGGATTCATGCAACATTGTGGGCATATAGGGCAACATCAAAGTCAGCAACATAATACTCCCCATTTCAGTTGGCCTATGGCATTGATCCAGTTCTTCCTATTGAGTTTGATATTCCCACGGTCAGAGTAATGAAAAATGAAAGAATGGATGAAAGTGATTCAGTAAAAGAAAGGTTGGTACATCTTCATTTGTTAGAGGAAATGAGGGAAATAGCTAAGGATACAAGCTATAAGAAGAAAATGAAGCAGAAGGAATACTTTGATCAAAAGATCTGGTGGTCTCCATTTCATGTGAATGACTTGGTTCTAGTATATGATTCCAGATACAAAAAAAGAAGACAGAGAAAATTTCTTCCAAAATGGATGGGGCCCTACAAAATAGCAGTTGTGCATGAAAATGGTACGTACCGACTAGAGGAATTGGATGGCACTCCCATTACGAAATGGGTCAACCACGACAAGTTGAAGATTTTCCAAGCACCAGAATAGTCTACTCCGAGGACAAGTAGAAGCTAGGAAGGGGGAAGATGTCAACACTAAAATTTTCCTCCATAATTTCTATTTCATTAATGTATGTATTAGGAATAGGATGTTGTTAAGTATAATTAGTAGTAGCGTCTGATAGAAGATAACGGCGCCGTCGATGCGTGCCGCCAATAATGTGGAGTACAAGAATCAAAGTACAATAGGAATGTTGTAAAAGTAAATATTTGTCGTTAAGTGGTCGGTAATGTTAAAATGTCAAAGTTTGGGTAATTAGAGAAGTAGGGTCTACGTGATTAAGAATTAGAAATATTATATTAGTAATAAGAACAAGGAGTGAGGTCATAAATATTTTGTGTATTTTATTTGTAAAAATTCTAAAAATGTGGAACCCATGTAAAATGATAAGGTATATCTTATCTTAAAAGATAAGCTTACATGTACGAGATAAGAGTTAATGTATGGAATATGATTCATCGAGTGGATTTCTTATCCTATCTTAGAGATAAGATGGATAAGCCTGGAAGTTCTATAAATAGAGAGGCCACCCCCCTCATTTAGCATAGAAGGAAATAGTGAGAAATATTGTAGGAAGTGTGCGAAGGAAGCCATTAGTTTAAAGGTGTGTTGAAGAAGCCATTAAGAGGTGTAATTGTAAAGTTTCTCCCATAGTCTTGGTGAAAGGCAAGTGAAGTCAATAACACTTGACGTACCTCATGGATGATATTGTAACAATTTCATGTTAATATTATAATTTACTTTGATATTTCAGATTTGTCATCATTTCGTCTTATCATAGTCAATGGTATTCTTGTGTTATGTTGTTGTTTTGTTTCCAGATTACATCCACCAAACTAAAGGCTATGCATTAGTAAATAATCATAGACGAGGAGTTCTGGTGAAGAATTATCATAGTGCCAGATTGGTGATGACAGGCTTGCTCCCGCCGCACCACCGTTGTCCCGGCTCCCCATGTGCGCGCGCACCGCCCCTTCCGCCTACCCTGCTCCTCCCTTCCCACCCTTCACCAACTTCCCTACGGCCACATCCATCCCCCCTGCGCACTTCGCCCCCCCCACGCGACCTCCCCTCTCCACGTTGCCCCGACTGCACCCCTCCCCTTCGCGCCTGTCCCAACCGCAATCCCGATCCCACTCCAAAACATGCCGCCCCTTTCAAAAAAAAAAAAAAAAAAGAAATAATATATGTGTCTTCAAAAGAATAAAATAAAATAAAAAGAACCATTCTTGTTCTTGCATGAACTGCCAAATCAAAGCTTATACAGGATTAACAAAACTTCATAAATCCTCCAACACCTGCACATTCAAAAAAAAAAACCAAACCAAAACAAAATGAGAATTAGAATAAAGAGAAAGAGAAGAAAATGGTAAAGAGAGGATTAGGGCAAAAAAATTTAGGGTGAAGTTTTAAAATCTAGGGTCAGGATTTGAATGATCCTAGGGCTCAGAATAAATCCTACACACTTTTGGACATGGGACCTTTTGTGGGAGTTGTAAATTAAATAAAGGAGGGGATGAGGGTAAACATATAAAAGGGGAATTAA
Organism: Taxus wallichiana var. yunnanensis; assembly: GCA_018340775.1. NCBI lineage: Eukaryota > Viridiplantae > Streptophyta > Pinopsida > Cupressales > Taxaceae > Taxus > Taxus wallichiana. The sequence continues at coordinate 196,020,387 of CM031239.1, forward strand.
ATCTATTTAAGGATGAGTAGTTATTGTTCATGTGGCAATTTTAAACTAAAAGAGAGAGATATTAAATGTGTGTAAATTTAAAAGATAAGTAAATAATTAAAGACGGGTTTAGGCTAGTAATTAGTTAAATTAGGTAAATTAAAATAGAATAAAATTAGTAATTATCAAGAAAGGGTATAAGAGATGTATTAGTATTAACTAAACACTTCAAAAAAAAAAATTACCCTGAAATTTTAGTCACGTTTGGTGCGTTCTTTTGGTGTCCCAGGAGGGGCATTACAATTTTCAACCTTCTTCTCTTGTTGGTAATGTGTGCATACTAGGAACATTGGATAGTCACACTAATAATGGTTTGGTGATCCACACTTGTACTTGAGTTCATGGTGGAAATTTTCCATTTCCACATCTACCTCATTCTTGGCCACCTCATCCTTTCCCATACCCACTCGCGTCCTTCTTGAGTGTTATTCATTGTGGCGAACTAATTCCCAATGATATGAATTCATGAATGTGATCAATTATATGAGAGTTACATGTATCATGTGTATGCACATCAAAAATCCTAAAGTAGGTTTCTAATTTTTGTATTACACATTTTAGTAAGGATCAATTTCTTGCATCATGACTACCTTCACATGTTTTTCAATAACAACATTACTTTTAAATTTCGGCATGGACATGTATTCTTGGTATGTCCTTCCACTTCGCTGATCAATGCACCATACACCACTACACATTTATATGGAACTATTTTCCATCAATTTTTCTAACTAAATCACCATATATGTAATTTGTGCCTCCATGAATGGATTAACTCCTGTTTTGATGCTCCTAACATCTTCATTGTGCAATCTGACTTCCAATGCTTCATGTGGATCTGCAAACGTTTTATGCGAGAGGGTGTACCTAAATGGCATTAGTAATACTCCTATAAACCATTGTGTATGTTAGGTTGGATGTATATCATATGAGAGATTCAAGATGTGTTTCTTAAATTTTGCATCATAAGCATTCACATTCTCTAGCAATTCTTTCTAGATTTCTTTATGCACAAAGATACTTTGTTGATAAAATTATGGTATATCAAATTATTTCAAGAAGGCCACTTTTAACTGGTCATAATCCATTCTAACTTTTAATGGATCATGCTTCCTATACCAAGTATGTGTGTGATTAATTAATTTTATGAAGAAGTGACTTGATTTACGTTTTGAAGAAGTAACGCATTTCACACACTAAATGAGTTCACACTTTTGAACATGTTCTACAACATTTTCAACTTCACAATACTCTAATAAATATAGATACATCTCATCGAATATTTTTGATGCTAGAAAATTTTGTGCGTTAGCCATAACTCTTTCTTATACTTATGCTTGTCATCGGTGTCCTAACATTTCCACTAAAATTTTAGACATTAGTTCCAATAACTTATTGTGTGGGTCTATTTCCTTACACATCATTCGGTGATTGTGTTGTTAAATTAGCATTCATCATTCCAAATATTTCCACTTTCAAAATATTTAGATTATATTCTATTTGTTTCAGTCTCGGTGTCGGTGATTAAATTACGTGATTTTTTTATTCAATTTCTCCTTTTTCCTTAGCTTTATCTATTTATTTATCACTATTAGTTTCAATTAATACTTGATCTTCTATACATAGTTTTCCAATGACGAGCATAAACAATATTTTTGTTAGAAAAAAATTAACACCCTTGGTTTGATCATGAAAGACCAAGTACTTCGGCCAGCATGGGATTATCTTCAAAGTGTGGGACTTTGCTCCTTGAGACAAACCTCCAGAGAAGGTTGGTTCCTTCTCTCCTAGCTCAACGTAAACTAACCTAAACTACTCAAATTGTAACTAAATCTAAAGCTAAATATAAAACATACATGATCTAGAGTTGAGAGGAAAGGGAAAAAGATACAAAATGAAAGGATGGATATTCGCCAACACTAAGATAGGATTCAAATTTGACTAGACAGACACTAAACAATCACAAATGTAGAGATTCAATGGAAACGTAGATTTCTAAAATACATGAATGAATAAAACTTAATGGAAAAAATGAGGGTAAATATCCACAACAAATAAAGATAATTTGAAGGGAAAACAAAAATAGATGTATTGCATTTAATGAGTATCCATCATGTTTACAAAGCAAAGGTTTGAGATCTCATGAAAATGTGAAGTTGCAAAGGTTTGAAGGTAGGAAAGGATGTTACTTGTAATGAAGATCATGTGAATTTTTTTAGAAAGGAACCCGTAAAACATGTCTAAACTCTTACATTTATAAAATATGAGAATGGGGAAGAAGGATATGGGAGGAAATCTAGATTTGGATTTTCAATGAAGGAAGGTGAATCTACCACCTGTAGATATTATCGCATTAATCTCACGATTGATTGCCATTTTCCCTATAACACACCATTAGGATTCACAAGCGAGGGCATGGGCATCGTTTGATTTTTACTCTGGGTAGTTGAGGTGGTTAGGAGCTTGAAATGAGAGACTATGTGTTTCCCAAATTTATTTTGAGCTCCCATGCATTTCCCTTGAAAAAAATTCAATCTTGTAACTATAAATTCAAACATGAATCCCTTGAAGAGATGGAATAAATGTAACAATTCTCATGTAATTTGGAGTTATCAATTGGAATTTGTGATCAAACAACCATTTCCATCTTAGCACGTAACTTTTGAATGTTATTTGAATGTTCTACAACTCCTACAACATCCCATGGATTTTGGATTTGAATTTCTCTGTGGATTGTGAAACTGTGAGACAATAAGTCTTACCAATCCGCATAACTCTTACTCCCTTTGTCGAGAATTCCCAACTTTTTACGCTCATCTCTTATCCCAAAATCTACAAAGGCCTTACTCCTTCCTCATTCTACGGATTTAAAAATCCACGTAATAGCTCATCTTGGAAACCCGTAGATCTTTGAGATAACATCTTGTGGTTCTTGAACTTAGCCACTACTCAAATTATTTAGTCTCTCTTATCGTGTGGTGCTTCAAGCCTCTCCTTCTTGTGTTGTGGCTTTTACTTGGAAAACTTCATCATTTGTTTGATGACATTTTGACTAGGTTTTTGGAACATCAATTTTCTCCAAGTTTTGTAGCACTCTTTTTCCATGTTGTTAAGGTCAAAACTCCATTAGAATCCACCTAAGTCTTGAGCTCAAACCTCTTCATTTTGTGGGTTAGGAGAACTGTGGAACATTAAGTTCCTTGATTCAGCGGAACACTAAATTTTAGTATTTTGCAACTTCTAAAAATAAAATTTTCCTAAGTGAAAAATTGAATTTACAAATTTCCAAAATAGCATGGGTGTTATTTTGGACAACAAAACCCTTAAAATATATCTAAAAATTAAAAACAAAATCTAAAACCCATTAAAATTTGGAAAAATAAAAAATACCGAAATATTAGCTGAATGTGTTCAAGCCATATCGAATCTCATTGATTTTTTTTTTTGTTACATTCCTATCTAAAACTTTGAGAAAACTAGTAGAAAAAAGATATACTCAAGTTGATTGTGCAAGTGGCATTGTTAATCTTGCATTCAAAGAGAAATAACAAGTTGATTTCAAACTTCCTATTGTCCACATAGCAAGGCAAGTTGGTAACAATTTTCCCTAAATTTGATCCTAACTTTCCTCTTGAAGATCCTCTTGAAGAACCAATTGTAGAACTATTGGAGATCCTCTCACTAGAAGAAGAAATGATTGTGTGTGTGCCATGGGGAAGGAACATTGGTCCGCTAGCTTTCGCTCCTCCACAAAATAAATTACCAAAATGATCAAGAAAGAACTTTCCCAAATTCTATGGAAATGAAAAGTAATGTCCAGATAGTCATATTAAATTTTTTATCATAATATGTGGTGTTCTTGGAGTAGGACATGAAGATGTTTTTGTTCAACTATTTGTGGAGTCATTGCAAGATGCCATTGCGAGAATGGTTTTACTACTTGTCACCTCGCTCCATTACTGACTGGGATGACATGAAAACTAGGTTTGAAGCAATATTCAAGACCCTGTGGAAGACGTTCATGCCCTCCTTACTCAATTATCTCAGATGAAGAAAGAACCATATGAGACTATGAGATAATTTGTAGAAAAATTTAACAAGTTGATTAATAGGATTCCTATTGATGCTCATCGTATTACATACAATCAAAATAGGTTCTTCATAAATGCTCAATTTCCTGAAGTTAGGTTTATACTATAGAAGTATCAAACCGGACACTTTGGAAACATGAACTTTCCATTGAAGTGGAAGATGACCTTATCATGTCAAGGAAGATCAAGAACTATTTAGCAAAGAATAAGGTCCAAAGTTTCAAAGATGAAAGTGTTGATCCATTGCTATTAAAATTGGCTAATGACTTGGCTACATTGAAGAAGGAAATTTCTCAATATGCCTCATACCAAAACTAGAACAGGAATCAAATTTTGGTATCACCTCGAAGGATTACCTCGGAAGCCCCGCATTAGTTAATGTAATGTGTGAAGATGAGGGAATTGAAATTATTGATTCAAAATTTGAAAGAGAAGAAGAAGATGGATATGAAAGAATTAGGTATTGTGAATACTCACCTGATGAAGATCTTGAATAATCTATGGATGATATGAATAGTTACTCTTGGGTGGTTTTAATTCATTCACAAACAAATAAATAAGCCTTATCTTTTACTTCCCAAGCAAAGAAATCAAATCCTTAAATGGAGAATTTAAAATAAAAAATAAAAAAGGAGGATCATCACTGCCCACTTCCACGAGAAAAACCAAGAAGAAGCTTAAGACTACCTTATCCAAGACTCCATCTACCTCTTTAAGTAAGTCTCTTTCATCTCCCTTGGTAAAAAAAAATTCCAATTTCATTGTTCCTAAGGATGCAAATCCTAATAATGGCAATGTTGTCATAATTATTGATGTGCCTACAACTTCTCCATAATTTGACATCATCGACCATGTCAAGAAATATAAAATTTAAATATCTAAGTCAAATTACTTGAAAACCCACCCCAAGAAATTTGATAAACTTGTTCATTTTATTAAAGGAAGTAGTTCAAATTTGCATTCTGAAAATCCTATTATCACCAAGGAATCACTTCCCACTCCTAGTACCACTCCTTCCCAAAACATCATTGCCTCAACACCTTCCTCTTATGGGAAATTAAAACCTTTTTATCTTTCCTTGTTGTTTAATGGGTATAAATTGAATAACTGCATTATTGAATCCAACGCCTCTAACAATGTTATGCCTAAAAAATTTGATAAAGATATTGGTCTCTCTCTCATCCCGATATTGGCCATTGTTACTTTATGGAAACTAAAGAGGTAACTCTCATTGGCTAAGTGAAATATTCCCAAGTATCATTTAGATATTTCCTGACATGAAGATCATAACAATAATACTTATGGCAACCATGCCAACTCCATATGGTATGTTGTTGAGCCGAACCTTATGTTGGGATGTTGGCGAAGATATACAAATGGATTGGCTGTATGAAACTATTCTTATAAATGGTAAGATAAAGAATCTCCTTCCCATAAGGAAAATGAAATACACATTTCAAAAATTGAATGACCCAAGGGTAGACATCTTATTTCAAGATTCAAGGTATAGAAACTTCTTCATAACTTCATATGTTGAGCTACCCATATTTATGGAAGAACACCTAGGTGTGGTAGAGCCAATTGAGAAGCATCATGATGATTTGATGGATCTGAAATTTGATAGTGTGTACTTCCCACTAAGCATGGATATAGATTCTCTACTTGGTTGTGATGAAGGTAATGGAAATATTGGCTTACAACAAAGAAATCTTGAGGTTTTGAGTAGTGTAAACCATGATGGAAGAGGGATATCAAATGATTTTTAACATGTGAGACCCATTTCCAATCATGTTCTCAAGGTTGAGCATGAAGATTTATTTAATAAATATGATTATGAATATGAGACCTTTTCTTTCCCATTAGGAGATGAAGATCCTCTTAATGAGGAATGTATGAATAAGAAGATGCTTAAATATTTCAAAGTTGGCTCTACTTAAGAAGGAGATGCCTTCATCATAAACATGAATTTCCAAGCTCAAAATGACCAAGAAGCTGAAAAGCACCATGCAAATCACATCATAATAAGAAAGAGATAAAAATGAGCCAATTTGTGTGAAAAATAATTGTTTGAAGCAATTGAGAAACATGGAACATCAAGAGGCTTGTGACAATGTTCAAAATATCAAAATATCTACCAAGAACCAGCTCATAGAGACCATGGTCATGAAGCAAATAACAAATAAAGGTCAAATGTCTATCATAGACCATAAGCCTTGGTGTGAGAATAATAAGTTTGGCATGATCAAGACTCATTCTGGTAATAACAATAGAAAATCAGAAATGAGAATGAATTTGCAAATGGATAAGAAGTCGGAGAAGCGAGAAGGTTAGAGTAATAAAGGTAATGAGCTATTCGAGTGGACCCTCACTTACAGGAACAATCATGCAAACTTTCCCAAGAAATTGAGAAAGGGGTCATATTTTAGTGATCTAGTCAATGGATTTGTGGAACAAAGGCATTTGGTACTACCCGTTCATGGATAAACATTCAGTGAAGAATCAATGCTATAGTGAAAGCACATTGTCCCCTGCAAGTACCATAGGTGATGTAGGTATGTTGTATCATGGTTTCCTTTTTGTTGTGTGTTCATGTCATTTTTCCTTGGTTATGTTGGTAGCTTTTCTATCTTTTCAGGTTCCATGTGGTGACTATATGGCCCAATGGATAAGGCACTTGTTTCTTGCTCCACGAGCTACTTGAGGTCCCTCATTACCCCTTATAGTATAATTTCCCAAAGATAGAGCCATTTGTTGTCATGTTAAATTTCTATCATGCAAAATTTAAAATTTTGGTCGTGATAACTAAGCCCACCATTTGAAAAACCTATCTCTCAATCATTATGAACCCTTTCTCTAAGAAGCCCATCAACTCACGCAACCCCAGGTATGCATCACCCTCATATGGATGAGAGGAAAGTGCTAACATGGTTTTTAAGTGTGTTTCATGTGCATGGGAATATATTCAAGATGGTTTCATGATACGATGAGCTACGAGTTGAAATAATGCTCTCAAAGAACTAAATTGGATATTATTAGCCATATTACAACATGTGGACATCCTTTAGAAAGTGACAAGGTAGACTCAATCCATATGGAAGATTTTTAATAAATAAATGATGTTATTTGAGGTAGTTTAGGGAAAATTTATGGAGATAATTGATGTTGGGAACAAGTTAAGAAAAACTGTGTCATTTTGGGCACAAGGAATGAAGGCTCAATGGAGAAAGCCACCTTGTTTTGATGATTTTAGGAGTTGCGGGAAGATTTGTGAGCTAAAAAAATAGGAAATGGAAATCTCTATAAATCCTCTGCATTATGGACACGTCAATTTTGGTCCAAGACTTCACAATTTCTGTGATAGTTTAAGTCATTATTGTTGCTCCATCATTCTAAAAGGATAAATGGTGCAAAAACTCAAATTTATGGATGAATAAAGTCTTGAAAATGGTGGGAATGAACTCATTGGATTCTTTGGACTCAAAATCATATAATATTTTACCTCGAACTCGACTTTCAAAACCAGGGTAGAAAAGGCAAGTTGTGTGTTCTAATTTTGCATTGGGATGATGATATCAACATCCCTTAAAGGCTTGAGTGAACTTTTCAAGTTGTGTTTCTGTTTCACTTATCCCTAAGGTAAAAGAGACATGGGGACATAGAAACTTTATCCCCCTAAGCATGTTATTTTTCATTACTTATTTTTGACTTTAGTGGTTAGGTGAGCACAATGCAAAAATATACCACTTTCTCATGATGAACTCCCCTTGGTGCATTTTGGAGCATGTTGTGTCCCCTTGTATTTTCCTTGATGTGAAAATGTACACGAGGGTCATAAAAAATTTCTCCCTTATGAGGCCCATCTCGTCGTAACTTGCACATCATCACTTTCGCCCCTAGGAACATGTTAAACTTGCATTTTACTTAACTACTTCCCCCTTTCTCATGAGATGATGACCCATGGAAAATTTTGGAGCATGTAATTTCCCCTCACATTGCACCAATATAAAAATTACATGAGGGACGATAAATTTCTCTCCCTCTCTCTCTCGTTAGCCCCCAGACACATGGAAAACCTTTGTTAAGCCTCGAGTGCTAGTTTCCAACCCCCTGCATCTCACTCTCATGAAACCACAAGCTGAAACTTGGCATGATCTGATGAAAAGTGCATTTTGGATCCCCTCTTGTCCCCTTTGTCCCTTTATCCCCTTTTTTAGGGTGCAACTCCACATTAACCCTCATTTAACCCCGGTTAAGCTTGTTTTTGAGTTAAGGTGTGCAAGTGAGAACAAAAAGCTTCATATTCAAACACTTAACCATTTTTAAGTTGTAAATATACATTTTCCCCTCCCAAGCTCACTCCCTTGCTTTTATGTTGCTGAAAATATGCTAGAGACCTCATATGCTAAAAATGGAAAGTTGTTCATATCTCTCAAACCCCTTGTCCGATCCCCATGAGATTTTAACAATATATCCTTCTCAAAAATACCTTTCAAATGATCCCAACCTTGCATCCAATGGTGTTATACATTATTTTTAATGGCTATAAAAATTTTCCTAAAATAAAAACTCATTTTTCATATCTACGGTGTTTATCGATTGAAATCCTCCAAAAATTAGAGCAAAACATCCTTATGAAATTAAAAAAACTTTTGAGACCACTTTCGTTCCATTCCAACACCAGGAAGACCTACTTATAAAAATAATAAGCCTTCCTAAGAATCATAGTATATAAATAATAAGTGTTGTAAAATTCATTATCAGAGTTATCATTGCTCCTTGCACATCAAGAAAACTCAAAAGTGTCAAATTGAGAAACTGGTAACTAAAAATGGACTTCTCAAAATAAGAATTACTAAAAATAGTAAGTTTCAAAATATTGGTTAAGAAATAGGGATGTTGAGTCACCCATTCTGGTAGAAGGGCATCTGGATGTGTTTAAAACAATACAGAACATCATAGTGGCTTGACAGATTCAATATTTCATAGTATACGCTTTCAGTTGAATGTGGAAGCAATTTCTATATCTAGATAAAAAGACCTTTTCAATGGGTAACAAATGAAAAGGAAGGTTTTTGAGCATCCTGAGGTTGATTCCATTCAAAAAGAGACATTATTTTCATGGGGGTGAATTTTGAAGTCAAGAGAAATAAGGTGATGATCTACATGTCCTAACTCCGACCTTGTGTTCAAATAGGATCATCATGTTTACGAGACAGGAAATCATCTCAATTTCACAAAATATAAGTCACTTAGCATTTTTTTTGAACACTTATTCAATGTCTTGGAAGGTGTTTGCATCTCATAGGAGGAATTTTCAGTCTCAGTGCTATAAGTCAACATGAATCTCATTCATGAAGCATTTCCTTAAAGATCCATCAGAAGTAGATTATTCATCAACAGGAGCTTTCTCATCTTCATATTTCCACTTATCTCTCTTCTTATCTCTCCCCTCTCCCCTCTCTCTCTCTAACATTCTATTTCTTCATTGGGAATGTAATTTTTCACTCTTTCATCTTATTCACTTAAGTGAATTAATGTTACATTGTAAAAGTACCTTTTCAAAAATAAGAAAATGACTTAATTCCATTCCTAAGGAATGTGAAAGGTCACAAGTGGTGGTGAGATGAAAAGTCACATGGGGGAGAGGAAGAGACATTTTGTAAGCTATAAATTGGAATGACTTCTCCATTCCAAAGGGTTGGCAATTGTTGATTGTTGTAATTTGTTGGCTTTCACTACTACTTCAAGCAATAAAGCTACATTATTCTATCTCCTTGTCTATGTTCTTCCATCCTCTCTACTTTCCAACTTTGCAAGCATTGTAATCTTGTACAACCAAGAAGGAACTTTGTGTCTTTGATTAATGAATCCATAGAACTTTGTGTCTCTAATTTATTAATCTTTTTATTTCTTACATGGTTGATTTCTTCCTATTGAATGTGAACTTACTATGGCTAATGTATATGAAATCTATAAGTCTTTTTATGTGACTAAATCCCCAAAGCTTTAATCATTAAAGACTTGTTGATTTATTTAAATAATAAAAGTTTGAGTTGAGATTATTTATAACAAAGGTGTTATAATAAACTATTGAAAAATAAACGACCGAGCATTTGATTAAAGAGGATTAATTAAAGTGAAAAAGCGTGGGACTATTGAGTTGGTTCATAACTACCCATGAACTATTATAAAAAGTCATATGAAAGTAAAAAAAGAACATGATAACTAGAAAAAAAAATTACAAGGAGTTTGAGAAATCTTTGTGTAATTGTATCCAAGATTTAACTTGTGGAGTAATTCCAAAGTTGACAAGGTTACAGATAGGCGGTGGGCAAGAGAGAGGGGCACTAGAGGTGTCCTAACCGGGGTACAACGTAAAACCTCATATGGTTCCTGGATAGGAAACATGAATATACATTGGGTGTATAACATTTCCTCTCAGTAGTGTGGCCATAGTCTGGTGTCTGTTACTTGTGTGTGCATTGGAATTTTGTATCAAATTCTTGATCATTTGTCTCAAATAAGTTCTCTCTGAAAAACTATGTAATCCTTGTTGAAAAGTTAATAAAAAGAAGTTAAATCTTATGTTTATTTAGACAAATGTGCATGTGAATGTATTCTTTTATTGTATTATGTATATTGATGGAATATGCAATTATTTTATACAAAACAAAGAATCACAGAATTTAGATATGTATAATTTTATTAATGGTTTATATAAAGTAATGTAGAATAAGGATTGATGTATGTAATTTGAATGTAGTTAGTAGATTATCAAATTTTGTTGTAGTCTTTTTTTTAGATTAGGAAAAAGTTGCATTTCATTTGGTATCAGAGAAATTATCCTCATTTGAAACATTTTGTTGTTGTCTTCATCCCTCGTTCTACAGTTATTTTGGAAGTTATGATGTGGCATCCTCTGATTTTTCGTTGTGTTTCCTTCGTGTCTTACATGTTTTTTTCCTAAGTGTTTGTAACTTCATGTGTCTTTATGGATGTCAACTTTGTTTTAAATCTTAGTTTATTTTGTGAACTTCATGTCTACTCGGAGCCATCTCTCAAAAGTATGGCAGAATGTTTCCATGTGTCACCTTTCGTCATTAGATCATTCTTGCTAAGTGGCTCCCTCGATTGGTCCTCCTGTCTCTCGACTTCCGTTGACATGTCTTTTGTCTCTCCTATTTTGGACCCAAAAGCTTTCTTAAATATGTTTGACCACGGAGGTTTAAGTCCTTTGAACACCAAGTGCCTTCAACTTACCCAAAATTATGACACGTAGTTCCTTCCTTCGCCATTGATATTTTTCCACTTGTCCTTGTCCTTTCATCACCGATCTTCGCCACATGTCCTTGTTCTTTGACCCGATGACCCGTCTGGACTTGAAATTGTTTTTGTTTTGGTTAATTTTGTGAGCACAGTATCGTGGGACAAAATTGTTGGAAAAACCTGCAAAATCACGACGCGTGTCTCCATCCCATGTCGCGTCGGTTTAAATCCTTAAGTTAGTTACGTTTAACCTTGAACACCACAGATTAATTTTTAATTAAACTTAGGTTTATATATTTTTGTATATATATGCATAATATTAATCAATTATAGTTGTAATTCGATTTAGCATTTTCGAGTAAGTCTTAGATATAATTAAAATTGAATAATACTAAATATAAAAACATATAACTAACATAAGATTTAATTAAATCTTCAACAATAAATTATTTTGTCTATATAATTGATTTTTATAAAATAAAATTTAGGTGATGGCTATAGTATACATAGTGTAAAGGGTTACCAAGTCAAGAAAAGGTGTGAAAATACTTTAGAGATTAAAAATATATTGTTCTTAGTCAAAAATTGTAAAAGGGAAGTAATTAATACTATGAGTGACATCAGTAAATGAGTAGATTATGGTGTTTTTCTCACTAGATATAAATTGTGCATACATAGAGTGGAAGCCAAATCAATTTTGGACGGAATGGACTCTCAAAACAACATGCATTACAATGAACTGGAGCGCTGAAACCAACAACTGGGTAGGGAAGTAAATCATTTATCTGAACAATTAGAAATGTTGAAAAATCAATTTGCAAAAGCTATGAGTAAATATGATAAATGTAATAAATCAGAAAAGAAAATAAACAAGAGAAAACAATCTTCTTCAGATGATGATTCTATTTCCAATAAAATAAATGATTCTTCTAGTTTTTCGATTCTTCTAGTGTTGAGCAAGAAAGTTCAAATAAGAATTCTAAGGAAATACAAAACTTTTCTTGGAAAATTAAGTTACCTGAATATGCGAGGAAGTAGGGACAGGAGAATAGGCCGAAACTTGGTTAACTAGTTTAGAAAGATATTTTGAATTACAGAATACTAGTAAGTTAGGTCGAACACAAATAACTTCTTATCAACTAAAAGATGTTGCCCTTAACTGGTGGGAAGATACGTTGAGATATGAAAAACTTAAAGCCCATAAGGTTCCATGGAATAAATTTAAAAATTTGTTAAGGAAGAAGTACTTATCAAACATTTCTTACAACAAAGGAAATATGAATTCCTTGATTTAGAACAATGTTTAAAAATTGTCAACAAGTACAAACAAACTTTTGAGAATCTAAATAGATTTGTGCCTTTCATTTCTAGAACTGACAGAGTCGATGATTTATTAATGGTTTAAGAGAGGAATATAAGGCTAGCGTATGGTGTGGAAAACCTACTTCATCGATGAGGCTTCCTAAATAGCGAGAAGAATTTAAAAATATAAAAAAATTGTTAAAAAAAAACAAGAAGATTATAAGAAAAAGAATTCCAACTTCCATTTTAAAAATATAAAAGGCCATTCAGTGAAACTGTTAAGTGTAATCATACTCAGATTGGAAATCAACAAAGGAAACAAGATTATGTTAAAACTAAACTAGAAGAAATTAAATGTTGGAATTGTGGAGGTAACCATTTCGCTAGGGGTTGTTCTAAAAAAGAAGAGTTGGGATAAAAACAAAAAAAAAATTGACGATAAATCAAAGGAAGGGAACCAAAATATGAAAGTTTATGTCCTTTGTTGATATAGGTACTATACATAAACAAGTGTCATTGATTGAAGTAAAAGGGACTATTAATAATGAAACACTTATTTTCTTGATTGATTTGGGTAGTAGTCATAGTTTTATATCACCTAACTTAGTCGAAAAATTGAATTTGTTTTCTAGAAAAATCAAACCCATAGCTGTAGAAATGGTGATGGACAGATAATAAGAAAAATAGGAGCTTTAGTGGAAGAATTAGATTTTCAAATTAATAATGTTGTATCTTGTGAATCTTTTCATATACTTAACTTAGGTCAATATGATGTCATTTTAGGGATGACTTGGTTAGAAAAGAATCATGCTCTTATTAACTGTGAAAATAAACATGTATTCAAGATCAATATGAAGTTACTCATATTTTACAAGGAACTAAAAGACAACTGAATTTAAAAATTATTTCTATTTTTCAACTTAAAAGAAGTATTAAAGAAAAATGTAAAGTTTTATGTGTTGTGATTACTCAACAAAATGATAAATTACAAATAGATATAGATGTTCACCCGGTAGTCCAAGAATTTATGGATGTATTCCCTTTTGATGTTGAAGAGTTACCACCTAGGAGATCTGTAGAACATGTTATTGACCTCATTCCTGGAGCTGACCAGTGTCAAAATCACCTTATAGGCAATCTATACCTAAATTAGCTGAGCTAAAAATACAATTGATTAAATTATTGAAACAAGGAAAAATTAGACCTAGTGTTTCTCCCAGGGTGCACCGTGTTGTTTTTAAGAAGAAAGATGGGACTATGAGATTGTGTATTGATTATAGACAGTTGAATAAACTAACTATTAAGAATAAATATCTTTTACCTAGAATTGATGATTTATTAGATCAATTGAATGGTGTTAAGTATTTTTCTAAGATTGATTTACGTTCGGATATCATCAAATTAGAATAAAAGATGCTTGATGTTACAAAAACTACCTTTAGAACAAGATACAAACATTATGAATTTGTTGTTATGCCTTTTAGATTAACAAATGCTCCAGCCACATTTATGAAATTGATGCATGATGTTTTTAGACCTTTCTTAGATGTGTTTTTGATTATATTTTTAGACGATATTTTGATCTATTCCAAAAATGAAGAAGAACATGAGAAACATGTTAGATTAGTACTTGAAACTTTAAGAAAACATCAGTTATATGGTAAGTTAAGTAAATGTGAATTTTTAAAAACTAAAGTCTCATATCTAGGACATGTTATCTCTGAAAAAGGAATTGTACAGATCCTTCTAAATTAAAATCGAGTACAAAATTGGGATACGCCTAAAGATGTACAAGAAATTATAAGTTTTCTTGGATTATCTAGATTCTATCGAAGGTTTATTAAGAATTATTCTAAAATAGCTACTCCACTCACATATTTAACAAAGAAAAGTAACACATATCATTGGTCTGAGGAATGTGAAGTTGCTTTTAGTAAATTGAAAGAAGCATTAACAAGTGCACACTTGTGTTATGTACTCCTAATTTTTCTAAACCTTTCATTGTTGCTACTAATGCTTGTGGTTCTGGTATTGGATGTGTATTGATGCAAGATAATAGAGTTGTGTGTTTTGGATCTAGAAAATTGTTGTGTCTACTGAAAAGAACTATCCTACTCATGATTTGGAATTGTTAGGGATTATTCATGCTTTAAAAATTTGGCAATAAATGGTTTGGATAAAATTGTTTGGGATATGAGGGTTTGGTTGGAAGCGGTTGAAGAGGAGCAGAGGAAAATAAAATATTCCAAGGTCACCAACTCTGATGAAGAAGAGGAGGACGAGGACGAGACAGAGGAGGATGTTGTGGGAGATGAAGAGGAGGAGCCACCTCAAAAGAAGCTACAGCTTGGGCACAAAGAAGGTGACTGAGACCATGGAGGCCAAACCCTCCAAGAATCAAAAGAAAAATTAATGGTGTTGCTCCTGAACTTTAGGAGGTTTTTTGGCGAACTGTCTTTGTTTTTGGTTTAGTTATGTAGTTTTTGTTTCTCTCATTTGGTTGGGTTTCTAGACCTTTTTGTCTTGGGGTTAAGCTTGTTTAACCCTTTTGGTCTTGTTTAGGAAGAAGTGAGCAGGAGAAGAGTCATTAGGAATAGAGATATTGCTAATAGGAATAGAGATATTGCTAAAAGGCATAGGAAATTTAAGCAAAGAATGCCTAACATCTATCGTACCACTAATATAGTCAAGTCAAGACTGTCCAAGTGTGAGTGGAGAATCATAAGGGTACGCACAACAAATATCATCAAATGAAAGACATGCAGGCCATAAGCGGTCATAATGTGAAAATAGCCATGATAAAGATGTGGTGAATGAAGAGGTGGTAAGATGTCATTAAGTTTCATGCCAAACCTAACCAAATTGTCACATGTACAAATAGTATCTAAGTAAGTGGAGTCAATTAGGATGTGTTGCCAAAAGGACCTGTTGATAAATAATGTGCATATAAAGGGGGTAAGCGAAGCTGCAACCCGTGGCGGAGAAGATGAAATAGCATCTATATTGTTTACACATCCCCGGTATAGTACCATAACATTAGTAGAGGGAGGGTTCTTGAATTTATATTCACTGGGTGCCATCGACCACAAAGGTTTCTTCAAAATAAGAGTCGTCTACTTCTATATGAGTAAATTTAAGTGACCTAATGCTTCATCAACGAGTTAGATAACGTTAAATTTGTCATCAAAGTCCTCAAAATCATTGGTGTGGGCATCGTCATGTCGTATTGCTTTGTAGAGTATATTGTTAAGAGTTACACTAGGGGAAGGAGTTAAAGGTGCCTCAATAGATGAAGAAGAAGTGGTCATTGGAGCGGGTATGGTGGGTGAGATGATTGTCATAGTATGAGTAGAAACAACCGGAGTATGTGTAGCAGCAAAAGAAGGTAGCGAAGCACTAGACTGACCAATGTCATATGTGTTGAGACTACTATATGGGATACGTTGTGGAGGTGGGATAGGTATATCAACAAGTAGGGTCTATGCGAAAATATTTGAATGGTTCTAGATCTGCAATGATAGTATGTTCATAGCCATCATGCAAAAAATTGACACATTGGTGAATAATAGATGGAACCGTGTACATTGCATGAATCCAAGGTCTACCTAACAAGAGATTGAATTGAAACGAGGCATTTATAACATAGAAATCAGTTAGAATAGTCTTAGGCCCAACTCTAATGTGGAATGAAATAGTTCCTAAGCATGTATGAGTGGTGGAGTCATAACCTCGGATGATAGTAGAATTTCTAGAAATGAGAGTATCACTAATACCCAGTTGTTGTAAAAGAGAATAAGCACATAAGTTGACGAATGATCCATTATCAATAAGTACTCATTTAATACAAGTGGTGCTAACAATGGAAGTAATGAGCAAAGGTGCACACAAATTGCTTTTAGCAAAAGGTGATAGATCTTCGTCAGTGAAAGATATGGCATGTGGCAAATTGCGAAGAGATTAGATGAGATGTCCAAAGGCCACCACAGAGTTGTCACTTTCAATATGGATGGCACAAAGGAAGCTTCTAGTGTGTTACGAAAATCTGGTGCATTACGCAATAAGTCGTAAAGAGAAATCTTGGTAGGCATATTTTTAAGTTGCTCAATAATGTCATAGCCCTTAGAAGTAGCAGGAGGAGGTGCCGAAGTAATGGGTGGAGGGATAGAAGCGGGTGGAGCCGTAGGTGGATTAAGATGAGTACAATGGGTAGTAATTACATTAATAGATGGATCAACCTGGGTGTAACAAAGCGGGGAGGATGTTGAGTATGCACACGCATAAAATTAGTAGTAGTAGTCACTATACCGGAAACCTTAGTAGGTGCAAAAGTAGGATAAGACAATTGAGTCATGACTTGATAAGGTGAAGACATGATCATAAGAAAGGGTTGGATATGTTGGGTTCACCAAAATGATTAACTAAAATGTGGAATAATGGCTAGTTAATCTAACTAGGAACAACAATAAATAACAATACTAAAATGATGTAAATAACAACTAAATAAATATAAAAAGTGACCCAAACAACTAGGCTAATGAAAATAGAAACCCTAATATGCAAATAAGAATTAGAAGGAGCTTAGTTGATTAAAAAAACTTGCTAAAGCGTGTGTCATAGAGTTATTTGGAGAACTGGAGGAGGAAATAACTATGAGGACGTCTAGAAACTTGTAAATCGAGACAATCTGAGAAGAATGGGGCACCTAAGAGAGTATCAAGGTGCATGTGGGCATCCTAGTTTGCATTGTGGGTGCCCTAGTATGTGCAAGAGGTCAAAAACTCGATTTGTGAGGTCCTGCTAGATAATCTGAAGCCTTCATTGTCTATCGCATCAACTTCAATGTCTTGCGCATTGTTATCGCTAAGTAATCAATGATGAAGAAGAGACCATCCTATGCTTGTGTGATGTAGATGAACCAACCTTGTGCCTTGTGATGGAGCTAGATGGATGCAAATGGAGCCTTTGATGGATGTAACCTTAGGCGATGATAGTAGTGACTAGTGTTTGGTCCCTCATTATGGTTTCATAAATTTATATTTATATGGTTCTCTTGATCTAATTTCGTAATTAACCCAAAAGAGGTCGACCACAAGAAACATGAGATGCTCAAACGGATAGAAAGTTTCCAAAAAGTGGTGGAAAAGTGGGAAAAGGATCAAGGCACCCCGACTGGGACCAAGGCAGCTACGGGCGCCTACGGTCAAGGCTAAAATGACATAAAATGATGAAAACAAAGTAGGCAAGTGTGTATGAGAGGTCGATAGTGATGACAAAAATCAAAGTAAAATGGCCAAAAGACGTGGATTAATTTGTAATTTCTTCACTCAAAACTAAATGAATAGTAGTATGATACCAAGACTAAATAATGTCTAAAGTGTGTGATTTTGTGACTCTGAGACATTTCAAAATCAAGAAAAGGAGTGAAAGGGATAGAAGCGGGGACGAGTGCTGGGTATTCCTATCCCTAATGGCGGTAACATCCGAGATACTCGGAAGATATAACAAATCAATACAGAGTTGGGTCACATGTCGTTTAGTATCCAAAAGTAAAGTGGTCATTTTCGAATAAAATAACAAGAGTGTGGGAAAGATAAAAGAAATGAAATAGTAAAATAAGTGTTGATGTAATCGAGAAAGTGTGTGATTTTGTGACTACAAGTTATTTGGTATCTTTAAACAAACTTTGACATATGTAACCATTTTATTCGAGCCATAAATGAAAGTGAAATACACATTATTGGGTTTAATAACATAATCCTTGAACCTGGAAACTACGAAAACACAAAAATAGATTGATATAAAATGTGATCATCACATGTAATACAAAAGATGAAACCTAAAACCCTAAAATGCTCCACATCAAAATCCAAAATTCTCATCATTTGTCGAAATTGAAAACCTAAAACCCAAAAGCGAAAACTAAAAACCCAAAGCTTTGAATATTGAAAGATTTAAATCTAAATAATCCTATAAGGTCATAAAACCAAAAACCCAAACCTGGAATCCTAAATTAGAAAACCCCAAATACATGAAATGTAGATTGATACAAAATGCCAACCAACCCTAAAATTTGAATGTTGAAACCCTAAACTTAAAATCATGTAGCTCTAAACTAAAAACCCTTGAAAAATGAAAAACACAAAAATCAAAATCCATAAACCCAAAAAAATCGTATAAACCTTGAAATCTAAAACACAAAAATCCCTAATCCCAAAATTTGAAAACGTTGAACACAAAAATCTTGAAAACACAAAAACTATATTGATATAAAACATTAGTATTTTATTTAAAATCTAAAAATTGAAAACACGAAATCCAAAATCTAAAACATTAAAACCATGAAATTGAAAGTTGAAACCCAAAACTCCAAAACCCTAAAGATTCAAACATGGAAACCTCTAAAATAAAAACCCATAATTTGAAAAACCCAAATCTTGAAACCTCAAACCCTAAAAAATTGAAAACACAAAAAGTAAATTGATATAAAACACACTTGAAACCAAAACATGTAACCCAAAAATCAAAATCCCTAAACCTAAAATGCTTAAAAACATGAAAAATTAGAAAATCCTCTAACTTAAAAGTTCCAAATCTGAAAATCCAAAAACCTTGAAACCCGTAAGTCTCTAAATATGAAACATGGAAAATTCAAACTTGAAAACTTTAAGAACCTTGGAATGAACACATAGCTTGAAAAACCCAAATCTCGAAACTCCCAAACCAAAAAAACTTGAAAACATTAAAAGTACATTGATATAAGATAACCTCAAAACCAAAACCCGTAACTCGAAAATCAAAAGCCCTAAACCTAAAAATCTAGAAAACACAAAAAACTAGAAAATCTTAAAACTCAAAAGTTTCAAATTTGAAAATCTTGGCAAACCTTGAAACCTCAAAACACCTAAAAATGAAACTTGAAAACAAACCGAAAACACCAAAAGCTGATTGATATAAAACACCTTTGAAACTTGAAACCATAAATTTAAAATCGAAACTTGAAAATATGAAAATACATCTATTTTTCATCGAGAGATTTAAATTTCAAGGCATGTATCTTAAATTTGTCACATAGCATGTTGATTAATGACTCCATTACCTTGTTTCCAAGTTCTTTTGTTGATTTGTAAAATGTAGCCTCAATCTAACTATACCACTATATCGGTTTGAAAAACAAATAACTCAAAACTTCTAAATGTTACTTAAATAAACATCTAAGATAAAGTTGAAACTACCTCATTATGGTCAAATGAAATTTAAAATACCAAATCAATAATTTTGAGTATTATTCAAATATATATGAAGAGATTATTTTATTGTTTTCTCGAAGTCCATGATATAAAAGTAGGGGAGGGTAGGGTAAATTTTAAGAACTCCCTAAAAAAAACATGGATATTATTTGGTGAATTTCAAAAACAATTTCAAAATCTTAGCAAATGCCATGAATTGAAAGGAAATGTTGTCGACCAAGATCAATTGTTGGTCGATATCACAATACCATCGATCGATAACATTATGCTACCAACCGACAACATTATGCTATCGACCAAAGAACATTATGTTGTCAGTTGATAACATTATGCTACCGGTGACAACATTATGTTTCAACCGCTAGCATAATATTACCGACCGGTAGTAAATTTCTCTTTTGTGTATGTGGTAAAGACAATTTGAATGTAAAAATTTGGCTATTCTTGTAAACACTAAGTGAATCAACCCTAAAAATAACTTGTACCTAAAAATATAGGTGAAATAGCAAGCACCTAACACCTCAAAATTAACCAAATCCAAATTTCAAAAACCCAAATATTCATGAATTAACGAAGATTCGCCTCTAAAATTTACACTAGGGAGGGGTGATGCAACTCAACTATATAGAGATTTTTTTTTTATTAAAAAGAAAAGAAAAGAAAACAATTGATTCATTTTCTATTATTGAAAAAAATTAAAGAATATCTTGGATTATACATCGCTACAAAGTTTATTGGGGAAAACACTTTCGATATAACATGGTTGTCCACCTAAATGATATGGTTGCAAATGTTAATTAAAAGTGTGGTGGAAGACATGCAAATAATATGAGTATCGGAAATAGTGGATATGTTTGGTTGTTAATCTTATGAGGAAAAAATATTCCTAAGGGTGCGGTATTTTTGAACATATAAACCTTAGTGCTAATGTCAATTTTGGCATCATATTCTTGCTGAGTCGATCATGCACCACTTCCATTGTAATGAATTTTCCCATATAATCTCTTAGGATCATTTCTAGTTTATCTCTGGCACCTAAGACCATTATTTAGACTCATGCCTTTCCATTATGAGCATTCCCCATCATATTTGGAAGAAGGAAAATCGATGCAACCAATTTTTCCTCCTATACCAAATGATAATTTTTCCATATGGGAAAATTTTATGGTTGATGTATGTTTGAATCTTAGGGTTGCCTTGCATGGGAAATCCACCTAAAGATGCCTATATATTCAAAAACCTAAAGGTCATTTTACATTGTTAAACATATAAGAGAACAATTATAAACCATTTTTATCGAGTTATACACACCTTAAACTCCAAATGACACATTAGAAACCCTTAACCATTCAATCAAGTTTGAAGTTTATTGGTCATCCAAGATTGTCATTGTTAAATGTCATGTCTTTGAGAGAAGGATCATATTGTTGCATTGATTGAGCATATAGGGAAAGTGAAGAACCAACACTTCACTCACACGGGAGTAGATATGCATAGAACTACATAAGCCCAAGGTCACACTAGATACGTAGCATAATGTTTCCTTTAAAATTCATTGGAAGGTAATTCAAGCCTAGTCTAGGTGTTCTCCTTTGTGATTTGTTGAGTGAATACGCAAGGAAAAAACCATATCGGGAGATTCACACACCGTCATATGAATTAAAGATAGGTTTTCATAGAAGCAAAGAATAGGTCAAATTCAAAGCTCACATAACCAAAGTATAGGAAAATATTGGGGAAAACATGATAAAATTAACGGTTGACCTTTCCCTTTGCAAAACTTGTTCCCCTCCCTAAACCCCTCATTGACACACTTCTAGGGCATCAAATTTATTGATTCCACTTCTTATCTAGGTATGATCCTATTGAAAGGATTATGAGTCTTTTGTCAATCAAATCATGTACAATTTTCAAGTGGGTCTTACTCATTCTTTGTACACTTCTCCCTTATTAATTCTAGTAAATTATCTATCTCCTTTTAACACAATTTAGTTTGATTTATTGTGTTATTTTTTGAATCTTAATTGTGTTATGTTTCGTTACGTTTAGGTCATTAGGATTCATTGAGTTCAACGAGTTTAAAATTATAGTTGTGATTTAGTTGTAATAAATGGAGAAAAAAACAAAACCCGATAGCCCCAAAACCCCAAAATCTAACACTTGAATAACTTGAAAATCTCAAACTCGAAACCCTAGAAACACAAAAAAACACTCTAATTCAAAACGAACCTATTTTATTCAAAACCCAAAGCTTAAACTTGAGAATCCCCAAATATGAAAGTAGAAAACTCCAAATCTTAAAAAATCATGAATAAAAAATTAGATTTATATAAAACACAACTATCTTGTTGAAACCTAAAACCTAAAAATCTTATACACCAAAACCCCAAAAATATTCTAGATAATTTGAAAGTGTTATGGTACCTTTTAACTCAAAATTTGACATATGTAACCATTTTATTGGAGTCATAGATGAAAGTAAAATACATGAAATACACACTATTGGTTCTAATATTGTAATCTTTAGACACGAAAACCATGAAAGTCTGCAAAGTAGATTGATATAAAATGTGACTATCACTTATAATAACCGAAAGTTGAAACCAGAAACTGAAACCCTAAAATACTCCACATCGTAACCCAAAACTTTGAACACGAAAATCTATTCATTTAAAACACAACCTAAAATTAGAAATCCAAAACCCAAAACCGAAACTTGAAAACCCAAAGCTTGAATCTCATAAGACAAATCTAAAAAAATACTAAAAGATTTTGAAATCCAAAAGACCCAAACTTTAAAATTCCAAACTAGAAAATACCAAAAACATGAAATGTAGATTAGTATAAAATTTCCCCAAACCTCAAAATCTAAATGCTAAAAACCTAAACCTAAAACCCGATAGCCCTAAACTCGAAAACCCTTGAAAACTCAAAAACCCCAAAACCTTAAACTCAAAAGCCTTGAACATGAAAACCCCTAATCTTGAAATCAAAATACCGAACACACAATTCTTGAAACCCGAAAAGTAGATAGATACAAAACATGATTATTTTATTTGAAATCTAAAAATTGAAGCCGAAATCCAAACTCCAAAACCCGCACCTAAAAACCTCAAACTTTGAAAACAAACCCAAAACTCCAAAACCTAAAAGATTTAAACTTGAAAACCCTAAAATATGAAATCCATGACTTGAAAAACCCAAATCTCAAAACCCTCAAAGCCAAACAAAACTTGAAAACATGAAAAATAAATTGATATAAAATATCATTGAAACCAAAACTTGTAACTCGAAAATCAAAAGCCCCTAACCTAAAAACCCATAAAACACGAAAAACTAGAAAATCTTGAAACTCAAAAGTTCTAAAATCTAAAAACCCTGAAAAACTTTGAAACCTATAAACCCATAAATATGAATCCCAAACATCAAAAACACTAAATAAAAATTGGTTTAAAGTACCCTCGAAACTTAATAGCATAAATCTAAAATCGAAACTTGAAATTTGAAAATACGGAAAATACATCTATATGAAAACCATTGAGAAATTTAAATCTCAAGGCCCTATTTTAAATTTCTTACATACCATGTTGATTAATAATTCCATTACTTATTTCTAATTTTTTAATTGATTTGTGAAGTATGGGTCTCATATAACTTACCGCCATGTCAATTTTGAAAATACTTTTATGAAAATGAATGCAAACTTTTAAATGATAATTAAATGAACATCCTAATTTAAAGTTTAATGTTTTAAATAAAAAACTTTGTGTCTTGTTTAAATATATGAAAAGCCATATATTATTGTTTAATTAAGTGCATGATGGTAAAGTATTGATTCGTTCTTTTATTATTGATTTGTTTAATTTTCATTGGTGCATAGGAACATCAGTATAAAGTTTATTGGGAAAAACACAACTTATGAATGTAAGAAAGTTGTCTACCTGAATGATATGAAAAGTTCTACACATCCACTAGACTTAAAAAAAAATAGCCTATTGTACAGAATAATTAACGGAGTGTGGTGGAAGCCGTGCAAATACTACGGGTGCTGGAAATAGTGTATTTAGGCCGGGTTGTTATCTTTGTGAGGGGAAAAAAATTCCTTAGGGTGCTGTATTTTTGAACATATAAACCGTAGTGCTATTGTCGTTTTCATTAGCGAGAGATTAAATATAATGGTTTTACGCTGCATTGACGGCACAATGTGGAAGGAAGGACAACGATAGTGACGCGAGGGGGAATTGAAGGGGAATTACAAGAAAATAAGATGTTAAAATGGAGGTGGTGAACGGGGAGAGAGAGAGAGAAAAAAGCTTCTCTCTGAGTTGAGCCAGTGCGGGTTAAAGTTCTGATCATTTCCTCAGGTCAGCTGCTTTTAATTTTCTTTTTCGTTAATGTTTGCTGGTAATGTCCTTCACAGTGTTGTTCTAGTGGTTGTCTGGTGTGTGTTTTGGTGTGAGATGTGACATTTTTCATTTTCTCTTGGCAAAGAAATTAAACTCCCACTGTCAAAGTCCACTAAGTGCAGTGACTTTTTTTTCTGCTGCTGCATGTAAATTCTTCCTCTCCTACTAACCCAGAAAATCAAGGTGTAGCAGCTTGTTTTTCTTGGAAATATAGAGCTGCATTGTGCCTTTATTCCTGCTTTGTTATTGCAACATAATGCCTTTCAAAGGAGCAACACATTTCTAAGGTTTTTTTCACTTTTCTCCCAAGGTCTGAATTGGTGGAAGCTTCCTTTTCTCCTTTGAGCTTAGACGCAATGCGCATTTACTTTACCTTAGTTTTTCTACATAAAGAAAACAGCATTGTCAGTTTTAGTCTCTTTGGGTGGTTGAGACAGCTGAAACATCTCCGTTAGATCTTAAACATCATTTTATCATTTCATTCTATCATATACCTCATGTAATTAAGTATTTAATGCATTGAAGAGGAAGGAAGCTTGTAATCCTGTGCACGAGATGTCATTTTCCATGTACCAGGTGGGACTGGAATGTAGGACCTCCCATTCACTTGCCGGGGCACCCTATCACTGAAATACAAGCTTTGTATTCCGGAGTGTGGATTGTCCTTCCAACAAGAGACAGATCTTGAAGCATCCTTTCCACCTCTGTCACCAAATTACAGATAGTAGAGAATTTACAATTCTTTTGTTGAAAATCTAAGGCTTTCACAGTCCATATCATTAGAAAGTGGTTTTGGAAAAAACTAATATTTACACAGTTTTTGAAAATCTGTTTTCTAAATTCTATGTTGTTTGGGGGCTATTTTTGTATTTAGATGTAGGTGAATTCCCAAGGTCTGGTTTATTCCAGAACATGGTCACGAGGTCAAAACCTTGGGTTACAAAAATTTGAGCAACATGTAAGCTGAATGGAAAGAAACCCTAGGCTTCCACAATTTGAACAATATATAAGGTGAATGAAAAGAAAATGAATAGAAACCCTCAACGATTCACATAGGGGACTGACACGTCGAGTTGGTGCTCAACGTTGCCATCACCTAAGAAACAACCTTTATCTTCATCCTTTTATTCGTCTAAGTGTAGTTTCTTTGTTAAATTTGAAGTTCTATGGCAGTTGTGCTTACCATTGGTGGCCTTTGAAGACTTCCACGTGGCTGTGATGTTACTTGGCCTTAGTGACGCAGGGTTGTTGAAGTCGGGGTTTCTTGTGCCCTGGTGGTGTCACTCATTTCTCCACGAAATCTGTGACTACCCAATCCGAAAAAATTTCATACTTTTAAAATAATGGGTCATTTGTTGTTTTTATTGCCTGAAAGTTCTTGTATTGCGTCAAGATAATCCCAAAGAGCCATATTAGCCCTTTTCGCCAAATACCCAGATGCCCAAAATTGTTTTATTCTGTCGTCGGGATTTGTCTGCGGGAAATTTGTATTTAATTATTTTGAGCCCCGTATGAGGCTATTTGTGCTCCGTTTCAACTCTGTTATGAGCGGATATGTTATTATTCCTATGTACCAGAAGGATTTTAACTTATTTTAAGTTTTGGGCTTTATTTGTAACTTTTGGCAATTTTTCGTGTTTTTGTGGTGTCCCGTTCTGTTTTCTGTAAAATTTCTCTGGAATAACTCCTTCACCGGGTAAGCCCGATTTTTGGCCTGGAGCAGCTGAAAAACATACACGCACATTTTGCCGGAGGAAGTCGTCATCGGAGGTCTGGATCACTGGGAAAAAGCGAAGTCATGCACTGAAAAGCCCCTGTGGGGATGGGTGCATTTTTGGAAAACAAAGGATTTAAGCTGCGATGGGAAAATATAAGCCGCAGTGGGTGGGAATTGTGTACCGCCTGGCAGGTACTTTTCCGTGTTATAAAAGTCACTTAAGCTGCAAGTGGGAAAAATAGAGGTCGAGCGGTGGGAATTTATTACCGCCTTGCAGGTAAAAATTCCCATGATATAATAAAAGGAAAGTGACTTAAGTGGAATCATGGGATTTTAGTGCTCGCTTGCAGGTAAAGAATCCCATTGTCAAAGTCAAATCACTTAAGTGGATCACGGGATTTTGGTGCTGCTGGGGGGTAAAGAATCCCATTATGGAAAAATTCTTAAAAATAGAATTACATGTGCAAAAAAGTGCGCCCCCTTTGGTGATTGATTAAAAGATTAAATTGATTATTATTAATAATCTTTCTTCTTAAAAAGTGCGCCCAAGCTTGAGAAGGTCAAAAAGTGAAAGAAGAAATAAAAGAAAGGAATTAAATTAATTAAATTTAATTTATTTAGTGGCTGCCCCTTCCTCTCAAAAAGTGCGCCTATTTTGGCATTATTTAATGTTTTTGAAGCATTAAAACATTAAATTAATTTCTATTTTCAATTGGCTATGGTCAAAGCACACTTGTGGGGCTTGAGTGAAGTGTTGTGTGAAGGAATAAATTAGATTAATTTAATTTATTGGATGGTACATACTTAAACATGCTATTTTTAAAAGAGAAAAGCATGATTTTTAATTAATTAATTGCCTTTAATTGTTAGGGCAATTATTAATTATAGAATTGTGAAGGTTATATAAGCATGGGCAGCCATATGGATGAATTATTTAATTCACAGGTTAAGAATTGCAGCAAGGAGGAAAAGTGCCCCCTTTAGAGGAAGGATTTTGCTCAGACAAAGTGCTAACAAAGGCTAAAAGCTTCAGATTTGGCGCATGCTTTGGAGAAGGTTTATCTTCGTCTACATAGTTGTTTTCACGGGTGTTACAGAGCTCAAAGTGTCGATTGAAAGGATTCATGCTCTCTTTATGTGCAAATTAAATACCAATTTTTGGGGCAGCGTGAGACTTGAAAAGTGCAGATTTTTATAATTTAAATTCACTATTCATGCTCCGGTGGCCATTTTTGTCGAATAAATTGCAGGAACTCATTACGGGTGCTTTATAAAAGAAAAGGAGTTTTTATTAATGTCCAATACATTGCAAATATCCTCCGAATCGAAGAATTGTCCAGATCTCGCACAGTATTGAAGAAATCCGGCTAGGTTAGAAGAAAAAGAATTATTCGGACAAAGATTGATAAAGCCATGGCGAAAGGAGATGAAAAAGAGAGCACGATGGATTCATGCATTGCTTCCAAACTTTCAGACATAGGAGACATAGATCTAGGCCCGAACCTCTTCTCGATTTGATTGATAGATCTAGGGTCTGGAAAGACTTCACTCATGCGTGCGGTCAAAAGTAGTGGAATTATTCGAGCTGCAGCTTTCCGTATAACCCAATTGCGAGTTTGTGATGGAGTGTGCTAGATCTTATCATCCTTCATCCAGATCGATCACGTGATGTTGCGGGAAAGACAATAATTCGTTTGGATGCGAATTCTTCAATTATTGTATTCGAAGATTCCAGTCTGCGAAAGGTGGTGACTTCTATTAGCATTTAGGATCTTGCCGACGGTGGAGGTGGGAAAAGCATAGAGTTGACTGTGTGAGCATCATGAATAGCCGGTTCATGAAGAAGCCTAGATCCCCTTCCAAGTTCCCGAGAACTCTTCCACGATCCAATTTGGTGCAGGAGGCGGATGATATCGTCAAATCAGCATGCGGGTTGAATGGTGAAGCGAATGCCTACACTTTCCGGACATGGATGTATGCTTTCATCAGGACCATTGAAATCAATAAGGTTGATTCTATAATCAATTGGTCAGAAATTATTAGTAGCAACATCGGTGAGCAATCATGCGGAGCGTGAAGCGTACCTTGACTTCAAGATGACTTCATACTTGGTGTATGCTGCAGCTTCACAGGGTGTCTTTTCCAAGCTGGATAGATGTGGTATTCTTTCCAAGGATCCCATTTTCGAGTGCTACCCACAGCTTACTGTACCTGCGTGCGAGAAGGATTTCAAAGTGATCAACGATGACTTCTTCTACGATTTCATTTGCAGGTTAGACAAAGACTTGAAGACTCACAGGGTAAGCAAGGAAGCATGGGAAGCAGTGTCCAAGATTGGCAGTGTATTCATCCAGTTTGCAGATTTCACATACCTCAGGGTTACGAGCTTTTCAGTGAACCGGTAAAGATGCTAAGGTACCCGAGTGATTGATCGATCGCTATGGCGCTGAGCGAGCAACTTGTGGAGTTACACGACCTTGATCGAAGCGGCACAAGTCTACGGGCTTCTTCCCACTCACCGTGGATATTACGATTGCATCAAGCATTCACGAGCTCGAGGGATGGAAGCACAAATGTTGTCCGAGTATGAGCAAGAATTCTTCTCTGCGCGGCTTAATTTCGATCCATTTGGAATAGCCGGAAGACAATCTCCCAGAGTACGCAAATGTGCCTTCGTTAGAAGATTTGGATGAAGTGCGAGAAGTGAGTACGAGGTTAGAAAGAAAGATTTCAGCGAGTATCTATCTCAGCAAAGCAAGTATTTGACTTTGGACTAGCGTGGATACTGCGGATCTTAAAGATGATGGGAACGTGGTACTTGACACTTACCATCAAATGGGAGGAGATAAAGTTATACCGCGGGATAAGCAATGGCGTCTGCAACACAATAGAGAGATCCGAGTGTGTTGGTGAGTACTTGAGTGGGTGCTAACGAAGGGATCTTGCCTTGATGAAGTATTGATGAATCAAATCATGGGCAACTTCGGCGCAGAGATTCCTTCAAATGAAAGCATGGCGGAGAAAGCAAAGCAGAAGGTCCGAGAAGTTGAAAGTACGAGAAGATCTCAAGAGAAAGAGAAGACCACTTCTACGACCATAGCTTTGACTCGACTTCTCCAAAGACTACACAGAGGATCACCAACTATTGCACCACGCCAGCAGGATGTTTCCATGCCTTCATCAAACTAGCGACGCGTTCGTCTTCTCTCTCCGCACCACCGTTCAAAGACTGTTCCAGAGGAGATGTTGAAGGCTGCAGATGACGGAGTTCGAAAGAGCTTTGTCCTTGGATGTTTCAGAAGATGGCAGCCATGACACTGTGGCACTTTCGACGGAGAGGATGCAGAGCGGGAGATGGTAGTGCACTCGCCGACTTTTACTCCCCGAGAAGTAATTTCTCGGAATGGTTAGCTATGCAGTTGGTTCCGGAAGCAAGAGTAGAGATGAACTTAGAGGAACATGACTTGCAGCTACTTCAGGATCTGAGCAGAAGAGACAGAAGGCCTAAAGTTGCTAAAGCAACTTCTAGGTTGATCATCACGGATTCGGGAGAGAAGTTTGCTGAGATATCAATTCCGGCGGAAGGAAAGGTAGAAGAGGAGCTCACGGCAGAAGATGTGACGGTGACCAAAATACCACTCGGTCAAGCTACCACTGAAGGATTGAAGCAGGACACGCAGACGTTGCTGGATGCTTTGTTCCTTAGGCTTGACAGTGAAAAGGCGGAGAAAGAAGAGCTGCAGAAGCAAATATCTCAATTATGTGAGATCATAGCCAAGGTTGCTAAATCTTCCGTTCAGCCCATTTCAGCGCAGGTGAGTGATCATCTTATGCAGGAAATGGAAGATGCAAGCAATCAAGTAAAGGCTATTGACGAATGGAAGGATCTGATTATTCGTCAAGCTTCTGTGCAACTTGGGGAAGTGCCAGCCCGCCTAAAGGTTATGAACGATGCAGCAAATCAACTAAAGCAACTGATAGAAAGCATAGAAGGAATGAATACAGTTGCAGAGAGTAACCTGAGTATTTTGGCCGAGATCAACAAGCTGCCGGGAGATGTATTGGTTGCAGAACAAATTGTGCCGGATGGATCAGTCGAGAAGGGGAAGCAGCTAGAGTTTGCAGTATCTTTCCGTTTGGAGATCTGCAGAGTTTTGCTGAAAAGGATGCAGGCGCTTGAGAGTAGAACATCAGATTTGCCGGACAGTACCATTTCTTTCACTGAGGAAAGAGTGGATGGAGGTGTTACTTCATACGTGCGGATTGTTTCTAACGAAGTGCATGATTCCCTGGAAAGTTCTCTTCTGATGGTACAAAAGAGAATTGATAAAGCTACCAAGCCTTTCACGATGAACTCTATCAGTAGGCTGGTGACATTGCAGGCAGACATTGCGAGATTTGGGCCAAGTTTGGAAGAAGTGGAAGCATGCAAAGAAAGTGTTGAATGAAGGGTTCTGCAATTCGGGACGAAAAGGAAGCAAAGTGGCTAAAAACAGATGGAAAGATCTTTGAATTATATGTTCGACAAGTATATCGAGATATCGAACAAGAAGAAGATGTAGATGTTACAGCTGGCACAACTTCTTCTATTCTTTCTTCTTCTACTTTCTATGTTTAGGATGAAATTGTAAACTTCTAAGTTATTGGTTTTCAACCATTACTTGAAGTCATGTGGAACCTTTCTATTAGTTAAGTGATACATGTGTCACTTAAGAAGTTAGTTGAGGATGATTGCCAAATGTCATCTTTACTTGTTTGTTGTTCATGCTTTAGTTCAGTTTGAGTCTTCTATTTGTACTTTCCCTCCTACATTCTATAAGTAGGAGAAGAACCTACGGGTTAATGGATCGATCGAATTTGTAAGAAGCAATCTTGTGTTCTAGACTTTGTCTTTGAACCCCGAGAGCCACTTGTTGCAGAGGAATACAAAAAGCGAGTTTCCTAGGAGAACTTTGTGTCACGGCGCACATGTGTTTCTTGGTTTTAAATCTTAGATCTTTAAAGTAAACTTTGTGTTATTTTAGATCTGGATCTAGAACCGCCTTTGCTTTATGATTCGTGTGTTCAAATCTATTTTCTTCTATGTGCATGCAATTAGCTCTGCTATCTACTAATTGGGATGCACATCTTCCTCACTTCTTCTCTCGTAATACCTTGACTTTCTTCTTCTATCATTTTTCCTTTCTTAAACAGATCGCTTACTTGCTTTGCAGAACTTCTTAGTTATGGTTCATGAACTAAGTGGTTAAAGTAAAACCCCGATAGATAAAAACACATTTATATTGACAAATCGACACGGGAGCCTCACCGGTTAAATGAGGGAGATTTATCTCATGACTGCCTAGGTTTGATGCTATGTAGAAAATCTAGCCAACACTTGGGCGATCTTGTTTTTGTGTTTTGGTATGGGATAACCTTTGTGGGGTTTCTCTTTGGTCAAAGTCACCCTAGACTTGCACCTAGCTTACCTCATGTCCATCAAGTTGCATGTGATATTTCACCCAACTTCAACATTTTATCTTTGTTATCACCAAAATTTGCACCCTTGCTGAAATTGGGTTCAACATTTCAGTGAAACGTTGTTAGAACATGAGTTTGTGGGTTACTCATGATCTTTCTCCAGATGAAAGGGCTGGTTCCCTTCATCCCAGATTCACTGCAACTAATCCTATACCAACTTCCTACTCTAAACTATCTAACCTAAGCTAAAAATTCCAAGGAGACAGGGTTAGGAGGAGAAAACTGAAAAATAAAGGGGAGGTGATGTACCAAACTGAAAGGGGATAGACACTCTCCATGAGGGAAAGATGGGAGAAAATGTAGAAGGAGAGGGCAGACATATGTGCCACAGACCCAAACTACATTTACCCTCCATTTCTCACACAAAACACAACAAAAGGAACTTCAAAGGTGAAATACATGCACAACACATCACAACAATAATAGAGAGGCAAGAATGCAAATGAAATACAAGTATAGGGCAGAAAGAGAGCCACAAACACAAGATTTTATTGTTGAAGTATGCATAGACCATTACATTTGAAGTGGAAGGCACAAGAACGCATCACAAGAGCCAAATGAAGGTTTGTAACTCACAAACACTTGGGGAACCATTTTGGCATGGTGCCTTAGCATTTTGAGAGAGTCCATCCCTTTACAAATGAAAATGAGTTGCAAATATACAGAGAAATTGGAGAGAAAGAGGAGAAAGAAAGAGGGCATGCCAAATTTGAGCTCAACCACCAACCGGATGCAATAATTCCTTGTAAGACCACATCGGCGCTTGACTGTAATGTCCCCTTTTTTGAATTGAGGCCTAAATATGGGCTTCTTGCCATTCCCTTTTCGTGGCAAAGAAGAATTATTGAACAAGGAAAGGAATTGCATTTCATTTCAATTTTCTATTAGATTTAATGTTTTCTTTTTAGTGTTTCCCTTTATAAGGCAAGTCGACTGTGATTGGAGAGTCATAAAGGCAAATTAAAAGATAAAAAGAAGCCCACGGAGGTCGGTCCACTTCTATTTGGCCTTTGGTGCCAAGCAAGTGTTCTAAAAGGAGATTTGTGTCTTCATTTGCATCCTATCTTTGGCCCATTTTTATATATACTTGGTTTTTTGGGCAAAGTGCTCATTAACTATCCACTTGAGGGCGAAAACCCTCTTGTGTGGCATTCGAGGAAGGTGAAAACCTTCCTTGTGGCTTGGTGGAGGACGAAGACCCTCTATTTTGGGTTATTTGAAGACCTTTTTGAAGAATACTTGCAGATTTGGATCTAGAGCATCAAGGAGAACCTACAAAGGCTTTGCATGCATTTTTGGAGCTCTTCCTAAGGGGAGTGATTAGGGTTTGGTGTAAGTTGGGTGCTTTCTAGGCGCATACTTTAGATTTTATTTGATATTTTGATTCGGCATAATTTATAAGGATGAATCTATGTTTTTGGTGGAGTTTATCTATCATTTTCAGCCTTGGTTTGTGGCTGTCTTGCTGCTGTTCCAAATTTAATTACAACAGTGTGTTATCTTTGGTTTTCTCCATTTATTTATTGTGAAGTGTTGCCATACATGAAATAATTATTTAGAAGTGTTTTCATCTATTGTGCATGGTTTTATGGTGCATTTAAGCCCCTTTGCAGTTTGCTGCTAGGGTTTATTTTATCGTTGGAAATGCTGTCATAAAATCATATTATTTTCATTTTTGGTGTTGGTGTTGGTGTATTTCAGATCGATTCTCGGGGTTTGTGGCCAAACCCTTATTTTTTGGTTTTTTCCTAGAAAGGGACATTACACTTACACAACCATCTTTCCATGTCATTTGATTTGCATGCTTTGGAGGTATGGGTGTCATGAGCATTAAATTTGAGTGGTTGAGGTTGTTGAGCACTTGAATCTGTCAAAATTGCTCTTTTTCTCTCCAAACTTGTGTTTTCCTTTTTGAACCTTGAAACTCAATCAAATTATGCGTTTCTAATGCTAGAATGAAGCCCTTGAAGAGATCTTTCCAAAGCCACCAATTTCATGCAATTTGGAGCTCCACAAAGAAAAGTTATGGTCAAAAACATTTTTGCTTTGTTCCACGGACTTCCCCTGTGTTATGCGGCTTTGAAGGCTTCCACAGTTTTACAATTTGTTTGGCGGCATTTGCTAAGCTTGTGGAATACTATGTCCCTTGTTACGTGGCTTCTAACTTGCGACCTTGTTCTTTTCTATGCGGGTTAGGAGAACTCGCAGAACACTACATTTCATTAAACCTGCGAAACACTAGGCGAGTGTTCGACGGATTTTAACCTTGGCCGTCTCAAAATCTTCAAATCCTTTATGCGTGGTGTCTCGCGGTATGTTTCCCATGTTTCATTGCATGTCAAATCCACTTTGCTCTGCGGACTTGGAGAGTCCACGGAACACTTCGTTTACCCACTCAAACATAGGGATCCTTTGTTCTACGGCTTTCCTTAGCCAAATTTCTGCCTAAGTCTTTGCATGCTCCCTTTGTTCCACGGGTTAGGAGAACTTGCGGAACACTAAGTTCCTCATCCCGTGGAAAACTAAAAAACAATGTTCTGTGGCTTTTCAAACCAAAAAATTTGCCTAAGTCCAAAATTGGATTTTGGAAGTTGTCAAAGTAGCCTGAGATTATTTTGGACAACAATTTGGCGACTCATGGGGATATCTGCCTACTAGATAGAAGATCAGTGGCCTTGAAATGATTCATTAGGCATGAAGTCAAGCCTAAAAACTTGAAAAACTGATCTAAAACTTAGAATTTCTTACCTCCGGATCGGTAAGCACCTAGAGTGATCTGGAACTGCTTGGAGTGCTCTTGGAAGCTGATTTCTTGGGATTTTTGAATAAAGCTTGCAACTATCCCAAAAACACTGAATTTTTGCCAAAGGACCATGGAGAACTCTGATTTGCAATTGATTTTGGGGCTAAATGAATGACCTTGAAGACTGCCCCAAAACACCTTGTTTCCACCATGAAACGTGCTCGGGCTGGGTACGTGCGTGCAACAACAACAAAGGCCCACAAAAACTATGTACAAACATGAAAATCATATATGTTCCAAATGGAAACATGTAGAGTGTGCACAATGCACTTGTTTTACAATAAGAAAACTTAAACTACTCCTACTCTAACCAAAGGCAAAGGAAGCTAAACAAAACTTGATACAGGTTGGGAGAAATAGCTTCCCTTTCTTATGAAGTGCGGCCATGTGATCAATTTTGTAACTAGGGAAAGTAGCCTCCTTTTTTATGAAGTGTGGCCATGTGATCAATTCTGCAACATGGGGGCTATTTTTTGTATTCGGATGTAGGTGGATTCACAAGGTCCGGTTTATTCTAAAACGTGTTCACGAGGTCAAAACCTTGGATTACAAAAATTTGAACAACATGTAAGCCGAATGGAAAGAAACCCTAGGATTCCACAATTCGAACAATATATAAGGTGAATGAGAAGAAAATGAATAGAAACCCTCAACAATTCACACAGGGGGATGTGATACGTCGGGTTGGTGCCCAACTTTGCCATCACCTAAGAAACAACCTTTATCTTCATCTTTTTATCAGTCCAAGTGTAGTTTCTCTGTTAAATTTGAAGTTCTATGGCAGTAGCGCTTACCATTGGTGGCCTTTGAAAACTTCCACTTGGCTGTGATGTTACTGGCCTTAGCGATGTAAGGTTGTTGAAGTCAAGGTTTCTTGTGCCCTGGGCAGCATTGGTTTTTGTGTTTTGGTATGGGATCACCTTTGTGGGGTTTCTCTTTGGTCAAAGTCACCCTAGACTTGCACCTAGCTTACCTCATGCCCATCGAGTTGCATGTGATATTTTACCCAAATTCAACACTATCTTTTCACATCATCTCATAAGGATTTGATCGTTGGGCTCTGCTATGAAATTCCTGATGCATTACCAGTGGAGCTTTATCTCATTAATGATTTTGGCCAGTAACGTTATTTGTATATTTACAATTGTTTGTTTGACTGCCCTCAATTCTACTTGGTGCTTTCCTAATACTTATGCTTTTTGCCTTAGTAAATTCCTTAAAATGTTTTCTGATTCATCTCATACATCAAAAATAAAAGTAATTTCGTAGCTTAAGTTAGATTTTTACCCCCATTTTATTAGTAAGTCTGTAGGATTCTCTAAAATATTCTATTTAAAATACCTTTTTCCCCTCAAACCTTTTTATGAGTAAACTTTTACATCAGCCATACAAACTTTTTGTGGCTGATCTATGAAGTTTACAGCAGATCCCTCAACATTTTTGGCCTTCTTTAAACTGGCTGTTTGACATGGGCAGCATGCTATAGTGTTTCATGGGGTGAGATGTGAACCTAGGTCATCATTGCAGTAATGGTTCGCCTTTACCATTTAGTTATGTCAGCCAGACAATGGCCATTCTAACCATAGATACAAAACTCATAGGGTACTCGCGAAAGCTTTCTGGACTCGTGAATCACATTACAGGGCGAGTAATTTGCCTGCAACTCGTGTGACGAGTTTCTGTAGAGTACTCGCAAGTCCGTGTAGAGAAAAATATTTGTTTTCAAATTTTTTTCTTTGGGAATTTTTTACAAGGATTTTTTTTTCATGGCTATGGATTTGAAAGTTTTTTTTAACAATTTCCCTTGTTATGGTTTCTCTAAATTATTTTATTATGCTTTTTAACAACATCTTGAATGTTTAATTTGTCGAGTCCCGAGTCTTGGTTAAAATTTTGTGCTGCCAAGTTGTTGCAAAATCTGAGTTCTAAAACTATGATCCCAACATTTTCCTAGCTATTTTTTTCTTTGAAAAAAAAACTAAGGTACAGGGCATGCATTTTTCGTTTTCTTTTTACAACTAAGGTTGTAGGCTATGTTTTTGGACTCTCAATAGCACTCGAGATGCGTCTCAAAGATGCGAGATATGGATCAAGAGACCTCTTGTAAGTCTTAGAGACTTTGTTTGAAGTTTCCCACGCTAGGCATCTCCTAAAAACAATCATATATCTTGCCTTGACATTTAGAAAAATATATATGTATTTTATTTAACATATATAGACACGAGGCATAAGCACGAGCACGAGGCACAGGCACGAGACACAAACAAACACTGGAACACGAGACAAACACGACAGAAACACAGAACACGACACAAACACACACACACAAACACACATAGACACATACACACACAAACACAGAACACGAGACACACAAACACAGACACACACAGAACCACAAACACACGAGACACAAAACACACACAACAGCAGACACACACAACACACACACGCGCGCATGCGCGCGCACGCACACACTGACACACACACAAACACACGGTAGCCAAGTATTGTTTCAAGTTCATAGTCAAAATGAAGGGTTTTGTTTATAGTATATATTGTTTGAGGTTTGCATTTACAAACACTAACTCTGTTTAAATTTTTAAATTTTGGGGCAATGCCCTGCATTGGCGTCTAAGTGCTGTGGCACTTAGATGTAAATGTAGGGCATTGCCATTCTAAGCATTTCCATATTATTTCGAACGGTAATGCCCTACATTTCCATGATAGTTAGATCTTAATGGGGCATTGCCCTGAAGTTTTCTTGTAAAATGTCAATAGTTAAGTTCTAGGTTTTTAAATTTTGTTATTATCACGGCACTTAGAGATGCCAATGCAAGGCATTGCCTTGAAGTCTTACTTTAAAATTTAATAGTTAGGGTTTTACATTTGTTATTTTATTGAATATATATATTTGTCGTCTCCTTGTACTTGTCTCTTATTTTTCTGAAAAATGTCGTACTGCTAGTTGTACCCATCTCCCCATATCTGTACACATATCCATCTCCTAGCAACTATGAATTAAATATATAATTATTACTTTATTTTATTTTTCGTTTCCAAGTACCCCTGCACCCAATGTCTGAAAATTCGCATGCATGTCTTTGAGACCCGGCCCCATCCCCCACTCCAGTGACTGATTATTTTCATTTTTAGAGTAATTGTCAGTAATTTTACAGAATATTTTTCCTTTACAGAAAAATTCCTTTGAAATGGTTATAATTTTTGAAAGCCTTTTCAAGTTATCTTTTATGTCAGCAATAATAGCAATTTTTCCCAGCTGAATTTAAGTATTTGTTTCCTTTTCTTTGGACCAGTAATTGTTAATAAGTATTTGTTTCCTTTTTCTTTGGACCAGTAATTGTTAATAAGTCAGTAGCATCATTTTTAATTATTGAAAATGTATTTTTGGTTATTTCAATATTATATGATAGAATTCTATTCATCTAAAATAACATAATATTAGGAATGTAGGCAACTTTTTGCTTGTTGATAATTACTGTCATATTTTTTTTTTTACTATAGGTACCTAGGATAAAGAGGCTCTAGACTTGGAAAACTAGTTGACTGAGATGCCAACTCCTAGTTGGTGTTAACTAATTAAACTAGGAAAATAAAAATATGACACGAACTTCAAAAATTAAATTTATGCATCCACTTTTCTGTC
The DNA here is from genome assembly GCA_018340775.1 of Taxus wallichiana var. yunnanensis. Classification (NCBI taxonomy): domain Eukaryota; kingdom Viridiplantae; phylum Streptophyta; class Pinopsida; order Cupressales; family Taxaceae; genus Taxus; species Taxus wallichiana. The sequence continues at coordinate 196,058,445 of CM031239.1, forward strand.
TATAGGGAGATCTTCCTTCTTTAGCTCCAACCATTCCAACTGAAAGAAAATTAGCAAAAATAAAAGGTAGTGTCTTTAATCATTTATCTATTACACTCTTTCTCCTTTTATCATTCTCCTCTGTTTGATCCAAAGATGAAAAGGCACCACTGAGTGCACATAAAGACAATTATTTGTCCACATAAGTCTTTCATTTTTATCCCGAGCTGTAGATTTTTAATGCAGAGCCATTTCTTCTGGTTTGGTGCAGTCTTCTGATGTTAGCTTTAATACCATAGAGGGAAAAGGAGTATAAGCCAACGTACCCAACTTTTCCACCCTCCAATTTGACCAACTTTTACACCTCACAATTGGCTGCTAGATCTGCCATAGTGTTTCCAGTCCTCTTGAAGTGTTGGGATGAGTTTTTGAAATTCTCCGCTTCATCTTAATTTCCTGAATAATATTGTTTATCAGTGTTTAAAAAACCGGTCAAACCAGAACTGGAACCTGCCGATTTGACCGGTTCAACATTTTTAGGCACAAACCGGTTGAAAAACCGGACCGTTCGACTGGTTTGGTATTGAACCGGCCGGTTTCATAAGGAACCGGCTGGTTCGGTACCAAACCGGTCGAACCAGTCCCATTCCAACTTGAACCGGCTGAGTCATGCAAAGACACATGCATACGGCGCTGAGTATAAAAAAATCAAAATTTTAATTAAAATTTCTACTTTTAACACTATTCTTACTTGGAGTTCGTGCCATTTTGCTTTTAACACCTTTCTTACATGTTATATAGTATATACATGAGCAAACTTTGCATATTTTGTGTGTAATTGTTGAAATCATGGTTTCTAATCTTTCAAATATATTGTTTTCATTAAAAATGTAAATTTTTATGTGTTTTTAGTAAACCGGTTCATAAAGTTTGAACCGGTCTAGTTCTGGTCCAGGCCAACCCTTGACCAGTTCCGATTTTTAAAACACTAATGTTTATTGGCTAGTCATTGCATTGCTCCCTTTTTGATTGCCTCAATAACTAGCATTGAGTCCCCTTCCTATTAAAGTTTCCACCATTTGTTTTCACTAGCCAGTTCTATTCCTTCTATGAGAGCCATTGCTTCTGCCTCAGTATTTGTATCCAGTTCCAAGTGGAAGAAAATATGTACAGAGACTGTCCATCATCATCTTTAAGAACCCCACCCCCTTTCCGTCCAACTCCCCTCACCCCCAATATGGGATAATCATGGATTGTTTTTGCAGCTCCATCAAAATTGAGCTCAACTCAATCTTTGGAAGGTCTCTTCCACACATCTTTAGGCTTTTTCAGCCTACTAGCGCCAAACTTTCTCTGATTTTCATCAGATAAGAACTTGTTCTTGTAAAACACTCATTTATCTTTAATGTACAAGTTAGTATTTCAATCCTAACTACTGGACTACTCTGAAATAGTAAACTTGTAAACAGCTCTCATTATCCTTTTTTGAAGAGCCAAAGCGTATGGTACTTGACAGATCAATTGGTCAGCCTGAGCATGCTCTTGCACAAGCACCAAGAGCAAGGCAATGGCTGAGTTATAATGACTGATTATCTTTAATTTCCCAACATTACGTAAGGTGTTATAGTTATTAACTTTTACCAAACTTCATATAAACAATAGCTTTTATTGTCAAATGACTCATATCTACTTGATGATCATTTTCCCCATATGCGAAGTAGCTCAATGCAGCTCCACACACTTCATTGTGACATCCCGATGACCATCCTTAGCTCCTTAAAGCATCCCTTGCCAGTTAATCTGATCAAAATCAAGGTGCATGCGAGAGAGCACAATGCTCTTTCTTTAACTAGAATATTATTCATTGCCCAAGATATCATTATAACTCGGTGGAATTCCTTTTGGCCCCATCAATTGCTCTTACATGGAAGAAGAAAATATGAACAACAGTATACATGCATGTGCCAAGGGCCCTAATGAAACAAACTAAAAACCATTGGGGTAACTTAATCTTCATTGTTGTAGGGAGTTTTGGTACTGAAGGTATGTAGGGAAAATACATCAGACGAAGGGAGCTAAAGGTGAATCCAGGTGACTGACATTAGCTAACATAAACTCCTCTACAGTGCTCATACTCATAATTTATCCACGTTTTTTTGTATTTTTCCACACAAACCTTGCTTGCCCACAACATGTCACCCAACCATTGCTCTAACCAGGCCAAGTCACACACATAAACTACTGCTTTTGCAGTTGATATGGATAATGAGCTGCAACAAGAATACTAGCAGGAAACAATAAAAACTACAAAATAGAGGAGCCAAGAGACAACAAAATGAGGAGGAGACCATAGACACAACTGTACAAAAAAGGCAACAAGAGATGTACACCTCCTTATGCCTATTCTTCCTATTTACCCCTTAAATAATCTATTTAGTGCTGAGTGAGTGAGGAACTTTACTGCCTTTTAGTGACTTTCAACTTTCAACTAATGACCTTATGACATTTAAAGTGTCATTTGGCTCCATCAATTCCTCTCTTTTTAAGAACATTTGGTGTCTGATGCATCCAGGTCTTTGCCAATGGGCGAGTCCTTTATCAATTTGGGAAGGTGAGAGTGGAAGATTGCCTTGAAGACAGTTTTTATGAGTGGTTGGAAGTGCCATTTGATGTGACTAATGCACTGGGTGTATTCATGAGGCTCATGAATGAAGTGTCATACCTTAGTAGGTTTGTCATTGTTTATTTGGATGAAATTCAAATTTTTAGTAAGACAAAAGAGGAGCATTCAATGCATCCAAAATAAGTGTTCTAAGATTAAAAGAAGAGAAATTGTTGATCAACTTAAAACAATGTTTTATGAATACTGAGCTGGTTTATTTGGGCTTTGTGGTCTCAAAGTGCAGATTGAGGAGGAATCCGTAAAAGGTAAGAGCTATTTTGGAATGGCCAGCATTAAAAAACATATTTCAGGCTAGGAGTTTTTATGGGCTAGCTAGTTTTTCCGGAAGTTCATTAGAAACTTCAGCGGGATTTGTGCACCCATAATTGAAACAATGAGAGGTGATAGAAAAGAATCAAGTGGACAATTGCAGCTGAGAAAGCGTTTTGAATTGTTGAAGGAGGTAATCGAATCGTGAGTATTAGCATTGTCAGACTTCAAAAAGGTGTTTTAGGCTGATTGAGATGCTAGTGGAACAACGATAAGGGCCTGTTTGAGTCAAGAGGGCAGAGGGTAGCTTATTTTAGTGAGAAGCTAAATGGTACCAAGAGAAAATACTTTGTGTATGTCCAAGCTCTATGAAATTGTGCAAGCTCTTAAAAATGGAGATATTACCTTCATCCAAAGGAGCTTGTCTTGTATGTAGATCATCAAGTGCTGCAGTTTATAAATAGCAAAGGTAATTTGAATCAAAGGCATATGAAATTGGTTAAATTTCTTCAGAAATGCTTATTCATTTTGAAAAATAGAAGTGGGAAATCTAATAGAGTAAGAAAAAAATGCATTGAGTATAAGAAGTCTCCCGTTAACTGAAATGAGAGTGGTGATGATTGTTTGATTCCTGAAGGGATTATATCAAGAGGGTGTGAATTTTAGAGATGTAGGGATAACATGCTGAGAGTCCATTCAACATGGACAAAATTCCATGGCTGGATTTCTTTTTGCAAGATGGATTGTTGTTCTGATGACTGCAATTGTTCATACCTAGTTAAGGATCAATGCGGGAAAATATGATTAAGGAAAAACATAGTGATGGAATGGATGGACATTTTGACATGGATAAAACATTGGTACCATTGATGAGAGGCATTATTTGCCAAAAATGAGCACAAAAGTTTGGAAGAGTGCAAAATTGCAAACTTTGCCAACATCAAAAGGCAAAAGTCAGAATGCAGGATTGTGTTTGACCACTTCCAATATTGAAAAGACCATAGGATGACATTAGCATGGACTTCGTGTACAGGTACATAGACACAAAAGGGTAGTGTTTCTTTCTTTGTTAACAAATTTTCTAGGTAGGTGCGTGGACGTTGGGTGCGAGTGCGGGGATCCGATGCGTTAGTACGGCAATTTTTTTGGGGGCCGAGTATGGCACTTGGGTACGGCAGTACAATATACATATAAAATATTAAAAATATTTTGAAAAGTAACAAGATAAGCAAAATTCTAGCCTTACACATGCATAGATTAAACAAATCTGAAATATACATAGGTGAAATAGCGACAAAAGTTAAAACATATTGATAATTCATTGTTCGAACTTATAACCAGTACATTGTTCAAATCAAAATGTTACAATGTATTATCATTATCTAACATTGTAAACACAAAAATGAAGATACATCAACATTCTAATTAGTAATAGTCTAATGGCTCTGCATCTTCTCCAATGTCTTCAACGAGAGCATCACTACCATCACGTGGTTCATTAGAACCACAAGCACCAGGAGTACAACTAGAACTATCAGCAATGCCGCTCCGCTAGCCCCACTTTGCAGCTCACGCAAAGTACTATCTAGGTCCGGGTCTAGCAATGAAAGTTGGGCAATGGGAACATCCAAGTTTGGAGTCTCTGGGTCTATATCCCAACACTTTGTTGGCCCTTTCCTGTACTCATCCTTCTTATGTGATAGAAGGCGCAGGTTAGAATGCACAAAGACCAAATCCTCCGCCTTTTTTGCTCCCAACTTGTTGCGGTTAACCGAGTGGATAAATGAATATGTACCCCAATTCCTCTAGTTGAAGAAGAACTCGCATGACCTATTGAGGCAAGCCCATGAAGTCAATGCAAAATTAAAATTTTAAACTTATAAATATAAAAGTAAAAAAGAAAGAGTTAAGAAATTAAAAAAATTAAAATCTTACTTGTGATAAAACTTTTATTGCAAGTGGCATGAGGTAGGGGTATGCTTGTCCATGGAGGTACCACCACGAATAAGCATCCATCCATCTTGTATTTGTCACGAAGAGCGCTAATGGAGTGATCCCTGGAGGATATGAAATTCACAAACTCACCTCTAACCATGTCTTCTACTTCTGGATCTGGGAAGATTCTAGCAAATGCTGCCTTATACCCCTCACTAACTTCAATATCCCTATATGGTGGGACCCTCCTAGGCAAAGAAAGGATCTCTGTGCTATAGTATTTTGGAGTCAAGGCAAAAGCAAGAAGATGCAATGGAGTAGTCATTTTGTTCCACCTTTCATTGAGATGTGACTGCACTTCCTTGAAGGTCTCTGTAGGATCTTGCTCTTTGGCATTTATGATGGTCTTAATTGACTCAATCATTGAGTCAATTCCATCATAAATCTCACCCATGCATGGATGATCCATATCAACAAATCTCAACATACTCACGATGGGCTCAGTAAAACTAAGCAAGTAATCCACACGATCCCACCATGCTTCATCCAGGATCAACAATTTCACATTTCTAGCCCTCTCACTATTTGCTTGCCTCCATATACTCCAAAGGTCACTGATAACCATGCCACTCAATGCCTCTCGCACCTTCACAAGCCGTCTCAAACGAAGCGTGTGCGAGGCAAATCGAGTCTCAACAACCTAATAAGAAATCAAAAGAAATAAAATTAAGACAAGTAAATTTAAAACATTCAAAATTCTACAAATTACAAACTTATAAAATTAATTTAATGAATTTTAAAAACTAATAATTATTTTAAAAAATAAAAAAAAAGAATGTTACGGGTTACCTTAATAGCTATGATGTTGAGAATTTACGAAAGATGGCTTGGACATGTGGTGGTTCTTGTGAACATTTGAATCTCACTTGCCTCCTCATATACTTGTTTGATCAAGCAATTTTGTGCCCAATTTTTGTAACATTAAGTTGAGGGAATGAAACGCACAAGGTGTCGAGAATATGTGTCCATACTGGTGCCTCGACCAACATGACCTGCTGCTCTACAATTTTTGCATTGTCCGTTCTGACTTGGACAACATTTTGAGGCCCCACCGCCTCGATAGATTCTATGAGGATGTTGGCGATGAATTGGGCATCCTTCACTTGCCCCTCACAATCAATAGCCCGAGAAACATTGCCCCTTTAGGACACACGACAACCACATTGATCGATGGCCTATTTCTTTGTATCTTTCCATCCGTCGAAGCGATGGACACACTCTGTTCGAGCCATTGATTTTTGATGGGTAATGATGAGTCTTGACTTTTTCTTTCTTTTGACAATAAGGTGGTGCGCACCTTTTCATACCCCGGGCTAATGTACCCTTTAGGGGCTTCATTAATACATCTCACCATATCTTGCTAGTATGGTGATCTAACAACATTAAATGGGACACCACATGCATAAATAAAGCGTCGACACTTTGGTTAGCTATGTCCTTGCTTTCATTCTGGAATGCCCTTTCCAATGGGCCTACATCTTTTGTTCTTTTGCGAGAAAGAGGTGAATCCTCTTCCCCTCCAGTTGCAATAGGTGTAGACAAAAATGGGTGATCTGGGGCCACAACATCAACAAAAGGAGAAACAGGTGGCTTGCTAATGGTATGTGATCTTCCTTTTCTTGCCATAGGATGATTGGATTTTAATGCCATTGTTGCATCTGCTTCCTCTTGCTCTTTGATGTATGCAAGGGTCTTTGCACGTGGCAACCCCTTTCCATCCAACCCTCCACATGTTCTAATTCCGTGGCCAATAGCCCCACACAAATGGGCTTTCACCCGACTGTAGGAGCTCTTAAATTGCATATTACATTGTGAGCAAACCCAAACAAAACCCCCTCCACCTGGTAATTGTTCTAGTTGTTTGACATAGCTCCAAAGGGGGGAGGATGGATCACTTTTGTTAAGGAGACCTTTACTACCTTGACCCACAGAACTAGAACTCGCAACCATTTTAAGTTTTTAACTGCACAATGCATTTAAAAAAAATGAAAACAAATTTAGTCTTGACTCTTGAGAAAATGTTGGAAGTTTAAAATTAAAATTTAAATGAAATCAAATGTAGAAAAATGAAGCTTAAAAGTTAAAACAATAACAAAAAACAAACCAAAAAAAAACTAAAAAATAATAAAATATTAAATACAATTAACAAACTAAAACACTCTAAAAAAATCACAAAATACTTACCTCAATACACCCAACACCAATAATGCAAGCTCCTTGAACTCCTTGTCACTTGTTGCAAGCTCCTTCAACTATATGGCACTTGAAATCAACCCTAAGCAATTGAAAATAGTGGAAAAATTGAAGGTGAGAGTCAAATATGCAAATAAGAGGCAAGAATGCAAATGTGAGGTAAATGACTTGTTGTTGTTGTATAGAGTTTGGGGGCACAAATTAGGGTTTAAAAGAATATTTTAATGTTTAAAAGTTGGTTTGACCTTTTTTGGCCAAAAACAATTTTTTTTTAAAAAAACGTGTCAAAATATGACGGGTATGGCCGAATGCAGGCGGGGTTCTTCTTCGCAGGGGCACGGTGCGGCCGGGCACGTCCCGGGCACTGGCGTGCCGGCCTGCGCAGAAGAACCCTCCCTATACCCGATCGCACCGGACCCGTACCCGTGCACTGGTACATACCGTACCGTACCTACGAGTTGGTAGGGGCGTCTGCTACCTAGCAAATTTTCAAAATGGCACACTTCATTGCATGCAAGAAGTCTAGTGATGCCACAAATATTGCAAATTTGTTTTTCAAAGAGGTAGTTAGCATGGATTACATCAGAGGATAGTTTTAGATAGAGATACCTAGTTTTTGGGTCATTTTTTGGATGATTTTTGGAAGAACAGGTATTAAGCTAAATTTCAGTTCAACATACTATCCCGAGAAGGATGTGAAAAAAAGGTGGTAAATAAGAGTCTTGGTAATTTGTTGAGATGTTTGGTGGGAGACAAGCCTCAACAATTAGATTTGATCATAACACAAATTAAATTTGCATACAATAACTCTTTTAATAGAAGCAAAACAAAAACACCTTTCTAAATAGTGTGCGGGTGTAGTCAAGAGGTGTCATAGAGTTGTGGGACATTAATGATTTGGAAAAGTGTTGTAGCTGTAGATTATATCCAAGAAGTGGATCAACATGTGAGAAAAGTGGGAGAAAAATACCATGGGACACAAACAACACATTGACCTCATTCGAAGATAGAAGGAATTTCGGATTGGTGGGTGTTAGCACATTTGAGGAAGGAAAAGTTTCTGAAGGCTACATATGATAAACTCAAGTGGAATAAGATTGGACCATGCAAGATCCTCAAACGGTTTTCGACGAATGCCTAAGAGATGTGATTGACATATCACTCATCTTCAACATAGCAAATTTGTATCTTTTCCATGAGGAATGATCACTAGATGATGATGCTATTCCGGATTGCAGACAGTAGCTACCGTAAAAGTAGAGAAAAAAATGAGACAATGATTGATTCTGGGATCATCAAAAGGTCAACGGGCAAGGAACATAAGGAATGTATGGTCAAGTGGAGGGATAGAGCTGTAGAAGATTCAATTTGTGCAAGTGCATCCAAGATTGGTCAATATGGTAGAGTGTTGGAGGATCTTACTCAAGGTTCATTTGTACGAGCTCATTAATTTTTTTCACTTAACTAAGGTGTTTGCTGCATGAGCATCTGGGTATGATATGTAATCTTGCATCAACCAAAATTGTAATGTGTCACGGTGAATTTGTTGATGTGTTTTCTTTGTTGCATTGGGAAGTTGATCCGTATGGATCCATGGGAAACATGAGAGCTCCAATAAACTCTCTAGACCAAAGTTTCTGTCATCAAACAATGTTCAAATTGAGTATTGCCTATATGACAGTAACACTGCTGATTACTACAAGGCCAATTTTGTATTTGCAGTCTATGCTAAGTGGCGATGTCGCCCGGGTTAGTCGCATAGTGAGAGTAACAATCGATATGTTTTGGGCTTCTCATTTTGGGTGTTTCAAAAACATTGGGATGATAAAAGACCTTGAGGGGAATAAACATAGATTTTTAGTTTGCTTAGAAGAGGATTGTTATATTTGGTAGAGCTACACAATTTAAACTCACAATAATTTTCTTTACTTTTTTATTATTATTTACTCAAACCGAGATCACATATATAAAGAGAAGAGAACTCCTAAAGAAAAGGAGCATTTTCTTATCAATGATCCCTATATATTCTCTCTATGATATATATCCGAAAGTTGTTAAAACGACTTTACTTACAATATAACATTATATAAATATGGTGAGTTGTGGTACAACTCACATATTACACAAAACACAAACATAGGAAGTACTAATTACTAAAATTCCCCTCTTTGTGCGAACATGGGAGGAATCATAATTTGCATAAGATTTTCTTTGTAAAATTGCTTAGACTAGGTACAACTCCATCAAGATGTCTTGTAACCTTCGTAAAGGTGTAGTGCCGAGCTGAATTCATGAGTTCCAAGATCCCTTTCCCGAACTCTTGAATTATGAATCTCTAAGCTTCAAAAATTCTCCAACTATTTGGACAACAATCCACGTTGAGTTTACCTCACAATCTTCCCTTGCCCTCAAAGAGTGAGCTTCATTTACAATATGAGTTTTTCAAACATGTTGACCTGATAGGAAATTTATTTTAGCACACAACACAAAACAAACTGCAAACAAAAATGCCACTACAACACAATGCTGCCTCGTCACTAGTGGATGATGAGAGATCGCTAATCAACCTCCAATCTCCATTTACTTCTTAATATAAACATTCTTCATCACCACCTTCAACACTCATTAAATCTTTCTCGGTGATGATTTAACAAAATTTAAATCTTAATTAGAAGATTGGACTAAATCGGATATATCGAAACACGTAATATAACAAAGTACAATGATAAGCTAAAGCAACCAACAAGAAGATAAGACTTAGTTGATATAACATGCTGGGCTAGATTTGGAATGGATTGATGGCGTATGAGGCTCAATTTGGGTGTATGTGCCTCGTCTCTAAAATAGTGATCCCGAAAGTTATGCCAGCGGGAATCGTCCAGAAGGGGACAAAATCGCTTGGGCACTAGTGTCCTGACGAGGTGTGTAGATCTGGTTATTTCGAGTGTCGGATAATGTCGCCTTCACTCTGCTCTGTATCGCATCCACTTCACTGTAGGGTTCTCTTATCGCACCTATACCTGCAAAACAAACCCTAGCTACCCGCACAAGTCTTAAACATACGTTAGATGAAATAAAAGATGCATATGCTTTAGTCGAGATTGACCTCGATGGTCAACCCAATGTGATTGTTTCCGAGCGTTGCACTACGTTTTAGACTCAATATAGTTCTGTGTGTGTGATAGAAATTGTGTCCCTTGCAAACTAGGTTGCCCTTGTGCAAGTTGCACCAAGATAGCGGGCTACAACTACTTTACCCCCAAGATAATGTGTGTCATGGAATTGAATTCGCCCTTTCTATACTGATGAATAATGCAGTCCAAATGTAGTTCTTAAGTTGCTCCTCATCTACTAACTTGATTGCCCCTTAGAGTAGATAGTATGTTGTGTATATATTTGATTCCGTGCTTAAATTTCAATATTAACAACACTCGAAGCTAACCCCAAAGTGATCAATACAAACTTAGAAAAGATAAACAAGTGATGGGTCATTTTAATAAAATAAGAACCAAGCGAAGGGACACTAGCTTCCATTGTGGGGACACTAGCGTTGACCGCCATTGTCCTCTCTTGGGTGTTTATGTCGAGAAAGTTTCAAAGATAAATCATGAAATGCTTAGCTGAATAAAACATTGTGTGGTGTCCAAAAGTAAAGGGATAATTTTAGGAAAGTAGAGGATGAAAACATGGAGTGATATAACAATGTTAATGTAAAACAAAACAATTGTTATCAATGTCTAGTTTTTTTGCTTAGGAATTATGCATATAACAACATACTAGAGGCGTAATGTAATAGTAATAAGTGCATAATTTTGTGTCTACATTTGCCCCCACTTTATGTTGGTGAATGAATATTCGGTAGCATAAAGTAGATAAGAAGAGCGTACCTTGTGGAGAGCCGAAGAAGATTGTAACCGATAACGTGTTGAATGGAAATTGTAGGATGTGTATCGTGGAGTCTAAGAGGGGATAAGAACCCTAGGGGTGATTTGTGCGCGTAGTGAAAAGGATTCCTGTGTTTCAGAATCGAATATTGCTTTTGCCTGAACGTTTGTGCTTGAGATTGCTCTTTGTTCCATTTGTGTTGCCTTTTTTACGGGATAAGGACGGAGCCGCAAAAGAAAAGTGTAGTCAATGTTCACAGTATATGAAATTGAACTTAGAGAAATCAGAATAGAAATGTGTAAAATAAACAAGTGAATCAAGGATAAAGTACACCTAAATGCCAAGAGAGAAAGGATAGAATGTCCTTGTGTATTGTTTCCTTGGAGAACTTTATCTTGGAGATGGTTGAAGGGCGTCGGGGTGATCAATCCTTGAACCGATGTGAATACTCTTAGGATTTAGGCGTCTTGCCTTTAGAGGAAGAGTGTTGGGAGAACAATCATCTTTGCCCTCCGTCTATGATACTTCCACATGGATAAGTGCCACTACAGATGGTCACCAACCCAATAGTAATTGGCCACAGATGACACTTTGTTCCAGACATATTGTTGTCTATTCCACTCCTTATTAGATACAGTAGGAAAAATAAGAACCGAAAAGAAAAGCAGTTAGTTTCCTTGCCCAAAGCATGAAACATGCTATTGATTTTGTTCTTTGTTCTGGATAGTAAACTAGAGTTGAATGTATGTTGTTGGATTTTGTACAAAAATATCACGAGAAACTATGCCAATTGTCAAATACCTGTTTTTGCCCCTAGGACAAAATTTCCTAAGTGGGACACTAGCGCACCACTTTATTATTTTCTCGATCTAGGTGCTTTTGTCCCTTTGTTGTTTCTAGTCCATGTCTGATTCTAAACCATTTTCTGAGTCCCTGTTCTACCCAAGTCTGCTATGTACCATTTTATCTCTGGCTTCGAAGCTGCTGAGAGGTGAAATAATGCACCGATGGTTGCCCCCTCGTTTGGGGTGCGTGAGATGGATCAATGTGAGCGTGACCCAAACGAGAGGACCTGAATTTTAATGTGCACATTTGAAGAAGGTTTCTGCATGGGAATAGGGTATGTGCATGGTAACAACCATGGCACATGCAAAACAATGGAAAGAATACTAGCAAGAAGTGTTAGTGATAAACAAACATAGCATAATGTAATAAAAACAAGTCAAACATGCAATAACACATCAAGAGGACAACATAGTAGCTAGTGGAAAACAAAGGACAACATAGTAGTTAGTGGAAAACATGGGACACCACTCAGGATGTCACAAGAAAATTGAGGCCTTCAAGGCCATACAAGCAAGCAAACAATCATAGGGCATATCCCACAAACAATGGCAAACAAGTCACAATCATAGAAGACAAGACACACAAAAAAGCAAATAACCATGGTTGGAAGTAATCCTGCAAGACAAATGCTACACATGAAGCACCCATTAACATGTTAGAATAATGAATAGTATGTCACAATGTGTATAGCTGAATGAAATATAAATGAAAGTAGTATTTATTGCAATGATAACACTGAATATGGAATGGTATGGAAGGTAGATGCTCTTGGGAGCCTCGGTGGGCGATAGAGAACAATGTCAAACATCATACATCATGTGTGATAACTTGTATATAGTTTGCATTCACCTCAAAGTACCATGTGAATGCGCATGTGTATATGTAAAAGGATAGAACATATTATGAATCAAGCTAACATGATAGGAAAAATGCAACATGGAATAGTATAAGCAAGCAAAGATACATCCAACCAAGATCTAAGCTAGTGTTTTTGTATTTTTGCAAATATCTGAATGTTTTTTTATTATTAGAATATGAGATCCTATGACTAGGAAGGGAAGCAAGGTTTCCCAATGTGTATGTGTGCAAAGTGAGGTTCATGTAGGTAAGTGTGCCCTCAACAGTCATGTTTGAACCTAGAACAAGAGTGCATCATCGGGTAGCAAGGGGAAGTTAGATGCCCCCCAAGTGTAACTATCATAGTGATCTATCCAATGAGGACAAAGGGCGAGGGCCCACTATCTACTAATGTGAAAGAGGAACACATGTGAACATGATCTAAGGACCTAGTGTCATGTGTCATGTGTCATGACATGCGAGTAGGAATGTGTCGTGCATGTGGAGAATGAGACCGCAAAGTGGGCCTAGATGTACATGTGTAACATGTACCATGTGTGGGGATCTAGTCCTATGGTGGGTAGAGCGATAAAGACGTCATGGTCTAGAAGTAGAAATCACAGGTGAAGGATATCTAGGTGAAGATGTGGAACTAACACTAGGAGTGGTAGGAGCTTTAGATGCCGTAGTAGTGTATGTCAAAGCCATGGACCATCATCAATAGGTGCAAAAGTAGGTGCACTAGTGGTAGTAGAATTGAAGATGTGGCAGTGATAGGTGCCAAAGATAAAGGGGTCCGTGGTGGGATGCCTCAAATAGTGACAACGTGATGCTCATGTACGAACTTGAGACATAAATGAACTAGGGATGGAACGACTTTAACAGCCTTAAGCCAAGGAAGTCCTAAGACCATGTCAAATGCGTAACCTCAGATCCAACAAAGAAAGGCATAAAGATAGTAAGAGGCCCAACAATGATTGGGAGAACCACATGCCCACAAGAAGTAGGTGATCTACGTGTCATTTGAGATAATGGAAAACCAATAGCTCGTAGGAAAGATAGTGAACATGCATTATGTTTGAAAGTAGGATGCACCATAACATTGTTAACAACATGAATACCAACAAAAGCATCAATGTGAAGTCTATGTGATGAAAAAGAAGCATGAAAATCCGCATCAATGAAAGTAATAACAGATGGAGGAATATTAGTAGTACCAACAAGAAACCCAAGAGGATGATCAAAAGATGGAGGTGGAACTGCATGATAAACATGATTATAAGAAGACTGGGAACCACTTTGTCATGTTTGGGTAATGGATCATTGAAAATCTTAAGTTTGCCATTGTCATTTGTAGATTTAGAAATAGTAGGCTTAGACAATTCGAGTTCATTAGTATTAATCAAGTCTTGAATCAAATGTCTAAGCTTAAAGCATCTATCAGTGGAATGTCCATTACATCTATGATAATCACAATGTGCATTTTCATCAAAATTCTTACCACGAGGACGATTAGGATCTAACTCAAGAGGAGATGGAAGAGAAATCAGATTACTTTCAATGAGCTTAGGCAACAAAATGTGAGGTGGATATGGCAATCTAGTAAAAACGTGCATCATGTAGGTTGTATTTGGAGCTTTGTTGGTTGAGATACAACATTAACAATAGGCTTAGGCTCATTAGATTTTCTCTTAAAGGCATATTTACTTTGGAATTTGTTACTAGATTGATAGGAAGTATTATCACCATACTTAAGCTTGCCCATAGAAAGTAACTTATGTTCATGTTCTTTAAGAGTATGACATAAATGATCAAAAAAATAAAAAGAATCAAAGAACACACATTCTTGTAGAGGAGGCAAGAGACTTTGGATAAATAGATCTTGCAATTCAGATTCAACCAATACATTGTTCATTTTAGAAAGATTATTCTTATAATGCAAAACATAGTCACTAAGATGCTCATTAGATCCTTGCTTCATTTTAGCCATTTGTGCATATGATATTTTAGTTCCAATGTTCATAGAAAAGTGTGCCAAGAATAGATTTCGCTAGAGGAGTGAAAGATCTAACAAAGTGTAGAGGTAAATCATAGAACCATCGCAAAGCATACTCTGTAAGCTCTAGAAACAACTTGGTCAATAATGTATCATCACAAGCATAGTCCAAGCATGCAACATGAAATGATCTAAGATGCTCTTGTGGATCTCCATGACCGTTAAAAAGAGGAAACTTGGGTGAAAAAAATTAGGGGAAGTGGGTAAGAAGAAACTTCAGGTGCAAGAGGACTATGTAGGAGAAGTGAAGAATCAAGAGAGGGAGATGAAGAAGAAAAGGTGTGTTGTAATTGATGAATTTGAGCTTGTAAATCATGGTACATGGACTCTAAGGCATGGGTGCCTGAAGAGGAACTAGGTTGGATATGAGAAATGATAGGGGAAGAAAAGTGAGTGTTAGGTGTGGAATAGGAATATGGATGGTGGATGCCCCCATATTGGTGGGGGAGAAGAAAGTGGGATAAAAGATGTTGGAGGCTCGGTGGGGATGGCATTAGTAATCGGAGGGGATGACTTAGATAACCGTTGTGCCTCTTCACAAGCAACATATAACAAGAGATCCAAGTTCTCAGGATGGTCAACAATGTATGTATTTAGGTCATTAAGATTTTCAACAATAAATTCATGAGAAGCCCTAGCCATGATATGAAACAAATACATCCGATGTGCACAATTTGATAATCGGGTTCACCAAATGATTTAAATCTTAATAAGAGGAATGGACTAAATCAAATATATCGAAACACACAATATAAAAAAGTATAATGATAAGCAAGTGCAACCAACAAGAGGATAAGAGTGACTTAGCTGATATTTGGTTGTCGGGTTGATCTAGGCTGGACTAATGGTGAAACATGCTCAATTTGGATTGTATGTGCTTCGTTTGGAAAAAATGATCTCGAAAGTTATGCTGATGAATCACCCAAAAGGGGATAAAATCGCTTGGGCGCTAGTGCCCTAGTTAGGTGTGTAAGAGTGTCAAATAGTTCTTTCAGTGTCGGATAAGGTCGCCTTCACTTTGCTCTATGTCGCATCCACTTCATTGTAGGGTTCTCATATCGCACATGTACCTACAAAACAAACCCTAGCTACTTGCACAAGACTCAAGCGTACATTAGATGAAATAAAAGTATGCATATGCTTGAGTCGGATTGACCTCGGCGGTCACCCCAATGTGATTGTCACCGAGCATTGCACTACATTTTAGACTCAATGTAGTTATGGTGTGTGTGTGTGATAAAATCGTGTCCCTTAAAACTAGGTTTCCCTTGTGCAAGTTGCACCAAGAGATAGCGGTCTACAATTATTTTACCCCTAAGAATATGTGTGTCATGGAATTCTGAATTTTCCCTTCCTATGTTGTGAATAATGTAACCCAAATGTAGTCTTTAAGTTGCTCCTTTTTCCCAAGTAGTAGATAGAAAATAGTAACCTAATTGCCCCTTAGAATAGTTAATAGGTTGTGTATATATATGATTCATTTGCTTGAATTTTGACATTAACAACATTAGAAGTCAACCCCAAAGTGATCAATACAAACTTAGAAAAGATAACAAGTGATGGGTTGTTTTTTAAAATATAAGAACCAAGTGAAGGGACATAAGTGCCCACATGGGGACACTAGCGTCGGTTGTTATTGTCCTCTCTTGAGCGCTTATGTCAGAAAGTTACGAAGATAAATCATGAAATGCTCATTGATTGAAACATTGTGTGATGTCCAAAAGTAAAGGGATAATTCTAGAAAAGTAGAGGATGAAAGCATGGAAAGATAAAACAATGTTAATGTAAAGCAAAACAAGTGTTATCAATGTCTAGTTTTCTTGCTTAGGAATCATGCATATAATGACATACTAGAGGCATAATGTAATAGTAATAAGTGCATAATTTTGTATCTCAAGTGACTAGTTTTTTCTCAATGACCATATTAGCTTCATTTGATTTTTCTTCAAGCTTGCCTTTGAGAACATCGTTAGCTCAAACTTTACACTTCCAGGATGTGTGCCCTTATTTCTTGAAGTAAAAATATTCTATTTCCTCATTTTTATATGAATTTTTACAATTGTTTCTTGAGTACAATACATTCTCCTCTTTTTTATTTTCCGAAGTTGTCCTTTTTCTTCAGCTAGGAGAGCTGAAATCATATCTTCCGGATATCGAGAAGGCATTTGACCAAGAGCAAAATCAACATCGTTGTATTTGGAAGACAAGCTATTAACAATATTGTTTTTGCATTCTTGTCCTCAACTCCTGGAGCTTTAATTCATGTTAGTTGTCTAATGACCGATCTTAGATTTTTATGTGAGTAGACATAGTAACCCCTTCACTCATCTTGAATCTGAATAATTGGAGCTTTAGATATTTATTTTGTATTTATTACTTTAGCAATGAATAGTTTATTCATATTTTTCCTGATTTCCATGGAAGGTTTTTCTAAATCTACATAGTGTAATTAAGAGTTTGAGAGCGCAAGGCCAATAATGACTTTGGCTTTATCATGTCTACTTTGCCATTCTAGTAATTTATTTGGATCTTTAGGCGGTTTTTCTTTTCCACTGACTATTCACCACAAGTTTTTATTCATCGGTTGTTTGTGAATTTTCACTTTCCAAGTGTGAACATTCGAGAGGCTGTTGAATTTTTCTAATGGTATGTCCATCTTAAGAAATGAACAAAACAACGACACGGGATGTTGGTTTTACCGGAAATGCGTCCATACAAACAATGTGAATGATGCAAGAATCCTAGTATTAAACACCTAAACAAGACTCAATAAATTTTAGACTATAGTAAATGAACACAACCAAAAAATTTAAAATTAATTCTAAAATTACTTTTTAAATGACAAATGATCTATTTAATTTGTACCATATGAAGACAATAAACTGTATAACTCTTTGTTTAATCAAACAAATACTTAATAGGGAATTACACATTAGAGGTGACACGTTACTAATAGACAAAAGATCATTATAAAATAATATTCAACAACTTAAACTTCATGACTCTACTTTAACAAATTTAAACCAAACTTGTTTCACGGTTGAAGAGAATGGCCAAGTATATTTGGACTGAAAATTGCATGGTATGTGACCACTGAGAGATCTCATCACGTGGATGGTATTAGAATATAAGACTAATAGTTTCTTAATTGTGGGATTTTTATTAAGAATTGCAATAAAAGTGTTAAACCTTGTAAAATGTTGGACAACCTTACAACGATGACTTAAAATTGGTGTTCCACAGGATGTGGACCCAAAATCTAAGCGGTGTTTTGTATGTATCGGGGATGGGAGTGAAACATCCCTAGTCATTTTGCCCCCCCAAACACTTGACTTCCTTGCGCTTTGTGCATACCAATGTTTAAAAATCGGAACCGGACTCGGAACCGGTCGAGGTTGGACGATTTGGAACCGAACCGAATTTGGTTCAAACTCTATGAACCGGTTTACTAAAAAACACATAAAAATTACATTTTTAAAGAAAACAATATATTTGAAAAATTAGAAACCATGATTCCAACAATTACACACAAAATATGCAAAGTTTGCTCATGTATATAGTGATAGTTGGAATGCTCGCACTCGGCAAATACTCGGCAGACCCCAAAAAAAAAAACTCGGCAATATTTGGCCAGAATACTCGCCGAGTTTTGGAAAGCTATCCAGTATTTTTAAATACTAAATTGTCTACAGGCAATCAAAGCTCATGATTCTTTCAGAAGATTGCAAGAAGCTGCTTGGTCCAAAAAGGTGCAAAAATGGATTTTATGAAAATAAGAAAAATATTGCCATCAATGTGTAGAGCTTGAGAAAATATGCACTTTTAGAGAAAACGACACCTGAAACGGAGCCACAAAATGAAAGTTATGGCACATGCAAGTTTTTTTGCTACATCTTCCTAGGACCCTTTCCAAAAATGGCAAATTTTATTCTGTCCTTGTGTTTTTTTCACCAAAAATCCAAAAAAGGAAAGAAATGCTGTCTTTACATGACTCGGCCGGTTCAGGATGAAACCGGACCGGTTTGACCGGTTTTAGCCCAAACCGGCCGGATTTCGAATGCAGGCTGGCGGTTTGGGCTAAAACCGGTCAACCGGTCCGGTTTACTAAATGGTTCGTGCTTTAAAATGTTAAACCGGTCAAACCGGCCGGTTCCGGTTCCGGTTTGACCGGTTTTTAAAACACTAGTGCATATCCAAAATTTTGACACCATTTCGGGGAACATGTCGGTGTCCCTAAAATGTCTAAATTTCCCGAAATGAGGGGACAATATGGTGTCAATACATGCCCTACTTGGGAGAGACCTGCGATTCTATTAAGGATGTTTGTATATCCCCAACAATTTGGAAACTTAAAAAAGCAAATAAAACATATTTTTTTAAATACAAAACTTTAAAGTCCCCCCCACTCTCTACAACCTCCTAAACCCTAAACTCATTTAATATTGGGGAAATAAAAATGGAAGGAAAAGAGAGGAAGAGGAAGAAGAAATACAAAAAAGGTGAAGAGGGATTTGCAGCCAAAGGGAGGTCACTAGTTTTAAATTTTTTTCCATGTGTTTTTATTTTACTTTTGATAACTAGTCATACGAAATGGGTGGAAGGATTCACACCATGAAAGAAGACATCACATCTACCCACAAGGTTGCGAGAAATCTCTAAATGTCTCAAAATATAAAAAATCTAATTAAGAGTAATATGACAAAGGTGATCAAAATTCATCAAGAAATCTCCGTACTTTTCAACCAAAAAAACATATAAAGCCCTTGGGCAAATTAACTTAGACACAATACTTGCGATAAATGCTATCGAAGCAACAAAAGGTGGCGGAGGACAATGCAATTCATCCTCCCAGCCACTACCACTAGGTGGATTTGCCATATCAGGTATTCAATCCTACCTGCCATTGTCTTTTTGTTATGTTGAGAGGCATTCTACAATGGCAACATGGAGGAGAAGGCTCTAGTGTCATGCACGTGAAAGAAAAACAATGGCCAAATTTTTTTAACATGTTTAATTAAATTTGTAAAAGTTATACATATGTATTAGTGGACTCTTGAAAAACAAAACAAATAAATAAGGTATATCTTCTTCCTTGCTGCACTTTTTAATAACTACATATGATTTGTTATTTTAGGGTTTGTATGAATAGTAAATTTAATTTGACCATGACATTTAAATAGGACACTTTCTTCCTTGACGCACTTTTAAATGATTATATATAATTTATTATTTTATGTTTTTCATGAATTATGAATTTAATTTTACCATAACATTTAGATTTATTCCCTTTTCATTGTTTTCTAAAGTTAATGATGAGATTTTCTTCTTTTATGTTATAGCTTTTACTATGAATTTCCAAGCATTCTTATCTAAATAAATATCATTTATGATAATTAGGAACATAGTATGCATACTCAAGTACTCACCACTTTTTCAACAACCGAATATTTGCACTGAAAAACTCACCAAAACTTGCACAAACGAGTTTTTGGCGAATACTCACGAGTCTTTGGTGAATATTTGCGAATACTCGCAAGTTTTTGGCGAATATTCGTGCAAATACTCGCGAGTTTATGGCAAATATTTGCGAATACTCACGAGTTTTTGGAGAGTTTTTAAAAATATTTTGCTTAAAATTTATGTTTTTTAAAGAAATTTTCATATTTTTAAGTTGAGTATTTCGAATACTACTTAAGTCTTGCCGAGTTTTTACCCAGTCAATTTTTTGGGTTTGCCGAGTATTCGCCAAATACAAGTATGCGAACTATGATTAGGAATTTATATTTATAACAAATTTAATATAAATTAGGTACAAGTACTTATTTATCTTATAAATAAAAGATAAATCTATAAAAAGTACTTAATTTAAATATTTAATTATGTACAAGTACCTATTTATCTTATAAATAATAAGATAAGTCTATAAGGTAATTTAAATATTTAAATAAATTTAGTTGAATCTAATTATATTAAATAGTTATAATTTAAGTGCATATAGAGAATACCTTGTACATCACTATAAGCTAAGGTCCTTATTTACCTCAAATTTCTTATCTCTTTATTATATCTATTTATCTCTTAAATAGTATTTTTAGACCTATTTACCTATTTAAGTTATTTAATCTATGATGAAATATAAGATTTAACTAAGGTATTTCATGACACAATGATGTTAAATCTTTAAATCTTAGGTATGCCAAATTAAGATGTACATTTTGTCATTACATAAGTATTTAAATATTTGATTGACTATCTAAGTGGATTAGGTATCCTAGATTTCTCATGATTGACAAAATGTTCTTTGCACAATATTATACATCTATTTTCAAATCAAACTACTATAGCATATATATATATATATATATATATATATGGTTTAACATGTCAATGTGGAATAAATTTATGTAAAAGATGTCGAGAGGTATCATTTTCAAGGCACCTATTCTGCTCATGTCACAAATCAAGGCACTTCGAGATTGAATCTCTTGGCATTTTTAACATAGATTTATTCGATATGCTAGTCTTATCTTCCTCCTATTCCGTAGGCCTGGTTGGGGAAATGGAAAGGGCTAGCCAAGGA
Source organism: Taxus wallichiana var. yunnanensis (assembly GCA_018340775.1). NCBI lineage: Eukaryota > Viridiplantae > Streptophyta > Pinopsida > Cupressales > Taxaceae > Taxus > Taxus wallichiana. The sequence goes on from CM031239.1 coordinate 196,079,748, forward strand.
AAAATTTCTAGTAGCATTATCGTCCACCAACGTCGGGAGCCATGTGGCCAAAACTGCTATCCATTGCTACAGCTGTTTCTCTTTTTGTTATTGTTGTTTTTATTAGTTAATCCATGTCTTTTTAATTTATAAATATACTTTGTAAATGATGATATGATTTTCTTCACACATTAAACGAATGATCAATGAAATTTCTTTGTTCATTAGTTCACTTATTTCATTTGTTTTTGTTCTTATTTTTTTCTCTGTGAATGTGTTGAAAGTCATTGTTTGTTTTGGTTTGTAATAGTTGAATATTCACTTTGTAAATTCTAGGTTTTTTTGTTTAGTTTTGATTTTATGGAAAGACAAGCTTCACTAGTAATGAGGAGGATGAAAGGCAAGAAATAGATAGTGGAAGTAGTGGAGGGTAAAGAGTTATTGGAAGGCAAATTGAAAGTTCAGTTGGAGTGCTTAGGTGTTTGATTGCCCACCAAAGATTTTGGCCAAATATGCAAAGGGGCATATGAATTCATTGATAACAATTTTGTATGATGAAGGTCACGATTCATGCGGTGACTCCATGTTGGCATTCAATTCGACCATATTCTATGCATTATTCAATGACGGTGGGAGAAGTTGGAGACCCCTTTAAACATGGGCATATATGCAAGAAATCCAAAATGGGTTGTGGAGAGGCCCAAGAGAGTCATTCTGTAATGCCCATTTTCAGGCTTAAACTGAAAATCAAAGAATTTGCACAGATCCAAATAGTAAACCTAAGCAAACTGAATTAAATTCCCAAACCCTAGCAGCAGGCTGTAAATATATATTTTTATGATAGAAATCAGCCACAAACTTGTTGGAAATAATTTTAAAATCCTTCAGAATAATATTCTTCAAATCTAGAAATGATTGCAAGAGAAAATCATCGGAAAATACCTCTTTTTACTAATTTGATATCAGCTGGAAATTAATTAACAGTGAATACCCTTACAAATATGGCTGGAAACAAAAAATTCCAAGCCCCAAATTGAAGTACAAATGAAGATTCCAGCTGCTAAAAATAGGAGGAACATAATGATGGCTAAATTTGAAGTTGTCGTGCCCTAGACTACCCCAAACTCCACCTTAGGGCAAGTCGCCACCCTTGGGAAGAGATGAAAATGCCTTAAAAACCAAATACAAACTTGTTATGAGATCACCCTTTTGCAAGGTTGAGGGGTTTCATCCTCAAACCAACCCACTATTGAGAGGTTTCGTTCTCAATAGGTCTTCCAAGAGGGTTTTTGTCCTCAATGGATGAGAGAGAGAACAAAATGTGCTCCAACTCTAAGAGAATACATTTCAAAGCAAGCATAACATTTTCCAAGCCAAGTGACCCCTTTAAATAGCTAGAGGTGGCGCCAAGAACCAAATAGAACCCTCTAAAGAGGACTGACCTCCTTGGGGACAATAGTTCCTTTTTCTTCTATTTTTCAATTGGTTTTTCACCTTTTCCCAGCCAACTTGACTATACTTAGAAAATTACTTAAAAGAATGCAAAGCTCACAAAAACAACTGAAAATAATGACATTAACTTCCCTTGCCCAATCCCATGTGAAGTGGAATGGGCCCAAGGTCTTCAAAGAGAACTAGCATTGAGAAGGGGACATTACAGTCCTCCCCTCCCAAAATTGCTTGCCCTCAAGCAATTGCAAGCTTGGCTGATCTGAAATTTTTCGTCTTCTAGTGAAACTTCTTCAATCTTTGCACCATCCAATGAACAAGGAGTTGGCTTTCTAGATAGAGCATCCACAACCACATTATTCTTCCCTTTGACATATTCAATGTCAAAATCGTATGCTTTTATTTTGCTCATCCATTTTTGTTGCCGGTCGTTCAAGTCCTTTGATGAAGAAAGAACCTCAAGCTATTATGATTGGTTTTGGCCACAAACCTGCCACAAACTAAGTATTGCGAGATTTGGCCAAAGCATGCATAATGGCCAACATTTCTTTATCATAGATGGAAAGATTCTGCTCACGTTCTTTTAGTTTCCGGCTCTCAAAAGCAATGGGATGCTTATTTTGCATCAAAACAGCCCCTACTCCTTCCTCGGATGCTTCACATTCTAGCACAAAGAGGATAGAAAAGTTTGGAACAAGTACCGAGCATGAGCTTATGGCTTCCTTAAGCCTTTCAAATGATGTATGGGCTGATTCCGACCAGCTGAATGTTCCTTTCTCTGTTAAATCAGTCAAGGGGGCAGCAAGCTGTGAGAAACCCTTGACAAATCTCTGGTAGTAACTACAAAGACCGATGAACCCTCTCAATTGTGTGATGGTGGTAGGAGGTCAATCCAATATAATTTGGACCTTTTGTTGATCCACATGGATACCTTGGGCATTGATGACATGTCCTAGATATAAAATTTGATCCATTCCAAACTCGCACTTGGATTTCTTTGCAAAAAGAGCCCACTGTTGCAGAATTTCCAGCACCATATCCAAGTGTCTCAAGTGTTCTTCCCATGTTTTTTTAGATAGTTAAATGCTTTCAAAGAGCTATGAACGGAGGGTTGGTGGGACACCACCCTACATTATGCAAAAGATGACATGGTTAAAGAACATGACCAAAATTATACTCCCCAAAGACAAGGGGTCAAAACCAGATGAAGGCCAAATGAGAACAAGGATAAGAAGTGCCAACAAAAACCAAAAGCAAAAAGAAGGAACAAGAATCCTCGTCTCTTTTGCGACTCGGATTGATGGAGCCCAACCTTGCCAATTTTTGAGAAGGCAAAGGCCGCCATGTAATTCATCAATCACCACCACTCTTTTGGTACCTAGGCTTGATTGGGGCTTGGTGAGAGATAGACAAGTTTCAGAGATAGGATCCTTTCTTCACAAGCTACCATGAAGCGGAAAATACGATGAACAAATTCCTGAATTGGAGGAGAACAACTTTGATTGTTCTTGTGCTCCAGCTTCCTTGTAGACTCTTAGTTGGCGGTAAAGAGGGGATACCGAGAGGTCTAACCGACAATGAAAACATGTTAGGAAGACAAACATTTGCCACCACTTTGACCAAACCCACGCAATAGTGAGGATAGATGAAATAATTCACAACCGCCACCGCTAAATCTTTGAATATCCACATGGTAAGATTGGGAATTGGACATGAAGTAGCCATCTATCTCCGAATTAATGTGCCCTCCCAGCTGCGTAAATACTCAAAGCCCGAGAACTTTCTCAAGTCTCTCTCCATGCTCTTAGAACCAATGCGAAAGACGTGCCATAGACAAGTAGAGGACAACCTATAAAAAAGGCCATGAATTTAGCCCCTTCATGAAAGAACGATAGGGAAAGAAGGGAACACCATTAACAAAGAGACAGGAGGAAGAAGGAAGGAAGGGAGCGAATGACACGAATGAGATCGACTGAAAATCCTTCCAACATTAAAAGCCCCCAGAAACAAGTGAGGAGAGTCCTTCGCGATCATGACGAAGGGTGGCATCAAGGAGTGCCTAGGCCTCAACTTCATTATGAATGATGGCCTCATCATTTTGATTAACCCCGTAATTGTGTAAGGGTATCCACAACTTGATTATGTTCGCGATAAACATGGCGGATAAACCATTCATCAAGGAATAAAAACCAATGAATGATTTGATTTATGTATATATTAAGTGTTAAAATAAACTACTTCAACCACTTTGTAAATGACATAGAAAGATAACTTGCGAGTCCCCTTCAATGATAAGCTTGTGCAACCACTTTTCAGGGCTTCTTTGATACATTCTAATCTTTCATTATTTGCATTCTCTCTCCACATTCTAGGGGGCATTGAGTATGATTCAGCATTGATAAGCAAACCCCTCTCATCACGAAAAAGGATACAAGAGCCTCGAAAGAGGATTCCCTTTGGAAGAATCTCAGAAATGACAGATTTTTCAAGAGTTCGAGGGGATGTTCTACAACCTTGAACTTTACTATACACCAAAATATCATCAAAGAACAATATCCGTAAAAGCAAACTTGAGGGTTTAAATACTCAAAAAAAACATGGTTCATGCCGATTCAAAGTTCGGGGCATTAGTTAACCCAAATGGCATGACAAAAGAAACTCAAGTGAATTTCAAAATGACACCTAAAAGTTGTCTTGTGGATATCCTCTCTCTTACAAGATTGGATGAACACTTTCTTGGATTTAAATCAATCTTGAGAAGAAAAGCTGCTCCATGTAATTCATCAAGGTCATGAATCCTTAAGGGATTTTGGGTACCTATTCATGAATGATTCTATTTTTGAATTTTGTGACAACCGAAAGTGTTACACACATCGCCAAGGTAATTTATCATTTGCTTCATAAGTATCGCAAGAAAAGAAAAGGGAAAAGAACTAGTCCTAATGAGCCATTTTGAAAATTCTTTGATTGTTCTTTGATTTCTTCCTGAGACTCTTGGGTAGAGTAATGAGTGGTTATTATTTGGTAAAGGTTCTAACTCAATAACATGCTTAAATCCTATCCGGTGGCACTCGGCATGAGGTAGGTTATTGAAGACTTTAGCATGCCTATCAATAATAGGCTAAATATTCCCATGGTAAGATTGTTGTATTACAAATGAAGAAGTAGACTTTCCACGGAATGTGTTGCTCATGCAACCCGGGACCCCCTTCAAGGCTCTCTTCATGCGCTTAGCTGTCACAATTTGAGGAGTTCCACTCTTAATAATTCAGCACAACTTGCTTGTCACCCACCTTGAATTTCAGCTCCATGCTTTGGTAGTTTTGGGTAAATTCACCCAATGAATGTAGCCATTGAACCTTTAAACCAAATCAGTTTCACCAATTCCGATGACATAGAAATCATCCTTCACTTTGTGCCTTCCCAAAAAGAGCATGAAATTTGCGGTATCCTTCTAGTGCATGGGATGGAGAAGCCATCCGTTAACGTAACATAAACGCTTGAAATCTTCAACCCTCAACTTCAATCTTGTCACCAAGCTCTCATCAATGAAATTGTGAGTAGCTCTTCACAATCAATCAATACTTTCTTTACTCTTTGCCCACATAGGTCTCCTCTCACCGGAATGGATGATATCTAGGAGCACTAGACAAAGTGGCAAGAGTGTTGTCCAAGTTTTCCGGGTCCTCTTTTGGATTATGATTTTGTGTTGCCTCTTCAACTCCCACTTCCTCTTCTTCTTCACAATCTGAAAATACCTCAATATAATGCACGTCCCTTACCTAGGCAACGATGACCGAGAGACCATGGATCCTTGCAAGAGAAGCACAAGTTTTTCCTTCTTAGCTCATTCTGTGACTCCCCTTCTTTGCTTGTTTTGGACAGCTCCTTGGATATGATTGGTGCTTGTTGAAAAGGCCTCTTTGGCTGGTCCAAAGATGTTGTTTTTGGGTCCGGCATTCCTTTTGGTTGCACCATTCAAGATGCCCTTTGGCTGCCTACTTGATCGTTGTTGTCCTTGGAGCAACACCTTCTAGATCCAAAGATTTCTTTATTGCCTCTTGGAGAGACAAAGGATCAAATGCTCTTACCAAACCCTTGAGTGGTTCAGCCAACCCCTCAATGAACAAAACAATGAGTCTCCTCTTTGTCACATCGGAATCATCATTGAAAGTCTCTGAAATTCAGCGACATAGTCTTCCACCGTGCCTTGTTGTCTTAATTGCGCTAGCTCCCAAAAGTGAACCTCGGATCAATCCTATCAAATCTCTCAATGATCCTCCTACAAAACTCATCATATGAGTGGATGAGATTGTGCCCTTGTGTGACCAATCCATGGTACCACCATTCATGTGCAATTCCTTCAAGATGAAGGGTTGCAAACTTGATTGCTTCATCTTCCGTCATAGGCCTCAATGATAGATAAGTATCCAACTTTTGTATCCAAGCACGGGTTGTCCCCTTGTTGGAACCATCAAATGTGGAGAGTGTCACTTTTCCCAAGGCATGTTGAAGATCCTCTGTGGCGCTTGTGGTCTAGGCTCAGGCCTTGACCTACCCTTGTTTACTCCTATGAATTCTGCAAGTGAAATAGCATCACAAATCTCATTCGGAAGAGCCCTATATTCTTCATAGCTGGCTGCAATATTGTGCCCTACTGAATGCCGTGTATCAACCTTCGAATGACTTCTTCCCTTGGGAGGAAGGTAGGTTGAAAAGGCCTAGCAGTTGATCCAAAATTTGACCCTTGGGGCTGCCTTACATTGTGAACCCTTGATGAACTGCCCTCGCCATTGTGAAGTCTTGGCTCATGAAGTTTTTGCAAGGTTAGGGCTAGCAAATCCATCGTGTCTGCCAACCTTTCTTGCCCTTCGATAAATCTTGGCCTCTTGGGAACCCTTGTTGGCCATGTTAGGCCCTTCAAATAGCTGATCTGATTTCTTTTCTCTCTCCTTTGATAGTAGATGTATTCTTTGTCACCATCTTGCATGAATACCCTCAGATGGGAAGATCTTTGCTCTAATGCCACTGTAATGCCCCTTTTCTGGGCTGAAACTGAAAATCAAAGAGTTTGCTCAAATCCAAACAGTAAATTGGAGAAACTGAAATTAAATTCCCAAACCCTAGCAGTAGGCTGTAAATATATATTTTTATGATAGAAATCAGCCACAAAATTGTTGGAAATAATTTATAACCTTCAAAATAATATTCTTCAAATCTGGAAATGATTGCAAGAGAAAAGCATTGGAAAATATATTTTTTTACCAATTTGATATCAGCTGGAAATTAATTAACAACGAATACTCTTACAAATATGGCTGGAAATGAAGGATTCCAAGCCCCAAATTGAAGTACAAATGAAGATTCCAGCTGCTAAAAATAGGAGGAACACAATGATGGCTGAATTTGAAGTTTCCGTGCCCTAGAATACCCCAAACTCCACCTTAGGGCAAGTCGCCACCCTTGGGAAGGGCTGGAAATGCCTTCAAAACTGAATACAAACTTCTTATGAGATCACCCTTTTGCAAGCTTGAGGGTTTCGTCCTCAAACCACCCACTATTGAGAGGTTTCGTTCTCAATAGGTCTTCCAAGAGGGTTTTCATCCTCAATGGATGAGAGAGAAATCAAAACGCACTCCAACTCTAAGAGAATAAATTCCAAAGAAAACATAACCTCTTCCAAGCCAAGTGACCACTTTAAATAGCTAGAGGTGGCGCCAAAAACCAAATAAAACCTTTGAAAGAGAACCGACCTCCTTCGGGACATAATAGTTCCTTTTTCTTCTATTTTTCAATTGGTTTTTCTCCTTTTCCTAGCCGACTTGACTATACTTAGAAAATTACTTAAAAAGAATGCAAAACTCACAAAAACAACTAAAAATCATGACATTAACTTCCCTTGCTCAATCCCTTTTAGCCCATGGGAAGTGGAATGGGCCCAAGGTCTTTAAAGAGAACTAGCGTTGAGAAGGGGACATTACATATTCTTATTGATTACGAGGAGGTGAAGGCGGGCTTTTGAAGGCCCTCAAGAAAATGTATAATTTGAAGGATGCTCTTATGATTATGGATCAGTGGACCAAATCTGCTTCTCTCAAGGCTAGATGACTTTAACTAAGCTAGACCTACTATGGCGTAGGAAAACCGGGTAAACTAGTGGTGGCTCTATTGGAGTTTGTCATGGTAAAAACACTTGCTGCACTCCTTTTATAGGCTTCTGATTCCTTCGCGGCTAAGAGTAAATGGTTTACATATAGCTTTATCGAATTTGTTAAGAGGAGCAAGTTTCCCTCTAGGAGAGTGGAGAAGCTAGTTGGTATTAGTGCCTTATAACTCATTGACCGCAAGAAAAATGAGTACAAGGACAGTCCAACAACAAAATGATATATAGAGTCTGAGGAGCTGAGGTAGATTGATGAAGATCAGGATTTGCAACCATGATTTGTTTGGGTCTCGTTGTAGGAGCCAAATGAGTCCAACAGCTCCATTGGAGAAGAGTTTTTCGGGGATATCTATCTAATGATGACTCAATTTTTGAGCTTGTTGCTGAATGCAAATAAGTATTCAGTTTGATTTTCAATATTCAATCTGTAACTTCAGACATGGTGTCGACGATGAATCATGAGTATATTGCAACTCTCATTTTGATTTCCAAAGTTAAATGTCATGGATGGTCATTGGTATAATAACTAATTATAATACTAGTATTTGATGTTGGATAATGGAGGTTATTTAATTTTAAATTCTTTCACTTTGTTTATAACATGTATTTTCATTTTTTTGTAAATTAATCCTCAAATACTATATATATATATATATATATATATATAGTAGATGCCACCTCTGTCACCGAATTCGGCGGTTTTTGGGAAAAAGTCGAAAATCATCGAATGTGAAAATCGTGAATGAAATTCATCTAGATTCACTATTTGAATTGTGCCCTATTTGCAACTTGCTTTCTTGTCATATTTTTCAGGCGGGGATGCAGGGCAATGGAGCAGGACAAGGTTGGGGGCTGAATCACTATTAGAATTGACAATGAAAAACCCTGGTTTATTCCTTGTTCACCATTAGAAATGGCGATGGAAAACCTTGGTTTATTGATCTCGTAAACTCTTCAACTTTGGAATTATCCATAGAAACACAAATAAATGCTGTTCTACTTTCTATTAGAAAATGACAGAGATAGCTAGTGAATGAATTATGCTTATGCTTAGAATCCACAATTGCAAGAAAGGAAAGAATTTAAGCTCATAAACACCAACCAATTTTATCCTGGAAACCTCCAGAGGAGGAAAAACCAGTCGGGAAGGGCAATTGCTCTTTCTTCCCACTTTTATTGGCCAATTCAAAATAATAAGTACAAAATTTACAATAAGTATGAAAGAGAAGTAGATAATATCTCACACTTCCTCCCAAATACTTGCTTGCTTTGTCTCAACACTCCTTTCTTCTACAAAACACAATTCCAGCACTAAGAACTTCTTGCTCACTTGCTTTCATGCTTCGATGATCCTATTCTCTTCTACAAACATGTATTTATAGCCTCTCCCATGTCCTCCGTGCACTGGAGGATGGGAAAAGTCATGGAGGAGAAGAGCCACGAATAACCTTCCAAATTCTGGGCTGTTCGTTTCGTATTTTCATTTTCTGTCCGAAAGAGCTAGGACCGCCGCCTTGGTTGGGCGGCGGTTCTGTAACCGCCGCTCTGCATAGAGCGGCGGTCCTGTTACTAAAAAGATAGAACCTCCGTGTTTCATTTTCCCTTCTTCGTGTTGATTGTTTTGATGAAGTAGATTCATTTTGGATCCCTATGGATCATTTATTCTCTATTTGCCGATAGAAATGTTGACGCAAGACCCTACTTGTAGGCTACGACTAGTTGGGACAGATATAAATAAACATTTTCATCTTATTTATTTATCTATTAAGACTTTATTTTGTTTTTAATAACTTTAAAAAACATTTTTAATAACATTGTTTAATAGATTATGGTATTTAATTTAAATAATAATTTAATAGTTTTTTAATAATTTCTTTATTATAATTTAATTTAATGTTTTATAATTTTATTTTATATTTTTATTTTAATAATTTAGTTTAATGTTTTTATTTTAATGTGGTTTTGATATGTTTACAAATGATTTATATAAAATGTGGGTTAGTCGAATTTTATGGTTGATTTTTTAGTAACAAATTTTTTACAAATTTAAACCTTCATGAATTTGAATACGAATTCGAATGCGGTGACTTGGGATGCTACTGAGCTGCTCCCTGCTTGCTGTCCCCAAAATCTGAGATTTTTGGGCCATCTCCGGAACCATAAAAACATTGCTTAAAACAGCTGTATTTCATAAAGGGTAGTTGTTGGATATTATTGTGAAAATGGCATCTTTCACAAGCATGTATGGGCTGACAAATACCACCCCAAACATCCACATAAACTACACTACCACAACCTTATCAATGCAATGCTCATTTATACCAAACCTAATCTTGCATTACTTGGTAAATCTAATTCCACTCCTTGCTTCACCTGACCCAATGAATAAGGACTAGGATGATCATATGTAGCCAACCCAAGCTTGTCTACCAACTCTTTGAAAATCAAATTAGCTTGTGGACAGAATTAAAAATGCATTAACTTTTGTCTTCTTAGTTTGAATCTTGATATGAAAGGGTTATGTAAGTTCACCATTATAATGGGTCTAGTTGCTGCCCAAGCACACCTCTCTTTGGACTGAAGTGCACACAATCCTCTCATCCACAGTGGAGTTGCTCCATGTCTCCCTTCCTCCGAAGGAAATCATAGTGTTTTTCCTTTTGTTCTTGTAAGGATGTGATTTTGGAGCCAATTTCCGACATGTCTTATTGATATAAGTATCAACATCACATTTCCCATATTTTTCTTTAGATTATTTCTTAGGAAAAAGTAGTAGTCTCATCACGCTTATGTTTCCATTTACCTTTCCCTTTTGGCTTGGATTCACCTTGCTGTTTTTGCACCAGAAGAGGATGAGGGATTCTTTTTCTTGTCCATTAGAAGAGGATGATAGATGACTCGCTTGAGCACATGCGTCATCCATGCCTTTAGGCTTACCTAGCAACACGGGACTCCTTAGATGGTCATGCAGTCCTTCAATGTACTACATCTTGATGTGATAATCTTGCGAATCTAAACCCATTTGGATGGCCTCCTTACAGAATTCACTTGTATATTCCTGCACATTTTGAACTTTGTTTTGCTTTAAGTATTGTGAATTGATACACTTTTCCTCTTCATGACAAATATGACAGAATTACCTCTTAATCGACTTCATAAATTTATCCCATTTAGAAATAGGTGGTAACTTCCAACCAAAGGATGAGCATAAATTTCAAACCAAGTGAGTGCATGACCGATCAATTTCAACCTTGCAAAAGTAATTTTCTGTTCTTCATTAATATTTTGTAAATTGAAATATGCCTCAGTTGGGCTAGCTAATGGCCACTTGCTCAAGCAAGTTTACAAATAGGAAAATGCATTTCTTAGTGTTTTGTTGTTGATCTTAAATATTAATTAATACTAAATAGTTCCCCACTCTCCTTATTACAGTTTCTTCAAACAGATCCAACATAGAATTCACCTTCAAGGTGTGAACTTATATATTTGGAATTCTCCATATGCTGGGAATTCTATGATGAAGTGTGCAGTTATAAGTAAATTCACATGATAACCTTGTTAATGAAGAACCATAATAATAGTTTTATTGATTACAGGGCTATTAAAGTCTGTGCTTAATAGGAAATGGAAACATGCAATCTGATAGTCTTGACAGACTTATTTGAGAATTGTTTTGTATTACATGGTTGGACACCATTGAGAATCCTACTGTTTTGCATGCAAGTAGACACACAAACATCTATGCTAAATTCTAAAGTCTTGTTATTTTCTGCATTTCTGTGTTCTTTTGTCCTTTTGCTTCAGACAAACTTCTGTTGATATATTTGCTTTTCCTATGGCAGCTGGTAGCTCTCAATTGATATTGACATTGTACTTGAAAGCATATCTGTATAAAAATTGTCCCAAGATTTCCAGATGACATCGTACATCCTTCTCTGTGCATGACAAATTTTATTGGTGGAAGAACACGAGCAAAATGAGTTTTGCAGGTGAAGCTGAAGGCAGTGAAAGGAATGTGAGTGACATGAACCATGCAAATGAACTTGAAACTTGTACTAAAAGGATGGATATCATAGATATTTTAGATGAAACAGATGATTCTGCTAGCAAGAATGATGATATAATAATTATTTCTGAGGAAATAGAGGACTCTGCAACAGATATGGACATATCAAAGGTATCAGAGGCCCATGCAATTGAGAAGGATGCACCATATGGAGCAGAGAAAGTGGATGATCATTCAAGCAAGCGGGGTCTGGGAGATGCTGCAAAAAAATAGAGGATTTCATCGGCAACATGGATGTAGATATTGCAGGGGAAGTGGGAGAACTAGCAAGCAACATAAATTTAACAACATTTGCAGAAGAAACAGAAAGCAGTGAGGAGGAACACGATGCAATCAAAGAATTTGACAGTGAATTGTCGGATAACGAACTATGTACCTTCTTCACGGATGCTTCCAAAGCATTCTTTGATGAATGGGGGCTGATTAGCCATCAGCTAAATTCTTTCAATGATTTTATGAGTCATGGTTTGCAAAAAGTGTTTGATAGTGTTGGAAAATTTGAAGTGGAACCTGATTATAACCCACAAAAAGGATACTGGATGGGATATGGTATCGGGCATCCATTTCTTTTGGGAAGGTCACTGTGGAGAAACCATCCTATTGCACCAAGGAAGGAAAGAAACTGCCATTGAAACCTGTAGAGGCTCGTCTTGAAACATGACATATTCATCCCCTGTCTATGTAGAAATGACAACGAAAGTAAGTAATTGTTTTCTGATTTTTGGGGCATCTTAGTAGGATTTTCACAATCCAGAGTTGGCCACAGAATTTTCTGTTGTTTTTGGATATTGTCATTGCTTCTATATGTATGTGAGAAGTTCCTGTATTGGAATTTGTTTGCATTAAATGGTATAGACAACAGTATTCCTGTAACATAAGGTATGGTACTAGGCTGTCTGGTTGTCTTTCTTGTTGGTTGGCAAAAAACCGTGTTAAAAGAGTTACTCAATTATTTACACCTTTTTCTATCTTGAATAGCCTCTCTGGGATGGTGAAAACAATAAAAGAGAACCTGCTAAACTAGTCTCCTTCCATTGTTGTCTTTTTCTAAAATATGTAAATCCATTAACAGTTTAGCATTGTGTTTAAGTTTTTCCTTTTTTCCTTTTTCTGTATTTTTTCTTGTTGCAATAAACTCTTAGAAAACATAAGTCTTTCTCTGTCAAATTACAGCTATTATTTGGACATAGAAACTAGACTGTTTCGCACGGGTACGGGTAGGATACGCTGAAATGGAATTTTTTAAAAACCTCGGGTACAGTACGCTGTGGGTATGTTTGTACAATATATTTTTAAAAAGTAAAAAATATAAATATATATAAAAATTTAAAGAAAACAACAAGCTTATAGTCTCAGCAACCTATAAAATATTAGAAGCCAACAACAAGCTTATTATGAATTAGAAGCCATCTAAAGCAAGATTTATTTGACTGAATACAAGAAGACCACAAAACATTAAATCTATGAGTCCATCTACTAATGGGCTCACAAACATTCCACTTATTGTTAAGGCCCAGGGAAAGGTTTGGGGAGAAGGCAATCTTTTCATAGAGTTGTTTGGAGGTAGCCTCTTGGAGAAGGGGCCCTTTGAGCCACCTCATAGTATCCCAAAATTCATTCTCATCCTCCATAATTAGTCCAGCAGAGGGAGCTGTGAAAGCACTTCTAAGCATTGTATACATTTTGAACTGAGATTGAGGAAGCTTATAGAAAGTTTTAAGGTCTGTCCATTACATCCACTTCCCAAATCTGTACAAGTCATGACATATTTTAATTCCTTTCTCAAACCAAAGGAGGGCATAGCAGCCTCTTCTCAAGGCAAGGATCTTGTCATTATATTTCAGATTTGACAAAATCGATTTGTAGGCTTGGCACTTAGCGTCAAAGGAAAAGATAGGCTGTTGGTGTCTCTAGATTTTACCCTAAAATCTGAGACTACCCCATGTTTAAAATTTTTCGTTCTTTTAAAATAATGGGTCTTTTTGTGTTTTTATTGCCAGAAGATGTTTGTATTACATTAAGATATTCCCAGTGAATCATATGAGCCAATTTCGACAAATACCCAGATGCCGAAACTCATTTTATCTCTCGCCAAGTTTTGTCTGCAAGAAATTTTTATTTAATTATTTATTAAATAAATAATGCCCCATTTGAAGTAAATTGTGCTCCGGTTGAATCCTGTTGAAGTTTTGCATGCCAGTATTCACACATCTCAATAGGGTTTTCACCAGGAATGAATTCAGAGCTTTGTCTATGACTTCTGGCAACATTTTTCGTTTTTATTTATTTCTTTTGCGTTTTTCTCCGGTTTTCCCATGGTCTTTCTGTTTAATTCCCGGAGTCCTGTTCTTTGTCCTGTATAGTCTGTTTAATTGCTGGAGCATCTGGAGATCATTTATGGCCGCTGCACCAGAAGGAATCAGCCTCAGAAAGCAAACTTTTGACCAAAAAGATGAAGTCAAGCACAAAAAGCCTCTCCTAGGCAAGTCGCACTTTTTGGAATGAATGGGTTTAAGCTGCAATGGGAATATTGGTAGTGGCAGGCAGACAATAATTTCTTACCTGCCTTTGCAGGTACTTTTTCCCATGAAGTCAAAGTCACTTAAGCTACAATGAGAATATTAGAGGCGACAGACATGCAAATTTTTTTTACCTACCTTGCAGGGTAAAAATTTCCATTATAAAATAAAGAAAAATCACTTAAAGCACGGATGAGAATTTTCTGCCTATAACAGGCTAGCTTTTCCCACCAAAGAGGTTTATTCACCCATGCAAGCTGCACTTTATCAAAGGAAGCTATTTTTAATACAAGTCACACTTTTGGGAGATGTTTTAATTTGTCACAAGTGAGGGCATACTTGAGAATTTCTTACTCGCCTTGCAGTACTTGAGGTAAAATTTCCCATTATGAAAGTCAAATAGCTTAAGTGGAAGAGGGCATTTTGGAGTCAGAGTGCGGGTGGAAATTCCCATCAAGTTGACTTCTTATTTTTAGCAATTCCTCTTGCCAAAAAGTGTGACCCACCTTGGGTGAATAACAATGCATTTAATAATATTTATTAATGGTTTATTCACCCAATTTTAGCGCCATAAATAGAAGGAAAGTCAATGCAAGTGGAAGAGCTAAGGAGAAGTCAAGGATGCATGCTAAAAATAAATAAAATAAATTATTTAAAAAGCAACCACATAACATGCAGACTTGGGCACCCAAATTGGATGAATAAACATGGCTATTAATTAATTAAATTGCAGAAATAGGAACAAACAATTATTAAAAATAGCATGTTGGATTTTATATAAGCATGGGACACCATAAGGGAGAGACAGTTAATTCTTTTTGATAAGGATTGCAGCCAGATGGTTTTGGCGCCAAAGAAAGAAGGATTTTGCATTAAAGTTTATTTTCCCTTTGTGGGAGCTTCAAGCTTTGGCGCTAGGGTTGGAATGGCTTGATTCTTGCTGTGATAATTATCTGCATGTTGGTATAAGTGCTTTGGTGAATTAAATAATATTTTTGCTTGCTTTGCATGCTAAAGCAAAGCCTCAAATTTTGGGGCAGCAAACTTTATATGCAGATTTTGGTGATAAAATAAAGTATTCATGCCCTTGACTCCATCTTTGTCTCAATTAACTGCAGGTATTTGTCATAGGTGTTCATATTAATGAAAATTTTTTAAATTAATGTCAGATACATTGAATATATCTTTCAAATCAGAATAAATTGTTAGATCTGCACAAATTGATCCAATTTGTAAGGATTTCGGCAAAATTAAAAGAAAAAGAACTCAAACAAAGATTGTTCCAGCCATGATGAAACATGATGAAAGAAAGGGATCAACAGAATCATGCATAGCTTCCAGATTTGCTGAAGTCAATGATACAGACAGAGGCCTTGAACCTATCACCGATTTAATTGACATAACCAGATCTCATAATTGCAAAGGCTTTTGGCAAAAGTTCATCCTCTTGTTTCTATCACAGCTTGTGTGGAATTCAGTGCATGGAAAATTCCTTTCAGGAGCTTGTGCATGTGCTCCAAATCTTCTAGTTGAAGCCTTCATTGGATTTACTTGTACTTTTCTTTACCCGGAGTGCTTTCATCTAATTTTTAATCGCTTATATGCAATTAAAAATAAGAGGGTGATGAGTTTTTCTTGAATTGTTTACGGTAAGCATTTTATTAGTTCAGACTGAAGAAGAATTGCAAAGGCTTCAAGGATAAAAGGGGAAGAGGCTTGTCAAAGGCAATAACCGCAAGAAAATCACATTCATTTGCTTCAAATCCAGTTTGGTGAGAATCAAAGGCAAAATAGTCAACCGCATACAAAATATGGAAGAAGAACAAGACCGGGAGTGTTGCAGCTTTTTCTAATTTCTTTTCCTCTTTCTTCTTCTTTCTTCTTCTTTCTCTTATTTTCTTTGACAAAGTAATTGAGCAATCTTAAGTGATTGGTTAAAATAAAATCATTACTTAAAGAAGTCGATTACTTGGAAATAGGTGGCAAACATGTAAAATAAAGGGTTCTATTTTCGATTATAAATCATGCATGTCATGCAAAAAGGAATTCGGAGGGGAGATTGCCGGTTGTTTCCTTTACAACTTCCATATGTGCCAATTCATTAAAGACTTCCTATTTGTAATTCCCCTCTATATGCTATAAGTAGAGGAAGAACCTACGGGTTAAAGGAGGAGAATTTGTAATGAGCATTCTTGTGTTCGACAGACTTTGAGCTGAAACCCTTGATATCTTTTGAAAACTATAGGAATAGAAAGGAGACAAATTTCCGGAGAACTTTGTGTCAACGGTGCACTTATTTCTTATTTCTTTTTAGATCTTTGTATAAACTTTGTGTTATCTTTAGATCGGATCTGAAACTTTCCTTTGCTTTGAATTCTCGCATTTCTAGATCTGTTTTGTTTCGTCTATGTGCATGTGACCAACTCTCAATTTTTAACCATTGGTCGGGTGCACATCTTCTTTCTTTTTGCTCGCATTCAAATATTTCCCTCTTCTCGCATATATTAATTTCTTACATTTGCTTACTTGCTGCAAAACTATTGCCTAGCTATGGTGCATGAGCTACGTAGTTAAAGTAATACCAACAAATAAATATTAGGAAATACAAGCCGACAAAATCTTACGCGGAGTCTCACCGGTAAATGAGGGAGATTTATCTTAGGATTTGCCTAGGTTTTCAGCCGTAAGAAAATCTAGCCAACATGGCTGCCCAACACCAAGTGCTTCACTTGTTCCCATATCTATTAAATTGATTGAAGAATAAAGGACCCTGTGAGGAACAACAAGAAATCACCCAAATAGTAAGTCAACCAAATGAAGTCCTTTTCATCTCTCTTGACCCTTCGGAGCCTATTGGCAATATTGAATCTCACACAAACTTTCCAAGGTTCAATTCCAGTCAAAGCCCTCAAGTTTAATTTATTTTTTTGCACTTAAAGAAAAACCATGTGGGTACGTTGTGGATATGTATCCACAGGCCACGAAATACGTCCACGATACGGATACCCGAACCGTACTTGTACCAGTATGTATCGGGCTTGAGTGCGGGGGGGTACTTGGCATTTCCGGCCAGTCTAGCTTAGAAATAAAAAAATGCTAACAATATTCTGCAAAAGAGAAATAATAATTATTATAGTGTTTATTTTGCTAAGAATATTTTGTATTTTTGTGATAATGGTTTATATAGTACATGTCATGGGTGATGATGTTGAGGGACAATTTCTCTGTGGTTTTTGATAAAAAATGTTTCTCAGTGATCCTACTGAAAACTTTAGTATTAATTCATGTTTCATAATGTTCCTTTGGACTGTATTCATTTTACACACATATTTTCTCTATTTGGGCAAACCATCTAACTGGTGTCATACTTATCTTGGGAATGATTTTGAACAATGTTGATTGATAAATTAATGCGAGGAAAGCAGTTTGATAGCAGTGTCTGAGATTGATGTAAATATTGGGGATATTTGCTTGAAATTATAGACTTAAGTTCCACAAGTATTGATAGGATGCAATAACATAATTTCTATATCAGATTCCAAAAAAGCTGGATTAAAGTTAGCCTCCACAAAATGCATCTGGTGCATGTGGTTATTGATTTTAAAAATATTTTGCTTTTAATCTGTTTTTTCATGTGGTTTTCTATTTAAAAGTTTTCATAATTTGAGATATTCCTGGCTTCACAAATCTGTACAAAGAGAAGTAGGATTGCTGGTTCTAGGTAGCATCTATGACAATTGCTGACAGGGGCAGAAAATGGTATTCCCTAGGTCATAAATCAACCTTAAGAGTCACATCATGCATGCTGTGGTCAAAACAATTTAGTAGCATATCTGAGAACTTGTGGATGATTCAACGAGAGTAGAGTATGCAAAATGCATTTTGCCTATTCAACAACCTCAATTCACATGATACATGCAAATAAGAGATGAAAAGAAAGAAAAATAAATTATATTAATGTCCACAAATGACCAAAAGTAGGTCAATGGGACTCAAAGATACACCAGTTACCAGTAGAAAATTCTAGGAAGAATCCTAGAAGCCAAGTAAAACAATAAAAGCATATATGACAAAGTAAAGCAGTGTGACACTAACAAAGGTGGTAATGAAACCAATACAAATAGCAATGAAGGGTGAACAAGAGCCCCCAAAAGCATGTGTTGATGAAGACAGGAAGACCTCATCGAATATCTCTATTGTGTCTAAAGTGGAGGAGCCGTCTGAGCCATCATCAATCACTGTGAAAATATTTGATAGTGCTTGTCGAAGAGTACCCAATGTCAGAGGGGCTAGGCTGGGAGATCCTAGGAGGAAGCAAAGCACTTCCTCTAGAATCTCCCCTAACATCCAAGGGTAGTCTACCTCCCATAATAGAAGAGAAAGTTGTAATATGAGTATGCTCATGTGTGGTCCAGGGGTGGCCAATAATCGATCCATGTTGTCAAAAAGGGGCAAAGCTACAATTTCAAGGGAGAGTAGGTTGGGGGATCTGAGTAGTAGTGGTGTGCTAAGAGAAGCATTTCCTAATTGATTTTTTATCTTTGATGTGTGATGTGTGATGTTTGGCATCCAAAGGGCGCTTAGTGTTGCCAATTGCCTAGATGGGTTGGAAGAAAGAGGTGATCAACATGGGGGCTCTAGAGTCTCTAGGCTTCTCTGTAGGGATCTGCACCGGAGGGTGACTTCCTCGTGAAGATAAAGAACTAGGCACCATTGGCCAGGATAATTGAAGAAAGTAGATAGGGTGTTTGCCTCAATCTACGTAGAGGCAATGATATCTTCCTTGGATCTCATAGTAAATGAGGCATCTAAAAATGAAGTGTTCCTCGGTATGCACCCCCTAGCGGAGCAAAGATGATAAATCCGGTCTTGGCGTAGAATGTGGTGATTTGTTTCACCCTGTAACTTGTGATAACATACTCGATTTGGCCAAGGGTAACATCAAGTTGTGGGTCAATGGCGCTAGAGATAGTGAGGTTGACTAATAATATCATCCACTATTTGGAAGAGGTGCTCGGTGTAAAAAACAAGCTCGTGGTTGAGCGACGAAGGAAAGCTAGGTGGTCTAGATATATCTTTGTATGTAGATGTCTCTTTGGTAGCTCTAGTGATGACGTCCTTTTTGGGAAGGAGTAGGAGAGCATCTAGGAATACATGAAGGGGGTAACCTATCAATAGAGATACCAAAAAAGGAACAACCTAGTCTCAAAGTACCATAAGTGTTGATGTTTGGTGCGGACTAGTGAAGTACTCCTCTCGGAAGAGCAAAGTGCAAGTATGAATATCTCTCACGACTGGAAGCTTAAACCCCTAGGATCTGAGTTTGTGGATGTAGAATAGATTGAAGATAGTCTCAATGTGTAGTGGTGGGTAGCAAATTCAGCTTGCACAATGTGATGTGTAGATGGCTGCTTGCAATAGATCATGTGCTGTAACATGGGAGTGTGGACCCTCCCAATATAGGCCTAGTCAACGTCCCCCAAGCTAGGTCCCCAAACCTCTGAACTATATATAACTAAAGGTTTGATGATTGTGGAAACACCGATGTTCCAAGGCAGAAAGAGAGGCAACCCTTTGCAAAGGCGTGGATAAGAGGCAAACTTCATGTTAAAGCATGAACCGAGAGAAAATTGGATCTCGAAATACTTGTAGAGGTCGATGCGATGTCTAGAAGTTCATCTTTGTAGAAAAAGTGGAATTTGGAGAGAGAGCACTTTGAGATATTGAATATCATGACCTTAGTTTTACTAAGGTTGACCACAATTTATTGGAGTTCACAAAAGTGAGAAAAGGCATCGAGTTGTTGGTGTAAGGCCATGATAGTGTGAGAGGACAACATTGTCGGCTAAAAGAAGGATAACTATAAACATCTCATGCAAAATACAACCACCATCCATATGGGTTTGTTCTTTGAAGAAACTCCTCTAACTCATCGAATGTAGATTCTTAATAGGGTGGGTGAGAGAGGACATCCTCGCTTGATCCAAATGGCACTCTTCGCAAAGTTGGAAAAACCATGACAAGTACAAAAGTACCCATGGTGTCCCCGAGATTTCACCCTGAAATCTGGGACTACCCCTTTTAAAAAAATTTCGTTCTTTTTAAAGTAACGGGTCGTTTTATGTTTGTTTTGCTTGCAGTTGTTTGCATTGCTCTAAGATATCCCCAGAGAGTCATAAAAGCCAAATCCGACAAATACCCACATGCCAAAGCTCACTCAATCCTTCGCTAGACCTTGTTTGCAAGTGTTTTATTTATTTATTTATTAAATAAATAAAGTTCTTTTAAAAATAGATTGAGCTAAAATTGGAGGATTTAGGTTATATAAAGCACTTCACCCCATCATTATTACCATAGAACATTCACCTGGGGAATAAGTTTTGAGATCAACTAAATGGAGATTTTTTTTTAGCAATCGATTACTGCAACTGTTTTTGTTTTGTTTTATTTCTTTTTGTTTGTGTTTTGGTTTGTTTTCTCTGGCAATTCCCGTAGCCTATTCATTGAGTTTTGTGAATTATATTTATATTGTTAGAGGTCGAAGGATGTTTTTCTCTTAGTGGCTCGAAACTTCTCTCTACATCGTGCATGGTCTGCCTGATCGCGAATGGTCTACACATAGTTGCGATTGGTCTTCACGCAATCATGAATGGTATACTGGTTTGCATCGTCGTGAATGGTCTCCGTTTGTGATTACAGTCGGGAATGGATTCGTGAACGGTGGAGAGTGAGATCCAATTGTTTCTCCCTAAATCGCCCTGGTCGCGGGTGGACACGTTTCATTGGTTTCGTTTTTCTAGTTCGTCGCTTCGTGGGGCTTCGTTTAACCTGAGCATTGACGAAGGAGAAAATGGCTTCATCTCGAGTTTGTGACTCATTCCTCTTGGTTCGTGGCTCATTTCTTTTGTTCGTGGCTCGGGCCTTTGCTTAGTGGCTCTGGTTTGCCGTGTTCTCTCCTTGCAATCGTGGCTCCTTTCCTTGCAGTCATAGCTCCTGGTTTTACACGTGGTTCTGCAACCTTCCTCCGTGGTTGTGCCTGCAACCTGCTCCAACTGTAACCTACGTCTGGCTTCTGCAAGCTTTTTCTGGATTTTACGATTGCTAATCCTATGCACAATAATCAATTTGGGGGTATCGGAGGTCCTACAGACATCCCTCTAATCGTTTCTCCTCTCCAGGCAATCTACCCAACAATGATGTCTCCTTCCACCTGTTGCACAGGTGTTTCCCGGTCTTGGGTCAAACGAACAGGGTAAGCAGGATGACAACCTTCCTAACATCATTGCAGAACTTCTCAGCAGGCTTGAGACTCTGGATCATCCAACAAATCCCTCCGACTGAGATTTTTGATTTAACCTCTCGGGTGGAAAAGGTTGAAGCTGATAATATCTCCTTGCGAGGACAACTCAAAGACACAACAACCACTGCTAATAATGATCAATTACAGGTTGAGCTCTCAGATTTAAAACAGAAGCAAGAGGAATTTAGAACTCAGCAGGAAAATCTTCAAAAACAAACCAATTCCTGGGCCCAAGTGGTCAGGGGTAAAGATACAAATCCTCCTTTAACAGCAGTTGAAGCAGTGGTTCAAGCCAAACTTGTGGAAGAGAGAATCCGACGTTCCAGGGAGCTGAACCTTAAGGTCAGAGGATTGCCCACTCTTCCCTCTTCCGACCCCCTAGCCATTGCTTCGAAGTTCCTCACAGATAACTTGGAGCTGCCCGAGGTTCAGTTAGATAGAGCTTGGATTGGTCTGGCATCTACTCTCTTTATCCATTTCAAGTCAGTTGATGACCGCCTTAAGGCTCTTAGAGCCAAGCGGAAACTTTTCTCTCTACCCAATAAGGTCTTTCTTGACGAAGATCTTACTAGAGAACAAGTGGTGAACTCAAGAAATCTCGGGAAATTGTCATGGCAGCCAAAAAAGCAGGGAAATGGGCGGTGATTCGTAACCTCAGGCCAGTGGTTCGGGATTCCTTCCCCCTGGTTGGGCTCCCGGATCCAGCTCTAGTTCCAGATGACGGTTCCGGCGGGAGAAGGCTCGGAAGCAGGGCCTCTCCATCGCATGTTGGAATGGAAATGGGTCCTTTTGGTCTTCTCCTGGCCTCCTGCATGATGCTTTAGGTCTCTCGGACCTTCTCTTTGTTACGGAGACACATGCGAGCCCGGTTCGCCCTCTCCCGAACATCAGTGGTTACTACTGGCTTTCTGTTTGCAGACAGGAGACTCAGAGTTCTGGCGGCGTCAGAGGATCCGGCGGGGTTGCTTGTTTAGTCAGAGACACTCTTCGGAGCAGGATTTCTATTGCCGCTGAGGATGAGTCTGCCCGCTTTCTTTGGGTACGGATCAGACGTAATTCTCCCCTCCTGAGAGACATCTTTATTGCGGTCTGCTACTTCCCTCCAGCTTCCTCTTCATTTGCCATCCACAACGGCCCAGATGGAGACCCCTTCTTTGACCTTTATGCTGGTATATCTCAGTTCTCGGGCTCTGGGGAGATCATCATCTTAGGGGACTTCAATGCCCGTACCAAAAACATGCAGATTCCGAGGCATGACAGGACTGACGATGTACTTTGCACCTCTGAGGTGGATCCAGAGTTGGTTGGTTTCCAGCGTGATTCTGAGGACACGACAGGGCCCCTGACGTCCTATGGCCGACACTTTCTCCAATTAGGGGAATCTCATGACCTACTGATCCTGAATGGCATTCCTCGCTTTCTTGAATCCCGGTTCTTCACCTGCAGACCATTTTGTGGTGGGACCAGTGTGGTTGATTACCTCATGACTACCCCCGACTTGATTCCTTACATACACCACTTTGTGTCTCCCCCATCCCTCTTGCTGACCATGCGACCCTCTCCTTTTCCCTCAGGCTATCCTCCCCAGGACCCCACCCCCTCCCCTCCCCCTTGCATATCACGTACTATTTGGAAATTTGACACAGGGGATCCCGACACCTTTTCCTCCTGCCTTCGTTTGCTTCTCCCGCCCATTCCCCACTTCACCTCACTCACCTCGGATCAGATGTTTAATACCCTCTCCTGCGCTATTCTTGAGGCGGCCACGAGTTCCTTCCCCCACGTCACCCACTCCACCCTACGCCATGGTACATGCCCTATGAACAAATGGTACGACGAGGAATGCAAAGCCTTCCATCGGAAACTACGCTTTGCTTTCCTGCATGCCCTTCCCTCCTTCCCCTCCCTAAAGTCAGCTTATCGCCGCATCCTTCGACATAAGAAACGCACATTTATCTCTCATAGGCGTCGTGAGCTTCGTCTATCACTTATCCACTCTCCTAAACATTTCTGGTGCACCATTCTTCCCGTCATTCGCCTTTACCCTTGGACCTTGATCCCAATTCCATGTTCACCCACACCTCCACTCTTTATGACTTCCCGGGCCAGCCCCACATCCAGGTTCATTCCCCTCCCTCCCTTTGCCATATTTTCACCCACACCAATGTGAGGAATGCCATTCTTGCTATGAGTTGCGGTAAAGCAGGGGATGAGGAAGGGTTCCATGCGGAATTCTTCAAGTATGGTCGGCAGACGCTCCTCAGTTATCTTGTGGACCTCTTCAATCAGGTGGTTTGTACAGGTTTTCCAGTCTCTTGGTCCCACCACATCATCCACCCCATTCACAAGTCAGGGCCCACTTCCGACCCCAACAATTACAGGACTATCATGGTGGGTCACACATTCTCCAAGCTCTATGCTATTGTTCTTCACTTGCAGCTTTCTGAGTTCCTCGATCAGTACCATTGTAGAGCTAAGGGGCAGGCGGGCTTCCGACCGACTTACCAGACTACCGACCACATCCTCACTCTTCGGGCTATCATCGAAGAGGCTCGCCACCGCTCTTCCAGAGTTTTCTATTGTTTTGTGGATTTTCGGAAAGCCTTTGATTCTGTTCCATGGGAAGCCCTTTTCCACAGGCTCAGAGATATAGGCATTTCCGAGACTCTTCTTACAGACCATCACGCGCCTTTATGAGGAGGTCCTTGGCCGCCTTCGCACTTCTGCTGGCATGTCCGACTTCATCAGGAGTACCATTGGTGTCAAACAGGGCTGCCCCCTTTCTCCTACCTTATTTGGGATCTATATCGATGAGCTTGAGGACTTTCTCAAGGATCACATACAGGAAGGTGATGGGTGCCTTCTGCACCAGGTTTTGATTTACATCCTCCTCTTTGCAGATGACGTAGTTCTCCTTGCTTCTTCTGCTGAGGGTCTCCAGAGGCAACTTGATGCCTTAGCCCTTTTTTGTGATCATCGACAGCTGACTGTGAATCTTGGGAAAACCAAAGTTATGGTTTTCAATTGTCTGAAGACTTCAGACCTCCACTTCTTCTTTAAGGGTGTGGAGATTGAGATCACTTGCTCTTATACCTACCTGGGGATTCTTTTCTCTGGGCCTCGTTTTAGCCTTCGTCCTGCTCTCCAACCCCGGGTTAATAAGGGCTATGGTTCTTTGGCGATTCTTGAGAGACAGTGTTTCTGCCACCACTTTCAGGACATTCCCTCCAAGATGTCCCTCTCTCGATTCCTTGATTAGGCCCACGGTTTTGTATGGTTCGGAAGTTTGGGGTCCCTCTCTTTTGGACTCAGATTGGGCCACTATCGAGCGCGTTCAGATCCTCATGCTCAGACACATTATCAGGTGCAAAGAATCTATTCCTCACCACATTATCCTCGCTGAGTTTGGGGCTCGCCCTTTTTGGTTAGAGACCATCTTCAGCCTTGTGTTCTTTGTTGCACCATATTCGGGGTATTCTAGTTCTTCTGTTGACAAGGGTAGGTACACTTATCTTGCCTACTGCTCCTCTGAACCTATTGCTTCCTCGGATTACAATAGACGTTCTCGCGCTTTGGGATGCTGCGTTTCACGCCTCTTCGAGTCCATTGGCATACAAATGGACCGTCTCCCACCCTTCAACTATTCTCTGGATGCCCCTGCCCACCTGCTACCCAACCAACATGATCTTCATAGGATTATCCGTGATGATATCTACAGACAGTTCATCCAGCACACATGGACCAACCCCGGGTTGCGTCCGAAGATGTCATTCTATGCGGCACACTTTCTCGAGATCCGTGATGGGGTCATCCTCAGACCCATGTACATTTCCCGACATTGGTTGCAGGTCCTTCGTATCTCTTTGGGTTAGTTTCGAGTGGGCTCACATCGACTTCATATTAGGACCGACCACCACATAGACCGCTTGCTCGGAGCGGACTTGCCTACTTTGCTCTCTCTAGGAGGTTGAAACCGAAGAACACTTCATTTTCGAGATGTCATGTTTATTATGAGATTCATAAAGCGATTCCATTCTCTGTTTCGCGAGCTTCCTTCACAACTTTCTTCAGATACTATGATCAGAGATGTCTTGCTCTCTACCTTCAGGAGACCATCGGAGTTCAGGGACGAGCTCCTCCATCCCGCCCCCGGTGGATGGCTACTAGACTGATCACTTCCTTCTTCCCGTTGCTCTCCTCGGTGAGAGGGGCTAAGCGGTGTTTGGTTACGTGTCTGGACCCTCAGTCTAGGTCCGTCAAGTCTCATGACTCCGTTCCTTCTTCCTGAGGCTCCATATCTTAGGCATGTCCCAGGGCACCTCCACATGCATGAGGCAGCAATCCACCGGGCCTACTCGAGGCACCTTTGCCTTCCTCTCGGACACCGGCTCCCTGCATTCCGCAGATCTCCGCTTCTTGTCGTTGGCGCACCGCGAAGTTACTCTCATCCGGCCTTGCGTGTTAGGTGATGTTGTCGGGGATGTTGCTCCTTTCGCTCCCTCCCCACAGTGTCATCTCTCTCCTCTTCATTCCTGGTCTCTCGGCATCTGCTACGCTCTTAACCTATTGCTTGTATTAGGATATGAGTAGCCAATTTGGCTTACCATATCATTTTATTATATCATTTATACTTTCTTATGCTTAATAGGTCGGCCTTGGTGATGGCCATAGCATATGAATAGTATATATAGGGGATTATAGGTAGTATTTCATGATCATTTGAGCATTTGAGTCTTATTATATGGTTTGGAGGTTGCCCCTCGAAGTGGTGAAGCTATTCTAATTGCATATTGAGATCATTATTCTGAAATATTGTGTTATTTGGTGTTCTATTGTTGCTCATAATCTGAATTATACAAGTAATTTCATTACAAGTGGTATCAGAGCTGCGATTTGGGTCGAAATTAGGGCAAAAACCCTAATTTTTGTTTCCGCCACATATTGTGAACCAAAGCGAATTGGTGGAAGATATTTTTACTAGAGTTGCAAAGCATTTCAAGTAAGGTTCCTTGAAAATTTCAGACTTTTTTGATTTATTTTGCAAAAGTTATTACAAATTTAGGGTTTTTCATAAAATCGCTCCCTAGGGTGCAAATTGTGGAAAATTTTCAAGTTCTTTACGCTTTCGGAAAGCTCTCAAAAAAATAGTATTAGTATCTTCTCTGTGTTTTTCTTGTTCGGCCGAAATTGTATCGAAACCCTAAACCCTAAGGTTTGACATCATGGCGGGGCCTTTCACAAGAGCAAAAAAGAATCCGGTTACTCGAGTAAAACCCCAGATAAAGATGGGGTAGTGATTGAAGAGATGGAGTCAGAAGGGGTAAATACAGATTCCTCAGCACTAGGGTTTACCTCAGTTGATCATAAGGTGAGTCAACTTGAGTATGAGTTGCGAAATGTACAATCTGAGATGGCCTCTAAAGGAGACAGCCCAAATCAATCATCGGTTGGATGATATCACGCAACTTGTAAAGGGTAACCAATATGGCCCAAATCCAGGCCATATCAACCAAGGAGGACCTTGGTTCAAAATCATGGACAAACTAACCATATTGGATCACTTTTTCAGTCCCATCAAAATCAAACTTATTCGCAACCACGGAACATGATGCGAAAGTGGATATGCGCAAATTTGATAGTAAGGATCCCCGAATTGGATAAATCAAATGGAGAACTTCTTTGAGCTACATCAAACACCATAAGGACAAAAGGTGACATTGGCATCCCTATATCTTGAACCCGACCAATTTGTTTGGTATCGTTGGTTATGTGCTCGAGAGGCGAAAGAATGGTCTAGGTGTCACTTGGACAGCTTTTTACCGAGGAGTTGCGATTGCACTATAGTTCCGGTGTTTCGAGAACTACTTTAGTCAATTAACAAAGTTACGTGAAAACAGGATCATCAAAGATTATGTGCATCAATTCCAAAACCTATCCTTAAGAGTGGAGAATATTCTAGAAGAGAATCGAATGACTTGTTTCTTGGGGTTCATAAGGACCACATCGAGCATGAGGTACGTATGTTTAATCCAATCAAGCTTTTCGATTCTATTTATCATGGCACGTCGTGCGAGAGGAAAAAGTTCTTTGTAGTAGGAGGCCACCTTTCATTAACACCGAGACCGTAGTATCGCTTCCCCTTCATTTGCTCGGCAATTAGGTGACTCCTCAACAAATGGAAGAAAAGAGAGCAAAAGGATTATGTTTTAATTTGTGATAGCAAATATGGACCGGGACATAAATGTCGAGAAGTTGTTCTATATTGACGAAGGTAATGAGGATGATGAGGAAGCTGAAATTATAGGAGAGGTGAGGAACCGGTAGAAGATCAAGTAGAGGATCACCTGACCTACAATTTCTTGCCATGCATTGTCGAGGTATTAGTACTCCTCAAACACTCAAGGTTATTAGCTATCTCAAAAAACGAAGGTGGCAGTGTTGATTGACTCGGGAGTACTCATAACTTCATAAATAGTAAGTTAGCTGCCCGCCTCAATTGTTTTATTTACCCAGCTCCAGAAATGCAAGTTATGATTGCGGATGGTGGGACAGTCAAGTGCACAGGAAAGTGCCATAGTATCAAGCTTTCCATGGGAGACTACATGTTAGACTCACCTATGTTTGCTATTTCTATGGGAGGGGCAGATATTGTTTTGGGGGTCAATGGCTCATAACCTTTAGTCTTATAGAGATGAATTTCCAAGAATTGTTCATGCGATTTCATTCGGATGGAAGGACAATACAATTGAATGGGATCGTAGCTAAGTCTCCACTGCATTATTAGCTCTCATCGGATGCGAAGGTTCTCGGTAAAGGAGTGGATGGCTTTATAAAGAAAGCTATTTTCCATAGAAGTACAAAATACAGAATCTTCAATGCCACCCGATCTTCAGAAGATTGTGGATGCTCACTCATCTATTTTTGATGCAATTCCAAAGGGACTACCACCAGTTAGGGATCATGATCATGCCATTCAATTGATTCTAGGGAGCCAAACACCTAACATCAGACCATATAGATACCCATATTCCCAGAAAAGTGAGATCGAGAAAATGGTGGAGGAAATGTTGAAGGCAGGTATCATCAGGCATAGCCAGAGTGCATATTCTTCACCAGTGGTCATGGTATGTAAGAAGGATGAAACATGGAGGATGTGTCCAGATTACGAGAACTCAACAAGTACACCATCAAAGATAAGTTTCCTATTCCAATAATTGATGATTTACTTGATGAATTGCATGGTGTTGTTTATTTCACAAAATTAGATCTTCGTTCGAGGTACCATCAAATTAGGATAAAAGAGGAAGATGTTCATAAAACGGCTTTTAGGACTCATGAGGGCCATTATAAGTTTTTGGTAATGCCTTTTGGTCTTACAAATGTGCCCTCAACCTTTCAAAGCTTGATGAACACTATTTTTAGGCCGTTTTTAAAGAAATTTGTATTAATTTTCTTTGATGACATATTGATTCTGAAGAAGACATGGGAAGAACACTTACACCATGTAAATAACGTGTTGGAAGTTTTGGAGAAACATACTCTGTATGCAAAGTCATCCAAATGTTCTTTTGGTGTACAAGAGGTAGAGTATTTGGGTCATATTGTATCCCATGAAGGCGTCAAAGTTGATCCTCGAAGATCAAAGCTATGGTGAAATGGCCAAGGCCCAAAATCTCAAAAATCTTCGTGGGTTCCTAGGACTAACAGAGGTACTACTGAGAAGATTTGTGCGGGGTTATGGTAGAAAAGCAACCCCACTCTTGCATTGCTAAAGAAGGATGCCTTCCATTGGACAGAGCGTAGCCACTAAATCCTTTGAGCAGTGAAGAAGGAAGCCATGTGCAACACCTCGTTTTGGCTACTCCCAACTTTTCAAAAACCTTCATTGTTGAATGTGATGCTTCAGGATCAGCATTGGGAGCAGTTCCAATGTAGGAAGGAAGACCAATTGCATTTGAGAGTCGCGATTCAAAGGAAAAGATTTGCTCAAACCTATCTATAAGAAAGAAATGATGGCTATTCTTCATGCGGTCAAGCAATAGAGGCCCTATCTCATGGGTAGACACTTCAAGATAAAAACTGATCATGATAGTCTCAAATACTTTTGGAGTAAAGGTTATCATCCGAGGAACAACAAAAGTAGGTAAAAAAATGTTGGGTTATGATTTTGAAATCATATACAAAAAGGGTAAAGAAAATTTAGTAGTTGATGCATTGTCTAGAAGGGATACATCCGCAAATGCGTTACTATGTGCAATGTCCATGTTGAAGGCCGATTGGGTAGATGAAGCAAGATTGGAATGGAATCAAGATAAGGATACACAATCTCTAATACAGAATATCAAACAAGGATCTATGACATCTAACAAATTTGAGTGGAAAGGTAATGCTCTATGGTACAAGGATAGGTTATACTTGAGTAAAGATTACGAGTTGAAGCATAAGATTTTTGTAGAGCTACATGCCTCACTGTTGGAGGACACTCGGGTTTTTGAAGAAATATCATAGAATAAAAAGAGAATTCTTTTGGGAAGGACTCGGGGATGTACAAAAGTTTGTATCGAGTGTTTAGTGTGCCGATAGAATAAAGGGGAAACAATTAAGACACTAGGTTTGTTCACTGCAACCCTTACCGATTCCTAGCCAGAGATGGGAGGAGGTCTCATGGATTTCATCAACTGGATTGCCTTGTTCAAAGGGTAAGAATGTTATTTTCGTGATTGTGGATAGACTCACAAAATATGCCCATTTTTGTGCCCTATCACATCCATTTGCAGCCAAAAAGATCTGCATGCCTATTTTTTGGGAGACAGTTCAAAGGCTACATGGAACCCCAAAGATAATTGTAAGTGATTGTGATCCTATTTTCACAAGTAATTTTGGACGGAATTATTTTCATGTTTGGGTACTTAGCTAGCTCACAGTCCATCTTATCATCCTCAAACCGATGGGCAAACAAAAGTGGTCAACAAATGCTTAGAGGGGTATTTACGTTGTTTTGTATCAGATAAGCAGGAAAGGTGGATTAAATGGCTACCACTTTGGTAGAATGGTGGTATAACACATCTTTTCATACCTCTTCTCAAATGACCCCATTTTTAGCATTATATGGTTACCATCCACCTTCTATCACTTCCTCCTTGAGGGTGCGAAACTAAGGTCGAGATGTTGAGGAACACATTCAACATCATGAGTTTTAGCTAGTTTGAAGGAGAATTTAGCACTAGACAAAACAAGATGAAACAACAAGCAGATCAACACCGTAGTGAAAGACATTTTGAAATTGGTGATTGGTTTTGTACGTCTCAGCCTTACAAACAGAGATGTCCCTAAAGCAATAGAAAAAGGAAAACAAACTTGCTCCTAAATATTATGGCCCTTATCAGGTTCTACAAAAAATTGGTAGTGTTGCTTATAAACTAGAGTTGCCTCCATCTTCACACATACACCCAGTATTCCATGTTTCATGCCTGAAGAAGGTTATTGGACGAAATTTGAAGCCAGACAGAATTACCAAAACTTGACGAGGAAGGAAGAATCATTTTGGAGCCAGAGAAGATTCGCGAAACACGTACTAAGAGGTGAGAACTAGAGACATTAAGGAATATCTAATCAAGTGGAAGAATCGAGCATAGAAGACGCCACACGGGAGGATGAAGGTTTTTACAAAGAACATCCATGATTATTCAACATTGAGGACAACGTTGGTTTGAAGGGGAAGGGCATGCTATGCCCTTAACCTATTGTTTGTATTAGGATATGAGTAGCCACTTGTGGCTTACCATATCATCTTATTATATCATTTATACTTTCTCATGCTTAATAAGTCGGCCTTCTTTGATGGCCATAAAGCATATGAATAGTATATATAGGGGATTATAGGTAGTATTTCATGATCATTTGAGCATTTGAGTTTTATTATATGGTTTGGAGGTTGTCCCCTCGAAGTGGCGAAGCTATTTTAATTGCATATTGAGATCATTATTCGAAATATTGTGTTATTTGGTGTTCTATTGTTGCTCCTCATCCGAATTATACAAGTAATTTTATTACGTAACCCATGTGAAATGATAAGGTTTATTTTATCTTAAAAGATAAGCTTATATGTAAAGATAAGAGTTAAGGTATGAAATATGATTTGTCAGAGTAGATTTCTTATCCTATCTTAGAGATAAGGTGGATAAGCTTGAAAGTTCTATAAATAGAGAGGCCACCCCCTCATTTAATATAGAAGGAAGTAGTGAGAAATATTGTATAAGAAAGTGTGTGAAGGAAGCCATCATTTAGAAGGTGTGTTAAAGAAGCCATTAAAAGGTGTAATTGTGAAGTTTCTCCCATAGTTATTGTTGGAAGGCAAGTGGAGTTGGTAACACTTGGAGTAATTCATGGGTGAGATTGAATAATTTCATGTTAATAATACATTTTACGATTGTATTTCAGATTTGTTATCGTTCTTTTATGTCATACTCATGGTATTCTTGTGTTATATACATTGTGTTTCAGATTACTTCCACTAAACTAAAAGCGTGCATTAGTAAATAATCATAAAGACGAGGAGTTCGGTGGAGAATTATCATATTGCGGATTGGTGATGACATTTTGGTTCCGTTGCGAGACCATTCCTTGGTGGATTTTACGGAGAGATATTCCCACTTAGTCGAAATCATTTGGAGGGTAACCTTGTTTTTTTTGTGCATAGTAGTTACCATGGTAAAGTCACTTTTTACCATGAATATTATTTTATTGTAAAATCACTTTTTTTGTGAATAATATTTACCGATAACTTCACTTTTACCGTGAATAGTATTTATCACGGTAAAGTCGTTTTTACATAAGTAAGTCAAGTTTTACCATAGTTTCATCGTGGTCATTTCTATTTTACTATGTAAAGGTGTAAAGTTACTTTCTATTATAGTGATTCCAATTATTTGTGCACATAAGTCTTGTTGATTGTACTTATGGGTTAGTATTTCTTTGTGGTTACTTTTGAAAATGGAAAAGATTTCTTTTTTCAGCCCAATCTAATGAAGATGCTTCCTCTTTCATTCAAGAATTTAAATGATCTTGCATTTGTAATGGCCTCATAGAAGGGAACAATGGACTGAATTTTTCCTACTTTTTTGGATGGTTCAACCCTTAGGTGGTTTGAAACACTAGGTGATAATGCGAAAAACTCATGGGATTTATTAACTGAAAGTTTTCTTGAAGAATTTGGTGAACGGAAATATGCAGATCTTATGATCGAGGTCACAAAGTTATCTCAAGGAGAGAAAGATAAGATAAGGGATTATCATGTTTGTGCTCTAGAGCTAAGGAGGAAGCTCAATGCCCGATCCGGAAGGAAGGATTAGCGGATGGGTTGATGAATGGACGTGGATAATTTTTTTCTCGTAAACACTTCATTCTTGGGATGAAGCCAAAGATCGAACATAAGTGAAGTATGACCGCCCAACGACACTTGAACAAGAAAGGAGATTGCAAAGAAGGCAAGAAGAAATCATGGAAGAAGAGCCCAAAGAAATTGTTGCTAAGGTAGAGCCTACACCAATACCTTTGGTCTAGAATCCACAAGCACTCTCGGTGAGCACAAATATTTCTTCTAATACATTTACCGAGTAAGAAGATCTACTCGGGAAGATGGGCTAGTTAACTATTAATCTTCTTGAGGAAAAAAATTTAGTTCTCGAGAGAGGAGATAGAGGTCCAAAAAGAAATATATACGAAGTTATATGTTATGGTTGTTATAAAAAGGGTCATTATAAGTATAATTGTCAGATAGAGCTTCTACATCCGGTAAAGGAGATAATGATAAAGGAAAAGCACTGTGAATTCTTTTGATGTAGTAGATAAGAGCATAAATAATGAAACATATGTGTGTTGGTAATAAAAAGAAAAAAGAAAAAGATAATCAAGATGGAAATGATCCTAAGAAGATGAAAGGAGAGATTAGTAAGAAACATAGAAGAAAGTTGGGTGTGCAAGATTTTTGATTTCAAAGGGCGAGGACCATATTCCATCTTAGAAGATTTGTCAAAAGGCCTACAAATATTACATATGGTCAACTTCTCGTCTGTCTTCGAGAAGAGGCGGGAGCTGCGAAGTGGACTCAATGCTCGACGAAGGAAGGAGGTTGAGGTTCTGTTTTGGAAGCAGAGGTGATCCCTACGCTCCACAAGTTGAGGTATTATGTAATGGTATTTCAATTCATGATATCTTAGTAGATGGAGTCTGCAGATTAATGTAATGACCAAGTCTCAGTAATGAATATGTTCGGTTTAAAAATTGATCGCCTCTCAACACTTATGTTAAGGTCATTAAATAAGGGAAAAACTAAAGCAAAAGGTGTTGTTTCAAATGTGGCAATATCATGCATGGGTGTTGTATGTGTGGTAGACTTTCGGGTGATGAATAATGGTCATTGCGTATCCAATGTTGTTGGGAAGGCCATGGCTAAGGAGAGTTCATGCAAGAAATTATAGAAATGAAGGCTTCATGACACTTGGGCGTGAGAGAAAGGGTGAAGATAAATGTGATCTCTTGGCATCATAAGGCAAAACTTGTGGATTCAAGTGATGAAACCGATGATTGGACATTCTCTTATTACTCTAAAGACCAATGAAGTGGACACAAAAATGAAGAAAGTGAGGTTGATGTTTCGGTTATGGATATTTTCAAATCACACCGATTCATGAACCCATAAAATTATCTAAAGAAGAAATTGATGATCGTCTCCAACAAATAAAGATTGGTGATCTTATGATGGAGAGTGAGGAGGAATCCTACTTTCGGCTCTTTTGAAGGTACATACACCTATTCACTTTTGATTACAAGAAACTCCGTCAAGTGAGTTGGGTAGAACATTCTATTGATTTGGTAGATGGTGCTTAAGCCCATAAAACAAATGCCATATAGAATGAATCCTATTTTTCCAAGATGAAAATGAAGAAATAGATAAGTTCTTGATGCATGATTCATATTTGTTGTGGAGAATTCAAAATGGGTTTCTCCCATTTCGATCTTAATAAAAAAGAATGGGAAGCTACGCATTTGTGTTAATTATAGGAAGCTTAACAAGGCAACAAAGAAGAATCATTACCCTCTTCCATTCTCGGATCGGATCTTGGACGAAGTAGGTGGCCAGAGTGCTATAGTTTCTTTGATGGATATAGCGGATACTGACCAAGTTCGTATAGCGGAGAAAGATCGGTGAAGACCACGTTCACCACTCCTTGGGGAATGTTTGCTTATAGAGTTATGCCTTTTGGGTTATGTAATGCTCAAGCAACATTTCAAGCGCTTGATGAATAGGGTGTTTGAACCCTACATTGGAAGCTTCATCGAGTATTTACGGATGATTTTTGTATCTATGGGAGCAAAATGGACCACCGCACTGACTGTGATGGAGATAGCATTTCAAAGGTTAGATGAAGCACAAGCCTTATTAAACCCTACAAAGTGTGTCTTTGGATGTTCTAAAGGCGTTTTGTTAGGGCATATTGTATACAGAGATGTTATTGGTATTGATCTTGATAAAATTTTAAAAATCAAAGAGTTACCATATCCTATGAATAAGTAAGTTGAGATCATTTTTAGGCCATGTGGGTTACTTATAGAAGGTTCATCAAGAATTTTTCAAAGATTGCATGACCCACTAACTTGATTCTTGAAGAATAATGTTACTTATGAACCGGAAAGAAGGCGCATGAAGCTTTTGAACAATGAAGGAAGCTTTGGTGTCTTCACTGCTTTAAAGAATCCAGATTGGAGTAAGCCATTCATTGTGTATACCGATGCTTGAGATGCAAAGATTAGGAAGTACTCTAAGCCAAAAGGATGAAAATGAGAATGATCATCCAATTTACTTTGGGAGCGAGACAAATGAGCGATCTTGAGGTAAATTATCGTAATGTGAGAAAAATAGGCTCTATTTATCATTTTCTTTGTAAAGAAGTTTAGAAATTACTTGTTAGGGCAGAAATTTATAGTTGTGAGATAATTAGGCTCTAAAATATATTGTAAATAAGCCTAACCCATAAGGGAGGATAGCAAGATGGATAATTTTGCTACAAGAATTTGAATTTGATATTATAGATAGGCGAGAAAGAAAGAAGCATGTCAATGCGGATGCACTCTCTCGAGCCTATGATAGTTTAAGTTCATCTTGTGATGATGATGATTTCCCGGATGCAACATGGTTATCCTTGACACGGTCCCTAGTGAATATATAGATATTTAGAATTATCTCGAATGAATTCAAGTTTCTGATGGTGCCATCTGCAAAGGCTAAGAGGAAGATTACTCAAGCCAATCGTCCATATTCTATTCTACATGGAGTATTATTTCGAATAGGACCTAATGGATAGTGACAAGAGGGCGGTTGGACGTGATCGAGGGAAGGAGCTAATATAAGAATTCCACAATGGTACATGTGGAGGACACTTCTTTGGACAACTTACAACAAGAATGATCTTGGACGAGTTATCACCGCCCAATCTTTTTAAAGATTGTTATAATTATTGTAAGACATGTGATATTTGTCAAACACATGGGAACCGTAAGACTTCATCACTCCATTATGCCCTATTCTTCCACTTAGTCCCTTTTAAAAGTGGGGAATAAATATTGTAGGTCCACTTTCAACTACCTCACGCCAAAATAAGTATATTGTAGTTGCCATGCATTATTTAACCAAGTGGGTTGAAGCTAGGCCATTGAAAACAAACTTCCATGGATGAGGTGGCAAGGTTCACATATGAACGCATTGTCACCGATTTGGTTGTCCATTAGAAATTGTAGATCAAGGAAGCCACTTCATTAATGAGGTAGTAGAAGCCCTAGTCAATAAATTTTCTATTAAGCACGGGAAGGCAACAACATACAAGCCAAGTACAAATGGACAGTAGAACGCAACAAATTCTATTTTGTGTCAAATTCTAGCAAAAGATGCACTTTGCAGAGTACATAAGTGGGATAAAAGGATTCATGCAACATTGTGGGCATATAGGGCAACATTAAAGTCAACAAACATGATACTCCCCATTTCAAGCAAATTAGCTCATGGCATTGATGCGATTCTTCCTATTGAGTTTGATATTCCCACTATAAGAATCATGAAAAATGAAAGGATGGATGAAAGTGATTCGGTAAAGGAAAGGTTGGTACATCTTCATTTGTTAGAGGAAATGAGAGAAATAACAAAGGATACAAGCTATAAGAAGAAAATGAAGCAAAATGAATACTTTGATCAAAAGATCCGTTGGTCTCCATTTCATGTGAATGACTTGGTTCTAGTATATGATTCCAGATACGAAAAAAAAGGCAGAGAAAATTTCTTCCCAAATGGATGGGGCCCTACAAAATAGTAGTGCATGAAAATGGTACATATCGACTAGAGGAATTGGATGACACTCCCATTACGAAATGGGTCAACCACGACAAGTTAAAGATTTTCCAAGCACCAGAATAGTCTACTCCGAGGATGGAGTAGAAGCTAGGAAGGGGGAAAATGTCGACACTAAAATTTTCCTCCATAATTTCTATTTCATTAATGTATGTATTAGGAATAGGATGTTGAGTATAATTAGTAGTGGCGTCCGATAGAAGATAATGGCGTTGTCGATGCAGGCATTTGCCGCCAATAATGTATAAGACGATGCAGTGTAGATCAAAGTACAATAGGAATGTTGTGGTAAAAAGTAAATATTATTTGTAAGTGGTTCGGTAATGTTAAAATGTCAAAGTTAAGTTAAGTAGAGAAGTAGGGTCTACATGATTAGGAATTAGAAATATTATATTGGTAATAAGGACAATGAGTGATGTCATAAATATTGTGTATTTTATTTGTAAAAAGTCTAAAAAGGTGGAACCCATGTGAAATGATAAGGTTTATCTTATCTTAAAAGATAAACTTACATGTAAAGATAAGAGTTAAGGTATGGAATATGATTTGTCAGAGTAGATTTCTTATCCTATCTTAGAGATAAGGTGGATAAGCTTGAAAGTTCTATAAATAGAGAGGCCACCCCCCTCATTTAATATAGAAGGAAGTAGTGAGAAATATTGTATAAGAAAGTGTGTGAAGGAAGCCATCATTTAGAAGGTGTGTTAAAGAAGCCATTAAGAGGTGTAATTGTGAAGTTTCTCCCATAGTTATTGTTGGAAGGCAAGTGGAGTTGGTAACACTTGGAGTAATTCATGGGTGAGATTATAACGATTTCATGTTAATAATACATTTTACAGTTGTATTTCAGATTTGTTATCGTTCTTTTTATGTCATACTACTGTGGTATTCTTGTGTTATGTATTGTTGTGTTTCAGATTACTTCCATCAAACTAAAAAGCGTGCATTAGTAAATAATCATAGCACAAGGAGTTCCCGGTGGAGAATTATCATATTGCCGGATTGGTGATGATAGAGCCTCATTGGTAAATGAGGAGATTTATCTCATGACCGCTTAGGTTTTGGATGTGCGAAAATCTAGCCAACAACCCAATAATTGTCCCATAAAGCCTTAAAGCGACAATTATATGAGAATTTGAGATTTGCAGATATCTCTCAACTTTTGGAAAAGCAGGGTCTCGAAACAAAGTTAAAGACTTTCTTGAAGTCAACAAAACAACAAAAGACTTTGGAAGACTTGTGACAAACTTCTTCAATAATAGTTCAAAGTGTAAAGATGTGGTCAATAGTTTGGTAGCCCCTTTGACGATGCTAGCCTATCCACTAAGCGCTAATATTATTCCTTTCCAAATACTCGACAATGCATGTCTAATATTGTGGCATAAAGTTTGGCAAATGTATGCCCAATCATAATGGTCCTATAGTTGCCAAGGATAAAGAGATCCTCAGACTTATGATTAGGGTGTATGATGTGATGGGACTATGATTGAAGGAAACTTGAATACACCACTTTATGATTAGGGTGTATGATGTGGTGGGGCTGTGACCGAAGGAAACTTGATGGGATTGTGACTTGAATGAAACTTGAATCCATTCCATATTTGATGAACCGAACTTTGAGACCTTCACAATCAACTACTTTTTGGTGCACAATTTTCAAATTACTCTCTTGTGAGAAGAAGTGGGGAAAATAGAGGAGGGTAGTGGAGTGGGGGAGTGACAATAGGATGGACAAGAACATCATAGAGAGAACTAACATCGAAGATCCATGCTTCAGGGATGATGTCGGAAGCTGTGGGTTTTCTTGAGAGAAGAGTATGCCAAAACTTATTAGTTGAGTGGTGGATATTGTTAGCATATGGATTTGCATGCATGCAAATGACATGCAACAATGTGGGAACGAAGTCCCTCCTCAATGAAGGTGAGGCTGCCTTTATTGAAAACCAAAACTGTATTTACATCTATACATTCAAAATTGTATGTGGGGGGTGTTTTGGAACATCAATGGAAAGAAAAGTGAATGAAGGAGATGGAATGGAATGAAGGAAATGAGTGGAATGGAATGAATTGAAAGAACATGCAAGAGTTAGGTAAAAACAGAGCCTAATATTGCATGAAGAGGAAAGATGAATAACCAACACAAATAAAACGGAGTTTGAGTTAGCCAAACAAGAATGTGTAAAAGGGAACACACATGAGCAAGTAGATAATCAGAGCTTGATCACTGTGAACTAGAACAACTGATTGATAATGTTGACAATGAGATCAAAGCTAATATTTGCATGCAAGATTCAAACACCTAACATCTAATGACATAAGAACATCAAATGTTACAAGAGACAATGAATGAGACACAAAGTTCGTATTTCATTAACTCCAAAATGTTTTTCACAAAGAACACAAAGTTTCTTCCTGAAACAAAGCTTGCACAAAAGTATTTTCTTCTCCTCTCTCAAAGTCACCCTTACAAATGAGCCCCTCACTTCCTTTTATAACCCAAAAGTTGGTTACAAAGTAGTTAGGGTTTTACATGATCATTAAATAAGGCACTTAAGTGACCTTTGACTTTTTCTAACCAACTTTATTAAAGACAACCCAAAAATAGAAATTACTTTAAAATAACCATTGTTTCCCAAATAACAACACCTTTTAAAATATACAATAATGACTAGTGCCTTATCCATTGAAACGGGGTCCGCCTATCTCAAACGTATGAGAAATGGACTCTCCCACTTTGCTAGATACCAAGAAAATCAACTCCTGCACCGCCGATGAAATTAGGATCCGCATTGCTTTTGCTAGTTGAAAGGATCTAAACCTTCCCAAAGTTTCAAAC
Organism: Taxus wallichiana var. yunnanensis; assembly: GCA_018340775.1. Taxonomy (NCBI): domain Eukaryota; kingdom Viridiplantae; phylum Streptophyta; class Pinopsida; order Cupressales; family Taxaceae; genus Taxus; species Taxus wallichiana. Next base: position 196,119,460 of record CM031239.1, read on the forward strand.
ATCTTTTCTTCTTCTGGAGGTTCACTTGGCCGAAGAATAGCCTCACAAAATACCTGCAATTCAAGAATTCTACTTGGCATATCATTTAAATTAACAATTTTAGATTGAGCATTCTCAAATAAGTTCTTCAATTTGATACACCGCTCCATGGAAATTGACGAGAAATTGTTGGCGAGGAGTGTACATGTCCTTAAACAATTGTTCTTCCACCTGCTCCGATGAACACCTTTGATTATGCTCATTTACGAGGTTACAAGGAATCTCAGCCATGAATTCCTGGATCAAGGAGAGTGAAGTGAAAGCTTCATTGCACATGCTGTCATAATGGATCATAGAATCCTTGAGAAGCGTTTTCTTGATTTGAGATGCAGACACCAAAGAAAACGTCTCCCTTGATGTTCAAATTCGAGAATTCCTTCAATAGCTAAACCGAAGATTCCATACTCGTCATCTCCTGTAGATTGGGCAAATATCTCATCCAAATTTGATATAGCAGAAACAAAAGTTTCCTTGAAAGAAAGAATTGGATCCAGATATGCACTGATATCTTCATGAAGCTTAACCGCGGTCTTGATCGTCCCCTGGCCTAAAACGAGAATTTTTGAAAGCCAAGTTTTAGTGACATGGCCCAATGTGTTTATTTCCTTTGACAAATTGAGAGTCTCTTCATCTGGGGCAACCACTTTGCATCAGGTACTGGGAAGGTGGATGATATGGGATTTATCAAATGTTGAACATACTCCACCAATTGATTCTTTTCGGCCTTGAGCCGAGAATTTTGAGACTTGTATTTCTGCAGTCTTTTTAGCACGATCTCAATGAGTCTTGAGCCATGCCATGTCACTTTCTAACGTAGATCTCCCAAGTCCTAGTCTGGGAACTTCATAGTCGGCAAGGCCATAAAGCATCGCACTCTTTATCCACTTGTGGAATGGCAAGGTCTGCAAACTTGTTTCCATCATTATCTACCGTTATTCGAGAAAGCACCTTAGGCTTCTTAGGAATGGCGTCATTCGAAAGTTTGAAAAGGGCGTCAAAATCAATGTCAATTGGCTTGACAACTCTCTTCCTTTTCTTTACTTCGGAATCAACCCAAGGAGTATCATTCACTATTTCAGCATATAGAATCCTGGAGCTTGAATCGATATTCTCATTATTTCCGACATCATGAGATCCTTCTTGAATCCTATCCACGACCTCGATTTGAGGAGACACAACCTCAATATCAACTTCCTGATTATTCGGGAGATTTTGGGAAATCCCTTCATGAACTACATGCTCCGAAGTGTTTGATATTTGAATTACCTGTACTTGAGTGGGTGTTTGTTCGAAGCATGGATGAGGATCATTTGCTACCCGCTTTTGAGCACTATTAACGATGTGAGTGGAAGAATCTCTACTCGAGGTAGAAAATCTAGACACACGCTCTTTTCCTTCTTCGGGGTTAGGATCTTTGGATCTCTCTCCTCGTGACATGTTACTTGGCGAAGTGGATTTTGGCAACCACTCTTTTCTTGCTGTTGTGTATGATTGGATGGTAATGAGGTTGATCGAGAAGAAACTTTGGTCGAATGGAGACCCCCTCGTATAGGCAATTTTTGTGATCCTAAAACGTGATCTGGAATTGATTGCAATTTGGCAAGTTCCTTGTCATACCAAGATATGCTTCTTTCAATAATTGGTTGGTTCTTGCCATCAAGAGAAAATTCATCTCTTTTAGTCCAAATCGATTCGAGGCAATGGGGTAAAGGCAACAACATCATATGAGGGATCGACGACATCCTCATCATCATCTACGAATGAATCGGGAGGACTCCTGATGTGAAAGGCCTTGATCTGAGCAAGTGTTAGGCGAGAGTACTCCCGTCTTCTTACCTCATGTTCATCCGAGCAAGCAACCCAGAAATCCTCCATGGTCGGATTATGTTGGTACTTTGCTCCCAGAATCTTTTGCATATATCCATTGATATCGAACTGGGCTCTCTTCACATATGGATGGATGGTTATGAGAGCAAACTCCTTTTCCATGAGTTGTGCACTGAATAGATTTGGGCATTGGTATTCCCGATTTGGATCGGGAAATGGATTCCTGGACAGTGCTTGTCACTAAGAAGGCAGTGAACTTGGAATAATTGTCGTGGCAGCTCCATTAACGCCCATCTGTCACTGACGTACTTGGGAAGTTTCCACGGGGTACCAGCAAAGCCACTCACACGAATGTAGGAAAAAGATGAAAATTGTATAAACCAGGTTCCCCATTGGGAAATGACACTCATGGCTTCTTTGGAAAACCTTTCTTCAGTATTCCGATTCAGGTTCCGGATCACGCAGAAGGTGAATGCATCGTTGACTCTTCTAAAATGGTGAGAACTATTTTTGAAGCTGAGTTGAGGGTAATAGTGAAAAACATTGTTCGACGACCCCATGACCCCTCTCGTTTCAAGTCCCGAAAATAGCTTTCTTCGTGCTACTGCATAGGTCAGATATGAAGTCATGTAGAAGCATCCAGTCATCTTAACTTCTATCAATTGCTTGTGAATGGTGTTACTGATGATGGTGGCCCAATCCACAAACTCTTTCTTGGCTAGGATGATATAGATAAACTGGTACATCCATGGGTGAAAAATCCTTGCAGAAGGTAGACCGAAAACTCGACTTAGGAGAGTGATCATGTCTCCGATTTCTTCCACGAACTCAACGTGGTACAATTCTTTGGGAACCTGTCAATTTGAGGTCTCTTGGTTACTAACCAGTTGTTGTTGACCATTTTGCTCCATCTCAGGGGTTCTTCATCCCAGAACTCTTGTGCTGATTGGCGAGTGATATCCGCATTCTCGGGAAAGTCGGGTATTCCGAGCAACTCCTCAATGTGTTCTGGTGTGATTAAGAGGAAAGGCTCGTGATTATCTTTGAAAATTCCTCGTCTCTCAGGGTTGTAATGCTCGTGCAAGCAATCACCAATTTCGGACACTGCACCGAGACAGGGAATGCTGCTGCTTGGGGTAGGCCACTATGGTAAAGCCTATCTGAGAAAATGGTTTTGCCTTCAGTTTTCACTCGCTCGCAAAACTGTTGCACGTTGATGTGACCCAGATTTGTATCGGTGATGTTGTCATATGCTGACTTAATGGAACTAGGAGGGATAATTCCTTGGAATTCATATTTCAGGGTGGATTTGTTAGATTTCTCCACTGGTTTCCTTGATCTCCCGCAGATTTGGATTTTTCGGCCATTACGAATTTGAAGGAAAAACAGCAAGCATGCAAAATGGTGTCGGGTCTTAGTCTTTGGACAATCAGAATCGCATGCAAGGAAAAATATGGCTCTTTATTTATTATTATTATTTTAAAATAAAATGAGCGATCTCGGGTTACGATTTTTTTGAAATGGTATACAATGAAAAACCGAGCTTGGGCTTGAATTATAAATCGTGCCAAAAATGCTTTGAATTGGGCCTTTGGAAACTGAGCTACTTCCAAGCTTAATTTGTACGCCAAAAATTCGAGCTTGTTGGTGTGGGCTCGAAGTAAGCTATTATTGACCGCCCTTTTTTTTTTTAATTTTACCTTGCCCGTGCATGGAAATGTTGCATGGCCAATGCATGGCAGGTCTTTTTCTCAGCCTACGTGGGCTATTCTTTGGCAAATGCGTGGACTGGTGTGTTCTGGGCCTGCGTGCCTTTTCCTCTTTGTCTTAGACCTGCGTTGGAACGTGTAAATAGCTGGTGAATGTGGGGTGGATCTCCTTTCTTTGGCGCGGCCTGCTAATTAATTTTTTGTTTTTAAACAAACTGCTCTTCCTTTATCCTGCGCATGGATTCTTTTGTTTTGTTTTGTTTTGTATATTCCCTTGCCTCCCACGTGGTCTGCTGTCTCCTCTTACCTTTCTCTCAAGGCGTGGGAAATATCTATGCTGTCCTTTGTTTGGGCAGGTTGAACTCCTTTTTAAAACCTGCATGAACTGCAATTTATTTTATCTGGCACATTTTCCTACTCCTTTAGCTTTCAACGTGGCTTCCTTCAAATCAATGTGTAAACAGCTGCTTCCTCCAGCACGTGGGCAATATGTTTTGCATTGAAATATTTATCTTTTCCTGGCTTAGTGATTGCTCAAAGACTCCTGCGTGCTGATTTCTTTCTTTCCCATTTTTTTATATTAAAAACTGTGCAGCTCCTTCACCCAAGGCGTTAAATTTTTTTCTTGATTTCTTCACATCCTTTCAAAAACGTGGATTCATCCTTTACTGGCTGCGTGGAATCTTCTTGGGGGTGCATGGAAAATGTTTTATTTTATTTCTTTGTTTTTAAAAACTGCTCTTGTTTCCCTTGGCTCAGCCTGCACTTCTGGCTTTGTCTTTTGCTGTCTTCAAACTTCTTTCTTTCTTTTCCCTCAGCGTGTGGATTGCTCTGATTGGGCTGTGCTTTTCTTCTGTTCTTAGACTGTCTTCTCCTTGCAGAGATTAGCTTGGATGAGTGCGTGGGACTATGAAAACTCTCCTCCAGGCGTTTGAAAAAAACTGTTCTTCGCCTTCCCCTCACGTGGTCTTTTTGTCTTTAGCGTGTGAATTGCTCTGATCCTCTGGCAAATGTATTGAAATTGTTTCCTAAAACCTGCATGAGATCCAATGTCTCTTCTCTTCCTTGCGTGGAAAATTCCTTCTGCTGGTTGTGTTTTCTCTTCTTGCATAAAAACTTGTAAGGAAAACAAATTTCTTGGACTGTTCTTTCTCTCTACAACAAATGCGTTCACAGTATTGTGGAAAAATATTACTTCCTTCAGAAGAAATAAGGAGCGAAGCTTCGCATGACTTTTTCCAACGGGTTTGATGGAGGAAGTTACGGGAATTAATCTAACTTCCTCTCTTCCGGGTAGTGGCTTAAGTGCCAAGGGGAAATGGGGAAAGCAATGGGCAATTGCCAACGGGAATGGCAAAGTGGGTTGGCAATCCCGTGCAATTTCCCCATGTGGGAAATTGGGGAATTTCCTACCCGTTAGCCAATCCATGATTTGGCAATTGGTAGAGAAAATCCCACGTGCGGGAAAATTGAAGAAAATTGCCAGGAAAGGGGAAATCGGGTTCGGGAAGCCAAATTGGCTTCCCGGCAGTTGGAAGCGTAAGCTTACTTCCCCGGCATTAAAATTTGTCGAATGATTTTAATTTATATTTATTTAATTAAATACTCCTCAAGTGATTTTAAAAATTAATTTAATCAAACAAGGAGCAATTAATTAATTAAATATTAATTAATTAATTTTAATGTATTTTAACGCGTTTTAAAGCTTGGCGGGAAGAGTTCTTGCCCGAAAAGGACGAAACGAAGACCGAAATGATCACAAAAATGAGACGATCGCAATGAGTCCAATGAACCACGCAAAGTAACACTTTTCAAAATTTTCATTATTTTTTTTAACAATTTTGCGAAGTCAAAATTGGCTGATAACAGATATCAACAAGGAGTTTAATCCATCTCGACGCAAAAATCCTGTTTCTTACGTCGGAGAAGACGACGATACTCCCTACGAGAGGATGGGTATGAAGGGAGGTTCATGGGTTAGGGAAAATCAAAGTCTTTGTTGAAGGGATTTACACTCATCTTCATATCACTGGTTCATGGGGCAGGTTCCATGGAGGGTAGGGGATCTAGAGTAAGGCATAGTGTGGGGACAAGAGTTAAGGGTAACATCCCAAAGGGTTTGATGTAAGAACTCATACATGGAATTTGTGGTGCGAAGAGGGAGGGAGTAAAATCTAGACGTAAGAAGGGAGAGATCTGCAATATACTCAATGGTGTAGTCATCATCAAAGTGGGTTGTGATATGTCTAGTGTTGGGGAGCCTGGTGGAAAGGGGAAGAGGAGTGAGAATTAGTATGGAGGGTGAACGTCAAAACTACATGGTCAACAAGGGGAGTTGAGACAAAATAAGGAAGCCACATATTAGGGATGAGGGATGTGTTGGTGAAAACATAGTCCACAACGCTCGTGCCATTGCCATGGGGAAATAAGTGAATCTACTAGAGTCGGGAAGTGACGAAGCCCATTGAGAATGTGGAGGCTTTGAGATTCACCCAAATGGAGAAGGTGTCTCCCATAGGCCATAACCATAGAATTTGTGTTAGCAAAGGCTTTGTAAACCAAACTCCTCTAGATCCAACTCATGAAGACATAACTCATCTTGTGCAAGGTCATGAATAGGCATTTAGAGGTTCCCCACACGGCCATACGAGCATTAAAATTGCCCAAAAGAATGATATCACCAATAGTAGAGTAGCGAGAGATATTTGTATAGAGGTCAATGTACGGGTTCCCATTAATGTGAATGGCGAATGGAGATGTGGCGGGGGTGAATTAGTAAACAACTATGAAGATTTCCCAAAAAGGTGAACTATCTAGAATGGACATCTGAAGCCACAAGTGAAACTTTGGGGCTAAGGCTATCCCAAATGAGGCAAGCCACATCACGTGAACCACATACATCACTTGATCTATGGGTCTCATGACAAGAAGTCAAAACAAACGAGTACCCTGTGATTGGAGGGAGGGCCTATTGGGGGCTCTTACAGGTCTCAGTGAGGAAGATGAGATCCCAGGAAGAAATAACATCCTAGAAGGTAGCTAGAGAAGACCAAAAGGCTCCATTGTAGTTCCAAGAAGCAATAGAGATACCACCACCACTCATTGATTCTAAAGGTTGTCTTGTTGACGGTCTAGGGTGTGACAACCCAGGAGGGGGAGAATCACAGATTACAACCCTGTAGTCTTTGATAACAACCCGTAGTCTTTGATAACAACCTTATTGTGAATCATGTTAATGGCATCAAGCTAGGTTGTGTTGGCATTAAATGATTTTGAAAAGGAACAACTAAAGCATGCCGTCACTGCATATATTTGACTGCCAAATTCGTTTAAGGTAACATAAATTCAATATATATTCAATGACATGGGTATTGGAGAAAAAATTACTGGGAGTTTGAAAGATGCATTTGGCACCTGTCCAAGTATGGAAAATTGGTTTTTGACCCTTGCAACAAATTGTGATCCTATAAAGATGTAGTGGCACGGTTCTTTTTTATGGGACTTTGGCAAGCTTCATTCCAAATTTGTCAAGCTTCATTCTGACGTTGTCAAGCTTCATTTCCTCATCTGCTCTACAAGTTTTGGGTGTGGACCTCATTTTTCCTCTTGATGAAAATCTACCTATAAAATACATTGATTTGTATGCTTTTTTGGTAATGAACTGTAAGTATAATGGAAGTGGGCTTCTACTGTATCCCTTAAGGAAACATGTTAATTCTGTGTAGAAAAGTTCGGGCAAGGTTGAACTCTGATTTCTTTCACATGATTTTATTCTTGTTACATTTGCTTTTTCAAAAGATAAATCTTATTCAAAAGGGGACAATGGTTTTATTCGAATGTAGGTCTTTATACGAGTTATTGGTTGCTTGGTTTCGTGCATGATGTTGAGTTTTTATCAAAAGCTTTGGTATCTGTTTGTGGCTTAAAGAGTTCAAGAAATGATTGTGAGATTTCCAAAGTCACTTTGTAGAAAAACCTAGCAGCGTAATTAAGGGTCTATGCTAGAATTAATTTAGAGCCTCTTCCGAAAGTCGCGACTCTTGAGTTTCTAGACTAGATGTAGACAATGGCTGCAATATGCAGGCTAAGAAAGTTTTGCCTTTTGATGCAAATTCTGCAAAAGATCATATGCATTTGGAGCATGATTGTTGAAATAACCTAAGCTCCCATGAAAAATATCCCGTAGAGGATGATGATGGCTTTCAAAAGTTTAAGAAGGTTTCTAGAAAGGTAAAGCAAATTTGTTGTCCAAAAGAGCAAATTTCTGAGCATTCCACAAAAAAGGGGGTTACTGGAAAGAATTCGAAAGGCCTTGGGGAGTTGGTTTTTGCATGGGATGACGAGGGAATCAAATCATAGCCAAAGAAGCAAAGCTTGATCATGTTGTTTTGAATAAACTAAAAGAAGCTCCTTTGGCACAGGTTGTTGAATTTATTCATTATTTGAAAGAGTTGTTGAGTAGGAGAACAGTGTTGAAAATATTTTGAAGCCGATTCTTGTGGAATTGGAATATGAAGCACTTGAAAAATTTCTTTATAGATTTTAGTTTGGGAGACATTGAAAAGGGAACTTATCCGTCTTTTTCTTACAATTGTGAAAATCAAGATGAAAATTAAAATTGTAACAAATATTTTCAAAGATGGTGTAATGTCCCTTTTAGGGCAGATCTGGAAAATTTTGGATTTCCCTTGAAACCCTTATGATTCAAATACTTCAAATTCAACTAGCAAACTGAAAATTATCTTCAAACCCTAATGATAATCTGCTTTTCTTTAAGGCATCATGCATGCAAAAATAGTTGGAAATAAATATAGAAACACTCCAAATTATTTTATTCAAGAGCCGGAACAAACATAACACAAGAGAACACTGGAAAATATGTTTTTGTATTTTTCAGACCAGTTGGAATTAAAATATGACAACAGCAAATATACTTTACCAACACGGCTGGAAATAATGATTCCAAGCCCAAACATAGCCACGAAAGAGTGCAAACAACCCCAAAAATTACGAAGAAGGAAAATACAACTGAAATTTGGGTTGTCGTGCCTTAGAAGCCCACAAACTCCTCCAAGATGCAAGTCGCCACCCTAGGAGAGGGTCTGCAAACTTTTGCCAAAGCTCTAGCAGCCCTTCCACCCCTTGCGCCAACCACTAATGGAGCTTTTACCACTTTTTTTTCCAGCCAATGATGATGCCCTAGCCCTTTCTAGGTTGTCCTTATGCACAAATATGACTTATGAGTGAAGCCACCGATAAAAATTGAGGGTTTTTCGTCCCTAGATTCTGATCACAATGAGGGTTTTTGTCCTCAAGTGATGAATGCTAAGAAGGTTTCCGCCCTCAATAGCTGAAAGTAGAAGCACAAGTGCTCAACTCCTAAAATCAAGATGATAAATAGATGATAGATGCCCCAAATGAACCCCTTCATCCTCCTTTTATAACTTCTCTTTCTTCTTTCCTTCAATCTTGGTGGCCAACTTACTTTATTTAAAAGTCACTTTTATTTTTAATAATAAAACATAAGTTGCCTTATAATATAACATAAAGTTACATTTGGCCAAATTAGTTAAATCATTAATTTTACTTTAAGTATTTAAAGATAACTTTTTATTTTAATAATAATATTATTAAGTTGCCCAAAGATTAGAAATGGCCAGGCCCAACTTAAATAATATTATTAATTAGTTTAATCTGAAAAGGGGACATTCAGAAATGGCAATGGTAAGATCAAGACATTAGATCTAAGGAAGGCAAGCTGGAGACAATGGAAACAAGGGGCAAGGAAGACCCTCATAAATGGAAAGGCTTAAAATGAGGGTTTTGCTGATTATTGACTCTCTTTGATGATGACGTAGTCCTCCTTGCCTCCTCGCTGAGGGCCTCCGAGGCGGTTGGATGCCTTAGCCCCATTTTGTAACCACAAGCAGTGACGGTGAACCTTGGGAAAACCAAAGTTATGGTTTTCAATTGTCTGAAGACCTCGGACCTCCACTTCTTCTTTAGAGGCGAGGAGATGGAGATCACTGCTTTGTTACACATACCTGGGGATTCTATTCTTTGGACCTTGTTTTAGCCTTCGTCCTACTCTCTAACCTCGGGTTAATAAGGGGTATGGTTCTTTGGCGATTCTTGAGAGAGTGTTTCATGATGTCCTCTCTCGATTCACTAGTTAGGCCCACGGTTTTGTATGGTTCGGAAATTTGGGGTCCCTCTCTTTTGGACTTAGATTGGGCTACTATTGAGCATGTTTAGATCCTCATGCTCAGACGTATTATCAGTGTAAAGAACCTGTTCCTCACAACATTATTCTTGCTGAGTTTGGGGCTTGCCCTTTTCGATTGGAGACCATCTTCAACCTTGTGTTGTTGTTGCACCGTATCTAGACACTATGAGCTATTGGGTATATTATTTTTTCCATCGAGATGTGGTTATAAAGTGCTTTTAAAGGGACTAGATGTTATGTTTCTTCATCAGGGGCCACTTAAAGCGATTATTATTTTTTTTGGCGATGAGGGGATTGTATTGCATTAAATGTTATATTTATATTTGTTGGGGTCGCCTTTTTGGGCCAAGGCGCCTAGAAGGGAAAAAAGTAACTTTAAGTTATTTATTAATTGGGCCCTCTCTAAGAGAAAGTGCGACTTGGGGGTTTTAGGGTTTCCTTGACATGAAAAAGGTTATAAAAGGAGAAGAGGGGTGAAAGGATATTCATTCATGCATACACTTTATATTTCTTTTCATGTGCAATCGTTGTTTGCAACTATTTAGCTTTTAGCTTGTGGAGTAAGATCCCATGGGAACCCTAGCTTCGGTGGTGAGAGATCCATCCCTAGCTAGCAGGGCATTCTTCGGTAGTGAGAGATCTACCCTAGCTTGTCATTTGGAGCTGATTTCAGGGCTGTTTTACAGAGGTATTTTCAGGGTTTTCAGAATTAGGGTTTGAGGGTTTTTGTGAGTTTTGGTGGAGATTTTCAGCTGGTTTTCGGATCAGACCTACGGCAGCCATAGAGGAAGGGTTTGGCATCATCTACAGAGGGTTTCACAAGGGTTTTGGCCATCTACCAAAGAGGGCGACTTGTTTGGGAGATTGCAGCCCTAATTTCTAGGGTTTCCAGTTGGCCGTTTTCAGATCTGAAGGTTGGAAAGTCATCTTCTATATTTATATATGTTATTTCCCAAGTTTCATCATTTTTGCACTTGTATTCGGGAAGATATTAATTTTCGAAGTTTTCCAGCTATTTTAGGCACGCTGTAATTTTCTGGCAGCGTTATATTGACTGAAAAATTCCAAAAATATTTCCCTTGTGTTCTTTATATTATTATCTAGTTCCATTTAAAATTTCAAGTGATTTGAACGGATATTGTGGGAGTTATTCATATTTTACTGTTCGCTGCCCTAGCTGTAATTTTCTGCAAAAAACCAGATTTCTGTTCGGCTGTGTTTTGTCTATCTTTTGCATATTTTACAGTGAGATCCTATAAGGGATATTTCAGTGGTATCAGAGCTGTTGTTCCTCCAGCCTGTTGGGGTTGAAAGATGGGAGACAGAGACAGAGACAGACAATGAAGAGATGGGAGTAGATCTGATGAGACAATTGTTCACCAACATGGTGAAGCAGCAGGAGACTACCAACCTCTATTTGAGCCAGCTTACTGAGAGGTTAGCACAGGGTAGGATTGAGGCTCATGCGGAGAAAGGAGAAGCCAACAATATGGGACAACATGGTAATAGAGGTGAGAGTGGACATTCGGGACAAGGGTCCCCTCATGCATCTACCAGGCCCTTGGGACTCCACGAGCCTTCCTTCTTGAAGGATCCGGAAGTTTCGCAGACACGACAGCCCGCAGACGTTGTGGATGAGGAATCTTGTTGGGAGAAGTACCGGACATTGAGTGAGGGTTTCCGGGACAACATGCCATTTCAGGAGTATTGCAAAATGAAGATTGGTAGCAGGCCCAGGAGAGATTACCAGACATATGTACTGAGTTTCAGAGGAGATTGGGACAAATCTCTATTCCGCACTTCGATGGCTCTAAGAAGTGTACCGCCTGGGCCTTGGATTAGAAGTCAAGACTTACTTCGACTTGAATCCCATGCGCGAAGAAGATGCAATTAAGTTTGCTATCCTACACCTCGAGGGAGATGCCCATGACTGGTGGCATCATGGATTGATCACACAGGGGCACATGCATATCACTACGTATGCAGATTTTACACAGAGATTGATGAGCAGGTTCGACAGGAGGGACCCAGATAGGCACTTCAGAGAATTGACCCACTTGAGGCAGACAGGTTCTCTAGATCAGTACATTGCAGATTTTCAGAGGTTATCAGTGATGGTATCTGATGTTTCAGAGATGAGGTTGACTTCACTCTTCATGGCAGGATTGACTGACGCTTTAGCAGGATTTGTGAAGGCATTTGAGCCTTCCTCCCTACATGAGGCGATTAGGCGAGCACGTGATTTGGAGTTGTCCACTCCAAAATCGAGGTTTCCCCCTCGAATTCAGCCTAAGGTTTTCCTTCGAGAGCTGATGGTTCACAGCCCAAGGGGCCCCCACCCAGGCAAGATACCGCAAGGAGACCATTTGTATCGAGAGAGGACAGGGAGGAGTTGAGGCGAAAGAAACTATGTTTCGATTGCCGCACACCATGGGTTCCAGGACATGATCAGAGAGGAAAGGGAAGGCCCAATTCATAGAGGTCTTCGAGGAGAGCGAGAACGAGGAGGAGCGGTACCTCAGAGTTAGAAGGATGAAGATGAGGAGGCGCTGATAGTGCAGGGGCCGAACAGAGGAGGAGACTTTTCCCATGAGACTATCTACATTTTGTCGAAAGTACCCCGAGGTACAAGGCATTCAGAGTTAGGGGAATATTACAGGTCGAGAGTGGTAGTACTCATCGATGATAGTGGGGCGACCCACAATTTCACTGATGCATCTTTCGTAGAGAAGCGGGATTACAGTGTAAGACTTTGAGGGTTTCAATGTAGTGGTAGCCAATGGTGAGTCCATGAGATGCATGCAGCGAGTTCCGCAGTTGAGTATCACCATGGGTAACATACATACAAACCACCGATGACTTCTATGTGGTTGGTATCGAGAGACCAACCTTGTGCTCGGTGTATAGTGGCTCCATTCTCTTGGAGAATTTCTGACTAACTTTCAGACGATGGAACTCAAGTTCAAGTCCGAGGGGAAGAATGTAACCTTGAGGGGTTTATCTTCAGAGGCACCCAGGGTTGTTTCAGCAAAGAGGATCGAGAGGATTCACAGACACAATGGGGTTGATTGGGCAGTACAGTGCTTGGTTTCTACCAAGAACTCAGAGGATGGACAGCCAGAGTATCATGTGGATATACAGGGGCTATTGGACAAGCACAGTACAGTTTTTAGCGACATACCACCTGGTGTACCGCCAGATAGGGGATTTGAGCATGTGATTGAGCTCGAGGACACTAGACCAGTAGTTACTACTCCTTACCGTCACCCCAAACGGTTTAAGGATGAGATTGAGAGGACCATCCATGAGCTTATTGACATGGGACACATTAGGCCGAGTTCTAGTCCTTTTGCTTCCTCGGTGGTGTTGGTGAAAAAGAAGGATGGGACCATGCGGATGTGCATCGACTATCGGGCATTGAATAAGAGGACAATCAAGAACAAATATCCAGTGCCGCGTATTGATGAGCTACTAGATGAGCTACAGGGAGCAATCTATTTTTCTAAAATAGATTTGCGATCTGGATATCACCAGATCAAGGTTAGGGAGCAGGATGTGCATAAGACCGCTTTCAGATGCCATTATGGACATTTTGAGTTTCTAGTGATGCCATTCGGACTGTCTAATGCACCAGCTACATTCCAGTCTTGCATGAACCACGTGTTCAACCGCCATTTGCGGAAGTTTGTTTTGGTCTTCTTTGATGATATATTGGTCTACAAAGCAGACTTGGGAGAGCCATATCCGCCACCTTGACAAGATATTGGGAATACTAGAAGCTAATTTGCTATATGCAAAAGCTTCTAAATGTGAGTTTGGCATGACAGAGTTGTTATATTTGGGATATGTGATTGGTGGAGGGGGAGTAAAGGTGGACAGAGAGAAGATACAGGCAATTTTGGATTGGCCTCCACCCAGGACGTTGACACACTTGAGGGGATTCTTGGGACTATGCACCTATTACAGGAGGTTCGTGAAGAATTTCTCACGGTTGACTGCCCCACTGACAGATTTGACCAAGAAGGGAGCTTTCGCTTGGTCAGAAGCGGCACAACAGATTTTTGATCATCTCAAGGAGGTGATGAGTTCATGCCCCGTCCTTGCATTACCAGATTTTTCTCGGCCATTTGTTCTAGAGTGTGATGCATCAGGTGAGGGGGTTGGAGCGGTGCTTATGCAGGATAGGCACCCCATTGCTTACGAGAGTCGGAAATTGAGCCCCGTGGAGAGGGGGTATTCGATTTACGACAAGGAGATGTTGGCCATCATGCATGCTTTGGCCAAATTCAGACAGTACCTTGTGGGCAGCAGGTTCGTGGTACGACATGATCACAATAGTTTGAGGTTCTTTTTGGGGCAAAAGGATCTCAACGACCGCCAGCAGAGATGGGTGAACAAGGTACAAACGTATGACTTTGACATAGAATACACTAGAGGTAAGAATAATGTTGTTGCTGATGCTTTATCTAGGAGGCCTTACCTTACTACTATGTTGAGTTCTATGTCCGAAATTTCAGCAGATTGGAAGGCTCACATACTTGTTGAGTACTCCAAGAATCAGTTTGCATGCGAGATCATGGATGGTATTATCAAAGATGACCGATACAGGGTGGTAGATGATCTCATTTTCTACAAGGATCGGATTTTCCTTGTACCGGGGTCTAAGATGAAGGACAAGATCCTTCGTGCCGTACATGACACACCACTAGCTGGACACCCCGGATATTTCAAAACATACAGGTACATCAGGGAGAGATTCACTTGGAAGGGGATGAAGGACGATGTCCTTAATCATGTCAGAGAGTGTATGGTTTGCCAGCAAACCAAATCGGAGCATTCTTTTCCTGCAGGGTTACTTCAGCCTCTTCCCATCCCTGAGCAGAAGTGGGAGAGCATATCGATGGACTTCATCACAGGACTCCCTATGGTGCATGGGCACAATTGCATTTATGTGGTAGTTGATCGATTGACCAAGTATGCACACTTCTTTTCTCTACCTAAGAAGCATGAGGCAGCTGACGTGGCTCAGGTATTTTATACAGGGATTTTTAGGCTACATGGGTTGCCTAAAAATATTATCAGTGACAGGGATAAGATCTTCATGAGCACCTTTTGGCAGGAGATTTTCAGACTTGCCGGCACCGAGTTGACTCCTAGCACGAGCTACCACCCTCAGATTGACGGGCAAACGGAGATTGTCAACAAATGGATAGAGGGCTATTTCATGGAGTTATGTGACCGGACATCACAGCATGGATCGATGGTCGCATATGGGTGAGTATTGCTACAATACCACATATCAGATGAGTATCGCATGACTCCTTTCAGAGCTTTGTATGGATACGATGCCATGTCATTTGCTGATTTGGTATTATCAGATAGTCGAGCTCCCAAAGCTCGGGATTGGTTACAGGAGAACCAAGATATCCTGCGAGCTCTTAAGGAGAACCTCCAGAAGGCGCAGAATCAAAGAAGGTTTATGCGGATCGGCACAGATGAGAGGTCCTTCGAGGTAGGAGACTTGGTGTTCTTACGTCTCTGCAGCCGCATGCATGCATGCGTCACTCAAGTGTAAGGGGCAGGTAAAAGCTGAAACCACGGTTTTATGGTCCATACAGGGTAGTCCGGCGAGTGGGTGCGGTTGCATATGAGTTGGATCTTCCAGAGCACAGTAAGATACATAATGTTTTCCATGTGTCATGCCTTAAGAAGGCCCTAGGACAACACATTGTACCTTCTACAGAGTTGCCACCATTGGATGAGGAGGGGAAGCTGGTTTTAGAACCAGACTCTATTATTGAGGTCAGACAGAGGAAGCTCAGGAACAGAGATATCACAGAATATTTGGTACGATGGAAGGGTTTGCCTCTTGAGGATGCTACTTGGGAAGGAGAACAGATTCTACAGCATCCTAGTTTGCATTTGCTTGGGGACAAGCAAATTTTGGGAAGGGAGGACTGTAATGTCCCCTTTCCCTCGCCCATGGCCTAAGGGCCAATGCGTGTCCTAACCCTAGTCATGCCCAAGGGGTTACGGACACTATGAGCTATTGGGTATGGGTATCTAGTCCAGTTATTATTTTTTCCATCGACAGGGTTATAAAGTGCTTTTAAAGGGACTAGATGTTATGTTTCTTCATTGGGGCCACTTAAAGACCCTTTTTGGCGACTTGAGGGGATGTGTATTGCATTAAATGTTATATTTCTTTGTTGGGGTCGCCTTTTTGGGCCAAGGCGCCTAGAAGGGAAAAAGTAACTTTAAGTTATTTATTAATTGGGCCCTCTCTAAGAGAAAGTGCGACTTGGGGGTTTTAGGGTTTCCTTGACATGGAAAAAGGTTATAAAAGGAGAAGAGGGGTGAAAGGATATTCATTCATGCATACACTTATATTTCTTTTCATGTGCAACTGTTGTTTGCAACTATTTAGCTTGTGGAGTAAGATCCCACGGGAACCCTAGCTTCGGTGGTGAGAGATCCATCCCTAGCTAGCAGGGCATTCTTCGGTAGTGAGAGATCTACCCTAGCTTGTCATTTGGAGCTGATTTCAGGGCTGTTTTACAGAGGTATTTTCAGGATTTTCAGAATTAGGGTTTGAGGGTTTTTGTGAGTTTTGGTGGAGATTTTCAGCTGGTTTTCGGATCAGACCTACGGCAGCCATAGAGGAAGGGTTTGGCATCATCTACAGAGAGGGTTTCACAAGGGTTTTTGGCCATCTACCAAAGAGGGCGACTTGTTTGGGAGATTGCAGCCCTAATTTCTAGGGTTTCCAGTTGGCCGTTTTCAGATCTGAAGGTTGGAAAGTCATCTTCTATATTTATATATGTTATTTCCCAAGTTTCATCATTTTTGCACTTGTATTTGGGAAGATATTAATTTTCAAGTTTTCCAGCTATTTTAGGCACGCTGTAATTTTCTGGCAGCGTTATATTGACTGAAAAATTCCAAAAATATTTCCTTGTGTTCTTTATATTATTATCTAGTTCCATTTAAAATTTCAAGTGATTTGAACGGATATTTTGGGAGTTATTCATATTTTACTGTTCGCTGCCCTAGCTGTAATTTTCTGCAAAAACCAGATTTCTGTTCGGCTGTGTTTTGTCTATCTTCTTAGGCCATTCCCATCGGCGCTCGAGTCTCGAAGTTTCTTTTAGTCATCGGCGCATTGCGAGAATCTACCATCCGGGCTCGGGTCTTGGCGATGCTACGGGGGTGTTACTCCTTCCGATCCCCCCCACACCGTCATCCTATTCTTCTCTCATTGTATTTGGGCGACCCATTTGGGTCCTCTTGTTGGTTTGTTTACTTTGTACTCTGCAGTATTATCTTATCTCAAATCTTACAAAGACAGCTAACATATTCTAGAAAGAAAGAAATAAATCATATTAATGACTACAAATGACAAAAAGAAGTCAATCAAAAATATTTTTAAAGTGTTATGTACCTAGGGATATGCTATATTGATGTATATGGGTTGATGGGGATGCAAACATGTGGTACACATCCCTCATAGTTATATTGGTGGAATATATTAAGTCAAATGGATAACTTGTGAAATTAGCTATGTTGGGTAATGAGGTGGCATATATTGGGATAAGTGGTTTACCCCTCTATTAGTATCAATGGGAGGTCTATGTATATGAGGGGAATAAAATTGTGATGGATGTGAAGCAAGAGAAAAATATTCTATTTCTTAAAATTGTGATGGATCAAGGTCCCCCCCACCCCGCCCCTCCCCTCGAAGTGGCTTTCCCATATTGGGAGATCTTGTGTAGTTAGTCCTTAAGTTGTATTTACGACATTGCCCTACCTTAAGGGTACTTATTAATTCCAACACACATAGATTAGAAGAAACACAATTTTACAAATGGCAACAAGACAAGTTAAGATTTAGAACACAAAGTCTCACAAATCTCCTTATCAAAAAAGGCAACAAACTCCTTCCTTTCTTCATTGATGCTTGAGCAAAATTGTACATAGTGAGAGTGGGAAGAACATAGAGATGAGAAATAGAGGAAATGTTATCTTTTTGCTTCTTCACAAGTGATAATCTCTCATGAACACAAAATTGACAACCCTTTGGAATGAGGGTGCCATTACAATTTATAGAACTAGAGGAGACTCTTCGCCTACCCCCACATGACCTTTCATATGTCTTCACACAACTTGTGATTTTTCATATTCTTAGGAGAGATTAAGTCCCCTTTATAAAATAAGGGTAACTTATTACATTATAAACATAAAGTCACTTTTTAAATAAAATAAGACATAATGAAAAAGTGCAACCCCAATGAAGAAATAGAACATGGAGGAGAGAGAAAATAGGGGGGAGAGAGAAGAGAGAGAAAGAAGAGAGAGAACTAAGCCGATGAAGAAGTCGCTTCTGCGATCTTGCCTCAGCTGCTCGACCGATCTCCATGAGCTCCATTGGGAAATTTCAACTCCTTTGAACTCCTTATTAAATTGAGCTACAGATGCAACCTTATCCACATGAGGGATGCATACATAACTTAGAGACTTTCCATCTAGCCATCTGAGACATCATTGATATCCTTACATTTCTCAAACCATGATTGATGTTTTTCCGCAATGAATGAAATGGTGGCTCGGATCCTAGATAGAGACTCCAAGGTATCTTTGTTGAAGTGGGTCCCAACCTCTTTCTTGACATGCTCCTCAAACGGTCCCAACAACTCATCTACAATAGTGTTTTCTTCGATAATGGGTACCCAAGTTTCTAAATCTTGCTATTGACACGTTGTCTTGCATCTTGTAGGCCCGTTCCTCATTTGAGTCCAACTCACTAATAGCTCGATTTATCATTTCGTATCTAGTCACAAGAGTCCTTTCCCACACACATGTGACAAGTCCTCGATGGAGCACTGAAGATTTTTCGCTTATCAATACCGAGAATGAGTATCTCCCATTTCCACCACCAATGGATGAATCAGGTCCCAATGCTCCTTTTCTTTTTCTAATCTTCCCTGATGATCATTTGAGCCTTGTCTATAGTTGCACACATATATTTGAATAGTGAGATTACCTCTAGAAGCAATGTTTTTCCTTTTCAATGATCGTGCTTTTCCATTTTTGTGTTTGCTTGTCCCCGCACAATGTGAACTCTCGTGTTCTTGGATGGACTCCGGATCAATGTTACTTATGGAGCAACTTTTTAATTTGAATTGATGAAGCATTCGGGTCCACGAGATGTTGCACGTATGAGGAGAGAGTTTGTACTTGATCCTCCAACTGATCGATCTTTTCTTTGTATTCTTGATTCCTTCGCAAGGAGGCGAGTGGAAGACTCTTGAACATGTGTTCATCTCCTCGTGAGTGGTTGGGCCCAAGGGAATGGTGCTCATTTCGTAGTCAACCAGTGTCATCTCTTCCACTAGCTTGATCACTTTGGTTTGACCACTTGTACATACTGATCACCTGTAGCACCCACTAAAAAGCGAGAGGCTACTTGAGAAAATTTCTTCTTCTTCTTCCCTTTGGCCAATGACGTTATCGTTGAAAGATCAGGGACTATGATTTGTTGGATGGTATGAGCCTCTTTTGTAATCATTTCCTTCATCCAAGGAAACATCTCATCTACTCTTTGGCTCTGCAACTGGCATGTTTATCATCTCTTGCTTGCTTGGGTGGAAGGGGTATCTTTTGTCAAGGAGGAGGAGTGATAGCGAGGAGGTGGAACACCTCTTGGGGTTGTTCGGAGCTCGGGGCTCGGGAATATGAATGGGATCATTTTCCTCAACTTGTGCTTCCACCACGGGTCTTCTATCCTATGATTTTCTTGTGCGATCTCTCGTAGTAGGAGGCTTCCAACTCCACAACCTTTGTGTTTGAACTTCCTCTGAGTGCCCTAAACTTGAAGTTACCTCCATGACCTTTGATGATGAATGATGTGATACATGTCTCTGAAGTGTGGGAAACTTCCTAATGTGAGGGTGACAACCTTCTTCTTTTGAAACCATTCTCTCATTCTTTTGATCATAACCTCCGTCCGCTCAGTTATGTCTCTGACTCACGAATGCTCCAATTCACTGATGGAAAAGGAGAAGCCTTCACCGCTTTGTACTCTGGATCATACAACTCCATACCATCATCCTAAATACCTTCTTCATACCAATGGAACCTGTACTTCTTCATTTCTCCGATGGTCATCCTCATATAATCTCTTTCTTTGACATTGAAATCATCTACACAATTTGCCCAATAATCTTCAACCTACGGGACATGATGTAACTCTGGGAGATGGAAAGTATCTAGATCAACTCGATGTCAAAATCAGTCCTTGGAGTGTATGAATGCAAGCTCAAGGAGCGAAGGCCGCTTCCAAGTGTGATGCATCGTTGATACTTTTGCAGGTGAAGACTCCCAGTGAGATGGGGAAAGAGATAGTCTTCTTTTTCGATTTTTGAGTCTACTTGTGCACATGCACAAGTTGCTCTGCATAGCTCAAACAATACTATCTGTCACTAAGGTACCGAGGTAGTCTTAGTGGGGATGTGATCGCAACTAGAAACTCGGATATATGAAAAAGTGGAAATTGGATGAAGAATGAGCCATATCTCTTGATCAAAGATGCTTCGCTTGTGGCGACATCCTTGAGTGAAGGTTTCCCTCCAATGTCCGATGATGAACATAGTGAAGGCATCATTCACCCAGGTGAAGTGCCGATTGCTTTCCTTCAACACCAACTATGGATATCTCTCAAATGTAGAAGCTTTGGAAGAGATGTTTTGAGTGCAAGTGTTAACCCTTTGAATGGTCGTGAGCTCTGAGACATACACCAATGAAGTCATGGAGAATTTTGAGATTGGAACATGGAGCAACTGGTGGTGTAGGTTATCACTTATGATTTGGCCCCAATCAATCTTTTGCTTCCCTTAATGATTGTCAATATGAATAGTGCCATCCAATCTTGGAAATCTCTGTGTTTTCTTCTCCCATCACCCGACTGAGAAGGGTGATTGCATCTGAAAATCCTTCGTGGAATTCACTTCGTGAGAGAGACTTCGACACTCTAGAGGGATTTCTCCCGACTTCAGCCATGATCCCAATAAGACCTGCAGTAAGAATTTGTGTTGGTCCATTCTTTCACCGCCATTTCTTTTGAGATGACAGACATGTTGCTCCAAGTGGGGATTTACATGGAATAGGAAATGGCCTTAGGAGCAATCATTGCCATAGTTGAGCCATCATCCGCCCTAAATAGTTCTTGTCTTAGGTTTGTAGTGGTGAGAGCACGCCAATACCAACTCAATACTCCACTGAGATATTGGGTGACCACTTGCATACAATCCACTCAAGAACACCTTGTCTTCAATTGGTTCCCTGGATGGCTAAGCATGCGTGCTTTGAGATTATCGAGGTCCATTTGGTGACATCACTTGTCCCCCACTTCTACATACTTAGAGGAAAGAGCATTGATTGGTTTGACACCTGCGAATTTGAATTTCATGGCTTCGAGACACTTTCTATACCTAAAAAGGGGGTTTACTATTTTTAGTAAATGGCAATTTTCCACCCTTTTTGATCTCGATCACTCAAATTGTCCTTTTGGATGACCCTAGTGCACATAGTTTTACTGGAACTACCTCTTTGTGAAGACTTACTAAAAATAGCAAGTGCCTGTGTAGGAGGCTTACTATTTTTAGAAAAGTGGTGTTTTGGACCTCGGATTTTGATGAAATCAGTTTTTCTGATATGGGTTTTTGTTTTTACAACTTGATGTTTCAGCTCAACCCGATCTCGGAATGAAAGATATTAAATTTCCAAAATTTGTTGGTGAAAGCGGGGTTTCTTCATTGCAAAAAATCCGAGTCGTGCATGCAAAATATTCCACTTGGATTCTCAAGGCGCTGGGAATGTAGATGAATGCAAAAAACCTCGGATTGATTCTTGCAACGGTTTTCAAGATATGAAAATTTCTCCTCGTGGGTTACTGAGAGTTCATAAGAGAAATCTTGTCCGAGTCTTCAAAATTTGGTTTTTGATGTTTTTACTTTTTTAGATCATGGGAACATGGAAGAAATGGATGGAGGATGAAAATGGTGGAGGAAGATTTCGGAAAAATTCGCGAGTTAGGGTGCAAATGGAAAATGTGGGGGAATGAGCAAAAAATTGGCTAAGTGTTGGTTTTATATGCTTTGGCAACCTTGAGGGGGGGGTGCATTTTTTTGTCCCCATTGTCCCCTTGGAGTGAGACAATGGGTGCACAAAAATGTGCCTTAGCCCTAGCTTGACACTTGTCATTTGTTCTTTGGCCGAGAGGAATGGAGAGGGGCTAGAAATGAGCACTTGGAGGCCATGTTTTGGTCGTATGAGAACTTGAGGGAATCCAAGAGGGGGGCACATTTTTTGTCCCCATTGTCTCCTTGGATAGTGGAAAGGGACAATGGGTGCACAAAAAGGCGCCTTAGCCCCAACTTGACACTTGGCACACATGTGGGAGTAGGTGAGGGGGGCTAGTCAAAAGTGCTAAGGATGGAGTCATCGGGGTCACATGGTGTGACCGACATGCTTAAGGGGGAGGGGCACACTTTTTGTCCCTCTTGTCCCCATGGAAATGGACAATGAGGACACAAAAAGGCACCTCGGCCTCATGTTGCCACGTGGCACCCAAGAAATTTGGCTAAGTATCGAACACATACCTTGGGCGACAACTTGAAATGACCATAACTTGAGCTCCCGGATGACTTTTTCACACTTATTTATATGAAATTGCATGAAAAGGCATTTTGAGAAGGATGGGATGGGTCTCATGCCTTGATTCTGCCTGCAACACCCTTAAAAGCCTCCTTTTTGTTTTTTCAAGACCACTAGCCGTGCTTGGAAAGAATGAGCTGCCTAGAAAAATGCATGGGGTTTATGATGAATCTGATTTACCACCATGTAGGGATTGAAAATGCTTTCCATTGATATTTTGTTTGGCTCACAACTCATTCGGAGCTCCTGGAATCCTCTTGAAGTTCAGGTGCTCTTTGCGATGCAAGCTCCTTCGGCCTCAAAACCTGCTTTTGATGAACTGGCTCCTAAACCTCCGAATCTTTCCAGAATCTTCCTAAATCAGTTGCACAATGATCCTGGCTCTTGAATACACCTCCCGATGAATTTGGGCCTTCAAACACGCCTCCGGAGATTATGTACTTGTCTTAGAAAGGTTGATGATAGCCCTTCCTAAGTTTGCTTGAAAATCCACTTTTAGAGACATTGCTCTGAAGTGCTTGAATGATCTTCTTCTTCCTAAATCATCTACAAGGAAGATGATAGACACATATAAACCATTGGAAGTATAGGATAGGACTGATACGGGGAATAGGATGATGCGGGGGATGTCAAGAAAGGGATATGGGGGATGTCAAGAAAGGGATACAATAGAATTTTTTTGACACTAGGGTATGGTTGTCTTGTTTTCAAGTGAATTTTGCCCATGCAAAAACATAGGACAACAATTCTCTATAATATTCAGCATATTGTTATTGTTTGGATTAATTCTATTATCATACACTTGGATATTACCTAGTGATATTGGAGCTAAGATTTGGGCATAGTGGATTATTTTTGGTCAGATTCTGTAATATTGCAGATTTTTTTCAAGGAGAAACAATCTATATTGCAGAAAATTGTTCTCCTCATATATGTTCTTGATAAAGGTGTATTTTGTATGGTTGGGAAGATATTTTCTAGCACTTTCCAAAACGTGGTCACATTGAACATTCCGAAGGATATCATTGGGAGATATGGTCATGCAAAGTTAACCTTGCAAATATGATTTTTGGCAAATTTTAAGCACAGAATTAGGGCAAATGTATTCAAATTAGAAGCTTCATACCCCTGCCATGTTTTTGATTTAGACAATTCCACACCATTAAAAGAGATCTCTGAGAGCTTTCTGAAAAGTGGTCACACTGCAAATTCTATGTAGTATTGAGGAAGTTGTGCACATCCAAAGTTGCCCTTTGGAATTGCAGATCTGTCAATTTTAAAGGAACAATCCTAGAAAAATATTAATATATTTCATTTCGGGTAAGCAAATCAAGAGCCATATTTTTCAATTCAAAGGAACTATATAGATCTACTTGTGTAAATGTTTTTATTTTCACATATGGGGTAGGAAAGAGGATCTAGTGAATTCAAACCTTCTTTAAACCCTAGTTTTTATATGAATTGTGGATAATGGGGTTACAAAGTATTATGGAAATGAAAAAATTGATTTTAAAGGATGGTGTCATATATTTAAAAAACAATATTGTCATAAGCATTTTGATTGGAAGGGTTTTTGATATAACCTAGACGGGAATCTTCTATTTGATGGGAAAAATTCATTGCATGGGTAGGGTTTTTGGTTTTGGGGCGGGAAGAAATAGAACAATCTTTTTAGAAATAAGAGTAATGAAAGAAAGTCAAAATAAAGCTTTTGTGCAAAACTTTTGAGATCTCATCCAAAGTCGGATGGGAAAAAGGTGAAAAGCCAATTGAAAAATAAAAGAAAAAGGAACTCTTATGTCTCCAAGGAGGTTAGTCCTCTTTGGGAGGATTCTATTTGGTTTTTGGTGCCACCTCTAGCTATTTAAAGGGGTCGCTTGGATGGAAAAAGGTTATGCATGCTTTGGAATTTATTCTCTTAGAGTTGGAGCATACTTTTCTTTCTCTCTCATCCATTGAGGATGGAAACCCTCTTGGAAGACCTATTGAGAACGAAACCTCTCAATAGTGAGTTGGTTTGAGGACGAAACCCCTCAAACTTGCAAAGGGTGATCTCATATGGAGATGCATTGCATTGCATGAATTTAGTTATGAAGGCATTTCAGGACCTTCCTAAAGGTGGTGAACCGCTCTAAGGTGGAGTTTGGGGTGTTCAAGGGCACGACAACTTCAAATTCAATCATCATTGTGTTCCTCCTATTTTTAGCAGCTAGAATCTTCATTTGTACTTGAGTTTGGGCTTGGAATTCTTCATTTCCAGCCATATTTGTAAAGGATATTTGTTGTTGATAATTAATTTCCAGTTGATATTAAATTGGTAAAAAAGATATATTCTCGGTACTTTTTCCTTGCAATTAATTCCTGCTTTGAAGAATAATATTTTGAAGGGTTTCTATAAGTTTTGTGGCTGATTGCTATCATAAAAATATATTTACAGCCTGCTGCTAGGGTTTGAGAATTTAATTTCAGTTTTGTTTCAGTTTACTATTTGGTTTTGTGCAAGTTCCTTTGGTGTTTAGATTTAGCCCAAAAGGGACATTACACAAAACCAACCATTAGTACGAAGAACATTTGTTGTGAAGCATCATCACTCTCATTCAAGGCCCAAGTCATTTATGGTTTGCATTAAGGGTACTACATTTTTTGTATGATTTTTATGGACAACAACAAAGAAATATTCAAATATTTGGAGAATAAGATCATCACATTCTAGATCTAAAATTAGAACACAAGATCTGGTTTTTGCCATGGTTTCTAGAATAGTGACCTTCCTAGCAAAAGGACTTTTGATGTCATCTAGACCCTCAAAACTCTCCACCATCAGCTGAAATATTTCCCTCAAGGTGTTGTCTCTGTATAGCTATTTTGGAATTGTTATCCTTGTAATTTCACTAATACAAGTGATAACTACAAGTGTCACAACCGGAAATTAGAGCCTCAACAACTTGGGCTTACCAAATGAGCCATTGATGGATTCATTGCCTAAAACATTTTTATGGACAGCAACAAAGAAATATTCAAACATTTGGAGAATAAGATCATCACATTCTAGATCTAACATTAGAACACAAGATCTGGTTTTTGCCATAGTTTCTAGAATAGTGACCCTCCTAGCAAAAGGACTTTTGATGTCATCTAGACCCTCAAAACTCTCCACCATCAGCTGAAATATTTCCCTCATGGTGTTGTCACTGTATGGCTGTTCCGGAATTGTTATCCTTGTAATTTCACTAATACAAGTGATAACTACAAGTCTCACAACCGGATCTGAGTGCCTCAACAACTTGGGCTTAACCAAATGAGTCATTGATGGATTCATTGCCCAAAACATAGACTTATATTTTGATTGTCTTATCATGGACAAACAGTTTGCCACTTCCTCCAAAATACTGAGTAGAACATTCTTTGAATAAGATGGCTGCTCAAGTTTCCTCCGCTCTGCAAAGCTTTGTTCCCAATTCACCTTTACTCATTAACTCCATGACTCCCAACAGGCTGGCAAGATCTATGCTCTAATACCACTATAATGTCCCTTTAGGGCCAAAATAAGGGCATTTTGGATTTCCTAGGAAACCCTTTTTGGCGCCAAGGCTGAAATTTGATTTTATTTGCAATTTCTGAATGACAAGTTGAAACCAAACCCTAGATACGAACATGCAACTGAAATATGCGAACTTTCAATCAAACCCTCAATGAATAATCTGAAATCTGATTTTTATTTGAAACCCTTGAAGGAAAAATACAGAATTTCTAGAAATTATTATCAAATGACAATGCAGAATTCTGGAATTTATTGCAACCCTTGAAACAGTAAATTATGAAATTCTGAAATTTAGGGTGAACAACTGCAAATGACCAATTTTATTTGATGAAATGGAAAAACAACAACATGACAATATTCAGAATTTTTATTGAAGTGTCCAACATTCAACTGACCACCAAAAAGTTGAGCCAAACCCCCAAAAGGTGACGTCAGCCCTCAAGGAGGCTCCAAATGATGACGTCAGCCCTAGGTATGTACAATTCAGCCTTGGAAACTCGCTGGAATTCCTCTTCAGCCCCGAAAGATGATGAGATCTGAATTTCTGATGATGCCCTAGCTGAAAATTTGCAATTCAGATGATGCCCTAGCTGGAAATCTGCAAATCTGATGATGCCCTAGCTGGAATGCAGATCTGAATTGGAAATCCTTGATTGAAGCCCACATGCAACTCCCGGATGGAGTTACCTCAAGAGGGTTGGAGGGTTTTCGTCCTCTAACCTTGCTGCAATGGAGGGTTTTCGTCCTCTAATGCAGAAATTGATGAAACACAAGAGGGTTTCTGTCCTCTAATGTCAAATTCTGGAGCAGTAGCCCAAAACTTCCATAGACCATTCTATCATACCCCTCTTCACTCCTAGCGACCCCTTTTTATACTTTGGCATGGCACAACACTCAAAGTAAAGTCCCAAATGGGACGACCTTCCCTTTGGCAATTTACTTTCTTTAAAAATAAAGTAATTTGTACTTTATTTTAATAAAGTGGTGAACTTATTATTTATTTTTGCACTAAGTTAAATTATTAATTTATTTCTCTTTTTCTTGAATTAATTTTGAAAAGTGGACATTACAATATATGTGGGGATAATGATGCATTCGTTGTTGCTTTGTTGTAAATGGAATGCTAGTGTTTAGCACTACACCTCTGAGGCTAAGTATTGGGTCTGTGGTATGTATGTCTGGAAATTAGACAATGTAACTTGTCTTCTACTCTTGAATAAAATTATCTCCTTTATAAAAAAATATAGCACATTGAAATCTTTGTTAATCTTCACTATCAAGTGGTTGGTTGATTATTACATCTGAAAATAACATTAGATAAGACGCCTAATAGAGCTTCATCTATTTGTACTTTTCCTTTTCAAGCGAATGTCTCATTCTATGCCCCACTAACCAAATATTGAAAAACAAATGCATGCTTTTATAGTTAAGGTCACTGTAGCAAGGTTTGACTGAACCTCAATGATTTTCCTATTTGGACCAAATATGCCAATGTCAGGTCAACACGTTGACTGTCACATCAACCCTCATTTTGTCACATAAACTCCGTTTTCCAGTCCATGTGCTTTGAAAGCCCTGATAGACATGGTGAGTATTGTAGTGTATTGGTATTATTATTGTGAACTAAATCATGTAGACTTTTTCATTTAGAAGATGTTCTAAATGGCCCTAGGGCCTAGACTATGGACACTCAAACACAAATGTCAGTCTCTAAATGATCTATGATACTCTGATGTATCAAATTTTAAAATACCATGATCATTGGACATGGAAATTTATTTTTATATCATTTTCATATTCTATTTCTGTGATTATGCATAATTTTTTTCTGTTATATAGCTTCTAACCTTCATGGAACTCACAATTTTGGTGAACCATTCACCTTTTTGAATCTTCCTAACTTTTCAAACATTGTTCCTGTGGTTAAGGTCCATGACAAAATGTATAGGGATAAGATGGTCAAATCAATGGATCAAGTTTAATCGATTAATTTCTATAATATACTTTGTTTTGTTGAAACCAATCTTGTGCTTTTGGAATTTATGTTTTTTGGACTTCAAGGATAATCATATTGTATTCAAGTTATCAGGCTTTATTTTAGCTGTCTTCAATTTGATGTTTTTGCAATAATTGCAGGTTTACATACAGGATGGGATGAAAACAAATGACAAGTCAAAGAGCAGTTCAAGTTTATTAATGAAAAATGTAAAACATGAGCAAGTTCTTAGTGAAGAAAAGAAAAGTGTTCTAGTTGGCCGAATTCCTATCATGGTGAAATCATGCCTTTGCTACTTGAGCAATCTAACGTGCAAAGACTTGCTTAAAGAGGGTGATTGCTTGTTTGATGTTGGAGGATATTTCATTATAAAAGGGCACGAAAAGGTTTGCTAAGGAACTTTTGCCTTCATTTTAGATAGCAGAGGATTTCTTTCTCTCTGGAAAACAAACACAAGTCATTTCTGTTCTAATTTTGACCTTTTCTCTTGAGGTTTGTCCACATGAAAGTTGACAGTCATGCTCTGATTGTAATGAGTGATAGGATCTCAGCCTGATAGATATTGGCTGCTGTATTAGTTGTATGATTGATAATCAGGAATAGAAATTTTAAGTTTGGTGTTACTACAAGAGAATTCAGAAACAATAAGATATTTATGATGAATGAATAATCCTAGTTCCTTATCCCTTGTAGATTTTGTTTCTGTATAGCTTCCAATCTGATTTAGTTAGATTGTGATATCTTTTGTGCTTCGCATAGAGAAAAATTGAAAATGATTTTTAAGGAAGAAACCTGATACTTTTATTTTATTTTCTAATACCTCCTTACAATTGTGAACAAACATCCATTACAAAATCTTAGTATTATTGGACCTATCCTTATATATTTGTAGGAAAAAGGATTTCTTTTCTAGAAAGGTTATTCAAACAGTGTCTTTTCTTTATATTTTTGTAAGATAGATGGAAGTTGACTGGGAACCATTGGATTTTAAATTTTTAACGAGGGCCTTTTCCCAGATTTTGTATTAGACTCATTTTTGTTATACAAAAAGGGCTCTTTTGGTTTGTTTGATACTAGATTGAATTGTCAAGGAAAAGGATTACGTAAAAGGTTGCCATCCTCAGAGGCTGGAATTTGTACATTTCTGCTAAGTTACCAGTTTGTTTTGGGTATGGGTTTTGATGCACGATGAATTGGGTTTGGTGGTACGGCAATTTTTTTGAACTCCGCGTATGGCTTGGGTACAGCCATACAAAAACTATATAAAAAATTAAAAATATAAATATTCTAGCCTAGTAAGTAATTGTTGTCCTCTCAAAATTTCCCCTCTTTTGAAAGTCAAAATTGTAAAATTTTGAGTTAACACCTTTTTCTGATGTTCTGGTAAGAGGTAAAGTCATAAAGTTAGGAAAATTCTGCGTTTTTGAGTCATTTGTGTGATTTGTGGGTCTGTCGGACATTTTTGTCCCATGTGTCCCAAGTTCACTTGGGCTCCCTGTTCGCCGATCGGCCGCTTCATCCGAAATTTGTTTTCTTGTGGGCCCGTCGGAACTTTTTGTTCCAACTGTCCCAAGTTCACTCGAGCTCTGTTTCGAAACGCCGCGCCGGCCGCATCGTGCAATTCGTGTACCTTCGTCCCTCATGTCCCAAAAGCATTTGAGCATTTTTTCCCGCATCACCCACATCGGCCGCATCGCGCTTTCGCGTCCCGCGTGTCCCAAACGTACCAAAGGCCATCCGGCTAATTTTTCCCGCTCTTCCCGATGCTTGCTTTTTGAGTTGGTGGATATGAATTTAACGCACATTTATGACCTTCTCTCTCCTAAACGGCTATTTAATAGACTGCCCCCTTTGCATTTTCGCACACTGCTTCTCATTGTCATTTGCTCATTGCTCTTGCGATTGAAATCCTTGCTCGCGTCCCCATTTCCCTTGCATTTTTCATTTCGGATTCAAACTGTGAATTTGCCTTTCCAAACACTCTCAGTATGAAGATTAAATTCCAAGGCCAGGAGCAGGTTTCCCCACTCGAGTCTACGTTCGATATCGGGGATAGTGAAGTTCGTCACCTGGACTTCGCCGATTTTTGGACCAGGTTGACAGACCCGAACCCTTCTCCAATGGCGCAAATGATTAATGATAGTGGTTTGGCATTTGCTGCTGGTTTTCCCATCTCAGTGCAATGTGCAGACACGGTACTTACTGCGGGGCTCACTTCAACCCTCAACTTGAACGAATTAACAAATATACACGGGAGCTCATCGCCAAGCTTGACGACTGCCATTACCATTGCTTTGCTGCCCTAAAAATCCCAGAAATGGACAACTCTATTGTGATTTCCCAAAACCAAGCACAGGCACTCTTTGACCAAGATAGTGAAAAATACAAGGCCAGAGTGGCAAAGTCATGGCTTAAGAACCCTAAGAAAGGGGCATCTCGTTTATCCAAAGCTCTGTTCAGGTCTGATTTCAATGAGGAGTTGTCCGATTTCATAATCCTGTTAGCACGGGTCATGGGCTTGCCCTCTACTAACGAGTTTCACTTCTGGATGTGCCCGCTCATCAACATTGTGTGTGAGGGTACTCAGAGCATCAATTGGGTAGAGATTATCTGCATGAACTTGACAGATCAGCTATCCAACGTGCAACATACTAAGAAGTTCTACATGACTTCTTATCTGATGTATACCCTTGCAGCTTCCAGACAATGGTTTGGCTTCACCTACATTGATGCTCAGAAAGATGATCCCATATATGATTACTGCCCTCAGTTCACACTGAACACTAGCAATCACAATTTCAGAAGGGTGAATGATGCTTTCACCATGTATATTGTAAGACTTCTGGAAAGTGACACTACCAGGAGATTCTCAGATGAAGCCATGAGCCTGATAGCGAAGTACGGAGCTTACTTCATTCAGTTCAGAAGATTCTCTTATATCAGGCTGACAGGCTATGAGAGCACCCCTCTCAAGCTCCCCATGTTCTGTAATGACAAAATGGCCTTGATTGAGGTATGCAGGCAATTAGACAAATTGCACAGAACTTGTAGAGATAAGAAAATCACTGGTCTACACTTCCCCATATCTTTGGGGAACTACACATGCAAGACGGCTCTGGATGCCCAAAACATAGAAAGAGCCCTAGCTGCCATCACTGTCCATTTCTTCAGGCCCAGAACCTGCTTCGATTTGAAGAAGTTTATTGAACAGAATCTCATAATCAATTACCATCATAGGGCAGACACTGAAGATTATTGGGCTGATTGTATGCAGATGATTTTGAGGCAAGGAGGAGACATTATGGCAGGTTTCCCCTTCAGCTAATGAAGCTTAACTTGTATCAAATCCCTGAAGGGCTGCAGGATGACAACATGCACTGTTATCATATGAGTATGAAACCATAATCAAGCATACTCCTATAGAGGACATGGATTGGTTTAAGAAAGAAAAAGATGATTTGGCTGAGATCCTAGCTCTGTCCTAGTAAGAACCAAAGTTTGGGTGGATAGAAAGATTCATGAGCTAAGGAAGAACACAGGAGAATCCTCTTCCAAAGACACTTCGACACCGAGGAAGGAGGCACAAACACCAGTTCAGAGGTTCCTGTATAGACTCCTCCTACCTCATCAAGTAAAGGACCTGCATCCTCCACTCCTTCCTCCTCTACTCAAGTCTATCAAAAGAAGGTGAAGGAGGTTAAGAAAGAGCCCATTGAAGAAGATCCTCTACCAAAGCATTCAGAATTGCTTCTGGGCCAGAGAACATCATTGTTCTCAGTGAGAGTGAAGATAATGAAATACCAACTCCTGCAGATGCTTCAGGAACCCCAATGGATACAGAGAAAGAAGTTCAAAGCACTGAGCCTCCAAGCACCATTGACTCCTCTGTTCCAGAAGCCTCAGCTGCCCCACTCACATCTCAACTGGAAGCAACAACAGTACATACTTTGAGTGCCATGAGTTCCCTTTCTCTTGGTCCTCTTGCCCCCTTCTTCTTCCTCCTCCTCTTTTACATGGGTGCAACCTTTTGTTGATAGTAGGAAGAGGAAGTCCTCTTCTCGTATCTCAGGACCCAACTTTGATGTTGTGGCAGCCTTGTTAGCACTACTCCTTCTGCTCCTGCCAAGAAAGCCAGGACCACTTCAAGAATAGTATCTGATGCCCAAGGTCAGCAATTCCTAGAGATAGCTAAGCCCAAGGTTGATAAACCAGAACAGGATTTGCAGGCTTTTGATCTAGAACTTTCAAGGATCTCAATGGGAGAGTCTACCCCTGAAGGTGAAATACACAACCTTCAAGAAACAGTCACCAGGGTCATTGGGAGGGTGGAAAAAGGGCAGCAAACTATAGAGCAGCTGGAGGAGCAGGCTCAAGTGCTTTCAAGTTTCATTAAGTCGCTGTTATCTAAAGATAAAGTTTTAGATCCCCCCCTGACTGCTCTTCCACCACCTGTGATCCTCAGTCAAGATGAAGTTCAGAGCATCAAGGACATACACAGGTACTCCATCTATGGGAGGGCTATGGAGGCCATGGTGGATGACATGCTTGTTGCAGGGTTGAATTTCATTGGTGAGGCCTTCAAGATCAATGAGAAGGTAAATAATCTGCAACAGAAGCTCTCCTCCACCATTGGAAATATGGATAAAGAGCTCAAACTATGGAGCAACTGCATAGTAGACCTTCGCCTCATGGGGCAGACTGATGAAAACCTTTTGATGGCAAGCCAGGTCTTTGATGATGTAAAAGATAATTTGTCAAAATCATGGGTTTTCAGTGTAGAATGGAAAATCAAAGTGCTGGAGGAAGCCTTAGGAGAATTAAGGAATAGCTGGCAGAAGGGAGAAGCTTTCAAGACTTTGGTAATTGCTACTTTCAAGGATATTCACTGCCACCTCCAAGATGAGACCTCAGGTGTGCCTCTCTCCCTGTAGGAAATTAAAGCTCAATTCAGAGCTTTTGTCAAAGAAAATCTGTTCAAAGAGGACTCCATCACTAAGGAAAAGATGAAGGAAATCTGCTCTCTCCAGTCTGCCATTGAAGAAGCAAACAAGGAGTATCATACGCACGTCGAATTTGACAAAGAGATGGAGAAATGTCTCGGATCTTGGACCCAGGCTACTGCCAACACATCAGTTCCACGTGGCAGGGACATAGCACAGGCTTTGAAAAGGTTTAGACAGCGGATCCTCAAGTCAGTGGGCCCTCCCTAATCATGAACACTTGTCTTCTCCTCCTGACTTCTCTTCCTCTTTCTCTTCTCATCTCAGATTTATTGTAATTAGTTGGGGTTTTGCGTTAAGCATCCCTTTAACTAAACATTCTAGTTAAAAGAAGTAGTTACCAGGTGTAACTGATTTGTAAAATTATATATTGGG
This sequence comes from Taxus wallichiana var. yunnanensis, assembly GCA_018340775.1. Classification (NCBI taxonomy): domain Eukaryota; kingdom Viridiplantae; phylum Streptophyta; class Pinopsida; order Cupressales; family Taxaceae; genus Taxus; species Taxus wallichiana. Next base: position 196,152,884 of record CM031239.1, read on the forward strand.
CTCTCTTCGCCATTTTGGGGGTTGGAACTTGGATTATTTTGGAAAGTGTAAAGAGTAACGAAGCAATCAATACAAAAGTATTTCCTTTCTTTGTTCATCTGATCCTGTTATTCGTTGTTATCCGTTGAATACTGTTGAATCATTTGTTTACATTATGTCAAGAAACTTTGTGTTCTTGTAGATGTTACTTCTAGAACTTTGTGTCTTTGTAATAACATCTTACTGATTCAAATGCAAATGGTTTTGTTCCTAATCATTTTTCTCTGGCATATATAAGGAATTATTTTGTTATCTATAGTTCTGGAGAATGCCTTTCTGCTCATTTCCACTACTTCATTCCTCTGTGCTTTTGCATTGGTAATCCATTTTATATTAAAACACTTTCATGATATCCCAGTTCCACATTGAAACTACGCATTGTATATATGTAAATAGGTTTTGCTTTTGAATAAGGGAACCTCTCCCATTAAAGAGGAGGGACTTCTTGTCCCCTGACTGTTGTTCTCAACGAGGTCCTTTTTGATGACCAACAGTAATAAACAAGAATTAACCACATATTATGCATTAAACAGACAAAACCACAAAAACACTATTGATAAATTGATAATGCCAAATGTCATGATAAATATTAATTATTAAATAAAAATTCGTATTCATTGCCATATTGCTCTTCATCTAGAGAGTTGACAAAAATGGGAAAACTTATGGTTTCACCGGTGGTACATCCAAAACGGCCGGGTACATGTGGGTTCTTAAACAGAAGAACCTGACCGTACTTGGATTGTCCTGGATGTACCGGATGAATCCACAGCAAACCCTTACTGGATATTTTGGGGTGAGGGGAGGGCGAATCTGTAATTTAGCTTTTCTGTTTTGAAGTTTTTGTACTATAAACTATTTGAGGTTTTTCTATTTCAATATACATTTGGCTGTTCAGAAATTAGTTTACATACTTTATATCTAATTTAATTTCAACAAAGTGAATTTTTAATGGAAAGGTTAAAATTGTTTTTCTTTGGAATTTTGAATGTTGTTTTTTTTAATTTGAGCAGTTTCTGATGAGTGGGAACTTGCTTACAAATATCTGACCTCATCTCATTAAACTGCATCTGATCTTTCCTCTTATATTTGTGCATTTGGATCCATATATTTCCTTGATGTTTGCTGCTGTTGTATCCACTTACGAAAGCCATATTTGTCCAAGGATGTGGGTTGACATTATTTTCCATGTTATTCTGGAATAGGATGATGTCTTGTACTGCTTGACATATGATCAAAATTATGACATTTTCTGCACCTTTTATGTTATGTTTGGTGGGGTCTCTTTCCATAGGACTGCCTTAAGGATTTACTACTTGTTGGTTGTTCGACTTGCTAGATTTCTTCTTTGGTGGCGTATAACAACTTTTAGCTTTATACTTTCCAAGAGGACATGTGGCATATCTAGCCATTTGTCTACCTTCAATTGCAAATAGAACTTCATAATGATTATTCAAGCTTCCACCTATTTGACCATGATTCCGTTTGTCAACTTTGTGTCTACTATTTTACCACTCTTATCTCAAAATCAAATGACTCTACCTGTGTTGTGGGGTCTTTAAGGTAGTCTTGTTTCCCATTATAGGCGTTTAATAATGACATGAAGTTGTAGGTATGATATATGTTCCTGTTGCTTAATTATGCTTTGGGATGCTTGCAAACAAATTTGAGAGTATTGTGAGATGAATTGGCCTGGTAAAGTAAATGATTCAGTTGCCCCACCCACTCTCTCTGTTGCATGGCCAATTAGGAACCTGGGTGATTGATACTTGTGCAAAAGTTCCAACTCCAAATGAACAATGAATCCCAAAAGTTTGAAATGATTTATGCCCACATCAAAAAAGTGCTAGAAATATTTATAATATAAAATGCAGATCAAAAATTCCATCCACTTAGGATCTGCATTTTATATTATAAATATTTCTAGCACTTTTTTGATTATGTGGGCATAAATCACTTCAAACTTTTGGGATTTGTTGTTCATTTGGATTTTATTGGTTGGGATTTCCATTATTTGTTACCAATATTATTTGCATCATGGCTTGTATTTGGAAATCTGGTGTCATAATTATAGATATATAATTGGCTATACTATGAATAAGCACCATTCACGAAATGGATCTTTTTTCCAAGTGCCGGTTGCTTCATTATGGGTTGGGATGCTGTCAATCAACTTTGAGAGTATTGAGACAACTTGGCCCAATTAAATAAACCATTTAATTGTTTCCTCATCCGCTCTCTCTGCTACATGTTCAAGTAGGGACTTGGTTAATTGATGGTTGTGCAAAAGTGCCATCCACTTAGAATCTGCATTTCATTTTAAAAATATTTCTAACACTTTTTTTATGATGCAAAGCATAAATCAATTCAATCTTTTGGTGGATTTGTTGTTCATCTGGATTTAATTGTGTTGGGAGCCCTCCATTAGTTGCTGCCATTATCATTTGCATTATGGCTTGCATTGGAAAATTTGGAATCATAATTATAAACCTGTAGTCATATATATTATGAATAAACACAATTCACCAAACAGATCTTTTTCCCATGTATAGGAAATTGTTTGTTTACAACTGCAAAATTTGTTAAATTCAGTAGATGGGTAAAAATGATGAATGAAAATCCAAAATTTATAACCTTCAGTTTTTAAAAGAAAAACTACGGAATACTTTCAGAAGGGAAGTACAGGAAAACATGCATCCATATGAAAGGCAGATCAGATATGGCGGCAACAAGCCCCTTCTACTTTCTAATAATATTGAGTTAATATTCTAGCATGGGTACTTACAGAACTTTGAAATATGGCATGATTGACTTCATTAATTCCATAGTATCAGGGATTGGAATTTTCTCATTATCATTAATTTTTGGAGTTTGGGTATGTAATGGTGCTAGGTAGGTTTGATTAAGTGGTTATTCTTCAGGTGATCCATGCAATGCCCCTCCCGCTTATCATCTCACCAACCTCACATTTGGGCACCTCGATTTGGTGTTTAGATGCGGACGTACTCTACAAATTTGTTTTGACCCAAGATCGAGTTCCGATGAAAATGACGTATCTACGCCGATTTGGCTTGAAACCTTGTTGAGAGAGGCTTCGATCAGTCGATTTATAGTGCCTTGTCGGGCACTTTGGTTTGGTGTTTTAGAGTGGACTTACATTTATGGGTTATATAGGGCCCGTGACCCTATTAGATATTAATAATAATAATAATAACAACATGGACAAGAACAAGAACAATAACAATCTAAGTAGCCGAAACGTTTTGGATACGGGAGCGGGAGCGGGGTATCCGATATGTGGAAACGGCAATTTCTTTTTGACCCCGGATACGACGTAGGATACGGCAGTACAAAAACTATATAAAAATTAAAAAATATATAAATCTCAGCCTTCTAAATAGGAATTTAATTATAAACCACATATTATGTATATGAAAAACAAGATAAAAGACAAGTTATACTATTAACTATAAATTTATAATAATGTACAGTATATACAAAACGAATAAAATTAAATTTATAGTGTATGTTATAGATTGTATAAAATTAAATAATGTATTTTATATAAATGTATACAATGTACAATATATTGTATAAGTTGTATATACCATAGTTGGAATGCTCGCTTAGTTGTATTTTTGATTACTAATTTGTCTACAGCAATCAAAGCTCATGATTCTTTTAGAAGATTGCAAGAAGTTGCTTGGTCCAAAAAGGTGCAAAAATGAATTTCCGATTTTATGAAAATAAGAAAAATATTGCCATCAATGCGTAGAGCTCGAGAAATATACACTTTTAGAGAAAACGACACCTGAAACGGAGCTACAAAATGAAAGTTATGGCTCATGCAAGTTTTTGCTGCTACATCTTCCCGGACCCTTTCCAAAAGTGGCAATTTTTTTCTTTCCTTGTGTTTTCTTCACCAAAAATCAAAAAAGGAAAGAAATGCCAAAAAGGGAAAAACCGAATCCAGCGGCCTCGGCCGCTCCTTCCCACTCCCACGCCGCTCCCGTCTCCACTCCCGCTCCCTGCCGCTCCCACTCCTTGCCGCTCCCGAGGCCCCTACCTGCCGTTTTGGCAACTTAGATAACAATAATTAAAATTAATGAAAACAAGAAAAAATGAGTAAAATGGAAGAATGAAGGCGATGGTGAAGTGTGGCAGTCGGTTGTGCGGCTGACAGGGGTTAAGTGTGGTAGAGATGGCATTGAAGAATGCCCGAGGCAGTTTTGGTAGAGGCATGGGCTCCCTCACAAGCACGCTGCCTATTGAACCATGACAGGTCCTTGCTTACAAGGAGCTTGGGGCTGGAATGTTGCTAATACATTTCAAAATTGTTTTGCCTTCGCATGCTCTTTCCTAACCTTGTGATATGCGTGGAAGAAAAGATTGGCATCCATGTTTGGGTTTTCGTTTCCCATGTGCATATTGGCGTGTTGGCGCATGTAATAGGCGGGGCTCCAAAAGGAGCTCGCTTCTTGTAAAATGAATGTGATTTTCATATGGCCCTTTGCACCTTGTTTACTCCCGACACACCATTTTTCCTCCTTGCTGCCTTTGTGGGACCTTGAATCAGGCTTTGGGAATCCCTCAAAGCATAATAGAAAGCAGATTTTTGGTCATGCAAAAGCTGGATGTCTCTAGAAGGCGTGTGAGAAAATTGGAGGGAGTTGTAGCGCTTGAGAGCTGATGTGGCAGCTAGCTGAAAGGCCGTGTGGGTATTAGGGAGAGGCATTGGTGGTGCCTTGGGGCAGATCTGTTCAGGAGGGACCAAGCAAATTGACCCAAATACTATTTATTGTGATTTATACTCTCTATTGTGTGATCAAAACACCATTGATGGATCTAAAAACTCAGAATTCATTCACAGGAGTTACAAACTTCAAACTCCACACAAATATTATTATTGCTGCAGCATACAACCGCTATATTTCCTTGGTTACAAAATGACTCCATTATATAGGAGTGGAGGAATAACAAATCTCTCAACAAATTTTGTTTCCTCATGAAACTAATTTTCCCGAATGGTTTTAACAATAAACAAACACCATAATAAAACAATACTAATTGTTTTATTATTCTAACTTACTAACCACCCACTTTTCACCCAATTTACTTTTACCACTAACTTTTATATTTTACAATGCATAAATATAAAACCATATGATAAGCACTAAACCATAGATTCCTAACATTCCCCCTTAGTGCGAACATGGGGAAAACATGCCGTGTACTGCAACAATTGCTTCCATGTTGCTCATGATCTGGATGGTTTCTAGGACAATACCAACAACCTCTAGATGGTTTTCCAAGTGGTTTACCAACAACCACACCAAAGATAGTTTTCCCAGTGGATTACTAACAACCACAACTATAGATAGTTTTTCCAGTGGATTACTAATAACCACAACTATAGATGGTTTTCCAGTGGATCCAACAACCACAATATCATGATGTTACAGTACATTGCTTGGCTCTCATCATTGTTGCTCTTCAGGAGATTACATATTAGAATCCATGATAGTGCATATTATTCCCACCCACAAAAATGAAACAATGTGTCATTTCCCCCACAATGTGAAGTTTCCATAACACAACACAAAAATCTGAAATCAACACACCATGCTGAAAGCAAAAAGAAACACACACACATGTCACCAAACTAGTGATGCGGCCCCGTCGTAGGTGATTGACAAGAGGACGCTGTTTGTCCTCCATCCTCAATTGCCTCCAGCCTACACCGACAAGTCGCTAGATTAGTGGATTTGGCTTAAGAGGCTCATTAATGAATTTCAGATGTCGGATTCCCCCGAAAATGCGTCCGTACAAAACAAAAATGGCTCAAAATGACTTTTCTGGCCAAAATGGAGGAAAAAATAAAAATTTACCCTAAAATTAGGGTTTTCACCGCTAAATTTAGCGAGGGTTTATTGATTACTAGAGGGTTTTGGCGGAATTTACTAAATTTAACTCCAAATTAAAAAACACCCACCTGTTTAATGCGGCGAGCTAATCTACCACGTGGCGAGTTGAGCGACGTGGAGGGCGAGTTGAGTTGGCTAGGGTTATTGCAGTAACTCGACTTTGACTTCTCTTCTTGCTTTAGACGCAATGTTTTATTGTTTTTAATCTTTTATCTCATCATGCTCTGTCGCTGCTTTGATATTTTGCGGGGTTGTGTGTTTTGCAGGGGAGCTCAGATCCGTAGAAGAGATCTAGACTATGTGGGCTCAGGGTGATCGCTATGCAGGTTTGTATGATTTGACCGCCACAAGGATGGAGTTTGCAGTGACTCGACGATTTAGCTTGGCATGGACATGAACTAGGTGCAGGGTAGGATCCACCAATGAATGACACGACAGGTAGGGCTAAGATCGGGCTTGACGCTTGGGAGGAGCTCATTGCAGGGATCTAACACGACGAACTGGATCCGTTTGATGTGCGGCTCTGTCTTTGCTCGAGGTGGATGCGTATTGGCTCGACTCATTGATGAGATTCGACTGGGAGCCGGGAGGACTCGACCTAGATGCTTCCGTTGCGCCTTGAAATCGTGGATCGATGTATACGTTTGTGGGAGAAGTTGCTCGGTCCAGAGATTGTGCGGCTTAGTCCGTGAATTCAAGCAAACTTGGCGGTCTTCATTTAGCAGTGCTCGGCTCGATTAACAACTCGGTTCCAACATAACCCATCACGATTCAAACCAATTCGGTAGGGGGTCGACACAACTCGGTAGTCAATGATTTCAACCCAACCGGGTCGCAGAGCGACCATTCATTCACCCCAACTTGCCTCCTTAATGTAACTCGGTGCACTTTACAGAGATTTAACTGAATTTTGATTTTACGATTACTTGGGGCAATATGATAAAACCGCCCCTTCAAATATGAAAAAACCATACTCGAGAAAATTATTTCTCTCTCACAAAGTTATCCAAATCAGCCGCTCACGATACCGGATGTGATTTATGCTCTCTATTGTGTGATCAAAACCCCATTGATGGATCTACAAATTCACAATTCATTCACAGGAGTTACAAACTCAAACTCCACACAAATATTATTATTGCTGCAACATACAACTCCTCTATCTTCTCGGTTACAAATGACTCCATTATATAGGAGTGGAGGAATAACAAATCTCTCAACAAATTTTGTTTCCTCATGAAACCAATTATTCCGAATGGTTTTAACAATAAACAAATACCATAATAAAACAATACTAATTGTTTTATTATTCTAACTTACTAACCACCCACTTTTCACCCAATTTACTTTTACCACTATCTTTTATTTTACAATGCATAAATATAAAACCATATGATAAGCACTAAACCATAAATTTCTAACATTTATCGATCACTTATAGGCGGATTCAAGCCTGGGAAAGGAACGTTGTGGAGTTAATCTAAATCCCCGTAAATCTGATTCTTAGTTTGTGCTGATTTAATAACAGAAGATAAGACCAGTAGCTCTTGATATATATACATCTTTTCAATGAGCACATGAAGATGTACATCCTCTTGTAATGATAAAATTTAATACTTATTTCTTGTGACCTTTCATTTGGCATTCGGTTGGCTTTGCATATTGTGAAGCCGCCCACTCAACCAACTTACTCATAGCCCGTGCCAAAAATGGAGCCTAGAGCAGGGCTGCAGACAACCACCAAAGCATAATGGGCAACATAGTTTAGAAGACCTAGTTGTAGGTGCCTTGGTAGTTATGCAAGCAAAATGGGTGAGCCTACACGAGATAGGTGGATTGTTGGCAAAGCGCCTAAAAGAAATGTGGTCTCATGAACTCTCTAGTGAAGGACGTGCACAAATTAGGTTGTTGAAAATGCCAAAACTAGATGTAATGTCCCTTTTAGGGCTGAACCACACCAACAAGGAATTTACACAAACCCCAGCTGAAAATAATCTGATTTTTATAACAGCAGATCCAACAATATTAGAAACCCTAGCAGCGAACAGGAAATTACACTTTTAGGGCATCATACATCATTAAAAGCAGCTGAAAGTAAATAAACAAGTCTTCCTAATGCAGCGAACTGTAGCGGCTGCGTGGGTATCAGGAAGAGGCATTGGTGGCACCTTGGGGCAGATCTGTTCAGGAGGGACCAAGCAAATTGACCCAAATACTATTTATCTGATCACTTATACGAGGATTCAAGCCTGGGCAAGGAATGTTGTGGTAGTGAATCTAAATCCCCGTAAATCTGATTCTTAGTTTGTGCTGATTTAAAAACCGAAGATAAGACCAATAGCTCTTGATATACATACATCTTTTCAACGAGCACATGAGGATCTACCTCCTCTTGTAATAATATAATTCAATACGTATTTTTTTGTGACCTTTCATTTGGCATTCGGTTGGCTTTGCATATTGTGAAACCGCCCACTCAACCAACTTACTCACAGCCATGCCAAATATGGAGCCTAGAGTAGGGCACAAACAACCACCAAAGCATAATGGGCAACAAAGTTTGGAAGACCTAGTTCAGAGGTGCCTTGGTAGTTATGCAAGCAAAATGGGTGAGCCTACACAAGATAGGTGGATTGTTGGCAAAGTGCCTGAAAGAAATGTGGTCTCACAAACTTTCGGTGAAGGATGTGCACAAATTAGGTTGTTGAAAATGCCTTGAAATCTTACAAGAAAATGGGTGCAAAGCTAGACTCCACAATGTATGCCAACATATTTCCATCTAGCGCCGAATGGCAAATGTAGAGTAGGACATGGAATTTTATCAAAGCTTTATGGGAGGTGGATTTTTTTGTTATTTGTTGTAGTTACAAGTGCCTGTAGATATCTATGCAAAATGAGGAAACAAATGCAAGGTATTTGTATTGGTTGACAAAATGTTTCAAAGAGATGTGGCCTCATGTAACGTATCTCGGCTATGTAAGACCTTTTTCATCTTTTAACGTTTAGTGAGTTTCGTTGCCGAATTTACGGTATTGCCAATATGACTATGAATGTGTGGTAGCTTGCGAGGTGTGCGTAATTGGAGCCTAGGATCAGCCTGCGACCATTCTTGTTTATTTCCAAGCATGGGTTCTCTTCCCCTTTTAGCTTTGTCATCGTACAATGTTTTCCTTCTATATTTTGTTATTTTAGTTGATGTTACGTTAGAGGTGCATACATTAAGGAAATGAATGCTAGAGTACGGTTGTTAGTGAAAACTGACCAATGAAACATATTTTTCCATATAACTATCACAACAACCCAAAACAAAACATTATGGCCTGTGCGTTCGTGGATAGAACCTCCAATTTGCGGTCACAAAACACTTGAAAACAAAAGCTTACGACCCTAAAACACAACCTTTCAAAAAACATATATCTTCTCCGAACGATGTGTGGCGAACGCCTATGACCTTCTTTCTTTTTTATTTCATGATTTAAACATGTTCCTTGTTGTTATGATATATAAAAGAAACTTTTAAACCACTCCTATTTGTTTGTTTGACGCTATTTAGAAGTGGGTTTGAGCCCATTTGATGAGCTGCTCATGGGAGGTGATTGCTCAACGTTGCAAAACAATTTGGAATTGCCCTGTATTTAGTGCTTGCGGACTGAGAAATTGTGTCCCACCACATCAAACCTCTTCATTCCCACTTTGAGAATTGCGAACCATAATTAGTTTCACCTTATCTCCTTGGGAAACACGTTTTATGCGCCTGTTTTGGCGCCACTTTGGCTTGCGGTGTCTAAGTGCAAATTGTCAAAATTCAGCAACTCACTCTAGAACAATGCCTCTAAGATGAGCGCTGCTTATCGGATTTTTCTCCTGTCAGCTCCTCATTGGTCTCACCATATAGGAGAAGAGGTTAGAAGTGACCTTTTCCTTCACGTTGTTGTCGATTTTTTTTGGAGGCCGTTTTAGGTATTTTGAACCATATCGTTACTAAGTCTTTTTGACTCGGTTCAACTCAACTACATAAATCTTGCGAGTATGATAACCCGTTATATTGGAAAGTGTTAGCATTAAATTATGTCTTTAAACTCTATAGAACTTGAAAATTGTGTTGAGAAATGAATTTCCTCTCTTAAGCCTAGAAATGTAACAAAGTGTAGAATTGGTGTAAAGATATTGATTTCTCCCTCTTCCTCTTTACTCTAAATGTGTTAAATGGTTGTGAAATGTCAACAAGTTTCTTGTTCCTCATCTCTCCCTTTTTGGAAAGTTTTAATATATGATTTCATAGCTAGTTTGGAAAGGGTAAATCCAATCCAACTTTATATTGACCCATGTTGTTGCAGGTATGTGGGACGATGAAATGAAGGAAACAAAAATCTCTATGTTTTTATCTATTGTTGACATTGTTTATTTAATGTTAATCCGGAGAAAGGAAATTGTAAAGCTTGATTTTGGAAATGCAATCAAAATGTAAGTTGAATAGTCCTTGTTAAGTTATGGATGATTATTGATAACTTGTACTACAATAAATGAATGTCATGGAAATTGTATCTTGATTGAGCTAAGTAGATCACATGAATTACATAACGTAGAAAATGTTGATTTGGATCATGTTTGGATGTATGCTTAAACACTCTATTTTACCCTTTTAAAACAATTGTTTTGAGACCACAACTTGGGGAGATATAAATAGCGAAGGTACGTTGGTATTACACAAATCTAGTTGGAATTATACCACACCTAGTATTAAATATGAAATATATATATCAATCGAAACACTTTTGATAGTGACTTAATGTAAAAGTCCTCTCTTGAGACCCAAGGCTCTCCAGAGATGTAACTTGTGGTAAACCTATCAATAAATGTGTAGGGCATGATTGGCCTCAAAGCTTTTGAATGTATCTTTCTCATATTTGTTGGCATTGTACATGGTTGCTCCAAGACTAAGCCTTGTAATCTGATAGAGAAACCATTGTTGTGTTGTCCCTTGGTGGGCACGTTGTGTCATTAAGCTCTTTTCTTTGTTGTGTGTCATTCTTGGACACTTTACCTTGCTATATGAGAACTTGAAGGGGTAGGGCCTCGTGTGGTCCTTACCCTGTGGCATGTTAGTTCCCATCCTTGTGAGTATGGGTTGTTGTCCTTCGAATCATGCTTGTGGCCCCTTGAAGTTTATTAGACCTAATGTGTTGTTACCTTGGAGAGAAATATGATCTTGCTTCCTAGACTCTCCATCCCTTGTGTTTTTGTTCTAGTCCAAGCTAAGAAGGAATCCTCATGTGTTCTTCCCTCTTGCAAGCAATAAGTGAATGATTAATTAAATTGTGCAAGTTGTATGAAATAAATATATTGTGATCATCCTGGTGGCGATTGTGTTGTGAGTATTAATTATTGCAGAATTTAGAATAAACCTAGTCCTAAGACCTCTTTAGGAGGATATTGTGGGCGAAAAATTTGTAATGTTTTAATAACCTATGTTCAATAAGACCCTTGTGAATGTAATTCCAGAGCTTGAGATGCCTTGTCCTTAGACTAATTAGATAACCTGTAAATTGTTTAATGAAATATTTTGTGTAGTGCTTACTAGAGGAGAGCACTTATGTTTTGGAGAAGGAATCTCCATTGTGTAATGTCGCCTTGAGTATCCTAATATTATTTAAATGTTCTACAAAACAAAAGATTAAATAAGAAATTAAATTGTACAAGTGTGTAAGCTGAATTGCAATCTGTGTAAACTGCAGCTAAAGTCCTCTCTCTTTGTCTCTCAAATGGTTTAATGTTATGTTTTGATTGCTCCTTTGAGCAGGTGTTGAATTTAAATGAATGTTGTGAAACTTGCATTTGCACCCATTGTGCAGCATGCAAGAGTGAATGTATGTGTGGGGATGAGAATATATCATTGTTTAGTGGAGGGAAAAGGGGTTGTTACTTGAAGGGAGGAATAAGGATTTGTGTGTTGTTACATTGGAGGAACCAAGGGAATACATGGCTAGTCTTAATGGAGTGAAAAGGGGTGGTTTAAGTGGAGGGAAAAGGGTATGTTGTTTGTGTGTTTTATCTTGGAGGAACCAAAGGCTAGCCATGATTCCTTTGTGGAGGGAAAAGGGGTAGTACATATGATAGTCTCTCCTTTGCAAGCCTTATTGGAAGGCTTGGTAATATGTGTTGTTTTCACTCTTGGAGTAATGTCTCTCTCTTCTCTCTTGTCCCAAGTAAAAGTTAAATCATTGCATGAGTGGGTTTGTGAATGTGTAGGCGTTTCAGCCTTAGGTATTGTTGTGTTATAGTAAGTGTTCCTAGTATTTAAAAAAAATACTTTGGTTTTGGCTATGGTTTTTGTTCGTAAATTGTGGGCATTACTAATGGTATCAAAGCAGAGATGGAACCTTTAGGACAAATTGGTGACTTGATAAATGAGAATGAGATGGAAGAGTTGTGTTGTGCTATTAACCTTCAAGTACTGCGATGTTGCAAATGTACTTGTAGTGTTGTACCACCCGGTGTGGTGTTTTGAGCTATCAATATGTTATGTGACAAGTGTTTTCTCTTGTGAATTATGGATGTATTATGTGTGTTATCAATGTGTTAAGTGACATACATGTTCGTTATGAATTGTGAATGTATTTTGATGTCACATCACTCCATTATATCATGTACTTGTGCTACCAATATGTTATGTGACAAATGTGTTCCTTGTGAATTGTGGACATATTGTGTAGTTTCCCTGTTATATTGTACTTGTGCTATTAGTACATTATGTGACGAACATGTCATGTTGTGAATCATGGACACACTTTAATGTTATATCACCTTGTTATGGAGTATATGCGAGTATAACACTCTTGTTATGATGTTGTGGGTAAACCTTTGTCTCGGTGATGTAGTTTTATGTTGTGTTACCCTACACTGCTGATCCCTATGGGTATATCAAAGTGGAATTGTGGGGTGAAGAAAAAGTGAACGATTGTCCATGCTTTCTCGAACCGAGTATAAGATAGGTAGTGGAACCTTGTGTAGACTGAAAACTCACTTCTATTTGTTTGGTATGCATGACATTTGCTCAATGGGTATCATATATATTGTGTAGCGTACACCTTAGACTCAAGAAGTGACAACTTGTGCCTCATTTGCTCACTCCTTAACTAGTTGTCCTAAGGGCAATCTTTGTATGGATATTGACTATGTTCAGCCTTGTGGAGACTTGACATGATGATTGAAGTATTTGATCCATATACTATTCTTATGTTCGAGCTAGACTCAATGATTGAGGTGCGTAACGTGATGAAATACCCCTTGAGTGGCTGTGAGAAGCTATATAGTGCTCGTAATGTGAATCTTTTTATTTGTATTTATTTCGTAAGTTTGATTGTACTTAGAACCAACACTTTCTTTATTATTGATTTTCATTGCTTTTAAAGCTTCAAGGTTCTTCACTTAATTATTATTTTCATTTTATTCACTTCGTATTATGAGATTTTCTTGGATTAGATATGACTACATAGCCACTTGTTTCTCCTTGATTTCGAGACTTCATCGCGTTGCTTCTTTTCTTGACTTGAAGCTTTATAAATCTTGATATCTTGTTTGGCTATTCATCGTCCAATGTGTAATATTGGCATTCTTTAGTTGTTGGTAAGCTGGTTCAAATATGTTTGTAATGTGCATGACTAGGGTCATGAACCTTATCATGGCTTGATATGGTTTATGGACTCAATTGGTTGTATGGGGGTGTGCCTAAGGTGCCATAGGAATGCATTGCATGTGGCCCTAGGGCGCTATGCCCTTGGTTTTAAGGTGACGGGCTCTATGTGTCTAGGACCATGGAGTGACTGAACCTCGCTTCGATAATTTAATTCTGTAATGTCGCCTTTTAGGACAAGTTAGGAATCAACATAAATCTGATTATACATAGCTGAAAAATAATTAATATTCAAACCCCAACTGCTGCAATTTTCCAAAATTCATATCTTTGGCTAGAGAAGTCCAAATGAGGTGAAATTTTGGATCTTGGGCCAAATAAATATGAAGAATAATATCCCAAAATAAGTTTTTGCACAGCTGATAAAACCCTAATTTTTCCCTAAAAATTAGGTCGCCCGACACATTTAGAGCATCAGATCAATTCCAAAAGTTATGAAATTAGTTTCTCTTTATTCCTCCTAATTTTTACAATCAAAACCAATGCTAAATTGATCCCATTCGAACCTTTTTTAGATCTGATTTTTTATAACAGCAGATAATAAATAAAATTGCACTTAGAACAACTGAAACTTCAAAAATTAATAACTTCTTCAATACTTGGTATTTTTGCATGAAATAAAATGCAAAATAAAGTATAAATGAAGGGCTTTCCAATGAACTACAAAACTGAATTTTCTGATCACCAAAACCCACTCAAAACTGCCCCCGAAATCTGCCTCCAAGTCGCTAGGGTTAGAATAAATGCTATAAATTAATTCCAGCTCATACAACCCTTCCAAAACACTCAAACAATCAGCCCTTGATCTGAAATAATTGATTAGACACAACAAAAATAGATCTAGCATAAACAACCTCAAAACATGATAGATCAAACCCCAAACCAAGTCGATTTGCCTCTAATAAATTGCAGCAATAATAACAGTCACAAAGTACCTCAAAACATTCACCCACATGCAGATTTATGCTTCAAATAATTGCGCCACACCCTAGAGCAAGTCGCCAATGCTAGAATGGAGGAAATATTGCATAAATTCACTCAACACAAGAGAGCACAATGGAGAGAACAATGGAGTCTTTAATATTCTTCAATAATGGATCCAAATGTGAGAGAGAGAGCAATGCAAGAACTAGGGCATACATCCCATTACTCCAAGCATGGAGTGAAATCAAAATGATCAATCAACATAACCACTAGAGGAAATGCGACCTCCTTTTATAGAACTAAGGGGTGCAATATCCAATGACCCACCTTTTCCCTTTTTGGAGGGAAAACATAAACTCAATTAAAATATTAAATGACTCACTTAATGTGCACTTTATTTATTTTTTAATTAAATAAATAAAAGTAACTAACCTATGTGCACATCTTTAACTAACTAGAGACTCCCACTTGTAGTGCTAGGCATGCCAAGGGGTTACAATGCAAATAAAAGAGATGAACCCATATATTAGTAATGTCCCAAAAAAGGGGACATTACAGATCCATAGATTTGTTTTTGAAGGTATATGGAAATTTGTACTTCGGGAGGCATATGGAGATTTGTACTTTGCTAGGCATTTGGAGTTTTGTTATGAAAGGCACGGGGAGATTGGTGAGGTGCTTCGTGAATTGTTTTCCTTCAAAGTGGTTATGACAATTGTTACTTTGGGTCATGTGGACCCCGCTGCAATTATGCTATCGTGATGCCTTCTTGTTATGTGTGTCAGAGGCTTGTGATTTGAGAACTGTGATATGCGATTTGTACCTTTCCCTCTTTGATGTGTGGGTGGCCTAGTTGTGAGTAGCTATCGTGTTACAATGTGATAAAGGTATTTTGTGGAGTTGACTTGTGTTGTGTTATTGGGTCTTGTATGATGTTGGGATGTTGCGTGTTGTTTGGGCAAGCTATGAAAAATTGAAACTAAAATTGCTTAACTATGAAAATTCTATGAGGAATGAATTAAATGAATAACACAATGAAAGAACTACCAATCTTCACAAAACATGAAGATATGGAGAAAATTACAAGTTCTCGCTCCTACCCTTATGGGCACGCTTGAGAGGCAAGGTCCATTTCTCTAGTGACATTAGTCCTTGCTAGTTTCCTTGCTCTTGTATGCTCCTCTAATCAACTTTAGCATTATTGTCACATCAAGGACAATGCTCTTATAAGGTGTGAGATGTAGTGCTCCTCCCGTTTATCATCTACTTGACCTCTTTTGCGGGTACCCTATCTTGGTGTTTGGGTGCGGACGTACTCTACAAATTTGCTTTGACTTGAGATCGAGTTCCGACAAAAATGTTATGTCTACGTCGATTTGGCTTGAACCCTTGTTTAAGAGAGACTTCAATAAGTCGATTTATAGTGCCTTGTTGGGAACCTCGGTTTGGTGTTTCAGAGTGGACTTACATGTATGGGTTATAGGGCCCATGATCCGCATTAGTTAATAATAATAATAATAATAATGGCAATATTAATAAGAACAACAGTAATAATAACAATAAATACATTTAATGTAAATAAAAAAGATTAAAAGTGGTAGATGGAAGAATGAAGGTAGTGGTGGAGTCTAACATTCGACCGTGTAGCTGGCAAGGGTTGAGTGTGGTAGAGATGGCATGGAAGGTCGCCGGGAAGTCTTGGCAGAGGCATGGGCTCATTGACAAACATGTGGCCTATTGACCTGTGATAGGTTCTTGTGTACAAGGAGCTTGGGGTTGGAATGTTGCTAATACATTTCAAATTTTTTTGCCTCTACACACTCTTTCCTAAGCTTGTGTGATATGTGTGGAAGAAAATATTGGCATCCATGTTTGAGTTTTGGTTTCGATAGGTGTATTGGTGTGTTGGCGAATGTAACATTGGGTTGCAAGAGGAGCTTGCTTGTTATAAAATGAATGTTTTTTCATACTGACCTTTGCATTGTTTCCTCCCTGCCGTGCCTTTTTCCTCCTTACCACCATGGTGGGACCTTGAATCAAGCTTTGGAAAGCCCTCAAAGCATAATGAAAAGCGGAGTTTTGGTCTTATATAAAAGTTGGACCTCTATAGAAGGCGTGGGAGCAGATTGGAGGGGAGTCGTAACACCCGAGAGTTGGCGTGGCAATAGGTTAAAAGGGTGTACACGTATGAGGGAGAGGCGTTGGTGGTGCCGTGGGGCAGCTCTTTTCAAGAGAGAACAAGAAAATTGACTCAAATACTATTTATTTGATCACTTACAGGAAGATTAAAGCCTAGGCAAGGAACGTTGTGGCAGTAAATATAAATCCTACAGGCAGATTCAAGCGTGAGCAAGGAACGTTGTGGCAATAAATGTAAATCCCCACAGTTTTGACTTTTATTTTGAGCCGATTTAAAACCAGAAGATAAGACCAGTAGCTCTTAATATACACACATCTTCTATTTCAATGAGCACGCGAAGATCTGCCTCTTATAATAATCAAATTTAATACTAATTTTTTTTTGACCTTTCATTTGGCACTTGGTTGGCTTTGTATATTGTGAAACTACCCCTCAACTAACTTACTCCCAGCCTATGCTAAATATGGAGCCTAGAGCAGGCCACAGTCAACCACCAAAGCATAATGGACAACAGAGTTTGCCAGTCCTAGTTGTAGGTGCTTTGGTAGTTATGCAAGCAAAATGGGTGAGCCTATGCAAGACAAGTGGAATGTTGACAAAGTGTTTAAAATAAATGTAGTCTCGTGAACTCGTTGGTGAAGGACGTGTACAAATTAGGTTGTTGGAAATGCCTTGGTGCCTTACAAGAAAATGCACTTGGTGGGTGCAAAGCCAAACTCCACAACGTGCGCCAAGATATTTTCATCTAGCGCCAAATGAAAACTGTAAGATAGGACATGGAATTTCATCAAAGCTTTATGGGAGGCTGTTTTTTTGTTATTTGTTGTAGTTGGAACTACCTAGGTAGATACATATGTAAAATGAGGAAACAGATGCAAACATTTGTATTGGTCAATAAAATGTTTCAAAGAGACGTGGTCTCATGTAATGCATCTCGGCTATGTAAAGCTCCTTTTGTCCTGTTTTAGCATGTAGCAAGTTTGGTCACCAAATTGCCACTATTGTCGTGGTTGTGTTGTAGCTTGCGAGGTGTGCACAACTGGAGCCTTGGATCAGCCTATGACCGTTCTTGTTTATTTCCAAGCATGGGTTCACTTCCTGTCTATTTTGTCATCCTACAATGTTTTGCTTGTATATTTTGTTATTTTAGACGATGTTAAGTTAGAGGCGCATATGTTAAGGAAATGAATGCTAGAGTATGGTTCATAGTGATAACCAACCAATGAAACATACCTTGCCATATTATTGTCACAACAACCCAAAACAAAACATGATGGCCCATGCGTTTTTGGATAGGACCTCCGATCTGCAGTAAAAAACACTTGAAAACAAAAGCTTACGACCCTAAAAAACAACCTTTCAAAAAAATACTATCTACTTTGAAACAATGCGCACGAATGTCTATGACCTTCTTCCTTTTTGTTTCATGATTTAAACATGTTCCTTGATGTTAATATATATTAGAGAAACTTTTAAACCACATCTATTTGTTTGTTTGACACTTTTCGAAGCGGGTTTTGAGCCCATTTGCTGAGTTGTTCGTCGGAGGTGACTTCTCAACGTTGCGAAAACAATTTGGAATTGTCCTATATTTAATGTCGTGGATCGAGGAATTGTGTCCTACCGCCTCAATTATCTTCATTCCCACTTCGAGAATTGAGAACCATAGTTAGTTTCACCTTATCTCCTCGGGAAGCACTTTTTTGTGCCACCTTGGCTTGCAGTGTCCAAGTGCAAATTGTCAAAATTCACCAACTCGCTCTAGAACGGTGCCTCTAAAATGAGCGTTGCTTATCGGATTTTGCTCCCATCAACTCCTTGTTCTCACCATGTATGAGAAGAGGTTAGAAGTAACCGTTTCCTTATGCATATTGTTGCCGACCTTTGTTTTGGAGGCCATGTTGTGGCCATTTTAGGTATGTTGAACTATATCGTTATTAAGTCCTTTTGACTTGGTTTGATTCTACTAGATAAATCTTGCCGAGAATGGTAACTCATTGTTTTGGAAGGTGTTAGCATTAACTCATCTCTCTAAACTCTATAGAAACTTGAAAATTGTGTCAATAAATGAATTCCCTCTCCCTTAAACCTAGGAATGTAATGAAGTGTAGAATCGGTGTAAAGATATTGATTTCTCTCTTTTTGTCTCTCTTCCTCTTTACTCTACATGTGTTAAATGGTTGTGAAATGTCAACGAGTTGTTCCTTGTACCTTTTCTCTCCCTTTCTAGAAAGATTTAATGTATGATTTTATAATTAGTTAGAAATGTATAAATCTACGTATGTCATTTATCCATTCCTATGTGTTGACCCATGTTGTTGCAAGTATGAGAGACGATGAAATGAAGGAAACACAATTCTCTATGTTTTTATCTATTGATGACATTGTAAATTTAATGCTAATCCGGAGAAACGGAATTGTAAAGCTTGATTTAGAAAATGCAATCAAAATGTAAATTGAATAGTCCTTGTTATGGATGATTATTGACAACTTGTATTGCACAATAAATGAATGTCTTGGGAATCGTATCTTGATTGAGCTAAATAGATCACATGAATTACATAAGCGTAGACAATTTTGATTTGGATCAGGTTTGGATGTATGCTTAAACTCTATTTTTAACCCTTTTAAAACACTTGTTTTGGGACCACAACTTAGAAAGATACAAATAGCGAAATTATGTTGGTATGACAACTCTAGTTGAAACTGTACCACACCTAGTCTGAAACGTGAAATATACATCAATCTAAACACTTTTGATAGTCAATGTAAAATTGTCTCTTGAGAGCCAAGGCTCGGGAGATGTAACTTGTGGTAAACCTATCAATAAAATTGTAGGGCATGATTGGCCTCAAAGCTTTTAAATGTATCTTTTGCATATTTGTTGGCATTGCAGTGGTTGCTCCAAGACCAAGTCTTTTAATGCGATAGAGAAGTATTTTTGTGTTGCCCCTTGGTGGGCACCTTATGCCTTTGAGGTCTTCGCTCCATGGTGCATCGTTCTTGGATACTTTACCTTGCATTTGGAAGCAAAGGATACCATTTTGAAGAATAATTTGCATGGGTGAAGAATTTGAAAGGTTTATGATACCTATTCGAGGTCAAACGCATGAAGATTATATTTAAAAGAATAGTGATGCAACTCTAAGCAACAAGAAATAGATAAGATAATTATATTAATGTTCGATAAGTGACCACAAAAGTAGGTAAATGGGATTGCATAGTACAATGCCAAAAGATCCAATAGGAAGACCCGAAGGGGTCAACCGAACAACAAGAAAAGAGAGAAGAGAAAGGAAAGAAGAAGGAGAAGCAAGGGCCACAATGGCCAAAAGAGTGCGAAGGATGGCTTGAAGGAGCCCCATTTTTTGATACAATCACCTAACATCCGAGGCCGATTTGGAAGTAGGCTGTAATATGCCCGTGTCCCGTAGCCGAGACCGTGGAGAGTCCGGAATGCTGGTGTCTCAGGAGAAGGGCGAGCAAGATGAGTCCTCGGTTTCTTTCGATGACCGTGATCCATGGGAAGGGCCCTTGGACCGAGTGTGATCGTGAAAACCTCTGCAGGGGAAGTGTCATCCGGGTCTCGGCAGGATCTGGTTTGGGAGTCTATGTTGGTGTCAAGATGCCGTTTGGTGCCCCTCTCTCGTGGGAGCATCGTAAAGAAAGATGTGATCCGTTGAGTAGCGATCTATTTGGGAAGATACTAAAGAGTCTTATTCCGAAGCCTGAGAGCCTCCTATAAGTAGAGAGCAAGACACCACTGATCACAATACCTGAAGAAGGCCGCAAATGATGGATGCTCTTGGAATAGGCAATGGAATCTCCCTCTAATCTCATAGTAGATAGGGCTCCTGAAAATGAAGTGCTCCTCTGTTTTGACCTCCTGGAGGGAACAAACCTGACAAATCCTCTCCGAGCATTCTAGCTGGTGGTCCTCTACCCGAAGTCTATGAGAGCCCACCCTAAACTGACCTAGGGATATGTGGAGTGTTTGCAGCCAGTGTCGGGAGATATACGTAGGCCGTCTAATAAGCCCATCATTGACCTCAAGGAAATGTGCAACATAGAAAACCATCTTAGGGCGTAATCTACTCGAGAGGGTTTATCCAAGTGTCTTTGGATAAACTGCTGTAATATTATCTGTGATAATTTTGTGCAAGTCCTACTTACTCGGTATGAGATGGGAAGGGGCATCCAATGAGTATCTGTATGGTGGGAGGCGGTCCATTTGAATCCCAAAAGAGCCAAGGAGATGTGAGACTTCGGCGTACTAGCAGTGGGAATGGCCATTGTTGTCGAAAAGAGCGATGGCCTCGAGACAGGCGGTAGGCGAGGTAGAGATACCTATCCTTTCCTGCAGAAGAATCTGAAAGTCCCGGATGTGATGCAAAAGCGAAACCAGGCCAAATATAGTCTCTAGTCTAAAAGGGCGAGCCTCGAACTCAGCCAAGAGGATATTGTGTGGAACTGTCTCTTTGCACCTGATGATGCGTCTGAGCATAAGGATCTAGACTCACTCAATAGTAGCCCAATCGGAATCAAACAGGGATGGCCCCCAAAACCTCAGACCCATAGAGGACCGTGGGCTTCACAAGGGAATCAGAGAAAGATATCTTCGACAAAATGTCTTGAAAGTGGTGGCGGAAGCACTATCTCTCCAAGATTGCCAATGAGCCATACCCCTTGATGACGCGGGGCTGAAGAGCAGGCCGGAGACTGAAACGGGGCCTGCTAAATAAGACTCCTAGGTAGGTGTAGGAGCTAGTGATCTCAATCTCTTCCCCTTTATTGAAGAAGTGGAAGTCAGAGGTCCTCAGCCCATTGAAGATCATGACCTTGGTTTTACCAAGGTTAACTGTTAGCTGTCTGTGGTCACAAAAGAGGGCTAAGGCATCCAGTTGTCTCTGAAGTCCCTCCGCGGAAGAGGCAAGGAGGACTACATCATCCACGAAAAGGAGGATGCAGATCAACACCTGGTGAAGAAGGCAACCATCCCCCTCTTGGATATGATCCCTGAGAAAATCCTCCAACTCATTGATATAAATACCAAAATAGGTAGGTGAGAGGGGGCAGCCTGTTTAACCCCAATGGTGCTCTTGATGAAATAAAAAAACTGCGCAGCAAAGGTGAAGGCGGCCCAAGACCTCTTCGTATAGGCGCATAATGGCAGCAAGAAGAGTTTCAGAGATACCGACGTCTCTAAGTCTATGAAAAGAGCTTCTTGTGGCACTGAGTAAAAGGCTTTCGAAAATCCATGAAGCAATAGAAAACCCTAGAGGAGCGGTGGCCTCCTCAATAATGGCTCGAAGGGTGAGGATGTGGTCGAAAGTCAGTAGCGGGTCGGAACCCCACTGCAGGACTTATAAAGTGTTGGCTAGATTTTCTGCATAGCTGAAAACCTAGGCAATCATGAGATAAATCTCCCTCATTTACCAGTGAGGCTCCTGTGTAAGATTTTGTCAGTTATATATTCTAATATCTATTTGTGGGTATTACTTTAACCGTGTAACTCATGAACCATAGCTATACGGCTCTGCAACAAGTAAGCAGTTGTAAAAGAAAGGAAATATCTGAAGAAGGGGAAAATAATAGAAACACATGAATGAAAGGGGGAAGATGTGCAACCCAATCAATAGATTACAGAGTTGATCGCATGCACATAGGTAAAACAGATAGATATTAACATACAAAATTATAAGCAAAGGAAACTTTCAGATCTAGATCTAGAATAACACAAAGTTTATGAATAGATCTAAGACAGAAAGTTAGAAACAAATTGCACCGTTGACACAAAGTTCTCCGGAAATATGCTCCTTTCTATTCCTTTGCTTTCAAATAGCTATCAGGAGTTTTAGACAAAGTCTGGAACACAAGAATGCTGCTTACAAATTTTGATCCTTTAACCCGTAGGTTCTTCCTCTACTTATAGTATGTAGAGGGGAAATTACAAATGGGAGACTATAACTAAACTAGAACATAAACAAGAAGTAAAGAGAACATCTGACAATCATCTTCCTTTAATTCCTCTCTTAGTGACATGCATCAGGAGTTCAAGTCAAAATTGTGCACATCTGTCACTTAACTCAAAGAATCATTCCAAATAACTTAAAGTAATGGTTTTCAAACCAATAACTTTTAAGTTTACAATTACATCGGGAACATAAGAAATAAGAGAAGAAAGAAAAAGAAGGAAGATCTACCAGTTGTAACTTCTACACTTTCTTTTTGTTTTGATACTGAATATACTTTTCGAACATATAGTTCAACAATTTCCCATCCGCTTTAGCCACAACTTCTTTCTCTGTCTGAATTGCAACAATCCTTCGCTCAAAACTTCGATGCTTGCTTCCACCTCCTTCAAACTAGGCCCGAACTTCTTAATGTCTGATTGCAGCGTTACCAACTTACTGATTGAATTCATCGTGAAAGGCCTAATAACTTCATCAATCCTCTCTTGAATCATCAGAAGAGAGCCTTCCAGGGAATCAAACACTTTGTTGGGAATGGTCCTTATGAATGAAGAAACATTCCCAACCACTTCCTCATTGGTGAAAGCAATTACATTGCTTGATAGTGATGATGCCATATCCTCGAGCACCCGCATTCTTTTCAACATAATTCTAAAGATCTCCAAGTGGAAAGAGACTGTGAATTCAAGTTGCTTCCCCTTTTCAACCGATCCATCAGGCACAATTCGTTCTGCAATCAAAACCTCCTTCGCCAACTTATTTATTTCAACCAAAGTGCCCAAATTATTTTCAGCCACTGTATTTATATCTACCGTGTACTGTCACCGGTTGGTTTAGCTGAACTAATGCATCCTTCATAACCTTTAGACGAATTGACACCTCCCTAAGTTGTACAGAAGCTTGGCAAATGATTAGGCTCTTCCATTCGTCGATAGCTCTAACTTGGTTACCTGCATTTTCCACTTCCTACATCAGATGATCACTCACCTGCTCATGTGCTGAAATTGGCTGAGAGAAAGGTTTGGCAACCTTAGCAATGATCTCGCACAACTGGGAAACCTACTTTTGAAGTTCAGCTTTTTCTGCCTTCTCTTTGTCAAGCTTAAGGAATAAAGCATTTATTAGTGTCTGCGTGTCTTGCTTTAATCCTTCAGTAGTGGTTTGACCTATCGACACTTTGGTCACATTATATATATCTCGCACGCCATAAGCTCACTCTTCTTCGCTTTCCCTCAACGTCGGGCCGATACCTAAGCGAACTTTTGCCCTGATTCTTCAATAATCAACCTTGAAGTCACCTTAGCAACTTTAGGTCTTCTGTCTTTTCCGCCCAAACTTAGGAGCAACTGCAAGTCATGTTCCTCCAAGTTGATCTCCTCTCTAGCTTCCGGGACTGATTGTGAGGCCAACCACTTTGAGAAATTGCTTCTTGGAGAATGAGAAGTCGTTGAATGCACCACCATCTCGTGCTCTGGTTCCTCTCCATCCGAAATTGCTACAGTGTTGTGGCTGCCGTCTTTTGAATTGTCCAAAGACAATGCTCTTTCAAATTTTGCCATCTGCAACTTTAGCGTTTCTTCAGGAAGAGGTGAAGATCGGAGTGGCTGAGGAGAGAACACAAATGTTGCGGATTCAACGGAGGAACGACAATATCTTGTTGAGGTTTAAAGGCAGGTGAAGTCTTTGTGAGTTGATCTTTGGAGAAGTCGAACTAACACCATAGCCGTAGAAGTGACCTTTTCTGTGTAGGAGACTTCTTTTGTACTTTAAGCTCTTGAGCCTTCTCGGTGCTTTCTCTGTGTGCTTCCTTTTGATGGAGTCTCTTGCGCTGAGGTTCCTTTGATCTGATTCATCAAAGCTTCATCAAGGTAATATCCCTTTATGTGACTTGATTCGAGCCGAGGTATTGACCGAACTACAAAGCAGATCTTTCCTCGATTGTGTGGTAGCTACCAATGTTCTTTTGAAGAGTAGCTCTATCCCCTCCCATCTAGTGGTATGAGTCAAGTAACACAGGCCAATCGTCTATGAGATCCGTAGGTATCTGTGCTAATCCGTAATCAAACACTTGCCACGCCGACAATCTGCTGAAGTCTTTCTTTCTGACTTCGTACTCGCTTCTGCACTTCATCCAGAAGTCTTCTAACAAAGGCACATGCGAGTACTCTTGGGAGATTATTTTCCTTGCTATCCCATATGGATCGAAGTTGACCATCTTTGGTAAGAACCGATGCTCACACTGCGAGAGAACATCTCAACTTCAATTCCTCTGGCTTTGTGAATGCTCTGACAGCTGTAATAGCCCACTGTGATCGGAAAGAAGCCTGTAGACTTGTGCCGCTTTGATTGTAGGTCATGCATCTCTACGAGCTGTCTACACAACTCCATGATGACCAATTTGTCGCTTGGATATCTGGGCAACTTGACTGGTTCTCCTGAAAAGCCGGTTACCCTGAGGTATGTAAAGTCTGCAAACTAGATGAAGATACAGACCATGTTGGGATACAACTTCCCAAGCTTCCTTGCTCACCCTATTGGTCTTCAGATCACTGTTCAACTTGCAAATGAATTCGTAGAAGAATCCATCGTTGACCACCTTGTAATCTTTATTGCATTCAGGCACAGTCAGATGCGGGTAGCACTCAAAAATAGGATCCTTCGAGAGTACGCCCGTCTATCCAACTTGGAAAAGATACCCTGCGAGGCTGCTGCATATACCAAGTATGAAGTCATCTTGAAGTTGTATGTCCTCCTCACACTTCGGAGCTGCTCACCGATGTTGTCATTGATGATCTCCGCCCAATTGATTATTGAATCTGCTTTGTTGATCTCAATGGTCCTAATGAAGGCATACATCCATGAGTGGAAGTTGTGAGTGTTAGCTTCTCCATTTATCCTGCATAGTAATTTGGTAATATCATCCACTTCTGCACCCGAATTGGATTGTGGAAGGGTCCTCGGGAACTTTGATGGAGATCTGGGCTTCTTCATATACCTGTTGTTCATTATGCCCACACAGTCTACTTTATGCTTCTCCCATCTGTTGCTGGCGTCAAGCATGTTGATTGTAGTCACCACTAGTTGTGTTGGAATCTTCAAACAATAATTGATAAATTGTGCGTCCAGCCAGATTATTGTCTTTCCCGCAGCATCCTGGATTGATCTGGATAGTGGATGGTACGACCTTGCACATTCCATGACGAATTGAGCAATCGAGTGCCACCTGGGAAAGTGAAGCTCGAATGATTCCACTGCTCTTTACTGCCCGCATGAGAGATGTCTTTCCAACCCTGGATCTGTCAATCAATTCGGAGAGGGGTTCGGGGCCTAGATCCGTATCACCAATATCAACAAATCTGGAAGCAATGCATGGTTCCGTTGATCCTTCTCTTTCATCCCGCTTTATCATGGTCGAAGCAATCTTTGTCTGAGCAACTCTTTTTCTTTTTATTCTGCCGGAATTCTTTGCAATTGGTGCAGATCTGAGAATTTCTTCAGATTCGGAAGATATATTCAATGCATCTGACATTGATTTGAGCTCCCTTTCACTTATATAAGCACCTGTAATGAATACCTGCAATTAATTCAGACAAAGACGTGATCTAGGGCATGAACACTTGATTTTTATCATAAAAATCTGCATATAAAGCCCGCTGCCCTAAAATTTGAGGTTTTGCTTGCATGCAAAGCAAGCATAAATATTTTCAACTTCACTTGGGCACCTGTACCAATATGCAGATAATTAACCAAACTTAAATCAAGTTCCTCCAATCTTAGGTGCCAAACTTTGAAGCTTTCCGGCAATGAAAAACACTCTTTATGCAAAAATCTTCCTTCATTTGGGCGCCGAAACTATCCTGGCTGCACTCCTCTGCTAAAAGAATTAATTATTTCTTTACTATGGCAGCCCATGCTTATATAACTCTCAGCATTCTATATTTAATAATTGCCTCTCATATTCCTGGCAATTAATTAATAAATAAACATGCTTATTCCTTCAACTTGGGCGCCTAAATTTGCATGCTCATGGCTGCCATTAAATAAATAAATTTAATTTATTTTTAGCCTTCTTTCACTTCACATCATGCATTGACCTTCTATTTCTCCATGGCGCCAAACTTAGGAATAAAAGCTATTAATAAATGCCACAAAAAGCATTATTTAATCACCAAATGGGTCACACTTTTTAGCATGTTCCAAGCAGCCATTAAATAAATTAATTTAATTTATTTTTAGCCTTCTTCCTTCATCTCTTGTGACTTCAAATCATGCATTGAATTGGCGCCAAAATTAGGAAGGAAAACTATTAATAAATTGCATTAAAGTTATTATTTAATGCCCAAAGGGGTTGCACTTTTTAGCATGGGTGATTTCTAAATTTAAGAAATCAACTTTGATGGGATTATTCACCCTGCACTGCAGCTCCAAAAATCCCTTCATTCACTTAAGTTGTTTAACTTCCATAATGGGAATTTTTACCCTGCAAGGTAGGTAAGAAATTCCGTCGGTGCTTTAAGTGATTTTTCCTTATTTTACAATGGGAATTTTTACCTTGCAAGGCAGGTAAGAAATTCCCGCCTGCCTGCCGCCTCTAATTTTCCCATTGCAGCTTAAGTGAATTTGACTTCATGGGAATTTTCACCTATGCCGGGTAATCAATTCCTATCACTTTCTGCTACTACAAAAATCCCACTGCGGCTTAAACCTATTCATTACGAAAAAGTGCGACTTGCCACGGGAGAGGCTTTTTGTGCATGACTTAGTCCTTTTACCCGAAGTGGCTTCCGAGGTTGATTCCTACAGTATGGCGGCCGTAGATGTTCTCCGGATGTTTGAGTGAGGCAATAAAAGCAGATTTGTCTTGGTGAAGGAATTGACCTGGGAATTTCACAGAGAAACAGAGGAGAAAACTAGAGAAAAACGAAAAAGAAATAAATAAAAACAAAAAACGTTGCCAGAAGTCACAGACAAAGCCCAGGATTCATTCCTGATGAAAACCCTGCTGATATATGTGAATATTGACATGCAAAACCTCAACAGGTTCAACTGGAGCACAATTTACTTCAAACGGGGCACTATTTATTTAATAAATAATTAAATAAAAATTTCCCGCAGACAAAACTTGGTAGAGGGATAAAATGAGTTTCGGCATCTGGGTATTTGTCGAAATTGGCTCATATGATTCACTGGGAATATCTTAACGCAATACAGGCATCTTCTGGCAATAAAAACACAAAACGACCCGTTATTTTAAAAGTACGAAATTTTTAACATGGGGTAGTCTCAGATTTCAGGGTGAAATCTGGGGACACCATAAAGAAAAATATATAACACATGAAAAAGAAACACTGGACCAAGTCAGCATGGGAGATAAAGAAATGAATTCAACTCCAAAAGGATAAAGTTGTAAGCATTGTAAACAAAGTTTGTTGCTATGGAGAAGATGTTCTTGTTTAGTGAAAAAGCGACAATGAAGTGAAGGAGATAACAATCATATTGTTGATGAAGAAGTTCATCCAAACATAAAGTTGTAATGGCATTTTAAGTGAACTGATTTGTTTTAGTTCTGTTGACAGATTATTAGACAAGCCAATCGCCTGAAGAAGGAAAGAACTAGAAGTTGCTGATTTCACAGACTTTGGAGAATTTGGATTCTGTTGGGCTGTTTAGATCATTGTTGTAGACTGAGGTAAGGTGGGCTTTGTTGAGGCCTAAGAAATGGTCTCACAGGGATACATTTGTAAGGTGCAATAAGAGGGGATCGTTGCATATTGTAGAGAAGAGAGTTAATTGATTCAAGAGGTTGAATGAACATACAGGTTTCCAACAAAGAAGTGCATAGAAGAAGACTATTAAAGGAGTGACTGAAAGTACTAGTAATAACCAACAAAGCAAGACATGAAGTTCAAGCCTGTCAAATTCATGATATCTTCAAGGGTTGCCCACATTCGGTGGAAATATGTAAGCAGCCCTCAAGGCACTACAATATGATCTGGCATCGCATAGCTGGGTGAAAAGCATTCAATTCAAACATTTTATGCAACCTCATAGCTTTATTAGTGATTGGTTTGAGTAGTTATCTTTATGTCATTTTTGGACTGTAAAAGATTTTAGGGAGGGTTTTCCAATTCCCCATTCTTCTACAGATAGGTTACTCTCTAGACATCCCAAAGATTAATTCTCTCATGGGAGAGAATCTGAAGTTGGTCGAGTGCTGTCTCCCTAAAGGCCCTATTGGAAGGAAGGTTTCAATAGGTATAGCAAAGAAAAGCACAATTTGTCTTGAGTTAGTCTCAATCAATAGGTATTCTTCCCATGATAAGGAATATCTTGTTTAGATCCTAAATGCACTCAACCAGGTTAGCCAAAGGGAGGACTTTAGAAATTACAAGTGTTTTGATTGGAATCCAATGATAGTGCCGATAATGAGAACAAATACATAAAATACTTTGGTCTTGAGGATCCCCACACAAATCAAGAACACTTGTAGGCAACCGACGGCCTATTCCTCAGAAAGTGCCTCCTTTTCACAAAATATATTATGGACCAGCACTTGCCACTCTTGACAACCATGCGAGTGATCTTCGTCTGAACTCTGTAGATTTTCAATTCTTTAAGAAGTGAACATTAGGATTTTGTTGTCAACCTACAATTGCAAAATGTCTTGTTAATATATTTGTTTTTGTAACTAGAACCTTACACATTCCCAGAAAAAACTATAATCGTTATCCTGCAAGTGATCATCAATACTATCCAAAGCTTGAAAAACATTGGGTAGAGAGATGTATGCGCCTTGTTGAAAACTTTGTGCTCAACACAAAGGTTGTTGGTGAGCAAGGTGATGGCAATCAGCCATTGTAGCTTTGGAGTCTTATGTTTATATACTACTAGAAGTATCTTTGCCAACTATCGGTTGAAAAGCATTGACTAGAGGGATGAATTCTTGTTGCAAAAACACCTTGTTGAAAACCTTGCGCATGACACAAAGTTTGTTGGCAAGTAGGATGATGAGCATTAGCTATTGTAGGGTCTGGATTCCTAAGTTGATATACAACCAGAAGTATCTTTACCATCAACTGAAATTCATTGTAGGAGAAAATTCTTCTTATTAGCTTGCCTCTTTCTCCTCTTTTACAAGAAATTATTTTGATGATTTAGGGGGTCTTTTGGGAATCCATTTGGGGCTTTACATTCCTTGTTGCTCCCTAGTGTCGGCAACAACTATCACCATCTCTATTGTCACCAGCCAATGTAGCTGTCTTCCTTTACCCCTCTTGGTTGGCATCGGATTAAGCCTTTATTTCTTCCTTACTGAAGTTTTTTATTTTTAATCTTGCAAATTTTGTGTTAAACCATCTTTAGTCTGATGATTCAAGTCTCTACATGCAGAGCAAGGTAAGGAATATTTACATAAGTATTTTGATGCAATTTACTAGAGTCACAAATTTGAAATTTCAGGAGGATAACAAAAATCTGCCTTAATAAATCTGCTTCTAGACATTCCCTCGGTTACATTGTAGAAATGCTTTCTTTGTTTGAATCCTTAAATAGGTTTTTTTCTGGAATGGCATCCCAACATCTTGAATAACATTGCTGACAAGTTCACTAGCAAACGGAATTACAATTCACTAGTGTTCCATGTTGGTGTAATTAGATGCAGGCTTATTTATTTTCCTTTTTTTTTCATTTTCATGCAAATAATATTGTAATTGTGGATAATTCTATGAATATCCACAAACGTGGGTTGGACTAGAGTTGTTTTAATTGTCCCCTAGACATCTTTTTGCATGCATATTACCTAGTTTTTTTCTATTTTTACTAACGGAATCATTCTTTCTATCCTTTATCCACTCCTTAAAATTAGAGATAGGCCTAATGAAGACTTCTTGCCATTCCCTTTCCATGGCGAAGAAGAATAAGTGAACAAGGGAAGGAATTGCACTTCATTTCAGTTTTTTTTTATTAGATTTAATGTTTTCTTTTAGTGTTTTTCCTTTAGGAGGTAGGTCGGCTGGGTTTGGAGGAATTAAAGAGGCAATTAAAAGATAAAGTGAAGCTTAAGAGGTCGGTCCTCATCTAATTGGCCTTTGGCGCCAAGCAAGGAGTATAAAAGGGATTGTATGACTTCATTTAAATGGAATCTTTGGCGCATTTACATCTACAATTGGTTTTTTGTGCAAGTTGCTCAATACCTTTCCACTTGAGGACGAAAACTCTCTGTGTGGCATCCAAGGAAGACGGAAACCTTCCTTGTGGCTTGGTGGAGAACGAAAACTCTCCATGTGGGTGAATTGAAGACATCTCTTGAAGACTTGCTTGCTGATTTGGATCAGAGACATCAAGAAGAAGGATTACAAAAGCTTTGCATGATTTTTGGAGCTCTTCCCTAGGGGAGCGACTAGGGTTTGGTGCTGGTTCGGTGCCTTCTAGGGCACATAATTCATATATTATTTTATATTTTGATTCTCCATAATTTATAAGGCCAGAATCCATAATTTGGCTATTTTTGGAAGGGTTTATCTATTTTTTCAGCCCTTGTTTGTGGCTTCCCTGTTGCTGTCACAGATTTAATTACAGCAGTGTATCTTCACTGATTTTCTCCATTTATTTGTTGCAAATTGGATGGATATTGGTTTCCGTAATTGAAGTAATTATTTAGAAGTAATTTCAAGCTATTGTGCATGGTTTTAGGGTGCATTTGAGTCCCTATACAGTTCGCTGCTAGGGTTTTAAAGAATATTACAACTGCTGTTATAAAATCAGATTTTACTTCACTTAGGTTTGTGTGGCTCCCTTCTTTTTTCAGTTTCTGCTCTTGAAAGGGTTATTACATGTGTACATTTCTAAGGTTGATTAATTAAGTTTTTAATAGTCTTTTTGTCAATTATTTATGTCAATCATCTGTTTTGAATTGCCAATAGTGTGGATGGTGTTTTAGCAAGGCTTTATCCCGGGTGAATCTAGCAAAATTGTGATATATTTCGTCATGGTATCGGAGCAATGAGCCTTTGCCCTCCTTTCCACCTTGTCCTCGTTTAGTCTATATGGTGTTTATGAGTTGTGAAAGCATTCAAGAAAGTAGGATGTTTGCAGATTGACAGTTTTGGAGCATTTTCGGTCAACTTTGGCCATGCCATTGGGTTTGGAAGGTTTGTGAAATGCAAATTTGACTTTTGTTTTGCTAGAAGAGGTGCCATGATTGAGGAGAAAATGCAGGTTTTGTTTTTCAATTTGTATCTTGGATTTAAAAGATTACTCGTAAAAATTCATTCCACAAGATAAGATAAGATAAATATATTAAATGTCCAACAAGTGACCACAAAAGTAGGTCAATGGGACTGCAAACATACAAGGAAGGCGGAAAAGAATCCAGCCAGAGGACCAAACGGTCCCCAAAGAAAACCAGAAATAGAAGAAGGAAGAGAAGAACGGGCAGGGGGAAGCCCGGAGGAAGCCTGCAGAAACCAGCCGAATCCGATCATGTAGGGGGAAAGAGATGAAGAGGAAGCAAGAGGCACCCTCAATTAACACCCAAGCTTGACTGGAAGAAGCTGGTGATATGCTGAAGTCTGGTATCCAGGGTTGTGGAAGGTCTGGAAAGCCGATGCCCGGAAGAGGGGTGAACTCTTTGTGTTCGTCTGGTGGATCTCGAAAGATGAAGTGTTCCTCCGTCTCAACCTCCTGGAGGGAGCAGAGATGGCAAATCCGTTTGCAACGCTCAACTCGATGACACTTCACATGGAGCCTGTGAGAGCCAACTCTGAACTGACCGGGAGATGCGAAGGGTGTGCATCCAATGCCGGGAGATATACTGGGGTCGAGAAATAAGCCCATTATTGACTACAAGAAAATGCTCAAAGCATAGAAGGCCATCTTTGGCCGTAACCCACCTGGGGGTTAATCTATGTGTACTGAATGAACTATTTGTAAATATCATCTCTGATGATTTTGTTTAGATCCTGCTTTCCCGAAAGGAGGTGGGCGGGGTGTACAAGGAGTAACTGTATGGTGGGATGTGGCCTATTTGTATACCAATAGACCCAAGTAGTCGTGAAACTCCGACATACCAACAGCGGGATCGACCCGAGTGATCAGTTGAGGCAATGGCCTCCAATGAGCAGTAAGCAAGGTAGGGGTACCTATCCCGTCCAGCAGGGGAATCTGCTAGCCTCCGAATGCGATGTATGAAGGAAACGATGCTGAAAATTGCTTCCAACCTATAGGGATGAGCACCGAACTCTGCAAGGATGACATTGTGGGGAACTGTCTCCTTGCATCTGATAATACGCCTGAGGAGGAGGATCTGAACTCTCTCCACTGCAGCCCAATCGGACTCCAAGAGGGATGGACCCCAAACCTCCGAGCCATAAAGAACCGTGGGCCTAACAAGGGAGTCCGAAAGGGAAAGCTTGGACGGAATGTCCTGGAAGTGATGACGGAAGCACTGTCTCTCCAAGATTGCCAATGAGCCATAGCCTTTGTTAACCCGAGGTTGGAGTGCCGGTCGTAAATTGAAGCGAGGTCCAGAGAAGAGCACTCCCAAGTAAGTGTAAGAGCTGGTGATCTCAAGCTCCTCTCCCTTGTAGAAGAAATGAAAATCAGATGTCTTCAGAGTATTGAATATCATAATTTTGGTCTTACCTAGGTTGACTGTCAGCTGTTTGCGGTCACAAAAGAGGGCTAGGGCATCCAGCTGTCTCTGCAGACCTTCCGCCAAGGAGGCAAGAAGGACTACATCGTCCGCAAAGAGAAGAATATAGATCAGAACCTGGTGGAGAAGACCATCTTCTCTTAATTACTACCAGAGGAGCCTGCAGATCTGAATTTGAAGGAACAGTCTTTGGTGTATATTCTTTTTGGATTTTTCATGTCAGATGCACCATAAAAGTTGGGGTAAAAACAGCTATAGGGACATGAAATCCCCATTTTGAGACCATCTGTCAACTTTGAAGGGTGTGTGGTTATGTGTTTTAGGGACTTTTCCGTAGTGCTGTCAGCCCAATTTCGCCTAACTTGGGATGTTTTGGTTCAGTTTTCACCTTTGAAAATTCATAAAAATAGTTTTTGTTAGTATTCTTTCCAAAGTTTGTAGCAAAAAAGAAAAAAAAACCCAAAAAAATCAACTCAGTTTCTTTTTTATAAATGCAATTTCATTTTTTTATTGGGTAAAACAAACCAACCTCGCATCTGTTATTATGTGAATTGCATGGTATAGTGGCAAGTGTAATTTTGCCAAAACTTTTAGTGGAAGAGGTTACACGTTTGAACCTCATAAACTTTATTTATTTTTCTCTCACCATTAAGCTGTTTCATTTTGCACCCGATCTTAAAAATGTCATAACTTAGTTATCCATAGGCATTTTTCAGCAATTTTTCTTAAACTGAGACTGGTGTAATAGATTTCTGGATTCAGGATCATTTTTTGTTTTTTTAATAAGTTGTTAGACGGTTCATGAGCAGTTCTTCAAGTCCCAACTTCCGAGTGCCATAACTTCCTTAAATAGAAGTGTTATAAGGTGAAACGTTTTTCAAACTGCATATATTTTCATGCCCTATGTACCTAGGTAGTTAATGCAACTTCATTATGTTTCTACAGCATTGTAATTTGGTTCTCTTCAAAATAGTTCATAAGACCCATTTTGTTGGCCATTCATAAAAAAACAAAAGCTGAAAGTACAAAATTATAAGCAATAATGTAGCCTGGAAGATTGATTAAAAATTATTATTATAAAGTGCCATACTAAAATTGAATGGGGGCTTTAAATGCTCTTTTTCGTGCTTTCATCTCTTTGGTGTGTGCAAAACTAGATACACTTTCTTTGTGGATTCTCATTGATTTCTTTTTGATTCCTCACTTTTTTTTTTTCGTACTTCCATTCAAGCACCATATTTTGTATGCACTCTTGATTTTCATTTGGTAGCAAGATGTCCAACATGTTGTTGAGTTGTAAGCCAAGTGTTCCATGTCTCTGGAAAATGCTGCATTCTACAGGAAATTTGTTGGTAGTCTCATTTACTTGACACACAGCAGGCTGATATCTCCTTTGTAGTTGTCTTTCTTTCATGGTTCATGTATGAGCCTCTTAAAAGCCATTAGAAAGCTATGAATAATACTCTCAGAGACATCAGGGCTACCCATCAATTTGGAATTTGCTATTCAGTAGTGAGGACTGCAAAACTAGTGAGTTACAAAAACTCTGATTTGGCTGGTGACATTGATGATTGCAAGTCCACCTCAGGGTTTCTTTTCACTCTGGCTCATGTCCTATTGTTTGGTCTACCAAGAGGTAGTTAGCCATTTCCCTTTCCTACCCTGAGACAGGGTACAAAGGAGCTGGTAATGCTGATACCTTGTCCATTTGGATTCATCAGACTCCGTCAGAGATTGCCATTTAGCCAGAGTAGTCCACAATTATTTGGTTCAACGGTGGGAATGCAATCCACATCTCTCAGAATCTAGTGGAACATTTGCGCACCAAAAACATTGAAGTCTACATGCAATATATTTGGAATTTTGGAGAATGACCCATGATGGAGTGATTAACTAGCAATTTGTCAAACAAAGTAAAATGTTGCATACATCTTTACCGAACCTCTGACACAAGTCAAGTTTGTTGAGCTGCATGGCATGTTAGGGGTTCAACAAATTGTTCTTGAGAGGCAATAGCTGTAAAGTCTTCATTCCTTCCGAGATTCCCAAGTTAATCTAAAGTGGGGATGTTGGTGTACAGGTCGTTCTAGGATCCATGCTCTTTAGATTTTGATTCAGGCTTATTTTGATTTCCTAGGTTAGACTATTTTTCATTTT
Source organism: Taxus wallichiana var. yunnanensis (assembly GCA_018340775.1). Taxonomy (NCBI): domain Eukaryota; kingdom Viridiplantae; phylum Streptophyta; class Pinopsida; order Cupressales; family Taxaceae; genus Taxus; species Taxus wallichiana. The sequence goes on from CM031239.1 coordinate 196,188,384, forward strand.
CATGCAAATAATATTGTAATTCTGAATAATTTTACTTAAAATCCACAAACCTGGGTTAGAATAGAAGTTGTTTTAGCTGTCTTATAGTTATATTTTGCATGCATGCTCTCTGTTTTCGCATGCATGTTTCCTAGTTGCTTTCTTGTATGTTTGATCGGGAATCTTTCTTTCTCAACTCTATTCACTCATTGCTATAAATAGAGGATATCTGTGCACATTTCTAAGGTTGACTAATAATGTTTATTGCATAGTTTTTGTGTCAACTATTTTTGTCAATCTTATGTTTTGAGTCTCTGTCAGTGTGGAAGTTGTGTCAGTAAGGTTGTATCCTGGGTGAATCTGAATAACATTGCTGACAAGCTCACCAGCGAACGCAAGTAAAACTCACAAGTGTTCCATGGAGACGCATCTCCTGCCTTCTAAATCCATACCAGACGTTGTGGACATTTCTAAAACGAGGGAACATTCCCCCTTGCGCCCCCTTTGTTCTATATTTTTTATAATGTCCCCAAGATGTTTCAGAATTTTTGTTGGTGTTTTTGGGACGTTCCCTATTTGAGGGGGATACTTGGGGATGTCTTGGCATCCTCGGACCATTGAGGGCCGTTCCCAAACTGGTTATGTCCTATTGTCCTCCACGTCATCAGTTCTTTAAAAAACCTAGCTGTAAACAAAATAAAAGGGGCGTGTAATCTCTATTTTGATTTTGGACTAACCGTGCTATGATTTTGGTTCGCATCCTTTAGGCTATTCCTCTTCTTAGTCGTTAACTTGCTTCCCGAAACAGGGCCATAGGTGGCGTGACTGCTGTTTGTTGGAAAATAAGCTGTGTGCCCTAAGGGCAGACCACCCCGTTTACAAAAATGGGCAATCTTACTGCTTATTACTGTTATTTAGGTCTTGAGCCATTGTTAATGCCTAATTTTCTAAATTTTTGCCTTTTAGTTTCTTATTTTTAGGCTAGTGATGCGCCCTCCCTATCTTTTGGGTCACCTATATATTCTAATTTTAGAAACTCTTCTAAAACCCTCGCCGGAAGTAACACAAATCTTCAAATCTAGCCTTCAACAAACAATAGAAAACACAAATAAATCCTTGATCTTCGATGGAAACCCCTGAATGGAGAATCCTCTCAAATAGAAGAAGAGTTTTCGTTCTTCTTCTAGACCTCAAGAGGGTTTTCGTCTTCTAGAGATGACTTAAAGGGGGTTTTGTTCTTTGAAGTGATTTCCAAAACTTATAAAGCTCAGACAAAATTCAAAATTTGTATAAAACATAGAAACTAGGTGGTACAACTAATGTAGCAAGTGTGGCACTTGTGATAACCATTTCTCCTTCTCTTGCTTGGTCTTCAATCTTCTTTGGATCAGCATCATCTGCATCATCTTCAGTATCGAAACTACCTCAATGTAGTGGATTGACCCCTTAGCAACGATGGTTGGGTGTTCGTGGGTCCCTACAATTGAAGCATACTTTTTTCTCCTTAACTCATTCCTTGTTTCTATTTCGGAGTTGTTTCTTTCCCATTCCTTTGCCTTACCTTGCTGCTCACTAACTGCGGCCCGTTGCTTATCGTGTTGAGCTTTTATTGGTTCTTCAAATGAGTTCTTTTGCTGCCCCAAATGCCTTTGTAATTCAGGTATCGGCATATGATGGTCTCTCTTGGGCTTGCTTTACGATTTGTGTTACCGCAACGAAAGTGTGGTGGGCCCGTAACCCACAGTGTCCGAGGATCAAAACCTTGCTCTCGATACCACTGAAATTTCCCCAATGGACACTTTTTACCCCCAAACGGATTATCCGCAAATCCCAACCAAAAAAGCAAGTAGTAGAAATTATACAAAAATAACCAAGTGCAAATCTGAATTTTACTAGTAAATGGCGACTTGCATGAAGGAAGGAAATCACTCAAAACTGAAGTAATTCAACTAAATTTCTTTCCCAAACTGATCAACAATTTTTATAAGGGCAAGAACATGAGAAAAATACCAGATTGGATCAAAATAGAAGGCTGAATTATTTATTATAAATCTGCAGATGATAGTCCTCAGACACAACTGAAAATACAATTTCCTTGGCCCAAAAATTATGCAAACCAGCTGATCTTGGCTTCTAAAATTATGGCAAAGTTGTTGGTGATGAGATCCGGGACAGCCGTGCCCTAGAATGTACCAAACTCTATCAACTAGGTGTAGATAACCCTAGATATGGCTGCAAATGGAGGTAAAAAATCTGCAACAAGCTTCCACCTTCAAACCCTCGCCGGAAGTAACACAAATCTGCAAATCTAGCCTTCAACAACTAATGGAAAACACAAATAAATCCTTGATCTTCAATGGAAACCCCTGAATGGAGAATCCTCTCAAAATAGAAGAAGAGTTTTCGTTCTTCTTCTAGACCTCAAGAGGGTTTTCATCCTCTAGAGATGACTTCAAGGGGTTTTTGTCCTTTGGAGTTTTTATGGAAAGCATGCAAGCTTACACAAATCTGAAAATTATCATAACAAAAGAGATGCCTTCCCCTTGCAATTCGACTTGCTTTTATAACCTCATTTGGCCTTTTAGCCACCCACAACCACCAATTAAATTTATTTCCCCGCATTTAATATTTTTCTTTACCTTTTTCTCCTCCACATGGGTCGCATTTTCCTTAGGGAAATAAAATAAAATAAAGTGACTTTATCATTTTATTTCTTTTTATTTTATCACTTTATCTTTTTTCTTTTATTTTATTTTTTATTTTAACTTTATCATTAATAAATTAATATAAAGTGCTTATAATAATATTTTATATTGCACTTTATAATTAATTCATTATGACTAAGTTTCCCTTTTATTCCTCCCTTAGCCGTCGGGAAACAATGAATGGGCTAAGGGTCTTCGACCGAGAAGGGGATATTACACAATCTCTAGAGAATTTATCAATTTACACACCCTCTCATTATCGCTCGGTCACTAGCTCACATTGCTTCCTACAACTATTCACTTCAAAGTGATTTGGGGATTAGAGTACATTGCCAATTTGGAAACCCGACCCATTGACTCAAAAACTCGAAGAAGCATCATGATTCTTAGAGTCCTTTGCTTATAGGGACAAAATTCAAACCTCTATGACTTCAAGTGCACAAGGATCAATGTGATGGTCCATAATCTAGACTTTTCAATACTAATAAGTAGGAACATGATCCAAGAAAAGAAAAATAACAAAGTGTCTAGAAAATTACTTTTATTGGAAGCATGAATCCTAAATAATTCCAAGAGTGTAAGCATGATGGTTTTATTTTTGTCTTTTTGAGTATTTATGTTCTATGTGCATCAATGCGACAATTGCAAATGCCAATTAATTGGTATGTATTTATCAATGTTTTAAAACTGCGGTTCTAGTTTGTTGCTTCATTAAAAAAGTTTGCAAATCGTTTGGAAAACCGAACCAACGATCGGGTTCTATACGGAACCAACCGATTTAGTACTAAATTGTCCGATTCCGTATATGAAATTGGTCAAATTGGTCGGTTCCATGCTCGCTCGACAGATCTGGAATGGTTGGGCGAGTGGTTTGTGCCTTAAAACTTTTTTTTTTTCTTCCAATTTTAGCCTTTAAGTTACTTTTAAAACACTTTTTCCAACCCTAACCCAAAAATTATGCTATATAGACCTTGTTTGGAACAACAGTTAAATGATCTCGTCTTTGTGCTGTACAACCTATGGCTAAGGTGTAACCAATTATTTAATAGAAGACCCGATACAAATTGTACTGTCTTAGATGATATGTATCCAACCTTAGAATGAGTAGGGAGAGTCACCCGATAAAGTTCGATCCCGATGACTTGGGGTGGATGGATTTGGATGATGAACCACTAATAGCACCAGACATGGCAAGCACTAGCCGTAAGCTACTACAATTGCTGCAGATGTCCCCGAGAAGTTTGATTTGTCTAAGGCAAAAACATGATGACATCGATGAGGATGAGGATCCCATTCTCGAGTAGTGGTGTTGAGTTTGATGATTGATATCAAACATGCAAAGTAGCTTGTAGCATATTGTTTTTGGACTCTATAGGCCATTTAGAGCCTCATTGTTTATGTATTTTGTTATAGATATATATTGCACTTGGTGTCATTTTGCTATATTTACCCTTACATGGTATATACATGAGCAAAATTAGCATATTTTGTCTCTAATTGTTTGTAATCATGGTTTAGAATCTCTAAAACATATTGTTTGCATTAAAATTGTAATATTTTATTTATTTTTTAGTAAACCGGTTCATAAATTTTAAACCGGTCTGTAAATTTTAAACTGGTCTGGTTCGGTCCGATTCCAGTTTGGTTCGGTTTGACCCTCTACCGGTTCCGATTTTTAAAACATTGGTATTTATAAAAGATGAATTTGGAAATTTTGAAAATGACATTTTTGTTAATCCAATCATAATTGTTTTTGAATCAAAGGCTAAGGTATTACCAAATTTACAATATATTGGAAAAATTGTGATTAATTGGATATTTTTTTTCACTCCACTCCCCCAGTTTCACCAAAATTAAGTATATATTCAAATCTTATATTTTCTGCCAGGTTAGAAACCTTTATTACTGTAGCACAAAGGACCTTTTCTTGAGGAATAGAGTTTTGTATGCCGAGCTTGTTCAATTGAAAAACTACTGTCTAACACATTCATTCTTCTCATAAGCTTTCCCACTGGAAACCCCATTGCATAGAAAACAATTATTATGCAGTATAGTGAAATATCAAGAGAAAACTATTCTAAGTATGAAGCAATATAGAAAATCTATGAAACTCATCATAACACAAATCATATCAGCAGAACATAATCGCAATGAGACAAGATATTAGGAAATGAGAATTATTAAAGAACATCTGTCATGTACAATATCTCTATAATGCATGGCAATACAACACGGGAAGAATACTAGAGAGCTTCCTCAATTGTTAATAGAGGATAAGCCAACCATCCCAAATATCTTGTACACAACTGCCAGTCATAACTCAAAAATAAACTTATTTAATTGAACATTACATGATATCAAGTTCCAAATGGAAAACATAATGCCACATTCCTTGTTCATATCTATTTAGTATGCCATAAACAAATGTGTTATTTCATACTCACATACTAAATTAGAAAATGTCCCTTGCACATGGTGTTTCTTGCTAGAAACGTCTCCTAGGTGAAATGCCTGACAAATGCACCCAAAACACCCTGGAAATGCCAAGGCTGTCTCCAGTTTTTCCAGCAGGTTTCTGGGCGTTTCTGGTGCCTCGACAAAAACTTTAAAAAGATAAAACAAACTTAGAATATAAAAATAATACAATATTTTTAAAGTGTTCTTTTTTAATATATTTCAAAAATATAATAATTTTATGTATGGATGTTTCCCTGCCATTTTGTTTCCAGGGTTCTTGGAAAATCGGCATTTCCACGTTTCGAATCTGTTTCCTTTTCCTGGTAACCTAGGTTACATACAAGGCGTCACCTTCCTCTTAATAACAATATTTCAAAATGTATTAATTGAGTTTGAATGAATTTACAGATTTTGAAAATTTCTCCCTTGAACAGATCAAAAGCCTTTTATATCATTAGCTGGACATAAATAAACATTCTTTGGTAAAGGGATCTAATGGGAGAACAGACTCTTTCTGCTTACCAGTGTCTTTTAACCAGAGAATGAGGGTGAACTTAATGTATTCATGCATGGCTATTTGTAAATTATTAGGCATGGCTGAGGTCTGTGAAATGAGTTTTGTGTCTCCTCCTTTGGTATGGTGAAGCTTGGAAATTTTCAAGCCATGAATTCCTTAAGTTATTTTGAATACAAATAAAAGATTTACATCGTGTTTGACCTTTGTTATTTCAGTTTGTAATGGAGAAATGGAGATGCAATTTCTTGTTAGCCCAATTATACTCATTGGTTGTGTTTTACGTTCGGTAATTGGTGTTAACATGGTAATACACATGTCGACAAATATTAGTGTCCTTAATCATGTTTTGGTTAGTGTGGTTTGGCACCAAGATGGTTCCAATCAAACTGAAACACCTCTTTGTTGACCCATGTATATGGCGGAAGATCTCAGTTTAGGAAGGGATCTCTCATACATTGTCACTCTCCTTGTACCGTAGCAGTTGATGCACTCTAGGTAATATGAAAAAAGTTGTAGTTATAACCAATTCTACGTTTTGTGCAATATCTGGTATGTTATTCTGTTCTTGTACTTCGTGTTATTCTTTATTGGTGTAACTTCATGTTATTCTTTATTGGTGTAACTTCATGTTATTCTTTATTGGTGTAATACCATATTCTACTCAGATGGTTTTTGGTTGAGAGATAAATTCCTTTGGGTTTTTTGGATGATTTGATTATTCACATGTGGTACTAGAAGAGATTCAAAATTTCAAACATAGGGAAACTAATACTCAGAAAGGATGAATTTTTAGAAGTTCACACTTACGTGACAACAGAGATTTGGTGAGCAAACAATGGTTAAACACACCTGCAAATAATTTAGATGACCTGTAGGAAAAGAGGCATTGGAAAATGATATTCTGAAAACGAGAGCTTGGTTGCTGGTAATTTTTGGTTTGAAAATTGTTATTTAGATCACATGAGTTATTGTAGTGTTCTGGTTCACTAGTTTTTGAAAAAGTCCCTGTAGTTACCATCAAATAAAGACAGAGCTCTGGTTTTCTGTAGTGAATTCAATTCAGTATAGAAAAAAAAATGAAAAATGAGAATTTACTCCAATTTTTCTCAAAATTAATTATCCTAGGATTAGCTTGAGAGGGTGAGGTCTACACAAGGCACAACAGGAGGGGTGTCAAAACTGCCACAAAAATGTTGAGGGGTTTGAAACGGAAAGATACACAAGAAATATTTAAGGAGCCGAGGTGAGTGATATCTATAGAGCTAAAAGGAAAAATGCCTACAATAAGCGGTGAAGAGGTACATCAGAAACACAAAGAAAGAAAGAATTTATATATTGCTGACCATGGGAGACCAGTGAAGTTTAATGGGATTTTGAGGTGCATCCAACCACAATTAGAAGGTATATGCTAAAACAAACCCTTGGAGCTTAAAAAGTAACTAAGAAGTAAAACAAAAAGTCAATTTAAAAATAGCTAGAGGAGCTAAATTACAAAGTGGATGATCACTAATCATGTTTTTCAAGTACAAAGATATATAGCCATGCAAATGAGGGACCTCTCAAGGGAAACAAGAGCTAATGAACGTCAAAATAAGGAACTGAGGCTGGAGACCAATATTGTCACGTTTTTGCAGGGACACCTACAAAAGTTTCCATGGTTCAGAATGACCAACCTCTGTGACAAGATGATTACTTGCTTCAAAGCTCTGGAAGGCCGCTTTGAGGTCCTGGAATGCCTGGTTACTGCTTGCCATGATTGTCAGCTGTCATATCTTTTGGGAGTTTTCTCTACTCAGTGTGGCATTTGTGAAGGTCTGCACCACTAGATCCTTTGGCAGCCATCGAGCCTTTCATGCGTTAGGTGTTCCTCCTTTTTCTTCTGTTTAAATGTTGTGGTGTCCTTGTCCTAATTATGGTGCTATCTTGGAGGCTCTTTTTGGCAGACATTATTGTGCAAGTTTTTCTTGCGTTAGTATGGGTATGGCTTAGCTAGTAGCAGAAAATGAAGGTTTTTTGTTGTCTTGGCCTGTGGGGCCAAGATGATGTGGATGTATGTATGCAACTGTTTCGAATATTAATATAACTATTTCTAATTAGCTTAAAAGATCTGACCAGACATCATTGGGTTCATGCAATTACTAAAGCAACTCAAATTTTAAAGTGAATGATCTGTACTGTTGCATGGCTAATCAAATACTTCAAACTTTGGCGAGTAATTTTTCATCCACTAGTTTTGGTCGACAGATATCTGGTTGTCTCTGGTTTAGTGTCATGTTTTTATGTACTCTTTTGTAATATGTCACTAATATTCTGACACAGGACCCCGTGTTGACCCTCTTTCTGTTTAGCACATCAAGTTCCAATCGCAATATTTTAAATGGAAGAGAAAATCTTGTTTTTGTGATTTTCTATTTGTTAGAAGGTGACTTGAAATGGTCTCATAAACAGGCTTAATTATGCAATTGAGTATTTAATTTCTGATGGTCTTGAAGTTTTGATTTACAGGTCGTTATTGCACAAGAGGAACGGTGTACCAATCGCATTTGGGTAACCAGTACTCCAAGCTGGATGGCGATATACACACCAAGTGCAAGTGGATTTAGCTGGAACAAAAACAAAGTTTTTGTCAAAATCATCAAGACCATCAAAGATGACAAATGGTTTGCTGGAAGAGATGTGATCACTGTGAATTTTTTTCAATTACAGTTCCAGTTGTGCTTATGTTTTATGCCCTTGGCGTGGAATCAGATTTGGAGATGATACAAATGATAGGTAACTCATCCAGTGACTGTAAGATGAGTGAGTTATTGTTGTCATCAATTTATAAGGCTGAGGCAGAACTCAAAGATTTTCGAAGAAAAGATAAAGTTTGGGACTATATTAATGACCAACTCAAGAAATGCAAATTTCCAAAATATCAAGATACTGAAGAGGCCCTTAAAGAATACCTTTTTCCATATATTGTGGGTTATAAACAAAAAGCCATGTTTTTAGGATACATGGTAAATTGTCTTTTATCATCTTATTTTGGTCGAAGATATGTTGAAAACAAAGATGACTATAAAAACAAGAGACTGGAATTAGCAGGTGAGCTGCTGGGTCATGAACTACAGGGCTTGGTTAGACATTTCCATAATAGAATGGGAAAAGGAATTCAAAGAGAACTATCAGGTATTTTACCTTAATAGCGCATTCTATATTGACACTGCTCCAAATTTGGGGTGCTTCAGTTCACTTCAATCTAGATTGGGGTGATTTTGGCACGTCTTACAAACGCATTACAATTCACAGGTTTCAGGTTGCTAATTGACAAGTACTTGTTATTTCTGGATGTTGTCAGATTTTAAAAGTTTCCTTCTTCCTTTGTTGTGCAGTACGTGGGAATCTTAAATCAATGGATATTTATGTTGATGCATCAATCATCACAAATGGTCTTGGGAGAGCATTTTCTACAGGAAATTGGTCTCATCCACACAAATTCAATACCAAATGCACTGGTGTTGTGGCAAGTCTTAAGTCAACAAATCCATTGCAGACTCTGTCTGAGATGCGTCGAATGCGACTGAGGGTTCAATATGCTGCAAAGCTAGGGGATGCGAGATACCCGTAAGTTATCATTCTCTTACCTTTCACAGTCTGTGATTAGGTTTAAGTTATATTTGTCTCTATTACTTTTTTGAAGATCAATAATGGATTTTGTTACAAGCAGTTTGTGTATCACTATCGTGAAAGGAGGAACTGAACAAATACCCTGGCCCTCACATCATTTTTATGCAAACGACTAATATTTTTAAATTTTTTGCTAAGCTGTTTTCATACGATTTAATGCAAAAATATGTTTCTTATATTGTACTTGGGTTTAAACTTTATAAACTTTCATAGGATCTTGCAACCATGCTGAGTGTCCAGCTTATCTTATAAAACAGAAAAACCTCCTTGATAGCTATATTTATTATTAAGTCATATAAATTTGCATTTAAGATGAAGAGATTTGGGTTTAAGCTAGTAGGGAAAAGTTAAAAACTAAGGCAAATAAGCCACATTTGATATTTCTGTCTCTTAGATCACAACAGTGTATAGTATAATGCTCAGTAAATTGACATGATTTGCAGATGGATAGGAGTAGAGAAACAGAAATAAGAGGAATAATGACCAGCAACAACAATAGTTTCTTGTCACCATATAATTTGTAATTTAATAATTATGAACTAGAATATTACCATATATAATGTACAAAGGGAGATGTACGGGTAGAGCTGTCTGTCCTTCAGGAAAGGTTTGGTGTTCGAATGGTAATTGCCATTGTTGTCAGTGGGGACATTAAATAAGACAGCCTTGACACAAATTTGTCTTAAGTAAACTGTTAGAACAATTTTGGGCTGAATAGACTTAGCATTACGTACTAATTTCAACTCCAAACCACAAACAACCCTATTTCGCTGATTTCATGTTTTTTAGATGTTCATTCATATATATATATATATTGTAGAAATAGGTAATACGTGGATTCTATTTACACAAATGTTAACTTTCAAATTTTAAGGTCTTCATACTTTTAAGGTTACAGAAAGATCAATTATAATCGATGATCCACATATTATGCCAAGGTAATCCTTATGTAAATATACAGTAAGTGTTTTGCAAAGAATTAATATGACAACTTCTTGAACAGGTTTATGATACCTATGCAGGGGATCTATAAGAGACCATTACTCCCAAGAACCTCGCTAGATGAACTCCATACTTTTGGAGTTTTATGGACACCTATAGATCCAATCACTTTGGTGACTAGCACAAAATGGCCTGTAAATTACTTCTTGGTGTTTTGAAAGCACTGCATATTTGTGCTCTGATCAGGCAGATGTGCTTTTCACTCCAGTTATGTCTGCAGATTTTATTTATTCGATGGCTTTTTCTGCATAAAATGATTTCCTTCCACACAATATGTGATGAATTATCAAGATGTGAATGAATTATTAATGTTTATTCAGAGAATCAGAGTCTTCACTGTGGTTGAACTGCACATTTAATATTTAATCTGAACTCTTGATATGGATGTCAAGTTTGCAATTATTTTTCTCATAATTATTCCCTTCACAGGAGTAAAAACTAACAAGTGTGGAGCAGTAATTGTTTTCTCAAATGTCTGCTTATATTTTCTCACGTACTTTGGTAGCAAGAGAAATGTTTGAACATATTGTAATATTCTAATTTTATTGAAAAATGCATACAGGAATCCTTCCTACTGGGGAAGAGTTTGCTTTATCTCTACACCAGATGGTGAAAATTGTGGACTAGTGAAGAATTTGGCTCTGACATGCCTTGTCAGCTTGCATACAGCTAAAGAACCTATTCTTGATGTGTTGAATCAATTTGGAATTACCCTAGTTGATCAAATTTCATCATCAGATTCAGAACATCTAACAAAAGTTTTCGTGAACGGAGAATGGGCGGGGATCCATCACGATTCTGTTTCTCTTGTAAAGAAATTGCGAGATTTTCGCCGGAAACAGCATATCCATCCTCATGTAGGTTATTAACTATAAATATTGCTTTGTTTTAATTCATCTATTGCTTTGAAAGTTGCAGTTTGGTGAAATGCTAGAATGGTGTTGTCCTAGATTGTCAATATAATCTTGTTAGTACAAATCTTGAAGTTAATATTTAATATGTGGAAAAGCTTCTGTTGAAATGAGAGAATTTTTTTCTCAAATTAATCTTTTCAGCATAGTTACCAAATCTGGCTGGATCTGCACAACATCCGGATCGGCCGGATTTTTCAGCCGACCTGGATAAATTCGGTCCGTGTTGGCCCTAATTTAGGAAAAAAATTATTTTTCATTTTTAAAATTTTTCTGGAAAAACGAACTATCAACCTTATATATTAAAAATATAACATTTTACATTACTTTATTAAAGTTTTTCATTGTATTTGTCAAATTTTCATGTGTAAAATTCAACTCATATATATTTCGGACCGGATTTTTCTGAACCTTTTCAAGAATTCTGGATTTTTCGGATTTTTTTGCCCTCCCGAACAGATCCGGATTTCAGAACCTGATAACTATGCTTTTCAGTTCCCCAAATGAAATACAGAAAATTTATTCCTTACATATCAAAATTCTGAATTAGCAACTTCTTGGCATCTCAATTTTGTTGTCATTTTTTCTTTCCTTCCAAGCTTTTGGTGGATATTTATACCATTTAAAATGCAGAAAAGATTTATTAGACAACCTATTAGTCTATTTTTTTAATATATTCAACAAATGACCTACTAAATCCAAAGCAGTAAAGCCCCAACCCATGTGGTCAAGGTACCAATACAAATAGCCATGTGGGGGATGCAAGGCTCCATAGAGCATGGCCGATGAAAGTCGAAAAAAGTGGAAGCTAGTCCCATCATACATCTTTGTCAAGGCCCGACCAGAGGAATCTTCTACGTCATCGTCTATCATTGCGAAAGGGCCAATGTAGGATATCAAAATGCTCATTAGGAAGTGTCCAAGGCTGAGGGGTCTAGTTAGGGTAATCTGAGGAGCCTCATAGAACCTCTCGTAACATCCAAGGCTGAAGAAACTCTAGTAGTACCGAAGAACCCTGTAACGTGTGCCTGCCCTCACAATCTAGGAAGCCATCAAAAGGGAGCAGATCCACGACACCTAAGGAGAATCTACCGGGGCCCCTAGCAGTAGTAGTGTGTTAAGTCACCTCACAGACTGAGGTAGCAGTATCTAATAAGCACTTAATTCCGCCAACCTCTACGATGGGCTGAAAGAAAGAGGTGATCAACTTGGAGAGCTCTACCCCCTTGCAGGGGACTTGTGTCTAAGGGTGACAACCTCTCAAAAATTTTTCGTACTTTTAAAATAATGGGTCGTTTTGTGTTTTTATTGCCTGAAAGTTCCTGTATTGTGTCAAGATAATCCCAAAGAGCCATATTAGCCTTTTTCGCCAAATACCCAGATGCCCAAAATTGTTTTATTCTGTCGTCGGGATTTGTCTGCGGAAAATTTGTATTTAATTATTTTGAGCCCCGTATGAGGCTATTTGCGCTCTGTTTTAACTCTATTATGAGCGAATATGTTATTATTCCTATGTGCCAGAAGGGTTTTAACTTATTTTAAGTTTTGGGCTTTATTTGTAACTTTTGGCAATTTTTCGTGTTTTTGTGGTGTCCCGTTTCGTTTTCTGTGAAATTTCTCTGGAGCAATTCCTTTGCCGGGTAAGCCCGATTTTTGGCCTGGAGCAGCTGGAAAACATATACGCACATTATGCCCGGAGGAAGTCGTCATCGGAGGTCTGGATCACTGGGAAAAAGCGAAGTCGTGCGCGGAAAAGCCCCTGCGGGGATGGGCGCATTTTTGGAAAACAAAGGATTTAAGCTGCGATGGGAAAAATATAAGCCGCAGGCAGGGTGGGAATTTTATACCTGCCTAGCAGGGTACTTTTTCCCGTGTTATAAAAGTCACTTAAGCTGCAGTGGGAAAAATAGAGGCTGCAGGCAGGTGGGAATTTATTGCCTGCCTTGCAGGGTAAAAATTCCCATGATATAATAAAAGGAAAGTGACTTAAGTGAAATCATGGGATTTTAGTGCCTGCCTTGCAAGGTAAATAATCCCATTGTCAAAGTCAAATCACTTAAGTGGATCACGGGATTTTGGTGCCTGCCTTGCAGGGTAAAGAATCCCATTATGAAAAAATTCTTAAAAATAGAATTACATGTGCAAAAAAGTGCGCCCCCTTTGGTGAGAGAATAAAAGCCTTAAATTGATTATTTTAATTAATCTATTCTCTCAAAAAGTGCGCCCAAGCTTGGAGGAAGTCAACAAGTCAAAGATGAAATAAAAGAAAGGATTTAAAAGCATTAAAATTAATTTATTTAATGGCTGCCCTCTTCCTCTCAAAAAGTGCGCCCCATTTGGGTATTATTTAATGTTTTTAAGGCATTAAAACATTAAATTAATTTCTATTTTCAGTGGCTATGGTCAAAGCACACTGTGAAGCTTAAGTGAAGTGATGTGTGAAGGATTAAATTGGATTAATTTAATTTATTGGATGGCTGTCCTTAAACATGCTATTTTAAAAAGAGAAAAGCATGATTTTTAATTAATTAATTGCCTTTAATTGTTAGGGCAATTATTAATTATAGAATTGTGAAGGTTATATAAGCATGGGCAGCCATATGGGTGAATTATTCAAATCACAGGTGAAGAATTGCAGCCAAGTGGAAAAGTGCGCCCCCATTAAAGGAAGGATTTTGTTCAGACAAAGTGCTAACAAGGCTAAAAGCTTCCAGATTTGGCGCATGCTTTGGAGGAGGTTGATCTTTGTCTGCATAATTGTTTCCACAGGTGTTACAGGAGCTCAGGTGTTGATTGAAAGGATTTATGCTCTCTTTATGTGCAAATTAAACACCATTTTTGGGGCAGCAGGCTTGAAAAGTGCAGATTTTTACAATTTAAATTCACTATTCATGCTCGGTGGCCATTTTTGTCTGAATAAATTGCGAGGAATTCATTACGGGTGCTTTCTGAAAAGAAAAGGAGTTTTTATCAATGTCGATACATTGCAAATATCCTCGAATCGAAGAATTGTCAGATCTGCACGGTATTGAAGAAATCCGGCCAAGTAAGAAGAAAAAGAATTATGAGACGAAGATAGACAAAGCCATGGCGAAGGGAGATGAAAAAGAAACCACGATGGAGTCATGCATTGCTTCCAAACTTGCGAGACATAGGAGACACAGATCTAGGCCGGAACCTCTTGCGATTTGATTGATAGATCCAGGCGGGAAAGACTTCACTCATGCGTGCGGTCAAAAGCGGTGGAATTATCCGAGCTGCGGCTTTTCCATGTACTGACCCAATTGCGAGTTCGTGATGGAGTGTGCTAGATCTTATCATCCTTCATCGAGATCGGTGCGTGATGCTTGGGAAAGACAATAATTCGTTTGGGCCGAGAGTTCATCAATTATTGTTTGAAGATTCCAGTACGAAAGGTGGTGACTTCTATTAGCATTCAGGATGCTGACAGTAGGTGGGAGAAGCATAGAGCTGATTGTGTGAGCATCATGAATAGCGGTTCATGAAGAAGCCTAGATCCCCTTCAAAGTTCGAGAACTCTTCCACGGTCCCGATTTGGTGCGGGAGGCGAGATGATGTCGTCAAATTGCTATGCAGGATGAATGGCGAAGCGAATGCCTACACTTTCCGTACATGGATGTATGCTTTCATCAGGACCATTGAAATCAACAAGGTTGATTCTATAATCAATTGGTCGGAAATTATTAGCAGCAACATCGGTGAGCAACTTCGGAGCGTGAAGCGTACTTTCAGCTTCAAGATGACTTCATACTTGGTGTATCTTTGCGGCTTCACAAAGTGTCTTTTCAATTTGGATAGATGTGGTGTTCTTTCGAGGACCCCATTTTGAGTCTACCGCATGACTTACTGCACCTACGAGGCGAAAGACTTCAAAGTGATCAACGATGACTTCTTCTACGATTTCATCTGCGAGGCTAGACAAAGACTTGAAGGACCAACGGGGTAGCGAGAAGCGTGGGAAGCCGTGTCAAGATTGGAAGTCTATTCATTCAATTTGCAGATTTCACATACCTCGGGGTTACGGGCTTTTACGGAGAACCAATAAAGATGCCCAGGTATCGAATGATAGATTGATCGCCATGGAGTGCGGGCAACTTGTGGAGTTACACGACCTTGATCAGCGGCACAAGTCTACGGGCTTCTTCCCGATCATTGTGGGATATTACATTTGCATTAGCATTCACGAGCTCGAGGATGGAAGCGCTTGAAATGTTATCCGAGTATGAGCAAGAGTTCTTCCTGCTGGCTGAACTTCGATCCATTTGGAGTAGCCGGGAAGACAATCTCCGGTGATGCGCACATGTGCCTTCGTTAGAAGATTTACGGATGAAGTGCGGAAGTGAGTACGAGGTTAGAAAGAGATTTCAGCGAGGTATCAACAAAGCAAGTGTTCGACTTTGGACTAGCGCGGATACTGCGGATCTTAAAGATGATGGGAATGTGGTACTTGACACTTACCATCAAATGGGAGGAGATAAAGCCATCTTGTGAGAATAACATGGGAGGTCATGACACTGATTGAAGAAAGGTCGAGAAATTTGTGTTGGTGAATACTTCAAGCCCAGTTCTTGTGAAGGGATATTGCCTTGATGAAGCATTGATGAATCAAATCACGGGCAACGGCGGCCTGGGAGATTCCCTCAAGCGAAAGCATGAAGGAGAAAGCGGCGAGAAGGTCGAGAAGTTGAAAGTACGAGAAGATCTCAAGAGAAAGAAGATCACTTCTACGACCATAGCTTTGACTCGGCTTCTCCGGTACCCGAGTACTTCACCAACTATTGCACGCGGCGATGCGGGGCGTTTCCATGCCTTCATTGAATCCGGCGACGTTCGTCTTCTCTCCTCAGCCACTTCGTTCATCACCCGTTCCAGAGGAGATGTTGAAGCTGCAGATGGCAGAGTTCGAAAGAGCTTTGTCCTTGGATGATTCAGAGGATGGCAGCCATAACACTGTGGCACTTTCGGCGGAGAGGCGAGCGGGAGATGGTAGTGCACTCGGCGACTTCTCACTCTCAGAAGTAATTTCTCGGAATGGTTGGCTTTGCAGTTGGTTCCAGAAGCGAGAATGGAGATGAACTTAGAGGAGCACGACTTGCAGCTACTCCAGGATCTGAGCAGAAGAGACAGAAGGCCTAAAGTTGCTAAAGCAACTTCTAGGTTGATCATTGAGAATTCGGGAGAGAAGTTTCTTTGAGATATCAATTCGGAGAAGGAAAGATAGAAGAGGAGCTCACGGCGGAAGATGTGTGTGTGACCAAAGTACCACTCGGTCAAGCCACCCTTTGAAGGATTGAAGCGGGACACGCGAGACATTGATAGCGCTTTATTCCTTAGGCTTGCGGTGAAAAGGCGGAGAAAGAAGAGCTGCGAGAAGCAAGTATCTCAATTATGTGAGATCATAGCCAAGGTTCTTAAACCTTCCATTGACCCATTTGAGCGGTGAGTGATCATCTTATGCGGGAAATGGAGGGCATGCAAGCAATCAAGTAAAGGCTATTGTGAATGGAAGGATTTGATTATTAATCAAGCTTACATCTGACTTGGGAAGTGCCTGCCCCTTTAAAGGTTATGAGCGATGTGACAAATCAACTAAAGCGGTGATGGAAAACATAGAAGGCATGAATACGATTGCGAGAGAGTAACTTTGAGTATTTTGGCGAGATCACAAGCTGCTGAGAGATGTATTGATTGCGGAGCAGTTGTGCAGACGGATCGAGTCGAGAGGGAAGCGACTAGAGTTTGCGGTATCTTTCCGCTTGGAAATCTGCGAGTTTTCTTTGAAGAGGATGCGAGGCACTTGAGAGTAGAACATCAGATTTGCGAGACAGTATCATTTCTTTCTTTGAGGAAAGAGTGGGCGGAGGTGTTACTTCATACGTGCGGATTGTTTCTAACTAAAGTGCCTAATTCCTGGAAGGTTCTCTTCGATGGTACAAAAGAGAATTGATAAAGCTACAAGCCTTTCACGATGAATTCTATCGGTAGGTGGTGGCTGCGATGGCGAGACATTGCGAGGTTTGGGCCGAGTTTGGAAGAGGTGGAAGCGTGCAACAAAGTGTTGAATGAAGGGTTCTTTGCGATTCGGGACGAGAGAAGAAGCGATGTGGCTAAAGCAGATGGAAAGATGTTGAATTACATGTTAACAAGTATATCCGATATCGAGAACAAGAAGAAGACATAAATGTTACGGTGGCATGACTTCTTCTATTCTTTCTTCTTTATTTTCTATGTTCCGGATGAAATTGTAAAACTTCTAAGTTATTGGTTTTCTGACCATTACTTGAAGTCATGTGGAACCATTCTATTAGTTAAGTGATACATGTGTCACTTAAGAAGAAGTTAGTTGAGGATGATTGCAAATGTCATCTTTACTTGTTGTTCATGCTTTAGTTCGAGTTTGAGTCTTCCATTTGTACTTTCCCTCCTACATTCTATAAGTAGGAGAAGAACCTCGGGTTAAGGATCGATCGGAATTTGTAAGAGCGATCTTGTGTTCTAGACTTTGTCTTTGAACCCTGAGAAGCAACTTGGAGCAAAGGAATACAAAGGAGCGAGGTTTCGGAGAACTTTGTGTCACGGTGTCTTGTGTTTCTTGCTTTGAATCTTAGATCTCTTGATAAACTTTGTGTTATTTTAGATCTAGATCTAGATTTGCCTTTGTTTTATAATTACGTGTGTTCATATCTATTAAGTTTCTTCTATGTGCATGTAATTAGCTCTGCTTTATCTACTAATTGGGATGCACATCTTCCCCATTTCTTCTCTGTATTTCCTTTACTTCTTTTTCTTATAACTTTCCTTTCTTAAGCAATTTACTTACTTACTTGCTGCTGAGAACTTCTTAGTTATGGTTCATGAACTAAGTGGTTAAAGTAAAACCCACGATAGATAATAACACATTTTTATTGACAAATCGACACGGGAGCCTCACCGGTTAAATGAGGAGATTTATCTCATATTGCCTAGGTTTGATCTTTATCGAGAAAATCTAGCCAACTTGATTTTAGCGACTCATTGGGAAACAACTATCTTTGCGAGATGAAAGCTTTTCTATTGAAGATCAAAGTGTTTTCCATACAAATCTCAACTTTGGTGAACGTCCATTCACCCGATCCGTGAAGCGCGAGGAAAGGTGATCATTTCTTCCATTGCGGGAGAGCAATTCAATTTCAATCATCCTCTCTCAAGTTAGAAGCCATGAGATCTAGTCTCTCACCGGGAAGGAGAGTACACACCCATCAGATCCGGATCGTATTTAGCATAATCGGCGGCTGGAATTATCCATCAAGTCTATCAAGTCTACTGAGGAGGAGACGTGCTCAAGTTAACATGGCGCACCAAATTGTACTTCCATGGAGCAGCTTTTGGACCTCTCGAACTTGGCTCCACCTATGCATGAGCGCAAAGGGATCAGAAAGAATTTTCCAAAATTCTTTGGAGATGGAAAGCAAAACCGGATGATCATTTGGCGGCCTTCTTCATATCTTGTGGTGTGCTTGCAGTAGAGCATGAAGATGTCTCAGTCAGGCTCTTCATTGAGACTCTACACGACTTGGTTGGAGAATGGTTCTATCGGTGGCTCTAACTGGCACCATAACCAATTGAGGCGTATCGTGAGCAATTTTGAAAAGATTCAAACTGCAGAGGATGTTGTACGTTAATCACCCTAAGCGCGTGATTGAAAAAGAGCAAGCGAGAACATGCGGGACTTTATTGCGAGGTTCCAAAGGATTTTGTATAAAATCCCCCTTACGCCGCATTGAGCGAGCGACGAAAATCAAAAGGCGTTTTTATAAACGCTCTATTGCACTGAAGTTGGATATCGGCTAAGAAGGGCAAGACCGGTAAATCTGCTGTAGAAGCACAAAATCTTTGCCGTGGAGGTTGAGGGCGACTTGATCATGGTTGGAAAACTCAAACAACCATCTCACAAAGGTGATGGCGCTTCTTCTAGTACTTCGAGATCCTTTGTTGCAGAAATTGGCAAATGACATGCTGCGAGATCAAGCGAGATCTCTCAAGTAGGGAATGTAACCCCCTCAAGAATAGCTCTACCGGACCTTTAATGGTCAAAATCAAAATCAAAATCGAAAGCAGACTTGCTGCTTTGCACCACAACGGTTGTGCAATAGAAGCTGCTCGAGGAATAACTTGGAAACTAATGAAGAGGATCTCGGCATTGATGAATCATTCGATGATGAAGACTTTATAGATCCCATTGGCGACTCAATATTGGTTACGGACTACGAATCGATGATGGCTATTATGAATCTTTTGAAGATTCGATGGTCACACTTTTGCGGTGTTTACAAGGTCTCGAGCGCGCGCAAAATGCCGAAGCATCCACAAGCGGCCGGAGAGAGAGAAGATCTGGCCGGATGTTACTATCTTGAAAAGAGTAGTAGCACTCTTCCTTCTTCTTTAGCACCTAAGGATAAATATTCAAATTCTTTCAATTCGCAGCAAAAGATCCAGCGCACATCCTGTTGAAGCAAGTCAAGCTTTCGACATAATTGATCACATCGAGAGGAACAAAGGTCAAATGTCGGAAATTTGAGTATTTGAGGGCATTTCTGATCATTTGAATAGATTGGTCAAATATGTGCAAAGTAATGGTCATTGACCCAACAAACAATACTTCACGGGGTATCTTGTCAAATCGAAGAATACTCCTACAAATAATGCGTGGCAAGTTCTTCTCCTTCTACCCCTTCTCTGCTTTACATCGAGAAAGGATCGAGCCATTCTATGTATCTTTGCTTATCAGCGGATACAAACTGAGCAATTGCATTTTGGATTACGGAGCTTACGATAATGTAATGCACTGCCAAAGTTGTTGATGCCTTGGGTCTCACGTTGACAAAAACCATCGGAAGATGTTATTCAATGGAAAGGCAAGTCCCTCTTGTGGGGCAAATCAAAGATGCGCAGGCAGTACTTGCTTCTTTTCCAGATAAAAGACTGAAAATGACTATCCTTGTAGCAGACATTCCAGTCTCTTATGGCATGTTGTTGAGTAGAAATTTCTGCAAAGAGCTGGGTGGAGAAGTCAAGATGGATTGGTCTTGTGCGCACATACCAATCAAAGGAGTAAAAGAAATTTGGAACACGAGAAGAAATCTAAGTACACAGTATCAAAATATGAGGATCCTAGATCTCAGATCTTGTTTCAGGAATCGGATCACGGAGTCTATTATCTAGAAATGGATAAAGAAGAAATTCAACCGGTGATTCAAGAATCACATCAAATTGATAACAAGATTTGGACTCTGGAATTTGATGGCAGCTGTTGTTCATTTGGATCCAGCGCAGGCGTTGTTCTTATCTCTCCTGAAGGGAAGGTGCATGCGCACTCCTTCAAATTGATGTTCGAAAATACTAACAATACGGTGAGTATGAAGCATTGTTGTTAGGCATGGAGCGAGGCAAGAACAATGGGAATCAAAATTATTACGCAAGAGGAGATCTTGAGCTGATTGTGAAAAGAGATAAGAGGCCTCTACCAAGTCAAAAAAAAAGACAAAGCTGCTGCGGCACTATAGAGATCGGGTCTACTCTGCTTTATCTGGATTTTTCAGCTTTCTCGGTATCTTACATTCCGAGAGAACAAAATTCAAGAGCTGATTAAGCTTGCGATAGCTGCAGCCTTGTTGAATCCGGATCAGCCTCCTGCGTTCTTTAGGCGGGGGGACTGAGGTGGAGATGGTCTTTCGCCCAAAGGTTCGACAACGTTTGCAATGGCAGAGTTTTCAATGATGACACGCAGATTGCTGCGTTTCTCAACATGAAAGACAACTTTGAAGGAATCTACTATGAGGAAGCAATTCACCTCTAGGCGAGACTCTTGTCGGAGAAATGGATATGGGCGTCTCGGAAGTCGGGAGATTATCAACTAAAGGGAATAAAATTCCCAAAGGTTTGGTATCTCTTGAGGAAATGTTTGATAAGCATGATCAAATGCTTAAGAAAAATGAAGAAAGTGGGGAAAATTATTCCTCAACACACAATTACTAAATTTGGGAGGTGTGATGATCCTAAGTTAGTAAATCAGGTAAGTGTTGCTCGAGAGGCGAAAGAGAAGCTTTTCTTGAGCTTCTTAGGAAATACATGGATGTTTTTGCTGGTCTTACGAGGATCTAAAAACATATCAGCTGCGGAAGTTCAACACTACATCCCACTTAAAGCAGAGCGAAGCCTTTTGAGAAGAAGGCTGCGGCGGCCTGACCCTACCATTTCGGGAACCATCTTTGCAGAAATCCGGAAGTTGTTAGACGCAAAGATCATCTATCCCATACATCATTCGGAGTGGTTGGCCAACATAGTCCCTGTAAGAAAGAAGAGCGGTGAGATTAGGCTGTGCGTAGATTTCCGCAACCTTAATCAAGCTTCACTGAAAGACAACTACCCCATCCCCATCATGGATCACACTCTGCAGGTGGTCACTGGATCTGAGATGCTTTCCATGCTTGATGGCTTCTCAGGCTACAATCAAGTCAAGGTGGCCGAGGAAGATCAATACAAAACGGCGTTCATCACACCTTGGGGAACCTTCGCATACCAGAAAATGCCGTTCGGCCTGATTAATGTTGGTGCTACATTTCAAAGAGCTATGGATCTAGCCTTTGCTCACCTCAAAGATATAAGCATAGTGGTGTATCTGGATGATCTGACAGTCTTTTCCAAAGATAGAAGCGCGCACATTTCAAACTTGGAAGAGGTTTTCATACAGTGCCGCAAGCATGGTATTTCTTTGAATCCCAAGAAATCCATCTTTGCTGTAATGGAAGGGAAACTACTAGGGCACATTGTTTCCAAGGAAGGAACAAAGATAGATCCAGAGCGTGTCAAATCCATTCAGACATTGCCTTTGCCCACATCCAAAAAAGGAGTTCACTCTTTCTTTGGAAAAGTTAATTTTCTCAGGAGATTCATTCCTGACTTTGCTGAGCTAACCCGTCATATTTCGAATATGATGAAGAAGACACAAGATTTTAAATGGAGCAGCGAAGGGAAGGAAGCTTTCGAGAAAATTAAAGAGGCCCTGTCGAAAGCTCCAGTCTTGGTTTCACCCGACTTCAGTAAAGAATTTATTCTTTACTGTTACTCCTCTGAACACACCATGTCAGCAATACTGATGCAGAAAAATCAAGAGGACGCAGAAGCTCCTATTGCTTTCATGAGTACGCCTCTTAAAGCCTATGAGTTGAAATACACTCCCATGGAAAAGCACGCATATGCAGTGGTGAAGGCGTGTAAGGCATTCAGGTATTATATTCTTTCCTCACACACTGTGGTTTTGGTTCCAGATACTGCAGTTAAATCCATTCTTACTCAGCAAGAGTTAGGATTATTGAGAGGCACATGGGTGACAAAAGTTCAAGAATATGACCTGGATATTAAACCAACAAAGCTGGTTCGAGGAAGAGGTCTGTGTGAATTAATGACGGAGATGAAAACATCAGTGCCTGAAGTGGATCAAGATGAGATAGATGGAGATTTACCTGCAGTACTTTTTATAGATCTGGTAGAAGAGTGGTACAGTAACATTGCTTACTTTCTGACGTATGGAGAATGCCCAGATCAACTTTCCAGAAAAGAGAAACGAACCATCAAACTTAAATCCAAAGATTTTGTTCTTTGGGATAATGGTTTGTACAAAAAGGAATTGATGGTGTATTTCTCAGATGCGTGGACAAGGCTCAACAGGATCAGCTACTACAACAGTTTCATGACATGGCTTGCGGTGGTCATTTCTCAGCCCGAGTCACTGCACACAAGATCCTCAGAGCAAGGTATTACTGGCCCACCCTTTTCAAGAATCTTTGAGAATGGGTAGCTAAGTGTCAAGCATGCCAACATTTTGTTGGGCGTGTGTGAAATTACTGCATTACCTCTAAAACCCATTGTGATTGAAGAACCTTTCAACGAGTGGGGAATGGATTTTATTGGAATGCTTAACCCGGCTTCAGTGCGGTCATCATTACATTCTACACGACTCTTGATTATTTTCGGTAAGTGGGTAGAAGCTATTCTGTGAAGAATGCCACTTCCGCCGAAGTGTGCGATTTTATAAAAGAAAATATTATTTGTCGGGTTTGGCGTGCCCAGACAAAATTAGCAGACAACGCTCGAATCTTTCTTACGAGGAGTTGGTGGAATTTCTGCTACACTTATGGGATCAGTGGTTCATTCTTCAAACTACTATCCTGAGGAATGGTCAAGTGAATCTAGTAATAAAAACTTGTAAGTAACTATCGTATGCGTGAAGCTTGTGGACAATCAAAGGACTTGGCATAAAAAGTTGTTTGATGCATTATGGGCGATAGAATCACACCAAAGAGGGCGATAGGCATGTCCCCATTTCATTTTGTTATATGGTAGAGACACAGAGCTGCCTCTTACCTTGGAATTGCACTGCCTACTGACTTTCTAAGGCCTTGGAGGATTCCACTTTCACGGATCTTATTGATAAAAGAATTATGTACCTAAGCGAAGGAATTGAGAGAAGTACAAACTCAAGTTGCGAGATAGGTTGTGAGCATCGAAAAGAAGGTGAAAATCATTTTCGAAAAAAAGGCTAGGGAAAGAAAGTTTGAAAGTCGATATTTAGGTCCTTTTATGGGACAAAAGAAGAGAAACAAAAGGCATGCATGGAAAGTTTGATTCACTATGGAAAGGGCCTTTTGTGATTAAAAGGATCGCGGAGAGATAGCTTCATTCTTGCTCATCGGGATGGAGTTGAATTGCCGTTGCCTTTGATAGGCAACACTTGAAGCTATTAGGACATGAGAAGCGAGGGGTAACACTGTATGTACATAAATAAATCTTTGTTTGTTTTTCCTTGTTTTGTCTTGTTTTGGTGTTGTGTTGTGTTGTTTCGTTTGCGACCCCGTGCCCAAAAGACAAGATACGAAACAGAGATCTTTGGGATCTCATCTTTTCCCTTTGTCATTCGACGAGAGAAAAAGATGTCCTGAGACGGAGCCACTGGTGTCACTCAGATTTCACCCTGAAATCTGCGACTACCCTATTCGAATTTTTTTCGTACTTTTAAAATAATGGGTCGTTTTGTGTTTTATTGCACGAAAGTTCTTGTATTGTGTCAAGATAATCCCGAAAAGAGCCATATTAGCCTTTTAGCCAAATACCCGGATGCCCAAAATTGTTTTATTACGTCGTCGGATTTTGTCTGCGGGAAATTTGTATTTAATTATTTTGAGCCCGTATGAGGCTATTTGCGCTCTGTTTTAACTCTATTATGAGCGAATATGTTATTATTCCTATGTGAGAAGGGTTTTAACTTATTTTAAGTTTTGGGCTTTATTTGTAACTTTTGGCAATTTTCGTGTTTTTGTGGTGTCCGTTTGTTTTGTGAAATTTCTCTGGAGCAATTCCTTTGCGGGTAAGCCGATTTTTGGCCTGGAGCATTGGAAAACATATCGCACATTATGCCGGAGGAAGTCGCCATCGGAGGTGCGGATCGGGAAAAGCGAAGTCGTGCGCGGAAAAGCCCCTGTGGGGATGGGCGCATTTTGGAAAACAAAGGATTTAAGGCTGCGATGGGAAAATATAAGCCGCGAGGCGGGGTGGGAATTTTATACACTGGCAGGTACTTTTCCGTGTTATAAAAGTCACTTAAGCTGAGTGGGAAAAATAGAATTTTGTGAGGCGGTGGGAATTTATTGCCTGCCTTGCAGGGTAAAAATTCCCATGATATAATAAAAGGAAAGTGACTTAAGTGAAATCATGGGATTTTAGTGCCTGCCTTGCAGGGTAAATAATCCCATTGTCAAAGTCAAATCACTTAAGTGGATCACGGGATTTTGGTGCCTGCCTTGCAGGGTAAAGAATCCCATTATGAAAAAATTCTTAAAAATAGAATTACATGTGCAAAAAAGTGCGCCCCCTTTGGTGAGAGAATAAAAGCCTTAAATTGATTATTTTAATTAATCTATTCTCTCAAAAAGTGCGCCCAAGCTTGGAGGAAGTCAACAAGTCAAAGATGGAATAAAAGAAAGGGTTTAAAAGCATTAAAATTAATTTATTTAATGGCTGCCCTCTTCCTCTCAAAAAGTGCGCCCCATTTGGGTATTATTTAATGTTTTTTAAGGCATTAAAACATTAAATTAATTTCTATTTTCGGTGGTATGGTCAAAGCACCTTTGTGAAGCTTAAGTGAAGTGATGTGTGAAGGATTAAATTGGATTAATTTAATTTATTGGATGGCTGTCCTTAAACATGCTATTTTTAAAAGAGAAAAGCATGATTTTTAATTAATTAATTGCCTTTAATTGTTAGGGCAATTATTAATTATAGAATTGTGAAGGTTATATAAGCATGGGCAGCCATATGGGTGAATTATTCAAATCACGAGGTGAAGAATTGCAGCCAAGTGGAAAAGTGCGCCCCCATTAAAGGAAGGATTTTGTTCAGACAAAGTGCTAACAAGGCTAAAAGCTTCCAGATTTGGCGCATGCTTTGGAGGAGGTTGATCTTTATCTGCATAATTGTTTCCACGAGGTGTTACGGGAGCTCGGTGTTGATTGAAAGGATTTATGCTCTCTTTATGTGCAAATTAAACACACCATTTTTGGGGCAGCGAGGCTTGAAAAGTGCAGATTTTTACAATTTAAATTCACTATTCATGCTCGGTGGCCATTTTTGTCTGAATAAATTGCGGGAATTCATTACGGGTGCTTTCTGAAAAGAAAAGGAGTTTTTATCGATGTCGATACATTGCAAATATCCTCGAATCGAAGAATTGTCGAGATCTGCACACGGTATTGAAGAAATCCGGCCAAGTAAGAAGAAAAAGAATTATTGAGACGAAGATAGACAAAGCCATGGCGAAGGAGATGAAAAAGAAAGCACGATGGAGTCATGCATTGCTTCGAACTTGAGACATAGGAGACACGAGATCTAGGCCGGAACCTCTTGCGATTTGATTGATAGATCCGAGGCGGGAAAGACTTCACTCATGCGTGCGGTCAAAAGCGGTGGAATTATCCGAGCTGCTGACTTTTCCATGTATGACCCAATTGCGAGTTCGTGATGGAGTGTGCTAGATCTTATCATCCTTCATCCGGATCGGTGCGTGATGCTTCGGGAAAGACAATAATTCGTTTGGGCAGAGTTCATCAATTATTGTTTGAAGATTCCAGTACGAAAGGTGGTGACTTCTATTAGCATTCAGGATGCTGACAGTAGGTGGGAGAAGCATAGAGTTGATTGTGTGAGCATCATGAATAGCCGGTTCATGAAGAAGCCTAGATCCCTTCAAAGTTCGAGAACTCTTCCACGGTCGATTTGGTGCGGGAGGCGAGATGATGTCGTCAAATTGCTATGCAGGATGAATGGCGAAGCGAATGCCTACACTTTCCGTACATGGATGTATGCTTTCATCAGGACCATTGAAATCAACAAGGTTGATTCTATAATCAATTGGTCGGAAATTATTAGCAGTGACATCGGTGAGCAACCGGGCGTGAAGCGTACTTTCGGCTTGAGATGACTTCATACTTGGTGTATCTTTGCGGCTTCACAAGTGTCTTTTCAATTTGGATAGATGTGGTGTTCTTTCGAGGACCCCATTTTTGAGTGCTACCCATGACTTACTGCACCTACTGGCGAGAAAGACTTCAAAGTGATCAGCGATGACTTCTTCTACGATTTCATCTGCGAGGCTAGACAAAGACTTGAAGGCCAACGGGGTAGCGAGGAAGCGTGGGAAGCCGTGTCAAGATTGGAAGTCTATTCATTCAATTTGCAGATTTCACATACCTCGGGGTTACGGGCTTTTACGGAGAACCAATAAAGATGCCCAGGTATCGAATGATAGATTGATCCCGTGGGAGTGGCGAGGCAACTTGTGGAGTTACACGACCTTGATGTCAAAGCGGCACAAGTCTACGGGCTTCTTCCCGATCATTGTGGGATATTACAGTGCATTAGCATTCACGAGCTCGAGGATGGAAGCGCAAATGTTATCAGTATGAGCGAGAGTTCTTCCTGCTGCGGCTGAACTTCGATCCATTTGGAGTAGCGGGAAGACAATCTCGGCGATACGCACATGTGCCTTCGTTAGAAGATTTACGGATGAAGTGCGGAAGTGAGTACGAGGTTAGAAAAGAGATTTCAGTGAAAGGTGTCAGCAAAGCAAGTGTTCGACTTTGGACTAGCGCGGATACTGCGGATCTTAAAGATGATGGGAATGTGGTACTTGACACTTACCATCAAATGGGAGGAGATAAAGCCATCTTTGAGAATAACATGGGGGCTGCATGACACAATTGAAGAAAGGTCGAGAGGCTGTGTTGGTGAATACTTCAAAGCTAGTTCTTGTGAAGGGATATTGCCTTGATGAAGCATTGATGAATCAAATCACGGGGCAACCGGCGCGGAGATTCCCTCAAGCGAAAGCATGAAGGAGAAAGCGCGGAAGGTCGAGAAGTTGAAAGTACGAGAAGATCTCAAGAGAAAAGAAGATCACTTCTACGACCATAGCTTTGACTCGGCTTCTCCGGTACCCGAGTACTTCACCAACTATTGCACACATGGCGGCGGGGCGTTTCCATGCCTTCATTGAATCGGCGACGCGTTCGTCTTCTCTCCTCGGCCACCGTTCATCACCCGTTCAGAGGAGATGTTGAAGCTGCGAGATGCGAGCGAGTTCGAAAGAGCTTTGTCCTTGGATGATTCGAGAGGATGGCAGCCATAACAACTTTGTGGCACTTCGGCGGAGAGGATGCGGAGCGGGAGATGGTAGTGCACTCGGCGACTTCTCACTCTCAGAAGTAATTTCTCGGAATGGTTGGCTTTGCGGTTGGTTCGAAGCGAGAATGGAGATGAACTTAGAGGAGCACGACTTGCGGCTACTCAGGATCGGCGGAAGAGACAGAAGGCCTAAAGTTGCTAAAGCAACTTCTAGGTTGATCATTGAGAATTCGGGAGAGAAGTTTCTTTGAGATATCAATTCAGCGAAGAAGGAAAGATAGAGAGGAGCTCACGGCGGAAGATGTGTGCGGTGACCAAAGTACCACTCGGTCAAGCCACCCTTTGAAGGATTGAAGCGGGACACGCGAGACATTGATAGCGCTTTATTCCTTAGGCAGCGGTGAAAAGGCGGAGAAAGAAGAGCTGCGAAGCAAGTATCTCAATTATGTGAGATCATAGCCAAGGTTGCTAAACCTTCCATTCAGCCCATTTCGGAGCGGTGAGTGATCATCTTATGCGGGAAATGGAGGGCGCAGCAATCAAGTAAAGGCTATTGGTGAATGGAAGGATTTGATTATTCGTCGAAGCTTACATGTCTGACTTGGGGAAGTGCCCGCCCGCTTTAAAGGTTATGAGCGATGATGCAAATCAACTAAAGCAAGTGATGGAAAACATAGAAGGCATGAATACGGTTGCGAGAGAGTAACTTTGAGTATTTTGGCGAGATCAACAAGTTGCTGAGAGATGTATTGATTGCGGAGCAGTTTGTGAGACGGATCGGTCGAGAAGGGAAGCATTTAGAGTTTGCAGTATCTTTCCGCTTGGAAATCTGCGAGTTTTTCTTTGAAGAGGATGCGAGGCACTTGAGAGTAGAACATCAGATTTGCAGACAGTATCATTTCTTTCTTTGAGGAAAGAGTGGACGGAGGTGTTACTTCATACGTGCGGATTGTTTCTACGAAGTGCCTAATTCCTGGAAGGTTCTCTTACGATGGTACAAAAAGAGAATTGATAAAGCTACAAGCCTTTCACGATGAATTCTATCGGTAGGCGGTGGCTGCTGCAGCGAGACATTGCGAGGTTTGGGCGAGTTTGGAAGAGGTGGAAGCGTGCGTGACAAAGTGTTGAATGAAGGGTTGCTTTGCTGATTCGGGGACGAGAGAAGAAGCGATGGCTAAAGCAGATGGAAAGATGTTGAATTACATGTTAAACAAGTATATCCGATATCGAGAACAAGAAGAAGACATAAATGTTACGGTGGCATGACTTCTTCTATTCTTTTTCTTCTTATTTTCTATGTTCCGGATGAAATTGTAAAACTTCTAAGTTATTGGTTTCTGACCATTACTTGAAGTCATGTGGAACCATTCTATTAGTTAAGTGATACATGTGTCACTTAAGAAGAAGTTAGTTGAGGATGATTGCCAAATGTCATCTTTACTTGTTGTTCATGCTTTAGTTAGTTTGAGTCTTCCATTTGTACTTTCCCTCCTACATTCTATAAGTAGGAGAAGAACCTCGGGTTAAGGATCGATCGAGAATTTGTAAGCAACGATCTTGTGTTCTAGACTTTGTCTTTGAACCCTGAGAGCAACTTGGAGCAAAGGAATCTACAAAGGAGCGAGGTTTCGGAGAACTTTGTGTCACGGTGTACTTTGTTTCTTGCTTTGAATCTTAGATCTCTTGATAAACTTTGTGTTATTTTAGATCTAGATCTAGAGTTGCCTTTGTTTTATAATTTTGTGTGTTCATATCTATTAAGTTTCTTCTATGTGCATGTAATTAGCTCTACTATCTACTAATTGGGATGCACATCTTCCCCATTTCTTCTCTGTATTTCCTTTACTTCTTTCTTCTATAACTTTCCTTTCTTAAGCACTGCTTACTTGCTGCTTAACTTACATGAACTGTGAGAACTTCTTAGTTATGGTTCATGAACTAAGTGGTTAAAGTAAAACCCACGATAGATAATAACACATTTTATTTGGGTCCTTTCAATATGAGCCCGATCAATGGACCCCAAACTAGGTCCCAAAACCTTGGACCCATATAGAGCCGCAAGCCTGGACGGTGAATCAAAGAGGCGCATCTTAAAGGTATATCTTGGAAGGGATCGAAAAATGCCGCTCCAAATAGAAAGGGAGGGAAAAATCTTGTAAAGGAGCAACTGGGAGACATGCTTCATTCTAAGAATGAAGACCACCAATGGGCCATTGTGTTACTTATGAATCCGTCCACCATTCATAATAGTATTGTTTTGCAGCCTTTGCAACCATATTTTGAATCAAAGAGAAATTTAGAGCTTCGTTGATACTTTCCAGTAGCATTCTCACATAAGAAAATTATAGTAGAGAAGTGCACATTGATAAATGAAAAGACAATGAAACAATAGATCTGTATTAATAGCGTACCATGTATTAATTATTGTCTTTGTTCAGAAAGCTGGTCAAAATAAAAGCGAAGTACCTTGATTGTTTTTAGACTAGTTTGAAAATATGCCTAGTGTAATGTCCCCTTTTCGGGACATTATCTACATGGAAGAATTCGAAGGCCCTCAACCCAATGGGTTTGAGGATTGGGCTCATATTTCGACTTAAGATATTTATTATCTCTTTTTGCAACCCCTTGAGGGCCCTCTTAGTTTAGAAATGTGTACATAGGATAGGAATTTCTTAATATTAAATTAAGAAATTAAATAAAGTGCACAAGTAGTAGCTTATTAAATATTTTTATTTTTAATTTAGGGGGAAAACATTAAATGATTGAACATTGGAGATTGCACCTCTTATTTCTATAAAGAGGGGTCGCATTTTCTTGGATGGTTATGTTATGATAAATTCAACTTGGGCTCCATTCTTGGAGTTGGGATGCTTGTTTACGATGTTTTCTTTCTCTCTCTCATGCTTGGGAGATTTTGTAGCTGGTTATTGAGAATCAATTTGAAGAAGTTATTTGTGCAATCCCAAGTGAGATCCATGTCTTTGGCTTTAGCGAATTTTTAGATGAAGTTTACCATTGAAATGCTGAAACGGTCACGGATACCCTGGATACGGGTATGGGTGCAGTACGGGTATGCACGCCTTGATACGGCAAATTTTTAAAAATCTTGGGTACGGTACGCTTTTGGGTACGTTTTATATATATATATATATATTTATATATACATGTATATAAATATATAAATATGCATATAAATTATAAATTTAAAGAAGCATTTGCATACTTATTGAAATTTAATACTCATAGAGTTATACAACTTAAAATCATTCATAGAACATGAAAACAAAATTGAAATTTCCAATACTTTGAGAATTGAGACTTGAGTTTGTATTGATAATTGATTAATGACATAATGTTCAAAAATTAAAACATGATAATACATTCAAGTTCTCAACTTCTAGAGCATATCATCTAGATGATCGTCAAAATCATCTTCATGGATGCCACTTGCAACTCCACTCCCACTAGCTCCACTTTCGAACACTTGTGAAGGGCTCCCTAGAAGTTCCTCATCAATGCCAAGAAGTGAAACATTGGCTAAACAAGCAAGTGAAGCTTCAAAGTCTGTGTTTTCAGGTTGGAGGTCCCAAAGCTTGTTAGGACCACTAGTATACTCTTGCGTCTTGTGGGTTAAGAGGCGCAAGTTGGAATGAACGTATACTAGATCTTCAGCCTTCTTTGATGCCAACATGGTGCGTTTGGCTGAGTGGATGAAGCCATAAGTACTCCAGTTGCGCTCTGCAGAAGAATTACTAGCCACCTATCACAAAAAACAAAGTATTAATATTATAAATTATTAATTAAAAAAAAGAATGATATCATTTTGAATTTTAATTCGTAATTGGTAATTAAAATATCAAATAACAAGTTACAAACTTTATACCTGTGAGAGCAATTTGATCGCAACTGGTCGTAAGAACTTGGCATCATGGCCATGACAAGTCCACCACGTGATTGGATCCGTGGTGGGTTTGTCACAAATAGCCTCTACCTCTCCCATGCTACCTTGTCCATTTACAAACATCGACATCTCTGGCGGACTGCAAGTGATGTAGCTGGATCTGGAAACAACCTCCTGAATGCTGCCCTCGTCCCATTTGCAACCTTGTGGTCATCATATGGTCATTGTCTACCAACTATCCCAACTATTTCACTACTGTAATATTTGGGATTTAAAGCATAAGCAAGGAGATGTAATGGGGTGGTCATTTTGTTCCACCTTTTCACGATCACATTTTTAACTTCATTATAAAAATTTTCCTCAGGGTCCTGCTCTTTGGCCTGTATGACATCATGGATTTTTTCAAGCATGGAGTCAATGCCATCATATATATCTCCAATGCAAGCATTATCTTTGTCAACAAATCGTATCATACTCAAAATAGGCTCTGTGAAACTCAACAAATATTCAACTCTTCCCCACCAATGCTCATCAAGGATCCATGATTTTATTTTTTGAGCTCTTTCTGTGTTTGATTGCCTTCAGACGGTCCAAACATTATCAATCACCATTATGCCCAAAGCACGTCTCACCTTCACAAGTCGTCTCAAGACGAGTGTGTGAGAGGCAAACCTAGTCTCTGCAACCTATTAAAAAGAATGGAAACAATTCAATAACAACACAATTTGAAATTGATTTAAAAATTTAAAATCAAATATTAAATTTAAAATGAATTGTTCATTTACCTTCAACAGCTCCAACTTTGAAAATCTTTTGAATATGGCTTGAGACATGTGATGGTTGGTGACAAACATCTGAATCTCGTTTGCCTCCGTGTATATTTGCTCAATCCATGCAATTTTCCCAATCTTTTGCATCATTAGATTCAGGGAGTGTATTGCACATGGTGTCCAAAATATGTGCTCATACCTACCCTCTACTATCAATCCCGTTGCCTTGCAATTTTTGGCGTTGTTCGTGATGACTTGGACAACCCTCTGTGGACCCACTGATTCAATAGCCTCAATGAGAATATTTGCAATGAATTGGGCATCTTTTACTTCCCCCTCACAATCAATAGCCTTCAGAAACATTGGCCCTTTAGGGCATACTGCAATAATGTTGATGAGAGGTCTATTTCTGGAGTCTTTCCATCCATCTGATATAATAGAGACTCCTGAATCAGTCCAAGAATCTTTAATTGGTTGTAGAGATGTCTGAATGTGTTGCACTTCTTTTGTCAAAAGAGAAGTGCGAACCTTATTATAGCTAGGGCTTGTATACCCTGTGGTGCCTCATTAATGCCTCTCACCATCTGCTGCCAATAAGGTGATCTCAAGACATTGAATGGTAGTCCACATGCAAATATACACCGAGACACCAATTCATCTGCAATATCCCTCTTCTCGATGTTAAATGCTTTTTCTAATGGGCCTTTTGTTCTCTTGTTTGATGGCCCTGAGGTATCTGCATCAAAAGGGTCATCAACTGGAATAGTTTCAACACGAGTCTCAATGAAAGGATGAAATGATGGTGTTGATGTTGGTGGTTTTCCCATGGACCTCTGCTGTAAAGAAACAGTTCTAGAGCGAGCTCTTGCTGCTTCAATGTTTGCATCCTCTTGCTCTTTTAGGTATATGGCTATGGTTTTCTTTTCCACCTTCCTACACATGGTCTAATACCCGTCCCCGATACCCCAGTCAAATGAGCTCTCAAACGGGTATATGAGGATTTAAATGAGGCGGCACAATGGGGACACGTCCAAACACGGACACCACCACCGGCAACAAACTCTATCACTTCCACATGTCTCCATAAAGGATAATTCGGATCCATTTTCACTGCCATACCACCCGAAACATTTTCCCCCTCTTGCCCCACTGAAGTTGAATTGGATGCCATGATTGTAGGATTAATTCAATAACCTACAATAAGAGAGATTTTTTAAAACATTGCTAAATATTAAAATAATTTGTTGACCCATACATGTCATTCTTTGATTTTAATCACCAAGTTCGCCATAAATGGTGCGAGGTGAGAGCATACATAGAGGGTAGACGTTTAAATTTTTAACAAATTCAATTTTAAACTTTAAAATTAAATAAAAACGAACACATAACTAACTAAAAAAATTAAACAGTTAGTGCTACACGTCAATCTTTGATTTTGATCACCAAGTTCGCCATAAATGGTGCGAGGTGAGAGCATACACAGAGGGTAGACGTTTAACTAAATAAAACTTCACTATTAAACTTAAAATACGAAAAAATTAATTAATATATTATATTTTAATAACCGTAAAATAAATAAATTATGAAATATTAAAAATAAATTTAGATCATGATCAATAATCATGAATGATGTGTTTGAAACACATCATTCATGATATTGATCATTGATCATATTCATATACAAAACATTGCTCAAAAGATTAAAAAAATGTCTGAATGCATGTAAAATACCTGGAAAAATCCTCCTTGATGTTTGTAGACTTGCTTCTCCTTCTCTCTTCCTCCTTCAAGCTCAATCACTCTCTCCTCCAAGCTCTTCCTTTCTCCTTCAACCTCTCTTTCTCTCTCTCCTTCAAGCTCAAGCAAAATATCAAATATTGAGTGTGAGAAAAAAGTAGAGGGATTGGGTGTTTATATAAGTGTTTGGGGGGGTACTTTAGGGTTAGGTTAGATTTAGAAAGTTTTAAAATTAAAAAAAAATGCTTTTTTTTTAAGTTTTGATGAAAATCGCTTTAAAAAAGGCGTGAAAAAAAACGGGTACGCTTGGAAACGTACCCACAGGGGACAGGTACGGTCCGGGTACAGCAACCGTCCCGGACCGTACCATGTCCCATGTGGGTACGTTTCCAAGCATACCCACATGTACCGTGCCTCGCACTATACCCGATACGTTTCCAGGCTGGTACGGGGGGCCCTTAGGCGTTTCCAGACAGTCTAGAAATCTGCATGTTTCTACTTTAGCGAATCACTGTAGCGATTCACTGTAGCAGCTGGGTTTTCTTGCTCCTTGCAGATCGATTTGGTAGAGTGAGACTGATTTAATGTTCCTTTGATATTGGTGAGTGCTTTCTATGCTTGGCGACTTGTATGAATACAATACTTTATTGAATAGCTGCTCTAAGCTCTAACGAACTTATATGTGCTGATTGATGACTGTTTGGGAGCATTGTTTGGTGTGAAACAACCGGTTATTGCATGATCATTGTGTTCTTTTGGGCAGCGACCTGAGTAGGACAGGTTCGGCAATTATTTTATATGATTAATGGTCTGATTTAATTCACTTAAATCTGTTATTTCTTGCTGGGCATTTGCGATTTCATTGAGGTGTTTGAATATGTGTTTTTGGGGGCCCAAAATAACCAGCGATTTTGACTTGTTTGCATATCTTCTTATGGCTGGGTTGTGTAACTAAACATGGCATGACACTCTGGTATTGCAAGTTCCTCTTTTGCAGCGATCTTTAGATGAATATTCAGATTGAATTTATATATATAGAACAGTTCCATGATTGCAGATTTCAATGTGATATATGCCTGAGTGAATCAATTGGCATTTGGCATAACCTGTAGATGCTTCCCCTGTCGGTTAGAATGAATTACAGTGTTGTGGATCAGATTTATATATAAATATATATCAGGGACTTGTGTAGAAGGTCTGGATTTGAGTTCAAGAGCAATATCTATTTCTCCTTCATGTTGATATATCCATTATATAATTCTGAGCATTGGTGAAGCATATCGATTGGGTTTGGCATGTGTTTTGGAGGTTCTACATGTTTCATTGCAGCTGAGTCATGTTTGGGTTGTATGGATAATTTGGGGTCTGATTTTTATGCATTTTGAATCTGATTTGCTTACCTCAGCTGGGAGTACTAATTTGTGCTATTTGTTTGGGTTTATTGAGCCAACACCGGAACAACTTGTCACTGATTTCTTAAATGATAAAAGCAGATTTAAAAGGCTGATTACAATAAGCTGAGTATTGATTAAGTTGAGACTAGATCACTGACTTTGCAAATCAGCTGGGTTTACTCATTGTTTGCATGAGCTTTGAATGTTTTATTGAACACACCAATACTGTTGGCTGGACTTGATCATTTTAGTGTTGATTCTATTTGTTTGGTTGCCATCTCCTATTGATCCCGTGAAAGGGGATATTACACCTAGACAAACTATGGGACTGGTGACAATGGATATGGAAGCCTAGTTAGGCATAGCCAGAGTTATCTTAGATGCATATATTAATACAGCATACACCATATTCTTTTGGTGCTTCAGCAAGCCCCACTATCTATTGTTGGCCACGGCTATTGGCATCTGATGTCTGTAAAGGAAAAATTCAAATTTTAACCAAGCATGAAAAATAAAGGTATAGTTGTGACATAATCTGTTATGAGACAAAAATCTAGAAATGAAACAAGAAAAGGAAACCATATAAAAATTGGGCAGGGATTCATGTGTAGGAAATAATAGCTGGAAACGGTAGCCTAGGTTCCTGGCCTTCTGCCAAGGTCCCAAAGGTATGTGTAAGGATAATTATGTTGATAATTTAATAATGAATGCACACAATACTAGATGATCAATTCAAGTACCAAAACTATAGACATTCTGAATAAAGGTCAGAGTCTTATGCATAGAAAAGAATATAGTTTAGCCCATGCTATCACATATTGTGTAATATTTGATGTTTGCTTGTTTTAATTTTGGATTTAATGAATTAATAACAATTAAATTTTCATCGTTAAATCTGACAAGGAAAGAAGTTGCACAAGAAAACATTTTCTGTCTACATTCTTCTCCCAACCGCTGGGGAAAATTATATAAATAGCTTGGTCAATCTTCACAAGGGCTGGTGGACATATATTGTACCCTTTATATTTGGTTTTTCTCTTTTGAGGAACGTTTGAGATCCTTGAAATCTAAAAAGGGGCTCTTTTTCCTTACCAACAAGATCTATCTAGTTTAGGATTTATCAGCTAAGATATTGGGAGACTAACAGGTTCCACTAATGGGCTCCAGTTCTTTTTTGTGACATGCCCGCCTTGCCTCAATGGGAGATCCATAGGTGGCCCTTGCGAACCATCCATTTAAATGTGGGGAGCTTGTTCACTAGGTTGTGAACCCCAATTTTCACTATTGAATTGAATTTATCAGTTGATTGTGTCTGCTGGACCTTGGGGTGTTTTGAGTCTGACTGTGTAGTATTTTTTATAAAATGAAAAGTAGGGAGGAACTGGATTGAACGCCCTTTGTTTTTTGCTGCCACCATTTATTTACATTGTACATGTTTGCTTTTATTTATAATATCTGCGAAGTAGTTAGATGCTACCTAACTCATTTTTCTAACTTCTAACATTCTAGCTTAATCACTAACATTAAATGTTTCAGCCACTATCAAGAAACATTGCCATTTATGGCGTAACTCTTATTTGTAGAGTTAATACTCCAACATACCCCTTGATATTGTTCTAAAATTGTTATTCCCTTGATACAAAATGTATTAGGCCTAGAAATGGGTCCCTAGATATACATCTCTAAGTAGGTAAAATATATAAGGCTGTTCTTGATCCTGTAAACATGACAAATCTTAAACAGAATCTGTAGGTGATAAATAAGACCATTATTGTGTAACACATTAAAAAAATCAAGATTGCAACTAAGGATTGTGATGGGTCTATTATTATGTTCCTATACATGCACCCTTTGTTTAGAGAGAAAGGTAGTCGACCTTACTACAATTGACATCAACTAGGTAATAAGCAAGAGCTGTGTTAGTTAAAAACCGTAGTAAAGGAAAGGGAAGTAATAAAGTAAAGATAACAATAAAGTAAACGGTAACAAATGTGTGCTATAACATAAATGAAATGGAACATGCAACATACATAATCAAACCATGCACAAAATAAAGGGGTTAGGGAAAAGGGATACTTACCTTGAGTTGACTTGTTGGCACATTAATCTCTCCCTTGACTTTGAGCTCTGTGCGAGGCATGGTTGTCGGTGGAGTCAAGGTGGATAAAAGAAACCCTAAGTAGACCACACTTGGGGACTCCAAAGAGTCGGTTTACATCTTTGGCATCGATCCAATTCATGAATCTCCTAGGCCTTAATTGCAACTCCTTTTCCTTTGGTGATGACATTTTCCCTTCTCCTCTATAGCTTCCCTAAGGGGATTTGCAAGCACAAGCAGAGCATAAGTGCCATATAAATATGGGCACATATGCATAGGTCATGTTTTGTTTAGCCAACGTCATCAATCGAGCCATTGACGTATTCCAAAAGCAAGCAAATTAAGAGGGGGTTAGATTAAGAGCTAAGGAGGGACGAGGAGGACAAGGAAGATAATATGAAGATGGTTTGAAGGTAACCACAATACATCTCTCATAATTTGGCTCAAAACCAACTCACCTCAATCCCGAATATGGGAAATTAATGCACCAACAAGCCATAGAAAAATTAAAAGTTAGTAAAGCAAATTTAAGGTGTATACAAAAAATTCCATAACAACTCAATAACTAAAAATGTTTGGTAACTACAAAGAATTATAAGGAATAATACAAAGACTAAAACATGACATACTGATACAATGAATATTCCAAAAATAAAATAGCACCCGCACATACACATGTACTTAGAAACAATGCACGCCAAAATACTTTTCTAACTCAAATATGCTTAAAAGGCATTCCATTACAAAAATGTTTATTTTAGTCATGATACTATAAGTAATTTGTACATCCGCCCTTAGCTGTAGACTTGATAATGTCTCTATCAACACTCAAATACTTGTTAGAGGGTGTGTGGCATTTGGAGCAACTGTGGGGGCAGAAAGGGGGAATTGGATATTGGTAATTGTGACGACTGCCCTATCACAGGTACTTCAGGCTGTAGAAGCAATTGTCTGTGGAGAGTTGACTGCAAATATAGTTTATATGAAACTTTTTGACCTCCTATTCTTCTTGCATGACTATGTCTCTGAAGTGGTTTGTCATCCCATAAATAGCCTTTCCTTTTTCTGGCCTCAAGCTTTGAGATGCTCTGGTATACTTATGTGATGCTTTATTGGAATTTAACTGTCTCTAAAGCCACTTTAGTCTTACACTTCATCTCTAAGGCAAGTTGTTCATTCTCCTTCATTTTTTCATTTTGATTGCATAAATGTCAGGTTGGGATCACATACTATTATCCTTGTTTCTTTTGTCCTTCCAACACTCTACGTCCTTCCACTAGGTCTTATTCTTGGTCTTCAGTTTCTGAAATTGCTGAACCATCTCATCATACTAATGCATCTAATCTTCCATTTTATTCCTTTTTTGCAAGTAGCTTCTCCACTTTTTGTCCACACAACATGGCCACAATATAACAGTGTTAGCTCTCTATAGTCAACAATTTTATCCTATCAATAGATGGTAATGTAAGGATGGAGCGTTGTTGGTGTAGTTGTTGCTCGAGAGACATGCTTTTTCTTCAACCTAGGAACTCCAATGCTTCCTCATACAACCTCATATGTATCTTCAAAATGTCTTTTCATCCATCTTGAGAAAATCTCTGTTAATTGTCTATCTCCACCAATATATTTGTTCATTCCACCCAAACAAACACATTAGCATTTTTCATAGCTTATTGTCGAGTCTTGGAGGAAAACTTGCCCTTTCGACTAGGAGGTTGACTCATCTATGGAAGGCTTGGTAAGTGTTTCCCTTTGTTAGTTTCGAAGAGAAACACAATGCTCCTCACTACCAACACCATACTCGAGAATCATGGTTTGAAGCTCTGTTTCAAAAATCGCGATTTATCGGCGATAAATCGCGATAAATCGTTTGCAACCATGAAAACGATATATCTTCTGAAAAATCGCGATTTTTGATATGGCGATAAATCGCGATTTTTGGCGATAAAATACACTCGAAAATCGTGGTAAATCGTGGATAAAATCATGGAAAATCGCGGGTGAAATCGTGGCCCCAAATCTGACTCGTTTTTTCACTTGCGCGGCTCGGGTACACTCGAAAATCGTGGTAAATCGTGGATAAAATCGCGGAAAATCGCAGGTGAAATCGTGGCCCCAAATCTGACTCGTTTTTTCACTTGCGCGGCTCGGGTTTCCTCCTTTCTCCTTCTTTCCTTTTTTGGAATTTCTTTCCTTTTTTGGATTTTTGGTGAAGAAATCACAAGGACGAAAAAAAAATTTGCCATTTTTGGAAAGGGTCCGGGAAGATGTAGCAGCAAAAACTTGCATGTGCTATAACTTTCATTATGTGGCTCCGTTTCAGGTGTCGTTTTCTCTAAAAGTGCATATTTTCTCGAGCTCTATGCATTGATGGCAATATTTTTCTTATTTTCATAAAACAATATTTTTTATTTTTTTGTTTGCAAACTTTGTACTCTCTTTTTTGGTCAAAACTTAATCGAAAATATGCATATGGGCCTATGGCATTCTATAGAGTCACTTCTCGCATCATTTAACATTGTTTTTACATTTAATTTAAGTATATTTTATGAATTTAAATGTTTTTAAAAGTAGCGATAAAGTTGCCGATTTTTTGCCGATTTCCGATTTCCGATTCAAAATTTGGCCTGCCGATTAATCCCGATTTACGATTTTTTGAACTATGGTTTGAAGTGTTATCAAACCCAACATTACCTTTGCCAACATGAACATCAACATCCTTGATATCCTCCCCATCACAATCCTCATCCATGTGCTCAAATTGTTCAAGCTGATCTGTCTCTAGTTGTTTGTGGATGTGTGTTATCTCTTCCCCCTCTAGTAGCCCACCTAGAAGCTGTTCAAGTAGGTTTAAGAGGAGGGTTAGGGATAGCCAAGTCATTAGCTTTGCACACGGGAATTTCATTAGGAATAATTTGACCATCCAACTAACAAACCCAAGCCACTTGGGATAATATTTGGTGGCAGATTCCCCTCCATATTAGCCAACAATAGTAACCTTGGCGGAATTTGAAGGAATTGCCACGTATGGCAAACGTATAGAGGTAACTATGTGACTAGGAGGAATAACATGTAAAATGTCACAATTAGAAGCATAAAATAGTTCCAGTGTAGGTAAAACTCAGCAGCTGCCCAAATAGTTCCAGAGTTTGTGGATCTTAGGAATTCACCCTTAAGAGGGTCATGATACAACTTGATGGAGCACTGTGGGAGTAGCTTAGTATGTATGGTTGTCCAACAATTCGGGAGCTTCTATAATTCAGGAGTTTGGGGACGTGGAATCCGAGAACTCGGGAACTACACCTTTATGAGGGTTAGGGAGGCAACTTGATGGAGTTTTGCTTGGTCAAAGTGCTGTTTTTCAAAGGGAAAAGCTTATGAAGAATGTGTGGACTTGTTTGGTTTTGTTACTTTAAAAGTCTATCAATATGTTCAATAGTGCATTCCTTAAGAGGGGGCATTATAGTTTAAAGCTTATAATTAGTGTTAAGCTAATATTAGTTAAGTGTTAACTAATAAATGGTTGTAACCACTTTAACCATTTTGTAACCATCTCTCACATAATAAAATGACATGCACACAATGGATAACGTGTGCGTTCCAATTTCTCTTCATTTGTTCTTTGTACATTCTAATATGTCTTTATTCGTTCTCTCAATTTTTGCCCTTGAAATCGTAACTGTTCTGTCAAAATCTTTGACTACAAACCCTGCGAAATCACGATTTAGATTATGCCCTTGCAAATCAGGATTTTCAACTGCAAAAATTGCGCTTTGCCTCTCATGAACTGAAATTGTAAAACTTGTGAGCTGCACATTTATGTGACTGTTCTAATCTGCAAAATCATGTAAATGACATCTTATCTGCAATTCATGCCCTAACATCTTCAATATGATATGCATGGTCTGCTAGAGATTGTGGCATCATTTACTTCGGTCGTGCCCTAGTGTGAGTTTTCCTTGAAAATGCAAATCACAATGTGAAAAACATGGGAAAAACTCATGATTGATTGTGTGAATCAACTGTAAATTCGTGGTAAAGATTTCACAGACACCATACACAAAAAACAACAATGTTCACAAAAACTGTTTGTCTCCATGTTTTCAATCATGACACTCTTGATCTATGTCTTTTTCAAAACAGTTGTCTTCAAAAACAAATGCCTGCACTTTCTCATCCCCTAATGTGACTGTACACGTGAATGAAAGCATAGATTGCCTCCTCTTTACAATTTGTATCCTGCTAGGGCTTCCCCAAACTATGGACAACCTCATCTTCTCTTTTCTGCAGTTCACGCCTGATTAGTGCTTCCTCAAACTTTGTAACTTGGTGTTCATTCCCTTCTCCTAGGGATTCCTCGAACAATGGCTCTGATACCAATGTTTGTAAATATGAGAGAGAGAATGAAGAGAAATGGAAGGACGACACATACACACTTACATCTTGTGTATCTTTGTTATTTACTAAACATTAAAGAAGTTACATCAGGTGAATAGTTATACATTGTATAACTAAAGTACATTAACTAATATGTATTTAGTTACTGTTTGTATAATGACTTAATAACTTTAGTAATGACCATGAAATCAAGGATGAATATTTGGGTGGCAATCATTGCTTGCTAAGTAGCCAACCCAACAAAATTTTATCATTACTTATAGATAACTATGTTTTATTGTTTTTAAGCAAATGTTGAGTAAGCAACCTCACTCATCCTTGAGGAAACTATTTTTGGTGAGGAATTACAAAATTGATGTACATATGCTATTTTTCTCACTAAGTGTTCAAGATTAGTATGTCGGCATAGGAAATGTTAAAGAAATACAAAGGCATAAACTACTGTTCGAGAATAGTATGTGGGCATAGGAAATTGTTAAAGAAATACGAAGGCATAAACTACTTGAAGGCTTGTAAAATTTTATTAATTTTAATGCTATGATTATCAATTATTGTTAATTATTTAACAGAAGGGAGAGTTGCTTGATAGGATCAAATAATGTAGAAATGTTAAAGGTTGTTAGTCAAATAAGGTGAAGGTTGGCGGCACCACAATGGGCATGCCTTGTTTGTTTCAAGTTTCTTCGGGAGAAGTTACACTCGATTCTTCATCTACTGATCACATCCATCAGGTATTGCCTAATGTGCCCATACGAATCAACACATGTTTCTCTCCTTTCTTGATCTTAACGACAACCCGCTCCCCATCATCAATGACTTCTTTATCGGTGGGGTCATTATGCTAGTGACATATGCAAATCAAGAATAGCTCTGGTCTCCTTTACTGAGACATTGGTGTCTCGTAATGTATGCTCGACAATCTATTTTTCCAATTGTCGGTGAGAAGATGAAATCAAGGCCCAAAGTGGTTCATCAATGTCAATTTCTTTTGAGGGATTTTTAGCATCCCTTCTTTTCATCGCTTTTTCTAGTTCCATGTGAGCTCATACAAGCATCTCCTCTACCATTGGGGCACAATATTGATTTTTCTTTGCTTATGTTGGATCACCACCCCCATGGATTCTTAAACTTCAACCAAGTTTACATTTTATCCAAACTACTTGGGGCAATTGTTTTCATCATGTTTACTTGGTCTCGCACCATAGACACAAATGATCTATTGTTATTGTTTGGTCAAGGAGTCTTGTGCAAAATGACCTCACTTATTTCACTTTATGTACTACACAATTGCTCTTCCTTTAGGGTGTTTTTCTATCCAATTGTTATCACCTTGATTCTTTTCTCGTTGATTATTGTTGTTCCCTTGCCTTGAGTTCTTGTATTCTACATTAGTGGGTCCTTTGGAATTGGTGCTTGTGCATTCGCCCTCATCAATAGTACTTGTGTGCCTTTTCCGTCATACCTAATGTGCAATACTTCATTGGGTGGCCCATCACTTGGATAATATTACATAAAGACATTCTTGCGAAAAATTAGCACTTTGGCGTGCCCTTGTGTCCTAAGGGGGTACGCAAAATCTCTTTATGTACCTGAATTCTTCTTTAACTCAATAAAAATATGCACCATATCCTTGGAGAGTGCTTTTATCAACACGGGTTCATTTTTGTCACTATCATCATTAGAGTCACTCATTGCTCGGCATCGAGTGCCCTACTTATCGTTGCTTTCAATGTTTGTTATTTTATCATAAGCCTCTTGGTATGGTGCCGGTATTATGACTTTCATCTTCTTTGTCAGATTTGGAAGAAGCCCTTCAATAAACCAGTTTTTGAGTATCTCCTTTAGGCACTTGTTGTATGTGTGGACAAATTTGCTCTTGTATTGTAAGGTGTTATACATTTATGCAATGATCTTGTTGCTGTCGCAACAGCTTGGATTATGCTTGGATTCCTTCTTCAACTTTTCACAAGTGTTCAAAATGAGTTCTTGGATACCCCATGTACCAATCAATGGCTACC
Organism: Taxus wallichiana var. yunnanensis; assembly: GCA_018340775.1. Taxonomy (NCBI): domain Eukaryota; kingdom Viridiplantae; phylum Streptophyta; class Pinopsida; order Cupressales; family Taxaceae; genus Taxus; species Taxus wallichiana. Next base: position 196,232,674 of record CM031239.1, read on the forward strand.
CTTTGAGGAATTCTGAAAACTCACAATCCAATTAGTTCCTATCTATTTGGCCATTGGTTATATGAATGGTTTCACACGTTCCACAATGTTAGATGGGGTCCTCTTTCCCGCTGCCACATGATTTTGGCAGTCTTTGCTTCTTGGAAGGTGGTGGGCTTATCCACTTTTTTTGTTTTCTTTTCAAACCATTGTCCAAAACTTCATGGGGTGATGATTTAGGCACTTCTACATCACCTGTCCTCGGCACGTCTCAGCCTATGAGATCTTGCATTGCCAATACTCTCATGCTTTTGTAACAAAGTCCCCCGCCAAGCGCTGCCCTTATATCGAGTGATATCACTTTCTACTGTTTGTTGTAGAAATTGTTGATATGAGTGATTTGTGACATTAGCAAGATATGATATACAATAAAGTTGTCTTCTTTTCATTATTTTGGCTGTAATAATTGCTGACTTGACTGTAATATCCCCTTCCCAATCGAAGACCCTTGGCCTATTTTGTCTACCCGACGGCTAAGGGAAGAAAATAAGGGTGACTTAAGTTCTAATATTTTATTATAAAGTGCAAAAATAAATAAAATATTATAAAAGCACTTATAATAAATTATTATGGACTTAATCATAAAATAAAAATAGAAAAACAATTAAAAAGGTAAAAGCACTTAGCAAAAATGTATTTCTCATGGAAAAGTGCGACTTGCTTATAGAGCAAAAGTTAGTGATTAAAAAGGCAAAATATTGAAAAAGCATATGGGCCAAAAGTTATCCCCTCTAGAAAAATGCGACTTGCATTAGGAGGGAAAAGTTGTTGGGAAAAACATTTAATGAGGAAGGAAAATGTGATTGGTTGTTGGAGGTGGCCATTAGGCCCAATTCTTCTATTTAAGTAATGGGAATTGCTTAGAGAGATACACTTGATCATTTTTAATTTCTGATGTTTGTCTGAAGCTTTGAGCTTTGCCTAAATTATTTCTAAGGACGAAACCCCTTAGAAGTTCCCTCTGGAGGACAACCCTCCTAGAGTATGTGAGGATTCTCTACCCAAGGGTTTCCATTGTGCTTGCAAAGATTTTTTCAGTTTATTTCAACAGTGAATAAAGAAGATTTGCATAAGGGTTTGTGGGACAAGTTTGCAGCAGTGATTTTATTATTTATCCAAGGTGGAGCGACCCACTTCTTAGCAAATCTGAGTTGTTTTGGAGGTATTTCAGATCTGATCTGTATTGTTATATCTTAAGCTGATTTTTATGAATCAAAGTAACTTGTTTTCAGAATTTTTGAGGGATTAAAAGTGCCATTTTCAGTCATAATTAACTGCAGATTTCTGAGAAGTATTTCAGCTTATTTTGCCTCTTAAAATCTGAATTTTATTACATGTATGGGCTGTTAAAAATCAGGGAATCAGTTTAGAGTGGACCGATATAAATTTTATTGCTGATTTGTTTGGGTTCTTCATTTAACCCTAGTCACAATTTTTAAGCATAATTCAGATCTGCCTTAATAATATTTGCTATAACTTCTACAAATCTGTTTTTGGTGAGTTGGGTTTGCCTAAAATCCAATTTGGGGTCAAAGTGTCCCATTTGAGGACATTACATTGACTGAACTAAGTAGCATGCTTAACTAGAATAAATACTTTTTGACTGCATTTAATACTTTAATGATTGGAATAATGTTTGATTTCTTCCCGATGATGAATCACGGTGTTTGATTCGAAATGCATCGATGCAAAAATTGGACACAGTTTAATCCCAGAATTCTCTTCTCAAATTTCATGGATTGTGGGAACATAAAAAATAAAATGCTCATTTGGAATAATGTTGTTTCAATGGATTAAGTGTGGCTCAATTTCATGATAAGAACTTTTGGAGTGTATCTAGTGTTGTTATATACTATTTTTTGATTTCTATGCTGAATATTAACTATATAGAAGTTTTCATGCCATGACCTTTGAGTCAGTTTTCCATTAGGCTATATACCCTGTCAACGAAGATCCAGCCTACAGGATTGCACTAACCCATCTTATGTATACATGTGCATGTCATTCATACCATTTTGCCACCCCACTTTTGATAAACATACTTTTCTATACTTTTTATTTTCTATTTTTGATAAACACATTTTGTTTATCAATTTGTGTTGTGTGTTTATCAATCCAAACAAAAAAATTGTGAATCAAACCTGTGACTTCTTATCAATGACTATAGCGCTTTATCAATATTTTGCATCAAATTGTTAGATACTACTTGGTTGGAAATTTTGTCTTTAGACACAATCAACAGTTTAGGGGACAACAATCCCTCCTCTTTGTGGGGAGGTTCCCTTATTCACCAAAAACTTGAGAATCTACTTATTTACAAATATACAAACTAACTTTTTCTAAATGAGGATTTTGGTGTAAAGAATGATTCCATATTTTGATATTCTTAATACAGAAGAGGGGTAAGGGATAGGGTTTTAGAGGAGGAAACAATAGCTTATATGAGCAAGATGAGTGAATCATAACACAAAGTTCAATCTAACCCACCGGTCAAGAACACAAGTATTCTCCTTGGTTATGCAAGATTACTCACTACTGTAAGGCAAGAAGTGAAGAAGGCAACATGTTCAGACATACTGCAGAAAGTTATATCCTATTGATGCATATATGAGACTTCAAGAACATATGAATTAATATATCTGAAAATCCATGAAATATAAATGCAACAGACACAAAGTTCCTCACACTATAATCAATGGATTGAACACACAGTTTCAAGATTCAAATATATTAGAATTCACATTCACAATTTCAGAAAGAGAAATAGAAAGAACACAAATAAGAGGAGAGAAATCTTCTTTTGTATTGATCGAAAAGTTTTGTATCTTTACATTCCAAAACACCAAAATCTAACAACCCCTTTTACAATGAAAAAGAAGCCTTATATAGGCTAAGGGTGGTTGTAACCAACTTTTCTAACTAATTGTCTTTTAATTAAGTGCTAAACACTTAATTAATTAATTACATAAGCTAGCTTTATTTATAATTTACAATTTTCAAAATGATAAAGCTAACTTCAAAATATAACAACTAGATAGAAAAGACTAAGAACTAGAAGAAGGAACATTTGAGAGTGGCACAGCTAGAATCTTCACTTTGAGGACACGAACTTTGAATTTGGCAACAACATCAGAGATTTCCACAACCTTAGGGATGATGGTGTTAGACATGGTGAACTAACCAACTACCAAGAGAGAACTCCATTTCTTTTGCAATCCCACCATTCTGTAATAGGCTCTTTGTGGCTTTCTACAATTACATTGTTCAACTCGAAAGTTCCTCCATCTTGTCCTTGTTAACTGATTCTGCTTTGCATAAATCCTCTTTTATCAATGTATTGAATTTTGCTTTGATTCCATTCGTTGAGTTTCTTTTCTAGAATTGTCTTTGAAAAATTGGCAATGAAGGGCTTGAAGATCAGCACAGATTTCTGATTTCAGAGACTTAACCTTTTGTACTAGATTCTTCAATTCACCTTCAGCTTCCTCAAGAATTTTGAGTAGACCCACTTTTTGGATAGATTGCTCTTGGAATCATCAAAGATTTTATGAGAGAGAGTAGAATCTTCTCATCAGTAGTGCTCATGATCCTCAAATCCTGAATATTGTCCATCCAAATTTTGAGTTCCTTATCGATACCAATGATTGTAGTATTGAATTGATCTTGAGCTGAGGACATACTATCATACATTTTGCATGCTTCATCAATGAAGCTCAATCCTGAGATCAACATTCCTCGCACCCAAGCTTCATTGGCCTTGCCTAATGCTGCATGTTTGTGGATCTCTTTTATGGCCTTAATATCCTTTTCCGAAAGAACATTTGTAGGAGGCAGTGAGGAGAGAGGAGTGGTATCTAGAGGAACCTTATCACTTGAAAGAAAGGACTTGATAAAATTGGAGAGAACCTGAACCTATTCCTCCACCTATTCTTGTGTTTGCTTGCCCTTCTCCACTCTCTCAAAATCACCTTGGAGACAGACTCTTTCAAATTTTGTACTTCCCCTTCAGGGGTAGATTCACCAAGTGATATCCTAGTCAATTCCAAATTTGCCACAATGATATCTCTCTCATCCTTGTCTCCCTTTGGTTTTGCAATTTCCAAGAATTGTTGTCCCTTAGAATCAGAGACCAAACGGGAGGTTGTCTTGGCCTTCTTTGGAGGAGTTGTCAGTTGTGCCAAGTAAAAGCCACAACATCAAAACCTAGAGCAACAATCTGAGAAGAAGCTTTTCTCTTCCCATTTATCAATCATGGGTTGAACCCATGTGAAGGAGTCACTTGGAAGGTGGAGCAGGAGGTGATGCCGGTGCAGCAAGAATACTTTGGGAGGCCAAGAGACCGAGTAGTGGGAACTTCAAGAGTAGGTACCTCAAAAGAGGAGGAAGATGGTCTTTTGGTGGGAGTTTAGGCCTTGAGGCACATGTTTTTTTCAAAGTGTATCGGCTCTATGATTTTTAGTTCTTCACTTTCTTCCTCTTGATTTTTTTTCTCCATCATCCCGCTTATGCTCTTGACCCTCTTTCTCGATTCATCCTTTTGTTCTTCAATGACTTTCTCTTCTCGCTCATGAAGGCTGAGATTTGTTTTCAAGCACAGGACTTATTCTTTAGCTGATTCATGAGCCTTCTCCTACTCTACCTCTTTTCAGGTGTTTCTTCAATATTTTCTATCTCCTTTGCCTTATCTTTCTTTGTATACACCTTGGTTGTTGAATCTAAGGGTGAAGAGTTAGTTGAGTTGGAACCTCTTGAGGAGTGGAGACTTCCTTATGTGAAGTAGAGGCTTCCGAGAAGAGGATTGTTTCATTGCTTGATTATATTCGTTCATCCTTTTGTTGAACCATTGTCTTGTTCTTACAATCACTGGATTGTTCATGTTAGAAGGATCATCCCTTTCTTTTGGGACCAATCAACAGTCGGGAGAGGCATATGTTGAATAGTCTTGAGATACTCTGCAGAATATAAATTATCATTATCATCCTCTAGGTCCTCAGGAATCTGAACCGATACACCTTGAAATCCTTGATTTGTTGTAGAGAAAGTCTCCCAAAATACCTCTTCCTCACTTCATATTCATCAATGCAATCTGCCCAATAATCTTCAATGGTGGGAAGATGATAATAGGACATCCTTAAATGTTTTGAAATGAACCCTTTGATATCAAAGGAAGATCTTCTTTGGTATGAATGGAACTTGAAGTCAGTAATTGTCCTTTCAACATTTTGGGCATTTAGGCAGATTTGCATGTATAGTTCCCCAAGGAAATAGGAAATTGGATGCCAATGATTTTCTTATCTCTACATGTCCTGTGTAACATATCCAGTTGTCTACAAACTTCTACAAGGACCAATTTATCACTGCAATACATGGGTAACTTGTTGGGTGTACCTTCAAAATCAGCTAGTCTTATGAATTTTTTTTTCGAATTGAATGAAGAGGCTGCCATAAGTTGAAATCAATTGCTTGGCTTCTGCAAACACTCTTTTAGTTGTATTCCCTTCAAGGAGCTTGACTATGAACATTGTGAACACATCATTTACCCTCTTATAATGGAATTTACTATTCTCAAAAGTGAGCTATGGATAAAACTCATAGACTGGTGCATTTTTCTTATCATTTTGAGGAGACAACCCTACCCACACCATATAGGCTGCAATTGTATACATGAGGTAGGAAGTCATATAAAAGGTTTTACTTTGTTGCACATCCACCAGTTGCTCACTTAAGTTTTCACAAATTATCTCCCCCAATTCAGATTTTGCTTGCCTTCACAAATGATGTTAATGTACACACACATCCAAAACTGGAATTCATTTGTGGAGGGTAGACCCATCAATCTTGCCAACAGAGTTATCATATCAGATAATTCCTCCTTGAAATATGACCTATATAGGACCTTAGGCAACTTTGAAGCTCCTCTCTTTTGGGCTTTGAGCCATGATTTAGCTATCACCGCTTGTAGACTGTCTTTGTCTCGCTAAAAAGATTATGAGCTTGGGCCTTAGTCAAAGTGTTGGAGTCTTCAATGATAGGGATTCCTAGGGCTGCATTTATACAATTGACATCAAGTTTAGCAATAATTTGGCCCTGAGGATCTCTAACTTCCTTGGTTTTAGGGTCAAAACAAGAGGCACTGAGACCAAGACAATGTCGATGCATTGCATAGAAAGGGGAAAACCAAAGATAGGCAATTCCACTATTCTTGATACATTGGGCTATGATAGTGGGAGTGTCCTCAAAAATTTGGGCCCAAAATCATCAAAATTCAAATGCCTAACATCACTATCCCCAATGTTTGGCACAAATGTCTCCAAGGAAGAAATATGTTCATAGCCTCCATATTGGAACTTCATGGTGGAAAGGTGAGGGAAAAACTCAGAGAAATGGGGTTCAACAATGGCTTTTAGGAGGGATTCAGAGGATAGGGTGCAAAACACAAAACACCACCAAATTGAATCAAATGGGCATGGAATGACTCACCTCTACTGTGAAAAGAACAACACTTTGACAATGACTCCAATGCAATTTGAATTTTTGAAAACGGTTGAAAAATGAGCAAGATATGGCTAGAAACATCCTCGAGGGCACGGGAGCAAAGGAATAGTGCACACTTGGAATTCGCAACTCGAAATGGTGGAAATGAATTACATTTACCCCTTATATAATAGTCAGCTCCAAAAATAGATTAACTTGGACAAATTAGAGCAATGCGGGCGGTGAGCAATGCCTTGGAACTCATTACAATCTTTTTCCCGAAATTGCGGATATGTCGGTTTTTGGGGAACTAGGTGCCCTAGGGAACAAGTACCACATGTTCCACAAATGTCCGAAACACCCGCATTATAGAGAAATCCGGTGGCTTGCGAAAAATTTGGGGCTGCGGAGAACCGGGTCCTAGATGGAACAATGGGCCATGAGTACCACAAATACCCGCAACACCCGCACAACATGAGCATTTTAGTGGGTTGCGGAAGTCACAAGGTTCGAGGGAACGATGGGTAACGGGGAACAGTTACGCCCAATTACAAAATCTCTGCATGACTATAAAACAAGGATTTGTGGGTTCAAAGGCATCGCGGAGAACAAGTGGGTGCGAGGAACAAGGGTACAGATGGAACAGTTCCACGGGGAAAGAAAATGTCCGCAAAACACTACAATCAAAGTAATGTGGGGAAAGTGGGGATGCGAGGAGTGGAAGGCCTAGAGGAACTTGTTCCTCCGTAACCCGCAATCACCGCAATACACTCAATTTGACCCAAAATCACTCAAAATGACTAACTGTTTTGATTTTTCTCATTCTTTAAGACTTCTCAAAGGCAAACAAACTGGGCAAAGGGGTCCCTTAACCAAAAATTTCAAAAAAATTCAAAAATTGCACATTTTTGGGTAAGTGACAACACTACTTAAAATTTAGTGATAACACTACTCCTAAAAATAATTGACATGTGCAAGTAAGACCCACCGAATTGCATGGTATGCATGATGGTTTCATGTAGCATGTATGTAGAGTCATAGTCTTTGAGTGGGCTATCTCAGTAATTTGGATAGCCACAAGAATATAATATATACCCTTTGGGCCATTTTTCCCTGAATTGCATTTGTCTCTTTAGTGCCTGAAGGCCATAGCATTCGGTTCATTGTTGTCTTATGGCCATTGCTTTTGAGTCATTATTGTGTTTAGGACATAGCCTCCTTTGGGCCATAACCTTTGGACCAATGTTGCCTTTGGGCCTAAGTCATAACCTTTGCATCATTTTTTCCTTTGGGCCTAAGTTGTTAGTCTAGGTGCAGGTATGGGTATGGGGATTCGCCAATTTATTTTCCTGTGATCAGTATGGCTTGGGCATGACCTTACAAAAATATAAAAATTCTAACCAACTATACAAAATTAACCATAATATGCGTAAAATAAACAAAACTAACCACAAAACAATGTTGATAAATGATGGTAGGTTTTAGGGTATTGCACCATAATATGGCACAAATTCATTTGTATCATTTAGAAATAAAATAACAGAAAAGGATCAGTGTTGCTGGAAAAGGTCTATAGCAATCAATACACCATGTCTATATCAACATGATTTTGCATACAGAGGCACTTAGATCATCACAACACTACCAAAGCTCAAAGAGTGCTTCTAATGATCATATATATTGCTATTGTTGCGCTATTTTAATAATTTTGACAAAATCTGAGCCACATTCCCATTATAAGACCACTTTTAGCAATGATTTGGTTAAAAGGTTTAGGGTTATTACTATGATTTTAGGTTTTCTTTTCAGGGTTTCTGTTTGTTGTTTTCCCTTTTTTCACTTTTTAAAACTGTAAAAAAAGTGGAAACTTGTGGGTTTGTCCTGGTACAACCTATTTGACTAGGGTACCAAAACAGGGAAAACCTGTGCTGTTTTGAAACACAAACTGACCTGGGAATGGGTTTAGGGATTTGTGAGCAGAGAAGTGTTTTAAAAACCGGTCGAACTGGAATTGGAACTGACTGGTTCGACCAGTTCAACATTTTTAGGCACGAACTGGTTATAAAACCAGACTGTTTGACCGGTTTGGTACCGAACTGGTCAGTTTTGTAAGGAACCAGCCAGTTCAGTTCCGACCTGAACCGACCGAGTCGTGTAAAGACAGATGCATATGGTGCTGAGTATAAAAATTCAATTTTTCAATTAAAATTTCTACTTTTAACACCATTCTTACTTGGAGTTCATGCCATTTTGCCTTTAACACCTTTCTTACATGTTATAAAGTATATACATGAGAAGAATTTGCATATTTTGTGTGTAATTGTTGAAATCATGGTTTCTAATCTTTCAAATATATTGTTTTCATTAAAAATGTAATTTTTTGTGTTTTTAGTAAATCGGTTCATAAAGTTTGAACCGGTTTGGTTCCGGTCCGTTCCAACCCTCGACCAGTTCCGATTTTTAAAACACTAGAGCAGAGTAATCCGTTTCTTGTCGAAGATGCAGTTCAGTATAAAAGTATTAGTCATATTTACAGGAATAATATCTTTTCTCTATGGTTTAACTTTAATTTACAGTTTCAAGTTGTAACTGATATAGCTAGGATTATAACTTTGAAATTTGTGAAAGCCATTAGTGGGATGAAAATGGTGTTACTGAACAGTGAAAATGGTCAAATTTATTTTAGAATTGATATATGCAGAAAAATTGTGATGATAATGGATGCTTTTTTATCTCTTTGATGAACCAATGTAAATAAACCATCTGCTAACCATATCTTTAAATAACATGCTATCACATCTATTAATATGGTAACTAAAAGATTCTAATATACACATCATTGTACATACACATTGTATGGCTTAGCTGATAAGTCCTCTTCTAAAACAAATAAAGAGTGGCCTGAATCATTTGTTTTATTTTTTGAAAGAAAGAATTTTATTCTTTGAACCAACAGATGGGAAGTAATGATTCATGTTAACCTTTCTATTTCCCTTAGGTAAAAGGAGAGGTCTCTTCACCCCTATTTAAGAGAGGCTTGACTTAGTTGAGAGGGTGTTCTACTGATAGGAAATCTATTTCACTAGCAATCAGATTCTTAATTAATGTTGAGGTGTTAGCCATAACATTTGCTTGGAAAAACTGATAGCATGGGGAAGTACTTCAAGACTCTTGCCGATGTGGAGATGAAGTTATGACTTCTTGAGATTAGCTAATGAAACTGGGTTGCCATTCTTTCATTTGTGATGATTTTGTTTTGTAGTAGTTTGGTTTATGTTCATTATATTTTAGGTAATTTCCCTTCCATATTTCTAACAAAAACTTGACATACTTGAGCATTGCTGGTTATTTTTTGCTTTTGGTGTTCTTTATAAACAATGCAGAAGGTCCACCATGTCTAAATCAAGAGAACATGCTCTTTAAATTCTATGAAAGGAGATAATTCTATATGTTCCTGATTTTTTAGGTGACTTCCAATCCATGTTTCCAATAAAAGCTTCACATTCTCAAGCATTGCTTGTCTTTGCTTTATGTGTTCCTTTATGGACAATGCAGAAGGTTCACCATGTCTAAATCAAGAGACCATGCACTGCAAATTCTGTAGTCTTTGGGGAGATAATCCTTAGTTCCATCCCATTTTTCATAACTATAAGAAAATTCAAGTTTTAATGCTTGATAACACTTTCAATGGGCTACTCTTTCCCCTGACAATGTGTTGTGAATCTAAAAGTTGGATAGGATGAATTTCTTGCCTCATCTGAAAGGCCATGCAAAAGTGGAAAATATCGTCCATCCTACTATTGGTAAAAACCTGCAAGATAACAATTTATGCAGGATTTTTTTCTTCTTGCTTATTATTCTGATTGGTAAGGTTGCATATGTGGAAATGTAAACTGCGTTAGTTTTACATCCAATGCAGAGTTTGTCCTTTTCTGATCTATTTTTTGCTGCCATGGCATAAATATGATTGCCTGTAGTGGACTTTTCCATGGTTTTCCTCAAAATTCTAAATTGTGATTCCTGCACCAAAGTTTATACTGTCTTTTCTCAGTATACCCGGGGCTTTTAATCCTGGAAAGCAATTTTTGTGGTTAACATCTTCTGTGGTATTTTGTTTTTGAAATGACATAAGAACCACTTTTGCAACAAATTCTATTGTGAACTCTGAATTATGTGCAGGAATTAAGACTATAATACTGAAGTACTAATTGAACTTTATCAGGAGATTGTATCATTATTGTCTGACGAATCTAACTGTTTCTTTCACCTTTCAAACTAAAATGCATACAGAACATTGAATATGCCACATTCTTTTTTACCAAAATTTTATTTGTTCTTACCACATGAGATGGAAAATAACCAAAAAAATTGTCACATCCGCAGGTTGAAATTAAAAAGGATGACTGGCAAAATGAGATTCGCATTTTCTCTGATGCTGGAAGAGTTTTGAGGCCTCTTCTTATAGTGAAAGATAAAAGGTTGTGCATATCTAAACACCAGTTTGAAAATTTTAAGAAAAGTCGCAATCCTTTCAAGTATCTTATGAAAAGGGGCATCATAGAAATTTTAGGTGTTGAAGAAGAAGAAGATGCTCAAATAGCTTGTGGGATTGAAATTTTAAGGATGGCTGAAAAGAACTTAGACTATGGACAATTTACTCATTGTGAGTTGGATCCATCTTTTTTATTAAGTCTCAATGCAAGTCTGATACCCTTTGCAAACCGCAATCTTGCAATAAGAACACTTTTCCAATCGGAGAAATACTCAAGGCAAGCAATAGGATACTATACAAAAAATTCCCATACAAGATGTTATACCTCTTCACATCAATTATTTTATTCTCAAAAAACTCTGTTTAAGACTATGTCTTCTGAGTGCCTCAAGAAAGTGGAGCTCTATAATGGTCAAAATGCTATTGTTGCTGTGAATGTTCATTATGGATACAATCAGGAAGACTCTGTGGTTTTAAACCATGCATCAATAGATCGTGGGCTGTTTCGAACCATGCATTTCCATACATTCACATCAGAGACAGACTGTGATGACAGTAACTCTAAAAGTTCATCCAAGCTAGACGTAGATTTTGGAAAGCCAAACACAGCAAACCTCAGGGTAGATAAGCTTGATGATGATGGATTGCCTTATATTGCATCAGACCTATATAGTGGTGATATTTTAATTGGAAAGGTGAGTCCACAGTCTTCTGATGCAAATTTCAGCCTCAAGTTGAGGCATACTGAGAAAGGGAGGGTTGATCAAGTTATAATGGCAGTTAATGATGATGGCAGAAGGTTTGCAAGAGTGCGGTTAAGAGAAGTAAGATCTCCATCACTTGGAGATAAGTTTTCCAGCATGCATGGTCAGAAAGGAGTTGTAGGGTTTATAGAAGAGCAAGAAAATATGCCTTTTACAATAGAAGGTATTGTTCCAGATCTCATCATTAATCCACATGCATTTCCTTCAAGACAAACACCTGGACAGCTTTTTGAATGTGCCTTATCAAAAGTGATTGCTTCAAGTGGTATTGTTGGTGATGCTACACCCTTTAGTCCTATCACCATTGAATCCATTACTGAACAGCTTCACAGGTTAGTTATGACATGCCCTTTGGAAACTAAGGAAATCTGTTGGTTAAACTAGGTTGCATTATATTGTTAGTATCATACAAAAACTTTAATGTAGAATATTTCCTTTTAACAAGGACATAAAATGTGTTTTATATTGTTGATTATAGGTGTGGTTATGAACAGTGGGAAAAGAGCAGATGTATAATGGGCGGACCGGATATAAACTGCAATCAAAGATTTTTATTGGTCCAACATATTATCAGAGGCTCATACATATGTCCGAAGACAAATTGAAATATCGGAATCATGGCCCTGTACATCCTTTAACGCGACAGCCAGTTGCCGACAGAAAACGTCATGGAGGGGTTAAATTTGGAGAGATGGAGCGAGATTGTATGCTAGCCCATGGGGCAACTGCCAATCTATTGGAAAGGCTATTCTATTTAAGTGATTTCTCAAGTATGCACATATGTAGTAAGTGTCGCATGGTTGCAACAGTGATTCTCAGGGATGGTACAAGAGGACCATACTGTCCTTTTTGTAAAACTGCAAAACATGCTGTAAAAGTGAATGTTCCTTATGCATGCAAATTGCTCTATCAGGAACTATTCAGCATGGGTATATGCCTGAAGTTTTCAACTGAATTGTGTTGACTGGGCATTGAGTTCAGGTTTATGGAGATTAGACAGAAAATATGTCAACATCAGAATAAATTCATGATACAAGACAACTCTTTCAAAAAACAAATTGTAAAATTTGATGTGTTCCTTACATTGGATATGTAAATCATAATTATAATTCCTAAATTATTCCGGATATGTAAATCCAAATAGAACAATGCTATTAGCCTAAAGCTAGACAATAAGCTTCTTTTTCAAGAATATTGCCTGATTTTGAAATCATTGTGGGATGTTATTCTGAATCGATAGCATGTCTTTGGAATAGCATAAAAGTACCTTGCCTTGCTTTCATAATAATTACAAGTTGACGGCTCATAAATTTAAAATTTTGCATGTTAAGCATGTCTGGATGGCATATCTACCAAGACATTGATAGCACTTTGTCTCTTTGCAAGCATGTGTAAGTTCCTCTAGATGTGCGTACCCATTTTGATAGTTTAGAGTAAGCTGTACCGTAATATCTAGGCAAGTTCGATTGTGGCATAGATCGTCACAGACCTTTCCATACATTAAATATTTCATAATACACATTCATTTTTAATTTAGCATTGCCTAGTGGACACTTCGACTTACCAGCATAATGGACTTTTGAAAAACTATTATTTGGTTTTCTTGAAAAAGCGAAGGTGTATATACCTTAATAGTTGAAAAATATACCTAATAAATGCTGACACGTTTTTAAAATTTTAATGGAGAAAAAGGGTTCCTGACACTGCATAATACACGATTTAAAATGTGATTACTGTTGATGGTGGGGTTGAGTTGATGCTCTTGTACCACATGACCTAGTCGATAAAAGTGAAGCATTCAAACAGATTCTTATGTGTCTAGTTCGTTGTTCTCTCTCAAGTTTGTTGGTGGGAACGATCCAAAAGGGATTGCATATGGCCACATGCTTTTGGATTGAAACGCTAATGTGCCAGGGAACTGACTACTAAAGATACAAAGATTGTGGCCCCATTGTGACACATACACACACTGCTTGACCTCTTTTATTAAAAATACAATGATTAATAATTATGATCTCATTTTGTTTTACTATAAATGTCAAATTATAATAAGTTCTACTTGTATTTAAAAGTAAGAAAAAATAAATTTGTATAGAGAATAAATTATAACATATATATTTATATTCGAATACTAGAAGATACTCATTATTTTGTCCAAGACAGAGACTTCCAGCATAGTTGATTTTCCCATATCTTAAAAATGCTCTTTCTTAACCAAGGAACTACGACAACCTTTAAATTATGATCAGCAATCAAAGTAAGTTACAACTAAAAACTATAACGTCCATGAAGTCGTAAAAGGATAATGTCAAGCAAATATGAGACATCAAAGATACAGGGAGTGCATGATATGTGATGAACACTTCCAATAGGTTCTTCCATTGAATAATGGTGATTCTAGTTATAAAAGAGCCAATATTATTTTTTGATGCACACCAAAAGTTGAGCTTTTCAAGGCCATGCTTATTGGGCTTGTATTATTTTCTTGTCAATTATGTAGATTTTTTAATGTTATTTTAAATAAAAAAATTAGGAGAATATTATTAAAGACCTTGACATAACCACGATTATGTATTTTTCTATCAACATGGACGCTTAAACCATATTATATACAAAATAATTCATGACAATCTGTTAGAGAGAGAATGTACACATTGAAATATTAAGTCATAAGAAAAAATGTCCAATTCAAATGGTATGTAGACACACACAAACACTATATTAAGAGATTAAGAAAATATGCTATGAATGGCACCTCATATTCTTAAATTTATTACTCCTTTTGATGCACACCATAGGGCCCAAGATGTCTTTGTGGAGTACAACCCCGTAATTTGGCTAGCAAGAATACATGGTATAGATGGTGTACAATGTTCACTAAAGCTAAGAATGAGGATTCGAGTGCTTAGAAAGTTAAACACTTCTTAACCGATTTTCCTTATGTGGACAGATACAAATATGTATTAGAGATGCTAGATACTTGGTCTATCATTTGTTTTGTCACGATTTTGGCCAAAGGGTTTACTTATATACATATATCATTACGGGAAGGTGATTATAGCAAGTGAAGGTTATAAAGAGAATGGTTACAATAATTCATCTCTCGATCAAGTGACGTTTGAGCTTCTTCTAGGGGTGGTAGTTGATCTTTTAGTGTGTTGTACAATGATAGGGTTTTGACATGGCACACAAGTGGAAAGTGCCTTTTGATTAGCTACGTGGCGGTGAAAAAATGACGAATGGATGGTGAGTTGTGGAGGTGTTGTGAGTGTTGCGAGGTGCACACTAGGTTGTGAATACTACGAGGTGTTGTGTGTTGCATGCCCGCAAGCATGTCATGGAGTTCAAGATTTGCTCCACAACACTAGAAGGTTGTGCAAGTAGTATGCAAGGCAACACACCCATGCATGAAGATACTACAAGTCCCTATGCATTGCATGAGATGCAACAAAGCTAAGAAGCACAAAGTCACAAGGAAGAGAACGTGGACTTGTGTGGTTATGCAAGTAACATTCACCCCTTCTCGAGGATTAATGGTCCCCGTTGCCTCTTCGGTTAGCTATAAAAACAAACCTAAAGTTGCATAAGGTTTTCTATTTAGCTTGATTAACCTATTGCCCCACCTTGATCACTCATAACAAGCGATGTGTGGTTTTATCCTACTTTATTGTGCACAAATGCTTGGGATCCAAATTAGAAGGATATTGATTTGTTGTTGGTTCAAGTGAATATGTGAAGTAAAGCTAAAGAAGTTTTATTTTGCACGGTGGGTGTAGACCCATGCATGGTGGAAGATCAATAGAAAAGGTGTTCTCACCTTATGCACATAGTAGTCCCTTGAAGTGCTCCTAAAAATGCATCCAAACTTTATCACTCGCCTTGAACTCATGAGGTATGACATGCAAAATGGTGCTCTTTGTACTTATGTTGTAGGCACACGTTTTTGTTGAGTCTATCGGTGAATATACTAGATGTGCCACAAAAACTATTGTCTTATCCACTTGTTAATGTCTACACAACTCTATGTTGGATGGTGCACTATAAGATATGTCTAGGGATTCTATGACTTGGAACCCAAGGCATGTCTAGAATGGACTATGCCCCAAAGAACTCGAAGATCTCTGTTGTAAGCATGTTAGATGTATAGTAGACTATCATCCCAAGTATGTGGATGTGCATTGTTGTACATGGGTAGTAATCGAACAAATGTGTAGTTGATAATATTCATTTGTCCATTTTTCGGTAGGTGAGATGTTGTCAACCGATTCAATTGTATATCCATCATTTCCTATAATGCTTACTAAATATGACCTACAAAGTGTGAGACATGATTCAAGACAATGGATGTTAGGAGTCCAAAGTGTACCCAAATATGATTGAAGAATGAGTATGTGGCTTCCTACACATTGATGCCCTTCTTGCAAAGCGATTCACGGTGGCCATCTTCAAGTACCTATCCACTACAACGAACACAATCATTATGTTGCTTCATCATAAGTAATCCATCCATGAAATCCATGTTGATAAATTCCCATAACTTGGATGGAACAAACAAAGATATGTAAAGTTCCAACTTCATGTTTGTGGGCTCGATGGTGCAACAAGGAATGCAAGACTTGATGTTCGTGGTGAATCTCGGTTGTCACTTATATGATAAACACAGGAAACTCAGAAGACAACATGGTTTAACGATACTTGCATCGATAGTGCAATGTCAAGATGAATGAATGCCAAAGATGTGAGAGACCCCTCCTTCTAGTGGATGAGAGAACATGCATGCAAAGATAGCTGAACAAGATATATATTAGATAGAGATTTGACGAGTTGCTCGGCAAAGGCTGATCCCAGGAACCAATGGGCTTCCTTGAAGGGTGTCAACTCATTTTTGCAATTAAGTGATATGATATGAAAATAATTGACAATACAAGAAATGACTAGAATTCTAGATGAATAGAAAGATCCTGTTCTGCGTGGCGGGTGGCCCAGGCGAGGGCTACGACGAGTTCGAAGTCTAGGAAGTAGTCGAATCAGAAGCTGTTCAACATCATCTCATTCTTCATGTATGATTTCGAGTTGGTCTTCAATGTATTTAATTTCAGGTGTCAATGTAATGAAACAAAGGCTCAATTCATGCGCAATATCGAATCTGTTCCTAGGACGAAGGGTTGTTGGACAATCAAAATATCGTACATCCTGGTAATGGGATGTGATTCACGTGCACAATCATCTACTGAGAGAGGCACATCTTGAAAACCAACGGAATAGCAGAAAACTTAATGACAAAATGATTGCAGATGTGATGGATCCGATTGAAATGACCAAAAGAAAAGAATCGTTGGCGATTCTATGTGGTCATCAACGATTAAGGTAAAATCATTGGCGATCACTATGTAAAATGTTGATTTCTTGATAAAATGCAAATTGGATACAAAGTGGGTGATATAATGATTGATATGGTCTTTTACATGATATGTTGCTAACTTGAAAGTGCAAATAGAGGACAAAGACTTACCTTGAATGAGAAATGCTTGAGAATGATGTTGTATGAATCTTACTTGTGTTTTGCAGAGCTTCCATGGGCTTAACAAGATGTTCAAGGTCTCTAGTTGATCGTGATGATGTTGTATGAGCCTCCAAAGTAACAAAGCTTTGTTGTGGATGTTAGAAGATCTCTCACTAGGAGGTTTGATGTTTCTTTTATAATCGTCGGCGATTCTGTTAGGGTCATTGGCGATATGGGAATTGTGGGGAAAACCCACTTGAAAGTGCTTCCAAATAATTTTTCGGGCTTGGGTGTGAGTGAAAATGGTTGAGGAGGTTTTTAGGGAGTTGGAAGGTTGGATGGTGTGGGATATGATGGGTTAGAATAGGTTTTGGGTGGTTAGGAGGTTTTAGGATAGGTAAATGGATTTTACAAGGGGTAGAATGTGCTTTTACGAGGGTGGACTCATTTATTAGGATAGTGAGATAGATTTTAGGATTTTCGAATGAGGGTGTGAGGGTATAACCATGAAACAAGTGTCTACATTTTCCCCCTTTTGTCAAGTGGTTTGTGATAAGTAAGCCGCTAGACAAAAACAAATGGAATGATCTGATTTGATGTTAGATAGGTGGCCCCCCTCAAACTGGGGGTTATTGCGATGAAGTGCAATGGTCATCGGTTTGAATAGGTTGTTGGATGAGATAGGGTTTGTGTGATGTTATGTTTCTATTTAAGATGCCCCAAGACTAGGCATGAAAACAAATTGCCAAAAAGGTGGACTTTCTGCAACCAAAGAGTCAAGTGATAAGGGAACCAATGGGTTTTTGGCCTATAGAGATATGACTTACAAGAAGAAGATGTGGGAAATGTTCTCGAAAGCGTATGGTATTAATGATGTATTGGGATACGTAGGCCTAATAAAAGATGTTTCCACAAAGGTGGGCTTACGAGATCGTGAAGTCAAGTAATAGGGAAACCAATCGGTTTTCGACCTATAGACGTATGTCTCAACGACTGACAGCAGGGGAAAAGTTTCCCTAATGACTGTGAAATCCGAAATGGATTTGATAAAGGCAAGCTTTATATACATTGCTTGATTTTTATTTCGTAGAGGGTCTCTAGGCCCAAAAAGGAAGCACATACATGAAAAATGTACAATTTTTGCAAGGAATGATGAAAATGCTGGTTTGACGAGGCTTGGGGGCCATTTAATCATATTTTGGATAAAAAGAGGGATTCACTAGCGATTTGTCAATATTGGAGGCTAAGAAGGCATTGTGGTTAATTCAGTGAGCCACACTGATGGCCGAGAGAGATACAATGACTGGTGAGCGAGATGGACCGAGCTAGTAGCTCACTTTGTTTGGTGTCCCCAAGATTTCACCCTAAAATTTGGGACTACCCCTTTTTAAAAATTTGTTCTTTTCAAATAATGGGTTGTTTTGCCTGCAATTGTTTACATTGCTCTAAGGTATCCCCAGAGAGTCATAAAAGCTAAATTCCCCAAATACCCACATGCTAAAACTCACTCTATCCCTTCGCCAAGTTTTGTCTGAGAGAATTTTATTTATTTATTTATTAAATAAATAAAGTTCTTTTAAAAATAGATTGAGCTAAAATTGGAGGATTTAGGTTATATAAAGCACTTCACCCCATCATTATTACCATAGAACATTCACCTGGGGGGAAGAATTTTTATAGATCAGCTAATTGGAGAAATTTTTGAGCAATTGCTTGTAGCTTCTTTTGTTTTGTTTTTATTTATTTTTGTCTATGTTTTGGTTTGTTTTCTTTGACAATTCTTGTAGCCTATTCATTCTTCCTGCCAAATCTTTCCCTAGGCCTAGGGTTTTGAAAAGCTATCCAGTATTTTTATTACTAATTTGTCTACAGGCGATCAGAGCTCAGGATTCTTTCAAAAGATTGCAAGAAGTCGCTTGGTCCAAAAGAGTGCAAAAATGGATTTTATGAAAATAAGAAAAATATTGCCATCAATGCATAGAGCTCGAGAAAATATGCACTTTTAGAGAAAATGACACCTAAAACGGAGCCACGGAATGAAAGTTATGGCACATGCAAGTTTTCTCTGCTACATCTTCTCGAGACACTTTCCAAAAATGGCAAATTTTATTCATTCTTGTTGTCTTCACCAAAAATCCAAAAAAGGAAAGAAATGTTGTCTTCATGCCAGTCGCAATTTTCAAGGCTTCCTTCCGCGTCCAATTTCCTTGCCTTCAATGACGAATTTTCATGCAATCGATTGTAAGTCACAAAAAGTCACAATGCAAGTCACACTTTTGGAAAAGAGCTATCTTTCATGCAAGTCGCACTTTTTGGAAGGAATCACTTAAGCTGCCAATGGGAATTTTAGAGGTGGCAGGTAGGCGGGAATTTCTTGCCTGCCTAGCAAGTTACTTTTTCCCATTATGAAAGAAAAATCACTTAAAGTACCAATGGGAATTTTGGAGCTACCTAACAGGTTGAATTTTCCCATCAAAGAAGATTATTCACCCATGCAAGTCGCATTTCTAAGAAGGAGGCTATTTTTCATGCAAGTCGCACTTTTTGGAAGGAAGGATTTAAGCTGCCAGTGGGAATTTTGCGGCAATGGCAGGAGACATAAATTTCTTGCACGCCTAGCAGGTGAAAATTCCCATTAGGAAAGTCAAGGCAAGTGGATGAGCTAAAGAGAAGTCAAGGATGCATGCTAAAAATAAATAAAATAAATTCATAAAAAAGCAAGTAGAAGCATGCAGACTTGGGCGCCCAAATTGAGTGAAGGAGCATGGCTTTTAATTAATTAATTGTCAAAAATAGGGAAAGACAATTATTAAAAATAGCATGCACATAGCTATATAAGCATGGGACGCCATAAGGGAGAAGCAATTAATTATTTTTGATGGAGCTTGCAGCCCGGAAGGATTTTGGCGCCAAAGGAAGGAGGATTTTGCATTAAAAATATTTTCCATGACAGGAAGCATCCAATTTTGGCGCCTAGGGTTGGAAAGGCTTTCTTTTTATTATTCAAGTCTGCATGTTGGTATAAGTGCCCAGGTGAATTAAATAATATTTTTGCTTGTTTTGCATGCAAACAAAGTCTCAAATTTTAGGGCAACAGGCTTTATATGCAGATTTTGGTGATAAAAATCAAGCATTCATGCCATGGACTCCATATTTGTATGAATTAATTGTAGGTATTCATCACAGGTGCTCATATTGGTGAAGAAAGAAGAAGTCAATGTCTGATACATTGAATATACCTTTAATCGAAGAAGAAATAGACCCATCTCTCATTATTGCAAAGGCTTCCGACAAAAATTCATCCTCTTATTTCTAATGCATCCCATGTGGAAGTCATTGCATGGAAAATTCCTTTCAGGAGCTTGTGCATGTGCTCCCAATCTTCCAGTTGAAGCCATCATTGAATTTACTTGTATTTGCCTTCACCTGAGTGCTTTTCAGAATTTAAAATTGCTCATATGCAATTAAAAATAAAAGATGATGAGTTTTGTCTGAATTATTTACGACAAACATTGCACTGGTGCATATATTGGAGAAGAATTGCAAAAGCTTCAAGGATAAAAGGGGAAGACATGTCAGAGGTAGCACCCGCAGGCAAATCACAGTCAACTGCTTCTAGATCCAGTTTGGTGAGAATCAAAGGCAAAAGAGTCAATCGCATGTAGAATATGGAAAAAGAACAAGACTGAGAGTGTTGCAGACTTTCTTCTAATTTCTTTTCCTCTTTCTTTTTCTTTCTCTTATTTTCTCCGACAAAGTAATTGAGAAATTGATTAAATTATAAAACTTAAGTGATTGGTTTAAAAGCCGTTACTTGAAGAAGTCAATTACTTGGAAATAGGTGGCAGACATGCAAAATAGAAGGTTCTATTTTTAGTTATAAATCATGCATGTCATGCAAAGAGTAATTCCAGGAGGAAGATTGTTAGTTGTCCCCTTTTCTATAGCTTCTGCATGCGGGAATTCATTAAAAATTTCCTATTTGTAATTGCCCTCTATACACTATAAATAGAGGAAGAACCTACGGGTTAAAGGAATCAGAATTTGTAATCAGCATTCTTGTGTTCCAGAATTTGTGCTTGAAACCCTTGATATTTTTAAAGCTAAGGAATAGAGAGGACGCAGATTTCGAGAGAACTTTGTGTTAACGGTGCATTTGTTTCTTTCTTTTTTTTAGATTTTTGCATAAACTTTGTGTTATCTTAGATTTGGATCTGAAACTTTCCTTTCCTTTGAATTTTGCATTTCTAGATCTATTTGTTTTGTCTATGTGCATGTGACCAACTCTATGAACTATTGGTTAGGATGCACATCTTCTTTCTGTTTCTACTCACATTCAATTATTTACCTCTTCTACATATATTCATTTCTTATAATTGCTTACTTGTTACAAAAATACCTAGCTATGGTGCATGAGCTACATGGTTAAAGTAAAACTAACAAATATATATTAGAAAGTATAATTGAAAAAATATTACATGGGAGCCTCATCGGTAAATGAGGGAGATTTATCTCATGATTGCTTAGGTTTTCAGCTTTGTAGAAAATCTAGGTAACACTATTGTACAGCAGAGCTCACATAGGCTAGAGTTGACAAAGATTGATAGAGGCGAGATAGAGAGGCCTTGGGAAAGGCCTTCGAGATGATAGGCCCTTTGATTTCGGGAGCTAAGCTACATGCTACTAGGGCTTAGAATAGCGAGCAGATGGGACCACTGGTAGTGTGGGTAAACTACGTGCACTATGCGAGGAGTTGTGGTACCATGAGGATAGAGTGCGGCGAAGGCTTGTAGATGAGCCTTGTTATACAATGGTTTTACCGTGGTAACAAGAGGCTCCATCAGGGAGTGCTGGGAGCATGGGTCACACACCATGAGGTCCGAAGGGAGGACCAGATAGAGGGCCAGGTAGGGACCCAAATGGAGCTTAGGGGAGCAGTTTGGGAAGTGTTCATTTGACAAACATTGATTTACCTAGTAGCTTTACGAGATATGATTTTGATGTATGAGGTTCTTTTGAATCCCTTATAGATGATGTATATATTTTTGATACAAGGAGATTTTGAGGCCCTTGATGATGTAAGATTTTGGATGTGTGTGTGTGTGTGTGTGTGTGTCTATATATGTGTGTGTGTGTGTTTTTTTTTTTTTCATTGAGTTATGTTTTATGATTGCAATGTGATGGATAAGGATTTAATTAATGATTTCTTTTATGATATGATGTGTTTTGATTTGAGATGTATGATTTAGATTATAGATGCATGTGTTATGATATGATTTTGATGCTTTTAGACGTTGTATTGGAAAATGGTAATATTGTTGTATGATTCACACACTTATGCAATGGATAAGAAATTATTGTGGAATGTTTGCTTTTTCTGTTTTGGACACATATAGTGTATGATGGTAAACTAATTTAAATGTATGATACTACACATACGGTCTTATACTAGATGTTAACGTATGACTCATAATGGTTAGTCATACTAGGATTCTGGATAAATGTGGGATTGTTGGATCTTTCCTTTTCGACAAGGAAAAAAAGTTCTTCATGATAGTTTTGAAGGTCTTGCCCTAGCTTTTTAGATTTTGCACAAGTGGTTGATGTGGGAAGCTTGCATTTTAGGAAAGTTGATTAATGAGGGAAGCTTTCGGGATAGTTGCTTTTGATTTTTTTGTATGAGTCGATGCGCAGACGCCCCTTTTGATATGAGGACTGATCAATACGAGAAGTCCTTATTGTGTATTTTTATTGAGTATTCATCCTTCGAGGGAGTGGTCTACGATTTTATTGACATGATTTACTTTTGATAGCCATCCTTCGAGGGATCGGTCTATATTTTGATTGGATTCATCCCATATATATTTTAATTTTGAGCTAAGGAAAACCTACGGTAACCATGTAGAAGGGGATAAGTAAGCTTGTAAGCTACACTTAATTCCTTGTCATGTCGTTCAATACGATAAGATGGGGGGTGGTGAGAGTAATGATGGTGGGGTTCCTAAGTTGTGATTAGGGAACTTGTCCATGAGGAATATGCTATGGGCAGAGCCATGGTGACCATATTTAAGGTTATGGCTGATGTGTTAGCGGAAAAGACCGCATGATTCCAAATCATTACGGGAGTGATAGGATGTGTGGGTTGATGGACGAAGATCATAGTTTGACTAAGATCTCATGAGTTGATAAGTTAACAGTAGAACGACCACAAGTGTAGTGTGTTAAGAGGCTCCTTTTTGGGTTTACCATCATGGGAGGCTAAACTATAAGCCCTGGACCCATATTTATGAGTGATAATATATAGTCCAAGCTAGTTTAGAGAAAAATTTCCACGTTTGTTCTTTTCCATATTAGTGACGTGTTGGTTTTCTTTGAGAACATGATCATCGATATTGAAGTCACATTTTTAGATGTTTGTTGCAGGATTGTTTAATTCATTCTTGATATATGTTGATGTGTTCAAGTGTGGTTAGACAACGTTCATCTAAAAATTCAAGTTGTAATAAACGTTCTTAACGGTAGTCCTCATCGGTGATGAAATCTCTAAGAGAATCATGTAAAGATGGGATTTGAACTTCAAGTGGAAGAACAAATTTAGTGTCATAAAAAAAGAGAAGGGTGTGGTGCCCGTAGGAGTGCAAAAACTAGTCTAATATACCCATAATTCCAATGGGATTTGGAGGTGTCGATTCCTACCAGCTTGGTCAACAATTTTCTTGAGGATCTTGTTGATGTTTTGTTAGAGGCCTCTACTTGACCATTGGCTTTGTGGATAATAAGGTGTAGAAAAGCTAAGTTTTATGTTTTAAGTGTTGCAAAGTTTTTGATTTTTTTTTTTTTGTTTTTGAATGATTTTTGTTATCTATGATGAGCTTATGAGGAATACCATAGCGATATATAATGTGATGATGCATGAAGTTGACAATTTTCTTCTTTAGTAGAAATGAGGGGGATTTATTTCACCCAATTTCTGAAATATTCAGTTGATGTAATAATGGAGTTGTGTTGTTGTGATGAGAAAGGATTGATATGGCCAATAAGGTCAAGCCCCCATTGTGAGAAGGGCCAAAGATCCTCATCTGGTTGAAGAGCGTGACTAGGAACATGTGTGAGTTTGGCATGTTGTTGACATGTGATGCATTTCTTAACGTAGTCACAACAATCTTGATTGAGTGTAGGCTAATAGTATCCCATGTGTATGATGAGTTTGGAGACATCCAAACCGTTAAAGTATCCACCACAAATGCCATCATGGACCTCTTGGATAGCTAGACAAGCCTCCGAAGTTTTAAGACATCAGAGGAGGAGGTTGTCAAATCCTCTTTTATAAAGGATACCTCTTAGTATGACGTAATGAGACACACATTGTTGAAAGGATCTCTTGCCATTTTTGGGTAAATCCAAAGGTAGTTTCTTTGGTGGAAAGATAGTTGTATGTTTGATTGTACTAAGTATTAGATGAACTATCTTCTATATGATTGATAGTTGGAAGATCAATGCTGGTGTAAGATGGTTGATCGAGTTTGTGTACGATTACAAATAATTTGGAATTGTTAGGTGATAGAGGAATGAGTAAGGCAAGAGAAGTCATTGTGTCTATAAATTTATTGGATGATCGAGGGGTTGTTTGGATTTCATAATGGTCAAAG
Source organism: Taxus wallichiana var. yunnanensis (assembly GCA_018340775.1). Taxonomy (NCBI): domain Eukaryota; kingdom Viridiplantae; phylum Streptophyta; class Pinopsida; order Cupressales; family Taxaceae; genus Taxus; species Taxus wallichiana. The sequence continues at coordinate 196,257,595 of CM031239.1, forward strand.
AGTTGTAGGAGATCTTCAACAATGGTTTTGTATTTCGAAGGACCTCATTTTTACATTGATTGATTCCTTTGATTTGATTGGCGATGAGTTGTGAGTCACCATAGATATTCATGATTAACACACCTAGAAAGGTAGTGGTATGGAGTCCCATAATGAGGGATTCATATTCTGCCATGTTATTAGTACATTCAAAGTTTAGTTTGAAAGACAATGGAATAGGAGTGTCCCAAGGTGGTATTATGACTATTCTAACACCTCCTTGATCTGCATTTGGACTCGTCGAAGAATAAGGGCATTCGAGAGGGGCATTTTCTTAATCGAGAGTGTTGATTGATTCATCAGGGAAGTGTTCACAGGGTAATTGATTATATGGAAGGGGAGCTTTTGTGAGTTGATCAACAATGACCTACCCCTTAATAGATTTTTGAGAGATGAACTCAAGGTCAAATTCATGCATGAGCATGAGCCATCTAGTGATGCGATTGTTGTGATATGGTTTGGAATGTATATATTTTATTGGATTCAAATTCGTGAATACATATGTATTGTGATTAAGTAAATAACAATGATGTTGCGAAGTATAAGGCACAACACAACTTTTCAACTTCTGAATAACGAGTTTTGTACTCATGAAGGGTGCAACTTATGTAATAGACAACATGTTCTTTACCTTGTTCGTCTCGATGCGCAAGCATGGCTTCCAAGGCATGGTAAGTTTCAGATATATATAGATAGAAAGGCTCCTCTCTCACAAAGGTGTCAAAGCATAGGTGGTGATAGGAGATTATTTTAGGGCATTGAAGGCTGTTTAAAATTATCATCCCATTTGAATTGGATATCTTTTCGTAGAATATTATGGTAGGGTTAACATCGATATGATAATTGCGAGATGAAACGAAAAATAGATTGAAGCTTTCCTTGAAGACTATGAAGTTGCTTAAGATTAGATGGTGGATGCATTTCGATAATGGATTTGAATTTAGTGGGGTCAACCTCAATGCCCCTAATGGACATTATAAATCCCAGGAGTTTTCCGTGAGAACTCCAAATACACATTTGGTGGGATTAAGGCGAAGGAAGAACTGTAGAAGATGCACAAAGATCATGTCAATAATGGTTAGATGGTCTCTTTGGTGTTTGGATTTACTCGATATATTTTTGACATAGTATTCTATGATTTTGTGAATGAGATCGTGGAAAATGTAGGTCATGGCGCTACCGATATGTAGCTCCTACATTTTTCGAGGCCAAAGTGAATTATTCTATAATAGAAGGTTCCCATGGGGTGATATAAGATTTCTTGTGATGATCCTCTGTTGTGATAAGGATTTGATTGTAACTTGAAAAACCATTCATAAGGGATAACATTGTGTGTCATGTTGTTAAATCGATGAAATAGTCAATGTTGGGCAAAGGAAAATCATCTTTGGGGCAAGCAAGGTTCAAGTCTCGAAGTCCGTTCAAATGCATAATTTTCAAGTGGCTTTAGTGATGGGCACAATGTTAAAAACCCATTGTGGATAATCTATGGGTGAAGCTGCCTAAAAGAAGATGCCGAAGTTATTTTTGATTAGAAGTGTGACATGAGGATGTATCCTACGAATCTTTTTCTTCAAGGTTTGGAATTCGTAATGGTGATGATATTATGGATAATGATGCTAGGGTCTATTCCGGGCATATCACCATATGAACATGCAAATGATTGACTATGTTTGGATAGAAAAATGGTGAATTATTGGTGTTCACATGAATCTAAGGCTTGGCGATTTTGACATTGTGCAACTCTTACGTTGCATCTTTGTTCAAAAATAGTGGATTTATTGAGGAGGGTATATGTGTCAGATGGAAGGGTCTTATGAAGATAATGATCCTCAACACCCATATAGGTTAGGATAACATTGTTATTGTGACAGTGGATAATGTCGATGGTAGGAGAGTCTTCTTCTATCATGTGAGGTAAGATTAAGGGGATGGATTCAATTTTTCTATTAACTTGATAAGTTAATGGTCCAAGTGAAATGGTATTGACTAAAAAAATGTTAGGAGGGATAGACATGGTATCATCATAGTTTGAAGAGGAGTCTGGCATGGGAAATGAAGGGGTGATTGGGATCTTTGACGTTGATGGGGATGAGTTAGAGGAGGATGGTTTGAATCGACATTGAATATTTCATAAGGTTTGTATTATTCCTCAAAGGGGAATTCGTGGAGACCTTGTTCATAACGAACAAGGCCAAAGCCTTTCCAGGAACAACAATGAAGATAAGTATGGGAAAAACGACGCTTATCCCGAGAATGAGAAATATGAAAAGAAAGGTTTTACGTGTGGTTGAATGTTGAGATGGGTTGAAGGGCGATCGATGCCTCCGTACACTAATTGTGTTTGAAGGAATAGGGGACTAAAATAAATGACGTTTCCTGTGTTAGGTTCATAAAGTGGTTGTTTGTTGAGTCTCCCATACATTTTAGGTTTGAAGTGTGTCAAGGGCTAGGAGGTGTTAGGAAAAGGGGTGAAAAATGTATTCACCAACTTAATTAAATGTAAATTTAAACATTATAAATAAATGTAACACAACATAAATAAATATAAATGAAACATAAAACACAAAACACAAGATATAACGTGGAAAACGCATAAATGGGTAAAAACCACGGAGAATAAATCCACTGTGAAAAACTTGTACATCCACCTATCCAATAACTCCCTCCTCACTTCTATTCCTTGCATTTACCAAGATTTATGCTATGTACCTTGGGATATGATAATATAATGTATATGGGTTGATGGAGATGCCGACATGTGGCACACATCCCCTTAGTTAGTTATATGGGGTCACATAGGAATTAGTTATATTGGGTAATGAGTCGGCCTACATTGGGATTAGGTATTACCCATCTATTAAGAGTAATGTATGTCTATATAAGGGATGTAAGTATCAAGGTCATGTATGTATGATTTGAGTCTTCTACTTGGTAGAGGTATATTGGAGGTGTCCCCCTCGAAGTGGATTCCCATCTTGGGAGATTATGGAGTTACTCCTTCCTTAAGGAGCATTGTATGGTGTTGCCCTACCTTAAGGGTATTATTCTACATATATTGCATATTAGGGCATATTTTCCCCCATATCTCTTATGTTTTGTTATCTTCTGCAATTTATTGATTTATTATATGCAAGGTTCTTATCAAGTGGTATCAGAGCATCGATTTCGGCAAAAAAATTGGGTCTAAACCCTAATTTTATTGATTCGGATATATTTTGGAAACGGCTGTGAATATTTTCTCAATTTTTTTACCACAATTTTGAAATGGTTTCATAAAGCTACAGTCCAAATTTCAGAAAATTTTGAGGTGTTTTGTGGAAGTTATTGCATTTTTAGGGTTTCACCTAAATTTGCTTCACAGGATGTATTTTTGGAATTAATTTTCTAAATTTTTTCCAGCATTTTGAATTCCCTTCAGAAATCTATGGTAAAAATTTCAGAATTTTTGGATCTATTTTGAAGAAGATATTGAGAGTTTTAGGGTTTTACATAAAATCGGCCTACAAGTTGCAATTTTCTGTCTTTCTTTGATTATTTTACATATTCGGAAATCTCTCAAAATTTTAGCAGGGGTTACTTCTTTGTGGTTTCAGATTTGAGGCTGAATGATTGATGAAATCATCAGTTCAAATATTGGTCAAAGGAGTAAGTTTGTGAAACCCTAATTTTTATGCATCATGGATATACCAATTTTCTATGGTAATGGGGAAATTGATGCAAAAAAATGGTGGATACAATTTAAACAAATGTATTTTGAAGAATGTTTAGTATGGGTTAGTTTTTATCTTCATCTTGGTGGGAAAGCGCGACATTGGTATTCTTATTTGGATATAGATCTATTGGATTGGGATTGGGAGGAAATGGAGGATATTTTCTTAGCTAGATGGGAAACAAAAAAGAAACATAATTTTTTTAAAAAGAAGAAGAAGAAGAAGAAGCAGAAGAAGAAGAAGAAGAAGAAGAAGAAGAAGAAGCTACTACACATGATAGTGCATCTCCAAAGAAGGAAGCTTCAATATTTCAGTTTGAAGGGTGCATTCAAAGAAAAAAGGTAATTGTTTCCATAAACCCTAGCAAGCAAATATAACTTCATCAATATGGATGTAGCTCACAATCTACATGTGCAAACAAAGCATATCAAGGAATCTCAAATGGATGGTAAGCATATTCAAGTTTTTGAAGATTTAAAGCTTTATATGGATAAATATGTTTTGCATTTAGATTTTTATGCTTTAGATATGGATGGTATATGGATTTTTAAAGCACACTCATTATATGGATTCTTCTTATGTTTCGGGGACGAAACATGTCAAAGAGGGGGGCAATTCTATGTACCTTGGGATATGATAATATAATGTATATGGGTTGATGGAGATGTCGACATGTGGCACACATCCCCTTAGTTAGTTATATGGGGTCACATAGGAATTATTTATATTGGGTAATGAGTCAGCCTACATTGGGATTATGTATTACCCATCTATTAAGAGTAATGTATGTCTATATAAGGGATGTAAGTATCAAGGTCATTTATGTATGATTTGAGTCTTCTACTTGGTAGAGGTATATTGGAGGTATCCCCCTCAAAGTGGATTCCCATCTTGGGAGATTTTGGAGTTACTCCTTCCTTAAAGAGCATTGTATGGTGTTTCCCTACCTTAAGGGTATTATTCTGCATATATTGCATATTAGGGCATATTTTCCCCCATATCTCTTGTGTTGTGTTATCTTCTGCAATTTATTGGTTTATTATATGCAAGGTTCTTATCAATTTACCTTCATATTCCCATTGGAATATTATTATTTTATCTATGATCGATTGATCGAATTATCCGAATATGACCTATGGTCATATTTAAATAACGCGAAGGGTTATGACCTTCTTAAGTGATGAGGCACACCTCCCCAATTTAATGTTAGTTAATTAAATTAACTAACCACCTAATATAAAGTTTATATTTAAATAATAAGAATATAAGTTATTATATATTATTTAAATATAAAATAAATATTATGATACAATTAATATTATAGTTCTAACACTCCCCTTAATATTAAGTGGGGATCCATATGCCAACATTACCTGTTTGTACAACAAGATTTACAAATCCATAAACCCCAAAGTTTTAGGCTAGCATATGTATTTGTGAGACTAAATCCCACTGTTTCTCATGGAAAAATTCTTATACCACATCTCTAGGAGCCTTTTATAACACAAGGACATCCTTTACAAATAGATGCAACCACTGGACTATATTTTCGTAAACTTTATCAATTTAAATAGTTCACACAAGATCTTTTTACAATGCTTTAAACCGAATAGAAGTATAGATGAGAAGGAGTCAAAATCGACCGGTCATTAGGAGGTGGCATTGCCATGCACACTCCCCTCAATGGAAACTTTAAAAGGCCAAGCATTGCATGAAACTTACATAACTTCACAACACACAATGGCTTCATAAACATGTCTATAACTTGATCTTGATCAAAGCAAAGTAATGGAGATCTATAACACCGCATGAAGAACCTTTAATCGAGATAAAGTTTATATGTATCTTGATATGCTTCGTTCTTTGATGTTGAACTAGATTCTTAGCGAGAGCAATGTAACTCTGGATATCACACGAAGAGTACTTCCTTTAGCTTCCATGTGCATCTCTTCCAATAGCCTCTTCAGCCACATGGCTTCTTTTGTTGCTTCCATTGCACTTCTATATTCTACCTCAGTAGAAGAAATGGAAACTGTTGGCTTCTTTTTATTGCTCCAAGTAATGGCACTGCACCAAACTTGAATACATATCCAGTTGTAGACTTGTGATCTATCACATCACCAACATGGTCAGAATCACAATATCCATATAAATATGCATTGTTAGAAGAAATATAATGTAAACCAAAATTAATTGTGCCCTTTATATAAAACAAAATTCTTTTTGCTAACTTCTAGTGATCTTGATAAAGTTCTGCATGAAACTTGAAGAAATCCCTAATGTAAAAACAATGTTAGGTCTAGTAATAGTTAGATAAATCAAAGTACCTACAAGTTGCATGTACAAAGTAGGATTAGATTTTTCACATGCAAGTTTAGGATCAAGTTTATGAAAGAGGGTTTAAAACCCGCAAGCGAGGATCACGAGGGATGATGTGCACATCAATAGACGTGTGAATGACAACGTGAAGAGATCTCGGGAGGAGTGAGCATCAACCGAATGTGCATGCAAAGATTTGAAACACGGGAAGAACCTAGTTAAGCCATAAAACTCTCCTCTATCTCATAGATCAAATGGGGTGTACATATAGGAGGTGCTGAGTAACCCCCAGTGCTGCAATCATGACAACTCGAGTAGAGAGGGGGAGTTACATTCCCAGAATAGAAGTGTAACTCCCAATGACACATATGACGACTTGACGCACTGACATGTAAGAGAATCTCATGATGACCCCTAAATGACACATGGACCTACGATCTCACCTAATGATGTGGAAAATAATACACACCAACCCCCCCTTCATCGTAACTTAGGATGAGGCGGAAAGTTAGAAACGAGAAATGGGTCCCTATACAAATCGATGAGGTACTCATGCACAAGAAAAAGGTCCCAAGCAGTGAAGGAAAACCCAGTGGGAAAAACATCCACTACAAGAGAAAAAAACACTCTCTAATCTAAGAAAGATGCCAAATATGGGTCCCGGTCATGGCGAGCCTCGAAGAGGTACCCATGTATAAAGAGGTAATCTCTCAAAAACAAGAAGAAGTGAGAAGAAGAGGGAGACGAGAGGAATGCGAGAAGATGCCATGGAAGAATGTCGATGACGAGATCCTCTGCCTCTGGAATGAAGAAGAGCCACCCACACCGAATTGTGTGCTTACCCTTAGGAAGGATAGAAATGACGTGCTAGAAGTCCGCCCACTCCATAAAGGAAATTGAAGGCAACAACATGAAGAACTCTGAGTCTGGTGCATTGAAGTGTGACATAGGTCTAGCGAGTGAGTTCCAAGGAACTGAAGGTAATGCCACATGCGTAGAACTATCAAAGTGAAAAAGAGGAACACCGTAGAAAGGATGTCCAAGTGATGTGAAGGGAAAAAAACATCCTCCACAATAGAAAAGGGATCCACAGTGAGGGTGGATCAATGAAGGTCTCCGGAAATGTGGAAGTGACGTGATTCCGGAAGGGGTACTCCCAACAATAGAGATCTTTGAACTCCTCTACGAAATACCTGTAGATGGATGAGGAACCTCTAAAGCATCACAAGTGGACTCTGCGAAAAGATGACTAAGGTCAGATAGATACTCATCCTAATGAGGGGGCTCAAAAACAGAAGAGTGATGTCGGATAGGTATCCAATGAAGGCAGAGGAGTGGAAGGGGCCTCACACACTGGAAGTGGAAAGGAGGTGGGTGTGATGATGGTATGAGGCTGAGTAGAAGACTGCTTGATATCTGATGAGATGTGGGGGGTGACAAAAATGTCTGGAATAGTGAGAGAAAGAGGAGAAGAGTCCTCTGTAGTACTCTCGACATTAGAACAGGGTGCACAATCCTCGTCATCAAAAGTAGAATCAAGCGAGTCTATGTCAGTGGAATGGCCATCACACGAAGAAATGGAGGAGACAACTGAATCAATAACAACAACAATGGTGGCAGTATGTGAAGGGTCTCCATAGAGGGACTGAAGAATGCTCTAGACACGGTGGGGTGGATCTGATTCTGCCATGTGAAACCAGAGAGATCGAGAGACATGCATCATCATGTGACCAAAGACATGGTCACAAGTGTCAAGGAAGTCCTCCAGATGACGATGATCAGTGGGTGCAGGAACTAGCCCAAGTAAGAAGGGTGAAAGACCCTTGTGAGCGAAGTAACGTTTTATGGAAGCACGCCAAGCTAAATGATTTCCTCTCCCAAAGTAAGAAGTGGCAGAGGCTGTAAGGTGATCCTATGATGCTCAAGTCTAGAAAGAGAACTCTCCATGATGAAAAATGCAAGATGCACAAAAGCAAGACATCGGACTCGGCCGATAATGCGTTTGCATGTGTAAGCCCAATAGTATAGTCAACCCCCTCGAATGTGGAACTTTATAAAGTAGTGCGTTTACAAACCGACAATGTTATCATGTAGAATGTGACAAAACATGCAACTTTGACTAAAGAAGTGCTCAGATTCGAGCAACGAGTCAAAAGTTATAGCACAAAACAATTCCCGTAACTAATGAGAAAAATGCAATAAATGCTGCAAACGCATTCAAAAAAGTTCCTTAAATGGGTACAAAAGGTATCATGTGGCTACCCGTTGGAAATGGTACAAAATTTTAGGTAGGGTTTGTTTTGACTGCGAGGGGGATTAGCCTCCTGCCAACCCCGGACCTCGCCCTTCGTCTTTGACGCTCATAGGAGGGGATATTAAAACAAGCCAATAACCCAAATTATAATGCCAATACAATGAAATGTTTTTTTAACACCTTAAAACATTAAAAAGAAGGTGGAAAGGATGTGGGGGCCCACGTTGAGTGAACTATCTGCGTAGTCCAAGTGAGTTGTCCACGTGTCAAGTCGTGGGGTGTGGTTGTTGGCGAATTAAGGATCCATGTGTGGGCATGGAGCGCTGAGTGGAAACTACCTCCGTGGAGAGTGGGCAAGTCTGCAGAGAATGGTTGGAGGTCTTGACCAAGCTGAAACCAGTAGAGGAAGTTGCAGGTGAAGCTAAGGCATTTTCCAATGCAAGGAGAACCAATGCTGCAGTGCGGACGTCTTTGGATTTAACATAGAAGACCCAAGCAAAAAAAAATCACACATCTCCACAAACCAACAACCAACTAGGTGCCACGAGAAATAAACTAGAAGGTCGCCAAAAAACTAGGTCTACGTGTAGGTCATTTGGAAAGCGGTTGTTACAGAGTTTGAACGTGGCAGGGAAACGGATCTGGAGATGCACTAAGAGCAGGTGTAACAGATTTACAGGTGCTAGAGGAGGCTGCGCAAGCATGGTGGAGCTGGGAGGCAACGTGCACCACGTGCATAGGGCTGCAACATCCAAGTAGTGAACTATGAGCCATGCCAAGCAGAGAACCATGAGCCACGTAGGTGGGGGGTGAAGAACCAGGCACAAGAGCTCGAAGGCACGAACCATGATACAAAGCAAGGCGTGTAAAAATGAGCGGGGACGAGTCATGGGAGCTACTCGAGCACATACGTGATGGCACGAGCAAAAACCGAAATGGTTGAAGATAAGCACGTCGCTAGAGTTCCAAGGACGTAGGATGCAACTATGAATGAGCTATGGAGTCCAAGCCCAACACCACTATAAACCTAGTAAAAATAGCACTTCTAGAGCTCATATATGAAACTATAAACACTCCAAAAGCGCATGCAAGGATGCAAAAGCTGTTAAACCCCAAAACGAAGCTGCAAACACCCAAAAATTGAACAGAGGTATGAAGCTTGAATCAATGCAAGTAGAGAATGTTCGGAATAACCATTACGACACACATAATAAGATTTGTATATCATGCGAATGCGGAAAACACACGAGTAGCGGAGGAGTGCATGGATCCACAAGATCTACTCTGATACCATGAAAGAGGGTTTAAAACCCATAAGTGAGGATCATGAGGGACGACGTGCACATCAATGGACGTGTGAATGGTAGCGTGAAGAGATCTCGGGAGGAGTGAGCATCAAACAAATGTGCATGTAAAGATTTGAAACATGGGCAGAACCTGGTTAAGCCATAAAACTCTCCTCTATCTCATAGATCAAATGAGGTGTACATATAGGAGGTGTTGAATAACCCCGATCTTTGCAATCATGATAACTCGAGTAGAGAGGGGAGTTACATTTCTGAAATAGAAGTGTAACTCCCAATGATGCATATGATGCACTGACGCACTAACGCGTAAGAGAATCTCATAATGACCCCTAAATGACACATGGACCTACGATCTCACCTAAGTGAGATGACTCACCTAATGATGTGAAAAATAATACACACCAACAGTTTAAATCCTCTTTGCTATAGGAATAGAAGCGGTTTACAATCAACATATTAAATATTTTAAGAAAATTAGTTGCATATTGTGATTGAGATACTACAATAGAATTTTTATCCTAAAATATAGCCATGCCCAAAAAATGATGCAATAATCCTAAGTCTGTCATCTCAAAATATTGCATTAACTTTGCTTTAATTTTCGTAATTAAAATGTTAGAATTACTAGTAATAAGTAAATCATCAACATACAATACAATGAGAATAATAGCATTTTCTTCAATTTTAATAAATAAATCATTGTCAGATGAACAGTTAGAAAAACCAACTTCATTGAAAAAACTGTTAATTTTAGAATACCAAGCTCTAGGAGCTTGTTTTAAACCATATAATGTTTTTTTAAATTTACAAACATACATTTCTTTACCTGGTTCTTCAAAGCCTTTAGGTTGGGTCATATAAATTTCTTCTTTTAAATCACCATTCAAAAAAGCATTTTTGACATCCATTTGATGGATTTCCCAACCATACTAAGAAGCTAAGGAAATCAAAATCCTTATTGTGCTCATTTTTGTGAACTGGTGTAATTATTTCCACGTAGTCGATACTTGTGTTTTTTAGTAAACCCTCGAGCTACTAATCTAGATTTGAATTTATCTACACTACCATCGATTTATATTTAATCTTGTATAACCATCTAGATCGACTATACTTCATTTTTCAAGAGGAGGGACTAATTCCCAAGTTTTATTTTTAATCAAAGTAGTATATTCAGATTTCATAGCATCTATCCATATTTCGTCAGAAGAAGCTTCTTCGAAAGATTGGGTTGAGCTCACACAATGTCATTAAGTCATGATATGTATGATGACATTTATTCATTTTTGAAGGTTTCTAGGATTAGAGTCTTGAATAATAGACTCAACCCATCTAGGTATTTTAGTTATAGAGGAACTAGGAACAATATCATTTTCAATTATAGGTTCAACACTAGTTTCTTCATCACATACATTATTTTCACAATTTATAATTTTAAATTCATTCTCATTAGAATTAGAATCATCACAAATAATATAAAAAAAAGATGAAGAAGAAGAACCAAAAGATTTTTCCAAGATTTTAACATTCCTATTTTCTATAACTTCTCTTTTTGATGGATCAAATATCCTAAGACATTTAGTTTTGACACCGTATCCTACAAAGATACAAGAAAAAGAGGTTTGATCAAGCTTCTTCCATTTTGATTTTGAGAATGAAGAGGGAAGGACTACCAAAGATTCTCAAATGAGATACACTTGGTTTTTGATTTGACCACTTTTCCAGAGGAGTGGAATTTACCAAGACTTTAGTGGAAACTCTGTTCAATATATGAACAATAGTGTTCATTGCTTTAGTCCAGACGAGTTTAAGAATCGAGCTAAATACATCATGGTTTTAGCCATTTCCAGAATGATGTGGTTTTTACTTTCTGCAATCCCATTCTCGCCGAGGGGAATAAGGAATAGTGGTGTCTCTAGATTTTACTCTGAAATCTGAGACTACCCCATGTTTAAAAAAATTTGTTCTTTTAAAATAACGGGTCTTTTTGTGTTTTTATTGCCAGAAGATGTCTCTATTACGTTAAGATATTCCCAGTGAATCATACGATCCAATTTCGAAAAATACCCAGATGTTGAAACTCATTTTATCCCTTCACCAAGTTTTGTCTATGGAAATTTTTTATTTAATTATTTATTAAATAAATAAAGCCTCGTTTGTAGTAAATTGTGCTCCGGTTGAATCCTATTGAAGTTTTGCATGCCGTATTCACACATCTCAATAGGGTTTCCACCAGGAATGAATTCGAGTGCATTATTCGCAACTTTTGACAACGTTTTTAGTTTTTATTTATTTCTTTTGTGTTTTTCTCTCGGGTTTCTTCGTAGTTTGTTTGGTAAATTCCCTGGGTCTATTATTTGTTTTTATAGTTTGTTTAATTTCCTGGAGCATTTGGATATCATTTACGACCTTGGCACCAGAAGGAATCAAACTCATAAGGCAGACTTCTGACCAAAAAAGATGAATTCAAGCACAAAAAGCCTCTCCTAGGAAAGTCACACTTTTTAGAATGAATAGGTCTAAGCTACAATGAGAAGTTTGGTAGTGGCAGGCAGGCGGGAATTTCTTACTTGCCTTGCAGGGTACTTTTTCCCATGAAGTTAAAGTCACTTAAGTTGCAATGAGAATATTAGAGGTGGTAGGCAAACGGAAATTTCTTACCTGCCTTGTAGGGTTAAAATTCCCATTGTAAAATAAAAAATCATTTAAAGCACTGTGTTCAAAGAAAAGTTGCAAAAACCATGGACATGGGGTAAGAATCTCTAAAGAAACCCCAAAGGATTTTAACAAACTAGTTAGTAGACCATCAGATAAGAGATAAACAAGGATTTCTCACTTTGCATACATTAATATGGAAAGAAACAAGCAAATCTAGCATATTTAGTAATCCTCTACTCTTGAAAGCTTAAAAATGAACCTAATAAGAATATAAGAAATTAGTTTGTGATTATGAGAATGAGAGCTCACCATTAATGGCTTCAAGGCTAATGGTTCTTCCCATTTACTCAATGCTTGGTGTGTAGTGCAATAGCAAAGTAATAACTCAATGAAAGAAATGAAATAAGCACTTAATCCTAGCAATAATACTATAGTTTATGTTAGGAAGAAGGAGAGTTCTTAGAAATGAGAGGGGGATAGTGGGCTATTTATAGTTTTCTATTTGAGAAAGTGGAGGAATTTTGGTGCATGTGAGACTGAAGGATAAGCCAAAAAGTTAATTAGGGAGTCAAAGTAAGATTTGACTAAGTTTAGAATAGGTTGATCATGGTTAGGTCTAGTTAAACTAGGTTAGGCTAGTTAAACTTGTTTAGAGAGGAATTGGGGTTTTGAGAGGTCTAATCAATCCAATGAAATGTATTGATAGTCTAGAAAGCTAGCAGAAGTAGTCTATAAGGGAATGAGAAGATGGTTTAGTCAATAAGGGGCTATATTAACCTATTTAATTGATTTATATGATAAATACGACCAAAAAAAATGTCGTAAATGAGGGGAGTTAGATAGGTCTAATTGACGGTATGTCATTAATTTGTAAGAAGGAGAATAGTTAGTGAAATATTAGGAATAATAGTTCTTTGATCAAACTACATGTGTCTACATTTGCCCCTCTTTGGGGTGATGTAAGCTACGTCACTTCAAAGAAAGTAGACAAACATAAATGAGTAGAAATATTTTGAAGGGGTAGAAGAAAAATTAGTTAGCTAAGGGATGCCCCCTCGAGTGTCGATGGGGTGATGGAAGAACTCGATCAACGATCGAAGCGAGAATAGAAAAGAATAACAATGTGAAGAGAAGACTAAAGAACAAGAAAAAGGGATATTGAGCTATCCAAAAACCAATGCAAACAATTTTTAATCATCATTTTTCTTAGCATCCTCATCATCGGTCCTTATTAAAATGTAAGCATACGATGGAAGCATAAAATGGCATAAAAAACCAAGATACAAATAACCATCCCTTGCTAAAATAACAACTCCATGCAACATACAAACATGTAATGCAATACGAGAAGTAAACAAACTCATCTAATAGGGAAATAAGTACAATCACACACACTCAAACCAACAACATTCAAGATAGTTGCACAAATAATTTGTTATCGAGATGTAGTCCCAAATGTTTTGATAAACGACAAGGGTTTTAAAATGATGCCTCAAGCATTTTTTGTATGCAATGGAACTGATGGAGGACACTTGGGTCCAATGGAAAAGTAATGTGCATGACGAAAACAATACTAGTAATCGATAGTGCCCAGAGTATGATTTAAGTAAGCAACATACATTTTGTAAATGATTGTAGAGTTAGGTGATCCGCGAGTCATTATTTCAAAACATGTGAAAATGTCAGCAATATATGAGATGAGTGCCATGTGAGAGACACAGATTTCAGTTGTAAATGAGTTGATTACCAATTTTAGTCCATTTTCAAAGTTTTTATGATGTTTTTGGGTTTTTGGATGATTTTATAATTTTTAAATTTTTGATCGGTCAGAGGAATTTAGGAAATGGAAGGTCACCTAAAAGCACGTGAAAATGCCCCAAGGAAAAGAGAACGGGCATCGGGTGGCAATAAAATTCCCGCGAGAAGACAAATGGGCCAACAATAATTATTTAAAAATAATCATGGCACTAGATAAAAATAGAAGACAAGAAGCACCTAGAAATATATAAAAATGCCCTGGGTGATTGAGATGATATCATACGTTTTGTATGTGAGATATTTTGGTAGATACTATCATTTGGGATGATACTAGATGATATTGGTGCGGGGGGATAGATTTGTGATCATGCACAACCCCTCTTGCCCCCATTGATGATACGATATGTGATGATTAGCTTAGTATACATGCATGATGTAAAACTTAGCATTTTTTGTATATATGATGTAGTAAATGATGTTATATGTGATGAATGATAGATGGTAGATGTGATAACAACATATGTGTAGTAAACAAACACACAAGCAAAAGCTAACAAAACTAAAAAAATATACAACCAAAACTATACAAACCAACAACTAAAAGCAATTTAATCATTACCTTGTTTTTACGGGACAACATTGATATATTTTCTAATGTTTTTGGGTTATCTTGAAAGATAAGTTTTCAAGGCTACTGTTCACATTGTTTTGGGGTTCCCTAAGACAATGTTATGAAGTTGGTGTAGCTTCATTCCAAGGGGGATTTTTTGAATGTTTAGATTTTTGTGTATATTTTTCGAATGTTTTTGTATTTTCTAAGGTCATGTTCGAACACAATGTACAAGGACAAAGAAGCGTGGATGCCCCCAACGTGATGTGGGAATATACAAAAGGTAGAATGCCATGTGCATATGTACAAGAAAGTGGAATGTGAAGGTTCCCCAACGTTAGATGGGAATATACAAAGGCACATCCTTCATGCAGATATAAGAGTAAATAAGCCAGATCACGACTTTGCAAGATAGATTCGATAGGGTTCCTAGACCTAGCAAAAGGAAGTTATTCCTAGAAAGTGGTGAGGGTTACCCATCCTGATGCAAGAGTAACTTGTGACCAAGTGAATCCTCTTTGAGCCCGGAAACCAGTTTTCACCCAAAGACCTTCCCATTGCACCACAATTGTGTGGTTTTCACATGTGGACGACCTTTTTTTCTTTACTATTTTCTCAAATTTTTCATGTTTTGCTTGTTTTTTCTTTGTTTTTATACTTTTTAGTTCTTTTTTGATATCCACACCATGCTTAAGCATAGAACCACTTGAGATGTATGGAATTTATAGGTTCTGGAAGCTCTTCACCATCTGAATATGCTAGTTTATAATCTCTTGATCCATATTTAGCAACCACCACATAAGGCCCTAGCTAGTTGGCCTTAAACTTACCTTTCTTTTCTCTGTCTTTGATGATATTATTTTGATTTTCTTTTAGCACTAGATCATCTATATCCAATTCACGATGAATGATCCATTTGTTATATCCTATTGATACTTTGTTCTGGTAGACCTTGAGGTGATTAAGTGCTCTTATCCATTTTTCATCCAACTCTAGCTAGCTGAGCTACTCTATAGTCTTCATCTTTATCAAGATAATCCCGGAGAGATATTCTCAGGGAGGGAAGATCCACTTCCAAGGGTATGATGGATTTAGTGCCATAAACTAGGGAATATGGGGTCGCACTAGTAGGAGTGCGGATGGAGGTTTGATAGGCCTAGAGGGTGGGATGTATCTATAAGTGCCAATTACGACCAGTCTTACTTACCATTTTCTCCATGATTTGTACAAGGGTTTTATTGGTAGCTTTTGCTTGTCCATTACCTTGGGGGTAATAGGGGTAGACCACTTGAGTTGAATATGGAAATGTTGACACAATGTATTAACCATTTTGTTCTTAAAGGATTTACCATTATCAGTGACAATGATGGAAGGGATACCATAACAACAAATGAGATGGTTCATGATGAGTTTAGAAATTTACGCACCAGTGACATAAGTGAGAGGCACAACCTCTACCCATTTGGTAAAATACTCGGTGGTGTGATAATGTGGGTGTGGCAATTTAAAGAAGAAGGATGGAGCTTCCCTATGAGATCTAGACCCCATTTAGAAAACAACTAAGGTGTTGCGATAGGATGCAAAGCCTATAATGACGCATGTATCAAGTTGCCATACTTTTGGCATAGCTCACATTTATTTACAAAATTACAACATTCTGCTTCCATGGTGGGCCAATAATAACCTACCCTTAAGAGCTTCTTATCCAAGACCATACCACTAGTGTGCGCTCCACAAATACCACCATATACTTCCTTAATAGTGTGGATTGAATCAATAAGATCCAAACAACGAAGTAGATTATAATCATAGCCACCATGATAAAGGGTGGTGCCTCTAGAGAGGGTATAACAAGGTTATACAACGGATAAGGGATTTCTTCTCAGAATGGGTAATTTCATGGGGAAATGTGCCATCTTGTAGGTATCTAAATATAGGGTCATACCAAAGGGAGTATGGAGCAACAATTTCACATACCACATAAGATTTCAGCATGTCGTATGTGGGTATTTGTAAATTCTCTATAAAGAATGGAATTTTTCTCTCTTGAGGTGGAATGCATAAGAGAGATCCAATTGTAGCCATAACATCTGCTGATCTATTATGTGACCTCAGTTTTTTCTCAAAGACAATCTGTGTAAAAAATATCCTTCAAGGTTTCAACCAATTTCTTGTATGGAACAAGTTTCTCATCTTTAACCTTATACTCATCATTAAATTGCTTAATAATGAGTTGGGAGTCCCCAATGACTTGTAGCTATCTGATATTCCAAGTGATAGCCAACTTGAGGCCAACAATGAGTGCCTCATACTCTACAATGTTATTAGTGCAAGGGAATCCCAAATGAAATTCTCTTGGAATAACCTCACCTATGGGAGTGATGAGCACTACTCCTGCCCCCGATCCGTGGAAGGTGAATGATCCATCAAAATGGACTTTCCATTATATAGATTCTTCAACATACATCATGGATGCATCGAGCAAGTCTAGACACAAAGGTTCCATTCCTGATAGAGGATCTTCCGCCAACCGAACCGCCAATACCTATCCTTTTAAGAATTTTGATTCACAAACTCAATATCAAATTCACTTAGGAGAATGATCCAATTAGCCATTTGTCCTGTAAGGGTGGGTTTGGATAAAAGGTACTTGAGAGGGTCAACTTTGGATATTAGTTTGGTTTTATTGTTAAGGAGATAGTGGCAAAGTTTTTTGAAAGGAAAAGATAACTGCTAAGTAGGTTTTTTCAATCTATGGGCAATTTAACTCATAATTAGAGTGCAACTAAGATAATAAACTACCCTTTCTCTATGGTCTAGATCATATTGGGCAAGTAGTGCACCATAGAAAAATGGGTAGCAGAGATGTACAAGAAGAGAGGTTTTCTTGGGGTAGGTGACATGAGTACAGGTGGGTTGACAAGGTATTGTTTTAGTAATGCAAATGCCTTTTAAAAATATAGTTCCCAGTTGAATGCAACATCCTTTTTGAGGAGATGTGTAAATGGGTGGCACTTATCCGCAAGTTGTGAAATAAAGTGATGGATTACTGAATCTTTCCTTGTAAACTTCTTAGTTTTGAGAGTCATAAGTGGAGGCATTTCTGTGATAGTTGTAACCTTGGCGGGATCTACTTCTATCCCTCTTTGTGAAACAATGAAACCTAGGAGTTTTCCTAAAAAAATGCCAAAGATACACTTCTTGGGGTTCAAGCACACCTTGTAATCCCAGAGACGCTAGAAAATACATCTCATCACTTCAGGGTGTTCTCCTCTGCTTTTGGACTTAGCTAAGATATCATCCACGTAATCCTCCATGATGTCATTCATCATGTCATGGAAGATGATAGTCATTGCATGTTGATAGGTAGCCCTAACATTCTTGAGTCCGAAAGGCATGACCTTGTAACAAAATGTTCCCTAAGGAGTGATGAAGGCCATTTTATGTTGGTCCTCTTCTGTAATCCGAATCTGGTTATAACCTGAAAAGCCATCCATTAAGGACAACATTTCATAACCAGCAAGTGGAATCAACGATCATATCAATGTTAGGAAAGGGGAAATCATCCTTAGGACATGCTTTATTGATATCATGGAAATCAATGTAGATTCTTATGCCAACAGGTTTCTTCTGAACATGGACTATATTAGATATCCACTCTGAATAGTCAATGGGCTTAATGAAATCAACAGCTAATAATTTTTCTAGTTCTTCTTTGACAAGGAGTGTAATTGTAGGGTGCATCTTTCTCAACTTTTTCTTGATGGGTTTGGTGTCTGGGTGCACAACGAGGTTGTGCACGACTAATTTTGGGTCTAACCCAGGCATATCTGTGTATGACCATGCAAATATATCTCCATATTCTCTTAACAACTCTACAAAAAAATTGTTCTTGAGCTGAGAGTGAAGCTCCCAACTTTATCATTCTAGGTTCCTCTTCCGAGCCAATGTTGACACTAATGGTTTCTTCCATAAGCATCTTAGAAGCATCCTCCATCTGGGTAGGATCAAGGGGAAGAGTAAGGTCAACCTCCTTAGGTAGCTCATCATCATCCTTGAACGGATAGCTCATTTTTTCCATAGGTTCTTCGTTTCTATTTATCTATGAGTGCTTCAAAGAGTTTGTCGCTATGAGACTTGCGTTTATTCCTTACACAAGGTTTCTCTGAAGTATTCTTACTCTTGTTTGCGACCTTCTTATTCAAGCATCCACACATCTTTTCTTCTTCTCCAAAGTATGCACATGTGTCTAGCTGAATTACAAAGCCTTTCTTATGATCCCCATCAAATAGAGTCCCTGAGTCCCATGAATTTTTATAATGCCTCATCATTCTCAAAGAAGTCGATTGGCACGTGAAATTGTTGATCCCAATCTATAAGTTTGGGATA
Source organism: Taxus wallichiana var. yunnanensis (assembly GCA_018340775.1). NCBI lineage: Eukaryota > Viridiplantae > Streptophyta > Pinopsida > Cupressales > Taxaceae > Taxus > Taxus wallichiana. Next base: position 196,276,639 of record CM031239.1, read on the forward strand.
TACAAGGGTTACTTGGTAATTGGTTTGAGGCTTGGATCTAGATAAGGTAAGGACAATTGAATCAGGGAATAGGTTAGTTAAGGCAAGATCCTCGTAGATACTACATTGGGAATCTATGTCGCTATCTGAACGAGATGAGTCATCCTCCCATTTGGAAGAGGTGGCATCAATCTCAAAGGGTGGCTTGTCATGAGGTCTTATCGCAATACCATTCTTATTTGATTTGAAGCGAGGGATAAGAATGGGTTCTAATCACCCTTGCGCATTGATACCACATCCAAGCCCATTGTAACCCATGACAAACATCATGCGGTGGCCTTTGACATATTGGGGTGCCTGATGGCATGAAGCCATGGTACCTTTCGACACTCTGTTAGTAGGATCCCCTAACATATTTTCCTCGAATAAGAAACCACTAGGAATGAACTTATCCAATGGTTTAGGGCATTGTTCTCGAGTGCTTTTGAACTAAAAATAAGGTTTACCACGTGTCGGGAGAAATTGATAAATCCTATATTAATAACACCTATTCAAGGATGAACAGATCACCTGGGCCATATTTTTCCGACGTTTCCTCCCATGATGCAAAGGGGTTGACCAACGAAGGAAATTATTGATTGCAAGGAGTGAGTGAATATGGATCTACACATTCCTTGATAGCCTCTATTTGTAAAGGAACAACAATGTATGCAAAAGGGTATTCATAAGATGCATGAGAAAGACTGTACAAGGCTCTGTAATGTGTAAATCATTCTAGATCACCCTGAATGGTCATTATATGTCCTGTATGGCACATCTTGATACATTTATGGAAATTTGAAGGAATGGTCTACATGACATGAATCCATGGGTGTCCTAAGAGCATGTTGTATGGTAGATCCAAGTCAAGAATAGGGAACGTTTATTATGACAACTCATACCTACTTCCATTGGAACTACTATAGTGGCTCCTGACTCTCGCTCCTCATTATCATAGGTCGTGATTGTAATAGTTTTGGCCCCTAGATCTGTCTCTGAATGGCCTAGCTACTTAACCAATTTCAAAGTACAAATTTTTAGACTAGATCCACCGTCCACAAGTACTCTCTTAATTTTGTGATGGGTAACAACCACTTCTAGGTATAAGGGTAAGTTGTGCTTTGGGTCATTACACGGGATTACAACACGATCAAAAGTGATATGATCGTTAGAGTCAAGGTGCGCAATCATGGCTTAGAGGTGCACGAGATCTACATCGGTTGAGACTCCCGAACTCTGCAGTGTTTTATACAATATGTTCTTATGTGTAGTAGATATTTTGAGGAGATCTAAGATTGATATCCTAGCAGGTGTTTTCTCTAACTGGTCTATCAAATTGTACTAACCTTCCTGACGGATAGACAAGGATCTAGTATGATTAAACAAGCATGTCTTGTCCCTACTACGCAACTATTTTCTAAGATCCTGATAGTATTGACCTATTCATCAGATGAACAAATACATCCTATGAGAGAATCAAAGGGACTATCATTAGTGGGATAAATATAAGCAACAATCCTATAATCATTGGAAGTTTGTCTGTGATATGGCTTCTTTTTCTTTTTATCTGCATGGTTAGGAAGGGATCTTCAAAGATACCCATTTTTTCATTTGGCCCTTTTCACGAGTCAAGGGGAGAATCAACAACGATTTTATCCTCTTCAATGAGGTCTTGTATGTAATGGCGTAGTCTCAAGCACCTATTTGTCTTGTGCCCTTTAACGTGGTGGAAGTCACAGTACTCATGTTCTTTGAACCAAACGGGTTTTGGAGCATTTTCTGTATGGTACCATCGCAGTTGGGTACTCCACCATGTTTACATTATCTAACTATTTTAGTATGGTAGATAGGGATTCTATTAACGGTGTGAATTCATGTTTGGTGGGTGCCTTGGGACGAGGTCCTTGTGAGAGATTTAAAAGTAGACTAGTTTGCATGGTTTGGAATCTCTTGGAGTCCGTAATTCCATCTCCAACAACATGTTTGTTTTTGTTGAAGAAATTTGGTTTATCTAAGGATTTTGCTTCATGTTTGTCTTTGACAACCAGTTTAAGTGTTCCCTTTGCAATGAGGTCCTTTTCAATTTGACTTCCCTTCTCTATGATTTCTTCAAAGTTAGAGCCACAATGCATTTACAAATGGAAGGCTATTTCGGGTTCAAGTTAGGCACAAATATGCTTATCAACTAATTTTTGGCAAGGCACAAGAGAAACGACTTGCCAACCCTCGCCATCATTGTAAAAATCTTGCAAAGGTTTTGTTGAACTTTTGCTTTACATTGCAAACATCATTCATTGTGATATAGTTTTCCATGTTGTAGGAATAATTTTGTACAAATGTTTCTGCTAACATGGGCAACGTTGTAATGTAACCCTTGGGGATGCTATAGAACCATTCCAATCCTAATGCCCCTAGGCTGTGAGGTAAGAGTTGTATTAAGAAGTGTAATGAAATTACTTGTATAATTCAAATCATTAGCAGAAATATAACACCAAATAACACAATATTCGAGAATAATGATCTCAATATGTAATTAGAATAGCTTCTCCACTTCGAGGGGCAACCTCCAAACCATACAATAATACTCAAATGCTCCAATGATGTTAAAATGCTACCTACTAACCTCTATATATACTATTCTTATGCTATGGCCAACACCAAGGCCGACCCACCAATGAAAATATAACATATATGAAAGAGATACATAATGATAAGAAGTTATGATAGCAACAAGTCGGCTATATACATCCAATATAAGATATATGATTAAGGGTGTAGCATGCCCCTCCCCTTTGAAGCAACATTGTCCCCAATGTTGAGAAGATATGGATGCTACTGCAGGAAATTTGCATCCTCCCAAGTTGTGTCTTCATTGTTTAGATTTTTCCACTTGATCAAATACTTAGTGATGACCCTTGTCCTCAACTACTTAGTGCGTGTTTGAAGGATGCATTCTGGTTCCAGGATGATTCTCTGTCTCTTCATTAAGCTCGGGTAACACTATCTAGGTTGATATTGTCTATCCAATTACCTTCTTTAGGCAAGATACATGGAAGACTGGATGAATTTGAGTAGCCGGAGGAAGTTCCAGTTTGTATGCTACATTGCCAATCTTCTGTAACACTTGATAAGGACCATAATCCTTAGGTGAAAGCTTGTTATCCTTTTTGTGTTGTTTTAAGGACATTTGCTTATATGGTTATAAACACACAAAAACCCAATCACCAACTTCAAAATGTCTTTCACTGCGATGTTGGTCAGTCCTGTTGTGCTTCATACGGTTTTGTGACATGGCCAAATTATCCCTGAGACTAGAAAGTGCCTCTTGTTGGTGTTGAATATGTTCTTCAACTACTCGAACCTTTGGTTGGACTGTCAAAGATGAAGTGATAGATGGTGGATGGTACCCATATAATGCCAAGAAATGAGACATTTTAGATGAAGTATGAAAGGAGGTGTTATACCACCATTCTGCCATCCGTAACCATTGAACCCATCTCACTTGCTTATCTAATGTAAAACAACGAAGATATCCCTCCAAGCACTTGTTTACCACCTCTGTTTTCCCATCAGACTGGGGATGATAAGAGGAACTACGAGCTAGTTGTGTGCCCAAGCATGAGAACAAGTTAGTCCAAAAATTACTAGTAAAGATAGGGTCTCAATCACTTACTATAATCTTTGGTGTCCCATGTAGCTTCTAAATTGTATCCCTGAAGGTCATTGCTACTGTACTCGCAACAAATGGATGTGATAAAGCACAAAAATGGGCATATTTGGTGAGTCTATCCACCACCACCATGATTACATTTTTACCTTCTGATTTAGGCAATCCTATGATGAAGTCCATAGACACCTCTTCCCACCTCTGGCTAGGAATAGATAGAGGTTGTAAAAGACCTGGGGACTTAATTGTTTTTCCCTTATTTTGTTGACAAACCATGCATTCTACCAAAAACTTTTGGACATCTTCTTTTAGCCCTTCCCAAAAAAATCATGCTTGATTCGATGATAAGTCTTTAAGAAGCCAGAATGACCCCCTACTAGAGAAGCATGGAGCTCAGATAGAACCCTATTTTTAAGGATTGAATTCTTACATAGATATAATCTATCTTTATACCATAAAACATCTCCTTTCCATAAAATTTTTCTGACATGTTTGGATCTTGTTGGAGATTCTGAATGAGATTTTGTGTACCTAGGTCATTTTTCCATTCAGACCTTGCATCCTCTATCCAATCCTCCTGTAATACAGATATGGCACACAATAATTCCTGGGTAGATTCATCCTTCCAAGATAAAGCATCAACAACTACATTCTCTTTCCCTTTCTTGTATATTATCTCAAAATCATACCCCAACATTTTTGAGACCCATTTCTATTGTTCTTCTGATGATAAATGTTGCTCTAAGAAGTATTTCAAACTATCATGATCTGTCTTTACTTTGAAATGTCGTCCCATTAGATATGGTCTCCATTGTTTCACTGCATGAAGTATTGCTAACATTTCTTTCTCATAAACTAGTTTAGAGATATTCTTACCTTTGAATTGGTGGCTATCGAAGGTAATGGGTCACCCTTCTTACATCAAGATCGCCCCCATACCATACCCTGAAGCATCACATTCAACAATGAATGTTTTTGAAAAATCTGGGGTGGCTAGAACTGGAGTGGTGCACATGGCCTCCTTCAACTTCTCAAAGGCCATAGTATCTTGCTCATTCCAATGGAAAGAGTCCTTCAATAAAGTTGTGAGTGGTGCTGCGATGCTGCCATAATACCTTAAAAATATAAGATAATAACCCTGTAAGCCCCAAAATCCTCTGAGCTTTTTAGGTTTTAGGAACCTTCCATTCAAGCATGGCTTTTATCTTGTTAGGATCCACTTTAACACCTTCATAAGAGACAATATGACCCAAATATTCAACCTCCTTGACACCAAAAGAACACTTAGAAGGCTTTGCATAAAGTTGATGTTGTTCAAGAGTTTCCAACACCTTATTTACATGATGCGTGTGTTCCTCCCATGTTTTACTATAGATTAATATATCATCAAAGAACACTAAAACAAACTTTCAAGAAATGGCTTAAAGATGGAATTCATCAAGCTTTGAAATGTAGAGGGTGCATTTGTTAGTCCAAAAGGCATTACCAAGAACTCATAGTGTCCTTCATGTGTCTTGAAGGTTGTTTTATGAATATCTTCATCCTTGATTCTAATATGATGATATCTAGAATGAAGATCAAGTTTTGTAAAGTAAACAACACCATGTAACTCATCTAGAAAATCATCAATTACAGGAATATGAAACTTATCTTTAACTGTGTACTTATTGAGTTCCCTATAATTTGGACACATGCACCAATTGTCATCTTTTTTCCATACCATCACTACAGGAGAAGAGTAAGCACTTTGACTATGATGAATAAGTCCTACTTCTAACATCTCTTGAACTATCTTCTCAATCTCACTCTTTTACATATAGGGGTACCTATAAGGTCTGATGTTGGGTGGTTGAATCCCTGGTACTAGCTGGATGGCATGGTCATGGTCTCTTTTCGGAGGCAAACCCTTGGGAATTTCTCCAAAAACCCCTGAGTGCTCATCTATAACTGCTTGTATATCTGCGGGTATAAATGTATTAGAATGATGTGCTTCCAAAAAAATAGTTGTGCTACAAACCCTTCTGCACCCTTTCTAAGCAATTTTTGCATCTAATGAGAACTTACCATATGTGGGGACTTTGCTCTTAGTCATTTTAGTTTAAAATTCCTCCCTTCTGACTGAAATTGCATGAACAACTCTTGGAAATTCATTTCAATGGTTCCCAAGGTGTTAAGCCACTGAACTCCTAACACAATGTCTACTCCTCCCATGGCAATGGCATACATATTGCTAGTTAGCAAGTAATCTCCCATGGCGAAATTAATGTTATGGCATTTTCCTGAACAACTAATAGTTTTCCCATAAGCGATCATGACTTGACATTTTGGAGCTGGATAAACAAAGCAGCGATTCAAGCGCACTGTTAACTTATGATTGATGAAATTGTGAGTACTTCGGAATCAATCAACACTGTTACCCTCTATTTTTTAAGAATCTAACTACTTTGAGAGTTTGGGGAGTGCTAATACCAGAAATTGCATGACATGATATTGTTGGTTGGGGATCTCCTAATTCCTCCTCTAGCTCTACCTCTTCATCTTCTTCAGTAGGTCCCTCAATGTAGAACAACTTCTTTTCCGCACACTTATGTCTTGGTCCAAATTTGTTGTCACAATTAAAACATAACCCTTTGGCTCTCTTTTCTTCAATTTTTTGAGGTGTCAGTCTCACTGGCCGAGGGAATGATGGTGGAAGGGTGCTACGATCTCTGATAGTACTGACAGTTTGTTTCCGACTTGAAAGAAATTTTTCTCTACCCTACGTGCCATGATCATAGAGTCTGAAACCTTATGAGGATTAAACATACGCACCTCAGTCTCAATTTTTTCTTTAAGACCCCCAAGAAATAAGTCATTCAAATTATCTTCAGGAATATTTTCCACCCGTAAGGAAAGGTTTTGGAATTGATGGATGTAATCTTTGACTATTCCTGTTTGTCTGAGCTTTGCTAATTGGCTGAAATAATTCTCTAACACACTAGAACTATAGTGCAATTGCAACTCTTCGGTGAATACTATCCATGTAACATTGAGGCCACTCTTTTTCCTTTGAGCACATAACCATCGATACCAAATGAATTGGTTAGGTTCAAGATACAACGATGCCATGGTAACCTTTTGTCCCAATGGAATCTGATGAAGATCAAATAAATTCTCCATCTAGTTAATCCAATTGAGTGGATCCTTTCCATCAAACTTACACATTTCCACTTTTGGAATCATGTTACAGGCTTGTAGAGTGTTTGTATTTGGATTGGTCATGTTTGTAGATCCACCCTGGCTAGTTTGTTTATTACTTTGACCTAAAGATCCACCATGGTTAATATGAGTATGATTGAGTTGTGACTCATTAGGAATTCTATGATGACCCATGATATTATAGCTAAATTGTTGAATGAAATCCTCCAATCGTTGTCCAATATTTTCTACATCTTCTTTGTTGGCCACTCTACCTTCAAGGTTTCGCAACTCTAACTCAAGATAACTGACCTTATGGTCATTGTTGAAGTAAACCCTAACCATGAGGACTCTATAGATACCCCTTCTGACTCTAACTCCTCAACTATTATCTCATCCTTATCAGGGGTTTTACTTGAAGTGATGGGATTCTTTTTGCCTCTTGTCGAAGGCCCAACCATGATGCCCCAAAATGGTAAGATTTAAGGATCAAGGTCAAAATTTAGGGTTTTGGATTTCAATAGGAATTCGGCTAAATTTTATAAAAATAAAAGAACTAACTCAAACTAATTTTTAATCTTATTTTCGAAATGTAAATAACTTTGAAAAATTCCACAAATCACACCCTATGTAGCCGAATTATGAAAAACATAAAACCACTATAACTTTTGCAAAACAAGTCAAAAATTATTAAAATTTTGAGGAAATCTTACTCGACTGATTTCACCACACCACGAAAAATTTGTAAAAAAATTGCTACCGATGTTGAGATATGGATGAACCTTCAAAATTAGGGTTTGACGCAAGTGTTGGTCGAGTTCAAGCTCGATACCACTTGTAAGGAAATTACTTGTATAATTCTGATCATGAGCAGAAATATAACACCAAATAACACAACATTCCGAATAATGATCTCAATATGCAATTAGAATAGCTTCACCACTTTGAGGGGCAACCTCCAAACCATACAATAATACTCAAATGCTCCAATGACAATAAACTACTACCTACTAACCTCTATATATACTATTCCTATGCTATGGCCAACACCAAGGCCGACCCACTAATGAAAATATAACATATATGAAAGAGATACATAATGGTAAGAAGTTATGATAGCCATAAGTCGGCTATATACATCCAATATAAGATATATGATTAAGGGCATAGCAAGAAGTTATCGTTGTATGCGATCTCTTGCTAAGCCATATAAAAATCTTTGATGTGATCGGGATGATAATTTTTGCTTTTATATTTATCGAATTTAGGAACAAGAAATGCTTTGGGAAGGGTTTCTTTAACATGTCCTTATCGAAGGGGTACGGGTATAGTTCTTCATACAAATCTTTCCTACTATGTCCTAAGTTTCCCTCTTGTACCGTAGTAAGCGTATCTTTTATTGATTGTAATTCTCATTCACCGATTTTTCTTTAGTCTTTGCACCTTAGTCACTTTAAAGGGCGTGCCACTATATGGATCAAAGTGGAACTCGTTAGATTTTGTTTTGATTTTTTCTTTGTATACGTTCCTACTTGAAGAGCCTAAGTTTGCTAGTTTTTGGCTCAGTTTTAGGATCTTTTTAAGGATATCTTCTTCAATTAAAGGATCCTCTTCCTCATCAAACTTGGGAGGTGGTGAGGATTTGCACTCAATCTTCAATTTATGTGAATATTTGTAATAAAGTCACCGTGGATCACCAAGTGGCTTGGATGGGTCTCCTTTAGTAGTGTTATGATGTTTCCCAAAAGTAGAAGCGTACCCTATGCAAAGGGGTTATCCATGTCTAAGACGGACCTTCATTTTTCTATTTTATGATTAATGGCCTTGGTTTCTACTTCACATTCCTGAGGAAGCTTGGATCCTAACTCTAAGAATCTTACGAGCACTTGATCTCTGTTGTAATAAAGGAGTTCGTTAAAGTGACCTAGGTATAATTGGTGTTGTTCTTCAAAAGAGTCAGACTCCTCTCTGCTACGATCAATCAACGACTCTATGTCTTTAACTTGTGAAAAGAGAGGTACTAAATTATTTATGCTAAATGGGAACAATTCAAAAGGATTTTCTCCTAAGTCGCAATCGGTTGGTTTGGATGCCATCTTCATGTTTCTAGGATCACTAGCTAAAGTGATACTAGGTTTCGTCTAAATGTGTTTTGAAGCTTTATGTGAAACCTAGGTGTATGTTTGTGTAATTCACTCAATGTGATGTTGAAATAACCTAGTGTGTTCTAGAAATAACGTTATGCAATTGTTTTATGATTCAAAGAACACTCATATAAACACTCAAATGCAATGATCACTCGAATTGTCACTTTTGCCAAGTTTATACCCTAACTATGATTCTGGTGAAGGGTCCAAAGCGGATAGTGAAAATATCATATCAATACGTAGGTTGAGTTAGAATTCTAACAAGGCCTAAATATTAAAGTGGTACTGACGCAATCTCTCGATGAGGTATACTAAAACTAGTTCGAATGCCGATGAAAGCTAAGTTTTCTAAAAATGGAAGTTGTGAGTATGTATAGTGTAACAACACTATCCTGATACATTAACCAAGCAAGCAAGGTGTTAGTATCAAGATGACATTATTTTGGTATATATAAGGCAATATCGACACTCTAAAAAATACTTAGATGACATCAAAACTAAAACGAAGTATGAGTATAACAAGAAGTTTTTAGTTGCGTGAGTAGTGTAACCACACAATAAAGGGACTTATATCAAGTTCTCAAGAAATTAAAAACACGACGTAAGTACCAAAATTGTGTGACTAGAATGCGAGTAAAAACTATCAACCTAAGGAGAGATAAATGATGAACCAAATTGCAGTAGTGAAGATGATCTTGAAATCAAGATCAAATAACTATCAAAGATATGAAAATGTACTTGCGCACTTTAGACGTTTAACAACCCAAATTGCCACCATGAAAACATGGATGGGTGTAAATGGATAAAAAGTGGTGAGTACTATCTTTGATAAAATCCACAAGGTATGCCTTCTTCTCACCCTAAAAATGGGTAGTGAGAATGCAAGGATATAGATCAAAAGGATGAAAATAAACTAAGTGTCACTTGGGAAGTGTTTTTCCTCATCTGAAGACAAGAATGAAACCGAGCTAAGTGAGATGTCATTTAATTCCGTGATGAAAGACACTTAGCTCAAACTTATGTGGGCTCTTTTCCTTGTTCGAGAAACAAGGTTCAGACTCCAAGTGATTCATCACTTCATGATGGCTTGATGCGCAATGGACTAACAAAGTGGGCTCTAAGACAAAATGGCTTCCCTAATAAGATCTCTCAACTAGGTGTCACAAGTTGTCTAGAGTGAGCTTGATTTACCCAAAGAGTCACACTGACTGATTTGGGAGTATCTCGACTTTACTTTACCCCCTTCTAATACAATGAGAAACTAGTGTGTTTAGTTGTACCATCACTGGGGTCACGATATAGACAACTTTGACTCTAACTTACAATGTGAAATCTAGTCAAGTGGGTAAGTGGAGCGCTTCCTGTTTCATCCACGAGGTTACTCGGAGGTGGAGTACTTTAGGGTTCCTGGAACCACCCCCATTGTTCCATCTTAAGGCATTATGCGAAAGGGGTTATGTTCGGTTGAGTCGATATAGACGCATTCTTTTCCGAAACCTACAATACAAAGAGTGTGATGGAAGTGGTGTGTTTTTTATCTTTCTTAACTTAATGTGGTTTTAAATAGCACACCTTTTGACAACATGTATGAAAACACATATTAAAAGGTTTTGTTTTGTCTTGACTTCTCCTTTCTTTCGACAAGCGTTTGGCCCTTCATGCAAAGAGTTATTAATTTTCCAAAATAGATAATGATACCAAGAAAGAGAGTTTGCAAGTTACTTTTGATTCCTAAGATCATCAAAGAAGGTGCGAAGGAAGAGCATACACAACATAGAAAACTCAACTAAAACAAGTTTATGGAAAATAAGCTAAGTGTTTTGCAAAAGGAAACTCGTTTTAGAAAAAATTGACAAGTTAATTCATTTTTAAACTTAAATTAAAGTGTTTTGGAAGAAAAATAGAAGGTTTTGAAACGTTTTTTATTCTCGAGATCACCGAGAAGGTGCGAGGGAAGAGCATATGCGTTTCAAAGGACCCCTGTAAATGAAAAATGTGAACACTCAACTAAGTTAGCATAAAAATATGAAGGAAAAGAAAACGTAAATCACTTTCAGAACCCTGTGAGAAAGTTAGAAAACCATGAATATTAGAAAATTCGAAATCTATTTTTAGCAATTTTTCAATGGTTTTTAGTATTTTGCATTTTGGAGGTCTCCGGGGAACTTTGGGAGTTTGATGATAGAATTAATGATACCAAAGGTATATTAATTTTGGAAATTCCTCACAAATTTCTCTTTGTTCTCTTTCTGACGCCTATTCAAACTCTGAAAATGGGTCAACGGGTCAAAAGATATGACCAAAACTAGGAGCACTAAAATTATGTGAACAAATTTGGATCAAATAGAGATACTTGTGCCCCCTTCAAGGTGTATGTGTGCCTTTTTGGGAATTTGCACGTGGGTTTGGGTACCTATGCTACCTAAGAGATGCCTGCGCTAGGGTAAGTGTGCATGCACTAGAGAATAAGTGCCTACGCCAAGGAAGTAGAAAAATGCTAAAAACTATGACAGGGCGTGTGCATCGGAAGAGGGGTACCTACACCAACAAAAGGGTGTATGCACCATCGTTTGGTCATGTGCGCACTGTAAAAAATTTTGACAGAGGGCCAAGAATACACAGGGTGCTTGTGAGTGGGTTTGGGTTCATACGTGCTAGTAGAAATGACGGTTGGCAGTGGTGGCCCGTGATGATGGCAGAAGGGCATGTGCACCATGGTTTGGCCATGTGCGCATTCTTTAGAGTACCGACATGTGGTTTTGGGTGCATGCGCACCTCTGCTAAAAATTACAGTTTGAAGGCGCTCAGGCCGACAAAAAGGTGTGTGTGCCCCTACTTGAAAAATAACCATAAAACATGGAAAATGAAAATTTAAAAGTGTCAACAGGTTAGAAATTAGCCATTAAATGTAGTTTCTAGCATAAACTTAACAAATAAGCATGAAAATGAAGGTTAACTACTTAAAACTTGGCCAAAAATCCCAAGGCAAAATATTTAACACTACAAAAACATGTAAAAAGTTAGAAATTGAAATAAAAGCTTAAAAAAGACCCCATTAATGGAGGATGGACTAAGCATCCCACCATGCATGCCAAATGTGTTCAAAGAAAAGTTGTAAAAGCCATAAAAATGGGGTAAGAATCTTTAAAGAAACCCCAAAGGATTTTAACAAACTAGTTAATGGACCATCAGATAAGAGATAAATAAGGATTCCTCACTTTGCATACATTAATATGGAAAGAAACAAGAAAATATAGCATATTTAGTAATCCTCTACTCTTGAAAGCTTTAAAAAAATGAACCTAATAAGGATCTAAGCAATCAGTTTGTGATTATGAGAATGGGAGCTCACCATTAATGGCTTCAAGGCCAATGGTTCTTCCCATTTACTCAATGCTTGGTGTGTAGTGCAATAGCAAAGTAATAACTCAATGAAAGAAATGAAATAAGCACTTAATCCTAGCAATAATACTATAGTTTATGTTAGGAAGAAGGAGAGTTCTTAGAAATGAGAGGGGGTAGTGGGCTATTTATAGTTTTCCATTTGGGAAAGTGGAGGAATTTTGGTGCATGTGGGACTAAAGGATAAGCCAAAAATTTAATTAGGGAGTCAAAGTAAGATTTGACTAAGTTTAGAAGAGGTTGATCATGGCTAGGACTAGTTAAACTAGGTTAGGCTAGTTAAACTTGTTTAGAGAGGAATTAGGGTTTTGAGAGAGTTTTGAGAGGTCTAATCAATCCAATGAAATGGATTGATAGTCTAGGAAGCTAGTAGAAGTAGTATATAAGGGAATGAGAAGATGGTTTAGTCAATAAGGGGCTATATTAGCCTGTTTAATTTATTTATAGGAGAAATACGATAAAAAGAATGTCGTAAAAGGGGAGTTAGATAGGTCTAACTGACGGTATGTCATCAATTTACAAAGAGAATAGTTAGTGCAATATTAGGAATAATAGTGCTTTGATCAAACTACAAGTGTCTAGAAGCACCGATGAGAACTTCCCGATTGCCTAAGAAAGCTAACTTTTCCCATCAAAGATGTTTATTCACCCATGCAAGTAGCACTTTATCAAAGAAGGCTATTTTCCATGCAAGTCACACTTTTTAGGAGATGATATAATTTTCCAGTGGGAATTTTTGTAGTGGCAGGTAGGTGGGAATTTCTTACTTACCTTGCAGGGTAAAGATTCCCATTATAAAAGAAAATCACTTAAAACACCGGCGTGGAATTTCTTACCTACCTTACAGGTAAAAATTCTCATGATGAAAGTCAAATCACTTAAGTGGAAGAGGGAATTTTGGAGCTTCAGGTGTAGGGTGGATATCCCCATCATGTTGACTTCCTAATTTTAGCATTTACCCTTGCAAAAAGTATGACCCACCTTGGCATTAAAAATGCATTTAACATTATTTATTAATGGCTTTTTTATCTAATTTTGGTGCCATGTGTGGAAGGAAATTCAATGCAAAAGGACAAGTTGAAGATAAGTCAAGGATGCATGCTAAAAATAAATAAAATAAATTTATAAAAAGCAACCAATGGCATGCATAATTGGGTGCCCAAATTGATGAATAGACATGACTATTAATTAATTAAATTGCGAAATAGAAGAGACAATTATTAAAAATAGCATGTTGGAGGTTATATAAGCATGGAATGTCATAAAGGAGAAGCATTTATTTATTTTTGATGAAGATTACATCCTGCATATGTTTGGACACCAAAAGGAGGATGTTGCATTAATAAATATTTTCCACTACCAAGAAGCTTCCAGTTTTGGCACCTAGGGTTGGAATAGCCTAATTTTTGTCATTTTGAGTGTCTGCATGTTGGTATATGTGCCCAGGTATTCATCACAGGTGCTCAAATCAATGTCAGGTACATTGAATATATCTTCTGAATCTAAAGAAGTTTCCAGATCTACACAAATTGATCCAATTGCAAGGGATTCCAGCAGAATTAAAAGAAAAAGAGCTTAGACAAAGATTGTTCTAGCCATGATGAAGCATGATCGAAGAATCATGCATAGCTTCCAGATTTTCTGAAGTCAATGATACAGACATAGGCCTTGAACCTATCACCGATTTAATTGATAGATCCCAATCTCATAATCGTAAAGGCTTCGATAAAAATTCATTCTCTTGTTTCTAACGCAGCAAGTGTAGAAGTAAGTCAGTGCATGGAAAATTCCTTCTAGAATCTTGTGCATGTGCTCCCAATCTTCCAAGTTGAAGCCTTCATTGAATTTACTTGTATTTGCATTCACCGCAGTGATTTCTCGAATTTAAAATTGCTCATATATAATTAAAAATAAAAAATGATGAGTTTTTTCTTAATTATTTACAACAAACATTGCACTAGTGTATGATGCGGAGAAGAACTACAAAAGCTTCAAGGATAAGAGGGAAGACAAGTCAAATGTAATACCCACAAGAAAATCTCAGTCAGCTGCTTCAGATCCAGTTTGGTGAGAATCAAAGGCAAAAGAGTCAACCGCATGCAGAATATGGAAAAATAACAAGATTGGAAGTGTTGCAACTTTCTTCTAATTTCTTTTCCTCTTTCTTCTTCTTTCTCTTATTTTCTCTCGACAAAGTAATTGAGCAATCAATTAAATTATAAAACTTAAGTGATTGGTTTAAAAGTCGTTACTTGAAGAAGTCAATTACTTGGAAATAGGTGGCAGACATACAAAATAGAAGGTTTTATTTTTTAGTTATAAATCATGCATGTCATGCAAAGAGGAATTCCAGGAGGGAGATTTTCAGTTGTTTCCTTTACAACTTCCACATGTGCCAGTTCAGTTATAGTTTCCTATTTGTAATTTCCCCTCCATACACTATAAATAGAGGAAGAGCCTATAGGTTAAAGGATTAGAATTTGTAATCAACATTCTTGTGTTCTAGACTTTGAGCTAAAACCATTGATAGCTTTTTGAAACCTAACGAATAGAGAGGAGGTAGAATTCCAGAGAACTTTGTGTCAACGGTGCATTTGTTTCTTATTTATTTTTAGATCTCGCATAAACTTTGTGTTGTCTTAGATCTAGATCAAAAAAATTTCATTCTCTTCAAATTATGCATTTCAAGATCTATTTGTTTCGTTTATGTGCATTTGATCAACTCTGTCAACTATTGGTTAGGTTGCACATCTCCTTTCCTTTCTTCTTGTATTTAATTATTTCTCTTTCTTGCACATATTGCTTACAACTGCTTACTTGCTGAAAATTTGCCTAGATATGGTTCATGAGCTATGCAATTAATGTAAAACCAATAGATAGATATTAGGAAATATAATTGAAAAAATATTACACATGAGCCTCACTAGTAAATAAGGGAAATTTATCTCATGACTGCCTAGGTTTTTAGCTCTGTAGAAAATCTAGCCAATAGTTTTTGGTGACTCCGCTGAGGAACAACACAAATTAATAGACCATAGATTTCTCTTGCCAATTCCATTTTATATTATAATCTCAACTTGGTAAAAATCCATTCATGTGGTCTAGCAGAGCTCTAGGAAGAATTGACCATTTTTATGGATTGCAAGAGCGGTTTAATTTCAGTCATCCTCCTCAAGTTAGAAGCCACAGATCCAGTCTTTCACTAGGAAGAAGAGTGCAAACTCCTCCAGATCCAGATCGTGTCTAGCACAATCCAACAACTGGGATTATTCACCAAGTCTATTCTCAAAGAAGACGTGCTCCTTTCATAATGCTAGATCAACCACTTGCCATCGCAACACATGTTCCATGGGGTGCAGCCATCCAACTTTGAATCTGACTCCTCCTATGCATGATCTACCTAAAGGGACGAGAAACAATTTTCCAAAATTCTTTGGAGATGGAAAGTAGAATCTAGATGACCACTTGGTTGCATATTTTATAGCTTTGCATGAGTGCTCCTATAGAACATGAAGACGTATCTCTGCTAGAATCTTCATAGAGACTCAGCATGACTTGGCTAGACAATGGTTCTACCGGTTAGCTCCTGGAACCATAACCAACTAGGATACTATGTGAGATGCATTCCTGAAAAGGTTCCAGGTAGCTAAAGATTCTAGTACATTGATACCTCAAGTGACTCACAAGGAGCCAAAGGAGCACATGCGGGATTTTATTATAAATCTCCAAAGATTGCTTTACAAAATTCCGTGTTCTACTTCTCTCGAATGATGAGAATCAAAAGGTGTTCTTCATCAATGATTTACTTCGAAGTAAGCTATCAATCTGCGAAGAGCATGTCCTGCTGACTTGTTAGCAACTCAAAACATGGCGGTGGGAATTGAAAATGACCTCATCATGGTGGAAAGATAAAGAGCAACATTTCTAGGGATGAAAGTTCCTCCTATACTACTACTTCCGATTCACTATTGCCCAAGTTAGCAAATGAGATGTCACAGATGAAGAAATAAATGGCTCAAATGGCTCAAGGCAACAACACTTCCCCGCTTGGAATTTCAACAACAACCGAAACCACATTATCGGGTTCTTAAAGATTAGCAATTGAAGTTACTCTTAAACAACGTGGAGATGAATGAAGAAGACCATGAAGATGACACTAATCAGTTTGAGAATGATGATTTTTAGGTCTTCTTTGGTGACTCCAACATTAATTACCTAAACTATAAATTTGAACATAGATATGAGGAGCTTCATGAAGATGATCATGGTCATGCATATGCAAAGTATTTACAAAATCACAAACTTGCCAAGCCGAGGTATTAGCCTGATGAACAAATAAGGGGAAGCCCTTTACCTTCTTCTTTAGCTCTCGAAATAAGAATTTGCGTTCTTCATCTTAACCATAGAAAGTAGCTCTGTATTTGAATCTATACCTTATTTTGACATTATTGACCATGCCAACAAAATTAGAGTTTAAATGTCGAAGATGAATACTTGAGAGCCTTTCCGAGAAGTTAAATAGGCTAGTTAAATATGTGCAATCACAGGACAATCCAATACATTAAAATGTCTTTTACCTAATCCCAAAGAGACTCCTCCCTAGAATAACGTTGCAGTTGTTAAGCCCTATTATATTTTGAAAGAGTAGAACCTTTATATGTCTCCTTATTGCTAAATGGTTTCATGTTAAGCAACCGCATTCTAGATTCAGTGCTTCGATAATGTTATGCCACTAAAATTGCAAATGCTCTTGGGATTACCTTGACAAATACCAAAAAAGTGTTATTCCATGAAGAGACAATTCCCTTTAATCAAACAAATCAAAGATGAATAAATCACCACCATGACGAATAGTTACAGGAAAAACTGATCTGGGTTATGATGACAATAGTGGAATAATCTAACCAAAAGGTAACAAAATCCCCAAGGGTTTAGTTTCCTTAGTGGAGACTTACAACGAACGTGATCAGTACTTGAAGAAGAACAAAGAATATGGTGATAGTTCTTCCTCAGAAATGTAGCAGGTAAATCTGAGAACAAAGGAAGTTGATGCAGACTTATCCACCACAAAGAGAAGAAAGGATGAGCCACCACCAGATGAAGTTGATAAGGAATTGCCCAAGGTATTTGACAAGAAGGCCAGAGAAATGAAGTTCGAGATCGAGACTGGGTACTCTGGTGGGACAAGAGACATGAACCGAAGGGCATGCATGAAAAATCTGATTCACTTTGGAAAGGGCCCTTCACGATTAAGAGAGCTATTGGAATGGATACTTTCTTCCTTGCCTACTAGGATGGAATTGAGTTACCACCGAACCTTTCAATGGGAAATATGTGAATTTTTCGTAAATTGAGATACATGGTAAATATGTTTGTATATACATAATTTTTTTGTTGTTTTATTTTGTTTTTGTTTTTTTTTGGGCCTCGACCTTGAACCCAATGGACAAGACACAAAACTAGAGATTCGGGATCTCATCTTCACTCATATCATTTTTAAATAGGTAAATATGTCCACAGACGGAGCCAATCGGGTGTCTCCAGATTTTACCCTAAAATCTAAGACTACCCCATCTTTAAAAAATCGCTCTTTTAAAAGAACGGGTCTTTTTATGTTTTTATTGCGCGTAATATATCTATATTACGTTAAGATATTCCTAGTGAATCATAGGAGCCAATTTTGACAAATACCTAGATGCCGAAACTCATTTTATCCTTTCACCAAGTTTTTCTATGGGAAAATTTTATTTAATTAATTATTAAATATATAAAGCCTCATTTGTAGTAAATTGTGCTCTAGGTTGAATCCTATTGAAGTTTTTCATGCCATTATTCACACATTTCAATAGGGTTTCCACCAAGAATGAATTCAGGGAATTGTCTAAAACTTATGGCAACATTTTTTATTTATTTATTTCTTTTACGTTTTTCTCCTATTTTCTCCGTAGTTTGTCTGTTAAATTCCCTTGGGTCCATTATTTTTTCTGTATAGTTTGTTTAATTTCCTGGAGCATCTAGACATCATTTACGGCCTCAACACCAAAAGGAATCAACCTCAGAAGGAAGACTTCTGACCAAAAAAGATGAATTCAGACACACAATTCCTCTCCTAGGCAAGTCACACTTTTTGGAATGAATAGGTCTAAGCTGCAATGGGATTTTTGGTAGTGGCAAGTAGACGGGAATTTCTTACCTACCTTACAAGGTACTTTTTCCCATGAATTCAAAGTCACTTAAGCTACAATGGGAATATTAGAGGTGATAGGCAAACATAAATTTCTTACCTGCCTTATAGGATAAAAATTCTCATTATAAAATAAAAATCACTTAAAGCACCAATGAGAATTTTCTGCCTACCTAACAGGCTAACTTTTCCCATCAAAGAGGTTTATTCACCCACGCAAGTCACACTTTATAAAAGAAGGCTATTTTCCATGCAAGTCACACTTTTGGGAGATGATTTAATTTTCTAGTGGGAATTTTGGCAAGCAGCAAGTAGGCGGGAATTTCTTACCTACCTTACAAGGTAAAAATTCCCATTATAAAAGAAAACTCACTTAAAGTAATCGAAGGGAATTTCTTACCTTCCTCAGAGGGTAAAATTCCCATGATGAAAGTCAAATCATTTAATCAAGGGGGATTTTTGAGAGCTGCAAGGCAGGTGGAAATTTCCATCAAGTTTACTTCCTATTTTTAGTATCTACCCCTGCCAAAAAGTGCGACCCACCTTGGCATTAAACAATGCATTTAATGTTATTTATTAATGGATTTTTTTATCTAATTTTGGTGCCATGTATGGAAGGAAAGTCAATGCAAAAGGACAAGCTAAAGAGAAGTCAAGGATGCATGCTAAAAATAAATAAAATAAATTCATAAAAACAACCAACAACATGCATAATTGGGCGCCCAAATTGGATGAATAGACATGCTATTAATTAATTAAATTGCCAAAAATAGAAGGGGAAATTATTAAAAATAGCATGTTGGAGGTTATATAAGCATGGGAAGTCATAAAGGGGAAGCACTTATTTCTTTTTGATGAAGATTGCAGCCCGACATATTTTGGCACCAAAAGGAGGATGTTCCATTAATAAATATTTTCCACTACCGGGAAGCTTCCAGTTTTGGCGCCTTAGCGTTGGAATAGCCTAA
Source organism: Taxus wallichiana var. yunnanensis (assembly GCA_018340775.1). Taxonomy (NCBI): domain Eukaryota; kingdom Viridiplantae; phylum Streptophyta; class Pinopsida; order Cupressales; family Taxaceae; genus Taxus; species Taxus wallichiana. The sequence continues at coordinate 196,296,202 of CM031239.1, forward strand.
TCTTTGTCATTATGAGTGTCTACATGTTAGTATATGTGACAAGGTATTCATCACAATTACTTAAATCAATGTCAAGTACATTGAATATATCTTCTAAATTTGAAGAAGTTGCCAGATCTGCACAAATTGATCCAATTGCAAGGGATTCCGGTAGAATTAAAAGAAAAAGAGCTCAGACAAAGATTGTTCCAAATGGCTATGAGGAAGCATGATCAGCGAGAATCATGTATAGTTTCCATATTTGTTGAAGTCAATGATACAGACATAGGCCCTAAACCTATCACCGATTTAATTGACAAATCCAGATCTCATAATTGCAAAGGCTTCTAGCAAAAATTCATCCTCTTGTTTCTAACGCAGCCCGTGTAGAAGTCAGTGCATGGAAAATTCCTTCCAGGATCTTGTGCATGTGCTCCCAATCTTCTAGTTGAAGCCTTCATTGAATTTACTTGTATTTGCATTCACCCAGAGTGATTTTTGGAATTTAAAATTGCTCATATGCAATTAAAAATAAAAATGACGATTTTTTTCTCGAATTATTAACAACAAACATCAGACCGATGCATGTGCTAGAGAAGAATTGCAAAAGCTTCAAGGATAAGAGGGAAGAAAATTCAAAGGCAATAACCACAAGAAAATCATAGTCACTTATTCCAGATCCGGTTTGATGAGAATCAAAGGCAAAATATTCAACCGCATGCGTAATATGTAAAACGAACAAGACCGGAAGTGTTTACAGCCTTTCTTCTCATTTCTTTTCCTCTTTCTTCTTCTTTCCCATATTTTCTTTGACAAAGTAATTGATAAATCAATTAAATTATAAAAATTAAGTGATTGGTTTAAGATTTTTGTTATCAAGAAGTCAATTACTTGGAAATAGGTGACAGATATGCAAAATAGAAGGTTTTATTTTTCGCTTATAAATCATGCATGTCATGCAAAGAGGAATTCCAGGAGGGATATTTACACTTGTTTCCCTTACAACTTCCACATGTATCGCTTTCGCTTATAGTTTCCTATTTGTAATTTCCCCTCCATACACTATAAATAGAGCAAGAGCCTATGGGTTAAAGGATAAGAATTTGTAATCAACATTCTTGTGTTCCAGATTTTGAGCTGAAACCCTTGATAGCTTTCTAAAAGCTGAGGAATAGAGAGGAGGCAGTTTTTCGAGAGAACTTTGTGTCAACGATGCATTTGTTTCTTATTTATTTTTAGATCTCTGCATAAAATTTGTGTTGTATTAGATCTATATCGGAAGCTTTCCTTTACTTCAAATTATTCATTTCAAGATCTATTTGTTTCATCTATGTGCATGTGATCAACTCTATCAACTATTGGTTAGGTTGCACATCTCCTTTTCTCTCTTCTCATATTTAATTATTTCCCTTTCCTGCACATATTGCTTACAGCTGCTTACTTGTTTCAAAATTTCCTAGTTATTGTTCATGAGCTATGCAATAAAAGTAAAACCAACAAATAGATATTAGGAAGTATAATTGAAAAATCTTACACAAGAGCCTCACCGGTAAATGAGGGAGATTTATCTCATGATTACCTAGGTTTTCGGGCCAGCGTAAAATATAGCCAATAGTTTTTGGTGACTCCACTGGGGAACAACACAAATTAGCAAACCAAATATTTCTCTTATTAGTTCCCTTTTATATTATAAGCTCAACCTGGCAGAACGTCCATTCACATGGTCTAACAGAGCTCTAGGAAGGATCGACCATTTTTATAGATTGCAAGAGCGGTTTAATTTCAGTCATCCTCCTCAAGTTAGAAGCCATAAATCCAGAGTTCACGGGAATAAGAGTGAAAAATCCTTTAGATTTGGATCGTGTCTAGCACAATCCATAATCTAGGATTATTCACCAAGTCTATTCTCAAAGAATACATGCTCCTTTCATGATGTTGAATCAACCACTTGCCACTGCAGCACCTGTTCCATGGGGTGCAACCTTTGGACCTCTGAATCTGAATCCTCCTATGCATGATCTACCTAAAGGGATGAGAAAGAATTTTCCAAAATTCTTTGGAGATGGAAAGAAAAATCTAGATGACCACTTGGCTGCATTTTTATATCCTCGCAGATTGTTCGTCAGTAGAACATGAAGACATATCTACCAAACTCTTCATAGAGAGTCGCATGACTTGACTAGAGAGTGGTTCTACCGATTAGCTCCTAACCATAACTAATTGGGATACTACATGAGATGCATTCCTAAAAAGGTTCAAGGCAGCTAAATATTCTAGTACATTGATAACTCAACCGACTTGGTCAAGAAGGAGCCACAGGAGCACATGTGGGATTTTGTTGAAAAATTCAAAAGATTACTTTACAAAATTCCAGCTTCTGCTTCTCTGAATGATGAGAATCAAAAGGTATTCTTCATCAATGCTTTACTTCCTCGAAGTAAGCTATCAAATATGAAGATCATGTCATGCCGACTTGTTAGCAACTCAAAACATGGCAGTTTAAATTGAAGACGACCTCATCATGGATGGAAAGATAAAGAGCAACACTTCTCAAGCTGAAAGTTCATCCTCTAGTACTAATTTTGATTCACTATTGCACAAGTTAGCAAATGAGATGTCACAGATGAAGAAATAAATGGCTCAAGGCAAAAAAATTTCCCCTGCTAGGAATTTCAACAACAACTAGAACCACATTGTTGGTTCTTAAAGATTAGTAATTGAAGTTGCTCCCAAAAACAATGTGGAGATGAATGAAGAAGACTAGGAAGATGACATTGATTAGTTTGAGAATGATGATTTTGTAGGTCCTGCTGGCGACTCCAACATTAATTACCTAAACTATAAATCTGAACATGACTATGAGGAGCTTCTTGAAGACGATCATGGTCATGCATATGCAATATTTACAAAATCACAAACTCACCAAGTTGAGGCATTAGCTGATGAAAAAGAAGGGGAAGCCCTTTACCTTCTTCTTTAGCTCTCAGAAATAAGAATTTTAGTTCTTCATCTTAACTACGTAAAGCAGCTCAGGTATTTGAATCTATACCTTATTTTGACATTATTGACCATGCCAAGAAAACTAGAGTTCAAATGTCAGAAGCTGAATACTTGAGAGCCTTTCCCGAGCAGTTAAATAGGCTAGTTAAAGATGTGCAATCACCAGGACAATCCAATACATCAAAATGTCTTTTTCCTAAGCCCAAAGATACTCCTCCCAAGAATAACGTTGCAGTTGTTAAGCCCTCATAATATTTTGAAAGAGTAGAACCTTTCTATGTATCCTTTTTGCTTAATGGTTTCAAGTTAAGCAACCGCATTCTAGATTCAGTGCTTCGATAATGTCATGCCTAAAATCAGAACTACTCTTGGGCTTACCTTGATAAATACCATAAAAAAGTGTTATTCCATGGAGAGACAATTCCCTTTAATCGACAAATCAAAGATGCACAAGTTGTTTTGGAAACTTTTCCCGACAAAAGATTAAAGATGACAATCTTAGTTGTAGATATTCTTGTATCCTACGAGATGTCATTGAGCAAAAATCGTAAAGAGTGGGAGGAGAAGTAAAAAGGATTGGTCTTGTGCACATATTCCTATCAAAGGAATAAATTAGAAGCTGTAGTCGAAAATAAATCCAAGTACATGGTGACAAAATCCGAGGATCCTAAATCTCGATTCTTTTTTAGAATCGACTGCGTGTGGTCTATGTTATCCAAAATGTACCCCTTGCTCATTTTGTGGCTAACTCTTTTCATTCTTCCCTCTCTTGTGCCTCAGTCATAATTTTTTGCTTTTAGGCACTCAATTTTTTTGGAAATGACACCATTGGATAGAGCTCTTTCTCAGCTTTCCAGAAAGGTAAAGTTTTCCTCCTAACTCCATGTATTTTTGAAGTTATGGTTCGCGGAGTTTTGTGGGAAATTTTCCCCTGAAAGGCCCGTAGCCAATGAAATGGCGCCACATGTCCAAGGAAGTGGCGGGGTCAGAGGAAAACTTGGTTTTTTACCAAGTGTTTGGAAAATTTTCAAAAGGGAAGATTTTCCCCTGCACCCCACCGGTGAATCGGATCTTGCCACGTGTCCAAGGGGAAAAAATTGAAAAATTTGACTAAGTGTTGGTGCATGGAAAATTTGGGAGGAAAGGCCCACGCCCAATCACATTTTGCCACGTGTCCTATGGCATCAGACCGGTGGAGTGCGGAGGAGAAGTTAGAATTTTGGCGAAGTATTTTTGCCAAATTTCAAAAGGAAAATTATTGGCCCGCAGGCCCGCCAACCATTCAGAATAGGCCACGTGTCCCCGGGCACCTAGAATGGCGGAGCGTGGGAGAAGATTGGGATTTTTTCCCAAAGGGATTGCACAAAAGGAAAAATGTTTGCAGAGGGTCCGTGGCAAATGAAATTGTGCCACGTGTCCTAGACCGGTGGAAGGCGGGAGAATTTGGGAAATTTTCCCAAAGGAAAAAGAAGGAAATTTCAAAGGGAAAATCGCCCCAAGCACGAACCAATGGAATCTCGCCACGTGTCAGGTGGTGCCAAAAACTCAAGACAAGCCCGCATGGAAAATTCAAAGGGAAAGGCCCGCAACAAATGAGGTTTTTCCACATGTTTGAGTCAAGAAATAGGATCAAATAGCGATGAAAATTTAGGAGGACAGGCCCGTGCCCAATCAAAGATGTGCCACGTGTCCTCAACTCATCGGCCCGGTGGGGAATTTTTAGAAAATTTTCCAATGGCGAAAACAAAGGAAAATGAAGTGTAGAGGGCCCGCATCCAATCAAAACGTGCCACATGGCACTGGAATGGTGGAGCATGGGGATTTTTTGGAAAATTTTCCAAATGACCAAAAAGTGGAAAATTTAAAAATTTTTGCCCGCCAATCCGATTTGGCCCTGTTTTGCCCTAAAATTTCAAACGGCCATATCTTTCGATCCAGAGCTCGGTTTTTCACGTTCTTTATATCAATGGAAAGTCTGGTGAAATTCTCTACAAGATTCCATGGATAGAAATGATGTTTCAACCACCATTTTTAATGAAGAATGGCTCGCATTCTCTCCCAGCATGGCGAAAAATGTCAGGGGATGGGCCTATAAGGATGCCCATGCTGTTTTAATGCATTTTGGGTCAGTGGTTGAAGCTCTCCCACATTTTCCCATGTTTCTCTCTCCTGGGGTCGTGGTTTGCACTGTAAAAGCCAGAATGGGTTCATTTTTGAAAAAAGGAGACACTTTTCACTTTCAGAACTTCCCTTTTCTTCCTTTTGGCAGAATTTGTGGAAATTTCTACCTTTCCATGCAATATAGCACCCCTTTTTGCCTCTTGATCACTGTAATGCATTGTATTGGATCTGGAATGTTAATATATGCTCTGTGATTAAAATCCCTCAATCCTTTCATATATCTACCATTGCTTTCCGATATTTCATTACATTTTGAGCAATTTGCATGCTTTTGTCTTTGTGTTTTCTTATGTATTGTGTGTATATTGTAGTATCAAGTGTTTGTAACTCCTTTGGTGTATCACCTCATTAGCATTAGCTTCATTTTCTTACATTTCCTATCTTTTCCCCTTGGAATTTAGAGTAGGAACTAAGGATTCAAACCTCTGCAACTTGTAAGTGATATATCTGATCAGAGGAGTTGAGGAACCAACCTCTAATCTAGAGATTCATCTCCCATTTTTACAAGTCCCACACTTGGAGAGAGGATTCAATGTTGTGCAATCACACTATATGTCCAAGATGTCAAACTAGAAGTCTGATCAACATCCGGGGGTGCTGCTAATTCGCAACAACAGTTTTGCTGCACAACCTTTGGTGGGACCTTAGAGGTCTTCATCTTCATTGAAAAAAATTTATGTGCATTTGTTGCAAGTTTCTTGCTTAAAAGATCCCTAAATTACACATCTGGTGACTCCAAGGAAGAAGAATCAGCTGGTTTTAGCAGTGCGAGACATGAAAACTCATGAGAAGAATCACCACAAGGTCAAGAGTTGGAGAAGAAGAAGTGTTGTTTGAGTATCTATAGTTATCTTCAAGAAGAAGGAAAAGAGGGAGGATAATTCAAAGGTCCCCATCTCCACCAAATAGAACTCTATCAACTCCTCCACCTGGTAGGCCTTTCATTCAATCAACAAGGGTTCTAAGGCTAATCAAAATGGCACAAAACAACCCCTATGTCAATTTCACTGGAAGCAGCCCACTTGCTCTCAATGCACAAAATCCAATCCCGCCAAAGCATTGAAGAACATCCCATACTTTATTGGAGAAAATCAGACCACTCCTGGTGATCATGTTAAGGATATTGCTAATATTTGTGCAATCCATGAGATCAATGAGATGCAATTTCTTTATCAAACCACCGGCATCTTCATTCAAAGGGAAAGCTTTGCAATGGTTCAGAGTCTTGCCGCAGTTCTATCCAAAATTGGAACCAACTATGCTTAGCCCTCTATGAGCAGCTTTGGAGAAAAGGGAGACAACTTGTCCCTTTTGGAGCAGGTGATCGACTTCAACTTCAGATTTCAAATGACTTGGGAGAGAATTCCAGTGGCAGTAAGGCCAATAGAAGAATGTGCTTTTCTATATTACCTTAAAGCTTTAAATTTTGATATTTCTATGTTAATTCAATCCATGGGAGGCACAACTGTCCCTGTTTCTTATAGCATTGCCATTAGAGCTGAAAATTGTTTGATTCAAGCTGGTAAGCTAGCTCCTAGGCCTCCAATGCCATTATTTCCAAGTTTAGAGAGCCCAAACACTAATCAAACACCTAATTTAGCTCCTATTCCCACTCCTAGAAATCAGAATTTAAGTGAAGCTTCTACTTCATCTTCTAGTGCCTCAAATGAACTTCAAGAAGTCATGAAGCAATTGCAAAATCTAGGCAATGAGCTGGTTACACTCAAGAGACAACAAGCCCAAGGTTTTAGACCTCTCTTCTAGCCTCAAGATCAGCCTAACAGGAAGCCATACCAACCTCAAAGACCACCCAATCTAGCTTCCAATTTAAACCAAGCAAGACCTCTTCTTGCCAATGAGACCATTTCAACCCTATAATCCCAATGCTATATCTCGCCTCTAAGGCATTAGTGCCAGTGCAAAACAACATAGCTCAAGAGTATGATTGGTGTTTCCCATGTAATGACCCTCACAACCAGTCTATGTGCTTCAACGGTGCCTTGAATCAAGCATTAATGGTGACAACTACTAGTGTGGAGGGCGAAGGTATTCAAGGAAATAACCAACAACAAGAAACATTCCAGCAGCAATCAGCTCCAAATGATACCACACTTGTAAACTGGCAGGAAGAAGATTTTGTGGCATGAATCAAACAGTTTCCCAAAGTGTTGCAGCCAACACAAGGTCAAAAAGGAGGAATTTGGGTGAAGAACAGCCATTGGCTCCAAATAATCCACAACCTCCTACTATTCCACAAATTATTGGCAAACAAAATGCAGTCCCAAACACGCAAGGACTACCTAAGACAACTCCTAGGCCAACTCAAATGCCAGTTGCTACTACCCATGTGCAAGGAATGAATGTGTAGGCCAAGGGACAGCAGAGAGATGCTTCATCTCCATTCAACATCATTGATCAGATGAAGAAGAAAAATGTAAACATATCAATGTGGGAATCACTATCTATCCTAGGCCAAAGAGATTTGCTACAAGCTGCCATGAAGGACTAGTCAACTTCAAATTAGCAAGTCCAAATGCAAGAAAAGGTGCTCACAAATGCTGCCCAACTTGAGAAGAATCATGGAGGACAACAAGGTAAAATGTTGAAACCCCCTCCATTCTATGTTTCATTGATCATTGGAAACCAATTAGTACACAATTACATGATTGATTCCGGGGCAAGTAGTTCAGTAATGCCCAAGCAAATAGCTGATCAGTTGGGAATTCAATATGAGGTCATATCCAAAGGGGTAGTGCAATTGGATGGGACAACAAGAAAAAATGGTTGGAGTGATAAAAACTTGAGTCTTACTTTGCATGCCTGCCCCAACGTTGTTGTTTTACAAGATGTCTCAGTAATAGATCTTCCACCACTCTTTGCCCTATGTTTGTCAAGGGATTTCACAGCCAAGATTGGAGGTTACTTATCTACTGATTGGTCACACATGTTGTTCATAACAAGATATGGAACTAAAGCCACAATCAGATCTGAGCCTATTGCAAACTTTCACATTGAGCCTCACACTCCAAGCCAAGTCAATACCATTTGTTCAATGTTTGATCAAGAGGATTATCTGAGCACTGATGAAACTGACACCAAGGTAGGAAGCATCCCAGATCTAACTCTTGATGAATGGGCAAATAAGGTGCATGCTTTTGACCCTTATCAAGAAATAGAAGAATTTGAGCTAGGAGTCTATTGCATGCATGAAGAAAATCAGCCTATTCCTAGCATCACCAAGCCAAACCACAAGGATGAAAATGAGGTATGGCAGTTGTTTTTTGATGGATCAAGGAGTAGACAAGGTGCAGGAGGGGGAGCTATGCTGGTTTCCCTTAAGGAGTTAAGTATTATTCAGCTTTTAGATTTCAGTTTGCATGCTCTAATAACACTGCGATACGAAGATTTGATACAAGGATTACATTGGTTAATCAAGAGAGGGATAAAGAACTTACAAGTCTTTGGTGACAATGAGTTGATTGTCAACCAAGTTAAGGGGCAGCATATTGTCAAGAATGATCTACTCAAGTGCTACAAAAACAGGGTGTGGGACCTCATTGAAGGTTTTGAGGGCTTTGGCATAAAATCCATTCCTAGAAAAGAGAACCAAGCCACTGATAGGCTTGCAGCAGTTGGGGCAGCCTTTAACGTTGTTGAAAGCATTCAAAAGGAAAAGGTACAACCAAACATCCATGTGATCGTGAGGCCTTCAAGATTGCACAACAATGTAAGTTGGCAAGTGTTTGAAAATGATCAACAAATCATCCATTTCAGCAACAAGAGGCTGAGTTCTCGCCTAAAAATCAGAAAATTTGGAGCAAAGAGTATGGTGACCAAGTGGTACAGTGAGAACCAAAAACTACCAAAGGGACTTATTACTTTGGAGTCCATTTTCAATCCTAATGATCAGTTTAGGAAGGAAAAATAAAACATTCAAGTCAAGGGAGAAGATTCAGTGTCCATCTTGGTAGAAGAAGGAAAATCACTCGAGTTGGTAAGGTGACAACCGAGCGAGAAAGGTATGAGTTCATACAACTTTTTCAAGAATTCCCGATGTGTTTACCTAGAGCTATGGAAATTTGAAAGGTTTAAATCCCAAGTTAGCTTAACACACCATTGAATTGGATCCAAGTACTAAACCCATCGACAAAAACAAAGGCCACCAATCCACACATGGAGCCTCTCATGAGAAAGGAATTGAATAAGTTGATAGAATCCGTAATCATATTCCCTATCAAGCATTCTAGTTGGGTGGCCAACTTGGTTCCGGTTAGAAAGAAGATTGGGGAAATCAAATTGTGTGTTGACTTGAGAGATTTGAATAGAGCATCTCTCAAGGATCATTATCCACTTCCTTCTATGGAGCAGATTTTACAAAGTTGTTTCAGCTTCGGCTCTGAGAGGTTTTCATTACTTGATGGCTATTCAGGGTACAATCAAATTATGGTGAAAGAAGAAGATCAGTTCAAGACAGCCTTTACAACCAAATGGGGAACTTATGCATATAGGAAAATGCCATTTGGGCTGTCCAATGCCGGAGCTATTTTCCAAAGATCAATGGACATGGCATTCAAGGGTTTGATTAACAACATTGTGCTGATATATCTTGATGATATCACTATTTTTCAAAAATGCAGTGAGACCACCTCTTTCATTTTGAGACAAGTGTTCCAAAGGTGAAGAAGATTTGGAGTATCCTGAATCCTAAAAAGTGTATTTTTCTAGCACATGAAGGAAAACTTCTTGGCCACATTTTCTCCAAAGAAGGATTTGCAATTGATGTAGAAAGAGTTGAAGCCATAAGAGCACTGCCACCGCAAAGCCACAAGAAGGCCCTTCGAGTTTCTTGGGAGAAAAATTTTGTTCTGGAGATTTGTCCCAAATTTTAAAGCCCCTGTCAAGCCTATCACCAAGATATTAAAGAAAAGCATGGATTTCAAATGGACAAAAGAAGGCAAGGAAAGTTTTGAAGCAATCAAAGAAGCCATCTCTCAAGCCCCAACTCTCATCAACCCAGATTTCTCCAAGGATTTCATTCTCTATGCATTTGGGGACGATGATACTATTTCTGCAATTTTGGTACAATAGAACAAAGACAATGATGAGCACCCAATTGCTTTCTTCAGCCAAATCCTGGAGGATTATGAGGTGAGATATTATTTCATTGAAAAGCATGTTCTTGCAGTAATCAGAAGCTTGAAGAAATTCAAGCATCTAGTTTCAAACAACAAGGTTCAGTTGTTGGTTTCTCATGTGGGAGTTAAAGACTTCCTCCTCAACAAAGACTTGAATGAAAAGAGAGCAGGTTGGATTACTCGTGTCATGGAGTATGACATTGAGATCAAAGTCACCAAGTTGGTTAGAGGAAAATGATTGTGTGAGCAAGCTGATTTTGAGCAAACAAAAGGAAGCATGCAATGAGAAGGAGGCTATTTTGGCATTGCAAGACAGCCATGAGCAAGGAAGCACTCAAGAGGAGAATGATGGTGTCCTCACTCCTTGCTGGACCCAAGACATAATGCACTTCCTAAACACAGGTATATGCCCTACAGAGATGAACAAGACCAAAAGAAGACACTTCATATTGTAGGCTGTCCCATATGCCCTTGTTGATGATGTTTTGTTCAAAAAGGATGTGAATGGAGTGCTGCTGAGATGCATTAGCACAAATCATATTCATAGGGTGTTGGAATATTTCCATGGTGGAATAGCTGGTGGTCATTTTGCACCTAGAGTGATAGCTCTAAAGATCTTGAGGGCTGGCTATTATTGGCCCAAGATTTTCAAGTGATTGTTATGCATGGATCAAGAGGTGCAAGAATTGTGCATTCTTCACAGTAAAAGAGGAGGCTGCCCTTCCATTGCATCCAATCTCGTTGACCAGCCATTCATGTAATGGGGTTTGAAATTCATTGGATTCATTAATCCCAATTCAAGCCAGGCACAAATGGATTTTGACAACACCATGATTACTTCACCAAGTGGATCAAGTAGTAGCACTCAAGGAAGCAAATGAATCTAGCATCCTAGATTTCTATGAGGGAATAACAACCAAATTTGGCATACCTGCTACAATAATATCAGATAATGCATTGACATTCATTGGGTCCAAGGTGATTGAATGGGCTGTCAAGAATGGGATCTACCTAAGCACTTCAACAAACTATTACCCTCGGTGGTAATGGACAGTGAATCTACAAAAAAACTTGTTGAGGATCATTAGGAGGACTCTTGATGAAAATCATAGGTCTTGGCATACTAAGTTGAAATCAGCCTTATGGGCTGATAGGATAACTCCTAAAAGATCTACAGGTAACTCTCCATTCAAGCTTGTTTATGGAAGAGAGGCAATTTTGCCCATGTCACTTGAGTTGCCAACATTGGAACTCATGAAATAGTTGGAGTTGTTGGAGTTTGAACCCATGGAGGTTAGATATGCAGAATTGATGGAGCTCCAAGAAATTAGAAATCAAGCATCCCAAACAATGGAGAAGGATCAAGCTTTGATAAAGAAGACCTTTGATAGAAAGCCAAGAATAGATCTTTCCAAGTTGGAGATCTAGTGTTAAAATGGGATGCAGATAGAGCAAACTCGTGATAAAGACTCAAAATTTGATGCCATTTGGAGTGGCCCATACATGGTCACAAAGTGTAAGGAAAACAATGCTTTCCAATTGTCTTCATTGAATGGTGAAGAACTCGTAGATTCCAAATCAATGGGATCTATCTAAAGCATTCACATCAAGGGAATTCTCCACCTTATACATATTAGCTTAGATTTTCATTCCTCCAAGTGCTTGTGTACATTGTTTTGTTGTAGATTAGTTTGCTTTCCCTAAGTGCTTTGGCACAAGCTTGTTGTTCCTGGAAATGTGTTTGCAGGCCTTGCTCTATAAGGTGATGTTCCACCCTCCATCTTCCTCCTTGCAGTGTTCTAGTTAGTTGGGGTACCAAACAAATAATTTGATGACTCCATGCCCAATGGATTGCTTCAGGCAACTGGTAACTTCATCCAGCAGGAAGATGACCCCTCTGAGTCACCAAAATTGTTATCCAAAATGTACCCCTTGCTCATTTTGTGGCTAACTCCTTTCATTCTTCCCTCTCTTGTGCCTCAGTCATAATTTTTGCTTTTCAGGCACTCAAAACTTTCTGGAAATGGCACCATTGGATAGAGATCTTTCTCATATTTCCAGAAAGGTAAATTTTTCCTCCTAACTCCATGTATTTTTGAAGTTATGGCTCGGCGGAGTTTTGTGGGAAATTTTCCCCTGAAAGGCCCACAGCCAATGAAATGGCACCACGTGTCCAAGGAAGTGGCAAGGGTCGAAGGAAAACTTGGTTTTTTACCAAGTGTTTGGAAAATTTTCAAAAGGGAAGATTTTCCCCTGCACATCCGCGAATCGGATCCCGCCACGTGTCCAAGGGGAAAAAATTGAAAAATTTGACTAAGTGTTGGTGCATGGAAAATTTGGGAGGAAAGGCCCGTGCCCAATCACGTTTTGCCACGTGTCCTATGGCATCGGACTGGCGGAGCACAGAGGAGAAGTTAGAATTTTGGTGAAGTGTTTTTGCCAAATTTCAAAAGGAAAATTATTGGCCCATAGGCCCGCCAACCATTCAGAACAGGCCACGTGTCCCCTGGGCACCCGGAATGGCAGGAGCATGGGGGAAGATTGGGATTTTTTCCCAAAGGGATTACGCAAAAGGAAAAATGTTTGTAGAGGGTCTGCGGTGAATGAAATTGTGCCATGTGTCCTAGACCGGTGGAAGGTGGGGAGAATTTGGGAAATTTTCCCAAAGGAAAAAGAAGGAAATTTCAAAGGGAAAATCGCCCCCTAAGTGCGAACGAATGGAATCTCGCCACGTGTCAGGTGGCGCAAAAAACTCAAGACAAGCCTGCATGGAAAATTTGAAGGGAAAGGCCCACAATGAATGAGGTTTTGCCACATGTCCGAGTCAAGAAATAGGATCAAACAAATGATGGAAAATTTAGGAGGACAGGCCCGCACCCAATCAGCACGTGCCACGTGTCCTCAACTCATCGGCCCAGCGGGAATTTTGGAAAATTTTCCAATGGTGAAAACAAAGGAAAATGAAGTGTAGAGGGCCCGCATCCAATCAAAACATGCCACGTGGCACCCAGAATGGCAAAGCGTGGGGAATTTTCAAAATTTTTTCCAAATGACCAAAAAGTGGGAAATTTAAAAAATTTTGCTCGCCAATCTGATTTGGCCCTGTTTTTCGCTAAAATTGCAAATGGCTATATCTTTTGATCCAGAGCTCGGTTTTTCATGTTCTTTATATCAATGGAAATCTGGTGAAATTCTCTACAAGATTCCAAGGTCATTTTTGCATTTTTATGGAGTTTGGAGAGAGAAAATTTAAAAACACCTCTGGCATGTGGTCATGGACAAAAATGACATTTCAACCACCATTTTTAATGAAGAATGGCTCGCATTCTCTCCCAGCATGGTGAAAAATGTCAGGGGATGGGCCTGTAAGGATGCCCATGCTATTTTAATGTGTTTTGGGTCGGTGGTTGAAGCTCTCCCACATTTTCCCGTGTTTCTCTAACCCGGGGTCATGGTTTGCCTTTGTAAAGTGAGAATGGGTTCATTTTTGAAAAAAGGAGACACTTTTCAGCTCTGCAACTTCCCTTTTTCTTCCTTTTTTGTAGAATTTGTGGAAATTTCTACCTTTCCATGCAATACAACACCCCCTTTTGCCTCTTGATCACTGTAATGCATTGTATTGGATCTGGAATGTTAATATATGCTCTGTGATTAAAATCCCTCAATCCTTTCATATATCTACCATTGTTTTCCTGATCTTTCATTACATTTTGAGCAATTTGTGCATGCTTTGTGTTGTGTTTTCTTATGGATTGTGTATATATTGTAGTATCAGGTGTCTGTAACTCCTTTGGTGCATCACCTCATTAGCATTAGCTTCATTTTCTTGCATTCCCTATCTTTGTCCCCTTGGAATTTAGAGTAGGAACTAAGGATTCAAACCTCTGCAACTTGTAAGTGATATATTTGATCAGAGGAGTTGAGGAACCAGCCTCTAATCTGGAGATTCCTCTCCCATTTTTACAAGTCCCACACTTGGGGAGAGGATTCAATGTTGTGCAATCACACTGGATGTCTAGGATGTCAAACTAGAAGTCTGATCAACATCCGTAAGTGCTACCGATTTTTACAACAAATCTATTTATTGGAAATTGATAAAAATGTACTGCAACCAGTAACTTCAACTAGAGCCGAGAACTGTAAGGAGCTAAAAAATTTGGATGCTAGAGTTTAAAGGCACATGTTTTTCTTTTGGATCGAGATCTAGCGTTCTACTAATATCTCTAGATTATGAGATAATCCCATACTCCCACAAGTGAAGTTGGAGAACACTAACAATACGACGGAGTATGAAGCATTGTTGCTAGGAATCAAACAAGATAGAAAGAAAGGAGTAAGAATCCTCAAAGCCCAAGGAGATGTTGGACTTCTAGTAAAGAAATTTCAAGGGAAAAATGAAGTCAAAGCAAATAAGATGAAGCATTACAGAGATAGAGTGCTTTCTTCCACTCTCTATTTTGCAGCCTTCTCTATTGACTTCATTCTAACCAATCAAAATTCCAAGGAACGCTCTTTGGAAGTCACAACTACACTTTGAATCCGAATAGACCACCATCCATATTCAGATAAGGAAACTATAAAGTGGAGATGGTATTCTTCCCTAAAGTCCCCGATAATGTTGAAGCTGGTAGACCTTTTACGACTACAAACAAACACCGCATGTTGAAGGGAATAAATCACCACCATGATGAACAATCATAGGAAAAACTGATCCGGGTTATGATGAAAATAGTGGAATAATCCAACCAAAAGGTAACAAAATCCCCAAGGGTTTAGTTTCCTTAGTGGAGAATTTCAACAAGCGTGATCAATACTTGAAGAAGAAAAAAGAATATGGTGATAGTTCTTCCTCAAAAATAAAACAATTAAATATGGGAATGGAGGAAGTTGATGCAAACTTATCCACCACCGAGAGAAGAAAAGATGAGCCACCACCAGATCAAGTTGATAAGGAATTGCCCAAGGTATTTGAAAAGAAGGCCAGAGAAATGAAGTTCAAGATCGGAGACTAGGTACTCTGGTGGGACAAGAGACATGAACCGAAGGGTATACATGACAAATCGATTCACTCTGGAAAGGGCCCTTCATGATCAAGAGATCCATTGGAATGGATACTTTCTTCCTTGCCTACTAGAATGGAATTTTTTTATCACTTCCTTTCAATGGGTAACATTTGAAGTTGTTCATAAATTGAGATACAAGGTAAAACCTGTTTGTATATAAATAAAAATTTTGTTGTTTTCTTTTCTTTTATTTTTCTTTTTGTTTTGTTTTTGTGGCTTGACCTTGAACCCAATAGACAAGACATAAAACCAGATATGTTGGGATCTCATCTTAACTCCTATCATTTTAAAAGAGGTAAAGTTGTCCACAGACGGAGTTAACCGATGTCTCCAGATTTTACCCTTAAATCTGAGACTACCCCATGTTTAAATATTTTTGTTCTTTTAAAATAATGAGTCTTTTTGTGTTTTTATTGCCAGAAGATGTCTCTATTGCGTTAAGATATTCCTAGTGAATCATATGAGCCAATTTTGAAAAATACCAGATGTTGAAACTCATTTTATCGCTTCGCCAAGTTTTTTTCGAGAGAAATTTTTATTTAATTATTTATCAAATAAATAAAGCCTTATTTGAAGTAAATCGTGCTCTAATTAAATCCCATTGAAGTTTTGCATTCCAAAGATTCACACATCTCAATAGGGTTTCCACCAGAATGAATTCAGGGCATTGTCTGCAACTTTTGGTAATGTTTTTCATTTTTATTTATTTCTTTTGCATTTTTATTTGGTTTTCTATAGTTTATCTGTTAAATTCCCTAGGTCCGTTCTTTTTATGTATAGTTTGTTTAATTTTCGGAGCATCCGGATATCATTTACGACCTCAACACCGAAGGAATCAACCTCGAAGGAAGAATTCGACCAAAAAGATGAAGTCGGGCACAAAAATCCTCTCCTAGGTAAGTTGCAATTTTGGAATGAATATGTCTAAGCTGCAATGGGAATTTTCATAGTGGAAGGTAGGCGAGAATTTCGTACCTACCTCAGAGGGTACTTTTCCCATGAATTCAAAGTCACTTAAGTTGCAATGGGAATATTAGAGGTGATAGGAAGACAAAATTTCTTACCGCCTTGCAGGTAAAAATTCCCATTATAAAATAAAAATCACTTAAAACACTAATGAGAATTTGCTTCATTCTAAGCAGGCTAACTTTTCCCATCAAAGAGGTTTATTCACCCATGCAAGTCACACTTTATCAAAGAAGGCTATTTTCCATGCAAGTCACACTTTTTGGGAGATGATTTAATTTGCCAGTGGGAATTTTGGTAGTAGAAAGAGCGTGCATGAATTTCTCACCCGCCTCAGAGGGTAAAAATTCCCATTATAAAAGAAAAATCACTTAAAGCACCGGTGGGAATTTCTTACCTACCTTGCAGGGTAAAAATTCTCATGATGAAAGTCAAATCACTTAAGTGAAGGAGGGATTTTTGGAGCTGCAGTGCAAGGTGGAAATTCCCATCAAGTTGACTTCCTATTTTTAGCATCTACCCCTGCCAAAAAGTGTGACCCACCTTGGCATTAAACAATGCATTTAATGTTATTTATTAATGGTTTTTTATCTAATTTTGGCGCCATGTATGGAAGGAAAGTCAATGCAAAAGGACAAGATGAAGATAAGTCAAGGATGCATGCTAAAAATAAATAAAATAAATTCATAAAAAGAAACCAACAACATGCATAATTTGGCACCCAAATTGGATGAATAGACATAGTTATTAATTAATTAAATTTCTAGAAATAGGAAGAGACAATTATTAAAAATAACATGCTGGAGGTTATATAAGCATGGGATACCATAAAGGGGAAGCACTTATTTATTTTTCATGAAGATTGCATCCCTGACATGTTTTGATGCCAAAAGAAGGAGGATGTTACAATAATAAATATTTTCCATTACCGGGAAGCTTCCAGTTTTGGCGCCTAGGGTTGGAATAGCCTAATTTTTGTCATTCTGAGTGTCTACATGTTGGTATATGTGCCAAGGTATTCATCACAGGTGCTCAAATCAATGTCAGGTACATTAAATATATCTTATGAATCTAAAGAAGTTGCCAGATCTGCACAAATTGATCCAATTGTAAGGGATTCGACATAATTAAAAGAAAAAGAGCTCAGAAAAATATTGTTCCAGCCATGATGAAACATGATCAACAAAATCATGCATAACTTACACATTTTCTTAAGTCAATGATACTGACATATGCCCTGAACCTATCACTGATTTAATTGACATATCTAGATCTCATAATTGCAAAAGCTTCTGGAAAACATTCATCCTCTTGTTTCTAACGTAGCCTGTCTAGAAGTCAGTGCATGGAAAATTCCTTCCAAGATCTTGTGCATGTGCTCCCAATCTTCCAGTTGAAGCCTTCATTGAATTTACTTGTATTTGCATTCACCCAGAGTGATTTCTAGAATTTAAAATTGCTCATATGCAATTAAAAATAAAAATGATGAGTTTTGTCTGAATTATTTACGGAAAACATTACACTGGTGCATGTACTAGAGAAGAACTGCAAAAGCTTCAAGGATAAGAGGGAAGAAAAGTCAAAGGCAATACCCACAAGAAAATCATAGTCAGTTGCTTCCAAATCCAATTTGGTGAGAATCAAAGGAAAAAGAGTCAACTACATGTAGAATATTTAAAAAGAACAAGACTGGAAGTGTTTCATCTTTCTTCTAATTTATTTTCCTCTTTCTTCTTCTTTCTCGTATTTTCTTCGACAAAGTAATTGAGAAATCAATTAAATTATAAAACTTAAGTGATTGGTTTAAAATTCATTATTTGAAGAAGTCAATTACTTGGAAATAGGTAACAAACCATGCAAAATAGAAGGTTTTATTTTTCAGTTATAATTCATGCATGTCATGTAAAGAGGAATTCTAGGAGGGAGATTTCAGTTGTTTCCTTTACAACTTCCACATGAGTCATTTTAGTTATAGTTTCCTATTTGTAATTTCCCCTCCATACACTATAAATAGAGTAGGAGCCTACAAAAGTTAAAGGATCGAATTTGTAATCAACATTCTTATCTTCCAAATTTTGAGCCTGAAACCCTCAATAGATTTTTGAAAGTGCCGAGGAATAGAGAGGAGGTATATTTTTGGAGAACTTTGTGTCGGCGGTGCATTTTTTTCTTATTTGTTTTTAGATCTCTGCATGAAATTTGTGTTGTCTTAGATCTAGATTAGAAACTTTCCTTTACTTCAAATTTTACATTTCAAGATCTATTTGTTTCGTCTATGTGCATGTGATCAACTCTATCAACTATTGGTTAGGTTGCACATCTCCTTTCCTTTCTTCTCGTATTTAATTATTTCCCTTTCCTGCATATATTGCTTACAACTTCTTGCTATAAAATTGCCTAGTTATGGTTCATGAGCTACGAAATCAAAGTAAAACCAACAGATAGATATTAGGAAATATAATTGACAAAATCTTACACGGGAGCCTCACTGTAAATGAGGGAGATTTATCTCATGATTGCATAGGTTTTCAGATGTGAAAAAAATTTAGCCAACAAGTAGTCGGTTCCTTTGGATGCCACATTTTGCACAAAATGAGTCAAATTCTTGACTGACATATTCTCCCCCATTATCAGTTCTAAGCCTCTTAATTTTATAACTAGAAGAGTTTTCAACTAAAGCTTTAAATTCCTTAAATTTTGACAAGACATCATATTTATTTTTAATGAAATAAGACCAAATCATACGAGTGAAATCATCAATGAACGTGACAACATACAAAGAACCATTAAGAGATGGAACTTCTAGGGGTCCTCAAACATCACTATGGACAAGTTCCAAAGGTTCAGAAGAATTATCATCATGATGACTGTGAAAGGGGTTAGCAGATTGCTTACCACGTAAGCATCCTTCACACGTTTCATGATTTTGGGAAATAGGTGGCAGACTAGTCACTAGGTTTAGTCAAGACATGTCGTACATGCTCCTGAAGTTGACATGACCTAGTATCTCATGCCACAATTGCATGTCACTTCTTTGAGATGTTAAAAATAAGAAGGAAATCCATTAAACACATACAAACTAACTCTTTGAATTCCTTCAACTATAGTAACATTATGTTCATTTTTAATAAACCATTTATCTTTTAATAATGTTACACTATAGTTATTTTGAGTTAATTGAGAACAAGAAAGCAAATTCATTTTAAGTTTAGGAACTAACAAAACATTGTTAATAAAACCATTTGAAACTTTTTCTTTTACCCTGACCATGAACATTGAGAATGGAATGATCACCCAAGTAGATCTGATCATTACACTCACTAAGTTCATATATGATATCAGATCTAAAGTTCATGTGCCTAGAGGCACCATTATCCAATATCCACTCATTTTATTTTGCAAAGTGACAAGGAGGCATAGAAATCAATTACATTTTATTTCTGACTATTTTACAAATTCTTGTTTTGGTTTTGATTTTTATTTTGGTTAGATTTGTTACCCTTTTGATTTTTGAAATTTGACTTATTATTTTTAAATTTACAATCCTCTTTCTTATGGCCAAATTTACCATAGTAATGAAATTTTCCATCAAAGCTAACTCTTAGATTTCTAGGTTTCTTATCTTTTCTAGGAGGTTTAAAAGTTGGCTTTTGGTTTTGTTGAATCTAGAGGTTTTACCTTTTGATTTTTGAGCAAGAAGTGCTGAGTGACATTCTCCTTAGAATCAAAATTTTACATTACTTGTTCTTCTTGTATGAGGAGAAAACTAAGGGTTTGCAAATATGGAATGTCTTGTTTGTTTGATATTTTGAATTCAAAATTGAAATGAAATTTCTAAATTTCTCATGAATATTCAACTGAATAATGAAATAAAGCAATTTATCTGAATTAAATTACTACCACATCCATCTAACTGTGACTTAATATTTTTTATTTTTGCTAAATAATTTATCACTTTTTCATCTCCCTTCATGGGAGTTGTCATAAGCTCTAAAATCAATTTAATAATTTTTGATAGACACGTACCTTCGTGCATCAATTCCAATTGAGCCCAAGCCTCACTCGAGACTTTCTTGATTCCGATATGAAGTAGAAAATAATCTTGTATGCTTCGTAAAATAATAGACATAGCCTCTTGTACTTTTCGTTGATAAGCAATGATGTTGTCGTAGTTTCTTATCTTCCAATCGAGCTTCAACTTTCTCTAGTTCCATTAACAATTGCCCATAATTTGCGAGCCATGAATTTTGCCTTCAATCAAATCTTCCAAATGTTGTAATTGTTTCCATTCAACATATGAGATTTATCAATTGAAAACTTGATTAGACCCCATTTTTGCATAAAATAGAGATAAAAATAATTAATAAAAAAGATTAAAATAAGAGTTTTATAGAAATTCCCCCTGTCGTATTTTAATCCTCGTAATCAAAATGATCAATTTACACAAAAAAGAGGTCCTATTAATTAAATAATCTATACATGAATACGTTAGAATGATATCAAAAATTAAATTGAAATGTAAGTGATTTTTAAGTTTTGTAACAAAATGACAACGAAAAACTTGTTGTTGTATCATATCATTTTAAATAAAATGATACTATTTTACTATTTTTACAAAAATAATTTTCATAATTTGTTTATATTTTTGAAAAAATAAACAAATAATTTGTGTATACTGATTTTGAAAGAAAAGAAACTATATATATATCTTCCTCCTTATTATGTAGGTTTTTTTAAGAACTTGGCCGAGTCAAGCAACCAACTCAACAAGTTATTCACCGAGCTATCATGCCAATACCATATTTCAATTTTTATTGCAAACCAAATTAACCAACCGAGCCACTTAATCACTATCGTTGAGCCACACAGAGAGACAATGTATGCATCCATGGTCGAGCCGCCACATGGAAACCGAGCAACACAATGAGCTATGCCCGTAAGGGCTTGAAACAAATGGGGTGGTGTGACCATAGTCACACCACCGAACATGCTTGCTAAGGCTTATAAAGCCTTTAAACACTATCGTCATCCCCAATGTGGGACTAATCCTAGCACAAAGGAGAGGGGGTCTGCGATAAGCGAGGTTAGAGGGGGTCTCATGGACACGCGATGGATGCGGGTGAGGGATCGTAGAGGGCGAGCAGACTATGCCAAGTGGCACGAATCAAGGAGGGGGCCGCCCCCAAATATGATTGCATATATATTTTTAATATATGATTTTCTTTGTTATATGTGCGGTCATGAAATAGTTTCGGTTAGGGTTTAGATTTAGGTTTATAAGAATTAGGATATATAAACCATAATCTAATTTTTTTTGTATAGTTTTATATATATAATAAAAATAAAATTATATGTATAATATATATATATATATATATATATATATATATATATATAATATGAAGATTTTATAAACTATACAAATATTATAGTTTATATGAAACTTATAGGTGCAAAAATTCACAGAGGCCCTATTCAGGACATGGAATAGGGGTTCATAATTCATAGTGAAAATGTAAAAAATATGTATTACCAGGGGACAAGAATTTTTACCCCACCAATGAAAAAATTAAAAAAACCTATTTTGTCGAATCTTGTCTCCCTATAAACTCAAGTTTTCACTTTGAATTTTTACTTTTCCTTTTGATTTCTTGAATTCCCTGCACACTATATAAACTATATACAATATTTCAAAAAAATTATAACCCTTACCTTAGTTTCAGGGCCTGGTAATTCCCGAACATGAGTTTTTACACACAGTTGAAAATTCAAATAATTTTCCACATGTGCAACCAACATTAATCCAACCATGCAGAGAGGGAAGGGGGGGTTAAATAGCATTCCAAATAATTTAACCACCTAACTTCCCAACCATTACAACCTTAGGTTATTTAGGATTAATTTAATTTATTAATCCTGCTCTGGTACCATGTCAGGACAAGGGGTGGAAAATATATTCACCAACTTAATTAAATGTAAAGTTAAACATTATAAATAAATGTAACACAACATAAATAAATGTAAATAACACATAGAACACATAACACAGATATAATGTGGAAAACCCCTAAATGGGTAAAAACCACGGAGAATAAATCCACTATGTGAGAAACTTTTACATCCACCAGTCCAGAACTCCCTCCTCACTTCTATTCCCTATATTTACCAAGATTTACCTTCATATTCCCATTGGAATATTATTATTTTATCTATGATCGATTGATATGAATTATCCTTGAATATGACCTATGGTCATATTTAAATAACCTGAAGGGTTATGACCTTCTTAAGTGACGAGGCACACCCCAATTTAATGTTAGTTAATTAAATTAACTAACCACCTAATATAAAGTTTATATTTAAATAATAAGAATATAAGTTATTCTATATTATTTAAATATAAACTAAATATTATGATACACTTAATATTATAGTTCTAACAGAGGCAATACTCCCATAGCGAAAGACGTTGCATAACGTCATCAAAAGAGTCATCGTTTAGTAGTTTGGATGATGGGATTGAAGAACTTGTGGAAGCTTCGTTTGTAGATGTAGGATCTTGTAAAGGAAGAAAGACATATGATTTAGCGAAAATAAACTAGAGTGTATATATTACTTTGTTAAATTATTATGTATCTTACAACAAGCATATATGACAAGATAAAGTACACTAGATGACTCAAGAAACAAGAAATGAAAGTAAAACCCTAAGTGTAATAAGGAATTAGAACACTTAGCTGATTTCACAATAATCCTTGTGATGTCCAATGGTGGGAGGCGGCATAAAAAGAACACATGAGGTCACAACCGAGCCTAAAAAATAAAAAGTGCAGGAGGAGTGGGGACCAGGGCACCTAGAATGGTACCGAGATGCCTAGGCACTAGGGTCTATATAGAGCTCGAAAGATGATTTTTACGGTGGTTCTACTTGATCCGAAACCCTCACCGTCTCTGTCACATAAATCCCACAGATGTCATTAATAACTCCGTGATGAAGATATCACTGCAAAACCCTCAAAAGAACATCAAATCCTAAAAAAGAAAGATGCAAAATGAGGGGTTGAACTGTCCTTAGTTGTCAAACAAGTGATCTTATGACTGAGCACTACACTACATCTTAGACCTAATGTAGTTCTATGTGTGTGTGTGCGGAATCATGCCCTAGGTGGCTCTTGTGTGTGTCGCACTTGATAGCGAGAAAATTAGCTAGATGTAAAAATATGTAATAAATGTGTGCATGGAATAAAATGAACTTCCCTCCTACGTGTGTGATGCCAAAAATTGGCCCTTTTCCCTTGCAATGGTGCTAGATGAATTCAAATATGCTCTTGAGTGCTTGTGAGATGAAACCTTAGGTGATATTATATATGCTTAGAGTTTAGTCCTTTAATTTGGTCACATAACTTTATATTTATATGCTTATCTTATTCAAATTTCGTAATTGATCACTAAAAGTTCAAACCCTAAGAGATAAGGATGCCCAATAGCTAGAAAGGACCCAAAATTGAGAAATTTAAATATAAAGAGGTCTTGGGTGCCTAGAGGGGACGAGGGAACACGGGTGTTGACCACCATAGTCAAAAAGGTGAAATGTGAAGGGTCAGACTGGGAAGTGAGGTCCGTAAGGTCAAAAGGGAGACTAGAAGGGAACCTAAGAGGCCAAGTATAGTGATCAACTAGTAATTTTCTCTCGTAAGAAGCATATGAATAGTAGTATGTGATTAGGACCTAGTAATGTACCCAAGTGCGTGATTTTGTGTCTACATTTTCCCCACTTTATGTTGGTGAGAAAAATATCGATAACATAAAGTAGATAGAGATGTGTACCTGATAACCATGTAGATTGATGTAGAAGAGCGTGCTAAGAAAAAAGAGTGTGGAATGATAAAAAGTGTGAAGCGTGGATGCTAAAGAAGAGGAAGTAAAAGAAAAGTGATGATAATGACCCTAGGGTGGAAACACACGTGTAGATTGTTGATGTTGTACATGTTGTTGATGATGATGTTTGTTGTGTGTTGATGTTGACTACCACTTCCCATAAGGATGGACCTGCAAAAGAGAATAATGAACAAGTAGTCAAACATGGTGTATAGATGTATAAAATGCATGTAAGAAATGTGTAAAATGCTGAAAATGTGAAAAAGGAACATGTGCACCTGATCCGTGATGAGTAAAAGAGTAGAGAAGATCTAAAAATGTGAATGAAGAGTTATTTTTAGGAGATTTCATGCCACATAAGAAGTATTATAGGGAGAAAGGTCCGAGTGATATTCTCTAACCTTTGACTACTTCCCATAGTAAAAACACCACTACAAATGGTGTGTACAAGTTTGATCCAATGTGAATAAGTGTGATCAAACGTGATTGCCAAGTGTTGAAGGACTGTCTACCCTATGAAAATCCTTTGTGACAATGCTAAAAATTGTGTTGAACTAAGTGTATTTTCCCCCTAGTCTCGAGCACCCGGGGAAGGGACAGAAGCACCTAGGTGCCCAAGTCTGATTCTGGGTGCTAGTGTCTGTGCTGAAGTAAGGACCCAAGTCTGATTTTGAGCCCTGTTTGAGTCTATAGACTATGCTGACTTTGTGATCTATTGTATTGAAATGTGACTATAGACTCGGTGAATTGTGATGTAATTGAATGGGGTGATTGATTCACCCAATAGATGCCCCCTTGTTTAGGGTGCATGTGACATCACTAGGAGGATGCGGCCCAAAAGAGGACCCCATGCTGAAGTGATACCAATATGTAGGAGGGAGTGTGCTTGGTAAAGACCAAGATACACGTAAACAATGGCTAGAAGACAAGTGTTAGTGCAGAAAATATTGTATATAGAAAAAATGTAAGCTAATAAGAAAGAATAAAATGTAAACCGAAAAAAGTGGGTTGGAAACAGGGAACATCACTCATGATGTCATAAGACAATCGAGGCCACAATGGCCGAAAGCATACAGTGTGCACACAATACAAAGCATAGGGAAAATCCCATAAACAATGGCAAAAAATAGTAAGAAAACATAAAATAACCATGGTGGCATATAAACCTACAAAGTAAATGTTTCTCATGAAGCACCTCTTAGCATGTTAGAAATATAAAAATTATGTCTAAGCATGTATAATGTGCTATGTACTATAATGAAAAATAGCACATGAAATGTGTATGGATGTGGATGCCCCGGAGAGCGCTGCGCAGGATCTGGTATGAGGTATTATGCCAAGCATCCATGTTACATGTATCGATTTGTGTAAGGTGCGATCACAACTAGAAATAAATTGAATGCGGATGTGTGCATAATAAAAATATTGACATAGCAAATATCTAACTAGCATGTGTAATAAAGTGTACATGTAAGCATAAGAAAGCAAGAGTAAATGCAACCAATATATGCAATATGTTGTGGATGAGACGGAATGGAATGTAATATGAGAGTGATAGGGGCGGCGTGCCCCTTGAATATGGATGTATGCATGAGTGAAATGTGGTTCATTTATACAATACCCCTCATCATTCAAGAATGAACCATATAGTAAGAGTGCGTCATCAGGAAATGGTTCGAATAATGTGGTGTATAAGAGAAAGATTCGATCAAGAGAGTGTGGAGTGTAGATTATATAGTGATGTCATGTGAATAAGATGAATGATGCACTAGGAAGATTGATTGTGAAGTGTAGAATGTAGAAGTGTGTGAAAAATTGTATAGGAAGCACAAAGCATATAATGTAAAGTAGTGTAAGATCGAATGAGGAATAGATCATGAAGTCTATGATGTAGGAAGCGTAGGGCGTAGATGGAAAAGTAGGATAGTAGTGTGTGCTAAGAAGATGGAATGTCATGCTAGAAAATTTTATTGTGAAGATCAAACATAGAGAAGGTGTGAATGAGACACATAAAAATATTGATGATGTAGCGTAGAGCGTAGATCATAGAATGTGTGAATAAGATGCTAGAAAGTATTGATGGTGAAGTGTGGAGTGTGGATTACATCATAGTGTCACATGATGTGATAACTAGAAAGATTGATTGATTTTGAAGACCAAGCATAGAATGATGTAAGTGTGATGAGGTGAGGTGAGGTTCAGATGTAGACCCTCAACAATCAAGTATGAACCATGAGACTAGAGTGCGTCGTTGGGTAGTGTGCACTATAAAGGTTCAATCATGAAGTGTAGAATGTATAATAGAATAGCATGATGCGTGAGTAGAAGATGTAGAAGGATGCGACACTAGGAAGATGTATGTGGAATGGGCCAAGTGTGAATATGTATAATTTGCAATGCAAAATGTATAGAATGTGTAAGTGTGGGAAGCGCAAAGCATGTATGGTGCATAGTAAAGGTAAGAAGATGATGTCAAAGATGTGTAAGATGTGTAATGTGTAGAAAGTGCAAAGCGCGTAAGATGTATAGTAGATGTAAGGAGAAGATGTCATAGATGTGTAAGAGTAGGTGTGAGTAGAAGATGTAGATAGTGCACAATATGTAGTAAAAAGATGACATAAATTTGAAATGTGTAGTGTGTGAGGTTCATGTGTATAGTATGCCCTCAACAGTCAAGTGTGAACCTTAGCACAAGATTGCATCATAGGGTAATGACGATACAAGTGTATCAAGTGGTTTGTATTGATGCTTAGGAGATATTTAGACATTAAGCACAAAGCATCTAGTGCATGGGATGATAGAGACATTTGATAGCAATGCAATGGGGAAGAAGCTATGATGCCCCCAAGTATGTAAGTGATGAATATTTAGTCAATGACGTTAAGTGGATCAATGGAAGGAGTAGTTTCTTTGACAAAGGTAATTGGACGATGAAGTGGAAATTTCTTAGGATCCTCGAGCGGTGGAATTCGAAAGAGACCAACTAGAGTTTGATTATCTTACGTAGTGAGTGGTTTCTTGTTTGGTAACACCATAGAAAGTTTGAGAGGATGAGATGTTGGTTTCTTTATTTTTCTTGTTAATGTTGTAGATAAATCAGTAGGAGGTAGAGTGAGACTAATTTTGAGAGGTGGTTCCTTAGTTGGAGTGGATTGAATAGGCGGCACTTGATTGATCTAATAAGGCACATGAAAAGTACTAACATAATGCTCATTGTACATAGAAGGAGTAGATTTAGGATCCAATTTGGATGTAGCATTTGTAGATGGGAATGTAAAAAAAATGTTGTGCAGTGAATGAGATAAATTCTTGACACTCAAGATGCTTTATTGTTTGTTGTAACGCATAACAATCACTGTCATTATGTCCATTGATTCGATGATAATTACAATATGGATGACCTTGATATTTGACAAGACGATTAGAAGGATAGTCATGAGTAGATGGTAAAATGATCAATTGATGACTAAAGAGATCAATAAGAATGACATGTTGCTTAGTATTACGATAAAAGGTGAAAGGCTCCGATGAATGGTACCACTCGAGTCTCACTTATATAAGAACATGTAGAAGACATAGAATGAGGTTGGAAGAACTAACATGAGTTTGAGAAGCATCCTTCAAATGTTGGATTTCATATTTTAGAGATATAATCATGGATTCCATAGCCTGAAATTTGTTGTAAAATAAAGAATGCAAAGATTGAATTGAATCCAACGGGGTTGATTAGATGAAGGATCATGAAGGATATGGCCGTTAGATAGATGATTGAAAATAAGGTTTATTTCATGTGGCGTTGCATCTTTAGGAAGACATGCGAGACTATAAGGATTTTTATAGAATATCTGGCGGTGAGATGCATTTAAGTAAATCGAGATAAAGGAATTTGAGGAAATTTACGACGCATGATAGAATAAATATGAGGATCCAAGCGTATTCAATCGAGATAGGTTCACCAAATGATTTAGCAAAACTAAACCAAAGTGTATAGATTAATTTGTTAAATTCTTATGTATGTTACAATAAGTAGATATGACAAGAAAGTATACTAGATGAGTTAAGAAACAAGCAATGAAAGTAAAACCCTCAAGTGTAATAAGGAATTCGAGAACTTAGTTGATTTCACAATAATCTTGGCAATGTGTGAAGGTGGGAGACTAGTAGAACAAGAACATAGGATGTCAAAGCTGATCCCAAAAAATGCAGAAGTGTAGGACATGTAGGGACCGGGCGTCTAGACTAGTACCGAGGATCCTAAGCATTAGGATCCCTTCCTAATCACGTGGTGCAGGATATCGAAGATTATTTTTAAGTGGTCTCTACTTGATCCAAAATCCTCACTATCTATCACACAACTCCCAGATGTCATTAATAACTGTAATGAAGAGATCACCCTGCAAATCCCTCAAATCCTAGAAAATGAAAGATGAAAAATGAGGGTTCGAGACTATTCTCAGTGTTAAAAAGTGATTTTATGATCGAGTGTTGCATCACATCTAAGAAATAATGTAGTTCTATGTGTGTGTGCGGTATCATGACCTAGGTGGCTCTTGTGTGTGTAAATAGATGTAAAAAGATGTAATAGATGTGCATGGAATAAAATGAACTTCCATCCTATGTGTGTGATGCAAAAAACCATCCCCTTTCCCTTGCAATGGTGCTAGATGAATGCAAATATGCTCTTGAGTTCTTGTGAGATGCAACCTTAGGTGATAGTATAGATGCTTAGAGCTTGTTCCTTTAATTTGGTCACATAAATTTATATTTATATGCTTCTCTTGTTCAAATTTTGTAATTGATCACTAAAAGGCCGACCCCTGAGAGATAAGGATGTCCAATGGCTAGAATGGACCCAAAAAAGAGTGAGCTAAATAAAAATATGTCTAGGGAGCCCAGAGGGGACAAGGGTGCCAGGCGTTGACGTCCTGGATGGGCATTGTTGTCCAAAGTTAGAAAAGGTGAAATGTGAAGGGTCATATTAGGCAGTGAGGTTTGTAAGGTCAAAAGGGAGACTAGATGAGACCCTAAGAGGCCAAGTATAGTGATCAACTAATACTTTTCTCCTATAAGAAGCATATCAATAATAGTATGTGATTAGGACCTAGTAATGTACCCAAGTGTGTGATTTTGTGTCTACAACATATTAGGTCAGTATGTCATGTGGAAATATTTAAATGGATTTGGATCAGTAGATACCATGGTTATGTTACCTTCGTGTTTGTATTTTAGACATCGATGTAGAGTGGATGGGACACAATGCAAGGGGAAACCCAAAATCATGTTATACTAGAATTCTCCTTCTACAAGATAGAAGAGTTCGTGGAGGAGTTCAGACCTATTTTGATAGGCAAGATAATTGTGCCCAAGGTAGGAGTGACAATATCATTGAACATATGTAATAAAATGGGTGATTGAGAGGTAATGGTGTTAGGTAGTTGGATTTTTTGAACACATGATATGATATGATGTTTATTCTATAACCATTATCAATCATAACTCTTTTAATAAGAGTATCGTTGATTTGGGCGGTGATGAAAAGAGGAAGATCATGGTATTCTAGTTGAAGTGATGGGATCTCAGAGTCATTGAATGTAATGGTGGCTGACATCTTCAAGGAAGCAACAAGGTTGTAAAAAGGATAGGGCTTATCGGAAGGAACTTATATTAATTGGAGGGATCCAATCATGGCTTAATGATGTTGGGGAGAGTTTTGAATGAGCTCGTAGAGGGACATTTTAATAGGTGCTTGATGTAGTTGTTTTAGAACAGTATTTTGAATAGATGTTGTTGACTAATTTTGAGGGGCTGCGAGTATAGAAACTTTAGCCTTAGATGGTGACAGATTAGGTGACATCAGGAGGAGCCATAGAGATGGGGACCTTGGGCCTATCTTTTTTTTGGGCCTTCAAGTCGAGTGCATGGGCTCTGGTGGTTATGCAGATAATGTCAATATGAAAATGTGGTGGTTTACTAAAGGAGGCCACAATTTTGTTAAAGGGGATTTCAAATGATTTCTCTGGATTATTTGATTTAGGAACCTTAGGAGTATGTGTGATGTGATGTTTTGATTTCGTTGATTTGATGGGTGGAATGGAATGATATTTATTGTTTATGAGGAGTCCTTTATTATAAAGGATTTGAATGATGATGTGAAGGTATTTTCAATCTTCAATGTAATGCCATGATATCGATGGAAAACACAAAATTCCTGGTAATTGTACCAAGAAGGTTTCCATCTATGAGGGTCAAATATTTTGATAGGTGGTAATGCAATAGTTGATGATCAAACGAGTTGTTCAAGGGTTTTAGTATAATACCCTATCAGAGCTTGTTGAGATGATGTTGCGGGAGTAGGATTATGAGTTTCATCAGATGATTTAGAGGTATGAGGCACATGATGCATGTCTGAGGAGGTATGTCTTGATATTTTTGTCGAGACTGGTTTGGATTTTGTGACAGTGATTTTAAATTTAGAGGATGGGTGTATTCCTAATATGGAGGGAAAGGGGATTGTGTTGGCTTGGAAATGGTGTTGTGAGAGCATTTCATTATTAGTCAAGAAGGTGGTTGGTTTTTATGTGAGATTGTTATGGTGCTTGATTCGATGTGGGAAGACATGGTCATTGAAGGAGATATTCAAAATCTCAACTATATGTTTTTTTCTTGTGATGTTGAAGGTGCGGTATCAGATATTTATGTGGAAGTGGATGTGATGGATTTTGAAGGTCGAGAGCTAGACAAACTTGATATTTTTGTAGTTATGTCATCTGGAGAGTTTGATTATTTAGTTGGGGCATGTCTGTTGAGGGGATTGGTGATGTGTTGGGTGTGGTTGAAAGTTCAGTGATGGTATTGAAAATGTGAGGAGATGATATGACATTGGTTTGAGGTTGGTTGCTAGTTAGGGGATGATTTGGAAAGGGTTGTTTAAACACATCTAAATTTTGATTAGGAGGTGCATTCGGGATACCCAGTTGCAACTCACCTAGGTCAATGAGATCTTAAATGACATTTATAAATTAATAAAATGTTTTAATGTCATGTCCTCGGACATGGTGATATTTACAATAGTCATTTTATCTATACCAAGAAGGTTTAGAAGTGGAAACATCGACGGTTCGGATGTGAGGATTGTAATCATGCAAGCAGCCAGGAGTTTTTCAAAGATGGAATTGTATGATTCTCCTAGGGGTGTATGTTTTTGTTGAGATTAGGATCTGTCAAAATATGAATGAATTTTAAATGAAAATTTCAGAATAACTACATTTGTGGAACCCTTAGACTTGTTTGTGCTAGAATAAGATTTTAAGAAGGGGTAAATTTTGGGTTTCTTGGATCTTAGTTTTACTTTACTATCCTTGATATCTCAGAGTTCCAATTTTCAGGCCATAGTTAAGGCTTCATCAAAGGTTTGAAATGATTGAATTTGTAATGTGGATGATATGTGTTTGGTACATGATCAAGTGAATAAATCGATTAGCTTAGTTTGTGGAAGGGAGAAAGAGAGTTGGTTGATAATCCCTCACCATCTGGAGATGAAATCAGTGATAGAATCATCTTCAAATTGTTTAATAGCATACAGATCGGTGATAGAGATCTTACGGGATATGTTAATAAAGAAATGTTCAAAGAATAATTGTGTTAGTTACATGAATGAGAACAAGTAATGTTGAGGAATAATGTTGTAACATTCAAGGGTAGGGCTGACCTATGACACGAGAAAGGTCCTCAACATCAAATATTTATCATGGGCGATGAGGTAGCAAGCATGACAAAAGGCCTTTATATGTTGTTATGGATCCTCCTTGCTGTAAAATTTTATGAACTTAGGTAGTTCCCATTAAGGAGGCTATGCCTTGAATGGTACAAATGAGTTGATATGTACATTGCATATTTGTTCATAAGAAAGAGTGCTCTTAGGTCACATGGTAATAAATTCAAGACTAGCTATTCTACTTAATAACGCCTAGATGGGATTGTTTTCGAGAGGCTATTGGATATTTGAAGAGGATGGGTTGGATTGACTATGGATATGGGGTTTAATTGTTGATATACATGATATGGTAAGGTATGATGCTAGAAAGGAGGAAGACACTTGTGAATTTATGAGGTTATTGGGAGACTAATGGTTGTGAAGAGGATTGAATATATTGATAAGGTAGAGGGAGAGATGTGTTTATGAGAGGTTGTGTTGGTTGTGGTATTTATTGAGAGGATGGATAATCGTATTGTAGGATATCAATAGTGGACTCGTGTTTGAAAAGGGGAGTACTAACAATGACACTCATGCTGATAGGAAGTGTATAAACATGGATGGATAAGAATAGATTTTGGATAAAGAAATAGGTTTCTATGATGAAACAAATTAAGACATGATTAACAGGTTTGTAGAGAGAGAGAGAGACAGGATGAGCTTTGTAGGAGGAGGATTGGTGGAGGTTGTGTGGCTGGATGTGGATGGGGAGGTAGTAGTATGAGTTTTTGTACCCTATGAGTTGGGTGAGGGATCCAATGAGGTAGGTTCTTATTGGCTGCATGTATTATGTGATGATATGGCATTAAGGTTAAAACTAGAAACATGACTGAATGAAGTAGATGCTAACACTTTTGTATCACTAGTAGGGGAAAGGAGAGATTTGTTGGATGATGGGTTGATATTCGGGGTTGTAAAGTTTAGAATAATTACAAGTGTCAAATTGAGTAGATGGGAAATGTGTTGGATAAGGAGTGGGTAAATTATGTGAACACCTTTTTCATCAAGATAACCACTAAGGGAAACATGATTGGTGTCTAAGAGTTACGTAAAGACTAGGTCACCATTCTAGAAGAACTAAGGAGGGTCAAGTCAAGGAGCCTCTGAAATTTTGGATTGAGTGATGGGGAATGCAGAGGTTCCAAATTTGTTTCTAAGGATTAATGTGATGTTTTGTAGACTAGGTTGGATTTATTCTAGGGATTACCAGTGAATCTCTCATATTTGATAGGTTTTGAAAGCAAGCACGTAGTCTAGTCGAGAATCATGGAATAATCAAATAATTAATGGAGAAAAAGGAAAGATGGTTATTTAAAACAAATAAAAAACACACAAACAAAGAAAATTTAAATTAACTTGATTAATTGAAATAATGTGAAAAGGATGTTTAACAAAGGTACTACGAAGAGGATAACTAAGCTCTGGTTTTAGGTAAGTTTAAAGTTGAAGTCCTCGATATACTCAAAGGTAAGTGAGGCCCATATCTATGTTGGTGTTGGTATGAGGCGTGATACTAGGGCCTATCCCTCACTTCATGGTCTCACAATGATAAGGGTGTGGGGGATTAGCCAATATACCGCCCACAGATTTTTATAATCACTCATAACACCGATTTCACCTACCTCTTGGTGATGAAATCAAAGTAGGTAGACTTGGAAGGATTTTTTAGATGTCAGTTTGATTTAAGGTGTGGTTTGGTTATGAGTGAGGGAAGATTGTGAATGTAATAATTGAACCCCTAATTAGACTATATGAAAAGGAAAAATGAAGGTATATGAAAAGGAAAAATGAAGGTTCGTTTTAAGATGTAAAAGGAAATATTGAATTTTATGAGGAAAAATCATTCAAAATGCAATGCTTGAAATAAAATGAAGGAAAAAATGTACCTATATTCTGTTAGAGTAGTTATTTACCTTAGCTCATGTTCACCTAGGTACATTATTGTATTTATCCTGACCCACTTATGTGTGTGGATATTTCTTTTTATTTATTTAGATATTAGGAGATATTATCTAGTTGTTAGGTATAGTTCTTTCCTTGATCTATGGTATTGACTAGTTCTTTCCTAGATCTATGGTATTGACTAGATCCTTGATGTCTAGTTCTCTCATAAATCTATGGACTTGACTAGTTCTTTGATGACTAGTTCTTTCCATGATTTATGGCTTGATCTATGACCTTGATTGGTTCTTAGATTGTTATTCCTTTCCTATATAAGCAAGACCCATTCTCATTGTATTTCATTGAGTTCCATAATAATATATGATATTGTTGCTCATTTGTTTACAAAGGTTGATGTAAAGTTATTTTGGAAAATCACTTTCATCTTATTGATCATGATGTTTGATTAGCATCTGTGTTCTTGGCTTGACACAATCTGGTTATCATTCCTTTTATGGTATCGAGCTGCACGACTTGCCATCACACCAAAAGCTCAAACTAATGGTGGAGAGGGATCTCATCGTGTTAAACAGCTGCTACGCCAACACCCTCCCACACGATGGAGCCGGGTATACACCTAATCAAGCCCAAAAACATTAGGAGGAAGTAACACTGAGAATTTCCTGGGAGGTCACCCATCCCAACACTACTCTAGGCGTGAAACGCTTAAGCTATCTGGGTATCGAGATGTATAACTTGCCATCACACCAAAAGCTTGAACTTATGGTGGAGAGGGATCTCATCGTGTTAATCGGTTTCTATGCCAATAACCTCCTACATGATGGAGCTAGGTATACACCCAATCATACCCAACAACATTAGGAGGGAGTGACACCGGGAATTTCTCAGGAGGTCACCCATCCCGAGAACTACTGGGGGCTGGCACGCTTAAGCTCTGCGGTATCGAGCTACACGAATTTCCGTCACACCAAAATCTCGAACGATGGTGGAGAAGGATCTCATCATGTTAATCAGCTGCTACACCAACACCCTCCCGCACGATGGAGCTAGGTATACACCCAATCGGGGCCAACAACATTAGGAGGTTGTGACACCGAGAATTTCTAGAGGTCACCCATCCCAACAACGCTGCTCTGGGGCTAGCGTGCTTAATTGTCTCCGGCTCGATACCAAATGATTTTCCGCATACCAAAAGATCAAACTTATGGTGGAGAGGGATCTCATCGTTCCTTTTTATGGTATCAGAGAAGAAGATTGCTATTGACATTCGTCTGCGAGTTCACCCATTGAAAATCTTAGCCCCTGGTCATATGGTATGGTCATATGAGGTTTAAAGTTTGTGATTCCTACTAGTAGGTGCTTAACTCCAGCCCGTTTCATTTTATTTGTGTGGTGAAGGCAAGAGAATTTTAGTTTGTTTTAGTGGTAACTAAAATAAATAGCAGAGCATATTAATTGAAAAGCTTGTAACTTTTGATCGGTAACTTGGTTTTGAGTACCAATTTTTGTAAAATTTCTTATTTTCCGTGCTCTTTCTATTGGAAATATTTATTTTGAGAATCTCACTATAATTATAAAGTGCCATATTGTAACACACACTCATTATAAAGTACCAAAATCTAGAGGGGCTCTTGTTGCATTGCTTGGGGATCTTGTTGCATTGTTTGGTTCTTGCATTTCTTTGGTGATTTTTTTAGGATGGCATCTATTTCTGTATTAGATCATGTTGAACCACTAACAACACATAATTACCACACATGGAAACCAAGAATGGAAACAATAATCAAGCGGAAAGGATTATGGGCTTTAACTCTAAAGAACAACCAATTTTCACTAGAGAATATGAGACATTTGGTACCAGTGCAAATTTGATGAGTGTATGGGTTTGATAGGAACTTATGTAAGTGACAGTATTTTGTTTTATTTGGAAAAGTGTGACTCTCCTTTAAAAATATGGGATAAATTAGAGGATTTATTTAGTAAGGTGGATCATATGAGAGCCGTGCAACTTGACATTGAGATCACCTCTCTTAATCCCGAAGATTTTTAAAAATTATAGACTATCTTAATAAGTTCAAGCATTTGTTGACACAGTTGAAGGCGAGTGGAAAAGATAAGAAATATGAAGAGTGTGTTTACTTGATTATATCCAAGTTGAGAGGACCATTTCAAATTTTAGCTTCTACCTTTTCTCTAGCATTGATGTCTTAGGTGACACATTCAAAATTCCTAACTTAGAAACACTTTATGAAAGACTTACTAGGGAAGAATCCAAATTGTCTCACCTTGAGTCTTCCACCTATCAAAAGGTATTAGTTTCATCTAATCCTAAGGGCAAGGGAAAACCAAACAATAAAACCAAATCCACACCTTCTCCATCTCAAAATGCTCCTAAACCCAAAGAAAACAACTCAAAACCCAAGGATTCTTCTAAATCCAAGAATAAGTCTAGCCGTTCATGCTCTTTTTATGGGGGTAGTAATCATGAAGAACATATGTGTTATAAGCGAATGCAAGCCTCGAGAGGATGCAATCAAGAAACATAAAATTTCTATCTCCACTCTACCTCCTAATCAACATGGAAAAGAACTTAATGTTGTTGGAATATCTCGATCACCACTTGCAAACAATTGGGTTATAGCTTTTGGTGCTTCTCATCACATGACTTATTCCAAGGAGTCTTTTGTTTCTCTAGGTTTGAGTTTTACTTCCAAAATTAAAGTTGGAGATTCTTCCTTTCTTTCTCTTGAGGGAAAAGGTGATATACAACTTGATGGTAGAAATTTCAAGATGCACTATACGTTCCTAACATCACTACATATTTTCTTTATGTATATAAAATTTGTCATTCTAGTCAAGGGATTTGGTATCTCTTCCTAAAGGAAGAAAGATGGTTAGGTGTAAGTGGGTATACTTGAACCAAATACTGAAACCGATGGGTCCATTGACAAGTATAAGGCTCATCTTGTTGCATAGGGTTTTTCACAAGTTGAAGGTATTGATTACTCTGAGACTTTTGCACCCATTGCCAAGATGGATTCTATAGACATTGTACTTGTTATTATTGCATCACAGGGGTGGCCCGTATACCAGATGGACGTGAAGAGTGCCTTCTTATATGGAGATCTACAAGAGGAAATATATATGGAGCAGCTGGCTGGATTTGTTTAGGATTCTTCTCTTATTTGTCGGCTCGAAGGTCTCTCTACGGTCTTAAACAAGCCCCTCGGGCTTGGTATGAGAAGATGGATTCTTTTCTTCTATTTACTGGTTTTGTTCATTGCCACTCTGATCATACAATGTATCTCCAGCATGTTGGTGAGGATATTGTGATAATTTTCTTGTATGTTGATGATTTGTTACTTACCGACAGCTCTTCTTCCCACATTGAGTATTTAGAGGGCTCTTTCTACATAGTTTGACATGAAAGATCTTGGGCTATTGCATTATTTCCTTGGTTTGCATATTTCTTAAATAGATTTAGGGATTCATTTGAGTCATAAAAAGTACACCCATGATCTTCTTAGGCACTTTGATATGGCTGATTGCAAGCCAAGTCCATCTCCTTTTCATTCTGGAGTTAGTCTTACATCCACATGTACCACGCCACTTTGTGATCCTACATTGTATAGGTAGTTAGCTAGGAGTCTCATGTACTTGACCCATACTCACCCTGATATTTTATTTGTAGTGGGGCTTGTATCTCAGTTTGCACATTCTCCTCATGGTAGTCACCGAAAGGCTGCTAAAAGGATTTTACGCTATTTGCATGCACTTCCCACTTTGGCCTACACTACACTAGGGGCTCTACTCAGTTGGTTGGGTATACATATTCATATTGGGTAGGTTCTATTGATGATGGTGTTCCACTTCTAGCTATCTTTTCTATCTTGGTTCTTCTCCAGTTTCTTAGGCATGTAAAAAGCAACAAGCTATTGCACTTTCATCTTTATAGGCAGAGTATAGGAAAAAAGCATTCTGGTGAGTTAGAAGATTCTTTGGCTTCGCTTGATTATTGACAAAGTTCGATTCCACAGGATTCACTAACTATACTTTGGTGTGACAACAAAAGTGTAATTCACATTTCTCGCAACCTAGTTGAGCACCAAAGCAGACCAAGCATAATGAGATACACATCCACTTCATTCACAAAGCACATTCAGGATGGAGTTCTTTTCTTGGGTACATTTCGACTCATTAGTAGGTTGCAGTACATCTTTACGAAAGCCTTTTGCATCACCTCGCTACCTTGAGTTGCGTGGAATGCTTGGGGTTTTAGAGTTATTCTTGGGGGTGTTTGTGAGAACATATTCCTTCTTATCCTTCTTTCTCTTTCCTTCTAGCAGGATTCTTTCCTTCTTTTGGTTTGAGATTTCTTCATGGATATATTGTACATGAGTACCTCATTAGCCTAGTTACGAGACTCATACTTGTGGACATGTCACTTCTATTTTGGCCCCTAGATTCACATTAGGGGGTGTTAGAGTAGGTATTTACCTTAGCTTATGTTCACCTAGGTACATTATTGTATTTATCCTCACCCACTTATGCGTGTGGATATTTCTTTTACTTATTTAGATATTAGGAGATATTATCTAGTTGTTAGGTATAGTTCTTTCCTTGATCTATGGTATTGACTAGTTCTTTCCTAGATCTATGGTATTGACTAGATCTTTGATGTCTAGTTCTCTCATAAATCTATGGACTTGACTAGTTCTTTGATGACTAGTTATTTCCATGATTTATGGCTTGATCTATGACCTTGACTGGTTCTTAGATTGTTATTTCTTGCCTATATAAGCAAGACCCATTCTCATTATATTTCATCGAGTTCCATAATAATATATGATATTTCTACTCATTTGTTTGTAAAGGTTTATGTAAAATTATTCTGGTGAATTACTTTCATCTTATTGATCGTGATGTTTGATTAGCATCGATGTTCTTGGCTTGGCACGATCTGGTTATCGTTCCTTTTATAGTAGCTTTTCCTTTTTGATTTTTTGATTTTAATTTTACATATTTTTGAGGAAGAGAGAGAAAAACACTCCAAGATGTTAGGTTAGATTATTTGATAAGAAATATAAATATCTAAATTCTAATGAATAAGGGACTTAGGTCCCACCTGGACATGTCGAATGTTCACAAGTGAATCTCAATTGTCAATTATATGATAAACACCAAAAACTTAGAAGATGACATGTTTTAACGATACCTTCCTATAGTGCAATGTCGGGATGAATGGATATAAAAGACTTGAGAGAATCCTCCTTCCAGTGGATGAGATAACCTGCATGCAAAGATAGCTGAACGAAATAGATATTAGATAGAGATTTGATGATTTGAATGACAAAGGCCCATCACCGGAACCAAAGGGATTCCTCAAAGGGTGTCAAATAATTTTTATAATTACGTGATATGATATGAAAATAATTGACGGTAAAATAAATGACTAGAATTCCAAAGGAATAAAAAACATCATGTTTCGCGTGGTAGGTGGCCCAGGTGAGGGCTACGACAAGCTCAAAGTCCATGAAGTAGTCAAACCGAACTATTTAGTCGTATCTCGTTCTTCTTGTATGATTTTTAGTTGGTCTTCAATGTCTTCAATTTCAAGTGTGAATGCAATGGCACAAAGGCTTAGTTCATGTGTGATATTGAATTGTTCCCATATGAAGGGTTGTTGGATGATCAAAAGATCATAAATGCTAGTAATGGGATGTGATTCATCGGGAATTATCATCTATAGAGAGGTACATCTTGAAAACTAACGGATTAGACATAAACTGAATGGAAAAAGATTACAAATTTGTTGAATATGATTGGAATGACCAAAAGACAAGAATCGCTAATGATTTTGTACATCATTAGTGATTCAAGTAAAATCTCTAGTGATTCTTGTGTAAATTGTTGATTTCTTGATAAAATGCAAATTGGATGCAAAGTGGGTGATTTAAGTATTGATATAGTTTTTATATGATATGTTTCTAAGATGAAATTGAAAATAGAGGACATAGACTTACCTGACTGATAAATTATTAAGAATGATGTTGTATGAATCTTCTTTGTGTTTACAGAGTTTTTGTGGGCTTGATAAGGATGTTGAAGGTCTCAAGATGATCGTGATGATGTTGTCTAAGTCTCCAAAGAAACAAATTGTTTATGTGGATGTCAAAATATACATCACTAGGAGGTTTGATGTTTCTTTAATAATCATCGGGATTCTATTAGGATCACTCACGATCAATGAATTGTGAGGAAAAACTATTAGAATTAGATTCAACCAATTCTAATAAGGTTTTGGGATTAAAAGTGCAGTGAAAATGGTTAAGGCTAGGTTTTTAGGGAGTTGGGAGGTTAGATGATGTGGGATATAATGGGTTATAATATGTTTTTGGTGGTTAGGGAGGTTTTAGGATAGGTAAATGGATTTTACAAGGGGGTATAATGTGCTTTTACGAGGGTGGAGTCATGTTTTAGGATAGTGAGATAGGTTTTAAGATTTTTGAATGAGGGTGTGAGGGGTGTAACTAGGAATAATGTATCTACACTTGATGTGGTTTTCAACGTTTGGGTGCATGTCAGGACATTAAAAGTTTAGTTGTAGCATTGTTAGTGTCTTAGTAACACCAAATTCAGGGAAAATTTTAGTGGCGAATATTTGTTAATTCATGAATATTCCAGTTTTTAAAATTTGAAATTGGTGAATTTTTTGGGAAGGGAGTAGGCCTGGTTTGCCAAAAATTTCTAGGTACAAGTTAATTTTAGGGGTTATTTTCCATCCCCACAAAAGATAAATTCACAATATTCACCTTAATATTGTCACCGATAACATAAAATATACTACCGGTTGGTAGC
Organism: Taxus wallichiana var. yunnanensis; assembly: GCA_018340775.1. Lineage (NCBI taxonomy): Eukaryota > Viridiplantae > Streptophyta > Pinopsida > Cupressales > Taxaceae > Taxus > Taxus wallichiana. The sequence goes on from CM031239.1 coordinate 196,336,917, forward strand.
ATATTTTATTCTACCGATTGACAACATATATTATGTTTTTGGTCGGTAGCATATTTTATGTTACTGACCGATAACATATAAAATAGTTGTTATGCAGTAGAATAGACAAAAAGAAAGTATGATATTTTTTTTTCTTGTGTCATATTTTGGGAGGAAAAATTTCTTGTTGAGACGATCATTTTAACTACTAACATAAAAAAAACATTTTTTTTCCCATAGAAAATTAGCGAAATTTGTATTTGTTTCACAAAAATCACTTTTTGAATTTTTTTGTTTGCGCCATATTTTTTAGGAAAACTTTCTCGTCGAGCCGGTCATTTTAATCAGCTATTGTCAAAAATAATTTTTCAAATTTTTTATATATTTTTGGCCGACATTATATACTATCAGCCGACAACATATTATATGTTATCGATAGTAAGATAAAAATGCTACCAACCGACATGATATTAGCACGAAAGTCAATTTTTCCAAATTCAAGTATAGCACAAAAGTCAATTTTCCCATATTTGCCAACAGATTTCTACAATTTTTTTAGGGGGTCTTAAAATTTTCCCTAACCAAAGTGTTGAACTATCTTAACATAAAGATACCTCCCAAATGATTCTTTAACAAGGTGTGGCATCAAAATCCCAAAGATGTCCAAATTTGTAGAGAAGATTGCTACACATGTGGAATTCGTGAACATATTTACCTAATGCAAGGGTGTTTTACAAATTTGTGAAGTCCTTATCTTCTCAAGTAGTGATATACTTAGTCAACAAAGTTATGGTCTTGTGTGTTAGGAATTATGATGAGAAATTTTACTAGTGGACAACTAAGGAAACCTACATCCTTATTGTCTTCTCTCTTCTTGTGCTTGATCTCTAGATAGAAATATTACATGTAGATCATCCACTTCATGTGGCACTAGTTCTCCATATTTCTCACGTGTGAAAGAACTAAAGTGGTTTATAATCAAAATAGATTATTTTATCCTTACCCAAGATGTAGTGATGTCATTTCTTGGTTGTTTACATGATGACATGCAACTATTTTTATGTGTGAAGTGTTGAATTTTGTTGCTAAATTTCTTAGAGTGATACACGATCGAATTCCCATGGTGTGTGAGTATTATGCCTAAGCATAGTCAAATGCATCATTCTAAATATTAAATGGTTGAATAATGTTTGGAATTGTTAGAAAAGGTGTTCAGATAGAAATTTTGCAAAATTCAAGTGGAATGTGTCTTTAGTGCACATGATCTAGCCGAGAGAATATGATTTGTGAAACCTAAGGATGTACCTCTAGTAGAATTTATAAAGTCCAAGAAAACTCCTCAACTCAATGAGATTACATGGAGTTTGCCAATCTTGATTTACTTTAATCTTCTTTAGATCTACATCTATACCTGTACAACTAATGATGTATCCTAGATATTTAATCTATGTGGCATCAAATGTAATCTTGGCTAAGTTGGATTGAAAAATGTGTCTAAGACCCACGACACATGCTCGCATTCTCTTCCCAAGTCTTATTGTAGATGAGAATACAATCAAATTAGATGATGACAAAGGAGTTGGTAAATGGTTGAAGTATGATGTTCATCAAGTACATGATTTATTTGGGTGCATTTGGAAATCTAAAAGTAATAACCATTCATATAATCCTTCATTAGTCTTAAAAGTTGATTTCTAGATGTCTTTACGATGGATTGGTACCTTACACTAACCCAACTTTAAGTCAATCTTGATGAAGTATTGTGCACCTTGGATCTGGTCCTATGGGTGCTAATTCTTCACCTTTATCTTGTTATGGGTACAATAGTTTATGCATATCCCCCATGTTCCATCTTTATTTGGTGCAAGAACTATCGATATTTCATAAGGGGAAGAGCTTTACATGATCTTGCATTTATCAAGAAGCTCTTGATTTTGGTGGTAGATGTCATCCTTCTACTAAATGAACATGTGGTACAATGGATTATTTGGAAGAGGGAATCAATGAACTAAATTGATTTGTTGTTTTACCACAGAATTTGTTTGAAGACATTTTGGCTATGTGAAGATGTATTCATATTGTTGGAGTAACTTATCGAGTTGTTGCAACAATGATTACACAATAACGATAATTTCCAATCCAAACTTTCTTGGCTATGCAAATGCCTCATGATAGATGATGCGTACCACAAAAATTTTCACATGTGAGATGAACATGTGACATTGTTTGGTAGATCCCAAAGCGAGTTTGGTCATTGTCGCCACAATGTCGGAGGTGTGATCTTTGATATGGATGGTCCATTCGCTAGAGTTTTTCACAATATCGAGCATCTTCATCATAAAAATATGAAACTTTGAGAAAAATATCAACACCTCTAATGACATAATGTAATAAGGAATGGAGTCCTCCATAGGCTTGAATTTGTACTAGAAACTACATTTTCATCACCCTAGACGTCTTTCCGCATGATTGGAGTCAACAAAGAACATATGGTTTAGGATGTGTTTCAATGGTAAGACACGAGCACTAGACTCCATATTATGCAATAATATGACATGGAGAGGCATACTCTTAACCCAACAATTGGTGTTAAAGAGGTTTTCTCATTCCTTTGAAGTTTCAAAGGAAATTGTGTCGACACTCAACCAAGTGATGTATAAATTAGTGTCATCTTGCGTAGAAATTAATAGATACTTTAGAATCAAGGATTTTTGTGTGCAACATTCATAATTATCATGACCATTATCATGTGGTCATGCATGATGTCGATGACACCACTTGTCACATTGGTTTTTCTTTCTCTTAGTTTTTGATGAATATGTAGTAGCCTTTTCATGTTGCATAACCCTTTTAGGTTGCTCTCCCTTGTGTGAAATTCTATACAACAAAGGGGTATGAGATGGTGTATTTTCTGTGGGTTGGCTCTAGTGCATGGTACTTGATGAAGAGGAAAAATTCTACTTCATCTTTGTGTTAGCTTTGATTTTGGCGACATTACAATATACTTACCCAATGTTTAAAAACCCAAGAACTTTGTCTTCATGTGAATATAAGGTGAGATTACACTAATGTACTTCAACACCTTGTTTTTCTCTATCAATTCCTTGCACTACAAATATGTAGTATAGTCAAGGAATTCGTTTTGGTAGTCTTTAATTGACTACTCCTTACATTAGTGCAACTGCTATAAATTTAGGTACTCATCCTCTAGTGTTTTAGGGGGTAAAACCCTCTGCAAAATGCTAAGAAATAATTTACAAATCTTAATGGCCTCAAAATATTTCTTGTGTTGTGCATTAAAGGATTCCACAAGAATAACACTTAAATTAATATATTTTGTATTGAGAAGGTGATTTTTACTTGTCGCCAAATATTTTGATGGAGAAGTAAACCTCGTGTTGTTATTCATTTATCCAATGTTTGAGCATCAATTTGTCTAAGAAAATTTGGATATCAAGATTGACCAAGACCTTGAAATGGATTTTTTTAAAACCCACTTATACACAAAATACACTTAAAAATGAGACAATTTTGGACCAAGCTACATCACAAGTTCACATAATTGGCCAAATATTTCAATGTGTTGTTCCTCAAATTAATCTCGAATGAGATTTTGGAATTTTGAGGATGTCTTGTAGAAATTATTCTTGGTGTCATCCATCTTACTCCTACTACGATGTTCTTCTAGATACTATAAAACTAAAAATTGCACATGAGTTGTAATCAATGCCAGTGAGGATAACAATGTAAGTTATGAAGAGATTTGATTATGATATTGGAATTTGATAAAGTAATTGACAAGTGTATGGAATATTTGTTTTAGTAGTTCCTTATAAGGAAGCATTTTTGAGTAGTAATAAAAAAATTTTTTTCTTTACCTTTCTTGTATAAGCATCAATATGTACAACATGAAAGACAAATGACAACGTTATTGTTAAGAATTATTTAGAAATTAGATTTTGGTTTTTACATTTCAAATGTTTTCATAAAAGTGCATATACTCTGTATTATTTGATATTTTATTATTAATCTGTGGATGAAAAAGATTGTGTTATTGCCTTATATTTCCTTCCCAGACATCACTATGTACAACATGAAAGACAAAGTGCAACATTATTTCTAAGAACTATTCAGAAATAAGTTTTTTTTTGTAATGCCATGAACATTAAAGATGATGCCTATTTAGAAGATGGTGTAAGTGGGGAGGAATTTCTTTATAGTTGAGTCGATATTCCTCTTCTTTGCATGCATTTATATTTTTTGTGTACATCATTCTTGCGTAACACTCATATGTAAAAACATGAGAGATATGTAGGTTTTCTAGTGAGCAGACTCATGAGATTGTAGTAAATGTTAACCCTTGGGGATCAACATTGTCGATGTCTATTATTGCTTTATCTAGTTTCATTCCTTGATCCTTGCAAATGGCCGAGATCCCATGACATTTGAGTGATATATATCATCAATTTCCACAGGTGACGGGTGGAATTGAAAAATGAGTTGGGTGGAGGATGTCCTAGGGGGTCCACATTATTTTTAAAAGTTGACAACCATAAAGGATGGTAAGTCAGGGGGTTGTGATTCTCGAATGTAGATGAGCTCCACGACCTATCCGAGTGCCCCATTTACCAATCCAGATTCAACCCATAAGTTTGATGTCAACATGACCTCTTACTCTTTGCACAAGAGTACTATATGTTGCAACTGAGTTTCATTTATGTATGATAGCGACACATGTTTCTTTGGTCAAATTTTATTATTACAATAGGAAGGTGCAATAACTTTTACATTCTTTTTTATTGTGCATTGTTGTTAATTCCTTTGTTGCATATAGATGTTTTACTCCTATAAAGGATTCTTTCTCTATTGGGTGAATAGAAGATATTGATTGTGACATGAGGAGATTCCAATTTTTGTTGTTGGGTGTGCATTTCTGATGTTGTACAATAAATTTTGAAATTCCTGTTGTTGTGGGTTGCTTCCTTGTTGACATAAATTTTTGTTCAAGATAATGACCGTGTCAAATTTACACCAAAGTGTGTGACCAAATGAGTGACCTACATATAGTGGTATGTCACTAGCAGGGGACAACCAACCTAGGTCACTCGACCAATATAATTGAGCATCCATCAAAATCTTCATTTCTATGTTGAGGGAATACCTCATGTGTCTTGTAGTTTATGTTGCTCAGCATTTTGTTCCTATGAAGTTCATTTCACATATGATAACATATTATATTCCTTACATATGTTCTCGTAAAACTACAGCAGTCTCATGTCCTTTGAGAGCCTTCATCTCATTGATTGGTATTTGAAGACCAAAATGTATAGTAGATGCATCTATGTTGAATGTAACAATGCATGTTGGAGCTAGTAGAAGAAAGGTTGACTTGCTTCTGTTATTGGGTGATTGTAGTGTATATTTTATGCATCGAATCAGGTAGGAATTTCCTGTACCAGTTGTACCTTGAATAATCATCTTTAAGGGGGGAGTTGTCTTTTCTCATTGGCATGTTCAACAAAAATTGTGTAGGTGAGCTTTCATTTTGTAGATAGAAGAAAGGGTACTGGCTGATTTGATGGGGCATTTGTTGAAAGGTGGTTCTCAAGATGTGCATGATCTATGAATGTAGGTGTTGTGGTATGTAAGTCGAGGGGGACACCATGCCTTGACCAATCATGGCTAATGTCAAAGTCTCTGAGGCCTAACATGTCTAGGTCATCAATTGTTGTGTTACCACATGGGTGCATTTAGGATATGTGTTCCCATTCTTGTAGTTCCATTTGGATAGTGCAATCTTCTTGTGAGTCATTGTCACTACTTTCTGTATGAACATAGTTGTTACTTCCAATGGAGGGGGCAACATCATTCATGTAACTTTCAGTATTTACAAGTGGGTAGTCACCGAAACATGGAAGATCCTCTAAAATGTTGGATGTTGGAGTCGATACTCTATCTGATATAATGATCACCTCATAGTTGGTTCCATTCTATACCTATGAAATAAATTAATACATTCACTGCAATGTGTTTCACATGTACTAAATACGTGTATGGTTTTGTACCAAAATCAAAGAAAATAACTTCATACCTAAAATCAATGAAAAGAGCCTCGAAGCTGAGTTTAAAAATCATTGACATGATGAAGGGAGATATAGACATGGTCATCCTCAAGAGGAAGGGTTAAATTTTACAATCACCTATAACCATAACATCATCATCTGTTTGTAGAAGCTTGGTTTCCAGTACTCTTTTTTTTTAGAAAACAAGAACCAAATTTCCTTTAGTAGTTGCAAGACATAGTTGTTAAATAGAAACAATCTTGGTCCATTCATCAACAAAATGTATCTTTAATAAGATAGATAGGCATGGTAAATTGTACCATAGGGCAATATGATTATATGTTTTAAAAATCTCAAGGCTCGGTGGGTTGTATACTATGTAAGCCAGACAACTTATCAACAACAACATGTGAGTGGACCTATGTTTATGTCAACCTCTACTATTTTTTCATCAAGTTATTGCAGTGTACTATTTACTGATTTTCTATATATTGGTTACCATTTGATGAGGCCAAGTAAAGAGCGTCAGTCGGAGGCCAAGAAAAGAGTTATAGAATATGGTCAAAAAGTGATTGATGTGGGAATGGTAAACATAACCTCCCTTAATTAAGAAAATATGTGTTCGAGTGTCTTTTATTTTTATTTTAAAGAATTAAAAAATAATTACCAAGAATTGATCGACAAATTTGGCTAGGTCTGGAGAAAATAAAAGTTATTTTCGTTAAAGAAAGACCTAAACTAATGAAATCAACTGCTCCAGACACAAACCTGAAATCAAATAGATTCAAAGTAAAGGTTATGCAAATTAAAAGCAATCTTAGAAGATGACTACATATCATGTTGGGATGAATAAAATAACAAGATCCTAAATTGGTATTGTTAAGCACATAAAACAACGTAAAGTTAACATTGGTGCAAAATTGTAGCATGAATACTTGCATTAAAAGAAAGAATTGAAGAATTGCAATCCATCTCACAATTTTGCATATTCAAAGTCAAGAATATCGTATCTTTATAAAGAGAGGTCCATCAACCCTCAATGAAAGTTTCAAATCTAATAAAGCTGATAGGAGTAATGCAAATGGAAGGCACATTAGTAACATTGTTTAGTCAAAATATTGCAGTTGATGTATCATGAATTTGTGGTAGGATTGTATAAGAAAATTATCCATGTGTTTCGAAGGCAAAGGATTACCATCTCCCAATCCCTATAATTTACTAAATTCGTAAAGATTCTCACAAATTCCCAGCTATGTGTATCTATTGGAATTTTCTAGATTAAATGTGTGAATGATTATATTATCCATCTTTTCAAGTCAAAGTTCTTAACTGCATACGATTTCTTGCTAAGGATGAAATTTTAGCCTAGCTTTTCCATCTTTACCATTTAGATGCTTAAGCCTATAAATTATTATCACCAAACACATTGAAAATGTCTAGGTTCCATACCAAATCTTACTAAAAACATGAATATTCTCATAATTGAAGAGCTATATAGATTATTTTTCTCTTAATTTTACATTTATAGAATACTGTAGTAAATTCATGTGTTTACAAGTGATCGCCCTAAACATCACATACGTTAGCAGTCAATGCTAAATACAACTTTTTGACATTTGCTATCCAAAAATAGTGGTGGCGTAGTGGTGGGGGCCAAAATTAGTGTGGCGGAGGTCTCTCGGTTCAATTTTGTTGGCCTCCATCATGAACGTGCGTGATGGATAGGCTTAGTCATTTACAAGGACTTGTTCATCAGGATTTAAGCTGAATTTCAAAAATATTTCCATTCAACATGTAATAACCTCACACAGAAGGGAGTTTTAACTTACCTATCAGTGAGAAACTAAGCTATCCATTGCCATAGGGGTTTTGAACACAAATTACAAAGTGTTAACAACTTTAGGCTTCCACAATCCATACTGCTTATCAAAAGGCTTAGCGGAACAATGGGTCTACACAATTATAACAACTAAAAGCATCAACTTATTGTCAAGGAAAGCCAGACTATTGGAATCACCTCTAGGGTTGTACAAACAAAAAGAACAAACCAAATCATAGTTTGGTATCATTTCTTATGTGTAAGGAGATGAAAATACTCTCTACATGTAATATTGGCCACCCCTGCAGTAAAACTATGTCATATTTAAGCTTCTTATGAAAAATTATTATAATTGGAGAAATTTAAATCTGCTAAAGATGTTAGAAGATCAATTGGGAATAAACAAAAATAATAATAGTTTAGTGGATTGAAGAATCCATTAGTGAAAGTGTGGGAACTGTCCCAACCTCAAATTACTATGATACCTATGATTGCATGCTATATATGGAATATATATATATATATATATATATATATATATAATATTCAATTATAAATATGCTTCCAAAGAAATAAAAATTGATTACTTACCTAAGATTTTGTGTGTGCAGCAGCAAAACAATCTTTAAAACAGAGTACTTGGGGTGAATATATAGAAGAAGCCACATAGTTGCACAACGTGAGGTGGATGAGGGAGATATTTAGTAGTGTAGTGACCATGTTTCACCTACTGTTTTAAATGCAAACAATGTTACAGTGAACAACACTGTTTCAACAGAGGAAACTTATATGGGAATAATAAATCCTTAAAAAGAAACATTGTTCCAGTGAATAGGTGTTCGAGCCAACTCCTCCACAAACACTTTCAAAAACAGGTTTGTGGGAAAATCTACTAAAGAACATGACACTCACCACCAATACGCAAGCTGACAATGAACACTTTTGGTGTAATAATATTGCCTGAAAAAATTCTACTCGAAAAACATTGCTGAATTTTAACACTTTCCAGCAAAGGCAACTTCAAAGGTGGACGCCACCGAACGAATGAATTCTAGCATGTGCCTTCATTTTTATATTGTGATAGTGCATTAGACACATGTTATAAGCATATGAGATATTTTCTCTAATACTAATGATCCACATCATGATACCTAAGACGTCGGTGAAAAGGGAAACCATGTAATTGGGAACAACCCTGTGCAACCGCCAAATGTTGTGTGGTAATGCAAATTTTTGTGAGTACTATAAAACTACACAAAACTATTGGATGTATTGTGTGCATGGTAGCAAGGTCCATGTAGGATTGGATGTATTGTGTGCTAAGTGGTGTGAGAACATCATAGAGTTCATACAAAACTACACAAAACTATAAGGCTATATGGTACTGTAAGGAAGTGTGTTGATACGTTAAGATATCACACTTTTTGTGGGTGGCATGAGACATTGTGAAGCTAAGGAGCTCAAAATATTAAAGGAAGAGAGCATGAACTTGGATTACTACACACAGTCCACCTTTACATCATTAATATTTTCAAAATTTATCCATTTACCTTAATGATGAATCCTGCATATAAACATCTTTTGTTTAAGAGGGCCAACTCTGTTGAATTCTGAAATTGAGTTGTTCATAATTCAAACACCTTTTAATTGATTAACACACATACAAACACAAAACTACATATAGTATTATTAATGCCTCAAATTGGGTCGATTTTATATCATAAATCAATGGTTTTTAATGTTTTTCCCTATCCAATTTTGAGGAATTTGCATTATGTTGGGAGGTGTAATGGTGATGTAAAAACAAAGCAACTAGCCAGCTTTAATTCCACTAGTTTGAGTCACATTTGCACCACATTTTCATTATGTTTATACCACATGTATGTGTCAGTTTTACATCATTTTTATGCAATTTTTACACCACCTTTGTGTTAGTTTTACTTGTAACAATAAAAATGAAAATAATATAAAAATAAATATGATTTAGTTAGTTGAAAAAATATTATATATATATATATATATATATATATATATATATATATATATATATATATAGACACACACATGCATACACACACACACGTGTGTGTATGTGACTTATTTTTAATGTTAAAGAAAATAACATTTTACGTTCACAATATACAAAATATGAAAATGTGATTGAAAATAACTTACTTTTAAATATAAATAAGAATTCACAAAACCATATGACAATATGAAAAAAAAAAGATATGATATTAAAAATGTTAAACTAAAAATAATAATTCTATATAAAATTTAATGTCATAGTTAATTTGATAAAAATGAAAAGAATATAATGTTGAAGATGAGAAAATCGTCAATACAATAATATGAGTTTGAACCATTTTTCTTATAAAAATACTAGCAATCGCATGTGTACATTAATGTGAACGCCGAATGGTATATGTTATTAGATTTAGAAAGACAATTATTAATTTTGTAGTTGATGTTGATAAGGGGTGTGATTTGTTGGGGTTAGCACACGGTTGTACAGATGCATAATATATCGATCTAAGCATACATGCGAATAAAAGCAGATATTCTACCGAGAAGAAATATATAAAACAAGAGACATAAATCAACACCAAATTTAATGTGGTTCACCTAGTGTGGGCTACGTCTACCAAGAAACAAGCCAATATATTATCCAAAACTTTGACAAGATATACAATGAAGATTTAAAATCTTCCACACCTCTTAGATGTTTAGTAATTTCTTCCTTCAATCTTTTCTTCCTTTTCTTTACAAAAGAATTCTCTCTCACATAATTATCTTTTAACTATGATCCACACACTTACTTCTAAACCGTAATTTTAACTTCATATAGTCATTTTTAGCCTTAGGGAACTTAGCCATGCAATTACAATTAATAAATCTATTTTAATGATAAAAATAGATATAATTCCCGAGAGTTAATTAAATTTTTTTACACAGTAACCGATACCGGTTCTACCTAACCATCACCGGTTCCTAATTTCCCTTGACCGATGCTGGTATTCTAATGCTGGTCTAACCTTAACCGATGCCGGTTACTATGTTTTCCAGCAAGTTCCAATTGCATGCTAAAATGAAGTAATTGAGCTCCACAACTCAACAATCTCCCACTTGGAGTTTAATTACGCACCATATCTTGTACAACATCATTCTTGGATTCTTCCTCTTCAATTCTCAAACTCAAAGACCAATGAAGTGGAGTATAGCTCCAACTTCTCCTTTGCTAATGGCTTCATTAGCATATCCGTAGGGTTATTGCTCGTATGAATATTTTTTAAATTCAATTTTCCATCCTCCAATACCGTCATATGAAGTGATACTCAATGAATGTGTTTCATTCTCTAATGAAACACATAGTTCTTTTCCAAATGAATTGCACTCGACTATCACTAAATAGTTTACAATCACTTTTCTCCTTTCCCAACTCTTCCATGAACTTACTCATCCATATCATATCCTTGCTAGCCTCTCGTAGCTATAACATACTCGCCTCTATAGTAGAAAAAGCCACAACCTTCTCGCAATCTCAAAATCCAGCTAAATGTTGTTCCACCTATTGTGAAAATATGTCCAAGAGTGATCCTCCTACCATCCGGATCTCCAACCATATCTAAATCAACATAGCCACATAATGAAATATCCAAACCGCTATAGCATAATTGCATGCTAGATGTCCCTTTCAAATACTTGAGTATCCATTAGACTACTTTCTAATGCTCTTTACATGGATTAGCCATATATCTACTCAAAACTCCCACCGCTATGTAATGTCTGGTCTTGTACAAACTATAAGCATACATGAGACTTCTAACTTCTGAAGCATATGACACTTGTGTTATGTATTTTACCTCCTTATGTTATGAAGGACACTAATATTTTCTCAATTTTAAGTGTCCAACCATGGTGTGTGCTAACACGTTTTACATTCTGCATGTTGAACCTTTCTAGCACCTTGTAGATATAATCCTCCTGAGATAAATACAATTTCTTGTTTTTCCTATCTCTATGTATTTGCATGCCAAGGATTCTTTTTTAGCTCCTAAATCCTTCATAGAAAATGTGTGAGATAGCTTTCTCTTAAGCTCACCAATGTCTTGCATACTAGATCCTGCAATAATCATATCATCCACATACAATAACAAAATAATATAGCTCCCATTTTCAAGCTTCTTGAAATAAACATAATGGTCAGATTCACATCTCAAGTAACCATGCTCATGCATAAAACTATCAAACCTCATGTACCATTTCCTTGGAGCTTTCTTGAGCCCATATAGGCTCTTTTTCAACCTACACACTAGTTTCTCCTTACCCTTGACTTCATACCCAAGCGGATGCTACATATAAATTTCTTCATCCAAATCACCATGAAGGAAAGCCGTCTTCACATCTAGTTTCTCTAAATGTAAATATTCTACTGCAACTAAACTCAATACAATACGAATAGAAGTCATATTAACAACAGGAGAAAATATTTCACCAAATTCAATACCTTCTTTCTGTGTAAATCCCTTTACTACAAGCCTTGCCTTGTACCTTTTCTGTCCACCCTCTTCTTCCTTAATTCTATAAACCCACTTGTTCTACAATGTCCTCTTACTGTTGGAAACTTAACCAAATCCCAAGTTTGGTTCTATTCCAAGGATTTCATCTCCTCATCCATGCCATGCTCCCACTGAATGCGAGTCTTATCCTACATTGCTTCTTCAAAGATCTTTGGTTCACCACTATCAGTCAACAATAAATAAAATAGAGAAGGTGTAAATCTTTCTAGAAGTTTACTTACCCTTTATGACCTTCTCACAGAGAGTTTGGGGTACTAGAGGCTCAATCTGGGCCTCCTAAACATTAGAATCCACTTGTGATGTGGATCGGCACCCGTCACCTCTAACCATCATATGTTCGGCTAACCGATGTCGGTTCGATCCTCTATAACCGTTGGTGGTTCATCCGACCGATGCCGATCGGGACTAACCGACCTGAAGCATCTTGTGTATTTTTGTAGGTGTTTCTTTAAAACCCGAGAGTTCATTTTCATCAATAAACTTCTCAATTTTCGCCTTGAGTACCAAAATTTGATCCATGTACATTCTCTTTTCATTCCATTCAACATCACGACTTTTAATAATTTTAGAATTCTCTAAATCCCAAAAATAGAAACCAAAATCACTAGATCCATAACCAATGAAAGTGCACCTCTTGGATTTTGCATCCAAATTTTTCCTATTTTCCTTATCAACATGCACAAAAGATTCTGAACCAAAAAATTTAAGAAAATAAAGATCTACCTCTTTTTGGTCCAAGATTCCTATGGTATTCCTCCATCTAGTGAACTTGAAGGGCCATGGTTAATCAAATAAACCATTGTATCAACTTCTTCTACCAAAACTCTGCAAGGTTAATCCGAATGTATCCTCATACTTCTAGCACGTTCCATGATTTTCCTATTCATTCTTTCTGCAACACCATTATCCTATGGTGTTCTTGGAACCGTTCTTTCTCTATGTATTCCATTCACTAAACAATAATCATTGAAAGCCTTACTACAGTATTCACCACCATTGTTAGATATAAGGCACTTTAACTTAGAATTTGATTCATTCTCAACAAGGAATTTCGATATTTTAAAAGTCTCAAAAACATTAGATTTATGTTTAATACAATAAACCCATACCTTTCTCGTAGCATCATCACTGAAAGTAACATAATACTGGGATCCTCCATGAGAAGCTACCTAAGCTAGTCTCCACACATCTGAGTGTACAAGCTCCAATTTTTGCTCCTTCTTAGTTGCCCCAACTTTAAGAAATCTCACTCTCTTTTTCTTTCCAAAGATACAATGCTCACAGAAATCAAGATCTAAATCTTTCAAATCTGATAACTTACCCTTATCCTTTAAGATCTGCATTCCTTTTTGACTCATATGACCCACCGATTATGCCACATGCATGCATCTGAATATGAAGTAGATAATGCAAAAATGAATCAATAATACATGTAGATAAATATAACGTTCCTACCTTCTTACCTCTTGCCATAAAAAAAGCACCCTTGGTGACTTTACAAGAGTCTCTTGTAAAAGTAACCATGTAACCAGATTCACCTAGTTGCCCTGCAGAAATAATATTTCTCATGAGGCTTGGCACATGCCTCACATCTTTCAATACCCATGTATTTCCATTATGTAATTTTAGATGAACTTCCCTTTACCAATAATACTACAAGGTTCATCATCACCCAAATAAACATGCCCAAAATTACCCTGGACATAATTTCTAAAATAACCCTTATTAGGGGTTGCATGGAAAGAAGATCCTGAATCTAAAACCCATGATTCAATTCTATTGTCCAAAGAAAGAATAAGAGCATATTTCATTACCTCGATGAAGCAAGATCCACCTCTTTACCTTTTTCTGGTTGTTGTTTCTCTTTATCCTTTGACCAAAAATATTTCTTTGCATGTTCTTTATTTCCACATTTCCAACAAGTAATTCCCTTACTTATGGATTTAGATTTGCTATCCCTTGACTTTGATTTCCTATTACTCTTACTCTTGGATCTCTCCTTCTGCTTGCCCCTGCTTTCTACATTCAAAGCATTTCCAGATGATGTTTCCTCTATACTCTTCCTGTGAATTTATTCATTCAATATTATACTAACCACATCATCAAACTTCAAAATATTATTAGTAGATGATGTATTACTAACAACCATTACCAAGTTGTCCCAACTATCAAGAAAAGAACATAAGAATAAAAGTGCTTTTACTTCATCATCAAATGGTATAGCAACTGATTTTAACTAATTTACTATAGATCAGAAATCATTCAAATGACTAGAGGCAGATTCACCTTCATGCATCTTAGAACTAAATAGTTTCTTCATCAAGAGATTTCATTAAGTCTACCCTAGAAGCAACTTCGTAATATTGGAAGCCACAAATGCTGCCATGCTCAATCTTATAGATCTTAAATCCTTTATGTGAAGAATCTTCCATCCTTCATCAGTCATCTTTGTAGGTCTATAATTCTCATCCAACGATAAGTAAAAATCTCTTTGATAAAAATAATCCTCAATCTACATCTTCCATAATTGATAATTTCAGCCGTAAAATTTATCTACCTTTTATTTATTATCTTCGCCATTCATTGTAGCTCCCACTCAATCAAAAACCCTTTGTGAGTAAATTTTTCAACACACAAAACCCTCAAACAAAGCTCTAATACCAGTTGTTGGGGTTATCACACTTTGGTTGCATACAAACAATATATCAAATCTTAAGCATACATGAAAATAAAAGCAGATATTCTACCGTAAAAATATACACAACAATAGACATAAATCAACACCAGATTTTACATGGTTCACCCAATGTGGGCTACGTCCACCAAGAAACAAACCGACTTATTATCCAAAGCTTTGACAAGATATACAATGAATATTTACAATCTTCCATACCTCTCGATGTTCAAGATTTTTTTCCTTTAAGATTTTCTTCCTTTTCTTTACAAAATAATTCTTTCTCACATAATTATCTTGTAACTATGATCCACACACTTACTTATAAACCCTAATTTTAACTTCGTATAGTCATTTTTAGCCTTAGGGCACTTCGTCATGCAATTAAAATTAATAAATCTATTTTAATGCTAAAAATAGATATAATTCCCGAGAGTTAATTAAAACTTATTCACACAAGTAACTCGACATCGGTTCCCGCTAATCACATCGGGTTCCTACTTGCCCTTGACTGATTCCGGTCTTCCCTAATCAATGCCGGTCTTCCCTTAACCAATGCCAGTTACTGTGTTTTTAAGCAAGTTCCAATTGCATGCTAAAATGAAGTAATTGAGCTCCATAACTCAACATGATTGACAATACTTATTTTCTATTAAAGCCGAAAAATGTTGTAAAATACATTAGAAGGGATGTTAGATAACTATTAGTTGTGTAATAATTGAATACAAATGCAAGTGAGACATGTAAGTTTGCTAATACTCACTCTCAAGAATGTAGTGAATGTGAAGTGTTGTTGTCAAAGTAGATTGAAAGAATGACTAAGTGCTTTAACATATTATCTCTCCATGAAACTAAAATGAGACAGAATATGCAATTATATATAAACAAATTTGAAATGTTTATGGTACATTCCAAATTTCTTTATTACCTCAATGAGTTTGAGAGAATCATTGTTAGAGATATTTTGTGCATATCTTACAATCATAGCATTCCATGAGACCACATTTCTTTGAGGCATTTTACAAAAAAAAATGATATATGTTATTTGTATTATAGGGATAGTTTTTAATTTTATAGTTGTGTTTTTTAAAATATGAATGATTGATTTTGTATGTGTAGAAATATAGATGAGTCACTTCATTTTAAAAGCACAAACATGAGGTCGATCCTTAAAACTATTCAAAATGCAAAAAAAGTGATATAATGTACAAAGCTTTGGATGGAACCAACTATAACAACAACAACACTTCACATTCAAAACATTCTTGAGAGTGACTATTAGAAAACTTACATATCTCACTTACATTTGCAGCATTTGTTTTGGCTTTAAGAAAAATCAATATTGTCAATCACACCCCTTATCAACAACTACAAAAGTAATAACTATCTTTCTAATTCGAATAAGAAATACCATTAGGAATTCAAATTGCATTTTTTTGTTTAATGTGTCTGTCTTTTGGCCCTATAAATCATGGTACTAAAAATAGAGTGAGCAGATATGACTACCCTCCTAATTATTATCTTTCATGTTTGTAGCTAGACATTGCTGCACCTGTGTTACAATATCTTGGCAGCGTGGACTCCCGTCTCTCCACCCTCTGATATGCAAAATGACAGGCACGTTGTTAACTTTAATATCATATCTAGAACATCCATGGCTTGCCCCCATGTATCAAATATATTCAGTCTTCTCAAAGCCTTGCACCCAAGGTGGAGTCCTGCAATCATGTCAAGTAAAAGCAAAAACAAAATTCTTAAAAATAGCAAAATTGTCATTTAAGATGTCAAATTTGACAAATTCCCATAAATTTATGCAAAGCCTTTTCCCATAGGGGTAACGACTTTGGCGTAAATATGAACTATTTTCATCTAATGGTCATCATCATTATCTATGAACTTATTATTATCATCATAATCTATGAGCTCATTTTATGTATTTTTAGAGTAGTATCCACTCAAAATATGATGTGTTTTCATAGTTGTAGTCATATTCAAGATCATCATCATCATCACCCTCTCCAAAATCGGGACCATCAACAATAATTAGCAATTTATCCATCTAAAATGTCATTATTTAACAACTACAAGAAGATTCCAAATTCAATTATTGTTAACTAGTTAACTAAGCTACATAATAAATATTATTAAATAACAATTAATGATGTCTTACCAAAAAAAACCCCCAAGATTGATCACACTCGTTAAATGCATTCGTGTTCCATCTAAGAGATTTCGATTGCTTTTGCATTTATTTAGTGGAATTAAAGTCGTACATCTTCTCTTGCAAAAATAATTTAATATTGAAAATAATGATGTATGAATTATAAGTTTCAAGTTGCATTATTTAAATATACCTATGAATTTGTAAGCATCTTATTCTACACTTAATTATTCCAAACAATGAGTGTTGACTTCCCTTATTGTAGGTTGTTGGAATTTTTCATAAATACTTTCAACCCTTGTATTAAAATGAAAAAAAAACTTGTAATTAATGAAAATAAAGAAATAACAAAAATCATTCTATGCTTTTAATTTTTCAAATTATCATAAGTCAAATTGTTCCAAAATTACACCACTTTTCACATTTTCTTTACCACGTAGCTATATTCATTGCTAGAGATCGCCATCTACTCTCTCAACATGTGTATTAGCCTTATGGATCTCTTGGACATTAATTTTTTCATAAATTAATATAAACATATAAATAAATAAATAACATCACTTGAATTAATTATGTTGTCATACCATTTATGTCATTGAATCTTGCATGAAGCAACTTTGTCACACATTTTTCAATAATACTCACATCATTCAGTAGCATATGTTGGCAGGAAATTTTGTATCAAACAAAATGGCCACAATTTAGGGACAAAAATCCATTCCTCTTTAATGGGAGGTTCCCTTATTTAAAACCAAAATGAAACGTATGATATTTACACTATTTGTACACTAAAACTATATACCGATATTTCTAGAGGAAAGAAAGAAAGAAGAAAAAAATTGGAAATGGGGTTTTGGAAAAATAAGGGGGTGGTGACAATAATTTTGAACAAAGAAAACCAGATCCTTGTCTACTTATGCATGTCAATGATCAAATAGAATCGTAGCATTTCATAACAAAAATACCTATCTAAGAATTAAATATCTCCACAGATGAATATATTTAATTTAAAATAAACTCTAACACAAAGTTCAACAATTTACACAAGACAAGAATGGACACAAATTCATTATATAAATGCACAAGGAGCAATTATAGATAAATGAAGGACAAGAAGGGGATATAAAATTCTCTTATGTATTAATTTATGAAAACTATCAACCTTTAACCCTTTCACAATAGAGAATATCCCTTTTTATAGTGAGAAAGGGTCAGAACTACCTCCAAAATAAATAGTCATTGTTTTCACAATGTGATTTTCTTAATTAATTCATTTAAGTGAATTTTATATTTTAATTAACTCATGAAAAGAAAATTTATAAAGTAAAATGTTAAAATATAACATTTTTCTCATTTAGAAACTTATAAAGGAAGAGAAGAGGTGGAACATTGCAATTTTACACATGCATTTTGAATTTGATCATTGCTCCAATAATATCTAACTCTTTTAGGATTTTAGTGTTTTCAAGATTATTCAACCAACTTCCCATAGCATTAAACTTTGTAGAATTGGTTTTACCAAATTGAGCCAAGTTCTTTGAGGCCTCCACTATTACATTGTGCAATTTAGAAATTTCATCTAGCTTGTCTTAGTTAAAATTATCTGCATTGAACAAATCCTTAACCAATTTTCTAAATTGTTCCTTGATATCATTAACTTTATTCAACTAAGAGGATTTTTATTCAAATATATCAAAATGAAGAGATTTTAGATTAAAAACTAGCCTTTAGAGATCCACCATTTTTATGTAGTGTTGCGAGATCGGTTGTATTTTCTTCCAAAGATTACCTTAAGTATCCACTCAACACTGTGGGACCAAGTTTGGGAGATATTGTATTTTGGGTTATTAGATAAAAATTATGATAGAATAATCATTTCATCAGTTAATATCATGATCCTTAAGTCTTAGATTGTATCATCCCATATTTGTCCTTGTTTTCAACATTTTCAATTCCTAAATTCAATTTTTTTATGAGCTTCCACTAAGATCTCATATACCTTATATCATTCATCAATGATTTTCAAACCATTTACCTACAATTTCTACACCCAAGATTCTATGATTTTACCCCTTTGAGTATGTTTGTGAATCTCAGAAATGGATTTGGTATCAATATCACTTACTATGGTGATAGATGGAAGGGATGCAAGAGGAGTGGGGTATGGACAGAGAAAGGACTTGATGTAGGAATTTTTTTACTTTCTCTTCCAATTGTTCCTATGCATGTTTCCCCTTTTCTACCATTTAAAATACCCTTGAGAATATCTCTCTAAAATTATGCACATCTCCTTTAGGAGTGGCCTCTCCAAGTGATATTCTTGTTAATTCATAATCTACCACAATGATCTCATTTTCATTTCTTATCAATTTTGGGATTTTCAATCTCAACAAATTGATGGCCCAAAGTGTCTAATATAAGACTAGAAGTTACCTTATCCTTTTTTGGAGATGGAGTATCAAGAAAAGAATCCACAACACTATATTCAAGTAAAAAAATTTGGATTGTGTTTTTCTCTTCTTTTCAACCAATGGTTGAACCCATGAAAAAGAAGTTTTAGGGATATGCTCAATAGTTGAACTTGTGACAGGCACATTGAGGGTGAAAGGAGGAGGGGAATGAGCTTGCACACGTATGATTTCCATAGAGGGATATTTTTCAGCTGATACCTATGGGAAAATAGGAGCTCTCCTTATAGTTAACTTTTGTCTCAAACAATTTCCTCCATCTATGTTTTCTACGGGAACTTCAAGAGAATTTTTGTCTTCTTATTTTTATGTAGGATCAGCCCTTAGATTCCACACATATAATTTTATATCTTGATGACCTTGGGAAGTAATGGATTTCTCACAATCCTTGAATTATGCCATTTTCTTCATATACAATTTCTTGGTTCTAAGGAGCAATGGTGCAGTAAGATCATCAATACTATCTTTATCCTTCGAGACCAATCAATGATGGGAAGGGAAGTGTGTAGAATAGACCTCTCATATTTAGGTTTATACATGTTATATCCATCATCAATCATATCTTTTGGAACTTGATGTAATTTGAAACTATGAATTTGTTGAAGAGTCATTCTTCTAAAGGATAATTTTCTTACCTCAAATTCATCATCATAATATTCCTAATAATCATTAATGGTAGGAACATGAGAGTATGATACATACAACCAGAGATTGTTGATGATGAAATTATTACTATCAAATGATGATATCTTGGAAAAAGGATACATAGTGAATGAATTAATTGTTATCTTGACATTTTGTGCATCAATGCCTGAACTTAAAATATAATTTCTAAGAGCTATGGGAAATTGGATTCCTTACACTTTTATATCTCTGCATTTTTTGTGTATATCTAATTATCTCGCATAACTTAATTAGTATGAGTTTGTCACTATAATAGATTGGAAGTTTTATGGGATTCCATCGAACCCCTGCAATTCTAGCATAAGAGAATATCTGGAATTAAATGGAAAAACTTCCAAATTAGATCACCAATTATTTTTCTTCTTGGGAAATAATATTAGTAGGGCATCCTTCCAATAATATTGCTTTGAACATGGTGAGTGCATCATTAATATTCTAAAATGACTTTTTTATATTAACAAGTGAGTTGAGTGTAGCAATCATAAATGGGTCTAAATATATTTTCATTCCTTGACTTGAAAGACTAACCCAAATTTTGTATCTTGCAATAGTATACATCAAATAGGAAGTCATGTAAAATGACTTGGTATTATTCACCTAAGTGAGTTCTTTCATCAAGTTTTCACAAATAAACTCTCCCCAACTCATGATTTGTTTTCCTCACATATCAAATTAATGAAGATGTTCATCTAGTTATGAAATTCTCTTATGGATGGGAGAGTCATTACTATGTCCAATAGAGTGATAATATTTGATATCTCTTCAATGAAATCATTCCTATAAATTGTTTTTCCCAATTTTGAAGGTACTTTATTTTTAGCCTTCAACCAAGATTTGGAAATCATGGTATTATATTTTTTTGGTGTCAACTAATATGGTTTTTGTGTATTTCAATAGTCAATACCTTGGATTCGAGGAATTATCCCAAGAACCAAATTTGTGTGTTGAGCATCTAGTTGAGTAATGACATGTCCTTGAGGATCATTCAAATATTTGGTTTGAGGGTCAAAGCATGAAATACAAGCCAACATTGTATCATCACACGTAATAGAAGTAGGAAAACCACATGTGTGCCAAACCAATACTTAAAATCTCATGCTAATGTAATTCTCTTTCCATCCTCCATTCTACTCCAAAATTTAGGTAGGTCCATATGTTTAACATCATTATCCCCAATTTTGAGGATCGTGGTTTCTAGGGAGGAAATGGGTTCATACCGAACTTGCTAAAGCTTCATTTTGGTGGTTTCAACTCTCAAACAAATGATCTATAGGTAAAGTAGGTAAAATGGAAGAAATTTCCCCAAAATAATATAAAAAATGATGAAATAAATTACAAAAGCCACAAAAATGGAGCTCTTGGCAAGGTGACCTTGTTGATGTTTGAAATTTTGAATTTAGTTAGGTAAAAAATACATAGGGAAAAATAAAAGTTAGGGAAACCTAGAAAATGTAGGTGGGAAGTGCATAAAAAGAATTGGGAAAGATAAAAAATTAATATCAAATGGCCATGACTTTTTTATACCCCTAAGATTGAATCGAAATTTTATAAGGCCCACAAATTTTTTAAAAATATGCTTAGTCGAATAATCAGAACGATGAGGAACTATGACCTATTGTTTTAATTTCTAGTCAGGTCATTAGGGGCATGATGGAACAATATAAGTGTTCCATGTACAACCGATATGGCTGAGAATACTCGAATTGAATGCTTATTCGGATAAGCTATTTGAAAGGAACACGAGGGCTATTTTGTTTTTTCTAGATAGAGCACCAAAACATGGTCATCTAATCCATGTCAATGAAGAACAATGGAACATAAAGAAAAGTTCCACTTGATCCAACAAAACTTGAATTTTCTGACCAAGAATATAAAACTAAGAAAAATGACTAAGTTACAAAGATAAATATTTGCAACGGGGACCGTTATGACACCCAAAACAAAAGTTCTAAATTTCAATCAAAATTTTACAATTTTTCAATTTCATGGCAACATTGGCTTTGGCTAGGAACATGAATTGAGTTGATGGAAAATAATTTGGAGGTAAACAACTCATAGAGAACCCTAGAATCTCAGATAAAAACATTCAAGTACCTTATCTATTGGGATGAAGGATTAAACCACCAAGGAAAATTAAGAAAATAGAAGAGAACAAAGGAAGAAAAACCCAAAAGAAAGGGAACAAGACAACATGGAAAAAGACAAGGACAAAACAAAAACCTATATCACCTATGTACAATGTGGGGGATAACCGACTTCACTTTTGATATAGCTTCAAATATTTCCCACTATATGGAAATGAGAGGTGGGTCTTGTCTAAATAGTCACATAATACGTGTTATCTCCACAAAAATGATGAATTTTGAAAGGTCCAAGCCAAAGTGAATAAAACCTACCATGACTACCTTTGGGATCCCTTATCTTGTCCCTAATGAGAACTAAGTCTCAAATATGAAAATCTCATTGTCTGGTCTTCTTATCAAACAAATTATTTACTCATTATTGATGAGATGAGATATGATCAACTATAATAACATATCCTTCCTTAATCTTTTGTAGATACATAATTCTCTTCTCCAGAGAATTATTGAATTATTCATTCTCAATACCTTTGGCCTATTGAAGAGCAGATAGTTCCAACATAATAGGAAGCTCAACATAAATTCCATGCAGTAGTTGGAAAGGAGACATCCTATTTCCATTTTTAGAGTTATATGGTTAGTCCATAGTGCATCGTATTTTTTTGTCCTAATTTATCTAGTTTTCATAAACCAATTTCCAAAAAATGGTAACAATGTTTTTGTTTGAGGCTTTTACATGTCCATTCCCTTAAAAATAATAGTCTAAAGAATGTGAAAAAGATATACCATAACCATAACAAAATCCTATTAGTTTTTGTGATGAAAAGTTCAAAGTATTGTCTATAACAATCTTGTGTGGGACTATGAAATGAACTAGAATGTTCTCCTTATAAGGTTACATACCACTTTAGAAGTTGTTTGTTTTATTAGAATAGCTTCCACCCACTTTTTAAAATAATCAATTTTTGTGAGTACGTGGGTATTCCCGAAACTTTAATGAGGATTCAATGTTCCTATAAAATCTAACCCCACTACTGAAATATTGAAAAAGGTTCTATAATTATTGGCTTTAGAGGAAATACTACAATTTTAGGCATGCTTATGAATTGTTGACAATCCTCATACTTAAAAACCCATTTTTTCATCTCTAAAGAGTATTGGCCAATAGTATCCTCCTCTCAATATTTTTTATGCCATCATGGTAGAAGAAAAGGTCCCCGTAGGATTGATTATGGTATGATTCCAGTACTCTTTTTTGTTTCTCTTTGTCAACACACCTTAGTAAATGATCATCAATTCCTCTCTTTAAAAGAGGGTTATCCACGATAAAATTTTTGATGATTTGTGTTTTATTTTGATTTTCTCTTTAGCACTAAAGTGAGCTAAACATTCTCCATAAGAAAATAAATACATAATATCTTAATACCACTCATGAGGGGTGTCAACAAACAAGATAGTCGGCATTTCCTATGAAACATCATTATTATCCTTACTATTAACCGTGTTTTCAACAATTAATTGGCACATCCATGACCTTGAAAAATATTTGCTAGTTTGATTTCAATTTCCTATTATTGTACCTTGGAAATATAGTTGTCCCTTTTCATGCCAAGTTATTTTTGGGTAAGGATAGACTTCACATCAGGATTAGGCACCCAAATTGTTGAATGCAAATTCATAATGTAAAATCTGAATTTCTAAATTAATTTGATAATTACAAAAGCATTCTTTTCAATTTGATAGTATTTCATCTCATGTTCTTTGAAGACATAACTCATGAAAGAAGTAATATCTTCAACTCCTTATTCATTTTTCTAAACAAGGATTGAGGACATGGTCTGTTTAGAGGCATAACAATAAAACATATTTTTTTTTTTACAAAATTTGGACAAACCAAAACAAGAGCATTTGCAATTAAAAATAGAACTAAAATATTTATTTCCCTTTGTAATCAAATGGAAATATTGTTTCCCCTTCATCATATTGGTAATATACCGAGTTAACTCAATAAAATTTGGGAAAAATCTTCTAGGAAAGTTTATCTTACCTAAGAAAGAGTGAATCCCTTGTTTTTCAGAAGGGAGTGACAATTTCTTTGATAGATTAGACTCTTTTAGGATAAAATTTAATACTAAATTTTGAGACAATGTGTCCAAGTAGCTTCCATTTGGTTACCCCAAACATGGATTTCTTTGGGTTAAGATAGATACCATGAGTCATGCATCTCTACAATACAAGCTCCAAATGTTGAAGATGATTTTTCCTCTTTTTTGAAAAATTGTCAAGTCATTAAGATAGATGACTATGCATTTGTTCCCAAGATAATGAAATTAAAAATTTATGGCCCTTTAGAAAGTTTCTCCTATGTTGATCAAACCAAATGAATCTTTCTATAGGAGAAATTTCCCAAGGAGTGGTAAAGGAATTTTTATGATGATCATGAGTTGTAACCTTAATTTGATTATATACCGAAAAATCATCTAACATAAACAACATTTATGATCTAGTGACGACTTACATGATTTATTCCATTATTGGTAAAGAATAATTATCCTTCAGGGAAGCTTGGTTTAGATTGCATAAAATTAATGACAATCCTTATCTTCATTCTTCTTCCAAACTAGTACAATATTTACAATCCACATGGAATGATGGATAGGGAAGATGATCCTCACATTTAACATTTTTTTGCACTTCTTCATAAATGGTCCCAAAAATTTAGGATTGTCATGCCTCTTATTATAATTTAAAAAATTTACTCCTTCCTTCAAAGAAATTGATTGTTTCAACTCTTTTAGTTTGAAAAACTTCATATAAGTATATGAATAAGACATGACATCTATATAATTCTTGAGAAGAGTTACAAACCTCCACTTTTCTTTTGGTGAATATAATTTATCAATTTTGACCAACCTCTTTTTCTCATGGGATTGAGTATCACCTTCTCAAAGTTAGTTGATTGATGATCTTCACCCGATAATTTACTTTAATAAAATGATCATGTCTATTAATTTTTTTCTAAGTTTACCAATCCTTTTGGGATCTTATCCCCCTTTCAGCTTTATACAACCTTCTTGATCAACTTTGTATTTAATTATCTCTTTAACATTTGATGAGACTGATTTATTGTACCTTTTTTGTTTCTATAAAAATACAATTACTTGAAATTATCCATTTTCTCAAGAGAGGAGATAATATGCTCATCATTACCGAACACATACCAATTCTAAAAATTGTCGGGATATTGGGACAAAAGATCATTTCAACAATGTACTTATTCTAATAAAAATTAGGGTGTGAAAAAGTAGGGATGTGGAAACTACTAATGTATTATGTGCTTGTGTTATTTTCCCTTAACACAACATTAATAGAAAAGGCCTCAAAATTTTAATACGATTTGCAAATGCTATTCCTATAGTGTTTAAACATTTAATTTTTAATCAGTAACATATTTCTTACTTATTTAACCACAAGTTCAATGCCACCTTGAACTCTAGTATTATTGATTATCATTTATTTGGTTTCCACATGGCCAAGAAGCAACACTCCATATTCAATTGTGTTATTGATATTTTTGCAAACTGTAATTTATAAGAGAAATGATGAATTTTTCCTTAGCATGAAAAAAGCATCACACCAACTCTTAATCTAGTATAAGAACAACTTTCATCAAATTATAGTGTCCATACTTCACTTGGATCTTATCGAGCAATAATGGAACGACCAAGATATTTATCAAACATGATCATATAATTCCCATGACACATGTATTGATAAAATATATCTACTCTAGGATCACTCAACTTTTGCACGGTATATTTTACTCTTTTGGGGAAGAAACTCTTTCATTTCTCAATTTACATGAATCAAAGTGTGAAACATGTCTATCTCGAATCTCACTCCCATGTCTCGGGAAAAAAATTCTACTTAGAAGAATTCCATAAGAGGCAAAAATATCATCCACCAAAATAGTAGTTTTCTACTCTTTTCTAGAAAAGTTGTGAATGCCAATTGATTGTCTTTGTTTAACCCAACCAATGGTATTTTTTTTTATTTCCATTGAGAAACATTTTCCAAATTCTTTAGTGAGAGTAAGGCTAAGAGCATGAGTAACTTGGGTAAGGATTACATTGTTAGAATCCCCATAATCAATAATAGAATTACTATGTTTATTGTTAGAACATTTAATATTATGTTCTTATATAAACTATAGTTTATAATTGAATAATTTTTTGATTGAAAAGCACACTTACATATATATATATATATATATATATATATATATATATATATATATATAAGTAAATACAACATTGATCGTACAAAATATGGGTGGAAACAATCACACCCTAGAATACCAATCATATCGACTCAAGTAAGGCCTCAAGAGGGAGACCAATAAAAGCATTACAAAAGTGCAAACCTCAATAAAAAAGAGAGAAGAAAAGCAAGGAACTCGAAAAACAAGGCCGCAGCCAAAAACCTAGTCCGCAATAGCAAACATGGTGGCTAGAGGTGGAGGTGGAGTAATTTTTGGCTTATCTCCCTGGGCCTAGAGCTAGGGTGATCCATATTGGGGGTGGGCTCCCATCCAGTTTCTTTTGCTTTGCTATTTGCTGTTGTTGTTGATTAGAATTATTAAACTATTAAGAATGAGAAATGGCAAGGGAAATCCATGGGAATTAGTCCTGTTGAGGGGTATACTATCCCGATCCACCAAGGTAGAAAAAAATCATACCTTGAGAAAGGGGAGGGTTGAGACCGAGGGGAACACCGTTGTCGAGGAGAGGAGCTCCATTGACTCGAGAGAGGCATCTGTGAATCCCTCATCCACTAAGATGAGGGGGATAGTAGTGGGGCCAAGATGACAAACAAAGGTGAGTAGTAGCATCGGGAGGAACACGACCGACTATGCAAGGGGCATTGATCTAATGGTTGTGCAAGCACTAGAGGTGTTCAACCTCTAGCTAGACCTTCTCGGCCTAGTTCTAAATTTAAAACATCACAATGGAGAGAATAACCACTTTATTAGTAACAACAAAAATTCTATCCATAGGAAAATTGTTAAATATGACATTATTTCTATCTTTCCATAGGTGAAACAAAATATCATCTTTGAATATGTGCCAAATTTTGTTGTAAATTATAAGTAATGTGAGTCAAGTCCCCAAGAGAGCCATCTTCCAGGTAAAGAAGTTTGGGGAGAAGGATTGAAAAAGGGAGTGAATCCATTTCTAGGCCGATTGAGCACGTGGATAGAACCATATAATGTGC
Organism: Taxus wallichiana var. yunnanensis; assembly: GCA_018340775.1. Classification (NCBI taxonomy): domain Eukaryota; kingdom Viridiplantae; phylum Streptophyta; class Pinopsida; order Cupressales; family Taxaceae; genus Taxus; species Taxus wallichiana. The sequence goes on from CM031239.1 coordinate 196,364,699, forward strand.
TCAATAGACTCAAGTTGGTGGCAAATTAGGTAGGTGGGATTCAATCCCATGTTCCTAAGCCAATCCCTTGTGGGAAGTACCTAGTGTAAAATGCACCACAAAAGTGAGCTTTTTTGTGTTCAACAATAAATAACCAAACCCTTTCAAACCATTGTTTCCACACCTACATTCAATAAAACATGCATGGTTTTGGGAAGTGGAAGCTTTCTAGGTAAGCCAAAATGCATGCAAAATCTCTCTCTCTCTCTCTCTCTCTCTCTCTCTCTCTCTCTCTCACTCACTCACTCACTCCTCCATTCACATTTTTTGGTTTTGTGGTTGTTTTTTATCTACATGAATATTTTGGAAGGAGGAAAATGTGGGAGTATGTTGTGTGCAATTGCATGTATGAAGGAGCTATATTTAAATGGCGAGATGTGTTTATTATTGTTGTTTTGTCTTGGAAATCTTGGGAGCTTGCTAAAAATATGAGTTATAGGTTTTGTTGGCCATTGTGTCTAGTGGTTATCATTGATGTAAAATCCATTAATGGAAAAGGGTGTCATGGTGTCATATGATTCCCCATAAGGTTTTATTCAAAGTCAAACGTGATGTATTCATTGGTGAGTGGTGATTGAGTGAAGTAACATGGTGATCAGGTGTGTTTGGTGTATGGTCTAGTGTGCATGGTCTTTGTATGAGTCATCATAAGCTGGTTGAAGGTTTTCATGATGTCATACATGATCCATATGATGTGTTAATGTTGTATATGTGTATGTATTGAGTCATCATGGTCAATTTATGATTTTTCACAATGTGAAGTTGCCATTCTAGGCCTATTTCTAGTCCTAGAACATGTAAAATGAGTTTGAGGTATGAGTTTTAGAGATGATAAGTCTTGTTGAATCATCGTTATGTTTTACATGATGTGTATGATGAGTTTCGAGTCTATAATCAAAGTTTTGATGATGTTTCTAGGTCCTTTGAAGAAATAACAATGAGAACAAGGCATGATAACACAGGTAAGTCACTATGGATAGAGAGATTCGAAGCATTCGAGCATGGATGAGACATGGGTTAGTTATAGGAGGTTTTCATGATGTTTCATGCCAAGTTTTAGGTCATCGTGATGAGATTTTTTCAATATATGAGGTTTTTTACAAAAATAGGTTTGCAAAGGTGAAGATTTGAAGTAAAATTTGACCTTCCAATAATCATTGTGGACTATATACTTTGCATGAGTACCTGCGCTCTTTGGCATATATTTTTAGGTCATATATGAATATTTTACAAAAATAATGAGGTGGTTTGATCGTCATATTTTTATGAATGATCGTTAAGAAGGTAAACATGTTTGAAACCCTCCTTAAACCCTAGCTAAGCAGCAACTTGGAAGAAAATGCTTGTGGTGATCCAGCTTTTGATTTTTTGGAGAAATTTATGATTGGATGTTATATACGACTATTCCATCTATCTCCAAGTGTGATTTATATTTTTTAATAGTATGTGGGCCCCATGCAAAAATGCTTGTTTATGGAAATTTTTAGTTTGTGGAAAAGTTTCCCATTAGACATATTGACTAATTTACCATTTATTGAAGCATGGGAGTTTTAATACATGTACATGATGATTTTATATCATGGTTGTGCCTATAAAGTACAAAGTATTCCCTATTTATGAGGACTGGTTTTTAAGGTAGTTTTGAGAAGTCCGTTGTAAAATAAATTTTTCAGAGCTACGGGTGGAATCAAATCATGTTGTTCAATTTTTTTCATAATCCTAGTTACAAGAGAGTTCCAATGATATATCACACTTGATTTTTTCCTATGGTATGAGCAAGTTATGACCTGTTCTTTGAAGGTCATTTTTCAGGGTGCTTGATTGGGCATGGTTCTAAGAGGCTTCGTGATGTTTGTTGGTTATACGAGTTGTTTCATGCTTTGTGGAGGTGTTTGAGTTCTTAAAACACATGTATAAGGGTGTTACATGCTTTGATGAAGTTTTTTTGTCTAGTTCATTCCTTTTGGTCATGGATGTTTTTAGGGTTTCAAGGCTTGTTATGTCCCAAAAGGTGGTATTAAAAGGCTTTAGGAGTTTTTGGCGACCTACATGGACCCATTTGTGATATTTTTATGAGGTTTTTATGTTGTGGAAATTATTTTTACACTATAAAGGCTGAATCAGGTGAATTAGTGAAAAGAAACAAATATAAAAGTAAGTTAGAAAGCTCATTTGTTTTAGTTGTTGGTGTGGTGAAAAAGTGTGACCCAAGAGGTATTTTGGAGCTTAAAAGAGGTCTAAATGACCATCATGAGAGGGAAATGAGTATGAAAGGATGATCTAAAGAGGAATAATATTATGGAGAGCTAGGGAAAAGAATAAATCACCATTAGTTGTTGCAAAACATATATTTAGTGATCAACCATTTTAGGTGGCTTACTTGGTGCTTGGTCATCTTATGGGTTTGTAGCCTCCTTGTGGGGCTGGTGCCTCACTAAATTGGAGTTTTGTGCTATACTGGAAACTAGGTTTTGTTTCTCCTTATGGGGTTGGTGCCTCACTAAATTAGGGGTTTGTGTTCCTTGTGAAGTTGGTGCTTCACTAAATTTCTTTGATTTGAGCAATATAAGTAGAGTTTCAAAGTGGATTTTCTTTCCTTGATGGTTTACCACTTTTTATCTTGTGTTCATGGTGTTATATTGCTTATGTGGATGTTGTACATGCTTTGATTGAATGTTATAATGGATGAATTAATCATGAATGATAATAAATGATGAATGGAATGAAATGAATGTTTTTAAAGGACTTATTCCCCCTCTCATTCCATTGTGCTTCTAACAATTGGTATCGAGTTAGGTCCTTGCAAAGAAAGTATACGAACTTAGAGGAAATATTAAAAGAACAATATGGCTAAGAAAATAAGGAAAGATAATCAAGTTTTGATAGCCATGGACAAGAAGGATGAAGAAGCCATCAAGTGTATCAAAAATTAGTTGCAGAATGCCATTTCAAATCTCATTTCAAAGGAAGAGGAGCATGACAAATTGAAAATTAAGGCAGGTGAAGTTTGTATGCATGATTAAGTTGGCCTCAAAGATGTTTTTATAGATCTACAAACATACTTGGCATGCCATAGAAAAGAAAACATCATTTGAAGTCTAGAATCAAAGGTATGATAGCAACTCTCAAGGCCAAGTAGAAGAGTGTGTCAAGCTCATGGAAAAGGTACAAACACTAAAGTTCAATGATGATGATAAACCTAATATAACAATTCAAGAAGTTTTTCCTTGTCCCAAAGGAGGTTAAAATGAAGGTGCTCATACCAAGAAGGTCTACTTAAGGCCTAATCTTATCATATAATCAAATGTTATGAGGTATGAAGGGTCATTTCATGGTTATTGTTACTCTTACAACGAATTTGTTCATAGGGAAATAGAATGTAGATGGATATACCTCAAGAGTACACATCCATGGAGTAATGCATAGATTCATAATGTTTAGTCAAAAGGTGTGAATGTCACTTGTTTTAGTTGTCATGAAAGAGGTCACATTGCAAGGTTTTATCACCATGTTACTCCTAGGAAAGACATGATGTTTTTTTATCCCAAATTCAAGGAGGTGTGGATGCCTAAATCAGTTGAATTTGGATCAAAATCATCCAAGGAAAATAAATCCTTCTCAATCAATGTTGTTAAGAAATATGATCATGGAAATGAGGTCAATAATGTTGAACCAAAGTCAAAAATCCAAGAAATTCATATGTGTTTGACTATCGTTCAGTCACCTATTCTTGAGAAGTTGAGAAATTTAGATATGCTTTGGGATACATCAAAAGTGATAAGGTATGGGTTGTGACTATTCATGTAATCTGAGTTTAGGAACCTTTGTATTTAGTAAAGATGTCTGGTTCTAGAAGCAAATAAAAGTTTGAGTTTGTGTCAAGTAAATATTGTATCAATAAGATCCTTTTAGGGCATGCTTCATTTCTTCATAGTCAACCTTGAAGTTTATGTTTCATTGGTTAGTACAAATATGTTGTATCTATTAGAGTCTCAAGAAGGCATGTGATTTGATTTGGTGTCAAAATTTTATGTAACATCAAAAGGGTAGTCTCAGTTAACAATTATTTATCATTGTGATATTTCAGGTGACATATATACTTTTCATGTTTTTAGGAGTCTAAATAATACAAAAGTGAGTTTTGAGTCACAAGAAATCATATTAGTCTATGGTCTAAACATGTACATCAATGGATGGTCTTATGAGAAGTATGTTGTCTAATAAGGTATGTATCAAGTTGTGTCTATGAAATGTCTTGACTAATGATCCATCGAGGTATGTAACCTTTGAGAAGATTGAAGTCTTAAGGTGCACTAAGGATTATTTATTGAAGGCATGTGAAGTATGGTGCTGATAGAGGCATGATAGGTTGATTGAAAAATGTATGAAGCTCAAATCAAATAAGAAGATCAGTCGAAATCTACAATGTCTATCAAGCAATGTTGAAACTTATGATAGTCGATGTGTGTTTAAAGGAATGAAGATACTCAAGGAAGGCATGGAGATGGATTTGAAGTTGAAAATCTCTTATTCGGGTATGTTTCATGATCTAGTGTTATGAAGGTGAAAAGAGGATATGTTGTGTTTTTCATGAAAGTATGCTTGTATCTATGACTCAATTATGATTTGTCCAAAGCTAGTTGAAGTAAGTTAGCATCTAGTCATGTAACAACCATAATAAGTTCATTTGAGGTATGATCACATTTTTATAAGTTTAAAGTTACAAAGTGATAAGAAAAAAGGTGGCATGCATATTCTAGGTTTATCAATATTGAGGAGTAGAGGTTTGTATCTATTAAGAGATGAAATTTCACTAATTCATGGGAAGTTAGGTCCCATAGTCATCATGTTGTAGCTTTCTCAAGTGTTGGAGAAGTTTCAAAGTTACAAAGACATTAGTGCGGGTGTTTTGTTGATATTAGTATTGAAATGAACAACTATACTATTACGTAACTTTGTCATGATGTTACATAGGCCTATATATTCTCGAAGGATACATGTATCACTAAGAAGGTTGTCTCATTTTGTAACATGTCTCTATTATGATGGTGTGACCCTTGTCCCAACAGTTGGTATCAAAGGGTCATTTCTCTACTTAAAATATTGGTATCATATGTTACAAGATCTCTAACAAGATGACAGGTAGAAATGTGTTAAGAAGATCGGTTCAAGTAAATTGTTATTGTGTTATAGACTGGGGGTATTTTCATCATGTTAAGGATATGTTTTTGAGGTATGTCAAGCCTAAAAGTGTGTTGATAGGAAATGGAAGTTGGATAAAGAAATTATATAGTTTCTATCTCGTGTTGAGGACCAATAACAAGTAATGTGTAATCCTAAGGTGAATGTATCAAGAAGTTTGATTATTTATGAAACATTGAGGAAGTTTTTGGGATATAACAAATACTATGTTTCTCCAAAAGGACTACTTAGGTTTATTAATCAATAAGAGTTTCTTAGAGGTCAATGTTGTTATGTGAAGGATCAAATGATGCTATTTGAATCCATGAAATATTTATGCAGTGCTACGGTACTCCAAAGGATAACTAAAGGAAACAGATCTTGCTTACATAGTATGAATGAGTAAAAACATGAGTACTTGTGATTCTTATTGTGCTTCCATAAGCTCGCGTTGATTTGAAATTGTGGAGAAATATGTTAAGGATCTTAAGATAATTAATTCTCTCAAGGTATGGTTCTCATTGAAGTTTAACTTTGTGCTAGCATAAAAGTTTGAAAGGTTTGAATTTAGGAACTCTGTGATATTTGGGTTCACTTTAAGAAGGAAGTGTATGGTTGAGACTTTTGTTTTCCTATTTCATTGACAAAGAAGTCCACAAGCTATGTTTTGGTCCATGCATCAAGTCAACAAGTTGTTCAAGGTAGTGAGTTTGTAGAAGCTTGAAATATGTGTGTGTTTTAATTTAAAAATGTAAATATTGTGCAAAAATATCTACATTGAAAATTTAGAAAGAAGGATGTTCATGTATTGGAGAAAGTATCAAATTTTGTGATTGGCTCAAAAGTTGTTTTTGTAGAATTTTTATCACTAAATCTACGTGTTCAAGTTGAGAAACTATGAAAGAAGAATGAATCTTTGTTCGAGTACTAAGCTATTACAAGTAAGTATGGTAGTAAGGAAATGAAAATATGTATGATGTTTTGAAGTATATTGTTGTAGTTGTGTATTCATGAGGCTAATATATTGTTACTATGCTCTCAAGGTCTTCAAGTAGGTAAAGACCTGAGTTTGATACTATTATAACTGCAAGGAAGTAGGATTCATGAAGAAGAATCCATTTATCTTAACTTGATTAGACCATCTATGATAGATTGAGATAATAAAATCCAAGTATGTTTGTATGTGATTGCTTAAGGACTATGTGATTTTCTAAATAGGTGTATTGAGTGATAAGTTGATTTGCAAGCCCAAAATGAGGTGTATTAATCTTGGTTATGCTTTGTGGAGATAAAATGGTAAAGTAAAAATACTTTCAGGACTATCAAAGATCAAAAAGTGAGTTTATCATTGGATATGAATTGTATCATGCTTTTACATGGGTGTTTAGGGTCTCTGATAGTTGTATGAGAATACAATAAGGTTTGCAAGGTCTCTTTTCCATAAAATGAAGATTTAAGACTTGTTGAATTTTTTTAAACACATCAAATGTAAGGGCTATATAGGGCCTAGAATGAAAACTTAAGCTTTAATGATGATATATGAAGGGTCTACTAAAGCATCATTACGAGGTGCATATTAGAGTACTTGAGCTAAATAGTATGGTCAAGACCTCATCCATGTCTATTTAAGTCTACTCTTGGAATGGTGAAGCTATAATATACTTTCCCATGTTCTCGAGATGAAACATATAGTTTGAAGAAAGTGTGTCTTGATTCTTCAAGGTCAAGATGAATGACATTTGAGTTTTGAAAGGTTGGTCAAGATCTGTTTTGCATGTAAGACTAAGATCTAAGGATATAACATCAATATAAGCCCTCTAGTTTGATAGATGCTCTATTAATAAATAAAAGTTATTACATGTGGTACATGTATTGTATTATGTTTCTTCATGGTTTCATGATGATATATGATGATGGCACATGTTGAGGGGGATTTTGAGTACTCTTCTTTATTGGAAAGCGAGGCTAGAAGTTTTGAGGATAGTTTGGTTGAATAAATGCATTATGTTTGGTCTCAAGTACACTATGATAAATAATAGTAGGTTTGTGTATGAATAAATGACATGCTACAGGTTTGTTGAAGCATCTTGAGGTAGGAAGAGCTGACATTGATCCTAAAGCAAGTATATTAGGTGTCAAGAATACCTAATAAGGCTAAATAATGAATGATTGCTATATTTTCTACAAGGGGGTCTCTCATTTGGTCAAAAATGCTATATTGACATGAAAAGAGACAAATATCACTAAAATTTTACTTCAAGAGGCATTGTGGTTTATTTATCTTCATGTCATGAATGCAAGGTATGTGGTCTAATTTTTGCATCTCGGTTAGATTGAGATAGTATAATCTTAGGGGAGAAACTAGATGATGTTTCAAGTGATAAGATTACTTCTATGTCTTGGAGAAGTTTTACTAAAATAGATTGAAAATGTTTTTTTAGGGAAAATGGCCCTAAAAGAGGTTATGGAAGTGTTGAAGGTAGATTTTGTGATTGCAAGCATGTTTCAAACCTAGAAAATGATGTATAAAATGAATGAAGAAACATTTTGAGGATATTATCTCAAGGGGAGATGTTATTCATGCACTAAGCAAGTCCATGGATCATTTTTATATTGTAAAAGATAAGAAAAACTAAGTTTAGTTCAAGGGGAAGCTAGTAAATCAAGTAAGTCAGTTGTGCATTATTTTCCATTGTGTCTTGTTAAGGATATTTGTCTTTTTCCATGTGTATTTTTCATTATAGCCTTTATCATATATTTCAATTGGGGAGATTAGGATCAGAAACATGGAAAAAGTCTTGTAGGTGTGTTTTGTCTTGAGGTTTCCATCAACGTTTCTGAAGGTGGTTACCATTAATGATAAAGGGGGAGATTGTTGGCCATTACATCTAGTAGCTTTCAATGATGTCAAATACATTTATGGAAAAGGGTTTCATGATTTCATATGATTCCCCATGAGGTATTATTCAAAGTCAAACATGATGTATTGCATTGGTGAGTGGTGCTTGGGTGAAGTAACATGGTGATCATGTGTGTTTGGTGCATGGTCTAGTTTGAATGGTATTTGTGTGACTCCTCCTGATTTGGTTGAAGTTTTTCATGAGGTCATACATGGTCCATATGATGTTTCAAGGGTGTATATGTGTCTACATTGAGTCATCATGGTCATTTCATGGTTTGTCATGATGTGAAGTGGTCATTCTAGGCCTATTCCTAGTCTTAGAACATGCAAAATGAGTTGGAGGTATGATTTTTAGAGATGATCAGTCTTGTTAAAGCATGGTATTATCATGGTGATGTTATACATGAGGTTTATGAGGATTTTTAGGTCAATACTCAGAGGTTTGATGATGTTTCTAGGTCCTTTGAAGAAAGAATAGTGAGAACAAGGCAGGATAACCCGGGTAAGTCATGTGGATAGAGAGATTCATAATTATTTGAGCATGGATGATAATTGGGTCAATTAGAAGAGGTTTTCATGATGCTTCATGACAAGTTTCAAGTGATTATGATGATATTTTCTCAAGATATGAGGTTTTTTCTAAAATTGGGTTTGTAAAGGTGAAGATTTGAAGTAAAAGTTGACCTTCTCACGCCTTTTGTGGAATGTATTATTTTCATGGGGATCTAAGATATTTGGAATATATTCTTAGGTCAGTTATGAATATTTTACAAAAATAATGAGGTGGTTTGATCGTCACGTTTTTATGAACAATCATTAAGAAGGTAAACAAGTTTGAAACCCTCCTTAAACCCTAAATAAGCAATGACTTGGAAGAAAATCCTTGTAGTGATCCATTTTTTATTGTTTTGGAAAAATTTATGATTGAATTTTTTAGAGTAATAATCCAATTAGCTATAGGTGTCATTTATATTTTTTACAAGATATGGGACCCACACAAAAATGCTTGTTTCTACGGAAAGTTTCGGTTATGGAAAAGTTTCCCATTAGACATATTGAATAATTTACCATTTATTGAAGCATGGTTTACCATAATTTACCATAATTTTCCATGTCCATGATGATTTTAGTTCATGGTTTTGGGTCTAAATTATAAATTATTCCCTATTTATGAAGACTAGTTTTTAGGTAGTTTCATGGCAGTTTTGAGTAGTTTGTGGTAAAATCAGTTTTTCAGGAGCTACACGTGGAATTAAGACTTGCTTAAAACAATTTCATGATCCTAGTTCAAGGATATTTCCAATGATATATCACACTCAATTTTTTTCTATGGTATGAGTAAGTTATGACCTATTATTTGAAGTTCATTTTTTAGGGTGCTTAGTTGGGCTTGGTTCTAAGTAGCTTCATGACGTTTTTTTTGTTTTTCTAAGTTGTTTCACTCTTTCTAGAGGTTTTTAATTCTTAGAATAAACTTCTAAGGGTATTCCATGCTTTGATGAAGTTTATTTTTCTCTAGTTCATTCCTTTTGGTCATGGATGGTTATTTTAGGGTTTAAGGCTTGTTGTGTCCCAAAATATGGTCTTTAAAGCTTTAGGAGTTTGTGACAACCTAAATTTACTCATTTGTTACATTTTTATGATTTTCATATTTTTGGAAATTATTTTTACGCTATGAAGGTAGATCTAGGTGAATTAATGAAAAATAAAAATATAAAAACAAGCTAAAAAGCTCATTTGTTTTAGTTGGTGTGGTGAAAAATATGACCTAAAGGGTATTTTGGAGATTCAAAGAGGTCTTAACGACCTTGTGAGATGAAAATTAGTATGAAAGGTTGAGATAAAGAGGAATAATATTATGGAAAACGAGGGAAAAGAAGAAATCAGCTTGAGGAGTGATAGTTTTTAGCAAGGAAGAAGAAGGTGTTCTTGAGAATGGTTTTGAGAGAGAGAGGAGTTGAACTTGTGATCACCATCATTTTTACAAAAACACATCTTCAATTATCAACCATTTTAGATGGATTATTTGGTACTTGTTCATGTTAGTGGGTTATATCCTCTTTGTGGGGTTAGTGTCTCACTAAATTAAGGGTTGGTGTTCCTTATAGGGTTAGTGCTCTACTAAACTAGGGGTTGATGCTCCTTGTGGTGTTAATGCCTCATTAAATAAGGGGTTGATGCTTCTTGTGGTGTTAATGCCTCATTAAATAAGGGGTTGATGCTCCTTGTGAAATTGTTGATTCACTAAATTTATTTTATTTGAGTAATATAAAAAGAGTTTCAATGGGTTTTATTCCCTTGAGGGTTTCCCACTTTATATCTTGTGTTCATTGTGTTATCTTTCTTATGTGGATGTTGTACATGCTTTGATTGAATGGTATAATGGTTGAATGAATCATGAATGATAATAAATTATGAATGGAATGGAATGGATTTTTTTAAAGGACTTATTCACCCCCTAATTCCATTATTATTTTAACAATTGTTATGAGAGATGGGTCTCTTGTGAAGCAAGTCTAACAACTTGGAGGAGATCCTAGAATCATAGGATTGCTAAGAAAATAAGGAAAGAGAATCAGGAGTTTAGATCCATGGTCAAGAAGGATGAAGAAACTATTAAGTGGCTCAAAATTTAGTTGGAGAAGGCCATTTCAAATCTGAGTTACAAGGAAGAGGAGTGTGACAAATTGAAAAGCAAGGCTTGTGAAGTTTTTATGCATGATCAAGTTAATATAAAAGAAGTTTTGATAAATATACAAGAAGACTTGGAATTCCATAGAAAGGAAAAAATCATTTTGAAGTTTGTTGTGATTTTTGCAAGGGAAAAAATCATACTTGAAAGCATGACAACCATACCCTCCTGTGAATTTTTTTCTTGAAAGTAATTCTAAGCTCTCCTCTAGATCACCCTAACCCCCATATCAAACCTATCCCATCCTTCAAATTCACCCATTTTTTTGTGTCATCATTTATGTAGGTGATTTAGGGATATCAATTCCATTCAAGCACTTCTAAGATAAGATTCTTCAAGATAGGCTCTTTGAGAAGCTTAAGAAAGGTTATTTTCTAGTCTTCCTATGGATGACACACTCCCCCAGAGTGAAATAAAAGGATTAAAATAGTAAAGGAGGTGTATTGGAGAGCTAAGAAAATTTTGCAACTGCTTTTGAAATATTCTAGAAAGTTTCAGAGGTTTTGGGACAATTCTCAAGTAAAAACAATTCTGGATGGTGAAGCAGTTGTAGTGCACAAATAACCTCTAAGATTTTCTCGGGAGCTCCGTGAAGATTTGGAAGTAAAAAATATCGTTTGAAAGTTAATTAAAATATATAGAAGATTTTGGTCTCATATTTTTCACAATACTCAAGCAATGCCTCTCACGGCCTAATTTCAAAGCATACACAACCAATAAACTGAAGAAAAAGCCTATTTTTAGGAGGTTTTTGGAAGAATCAAGGTATGAGACCCATCAAATTGTTTTCAAAATTCCATTTTTATTCAATTTCATATAAATAAGTGTGGGAAAATTCATCTAGGAGCTCAAGTTATGCCTTTGTCAAGTTTCTCCCCAAGGTAAGATCAAGGAGTTAGTCAATTTCAGGGGTGGACACGTGTCAAGCTTGGGTGGTGGTACACTTTTTGCACCAACTATCCCAAAAATTTGGGAAGGTTGGGACACAAAACTCCCCCATCCTCTCAAATAATCACTTAGACCATGATATGACCTTCTTGGTGCCCAAATAGCCCAGTTAAGCCCATGTGCACCATTTTCTAGCCCCCAACTTCATCCACCATAAAGCGCCACATGGCCCAATCAGAAAGAGGCACACTTTTATGCACCAACTGTACCAAAATTTTGGGATGGTTGGGATTAAAAAAATTTCCCCCTCCCATTTTGGCTCTTTTTTACCTACACGACCCCAAACGTTGTTAAGGAGCATGTTTCCAGTCCCCTCATTCTTCCGCTCAGTAAATCATGAAATGACATGTGGACCAATGGGATAGGGGAACATTTTTTTCACCAACCATACAAAAAATTTGGGACGATTGGGAATTTTTTTCCCATGATAAAGATGAGAAAAAACTCAGCTTTTTTCATTTCTATTGTTGTTTCTACTACTTTTTGCTCATGTGTGCATTAAAACCTCGCTACCAGAGATCTTCTTTCTCCTCCATTGTTGTTGCTTCCATCACCTCCATTTTTAATTTCAGGTCCATTTCACTTGCTCCATCACTTCCATAGCACCAAAAACATTCTTTTTACAGCTAACACCATGCTTAGTTTTTGTTAGAATGACTCCATGAACGAAAACATGAAATGCTTGTATCTCACAATCTGGTGCATGTATTGAGGTGGGATTTTTACTGAGACTTCCTCATTTTCATAGGAAATCAAGAAGAAATTGATAGAATATTAAATGATGTGCTAGATTATTTTCAGCAATAAAAACTCCATTTTTCCCCTGGCTCTTATTCCTCATATTTCCCATCAATCTAACAGTCTGAGCAAGCTAGAATTTTGAACACATCTTCCAGATAAAAATCCTATCTTGATGGAGTTCATTTCATTATAATCGGAGGTGGAAAATACCTGTCAAAAACATTGTTGAATCCATTAATGGCTTCCATGGTAGCTTCATGCCCAAAGCTCTAACTAGGAAAAAAAATTGTTTTTTTATTTTTGAGATTTCTAGTGAGCGAAACATAGTGAAATTTGGAGTACGAGATTGAGACAAAGAGACAAATACAAAAATCTTGTTCCCATTGCAAACCGAGGCCATTTTTTCCAATTACTAAAAATATAATATTTTATGCCCCCACATGCTAAAAATAGTAAGTCCTCTGAATTGCAAGTTTGATTACTCAGGACAATCAAGAAAGATGTAAAATGGAAAGCAAAGAAAACAAGACAATTTTTCTTAAATAACAAGTCCCCAAAAAGCAACTTTCTAAAAATAGAAATGTGATAAAAATAGAAATTCCTCAGCAATCAAAGAGGATGGAATGTGTCAAGAAGTTAAGAAGGTGAAATTGCAACAAAATAGGTGATATGTCCCAAAATAGTAGGTCACGGTCCTACCTACTAAAAATAAAAAGTTGTCATTTTTGGAGCAAAAAGTTATAAATGACTCTATTCTCAATCATATTTCCACTTTTTTAGAATATCCATAGGATAATGTGATTATTCCATGGCTCGAAAAAATAACTGCGAACTCCATATGGGTCTTGGAAACTTCACATTGAGTTCAACATTGTCTATAAGCAAACCGGGGCATCACAAGGCACAATGGTTGGATCCATTACCATCTCTCAGTGAGCTAGGTGGTTTGAAATGAGTTTATTGGGGTGATTTCAATGAGTTAAGAGGTTCATTAATCAAGTGTCGGGGAGGATCATTGTGAGAAATTCCCATTTCATCTCGAGCTCATATTGGGAAGTCTTGAGACAATGTTTCTCAACACTCATTTTGTGGTCCAGGGTGTCCATGTGCATCATGTAAAAGGAGTTATCTTGTGATCACCATCGGTGAGGGAAAAATTTCAAAGTTAAATTCATTGGAGTTTCACATCAGTGTAGAAGTGTTGCAGTGGTCATCTAAAGCCAAGATTGTCTTCTTTAACTTCTTCAAGGAAAAGGTATCCACATTCATGTTATGGATCATTATCCCCTTTATATCTTCATTCATCCTCCTCTTCTCTCCCCATATTTATAATTATTTTTGTGATAAATCATGGAGTTCATCCTATTTATTAATTTGACTATAGTTCAAAATGTAATAAGTCACCCTTTACTAGTAAATGAGGACTTAATGTTCTTTCCTAAGAATGTCAAAAGGCATGAATGGAAAGGAAAAATGAAAGTTCATGTGAACGGTAGAAGAAGATTCTTCTCAATGTATATTTAATTTAATGACACCATCTTTCTTAAGGGTTGTCAATTTTGTATGCTCAAGTTTTGGTCAATTTGTGTACTCAAGAGAGAGATATTGGAGAAATTCAAAAGAGATAGCATTCATTCACTTTCCTTGTCTATTTTCCCTGCATTCTCTAGCATTGTAAAACTGTTATGATGTCAATAAAAAAGGAGTTTAATCTTTTCATGATGCATGAATGTGTGCAACTTTGTGTGCATGATTTCCTCTCATCGTTGATGTTTTAAACATGGTTATTTCTTTCCTATAAGTTATGAATGTGAAACATCTGGTTAACAATGGTAAAAATTGATTTTCTACTTCCAGAGTAAATTTATCCTATCTAAATTCTCACTCCCTTTCATTTATCTTTCAGAAAACTCCATCATTTCAATTCATTGCAAGCATTTGTCATGGGTACACTGGAGTATGCCTGTTGGATACCCGGCCTCTTAGCCATCAATAAATTTTCCTTTTTGTTCATTCAAAATAAAGTGGAGTTGCACCGTAAAAGTAAGAGGGAGGTAGAATCCCGAGCATTAGAAAGATACCCACCAATTTTTCTACACGAAAATAATTTTTACCAAAAATTTTGGAGCCCACTATGGGGAAAACTTGGCAAATCTGCACCCAAAATATGATCAAAAATACAAAAAATAGAAACTCATAAAATAAAAAAATAAATGAAAATTGAATTCCATTGTTGAAAGACCCTTTGTATTCCCATAGTGTCCTTTCATTTTCCCACTACAAGGTTTTCCCAAAACTAGCTGAAATAAGATACATCAGGTTGAATAGATTGAGAGGAGTTGTTAATTCAACTTTTGAGACTTTGTAAAACCAACAGAAAAAAATTAGATATAGTCCATATTTCTTCTCCCAATCCTCATCTTCATCTACTTCTTCAAGTGGTACCCCTAGGAATCCTATCCAAACTCTTTTTGATACACCTACAAATTCTCCCATTTTCCAACCTCGATTTAACATTGAATTCCGAGTGAAGAAGCATGAGAACTGGAAGAAGAATTGGGAGAAGAATTTGAAGAAGTTTCCAAAGCAGAAGTAGAAGCTGAAAAATAAGAAACAACTCATTGTTCCATGGGGAATGGATACATGCCCACTTGATCTTGCACCTCCTTTTCACAATCTACCAATAGGTTCCTATAAGAACTTTCCAAAGTTCAAAGGTTATGGCACACAACTTCCTGAAGAAAACATCTTTTCCTTCATCACATCATGTGGAATTATTGGAATCAAACATGAAGATGTTGTTGTGAGATTGTTCGTGGAGTCACTTCAAGAAAAGGAAGTTGAATGGTTCTATCTCTTGCTAGCTAGATCCATCACTAGTTGGGATGACATCAAGACCCATTTTGAAGAAATATTCAAATAAGCCGAAGACGGTCAAGACCTCCTAGTCTAATTGGTAAAAATGAAGAAAGAATTAAATGAGACTATGAGAGACTACGTGGCCCATTTCAACCAGATTACTCTAAAGGATACAAAAAGATGCGTCACCATTCGAAAACAATGTCAAGAGATTCTTCATCAACGTACAACATTATGAAGTAGGATTCTTTCTCCAAAGGGTTCAACCAGAGCATATAACATAAGTGAAAGGAATGGACATTGAAGTTGAAGATGATCTCATCTTATTCATAAAGATCAATAACCCTTCAAATTGTATATCCCAACATCCCAAAGATGAGAGAAAATATCCATTAATGTAAATATTGGTAAATGAAATGATAGTATTGAAGAGGGAGGTTTCTCAATGATAATTCCATCAAGATCACAATGTAAGTCGATTGCAGGAGCACCCCAAAGGATTTTGTTGGAGGCTCCACCCATCAATGTAAGTTGCATAACTCCGAGAAGACAAAAAAATATTAAATAAGAAATTGAAGATGGTGATCCCCTAGCAAGGAAAATTTTAAGGAACCCCTCTGAAAAAAACTTATAGAAATCATGGAAAATATACTTTTAACCAGTTTTGTGGTTTTGGCGAATATCCCTGTAACATGTTTCATTTTTTTGGCGAAAATGGTAAAAATATTTAAAATAATTGGAAATTGAATGGCAAATCTCCTGTAACTTGTTTGAAAAACAACCTTTGTCAAATTTGACTTTAATGAGGCCTAAAAAATTTCATTTATTTTGCATGCCTTACCTTTACGCTCAAGTTCCTGGAATGTGTGACACTTGGCCACTCAAAGGAACAAAAAAATGACATGTGGTATCTTCTAATTTCTCACTACCACTCTACCTTTCCTCATTGACATCGCGGAGCCAAAAATTATTGAATCAATTCATTCCATGGGCTTGGAGCCCGAGGAATGCATTTGACTTGAGGAGGCTCTGAAATCCCGCCACATCTCTATCTCGATGGGTAGGGAAGGATTGATAACTTTAATAATAAGGAAAAAATAACTTATATTTAATAATCAAGGATACGTCGTTGGTTGCTATTAATTTTTTATGTCTGGTATGTGCAGTAGTAAGAATGTTTTTTTAATAATAGGTAGGGGGTAAATGTAATGATATGGAGAAGTAGTGCTCACAACATGTGAAGAAAATTTATACATTGGTATTTGTATATGTGTGTGCCGAGAAACATGATCAATATTTTGAATTTTGAAACTTAAGTTTAATTCAAGTCCAAGAAGATGAATTTATTTCAAAGGAACACATTGGCAATTTGCAATCTCACAGGAAATAACATGTAGTAGAGGAAAAGTTATCATGTCTTAGGCTCATGTCATTTAAAGTTTGTGGGATCGATTATTTCTCGGTGCCATGCCCATAGATCTATGAGACTGACTCTCTCTTTCTTAACAGTTAACTATTGCAATAGGGTAATTTTTTTATTTGTTCCATTATTTTCAGCCCCTCTCCTTTCATTAATCGACTTCCATATTGCAGAGCTCTATCATAGGGAAAGTTAACCACTTTTTACTATGATGTGTAAATTATCAAACAATTTTCTAAAATTTTGTCAAAATTTTTCACAATTTTGATTTTATAAAGTCCAAGGCACTGAAAATTATCTCATCTTCAATTGAACCCAAAATCACTTTTTGACATAGATCAACCAATGAGAAAAAATCGAGAGATGGTTTTTGTAAAATAATCTTGTACCCATTTTTTTTCCATAGGGGTTATTGCTCCACAATCTAAGGGATTATCCAAACCTTTGAATTGTTGAATCATTGTAGAGGAGAGTTCATGAGATTTCTCAATCAAATTTTCCTTTCTTAAAATACCTAGAATATTCATTCCATTGATATTAACAAGATTACAAAAATGTTGAATCAATGTAGTTAACCTCTTGAAGTAGTCTTCCTACATATATCTTTCATTTTGGACAAGATTCTAAAAGGTGGGATTTACTACAGCCATTGCTTCAAGTAAAGCATCCCTTCTAAATCATTCCCTTATTTCTTCTAGTAGGGAAACTACAATTTATCTTAACCTCACCCTTTTTGATGATACAATGTTATCAAACAACAACCATGTGACATTTACCTTCTCAACCTTACCAACGCTACTTTAAAAATGTGCATTGGTATCTCATATCCATGTACAGAAGAACATACTTCCCCAAAAAGTTGAGCTTCAGAAAGATACTTTCATTTCCAATATTTATCAAATCATTCCAACCATCAAAATTTGGACTGTAAAAGTAGTTTCATTGAGAAACAAATATTCTATTTCCATACAAACTCGTTTCCTCAAACTAGAAAAATCAACAATATAGATAGTTATTTATTTTTCTTTTTAATTAAATGATGATTTTCTTCCAACATGGAAGGAGACCACACACCATCAACAATGAATCTATATCAGTCAAATTATGTATCAAATCTTGGGCCTTGTCCACTTCCATGTGATTCTACCACATCACTCCTAATAAGGATTGATACTCTTCGTACACCCTACGAACTAGTTGGTATAATGAGATCCACTTGGTGTCGACATATTTTAACAATTTAATCCCATTTGTTAGAATTTCTACAAATATTTGGAATTCCATGAACATTTTAGGCTACAAAAGAATTAAGCATGAACCTCTCGAACAAGGTCTTCAACTTTTGCTACTGGGTTTAAATTTTCCAACTATTTTGTAAGCTAGGTTCATTCTATTAGCCATATAATGAATGACAATCATTTAAGGGAAATGAGATGTTTGGAGTCTGACACACATGCTATTATGATGACCTTGCATTATAGATGCCCCATTTTCCCGACACATACAATATTGGATGTAATTACAGCATCATCCATGTCACCAATCTCCTTCAAAAAATTTATCACCAACTCACAAAGGTTTTCAACATTGGAGTTCTCTCTCATCTTGTGAATGAAAAGTAAGTGAGGTTGTCTCTCAGAATTTTCAATAGTATACACAAGCATTCAAACCCAAGAAGTATTATCTACTGATGTAACCTCATTAATAGACAAAGATATGTACTATGCAGACTTCAGTTTCTCTTTCAAGTCTTCTTTCTCAACCATAGCTAGGAATTTTTCCTAATCCCAACCACTAATTTCTGACCAGAGAGAATGAGGAAAGTGTGGGACACCAAGAAAATACAACATCTTCTTTTGTTTAGGAAAATCAATTATAGGATGACCTCTTTTCAAAATGTGAAAAACAATAGCTAGCTGAACTGTTTTACCCAAAAGATTGTTTTGAATGATCTTGTTGAATTAAGAGGTAATTGTCCCTCTATTCAATGCAACTATTATTTCATTTATCTTGTTCTCTTCAAATTATTTTTCATACCTAATATGTAAAAATCATCCACAATTTTCCATCTACCAATATTCTTCTCAACGCCATTTACAATTTTCTTTTCATATATATTTCCTACATGTTTCTCAATAGTATCCAACTTAAGTTGCATTATCCTGTCCCTACCCAATTTCCAGCTACAGATTGTACAATTGCATTTTTAGGAGGTTCAAAATTATTCTCATTTTCAATAGGTTCAATAAATAAAAGCTTAGAAACCCACTATAACCTGAAACTCCTTCACAAGTCCCATTTTATTTCCTTTCTCTTTCTTCCAAAAATAGGTGTCTCGAGTAGTATTTGACTTAGTGGAATTTATATTTCATTGACTACCACTGCCAAAAGTTTCACCTTCAACATTCACTTGGGCACTGGCATGTGATGTGGTTTCATCTTCATTCAATTAGGTAGGTGGTATAGTTTCAAACTCACCATCATTCAATGGAATGTCTTAAAGGGGAGGCATTTCATTTTTGATTTCATTGAAAACATCAAACAAATAAAAAATGAACACATTCTCATTCTGATTTTCATTTTGAATGTAATCATTATCCCTATATTGTGATGGTCATGTTGGAGAAGGATGGGTTTCCTTGAATAGTTTCTCAAAATAAGATGTTATCTTTCGAATGCCAATACCACTACCCAGAGGGGTTGGAATAACATTTTTGCCTAAGGCTGATCTTCCCTTTTTAGGTGCCATTTTGTTGAATTAGTGAATCATGTAGAATTGAAAGAAAAAAAGATACAACATGTTAGATTAAATGATATTGATATGTGCACAGACATCTCAACATGAGAAATATGTATAAATAAAAATATTACACATGTAAGATCATTCAAATGAATTTATTTAGGTAGAAAGACAACAAAGAGAATAAATTTTTCTAAATTATCTCAAATGCACTCTCGTTGACTGATTTCTAATGTTAACATTGATTATAAAGAAGTGATTTCAATATCCATATATCATGTTCTCAAAACACTAGATAATGCATCTCAATATGTATCATGTAATGGATGTCAATCAACATTGCATCTTACAAGAAATAGAAAAATATGAAATAATAATTTAAAAGAAGATTCATCATGGAAACCAAGAAGAAGTTTAGATGTAAAAACAAGAAATTTAAGGAGAAAAAAATGTAACTAATCCCAATGGAATTATTCAAAGAGATTTGAATGTTTTTCAAGTGATTTTTGACATGGGCTATATAATATTGTGTCACTTAACATGTACTAATTTTTGCAAGAGTGTTACATTAGTATAAGAAGAAATTACAAAAGTTTTTCCACAATTTTTCATGGTTGCTTGATTGACATGTTACATCAAATTGGATAAGGATTTCCTACCATTTATTCAGTTTCAATGCACTTGATCTGTATTGGTCTGATCTACATGTTTTAGTACAAAAATCACAAGGTTTGACTCTTTTGAAATAAAAATTGATATAGAACAAAGTGAAAGGATGAGGTGATATTTTTAGCTAGCTCTCATATAAATTAGTTATAAGGAATAATAATATTACTACATTCAGAATTAGAGCATACATCAAGCAAAATGAAGATGCATTGGAGGTTTGAGAAGAGAACAAGCAATTTAAATGAATTATTGAGCAGGTAAAAACAGTCTAATGATAATACACTCTAGTGATAAGAAGTCTTTGTTATAGCTAATCAAACATGAAATAGGTGATCTCAATGTTTGTGCTTAGTTTGAAATCAAAGTATAGTATGTATCTACTCATGAAGGACTTTGAGTTCATTGATTCATCCAAGGTATGATCTGTCTTTAGTTTATTAATGAAGGAGTCTTGATGACCGAGCTCTGTCATAATGTATAGAGATTTGTCTTATTGTATAGAGTTTCCAAATGTTTTCATCAAGCCAAATAAGGTATGCATATTCTCATAAATAGATTATTGATTCATCGGGTATGAGGTATATCATAGGAAGATCCAATTACCAAGAGTGTTCATCATTTCAAAGGAGCTGAGATAGAATATATGGTCTTCCATCTATGACTCATTGTGTTATGAGATTGTGAATTCAAGGTTGAGAATGTATATAGGGTTCTTTGGCTTGAAAATGAAATGTCAATGTGTCAAATCTAGCTAAAGTATCGTTATTATTTAGATAATATTGAATGATTTGATCTTATGTTTCACATATGATACAATCATGATAAGGGTATTCTTTGTATCTTTTGTCAAGTTCCTACTTGGAGAATGTGTTCAAAAAAATTGAAGGATGCAATAATTACAAATATCTCTGGATCTTGATGTTTTTTATTTATATTAAATATTATAGACATATTGTCTCGAAATGCAAGAAGGACAGAAAAGATGTAGAAGATTGATCCCACTTATGCAATCTTCATGGGGAAGAAGAGGTGGTGTAAACCCATACATTCTTTTTGGAAAATTCTTGCTATGAAGAGATAGATTCCAACTTTGCCTCAACATTAATAAAATAAAATTAGTATTACTATACGTTTTCGATGGATTTATAACACAATTATTTTCACGAAAGTGTCATAATGAATGTGAAGATAACGAAAGCATTTTGTCCTCCTCAGATTGTTGAAGGAAATGCATGCTTGGAGTACATTTAACACATTATGTTTTCATGGTTTAAAAAGTTTGAAGTACATCGTAGTGAGGAAAAGCAGTGGTAAGAAGTAAGCATGCTACAACAAGGACAAGAAAAGATGTCAAAGATTGATCCCACTTCTCCAATCTTTATGGAGGAAGAAGAGGTGGTGTAAATGACTACATTATTTTTTGGAAAATTCTTGTTGTGGAGAAATGGATTCCAACTTTTCCTCAACATTAATAAAAGTGAATTAGTATTACTATACATTTTTGATGGATTTATAACACAAATATTTTCACAGTAGTGTCGAAGTGAATGTGAAGATAAAGAAAGCATTTTTCCTCCTCAGATTGTTGAAGGAAATGTATGCTTGGAGTATATTCAATACATTTATGTTTCCATGGTTTAAATTTTTTTATGTACATTATAGTGAGTAAAATGGTGGTAACAAGTAAGCATGCTACAACAAGGACTAGAAAATATGTCAAAGAGTGATCCCACTTTTGCAATCTTCATGGAGGAAGAAGAGGTGGTGTAAACCCATACATTATTTTTGAAAAATTCTTGTTGTGGAGAGATAGATTCCAAATTTGACTCAACATTAATAAAAGAGAATTAGTATTACTATACATTTTCTTATTTATAACATAATTATTTTCATAGGCAATGTTTGAAGTGAATGTGAAGATAAAGAAATCATTTTTCCTTAGATTGTTGAAGGAAATCCATGCTTGGAGTAAATTCAATACATTATGTTTCTATGGTTTAAAAAGTTTGAAGTACATCGCAGTGAGGAAATGGTGGTAACAAGCAAGCATGCTAAAAAAGGACAAGAAAAGATGTCGAAGAGTGATCCGACTTCCGCAATCTTCATAGAGAAAAAGATGTGGTTTAAACCCCTACATTCTTTTTGGAAAAATTATTGTGGAGAGATAGATTCCAAATTTTCCTCAACATTAATAAAAGTGAATTAGTATTACTATACATTTTCTGATGGATTTATAACACAATTATTTTCACAGGTACTTCTAGAAGTGAATGTGAAGATAAAGAAATAATTTTGTCCTCCTCATATTATTGAAGGAAATCCATGCTTGGATTACATTCAATACATTATGTTTCCATGGTTTAAAAAGTTTGAAGTATATTGCAGTGAGGAAAATGGTGGTAAGAAGTAAGCATGCTACAACAAGGACAAGAAAAGATGTCGAAGAGTGATCCCACTTCTACAATCTTCATGGAGGAAGAAGAGGTGGTGTAAACCCCTACATTCTTTTTGGAAAATTCTTGTTGTGGAGAGATAGATTCCAAATTTTCCTCAACATTAATAAAAGTGAATTAGTATTACTATACAGTTTCTGATGGATTTATAACACAATTATTTTCATAGGAAGTGCCATAAGTGAATGTGAAGATAAAGAAATCATTTTTTCCTCCTCAGATTGTTGAAGGAAATCCATGCTTGGAGTACATTCAATACATTATGTTTCCATGGTTTAAAAAGTTTGAAGTACATCATAGTGAGGAAAATGGTGGTAACAAATAAGCATGTTTGTGAAAAGATTTCTATACTTTTCCCACAACTGCTATTTTCTATCTTTTATTTTTCCAAATGTTAATTATCTGGTTTTTGGTTCATTGTTGTAACTTTTTTCCCTTTTTCATTTCTTGAATTTTTCATTTTGGACATATTTGTATGGTCTCTATTTCATACATTTTTTCAGCATTTTTTAACCTCCCATTCCCGACCAAAGCCTCCCGTAAGACGTGAACCTTTTAGAACGAGCTGCAATTGATAAGTTTTGGGTCCATAGTAGGTCCCTGGCTCTAGGAGGTCTATTCCACGCATCACCATTCCGTCGGTCTCCTAAGGAAATTCCCGGAGAATGTGAAACCTGTGGAATGTACCACATTTTTATATTCTTGGTCCATTATGGGATGAGGAAGTGTCGTGGACAATGATAAACATCATGGTATTAGTCGTGGAATAAATGGAAATTAAACCGCAACATACACACACACACACACACACACACACACACACACACACACACACACTACATAAGAGATAACATTAACAAAAATATTCAAAGAAGATACACTTTGATAAAGCAAGGAATATATAGAGCATCAGCTCTTGGAGATGTATGAAGTGATTTTAAATAAATATATATATATATATATATATATATATATATTTATTTTACGTAGATGTATCTAAGATAGGAAAAATAGTTATGATTCGATGTAAGTGGAGGACTATTCTAGATGACATAAAAATAATATTGGTTATGAGGATGATGATGTTCAGGATTTGTAATAACTTACAAAGGAAAAATCATAGATAAAACAATGCGGCATGAAAGAAAATAGGTCTCAAATAGACTGAGGACTCACATGCAATAGTAAGTGCTTCTAGGATGTAAACTGCAACGCAATAGCCAGGCCCTGGAAAGACCTATATTTATTTGAAATTTTTAAAGAAAATTGTAATATGTTGATTCATAAAATCCCTTTCTACTACTTCACAAATTCTCAAATTGAAAAATTGCGGGAAAACATCACCTCTGTGTATATATCGGAAAATTTCGGGAATGTTTTCTTGACCAAATAAGGTTCCATAGATTTCTTGGTGAAACATTAATGTTTTAAAATCCCAGCGTGTTGATTTCTTGGAAAAACATTAATGTTTTCAAATCCCGACACATCAATTTCTTGGCAAAAATTAATGTTTTCAAATCCCGGTGCGTCAATTTCTTGGTGAAACATTAATGTTTTCGAATCTCGACGCAACGATCATGTGGAAATTTAATATAAAAATATATATTGGGATTGGAAATTCCTTAGTGATTCAGATGGGACAGATTATTGTTTATATAATTTTTGGGTGAAACACTGGGTACTTATGTTGTTGTAAAATTTGCCAAAATTAAATTCTTGAAATTCTAGTATTTGCCAAACTACAAATATTCTCCAGAATTCTATGAGTTATAGGAGATATGGAAAAGTTTCTCCCAGAGAATAAAATGATATATATAGTGCAAAAGGCATGAAACATAGGAGACAACATATTATAACAAAATAAAAAGAGGATGAACCATTTCATAACAATTGAGGAGGAGGAGGATATTTCCATCTTGATAGGACCAAATATTCCTTTACAGAGAAGTATTGATCTTGAAAAGGCGTTGAAAAATCTTGAATTGAAAAAGGATAGCCCCTATTTACCTTGCAAGGAAAGATGTGAGGAAGATGGAGTGTTCCTTGATGAATTCCAAGATGAGAAATCAACCTATGTGCATATCCATGAGGAGGAGATATTTTCATTCCCATTTGAAGAAGAAGATTCTCTTGATCATGTCACCCATGGGGAAAAAATCTAGATTGTGATGAGTTCTACGAGAGGTATAAAAGAAGACTATGTATGATAATTGCTAAGGGATGTGGAATAAATAGAGGATCCTCAACTCAATCTTGAGCTCTTAATTCAAGCTATGGATTTGTAAGACAAACATGAATCAAATTCTAGTTTCTCAACTGATTCAAATATTGGTCATGATGAAATGAAGCAAGATGATAAATTTGATGTATTGCCTGAGCCAATGGTTGATGGATGCAAAGGTGAAATAGAGGTTTTTATTTTCCATTTGAAGAGGAGGGCTCTTTCCATGATGAAAAATATGAAACAAAGGGTGTTAAGGTCATTGAAGATGAGGATCTCCTGAAAAACAAGTGATAGAATGTGATGGGCTCTAAGATGATGAAGAAATTCCTCCTAAAGGTTGCCTTGACTTTTAGGATGAAGGTTCTTCAAATGAATGTAAAGGTGAAATATTAACAATCTCAAATAGAGACTCGTGCAAGAAATATTGAATGAAGTAGAAGGTGCAGAAGGTCCTGAGCTAAGTCTTGATCTCGTAGCTCATGTTATGGACATACAAGACAGGTATGAGGTTACTTCTAATCCTCCAATCAATATACAAGAACCTCATAATGGAATAAAGAAAAAATATGAGTATAAGGTTTCTTATGGAAAATATGTCAATGAGCATGAATATGAAAAAGAGGGGAACTCATTATGTTGGATAAATGTAAACAAAAATCAGTAGTACAAGTGAACATAGATGGCAATTGGCATTATAAAAATAATTTCAAAGAGTGTAAATGAAATGGAATTTCTAAGTGAAGCTCCAAACATCAAATATATAATGTAGGCTCACTCCTCCCAAGTATACAAGTAGTCATGAAAATACCTAGCTTTCATAAGTAGTTGAGGAAAGGAGGCTACTTCCTTGAACAATCAACGGCCGCGTAACATCATCTCTCAACGTTGCCCACTCGGGGGTAACCTTTGATAAGAGAATAGGACTTGGTGAAAGTGGGTTGTTTGCTGCATTGTACTATAGGTGATTTAGGTTTGTTTCCCTTTCCATGTTGTGTGTGTTTTCCCTTTTTCTTTGTGGTGTGTTTCCTTTTGGTAGTGTGTGTGTGTGTGTGTGTGTGTTCCTCCTTTATATTTATCTCTTGCAAGTTGTGTGTGACTCTATAGCCCAATGGATAAGGCATTGGTATATAAAATGAAGTGAGATTATAGAGTTATCATGGCATGTCCTTGATATTCTCAATCCACAACATTTCCCCAAGTAAGAGCTAGTTATTTTCATGAGTTTTGCGAGGGAAAACTCATACTTGAAAGCATGACAACCATAACCCTCTTGTGAAATTTTTGCTTAAAATTCCTCTTGAGCCCTCCTCCAGATCACCCTAAGTGTTGTATCATTAATATCCCATCCTTCCAAGTGATTCAATGTGTTGTGTCATCATTTCCATAGGTGATTTATGTATATCTTGTCCATTAAAGCACTTTGAATACAATATTCTTCAAGATAGGCTCTTTAGGAAGCATAAGAAAGGTTATTTTGTAATCTTCTTAGGGTTGGTGCACATTTGGGAGTGGAATAAATAGCTTAAAATCATCAAAGAGGTGTATTAGAGAGATAAGAACTTTGTGAAACTAGTTTTGGAAGATTATGGGAAGTTTTAGTGGTTTTGGGACAGTTTCAACAAAAATGGGTCTTGGAGGGTGAAGCAGCTTGCAGTGCACAAACAACCCTTGAACTTCAAGAAGTGATTCCGGGAGCTCCATGAAGAGTTGGAATTCAAAAAAATATCATAGATAAGGTAATTCTATTCTATAAAGGATGGTGTTCTCACATTTTTCACAAGACTCAAGTAATGTTGCTCACTCACACTGATTTCAGCATACACAACCAATGAACATGAAGAAAAAACTTATGAGGTTTCAAGCAGAATCAAGGTATGAGACCCCTCCCATTTTTTTTAAACAAACATTTCAGTCAATTTCATAAAAATAATTATGGGAAATGTCATCCGGGAGCTCAATTTATGCCTCCATCAAGTTGCTCCCCAAGGTAAGATCAAGGAGTAAGTCAATTTCTGTAAGTGGAGACACGTGTCAAGCTTGGGTGGTGGAAAATTGTTTTGTGCCAACAATCCCAAATGTTTGGGACAGTTGGGATTAAAAATCCTGACCTCCTAGATAAGCTCTTATACCATGATATGACCTTCTTAGAGCCTAAATAGCCCTGTTAAGACCACCGTGCACCATTTTCTAGCCCCCAACTTCATCCAACCACAGAGCACCACATCAACCAATCAAAAGGGGAAAATTTTTATGCACCAAGTGTCCCAAACATTTGGGATGGTTGCAATAAAAATGCGTCCCCTCCCATTTTGGCTTTAGGTCACCCACATGACCCTAGAAGTTGTTAAGGAGCCTTTTTCCAACCCCCTCATTCTTTCACCTCAAAGCAAATCATGAAATGACACGTGGACCAATGGGAAAAGGGCACACATTTTTGCACCAAGCATCCCAATATTTTGGGATGGGTGGGACAAAAATTGCGCCCATGCTCAAGATGAGAAAAAATTAATTTTTTCATTTCTATTGATGCTCTTGTTGTTTTTGCTCGTGTGTGCATTAAAACTTATTGTAAGAAATATTATTTCTCCTTTATTACTCTTTTGCTTCCACTACCTCCATTTTTATTGCAATTCCATTTCACTTGCTCCTTTCTGCTGCCATAGCAGAAAAACAAAATTCCAACCAACATCGTGCTCAATTTTTTCTAGAATCTCAATGACTGAAAAACATGAAATGCTCATATCTCACAATCAGTGCAGTTGATGTGATATTTTTGTAAACTTCCTAATTTTTAAAAGGAAATCAAGGGAAATACATAGAAGATAAAATGATGCCATATATTATTATCGGTGACAAAATCTCCATTTTATGCCTTGACTCTTATTCCTCATATTTCCCATCAATCTGGTAGTCGAGGCAAGCAAGAATTTTGAACACATCTTCTAGATAAAAAACCTATCCCGATGGAGTTTGTTTCATTACAATTGGAGGTGGAAAAAGAACTTTTCAAAAATATTGGTGAATCCATTAATTTATGCCATGGGAGCTCCATGCCCAAAGATCTCACAGGATTTTTTTTTTTTTTTAATTTCTGAGCTTTTCGATGAGCAAAACATAGTGAAATTTGGAGTACGAGATCGCGACGAAGAGACGAATCCAAAAAAATTGTTCTCTTCGCTAGCTGAGGCAATTTTTTCCACTTACTAAAAATAGCATATTCTATGCTCCCTCATATGCTAAAAATAGTAATTCCCTTGAATTGTAAGTTTGATCACTCATGATAATCAAGAAAGATGCAGAATGGAAAACAAAGCAAAAATGACAATTTTCCAAAAATAGCAAGTCCCAAAAAGTAACTTGCTAAAAATATAAATGTGCTAAAAATAGAAATTCCTCATTTGAATAGAATGGAATGTGCCGGGAGGTTTAGAAGGTGAAATTAGAGCAAAACATGTGCTATTTCCCAAAATAGCATCCCATGGTCCTACCTACTAAAAATAGAAAGTCATCGTTTTGGGAGAAAAAAGTTACATACAATTGTATTTTCACTCGTATTTTCACTTTTGGACTCTCCACATGATAATTGGATGATTACATGGCTCAAAAAATAATTTTTAACTCCATATGGGTCTTGGAAACATCACATTGAGTTCAATAGTGTTTAGAAGCAAACGGGGCATCACAAGGCACAACGGTTGGATCCATTACCTTCTCTCAATGAGATGGGTGGTTTGAAATGAGTTTCATGGGGTTATTTTTCTAATTTAATAGGTTCATTAATCAAGTTCTAAGGAGGATCATCGTGAGCATTTCCCGTTTCATCTAGAGCTCATATTGGGAAGTATTGAGACAATGTTTCTCAACACTCATTTCGGGGTCTAGGTGTCTCGTGCATCATGTAAAAGGAGTTAGATTTGTGATCACCATTGGTGAGGGAAAATTATTCATATTGAAATTCATTTGATTTTAACATCGGTGTATAAGTGTTGCGGTGGTCATCTGAAGCCAATATTTTCGTCTTCAACTTCTTTAAGGCAGAGGTATCACCATTCATGTTATGGAGCATTCTCCCCTTTCTCTCTTCATTCATCATCCTCTCTCTCTCCCCCTCTTTCTAATTCTTTGTTTTTGAGCAATCATGACGTTCTTCCTATTCATTAATGTGACTATAGTTCAAAATGTAATAATTCACCCTTCACTTATAAAAGGGGACTTAATGTTCTTTCCTAAGAATGTTAAAATTCATGAGTCGAAAGGACAAATGAAAGGTCACGTGGGGGGTAAACGAAGAGTATTCTTGATGTATATTTAATGTAATGACACCCTCTTTCTTAAGGGTTTTTAATTTGTTATGCTCAAGTTGTGGTCAATTTTGTGTACTCAAGAGAGAGATCTATTTGAGCAAGGCAAAAGAGATAACATTCTTCCACTTTCCCTATCTATTTTACTCCATTAACTAGCATTGTACAACTTGTTAAGATTTCAATAAATAAATGGATTTCTTATTTTCATGATGCATGAATGTGTGCAACTTTGTGTGCATGGTTTCCTCTCATTGTTGATGTTACAAACATGGTTGTTTCTTTCCTATAATTTTTGAATGTGAAACTTCTAATTAACTTTGACAAGAATATGATTTTCTACTTGCAGAGTTAATTTATCCTACCTAACTTATCACTCCCTTTCCCCCATATTTCAGCAAATTCCTCCCTTGTAATTCATTGTAATAATTTGCGAGAGGGTATAGTGGAGTGTGCCTGTTGGATCCCTAGCCTCTTGGCCATTAACAAATTTTCCTTTTTGATCATTCACAATAAAGTAGAGTTGTACCACACAAGTAGAGGAACCTAGAGTCCCCAGTGTTGGTAAGATGCCCACCAATTTTCCACTTGAAATTTTTTCTACCAACTTTTGGAAGCCACCATGGGGAAGACTTGGTAGCAATCTGCACCTAAAATACGATAAAAATAGAAAAAAACTCCAAAAATAAATTAAAATGATGAAAGTTTAATTCCATTGTTGAAAGACCCTTTTTATTCCCAAAGTGTCCTTTCATTTTCTCACTGTAAGGTTTTCTCAAAATGATGAAATAAGATACACCGGTATAATATATTGAGAGGAGTTGTTGATTCACTTTGGAGACTTTGCAAAACCAATAGAAACAAATCAAAGATAATCCCTATTTCTTCTCCCAAGCCTCATATTCATTTGAATATTCAAGTGGTAGCCTTGGGAATTCTATCCCTACTCTTTTTGATACTACTCCTACAAATTCTCCCATTTTCCAACCACCATTGAACATTGAATTCTCGAGTGAAGAAGAACAAGAACTAGAAGAAGAATTGAGAGAATAATTTGAAGTTATTGAAGAAGAATCTGAAGATGAAAAATAAGAAACAATGGTGGATAAAGTAGAAATACCCCAACCAATTATTCCATGGGGAAGGAATACAAGCCCACTTTCTCTTACATATACTCTTCACAATCTACCAATATGTTCTCATAAGAAATTTCCTAAGTTCAAAGGTGATGGCACATAACTTCTTAAAGAACACATATTTGCCTTCATCACATCATGCGGAATTCTTGGAATCAAACATGAAGATGTGGTTGTGACATTTTTTATGGAGTCACTTCAAGAAAAGGTATCAGAATGGTTCTATCTCTTACCAGATAGATCCATCACTAGTTAGGATGTAATCAAGACCCATTTTGAAGAAAGATTAAAATCAATCGCAGACTGTCAAGACCTCCTAGTCTAATTGGTTTAAATGAAGAAATAATAAAATGAGACTATGAGAGAATTTGTGGCCCATTTCAACTGGTTACTTCGTAGGATACCAAAATATGCTTCACCATCTGAAACCAATTTCAAGAGATTATTCATCAACGCCCAACCTCCTAAAGTAGGATTCTTTCTCCGAAGGGTTCAACCAGGAATCTCATACAAGCACATGAAATGGCCATTGAAGTTAAATATGATCTCATCTTATCTAAAATATCAATATCCCTTCAAAGGGTAGAGCCCAACATCCCAAATATGAGAGAAAAGATCCATTATTGAAAATATTGTAAATTAAATAACAATATTAAAGAGGGAGGTTTATCAACAATAATTTCATCAAGATCACAAGAGAAGTCATATTTCAGGAGCACCCCAAAGGCTTTACTTAGAGGATCCAACCATCAATGCAAGCTGCAAAATTCAAGAAGATGAATAAAGTCTTGAACAAGAAACTAAAGAAGGAGATTCCCTAGAGGCTAAATAAGTAGAGAATGATTCACAAATATGATTTTGTGAGTACTATAGAGATGATGAAGATGATGACATAGATGCACCTAGTCTTTGATGTGTGGTTTTCACCCACTCGAGTCTAGAAAGGGATCCTCTCCTTCCACTACTATGAAAAATAAAAATATTGAAGATCCTCCTATGGTGACTCTACCAACCAAAATAATCGATCGAGGATCCCCATCGCCCCTACATGGATTCTACATTGGAGAAACTTGATCCATTGGAAAGTAAGAAGGAACCTATTGTTCAAAGTAAGTCCTCCAATGCTCTTGCTAAATCTAAATCTAGTCCTTCAAACTTTCCTAGTGTACCTTTCAAAATAGCCTTCGATCCCTAAGCATCTACCCCTATCTCCAAGCCTATCATGAATCCAAAAGAAGTGGCTTCATCCCCCTTGTTCAAATTTACACCTTTTGACATCATAAAACATATGAAAAATACTAAAGTAGGGATTTCTAAATCTAAATATTTGGGAACTCATCCCAAACAATTCGAGAATCTTTTTGTCATATCAAGGGTGGTAGTTTAAATCTCAGTACCATAACTCCTAGTTCTAAAGGACTATTACCAACTCCACCTACACCTCCATCATATAACATGTTTTCTTTGAGTGCATCAAAGACTGATAAGGTCGATCCTTTCTATGTATCCCTTCTCATTGGAGGATACTGATTGAATAATTACATAATAGATTTAGGTGCCTGCGAAAATGTTATGATTTAGAAAGTTTCCAATGACCTCAAAATCACCTTGGGCCGAGGCTAGTGGATCTTTCTACTCCATGGAATCAAAGAAAGTCACACTTGTAGGAAAGGTAAAAGATGCACATGTGGGTCTCGTTGAATTTCTAGATAAATATCTTAATATCAGACATTCCACTTCATTTAGAATGTTATTGAGTAATATCTTCTACCAATAATTGGAAGGGAAAATCCAAATGAATTGGTCTTCGAAATCATTCAGTTAAGGGAGATATAGAAAAGTTTCTCCAAGATGATAAAATGAGATATATCATGCAAAAGGAAGAAAACCCAAGAGCTAACATCTTATACAAAAAAGTAAGAGGATGAACCATTTCGTAATAACTTAAAAGGAGGACGGTATTCCCATCTTGATGCGAGTGAGCATTCCTTTACGAAGAAGTATTGATCTTGAAGAGGCATTGAGAAATATTAAATTTCTAAAGGATATCCTTGAGTCACCTAATGAGGCAATATGTGAGGAAGATGGAGTGTTCCTTGATGAATTCCAAGATGAGAAATCAACCTATGTGCATATCCATGAGGAGGAGATATTTTCATTCCCAATTGGAGAAGAATATTCTCTTCATCATGTCACCCGTGAGGGATAAAATATAACTTGTGCTAAGTTCTCAAGAGGTATGAAAGAAGAATCTATATGGGATTTGCTAATAAATGTGGAAGAAATAGAAGACCCATAACTTAGTCTTGAGCTCTTGATGTAAGTTATGGATTTTCAAGACAAACATGAATCAAATTCTAGTTTCTCAACCGATTCAAATATTGGTCATGATGAAATAAAGCAAGAGGAGAAACCTGATGTCTCTCCTAAGCCAATGGTTAATGGATGCAATGATGAAATGGAGGTATTTTCTTTCCCAATTGAAGAGGAGGACTCTTTCCATGATGAAAAAAGTTGAAATAAAGGGTGTTGAGGCCATTGAAGATGAGGGTCCCCTTGATAAATAAGTGATAGAATTTGATGGGCTCCACATTGATGAAGTCATTCCTCCTAAATTTTTCCTTGATTTTCAAGATGAAGATTCTTCAAATGAATGTAAAGGTGAACTATTGGCAGTATCAAAGAGAGACCTTGTCATGCAAGAAATATTGAATGTAGTAGAAGGTGCAGAGAAAAACCGAGCTAAGTCTTGATCTCTTAGCTCATGCTATGGACATAAAAGATAGGTATGAGGTATCTTTGATCCTCTAGTCGGTATCAATACCTTCATAGTGGAATGTAGAAAGAATTCAAGTTCAAGGTTTCTAGTGGAAAATATGTCAATGAGCATGAATATGGAAAATATGGGAACTCAAGATGTTCAATAAATGTAAAAAAACCAACCTTGGGGAAGCAATGAGATGCTCAATGAAAAATCAGCAGTATGGGTGAACATAGATGGAAATTGGCATTCAAACTGATTTCAAAGAGAGTAAAGGAAATGGGATTTATGAGTGAAGCTCTGAATATCAAAGAGATAACATAGGCTCACTCCTCCCAAGTATACAAGAATTCATGAAAGCACCTAGATTTCATAAGCAGTTGAGGAAAGGAGGCTACTTCCTTGATTTAATAGCTTCTTGGAACATCATCACTTAGTGTTACCCACTCAGAGGTAATCTCTAAGAAGATAAGATCACTTCGGTGAAAATGGGTTGTCCCCGCATTTTATTATAATGTTTTTAGGTTTTTTTCCATTTCCTTATTGTGTTTGTTTTCCCTTTTCGGTGCGGTGTAGTTCCTTACAGTTGTGTGTGTGTGTGTGTGTGTGTGTGTGTGTGTGTGTGTGTGTGTGTGTGTGTGTGTGTGTGTATGTGTGTGTGTGTGTGTTCCTCCTTTATGTCTATCTCTTGCATGTTGTGTGTGACTCTATATCCCAATGGATAAGGCACTAGTATATAAACTAAAGTGAGATTCTTGAGTTCTCATGCCATGTCCTTTTTGCACTCAATCCACAACATGTCCCCAGAGTTAGATCTAACTATTGTCATGAGTTTTTCAAGGTGAAAAGTCATACTTGAAAGCATGACAATCATACCTTACTTGTGATTTGTTTTGCTTGAAATTCATCCCGATCCCTCTTCCGAGATCACCCTAACCCCTTATCATTCATGTTATGTCATTCCAAGTTGTCCAATGCATTGTTTCATCATGTCCATAGCTGATTTATGGATATCAAGTCCATCCAAGCACTTCCAAGATAATATTTTTCAATACAAGCTCTTTAAGAAGGTTAAGAAAGGTTATTTTCTAGTCTTCCTAGGGATGACACACCCCCGAGAGTGGAATAAAAGTATTAATCATTAAGGAGGTGTATCTCGAGAGCTAAGAAAATTTTGCAACTATTTTTGGAAGATTTTAAGAAGTTTCATATGTTTTGGGACAGTTTCAGCAAAAGTAGGTCCTAGAGGGTGAAGCTACTTACAGTGCACAAACAAGATCTTAGCTTCAAGAAGAGATTCAGAGCCCTATGAATAATTGGATGTAAAAAAATATAGTAGGAAATCTAATTCAAATATCTATAGGATGGTGGTCTCACATTTTCACAAGACTCAAGTAATTCTTCCCACAATCTGATTTCAACATACACAACCAAGGTGCCTAAAGAAAAAGATTATTTTTAGAATTTTCGGGAAGAATAAAGGTATGAGACCCCTCCCATTGTTTTCAAAACTCCATTTTAGTCTATTTCATATAAAGAAGTGTGGTAAAAGTCATCCATGAGCTCAAGTTATGCCTTTGTCAAGTTGTTCCCTAAGGTAAGATCAAGGAGTTATTCAATTTCAGGGGTGGACACGTGTCAAACCTTGGTGGTGGTACACTTTTTTCACCAACCGTCCCAAATTTTTGGGACGGTTGGGACACAAAACTCCTCCATCCTCCTAGATAATCTCCTAGACCATGATATGACCTTCTTAAAGCCCAAATAGCTCAATTAAGCCCCGGTGCACCATTTTATAGGCCCTAACTTCATCCAACCACAAAGCACCATATGGCCCAATAAAAGAGGGGATAATTTTGTGCACCAACCATCTCAAATGTTTAGGATGGTTGGGAAAAATTCCACCCTCCCATTTTGGGTCTTGGTCACCCACATGACACCATAAGTTGCTAAGGAGACTTTTTCCACCCCCTCATTCTTTCACCTCAACAATTCATGAAATGGCATGTGGACCAATGGGACAGGGGTGAATTTTTTTTCACCAAACATCCCAAAAAAATTGTATAATTGGGACAAAAAAGTGTGCCGATGCTCAAGATGAGAAAAAACTAATTTTTTTGTTTTTATTGATGTTTTTTGTCTATGCGTGCATTAAAACCTACTACTAGAAATATTCTTTCTCCTCCATTGTTTCTACTTCCA
This sequence comes from Taxus wallichiana var. yunnanensis, assembly GCA_018340775.1. NCBI lineage: Eukaryota > Viridiplantae > Streptophyta > Pinopsida > Cupressales > Taxaceae > Taxus > Taxus wallichiana. The sequence goes on from CM031239.1 coordinate 196,399,967, forward strand.
TCACCTTCATTTTTCACTGTAGGTACATTTCACTTGCTCCACCATTTCCATCTAACCAAAAAAATTGTTTTTCAGTGGCACTAAGCTCATTTTTTTCCAAAATGACTCAGTGGATGTAAACATGAAATGCTCATATCTCACAATCCGCTACAGTTGAGGTGAGATTTTTAGAGACTTCCTCATTTTTAAAGGAAATCAAGGAGAAATTCATATAATACCAAATGATTCCCTATATTATTAGCAGCAATAAAAACTCCATTTTATGCATGACTCTTATTCCTCATATTTCCCATCAATCAAGCGGTCGGAGCAAGCTAGAATTTTGAACACATCTTCCAGATAAAAATCCTATCCCGATTGAGTTCATTTCATTACAATCGGAGGTGGAAAAATACCTTTTCAAAAATCTTGGTGACTCCATTAATTTCTACCATGGTAGCTCCATGCCCAAAGCTCTCACTAGGAAAAAAAATCATTTTTTCGAGATTTCCGAAGTGAGTGAAATATAGTGAAATTTGGAGTACGATCTCGCATCGAAGAGACGAATCCAAAAATACTGTTCCCATAAAAAGGCCATTTTTTCCACTTAATAAAAATATAATATCTTATCCTCTCCTACATGCTAAAATATTAAGTCCCCCAAATTGCAAGTTTGATCACTCAAGACAATCGGGGAAGATGCGAATGGAAAGCAAAACAAAAAATGATAATTTTCCCAAAATAGTAGGTCCCCAAAAAGCAACTTGATAAAAATAGAAATGTGATAAAAATAATAATACCTCAGGAATGGAAGATCTTGGAATGTTTTAGGAAGTTAAAAAGGTGAAATTGGAGTGAAACAGGTGATATGTTGCAAAATAATAGGTCATGGTCTTACTCGCTTAAAATAGAAAGTCTTCATTTTGGGAGCAAAAAGTTATAGATGACTCTATTTTCACTCATATTTCCAGTTTTGGACTCTTTGTGGGATAATGGGAGTATTCCATTTCTCAAGAAGAGAAATATGAACTTCATATGGGTCTTAGAAACTTCACATTGAGTTCAATTGTGTTTGGAAACAAAATGGGGCATCACAAGCCACAATGGGTGGATCCATTACCATCTCTTAGTGAGTTGGGTGTTTTAAAATGAGTTGGCCAAGGTTAGCTCAATGATTTAAGAGGTTCATTAATCAAATTCCAAGGTGGATCATCATGAGGAGTTCCGTTTCATCTTGAGATCATATTGGGAAGTCTTGAGACAATGTTTCTCAATACTCATTCTCGGGGTCAAAGGTGTCTGTGCATTATATAAAAAGTGTTAGCTTGTGATCACCATAGGCAAGGGAAAATTGTTCAAAGTGAAATTCATTAGAGTTTCACATCGGTGTAGAAGTGTTGCGGTGGTCATTTAAAGATAAGATTTTTGTCTTCAACTTCTTCAAAGTAGAGGTATCCCCATTCATACTAGGAAACATTCTCCCTTTCTCTCTTCATTCATCCTCGTCTTCTCTCCCCCTCTTTCTAATTCTTTGTTGTGATCAATCATGGCATTCGTCCTATTCATTAATGTGACTATAGTTAAAAATGTGATTTGAGTGACATCAAAAGGGTCGTCTTGCATGAACAAGTCTCTATCATCATGATATTTCAGGTGGCATTTATCCTTGTTATGTGTTTAGGAGTCTAAATAGTACAAAAGTGAGTTTTGAGTCATAAGGAATTATATGAGTCTATGGTATAAAATTTTATATCAAGGGATGGTCTTATGAGAAACATGTTGTCTAGTAAGGTCTGTAACAAGTTGTGTCTATGAAATGTCTTGACTAATGATCTATCAAAGATATGTAACCCTTGACAAGATTGAAGTCTCAAGGTGCACTAAGGATGATGTCTTGAAGGTATATGAAGTATGGTGTTGAAAAAGGTATGATAGGTTGACTGCCAACTATATGAAACTCAAAACTAATAAGAAGATTAGTCAAGGTCTACAATGTCTATGAAGCAATGTTGAAACTTGTGTTTGTATGATGTGCTTTTAAAGGATTTGTGAAGATACTCGAGCAAGGCATGAAGATGGATTTGAAGTTCACAATATTTGATATAGGAATGTTTCATGATCAAGTGCTATGAAGGTGAAAAGAGGATATGTTGTGGTTCTCATGAAAGTATACTTGTATCTATGACTCAATTATGGGTTGGCCAACTAGTTGAAGTATGTTAGCCTATAGTCATGTAACATCTTTGATAAGGTCATTTGAGGTATGATCACATTCTTAAAAGTTTTAAGTTTCATTGATGATCCAAAAAGGTGGTATATATATTTTGGTTTTGTTAATATTGAGTAGTAGAGGTCTATATCTATTAAGAGATGAGATTGCACAAAGTCAAGAGAAGTTAGGTCCCATAGTCATCAAGTTGTAGGCTGCTCATGTGTTGGAGAAGGTTAAAATTTACAAAGACATTATTACACATGTTTTATTGATCTTGGTATTGAAATGAACAACTATATTGTTAGGATAACCTTAACATATGCCTTTATTTCAATTAAATACAACAAGAATATGATGACAATTAACGAAATGACCATGTATACATTTCTCTCTCCTATAGTGTGTAGGACATAGTGATACTATGAAGTGAATAATTGGATTGTATATGCATGATTTATCATTTATATTTCTTTAAAATATGCTCAAGATTATTGTATTTAATTATAATGTGAAAGTATTAATTTTACAAGTTGATTGAAGGAATTTTCCTATTGTACTATTATGAAAAATTGTATGTCATCATTTTGGAAAATAAGGATTTATCCTTATGAAGTTTAAATAAAAAAATTGTTGTTTCATATCACATTTTGTGAGTTATAAAGGTGTTTTTAATGTTGTTTTTACAACAGAGTATGAATTAAATTTATTAATATTATGTTATGAAACTATATCTGGTTTAATAATTCATCTTGAATGAATGAATTTGATGATTAAAAACCTAGTATGATATGGAAATAAGTACAATGAAAACAACGCTTATACCATTTTGTACCTTATTAAAATGAAAATGATTAAGTGTTGATTTTAATAAAGTAGGGTATAAACATAACTTGATGTTTTTTGTTTTGTAATCATAACTAATGTTATGGTTCCACTATGGATGACCAAATGTGTTATTGAAAAACCAAGTACATTATGGAAAAATGATGTAACATAAACTACGTTATATTAATATTATACCTTAATAAGTTGTACAATTCATATTAAATGATGAAAAAATGAGATTATGTGAACCTTTCACAATGAATGATAAACTTATGATATTAAGACCAATACTAATTAGGAGTGATTAGATCATTTAAAAGAAAGATATGGTTAAATCAATCTATTTTGAATGACAACAATAAGTTGAGATAAATTGATAATAGGTACCCATAAAGGATAATAACCGAGTTGCCATAATCCTCTATTATGAAACAGATAACATGAAGCAATGTGAAACAAAATGACATAAAGATAATCGTATCTACTTATCATAAATAGATAACTAAATTGTTAACGAAGTGTAGATATCTTGAATCATCATTCTTATCGATAGAATCTTAACCGTTCCATCTTAGGATGGCTCTTTGGAAATATAATGAATACATAATGATGCAAGTCATTATGTGATCACTACATTTCCCATAGGGATCCTAAGATGGGACTAATAGGATCCTCTCGATTAGAATAATGAGTCATGATCCCTGCATCTTCAAAACTGAAATGTAATTCCTTAATCAATGAAATGAGATCTGGATAGATGTGTAGAGATGATTGTGTGGTGATTGAGACAATTTTCATTTTCTAGTGTGAAAACATGAAACTAAGCTTACAACACAACACTTGAAAACTTGTCCAACTACTATAGCTAGCTAATTACATTGTCTGTTCACCATACCCCTAACTTGTTGTGTTAGATACCAAATGAATTACAACTTGTGATTTCTAGGTTGACACTTAGGAGTTGTGCGTAGTTCTCAAGACCTATGAAAAAGGTTTAACCAAAAGTATACCAGTTATACTCACTCGATTAGAGTGAAGCTAAGAAAGTAGGTAGATCTAATTGACCTTTGATTTGCACATGATTATCATTTGTTATCAAATGGATTGTAAACATTTAATTTTGTTGTATTTTAATTGTTGAAAATAATTGAAGGAATTAAGCGTGATTAAGGGATTTGTTTTTAAAAAATCCCTTATTTTGGATTATTAATAACATGTGTGTTACATGAGAACAATCTTTATGATGCACTTTATGATACATTCTTCAGTTTATTTCCTTAAGAGATATATTATTGGTTAGCAACGTATATGCAAAATAGAGGGAGTAGGATGGGACAGAGATAGATCTCGGACTCATAAAAGTATTAAACATTAAATGATTTGGAAAAGTTTTGGATGTGCATAGTAGATTAATGGTGGGAAGGTGTTTTGAGGAACTATACTTTAGAGTACGCAATCTAAAATTATTTGTGTCGGAGGAAGATAAATTCTAGTTTCTTCATGAGCCCAGAGGATCGTATTTACGTGTAATTTTTCTTACCATTAAGATATTGATGATAGAACTTGGAATTGAATATATAACTATGATTGGATAAAAACATGTCACGTGTAAGGACAAGGAAAGGGGTTGTAAAGGATAGCGTTAATGTAGATGGAAGCATATAGAGAGGAGATATTTCCTAGATATAGTGATGTGTGAGAAAAGGTGGTTGAAGAGGTGTTGAGACGAGAGACAAATAGGGCCAAGTGGTAGTGATGAAAACCTAAGGAAAGAAAGGGGATGCAAGGCTATATCACTTTGATATTGGGAAAGCACTGAAGGATCCCCTTGACATCTAGTGAAATAAATTCTAGTGAATATTTGGAAGCCATTGGAAGACATCTAGACCACCCTAGAACCTTAGCCCTTGCGCATGGTAATCAATATTTAAAAGTTCATATAGAGTATTTATCATAGTGAGGGTCAAAAACGTGAGCACAATTAAGGATCACCACGTTGGGAAGGTGACACAGGTAGAAGTGTATTAGTATCCATCTAAGAGGAATGTAATATAAAACCAACACACATGACATTGGCCTCTCTGCAAGTAGGATTTGATAAGCGGTGTACTACACTAGGACAGAGTGTTGGCACACTACTCTCTAGAAAGCGATAACATAGGTACAAAACTAGGACAAATTATTGGCACACAAACTAGTTCTACCATAGGTGTGCATATAAGATTTCTAAAAATAGGGGCTCAAGAGGATCTGGTGCTCCCATGAGCGAGAGGTAATATTGGTGGAGGTTGGGGTCAAGATATTGTCCTAATTTAGGACAAGGTAATATCCCTCCATAATGACCTTAGATATATTATGAGATTTCACTCCACTTACCCGAGTACATAGGAGTAGAGGATTGAGTTAATCATGTGCACAAATGTGAGATTTTATGGAGAGCTAAGGAAATCACCACTTGAGACATAAAGGCCGTAAGTTTGCAACTACATTGTAAGGACACACACACACATAGTTGTTACCATAATTATGATCTAGATTAGACATCAATGGATTACGACACCTTTCATGCCACCTTCTTGGAAAAATTCCATATCCCCGAGTTTGAATAACAGAGCATCAACGTGTTAAAGGACATAGAGCAATGACTATCTGAAAGTGTCTGAGAATATGTTGTGTGGTTCAAAACTATGTTGTCAAATATTTTTTATGATATCCACAAAAGTTAGCGGGTGCAATGGTTTGTAGGTGGACTATTGACACTTTTTAAGTGGGCGTTATCGTTATCAAGCACAAGAAATTTACTAATCCGTGTGAGGATTTGAAGTAGACTCTGCTCATAGAAGCATTTGGCATTGTGAACACTGGGGTGAGCCCATTTTTAGAATAAAACATTATAGATATGACCACGGTTGGAGAATTCATCATTTATCTCAGCACATGACACTCGAAGTAGAATATTGTGTATAGATTATGAAGTAGAGGTTCATACTAAAAACTGTTTCCCACACATGAATGTGCATGATCTAATATTGTCTTATGAGATATTCCATAAGGACCATGATGTACAAGAATGACCAATCCTTCAACGAGATACACGAGAAGAATGTATGAAGACACTTCAAGATTTGCAATATGCTCACACATGATACAACTCAATGTAGGTTTATTGATTGCATCCATGAATCATGTGAGACCGAGCCGTGCCATAATAGTACAAAAGGAATTCTCAGAGGTCCATGAAGGTCAAAATAATGGTGTCAGTCAGAATGGAAATGAAGGCTATCGAGGCATATGTTTTTGTGGTCATGGAGGTAATTTCAATCATGACATTTATTATTCATATGGATCACCTAATCATTATCAACATGAGTACCCCAAGAACTTGTCTTGTGCGTATTGTGGAAAGGGGCATAAGGTGGAAGATTGTCCAAATTTATATGAGCACATTTTTAAGAATAAGAAGGAGATGGTTGTGGTGATGATACAAGTTTAGAATGCTAGGAAAGGGTAGTGGAAGCATAAGTATTTGGCATTAGCTAAGAAATAACCAATGTTGGTCATCACATGCATGGAGGCTCCATATGTATGTATGAGAGAAGGAAAGAAGCAAACCACTCATATGATAAGAAGAGATTACACAACCAAATAAGTACCTTGATGGTAATCACCGTAAGAAGGTCTTTCAAGAAACCATGAGCCTGATAAGATATTTACAAGGGGAGATACAATGTTTAAAATAAAAAGAGTGGGATTGGAAGCACGTGAAAATGTAGAAGTGCACACAAGGATGTTGATGAAATTAGAGAAGTATGTTAGATGCTTAGAAAAGAGAACATCATACCCCTATTAGGTGAATGGTTACGTGAAAAGGTTCCATGCATGGAAAAGGACAGGGATAGACATATATTACATGTGAATATGCCACCACAACACCATGAATATGATAAGGAGATCACCTTGGATGCAATTATTGATGGTTGGTTGGTGAGTAACATCCTGATTGACACATGTGCATAGGTAAATGTGCTTACTTTGGATGCATGGAACAAGATGGGTAGGCCACCACTACAACCTTCTTCTAATGTGATTTATATGGCTAATAATAAAAGGGCATTTCCCATTGGAGTCCTAAAGGATGCAAACATCACTATACATGGGGATAAGTTTAAAGGTGACTTTGAGGTGTTAGAATTAGCAGAGGAAAATAATTTCCCTACATTACTTGGATGGCCTTGGTGTTATATAAACAATACATATCTGCACTTTAATAAGTGTTATATTAGTTTTGAGAATGAGGTCAAGGACATAGTAATTTTGATGGATGGTACTCGAATCACACCATACACAAAGCCAGTAAGTGAGGAAGATCTAAATTAGATCTATGTGCAAAATATGCATGATTAGAATGCATTGAGATTAGAAAGAAAGGTGTGCTCAAATGGGAAGACACACACTCGATCAATGACACTACTAGAGTTGCATGTGATAATTGGGCACATAGAACTTATGATATGGTTTTCCAGAACATAAAAAGATGAGTAATTACAGTGGTTAGAACATGGAGAGTTAGGTGTTTAGGAAGGAATTCACTTTTGAGGTATACTAGAGAGGAAAATCATGAAGCATTATTACGTGCCATGGAAAAATAGTTACGTAATGAAGGAAAACGAAGAAACATACTATCATATTCACATTTTATGGTTAATAATGCAATGGTGGGATGTGCACAAGGATAATTTTATGAGATGGCACGAGATCGGGGTTATTTTCTTAAGTAGGTTTGTTGAGAATAATATTTATATAAAGATACCAACCTACACCTGGAAAGGCATCTACCAAGACTCACATACATAATTGTGAGAAGAATTGGGTTGAAGGTCCCAATGTGCTACCACCATCCTTGTGGTACCATAAGTTCTATTCAAATTTATGTGGGTGTGCACGCACATGGTATATACATGTTGAGCTAAATCTAGAGACTGTCAATTGGCAAGACTTGACATCAGGTATTGTATATGTCTTTAATTATTTTTCATCTAACCCTCTAGTGCATAAGGCCTTCGCAGTCGATGAAATGCATCACTGGGGATAATGAAAAGATGGAATATCTCGTGACTCGGTTGTATGATGATATTATTCTAATGGGTTTTCTAACAAACATGCATATTTGGAATTTGATGAGGATCTATTAGAGTGTGCTTCGAAGGAAAAAGAAAAAATCAAGTTAGTGTACCTTATTGATGATGAAGAGGTCAAAGAAATAAACATAGAGCACAAAGGGTGAGATAAAGGTAGATGAGTAGGCAAAAATGTATCACTTACCATTAAAGACAAAGAAATTAAATATTTGGTTATATGATACACCGAAGGAAGCAATCATTGACGATTATTGGTCTAAGGTAAAATTTATAAATATTGTTGAAATTTTTATTAAATATCAAGGTCTCTTTCCTATGGGCTACCATGAGCTACAAGGTGTCCATCTTTCAATAGGAGAGATGAAGATCAAGCTAAAATAAGGTGTATGACTAGTTTAGAAAAGACCATATTGAATGAATCTCAATTTTTGTGTCAAGATGAAGGATGAGATTGACAAGATGCTATGAGATGGAATTATTGATCCCATAAAATAATCTAAATGGATTAGCCCCATAATCATAAGTATAAATAAAGACAAAAGAATCATTATTTGTGTGGAATACATAGTGTTAAATGCTTCTTGTGTTATTAATCTATTCCCTACATCATTTACTGAAGAAATACTCAAGGGTGTAGTATGGTGCAAAATATACCCATTCACATATGGTTTATAAGGATATCATCAAGTTCGGATTTGCATGCAAAGATCATGCCAAGACTAAATTTTCTATAGAATGGGGTTTCTTTGCTTGTATGGTCATGCCTTTTGGACTCAAGAATGCACCAACAATGTTTTCACGCATTGTTGTACAAGATTTTGAGGATTTCATCCATAACTTTCTTGAGTATATCTAGATGATTGTATCGTGTATGATTTGATTAATGATCATTGTGACTATTTGAGGCCAATGTTTGAAATATGTTCACTGACTAAGTATATCCTTGAATATCAAGAAGTACATTTTTTCCACACTGTTTGCAACATTGTTGGGGCATGTTATCTATAAGAAGGGTCTTCTAGTTGATTCAACTAAGATAGAAATCATTTTGGAATTAGAAGAGCCCACCAACAAAAGTGAGGTGCATGATTTTGTGGCCATACGAGTTACTACGAGAAAAATCATCAAGGTATCCACAAAGATAGTTGCCCCATGGAGGAGCTCTTTAAGGCTAAGGGTAAGTTCTACTAGAAGGACACACAACAACATGATTTTGAGTAGTTTGAGGAAAAATTAATCACTATGCTTGGGTAAGTGCAACAAGTTGGGGGACCAAAAAGTGGATATCAAATCCCAAATTTTATGAACCATGATCGTGACTTAAAAATTGTGATCACAAGATATGTTTTGTCAAGTTTGGGAAGCCCCAAACCAAGACCGCGACCATAGTTTATAAATGTTATCATAGTTTTAAAGTGTGATCATGGTTTATAAAGCGTGATCGTGATCCTCTGATACAAAAAAATAGCCACGATTCTTTTAGCGATAGGTTAATTTAGAACCGTGATTGCAATCCTAATTGTATCATCAAATCCGACCCTCAAGGCTCGGGAAATCTCTATTTTTCCTAAACTAGAGATTTGGGAGGTCATTATGGCATGCGAAAGGCCAAAAACTTCAATTTTTCTCTTTCGTGGACTTGAACCATGCCAAAAATAAAAAACATGTCATAAAAATTGTACCATCTTTTAGCGAAGACTTTTTTTCCGTAGAAATATTGATTTTAAATTGAATAGAATAAGATAAATACCATTTTATAATTTTTTACTAATAGTAGGTCTTTAAGACAATTTTTCTTGTGAATGTTCATGTCTATGTTTAAGACTGCAAATTTTGTTTCACTCATGGAATGTGATTAAACCTATACCATCCCAATCATGGAAAAATTATATACACTTTAAAAAAAGTATTTGATTTCGATAATTTTTATGTAGTTATCGCAGGAAAATGGAAAGTGCTCTGTTTTCTAAAAAAATTAGACCAGTTTCACATAAACAATCATAAAAAAATATTGCTCGAAAAAATACAAAATAAAATCCATCCCAAGATAGATAGTGACATATAACATTTCACCAAAGGAAAAAAAAAAAAATTGGTCATCTAAGTCGCGGGAAAATGGACTACAATCTTATAGTTTTTAAAAAAACCAAGTCATAGAATTTTGAGTGTTTAGTATAAATAAACTTGTTCGTTTAAAAAAATAGTAGTTTAGAAACTATATTCTAGATGCTAAGATGCATATTTATATAATTTTTCTAATTTTTAGTGCACGTATTGCTAATAATCACTACAAGTTGAGATTTTGTTGTTTTTACAATATGACATCCACTTATGGCCCCTTTTTGGTCCCCCAACTTGCTAAACTTACTCACCTATCCCTCGTTTCCCTACATGGAATTTTCCCTTTCATGTCCATGTGGATGCTTCAGGGGACTACGATTGGAGTTATCTTATCACATCTTGGAGATAGAAACATTGATCATCCCATCTACTTTGCAAGTAGAAAGCTAACACTTACATAACAAAATTATACAAATACGAAGTGTGAGGCTTTGTCTATGGTGTACGCACTTCATAAGTTTAGGTAGTATCTTATAAAAATCCTTTTATTGTTTATCCTAACCATATGTCTCTCACATAATTGGTTAGTAAGTTTGTGCTACTTGGTCAGATTTGTAGATGGATTCTCTTATTCCATTAGTTTGAATTTTCAGTAATAGTGAAACTTGATAAAATCAATATGGGACTTGATCACCTATCACACATCAATTCTAGGAGGATATGTAAATTATTTAATATACCATGTCATATGCCTAGTTTTTAGGTTGCATTGCACACCGATAGAACTTGAGGACATAAAAATATTTTTGTGTGTGGGCATTGTACCTCCAGGATGAATACTATGGAGAATAAGAAATTATCTATATGCATTGTGCCTTATCATTTGGTAGAAGTAGACTTTTAAAAAATGGGTCATGATGAAGTACTACATTGATGCATATTAGAACATAAACACCCAACAATTATAGAGGAGGCACATGGTGGTATTTATTGAGGAAACTATCTAGAGAAGCCACTATGCGTAAGATAATTCTATTTGGATTATGGTGGGACACACTCTATAATGATAACAAGGAGTTGTCAAGCATTTTTACCATTGTCACAGGATTGGAAAGCTAGGAAAAAGAGACAAGATGTCTTTATGCCCCATATCATCATCAAAACCTTTTGAGAAATGCGCCATAGATTTTGGTTGACCAATTACACTAGCTATGCGAAGAACCTGTGTGTAATATATTATTAATTGCAAAAATTACTTGACTTGATGGGTAGAGGTCCCAAGGACTATCTGATTCAACAGTTTCATGATTTCTATGGGAGAGTATCATAATCGGTATGGCTGCCCGTTAAGCCTTACAAGTGATAGAGGTACTCATTTCCTAAATGAGACAATCAAGATATTATTAATATAATTTATGGTGGCACATCACAAGAAGACTCCTTATCACTTATAGGCTAATTGAACAGTAGATGCCTTTAACAAAATCTTGAGCTAGGAGTTGACTAGGATATGTGATGTCGGAATGAAGGATTGTGATGATAAAGTTTCAGTTGTACTTTGGGCATACATAACTACCTATAAGAGGTGGAATAAATCTAAACCCTTTTAGTTGGTATATGGCATGGAAGTAGTATTACCTATGGAATTCATGTTACCATCACTACACATTTTTTGTATATGAGAACTTTTGGATGAAAAACCATTAGAAGTGTGCATAGAGGGGTTAATGCAATTAAATGAGTGGTTCACCATTACACAATGGAGACAAAAGAAAGAAAAGGAAAGGAAAAAGTGTTGGTGTATATGACTTGTCTCGTCTTGAATCAGCATCTCGTCCACCTCATGTGGTTAGTCATCTCACTTAGTGAGAATAGGTCAATAGGGTTAGTTAGGGTTGTGTACATGTGTCATGCATAGGAGTTACACAACACTCCTATATATACCTCTTATTTTTTTATCTATGAGCATGTCGGACACACCAGTGTCTTTCTATACTTGATTTTCCTTGTGATTCATGCTCTTGTTGATTACGTGAAGCATTCTTATCACCATTGGAAGTGTAACCCTCTTCGATGTGCATGAGGTTTTGTATTGATCCTCATCGAACAATCTAATAAAAAGGTTTGGCATGATAGGCATATTTGTAACAAGTCTTTCTTAGTTGGTGGGTTGGTACTTCTCTATGACTCTAAGTTTGTGTGCCACCGGGAAAATTGAAAGTGCATTGGTTAGGACCATTCAAAGTAACCAAGATTCTAGAATTAGGTGAATTTTAGTTACATGCACTTGATGAAAATATGTTACCTAGTTACTTCAATGGAAGTAGGATGAATCCCTACAATAAATAAGCTCCTTTAAAATTATATTTGTAATAAGGCATTATTACTAGTTAGATTCGATTTTCTATTTCTATTTTTTTCTCTATTGTTTTGTAATAAGCGCATTTATGCACATGAGCTAATATATTTGTTGAAGTGTGATGCATAGAGAATCATACATACTTTTAGGGGTAGCGAGTAAAGGTAGTGGTAGACCTTTTCATTGTAGTAAATGTAACAATGGTGCTAATAATGGATTGTATTTCTTAATGGTGAACAAGGAAACTTGGTGAGGATGAGAACATGTGGAATATCACACATGATAACAAGAGGTAGGAAACACATGAATTCATTTACTTGTTATGGGGCATAGATTAAGTTAAGATCTGGTGTAGAAGGGTGCGGTCAAGGGAAACTGTAGCTAGGGAAGTAGTGGCGTGCCAAAAGGTTATGCATACCACACTCGGAGAAGAGATATATGACCTAGACTTAGTGAAAAAAGGGAATACAACCACTTTAAAGCCGTGTAAATTGGAACATCAAATGCACTCAAAAGTGTAAAGTGGAACATCAAATGCACTCAAAAACAAATAATCCATATAAAGGGTTGACCGATAGATGTATTCCTCACTTGATAATTAAGAGTTATTGTGAATTGAGAGCTATTTCAAATTTGTGTGATTTGGTGACCAAAAGCAATGGCAACCTAAGACAACCATGAAACCAATATCCAAAGATAAAGAGCTCCTTGTATTTGTAAAAATTGAAGTCCATATAGTAAAGTGGTAGCTAAAGGAGGATTTGGAGGGTTGAGGTGTGAAGTTGAATAAGTGTGAAGAGATTGAGAGATAGGGTTGTAGGGTTGAAATTTTTAAAGCTAGGAATGACAGATCGAAGAAAAACACAAAGGAAGAGTTTTTTTAGTGTATTGAGTGATTGAAGAGATTCAAGGAGACACCAAGATATTCTTGTGGAATTGTGACTACGAGAAAGGAAATGATTTGAGAATTAGGTACGTAATTTTCAAAGTTCCCTATTTACTGATTTTAGGTTACAAGTTCAATTAATGGCACCAATGAAGAAAGAAACCAAGGGAAAGAAGATGGGGGAGGAGTCCCCAAATGATTGATTCTCGAGAGATGCATTAACCGCGCAGGAGGTTATCATTGGGAAACCGGGAGTTAAAGATATGGAGATGTAAAATAAGTGAATATAATCATAGAGCTCCAAGACACAAGAGAGACTTAAGAAATGATACTTTGGTGGAGACAATCCAATGCACAAAGGAAGTTAATATTGTTTTAGATGATAGGTATGCAAGATGTTGGAGGTTGGTGGGATGTTGTAATTGTATGATTTTATTTATTTAGAAAGCATGCGAGACTTTTTTTAGCCGTTGGTGTCAAGGTTGCATGAAAATTATTTATACTTTGTAAGAAGAACAATGTGCATCACCGCACCTCATAATAAAGGTAAGCGGATTACGCGATATGGGTTAAGATATCGTGATAGATTTACATGATGAAGCAGTGGTGGAAGAAACAACCACCATATTACATTACCAGAGAGGGAGCTGCATGTTTAACATTTCCAACATCACAAACCTAGGTAAAAAAAGCGATCGCACACTTAGTAAGCTATAACCGGGAGCCTCACGAAAGGTAGACAGAGGTAAATAAGAAGTTCTTACATATTACGCATAAGATGACATGTGGTACAAAGTACAATATTTCTTTGTACATTACAAAGAGTACTATGGAAGAGGCCCAAAAACTCATGAAAAGGGAGAAAAAATAACATGGGATCAATTTTTCTACTCATTGTATTTTTGAGATTGGAGTCCTAGATGGACCTTCAATGCACAAGTGGGAACACCCAATGGTTGTCCGATCCCCCACAAAGAGGTTTTCCAAGTATACATGTTATGGGGTGATAACAAATGCATATAAGGAATGGTTGGATTTATGGTATAAAAGTTTGTGCATTGCATTCTAGAATGTGTTGGACCCATGTCATTATCGTAGTCTTGTCATTGATGTCAAGTGGTATTGATGGAAAAAAGGGTTGATTGGTGAAGTGAAGAAGTCGGGGACATAAAGGTTGATGTGTATTTCCCTTTCAAGATAGGTTGGTACAACTCAAGACAAGGTCATGTGAGCATGGGAAAATAATATAAATAGTGTCTACAACATGTGTGAGAAAAACAAGTCTCGGTTTATCTCCCTTTGTCAAATTTCAAGAGTGCATAGAAAGTGGCTTTAAGAAGCTGGAAATGATCGCTAAGGAAAATAAGATTGATTAGAGATTCACAAGAAAACCTATGGCTAACCAACACATGAAATGTGTAGGGGGATATCTTGTAGTGCTCCATTTGAATTTTGTTAGATTCTCTAATGGGTATTTTTGAGTTATTAAAGTTTTTATAAAATAACCTTCTTGAAAAATAAATTTTGAGCTTCTTGGATTCTTAGGTCTCAAGAAAAAATATGAGGGATTCTTCAGATAAATCATAGAATAAATTTTTATAGTAGACTCTAAGCTTGAGGTAATGCAAAAATTTAGAATCAATTGGACTTGTTTTGAGAAAGTTATAAATATTCTTCTTAGTAGGTTCTTGGTGCCCAAGAAGTGATCCAAATTGATAGGAGCAAAAAGTTAAATTGGTCTCAAATGTCTTGTTTGATCAATGCTAAATATTTTATCATTTCTTTTATGATTTTTTCAATGCTCACATAGTATTTAAAGGACACTATTTCTAGATTTGCATGCGATAGGCAGTCTTGGAATTAGTTTAAATGGTTGCTCCTAGTATAATCTTGTACTTGAATCCAAAAATAGTAAAATAACTACAAAAAGAATCCCATACCCTCTCCACAATTCATTTTCAAGGTATCTGATCAATTGAGGTGGTTTTTAAAGTAAATATCAAGGTGTAAACTCATCTTACTATGTTGCCATTGACTCTTGGAGTTTTAACTTGCTCACACCGAGGCATGTAATTGAGTTATTTTTCATTCAAGATGCAAGTGATCTTAAATAGGTGGTGGTCCCCTCAGATGAAGATGTTAGAGCCTCATTCAAATCATTAAAGGTCTTTAATGATAGTGGCGAATAGTTCATTGTTTTGGTTTAAGTATTTTAGCTCAAGAAGTGCATGAACTGTCAACCTTCTCAAGTTTATAATGTAATAATGAAGTCTACAAGCTAACCGAAAGTTCCGTGCAAAGAAAATAATGGATAATGACTTAATGCAATCCTAAACAACATCCTTGATACATCTAAGACATTATTCAAGATTCAAAGACTGATATTGGGATGACTATTATAACCTTGGTAATGTTTTTAATGCATCTGTGAACTATCCTTTCCATTCTTTGGAAGTATTCTCGAGATGATGCAAGGTGATTTAGGGTTTGAGATATATGGAAAGTAGTTGCACAATCCTTCTAAAAGTGAAATCATTGAATTTCATCAAACATTGTTTCAAGAATTAAATTTCTCCTGTTCTCAGTGCACACAAATCATACAAACCCTAAAAGTAGGGTTAATGAGAAAACGATTGAATATCCAAAGTTATCCATTCAAAAATCATGAAAATCTGTAGAACGGTCTATCTTTATGCCACAAACAAGATTCAAAATAAAAATGTAGTTTCATCAAGGATCTTTGAAAAAATTCTTGATATTTTTTCTCCAAACACGTGGTGTACTCTTTAGAGAAAGATTTAAGAGTCTTAGTGTCTTGTCTTCATGGAAAATGAACATATTCCTCATACAAATGATTCAAATGACATGGGAAAAGTTTTTCAACATTAGGATGGTGTTCATTTAGTTTGAAAATGTAATTTATTTATGACAATTGTCTTAGATTCGTTCCTAAGAATTATACAGAGCTTACAAACAACTCTAAGGAAAATTCATGATAGCAAATGATTGAAATACTTATGCCAAGATCTTAAGAGTTTTTTTATTATATTAGGCAAAAAATAGGGATTGGCTCCCAGGGGCCAGTACAAAAGAGAGGAACACAACGAATAAAAAACAGGAAAAAAACCCGAAAAGGGTCCCAGAAAGATGAGTTAAATAAGCTTAACTCTTACATTATATGATCTAGACCTCAGAAAGGACAAAAAGACCTAAAAGCAACAGGACACCACAGTTCACCGGGAAGTCCGCACATAGTTCAAAGAACAAAAACCACCGCAACAAAACAAAAGCCCTTTGGAGGCCCTAGACCAATAGCAACCATCCTGGATTCCATAACCACCTACTCCTCCTCTAAGCTACTTAAGAGTAAATAAATACATCAAAGGACATTAAAAAGTGAGAATCTTGGTTTAGAAACTTAAAAATTCTAACAATGAATTGTTTGTGTGCAGAGGCATAATTCAAGATAGGTAGTAAGATGTTGTTTGACCTTCTTGGGATAATAAAGAATCACATACCTTCTAGCTCAAATTGATTGAGCTATTGAAGAATCTAAAAGGTTAGAAGACTGTTAAAAAATTATGAATTGATCTCCAAAATTGAATGAGAAGGTTAACGAGTACTAGGTCCGATTTATTCAAAGTCTATTGATCTTTCAAGAAGATAGATGAAGGGTTGGGAGCTTGAAGTTCTTGAGGTGGAATATGAGAAGGAAAAGTATGTTTTGAAGAGAAGATATTATATAAATGCAAAGCATACAATATTGAAGTATAGAGTATTGAATGTAGAGAAAAAATTATCCTTGACAAGTAAATGAAAATCGGAAGTTAAAAGGATGAAGTGAGATGAAAATATAGATATCATATGAAGTTAAAATGGCTTAAAATTAGGATGACTCTTTCTCTTATATAGTTATATATAGATGAAAAGAAACTTACTTTCTATTAATAGAGTCAAGAAAGATGATGGAGAAATCAAGGATGATGGTAAGAGATAGTTGATAGTAATAGGAGCACAAGTATCTGAAATTGAATTTGAGACTCAAAGACAAAATCAGAAAAAATGAAAGTGTTGGAGGTGCAGACTGAGTGATACTACATTAGGTGAAGTGAAATAAAATGCGACAAGAGACACAATGGGTGAGATCACAAGCAGAGGATTATATGAGATTAGATCTTTGAAACAAAGGTGACAATCATTGCAATTGTTAGTAGACACATAGATCTGATATACATTATTAAATGTATGAAAACAAGGGAGGTGTATGACGATTAAAGGAGTTTGGACCAGTCTTGGAATAACACACTATATGCAAGACAATGAGCTTGAAAAAATGAACCAATGAAAAAACAAGATAGAGGTAGAGAATAGTAATTGTATGAGTTGATAGTAATACAAAGCAGGGGTCAAATTGCATATAATCAAAGTTACAAATTTGGAAAACAGAGGAACAAGTGAATTGTGATTTGTTGAATGAAGATCTAGTAAGGGATCATGATCTGTTGATGAAACAACAAGGAACTAAATGATCAAATTGTAAATTATTATTATATTTTCCTAAGTGGGTGCTTGGGTGATAGGAGTATATGCTCCTTGCAAGTTACAACTTGTTAAACTAGCCTAGTGGGTGCTTGGAAACCTTCCAGTGGGTGCTAGAAGGATTGTGAAGTAGGTGCTTCTCAGGTTGAGTGGGTGCTCAACCAAACTAGAAATCATTGTATGTTAAGAATGGGTGTTCTTAATAAAAGGACTTGATTTCAAGTGGTTTTTCTCCCTCTAAGGGTTTCCCACTATAAATTTGGTGTCATGTATACTTATCTACTTACATGCACCTTAATTTATGTTCATGGTTTGATTGTTAATTCTATTCAAGAAGTTTTAGAAATTTCTAATTTGATCAACACTAATTCAACCCCTCTCAGTTCTTGTGATATTCAACAATTGGTATTAAATCCTGGTCCTCCAAAGTTAAGCCTAAAGACACAAACATGAGTTCTTTAGCTAAATCAACCTTGAAGAGAAAGTATGAGATTGCTCAATATTTTATATAAGGTCTAAAGAATGAGATTAATAACATGGATGATCGTCATGTTAAAGAACTAAATGAAGTGGATTGATTTGTCGAAAATGTTTCAAGAGCTCTAAAACAAAAGGAGAATGACTGCATGAATCTTTAAGAACTAAAGACCTTGAAGATTGAACTGGAACATGTAGCTAACCAACTTGATGATTTTCAAAGAAAACAGAGACAGTCTAATGAAATAAAGCATGAAGTATGTCATGCATCTATTCAAGCCAAAAGTGAAGAGTGTGAAACATTAAGTACAAACTTGAATACTATCAAATAAGAAATGACACGAGCAAGGAAATGAGATTTAAAGGCTAAATAAAGTCATTAATGTAGTCAAAGATGTTTGAAAATAAGAAAGATGAAAAGGTTGATCCTAGTAAGTAAACAAATAATAAGCAGATAAAGGAGACAAAGACAAGAAGATCCAAGTCAATTAGACAACCAAATGCATTCAGGTATGAGAGGAAATTTAATGGATATTGTTTCTCATGTTTTGAATTTGGACATAGAGATAGAGAGTGCATGAAAAACTATGAAAAAAAACCCATGGAGATCTTTTTGCTATTAAATATGAAAGGAACACATTATGTTGCAATTATATAAATAAAGGTCATATTGCCAAGCATTTCTTAGAAGAACCTATAATTCAATTTAGCAATGACAATCATGTTATATGTTATACTTGTCATGAAGTTGGTCATTTCTCAAAGAATTGCTATCACTATGGAAAACCTAAGCACAATAACAAGTTATATACCTTTAGATGGCAAGAAAAGAAGGCTTCTAACATGAAGATAAATTCTATAAAGGAAACAAAATCAGTCAAGTCTCAAGCAACTCATGGAAAGAAGGAAATGAAGTGGGTATATAGGATCAAGAAATCAAAGTTAGAAGTTGAAAAAGAAAATACTGAAAATAAGGTGACATGGGAAAATATGGAAGAGGCACAATAAGCTAATATTGTGTTAGGAGAAACTACCTTACATGAGATATCAACAAAGGATGAAAAAGGCAAGAAACATGAAAATAACTCTAGTGCCAAGGATGAGAAATTTCTTCCTCAAGGAAGTGGTAGAGAAAGTGTATGAATTGCAACATGAATTCTTATAAGGTATTCTTATAGAAGATGAGAGCTTGGGTAATGAGGTTATCTTACCTAAAAATTAGCTAAGAATGTCAACAAGGTTATGAGGACAAGAAAAGGGAAAAATGAGTCATCATGTTGTTTTGATGACTTCATGTTGTTTTGAGATGATTCAAGGCTCATAATATGCTTTCTAGGCTTCTAGGAGGCATATTCACTTAAATGAAGCATTGGAGTTAGTATGAGTCCTCTCCATGATGCATAAAGTATGGAATATTATGTTACCAAGTTTTTTTCATGATTTATTTGGTTGCTCTTGAGTATGAGGTATCATGATCTCAGTCCTAGTATATAAAATAGAGTATGACTATGTAAACAAGCTAAGTGTCTCAAAGTACACTACCTCATTAAAAGATCTTTAGGTGGCTACATAAGTCTGAGTTCAAGATGTTGTGTGCATCTCATTCAATATCTATGGGTATTTGTTAGTGTGTTAATGGCTTCAAAAAGATTAGATGAAATAAATGGTCACAAGGGAACATAATAATTTTTCGTCATGTTGAATGACTTGTCAAGTCTATCTTGTATAAGAATTGTAGGTTCTCTACATTAGATGAAGACACTTGTTAGTTAGGATGAGTAAATTTTTTGATAACTCAAAAATCTTGTCATAAAGTTATTGATCAGAGTCACAGTATGTGTGAATCTAAGAGAGGTTGTGTCTCTTGTGTCATGAAGCTATATGGAGTATTGGTTGGCTCATTAGAAGGTTTTGTTTCAAGTGTATTGTGTCTTTTTTGTTGCTTAAAATATGTATCATGGATGTCAAGGTGCTTAGTGTTCATGAAATGATAAGAATCTTGAAGGAGGTTTACAGTTAACATGTGGAATGTCTCAATGTATCTCAGAGTCTCTACAACTGGTAAAGATGTCAAAGGTACTAAAATCTTGTAAAGGTCATCTACAGGTGCAAAATCATGTAATGGTCAATTCAATGTTTTCTCAGTCTACTTCACAGTATGTGTATGGATCAAATGGTACAAGAAGGGCACATTGTGATGATGAACTACAAGATTTAAAGTGGTGTCTAGACCTCTAAATGTTCTTGAAGGTGTTTCTAGGTGATCAAGTGATAACTTGATCAGTTTGCACTCCAAGAGGTGGATTGTGACCATGACATGGTTTGTCTAGCTTGTTTCTTAAGAAAATTTGAGGTGCTACAGGTATGAGAGAGGGTTGTTCTTGATATATATACATTTAAGAGATGATCAAAATGTTTAAAGATGCTTTTTGCAAGGTGTTTGTGCAAGTTTGGGAGTGACTAGTGCAAAAATATAGACAAGTTGATACTTCATTGTCTCTAACTTTGTTTATACGATTCTCTTAAATGTAGAGATAAAAACTCACCTTTGAAAGTCAAGATGGAAGATTAAGAAGCCAAAAATTGAGAAAACTTTCTAGGCTCATAGGACTAAATTATTTTGGTGTTTGAAGCTCCAAGTATATATCTTCATAGGATTTTATGATAGTAGGTGATATGATAGTCCGTGTGTTTAAAATGCCTAATGAAGGAGAAGTATCTTGAAACACTAGGAATGATATTCTTGGAATGTTTCATTAAAACTCATGGATATGAGTACATTCTCAAAAGGATGTTCAAATCAAGCCTGAGATATTAATGGAGGTATGTGCATCAAGAGACTTGTGTGTGCTTTTTTTCTACAAGGGTCTACATACTATGCAAGAGGTATGTCATTTTTGAGTCTCTAAGTGTGGTGTCAAGGTTCATTAGTTTTGAACCATCATGATCTTTTCATATAGAATTTATGTGTGTGTGTGTATTAGTTACCTCATTTCGTGTCTTGTATTTTCATATCAAAATTTCTAGTATGGGATGTGTTAGGATGTTCATGAGTCTCATCATCATGCATATAAGTGTTCTTGAACTCATAATGAGTGTACTCATAGTATTTGTGTCATGATTGACTGTGTTGAGTATGTATGAGTTATGTGAAGTGTGTCTGATCAGTCCATAGTGTATATGAAACTCTGAAAGTTTCATTCAAGTAAGCAAAGACCATCTTGAGTTCATGAGCATTCATTCTTCAAAAGAGGTTTTGTACTATCATTTCAATAAGTTTGAGCACAATTCTAAGTTTAAATTGGTGTCTTGGTGGTCTCAGTCAAGAGTCCTTGATATTTGTTTGCTAAGTTTATAAAGAGACCTTTGTAGTGAATTACTTTTATTGTATGTGTCATGAGCTTCAAGTCAGGTGTTTAGAGGATTTCATGTCATGGAACTATGATTGTATCTAGGAAGAGAAGGTGGAAAATGTGCATCTACAAGTCAGTGAATAATATGTGAAGCATTCATCAAGGGCTCTTGTGTTCAGGTGCAAGACTAAGGTGGTTGAGGTAGATGTCTGAGACAGGGGTATTGAGTGACCCACATGTTGAATGTCTTCCATAGAAATGATAGGAGGAGAAATTAAATAGTGTCTAATTAGGGTATGATTTTTGCATCTACAGGTATTGGAGGCAGATAATATATTTCCTCCAGTGAATGTGAAGAAGGCTATAGGTTTGCAAGGTATTATTAATCGCTATAAAGGGGGAGTTAGTGGTTTGAGCTCTAGAGGTTGGCTTAATAGCAACAAGGTAGTATAAGGTATGTCTCACAAAATCTATGACCATCAAGGTTAAAAGTTGCATAATCTCAATCAAATATGATTGTCAAGAACTAAGAATGTGGATTGGAACAATGTATAAGTGTTTGAAGTGGTTTCAAGATAAATAATTATAGTAAGAAGCAATATGTATTGGTCTTCCACTATAACATGATGGTACTAGCTCAAGGGAAGTTTTGTTTTGGTATGAAAAGAGATGAGTAGCATGTTCTAACATGAAAAAGTTGAGGATAAATGCACTAAAAATTTAGTGACATTTTTCCTTGTATGGTTTGAAAAGAAAAGAAAATGCATTATTGAGCTTAGTCCAAGCCTAGACAAGTTTGAGGATGGTTAAGAAAGATGGAGTGATAGGTTGTATGCTTCTTTCTTGACATTATTGGCATATTCAAGGTATGAATTGCTCAAGCTATAGTTTTCTACAATGCTTCTTGAAGGTAAAAACTGAATGTGGAGGTCACATGGCACAATTTGCATGATCAGAAGATGGTTAATGGTATAATGATAGTTTCCTCATAACTAATAACTTGGCTAGGTGGTGAGATAGGATAATTATCTATAAAGAAAGAGTGCTTGTGCTCAAGGGGAGTTTAACGCATGGAAAAAGCTTAGGAAAGAGAAATATCATCCAAGGGGGAGCTTGTGGATAGGTAAGTTTTTTTCTCATGTTTCCTTGTTCTTAACTGTCATTGGTTCATGTCAAGTGGTCAAGAGCCCTTTTTCAATGATGTCAAAGGGGGAGAGATACAGAGTTTGTAGTCAGAAACTAGGTATGCAAATGATTTTTCCATCAAATTTTGTAGGTTTCTAAGGTGTTTCCATCAATGAAAAATGGAGATTTTTTTGGAGCCCATTCATTTTTATTAGTGTTTTCAATTATGTCAAGTGGCATTGATGATGAAAAAGGGTTGATTGGTGAAGTGAATAAGTCAGGGACATGAAGGTTGATTGGCATTTCCCTTTCAAGATAGGTTGGTACAAGTCAATAAAAGGTCATCTAAGCATGGGAATAGAATAGAAATAGTGTCTACAAAATTTGTGAGAAAAACAAGGCCCATTTTATCTCATATAGTCAAAATTCAAGATCGTACATGAAAGTGGCTTTGAGAACTGAAAACTTTTGCTAAGGAAAATGAGATTGGTTAGATATTCATAGGAAAACATATGGCTAACCAATACATGGAATGTGTAGGGGTGTATTTTAGTGCTCCATGTCAAATTTCATCAGATTTTGTAATGGGTATTTTGAGTTATTCAAGTTTTTCTAAAACAACCTTCTTGAAAAATACATTTTGAGCTTCTGACTTATTAGGTATCAAGAAAAATATGATGGATTATTCAGATAAATCATAGAATAAATTTTTATAGTAGACTCCAAGCCTGAGGTAATGCAAAAAGTTTCAAATAAATTGGACTTTTTTGAGAAAGTTATGAACAATCTTTTGAGCATGTTCTTTTGGTGTCCAAGCAATTGCTCGAATCGATAGGAGCAAAAAGGTGAAATTGGTCTCAAATGTCTTGTTTGATCACTGATAAATATTTTATCAGTGATTTTATGATGTTTTCAAGGCTCACATGGTATTTTAAGGACAATCTTTCTAGAGTTGCATGTAGTAGGTTAGTCTTGGACTTAGTTTGAATGGTTGCTCCTAGTATAATCTTGTACTTAAATCTAACGGTGTAGTAAAACGATGCGCAACAAGAATCCCAAACCATATCCACAAATCATTTTCAAGGTTTCTGATCTATTTATGTGGTTTATAAATGAATATCAAGGTGTAAACTCATCTTATGATGTTGCCTTGGACTCTTGGAGTTTTTCCTTACTCACACTCATGCATGTAACTGAGTTGTTTTTCATTCAAGGTGCAAGTGATATTAAATAGGTGGTGGTGCCATTAGATGAAAATTTTATATCCTCATTCAAATAATTCATGGTCTTCAATGTTAGTGGGGAATAGGTAAATGTTTTGCTTTAAGTATTTTAGCTCAAGAAGTGCTTGAACTATCAACCTTCTCGTGTCCTCAGTCGTACTATAACGGTGAAGTCTACAAGCTAACCTAAAATTTCCCTCCAAAGAAAATAGTGGAGAATGACTTAACAGAATCCTAGACATCACCCTTGATACATATAATACATGATTCAAGCTTCAAATACTAATATTTGGATGATTTGTTATAACCACGATAATGCTTTTAATGCACTGTGAACTATTATTGCCATTGTTGGGAGTATTATGAGATGATGCAAGGTGATTTAGGGTTTGAGATAGATGGAAAGTCGTTGCAAAATCCTTATAAAATTTAAATTATTTAATTTGTTCAAACATTGTGTCAAATATTAAATTTCTCATGTTCTCATGTGCACACAATCATACAAACCCGAAACTAGGGTTTATGAGAAAAATGCTTGAATATCCAAAGCTAACCATTGGAAAATCATGAAAATTTGTAGAATGGTCTGTCTTTATGCCGTGAAAAAGATTCAAAATAATTTTTTTGGTTGCATCAAGAATCTTTCAAAACATTCTTGATAGTTTTTCTCCAAACATGTGGTGTCTTGTTTAAAGAAATATTTAAGGGTTTTAATGTAATGTCTTTGTGGAAAATTAACCAATTCCTCATAAAAATGATTGAAATAACTTGGGAGAAATCTATCAACGTTGGGATGGTGTTGGTTTAGTTTGAAAATTCAATTTCTTTATGACAATGGTATTAGATTCATTCCCTAAGCATTTTGAGAGCTTGAAAACTGCTCTAAGGAAAATTCTTGACAAGTAAATAATTGAAAGATTTATGTCAAGCTCTTAAGAGAAAATAAATATATTAGAGGACATCAAAAAGTGACAATATTGGTTTAGAAACTTAAAAATTCTAATAGTGAAGCAAGTGAATTGTCCGTGTGCAAAGGCATAGTTCAAGACATGTAGTAAGATGTTGTTTGACCTTATTGGGTAAATGAAGAGTCACAAACCTTCTAGCTTGAATTGATTAAGTTGTTGGATAAGCTAAAAGGTTAGAAGACTATTACCAACGTATGAATTGCTCTTCAAAATTGAATGAGAAGGTTAATAGTCACCATGTCTTATTTGGTAAAAAGTCTATTGATCTTTCAAGAAGATAGATGAAGGGTTGGGAGTGCAAAGTTCTTAAGGTGGAATATGAAAAGGAATAGTATGTTTTGAAGATAAGATATGATATAAATGCAAAGCATACAATATTGAAGTATAGAGTATTAAATGTAGAGAAAATTTTATCCTTGACAAATAAATGAAAATGTGGAAGTTAAAAGGATGAAATGAGATGAAAAGCTAGATAGCATATGCGAGTTAAAATGGCTTGAAATTAGGATGACTCTTTCTCTTATATAGTTAGATATAGATGAAAATAAACTTACTTTCTATAAATGGAGTCAAGAAATATTATGGAGTAATTGAGGATGATGGTAAGAGACAATTGACAACAATAGGAGCACAGGTATGGGAAATTGACGGAGACTCGTGAGTCAAAATCAGTAAAATGAAAGGTGTTAGATGTGTAGACAGAGTGATACTACATTATGTGAAGTGAAATAGAATATGACAAGAGACACAATGGACTCGAGATCAAAAGTAGAGAATTATACGACCTTAGGAACTGAAAAAAGGTGACATTCGGTGTAATTATTAGTAGACAAATAGATCTGATATACAATATTGAATGTATGTAAACAAGGAAGGCATATGAAAATTAAATTAGTCTAGATCAATCTTGGAATAATACACTCTATGCAAGACAAAGTGAGATTGAAAAATTGAACCAATGAAACAACAAGACAAAGGTAGAGAATAGTAATTGTATGAGTTGATACTAATACAAAACATGGGTCAAATTGCTTATAATCGAGTTATAAATTTGAAAATAAGAGAAACAAGTGAATTTTGATTTTTTGAATGAGGAGATGGTAAGGGATCATGATTTTTGATGAAGCAATAAGGAACTAAATGATCAAATTGTAAATTATTATTGTATTTTCCTAAGTGGCTTTTGGGTGACAAGAGTAGATGCTCCTTGCAAGTTGCAACTTTCTAAACTAGCCTTGTGGGTGTTTTTAAACCTTCCAATGGGTGCTAGAAGGACTGTGAAGTAGGTGCTTCTTAGGTTGAGTGGGTGTTCAACCAAACTATAAATCATTGTATGTTAAGAATGGGTGTTCTTAATAAAAGGCCTTGATTTCAAGTGGGTTTTCTCCCTCTAAGGGTTTCCCACTATAAATTTGGTGTCTTGTATACTTATCTACTTGCATGCACCTTAATTTTTGTTCATGGTTTGATTGATAATTCCATTCAAGAAGTATTATAAATTTCTAATTTGATCAGCAATGATTCACCCCCCCCTCTCATTTCTTGTGATATTCAACAAAATGAAAGCTGCATACCTAGAGAGTTTCCCCCTTTGTATTGAATCGAAAAGTTGAATTCGTTGTAACACAACATTTTTTTCTTACACAATTCTTGTTATTAAATGGAGAAATGGGTTCTTGGTGAAAATTTTCATTTGCATTCACATCCAAGTACTTTAGGGGTGCGATAATAAAATAAAGGACGTGAAACCAATAAAATTCAATGTAGACAAGGTGGATGTAGAGTATCATACTCTACGTAAGACCTAATCTTGCAAAGAAAGAACCCATATGAAGAGATAATGGAGTTAGATGAGATGGATCTGAATCCCATAGTAACTTTGGTGGAAGGGAAGGAGGCTTTTAAATTTATATTAATCTACACCCAATGTTACAAGATGGAAAAGTGGTAGAGGCGCGCGATATATATATTACACCACCAACTTGAGGGGGATAGTTGCCATACAAAAGAAGTGCAAGTATGATCTGGTCTATGAAGAAGAAGAATGGGATGAAACTAAAGGGAACTTGGATCAAAATAAAAGGAAAAGGAGGTGGGAAAAACAATAGGAAAGTTTAGTGTGTAACCCTCTTAGGACCCTACCGAATATCCCAAATTAAAGTGTGTGCATGGCCAACCCGGGAGGAAGAAACTCAAAGGACATGAGAGTAATCAGAGGGTGAAAGGAATCTACATATTATGCATGTGGAAGAAGAAGAACCAGAGTAGATTGAGGAGTGCAAAGAAAAGGAAATACCTTTTGATACCTCGGTGCATATAAAGGAGGATCAAGAAGAGGAGCATGAATATGAGGAGGAGGTAAAATAAGAGGAAGAGGACATTAACCATATGTAGGGGAATATTGTACAGAATCATTGGTTAAGCATCACATGGAAGGGCCATGACCTAGACCATCACAAGAAGTAAGATCGGGAAGAATTTACCCTCCTCGACCATTCATGTCCTTTGTTAATGACCCAAAAATGGTCATTAGGAAATATTATAACACGAGATAGATCGAGAAGATCTATATTATTGGGATATGCTTGAAAAATCACAAGCTCGTGTCCGGACACCTAAGGTACTATCTTTCACAAAGCATACTCATATGGAGGAGCCTAAATTTGAAGTAAACCTATAGGATAACCATGAGTGGCAGTGAAGGAAAGACCTAATAAAAATCTTTCAATTTTGAGCTCCACACATTTGACCGATGTGCAAACTAGCGAGTCCATTGATAAAGTTGGATACGGAAATAACACACACGAGTGTAAATAAAGGTTCCACACTATGTGATGTAGAGAAAATGTTTATCTATGTAAGTAAAAAGAATAAAAATTTATTATACAAACTAAATAAATAAAATATGAGTAACATCAAAGTTAACACTAAAGCAGCTAAAATTATTAGAACTATTGCGCATTCTTGCCGGAAGTAATATTGGGGGCCAAAATCGACAAGAAAAGTGAAATTAATAACCTAGAAGAAGTGGTTACCTTGTTAATAGAAAAATTAAATTAAGATGGGAACCAACTGCAAAAGAGTTGGTGAAGGCGAGGTAAGAAGAAATTGAGAGAAAAATAAAGGAATATGAAGATCTTGACCGAGGTGAAGGAAGCTTCACAAAAGGAAGAGAAAATATTCATCAATTTTATGGATACTTCCATTATAGATGTGTGCCTCATAGAAGAGGGAAAAAAATCCACATCAAGGCCTCCTTGTATATGGGATATAAGGAAATGCACGTGAAAGTTTTGTAGGAATTTGAGGAAATGAAGAAGACCGTGAAAGACAAGCACGACAGATTATAAGTGAGACTGGGTGAAATGTAGGACATGATAATGAGAGGGGTAGATGTCCTGGAAGGAATGAATTTTGAATGGGATATAATTTTTCCATAATTACATGAGAAAGTTGATGAAGTAACCCTTGAAGGGCTTCAAGAAATTGTTGAAGCATTATCAATAAGGTCAAACATTACACTCGAAGAATGGAAACAACTCGAGGTAGAACTTAAGGTGTAATCCCTCGAAATCCTCTAGATACCTTAGTCTCATTTTTGGTCACACGGGAGCATATATTATTTATTCAGCACATTATTTGAATTCTTTAGGGAATTTACCAATATTCTTTCATTTTGGATTATTCCATGATTTTTATTACATTCATTCTTTCTTTCTTTGTATTTCCAAGGATGGACAATATGCCTAGTGTGGGGTAATGTTGGGCCGATAAAATGACAAAGTATTCAATAAGTGTGAAGGTTGAAAAAAAGTGTGCGAATGTTACAAGTGTAATTAAGAAAGAGCATGCGTGAAGGTTTGACGTGTAGGGATAGGAGATAGTGTGATCACCAAGAAAGATAAATATAGTAAAAGTAGGGTTAATTTGATCACCAAGACAAGCCAGAAATAGAATGAGCATGGACTAGATTTAGACTATGATAGGATAAGAACATGCAGGACTAATTATAGACATGAAGCATGAAAGGATAAATTCAGATCAATTTTTAACATGGGACTTCAATAATACAAAGATATTTATAGATATTCTTGAAGAAATTTGACCACTTGTGGAGAACCATGGAATTGTGTCTAATTATAGGGAAGTGCTAGTTGTAAAAGCATGAAATCTATGTATAAGGTTGGTATATTCTAAGACTGTATCTTGATTTAGTGGTGAAGAACAAGTTCCAATACTATATATTTGTAAATATCCATGTAATCAATTTTTTGTTACGATTTTGATCAAGATGTAATCAATGTGTTGTTAGAGTCATGATTAATATGTAATCATTGTGTTGTGAGAGTCCTAGTCTCAGTATAATAATCGGTCTAGCATCCGAGTGCAGTAGATGGAGATTATTTGAGGATGACTATTCATGATGTTATGCTCTTCTTGGTCAATTTATTTTTATAAGCATCATGATTCATAATAAGTACTCAGCTCTCTCTTAATTACATACAGTTATCTTATGCATATTATGATTTTGTAAGCATACACACACACACACACACACACACACACACACACACACACACACACACACACACACACACACACACACACACACACACACACACATCCATATATATCCGTGTGGTATGTTTATATGTTATGATAACCATGGGTGCATGAACTACATCTTGAAACTCAACACAAGAAGGAACCCGATAGGTTAAGTGCACTTCGAGTGAGCATCTAGACCTCTATCTAGATGAAGGGCCATCACGCCAAACTATCTTATGCTGAACTTGGACTACAATGTGACACACAAAAAGTTACAAGACTCTAATATATCAAAATTTATAAGACCTTACATAAGTTTCAATACCATATAAACATTCCTAACATGCTTCCATAGTTTCATATCGTGTATTTTCAATTCTGATTTCAGAACACAATATCTATAGATCTATTACTCTCGGTTTACCCATTCAAAGTGCACCCAGATCTATCTTATACAATTGTTTGTAGCCAAGTACAACTTACCTCTTGTATTTTCACTCTTGTAGCATACTATAAACACTAGTTTATATTATTATGATATTTTATGATTAATTTTGGAAGTTATTTAATAAGAATATCTCATTCTAACCTTACGTTCATTTTTATTTTATTATTCATTCCATAACAATAAAATCTTAAATTAATTTTTAAAAAGGGTGTGAATATTTGAACCTAATTATTTTATTAAATATTTTGGCATCAAATCCTAGCTTCCCTAATATTGATTTTTGTATGCTTTGTTCATTCATTCTTGGTGTTGTATTTGGCAATCTCTATATCATCATGATTAATCCTCAACTCTTCTAAAATATTTTCCTCAAGCTTATGGATCTAGTTATCATACTAGTATGAGACATTGTTCCCCTTATGTTGGTACACAATGTGGCACTATGGTCCCTCCTATTGGCTCATATTCTATTTTTATTGTTATCATTGATCATGTACAAGGTGAAGGCTCTAACTCTAATTATGATAACACATATCATGACCTTTCTAAGGATGATGCAAAACATATTGCACATTTCCTACTAGAAAATATCGATAATATTGCATTCTCCTATATGATACCCGCAAAAAAATTAAGTCTACTCATAATCTAATATGGAGATATCTATTATTCGATTACTACAATTCCTACATATTTAGAGGTACCACATATCTCAACACCTATTGTCTCCATGTACATTCATACATATACCTCCTTCCCTATATATAATCATTGTGGGTATCATGTTTCTTCTTCTAGCATATGATCTTGAACCCTTATTCATTCTTTACAAGATCAAATATTACAATTGCAATAAGGCGCATCTTCTACTTCTCATACTATAGATTCTACTCAATTTATTCATAATCCACTTACACCCGAAGTGTCTTCTTATCCCTTTCCTCTTGGTTTCATTGTTCATAATATTCCTATTTATGATGGTAATATTTACCCTATATAACACCATCAATCATTCCATGTGGCATGCTTTGACTATGCATCTAACGATATCTTACTTACAAATATTTTCCCTATAAGTATTAAGGAATTTTATTTATAATATTTGTATGACCTCCCCACACATTTTGTGTGATCTTTTACTACTTTGGAAAATATGTTTCTTGCGTAGTTTTCTATAAATATCGGAGAAAAATTATCTTATGATTATATGTATAAAGTATGACAAGGGTAAAATGAGAACATTAATGATTCTATTTTATGCTAGAAGATTGTGCTCACTAAAATGAATAATATTTTGGCTGATGATGAACATCAAGATATCTTCACCAAAATCTTGTTTCCCTTTTACAAAAATCATTTCTATTTAATATGTCCCCTTAATTTGATCATCTATGTCATACATTCAAATAATGTGAGGCAAAGTTACTACATATGGTAAGCTTAAGTATGTTTTTATTTCTTCTACTACATCTAGTCCACGAATTCCCAAGCAAAGCTAAATTCAAAGGAAATACTGATGAAAACAAGCCTACTACTAAGGACACTTTTAATTGTTATAGGATGTAACATTTTATTGGGATGCATATGAAACTTTGGTGAATAAACATGTTAAGGAGGTGTTATGATTTTGCACTAGTATGTATACTTTATTCCTTAGATATATGTATTGTTATATTGGTGAGATATTTTATTGTTCACACACATGTGACCATAATGGGTGAAAAATCATGTATTAGGTAAGAACATTAGTTTAATGTTATTGTTTGAAATTGTGTAAATAACATTAATGTTTGATCATCTTAAAATAACAATTGTTCAAGATATATAGTTATCACATAATTGTGGAGGTTGAATATATTTAGAAGGGTTTTGAGTCTGATTTTATCCATCTTGTAACACTTAATATAGATTGATAATGTGGAATGACTATAGGAATTTACTTTACATCCTCTAAAATTACTTACACAATGCTACATCATGATTGAAATCATGAAAAAATATTATTCTCAGAAATTTTTAATTTTCCCCCTCCAAGTACCTCCATGAGAATACAATGGAAAACACTATGTCATCACTATTGTCTACAAAATTTAATTTATTCCTTTTACATTTATAGGTAATATAAAAAATTATCCCACAAACATTTCTCTATATAAATGATTCTCTACAAAATGACATTTTTGGTTAACAATGTTGGAAATAGCTTTGTTATAACTTTGATCACTCTCACTAAACTCAAATTCAATTTTTTTAGTTCATATTATACTTGTTTGTTGATAATATTTTCTATGGGGCCTTAAATGTCCATCATATTTCCTTTAAATACTATTATTATCATCCATATGACCGCTTCTTCTTCTCTCTCGTGTTTCTCATATCCTTTTCACATGAACATTTGAATATCGAGAACTTCCCAACTATTGCTTATTTCTACAACATGGAAAGAATAATTTATATGTTGTGCCAAGTAAATATTTATCTCTACAAGCATGGGTGCATGTGATTTATTTGGTTGCACCACTTAGTTTTAAATGATATGTATTAAATTATTAGCCTATAGACATTCTAGTACACTTATTTTGACCACATCAATCAAAGGATGAAAATGTTAATAATTTATCTTTACAAAATATGGTGTCAATAAGAAATATAAATAAATAAGTGCACCAAGTATTACGATCAAATATCTAACAATGTCTAAAAAAAATAATCAAAAAAATAAAAAGAACCTTCCAATTGATACGTAGATACTAGTGTAAAATACTCTCATTAGTATTCCCGTGAAAAACACCTCTAACATGAGAGGAGTTTGAAGATGAAAACATCTATCTTGATTTTTACAATAAGATGCATGTAATATAAAATATGACATTCGCATGTGGTCCTCTAATAACCCTCATTTGTCATTCATTTTTGAAAGGTTACTCAATAGGATGTAAGGGATGCAAAAAGGACAAGATGAATCATTTTATATTGATCAATATTGTCCATATAATCCTTAATGTTATTAATGCATACTAATAAAATTATTTAAAAGAATTAAATTTATTCAAAAACTTCATTGATTCTTTAGCATCTATCTTTTTAGGAGCCAACACAATATGAGTATTATTCAGTTCTTTGAGTAAATCACCCATTCTATAGAATTCATTAATTTCCTTGAGCAAGTATTTCAAACAAATATCCTAAAACTTCTGAAAGAAGTTTGCAGAAAATCCATCAGCCCAGGTGCCTTGTCCCCTTCTAGAGAAAAAACAACACTTTTTAACTCCTCAATTGTCACTATTTTAGTGAGTTCTTTAAACCTCTCATTAGAGATAATGTCTCCAGGGATGACATCGAACAAATAAGAGGTTTCTTCTTCATTACATGCATTAGTCTTAGTGAGTAGATTTTCATAAAATCTTAGTGCTTCTACCTTAATGTCATTTTGGTCCTTAGTGACTATGTCATTTCCATTGGAGACTTCAGTTATTCTATTGTAGGCCCTATGCTTAAGTGTGGTCATATGGAATTTTTTTATTTTTTTATCTCCTTTCAACCAAATAGCCCGGGATTTCTATCTCCAAAATTTTTCTTCTCTATTGCAAATGTTATGGAATTCAGAAAGTAATTCCTTTTCCAAATGATAGTCTTTAGAATCCATACCTTTAGTAGATACTCTTTGTTCTAAATCCTCCAACTGTTGTTTTAGATCCTTCTTTTTTCAAAAATATTACCAAAGACTTCCTTGTTCCAAATTCTCACTTTTTCTTTACATTTTTCAATTTTTGCACCAATCTGAATTGAGCAGTTCCTTCCCCATCCCAATGCCACCATTATTTAACCCTATCATTGATATCCTCATGATCCAACCACATTTTTTCAAATTTAAAATAACTATGCGAGGGTTTGGACCAATTGAATAAACTTAGCACTATTGGATTATGATCAGATCTAATCCTAGGTAAGGAAGAAAGATGGAAATCCTAATTTAAAATCCAACTAGTAGAGATAAGAGCTCTGTCTAGCCTTACCTAAATCAGATCTTCCCCAAATCTCCTATTAGACCAAGTGAATTGATTTCCATGAAGCTCAATGTCCATAAGATTCATAGAGGAGACAAAATCAGAAAAGTCTTCCATTCCAACAAAAAAGTCAGACTTACCTCCTTACTTTTCACCAGGGTTTAGGGGGTATTGAAGTCTCCCATAACTAGCCAATTAGCATCAACATATCTACTTCTAAAACCCTTAACTCCTCCCAAAGTTTCCTTCTTCTAGCAATAGAATTAGGTGCATAAACATTGGAAAGGATCCAAGCTAAATCATTATCCAAAGCATTGAATTTGACAGCTAAATGATTATCGGGATAAAAGATCATGTTACCAATTAGGATGCTTAGATCCCAAAAGACTGCTACACCTCCTGATGCTCCTTGAGAGTCAAAACTAGAAAAATCTAATTTATCCCAAAAATTCTTTTTACAACCAACTAGAGTATCTGATTTCATTTTAGTCTCCTAAATAACAAGGATACTAGGTCTAATAGATCTATGAAGTTCCTTAAGAATTATTTTTTAGGACCCCCATTCAGTCCTCTAACATTTTAGGAGATAATATTCATCTAAAAATATGGGGGAAGTAGTTGTCGGATGGCTCAATTGACTTTGAGTCCCATCTGCAATATCTTTCTTAGTTCAGATTTGGAGGGTTTGCCTTTTTTGTTGCTAACACCAATATCTGTTATCTTCTTAGCAGAGGACTTGGTGACCCTTGAGGTGAAAGCCTCCCAGTTTCTAATTTTCTTTTTATCATTGTAAAGCACATCAGGATCCCCTCAAAACTTTCATTCTTCTTTTCTTAGACTTAACTTCAATAAAACCACTATTCAAGTCATTATCACAATCAGTAATCACATTCATTAGAGTTAGGGTTAATTCCCCCTCCTTTTTTCACACATTTCTTGGTCACCATTAAGGTTACAAGTATCTAGTCATGAAGTTATTGTTTTTTCATTGATAATAGGTTGTTCACAAGATGGAGAGAGTAGTAGATCTTGATCGGAGATAAGGTCTTCACCTCAGTGTAATCTCCAAGTGAATCATCCCCCTTTGGTTCATTTATATCTTCCATGATGGTTTCCAATGGGTCAACCCGAGAAAGCATCTTCCAGAGGAAACTCCATCTCATATAGCTATCTGCTGATAGGATGTTGCTTTGAGGTTGTTCATAAAGCTTTGAAATTTATCAGTCAAAAGTGTCCAGTTGATCTGCATTCTCTTCCACAAAGAAGCCCCCAATATCTTGTTAATAGATTAATCAAAACCCTAGACTTATTTTCATCAACTTTCATGATAAGCTTCATGGGCTTATCCCGAGCCAGGTCATCTATCTTTTCTTGGTCCAATGTAACATCTCCTCCCATTTTTAGTAGAGGAGTATTTGGATTCTAAAGTTTCCTACTGACAAGTGGCCACCTTATGGGGGTTTTAAATCCTTTTTGTTTTTTATATTTCAGATCTTACGGTTTTGAGGCTATTTTTTTCCATCTTATGATTTTCGAGTCGGTGAACTGTGGAATAATATTCTCTACCTCAGGTGCATTTATATTCAAGTCTTATCCCTTTATCATTTCATGGTCGTGGGAATCTCCTTGCTTTGATGCCTCAAATCCACAATTTGTATTAGGGTTTTTTCCTTCCTTTTTGGAAGCTCGGAACTAGATATTCCTTTGGAGATTCCATCTTCCTTATGTTGAGTTTTAGATCCATTTGAAGTGGGACATTTCTTGGTAAAATGTCCTAACTTATGGCACTTGTTACATCTCAAATGGAATGTTTCATATTCAATAAATTTTTGCCATGGACCAAACTTGGACTGAAGAACGATGTGATCTAGAATATTTTGCTCCATTTCAGAAGAGATGCAAAATATAGCATAGGCTAGCCTAGATCTGTTTCTAGTAGGCCATCTACTCCTATTGGAGAGCCAATAGATTTAGCAATATTTAGCAAGATCTCATCATCCCAGAACTGCAAAGGAAGCCCAGGGAGTCTACACCATATGGGTATGGTGTGAATATTTTAGTGTTGGGATTGAATCATGGATACCACCTTTTTAAGAAGAGTCCCATATTGCCCATGCACCAGGGTCCTCCCAATAGCACTGATTCCATATCTGATTGTTGATTAAATATGGCAAGGAAAAATCCTTTAGACATGGTTGTAATAACCAAATTACCCTTAGGTTTCCATTTTCACATAGCCCATTTCCTTATTTCATCTATATTGGGCCTAGACCCTAAGAACTTTCCTACAAGTGCAAGATTCACTTTACCCATTTCGATACAAGCATCCATTAGGCACATGGATGTGGGTCACACCATCTTTGACCTTGGTGCTCGAAATAATGAATACGGATGCGAAGATGTAGAGGTTTAAGGACCCACTTGCTTGTCAGGTGGTTCCTTCAAAATTCCTGACCAAGTGTCAGACTTAGTGTCAGTGCTCTTGATTGTTTCTCGGTGAGAAGAGGTCATTTCAAAGCATCCATTTTACCACCAAAAAGCGAGCATTCGTGCAGCTAGAAATTCCACCACAATATTATGGAATCCTAGATAATAGCTTTTCTAGACACATAGAACTACAAGTGCAACAGGACACCTTGATTTAATAGCCCATGTAAGAGAAATAATTTTAATTTTCATGTTTATTTCATATGCATGTAGAATATATGGAGTATTAGCACATATGTAGTCCTTAAATTATCATCACCTTAAATTGAAGGATATTTTTTTGTCTAAGTGGTATCCATTCCACCAAATTTTCTTTGGATTCAAAACCAACCTTGTCCCTTTTATTTGGTAATTGTAATTATGGAAATACAACTTACTATTGTCCAAAAACTGGATTTAAACTGTTTAATACCATAACATTTTCATAAAAATATTTCAATAGGTAATACAAATTATATTAAAGAGAGAGAAAGTTATATTTTGCTAAAAATTGAGTGCATTTAAGTACTAGGGCTACAAAGAAAGTAAAAATGCATACAACACACTAGAATAAAAATATTATGATTAATAAAACCTACTGATAAAGGCCATAAATTTTCTCTTCAATCTAATCCTCATTATTGATAAGAGTTAGTGAATTAACTTAAACAACTAAATCCAATAGGACAACATCAATAAGTAAAGGATGATCCATTAAACTCTTTATTTTATCCTCAACCCTCCTTATATCCAAAACATAAACATCAAGTTATTGAAGAAATATTCAATAACCATACACCATACTTCATAGATAAAACTTTTCCAAAGTGCATTTGATGCTCTTCCCTTTTGGGAGTACTCAACCATTACACCTAGGTCATGAAATGGTCAATAATATACTTAATGCATTTAAATGTTTTAAATTTTACATTTTTGCAACATATTAACACTCACTAATCTAATTTAATTCTTTAATGTTCATGTGCATGTGTATTCCATTGATTTTTTCAATATTATAATCATTATATTCATGAATACTTCATTCCATATTTCTTAAGTAATCATTAACAAGGTGGTTTC
Source organism: Taxus wallichiana var. yunnanensis (assembly GCA_018340775.1). Taxonomy (NCBI): domain Eukaryota; kingdom Viridiplantae; phylum Streptophyta; class Pinopsida; order Cupressales; family Taxaceae; genus Taxus; species Taxus wallichiana. The sequence continues at coordinate 196,437,661 of CM031239.1, forward strand.
CTTGACAAAAAAACATGTTATAGATCTCTTCCATATTTTCATTTATATTTGTTATGTGTAGACTCTAAGTAAATCTATATAATCACATATATAGTCCTTAAATTAATATCACCTTAAATTATATTCACATATATGGATTAAGATGTTATAACCACCTTAAAGATACACAACAACACAATAAATGCAAACATTCATTTATAATCCATAAAGTTTTGGATTGACAATGTTCTCTATATATTTTTGTCAAGAAATTAATTTACAAATTTTCAAGATTGTATGTTATTTGTGTCTTATAAGATAACACACCATTACTTTTAAAATTAACCACAACTTAAAAAATCATTAAAAACTTGTTGATGTATATTTTTTATGTTTAATGGCACCCACACTTTAGACACAACATAGGATTACTTATAAGTATGGGGATTTTTATTTGAAGCATACCTCTAGAGAGGGTTGGTTCTCATATAGAAACTAAACTACTTTAGTGTTACTCTATTCTAAACTAATACATATATATATATATATATATATATATTCTGAACTTTAAACTAGATATTGGGAACTTATAGGTATAAATTTCACCCACAAGATCATAAAGTAAAATAGGTAAGATAATGAGCAAGAGGAAACTTTGAAGGGAAGAAAAGGGCCACAATCAAATATTACTATTTCCAAGACGATACACATTTGTTTTACACTAGAAAATTAGGCCCTAAATGCATCACAAATGCCAATAAAGAGGTCAAAATACCACTAAATAATTCAGGTGAATTCTAAAGGAAGAAAAATTAAAAGCGAGAAGAACCTAAAATACATAATAAAATATCTCTACATATGCAATCGGTGAACAAATAAAGAAAAGAATAAAAGTGCCACCAAAACATTATATTCATAAGTACTCTATCCATGCTCTAAAAAAATCTTCCCTCTCAAAATCCCATCTTGAAATAGTATATCTATATAAAATTCAATCGAAGGAAAATAATATCCACCCATGAGCAAAAATTATTCATTATGAGCTTGAGGGACACCACAGGACTATTTGGAGGGCTCAACACAATAAATATATATAGTGGAAGTGTTGTGACCAACACACCCTCATTCCATTTTGAAAAGAGAATAGACCCCACGTTTATTCACTAGTTTTTATTACTAAGTTTTAAGCTCTTTGAAATGATTAAAAGTAGTTAGTTTTGATGGTCTAATTAAACTCATTAAAATAGAAGAGTTAAACTTAGTTTTATAACTTGTTTATACCTTCTAAAGTTTAACTCTCACTTTTATTGATTTAATCATCAATATTTCATATCCTAAATGAGTAATCATGTCAAAATTTTAAGATTAATACATATTAAAGATTAAAACTAGGAAAAATTATGACTTAGTCACTTTTTAGAGTGAAAACATGCTTTAAATGTTCACTTTTATTGAACATGCACACTATACAACAATTTCACATGAAGGTATCCTCATCACAAAATATTTCAATATCTCAAGCGGTAACTACCATAAGTACATACCTAACATCACAATCACCAACTGCGAACAATGCAATACAACATAACATAATGTGTTCATCTCATATATAATAACCACATCACAAATCCCTTCCAAAGGTTTGAGATTATAAACCTCTACTTCGATACCAAATGTAACACCCACACTATAAACACATGGCCAAAACACGAAAAAAAAAAAAAAAACTCTCAACAATAATACTTGGGCCCACGTAATAGCAACACAATTTTTAACCATACACGACATGTATCACTTTGCATGCATCTCGAGAAAAAGAGAAGGTGATTCCAAAAATCATCACAAATGAAAATGTATAATACAACTAAGTCATTCAATACCTTTTCAAGGGTAAATGGTGCATTTACTTCCACTTATCCCTCCACTAAGGAAGGAATACTAGCCTTTGGTTCCTCCAAAATAGTCATACAAGAGTGCATGAAAACACACTTATCCATACAAACTTATCCACTAAGGCTAGTCTCTCCAACCTTTGTTTCCTAAAAAATAAGCAAATCCATGCACCATAATAACACTTATCCCTCCACCATGGTAATACAAGTCCCCAAAATACACACGTATATAAAATACCCATGGATGCAAGATACAACCACCATCAAATAAAGGAACACATGCTCCAGTGAGAAACACATAAGTAGTATAAGATTAAGTATAAAGAGAGTGTGAAATACATTTCATCAAAAATGTGATTCACATTATCAAGCCTTATTATAAGACATGAAAAGGGGATGGATCATCATTTAAACTACCACTTATCACTCTAATAGGAAATAATTGATAGCCTTTGGTTCCTCCCAATAAAACTTGCAATAAAAATAAAAAATATACATGTATCCCTCTACTTGAGATAACATTTATCAATCCACTAAGAGTATCCATGAATTCCCTTGTTTGCTCCATATGAAAAACACCCCTTATTCCTCCCTACACTAACATCATACTCATCCCACCATAAACACTAATATACCCAACCCCCATAATTTCATACATCACACAAAAAAAAGACAATAAAATAATTTCACATAGGATCTTAAAGGGTTAAATGAAAATAATATTCATAATACAAGGAAAGGTACATTAAGGTTTTTAACCACCACTATACATATATTTCATGATTTAAATATTATTCAATTTAATCCTTCTATATTAAAAATTGGTTAGAGATAAACAATATTCATAAGAAGGCACATCCTCGCGAATGAGACAAAAATAATTAGCACCACATTCACTCAAATGAGCATAACACAATAGAATAAAAGGACTATAAGAGAGACACGATTAAGAACTTAATGACCATGTACATAGGTCCCGTGATTTGAATTTTAATCACTACTAAATCTCCTTGTGTTAAAATCATTGTATTATCCCACATGTAATGCTTATGAAAATCATATGTTATTATTTACAATTTATGAGTTTCACTTCATCATAATGTTTAATTGCTAAGAATACACTCATTTTCTTCCATTTATATTACAAACATGTTAAAAATTTTATCCATTTTGATATCATTTAAAGTTCACACGAGTCATGTAGCACTCATTACAAGTAGGGAATTCATGTTCCCAAGAGACATGTCCCAACATGGGAATGAGTCATTTAACTGTTATTAAGAAATGTAAGGTTAACCACCTAATTATAGGAGATAAGGAAAATTCACTTTGTGTTACGAATCCATCTTATTAGGTACCATTTGATAGTGGTAAAAGGATACATGTTTTACATAGTTGATCATACAACAATTGACATATACCAAGAACATATGTTCTCATCTCAAAATTTGCATATTTCTCACTTCATTAAAAGTATTTACTCTCAAGTAGTACACCTCATTATTTTCATTCCTTACCACAATTAATTTCCATAATTCAATTATTAGTTGGGATTATGTTACCAAAATTCAACTCATTTACTTTTATTCTTATTACATTTATGTTGTTTACTTTAGTTGCTAATTGGCATCATTTTCAAACAAATACGAGTGATATAACAATCATTTCCCACTTAGGTATTCGGGATTCGGGAACGTGGTACCACATAAAACAATTTATTTTATTGTTATCAGAAACCCAAGTTTAAACCACATATTATAAGTGAGAACTCAAATCCAATTTATGCATTCAAAAATGTCTTCTAAGGCACTATTCCAATTTTTGGTGTATATATTTCAATATTTCATCCATTAGTAACCTATTATGAGGTCTTAGGATTAACTTATTTTTATTTGCAAAGACTAGGATGCACCATGGGGTTAACACTAGGATAAAACAATATCCGTTTCTCACAAAATGTTTACACCTCTTTATTATATTTTATTCATTATTTAAAGGGGTGTAGAACACCTAGGTTCAACACCCCACTCTCAATTCATCTGGCTTAATTTAAATGACCATTCACTTATTATACACAAGAGAGGGATAATAATGACACTTTTAGTGTATCTTATTAGAAGAAGGACACGATGGTGGAAAAAATTCTAGGGAACAATCTCTCATTTTCGTCAAGGGTGTAAACTTGTTAGACTTGAAGATTCAAGGGCCCTCAATTCTAGTTCCAACACCTCTACCCTTTCTCACAAAGAAAGGAAAATGTTGCACTATGTGACAAAGGCCACTCATGGTAAAAAAGTGATCACATTAGCAATCTCTTCATATGTGTACGAATGGATAATGACTGGTGAAGCTACTAAATTCCTCCCATATGATGATAGGATTTTATCCATTTAGTCATGGCCCAAATGAGAGGAGGAACACATAACAATATGACTTAGATAACTTGCTTAGTTTCCATGTTTTGGGTGCTCTACTCTACGACCACTTATTTCACAAAGTTTCAAGGGAAATACAAGGTTAACCAATGTATCTCAATCATGAAAACACCACATAGAAACAAAATTTTATATCCAATACAATGCATATAAAACATAAACTAACTTTAATTTCTCCTTTCAAAGTGGATCAAAGGAAAATTTATTCATAGTTCAATCAATTACAATGCATACAGGTTATAGTAAATTTATTCTTCTTTCACATTACACTGAAGGTGGGAATACACAAAATGACAATATAGTTTTTTATTCTAACAATATAAACAATTACATTTCATATACAAATTTTGATTCAACGTCCTCATTCATTCATATTTTTCCATGATGATTTCCAACATGTAATTCATGTAATCATGGTCAGGGAAAATGCTAGCATGGACCCACACTTCCCATCTAACATGCTATCAAATATCACAACATCAATTTAGAAAAAGACAGAGATAAGAAAATATTTATTTTCCATATTTTTTAAACCAAGACAACTTTTCAAGATTTAGAGAGATATTAGAGAGAGAAAAAAACTCATTTTATTTTAAACAACAAAAAAACCAAGTACATTTCTATGGTCATAGAAAGTGAGAGATAACAAAATCAATATTAACTCATAACATGCAAATTCTAAAAATATTTTCACAAGTATTATAAATTTTTATGAGTTTCAACATGTCTCATTTTGTTGTTGTTAAGGAGGGTAAATTAAAAGGTATGTCATATTATACCACTATGATTTTTCACTAACCAATTGTTTAAGTATATCAAATCATGTATTTCTACTCATTATACATATTTCCAAATATTACACAAGTTTTATACATTGAATCGAACCTTATATGGTCAACATAGGTCTTTGTTGCATTCTTTGCACAAACTAGCCCACATGGCCATGGAATGAGCCCGCAAAAGGACGTGAAACATATTGATGGGATATTTAATAGTCTTACCCTATTATCTACTATATAAATAATCAAAAGAAATTTATGGAGTCCAAAATTAGTAAACATATCTCAAACTAGAACAACTTTCTGGAGTCGAGTCAACTAAATACGGTTGTTTTCCTTCACGAAAGTAAACCAAGTTAGCTCCTATACATGTGCACAAAACGTGCTTTTTCAAGGAAACATGCCAAAAATAATATGCTACGCTATTTTCTATATATAAATGGAGAGGTTTGCAAGGTCAAATTTTACTTTTGGAATCCATAGGCATAAAATTTGAGGTGATTCCGAGAGGGTTTGATCGTAGTAAGTGGTTGCTCCGAGCAACCAATTTTTTAAAGTAGGTCGGAAATCCACTTTGTAAACATGATCACCAAGTGTTTTGGTGATTTTTCTAGGTTGGAATGATGTCACCATACAAAAATGGGAGGTTACAATAGTTTAAAATTGAAAATGAGATTTAGAGACACTTATTGGGTGTCAGGTTTGAGAGGCATTTGAGATAATTGGATGGTTGTTTAAAATTGTCGATTTTTGTTTTAAAGCACATTTTACATTCTGGTTTGTCTACTTTCCATACGTATACCCAATAAAACATTTTCATTTTGTTTTAAGGGATTGCAAGGTTATTTTTTATCACACCGCCCATAACAATTTCTCTCATGGTGGGTTCATCTTGGTGTAATTGTTTAAAAGAAGTGTGTTGATATAACATTTGAAATCAATACTATATTTTTATGTTTTGATTAAGGTTGTAACATTTTTTTCCTTAATAAAAGTATGAATTTCTGAAAATTATTTTAGAAGGGAGAAGAAGATTCCATTCTTATATCGATATGATGAGCGAGAATTGTGGAGTTGACATTACACTTGCCAATTACATTTGTTTGTGGGATCCAAGGCCTTTTTGTCACACCCATTTTGTGCATATCTAGAAATTAATGTATTTCATGAAATTACATTTGGTTAAGGAATTTTTCAAAAACTTATCTTCCTAAATATAACCACCCACACCAATAACATTGCACTGACTCAATGAAATAATAATCCACTTCTACATTTTGTGTTGATGGCTCCAATCCTATTACAATGCTCTTATTTTCGCTCATTCAGTTGTGAGTATGTTTGCAACAGTGGATATTTTGGTTGGATGCCACATTTCAACAACCCATTTTGTGTAGGTCCTTGAAAATTCACATTCCTCATGACTACACTCCTTTGGGTCATTTTGTTTTTCAAACAATTCACATGCCTTGACCATGTTGCAAAATTTTTCGTATAGTCTACCCGAGCAACAACAATTTCTAACTCAAAAGAAGATTTGTAAATAATATTGACTCAAAATTATTTATTTGATATTAAATCACCAAGAAAACACATCCAAATAGCCATCTCAGGTTTATTTGACACATTGATGAAATTCGTTTAGAGTTTCCTCAAGGTAGAAGGCGTAGCAATGAAGTCAATATTCAAGAATACAAGTTTTATTTAATTTATTTTGTCCTGATTTGAAAGATGGCATCTACACATGGAAGAATTTACAACCCTCCTCCATAGACATGCATATATCTCCCTACTATAATAAAATAAAATTAAGCTTTCATGGTTAGGTTGTGTTCTACGAGATTCTACTTTTGCATACATATCTACCGCCGCACTTGCAACTAAAACCACTAAAAACAAGGTAAACCCCTTTCCATTATGCTCTAATCGAGTCCATTTCCAGTTCCAAATATTCTAGTTTGGTACAAGAAAGAAGTATGCTGAAAAAGGATGTGGAGGTTGGATTATACCCGTCACTTTCGTTTGTTTGAATTCCTAATCCACCCACTTCCAATAAGCTTTATTTCATCATTTTTAGTCCTTTTATTTCTTTTATTTTTTATTTACTCTGCTCTCATTTAATTTTTATATTCTTATTATTTCCATTTAATTTTAACTTCTCTTTCTCTCTCATTCAATATTTAAACCCTCACCGATCGGTGCGGGGAATCGAAATGTGAGGCCTTATATATCCATCTCCTTATAACAAAGCATCATCCTCAATGTGATACAACGTCAAGGTTAGTTAGAAGGATACGTGAGGAGACAAGGAGTCAACAATGACTAATGTTACTTAGAAATATAACTTTTATCAAACATGTGACCACAAGGGGACAAAAAAATGTGTACTTTTCTCAAATTGTTAATATTCTATGAAGATTGCTAGTTCTATACACCGAGTGAATCTAATTTTCAATTTAGTTCTCATGTCCAATATTTTCTCAAAATAAACTATAAATTTTATATTTTCCTCACTAGTACGAGTTCTTTGATTCATGTTTCTTAACATTTTCATAGTTTAAAAATTCAATTTCATTAATTTCACAAGGTCTTGACAATATACATGATAGTATGGGGTCATACATGACCTAAAACAACAACACATAACAACTTCATATTTATCACACTTTCATGATTGTAACATAAAATAAAACCACCATCATGTTTTCACAAAATCAATGCACCCTCCTAATGGCTTGAAAATGAATCACGGCATTGGGTGTGATAGTGACACATGGGATCATCTCTCAAGTTGTGGGACTTAGAATAGAGATGAACCTCTAGAGAGAGGCCAACTTCCTTTGTTTAAACTAGATGCTCTAACTCTTCATGGGATTAAGAAGAAATTGCAAAGAAATAAATCCTAAACTAGAAGTGGTGATGCACCAAAGAGCAGGGATGTTCAACTTTTGGAAGGGTTATTGTGAGTGAGATGCTAGCATCCTAAATCACTTTCACCTATTATAACTAGAAAGGGTACGAGTACCACAAACTAGAAACACACGTTCCTTTGTTAAACTTATACAAAAGAGAAAGGACACGATTTGGTTCAGATACACAGATAACTTTATTAGAAGAATTAACATAAGCACATCTTAAGCACCCACTTTACGCAAAATAAAGATAACGTAACTTCTAATCAACAACAGGAAAGGTACAATCACAGCTGAAGAGAAAATAACCACATCACTTTATCTTGGCATATAGTAAATAATCTGAAGCAAAGGAAAGTTACTCAAGCATACTAAGGAATCACATTCACAAAGCATGTAATAAATAATTATTTCACACAGTAATTCAGACTTTCAAATGGCGAGTGTAATTCTGAATAAAATTAAAAGGGACTTCACAAATATCTAAAAATACTCTTCCAAGCTTGAAGAGTAAAATCCCCAAAATCTCAAAAATTGTATATCCATGAACTCTAAGCATTCATCTATTTATAAGTTCCTTAGGCTGAGCCATTACAGCTAGGCCCTTAACTAACATTTTACTAAAAATAGAAATGTCATTAAATTAAGGGAACAAGCTCCCATGAAAATAACAAAACTATTGCAAGGGTTTGACCGAGTCAACCCTATAACTCTGACCAATCTAGAGCTCGAATTTTTCCTTCCATGGCCACTCAATCCTGATTTGGCTCTGCAACTTGTTCACCTTTTTCAAGCTCCTCTTGGCTTTCCTTCTATACAGCCAATCTTTGATTTTAGTTGAAAAAATGTTTGATTATTCCCTGGATTTCTTCATCTTCATGTGAATACTACGTCTACTATCTTGATCTCTCGGTAATTCGGTCTAGTATTCTTTTTAGTTTGAAAATGACCTTGGACATCCTTCCTATGAAGTTTTGGCATAAGACCATTTGATCGATGGAATCAGAATTGAAAGTTCTTGTGACATCATCATCTCACTTCACCAAGTCTTTGAAGTTCTCTTGAATATGTTCTTCAGGGAGGGCATCGATACTCTCATTGAAGAATTTACAATGAGCAATATCAAATTCTTCTGATAAGTCATTCAAGGTGTCTGTGATTTTTAATCGCTTGTCATCTAAATTTTTAATCAAGTCTTGTAACACCTAGCACCTAAACTCCATATCCTTTTAATATTCAAACAAATTTGAGGCATCATCAATCACCCCTTCCTAGAGAAGTAAATCAAAATCCACTTCTCTAACCTCTTCCCATGTTTGCTAGATTGATTGATTTTTGCTTTCCTCATGAAAGCCTCATCCATCTTCTAAATAGCTGTCCTTGCATCCTACAAATGATTATATATTTCCTGACTTCCTTGATCAAAGGATTTTCTTCTTGCGGTATTCGCTCAATCCATCCATTTACCGATCTCCCTTTCTAGCCAAGTTTCTCAAGCTCGTGATAAGAGAAGCCATTAGTAGAAGTTGAAACTACTAAGGTCGTAGTAGATGAGGACTCGAGTAGATGAAATGGGATGTTTAACTCTCTGTAGTCAAGATGTGAGTTGTTCGACCTTAGCCTTTAGCTCATCTTTTGTAGCTTTATCCTTGTCATATTTTTCCATCAGGCCCCCAGTAGTGTGAACATCCTATTGCCCCCTCATGAGTGGCCTTTCCCAATGAAAATCGGAAATCGATAATCTGCAGCCATGATTGTTTCCTTGGTTTTCCCTCGGCATGAGTAATGACCTATATCACCCATTCTCTAGACGAATTTAATTTTAGATTTGACATGGTCCTTGGTATCTTGGCCTATATTTTGGGTGTTTTCTCTAAGATGTTGAGATCCATGACATCTCCTAGAGGCACCTTCTTTTTGCTTGGGGTCTGCCTAAATAGCCACTCTGGAATAGGCGATAATGATGAATATGAAGCGGTAGATGTGATACTTAAGGTTTGAGTTGAGGAAAGGGTGTTGGGAACATTCATGGGCATCTGGATAGAAGTGGAAATGATGGATGGGGTGGATGTTAACACAAAGCGGTGCGAATTGATACAATGGTATTGGAAGATGGAATGGCGAGAAAAGGGAAGTGATAAAGGAAATGGAGGAGGGAAGGGTGATAAAATATTCTCTCCAACCAAGAGAGCTGGAAGGGATGAGAATACTTGGGCCATAGAAGGAGATGGGAAAGGTGAAATGTTAGTAGAAGGGGAGGGACTAATAGAGGAAGGGAAAATGGAAGAGAAGAATGAAGTGATGGACCTTGTGAACAATCAAGAGAATCACTGACCATAATCACATCCGCTACAGTCTTGGCTATAAGTGTTGGATCGAGAAACAGGAGTTTGAGGAAGAGATGAACTTCCAAAGCAACAAATGAAATTTTCCTTGGTACTATGGGAGTCTTTTGAGTCGACCGCTTTCCCTTTGTGGGTGTTGTTGGGCTTAGGACTGGTGGGGTTGTTGTATTTTTAACCTACTCAACTCCTTTGGGTTTGATCCCAAAAGTAGCCAACCACCTATAGGTACTTTGAAGAATGGGACCCGCTCTATCTTTTGTATTAGAGCATTCCTCTTGATACCAATCAATCCATGGAAGTGGTTGATTGGAAACATATTTGGTCTTATATGCTTTATCTAATACTTCTTGTCATCTTGCAAATATGCCAGGATCTCAGCTATCCCATAGTGGAAAATTTCATCTACATCCAATCTTTCATAATCTCTTTATCGGATGATATAATCATCCCGACAATGAATTCAGATGTCTTCTAGTTGAGATGTATGGGAATTTAAACATCCTGTCTCACCAAACTTTCCCAAGTAGTCGAAGTTGGTTCTTGGATGAAAAGTCCATAGGGTTACCTCGGCCATCTCTGTGTCAACATTCTTGGCTTTGTGAATGTTCAGACAAGTGTACCTACCAATTGAAATCAGAAAATGCACTCCTACCTTGTGGTGCTTGTTTTGGATCCAATGGTAATCCAACAGCCGAACCAGCTCTAGTAGAACTCATTTGTTCGTAGGACACCTTGGTAATTTTCTAGGGGCACCAAAAAAACCCAGAATTTGAATGTAGGTGAAAGTGGGAAATTGGAGATAGATAGCTCCCCATTCCCATACTTCTTTGAAGGTGTCATCAGAAATTCTCTGATTGTACAACTCTTTGTCAAAGTAGTAGAGGATGACTGTGAAGAAAGCATCGTTGACCCTTCAAAATTGCTTGCATCCCTCACTTAGAGTGAGCTGGGGATAGAAGTCGTAAATCTGAGATGTGCTCCGAACGCCCTTGGTATTTAGTTTGGGAAAATCTCCCATGGCATTGGCAGCGTAGACCAGGAATGATGTCATGTTGAATGATTTTGTGGTTGATACTCTTCCTAGGCGATAGCAGATGAAGCTAATGATATGCTCTCCCCACTTGATAAGATCCTTGTTATTCTTAATAGTGGCAATGTATAAAAACATCCACTCTTGGAATTCCTTGGCGGTTGGGAGGCACGAGACTCATCTCAAAGAAGTATGATTATGTCATTGACTTCCTGGATGAAGTCTTCCCTGTACAAGGTTTTTGGCAACTTGGCCATGCTCTTGGCAAAGTATCTTTTCAGGACAATCTTTGTACATGAATCAACATCCTTGTTCCAATGTTCTAATGCGATTTCAGGTGAAATAGTGGCATAGTCTTGAACATCAGGTAGCCTAAGAAGATCTTCAAAGAAATCAAGATCTAGGTGAATGACCACCTTATCATCATCATCCTTAACTGACATAGAATCCGCATCGAAGTGGGCAGCTACAGCTAGAACAAACTCGGGAAAATGAATTGAAAAGCGGGAAAACCGGTTGCGAGGACAAGCCCACTATCATAAATTACCTGCATCCATGGATTTTTGTTAGGAGCCTTCACTCTACTCTAGAAATCTAGGAAGTCAATATGACCTAAGTCAGTATCCTCTATGTTACCTAGATCAAATGATAGGCAAGACTGAGGAGCAACTCCAAGGAATGGATATTTCATCTTCTCTTTCTCTTTTGAAGTAGAAGTAGACATGAAGTTCTGGATTTCGGAAGCCAAAGAAGAAAAAACTCCAAAATTCTACAGGATGAAAATCTCCTAAAGAAATATTCAAAATAATAATCTCTCGAAAATCCAAACGCCAAGTTAGAAAGTCTGAAATGAAAACCTCTGAAATTCTAAAAATGAAAACCTTTGAAAGAAATTTTTTTGAAATTTTTTCCTGAAATGATTTTCCCGAAGAAATTTTTTCCAGAAATGATTTTACGAAGTCCCATGATGATTCCCGAAGTGAGTTTCCCAATATTTTGAAGTAATTTTCTCTGAAGTGAGTTTCCCCAAAATGCTCTCTCCAAAAAAGAAAAACTAGCAACTCTGCAAAAACCTGAGATCTACCTCGAGATGATTTTGTGAATGACCTGAGAAACTGGAGATAACTCAAAAATGAAAACATGGTGAATGGAAAGTCCATTATTCAAAAAACACATGAAGAAACAAAAAGGAAATAAAACGGGAAGACGAGAACAAAAAGAAAATCTAAAACCAAAAAGAAATAACAAAAATAACATACCTTGAAAAAGGACGTCGAAAGGGACAAGAAAAGGGAATGTCAGAGATATTTGTCAGGTGAAAATGACCATAGAAAATTGTAGTTTAAATAGAAAACACTGACATTTATGGAAAAAATTTGATCTGTACGGGGTTGGTGAAGAAATAAATGCTAAAAACTTTGAAGTTCGAAACTGAAAAACACGAAAGTCCAAAAATTTGGAAATTCTTATATTTCGGACTTCGGGAAATTGGAAACAAAATGTGAATTGGTGATGAAAAGTTCAAACCCGAAAGTCGAAAATTCAGAATTTCAAACTTCGGAAAAAATGAAACCAAAACACCAAATGTTCGAAAGAAATTTTCAAAGTTCCAAACACGAAAACACGAAAATCAGACTTTCGAGACTTTTGGACTTCGAAAAAACTTCGAAATGAAAAATCCAAAAATCCAAAATCTAACAATTAGACTCTAAGACTTGGAAATTCATTGTACAGGGGATCTCTTAAAAAAATTGTCCGACCTCATTTGACTTATCTTTTAGGGTAAGTTAAATTGCTAACACATCCCAACTAGGGAAGAAAGTATAGTCCACAATCACAAGTAATCAATAACATGTCTCAGAATACGAGACATAAACAACACGTGCCCAACATTGTAACAACGAAAAACATCAACATGATTACAAAAACAATTTTGCACATGGACCATTAATCACCATTGTTTCCCAAAATTTTTTTAAATAATATCAAAACATATCACGTCCAATAATAAAGGGCATCAAGACTCAAGTATCGCAATACATAGCCAAAGGGCTCACATAATTGATTCATCAAAAATCGGGTACATCACGAGGCACCAAAACTCATATTCCTCTCAATAAAAGTACATCAATATACCAAAACTAGGTTGGGTCACTCTATGGACCTAAACACATAAAGCCGGGTCACCTCAACCAAATCCTAGCACCCACAAGACCCTCAAAGGGAAATCATTGGTATACTCCTCAAGTCCAACTCGAAATGATGCAAAGTAATCATAGTATCCTTATTATCCTCTTACCCAAAATCATAGTCTCCAAAATTTCACAAGGCTCACATAATATGTAACTATACAAAGGTTATATCTACGATGACCATTTAATGAATGAGGGAAGATTACAGGTTACCATTTACCGATCTTGAGGTGTGCATGCTACACAATATGTTTAACATCCATAGAGTAATTTCATACAACCCAAACAAATGGAAGTATATCTTCATTCTACGAGAGACTCCACATCCTATATCATACTCAACTTGATCAATATGAGAAACAATTCAACCTCCTCACTCCTTGCATACACCTTGATACTACTTGTAGGGATCGATGGTGTAAGGTAATGAACACAACATAGTACATCACTAACAATATGATACACATAGATATCATATAAGAGGGTAATGCACATTACAATTAATCATGATTCGCAAAATGACACACTTTCCACATAATGAACTAATAACATAGGTACACTACAACATGGGTCATAATATCATCATATGCCCCAATTCATGAGGAATCACATTACTACATAAATACAATATACACAATTAAAATATGAGTGGTACCATTACGATAAATATAAATTCCATTATGTGCTTCATTTTCCTATATAACACATGGGTGGTATACACATAAAATAATGGGTTAATATGGCTTAACAACACATTCACAATTCATGGAAAATGTAGTTTTCACAAAAAGGTTGATAGAATATGCACACTATATAAAAATTTCACGGGAAGGTATCATCATCATAAAATATTTCAGTATCTCATGAATCCACAACTACAATAGGTAGATATCTAACATCACAATCACCAATTGCGAATAATGTTACATAACATAAAATAATGTTTTCACCTCATATTCAATAACCACATCACAAATCCATTCCAAAGGTTTGATTGTATGAACCTCTACTCGGATACCAATATAACGCATGCACTAGAAAACACAAGGCCAAAACACAAATAATTATTTTTCTCAATAACAATACTTGGGCCCACATAACAAAAACACAATGCTTGAACCATAAACAACATGCATCTCCAAGAAAAGGAGAAGGTGATGCCAAAAAATCAAAACAAATGAAAATTTATAATACAATCAATCCATTCAATAGCTTGTCAAGGGAAATGGTTTCATTACTTCCACTTATCCCTCCACTAAGGAATACTATCCTTTGGTTCCTCCAAAATAGTCATGCAAGTGTTCATGAAAACACACTTATCCCTCCACTAAGGCTGGTATCTCCAAACTTTATTTCCTCTAAAAAATAAGCAAACCATACACCATAATAATACTTATCCCTCCACCATGGAAATACAATTCTTCAACATACACACATACATAACATACTCGTGCATGAAAGATACAACCACCATCAAGTAAAGGAACACATTCTCCAATGAGAAACCCACAACATAAGATTAATAATAAAGAGAGTCTAAAAATGACATTTCATAAAAAAATATGAGTCACATTATCAATCCTTCTTATGAGACTTGCAATGGGAGAATCATCATTACAACTACCACTTATCTCTCCATTAGGAAAACATGGTTAGCATTTGGTTCCTCCCAATATGCATGTAATATAAAATAGCAAATATACACTCATCCCTCCACTTGAGACACACTTACCACTCCATTAAGACTAACCACAAATTCCTTTTTTCCTCAATATGAAAAAACAACTCCCTATTCCTCCCTTCACTAATATCACATGTATCCCTCCATAAATAATGATATGCCCCACCCCATACTTTCATACATCCACACAAACAAAATTATAATAAAAAAATTTCACATAGGCTTTAAAAGAGAAAAATCAAAACAATAATCATAACTACAAGGAAAGGTAGAGTAAGGTCTTTAACCACCAAAATACATATACTTCATGATTTACATCTTATTTAATTTAATCCTTCGTATTAAGCATTGGTTAAAGATAAACAATATTCATAAGCATGTACATTCTCACGAATGAGATGAAAATAACTAACACCACATTTGCTCAAACGAGTGTAGATTAATACAATAAGGACTATAAGAGAGAAAAGATCAAGACCTTAACAACCATGTACATAGGTCCCATGATTTGAATTTTCATCATACCTTGTGTTAAAATCATTGTATTATCCCACTTGTAATTGTTATCATAATAATACGTTATTATTTAAAATTTATGAGTTATGCTTCATCCTAATGTTAAATTTCCAAGAATGTGCCCATTTTATTCATTTTACATTAAAAATATGTTAAGAATTTTATCCATTTTGATATCACTTAAAGTTCACACAAGTCATGTAGAACTCTTTACTAGTAGGTAACTCATGTTTCCAAAACACATGTCCCAACATAGGAATGATGAATTTAAATTTTATTAGGCAATGCAAGGTTGACCGCCTAATTTTAGGAGATCAGTTAAATTCACTTCACGTTGTGAATCCATATTTTAGTTACCATTTTATAGTGGTAAAATGTTACATGTTTTACATAGTTGAACATACAACAATTGACGTCTACTAAGAACATATGTTCTCATCTTGAAATCTTCATGTTTCTCGTTTCATTAAAATCATATACTCTTAAATAATACACCTCATTATTTCATTCCTTGCCACAATTAATTTCCATAATTCAATTATAAGTTGGGATTTTGTAACCAAATTCAACTCAGTTACTTTTATTCTTATTACATTTATGTTGTTTACTTTATTCATTTGTTGATTTAAGAGCATTACCTAAGAAAGGTAGTTTAGTCAAAATTTTATTTTTGAGCATGTTAGGAATTTTAGGTAGGATCTTTGGAAGTGGTTATGGGTCCTAGGTTTGCTTCAAATTCAAATTTTGGCTTGGAATCCACTTTCTTGCCAAAATTAAATTTAAATTTCTTAAGCAAAGAATCGGCTTTTGAGCAATTTTTCATTTGTGAAAGTCTACGGTACAAGTTTCGTGTTGTCATTAGAGTCATTTTAAATATTTTTGAACACCTTTCTAAGTGAGGACATGAATATTTAGTATTCTTTCATCTAAAATCTCATGTTTCATTAGGTAACTCTTTTTCTTAATATGAATGAGGGTTTTTTCTAATGGTAAAACATAAAATCATTGAAAAGTTCAAGGGAGAGTTAGTTAGAGGGAACAAAAACAATGAAATACATTTTGTAACTGATTGTAGATATTTCTCTAGATGAAAATCTTGAGTATTTATGTTTGAGAGGTGACTTTTTAGCAAGATAGGGTTTTGAAGAATAATTCTTTGAATATATGACCAATATTCTTTTGTAAACCATTGGTTTTCTTGTGTGAATGATGATGAGACAAATTTTTATTTGTTTTCTTATGTGTTTATACTATTTAAGGCAAGAAATAAGGTAAAGTATCTCTTCACATGATAGAGTGTTGTATATGAATGGATTTCTCTGTCTCGAATGATATTTCTCATTATTTGTTAAATTCCTTTCCCATTAATATTGCTAACTACTCAAGAATTTGTATATGGTTTGTAAAGACACTAAGAAGAGAGTTAGAAGTTTGAACTCTCATAAGTTTCTTAAAAATTCCTTTCTTATCTTGTTGGACTGTCAAAACCCCTAGGTAGTGTTTAAGAGGAAACATTGATTTGAACACCTTAATTTTTTTTTAAATTAGAATTGTAGCACATTTTCAATGTCTTCATACATATTTTGGACGGTTTTGAGTGATTAAAATAGTTTTTAGGATTTGTTCCTTGACAATCAAGAACTTGGACACATGATTTAATTAGGAGGCCTAGTTTTTCAAGATACATTCATGAATTTAGGGTTTTTTTGGGAGTTTGGACCTATTTTTTTACAAAAAAAAAAACATAAACAACCAAAAGGGTATCCAAATCTACTCTTAGTTTATCAAAAATAATTTGTGGAATATTTTTTAACAATAAGCCTTTTCCTCAAGAAGGGCTAGTAAGAAAAAAGAACCAATTCACAAGAACTTCTTGGAAAGTGAATAATCTAGGCCTCTCTTTCACTCTCTACATCAATTTGGGGTATTAAAGTAGGTTAGATACCAAGAACAAAGAATATTAAGTGTTATTGTTGTGAAGAATCAAAACGTCACCTAGAAGAATTGCAAGAGGAGGTGGTAGAGGATGCATCTAGGTGGGAGATGTTATATTGGAAGAGTTGATAAACTTCAGGGTTAGTTTTGATACAAGGTTAATAACATTGGAGGAAAATCAAAGAAGGGGACATTTGATAGGTTATATAATTGATATAGAGGAATAACCACAAGTTGCTCCAAAGTATAAGGAGAGGTTGGAGAATAAGAGGAAAGTGTAATAGACATAGTTCTCAATTTAATAATGCGACAAAGCTCCAAACTCAAAGTGGATATTCCTACATATGTAAGTATTCTTGATGGACAAGAGATTATTGCTTGGATTACCACCTTAGATAAATATTTTGAATATGAGAATGTTTTTGGAGAACATAAAGTAAAATTTTCTTGTACAAGGCTAAAGGGTAATGTAGAAATTTGGTGGGATTTCATACAAGATGAAAGGTTAAAGAAAGGAAAAAGGAGGATTAAATCCTAGGATAGGATGGTAGCTAAACTTAAAGTCAAGTTTCTACCTAGTGACTATCAGACCAAATTATTCAAAAATTTATAAAATTTGAAGCAGAAAGAAATGAGTGTCAAAGAGTTTACATAAGAGTTTTACAAATTAACAATTAGATCAAGACATGTGGAAGAGGATATGGAAAATATTTCCAGATACCTTAATAGGTTAAGGTAAAATATTCAAGATGAACTTAGCTTGGTTAGTCCCAGGACACTAGAAGAATGCTATATGTATGCCTTGAAGGAAGAAGAAAAATTGAATAGGAAGTAAAATCATAAAAATGGAGGCAGAGGTAAAAATTATAGAGGAATATGTCAACAAGGAGGGATGATTTCATCTTAAAGAACCAATTCATAGCTAAGTAATTTACAAGAAAAACCATCTACTTCGAGAGGTGGATTCAAAGGAAGAATACCATATTATAGAGGAGGATATATGCAAAGTGGAAGAGGAGTTCTTTGGATTAATGGTAAATGTTTTAAATGCAACAATTTTTCTTGTCATGGATCTTGGGAATGTCCAAAGGAACCTCAAGCTAGTAGCTCAAGGACTAAAAACAAAAATTAGGTAGTCCAAGAAGAGGAAGAAATTGTGGGCACTCCATCTCGTATAGAAGAACCAGAAGTTAGGGAGTCTTTGCTGATGAAAATAGTGTTGATCAAACCACCCAAAGAAATGGAACTTGCATAAAGGAAAAAATTGTTCAAAATAATATGCAAATCACAAGGTAAGTTTTGTAAAATGGTGATTGATTCAGGTAGTATTGATAATTTAGTGTCATTAGAGTTGGTAGAAAAACTTGGTTTAAAGAGGTTTCCACATCCAACTCCTTTTTGGAAATTTATGTTGTCATTGATGTCAATAGGTTTCATTGATGTCATGTGTTGTGTTTATTGGTCGGTGGAGTTACTTTTTCTAGTTGTCTTTGATGAGTTACATAGTGCCTTGGGGTGTATTGAGTTGGTATAGCAACTTACAAATCTATTGCAGTGTTTTGGTGATGCTTTGGTGATTTCATGGAACTTTTTGAAGCCTTTTATAGGTGGTAAAGAGTGATGAAGTCGAGGTGGTCTGCATTGAGGGTGCAAGCATGTTTAAGAATCCTAGTTGGAGGCCTAGTCATCATACATGAAGGATTAGGTGGTATATCAAGTGTGTAGAAGCTGGTTATGCATGATGAAAGAATGGAGAGAATGAGGATGAGGTGTAGAGACACTCACAAGTGTCTCAAGGTGTGTATTCGGGATTTGGACATATTTTCTATTTATGTACTAGACCTTGTCTTAAGCCCTAGTTGGCCAAATGAGGTGAGAAGAGAATTTTTAAGCATGAATATGGAAAGGTGAGATTTTGGAAAGGTGTAGTAGGATGTTTTAGATGTGTGGGTGATGTTTTAGGTAATGGTTTGTAATATTTAGCATGAAAAGTGATTTTTAACTCCATCGAGTTCTGAAAAGTGAAAACCCATCTCAAGGTCGTATGTTTGATTGTCATTGGCACGTGAAAATAATTCATGGGAGGATAATATATTTAAAGAAGTTTGGTAATGTACCTAAGAATGATCTCAAGCATTAGTTCGAGCTTATGGCTCCATGCTCTATGAACAATCATATAGAAGGTAAGGAGGTTTCAAACCCTTATTAAACCCTAGTTAAAGCAAATGACAGAGAAGAAATTGCTCAATATGGCCTAAAATGGTTTGGTTGACATTGTTAGTGATCGTAGGTTGTAGTGGATGCCTCTATATTTCTCCAGGTGGCATTTCGGTGTCATGAAAGTGTGTGGACCCCACAATAAATTGTAATTTTTTGAATACGTTGTGTTTACTCTCAAGTTTTGAATTGGACCGGTTGATTAAATGGATGTTTGAGAAAATATGGAAGATATGATACATTTCTAGAGTGATTTCAAAATAATTTTGAGACCTTTTTAGGTCTACGGAAGTCTATTTTGCAAGACTAGTTTTAGGACCATTTTTGATAGATTTTTGCAAGTTCTGGAGACCTGATTGCAAGGGTGTTCTTGGGAATCTATGCCTTGAGTGATGGTTTCAAAATAATTTTTTGATGACCCTAAGGTCATGATATTTCCATTCATGTGTCACACTTGCATGGTTTATGTGTTTCGATGTTGGTTTGAGCTTCATATTTGAGGACTGGTTTTGTAGGTCACAAACCTAGTGAGGAGAGGTGCTCCAAATGGTGAATTAAGAGCATGATATGGTGTTACATAGTTACTAAATATTTTAGGAGGAATTGAGTGTGGACTTATAAAACATGTATAATTTTTTTCCAATGTTCTTTGAAGGTCATGTTAGCTAAAAAATGCTTGGTTTTGGCAAGAGGGAAGTTTGTGTGTATTAGACATACGTGTGTCTTAATGAATGATTTGAGATTTTATATGTTATTAAAAACATAAGTGGTATTTTTATAGTGTTATTATTATTTTATCATGTTTTTATTACGATTTATTCCCTATGATGTCTGACCTAGATGTGTTATGATCTTAAGTCATGTATATAAGCATGTTCTTAGTGACCTATTTGGTAGTTGTGAAAGGGTATGAGAAAGTGTCAGTAAGAGGGTAGATTGTGGGGGTGAAAAAGGTATTTGTGACCATAAAAAGAAGGAATATTTTATTCTATGAAGATATAACAAGTGGCGAGCTATGGTGTTTAAGTTCGAGATGACCTAATCAGCTTTGTGAAGAAGTCCATGGGCGAAGAAGCCTAGAAGCTAGTTTTGAGAAAGAGAGAAGAAGGAAGAGCTAAAGAAGAGTCATCATAAATTTTTGGAAACATTCCATAGGTGATGATAAAATTTAGGTGGTTGAGTCATCTAAGGGGTTAGTGCCTCCATGTAGGGTTGGTGCTCTACTAAATTTAGGGGTTGGTGATCTTTGTGGGGTTGGTGCCTTACTAAACCTAGGGGTTGGTAATCCTTGTTGGGTTGGTGCTCCACTAAATTCGATTCATTAGTTTAATAAATATTTATTTAAGTTGGTTGTATTCCCCTTTATGGTTTCCCACTTATATATTTTCTCATTTGTTCTTGTGTTCTCATTTTCTCATCTAATGGTTATGTTTCTTAAGAATGCATGCTTAATGGTTAAGTTGAATTGAATGGTTGATGTATATAAATGTTTAAGTGAATGAAATTTTTATTTCCTATGATTCATCCCCCTCTCGGTGGGGTTCTTCCAACAATTGGTATCGTGAGTGGAACCTCGAAGAAATATTAACAACTTGAGGTGATCCTAAGAAGCACAAAGATGGGCAAGCTATAGAGTTTTGTGGCCAAAATTTTAAAGGAGCAGATAAGTATCTTAAAAGGTGATATGGTTAAAGAAGATCAAATGATGGATATAGAAAATCATGTCTCGAAGGAAATGATATTTCAAGTAGTACAAGGTGTGTAAGTTCATTCAATGGACATTGTTTTTCATGCAATGAGTTTGGTCATAGAGCTATGGACTATAGTCATCATTTCTCATGGAGGAATAGTATATGTAGGAGCAAATTATTGTGTTACAATTATAGGAAAAGAGGTCATATTGTAAAATTTTGCAAGGTAAGGGATAAAAGGAGTGATCAATTAAAAGAGGTTATTTTATAAAATTTCCATGATAAATAACACATTACAAGATTTTGTGCTAACATAGCTAGAAGGTTGTCAAGTCAAAACAAGAAGATAAAACATATAAGTAGGTTGTTTCATGGTTGTTTTAAATGAAATGGCTTTGGCCATATGTAAAATAAAAGTATGGATACGTAATTCAATAAGTACTGATCATGTTAAGTCTAATAATCTAGATGAATCATTTTGACAAGGTTGTATAAGGTTTATAAGTGGATGAATGTCAAGAACTCTTGTTGTATGTACATGTTGACTGAGAGAAGGAGGAGGATGAGACCATGATTAGGAAAGCTGAGATTCATTCAGAAAAATAAGAACCCAAGACATTCAAGAATAATAAGGTGTCTGGTCTTATTGGTAAGGTCAAGAAGGAGCCCAATAAAATGAAGAATATCAAGAAGTAAATTCATGCATATATGAAGAAGGAAGAATATAGGTCAATCAAGCATGCAATGAAAGCATATTTTGAACATGGAGTTAAGGAGAAGGAACAAAAGATATTCATGCCTAATCCTAATCATTCTATAGGTAAAAGTGGATTATTTTCCATTGAAGAGGATAGGTCAAAGGTTGAAGAACAACTAGAGTATATGTTATCAGCCCAATTAGTGGAAAAGGAGGATGTTGTTATCAATCATGAAAATTCAATCAAGAAGAAAAAAGGATCCTAAAGATTGATTACCAACCTCATGAGTGCAATAAATATGTGGAGATATGGGAATCTCCTAAATTCATGTTTTTCTAAGTATCCTAAGAAGCATTGGGTGTCTTTATTAGGCTTCATAGATATATTCTTCATTCATGAGAAGAAATGAAGGTTTTTATTGATTTAGATTCATGAAGAATCTTGTGACAACTGTGCAAGAAGGGGAAGTGAAGATATTTGAGTCTCGAGTCTTATGTGAGGTAAGCATTAATTGTGTTTTGAGACCTAGTATGGGTTTTTATCTATCATATGTTCTTGTAGATGATTCAAGGTATGTGTTGTATGAAAGAAAATAATTCAGGTTAAGGTGGGCATTGATCAGTCCATGAAGTGAACTAGTGTGAAGTGAATGTATTAGGATGTCATGATCCATCCCTTTGTATCAAGTACATCAGTCAAAGAGGTCTGGTATGTGTTGAATGGATTAGGTCATTCACAGTCTCGACATGATGATTATTTGCAATTAACATAAATATATGCTAAAGAGAGTTGTAAACATTGTTGGAAGTGTTGACACATGTTGAGATAAACTTGTTGGAGAGTAGAAGTGTATTTCAGTCATGGAATTCTAAGATCTTTTTCATTCAAGGGATATATACATGGTATTAGGGGGAGCCTATCAGGTTCTTAGAATAAGTTTATAATTACAAGAAGGAATGGTGGATATTGCAGAGTGAGATAGATAAAATGAGAGGTACGTATATGTGTTTGTTGTTTCTAACAATTGGTAGGGTAAAATAAGGTTACCTTTGAGAGTCCTGATGAATCATGTGGTGATTCCATACTATGAGGATAAAAAGGACACCAATCTTGGTTTCTAGAGTAGGTATATGATATCAAGGAAGTGTACATCACCATAAATAAAATTTATTTATTGAATATGATGATTTGATATGATCTATAAGTTATATGATAGTGTTGTGAAAAGGTAAGAGATGTTTTTTAATGCATTCTTTTATTTTGTATCGTAGTTTAAGCTATATTCATGGATTTGTGTTATAATAAGCTATGATACATTCAAGAAGGATAAACAAGAAGAGTTGCATTAAAAGGTATGTGTGATGTCCTGATAAGTTTAGGTACATTCATAGAGATATGTTGTTGTATGCGGTTAAGAAGTTTTGAATATGATTTCAAGGTGATTCAAGAAGTTCTAATAAATACATTTGAAGCATATTGAGCATATTTTGGGTTCTTGTTGTGTTTTTGTTGTGTATTTTTGTGTTTTGGGTGTGGTTTGGCTTAGATTTTGTTGCAGTCTTGTTTTTTCTTTGAAACTTAGTTATAAATATAGGCAAAGTGTTCGAGGTTGTTGTATGAACTATAAGATCATGAATCCATGCACCGACATGATGTGTTGAGTGTTCTCTATCCATGTGGTCCAAGATAAGAGTTGTAATGTCTCAAGCTTGAGGAAGGCAAGGCATGAATGTGTCTTCACTTGAAGGTCTAATATCTAGGTATGATGCTTGTAAAATTAGGCATGCCTGCAAAGTTGAGGTGTTTATGTGCTTAGTTGTTCATTACATATGGTGTTTTGTCTCAGTATTACATGAGAAATCTAGTAATTTTGTAGAGTCAATGTAAATTTTACAGAGGATCTAGTTGACTATGTTTAGAGAAAAAAATATGTCTTGATGAGATTTGGCTTCTTTTGGTACCCATAGATACCTAGCTGATAAAGCATGATGAGGTTTGGCAATATTATCACATTTAAGAATGCAAACTTAGACTTGTTAGATAGTATAATGAGGTTTTTTCAATGAAGTATGATTAATGGGGAGTTTGATGGCTCTATTTCCTGAGGATACAAGGTATGTCAAGGATTAGTTGTAATGATTCTTTATGTATAATTCTAATTTTTAGTTTTTACATTTGTGCTCAAGAGATGAGATATTGTTCTTGTGGGGAGATGGTTATGCTTTGAGAATCATATGATAGAGTCAAGATAAAGGAGATCTTTCACTATTTTGAGAAGGTTTGTTTGGCATCTAACTTTCAAAGAGTTAGGGGAGTTTGAGTTTTTATTCCAAGAAGATGTTTTTACAGATGGTATAGGTATGATCACGTTTTTTATATTTTGGTGAATTTTTAGATAGGGAGCATAGTTATGTTCTTAATGGAATGCCAAAGGAGGAGTATGTTTTGTTCAGGGGGCTATGTTGTTGTAATGAGTTAAAACAAGAGAAGAAGATGTCAAATGGACCTTTCTTATTTGTTTGATGTTACCAACCAAATGGTGAGACTATTTAAATGATAGGAGAAGAAAAATAAGATGCTATAGGTATGTTTATTTGTCATTAATGTGAAAATTGAGAGAATGATTTGATGGCTTGAGAAAATGAGCTATGTGTGTTTTCCATCAATGACAAAGGGGGAGATTGTTGGCAAGTTGTGTTGTCATTGATTTCAATATGTTTCATTGATGTCAAAAGGAGTGTGATTTCATTGATGTCACGTGTTTTTTTGATTGGTCAAAGGAGTTGTTTGGTATGATTACCTTTGATGATTGGCATGGTGCTTTAAGGTGTCTTGAGTTGGTTTAGTGACTTGCAAAGATGTTGTAGTGTTGTGTTTATGGAAAGGAGCTTGTTGAAGGCTATTGTAGGTGGTAAAGAGTGATGAAGTCATGAGGTGGTTTGTATTGATGATGCAAACATGTTCAAGAAGCCTAGTTTGGAGGCCTAGTCAGCATATATGAAGGAATAGGTGGTATATCAAGTGTGTAGAAGATGGTTATGCATGGTGATGAGGATGAGGTGTAGAGACACTCACAAGTGTCTCAAGGTTTATACATATTTTCTAGGTCTGCACTAGACCTTGCATTAAGCCCTAGTTGGCCAAATGAGGTGAGAAGAGTAGTTTTCAGCATGGAGATGGAAATGTGATATTTTGGAAAGGTTTAATAGGTGTTTTTAGAGGTGTGAGTGAAGTTTCATGTGTTTTTTTGTAAGATTAGCATGAAAATTTATTTTTAGCTCTACCGAGTTCCTAGAAAGTAAAAACCTAGCTCAATGTGGTATGTTTAATACTCGTTAACATGTGTGAAGTCTGTATAGGAGATTGATCTCTTCAAGGTTGTTGGGAATGATGCAAAGTAGCATCCTCTATGATGCTTGCAGAGCATAAATAATTTTAAGAATCCTTGAAAGGCATGCAATTATATTCTTGTAGTTTGAATTTTTTTCCCTCCAAATTAGAAAAGTTGAATATTTCAAATTGTGTTGTAAAATCTCTTTACCATAAGAGTGAAAGAGTGAAAATAGGTGTTCATATAAATTTATTATGAGTGTGTTATGTTTATAAGAGGTTTCACAAATCATGGAAGACTAGTGTTATACATATGGCCTTTCCTTAAGTTGGAAAATCAAATCTCTTTGATTCAAGCATGTATGGTTGAGAAAATATCACCAAATGTGGGAGTTAGACTAAAGATAAGGAGGATAACAACTAATTTAAATCTATTATCAGAGGATAAGTGTTGAATTCTAGTAGGAAAAAGAGATAAAATGGATATGTTGAGTAAGAAGTAAGAATTGTCTAAAATAATGTTGTATGTGAGTTTTCCAAAATGAATAAATCTGGTTTTAAACTCCATTAGCTTGAATGGTCTTAGATCTTCCTTCATTTCATGTGTTTTAGTGGATTCTAATGTAGTTTTACATTATCTATGAACTATCAAACTCCATTCCATTGTATTGCATGGGAATGTGTAGAGGTTTTATATAAGGAAGTGGCTAAAAACCCTCCCTATAACTAAATTTCACTAAATATCCTCACTATTATTTGAAAGAGGAACAATCGATTATAAAGATAATAAAATTTATTCCAACTCTTGACTTTAGGTTTTAGGAGTTTTACAAGCAATTTCTAAGTCTCGACCCTAAACTAGGGAAACCCATAACTCTCATTTCCACCAATGAAATTCATCCAAATTGATGCCAAATAACCACCCCATTATCAAGAAGGAATCAGAGTGCCCACATTTTTATAGCTCTAGTTATCTGTTGGTTCCTTTATTTCTAGACATGTTTTGATTGAGACTCGATAGAATTTGGACATTTTATTATGATATTTTATTCTCTTGGACATTATGGCATTTTGGGCGCGTAGCGCCAATTGGATTAGATTCATATATTGATATATTTCGTATGATTTGATGACACTAACAGGGTTATATGATAGACTTATCAGTTAGATGTTAGTCTCTTGTGGTTAATTTGACTGATGATATAGTGTTTTGGATTTAATGATGGTGATTTTCATGCTAACCTAAGTGTATGTCATTACAATTTATTTGTGGGTGATTCATGGCAAACTATGTGAATAATTGTATACATTGACTATCAATTGTTTAATAATGTTAGGACATTATAAGTTAGATTGAGATTGTGATGTATAGATGATGGTTATCATATTGGACAAATACGGTTAATGTGTGCAATGAGTGTGCAGGTGACAAGTATAGGAGAGCATGGGTTTCGGGGCAGCTACGTAATTGTGCACAAGCGCCCACGGGCCTGAGTCCTAACCATGCTAAATGTTTGAGGCCTTAGAAAAGATGTATTTAATTGGGCACCATGGGTGAACCCTCATTTTGTAATGTAATTATGTCTTGTAAAATTAATTAGGTTTAGGATGTGTTTGTATTAAGTAAACTAGCTTAAGGGTTAATAATCTTATCTTAAGTTAAGTGTTGGTTTTGGGAAAGTGTGTGTGTGTTGGTAGAAGGGATTGGGGACCACATGTGAACCTTGGGTGGACCCCACACCCTCTACCCATGTGCCCAAGCATGCCAAACCCGAAATTGGGTTATTTTGGGTAATTTTAGGGACCCCTTTTGAGTTGGGGTCTCCTTAGCATGAAAATGGGCCCTTGGACCCTACCTAATAGGTAGGGGGGCCTATTTCCAAGGTTTGGAGGGAGTTTCCCTCCCATTTAGCCCTCTTTAGTCACCATCCATGTAAGATGGTTGGGTTGTGTGAAATTGTTAAAAGTTGTTCCACTTTGTTTTATTTTAGTTTTAGTATTTTGGGTGAAAAGGGATAAAAGGTGAGTTTACTCTTACTTATTTTGTTTTTGGAATCTTTGACTCTTGAGAGGAGAGGGGGTGACACTTGTCACTTTCCTATTGGTGAGGAAACTTTTGGGTTCCTCTTTTTATTCTTCCTCATGTGGGAAGAATGGGTCTTCTTGGTTCATTTTTTTTGGAGCACTTGGAGAATTTTGGGAGCTTGGAAAGGAGCTTGGACAAAGGGGAAAAGCTTAGAGTTTTGGAAAGCATATTAGAGGTAGGGTTCTTATCCTTTTTCCTTCTTAGTTTTGTTTATCTTGTAAACTATGCTTGATCAATAAAATAGTGTGTGAAATGTTGTATGGTGAATGTGGTTGTTTGCTTGTTCTTGTTATTTCCTTTGTTTTCTCTCCACCATCATTTGGAATGATGGTTTTTGGAGAATGTAGGGGAAAAGAGAGGGATTTCCCTCTCAAACCTCATGGTTGTTGGTCAAGCCATGAAGGTCCCTTCTCATCCCCTCATATAGTTTGAGGTGGGAGAAAGGTTCATATGGCTTGATCCTTTCCCCATTCTTGGTGAGGAAACCCATGTGGGTTTGAAAATCCTCCCAAGAAGGATCTCTATAGTTTAAGGAGGAATAAGGAGGATGTATGATTAGGAGGTATAAAGATTTTATATATATATATGTATTTATTGGTGCTCCTATGGTTGGACACCTTGATTTGGGCATCCTTCTTCCTCTCTTCCCCCTTGTGAGGTTGGCATTGTTCTCCTTATGTGTGGTTTTCATTGTATAGTAGGTCTAAGTAGTTGAATGGTCTTATGTTTTCTCTTGTTGTGTGTTTAAACCCCATTATTACTTGTGCACATTGTGGAAGCTAGTTCCTCTCTCCCATGGGCTTGGGGGAGGCTAGCATGACTTCCAACCATGGAAAGGCATGTGATGATGCCTATTGGTTGGGTGGTAAACAAGCCATGTTCTCTTAGAGATGGATTCTTGTAGGAGTAATGGAGTTGGAGCTCATGTTGGAGATAGTTGAAGCCTCTTGCCATCTTGGTCATCCTCATCTTTTGTGGGCATTATCTTCTTGTTGTAAATAAATGTGGCTTGTAAAGTTCTCACTCTTGTATATCACCATTTTGTACTTATTGTTTCTTGAAAACATTGGTCCTTACGAAGAAAGTTGTTATTTTTATTGTTCTAGAATATTGTAATATTATCATTTGAGATCATAATGAAAACTATGAACTTTTTACTTCAATGTCTCTTGTTGGAAGGTGTTGTTTTGTTTAGAAATCTACTCAATATATAGTTATTCAATAGACACTTGAAAACTTGAAACATTTAGTTGTGCATTGCATATAAAATCTGAAAAATTAGTGTGCTTGCATTTGAAAAAAATTATGGAATTGAATTTGGTATCGAGCAAAGTTTCAACACACGGACTTTTGGGTAATTTGAAGATGTCTTAGTCTTGCATTTTAAAAAATATATATATATATATATATATATATATATATATATATATATATATATATATATATATATATATACATGGATGTTTTAATATAACCTCCTTGCATGAAAATCTGAAATATTTAATTAGTTAGTATTGCAAAAAAAAAAAAAAAAAAATTGAAAATACCAAGGAAAATTAGTGTTCATTGTGTTTTTTTTTAAATGGTTATATTATCATTTTTTATTAGGTTTTGGCCTTTAGTATTGATCAAGAAATGAAAATAAATTTAATATAGTTATTTTATTTTTATTTCCTTCCTATTTATAACTATATCTTCTTAGAATAAAAATAAAAAAATAAAATAAAATAAATAAATAAATAAAAATAAAAATAAAAATAAAATAATAATAATAATAAAAGCGAAATAATAATTCTTGGTTTTGTTATAAAGATACAACATTCTTATTATATAATATATATTTATTATATATTATGTAATACATATATTATATATCATGTAGTTAGTATATATGTATATATATATGTGTGTGTGTGTATATATGTGGATTCAAAAAAAAAAAAATTCAAAAAAAAAAAAACAAATTTTAGTTTTATACATATATATAGATGTATAAATTTTATTAAAAAAATTAAAAAAAAAAAAAAAAAAAAAAAAGACACGGAGGTGTGTTTGGGGTCGAACCCCCAAACCCCTGCCGCATCCCCAACCGTCCCCGCGCCCGGCTGACCATGCCCTAATCCGCCGCGCCCCGGACAAACCCGCGCCCCACACCCCGGACAGACCCACGCCCGCGCCCCGGGCAGAATCCGCGCCCCACGGACCCCATGCACAGACCCTATCCCAAACCCCACCCAAACCCCGTCCCAAACCCCCGTGACAGACTGCACCCCCAGCCCCCCCTGCTTTCTGCTGCGCACCCCCGTCGTCCCCCTCGCCCCGCGCCTGCCCGCCGCCGCCACAGACTACCTGAGACCGGGCACCGCGCCCACGTGACCCTGCCCCTGTGCACGCCGACTCCTCACCCTCTCGCAAAGAAAAAAACAAAAGAATAATGCTTATATAAAATTTTACGGTGAATAAATATATATATATATATCTCATTTGCCCCACACTTACTCAAATTTTGCAAATTTATAAAAATTTGGTTCGAGAAAATACATGGATTTTTACAAACAAGAAAAAGAGATTCCATGAAGTCTATCTCCTCTAGTTCCTCCACCTGCACAAGAGGAAACAAAGAAAACAAAGGAAAAGAAATAGTAAAGAAGAATAAACAAAATGAATGAACAAAGGAATAAAAAAAGGAAAATAAAAACACTATAGAGAGATTTAGGGCAAAACTTAGGGCAGATTCAAAATCTAAGGCCAAGATTTGTTTTATCCAAGGGCTCTAATTAATCCCTACACCCTTTAGGACATGATCTCTTATGGGAATAGGAGATAAATTTAAGGGGGTGTAAACTAATTAATAAAAAGGGGAAGATTATTTATTTGTCTAGGAGTGGAATTTTAATCATAACCCTAGGAAGTTTGATAAGGTAAAATAAATTAAATTATTATTGGGTTAGTGTTCATTTGATTTTGAGTAAATTAATGATTAATATAAATTAATTATTATGTGAGAGGCTTAAGCAAGCATTAGTAATTATTGACCATTTCAAAAAAAATTATTAATTAACGCTTTCCGCAACTTTAAAATAAAAATTAATTAATTATAAATAAATAAATTAATTAATTAATTAAAAATAATAATAATAAAATAAAACAAAATTTATAAACCTTTTTACTTATTTATTTGTTTTTATTTTACCTCGGGTTTAGGATGGCACCAAGAGGGGACGTTCAGCTCGAGGTTTGGGTCATACCGCACCTACGCGAGAGCCGCTAGTGCCTGATTTTGGGCCTCAGATATTAGAGACCCTATAGCGGTGATAGGTGTCGTGACAGAGTGTCTTCCACCACCGCAGGTGCCGAGAGAGGAGGACATTCAGTTACGAGACGAGGAGTTGATGGGTGAGGATGCACATCCAGAGCCACCTAAGCACGACATTCCGAGATGAGAGAGGTCACGCAGCCCTTCCATCCTTGGTGAGAGGGTGGCCTCGTTTCGTCACAGCCGATCACAAAACTTCGAGGGACCTTTTTGGAGATATGCGACCCCTCTCACTTGTTAGACCACACCGTCGGGATCGTAACACGGGAGTGTGATTCGAGACCTTCTTCGCCTTCCCGCCTACGCCACGTTCTTGGTTCGACAGATGGCTTTGGGGCAGAGTCTTGGCTCCTTAGCTTGGATAGCTGCTTTGGTTTACACTCTCATGAGAGCAACGTCAAAGCCGGAGTTCGCCATACACCTCCTCCGAGACGCAGAGTGGCGTTTGGTGGAGGAATGAGGAGCGGAAGCTGCATTTGACTCAGGATACAGTAACATGGGAGTTGTTCGAGGAGTGATTCAGGGCCGGGTATATGTCAGAGCATTTTGTGCAGAAGAGGATTGATGAGTTCCACGACTTGCGACAGGGTTCTGGCTCGGTGGCGCAGTATGAGAGTAGGTTCTTGGATCTCTTGCAGTATGTAGACTACCTGCAAGACGAGAAATTGCAGGTAAACAGGTTCATTCGGGGCCTGAATGTAGATATAGCAGGAGCTGTTAGGATGTTATCTCCTCCCACGCTTGAGAAGGCCGTTGAGAAGGCCTACTTGGCTGAGGAGAATAGGACCAAGGCTCAGGAGCATAGAGAAAGAAACAAGAGCAAGTTCCAGGACAGATTCAGGCATTCCAGAGTCAGAGAGCACGGGGAGCAGTACCACCCCCTAGAGGAGGATTCTGGTCTTCTCCAGCAGCATCGAGAGCTCCTCCACACCCACCACAGAGACACAGCATCAGGGACACCAGCATCAGAGGGGTAGACAGACTCAGAGTTTTCAGCGAGGTGGGTCTAGAGGTGGTTTTGGTGGGTCTAGAGACAGGAGGCCGGGTACTCATCACTCTCAGCCAACCAGCCCACTTGCAGCAGTCTACTAGGGTTGGACCGCAAGTTCGATTCGCGAGCACGGGGAGGACTCCATCTCAGAGAGGTACAGGAGGATGTTTTATTTGTGGGGCTCCAGATCATTATGTGCGTATGTGTCCGCACAAGCCCACTACTATGGATATGCAGAGAGCTCCTAGATCCGAGCAGACGGTGGGTGACGTGGGACACGCCCATCGTGTGTATGCAGCGGTTGACAACCGCCAGTGAGCATCGAGCCACGGATTGAGGCAGCAGTACTATCGGGGGTATTTTGTCTCAAGTACTTTTTGATTCAGTGCTTGATTCCTTTATATCACCTTCTATAGTGGACCGGTGTGGGCTAGTGGTGGCTAGGCGGCCGAGATATATTTGGCGAGTTGAGTTGGCCTGCGGGGCTAAACTCATTTGTGGACTCGTATGTGGAGAGTTGTGTACTCGATTTGGGAGTCTTCTCCACTACGCTTGACCTCCGAGTTATTCCTTTAGGATCCTATCAGGTAGTGTTGGGTATGGATTGGCTCGAGGCTCATCGAGCCAAGGTGGATTGTAGAGAGAAGGTCATTGAGTGTCAGGATGATTTGGGTAGTGCAGTTGTGATTTCAGGGATGCAGAGACCCATTTCCTTGCGCATGATCTCGGCTAAGCAACTCAAGCGGAGCATGCGTAAGGGTTGTCAGTTGTTTGCTATCACTATCAGTGATCGTTCGGACAGTACTCCAGAGCATTCACCCCTTGATGATCACGCAGTTTTGAGGGAGTATGCAGATGTGTTTCCAGGGGAGCTTCCAGGTTTACCACCTAGTAGGGAGGTGGATTTCACCATTGACTTAGTGCCTGGATCTGCACCAGTTTCTAGGGCACCCTATCGGATGATGACTTCAGAGCTTCATGAGCTCAAGATTCAGTTAGAGGAGTTGTTAGAGAAGGGTCTCATTCGCCCTAGTGTATCTCCTTGGGGAGCGCCAGTCATATTTGTGAAGAAGAAGGATGGTTCTCTTAGGCTTTGTGTAGACTTCAGACAGCTCAATAAGGTCACAATAAAGAACCGTTATCCACTCCCAGGATTGATGACTTGTTTGATCAGATGCGGGGAGCTAGAGTGTTCTCCAAAATCGATCTCAAGTCAGGATATCATCAGTTGCGCATTTCAGATGCAGACATCCATAAGACAACGTTTCGCACGTTACGAGCATTATGAGTTCACAGTGGTTCCATTTGGTTTGACCAATGCCCCAGCTATCTTCATGAGCCTCATGAATGGAGTATTCAGTACATTTCTGGATCGCTTTGTCTTAGTGTTCCTTGATAACATATTGATTTATTCTCGTTCCGAGGAGGAACATGAGGAGCATTTGAGGCAAGTACTTCAGGTTTTGAGAGAGCAGAAGTTGTATGGGAACTTAGAAAAATGCAGCTTCTTTCAGACAGAGATTCAGTACTTGGGTCATATCATATCAGGCGAGGGTATCTCCGTAGATCCCTCTAAGATTCAGGCTATCTTGGATTGGCCAGCACCCACATCGATCCGAGGTAAGGAGCTTCATGGGTTTAGCAGGTATTACCACGAGTTTGTGCAGACTTTTCTAAGATTTCTCACCCTATTACTTCTCTTCAGAGGAAAGAGAAGAAGTTTGATTGGTCAGAGAAATGTGAGCAGGCCTTTCAGTTGCTTAAGGAAAGGCTAACCACGGCGCCCATCTTAGTAGTTCCAGACCGACAGAGTATTTTTTGTTTTCACTGATGCTTCACTAGAGGGTTTGGGAGCAGTTCTTATGCAGGAGCGTCGGGTTATTGCTTTTGAGTCTCGTAAGCTCAAGGACTATGAGCTTAACTATCCTACTCACGACTTAGAGCTTGCAGCAGTTTTTCATGCACTTGTGCGTTGGCGACATTTCCTTTTGGGTAGACCTTTCACCTTGAGGACAGATCATTGTAGCTTGCAGCATATCTTCTCTCAGCCGAACCTCAATGCTTGTCAACGGCATTAGATGGAGTTCCTTTGTGAGTATGACATGGAGGTGTAGTATATCAAGGGAAAGGAAAATGTTGTTGCAGATGCACTTAGTAGACGACGGCATGTGCTTGCTTCTTTGACACTGCAGTCAGATTTGAGAGGCAGGATACTTGAGCATCTTCCAGAGGACAGGTTTTATGAGGGTGCTAGGCAGATGTTGGATTCTCAGGGTTCTTTTGAGGGCAGATATTCAGGATGCATGCTAGAGTCAGATGGTTTGCTTCGGGTCCATAGGCACATTTATGTGCCTAAGGCAGGTGATCTGCGTAGTTTCATCCTTACAGAGGCTCATCGAGCCCCCTATGCAGCACATCCAGGAGTGAAGAAGATGCATGCCAATTTGAGAGAGTTATATTATTGGCCAGGTCTTCGTCGAGACATAGTAGATTTTGTAGCATGATGTCTTGAGTGTCAAAGAGTCAAGGCAGAGCATTCTCATCCCGCAGGACTCTTATACCCTCATGACATCCCTGAGTGGAAATGGGATGTGATCTCCATGGATTTTGTAGTAGGACTTCCTATGTCCTCTTATTGTCATGATGCCATTATGGTCACTTTGTGGATAAGTTAACCAAGGTTGCGCATTTCTTGCCAACCAAGGTCACCTATAATGTACGAGGCCATCACCAAAGTGTTCATGGAGGATATTGTCGGATTGCATGGGATTCGAAGACAATCATCAATGCAGAGACACTATCTACACATCAGTTTTCTGGACTTCTTTTCAGGAGGCCTT
This sequence comes from Taxus wallichiana var. yunnanensis, assembly GCA_018340775.1. NCBI lineage: Eukaryota > Viridiplantae > Streptophyta > Pinopsida > Cupressales > Taxaceae > Taxus > Taxus wallichiana. The sequence goes on from CM031239.1 coordinate 196,472,526, forward strand.
GGGTACACAGATTAATTTTAGTTCGGCATATCATCCAGAGATAGATGGGCAGACAGAGAGGGTTAATCAGGTGTTAGAGGATATGTTGAGGATGTATGTGATGGACCAGCAGAAGAAGTGGGAGGACTATTTACATTTAGTTGAGTTTGCCTACAATAACAGTTATCATAGCTCCATTGGCATGGCTCCCTATCAGGCTTTGTATGGACGACCTTGCAGGACACCTTTGAGCTGGGATAGACTAGATGACAGGATTATTTTGGGGCCAGCTTATCTTCAGGATTTAGAGCAGCAGGTTGTTCTGATTCGGCAGCGTCTTGAGCAGGCTAGAGCACGCCAGAAGGCATATGTGGACACCAAGAGGATCGATCGTCACTTCTCAGTGGGTGACAAAGTCTTCTTGAGGGTTCGTCCTCATAAGAGTCCGATCCATTATGGAAAGGGTTCTAAGCTATCGCCTCGTTTTGTGGGGCCTTTTGATATTCTTGAGGTCATCGGTCCAGTTGCCTATCGCCTAGCTTTGCCACCACGCCTTGCACGGGCCCACGACGTTTTTCATGTTTCTGTACTACGTAGATATGTACCAGATGTTTCTCATGTTTTGGATTGGTTGGCATTACAGGTAGAGGACGGAGGGCAGTGGAGATTGGAGCCCGTACGCATACTGGAGCACCGAGAGGTTGGCCCTTTGGGGTCGAGATTTGGACCAGGTTAGAGTGCAGTGGGACCGATATGACGAGTCATCAGCTACCTGGGAGGATGCTACACCACTGAGGGCTAGATATCCCTATCTCTTCCAATGACTTCCAGGAGGAAGTCTAATTCTAGGAGAGGGGGATGTAGTGCCCACATTTTTATAGCTCTAGTTATCTGTTGGTTCCTTTATTTCTAGACATGTTTTGATTGAGACTCTGATAGACTTTGGACATTTTACTATGATATTTTATTCTCTTGGACATTATGGCATTTTGGGCGCGTAGCGCCAATTGGATTAGATTCATATACTGATATATTTCGTATGATGTGATGACACTAACAGGGTTATATGATAGACTTATCGGTTAGATGTTAGTCTCTTGTGGTTAATTTGATTGATGATATAGTGTTTTGGATTTAATGATGGTGATTTTCATGCTAACCTAAGTGTATGTCGTTACAATTTTATTTGTGGATGATTCATGGCAAACTATGTGAATAATTGTATACATTGCACTATCAATTGTTTAATAATGTTAGGACATTATAAGTTAGATTGAGATTGTGATGTATAGATGATGGTTATCATATTGGACAGATGCGGTTAATGTGTGCAATGAGTGTGCGGTGTGACAGGTATAGGAGAGCATGGGTTTTGGGCAGCTACGCAATTGTGCACAAGCGGCCCATGGGCTGAGTCCTAACCATGCTAAATGTTTGAGGCCTTAGATTAGATGTATTTAATTGGGAACCATGGTTAAACCCTCATTTTGTAATGTAATTATGTCTTGTAAAATTAATTAGGTTTAGGATGTGTTTGTATTAAGTAAACTAGCTTAGGGGTTAATGATCTTGTCTTAAGTTAAGTGTTGGTTTTGGGAAGTGTGTGTGTGTTGGTAGAAGGGATTGGGGACCACATGTGAACCTTGGGTGGACCCCACACCCTCTACCCATGTGCCCAAGCATGCCAAACCCGAAATTGGGTTATTTTGGGTAATTTTAGGGACCCCTTTTGAGTTTGGGGGTTCCCTTAGCATGAAAATGGGCCCTTGGACCCTACCTAATAGGTAGGGGGCCTATTTCCAAGGTTTGGAGGGAGTTTCCCTCCCATTTAGCCCTCTTTAGTCACCATCCATGTAAGATGGTTGGGTTGTGTGAAATTGTTAAAAGTTGCTCCACTTTGTTTTATTTTAGTTTTTAGTATTTTGGGTGAAAAGGGATAAAAGGTGAGTTTACTCTTACTTATTTTGTTTTTGGAATCTTTGACTCTTGAGAGGAGAGGGGGTGACACTTGTCACTTTCTTTTGGTGAGGAAACTTTTGGGTTCCTCTTTTTATTCTTCCTCATGTGGGAAGAATGGGTCTTCTTGGTTCATTTTTTTTGGAGCACTTGGAGAATTTTGGGAGCTTGGAAAGGAGCTTGGACAAAGGGGAAAAGCTTAGAGTTTTGGAAAGAACTTTAGAGGTAGGGTTCTTATCCTTTTTCTTCTTAGTTTTTTTTATCTTGTAAACTATGCTTGATCAATAGAATAGTGTGTGAAGTGATGTATGGCGAATGTGGTTGTTTGCTTGTTCTTGTCATTTCCTTTGTTTTCTCTCCACCATCATTTGGAATGATGGTTTTTGGAGAATGTAGGGTAAGAGAGAGGGATTTCCCTCTCAAACCTCATGGTTGTTGGTCAAGCCATGAAGGTCCCTTCTCATCCCCTCATATGGTTTGAGGTGGGAGAAAGGTTCATATGGCTTGATCCTTTCCCCATTCTTGGTGAGGAAACCCATGTGGGTTTGAAAATCCTCCCAAGAAGGATCTCTATAGTATAAGGAGGAATAAGGAGGATGTATGATTAGGAGGTATAAAGAGTTTTTATATATGTATTTATTGGTGCTCCTATGGTTGGACACCTTGATTTGGGCATCCTTCTTCCTCTCTTCCCCCTTGTGAGGTTGACATTGTTCTCCTCATGTGTGGTTTTCATTGTATAGTAGGTCTAAGTAGTTGAATGGTCTTATGTTTTCTCTTGTTGTGTGTTTAAACCCCATTATTACTTGTGCACATTGTGGAAGCTAGTTCCTCTCTCCCATGGGCTTGGGGGAGGCTAGCATGACTTCCAACCATGGAAAGGCATGTGATGATGCCTATTGGTTGGGTGGTAAACAAGCCATGTTCTCTTGGAGTTGGATTCTTGTAGGAGTAATGGAGTTGGAGCTCATGTTGGAGATAGTTGAAGCCTCTTGCCATCTTGGTCATCCTCATCTTTTGTGGGCATTCTCTTCTTGTTGTAAATAAATGTGGCTTGTAAAGTTCTCACTCTTGTATATCACCATTTTGTACTCATTGCTTCTTGAAAACATTGGTCCTTACGAAGAAAGTTGTTATTTTTATTGTTGCTAGAATCTTGTAATATTATCATTTGAGAACATAATGAAAACTATGAACTTTTTACTTCAATGTCTCTTGTTGGAAGGTGTTGTTTTGTTTAGAAATCTACTCATTATATAGTTATTCAATAGACACTTGAAAACTTGAAACATTTAGTTGTGCATTGCATATAAAATCTGAAAATTTAGTGTGCTTGCATTTGAAAAAAAAAATTATGGCACTATAGAATCCACAAATTTTCATTTCAAACAAGCATGTGCATGATGAGATCTTGATGACAGAAATATAGAAGCATTGTAGAAGTAAAACAAATAGCAGGGGAACCATGCAAATAGTTTACATTTGATCTAGTGTTTTCTTGCAAGGTTAAGTATGATTGAAGTGAAATTTTAGAGTTAGAATGAGGTGTGAGAAGCTTTAAAAAGTAAGTAGAATATATTTGGTGGTAATTTTTTCCTAATGACTAAGGTAATTAGAGTTAAGATAAATTGTTATGATCTTGTTGACTTCAATTGGAGTCAAAGACAACCATTATGGAATGTATATGTTATAAATTTCCTAAAAGGCTATTATACTCAGGGTTTGAAATTTGTATGGTCATTATTCAATTGAGTGTTAAAGGAGAAAGAACCAAATCGGGAACTAATTAGGCCAAGGAGAATCATCAAAAGGAAATAAGGATAGTCTTGAGAAACATTGAGTAAATTGTAGTGAATGTTAATATAGAATGAGATAAAGGTTCTAGTATGTTATAATCACATAAAACATACCCTTACAGAGACCTACACATGACAAACAAGAATATGATAGAGCTTAAGGTCTTCCTTTTAGATTATGTACCTTGTTTGGTTCGAATCATCTTAGATGTAACTTACCACATAACATCTTAAAGTTTCATGATATATGAAAGTTCTTGTATAGTGTGAATGATGTAGTATGAATGTAAATGATGTTTTGTTTAGATGAAAAATGCATGGGACATAGCTATGGGGATTTTGGGACAAAATGGACATAAACAATAGAAGCTGTTGAATGGATATAAGAGGAAAAAAATCTTTGAATGCAAGCACGGGTCTTCATGACAAATAGAAAGCTGAGGTCAAATTATAAGAACATTAGTATATGATTTTATGGTACAAGAATAACAATATTATGACAGTTTAAGTACTAAGACTATAAAATTAAACATTTCCTAGAGTTAACTCGAAAAATTAATGCATGGATAGCACCAAGTTATTCAATTGTACTAGATAAAGATGGTGGATAGTGAGATCTCAAGGTAAAAAATAACATGATTGTTATATGATCAAGGTAGCTGAGATAAGACGGCATCATTTTGGCATCGAGCACAAAGCTTGTGCACAAGTTGAAGATCCAAAACACCAAATAGAGAGTAAGAGATGGTTTGAGAAAAAAATTGAATTCATATTTATTACTACCGATTAGATGTTGAATGGTATAGTGAAGATCACATGTGATTGTATGAAGAGACTACAAGTAGTCAAGGCCTAGAGTGGCTAAAAGGAGGATAGTGTGGAAAGAAGAAGAAGCACAAGAGTAGGTTAATCTCAAGAAGAAGTGGATAGACCAAAATAATAGGGTGAAAAATATCTAGGTGAGGACTAAGAGGATCCATAGACCAAAGTGAAAATGACATGGGTGAAGATCTATAGAAATGGAGATGTTGAGAAGAGTGAAGGGCTTAAAAGAAGAGATATTTCACAAAAGAATAAGATATTTGATCTCAAATGAAGTTATAGAGGAAATAAGAAATAATATTGAGTAGTTAGAGTCCTTAGTAGAAACCATAATACAAGATGAAATCCAAGAATTTAGATGGAGTATTAAAAATAGGGTGAAGTGGCCAGTTAAGATACTCATGGAAAAGAGAAAAATTCAAGAGTTGATTTCCTTGGAGAGAGAAAAGAATAAAGGTCCTCATAGAAAAATAAAGAATGAGTTACCTTGTGAAGAGAATAGAGTTCTCATTGTAGAGAACATGAAAGAAGAGGTTTCTAAAGATGCACTTGACAAAGAGAACATGAAGAGTGAGATAATTTCCATAAGGAATACATTATTGATGATTTTTGGTATATTGTTTTGATTTAGATCTCTTTATTTCAGTTTGTATATACAGGGATGAAAGATGGCCTAAAAGAGATCAAGGATATGACCTTGAAATAAAAAAAGTGATTCAAATCAAACATCCATGAAGAAATATGAAGAAGATATGAAATATCTTATAGTAGCTCAGGAAGACCGGATACACTTGATAACACCCAAAGAAGAGAATAACGAAGCATGTAGCGAGAAAAGGAATATGTAGATGATGAACCTGAATTCTATGATTCACTGGGAGATGAAATAGATAAATTGCATCAAAATAAACAACCATTAAGTGAATAATTATTGAAAAAATGTATGAGCATGCAGTATAATTATGAGAAGGTAAATATAAATACAAATTTTGATTCTTATCATACATATAACAAGGAAATTACAAAAATCCAATTCATACAAGAAAGTGCATATAGACAAGAGGTTCTTAGGATGAATTTAGCTTCTAAATATGATATTTATAATACTTATAATAATTTCAATGTAAATACACATGTTATGAAGGAGGTGAATGAGGAAAAACTCAAAAAATTGGCTTATGATCATGGCTACATAGTTCCTAAATGGCTTAAGAAATCAGATCCTAAGGTAAAAACTCAAGTTTGGGTAGCTAAGAATGTAAGAAATGATGGAGATACACCTCAAGAAGATGTATATGATAGTGATGGGCATGATAATATGATAATGGCACCAAGAATCCTATGGAAGAAGGTTGAAGCAAGCTCAAGAAAGTAGGAGAGTGAAGGTGAAATGATAAGAAAACAAGAAGCATGAGAGGTATACAAGAGAAATGAAAGGTAAAGAAGTTGTTTATGATGATTTAAATGATTATGATTATGGATATACATCTGATTTATAATCACAATTCCATTTAAGTGAATATTAAATGTTGAAGAACATGCCTATACTAAATTACATGCAGTAGGGTGAAGGATCTAGTTTGGCAAACAAATATCATTGTCATGATCAAGTGATGGTAGAGGATGAGATTGCATTGAGTCAAGAGGATTCATACCTCTCTAATAAAACTCATAAGGAATTTATGATACAATAATTGGAGGAATATCATTCTCATGTAAAATAGATCCTAAAAGAGGAAAACAAAGACTTAAAGCCTAGATATGATGAAGGCAATGATGAAATAGATGATATAACATTATATGAAGAGTTGAACATGATTGAGGAGTTGCTAAATACTTCCAAGAGGATGCATACAAGATCAAATCAAAATGGTGACTTCATAGATCATCTAGAGAATTAGTTGAGACAAGGACAAGGCAAGAAAAAGAAGGAAGATTTGAATATGGTCAATGAAGAAACAAAAGAAAATGAAGAAGACCAGTAGCATGAAGGAACTCAAGGGGATGCATGGCCCAAAATGTTTGCATCTAATCATTCCTTTCATGTTGTGAATGTTTTTCAAGAAGATAATAAGGTGCATGAAGTCATAAATCTAATGCTCAACTTACAAACCAAGAAGACCAAGAATAAACTGAAGATGATGAGGCATGGACATGGGATTTTAAAGTTGATAAATAGTTGAGAAGGAAGCTATACAAGAAGAGATAAAGAAGTAAGCGAGATGAAGGAAAAATACCATATTAATGAAAATCAATAATATATACTACAATATAAAACATGGGACCAAGGCATATAAGAATATTGGAGAGTGATGAAGACATTACATTTGAACTGGAGTTCAAACATTTTCTTACCTAGAGATTCTGATGCAAGAGCATCCTCCATGATTCTTGGAGATCATAAATAAGTTTGAATAATCCTGTAAAGGCATGCATTTGTATTCTTGGAGTTTGAATATGTTTCCCTCCAAATTATCAGAGTTGAATATTTCAAATTTTTATGTAAAATCTCTTTACCATTTGAGTGAAAGAGTGAAAATAGGTGTGCATGCAAATTTCTTGTGAGTTTGCTACGTTGATAAGAACTTGCACAAATCATGGAAGACTAGTGAGATCCATATAGATTTTCCCTAAGTTGAACAATCAAATCTCCTTGATTCAAACATGTATAGTTCATAAAATCACCAAATGTGAGAGTTACACTAAAGATAAGGTGGATATCAAATAATTAAAAACTACTATCAAAGGAGAAGGGTCTAATTCTATTAGGAAAGAGAGAGAAAATGGATATTTTCTCATGAAGGAGTTACTATGTTGAGTAAGAGGTATGAATTTTCTAAAATAATGTTGTATGACAGGTTTTCCAAGATGAATAAAGCTGGTTTTAAACTCCATGAGCTTGAATGGTCTTAGATATTGCTTTATTTCATGTGTTTTAGTAGCTTCTAATGTAGTATTACATGATCTATAAACTAGCAAACTTTGTTCCACCGTATTGCATAGGATGGTGTAGAGGGTTTATATAAGGTAGTGGCTAAAAACCCTCCCTATGACCAAATCTCACTAAAGTGGAGTTCAAATATTTTCGTACCTAGAGAATCTTATGCATGAGCATCCTCCATGATTCTTGGAGAGCATAAATTGAATGGCCCAAGAGAGCATGAAGGCACTAAAGGGGCTGCATGGCCCAAAAATTTACATCTAATATTTCCTTTTTTTTTTTTGAATGTAGGTCATGAAGCTAATAAGGTGAATGAATTCATAAATCTAATGCTCAAACTTACAAACCAAGAAGAACAAGAAAAAATTGAAGATGATGAGGCATGGATATGGGATTTTGAAGATGACAAAGATCGAGAAGGAATCTATATATATATATATATAAGAAGAGATAAAGAAGCAAGAATATGAAGGAAAAATACCGTATTAAGGACACTCAAGCACAAATACTACTAGAGAAAATATGGGACCCATGAATACAATAAAATTAGAGAGTGATGAAGACATTACATTTGAACTAGAGTTAAAAATATTCTTACCTAGTGAGTCCGATAAAGGAGCATCCACCATGATTCTTGGAGATCATAAATAAATTTGAATAAGCATGTAAAGGCATGCATTTGTATTCTTGGAGTTTAAATGTGTTTCCCTCCAAATTAGCATAGTTGAATATTTCAAATTATGATGTAAAAGCTATTTACCATAAGAGTTAAAGAGTGAAAATAGGTTTACATGCAAATTTTTGTGAGTGTGCTATGTTGATAAAAGGTTACACAAATCATGGAAGACTAGTGTGATCCATATGGAATATACCTAAGTTGGAAAATCAAATATCCTTGATTCAAGCATGTATATATGAAAAAATCTCATTAAATGTGGGAGTTAGACTAAAGATAAGGAGGATAAAAACTAATTCAAACCTATTATCAGAGGAGAAGGTTTGAATTATAGTAGAAAACAGAGAGAGAAAATGGATAATTTTCATGAAGTAGTTCATATGTTGAGTAAGAGGTAAGAATTGTCTATAATAATGTTGTATGACAAGTTTTCCAAAATGAATAAATCTGGTTTTAAACTCCATTCACTTGAATAGTCTTATATCTTCCTTTATTTCATGTGTTTTAGTGGCTTATAATGTAGTATTGCATGATCTATGAACTAGAAAACTTTGTTCCACTATATTTCATGAGACCTGTAGAGGATTTATATAAGTTAGTGGCTAAAAACCTCCCTATGACTAAATCTCATTAAATTTTTTTACTATTATTTTTAAAATGAGGAACAATCGATTATAAAGCCAATAAAATTTATCCCAACTCTTAACTTTATGTTTTAGGAGTTTTACAAGTGATTTCTAGTCTTGGCCCTAAAATAGGGCAACCCATAACTCTCATTTCAACCAATGAAATTCATCCAAATTAATACCAAATATCTGCCCCATTATCAAGAAGGTTTCCACAAATTTTTAGCTCAAACAAGCATGTGCACAATGAGATATTGGTGACATAAATATAGCAGGACTTTAAAAGTAAAACAAAAGAGCAGGGGGTCCATGCAAATGGTGTAAATGTGATCTAATATTTTTGCAAGGTTAAGGATGATTGGAGTGAAATTTCAGAGTTAGAATGAGGTGTGAGAATATTTAAAATTTAAGTATAATCTCTTTGGTGGTAATTGTCACCTAATGATTAAGGCAATTAGAGTAATGAGAAATTGTTATGATCTTGTTGACTTCAATTGGATTTAAAGACAACCATGATGAAATGTATATGTTATAATATTCCTAAAAGGATATTATACTCGAGGTGTGAAATTTTTATGGTCATTATTCAATTGAGTGTTAAAGGAGAAAGAACCAATTAGGCCAAATAAAATCATCAAAAGGAAACAAGGACAGTCTTGAGAAACATTGAGTAAATTGTAGTGAATGTGAATATGGAATGAGATGAAGGTTCTAGTATTTCCTAATCACATGAAACCTACCCTTTTGGACCTGCACAAGACAAACAAGAATAGGATAGAGCTCAATGTCTTCTTGTTAGAATATGCACCTTGTTTTGTTTGAATCATCTTGGATGTAATTTTCCACATAACATCGTGAAGGTCGATGATTTATGCAAGTTATTGTATAGTGTGAATGATTTAGTATGAATGTAAATTATGTCTATTTTAGATGAAAAAATTCATGGGGCATAACTATGGGGGTCTTGGGATAAATTGGACATAGATAATGGCACTTTGTCGAATGGTTATAAGAAGAAAATAGTCTTTGGATGCAATCATAGGTCTTCATGACTAATAAAAATCTAAGGTAAAAGTATAAGTATAGTATTATATGAGTTTATGGTACAAGAAGAACAAGAATAGGACAGTTTTAGTACTAGGACTGTAAAAGTAAACCTGTCCTAGAGTTAATTCAAAAAAATAATGCATGGATAGGACTAAGTTATTCAATTATACTAGCTAAATAAGGTGGAAAGTGAGTTGTAAAGGTAAATAATAACATGATTGTTATATGATCAAGGTAGTTGAGATAATATGGCATCATTTTGGTATCGAGTGCAAAGTGTGTGCATAAGTTGAAGACACAAAGCACTAGACAGAGAGGAAAGAGAGGGGTTGAGATTAAGTTTTTAAATTCGTATTTGTTACTAATGGTAAGATGTTGAATGATACAACGCAAATCATAGGTGATTATATCAAGAGACTATAAGTAGTCAAGGCATAGATTCATTAAAAGGAGGATAGTGTGGAAAGAAGAAGAAGCCCAAGAGTAGGTTAATCTCAAGAAGAATTGGATAAATGAAAATACTAGGCTGAATAATACCTAGGTGAAGAATAAGAGAATCCATAAATGAGGATCCGTAGACCAAGGTGGAAAATACTTTGGTGAAGATCTAAAGAAATGGATAAGTTGAGAAGAGTGAAGGGCTTAGAAGAAGAGATACGCCACATGAGAAGAAGAGATCTAATATCAAATGAAGAAATAGAGGAAATAAGAGAGAAGATTGAGGAAATAGAGTCCATGGTAGAGACCATGATATGAGATGAAATCCAAGAATTTGGATTGGAGATGAAAATGATGGTGAAGTAGCCATTCAAGCTACTAGTGGAAAAGAGAAAAAGGCAAGATTTGAGTTTCTTGGAGAGAGAAAATAAGAAAGGTACTCATAGAAAAATGAAGAATGAGTTACCTTGTGAAGAGAAGAGAGTTCTCATTGTAGAGAACATGAAGGAAGAAGTTTCTAAAGAGGCACTTGAAAAAGAGAACATGAATAATGAGATAATTTCCATAACGAAGACATTATTGATGATTTTTGGCATATTGTTTTGATTTCTAACTCTTTATTTCAGTTTGTATATACAGGCATGAAATATGGCCTAAAGGAGATCAAGGGTAGGACCTTGAAATAAGAAAAAGTGAGTGAAATCAAAAATCCATGAATAAATATGAAGAAGATATGAAATATTTTGTAGTATCTCAAGAAGAAAGAAATGCACTTGATAGCATCCAAAGAAGATAATACCATAATCATGCAACTAGACAAGGAAGATAGATGATGAACCTGAATTATATGATGCATTGGGAGATTAAATAGAGAAATTGCATCAAAAGGAATATCCCTTAAATGAATAAGCCTTGAAAAAATGTATGATAATGAAATATAATGATGGGAAGGTAAAAATAAATACAAATATTGATTCTTATCATGCATATAACAAGAAAATTGCAAAAATCTAATTCATACGGGAAAGTGCCTATAGACGGGATGTTCTTAGGATGAATTTAGCTTCTAAATCTGATATTTATAAATCTTCTAAGAATTACAATGTAGATTCACAAGTTATGAAGGAGGTGACTGAGGTAAAACTCATAAAATTGGCTTATGATCATGGATGCATAGTTTATAAATGGCTTAAGAAATCATATTCTAAGGTAAAAACTCAAGTTTGGGTAGATAAGAATATAAGAAATGATGAATATATACCTCAATAATATGTAGATGATAGTGATATGCATGATAATATTATAATGGAACCTAGAAGCCTATTAAAGAAGGTTAGAGCAAGCTCAAACAAACATGAGAGTGAAGGTGAAATGATAAGAAAACAAGAAACATGAGAGGTATACAAGAGAAACGAAAGGTAAAGAAGTTTTTTTATGATTATTCAAATGATGATGATTATGAATATACCTTTGATTTATAATCTCAATTCACTTTAAGTGAATATGAAATGTTGAAGAGTGTGTCTATTGTAACTTACATGCGGCGGGGTGAATGATCTAATTTGGCATACAAAGCTCATTGTCATGATCAGGTGATGGTAGAGGATGACATTTCATTGAGTCAAGAGGACTCATACCTCTCTAATGAAACTCATAAGGACTTCATGAGACAAGAAGTGGTGGAGGAACATGCTGATGTAAAACAAATCCTAGAAGAGGAAAACAAAGACTTAGAGCCTAGATATGATGAAGGCAATGATGAAATAGATGATATAACATTGTATGAAGAGTTGAAAAGGATTGAGGAGCTGTTAAATCCTCCTAAGGGGCTGCATACAAGTTCAAATCAGAATGATAAGTTCATGGATCAGCTAGAAAATGAGTTGAGATAAGGACAAGACAAGATAAATAAGGAAGATTTGAATATGGTCAATGAAGAAACAAAAGAAAATGAAGAAGACCAACAACATGAAGGCACTCAAGGGGTTGCATGGCCCAAAATTTTTGCATCTAATCTTTCCTTTGATGTTGTGAATGTAGGTCATGAAACTAATAAGGTGAGTGAAGTCATAAATCTAATGCTCAAACTTGCAAACCAAGAAAAACAAGAAGAAATTGAAGATTATGAGGCATTCACATGGGTTTTGAAGCTAGGAAAGAAGTTGTACAAGAAGAGAGAAAGAAGCAAGAAGATTAAGGAAAATAACCATATTAAAGACACTCAAGAACAAATACTACAAGATAAAAATGGGACCCATGCATATAATAAGATTGGAGAGAGATGAAAACATTACATTTTGAACTGGAGTTCAAATATTTTCTTACCTAGAGAATCTTATGCATGAGCATCCATCATGATTCTTGGATAGCATAAATTGAATGGCCCAAATAGCATGAAGTAACTCAAGGGGCTGTATGGCCCAAAAAAAAATCATCTAATATTTCCTTTGATTTTTTGAATGTAGGTCATGAAGCTAATAAGGTGAATGAATTAATAAATCTAATGCTCAAACATACAAACCAATAAGAACAAGAAAAAATTGAATATGATGAGGCATGGATATGGGCTTTTGAAGATGACAAAGGTTTGAGAAGGAAGATATATAAGAAGAGATAAAGAAGCAAGAATATGAAGGAAAAATATTGTATTAAGGACACTCAAGCACAAATACTACTAGAGAAAATATGGGACCCATGCATACAATAAAATTAGAGAGTGATGAAGACATTACATTTGAACCGGAGTTAAAATATTTTCTTACCTAGTGAGTCGATAAAGGAGCATCCTCCATGATTCTTGGAGAACATAAATAAGTTTGAATAAGCCTTTAAAGGCATGCATTTGTATTCTTGGATTTTTAATGTGTTTCCCTACAAATTAGCATAGTTGAATATTTCAAATTGTGATGTAAAATATCTTTACCATAAGAGTGAAAGAGTGACAATAGGTGTGCATGAAAATTTCTTGTGAGTTTGCTATGTTGATAAGAGGTTGCAGAAATCATGGAAGACTAATGTGATCCATATGGACTATCTGTTAGAGTAGGTATTTACCTTAGCTCATGTTCACCTAGGTACTTTATTTACCTTTATTGTATTTATCCTCACCCACTTATGTGTGTGGATATTTCTTTTATATTATTTAGATATTAGGAGATATTATCTAGTTGTTAGGTATATTTCTTTCCTTGATCTATGGTATTGACTAGTTCTTTCCTTAATATATGGTATTGACTAGATCCTTGATGTCTAGTTCTCTCTCAATCTATGGTCTTGACTAGTTCTTTAATGACTAGTTATTTCCTTTATTCATGGCTTGATCTATGACCTTGAGTGGTTCTTAGATTGTTATTCCTTGCCTATTTAAGCAAGGCCCATTCTCAATGTATTGCATTGAGTTCCATAATAATATATGATATTGTTTCTCATTTGTTTGCAAAGGTTTTATGTAAAGCTATTATGGTGAATTGCTTTCATCTTATTGATCGTGGTGTTTGATTAGCATCTGTGTTCTTGGCTTGGTATGATCTGGTTATCGTTCCTTTCATGGTATCAGAGTTGGAGATTGTTGTTGACATCCATTTGTAAGTTTTATTTTGCAAATAAATTCATTGTATATTCATATATTTGGGATTTGGTTGTATTTTGTTGCTGCATGCATTTTTATGAAAAATAGAGGCTTCCATTGGATCCAGAAGGTGGGAAAACCCTAAGATCGACTGTAAACTCGACCATTTCTAGAGGCAGTCGTTTTTCTGGGTTTTTTGCATTGTTGCAGGGAAGCACACTGGTCTACCTCGGGATCCATGCCATGAAGAAAAAAATGTGGGATTATTTTTTAGATTTTTGGATTTCTTGAGATTTTCACGGGAAATTTTCTGTTGCAGTGAATCTATCTCGGTTTGCACATAGGAAGGTTTTCGGATCTTTCCTTTTTGGCAGGGGTCCACGGATGTTGTGCATGTTTTTTGCTATTTCGGGAAAATCTGCAAGTTGTTATTTTTGGCAATAAAGGTCTTTGGTCATATGGTAAGCTATGCAAACACCCATTAAAATCCTTATCCCTTGGTCTTGGTCATATGAGGGCTTAAAGATTGTGATTCCTACTAGTAGGTGCTTAACTTCACCCCTTTAATTTTATTTGTGTGGTGAAGGCAACAACAATTTTTTTGTTTAGTGGAAACTAAAATAAATAACAGAGAAAATTATTAAAAAGCTTGTATCTTTTGATTGGTAACTCGATTTTCAATGCCATTTTTTGCAAAAGTGCTTGTTTTTTTGTGCTATTTCCATTGGAGTTATTTATTTTGAGACTTGCACTATAATTATAAAGTGCCAAATATGGAGGAGTGTTGTAATCAATTGTGGATGTAATTTTAGTGAGCTCGACATCCTAAATTTTGGGAGTTACTGTTTGTACCTATCATGGATTATGAGAATGATATGCTTTTCTCTGAAGTATGTGGGCTTCAAGAGGATATTGTAAAATTTTTAGAAGAAAATAGATCGCTCAAGAAGTGAAATTCTCTTCTACAATCACTCATTCATGATAAGGATACAATAATACACTCCTGCAGAACAAACTTGCTAGCCTACAACATCACCATCATATTGTGGACAACCATATCCATGCTCCTAGTCCACTTGCAGTTGTTGCTCTTGTACCCATTGACATTGATCGCGGTCTTTGAGCTTTGAACTTGCTTTTGATGCTTCTAAACCTGTGAGGCTTATTACTGCATGCTCTTCCACATTTGTGCCTATTACAGTACCACATGTTGTGTATCCTACTTCTACTCAGCTACATGGATTTTTTAAGAAGCATACCACTGCATTTAGTTCTCGCATGCTCCGTTCTATGGGTCTCACTAGTAGAGTCATTGGCAGACATTCACAGGGTATTGTTTCCTCTATTCCACATGTTAAGTGGAATTCTCATCATGACATTAGTTTTCAAGCAGATACTTCATTGGGATCACACATTGAAAAAGCTCCTTTTTTGTTCGCTCAACTCTTTCTGAGGATCATGAGCAACACATGAGTTCTCGCACCTTCACTCAGGCTTGAGAAACCTAAGATTTTAGTTTTTAGACATGATCAACCTAACACACATTTTGATGTTCTTTTGCATGCACCCATTGTGCATTTTGCACCAAGTCATATGCAGGCATCTTCTTCATCCATCCGTGTTGATTTGGGGTGGATATCTGATCACTCATGGTGGTGACATAGGCATTCATTGAGAGGACTCTACAAGCATGGCTCCTCCACCATTAGGCCTCTTGCTCCACTTTCTATACCTTATGCATTGTGATGCTTCTTGTTTTGAGCATTTTTCTTTAGAAGGTGTAGTGTATCTCTCTTGTTTGTTGAGAGATTTTGTATCTGTATTTTCGACACTTTTGGCATGTTGATAGTATCTCTTATGGGGGATCTATTCTGGTGCATTCCAATGTTAGTTTGTCAGTGTTTGAGTAGTTATTTTGACAACTCATACAGATTTTTAGTGTCACTCCACCCATTCAGTAGTATGGGAGGGTGTGGTGTTGATCCTGCTTCTTCGGGTTTCGTGTCCTTTCCTTGTTACCTTAGCTTTTCTTGGATCGTGACACTCTAGAGTTTGTGTCCTTGCCTTGTTTCTTTGGTTATTGTTCTTGGATCGTGGCACACCTATTTGCAGTAGTTGATCGAATTATGTTTGGTGTTTTTTTGCACTTTCGACATCACTCCGTTGATGTCTCCTTGTATGGAGCTATTCTGGTGAAACCCAGTGTCAATTGTTTTTGAGTTTTGTGATCGAGCAGTGGATTCAAACCACAGTGCACACCAAACTTCTTCAGCATTGTATGAGTTTTTTTGAGCCGAGCTTCTTGGGATGCCTTGGAGTAGGTTTTTACTCTCTTTACTTTGTTGTTACTAGTTTTAGGTACCTTGCGGTGTCCCTTTTTTCCTAGTTATTGTACATGAGTACCTCATCAGGCCTAGTTGTTGGGACTCATACTTGTGGACATGCCACTTCTATTTTGGCCCCTAGCTTCACTTAAGGGGGTGTTAGAGTAGGTATTTACCTTAGCTCATGTTCACCTAGGTACTTTATTTACCTTTATTGTATTTATCCTCACCCACTTATGTGTGTGGATATTTCTTTTATCTTATTTAGATATTAGGAGATATTATCTAGTTGTTAGGTATAATTCTTTCCTTGATATATGGTATTGACTAGATCCTTGATGTCTAGTTCTCTCCTAAATCTATGGTCTTGACTAGTTCTTTGATGACTAGTTATTTCCTTGATTCATGGCTTGATCTACGACCTTGACTGGTTCTTAGATTTTTATTCCTTGCCTATTTAAGCAAGGTCCATTCTCAATGTATTGCATTGAGTTCCAAAATAATATATGATATTGCTTCTCATTTGTTTGCAAAGGTTTTATGTAAAGCTATTATGGTGAATTGCTTTCATCTTATTGATCATGGTGTTTAATTAGCATCTGTGTTCTTGGCTTCATACGATCTGGTTATCATTCCTTTCACTATCCCTAAGTAGGAAAATTAAATCTCCTTGATTCAAACATGTATGGTCGATAAAATATCACCAAATTTGGTATTTAGACTAAATATAAGGAGGATAATAACTAATTCAAATATATTATCGGAGGAGAAGGGTCAAATTATAGTAGGACAACGAGAGAAAATGGATACTTTTGTGTGAAGAAGTTAGTATGTTGAGTAGGAGGTAAGAATTGGATGAAATAATGTTATATGAAAAATTTTCCGAGATGAATAAAGTTGGTTTTAAACTCCATGAGATTGAATGGTCTTAGATATTGCTTTATTTCATGTGTTTTAGTGGCTTCTAATGTAGTATTACATGATCTATTCCACTATATTGCATGGGAATGTTTAGAGGGTTTATATTAAGCGGTGGTTAAAAACCCTCCCCATGACTAAATCTCACTAAATATCATGACTGGAATTTTGAAAAGGAGGACCAATAAATTATAAAAAAATAAAGTTTATCCTAGATATTTACTTTAGGTTTTAGGAGTTTTACAAGAAATTTCTTAGTCTCGGCCCTTAACTAGGGCAACCCATTACTCTTGTTTCAACCAATAAAATTCATCGAAATTGATATGAGATGTGAGAAGCTTTAAAAGGTAAGTAGAATATATTTGGTGGTAATTTTCATGTAATGACTAAGGCGAATAGAGTTAAGAGAATTTGTTATGATCTTGTTGACTTAAATTAAATTCAAAGATAATCGGGATGAAATGTATATGTTTTAAGATTCCTAAAAGGATATTATACTTAGGGTGTGAAATTTGTATTATCATTATTCAATTGAGTGTTAAAATAAAATGGACCAACTTAGGAACCAATTAGGCCAAGGAGAATCATCAAAAGTAAACAAGGATTGTCTTGAGAAACATTAAGTAAAATGTAGTGAATTTGAATATGATATGAGATGAAGGTTCTAGTATGTCTTAATCACATGAAACCTACCCTTACAGACCTACACATGACAAATAAGAACATGATAGATCTCAAGGTATTATTGTTAAAGTATGCATCTTGTTTGGTTTGAATCATCTTGGATGTAGCTTGGCACATAACATCTTGAAGTTTGGTGATCTATGCAAGTCATTGTATAGTGTGAATGATGTAGTATGAATGTAAATGATGTCTTGTTTATATGAAAAGATGAAGGGGA
Source organism: Taxus wallichiana var. yunnanensis (assembly GCA_018340775.1). Taxonomy (NCBI): domain Eukaryota; kingdom Viridiplantae; phylum Streptophyta; class Pinopsida; order Cupressales; family Taxaceae; genus Taxus; species Taxus wallichiana. The sequence continues at coordinate 196,490,518 of CM031239.1, forward strand.
CATATATATGGGGATCTTGGGATAAAGTGGACATAAACAATGGCACTATTGAAAGGTCATAAGAGGAAAATAGTATTTGAATACAAGTATGGTCTTCATGACTAATACAAAGCTAAGGTAAAAGTATAAGAATAGTAGTATATGAGTTTATGATACAAGAAGAACAAGTATGGGACTAGTTTAGTATAAGACTGTAAAAGTAAATACATCCTAGAGTTAACTCAAAAAATTAATGCATGGATAAGACCAAATTATTCAAGTGTACTAGCTAAAGAAGGTGAACATTGAGCTCTCAAAGTAAATCATAATGTGATTGTTATATTATTAAGGTAGCTTAGCTAAGATGGCATCAAGTAATCTTCTTAATAAGGATATCTAATCATTTGTCTAAGGATTAAGGATTTATGCTTTATGAACAATCATTAAGAAGGTAAGGAGGTCTAAAACCCTTCTTAAACCCTAGTTAACCAACGATCTAGAATAACTTTCTCAATATGGCCTAGAATGGATTGGTTTATCTTTGTTATTGATTGGAGGTTGTAGATTATTCCTCCATATTTCTTCAAGTGGAATTTAGTTGTCATGATAGTGGTTGGACCCCACGAGTAAATTACAATTTTTTGAAGAAGTTGTGCTTACTCTCGGGTTTTGCATTGGGTGGTTGATTAAATGAATGTTTGAGAAATTATAGAAGTTATGCTACATTTATGGAGTGGTTTCAAAATAGTTTTAATCCATTTGAAGTGCTGTGGAATTATATTTTTCAAGATTGGTTTTAGGGGAAAAAAATTAGTAGTTTTGGTGACTTGGTTGCGAGAGGTGTTCTTGGGAATCTATGCCCTGAGTGATAGTGTCTAAAGAATTTGGTGATGACCACGAGATCGAGATATTTTCATTCATGTGTCACACTTTCATGGTTGATGTGTTTTGGTGCTGGTTTGAGCTTCATCTTTGAGGACTGGTTTTGTAGGTCACAGACCTAGTGAGGCAAGGTGCTCCAAATAGTGAATTCAAAGCATGATATGGTGGTACATAGTTACTAAAGCATGTAGGAAGAATAGATTGGAATTATAAAATATTTATAAGTGGTTTCATATTTTTGGTACTCAAGAAGACTTAGTTTTGGCGAGAGGGCAGTTTGAGTGGATTAGGCCTACTTTTGTCCTAATGAAGGATTTGAAGTTTCTAGATGTTATTGCTGACATAAGTGGTATTTTTATGGTGTTAATATTATTTAATCATGTTTTAATTATGATTTATTCCCTATCATGGCTGACGTATATGTGCTTTATGATCTTAAGTCATGCATATAAGCATGTTTTAGTGACCTATTTAGTAGTTGTGAAAGGGTATGAGAAAGTGCGAGTAAGAGAGCATCTTGTGGGGGTGTAGAAGGTATTTGTTACGATAAAAGAAGGAAAATATGGTATAGATAGATAACAAGTGGAGAGATATGGTGTTTAAGTTTAGATTACCTAATCAACTTTGTGAAGAAGTCCATGGACGAAGAATCCTAGAAGGTAGTTTTGAGAAAGAGAGAAGAAGGGAGAGCTAAAGAAGATTCATCATCAGTTGTTGTGGAAAAATTCCATAGGTGAAAAATAAATTTAGGTGGCTGCATTGGTTTTGAGTTATCTAGGGGTTGGTTCCTCCATGTAGGTTTGGTGCTCTACTAAATCTATGGGTTGGTACTCCTTGTGGGGTTAGTGTCTCACTAAACCTAGGGGTTGGTGCTCTTTGTTGGGTTGGTGCTCAGCTAAATTTGATTCATTTCTATAATAAATCTTTATTTCAGTGGGTTTTCTTCCCCTTTATGGTTTCCCACTTATATATGGTGTTTATGTGTTCTTGTGTTCTCATTTTCTCATCTACTCATCTAATAGTTTTGTTTCTTAATAATGCATGCTTAATGGTTAAGTTAAATTGAATGGTTGATGAATATAAATGTTTAAGTGAATGAAAGTTTTATTTCCTAATGATATAATTATAAGGTGATATGTGATATAATTTCAATGGATGTTTTCCATGTACTTCTAGGAAGGCCTTGGCAATATGATAGAAAGACCACTCATGATGGAAGGAAAAATGTTTACACCTTAGAAAATGATGGTATAAGTCACACTCTACTTCTGTGAGAGAAGAAGGAAATGAGAAAGGGACTGATCCAAGCGTAATGATGGTGAGTGAAAAAGAATTCTTGAATGATATGAAAGAAGAAGAGATGGGTTTTAGAGTGGTAATTAGACCAAGTACTTTCATGATAGCCACTAAATTGCATGAGTTACCTCAAGAGGTACAATATATGTTGAAAGAGTTTGCTAACATTGTAGTAGATGAGTTACCTAATGAATTTACACCAATGAGAAGAATTAGTCATCATATTTATTTCATATCAAGTGAAAACTTGCCAAATAATGCTACTTATAAGATGACTCCTTGGAAAAATGTTGAGATCAAGAAGAAAATACAAGAACTCTTAGATAATGGAATGATCAAATAAAGTCTTATTCCATGTATCGTGTCAGCTATTCTAGTACCCAAAAAAAAGAGGGAGATTGAATAATGTGTACAAACTCTATAACAATCAATAAAATTACTATAAGGTACATATTTTCATAACCAAGAATTAAAGAATTGATGGACTATTTGAGTGGTGTTGCCTATTTCTCCTAGATTAATCTCAAGAGTGAATATTATCATATAAGGATAAGGGAGGGATATGAATGAAAGACTAATTTTAAGACTAATGAATGACTATATGAATGGCTTTTCATGCCATTTGGCTTACTATTCCCTTAGTACAATCATGAGACTCATGAATGAGATCTTAAAACATTTCATTGGTAAATTTTTCATTGTGTATTTAGATGATATTTTGATTTATAGCTCAACCAAGGAGGAACATCTTCAACATCTTAGAATGGTGTTACAAAATTTACAAGAAGATAAGTTGTTGATTAATCTCAAAAAGAGTGTGTTCATGAAAAGAGAGTTGGTGTATCTTGGTTTTATAGTTTCATAAGGTGTGTTGAAGATGGAAAAGGACAAGGTGAAAGGAATCATTGAATGGCCAAATCCTAATACATCATATGAGGTAAGAATTTTCAATGGCTTAAAAATATTGTATAGGAAAATTATTAGAAATTTCAGTGATATTTGTGCACTACTATCAAGGGAGATATGAAGAAGTTTGTATGGAATAACATGGCTGAATAGAAGTTTCAATTTTTGAAGAATAAAATCAGCGACCAACCATTGTTAGCACTTCCCGATTTCAACAAGGTTTTCCAAGTGGGATGTGATGCAAGTTGGGTTGTCACACCCCACAATTAAATGGATTTTATGTCGCTATGTTTGATGGTTGATGACTAAATTAATTATAAAATTTGATTTAATAATTATACTTATATTATTGTATATACAAATATATACATATATGTATATGTGAAAACATATACATATATGTATATAGATGCATATATAAGCATATATGTATATGTGTGTAATTATTTCATTGTATGATTTTTGGAATTGATAGACTACCGATTTATTGTTAATATCATTACATGATAATGATTTGTATTGAATTCATTACTGGTTGCAAGTGTTATCGATATTTGGAAAAGGTATAAATGTAAATGTTGTAATTGTGAGGTTGAACCTCCTTGGCATCGCATGAAACATGATCATAAACCATTGGCAATGAAATAAGTGTAATGTTTATTGATTACTAGTTCATTGTAATTTTTGATAGGTCATAGACCTCGTGGATAATATAAGGGTATTTATTAATGTTTACTTTGTATATTAAAGTGCAAGCTAAAAAATTATTATTTTTAATTATGTGAAACGGTCATAGACTGAGGGGGTAAATTATAATTGTTTTGTTAAATGGGTCATAGACCACATTACTTACAATGGAAAATTTTAAAGGGTTTTATGTTATTGAGTTTTGTTTATATGGCCATCGACCATATCACAAGGTAAAGAGATAAAGATTAAAAAGTTTATAAAATATGGTCACGATCATTAGGTGCGTATAAAGGGAAATATATTGATTGTTTAATGTTATGTGGAACCATGGTCACAAACCATACACATTCCACGTAATGTTGGAAATTTTGGAGGGAATGACAAGTGGTATTATCAGTTATTAAATTCATTAAATAAAATAATACTATTATTGGGAATTGGAAGCTTACAAAGCAAGCTAATGCATGTCTTCTCTCTCCCCAAGTCATATTTTTTGGGTTTATTGTTTGGTTTTGTTTGTTGGGAGATTGCATGAGTTTTTGTCATCGAGAAAACAATGGATAATTGTGGGGGTGACTACATTCAAGATGGAGCTCTATTTAAATGGCGAGTTTGTGTTTATTCCTGTTGTTGTGGAAATTTTGGGAGCCTTTGCTAGAAATGGGAGTTGCAGGTTTTAGAAAAAAAGAGGAAAAAGGAAACCAAGGAAAAAACATTACTAGGCATGAGTTATTCTTTCTCACATTTTTGTTGTATTTATGTTGAAATCTCGGAATGTATCTTAGGTTTTTAAATTATTTTTAAAGTAGAAAATAATGGGTATTTTGTGAAAAAATGTTTGTTGGTTTATTTGGAAATTTTGGCATAAAATTTTATAGAGTTTTGAGAAATACGGATACATATTTTTATATTTATTATCAGCTCATTTGAGCTTGATGGAGGTTGATTTGGCAATGAAATTTGTGCATGAGACCTTGTTGTTTTAAAATGGGATATATAACTATGTTCTTGTTGTTTTATTTTGAAATCTAAAGGATGATTTGGTTATCTTTATCTATATATAAATATGGACTACTTCTTTGTCTCATTAACAATTTTTAGAGGAAAACGTGAAGGAAAAATAAGGAAACAAAATGGGTTTGTTGATTATTTCAAAGTTTGGTTTTCATTTTACTTTGGACTACCCAATTTTATTATTTTGAGTGAATAAATAGCATGTTGTTGTTGGGACGTTTCACTATAAAAAGGTTTTCTTGAGTTTTAGTGTTGTGGAATAAGAGTTTTCCCTTCATTTTTTTGATATAGTTGAGGGAGAAATTCTAACCAGATGGATGCTTTGATTTAAAATGGGAACAAGTAAAAGTTTCATGTTTTTTCTAAATATCATGAAGAGATTTATTTATTTTCTCTCAAATTCAATTTGGTTTCTTGAGAAACATTTTTTTAGATGGTTCGAGAATGTAAAGAGGTTGTATTTTCTGGGTTCATCGAAAATAATGAAAGGGATGTTATATGTTAATAAAAATGTGGGTTTCATGAGTGACTATTGCTCTTATCTCATTATGGTTAGTTGCTTTCAGTTTGTTCCCTTCTCATTTTTTGTTTTTCTTTGTTGGTTGTGGTCTCATTTTATTTTATATTAAGCTCTCAAGGAGTTGAGCCAATAATATTGTTTGTATTGTGATGGATACCTTTGTTGTTGTGTGAAAATGTTTGGTTATGTGACTTATTGATATCTCCTCTTTCAAGTATATGGGTATCGTTGGGTTTTGGTTAGAGTTAACCCTCATTAGAAAATACAAACAATATTTCCTTATATTTTAACAAACAAGAATGTTAAGGGTACTTAGATCATTCTTTATTTTAATATGATGATTGAATAGTGGATTCATGGAGATAGAAGTTCATTGCAAGAAAAAAAGGGGTTGACATTGACTTGTTTCTAAGTTCTCTGAAGAAATGATTTCGTTCTTACATTCATGACTGTTTTGACTTTTGTTTCAGTGAGATAGCAAGAAGTTGTTAGAAGTATAAGATTATTTGTATATCATGAATCTAATTTATCTCCTTGTAATAATATCATAATACGGTGATGTGATATTTTGAATCACTTATTCTTGAATGTTGAACATTAAATAAGGTTACTCTATTGATTTTATTCTTATGAGATGATATTAGGAAATAGATTATTGTTTGATCATTGTGTTAATAAATTTCATTACTGCTTTGTTGAAACAATTTAAAATGTATTTTTCTTTTGATAACCAGTATGTTGAAAAACAGATTCTTTATGTAATAGCATTTCATTTGACAATGAGATATAAATTTAATAAAGGAATTACGAAGTTTATTAGTTATCTCTTAAGAAAACCTTAACATATTCTTTATTTCAAATAAATACAACAAGAATATGAGTTAGATAACTCATGTCAGTTCTTTGAACTAACCATGTATACATTTCTCTCTCATACAGTGTGCAAGATGAAGTGATATTGTGAAGTGAATAATTGGATTGTATATGCATGATTTTTTCATTTATATTGTTTAAAAATCCATTTAGGATTATTGTATTTATTTGTAATGTGAAATTATTATTTTTGCAAGTCTATTAAAGGTGTTTTCCTATTGTACTATTCTAAAAAATTCTATGTCATCATTTTGGAAAATAATGATTTATCCTTATGAAGTTTAAATAAAATTACTTGTTTCTTGGCACAATTTGTGAGGTATAAAGGTTTTTACTTTGTTGTTTTTACAAAAAGTATGAATTATGTTCATTAATATTATGTTATGAAACTATATTTGGTTTATAATTCATCTTGAATGAATGAATTTGATGATTGCCAAACCTAGTATGATATGGAAAGAAGTACAACCAAAACAACGCTTATATCTTATGTACCTTACTAAAATGAAAATGTTTAAGTGTTGGTTTTAACATCAAGGTATATGGGTATCACTGGGTTTTGTTGGAGTTAACAAGAGTTAACCTTCATTATAAAATGCAAAAAATAATTCATTAGATTTTAACAAACAAGAATGTTAAGGGTACTCAATCATTCTATGTTTGAATATAATGATTGAATAGTGGGTTCATGGAGATAGAAGTTCATTGCAAGAAAAAATGGGTTGACATTAAATTGTTTCTAAGTTCTCCTAAAGTAATGATTTTGTTCTTACATTCATGATTGTTTTGACTTTTTTCTTAGTGAGATAGCGGGCAACTATTAGAAGCATAAGATTATTTGTATAACATGAATCTGATTTATCTCTTTGTAATAATATCATAATAGCGTGATGTGACATTTTGAATCAGTCTTTATTGAATGTTGAACATTAAATAAGGTTACTCTATTGATTTTATTCTTATGAGATGATATTAGGAAATAGATTATTGTTTGATCATGGTATTAATAAATTTCATTATTGTTGTTGAAATAGTTTTAAAATGTATTTGTCTTTTGATAACCAATATGTTGAAAGATAGATTCATTATGTAGTATCATTTCATTTGTACAATGAGATATAAAATTAATTAATGAATTACGAATTGTATTAGTTATCTCTTAATACAACCTTAACATATTATTTATTTCAAATAAATACAACAAGAATATGAGTTAGATAACTCATGTAAGTACTTTGAACTAACCATGTATACATTTCTCTCTGCTTTATAGAGTGCAAGACAAAGTGATATTATGAATTGAATAAATGGATTGTATATGGATGATTTCTTCATTTATATTGTTTAAAGATCCATTTAGGATTAATGTATTTATTAGTAATGTGAAAGTATTTTTTGCAAGTTTATTAAAGGCATTTGCCTATTGTACTATTCTAAAAATTTGTATGTCATCATTTTGGAAAATAATGATTTATCCTCATGAAGTTTAAATAAAATTACTTGTTTCATATCACATTTTGTGAGTTATAAAGGTGTTTTTAATGTTGTTTTTACAGCAACATATGAATTATATTTATTAATATTATGTTATGAAACTATGTCTAGTTTAATAATTCATCTTGAATGAATGAATTTGATGATTGCTAAACTTAGTATGATATGGAAATAAGTACAATGAAAATAATCCTTATATCCTTCGTACCTTATTAAAATGTAAATTTTTAAGTGTTGGTTTTAACAATAGGAGTATAAATATAAGTTAATAATTTATTAAGTAATTACAACTAATTCTATGGTTCCACTTATGCATGGTCAAATGTGTCATTAATAAACAAAGTATGTTATGGGAAAATGATGCAACATAAACTATGTTAAGTTAATATTATACTTTACTAAATAATTTAAACAATTCGTGTAAAATGATGATCAAATGAGATTAAGTGAACCTTTCATAATGAATGATAAACCTATGATATTAAGATCAATACTAATTAGGAGTGATTGGATCATTTAAATGAAATATATGGTTAAATTAATCCATTTTGAATGACAACACAAAGTTGCGTTAAATCGATAATATGTGCCCATAAAGGATAATAACTCAATGAGTTACTATAATCCTCTATTGTGAAATGGATAACGTGATGCAATGCGAAATAACATAACATAAATATAATCTTATCTACTTAACCTAAATAGCTAATGAATTTATAAATGAAGTGTAGATATCTAAATTCATCGTTATTATTGATGGAATCCTAAGCATGCCATCTTAGGATGACTACGGGAAGGATAACGAGTACATAATACAAAATTCATTGTGTGGTATCTATCTTTCCCATAGGGATCCTAAGATGGGACCGATAGGATCCTTTCGATTAGAATAACGAGTCATGATCCCCGCATCTTTAAAACCGAACTTAAATTCTTAAACAAATGAGATATAGATAATTATGAAGATATGGTTATGTGGTGACAAAGACAAGTTTTTATGACTTGTGTGAAGTCATGAAACTAATCTTGTAAAGTAACACTTGAAAATTTGGACGAGTAGTATAACTAGTCGATTACACGTCTATTCACCATACCCCTAATCTGTTTGTGTCGAATCTTTGGATGGATTACAACTTGTCTAAATTCTAGGTTGACACTTTAGAGTTTCACATAGTTCTCAAAACTTGATATAAAGGTTTAACCAAAATTATACAATTTATAATCAATCGGTTAGAGTGAACTAAGGGGATCGAGGTAGATACTGATTGACCCTTATAATCGCACATGATTATAATTTATTATCATATGGATTGTAAAAATTTAATTATGTTGGATTTTAATTGATACTATCTAAAAATCATTGAAGGCATTAATTGTGATTAAAGGGCTTGATTTAAAAATCTCTTTATTTGGATGAAGTATAATATGGGTGTTACATTTTGGTATTAGAGCTGAAGGTTATCAACTCTTAGACTTAATGGGTTCATAAGCTAACAAAACATCTTATTCTTGTTTAACAGAATATGATGGTTAGGAGAAGGGAAAACAATGAGGCTGAAAATACAACAACCCAAAAGCTAGATGAAATCCTAGCAGTCCTTTAGGACACTCGAAACTATGTAGCTTCCTTGGAGTAACGAGGTTACGGATGAGAAAAAAGAAGAATAACATGAGGTTGGGCAACCTATAACACATGAGGAAGAACATCTTAATGCTAGAAATCCTAATGTTGGAAATCCTCTAGGAAACAAAAGAGCTCGCTTGGAGGCTAAACTTTCAAGAGATATCAAGCGGATCAATCCACCCAAGTTTGATGGGACAACCTTGGGAGATAGAGCTGAGAACTAGCTAAGCAAAATGAAAAAATATTTCAAGATAAGAGAATTTTGTGAAGAAACCAAGGAAATATGGGGTGCATTTCATCTCTCTAATGAAGCATCTTCATGGTGGGACAACTACAAGATGGAGTTAGGAGTTGATACAACTAGTATCACTTGGGAAAAATTTAAATTTTACTTCTACCAACATTGGTTACCACAACTATACTTTGACCAGAAAATGTCTGAGTTCCAAAACCTAACTCAGGGTAAACTAAGTTTGACTGAATATTGGGAAAAATTCACCAAATTGTTGAAATATGTACCACAATATCAAAAGGATGAAAAAATCAAAATACGTAAAATTGATATGGGGTTGGACCCCATCATTGTAGGTGAAGTAGATGTGCATGGTCCTTCTACTGTGGAAGTTTTATTTGAAAAGGCCATTAGGCAAGAACATAAGCTACAAGCAATTTCTACTCATAGGGATGAAAAGTGAAAGAATAAATTCAGCTCACCTTTTCCTTTAGCACCTCAAAAAACATGGTGGAATAATGTTGGAAACAAAACCAAGAGTGGTAAAAACTACGTGACTAAACCTAATGTAAATGTAAAGAGAAATGGGCGAGAATAATGCTCAGCAAATATTAATAAATTTGAAAATAAAAGACATTTTTGGATGTTTCAAATGTGGTGGGGACCACTATGCTAATAATTGTCCCAGGAAGAATCGGGGAACAATTAACAATATATGTGTCAAAGTAGCTAGCCATCAACACGAGAAATAAGCTACTCACATTGAAGTTTCAAGTAAGTTGTATGGACTTCATGTTACTATTTTATTTAACACCGGTGCAATCGAGTGCTTCATTTATAGTAAATTATCTTAAAACTGAATAATAAATTTGGTTATCTAAAAATACATGGACTATACAATATGGGAATATTTTTGTTCAAATTGTATCCCAATGTCTATTTGATGAAACATTAGAATTACTAACTTTACCACATAGCTGGACATATAAGTAGCACCTCTAGGGTCCTATGACATTATTATTGGTGTAAATTGGTTGTCCCAACATAAAGCAATTATTGTTTGTTTCGAAAAATGGATAGAATTCTTAGATGACATGTAAAAAACAATAAGCATATATGGCATAAAAAGGAATTTTTAAGGAAAATTTCTGCTATGCATCTTTAAAAAGCTAAAAATAAGGGTTGTATGTTGTATGCACTAAAAATTTCTGATTTTAGTGAGGAAGGTAAGACTTCCTTGGAGGATTTTCATTGTTACAAGAGTAAATGGTGTCTTTCCAAAGGAATTACCTGGACTTCCTCCTAGACGTGAGTTTGATTTCAGTATTGATATCAAACCTAGAACTGATCGATATCTAAAATACCATATAGAATGAAAAAATTGAATTATTCAAACTAAAAGCACGACTTCACGGACTATTTTATAAAGGAATGATTTGACCAAGTGTGTCTCCTTGGGGATAACTACTCATATTTTTAAGAATAAGGATGGCACATTGGGACTATGCATTGATTATTGCATGTTTAACAAGGATATAATTAAGAATAGATATCCTTTACCAAGGATTGATGACATTTTCGATCATATGTGAGATGTATTTATCTATTCAAAGATTGATTTGCAATTTGGTTATCATCAGCTAAGGATAAAGGATGAATACATTCATAAGACAATGTTTAAAATAAGATACAAGCATTATGAGTTTACAAAGTGTTACCTTTTGGACTCACTAATGCACCAACTGCATTCATGAACTTAATGAACAATATTTTTCAGGAATATCTAGATAAATTTTTGTTATTTTTCTTGTATGACATTCGATTTATTCTAAGAACATAGAGGAACATGATGAACACTTGATAATAGTGTTGGATGTGCTTAGTAAAACAAAATTATATGAAAAAATTTCATAGTGTTATTTTTATCATAACAAAGCTTAGTACCTTGGGAACATAATCAATAAAGATGGGATTTTAGTTGAATCATCAAAAATCAAATCCATAACTAAATGGACAAAACTGAAAATGTACATGAAGTTAGAATCTTCATGGGGTTGGCTAGTTATTACAAAAATTCATGAAAGTTTTTTCTAGAGTGGTTGCACCAATAACCTCTTTATAGAAAAAGGACAAGAAAAATCTTATGGACTGATAAGTGTGAAATAACATTTAATATGTTGAAGGAAAAACTTAAAACAACATTTATTTTGAAGGTTCTGGGTCCCCAGAAGCTTTATCATGGTAACTGATGCCTCTAGTGAAGGTTTGGGTGATATACTTCTATAAAATGATCATGTGATTGCTTATGAGAGCATAAAGCTAAAGGTGCATGAGCATAAATATGCTCCCCATGACTTAGAACTTGTTTTCATAGTTCATACTTTACAAATTTGGAGGAATTTCCTATTAGGAAATCCTTTCAAATTGAAAATAGACCTCTTGGGCTGAAAGATATCTTTACGCAACCTAATTTAAATGCAAGACAATGTAGGTGGCTTAATTTTGTGTCTCAATATGATTTTGAAATTAGTTACATTAAAGGAAAGGAAAACCATGTGTCTCGATGCGTTGAGTCATAGGAAGCATGTTTCCACTATTATAACCATCAGAACACAATTTAAATATGAAGTAAAGAAACAAATGCAAATTGATTTGTATTATCAACATGTGAAAATTGCATTAACAACAAATCCAAATGATAGGAGGTATGAAGGTTTTAAGTTTGATAATGAAGGAGTTTTGAGATACAAAAATAGAGTTTATGTTCCTTTGGGAAATGACCTTAGAATGAAATTCATGAAGGAATTTCATGATGTTCCTTATTTCAGGCATCCTAGAGTGACGAAATTGTTGGCTGATGTAAAACAACAATACTTTTGGAAAGGAATGAAGAAAGACATGACGAATTATGTTGCTCATTGTCTTGAATGTCAACATGTTTAAGGAAGAACACATGCATCATGTTGGTATGTTGTACCCTCATAGCATTTCACATTACAAATGGCAAGTAATTAGCATGGATTTCATGCAAGGACTAACATTTTATAAAAATAAGAACGACATGATTTTATTAGTGGTTCAAAAATTGACTAAAGTAACTCACTTCATATTGGGTAATCTAAAGGATGATACACATCTACACATGCAAAATAGTTTGTGCGTGAAATTTTCAGATTGTACAGAGTTTTGGAATTTATTATTTCTGACAAGAATCCTAGAATGACCTCTTGATTTTGGAAAAATTTAAACTCAACTTTGGGAACAAAACTGAACTTTAGTTCAACATACCATCGGAAACAGATGGTCAAACAAAAAGAGTTAACCAGGTTATGGAGGATATGCTCATAATGTATTGCATGGATCAACAATATAAATGGGAAGAATATCTTCCATTGGTTGAATTTTCCTATAATAACACTTATCATTCTTCGTTGAAAATTTCACCATTTGAAACGTTGTATGGGAGAAAGTGTAGAACTCTATCAATTGGGATAACACGAGAGGATATAGAGGTAATAAGCCTAGAAATGTTAACATAAATGGAAAGGAAAGTAAATCTCATTCATGAGTGGTTGAAGGAAGTAGCCAATAGGTAGAAAAGCTACATATATTTGAAAAGAGTTGACAGGAAATTTGAGCAAGGAGATAAAGTATTCTTGAGGGTAAAACCCAAAAATATCTCAATTACATTTGACAAGTTTTCCAAATTTTCACCTAGATATGTGGGACCTTTCAAAATTCTTGAAGTTATAAGTCTGGTGGCATACCAACTAGCATTACCTCCCACATTGTCTAGAATGCATGATGTTTTTCATATTTCATTTCTTAAAATTATGTATCAAATATAACACGTCATAAATTGGAACTCTTTAAAGGTTTGGGGCACGGGAATCGTCATGGTGGGACCAATTAGAGTACTAGAAACTTGCAGGTTGCAACTCATAAATAGAGATATTTCTCAATGCAAGGTCCAATGGGACCAATATTCTGAAGATAATGTAACTAAAGAGAATTTGGATGAAATGAAAAACATCATTTCCATATTTGTTTCAATGAATAAAACTATTATTTTTCTATTTTATATAGACTTACTATTCATTACTTGGTACTAGTGATGACTATAATGGTAATTTTTGTTATATCGATGATTGTTTGAAATTATTTTTTGTTGTAGGGATGCATACAACCAAGTTTTATGACTTTTGATTGACTAAAATTATGGAAATTTTCATTTTTAATGAAAATATGAACTAATTTTCTTTTATAGTGATGTTTGGAATGTTTTCAATTGATATGTTTGATTGCATTAAGTAAAATAATTGGGATAATGATCCTTTAAGGGGGAAGTATGTCACACCCCACAATTAAATGGATTTTAAGTTGTTATGTTTGATTATTGATGAATAAATTAATTATAAATTTTGATTTAATAATTATACTTATATTATTGATGTGAGTAAATTGTGGTGTGAGATTGGAGCTCGATGTCTCGCCCTCTACCCTACCCTCTTTTCAGGACTATGTTCTTATCGGTGATGGATTTTTCCCCCTTCGTCTCTCAAAGACAAGTTTTGGCTCATTTCCTGGTGGTGTGGTTGTGGGATATGGATCGGTTCAAGGTGGCTTGGGTTACGGTGGCGATGGTTCATGTCCTTATATTATTATCCCTACTTTTGATCCAATTGTGGAGTAGAACTAGAAGGTGTGTTATGTTGGGGATGCTCTTTCCAAGAAGCCCCCTTGGTGAATAACTCATATTTTCATGTTGTAGATGTAGCTTCCTTTCCCTCATATTATAAACTTCTATTTTTGCCAAATCATCTCCCTTAGTTTCTTTTAGTGAGTCAGTTTTGGAGGTAGAAGATATTTATTCCAGCCACAAGTTGATCTACCACTTCAGTCTCTCTCCTAGTTTGTCTCTTTTTCACTCCATGATTTCTTCGAACTAGCACCCTCTTTTGTTAGGTAGGGTTGAAAGTTAACCCTATGTTAGGGGGTTTTTCATTATGTCTTTTATTGTTGTTGAAGACGAGATGGTATCCTTTCCAAGCTTTGGGAACTTCAGAATCATCACCTATTGATGAAAATATGGTTTCGGACTTCAATCCACTCAATGTTGCATTCAATGCAAACCTATTTGGGTTCATCTTCCTAATCTCCCACAACGGTTTTGGGAGGAAGATTGTTTGATTGCAATTGGTAATGCTTTGGGAAAGTTTTTATCCATTGACTCTAAAATGGAATTATACACACATACTACCTATGCTCGTATCTTGGTGGATCTAGATACCTCTCTTGATCTACCCGCCTCCATTGATCTCAAGGTTTTGGACATAATTTGGTCACAACCTCTTGACTATGAAGGATTTCCCTTCAGATGTAGGAAATGTTTTACCCTAGGGCATCTTGCCTCAGAGTGTCAAAAATTGAAACATAAATTTAAGGAAAAAGTATCTTGGTGGATTTACAACACAGCCTATTGGTTGTTGGGGATGATTCTAATTCCCCTTTGGAGGATTTAGCAGAGCTTCGCGATAACCCTGATGATAGGGTAAATTATATAAGCTGTTAAGATGCAGCATCCCCCATGTGGAAAGGTTGGTTAATTCGAGTCGGGAAGAGCGGGTGTTGACGCCCCCGGGGGTGGATCTTGTTTATCCTAAAAATAGAGTGGAGTTAAATTTCAAAACAAAGGAGACCTCGAATTTCGGCTTTCAATACCTCCAAATGAAAATTTGGATCCTAATAGGAGTGAAGCTAGACAGGTCGTTGATAGGAAAAATAAAGATGTTTCTTTCCCTAAAACAATATTGTGATCTCATGGTCGGGATCCTCTAGAGTAGTTACTACAACTTTGGTTGCTTCAACCTTCCTTTCTTTCTCTTATCATTTTTGTTCTTCTCATTTGTGCCTTAGTGGCCTTTTGTATTTTGCTTCTGTGGGATTCTTTTCTGTTGTGCTTCATTGCTTTATTCTACCTTAAGGGCCTTTTGTACTAAGGATGTGGGTCCTTTCAAAACCCCCACTTTTACCCTTTTCCAAAAAAAAATTATACTTATATTATTTTATATACATATATGTATATGCGAAAACATATACATATACATATATAGATGCATATATAAGCATATATGTATATGTGTGCAATTATTTTTGTACGATTATTTTGATTCAATAACCATCTTCTTAGTTGCGGGGTATTCGACATTGATTTGTTGGAATTGTTAGAGTACTAATTTCTTGTTAATATCGTTACATGATAATGATTTTTATTGACTTCATTATTGGTTGAAAGTGTTATTGATATTTGGAAAAGGTATAAATGTAAATGTTGTAATTATGAGTTTGAGTCTCATTGGCATCGCGAACATGGTCATGGACCATTGATGAGGTTATAAGTGTAATGTTTATTGATTATTGGTTCATTACAATTTTTGATAGGTCATATACCTCATGGTAAATATAAGGGAATCAATTAATGTTTACTTTGTATATTAAAGTGAAAGGTAAAAAAATGTTATGTTTTAATTATTTGAAAATGGTCATAGACCGAGGGGGAATTTTTTTATTAAATGGGTCATAGACCACATTACTTGTAATGGAAAATTAAAGGGTTTTATGTTATTGATTTTTGTTTATATGGCCATCGATCATATCACAAGGTAAAGAGATAAATATTAAAACTTTATAAACTATGGTCACCGACCATTAGGCAAGTATAAAGGGAAATATATTGAGTGTTTAATGTTATATGGAACCATGGTCACTGGACCATACACATTTCATGTAGTGTTGGATATTTTGGAGGGAATGACAAGTGACATTGTAAGTTATTGAATACATTAAATAAAATAATAATATTCTCAAGAGAATTGGAAGCTTGCAAAGCAAGTTAATGCATGCCTTCTCTCTCGCCAAGTCATACTTTTTGGGTTTATTATTTGGTTTTGTTTGTTAGGAGATTGCATGAGCTTTTGGTATGAGAAAACAATGGAGAATTGTGGGGGTGGTGCATGCAAGATGGAGCTCTATTTAAATGGTGAGTTTTTGTTTATTCTTGTTGTTATGGAAATTTTGGGAGCCTTTACTAGAAATGGAAGTTGAAGGATTTTAGAGAAAAGAGGAAAAAGGAAAGAAAGGATAAAACATTATCATGCATGAGTTATTCTTTCTCACATTTTTTTGTCTTTATGTTGAAATATGGGAATGTATCTTGGATTTTAAATCGAATTTTAAAGCAGAAAATAATGGGTATTTTATGAAAATTTGTTTTCTAGTTTATTTGGAAATTTGGGCATAAAATTTTATAGAGTTGTATTTTATTATCAGCTCGTTTGAGCTTGATGGAGGTTGATTTTGAAATGAAATTTGCACTGAGACCTTGTTGCTTTAAAATGGGATATTTAACTTTATTCTTGTTATTTTATTTTGAAATCTAGAAGATGATTTGGTTATTTTTATCTATATATAAATATTGACTTCTTCTTTCTATTATTAACAAATTTTTAGAGGAAAACATGAAGGAAAAAAAGGAAAAAAAGTGGGTTTGTTGATTGATTCAAAGTTTGGTTTTACTTTTACTTAGGACTCCCCAATTTTATTATTTTGAGTGAATAAATAACACGTTTTTACTAGGAGTTTCAACATAAAAAGGGTTACTTGAATTTCATTTTTGTGGAATAAGATTTTTCCCTTTATTTTTTTGGATATAGTTGAGGAGAAGTTCGACCAGATGGATGCTTTGGTTTAAAATGGGAATAAGTAACAAGTTTTATTTTTTAGCAAGCTCATTAAGAGCTCTATTTTTTCTCTCAAATAGGTTTTGATTGCTTAAGGAACATTTGTTTTTAGATGTTAAAGAATGGAAAGCAATTTCATTTTAAGGTGCAACTAAAAATAATGGAAAGGATGTTATATGTTAATAAAAATATGGTTTTGATGAGCGACCCATTATTGCTCTTATCACATTACGGGTTAGTTTCTTTTAGTTTTTCATTTCTCATTTCGTGTTTTTCTTTGTTAGTTTTGGTCTTGTTTTATTTTTGTTAATATATAAAGGATTTGGGACAATACTATTGTTTGTGTTATTACAATTACCTTTGTTGTTGTGTGCAAACAATTGGTTTCTGTGACTTGTTTATTTCTCCTCTTTCGGTATATGGGTATAACTATGTTTTGGTTAGAATTAACGGGAGTTAATCCTTATTAGAAAATGCACCTTATCTGTTAAAAACAAGAATGTTAAGGGTAATTATATCACTCTATGTTTGAATATGGTGATTTAATAGTGGATTCATGGAGATAGAAGTTCATTACTGAGAAAAAGGGGTTGAAATTAACTTGTTTCTAAGTTCTCCTAAAGCAATGATTTCGTTCTTACATTCATGATTATTTTGAATTTTTGTTTGAATGACATAGCGGGAAGTTTCAGAAGTATAGGATTATTTATATAACATGAATATGATTTATCTCCTTGCAATAATATCATAATAGAGTGATTTGATAGTTTTAATCACAAGTTATTAAATTTTGAGCATTAAATAAGGTTACTCTACTTGATTTTATTCTTATGAGATGATATTAGCAAATAAATTATTGTTTGATCATAGTATTAAGAAGTTTCATTACTTTTGTTCAAACAATTTAAAAATGTATTTGTCTATTGATAACTAGTGTAGTCACAAAATTATGCACTTTAGACATTTTATTTATCCCAGCCTCATACTACTATATAGAAGGTTTTGAGTAAAGAAATTAATAATTAACCCCCATCCTTTGTCCATCTTTTTTATTTTATTTTTTTAATTTATGACCTATTGCACCCATCTCACAATCCATTTCCAGACATCCCACATTATTTTAGCCTCGGCTAGGCGCCCGGTCCCCTTTGGGCGTCTGATCCTTAGAACTTTCTCACCATTTTTTGTGCCTCTTCTATCCGTTTTTCATATTTATATTTCTTGGGGTCATCCTTTTCGCGGTTAATTAGGAAATTAGAGCAAGAGAACCCTATAAATATATAGTTTTGAGACCATAATTCATACTCTACTATCACTCCATCTAGAGTTGCATCTATCTTGCATTGGAATCCATATAGCTCCATCAACAAGATAGGACATTTTCATCACACTTCATAGGGGGAGGGATTCTATTCTATTCCATGCACACATTATACTACATTTAGTTATTCCTCGCTACTTCACAAAGTGAGACTAACACAAGAGCACCTAGGGCACGACATGCGCGCACACACACACACATGAAAAGAACTACATCTAGGTTTGAAATGTAGTGCAATGCTCGATTAGTAAGCCCTTTGTTGTGTATTTGAGGTCATTCTAACCTATTCATTCTGCATCTTTCTTTTTTGTAAGGTTTTGATACTTCATTTTGGTATTTTACAAGTTATTTCTTCCTCTTGGAAGATTTAGAGCATTCAATGCGGTGAAAAAAATAATAAAAAGATAGGAATTCATAGTTTCATATCACCTTCCGACCCTGTGAGCACCAGTTCTAGACATTTTTCCCAGACCATGGCACCCAGATTCCTTACCAGAGCACCCATGGGTGCCCTAGTCCTCTTCAGTGCCCCGGTCCGGACATGTCATCCAGATCTCTCCTTTTCAAAGCACTCCTACATAGTCGTTCCTACTTTTTAATTTTCTATGCTTCGTTCTGCAAACATAGTATGACAATCATCCATTATCAGTTGATTTCTTTCCTTACCCTTCTTACACATTAGGAATTTTAATTTCATTAGTTTATTTACTTATCTCATTTACATTTTCTTATATTGTATTTATTTACCATGTTATATGTCCTCCTAGATTAGATTAAGTATCTTTTCCTACCTTAGTTTAGTCAATTTTAGTTAATCAACTAGTATGTTGAAAAAGATTCATTATGTAGTATCATTTTATTTTTACAATGAGATATAAACTTAATTAAGGAATTACGAAGTTTACTAGTTATGTCTTAAGACAACCTTAATATATTCTTTATTTCAAATAAATACAACAAGAATATGAGTTAGATAAATCACATCGTTCTTTGAATGACCATGTATACATTTATCTCTCCAACAGTGTGCATGACATAATGATATTGTGAAGTGAATAACTAGATTGTATACACATGATTTCTTCATTTATATTGTTTAAAAATCCATTCAGGATTATTGTATTTAATTTTAATGTGAAAGTATTATTTTTGCAAGTTGATTAAAGGAATTTTCCTATTGTACTATTCTAAAAAATTGTATGTCATCATTTTGGAAAATAAGGATTTATCCTTATGAAGTTTAAATAAAATTACTTGTTGTTTCATATCACATTTTGTGAGTTATAAAGGTGTTTTTAATGTTGTTTTTACAGAAGATTATGAATTAAATTTATTAATACTATGTTGTGAAACTATATCGGTTTAATAATTCATCTTGAATGAATGAATTTAACAATTGACAAACCTAGTATGATATAGAAATAAGTACAATGAAAACAACACTTATATCCTTTTGTACCTTATTAAAATGAAAATGTTTAAGTGTTGATTTTAACAGTAGGGTATAAATATAAGTTAATGATTTTTGTAAGTAATCATAATTGATTTTATGGTTCCACTATGGATGACCAAATGTGTCGTTGACGAACAAAGTACATAAAGGGAAAACGATGCAACATAAACTATGTTATGTTAATATTATACCTTACTAAATAACTTGCAAAATTCATATCAAATGACAATCAAACGAGATAAAGTGAACCTTTCATAATGAATTATAAACCTTTGATATTAATAACAATACTCATTAGGAGTGACGGATCATTTAAATGCAATATATGGTTAAATTAATTCATTATGAACTATAACACTAAGGTGTGTTAAATCGATAAGAGGTACCCATAAAGGATAGTAACTCAATGAGTTACTATAATCCTCTATTGTGAAATAGATAACATGATGCGATGCGAAACAACATAACATAAAGACAGTCTTATCTACTTAACCTAAATAGATAATGAATTTATAAATGAAGTGTAGATATCTAGATTCATAGTTTTTATCTACATAATCCTAACCATGCCATCTTAGGATGGCTACGGGAAGGATACGAGTACGTAATGATGAAATTCATTACGTGGTCTCTATCTTTCCCATATGGATCCTAAGATGGGACTGATAGGATCCTTTCAATTAGAATAATGATTCATGATCCATGCATATTTAAAACTGAAATTAACTTCTTAAACAAATGAGATCCAAATAACTGTGAAGATATGGTTTTGCATTAACGAGACAAGTTCGATGACTTGTGTTTAGTCACGAAACTAATTTTGCAAATAAATGCTTGAAAACTTGGCCAAGTGGTGAAGTTAGTTGATTACACTGTCTGTTCACCATACCCCTAACTTGTTTTTTCAAATCTTTGGATGGATTGTAGCTTATACGAATTATAGGTTGACACTTAGGAGTTGGACATAATTCTCCAAAACTGATATAAAGGTTTAACCAAAATTATACAAGTTATACTCACTCGTTAAAGTGAACTAAGGGGATCGGTATATCCAGTTGACCCTTACGGTTGTACATGGTTATAATTTTTATCGAGATGGATTGTAAACATTTAATTATGTTATATTTTAAATGCTACAAGTTGAATATTATTAAAGGCATTAATTGTGATTAAGATTTTTTTAAAAAAAATCCCTTAATTTGGATGAAGTATAACATGGGTGTTACGAGAGGTGTCCATTGGAGCTATCCTAATTTAAGAAAGTGGACATATAGCTTATTTTAGTAAGAAGCTAAATGAGGCAAAAGAAAAGATGTATTTCTTATGATTTAGAGTTTTATGCTATGGTTCAAGCCTTGAGGAAGTGGAGGCATTATCTAATGCCTAAAGAGTTTTTCATATTCACAAACAATCATACATTGCAATTCATAACCAGACAACCCAAGCTAAGTCGAGGCACATGAATGAGGTGGAATATTCATAAAACTTCACTTTTGTTATTAAACAAAATAAGGGTCAAACAAACAAGGTAGAAGATGCATTAAGTAGGAGAGTTTTGCTGATAAGAGAAATTCAACTTTAAAGTGGAGGAATAGAGGCACTCAAAGAATTCTATGAGATTGATGTAGACTTCTAAGAAGAATATGAATATTTTAAGTATCCTACCATTAATAATAAATAACTGGGCTATATCATATGATACAAGATGTTTTTTGTTTAAAGAAGTTCATCTATGTGTGTTAAGGATCTCTATGAGGGAAGATATTATCAAAGAATATCATTTTCAAATTTTTCATATCACTTTGGTTATGATAAGACCCTATTCCAACTAAGTACTCATTATTTTTTTCCTAAAATGCAAGTGAATGTGAGAAATTTTGTAGAAATATGTAAAAAAATCAATTTGTTAAGGGAAAGACTAATAATGCGGGTTTGTATCAGCTCTTACATGTCCCTAATAGATCTTAGGACTCTATCAAGTATGGATTTTGTACTAGGTTTTCCAAGAAATCAAGGAGGGCATGATTCAATTTTTGTGGTTCTAGATATATTTCAAATATGGATCTCTTTATACCATGTAAGAAAATTAGTGATGCTACTCATGTGGCTAAATTGTTCTTCAAGCAGGTGGTTAGATTGCATGGCATTACAATGAGCATTATCTCAAACATGGATACAAAGTTCATGGGGTATTTTGAAGGAATTTTTGGAAGAAATTAAAAATAAACTTGAATTTCAATTTAGCTTATCACACTCAAAATGATGGACAAAGTGAGGCGGTCAATAGGAATTTAGGTAATTTTCTCGAGATGTTTGACAAAGGACAATCTTAAACAATGGGATTTATTCCTACCTCAAGCTAAATTTTCTTATAAAAATTCACCAATAGGATCACATGAATGATTCCATTTTAATTTTTGTATGGAATGCACCCACGAGGGTCTTTGAGTTAAGAGATATAGGTACGATGGAGAAAATAAGTGTTGAGGGAGAAGAATTTAATTTTTCCATGCAAGAGATTCATGAACAAGTAAAGAAATAATTGGAGAAAAGTGTAAAAAAATACAAACAATGTGTAGATATTAGAAGGAGATAAGTCATTTTTCAAGTGGATATATACGGTACTAGCCCATCTTAGAAAGATTTTTTTATAAAAGGACAGTATAATAAAGCGAAGATGAAGAATATTTCTCTTTGTAAGATCCTCGAGAAAATTCTCTAATAATGCATATGAACTAGAATTTCCTAGTAATGTGGGAATCAAACATCCAGAGAAGAAGAAACAACAATCCAAAAATGGGAAGATCGGTTGCCACAAGCTCTAAACAAATAAATAGAATTAATTTTATATAAGAAGGTCAATAAAATAACTAGAATCAAATATTATTATCAATACTTGGTGAAGTGGAAACATCATCCTGTAGAGGATTCCACTTGGATGACAAAAGCGACATCATCAACCATAGAAAAAGAGTTAGAAGTTTTAAATCTCATAAGTTTCTTTAAAATTCCTTTCTTCTCCTATAGGGATTTTCAAAAACCCTAGGTAGGGTTTAAGAGGAAATGATGATTTGAAGGCCTTAAAATTTATTTTCAAAAGACAAATTAGAACTATAGTATGTGTTCAATTTATTCATATAGATTTTGGCATTTTTGAGCGATTGAAAGAGTTTGTAAGCTATGTTTTTAACGGTATTATATTTAGAAACAAGGCCTAATTTTCCAAGAGAATTTAGTTGTAGTGCCCCTCCGTTACCACCTCTCGATCATAGTTATGAGACTTGAGTCGGCCTTGGTGTGAAAAAGTTCGTCATTCTAGCATCATGCTGACTTTATGAATATTTTGTAAAAATGGTAGCATTTAAATAATGCATATGTGCCAGTATAATAATAGTGGGCATATTTGAAGTGTCCTTTCTCGTATTAACATTTTTTGGAACCCTAGGACCACCCTTGTGTTGTCGTTCTAACTAAAGTGTATTTCACTATCAATAAAAGGATTATGCATAGTTCTTAATGGATATATTTTCATGTAAAGTAAAGGCGTATCGAGGGTGGTGGAGGTTTGGATTAAATAAAACGTTCAAATAATTAAATAAATCATGAAATCAGAAAAATTAAAGAGTTTTCTTTTTTTTTTTTTAAATCATTATTATCCTAAAATCTCTCCAAATTTATTTTGGAGCTTGGGGCCAACCTCTTCTCAAGGAAAGAATTAATAAAATTCTTCTTGGGTATGGTGAGTTGGTTTTCCATGAGAGTATTTTTGGAAATTCTTCTTGGATGTTGTGAGTCGACTTGTGTCAGAGGATTTAAATTTTGGGCATTTTAAGTTTTTGTAAGTGTATTTTGTGGTTATCTAAGCTCTTGTTATTACTCCATCTTGTGCATCAAGTAAACCTTTATCTGGACCATTCATATTCTGCTAACAGGTACCAATTTGGAATGCTTGGATAGGGTGTACGCATCATTTTAGCATAGTCAAAATAAATATAAAGGTGAATTTTGTTAGATGGTATAATTGCATATGCCCATGATGTGTCTACTTGCTACTAAATACCATGTCTATGTTAATGGGATATTTGAAGTAGGCATGAGCCTTAAATTTGGTTTTAGATGTGTGTCATGCATTGGGAGGGAGATGTTATTGATAGATTTAGTTTTTCAGGATGCATTGGAGACTTTTAAACAAATGGATTTTGGATTGTTTTAAATCCAACCCTTTTTCCTATGCAAACAATTTGTTTCCTTCCCCTGGGCACCTTTTATTTTGTTCTTAGGTGGAGCTGGAAGAGAAATACAATGGCATACCTTTTTTTTTTTTTTTTTTTTTTTTTTTTTTTTTTTTGGAGGGATGCATGTCCATTTTTGGGTTGTTTTCTTAAATCTGGGACACCACTTAGGAGGTTGGCTTGGCCCCAACACAAGACCTGTAGGCCGTATGACAAATGGTTGTAAAAGAGGCTTTGGAAACTTCTTAGAAATTGCTTTTGGCAGGTGTTGGAAGCATGCTTAGGGCATGTAACCTATTTGGAAAATTTCCAAAGGGAAACGTGGCTGGTGGACATCAATGTTTGGTGGATGCACAAGGAGGAAGCAAGGACATGCCTTGCACAAGATGGAATTGTTGAAAATCCGTGGAAACTTTTGAGAAATAGCAATGGTTGTTGTAAAGATGTACTCCATAAATTTTTCCGGCATGTGCCAACACAATAGATTTTTACCATTGTTTGGACAACTTTAAAATCATAATGGATATGGATTTTTTTGTCAATTATTGAAGTTGCAAATACCCTATTAGTTATATGTGTAAAATGTGCAATATTGCTCAAGGAATGAAAAATGTTTGACATAATGCATTAAACAAATTGTAGTCTCATGGAATGTTTGATCACTATTTTTGCACAAATATTTATATGGAATGATCATGGAGGGTTTTAAATAATGAAAACATTGGTGTAAAACTCAACTCAACAATATTTTCTAGCATATTCGCCGCATGTATGAAAATGGCGGCTTTCACAAGGCATGCAAAATGTTTGTGAAATGCTTGGATGGAAGGAACAAGAATTTTTTTGATGGAATGCTTGGACGAAGGAACAATAATTTTGTTTGATGAAATACTCCAAGATATATTGGTCTCATCGAATGCGGTGATGGTAAATTATGTGAAATAGGTATGGATTTCCTCTTCTTCTTGCATTTAAATTACACACTTTATCATGTTCTATGTGGTTGGGTTTCAATATTGTGGATCATAAAAAATTATTTTGAACGAATGTGAAAAATTTTATCGTCTGCAAACCTTTGAAAACACTTTAAAAAAACCCTCAAAAATGGTGCGGATGGAGCGACATACCCAAATGTATCGTGAATCCAGAACTTCTATTTGATCCTTTGTAATATAGGACAACTTTGTGGGAAACTTAATTCAGTTGTTTTAACTCTTTTAATGCCTTTAAGTCGATTCTGAAGCCATTTTAGTATATCAGCCACTTGTGGTGATGTGTACAATTTAATAAAATGTGATCGGTTCCGACTTGCAGATGGCTCTTCGTTTGAGCAAAAATGAAAACTACCACCATCTACCTCTAGACTGCCAATAAGAGAATTGGAACCAACTCTTAGTTATGAAAAAACACTATTGGGGATTAGTTTTGTGAGTGGGTTTTGAGGCCCTCCAGCCATTAGGTGACAACAAATTTTAGTTGTGATTATGATTATCAGCCCCAGAGATACCCTTGTAACTTGAGCTTTGTTCGACATTTTGAATTTTGTCGAATGTGATGAAGTCCCTGTATGTTGGGGATTAAGTGAGAATCATCCAAAATTGTGCTTGAACTCAAGATGAGTGTTTTTAGGACCTAATTTGTAGGCACTTTTACTATTTTGGTCAGTTTTCTCAACTCTGCTACTTTAGCTAGAAACTCCTTCTGAGGGTCTCGTTTGACTTCTAGCCACGCGTGTGACCTTTTTAATACCATCACAATGTTATGTAGATTTTTGTTCAATCTTTAGCTTGTGTGAATGGATCTTGAAATGTATGGTGTTTTTCTCTCTCCTCCATATTCTCTCTCAAGAAATGAATATGATACTTTGGTTGATTTTGAAAATGTAAATGAATTAAAAAGGGTAAATTGGTTTGAAATGAAATGAAAATGGACATGAAATACAAATGGTTATGAAATTGTAAATGGATATTAAAATGTCTCTTAACCTTCTCTCTCATTCCTACTCTCTCTCTCTCAAACAAAAAATGTAAAGTACGAATAAATGCAAATATATGAATGCGTGAGAAATGAACTCTCTCTTCTTCTCTCTCCCTATCTCTACTTCTCTCTACTCTTTGTTTGAAATTGTTGAAATGATGAATGTGTGGATTTGTGCTTGGGTGTATGGGATTTTCATACCAGTTCTAGGACTGACCACTGTAGTGGTTGCGGTACCTAGATAACAAGAGAAGTATGACGAAACTTCTATTTTTATTACCATGTTATCTGAAAGCAATGTAATTTTATAGAGTATATTAGCTATATTGTATGAATAGAATAATTTATTCATTATTTCCATGATGTA
The DNA here is from genome assembly GCA_018340775.1 of Taxus wallichiana var. yunnanensis. Lineage (NCBI taxonomy): Eukaryota > Viridiplantae > Streptophyta > Pinopsida > Cupressales > Taxaceae > Taxus > Taxus wallichiana. The sequence continues at coordinate 196,517,117 of CM031239.1, forward strand.
TTCAATCTTGTTGCCTATTGGTGAAATGTACTACTTTTTACGTAGTTGTACTTTACATTATTAACTAATTCCACACTTAGTCATATTTCATTATATTTGGTTAGGTAAATGATGTTATTGTATCATGTTGTAGTGGAAAACGATGTAAGATGATCCTTTATATTATATCCAAATCATCATCAAGAGATTGAAATTGAAATATTGTTAATTAAAATTGTTTGTACCATCATAACCTTGGATGTGATTGTACCAGTAAAATTGATGGTAGTAATATGGTAATGGCATAATTCATCTATATGCTAGTGGTGTAGGGACCTAGGAAATCTCTTAGCTTTCAAATAAAATTATAACTTGTATGTGTGTGTTTCCCTTTTGGGTGGAAAGCATTAACCAAACTTATAGTTTGAAATATCAACCCTGGTGGTATGGAATGGTCCCCTTGAGCTTAATCTCATGCCTTGTTTCTTTAGTGGAACCGAACTCCACTTGGGACATCTCTATGCCTTAGGATTGGAAGTGTTTTCTTTATCCTTTGATTAGAGGAACACCTTTGAGTTCTAGAGGTCATGGGTGATTCAGTTGTTGAACGCTAGCTTTGGCCCATGGTAGGGCGTAGATCCCTTGGGGCATTTGGAAATAAATTTTTGAAACTAATTCTAGGACCTTTTTAAAGGGTAATATGTGGACATGTTTTGGTATCTAAACCTTATCATATGGGTTTTGTTAATAGTAGAATGTTGACCCATTAGAATTGTGAGAATTGTGATTGTTCCTTACTCCTTGCTAAGTCTCCATTTTTAACATCAAAGATAATATGAGATGTCTCCTTCGAGAACATGATACTCTAGAACATTAACTATTGACTTGAACACAAACCACATGTGACTCTTTTGTATCTTATAAATGCTCCCAATCATCTCTATCTTCAATTTGTACCACAAGCATAATGTTAGCTTATGATTCTCCTTTTATCATCTTGGGATCCTTTTTCCTCACAATGAAAACTAGGTGGAATGACGAATAACCATGCTCTTTAAGAAACGTACCCATAGTCTAAGAGCGAGTGTTGGGGGATGTATATGCGTTCAATATGTTAGAACTAACTTTGGGTTTTGCAAATTAATGGCAATTGAAATATGAAACAATTAGTGTACACTTTTATAGGATATTTGCAAAAAGGCACTTTTCATAAAAGGAGTTGTATCTTAATTTTGTTTTGAGAATGTACCCTTGTGATGTCGGGATATGAATTATAAGTACCATGGAGTTTATTTTGCAGCCTATTAAATATTTCTTGTGATATGAAGGTAGATGTGTTTTGACCCTCTCAAAAATAAATCTTTGAGAAGGCATAGTTCTAATTTTTGGGAATTGAAACTTAATGTGTAAATGTTAAGAAACTTCTAGTAATAAATCAAGTTATATGATGTGTTCACAATTATACAAACAAACTAAATTGGATGAAACCAGTATAAGCTAAGTGATAAGCAAACCAAAAGGAATGTGGTCTCCAAAAAGGAAAATGTGCACTCTCACGTTAAGTACTCCTTATTGCAATGAGGTTAAATAACAAAATATGAATATAATAAAGATGTAACCTACAATTGTGGTAATGTGGAAGGTGGCCATGGGTGATGTGCAATTCTTGGTTGGGTCATGGTTTTGTACCCATTCGTTATAAATGTGTGTCTTTGAACTACGTCTTGTGTTGTCTTGTTATTTGCATAACCTGCATGTTGTATGGGTGGGTTCATGTTTGTGCTGGTGTCACATGTTGTGTGGATTTTGGTGAGTAATTCATGTATTGTCTTGTAACAAGTAATGAGATCAAAAAAAAATCTAGGTATATTTTAGTCTTATGTTTGGGTCCCACATGGGTGGGTGGTACATTAGTGAATTTAGGGGTTTTCTGGGAGTTTCGACCTGAGTTATTACACAAATCAAAAACATCCAAAAGGGTGTCTATAACGCCCACTTCCCTTTGACACCTTTTGATACGATCTTGAATCTTGTTCATTTCATTATGGGTATTATTATAATTTTGATTTAGTATGATGTTAGATGTTGGACCATGGATTTTTGTTGATCTTGATTTGGTTATGATGTATGATGATTATTAGAGACACTTCATATGTGGATGATGATATACTATTTGACATGGATATATTGTGAATGTTGTTCGGACATGTGATTTTTGGATATTGTGAGTAGACTTAGAAAATGGACATTATATGATGATGATATAGTTGTTGATATAAGTTGTAAGTGATATTGTTAATTGCCTTGATGTTGTTGTGATTCATAGGTATAGATGATTTTGTGATTTTATTTATATCATGTTGGATGTTCTGATATGGCCACAAGGCCGAAGGAGGTATTTGTGTTTTACAGGTTAAAAATCACAACAAACATCGGGGATTGGAGACCAACCACATTGGAATTCTAAGTGAATTCAACAAGGTCACCATGGTAACATGTTTTGTGTGTGTGTGTGTGTGTGTGTGTGTGTGTGTGTGTGTGTGTGTGTGTGTTGTTTTGTTAGGGATTTCCATGGGGGGGATCACCTTTATATGTGACCATAGGGTTTTGTGTATTTTAATATGTGGTCCCTTTTATTATTGTTTGTATGTATTTTATTAGTGATTTGTCCCTTTATTTTATTTAATTAAGTTGTGGAGAATTAATGTGAGAAAACATATGGTTAAAATTTAATTAATTAAATTTGGATATAAGAAAGTAATAATGGAAGTTGTTGGCTCTTTGTATTAAATATGTAAGGGATGTGTAAGTATGTGTAAGAGTTGTGTAAGTCAGATTTTGGAGTATGAAACACTCCACCTCCTTGGAAATTCGAATTTGTCCTTGGAGGCTATTTTTGGAGGCTTGTGGGACAAGTAAAACTTGTCCCATGCCTCTTAATTTAATTTACCAACCATACCTATGGTTGGAAGGTTGATTTTAGACCTTTTTAATGATTTTTTTATAAATCATGTTGCATGTTTTAATTGCACTCTTCTTACATTTTATTTAATTCAGTCCTTTGGGGTGTGGGATTTTTGGAGTGTGCAAGTAAATTGTCATATTTTCACCCACCTCTTTATTGTGCTTTGGAGAATGAAATTTTGGACTTTTGTGTTGAAGTTGAGGATGTGTGATGTGACATCCTACATGGATCCACATCATCCTCTTCTCTTCCATCTTCTATAAAGTTCAAACTCATTGCCTTGTTTGGGGGTTGTTGAAATTTTGCATACTTCCTTTTGGGGCGCATTTTCTTGCTATTTTGGGAGCTCTTGCTTGGAGAGGATTTAAAGAACTTTGCATGCTTTTTGGTTGTTGTTTGGGGATTTTATTTTGGCATTGAAGCTTGTTGTTTGGAAACAAAAGCTACCATGGAGAGGTAGGAGCTTAGCTCTTCTTTTATGTTGTTATTTCTTTTGTGTTTGTGTGAATGGTGCATGTTTTTGTGTAATTGTTGGCTATTTGGGTAGACTGCCATAGGAATTGTGTAGGAAAATTCTATGGGAATTCATTTTGGGGGCATAAGGGAATTATAGTGGCATTATAATTCTTGTGGAGGGAGTTTGGGTTTGGGATCCACCATGGAAAAGAAATAGCTTGCATTTCTTACTTTGTGGGGGCATAAGGAGGGATTTTGGGGGAATAAGGATATGTGTGATGAATTATTTTGGCGGTTTGTTAAGTGGATGCCCAATTCCCATTGGGAGGTAAAATTAGCTTCCCCATAGTCCTTGCTCCTTTGTCTTGCATGATAAAGCCCGTATTCTATTTTAATGTTTTCAATGCAGTTGTAAACTATTGTCTTGTGTTGAACTGTGTTTTTAATTAAAATGTGCATGTTGAAAGAATTTTTGTGTTGTGGAAGCCTGTTGTTGCCATGGGTTGATATACATTTCTTATTGCATTGTGGTTGGGGCTCGGGGGCCAATGATGAAGGATGGATTCTCCTTTCATTGGATGTCTTGGTTGGGTGGAGAGCATTGCCTTTCCCCACTTTTGTTGTGATCAAATTGGAAGAAAAGGGAACTTGCATGTTGCTGTTTTAGAGTAGAGGAAAATTTAGTTTGACAGTCCCTTGTGAAATATATTTTATTGTAACCTTTCCCACTTTGAAGTGGATGAAATTGTAATGTATTTTGTGAAGAAAATATGTATGTAATTGGTTATGAAAGTTGTATATTCAAAATGTGAAAGATATTTATACTCTGTTTTGTTTATTGGAAAGAAAGAAATAGAAATATGTTATTTGCATTCAAACATTGAAAGATGTAAAGTTGTATAATTGAAGTCAATAAAGGATTGCAATACCTTTCTTCATATGCATTGTTGTTTTGAATTGGAACATCAAATTGTGATTGGAATCCCTATTTTGGAAAGTGGAAAAAGGAAGAAACATGTGAGATGAAATTGTATTATTCTGCCTTGTTTAAAATGTATGATTTTGGAAAGGATAGAAAATTGCATTCTTATTTTAATGTTTGATTGAAGAAGGAAAAACATTTAAGGCTAGCATGGAATGAATTCAATGTTTTATTGCATGGCAAAAGAGATAGTTTAATCTCTGTTTTATGGAAATGTATAAGTTCTTTTACTTCACTGTATACTTTGTAAAATTCCTTAATCAAATGTTCAAATAACCCTGCAAATAGATAAAAGACAAATGCAATATTAAATTGAACTTAGTATGACCAAAATGACCCCAAACAGATTAAAAACTCTTAAGAAATCTTTAAGAAACCTTTCAATTGAACAAAGGAAAATTTTGCAGTCTTTTTCTATCAATTGTTGGAAAAATTCAAATTGGAAATCAATTGAGAAAATTTACCTTCCTAAAAACATCCTAAATCCTTCTCAGAATAATCCTCCATGTCTGTTTGGCATGTTGAGTGAAGGAGGAGATCAAATTGAACAAAATTTTATAAGTTAAAATTTACCAGTTGGCTTTTTAAAATCCTGCAGAACATTTTCTTAAAATTGACCCCTTAAAATTTATCAAAATCTAAAATTTATGTTTCCTGCACAAAGAGGGCATCGAGAGCTTTCCAGAAAATCCTCGTTTTCCCAAAACTGAGCTTTCTAGAAAAATTTATGGCCTTCTGAAGTTTTCCTTAGAGGGAAAATTTTCCCTGGCGGGCCCGCGGCCCTAAATTTTCCCTCAAAACTTAGAAAAATGTTTGGAAAAATTTTTGGGAAAATTTTTAACATTTTCCCCCTACCCGCCTACTTGATCATGCCTAATCGAGAGGGTGCCACGTGTCCTCACGAGGCAATGGCAGAGGCATGACATCTTTTTCTTCATTGGAACTTTTTCAAAAATTTGGAAAATTTTAATGTTTTCCTCTCACGGTCCGCAATCCCGCATCCATCGAGTACTACCACATGGTAGGATGGGGTGATAGCGAAGGGGGCGGAACCCACATGATTTTTCATTTTTTGAAATTTTTGGCATTTGAAAAATTTTAATAGAAATCCCCGTGGCCCTAACACTCCCATCCCTGGCTTTGGAAAAATCCCCTCCGCGGATGTGCGAGGGCGCGTGCGTGTTTTTACCCCTTTCCCCCTCCTTGGTGAATTCTCCCAAAAATCTCTACCACCCCGCCCTTCCCTCATTTCCTCCCCGCTTGGCTCGAAGCTCGACACGTGTCCCTAAAGCAAAGCACGGTGGAGACACGGGTGCAAATTGAAATTTTATCCCCTCGCACTGAGAAAATTTACAAACACCACCCCGTGACCTGCCAACCCGAAAAATGGGTTTTTTCTCCCCGCTCGACACGTGTCCCTTTTGGGAAAATTTGCACCCCAAGGCCCGCCGGCCCATAACTGGAGTTCTACAAGGAGTTAAGAGGAATTCTTTATATCATCGAAAGGTGAGAAAATTTCCTATCCTATGGAAATGATTTAGAGAATTTTTGAGTGTGTTAAGTGTAGAAAAATCAAGTTGAAACTCTAAGCCTATTAGAGAGTGGGTATGGTGTTAATTTACCCCCTGAACCTAACTGAATCTTCTAACCCTAAAATTTGGATAGTGTGACCTCGATTAATATAAATAAAAGAGAAGTATGTTCTAGTAGATTAAGCTTGTTCTAGAACCTATTAGTGAAAATTTTTGTCTTGCAACCTGGTTGTAGAGACCCCTTAAACAAAACAAAAAAAAATCCATAATTTTCCCGACTAATCCTAGGTTGTTTCTTGGGTCTCAAGTGGGTTGTTTTAGTGGGCATCACACTTGGTATCAGAGCAATGGTTCAAAATCTTAGACCATTGGGCACACTAGAAAACTTGGGACATGAAACTTAAACCTAACACACTTTTAAATATAGAAAACAACTTAGTTTAGAAATTGTATATTTTAGTAAACATGGAAATTGAATAAAACTTAGAAAAATGAACTAACTCATGCCTTGGTCTATGCAGGAGGCGTAGACGGGGCAAGGGGAATTTTCACATAGACTCAGAATTACCACCACCACCACTAGATCAGGGTGTAGCAGCCATCCTACCCCAGATTTTGTAGACTCTTTAGGATGTTAATGCCACTCTATGTGGAGGATTAGGAGGACATGCACGACCAGCCATGTGAGCCCCTTCCATTGAGGGTCAGGTATCTCCTCAACCCAATGAGGAGCATAGAGGAGAGAACTCCCATGCAGAGTTAGCAGAGTAGAGTCACCATTGAGGGGACAAGGTGACAGAGTTTCAGAGCATAGAGAGAGGTCTTGGAGCCCTAGGATTAGGGATGAGCATGTAGAGATACCTAGAGGCTGCCGGACCACGGTTGTAGATCACATCAGGGAGATCCTAAAGCTTCGGCCATCACATTACTCAGGTGACATGGGTGGATTCTAAGTAGAGGCCTAGCTAGTGAGCTTGAGCGGTTGCTTCAAGATTTTTCCTTGTTCTAGTAACATGAAAGCTCATGTTGTGATCCATCTACTGAGGGATGGAGCAGGAGTATGGTGGAGGATAGAGGAGAAAAAGCTCCATGTTGATTCTAAGACAATGACCTGGGAGCTATTTGAGGAGAGATTCAGGAGCAGATATTTGTCACGGAGGTTCATACAAAGCAGCAGATAGATGAGTTTCATGACCTCCGATAGGCATCTCTTTCAGTAGCAGAGTATGAGAGTAGGTTTCTAGATCTACTCCAGTATGTTGAGTATATGTAGGATGAGCAGGTGTGGATTCAAAGTTCATCCGGGACCCGAATCTAGACATTGGAGGCATAGTGTAAATCCAATACCCATAAACATTAGTTGAGGCCATCGAGAATGCCTATATAGTAGAGGAGACTTCGGGGAAGACCCAACAGGATAGAGACTAAGTCGGGAGCCGCACATAGCAAACGCAGGATAGTAGAGCGAGGGGGTCGTACCCTTCCTTATGGTGGACGAGTTCTTCATAGTCATCCTTTAGGCCACAAAGAACAATAGCAGTCACGCCCATCACATATACCTCCACAGAGAGCGATGCATAGAGAGGTCGTAGTATGGGGCCTCCTCTGGGGTCCCATCGGGACACGGGGTGGACCTAGAGCTCAGTTAGTGGGAGCTCTCTAGCAGAGACCTCAATAGACCATAGCCAAATTGTCAAAATCCACACCACAGACTTCTAGGGCACCTACCGGAGGTGTTACTCATTGGGGAGGGTCGGGAGGATGTCTTGGTTATGGAGTTTCTTGGACATTTTGGAGAGACTACCCAAAGAACCCTAATAATAAGCGGTAAGACATGAATCTCGAGCCGACTATTAGTGATATGTGACATGACCACATGATTTACATATTGGTTGAGAACGTCCAGCAGAGCATCAGAGTACAGTCATTAAGACTACAATTAGCATTGGTGGTATTCCTACCTCTGTATTGTTTGATTCTGGTTCTTCTAATTCTTTCATTACACCATATTTAGTAGAGTGATGTAGGATGGTGGCAGTTAGGTAGGGTCATAGTTTAGATGTTGAGATGGATTTTGGAGCCAAGATCTCTATAGACTCCTTAGTTAAGGAGTTTGTAGTGGATTTGGGACCTTTCACCACTACCTTGAATCTCCGTATCCTTCCTTTGGGCTCGTATGGAGTCATTTTGGGTATGGATTGGTTGTCTGCACACAAGGCTAGGATGGATTGTTACCACAAGATTTATCTTTTGTAGATGATTTGGTAGTTGAGTCAATGATTTCAGGGGTTAAGAGACCCATTTCTATTCGCACCATCTCTGCTTATGCATCTTAAGCGGTGTGAGTGACGAGGTTATCGGATGTATGTTGTGACAATCAAGGATGACGAGATCAAAGGATGGGTCTAGTGGACCATCGCTAGATGATCATCCCATTTTGAGAGATTTTTCATATGTCTTTCTAGGGGAGCTACCAGGTTACCACCCCCACGTGAGATTGATTTTCATATAGATCTAGTTCAGGGAGTAGAGCCTATCTCTCAAGCACCTTATCGGATGGTGAGCTCAAGTTGCAGCTTGAGGGATTTTTGGAGAAAGGCCTTATCCATCCTAGTGTATCCCCTTGGGGTGCACCGATGATATTTGTGAAGAAGAAGGATGGATCCTTGTGGTTGTGTATTGATTACTACCAGCTGAATAAGGTAACGATCAAGAATTTTTATCCCCTTCCACGTATTGATGATTTGTTTGATCAGATGAAGGGAGCCATAGTTTTCTCTAAGATTGATCTTAAATCAGGTACCATCAGTTGAGGATTTCGAGAGGTGGACATTCATAAGACTGCCTTTTGTATGAGATATGGGCACTATGAGTTCACAGTGGTGCCTTTTGGTTTGACTAATGCCCCGCAGTGTTCATGAGTTTGATGAATGGGGTATTCAGGACCTTCTTAGATCACTTCGTGCTCATCTTCCTAGATGACATTTTGATATACTCACATACACGTGAGGAGCATGAGGGGCACCTTCACTAGGTTCTTCAGTGTCTTCGAGAGCAACAACTTTATGGGAACTTACAGAAGTGTGAATTATTTCAAAAAAATGTACAGTATTTGGGTCATATCATTTTTGGGGAAGGTATCGTTGTTGTTCCTTCCAAGATAAGAGCCATTATGGATTGGCTAGCACCCACTACTATGACAGAGGTGCACAGTTTCATGGGATTAGCAAGTTATTACTAGATCTTTGTTCAGGACTTCTCTCGGATTACACATCCTATCACTTCCCTTCAGAGGAAAGGGAAGAAGTTTGTTTGGTCAGAAAGATGCAAGCAAGCCTTCAGGACACTAAAGGAATGCCTCACTACAACACCTATTCTTGCAGTGTCGGTTCCTCAGGGTGAGTTTTTGTTTGCACGGATGCTTCCTTAGCAAGGCTTGGAGGTGTGTTGATGCAGGAGGGAAGAGTAGTGGATTTTAAGTCTCACAAACTCAAATATTATGAGCTTAATTATCCAACTCATGATCTTGAGCTTGCAGCAGTTGTGCACACTTTGGTTTCATGGAGGAACTTTCTTCTTGGCAGAAGATTCACACTCAGGACAAATCACCTGAGTCTTCGTCACCTCTTCACACATCCCAATCTCAATGCTCGTCAGTGGCATTGGATGGAGTTGCTTGTGAGTGTGATATGGAGATAGAGCATGTGAAGAGAAAGGATAATGTGGTAGCAGATGCTCTCAAGCGGTGGAGACATGTGGCTATGGCCACCTCAGTGAGCACTGATTTACGGAGTAGGATTCTTCATCAACTTCCTCTTGGCAGCTTTTATGTTGCGGTTTGAGTAGAGATCGAGTCTCGAGACCCCTTGAAGGGAAGATTGATGGTTTTTCCTTTGAGGTAGATGGTCTTCTCGGGCACGAGAGGCCTAATTTATGTTCCCATAAATGGAGGATTGAGGTAGGACATCTTGGTAGAGGCACATCGTGTACCCTATTCAGCTCATCATGGGGTGAAGAAGATGTGTGCCACCTTGTGACAAGCTTGTTGTATCATTGCAGAGGAATTCGTAGAGACGTGGCTTGGTTCATGTCACGATGTTTAGATTGTCGAGAGATTTAAGGCCGAGTATCAACATTCGGGTGGCCTTCTTTATCCCCATGTTATACCAAAATGAAAGTGGGACACCATTTCCATGGTTTTCATTATTAGGCTACTAATGTCAAGATATCACCACGATGCCATTATGGTCATGGTTGATAAATTGACAAAAGTGGCTCACTTTTCTCCAGTGAAGACCACTTATATAGCTAGAGCAGTGGCATGGGTATATTTGGATGATATTTTCAGGTTTCACAGGATTCGCATAAGATCATTTGTGACCACAATCCTTCGTACACTTTCCATTTTTATTCTACCATGCAGTATGTTCTTGGGATGAGAATCAACTTCAGCACAACATATCACCCTAAGATAGATGGACAGTGAGAAGGTGAATCATATTTTAGAAGATATGCTCAGGATGTATGTGATGGATCGAGTAGTCTAAATGGGAGGAGTGCTGTACTTAGTGGAGTTTACCTACAATAATGTTTCCATAGTTCTATAGGCATGGCTCCTTTTCAAGCTTTGTATAGTAGAGAGTGCGAGACACCTCTTAGTGGGACGGGGGGTAGAGGACAAGGTTTCTCTTAGACCAACTCTTCTACAAGACATGGAGTAGCAGTGGTGGTGTTGATCGGGCGGAGATTACAGGAGGCACATGACGGGAAAAATAAGTATTCGAATTAGCATAGGATCGACCGTAGTTTTGATGTGGGCATGAAGGTGTCCCTTCATGTCAGGCCACACAAGATCCCTATCCATTATGGAAAAGGTTCTAAGTTAGCTCCTAGATTCGTTGGTCCTTTTGAGATCTTAGAGCGTATCGTCCCTTTGGCCTACCGTCTAGCATTGCCACCCATCTTGTCTCGCATACATGATGTGTTTCATGTTTCAATTATTAGGAGATATATTGTAGATCCATCTCATGTGTTAGATTGGACATCATTGCAGGTGTAGGACCAGGGGTAGGTGATGGTGGAGCCCGTTTGCATCCTAGATCGCAGGATCCTGGGCCTTCAAGGTAGAGAAGTTGATCGATTCAAGTGCAAGTGGGATAGATATGATGAGATCAGAACTACATGGGAGGATGATACCTCATTACAAGTTTAGTTTCCACATTTTTTCTGTGACTTCGGGAGGAAGTCAAGTTTAAGGGAGGGGCATGTAGTGCTCACTCCCCTTTGACACCTTTATTCTTACCGATATTGATATGTTGATTTAATTATGGGCATTATTATGATTTTGATTTAGTATGATGTTAGATGTTGGACCATGGATTTTTGTTGATCTTGATTTGGTTATGATACATGATGATTATTAGAGACACTTCATATGTGGATGATGATATACTATTTGACATGGATATATTGTGAATGTTGTTCGGACATGTGATTTTTGGATTTGTGAGTAGACTTAGAAAATGGACATTATATGAGGATGATATAGTTTTTGATATAATTTGTAAGTGATATTTTTAATTGCCTTGATGTTGTTGTGATTCATAGTTATAGATGATTTTGTGATTTTATTTATATCATGTTGGATGTTCGATATGGCCATAAGGTGAATGAGGTATTTGTGTTTTATAGGTTAAAATTTATTTTTTTGTGCAAAGAGAACATTTAGAGATTTCCAGAAAGTCCTCATTTTCCCAAAACCGAGGTTTCTAGCAAAAGATATGGCCTTCTCAAGTTTTCCTTAACGAGAAAATTTGGGAAAATTTTCCCTAAGCCAGCGCCCGAAAATTTCCCTAAAAACTTAGAAAATTGTTTGGAAAAATTTTTATGAAAATTTTTAACATTTTTCCGCCACCCCGCCAACCGTAGCCAATCGAGGGTGTCATGTGTCCTCACGAGACAACAAAGAGAGGCGCGACATCTTTTTCTTCCTTGGAACTTTTTAAAAAATTGGAAAATTTTACCGTTTTCCTCCTCCGGTCCGCAATCCCGCATCCATCAGTACTACCATGTGGCGGTATGGGGTGATAGTGGAGGGGCGAAACCCATGCAACTTTTTCATTTTTGAAATTTTTTGTTTTTGGAAAATTTTTATAGAAATCCTGTGGCCCCGACACTCCCACCCTTGGCTTTGGAAAAATCCCCTCCGCGGATGCATGGGCCCATGCATGCTTTTTTATCCATTTCCCCCTCGGCGAATTCTCCCGAAATCCTCCACCACCTCTCCCTTCCCTCGTTTCCTCCCGCTTGGCTCAGAGCTTGACACGTGTCCCTGGCGGCACAGTGAGGCGGAGGCGTGAGCACAAATTGAAATTTTCTCCCCATGCAAGAAAATTTACAAACATCGCCTCGCAACCCGCCAACCCGAAAAATGGTTTTTTTCTCCCCGCTCGACATGTGTCCCTTTTGGGAAAATTTTCACCACAAGGCCCGCCGGCCCATAATCGGAGTTAGGAGGACTTATTTATATCATCGAAAGGTGAGAAAATTTCCTATCCAATGGGAATGATTTAGGGAATTTTTGAATGCATTAAGTGTGAGAAAAATCAAGTTAAAACTCTGATCCTGTTAGAGAGTGGATATGGTGTTAATTTACCCCCTGAACCTAATTGAAACTTCTAACCCTAAATTTTGGACCTTGTGACCTCCGATTAAGATAAATAAAAGAGAAGTATGTTCTAGTAGATTAAGCTTTTCCGAACCTATTAGTGTCAATTGTTGTCTTATGACAACTGGTTGTAGAGATTCTTTTAAACAAACAAAAAATATTCCATAATTTTCCTAACTAATCCTAAGTTGTTTCTTGGGTCTCAAGTGGGTTGTTTTAGTGGGCATCACGGTGTCCAATTATAGTATTAGTTGGTCAAAATACTTTATGGAATATTTTCAACAATAAGCTTTGTTCTCGTAAAGGGCTAGTAGGAACAAAGGAACAAATTCACAAGAACTTGGAAAGTTAATAATCTAGGATTCTCTTTCTCTCTCAACACTTATTGACCTCATTTTAAAACAAACACAATTAATATAACACTCATTTCCCACTTACGGATTGTTGGTGTGTGGGATCCTATGTGTCCTCCACTCACATATGGAGGACCATCTCACATGGGTTAGGTTTAGGGTTTTCTTGTGTGTCATGCACTAGGGTTACTCAGCACCCTATATGTACCCTTTCATTTCTGATTTATGAGTATGCCAAGACACTCCATTGTCTTTCTCTATATGTGCCTGACTTTGTTTTGTTATGCAAGCATTTCCATTGATTGATCAATTCCTCCTTGTCATTACGCTTTGGAGCTATTATGTTGAATCCTTTGGAGTGTAACTTCATCATTTTGCATAGTTTTCGATACGATTCTCACAAACTCTTTCATGGTATTAGAAATGAGATCGGGTAAATGTGCATTCATCATCTAAGTTGTGATTACTCTTGGTTTCATTATTTTTTACTCATGCAAGTTTTTTTATCATTAGATTTTGGAATTTCATTTGCTAACGTTCTTAACAAATTGTTCTTGGAAAGTTTCGGTTTTTCTATGTTCTTCGTGCATGTGCAGATCTCCTTGAGTTTTTAAGGGTTTTATAGCTACATTTAGCTAACTATAGCTAAATCTGGTAGATCAGTTAAAATAAGAGGTTATTTTTTTGGTTTTTTAATTTTTTATTAAACTGAAAAAAATTAGATCTCTGGTTTTTTCTGGTTTCTCTGTGTTTTTTACATGTCTTTTTGCAGAATACAAGTTTTTCATTTGTAGCTTGGAGGTTCAAATTTCAGTGTTTGGTGGTTTTGTGCTCACCATCGAGCTCCTTCTACACCTCCTTCGAGCTATCTAACCAAGCTACACCCTCAGATCGAGCTCCTTCAAACTGAGTTCATGTTTTCGGTGCATGGTTTTTTGCTCAGACCAATTTCTTCCAACCTAGTCGAGTCGTGATCTACCTTAGGCAAGTTTGTTGTACTCTGCGAGTCTTTTTTTTCCTGGCCAAGTTTATTGGTTGACCTAGAAAATTTGAGCTCCTTTCTCCCATATTCTCTACATGACGGAGCTATTTCCCTTCCCTCGGCCCCTGTTTCACATTCCCTGGTGTCCTAGAGTCCTTCCCTATCTCGGCTCTAGTTCTCTCCTTACCGAGCCAAGTTGTGCTTTGCTCTGACCTATCTCCCACTTCACCCATGTGCCAAACACCAACACCTCGGATCTCTACCAAACGGCTCTCTCCCTCCAACCACGTGCTGAGCCTGCTCCGAGCTCCCTGTTGGGGTCTTCGCCCATGACCGAGCACTTTGTCTCCCACTTGGCCCACCTTCCAATGGCTTCTCCCACTCACTTCCCGTCGTCCTCGGGCTTTAACCCAGGATCCACGCCGAGCCCAACCACCAGAGCCACATTTTTGGTAAGTTTGATAAAATTTATGGTAAGTCTTTTTTTAAATCTTTTGGTGGGATTTTTTTTAAGTGGGCATTTAAACTTATTTAAGGTAGGTTATTTTTAAAAATTCATTTTGGTGGGAATAATTTTAAAGTGGAATGTTTTTTTTAAAAAGTGGGGTATATTCGATAAGGGGGAAATTTCTTAAAAAGGGAGTATTTTAATTAGTATTTATTTTTAATTAGATCTTAATTATCATTAGGATTTATTTATTCAGTAATTAATTAGATTTAATTTAATTAAATCTAGTTTTATTAATTACGACCTTAATTTGCTCTTAATTTATGATTAGTTAAATCATTTAAAATCATCTTTTAATTAACATTTGTTTATCATTTAAAAAAAAGTCCTAATTTCTTTAAATTAGTTAAATTAGGCATTTCAAAGCGATAATGTTTTAGGCGTTATTGTTGATTTTTTTACTAATCGTGTTCTCAAGTGTGCAGTGACACTCTAAGCACCTATTTTCTTCTGCGTGCCCTTAGGCATCAAGATCATCAAGACTCATCTTGAGTTTGTTTAAAACTTGTATTTACCCTTATTATTGCTTGCGACTAGTGAGCGCATCTGCACATATTTGTAGCAAGGAGGTATCCATTACGACATGAGACACTTATTCTCACAACCAAGATTTGATTTCACCTCCTTCCTCGTTTTTTGCAAGTTGTTCTTGTATACGGTGTCACTTTTTTGCACTCCACGAAACACAATTGTGGTCTCCTCTCTTGCGTGCTATTATGTTGATTGCAAGGTGAGTTACCAAATGTTTCAAAACACACGCTCGGACCCGATTGTATTCAACGAACTAAACTATAAAGTGCTGAAAGCAAGGGGTTATTATATTATCCTGGGTGGTTGTGATTCTTGTGTTTCTTTTCTGCATTCCTCTCTCTCTCTCTCTCTCTTCACTATGGATGCACTTTCAATTCCTTTTCTTATGCCATTCAACTTCTTCGAATGGATATTGAAAATGATTATGAAACTAAGGGTAAATGGTTATTTCGCATCACCATGGGAATTGAGATCGAACCAGGATGACGACCACTGAAAATCTAAGTGGTTAAATCATAGTGATGAGCTTTAGGTCTTAGTTGCATGTTTGTTTCTCCTGACTTGCTCTTCCACATTGAGTCATCTGAAACAACTAATTTTGCGTGGAAAATGTTAGATGAAATGTTTGGACAACAAGATGACATGAGAGCACATGAGTTGGAAAATGAACTACTAGGATTAAATCCTAGTGATTTTGAAAACCTACAAGCATTCTTCTCTAAGTTTGTCCACACTAGATTGTTATTAAAGGAATGTCAAGTAGAGAAGAAATATTATCAACTGATATTGTCGATTCTCTCTAAGTTAGGTCCCAAATATTTTGTCTTTGTGTCAACTTTTTACACTACAAAAGTTACCTTAGGAAAGGATTGGAATATGCCCTCCTTTGACTATTTTTCATCCCAACTCATTCGAGAACAGGAAAAACTCATTCAAATGGGGTATCTCAAGTCCAATTCTCATGCCCTTGTAGTGAGTAATAGTAAGGAAAAGAAGACTGAAAAGAAGAAATAAAGAAAGAAAGGATCAACCTAAGAAGGAAACCAAGACCAAAACTAAATTTAACATGAACGCTTCGACTTCTGAGCCTAGAGCACAAAAAGATAAGTATTTGTGTTCCTATTGCAAGAATCCTGGTCATAAAGAGCATATATGTATGAGAAAAAAATGATCACCTTACTCATTTACTTGAGAAAAATCAAATAGGTGTTCTTGAGTCTATCAAACAAAATAATCTGAAGGCCGAGTCTTCTACTACAAAAGGTTCTAAATCTGATAAGAAGAAAGGAAAGGCCCTTGTAGCCAAATTTGCTCCTTCATTGATGTGGATTATATATTTTAGTGCCTCACACCACATGGATTATTCACATGTTTATTTCTCCAACATCGAGCCTTGTGGTATGTCCCAAATCACGATGGGTAATGACACGATCGCATGCCGGTTTCGATAGTGGATCAAGAGAGATGGATGGGATAATATTCAACCAAGTGTTGAGTGTTATTGATCTCTCTACTAATCTCCTATCGGTTTACCAAATTACTCACCTTGGTGAAGGAATGTGAGTGGAATTTGGTCCTAACTCGGTGATTATTCATGAGCTTAACGATGACACTACAGTGGCTGAGGGAAAGGTAGATCACCGTTCATGGTTGTATACATTTCCCCACTTTACTTCTGATTCTACGCCCACTTCCTTTCTCACTCATGCAAATGAGGTTAGTAAGCTATGGCATGAGTGTTTTGGACATCTAAATTATCGCTACCTTTAACAATTGAACTAAAATGAAATGGTCAACGGGTTACCCCATGTCAAGTTTTCTAAGGGTATTTGTGAGGGTTATACCCTTGGAAAGCATCCTAAAAAGAACTTTAACAAAGGAAAATCTTGGAGAGCTACTCATCCTTTGGATCTTGTTCACAACAATATTTCTGGTCCATTTCCATCTCCTTCTTTTACTAGAGCACATTATGTGCTCACCTTCATTGATGACTATTCGGGATATACTTTGGTATATTTTCTTAAACTTAAGTCCAAGTCTTTGAACATTTTCAGACTTTAAGGATCTTGCTAAGAAATAGGTGGAACGGTCTATTAAGGTTCTTGAACTGAAAATGGAGGTGAATATGTAAACAATAGGTTCATGGATTTCTGTACTTTTGAAGGGATCTCCTTGCAGCATATAGTTTCTTATAGCCCTTTGTAGAATGGAGTCACAGAAAGAAAGAACTGTACTCTTAAGGAGATGGCCACTTGTATGATTCACTCGAAGTCTCTTCCTCCGTAGTATTGGGATGAAGTAGTGAATTGTGCTAATTACATTTAGAACCATGTTCCACACAAGGTAGTAAGAGGGATGACACCCTTTGAAGCCTAGTTTGGATGCAAGCTTGATGTTGAGCACTTTTGAGTCTTCGAGATCCAAGGATATGACTCGGATTCCCAAGAATAAATGTAAGGCATTGGAACCAAAATCCAAGCCTTGTATCTTTGTAGGGTATCCTGATGGCGTGAAGGGATATTGATTATTTAATCCTACTTCTCATGAGATTTATATTGAAAAAGTGTTAAGTTTGATGAGTCTTCTTTAAATTCTACTTCTCTACCTATTGAGGTTCTTCAGCTTGCTGATTTGGATTTTGACTCATCAGATGATGATGTTGTTGAGCGTTCTCCTCTTCCTAATCCTCCCGACCATCAGACCTTTGAGTCTTCTAATTCTGACAGTAGTGATGATGAGGATTATGTCCCTTCTCACTCGAGTGATGAATCTTCCAACTCAGAGCTTGATCCTCTTGGTCCTCTTTGGGCTAGGAAAACTTTGTAAAGTGTTGGAGATTTAGTTGGAGATACTTCAGATATGAGACGTACTCACTTAGATTTCATTAGACCCCACTCTTTCTTCACCTTTGCTTCTAATCCACAGTCTTTCCGAGAGGCTTCTAGTATTCTTGAGTGGGATTCTTCCATGGATGAGGAGTATTCCTCTCATGAAGAACGATACTTGGGATCTCACCCTCTTCTAAAAGGAAGAAAAATCATTCAAAGGTGTAAATGGGTAGGCAAACTAACCACTACTCAGAAGCTCTCGCTGCTCTTTGGGGTATAAGGCTAGCCAGAGATTGTAATATTTCAAATATTATAATTGAGGGTGATTCACTAAACATTATCAATCTCCTAAATCAAAAACAATCCCCCAGTTGGTCAATCAGAGACTTCATTGCTGAAGCTACTGATATTTGCAAGAGTTTTGAAAATTTTGAAATCAAACATACCTACCAGAAGGCAATAGGGTGGTAGATGATTTGGAAAATTTTGGGGTTAATAATACTTTTCAAATTTGGCTAAGAGGGGACATTCTTCCCACTAAAGTTAATGAAGACATCATCAATGATTTACATGGCTTACATGGCTTGGAAAGTAATCACTAAAGGTTGTAATGTTGATGCTAAGGAGTGGCTTTTTAAGTACAGTGTGATGACATCATTAAATATTTGCGCGACCTAGAGTTTCATCATTAATAGGCATGGAGAGGATGCTAAGGAGTGATTAAATAATTACAAAGTACAGTCTAATAATTGCATCTATTCACATGATTGGGAGGGATTCAAAAATAGAACTAAGGCTGATCCGCATAGTTTCCAATTTTTTACCGTTGTGGGAAGAGACATAGGAAAAATGGGGGGACCACCTTGCAAGACTGAGCCCAACCATAATCTAGCTTGGAAAGATGATACAGTTCTTTGGAACTACCTTCAAAAAGGGGGTCTAGTGAACTTTATTGAAAAAATTCAAGGCTTTGATCAGGATCTCTCTATTAAATTTGCTCAGGGATGGAGGAATCGCGTGGTTAAGTACAACAACATCGAGGTTGAGATATCAGAGGAACTTATTGCCCAAGTCACCAGGCTCAGTCTAGATGGCACCAAATTCTTTAACAAGTGGGTGGACAGGATGTAGAAGCTAAGAAGTTTCTTGATGAGGGGGAAAATCTTGAATTTGTGACTGCTGGCATCAAGCTTGCCTCTGTTCCCGAGCTGTTTTCTGAAATCGCAAGGATGGTAGTGAGGTATGTTACTTTAGAAGGGAATTTTGTCACTATTCCCCAAAAGCATTTGATCTTTCTTAACCATTTTCGTAGAGACATCATCATCAACTTCCCTCATTACTTGTTGAACTCTTTGGAGAAATCGGTTCTGGAAGTTCAAAATCACACTAGGGCGGTTCCCCTGCATCAAGGGTTAATACTGCTTATTCACCACCAATGCTCATCCTATCCCCATTTGGATTCTTCTCCTCCCTCGCCTTCATTCCTCCCCTTCCCCTACCTCCATTTCTGCCCTTCCCGAAAGGAAGCTTGACACTGCTTCAACTAGCAAGAAAAGGAAGAAGATGAAAACAAAGGTCCCTGCTTCTAAGAGGGTTCTTAGAAGTCATAAAGACCTGGAGCTTTCCGAGAATCTATTGCAAATGGGTAATCCGGTGGAGGTGCCTAAGGATGAGGATTTGTTGGTCAGAGTGGGTAAGATGGAAAAGGAAATTCAAGAACTTAAGAGTGTTATTAGAGAAATGGATAAAGCTAAGGGAAAAAGGAAACTGCAAAATGATGAAGAGGAGGATATCACTACTGAAATTTTCAAGAAGCTCCAATCTCTAGATGGAAGACTTGGAAATGTAAAAGGTCGTAATGACTGTATCCTCTCTACCCTTAAAAGTATCTATAATTTCATTAAACAACATGTTCGTAGTATTTGCAGTCTCAGCGGTATTACCAAGGACATTTGGGGCTCCAAGGAGAAAAGAGATATTGCAATTGCTTAGGTGGATTTGAAAGACCCTTCCCAGGCCACTACCATTGCATTCTTTGTCTTGCTTCAAATGATCAAAGCCAAGATTGACTGGGCTATCAAGTGATGCAGAGTTTTGTTGTTGTTTACTAGCTACGAAGTTGTTGTTGATTAGTGGTTTTGGTGCTATCTTTTGGCTGAGATGTCCAGTGATGGTTATCTCTTGTTCATTTTTTGTCTCTACTACTTTTGTTCGGATCACTATACGTTTTGATCCTATTTTATTACTATTTTTTCTTATCTGGCTGTTGAGCCCTTTGATGTTGGACATTTTCTCCTTTTTGGACTATTTTTACCTCTTTTGTTATTTGGCTTTTGAGCCTTTTGTATACATGGTATAGTCCCTTTAAAAATATTTACCCATGATAAAAAAGTGGGTGTTCCGAATAAAGTATGGAGTAAATGGAGATGTCGAAAAGTTTAAAGCATGATTAGTAGCTAAGGGTTTCTCCCAGATAGCTAGGGTTGATTATACTGAAACCTTTGATCCAGTTGTGAAGATGACTTCTATTCGATTGGCCCTTTCCATTGTTGTAGAAAAGAGATGGAAAGTCCATCAAATGGATGGTAAGAGTATCTTCCTTCATGGTAACCTAGAGGAAGAGATCTACATGGAACAACCTCTGGGTTATGTCCATGATCACTCCCTCATTTGTAAGTTAAAGAAGTCTCTTTATAGCCTTAAACAAGCCCCTTGAGCTTGGTATGCCAAGATGGACTCCTTTTTACTTACATCAAGGTTTACTAGGTGTTATTCTGATCCAAATGTTTATATTCTATGGAAAGATGAATCCATACTCATTCTCGTTCTCTATGTTGATGACTTGTTGATCACATGCATCTCTTCCTCTATCATCGATTCTGTGAAGATCGCCTTGGCCAATAGGTTTTCCATGACTGACTTACGTCTACTTCATTACTTTCTTAGGATCTAGATTTCACAATATGACTAGAGAATTTTTATTTCACAACCTAAGTATACTCTTGACTTGCTTGCTCTTTTTCATATGTCTCGATTGCAAGTCTTCTATGACTCCTTTTCTTTATGGGGTTAAGTTGGTTTCTGATTTCTCTACTCCCTTGGTTGATGGTACCCTTTATCAAAATTTGGTGGGGAGCTTGATTTACTTGACTCACACTCACCAGATTTATCTTATGTTGTTGGGATCATGTCCAGATTCATGCAGGAGCCACATGAGCTACATTGGAAAGCAGCTAAGCAGATCCTTCATTATGTTCGTGGCACCTATACTGATGGCATTCACTATTATGGAGGGGTGGATATTGACTTGATTGGGTTCACAAATTTTGATTGGGTCGGTGACTTAGATCATCAGAAATCTACCTCTGGCTATAGTTTCTCTCTTGGTTCAGGTCCTATTAGTTAGTCTAGCAAGAAGCATAATGTAATTTTGATATCCTCTCGAGGAAGAATACAATAAAGCGCTTAACGCTACCACAGAGGTTGTTTGGCTACTGGTGGTATTCTCGATAGAGTTTGGCATCCACCTTTGGTGGCTTACCATTATCTATTGTGATAACACGAGCAATCTATCTCAATTTACGTAAATCCAATTCAACATCAACGGATGAAGCACATTGAGATCCATATGCACTTCATATGATAACTTATTCATGATGATATCATCAACATTCAGTACATTTAGGAAGTTGATCATATTATAGATATATTCACCAAGCCCTTCACTAAAGTGAAGTTTCTTCACTTGCGGTCTCTTCTTGGGTGAGGTCTTATGCGCTTTCTCATCTTCTTTGGGTTATATAGTCCTCTTCTTCTTCTTCTTCTAAGAAGATGTTGTTTGTACATGGGAACCTTATCAGGCCTTTAGTTATCGGGCCCCATTGACACATCTTTCTTAGTTGTTTAGGAGTGTCTTCTTGTTTTGTCAAACTCATCATAGCCACTACCCTAGCTTTGATGAAGGGGGTGTTGGTGTGTCAGATCCTATGTGTCCTCCACTCACATATGGAGGATCATCTCACACGGGTTAGGTTTAGGGTTAGGTTTAAAGTTTGCTTGTGTGACATGTACTAGGGTTACTCAAAGACCCTATATATACCCTTTCATTTCTAATTTATGAGTATGTCAAGACACTCTATTGCCTTTCTCTATATGTGCAAGCTTTGTTTTGTTATGCAATCATTTCCATTGATTGATCGATTCCTCCTTGTGATTACGATGGAGCTATTACTTTTCCTTTGGAGTGAAACTTCATTGTGGTGCACAATTTTTTATACAATTCTCACAAAACCTTTCGTGGATTCTAGATTCCAGGGAGTGTGGTCCCACATAAAAAAATCATTTTGTTATTATTAGGTAACCCAAGTTTAAACCGCATATTATAAGTGAGAACTAAAATCCACTTTGTGTTCAAAAATGTTTTCTAAGGCACTATTCCAATTTTTGGTATATATTTCAATCTTTTTTCCACCGATAACAAATTATTAGGTATTATTATTATTAACTTATTTTGATTTACAGAGACCAAGACCCACCATGGGGTTAATACTAGGTAATACAATATCCTTTTCTCTCGAATTTTTATACCTCATGGTTATCTTTTATTTGTTAATTGAAGGTATATAGAACACCTAAGTTTAACACCCCACTCTAAATTCGTGTGGTGTAATTTAAATGACCATTCACTTATTATACACAAGATAGGGATACTTACAACACTTCTATTTTAGCTTAATATAAGAAGGAAACGATGGTAGAGAAAATTCTAGGGAGAAAGATCTTGTTTCCCTCAAGGGTGTAAATTTTCTAGACCCAAGGATTCAAGGGCCCTCAATCATAGTTCGAACACCCAACACCCTTTCTCGCAAAGAAAGGCAAAATTTGCATTATGTGAAAAAGGTCACTCATGGTAAAGAAGTGGTCACATTAGTAATCTCTTCATATGTGTATGATTGGATAACAATTGGTGAAGATACTAAAGTCTTCCCATATGATAATATGGGTTTAGCACTATGCAACCAATAGGAGGAACAGATAATGGATTCACTTAGAGAACTCGTTAGTTTCCATATTCTATGTGCTCTACTTTACAACCACTTATTTTACAAAGTTGTAAGGGAACAACAAGATTAAACAATGTATCTCATTCATGAAAACACCGCATAGAAACATAATTTCATATCTCATTAATACATATACAACATAAACAAACTTTTTTCTCCTCTCAAAGTGGATCAAGGAACATTTATTCATATTTAAATCAATTACAATACATACCTGTTATAGTAATTTTCTTTCTTTTTACATTAAACTAAAGGTAGGAATACACAAAATGACAATGCAATTTTTTATTCTAACAATATAAACAATTAAATTTCATATATATATTTTGATTTAACATCCTCATTCATTCATATTCTACTATGCTAATCAGAACCTACAAGTCATGTAATCATGGTGTAGACACCATAATCAAGACACCGTAATTCCCCTAAGTGCGTACACACTCTAAGAACCCCCTTTGTAATCACACGCAGTCATTTTCACCTTTCTTTCGACTTACATTTACCACC
Organism: Taxus wallichiana var. yunnanensis; assembly: GCA_018340775.1. Lineage (NCBI taxonomy): Eukaryota > Viridiplantae > Streptophyta > Pinopsida > Cupressales > Taxaceae > Taxus > Taxus wallichiana. The sequence goes on from CM031239.1 coordinate 196,540,473, forward strand.
CGAAACCACAAAACAAACCCAAATTAATAAAAACACAATAATCCAAACCTAAAACCCCTCCCACGAACTCAAAACAACATTAAACACCCATAAAAATTGAAAACCCTACAAAAGGAAATGGTTAAAACCAAATTCAGCCATTTTCCTCATATTTAACAAAAATTGGTGTAGTTTCCCTAAATCGACGTCAATTGGTGTGGAACAGCTTGTAATGGTATTGATCCTATATAAACCATCTTAGGCCCTTGCCCAAGGATTCCAAATTCATTCCCAAACATCCAACCTTCCAACTCATGTGTAACAAGTCCAAAGCTCTCTAGGTTTGGTCATGAAGTGATCAAGAGCTCTCATGGTCTCATACTCCCTTTGAACAAGCTATATACACATCCAATAACCAACCGGTTCCTCTCTCATCAAGGTAAGTCTTTATTATTTGAAACAACTACCTTCCATCATCAAATTCAATATCATCAATTATTAGTTTTTTCATTCAAAGAATACTTTTTTTTATCAAAGATAACATACTTTAGAAATCATATTCTTTCAAATCCCATCTTCACACCAATCGAAATTTATCACCCAAATTGGCACCGATCTACTAGATCGACATTGATCCCTATCAAAATTATCATATTTTGCATCTTTTACATATCCTAGCCTACTTTATTAAAATCATGTAAGCATGGCTAATCTTTCATTGTTCATAAGCTTTTGTTTATGTGAGATGACCCTCCCAATAGAAACTTATGAACCAAACACCATCTTTGACCTACCAATTGTGTGACAACCCTTTGTGTGGTAACAATATGACATCAAATATGAGATAAGTCTTCGTGTCATCACTTTCACACCTAACTCGGATGACATGATTGAGCGGTCATAGGTTCTTCTTGAATAGAGTGACAAAGCCAATCTCTTCTAGGAAAATGCATTCAACCCCGCATCCTATCATTAAGGACGTTGATTGAGTCTCGACATCTAGGTATTATATATACATATATACATATATTTATATGTATATATATACATATATATATGTATATGTGTGTGTGTGTATCATTCGTCATCTCCATCATTTCTTATTTTTATCATCATCATTATTTCAATCATAATTATCTAAAAATGATTTGATACCCATCAAGAATCTATCCTTCTTGTTATTTATTGCAAGATCATCTAATTTTGTAGCCCATATTTCCTCGATGAATTTTTAAAAACACATAAAGTAGAAAGGAAGTGCTTTACGAATGAAAGTATTTCTTTCATATCCTTTTAGCCTCTTTCTAGCATTGTACTTTACATGTTGTCCTTGTCAAAAATAACCTTTCTTTTGGGTTTTAAAATAAACTTATATTTTTCATCTTGACTGATCATCTAGTTTAAGTAGGGGTTAAATCATGCATTTACTACTTCCCCTCATGACAACCAAATCACACACAATCAAATTTACATTCTAAAACACTCCCTTCCAAGTCTACCTACTTGGATTTCATCACCAATGGGAATTCGACTCGTTGTTCTAACCAAGTATAAATATTTGGTGGGTGGTATATCAGCTAAGCACTTGATACCCTTATCACTGTGGGACTGTGAAGTGATGGGGTAGGCCCCAATATCACGCCTCATACAGACACCAACATAGATTTACTTGATCCTTAACATACCTAAAACCAACCTTAGCAAGCATAATTCTTAAGTACCCCTTTTGAGCCATCTTTCCTTTCCAATTAAATTTAATTAATCAAGATAATCAAAAACCTCTTATTGATTGTGTGGTTTTCATTCCTAAGAAAATATCTTATTTCTATTTTCTACTTGTTGTTTCATGGTTTTAACTGACAAATGGACCCATAGCCAAAACATCACATACATGTTAGACCCATTACAAAACTCCTAGAAACAACCCAAGAGCCCCTCGCGATCTCCTAGCATTCACTCAGACACATCAGAAATTTGTGATCCACCCATTTTATAGTTATTTAATAGTGGTGACCCAGTATTCGAGGAAATCTTAGATACCAATCATGTCACTCTTAGTAGTTACCTTGCTTCATGTTCCATCCATCTTCCCCGTTATATTACATAACCCCAACCACCTATTACTATTGTTACCTACTATCACTCACAGAGTTCATCAAACCCTCCTATCAACTGGTTATTAAAAAATCACTCCTTATCATATCCCAAAGCCTACGAAAACATCCACACCTATCGCATACAATTATGTAGATATCTTTGAACTCAACACTATCTCATCACAAAACATGGTTATCCAACAAGGTACTTTGTCATCTTCATCCTTAGCTTAGTCCTCAAGGTGTCTAAAATCATACTATTACCTCATCACCTGCAGTTAGTCACACCCCTTCTACTTTTCTTCCTCCCCCGGCAAGGTCTATCTATGTACCTCATTCTACAAGTCCCTTGGTCACATCTCAACCCATCATCTCACAACAACCCACGTCCTCAATCCAAAACTTATTTATGTTTACTCCTACATCCTTATAGCCTATCAATATGAGTGTTATCACTATCATTTGTCCCCTTTACAATCGTATCTATAACTAATGTCACATCATACAATTATATCCACTCAACCGTAACCCATAACCTTTGAAAAAACTTATCAACACTTCTATCCCACAACCTCACTAGTATATCCACTCTTCCTCATAACCATTAGTTTCTCAGAAAACTTACAACATACCAAGAAATATCCCCTTTTTAAATTCCTCTTTTACCATATCGCTAATATTAGCAATAAAATCCCCTTATCTATGGATAAGATAATCCCTCTTCAATGTACATTCAACCCTCTCATAATGATCCCATGAAAGCCTTGATGAGTAGAATTTCTATCCTATAAGTTTCTACCATGAGACGTAAAATAACATTTTCTAATGAAAAATTTGTAATGAACCCATCAATTGCCTCTCAAACCATATCCCCCTCATTGGGAGCTTCTAAAATTTATCAAATTCTATAGTAAGGAAGATCTCGCAACAATGTCTTAGGGCCTTTTCCATGCCTATTATCTCATATCCCATTATTAATACCTCATGTTAGGGACATTCTTGATGTCGTTAACTAGGTTTTATCTTCATTGGTATAGTATCATCCCTCAACATTCTCTCTATTTATTCACATAGTTAGCACAACTTTTCTTAGAACATTTTTCTATCAACATCACACACAATATATCCATCACCAACTTATATTCTATCAAATAGTTTGAGGACAAATCTATTGTGTACTTCATCACTAGATGGCAAGGAATCATTAATCGAGATATCCTTCCCTTTACCCCAAATGGAATTGATCAATTTATTAACTCAAGCTTGTGTAAAACACATATCATCCACCATCCAAATCCAATCATTTCAAACATTCAATGAATCTCTTACCATGGCCAGGAAATTGGAAATTTGGGCCCTTAAATATGGTAAAGTTAACTTACAATGTAAAAATCCAAACCCGACTCTTCTAAGGTTTTTTCCAACAAGTGAAAAATCCAAAATTTTGAAAAAATTAGTCATTTTGAAAACTACATCTAAAATTTGCTCGCACTCAAGGCTCCAACATCATAAAAAATACACACCTTTGGGGGAGTCTAACATTTCTAGTTTTGACAAACACATGACTGCTCATTTGATAAAACTCCCTCCTATTCAACTCACAACGAATATGGACCTAATCCATCCTAGTATAGAGAATAATATTATTGACAATACCACCAAGTTTAAGGACATGGCATGACACATGAAAAATGTCATTCTTTTAGAAATGTCATCCAAGATATAATTGATCAAGGTGATCTATAACTAGACAATCCTAATGCACCTCCTGAATCAAACCATAGATGTATTTTAAAAAGAAATTCCAAACCATCCCCAATCAATAACACAACTCAATAATGTCATGGGATCCCAAAATTATACTGCTCATATTATCAATACTATTAGTTAGCTTTCACCTTCGGTGAATCCTTCCTCATATCATGCATTTCTATTAGCAAAACACTAGTAAAAAATATACCCTTTCGATCTCTTCACTAGTGAAGCCCCCGGTTCAACTATATCACGCCTCTCGACCCCTACTATTTTTGAAAATCATAAACATCCCTTCCCAAGATAAAATCCATCGACAACAAAACAAAGGCCTTGTTAATCCTATATAAAAATCAATAGGTCCCCCGCATAAGAAACTGGGAATTTCACAATATAATCACAAGATAAACACACATAATAATATAGCATCCCTACCCTCCATCCTGGGGCCACATCCTTCATTGAAACTTCTAATCACCATTTTAGAATCCAAATCCAAAACTATTCCCGAATGCATGGCACGAGATGCGGCCCCCGTGTCCCATGTTCCTAAGTCATCTAGTGGAACTCAAAGTCTTACAACCGCATCATCATTTCAACAATCTCTGTTTAGATACCATACATTAATTCTTGAGAAGCTTCTTCAATCTTCAATCATATCACTACCACCCATTAAGGCTTCTAATCCTCATGGATGGAAACTTACTTAGTACAAATATGATGCATTTTGTGCTTATCATAGACATCGGGAACCACATTGAGAGTTGTAAATCCTTCCAAGATGTAATACAAAATATTTATAAGAAGGGTCTCCTTATAATAGACAAGATCATCTTATTCCACCTACCAATCCCAAAATAGCAAAATTAATACATCAGGTCAAGCCTACCCCTAAAACCCTTAAGTTTGATAATCCCGAGACATCACTTGATGACATATCTAACAAAAGTGTAGCTTCCTTTGGTGAATACCTTTTTTCCAAATAGATATAGTCTCGCATAACCATGAGAGCCCGCACTAGGATTTGAAATCTCAAAATTAAAATAGGCCTGAAATTTCTATCTCCATGGCTCCCAAGTAATCACCCAATATATCATCCCCTAAAGACAATATCTCCATCCGTACAGCCCCTCGGATCTAATCTACAACATCGATACAAAATATTGTCCTCAAATACTTACATCAAGCACCTGTCAAGATGTCCCTTTATGAACTCATTAAAATTCCCCTCATCATTGACAAGCCATGATAGAAGCCCTTCAAGATATCTTGGTACCATCAAATGAGCATCATCCATTTTCCAACCTCGTTTGTGCCTTAAAAATGTTTGTATTCATCTCATTTGATGATTTTAAAATCTCGCCATTACAAGATATGGACCATAACCTCCCTTTGTTCATCACCTCCCAAATCAATTATACTCGTTAAAATAATTATGATTGACAATGGCACCAACAATAACATAATCTCATCCCATGATTTCAAAAACTACAATTACCTCGATATTATTATAGCTTAGTCACTTGTCATCCTATGTGCTTTCAATGATATTGTCACTCCCACCTTGGGCACAATAATCTTACCTATCAAAATAGGTGTGAAATTCCTCCATGAACTCTTTTATATTGTTGAAGGTGAATTTCAATACAATATACTATTAGGACATCCTTGGATTCACGTTATGAGTTTTTTCCTTCCTTCTTACATCGATGCTTGAAATACAAACATGAAGGTAAAACATTTATGGTTCCCGCTGATCCCAATCCATTTAAAGCTTGTCATATGACCTATAAGCTAAATGACATGTTGTTTATGTTACAAAACACCACCTCTTCAAATCAAGCATCCATAGGTTCTTTTTCCCCGCATCTAAACCGCTAGATGACTAATACTTCAAAAATATAATGCAATGCCTCTCGTTGGGGAGTATCGACTCTTGGCTCTCAATACACTCCCTACAGAAAAATTATGGAAGACATGATAAATAACCCCAATATTAACCTAACATTGGAAACATTATTTCCTTTTATCACACCCTTAAATTTAACAATTATTTTTCGACATTATGATTGATGGTTGATGTTTTAATTAATGAAAATTAGATTTGATAATTATACGTATGTTATTATATATACAAATATATACATATATGTATATGCTAAAACATATACACATACGCATATAAATGCACGTATAAGAACAAATGTATATAAGAGAAATTATTACGTAGAACAATTGTTTTCTTTAAATAACCATTTTCTTGGTTGCAAAGTTGTGTGACGTTGATTTATTTGACCACCACTTTCTGGTTATCATTGTTACATGTTAATGATTATAGTTGACTTCATTAATGGTTTCAAGTATTGTCAATATTTGGAAAATTTTATAAGTGAAATGTTATTATTATCAGTTTATAATGTTTTCATTGTATGCCAAACTATAAAGTAATAATAATGAGATGGTTATTGCTTTAATGTTCTAATTCTCCTCCTTGGCATTACAAACTTGGTCAAAGACTGTAAGGCATTAAAATTACTATTGCAGTTGTGCGAATAAGGGTCTTGACTCACAAAAGGTAAGAATTGTTATGTTAAGTTACATTTAAAATGGTCAAAGACCGAAGGAGAAAATGTTTAAGTAATTGGGTCATAGACTGCCTTGTTTGTCATTGGTAAGTAATGAGTTTTTAATTGGTCATAGACCAAAGAACAAATAAGTGGTTCGGTGTTGGTCTTAGACCATAATACAAGTTTATTGTTGTTATGATGTTCTTGACCATAATGTTATGTGTATTGTTGTTTGTTATGTTAGTGGTCTTGGACCACGAGGGGATTTAAAAAGGTTGAATGTTTATTTAAATGCAATGGTCATAGACCATAGAAATGTGGCATTATTAAGTTATTGTTTTTGGTCACCGACCATATGATTTTGCATGGGGATTGGATAATGTTTAAAAATGGAAATGATTAAATAAATAAAAACCAAACCTTGCATGGTGAATGGAATACACATTGCATGGAGGAAAGTGGAGATTTTGGAGGGAACTTAAGACAAACTGACAAGAATTTAATGCATGGAAAAAATTTCTTAGTAAATGAGAAGTTTACATTACAAGATAATACATGCAACCATTTCCCCATTCACATTTTTTTTTAGTTGTAGATATTTTTGGCTTCGATAGAGAGGAGAAATTAGGGAAGAATTTGTTATAGTTTGCATGCAGAAATCTATAGCTATTTTAATGGCAAGTTGTGATTTATTTGGGCATTTTTGGTTTTGGACAATCTAGAAATTATCTTATTGTGCATATGCATTTGGGTTTTTATTTTTCAAGAAGAAAGTGGATAAAAGAGGCTTATTATTCGGTTCGCTTGCATTAGTTTCTTCTCTTAAACCTATTGTTTTATTTTGAAATAGATTAATATATTATTTTATTTTCTAGTTGTAAACTGAATATTATCTAAGTTTATTGAAAACCCATAAGGAAATATGCATGGGTAAAACAATAAAATAATGATTTTTTTGAAATATTGTTGAATAATTGTTTGTTTTTGGAAGAATGTAAGAATACAATTTTTCTTTATAGATGCATTCTAGATTTTACGTTTTGAGATCAATAATCTCTCGTAGTTACAAATACGAATATGGTTTTTAGAAATGATGAAATTTGACTTGTTAAGATATGGGTTCCCTTTAGTTTTTTTGCATGCATCTCGCTTGTGGTTTGAGCATAATATATAGTCCATTCGTACTTTGTAATTTATGCCTTGAAGTTTTGTGTCGATTATTATTTGGTGTTTGTGGTTTTATTGCCTTGGAGTTTCTTGCATGATGCTTCAATCCATTTTGAATAGATACATATACATACACACACACACACACACACACACACACACACACACACACACACACACACACACACACACACACACACACATATATTATTAGATTCTAAGTTAACATTTTTTAACAAGTTGTAAAATGTAAGAGCTTCTTCTCTCTCTCTCCTAACAATGTTTTGATTCTTGAAGATCCTATTACGAGTTGTCATTTGATGATCTCGGTTTATTACCTAGGAATTTTTGTAATAGGGAACTCGTCTCTCCCTCTTGATGCTGGTAACATTGTTTTGTTATTGTATTATTATGTTGAAATTTTGCTTGTTTATCCCCTTATGGGATTAGCTGTTAAATTTTATTAGCTCATTTGATCCCGTCTATAAAATCATGTCTCGCTTATTTAGAAAATTATGTGCTTTGAGTTCTAAGAAGAAAGGTTTTATATAGTGACTTTGTGTAATCTATTTCTTAAAATGAATACTATATTCTTTACTCAATAATGATCTTGATTGTTTTAAGTGAATGATCCGATCACTTCTCTAAGTGTTAATTTAATGATAAAGTCGGTGGGTGAGAGATAGTGTGCTTATATGTGTGATTGTTGAGCATCTTGAGAATCACTTAACTTGCATTGACTGTAGTTAGAGAATGATAGAAGGTAATGAAAAGTGTATAAATTTTTTTGTAATGATGTTGATTCCATCTACTTGTATTTTTATAAGAACATTAATAAATTTGGAAGAGCTTACTAAAATTTCCTTTTGGGTGATTATGGATTGTTATATAAGCAATGTAATTGATTAGTTGTGATAAGAAAGAACGATGGAATAAACAAGTTTATTAACTAAATTCTAATTTTTGTACTCAGTTGAAACTCAACAATTTATATTATATTTGTGTTATAGTATATGGACTGAATATTGTTGAGATAAGGTTTGATCTTTATTATTGTCAAAATAAACCGCTTTATCTTCTATTTAATTTAATAATTTTGCATGATAATAATAGCGCTTGGGTTCTTGGTTTTGGAAACATAGTTACACTATATAGTAACACTTCATTTGATTAATGGTATGTATACTTAATAAATGTATTATGAAGTATATGAAATGATACATAAGATAACCATATCATACTCATTTATTTCAATATAGAACAACATGAATATGAGTAAATAACTCACGCCGATTCGTAGAATTGGCCATGTATACATTCTCTCTCCTATAGTGTGCAATACGAAGCAATAATGTGAAGTGATAACTGGATTTTATACGCATGAATTTTTCATGTATTATTGTTTAAAAATCCATTCTAGATTATTATAATTTATTATAAAGAGAAATTATTATTTTCACGGGTTGAATTAAAGGCATTTGCCTATTTGTATTATTATGAGAATTTGTATGTTGTCATTTTGGAAAAATAAGGATTTATCCTTATGAAGTTAAATAAATATACTTATTGATTGTATCACTTTTTGTGAGTTATAAAGTTGTTTTATTTCTATTTTACAGCAGTATATGATTTAAAATTATTAAATTTTAAATGTTAATTACAAAACTACGACCGTTCATTAATTCATTGTGAATGTAAGATTAAGACGATATATAACAAATAGTATGAAATGGATATCATTAAAATGAAAATAATATTCATATCCTTATCAATATTTATTTACACAAAAAGTGTTTAAATTTTTTTATTAACAACAACATACAATAATAGTTATTGTTATACATCGCAGAATTTATAGTTTCGTTATGGATGATTAAATAAGCTAATAATTTGTATAGTACATTATGGGAAACAATAATATGAAAACAATGATACAAGCACTATCATTGTGCCTTATTAAAATAAAGTACACTAATTATGACACAATGATGACACATTAGTATATGTATTGTTTCAACAATTATTAATTGGAATAACTTTATGAGATAAAAGGTTAGGTAAATTCACATTATATGAAAACCATAAGTTGTTATATTTATCAATGACCTATTGAGATTAAGTGAACTATTCACATTAAATGTCAAACTTGTGTGAATGAGACTAAGTCCAAAACTAACTAGGAAACTTTGTATCATTTAAACACAAGACTTGGTTAAGTTGTCCTCTATTAAATAATAACATTATGTTATGACAGTACAATGAGAGATACTTATTAAATATAGTAACTCAATGAGTTAATAGGACTCTCTATCGGGAATGAAATGTTGTGTCTTGTTATGAAATAACCTATCGTAAGACCAACTTATCTACTTAACTTAAATGGATAACTAAAAATGGAAACGAATAGTATTCACTATAATTTATCATCCTTTCGAGGGAATCCTACCCATACTAGCTTAATAGGGATACGAGAAGGGTAGTGAGGACGTAATGACGAAATTCATTACATGGTCACTATCTTTCCCATAGGGATCCTAAGGTGGCATTGATAGGATTCCTTCATTAGAAGGGTGAGTCATGGCCCATATTGCTTCAAACTGAAACTTAATTTCTTAATCAACGAAAAAGAATCCTGATAACTATATTGAGATGGTTGTGTGGTGAAGGGAAGATAGGTTTTGTAGGCTAGTGTGCAATCTTGAAACTGGCTTGCTAGTGCAATACTAGATAACTATGGTCATAGTAATGTAAATGAATAATTGCATTGTTTGTTCACCATTTCTTCTAATCAATGGTGTCTTGAGTTAGAGGGAAGTTACTTAAATACTTTACTAGCTGACACTAAGGGGATGCACAAGATTCTCTTAACCTATAAAAATGTTTAACCAAAAGTATATATTGTATACACACTCGCGTATAATGTATAATGGAGATTTGGGGAGATCTAAAGGACTTTTATAGTTGCACATGGTTAATTTATGTTATCGGTATGGATTTTTGGAATACTAAACAATGTTAGATTATTTAGCAATAAGCTAAATATTAATGATAATTCATTAAAGAATAGAAGGAACGTAAGGGTTTTGTTTTTAAAAAATCTCTTATTTTGGATGAATCATAACATTGGTGTTACACTTTTGGTCCACCTTTTCTTTGAACACAACTCATTTACGTAGGCATCAACCACCCCTCTTCTCATCTCGACAATCAACCACATGCCACACCATTCACTTTGAACTTTTCGCTCCTAGGCAAGCCTCGTTTTCTCAAACTTACCTTCACCGTTGTGTGTGGAAAGGCTTTGGTCTAGGTAGATATGAACAAGGTCCACATAAGTTACCCTTCGAGGATTTTAGAAAATCTCATGAAAACATGTACTTGTATTCAAAGTCCCCTCTTCAAATTCACCACTACCAACACCAAAATATGAACTATCCTCTTTGTCATCATTAGACATACCCTCTAATACCGATGACACCATATTTATTCCTCCCAAAAAAATTAATCAATGTCATCACATTAAGACCACTAACTTACCAAGCTAATGACAAGACCAAGTTCCTCTAGTTAATATCACCTAACATAGTGGAAGAGGTTTCTCCTACCATAAATATTCTACATTATCATGATTACAAGGCCATCCTAACCTATATGGGTGTTGAAGATCACCACCTCCAAAAATCCCTACCTCCTGACACGTCTACACTACTCAATGAATCCGCTGTCGACATTAATATAGGCACACCACAAGAACCACACATCGTCAAAATTGGTCAAGCTTTGGACCCAAAGGAACTCCGTGAGTTCACCACTTTCTTAACCAATCATAGTCAAGCCTTTGCATGGTATTATAGTGATTTTCTGGTATTGACCTTAACATTTTGATTCATAATATCCATTATGCTAATATAGTGAAGTAAAATCTTTGCATAATGCATCCCCATGTAACGTTATTAGTCAAAGAAGAAGTTGAGCATCTTCTCTCAACTAATTTCATCTTACCCATTGATTATCCACAATGGGTTTCTCACATTGTATATTTCTCCAACACCTCAAGGAAGATGTGAATCTATACAAACTTTCAAGATATTAACCTTGCTTTCCCAAGAGATGATTTCCCCCTTTCTCACATTAATCAGATTTTTGATTTAACGGAAGGGCATGAGATGTTGTCTCTTATGGATGGTTTCTCTAGTTTAATCAAATTATCATTACACCGAATATCAACATAAGACATCATTTATCACCCCATGGGTAACCTTCTATTATATATTAGTGTCATTTGGCATAAAAATGCAAGATCAACTTATCAATGCGTTATGACATATATATTTCATGACCTTATCCATAAAACCGTAGAAGAATATGTACAAAATATTTTAAGAAAATATAAACACTAAAAATACCATCTTGTTATCCTTGACATAATACTCTCCATTCTAATATAGTTTTAACTTCAACTCAACCCTGCTAAATGTGTATTTGGTGTCCTCACAAGAAATATCTTGGGATTTATAGTATCTATTAGGGGAATTGAATTCAACCCCACCAAATTCAAATCCATTATCAAAATTCCTCCTTTATCTAATCTTAAACAACTTTGTAGCCTCCAAGGAAGATTTAATTTATCTTTTGCTTCATCTCTCGTTATCAACTAGTGTCAACCCTTCTACCACCTTCTTAGAAAGGGCATTCACTTTACGTGGGATGATGACTATCAACAGGATTATAATGCCCTCAAACAATATCTTTTATCACCACTAGTGTGTGTACCGCCACATGAGGGGGATCCTTTCTATCTGCACATCTTCATTACGATCACGCATTAGGAGCCATGTTGGCACATAGAGACAAAAAGGTAAGCATGCAAGCTCTTTATTACATAATTTTTACCCTTCATGATTATGAAACCCATTATTCGAAGTAGAAAATTGTGTTGTGCATTATACTTCCAAACTTCCAAACTTCATCATTACATTCTCAATTACAAAACCTACGTAATCACAAGCATAAATCCAATAAAATCCATCCAATCTAAATCATGCCATAATAATTGTATAACCACATGGATCATGATCATGACATATTTTTATCTTGAATTCATATTTCAAAAATCCATGATGGGGTAGGTCATTTTATTCAGCTCATAGAAGATTCCCTTCGCAAATAATCATCTCCCTTGTAAAAAAATTTCCTAACAAATCCATCAACACTCACGATCACAATGACATACCTCTCAAAATGACCTTATTTTTCAATGGGTCTAAAATTAAGCAAGGTTTGCCAAAATATTTATAATACCTCCTTGTGGAACTCCTATTCCATTATCCTTAAAACTAAATTTCAATTTCACAAACAACATGGAAGAATACGAAGCCCTCATCATGTGTCTACAAACCACCGCATTTTGGGCATAGAAATCCTTTACATATATGGTGATTCCCAAATTTTCATCAATAAAGTCAAAGGAATATATAAATGTAAAAATTAAATCCTATAAAAACATAAAACCCTCATCAAAAATCTCTTGAAAAAAATTATCATTACAAAATTCAAACAACTCCATGATCATCTAATAAATTTATAGATACCATGGAATCTCTCGCATATGTTATTCCTTTATCTCCAAATGATTCTAGAATCTTCGTAATTGTACACAAACTAGATCAACCATCTTATACCAACATTGAACTTCCTACCATCAATCATATAGAGGATTGCCAATTTTATACCTAGTACACTTAAATATATGAATATCTTTCCCAAAGCAAAATATCCTTAAATCTATCAATAAATAGTAAGAGATCCTTCCAATAATGTGCATCCGTTATGTCATACTATGGGGTATCCTTTACAAAATAGGTTTTTATGGCCTTCTTATTCGATGTCTTAAATATTCATAGGCTCATCGATCTATCCAAGAAGTTCATGATAGAATATGTGGTAGACATTTTAACGATTTAGACATTTTTAAATGAATCTTGTGCATGGGTTACTATTGGCTTATGCTTAGCCAATATTATTGTGACTATGTCAAATAATGTATTAAATATCAATAATATTCCAATCTTACATAATTCCTCGGTCATTCTATTTAACAAGCTCAAGATATATGGCCTTTTTCATAATGGAGACTTGACCTCATCATCCTTATTAACCCTCAATCATCCCAAATACATAATTCCATCATCACAACCACTAAATACTTCATAAAATGGGTGGAATTTATCCCTCTTATCTCCACTAAAGAAGATAAGATCATCAATTTCATTCATCATCACATCATTTGTCATTTTAGCATCCCACATAAAATTATCACATGAGACAATAGTAAATCATTTCAAAATAAAAAGATCAAAAACTATGTGGTACTTGCAATATCAAACTCAGTTTATCCACACCATATTATCCACAAGCTAATGGCCAAGATGAAGCATCTAATAAAACCCTCAAAAAACTCCTTAATAAAATTTTCGATCAGGCTGGTAAATATTAGCACCTTAAAATTTCCTTTACACTATGGGCTTATCGTACTAGTATTCACACTCCTACGGGTGATACTTCCTTCTCCTTAGTTTGTATAATTGATTTTTTCTCCCCTCAAAGTCCAAATCCCATCCTTACATGTTTCTCTTAAATATTTCATCCCTAAGGAAGAATATCATCAAGAACACCTATCACAACTTGAATTGTTAGATGAAATTTGACTAACTCGCCCTCAAACACATCAACATTTATCAAGAATAAATCAAATGTGCCTATAATAAATATCTCAAAGTACGTAAATTTAATGTTGGTGATCTTTTCCTTAAATAAAATCAACACATCACAAATATGGAAAAGAGTAAACGTGGAAAGTTTTCTCCAAACTGGCTCAAACCATACATCATCACTCACAAATATGGATCCGGAGCCTACCACCTAGCCTCTCTTGATGGTAAACCTGAAAAATACCCGATTAATTCCTTTCACTTGTGGCCTTTCTATCATTAACATATATGTGTACGCAACCTTAGTCCAACTAATACCCACCATTCTCAAACATAACACCAATTTTTCCTATTTATGTAATAATTTGGAATTATGTGGTATTTTGTCGACATACCCAATACAAACTTAAATATGGGCACCATGACCTTGTTCATAACATATTTCAAGCCCCTTTTCAGCAAAAAAAGGTACCTTGTAATCATCAGCTCCCACTTCACCCTATCCATCAAATAACATGCCAAGGAAACACGTGTTATCCTATATATCTAATCCACCCTCTCGAAGATGATCTCTTAGGCCCACCCTCAGCATAAAGAATAAAATTACACTGGGATGAAAAACATCTTATAGAATGCTCCCTTAAAGGACAACTATCAAAAATATATATTAGCTATCACCACCAAAATCAAAATATTATCATAGACCATTCCCTCAAATGATGGCTACCCAAATCGTAAAAAATCCATATATATGGCGATAAATTGAAATATTCTCATATTGATCATATTTCTTAACATGTTTAAAATCCTTTATCATCCTAGGAAATCTTCCTACATCAATCAACTTTCCCTTAAAGAGGAAAGCTTCCCGTATTAACTAGCTCATGCACTCTCAAAATAAATTTGAGGTACATCCTAAAACCTCGAAGGAGGAACACAATTCATTATACAAGATGTATGTCTAGTACATAACATATCTCATCTCATCCATGACATTACCTTACATAAGACTAGTTATTGTTAGTTATATGTTTCCATTAGTTAAGGTTGCAAGTGCAATTATATCAAAATCACCATCACATACGTATAAATACTTAATAAAATAAACAATCAAACACCATCATCATATATATACCAATCCACAACATCAACATCCATACAATATCCAAAATCTATCACAATGAATAACATCATCATATCTAAAATCTATCTATAAACTCATATAAAACATCACATTAAAATCATCAAAACACATTTTACACATATGTATGTCCAAAAAATTATATGTATATCTATATCAAAAATCGATGTAAATCCATTATTAGGCTTTATGGCTCATACAATAATCACATCGTAAAGTCTACATCGATATCCTTATACCTCCTATTCCAACCTCGAGCTCCCTCTTAGACTGCCTATACTCCCCATGCTCACCATAGTACCCCGTTGTGATGCTCGGAACCTTTTCCGCCACTTCTAAGAAATTTGTATGTCTATAGGTTGAGAACCCATTGATTCCCTTATCACTCAACTTCTCGAGTTTACATAAGCCTCCGCCTTTGTGGCAATATATTTCATCCCAATATTATGTCTCCTAAATCCATCATGGATTCCATAGACTCTCAGGAACCTTTTCCTATTTATTCTTATAATTCATACGTATATAGGCTTAGAACCCATTGGTTGCCCTATCACTTGACTTCTCGGTGGTGTAATCCCACCTTTTGGCAAGTATATCTCATCTTGAGCATGTGTCTCCCAAAACCACCACAGATTCCATAGCCTTTCGGGAACCTTTTCTTATATATTCTTACAATCCATATATCTATAGGTCAAGAACCCATTAGTTCCCCTATCACTTGACTTCTCAAACGTGTATACCCACCTTTGTGGAAATATATTCTATGCCTAGTTTTAGGGAATCTAAAATTGAAACACATCTATTTATAAATGTAATCTTACACTAAGCCTACATTCTCTTACATTTATACATCCATCCATATTCAAACCGGTGACCATCACACTAGCTTACAATGGCCCCCAATTTGAGGGGGTCACCTATCTAACATCTTATCCAACATAAATCTAACTATCTCACTTGTTTTTGTCCAATGACATGTCTATCACAAACCACTTGATAAAATGGGTAAATGTACACACCATAATTAGGGAGATGTAATTCCCATATGTGCTTACACACTCTAAGACACGCCTTTGTAATCCCACACAATCATTTTCACATTTCTATTGACTTACATTTACCACCGTAACCAAAAACAAACCCAAATTAATAAAAAAATCCAAACAACCTAACAACCCCTCCCATGAACTCAAAATAACCTTAAACACCCATTAAAAATGAAAAACCCGCAAAAGGAAATGGTTGAAACCAAATTCAACCATTTTCCTCGAATTTAACAAAATCAATGTATTTTCCCTAAATCAATTTTGATTGGTGCGGGATGGTTGAAACGACATCAATCCTATATAAACCATCTCAAGCCCTTTCCCAAGGATTCCAAATTCATTCAAAAACATCCATCCTTGCATCTCATGTGTAATAGGTCCAAAGCTCTCCATGTTTTTTCGTGAAGTGATCAAGATCTCTCATGTTCTCATACTCCCTTTAGAGGAAGCTATATGTACATCTAGTCAACCTTGACCTCGTTCACCTCTCATAAAGGTAAGTCTCTTTTATTTGAAACAACTACCTTCCATCATCAAAATTATATCATCAACTATTAGTTTTGTCATTTAAAGAATAATCTCCTCTTTTATCAAAGATTGATACTTTAGAAACCATATTTTGTCAAATCCCATCTTCACGGTGATCGGCATCGATCACCTAGATCAACACCGATCTACTAGATCAATGTCTATCCCTGTCAAAATTTTACTATTTTAGATATCCTATATTCCTTTCTTAAAATCATGTAATCATGACTAATTTTTCATTTTCTATAATATTTTCTTTCTATTAAATGGCCCTCCCAAAAGCATCTTATGAACGAGACACCATCTTCAACATGTTAATTGTGTGACAACCCTTTATGTGGGAACAATCTGATATTGCCTACAAGCTAATTATTTGAGTCATCTCTTTCACACCTAACCCATACGATATCACCGAGAATTTATAGGTTCTTCTTGAATAAATTGATGAGGCCAATCTCTTCGAGAAAACATGTTCAATCTCCCTCATCCTATCATTGAGGATGATGAAATATATATATATATATATATATATATATATATATATATATATATCATTCATCATCTCGCATCATTTATTATCTATATTTTCATCATTATTTCCAACTTAATTTTCTAAAAATGAGTTGAAACCTATCAAAGGAATCCCTTTGGTTCCTGGGATTGGCCTTTCCAAGCAAATCGATCCCATTATTATCTAATATATTTCTTGTCAAATTTGTCTATATGTGTGTAGGTTCATGGCTCTTTAGAAAGGAATCTTTGTGTGCACATTTGGATTCATCTTCTTTCATCATCATCCATGTAGGTATCGATAAACCCTATCTATTGGAAGCACAACCAATGAGAGGGGGTGAATCGGTGGGCCTTAAAAAAATTCTTTCACATTCACTTTAGCATTCATCAAACATCAATTCAACTTAACCATTAACCATTAACCATGTTCATTCATTAAGAAACATAACTATAGATGAGAAAATAAGAACACAAGAAAACTTGAACACTAAATATAATTGGGAACCCCTCAAGGGGAAGAAACCCCATTGAAACAAATCTTTATTAGATAAATTAATCAAATTTTTTGATCACCAACCCCTAGGTTTAGTGAGGAATCAACCCCACAAAGAGCACCAAACCCTAGATTTAGTAAATCACCAACCCTACAAGGAGCACCAACTCCTAGATGACTTAGCACCAACTTAAGCTACCTATTTTTTTCACCTCTGAAATGTTTCACCAATAATTGATGATGACACCTATGAAGCTCTCTTTCCTTCTATCTTCTCCAAATCTTCCTTTCTTGTTATCTCGCTCAAACACTTCTCCACCAAGATGATTAGGCCTAATGACCTATCTCTCCAACAATAACACACTTTATAATATCAAAACATATTTTCCCTCTTTTTATGGTCATAAATGCCCTCTACACCTTCTATATTCTACCCTCTAGCATGCAATTTCGCATCCCCTTTGTATACATCCAAATAGGTTACTAACACATGCTTATATACATGACTCGTGAATGTAATTTATCTAGGTCAGACATCATAGTGAAAATAAACTTAAAATAACATGAATATATCCTAAAATATCAGTCATAAGACCACTTAGGTTGGAAATATGATCTTCACATTCAAATCCTTCATTAGGTCTCAAATAGGCCTAATACACTAAACTAACCTCTCACCAAACTTAGCCTTCTTGAGCCAACATGACCTTCAAAAACTTATGAAATCACTTAGAAATGTTTTTTAATTCCACTCCATCCCTTCTACAATATTATAAACCTCAACACTATCCTATCAAGTAATGAAACCACCATTTAGAACAACTCTCCTCACTAAGTCTGTGACCTACAAAACCAGTCCTCAAAGATGAAGCTTGAAACCTCATAAAATCACCTCAACCATGCAAGTGTGACACATGGATGGAAATATAATGTCATAGGGATAATTGATAAATGTATAAAACACCTTTACTCGTACTAAAATACCATCAAAACACCTTTGCAACTAGGACCACCAAAATTGTCCAAAAATGCCCTAAAACCAGTGTGGAAGAATGACTTCAATAGATGTCAAAATAAATCAACCATAATATAAAACCACCATGGACATGTATAATGAATTCCATATTCCCAAAAACACTAATTTAGTCAACTGGTTCAATGTAAAACCGAGAGTAAAATCAACTTTTCCATAAACTTGTAAATTGTTATGGGGTCCACACACATTCCGGACACCTAAATGCAACTTGGAGAAACCTAAGAGATTCATCTACAATATTCAATAACTAACCAAGGTCAACAAATCCATTCTAGTCTATTATGATCAATTTCTTCTCCATCACTTTTCAACTAGGGTTGAAGGAGGGTTTTCGACAACATTACCTTCTTAACAATTGTTCATAAAGCTCTACCCCTCAATCCACAAACTAATGCCTAGAATTTCATCTTAATACCCTTCCCCAACTACCATGAATATATTATACCACCATGAATATTTTACACGTGTAGTTAACGAGCACAAGAAATTTCATTTTGGTCTTTATTTCTCACTTTTGAAAGCTCGATAGAGGTACAAAAATGCAATATCTTGCTCAAAATTACAAATGAGCACCTAAAAATTTTCCTACACCAATATAAAAAACTAATATACCTTCTATAATTCTCAAATTTGCATACTCATGATAAAATTAGTCAAACCAATCTCATTTGGACACCTATGGCCTAAGAATAAGTTTAATACAGACCTAGAAAACATATCCAAACCTTGTACCAGAACTCTAAGACACTTGTGAGTGTTTCTACACCTCATCCTCATGCTCACCATGCTCTCACAATTCATAACCAACTCATACATACATGTACTCTATTATGACATACCTCAACCTGCTGACCAAGCCTCCTAACCAAGCATCTTGACCATGTGTGCATCACAAACTCATGAGTTCATCACTCTTGCACACCTACAATAGCCTTCAACACACTTCATTACATCATCACCACATCCTCCTATTACTGAATCACTTATACAAGTCATCACACTCCTCAAGATACCTCAAGATATCATGTCATCGCATCAAGCAACTCAACTCAACACATGACACTGTCAATCAACCTTCATGTCCTTTTCCTTTTGACATCAATGACACCTCAAACATCAATTACAACGTCATTTTCATCATCTAATTTTTTCATCAATGAAAACATAATGCCAACACTTGTCATTTCGATTTTGGTGATTCATTTCATATAATAAGATTGAATTAAAAATATACCAAAACACATGGTCGGTGAAAATGTTGGCATGGACCCATCCCTCCAATATAACATGTTATCAAGACTCAAAACATAAATTTAGAGAGAGAGAGAGAGATAATCAAATATTTACTTTCCATAATTTTCAAACCAAGATAACTTTTTAGGGTTTAGAGAGAGAGAACACTCATTTATTTTGAACAAGAAAACTAATACATTTCCATGATTAGAGCTCGAGTGATAGATAACACAATACATTTTTATTTATAACATCTAGATTCCAAAAATATTAATAGAATATTATGACGTTTTTTTTATTTTCAACACGTCTCATTTTGTTTTCATTAAGGATATTGGATTAGGAGGTATGTCATATTACGTCGCTATGAATCTTCGCTAAACAAATGTTTAAATATACCAAAACACACATATCTACTCATCATACATTTTTCAAAAGGTTACATGACTTTTATGCATTCAAAAAACCTTGGAGGGTCAACATGGGTCTACGGGTTTCTATTGCATTCTTTGCGCACAAACTAGCATAAGTGGTCACAGAACGGGCCTACAAAAAGGTCATGGAACATCTTGATGGGATATTTAATAGTCTTACCCTATTATCTACTATAAACATAATCACAAGAAACTAATGGAGTCCAAAACTAGTAACTAAAGTGTAAACTAGAAAAACATTTCAAGCCAATCGGCTAAATACGGTTGTTTTTCCTTTTTAGCAAGCTAAACCAAGTTGGCTTTGATAAAGGTGCGCAAAATGTGATTTTACAGGAAATAATCAAAATTAAATATGCTACGTTATTCTCCATATAGCGATGAAGAGGTTTGTAAGGTTTAATTTTACTTTTGAAAACCATAGGCATAAAATTCAAGGTGATTCCACGAGGGTTCGGTCAGTAGTACGTGGTTGCTCCCAAAGAACCAATTTTTGAAGTAGGCGAAACCCACTTTGTAAACATGATCACCAAGCATTTTGGTGATGTTTCCATGTTGAAATTAGGTCACCATATGAAAAGGGGGAGGTTACAATATGTTGAAATTGAAAATGAGGTTTAGAGATGCTTCTTGCGCGTCGGCTTTGAGAGGCATTTGAGATGATTGGAGGGTTGTTTAAAATTTCATGTTTGTATTTTAAAACACATTTTACATTCTGGTTTGTCTACTTTCCACACATATACCCTGAAAAAAAAAAATTGTTTGTTTTGAGGGATGTTAGAGTTACTTATTTTATCACACGACCCATAATAGTAATTCTCATGGTGGGCTCATCTCGGTTTAACTATTTGAAAGAAGGATGTTGATCTAGCATTTGAAATCAAACTATAGTTTTACATTTAGATCAAGGTTTTAACATTTTTATTTCCTTAAATTATAAGTACAAAATTATGAAAATTAGTTTAGAAGGGAGAATAAGATTCCATGCTTGTATTTATCGGTGAGCAAGATATGTGAAGTTGACATTACATGTGCCAATTGCATTTACTTGCTGGGTTCCAAGGCCTTTTTGTCACACCCATTTTGTGCATATCTAGATATTATTGTATTCTATGAACTTACATCCTAATTGATGCCTTTTTAAAAAAATCATGTGCATATGTACAGCCACCCATATCAAGAACACCACAACTACAATAAGATAAAAATATACTTCTCCATTCTGCGTTGATGGCTCAAATCATATTGCAAGGATATTATTTTGGCTCGGGTTGCATGAGTATTTTTACAAGGGTGGATATTTTGGTTGGACAAAACTTTTCAATAACACATTTTGCATAGGTCCTTGAAACTTCACACTCCATGTGACCACACTCTTTTGGCACATTTGGTCAAATAGTTCACATGCCTTAAGCATGCCTCTATATTTTAAACATATGTCTACCTAGGAAATAACAATTCTTAACTCAAAATAAGAGTTGTAAATAACATTGAGTCAAAATTATTTTTATCTTCAAGAACCAAGTAAACGAATTCACACAGTCATCCTAGGATTGTTTAGCATGTTAATGAAATAATTTTAGAGTTTCCTCAAGGTGTCAGGTGCGAATAAGCTATTCAAAATGTAGGCATACATGTTTTTATTTATTTCCTTTTCCCTATTTAAAAGATGATGTCCACACCATAGAATCATTTGTAACCATCCTCCATGGACATGTGTAGATTTCCCTACTAAAATAAAACAAAATGAATCTTACATGGTCGGGTGTCTTCCATGTGTCATAATTATTTCATACATTTATCAAACACTCCATGTTTCATGTTATTTACTTCCAATTTTACATACATATCTACCGCCAAACTTCGCAACTACACCCATTCAAAACAAGGTAAACCCCTTTCCATTATGCTTGAATGGGCATGTTGTCCATTGTGTCTTAGTTTTATTATTGATTTCAATTCCATTTCTGGAAAAGGGTGTCATGATGTCATATGATTCTCCATGAGGTGTTAGTCAATGGTCAAACATGAAGGTTGATTGCTTTAGTGATTGAGTTCGGTGAAGTCATATGTTGTCCTAGAGCATAATTTATCTTGCATTATCATAGTATGATTCCTCCTAAGTTTTTTTAATTTTATCATGAGGTAAATCATGTTCAATATTTTGTGTCAAGAGTGTTCATGAGTCTATATGTGGTTAGCATGGTCAATTCATGTGATGTCATGGTTGAGTCAAGTCATTCTATGCCTATTCCTAGTCCTAGAGCATGCAATATGGTGTGGTGACTTGAGAATGAAGATGATAAGTCTTTTTTAGAATTAAATAATAATTTTTTTAGTATATATGAGTTTTATGATGATTTTTAAGTAAGTTCTATGAGGTTTGGTGGTGTTTCATGGTCCTTGGGAAGTAAGCAAGTGAAGACAAGGCATGATTGCATAGGTAAGTTGTTGTGGATAGAAATGTTCATACAAATTTGAGATAATATTGTGATTGGACTGTCATAGATGGTGCATATGGGTTTCCTAGAGGTGTGAGAAAAATTTCAAGTCATTCTGAATAATATTTTTCAAGTTATGATGTTTTAGGTGAAATAGGGTCCAAGAAAGAGTGATTTCCAACTCAAATTGCAACTTCTGATGCTCACCATTGATTGTGTGATTTTCATGGGACCTTTTGGATTTTAGGGATATTTTTCCATGTAAATAATAAATTTTAGAAAAAATAATGATTTGGTTTGATCTTCACATTTTTATGAGTGATCGTTAAGAAGATAAGTTGTTTTAAAACCCTAGTTAAACCCTAACTCAAAGCGGCTTGAAGGAAATTGAGTATATTGAACAAGTTTTGATTTATTTTTCAAAATTAATGATTGGAGGTTGTATAGGTCACATCCATATTTCCATAAAGTTATATTAGTGCTTTTGAATGTATGTGGGCCCCACATAAAAAGTCAAGTTTTTGAAGAAGTTTAGATTATGGAAAAGTTTCTCAAATAAGGTATGTAATAAATTGACATTATTTTAGCCTGGGATCTTTCTATATATGTCCATGACAATTTCAAATCATGGTTGAGGTCATAAATGGCAAAGTGTGCCCTATTTATGAGGACTGGTTTTGGGGTAGTTTGGAGCATTCTGTGGTAAAAGTGGATTTGCATGAGCTACATGTGGAGTTAAGACTTGGTTAAAGTTTTGTTGTGATCCAAATTAAAAGATATTTCCAATTACATATCAAACTTGTTTTTTTGATAAAGGGTGAATAATTTATGACCTATTCTTTTAGGGTCAATTATTACGGATGCTTTGTTAAGCATGGTGTTAATTAGCTTCGTGAGGTTGGTGATTGTTTTGAGATTATTCATGCTTGTTGAAGGTTTTTAATTCTTATAAAACAAATCTAAGGTTTTTCTATGTTTTTTTATAATCTTGGAAGTTTTTTTAGGTGATAGAGCAAGTTGACCTTTAGACTAGTTCTTTAGTCTTATAAGCTTAAATCAGCAGATTTGAGAGATGGACTGGTTGAAGGTCTTGCACTTGGATTTGGAAGGAAATGTAAGGTGTTGTGGAAATATGATTCAGATATATTTCTAATTATATAATGTTTTTCTCATGATGATGAGATTTGATAGGTCATCCAACTCTGTTTGTGAAGAAGAATGTTGCTTGTGTTTCAGGACAGGATTGCTCTGGCTAAACGATTGAAGTATAAGTATCATGTTTGGATTGGTTGATTCTTGATATATATTTTATAGTGAAAAGGTATGAATTTTTACCTATTTAAGGAATTTTTATTTCTTGAAAGTGACAGCAAGGGTGCAACCCAGTTGAGTTCCCAAAATGGATTTACTGGGTAGCTCGGTTTGGTGAAGAGGAAATTGATTGTGGTTTACATGTGTGTATGTTTAATGATATATAGAAATCATGGATGTGATATAAAGGTCAGTTTATTTCCAATGAGTGGTTACATGTCATATTTTATATGTTCTTGGGTGATCTAGAGCATGATAGGTGAAGACTGGTTCTGGAAACAACAATTTTGTGAAGGAAATGAGCCTTCTTGGTAGTGTTATGAAGAAATATATTAGTGAAATATATTGTATGACCATGGATGATTTTTTAATCTCATATTTGACATGTGTGATATATTTGGTGGTTTAGCTAATCATGGTGATGAGATTTGTGGTCTTTGATGAATCGGGTGATGGGGTTTTGAGATTATATGGTGTGTTTGAGCATGGCCAACCTACATGGGTCCATATTATGATTTTTAATTGTTTTATTGTTATTTTTTCATTTTATATTGGTCGATATATTTTTATAGGACAGACCTATGATGTGTGTGAAAGAATAAAAGCATATTAAAGTGAAGTTTTGGTTCATTTTTGAACTAGTGCTTTTAGAGGGAAAAGTGTGAGCTGCATATGAGAGAGAAGATGTGGTTCTAGGGCATAAAATCATAATATATGAAGTGATAAAAATTCTTAATAATTATATAGAGTGTGTTTGTAAGATATTGAATCCAAATCAGATCATGAAAGTTCAATTTTGAGCGAGTTAAAGGAATGAGGGTTTGAAGAAGTGTGAGCTGAATTTGTAATCTCCATCATTTGTGGCAGAAAAAATACTCAAATATCTTAATATTTAAATGGTTGAGATGGTTCTTAATCATATTATGGGTTTGTAGCCTCTTTGTGCAGTGGGTGTTTAACTAAATTAGGATTTGATGCTCCTTGAAGGGTTGGTGAACTACTAAACCAGGGGTTGGTGCTCCTTGTGAAGTTGGTGCTTCACTAAAACTCTTTGCTTTGAGTAATATAAAAAAATGTAGTGATTTTCTTCCCCTTGAAATCTTCCCACTTATATATGGTGTTCATGTGTCTTCTTCTTTTTTCATGTACTTTTGAATGCTTAATACACACCTAATGTTCACATATGGTTATGAATCCTAAATGGATGAATGAAATGATGAATGTAAGCAATGGTAAATGAAATGAAATTTTTGTAGGACTGATTCACCCCCTCTTAGTCCATTGTGTTTCCAATAATTGGTATCAGAGATAGGTCCTTATGAAACAAGTTTAACAACTTGGAGGAGATCCTAGAAGCACAAGATGGCTAAGAAAATAAGGAAAGAGAATCAAGAGTTGAGAGCCATGACCAAGAAGGATGAAGAAACCATAAAATGTCTCAAGAGTTAGTTAGAGAAGGCTATTTTAGATTTGAATTCAAAGGAAGAGGAATGTGATATATTGAAAAACAAGCCCTGTGATGTTTATATGCATAGTCAAGATGATCTCAAAGAGGTGGTGATGGATCTACAAGCATAATTGACTTTTCATAAGAAAAGGAAAATTAGTTTGAAATATGAACTCAAAAATAGGATAGTAGTACTCAAAGGTAAAGAAGAAGAGTATGTTAACCTCACGAAAGAGATACAAAATATAAGGGTCAAAGGAGATGAGCAGCCCAATCCAACAGATTAAGAAGCTAGTCCTTGTTTTAAAGTAGATGAAAATGAAGGTGCTCATACCAAGAAGGTCTACTCAAGGCCTAATCTCATTAGATAGCCAAAAATATGAGGTATGAAAAATTTCATGGTTATTTTTATGATTTCAATGGTTTTGGTCATAGATCAAGGGATTGTAGGAAGTTTTTAGTTGTGTGTATCCTTGGAGCAATGGAAAATATCACAAGAGTCATCAGTCAAGAGATATGTAAGAGGTTTTTTTCAAGTGTCATCTCAAGGGTCATATTGCAAAGTTTTTCTCTCATGAATCATCAAGGAAAATGAATAAGGTTGATGCTCCCAAAATTAAGGAAGTATGGATGCCTAAATTAGTTAAAGAAGAGTTAGATCTAGTCAAGGTGAATGAGAAAAAGGTGGTCAAGGATGAAAAAATCTTATTCATGCAAGTGAGATCAAGAAGTATGAACTAAAGGGAAAGGAAAATCATATCCTCCTAATTGTCATTCAGTCTCCAGTTTATGACAAGTTGAGAAAATGAGGCATATGGGATACTTCAAGAGTTATAAGGTATGAGATCTGATTTTTCTAATGAATCTTAGAAGTCTACGATGTTGATAAGGTTTCGAGTTTGTAAGAGTGCATCATTCATTATTTTCCTTAAAATATATATGTTTGGTTGTCTTGTTTTAAGTGGTTCTAAGGTCGACCTTGATTTTAGTATATCATTCCAAGGGTATTTAGTTGCTTTTCATTAAAGAGATAGTGTTATCTCATTCAAAGGTGTGTGATTAAGTATCTTATTCAACTAATAATTTTTTATTCATCATGTTAGGACCTCTAAGTGTTGAGTTAATCCCAAGTTCTAGTGGAATTTGAAGGTTTGATGATCATTCAAAGTGTATTAGTCTCATGTCTTGAGTTGGTATTGCAATTTTAAAGGTGTTTTTGTTGTTAAAGGTTGTAAGAATGTTTTATGACTTCATCAAAGTGTATGGTTATCTTGTAAAAAGCTTATGTTAGTGTGAAATCACAACACCCCAGATGATTTCTACAGGTCTACTTTTCTAAGGTAGAATCATCTAGTGTGACTACATAACATGGGACCATCTCTCAAGTTGTGGGACTTGTGGACTTGAGATGGCCCTCCAAAGAAAGCCAAATTCTTCTTCATGATCCTAATGCTAAACTACTCCTAATGCAGAAATGAAGTCTAACTACACCTATCCTAACAATTCCAAGGAGACAAGGAGAGAGAAAGTGCATAAAGAGGGAAATCCTACACTAACAAGGTGATAGCACCAAGAAAAGGGAAGTGTTGGTCACAATCTCAGCTACCTGAAGTGGAGAGAGGTGAGCAGAGGAGAGGGTGGAAAAGATGCACCACAAACTAGAGATAGATTTCACATAGAACACCACTTCAAAACCCATTAAACATAGCTCCTAGGACCTGCAACAAACATCAGAATATGCACAGTATACCTTGCAATAACGAGAGGTGAGGAGAGACAATAAAATAAGCAAAGGATGGACAGATGCATCACAAAATAGAATTTATTGCTCCAAAAGTTCACACAGTACATCATTAGTGGGAAAGAGGCAAGAGAATGCCATTATAGAGCCGTGAAAGGAGGTTCAGACTCCATTTTCAAACATGGGGAAGAAAAAAAAAAGGGGAAGGGAAGAAGAATGAACAACCCTTTACAATGAATCCTACCCCTATATTTATAGATTTGATCGAAGAGAAGAAAGAGAGATGGAAACAAGAAAAGTGGGTAGAAGATCAACCACTACTATTAATGCTTCTAATAAAATATGCCCCAAATCCATCTTTACTGCATGATTCCTTGATTTGGTGCCTTGAAAGAAGAGGAAATGATAGAAATAGATCGAATCCAATCTGGTTGTTGAGACAGATGGATCCTACATTGAAGGCCCAAAGATGTTTCCTCCATTTTCCTTTACCTAACCTCCTCAAAAATTAAATTCTCAGACCTCCATGGCATAGGTGAGGCCGAGATCTTTCCAATGGTGTCAGATTTGTGATATTTTGAGCCCTAAGTTGAAAGATATGCCCCTTGAAGTTTGTATCAGGTCCATACAGGAGGGTGGGAAAATAGCTTGAAAAATGGGTCCCCTTTTGATATGGGACACATGACAGCCAGATTGGAACAAAAATTGGGCCTACGGGTCCACAATTTATCTTTTCCCTTTCTTCCGATTCCCGCTTTGGCTTTAACTCGGGCCCCAGATGCCGACTTTTCCTTGAGCGGAGTTGCGGGCCATTTTACAACTATTACCCCTTTTGAGATAACAAGGGGCAAAGAACCAACTTTTTCCTTGATGAACCACTTTCCCCTAGGACACGTAGTGGTCCGGCACTCGTTAGAAACCTTTTCTCTATTCACCCTTGAATCAAAGTGCCATACTAATACTTGGCATTCTTCGCTTACACCTTTATACTTATCCAATTTTGAAGCCCTTTTCATCGCCCGCCTTTTGACTCTGTTTCTTCTTATACGGGATCTTGGTTGATCCAATATTTGCACGGGGAAAAATATGGATAACAATTTAGTGACTCACGGGGTATCTACCGCTATATGAAAATACCAATTGCCTTGTCATATCCGTTGGGCATGGAATCATGAGTGATAGTCTCTGCTATCGATCCGAACTTTGAAAATCGACTCTGGGATGCTTGAAACCCATTATAATTGAAACTGATCTTGACCAAATGCCAAGTCCAAACACCGCATGAGAGAAACAAAATAGCACCACATTATATAAAAATTTGAAATCATACATGCTCCAAATGGAACATGCAGAGTGTGCAAAGCACTTAGGAGAAAAGTAATCTACACTACAGCAAGAAAATGTGCATAAGCACTTAGAGGAAAGAGAAAACTAAACTAATATGTATGGGGTGAGAACTCCCTTTTAGTAGCGAGTTCTTAAGATAGATCCCATTTACTGGAATCAGAACTCTTTACCCTCCAATGTAGACAATTGGAAAGAATTGCTACTTTTGCATTTTGTGATCATATAGGGAAACTCCGGATGGTGTCAAATTTGGAATGCCTTCCTATTTTTCTCGATCGCATCCCATTTCAAAACCAAGTCTCCTTCTTGGAAGGTCCTTGATTTTGTCTTCTTGTCAAATCATTTCTTGATTAAAGCCTCGATTATTCTCTATTGCTTGGAGAGCATGCTCTCGGTTTCTTCTAATTCTACCAACTCTGCATACCTAGCCTCCATTGGTCCAAATTTAGACATCTCTAGTTGCTTCACGAGCTCCAATGCTGACAACTCAAGTGATATAGGAAACACCGCCTCTTTCCCATGACGAGCTTGAATGGAGAGTTACTTGTAGATCTCTTGGGTGTTATTCTATTAGCCCATAAGGCCATTTTACGCTTGTGTGCAGTCTTCGATTCTCATTAAGAGTTATTATGATGATCTTTAGCGGGTTCTTGTTTTTGGACTCATCTTGGCCATTACCTTGAGGATAATAGTTTGATGAAGTACTCAAATAAGTCTCATTATTGATTTCCCATCTTGTGATCTTGGAACCTCGTAAATTCTAATGCATTTTCGATATGATGGTGGTTGGCACTCCAAATCTGGTCACTATCCCTTCATAGAAATCCAAGATACTAGAATCATTTGCTTCCTTGAGTGCCACTACCTCAGTCCATTTGGTGAAATAATATGTCGCTATCAGGATCCATTTGTGACCTTGGCTTGAGTTTGGATTGATGACTCCAATGAAGTCCAATCCCCATTGCATGAAAGGTTGGTCGACTGAGATTGGGTGCAATGGAAGTGCTGCTAGCCTTTCCTTTCCTTTAAAGAATGCACAATTCTTGCACCTTTTGATCCATGTGTAGTAGTCACTAAACACTCTAGGCCAATAATATCTTGCTTTCATGATTTTAAGTGCTGTCACTCTTGGAGAAAAATGGCCTCCAACTACTTCAACATGGAATTCTTGTAGCACCCTCTCCACTTGATCTGTCCCAATGCATCTCAGCAGAATGCCATTGATGTCCCTCTTGAACAAGACACCATTAATAAGAACATATGGGATGGCCTGTAGCCTAAAATGCCTTCTTTTTGCTTTACTCATCCCATGAGGACACATGCCTATTCAAAGGAAGTGCACCATGTCTTGGGTCCAACAAGGAGTAGGTACATCATCTCTCCCTTCTTCTTGATCATCTTGTAGAACAAAAATAGCCTCCTTTTCACTATTTGTTTCATCTTATTGACCTGAGGCTAGTTGTTCACATAACCCCTTCCCATAGACCAGCTTGATGACCTTGATCTCAATGTCATATTCTATGACACAAGTGATCCATCCCGCACGCTTCTCATTCAGTCCACGAGAAGGAATTCTTTATCTCTCGCATGGGAGACCAACAGTTGGATTTTGTTGTTTGAAACCAAATGCTTAAACTTCTTCAATCCTTTGATTACCACCAGGACCTAATTCTCAATGAAGGAGTACCTCACCTC
This sequence comes from Taxus wallichiana var. yunnanensis, assembly GCA_018340775.1. Lineage (NCBI taxonomy): Eukaryota > Viridiplantae > Streptophyta > Pinopsida > Cupressales > Taxaceae > Taxus > Taxus wallichiana. The sequence continues at coordinate 196,571,147 of CM031239.1, forward strand.
ATAATCTTCCAAACTCGGGTGAAGAAATTAGTTGGTTATTCTATACTCTCTTTGTTCTCGCTACACCAAGATTGCAGAATTGCGTCAGCTGCCACTAAAGGCATACAATATGAAGTCTTCGGAAAAATATAGGTTCACAAGAGTTGGGGCTTGTGATATGGCTTCTTTGATAGCCTCAAAAATTTCTTTTCCTTCACTTTTCCACCGAATGTTAAGCTCTTCTTTGGCATCAGTGTTATTGGCTTAACAAGGGCAAGAAATTTTGGAACAAACCTACAAATAAAATTGATTTTTCCCAAGAAGCTTTGAAGATCCTTATTATGACTTGCCAATGGCAATGCTCTTATTGCTTGAACTCTTCCGAGTCAATTTCCAATCCTTCCTTTGATACAATATGGCCTAGAAGCTTTCCTTCATGCACCAAGAATATGCATTTTTGGGGTTCAATAAAACCCCAAAACTCCTCCATCGTTGGAACACCGCCTTAGATGGAAAAGGTGGTCTATTGCATTCTTGGAAAACACCGTAATGTCATCAAGATAGATCAACACTATTTTTTTATCAGCCCCTTGAATGCCATATCCATTTCCCTCAAAAAGTGGCTCCAATGTTAGATAATCCAAATGGCATTTTCCCTGTAGCAATAGGTGCCCCATTTGGTAGTGAAAGTTGTTTTTAATTGATCATCTTCTTTCACCATGATCTGGTTGTACCACGAGTACCCATCGAAGAAGGGGAACCTTTACACCCTGAGACACTACTTGCAAGATATGCTCCATTGAAGGGAGTTGGTAGTGGTCTTTGAGGGAGGATCTATTCAAATTCCTAAAGTCAACACACAGCCTGATTTCTCCATTTTTATTTTTGACTAGGACCAGATTTGTAACCCAACTTGAGTGTTTAATTAGAAATATGATGCTTGCCTCTATCAACTTGTTCAACTCCTTCTTCATTAGAGGCTCAATATGTGGGGCCGGTCTCTCGCTTCGCCTGATGGGTTGAGGAGCTGGATCTAGTTCTATTGTGTGTTGTTATAGCTTTGGATTGAACCCCTTAAGTCTTTGTAACTCCAAGAAAACACATCAGGGAATTCTTGACAAAGTTTTATGAATTCATACCTTTCTTGTTTGGTGGCCACTTTGCCAATTTGAAGTGTTTTGTCTTCTCCAACTGGGATTGAATTTGAATATTCTCCTTTGATCTACATGTTAGCCTTCTCTTTTATGAACTGATCATTAGGATTGAAAATAGATTCCAGTGTCACTAAGCCTTTAGGAAGCTTGTTTGTATGTAGTTCTACTATCTGGTTCATGTATTGCTGCTCTAGTCTACTCTGGTTTATAGCTAAGAATTCAGCTTCTTCTTGTAGAAATTTAATGATCTGTTGATCATTTTCAAACACCGCTAGCATGTGTTATTATTTGGAACTACTTGGCCAAACAAACACATAGATATATGGTTGTTCTATGTCCCTCTTGATGTTGTCAACCACATCAAACATTGCTCCAACTATTGCAAGTCTATCAGCAGCTTCATTCTCCTTCTTGGGTATGGACATAATACTGAAGGCCTCAAAATCCTCCATGAGATCCAATACCCTACTCTTGTAGTTCTTGATAAGGTCATTTTTGACAGCATTTAGTCCCTCGACTTGATTGGCAACCGAGTTCACCGTCACCGAATACACCTGCAATTTCTTGATTCTCAGCCTTCCTTGCCCAATGAAGACCTTAGACTAAAGCCTCATATTCAATAGTGTTATTTGAGAAAGCAAACTAGAATCCAAAGGCTAAATAATATATCATACCTCTCGGGGACACAATCATGGCTCATCCTCCAGCTCCTTGTCTACTCCTTGAACCATCAAAGAAAAATTTTCATACCTCATTATCATCCTTGTATTCTGGCTTGATTAGGTTAAGAAGAGGTTGGTTCTCTTCATGTAGGCAGTAGACACCTAGCTCAGATTCTTCCATTTCCCTATAGGGGTCAAAAGCATGAATTTTGTTGGCCCAATCATCAAGAGTCAAGTCTGGGATACATCCCACCTTGGTATTTGCTTCAGAAGTGCTTAGGAGGTCCTCTTGATCAAAAGCTGAGCAGTTGGCGTTGATTGGGATAGGCACATAGGATTCAATATGATAATCAGCAATAGGTTCAGATCTGATTGTGGCCTTCACTCCATACCTTGTCCTAAAGAGCATATGTGACCAATCAGTAGATAGGTAGCCTCCAATTTTGGCAGTGAAGTCCTGGACAAACACAAAGCAAAATGTGGTGGCAAGTCTATGATTAACATGTTTTATAAATATTCACATTAAGGAAAGCATGTAGAATGAGACTCGGATCCTTGATGATTTCCACAGTAGTCACTATTGTCCCATCTAATTGGACTACTCCTCTAGATATGACCTCATATTGGAGACCTAATTGATCGGCTATTTTTTGGGCATCACAGAACTATTGGCCCCATAATCAATCATACAATTGTGCACCAATTTGTCTCCAATAATCAATGAGAAATAGAAGGGAGGAGGTCTCAAGTTTTTACCTTGTAGTTCTCCATGGTTCCTCCCAGGCTGAACTGCATTGGCAAGCACTCTTTCTTCTTCTTGGTTAGGGGTGATTTCAACTCGACCAATTATGCATGGTCTGCAATAGATCCCTCTACCACCGGAATGGCCGGTGACTCCCATAGTGAAATTTTCACACTTTTCCTTTTCATCCGCTCAATAATATTGAATGTGTTGTCCTTTTACGCCCCTTCCTGAGACACATTTCTTTCTTGCACATGGGTTGTTACAACTGGTGCTTGAGCGCATTTGGGAGGTGGATTGGATTGGTTCTATATGTTTGGAGTTGCACTTGGGACACTAGGACCTTGTGGAGTGATGGAAGATTGAGGGTCACCTAAATTCAGTGGCCAGCCCTCTCTAATACTTCTCTTTTTGGATCGTGTATTGGAAGCCACACCTTGAGAAGGGAACCGATTCATCTCACGAAGTCTTCATCCCGCCGGTTGACAAGTATAGTCTCATTTCAGGGTCCACCTTGTTGAGCTCCTTGTTGCTAGTCTTCCTCTTAGCCAGTTCTTGTGGCACCATCTTGGTTTACACCATCAAGGCCTGCCCACAAAGCACAATTAAAGACTTAGCCATTTTTGGAATATACCTTGCGATAAGAAGATCCAAAAAGCTAATCATGACATGGAGAGGCATGCACCTGAGGTGATCCACACCTTGACACTTGGGGCCAGATCTGAGGTTGCAGAGGAGTTTGTTGGAGCTCAGATGCCTATTTATACGTGTGCCCTTAGCAAAGAAAAAGAGAGAGACACAAGGAAGGAAGCGGAGCTCTACAAAATTACTATGAGAACTATGGGATAAAAAGGGTAGATGATTATAGGAAGGATGTAATGAGGGAATGGGGAATGTAAATTTTGTTTTGAAAGTCTTCATGTATGGATCCAGATATGGCGCATGACTATGGTCTCCCCTTCTATGATATTCTATAAGTAATGCTATGAATGAATATGATAAGGTTACCATGATAATTATATTAAGATCTTCTCTCTGTATTATCTGCATATTTCTATTATGCTTTTGTTCTTGTATAATCATGAACCTTATTTGAATGTTAAGTCTATTTGTGGATTTACAACTTCCTAGTTCTATTAATTCTATTAAGTGCTTTTACTTTTGATATGACTGAAAGGGTATAGAAGTCATTCTGAGCTCTATAGATTTTTCATGTCCTTTAAATCACTAATTCAAGATCATGAATGATGCCTTCCACTAAACTCACATAAAAGAGAGACTCGGCTCCCTCTCGCGCACCTCGGGTGAGCACCCAACGCCCCGCTGGGTGATAGGCCAGCATGCGCATGAGGTTCCCTTGTTCTTGGTGGGTGTAAAAATGACTACATCTTGGTTCCATTTCGGGACCTCTTTTCAAAGTTGTAGTGGAACATGGCATACATCATGGTCTATGCAAAAAGTGATGATGGAGCGCTTAACACTTGAAGGTGTTGAAAATTGGTTTAAAAGCATGGAGGATGAGTTTGCTCAGAGATTCAGTACTGGACCTGAGTTTGATACATGAAGATGGGTGGAAGACACTCTCTATCATGAGTTGTACGAAACCTTCTTCTATTGTTTCCCAGTAGAGTTATTTGAGTGGCTCTCGGCATATGCATCTAGGTCGGGGTGGTATTATAAATCACACCCTTGGACCCAAGAAACATACCAGAACTTACAAGATGTTGATCTAACATGGACCCATGCTATAGATCATTGGTGGAAGGGAGTATTGGCTAGCTACACTCTGGAATATGTAATTTCCATGTATTCTTGTCTGAGAAGTTGTTGAGTTTGAATTTTTGTGGAGCCCAGAGGATCATTTTTGTGGGCTATCCCCCTGGAAATCAAAATCTTGATGGTAACCATGAGTTTAGAGGCATTCCCAATGGCCGGCTAAACCACTCTGAGTGCTTGGTGAGGAAGCCAAGTTGGGGAAAGATGGCTGATATAATGACTGAAAAGGAAAGGGAGGAGAGACGGCTCAAGTATGGTGAAGTGTGAGAGGGAGATTGTGAGATGGCATGAGGTTGCATTTATGATGGATCCATGGAGGTAGACATTTTTGGGAGAAGAGGTTCACATGGAGGATGTGGAGCCTGAACAGTCTGTGCTACCCCATCTTGGCAAGCGTGGAAGAGAGAACCCCTCAGCTTCTGATGAGAGCCCATCACATGGAGAAAGAAGAGTCGTTGGCATGCATCTGACCCCACCTAGTGACCGAACCTTGGTGCTTGGTTTGTTTCAAATGAGGGAAAAGTATAGTTGATCCATTTGATATCAGTGGAAGCAACCGATCGGCACCCAGAAGATACAACTTCTCATTTGGGACTTCTATGGCTTCACACACTATTCCAAGTATTTGGTGGAATGTTTGGACAAGGCATATATATAGGTGGTTTTGGGAGCACGTTAGAAGTGGTGGAGGAAATATGACTGGGAGTGGCACTAGTTCACAAACTATTGTGCATAATTCAGTGGGATGATGGGAGCATTCGGCATGACAAACATAGGCCCTGTACCTAACACAGAGGATCTGGAGGTGGAAGTGGTGGAGCTGGTGGCTCAGGATCTAGTGGGTCCGGCGGAGGAGGAAACACAGAGGAAATCGAGGGACTGGGTCAGGAGGACAAGGGCCCTCACCACCTCCTCAAGTCTTTTTTGAGATGTCTCTACACTTACTAGATTACAGTGGGATAGAAGATGCCGCAGAGCATGTGCATAAGTGTGAGCTGCTATGGCACGCGAAGGGGATCACGACCCAAGATCGAAAGGCCAATCAATTTTGCAACAACCTTGCAAGGATGCATGCGCATAGTTGGTATAGAAAGTATGACCTCATCGACTATTGTGGATTATACCCACGCTAAAAATGTGTTCTTGGTGGAATTCCACATACCCGAAGTTTGAACAAGAGAAGAGCATCGCTCTCTCAAGGAAATCAAGTAGGAATGGCAGAGAGAGCATGTGGGAATATGATGTGCACTTTAAAACTCTATTTGTCTAAACTATCTTATGATATCCACCCTTCACAACATGCTCAGTGGTTTTTCGAGGGTTGATCACACCCTTTAGGAGGGCTTTGTCTCATAAAACATTCACGGACCCGCACGAAGCGTTGGAAGCTACTTTGCATGCTGAGGTAGTTGGTAGTGTTGACACTAGTGTTAGCCCATTTCTGGAGGCTCAGATCACTGCCATGGCTAAGTAGTTGGAGAAATTATCTACCAACATAGTTCCAGAGACTCACGGTGGGATGTGGTGCACAGATTGTAATGTAGAAGGGCACACAAAGGATAATGGTGGGATATGTACTTGGAAGGTGGTATGTGCCGTAGTGGTAAATTGTGAAATATGTCATGGGACCATGATGCAAGTAGGTGCCCCCTTTTACAGTGTGATCCATAAAAATGTATCTTGTTATTGCAAGATATGTACCTCAACCACACATGACACCAAGGATTGTAGATTGATTGACCAAGATTCATGAGGTAATTGATCTTGGTGTGTGCTGCTAGATCGGCATCATTGCAAGTAGTTCCAAAGGAGATGAGCGTCGGTATGAAGAACGTGGAGATGGAGGTGTGTGGGAGGGGATTTCATGGAGGATTTCATGGCCATGGTAACCATGGGGGAAGAAGTGAGTTCCCATGTGGAACATGCTTTAATTGTGGAGCCATAGACCATTATAAGTGTGAATGTCCAGATCTTCTACAATGCTCCTGGTGTGGAAAAAACATAAGTACAAAGAGTGCCCAGAGTTATACGAACATATGAGTCAACAAGCACATCGGAAGGATAAGGGCGCTGCCATGGTGAGTATTAAGAAGGCTGACATGCAATGGCTCCCGTGAGTAATACGTGAATCAGAACTAGAGCCTGTTATGGTAACAACAAGGGTGGAGTCCACGCACGCAAGGGAAGCACCTAGGTAGAGACCTCTGGTTTCAAGGGAAGAAGTAGTACATGGGAAGTATCCAAACCCTAGCTCACGTAAAGAAGTCTACCAGAAACCATGGACATAATTCAAAGTTTACAAGGGGAGATCCAATGCTTAAAAGAGAAAACTAGAAAAGATGAGAAAAGAAGACCTAGTAGAAGCACCAAAGGATGACTTGGATGAGGTTAAGGAGGTGTGTAAACTGCTGAGGCAAGAGAATGTTATTCCCCTGCTAGGAGCATGGTTGAGAGAAAAGGTACCACGCACCGGGAAGAACATGAAAGGAAGATCCTGCATGCAAACCTCCCACCTCACCAACCTTGATTATGACAAAGAGATCACCTTAAACGCAATAGTGGATGGATGGCTACTTAGCAACATCCTCATTGACACAAGCATGGAGGTTAATGTTCTCACTCTGGATGCCTGGCATCAAATGGGAAGACCTGCATTACAACCATCTTCAAATGTGTTGTATATGGAAAATAAGACAAAGGCAATGCCCATAGGTGTCTTGAAGGATGCGACCATTACCATTCAGGGGACTAAGTTCACTAGGGATTTTGAAGTCTTGGCACTTGCCGAGGTAGATAATTTCCCAACGTTACTTGGGTGCCCGTGGTGCTATAAGAATAATGCAGATCTCCGGTTTAACAAGGGGTACATAAGTTTTGAAAACAAGGAAGAGAGGGTGATTATACCACTTGCTGATGGAAATTCCACACCCTATACTGAACCCCTTAGAGAGGAGGTCCTGGACAAAATATATGTGTGCTCCATAAGAGATCCAGAGACCATCCACCCTATAAGGAGTCATCCAGTTTGATGATGCTCAATCTGTCAGTGATACTACCAGTATAGCATGTGATAATTGGGTGCATGGGACTTATGAAATGATTGGGTGACATCTGAAAGGATCGGTGACTAGGGTAACCATGGCACATATAGTTCGGCACCTGGGAGGAAAGGTAATAACCAAGTATTCTGGGGATGTATACCCGAGGTCTTTTTGAGAGAAATGGAAGCTCAATGGAGGGAGGACGAGTGACGAGGTATGTTGGGTTATGTTTTGATAGGCACAACAGTGAGGTGGTGGGCCATGCATAGTAAAAACTTGTTGGAGTGGTGTGAAGTTAGAATTGTGCTCACTGTCTGATTCTCGAAGAGCAATATACCCACCACTATCAAGGATTACAATGGCAATGAACCCACCTCTTCCCACATCCAGGCATGTGAGAGGGTCTGGGGAGAAGGTGTGGAAGCTTTACCACCCTCCCTTTGGGTGCACAAGTTGTATTCGACACTACAAGGTTGTGTGTGTGCTTGGTACATCCATTCTGAAACTCACCGCCAGATGGGAAATTGGCAGGAATTAGTGGCTGACCTGGTTCACACATTCGAGTACCAAAGTACCAAGCAACTAGTTGATGAGGCATTGCAGGCTATCAAGCACCTCACTCTGGGGGATTGCACCATGGTGGAAGATAGATTAGTAGACTTACTTGGTGGACCTAGCTTGGAAGTGTGGTTCGAAGAGGAGGAACTAGAAGACATACAATTTGAGCGCATGTGTGAAATGAAAAGGAGAAAGGAAAGATGGTATATGTTATTGATGGAGAGGAGATGGAGAGCCTGAATGTCGACCATTTGGTTGGGACGCGTGAGGTAGTTGACAGTGCAGATGCATGTGCATGTGTGTATCATGAACCACTCAAAACCAAGAAAGTTAACATCGGCTCGAGAAGGAGCCCAAGGAAGCTATCATTGGGGACTACTGGTCAGACAAGGAAGTATCAAAGATCATCGATCTCTTGTGAATTTGAGGATTTATTCCCACATGGATACCATGAGTTGAAAGGCATCCACCATTCATTGGGGGAAATGAGGATAAAGTTTGAAAGATGGTGTGCACCGGTCAGAAGAGGCCTTACAGGATGAATCCCAACATGCGCGTAAGGGTTAAAGAAGAGCTAGACAAAATGATAGCATCTAGTATCATTAAGGTTATGGAGGAATCAGAATGGATAAGTCCAATGGTGATCAACATAAAGAAGGATGGGTGATTAGGATATGTGTGGATTATAGGGAGTTGAATGTTGTTTGTATCATAGATCCTTTTCCCACCCCCTTCACTGAAGAGATTTTGGAAGGATTTGTTGGGCATGAGGTCTATTCCTTTACGGATGGATTCTGGGATATCACCAAGTAAGGATTGCCAAGGAAGACCAAGAAAAGACAACTTTCACCACCGAGTGGGGAAGCTTTGCATACATGGTCATGCCCTTTGGATTGAGGAATGCGCCCACTGTATTTTTGCGCATAGTGGTACAAGCATTTAAGGACTTCATCCACAAGTTCCTTCAAGTATATTTGGATGATTGGATAGTGTATGGATTGGTAAGGGACCATTGTGATAACTTGAGATTGATGTTTGAAAGATGTCAGTAGTTGAGGATTTCCCTCAACATCAAGAAATGTGTCTTTGCAACTCCTTTTGGAACGTTGTTGGGGCATATCATATGCAAAGAGGGCTTACTGGTGGATCCCGTGAAAGTTGTAGTTATTGTGGGATTAGGGGAGCCCACCAGCCAAAGTGCCATGCATGGATTTCTTGGACACACTGGGTACTACAGAAAGTTCATTAAGGGATATGCCAAGATCACCGCACCTTTGGAAATATTGCTCAGACATAAGAGTGCCTTTTAGTGGGGAGAGGCAGCAACAGAGGGCATTTGACACTCTAAAAGAAAGGCTTATCACCGCACCTATTCTATGATTCCCATCATGGGATAAACCTTTCCATGTCCACGTGGATGCCTCTAGTATACAACAATGGGAGCCATTCTTGCTCAACCAGGAGAGGGATTGTTGATCATCCCTTGTGTTTTACAAGTAGAAAGTTGACACCAAAGATAACAAAATTATACAACGACCGAGTGTGAGGCATTGTCAATGATCTACGTGCTCCACAAATTTAGACAATATCTGCTGGTGACTCCCTTCATATTCTACACTGACCATATGGCCTTGAAGTATCTAGTAAACAAAGCAGTGTTGCAAGGGTGCATATGTCATTGGGTACTTTTATTTCAGGAATTTGAATTCAGAGTGGTGGTAAAACCTGGAAAGAACAATTGTGGGCTGGATCATTTATCAAGGATTGATTCGGGAGAGGATGCAAAGTATCGAGGAAACCATGTCGACGTGCACAACTATTTAGGTTATGCACGCATGCCCTGGAGTTAGAAGACATTGTTGTTTTTCTCAAGGAAGGTGTGGTGCCCAAAGGGATGAATGCACTGGAAAGGAAAAGGTTAGCCATACGCGCCACGCCCTTCATGTTGATCAATGGGGATTTGTATAAAATGGGCCACGATGAGGTTTTTACACCGGTGTGTATTAGAACATGAACATGTGGCCATAATAGAAGAAGCCCATGGTGGGATTGCTAGAGGACACTATGGGGAATGCAACCACACATGCAAGATCCTAGTCACCAGACTATGGTGGGAGATGATTCACCAGATTGCATTGAGTTTTGCAAGGCCTGTGACCACTGCCAACACCTTGGAAAACCTAGAAGAAGGGATGAGATGCCCTTGCGCCCCATCGCCAAGCAGTGGAACCTTTTGAGAAATGGGCAATAGATTTTTTGGACCAATCTCACCAGCTACGTGAAGGACTAACTCATGGTATATCATTACCTACGTACCGATTATCTCGACAAGGTGGGCAGAGAGGCCGCCCACTAAGGATTGCACCGCAGCCATGGACTGCTAGATTTTTGTGGGAGAACATTATCAGCAGGTATGGGTGCCCATTAAGTTTAACAAGTGATAGGGGCACTCACTTCTTAAATGAAACCATCAGGATTCTATTGGTAGAATTCATGGTAGCCCATCACAAGACTACCCCTTATCACCCTCAGGAAAATGGGACTACAGAGGCATTCAACAAAATCCTTAGTCACACATTGACTAAGATATGTGATGTGGGTAGGTAGGATTGGGATGACAAGGTGTCAGCAGTTCTTTGGGCATACAAAACAACGTATAAAAGATTGAACAAGGCCACACCATTTCAATTGGTGTTCATGGCATGGAAGTATTTTTTCGGTCGAATTCATGCTACCATCTCTCGCGTATATAAAGCGCGTAGGAGGGTTAGACGATGAGCAAGCACTAGAAGAAAGAATAGATGAATTGATAAAGTTGGATGAAAGGTGCTCACTAGCAAGATGGAGCCAAACAACTGAGAAGGAAAAGAAAAAGGCATGGCATGACCGCCATATTAAGAACAAAAAATTTGAGGTTGGCCAGATGGTATTGCTATATGATTCAAAATTTCTACGCCATCCCGGAAAGTCAAGGTGCATTGGTTGGGTCCTTATGTAATTTCATACATCCTTGATTTGGGGTGCATGCATTACAAGTACTGGATGGAACAAAAATTACCTAGACACTTCAATGGGAGTAGGCTGAAGCCCTACTATAAATAATGCTTCTTGGTGTTTGTAAATAAGGTTTTTTCTAGTTAGTTTAGAATTTCCTTTTATGCTTTTCCTTTCTTGTATTTCCTCCCTTTCTTTCACGTTGTTGTTTTTTTTTGTGCTTGGGCAATGGTAACCTTATTACTTTTTGACTTATGAATGTGCAGAGGACCGCGCATCATTTTAGTGTGGGGTGAGATGATGAAGAGAAACTTGGAGTTATTCTGCTAGGAGGATTTGGGTCGGTGGAAAAATAAGGTTACATTGGAAATCCATGTACAAAGGAGAAAAAAGCAAAAACACGAGGTAGGCAAAAGCAAGAATCATGAGGATGGAAGAAGTGCCTTTGGCACTGGTAACATGCATGCAAGAGTCTTCTGTCAAGATGGATTGTTTTTGCATGCTAGAAGGTTGGAAAAGTTTTTTCATGCAAGGATTGGGTGCGGGTGGAAAAATTTTCACGCAAGGATTGGGCGCGGGTGGAAAAGTTTTCATCAAGTCGGGTTTTGTTTGAAACACCACATTGAAAAAAACCACATTAAACATTGTCATACGGTGGTAGGTAGCCTAGCCTTAAATGCGTAAAAGTGGGAAAAGCTATAAATACAAGAGTGGGCATTTCATTATTTCACTTTGCATGAACACAAGAAGAGTGATTTTATTTCAAGAGCTAGGGTTTTGAGAACTGACTCGTGTGAAGGAAAATCCCAAGAACTTAAGTGCAATCGGTCCATTGGATCTACAAACTAGAGCAGAAGTGATTCATGGGTGTGAGGAACATTGTGAAGAAGCACCGTGATCAAAGGAGAAAAATATGAGATTAGGGTTTGTGTTTTAGGGCACGGGGCGCATGAGGAAAATGTTCAAACAACTCACAAGTTAACCTGGGAATGAAAGCAAAGGGTGTAATGATGGCCACAAAACTAGTTGATAAACCTACAGAACAATCCAAGAAGGGAAAGGGTAAAGGAAAAGGAAAGAAGAAACAAGAAGAAATACCCTTGGATACAAATGAGGAATGGTACTCAGAGATGCAATACCTAGATGGGGTTTTTCTAGGGCAAGAGTGGGAGTCCCACATAAGAAAGATGACCATGATCGACTACAATCACCGGTCAAGTACAATCGTGAAGGAAATGGCACTGGAGCTAGTGTGCCCCACAAATAAATGAACACCGATGGGTTGCTGATCTACAAATGACGTGGTCAAGGTGAAAATGGAGAAGGCAGGGCTTCTCCAACTTTTCGAGTTACCATATTTTGGGAAGCCCGAGTGCTTGTACCAATGGTTGATGACATGCGTACACGAAGACTTCTTCTACTTCAGTAGGCACAAAATGCATAACTCCCCAACTAATTTCATGCTTCACAGGCCTAAACTGTGAAGGGGACATGCTCAAAGATGACCTCCTAGATGAGGAGGCAATCAAAGAAACCATAACATCCCAAGGATTGAAGAAGGGATCAAGGTACTATGATGTCTCAAATATCAGCGATCCAAGTGATGAAGATGGCCACACACCTAGTCTCCAAGCTGAATGGACAAGAAAGGTGGACCCAGTGAGCAAGCCCCTAGAATGAATGTCTGGCAGAAAGTCATAGAGGGCACCATATACAACATCTCCCAATATATTGCAGATGGAATCATAAGCAAAGCATGGAGAAGGGAGGAAAGATCCTATTTGGAAACATTTTGTTGACAATTGTGTTCTCAGAAATCGGGGTGTCGGATGCATCCGACAAGTTTGTGTGGGAGTACCCTGCTGAAGATCCCTCACCTATGGAGAGGTTTCAGAAATACACATGTGAATCAATGACAAGGGTACACAAGGTGTGCTTAGACAAATGGTATAAGTGCCTTAGGAATGCATTTGGGGCTGAATGGTGGATCCTTGAACAACTCCCCACGGTGACCGAAGGAGAAGCAGAGTTCATAGTCTACCAACACTTCTTATATGTAGGTTCATTTTGGTCGATGGAAGCTAGAGTCCATGGTGCAAACTCCCATTCTCATTTACTACCCAATTTTTCCAAGTGGGAGTAAACAGATACAAGGAGTCGAAGAAATTAAACCTTGACTTGTCCACCCTTGACAGAGAGCACAGGGAAATGAGGAAGAAGTTGGTCTACCCAGAGAAGCACGTACATTGAAAGGTATGTGTCGCAAGATGTGCATATTGTAAGGCCTTTGACCTTACCTATTACTGGGAGCAATGCCGCAAGGATTTACCTACGCATAAGGCCAAAATTAAAAAGGGTGCATACGTGGAGAATGAGATATCCATCCCAGATGACCCTATTGGAAGAAAGAAGCCCCACGCCAAAGCGTAAGGAGAGGGAAGAGAAAGAGGAACAGAGGGTGGTGGAGAAGCAGGATGTAGGTACCATGGGGACAAGTACCTACATGTCTAGAAGAAGAAGAGGATGGTGGTCAAGGAGAAGACCCCAGAACCTGTGAAGCCACCATCCCCTGAGGAACCCTCAGATGAAGAGAAGACCACATCCCCGACTCAGAGTTTTCAAAAAAGGAAGAAGAAAAGGGGATGGAAGAACCAGAGTCCGAGGATACAGATGACACGAATGCCTATATAGGAAAAAAGGATGATGATGAAGAGGAAGAGCTGGAGGTAAATCAAGAGTTGATTGATGTCCATGATTTGGAGGAAGAGGAAGCAGAAGATGCAAATGATGCTTTCATCTTTGTAAGGAGGAAGGGCACCCAAGGGGAGGAAGGGTGCAGCAGAATGAAGAAAGGAGTGAGGGGGCAAGTACTAAGGAGCCAGATATGCCCAAGCTCACTCAGAGGAGGTGGATGAGAAAGTGACAAGGGAGGTGGAGAAGATGATTAATACCTTGGTCGACGAGGAATTGGAGCGCAAGCGCGGAGCTCGTGCTGGTGAATTCAAGGAAGAGCAAAGGGAGAAGAGTGTGGGTAGCACAAAAGGCCCAACTCTTTCAATAACTATTCCCAAGGGGTGTGCATGGGAAGTAAATGCATGGAGGGGAAGAATAATGATGGGATATGTTGATGACCCCAACAAAGTTTTTGTGCATGTTTCAGAGTACCATGCCCACCAAGGAGCTAACGCCATGGAGTCCTTTGATCCTGAGGGTGGATACCCACGCACAAGAAAAATGCTATCATGGGCATTCGACTCCCACCTTGATGAGCCCGAGTTCGAGGTTAACCAAGGAGTGATACTAGCGCTTGTCTGAAGGAAAGGGGGACAACCCCATTATAAACACACAACAACTATCAGATGAGAAAGTGTAATGCACTCAAAAAAGTCTCCATGGAAGTTGAGGCTAGGCTCTTCTACAGAAATGATAGGGTTAAAGTCTTGGAGGACCTGATGGAGAAGAGGAAGGAAGAAATAGTTAAGCTAACAAAGGAACTCAGCCTTGAAAAGTTGATCAACGCTCAACTACAATGAGAATTACAAGAGGAGAAAGCTAAAGTGTGAAGTTTCCAAGAAGGTGGAGCTCATCTCCTAGGCTATTATCATGAAGCACCCAGACCTTAACCCTCCCACGCAAAAATATGGTTCCTCCTAGAGTGTCTTGAGGACTTGACTCGGATCCTCACCATGGAAAGGTAGCCTTTGGCCTTGGAGTGGTAGAGGATGTAGCTGCATGTGCTTGGAGCAGGAGGACAAGTTGAAAGTCATCATGCACTCATAGCTGAATACAACAAGGTGCTCGCTGATGTAAAAATAGCTACACAAACCACTGGGGTCACATACGACCATTACGTGGATCAGACAAGGTGACAAGCATGCTGCTTTGCCAATGATGAGGCCGAGCTGAAGGACTTCAGGGAAAAGAATAAAGGCAATAGAGCCGAGTGAGAAAAGATCCTAGCCAAAGTGGAAAAGAAGTCTAAAGCTATTGAGATCCTGTGGGTCTCAATCAAAACCCAGCTAAAAGAGCTCTACAAGGTCATTACGAGGAAGATGGATGCCTTGGAAGATCAAGCAAAGGAACTGGAGATGGTGGTAGAGACCATAAACACAAAAGGGGAAGGGTTAACCTTCGACGAGGTGAGCGCATTGGTTGGTGACCTTTGCACAAGAGCACAGGATGAAGTCAACGCATGGAATACACTAGAGGCCGACCTGCAGTAGAATTTCCCCTTCTTCTTCTTTAGGTAGTTCTCCTTCTATTCTTTCTCTCCCCATTCTTTATTCTTTCCCTCCATTCTTTTCCAAGGCAAGGCCTTGCCTTTTTTGTACTGCATTCTTTGAAGAGGTTCCCGAGGGTGGAGAATAGGTGAAGTGTGGGGTAATGTTGGGACCCTATGTAGCTTCCAAATCTTAAAGGTGCGTAGGCGCACATGGCCAGAGGAAGTGCACAAGTTAAGGCACGCAAGGCAAGATTCAAAAAGGGTTCTTGGAGAACCAAGGACGTGCATGCCCACAAAGCACAATTCGGGACTTAGCCATTTTTGGCCTTTTGGACAGAACACATGAAGAACGTGTTCCATTTGGATAAGGTTCCAGCCCTAGCAAAAAGGTGTCCTGGAAGGAATATACCTTGCGATAAGAAGATCCAAAAAGCTAATCATGACATGGAGAGGCATGCACCTGAGGTGATCCACACCTTGACACTTGGGGCCAGATCTGAGGTTGTAGAGGAGTTTTTGGAGATCAGATGCCTATTATATATGTGCGCCCTTAAAAAGAAAAAGAGAACCCAAGGAAGGAAGTGGAGCTCTACAGAATTACTATGAGAACTATGGGATAAAAGGGTAGATGATTATAGGAAGGATGTAATGAGGGAATGGGGAATGTAAATTTTGTTTTGAAAGTCTTCATGTATGGATCCAGATATGGTGCATGACTATGGTCTCCTCCTTCTGTGATGATATTCTATAAGTAATGCTATGAATGAATATGATAAGGTTACCATGATAATTGTATTAAGATCTTCTCTCTGTATTATCTACATATTTCTATTATGCTTTTGTTCTTGTATAATCATGAACCTTATTTGAATGTTAAGTCTATTTGTGGATTTACAACTTCCTAGTTCTATTAATTCTATTAAGCACTTTTACTTTTGATATGACTGAAAGGGTATAGAATCCATTTTGAGCTCTATAGATTTTTCATGTCTCTTAAATCACTAATTCAAGATCATGAATGATGCCTTCCACTAAACTCAATATCTTGGACATGGTCAATAGGAGCGATTTGATTTTCCCAGTGAAATGTGGGATGGTCTTTAATGCTTTGCAACCAAAACTAGGTTTTGTGCATTCAAGGTGAGTGGACTACCGCCGCTGAATTTGACATATATATTCGGTTGTGTCATTCGATTGGCCTAAGAATCCTTGACTGAAAGAAAGGCCTTGTAGGTGGAGGTGTTGATAAGGTTTTTCTTGGTGGAGATGGAGACCTCTTGACTCTTCTTTCTCTCCTTTCTCTACCCGGGATAGACGCAAGTATTCAAATATACCTTCTTTCCTTACTCTAGACCAGGTTTTTCTCATGAATCTCCCAACATTGGGTTGTTGAAACTAGTAGATTTGTTTCTTTTAGAGTCACCAGATGTACAATTTTAAGGCTTCTTAAAATCCAAAATCATAGTAAGTGTACATCAATCCATACTGTAATAAGATGGAGACTTCTTGGTCCCACCAGACATGCCAAAACTATTAGTGTGAAATCACAAAGACCCCGTGATGATTTCTATAGGTCTACTTTTCTAAAGTAGAATAATCTAGTGTGACTACATAACATGGGACCATCTCTCAAGTTGTGGGACTTGTAGACTTAAGATGGCTCTCCGGAGAAAGTTGACTTCTTCTTCCTAATCCTAATGCTAAAATACTCCTAATGTAGAAATGACATCTAACTACACCTATCCTAACAATGCCAAGGAGATAGGGAGAGAGAAAGTTCATAAAGAGGGAAATCCTACACTAACGAGGTGATAGCACCAAGAAAAGGGAAGTGCTGGTCACAATCTCAAAGCTGCCTGAAGTGGAGAGAGGTGAGCAGAGGAGAGGGTGGACAAGATGCACCACAGACTAGAGATAGATTTCACACAGAACACCACTTCAAAACCCATTAAACATAGCTCCTAGGACCTACAACAAACATCAGAATATGCACAGTATACCCTGTAATGACGAGAGGTGAGGAGAGACAATAAAATAAGCAAAGGATGGACATATGCATCACAAAACAGAATTTATTGCTCCAAAAGTTCACATAGTACATCGTTAGTGGGCAAGAGGCAAGATAATTCCATTACAGAGCCGTGAAAGGAGGTTTAGACTCTATTTTGGAACCTGGGGAAGAAAAAGAGAGGGGGCAGGGAAGAAGAATGAATAACCCTTTACAATCAATCTTGCCCCTATATTTATATATTTGATTAGAGAGAAGAAAGAGAGAGGGAAATGGGAAAAGTGGGTAGAATCTCAACCAATTTTGTTAATGCTTCTAATAAAATATGCCCCCAATCCATCTTTACTACATGATTCCTTGATTCAGTGCCTTGAAAGAAGAGGAAATGACAAAAACAGATTAAATCTAATTTAGTTGTTGAGACAGATGGATCCTACATTGAAGGCCCAAAGACATTTCCTCCATTTTCCTTTACCTAACCTCCTCAAAAATTAAATTCTCAAACCTCCATGGCATAGGTGAGGCCGAGATATTTCCAATGGTGTCATATTTGTAATATTTTGAGCCCTGAGTCAAAAGATATGCCCCTTCAAAGTTTGTATCAAGTCCGTACAAGAGGGTGGGAAAATAGATTGAAAAATGGGTCCTCTTTTGATATGGGACATGTGGCAGCTAGATTGGAACAAAAATCAATCCTACAGTCCGCAATTTATCTTTTTCCGTTTCTTTCGATTCCCACTTTGGCTTTGACTCGAGGCTCGATCTTTGACTTTTTCCTTAGGTGGAGTTGTGGGCCATTTTGCAATTATTACCCTTTCGAAATAACAAGGGGAATAGAACCAACTTTTCCCCGACGGTCCGCTTTCCCTTGGGACACACGGGATTCTAGCACTCATTTAGAAACCTTTTCTCTATTCACCCCTTGAATCAGTGCCATACTGACACTTGGCATTCTTCGCTTACACCTTTATACTTAGCCAATTTTGAGGCCTTTATATGTCCAACTTTTGACTCTTTTTCTTCTTATGGGTCATGGTTGATCCAATATTTGTACGGGCTGAAATATGGATAACGACTTAATTTTCAAGTCTTGATAGTCAAGGAATAAGTATGAATATCAAAGTATGTGATGTTAATTTGATATCAAGGAGTGAGTTGTTCTCTTGGTCAAGGTCTCGAGTCATATCAAAAGGTCATGTCCTCATCAATCAAATAAGATTTTCTTTATATATGCCATAAATTCTTCTAGAGATCGAAGGTTTTCAAGGATGCTATCAAGTAGTAAAGTGAAGAAATCCCGTGTTTTAAATTCTTGAAGCATGGTTTTGATGACTTAGAAGAGTGTATTGTTGTGACTTATGAATTCCTTGAAGGCGATTGCAAATCACGATGTTCTCAAATTTTCATCAAGGTGTGTTTATAGTTGGTTTAGAGATGTTAGAGGATCTATAATTTGAAGATTTGACACTATATAACAGAAGAGTGTGTTATAGGATTATGAGGAGAAAAAACATATTCTACAAGTCTCAGTAAAGAGTTATTGCATAAGGAAAAATGTATCAACCTTGGTCAAGTATGAATATTGTCTAGAAGGCTTGAATATCAAAATAAAGATATTTTATTGGTATGATGGCTTGTGGAGTTTTTATCTAAGAAGAGTTATATGACATGTAAAAGAGGTAGAAAACGTTGAAGAAAATTCTCAAGGTAGTGATGATGTGGTTGATCATCCTTAGTGACTATGAAAGCAAGGTGAGTGCTCAAATTTGTGCATTTTCATTAGAGAAGGATAGTATAGTTCTAGGGGGACTTTGGAGATTGTTTTGTATGATTGAGTTGAATTTATATCATGGAGAATTTTTTCATTTTGGATTGAAAAGTTGTTTTAGGGACATTAGTACTAAAGGTGATGTTCTAGAACTTTTTAAAAACTTGGTTTTGAGTATGGAATAGATCTAGAGGATGATGTAAAACATGAAAAAATTAGAGTGTATACAATCGGGGGATGATTTACATGCTTTACCAAGTTCATGGATCAATTTTTCAGCTACCGAGGTAAGATAAGAGAAATTATAGTCTAAGGGGGAGCCATTTGTGCAAGTAAGTTTGGTTTAGTTCAGTGTTTCCATTAATTGACATTGAGTGTTATCATTTTCCATGTCTAGTTGTTAGTATAGCCTTTTTCATATATGTCAAAGGGGGAGAGAAGCATCAAAAACATGGAAATGAGGTCATGTCTTATGGTTTCCATCAATGTTTCTAAAGGTGGTTTCCATTAATGACAAAGGGGGAGATTGTTGGCCATTGTGTCTTAATGTTGTCATTGATGTCAAGTACATTAATGGAAAAAGGTTGTGTGATTTCATATGAGTCTCCATGAGGTGTTAGTCAAATTTCAAACATGAAGGTTGATTGGTAGTGACTGAGTTCGGTGAAGGCCTTTGATGTTTCAATAGTATCCATGATTTTTATGTGGTCAAGCATAAGGTCTGTTCATTTGATGTCATAGTTGAGTCAGGTCATTCGAGGCCTATTCCTAGTCTTAAAGCATGCAAGATGGTGTGGTGACTTGAGAAAATAAATTGATAAGTATTTTTGGAGCATGGTATAAGCATGGTGGGAGTATATATTATGTGTATGATGAGTTTTAGGTCATTTCTCTAAGGTTTTGTGGTGTTTCATGGTCCTTGGGAAGTAAGTAAGTGAAGACAAGGAAGGATTGTATAGATAAGTCACTATGACTAGATATTTTCACAGCTATTTGAGATAACCTTGTTATTGGATATGGTTCACATGGGTTTCCTAGAGGTTTGAGAAAAATTCCAAGTCATTTTAAAGAATATTTTGTAATTTATGATGTTTTATGTGAAACAGGTCCAAGAAAGGGTGATTTCCAACTTGAATTGCAAATTCTAATGCTCACCATGGATTGTGTACTTTACATAGTACCTTATGGATTTCAAGTATGTTTTTCCATAGAACTAATAAGGTTTAGAAAAAATAAAGAGGTGGTTTGATCATCACATTTTTATGAATGACCGTTAAGAAGATACGTTACTTTGAAACCCTATCTAAACCCTATCTCAAAGAGACTTGGAGGAAATTGAGTATAATAAACCATTTTTGATTGATTTTTTAAAAGTAATGATTGAAGGTTGTAGAGGAATTATCCATATTTCCGTAAAGGTATATTACTGATTTCGATTATATGTGGGCCACGCCTAAAAAGGTAAGTCTCGAAGTTTAGTTTTTGAAAAAAATTATCAAGAAGGTATGAAATAAATTGACCATGATTTTATCCTGGGAGTTTTTATATATTATCATGTTATTTACACATCATGGTTGAGGTCCTAAATGGAAAATGTGCCCTATTTATGAGGACTAGTTTTTGTGGTAGTTTTTTGTAAAAATAGATTTGCAAGAGCTACATGTGGAGTTAAGGCTTGGTTCGAGTTTTGTTGTGATCCTAGTTCATACAGATTTCCAATGACATATAAAAATTATGTTTTTAATAAAGGGTGAAAAACTTATGACCCGTTCTTTGAGGGTCATTTTCGAAGAATGCTTAGTTAAGCATGGTGTTGAGTAGCTTCATGAGGTTAGTGATTGTTTTGAGCGTATTCACGCTTGTTAAAGACTTTTGAGTGATTATTAAACATTTATAAGGGTGTTACATAATTTTTATAATCTTGGAATTATTTTTGGAGGTGATAGAGAAAGTTGACCTCAAGACTAGTTCTTGAGTCCTAAAAGCTTAAATGAGTAGTTTCAGAGATGGACCTGGTTGAAGGCCTTCCACTTAGATTTGGAAGGAAATGTAAGGTGTTATAAAAATAGGATTCAAATTTATTTCCAATTATATGTTAATTTTCTCATGATTATGTTATTTCTAAGGTTGTCCATCTCGGTTTGTGAAGAAGAAGGTTACTTATTTTCAAGACAAGATTGCTTTGGCTAGAAGATTGAGGTAGAAGTCTCATGTTTTGGATTATTTGATGTTTTATATCCATTGGATAGTGAAGAGGGATGAATTATGTCCCTATTGAAGGAATTTGGAGGTCTTTAATGTAACAAAAAGGGTGTAAACAGTTGAGTTTCCAAAACTACTTTCTAGGCAGCTTAGTTTGGTGAAAAGGAAAGTGAGTGTGGTTTTCATATGTGGATGTTTCATGAGCTATAGAAATCATGGATGTGATCTACAGAGTTAGTTTATTTCAATGAGTTGTTATATACCATATTTGATATGTTCTTGGGTGATCTAGATTATGATAGGTGAAGACAGTTCCCGTAAACAATCTGTTTTGTGAAGGAAATGAGAACTCTTGGTAGTGTTATGAAGAATTTGATTGGTGAAATATATTGTATAACCATGGATGGTTTTTATGTCATATTTGACAGATGTTATATATTTGGTTTCTTTACTAATCATGGTGATGAGGTTTTTGGTCTTTGATGAATTAGGTGATGGGGTTTTGAGCTATTTTTGAGCTTGTATAGTGTGTTTGAGCAGGGAAGACCTACATGGGTCCATCTTATGAGTTGTTGTTTTGTATTGTTATATTGGTCAAGATATTTTTATAGGATTGACTCTGCGATTTTTTTGAATGAATAAAATCATATAAAATTGAATTTTTAGTTCATTTTTGAACTAGTACTTTTAGAGGGAAAAGTGTGAGCTGCATGAGAGAGAAGAGCTGGTGCTTAGGGCATAAAATCGAGAGAAGATGAAGTGAGAATTTTTTTGGATAATTCTATAGAGCATGTGTGTAAGATATTGAATCCAAATCAAGTCATGAAAGTCCAAGTTTGAGCGAGTTGAAGGAATGAGGGTTTGAAGAAGTTTTGAAGAAGTGTGAGCTGAATTTGTGATCTCCATCAGTTGTGGAAGAAACAATACTTAGATATCTTCGTATTTAGATGGTTTAGTTGTTTTTTTATCATCTTAGGGGTTTTAGCCTCCTTGTGGAGTGGGTGCTTAGCTAAATTATGGGTTAGTACTCCTTGTAGGGTTGGTGCTCTAATAAACTAGGTGTTGGTGCTCCTTGTGAAGTTGGTGCTTCACTAAATCTCTTTATTTGAGTAATATAAGCATATTTTCAATGGTTTTTCTTCCCCTTCAAGTTTTCCCTCTTATATATGGTGTTCATGTGTCTTATTATTTGTTTCATGTACTTGTGAATTCTTAATACACACCTAATGTGCTCATATGGTTATGGATGTTAAATAGATGAATGAAACAATAAGTAATGTAAATGAAATGAAAGTTTTGTAGGAGTGAATAACCCCCTTGGTCCATATTTCTTCCAATAGGGCATCCATTTATAGTACCAAAGCTTCAATTTTGGCACGGGTATGGAGGATGTTGATAAAGTGTGAGGAGGTTTTCTTATACCTGCCACTTTCATTTGTTTGAAGCCCTAATGCGCTCCCTTCCAATAATATTTATTTCATCATTTTCATTCCTTTTATTTCTTTTATTGTTTTTATTTACTTTTTCTCATTGTATTTTATATTATTATTTATATTTATTTTAACATCTCTTTCCCTATATTTTTGTAATTAAACCCTCATTGATCAATGTAGGGGATTAATAGGTGGGGCATTACGTGAAGAAACTAAAGGGATTGCTTTGAAGAAGGAATCCGAAGTGACCAAGAGGGTGCACAACAAGGTATGGGAACCGTAAATGAAAAATCAAGTTAGCATGCACAAATAAAATGAGTATGAAACCAATTCAAATGTAACATGCAAACTCAACAAATCAACTACCTCATATCAAGAAAAGATGAAAGGAAGAGGAATTATACCTGCACTTACCATCTAGCATGCAATTCTCCTTCCTTTATGGGTGGATGTGCTTGGAAGATGATTGATTGCTTCATATTTGGATGTGGATGCACTTGGACAGCACCTCCCTTGATTACTTGATGAATTCTTGATTATTGATGAAGGATGATAGATTGTAGATAGATTGGATGGATGGATTGAGTGGATAAAATAATAGCAATTTGATATGAATTTAGAAGATGTCTCTCATGGAGGATGAGAGCTTGATTTATAGCTTGTGAGTGGAAAATTGAATGGTTGAGATCTTGCCATGGTGGATTGAATCCAAGGGTTGGAATTGGATGAGAGGATTGGAGGATTCTAGAATGGAAAATTCTAGATTTTGTGAGGGATTTCCATTGAATTAAAAATTCAATGGAATAATGTAGATGCATTTGAATATTTGAAAATGGGAGGGAAGAATGGAGAAGCTTCTAGATTTAGAGGTGAGGATGTGCACATGATTAGGATTAGATTAGGTTAAACTATGTGATTAGAATAATTAATGATGAGATTTGATGGAAAGGCTAGGTGTAGGGATGTGTAGGGTAGGTGGTAGGTGAGATGTAGGAATATTAAATTCCTATAAATGTTAATGAAGAATTAAATATGATAATATGATGAATTGATGAGATTAATGAATTAAAATGGTGAAATGGGATATAATAATGATTTAAAAGGATTAATAATGAAATGTTAGGATAAAATGATAAAGGGGGAAATATGATAAAATGGATTAAATAATAATAATTAATCTTGTGATTAATTATTATATGGATGGTCATGAGATATTTACGGGACATGTTAATTGTATTTAATGATGTCGACATTTTAGATGTCTATAGCACCGATTGAAAAATCGAGAAGGAAGTCAGTAGAACCAGAGACATAATTCAAAGAGAGACGGATAGAAGTAGTTAAGGATAGATTTATGAAACAATTGGTACTAAACCCCAAAACCATCTTGGATATCATGGTATTGTAAAAATTAAGAAAAGGTATTCTACATGGAATAAATGGAACACAATCCATAAATTCTCGTAGAAGATGATTATAGTCCTCTTATAGGATATATATATATATATATCTCAGTATAGCTAGATAGATAATTTATTGCATGGGATTGTCTAAATGATTTGGAGAAAATAGAAATTTTGTAAGAATTATAAAAGAGATTAATACACCCATCTACAACACATGAAATGTTAGTCAAGATCTCAAGAGATATGAGTGGAAGAAATTGTCAAGAAAATAGAGTTTTCATTACACAATCCTCTGTGTGTGCAAGATCATATTAAGGGGAAATTGTTAAAATATTGGGGAAGATAGTAAATATATTAATATGTCCGAAATACAAGGTTATCTTTCCAAAATCAAGGTTTGGATGAAGAGAAACCAAAACCAAGTGATACTAGTATAAGTACTGATGCAAGTACCAATCAAATAGAAATGTAATTGATTCCAAGAAAGATCCTAAGTTATAATATTGTGTAAGTCTCACTTAGGAAATCATTTGGGTCCGGGGTAAATATGGATCAGTTCCCTAATCATGTTGCAAGTTCGTAACCTTATGATGGATTTTTGATCCCCTATAATAACTCCTACCTTATGATATGTGTTAGGGGTGAAAGGAGTTTTATTTTTATTAAGGGAAAATAGTTTTGAAGGGACTATACCCTGAATACAAAAGGGCTCAAAAGCCAGATAGAAAAGATAAAAGAAGTAGCCCAGAGAAGGGCAGAATAGTCAACCAAGGAAGGCTCAACAGCCAAATATTACAATAAAGGAGAAAAAGGATCTAAACGTACAAAGATCCAGAGAAAAGAAGGCAAGAACAAAAAGGAACCAAAAGAGAAACAACATAAGGAGCCCCACCACAAAACAGCTCCAGAACCACCCGATGACAGCCACATCGCAGCCAAAAAACAGCATCATTACAGCCCTTTACTTGATGGCTCTGTCAATTTTGGTTTTGATAGCCTGCAGTGACATGAAGAAGGCAATGGCAGTGGCCTGAGAGGGGTCTTGTAGATCAGCTTGGGCAATTGCAATGTCCCTTTTCTCTTTAGGGCCCCATATATCCTCATTGATCCCACTTAAACTGCAAACACTGTGGACATGTTGCTCAATGAAGTTGTAAATGCTTTTGAGGGCAGACAATATGCAGTCATTTCGGCTTTTAGCATTCCCCAATCTACCATCCAGGGACTGTAGTTTCTTGAAAATTTCACCAATAACCCCCTCATCCTCCTCACTTTGAAGGATCCTTTTACCCTTAGCTCTTTCCATGTTTTTTATAGCTCCTTTGAGCTCTTGAAGCTCCTTTTCTAATCTGTCCACCCTATCCAGCAAATCCTCCTCTTTGGGCTCCTCCATCACCTGCTGATATGCAGAAGGCTTTCAGCTAGTTCTAAATCCTTGTGGCTCTTCAGACACGTTGGGAAGTAGGGATTTTGGCTTTGAGGCTCTTTCTTTTCTTGCTGGAGGTCGCATCTTCATTCTTTCTTTTTAGCAGGGGGTAGTGGGAGCAGTGTGGGTAGGAGTAGGTATGGAGGAGGGAGGTGGGATAGGATTCACCGGAGGGCAGTTGGAGAAATGGCGGTGAATCAAAAGGATAAGGCCTTGGTGTAAAGGGACAGCCCTAGAGTGGCTTTGAACTTCCCTTATGGATTTCTCCAAGGAGTTAATCAGATAATGAGGAAAGCTGATAATGTTATTTCTACGAAAATGATTCAGAAAAATCAGATGTTTTTGAGGTATAGTCACATATCTTCCTTCAAGGGTAACATACCTTACCACCATTTTGGCTAGTTCAGCAAACGGTTCAGGGATCGACTCCACCTTGAGGCCAGCAGTCACGAACTCAAGATTCTCTCCCTCTTCCAGAAATTTCTTGGTTTCAACCTCCCTGTCTACCTTCTTATTGAAGAATTTTGTGCCTTCCAGGCTGAGGCCCGTGATCTGAGCTATGAGCTCTTCTGTGATTTCCATTTTCATGTTATTATATTTGACTATTCTGTTCTTCCAACCCCGGGTGAACTTGATAGAGATGTCCTGGTCGAAGCCTTGGATCCTTTCGATGAAATTAGATAGGCCCCTGATTTGTAGGTATTCCCACAAAGCATCGTTTTCTCTTTCCACTCGTGGTGTGGGTCGGGTTCGATTTTGAATGGCGGCCCCCATGTTTCCTCTGCACCTTTTCCTATTCTCAACGGTAAAATAGCTATCAATGTGTGGAATAGGCCAAATTTGAACTTGGAGTTTAAATCATTCCTTCCCGTGAAAGCCGATTTAATTATTATGCTACACTTGTTATTATTACCCCGCGCCTCGGCTTTCCTCCTATACCAAGGAATGATGACAGCCCCGCCCACACAGATCGCAACAATCATCCAAATCTTTTGTGATGTCATCCACATGTACTTGGGGATCCGCACATTAGCATCAAAAAAATAGCCGTTAGTTATGATTTTCACAGCCATGAAGATCAATGATTATGGCTTTATTGACATGAGCGGGCAGAACGTCCCCACCAATCCAAGTTTGAAAGGGATTATTAACACCGAAGTTAGCCAAACTGTCAGCGACCCTATTTCCTTCCCGGTAGGTGTGGGTGATTTGGACATTTACAAATCTATTATATATATCAATAGCTTCTTCTATAAAATCCCTAATAGACCAGCTGGGGTGTTGCTTTTTATTCAGAAGATTGATAATATTAAGAGAATCACCTTCAATTATGATATTTGGAATGTTACAATCTCTGGCAAGTCTAATGCCCCAAAGAGCCGCCATGGCTTTGGAATAATGATTAGTCTGTCTGCCCATTCTCCCAGAAAAAGTAGCAACATAACAGCCTCTTTGATCCCTGATGATTCCCCCTCCTCCAGAGTCACCCGGATTGCCCTTAGAGGCCCCATCAAAATTTAACTTGTGCCAATCAGTGGGGGGTTTAATCCATCGGACTGTGTTTCTGTCAGTACCATTGTTATTTCTATTGACAGTGGCAATATTCCATTCAGTCAGAATGCATTCTTCATTCTCCGGGTAGAGTCTATTTTTAGGGGGTTTAAATCTAGCAATATTATCTTGCACAACAATGATAATTTCCTTATATATTTTGTTACAAGCCTGTCTATTGTTTCTGAAAATATTATCATTACGAGCCTTCCAGATTCTCCACATAGTGTGGGGCAAAACAAGTTGCCATAGCCTTTTTACCATGCAATGTTTGAACGGAGAGTTCCATTGCTCCCAAGCCTGAGGGCAGGTAAGGGGGAAAATCCATCTCAGATTGAATTTTGCAATAACAAGCTGCCAAATTTTGGAAGCAATCTCACAATGGAGGAATAAATGCTTTATATCTTCAGCCTCATGCTGACACATGCAACATCTATTCGGCATGATGAATCCCTTCTTGATGAGGTTGTCATTAGTTAGGATCTTGCCATTAATAATTAGCCACCAAAAGAAGTTCACTCTAGGAGTTAGCTCTGGCATCCACAATTTGTGCCACTTAATTTCGCTTGCCATGGATGCAAAGAAAGAATTATAACCTGCTTTAACAGTGTACTCCCCATCAAAAGAATCTTTCCAGATGAGCTCATCTTTAAGATTTTGATTACTTATATGGATTAGGGAAAGTTGATTCTGAAGAGATGTAATATCATCCTGAATATTAATATTCTCCACTTTTAGCTGCTTCCATTTTCTTTTGTTTCCATTCCTCTCAATGTATCCCTAGATTTTGTGTCCATACTTTGCAATTAAGTTGTCTTTAATATGATCATAATCAGAAATCCAGTTAGAATCCATCCACTTATCAGTCCAGAAGTTTATGTTTTTCCCATCTCCAAGCTTCCAGCTGCACCCCTGAGAAAGAATGTGCCTGCTGCGAAGAAGGTTGTTCCAGAAAATAGAACCATTCGGAAGGGACTGATCATGAATGAAGGAAATCTTGCTTTGATTTGAAATATATTTGGTCTTAATCAGCTTTGTCCAAGGCCTGTGCTCTTTTATAAGCCTCCATCCTAATTTTGCAGTAAGGGCAGTACTCATATGATTGATATCTTTGATGTCTAACCCCCCTAGTCTCTTAGGTTTACAAACTTGTTCCCAAGCCACAAGATGATATCTGAATCTGTCCTCCATACCGTGCCACAAAAAGTGTTTTTGAATCTTCTCAATACTGTTCATCACAGCCGTAGGCATGCTGAACATTGACATAATGTAGATAGGCAAGTTTTGAAGCATGCTTTTAACCAAAAGACACTTACCTGCACTTGAAAGAACTGCTCCTTTTAGCCACCAACTTCCTTTCAATTCTCTTAATAAGATAATTCCATACCTCCATCGAAATCTTGCCAAGACTTAAAGGTAACCCTAAGTAAGTGAAATTTGGCAGAGAATTAATTGTGCATCCTAGAATATTAGCAATCTTTCTTTGCCTCTCCTCAGGAGTATTGAAGAAATAAATAGAGCTTTTGTCAAAATTAACTTTTTCCCGAGGCTTCCTCATAAAATCTAAGGACAGTTTTAATGGCCTTTGCTTCAATAATAGAAGCCATTAGTAGCAGCAAAGTGTCATCAGCAAACTACTGATGAGAGGAGATCTGATTATCCGAAGTTGGAGGGAAGCCTTTTAGCATGCCAATGTCAATAGCTTTGGAAATAGATCTACTTAAACTGTCAGCCATAATAATGAATAAAAGAGGGGAGATTGGGTCACCTTGCCGTATACCTCTATTACTGGAAAAATAGCCCACAGGTTCCCCATTAACAACCACAGAGAATCTAGAGGTAGAGATGCAAGAGTGAATAATTTTTCTGAATTTTCTTTGAAAACCAAATTTGGCCAGGACCTCATCCATGAATCTCCAAGAGACTCTGTCAAAATCTTTATGCATGTCAAGTTTGATGGCCATCCCCGCCTTCTTACTTTTATCCATAGAATGTATAGTTTCATGAACCATGATAATTCCATCTTGAATAATTCTTCCTTGAATGAATCCGCTCTGTTGTTGAGAAATGATCTCCATGAGAATAGGCTGCATTCTAGTGGTGAGAATCTTTGT
The DNA here is from genome assembly GCA_018340775.1 of Taxus wallichiana var. yunnanensis. Taxonomy (NCBI): domain Eukaryota; kingdom Viridiplantae; phylum Streptophyta; class Pinopsida; order Cupressales; family Taxaceae; genus Taxus; species Taxus wallichiana. The sequence continues at coordinate 196,600,183 of CM031239.1, forward strand.
AAAGATCCTATAAATGACATTGACCAAACTGATAGGCCTGAAGTCTTTGAAGTCTTTTGCATCCATCTTTTTCGGGGCAAGCACAATGTGTGTATTATTTAGTTCTTTAATAAGATTTCCCGATCTGTAAAATTCATTGACAGCTTTCAAGAGATCTTCAGAGCATATTTCCCAACATCTTTGGAAAAAGTTGGCCGAGAAGCCATCTGGACCTGGAGCCTTATCCCCTTCTAAAGCAAAGACAACCTTTTTTAGTTCCTCAATGGTGACAGTTTTTGAGAGATTTTTAAATCGCTCAGCAGGTATTATATTATTAGGAATGGAGTCCAGAAGGAAAGATGTCACTTGTTCATTGTAGGAGGTATCTTCAGTGAGGAGGTTCTTGTAAAAATTTAGTGCCTCTATTTTGATATCTTCAGGATCCTTAGTAATGTTTCCATTTCTTTTAGCAACTTCAGAAATTTTGTTACAAGCTCTATGTTTGATGGCTGTCAGTGAAAAAAAATTTGTATTTCTGTCCCCATCCTTAAGCCAAAGGGCTCTAGATTTCATTCTCCAAAAGGTTTCCTCATGACTGTTTATATTATGTAGCTCTGATAGGAGTTTTTTTTCCCTCTGATGGTCCTCAAGGGTCATACCTTTCATGGAGATATTTAGCTCAAGCTCTTCCAGCTGATGCTTAAGATCTTTCTTCTTTTCAAAAATGTTTCCAAAAACCTCTTTATTCCATTTTCTAACTTTCTGTTTAACATTCTTTAACTTCTGGAGTAGCCTGAATTGGGCCGTCCCTGTGCCTTCCCAAACCCACCACTCTTTAATTCTGTCCAGAATGTCCTCATGTTCAAACCACATTTTCTCAAATTTGAAATTACCATGAAAAGGTTTAGTCCAATTGAAGAAATTGAGGACTATTGGATTATGATCAGATCCCATTCTGGGGAGAGTAGAAAGATGGAAATTCTGGTCCAGGATCCAATTTGCAGAAATAAGAGCTCTGTCAAGTTTAACCTGAATTAAGTTCTCTCCTAATCTTCTGTTAGACCATGTGAATTGATTTCCATGAAGTTCTATGTCCATAAGATTAAGAGTCGAGATGAAGTCTGCAAATTCTTCCATACCAATGGAGAATTCAGAACTTCCTCCAAACTTTTCTCCTGGATTCAAAGGAGTATTGAAGTCTCCCATAACCAACCAGTTCATGTTTTCAACCTTGCTTCGGAACAAGGTTAACTCTTTCCATAGCCCTCTTTTACCAGTGGCAGTATTGGGCGCATAAATATTAGATAAGATCCAGCTATGATTATTTTCAAGGCTTTTAAAGATAATAGCTAAATGATTCTGAGTTGAGGAGAGTACCTTACCTTCAACCATCTTTGTATCCCAAAAGATTGCTAAACCTCCAGAGGCCCCTTGAGAGTCAACAGCAGCAAAGGCAACGTTCTGCCAAAAATGTCTTTTGAAGTCTTCAACTGCTTTACTTTTCATTTTAGTTTCTTGAATGAGAAGAATGTTAGGTTTGTTTGCTCTTTTAATTTCCTTAAGCATTCTTTTCTTAGGCCCTCCATTGAGGCCTCTGACATTCCAAGAGATAACCTTCATTAAAAAAAATTTGGAGATGCATTTTCCGGATGGCTCAGAATTCTCTGTGTACCATCTGCAATTTCTTTTTCAGTCTCTTTTTCTCTTGCTTCTCTCTTAGATGGCCTGCCTTTTCTAAAGGTTACTCCAAAATTTACAGTTCTTCTAGCAGTGGCCCTTGTGATTCTTGAGGTGGAAGCTTCCCAGCCACCCAGCTGCTTTTCTTCTAGGCTTTTTGAACCTCTTTTCTTTCTTTTCACTAAGATGAATCCATCATTATCACAATCATTTTCCTTACTGATTGGGGTAATTTCCCCATCCTCCTTTCCTGAGGTAATATCGGCACTGTTTATCCATTTTAGGAGTAAGCTCCTCCACATCTCGTGTCCTCTTTTTCTTGTTTTAGATCTCTTGAAATGGATTCTAGAACCTCTTTTCCTTTTCTTGTCTCATTTTTAGTTCCTCCATAGAGCCTGCTCCCAGCTTGACTCTTGTTTACATCGATTTTGTCTTCCTCTTCTTCCATGCATGAGAGAGAAATGCTAACTTTTTCATTTTCTTCATCAATCTCCATGTTCAGCTTTACCGGATTTGGAGTCAAAGGGTTCATTATTGAATCCACTGACATCTCCCTTTTGTTTTCTCCCTCATTCGAACCCAGATCTAATACTTGCTGAGGCTCAATCAGCTTCTTTGGTTTCCAAAGTTTTCTGTAAACCGGTGGTCTCTTTGCCTTAAACCCTTTTTTCCTTTCTTTTAGCTTGTAATGCCTCTCCAAGCGCTTATTTCCAGCATCTGATTTAGATATCAGTTCTTTATCCATTTTATCTTTCTGATTCTGTTCTTGATCTTCAGGAATAACCGGGAAATCTTCCAGCTTTTGAACTGTATGTTCAGGACATTTGCTGGCAAAATGCCCTAATCTGTGGCATTTGCTACATCTTAACTTGAAAGCTTCATATTCTATTTGCTGATTCCATTCTCCAAATTTGGATTGCAGAACAATGTTATCGGGGAGCTCCTGATCCATTTCTATGGAGACACAGAACCGAGCAAATGCCAGCCTAGACCTATTTCTCGTGGGCCCATCCAGGCCAATAGGTGAACCAATCGATTTGGCAATGTGAAGGAGGATTTCATCATCCCAAAGATGCAGAGGGAGCCCTGGGAGTCTACACCAGATGGGTATGGCATGAATATTTTCAACAAATGGATTAAATCCGGGGTACCATTTTTTTAAAAATAGTCCCATATTTCCCAAACCTAGGGGTGAAAGGAGTTACAAATGAGAACACAAAAAATTTTGAACTTGTATGAGTGTTGCATGGAAGATCCTTGGAGTTTATATATTTAAGACAATTGAGTGTGTAATATTTGTAGGACGTGTGTAATGATTTAACCCAAGAATTCAAAAGGAAGAAATGTGTAGGGGAAACTATTAAGGACTTGAAAGAGATAAAGAAAAATCTAGGAGAAATAGTCATGGAATATGACATGAGGTTCTTTTATGTAACAAACAAATCCAATTTTAATTTTGACGAATCAAACAAGGTTGTTTGGTTTGTGGAAGGATTGTGTGGTAAGATTCAGTTTGTAATTACACAAATAAAATTTAAAACTAAAGTTGAGGCCATTAAAGTAGCTATCTAGGTGGAAAATATTGAGTATTATGGTGAAATTGGTACCTCTAACTATAAAAATGAAGCAAAGTTGGATGCATTAATATGAAGATTGGAAAACTACAAGAACGAAAGAAACCTAGGGTCACTATATGGTGTGTTGCATGTGGAGACGAAAGACACCATAACATTTATTGTAATAAAGAAAAATTAGGAGGATGAATAGATTATTATGATGTATCCGGGTTATGGAACCATTCTCTTTCTAATTTCCACCTATTACAACACTATATCGATAGCCTCGAGAATGTGGAATGTACCTTCGGAAGGCTACTACCCATGAAGCTAAGGATAATAGGTATTTGATGGATTTGAAGGAGGAATTTTATCATAATGTGTGTTGTAATAATACCTCAATTAGCCACCAAAGCATAGATATATATTCTAGAGGTAGAGATGATTGCCTCCCTCGACCAAGTGCACAATGGGCTCCTTCTTCACCGCTAAAAACCCTGCAATAGATACCACAATCTCCACAAGACATTCTAGTTTGGGCTCCACCATCTCCACAAAATAGCATAAGATTGGAACCTCCTTTGCAACTAGAACTCATCCATGGTGGTTACCAACAAAGGATAATGAGACCCATACCATAGTGACAAGGAGTAATTTATCATCTTTTCAAAGATCCAAACCACATTGCATGGAATTTTCCATCAAATTGTGAGTGAGAATTATTCTAGGAATATTACAGGATGTACACAAAGCATAATACCAAATAATATCTTACACTAAAGAAGAAAAGAAAAGGAAAAATTGGGTAATGTCAAGATGATCAACACCGTGCCTAGAGAAATTAATAGTTTACAAGTCGTTACTAGAACATGGGGAACAAACAAGGCTTGGAGCATGTGGATATCCTTATGGAGCCCCAAATTTTGTGATCTTATAAAGACACCTACATGGACCCATGAAAATAAAATGCATTAATTAAATAAACTAAAGGACTAATCCACTTGATCTATAACAAAGATACCAATACACAAAATATGGTGGAAGACAAACCCGAATTTATAAGAAAATGACGATAATATAAAAAAAAGGAGTGGTTTCAAATTTATAGGATCTCTTGAATATATTATATGTCCTACGCAATGAGAATATTTTGCAAAACATATCTAACTTACTCAAAATTCTATTAGAAAGAGCATCAGGCATAGAAATGTAAGCAAAGAAACTAATATGGTATGTAAACACTAAAAAATAATGATATGTGGACACCCAATTGAATATAATTTTGGGAGGTATGAGATAAAAATATAGTATTGACTTTGGAATCATAGTAAATATCGTGCAAAGATCCACTTGGGAAGTTATAGGAGTGTGAGAGTTACCCCATATTCAGCAAGATCATAAGTTGGATCAAATATTTAATTCATCATTTAACTATTACAAAGTTACAAATATATAGAGATATATATTCTAACTCATATAACCACTAACACTAATCTAGGATGGTTGTTCTAACTACCTATATTCTCTCCCAATAACTAACCACGCCCAAAAAACTCTCACACCCTATTTTCACTTTGTATTACTCATACATGAGATGTATTAATAGCTCACCTCTAATTATATATTTCATATCAACATTAATACTAACCTTCAAAGTATTATTTCTCTTAATAACAAATGTGAACACTAACATGTTTATTTTGTAATATTTCCCCTCTTAGTGTGAACAATGGGGAAGAGAATAACATGTGTTGGAGTTGCAATGTTGGTTGGTCGTGTTTCCTAAATTGTTACAAACATTTGAGATCCACCTAATTTGCATCTCCCCTCACTATAAAATCCCTAGATGTCATTTTTATCGATAATGCATCCATTTATAGAGACCCAATTGCAATTTTTGAAAATATATTTTCCATCCCCTTTTAAAATTATTTGGCATTAGAATTCCATAAAGGAAAATATGTCCCTTCCTTTGATTCATAGTTACCCTTTTGAAATAAAAATCCCCAAAAATATTTTTTTAAAAATTAAACTGTTACATGGAAAATATTATTTCTTAAAAAAATAATACTTTACTCACTTTTAGGGTTTCACTTATCTCTTAGATATTTTTAGGAAAGATTGCGATGCATTGTTTTGGAGGTTTATGTATACACCCAAATGTAAGGGTCATTGGATCTTCTATTTTGAAGTATTGATAAGTAACCAAATACGAGTTGGAGTTCGAAAATGATGCAACATAGGAAGAGCTCACTTTGCCAATGGTTTGATCCATCGAATTCCATAATGCAGGAGTGTGTGGATGGATCCACCAAGCCAAGTTGTGCATGTATGGAACTTGTAAAAGATATGAGAGATCCCAAATGAATATCCTTCAACGAGACCAAAATGAGATTTTCAAATCTAAGGGAGACCTATCGCCTGGGTGAGATGAAGCATGAATCTAGGTTATGAGGTCATCAATTTAATGGGAGTAAGGAATTGTTAGCTCCAAATAAATTTGATAATAACGTGAAATATTTATGGAGATTGATCTTCACCGATGCATCAAAGAATGTGAGATATTTCTCTATCACTAAGGAAAAATATTCAAAAAAACTCATCGTTGAGTTTGATATATGTTCTCAATCTTAGTTATGGAGAAGAAGAGTCTTCATGTAAGGCGGTCGATCAAGTATTCCATTGATGTAATTGATTAAATCATCAATATGAGGGTTATCAGAGTCGATAGGTATCCAAATCACTATCATAAGTATTGAAATTTCAAATTCAACCCAAATAATGTGAGGATTTCATGTTGATACAATTGATATCATGATCTTATATTGCCATGTTAGGGTAGATATGCTCGTTGAACTCGTGAAAGATGAGATTAAAGTTTGGTACAAGTTCATAGTGGAGATGAGAACTATGTCAACGTATTTTTAATGTAAATTTTTAATTCAAGATAGATCCTTCTCTTAAACCCTTTACTCCTCAAAACAATTTCAATACCAATTTTTGTAATGTAAATAAAAATTTTAATTTTCTTCAATATTTTATAGATAATAGTTAACTCATATAAGTGCATAAAACACACAAAACAATGAGCATGTCTAAATAACTTATATTAAGAATGTACACAATGAACAAAGTTGAGGAAATACTCTAGATAAAGTGAACATAATGGAAATGATTAGACATTGCAAATGAGTGGCGAGATGTTAGCGGGCTCACTGTGAGGTCTTGGGTATCTACTAATACCATTGACGAATATGCAAAAAAGGGTGGATGCTACAAAATCCAAATTTTGTGCGAGGTTCATGGTATCTCGCTTATAGACACCTATAATTTATCTCTAACAATTTAAATACTTAAATTGCGCTAATTATCCCCTTTCCCACAAATTGACGACATATCGTCAATATCACACATTTTCTCTTCTATCGTCGTTAATTAACTACATTACACTAGTTAATTGACCCTTCTATCCAGCAAAGATGACAATTAACAACCTTCTATTAATTAAACCCCTTTCTACCTGAATTAATTAATTATTCTTAATTAATTAAGTTTCCTCTTCTATTAGATAAATAAATCATCATTTATTTTGTCTAAACCCTTCCTATTCCCTAAATCATACTAATTATTCTTCTAAAATCTTCTATAAAGCTTGCTCACCTATTAATTAATCACTTGGGTTAATTAATAAATCCCCTCAAACCCCATGAGCCACTAAAGGACAAACTAAACTCTCTTAAGGTTGACTCAATCCCCTTTTCAACCATAGTCACCCCCAACTAACTCAACCTAACTATTATCCCACATGTAAAGGGATGTAGAGATTCTTTTATCCATTGGGATATATAAGGATCCCTCCTCTTACCATTCTACTTACACCTAAATGAGCATAGAGCCTATATTATAGCCATTTTATCATCTTAGAGCATTATTCCATTAGAGGAGCTAACTATATTCATTTCTTTTATTCATCCATACAAATTTGAAGTGATATGGAGATATTTCAAGTGGCCTTATAGCCATGGATTGATAAGACTCCATTCTTAAAACCTTGGGATTCAAACATACAATCAACCCTTTTGATTTCTAAGGATCTAAATAGGTTCATTCCATTGATTAGCATTCAATAGAGATATAGATTAATTTCTTAGCATATTAGTTTGATGTTTATTCATGTTCTAATGCAAATATGTTGGTAGATTAGTCTTGTTTAATCTCTAAGCATGATGGTGCATATATTTTAGTTTAGCATTGTATTAAGGCTATTAGGTGTTAGTCTTGATTTTACTTGCATAGCTAACTAATTCTTGCACACATTTTTTCTCACACCGGTGGGACGGATCCTTAGTCCCTTAGCATGGTAGTTCAAATTTTGTTGTTATTTAAATTTTTGACTAACCCTTGATATGCACATGTGTGAATTAATGTTGAATTTCTTATGATTTTTGCTAACTTTACATGTGTTGAGTCTTGCTTATAGGTCTAATTTAGATGGGTTCTTGTCAATTTTGAGCTAACTATCCAAAAAATGAGATTTTTGAGATTGATTACATCATTTTCCATGTTTTGATGTCACTTCCAGGTATAGGCATACACAAAAATGACAGAGGCACGTACACGTCCAAACATGGGCGTACACATCCAAATGCTAGTGTATGTGTCTAGAGTCTAGCATATACATCATTCTACCAGCGTACATGATATCTTGCCCTCTGTGTTTTTATGTTTCTCTATCTACTAGCACATATGCCTGACCCTAATCGTACATGTTCATAAGTTGGCATACCCATTTGGTAGAGCTTTTATTTGACCCATTTTGACTTTGTGGGCATACATGTCCAAAGTCCAACGTATACATCTCACCGGCGTACATGACTTTTCTGTCTTCTGAGTTTTCTAGTCTTTCTATTTGCTAGCGTATGCATTTAAACCCCGACATACAGACCTATACCCGAGTGTACCTATCTGCTAGTGTTGTTTCTTTAACCTTTCTATATGTGGGCGTATACATCTAAATGCTAGCATACACAACTCTTGGCCACGTACCCATTAGCTCACTGTCAGTTTCCACAGAGGGGCATACACATCCTGAAGTAGGTGTACACACCTAGAGTTGAGTGTACACATCACAATTCAGATTTGTGTTTCACTTTAAAATTTACAAAAACATGTTTTTGGGATTTATTGACTCCTTGCAGGTTTTTATTGAAGATTAACTTCTATTTTGTAGGGTTTATTTGTATGTTTTTTCTAACTTGATTTGATTTGTTAAAGGGTTAAATGAACATTGCATGCTTAATCATGAGATTGGAGTCATGTATGCTCTTCCCTCGCACCTTCTAGGTGATCTTGGGAATCAGAAATGATTTCTATATCTCTTTTCCTTGAAAAACGTTGAAAATAATGTCAAGTTTGGTTAAAATGAACAAATTTTTTATTTGAATAAAGTATTTTCCATTGTTGATATTGTTTCACCTGATTCTTAGACGTTTCTTTGAAGTATTGATGAAATAGATAGGGTAATGGGCGTAGGAGGAATACCTATTTTAATGTTGGTTGATGGGTTGTTGTGCGCGTATGACTTCCGAATCCACAGCTGATTGTGAGAGCTTCCTTTTGGCTAGGAGGAACTACTGTAATGAAAGAAAGACCACCAAAAAGAGTTAAACAATATGTGCAGTGAATTGCCTAGCATGTGCTAGATCCAGGAAGTGTGATACTTCCTAGATGGCTGTCAGTCCACTATTTTAAACAATTTAATGTGGGAAATGAAGTAAATCCTATTGTAATTTGAAATGATTTAGGTATCTCACTTAAAACATAATAAGAAAGATCTAATCTAACTAAGCTAGGTTAGAATAGGATCCAAAGGTCAAATAGTTGGTTTTGGGTCTCTGTAGGTCTAACAAAAGTCTCAGGTAGGTCACAGGTGATTAAGGGGATGTAAAATTAGGTGGATAGGTCCTTGTTCTGGGTTGTATGAGCACATACAGTAACCGATGCCGGTTAAGGGTGACCGAGCAAAGCAATTAGGCGTAACCAATGCCGCATCTTGTGGAGTTCGAGGATGCTGAGAATGGGCTTGGGGTCTCATTTTTTATTGTACAAAGGATTTTGGTTGGTCGGGATGAGGTATTGGGTGATTTGGAAGGTATTTGGTGAGGTTTTAATGGGTATATGGAGGGGGAATCTTGAAGGAGGTCAATGGGTGGCTAGGTAAACAATAGGTGATAATATAATGACAAAATAAAGTGAACCAGAGAAGTAGAATGTTTTACTTACTTGGATTCTAGTCCTGGATGCATGTGAGTGAGGGATGGGGGTGTTGGTAAGAGGTTGAAGGCTGTAGGTGATCACCAATCATAGGAGAGATTTTGCATGGGCTGCATGTGCATTCCTCTTTGCTTGGTTAGATTAGATCATTGTTGGGGTGGTTATGTAAGAGAAATAATTGATCTCCTTCCTTGCATGTGTGTTCTTGCTGGAATTTGATCTCAGAAGATGTGATATCTCTCAGGAAGATCTCAATGTTTGCCAACTTTTTCTAATCTTTTCCAACCTTCAAAATAAGGTTGTTTTGGGGTTAAAAGGGTAACCGACGGTGGTTCTAGCCTAACCGGCGACGGTTAGGGCTAACTGGCATCGGTCAAGGTGGGATTTCCTAGGTTTACTAAACTAGGGAGATCCTCTTGATTTTCTCGGATCTCGTGTCATTAACCCATGCAGATTAAACTGGAAGCTTCTTGTAAGCATGTGGGAATGTGGTTAGAGAGAATGTAGGCATTGATTTTTAGGGTTTTGGTAAGTCTTAGTTAGTTATGGAAACTTACTAAGAATAGGTCTTAGGGTGAGTTAGCTTGATGAGGTGTCTAGGTGAAGTGTATGTGTGGATATTATTTAAATTAAGATATTTAAATAATAAATATGGTGAGGATAATGAATTAATTTAATTAAATTAATATTAGTGAGGTGAAGGGGGCCATGGCTAGGTGAATGTGATGAAGGGTGCTTATTTGTCGAGGGACCAAAGGGGAGTGTGACCTAATTTTGTTAGGAAATAAGAGATAAAATATGTGGAATAATCCCTTACAGAATCGCAACAGTAGAAACTAATATGCAGAAAATATTACAGATCTCAAATAAAAGTGCAGAATAAATAACACAACACAGAGAGACAAGATTTAACGTGGTTCACCCAATTTGGGCTACGTCCACCAAGAATCACTTGCTCATATTTTATTACAAGCCTCCACTCTCTCAATACAATACCCAAATCTGTTTGGAGCTATGCTTAACAAACTCTACAGAATTCACACCCGAATTCAAAACACATCTGTAATACATTTTCTTGTCTATGTATCATATGCATAAGACCATATAAATAGACAATTGCTTAAGTAGTTTGATACAAAACCGTGGGTATCAAAACCATGGGCAAAAATTGTGGGTATCAAAACCATGGGCAAAAAATCGTGGGTATCAAAACAATGGGTACCGAAAAACCATGGGCCCAAAAATAGCCCATAACGGTTACCCATTACCCATGGGTTAATAAACCACCCATGAAAATTTGCTTTGGGGCTTCGCCCGAACCCCCCTGACCCGCTCAGCGAGCACGTAAAAATACCCGAATGAAACACATAAAAGGTGTACCACACTCTAACATGAAAATAGGCTCCACAAACATAACAATTTTAGTGTCTACAGATATCGTAGTTTGATTTTACATTAAGTATTTTTTTCTCTTGCGTTTAGGATGATCTTGAGAATCAAAAATGAATTTCATTCTCTTTATGTGTATGGAAAACTACTAAATCCATCATGCAGACCTAAATGCTTGTCAAAGAATGAAGGATCAAGACAAAAAAACTACTAATACAATTTTCGTGTAGGTTGTCAAACGATGTTCAAGAAAACCACATTAAGTATACAAGATAAAAACACACACCACAATCAAAATACTATATTTATAGGTTCAGATAAGGGTACACCCCATCTACTTAACTAGGACATAACCCCTTTGGCATAATCCTTAAGCTACAACAATGGGGGTGATCCTAGGAACCCCAAAGTAGTCCATGCAAGAGGGAACCTTGTGGATGAAATTGGTAGTGCTCCACATTACCTACTTGAATGGTAATGCACATGAGATTTAACATCAAAGTTATCTATATCATGACCCCAATGAGAGTACATGATGGATGCATTTATTTCCCACTGTGCTTGAAGGGGGTAAAGTAAAGTCGGGATACTCCTTGGGAAACCTTGGAAAACCAAGCTCACATTTAGATAACTTGTGACACCTAGTTGAGTGAACCACCTAGGAAGTTATCTTGTCCAGGAGCCAACTTTGACCATATCAAAACCAATTTGAGTTGAGAGCCATTGCAAAGGGAGAAATTTCTCGGAATCAAAATCTTGTTTTTTGAATAAGAGGAGATTCCATTAAAGTTCAAATGGTGTGTCATTCATCACGGAGATTGTGAAGCATTACTTTTGTTTAGTTTTTCACTCGCCTAAGGCGAGGTGAAACTCTACCGAAGTGATGTCAAACTCTCTTCAACACCAATTGATCTACTTCCTTCACTTTCTTTTGACACTTTGTTGATCAGGAGAAGAGTGACTACCCTTGTGTTGTTAATTGATTGTATTTTCCACTTTTGTGTTTGTTTACACTCATCCATGTTTGTGGATGAGTTGTTAAATGTCTAAAGTGTATGGAGATGTTTTCATATCATTAGTATCCTGTTTTATCTTGATACCCAAGTCAATATCATCAATCGTAATTAGAAGAGATGATAGATCATAGTGGTGATGAAGCAAGATCACCACGTGCAAATTTTGACTTTGACCCCGCCCTATTAGATGAATTATTTTTATAAACAAATATAGGGTACTTATGAGAGTGGTGGAATTAGGTTCTAGAATGCCAACATAACATGAAACTATTCCACCCACAAATGAGGCTAATGAGGAAGAACCACCTCTCATCAACATGGATGACATTTTAGCACATGGACATGCTTCCACATCAAACGTAGAAAACAACAACATGGTGGGTTATAAATTACCATTCATCAAGATGCCATGTAGAGTACGAATAGAACATGAAAACATGGAACAACCCCCATGTGATGAAGATGATGAAGAAATTCATGAGGAAGAAGTCACTATACCACAAAAAATTTAGAACCTTAGTTGACAATCAAATTTACTTGACATATCATGTACAAAAAGAAACAAACAAAAATGTACATCGAGAGAAACCTAAGGAAAAAAATAGTGAAATTCACATAGAAAACAAAGAGGAAGGAACATCAAAATATAGTCATGTGTATATGTCAGCTTCCCCACTAAAGAACAACTTCTTTCACAAGAACTACAATTGATGAAAGAAACACTCACAAGCCTTCAAGAAAATAATGGGGGAAATAGAAAAAGATATCAATACGAAGAGTTATGTCCCCATCCATTTGATAAGGCCATGTTGCTTCAACCCTTTCCTAAGAAATTTGATATTCCCAAATTCAAAAATTATAGAGGGAAATGTGATCCACGCGATCATGTGAAATATTTTTACATGACATGCCAAGAAGTGGCCTACAACGACAACTACCTCATACGGCTCTTTCCAAAAATTCTAGGAGGACAAGCCTTGGAATGGTTTACTTGCTTACCTCATGGGTCTATCTTCACATGGCTTGAACTAGCATAGAGGTTTGTACAAAATTTCTCATACAACATGGAAAGTGACATAACCATGGTAGAATTGTGTAACACTAAACAATGTCCAAATGAAACCTTCACAAGTTTTCTACAAAGATGGTGGGGGCTAGCTAGTCGCTTCCCTTGCTTTCAATACCTGAAAAGTAACTTGTTAGCATATTTATACCAAATTTAAATCTGGACATTACTTTTCATTTACAAATGCATTGTGTTTGGAGCTTTGAAGAGGTCATTGAGAAGGGCATATAGATAGAAAAATCCCTCATTGCAAAAGGAACTATCAAATCATCTTCCAAGGATAATCAATCTACCAAACCAACAGACAAGCCAAATATCTTTAAAAAAACAAGAATGTGGTAGGAGATGGAATCACGGATTCCAAACGTATATAAGTGGTCCAAGTTGGTCAACCTTTTAAACTGACCAAAGGTTTGATTCAACCACTAGCCAAGCATAGAACGTTCACTCCTCTTAACGAGTCTTTATCTGCAATCTTGAAACAATTAGATATAACCCACATGGTGACTTATCCTACAACACAACCCTTTGATGAAAATGCTCCTAAACCTTCATGGTATAAAGAGCATGAATATTGTGATTTTCATCATGTGAAGGGACATAAGATAGACAAGTGCCTAAGAATTTGCCACTTCATTCAAGATCTTATTGATAATGGAGAGATAGAATTTGATGCACAGAGAGAAATCAGACACCAAATGAAAGGATGGGGATATTCAAAGAACCATTCCCTAAACATGATAAGCCAAATGGGAATAATTTAGATCGGGAGAGTCTTCCGAAGTTATCAAGCCACAAACTATTGTATACCAAAAGTGATAACAATCATTACGAATCACTCATTGGATGTGTTTGTTCTTATGATGAGAATGTGAATACCATTAGGATCAAGGGAAAATATTGCATTGCAGTAACAAGGTGCACTCATCTCACGATCTCGAACCTCCTCTATCTACCCCTCAGGATGGTCAGTACAACATCTTAGAGCAACTTGAGAAGACATCTGCCAAGATTTCAATCTTGGACCTTCTTAAAATATCAAATGTACATAAGGACATCCTATACAAAACTCTCCAGGGTCAGGAGTGCCAATGGAAGTAGACCCTTCACATTTACAAGTTACGGTGGCAAACATTACACCAGCTAAACACATCTCATTTAACCATAAGGAAATCCCTAACAATGATCACACACATAATCTTCCCCTGTATATAGAGGTATTTTTACCCACCAAAAGATAAAATGGGTGCTTATGGACAATGGGTCAGGGTTAAATATATGCACATTGAAACTAATCAAGCAACTGGGACACACAAAGGAAGATCTAGAGTCCCACATTATCACCATAACCGCTTACGACAATGTGGAGTGGGAGTTAGTTGGAACAATAACACTACTAATGGAAGTAGGGCCTACTTGCCACAACACAAAGTTTCATGTCTTAGATTTGGAACTTCCATACAATATGCTTCTTGGTCACCCATGGATCCATGCCATGCAAGCCATACCATCAACATTTCATCAGTGTATTAAATTGAAACATGAGGGACACACTATTACCATTCAAGGTGATCCATAACCCTTCACTCACTACAGAGCTCTCAACATATTTGCATGTAGGGGTACATATACATGTCCCTCTATTGATATTGCTACCCCCTTCAATTAGAAGCTCTTGAATCATAGGTAGATTCAGGATCTCTAAGTTATTGTGTTCATGAGGATTCTACATCCACTTCTCCCTTTGATTCATGGGAGATGAAAATCCTTGAGTATGGTTGTGGAGAATACAATGTGCAATAGGATCTCCTAGTTTCAGATCTATCTTTATCACAAAAAACAAGAGGCAGACCCAACTATCACTTTAAATGAGCCTAAAGATGAATGTATTATAGGGACATTCTTACTTGGTAAACTACTTATAGGAGATAAATTGTTGGACCCACCTATAACTTGGGTCCTAGAGGACACTAATCCTACCTGCTACAAAACCACAAAATATGCCAAATCCAGTAGAATGATGTATTCCATGGGTTACAAAGGACTCGGATGTGGAAAATTTAAACAAGGAGCAAGAGAACCAGTCCCACTTCCACATTTCAAAACAGAACACTATGGTATTAGTATTTGGCCATATGGGTCACATCTCATGGATCAAGATGCTACATGCTTTGAGTGCAAATATATCTCTACTTATTCGGATAGTGACATGATTCCCACTATAGCCAATATGAGGATCTTTCCTTCACAAACCTTTTCATATATATATATATATATATATATATATATATATCCTTACCATAACCCCCACCAATCCTAAAGTTGACCTTGTATACCCTACCCTTGTTGATTGGGACCAACAACATCATATGCCATTGGATCTCTTTGAAAATGATGAGGCTATTGTAGAATTTATGGGCATATGTGATACCATTCCTATTGGAGATCATAAGAAAGGTTTCTTCATTGACTTAGATACTGCGCGTACTTCGGCGAGGAAGCTGAGCTTCATGGTCAGCAAAATTTAAGAAAAAGTGAGGGAAAATTTTCCAAAGAAAAGCCTAGGAAAAAAACATACGTCCAAGTCACACAATGAAAACCTCTTTGAGGTGTTGGCTGACCAACAAGTAAAAAATCAATGGAAAAAATAAGTGACCATACTAAGGGTGAAAATCTCGTAGAGATGCCCTTAGAAGAAGATCTCAACCTTCCTCCCGATCCTATGCATATGGAGGATATGTCAAAAATGCTTGTAGAGGAAACTGTTGATGTGAATATTAGAACAAAAGAAGACCCAAAGATAGTCAAGTTAGGAGCTTTGCTTTCAGCACAAGAACATAAGACATTCACCTTGCTTCTCAGAGAAATTTTAGATATATTCGCATGGTCTTATAAATATATTTCGGACTTAGATCCAACTTTGGGGGTGCACAACTTAATAGTGCATTCAAACGCAAAGCCTATCAAACAAAAGCTAAGGAAAATGCATCCATAAGTAGCCCTTCTTATTAAAGAGGATTTAGAGAGATTGTTAGCATCAGGGCTCATCAGACCCATTGAATACTCTGAGTGGATATCAAATGTAGTTCCAATACAAAATAAATTGGTTGGCATCAGAATTTACACAGACTTTCGGGACATCAATAAGGCATGTCCAAAAGATGATTTTCCTTTTCCTAATATTGACATGATTGTTAATTCAACTACAAGCTATGAAATGTTCTCTTACGGATGGATTTTAAGGATACAACCAAATCAAGATAGCATAAGAATATCAGCATAAGACTTCCTTTAAAACCCCTTAGGAACATCCTATTATCAGGTAATGTCCTTCGGCCTCAAAAATACTAGTGCAACCCATCAATGAGACATGACAGTAATATTCTATGATATGTTGCATGACATCATGGAGGACTATGTAGATGATATCCTTGGAAAATCTAAGATAAGAGAAGACCACCCTGAAGTTTTGCGGCATATCTTTGAACGTCTACAAGAATATAAGGTCAAATTGAATCCAAAGAAATTTATATTTTGGGTATTATCAAGGAAGCTACTAAGATTTATTGTATTAAGGAGAGGGATTGAGGTGGACCCCAGCCAAAGTCTACTAAAATGCCTCCTCCCAAGAATATCAAGCTTGATTGTGCGGCACATGTAAGGGAAGATACAAGCCATTCTCTACTTCATTTTGTAGCTTGCTAACAAATTTCATTCATTCACCCATCTTCTTAAGAAAGATGTTGAATTCATTTGGGGACCAGAGCAACAGCAGGCCTTCGCCTTGCTTAAACAATACTTGGCCAATCTACCTATCCTCATGCCTCCAACTCTAAGTGAGCCACTTTTTCTATACATATTTGCTACCCAATTTTCTATTGGCGCTTTTCTCACACAATATGACCTAAGAAAAAATAAAAATCAGTGTACTATCTCAGTCGTACTTTAATTTCCTATGATCTCAACTATCCTCAAATTGAAAAATCTTGTCTAGTTATTGTTTTTACCTTCAAAAACTTCTCCATTACCTATTGAATACCAAAACCAAGATTATATCTAAAGTCAACCCACTCAAGTACATGTTGTCAAAACCCACCCTTATGGGTAGAATGGCTAATTGGATCATTTCGCTTTAGTGAATCGACATGTAGTATGTACACTAGAAGTCAATTAAAGGACAAGTGTTTGTTGACCAATTAATAGAAGCACCTTTACTTGGAACAGATCCTGTGAGTCTAGATCTACCTGACACATTGCTAATGTATATTGAATAATTTGTTATGTGGCAAGTACATTTTGATGGATTGTTTACTTTCCATGGTTTAGGGGTAGGTGTAGTGTTAATAACTCCTTCAGGAGACCTCATACTAAAAGCTTTCCGTCTTGGCTTTCCTTACACAAATAACATTATGGAATATGAGGTGCTCATCGCTGGAATGAAGCTAGCTATAAAATGGAATATCCACCACCTTAAGGTCGTTGGTGACTCACAATTGATTATCAAGCAAGTCAATGATGAGTACAAGGTCAAGGATGAAAAAATCATCCCATATAGAAAGTTGGTGGAAACTCTGAAATAATATTTTGTGCGCATCACCTTTGAAAAATTCCAAGGGCACAAAAATGATCTATAAATGCAATGGAAACAGTGGGTTTTATGCTCTGAATTCCACCAGAAACCAATGATAGGCCATTTTTTTGTTGAAAATCTATGTCAAAGCATGCATACGACATGCCAAATCATTTCTTGGCATGTGAAGTTGTTGGTCCCCACTCCTCATGGTATGCCCATATTTTTAACTACCTCCAAAGTGGTACCTTTCCTCATAACATTACCCATTTTGAAAAACAAATCCTTATCCACAAAATATCTCGTTACACCCTCCTAGGAGGCATGCTTTATCATCGTGGCTACGATGGGAATCTATTGCGTTGTCTAGATGTAGCAGAGTCAGTCCAAGCGGTCAAGGAGGTACATGAAGGAGTATGTGGCACTCATACAAACGGAATGGTATTAGAAAAAAATTAAGGGTAGGCTATTATTGGCCTACTATGGAGATAGATTGTTGCAACCATGTAAGAAAGTGTGTTCTATGTCAAAAGTATGGAAATTTCATTCATGCATTGTCATAACCTTTACAACTAATAACGACACCATGGCCATTTTCTAAATGGGGATTAGACTTAATAGGGAAGCTCACCCCTACCTCATCTAATGGTCATACCCACATCATCATGGCCACATAATACTTCACTAAGTGGGTAGAGGCCATCCCATTGACATATGTTATAGGTGCTCAGATATCAAAGTTCATCATGAATCACCTTATTTTCCTATATGGCATCCCGTCTCGCAATTGTTATTGATAATGGAAAGTCATTCAAGAACAAGACAGTTAAGGATCTTTGTCATCACTTTCAAATAAGATTAAATTGGTCCACGCCATATTACCCATAAGGTAATGGGCAAGCAAAAGCCACTAACAAAATGTTGGTTTAAATCATGGAGAATATGGTGAGTAAGATAGGTCGCAACTGGAATTTGCAAATCCACCCAGCCCTCTGGGCTTATAGGACCTCCATTCGCACTCCTACGGGTGTGACACCCTACTCCCTAGTATTTGGAACTGAATCTATCATCCCATTGGAGATTGAGCTCCCTTCTCTAAGAATATCTCTTAGGGATTACCTAGATAAGGATGAGGATTACAGAGTGGCCAGACTCGCAGAATTAGAGCTCCTAGATGAAAGACACATATGTGCCCTCAACCATCTCAAGGTGTATCAAAACAAATTCTCACGAGAATTAAAACAAAAGGATCATACCTCATCAATTTGAGGTTGGAGATTTGGTGATGAAAGAGAACCAGTTCAACATAAGGGTAGAAAGAGAGAAGAAAGGAAAGTTTGAACCTCATTGGTTAGGACCTTATGTCATTATGGCCAAATATGGGTCAGGAGCATACAAGCTTTCTCATCCTGATGGAGTTGAGCTCCGTGAACCCATGAATTCCATGCACCTCAAGCGGTTCTATGCTTGAGCATGACGCAGAAATCATGAAAACAACATAAAAAGTAGAAAATTATTCAAAAAAAAGTCCCTTAGTGAAAACCAGGTTTCCCGTGCCTTGAGAGGATTCATTGTTCACAAGCATCATGTATCTAGAGGTACTTTTACTTAGCATAGGGATAGTTCGCACCTAAATCGATATTCTTTATGAGCCTATCTTGTCAAGCCTTGATCTAGCCGATTCTCCTCTTACTTGTATGTTAAAGGATTACATTTGTATATTCGACATCTAACGTTGGGGCACCTTCATGATTTTACTTTCCTATATATCATGTGGTACCTACCCTTATATATTCCCATATAACGTGGGGGCATCCAAATTTCTTGATTTCTGTACATAGCTCTAGAAAACCTTAGAAAATCCAAAAACATTTAAATATGTTCCGAAAATCTAAAAATATTCGAGAAAACACAAAAACATTCAAATATGTTTAGAAAATCCAAAAACATTCAAATATGTTTAGAAAATCCAAAAACATTCAAATATGTTCAAAATATCCAAAAAATTCACATAATGCTTGAAAAACCCAAAACAATAGAAAATCGGAAAACACAAAAACAATAGAAAATTGTTTCACAAACCTCCCAAAAACAACGTAAAATGCATTGAAAAATAGTACCACAAAAACAATAGTTTTAGTTTACTTGCTTTGTTTCTTTGTTTGGTTTCTTACTTTGCTTGTTTGGTTGCATGTACATTGTTTGTATAGTGTTTCACCTAATTCTTAGATGTTTCTTTGAAAGTGACGAAATAGATAGGGTAATGGGCGTAGGAGGAATACCGTAGAAATGTTGGTTATGGGGTTGTGTTATCCAAAATTCACCCCCCCAGGGTAAATTTGATAACATGCATCAGGATGTCCAAATTCCAAGAAAATGACTGATTCAGAGCAAAATCAGGTTTCTAGGGTCCCTTCAGGAATCTTTCTAAACTCCCCAGGCCGAAGAAGGAGGGAGCAAGCTTTGAGAAAGTGCGGAGAAGGTTGCAGAAAGCAAGTAGTTTGGGCCAGTAAAAATTGTGAAAATCGGCTAAGTCCTGGTCCAGCACAAGGTGGGACGAGTGGGACAAAGGTACGCGAACCGCCCGAACCGCCCGAAATGAGTCCAGGCGGCCCACAAAGCAAATGGGACAAGTGGGACAGAAGTACGCGGCGGGCACGAAAAGCCGATCCAGCCGAGGAGAAAAATTGGCTAACTGCTGAAGAGGGTAGCATTCGGGACGAGTGGAACAAATGGACGTGAAATGCCCGAACCGGCCGGATCGCGCGAAAATAGTACAAGGAGCCCAAAAGCAATTGGGACGCGCGGGCCAGAAATGCCCGAACCGGCCGAAAAGAGTCAAGTCAGTCCGAAGCAAAGTGGGACAAGCGGGCCAAAAATGCCCGAACTGCCCGAACCGGCCGAAATGAGCACAAAGGGCCCAAAATCAAATGGGACATCCGGGACAAATGGAGGCGAAGTACGCGTAGGAGCCGAATCAGCCGAGGACCAATCAGAAGCTGCCACGTGTCCTCACAAGAGAAAAGTCAAAAAGTCAATGGGTGAGTTTTCGAGCACCGATCCGAACCAATGGGATAGTGCCACGTGTCCCAGCTAGGGCCCACAAGGAAAATTCAAAAGACAGCCCGCCGAAAAGTAGAAGAGAGAGAATTATTCAGCGAATCAGAGCATGCCACGTGGCATCCAAGTGGCAGTGCGCGGGAAAATATTTCAAAATCCGTTTTCGCCTGTTCCGTGCCCTAAATCTTCAGATCGACATATCTTTCGATCCAGAGCTCGGATTTGCACGTTCTTGATATCAACGGAAAGCTTATGAGATTCTCTACACGTTTCCAAGGTCAATCTTGCATTTTGGTTCAGTTTGGAGGATGAAAATTGAGAAACGCCTCTGGCGCGAAATAACAAGCAGAGGTAATGCTTCAACAACCACTTTAATGCAGCAAACAACCCGCCGCTTCTGTTAGACAAACCGCCGCTTTGCCAGAACCCGCCGCTTCTGCCATGATGGACGAATTAAATGCAACCTAGAGGTGGTTGGGGCAGATTTCGAATTCCTCTCTCTTTGCTCTCCCATTCTTCCTATAAATTGTAAGGAGGGGTTTCTTTCTAAGGTGGGACATTTCCGCTTTGCACCCTCCCTTCTCTCCTGTTCATAAGAAGATTTGTGGAGTTTTCAAACCTCCCATATAGACTGTAACACCGTTTTTTGCCTTTGGCCATTCGCAATGTATTGAATCTATCCTTGAGCAATATATATATGTGTCTGTGGTTACTTCTAAACCCTCTTACATATTTATTACTGTCATTCTTGATCTTTCATTGCATTTTTGCTATCTGTGCATGATGTTGTGTTACATCTACATGATCTGTGTTAAATTTGGCAAAGCATATGTTCTTCATTCCTTGGTGCATCACCTCTATTAGCTTAGATTTATTTTATGCATCTTCTTTCCTTGTCTCCTTGGCAAATTAGATTAGATTTTGAGGAAAACCCTCGCATAATTTCGTATGCACACAAGCAGAGGAATAGGAACCAGCCTTTCTCTGGAGATTCCTTTCTCACTCTTCAAGTCCCACACTTGGAGAAAGGATTCAATGTTGATGCAATCACACTGGATATTAGTAATCAACCTAGAAACGATCAATACCCGTGGGTGCTTTGTGATTTTGCACTAACAGTTTTGGCACGCCCGGTGGGACAGAGGTCTCATTTCTATTTGCAGCAAGGTTGATATGCATCTGCTGCAATTTTCTTGCTTGAAAAGAGCTATTATTTGCATATCTGGCGACTCCAAGGGGAGGAATCAACTGGTTCCAGCAGTCAGCCCTAAAAGCTTATGAGAAGAATCACAAGATCAAGAGCTGGAGAAGAGGAAGTGCTGTTTGAATACCTGCAACTATCTCCAAGAAGAAGGCAAAGAGGAAGAAGGATTCAAAGGTCTCCATCTCCACCAAACAGAACTCTCTCAACTCCTCCACCTGAGCGGCCTTTCTTTCAATATACAAGGATTTTAAGACCAATCAGAATGGCGCAACCAGTGAACCCCTATGTCAACTTCACAGGCAGCAGCCCACTTGCTCTCAATGCACAAAATCCAATCCCAGTAGCAGCATTGAAGAACATTCCATACTTTACTGGAGAAAATCAGACCACTCCTGGCGATCATGTCAAGGACATTGCTAACATTTGTGCAATCCATGAGATCGACGAGATGCAAGTAGCTGTCAAATTGCTGGCGTCTTCATTCAAGGGGAAAGCATTGCAATGGTTTAGGAGCCTTGGAGCTGGCTCTATCACAAACTGGAATCAGCTGTGTATTGCACTTCATAATCAATTCGGAGAGAAGGGAGACAACTTGTCTCTTTTGGAGCAGCTGACAACCATCAAGAGAGCTTCCAATGAGCAGCTAACTGATTTCAACTTCAGATTTCAAAGATCTTGGGATAGAATTCCGATGTGATCGGACCAACAGCGTGAAGGTGCTTTTCTATACTACCTTAAAGCTTTAAATTCTGATATTTCTATATTTATTCAATCCATGGGAGGCACAACTATCCCTGCTGCTTATAATATTACCATTAGAGCTGAAAATTGTCTGATTCAAGCTGGCAAGCTATCTCCTAGGCCTCCAATGCCATTATATCCAAGCTTAGAGAGCCCAAGTACTAGTCAGGCACCTGTCTTAGCTCCTTCTCCCATTCCTAGAAATCAGAGTTCAAATGAAGCTTCCACTTCATCTCCAAGTGCCCCAAATGAGCTTCAAGAAGTCATGAAGCAACTGCAAAATTTAGGTAATGAGCTGGTCACACTCAAGAGGCAGCAAGCTCAAGGTTTTAGACCTTCGTATCAGCCTCAAGCTCAACCGAATAGGCAGCCATATCAGCCTCAAAGACCACCTAATCCAGCCACAAATATGAATCAAACAAGGCCTCCTGCCAATAGACCATTCCAGCCCTATAATCCAAATGCCATATCTGCCTCTAAGGCATTAGTACCAGCACAAAACAACATTGCCCAGGAGTATGATTGGTGTTTTCCATGTAATGAACCCCATAATCAATCCATGTGCTATAATGGTGCTCTAACCCAAGCTTTAATGGTAACAAGTGCTGGTGTGGAGGGTGAGAGTAGTCAAGAAAACAGCCAACAACAAGAAACATTCCAACAGCAATCAGCCCCAAATGATACCACGTTGGTAAATTGGCAAGCAGAGGATTTCTGTGGCATGAATCAGATAGTTTCTCAGGGTGTTGCTGCCAACACAAGGTCAAAAAGGAGAAATTTGGGTGAAGAACAGCCATTAGTCCCAGCCAATCCTCAACCTCCCACAGCTCCACAAATGATTGGCAAGCAAAACCCAGTTTCAAATGCACAAGGGCAGACAAAAACAGCCCCTAGGCCAAATCAAATGCCAGCTGTTGCTGCCCATATTCAAGGGGCAAATGTGCAAACCAAGGGACAGCAGAGAGATCCTTCATCACCATTCAGTATCATTGATCAGATGAAGAAGACAAACGTCAATATATCTATGTGGGAATCCCTATCCATCCCAGGCCAAAGAAATCTGCTGCAAGCTGCCATAAAGGATTGGCCAACTTCAAATCAGCAGGTTCAAAGGCAAGACAAAGTGCTTACAAATGCTGCCCAGCCTGAAGGAAATCATGGAACACAACAAGGTAGAATGCTGAAGCCCCCCCCTTTCTATGTTTCGTTAATTATTGGAAATCAGCTAGTGCATAACTGCATGATAGACTCTGGGGCAAGTAGCTCAGTAATGCCTAAACAGATAGCTGATCAGCTAGGGCTCCAGTATGAAATAACATCTAAGGGAGTAGTGCAGCTGGATGGGACAGCAATAGCAACAGTTGGAGTGATTAAAAATTTGAGTCTTACCTTGCATGCATGTCCAAATGTTGTTGTCTTACAAGATATATCAGTCATAGACCTTCCACCACTCTTTGCCCTCTGTTTGTCAAGGGACTTTACTGCCAAGATTGGGGGATATTTGTCCGCCGATTAGTCACACACATCTTTGTTGAGCGAGGTATGGAACTAAAGCTACAATTAGGTCGGAACCTATTGCAGATTTCCACATTGAGCCCTATACTCCAAGTCATATTAATACCAATTGCTCAGCATTTGATCAAGAAGATCACCTTGGCACTGATGAAGCTGACACTAAGGTTGGAAGTATCCCAGATTTGACTCTTGATGAATGGGCAAGCAAGGTGCATGCTTTTGATCCTTATCAAGAAGTAGAAGAATCGAGCTAGGGGTCTATGTATACACGAAGAAAGTCAACCTATTCCTAACATCACCAAGCCAAGCCACAAGGATGACAATGAGGTATGGCAACTATTTTTGATGGATCAAGGAGTAGACAAGGCGCGGAGGTGGAGCCATGCTTATTTCACCTCAAGGAGTAAATTATTATTCAGCTTTTAGATTTCAATTTACATGCTCCAATAACACTGCTGAATATGAAGCCTTGGTGCAAGGATGCATTGGGCAATAAAGAGAAAAATAAATAACTTGCAAGTGTTTGGGGACGGTGAGCTGATTGTAAATCAGGTCAAGGGACAACATCTTGCCAAAAATGATCTACTCAGATGCTACAAAAACAGGGTGTGGGACCTCATGGAAGATTTTGAGGCTTTCAGCATCAAGGCCATTCCCAGAAAAGAGAATCAAGCTGCTGACAGGCTTGCAGCAGTGGGGGCAACCTTTGACATTGTAGAAAACATTCAACAAGACAAGGTACAGCCAAACATCCACGTGATTGTGAGGCCTTGGTGTCGGATAACGATGTCAATTGGCAAGTATTTGAGAATGACCAGCAAATCATCCACTTCTTGCAAGAAGAAGCTGAGTTCTCAGCTAAAAATCAAGAGAAGTTGAAACAGCAATATGGTGACCAGGTGATACAGCTGAGAACTGACAAGCTGCCCAAGGGACTTGTCACCTTGGAGTCCATTTTTAACCCCAATGATCAGTTTAGAAAGGAGAAAGCAAATATTCAGGTCAAGAGGGAAGATTCGGTATCCATCTTGGTAAAAGAGAACAAGCCATTGCAAATTGGAAAAATGACAACTGAGCAAGAGAGATATGAGTTCATACAGCTTTGTCAAGAATTCCCTGACGTGTTTGCTTGGAGCTATGAAGACTTGAAGGGCTTCAATCCCAACTTAGCTCAGCATACCATCGAGTTGGATCCAAATACTAAGCCTGTCAGGCAGAAACAGAGACCAGTCAATCCACACATGGAGCCTCTCATGAGGAAAGAATTGGACAAGCTGATTGAGTCAGCAATTATATTCCCAATCAAGCATTCTAGTTGGGTTGCCAACTTAGTTCCAGTCAGAAAGAAAAGTGGAGAGATCAGGCTATGTGTTGACTTCAGAGATTTGAATAGAGCCTCTCTCAAGGACCATTATCCACTCCCTTCCATGGAGCAAATATTGCAGGTTGTAGCTGGGTCAGAAAGGTTTTCGCTGCTTGATGGATACTCAGGCTTCAATCAAATTATGGTGAAGGAGGAAGACCAGTTCAAGACAGCCTTCACAACCAAATGGGGCACATATGCTTACAAGAAGATGCCATTTGGACTGTCGAACGCCGGAGCAACATTCCAGCGAGCTATGGATATGGCATTCAAAGGCTTGATTAACAAGATAGTGCTGGTATACCTAGATGATATCACTGTCTTCTCAAAGAATGCTGCAGACCATCTCTTTCACCTCAGGCAAGTATTTCAGAGGTGTAGAAAGTTTGGAGTGTCTTTAAATCCTAAGAAGTGCATCTTTCTTGCACATGAAGGGAAACTTCTTGGCCATATTGTCTCCAAGGAAGGATTAGCAATTGATCCAGAAAGGGTTGAAGCCATAAGAGCTCTGCCATTGCCAAGTCACAAAAAGGCTCTTCAAAGTTTCCTGGGAAGGATAAACTTTGTTCGGAGGTTTGTCCCAAATTTTGCAGCCCTTGTCAAGCCCATCACCAAAATGTTAAGAAAAAACATGGCTTTCAAATGGACGGCAGAAGGCAAGGAGAGTTTTGAAGCAATCAAAGAAGCCATCTCCCAGGCACCCACTCTCATCAACCCGGACTTTTCCAAGGATTTCATCCTCTATGCATTTGGGGGTGATGACACTATTTCTGCCATTTTGGTGCAACAGAATAAAGATAATGATGAACAACCAATTGCCTTCTTTAGCCAAAGCCTAAATGTTTGTGAATTGAGGTACTCTTTTATTGAAAAACATGTGCTTGTAGTAGTCAGGAGCTTGAAGAAGTTCAAGCATTTAATCTCAAACAACAAGGTCCAGTTGCTGGTCTCACATGCTGGGGTTAAGGACTTCCTCCTCAACAAGGATTTGAATGAGAAAAGGGCAGGATGGATCACCCGTGTCATGGAGTATGACATTGAGATCAAGATCACCAAGCTGGTAAGAGGCAAGGTTTGTGTGAGCAGCTCGCTTCCAAACAACTAAACAACCCAGAAGATAAAGAAGACGCTGTCCTGCTTTTACAAAATGATCAAAAACAGGAAAATGATGATGAGTCCATTCCCTGTTGGACTCAAAATATGATACATTTCCTACAGACGGGCATGTGCCCTCTAGAAATGAGCAAAGCAAGAAGAAGACACTTCAGGTTGCAGGCTATTCCATATACCATCATTGATGGAGTTTTGTTCAAGAAGGATGTCAATGGAGTGCTGCTGAGATGCATTAACACAGGTCAGATTCAAAGGGTATTAAAGGAGTTTCATGATGGACCAGCTGGTGGCCATTTTGCACCAAGAGTGACAGCTCTGAAAATCATGAAGGCTGGTTATTATTGGCCTAAAATCTTTAGTGATTGCTATGCATGGATCAAGAAATGTAAGAATTGTGCATTCTTCACAGGAAAAGAGAGACTTGCAGCCCTCCCATTGCATCCAATCTCAGTTGACCAGCCATTCATGCAATGGGGTTTGGACTTCATTGGAATCATCAATCCCAATTCGAGCCAAGGGCACAAATGGATTTTTGACCCTGAACTACTTCACCGAGATGGACGAAGACGGTGGCACTCAAAGAGGCGAATGAGTCTAGCATCTTGGACTTTTACGAGGGGATAACTACCAGATTTGGTGTGCCTGCTACAATAGTCTCTGATAATGCATTGGCATTCATTGGATCTAAAATTACTGAGTGGGCTGTCAAGCAGGATCTACCTCAAGACACTTCATCAAACTATTACCCTCAAGGTAATGGCAGTGAGTCTACAAACAAAAACTTGCTTTGAGGATCATTAGGAGGACCCTTGATGAGAATCGAAGGCTTGGCATACCAAGCGAAGTCGACCTTATGGGCTGATAGGATAACTCCCAAAAGGTCCACAAGTAACTCTCCATTTAGGCTTGTCTACGGAAGAGAGGCAATCTTGCCCCTGTCACTTGAGTTGCCAACGTTGGAACTCATGAAACAACTGGAATTGCTAGAGTTTGGACCCATGAAGGTGAGATATGCAGAATTGATGGAGCTGCAAGAAATCAGAGATCAGGCATTCCAAGCAATGGAAAAGGATCAGGCTTTGATCAAGAAGACCTTTGATAGGAAGGCCAAAGATAGATCTTTTCAAGTAGGAGATCTAGTATTGAAATGGGATGTGGACAGAGCAAAACCAGGAAGGCATTCAAAATTTGATGCCATTTGGAGTGGCCCATACATGGTCACAAAGTGCAAGAACAACAATGCTTTCCAATTGGCCTCATTGGATGGTGAAGAACTGCAGATTCCAGTAAATGGAATCTATCTCAAGCGTTGCTTCTAGAGGGAGTTTCACTACATCTGTAAATACTAGATTAGATTTTCTTCCCTCCAAGTGCTTGTGCACATTGTTTTGCTGTAATTAGTTTTGTTTTCCCTAAGTGCCTTGGCACAGCTTACTGTCTATGGAGATGATGCATGTCTTTGCTAAATCAGGTCACATTCCATCTTTCCCTTTGCACATTCTAAGTCAGTTTGGATTCTAACAGAATATTTGATGACTCCATGCCCAATGGATGGCTTCAGGCAACTGGCCTTTTCATCTAGCAGGCAGAATGATCCCGCTGAGTCGCCAAATTGTTATCCAAAATTCACCCCCCCAGGGTAAATTTGATAACATGCATCAGGATGTCCAAATTCCAAGAAAAATGACTGATTCAGAGAGAAAATCAGGTTTCTAGGGTCCCTTCAGGAATCTTTCTAAACTCCCCAGGCCGAAGAAGGAGGGAGCAAGCTTTGAGAAAGTGCGGAGAAGGTTGCAGAAAGCAAGTAGTTTGGGCCAGTAAAAATTGTGAAAATCGGCTAAGTCCTGGTCCAGCACAAGGTGGGACGAGTGGGACAAAGGTACGCGAACCGCCCGAACCGGCCGAAATGAGTCCAGGCGGCCCACAAAGCAAATGGGACAAGTGGGACAGAAGTACGCGGCGGGCGCGAAAAGCCGATCCAGCCGAGGAGAAAAATTGGCTAACTGCTGAAGAGGGTAGCATTCGGGACGAGTGGAACAAATGGACGCGAAATGCCCGAACCGGCCGGATCGCGCGAAAACAGTACAAGGAGCCCAAAAGCAATTGGGACGCGCGGGCCAGAAATGCCCGAACCGGCCGAAAAGAGTCAAGTCAGTCCGAAGCAAAGTGGGACAAGCGGGCCAAAAATGCCCGAACTGCCCGAACCGGCCGAAATGAGCACAAAGGGCCCAAAATCAAATGGGACATCCGGGACAAATGGAGGCGAAGTACGCGTAGGAGCCGAATCAGCCGAGGACCAATCAGAAGCTGCCACGTGTCCTCACAAGAGAAAAGTCAAAAAGTCAATGGGCGAGTTTTCGAGCACCGATCCGAACCAATGGGATAGTGCCACGTGTCCCAGCTAGGGCCCACAAGGAAAATTCAAAAGACAGCCCGCCAGCGAAAAGAAGAGAGAGAATTATTCAGCGAATCAGAGCATGCCACGTGGCATCCAAGTGGCAGTGCGCGGGAAAATATTTCAAAATCCGTTTTCTTTGTTAGTGCCTAAATCTTGATCGACATATCTTTCGATCGAGCTCGGATTTGCACGTTCTTGATATCAGCGGAAAGCTTATGAGATTCTCTACACGTTTCCAAGGTCAATCTTGCATTTTGGTTCAGTTTGGAGGATGAAAATTGAGAAACGCCTCTGGCGCGAAATAACAAGCAGAGGTAATGCTTCAACAACCACTTTAATGCAGCAAACAACCCGCCGCTTCTGTTAGACAAACCGCCGCTTTGCCAGAACCCGCCGCTTCTGCCATGATGGACGAATTAAATGCAACCTAGAGGTGGTTGGGGCAGATTTCGAATTCCTCTCTCTTTGCTCTCCCATTCTTCCTATAAATTGTAAGGAGGGGTTTCTTTCTAAGGTGGGACATTTCCGCTTTGCACCCTCCCTTCTCTCCTGTTCATAAGAAGATTTGTGGAGTTTTCAAACCTCCCATATAGACTGTAACACCGTTTTTTGCCTTTTGGCCATTGCAATGTATTGAATCTATCCTTGAGCAATATATATATGTGTCTGTGGTTACTTCTAAACCCTCTTACATATTTATTACTGTCATTCTTGATCTTTCATTGCATTTTTGCTATCTGTGCATGATGTTGTGTTACATCTACATGATCTGTGTTAAATTTGGCAAAGCATATGTTCTTCATTCCTTGGTGCATCACCTCTATTAGCTTAGATTTATTTTATGCATCTTCTTTCCTTGTCTCCTTGGCAAATTAGATTAGATTTTGAGGAAAACCCTCTGCATAATTCGTATGCACCTGAACAGAGGAATAGGAACCAGCCTTTCTCTGGAGATTCCTTTCTCACTCTTCAAGTCCCACACTTGGAGAAAGGATTTAATGTTGATGCAATCTGCTGGATATTAGTAATCAACCTAGAAACGATCAATACCCGAAGTGCTTGTGATTTTGCACTAACGAGTTGTTGCGCACGTATGACTTTTGAATCCACATCGAGATCATGAGAGCTTCCTTTTGGCTAGGAGGAACTACTTGAAATGGAACACAAGACCACCAGAAAGAGTTAAACAATATGTGCAAAGTGAAATGCCTAGCATGTGCTAGATCTAGGAAGTGTGATACTTCATGATGAATGTCATCCACTACTTAAAACAATTTAATTCTGGTAATGAAGTAAATCCTATTGTAATTGAAATGATTTAGGTATCTCATTAAAAACACAATAAGAAAGATCTAATCTAATGGGCTAGGTTAAAATAAGATTCGAAGTTCAAGTAGTTGGTTCTGGTTCTCTTCAATTCGAGGCTCAGAGGTCACAGGTGATTAAGGGTGGTGTGAGAATAGGTGGGTAGGTCACTGTTCTAGGATCTATTGGTAAATATAGATTTTGATGCCGGTTAAGGGTGACCGACGTTGGTTGGGGAGAACTAGTGTCGGTTACTGTGGAAAATTAGGAATGCCAATGAATGAGCTTTGGGTCTCCCTTGTGATTGCACAAAGGACTTGGTTGGCTGGAACGAGGTATTAGGCTGTTTGGATGGGGTTTGGCAGGGTTTTAATGGGTATGTGGAGGGGTGAGTATTAAAGGAGGTCAATGGGTGGCTAAGAGATCAAATGATGACAATACAATGATGAAATGAATGAACTAGAGGAGTAAACTATTCTACTTACTTGAAATCTGGTTCTGGATATTTGTGAGTGATGGATGAAGGTGCTTGTAAGAGGTTGAATGTTGTTGAGGATCACCAAATGTTGGAAAGCTCCTACATGGGCTGCATGTGCATTCCTTTTTGCTTGGTTGGATCAAATCTATGCTAGGTGATTGTTGGATGGTTGTCGGGTGAATGTTGGATGTCTGTGCAAGAGAAAATGTTTGATCTCCTTCATTGCATGCGTGTTCTCATGAAACTTGTTCTCAAAAGATGTGATATCTCTCAAGAATCTAATTTTTCCAACCTCCAAAATAAGGTTTTTTGGGGATTAAAAGGTGACCGATGGACGGCGGTTCCGGCTTAACCCAATGACGATTAGGGGTAACCAAGGTGTCATCGGTCAAGGTGGGATTTCCTAGGTTTACTAAACTAGGCGAGATCCCTTGATTTTCGGGATCTCGTGTCGTTAACCCTCTATTAGGATAGAAGCTTCTTGTAAGCATGCAGGAATGTGGTTAGAGGGAATGTAGGCATTGATTTTTAGGGTTTGGGTAAGTCTTAGTTAGTTATGGCAACTTACTAAGAATAGGTCTTAGGGTGAGTTGGCTTGATGAGGTGTCTAGGTGAGGTGTAATGTGGGAATTATCTAAATTAAGATATTTAAATAATAAATATGGTGAGGATAATGAATTAATTAAATTAAATTAATATTAGTGGGGTGAAGGGGGCCATGGCTGGGTGAATGTGATGAAGGTATTTATTTTTCGAGGGACCAAAGGGGAGTGTGACCTAATTTTGGTGTCTACATTTTTCCCTTTTTGTTGAGTAGCTTATATTGGTAAGTGACGCTAAAAAAATAAGAGATGTGGTTGCCCCATGTGGGTGAAGGTGATCCCCTCAAACCAGAACTCGACGAGGCAAAAGGTAGAATCGATGAGTGGTTTGATAAAAGGTAAATGTGAGAAAGGGAAAGGTGGGGAGCGGGTGGAAAAAGGAAAAAGGTCGACTCGGGCAATCTAGGTAATGGGTCAGGGTCAAAGGTAGGAACATTCAAATGCATGCACACATATAAACTGCACACAGTTACAAAGTTGAAAGAGCAGATTAACTCTACATCATCTAAGGTCAATAGGTTTATCCAAACAAGGTGAAGTGATTTTGGTATCCAAGGTATAGGATATGGTTAGGAAGCACAACGTAGGTTAGGTGTAGGAACGTTTAGGTATGTTCCAGTACACCAAAGGTAGGGTCAGGATAAACGATTACAATGATAAGTAATAGGCAAGGTAAGGTCATTAGGTCAACAACACATGTAACAGTGTCGTAAGATATAGTGAACACATGAGGTCAAAGGTCACTAGCGATGGTCCAGGTCCAAATATCTAGGTCACGGCATGGGTAAGGCCAAGGTATGGGTAAAATAATGAGTCCCCAAAGGAGGACGAGGTAGGTAGTAAAGGATGAGGTTAGGAGGGTGAGGTAAATAGTCAAGGTAATGGTTGGGTGAGGGAAATGGTGGGGGTAAAGGCTAGGTGTGAAAAAAAAAAAGGAGGAATATGTAGGGTAATAGGTAAAATGTTGGGTTTTGGGCAAGAGAGGGTGATGATGTCATTAGGGGTAACCAAGGCTGATATATGCAACCTAACCATGGTAAGGTAGGGCACACGACCGATGTCGATGAAGGGTAAACTAGCATCGGTTAGGTCGGGTTTGTTATAAAAATAAAAAATCTATGTTTTTTGTTAT
Organism: Taxus wallichiana var. yunnanensis; assembly: GCA_018340775.1. Classification (NCBI taxonomy): domain Eukaryota; kingdom Viridiplantae; phylum Streptophyta; class Pinopsida; order Cupressales; family Taxaceae; genus Taxus; species Taxus wallichiana. Next base: position 196,632,620 of record CM031239.1, read on the forward strand.
TCATTTGTCATATAGCGAATTGAGAAAATGACAAAAGAGAGAGAAAAGAGGGAAAAGTGTCTGGATGAGATGGAGTGTTGAGTTGGTGGTCCTGAATGGTGGGTGTTGGGTAGTGAGAGGTGGTCCACAGGATCACGACGTGTGATTGATTAGTTGGAGAATGGGTGGAGATTAGGTGATGGCAAAGGCCAGAGAGGGATCAGGTGGGCCACTGGTGTAGTGGCAAGACGTCCTACCGTGATGATGGCAGCATGATGAGGTAAGCATCCAACTCTAGTTGTATTTGGTTAGATAGATTATGTTATTTGCAAATTGGTTTTTTGTTTTTTTTTTTTGTTTTTGGGTGGGGAAAAAAATAAAAATTTGGAAATGGGAGGGTAAAGTGGGTAAAAGAGGAATGGGGAGAGAGATAAGTGGGAGAGGAGGGGAGGGGATGAGGTGTAAGATGAGGGTGTAGGTGATTTTAGGTGGGAGAAGTGTAGGGTGGTTTGTTTTTTAAAAAGGGGGTTTGGGGGTCACGGGTTTTCGCCACGACAAGTGATCGGCGTCGATCGTCGGTTTGGCCGGTGTTGGTAGGGTGTAACCGAGTATCGGTCATGAAATAGGTGACCGATGTTGGTTAAGGGGTGACAAGGGGTCGTTAGAGAGAACAAAAAGCGGTTAGGTTTTGGAGGGAAAGGGGTCAAAAGTGCCACAAGTTGGGTGATTGAGATGGGTAGGGGTAAAATAGGGTGTTGGAAAATGATAGGGGGAAAGTATGGGTGTGATAAATGTAGATTAATGTGTTGTTTGTATTGGATGTAGGGGAGAGATCAGCTACGTATGTGGGATAGGGTTCCACCCCTGCTCGTGATAGTGTGCGGCACAACGACCCCCCCGAGGAGTGACGACATGTGGAGGAGGTGGTGGGCCCGAGTGGGTCTCGACGTTACGAGCATGTGGTCCGAAACCTAGTTTGATGGTGCATTCATCGATATAGGATGGGATTTGTGACCAACACATTCCACCTACCGATGGGTGAGATCACTTGTCACCCTGGAGGACGTGTTCAAGATTCTGTGGCTACCCATATTGGGTACACAAGTCTACTCTATCTCCTCCGAGGCCTCGAGGAGCTGATGCTGATGGTGTTTGGAGAGGGGATGGCCGAGATGACATTCCATAGTGCCAAAGTTCACTATGGAGAGATGTACCTAGCCCATCCGGAGGAGATGAGGCTAGTAGTTCTATTGATGGAGGTAGTGTGCTACTTTCAGACCGCTAGATGCGAGAGGGTGGTAGATTTCCCGCTCATTGATGGGGTACTACATGACATGATGATGGACCATACCCACTTTTCCTAGGTGCCAGCATTCCTAGTGTAGTTATACAGGGAGTTATGGGCATATGGACGGTTGCGTAGGTTCAACCTATGTGTTGTACCTTTTTACTTCATTGTTGGGCATATGAGCACATTGTCTGTGTGAGTGACTAGTAGGGATGCCCTGAGTAGATGCATTTCCACCAGAGAGCTATGTACGAGTGGGGTATAGGTGATGGGTGCCCGCTATTGGAGAGTGAGAATTAACCAGTGCCCACACATGATGTGGCCTATTTCGATGACTATTGGAGGGGTTATCTTGGGTGGATATCATTTGGAGGTCATATGTGGGCTTCCCCTCATATAGGCAGATGCGTGATGGAGTTAGCGAGCTTCAACTATCGAGATGGATACAGTGGTCGTCATGTCGGGAGCATGAGATGATCCCAATTGACAGAGTTAGGTGGCATTTTGGGTTTTTACAAGACATACCTCCACCCTTCCCGCAATATAGGAGAGATGATGTGGAGAGGCCCTTACCTCTACCACAACCTACAATTCCCACAGGGTAGGAGGAGCAAGTGGTAGATTGGTGGATGATGATGTTAGGGTCACATGGACATATATAGAAAAGTGGTGGTCGACTCATTTATGAGCCATACCACCCAGACTGGGGTAGCGATGGATCTAGCCACCATCACATGTGCAAAGAGATGCCCTACAAGGGTAGGTGGCTACTCTGATTACCCAATTGGGTATGGTGCAGACACAACTGGTGAGCTCAGAGGTAGAGGTAGCAGAGCTACATGTACAGTGGCCATTCTACAAACCCAGATGGTCGGGGGTGGGGGTGGAGATGGAGATGAGGATGATGGTCGAGTGGAAGCCTTACAGGCACATGTGAGATGGTTACAAGGCTATTGGCCATAAGCTATAGCATATATTGGGGCCTTACAAGCCCAGATATAGGCACAGGGATAAAGGGCACCACCACAGGCACCGAGATAGGGTCCCAGTTTGCAGGCAGGAGCGGGACAGGGTCCCGCAGATAGGTACAGGGGCCGAGGCCTATGGGACCACCACAGACCATGCCTATATCTAGGTTACGGGATGCCCTAGGTGAGGCCAAATACTACCAAGACCAGCTGATGGTGGCCAAGATAGACTTTCTATCCTATGGAGAGTACCGAGCACAACAGGCTTCGAGTGAGAGGACTAGATCCCACACTCACAGTGTAGAGAGCACAGGGGGCCATCGAGCTCCGAGGCCAGATCATGGAGAGGCCACTAGCTCATGGAGACCAGCTCTCAGGTGAGGTGCCAGCAGGGACCCAGACTAGGGCCGAGGAGGCAGAGGGTACAGGTGACATAGATATGGAGGATGTGCACCGAGATGCCTAATATATGGCTCCTAATTGTTGATGTATTATAGTCATTTTTGATATATACCGGCCTACGTGCCAAAGATAGTGAGGATGTATGAGATTTTTTTGTATATTTTGAGCATATACCGCCTACGTGCCAAGAGATTTTGTATTGATTTATTGTTTCAGTGTATATGATACCGGCCTGCGTGCCGATGACATTTTATATTGAGTATCGGCCTGCATGTCGATGATTTTGAGATGATGGACATGATTGGATATCCTATGTACATTATATTGAGATACACATTTATTTATATGATGAGATACATGAGATGCTTGATTTTTGGTGTTTTGATGAGACTTTTGATTTGTTGTTGTGATATGGATCGAAAATTAGGTGAGTTAGGTATGATGGAGTGTTGGTCAAGTCATGGATGGTTGTAGGCATGGATCGAGTTTAGGTCATAGGCATGGCATGAGTTAGTCAAGTTGGTTTAGGCATGGTGGATTGAGTTGGTTTAGGCATGGATGGTTTAGGCATGGGGTTAGGTTGGGTGGCATGGAGTCAAGTTGGTTTAGGCATGGATCGAGGTAGGTCAGGTCATAGGCATGGATCGAGTCAGGTTGGTTTAGGCATGGTTATGTTTAAAGTAGTTTAAGTTGTGATTCATTATTTTGTGCAATGAATGATAAAATGTTTCATGTGTGAGATGTGTTATAATATACGCATGATGATGGTAGAGAAATGGTAGTCATAATAAATGTATGTTGTGATGAGGATTAAAATGTTAAGCAACTTGTTATGTATGTGGTTTAATTTTCAATTGTTGATATAAAAAGGAAACTAAGTGGGGTATAATGTATTTTAGGAAGATGAAAGATGGATTGGTTAGGGTAGAGAGTGGCCGAGCTAACCTCCAAGGGCCCCATGCCCTCGAGTGCTGCCTACATAGTCCTCAACGAAAAGGGACCTCAGGCCGATGTAGTTCTCCCATGAGCTAGGGAAGAATATGATGAGGTATGAGAATGAGTTAGTAGGTTTTAGGCATGTTGTGGGTTTAGGTCTATTAGGTGTGGGTGGGTTATAGGTAAAGTGATATAGGTGATGTTGATTGTGGAAAAAGAAGAAGATTACCCCAAAGGTAAGTGTCGAGGACCAAATCTTGTATAAGGTAATCAAAACGTAAATAAAGATGGTCAAAAGATAAGAGGGGGCAATAAAGCCACCTGATTAGTTAGGATCATACCGAGTAGATCATACCTTGGAGGAGGTGATGAATGTAAGACCCTAAAGACATTGCATGATTGATTGTTCTAAGGTGAAAAGTAGTCACATGATCACCAAATGTCTTGGTTTCAAGAGGTCCCTTGAGGTGGTAGGAAATGGGAGTGGGAATGGTGAGAAGGGTGAAAGGTGGTTAATTTTTTATATGGTATGAGGTGGCATGCTCTTTGGGCAAGAGATCCGAGGTCACAATGGGCAAGTCCATGACTAAAAAGTTTTTTGTTTTGACTTGTATTTGAGATAGACTGATCGATGCGGGAAGTCTATATGGGATGAGGAATTTAACTCCTTGAGGTCTTCGTGAAGCTGATCGATGGGAAGCTTCAAATTCTCTCTCTTTTTTTTTTTTAGCTTTACATAGTTGTCCTTCGAGGGAGCAGTCTATTTACAACAATGATTTTTAAGAGGAAGATGTCCTTTTGAGGGAGTCATATATTTTTGTTAGAAGTTTGACTCAAGGAGTTGGGTCCCATGTGGGGCTTTGAAGTCATGGACAAGACCAAGGTGAAGAATAGGATTCTTGTTCAAAAGTAGGGTGAAACGACCATGGGATCTCATCTAAAGGTAGATGAAAAGTATCCATGAGAATCATGCTATGTGCAGCGCCGTGGTACACATATTCAAGAGAAGATAACAAGTGATGGGTACTCACATGATTCATTTTTAATCATTGGTGAGATGTAGGAAGTGGGTAGCGCTCAAGGGATGAGCATGGAAAGAGGAAAAAGGTGAGGTAGGACTATAGGTCAACAATAGAATGGTCGAAGATGCAAGGCATTAAGGGGCTCAGGTTTGGGTTTACCATCGAGTGAAGATAAACGATAAGCACCTGATCCATAAGTATGAGTCATGATGTATGGTCCAAGCCAATTAGGAGAAAATTTTCCCCATTTACTTTTTTTTGCTTTGGTTACATGTTGATTTTCTTTTAAGACAAGGTCACCAACTTGGAAGGTTTGTTCATGGACACATTTGTCGTAGGCACGTTTGATACATTTTGGTAAACTTGAAGGTGATCAAGAGCGTTAAGATGACATTCATCTAATAACTCAAGTTGTGCTAAATGGTCCTGATGAAATTCATCATCATTGAGCATGTCATGGAGAGAAATGGAGTGAGGGAATCTAGACTTCGAGAGGTAGAACAACCTCTGGTACCGTAGACCAGAGAAAATGGTGTGGTGGCAGTGGAAGTGTGAATACTAGTGTGGTATGCCCATAGGGAAAAAGGAATGTGTGTATGCCAATCCTTCCCAAAGTATCGTTAACCACTTTCATGAGAATTTTGTTTAGGTTTTGTTAGTGGATTTGGCTTGGCCATTGGTTTGTGGGTAATAAGGTGATGAGAAACTTAGCTGAATGCCAAAGGCGTCGCAAAGTTTTTTACAAGGGTTTTGTTTTTGAATTGTTTTCCATTGTCAAGTGATGAGGTGATGAGGAACACCAAAGTGAAAAATGATGTGATGATTGATGAACTCACATATTTTCTTGGCTTTCGTGGAGATGAGTGGTATGGCTTCCACCCATTTTGTGTAGTATTTGGTAGTGGTGATGATCCATTGATGTCGTTGGGAAGAATGGGGGTTAATCTCTCCGACAAGATCCAAACCCCATTGAGAGAAGGGCCAAAGGTCACGGGTGACCTGTAAGGCATGACTGGGTGTATGATGAAGGTTGGCATGTTGTTGGAATTTTACACAATGTTTGATGTAGTCACAACAATCAAGGTTAAGGGTCAGCCAGTAATAGCCTAGGTGAAGGATACGCTTAGCAACAACAAGGCCACTGAAGTGACCTCCACATATGCCATCATGAACTTCCTTAATGGTATAAGGAATTTTAGAACTCGTGAGGCATCGTAAGAGAATACCATCAAAGCCACGCTTATAGAGGAGGCCCCCATGATGACATAATGAGAGACCTTTTTAAGGAAGGCATGTTGTCCATTATGGGTGAGATCAGGAGGTAAGATGGAGAGAGAAAGATAGTCAGAGTATTGTTTATACCAAAGGTCACTCGGGTCAGGGTAGATGGTTCTAATAGAGTAAAATGAGGTAAATAAGAAGGTGATTGGAGTCATTGTATGGTGACAAATATTTTAGAATGGTGGGTGAAGTGGGTATTTGAGAAGCCAAGCAAAGGCCATGGTGTCTACAAATTTGTTGGTTGAACGAGGGATGGTTTGCAGGGTGTAATGGTCAAAGGTGGTCAAAAGTATGTCCACATGATGTTTATACTTTTGAAGTATCTCATTACGACATTGGTATATACCATTGACTTGGTTTATGACCAATTGAGAATCACCAAAGATGTTGATTGATTTGACATCTAGGGCATAGGTGGCTTGAGACCTAATACCAGTGCTTCTGTATTTGGTAATGTTGTTTGTATAATCAAAATCTAGTTTGAAAGACAAAGGCATGGGTTCACCATCAAGTGAAATGAGGATAATACCAGCCCCACCCCATGCTGACACTTGGAACCATCGAAGAAGAGTGTCATTTGGTAAGTGGGTTCATCCAAGGAAAGGGTAGTAATTGACTCATCTGAAAGTCAAAATTAGAGGGTTGATCCCTGGTAAATAGGTGCATCAGCCAATTGGTTGGTGATAGCTTGGCCTTGATGGACTTTTGATGAATGAATTTGAGGTCGAGGTCAGCTAAAAGCATAAGCCATCATGTGACACATGCTGATTTTGATAAGGTTTGGCATACATGAAGTGTAAGGGGTTGGTGTTGGTCACAACATAGGTTTTGTGGTTGAGTAGGTAATGGTGGAGTTTGGTGGCAATGAAAACTAAGGCTAAGAAAAGTTTTTTGAGATGGGTGTATCGGGTTTCATAGTCCAAAAGAGTATGGCTTATGTAATAAACCACCTGCTCCCTGTGTTGTTCATCGTGATGAGTGAGCATGGCTCCCAAGGAGTGATCGGTAGCTGAGATGTATAGGTAGAAAGGTTGATCATCTTTAGGTGGAATGAGTATGGGTGGTTGGAGAAGGTATTGTTTTAGGCCTCAAAAGCTTTGTGGCAGTCATCATCCCATTTAAAGGAGACATCCTTCTTGAGTAGATGATGAAATGGTTGGCACCGATCAGATAATTGTGAAATGAAATGGTGAATAGATTGCAACTTACCTTGCAGGCTATGGAGTTTTCTAAGGTTAGTAGGTGGAGGCATTTTGAGAATGGCCTTGACTTTAGCAGGGTCAACTTCTATACCATGTAGGGAAATGATAAAGCCCTAGGAGTTTTCCTGAGAGGACCGTGAAGACGCACTTCTTAGGCTGAAGGTGAACACAATATTTAATGAGATGGTCAAAAATGGTTTTTAGGATGGCAAGGTGCTGAGCGGCATTTAGATTTGGCCAGGAGATCATCCATAATCTTCCAATATACGATGCATGATATCATGGAAGATGTAAGTCATAGCCCACTGATATGTGGCACCAACATTTTTAAGGCCAAAAGGCATGACTCGGTAGCAGAAGGTCCCCAAGGGGTGATGAATGGTTTTGTGTTGATCCTCTGGGGCAAGCAAGATTTGGTTATAACCCGAGAAGCCATCCATGAGTGATAAGCATCTCGTGACCAGTGGTAAGGTCAACCAGTTGGTCAATACCGGGTAAGGGGAAGTCATCTTTGGGTAGGCTAGGTTGAGGTCATGGAAATCCATGCAAATGTGGAGTCCCCCTGTCGCCTTAGTGATAGGGACAATGTTAGAAATCCAATGAGGATAATCAATGGGTAATATGAAGGAAACAGAAAGAAGGCATTGAAGTTCTTCTTTGACGAGAAGGGCAATGCGAGGGTGCATTTTCCTTAGCTTTTGTTTGATGGGTTTGGCATCGAATGGTTATGATATTATGGACCACTATGGTGGGGTCAATACCGGGCATGTCTGCATAAGACCAAGCAAAAGCGTGGTTATGATCTTTGAGAAAAGAAGTGATGGCTTCCTATTCAACAACATCCAAAGATTGGCCGATCTTTAGGATGTGGGTCATCCTGAGTATGAATGTTGATTTTGATATTTGATTCATTCAACATGGTTTGCATCTCAGAGGGTAATGACCGATGAATATATGAGTCTTCGCACCAAGGTAGGTGAGTATAGATTCATCATCCTGACATTGAACGATGTTAATTAAGGTGTATCATCATCGATCATTTCAGGATACAGGAAGGGAAGAGAGGAAGGAGCCTCTGCCCTCGTTGATAAGTCAAAGGCCCCAAGGAAATGGTGTTTATGAAAAAAAAAATTAGGAGGGATAGATTCAGGATCCATCACTCCATCGGCAAAGGTGGTGATGAAGGCAGAGTGGGTGAAGAAGGTGGAGAAGGGCTGATGTCCTCGATGAGTTCAATGTGGGCCTATTTGGTAGGTGGTTCAGAAAAGCCGATACCACTATGGTCGTTATGTTTTCATGGGTGGTACATGGAATAATGGTATGGTGGCCTTTCTCATAAAATCCAAAACCAAAACCCTTCCACGCACATCGGTGTAGAAGGTGTGGGAAAAATGGTGATTGGTGAGAGACTGGAAGTCAATGGAAAATGGGTGGGGTTTGTGATGGTGGTTGGGTGTGTAAGTGGTAGTATCAAGTCCCCCATAGGTGAGACTGGTATGAAGATGAGGAGGACCATAAAGGAGGTGTTCTCCTATGTGGTGATCATAGCGAGGGTGTTGGTGAAGACTTCCATACTCTTGTGGAGTAAGGAATGTGTTGACACTATATAAGTGGTATTCCCAGAGTGAGGCATTGAAAAACACCTTCCAAGGGATCGGTGGTTGGTATGTGGGTAGTGGGAATAGATGATGTGTCAGAGGTCGATGCGGAGGTGGAGTTAATGGATTGGGAGACTAATGGGTTGGCCGTGGAGGTTGTGGTGGTGGTAGGAGTGGAAGAGGTATGTGCGGTGGAGGTGGTGACTGTACTGGTAAGCGGAAGTGTAGGTGAAGTGGTAGGGTCATGGAGGTAGATGCCTTAATGGGTATAAGCACATCATTAGGTCGGTAAAGCATGTTGCATGTTTTAAAAGGTGATGGATCAGCTGGAATGGTATAGGTGTGTCCTTCATGTTCAAACTTTACACAACGATGCAAAGTGGAAGGAACGCAACCCATGACATGAATCTAGGGTCTGCCAAGCAACAAGTTATATTGAAATTCCCCTCCAAGATGTAAAATAATTCTAGGATAGTGTGGGGCCCACGCAAATGTGGAGGATGATGGTGCCTAATGTAGAGGTGATAGCATCATTGAATGAACGCAACATGATAGATGTTTATGCATGTAATTGTTAGGTATGCGCATTTGAGTGAATGCATGGGATGAAATGATGTTAATACTAGCACCCCCATCAATCATTACATGTCATACATGTATATCATCGATGTGGATAGAGATGAAGAGGGTTGGGTCTGGGTCATCATTTTGGTGTGGTGCGATCTCTTCCTCTGAGAAGCTAAGGGAGGCTATTTGGTGAGTAGGTGAAGGTGAAGATAAAGGTGGTAATTTGGTGAGAGAGGCTACATGATGGGGTGTGATAATGGAGGCTATGGGTGTAGGGTCATTGGGTAAAACCTCAATAGATTGAAGAACCTCCATGAGAGCTTGACGATGGGATTCGAGGTTTGGATGAGGTCATATAAGGACATTTTGAGGGGAGATTGGTGTAATTGTTTGAGCATGGTGTGATGTGTGACCCCATTAGAAATAGGGTATGTGGGTCCATGGATAGTAATCTTAGGTGTGGGTGTAGATGGTATGTTGGGTATAGGATTGGTCGGTGAGTCAGTTGCCTTTTCTTTACCTTTGTCCTTCTGAGCATGGGTAGTAATGTGGATCATGTTGATCTGAGGGGAGTTGGAAAATAGAGAAGGTGTAGGATGAGTGGTATAATGACATGACGGGAAAAAACCTACCTAGAGGAGAAAATCCTTGTGAGGTGATGGAGTGCAATGACATTTAGGTGATGGTGTGGCAAGTTCTCTAATGTGAACCATGTTAATTTCAAATCTTGGAGGTGGCTCTAGGAGCCATGGGGGTGGAGGTCATGGTTGTTGAGTGGGAAGTGAAGGAAGGACTATGGGAATGGGTGTGGTGAAGTAGGGTCCTCATCGAGAAGGTCATCATCATCAAAGTTGGCTTCTGAGGACACAACTGGATAAGGATGGTTTTCAAAGCCTTAGAAGTTCTCCACATCATGCCCTGGCACATGATGGTAGGCAAAATTTTAGTGTCATCAAACCCTTTTGGCTTGGGTTTGAGGGGGTCATAAGGTCCGAAGTGGTGGTAATGTGATGATAGAAGTCTCAAGGAGGTTGGTTAATATTTTGGCATAGGACCCTACTAGTGGGTCACAATGGGAAGTGAAAGTGGGTTTGGGTGTAGGTGGTTGATTGTTGAGGAATGGTCCTTGCAGGAGGGGGAGTGGGTTGAGCCATGGTTTTGGGTGTTGGAGTAGTCTTGGGTGTTGGTCGTGTTTGTTTGGGTAGGGGTATGGTAGATGAATGGGTAGGAGGGTGTATGGTTGTTTTGACTACCTTATTGGAGGGTAGTGGATTTTTTTTTTGGGTTGCACCTTCTTGGGTAAAGGTGATATGGGTGTATGAGATCTAGAGGGAAAAGTAGATGGGGGAAGAGGGTGAGTTACCCATGGGGATAATGGAGGTGTTGTGAAGGTAGATGATGTGGGTCAAGCAAGGGGTGTGAGAGACAGAGACTGAAGTGTAGTGGGTAATGAAGAAGTTTCTGAGGTTATTGGAGGTATGGGTGGTAAAGATGTTGCAGGTGTAGGTGTAAGTCATGTTGGGTGCTTGGGTAGGTTAGAGGTTTGTGAGGAAGGAGTGGGCTGTTGTGTTTTTGGTTTATTGATGGGTGGAAGTTTCTTAACCATGTTGGGAAGCTGAGGTCCTAAAAATGGATGGGAAGGGTCAGGTGTAGGTGTGATTGGCGTAGCTGGGGTATGAGTTCTATGGGTTTGGTTCTTCTGTTTGGGTGTCAGAGTAGGTGTGGTGTTGACTTTGGAGGATGTAGCTAAATCTAGTTTGATAGGTGGATGAGTAAGGCTGGTGGTTGGGGTGACCCCTAAGGTAGTGATAGGTTTAGTCGAGGAAGATGATGTATGTGTGGGTTTGGATTTAGATGTAGGTTGGGTTATGGGTAAGGGTATGTGTTGAGTTATGATGGGTGTCATGGAAGAAGTTGTGATAGAGGTGGTTGTGTTTGGTTTGATTGGTCAAAATATTTTTGGGTAGATAGTGGAAGTATCAGCAAGTGACATCTACATTTGTGTTGAAACAGAAGCAGAAGATGCCCCCACAATAAGGCTCTATCCACATAATCTAGGTGATTGGCCAAACGTGAGAATGACATGTCTATAGGTGATGTTGATGAGGACCCAATGGCTATTCCCGTAAAATGTGTCTTAGAGATGGGAAATTGTTAGCTTCAACTTCCGTGGGTAAGAGAGCCAAAAGTAGGTCTGCAGGATCTTGGGTAGCTGATGGAGAATGCTCACCTAGAGGAAAAGGTATCTCAATTGGGTCTATGATAGGTGGAGGAGATGATGGGTGCTCCTCTATAGGTGGAGGAGATGATGGGTGCTCCTCTATAGGTGGAGGAGATGATGGGTGCTCCTCTATGGGTGGAGGAGGTAAACAAGTATCCTCCATGGAGTGAAGAAGTATTATGGGTGTCGGTTCTCTAGGTGGAGAAGCCAAAGGTGAAATGGTCTCGATGTTAGTGGAAGGCTCCTCCATAGGTGAGGAAGGAGGTGAAAGGTGTTCCTCTATGGGTGGAGGAATAGGTGAGGTAGGTTCCAATGTAGAAGGAGGATTTCAAGCTAGAATCTCCTCTATGGAAGGAATATGGGGTAATTGGGAAGCAACATGTGTGCATCACTAAAAATAGCATGGACCTCATGGGTATGGCTATCATGAGTTGAGGTCTCACCGGTTTGATCAGATGAAGGGGCATGATTGGGAAATGGTTTCTTGAAGATATGTAGGTTTTGATTGGCAGGTGTGTTAGGATTATCCATGGTTAACTCACCTTTCTCAAGCATTTCTTGGACAATATTTTTGAAAGTGATGCAATTTTTCCATCACTATGACCCTTTACTCGATGATAGTTACAGAAGTCATGTTCTTTATACCATGCGGGCATGGGGTGAGTAGGGTCAAAACCAAGTGTGTGGTTTTATAGGTGGAAGGGTGATGGCCCCAACTTTGATGAGCTTTTCTAAGACAGAAGAGTAGGCTCCCCAATTGGGGTGTATTTCCATTGTTGTTCTCATCTAAATTGAAAAGTCTGGATGGGTGAGAGATTAGATGAGGGGTAGCCTGATTTGATGGGATGAGCTAGGTCCTGGCTTTGAGTACCACTGCATTGTTAGTGTGCCCTTGGCCTTTGAATAATTGTTCTATGGTTTGGAAGAAGAAGAGGTATCATTCGACTTGAATGCCAAATTCTTATTGTGTAATTGGATTTTCTTCTCTTCGATGGCCCGAATCTCTAACTTTCATGCCATGGTGAATGCTTCATCAAATGTTGGAAAGTTGAACCTATAGGTTAGTGAGATATGTCTAGCACAAGCCCATGTGAAGAGCTCGATGAGTTCTATTTGTGGTAGTTGGAAGGTGAGTTGATTGATCAAGCTACATGCCAATGAGTGAAAAAATCTGTGATAGATTCATCCATCATACTGACGCGTGGAGTATAGGTCAGTCATGGTAACCTTCTTGATGATATTGATGGAGAAGTGATCCAAGAAGGCTTGGGCTACCTGATTAAATGAAAATATAGAGTGTCTAGGTAACCCACTATACCAATCTAATGCAGGTCAGTCAGAGACATGGGAAAGGTCCTTAAGAGCAAAGCATCATCATGAGCGATTAGGTAGCACCATGTTTGAATGACCACAAATGTTGTTGTTGTGGTCTTCTTTTCTATTGAAGTGGTTGAATTTAGGCATCTCCCAATGCATGGGATATGGATGAATAGGAATGGATGGGTGGATGGGCTCATTACAAATCTCATCATAGGTGAGAGTATCATGGAGCCAGAAACCGATGCCTCCAATGTCTACATCTTGTCCATCATCAATTTGATTAGGTTGTTGGTAGGTTATGATGATTGGGTGCCTCCTGTAGCATAAGAGGGTTGGTGTTTGGGCATATAATGGGGGTGGCATTCCAATATATGGTGTTGCCATGTAGGTAGATTGAGAAGAAGGTAGTGAAATAGGGGGTATGTACCCAGAGTGAATAATAGATGAAATAGGAGGCTACTGATAGTATGTATATGGAGGTGGAAGGGTCATGGTAACCCTAGTGGTAATGGGGGCTAATGATTATGGAATGGAAAGGACCACATTTTGAAAAGGGGTAGGGGTCACCGACACGGGAGGTGGTTTGTAGCTAGGGGGTATATGCAAGAGACATTAGGTGGATGAGGTTGCGTTTTGGGTGGTTTCAAAGGTATGGTGGATGTGGCAGGTGTCAATGGATGTATGTAGTAGATGTGCAATCATAGGTGGGTATAGGACCTAACTATGAAAATGACTGGGGGTAAGGTAGATGTGGGCAGCGTGGAGCTAGATGGGGCTGACACAAGAGTGGGAGCAAGAGTCTGGGGGGATAGATATGGGCATGTCGTATATCAACTGACCCGAGGCATCTCGAGTGGATGAGTGGGAAAGATAAAACTGCAAGGTGGCAGGGTTTTGGTCAAGGAGTCATGCAAACTCCTCATCTCTAGTAGCGATAGTGATAGGTTGGATAGGATCCATGGCAGGTGATAAAATGGAAGGTGGTGAAGGACTAGGTGGGAGTGGTTGATAACTGGTGTGGAATACAAGTGTGCTTGCTTGTCTTTGGGTCAGCACCATGTGAACAAGTAATGATCAAGTTAGGTCGCTTCTCTGTAAATGACACAGAAAAACAATAAGAACAAGTGAAACAGATGGTATAAATTGGACTAGGTACCAAATGTTGGCTGGAAAGTGGCACAGGATAACCGATGCTAGTCAGGGTAAACCGATGCCGGTTAGGGGTAACGATGCTGGTCACTGTGGGAAATGGACAATGAGTCAAAAACAAGGTATAAGGTCAAATTTGACAGGTATGCCAAACCTGATGAGTTTTACAAGGTCAATGGGAATGATAATAAGGGACTCTGAAAAGTTGAAGAAGGTGAATAAATGTCCTTTTGGGTAGGTTAACCAAAATGACAGTGAACCGATGTTGGTTGGGTATAACCGACGATGGTCAGGGGGTAACCGACGACGGTCACTGGACCGACACCGGTCACTATGAAATTGAAACAATGATGAAAGAAAATGGTTGTGAATTAAAATATGATGTGGAATCAAACCCAGAATTCTGAGAATGATGAGAATATGGTCCAGGCACACTCAGATGAAGCCAGAATACACCAACTATGATGAGGAGCATGCAAGGATAAACAAGAAGAATGAAGAATGTGACCTCTCACCTCAAAATGTAAGCCAAGCAAAAACACTAAGAAAAATGTGATCCTAAGAGTGCCTTTTCTATTATGTTTGTTTAGCTTATGTTATTTAAGGACTGACTCATGAACTGTAGAATAGATTTTTTGGTGAGGATGGCTTCCTACAAAAAGGAGATCTAAAGGTGAGGTTTCGGGTATGTTATGGTGGGGGTGGGCTTCACTCTAAAGTATGACTCGACAGAGCAATGAGTTGGGGAGTACCTGCCAATCCTCATATCAATGCGATCGTTGATGTGTTCCAAGAAAGATGTTGTTTAAGAATATGTATTTGTTTTGAATTTGTGCAATGTTTGGCAAGACTAGAGAGAGAGAGAGAGAGATGTGCTTTCTATGATTCATTTGTCAACCATCAGCTGGGAATGACTTCCAACGTATAGGTTTCCCTCAATTAATGTGAGCTAATGCGATAAATCAAAATGCAATGCAATTATTTTAAGCCCAAATCGAAATATGAAGTTTGATGACACAAATGGATGAATAGGAAGAGGGATGCTCTTTCACTAAAATGTAGAAAACAAGAAGAAATGATTCTTTTTAAGTACACCAAAAGAAAGGTTTCTTTTAGAGAAAATAGAAAGAAAAAGAGGGTTACCAAGGAAGAAAATTAATGTGTATGCTTTTCAGAAGGGAAACAAACACACAAATTTTCCTAGGAATGAATAAAATGCAAGGAACCCCGAATGGGTCCCACTGGGTGTGCCAAAATGTTTCACCTGATTCTTAGACATTTCTTTGAAAGTGACAAAAAGATAGGGTAATGGGCGTAGGAGGAATAATACCGTTGAAATGTTGGAATGTTGGGTTACTTGTTGTATGACGTATGACTTTGAATCTCCACAACTGATCATGAGAGCTTCCTTTTGGCTAGGAGGAACTACCTGAAATGGAAAACAAGACCACCATAAAGAGTTAAACAATATGTGTAGTGAACTGCCTAGTGTGTGCTAGATCCAGGAAGTGTGATACTTCCTAGATGGCTATCAATCCACTATTTAAAACAATTTAATGTTGGTAATGAAGTAAATCCTATTGTAATTGAAATGATTTAGGTATCTCATTAAAAACACAATAAGAAAGATCTAATCTAACAAGCTAGGTTAAAATAAGATCCGAAGGTCAAGTAGTTGGTTCTGGTTCTCTGCAGGTCTGACAGAGGTCTCAGGCAGGTCACAGGTGATTAAGGGTGATGTGAGAATAGGTGGGTAGGTCACTATTCTAGGCTCTATTGGTAAATACAGAGACCGATGCTGGTTAAGGGTGTGACTGCCGGTTGGGGAGAACCGGTGCCGTTACTGTGGAAAACTGGGAATGCCACATAATGAGCTTTGGGTCTCCCTTGTGATTGCACAAAGGACTTGGTTGGCTGAATGAGGTATTAGGCTGTTTGGATGGGGTTTGGGGGTTTTAATGGGTATGTGGAGGGGTGAGTATTAAAGGAGGTCAATGGGTGGCTAAGAGAACAAAGGATGACAATACAATGATGAAATGAATGAACCAGAGGAGTAAATTGTTCTACTTACTTGAAATCTGGTTTTGGATGCTTGTGAGTGATGGATGAAGGTGTTTGTAAGAGGTTGAATGTTGTTGAGGATCACCAAATGTTGGAAAGCTCTTGCATGGGCTGCATGTGCATTCCTTTTTGCTTGGTTGGATCAAATCTATGTGTTGGGTGATTATTGGATGATTGTCGGGTGAATGTTGGATGTCTGTGCAAGAGAAAATGCTTGATCTCCTTCCTTGCATGCGTGTTCTCGCAGAAACTTGTTCTCAAAAGATGTGTGATATCTCTCAGAATCTTCCAATGTTTTCCAACCTCAAAATAAGGTTTTTTGGGGATTAAAAGGTGACCGAATGGTGGTTCCGCTTAACTAGTGATGGATTAGGAGTAATCGGCGATCGATCAAGGTGGGATTTCCTAGGTTTACTAAACTAGGTAGATCCCCTTGATTTTCTGGGATCTCATGTCACTAACCCATGGATTAGGATAGAAGCTTCTTGTAAGCATGTGGGAATGTGGTTAGAGGGAATGTAGGCATTGATTTTAGGTTTGGGTAAGTCTTAGTTAGTTATGACAACTTACTAAGAATAGGTCTTAGGGTGAGTTGGCTTGATGAGGTGTCTAGGTGAGGTGTAAGTGTGGGCATTATCTAAATTAAGATATTGGTGCTTGTTTATTTCTTGTACATAGTTTTGTTATCACATCATCATGTCTCCATCTATATCATCACATCTAACATCATCTATACATCATATATAAATAAAATGCTAAGTTTACATCATACATGTACACTAAGCTAATCATCACATATTGTATCATCAAATGGGGGCAAGAGGGATTGTAAATATCAAAATATATCCCCCCGCATCGATATCATCATGTGCAATAAATCAAAACAACATCATATGCAATAACAAATGATAGCATCTATGGATATATCATGAAATCAATAAACATGTGATACATCATCAATAACAAAAGGTCCATAATCATCATCATCATCATCATAAATATCAATGTCAAATGTCCAAATATACATGTATGTCTCAAAATGTACATCATCTGGATACAAAATCGGCCATCCTGGGCATAGATCAAAATAAGCCTTCATCATGAGGCATACAAAAATAATACATGTACATCGATAAAAAATAAGCCTTCGTAAGAGGCATACATCAAATATGTCATACAAGATACATGATCAACGAGGAAGAGTCATAAATGACTCTCTCCCTCGCTTGGGCTACCTAACTGGGACAAGAGGCAAAGCATCTGTTGGTGGTGAGAAGGCCTTGCCACAGTAATCTATTGCACAACCGGTTGTTGTATGCGAGCAAACAAATATATATGTCCTATGAGATTTATTCCCTGACTTACTAACACAAGCTGATCAAATGGCATGATCCTTTGACCCTCTGGAACTACCTTGAGGTAATTTTCCTTGTAATAGGAAGCTTCCCTAGTGAATCGCATGATCTTGGATAGCATATTTGTCTTTCCAACCATTTTGGTTGCCTCTATAGCACCATCCTTCTCTCCAAGTAACATGTCTATCCTTGTGTCAATAAGGTAACATGTCTATCCTTGTTTGACAGTAATAGTGAGGACCGAGCTTGCTTTACTCTAGGGTGCTTGTAATCGCGACATCTAGGTCCTCATCTCTCTTGTATCTACTAGAACCATGTAGCACCATCACCTCCCTAGACAACCTATGCTCTGGCCTTGTCTCGCTCAGCTGTCAATGTTTGAGCATATGCCCTAGCCTAATCCCACTTAGTCGTGAGTGTTTGTACCTAGACCATGGCCTAGTCCCTCTCTATGTGTAGCCTATAACCGAACACCTATGACCTCACCAAGTTGCAACTAAATTACAGCTATTTTTCCTCCATCTATGCCCACCTCTCTAATCTCCTACATCATCTACTCTCCACCATCCCTTAGCAGAATAGGAAGTGTCCCCTACTATGGAACTCCTCCTATAGGAGGACCCTGTGGTGTTCTCTTTATTGGCACTTTTTGTAGTGGGACATCTAGTCCCACAACCATGCCCACTCGGGGCATCTCAATATGTCATACCCAAGCACATTATCTATGTACCTACTAATTTACGGTTAGAAGACCCTATCCCCCAACCTATTTCCCTCCCTTGTCCTCCTCCGCCTCCTCCTCCCCACCATCAACATCCTCCCTGCTCACCCTCTGCAAGTACCCTAACCCCTATGACCCATGTTTCCTACGGAATAGTAAGACGACGTAGTAACACTATCACATACCAAGGAGTATACTAAATAGTGGTCTCTGCATCTCTGACATGCCTCAATGGAAGCCACTGCTTTATAGAATCATCGATCAAAACTAACTGGGCCCTGGCTATTTGAACTGGAGCCCCATGTCAAATATCTCGGCAGCCCCGTAGGCATATCATATGTTTGCTTATTGAGAACATCTTGAACACCACCAAACATTGTGTACATCATTCTACGTGATAGTACTCCAAAATGTAGCCCCTGTTACATATCAAAAACTGCTCTACCATTGCTATACTAAGCTCATCAAAGCATCCTCAGCCCACTGGTAATAGCGGTAGGGCCTTCACATTATCATATGTTGTGTAAGCTCATCAAACTCTTGCCTATAATGGTAGGTGCTACCTGTATGTCCTCGAATGTCACCACCTATCAAGACCCATCCCATAACATATGGATCCTCTAAATCTCGAGCCCGTAACTCACCTACAAGGTGAGAAATAGCTATATGGTCCCATGACCAGATCTGTATCAAAATTTCTAGACTCGTGATCTTTTGAGCATGGTATGTAATCAAATGCGCAGTCCCAATACAAGTGTGTCAGCATGCACTAGCCCCAACAAAGTATCGCTCACCTCGTAATAACCCTAATATAACTCCAATTAGGCCAAGCAGAAAGGTAACACCTATCATTTCAGGGACAAGAATGTCATTGACAAGTGCCATCAGGTATATAGTATTGCGATGAGACCATGGATCTATGATGCAACGGTTTAGATAAACCATCATCTCTTGGTGAGGTATGTCCAATCGGACAAACACCTCAATAAGAAAATCTATAATATCCTAATCATCGAGTTTACTCAACTAACTAACCAACTATGGGAACACGAGAATATACGTCAAACATCCTCGAGTGTAACTATCATCCCCTATCGGGAGTCAGAAGCATTGAATCTCTAAGTGCCATCTCTCACCAAGGATGTAAGGAGACCATGGTCTAAGGTGATTGTAGGCATCTGCACCACATAAGACAGTCCAGTCACATCTAGCAAGATCACAAGCATCCGCTGGTGATATGGACAAAAGCTAGCCTTTATGGTAGCTATTCGGTTGTGGTGCTCCTTGCTCGAAGTGATGGTAAACGGAACTACAAAATACAATCCACATGTTACAATTCTCTTCTATCTAATTCTATCTATTTTCTTCTATCTAACTAATTTTTCATCTCAATTCCCTCTTTTCATTCACTAATACTTCTTCTAGAACTTTGGCAAGTCGGGATTCATCCCTTCTTTGGCGTATACGTGCCCATTTGGGCATGTGTGTTCCTCTTTAGTTGTATACTCACCCGAACTTTGTACTGTCTTCCATCACGCATACGCGCCTTATAGTAATGTGTACACTTGTGCCCTAACTAACCTACCTACCTTGGCGTATACGCGGCCCTTTTGCCACATACGTGCCCTTCTACTCATGTAAGACTCGACGCACTTTTTCCTACTAACTAGTGTGTATGCCCCCTTTTGATACATGCGTGCACACACACATAAGAATTTGGCATATACGCCCACGTGTATGTAGTTTTAGTTGTGTGCACTAACCTTTGGATGCATACGTGCCCTAAGGTGTGCATACACATTCTACCCTAGCTACTAACCCTAGTAAATGTGTAATAAATGTAAAAAAAGGACATATCGGGTTAGGAACTCATAAATGATCCATTGTCATCGTATCAAGCATACTCTTGGACAAAGTGTCAATTCATCCGTGGCGTCTTTGAACTCGGCCATCTCGTTAATCACTCGTGGTATCTCACGGTAAAGCTTCGACAGAGCTCGGTAACAAATTAAAATAATTTCGATGATTTACCCCCTATGAGGGGTATATATGTCACCTTTTTCTCCCACCATGATGCCCTAGAGCATTTTTTCTTCCATCATGTTTCATTAACACTTATTCTATCCATTGTGATGATTATTTTTATTAAATAATCATTTTTAACTAATTTTCACCACGTTGGGGCATATTTTTACTACCTAGCACCTGTTTCTTCTCCTTGGGGAAATTTTCTTACTTCCCAACAATATTCTACCTTCTTATTTCATCAACTAAAAATCACAATTTTCCAAAAAATCAAGAAAATAGAAAAATCTAAAAATTTAAACATTTTTAAAAAATCATAAAAATTGCAAAACTTGGTGATAGGCCCATAACAGCTAAAACTCATATCTTTTGCATGGTATTCATCCCATATATTTCTGTTATTTTCACATGTTTATGAATTTAACGCCTCACCGATCTTCGATCTACACCATATATAAAGTTGGCTTGTTTGCTTTCACAAGTATTTTAGGACACATATTGTTTCCTAATTATGTTTCATTGTGCACAATGCTTTATCACTGGACCCTGCATCCTTCATCATTTCCCCTAGCATGTATCCTTTCTTGGGGCATCATCTTTAACCCTTTTTTTCAATCATGAACATTTGGGGATATTTGGCTTGATAACAAAACATTTGTCCAACCGTCTTGACCGTTGTTGGTTTGAGTATGTGTGTTTGTACTCATTTCCCTGTTAAATGAGATTTTTTTCCTTCTTGTAATGCATTATTGTTTGTAGTTTACATTGATTTGGTGTTTTCAACAATGGGGAATTGTTCGTAGTATGGATTTTTATGTCATTCTACTTTTTTCATATGCTTATATTATAATAAGGACCGATGACGTAGATCCTTGGAAAAATGATGATAAGAATGTTGCTCTACACTGGATGCAAGACTAGTTCTTCCTTGTCCTTATCCCTCTCTTCTCAGTCATTATTCTATTAACATTATTCTTCTAAGTCACTTTGGGCATCCTTCCCTACACATTCTTCCATCCATTTCTCCCATCTTTTTGATCATCGATCACCTTCTTTCATCACCCCATCAACACTCGAGGGGCATATCTCACTTCTACTAATTTTTATTCTACCATTTCAAAAATTTACCTATCTACTATCTTTGAAGTGCCATCACTTACGCCACCCCAAAGAGGGGAAAGTGTAAACTCCTATAATTTATCTCTAGCAATTTAAATACTTAAATTGTGTTAATTATACCCTTTCCCGTAAATTGATGACATATCATCAATATCACACATTTTCTCTTTTATCGTCGTTAATTAACTACATTACGCTAGTTAATTGGCCCTTATATCCAGAAAAGATGACAATTAATGACCTTCTGTTAATTAAACCCCTTTCTACCTGAATTAATTAATTATTCTTAATTAATTAAGTTTCCTCTTCTATTAGATAAATAAATCGTCATTTATTTAGTTTAAACCCTTCCTATTCCCTAAATCATACTAATTATTCTTCTAAAATCTTCTATAAATCTTTCTCACCTATTAATTAATCACTTGGGTTAATTAATAAATCCCCTCAAACCCCATGAGCCACTAAAGGACAAACTAAACTCTCCTAAGGTTGACTCAACCCCTTTTTCAACCATAGTCACCCCCAACTAACTCAACCTAGCTATTATCCCACATGTAAATGGATGTAGATATTCTTTTTATCCATTGGGCTATATAAGGATCCCTCCTCTTACCATTCTACTTACACCTAAATGAGAATAGAGCCTATACTATAGCCATTTTATTATCTTAGAGCATTCTTCCATTAGAGGAGCTAGTTATCTTCATTTCTTGCATTCATCCATCCAAGTTTGAAGTCATATGGAGATATGTCAAGTGGTCTTGTAGCCATGGATTGAAAAGACTCCATTCTTGAAACCTTGGGATTCAAACATAAAATCAACCCTTTTGATTGTTAAGGATATAAATAGGTTCATTCCATTGATTAACATTCAATAGAGATAGAGATTAATTGCTTAGCATATTAGTTTGATGTTTATTCATGTTCTAATGCAAATATGTTGGTATATTAGTCTTGTTTAAGCTCTAAGCATGATGGTGCATAGATTTTAGTTTAGCATTGTATTGAGGCTATTAGGTGTTAGTCTTGATTTTACTTGCATATCTAACTAATTATTACACACACCGCTAGTCCTTTATTTGCACCACTTGTAATTACAACAACCGGGTGAGTACAAACAAAGTTAATGGGGTTTTTGTGAGGTCCATAGTATCCATTTGCACATTCCCTAAGTCTACTTGATGAAAAAAATAATGGATGGAGGGAAAAATAGAGAGGCCTCTTTCGATAACTTTCTTCTCGATACCAAATATGGGAGTTACCCCATATTCAACAAGAGCATAAGCTCAATCAAAAATTTAATTCATCATTTAACTATTACAAAGGTTACAAATATGTAGAGATAAATATTCTAACTCATATAACCATAGATACTAATATAGGATGGTTGTTCTAAATACCTAGATTCTCTTCCAATAACTAACCATGCCCTAAAAATATCACACCCTATTTTCACTTTGTATTACTCACAAAGTTAGTCAGTATTAGCAAATCACCTCAGATGATATATTTCATATCAACATTAATACTAACCTTAAAATTATTATTTCTCATCACTAAAAATGTGAGCACTAACACATTTATTTCCTAATAAGGATCCCCACTCTAGCATATAGCCTTGTTACTTTTAGCCTCACAAACTATGGTAGATTAGATCCAATTGGTTGATTGGAGGATGTCAAGATATAAGTAGGAGACTTAATTTTGAAAGGGTATTTCAAGTTATTGATATGAAAACTAATGAAAAGCATTACCTAGTGTTGATTGGAAATAAGTGGGCGTATGATGGAAACATGAAATTTAACACAATAACCAACCAAATGGAAGTACACCTCAATGACTCTATTATTAACATTTCAATGAATAATTCTAAATAAAAATCTATACCATTCCTAAATAACCAATATCACCATATGTGTATGATGTTGAAAGTTGGTTTAAGGTAGGACATCAAGAAAAGGCTTGACTCCCATCAAGGTAAAGCATCTCAAAAGCTTGAATTTTATAGCTTTCACAATTATAGTCATAGATGATCATGCTCTTGACCTTAGGAAATATGACCACAGTGATAAAAGATCCATACAATTACTTTTATCTTTTAATAATATCTAATATTTCAAATATTTAAAATGTAGTACTATTTTCTTTACACTCCATTTAATTGTTTAATTTTATGAATTCTTCATATCGTAAACATGATGCTAAAACAACGAACTCACTCCTACCAAGGATCAACTCAAGCCCGCATAACTATAATTGAGAGGGTGTTAATGGGAAGGAATTTCATCTTCCCCTTCTAAAACCATCTTCCACGATGTGACACGGTCTAGGTATAAAATAGGTTGAGAAAACATGGAGCTCAACAACAATAAAATCTTATTAGCGAAAAGGGATACATTTCCTATAATGCAACCACCAATAGGTTTTAGCACATTTTAAAATTTCCTCAAATTCTTAATGTTCTGAGAAGATTGGCATTACTCATTATTTTATTACTCAAATTATCCTTTTATTAAAACATGTTCCTAGTTTCCAAGCTTAAAAGACTTCGTTTCTCAACAGATTCAAATCCATAGTAGATTCAAATCCAAATCTTGATTCTAATTTTGAAACACATTCTCATATGTTTTCTCGTAAGGGTATTCATCATTTATAATTTGTGTCGATTTTCTATTTTTCTTGTTCACATTCGTAATGTATCGCTTGTTAAGTATTTTAACTTTCAAATTCCCAAAAGGTTGCCCAAACCGTTAACCTCACAATGTCACACAAAATGCAAAGCACATTACAAATGGCCCACATAACAATTTTTTAGCACATTTTCACGAATGAATCACATCAAAAGGTATCTCAATCCACAATGGAAAGGCACAAGTAGTCCATATAACATATAATTCTCAATGCATATGCACCAGGCATAGATCCAACACACCCACATGCCTAACATACAATGAGGCATCTCACTAGTACATAAGAAACCAAAGATCAAATGACTCAAAACCAAGACTTTACCCACACAGTGTCAATATAAGATCTAATAGCACATGCTAACAAGGAGGAGCGTTAAACCTCAAACATAACAATGCATAACAAGACTCACGGGAGTAACTCGTGAATCATGCATACCAACTCTATATGCATCCAAAATATCCATATGTCTACCAATAGAAAAATAATCATAGTTCCAAAAATAAGCTAGGTCACTCACCAAAGAGCCTCATCACCTTATTTCTCCATGTTGGGTCACTTCCCATAGATCCCCATCTCCTTATTTATCCATATCAGGTCACTCACCAAAGCATCTCATCACCTTATTTCTCCATTTAATGAGGTTGTGTCACCCTATGGCCCTAGGCACATAGAGCCCTATCACCTCCATGCAAGTGGTATATTAACCTATATCTCAAGTACTACATAGCCCTATGAACCCCTTGGGTGTACCCCCATACCACGAAGTGGGTCCATATGGTCAACCACTCGTGGTGAATCCTATGACCCTAATCCAACACATAATGACATTAGAACCAGCATATCAACCAGATTCAAATGCCAAGTGGAAAAAAATAACAAGCCTTAAACTAGGATATAAACATTTAAAATCCAAAAGAAAGTTTCAAACTAAGAAAAATAAATGGCTAAATAATCGCAGTAATATAAAGGCCTCTTGTTAGCACAAAACCAATTAAATGCCCAAATATTTAAAGATACATCACTCAAGAAAATTTTTGGTTCTTACAGAAAAGAGAAGTTCAATTTATGAATAAAGTAAAAACATAGAAATATCACATTACGATCACTATGTGGCCCTTCCACGGCCACCAAAGGGGTACTCATCAAGTTGTTGGCACTCGGATATTGAGCCTCAACTCGTAAAATACATATAACCAAAATAAGTATATCTCCAAATCACACAAACAAGGGTTCACATAGTCAATATCACATAGGATTGTTCAAT
Organism: Taxus wallichiana var. yunnanensis; assembly: GCA_018340775.1. Taxonomy (NCBI): domain Eukaryota; kingdom Viridiplantae; phylum Streptophyta; class Pinopsida; order Cupressales; family Taxaceae; genus Taxus; species Taxus wallichiana. The sequence goes on from CM031239.1 coordinate 196,657,789, forward strand.
GGAAAAGCCAAATAGGATAGAGCAGAGATGTCAGTTCACATAAACATGAGCCTAATATGGTGTACATCCATAATATACTAAGCAAGCTCGAGGTATAGCAAACGGATAGAAGTCATTTTCTTAGTCTACATGAAACTCCACTTTCGAACTCGTACTTGGCTTAAGGTTATGGTCACTTGGTTTACAACTTCTCTCCACACATACACTTTTGGATGTTACCCATAGGGCTCAATAGTGTAGGGTACACAACATAGCACATAACAATGTTACGATCACATTGATGACTTATGCACAACAACCATAGTGTCTTACACATGGAAAAATTATGAAGTATAAGAATTAAATATTCCATGGCTTACCATATGTATATTTCCACATAACACACTAATGGGTGTGATTACAATAAATTAGGGGTCACATAACAATATGAGTATGAAACCAAAACCCAACTTATATACACAAGCAAGTAGAAACCAAAACCCAACCCCAACATGAGCTTCACGAATAGATATATTCCAAAATATCACATTTTCGGGTTTAACTTTTATTGAAATCATATTGCTATTTTAGCCTTAAAGGTTTGAAGACCATATAACATGAAACATACCTTTTCCTCTTTCTCTAGATGCATTTCCTTTATTTAACTTAACATGTAATTAAATATGGTTCCCTCTTCACTGCCATTTACACTCCCTTAATTAACCTTATAGGTCTCAAAACCATTTATCATGGAAGCATGTAATCTCATTCACAATTATACATATTATTTATTTCATCTCATATTTAACTTATTACAAGTACACTTAATCACACAAAAAGGGTTAACATTGGTTTAAAGGAAAAGGATTCCATATTATATTTACTCAAAAGGAAAACATCTTAGGTACAAATTTTAGATAGACATAGTTGGCTAAAGTTTTAAACACAGATAGCATAAGAAAGGGTCCCAAGTTTTAATTTACTTCCATTTGCACTCAAGGACTCTATGTCCAACTCAAAGTGAATTTTGGAGTGGTTCAAAAACCTATGTGTCGCACCTCTAAGTTTTAATTTATTTGTAAACAATGGCACTTTATCGACACTAAAATTTTCCTCCTGTAATTTCTATTTCATTAATGTATGTATTAGGAATAGGATGTTGTTAAATATAATTAGTAGTGGCATCTAATAGAAGATAATGGCACTACCGGTATGATGTCGTCAATAATGTATAGTACGATACAATCAAATTACAATAGGAATGTTGTGGTAAAAAGTAAATATTTGTCGTAAGTGGTTCAAGTAATGTTTAAATGTCAAAGTTAGGGTAAGTAGAGAAGTAGGGTCTGCATGATTAGGAATTAGAAATATTATATTGGTAATAAGGACAAGGAGTGATGTCATTAATATTTTTGTATTTTATTTGTAAAAATTCTAAAAAGGTGGAACCCATGTGAAATGATAAGGTTTATCTTATCTTAAAAGATAAGCTTACATGTAAAGATAAGAGTTAAGGTATGGAATATGATTCGTCAGAGTAGATTTCTTATCCTATCTTAGAGATAAGGTGGATAAGCCTAAAATTTCTATAAATAGAGAGGCCACCCCCCTCATTTAACATAGAAGGAAGTAGTGAGAAATATTGTATAAGAAAGTGTGTGAAGGAAACCATCATTTAGAAGGTGTGTTAAAGAAGCCATTAAGAGGTGTAATTGTGAAGTTTCTCCCATAGTTATTGTTGGAAGGAAAGTGGATTTGGTAACACTTGGAGTAATTCATGGGTGAGATTGTAACAATTTCATGTTAATAATACATTTTACAGTTGTATTTCAGATTTTCATCGTTCTTTTATGTCATAGTCTGTGGTATTCTTGTGTTATGTCTGTTGTTGTGTTTCCAGATTACTTCCACCAAACTAAAAGTTGTGCATTAGTAAATAATCATAGCATGAGGAGTTCCGGTGGAGAATTATCATAGTGCCGGATTGGTGATGACATTTTGGTTCCATTGCGGGACCATTCCTCATTGGTGGATTTTCTGGAGAGATATTCCCACTTAGTCAGAAATCATTTGGAGGGTAACCTTGTTTTTACTGTGCATAGTAGTTACCATGGTAAAGTCACTTTTACCATGAATAGTATTTACCATAGTAAAGTCACTTTTTACCGTGAATAGTATTTACCAAAGAACTTCACTTTTTACCATGAATAGTGTTTACCACAGTAAAGTCAATTTTTACCGCAGTAAGTCAAGTTTTACCATAGTTTACCATGGTCATTTCTATTTTACTGTAGAAAGGTGTAAAGTCACTTTCTATTATAGTGATTCCAATTATTTGTGCACATAAGTCTTGTTGATTGTACTTGTGGGTTGGTATTTCACTGTGGTTACTTTTGAAAATGGGAAAGATTCCTATTTTTTCAGCCCAATCTAATGAAGATGCTTCCTCTTTCATTCAAGAATTTAAACGATCTTGCATTTGTAATGGCCTCATAAGAAGGGAACAATGGACTGAATTTTTTCCTACCTTTTTGGATGGTTCAGCCCTTAGGTGGTTTGAAACACTAGGTGATAATGTGAAAAACTCATGGGATTTATTAACTGAAAGTTTTCTTGAAGAATTTGGTGAACGAAAATATGCAGATCTTATGATCGAGGTCAAAAAGTTATCCCAAGGAGAGAAAGATAAGATAAGTGATTATCATGCTCGTGTTCTAGAGCTAAGGAGGAAGCTCGATGCCCAGATCCGGAAGGAAGGATTAGCGGATGGGTTGATGAATGGCATGGATAATCTCCTCTATAAGCACTTCATTCTTGGGATGAAGCCAGAGATTAGACAACGAGTGAAGTATGACCGCCCAGTGACCCTCGAACAAGTAAAGGAGATTGCAAGAAGGCAAGAAGAAAGCATGGAAGAAGAGCCCAAAGAAATTATTGCTAAGGTAGAGCCTACACCAACACCTTTGGTCCAGAATCCACAACCACTCTCGGTGAGCACAAATATTTCTCCTAGTACATCTACTAAGTATGAAGATCTGCTCAGGAAGATGGGCCAGTTAACTATTAATCTTCTTCAAGGAAAAGAATTTAGTTCTCAGGAGGAGATAGAGGTCCAAAAAGAAATATATCTGAAGTTATATGTTATGGTTGTCATAAAAGGGTCATTATAAGTATAATTGTCCAGATAGAGCTTCTACATCTAGTATAAGAGATAATGATAAAGGAAAATCACTTGTGAATTCTTTTGATGTAGTAGATAGGAGCATAAATAATGAAGTAGATGTGTTTGTGAAAAAAAAGAAAGAAAGAAAAAGATAACCAAGATGGAAATGATCCTAAAAATATGAAAGGAGAGACTAGTAAGAAACATAGGAGAAGAAATTTGGGTGTGCAAGATTTTTTGATTTCACAGGGGCAAGGACCATACTCCATCTTAGAAGATTTGTCTAAAATACCTAAAAATATTACATATGGTCAACTTCTGGCTATGTATTCGAGAAGAGGTGGGAGCTGCGAAGTGGACTCAATGCTTGATAAAAGAAGGAGGTTAAGGTTCCTATTTTACAAGCAGAGGCAAATCCCTATGCTCCACAAGCTGAGGTATTATGTAATGGTATTTCAATTCATGATGTCTTAGTAGATGGAGGTGTTGCAGTTAATGTAATGACCGAGTCTATAATGAATATGTTGGGTTTAAAAATTGATCGCCCCTCAACACTTATGTTAAGGTCATTAAATAAGGGAAAAACTAAACCAGAAGGTGTTGTTTCAAATGTGTGAATATTTGTCATGGGTGTTGTATGTGTGGTAGACTTTCAGGTGATGAAAAATGGTAATGTTACGTACCCAATGTTGTTGTGAAGGCCATGGCTAAGGAGAGTTCATGTAAGAAACTAATGGAATGAAGGCTTCATGACACTTGGACGTGGCAGAGAAAGGGTGAAGATAAATGTGATCCTCGAAGCATCATAAGGCAGAACTTGTGGATTCAAGTGATGAAACTGATGATTGGACATCCTCTGATTACTCTAGTACCAGTGAAGTGGACACAGAAGATGAAGAAAGTGAGGTTGATGTTTTGGTCATGGATATCCTTCTAGTCACACCGATTCATGAACCCATAAAATTATCTGAAGAAGAAATTAATGATCATCTCCAACAAATAAAGATTGGTGATGTTATGATGGAGAGTGAGAAGGAATCCTACCTCCAGCTCTTTTGAAGGTACATACACCTATTCACTTTTGATTACAAGGAACTTTGTCAAATAAGTTGGGTAGAACATTCTATTGAGCTGGTAGATGGTGCTAAGCCCATAAAGTAAATGCCATATAGAATGAATCCTAATTTTTCCAAGACTATAAAAGAAGAAATAGATAAGTTGTTTAATGCAAAGATTCATATTTGCATGAGAATTGAGAATGGGTTTCTCCCATTGTGATCTCAATAAAAATAATGGGAAGTTACGCATTTGTGTTGATTATAGGAAGCTCAACAAGGCAACAAAGAAGGATCATTACCCTCTTCCATTCTCAGATCAGATCTTGGATGAAGTAGCTGGCCAAGAGTGCTATAGTTTTGCTGATGGATATATCGGATACAAACAAGTTCATATATAGAGAAAGATCAACTAAAGACCACATTCACCACTCCTTGGGAATGTTTGCTTATAGAGTTATGCCATTTGGGTTATGTAATGCTTCAGCAACATTCCAGTGCTTGATGAATAGGGTGTTTGAACCCTACATTGGAAGCTTCATCAGAGTATTTCTGGATATTTTTACATCTATGGGAGTAAAATGGACCACTGCACCAGATGGAGATATCATTTCAAAGGTTAGATGAAGCACAAGCCTCACTAAACCCTACAAAGTGTGTCTTTGGATGTTCTAAAGGCATTTTTTAGGGCATGTTGTATCTAGAGATGATATTGGTATTGATCCTGATAAAGTTTCAAAAATCAAAGAGTTACCATTTCCTATGAATAGAAGTAAGTTGAGATCATTTTTAGGCCATGGGTTACTATAGAAGGTTCATCAAGAATTTCTCAAAGATTCACATAGCCACTAACCTAGCTTCTTGAATAATGATGTTACTTATGAACCAGGAAAGAAGGCGTATGAAGATTTTGAACAACTGAAGGAAGATTTGGTGTCTTCACCTATTTTAAAGAATCCATATTGGAGCAAGCCATTCATTGTGTATATTGATGCCTCAGATGCAACACTAGGAAGTACTCTGAGCCAAAAGGATGAAAATGGGAATGATCATCTAGTTTACTTTGGGAGCAAAGACAAATGAGCAAAGGTTTGAGGTAAATTATATCAATGAGAAAAAGAGGCTCTAGCTATCATTTTTGTTGTAAAGAAGTTTAGAAATTACTTGCTAGGGAAGAAATTTATAGTTAAAACAGATCATCAGGCTCTAAAATATATTATAAATAAGCCTAACCCATCAGGGAGGATAGCAAGATGGATAATTTTTCTACAAAAATTTGAATTTGTTATTATAGATAGGCCAGAAAGAAGCATGTCAATGCGCAGATACACTCTCTTGAGCCTATGATGGTTTAGGTTCATCTTGTGATGATGATGATTTCCTAGATTCAACATTGTTATCCCTTGACACAATCCCCAGTGAATACATAGATATTTGGTATTATCTGAATGAATTCAAGTTTCCTGATGGTGCCAATACAAAGACTAAGAGGAAGATTACTCAAGACAGTCATCCATATTATATTCTACATGGAGTATTATTTTGAATAGGACGATGGATGGACAAGACAAGGTAGTTGGACGTGATCAAGGGAAGGAGCTAATAGAAGAATTCCAAAATGGTACATGTGAAGGACACTTCTCTGGACAACTTACAACAAGAAGGATCTTGGATGTAGGTTATCACTGGCCCACTCTTTTTAGAGATTGTTATAATTATTGTAAGACATGTGATATTTTTCAAACACATGGGAATCGTAAGACTTCATCAGCTCCATTATGTCATATTCTTCCACTTGGTCCCTTTGAAAAGTGGGGAATAGATATTGTAGGTCCACTTCTAACTACCCACACCAAAATAAGTATATTGTAGTTACCACAGATTATTTAACCAAGTGGGTGAAGCTAGCCATTGAAAACACCTTCCATGGATGAAGTGGCAAGGTTCATATATGAATGCATTGTCACCATATTTGGTTGTCCATTAGAAATGTAGAATAGATCAAGGAAGCCACTTCATTAATGAGGTGGTAGAAGCCCTAGTTAACAAGTTTTCTATTAAGCATATGAAAAGTAACAACTTACAAGCCAAGCACAAATAGACAGGTGGAACGAAAAAATTTGTGTTGTGTCAAATTCTAGCAAAAGATGCAGCCTTGCAGGTACATAAGTGGGATAAAAGGATTCATGCAGCATTATGGGCATATAGGGCAACATCAAAGTTAGCAACATGATACTCCCCATTTCAGTTGGCTTATGGCATTGATCCAGTTCTTCCTATTGAGTTTGATATTCCCACTATAAGAATCATGAAAAATGAAAGGATGGATGAAAGTGATTCGGTAAAGGAAAGGTTGGTACATCTTCATTTACTAGAGGAAATGAGAGAAATAGCAAAGGATACAAGCTATAAGAAGAAAATGAAGCAGAAGGAATACTTTGATCAAAAGATCTATTGGTCTCCATTTCATGTGAATGACTTGGTTCTAGTATATGATTCCTAGATACAAAAAAAGAAGGCAAAGAAAATTTCTTCCCAAATGGATGGGGCCCTACAAAATAGTAGTTGTGCATGAAAATGGTACATATCAACTAGAGGAATTAGATGGCACTCCCATTACAAAATGGGTCAACCACGACAAGTTAAAGATTTTCCAAGCACTAGAATAGTCTACTCCGAGGATGGAGTAGAAGCTAGGAAGGGGGAAGATGTCGACACTAAAATTTTCCTCCGTAATTTCTATTTCATTAATGTATGTATTAGGAATAGGATGTTGTTAAGTATAATTAGTAGTGGCATCCGATAGAAGATAATGGCACTATCGGTATGATGTCGCCAATAATGTATAGTACGATAATAATCAAATTACAATAGGAATGTTGTGGTAAAAAGTAAATATTTGTCGTAAGTGGTCGGTAATGTTAAAATGTCAAAGTTAGGGTAAGTAGAGAAGTAAGGTCTACATGATTAGGAATTAGAAATATTATATTGATAATAAGGACAAGGAGTGATGTCATAAATATTTTGTGTATTTTATTTGTAAAAATTCTAAAAAGGTGGAACCCATGTGAAATGATAAGGTTTATCTTATCTTAAAAGATAAGCTTACATGTAAAGATAAGAGTTAAGGTATGGAATATGATTCGTCAGAAGAGATTTCTTATCCTATCTTAGAGATAAGGTGGATAAGCCTGAATGTTCTATAAATAGAGAGGCCACCCCCTCATTTAATATAGAAGGAAGTAGTGAGAAATATTGTATAAGAAAGTGTGTGAAGGAAGCCATCATTTAGAAGGTGTGTTAAAGAAGCCATTAAGAGGTGTAATTGTGAAGTTTCTCCCATAGTTATTATTGGAAGGCAAGTGGAGTTGGTAACACTTGGAGTAATTCATGGGTGAGATTGTAACAATTTCATGTTAATAATACATTTTACAGTTGTATTTCAGATTTTTCATCATTCTTTTATGTCATAGTCTATGGTATTCTTGTGTTATGTTTGTTGTTGTGTTTCCAGATTACTTCCACCAAACTAAAAGATGTGCATTAGTAAATAATCATAGCACGAGGAGTTCCCGGTGGAGAATTATCATATTTCCAGATTGGTGATGACAAAGACCTCTTGAATACGATTAAAATTCTAAAGGTTATTAACAATTTCATTCACATTTATCTCTTATTGTCATAATTGAGAACACAACTTGGACAACAGGATCAAGATGCAGATCTCATTCGCAACTAAACTTTCTCATAGATCCCTCAATAAAAATATCCTATTTGAGTCACCCTAGACTCCTTAAACCACTCAAGAACAAGGATTAATTATCTTGTATTTAAAATGAGTCAAGATTCTTTTGATGTAATAAACAAAATGAGTGAACCACCGCACCTTGCGGTTTACAAAAGTTTTCTTGATCACATTACAAGGAATAACATTACCTTCTTTATTTTCCTTAATGATCCCATACACATACATTGACTATCCCTTCCCGAGAGACCGAGAATATAAGACAACCATTTAAATAAAATTTGATAACCATAACATCATTCATGTTACCAAGTAACATTTTACCCTTAACTATAACAACATGCACACTTCCACATGCGAAAAATACCCTTATTACACGAATACCTCTACAAAGCCTTTATGCCACCTAAAAGTTTGATTTCATGGAATAGCTCGAGAGAAAGAGGTGGTTTCTAAAATTAAATTACCTATTTTCAAGACAATCCCTATGAGATCCATCTAGAGATCAAAACTTTCACTAAAACCCATCAATGTGAACAACACGCGAATAATACAATTTTCATGGGTAACCTTCTCAAGAGATGTTAGACTAGGGTAAATTGGGTAACTTCTAAACTATCCTCCTAATAATGGTCAAGCCATAACCATTCCTATATACGGAAGTTTCCTTTCTTCTGATTTTTCTAAGCATTTTAATAAGCCCACAACGATACATAGTAATCACTTTCACATAGGAGCACATTATAAATGAACATTTCATTCCTATTTTAAAATGTACATCTACGTGATTAGCAAGCTATATGCCTACAATCCAAATTACTCATAGAATAGAATGTCCATTTTCCCAACATACCAAAATAATACAATTTCTTACTCATCACAAAATAGTAAATAACTAACATTCATGTTCACAAACATAGTGTTGATATACATCCATTTAACATTACATGTATTTCAAGAATAGCCCATTATTACAAAAACATATAGAATGTTGCAAATTTCTTCATGTCTTGTGTACCTGCAACCACCGCATGGTCAACACAACTGCTGGCATGGCATCTAACTACACTCAAGCATGATATATGATTGCACAGTTTCCCAATAATAATGAAATAATACCTAACTTACTTTTAAGGAGCATAAGAATACAAATTCCATTTCATTTCATTTTCAAAGCCAAAAGATAGGGATAGAGAGGAGAGAGAAAACACCATTTCTTTTCACATTCAATATCTTTTCAAAAAAGTGTCAAGAAGGTTTCCTATAGTCATATATTTGTGTTTACAAGGTTTCTAATCGTTACTTTACTTGGATGGGGTCAAATGACAGTTTTCTCCATTGAGTCGCAAGTTTCTAAAAATGTCAAATTTAGCTAAGTAGCCCAAAAATCAATGTTCAAAAACAAACTCGAGACCCAAACACACAAGGAAACCAATTCTAACCAACTCCCCTATAAACAAGGAAACACCCAGATTGACAAAACCCCTAAATGGAAAACAGATCAAAATTACGCCGTCTTCCTGAGCTACCAATCATAAATGCATTCAAGCAACATTATCACCCAATGACCGGAGGCCTACAAAACCTATCAGAAAACTAGCTTGCGGGATGTTTTTCTCCAAAGTAAGGATTTTTAGTAATTGTTTCATAGAAATATTAGAGGTATGCAGATTCCAAAATTTGTTTCTACATACAAGGCCAAAATCATGGGTCAAAACCAAACTACATTTTTAACTTTCAATAGTTGTTTAAAGTTATGAACTAGCCCATTGGGATCTTAAACACATTACAAAAACAAGCTCAAACAAACATCCGAGGAACAACCAGAGTTTTTTTAACACTCTAAGTGACAAGGTACATGGTCCAAACTTAATTTTCTCATTTCGGGGTTTATAGGGATGTTTTACACCTCATTGAAAACATGTTTTATTTAGATTTTACAAGGTCACCAAGGAGTAGTTTTGACTAACATTCAAGTTTAAATACGCCAACCGCATGGCTCTGCAATCGGTACCGATATCAATATTTTTCCAACCATCCCCAAGGAAAATGGTAGTAGCATTAAAATTTAGGGTCACTTGTATGGTTTCATACATAACGATGAAAAAATTGTTATGATATAACACATACCATTTAATTCACCTAAAATTTATTTTTCTTTACATTGATTTAAGACTTTGCTAAAATTTCAGGAAAACTAGAACGTTAAAAAAATTCATGAAAGAATAGATTAAGATGACCATGCCTAAAGTTACTTGAAGTGGAACGAGGGACTAGTCAATTACACGTGCACAATATACGAGTCCACCACCCGAGTATCCGTTAACTAGTTTACGTGCAAAGAGAAGCTTTACCCATTCTTGAATCTAACAAAATTTGATTTCCTTCGATGGTTGATGATTATTTACAATTTCTCCAAACCTCTTATTTTTTCTCGTGCAAGACCATGCATTTTGAAGATACTTTTCATCAAATGGTTCACGAGTGTTGATCACGCTTCCCATATTTTACATACATCACTACTACCATACCAACACCCATATCCTCAGGTAAAATGAATAAATCTCTTCAATTTTATGGTGGCCCGACAAAACATTGTTCCATGTTCCCCACCTGGCATGATCGGGACTAATATTTTCGTTAAAACTCCTACATCCAATTAAAGGAATGCATTTGTGCATTTCCTACAATCTTAACAACCCATGAACCATGGAACTTTGGCACAACTCAATGAAAAACATTGAATCATCTCCAAGAACATCGCTCGTGTATAATTTTACTCCTTTGCATCCATCCACTGGTCTCTTTTTAGATATTTTTCAAATAGTTCACATTCCTTTCCTACCCACCTTTCCACGCTATAGCTTAAGCTCTCCACATACTTTCCCCAGGGCACCATATGCACACCTAATCACTTCACACACAACAACTATGAATTCTATATAACTTGTTGAAATGAGGAAATATAACTTAAGTATGAAAGTGTAGAATAATTTGGGCACGCAGCACAGTGGCACGTAGGAGTGTGTAGAAGTATAGCAGAACAAGGCGCACCCAGGAACAATTTGAAATCAAGACTTAGCCATTTGCAGATTGGGGATAATTTTGGACATAGAGTGCAGAGAATGTTTACAGAAGACTTGCAGACCACACAAGGCTATTTTGGGACTAGCAGAAGATCAAGCGCCATGTAAAAGTTTTGGAGCTAATAATAGGATTATACTACAGTTGTATTATTAGATAATCTATTATTAGCAAGTTTGCATGATTTTGTATTCTCATGTAAGGGCGCATGGCTATTATTAGCATGTATCCTATTTTTGAAGGTGCATGGGCAGTGAAGGGAAAGTCCCCACCCCTATAAATATGTATTGATTTGCATGGTTTGGACAGTTTGTGATTCGTGATCATCGCAATGTTATCCTGCAAGTTTGTTAGTGCACATGACTATGGTGACTTTATGATGTATGTAAGAAGCTTATGAGTTTTACAATATTAATATAATGGATCTTATTGGTTGGATATTGGTGTTGGATGTAACTGAACATGGATCTTGCATGGTAAATCTGATTATAGTAATTTTTAGTTATTCCCTCATATAGTTTAGATCTAGATCCGGGTTTATGCATTGTGGTTTAATTGATTATTTGTTATGGATCTAAAATATACATTCATTCATGCTAACATCTTGGACAAGCTTCTCTAAAGAGGGACCTGGTACCCTTGTGTGCTTCGGGTGAGCACTCAATTTAGGATGAGTGATGTGTCAATGCACCTTGGGCTTTTGTGGGTATATTCTAGGCTACATCATTGGTTCCATTTTCGGGACCTCTTTCTCAGTTGTTTTTTAAGATGTTACATGATGAAAACATACCAGCTTAACCTTGGCCAGTTGTCAAGAGTGGTTAGATGATTTGGAAGAAGAGTATGCTCACAGATTTAGCACTGAACCTAATTTTAATGCACGCGTGTGGGTTGAGTAGAATCTGTATGACACATTGTATGAGAATTTCTTCACCATATTTCCTATAGAGTTGTAAAATTGGTCAGTTGCTTATGTGTCTAAGAGGAATTGTAGGTTTCACACGCTTATTTTGACACAGAAATAATTCCAGGCCTTGTATGATGTAGATCTGATTTAGACGCGCTCTGTGGATGTTTGGATTTGTGGTGTTTTGAACAACTATATTCTTGAGTAGAAAATTTCCAATTAATCTTGCCCAAAAGTTACTGAGTACCGCAGTTCTTGTGCAAGCCCATAAGATCTTACTTGCACGGTATTCCTTTGGAAATTAATATTTTGATCGTGACCCTGGATTTGGAAAAAAAAACCCACCATGCTAGGGGAAGGGAGTAGGTTTGCTAAAGATGGCAAACCTAGTGGCAGAGAGATAGAGAGAGTAAAGGTTAATTAAGTTTAATGAAGAATGTAAGAGGGATCTGATGAAGCAATGAGAGATCGCATAAAGAATGGTGTTGCAGAGGGAGATGGATCATGAAGGATTTGGAGCTCATGCAGAGGACGTGGAGCCAGAGCATCTGTAACTCCCCCATTTGGGAAAACATGGCAGAGAACCCTCCTCAGCTTTGGATGAAGGTGTGTTGGAAGAAATATTTTGGACCACGAGCATGCATCTAAACCTACCAGAGACCTATCCTTTACACTTAGTTTTACTGATTCTATAGCACTTAACAAGTAAGAAAGCTACTATGGGCAGTGAGGGTTATAGTAAATAGAGTCAATTTGTAATCAATTTTGGAGTTATCAGGATATTATTCATCTATGGTGGCATAATTTTCATCTATATCATTTGGAGGTCCAGTTGGAGGTATCTTTTTCACGCATTGTCAACATAGAACGTGGGCACAGAGAACGTTGGTATAACGTCTGGAAGTAGAAAAAATTCACAAACTATGGGAGTCTATTTTATCATGACCATTGGAACACAAGGTAGTGCATCCTATGGTTCGTTTCCTACTTCAGGAGGAGGATCGGGGAGGTTCAAGTGGTTTGGGTGCCGGTGGATTTGGTGGTTCCAAGGGTGGAGGAAACACTGGAGGTAATTCTGTATTGGATCTGGTGGGCACAGTCCGCACCAGCCCCAAAAAATTTATATGGAGATGTCTCTTTATCTTCCAAAATATAGAGGCATTGAAGATGTAGCCGAGCATGTGCATATGTGTGAGATACTATGGTGCGTGAAGGGGATTACTACTCCAGAGCACAAGGTAAGTTAGTTTATAACTACATTGCAGGGGCATGCACATAGTTGGTACAGAAAGTTTGACCCTGACCGAATTGTGTAGATTATACCGCATTGTGGGATGCTTTCTTGAAAGAATTTTATATCCTTGAGTTTGAGCAGAAGAGCATCAACGCATTGAAATACATTAAGCAAGGCACTACTAAGAGTGTTTAGGAGTATGATGCTTGGTTCAAGACCCTTTTGTCCAAGTTATCTTATGACATACACGCGAGCCAACATGCTTAGTGGTTTGTTGGAGGAATGATCATGCCTTTTAGGAGAGAACTTTCACATAAGACTTATACAAATCTGTGTGAGGCACTTGAAGCAGCCTCTACGTGTTGAAGTGGAAGGGAGTGTAGACATAGGATTGAGCCCATTCTTAGAAGCTCATATTGTAGTGATGGCTAAATAGTTAGAGAAATTATCAACTAATTCAGCGCATGAGACACGCAATGGGATTTGGTGCACAAATTGTGAAGTAGAAGGGCACACTAAGGATAGTTTTTCTCATAAATCAGTGTGCTCCTTGTTGTTGGATTGTGAGATCTATCACCTAGAACACAATTCAAGTTGGTGTCCATTGTTGTAATGTGTGATAAGAAATAATGTGTCCTGTTACTGCAAGATTTGTAGGTCTACTACTCATGATACTGAGGATTGCATGTTGATTGATCATATTCATGATGCCATTGATATTGGTGTACGATAGAATGGTGTTGCAAATAACTCTAAGGATAAAAGTGAGCATCATGACCATGATCATAATGAAACGTGCTCTAATGGACCGAGGAGGATTTAGAGGCTAAGGTGCGGTGGTGGAAGAAGTGATTTCCCTCGTAGAACTTTTTATACATGTGGATCCCCGATCATTACAGGCATGAGTGTCCTTAGAAAATTGTTTGTTATTTTTGCGGAAAGAATCACAACTATGAAGAATGCCTAGACTTGTATGAACATTTGAGTAAGAAACACAAACAGGAGAACAAGGGCGTGGGAATGGTTAAAGTGCAGCGTGTCGTCAAAGATAAATGGATGTCAAAGTTAGTGACTCGATCCCGAGTTAGTACATATGAAGATTACTACACGCGTTGAGGCTTCTAGGAAGTTTCAAATAGAAGCCTATCATTACTAAGGAGGAAGTTCTTCATGCAAAGTATCCAGACCCTATGCATCAAAAGGAGGTTTATCAAGAAACCATGGAGGTAATTCAGAATTTACAGGGTGAGATACAATGTTTGAAAGAGCAATGAGGAAGTTAGAATAGAATAAGGTATATGAGATCCATTAGATGGATGTATATAATCTAAATGAGGTTTGTAAGATGTTGTGTCAAGAGAACATTGTTCATTTATTAGGAACCGGTTAAAGAGAAACACTTTGCACACATTAATCGGGATTGAGCATGAAAGGCATATTTTACATGCTAACCTTCCCCCTCATAGCCTGGATTATGACAAGGATATCACTCTAAATGTTATTGTGGATGGTTGGATTTTGAGTAATATTCTAATTGATATAGGTGTGGAAGTAAATGTACTCACTTTGGACGTGTGGGTTCAGATGGGCGGAGACCCCATCAGTAGCCATCATCAAATCTTTTGTTTATCACGAACAAGACTAAAGCCACACCTATTGGATTTTTAAATTATGCATCAATTACTATACAAGGATCTAAGTTTATTGGGGACTTTGAGGTCTTAGCATTTGTAGAAGCTGAAAATTTTACAACTTTACTTGGGCACCCTTATTGTTATGTAAACAATGTTGATCTGCACTTCAATAAGGGGTATATAAGTTTTGAGAACAAAGAGGAGTGCGTCATTATCCCCTTGACATATGGGAAATTTGCACCTTATGTAGAGCCCTTAAGTGAAGAATATTTGAACATAATTTATGTGCGCACCATTCAAGATCTAAAATTTATTGAGCCATCAAAGGAAGGAATTCTCTAGTGGGATGATGCATAGTCCATGAGCTATACTAAAAGTGTTACATGTGACAAATGGGCACATAGAACTTATGAAATTGTGGTGTGTGAAGTGAGAAATGTAGTTTATGCTGGCCAATAATCCACGTAGTATCGGTGTTTGGGTAGCAACCAAGTACCAAGGTACACTGGTGAAGAGAATCTCAAGTATTCCCGCTTTCTATGGAATTCTAGTGGGAATGGAAGGCGTAAAGAAGGAATATGATAGTTTATACCCTACGCGGGATGATAATGCACTGGTGGATAGCTCACGGTATAATCTCTTAGAGTGGACGAAGTGAGGATTGCTTTATCTCCAGATTTCTAAGGAGCAATGCACCTACTCGAGATCCGTGCATTTCATGGTAATGATCCTGTGTAGCATCACGTTGGTGAGTGTGAGAGAGTCGGGACGAGAGGGAAGGAAGCTTTAACACCTTTTCCATAGGAACACAATCTTTATTTCACCTTGCAGGGCTACACGTGTGCATGGTATATCTACGCAGAGTTGAATAGAGAGACCA
Organism: Taxus wallichiana var. yunnanensis; assembly: GCA_018340775.1. Classification (NCBI taxonomy): domain Eukaryota; kingdom Viridiplantae; phylum Streptophyta; class Pinopsida; order Cupressales; family Taxaceae; genus Taxus; species Taxus wallichiana. Next base: position 196,673,470 of record CM031239.1, read on the forward strand.
GACATTGGCAACAACTTACTACAGGTATGATTCAGACCTTTGACTATTTTCCACTAAACCTCCAGGTGAATGAGGCATTACAAGTTATGAATCGCTTAACTATGGGAGATAGTGCAAAGGCTGAGGAGCTCCTTTAGGAGTTATTAGGTGAGTCAAACCCAGAGGCACACATTGAAGAGGAAGCAACAAATGCTTTGGATAGCTTGGGCGTGCTTGCCTAGAAAGAGAAAAGGGTAATATGGTCTATATAGTTGATGATGAAGAAGTGGAGAACTTGGATATTGAGCATACAAAGGGTACATGTGAGGTCTTAGATGGTGAAGATGAGAAGGCATGCACCTAACACAAACGAACGAAGACCAAGAAAGTTAACATTGGAACAGATGTTGAACCAAAGGAGGCCATCATTGGAGATTATTGGTCTAACTCTAAAGTTGCTAAGATAATTGAGCTATTATGTGACTTCCAGGATCTATTCCCAGAGGCTATCATGAATTGAAAGGGGTACATGAATCTTTGGGTGAAATGAGAATCAAGTTAAAGGAAGGTGCGTGCCCAGTTTGGAAGAGGCCTTACAGGATGAATCCAAACTTACATGTCAAGGTGAAAGAAGAAATTGACAAAATGTTGAATTTTGGAATCATTGAGCCCATCGAGGAGTCAGAATGGGTGAGCCCTATGGTGATTAGTATCAAGAAGGATGGAAGAATCAGAATTTTTGTGGATTATAGGGAGTTAAATGCTACATGTGTAATTGATCCCTTTCCCACACCGTTTACTATGGAAATCTTGGAAGGCATTGTAGGGCACGAGTTCTACTCTTCCACCGATGGTTTCTTTGGATATTATAGTGTTGGCTCGAAAATCTGTCACTTGGGCAGATTTATGGATGACGAGGCAACAATGTGTAGGGCATAGCCCTCTTGAGTCAAAGAAAGAAAAATTGCTTTATTGTTATTCTACCAAAGCAAGAATCATGCAAGTCTAACAAGATTCTCGCCTTTGGGGTTTGGGATCTCATCCCAAAGAGGGTTATTTCCAATCTGCGAAAGAAAGAATGAAAAAAGGAATGAGAAGCAGAAAAGAAATGAAGGTCGAAAGAAGGTTTATGTTTTGGGATTGGTAGTAAACAGAGCCAAACCTACTTGCATAAATGAACAAAGCAATACTTGATGAATAAATGACAATAAAATGTAGCGTAGATCTAATAATAAACACACAGATTTGACGTAAGAAAAATCTAAAGCATATAACACATGTATTCAACACAAAGTCTAAATATTGTATTAATATTTCTTCTCACATAAAAAGCTCAAAGTCTTTTCTCCTCACTTCTATTTTTCATCTGAAAGATATCCACACCCAAATACAACAAGTATTTGAGTATTTATAGAAGAAGGAGAAGAAGGAAGGCAAAAAGGAACCAACCACCTATTTACATAAAATATACAAAATATCTACAAAAATATCTCAAAGTCATGTTGACTTTTGACAACTTGATGGATGACATCATCCCATGGTGCAACATGGATGATGTCATCATTTGTGCCAACATACTTTAGACATTTTACAAAAAGAAAGTCGAAGGAGAGAGAGAAGAAGAGAAAGAATTCATTCATCGTCGTCATCCTGCGGCCGAAAGGGGGTATCTGCTGCTGCTCAGTGACGAGATGTGGAATTGGGCATGGTATTCCATGAACTTGCTGATCATGGGCTCTAGTTGATCCTGGGAAGGATCCTTGTGTCGCTCGCTGATCGCCTCGCAAGTCTCCCGCTCGTCTATGAGCTTCTCTGGGAGTTTGGAATATTCTTTTCTCTTCCCTATTAGGAACCCGATGAAGTCCCGAGCCAGCTAGCAAGTTATTGATGGATTCCACGTCAAAAGTGACCTCTAGCCCCACCCTCTGTGAAACGATCTCCTCAAGATCCGAATATAGTTTCATCAACTTTCCTTAAGGCGAAAGAAGGAGTAAGTAACCCTAGAGACATGTTGAGAATGATTTGTTCCATTTGGTGCATCGCGTCCAGGGCTTCTTCCTTTACCTTATCGATCTTTTCAAGGACGAATTCCAGTTGATCCATCCGGTAATCCAGAGTGGAAAGGATTTTATTGAGGGCCCTGGGATGACCGAAAACACCGAACTTGACCAGATCTTTCAACTGAACAGTCAAACATTCTTTGAAAGGTCTCACGCTGCAGCCTAGCATGGTCCAGCTCTTCTGATATGGGTCCTGCTAACGCCTGGAGTTCTTTGTTCACCTTGTTGATGTTTAGGTACAAATCGGTGAACTTGGCGATTACGCGTTCACTGTCCTTGAGGATCTGGCTCCTCCAAGCGAAACTGCCAGGCCCTGCTCGCCGATCTTTGCATATTCATTAATTTTATCCTGACTCAGAGGCTCAGGAGTCTCGGCGGCAGTTGTGGGAGGTGCACTACCCATCTTCTATAAGGCATGGAGCAGATGTTTATTTTGCTCTTTCAGTAGCCTTTTCTCTTCTTTTTCTTCTTGAAGCTTCTTGCAGAGGGCATCAACTACAGATAGGGCCTCTCCCTGAAGGCTTTCAAAAGATGTCCCCATTGTGACTTGAGTCACTGTGTAATCTGTCGAGGACAGATCCTTTTTATCCTTCAGAGGATTGGGGTACGCGATCTCCATTACCCTCTCTCCGAAGCACTCTGAGAGAAGCGTGTGATGGGCTTCTACTTCTTTACCCCTTTTGACGGGATTACAGAGAAGTCCATCGGTGTGATGGGAACTTTCCTTTTTTGCTGACTTAGGTGCTGGGAGATCCAAGCTGGACTTATGGGAGAAGGACCAGAAATAGAGAAGGGGGCAGCTACAGCAGAGTAGAAGGGAAAAAGTGGAGACACTTGGAGGCGGCATCGAGAGGGAGGCCGAGGAAGTGCTCACGGGAGGAAGAGATACTACAGGAGAGGAAGACATAGGAAGGGAAGGGAGCTCAGAGATGAGGGAAGAAATGGAGGGGGACAGATCCGCGAGAGAAGAGAAGATAGATGAAGAAGCAGGAGGAACAGTAGAAGAAGGGGGAGAGGACACGACCAAAGGAATGGTCGCTTGGGTCACCTGAGGAGGGGAAGGAGGGGAAGGAGAAGGAACAGAAGGGACCTCAGTTGTTACAGCAGTGGCGACATCCTGAGTGGATGGGCCTATTGGGACATCTTCCGCTGTTTCTTTCTCTGGGGAAGCCAGAGTTACAACTTGTTCGGGTGCAGCGGAAGGAGGACTTACAGGAGCTTCCTCTTGGGTGGAGCTGGATTCACCCTCTTTGCCTTTTCCTTTCCCTTTGGCTATTGTTTAGCCCGAGGAGGTGTGTTGCCCAATGGAGAGGTTGTGAAATCGACCCCGAGGTAGATGAGCCCGTTCATTCGGCACCAATGTTCTGTTCTACGCAGAGTTTCTTTGACCCTTTCCTCAATTGTCTGAGGGGCTTTAGTTCTATCAATTATCGCGAAAGGCCAATCGTCCCCACCTGTGTCAAGATACACTTGATCCACTTCCTCTTCAGTAGTTTGGTAGCCTTTGGGGATGATGGCCACCCCGTACTAGATGATTTCTGCTAAGGCCAAGCGAGAATGATCCTTCCTTCTGAGCTCAACCTCATGATATATGTCGATGTAGATATCTTCGATCTGAGGGATATGGATCGGGTCGAGCTTGGCTCTAGGCAAACAATTTCTCGGGTCGAAGGTAGGCCTTACTGGGAAGTCATGTTTCAGATTTAGCAGCTCCAGTTCTGCAAACATATCTTTTGCCTTGTGGTGAGTGAGACATGTATATCTACCCACTGTGAGGGGGAAAGGAGTTCCACCCTTCTTTCTCTTTAGGCACTTTTCATGATAAGTAACAAGCTACCTTGACAGCTCCAACAGGATCAATTTGGGCCCGGCATACCTTGGCAGTCTAGTCGGTTCCCCCAAGAAATTAACTGCCCTTAGATAGGTAAACGTGGGGAATTGAGTGAATAGGGCCCCCCACTTCTCAGTAGCTACTACTATGCTCTTGGTCGTTCGACCGTGAGTCATATTCGACCTCAACAGGTAGATGATGAAGTAGAAGAATGCATCGTTGATCTTTGTGAATTAGGGGATGCTATTTTCCAGCCTTCACTCTGGATAGTATTCATAGATTTTAACTTGGGGCCAAACCCCACACCGCATCAGAGCTGGATAGTCCCTTTTCAAGTCGCAAATAGACCACGTAGGAGTTCATATAGAACCTCCCCGTTGTGTTGAGTTGTTGTAGCTACTCAGAGATTGTGCTGCTTATAATTTCGCCCATTCAAAGCGTTGATCGGGCACATTTTTGTTCATTGTCTCAAGGTACCGCAAGCATCCACTTGTGAAAATAATGGGCATCAGAAGCCCGAAAACTCTGCTCAGGAACGTAATTGTGTCGCTAAGTTCCTCTGAAAAGTCACTGCGATGAATGACTTGTGGCCACCGAGTCACTACTTTTTTGTTCTTGAGATAAACTTCATTCATCAGCTGCATGCACTGATCTTCATTGTCATCCCAGGCCTTGATGCAATCTTCTTGGCTGACGGCCACAAAGTGCCGGTGATGAGGAATGCCGAGCATTATCTCAAAGTGGCGGGCAGTGAGGTTAATTATAACCTCGCCCTTCTCACCATGGACACATCTTGTGTCTTTGTTGTAGCATCGGGCTACCACCATCATAAATTCATTGTTTACGGCACTGACTGGGATCCCACCAAAGAAGCGCAGTGGCACTACCTATCGCCTTGTCCATCCATGGACTTCTCGTGACCCTCGGGTTCTGGCCTAGAATTCCTCCATATCAATATGACCAGCTCTGAGTCTCTGATGTCTAGGTCACACTCGCTGGGACTCGGGCATTCTGACCCTCTGATACTTATACTTCATTTCTTCTTCTGTGAGCTTGGCCTTGCCTTTAGATTTGATAGGTTTCTTGCTTGATGTTGACATATGTTCTCCTGAACTTAGTTGCTGATTTGCAACAATAAGAAGTGAAACCCAACGCAAGAAAGCCATGTCAGCTTTCTGATTTTCCATTGAAATGTTGATAGAAGAAAGAGTTAGCAATTTAAAGGCCTCAGGGCGCAGGGCGCATGAATGAATGCCGCAGTTACAGCTGGTGGCTAAATAGTAAGGCACACAGAAAGGTCATGTGCAAGGATAAATAAAGGATAAATCATGGGCACCAAAGGGAGCATGGATTATTTATGTTACACATGGAATGTTACAAATGTGAAATAGTGCATATAATTTTCATGTTGCATGGAACTTCGGTGCGCCAAAGGCGCATATAAGGTTTGTGTAACATATGATTTTTTGTGCGCTTAAGGGAACTTGGCGCGGCACATGAAAGGTCTACATGACATGCTGTTGTTGCAATGATGGATGCGCCTGCGCCGTTTAAAGCTTTGCACTTGGCGCGGATAATTTCTATGTTGCACACATGTAGGGTGTGCCACAGGGCGAGTTTTAGCAATGCAACAAATGAATTTGGTGTGTCATGAGGGGGCGCGAGGAAAGTGTTTGTAACAAACTAAGGGCAGTGCGCCTTGAGGGCAACTTTTCACGATGCAAACAGGGAAGTGTGGAATGTGCGCCATGCGCCATTGGTGCAACTGTTCTTCATGTTGCAGGGTGCCAATGCGCCAAAGGAGAAGAAAAATACAGTTTTCTTTTCAAGCATCAGTTCTCTCTCTGAGGGGTTTCTATGTGGTTAAGCCTCCTTTTGCAGGGTCGTTTGGGGTGATAGAAATGGCTTTAAACAAAGGGTTCCAAGCTAATATTTCAGGACAGAGCTTCCTCTACCAACAGATCTGGAAAGAGGGGGAAGATCATGTGGAAAAGACAAGAAGGGGGAAGTTCATGATTTCATTCTTTTCAATCCAATTCATACCCACAAGCAAGTAAACAAGGAAACAGAGCACAAACACACAAAAAGAGAAAGGACCTCTTACCTAGATAAATAGTGAAGAAATGTGCAAACGGGTCCACAAAGATTGAAAAAGACAAGGCATGTGTGCACTGCAAAGCTCGAGAAAATAATAAAAATAATCACGTGATTTGCTCTGGTGATAATGACAGACAAGACACACGCCTATTTATAGGCGAGGAAGCAATAAATGCGCCACCAAATTTTCAAGTGGCGCACCAAAAGAGCTGTCGACACAAGAAAACATGTGCCCTATGGCGCACCAAAATGCTTGCCAACATGATAATATGTGCGCCTATGGTGCACCGAAAGTGGTGTCGATAGAGGAATATGTGCGCCCTTGCACACCAAAAAGGGGCGCAACAAAAGATATGTTGATAGGAAGGCGCATGCGCCTTGGCGCACGCAAGGAAGACTCAACATAGAGAGGCACACCAAAACACCTGTTGACACAAGAAAACATGCGCCAAAGGCTTTAAAGGGGGTGCATGAACATTTGATGTTGCATTGTCATTATATGCGCCCACCAAAAAAGACCAAAAATGGCTAAGTTCGGAAAACTAGATTTCCCGGAAAGGGATTTTGCAATGTTCCGAACGCAAGGAATCCCCGACGAGGGATCAGAACAAAATTTTGGTAGGGTTATCTGTAAAATTGCCCTTGCCAATTTTACGGGATAATAGCTGGCTCTTTCTGGGGACTATCCCTGAGCAAACCTCAGGGGTAGAGAATCCCAGATCTTATGTGCCTATCCATTGGGTTGGAGAGAGTCAAAAACAAGGGTGACCGGAGGGTGAACAAAGGGAACACACAACAAACAAAAAGCAAACACACGACAAAAACAAACACACAACTAAAGCAAACTATACAAAGAAGAGAGCAAGCTCTACTTCCTGAAGATCTTCAGATGCTGCCCGCTATAGGGAAGCGGGAGCTCGGTTCCATCTAGATATGAGAGATAGAAGCTATTCTCTCCGTTGAGCTGCTTGATCTTGAAAGGCCCTCTCCACAGAGAATCAAATTTCCCGTGCATGCCCTTTGGCTCTCTTCGCTTGTCCCACAGAAGGACGAGGTCTCCCACCTAAAAATTTCTTTGCTTAGCTTTTTTATCGAACAGTCTCTTGACTTGATTCTGATGCTCAGTGATCTTGTCGATCACTCTTACTCTCTTTTCTTCAAGCTCTGTTAGATACATGATCCTCTTTTCAAGAGAATTTTGAAAGTTTCATCTTCAATTGCTCGTGCAAGCGCAGAGAGAAGGATTTCAAAGAAATGGGAAGCTCGGCATCGTCAGCATGCCATATAACACTTGAAAAGGTGACATGCCGAGAGACTCTTGGGAGTAATGCGATCTCGCCCACAAAGCATCATATAAGGACTTGTGCCACATTCGTTGATTCTCATCCACATGCTTTTGTATGATGGTCACCAAGTTTTGTTACTGGATTCTACCTGACCATTTCCCGAGGGTAATAATCTGAGGCGTGAGCCAAAGTTATCCCATATTCATAGAAAAAACTAATAACTTCCCGTGAAGAGAAGTTAGAAGCATTATCAGCAACAATCTTATTCGGAACGCCAAATCTGACAATGATATTTTCTTTGATGAAACTGCAAACAACTTCGGAAGTGGCATGTTTGACAGGTATGGCTTCCACCCACTTGGTGAAGTAATCCGTTGTTGTTAGGACATAACTATGTCCGGCACTCGATTGGGGGTTGAGTGCACCGATAAAATCAATTCCCCACTGCCTGAATGGTTTGTTGACAATGACCGGCCTGAGGGGAAAAGCAGCCAACTTGGGCTTGCCGACGAACTGCTGGCAAGGTTCACACTTTGCTACCTAGGTGGCTGTATCTTGGAAAAGCGTCAGCCAATAGTACCTGGCCCGGATGATCTTGTGTGCTATCATAGAAGAGGAGAAATGGCCTCCACAGGCTGAATTATGAAAACTTTCAAGTAACTTCACCTACTGTGGCTTGTCGACACACCGCAAGAAGACACCATCTATCCCGCGTTTGTATAAACCATCATCCCAGATGACATATTTGGCTGCTCTGAGCTTTATAGTGCGCTTCTCCTTCATAGTTAGGTGAGCTGGGCATTCGCCGTAGGTGAGGAAGAAAGCAATATCGGAATACCACTCATCATTGGTTGCGATAAATAGGACCAGAGGCAGAGAATGGGATTTCTCCAGCTGGCTTTGCGCTTCATTGGTACAATCATCCTTTTCCTCAGGGTTTTCTAAATCTTTGTTTTCAGCCATAAGCTGACATAGGCCCTTGCCTCTTACCAACTTGGTTGGTTTTATATCTAAATCGTACTCCTGGACCTTTGCAATCCAATTTCCGCGCAAGCTTCCTAACTCCTGTTGAGTTAAGATTGATTTGACCGCCGTGTCAGGGACCAGCACCACTGTATGAGAATTTAAAATGTAATACCTGAAGTTTTTGACTGCTTTGACAACGGCGAAGGCATGTTTTTCCAATTGAGACATTTTTAATTCGTGAGGCTTGAGGGGAGAGCTCATGAACGCAATCAGAGATTCAACATCCTCAGAATTCTTTTGCATCAAGATGGCAGATACAATATGCTCAGATGCATAGCTATACATGATAAAATCCTTGGAGAAATCGGGACATACCAGATGGTGCGTGAGCAATGGAAGCTTTTATTTCTTCAAATGACCTTTTTCCTTCCTCGCTCCACCGGAAAGTTGGTGATCCTTTCATCATGTCCAATATATGATGAGTCTTTTCAGCAAAGTCGGGAACAAAGCGCCTAAGAAAATTCACCTTTCCAAAGAAAGAGTGAATGCCGGTCTTACTTGTAGGCAGAGTAAGGCTCTGAATAGCCTTAACTCTTTCGGTATCTATTTTCGTTCCTTCCTTGCTAACAACATGCCCTAGCAGCTTTCCTTCTGTGACTCCAAAAACGGACTTTTTCGGGTTCAGGGAAATCCCATGCTCTCGGCATCTGGCCAATACTTGCTCCAGGTGATCACAATGATCGCTTCGTTGTTTAGAGAACACAGTTAAGTCATCTAGATAAACCACAATGACCTTCCCCATCATACCTTTGAATGCAAGGTCCATGGCCCGCTGAAAAGTGGCAAACATTGGTCAGACCAAAAGGCATCCTGCTGTAGGCAAACGTACCCCAGGGAGTAGTGAATGCTATTTTAAATTGATCTTCAGGTGAGACTTCAATCTGATTGTAGCCCGAAAAACCATCAAGCATGGACAACATTTCTGATCCAGTTACCGATTGTAGAACTTGATCCATTATAGGAAGTGGGTAGTTGTCTTTTAAGGAAGCCTGATTCAAGTTTCGAAAATCTACGCATATGCGTATTTCACCGTTTTTCTTGCATGACTGGCACAATGTTTCCTACCCAAGTCTTGTGATGGATAGGAAAATGATTCTCGTATCAAGCATTTTCGAATTTTGTCTTGGATAGTACCGAGATCTTAGGTTATAATGCCTCTGCTTCTGGCGAAAGGGTTTGACGTCTTCTTTCAACGAGGATGTCATGCTGGACGTCCTTTGGCTTAAAAGATTTCAGATCGGTGTAGGACCATGCCAATACATCCATGTATTTCTTCAGCAGTTTGACAAACTTCCGCTTCTCTTCAGGCGTGCAAGCATTTTCCAATGTTCACGAATTGCGGATGCTCTACTGAACCTAAATTGACCGGTTCGGTTTCTGGGGAGGAGCCCATACCATCTCGCCTTTTCTTTTTTACAAAACGGTCATGCCTATCGAACAACCGTTCTAGAGAAACCAGGCCCTTTGGAATTTTATTTCCTTTGAGCTGACATATGCCATCGTTCCCTTCGGATTCATCCTTTTGATTGGTGACTGATTCACGGCACATAGAAGTGGATCCTTCAAAATGTAATTCCTTGAAATTTTCACCTTTTCTAGAAAGGCAATGAGTTGATTGTCATCGTTGAATACTTGCCAATGCTGAGAATTGTCTGGCACACTTGGGTGGAAAACCATCTCAATGGTGTATTTGTCTATTTTCAAACCTGGGTGCGGAGCATGAGGGATGCCGAAATGGCCAATGAATCGGCCATGTCATTCTGAGCTCTTGGAATGGATTCTATTGAAAAAGCGTCAAATTCTTCAATGTTGTCCCACACCGCATTACGGTAGTGCCTGAGCCTCTCATTCTTCACTTGATATATCCTTTTAACTTGATTCACGACTAGCTCTGCATCACCTTGTACTTTCAGATTTTTGATCCCTCTTTCCTTCGCGGCTTGCATGCCGAGTAACAGAGATTCATACTCAGCAGTGTTATTTGTGTTGAAAAACTGCAACTTAAAAGAGAGAGGAATAATTTCTTCCTTGGGAGATATTAGCACGGCTCCGGCACCACATCCACTGGTTGCGCAGCTGCCATCAAACTGCAAGGTCCAGACCTTGTTAAGATCTTCTTCTTGGACGAGAACAACCATTTTGTCAGACTCGGTAGACAAGAAATAGTTCCCCATCCCTGATGATTCGAAAAGAATTTGAGCTTTGGGGTCCTCAGAGTTAGTAACCAAGTACTTCTTTTGTGATTCTGGCTCCAAAGTCTGCATTACACCTTTGACGGGATTCTAGCCTTAGACCAGTCCATATGAATCTCTCCACCAACCTCACTACAAAAACTCCTTCCCAGCAATATTCCATAGGCTGCTGGGAATGTCGGCAACGAGGACGGTCATCTTTACTCTTTTCTCTGGGAACGCCGCAAATGCAAACTGCGCGTCTTTGATTTGACCAATCAACGGAACCTATTTGGTTTCCAAGGAATAACATCTGCCAAAAGGCTTGGTAAGGGTGAGGCCCAGAGCATGAGAAACTTTTGCCGGCATGACGTTGTCAGAAGCCCCAGAATCAATTATGCAGTTACTTAACTTGTGGCCATTGATTAGGAGGGAGAGGTAGAAGGGCTCTATCTTGCCTGATGCAGATGTTGAGGCAACATTTATGTGGATGCAGGAGGAGTGGAAAGGATTCCTTTTGGGGAAACCTGGGGAGTTATGACAGCTTGACTTTGAATATACTTAGTCAATCTTATCAGTTGTTCGGGGTTTGACTGAAGATACTCAGCTTCAGACATTTGGATCTTGGTCTTTTTAGCATGGTCAATTATGTCAAATGTGGCCAAGGGTTGCGTTGGTGAAGGAATGAGTCCCTCACTTCGTGATGGTAGGGTAGGATTACTGGTCTTCATGGGAATAGAAGAAGGCTGATTTGGAGGAGAAATGGGGGGAAAAGATTTCCTTGTAAAAGACTTAACAGGGAGTTGAGTAGGAAGAGGATTACCTCTTTTAGCAATAGTTGGAGGTGCGTTTGACACGGCCTTCTCCTTCTGCACATGGGCAGTGACCTCTGCTTCTTTTCCTTGTGAGCGGGTAAAAACAACATATGATTGTCCACTTGCATAGCCTTGTGTACCTTCCTCTTCATCAGATTCTTCCTCCTCAAATTCCATATACCCGATAGTAGAGTCGCCAGTCGGCTCACCGACGTCTTGATCATCTTCACCTTGAGATGAAGGTTCTTCATAATCTTGTTCCTCTTCTTCAATTTCGGCTAAGGCATTGACCGGAGGAGCCTCAAGCGCCAACCGTGGAGCAGTTGCAGGTAAGCGCGGCCTTTGTGAAACATTGTTGGAAATGAAATTCCTCCGTGGATATCCCGGTATGAGGAACTGGGGAAGCTTGGGCTAACTGCTTCTTTAATGCAAGCAAGTCGTTCGCCATCTTTTGAAATGCCGGATCAGACGAAGTAGTGGGAGAAGGGCCCGAAGATTTAGGCTTGGAGGATTCCCTTTTCAATTCGCCAGATATTATCAAATTATCTTCAATTCGGATGGCAGCGGCCTGGGTGAGAATCAAGGTAGCCACTTGTTCTTGCAGGAGCAAGAAACTTACTTTCGAACTCATAGCATTCACGAAGAAACACTTCTGATTTTCTGGTGTTGGAAGCATGGCAAAGGGACGCGGTTGATTAATGCATTGAACCTGGTGATAAAATCACGCATGGTCTCATTGGCCTCCTTCTTCAGGTGAGTGATCTGTGATAACAATGCAAATGCATCTTCCGAAGGCTTGTACCTGTCTTCAAAAGCATCCCGCAAGGTGGCCCAACTGGTAATAGATCCGGCCGGTAAATGCTGAAACCATTCTGCTGCGGGCCCTTGTAAGGTCTCCAAAAAGAGGTGAACTGACACATCTTCATGGGTCACATCGAGGATACTACATGACATGATGAATGTAGATATGTGTGAATCCATGCTTTGGTTCCCGCTCCCGTCAAATTTGGGAAAATTCTTTCGGTTTCCATGAGGGAGCGCGTGAACTGGATGTGGTAAAGCCAGGGGCCCATAGCATTTCCCCATGGTACCGCCATCTGGACAGCTGGAAAAAGAACACGGGCTGGAAACACAGTTCCACTGAGCAGCAAGGCGCTACAAAGGGATGTGGAGGCTCCTTGTGAAAACCGGTTCTTCCGTGGGGTGAGGCGCTTCTGGCTGACCGATCAGCTGAACTTAGTGATGAAAAGTGCGCCGGTGTTATACTGAAATTGTGCCTTTGAAGCAGATCAAAAGTAGGATCGACTTCTCCATGAGCTCGCCTGCTGCGTAAATGGCTCACCCGCCAGCGTACCTTCCAGATCTGCAATGTTGTGGCGCAGATTTAAAATTTCTTTTTGGTTGTACTTGCTGATTTTCTAGGTTTTTGACAAAAACCAGCAGCATGTACTTTTCTAAATATTTAAAAATTATCCCTCATTTGAAAACCGATTGCGGTTTAATGACAAAGAACAACGAGGATAAAATGACAGTGAAGATTAGTAAGCTGATTTTCGGATCTAAAGTTGACTTTTTCAAAGAGTTTGAAAATTTTGTAAACAGTCAAAAACTCAGATCTACGGAAAAATACATATTTTTATAAAAACTCAGTGAACTAAAGATCTCCAACTAGGCCAGATCTATGGATCTCAGAAGAAAATTTTCAATTTGGAGCACTTTTGCAAAATTTTGGATTTTTGACAAAAAGTTAGAGTTTGCAAACAGATAGTGATTTTTCTGATTTTAACTGATTTTCTATCATACCACTATCATAGATCTGATAGATCTGTTCGTTCCCCAGTGGAGTCGCCAAAAACTGTTGGCTCGAAAATCTGTCGCTTGGGCAGATTTATGGATAGACGAGGCAACAGTGTGCAGGGCATAGCCCCTCTTTGAGTCAGCAAAGCGAAACTGGTTTATTGCTATTCTACCGCAGAATCTGCAAGTCTCACAATATTCTACCTTTGGGGGTTTGGGATCTCATCCCAGAGGGTTATTTCCAACTGCGAAAAGAAAGGAATGAAAGAGAGGATGAAGAAAGATCAGGTCCGAAGGAGAAAAGAAATGAATTCCAAAGCAGAAAGGTCAGAAGGTTTATGTTTTGGGATTGGTAGTAAACAGAGCCAAACCTACTTGCATAAACGAACAAAGCAATACTGATGAATAAATGACAATAAAACAGAAGTAGATCCAACAGAATAAACACAGATCTGACATAAGAAAGATCTAATGCAAATAACACATGTATTCAGCACAAAGTCTAAATATTGTATTAATATTTCTTTCTGTTACAAAAAGCTCAAAGTCTTTTCTCCTCACTTCTATTTTTCATCTAAAAGATATCCACACCCAAATACAACAAGTATTTGAGTATTTATAGAAGAAGGAGAAGAAGGAAGGCAAAAAGGAACCAACCACCTATTTACATAAAATATACAAAATATCTACAAAAATATCTCAAAGTCATGTTGACTTTTGACAACTTGATGGATGACATCATCCCATGGTGCAACATGGATGATGTCATCATTTGTGCCAACATACTTTAGACATTTTACAAAAAGAAAGTCGAAGGAGAGAGAGAGAAGAGAAAGAATTCATTCATCGTCGTCATCCTACGGCCGAAAGGGGTATCTGCTTCTGGTTGCGCTCGGTGACGAGATGTGGAATTGGGCATGGTATTCCATGAACTTGCTGATCATGGGCTCTAGTTGATCCTGGGAAGGATCCTTGTGTCACTCGCTGATCGCCTCACAAGTCTCCCGCTCATCTATGAGCTTCTCTGGGAGTTTGGAATATTCTTTCTCTGCTTCTATTAGGAACCCGATGAAGTCCCGACAGGCCAGCAGGTTATTGATGGATTCCGCGTCAAAAGTGACCTCTGGCCCCAGCCCTTGTGAAACGATCTCCTTGAAGATCTGAATAGTTTCATCAACTTTCCTTAAGGCGAAAGAAGGAGTAAGTAACCCTGGAGACATGTTGAGAATGATTTGTTCCATTTGGTGCATCGCGTCCAGGGCTTCTTCCTTTACCTTATCGATCTTTTCAAGGACGAATTCCAGTTGATCCATCCGGTAATCCAGAGTGGAAAGGATTTTATTGAGGGCCCTGGGATGACCGAAAATGCCGAACTTGACCAGATCTTCGACTGAACAGTCAAACATTCTTTGAAAGGTCTCACGCTGCAGCCTAGCATGGTCCAGCTCTTCTGATATGGGTCCTGCTAACGCCTGGAGTTCTTTGTTCACCTTGTTGATGTTTAGGTACAAATCGGTGAACTTGGCGATTACTTTTTCACTGTCCTTGAGGATCGGCTCCTCCAAGTGGAAACTGCCATGACCCTGCTCGCCGATCTTTGCATATTCATTAATTTTATCCTGACTCAGAGGCTCAGGAGTCTCGGCGGCGCAGTTAGGAGGTGCACTACCCATCTTCTATAAGGCATGGAGCAGATGTTTATTTTGCTCTTTCAGTAGCCTTTTCTCTTCTTTTGCTTCTTGAAGCTTCTTGCAGAGGGCATCGACTGCAGATAGGGCCTCTCCCTGAAGGCTTTCAAAAGATGTCCCCATTGTGACTTGAGTCACTGTGTAATCTATCGAGACAGATCCTTTTTATCCTTCAGAGGATTGGGGTACGCGATCTCCATTACCCTCTCTCCCGAAGCACTCTGAGAGAAGCATGTGATGGGATTCTGCTTCTTTACCCCTTTTGACGGGATCATGGAGAAGTCCATCGGTGTGATGGGAACTTTCCTTTTCTGTTGACTTAGGTGCTGGGAGATCCAAGGCTGGACTTATGGGAGAAGGACCAGAAATAGAGAAGGGGGCAGCTGCAGTAGTAGAAGGGAAAAACGTGGAGACACTTGGAGGCGGCATCGAGAGGGAGGCCGAGGAAGTGCTCATGGGAGGAAGAGATACTGCAGGAGAGGAAGACATAGGAAGGGAAGGGAGCTCAGAGATGAGGGAAGAAATGGAGGGGGACAGATCCACGAGAGAAGAGAAGATAGATGAAGAAGCAGGAGGAACAGTAGAAGAAGGGGAGAGGACACGACCAAAGGAATGGTCGCTTGGGTCACCCGAGGAGGGGAAGGAGGGGAAGGAGAAGGAACAGAAGGGACCTCAGTTGTTACAGCAGTGGCGACATCCTGAGTGGATGGGCCTATTGGGACATCTTCCGTTGTTTCTTTCTCTGGGGAAGCCAGAGTTACAACTTGTTCGGGTGCAGCGGAAGGAGGACTTACAGGAGCTTCCTCTTGGGTGGAGCTGGATTCACCCTCTTTGCCTTTTCCTTTTCCCTTTGGCTATTGTTTAGCCCGAGGAGGTGCATTTCCCAATGGAGAGGTTGTGAAATCGACCCCGAGGTAGATGAGCCCATTCATTCGGCACCAATGTTCTGTTCTACGCAGAGTTTCTTTGACCCTTTCCTCAATTGTCTGAGGGGCTTTAGTTCTATCAATTATCGCGAAAGGCCAATCGTCCCCACCTGTGTCAAGATACACTTGATCCACTTCCTCTTCAGTAGTTTGGTAGCCTTTGGGGATGATGGCCACCCCGTACTGGATGATTTCTGCTAAGGCCAAGCGAGAATGATCCTTCCTCCTGAGCTCAACCTCATGATATATGTCGATGTAGATATCTTCGATCTGAGGGATATGGATCGGGTCGAGCTTGGCTCTAGGCAAACAATTTCTCGGGTCGAAGGTAGGCCTTGCTGGGAAGTCATGTTTCAGATTCAGCAGCTCCAGTTCTGCAAACATATCTTTTGCCTTGTGGTGAGTGAGACATGTATATCTACCCACTATGAGGGGGAAAGGAGTTCCACCCTTCTTTCTCTTTAGGCACTTTTCGTGATAAGTAACAAGCTGCCTCGACAGCTCCAACAGGATCAATTTGGGCCCGGCATACCTTGGCAGTCTAGTCGGTTCCCCCAAGAAATTGACTACCCTTAGATAGGTAAACGTGGGGAATTGAGTGAACAGGGCCCCCCACTTCTCAGTAGCTACTACTATGCTCTTGGTCATTCGACCGTGAGTCATATTCGACCTCAACAGGCAGATGATGAAGTAGAAGAATGCATCGTTGATCTTTGTGAATTGGGGGATGCTATTTTCCAGCTTCAGCTCTGGATAGTATTCATAGATTTTAACTTGGGGCCAAACCCCACACCGCATCAGAGCTGGATAGTCCCTTTCTGAAGCTGCAGCATAGACCACGTAGGAGTTCATATAGAACCTCCCCATTGTGTTGAGTTGTTGTAGCTACTCAGAGATTGTGCTGCTTATAATTTCTGCCCATTCAAAGCGTTGATCGGGCACATTTTTGTTCATTGTCTCAAGGTACCGCAGCATCCACTTGTGAAAATAATGGGCATCAGGAAGCCCGAAAACTCTGCTCAGGAACGTAATTGTGTCACTGAGTTCCTCTGAAAAGTCACTGCGATGAATGACTTGTGGCCACCGAGTCACTACTTTTTTGTTCTTGAGATAAACTTCATTCATCAGCTGCATGCACTGATCTTCATTGTCATCCCAGGCCTTGATGCAATCTTCTTGGCTGACGGCCACAAAGTGCCGGTGATGAGGAATGCCGAGCATTATCTCAAAGTGGTGGCAGTGAGGTTAATTATGACCTCGCCCTTCTCACCATGGACACATCTTGTGTCTTTGTTGTAGCATCGGGCTACCACCATCATAAATTCATTGTTTACGGCACTAACTGGGATCCCACCAGCAAGGTGCAGGGCACTACCTATCAGCTTGTCCATCCATGGACTTCTCGTGACCCTCTGGGTTCTGGCCCAGAATTCCTCCATATCAATATGACCTAGCTCTGAGTCTCTGATGTCTAGGTCACACTCTGCTTGGGACTCGGGCATTCTGACCCTCTGATACTTATACTTCATTTCTTCTTCTGTGAGCTTGGCCTTGCCTTTAGATTTGATAGGTTTCTTGCTTGATGTTGACATATGTTCTTCTGAACTTAGTTGCTGATCTGCAACAATAAGAAGTGAAAGCCAACACAAGAAAGCCATGTCACTTTCGATTTTCCATTGAAATTTGACTGAAGAAAGAGTTAGCAATTTAAAGGTCTCGGGCGCAGGCGCATGAATGCTGCTAAGTTCTGAGGCTAAATAGTAAGGCACATGGGAAAGGGCTGCTGCAAGGATAAATCGGTGCAAAAGGCGCATGGATTCTTTATGTTGCACGGGAACAGGATGCGCCAGAAGTGCATATAATTTTCATGTTGCATGGAACTTCGGTGCGCCAAAGGCGCATATAAGGTTTGTGTAACATATGCTTTTTGTGTGCTTAAGGGAACTTGGCACGGCGCATGAAAGGTCTGCATGACATGTTGTTGTTGCAATGATGGATGCGCTGCGCCGTTTAAAGCTTTGCACTTGGCGCGGATAATTTCTATGTTGCACACATGCAGGGTGCGCCACAGGGGCAGGTTTTTGCAATGCAACAAATGAATTTGGTGCATCATGAGGGGGCACGAGGAAAGTGTTTGTAACAAACTAAGGTAGTGCGCCTTGAGGGCGTAACTTTTCATGATGCAGCAGGCAGGGAATGTGCGCCATTGGCGCGGCTACTCTTTTTTGTATGTCAATCAGGGTGTGCAATGCCAAAGGAGAAGAAAAATACAGTTTTCTTTTCAAGCATCAGTTCTCTCTCTGAGGGGTTTCTATGTGGTTAAGCCTCCTTTTGCAGGGTCGTTTGGGGTGATAGAAATGGCTTTAAACAAAGGGTTCCAAGCTAATATTTCAGGACAGAGCTTCCTCTACCAGCAGATCTAGAAAGAGGGGGAAGATCATGTGGAAAGACAGCAGGGGGGAAAGTTCATGATTTCATTCTTTTCAATCCAATTCATACCCACAAGCAGCCAAGGAAACAGAGCACAAAACACACAAAATAGATAAGGACCACTTACCCGGATAAATAGCGAAGAAACGTGCAAACGGGTCCACGACGTGATTGAAAATGACAGGGTAGGTGCGCCTGATGTGCTCGAGAGAAAATAATGAAAATAATCACGTGATTCTCTCTTGTGATAATGACAGCACAGACGCGCCTATTTATAGGTGAGGAAGCAATAAATGCACCACCAACTTTTCAAGTGGTGCACCAAAAGAGTTGTCGACATAAGAAAACATGCACCTATGGTGCACTAAAACGACTTGCCAACACGATAATATGTGTGCCTATGGCGCACCGAAAGTGGTGTCGACAGAGGAATATGTGTGCCCTTGGCACACCAAAAAGGGCACAACAAAAGATATGTTGACAGGAAGGCGCATGTGCCTTGGCGCACGCAAGGAAGACTCAACATAGAGAGGCGCACCAAAATGCTGTTGACACAAGAAAGCATGCGCCAAAGGCTTTAAAGGGGGTGCATGAACATTTGATGTTGCATTGTCATTATATGCACCCACCCAAAAAAAGACCAAAAATGGCTAAGTTCGGAAAACTAGATTTCCGGAAAGGGATTTTGCAACGTTCCGAACGCAAGGAATCCCTGACAAAGGATCGGAACAAAACTTTCGGTAGGGTTATCTATAAAATTTTTCATGCATTGTTGTACATGCATTCAAGATTTTATTCACAAGTTCTTACAGGTGTATCTAGATGATTGGACAATTTATGGGCTTGTGAAGGATCATTGTGATAACTTAAGGCTCATGTTTGAGAGATTTCGGTAGTTGAGCATCTCGTTAAACATCAAGAAGTGTAGTTTTCACACCCTTTGGAATTTTCTCTGGGGCATATCATTTGTAAGGAAGGTTTTCTAGTGGATCCTGCTAAGGTTGTTATTTTGGGCTTAGAGGAACCAACTAGTCAAAGTGAAGTGCGCAGATTCTTGGGGCACACAGGATACTACGAGAAATTTTATCAAGGATTATCCGAGATTGTTACACCCTTATAGGAGTTATTAAAAGGAAGAGGCAATTTTTATTTAGGTAAGGCGCAACAGTAACACATTTGAGACACTGAAGGAAAAGCTTACTACAATGCCTATGTTGCACTTTCCTTCTTGATCCAATTTGTTTCGCGTCCATGTAGACACCACTTGACATGGCCAATGGAGGCGGTATTAGCCCGACCTAGATAAGGGATTGTTGATCATCATATATTTTTTGAGTATGAATTTGACTCAGTGGAACATTATTTCAATACTTATAGAGCATGAGGCCTTGTACATGATATACGCGCTCCATAAGTTTTGATAATATTTTATGGCTACCCCATTCATCTTTTACACATACCAAATGGCATTTGAAGTACTTAGTGGACAAGCCCATTTACATGGGCACATATGTCATTGGGTTTTGTTAATCCATGAGTTTAACTTTCTTGTATTGGTTAAGCTAGGAAAGAGTAATTGGTCGAGAAAATTTATCTAGGATCAATCGAGGAGAGAATGCGCGAGAGAATTAAGGATACAATTTTAGATGCATATTTATTCAAGTTAACTCGCGTTCCCTCGGACTTAGAATATATTGTTGTCTTTTTGTGAACGAGTGTGGTGTCGGAAGGTATGAAGGCTTTAGAGAAGAAACAACTTGCTATCCATGCCGCACCTTATATGTTGATTAGTGGAGACTTATAAAAATTAGGTCGGGATGAAGGTTTGCACCGAGTGTGTACTTAAGCATGAGCATGAAGAAATTATGGAGGAGGCTCATGGCAGCATTGCAGATGGATATTATACGGGGAGACACCACAAAGCATGCGATATTTTATTAGTTGGTTTATGGTGGGAAACATTATACTGAGGATAGTAAATAATATTGTAAGGCATGTACCATTGTCGATGCCTTAGAAAGCTTAAGCATAGAGATGAGATTCCTTTAAGGCATATTGCTAGTGCATAACATTTTGAGAAGTGGGCAATTGACTTTGTGGGTCCTATTTCCCCACTGTGCGTAGGAGTGTATCATGCTCTATTATAACTTGTATGATTATCTTACAAGGTGGATGAAGTGACACCTACAAAGGATTGCATAAGCATTTATAGTATCAAGGTTTTTGTTGGAAATTATCAGCATGTATGGATTCCCTTTAAGTTTAACAAGTGATATGGGTACTCATTTTATTAATGAGACCATCAAGATACTATTGGATGAATGGGCTTACACGTTTTCCCATGTTTTCTATCCACAGGCTCGACCCATGTAATGTAAAAGCAGATTTGGCTCATTTTCAAGAGGAAGTTGTTCATTCTTTACGCTCGGCCCTCCCTTCTTTTCTTCTCTAGGGTTGAAAATGGAGTTCAAACCTCCTCCCTTGCTCTGTAATGGCGTTTTTGCCTTTTACTAATGGAATGATGTTCTATGCAAACTTCTGGAGCAACAAAACGTGTTTTGTGATGCATCTGTCCATCCTTCCTCGTTTTTGCTTGTCCTCTTCTTGCCTCTCTTCATTGCAGGTATGTGCATGTTTGAATGTTCATTACGAGGCTTGGAGAGTGTGTTCATGGAGTTTTGGGACATTTTCTATGTGAAATCTATCCTTGGGCCTGTGATGCATCTGTCCATCCTTCCCATTGCTCACCTCTCTTTGTCCCATGGTAGTTTTGATAGATGTCCAACATTCTCCTTCTCTGGTGTATCACCGTTTTAGTGTAGGATTTTGCTATTTTTCCTTTCTCTCTCTCTCTGTCTCCTTGGCATGGTTAGATTAGGATTAGATTAGCTTACACTGCTGGAATAGCTTGTGGCGAGTAGTTTAGGAGGCAGGAACCAGCCTTCTCTAGAGATTCCTCTCTCGGTTTTACAAGTCCCACGCTTGGAGAGAGGTTTCCATGTTGTGCAATCACTGCTGGATGCTGAACATCAACCTAGAAGCTGATGTGCGTCGGGGGTCTTTGTGATTTTGCATCAGCAGTTTTTTGCGCCGGTGGGACCTTAGAGGTCTTTCACTTCATCTTTTTCGAGGTTGATGTGTTCTGTGAAGATTTCAGCCTTTGGAGGCACTTGCAAACACATCGGCGACTCCATCGGTCAACAACCATCTACGAAGTTGCGAGACCTTCCTTTCCATTCATTTCCATCCATTTTTCATTCATCCTTCTTTCCATCCCTTTCATTCTTTTCCATTCCATGAAGTTGTGCAACCATGACTTCATTTCCATCATGGAACTCACATTTACAACAACAGCAGTATTTTCCACTTCCAACATGTTTTACAAATCCTCCAGATCAGCATGCATACTCATACGAACAGCAGTGCCAAATTCAGTTTGGCAATGAAGCTTCCCAAGAGCAAGAGTATGCATACAATGAAGACCATCAGATCCAAGATGCTGGTCTGTTGGAGAAAATCCAAAAGATGGAGGTGGGGATGGTGCAGTCCAGGGCTCAAGCACAAATGAAAGCTTTTGGAATCGGTTATGGAGCACCCTGTCCATGGGTGGGACCTTTTCCAAGGCACTACAGCCCTCAGGAGAAGCTGGACTTCATGATAAAGATGCTGCCCCAACTTGCACAATGGACAGCAGAGATAGAGGCCTACAGACTTGTTGTTGAACAACCTTGTCAATGGGTAAGTTCTACACCATCATCTGGTTTTTCTCTTTCCATTACTCAAGCAGCACCATCTCATTTAAACTCCCCATCTGCTGTCCCATGTGTTGAATCCATCCCTCCATCCCCTAGTCTTCCACCCCATCTCGATTCTTCTTTCCTTTTCCCTTCCAAACAGTCATCCCCTCCACAAGAGCTAACAGAAATACCCCCTCCTCCAAAGAAACAAGAGGTTTCACCTCCTCCACCACCACAAAAAAATGTCAAATCAGTTGAGTTTCAACCCATCCCTCCTCTTGCATTCCCAAATCCATGTTGGGAGGATGAAAATCAGAATGCCAGTCAAGGAAAACAACAGCAAAAAGAGAGTGCCAACAAAGATGAAGAAATTCAAAATCTGAAGAGTTGGGCTCTTAGATTTGGGATGACAAAGATCCCCTTGATGGTTAAGCCTACAGAAGAGGCTAGGGTTGGAGAACAAATGGTGGTGAGGACTGATTTTGTTGGAGAAGAAGATCTTGCAGTCCCAACTTGTCCTCTAGAGCAACAAATTGAAGAGTTTGACTTGACAAACTTCATGCTGGAGGAGGAGTTCAATCAAGAGCAAGATTGTCTTCAAACATTGGAGGAAGGAGAAGCTGCTCCAGATCCAAAAGAAGAGGAGCACATTCTAGCTGTGGAGGAGAAAAGTGCGAGATCAAGGGCTTTCAAAGACAAAGCAAAGGCTACGGGGAGAACCTTGATTCTTCTTTCCACTTCATCTCTCTCAAGTTCTAGTACTGAAAAGGAGTTTGATCTCTCAAACTCAATATTGGAGAGTGAAGGAAACCATGGTGGTCAAGTTGCAGATCAAGAGGAAACCATGGAGGAAGTTGAAAACGAACAACGGGACAACAATGAGGCAGTTTAGCTGTCAGATTTGGAGGACTGTTTTGATGGAGAAGAGCCGGTTGAGCTTTCACCTTTCTCTCTTTCATCATCCACATTCCAAACACCAGAGCCTGCTGCCATGAAGGAGAGCTTTCATTTGCAGCAGCCTGCATCCTATAGCAGCCCTTTGGAGTCAAAATTGGAAGATTTAAATCTTCCATGTTCTTCATCGGAGGAAGAGAAAGGACAGAAGAATTTCACCATTTCTTCCACATCATCCATTCAAGAGGGTCTACAAGAAGACTCCATTCTCGGAGTTGAAAATCACAGCAATGGGCATATCAAAGCGGATCGGACCTTGCCCAATCGGGTGTTGGCTTCATTAGAGCAAAGGAGAAGCCCTGACCAGTCATGCTTGCTTGAGCATGAGGATGAGCTAAAAGTACCAAGGATCAGCTACCATACCTCTCAATCAAATGCAAAGCAACTAAAAGAGGTATTGGATTTATTTTCAGTTGATACCTTGAAGATTTGGATAGAAGACCAGCTTCTTGTTGATTTTCCATCCATCAAACAGCCATGATCGGTGCAAATCATTGCATGGCTATCAATTTTGAAGAAAGGAGCTATTTTGCACAACTTGATTGCGGGGTTTGTTTAGCTTGCCTTTGCTTCATTAAAGTAAGTAGTTAGGTTTGCTTTCAGTAGAAGAAGTGCTTGTGCACACTCTGCATGTTCCATTTGGGGCATGTATGATTTTCAGTTTTGTACATAGTTTTGGTGTTGCTGGTTTTGCTCTTGCACAGTTCATTTCAGTGGCATCTTGGTGAAGACACTCCAGGTTCAATGGGTTTCCAAGTGGCTCAGAGGGGAGATTTTCAAAGTTCAGATCAGTTGCAGGTTACAACTCATGACTCCATGCCCAATGGATGCTTGAGCTAGCTCTTGATCATTCATCTAGCGAGTGAGATGACCCCCATTGAGTCGCCAAAACTGTTATCCAAAATTCCCCCAGAGTAATTTTGATAACATGCATCAGAATATTCAAGTCCCAGGAAAATTGATTGATTTGGGGCCAAAATCATGTTGCTAAAGTCCCTTCAAATATTTTCTGAGTCCCCTCAAATATTTTCTAAGTCCCCTGTCTGAGAGGAAAAGAGCAAGCTCTGAGAAAATGCAAAAAAAAAATGTTGCAGACGGCAAATAAGTTGATCCAGGAAAAAGTGTAAAAATTGGCTAAGTCCTGCTCAAGGGAGCAACTGGGACATTTGGGACGTCAAGGCGCGGATCGGCCGAAAAGCCTCCAGGTGGCCCAAATTGCAACAGGGACATCTGGGACAAAAGTACGCGGCGGGCGCGAAATGCCGGTTCGACCGAGAAAATTGGCTAACTGCTGAGAGGGACGCAAATGGGACAACCGGGCCAGAAAGGCGCGAACCGGCCGAAAAGAGTCAAAGTCGTCAGAAGCAAAGTGGGACAAGCGGGCCAAAAATGCCCGAATCGGCGAAATGAGTCAGAGGGTCCAAAATCAAATGGGACATCACGGGACAAATGGGCGAAATGCCCGAACCGGCGAAATGAGCACAAAGGGCCCAAAATCAAATGGGACATCCGGGACAAATGGAGGCGAAGTACGCGAAGGACCCGAAGAGGCCGAGGACCAATCAGAAACTACCACATGTCCTCACAGGAGAAAAAGTCAAAAGGTCAAAGGGGCGAGTTATTGGCCGAATTGAAGCAATGAAATGGCGCCACGTGTCTAGCTAGGCCCACAAGGAAAATTCAAAAGACAGCCCGCCAAAAGGTAGAGGAGAGAGAATTACGTGACCAATCAGAGCCTGCCACGTGTCGTCTAGGTGGCGAAGCGCGGGAAAATATTTCGAAATCTGTCTTGAGTACATTAGTGCCCTAAATCTTGGATCGCCATATCTTTTGATCCAGAGCTCGGATTTCCACGTTCTTTATATCAACGGAAAGCTGTTGAGATGCTCTACATGATTCTGGGATCAACCTCGAGTTTTGGTGCAGTATGAAGAGAGAAAATCGAGAAACGGCTCTGACGTGTGGTAATGGCCAGAAGCGACCTTTCAACAACCCGTTTTAATGCTAATGGGTCGCATTCTTCTTGTGCACGTCCAGAAGTGACATTTCAGCGGCCAAATTAATGCAGAATGGGTCACATTATCCTCCAAATCGGTCAAAGATGGTAGGGTATGGGTTGGTAAGGTATCCTATGCCGTTTTAATGCGTTGGCATTCAATGAGGAATGGGCTTACACGTTTTCCCACGTTTTCTGTCCCCTGGGCTCGACCCATGTAATGTAAAAGCCAGATTTGGCTCATTTTGAAGAGGAAGTTGTTCATTCTTTCTGCTCGGCCCTCCCTTCTTTTCTTCTCTAGGGTTGAAAATGGAGTTCGAACCTCCTCCCTTGCTCTGTAATGGCATTTTTGCCTTTTACTAATGGAATGATGTTCTGTGCAAACTTCTGGAGCAACAAAACGTGTTTTGTGATGCATCTGTCCATCCTTCCTCGTTTTTGCTTGTCCTCTTCTTGCCTCTCTTCATTGCGAGGTATCTGTGCATGTTTGAATGTTCATTGCGAGGCTTGGAGTGTGTTCATGGAGTTTTGGGACATTTTACGTGTGAAATCTATCCTTGGGCTGTGATGCATCTATCCATCCTTCCCATTGCTCACCTCTCTTTGTCCATGCGGTTTTGATAGATGTCCAACATTCTCCTCTCTGCAGTGTATCACCGTTTTAGTGTAGGCTTTTGTTGTTTTCCTTTTCTCTCTCTCTCTGTCTCCTTGGCATGGTTAGATTAGGATTAGATTAGCTTGCACGGTGGAATAGCTTGTGGCGGGTAGTTTAGGAGTAAGAACCAGCCTTCTCTGGAGATTCCTCTCTCGGTTTTACAAGTCCCACGCTTGGAGAGAGGTTTCCATGTTGTGCAATCACACTGGATTCTGAACATCAACCTAGAAGCGATGTGCGTCCGGGAGTCTTTGTGATTTTGCATCAACAAGGAGGTCGAGTGGACGAGAAGTAGAAGGTGCGCTAGAAGGTTATGACTATGGCACGAAAGAATTGAAGAAATGTCAAATCAATGTTGAGTACGGTGGTAGGTGGAGAGTAATAAATGTGGATTTTTTTGAAAATATTTATAAGGTGGTGTTGTGAAATTATTTTCACCTTTTGCAAACAAGAGCATTCATGCAAGTTGAAGTCGTGCAAGCTAGTGAAGCGAGTTGTGAAGTGCTTAGAGCCAAGAACTAGTTGGATTTGTTAGATTTATGCACTAGGGTGATTGTTGCTCCATTTGGAGAAGTGTTTGAGTAAAGTAGAGGCATGCGTGGAAGAAGAGTGACAGCTAGGGTTCAATTTTTGAGCTAGGTCACATGGTTTCAAGTGAGGGCATGCAGAGTTGGACTTGCAGATCTTGAAGAAGGTAAAAGATCACACATTTATAGTTATTATGGCATCAAGGAGAGCCCCTAGCGAACACGGGGAAAGAAGTTGAAGGAAGTTGAGGTTGAAGTGGAGGATGCTCCTGAAATCCATTTTTCAGAAATGTAATACCTGAAGGGGTTTACATGGGTCACGATTGGGACTCACACATTTGGAGTAAAGTGAGTGATTACAACCATCAGACGATAGATAACAAGGATAAACTGGATAAATTATTGGTAAAGAAAGACCTTTAGTTTGGTGGATGTAATCTGGAAACAAAACAACAATAACACAAGAATACCATCGACTATGATAAGACGGAATGATAACAAATCTGAAATATCAAAGTAAATTATAATATTAACATGAAATTGTTACAATCTCACCCATGAGGTACTTCAACAAGACTATGGGAGAAACTTTACAATTACGCCTCTTGATGGCTTCTTGACACACCTTTAATTGATGGCTTCCTTTGCACACTTCCTACTGATATTTCTCACTACTTCTTTCTATGCTAAATGAGGGGGGTGGCCTCTCTATTTATAGAACTTCCAGGCTTATCCATCCTATCTCTAAGATAGGATAAGAAATCCACTCTGACGAATCATATTCCATACCTTAACTCTTATCTGTACATGTAAGCTTATCTCTTAAGATAAGATAAACCTTATCATTTTACATGGGTTCCACATTTTTAGACTTTTTACAAATAAAATACACAAAATATTTATGACCTCACTCCTTGTCCTTATTACCAATATAATATTTCTAATTCCTAATCATGTAGACCCTACTTCTCTAATTACCCAAACTTTGACATTTTAACATTACCGGACCACTTACGACAAATATTTACTTTTTACAACATTCCTATTGTACTTTTGATTATTTACCGTACTCCACATTATTGGCGGCACCGTCTTGTGGCAGCGCCGTTATCTTCTATCAGACGCTACTACTAATTATACTTAACAACATCCTATTCCTAATACATACATTAATGAAATAGAAATTATGGAGGAAAATTTTAGTGTCGACATCTTCCCCCTTCCTAGCTTCTACTCCGTCCTCGAGTAGACTATTACAGTGCTTGGAAAATCTTGACTTGTCGTGGTTGACCCATTTCGTAATGGGAGTGCCATCGATTCCTCCGGTCAGTACGTACCATTTTCATGCACATTTCTTTATTTTGTAGGGCCCCATCCATTTTGGAAGAAATTTTCTCTGTCTTCTTTTTTTTGTATACGGAATCATATACTAGAACCAAGTCATTCACATGAAATGGAGACCACCGGATCTTTTGATCAAAGTATTCCTTCTACTTCATTTTCTTCTTATGGCTTGTATCCTTTGCTATTTCTCTCATTTCCTCTAGCGAATGAAGATGTACCAACCTTTCTTTTCTTGAATCACTTTCATCCATCCTTTCATTTTCATAACTCTCACGGTGGGAATATCAAACTCAATAGGAAGAAGCTGGATCAATGCCATAGGCCAATTTGAAATGGGGAGTATCTGTTGCTGACTTTGATGTTGCCCTATATGCCCACAATCTTTGCATGAATCCTTTTATCCCATTTATGTACTGCAATTTGCATCTTTTGCTAGAATTTGACCTGACACAAAATTTGTTCGTTCCACTGTCCATTTGTGCTTGGCTTGTATGTTGTTGCCTTCTTCTGTGCTTAATAGAAAACTTATTGACTAGGGCTTCTACCACCTCATTAATGAAGTGGCTTCCTTGATCATTACAATTTCTAATGGACAACCAAATCTGGTGACAATGCGTTCATATATGAACCTTGCCACTTCATCCATGGAAGTTGTTTTGATGGCCTAGCTTGACCCACTTGGTTAAATAATCTGTGGCAACTTCTGATATACTTATTTTGGCGTGATGTAGTTGGAAGTGGACCTCTGATGTCTATTCCCCACTTTTCAAAGGGACCGAGTGGAAGAATAGGACATAATGGGTGATGAAGTCTTACGGTTACCATGTGTTTGACAAATATCACATGTCTTACAATAATTATAACAATCTTTAAAAAAGTGGGCGGTGATAACTGCATCAAGATCCTTCTTCTTTGTAAGTTGTCAGAGAGAAGTGCCCTCCACATGTACCATTGTGGAATTCTTCTAGCAGTTCCTTCCCTTGATCACGTCCATTTTGCCCTCTTGTCTTGTCCATCGAGGTCTATTCGAAATAATACTCCATGCAGAATAGAATATGGACGACTGGCTTGAGTAATCTTTCTCTTAGTCTTTGCATTGGCACCATCAGGAAACTTGAATTCATTCAGATAATTCCAAATATCTATGTATTCACTAGGGATTGTGTCGAGGAGAACAATCTTTGCATCGGGAAAATCATCATCATCACAAGATGATCCTAAACCATCATAGGCTCGAGAGAGTGCATCTGCATTGACATGCTTCTTTCTGGCCTATATAATATCAAATTCAAATTCTTGTAGCAAAATTATCCATCTTGCTATCCTCCACGATGGGTTAGGCTTATTGACAATATATTTTAGAGCGATGATGATCTATTCTGACTATAAATTTTTGCCCTAGCAAGTAATTTCTAAACTTCTTTCTGACAAAAATGATAGCTAGAGCCTCTTTTTGATTCTGAGTATAATTTACCTCAAGCCTTTGCTCATTTTATGCTGCTCCCAAAGTAAATTGGATGTTCATTCCCATTTTCATCCTTTTGGCTCAAAGTACTTCCTAGTGCTGCATCGAGGCATCGGTGTACACTGATGAATGGCTTGCTCAATCTGGATTCTTCAAAAGCGGTGAAGACACGGGGCTTCCTTGATTGTCAAAAGCTTCATGCGCCTTATTTCTGGTTCATAAGTAACATCCTTCTTCAAGAAGCTGGGTTAGTGGTGTCATGCGATCTTTGAGAAATTCTTGATGAACCTTCTATAGTAACCCACATGGCCTAAAAATGATCTCAACTTACTTCTATTCATAGGAAATGGTAAATCTTTGATTTTGAAACTTTATCAGGATCGGTACCAATACCATCTCTGGATCTGACATGCCCCTAACAAAACACCTTTAGAACATCCAAAAAGACACACTTTGTAGGGTTTAGTGAGGCTTGTGCTTCATCTAACCTTTGAAATGTTGTCTCCATCACAGTGCGGGTGGTCAACTTGCTCCCATAGATGCAAAAATCATCGAGAAATAATACTCGATGAAGGTCCCGATGTAGGGTTCGAACACCCTATTCATCAAATATTTGGAATGTTCTTTGGAGCATTACACAACCCAAAAGGCATAACTCTATAAGCAAGCGTTCCCCAAGGAGTGGTGAGCGTGGTCTTGGTGATCTTTCTCTGCTATATGAACTTGGTTGTAGCATTTATATCCATCAAAACTATAGCACTCTGGCCATTTACTTCGTCAAGATCGATCGAAAATGGAAGAGGGTAATGATCCTTCTTTGTTGCCTTATTGAGCTTCTGTAATCAACACAAATGCGTAGCTTCCCATTCTTTTTTATTGAGATCACAATGGGAGAAACCCATTCGAATTCTCCATGACAAATATGAATCCTGCATCAAGCAACTTATCTATTTCTTCTTTTACAGTCTTGGAAAAATTAGGATTCATTCTATATGGCATTTGCTTTATGGGCTTAGCACCATCTACCAGCTCAATAGAATGTTCTACCCAACTTACTTGACGGAGTTCCTTGTAATCAAAAGTGAATAGGTGTATGTACCTTCAAAAGAGCTGGAGGTAGGATTCCTTCTCACTCTCCATCACAGCATCACCAATCTTTATTTGTTGGAGACGATCATCAACTTCTTCTTCAGATAATTTTATGGGGTCATGAGTTGGTGTGATTGGAAGGATATCCATGACTGAAACATCCACCTCACTTTCTTCATCTTCAGTGTCCACTTCATTGGTACTAGAGTAATCGGAGGATGTCGATCATCGGTTTCATCACTTGAATCCACGAGGTTACGCTTTATGATGTCGAGGGATCACGTTTATCTTCACCCTCTCTCTACCACGTCAAGTGTCATGAAACCTTCATTCCGGTAGTTTCTTGCATGAACTCTCCTTAGCCATGGTCTTCCCAGTGGCATTGGAGTGCATGCGCAGTACCATTTTCATCACTGAAAGTCTACCACACATCTGACACCCATATGAGATATTGCCACATTTGAAACTACACCTTTGGTTTAGTTTTCCCTTATTTAATGACCTTAACATAAGTGTTGAAGGGCGATCAATTTTAAACCCAACATATTCATTCTGAGACTCGGTCATTACATTAGCTGCAGCACCTCCATCAACTAAGACATCATGAATTGAAATACCATTACATAATACCTCGGCTTGTGGAGCATAGGGATCCGCCTCTGCCTCCAAAGCAGGGACCTCAACCTCCTTCCTTCTTGAGCATTGAGTCCACCTCGCATGACTCCGCCTCTTCTCAGAAGACATAGCCAAGAGTTGACCATATGTAATATTTACAGGCCTTTTGGACAGATCTTCCAAGATGGAGTATGGTCCTTGCCCCTGTGAAATCAGAAAATCCTGCACACCCAACTTTCTTCTCCTATGTTTCTTACTAGTTTCTCCTTTCATCTTCTTAGGATCATTTCCATCTTGATTATCTTTTTCTTTCTTTCTTTTTGTTACAAACACATCTACTTCATTATTTCTACTCTTATCTACTACATCAAAAGAATTCACAGGTGCTTTTCCTTTATCATTATCTCCTTTACCAGATGTAGAAGCTCTATCTGGACAATTATACTTATAATGACCCTTTTTATAACCATAACAAACAACTTCAGAAATATTTCTTTTTGGACCTCTATCTCCTCCTTGAGAACTAAATTCCTTTCCTTGAAGAAGATTAATAGTTAACTGGCCCATCTTTTTGAGCAGATCTTCATACTCAGTAGATGTACTAGGAGAAATATTTGTGCTCACCGGGAGTGGTTGTGGATTACGGACCAAAGGTCTTTGGTGTAGGCTCTACTTTAACAACAATTTCTTTGGGCTCCTCTTCCATGCTTTCTTCTTGCCTTCTTGCGATCTCCTTTGCTTGTTGTTCAATGGTAGTTGGGCGGTCATACTTCACTCGTTGTCTGATCTCTGGCTTCATCCCAAGAATGAAGTGCTTACAGAGGAGATTATCCACGCCATTCATCAACCCATCCGCTAGTCCTTCCTTCCGGATCTGGGCATCGAGCTTCCTCCTTAGCTCTAGAACACGAGCATGATAATCCCTTATCTTCTCCTTCTCTCCTTGGGATAGCTTTGTGATCTCGATCATGAGATCTGCATATTTCTGTTGTTCACCAAATTCTTGAAAACTTTCGAGTTAATAAATCCCATGAATTTTTCACATTATCACCTAGTGTTTGAACCACCTAAGTCTTTGAACCATCCAAAAAGGTAGGAAAAAATTCAGTCCATTGTTCCCTTCTTATAAGGCCATTACAAATACAAGATCGTTTAAACTCTTGAATGAAAGAAGAAGCATCTTCATTAGATTGAGCTGAAAAAACAGGAATCTTTCCCATTTTCAAAAGTAACCATAGTGAAATACCAACCACAAGTACAATCAACAAGACTTATGTGCACAAATAATTGGAATTACTATAGAAATGACCACGGTAAACTATGGTAAAATAGAAATGACCACGGTAAACTATGGTAAAACTTATGGTAAAACTTGACTTACTGTGGTAAAACGGTTTTTTGTGGTAAACACTATTCACGGTAAAAAGTGAAATTCTTTGCGGTAAATACTATTCACGGTAAAAAGTGACTTTTCTTGTGATAAATACTATTCATAGCAAAAATGACTTTATCATGGTAACTACTATTCACGGTAAAAATGACTTTACCATGGTAACTACTATGCCGCAGTAAAAACAAGGTTACCCTCGATTGATTTTTGACTAAGTGGGAATATCTCTCGGAAAATCCACCAACGAGGAATGGTCGACGGAACCAAAATGTCATCACCAATCCGGCACTATGATAATTCTTCACGGGAACTCCTCGTCTTTATGATTATTTACTAATGCCTGACCTTTAGTTTGGTGGATGTAATCGGAAACAAAACAACAACATAACACAAGAATACCATCGACTATGATAAGACGGAATGATGACAAATCTGAAATATCAAAGTAAATTATAATATTAACATGAAATTGTTACAATCTCACCCATGAGGTACTTGACAAGACTATGGGAGAAACTTTACAATTACACCTCTTGATGGCTTCTTGACACACCTTTAAGCGATGGCTTCCTTTGCACACTTCCTACAATATTTCTCACTACTTCTTTCTATGCTAAATGGGGGTGGCCTCTCTATTTATAGAACTTCAGGCTTATCCATCTATCTCTAAGATAGGATAAGAAATCCACTCTGACGAATCATATTCCATACCTTAACTCTTATCTGTACATGTAAGCTTATCTCTTAAGATAAGATAAACCTTATCATTTACATGGGTTCCACATTTTTAGACTTTTTACAAATAAAATACACAAAATATTTATGACCTCACTCCTTGTCCTTATTACCAATATAATATTTCTAATTCCTAATCATGTAGACCTACTTCTCTAATTACCCAAACTTTGACATTTTAACATTACGGACCACTTCTGACAAATATTTACTTTTTACAACATTCCTATTGTACTTTGATTTATTACCGTACTCCACATTATTGGCAAGATCGACTTGTGGCGCCGTTATGGTTGCATATAGTGAAGAAAATGATTGAAGGGGTGACTTACAACTTGGTAGGTTTCATTTTTGAAACCATCATTGAGGAAGCGCATGGAGGTGAGAAGATTAGTTTTGGCACGATCCTGTTATCCCTTGTTTTTGTAGAAATTGGAGTGCCCGATGGGCCAAAGGACAAAATTTGGGAATACCCTAGAGAAAAGAAATCTCTTGCTGAGATATTTGAAAAGTATACTTGTGATGGGACCATGAGTGGACCCTTTAAGAAAAGGGTAGAGATGTGGTATGAGCGACTTTTGCCGCATTTGAGGAGGAATGGAGAATACCCAAGGAGTTACCTTTGGTATTAGGAAAGTAGGTACAGCTTTTTCATGTATCAACACTTTTATATTGGTGCTTTGCAATGAAGGATGGGAAGTGGAGCCCATGGTGTAAGCTTCCATATGCCTTCACCATGTGTTATTTATAGGCATCTGTACATAGGTTTTTAAATGTGTGTTGGTTATTGTTTAATGCAGACAAGGTAGACTACAACTACCACACATTGAGGAAGACTTACATGTATCCAAGTAAGTTTACATACATTGAGAGATTAATTTCAGATGATATTAATATGAAAGCAATGAGTATGGAAATTGGTGAGATTGGGGCAGCCCTTGTGTATATCCAACTCAAGCCTAGGTTGGAGAATGGGAGGTATGTAGAAAATGAGTTCAAACTTCCTGGCCCACCCAAGGGGAAGCATATAGTTGGCACTTTGGCAGATGAGGAACTGGCCTCACCCCTTATGGAGAAAGAGGAAGAAGAACTACAGGAAGATAGTGGTGGTTTGGAGCACATGGGTAGGAAACAACCCACTGTTAGAGAGAAGAATGAGTGTGAGGTGAACCCTCCGAGAGAATTTATTTATTCTTTCATTATTTATCCATTATTCTTGAAAGATAAGTTGTAATTATCTATTTTCAAGGATGGAAATGAAATTAGTGCGAGATAATGTTGAGCTGAGGAAATGTAGCTTAAGTATGAAAGCGCAAAAGGATTTGGGTGCGCGGACACATGGTGTGTAGAAGTACGCAGAAGTATAGCACAACAAGACATGCCCAGGAATAGTTTGAAATCAGGACTTAGTCATTTGTAGATTGGGAATAAGTTTGGACATAGAGTGCGAAGCACATTTTTCAGAAGACTTGTAGACCACACATGGCTATTTTGGGATTAGTATAAGATCAAGCGCCATGCAGAGTTTTGGAGCTAATAATAAGATTATACTACAGTTGTATTATTAGATAATCTATTATTAGCAAGATTGCATGCTTTTATATTCTCATGTAAGGGCACATGGTTATTATTAGCTTGTAACCTATTCTTGAAGGTGCATGAGCGGTGAAGGGAAATTCCCCTCCCCTATAAATATGTATTGATTTTGCAGTTTGGGACAGTTCGTTATTATTGTAGTGTTATGTTGCAAGTTTTTAGCACACATTATTATGTTGTCTTTATGATGTATATATAAGAAGCTTGATTTTTACAATATTAATATAATGGATCTTATTGGCTGGATATTGGTGTTGGATGTAACTGAACATGGATCTTGCATGGTAAATCTAATTATAGTAATTTTTAGTTATTCCCTCATATGGTTTAGATCTAGATCTAGGTTTATGCATTGTGGTTTAATTGATTATCTGTTATGGATCTGAAATATCCATTCATTCATGCTAACATCTTGGACAAGTTGTTCTAAAGAGGGACCTATTACCCTTGTGCACTTTGGGTGAGCACTCAGTTCAGGATGAGTGATGTGCCAATGCGCCTTAGGATTTTGTGGGTATATTCTAGGTTGCATCATAACCCATGTGTTTTGCATACACAAAAAAAGCATCCCCAATGGCCTTTTCAACTCACGATTCTTTGCATACCCCGCCACGTATGAAATTGGCATTATAAGAACCACATTTCCTAAGGGATTCTGTCAGAAAGTCCATTTTCCTTGTGAATGATACCCATGTTACACCTCCAACAGTCATTGATGTCCATGAACCCATGTTTCTTTTAGGAAATTTTTTCAAACAGTTCGTAGGCTTGTGTAAGATTCCACATGAGAAAAAAAAACCTATTTTCATATACTTAACATTTGTTCATGGCATGCTCAAAAGATCCTAACACAAGTTGATGATTCGGAAATTTTGTGGAGTCTACCATGACATGTTTCAATTACATTTGCTTGAAATTTTCGAAGCCATTTCAACAGATCTATTTTGTGCATATCCAGAAAATATGTTTCTTTTATGGGCCACATTTCTATGTGGCAATATGAAAAAAAATTTTTATTGAGTCTCAACCTTTCCATACCTTGCATACATAATTACAAAGAAAATTCCATATAAACATCCCTTGAAACCCACGTCTAAAATAGATGATCATGAATCGCTTACCCTTTTTGCAGAGTAGATAAAGCAACACATGCCTTGAGAATGAAGGGAAAGTTGTATTTATCGATGAATTTCATTCTTTAGCTGTACAAATAAACTACAAAAGAAAGAGCCTCATTTTCTTCACTATGGATTGTAGATTATATGAGTAAGAAAGTAGGCATGCATTGAGTGAGTGTGTGAATGCATGGTTTCTCCACTCTACCTTCTCACCATACAAAATTCCACCCATAACCTAGGAATTGCCACCAGGAATCCTCTCACGGAAACAACTCACATTTTCCAAGAATAATTTCCCAAAATCCTTCTCACGGATGCTCAAACCTTGAATAAAACATTCTCATGTTTATAAAAATCTCATTAATTCTTTCTTGAAAGAAGGTTGACCCAAGCTCCAAAACTTTGGAGAGATTTTAGGATATTAATGAATTGTTTATTTTTAAATGAAAACTTTTCTATTATGATAATTTCATTATTCATTTTATTATTTAACCATTTATTATTACCCAAACCACAACAACACCTTGGTAAGACACTTAATGTCATATCATAATTATTTTCATTAAATTTAATAAAGGTAATTATAATACAATTATAGTGACCTTGTTATTTATGGATGCACCTCGCGTCAAAGGTCATAAGAGTTCTCCTAACCACCACGGAGGTGGTAATAACCCATAAATCCCAGAGACTTGACTCCCATCAAGGTAAAGTGTCTTGAAATCTTGAATTTTAGAGATTTCGTAATTATAGATGATCGTGCTCTTGACCTTAGGAAAGATGACCACCAATGATAAAAATCCATATAATTACTTTTATTTGTTAACATTTAGTATTTCAAGTATTGAAAATGTGGTACTATTTTTTGTACACTCCATTTAATTATTTCGTTTTATGAATTCTTCATATTGTAAGCATGACACTAAAACAACAAACTCGCTCCTACCAAGGATCGACTTGATCCCACACAACTACAATTGATAGGGTGGTAATGGGAGGGACATTACAAAATCACATAGATGAACACCAATTAGAATACAAATTCATTGTATTTCATTAGAAATGCAAGGGACATGGTTACTTCTATTTACAAATCACTACATTTTATTAAAAATATAGGGAGCATGATAACTATGGCAAGTACACATTATAGATATATCAATTTACATGTTTCTAATTCTATTTCAATAAGTTTAATTTGTTCAAGAAGTACAAAGCAATATCCATCTACAACAATTTGGTTTATTAGAAAAGGCACACAAGGGTTTAGTGGCACCTAGTGTCTTATGGCATTATAATTTTTGTTCCACTTTTCTTCTAGTGTTGTACTTAGTGCACCCTAATACTATTAGTTTACTTAGTATTTCCATTCTAGTTGTACATGTTGGGGTTCTACATCCCCCAACCTTGTTAGAATTTTCATTTGAGCCTACTATGCCCCCAACCTTACTCTAATTAGGGATTTGATCACCCCAAATTATTTGTATATGTTTTTATAATATCCATGTCTTTGTGTCGTGACAAGAGGGTGTGGTCTTCTACGTATGTAGGGTAGAGTTAAGTACTACACATATGTGTGTGCTCGTTCCTTGCTCTTTTCTATTTTAAATTTAATTTCAATATATCCAAATTTAAAGTTTTAATTTTCATTATACAGACACTAATTATAGTCTTGTGTTGCAAATTTCACTTTTGGGGGCATCTTGTGGCCATTCAACCAATCTAGCAATCAAGAAATTTGTAAAATACAAAGTGTGTTTATGCGCTTTGGTATATTTTCCTCTAAAGCTAGAAATTTTCATTTATAATCTTAAAAGGTGGGTAAATTTAAACACCTTAATTTTTTTATTAGGTACTTAAAAGTATTTATTTGGATTACATCCCTTAACCTTGACTTATGCACATAAACATAGCTTAAACACATCATTCCAATTTCTCCTAAGGCTTGAAAATACATTGTATTATCCTATTATGGTTCTTATACACATGTAGGATTGATCTCATGGATCATATACATCTTATATCCCCTGACATAATTCTCCATTTTTACATTTACAACGTTCCACTTCCCTAGACACCATCATCGAGTATGGACAAAACCATAATAGGGCTCTATCCACCATGACCTAACATGATTAAATTTTCTTATGTTTATCTTATTTCCACTTCCTAGTCATCCTTAGTGAGAAATCACATCATGTGGAAAGGTATAAAATCAAATACATTCTCAATATCTCCTCCATAAAATATTTATCAAGTCTTATGCAAAACTTCCCTAAATCATTAGCATACATTAGGATCATCTTCCATACAATTTTAAAGGACTATAAACTAGGTTAAGAGAAGACCAATTTGAATCAAGAGCATTTAAGGCCAAATCAAGCATTATCAAGTATTTATACACCAAATACAACTTTAAGGAGGTTTTACTCAAGAGAGCATCGATATATAAACACTCTATTATAGCACTATATTTCAACACTCATGAAGAGTACATCGTAATTATATATAGCTAAGCCCACTATTGGTGTTGAGGAACAAGGAAAAACATGGGGGAGGAACTCTAGACTTGCATTCACTCTTTTACAAACATTAGGTAAACCAAATGGAGTTTAAGCCCCTCATTTGGGTAATATAGTGTGGAATTTGGTTAAAATAAACAAGGGGTTGGCCACCAAGGAAATTCCAACTTCACCACCCACCTATTTATTCTTATTTATTGTCTATTTGAGTGATAGTATGAAAAAATAGGGTTTTTATCATTACAGGAGCATGCATGAGTATTTTTAAGAAAAATATTTATATAGTGAAAAAGATAAAGATGAAGTTACCGAGATCGAAGATAAAGTGTAGAGAAATGTTAAACACTAGCATTAAGTAGAACATAAGCATTTCACTTTAGTGTCTAGTTTTGTGCTAGTATCAATAGGGTTTCAACACTCCATATCATAGGTGAATCATATTGAACCTTGTCACAACCTTTTGACCTAGTTCAAAAT
The DNA here is from genome assembly GCA_018340775.1 of Taxus wallichiana var. yunnanensis. Taxonomy (NCBI): domain Eukaryota; kingdom Viridiplantae; phylum Streptophyta; class Pinopsida; order Cupressales; family Taxaceae; genus Taxus; species Taxus wallichiana. Next base: position 196,711,796 of record CM031239.1, read on the forward strand.
ATAAACCATTCTAGAAAGCAATAGAAAAGTTAAGTGCACTCTTCTTATGTTTTACCAAATTTAGCATGTTCCCCCGATTGAATGCAACTTCTCATTATCATTTTAAATGTACTATCAAATTTGAATGTTAAAGAATTTATCTATTAATCTAATTGCACATTAGTTTCTAAGATTTCAATCCTAATCATCGTTATAAATTCTAATGTGTGTGTAATTAGGCACCCAAACTTCAAACACAACATGGGATTTATTCTAAGTGTAGGATTTTCTCCCTCTAAAGAGATTTGGTTCTCATATATAACCTAAACTAATCTAGTGTTTAGAAGACTTGTATGGGAAAGGGGAGGATGGAAAATAGAAAAATGGTGATGTGAAAATTATTCGGGGTCTCTCTCTCTCTTTTCTAAATTTGACATAGAATGTTGGTATCCTACTATAATCCACATATATAAGATCACGGTGCAATAGAAGATAAGAGAGAGTAAGAGGAAAACTTTAAGGGTAGAAAATATACATGATCAATTATTACTATTTCACAAGAGGATACATGATTGTTAAACTAAAAAATAAGTCCCTAAACATAATTCAAGTGCTAACATAGAGGTCAAGATACCATTAAATAATTAAAATAATAAACCGAATATAGAGTTACTCTCTATATATAATTGGGGAATAGATAAAGAAAGGAAGAAAAGCCCCACCAAAACATTAAATTCATATTCATGTCACCCATTCTCTATAAACAATATTCCCTCCTAAAATACCATATAAAAGTAATAAAATCTTTATATCATGAAATCTGGGATACAAAAAATCACCCAAATGTAAAAATGCTTCATTATGAACTCGAAGGACACTATAAATTGTTTGGAGGGATAAAAACAATAAATGCATATGGCGAGTGGGAATTAGAGCTCTATTAAAATAAATCCACAGAGGAAACAACACCCCAAGGTTTCAATTGTGATCTGCAATCCAAATGAAGACCAATTCAACTTGAAATGATCCCAATTCAAAGGTCTCCTCATATGCTTCCCAATGAATTTAAAAATGCCTAATTTGGAGCCTTATTTCAAAAGTTATAGACAAAATAAGATTTAGGGTTCTCCCTTTGCTGCAGATATCGGGAAAAATAACAATTTCATATTGGTCCCCTTTGTGACTAATCATTTGTTCTTATTAGGCTCTATCATCTTTTTGGAAGTCTATAGGAAGGCACGATTTGAGATCTAAATTCGCTATGCATAGCATGCAATGCAACCAAGACACACGAGGACCCTATATGTGATGATGAGACATGTCATGATCTCAAACCCTCAAAATCATGGAGTCTTCTCAACTTTCATGGTATCTTCAAGCACTTTGATAAAAAAACTTGAGGCGGGTGTCCAATATTTTCCATGAGCTCAAACTTAACTTAGTATTTCCCCTTCTATCAAAATTATCTTTAGATTTGACTCATGAGAACTTCCACTACTTTCTTCACTTAATTAATAATTATTTTTCTATATGAAGTTTCTTTCCAAGCCCTCTTTTACCAATTAGGACTAAAACCTATATTATTTTTAATGGGGAATGAATTAAAACACCATTGGAGCTCTATTAAATTATATGTTTGATGTGAATTGAAAATTATCACATTGTGAAATTAAGAATTGACACATTATGAACATATTAAATAACACCATTTCGCGTATGTGGTATATGTGTGTATTTTATAATAAAAAACAACACAACTTGTCTTTTTATTTTCTTTACATAATAATTTTTTTATAGAAAATTCAATTTGTTATTTAATGAGAAATAAACTTTATTTTGTGGCCTTTTTCATAACAATATTTTTAAAAAAGGATTCATAAAATCTTCACTCTACTAGGGTTTCGTGGTTTTGCATGTCGTTCAATTGGATTGGATGTCTTATTAAGTCCCCTCGTCATACCACTCTTGTAGATTTTTTAGAAAATATCACATTTAAGTCAAAATTCATAACTCTTTTTGGGTGGATTAATTTTATTTACACGACCCTCAACCAACCCCTTACAAATTTATTGTTGTTGGTGGTGGTGAGAATGGTGCCCAAACATACATACAAGTTTTTTTTAAAAGGTGTGTGATGAGGTGAGTATGAATTCCTTCCTCAATTTGACATTTACTTGTAATTTAATGATGTGGAATTTTTGTTTTATTACTTACGTTTTTGGCCAAGTTTCATACAAAGATTCCCGGGGTTTGAATGAAAAAAACTAGGGTACCCTTGGGGTCTAGGTCACCGATATTTGTAACATTATCAAGGGTTTTTTTGTTTTCCTTTAGATAATTGTCAAAGGTACATATCTTGCTTAGAAAATGTCATGCTTGTATCCCTAGAAACACCCTCATTGTTGTTTCACCTTACAATGAACTTTCATTTTTCGACCAAGTGGCCATATGATTCTCTATCAATCACAAATTACACTATATCCATATCCATTTAAGGGTATTTTTGAATGAAAGTTACATCCCTATTAGGCATCATTTGTCATAAGAAACATAAATTATTTTCTTCACACCTATCAAATGCATTTGTGTCTACAGGTGACTGTCAAATGAACTGAAAGAATCTATTGAAATTGAGATTGAGAATGAGTACTTTACATAAATTTTTGTTTACATTAACCTTCCTAAAACCTGTTTTTTAAGTGCCAAGCACACGACCATAGATTCATGATTATCTACCCATGGTTTGGCACAAGGATTCTACTAGGCCACCTCCAACAAGTAAATAACCCGCATGAAATAAAAGTGAGTCTTGGACCACTATGTAACAAGAAATATGTAGTAGGATCTAAACACGCTAACATGAGTACTTTAGCCTTGTCTAAAAATATCCACCATCTAATAAATATGTGGAAAACACCTCCTTTCCTCGCATTTATTAACCCCTAACTCCCCATGTTCCTATGTAGACTCAAGTTTCTCAAGATACTACCATGTTAATTTTTAGTTATAATGTTCCTATTGATAATGTTCCTACCACATGGTGCTCAAAGCAGTCCACTTCACAAGTAGTGTCGGGTCACATAGTGAAGTTGACCATCCAAATGTTGGGCCATCACACTAGGTTATTTTTTCTTAGCAAACCAACACCGGCCTTGAGAAATATCTTCACAATTGCGGGCTCTAAAAAGGATGTTGAGGATGGAGAGGTAGAATTACACAAGGAGTATTGCTCTACATGAATATATACTCGTGTTTTTTTAGGTATCGAAATTCCTCAAGAAAAAAAAAAATTTTGCAATCGAATTATTAGTGGTTTGATAATTTAGATGTGACTTGTTTACGAGGATATAATGTTTAAAATTTTCTTTTAAAGACTTCTCTAAAGTGTATCCCACCAAATGCCACATGGATTTCCACTCTACATGGAGATCATGGTCATGGAAGTTTTGGTATTCTAATTTCCCCTAAATTTACAATATTAATTATCATTTTAAGGAAATACCCCTCCCACCAAACTATTTGGGTAATTGTGAGTAAGGTAATGGTCATTCTACAAGGATTCATAATACCTATGCTACTAATGAGGAACTTGAAAGATATAATTTTTGGCATTGATTAGTGGCTAATTTTCCTCTCATTAATTAGCTCATTTATGATGACTTAATATAGTGGAGACTCCCGAGAAAAAGGATGGGTGGCTAAATTTTCGTAGGTACATCGAGAGAACACCAAACATGGTACTACTTCAAAAATTGATCATGGAGTTTGTAATACCCACTAGATTCTCCCTAATTTGATCACATTGACTTATTGTATTATTTATATTGAGACTTTGGACATATTATTACTATGGTTATTTGATTTGGATATACCTTATTTTTTAATCTCTTTATCTTGTATATGCTAACTTGTCTTGGCAGATTGTTGTATTTGGCCCATGAGGCCAATTCATGGGTATTATTATTATCGTCTTATTGTGACGTGTTGATTTTTAATATTGATGGACTAGTAGAGTAGCATGTATTTTTAATAAATTATGAAACACTTCGTGGATGATTATCATGATTTATAACATCGTGTATGATGGATGAATGAATTTATAACTATATGGTTAGTTGTGTATGTATGGTTTGATTGCTTGAGATGTGTGTGATTATTTCATTTAACATATTTTATCGAGCATGTATGATGTTTAAAATTGAGTGTGCAAGAAACATGTTTACTTCATAGGATAACGTGGGATTCAAGGGATGCACCTCTAAGTGGCGCAATAAGCCATATAGGCCGAATCTACCCTCTTTATTTGTTTTGACCTTGTTTCATTGTTTTGTGGATTAATGTTGAAAATGGTAAATTACTCCTTGGCATGTGTCATTGGAATTATTTTGTCACCTTTGTCTATTTTTTTCTCTACTTAAATTAATTTGGTTTTATCTCTCTTTAATTGCTTATTTAAGTTACTTTTTGGGAGCTAATTTTTTACCACGTGTTTAGGATGTCTTGATTTGTTCTAATCTTGATTAAATGGGTTTTGGGTGCCTGTTTAACTCTATTTTTGGTCATGTTCCTATTTTCTCTTTTCTTGGGTGCTTTCACGATGTATCTCTTTATGTAAGGCCTTTGGGAGCCGATCTCGTAATGTCCCCATTTTCGAGCAGGTGGCCTAGGAGGCCTTTCATCCATCTTAGCCTTGGTCATGCCCAAGGGGCTAGTGACATTGATGGTTATTGGGTATGGTTTGCACCTTCATTTCACTTATAGGTTATGTTTCGACGTTGGACATGTACTTTGAGGTGACTTAAGTGAAATAAGGTTGTGAGATGCTCCCCTAAGGTACTTTATGTTATATTTAGTTGATGACTTAAGTAATGGGTGAATATATGGTACTTTATGTTCTAATTCTTCGTTGGGGTGACTTAAGTGCACTTTTTGGCATGTGGAAATAAAGTGACTTAAGTTATTTTAATTAATTAAAGAAAAGACCCAAGGGAGTGATTAGGGTTCTTTTGGGCCTTTTGTTGTAATGAGAAGTTATAAAAGGAAGCGCTTGGGGGAGAATAGACATTCATTCATACACTCACCTATTTTGATATTAAAGAAACTGTTATTTGCAATCTTCTTGCTTTTGGAGTAAGATCCCATAGGAACACTAGCTTCGGTGGTGAGAGATCCATTCCTAACTAGTAGGGCACTCTTTGGTGGTGAAACATCCACCCTAGTTTTTCATTTTGGATTTGATTTAGGGCTGTTATTTAGAGATATTTTTCATAGATTCCAGAGAAGGGTTTTAGAGGGTTTCAGAGAATTTTTGTGGAGATAAATCAAAGGGTTTTAGATCGTATTTGTGGTAGCGATCAAAGAAGGGTTTAACGCAGATTTTAGAGACATTTTCATGGCTTTTCGGCCTTTCCCTTAGGGTGACGTCAGCCTTAGGGTTTTGCAGTAGCTTTTTGGAGGTATCCAAGTGTATGTTTCTAGATTTGGAGGTTGAGGTTTCTTCTATATCGTTGGTAGATGTAAATTCCAGAAATTTAGATTTTTATCTATTTTTTAGGGTTTTATCTACTCGGTTCCAAATTTGCATTTTTTTTAGGGTTTTCAAACTGATATTTCCATATCTAGAGGTTGGGTTTTCATTCATATTGTTAGTAGATATCATTTCTAGATTTTCTGAATTTTATCACTTGTATTTGAAAAGTTATGATTTTTTAAGATTTCCAGTTTGTCTAGGGATTTTCGAAATTTTACGGTAGTTTTCTATTATTCAAAAAAAAATCAAAAATATTTTTCTAGTGTTTTTTATCATTGTTGCGAGATCTCTATAAAATTTCATGTGTTTTGAGAAAGTATTTTGTGGGATATCAATTAAAACCAGTTATTTGCCCTAGTTGGTTATTTACTATAAAAATCATAATTTTTATTTGCCGTAATTTTTATATATTTTGTGAATTTTTCAAGTGGTATCCCACAAGGGATATTTCATGATCCTTGATTATTACCTAATCTAATAAAAATTAAATGGTTTTTTGGGCACCTAATCATGGATTAGGTTGACCAACCACCCCTTTTAAATGCCAACATATCCCCAAAAACTCGAATTTTGGGAAATAGTGATATTTTGGATGAGTGAAAGAAAAGTAAAAGGGTATATTTACCTTGAAAAGAGCCTCCAAATACCATACCTATGGGTGGATGAGATCTTTTCAAGGCTAATAGAGCTTATTTTCCCGTATTAAATCCTTTTTCAACCACTTTTATTTATGATTCTTGGATTTAGGGTTGTAAGGAGGTTTGGGTGCTTGATTCTCCACACGAGAGATGTGATTGATTGTTGAATTATTATTATTTTATATTTATTTATTGGTGTGAATTTAGGGTTGATGGATGACTTGGAATTGGGAGGGGATGGGTGACACATGTCACCATCCCATTGGTTTGTTATTTTGAAGACTATTCTCATATTTAACCCTCCATTTTGGAGTGTAGTGGGGGTTATTTTGGTCATTTTTGCATTGGAGATTTTTGGCAGAGAAGGAGCTTTTGGAGTTGAAGAGATTGGAGTGTGGATTTACTATTTTTTTGCTTGAACTCTCTTGCTTCTTAGGTAGGCCTCACATCTTCAAACTTGATTATAACTTTGGAAATAATTTTTTTGCTTTCTTTTTTGTCCATGTATTGGAATGGCATGTTGTCTATGTTATTGTTTTTTTATCTCTTGATTTTCTCCTTCCACCCCTTGGAAGATTGAATTTTTGAGTGTTTGGGAAGAGGGAATAATCCCTCTTAATTTCCAAATGGCTTGATGGGAAATCCTTGTTGGGATTCTTTACAAACTCCTTTCATTTGGTTTGAAGTGGGAGAATACTTTGCATATCGTATAGAAACCTTCTCTCATCCTTGCTAAGGAAACATCCAAGGTTTAAAAAACCTTGGCAAGGAGAAATAAGACTTATTGGAGGGTGTGGAGCATTTGGAGGTTTTTGTGGATACTGGAAAATTTATGAACTCATTTGGATACTTTTTGAATTTGGATAAAATGAGACTTCTTACCTCTCTTCCCCACTTGTTTAAGTATATAGCTTCTTGTGCTTTGTGTTGGTTTTCAACTCATTTTGGTTATTGGAATTTTGTGTTTTGGTCTTTTCCTTCACACCTCATTGTGATTTCTTGGAGGCATGCTCCTCCTCTCTCCCATGGGATTAGAGGGAGGATAGCATACTCTCCTTCATTAGAAGAGGCATGTGATGATGCCATTTGGTTGGGTGGATAACCAAGTCATTATTATCATGATTTGGATGCTTCCTATTTGAAAACAGAGTTGGGTTTTGGATCTTGTTTCTTGTATGGTAAAATGGAGGTTCCAATTACAAATTTGGCCCTATTTTTCCCACTTTGCGGAAGGATTTTCCTCTTGTATTTTAGATTTTTTTGTTCTTGTTATTGTGAGTAAATCAACTATTTAGTTGGTGTTTCTATTGTTTGAGAATTGATATGGAAACAAGTGGTATAACTTAACTTTTAAGTTTGTTGTAAAACTTGCCTCTTGAAATGTGATTCGTGGTAAAATTGTGCAATGGAAAATCCTCCTTTTTAAAATGGTCTCAAAGGTATATTGATTAATTTGGATTTAGTTGAGCCTATTGAAATGCAATCCAAAGTATGTATTTACAAATCAAATTCGATGTGTGAAGAAGCTATTCTTGGACTTGTTTACGTTGTAATAGTTTCACTTAGTTGGTTGATCAATAAAGATCCCAAGAAAGTGAAAATGGTCACTAATTTGTTGCATTATAATGGTTCAAAAAAAGTAATCTTGTTCTCCTTATCTATCTACCAAGTTTTTTCCATCATCATATATCTTTCACAATAAAATGGATTTTAAATTTAACTAACTTGTTTCATATCTCACCTCATTTGATTATTTATTTGCGAGAAGATAGAACTCCTAATACGAGTTGGGAATTGAAAATGTCGGTTTCACAATCAAGGGTATTTATATAAAATATTTATACTTAATCAAATTATATAGGTTTTGATAATAAAAGAGAGAATTTAAATGTGGAATATATGTTTTGGTAATATAAATAGAGGATATTGAAATAGGGGTAAGAATGGTGTTCACTATTGTTACTTTCTTCATCATGAACCCTAGCTCGGTTTTGTTTGAGTACGGCTCCTCACGACAAACGGCCGCGCTAGGTCTTTTTCTAGCCCTGCTAATGGTTACCCTGAGTTGTTTCCATTCTTGGATAAATCCTTGATCCGCCCTCGAGACTATGCCCTCTGTAAATGATGTTTCTACTTTTTCAAGTTTGGGTTTTGGTTCACCTCAAAGGGGAGGGGATGGACATGGCTTTTGGCCCCAAAATCTACTGCGGTGTGGGATGTGCTACTAAGTGTGAGGACCACGGCTTCATAAACCCCTACTCGGATATCTTAGGAATCCAAGGAAGCTACGTAGACATGTTACATGTTTTGGTTTTTCTCTACAAGGTGATACCCTTTGCATCAGATTCATCACTCTGCTAGAGGTATCGATTTTAAATCCACTATTTCTCGAAGTTATGCTTTAGGATGGAGCATTTTGGATTGGTTTTGCCAGTAAATTTATTGTAGACACACTGTATTTGAGTGCTTATGGCATAGGTACATATTCAATGATCTTTATGACTAGTGCTCTTCTGGGAGGGGCCAAGGATCATGGATTTTCCTCTTTCAAGGAAGTTCTATTTAAAAATGAAACCCCCTTGAAATTTGTAGTTGCTCCTCCTCCTCCCCCGCTTACATTGTTAAACAAGCCTCTTGAAACCCTAGTACTAGAGATTATGGGTGAAGAATATTTGAACTTGCTGTAGGAAAATAAATCAAGGGCCTTAATATGTAGATTTAGTGGTGTCTAGACATTGTCTAATGTAGTTGTGCAGTGGATTCACACGTTTTGGACTAGTAATTGTCAATATCTCCTATGTACTCGGGGTTTCTTCATTGTCTTTTTTAATGAACAAGAAAACTACTAAAGAGCTATGGAGGAGGGTCCTTGGTTCAGGGGCTCAGTTGGACTTTTCTCTGCCCCATGGTTTCCAAATTTTGTACCAAATAATTTTTCCATCTCTCGGGTCCCAGTTTGGGTGAGATTACAAAACCTTCCCGTGCATTTCACCTCCTCACTAAAGGACATTGGTAACCTCCTTGGGAGGTTCATTAAAGTTGATGACTAGAGATTGCAGAATGGATTGTATAATTTTGTTCAAATTTACGTTGAATTTGATCTCAAAGCAAGGGTTCTTGAAAAATATTATCCTCAAATTAGACGATACCGAGATGCTCTCATAATTTAGACTATGAAAATATAGCTTTGATTCCAAAATTGCAGAATTTCGGGTCATCTTCATACTTCCTACCCTCGAAAAACCCAAGCTCCTCGAAGAAAGGAAAGACTTTCAAACATTAAAGTCCACAGTTATTGAGACATTGAAGTCTTTGATGATGAGGACAATTCTAACTTATAGGAGTAAGGAGTTACAACCATCTTTGCTCCTTTAGGCTGCATGCTTCTGATTACGTTCTCTACCGATACTTATGTACCCTCAACTATAGGACCAATGGATTCAACTCATTCTCAAGTGGTTGGGCATTTACTAGTTATCTCACCCTCTTTGGAAGGACCCTCTCAGGCACCGAAGTGGGCCCATGAATCTCATCGCTCCAACTCAAACAAGGAAAATGGCCTTCCCTTTGTTGATTCCTCGACTTTGGACTTAATAGAATACAACCCTCTCATTTCAGAGATGCTCCCATAGGATAAATGGCAACTAATTTGTTCAAAGAAAGGAAATAAGGGTAGACATTGATCTCCATGCCTTTCTCTTCCCCTCTTTTACCTATTGTTCTCTTCTTTCCTCGGTCTTGTAGCCTTAGACTTCATCTTCCCTTCCTCCTTTGTCTCTCTTTTTGTTGCTTGAGTGCGGTTGTTTGGGGTTTTCTCACCCCTTATTTGTTGCAACTAGTTTCATCTATTAGACAATTGTTTCTCCTATGTTTCCTCTCTTATGTTTCTTCTTTGGGCTTGGTTGGTTCCTCGCTCCATTTTCCCTAGGGCATATTATTTTCTTTTCTTAATTCCTCTATCCGACCTTTGGGGATCTTTGTATTAGGATATGGGTCCTTCCAACACCCTAAACTTTTATCCTTTTCCAAAAAAATAAAATAAATAAAGGATATTAAGTTTATAATTTGGTTTCCTTATATATATATATATATATATATATATATATATACATATATATATATATATACATACATATATATATATATATACATACATATATATATATATATATATATATATATATATACATACATATATATATATATATACGTATATACATATATATATGTGTGTGTGTGTGTGTGTGTGTGTGTGTGTGTGTGTGTGTATACATATATATATATATATATATATACATATATATATATATATATATATATATGTGTGTGTGTGTGTGTGTGTGTGTGTATACATATATATATATATATATATATATATATATACATATATATATATATATACATATATATATATATATATATATATGTATACACACACACACACACACACACACATATATATATACATATATATATATATATATATGTACATATATATATATATGTACATATATATATATATGTACATATATATATATATATATGTACATATATATATATGTGTGTATATATATATATGTGTGTATATATATATATATATATATATATATATGTACTGTATATGTATATATATATATACACACACACACACAAAAAAAAAAAGTTTTGTTGATTATATATATATATATATATATATATATATATATATATATATATATGCAAACAATTGGGGTACTCCATAGATGGGATAAGATATGGGCATGTCATATAGGGAGATGATAGGGAGCCCTATATCTATATCTACCGCCGTAGTGAGGTGAGGTAAGTAGAGAAAGAACAAAATGTTGTTCCCCCACCCCTAAGATATAAGAAATATAAGCTATATATATATATATATATATATATATATAGGTTACGACCCCTCCTATAGAATCTTGTGGAGTAAACAAATCATAGTCATGTTGGCTAGATTTTCTACATAGCACAAAACCTAGGCAATCATGAGATAAATCTCCCTCATTTACCCATAAGGCTCCCGTGTCAGATTTTTCAATTAAAGTATGCTAATATCTAAATGGGGTTTTACTTTAACTACTTAGTTCATGAACCATAACTGAACAGTTCTACAACAAGTAAGCAGCTGTTTAAAGAAAAGAAATATTTATAGAAGAAGGGAAAGGAAATTATATAAACACAGAGAAGAAAAGGGAAGATGTGCATTCCAATCAATAGATAGTAGAGTTGATTGCATGCACATAGAAGAAACCAATAGATATAAACACAGAATTCTAAGCAAAGGCAGCTCTAGATCCGGATGTAAAATAAAACAAAGTTATTAAAAGATCTAAGATAAAAAGCAAGAAACACAATACACTATGACACAAAGTTCTCTGAAATCTACTCTTGTATATTCCTTTGCTTCAAGTGGCTCTCAAGGGTTTCAGCACAAAGTCTGGAACACAAGGTTGTTGCTTACAAATTCTGATCATTAACCCAAAGGTTCTTCCTCTACTTATAGAATGTAGAGGGGCAATTACAAGTCGGAAGCTTTTAGTTGAACTGACACATGTGGAAGTGGGAAAGGAAACAACTGGAAATCTCCCTCCTGGAATTCCTCTTTGCATGACATGTATGATTTACAACTGAAAATAGAACCTTCTATTTTACACGTCTGCCACCTATCTCCAAGTAGTTGACTTCTTCAAGTAATGGATTTTAAACCAATCACTTAAGTTGTATAATTTAATTGATCACTCAATTACTTTGTCGGAGGAAAGAAGGAAGAGGAAAGCTGCAGTCTTGTCCTTTTCATATCTGCATGTAGTTGATTCTTTTGTCTTTAATTCTCACCAAACTGGATCTGGGAGTAGATTTAACTGGAAGCAACAATTTGGAAATGGAAACAACTGGATTTTTCCTTCGCCTTGTCTTCTCTTTTATCCTTGAAGCTTTTGCAGTTCTTCTCCAGTACATGCATCAATGCAATGTTTGCCATAGATAACTCATCATCCTTATTTTTAATTGCATATGAGCAATTAAAAATTCTAGAAAGCACTCTAGATGAATGAAAATTCAATGAAGGCTTTAACTGGAAGATTGGGAGCACATGCACAAGATCTGGAAGGAATTTTCCACGCACTGAATTCTTCACGGGCTGCATTGAAACAAGAGGATGAAGCCTTTGTGCGAAGCTTTTTGCAACTATGAGATTTGGATTTGGATTTGCATATGGATTTGTATCGCATCGGATATGGATCTGCACTTGCATAACAAACTCTGGCAATTGGGCTATGGATGGAAAAGCTGCAGCTCGAATAATTCCTTTGCTTTTAATCGCACGCATGAGTGAAGTTTTCCTACACGCATGAGTGAAGTCTTTCCCTGCTATGGATCCGTCTATCAATTCAACAATAGGTTTTGAGCCTAGATCCGTGTCTCCAATATCTACAAATTTATAAGTGATGCATGACTCCATTGTGCTTTCTTTTCCATCTTTCTTTGTCATAGCTTTATCTATCTTTATCTCAACAATTCTTTTTCTTCTTATTTGATTGGAGTTCTTCAAACTGGTGCAAATTTGGATAATCCTTTAGATTTGGAGGAAATATTCAATGTATTAGACATTGATATAATTTCCTTTTCTTTATTAAAGCACCTATATCTAACTCTGTAATTAATTGGACAAATATGGCAACATGAGCATGTATAGTGAATTTTAATCACAAAAATCTACATAATTCAAGCCTGTAGCCCCAAAATTTGACGTTTTATTTACATGCAAAGCAAGCATGAATTTTACCAACATCACACGAGCACTGTATCACTTCTACAAACAATTATGCGAGACACAAATCAGCCTTCTTCAAATCATGCACCAAAACTAGAAGCTTTTAGCATCAAATTCACCTTCCTCCGAGAAAAATCCTTCTCCAAATGGGGGCGCACTTTTCCTCTAGGTTGCACTTCTTCACATGTGAATTAATTAATTCATCCTTATGGCAACCCATGTTTATATAGCCCTCATAATTATTTAATTAATAATTGCCCTTTCTATTCCTGGCAATTAATTAATTAAAAATCATGCTCTTCTCTTTAACTGATGTGTTAAAATAGCATGTTTAAGGACAGCCATCCAATTAATTAAATTAATCCAATTTAAACATCCACTCTTCACTCAACTGAAGTTTCACAGTGTGCTTTGACCATAGCCACTGAAAATAGAATTTAATTTAATCAATTAATGCTTCAAAAAGCATTAAATATATACCAAAAGGGGCGCACTTTTTGTCATGAAGGAGGCAGCCTTTAAATAAATAATATTTATTTAATTTTATCCAATCTATTTCCATATTCTTTATTCCCTTTTACCTTGTTGACTTTCTTCCATGCTTGGGCACCAATTTTGGGTGATAAATATTAATAAATATTTGTTTAATGTATTATTATTCACCCAAGGTGGGTCGCACTTTTGGCTAAAGAGAATTCCATTTTTAAAAACACATGACAATGGGAATTTTTACCCTACAAGGCAAGAAATAAAATCCCATGATTCACTTAAGTCACTTTTCTTTTATTCCACCGTGGGAATTTTTACCTTGTAAGGTGCAATAAATTCCCACCGCCCGCTGCCTCTAATTTTTCAACTACAACTTAAGTGACTTTCTGTTATGGGAAAAAGTACCTGCAATGTGCAATAAAATCCCACCACTGTTGCTTCTATTTTTCCCACTGCAACTTAAATCCTTTGTTTTCTAAAAATGCGCCCAACCCCGCATGGGCTTTTTGATCACGACTTTACCTTTTCCCAGTGAACCGGATATCCGATGGTGACTTCCTTCCGGCACAATGTGCGTATGTGATCTCCGAATACTCCAGGCTAAGAATCAACTTAACCCAAAGAAAGGAATTGATCTAGAGAAATTTCACGAGAAAATAAAATGGAAAAACAAAAAAACATGAAAAATTGTCAAAACTCACAAATAAAGCCTAAAACTTATTCCTAGTTAAAACCCTTACGGTATATAGGAATCGATATATTCGATCACAACAAGGTTAAAACAGAGCGCAAATTGCCTCAAACGGGGCTCAAAATAATTAAATACAAATTTCCGTAGACAAATCCCAATGACAAAATATAACAATTTTGGGCATCTGGGTATTTGGCAAAAAAGGCTAATATGGCTCTTTGGGAATATCTTGACGCAATACAAGAACTTTCAGGCAATAAAAACACAAAACGACCCATTATTTTAAAAGTACGATTTTTTTTCGGATAGGGTAGTCACAGATTTCAAGATGAAATCTGGGGACACTGTCACGATGGAAAAGTGACAAGCGAGCATGGGAATCTACAAGTAACTCTTCCTCACACCCGACCTCTCGAGGTCGTGCCGAGACAGCTGGTGGGGATGGAATATATGTGGGGTATGGACAAACTAATTGGGAAATCTTATGTCTTCGACACGCACTAATGGAATCTGCGAATCTAAGGCAAGAAAGGCCCTCCTAACTTGAACTGCCATGATAGATCAGTCGGCGAGGATGAATGCTCGAAGGATCTAATCAATATCGAGCTCTGGCACGATTCGATCTATAGGTTGTGGGATATGCGGAAGATAACCTATGGGTGCTTCATATATGTCTCCGACTGTGGTCATGAAAATGAATAACGAGACTAAAGGTGGATTCTATGGGCGATTCTCTGCGGTCTAGTCCAGAAATCCTTAGCTTGATTAGCATTGTTGTATCTAGTGAGGATATTTTGTGTGATTATGATTGGTGGAAGTGGAGTGGATCTAAATACTAATGTGCGTAAACCAAAGCATCTACATCAGATTGACTGTGGACTCATTAGGTTGTGGGACCTATGGATCACAACCATAGATTCGTGGTTATTGTGGACCTCCTATGGTCATATGCAGAATCAATCCCTAATTCCTAATATTCAATAATTGTATGCGTTTTCGGCCTATATATTTAGAACTAAAAGTTTTGTAACCTTCTTAGAGTACCTTACGGTGTTAGCGCAACTTGAATTCGTAAGCTAGTGTATATGTCGGTGAGAATGTCTCCTGTGTGCAGTTGTGGGACCAAAGGATCACAACCGAATGTTTACTCTCTTTCGAGCCCATTACGAGTCATGCGGATATTTATCTAGGGTAATCTGTAGTTTGGCTGGTTTGACCAAAATGTATGCACTTTGTCGTCTTCTATGTTTAGTCCTCTCAGCTATGCACTAATTTCTTATACGTCTATTGTTACTTGGAAGACCTGAATTTTGAGATTTTGGTCTATATCAGTTATTGCTACAACAAGATCGGGTTGGGGCACTCACCGGCTCGAATATGTATTCTCTAGGCTCTCTAGGTTTCGTGATTGTCATACAAAAGAAACAATGTAAATCTAAGCGAAGCAAAGTAAAACTAACTATGTAAAGTATATCTACAAGCAGTATATAACTTCTTTATTTTTGTGTTTTTGATGAACTATTTGAACGAAATTGAAAGAGTAATTATTTAAAATATTCAAAAATTGACAACTAAATTAATAACGAAATTTAAAACAAATAATGCATTTGAGTATAGCTACTTTTCATGCATTTGTAAATCTATTCTAAATAACGAAATATCGATCTAATCTATTTGAAAGATTTTCGATCCTACCTCGAAGTGAGGAATGAATCATAGTTTCTCGAAACTATCAATCCCCATAGCTTCCTAGCAATATTGAAAGTGGGATTAACTGAAATAAAATGATTCACTATTCCATTTGATATATTTTAACTAGAACTTTGAAAGTTTAAACCTGGATTTTGCAAAACAGTGGTGAATCCGGTTGTGTGTGGCTTTGTCCCCTCAGTGTGATCTCCTCATTCCTTCGTGCTCACGTGGATCTAGAAAAGTGTGTAATGCTAGCATCAACAAAAGTAGGTATTGGAACAATGGTAGCTTTGGATGTAGACCGAATACAATGCGAGTAGGAGAGGGATAGCGCAAGAGAACAGAGCTTGGCTTATGTAATTCCTAGCGGGATCTATTGCGAGTCATACGACACAAAATGTCCAGAACCTAAAACTATCTTGTTTGATGAACAAAACTTGCAACTTTAATGGCTTCTAACTGAGAATGAAACTATCCTACTCCAACTGATTATATGAAACAATAACAACACTAGCACAAGAAGGTTATGTGGCTTCCAAACAACAAAACAACACTAAGCATGCAACAAATAAACTACTTCAACTCCTAAACAAGAACTGAAAACTAGAATTTGAAATGAGAAGATGAGAGACAAATTTGAGGGGCCATTTGCTTGAAGATCAACTAGCTATTTATAGAATCCCCATTTACCCAAAGGTGAAAACCAATTTGAACTCTTTAACCATAAACAATGCAAAAACACTATTCTAGGGAACCAGAATCATAAATACGAGCAAAGGCGGTGAAAAAAGCTGGTAAACATTGAAAATTTACATGAGTCGCGTTAAAAGAACATTCTAGAAAATGCGTGAAGGACCGCCGCCCGAGCATGGCGGGTTACAAATCGCCGCCGCCTGCCTGGCGGCGGTCCTGAGACCACCACCTAGGCAGGGTGGCGGTTTTGTAAAGCGAAGACCAAAACACAAAGAAAAAGAGGGGAGAGGAGAAAAAAAAAAAAGCACCCAGGGGCTAAGCGGGACGTGCGGGATGTTAATGCATACTTGGAGGGATTTTCTAGATCCCGAACACCTTGCGAGAGACTGTATCATCATTGGGGCACGTGTAACATTGTTACGGCGGTGCAAGTACCCTACACTTTTGGGTACATACGGACACCAAGTCCTCTCATAACTTCTAGGCACAACCCTATTGTCCACACACCCATTTATGCGGCACAGTAAATTTCACACAGCCTTTGGCCTACCCTAGGCGACCAATTCTTCCTTTCACTCATGCTCAAACCCTCTTAACCACCACTAATTTCGCAAGACGCACACACACACACACACTCGGTGGATACTCATATCATGTCTTTGAATCAAAATAAAAATAAACGAGATAGGTGTGTGTGTGTGTGTGCATGCACTTTGCACGAATGCTGTAACACACACTTGTAGATACTGTGCACACGTGCACGTGTGTGTGTGTGTGTGTGCACGTGTGTGCGTGCATGTGTTCTGTGTGTGTGTGTGTGTGTGTGTGTGTAAATGTGTGGGTATGTGTGTGTGTGTGCATGCATGTGTTTGTGTGTGCATATGTGTGTGTGCATGCATGTGTGTGTGCGTGCATGTGTGTGTGTGTGTGCATGCATGCGTGTGTGTGTGCATGCGCATGCGCATGAGTATGTGCACGTGTGTGCATGCATGTGTGTGTGTGTGTGTGTGTGTGTGTGTGTGTGTGTGTGTGTGTGTGTGTGTGTGTGTGTGTGTGTGTGTGTGTGTGTGTGTGTGTGTAAGTGTGTAAGTGTGTAAGTGTAAGTGTAAATATTTAGGCATTTACTTTTCTCCACAAACCCTAATGGGGTAATTTTTAGATGGGAATAGGTGAAATACTAACAAATAACTTTGAATTATCTATGAATGCCTCCTCTAAACCTGCAAAAGAAAAGAGGGAAGAAAATGAGAGACAAATAGAGCAAACTAAAAAAAAGTAATATGAATTATAAGGAGAGATTAGGGATTTAACAAAAAAATAGGATCAATGGAGGAGAGTCCTTTTGATCCAAGGGCTCTCATTCAACCTAGATAATGTCACTTGTACATTAGGGCTTATGAGTCGATTTTGGAGGAACAAGTGGGCTCACCTTTCCCCCTTAACGTTGATGAATAAGTTTGTTTTGAATTAACTAAAAATAATTTTTTTGTTCTAGGGGCATGGGTCCATTTGGATGGGGCCAAATGGGACCCATGCCCAATTTATCTAACCTAACCTATAGTTAAATAAAATTCCTTACTAAACCTAATGGAACCCTTCGACATAATATAACGTTGGCATTTTTAATAACAACCTTAAATGGTGAAATTAATACTATGGTTGGGAATTATCCATCCTTGATTAATTTTTATCAACTTGGAATAATAATGATACTTCTAGTAATCCCTAGCTAGACTATCATTTTACGTAAATAATAGTTTGGTTCACATCTAGTACCCATTGGTTTATTTGACGTCTCAAAACTAATAATCCAACTTCATCATCAGCTTGGAACCCTCAAATTTATCCTTTATAACATCTAAAAGAACTCTTGTTTGCATGATATATTACAATGGTGCTTGTTTACCCTCACAACACTAGTAAATTATGGAGATCTAAATAGTGAGCTCGAGTTGTGTAAATCAATCTACTGATTATCTTTATACACTCTTAATTAGCTTCAAGTTTGGAAGATCAATGGAATAATAAGGAATTAAAGGTTTAATAACTAATTAACGACTTGGAATAACCATTAAGTTATCATCCCTACTTTAATTGACTAGGTCACTTAGTGGGAGAAAAGTAATTGAAACCTATGTGACTCGATTAAGGAAATGATAGTGTGGTCTAATTGCAACCCCATAACCAAATTTATAGGACTTGGGATTAACTAAATGTAAATGATTTTATTTTGCGCAAGTGGAACTAGGATTACTTCTTGTAACCTTTAATTGGACTAGTGGGTTGCCTTATTAATGGTTTAATCTCATTTAATACTCAAGCAATTTTAAAAAAAAACTCCTAAATTTTACGGGATATCTAGATGGTTATTTTGGGTCGTGAAATCATTAGCACGATAGAGTCTCTCAAACCATCTCTTTTGGTAATGGGATCCAACTCATAAATTATGGTTTACATGGTTACCTTTTAGGCCGATGATGATTAGGGTTCTTAAATGCCTCAATCGTAACACATATTCTCTTTCCTTTTTTCAAAGCAAGAAATCAATTTTTTCCACTTGGATATTGTCCTATTTGACTATAGTTCCATCACTTTTCAGCTACACAACTTATTTCCTCCTCCAATATGGTAATGCATTTTGCAATGGGTTAGGAAGTAAGCTGATGGTGCTCTTGCCAAAGAATATGAGATAATTTCTTTGTAACTTTAGTAATATTATTTTCTTTGCAACTTGAGTATGATTCTTCCGACTTGTACTTGCAAGCCATGGTAGCCAACTCAAACACAAGCTTATGGAGCTTCATGCTGCCAAGAAGGCTTAAATGCATCGACTCAAAGTCAAATATTGTCAAATTTCTCATACTTACGCATGCCAAGGAGAAAATTGAGGCCATCCAAACTACTTTTCTTGTCTCACTTATCTACCTGAAATTTCCTCAATTTTTACAAAACATTACAAATTAGTATTCTAGGCCTAGGATTATACAACGAAGAGAATGTAATATTTGTAAGAATGCCTCAATGTGGTTCCAAAAAATGAGCCCTTAACACTCCAAAACTCAATGATGCTCTTCTTACTCTTGTTGATCTTTAGGTTGTTCAAAACATGGTAAATGATAAATCCCCTAGCCTTGGAAATTTTCCATGTGAATTGTAGTCACTTGAGACATTTTTGGGTCATATTTGTTGTAGTTTTATAGAGAAACACTCAAAAAAAAGTTAGGGAATATTATTAATAAAGGCAAATATTAAATTTATCCCTCGAGTCGAGAGATCCGAGTTCATTACTACTTAGAGAATGATCACTTTTTTGAATGTCTCCTATAATATCATTACCAAAGCTTTAGCTCTTCATCTCGACATATTGTGCCTTCTATCATTAACAAATAACATACAATTTTCATCAAAATTTAATGTATTCTTACTATCATCATTGTTTGGGAAGGAATTGAATGGGCATGTGTCCCCCGATAAAAATTATCTTCCTCAAGTTTGATTTTGAGAAATCTTATGTGCGCATTGAATGGCCATTAAGTCTTTTTATATCAAAATCGTATGACCACATTGAATGGACTTTTATTATTTTTTATGCTCAAAGTACTTAGATTAAGAGATTTTTTCATATTTGTGGTTCAAACCCTCTTCGTTGTGGTTTTGTCTTATTTAATTATCAATGATAGTAAGTTTAGACGTTTGGGATTTTTGTTCCATTAAAATATGATGCCCCCTCACTCCTACCATATACATTCTTTTTATTTAAGGCTTTGGATGCTTGCTCACCACATAAATAGGGGTCTTGTTCGGGGAATTTACCTCCTTGATCGAACCTCATAATTGATTAATGGACATATTGTTGATTATTCTATTCTCACTTTTTCTAAATAGGAGGATTCTTCCAATGAAACTTTGCATTGCTTAGATATTTTTGCAAATCTTATGAGTTAAATATCTATTGGGTTAAGACACAATGTTATGGAAAAAGTATGATGCCTATGCTCGAGTGGCTTTCAATGGAAACAAATAAAAGATAGGGAGCAATTTTAGTTTCTTGGTATTTCATTTTCTTTGAACTATTCCTCCTCATATTTTTGGCAATACATGGTTCATCATGTGGAAACTAAATTATCCTAATGTATTACTAAACCTCTCTCCCTCAATGGAAAGGTTTAGGTTTGTACCAAAATTATCACCACCCCTCACATTTATTACTCGTCTTGATGGGCTCCCTTTAAAGATTATTATGATAAGATATCTGAATTTTTGAGATATTTCTCATGGGCTAATGCCAAATAGGCATGAGGTTTTCTCATAGTTACATAGGATTTTTTTTTCCTTGCACGTGGAAAAGGAGGCACATGTATTGTTGACATCCACCACCAGAGCATTGTTCTTTGTTCCGAGTGGGTTATGCGGGATATGGATGAATATAAAAAATAGAAAATCTTATTAAGACATTGTATATAAGTTGGTTCTCCTTATAGTAAACCTTATTGGAAAAATATAGATTTTCCGTAAAGTTCTCATCACCATTGTTCTAGTCAAAATTGAGGAGTCTATGACCAAAAGCCTTTTGAAAGTGTTTTAATCAGTTAAACCATGTATTAAGTGGGTCGGTGATGGTTTCACAACTAGGTTTTCTTTTAATGCCCGCATTTTATGGTGGTAACCTATTATAGCATGTTTTAATATCTGTTTACATAAATACATCGTATAAAAGCACTTAAATTATTCGCGAAAGATATTGCTTCTATACAAGACTTGATCACCTCTAGAGACTGGATCCCATGACCTTATTTGCATAGTAAGTTTCATATATTAGCTTTATACTTGCTTTCTCTTCTTTGTATTAAGGGTCCTTTTCCACATATTATGTTTTATAAGCTTGAGCTTGAGACGCCTCTAGTTTTGTAGAAGGATTGGCAATGGAATTGTGATATTATTTTTCAAAATTACTCCCTAGGTTGTTGTCACAATGTTTTAAGTACATTCTCTCCAACCTTAGACAAACCCAACTTGCATTGGGGTTTACACTCCTATCATTGCACCTAGCTTACTAAAATCAATAAAATTTGGAATGTCAATATTAGACCTAAATTAGCTTACTTGTTTTGGTGTCTAGTCTAACAAGGCTTACCTTTTAGAGAAAAATTCAAACCAATTGACATCCTCAATGGTAATTTTTTGACATGTGTCCACAAAAAACATCCAAACACCTATTTTGGTTTCCCCCCAGAGTTTATTCAGCCTAGGTTTAGAATCACAAACTTTTCCATTCTTTCCATCCCAAACCTTTCACTTTGCACTATATTATTTTATTGGAGATTATGTTGGTGACTTGCACACATTAATTTTTGTGGAATCACTTTAGAGCGGTTATTCTATATTGTTGTTAATGGAAAAATTCTTGTGATATTTCCTTTTTCTTGTAGATTTGAGGCCAAGTTAAGAAAGTAGAAGAAGTGTTTTGGCACCTATAGTAGTTTCTCTTCCACAGAGGGAGTGATCCCTACACCATAAGTTGTATGCCTCATGAACAACCTCCGTAGGGTTCTTCGTCACCAATGCCTAGATATTAGCGCAATCATTCATGCATATGTTTGTCCACTCTTCCTCCTTAGTAGAGGGGTTAGATTCCACCATCATGTGATAAGTCTTTGATTGGCCTATCTTGGCGGTATTCTTCAATGCGGGGTATTTTTTTAATGACTATGCCCCACCACTTGAGTGGCGAGTTATCATTTCATTGGGGCATATTAATGACACTCTTGATGGGGATGAGTGGGTGGCTCTTACTCCTCCCTCAAATGCACCTCTTACTTGGGGTCCTACCAAGGATGATCTTCCTCTTCCTCCCCTTGATGTTGTAGTTGTATGTGTTTAGTGTTTTAATGTCTATGATTTATCACTTTTTGTATCCGTGTTTTCAAGCGCAGTTTGTGTAGTTACGTGTCTTCCAATGTTTCTTTGTTTTTGAATTGTGTATACCAGTTGGGTTCTTTTGTTATAACTTATTGTAAACTTGTTATTTTTAAAAGATAATATGATATATCGACAGTTTAGTTAAAAAGAAAAAGAAAAACTAAAGGGTTAAATATCACTCTCATGTAGTGTTTTGTACATAATGTTCTATACACATTAAATTATTGACAAAATAACTTACACATAGATAGGGTAAATTGACAATGTGATATTCATTACAATTTATGAATTAGTGATATTAAAATGGTTTTAATTATGTTTAAGAGACCGAAAAATAAAAGGGTTAGTTATCACTCTCATATAGTATTTTGTACATAATGTTCTATACACATTAAATCATTGATAAAATAACTTACACATAGATAGGGTAAATTGGCAATGTGCTATTCATTACAATTTATGAATGAATGAAATGAAAATGGTTTTAATTACGTATAAGATACCGAATCGTCTATGAGACCATTGAAAAATCCATTTTCCTAAATATTTGTGAGCTTAGTGGTATCTCTTAGTAGCTTGCTCCTCCTCTTGCTAATTTGAGTTAACATCTCCCCTAAACCTTTAATTCTACTTTCCTCGAATAGCTCCGCCATGGAACTAACTCTTAAAATTTCCTCATACTTGAATCTAATGTTCGTGTACCTTAGACATTTAATGATGAAATTCCCCTTTGTTTGGAATTCCCTTGTAGTGCATAAAACACAAGTCCTCTCTTCTCATGGTTCCTTAGGTGTTGTCCATCTTCTTGTCTCACATCTAAGCCTGTGGGAGCTAGTCCTTAGCCATTTGAGCAATGGAAATATTTACCCTCTATTCAATTTCAAACCCTATCTATGCTTTTTCACAATGTTCATATGTCATAATGAACTCTATAATACAATGTTGATGTTTCTACTCGTTTTCTTCCTCCACATTACCATTATAAAATTTTCATTCACATGTTTTTTTGTCTTTGTTAAGATTTGTGAATTAATCTAGGTTGATATCTCATATGTTCATCCAATTATGGTTCAACTTCATCCACATGTTATTTCATCTTTGTAAATCTTTACCTCTTGTAACCCTGGACAACCTATCGGTTTTCATGTTTTTTTTTTTCAAGTAACATATAATCTTGGTCGTAGTGCTTGCCTCTAAAGGGTAGGTATTGTTTTGGCTAGGATTATTTCATAAGGAAGCTGTAGTCTTGATTCTAATTTTTTTCATTAGTGATTTCTAGATCCTTTTATTTGTATCCACTTCAAACACGTTCTTAAACTAGCCCATACCTCATAACCATACAACACCAAGTAACATGACCAATAACCAAGATAAGACCTTGATGGTTTTCTAATCCCATAGTTCAACATTCCTAAACCTATTTTGGAGTGCATAAAGATTTATACATCCTCATTGTATTCTCTTCATCCTACAAGTATCTTAATTGAACTTAGGTAATGTCCCATTTTCTAAATTAAAATTAATTAATAATATTTTAAGTTGGGCCCGACCGATTCTTCATTTTGGGACAACTTAATAATAGTATTATAAAAATAAAAAGTATTTTAAAAACTAAAGTAGAAAAACGACCCTTAGCTTATTTTCATTATTTTTGATCCTAAAATCAAGAGGTTGTGTATGCCTAGATTTGGATCACCTGCAAGATGGATTATTCAAATAATAATAACCAAATCAATTCTACTAAAATAGAATGGGCTTATGATGCCATCGTTAAGAGAGGGACAATTGTGGTTTCTTTCATTGAATAAAGTGGGTAAAAATCTTTAGATCTGAATCTAAACTTGCACACAAACACACTTGAAAAATGTTAGTTATTTTTGGTGGTTAGGGGACCTACCTTGGTCATATCCCTAACCCTTTTAAGGATATAAAAGAAATTTTATTGATGTAAAATGACAAAATAGTAAATGAAATGATAAGTATACGACTCGATTCACAGGAAAATTGTAGTTACGTTTTGTCGAGAATCGCAATTCAATCACAATTGTGTTTTCCGTTTGTGTTGAAATTTCACTAAAACAATGTTATAGTTGGTTGTATTGTTCCTTTGTGCTTCTCTTTTATTTCTCGAATACTGCAAAACCAAGATATGTGAGCAAGAGAGAAAGAAAACTCAATTATAATCTTTTTGACCTAAAACCCGTGCAAGAGTTAGAATGGGGGTGTGAGGATGATTTTATAGATTTGGAGTGCATAGGGGAGTGGGACACACATGGGTGCAATGATAGGGTCCATAGTGCATTGGGCATACACATGGGTAGGTGTGATGGGACATAATTAAATGTGAATGGGTGAGGGTTAATAAATTAGTGGTGAGGTGTCTTTTAGCTCCATTATTTGAGGTTTTATGATTTTTTGGTATTTTTGTGTTTTGTAATGTTTTTGTTTTAAAATCAGGGACCTTATGCATTAGGTGCATTTTCCGGTATCTACATTTTCCCCCTTTTGGGGTTGCATATTACTGGTAGGAAATATGAAACACAAAAACTAAAGAGGAGATGGGGTCATCTAGCCATGTGATGATGATTGTCATAGTAGTGAGCTTAAATGGTTGACTAGATAGACAAGATTCTTGAAATACAATCAATAGGCCACTTCAACCAGAGTCTATGAAGGGATCAATAGGTTGATCTTGCAAGGCAAAGATTATAGAGTCGTTGATTTGATGATTTTGATTGGTTGTCATAGAATCGGCGAGATAGGTTGTGCATGATTCCCCCCTCAAGCGATAATTTTCAAACTGGATGTTTCCTTAGCATAACACGGGACAAAAAATAACACTTGAAGATGATAGAAATTGAACCTATGCCACGGTGCGCAGAGGAAAAATGGGGACAGTGTTGCCCAGTCATATGTAAGTGAAAAAGAAATGATGGGTAGCTGTAAGGGTGAATAGAAGCTTTAAGAATTCGTGTCAAGTTGGCTTGGCGGTTGACACAACGAGCTACGTGATGCGGGCAAGGAGAGGCGGGCCACATGATGAGCTACGAGGTGTGATGGGTGATTTAGAAGCGAGAGGGGAGCAAGTCGGGAAAGGTCGTTGAGATGGATGAGTTATATTAAGGGTGGGAGCAAGTGGGGAAATTGATAGGAGAGCTGGATGAGTGGAGCCTAGTGACAGATGAGCGACATGCGAGCTAGTCGGGTGGACTAGCCGTGTGTCGACCGGGTGATTTGGTTGGTGAGCTTGGGTTGAGATAGGTGATGCGTGAGTTAGCGGCGAGTGATTCATGAGTTAGTGACGAGTTAGGGTCGAGATGTCTTGATGGCTAGCTCAATGGTGAGTTTGGTAGTGAGCTCGGCGAGTTGGTTCACCGAGCGAGGAGGGTGAACAGGGTGTGAGGGGCATCTCCGTTGCATGAACAACCAAGTTGGGAGTGGGGTGAGTCAAGATGATGTGGGATAGATCATGTTAGGTGTGTGGAGGATGGGCATGGGAATAGGTGAAGTCACGCATACGACTAGGCACGGGGAGGGCTAGCTCATGAGGGAGGAGTTAGATCGGTGTGGAGAGCTAAGTCACAAGGGCTAGTGAGGTTAAAATGAGGGGTAGAAATTGACAAGGTGATTTCGGGGATGGGTAGGTAATGCGAGTGAGGGGATAGGGTATGCGGTGAGATGGGAAGAAGAGGGGCGAGCTCGGTCACACATGTAACCAAGTTAGGAGGATGGGGGAGCAAGTCACATACTCGACAGAGGTGGGTGTTATCCAATTTTCACCCCAGTGGTAAAATTGATAACATGCATCGATTACTCAAGTCCGAGTGCAAATAGATTGATTCAAGGCAAAAATCATGTTTAAGGGTCCCCTCGGCCTTTTCTAACTCTCTTGTCTAAGAAAAAAGAGAAAGTTCTTAAAAAGGGTGAAAAAGTTGCAAAAAACAAAGCTTAGGGCGAAAAAATCATGAAAATTGGCTAAGTCCTAGTCCTCGCAGCGATTGGGATAGTTTGGACGTCGGGGCCCAAATCGACCGAAAGGCCGCCAGGTGGTCCGCACAACAAAGGGACATCGGGCCATCGGGACGCTGGGGACGCGGAAATCCAACCACCAAGGTGAGAAAATCGACTAAGCTGTGTGCGAGATAAGGTTGGGACATCCAGCCATCAAGACGCGAGGGACACGAAAAGGCGAAGCGGCCGCAAAGAGGGACAAGGAAGCCCATTTCGGGCGGTTCGGAAGAATCTGTCCCGAGAAATTCCGGACAATCGGCCAGGCACGGCAGACGCAGAAAGCCGAAGGAGCCGAGAGCCAATCAAAGTGTGCCACGTCATCGACCAAAAGAGGGACAAGGAAGCTTGAATCGGGCGGATCGGAAGTTTTTGTCCCTGCATGCAGTTTGGGACAAGCTGGGCCAAAGGGATGCGAGGGACGCGAAAGCGGAAGGCACGCGGGACGAATCAGAAACGCCACGTGTCACAAGGAAAGCATCCAAAATTTCAAAGGGGCAAGGTTTGAAGCACTAGCCCGAGCCAATAAAAAGAGGACACGTGTCCTAAGGAGTAGGGGAGTGCGGAGCTTGGGGAGGAGTTAGAGAATTTGGCAAAAGTTTTGGCCAAAAAAATAAAAGGTAAAGGATGACCCCGCGCCCTGTCCTCCAACTAGATCATGTCACGTGTCCCAAGTGGCGGGGACGCGGGGAAAAAATGGAAAATGTTCCAAAATAACAAAAAGTCAAAATTTTCAAAGGAAAACCCGCGGGTAAGGTCTAGAGAGAGAATTTCTCATCCAATTAGTGCCCGACACGTGTCGTCCAGGTGGTGGAGCGCGGGAAAATTTTTCAAAACCCATTTTTGCTTGTTTCATGCCCTAAATCTTCAGATCATCATATCTTTCGATCTAGAGCTCAGATTTGCATGTTCTTTATATCATTGGAAAGCTTATAAAATTCTCTACATGATTAGGGTCAATCTTGAATTTTGGTTCAATTGGAGAGAGAAAGTTAAGAAAAGGCTCGACGCGTGTTTATGGCCGAAGTGACATTTCAAGAACCAAATTTAATACTGAGAATGGGTCGCACTCTCCTCCAATTTGGTAAAAATGATAGGGTATGGGTTTGTAAGGTCCCCATGCTGTTTTAATGCATCTCGTAGTCAATGAGGAATGGGCTCCCACATTTTTTACGTTTTCTCTCTCCGGGCTTGACCCATGTAATGTAAAAGCGATTTGGCTCATTTCTAAGGGAGAACATTTTTGGACATATCAACCTTCTTCTTTCACCTCCAAAGAAGTGATTTTTGAAGAATCAAACCTCTCCAAGATTGATCAGAAGAGTTTTCTACCTCTACGAGGTTGTAATGCGATGGTTTTGACATTAGAAATGATAATGCAAGCTTTGTGAATGGGTTTCATCCTTTGTTTGTATTATTTGCTTCATTTCATATCCTAGATTATATCTTATCACTGTGTATGTATGTTTCATGCTGCAATCTTTGGTTTGTGTCTATTTGCTTGACAAAAATATTCACCACTCCTTTTGGTGTATCACCACCTTTAGTTAGTTTCAATTTTTCACTTCTATCCTGTCTCCTTGCAATTTAGAGTAGGATTAGGATCGAACCTCTGTAGTTGTGTAAATATAGATCCAAATCGGAGGAGTTTGAGGAACCACCTCTAATCTGGAGATTCCTCTCTTGGTTTCACAAGTCCCACACTTGGAGAGAGGTTTCCATGTTGTGTAATCACACTGGATGCGAAACATCAACCTAGAACCACGATGTGCGTCCGTGGGTGCGTGATCCAGTAACAATGTTTTGGCACGCCTGGTGGGACACTAGAGGTCTCATTTTTATTGCAGCAAAGTTGATGTGCATCTGCTACAATTTTCTTGCTTGAAAAGAGCTATTATTTACATATCTGGCGACTCCAAGGGGAAGAATCAACTAGTTTCAGCAGTGTAGGCCTGAAAACTCATGAGAAGAATCACCACAAGGTCAAGAGTTGGAGAAGAAGAAGTGTTGTTTGAATACCTGCAATTATCTCCAAGAAGAAGGCAAAGAGGAAGGAGGATTCAAAGGTCTCCATCTCCACTAAACAGAACTCTCTCAACTCCTCCCACAGTAGGCCTTTCATTCATCAATAATGGGTTTAAGATCAATTAGAATGGCACAAAACAACCCCTATGTCAACTTCACAGGCAGCAGCCCACTTGCCCTCAATGCACAACATCTAATTCCTATTGCAGCCTTGAAGAACATTCCGTACTTCACTGGAGAAAATCAGACTACTCCAGGTGATCATGTTAAAGATATTGCTAACCTTTGTGCAATTCATGAGATCAATGAGATGCAAGTGGCTGTCAAGTTACTGGCATCTTCATTCAAGGGTAAAGCATTGCAATGGTTTAGGAGCCTTGGAGCTGGTTCTATCACAAATTGGAATCAACTGTGTATAGCACTTCATGAGCAATTTGGAGAGAAGGGAGACAACTTGTCTCTTTTGGAGCAGCTGACAACCATCAAGAGAGCTCCTAATGAGCAGCTGACCGATTTCAACTTCAGATTTCAAAAGACTTGGGAGAGGATTCCAGTGGCGGTCAAAGCCAACAAATGAAGGTGCTTTTCTTTACTATCTCAAAGCTCTAAATTATAATATTTCTATGTTAATTCAATCCATGGGAGGCATAACTATCCCTATGGCTTATAGCATTGCCATTAGGGCTAAAAATTGTTTGATCCAAGTGGAAAACTTGCCCCTATACCTCCCATGCCATTGTTTCCAAGTTTAGAGAGTCCAAACACCAACCAAGCACCTAATTTGGCTCCTTCTCCCACTCCTAGAAATCGAGTTCAAATGAAGCTTCCACTTCATCTCCAAGTGCCCCAAATGAGCTTCAAGAAGTCATGAAACAATTGCAAAACCTAGGCAATGAGTTCGTTACTCTAAAGAGGAAACAAGCCCAAGGTTTTAGACCTTCTTATCAACCCCAAGCTCACTCCTAATAGGCATCCATACAAACCACAAAGGCCACCCAATCCAATTGCAAATATGAATCAAACAAGGCCTCCGCCAATAGACCATTTCAGCCCCATAATCCAAACGCCATATCGCCTCTAAGGAATTGGTGCCAACACAAAACAACATTGCTCAGAGTATGACTGGTGCTTTCCATGCAATGAGCCTCATAACCAATCCATGTGCTTCAATGGTGCTTTGAATCAAGCATTAATGGTGACAACTATGGTGAGGAGGGTGAGGGCATCAAGGAAGCTTGATCAACAACAAGAAACATTCCAACAATAATCAGCCCCAAATGACACCACATTGGTAAATTGGCAAGCGAGAGGATTTTGTGGCATGAACCAAGCAGTTTCTCAAGGTGTTGCAGCCAACACAAGGTCAAAAAGGAGGAATTTGGGTGAAGAACAGCCATTAGCCCCAACCAATCCACAACCTTCTATGGCTCCACAAATGGTTGGCAAGCAAAATCCAATTTCAAATGCACAAGGGCAGCCAAGAACAGCCCCTAGGCCAACTCAAATACTAGTTGTTGCTGCCCACATGCAAGGAGTGAATGTGCAAACCAAGGGACAACAAAGAGATCCTTCATCACCATTCAATATCATTGATCAGATGAAGAAGACAAACGTCAATATATCAATGTGGGAATCCCTATCCATCCCAGGCCAAAGAGATCTCTTTGCAAGTGCCATGAAGGACTAGCCAACTTCGAATTAGAAAATGCAAGACAAAGTGCTTACAAATGCTTTGCCCACTGAAGGATATCATGGAGGACAAAGAAGGTAAAATGTTGAAGCCCCCTCCTTTCTATGTTTCATTGATCATTGGAAATCAGCTAGTACATAATTCGCATGATAGACTGCTGGGCAAGTAGCTCGGTAATGCCTAAACAAATAGTTGATCGCCTAGGGCTCCAGATGAAACAACATCCAAAGGGGTAGTGCAAACTAGATGGGACAGTAGTAGCAACAGTTGGAGTAATTAGAAACTTGAGTCTTACCTTGCATGCATGTCCAAATGTTGTTGTTTTACAAGATGTATCAGTCATAGACCTTCCACCACTCTTTTCCCTATGCTTGTCAAGGGACTTCACAGCCAAGATTGGGGGATATTTGTCTACTAATTGGTCACACATGCTATTAAGAACGAGGTATGGAACCAAAGCCACAATCAGGTCTGAACCTATTGCGAACTTTCACAATGAGCCTTACACTCCAAGTCGATTAATGCCAATTGCTCAACATTTGATCAAGAAGATCACTCAAGCACTGATGAAGCTGACACTAAGGTTGGAAGCATCCCGGATCTAACTCTTGATGAATGGGAAAACAAGATACATGCTTTTGACCCTTATCAAGAAGTGGAAGAATCGAAAGGGAGTCTATTGCATACACGAAGAAAATCAGCCTATTCCTAGCATCACCAAGCCAAGCCACAAGGATGACAATGAGGTATGGCAGTTGTTTTTTGATGGATCAAGGAGTAGACAAGGTGCAGGAGGTGGAGCTATGCTTGTTTCACCTCAAGGAATAAAGTACTATTTAGCTTTTAGATTTCAGTTTGCATGCTCCAATAACACTGCTGAATATGAAGCCTTGGTGCAAGGGATGCATTGGGCAATAAAGAAGAAAATAAAGAACTTGCAAGTCTTTGGTGACAGTGAATTGATTGTAAATCGGAGTCAAGGGACAGCATCGCCAAGAATGACCTTCTCAAGTGCTACAAGAACAGGTGTGGGACCTCATGGAAGATTTTGAGGGTTTTGGCATCAAATCCATTCCTAGGAAGGAGAATCAAGCTGGCGGCGAGAGCTGCGGCGCAGTGGGGGCAGCCTTTGACATTATGGAAAGCATTCAACAAGACAAGGTACAGCCAAACATCCACGTGATTGTGAGGCCTTCAGTGCCAGATAACAATGTTAGTTGGCAAGTGTTTGAGAATGACCAAGCAAATCATCCATTTCTTACAAGAAGTGAGTTCTCACCAAGAATCAAGAGAGATTGGAACAGCAGTATGTTGACCAAGTGGTACAGTTGAGAACTAACAAGTGCCCAAGGGACTTATCACTTTGGAGTCCATTTTTAATCCCAATGACTAGTTTAGAAAGGAGAAAGCAAATATTCGAGTCAAGAGAGAGGATTCAAAGTATCCATCTTGGTAGAAGAGAACAAACCATTGCAAATTGGAAGGATGACAATTGAACAAGAAAGGTATGAGTTCATACAAATTTGTTTCAAGATTTCCCTAAAGTGTTTGCTTGGAGCTATGAAGACTTGAAAGGTTTCAATCCCAACTTAGCTCAACATACCATCGGGTGGATCCAAATACTAAGCCTATCAGTAGAAACAAAGACCAGTCAATCCACACATGGAGCCTCTCATGAGGAAAGAATTGGACAAGCTCGATTGAGTCAAGGATCATATTCCCAATCAAGCATTCTAGTTGGGTTGCCAACTTAGTTCCAAATCGAGAAAGAAGAGTGGAGAGATTAGATTGTGCGTTGACTTGAGAGACTTGAATAGAGCCTCTCTCAAGGACCATTACCCACTCCCTTCCATGGAGCAAATATTGCAAGTTGTGGTGGCTCCGAGAGGTTTTCACTACTTGATGGCTACTTGGGCTACAATTAGATTATGGTGAAGGAGGAGGACCATTTCAAGATAGCCTTCACAACCAAATGGGAACTTTTGCATACAGGAAAATTCCATTTGGGTGTCATCCAACGCTGAGTGCTACCTTCCAAAGGGAAATGGACATGGCATTCATAGGTTTGATTAACAATGTGGTGTTGATTTACCTTGATGATATCACTTTTTTTTTCCAAAAATGCAGACCACCTCTCTCATTTGAGACAAGTCTTCACGAGGTGCGGGGAGATTTGGAGTGTCTTTGAATCCTAAGAAGTGCATCTTTCTTACACATGAAGGAAGCTCATTGGCCATCTTGTCTCCGAGGAAGGATTAGCAATTGATCCGAGAGAGGGTGAAGCTATAAGAGCACTACCATTTCCAAGCCACAAGAAAGCCCTTGAGTTTCTTGGGAAGGATAAACTTTGTTCGAAGGTTTGTCCCAGATTTTGCAACCCTTGTCAAGCCCATCACCAAAATGTTAAAGAAGAGCATGGCTTTCAAGTGGGCGGAGAAGGCAAGGAGAGTTTTGAAGCAATCAAAGAAACCATCTCTCAAGCACAAACTCTCATCAACCAGATTTCTCCAAGGATTTCATCCTCTATGCATTTGGAGGTAATGACACTATTTCGCCATTTTAGTACAGCGAGAACAATGATAATGATGAGCAGCCAATTGCCTTCTTGACCCGGATCCTAGATGACTATGAGGTGAGGTACTCTTTTATTGAGAAGCATGTACTTGCAGTAATCGGGAGCTTGAAGAAATTCAAGCATTTGATCTCAAACAAAAAGGTCCAGTTGCTTTGGTCTCACATGTTGGGGTTAAGGACCTCCTCCTCAACAAGGATTTGAATGAGAAAAGGGTAGGTTGGATCACCGTGTCATGGAGTATGACATTGAGATCAAGATCACCAAGCTGGTAAGAGGAAAGGATTGTGTGAGCAGCTGGTTTGGGGAAGCAAAAAGAAGTATGCAACGAAGAAGAGGTTGTTTGTGATCCAGGACAGCCATGAGCCAAGTGGCAATGAAGAAGAAGACAATGCTGCCCCCACTCCCCGCTGGACCCAAGGTATTATATACTTCCTAGGCATAGGCCTATGCCCTCCGGAGATGAACAAGACCCAAAGGAGACACTTCAGATTGCAGGGTGTTATGTATGCCATTGTTGATGGAATTTTGTTCAAGAAAGATGTAAATGGAGTGCTACTGAGATGCATTAGCATAAATCAGATTCAAAGGGTGTTGGAAGAGTTCCATAGTGGACCATTTGGTGGTCATTTTGCACCAAGAGTGACAGCTCTAAAAATCATGAAGGTGGCTATTATTGGCCTAAAATCTTGATGATTACTATGCATGGATCAAGAGGTGTAAGAATTATGCATTCTTCACGGGAAAGAGAGACTTGCTGCCCTTCCATCGCATCCAATCTCGTTGACCAGCCATTCATACAGTGGGGTTTGGACTTCATTAGAGTCATTAATCCTAATTCAAGTCAAGGGAAAAAATGGATTTTGTGACCACAGACTACTTCACCAAGTGGACAGAAGCAGTAGCACTCAAAGAGGGAAATGAGTCTAACATCTTAGAATTTTATGAGGGGATAACAACCGAGACTTGGTGTGTACTGCTACAATAATCTACGATAATGCATTGGCATTCATTGGATCTAAGGTGAGTTGAGTGGGGCTGTAAAGAACGGTATTTACCTAAGCACTTCATCAAACTATTACCCTCGAGGTAATGGCTAGGCCGAGTCTACAAACAAGAACTTGTTGAGGATCATTAGGAGGATTCTCGACAAGAATCGCAGGTCTTGGCATACAAAGCCCGAAATCAGCCTTATGGGCGATAGGATAACTCCCAAAAGATCCACAGGTAACTCTCCATTCAAACTTGTCTATGGAAGAGA
Organism: Taxus wallichiana var. yunnanensis; assembly: GCA_018340775.1. NCBI lineage: Eukaryota > Viridiplantae > Streptophyta > Pinopsida > Cupressales > Taxaceae > Taxus > Taxus wallichiana. The sequence continues at coordinate 196,745,770 of CM031239.1, forward strand.
GGCAATCTTGCCCATGTCACTTGAGTTGCCAACATTGGAACTCATGAAGCAGCTGGAGTTGCTAGAGTTTGAGCCCATGGAGGTGAGGTATGCGAGTTGATGGAGTGCGCAAGAGATCAGAAATCAGGCATCCCAAGCAATGGAAAAGGATCAAGCTTTGATCAAGAAGACCTTTGATAGGAAGGCCAAGGATAGATCCTTCCGAGTTGGAGATCTAGTGTTGAAATGGGATGTGGATAGAGCAAAACCGGGAAGGCATTAAAAATTTGATGCCATTTGGAGTGGCCCATACATGGTCACGAAGTGCAAGAACAACAATGCTTTCCAATTGGCCTCATTGGATGGTGAAGAACTGTAGATTCCAGTAAATGGAATCTATCTCAAGCATTGCTTCTAGAGGGAAGTTCACTACCTTGTAAATATTAGATTAGATTTTCATTCCTCCAAGTGCTTGTGCACATTGTTTTGCTGTAGGTTAGTTTTGTTTTCCCTAAGTGCTTTGGCACAACTTACTGTCCATGGAGATGCTTTGCAATCCTTGCTTCCATCAGGTGATATTCCATCTTCCTCCTTGCACATTCTGAGTCAGTTGGGGTTCTAAAAAGAATATTTGATGACTCCATGCCCAATGGACTGCTTGCAACATTGGTATCTTCTACCTAGTGGCGGTATGTAACTTACATTTGAGTCACCAAATTGTTATCCGATTTTTACCCCCAGGGTAAAATTGATAACATGCATCAGAATACTCAAGTCCCAGGAAAATAGATTGATTCAAGGCAAAAATGATGTTTAACGGGGTCCCCTCGGCCTTTTTCTAACTCTGTCCAAGAAGAAAAGAGCAAGTTCTAAAAAGCGTGAAAAGTTGCAAAAACAGCCAAAGAGAAAAAATCATGAAAATTGGCTAAGTCCTAGTCCTCGCGCAGTGATTGGGACAGTTGGGACATCGGGCGCGAATCGGCCAAAAGGCCGCTAGGTGGTCCGCATAGCAAAGGGACATCTCAGGCCATCGGGACGCGTGGGACGCGGAAGCCGAACCGGCCGAAGGTGAGAAAATCAACTAACTGTTGTGCAGATAAGGTTGGGACATCCGGGCCATCAAGACGCGAGGGACACGAAAAGGCGAAGCGGCCGCAAAGAGGGACAAGGAAGCCCATTTCGGGTAGTTCGGAAGAATCTGTCCTAGAAAGTCCGGGACAATCGGGCCAGAAGTATGCAGTGGACGCGGAAAGCTGAAGGAGGCGAGAGCCAATCAAAGCGTGCCACGTCATCGGCCGAAAGAGGGACAGGGAAGCCCGAATCGGGTGGATCGGAAGTTTTTGTCCCAGACAGTTTGGGACAACCGGGCCAAAGGGACGTGAGGGACGCGGGTGAAAAGCCGCGAGCCCACGGACGAATCGGAAATGCCACATGTCACAAGGGAAAGCGTCCAAAATTTCAAAGGGGCAAGGTTTGAAGCACTGCCCGAGCAATAAAAGAGGACACATGTCCCAAGGAGAAGGGGAGTGCGAAGCTTGGGAGGAGTTAGAGAATTTGGCAAAATTTTTGGCCAAAAAACTAAAAGGTAAAGGATGACCCCGCGCCCCTATCCTCCAACCAGATCATGCCACGTGTCCCAAGTGGCGGGGACGCGGGGAAAAAATGGAAAATGTTCCAAAATCACAAAAAGTCAAAATTTTCAAAGGAAAACCTGCGAGTAAGGTCTGGAGAGAGAATTGCTCATCTAATCAGCGCCCGACATGTGTCGTCCAGGTGGCGGAGCGCGGGAAAAATTTTCAAAACCCATTTTTGCCTGTTTTGTGCCCTAAATCTTCAGATCGCCATATCTTTCGATCCAGAGCTTGGATTTGCACATTCTTTATATCATTGGAAAGCTTATAAAATTCTCTACATGATTCTAGGGTCAATCTTGAATTTTGGTTCAGTCTGGAGAGAGAAAGTTAAGAAACAGCTCTGACGCGTGTTCATGGCCAGAAGTGACATTTCAGCGACCAAATTTAATACAGAATGGGTCGCACTCTCCTCCAATTTGGTCAAAAATGACAGGGTATGGGTTTGTAAGGTCCCCATGCCATTTTAATGCATCTTGTAGTCAATGAGGAATGGGTTCCCACGTTTTTTATGTTTTCTCTCTCCTGGGCTCGACCCATGCAATGTAAAAGCTAGATTTGGCTCATTTCTAAGTGGAGAACATTTTTGGACATAGCAACTTCTTCTTTCACCTCCAGCAAGTGATTGTTTGAAGAATCAAACCTTTCCAAGGATTGTAGCAGGTTTTCTACCTCTCGAGGTTGTAATGCGATGGTTTTGACATTGGAAATTATAATGCAAGCTTTGTGAATGGGTTTGAGTCCTTTGTTTGTATTATTTGCTTCATTTCGAGATCCTAGATTATATCTTATCGGCCTTTGTGTATGTATGTTTTATGCTGCAATCTTTGGTTTGTGTTTATTTGCTTGACAAAAATATTCACCACTCCTTTTGGTGCATCACCACCTTTAGTTAGTTTCAATTTTTGCACTTCTATCCCTGTCTCCTTGCAATTTAGAGTAGGATTAGGATCTAAACCTCTGTAGTTGTGCAAATATAGATCCAAATCAGAGGAGTTTGAGGAACCAGCCTCTAATTTGGAGATTCCTCTCTCAGTTTCACAAGTCCCACACTTGGAGAGAGGTTTCCATGTTGTGCAATCACATTAGATGCCTGAAACATCAACCTAGAACCCTGATGTGCATCTAGGGTGCTTTGTGATCTAGCAACAACAGTGGGGAGACTTCATTTCAAGCGAGTGAGTGGATGAACGTAGGGGAATTATTTGGGGCTGAGTCGTAGGGGCGAATCGGTCAAGGAAGTTGAGGAAAATGTAGAGGGAGTTGGGGTATGTCACGGGGATTCGGTGGGTGGGTAAATGAGATTTAAGGGAGAGAGTTAGGGCCGATTCGCTCTTGTGACTTGGTGGGGAGTGGGGGAACAGAATGAGGGCTGCCTTGTCAAGCACGTGGAGTGGCGATACGTGGAGTGTGATCTCATTTGCAAGTACGATCATGTTGGGGTTTATGAGTCGGCGCAAGAGGCAAGATATGGGCATGGGGGAGGGGGAGTTAGGTTAAGGAGTCACATGGGCTGAATGGCCAAGCTGGTTGAGGCATGAGGTAAGGAGTTTTTATGGTGATGGGTTGTGTGAGTGGGGTCTACATTGAAGAATGTACGAGGGGATGAAACAGGATGAGCGAGTCAAGGGGGTTAGAGAGTCAAATCTGGATGAGTTAGGGGTAACTCATTAGCAGAGTCAAGGAAGAGGGAAGTTGCATCGATTCACATGTGTGACTTGACAATGGTATAGGGGTTTGGGTGAGGTTCACGAATGGTTGAGTCGCTACAATGAGTCAAAGAGTGGAGAGGGATCTTGGGATGGTTAGGTGAGTTGGGAATCAAGTCACGGTGGTAACTTCTTTGAGGTGAAAGGGGATGGATGGGAGTGAGCTCGATCATAAGTGTAGCCGAGTGAGAGCTAGGGGTGTAGAGTGGGCAAGGCAAGTCAGCTCATCCATGTTGGCCAAAGTGCAAGATAGGGATGGGGTATGTTTGGGTAGGTGGGTAGGTTGGGTATTGTTAGGTGAGTACGATGATTTTTTTTTGGATTTTTTTATATATTTGGTAAAAAGAGGGTTTTGACAAGGGCCCCTGCCTTACAACAAGGATCCCCAATCCAAATAAGTCCATAAAGATCTCAAGAAACCAAATAAAGGTCAAATATCAATAAGCAAATGGTGAAGAAGAATAAACTAGCACAAAAACAACACAAAACCAAAAAAAGACCAATTGATTGGCGAGATAAAAAGAAGTCGAGAGGCCAACTAACAACATAATAAGAACATGGAGGACACACTACCAAAAGATAGCAAGAAGTAATCGTTGGTACCTCGGTTTGAAGATTCTTTTTCTCTATCCATGGTAGTTAAGATCTCAATGGGAGAATCTTGTCACCCCTATCCAATTTTGAAGCCTATCAAAGTCCACTCCAATGTTTACACATAGATCAACAACTTTGTTTCCTTCTTTAAAGATGTGAGAAATTTCATAGCTTGAGAAGTTCTTTAGAATGAAGATGGAGTCATCTATGATTTTGTTGATTGTCCAACTAGGGGAGGATTTGTTTTGAAAACATTTCAAAATGTTCATGAAATCTCCTTCAACCCAGAGTTTAGAAATATTCAAAGAACTGGCAAGTTGGATTCCCCATGAGGTTGTTAATGCTTCTGCGCGTAATGATTAGTTTGATCACCCCTATTTCCTACATAGGCTGCAATGAGTTCACCTTTATTATTTCTTATAACTCCTCCTCCCCCAACTCTTCCTAGGTTACCTTTGGTTGCCTCATCGAAATTTAACTTGTGTCATCCTTCTTGAGGATGCTTCCAGACAATCTTACTCCTATAAATTTTAGAGCTCTATTGCTTAGGATCTTGTTCAAGTTGAAGCTGTCATTTGCTAAGAAATTTAATATCAAAATATTTTAGGATACCTTTGCTACATTTAATGGAAGTTTTGAAATTCTCAGTAATAAACCTAATCATATGTTTGAAAACAAGTTCCACCTTTAATATCTTTTCTTTAAAAATTTGCTTATTCCTTTCCTTCCAGGATAGTCGATACCATGTGCGGGAAGATGAGGTCCCATAAAATTACAGTGAGACATTTTTAGTGTGATAATACCAATTTACTTTAATTTCTTACATAGTATTGGGGTGGACCCATTTTAAGCCAATTTTGTCCAGGATAAAGCCCCAAAAATTATAAGTAAACTTGCAGTGTATGAAGAGGTGGTCAACAGTTTCTTCAGCCTCTTTACAAAGGATGCACCTATTGATAATTATATGTCCTTTCTTTCTCATATTGTCAACTGTGAGGATCTTATTTTGTACCATGAGCCACCAAAAGAAATTAACTTTAGGTATTATCTCTTTACACCAAACTTTTTTCCAACAACTCGAGGAGTGTATGTTTGAATCTGACTATTGTATCTGGATTTGACATTGTAATTTCCATCCCCCGAATCTTGCCAAATTAATTCATCCCCAACCTTATTTTTTGGGATATATATTATTGAAATATTTTTTTGAATAAGGGAAATATTTTTCTTTCCAATTCATTTAGCTCCTCTAATGATAGTCTTCTCCAAACAGGTTTGCCATTTGTGCTTTTGATGTATCCACTAGTATTTTCCCCATACTTCAGCATGAGCAGCTTGCTTATCTAATTTTGTAATTCAATCCTCTGTTGTTTATCAAGTTCTAAATTCCACTTATCATCCCAAATTTTTATCTTGCTTCCATTTAAAAGTTCCCATCGATGCCCTTAGTAATAATCTCCCTGCCTTTAATTAGGGAGTTCCAGAAGTGAGAACCTAAAGGAAAATCCACTTTGTTGAAGTGAAGCTTTCAATAAAGTCCTCTTGTAAATATTTATTTTTTACTATGTTGCACCAAGGAGAGTTTTCTTTGATTAATCTCCAACCCATTTTAGCCAGGAGGGCATTATTCATTTATCTGATGTTCCTTATTCCTAACCCCCTTAGGATTTTGGCTTGCATACTTTTTCCAAGCAACTAGATGAATTTTGTTATGCTCTTCAACTCCTACCCATAAGAATATTTTCAATCAAATCAATGATCTTTTGGGGCATTTTGAAAAGAGAGAGAAGGTAAACTAGAAGATTTTGAAGGGTACTTTTGATCAAGGTGACTTTGGTAGCACTAGAGACAATAACCCCTTTCCATCCTGCCAATTTATCTTGAAACCTATCTAAAAGTGGATTCCAAATAGAGATAGGGAGGTTGCCTTTGAACATTAGCATTCCCAAATAAGTGGCTGGTAAATATTTAATCACACATCCAAGTAATTTAGCTATTTTGTTCGCCACTCTTCACGATTATTAATGAAAAGACAGAGCTCTTACCATAGTTTATGAGTTTTCCTTAAGCTTCCTCGTAGCAATTTAATAAGAATTTGAATTTTTGCTTCCTTGGTGAGGAAATCGAGAGAAGAATGGTTTCATCCACAAATTTTTGTTGTGAAACTAAAAGTGGCTTTGATGAGGGGTTGAAACCATGTAAATATCCTACTTCTATGTGGATATTTATAGCGGCTTGAGACTTTCAACCATTACGATGAAGAGAATGGGTGAGATAAGTTCACAATGCCTTATTCCCCTTATGCTTCCAAAACAATTGATGGAATTACCATGTATAAGAATGGAAAACATGGGGGTCGAGATACATTTTTGATTGTCTTCTGAAGTGAGTATTAAATCTTATCTTCTCCAGAACTTTATCCAGGAATTCCCATGACACCCTGTCAAAAGCCTTGTTCATATAAAGTTTGATGGCCATACCTATTTTCTTGCTTTTATCCATGTTGTGTAAAGTTTCATGTACCATAAATATACCATCATGAATTTTTCTTCCCTAAATAAATCCACCTTGCTTACATAGGAGATAATATATTTTAAAAGGGGTTACATTAGAAGCAATTGTCTTCGTGAATATTTTGTAAATGGTGTTTGAAAGACTTATTGGGTAGAAATCCTTGAAATCCTTTACTCCTGCTCTTTTGGGAATCAACATAATAAAACTGTTATTCACCTCTTTTACAAGTTTCTCGGTACTAAAGAATTCATTTGTTGCATTTAACAAATCATCTTTGCAAACCTCCCAATATATTTGGAAGAAGCATGCGTTGGGAAACCATCCGGTCCTAGGGATATTTCTCCTTCGAGAGAAAATGCAATATTTTGTAATTCCTTTTTGTCCACCAGTTCTAGAATCTTTCTCAAATCCTCTTGAATGTCAGTGCAATGGGGTGTGAAATTTAGTAGTAAATTTGTTCTATCTTCATTGTCCTGAGCCTCTTTAGAAATAATTTTTTTGTAAAACTCTATAGCCTCTTTTTTAACGAGACGCCATATCTTTACTTTCTTGCCCTGAGCTATCAATGAAGACATTTATTTTATTATGACTTTTGTGCTTCATTGTAGTAAGATGGAAATTTTTGTGTTTCTATCTCCTTACTTTAACCAAATTTCTTTTGATTTCTGTCTCCAGTGTATCTCTTCATAGGTTCCGAGATTGTGGATTTCACAAAGGAGTTCCTTTTCCTTGTAATATTCATTCACATCCATTCCAGTATTTTGAAATTTTATTTCCGATGTTCCAACTCCTTAGACTTTTCTTTTCTTTCCAAAAATATTTCCAAAGACTGTCTTGTTCCAAATTTTGATGCCTTTTTTTTTTACGTTTTTAAGTTTTGGACCAATGTGAACATGGCATATCCTGTTTGATAGTTTTCCACCATTATTGGACTATGTTATAAAAATTAGGATGCTTAGTCCACATTTTTTCAAACCTAAAAGGAGATGGAGAGATTTTTATTTTGTCTTCAAGGCTCAAAACTAAAGGATTGTGATCAAATCCTATTTTAGGAGGGCTAAAAGACAAAAATATTGAGCAGAAAACCATTCAATTGAGACTAACACTCTATCAAGTTTAACCATGATTAATTTTTCTCCCATTCTTCTATTGCTCCATGTAAATTTGATCCCTCTTAATTCAATATCCATCAGAGAATTATGTGCTATGAAATCCGCAAAATGCTCCATGCTAGTAGTATAATCTTGACTTCCCCCTTTCTTTTAGCCGGGGACAAAGGAGTATTAAAATATCCTAAAATAATCTAACCAAAAAAATTATAATTATTTATAAAAGAACTTACCTCTATCCATAAATTATTTCTTCCTTTTCACGAGACAGGGCATAAATATTGGATTAAATCCATGTCTTGTTACTTTGTTGGGACGTGAACAATATAGCTAGGTGATTGAAGGACTCGAGTGATGGTACCACCTTTAACCATATCATTATTCCAAAGAACAACAATTCCACCAAAGGCACCGTTTGAGCTCACACAACTTATCTCTGCATTTCTCCACACTTTGTTTGCTAAAACATTAAAATTCTCTGTATCCATCTTCGTTTCTTAAAGCACCAAAATGTTAGGCTTATGATTCTCAATAAAATCTTTACGAATCCTTTACTTGACTGCATTGCATTCGGTCATATTACATTCTAAGTGATGATTTTCATTTAAATTTTGAGTTTTTTTATCCCTTAAGATCCAAGGTTCTTTGCTTCCCTGCTACAATTTCCATCTCTATTACTTTTCTTTTCTCTTCTTTCCCCGATGGTTTTCCTTTAGTTGTTATGATTCCAACATCAACTTTTTTCTTGGGGGTTTTATAGGATGATGCTTCTTGAGTTTTCTTTTCCCTTTTATTGGAGTCACTATCACCTTGATGTGTTCCATATTTGAGAAATCCTCCATGTTTAGTCCTTGAAATGCCTCTATTTCTTATTCCACTGAATCTTCTGTACCCATCTCTCTTATTTCCTCCTCTTGTTGTGCATCTTAGAATTGGTTTGCCAATGTCATTAAATCTTCTTGGGTATTTTCATTTGATTCTTCCCTTTTCTCTTGATTCTTTGTATTGTTTTGTTCTTTGTCCTCATTTAATCCTATTTGTGTTTCCTCCTTCTCTATTTCCTTTTTCTCTATTTCCTTTTCCTCTATTTCTATATTTGTCATGAGCAGCTCATTTATCTAGGTTTGTTAAAAAACTCCCATTCTTCCATGGATTATTTGAATGTTTTGAGTTTGTTGGAATTTTTTTGAATTTTTGATGTGATTTTTAAAAAATTAAAATTGAATGGTTTGAATTTTAAGGGATGGAGATGAAAAGTGGTGAAAATTCAAAACATGATAGAAGAACAAATGATACCATGTAAATGATATAAAAATGTAAAGATAAGGTAGGAGTGAACAAATTCTTACAGATGCTCATTCCGATCGACGTAAATGCCAATACGCTCCATGACCTAATTATGGGGATGAAGTACAAGTGCAACGGTGTTGGTGTATGAAAATGATGGTATGACAAGTGTGATGGTGAACACATGATGAACTTGAAGACACATAACGTGAGACAACAAACATCCTAAAATGGAAGCTTGAACAAGGTATAAACCGTACAAAGTGACATACTAGCCTTTTGACTCAATGAGATCTTGTGTCTGTGTGTGAGAGAGAGTGAATTGACCGCTTGAAATGAAGACACATAAGACAAAGTGAGTGAAAACACAACCCAACTTATAGGGATGAGTGAAACATGTGATTTGTGATTGAATGATATGGAGGGTTATTGTAAGTCATGCATTGCTCAAATTCCAACTAGATGTCCATGGCCCCGAGCGAAGGTACATATGGTTACTGATCGCACCATTTCTCTACCGCCAATTAGGTGTCCATAGCCCCAATAGAGATATTGGAAAGACCCCAGAGATATTTTTTGATATTTCTCTTGTCTTTCTTCTAAATTTTGGCATTTGCTTTTGATTATTTTTATTTATTTTTCTCGTGATATTTAGCTCTCTCGGTTTGCCAAGGGGTTTAGAACCACGAGTGACTTGATGGAGGAAGTGGAAGTGATGGTGGAGATGACAGTTGCAAAGCATCAACAAAGAATTCCATGGGGTCTTCAAGACAAGTTGTTAAGTGTGTAAGTGTGCATGGATCTCTAAGAGGACAATCATTCTTAATTCACCAAGTAAGGAGAGACCAAGTTCAAGCAACTATAGTAGAGACTATGACTCACAAAATGTGACAATAAGATGATCAAAGTGTTCACTAAAAGTTGTGAAACAAACTAAAACATCGAATTTGAACGAATTGTAAATGAATGTGTAGCAATGAATGAAGAATTGGGATGAAATATGACTAAATTAAATGCGGAAGAACGTTCATGAGGAAGCGTTGTTTATCGCAGCGTTTTGGAATATATTGATTTTTTTGGATTTTTAAAAGATGTTTATTCGTGTGGAGGTGGGTGTTTGTGTTTGTGTGGAGAATCGGGTTGTTTTTCAAATCCATTTCGGTGAAGAGAAGAGGAATGCAAGGAGCATGCAAAATGTGGTAGTGAAGACAAATGAAAGTCCCCCAATTTGTATATGCACTAGGTGAGTGAGAGGCGTGATGTATAAAAGAAAACAATAAATGAGAGATGATTGGAGTGGTGATGATGATGTGGATGATAATGAAAGTTATAATGTTGAATAAAATCCATAGAAAGGTGGTGTGTGAAGAACATGAGTGTGGGGATGAATCACAAAAGAAAGGCGATGAATGCGGTGGATATGCGAGAATGTCGGTGGCGGGCACATGAATACAAACCAATGGAAGATGGTGGAGTATTATGAAGCATGGATGATATCGAGGTGGATGAGGTGTAGAGAATATAGTGATGTGCGAAGAAAGTGTACTAGTTAATGGTGTGATCTTGGGATGAGTGGGTGTGATGAGACTAGGATGTGATGGAATGTGAAGAGGCATGTAAAAGGGAATGTCTAACACATGAGAATGTGGGAGAAAATTGAAAGGATGTGGATGCGTAATGGAAGGTGGAGAAGGCTTGTGAGGCCCATGCATAAGAACAAAGGGGCGTGTGGGTGTGATTGATGATGTGAACTCAAAAGGAGGAGTGGATAATAAAAATGGTTCTTGAATGAGTGGTGATGACTATAAGAGGGTGAATGTGAAGGAAAATTCCAAAGGAGGTGAAGTGATGGGAGCACGCAGAGGTGGCTAGTGAGGAAGAGGTGAAAGAACATGTAGATATGTATGATAGGAAATAGATGTAAGAGGAACATAAACAAGCTGTAATGGAGGATATAGGATGTAATGGAGGCACCACAAGAAAGAAGGGGGCTTGGATGAGTAGTGATAAAGGAAGTGAAATGTATGTTGAAAAAGTTTATAAGGTAGGTGAAGTGATGTGTGGCACCCTATGTGATGAAGAGTGGAATGTAGATGTAGTAATGGGTTGTGTGATAAGTGGAGTATATGTGAGTGAAGAAAATGAAGAAGTAGTTGTGGTGGGCAAGATGGAATCATATGATGATATAGATGATTGAGAGCTAGATAGAGGTGGTGATAATGTGAAATAATTCAATGAGGACGGGGATGAAACCACATCCATAGTGGAAGTACATGATAGTGGAGATGGATACAAGGATGATGTAGATAATGAGTGATTAGGTGAGCACGAGTGTGTTGAGTCCAAGGTAGAAGTGTATAAGGAAGTCGGTTGTGAAGTGTTTGATTTAGATGATGAGACACTAAGTGCGCATGATGATTGTGATGTATTGGGGAATGATGAGTCAGATAAGTGATACACAACACCTAGAGAAGATGTGGTAATATGATTGTGTGAAGTGAGTGGATAGTCATTATTAGATGGAGGAGGAGGAGATGGTGGTTCAATGACAATGTCCCCCTTGTTGAGAAGATCTTGAATAATTTTTGGAGTTGAGGACATGAATCAATGGGATGAGTATCAAGACAATGATAAGCACATGTATCATGGGAGGAATGCCATAATGATGGGGCTGGTTTGAGAGGGAAAGTGATGAGATTGGCGTCAAGAAAATTTTGAAGAATAGAGGAAAGTGGCTTAGTCAATGGGGTGAATTTTTGAGGGGGTTGGATGAAGCTAAAATCCTTAGGAGCATGAAATGAATGTAAAGATGTGGGTGTAGAAGGTGATGAAGTGTGAGGAGGATTTGATTGGAAAACATGGTGAACATGTGAGTGGGATGGTGTGGTAGGCGATGGAGGAACTAAAACAAGTGATAAGGAGGGAGGATGACCAAGATGGACATCCTCAAGGTGTTGTGCCATGTGCACGACCTCATCAAATGTGTGTAATGATTGAATTTGTAAGTGGTGGGAGATGTGAGGGACACAAATTTTGGAAAATATGTCAATAAGCTCAGATTATGGGAGGGGAAATGAAAGGTAGTGAATGAGAGCATGCCAATGCACAAAACATTCTATGATAGACTCGTTATGGGATTGGAAAAGAAAGTGAAGTTCAACAAACATAGATTTAGGTGTCATATGGATGGATAAGTGAGATAAAAAGGTATCTGCACAAGTTGTGTGAATGTGTAAAGGTTATGTTGTTGGAGGCATGAGTACCAATAAAGTGTGCGACCAATGAGTGAAAGTGGGAAAGTGCGTAGGAGGAGAGCGTTGTCATGTTATATAAGGTGGTATGCGTAGCGGAATAAATGCAAGTAATGTTGAGGGTTCTTGGTGTCGTCAAATTTGTCAAAAATGGGCAATTTGAAATGTGGTGGATAGGGACGAAGTGGTACTATAGGTTGAATGGGCTCATTGCAAATGTTGTGATGAGTAGGAATGGGTGGAAGCCCCCCCAAATGTTAGAACTCAAGCTTAACAATGCGGTCGAGAAGGTGTTGATGAAGTAAATTAGGATGTGGATGAGCATGGAAATGACTAGAAGCCATGGGAAATGACAATGACTAGGACTTGGAAACATGAGTGGAAAAAGTCAGCAAGATGGTAAGACCGAGAAAAATCGTAGGTTAGTCGTAGTTCGGTGACTTTGGGATAAATCAAGAATAAACACATAATGCAAAATGAATGATTTGGAAGGTTATAGGCCATTGTAGTTGCACTGAACCGACTTTTGTAAAAATATGGGATAGAATAATCGTAATTATGACTACGCATGGGAAAATCATGTTGAGTTGTGGAGCTCAATTACTTCGGATTAACATGCAATGTGAAACTTGCTGAAAAACACAAAAGAACCGTCATCGATTATGAGGGACCGGCATCGGTCACCAATGACCAAAGCATCGGTCAGGAAAGGAGGAACTGACATCGGTTAGGGCTAACCGACATCGGTTACCTATGCGGGAGTGTTTTAATTAACTCTTGGGAATTAGATATATTTTTAGCATTAAAGTAGATCTATTAATTGTAATTGCATGGCTAAGTGCCCTAAGTTTGTATATGCCTATATAAGCATGAAAGATAGGGTTTAAAAGTAAGAATTAATAAGAACTTGAAAAAGTTGATGATTATTGTGAGAATAATTGTGTGAGAGAGAATTCTTGGAGAAGAAGCAAAAGCTTGAGAGAAAGAAAGTACTGTACATCTGAGAGGTGTGGAAGATTGTAAATCTTCAATTGTATATCTTGTCAAAGCTTTGGATAATAGATTGGCTTGTTTCTTAGTGGACGTAGCCCACACTGGGTGAACCATGTTAAATCTAGTGTTGATTTATATCTCTTGTTTTGTATATTTATTTTGGTAGAATATCCACTTTTATTTACATGTATGCTTAGATATGATATATTATCTCTGCATAATCGGTGTCTTGAACCCAACAAATCAAAACTCAAAATGGATGATAGGAGCATATATGACGGTCCGAGAAGGGTTTGTGAAGAACGAGAAATAGTCACAAGTGTGACTCAAAAACAATCTTGTGATGTTTGTTTAACTCAAGATGGAATAAAAGAGCTTGATATATTGGCTTCCTATAAAAGGTTCTCTCCCTAAATACCAAGAGTTACCCAAACGAGCGCGGTACACTAGAAAAGTTTCTTGTCACCGGATTTACTTTACCCCCTTGATTAACTAAGCTAGATTTTACTCCGCTCAATCAATCAAACTAGGGTCATCACTAAGGATAATCTTAGCACTAATCCTCACAGTGTACTAGTCAAGTAGGTGGGGGAACCCGTTTTGTCGGCTAGTTCCCTCAATGTGCCAACTACTTTAGGGTTCTTGTGGTACTCTTCATCTTTGTGTTTTAAGGTTTATGCCCAAGCACTTCCCATAGTTATGTGAATGGGTATTTACCCTTATCCGGACCTGCGATAAAATGTTTGGTTCATTCTCGAATCATTACTATAAGAAAACAAATGTATTTTTAATTTTTGTAGAAAAGTTACAACACACTGATGTGATGGATCGCCATACTGTAACAGATTTCAAGATTTTTGTGTCAAAAATTACAAACCGATTATAGTTGACATTGCCACTGACCAAATCAACTACTAAAAATAGAATGGGCTTATGATTTCATCATTAAGAGAGGGAAATTGTGGTTTCTTTCATTGAATAAAGTGGGTAAAACTCTTCATATCTAAATCTAAACCTGCACACAAGCACACTTGAAAAATGTTAGTTGTTTTTTGTGGTTAGGGGACTGCCTCAGTCATATCCCTAACCCTTTAAGGAGATAAAATACATTTTATTGATGTAAAATGACAAAACAATAAATGAAATGACAAGTATACGACTCAGGATTACGGGACAATCGTAGTTGCGTTTCATGCGAATCGCACGAAGATCACAAGCTAACCACAGTTTGTGTTTCCCACTGTGTTGCTATTTCACTAAAACAATGTTGGAATTGGTTGTATTGTTCCTTTGTGCTCCAAATTTCCTTCTCAAAGAGATCTGAAAACCAATATATGCGAGCAAGAGAGCAAGAAAAATCAAGTATAGTCTTTTTGCACTAAGAGTCATGCGGGGGTTGGAATGAGGGAGGTGAGGATGCTTTTATAGATTTGGAGTGCATAGGGGAGTGGGACACATATGGGTGCAATGATAGGGTCCATAGTGCATTGGGGATGTACATGGGTAGGATGAGAAAAATTAAATGTGAGTGGGTGAGGGTTAGTAAATGGGTGGTGAGGTGTCTTTTAGCTCCATTTTATGGGGTTTTATGATTTTTTGGTCTTTTTGTGTTTTATAATGTTTTTGTGTTTTTGAATAAGGTACATTATGTGCAAGTTGCATTTTATGGTGGTGTCCCCATATTTCATCATGAAATTTGAGACTACCCTATTTGAAAAAAAATCGTACTTTTAAAACAATGGGTCGTTTTGTGTTTTTATTGCCAGAAAGTTCTTGTATTGTGTTAAGATATTCCCAAAGAGCCGTATTAGCCATTTTCACCAAATACCCAGATGCCCAAAATTTTTATATTCTATCGTCATGATTTGACTGCGAGAAATTTGTATTTAATTATTTTGAGCCCGTTTGAGGCAATTTGTGCTCGGTTTAACCTCCTGTTGTGATCATACATATAATTATTCCCATATACCAATATGGTTGTTAACTAGGAATGCATTCGAACTTTATTTGTGACTTCGGACAACGTTTTGTGTTTTCCCATTTCGTTTTCTGTGAAATTTCTCTGGATCAATTCCTTTACCGGTTTGGCCTGATTCTTGGCCTAGAGTATCTGGAGATCACATATGCACGTTGTGCGGAAGGAATTCATGCACCAAAAGCTTCTTCTAGGTTGGCCGCATTTTTGGAAAAAGAGGGTTTGAAGTGAATCATGGGATTTTTGGAAAGCAACAGGCGGTGGAAATTTTGTAGACACGCTGTAAGAAGTACTTTTTCCCATGGAAGCAATGCCACTTAAGTCATAATGGGAAAATTAGAGGTAAGAGCGAGCGGGAATTTCTTACTCCGCCTTGCAGGGTAAAAATTCTCATTGTGAAATAAAAGAAAAATCACTTAAGGTATTAATGGGATTTTATTACCTGCCTTGCAGGGTAAATAATCCCATTATGAAAGTCAAACAACTTAAGTGAATCATGGGATTTTCAGGGCTGCCTTGCAGGGTAAATAATCCCATTGTCAGCTGACTTTTAAAAATAGAAATTTCTTATTCCAAAAAGTGCGACCCACCTTGGGTGAATAATAATGCATTAAATAAATATTTGTTAATATTTATTCACCCAATTTTGGCACCAGGCTTGTGGAAAAGTCAACAAAGGGAAGTGGACAAAAAGAAGTTAGAAATAGACAATTCTAAAATTAAATAAATATTATTTATTTAATGCAGCCCCTTCATGTCAAAAAGTGCGCCCCATTTGGGAGAGATAATACTTTTTAAAGTATTAAATGAATTAATTAATTCCTATTTTAAGTGGCTAAGGTCAAAGCATACTGTGAGGCTTGAGTTAAGCTGAAGTAGAAGTTTAAAATTAAATAAATTTAATTTATTTAGTGGCAGCCATGAGCATGCACAAAATAGGCGCCCATTTGAAGAGTAAAGCCTATTAATTAATTAATTAATTGCCAAGAATAGGAAATGCATTAATTAATTATAGAATCATGAGGATTATATAAGCAGGGGCTGCCATAAGGATGAATTAATTAATTCACAAGCAGAGAAGTGCAGCCCAGACAAAAAGTGCGCCCCATTTGGAGAGGATTTTTACTCGAAGAAGGTGTAATTAATGCTAAAAGCTTCCAGAATTGGCGCACAGGTTGAAGGAGGTTGATTTGTGTTTGGATAATTGTTTGCATAAGTGATACAGGTGCTCAGGTGAAGTTGGTAAAATTCATGCTTGCTTTGCATGCAAATAAAACATCAAATTTGGGGCAGCAGACTTGAATTATGCAGATTTTTATGATTAAAATCCACTGTTCATGTTCCGGTTGCCATCTTTGTCTGAATTAATTGCAAGAATTCATTACAGGTGATTTTATAAGAGAAAGGGAGCTTAAATCAATGTCCAATACATTGAACATATCCTCCAAATATGAAGAATGATCCAGATCTGCACCGGTTGTGAAGAATTCCAGTTGAATAAAGAGGAAAAGAATTGTTTAGACAAAGATTGCTCCAGCCATGGAAAAGCGGGATGAAAGAGAAAGCTCAACGGAATCATGCGTAGCTTCTAGATTTGCTGAAGTCAATAGGCCCAGATTTAGATCCAAATCTCATAATTGCAAAAGCTTCCGGCACAAAGGCTTCATCCTCTTGTTTGAAACGGCCATTTGAAGAAGTCAATGTGTGGAAAATTCCTTCCAGGATCTTGTGCATGTGCTTCCAATCTTCCAGTTGAAGCCTTCATTGAAGTTGCATTCACCTGGAGTGCTTTCCAGAATTTTTAATTGCTCATATGCAATTAAAAATAAAAATGATGAGTTATTTACGGCGAACATTGCACTAATGCATGTACTGGGGAAGAACTACAAAATCTTCAAGGATAAGAAGGAAGACATGTCAAAGGCAATACTGCAATGCAGATTCAAGGATAAGAATGAAGACATGTCAAAGGCAATACCGCAAGCAAATCATAATCACTTACTTCCGGATCCATCTCGCTTCCAAATCTAGTTTGAATCAGCTGCATGCAAAATATGAAAAAGGACAAGACCGCAACTTTACTTTTTCTTCTTATTTCTCTTATTTCTTCCAACAAAATAAGCTGAGCAATCAATTAAATTATACAACTTAAATGATTGGTTTAAAATCCATTACTTGAAGAAGTTAACTACTTAGAGATAGGTGGCGAGATGTGCAAAATAGAAGGTTCTATTTTGATTGCAAATCATGCATGTCATGAAAGAGAAATTCAGGAGGAGATTGCAGTTGTTTCCTTTCCCACTTCCACATGTGCGTTTCAACTAAAAGCTTCCGACTTGTAATTGCCCCTCTATATTCTATAAGTAGAGGAAGAACCTTCGGGTTAAAGGATCAGAATTTGTAAGCAACAACCTTGTGTTCCAGACTTTGTGCTGAAACCCTTGAGAGCCACTTGAAGCAAAGGAATATACAGGAGTAGATTTCCGGAGAAATTTGTGTCACGGTGTATTTTGTTTCTAGCTTTCTATCTTAGATCTTTGAATAAACTTTGTGTTATTTTAGATCTAGATCTAGAGTTGTCTTTGCTTATAATTCTGTGTTTATATCTATTGATTTCTTCTATGTGCATGCAATCAACTCTTTTATCTATTGATTGGGATGCACATATTCCCCATTTCTTCTCTGTGTTTATATAATTCCCTTCTTCTATAAATATTTCCTTTCTTAAACAACTGCTTACTTGCTGCAGAATTGTACAACTATGGTTCATGAGCTGAACAGTTAAAGTAAAACCCCATATAGATACTAGCATATTTTAATTGACAAATCTGACATGGGAGCCTCACCGGTAAATGAGGGAGATTTATCTCATGACTGCCTAGGTTTTATGCTATGCAGAAAATCTAGCCAACATATAGTGTCTACATGAGTTTTCCCTCTTTAAGAGAAAAACAAATTGTAAAAAGAGAGATAAAAAGGCCTACATGGAGCGTTCCACAAAGAAAGAAAAGAAAAGGCTATAAAAGTAAATGTTGGTGCTCATTGTAATCAGAATCACCGTCTTATGAATTATATATTTCTCTTCTTGAAATTGGATCATTGAGCTCTCATTTTCACCCTTTGAGGATGAAAACTCTCATTAGATCCTACTCTAGGGATGAAAACCCTTCATCAAGTGTTTCATGTTGTTGATGTATTTTTAAATATTTATGTGTGGGAAAGACTAAAATATTAATTATACCTAGGTCTCTTAGGGTTTTTGGACCTAAAACAGTCACTTCCTAATTTTTACATAAAATTCGAGTTTACTATCTATTGGGGTTTTGTGTTATCTCCTTGTTTTTCAGTTTCATCCCGAGAAAGGGACATTACAGTGATATCAGAGCTTTGGTCTTCCCAGCTTGAGGGTTTTCATGCAAGAAGATAAAATGGAGGTTGTATTTTTGTGATGTTAGATTTGAAAGGTTACCTTTGAGGCAATAAATATTGGCCAATAAAATGGCTCGGTGATCCATATCCTTCAAGATCCGAATGGTAGAAAGATCTCTTCAAAGGAAGTCAATAATACTCAACCATCCAAAGTGGACAACATTGTTACATGGTATGAGGAGTATAGGGCTCTTCCGGAGAAGATTCGTGATGCCATGTCATTTTCTGAGTTCATGGGAGTAAGCAAGGGAAGATCAAGGCCCAATCCTTGGGCATGAGCTACATAAAAAAAAAAAATCATATTTGCAAAGAGGGCTTTGAGGTGGAGTCCCAAGAAGACCATGTTGAAGGACATGGAGAGGTGTTACTAAATGAAAAACCAAAAAGGATTTTTGATGCAACAATATCTCCAAAGAAAGAGGCAAAAGTACCTATCATTTTCCCTAAGGATGAGCCCTTGAATGATTTTCAGAACAACAATATGGAGGGCCAAGGGTTTGATGAAATCTCAAAGCAAGAGCCTAGGGAAGAGAAGGAAGCCATGAAACATGAGTTTGAAGGTAAAAATCCTTTGATATTTAATGATGATTCATTTATTTCTAATGATGACATGTTGCAGAAAAGCTGGAGAAGAAAAATCATATTCGCATGACATTATGGAAGGGTATGTCCATGAAGGAAAGGCACTTCCGGTTCTTCATAATTACTTTCAATTCGTTGGAATTTCCCAAACAACAGTCAAGGAGGGGAAAATTGAGGGAGTTTATAACCTTGGAGAGAGTTCTGAAGATATTCTAGACAAGTACCAATAAAATAAGGGTGAGGTCCTTGTTGGAAACCCAAGGTATGATAGAAATTATCACATTTTATCTCCTCCTATGTCACTACCATACTTGTGCCATTATGGGCAACTTGTTGAAAAAAATGATCATATGCCATATTTGATGTCTCGTAATATAATTGGTAATAATGTGAAGAACTCATTGAGTAACATACGGCACATAGATTTTTTCTTGCAAGTTCAAGATTATGTGAACATAAAAGTTTGGGTTCGGTTGATCCTTTGAATTATAAAAAGAGGAAGTCCTTGTTGAATTCAATATTGCCACTCCATGCATAAGGTTAGAAAGTAATTTTATGAAGGATTGTTTTGAACTTGTTATAGTTGTACATGATTTACTCCTAGAGTGTTCTTTCAAGCCAAGTTCTACACTTTAAGGAAAGGATATTAGGATAAACAGAGTTCTACAATCAATAAGAATGTGGCAACTTATGAAATAAGGCAAGGTATATGGGCAACACATGATGAGGTAAAATCTACAATTTTATTTTCAAAACAATAGTCAAGACATAAGGGTTTTGAGTTCCCAAGTGATAAGCATGCTCAAGTAAATGTTGAATTAGTAATTGTTGTGTATGAAGATGAGCAAGATGGATGCTATCTTGCTGCCCAAAGCATCGTCACCTAGTTGAACATGGAAGGTATGGTTGTGAGTTGTAAACATGTTGATTTTCAGATTTCCAAGCATGTTGTCATAAGATTTTGTACTGTTGTCATAGACATTTCCAGCTTGTTTATAATTTTATTTGTTGTCATACAAAAGAGGAAAACCATGAGAGGGGATAGTTTTCACACTTTTGAGGTATTTTTCAGTCATCAACAAAGTGTTTCCAGCCCCCACTATGTTGTTTTTGCAAGATTTCATGAGGGATATTCAATATGATAACAATTGTACTTGTTTTTCACTTACTGTCCATGCAATTTCCAGCCCCTTTTCGTTGTTAACAGTTGTAGAAGAATTTCCAACCATTTGGGTGAATGATGTTAACAATAACAACTTACAAATATCATAAGAGGTTTTCCATCTAATTTCATTTTGATTTTTGAGGGAAAAATGCATGATTACAACCGTGTTTGGGGTCAAGCATGACTGAGTTTTGGACAACCATCACTTGTATGAAGTTTGCAAGGAAAAAGAAGGAGCTAGCCATCATATCTACAAGGCATGAAATGAAGAAGAAGAGAACTCTTGTTTTCTCTAATAAGTTTGTTCCATGTGCAAGTACATGTGTGATGAAGGAAGAACAGCTGAGTTTTCTCTTTTCCCATACAAATGAAGGAGCAAATAAGATTGCAGCTGTAGCAGAAGATGACATCATGAAGAATGTCAAATTTATGGTCACATGTGATCACCCTTTGCAAGGAGATGAAGCCTCTTCCATACTTGGGTTGAAGCGAAAAAGATTGGAGACATTGAAGAGGCAAAGGAAACAACAAGTATGGAGCAAAAATTCCTTATTCGGAAAAACGAATGTTAAAAAGAGAAATAAAGAGGCCTACATGGAGCGCTCCACAAAGAAAGAAAAGAAAAGGCTATAAAAGCAAATGTTGGGGTTCTTTGTAGTCATCTTGTGAAATATATACTTCTCTTTTGGAAATTGGAGCATTGAGCTCTCATTTTCACCCTTTGAGGACGAAAACCCTCATTGGATCCTATTGGGGACGAAAACCCTTAATAGTCACAACACTTGGGGATGGAAACCCTCATTTGTTACATTGGCGACTTCATCCAAGAGTCATATTGAGCTTCAAAATTCAGAATTTCAGAACGGAAAGGGTTTCTATTAGTGCTAGGGCACACATTCCAGCTAGGGCACACTTTTTGGGGCTGCCACATTCATTTCTAGCTTGATCTACCCATTTGGAGATTTTGGGATCACTTTTCACTAGGTTTTCGTGATAGGAAAAATCGATTCTAATTTTATTGGATAACTAATATTTTTGTGGTCAATTTGAGCTATCATTTGCATTTTATCTCCAAGTATTTATGAAGATATGAAAATTTGAAGTTTCAATTGTTTTTGAGCAATAATTAATTCCAGCAATTTGTAATTTATTGCTGAAGCATTTATTTTGCATGAATTCATCAAGTGTTTCATGTTGTTGTATTTTTGAAGATTTGTGTGCGGGAAAGGCTAAAATATGAATTCTAACTAGGTCGCTTAAGGTTTTGTGGACCTACAACAAGTCGCTACCCTAATTTTTACATAAAATTCATGTTATTATCAATTGAGGTTTGTGATATTTCCTAAATTTTCAGTTTCATCCGGAAAGGAACATTACGACTTGCTATGAAAATTGAGGCCAAGATACTTGTATTTTAACACCACTTTAAGAGACTCTCCTACAAACTAAAAGTCAAGATGTTACTTCATCCTTTTCACTTTGAGAAAATCATAATTTTGATTTTACCAATGTTTACCTCCATCCTCACTTCTTTACAAAAAAGTTCTAAAAACTAAGATGATCTCTAAAATCTTAAATTGTCTATATCATTAGAACTAAGTCATCAACATATAGTAGAAATTCAATACATATTTGATCAAACAAACCCTTTTCTCTCCAAATTTATTTTTCCAAACCCCTTTGATCAATTCAATACCCCGAGTTGGCCTAATGGTGAAGAACATGTGCTCTTGAAAAAAAGGTCACAAGTTCAAATCCTACAGGGGGTAGGCTATGTACGCTTGCGTTTGTAGCAAAGTTAGTTGCCTCCCGCATGTTCGTGGATTGTAAAAACCTATTATTATTATTTTATCTAGCTTAACAATGTTGTCCCGAAACACAACACATAATTATTTTAGCCTTGGCTTGCTCGTAGCACATAACTATCTAGTTACGCTGCGTGTCACTGAAATTTAAACTCTGAACACGCTTTTAACCATTTAGTCCGTATGGCCTCAAGTATCTGAATAATATTCAAAAATTCCAACGATATCATCACGACTGAAACGAGCCGTTGGGAAGTTGCACTTGCTACTGGTAAGCCATTTGACGGATGTGACGTTGAACAGTATTCGCACGTACCAAGAGAGTAGTGGGAATTACTCGGACAACGGACTTTGGCGGCGCAACCTCAATTTCCTGTAAATGCTTAGGTATCTCCATCCAAATGTAGCGGGCGTCTCACGTCCAGCGTTTAATGTTAAGACTTGGGCCGATTTGCTTGAAAGGATACCAGATAAAAATAGAAGACTATTTATCTGTCTTCTATTGGAGACAAATTTCCGCCAAATTAGTATAACATGTACACTAAAATGGAAAATTCAATCAACAAATTAAACCCGCCACCATTTTACTCACGCTTCTACTTACAATTGCCATTTCCATTATATTCATCACATTTAAACCGACTCTGTCCCAAGTGATTTCTTCGCTTCAGGCTTTCAGCTGCTGTTAATGGTATTTTCTATCATTGTTTTCGGGGAATGTAGTACTGTTTTCCGCTCATTATTCCTCGGTAATGTGTTTTCTGCTACTGTTTTTTCCGCTTATGATTTCTGGTAATGTTTTCTTTCCTCGTCTGTATTTGCTGGTAAAGCCATTCACATTATGAAATATGGAGGCTGTGTTTTGTTCAGGGATACGCCAGTGGTTTAAATGGTCTACTCTAGAATATAAAGGCAATTATAATACCACTGGGTAGGATGTTACATCGTTTCCTAGTCAAGAAATGAAAACCCAACTGTCAAAGCTGGCTAAGTTTACACTGGCTTTTTTCCGCTCCAGAATTCTTTTACTCAGTTGCAGACCCACAAAAATATAGAGCAGACTATGGCATGTTGATTTACCACACTGTTTTCTCATTGTAGTAGAGGCCTTGCATTATGCCGTACTTGCTACTTTCTTACTCTGACATTACTCCTTTCATACACACTTCCCAGGAATTTCTGTGTTCTAAAATTTCAAATGCTGGAAGCTGTCTTTTACACTTTGGGCTTAGAGCCTTTTTTTTTTCCTTACGTAGTTTTTCTACATATTTTCTGTCTGAGAATTTCATGCACTAAAGAGGAAGAAAGCTTAGAATCCTGACCTGATAGTCATAGAATTGTAGAATCAGGAGATCCTTAGTTGTTTAGATTCTTTGAATTAAACTTCATTGGTATCTTCTGTCGGTCCAATTTTCCTTCTTATTTGAAGTTCATGGAAGATAGGGAGTGCTTGTTAACACTGTTTTGGGTTGGACCTAAATGTTGTATTCCATCTAGTGCAACTTGCAGTGTTTTTATCATTTGAATTTTTTCTGTTTGATATTTAACCGATGTCCTTGTTTCTAGCTGTTTTTTCATTTGTATATCCCATGCAACATTCAATCTGGGAAAAGAGAAGTAAATGAATAAGGGTGCATCGAAAAGTGTGGGTATGGGTGCCGGTATCTAAGCAAATGAATAAGGGTACATCTATATTGTATATAAACGCAGTCACCGGAAAATGTAGTGCGGGGATGGGGAAGGGGAAGGGGACAGGGACGGGGACGTCCATTTGCACAAGACTATGAGAAGTACCCGTTTCATCCATTTGCACGAGACTTCACCCAAAACGTGCTTAAAGAAGTAGCAGGATATGATAACTGGGTTCTTTATTAAAATGATTCTTCAAGTAAGGAGAAAGACCACTGCTGCTAATGGAGTCAATTGACCTCTAATTTCCAAAGGCATAAATTCTAAAATCATAGCTGTACAAAACGCAACCAAAACTAGTTCAAAGAAAGAAAGCCTTTAGGTGCGAAGTATGTATTATACCGAAAGAGTTGTTTATAATGTAAAATTGAGGAATATTCCGGCCCTTCTAAGGAAGAATCCTAGGTATTACGTCCAACTTTAGACCTAGAGAAAATGTTGGAAGTACGGAGTTAGAAAAATAATAATTACATGATACCCTTGATAATGAAAAACCATAATTTTTTTGTGGTTTAAAAAAGTGAAAATGCACTCGTATAGTCTCTACTCTCTGCAGTGCCTGGTTGCAGTGTTGTTTTGTATCACATTGTGGGTGATTGTTTGAAATCCTCTATTTTGCTTGCTAGTAGGCACATAAACACCAATGCTAAAGATCTTTGTCAATTCTATATTTCTTTTCTATCTATAATGTACACTTGCTTCAAAAATTTATATTCTGACAACAGATCTGTTTCTGTTCCAGTTTATTGGTTTCCAGTTGATATTGACATAGCAAGTGGACAGTGTCTCATCTGTACAACGATTTTCTCGAGACCTCCACTGAAGAACACTAAACACCCTTCTCTGTGCTTCATTCGCCTTTCCAGTGGAGGATCAAGAGTAAAGACTTGTACTGAAAAGATGGATGTTGTATACGTATCAGACGATGATGATGATGTAGAAAGAATAGCCCCGGAATTAGAAGACACTGCAATAGAAATGCACATGACAAACTTGTCTGATGATGATGATGATGATGAGGACAATGATGATGATGATGTAGAAATAGTTCGAAATTAGGAGAAACGGCAACAGAGATGGACATGACAAACATATCAGAGGCCCATCCAGTCAGTGAGGATGTGTTGTATATAACAGAGGATGAAGATAACCATCTAGAGAATTGGGAGATGGGAGATATTCTAAAAGATATAGAGGATTGTGCCAACAACAAGAATGTAGATATTGTGGATAGAGTACGAGAAGTAGCAAGCTTTACAGATGTAGCATCACTTGCAGAAGAAACAGAAGGTAGTGAGAAGGAGCAAGATGTAAAGGTAGAACTTGACAGTGAAATGTCTGATAAAGAAATACACACATTCTGCAAGGATGCCTCCAAAGCATTCTTTGATGAATGGGGACTCATTAGCCATCAGTTAAATTCATTCAATGATTTTATGAGCAATGGGTTGCAAAAAGTATTTGATGATTTGGGGATTATGATGTAGAACCTGATTATAACCCACAAAGGAGGAGATCAGATGGGTTGTGTTATCGCGCATCCATTTCTTTTGGCAAGGTCACTGTGGAGAATCCTTCATATTGCACCAAAGAAGGAAACAACCTGCCATTGAAACCTTCTGAGGCTCGACTGCGAAACATGACATATTCATCGCCTGTCTATGTAGAAATGACAACAAAGGTAAACAATCTCTCTTTTGTATTTACCGAGTTCTGGGACATCTTAAGTTAGGAGACTTTTTGTAATCCAGATGGGAAGAGCTTTTGTTGGTTTTTGATATAGTCTGTATTTTTACTCGTGCTAAATGGTTTTAGGAAGCATTATTCCTATCATATAAGGTATGCTACTATGATGTCTGGCTACCTTTCCTTTTTAGTTGATGCAAAATATGCGCTAAAAACACTTTCTCAGTTGTTTATTCCTATGGTTTAGTTCTAACAGCCTCTCTGGGATGGTGAAAACAGTCAAAGAACATCCCCAACATAGTCTATTTCCAATGTGCTTTTTCCCTTAAATAAATAAATCTATTAACAGAACGAAATCATGTGCAAGATTTTTGCCCTGTTCTCCTACATTTTTGCTCACTTTAGAAAACTATTTGCAGATGTAGGTCTTTCTCTGTGTGATAAGTCATTAATTTGCCTTTAAAACTATATAAATTTCAGTATTCTCTAATGGAAAATCACTTTAATTTTAATTTTGTTATAATATTTCATATTATCTCAGATATTTCTCTGTATAGTATATTTTCTCGGCAATAGTGTTGTGTCACAAATTTTCTGTGCTTTTTATCAGATTTTTTTGTTAAAGCGATTCTACAGAAAACTAGCATTCAGTGCTCTTATGGTTGCTAAATCTATAATATTCGAATATAAGGATTCTTAATTATTCTTTTGAAAATTTTAAATTATTTGCAGTCTTAGTTCTTTATTATATTTATAATTTAGTATATTATTCTAGATATAATTTTCCTCTGATTGGGCCCTAACTTACTTTGTGTCATACTCATTGTAGAAATTGATTTTCAGGAATTTACATGGATATATAAAGGAATGCAAGCCAAGTAGTTGCATTTGTTGGATTTTAGGAGCATTGGACGGTAGAGTAAGATTGATATAAACAATGAGGCTATTATGGACTATTCAGAGGAAATAGCAGATTAGGTTTTACAATCACGGACATAATGCAATTGTAGAGTCCCTATAGCACATATCAGAAAGGTTGGATTGGAAGCAGCCTCTATAAAATGGATCTAGAGTACAAGGTTATTGATTTCTGTATTGTTTGTTTATAATCCGTTCAGTTCATGTGTTTTTCTATATATTAGTTTTACTTCTCATTTTTGAGATGCTCATGTTCAAATGTCTATCCAAGGGGAAGTAAGATTCCTGATTCTAGGTGGGATTTCTGGTGAGGTCAGAAAATGGTGTTTTCTGGCCCACAACTGATTTGAAAACTTGAGAAATGATTACGTGAAAAAATAGAATGGCAAAGGCATAGTGCCTAGTCAACAACCCCAAATATGTATAATTTATGATAAATAAGAGATAAAGAAGTAATATGAATTTATGGCTATGTTGCTAGGAAACGGAAGCGGGTATGAAACGCGGAAACGACAATTTTCAAAAAACCTTGGATATGAAACGTTACGGGAAACGTCCGTACAATATATTATAAAAACATATATATAAAGTTATATATATATATATATATATATGCATAGTACTCATTTTATAATTGTACTCCATGGACCATAAGAGATAATTGATACTTTAGACATTAAACTCTAAATTTAAAAAGTAGCCTATCTTAATTACTTTTTAAATAACACTAACTTTTTTATATATACATAGAACTCCTAAACTAAGACTTAAATTATATGATATTTAAATAATATAAACAAATAACACTCGACTCACTAAATGCCTCGCCAATTTCACGGCTTCGTCGGAAATGAGGGCACGGGAGCTCTGCAACTTCACTTTCGACGAAACCTCGACCGCTCTCTATGGCTTCAACACTCCCAGAAAGATTCAAAGGGAACAAAGAAAGTCAAGACATGGCAATAACAGAGCGTTTCCGCAGCGAAGTCAAGACATGGCAAAACAAGCGTTTCTACACGAGTGTTTCGAGCACGTTTCCCGTTTCAGAAACGTTTCCAAGATGAAACGTGGGCCCCTTAGGCGTTTCCGGCTTCACAGATTTGTCAATGCATCTTATTACATGATCATCCTATTGACCACTTCCATCTATCCACCAGTCCGTGGATAGAATGTGGTTGACTTGTTCAACTTTGTGTCCATCATAGACCAAAGTGCTTTCTAGAAATTCCCCAAAAACCTTGTGTCCCTAGCAGAGATAATAGTTTCCGGTAACCCAAAATGGACCTAGACATTTTCAAAGTACAGTTTGACGGTTTCTATAGTGGAAATAGACTTCTTACAAGGTATGAGATTTTACATCTTAGAGAATCGATAGACTACTAAAAAAAAACCATCATTGTCATGCTTGGTAGTAGGGTACGTTGAGAGGAAATCCATGGAAACAGATTCCCACAATCTCATTGAACATAACTTGCTTCTTGTTGATCGATTTAGAAATTGTGCACATGTGGTACAAATTCTGATGTATTTGGTGACATTTGACCTTAGGTGTGGCCATTTTTTCCTTTTGTAGCACTACAAGGGTCTTTTCCACTCAGAAATTCCTTGGAACCTTACTGAAGTGAGCTTTACCAAGTTAGTTTCTACCTCTCTCCCTTGTGTGACACACACAAGTGACCAAGGTGATATAGGAGTCCATGCCGCAAGTAGAATTTCAGAAACGACTTATGACTGAGCAAGTTGTGATAGATTTATATGAAGTTTGGATCCAAAGGAGACAATTTTGACCAAGCCTTTACTTCATGTCCACAAGTGTCAAGCATTGTGAGGAGAGCTTGAACTGGAGGTTGGCTCAAACAATCAACTATTGGATTGGCACTTCCCTTCTTATGCTTGATGTTGAGGTGAAATTGTTGAAGATAAGAAGACCATTTCTGATGCTGCTCTTGCTGCAACTTGTTTTGAGTTTGCAAGAGCGGAAGCGACTTGTGATTAGTGTGAATTATAGTCTCCTTTCCCAAGATATAATGCTTCCAATGCTTAGATGCCTAAACAATAGCATAAAGCTTGTGATAATATGTTAAATAATTTTTTATTGATATGGTGATGGTTTCGTTGTGGTAAGCAAATGGGTGACCATGTTGAGCCAGAAGGCTCCGAGTGCATGATCAGATTTGTCGGTCTCTATCTCAAATGGTTCCTGAAAATCAAGTAGTGTGAGTACTAGTGCAAAACATAATCTCCATTTCAATTTTCTGAATGCTTTTTGTTGTGCAATTAACTAGACAAAGGCAGCTTTGGTGCCACCTTTGGTAACTTGATTCAATGGCCAAGTGATGTGAGAAAAACCAAGTACAAACATAATGTAGAAATTTGCTAACCCCAAGAAGTTGTGGAGTTCTATGGGATTCTTGAGTGTAGACCATTCTTAGATGACGTGGATCTTGGCTAGGCCCACATGAACCCCTTGTGCATCAACTATGTATTCCAAATACTATATCTCCCGTTTGGCAAATGAACATTTCTCCATGTTAGCATATAGCTCATGTTGCCATAAAGTGTGAAGCAGTTGCTGAATATGGCGCAAGTGTTCATCCCATGTTTTGCTGAAGATTAGGATAGGGCTAATTTCTAAGACCCCATGATATGGATAGGTTTGGATATAGCACATATATACATTATATACTATATTTAAAATATTATGATAATCAAGATTATAAATTAAAAGAAATGTATTTATAATAGCCATCAATTTTAATTATAAACAAATTTATACACACTCCTAGCCCACGAGAAAGGTAGGAAATTGAATATTCCATGGAATTTTTTTCGCAGGTTGTGCAACCAAAGGAAAATGGACCAAATAAAAGGAGAGAAGAAGTCCAAAGAAAACAAATCAAATAAAATCATAGCAGGTTGAGCAGAGCCTATGTGATATTTTGAGAGAAAAGAGTGAATCAACACTCGTTCACCTCCACATCCTCAATTGTTGCTGCTAAAATTCATTTTAGAAGGTCATTTGAGTTTTTGTTTTATCTTTCTAGCCTTTTGAGTGATTTTAAAAAAATAAAATTTAAATCAGAAATGGCTATAGTTGGCCCGCATACCGTATGCAATTGTATCTAATCCGACCTAGTTGCAAGTTTGTAGTTGGATACTGCTGGGTACGGTAGCTAGGCATATCTATGCCATGCCATACATGTATCTATATTAGGCACCCATGCATCCGAGCAACAGGAGTGTTGTATCCTGCAACCTTGTTAGGATATCATCAAGGTAGCTTGCAATAAACAAATTTGTGCAAGGCCTGTAATGGCCCTTTCTAGGGCTGCAACTGAAATATAGGAAAATAGCACCCTATATGAGAGTAATCTAATTTTTATGACAGCAGATTTGGAAATATAAATAACCCTAGCAGTGAACTGTATCTGCACTTTTATGGCATCAAACACCCTTCAAACAAGCTGAAAATGGATGTCTAAATTCTCATAAATATTATATTCGACCAATGGAATAAACATCAAGCAAAAATACTCCAAAAAATATGCAAATTATGAACTTCTACCCAACTTTAATTTAATCAATGACAAAAGAATTACAACTCACAATAATGGCTGGAAAAGGAGATTCCAATCCCCAAAAATATCATGAAAGTATGAAATCAGCCTTTAAAATGAGGAAGGTGAATATCAATTCCAATTGCCAAGATGTGCCCTAGAAGGCACCCAACTCCTCCAAGCAATTCCCTACCCTAGGAGAGGGTCCAAAATTGATGTAGAAACTTTTGTAGCTCTTCTCCTATCAAACCCTGGCTGAAAACCAACAACATCACTTTCCTTGAAACACTTAAGAACCACCAATTGAAGAGTTTCCATTCTTCAATTTGAAGAAGGAAGGGTTTCGTCCTCTTTGTATGCCACACCAAAGGATTTTTGCTCCTTAATGGAAGGAATTGGGCAATCAACTCGAAAAACATGCAAGTATAATTTTTATGATAAGATAGATGATCCACAAATGAGTCCAAACGATCTCTTTTATACCCCTTTGTGGCGCCAAAATCAATTAGGGAGTCTCCAACTATGACCGACCTCATAAGGATGCTTGCATTTTATTTTACCTTTGGCTTTTCACCTTCCTAACCCAACCAGCTTGACTTATGAAGAAAACTATGAAAGAAGAATGCAAATGCTCACGAAAAATGACTGAAAAATATGACAAACACTTCCCTTGTTCACTTCCTTCTGCCCACGGGGAGTGGAATGGGCTCGAAATCTTCAAAACAAATCAGCTTGAAAAAAGGGACATTACAATCCTCCTCTCCCAAAATTTCTTTCCCACAAGCAATTGCAAGCTCTTATGCCCAAGCGCCATCATACCAAGGTAAAGGGACATGCTGTAGTGTTCCCATAATTTGGATCCTGTGCCTATCAAATGAAGGAGCTTTTTCCCAAACAAACTCAGACGCCCATTGCCCCTTTCTTCATTGAATTCCTCTTCATATCCAACTTAAAAAACAACAATAACAACTTCTTCCTTTGCATATCCAGCTGTATAAAAAACCTTCCAAATTGCTGTAATCTTAGTCATAGAGAAAGAAATTGAAGAACAATCTACAACTTGATTAGCTAATCCATGTCCCAATGTGGCATCCTCGTTCTTTGATCCATCCTTGTCAACTATGGTGGAAAAACGCTCCACATTCCCAAATACAATGCAACTAAAATTAGGTGGGGGCTGCTAGAAATGATGACAACAACATCAATGATGGCAGTTTGGCTCATGGCTGCCATAAAAACACTTCCTTTCTCACTTGGGGTAGATAACACCTCATTCCCCAACTCTTGATTGCATTCTTCACTCAATGGAAAATTCGAGCATCATGCAAAACTGATCCAAAGTCAAACACCTAGAGTTACCTTGTTGTAGTGGCCTCCTTGGCTGCCCAAAAGGTGGTCTAGGCTGCCCTCTTCCCGCTGTCCTAGGTTGGGTTGTACCTTCCTCAAAGCCTTTATGTTTCACTCCCAATCCAAGTATTGGAGGGACTCTATTTCTATGCAAAATGAAACCTTTTGCAATCACAAACTTGCCATCCTCCATTATGGCATCTTCATCTTTAGCTGTAGTCCCATACTCTTTACCATATGCTCGGGTGGATAACAATTTCAGCTGCTCTTTCTTCTTTATTCTTGTGCCTACACAAAGAACAAACACATTAAAAGAAACAAGAGCTCCCAATATCATTTCTTCATGCCTCGTAGGTATGGAAGCTAGCTCTCTTCCATGGCTTGCATTCTCCTCATGATTTTCTTTCAAGTGATGGAATCCCAAAAATCCAACCATGTTGTCCCAAACACAATTGTACCCATGCATTTTCTTCCCCAAAATCAGAAGGATAGTGGTTGGGATCCTTCTTATGATAGCTGAAAACACATCAACGATGATAGTAGATTGGAAACCCTTCACCCTCATGGCTAGATACTCATCTTCGGCTTGGCCTCCAAAAGATGCTTCCAAGCTGCCCCAAACTAATCTCTTCAAAATTTGGTTCGGATCAGAACTTATGAGTGCTGGTATGTAAGTATAACAACCATACTTTGCTTGGAATTTCTTCCCAATCAATACCAAATATGTTGGAACATTGGCCTTAATTGATCTCAATGAGTGAACCCTCTTACATACAATTTTAAATGAAAAGAATGTCTTCAAACCTGCCCCTCTATTGCTGTCCAAAGAAGATATGCACAGCCCAACACATGAAATTGGGGAGAACATCCCATCATGGCTGTAGCATTGCATTTCATTATTCAAATTCAAAATTGTAGTGACCAACAAACACCTTGTGATAGTTACCCTTACCTTGTCAATGTCACTAGAAGAAGAGCACCTCTTCCTTATGATCGAAATCCACTTGGTGGCTGCAAATAGAATGTGGAACCAACTGAACATGTTGGTCATAACAGCCACAAGATTCAAGACAACTCCCACAATGATTCAGGGTTCATGATTCACATTTTCTATACTCATTTCAGTTATGTTAGAAGGATGACTTACACCACAAAACTCCCATTGAATCCATGTTTCATTAGGCATTTTTGCTACGTATGTTTTAGAGAACCAATCCCAAACAATGGCATGATACATTACTTCACCTCGGTTCATGAAAACTAAATTATTGCATACCTTGTAGCAAGCTGA
The DNA here is from genome assembly GCA_018340775.1 of Taxus wallichiana var. yunnanensis. Classification (NCBI taxonomy): domain Eukaryota; kingdom Viridiplantae; phylum Streptophyta; class Pinopsida; order Cupressales; family Taxaceae; genus Taxus; species Taxus wallichiana. Next base: position 196,778,281 of record CM031239.1, read on the forward strand.
ATTTATATTCCATGAAGCTGAATTTGTATTTTCAATGGATGAATTATCCATAACCTTCACATACATCCAAAAGTGGCAATCTTGAAAGTAACTTGAGTCCCATAAAACCATAGCAAGTTGATTCATACAATCTTGATTATAAAAATAACACTTAGTTTGCTTACCATTCATCTTCCCATCAATTTCAACACGTTGATCAAGATAAGAAATATATTGCAGCGACATAGGAGGAATTAACAAATCTGAAATATGATCATTACTATCATACCTTAGGTTGTCCTCAACATGTTCACCTTCCTTTGTTGGATGAGGAATGATTGAGATATCTACTACACTTCTAACAAGTGAAGCTCTTTCCACTTTCGCTTCAACCATATTTTGTTGACTCTGCATGGAACATCTTCATGGTTCTTGCCGAAGTCATGTACACAATCAACTTGCCTCTCATTGACTGTTATTTTGAAAATTCCAGCAAGTTGTTCATTATCATAACTATCCAAGTGGTCAACTTCTTCTTTCTCGTGGTGTCCATCTTCATGAGACTCTTCCTCTTTTCTTCTACTTCTTCCTCCCCATCTGAAATTACCTCTATGTAGTGCACTTATCCTTTGCCCAAGCAACGATGGTCGGGAGTCCATGGATCCTTGCATGTAAAACAAAGGTTTCTTCTTCTTAATTCATTCCTTGTATCAACTTCTTGGTTGTTTCTTGGAGGCTGTCTTTGTGGTGTTATACCCTGCTGAAATGACTTCTTGCTTGGCTTTTAGGGGCTGTTATTGGCTGTCCTTGAAATGGGGGTCTAGGCTGACCCAATGAATTCCCTCTTGGCTGTCCAAAGGGCAGATTTATGCTCTTAACAGCTGAGGATTTCAAATTCAGTGATCTCTTGATGGCATCTTGAAGAGGAGGAGGCTCAAAAGCCTTCACCAAGCCCCTAAGAGGTTCGGTCAAGCCTTCCATGAACAAAACAACCAACCTTCTTTCACTTACATCCGAACCATGACTGCAAGTTTATGAAAATCAGCAACATACCTTTCTATTGAAGCCTCTTGTTTGAGTTGTGCCAACTCTCTAAAATGCACTTCGAATCCTTTCTATCAAACCTTTCTATTAGCCTTTGACTGAACTCATCAAGAGTGGTAATAGAACCATGTCCTTGTGTAATTATGCCATGATACCACCATTCGTGAGCCACACCCTCTAAATGCAAAGTAACAAATTTGAGGGCCTCTTCTTCATACATGGGGTTTAGTGACAAATAAGTGTCCAATTTTTGTAACCAAGCCCTAGCTGAACATTTATCAAGTACCATCATATGTAGGAAGTCACGGGTTGGTGGATTTCACTCCTTAGCCCATGCGGCACTGCGACGATCCGTGAGGATTCGCAGACTACGCCTTCTTCCTTTTAGCGAGGACCTGCATGAGTTAGCTCAATTGCAAACCAAACAATGCATGCACCATAAAATAAATATGCCAACCAAGATTCGGAAAATAGAGCTCTGTATTACTTCAAAAAGTGCTCCACGAGCTGGATTACAAAGGCTTCACAAGCCAAGAGTATTTACAAGGTATTGGGTCGGACTCAGAAAATGCCTAAAGAATATACAAAGGGACCTTTCCACTGTCCTTACTCGCACAGAATCTTGCGTTGCTCTTACTCTGCAACTTTGGGAGACCGATACTGGGACTTCCCGGGAGGTCACCCTTCCCAGTGCTACTCTCACCCGAGCGCGCTTAACTAAGCTGTCTCGTGGTCACCGCACGATTCTTGTGTCTTGTTTCGATTCTCCAAAGTGATGGTTCACCAAGCCACCACTGATATTGTGACCCAGGGCCCACTGTAGCCCCAAATCTGATGACCCACCGCTCGCGTGCACTCTTCTGGTGAAGTCGAAACCAAGCACAACCCAAGGCCCATTTCCCAACGCAGTCACACAGAGCTTTCTCGCATTTGATTGCCTCCTCCACGGGCATACCGACAATTCACCTGTTTTGCATCATATTTGCTTGCTCACAGTAATTTGCTCACATTCACTAACATTCGCATTGTTCTCAAATAGCTCGGTGCATGGGAAAAGGCTCAGATTGCATTGATCGTTTGGCGGGGAGATATCTTCAATCATCCCCCTATAGGAAGAGTAATCTTACCCAATCTATGTTGGATATCTCTTGTTGGCTCTTGACGACTCACCTTATTTTTTTTGGTCCTTAACTTCTCCTTAGTTGGCAAAATCTCTGAAAGAAAGCAAATATCTTGTGTTGTTGCTGATGTGTACCTTGGGATATGATACTATAATGTATATGGGTTGATGAAGATGTTGACATGTGGCACACATCCCCTTAGTTATTTATATGTTTATAATATATAGGTCCACATGGGATATGATATTATAATGTATATGGGTTGAAGGAGATGCCGACATGTGACACACATCCCCTTAGTTATATGGGGTCACATAAGAATTAGTTGTATTAGGTAATGAGTTGGCCTACATTGGGATTAGGTGTTACCCATCTATTAAGAGTAATGTATGTCTATATAAGGGATGAGAGTATCAATGTCATGGAGGTATGAGTTGAGTCTTCTACTTGTTAGAGATATATTGGAGGTGTCCCCTTCGAAGTGGATTCCCATCTTGGGATATTGTGGAGCTACTCTTTCCTTAAGGAACATTGTATGGTGTTGCCTACCTTAAGGGTATTATCTCGCATATACTTGATTATTTAGGCATCTTGGCCCACCCATATCTCGTGTTGTGTTATATTCTGTAAATTATTCATTTATTATATGCAAATATCATATCAAGTGGTATCAGAGCATCGATTTTGACATAAATGGGTCCAAACCCTAATTTCATAGACCCGATCTATAGTTTGAAATCGGATGTGAATTTTTTCTCAAACGTTTTACCATAGTTGCAAAAGGGTTTCAACAAGCTACAATCCAAATTTTAGAAAGTTTCAATGTGTTTTGTGGAAGTTATTGCATTTTTAGGGTTTCGCCTAAATTTGCTTCACATGCCGCATTTTTGGAATTAATTTTCTAAATTTTTACCAGCATTGCGACTCATCTTCAAGAAGCTATGGTTAAAATTTCAGAATTTTTGGATCCGGTTTGAAGAAGATATTGCAATTTTTAGGTTTTACATAATATCGGCCTACATGTTGCAATTTTCCGTATTTCTTTGATTTTTTTACATATTCGGAAAGCTCTCACAATTTTAGCAGGGGTTACTTCTTTGTGGTTTTAGATTGGAGGCTGAATTATAGACGAAATCATCAAGTCAAACATTGGTCAAAGGAGTAAGTTTGTGAAACCCTAATTTTTGTGCATCATGGATATACCAATTTTCTATGGCAATGGGGAAATTGATGCAAAAATGGTGGATACAATTTAAGCAAATGTATTTTGAAAAATGTTTAGTATGGGTTAGTTTTTATCTTCATCTTGGTGGGAAAACACGACATTGGTATTCTTATTTGGATATAGATCTATTGGATTGGGATTGGGAGGAAATGGAAGATATTTTCTTAGCTAGATGGGAAACAAAAAAGAAACATAATTTTGTTAAAGAAGAAGAAGAAAAAGAAGAAGAAGAAGAAGAAAATGTTGATGATGAAGCAGCTGCTACACATGATAGTGCGTTTCCAAGGAAGGAAGCTTCAATATTTCAGTTTGAAGGGTGTATTCAAAGGAAAAAAGGTAATTGTTTCCATATAGCTTCATATATGGAAACATTTCAGTTATAAGCTTCAATAACTATAATGTATATGGGTTGATGAAGATCTTTGACATGTGGCACACATCCCCTTAGTTATTTATATGTTTATAATATATAGGTCCACATGGGATATGATATTATAATGTATATGGGTTGATGGAGATGCCGACATGTGGCACACATCCCCTTAGTTATATGGGGTCACATAAGAATTAATTATATTGGGTAATGAGTCGGCCTACATTGGGATTAGGTGTTACCCATCTATTAAGAGTAATGTATGTCTATATAAGGGATGTGAGTATCAATGTCATGGAGGTATGAGTTGAGTCTTCTACTTGGTAGAGATATATTAGAGGTGTCCCCCTCGAAGTGGATTCCCATCTTGGGATATTGTGGAGTTACTCCTTAAGGAGCATTGTATGGTGTTGCCCTACCTTAAGGGTATTATTATGCATATATTGATTATTTGGGCATTTTGGCTCATCCATATCTCTTGTTGTGTTATATTCTGCAAATTATTCATTTATTATATGAAAATATCATATCGAGTTGCTCAAGGATGCATATTCTTCCCCATAAATATCCCATTCATCAGCAACTCCAAGTGTTTGTGGCTCTTCTCTTTGTAGGAATTTGGCACGTAAGAATTGAGAGGGGGGTTTACTTGAGACCCTTTCTCCATGATTTGTAGAAGATCTTCCTTCACCACGATAACCTTGATTTCCTTGGGTATTCGGTCTGTTAGTGCTTAGGCCATGTATGGTTCTACTCAAATCAGCAATAACACCTCCAAAGGAGTCTCTTTGATCCCTCTGAGCTTCAAACAATTGGGTTTGCAATTCTCTGTTGCCTCTAGTGAACACTTTATTCAAATAACTCATCTCATTTGTTGGTGGAGGCCTTTCTCTATCACCCATACTTTCCTTTCCTAGAGTTATTCTTGTGTAGTGATATCTAAAACCCTCTTCACCTGTGTCCATGCAAAATTGATCTTATCCTTCATAGGCTGGGAGAATCACCGTTTGATACCACTGTAATGTTCCTTAGGGCATAAAATAAAGAAATCTGGATTTCCTAGAGAACCCTTATAAAAAAATGACAACAGTTTGATTTTTATTTAAAACCCTTACAAAAAAATACAACAATATGAAATTTCACTTTATTTATCAAAATACCCACAACCCACAATACCCAAAAGGCTTAAAACATCTAGGAGACCTCTAGTAACATCAACATGGAAGAGGAAAGAGGAAGAAGGAGGAGGAGGAGGATGTTGATAGCAGCCAAATTGATGATATCTACAAGAAACTGCACTCCTTAGACTCCCGTTTAGGGAAGGCCAAAACTCGACATGATTACAACATAGCCATCTTTAGGGCGATTGAGGAGTTCATTGAGCAACACGTCAAAAGTGTCTCCAACCTAAGCGGAGTTCCGGCAACACTTTGGGGTAATGATAAGGAAAGCAAGAAGACCTTGGAGCAGCTGGATTATAATGACGCTGCCCACATGACAACTTTGGGTATGTTCAAATCCTGGAAGAATATCAAAACCATCATTGACAAAGCTACTAAAAAGTAGTTGTAGATGCTTCTGCTGTCCTTGTATGTTTTTTTGCTATTTTTTACTGCACCCTTTACTGCTTTTTGCAGTAATTTTGCTGTTTTGTCTCGTCTTGGTAGCTGTTTTTGGCTACTTTGAACTTCATTGTCACATTTGGATTCTGATCCTTTTCTCTCTGGTTCTCTTGCTTATTCTGGCTTCTAGGCCTTCTTTTGTAAACAAGGGTATAGTCCCTTTCAAAAAACTATTTGCCAATAATAAAAAAAAAACATCAACATGGAAGAAAATAATTTTTCTAATAAGGATATGAATTTATTTTATACTTGGAAATATCCGAAACTTGAATATTTTATATCTCTGGAATACTTAGAGTGACAATGCAAAGGATAGCTCAAAATGATCACAAAAATAACAACTATCAATTAAAGCAAACCTTAGATTTTTCCACCCACAGGAAGACCCCCAAAAATGATCCCAAAATCTCCAAATGTGTAGATCAAGCTGGAAATGGATGTGAAAGCCATGAAAATGGTTGCCACATACAGCCCAAAACTGTCACAAGTGAATCTCAACTGATTGTTGGCTGACCCAACACAAAAAAACCCTAAAAATCAGACCTGCAGATGATGCCCTAGCTGTAATAAATCTGAAATCTGATCCAAAATGTGCCTTGGCTGATAATTTTGATATGATCTTGCAAATTTGTTGATTGTAAGCCCATTGTAGCTCCTGATTGGAACTACCTCAAAAGATTAGTGGGTTTTCGTCCACGAATCTGAATACTAATGAGGGTTTTCGTCCTCAATAGCTTGCCAATGAGGGATTTCATCCTCAACAAGCTGAAGGTAAAAGCACAATGCTCCAACTCTCCAAAATAGAAGATAATAAAATGGAAAAAAGTCCCTTTCTCACCCTAGGCGACCTCCTTTTATGCTTTTTGGTGGCACACAGTTTGATGCAAAGGTCCCAATTGGGACATCCCACTTTGGCATGTTAAAACAATTAGAAATAAAACAATTTCTTACTTTATTCCAATTAAGCGGTGACTTTATTATTTCTCTTTTTGTTTTTCCTTAATAAAGTCACTTTTAATTAATAATAAAACATAAGTGCATATGATAATAATTATTTTAGCACTTAAGTTAAATTATTAATTTATTTTCCCTTATTTTCCACCCCATTAGCCCACGGGAAAATACAAATATATTAAGGGTCTTCTCCAAAATAATTTTGAAAAGGGGACATTAGATTCTTTGACAACAACAATCTTCTTAGGGTTAACTTTAATGCTTTTGGGTGACACCACATGTCCTAAGTATTCCACTTCCTGCACCCCAAAAGCACATTTGGATTCTTTTGCATAAAGTTGATTATCTTCTAGAACTTGTAATATCTTCTCTACATGTTGCAAATGTTCTTCCCATGTTTTATTGTAGATTAAGATGTCATCAAAGAATACCAACACAAAATTTCAAGAAATGGGTGGAAAACCAAATTCATGAGGCTCGAAAAGTAGATGGAGCATTAGTGAGACCAAATGGCATAACTAAGAATTCATAGTGATTTTCATGTGTTTGAAATGTTGTTTAATATACATCCTCCTCCTTTACTCAAATTGCATGGAACGTTGAATGCAAATCTAACATAGTAAAGAAAACAACACCATTCAATTCATCTAATAATTCATCAATGACAAGAATAAGAAACTTATCTTTGAGAGTGATCTTATTGAGTTCCCTATGGTCTAGGCACATTCTCCATGACTCATCCTTTTTTAAACCATATACACGAGAGCTAAATACACACTTTTACGGGATGAACAATGCACGAGTCAAGCATTTCCTTGACCAACTTTTCAATTTTTGAGTTTTGTTGATAGGGATAACAATAAGGTCTAATATTAGGAGGGATACTTCTTGGAATCAACTCAATTGCATGATCATGATCTCATATTGGAGGTAGGCTCTTTGGTTCCTAAAATACTTGTTGATGGTGTTGAATAATCTTTTGTAGAGTTGGTGGAGCCTGGTTTTCTACCTCATCCGCTTCTAATGAATGTAGTTGTGCTACTATGCCATAAGATCCCTTCTTAAGTAATTTCTCCATCTAATGAGAGTTAATAATTTGGCTTAGTGGTGATTGTATCCCATTAAGTTTGTACATTTTTCCATTCATACTAAAAACCATGAATAAGTCTTGAAAATTAAAAGACACTATTCCCAACTATTTAAGCCATTACACTCCCAAAACTACATCTGCTCCCATAATTGGGATGACAAAAATTTCTTAATCGAGCATATAGTCCCCCATTGAGACTTTGATACAAGAGAGTTATTTTCCATCAACAATCATGACTTGAAAATTTGAGATTGGATACACAAAGAAATTGAGCTTCTTAGCTAATTTTCTATCAATGAAGTAATGGATACTCCCTGCATCGATCAAAACCATCACCTTTTTCTTCTTAATATAACCAACTTTGAGTGTTTGTGGTGTGCTTATCCCATTTAATGCATGTAGTGAGATAATAGGGTTTTCTTTCTCGTAATTGTAGTGCCCTCATTTTACGCACACAAATACAACAGTAAAATACTAGGATAATTTTTTTTTTTTATTTTACTATACATTGCTCATTGCAAAACGCCACAAGGACTCCAAGTAGGAAAACTCAACAACATATACGACACTTACATCAGTCATCAAATCACATAGACACATGACAACGCCATATACCTGTCGATGCCACACTTTCCCCAATGAACGAATGCTAGAAATAACATGACCACAATAAAAAGGGACTTAAGGATTGACAACCCACAACACAACATTACCATGGTTACATCTAGAGTACGTTAAACATCCAATAACATTATTATGTAAGCATAATTTTCTCCCTTTTTCCACCTACATGTTCTGAAAATTCGTTTCACATTTCACTTATTGTTCAACCAGTTAATTTTGCTCTTTACCCTTCTGACAATCTTCATAACTTACATAAGTATTTTTCCATATTTCAAATTTCATACAAAATTCTAATTCTCTCATTCTTATGTTAAGATTATGCTTCCCAAAACGCTTATTCAATGTTTAGAATTTAAACTTGTTACACAAGTGAACCTAACGTGATGTCAGGATGAAATCTTGGGATTAAGAAAAACATAGATTGAAATAGCTTTTTCCCCACGAACATCCTGTTGATGCAAAATCACAGCACCCTTGGATGCTGATCAGGTTTCTAAGTTGATCTTCAGGAATCCAGTGTGATTGCACAACATGGAATCTTTTCTCCAAGCGTGGGACTTGTAAAGATGAGAAAAGATTCTCCAGAGAAGGCTGGTTCCTATTCCTCCTGTGAGATGCACACAAAAAATGCAGAGGGTTTGCTAAAACCTAATCTAACTTGCCAAGGAGACAGGGTAAGGAAATGCATAGAATAAAACCTAAACTACAAAGGTGATGCATCGAGGAATGTTAGACACTCGTTTTGCAAATTTAACACAGACCACATAGATGCAATACAAACACCATGCACAGGTAACCAAACTACAATAAGAGATCAAAATGACAACAATGAATACATGAGAGGGTCGAGAGTCAATCACAACACATATTATTGCTCAAGAGTCGATACAGTACATTGCAGTGGCCAAGAGGCAAAAAAGACTGGCATTACAACCCATATGGGAGGTTTGAAAGCTCCACAATTTCTCTTGCAAGCGAGGGAAGAAGGGAGGATGCAAAACAAGAATGTCCGACCCCTTAAAGGAGCTCTTCTTTACAATATATATCAAGAAATGAGAGAGGGAAGAGAGAGGAAATCCAGAATCTGCCCCAACCACTTCTTGGTAGCATTTAAAATCATCTCATTATGACAGAAGCGGCGGATCCTAGCAAAACGGCGGGCTGTCTAACAGAGCGAGCGAGCGTCTCGCTGCATTAAAGTTGGTTGTTGAAGCATTACTTCTGTCTATCACCACGCGTCAGAGACGTTTTCTTAATTTTCTCCCTCCAAACTGCACCAAAATGCGAGATTGATCCCAAAATCATGTAGAGAATTTCAACAACTTTCCGTTGATATAAAGAACGTGCAAATCCGAGCTCTGGATCGAAAGATACGAAGGTCTGAAGATTTAGGGCACAAAACAGGCGAAAACGGATTTTTAAATTTCTTTTCCCGCGCTCTGCCATCTGGACGACACGTGGCAGGCTCTGGTTCGCTGAGTAATTTTCTCTCTCCACCTTTTCGCGGGCTTTTCTTGTGGGCCCCTTAAACTTGGACACGTGGCACTATTTCATTGGTTCGGATCAGTGCTCGAAAACTCGCCCCTTTGACCTTTTGGACCTTTTTCCTTGGCGACACGTGTCATGCTGTGATTTGTCCACGGGCCTGCCGGATTTTCGCGTCCACCGCGTCTTTTTGTCCGGATGTCCCAGTGCTTCGCGGGACAGAATCCTCCGATCCGCCCGAAATGGGCTTCCTCGTCCCTTTTCTGCCGGTGACACGTGGCGTTGCTTGATTGGCTTTCGGCTCCTTTGGCTATCCGCGTCCCACGCGTCCCTTTGTCCCACATGTCCCGGACTGTTTGGGACAAATTCTTCCGATTCGCCCGATTCGGCCGGTTCGCGTACCTTTGTCCCACATGTCCCGAACTGCTTAGTGCGAAAGTTCTCCTTTTCGGCCGATCCGGGCGGTTCGCGTCCTTCGCGTCTTCTTGTCCCAAATGTCCCAGAGCAGTTAGTCGATTTTCTTCTCCTTCGGCCGAACCGGCTTTCCGCGTCCCGCGCCCCGACGGCCCGGATGTTCCTTTGCCCTGCAGACTGCCTGGCGGCCTTTCGGCCGATTCGCGCCCAGATGTCCCTCACGTCCCGACTGTTGCGAGGACTAGGACTTAGCCATTTTTCGTGATTTTTCCTGGCCCAAGCTTGTTTTTGCAGCCTTTTCACCTTTTCTCAGAACTTGCTCTTTTCAACCTGGATAGGAGAGTTAGAAAAATTCTGAGGGGACCCTAGAAACATGATTTTTTGGCCCTGAATCAATTTATTTGCCTGGGACTAAGTAATTTGATGCATGTTATCAAAATTAACCCTGGGGGTGAATTTTGGATAACACATCCATCGATCACGGAATAGTTATTTCGCTACCATTATTGTTATAGTTCAATAATTTGTTGAATTCCAAATTTGATTTTTATATGTATATCTTTTGTTTTCTCGACGTTTGGTCACACCAAGGTAATTTATATTCTTTGCAATGCATGAAAAAGTTTAATTAAGTTATAAGGACTCCAAGATTGACCTTAGTCCTAATCTCCAATCTCGTGTGCAACATTATATGATATGCTCTTATATCGTACTAAGGTCTCGTTCTTAGCATCGTCTTAAAACAAAAGAGTTACGACAACACTTGTCTGACATCTTAAGGAAGTACATGGTTAGAAACGTTATAAAATACACATGAACACAAGTGATCTATGTTCACGAAGATCCCATATCTTTGCATTGCACGATTCCGCATAAGCAATATTCTTTATTCCTTAATGCCATAAAATGACATAACAAGGGATTAAGGGACAAGATTACAATTTCTAAGGTTCTCTAGAATCAACATCTTTCAACTCAATTTCGCATACAAGGAGTTAAATTATAGTTTTCTACCCACAAGTTAACATACAAAAACCACTAGGGTTTAGTTTAATTCCAATATGCACCTAATGATCTACGCCTCAACTATATATGATTTTAAGGCAAGCGGACATATCTATACTAAACCACCTTCAAGAAGATACCAAGATGTTATTTTGATAGAAACCAAGGTAGCACCGTTTAGTCGTTCCTTCGAACAAGGACTCATAAGGTGACTTCTAAGGCGGTCTTCAACACTCAGCCTGGTGTCAGACCTGAAAAGAGGACATTCTTCTCGCGATTACCAAAGCTAGAAGGAAACCGCATGCTCAAGATAAAGTTGGACCATGTCATTCCTAAAATATGGGTTCACGACAATGTCGCTAAACCTAATGACTATGATGGTAACTCCAACTAGGGGTTTTATTTACCTAACCTAGGAGGTCTCATCGAGTGCAAAGTTTAAGGTCGTTCTACGGTTTTAAATTTCTTATATGGTAAAAAGGGATCACACATGCAGGAAAGCTATGCACGAATATTTTATTAAGGTTGAGTGTTCCCATTAAAAAAGACTCTTTATTACGTTTGCAAGGTAAGAAGATAACCCAATAATTAATTTAATCGTTTATTGAATGCTGAAAAAGTACTACAATATATTAACTTCAATTTCATTTACTATATATATATCAAATCTTTCTTTTGCCATACACAACTAAGAATCAAATTGAACCGGTGAATTAGATGCACATTTCCTAAGATATCCCTAAAACTAGCATCTCATACATATTAACAAACTTCAGATATAACTTTTCAGTAACAAGAGACTACATTATACAGTTATTCATTTTACAATGACCTGTAAAAATTTCAATAATAATAATTAAATTACACATCGCCTTTTTCGTCGTCATTCTTCCATCCTGCAAAACCCACGTGAGCATGATATCAGCGATAATCGCTGGCATGGCATCCACCCTAAACAATCATAATTATCATTTTCCAGTTTCCCATTTACATCTGACAATAATTACAATTTGCAATCGAAATAAAAAGGTCTAGAAACATGTATTCATTGCATTTCATTTCACTTCACTTTGTAACCCAGGAGAGAGACAGAGAAAGGAAGAGAGAGAAAACATCGTTTTGTCAAAAGTTCTAATACACACAAGTTTCATTATAGTGTTTTAAGTAGTTGTTTACGTGTGTTTAAATGTTTTCAGGGTGATTTGGCAACCCTACGAGGTCCCGCAACTTTCTATTCTTACATTTTGTCACCAGCTACAAAACGTTCAAAACGGGCTCGGAGGCTAAGCGCTTCCAAAGGTTATCTTCCGATAAGCACGCACTCCACAATTAACTTTCTACGTGTCCCCATATATACCAAGAATTCATAAAGAATCGACGGAATTGAAAAAGAGCGAACGGTTTGTGTTTGGCGATTAGTTCCCGGGGCCACTGGTCGTAGTTCACCCAGTTGTAAAATGACAAAAGTTAGCTCGAGGGCCTAGAAAACCACGTCCAAAACGAACGTTCGATGGAGGAGCACGCAACGAGACATCTCCTACTAGTTCCCCTATATAAGGAGAATTCATCAGAGTCAACGGGACTGAGAACTAGAGAACCATTTTCAAATGGCGACAAGTTTTCTGGAGCGACAAGACGAAATTGGACCAGTTTGACCTCACAAACTGCGATCGGAGGCCTACAAAATGGCTTCGCCAAACTATCCCGAGAAGTGATCTTTCCTATACTGAATGTTCCATGCATTTGTTTAGTATAAATGCTAGAGTTTTGCGAAGACGGGACGTGATTTCTCCATCCAGGTTTCAAATGGCGGTTCAAAACGAAAGCCAACTTTCTAGATTTAACAGCTTTCTACTGTTGTAAACTAGTGTAACAAGGCTCCTATAAGAGCGTCAAAAGGATGTCATATGTTCGTTTCGGGTCAAACCAAAATCAAGGCGACTCCTTGTATACCAAGGTACACGAATGAAACTTCACATCTCGTTTCCAGAGTCAGTAAAGGGTACTTAGGGAGTCTCCGAAAAATGCAAAATTTAACTATTTTAAGCAGGAAGAAGGTCAACTTAATCAATGGAGAGTCAAATTCGTCTGGTCGATAAAACGATATTGGAGCGATCAAAAAGGGTAAGTTTTTTCTAGATCATCTCGAAGCGAGGTGATAGTTCATGGTTTAAAGTAGACGAGTTATAATGACTTTGGTGTCACTCGATTTCACCCCGAAATCTGGATTACCCAATTCGAAAAAAATTTCGTATTTTTAAAATAGTGGGTCATTTGTTGTTTTTATTGCCTCGAAAGTTCTCGTATTACATCAAGATAATCCCAAAGAGCCATATTAGCCCTTTTCGCCAAATACCCAGATGCCCAAAATTGTTTTATTCTGTCGTCGGGATTTGTCTGCGGGAAATTTGTATTTAATTATTTTGAGCCCCGTATGAGGCTATTTGCGCTCCGTTTCAACTCTGTTATAAGCGAATATGTTATTATTCCTATATACCAGAAGGATTTTAACTTATTTTAAGTTTTGGGCTTTATTTGTAACTTTTGGCAATTTTTCGTGTTTTTGTGGTGTCCCGTTCTATTTTCTGTAAAATTTCTCTGGAACAACTCCTTCGCCGGGTAAGCCCGATTTTTGGCCTGGAGCAGCTGGAAAACATACACGCACATTTTGCCCGGAGGAAGTCATCATCGGAGGTCTGGATCACTGGGAAAAAGCGAAGTCGTGCACAGAAAAGCCCCTGCGGGGATGGGCGCCTTTTTGGAAAACAAAGGATTTAAGCCGCGATGGGAAAAATATAAGCCGCAGTGTGATGGGAATTATATGCCCGCCCTGGGCAGGTACTTTTTCCCGTGTAATAAAAGTCACTTAAGCCGCAGTGGAAAAATAGAGGCTGCAGGCAGTGGGAATTTATTCTCGCCTGCAGGTAAAAATTCCCATGATATAATAAAAGAAAGTGACTTAAGTGAAATCATGGGATTTTAGTGCCTGCCTTGCAGGGTAAAGAATCCCATTGCAAAAGTCAAATCACTTAAGTGGATCATGGATTTTGGTGCCCGTGGGCAGGTAAAGAATCCCATTATGAAAAAATTCTTAAAAATAGAATTACATGTGCAAAAAAGTGCGCCCCTTTGGTGATGGATTAAAGTGATTAAATTGATTATTTTTAATAATCTTTCTCCTTGGAAAAAGTGCGCCCAAGCTTGAGGAGGTCAAAAAGTCAAAGGAAGAATAAAAGAAAGGAATTAAATTAATTAAATTTAATTTATTTAGTGGCTGCCCCTCTCCTTGGAAAAAGTGCGCCCCATTTAGGAGTTATTTAATGATTTTAAATGCATTAAATCATTAAATTAATTTCTATTTTCAGTGGCTATGGTCAAAGCACACTGTGAGGCTAAAGTTAAGTGCTGTGTGAAGGATTAAATTGGATTAATTTAATTTATTGGATGGCTGTCCTTAAACATGCAATTTTTAAAAGAGAAAAGCATGATTTTTAATTAATTAATTGCCTTTAATTGTTAGGGCAATTATTAATTATAGAATTGTGAAGGTTATATAAGCATGGGCAGCCATATGGATGAATTATTCAACACACAGGTAAAGAATTGCAGCTAGGAGAAAAAGTGCGCCCCATTAGAGGAAGGATTTTGCACAGACAAAGTGCTAACAAAGGCTAAAAGCTTCCAGATTTGGCGCATGCTTTGGAGAAGGTTGATCTTCGTCGGCATAGTTGTTTTCACAGGTGTAACAGGAGCTCAGGTGTTGATTGAAAGGATTCATGCTCTCTTTATGTGCAAATTAAACACCAATTTTTGGGGCAGCAGGCTTGAAAAGTGCAGATTTTTATAATTTAAATTCACTATTCATGCTCCGGTGGCCATTTTTGTCCGAATAAGTTGCAGGAACTCATTACAGTGTGCTTTATAAAAGAAAATGAGTATTTATCAATGTCCAATACATTGCAAATATCCTCCGAATCAAGAATTGTCCAGATCTCGCACGTATTGAAGAAATCCGCCAAATTAGAAGAAAAGAATTATTCAGATAAAGATTGATAAAGCCATGGCAAAAGGAGATGAAAAAGAGAGCACGATGGATTCATGCATCGCTTCTAAACTTTCGGACATAGGAGACACGGATCTAGGCCCGTAACTCTTTTTCGATTTGATCGATGATCCAGAAGTGGAAAGACTTCACTCATGCGTGCGGTCAAAAGTAGTGGAATTATTCGAGCTGCAGCTTTCCCATGTATGCCCAATTGCGAGTTTGTGATGGAGTGTGCTAGATCTTATCATCCTTCATCCAGATCGCGTGATGTCATGCGGGAAAGACAATAATTCGCTTGGATGCGGAATTCTTCGATTATTGTTTCAAGATTCCAAGATTTAAAGGTGGTGACTTTCATTAGCATTCGTGATGCCGACGTAGGTGGGAAAAGCATAGAGTCGATCGTGTGAGCATCATGAATAGCCGGTTCATGAAGAAGCCTAGATCCCCTTCCAAGTTCCCGAGAACTCTTCCACGATCCAATTTGGTGCAGGAGGCGGATGATATTGTCAAATTGCTATGCAGGTTGAATGGTGAAGCGAATGCCTATACTTTCCGGACGTGGATGTATGCTTTCATCAGACCATGAAATCAACAAGGTTGATTCTATAATCGATTGGTCGAAATTATTAGCAGCAACATCGGTGAGCAACTGCGGAACGTAAAGCGTACCTTCAGCTTCAAGATGACTTCATACTTGGTATATGCTGCAGCTTCACAGGGTGTCTTTTCCAAGCTGGATAGATGTGGTATTCTTTCCAAGGATCCCATTTTCGAGTGCTACCGCAGCCTTATCGCACTGCGCGCAAGTAGAAGGACTTCAAAGTGATCAACGATGGTTTCTTCTACGATTTCATCTGCGCAGTTAGACAAAGACTTGAAGACTCACAGTGGTAAGCAAGGAAGCATGGGAAGCAAAGGTCCAAGATTGGCAAAGTGTATTCATCCGGTTTTGCTTTATGGATTTCACATACATCAGGGTTACGAGCTTTTCAGGTGAACCAACAAAGATGCCAAGGTACCCGAGTGACAGATTGATTGCCATGGAGCTGAGCAGGCAACTTGTGGAGTTACACGACCTTCAGTCGAAGCGGCACAAGTCTACGGGCTTCTTCCCACTCACTGTGGGATATTACAGTTGCATCAGCATTCACAGAGCTCGAGGGATGGAAGCACAAATGTTGTCCGAGTATGAGCAAGAGTTCTTCCCTGCACGGCTTAATTTCGATCCATTTGGAATAGCCAGGAAGACAATCTCCCAGGAGTACGCACATGTGCCTTCGTTAGAAGATTTCTGGATGAAGTGCAGAAGTGAGTACGAGGTCAGAAAGAAAGATTTCAGCAGGCTATCGGCAAAGCAAGTATTTGACTTTGGACTAGCGCGGATACCTGCGGATCTTAAAGATGATGGGAACGTGGTACTTGACACTTACCATCAAATGGGAGGAGATAAAGCTCTACTGCAGGATAGCAATGGCGGCTGCAGCACAATAGAAGAAAGATCTGGAGCTGTGTTGGTGAGTACTTCGAGCTGGTTGTTAACGAAGGGATACTGCCTTGATGAAGTATTGATGAACCAAATCACAGGCAACTTCGGCACAGGAGATTCCCTCAAGCGAAAGCATGAAGGAGAGAGCAGCAGAAGGTCCGAGAAGTTGAAAGTACAGAAGATCTCAAGAGAAAGAGAAGACCACTTCTACGACCATAGCTTTGACTCCGACTTCTCCAGTACGTAGTGGATCACCAACTATCGCACCACAGCAGCAGGATGCTTCCATGCCTTCATTAAAACCAACAACGTTCATCTTCTCTCCGCAGCCACTTCGTTCAGCACCCGTTCCAGAGGAGATGTTGAAGCTGCAGATGACGGAGTTCGAAAGAGCTTTGTCCTTGGATGTTTCAGAGGATGGCAGCCATGATACTGTGGCACTTTCTGATGGAGAGGATGCAGAGCGGGAAATGGTAGTGCACTCAGCAACTTCTCATTCTCCGAGAAGTAATTTCTCGGAATGGTTAGCTTTGCAGTTGGTTCCGGAAGCAAGAGTAGAGATGAACTTAGAGGAACATGACTTGCAGCTACTTCAGGATCTGAGCAGAAGAGACAGAAGGCCTAAAGTTGCTAAAGCAACTTCTAGGTTGATCATCGAGGATTCGGGAGAGAAGTTTGCTGAGATATTAATCCCGGCGGAAGGAAAGGTAGAAGAGGAACTCACGGCAGAAGATGTGACGGTGACCAAAATACCACTCGGTCAAGCTACCACTGAAGGATTGAAGCAGGACACGCAGACGTTGCTGGATGCTTTGTTCCTTAGGCTTGACAGTGAAAAGGCGGAGAAAGAAGAGCTGCAGAAGCAAATATCTCAATTATGTGAGATCATAGCCAAGGTTGCTAAACCTTCCGTTCAGCCCATTTCAGTGAGTGATCATCTTATGCAGGAAATGGAAGATGCAAGCAATCAAGTAAAGGCTATTGACGAATGGAAGGATCTGATTATTCGTCAAGCTTCTGTGCAACTTGGGGAAGTGCCAGCCCGCCTAAAGGTTATGAACGATGCAGAAAATCAACTAAAGCAACTGATAGAAAGCATAGAAGGAATAAATACAGTTGCAGAGAGTAACCTGAGTATTTTGGCCGAGATCAACAAGCTGCCGGGAGATGTATTGGTTGCAGAACAAATTGTGCCGGATGGATCAGTCGAGAAGGGGAAGCAGCTAGAGTTTGCAGTATCTTTCCGTTTGGAGATCTGCAGAGCTTTTCAAGAGGATGCAGCGCTGAGAGTAGAACATCGATTTGTCTGACAAGATTATTTCTTTCACTGAGGAAAGAGTGGATGGAGGTATTACTTCATACGTGCGGATTGTTTCTAACGAGGTGCATGATTCCCTGGAGGGTTCTCTTCTGATGGTGCAAAAGAGGATTGACAAAGCCACCAAGCCTTTCACGATGAACTCTATCAGTAGGCTGGTGACACTGCAGGCAGACATTGCGAGATTTGGGCCAAGTTTGGAAGAAGTGGAAGCATGCAGCAAAGTGTTGAATGAAGGATTGCTGCAATTTAGGACAGAAAAGGAAGCAGTAGCTAAAACAGATGGAAAGATGCTAAACTATATGTTCGACAAGTATATCAGATATCAGAACAAGAAGAAGATGTAGATGTTACAGCTGGCATGACTTCTTCTATTTCTTTCTTCTTCTACTTTCTATGTTCCCGGACGAAATTGTAAACTTCTAAGTTATTGGTTTTGCAACCATTACTTGAAGTCATGTGGAACCTTTCTATTAGTTAAGTGATACATGTGTCACTTAAGAAGAAGTTAGTTGAGGATGATTGCCAAATGTCATCTTTACTTGTTGTTCATACTTTAGTTCAGTTTGAGTCTTCTATTTGTACTTTCCCTCCTACATTCTATAAGTAGGAGAAGAACTCTACGGGTTAATGATCGATCGAATTTGTAAGAAGCAATCTTGTGTTCTAGACTTTGTCTTTCGAACCCCGAGAGCCACTGTTGCAGAGAGGAATACAGAGAAGCAGTGTTTCGGAGAACTTTGTGTCACGGCGTACTGTGTTTCTTGCTTTTAAATCTTAGATCTTTAAAGTAAACTTTGTGTTATTTTAGATCTAGATCTAGAACTACCTTTGCTTTAGAATTCTGTGTGTTCAAATCTATTAAGTTTCTTCTATGTGCATGCAATTAGCTCTGATATCTACTGATTGGGATGCACATCTTCCTTACTTCTTCTCTGTAATTCCTTTACTTCCTTCTTCTATAATTTTCCTTTCTTAAACAGCTGCTTACTTGCTGCAGAACTTCTTAGTTATGGTTCATGAACTAAGTTGTTAAAGTAAAACCCCTGATAGATAAAAACACATTTATATTGACAAATCTGACACGGGAGCCTCACCGGTTAAATGAGGGAGATTTATCTCATGACTGCCTAGGTTTGATGCTATGCAGAAAATCTAGCCAACAGATTTCGAGAGTTGCGACACGACACTTTATTGTTTTGCAAAGAGTTGAAGGGACATTTAACTGTATTAAAAATCCTAATAATTTAAAATTCTATTTAGTTGCAAAAGAGAACTAAAACACGAGAATTATGAGAGGTAAGGGAAGAAGAACCATGCCTGGAGAACGAAGTCGGTCGAAGCCGCAGGCTTCGGTTCAGCATCTTGCTTGGGCACTTCGTCAACCAGTTCACGAGCATCCTCAGCTCCACCATTTTGCATACACGTCTACCAGGGAAGTTGCATTGCAAACAAAAACATCTTGTTTTCTATGCCTTGATGGTTTTCCATGCTCTATTCTAAAGCTCTTATTTTTGCACATGCGGGGAGGATGCTGACAAAGGTTGTGGAATCTGGCTTTACACGTACCAATTGCATTTGCTTGAAAGTTTCCAAGGCCTTTTCAACAAACTCATTTTTTTACACATCCTACAATCATTGCAGCCCATAAACCACATTCCTTTCAGGCATTGTCAAACAGTTTGCATGCTTCCACATTTTTGCACATTCTCATGTGCTCATCAAACACCAAGCAAACATAATGATTAATTCTAGGCATGATTCTATAAGAGGCACTCATGCCATCGAAGTATTTACAACCCTCATGCACTGAACCTGTATGGATAAATGCTAATTAAACAAAATGAAGCTTACATGGTCAGGGTATGTTCCATAAGACCACGTCTCTTGAGGCATTTTGTCAAACAATCCAACCGCCTTTTTAACAAATCCATTTTGTGCATACGCTGCCATCATGGCATTCCATGAAATAACATTTCTTTGAGGCATTCTATCAAGCAGATTATGCGCCTTGAAAACACTTCCACATTTTCACGAATAACAACTAAAACACTTACAAAAAAAAAAAAACAGATTCTTTTGTTTATACCCTGCTCCAAGCTGCCACGTATGTACAGGTTGGAGACTTGTTTGTTGCAAGGTGAAACAGTGTGACTGTCTCTTGAGGAAACCATGACTTCTGGACGCTGCCAAAAAAACGCATTCCAAGAGAAGCTGTTTCGTTCTTTCATTTGGTCAAACACTGAAATAGCGTCCCCCAATGCCATAACAACTACTACATCTGTCAAAATTCCTGTCTTTTATGCGCTAATAGAAGTCCTCGCAAGATTCAAGGGTTTTCCCATTTTTAACGGCCTAGGAGGATCTTGGTACAGGCCAAGAATGCGCTGGTAGATGTAAACTCGCCAGGCTGGAGACTTGTTTGTTGCATGTCTGAAGCAGTGCGACTGTCTCTCTGAGGAAACCCATGTCATATGAACACGACCCAAACACCCATGCCCGCCATTTGTACTGATTGTGCAATAAAGAAATCCCTGTCTCCATAAAGAAAGCACGGCCTCCCTCATGCCTGGTGGTGCGCCAAATAGGGTGGAGCTTCTTCCCATGGCGGCGGCATTCTCTCCAACAACAAAACCAAAAAGATGAAATGCGATCCCTAATGGAGCCCGAGCCCTAAATTCGCCCCATAGGAGAATATCACGGCCCTTTTGATTTTAATTCTTTTGTTTCATTTTTTTTTATATTTATTTTATTATTATTATTATATTTTAATTTTGTCACGATATTGCCATACGACTCATAAAGTAAATCCTTAACAATGATTTGATAGGGTTTACGACCAAACCCGATGATGATCTGGATAGTCCAAATCAATACCTAAAACATGGAACAACACCATGTATATTATTTATAGCCTGCCCGAAACTATATTTTGACCAAAACACTAGTAGCAGGAATCGACAATTGGAAAGAATAATTATTATTACGTGGGTGATCCCTCTAGTTGGTCACGCCCTAACAACAACGAGACACCAATAAAACCACCTAAAGAATTCGAGAACGAGATCTCCCTTAACAGGGTAGTCGAACTGGGCGAAAACCAACAGAAGATCAACATGAGCACAACGACATTACGCGCTTAGCAACACGATCGTTGAAGGAGAAAAGGAACAAAGGTGAATGGGGCATTACAAGAATTTGCATGCTCATGTGTTATTGCTCGTTCTTTATTATTAAATTATTCCTCGTCCACAACCTCATTTTCAATAATGTAAGCCTTTTATCTCCACTAGCACACTTATGATCTCTAGACCATTTACTATCACAATGCCAACACAAGACATTTTATCTTTTCTTTACCTCTTATTGAGGAGAGAGCTTGGTAATTTGTCTTGGGTTAAAAGAGTTGACCACATTTCTATCAATAGTATTAGTCACATTTCTATCTCTCCATCTCGTAGTTTGACCTTGCATGAATCTCTTAGTAGCAGAGTTTCGTTGCTCAATGTGTAGTGTTTGTTGCATAGCTTTCCTAATTATACATGGTCCCAATAAACGAACATCATGCTTAACTCGATCAAATGGTCCATTGAAGTAAAATTGTAGTCTCTAATAAGGTGTCGCTTTTACAGTCCAGATTGACAATCTCATATGTTTAACATTATATTTGGTAACCGATCCTATTTGTTTCAGATTTGTTAATTGGATGAAGTAACTTCCCTTCCATGTCTGCTCCTAGTGGGCTGCTGAATCATTAGTAAATTCATACCAACTAAGCACCTGCCCTTTTTTGTCACTCATCATCCATTGGAACCATTGGTACGGTCCAAATTCTAAATGTGGTGAAATTATGTCAACCATTACATTATATAGTATATTGTGAAGCTTAAAGTACTGTTCCATGAGGTTACATTTTTACCATCAAACTTTCAAATGTCCATCTTTGGTAGGTTCAATTTTGACTCTTGGAATGGTTGCCTTATATTTGGTTTGTTGTGCCCTTCCAAGTGGTTCAATTTTGTTTGAGTGGTTGTATGAGGTGGATCAATTAACGTTTTCAATTAAGATAATATATCATTTTTAAACTATCTGAACCCTCATTCAAAGATGTTGCAAATGGGGCAAACAATTTCTCTTGGATAAATGTTACCACCATTTCACATCCTACAAGAATGTAGCCCTCAATTTTAGGTGGTGGACAATAAAGAGCAGCCTTGGGATCAGTGGTTGATGAAAAGGTATTTGTTTCAAAAGCATGGCTATTGATTTTATTTTGTTTCCACTTCATGACTTATGCTCAATTCGAGGGGGAAGTATCCAAAGCGAGTAGTAACCGTCAAAATAGTGCTATATCTGAATTAGATGTTACAATGTCGACCAACTTTGACCAGCGATTTTATAAATTTAGAATGCCTCAAATCTGAAAATGTAAAGAATGGACCCTGCCTAAAATTTGATGAGCTTTCCAAAAATGTAATTTAACAGATTTGTCAAAAACATAAAATTGCCATAACTCGAGCAAGTCTGATGAAAAAGGCTGAAATTTGGAGTGATGCTTTTTTGTCACGTGTACCAATAGCCTTGAAAAAATCTCCAAAAAAATCGCAGCTTTATGTGAAATATAGCAGGGATTTTTTTTTTAATTAAAATGGATGCTCCAATACCAATTGGTACGAAATTTCTTTATAAAGAGAGAAAATACTCAAATATAATCCACTTTATGGGAAACCTCCAGAAATCAGAGTAAATGATTAAAGAGTCTCGATATGATATATAATGGTTTGGGAGAGTCTCACACATCCATATTTATATACATTAATACAAAGGGTCACATTCTTTCATCCTAACTATTTATTAAGAACTAATAAATGAAAGGTTAAGGTTAATGCACTACATTACATAACCTTAGTGATCTACGAAGATATACGATTAGGGCTATAACACTTAATGTGAAATGCATAGGCACATCCTTAGGTGACTGAAAAGTATCTTGTATTCTTCCAAGATGTTGTGCAAGTGCCACACATTTGTTGAAGGAGCCATAGTATGGACTAGAGTCGCGAGGATGCATTTCTGTTCAGGTCTAAGCATTGGGAGTACAAACTTTGCTAGAATTGACTAGCTTCTTGCACTGCTTGGCACCAATGAGTGAGATCTTAGGGACTGCTTCGGGTAAGTGGTATCTCATATCACCAACATCTATGATAACATTTATGGGATTTGCTTCATATATTCCACGTGGATGGTAAAGAAATGGTTGACCAAGTAAAACATCGCATGTCTCTAATGGTGCAACATCGTAAAGGACTGTATCTTGAGAAGGTTTGATTTTGTACAGTAGATGACACTGTTGAGTAACGTGTTTCTCAGAACTTGAGTTTAACCATTCGATCAAGTATGGTTGTGGGTGAGGCATTATTGGCAAGTTCAATCTTCAAACTGCTTAAGGAAAAATGATGTTCTACTGACTTCTATTGTCAATTATGAAATGTACTTGTACATCGATCCACATCTAAGAATGGAACAAATTTTCCTTCCTCCAAATTTGAATTGGATGAAGAGGCAATGTTTCTGTACGGACCGTGGCATTGGGCTCAAATCCACGACTTTTTTACCCCTATCAAGTGTCATGGTGGTTGTAGTGGATGCTTCAAGCTAAGCAAGTAGAGTTTTCTTAACAAGACATTCATTTGTGGAGTGCTTGCTAGAATTATGGAATGTACACCACTTGTCAGTCTTGGATTGTTTATTTTGATCATTTGATGGTGCTGCTTTTTTCCGAGGACGGTGTGAAGAATCGTTCCTGTGGTTAGGCTTTGATTCGTTTCAAGCTTAGCATTTTTGACGCAACTTTCCGTGAGACTTGGATTCCATTAGCTTAAACATTATGTTGTCTTTTGCTATGAATATACAAGCAAATTTGTAGGATTCCCCCAAAGAAGAGATATCTAGGAAGACCATGTTAAATTGAAGGTGTGATCTCAAGTCCGACTTGTACTTCAAGATGAGGTTTTGTTTTGATTCTTGATTATTTAGTTTTGCAGCAAGGGTGTGAAGGTGTCTGCATATTCTTGAACAAATTAATCATGGCCTTGGTGCAATTGTGAAAACTTGATGTATTGATCATCATAGTTCCCAATTGGATAATAAGTATTTTTGAGTGCTTCAACAAAATTATTTCGTGTGTCTATGGAAGAGTCTTGAGTTATCATCTTTATGTGCAATGTAGTAGTTATCCTACAGTTTATTTACTGATAAAGAAACTTTAAGAAGAGCAAATATAATATTTTTCTATTAGAGAATTGATTTACCATGTAATATGAACAAACAAGGTTAATCCAGTTATTTGAAGCATATGCAGCTATTTTGCCTTCAATCATATGATTGTTTAGATTTAGTTGTACCTCATATGGAGTGTTATCACAAAACCTTGTTATGTAGGAGTAGGATTGAGAGTAGTATGTACATGCTTGAGAAGTTGAGAGAAGTGATCAATGATACCTGCTCTTTCTTGTGCAAGGCATTCTTCTGATTCTTCTTGTTTCTTATACAAATCATCCTCTATCATTTGCTTGAATATATCTAAAGTTGGAGTCTTTGAATTTGTTTGGTCTCCCATTTGAGGAGGTGAAGTAAGCATGAGGAAGGATCACGAGTTTTGAATCTTAACTCTTGTATTTAGAACTCATGAGTGGGCACACAAACAATAGAGAAAGTTCAAACAAAACTTCAATACTGTTGGGATATGGTGAAGTGTGTATGTGCTTTGATACCATTGATGTTGGACCCAAGAGGAGATCTGGTGGACAACACTTCAAATGAGGATCTAAATGTATTATGTGCAAAAACGTATTATGAATGATAAAGGCAGAAGGATATATCAAAGTGCATATGCAACTAAGAAGAAAGCAAAGAAGACAAGTGACACCACTTATAGAACTGCAATGAAAAATAATATTATTCAAAGTCTTGTACAAGATCCAAGAGGTTAGATGTAAGATGTTTGTGTACTCTTTAATTACCTAGTTACTAATCCACTTACTATCAATAACAAAAGAATGCCTTAATATACAAGAAAGATAATGAAGTGTTGGCTAAACTGTTACAACCACGTCATAACTAATCATTAGTCCACCATCTTCAGTTGGCAGTACTGAAGAGTTGCGTGGTACAATGTCGCATCAGAGAGCTACGCAAAGTTTTTGCAATATAGTAGAGATGGAGTTTAGACCTCACGGGTATGCCCATGTATGGGTGGGATGATGTTGAAACCATTGGTGACATGAGTGGAGCAATGTCGTGGTGCCATGATTAATTTGACGTCTCAAATCTTCTGGATCATTGAGTTATAATATTAATATTGTCTTCATTATTGTGAAGTGAATTTTACATAATCGAGGGTGATGATCTAGGCTAAATTTGATATGATGCTCTACTCTTGGGGTCAAAACCTAATAGATTTCCAGATTTCCATTTTGAATATTTATGACCATATCCTCTCGTTGTATTTTGTTAACTCCATTGTGTTTTCATTGATGGATTTTGCATTTGTATTGCATTGTTTCATATTTGCTTTTCCATGATTTCCATTCTAATTTTATTTGTTCACTTAATTGTTACCATACCTTCACAAATTAACATGCAAACTCTCTTTTCTACTTGTGGAAGTACTTGCATACAAACCACTTGATGTCAGTAAGTTAAACCATACAAATAAGACCATCACCGAACATTGTTTGAAGATCGGTATCCCATGACATTGTTTTTTGAGAACACATCACTAATTCCGCATCTGTAATCAACTTGCCTCCACCAACTAGCCAAAGAATTACTTATAATCAATGAACAAATAGTACTTCTTGTATCTTCGCTTAAATGCTAAGTAGCTGATGCATTTTGAATATGGGTAACGGGTATGGAGTATTCGATACGTGGATATGGCAAAAAAAAGTTGGCCCTCGATAATTTGTACAAAAATATATAAAAATAAAAAATAAATAAATTTCAGCTTACTAAATAGGAATTAAGTTATTAACCACATATTATGCATATGAAAGACAAAATAACTTATAAGTTATAAGCTAAATAACCACAAAAGACAACTCATAATTTGTTAAAAGCTTAAAAGGTAAATTTAATTGTAAATGCAATGTCATGATATGCTAAATTCAATTTATTATAGTTTACATCAATGATCAAAGTTTAAAATATCTTTCAATATTCATCATATTCTTCTTCATTAGGAGCCTCAACATCAACATCATTATGTGGTTCATTAGACTCAAAACCACTCTCACTAGGGCCACTACCAGTAGCACCCTTGTGCATGTAGGTCTTGTGGAGCCGAAGAAGTTTACAATCCCTTGTCATCTAATGACAAGTGGGAAATGTAAGCATCCAAGTCAACTATCTTTGGATCAAAATCCCAATGTTTTGTTGACCCTCGTACTCACTGGTGTCCCCAGATTTCACCTTGAAATCTGGGACTACCCTATTTAAAAAAAAATTCGTATTTTTAAAATAATGGGTTGTTTTGTTATTTTATTGCCAGAAAGTTTCTGTATTGTGTCAAGATATTCCCAAAGAGCCATATAAGCCCATTTCGACAAATACCTAGATGCCCAAAATTATTTTATTCGTCGCGAGGGGTTTGTAGGAAATTTGTATTTAATTATTTTGAGCCTTGTTTGAGGCAATTTGTGCTCCGGTTTAACCTGTTGTGGACCGTACATGTATATTCAATGTTCCCATATACCAAGAGGTTTTAACCAGGAATGAATCCTGGGCTTTATTTGTGACTTCTGGCAACGTTTTGTGTTTTTGTGTTTTCCGTTTCGTTTTCTGTGAAATTTCTCTGGATCAATTCCTTTGCCGGTTTGGCTTGATTCTTGGCCTGGAGTATCTGGAGATCACCTATGCACGTTGTGCCAGAAGGAATTCGCCATCGGAGGTCTGGTTCTCTCGGAAAAGACGAAGTCGTGCACCAAAAAGCTTCTTCTGGGCTGGCCGCATTTTTGGAAAAAGAGGGTTTGAAGTGAATCATGGGATTTTTGGAAGCAGCAGGCAGGTGGGAATTTTGTACCTGCCTAGCAAGGTACTTTTTCCCATGGAAGCAACGCCACTTAAGTCACAATGGGAAAATTAGAGGCAACAGGCAGGCGGGAATTTCTTACTTGCCTTGTAGGGTAAAAATTCTCATTGTGAAATAAAAGAAAAATCACTTAAGGCATTAATGGGATTTTATTACCTGCCTTGCAGGGTAAATAATCCCATTATGAAAGTCAAACAACTTAAGTGGATCATGGGATTTTCGGAGCTGCCTTGCAGGGTAAATAATCCCATTGTCAATTGACTTTTAAAAATAGAAATTGCTCATGCCAAAAAAGTGCGACCCCTTTAGGGAAAGAAGGGCAGCTTTAAATGCATTAAATTAATTAATTTCTTCTCCAATTTTGGCGCCCAGGCTTGTGGAAAAGTCAACAAAGGGAAAGTGGACAAAGGAAGTTAGAATTAGAAGTTCTAAAATTAAATAAATATTATTTATTTAATGCAGCCCCTTCATGTCAAAAAGTGCGCCCATTTGGGAGAGGAATAATACTTTTAAAGTATTAATTGATTTAATTAATTCCTATTTTCAAAGTCTTTGAGGTCAAAGCATACCGTGAGGCTTAAGTTAACTAGAAGTAAAAGGCTAAAAATTTATTTAATGGTAGCCATGAGCATGCACAAAATAGGCGCCCCATTTGAAGAGTAAAGCTTATTAAATAATTAATTAATTGCCAGGAATAGGAGAGACATTAATTAATTATATAATTATGAGGATTATATAAGCAGGGGCTGCCATAAGGATGAATTAATTAATTCAAAAGCAGAGAAATGCAGTCCAGCCAAAAAGTTCGCCCATTTGAAGAGGATTTTGCTGCGAAGGTGTAATTAATGTTGGAAGCTTCCAAATTTGGCGCTAAGGTT
Organism: Taxus wallichiana var. yunnanensis; assembly: GCA_018340775.1. Taxonomy (NCBI): domain Eukaryota; kingdom Viridiplantae; phylum Streptophyta; class Pinopsida; order Cupressales; family Taxaceae; genus Taxus; species Taxus wallichiana. The sequence goes on from CM031239.1 coordinate 196,806,038, forward strand.
GAAGGAGGTTGATTTGTGTTTGAATAATTGTCTGCATAGTGGTATAGGTGCTCAGGTGAAGTTGGTAAAATTCATGCTTGCTTTGCATGCAAATAAAACATCAAATTTTGGGGCAGCAGGCTTGATATATGCAGATTTTTATGATTAAAATCCACTGTTCATGTTCCGGTTGCCATCTTTGTCTGAATTAATTGCAGGAATTCATCACAGGTGCTTTTATAAGAGAAAGGGAGCTTAAATCAATGTCCAATACATTGAATATATCCTCCGAATTTGAAGAAATCTCCAGATCTGCACCGGTTGTGAAGAATTCCGGCTGAATAAAGAGGAAAAGAATTGCTCAGACAAAGATTGCTCCAGCCATGGCAAAGTGGGATGAACAAGAAATCTTAGTGGAATCATGCATTACTTCCAGATTTCTTGACATCGGAGGCACAAATCTAGGTCCAGATCCAGATTCAGATCCAGATCTCATAATTGCAAAAGTTTTTGGTAAAAATTCATCCTCTTGTTTCTGATGCAGCCCATGTAGAAATCAGTGCGTGGAAATTTTTTTTCAGGATCTTGTGCATGTGCTCCCAATCTTCCAGTTGAAGCCTTCATTGAAGTTGCATTCACCCGGAGTGCTTTCCAGAATTTTTAATTGCTCATATACAATTAAAAATAAAAATGATGAGTTATTTACGGCAAACATTGCACTGATGCATTTACTGGAGAAGAACTACAAAAGCTTCAAGGATAAAAGGGAAGACAAGGCGGAGGCAACACCAGCGGCTTCCAGATCTAGCCGCTTCTAGATCCAGCTGCTCCCAGATCCAGTTTGGTGAGAATCAAAGGCAAAAGAATCAACTGCATGTAAAATATGAAAAAGGACAAGACTGCAGCTTTCCTCTTTCTTCTTCTTTCTCTTATTTCCTTTGACAAAATAATTAAGCGATCAATTAAATTATACAACTTAAGTGATTGGTTTAAAAACCATTACTTAAAGAAGTCAACTACTTGGAAATAGGTGGGCGTGCAACATAGAAGGTTTTATTTTCGATTGCAAATCATGCATGTCATGCAAAGAGCAATTAGGAGGGAGATTGCCAGTTGTTTCGTAAAAGAGAAAGCGAACTATCAAAATAAAATCCAAAGATTTTGTTCTTAGAGATAATGGTTTATAAGTGAGAGGAATTGATGGCGTATTTCTCAAATGCGTCGATAAAGCTCAGCGGGATCAGCTACTAAGCAGTTTCATGACATGGCTTGCGGTGGTCATTTCTTAGCCCGAGTCATTGCACGAGAAGATCCTCGAGCAAGGTATTCATTTTGGCCCACCCTTTTTCAAGATCTTTGCAATTGGGTAGCTAAGTGCCAAGCATGCTAACATTTTGTTAGGCGTGTGAAATTGCTTGCATTACCCCTAAAACCCATTGTGATTGAAGAACCTTTCCAACGAGTGGGGAATGGATTTTATTGGTATGCTTAACCCGGCTTTAGTGCGGTCACCATTATATTCTAACGCCTACGATTATTTCATTAAGTGGGTAGAAGCTATTCTTGTGAAGAATGTCACTTCCGCCGAGGTGTGCGTTTTATAAAAGAAAATATTATCATCGGAGTTTGGCGTGCCTAGCAAAATTGTAGCAGATAACGCTCCGAATATTTCTTTTGAGGAGCTGGTAGAATTCTGCTACACTTATGGGATTCCATGGTTCATTCCTCAAACTACTATCCACAAGGAATGGTCAAGTGAATCTAGTAATAAAAACTTGGTAACTATCATGCAAGCTTCAGTGAGAAAATCAAAGGACTTGGCATAAAAAGTTGTTTGATGCATTATGGGCCGATAGGATCACACCAAAAAGGGCGATAGGCATGTCCCCATTTCAGCTGTTGTACGGTAGAGACACGGAGCTGCCTCTTACCTTGAACCCCTCGCCTGCTGACTTTGAAGGCCAGGAAGATTCCACTTTCTGATGCTTATTGATAAAAGAATTATGTACTGACTAAATTGAGGGAAGTACAAACTCAAGTCAGCGAGATAGGTTGTGAGCATCAAAGGAAAGTGAAAGTCATCTTTGACAAAAAGGCCGAGGAAAGAAAGTTTAAAGTCAATGACTTGGTTCTTATATGGGACAAAGAAGAGAAACAAAAGGCATGCATGGAAAGTTTGATTCACTATGGAAAGAGCCTTTTGTGATTAAGAGAATTGCCGGAGTGGATAGCTTCATTCTCGCTCATCGGGATGGAGTTGAATTGCCGTTGCCTTTTAATGGGCAACACTTGACAATTAGGACATGAGAAGTAGGGTAAAACCGTATGTACATAAATAAATCTTTGTTTGTTTTTCCTTGTTTTGTCTTGTTTTGGTGTTGCGTTGTGTTGTGTTTGTGTGCACGACTCCGTGCCCAAATGACAAGATACGAAAACCAGCGATGTTGGGATCTCATCTTTTCCTTTGTCATTCGACCAGAAAAAGATGTTCGTAGACGGAGTCGAGTGTTCAGTGTCACCTGATTTCACCCGAAATCTATGACTACCCTATCCGAAAATTTTTCGTACTTTTAAAATAATCGGTCGTTTTGTGTTTTATTGCTCGAAAGTTCTTGTATTACGTCAAGATAATCCCAAAGAGCCATATTAGCCTTTTTCGCCAAATACCGGATGCCCAAAGTTATATTTGTCGTCGGGATTTTGTCTGGAAAATTTGTATTTAATTATTTTGAGCCCTGTATGAGGCTATTTGCACCTCGTTTTAACTCGTTATGATCGAATATGTCATTACTCTTATGTACTTAGAAGGGTTTTAACTTGGAATAAGTTTTGGGCTTTATTTGTAACTTTTGGCAATTTTTTGTGTTTTTGTGTTGTCTCGTTTCGCTTTTTCTGTGAAATTCCTCTAGAACAATTCCTTTGCCGGGTAAGCCCGATTTTTGGCCTAGAGCAGCTGGAGAACATATATGCATGTTATGCCCGGAGGAAGTCGCCATCGGAGGTCTGGATCACTGGGAAAAAGCGAAGTCATGCACGGAAAAGCCCCTGCGGGGATGGGCGCATTTTGGAAAACAAAAGATTTAAGCTATAATGGGAAAAATACAAGCAGTAGGCAAGGTGAGAATTTTATACCCGCCTAACAGGTACTTTTTCCCGTGTTATAAAATTCACTTAAGATGTAGTGGGAAAATAGAGGTCGCAGCAGTGACGGAAATTTATTACTTGCTTTGCAAGGTAAAAATTCCCATGATAAAATAAAAGGAAAGTGACTTAAGTGAAATCATGAGATTTTAGTGCCTGCCTTGCAGGGTAAATAATCCCATTGTCAAAGTCAAATCGCTTAAGTGGATCATGGGATTTTGGTGCCTGCTTGCGCAGGTAAAGAATCCGTTGTAGAAAATTCTTAAAAATAGAATTATATGTGCAAAAAAGTGCGCCCCCTTTGGTGAGATGATGGAAGACTTAAAGTGATTATTTTAATTAATCTATCTTTTCAAAAAGTGCGCCCAAGCTTGGAGGAAGTCAACAAGTCAAAAGGGAATAAAAGAAAGGATTAAAATGCATTAAATTTAATTTATTTAGTGGCTGCCCCCTTCCTCTCAAAAAGTGCGCCCCATTTGGGAGTTATTTAATGTTTTTAAGGCATTAAAACATTAAATTAATTTCTATTTTCAGTGGCTATGGTCAAAGCACACTGTGAAACTTAAGTGAAGTGATGTGTGAAGGATTAAATTGGATTAATTTAATTTATTGGATGGCTGTCCTTAAACATGCTATTTTTAAAAGAGAAGAGCATGATTTTTAATTAATTAATTGCCTTTAATTGTTAGGGCAATTATTAATTATAGAATTGTGAAGGTTATATAAGCATGGGCAGCCATATGGGTGAATTATTTGATTCACAGGTAAAGAATTGCAGCCAAGAGGAAAAGTGCGCCCCCATTAGAAGAAGGATTTTGCTTAGGCAAGGTGGCAACAAAGCTAAAAGCTTCTAGATTTGGCGCATGCTTTGAAGAAGGTTGATCTTTGTCTGCATAATTGTTTGCATAGGTGTTACAGGAGTTCAGGTGTTGTTGAAAGGATTCATGCTCTCTTTATGTGCAAATTAAACACCATTTTTTTGGGGCAGCAGGCTTGAAAAGTGTAGATTTTTACAATTAAAATTCACTATTCATGCTCTGGTGGCCATTTTTGTCTGAATAAATTACAGGAATTCATTACACGTGCTTTACAAAGCAAAAAAACTTTTATCAATGTCCAATACATTGCTTATATCTTCGAATCTGAAGAATTGTCTAGATTTGCACCAGATTGAAGAAATCCGGCCAAGTAAGAAGAAAAAGAATTATTCAGACGAAGATAGACAAAGCTATGGCGAAGAGAGATGAAAAAGAAAGCACGATGGAGTCATGCATTGCTTCCAAACTTGCAGACATAGGAGACACAGATCTAGGCCCGAAACCTCTTTCCGATTTGATTGATAGATCCAGAGCGGGAAAGACTTCACTCATGCGTGCGGTTAAAAGCAGTGGAATTATCCGAGCTGCAGCTTTTCCATGTACAGCCCAGTTGCCAGAATTTGTTATGGAGTGCGCTAGATCTTACCATCCTTCATCCAGATCAGTGCGTGATGCTTCGGGAAAGACAATAATTCGTTTTCGTTTGGACGCAGAATTCATCGATTATTGTTTGAAGATTCCAATACGAAAGGTAGTAACTTCCATTAGTCTTTAGGATGCCGACAGCAGGTGGGAAAAGCATAGAGCTGATTGCGTGAGCATAATGAATAGCCGATACATGAAGAAGCCTAGATCTCCTTCAAAGTTCCCGAGAACTCTTCCACGGTCCAATTTGGTGCAGGAGGTAGATGATGTCATCAAATTGCTATGCAGGATGAATGGCGAAGCGAATGCCTACACTTTCCGTACATGGATGTATGCTTTCATCAGGACCATTGAAATCAACAAGGTTGATTCTATAATCAATTGGTCGGAAATTATTAGCAACAACATTGGTGAGCAACTCCGAACGTGAAGCGTACTTTCAGCTTCAAGATGACTTCATACTTGGTGTATGCTGCAGCTTCACAAGGCGTCTTTTCCAAGTTGGATAGATGTGGTGTTCTTTCTAAGGACCCCATTTTTGAGTGCTACCATATAGCCTCGCACTGCGTGCGAGAAAGATTTCAAAGTGATCAACGATGAATTCTTCTATGATTTCATTTGCAGGCTAGACAAAGACTTGAAGGCCAACAGGGTAAGCAAGGAAGCGTGGGAAGCTGTGTCCAAGATTGGTAGTCTATTCATTCAATTTGCAGATTTCACATACCTCAGGGTTACAGGCTTTTCTGGAGAACCAATAAAGATGCCTAGGTATCCGAATGATAGATTGATCACCATGGAGCTAAGCAGGCAACTTGTGGAGTTACACGACCTTCAGTCAAAGCGGCACAAGTCTACGGGCTTCTTCCCAATCACTGTGGGATATTACAACTGCATTAGCATTCATAGAGCTCGGGGATGGAGGCGCAAATGTTATCGAGTATAAGCAAGAGTTCTTCCCTACACGGCTGAACTTGATCCATTTGGAGTAGTCGGGAAGACAATCTCCCGAGAAATACGCACATGTGCCTTTATTAGAAGATTTATGGATGAAGTGCAAAAGTGAGTACGAGGTTAGAAAAAGAGATTTCAGCAAAGCTATCAAAGAAAGCAAGTGTTCGACTTTGGACTAGCGCAGATACCTGCATGGATCTTAAAGATGATGGGAATGTGGTACTTGACACTTACCATCAAATGGGAGGAGATAAAGCCATACTGCAGAATAACATAGGAGGCTGCAACACAATTGAAGAAAGGTCGGGAGTTGTGTTGGTGAATACTTCAAACAAGTCGATTTCGAAGGGATATTGCCTTGATGAAGCATTGATGAATCAAGTCACGGGCAACTTCGGCGCAGGAGATTCCCTCAAGCGAAAGCACGGAGGAGAAAGCAACAAGAAAGTCGAGAAGTTGAAAGTGCATAGAAGATCTCAATCCAAGGAGAAGATCACTTCTACGACCATGACTTTAACTCCGGTTTCTCCAGTACCCAGTACTTCACCAACTATTGCACCGCACAGTAGATGACACTTCTATGCCTCCACTGAATCCAGCGACATTCATCTTCTCCCCTCAGCCACTTCGTTCAGCGCCTGTTCCAGAGGATACGTTGAAGTTGCAGATGGCGGAATTCGAAAGGGCTTTGTCCTTGGATGACTCAGAAGATGGCAGCCATAACACTGTGGCACTTTCTGACGGAGAGGATGTAGAGCGGAAGATGGTAGTACACTCAGCGACTTCTCATTCTCCGAGAAGTAACTTCTCGGAATGGTTGGCTTCGCAGTTGGTTCCAGGAGCGAGAATGGAGATGAACTTAGAGGAGCACGACTTACTACTCCAGAATCGGGGGAAGAGACAGAAGGCCTAAAGTTGCCAAAGCAACTTCTAAGTTGATTATCGAGGATTCGGGAGAGAAGTCTGCTAAGATATCAATTCCGGCGGAAAGAAAGAGGAGGAGCTCACGGCGGAAGATGACAGCGGTGACCAAAGTACCCTCGGTCAAGCCACCCTTTGAAGGATTGAAACAAAGACACGCAAACATTGATGGATGCTTTATTCCTTAGGCTTGACAGCGGTGAAAAGGTGAGAGAAAGAAGAGCTGCAGAAGCATCTCAATTATGTGAGATCATAGCCAAGGTTGCTTAAACCTTCCATTCAAAGCGCATTTTGAAGCGGGTGAGTGATCATCTTATGCAGAAATGGAGGACGCAAGCAATCAAGTAAAGGCTATTGACAAATGGAAGGATTTGATTATTCGTTAAGTTTCTTATACAACTTGGAGAAGTGCCATCCCGCCTAAAGGTTATGGATGATGCAACAAATCAACTGATGGCAAACATAGAAGGCATGAATACAATTGCAGAGAGTAACCTGAGTATTTTGGTCGAGATCAACAAGCTTCCGGGAGATGTATTGATTGCGGAATAGATTGTACCGGACGGATCAGTCGAGAAGGGGAAGTAGCTAGAGTTTGCAATATCTTTCCGTTTGGAAATCTGTAGAGTTTTGCTGAAGAGGATGCAGACACTTGAGAGTAGGACATCAGATTTACCAGACAGTGTCATTTCTTTCACTGAGGAAAGAGTGGACGGGAATGTCACTTCATATGTGCGGATCGTCTCAACTAAGGTGCCTAATTCCCTGGAAGGATCTCTTCTGATGATACAAAAGAGAATTGATAAAGCTACCAAGCCTTTCACGATGAATTCTATTAGTAGACTGGTGGCGCTGCAGGCAGACATTGCGAGGTTTGGGCTGAGTTTGGAAGATGTGGAAGCGTGCATCAAAGTGTTGAATGAAGGGTTGCTGCAGTTTAGGACAAAGAAAGAAGTAGTGGCTAAAACAGATGGAAGGATGCTGAATTACATGTTCGACAAGTATATCCGATATCAGAACAAGAAAAAGACATAAACATTACAGCTGGCATGACTTCTTCTATTTTCTATGTTCCCGGATGAAATTGTAAAACTTCTAAGTTATTGGTTTTGCAACCATTACTTAAAGTCATGTGGAACCATTCTATTAGTTAAGTGATACATGTGTCACTTAAGGAGAAGATAGTTGAGGATGATTGCCAAATGTCATCTTTACTTGTTGTTTATGTTTCAGTTCAGTTTGAGTTTTCCATTTGTACTTTCCCTCCTACATTCTATAAGTAGGAGAAGAACCTTCGGGTTAAAAAAGAATCAGAATTTGTAAGCAGCAATCTTGTGTTCTAGAATTTGTGCTGAACCCCTGAGAGCAACTTGGAGCAAAGGAATACAAAGGAGCAGGTTTCCGGAGAACTTTGTATCATGGTGTACTGTGTTTCTTGCTTTTAATCTTAGATCTCTTAATAAACTTTGTGTTATTTTAGATCTGAATCTAAAGCTGCCTTTGTTTTATAATTCTGTGTGTTCATATCTATTAAGTTTCTTCTATGTGCATGCAATTAGCTCTGCTATCTACTAATTGGGATGCACATCTTTCCCATTTCTTCTCTGTATTTCCTTTACTTCCTTCTTCTATAAAATACTTCCTTTTTTGAACAATTGCTTACTTGCTGCAGAACTTCTTAGTTATGGTTCATGAACTAAGTGGTTAAAGTAAAACCCCGATAGATAATAACACATTTTTATTGACAAATCGACACGAGAGCCTCTTTGGTTAAATGAGGAGATTTATCTCATGACCGCCTAGGTTTTATGCTATGCAGAAAATCTAGCCAACACTTAGTTTATTAAATATTTCATTATAATAAGAGTTTATGTTTTCCCTCCAAAAGGGAAAGGTCGGTCATTGAATGTTGCAACCCTTAATTCTAGGAAAGTAGGTTGCGTGACTTTTAGTGGAGATGTTGATTGATAATATAATTTTACTCCATGCTTGGAGCAAAGGGATTTATGCCCTATGTTGTTGATGCTCTCATTGTTGAAGACTTTTATTGAGGACTATTTGGAAGATCATTGGAAGATCTTTGTGCTAGATTTTTTTGTTGCTGTGTTGAACCGAACCTTTTGTGGATCCAACTTGAGGAGAAACACTTTGTGCATGATGGAAAAATACCCCTAAGGGCAGCGTCTGGTTTTGGGGTTTGTGGATCGTGTTTTGGTGAGGTTTTCACCATCCAATTGAGTCGATTTGATGCACAATAAATTCCTATTGATTCCTAATAATTTTGCAAGTCTTTTATGGTGACTAAGATTCATTTTGGTGTTTGTTTGAGTGTTGTTTGAAGATCTGAAATTCCTTACTTATTTTGCCCAAATATACTTGACTTGCTTTCAAGAGTTTAAGATCCGTTTATGGTGCATGTTTGACATTTCTTTTGCATAGCGACTTGCTTGGATGATGGTTTGCAAGTATGGTTATTAGATCTTCGAGTTAGCGAATGTATATGAAGGGTTTGGAGTATATTTAGACCTGCTGCAATTATTTTAGCTGTAGCAACTTGTATGGGAGATTGTTTAACATGTTTTGCTATCATTTGAGCTAGATTTGCGATCTGCTGCATGTTGGCATTAATACCCAAGCAAGAAAGCTGTTATTTGGGGGTAATGATAATAATTTATTCATTTCCCTCTAACCCTAGCGACTTGGACTGAGATTTACGGGTTTGTTTTAAGGGGGATTCAATACTTAGATAATTCAGATTTATAGTGCATTGGAAAGCTCTTGATTTCTACTTTATTATGCACCTTATTTCATTGTAAAAGATGATGTATTGAGCAAGTTATGCATTTTCCAAGTTTTAGATGTTCGGGTCCCATTTTATTTATTATCTCGTTAAAAATCAGATCTGGAAAAGATTGGTTTTCCCATCGACCCACTACCTTGGCTTATTCCAACCCTATTTTGGGTTGTAATAACGTTAGCATTGTGTTATTTGAGGTCAACCCAAAAGGATTTTATCCTTTTGATTTTATTTGTGTAGAAGTCGGTTGAGATTCCCATTTGTATAAAAAAGGGGACATCACGGTGGTATTAGAGCAATTGAAATGTCCCTCTTTCTCGAATAATAGTATCGAAAACCTTTGGCCTATTCTCTGTCTACCCGATAGCCAAAGAATGTGAGCAAGGGTGATTTGTAATGCCCCCTTTCAGGACAATTTAGAAAATGGGGAAATATTTGTTGAAATCAAGTAAAGAATGGATAAACCCTTTTGCTTCAACTTAAAATATCCCAATGTCAGCTATTTCGAATCCAAATGGTGTTAGAACTAGCCAAAGTGGTGGGATAGATTGGAAAAAAACAATTGGAATTCAAATAAGATTTTTAATAGCTGAAAAATAATTAATAATTACACTCCAACCATTGTAATCTTCAAAATTATTTCCCGCTTAACCATCCTAGGAAAAATCTTCAAACTTTGGATTTTGGGCCACAAAAATATGAAGAACAATGTACCAAAATCAGTTTTTACACATGTGCCAACATAAAACTCTAATTTTTCCCTAAAAAATAGGTCGTCCATCACATTTAGGGCATCAATTAGCTCCAAAAATTATAAAATCACTTTCTCCTAATTTCTACAACCAAATCCAATATTAAACTGACCCCAAACTGCAGATCTGAAATTAATATTAATTGTTAGCAACCAAATAGCTGGCAGACAATCTGAAATCTTCTAAAATTCATAACTCCTTCAATACTTAGTGTTTTTCCATGAAACAAGATGCAAAATAAACTAGAAATTTAGGGCTTTCCACTGCATTAAGAATCTGAATTTTCTAAGCATTAAAACCTTGCCAAAACAGCCCCAGAAAACTGATTTCAAGTCGCTAGGGTTAGATAAAATTATATAAAATAATTCCAACTCTTTCTAACCATCCAACACACCCAAAATATCCACCCTTGCACTGAAATAATTAATAACACAACAAATTTTAGATCAAGCTCATATGGCATCAAAATATAATGAAACAAGCTCCAATCCAAGTTGATTTGGTAAAATAAATTGCAGCAACAATAACAATCACAAAAGCACTTCAAACCCTTCACATACAATGCAGATTTACTCTCAAATAAATGCACCAACACTCTAAACCAAGTCGCCAATGCTTAGAATGGAGGAACAATGCATAGATTCATCAACAATGATTGCAAGAAGGCTTCAAAGCTAGGGCATACATCCCTTGGGCATACATCCCATTTCTCCAAGCATGGAGTAATTTCAAAAGTTCAATCAACATAACCCTCTAAAGGAAATGCGACCCCTCTTTTATAGAATTAAGAGGTGCAATCTCCAATGACCGACCATTTAATGTTTTCTCATTAAAATAAAATATTTAATGACTACTACCATGTGCACTTTATTATTTTAATTAAATAATAAAAGCGACTAGCCTATGTGCACATTTAACTAACCTAGAGAGCCCCACTTGTAGCGCTAGGCATGCCAAGGGGTTACAATGCAAATAAAAGAGATGAACCCATATATTAGTAATGTCCCAAATATAGGGACATTACAAGTGACTTAAGTCACAATAAATTATTATAAGTGCCTAAAAGAAAACAAAAGAAAGTTATTAAAACACTTATAATCAATGTATTTGGCTTAATAAAAAGGATGTACTTATAAACAATTGTTGTAATCTCTATGAAGGTGCATAGGGGCTAATAAGAGTGTAATGTTATGTTTGTATTATTCCTAGGGAGTTTGGTGACTTGCCTACTGAATGGATATTGGCCCTTTAGGATGTATAAGACCCATTTTGATTTTGTATCCTTCCTATGAGAAAAATGTGACTAGGCTAGATGAGAAAATTGGGACATATGTTTAGAAATAATCACTAATTGTGATTGGTGATTTTGGAGGTCCTTTTGGGCCATTTTTCCTTTATAAAGGAAAGGTTGACTTGAGGAAGGACATCTTATACTCATTTTATTAAAATCCGAATTTTATCTAAGCTTTGTGCTTGTTATAATACTCTAGAGGACGAAAACCCTCTAAGAGAAGTAGAGGGATTTCCACACAGGGTATCTTATTGTGCTTACAAGGGAATTTCAGTATTTTCTAGTTGTTGATGTTGAGTTTTTGGCAATAAAGGGACTGAAGAATTATTGCAGCCATGTCATTGCATTTTATTTATGTGGAAGCGACCTATGTGGAGGCAGATTGGTATTGCACATGTGACATTTCAGACCTGAATGGTACTGTCCTCTATTTATCAGTATTTCCGAGCTCTAAATAACCTACATTTAGTATTTTTGGATCTGTCTAAGGTACCTTTTCCAATACTCTTAAGTCTGGAGATTTTGGATTGCAGTTGCAGTCTGTTTATGTGCTCAAAAATTCAGATTTCTTCTCCATAAGAAACCACTAAAATTCTGAGTTTGTTATGGCAAGGATAGATAGGGCTGGGTAGTGTCTTATGTGAATTTTTATGATCAAACCTAGTTTCCATTACTAGAAATAATCTGCAGCAGTTATTGTTACACAGTCTAAAAATTAGTTTGGAATTCATTTATCGGCTTGCTATTATATTCTTACTACATTGGAATAAGAAAGTCATCAATTTTATTGCTAGCCGAGTAGGTTCTCATCGTATTTATTGTCACTTTTCAACACTGAAGGTTCAGATCTGCAGGAATAAAGTCTGTGTATCTTTTATTAATTTGTGCTTGAGTGTGGGATTACCTAGAATCCATTTGAAGTTTGAGTTGTCCCATTTGGGGACATTACAGTGGTATTAGAGCAAGTATTCCTCCCTGCCTGTGAGGAAATATTCAAATTTCATGGATAGAGACGAAGAGTATTTCTGATATTATTACCAAAAAGAACTCCAAGAATAGGAGGGATGGATGATGAAGAAAGACCTCCACCCAATGATGAGATGAGTTACATAAATGAATTTTTTACTAGGGGCAACAGAGAGATACAGAACAGGTTGTTGGAATCACAAAGGGATCTTAGAGATTCCATAGTTGGAGCCATTGCAGATTTGGGAAGGGCTCTACAAGGAACAAATTTCAGTAGACAAAACCCTCAAGGGAGTCTTGGCCATCAGGGTGAGGGAAGCTCTTCTAGTCATCATGTGGGAAGGGTTTCAAATACTACTCCTCCCAAGTTCTTTCGTGCTAGTTTCCTTCAGAAAAATGAGCCACAAGTGGAGGAGGAGCAACCACCTACACACGGGTTCAACGAAGAAGTCAATCTTTTTGGAGATGAGTATGCATCCTTGAATCCTAACACAAGGAACTTGCTTTCATTCAGGGATTTTTGCCAATTGAGGAGGAACGAAGGGCCAAGAAAAAGGTAAGTCAACATCAAGAACCAAGGAAAGACATTCAACATAGGTTGGGTAAGATTACTCTCCCTACATTTGATGGTACAGATAGATGTTCAGCTAGAGCTTGGTTGCAAAAATTAGATACTTGTCATTGAATCCTATGTTTGAGGAAGAGGCCCTTAAATTTGTTACTTTGCACTTGGATGGTGTGACTCACGAATAACTCAAGGACATGGTTCCATCACCACTCTTGAGGAGTTTGGCAAAAGGCTAACAAAAAGATTTGATAGAAAAGATCCGGAGGTACACTTCAGACAACTCAAGCAAGAAGCATCTGTGGAAAGGTATGTTACTGATTTTCAGAAATTAACAGTCATGGTTCCAGATATTAGTGAGAGAAGATTGATTGTTTTATTCATAGAAGGCTTGATTGAACCCCTTAGAGGTTTGGTGAAAGCTTTTGAGCCTCCATCTCTTCAAGATGCTATAAAAAGGGCACTAAATCTGGAATTTACAAAGTGGGAAAAGGTAAAAATCTACAGTGTGGGCAGCAAAAAACACCATCTTTGGGACAACATACAAGTCCACATGAACCTTCAATGACAACCCCAAATGATAGGCAAAGAGCAGTAGTTAGTGGGCAGCCAACTAGAGCACAAAATTGGGAGAAGAACAAGGCTGAAATTGAAGAACGAAATGAGTTAAGGAGGAAGAGATTGTGCTACGATTGCAAAGAACCATGGACACCCAATCATCGTTGCAAAGGTAAGGGCTCAATTCATTATATTGAGGTTATTTTTGATGATGATGAAGATGATGACAATGCTGATCCAAAAGAGCAAGTAAAGGAAAATGAAGTGGTAGTTACAGGTCCTACCTTAGCCACTCTTACTGTTTTGCCTAGTTTTTATGCATTCCATGTGAAGGGTGATCTTCTTGGGCAAAAGATCACCATTTTGATTGATGGGGAGCAACACACAACTTCATTGATGAAGGGTTGGTTGCTAGATTGGGTCTACAAGAAGAAGAATTCCAAGGATTCAATGTGATTGTGGCGATGGGCATTCAATCACATGCACCAAGAAGATTCCCAACTTCAATTCACCATGGGAGGACATGAGGTATGTGATGAATTTTATGTTGTTGGCATTGGTGGATTGGATTTAGTTCTTGGTGTTCAATGGCTCCAATCCTTGGGTGATTTTCATCAAAACTATCAAACCATGGAGCTGAAGTTCAAGGTGCAAGACAAGGAAATTGTTTTGCAAGGCATAAGGAAAGGAGTTCCTCCAAGAATGGCAGCCCATAGCATGATTGGAAAATTTAATGAGGAGCTGATTTCACATGAAGAGGCTGAAATTGAAAGAGAAATAACAGGGCAGCAGCTGGATTTTGACAAAAATCAGCCTTTTGTGGACCATGGAGACATCCTAAGGTATGATTTAATATCCTATGTGCAGCATATTCAGATTTCTTTTGATAAGAGTGCTGATTTAGATGATGAAATCTGCAATTTGTCTTATGAAATACCTTGGAAACTTCCATGTGTTTATGAGCACTTTGTCAAGGACAATTGGTGGCAAGATTTGTCTCATCTTACAGGTACAGGTGCTAGACTTTTGAGACACTTCAACATATTTTGTCTATTGTGCATGGCACTTAGACAAAGGAGTACAAAATTGCTTGTGGGCAAGCAATTTGGGGAAGGGAGGACTGAAATGTCCCTCTTTCTCGAATAATAGTATTGAAGACCTTTGGCCTATTCTGTCTACCCGACGGCCAAAGGATGTGAGCAAGGGTGACTTAAGTCACAATAAATTATTATAAGTGCCTAAAAGAAAATAAAAGAAAATTATTAAAGCACTTATAATTAATTTATTTGGCTTAATAAAAAGGATGCACTTATAAACAATTGTTGTAATCTCTAGGAAGGTGCATAGGGGCTAATAAGGGTCTAATGTTATGTTTGTATCATTCCTAGGGAGTTTGGCAACTTGCCTAGAGAATGGATATTGGCCCTTTAGGAAGTATAAGACCCATTTTAATTTTGTATCCTCCCTATGAGGAAAATGCGACTAGGCTAGCTAAGAAAATCGGGACTTATGTTTAGAAATAATCACTAATTGTGATTGGTGATTTTGGAGGTCCTTCTTGGGTCATTTTTCCTTTATAAAGGAAAGGTCGACTTGAGGAAGGATATCTTATACTCATTTTATAAAAATCTGAATTTTATCTAAGCTTTGTGCTTGTTAAAATACTCTAGAGGACGAAAACCCTCTGATAGAAGGAGAGGGATTTCCACACAGGGAATCTTATTGTGCTTACAAGGGAATTTCAGTATTCTTCCAACTGTTGATGTTGAGTTTTTGGCAATAAAGGGACTGAAGAATTATTGCAGCTGTGTCATTGCATTTTCTTTATGTGGAGCGACCTATGTGGGGGCTGATTGGTATTGCACATGTGATATTTCAGACCTGAATGGTACTGTCCTCTATTTATCAGTATTTTGGAGCTCTAAATAACCTACATTTAGTATTTTTGGAGCTGTCTAAGGTACCTTTTACAATACTCTTAAGTCTGCAGATTTCTGAGTGCAGTTTCAGTTTGTTTATGTGCTAAAAATTCACATTTGTTCTCTATAATAAACCACTAAAATTCTGAGTTTGTTATGGCAAGGATAGATAGGGCTGGGTAGTGTCTTATGTGAGTTTTTATCATCAAACCTAGTCGCCATTACTAGAAATAATCTGCAGCAGTTATATAGATTGTTACACAGTCTAAAAAGCAGTTTGGAATTCATTTATGTGCTTGCTATTATAATCTTACTACATTGGAATAAGAAAGTTATCAATTTTATTGCTAGCGAGTAGGTTCTCATCGCATTTGTAGTCACTTTTCAACACTAAAGGTTCAGATCTGCAGTAATAAAGTCTATATATCTTTTATTAATTTGTGCTCGAGTGTGGGATTGCCTAGAATCCATTTGAAGTTCGAAGTGTCCCATTTGGGGATATTACAACTTCTTTCTTCCATTCCTGTGGGTGTTGTTGGATCATGGGATTAGCAAGTGATAGAGATGTGAAGGCCAAACTCTATAGACTTGGGAGATGGCTCGAATTTACTCCTCATGAGAAGAGTGTGTTGCTCAACACTCTTGAAGAAACAACAAGTTGTTTATCTTTGATAGAGCAATCAGATTATGGCTCTATGTCTGCAGCAATGGACCCTTTGGTGACCCATTTGGCTAGATCCGATCTATTGAGGCATGATGAGGTGGATGTGAGACTCTTGGTCATCACTGACATTAGTGAGGTCACAAGGATAACAACCCCAAGCTTGCCATATGATGACACTACCATGAAGGAGATCTATGAGCTCATGATAGGAAACTTTCAAAAGCTTTGGGACACCACAAACCCTCACTTTGATAAGAGGGTTAAGATCTTGGGAAACATGGCTAAGGTAAGATCTTGCATACCAATGTTAGATCTTGATTGTGATGACCTCATTTTCCACATGTTTGAAGTTTTCTTTGCTATCCTACATGAGGATCATTCACAAAATATAATGGTGGCAATGCAAACTATAATGTCCCTAATGTTGAATGAATATGAGGATCCTCCACAACCATTGCTATCCATACTTGTGGAAGGTTTGGGACAAGAAAAACATTGTATTGCTCACACCTTAGCAAAAAGAGTTGTGGATCAATGTTCAAGCAAGGTGAAGACATGTATCCAAGGTATGAGCTCTTTTGTTTTTGATGATGAATTGTTGACATCTAATGATTGCATGGAGTTGAGTGGTTGCAAGGAGAAATCAATTTTTTTGAAGAGCATGAAAAAGACATTGGTAACAAGCACATGCATGATGAAAGGGAAATGATGGCAAGGGAACATATGAAGGAAAAATCAGATTTGAGGGAAATTGTTCAACCCCACCGTGAGTCATTTGAAGGACAAGAAGAAAGCATGAGTCTCATAAAGGTTCCAAGTCATTACCCACCAAGCATGAACACTTGTAAGGAAGAAAAAAGGGTTTTGGGTGAAGAAAATGATGAGGAAAAGAGTGTTGTACCAAACTCAGAAATTTTGAGTTTTGGAGAAGTTGGGAGCAACCCAAGGTATGTTGTTTCACATTTAATTTTTCCTTCCATGTTGAGCTTTGATGGGTATGGTTATGGGCATGATAGAAAGATGAATATGATTTGCAACATGAGGTATATTGGTCACATTTGGTATTTTTGCTCTTAACACTTGGGTGCATAAGGAACATGATGGCAAAGAAGAAAGAGTGATTAACAATAAGCTTGCTGGTCTGTATGAGAAATCCGTCATTAGAAGGCATGAAGGTATGATAAACAACTCTAATCATATGGCTCCATATGTTTTGCTCCCTCTCATAAAGGAAATTCATTGGCACAACACTCCTTGGTTTTCCTATGATGGTGTTCATGAATGCAAGCATTATATTTCAGTTTTCTCCTTTCCTTGTAAGCATAAAAGTAGAGGAACTTTGGGATGTCATCATGCTCATATTGCTTCATGGAATAAGGAGGTAAAAGGAATTGGGTTTGAGGAGCATTACAAGCTTTATTTGGATGCAATGATATCATTTCCTTACCTTTTCCAATTGTTGCTAACTCTCATCTCTTTGGAAGCCTTGAAGGAAGTTTGGAAAGGGAGGACAATGTATTATGGGACTACTAACACATGTTCCAGCTCTTCCCGCATTGTGCTTGCTGTTATAAGCAAGAAGGCAACACCAAAAGGTGTTCATTTTCAGTTTGGCATGAATACATATGATCCTAGAGGTGGGCTTCTCACAAAGATAAAAGGTATTCTTGTCTTTCCTTCATGTATGGGTCCTACAAGGAGGTATCTTGCTGCCCCAAGCAAGAAGATTCAGTTTTTGGTTGGATCATGATGGAATGTATGTTAGCACATGTTTTGAAGATAATAATGATGATGAGTATGCAATATAACACTGTTGTAATATTCATTTCCAGTCTGATTTTTTCATTGCTAGCTGCCCCACAAACAAGGATAGATATGTGGAAGAAAGGTCTTCAAGTTGCTAACACATTTGAGGTTGGTTTTGAGGTGTTGAGACTTGGGAGCATTGCACCCAATGATGAAGAGTTGCTGGTCACACTTGTTTGCAGTTGTGCATGGTCATATAGAAACACCAAGGGGAGAACAACCCCATCTGTAGGAGGCCTATTGGAGGGCTAATGGAGGCCCCTATTTTTTCTTCTAACTTGTTTGTTTCATGTGCAGATTTGAAAAATAAATTGTAGCTGAAGACACTCCTAACTTTCAGGAGAAAGAAACATCACAAGTTATTGCAAATGCTTTACCACTTGATTGGCATGGGATTCCGGATTTGGGAGTGCTACATCTTTGCACTTGGATACATGAGCTTGCGTTATTGCTTGAGGGCAAACAATCTTGGGAAGGAAGGACTGTAATGTCCCCTTCTTGGGTCATTGTTGAAATTGAAGACATTCTAACCCATTCTTTTCTCATGGGTTTGAGGATTGAACTTGAAGATGGTCCTAAGATGTTTGTTGTCTATTTTGTAACCCCTTGGCATGCCTTGCACTACAAGGAGGGATCTCTAAGTTAGTTTAAATGTGCACATAGGATAGTTGCTTTTATTATTTAATTAAATATAATAGTGTGTTATTAGATTTCCTACACAATCGAAAACCTAGGCAAATCATGAGATAAATCTCCCTCATTTACCGATGAGGATCCGTGTAAGATTTTGTCAGTTATATGTCATAATATCTATTTGTTGGTATTACTTTAACTATGTAGCTCATGAACCATAGCTAGACAGGTTTCAAAGTAAGTAAGCAGACTTGTTGGCTAGATTTTACTCGCATAGCATCAAACCTAGGTCATGAGATAAATCTCCCTCATTTAACCGGTGAGGCTCCGTGTCGATTTGTCAATAAAAATGTGTTATTATCTATCAGGGGTTTTACTTTAACCACTTAGTTCATGAACCATAACTAAGAAGTTTTGCAGCAAGTAAGCAAGCTGTTTAAGAAAGGAAAGTTATAGAAGAAAGAAGTAAAGGAAATACAGAGAAGAAATGGGGAAGATGTGCATCCCAATTAGTAGATAGCAGAGCTAATTACATGCACATAGAAGAAACTTAATAGATATGAACACGAATTATAAAACAAAGGCACTTTAGATCTAGATCTAAAATAACACAAAGTTCATCAAGATATCTAAGATTCAAAACAAGAAACACAAGTTAACCGTGACACAAAGTTCTCCGGAAACCTGCTCCTTTGTATTCCTTTGCTCCAAGTTGCTCTCAGGAGTTCAGCACAAAGTCTAGAACTCAGGATTGCTGCTTACAAATTCTGATCGATCATTAACCCAGAGGTTCTTCTCCTACTTATAGAATGTAGGAGGGAAAGTACAAATAGAAGACTCAAACTGAACTAAAGCATGAACAACAAGTAAAGATGACATTTGACAATCATCCTCAACTAACTTCTTCTTAAGTGACACATGTATCACTTAACTAATAGAATGGTTCCACATGACTTCAAGTAATGGTTGTAAAACCAATAACTTAGAAGTTTTACAATTTCATCCGGGAACATAGAAAATAGAAGAAGAAAGAATAGAAGAAGTCATGCCAGCTGTATCATTTATGTCTTCTTCTTGTTCTGATATCGGATATACTTGTCGAACATGTAATTCAACATCTTTCCATCTGTTTTAGCCACTGCTTCCTTCTCTGTCCTGAATTGCAGCAACCCTTCATTCAACACTTTGCTGCACGCTTCCACTTCTTCCAAACTCGGCCCAAACCTCGCAATGTCTGCCTGCAGCGCCACTAGTCTACTGATAGAATTCATCGTGAAAGGCTTGGTAGCTTTATCAATTCTCTTTTGTACCATCAGAAGAGAACCTTCCAGGGAATTAGGCACTTCGTTAGAAACAATCCGCACGTATGAAGTAACACCTCCGTCCACTCTTTCCTCAGTGAAAGAAATGATACTGTCTGGTAAATCTGATGTTCTACTCTCAAGTGCCTGCATCCTCTTCAAAAAACTCTGCAGATTTCCAAGCGGAAAGATACTGCAAACTCTAGTTGCTTCCCCTTCTCGACTGATCCGTCTGGTACAATCTGTTCCGCAATCAATACATCTCTCGGCAGCTTGTTGATCTCGGCCAAAATACTCAAGTTACTCTCTGCAACTGTATTCATGCCTTCTATGTTTTCCATCAGTTGCTTTAGTTGATTTGCTGCATCGTTCATAACCTTTAGGCGGGCTGGCACTTCCCCAAGTTGTACAGAAGCTTGACGAATAATCAGATCCTTCCATTCGTCAATAGCCTTTACTTGATTGCTTGCGTCCTCCATTTCCTGCATAAGATGATCACTCACCTGCTCTGAAATGGGCTGAATGGAAGGTTTAGCAACCTTGGCTATGATCTCACATAATTGAGATACTTGCTTCTGCAGCTCTTCTTTCTCCGCCTTTTCACTGTCAAGCCTAAGGAATAAAGCGTCTATCAATGTCTGCGTGTCCTGCTTCAATCCTTCAGTGGTGGCTTGACCGAGTGGTACTTTGGTCACTGTCACATCTTCCGCCGTGAGCTCCTCCTCTTTCCTTCTGCTGGAATTGATATCTCAGCAAACTTCTCTTTAGGCCTTCGTCTCTTACGCTCGATCCGGAGTAGGCTGCAAGTCGTGCTCCTCTAAGTTCATCTCCATTCTCACTTCTGGAACCAACTGCAAAGCCAACCATTCCGAGAAATTACTTCTCGGAGAGTGAGAAGTCGCTGAGTGCACTACCATCTCCCGCTTTGCATCCTCTCCGTCAGAAAGTGCCACAGTGTTATGGCTGCCATCCTCTGAATCATCCAAGGACAAAGCTCTTTCGAACTCTGCCATCTGCAGCTTCAACATCTCCTCTGGAACGGGTGATGAACGAAGTGGCTGAGGAGAGAAGACGAATGTCGCCGGATTCAATGAAGGCATGGAAACGTCTTGCTGCTGCGGTGCAATAGTTGGTGAAGTACTGGGTACTGGAGAAGCCGGAGTCAAAGCTATGGTCGTAGAAGTAATCTTCTCTTTCTCTTGAGTTCTTCTGTGTACTTTCAACTTCTCGGACCTCCCGATGCTTTCTCCTTCATGCTTTCGCTTGAGAGAATCTCCCTGCGCGAAGTTGCCCATGATTTGATTCATCAATACTTCATCAAGGCAATATCCCTTTGTCAAGAACGGTTTGAAGTATTCACCAACACAGCTCTTGACCTTTCTTCAATTGTGTTGAGCCTCCCATGTTATTCTCGCAGTATGGCTTTATCTCCTCCCATTTGATGGTAAGTGTGAAGTACCACATTCCCATCATCTTTAAGATCCGCAAGTATCCACGCTAGTTCAAAGTCGAACACTTGCTTTGTTGATGACTGCTGAAATCTCTCTTTCTAACCTCATACTCACTTTTGCACTTCATCCATAAATCTTCTAATAAAGGCACATGTGCGTATTTACGGGAGATTGTCTTCTGGCTACTCCAAATGGATTGAAGTTCAGCGGTGCGAGGAAGAACTCTTGCTTATACTCGAGATAACATTTGCGCCTCCATCCCCGAGCTCTATGAATGCTAATGCACTGTAATATCCCAGTGATTGGGAAGAAGCCCGTAGACTTGTGCCGCTTTGATGAAGGTCGTGTAACTCCACAAGTTGCCTGCTTAGCTCCATGGCGATCAATCTATCATTATGATACCTAGGCATCTTTATTGGTTCTCTGAGAAAAGCCTATAACCCCGAGGTATGTGAAATCTGCAAATTGAATGAAGACTACCAATCTTGGACACGCCTTCCCACGCTTCCTGCTACCCTGTTGGCCTTCAAGTCTTTGTCTAGCTGCAGATGAAATCGTAAAAGAAGTCATCGTTGATCACTTTGAAGTCTTTCTACTTTGTAGGTGCGTGAAGTGCGGGTAACACTCGAAAATGGGGTCCTCGGAAAGAACACATCTATCCAGCTTGGAAAAGACACCTTGTGAAGCTGCAGCATACATCAAGTATGAAGTCATCTTGAAGCTGAAAGTACGCTTCACATTCCGAAGTTGCTCACCGATGTTGTTGCTAATAATTTCCGACCAATTGATTATAGAATCAACCTTGTTGATTTCAATGGTCTCTTTGCACGGAAAGTGTAGGCATTCGCTTTGCCATTCATCCTGTATAGCAATTTGACGACATCATCTGCCTCCTGCACCAAATTGGACCGTGGAAGAGTTCTCGGGAACTTTGAAGGGGATCTAGGCTTCTTCATGAACCGGCTATTCATAATGCTCACACAATCAGCTCTATGCTTCTCCCATCTACTGTCAGCATCCTGAATGCTAATAGAAGTCCCCGTTCGTCTTTGGAATCTTCAAACAATAATTGATGAACTCGGCGTCCAAACGAATCATTGTCTTTCCCGAAGCATCACGCACCGATCCTGGATGAAGGATGATAAGATCTAGCACACTCCATCACGAACTCGCAATTGGGGCATGTACATGGGAAAGTCAGAGCTCGGATAATTCCACTGCTTTTGACCGCACGCATGAGTGAAGTCTTTCCCGCTCTGGATCTATCAATCAAATCGACAAGAGGTTCCGAGCCTAGATCTGTGTCTCCTATGTCTGCAAGTTTGGAAGCAATGCATGACTCCATCGTGCTTTCTTTTTCATCTCCTTTTGCCATGGCTTTGTCTATCTTCGTCTGAATAATTCTTTTTCTTCTAAGTTGGCCGGATTTCTTTAATACCGGTCCGATTTGGACAATTCTTCAGATTCAGAGGATATTTGCAATGTATTGGACATTGATAAAAACCCCTTATCTTTTGTAAAGCACTGTAATGAGTTCCTGCAATTTATTCGGACAAAAATGGCCTTTGGAGCATGAATAGTGAATTTAAATTATAAAAATCTGCATTTTTCAAGCCTCGCTGCCCCAAAAATTGGTGTTTAATTTGCACATAAAGAGAGCATAAATCCTTTCAATCAACACCGAGCTCTGTAACACCTGTGCAAACAATTATGCAGACAAAGATCAACCTTCTTCAAAGCATGCGCCAAATCTAGAAGCTTTTAGTTTTGTTGCCACCTTGCCTAAGCAAAATCCTTCTTCTAATGGGGCGCACTTTTCCTCTTGGCTGCAATTCTTTATGTGTGAATCAAATAATTCACCCATATGGCTGCCCATGGTTATATAACCTTCACAATTCTATAATTAATAATTGCCCTAACAATTAAAGGCAATTAATTAATTAAAAATCATGCTCTTCTCTTTTAAAAATAACATGTTTAAGGACAGCCATCCAATAAATTAAATTAATTCAATTTAATCCTTCACACATCACTTCACTTAAGTTTCACAGTGTGCTTTGACCATAGCCACTGAAAATAGAAATTAATTTAATGTTTTAATGCCTTAAAAACATTAAATAACTCCCAAATGGGGCGCACTTTTTGAGAGGAAGGGGGCAGCCACTAAATAAATTAAATTTAATGCATTTTAATCCTTTCTTTTATTCCCCTTTTGACTTGTTGACTTCCTCCAAGCTTGGGCGCACTTTTTGAAAGGATAGATTAATTAAAATAATCACTTTAAGTCTTCCATCATCTCACCAAAGGGGGCACACTTTTTTGCACATATAATTCTATTTTTAAGAATTTTCCACAATGGGATTCTTTACCCTGCAAGGCAGGCACCAAAATCCCATGATCCACTTAAGTGATTTGACTTTGACAATGGGATTATTTACCCTGCAAGGCAGGCACTAAAATCCCATGATTTCACTTAAGTCACTTTCCTTTTATTTTATCATGAGAATTTTTACCCTGCAAGGCAGGCAATAAATTCCCACCTGCCTGCAGCCTCTATTTTTCCCACTGCAGCTTAAATGACTTTATAACACGGGAAAAAGTACCTGCAAAAGGCGGTATAAAATTCCCACCCCGCCTGCGCGACTTATATTTTTCCCATCGCAGCTTAAATCCTTTGTTTTCCAAAATGCGCGCATCCCCGCAGGGGTTTTTCTGTGCACGACTTAGCTTTTTCCCAGTGATCCAGACCTCCAATGGCAACTTCCTCCGAGCATAATGTGCGTATATGTTTTCCATTGCTTCAGGCCAAAAATCGGGCTTACCCGGCTAAGGAATTGCTCCAGAGAAATTTCACGAGAAAACGAAGGACACCATAAAAACACGAAAAATTGCCAAAAGTTACAAATAAAGTCCAAAACTTAAAATAAGTTAAAACCCTTCGGCACATAGGAATAATAACATATTCGCTCATAATAGAGTTAAAACAAAGCGCAAATAGTCTCATACGGGGCTCAAAATAATTAAATACAAATTTCCCACTGACAAATCCCGACGACAAAATAAAACAATTTTGGGCATCCGGGTATTTGGCGAAAAAAAAAGGCTAATATGGCTCTTTGGGATTATCTTGACGTAATACAGAACTTTTAGGGAATAAAAACACAAAACAACCCATTAGTTTAAAAGTACGAAAATTTTTCGGATAGGGTAGTCGCAGATTTCAGGTGAAATCGAGTGACACCACAATTGTAAGATAAAAGAAATATCGTAGAAGAGGAAAATAATAGAAAGCAGGAAGAAATGAGGGAAGATGTGCAATCTAATCAATAGTTCACAGAGTTGATTGCATGCACATAGATAAAACAAATAGATCTTTAAATATATAATTTAAAGCAAATGATAGTTTCAGATCAGATCTATAATAACACAAAGTTTATGAATAGATCTAGAAAAAAATAATAAGAAAAATGCACCGTTGACACAGTTTTCCGAAAATCTCCTCTTTTCCTCCGCTTACGAAATAAGGGTTTCACTCAAAGTCCGGAACACAAGAATGCTGATTACAAATTCCGATCCTTTAACCGTAGGTTCTTACTCTACTTATAGTGTGTAGAGGGAAAATTACAAATGGGAAGCTATGATGCAACTAGAACATGAAGTAGTAAAAGAAACATTTGGCAGTCATCTTCCTAAAAATCCTCTCTTAGTGACATGCATCAGGAGTCTAAGTCAAAATACAAATGACGCTGGATTGAAAGGAGGAATAATAAGATCCCTATGGGATTAGGGGCTCTTGAAGTGCTATGAGTTGATGTTGGAGATCTGGAACTAACACGATAGCTGTAGATTTGACCTTCTCCTGTATGTGAGACTTCTTGTGAACTTTAAGATTTTCCGGCCTTCTACTACTTTCACCTTCGCGCTTTCTTTTGTTGGAGTCTCCGGCGGTAAAGTTGTCTGTGATCTAATTCATCAAAGCTTCATCCAGGCAATACCCTTTTGTCAACAACTAGTTCAAAGTGTTAACTAGAACTGCGGAAGATCTTTCTTCAATTGTCTGACAACCACCAATGTTTTCCTGAAGAGCAGCTCTATCCCCTCCCATCTAATGATATGAGTCAAGTATCACATGCCCATCATCTGCGAGATCTACAGGTATCCGTGCCAAACCATAATCAGACACTTGTTGCACCGATAACTCGCCTGACGCGTCTTTTCTTATGACTTCATACTCGTTTCTGCACTTCATCCAGAAGTCTTCCAACGAAGGCACATGTGAGTATTCTTGGGAGATTGTCTTCCTCGCTACCCCATATGGGTCAAAGTTCAGCCGTGCTGGGAAGAACTCAGGCTCATACTCAGAAAACATTTCAGCTTCGACTCCTCTAGCTTTGTGGATGCTTTGGCATTGTAATAACCTGACAATGACCTGGAAAGAAACCCGTAGACTTTTGCCGCTTTGATTGTAAGTCATGCATCTCCAAGAGTTGTCTGCACAACTCCATGATGACTTGTCGTTTGGATACCTCAAAGAACTTCTTGGTTCTCTGAAAAGCTAGTTACCACCCGAGATAGGTGAAGTCTGCAAATTGGATGAAAATGCAGCCATGTTGGGATACTGACTTCCCAAGCTTCTTTGCTAACCATGTTGGTCTTTAGATCACTATTTAATTTGCAGATAAATTCATAGAAGAACCCATCATTGACCGCTTTGTAATCTTTGTGGCATTCAGGAACTCACAACTATGGGTAGACGCAAAGATATGATCTTTCGCCAGTATGCCCCATCTATCCGGCTTGGAAAATATACCTGCTGAAGCTGCTGCATATACCTGTATGAAGTCATTTTGAAGCTGTAAGTCCGCCTCACACTCAGAAGTTTCTCACCAATGTTGTCATTGATGATCTCGCCCAATTAATTATCGAATCAGCTATGTTGATCTCAATAGTCCTCACGAAAGCATACATCCATGAGCGAAAGTTGCAGTATTGACTTCTCCACTTATCATCCACCTCCCGCACTAAGTTGGATCGCGGAAGAGTTCTCGGGAACTTTGATGGCAACTGTGCTTCTTCATATATCAAGCTGCTCATTATGCTCACGCAATCGCTTTGTGTTTCTCCTATCATTACTCCGCATCCAACATGTTGATTGCAATCACCACTATTCGTGTCGGAATCTTCAGACAACAATTGATAAACTGTGCATCCACCCTAATAATTGTCTTTCCCGCAGCATCCCGGATTGTTCTGGAAAGAGGATGATATGATCTCGCACACTCCATGACAAATTCGGGCAACTGAGCTGTGACTGGGAATCCTGATGCTGGAATAATTCCATTGCTTTTCATTGCCCACATGAGAAATGTCTTTCCGGCCCTGGATCTGTTAATTATTTCGGAGATGGATTCTGGCTTGGTCCGTGTCATTGATATCAGCAAATTTGGAAGCTATGCATGATTTTGCTAATCCCTCTCTATCATAACTCTTCATCATGGTCGAGCAATCTTTTTTGAGCAATCTTTGTGCTGTGTTGTTTTTCTTTTAATCCCGCCGAATTCTTTATAAATGGATCAATTTGCAAGTCTATCAATTTCTTCATATTCGGAAGATATATTCAATGTATCGACATTGATTTGAACTTTTTTCACCTATATGAACACACCGTAATGAATACCTGCAATTGTTTAAGACAACGATGAAGTCCAGAGCATGAATACTTGATTTTTGTCACCAAAAATCTGCATATGAAACTTGCTGCCCTAAAATTTGAGGCTTTGCTTGCATGCAAAGCAAGCATAAATATTTTTTATTCCCAGGCAATTATAGTAACATGCAGATAATTATCATAGCATAAATCAAGCTATTCCAACCCTAGGCGCCAAACCTTGAAGCTCCCTGGCAATTAAAAACACCTTCTGATGCACAAATCCTCCTTTCCTTGGCGCCAAAACTGTCTGGGTTGCAATCCTTAGCAAAAAGAATTAATTGCTTCTTCATTATGGCATCCCATCCTCAAGCATGTTTATTCACCCAAATTGGGTGCTCAATTGTGCATGTTTTTGGCTGTCCTTAAATAAATTTATTTTATTTATTTTTAGCATTCATCCTTCAATTGTCTTTGGCTTGACTTCTTGCTTTGACTTTTCATTCAATTATGGCGACAAAATTAGGAAGAAAAACTATTAATAAATACCATTAAAAGCATTGTTTAATGCCTAAATGGGTCACACTTTTTGGCATGGCTGATTTTTAAAAATAGGAAGTCAATTTTGATGGGATTCTCTACCCCTGCACCTGTAGCTCCAAAAATCCCTTCTTTCACTTAAGTTATTTGACTTCTAGAATGAGAATTTTTGCCCGCAAGGGCGGATAAGAAATTCCCGCCTGCATGTCACTGCCAAAATTTCCATTATTAAATTAAAACATCTCCCAAAAAGTGCGACTTGCATTAAAATTAGTCTCCTTTGATAAAGTGCGACTTGCATGGGTGAATAAATCTCTTTGGTGGGAAAAGTTAGCTGCTGCCAGGCAGGAGAAAATTCTCATCGGTGCTTTAAGTGATTTTTCTTTATTTTATAATGGGAATTTTCACCTGCAAGGCAGGTAAGAAATTCCCGCTTGCCTGCCACTACCAAAAATCCCATTGCAGCTTACACTCATTCATTCCAAAAAGTGCGACTTGCCTGGGAGAGGCTTTTTGTGCATGACTTCATCTTTTTGATCAGAAGCTTGCATTTGAGGCTGATTCCTTCTGGTGCTGCGTCAGTAGATGATCTCTAGATGCTTCAGGCAATTAAACAGACTATACTGGACAATGAACAGACTTAGGGGAATTTCACATTGAAACTGCATGGAGAAAACCGGAGAAAAACGCAAAAGAAATAAATAAAAGCGAAAAACGTTGCCAGAAGTTGCAGACAAGACTCTAAATTCATTCCCGGTGAAAACCCTATTGAGATGTGTGAATATTGACATGCAAAACATCAACAAGATTCAATCGGAGCACAATTTATTGCAACTAGGTATTATTTATTTAGTAAATAATTAAATAAAAACCGACAATAAAAACACGAGACCCGTTATTTTAAAAGAACGATTTTTTTTTCAAATGGGTATTCTCAGATTTCGGGGTGAAATCGGGAACACCATGCACATAGTCTTAGTTTATTAAAAAGTTCATTATAATGAGAGTTTATGTTTTCCCTCCAAAAGGGAAAGGCCGGTCATTGAATGTTGCACCCCTTAATTCTATAGAAGGAGGTTGCGTGACCTTTAGTGGAGATGTTGATTGATAATATAATTTTACTCCATGCTTGGAGCAAAGGGATGTATGCCCTATGTTGTTGATGCTCTCATTGTTGAAGACTTTTATTGAAGACTATTTGGAAGATCATTGGAAGATCTTTGTGCTAGATTTTTGCTGCTGTGTTGAATCAAACTTTTTGTGGATCCAACTTGAGGAGAAACACTTTGTGCATGCTGGAAAAATACCCCTAAGGGCAGCGACTGGTTTTGGGGTTTGTGACTATGTTTTGGTGAGGTTTTCACCCTCCAATTGGGTCGATTTGATGCACAATAAATTCCTATTGATTCCTAATAATTTTGCAAGTGTTTTATGGTGACTAAGATTCATTTTGGTGGCTGTTTGAAGATCTGAAATTCATTACTTATTTTGCCCAAATATAGCGACTTGCTTGGATGATGGTTGGCAAGTATGGTTATTAGATCTTCGAGTTTGCGATATGTTTATGAAGGGTTTGGAGTATATTTAGACCTGCTGCAATTATTTTAGCTATAGCAACTTTCATGGGAGATTGTTTGTCATGTTTTGCTATCATTTGAGCGAGATCTGCAATCTGTTGTGTGTTGGCATTAATATCCTAGCAAGGAGCTGTTATTTGAGGGTGTTTGGAGGCTAGAGGGGTGCTGATAATAATTTATTCATTTTCCTCTAACCCTATCGACTTTGACTGAGATTTTTAGGTATGTTTTGAGGGGGTTTCAATACTCATAAAATTCAGATTTATAGTGCATTGGAAAGCTATTTATTTCTACTTTATTATGCACCTTATTTCATTACAAAAGATGATGTATTGAGCAAGTTACGAATTTTCCAAGTTTCAGATGTTCGGGTGCCATTTTATTTATTATTTGCTATTATAAAAATCAGATCTAGAAAATATGGGATTTCAATTGGTTTTCCCATCTAACCCACTACGGGCTTATTATAACCCCATTTTGGGTTGTAATAACGCCTGACATTAGGTTATTTGAGGTCAAACCAAAATGATTTTATCCTTCTTGATTTTATTTGTGTAGAAGTCGGTTGAGATCCCCATTTGTTTAAAAAAGGGGACATCACATGCTATAACCCATATAAATCCAAAGTTGGTCTATTTGTCCCATTTGGGGACATTACAGTGGTATTAGAGGAATGTATCCTCCCAACTTATGAGGAAAGAAAAACTAGATCTTAAAATGACTATGGAGGAAGTTCAGAGGAGCTACATAAATGAAGTATTCAATAGGCCATGATAGAGAATTGCTCACTTGTTGGATGGATGCTCAAAGAGATCTAAAAGACTCCATTATAGGAGCCTTTGTTGACTTGAGCAGATCTATTCAAGGAATGAGTATTGCCATACCAAGCTCTCAAGGAAAGCAAGGCAACAATGGTGAAGGAAGCAGAAACATGTTTTTCCAAAAGGAAGAACAACCGGTTGAGGATGATGACATGGAGACATTGGAAAAAAGGTATGCGACACTCGGATTGCAAGGTAAAATTTATGTTGACTTTTTAGTAGGATGAGCTCACGGAAGAAGATGTTAAGAACTGGCAGAGCACCCCTCGGTCAAGCCACCACAGATGGATTGAACCAGGACACACAGACATTGATAGATGCTCTATTCCTTAGGCTTGACAGTGAAAAGGCGGAGAAAGAAGAACTACGAAGCGGAGTATCTCAGTTGTGCGAGATCATAGCCAAGGTTGCTAAGCCTTCCATTCAACCCATTTCAGAGCAGGTGAGTGATCATCTTATGCAGGAAATAGAGGATGTAAGCAATCACGTAAAAGCTATTGACGAATGGAAGGATTTGATTATGCGTCAAGCTTCTGTACAACTTGGAGAAGTGCCAGCCCGCTTGAAGGTTATGGATGATGCAACAAATCAGCTGAAGCAACTCGTAACGAGCATAGTGGACATGAACATAGTTGCTGAGAGTAACCTGAGTACTTTGGGGGAGATCAACAAGCTGTCGGGAGATGTATTGGTTGCAGAACAAATTGTACCAGATGGATCAATTGAGAAGGGGAAGCAGCTAGAGTTTGTTGTATATTTTCGTTTGGAGATCTGCAGAGTTTTGCTGAAGAGTATGTAGGCACTTGAGTGTAGGACATCATCCTTACTAGACAATATCATTTCTTTCACTGAGGAGAGAGTGGTCGGGAATGTTACTTCATACGTACGGATCGTTCCTAGCAAGGTACCTAATTCCCTGGAAGGGTCTCTTCTGATGGTACAAAAGAGAATTGATAAAGCTACTAAGCCTTTCACGATGAATTCTATCAGTAGACTGGTGGCGCTGCAGGCGGATATTGCAAGGTTTGGGCCGAGCTTGGAAGATGTGGAAGCGTGCATCAAAGTGTTGAATGAAGGGTTGCTGCAGTTCAGGACAGAGAAGGAAGCAGTGGCTAAAACAGATGGAAAGATGCTGAATTACATGTTCGACAAGTATATCCGATATCAGAATAAGAAGAAGACATAAATGTTACGATTGACATGACTTCTTCTATTATTTTTTCTTCTACTTTCTATGTTCCGGATGAAATTGTAAAACTTCTAAGTTATTGGTTTTCTGCAACCGTTACTTAAAGTTATGTGGGACAATTCTATTAGTTAAGTGATACATGTGTCGCTTAAGGAGAAGTTAATGGAGGATGATTGCCAAATGTCATCTTTACTTGTTCATGTTTCAGTTCAGTTTGAGTTTCCCATTTGTACTTTCCCTCCTACATTCTATAAGTAGGAGAAGAACCTTCGAGTTAATGATCGGAATTTGTGTAGCAGCAATCTTTTGTCCTAGACTTTGTCTTTGAACCCTCAAAGTGACTTGGAGCAAAGGAATAAAAAGGAGCAGGTTTTCGGAGAACTTTGTGTCACGGTGTACTGTGTGTTTTTTTCTTTTAATCTTAGGTCTCTTAAATAAATTGTGTTATTTTAGATCTGGATCTAGAGCTGCCTTTGTTTTAAAATTTTGTGTTTATATCTATTGGATTCTTCTATGTGCATGCAATCAGCTCGCCATCGGCTCGCCATCTACCGATTGGGATGCACATCTTCCCATTTCTTCTTGCCTTCTTCTATAGCTTTTCCTTTCTTTAAACAATGCTTACTTGCTGCAGAAGCTGTTGATTATGGTTCATGAATGGCGAGTAGTTAAAGTAAAACCCCATTTAGATATTAGCATACTTAAATTGACAAATCGACACGGGAGCCTTACCGGTTATATGAGGGAGATTTATCTTATGACTGCCTAGGTTTTGTGCTTTATGCAGAAAATCTAGCCAATGAAAAAGGCTAAAATGTAAATTTTACCTAGGTCTCTTAGGTTTTTGTGGACCTAAAACAAGTTCTTTACCCTAATTTTTTACATTAAATCAGATTGCTATCATAAAAATGAAGTTTTATACATGTGGTTGTCATCATTTCTAGTAATGTTCCATAGTGTTTTGGTGAAAATACGAATTCCTCAACTTTGAGCTCGAAAGGGACATTACACAACATTAAATGACAATCCATTCACATACACACATCTAGTAATGTGCTCATCCGCGATATCCCTGCTCTTGTTTTGCAAGCTCTTTTCCAATGGTCCCTTTGTCCTACTCTTTTGTGATGCAGGTGAATCCTCATCATGCATGGAGGTTATTTGTCACAAATGGGGAGCTAGTACTATATGTGAACAAGAGGCCTCGTTGATCGAAATGAACTTCCCTTTTTAACAATAGATGACCCATTTTCAAAGCCAAGGCTGCGTTTGCATCTTCTTGTTCTTTGATATATCGCAAACCCTTTGTTGTTGACAACCCTACGTTATTTTTTACATTGCACATTCTAATAACATGACCCGGTATTGCACACAAGTGGTCTTTCACCTGATTATGCGAGCCTTTGAATATCTTTTCACACTCATTGCATCTAAAGACATAACATCCACCACGGAAGTTGCTCTAGTATTGTGACATGCCTCCATAATGGTGAATTCGGGTCAAATTCTTTGATCAGGGATTGCTCAGAGGAGGTGGAACTTGTTGCCATTGTACTTCTACCTACAAATTTAAAAACCAACATAAGTAAAGAAAACAATGGTTAAAAACTTAAAATAAAAATTTAAATAGTTAGGGCATAGCATGTGTAAAAAATTTAAAATTTAAAATGGTTTAAAAAGAAAATAAGAAAACATAAAATTAATCCTAAAGTGTCTCGAAAGATTGAAAACATAATGAAAACAAAAATTAAAATCAAACATAAAACTGATCTTCAATTAAAATCCACAAATCCTCTTCTTTTCAAGCTCCTCAATGACCTTAGAACGAATAGGCACTTGTATTAGCTTAGGAAAATGAATCCAATACTTGTCGACGAAGTATCAAATCACAAATGAGCAAAATGAAAGCTTAGAGAGACAAGTATGCAATGAGGGAATGAAAGGTAAGTTACTTTGTTTTTATGTATTGTTTTTGTGTGTTTCTTTTGTTTGATTCATTTTAGTTCACTTTTAGGGTTAAAATTAATAAATACTATGTTTTTATGTTACTTTATATTTTAAAAAATGAGAAAAAAATAAATGTTTTGGTTGTGGATACATTCCGGGAACGGCCATGCTATGGTTGAGACCCCAAGTATGTTTGGTTATGTTACACATACCTAGATGTACTTGGGGTCCCCCGACTGCACTCAGTTGCTCAGAAAGAATCCACAACAATATTTGTTTCGGATACATTTCGTATTGGTACCTGGGGCTTTGATCCTATCGTACAACTAGTTAGCTTAAATGATGCCTTGGAAGATCCAATGACTTTTGTTTTAAGAACGCCTCTTAGAGTTTTAGGACTTTATTATTTCAATGCTTTTGTCATGTCCCTTTTTCGAGATAATTCCGTTTGAAGACCTTGACCCATTTTTCTTCCTCGTGGGTCCAATGGAACAAGCTAGAGGAAGCCAAATGTCATCATGTGCTTAATTTTGTGTTTCTTTCTCTTATTGGAATTGTATTTGTTGGTGGAGCCCAACGCTCCCACCAATAACTTAAAAATAAAAAGATATTAGTGAGCATGTAGGCTCCAAAAGGTAAAAAGAAAATAATAATAAAGCAAGTCTAATTGTGGTTGGCCTCATTTGAGAGCCCCAAGACTTGGTTATAAATAGAGGCTGTTAGCATTAGTTTGGCTTATACTTTTGGTGATTTTTCATATCTTGGTCACGAATTGCTTGTTAAACACCTTTTTCCAGCTCTCTCAAAGAAAAACCCTTGATTGAGACCTTCCCAAGGACAAAAACCCTTGTAGAGAAGTTAGTGTGGATGAAACCCCACACTACACTTGGTTTTCTACACTTCATTGTTGGTTATAACTGATTTATGCCCTAAGAGACTTGCTTGGGAGAGTGTTTTGGGTGATGTTGCTGGATTTTATGTGATCAATTTGCATGATTGGATTCTCCATAATTTCTAAAGGTGAAATCTTCCATTTCTATCAATTGTTTGAGTGTATATGAGTGTTATTTCAGTTTTGGAAATTATTATTTAAATTTGCAGTGGAAGGGTTTCATGATAAATTTAAAATAGCACTTGTGGGCTTCCAAAAATTAGTTTTCTTGCATCTAACGATTGCTGGTTATTTCTTATAAATTCTGAGCCTATTTCCTAAAGGTTTGAGTGAAGTTTGTGCCTAGAAAAGTGTGTTTGAATTCTCCTAAGAGGTCGCCACCCTAGGAGCAAAGTGCTGGCAGCATGTTGAGGGTTTCACAGTGAATTTTCAGTCATCTACAGTCTGCCCTAGTTTTGATTTCAGTCCTTAATTACCAGCTTTGGGTCATTTTCAGAGAGTCCCCAAAAAGGGACATTACAATGGTATTAGAGCATCTTCCTCCCACCTTGTGAAGCATGGAAGACAAGTTCGAAAGGTTCGAGAAAATACAAGAGGAATTAGTAAAGTCAATGGAAACCCTCGCCTAGCTGCTAAGAAACTCGTTAGAGCTAGGAAATCAAAGAAGAAGCCACTCCATAGTCTTCCAAGACTCCAGATTTGATGGTTCGTTATAGAGGTCTTCTTGAGAAGGTCTGGGATGCCCTCCCTTTTGTAGTGTTCATAGAGTTGGAAACAAAGAGATTCCATAAGACACAAGGTCAAAGACCCAAACAACAAGGAAGAGGTCAACATTCCATAGGGCACCCACAGTGAATTCCACTTAGCCCAAGACTTTCTTCTTTGAGCTTCCTTGTGACGATAAGGACACCACACTTAGAGGTTTAGACACTACATATGAAGAAGGGTTTGAAGGTACGGATTTATTAAGTTCCGTTTACAATTTTTTGAGCACTGATGGTCACACACATGGAGAAAAATCAGGTTTGCATTTAGGAGGAGAGGAAGAATCTAAATTTCAGTTCGGTAAAAGGGATTGGTTAGGTAATGTCCAATTGCCACTTGAAAGTGAACACCTTCAACTCGCTGAGATGTCCTTAGCAATAGTCAAAAAAGGAGATGGAGTTATGGAGGATGAAGATTTAGCCCTAACTCCCATTGTTGTTCCGAAAGGACAACATTATGAGGTAATTAATGATCATTGTTTGGTTAATACTGATGTTATTTTAGCATGTGATGAATTCAGGGTTGAAAAGAGGCATGATGAGCAAGAGGGTGAAGGGAAAGGGATGGTTGGAACCCATTTCCCAAATAGACATGATGACAGTAAGCTTGCTGGACTGTTCATAACAACAGTCAATAAAGAGAAAAATGATGATGGATTAGACTTCGGTAAGAGCTACGAAGACATTCCAAACACATATGAACAAGGTATGGAGGTAGTGCAAAAGGGGAAAGCACCAATTGTAGAAGGAGCAAAGGAAAAAGGAAATGAATATCTTGATGACAGTCCAAGGAACAAACATATCTCAAATTTATTGTTCCCTAGTTCGTCATTACATGGGCTAATCATCATAAACAGTTTGACACAAATGTGGGCAGAATGGAGAGCACATTGAGTAGTAAGGGGTACTTACACCCTTTCAGGAAACCTCTGAGTTATGCATGCATCAAGACAAAGGTCACTTTATGCACAAGGACTGAAATTGGATTGATAAGAAGTAGCCCTCTTCCCAAGGCCCACGGTATGCATGTAAAGGTAACTACTTCCTCTTTCTGTTTGGTTTGTAATCCATCTAATATACATGTGTTTGAGGGAAGAATTTGGGGTCACAATGATGGTTGTGTTGATGGTATCTCAACAAGTCTTATGAGGTCAAGAAGATTGGAAGAAACTCTCCATGAAGGACAAGATTCGGGAAAACACTTGATGAGGTGGCCAGATTGTTCCAAACAACAGTAAAAAGGAGGTCATTGAATGGAGTTCACAGCCTTAACAAGAAGCCAGAGGTTACCCAAGACAAGCACCAACAAATTTGGAAAGAATGCAAGAAAGAAAAGATCCCATTCGGTGAAGAAATCATGCCAATGAAGAGTGCTGATTCAAACTCAGAAATTCTGAATCATAAGGACATCACGGGCAGTCCATGGTATGTGAATATTTCATTTCTCTTGCTGGCCAATTTGTCATTTCAGGTATGTTGCCATCATGCACAGCTGGTTAGGAAGGATGTCTCATGCTTGTTGTGTCTTCCTATGACACCACTAGTGAGATATCATCATGATAAAGGTATGGGTGTTGTTATGAGACTTGAGAAAGGAGAATCACTCATTTCAAAATTAGTACTTGGGGTAAATTCATCTTGGTATGTGCCGGTGTAAGAAAAATGTCAAAAATCACTCTTGGGGAAGGTAAGCCTAGTGGTTCTATTCCTAATGGATACTCCTTGCAGCCCTCTTTTGCTATGACATTGTTGCATTGGGACCATCAAAAGAAGGATCACAATTCTGATTTTTCTATCGATAAGGGGCTGACCCATGGTTCCATGTATGAGAAAAAGGTAAGGAGGATAAGGAGAAAGGGCAACATTCTTGTTTTGGTACATGACATACATACTTACCAACCATTTTGGGTGAAGAGTCTTCTTTGTGACCAAGAAGCCACCATGCTTGCAGCTCATGGTACCATACATAATTTCATTAAAGGGAATTTGCAAGAAGGATGGGGCTGAGTATGGTTGGTTACAAAGGCTTCATGACCGCCATAACCAAGGGGATAGCTCTCACTATTTCCATGGATAGGTACGAACTTTGCATTGAATTCTTTGTTTCAGCTGGGATAGAATTTGTTCTTGGGATGCAATGGATTCAGTTTTTGGAGGAATTCATGGTAGCAAAGCAAGGGGAATTTCATTATTGTTCTCTTTTTCATATATCAACTCATTGGAAGAACATAATTACAGTTGGGCATGCACAAATTCAGTCACCAAATAAATTTATAAAAGGAGAATTTAAGTTGTTGATCATGATGGTGAAAGTTGACAAGGTTAAGCAAAGGGGAATTGAACTCTACCCCTTACCAACAGTCCAGAAAGGTGGATCATGGCTGAGTTTGCAAACTCAAGTTTGGCAAGCAACATCATGGGAACGTATGGAGAGAAAGTTAAAAGATGCATGACTGATTTTTCTTTACCAGCTCTCCTATATTTTATTTCAGTCATCATCTATTCCCTTCCTAAAGGGAAATTGATTAGTTACAATTGTGTCATTGATAGTATGTATGCATATCAACCAAACAAAGAGGACATGAAGTTTGATAGTGGTGTCCCTAGATTTCATCCTGAAATCTGAGACTACCCTATCCGAAAAAATTTCGTACTTTTAAAATAATGGGTCGTTTTGTGTTTTATTGCTAGAAAGTTCTGTATTGTGTCAAGATATTCCCAAGGAGCCATATTAGCCATTTTCGCCAAATACCCAGATGCCCAAAATTGTTATATTTTGTCGCGGGATTTACTGCGGGAAATTTGTATTTAATTATTTTGAGCCCCGTTTGAGGCAATTTGTGCTCCGGTTTAACTCTGTTGTGATCGTACATATCGTTATTCCCATATACCAGTAGGGTTTTAACCAGGAATGAATCTTGGGCTTTATTTGTAACTTCTGGCAACGTTTTGTGTTTTGTGTTTTCCGTTTCGTTTTCTGTGAAATTTCTCTGGATCAATTCCTTTGCCGGTTTGGCCTGATTCTTGGCCTGGAGTATTTGGAGATCACATATGCACGTTGTGCCAGAAGGAATTCGCCATTGGAGATCTGGTTCTCTTGGAAAAGACGAAGTCGTGCACCAAAAAGCTTCTTCTGGGCTAGCCGCATTTTTGGAAAAAAAGGGTTTGAAGTGGATCATGGGATTTTTGGAAGCAACAGGCAGGTGAAAATTTTGTACCTACCTAGTAGGGTACTTTTTCCCATGGAAGCAACGCCACTTAAGTCACAATGGGAAAATTGGAGGCAACAGGCAGATGGGAATTTCTTACCTACCTTGTAGGGTAAAAATTCCCATTGTGAAATAAAAGAAAAATCACTTAAGGCATTGATGGGATTTTATTACCTGCCTTGCAGGGTAAATAATCCCATTATGAAAGTCAAACAGCTTAAGTGGATCATGGGATTTTTGGTCGCAGCAGGTGGGATTTTTGTACCTGCCTTGCAGGGTACTTTTTCCCATGAAGGCAAAGTCACTTAAGTTATGATGGGAAAATTAGAGGCAGTAGGCAGGTGGGAATTTCTTACCTACCTTGCAGGGTAAAAATTCCCATTGTGGAATAAAAGAAAAACAACTTAAGTGAATCATGGGATTTTATTGCCTGCAGGTAAATAATCCCATTATGAAAGTCAAATGACTTAAGTGAATCATGGGATTTTCAGGGCTGCCTTGCAGGGTAAATAATCCCATTGTCATGTGACTTTTAAAAATAGAAATTCCTTATTCCAAAAAGTGCGACCCACCTTGGGTGAATAATAATGCATTAAATAAATATTTGTTAATATTTATTCACCCAATTTTGGCGCCCAGGCTTGTGGAAAAGTCAACAAAGGGAAGTGGACAAAAGGAATTTAAAAATAGAATTCCAAAATTAAATAAATTTAATTTATTTAATGCAGCCCCATTTGGGAGAGAAATAATACTTTTTAAAGTATTAAATGATTAAATTAATTCTTATTTTCAGTGGCTAAGGTCAAAGCATATTGTGAGGCTTGAGTTAACTGGAAGCAGAAGTCTAAAATTAAATAAATTTAATTTATTTAATGGCAGCCATGAGCATGCACAAAATAGGCGCCCCATTTGAAGAGTGAAGCTTATTAATTAATTAATTAATTGTCAGGAATAGGAAAGACATTAATTAATTATAGAATGGTGAAGATTATATAAGCAGGGGCTGCCATATGGATGAATTAATTAATTCACAGGCAGAGAAGTGCAGCCCAGAGGAAAAGTGCGCCCCATTTGGAGAGGATTTTTGCTCAGAAGAAGGTGAAATTAATGCTGAAAGCTTCCAATTTTGGCGCACAGGTTGAAGGAGGTTGATTTGTGTCTGGATAATTGTTTGCATAAGTGATACAGGTGCTCAGGTGAAGTTGGTAAAATCCATGCTTGCTTTGCATGCAAATAAAACATCAAATTTTGGGGCAGCAGGCTTGAATTATGCAAATTTTTATGATTAAAATCCACTGTTCATGTTCGGTTGCCATCTTTGTCTGAATTAATTGCAGGAATTCATTACAGGTGCTTTTATAAGAGAAAGGGAGCTTAAATCAATGTCCAATACATTGAATATATCCTCGAATCTGAAGAATTATCCAGATCTGCACCAATTTTGAAGAATTTCGGCGAATAAAGAGAAGAAGAATTGCTCAGACAAAGATAGATACGGCCATGGCAAAGCAGGATGAAAAAGAAAGCACAACGGCATCATGCATTACTTCCAGATTTGTTGACACCAGAGACACAGATCCAGATCCAGATCTCATAATTGCAAAAGCTTCTGGCAAAAATTCATCCTCTTGTTTCAAATGCAGCCCGTGAAGAAGCCAGTGCGTGGAAAATTTCTTCCAGGATCTTGTGCATGTGCTTCCAATCTTCCAGTTGAAGCCTTCATTGAAGTTGCATTCACTCGGAGTGCTTTCCAGAATTTTTAATTGCTCATATGCAATTAAAAATAAAAATGATGAGTTATTTACGGTGAACATTGCATTGATGCATGTACTGGAGAACTACAAAAGCTTCAAGGATAAGAAGGAAGACATGTCAAAGGCAATACCCACAAGCTACTTCCAGTCACTTCCAGATCCAGCCGCTTCCAGATCTAGTTTGAATCAGCTGCATGCAGAATATGAAAAAGGACAAGACTGCAGCTTTCCTCTTTCTTCTTCTTTCTCTTATTTCCTCCGACAAAATAATTGAGCGATCAATTAAATTATACAACTTAAGTGATTGGTTTAAAAGCCATTACTTGAAGAAGTCAACTACTTGGAGATAGGTGGTAGACGTGCAAAATAGAAGGTTCTATTTTTAG
Organism: Taxus wallichiana var. yunnanensis; assembly: GCA_018340775.1. Taxonomy (NCBI): domain Eukaryota; kingdom Viridiplantae; phylum Streptophyta; class Pinopsida; order Cupressales; family Taxaceae; genus Taxus; species Taxus wallichiana. Next base: position 196,845,922 of record CM031239.1, read on the forward strand.
TTGCAAATCATGCATGTCATGCAAAGAGGAATTCTAGGAGGGAGATTGCCAGTTGTTTCTTTTCCGACTTCCACATGTGTCAGTTCAACTAAAATCTTCCGACTTGTAATTGCCCCTCTACATTCTATAAGTAGAGGAAGAACTTTGGGGTTAATGATCAGAATTTTTAAGCAACATCCTTGTGTTCCAGATCGTGTTGAAACTCTTGAGAGCCACTTGAAGCAAAGGAATATACAGAAGCAAATTTTCGGAGAACTTTGTGTCACGGTGTATTTTGTTTTTAGCTTTCTATCTTAGATCTTTGAATAAAGCTGTGTTATTTTCGATCTAGATCTAGAGTTGTCTTTGCTTATAATTCTGTGTTTATATCTATTGGTTTCTTCTATGCGCATCACGCAATCAACTCGCTTATCTATTGATTGGGATGCACATCTTCTCCATTTCTTCTCTCGCTAAGCTATCTCGAGAGGGGAGGACTGTCGTGTCCCTTTTCGAGATAATTCCGTTTGAAGACCTTGACCCATTTTTCTTCCTCATGGGTCCATGGAGCAAACTAGAGGAAGCCAACAATGTCATCATAAGCTTAATGTTGTGTTTGTTTCTCTTATTGGCATTGTATTTGTTGGTGGAGCCTAATCCCCAACAATAAATTAAAAATAAAAAGAAATTAGTCAACATGTAGGCTCCAAAAAGTAAAAAAGAAAGCAAGTCTAATTGTGGTCGGCCTCATTTGAAACCCCCAAGATTTGGTGCCACCCTTTTGTTATAAATAGAGGTTGTTGGCATTAGTTTGGCTTATGTTTTTGGTGAATTTTCATATCTTGGTGAAGGATAGGTTGTTTAGCACCTTTTCCATCTCTCTCAAGGATGAAAACCCTTGATTGAGACCCTCCCAAGGACGAAATCGCATGGAGAAGTTGATGTAGACGAAACCCCACACACACTTGGTTTTCAACAATTCATTTTTGGTTATAATTGATTTATGCCCTAAACAACTTGCTTGGGAGAGTGTTTCGGGTGATGTTGTTGGATTTTATGTGATTGATTTGCATGATTGGATTCTCCATAATTTCTAAAGGTGAAATCTTCCATTTCTATCAATTGTTTGAGTGTGGTGTCCCCGATTTCACCTGAAATCGGGACTACCCATTTGAATTTTTTTTTTGTTCTTTTAAAATAGCAGGTTTTTTTGTGTTTTTATTGCGAGAAGATGTCTCAGTATTATGTTAAGATATTCTTAGTGAATCATATGAGCCAATTTGGACAAAAACCCATATGCCCAAACTCATTTTATCCCTCCGCCAAGTTCATCTGTGAGAAATTTTTATTTAATTATTTATGGAATAAATAATGTTTCGTTTCAAGTAAATTGTGCTCGGTTGAATCTGTTGAAGTTTTACATTCACTCATCTCAATAGGGTTTTCACCAGGAATGAATTCAGGGCATTATCTGCAACTTCTGACAACGTTTTTCATTTTTATTTATTTCTTTTGAGTTTTTCTCCAGTTTTATTTGCAGTTTCCTGTGAAATTTCCCTAGGTCTATTTCTTGTCCAGTATAGTCTGTTTAATTGCCTGAAGCATCTGGAGATCATCTACTGATGCAGCACTGAGAAGGAATGAACCTCAAAATGCAAGCTTTTGACCAAAAAAGATGAAGTCATGCACAAAAAGCCTCTCCAGGTGCAAGTCGCACTTTGGAATGAATGAGTGTAAGATGCAGGGCGGCGGAAATTTCTTATCTGCCTTGCAGGGTAAAAATTCCCATTATAAAATAAAGAAAAATCACTTAAAGCACCGATGGGAATTTTTGGTTTTGCTGGCAAGCTAACTTTTCCCATCAAAGAGATTTATTCACCCATGCAAGTCACACTTTATCAAAGGAGGCCAGTTTTAATGCAAGTCGCACTTTTTGGAAGGAAGACTTTAAGTTGCTAGTGGGAATTTTGGCAGTGGCAGGCAGACGGGAATTTCTTACTTGCCTTGCAGGTACTTTTTCCCATGAAGTCAAAGTCACTTAAACTGCAATGGGAAAATTAGAGGCAGCAGACGGGAATTTCTTACTTGCCTTGTAGGGTAAAAATTCCCATTATAAAATAAAGAAAAATCACTTAAAGCACCGATGGGAATTTTCTGCCTGCTTGGCAGGCTAACTTTTCCCACCAAAGAGATTTATTCACCCATGCAAGTCGCACTTTATCAAAGGAGGTCAATTTTAATGCAAGTCACACTTTTTGGAAGGAAGACTTTAAAGCCGCCAAAGTGAGAATTTTGGCGGTGGTAGGCGGATGGGAATTTCTTACCTGCCTTGCAGGGTAATTTTTTCCATGAAGTCAAAGTCACTTAAGTTGCAATGGGAATATTAGAGGTGGCAGGCAGGCGGGAATTTCTTACTTGCCTTACAGGGTAAAAATTCCCATTATAAAAGAAAAATCACTTAAAGCACCGGCGGGAATTTCTTACCTGCCTTGCAGGCTAAAAATTCCCATGATGAAAGTCAAATCACTTAAGTGGAAGAGATAATTTTTGGAACTGCAGTGCAAGGTGGAAATTCCCATCAAACCGAATTCTTATTTTTAGCAATTCCTCTTGCCAAAAAGTGCGATCCACCTTGGGTGAATACAATGCATTTAATAATATTTATTTATGGTTTATTCACCCAATTTTGGCGCCATAAATAGAAAGAAAGTCAATGCAAGTGGAAGAGCTAAGGAGAAGTCAAGGATGCATGCTAAAAATAAATAAAATAAATTATTTAAAAAACAACCAACAATATGCATAATTGGGCGCCCAATTTGGGTGAAAAAATATGATTGTTCATTAATTAAATTGCCAAAAATAGGAAGGACAATTATTAAAAATAGTATGTTGAGGATTATATAAGCATGGGCTGCCATAATAAAGAAACAATTAATTCTTTTTGATGAGGATTGCAGCCCAGAGAGGTTTTGGCGCCAAAAGGAGGATTTTGCATTAAAGTTTATTTTCCACTGCCGGGTTTGGCCCTAGGGTTGGAATGGCTTGATTCTTGCTATGATAATTATCTGCATGTTGGTATAAGTGCTCTGGTGAATTAAATAATATTTTTGCTTGCTTTGCATGCAAGAAAAACCTCAAATTTTAGGGCAGCAGACTTCATATGCAGATTTTTGGTGACAGAAATCAAGTATTCATGCTCTGGACTTCATCTTTGTCTAAATTAATTGCAGGTATTCATCACAGGTGCTCATATTAGTGAAAAGAAGTTCAAATCAATGTCAGATACATTGAATATATCTTTCGAATCTGAAGAAGTTGCCAGATCTGCACAAATTGATCCAATTGCAAGGGATTCTGGCAGAATTAAAAGAAAAGAGCTTAGACAAAGATTGTTCCAGCCATGATGAAGCATGATGAAAGAAAAGGATCAGCAAAATCATGCATAGCTTCCATAGATTTGCTAAAGTCAATGATACAAACATAGGCCCTGAACCTATCACCGATTTAATTGACAGATCCAAATCTCATAATTGCAAAGGCTTCCAAAAAAAAATTCATCCTCTTGTTTCCAACACAACCCATGTAGAAGTCAATGCATGGAAAATTCCTTCCAGGATCTTGTGCATGTGCTCCCAATCTTCCAGTTGAAGCCTTCATTGAATTTACTTTGCATGTACTGAAGAAGAATTGCAAAAGCTTCAAGGATAAGAGGGAAGACAAGGCAAAGACAATACCCACAAGCAAATCACAGTCACCTGCTTCCAGATCCAGTTTGGTGAGAATCAAAGGCAAAAGAGTCAACTGCATGCAGAATATGGAAAAAGAACAAGACTGGAAGTGTTGCAGCTTTCTTCTAATTTCTTTTCCTCTTTCTTATTCTTTCTCTTATTTTCTCCGACAAAGTAATTGAGCAATCAATTAAATTATAAAACTTAAGTGATTGATTTAAAAGCCATTACTTGAAGAAGTCAATTACTTGAAAATAGGTGGCAGACATGCAAAATAGAAGGTTCTATTTTTCAGTTATAAATCGTACATGTCATGCAAAGAGGAATTCTAGGAGGAAGATTGTCAGTTGTTTCCCTTTTCATAGCTTCCGCATGTGGGAATTCATTTAAAAATTCCTATTTGTAATTGCTCTTTATACACTATAAATAGAGGAAGAACCTACGGGTTAAAGAATCGAATTTGTAATCAACATTCTTGTGTTCCAAACTTTGAGTGAAACTTTTGATTTTCTGCAATGAGAGGAATATAGAAGAGATTTCCGGAGAACTTTGTCAACGGTGCATTTTGTTTTTTTCTTTCTAGATCTATTCATAAAATTTGTGTTATTATATATCTAGATCTGAAAGTTTCCTTTGCTTTGAATTCTGTGTTTAATGATCTATTTTTTTAATCTATGTGTATGCGGTCAACTCGTAAACTATTGATTGGGTTGCACATCCTCTCTCCTTTCCCTCGTTTCCTATTATTTTCCTTTTCGCAGATTTTTCCTTTCTTTTACAATGCTTACTTGTTGCGTGCATAATTCGTATAGCTATGGTTAATGAGTTATATAGTTAAATTAATACCAACAAATAGATATTAGGACATATAGCCGACAAAATCTTACACAGAGCCTCACCGGTAAATGAGGGTAATTTATCTCATGACTCGCCTAGGTTTTCAGTTTGTGTAGAAAATCTAGCCAACAGAGTGTATATGAGTGTTATTTCAGTTCTAGAAATTATTATTTAAATTTGCCGTGGAAGGGTTTTATGATAAATTTCAAATAGCACTTGTGGGCTTCCAAAATCAAGTTTCTTGCATCTAATGATTGTTGGTTATTTCTTATAAATTATGAGCGTATTTTCTAATGATTTGAATGAAGTTTGTGCCTAGAAAAGTGTGTTTGAATTTCCTAAGAGGTTGCCACCCTAGGAGCAAAGTGCCGGCAACGTGTTGAGGGTTTCTGGTGAATTTTCAGTCATTTACTGATCTGCTCTAGTTATAATTTCAGTCCTTCATAACCATCTTTGGGTCAATTCCAGAGAGTCCCCAAAAATAAAAAAGGACATTACAACCTTATATGGTTTGAGGCCTCGTGTATGTGATGTCCCCTTTTTGGACAAGTTAAGAAATGGAGAAATACTTGTCAAAAATCAAGCGAAGAATGGATAAACCGTTTTGTATCAACCTAAAATATCCCAATGTCAGCTATTTCGAACCCAAATGGGGTTGGAACTAGCCAAGGTGGTGGGATAGATTGGAAGAAAACAATCAGAATTCAAACACATTCAAAACCAGATTTTACACAACTGGAAAATAATTAATAATCAAACCCAGATCTGTAGCAATTTTAAAAATTTATATCTTCCTCAAAACAACTTTGATTTGGGCAAATGAGATATGCCTGAACTCGGAAAAATACAAAAAACAGGATGAACCAAACCAAATTAGAACAACATATACCAAACTCCCAAAACAACAAAAAAAGCAAGTCACCTAGGGCAAAATAAATTGCTGTTTTGCACATAAATTATTTCCAGCACTTGCATCACTCCAAAACCCTCAAATCTGGTCACACATACTCACAAAATTATGCTAAATCAGATCTGTAACATAAAAATATTTTTGGGCATCAAATCATGCATAAACCACCCTTTTTCCAAGTCGCTATGGCTGGAAATAACCAACAGTGACCAGCAAAGAGAAAATGAGCACAACAAATGATTTTCACCTTCTAAACTTGGTGCAAAAGACTGAAATAAATCAAGCAACAATGGCAGATCTGAAATTCACTTATTTAACCCTCAAAACATGCAAATAAATCCAGATTTCCTTCAATAATCAAGTCGTTAGGGTTAAGAATATTTTCCCAAACAATTCGCCAACGTTAGATACAACACACACTAATGGATCAAAATCAGATTTACTTCAATTCCAAATCGAATGAGAGAGAGAGAGAGCACAATGAAGAGCTAGGGCATACATCCCATTTCTCCAAGCATGGAGAGACATAAATGATCAAATCAACATCCCCAATGATGGCCACACAACCTCCTTTTATAACATAAGGGGTGCAACATTCAAATGGTCGACCTCTTCCCTTTTGGAGGGAAAACATAAAACTTAATTAAAATACTTAAAAGACTCACTTAATGTGCACTTTATTATTTTCTAATTAAATAATAAAGAGTAACTAACCTATGTGCACATTTTAAAACTAACTAGAGACTCCCACTTGTAGTGTTAGGCATGCCAAGGGGTTACAATGCAAATAAAAGAGATGAACAAATATATTAGTAATGCCCGGGAAAAGGGGACATTATAGTGTATTTTGAGGACATAAATCGCAATGCACCGAGGGCTCAAGGACTTCACAATAACCAATACCTTGTGAAATTTGAGGACTTAAGGAGAATCGTGCCTTGTGGGAGTAAGGACTGCTCTTGAAAATTCCTCCGGGACTTTTACTAGATTAGGCCACATGCAACATGGACTTAACAACAAGAAGCGATTGCCACTGTGGCCACATTCCTGGTGATTTCATAAAATGAAACAAACAATGCCACTATAAAATATACATCATTCAATGCCCAAAAGTATAGCTGCAGTGATAATAAGATGTTGTCAACTAATAATCAAGATAGTCAATGCTTAGATTTGTTTGTCAATAACTTTAAATTATGGTCAAAAGTTCAAAACAACTAGAGCAAAGGTCATCTCTACCTTCAAAATTCAGTCCAAGGACAAAGACAGTTAGACCAACCTTTGTGTTGATGTTGCAACAACCAATTTGGTCAATATAGTAGTCAAGCGTAATATAGCGAGGCAACTAGTCAACATGGAAGTCAAAATGGTCAATGTTGCAATCATGATAGTAAACTGTTGTGGACACCATCAGGCTTGTTATGTTAGTGGCTTGATTCTTGATTTTTGTCCTGCTCTACCTCTAATATCCTTCACTGATCACTTAGTTCATTGAATGATTCCAATTATATTTGAGGTATTATAATTTCTAATTTGGATTTAATGTGCATGCTATTACCTCAAGTTAGCCCAAACAACTTCTAGTTGTCATATAATGCTTCCAGGAGACAAAAGTTCCCTAAAAACCATAAATTTTCAAAAGCTTCATGTGGTTGTATGAAGCGGTTTTGCGATGTTATCAATGATTTCGATGATGCCATGGGGACATCACTTTTCTTTTATTTCTCAAAATTGGATCTTTGTCTTGTTTTTTGCAGGTTATCCTCCATTAGTATCAGTATGAACACACAACCGATGGCTTTTCCTTATAATGCGATTCATTGAGTGTAACATAGCTGGAAGAATTTTCTCTGCTTGAAAAGTTGTAAAGTTCCTTTGTGGGGATCCTCCAGAAGCAGCCTAAGGCTGAGCATGAAGGACTGAAATCAGATTTAGGGCAGGCTGTAGATGACTGACAATGATTGTGAAAACCCACAAGAGTTGCCAACAATTTTCCTCCTAGGGTAGCGACCCTTAGGAAGATTCAAGCACACTTTTCTATGCACGAAATTCACTCAAACCCTTGGAAAATATGCTCAGAAATTATAAGAAAATACCAGCAATCATTAGATGCAAGAAAACTGATTTTTAGAGGCTCACAAGTGCTATTTTGAATTTACCATGAAACCCTTCCACTGCAGCAATTAAATAATAATTCCAGAATTGAAATAACACTTATATGCACCCAAACAATCGATAAAATGATAGATTTCACCTTTAGAAATTATGGAGAATCCAACCATGCAATTAGATCACACAAAGACCAACAATATCCTCCAAAACACTCTCCCAAGCAAGTCGCCTAGGGCAGAATTTAATTATATGCAACAAGAGAGAGAATTCAACAAGAGATAGTGTGGGGTTTCGTCCACACAAGATTCTCCTCAAGGGGTTTCATCCTTGAGAGAGCCCTCAATCAAGGGTTTTCGTCCTTGAGAGAGATAGAGAGATGCTTTACAAGCAATCCACTCCAACCAAATTATCAAATCCAACCTCCTCTCAATTGGCCAAGCAACCTCCTTTTATAACAATAAGGGGTGCTACAATTCAAATGATGGCCGACTTCAAAAAGTACTTTTTAATAATCTAATTTGTATTTGGAGCCTACATGCTCAAAATACTTTATTTTCTAATTAAATAAGTTCTTCTATTGGAGCGCTAGGCTTCCCAATAGTAATACATGGTAAAAATAAAAACAACTACTAAATTAACATCAAAACATCATCAGAATCTTCCCCTTGCTCCCTTCCTTGGACCCATGGGGAGAAGAATGGGTCAAGGTCTTCAAGAAAGGCTAGTCTCCAAAAAGGACATGACAAAAGTGTCTATCACAATCACATTACAAAATTTCCAAAACATTATTGTGGATTTGTAAATATGATCGAAAATATTTATTCCCTATCCACACAGATATGGAAACAATTGGCAATTAGTACACAAAACAAAGACTAACACATAGAAATGAGAAAAAGCTTCGCACAATAGATTCTACGAAAATCACAAGTTGCTTCCAATAAAAATCACTTAACGAAAACTTTCTTACAAAGAAGTTAAAAATATGGTCATGAATAGCATACTTAAACAAATAAAAACTCTCCAGAAAATAGGAGCTAACTAAATGTGTCAATCTAATATGACAAGTTCTATGGTGAATCAAGTAATGTAATGTCCCTTTCTAGGGCTAAATCTGGAAATAAGGATCTGACCTTAAACCCAAATCTGAAATTGCACCTTCAAACATACACACACATCAAATTGAAATAGCTGAGAATGCTCTTTAAATAATTAACACAATATAAATGAGTCCTCAAGGGCAATGAATTGCATATGAGGTTCACATCAACATTTAACCATGCAAATAGAGCTGAAATGCCACCAAAATAATTTATCCAACCACGACAATATTTATCAATCTCAAATACATCAAAAATATGGAGAAACGAATGATAAATCACAATTGTAATTAATTTTTATTACAACCATACAACCAAACTAAGGGTTGGAAAAAATAGATAAACTCTAAAATCACCAAAATGTAGATTCCGGCCTTATAAATTATGAAGAACAAGAATACCAACTCAAAATACCAAAATGTGCCCTAGAAGGCACCAAACTCAACCCTCAAACAAGTCGCCTAGGGCTGGAAATGTAGATCAACTGTATAAAAACAATTTGAAGTACCAATGCGACTTTTGTATGAGATCACCCTTACACATAAGAGGTTTTTCGTCCCCTAGTGTGATCCTATTGAAGGGTTTTGTCTTAATAGGTGACCAATGAAGGGTTTTGTTCTTCAATGGCAAGAAGAAAAGCTACACTAGCTCCACTCCAAGTAGATGTCAAAATAGATGATAGATGATGATCCTCGTCTCCATTCGAACTTCCTTAAATACCCCTCCTTTGGCACCAATGATGAAGTAGAAGCTCCAACTTCATGGATGACCTCCTAATGCACATTTTAATCTTCACTTAAGAAGACCGACCTCATAGTCTTCTTTCCCTAGTCGAAGCATTCCAATGCCATGATTAGTAAGTAAAATAATTAATTATGAAGGTACATCACATACAACCATGGCAAGTTCCCTCTTTTGCTCCTTCTTTTGCTCCTTCCTTGATGCCCTTTGGAGGAGGAATGGGCATACGGTCTTCCATAGTGACTAGCTTGGAAAAGGGGACATTACAACTTACAAGTAACTACTAACGTGAATGTTTCAAACAAGAAAACTAACTAGGTGACATAACTAACTAGATGACTTAACTCATTAGAAGTCATGATAATGTGGAATACAACTATCCACAATTACAATTTTCTCAATTACATATGATGAATTATAAACAATACGGAATCATACTATCCTATGTACCCTATATGAATTCTCATAGTTTCTCCCAACAATAAAAGCATTGGACTCCAATGCTCTCAAAAGAATAAGAAAAATCTGACACACACGTTGTTGAGAAATCCATGGGGCTTGATGTGGAATCTGACCTTGTTTTGCAAGAAGACATCAAGGAGTAGAAACATGGCAGGTCTAGAACTTCTTGAAGGAATCAATTTTGTTGTAATTTAACCAAGTCTCCATTTCAAGATTCCAGCTATCAAGAACCTCGGGTTGTGGGAGCCATTTTAGAATTGAGTTTACATTTTTCCTTTAGAATAAGATGGTGGCGATGTTGTTGACCTTGATAGACAACAATAGCAACTTTAAGGACCCTCTTTGTGAAACCGGTGTTCACCATGTTGTGGGTTGAAACTACCAAGAGAGGAAACCTGAAAAATTATGTGAGATACAAGTTAAATCTATAGAAGTGGAATGTATTGTGTGGAAGTGCTCTAAACAAGCTTTCCAACGGATATTCTATGTAATACCCCTTCTAGGGCGTCAAATAGAAGACAAGGGTTTGGACTCGAACCCCAATCACAACTTCTGATTTTTACTACAACCATTAGTCAATCACTTCAACTTTAGACAAACAACTGAAAACTCCATTAGCAACAAAGAGAGATCTGAATATTTATGACAACAAATGAATTCATATAACCAACAATATCACCACTTGGCCCTAGTTATGAACCTAATTTTCTATTTCTTAGGGCAGCGATCTGTATGGGTTTTTCAAGACAATATTCTCATGCAATATAGGTTGAAAATAAATATAGAAATATGCCAAACACTTCATAAATCCAACAAGATGAGATCTGGAGCAAATATGTATTATTATAAATTTAATTCAAGTGAAAACATAGCTGAAACTTGAAAACTCATAACTCCAATGTTTGGAGTTTCAACACAAACAAATGCTCAAAATGATGTTAGAGAGACCAAATATCCAATAAAAGTGAAATTACAATTTTCCAACCACGGACACCCCTTCAAAAGTGATCTCAAACTACCGGGTGGGTTGCTCAAGAGGAGGAAGGGTGCCAATAGCCTTGAAAGTGCCCTAACTAGAGTAGAAGTGCCCTATGCACGAGATAAACACCTTGCTTCCACTTGTGACTTCCATATGAAGCCAGGAATGCACACAAGAGGGTTTCGTCCCCAAGTGTGATCCTATTGAAGGGTTTCGTCCTCAATAGGTGACCAAGGAAGGGTTTTTGTCCTTCAATGGCAAGAAGAGAAGCTACTTGCTCCACCTCCAAGAGAAATCAATATCCAAAATAGCATAACCCTCCTTTAGCAAGTCAAACCACCTTATATAGGCCTTGAAGATGTCAATGGGAAAATAGAATCCTCTAGAGAGGCTGACCCCCTCCCTCCCCCTTAATGAAGGAAAAGAACATTAAAGTCACCATGTAGGCCTCCACAAGATTGACCTCCATAATGAAGAAATAGAAATCCTCCTTGCATTGTTGACAAGTCTTCCACCACCTAGTCGAACCACTCCAATGCCATGATTAGTAAATAAAATAATTAATTACGAAAGTACAACACTTACAACCATGGCGAGTTTCTCCCCTTGCTCCTTCCTTGATGCCCACGGGAAGAGGAATGGGCATAAGGTCTTCCATAGTGAACTAGCTTGGAAAAGGGGACATTATAGTCCTCCCTTCCCAAAATTGCTTGCCCTCAAGCAATTGCAAACTTGGATGCTCCAATAATCTGGATCTTGTACCTGTCAAATGAAAGAGCTCTTGCCAACACAAGCTCATATCAAGACAATTAAATCCCATAACTGTCAAGTGGAACAACTCCCGCCCACAATGGTCATGGTGTCTACTCCTTCCATCACCCCTATCTATGTGGTCTTCCTCAATGAAGCCTTCTACCCAAAGCATGAGAACATCTTTCAACATTGCATGTAAGCTGAAAATAAGTCATGACAACCATAAATCACTTGGGATTCCATCCAATTCAACACTAGGATGGCTAGGAGTGTCTTCACTAGTGGAGCTTCACCATTATCATTACCATGCAAGGAAACCTTCTTAAATTGCACATGGGTACAACTGTTCATGACTGAAAATATTGTGACCAGCAATATAGAAATGATACAAATATGACAAACCCATGCAAGCTTCAATAATATGACTGATGTAGAGGTGGTAGGTACCCATACAAGGACTACAAACTCTTTGTCTTCAGCTGCAATCCCATATGCTCCCCCATGTGATTGGGTGAGAAACAAACTCAGCTGCTCTTTTCTTTTAATACTTGTACCTGCACATGGAACAAACTTATTAAAGAAAACAAGAGTTACCCTCATCGTTGCTTCTTCATGCCTCATGGATATGATGGCAAGTTCTTTTTCAATGCTTGCAATCATCTCATATTCTCCCCTCAAGTGATGGATGTTCAAAAGTTCACTCAGGCTGTCCCAAACACAGTTGTAACCATGTGTTTTGTTCCCAAAATTAGAAGGATAGTGGCCGGAATCCTTCTTAACACATCAACAATGATAGTAGATTGCAAACCCTTCAACCTCATGGCTGGATACTCATCTCTAGTTGTCAAAAGAATGGATAGGGAGCTGAAATTGTTGTAGACAACAAATGAAACAAAAGTACAACTGTCATAATGATTACCTTGGCCTCCAAAAGATGCTTCTAAGCTGCCCCATACTAATCTCTTCAAATTTTGGCTTAGATTAGAACTTATGAGTGCTGGTACGTAAGCATAACAGCCATGCTTTGCCCGGAATTTCGTCCCAAACAATACCAAATATGTTGGAATATTGGCCTTATTTGTTCTCAATGGGTGAATCCTCTTACACACAAATTTCAAATGAAAAGAATGTCTTCAAACATTCCCTTCTATTGTTGTCCCAAGAAGATATGCACAACCCAACAAATGAAATTGGGAAAAACATCTCATCATGGTTGTAGCATTGCATTTCATTACTCAAATTCAAAATTGTAGTGGCCAACAAACATCTTGTGAGAGTTACCCTTACCTTGTCAATGTCCCTAGAAGAAGAGCACCACTTCCTTGTGATCGAAATCCACTTGGTGGCTGCAAATAGAATGTGGAATCTAAAACAACTCCCATAATGATTCGGGGTTCATGATCCACATTTTCCAAACTCATCTCATTCATGTTAGAAAGATGACTTACACCCCAAAGCTCCCATGGAATCCATGTCTCATTAGGCCTTCTTGCTAGGTGTGTTTTAGAGAGCCAATCCCAAACAATAGCATGATATATTACTCCACCTTGGTTCATGAAAATTGAATTATTGCATACCTTGTAGCAAGCTGAATTTATATTCCATGCGGCTGAATTTATATTTTTAGTGGATGAATTATCCATCACCTTCACATACATCCAAAAGTGGCAATCTTGAAAGTAACTTGAGTCCCACAAAACCATAGCAAGATGTTTCATACAATCTTGAAAATAACATCTAGTTTGCTTACCATCTTTACACCTTAGGTATTCAGCTGGAATTATCTTCTTTTGTCCATTCCCTACGATCTTGTCTTCATGTGTGTTACTTAGTCCCCAAGAGTGTTCTATTAACCAGAACATTGATCCTTCACCATGTGGTTAGAATGCACAACAAACCCTCTATGATTGCTCATAAGTTTCCTTTTAATCCAAGTGCAAGAAATGATAGTTACCTTGATCTTCTCGAAGACTACCCATGCCAAAGTAATCTTGGCCTTGAATAGAAGAAACAACATGCCCATAGTTGTCTCTAACATGCTTCTTAGTGTATTTCCCATGATGACAAAAATATGGCAGCGATATAGGAGGAAACAAAATGTGATCATTTTTATCATACCTTGGGCTGCCAACAAAGAGCTCACCCTTATTTTGTTGGTACTTGTTTGGAACATTTTCGAACTCTCTTCAAGGTTATGAACTCCCTCAATCTGCCCATCATTGACTGCTGTTTGGGAAATTCCAGCGAATTGAAAGTAATCATGAAGAACCAGAAGTGCCCTTCCTTCATGGACATACCCTTCCATAATGTCATCCTCATATACTTCATGCAAATCTGATTTTTCTTCTCCATTTTTCTGCCACATGCCATCATTAGAAATCAATGAATCATCATTGAATATCAAAGGATTTTTACCTTCCAACTTGCGCTTCATGATTTCCTTCCCTTTCCTAGGCTCGCATTTAAACATTTCATCAAACCCTTGACCCTTTATACTGTTATTCCAAAAATTAGTCAATGGCTCATCCTTGGAAAGAGTGATGGGTACTTCTAGTGCTTTCATGGGCTGCTCCCTCTCAATGCCCAACAACTTTTTTCTTCCTTGATCATGATGAAGGGATTTCTTCCCTCAAGGGCTGGAAAATCTTCCGCATTTTTCTTGGTCCAATTCCCATTTCACCTTTCTTCAATCCTATAAACTTAGTGAGTGACATGACATCACAAATCTCATCCGAGAAGAGCCTTGTACTCCTCATAGGTGGTAGCAAGACTTTGCCCTTTTGAATGTTTTGTTCCCACCTTCATAATGGCTTCTTCCTTGGAAGGAAAGTAGGCCTAGTGGCTGATCCATAAATTGATCCTTGGGGTTCTATTGTGAAGTGTTAACTCCAAATGTGCTGCCCTCACCATTATGAGGCCTTGGTTCATGAAATTTTTGTAGGGTTAGGGCCAACAAATCCATGGTGTCCACCAATCTAACTTGCCTTTCAATGAGCTTATCAATTTTGACTCCCTAAGAATCTTGGTGGGCCATGCTAAACTCTTCAATCGGTTGATCTAAATTCTTATTTCACAATGAAACCCTCTAGGTTGAGAGGATTGAAGCTTTGATACCATTGTAATGTCCCTTCTAGAGCATCAAACAAAAAACTAGGGTTTTGACTCAAACCCCAATCACAACTTCTGATTTTAATTACAACTACGGTCAATCTCTTCAACCTTAGAGAAACAACTGAAAATTCCATTAGCAACAAAGAGAGATCTGAATATTTATGACAACAAATGAATTCATATATGATAGCCAACAATATCACCGCTTAGCGCTAGCATTATAACCCACGACTTTCTATTTCTTAGGGCGACGTACTCTATGGGATTTTCAAGACAATATTCTCATGCAATATAGGCTGAAAATCAATATAGAATGTCCCAAACACTGCATAAATCCAAGATGAAATATGGAGCAAATATGTATTTTTATAAATTTATTTCAAGTGCAAACACAACTAAAACTTCGACAACTCATAACTCAACAATACTTGGAGTTTCAACACAAACAAATGCTCAAAATGATCTTGGAGAAAGCAACTATCCAATAAAAGTGAAATCACGATTTTCCAACCATAAAAACCCCTTCAAAAGTGATCTCGTACTTCCTAGATGGGTCACTCAAGAGGAGGAAGGGTGCCAACTCCTTGAAAGTGCCATAACGGAGTAGAAGTGTCCTATGCATGGATAAACACCTTGCTGTTCTAGAAATCTGCCAATGAAGTCCACTTGTGACTCCTGTATGAAGCCACCAATGCACACAAGAGGGTTTCTATATTGTCCCCCTTTTCAACTTGAGAACCTGATTTTGGACTTCTTGCCATTTCCTTTCCATGGCAATGAAGTGGGATGAGGTGGGGGAAGAATTAAACTCTCATGGTCTTTTCCTTTTATAATTTTCATGTTTTTCCTTAGTGTTTCCTTCATTATTGCAGGTCAGCTGGGTTGGTGAAGTTTAAGACCAAATAAAAGATTAATTAAGACTTAAAGGTGGTTGGCTTGCCTAATTGGCCTTTGGTGCCAAGGTTGGGGTATTTAAGGAGTGTTATGGCTTCATTTGTGGACATCTATTTTGGAAAATTTTATCTACACTTGTTCTTTGGGCTGATTGCTCTTAGTTCATTCCACTTTTGGGCGAAAATCCAATTGTGTGGCTCTTTCCAAGAAGGACGAAAACCCTTCTTGTGGCTGGTTGGAGGACGGAAACCCTCCATCCTTGGTTGAAGTGAAGACATATTGAAGACCATTTTGCAGATTTGGGCATTGAAGGATAAAGGAAGTCATCTACATTCATTTCATGCATTGATAAGCCTCTCCTAGTTGGAGCGACTTGTATTAGAGTGTGATTTAGTGTCTTCTAGGGCACGGAATTCAGTTTTTCTTTCATAATCAGATTTGGCATAATTTATAAGGTTGGAATCCATAGTTTTGTGATTTTTGGTGGAGTTCATCTAGGGTTTTCAGCCCTTGCATGTGGCTGCCCTGCTGCTGTTCCAAATTTAATTACAACAGTGTGTTATCTTTGGTTTTCTCCATTTATGTGTTGCAAATTGAATGGATAAATATTGCCGTACATGAAATAATTATTTACAAGTGTTTTCAGCTATTGTGCATGGTTTTATGGTGCATTTAAACCCCTTTTCAGTTCGTTGCTAGGGTTTATATTATTGTGGGAACTGCTGTCATAAAAATCAGATTATATTTCATTTGTGGTGTGGTGTATTTTCAGATCTGATCCTTGGGGTTTGTGGCCAAACCCATATCTTTGGTTTTTGTCCCAAAAAGGGACATTACAGTTTCCGTACCCAAGTGTGATTCTATTGAAGGATTTTGTCCTCAATAGGTGACCAAGGAAGGGTTTTTGTCCTTCAATGGCAAGAAGAGAAGTTACTTGGTCCACCTCCAAGAGAAATCAATATCCAAAATAGCATAACCCTCCTTTAGCAAGTTGAACCACCTTATATAGGCATTGAAGATGTCAATGGGAAAAAAGAATCCTCTAGAGAGGCTGACCTCCCCCGCACCCTCCCGTTCCCCTTAATGAAGGAAAAGAACATTAAAGTCACCATGTAGACCTCCACAAGACTGACCTCCATAATGAAGAAATAGAAATCCTCCTTGCATTGTTTGACAAGTCTTCCACCACCTAGTCGAACCACTCCAATGCCATGATTAGTAAATAAAATAATTAATTATGAAAGTACAACACTTACAACCATGGTGAGTTTCTCCCTTGCTCCTTCCTTGATGCCCACGGGAAGAGGAATGGGCATAAGGTCTTCCATAGCGAACTAGCTTGGAAAAAGGGACATTACATTCTAACATCAAAATCTGGCTTCGCATGTGGCAGAATGAAAGAAAATAGTTTCACCTTCAAGTATTAGGATATTTAAAAAGAAAGTATTCAAAACTTTTTTCTTTGAAATCTATATTAAGAATATTCAGAAAAGAAAGAATATTCATACATGATATTTATATAAAATATTCTTAAAAGAAACTTTATAGAGAAAGTCTATGGAAACTTTTAGTCGCCGACTTTTAGTTTGAGTACGCACAAAGGTAATGTCTTGTATTTATTTTCTATTCATATGCAGGGTTCCTCAACTTTTCAAGTACTCAAATTTCATATGCATGCAATTTTTCCTCTTTTCATTAGCATATTCTTAAAAGAATATAAGTATATAATGTATAACAACTTTTGAAGTACATTTATAGTTATACACGTAGGCACACAACAAAGGAGTACATGGTACTGTGCACTACCAAGGATTACATGGTACTCGATGCGGTACCAATTCTTTTCCTCGAAATGTTTTCCAAACCTGTAAGCTGTAATTGACCTGCACAGGAAAATGAGTAAACTTTGAATGGCTATATCTTGAGCCTTGCAAGTCCATTTTGGACGAAACGAAAGATCGTCCTTACTGAATTGACTCTTCCGGATGCAATGTCCCTATCAGAATTAGCTCAACAAGCTTTTAATTTTTATTTTAAACACAAGCCTATAATACCCAAACCAATTTGATTGGAAATTGCTTTGATACCAATGATATGGAAACTGCTATGATTCCAATGATATGGAAACTATCTGCAATTAGTACATGATACACAAACTATGACTAATTCATGATGATGCTAAATATAAATACCCAGAATTACAGTTATTCTCAACTACATAAGATGAAAATTATAAACTATAGGAAACAATACTACCCTATGTACTATGACATGTACAAGCTTAAGTATTTGTTGTACTTAAGAGAATGTTTCAAACTAGAACACTAAACTTACTAGATGACTTAACTCACTAGCAGACCAAGTCATTATGACGTGGAATATGAATATCCACATTTACAATTATTCTTGATTACATAAACTATAGGAAATAATACCCTATATGAATCCTAATCAATATACATGAAAGATTAGTTATTTGTTGTCAAATGATTTAGATTTTAGAATATTGGAGTGTACACTTTTACTTTCGTTGCACTTATGTTTTAAGATCAACATAAAGTTGCTTAATCAAAAACCACTCAACTTTGGAGCTTCATCTATTTTTGCTTTTCCCTTTCAAAATTTGTGATCTTCTATTTTTTTCCTTTTGACTGCCTACTTCTGAGCTTCACACAGTTATGATTTTCCTCTTCAAAGCAAATATATTGTTTTTGTTTGTCAGCAACCAGCGCTGCCAACTTTTAACTATATCAAATATTGATACAATACATGCTATAATATATTTGGGGACCTCGACAAAAAAGTTGGGGGATGAGATGGATGTACCAAAGAAAGAAGCTAAATAAAAGTTTTCTATGGCACAAATATTACCATCTTATGAAAAAATAGTGGTTGTAATTTGTATGATCAATCTCAATAAGGCACTTTTTTGTTGAAACCCATCTTGCTATTTTGATATTAAATTTAAGATATTATTAATCAAAAAATAAAATAAAAATAAAAATGAAATTCGATAAAGCACCTACTTCTGAGCTTCACACAGTTATGATTTTCCTCTTCAAAGCAAATAGATTGTTTTTGTTTGTCAGCAACCAGCGCTTTCAACTTTTAACTATATCAAATATTGATACAATACATGCTATATTATATTTGAGGTCCTCGACAAACAAGTGGGGATGAGATGGATGTACCAAAGAAAGAAGCTATATAAATGTCTTCTATGGCACAAATATTACAATCTTAGGAAAAATAGTGGTTGTAATTTGTATGATCAATCTCAATAAGGAGCTTTTTTGTTGAAACCAATCTTGCTATTTTGATATTAAATTTTCTTGGAGTCAAGGCATAACCATATTCTGTCCAAATTATTGGGTTATATTTTAGTTGTATTTTCCTTAATGGTTATTGTAATTATTGCAGGTTTACATCCAGGAAGGGATAAAAACCGATAGCAAGTCAAAGAGCAGTTCAAGTTTATTAATGAAAGATGCAAGGCATGCTACATTTCTTAGTGAAGACCGTAAAAGAGTTCTACTTGGAAAGATTCCTGTCATGGTGAAATCACATCTTTGCTATTTAAGCAGATTAACTCATAAAGAGTTGCTTAAAGAGGGTGATTGTTTATTCGATGCTGGAGGGTATTTCATTATAAAAGGGCATGAAAAGGTTTGCTATTGAAATTCGCTTTAACTTTTAGACAGTAAAAGGTTTCTTTCCTTCTGGAAAATATATGTGTCATTGATGTTCTAATGAGCTTTTTTCTTGTGTGTGCTTCAGAATTAACAATCGTGCTCCGATTGTAATAGGTGACAATTTCTTGACATGTGAAACAGAAAAAATATGCTGTGTTGCATGATTGATTACTGAGAATTGCTGTGTTTAGTTTGGCTCTGCTGGAAGGGACTTAAAAGGAGTTTGATAACATATCATGAAACGAAGGAATGCTTCAGTTTAGATTTCATTATAGCATATGGTTTTGTTACCCTATAGTTAACAGGCAGATTTCCTTCAATTGTGATAATTTTTTTTTGCTTAACAATAAAACACAGTGATAAATGATAATTTTCATGGAGGTACTTTTATTTATTTCTCGTTTGGGACCTTCCTTGCCATTTGAACAAGCATCCATAGAAAAATAAATTATTGTTATTGGTTTAATCCTAATACCTTAGTAGAAGAGGTAATTTCCTTTCAATAAAACTAATTTGAATGATGGCATTGCGATAATTTGTTTGTAGGCTATATGGAACCACTGGATTCTAATAAGGGATTCTGCCCAACTTTGGAATAGGATCAATTTTTAACCAATAATGGAAATTTGATTGATTCTAACTCAGATTGGATTGTCAAGACAAAGGACCTTGTCACAGTCTTTCATCTCTGGAGTTGTTGGAATTTGTACATTTTAGTTTTGATGCTTTTGTGCTATAGACTATTTGAGATTCCTCTCTTTTAATATAGATTTAACTCTCTTGATATTAGTTCCAGATAACTTTATATTAATCTCTGACCAAAATATAATCATCCAAACTTTTGTTTTGATTGAATCCGAAGCTTGCATGGGTTAGGTGCACAAAGTTCTTAGGGTTAGCTGCCAAGGAGTGAGGGGTTTCCATTCCGCCAAATTCGCCTAGGGCATGATCCTGGCCTCATCCCTTATTACTTGGTATTTCCGGGATTTGTACCTTAGTAGATGGGTAGGCAACACCTTTCACACCATCATACACACCGTTGGACTACAACCCATTTGATTATCCAAGCTTTTGTTGAATATGCTGCTCATTTAACTAGTATTGTATTACGAGATCTCCATTATTTGCTACCATAGTCATTTGCATGATGGCTTGAATTGAATATACTTTGGAATCATAGGTATGGTGGTGACAAGTCCCATATACTTCTTAATAATAAGATTAATTTATTAGTGTAGGATGGGTACTTACTAGTCCCAATTCTTTAAATCTAGCATGATGGAAATTTTTTCCGACATTCATTAACTTTTGATTGTCCCCTCATTTTTCAATGACAATGCATGCAGTTCATCATTTATGCTTTATCTTATTTGGATGTTTTAAAGTGGCTTGCTCTCTCTATCCATTTAAAGGGGTTTGATGCTTACGCTAGATTGTATAAATATATGAAGACAGGAAGCTTTCTTTGATATGGGCATCGAAGCATGCCACTTTCCTCTTGCCTTATTTCTATCGTGGGTTCATAATGTTCATTATTTGACAGAAAAAACAATTTGAAAGGATCTCAATTAATTCTCAGATCCAAAGATTCCTGAGTGGATGACTATCTAATTTGTTCACAAAACTATAAATTAAAGAGACATTTTAGATAATAAGGTATTAGCACAAACACCATCGATGAAGGAATTGAGCTTTTCTCTCCCATTTTATTCATTGCAGAATATCAATTGTGCATAGAAATTTTCAGATAATTTTTGTTCCAATCAAAAGAGACACAATAGTAGGCTAAAAAAGCATAGTCAATCACCTTCAGAACCTATTTGGTAGTTATGGATTTAAAAAAATCACACTTGCTCCAAGTAGATTTTAGGTTTTCACCAATGAATGCCATCTAACCATGAACCCAAATTGCATTTTTCGTGTCTTTTTGTTGGCAGCAACCTCATCTTTGATCCATTAGTCTGTTGCAGGCTCATGTACTCCCTTTGGATCAGTTCCCGATACACCAAATATCTGGCTATCAATTGTTGTTTCTGTAGTATTGAGGTTTAAGACAAATTATCAATGAGCGGATTTCTTCTAAGAAGTAGAAAAGTGCAAGGTGGCTCATGCAACCTATTTCCGTGGTGACCAGGTCTTCATCTCTGAATCCTGCAGACTTTTATCCTCTTCCTTGTCAGCTTGGGCCAATCTTGGAATAGGATCTGAATGTGAAGACAAAACTTAACAGGTCTCTTGAAATTGTCGAGTTGAACTTTTGCCCCTTGAAAATAGATCAATGAATCCCATATATATTGCTTGACGGCTACCCATTCCTTGGATTTTATCTCAACAGCTTCGTTAGCAGGCAGCCAACAACTTCCTTACTGCTCGTCTTAAGCTGATACTCACAGGGAAAGTAATATTGATTGGAAAAACTTGTGGCTTCTTAAATTTTATTTCTTTTTCCATCTCTCAGCCTCTTATATTATTGTGCTCCCCAAGCCTGAATATCCTGATGGATATTTTCAGACATGGTCAAAAAACATCATGGAAATCCATCACACCTGACTTGACCACCAACTTTTGTTCCACTAGAGGTGCCTAAGTTGAGGTGGACATAGTCGTCAATGTGGCAACAGTAGATGTTCTAAACAGGATCTCTACTTGTCGATTCCTTCCTCTCCAAGCAAACAAGTCAAATACTTTCTTTGATTGGTCCATTTCCAATTTAGACAAAAATGATGCTAACAATTTAGGTCTAAACATAGTGGTTCCAAATGAGGATTGTGTACCTTGAATCCCAAAGGATCCTTCTTGCGTTTCCTTTGCTTTATCCTAATTTTCTGAAGATGGGACATTCCTTAGAATCCCAAATGGTGGTTGAATGTTCAACTGATCCAATCCTAACATCAAAATTGGGCTTGTTGTGATGACAGGGGCACTGCTACTGGCAAGCATTATAGACAAAGGATCTTTATGGGTTTGATGGAGAGTTGTAGTTCACACAGGCAATTGGAGAATTCAATCACAACGATCCTATCGCTGACATTGTGGTTGACGCGTGTTAAATTGATATCATGGAGAGCCTAAATTCAAAGGCTAGGTCATCTTGAAAATATTGGATCAGTGTATGATAATAGCTAATTTATATCACATGACTAAAGTGAGAAAGTCCTAGATGTCGGATGTTGGGCTGCTGCAGTTTATCTTTTGAAATAAGACATTAGTTGATTTACATCCCATGACAAAAGTGTGGAGATCCTAGATGTCAGACATTTTCATCATGGAATTTGTTGAAGATGCTGTTGGTGTCCAACGCATGGGTCTGATGCTTTGGATATTGTACATCTGTTTATCCTCTAATTTTCCTACAGGTCAACGTATGTGTTGAATGGAGCATCCATTGCTTGTTGCCATGTGAAGAAACAAATTATGCAGAAGATTGATGGAGATGACCAGAGTTTGCCATTATCCTCTTACAAATGCCTTTGTTTCAATCTCTGCCACAGTGATCATGAGATTTGGCCATTTAGTAGAAAGGCTGAACATTATCATTTTGTATATTGGATATCCCTTTGTGTTTTGTTAAAATATGATGTTTATATAGCCTATTCGGCGGTTATACAGTTGAAACTGTGTAACTAAATTGTAACCACCTTCTCATTATAAATAAACCTCTGCCTGTCGTATTTGAACAGTGCAGTTTCGTGCTTCTGTCTTCTTTCTTCATTTTGTATAATCTAACATTGGTATCAGAGCCTAGGCATCGGTGAGAGGTCGACGAGAGGAGAGGTCGACGCAGATCAAGGCGAAGGAAACGCTTGGTCGCGAGAAAGGAAAACGCTGGTCGGTTGCGAGGCAGGACAGAGACGCCGGACACGCACGGGGACAGGCGGCATCATCAAAGCGCGCGAGGCGGGGAAGGGAAAGACGAGGCGCTGGGAAGGGAAAGCAGCGCGGGACAGAGGAGCGCGGGGCAGAATCGTAAAAATAAAAATTGATCCTGTGAAACGTGGGTCACAAAATACGATTTTGAATCCGCAGACATTCATTTTGCAACAATCGTGGACGTTTGTGGAAGGAGAGCAAACAGCAACAATCTTGGACGTTTGGGCAGAATAATATTATTTCCAGCAACAAAGGTATTTATTCTATTTGCTGGAGGAATTAAAATAAATATATCTGCTGGAAAATTGGTTATTTTATTATTTTCCATTGCTTTGGAATAATAAAATGTCAAACATTACCAATTTGATTTTGCCGGATACACAAAAATTAACGGGCACAAATTTTAATGTGTGGAGCCATAAGATCTTGACACTGGCAGAATTTCGTGGTTTTGAGAAAATAATCACGGGTGTCGAGAGTAGACCTACAACAAATTTCGATGATTATGACAAACGTCATCGGGAGGCTCTTCTGCTATTAAAATTGTCGGTATCGGATGAATTGATACCTGAGGTCCGGAATGCCACTGAGGTGAGTAAATTGTGGGTCAGTCTGAAGGACAAATATCAGACGTCGGAGAAGAGTCGGGTTCTATACCTCAAAAATATGCTTTTTTCCGTAAAATTACAAGGTGGATCGCTGTCTGAGCACCTACTTCGGATGAAAGATCTCCGAGATCAGCTTGCTTCCATCAACAAGCCGGTTGATGATGATGATATGGTGGCTCTCATTTTAAACAGTTTGCCCTTCTCGTATGACTCGTTCGTGGAGGCTCTTCATTTAATGGGCGAGAGTCAAACTCTTACGTTTGACAAGGTGTGTTCCTACCTGTTGCAGAAGGAACGGAGACAGACACAAGTTCAAGAGTCCAGTTCTGGACAATCTGAGAGTGCATTTGCTGCACAATCCAAAGGAAAGTGGAAGCGACAGGCTGATGCGTCACCTTCCTCTCCTAAATTTCCGGTACGGTGTTACTATTGTCACAAACTTGGTCATGTAAAGAAGGATTGTCAGAAGCGACTAAGTGCCCTGAAGAAGCGGAAGGGGCAAGCACATGTGGCAACAGTTGAGCAACACGAGTCAGAAGATGAGTATGCCCTCATGGCATCTTGCTCGGATGGTGACAGCCCTACACGGTGCTGGTTTTTTGATTCCGGTGCATCACGACACTTCACGTGTCAACGAGATTGGTATGTTACTTTTCATGCTAATTCATGTTCTTCTGATTCGGTTACTTTAGGGGATGGGAGATCACATGCTGTGGAAGGGATTGGGGATGTTCGTATCATGTTAAATAATAACACTAAATTGCTTGTGAAGAGTGTTAGATATGTGCCTAACATGAATAAGAACCTGTTATCCATCAGTCAATTAACTGATAATCCTCATATCTCTGTAAACTTTTCTGGTAAACAATGTATTGTGTCTGATGTCAAACATAATAAGGTGGTTGCCCTGGGAATTGGGCATGGAGGTTTGTACAGACTCGTTGATCCTGCCACGGTCAACTTGCATGCCTTAGTTGTGGTAGAAAATACCAGTGTTTTGTGGCATGAAAGATATGGGCATCTCAATCTTCCATATTTGGCCCGTCTTCATAAAGAAAATATGGTTGTTGGTTTGCCTCCTATCCAGGAAAAGCAGGATATGTGTGTTGGATGTTTTGCAGGCAAACAAAGGCGGAAACCTTTTCCTCATGAAGGTGTTTGGCGTGCAAAGGGGCTCTTAGATCTTGTTCATGCAGATCTATGTGAGCCATCGTGGAAGACTTCCACAGTCCTTGGTGCACGATATTTTCTGTTATTGGTGGATGATCACTCTCGGCGGATGTGGATCTATCTCTTGAAAAAGAAGTCTGATTGCTTTGCTTCTTTTGTCAAGTTCAAGGCATTGGTGGAGAACCAGACCAGCCGGCGGATAAAGACTTTAAGATCCGATAATGGGGGTGAATTCACTTCTAAACAGTTCGCTGTTTTTTGTGAGAAAGAAGGGATTCAGCGTCAGTTGACAGCACCATATACTCCCCAACAGAATGGGGTGGTTGAGAGGCGGAATAGAACTATCATGGAGATGGCCCGGTGTATGATGCACAGTCGTGGAGTGCCATACATATACTGGGGAGAAGCTGTTAATACAGCGGTCTATATACTCAATCGCAGTCCTTGCAAAGCCTTGCAGGAGATCACACCAGAGGAGGCATGGTCCAAAATCAAACCAGAGGTATCAAATTTTCGTATTTTTGGTTCAGCTGCTTATACTTTGGTTCCTGATCATAAGAGGAGTAAACTAGATTCCAAAAGTTCTAGATATTTCTTTGCTGGTTATAGTGATCATTCTAAAGCATATAGATTGATTGATACTTCCACTAATAGAATCATTATTAGTCGTGATGTTGATGTAAAAGAAACAGAGTCTTTCTTTGGCTGTAATCAGCAAATAGACCAGCAACATAGCAGCGATCAGCGAGGGGTGGTCACAGAGATTGGTTCTCTTTCCTTGCCTGATGATGAGTCTGGTCATTCTCATACTCCTCCACAGACTCCAGTACAGTCTATGCTCTCTCCTACTGAGTCTTCTCCATCTCCTGGAAATCAACTTGCATTGGTTTCACCTCCGGAAGTTCCACTAGCTTCCGAATCCTCAGTTCAGCGACGGCCCAAGTGGTATTATTCCACTATTCAGGATCTGACACGAGACGATTTGTCTCCACTCTTAGATGGCCGGTCTCGCAGACCTGGCAAGAGGATTGATTACTCTGAGCAAGCTCAATTTGCTCTTGCTTCTGATCTTCTCCATATTCGCGAGCCACAAAAATACTCTGATGCACGAGGCATACCAGAATGGGAAACTGCCATGCAAATCGAGTATGATGCCTTGATTAAGAATGATACCTGGAAGTTGGTGCCATTACCTCCAGGCAAACATCCTATTGGTTGTAAATGGGTGTACAAAATCAAGTGTAAAGCAGATGGTACTTTGGATAAGTACAAGGCTCGGCTTGTTGCAAAAGGTTTTTCGCAACAGGAGGGGATAGATTATGAGGAGACTTTTGCTCCTACTGCAAAGATGGTCACTTTTCGGTTACTTCTTGCTTTTGCCGCTCAATTTGGTTGGAAAATATATCAGATGGATGTGAAAAGTGCATTCTTGAATGGCGATTTGGAGGAAGAAGTGTATATGACTCAACCTGAGGGTTTTCAGGTATGTGGTCGTGAGCATCTGGTATGCAGGTTGATTAAGTCCTTGTATGGGCTTAAGCAGGCTCCTCGAGCCTGGTATATTAAGATCGATACACATCTCAGAGATTCGGGCTTCAAACGAAGTCATTCTGATCCGAATCTCTATGTCAAAAGCACACATGATGACATTGTGATTCTTATTGTTTATGTTGATGACCTTGCCATCACAGGCAGTGGAGATGCTGCGATTCATAAGGTAAAATCAGATTTGTGCACTGCTTTTGACATGACTGATTTAGGCCTCCTTCATTATTGTCTTGGTGTAGAATTCTGGCAAGAAGATCACTTGATTTTCATTTCTCAGGTTAAATATGCCACGAATCTTTTGCAAAAATTTAAGATGTATGATTGTAATTCATCATCTACACCTATGGAGGTCGGGCTGAAACTTTCAGCTCATGATGATTCACCACCGGTCGATGAAACATTGTACAGACAGTTGGTAGGTAGTTTGATTTATCTCACCACTACACGACCGGATTTGTGTTTTGTTGTAAGTTATCTTTCTCGGTTTTTGTCTAAACCGAAACTCATTCACTGGGGAGCAGCAAAACGTGTGTTAAGGTATGTCAAAGGAACTCTTGACTTTGGCATCTTGTATTAGAGAGTTGCAGATTTCACGTTGATTGGCTACACAGACTCTGATTGGGGAGGTTCAGTGGATACTCGGAGATCTACCACTGGATATATCTTCTCTCTTGGTTCAGGAGTTATTTCTTGGCAGAGTAAGCTTCAGCCCACTGTGGCTATCTCTTCCACAGAAGCAGAATACAAGGCTGCTGTTAGTGCTGGTTGTGAAGCGGTATGGCTTCGTCAGATTTTGATTGATTTTCAGTTTTCACAGGTCACTGCTACACCTCTTTCACTTTTTTGTGATAATCAAGGTGTGTTGAAGATGGTCAAAAATCCTATCTATCATGCCCGCACTAAACATATTGAGATTCATCATCACTATATTCGTCAATTAGTTGACTCAGGTGAAATCTCTCTTCATTTCTGTCCTTCTCAGGAGCAGTCTGCTGATGTAATGACTAAACCTCTTGGTGCTTTCTTGTTTGTCAAGTTTCGGGATAAACTTGGTATAGTTTCTAGGTTAGTCATTAAGAGGGGGTGTTAAAATATGATGTTTATATAGCCTATTCGGCGGTTATACAGTTGAAACTGTGTAACTAAACTGTAACCACCTTCTCATTATAAATAAACCTCTGCCTGTCGTATTTGAACAGTGCAGTTTCGTGCTTCTATCTTCTTTCTTCATTTTGTATAATCTAACATGTTTTGTCAATGCATGGGTCTGATTTTTTGAATAATTTACTTCTGTTTATCCTCTAATTTTCCTACAAGCCAACACATGTGTTGAATGGAGTATCCATTGGTTGTTGCCATGAGAAGAAGCAAGTTATGCGGAAGATTGATGGAGATGGCCAGATTTTGCCATTATCCTCTTAGAAGTGCCTTTGTTTCAATCTCGTACATGGTGATCATGAGATTTGGCCATTTAGAAGAAAGATGAACATTATCATTAGGTATATCCACTTTGTGATCTAAAGTGGTCCAAGGTGATCTGGGGTCACCATTAGATGTTGGCATGCATGGCCACTTGTGGTAGATTGTAATGTCCCTTTCTAGGGAAAAAACCAAAAATAAGGGTTTGGCCACAAACCCCAAGAATCATATCTGAAAATACACCAACACCAAAAATGAAAATAATCTGATTTTATGACAGCAGTTCCAACAATAATATAAACCCTAGCAGCGAACTATAAAGGGACTTAAATGCACCATAAAACCATGCACAATAGCTGAAAACACTTCTAAATAATTATTTCATGTACAACAACACTTATCCATTCAATTCGCAATAAACAAATGGAGAAAACCAAAGATAACACACTGCTGTAATTAAATTTGGAACAGCAGCAGGACAACCACAAACCAAGGCTGAAAATGATAGATAAACTCCACCAAAAATCACCAAAACATAGATTCCGGCCTTATAAATTATGCCGAATTAGAATATCAAATAAAATCTGAAGTATGTTCCTAGAAGGCACCCAACTAACACCAAACCCTAGTCACTCCCCTTAGGGAGAGCTCCAAAATGCATGCAAAGCCTTTGTAGATTTTCTCCTTGATGCCCTAGATCCAAATCTGCAAGTATTCTTCAAGAGAGGTCTTCAAATCACCCAAAATGGAGGGCTTTTGTCCTCCACCAAGCCACAAGGAAGGTTTTCGTCTTCCTTGAGATGCCCACAAGAGGGTTTTCATCCTCAAGTGGAAAGGTGGTGAGCATCTAGGTCAAAAAACCAATTGTATATGAAAAATGTGCCAAGGATAGGATGCAAATGAAGTCACAAATCTCCTTTTATAGCACTTGTTTGGCGCCAAAGGCCAAATAGAAGTGGACTGACCTCCTTGGGCTTCTTTTTTATCTTGTAATTTGCCTTTATGACTCTCCAATCACAACTGACTTGCCTTATAAACTAAAATGAAAACATTAAACCTAATAAAGAAAACTAAAATGAAATGCAATTCCCTTGTTCAATAATATTTCTTTGTCATGAAAAGGGAATGGCAAGAAGTCCATATTTAGGCCGCAATTCGAAAAAAGGGACATTACATGCCTCTCTTCCCGAAGTTGCTTGCCCCCAAGCAAATTGCAAACACATATGCTCAAGTATCATTCTATCAAAGTAAAGGAACATGCTATAGTACTCCCATGAAGGAGTTTCAACCCAAACAAACTCATACCCAAACTGCCCCTTTCTTCATGGAAGTCTTCATCATCTTCTACTTCAAAAACAACAATAATATTCACCTTTATTTGCATGCTCAGTTGTACTAAAATCCCTGCAAATTGATGTAGTTTCCATCATAAAGCAAGAAATGGATGCATAATCAACATGACTAGGTATCTCTCTTATTACGAAATGCTAATTTGATTGTGGAGGGGCTGAAAAAAATTCACCACAGTCATAATTCACATGGAATCTTATCCAAATTGAGGCTATCAATTCTGATTTGTTCCCTCCTTTCAGCTGAAACCTTCTTCCCACATCAACCCATGATGAAATTCTCTTTGAAAATGAAAGTTCATTGCTGTTCATGGCTGCTAATGGTAGTCCCAAGTCTGATTTTTTAAATTCAGTCCTATAACCATGTCATAACTACCAAAATGAAATATTATGAAGAAAGGTAATTTCATGAGTAACGTAGGGACTGAATTTTTCTTACATAGGCTGAAAAACTAAGAACGACAAGTCTATAATTGAAATCAATAGACATCTTGACCCTTAACACAAGAGGGTGAAACATTAGAAATCTTCCCATCCTCATGATGTTGCTTGCCAAATTCCTCCTTGCATGCTTAACTATGTTCAGTCCTTTCCTTATTGCTGGTAAGGAGATAAAATCAGCCTTCCCTTGCTTAATATTCCTACCTTTTCCTTTCCTGATTTCATGAATTCTGACTTCTTCATTTTGCAAGTGGAACCCCAATTCCTTGTGAATTTTGATGGTAAATTCCTCTAAACTTTGGACCTCTCGACCCCATAAAATAATGTGTGCCTCAGCTGAACTTAAAACAAATAAGTCAAAACAAAATTCATACCTTTACATGGGGCCATGGGTTAACCACATAAGAAAATGAATGCTAGAATCATCATCATTTCCCTCTTTGACTGATATGTGTACAACTGCAAATTCATCATAATTATCCCCCCTTACCCATATTCCTTTCGGTTCTTTCATGGAACCATGGGTTAGCAATATGTAGAAAAGAAAATCAGAACATGCCATGTTAGAATTATTCCCCACTTCATACAAACTCATCAAACTCCTTCCCTTCCATAAGAAAAGAGAGGAAAAATCAATACTAAAATCTTTACCTTTACCTTCTTTGAGCTTCAAGGGTTTACCCAGATTCCAAGGATGTAAGCAATCTATGTAACTCTTCATCATTCCTCTTCTTCTCTCAATCATCATGTGCAACGCAACCCCTATCTTGAAGTCCAAACTCGTGACAAAGAGTTTGTGATGATCAACCCAACATGATGATGAAAAAGGAAACAAAGGATCTGAAATATGTGTGTACCTTGGGCTGTCATAAAAAACCACCTCATAGGCTTTGCTTGGGAGATGTATGATGAGTCCTTGGCAAAGAGTCTTCTCCCAACCTTGCTCCTTTACCTCATTAGCATAGTTATGATCACCAAGGCATGGCAATGATAAATAATGATGCAATAGACTCTTGTCATGATCAAACAAAATATCATATGGCTTACCATTAGTTGCTGGTCTGAAAATTACAGCGGATTGAAAGTGGTCATGGGCACCCAAAAATGCCCTTGTCTCATGGGTGTACCCCATAAAAACTTCACTTGGAAGCTCTATTTTACTGTTTCTCGAGTATTCAGATTTTTCTCCACTTTAACCCCATTTTCAGCTTGCTGATCATGATGTGCAACCACTTGCCATGGTATACAATGGAGCCTCAACCACGACATTTTGTCATTCTTTTTATCAATTGGATCAAGACAACAAAACTAAATTAGCGTAGAAGAAGGCAATGATTTTGGAACACCTTCATACCTTTGGACACCCCCAAAATGCTCAATTACTATTATCACATGAGGCTTGCTTGGGGTATTTCCAATATTCACTTGGCATCTTGCTCCTCATACTTCCAAGTTCCCTTAATATTTTGCCACATGCAACCATTAGACATCAAGGGAATATCATTAACAATCAAAAGTTCTTTACCTTCCAATTCGCTTGGTTCTTGCTTAGCAATTTCACCATTCTCTTGAGCTTTCATGGGGTTGTCCGGAAAATTAGTCAAGGAATCACTTTTGGCAATGGTAGTGGGTGCTTCTAGGGCTCCCAAAGGCTGATCCATCATTATGAGTTTCATTGCGATGGTTCTTCCTTCTTAGTATGGTGGATATCTTCCCCTTCTTTGTAACTCAAAGGATCTATGTACTCTTTGCCACTTAGGGTGTTCTTCACTTTATCATCATTTCCACTATGTTGTTCATGATGACACAAGTATGGCAGTGACATAGGGGGAGACCAAAAACTAAAATGTGATCTTCAATATCATACCTTTGGTTGTCCCGAACTTGTCCATCTTCTTTTCCGAATGAAACTTGGTTAAGATCTCTTCATATTCAACTAGTGAAGCTCTTCCCACCTTGACTTCGTCCATATTTTGTTGGCACATGCATGGAGCCTCTTCGTGGTTCTTACCAAAGCCATGAACACCCTCAACTTGACTCTTAGGAGCTGCTGTTTTGAAAATTCCAGCAAGTCGAACATCATCATTATCAACAAGAGATTTGGCTTCAACCACCAAATTCTCTCCACAATTCTGCAAATCGAATTTTCCTTCTTTCCTTGGCTCATGCTCTATGACTTCTTCCTTTACTTGCTCATCACCCTTCTTTTCAACCCTGGATTCATCACATGCTGAAATATTATTAGTATTAACCAAACAATGATCAATAATTACCTCATAATGTTGACTCTTCGGCACAATGATGGGAGTAAGGGCCAATTCTTCATCCTTTGTGGTTCCATTTCTTTCAAAATGTAGATCTGATTTTTCACCAGCATGTGTGTGACTATTGAAGCTCAAAAATTTGTCATGTGGACTTAAGAACCCTCTACCTTCAAGCCCTTCTTTATGCACAACATCCACACCCTTGAGTGTGGGGTCCTCATGGAGTGTTGACCCCTTCCTTGTTGCTTGAGGTTTTGACCTCGTGCCAATTCCAACTCTTTTTGTCTCCAACTTCACGAACTTTGCAAAAGGTAGGGCATCTTAGACCTTCTTTGGAAGAGCTCTATACTCCTCATAGTGATGTTGCTCACTTTGGATGGTTGAGAGTTAATGACCTCTTTTAAAGATCTCCTTCCACCATTTGGATCTTGAATGGTATGGATCAACAAAGTCATTGTGTTGGCCAATCTTTCTTTCCCTAGGGAAAGCTTTTAAGCCTAACATCACTGAAAATTTTATCCACCGTTTTGATCTTCCAGTGAGGAAACCCTCGAAAGTGGGAAGACCGAAGCTCGCATACCACCTGTAATGTCCCTTTCTAAGGCAAAAATAAAAGTAAGGGTTTGGTCACAAACCCCGAGAATCAGATATGAAAAATACTCCACCAAAAATGAAAATAATCTGATGTTGTGACAAATAGTTCCAACAATAATATAAACCCTAAGCAACGAAGCTGTGAAGGGATTTAAATGCACCATAAAACTATGCACAATAGCTGAAAACACTTCTAAATAATTATTGCATGTACGACAACACTTATGCATTCAATTTGTAATAAACAAATGGAGAAAACCAAAGATAACACACTTGTTGTAATTAAATGCGGAAGAGCAACAAGATAGCCACAAATCAAGGCTGAAAATGATAGATAAACTCCACCAAACATCACCAAAACATAGATTCCAGCCTTATAAATTATGCTGAATCAGAATATCAAATAAATTCTAAAGTACGTGCCCTATAAGGCACC
Source organism: Taxus wallichiana var. yunnanensis (assembly GCA_018340775.1). Classification (NCBI taxonomy): domain Eukaryota; kingdom Viridiplantae; phylum Streptophyta; class Pinopsida; order Cupressales; family Taxaceae; genus Taxus; species Taxus wallichiana. The sequence goes on from CM031239.1 coordinate 196,878,919, forward strand.
CAACTTGTTGGCTAGATTTTCTGCACAACTAAAAACCTAGGTAGTCATGAGATAAATCTCCCTCATTTACCGGTGAGGCTCCTGTGTAAGATTTTGTCAATTATGTTTTCTAATATCTATTTGTGGGTTTTACTTTAACTGTGAAGCTCATGCACCATAGCTAAGCAATTTTGCAGCAAGTAAGCAGTACTGTAAGAAATATGTGTGGAAGAGGGAAATAATTGAGTATAGGAAGAAAAGAAAGAAGATGTGTAATCTAACCAATAGTTCACAGAGTTGATCTCATGCACATAGATAAACAAATAGATCTTGAAATACAAAATTTAAAGAAAAAGAAAGTTTCAGATTCAGATATGAGATAACACAGTTTATGCAAAGATCTAAAAAGAAATAAGAAACAAAATGCATCGTTGATGCAAAGTTCCCTGAGAAATCTTCCTCCTTTCAATTCCTTAGCTTTTAGAAAGATATCAAGGGTTTTAGCTCAAAGTCTGGAACACAAGAATGCTGATTACAAATTTTGATCTCTTAACCCATAGGTTCTTCCTTCATTTATAGTGTATGAAGGGGAAATTACAAATAGGAAACTACAACTGAACTAGAACATGTGGAAGTTGAAAAGAAAACAATTGGCAATCTTTCTTCTAGAATTCCTCTCTAAGTGACATGCATCTGGAGACTAAGTCAAGGTTGTGTACATCTGCCACTTATCTTAAAGAACCTTTTCAAATAACTTAAAGTAATGGCTTTTAAACCAATAACTTTAATCTTACAATTTCATCCGAGAACATAAGAAATAAGAAAAAGAAGAAGAGAAGAAAGAAGATCTGCAATGCAACACTTTATGCTTTCTTTTTGTTCTGATATTGAATATACTTGTCGAACATACAATTCAACAATTTCCCATCTGTTTTAGCAACCTCTTTCTTGGTCCTGAACTGCAGCAATCCTTTGGACAAAATGTCAATGTTTACTTCCACTTCCTTCAAACTAGGCCCAAACTCTTTAATGTCTGATTGAAGTGTTATCAAGCTGGTTGATGGAATTCAATGTGAAAGTTTTGACAACTTTATCAATCCTCTCCTGAACCATCAAAAGCAACCCTTCAAGAGAAGCAAACATCTTGTTTGGAATGGTTCTTCTGTAGGAAGAAACATCCCCAACTACTTCCTCCTCGGTGAAAGCAACTACATTGCCTGACAATGACAATATCATATCCTCGAGCAACCGCATTCTTTTCAGCATAAGCTTGAGAATCTCCATGCGGAAAGAAACTACAAACTCAAGCTGTTTGCCCTTTTCAATCAGTCCATCAGGCACAAGTTGCTCCGCAATCAAAACCTCCTCCGGTAGCTTATTTATTTTAACCAAAATGTCCAAGTTACTTTCAGCCACTGTATTCTCATCCACTATGCTTGTCATCAGTTGCTTCAGTTGAGATAATGCACCTTTCATAATTTCCAGACTAGTTGGTACCTCCTCGAGTTGTTTTGAAGCTTGGTGAATGATTTGGCTTTTCCATTCATTGATAGCTGTGACTTGATTACCTGCATCCTCCACCTCTTCAATCAGATGTTTGCTCACTGCTCATGTGCTAAAACTGGTTGAGAGGAAGGTTTGGCAACCTTAGCAATGATTTCGCACAACTGGGAAACCTGCTCTTGAAGTTTGGTTTTCTCTTCCTTCTCTTTGTCCAGCTTGAGGAATAAAGCATTTATTAGTGTTTGTGTATCTTGCTTTAATCCTTTCGTGGTAGTTTGACCTAGTGGCACTTTGGTTACTAAGATGTCTGTCGCCGTGAGTTCTCCCTTCTTGCTTTCCTCTGCTGGAATCACAACTCGGCGAAACTTTCGCCCGATTTTTCAATAATCAACTTGAAGTTACCTTGGAAACTTTAGGCCTTCTATCCTTTCCTCCCAAACTCGGGAGTAGTTGTAAGTCATGCTCTCTAGGTTGATCTCTCTCTCGGCTTCGGGCTGCTGTAAAGCCAACCACGATGAAAAATTGTTTTAGGGCAATGAAAAGTCACTGAGTGTACCACCCTCTCATGCTCAAACTCTGTTGCATCCAAATTTTCCACAGTGTTGTGGCTGCCATCCTCTAAATTGTCCAAAGACAATGCTTTTTCAAACTCTGCCATCTGTGCTTTCAACTTCTCTGCGGGGGAGGTGAAGATCTGAGTGGCTAAGGAGCAAATACAAACGATGTTGGATTCAACGGAGGAACGACAACATCTTTCTAGGGTTCAGGGGCTGTTGAAGTGCTATGAGTTGACGTTGGAGAAGCTTCGTTTGAAAGTGGTACTGACACAATAGTTGTAGACTTGACCTTTTCCAGTACCTGAGACTTCTTGTATACTTTAAGCTTCTCTGGTCTCCTGCTACTTTCACCTTCATGCTTCCTTTTGTTGGAGTCTCCTGTAATAAAGTTACCTGTGATCTGATTCATCAAAGCTTCGTCCATGCAATACCCCTTCGTTAACAACCAGTTTGAGGTGTTAACCAGAACTGTGGAAGACCTTTCCTCAATCGTCTGACAATCGCCTATGCTTTCTTGAAGAGCAACTCTATCTCCTCCCATTTGATGGTATGTGTTAAGTACCACATGCCCATCATCCGCAAGATCTGCAGGTATCGTGCTAAACCATAATTAGACACTTGTTGCATTGATAACCTGCTAAAATCTTTCTTCCTGACTTCATACTCGCTTCTGCACTTCATCCAAAAGTCTTCCAACGAAGGTACATGTGAATATTCCTGGGAGATTGTCTTCCTCACTATCCCATATGGATCAAAGTTCAATTGTGCTGGGAAGAACTCATGCTCATATCCAGAAAACATTTCTGCTTCGATTCCTCTAGCTTTATGGATGCTCTGGCAGCTGTAATAACCCACTGTGACCGGAAAACAACTTGTAGATTTGTGCCGCTTCGATTGTAAGTCATGCATCTCCACGAGCTGCCTGCACAACTCCATGATGACCCATTTGTCGCTTGGATACCTCGGCAACTTAACTGGTTCTCCTAAAAAGCCACTGACCCTGAGATACGTGAAGTCTGCAAACTGGATGAAGATACAACCATGTTGGGATACTGACTTCCCAAGCTTCTTTGCTTACCATGCTTGTCTTCAAATCACTAACTAATTTGCAGATGAATCCATAGAAGAACCCATCGTTGACCACCCTGTAATCTTTGTGGCATTCAGGAACTATCAACTGTGGGAAGCACTCAAAAATAGGATCTTTTGACAAAGTATGCCTCGTCTATCCAATTTGGAAAATATACCCTACGAGGCTGCTGCATATACTAGGTATGAAGTCATTTTGAAGCTGAATGTCCGCCTCACACTTGAGCTACTTGCTGATGTTGTCACTGATGATCTCCGCCCAATTGATTATGGAATCAACTCTGTTGATCTCAATGGTTCTCACAAAAGTGTATATCCATGAGTGGAAGTTATGGGTATTGGCTTCTCCGTTTAACCTGCAAAGCAATTTAGTAATATCATCAAACTCTTGCACTGCATTGGATAGTGGAAAAGCCCTTGAGAAATTTGATGGAAGTCTGGGCTTCCTCATGTATCATTATTCATTATTCCCACACAATATGCTTTGTTTTCTCTCATTTATTGCCAACATCCAACATGCTAATTGTAATCACCACCTTTGGTTGTCTCGGAATCTTGAGCAATAATTAATAAATTGTGCATCCAACTTGATTATTGTCTTTCTGTAGCATCCCATTGTTCTGGAAAGAGAATGATAAGACCTTGCATACTTCATAAAAATTCGAAGCAACCGAAATTTGTGATTGGAAACATTGAAGCTTGAATAATCCCGCTACTTTTAATTGCCCGCATGAGAGATGTCCTTCCGACTCTGGATCTGTCAATTAAATCAGTGATGGGTTCAGGGCCTAGAAGATATGCATGAATTTGTTGATCCTTCTCTTTCATCATGCTTCATCATGCCTGGAACAATCTTTGTCTGAGCTCTTTTTCTTTTAATTCTGCTGGAATCCCTTGTAATTGGATCAATTTGTGTAGATCTGGAAATTTTTCTGATTCAGAAGATATATTCAATGTATCTGACATTGATTTGGACTTCCTTTCACTAATATGAGCACCTGTGATGAATACCTGCAATTAATTCAGACAAATATGGAGTCCATGGCATGAATACTTGATTTTTATCACCAAAATCTGCATATAAAGCTTGCTGCCCTAAAATTTGAGACTTTGCTTGCATGCAAAGCAAGCAAAAATATTATTTAATTCACCTGGGCACTTATACCAACATGCAAACACTTAGAATAACAAAAATCAGGCTATTCCAACCCTAGGCGCCAAAACTAGAAGCTTCCGGCAATGAAAAATACTCTCCTTAATGCAAAATTCTCCTTCCCTTGGCGCCAAAACCTGTCCAGGCTGCAAACTTCATCAAAAAGAATTAATTGCTTCTCCCTTATGGCGTCCCATGCTTATATAGCCATTTGCATGCTATTTTTAATAATTGCCCTTCCCTATTTTTGGCAATTTAATTAATTAAAAGCCATGCTTCTTCATCCAATTTGGGTGCCCAAGTTTGCATGCTTCTGATTGTTTTTTTATGAATTTATTTTATTTATTTTTAGCATGCATCCTTGACTTCTCTTTAGCTCATCCACTTGCATTGACTTTCCTCCTATTTATGGCGCCAAACTTAGCAAAACTAAAGAAAAAGGAATTAACACGAATCTCAATTAATTCAAATCTGAATTTCAGACCAGCAAATTGAAATTTGAACCCAAATTAATACAATGATTAGATTTTTTGGACAATAATGTAAAAATGGATGAAAAACACTTGAATCTCTTAAAATAATTTTGCCAAAATATAAATATGTATTTTAGGCATCAACAAAATTAATTTTCAACATGAAATATGATGGAAAACATTGCTAGAAATTAATTAAAAATCAACGAAGTACAAATCCAATAAATTTTTTGAAATGAGGGTTTACAAACCCCAAACTTCACAAAGAATTGTAGATTCCGGCTTTATAAATTATGAGGAATCCAAATATGAAAAAAAATCTAATTTTTGTGTCTTAGAAGGCACCAAACTCCACACTAGGGTAAGTCACTCCACCTAGGAGAGACCTAACAATGCATGCGAAAATTTGAAAATGTCTTCTCTTCCTCCAAATGTGCAATATGCTTTCAAACCAAACAATGATGGAGGGTTTTCGTCCCCCAACCAGCCACAAGAAGGGTTTTCATCCTTGGAAGAACCACACACTTGGATTTTCACCCAAGAGTGGAGAGAACAATGAGCAACAACCCAAAAGTCCAATTTAGAAAATGTGCCAAAAGTAGATGCTCCAAATGAAGTCCTTAATCTCCTTTTATATCCTCATCTTGGCGCCAAAGGCCAAAAAGGCAAGGCCGACCCATATAAAGCATATTTAATCTTTTAATTTGCTTTTAAAATGCACCAAACCCAACCGACCCCTTATAATGGGAATTACAAAGATAAAAAACATAGACACGACTGAGGAAAAATGGAAATATAACCCACAATCTTCCCTTGCTCATCCATTGCTTGCCTTCGGAAAGAGAATAGGCAAGGATTACTTTATTTTGGATTAATTCAAAAAAAAGGGACATTATAGAGGGTTTTCGTTCTCAAGTGGAAAGGCATTGAGCAAGTAGCCCAACAAATCAATTGTTTATGAAAAATGTGCCAAAGATAGGATGCAAATGAAGTCACAAATCTCCTTTTATAGCACTTGCTTGGCGCCAAAGGCCAAATAGAAGTGGACCGACCTCCTTGGGCTTCTTTTAATCTTTTAATTTGCCTTTATGACTCTTCAATCACAGCGGACCTGCCTTATAAAGGAAAACACTAAAAAGAAAACATTAAATCTAATAAAGAAAATTGAAATGAAATGCAATTCCTTTCCTTGTTCAATAATTCTTCTTTTCCACGAAAAGGGAATGGCAAAAGTTCATATTTAGGTGTCAATTCGAAAAAGGGAACAATACATACATGAATGCAGTTTTGAAACTAGAGGTAACCTTAGCAACATCTGAGGCAATAAATCAACTGGCTGGCCCAAGTATGGAGATTTCAATTCTTTTGGGGTGATTGTATGGTAGGAATAAGAATTACCTGCTGCAATGACCTTAGAATTTGTTATGCACACATGTTTGAAGCACATGAAGAAAAGTTTCTAGCTTATCAAATTTATGGAAAAATCAATGTTGACAGGTCGTAGTAAAAAATGAAAACTTTGCATGCTATTGCTATCATTGAGAAACCACATCTTTGACTCTAGTTATTGCATCCTATATTTGATGTATCTCTCTCATCTTTAAAGATCTTGTTGGGAATTAATAGTTTGTATGACTCAATTGCCTATTGAAGTTATTGATCCATTTTTGCATTTCTTATTGTGGCTGGCTGCAGTCTTTTAGAAAGTAATTTAGCTAGAGGGCGTGTCATGTTTGTTGGAGCTTATGCTTTGGTGCAACACAAGATGATTTTGATGAATTTTTTAATGACTAGGGCTTGGATGCACATGTGCTGTACTTTGCGAGTTTTGCATTTTAAAGGAAAACTGTTTTACGTTGAGTAGTCACTTAGGCTGCTTAAGAAACATCTAGCATAGAAGGAAAGTGCATGATGTGAGGTGTAATTTTTAATTGCTCTAGTTGTATCAAGACAAAGTCAATAAGGGTCTTACATGTTCTATATTAAGAGTTTCTCACTGGCTTAAAAAATTAAGCAACATAGTTGCAGTGTTTTTCAAATTGGGGAAGAAGCCAAAGAAAAAAATATATTTAAGGATGTAGTTGGACAGCTCATGGATGCACTGTATGAGTGGGAGGTCGAACACTTTTGCAAGGCTTTTACGTTAAGGACCCGTAAGATTGTCACTTATGGTGTGTATGAGAGAGGCAACACAATGGACATGTCAATTCATGCAAGTAACCCATAGTTTCTTGATTGATAAAGGTGACTTCCAAATTGAAATGAGAATGAGATTATGCAGTCCAACATGATCCCAATTGATCTGAAGTGGTCCAAAGGTTATGCATGCAGCTTACAAAAAGTTGTTCAAGCTGAGTAATGTTCATTGACCATTCAATTGAGATATTGAATATATGAAATTCCACACATGGGATTATAAGCTTCAAGGTGTTTGAATATCAAAAAGGTCTTCTTCAGTATCGAAAAAGTTGGAAGAATAACCCATGTTTTAGCTGATAAAGTGTACATGATCGTGGGCCCTCAATTGTGGACTTAGCAAAATTTTAGCACATAATTTAAGGTGAAGTTTGGATTATGAACTTCTGAATTTTGATAAATGTATTTAAAAAGTGGTTATTGGCTTCAGAAGCAGTTTTGAGACAAAGTGGATGGATTTCATAGGTAGGTTCCAAAAGCAAATTTCAAACTTTGGAATAATCCCGAGGATGTTTATGAAGGCCAATACATTGAAAGAAAACAATTACGCCAAGGGAATGGAAAATTTGTTCAAGATTATATAGATACATGGTACAATCTATTAGCATCTATGAACCTGAGAAAAACAAATTCATCAAGTCTCCATCCCCTTTAAACCTATAAATTTAGGCAGAACTAAAAATATTTAAGTGTTAGATTGTGATCTTCGACTTGGGGTGCCCTTTCATGTGGAATGGTACATACATATCACAATGATGAAGCATCATAATTGGAAAGGAACATAAGCATTATTGGATTCCAAAAGTAATTTCTACAAATAAAGCCACATTCATAGTCTAAAATTAAATTAAGAATGAAAAAACATTCCTCTTATTCACTCAACGACAATAAAAATCAAAACAATGGAGTACGATAAGATTTTGGAAACATGGCATGCATAACATAGTCCCTGCCACTCTACCAAGTGGTCAAAGTAGGTCAACTTGCTCACCAAGCGAAATGATTCACCAAAATTCAGTTAGAGGACAAGTTTCCACACTTCTTTTAAGCACATGTTGACATAATGCAGACCAATGCTTTCCAAAGAGGGGCAACTGATCCAAGTGGCAGCTCAAAATCCATGGTCCATGTCAACACAAATCCAACAACCTACTCGGTTGTGTAATGTTCCTTTCGGGCTCAAATTTGAGGATTTAGATTTTCCCCAAAACCCTAATGGAACATTGTTGGAAATGATGACATCCACCTGTAGAAAACCTAATTTTTATGACAACAATATAATTTTATGCAAAAATTAGGGCAGCGACCTGTTTTAGGTCCAAAAAATCCTAAATGGCCTAGGTTAAATTCAGATTTTAGTATCTTCCACACACAAATCTTCATAAATACATCAACAACATGAAACCCTTGATGAAATCATGCAAATAAATGCTTCAACAATAAAATACAGATTGTTGGAATTAATTAATTGCTCAAAAACAAGCTGAAACTTCAAAAATCCATATCTTTAGAAATACTTGGAGATAAAATGCAAATGATAGCTCAAAATGACCACAAAAATGACAGCTATCAAACAAAATTAGAAGCAAATTTTCCAATCATCAAAACCCACTAAAAAGTGATCCCAAAATCTCCAAATGGGTCGCTCAAGCTGAAAATGAGTGTGGCATCCCCAAAAACGTGCTTGAGTTGGAATTTGTGCCTTAGACCGATGGAAACCCTTCGATTTGTTATGAAATTCTGAATTTTAAGCTCACTTTTGGCTCTCGGATGAAGCCACCAATGCAACAAATGAGGGTTTTCGTCCCCAAGTGTTGTGACTATTGAGGGTTTTCGTCTCTAATAGGATCCAATGAGGGTTTCCGTCCTAAAAGGCTGAAAATGAGAGCTCAATGCGCCAATTTCCAAATAGAAGTATCAAATTCACCAGATGATCCGTACAATGAGCCCCAACATTTACCTTTATAGCCTTTTTCTTTGTTTTCCTTGTGGAGCACTTTATTTCCATTTTAACATTTACTTTTGCTACTTTTAATAATTTAATTAAAGTGCCAATAACTAAAATTACTTTAGCACTTAAAATTAAATTATTAATTTACTTCCTTCCTTCCCCCCTTTAAGCCGATTGAAAATAGGCTAAGGGTCTTCTTTTTGTTTTAGTATTTAAAAATACTTTTTATTTTAATAATAATTGTTGGCTAGATTTTACGCATAGCATCAAACCTAGGCGGTCATGAGATAAATCTCCCTCATTTAACCGGTGAGGCTCCGTGTCAGATTTGTCACATGTATCACTTAACTAATAGAAAGGTTCCACATGACTTCAAATAATGGTTGCAAAACCAACAACTTAGAAGTTTACAATTTCATCCGGGAACATAGAAAGTAGAAGAAGAAGAAAGAAATAGAAGAAGTCATGCCCAATTTGTAACATCTACATCTTCTTCTTGTTACGATATTTGATATATTTGTCGAACATATAATTCAAAGCATCTTTCCATCTGTTTTAGCTCACGCTTCCTTTTACATCTGAATTGCAATCCTTCATTCAACACTTGCTGCGTGCTTCCATCCTTCATTCAACACTTTCTTTTTGCATGCTTCCACTTCTTCAAACTTGGCCTTTAAATCTCGCATCGAAGAGAATGTCCACCTAGAAAGCAATCCGGTATGTCACCTAGCCTCTTTCCTCGATAGAGTTCATCGTGAAAGGCTTGGTGGCTTTATCAATCCTCTTTATCAATTTGCACCATCAGAAGAGAACTTTCCAGGGAGTCATGCACCTCGTTAGAAACAATCCGCACGTATGAAGTAACACCTCCATCCACTCTTTCCTCGGTGAAAGAAATGGTACTCATCCAACAAATCGATGTTCTACTCTTAAGCGCTGCATCCTCTTGAAACTCTGCAGATCTCCAAACGGAAGATACTGCAAACTCTACTGCTTCTTCCCTTCTCGGTGATCCATCCGGACAATTTGTTTCCGCAATGACAATACATCTCGTGACACTTGTTGATCTCGGCCAAAATACTCAGGTTACTCTCTGCAACTGTATTCATTCCTTCTATGCTTTCTATCAGTTGCTTTAGTTGATTTTTTGCATCGTTCATAACCTTTAGGCGGGCTGGCACTTCCCCAAGTTGCACAGAAGCTTGACGAATAATCAGATCCTTCCATTCGTCAATAGCCTTTACTTGATTGCTTGCATCTTCCATTTCCTGCATAAGATGATCACTCACCTGCGCTGAAATGGGCTGAACGGAAGATTTAGCAACCTTGGCTATGATCTCACATAATTGAGATACTTGCTTCTGCAGCTCTTCTTTCTCTACCTTTTCACTGTCAAGCCTAAGGAACAAAGCATCCAAAGGCAAGCGTCTACATGTCTGCTTCAATCCTTCAGTGGTAGCTTGACCGAGTGGTATTTTGGTCACCGTCACATCTTCTGCCGTGAGCTCCTCTTCTACCTTTCCTTCCGCTGGGATTAATATCTCAACAAACTTCTCTCCCGAATCCGTGATGATCAACCTAGAAGTTGCTTTAGCAACTTTAGGCCTTCTGTCTCTTCTGCTCAGATCCTGAAGTAGCTGCAAGTCATGTTCCTCTAAGTTCATCTCTACTCTTGCTTCCGGAACCAACTGCATAGCTAACCATTCCGAGAAATTACTTCTCGGAGAGTGAGAAGTCGCTGAGTGCACTACCATCTCCCGCTCTGCATCCTCTCCATCAGAAAGTGCCACAGTATCATGGCTGCCATCTTCTGAAACATCCAAGGACAAAGCTCTTTCGAACTCCGTCATCTGCAGCTTTAACATCTCCTCTGGAACGGGTGCTGAACGAAGTGGCTGCGGAGAGAAGACGAACGTCGCTGGTTTCAATGAAGGCATGGAAACATCCTGCTGCTGTGGTGCAATAGTTGGTGATCCTCTAGGTACTGGAGAAGTCGGAGTCAAAGCTATGGTCGTAGAAGTGGTCTTCTCTTTCTCTTGAGATCTTCTGTGTACTTTCAACTTCTCGGACCTTCTGCTGCTTTCTCCTTCATGCTTTCGTTTGAGGGAATCTCCTGCGCCGAAGTTGCCCGTGATTTGATTCATCAATACTTCATCAAGGCAGTATCCCTTCGTTAGCAGCCAGCTCGAAGTACTCACCAACACAGCTCCGGATCTCTCTTCTATTGTGTTGCAGCCGCCATTGCTATCCTGCAGTATAGCTTTATCTCCTCCCATTTGATGGTAAGTGTCAAGTACCACGTTCCCATCATCTTTAAGATCCGCAGGTATCCGCGCTAGTCCAAAGTCAAATACTTGCTTTGCCGATAGCCTGCTGAAATCTTTCTTTCTAACCTCGTACTCACTTCTGCACTTCATCCAGAAATCTTCTAACGAAGGCACATGTGCGTACTCCTGGGAGATTGTCTTCCTGGCTATTCCAAATGGATCGAAATTAAGCCGCGCAGGGAAGAACTCTTGCTCATACTCGGACAACATTTGTGCTTCCATCCCTCGAGCTCTGTGAATGCTGATGCAACTGTAATATCCCACAGTGAGTGGGAAGAAGCCCGTAGACTTGTGCCGCTTCGACTGAAGGTCGTGTAACTCCACAAGTTGCCTGCTCAGCTCCATGGCAATCAATCTGTCACTCGGGTACCTTGGCATCTTTGTTGGTTCACCTGAAAAGCTCGTAACCCTGAGGTATGTGAAATCTGCAAACTGGATGAATACACTGCCAATCTTGGACACTGCTTCCCATGCTTCCTTGCTTACCCTGTGAGTCTTCAAGTCTTTGTCTAACCTGCAGATGAAATCGTAGAAGAAGTCATCGTTGATCACTTTGAAGTCCTTCTCGCACGCAGGTATAGTAAGCTGTGGGTAGCACTCGAAAATGGGATCCTTGGAAAGAATACCACATCTATCCAGCTTGGAAAAGACACCCTGTGAAGCTGCAGCATACACCAAGTATGAAGTCATCTTGAAGCTGAAGGTACGCTTCACGTTCCGCAGTTGCTCACCGATGTTGCTGCTAATAATTTCTGACCAATTGATTATAGAATCAACCTTGTTGATTTCAATGGTCCTGATGAAAGCATACATCCATGTCCGGAAAGTGTAGGCATTCGCTTCACCATTCAACCTGCATAGCAATTTGACGATATCATCCGCCTCCTGCACCAAATTGGATCGTGGAAGAGTTCTCGGGAACTTGGAAGGGGATCTAGGCTTCTTCATGAACCAGACATTTATTCATGATGCTCACACAATTAGCTCTCGTGCTTTTCCCACCTCTTTGTCGGCATCACGAATGCTAATAGAATTCACAACCTTTCGCACTGGAATCTTCAGACAATAATCGAAGAATTCTGCATCCAAACGAATTATTGTCTTTCCCGCAACATCACGCACTGATCTGGATGAAGGATGATAAGATCTAGCACACTCCATCACAAACTCTGGCAATTGGGCTGTACACGGGAAAGCTGCAGCTCGAATAATTCCACTACTTTTGACCGCACGCATGAGTGAAGTCTTTCCAGCTCTGGATCTATCAATCAAATCAGAAAGAGGTTCTGGGCCTAGATCTGTGTCTCCTATGTCTGAAAGTTTGGAAGCAATGCATGAATCCATCGTGCTCTCTTTTTCATCTCCTTTCGCCATGGCTTTATCAATCTTTGTCCGAATAATTCTTTTTCTTCTAATTTGGCCGGATTTCTTCAATACTAGTGCAGATCTGGACAATTCTTCAGATTCGGAGGATATTTGCAATGTATTGGACATTGATAAAAACTCCTTTTCTTTTATAAAGCACCTGTAATGAGTTCCTGCAATTTATTCAGACAAAAATGGCCACCGGAGCATGAATAGTGAATTTAAATTATAAAAATCTGCACTTTTCAAAGCCTGCTGCCCCAAAAATTGGTGTTTAATTTGCACATAAAGAGAGCATGAATCCTTTCAATCAACCCCGAGCTCTGTAACACTGTGAAAACAATTATGCAGACGAAGATCAACCTTCTCCAAAGCATGCGCAAAACTGGAAGCTTTTAGCCTTTGTTAGCACTTTTGTCGTGCAAAATCCTTCCTCTAATGGGGGCGCACTTTTTCTCCTTGCTGCAATTCTTAACCTGTGAATTAAATAATTCATCCATATGGCTGCCCATGCTTATATAACCTTCACAATTTTATAATTAATAATTGCCCTAACAATTAAAGGCAATTAATTAATTAAAAATCATGCTTTTCTCTTTTAAAAATAGCATGTTTAAGGACAGCCATCCAATAAATTAAATTAATCCAATTTAATCCTTCACACAGCACTTCACTCAAGCCCCACAGTGTGCTTTGACCATAGCCACTGAAAATAGAAATTAATTTAATGATTTAATGCTTCAAAAATCATTAAATAATGCCCAAATGGGGCACACTTTTTGAGAGAAGGGGGCAGCCACTAAATAAATTAAATTTAATTAATTTAATTTATTTCTTTTATTCCTTCTTTGACTTTTTGACCCCCTCAAGCTTGGGCGCACTTTTTGAAGGAAGAAAGATTATTAAAAATAATCAATTTAATCACTTTAATCCATCACCAAAGGGGGCGCACTTTTTTGCACATGTAATTCTATTTTTAAGAATTTTTTCATAATGGGATTCTTTTTACCTGTGGCGAGGCACCAAAATCCCATGATCCACTTAAGTGATTTGACTTTGACAATGGGATTCTTTACCTGCAAGGCCAGGCACTAAAATCCCATGATTTCACTTAAGTCACTTTCCTTTTATTATATCATGGGAATTTTCACCTGCAAAAAGGCAATAAATTCCCACCTGCCTGCAGCCTCTATTTTTCCCACTGCAGCTTAAGTGACTTTTATAACACGGGAAAAAGTACCCTGCCAGGCAGGTATACAATTCCCATCCTGCCTGCGGCTTATATTTTTCCCATCGCAGCTTAAATCCTTTGTTTTCCAAAAATGCGCCCATCCCCGCAGGGGCTTTTCTGTGCACGACTTCGCTTTTTCCCAGTGATCCAGACCTCCGATGACGACTTCCTCCGGGCAAAATGTGCGTGTATGTTTTCCAGCTGCTCCAGGCCAAAAATCGGGCTTACCCGGCGAAGGAGTTGTTCCAGAGAAATTTTACAGAAAACAGAACGGGACACCACAAAAACACGAAAAATTGCCAAAAGTTACAAATAAAGCCCAAAACTTAAAATAAGTTAAAATCCTTCTGGTACATAGGAATAATAACATATCCGCTCATAACAGAGTTGAAACGGAGCGCAAATAGCCTCATACGGGGCTCAAAATAATTAAATACAAATTTCCCGCAGACAAATCCCGACGACAGAATAAAACAATTTTGGGCATCTGGGTATTTGGCAAAAAGGGCTAATATGGCTCTTTGGGATTATCTTGACGCAATACAAGAATTTTCGGGCAATAAAAACAACAAATAACCCATTATTTTAAAAGTACGAATTTTTTTGAATTGGGTAGTCATGATTTCGGGTGAAATCGAGTGACACCAATAATATTATTAAGTTGACCATAAATAGATAGTTAGCTGGGCTCAACTTAACAATATTATTAAGTATTTCTAATTTAGAAAATGGGACATTACAGTCCTCCCTCCCCAAATTTGCTTGCCCTCAAGTAAATACAAACGCTCATGCCCAAGTACCATCATGCCAAAGTGAAGAAATATGTTGTAATGCTCCAATAATCTAGATCATGTACCTATCAAATGAAAGATGTCTTGTGAAAAAAGCTCATATATCTGTTGTCCCTCTTCTTATTGATGTACTTTGGCAACCCGTGAAGTTTAACAACTTCCTTGAAAAAGAAATTAGTTGCTACCTCAATTTTTCCCTCTTCACTTTCACCATCCCGAAATCTGCGTGACTACTCTATCCGAAAAAAATTCGTACTTTTAAAATAGTAGGTCATTTTGTGTTTTTATTGCGAGAAAATTCTTGTATTGCATCAAGATATTCTCAAAGAGCCATATTAGCCATTTTCGCCAAATGCCCGGATGTCCAAAATTGTTATAATCATCGTCGGGATTTGTTTTGCGGGAAATTTTTATTTAATTATTTTGAGCCCCGTTTGAGGCAATTAGCGCTCTAGTTTAACTCTGTTGTGATCGTACATATTGTTATTTCTATATACCAAAGTAGGGTTTTAACCAAAAATAAGTTCTGGGCTTTATTTGTGACTTTTGGCAACGTTTTGTGTTTTCCCGTTTCGTTTTCTGTGAAATTTCTCTAGATCAATTCCTTTGCGGTTTGGCCTGATTCTTGGCACAGAGTAGTTGGAAAGTACATACGCACGTTGTGCGGAAGGAAGTCGCCATCGAAGTCCGGTTCATTGGGAAAAGGCGAAGTCGTGTACCAAAAAGCCTCTTTTAGGATAGCCGCATTATTGGAAAAAGAAGAATTGAAGTGGATCATGGGAAAATTAGAAGCAACAGGTAGGTGGGAATTTTGTATCTGCCTAGCAGGGTACTTTTTCCCATGGAGGCAACGCCACTTAAGTGACAATGGAAAAATTAGAGGCAAGCAGGCAGACGGGAATTTCTTTCCTGCCTTGTAGGTAAAAATTCCCATTGTGGAATAAAAGAAAAATCACTCAAGTGAATGATGGGATTTTATTGTTTGCCTTGCAAGGAAAAACAATCCCATTATGAAAGTCAAATGACTTAAGTGAATCATGGGATTTTCAGGGCTGCCTTGCAGGGTAAATAATCCCATTGTCATGTGATTCTTAAAAATAGAATTCTTTATGTCAAAAAGTGCGCCCCCTTTGGAGAAGTAAAGGTAGCCTTTAAATTGATTAATTTAATTAATTATTCACCCAAAATAGGCGCCAGGCTTGTGGAAAAGTCAACGAGGTTAAAGGACAAAAGGTGGTTGAAAATAGACTGTTCTAAAATTAAATAAATTAATTTATTTAATGGCAGCCCCTTTATGTCAAAAAGTGTGCCCCTTTTGGGAAAGAAATAATACTTTTTAAAGTATTAAATGATTAAATTAATTCCTATTTTCAGTGGCTAAGGTCAAAGCATACTGTGACGCTTGAGTTAAGCTGAAGTAAGTCTAAATTAAATTAAATAAATTTAATTTATTTAATGGCAGCCATAAGCATGCACAAAATAGGCGCCCCATTTGAAGAGTGAAGCTTAATTAATTAATTGTCGATAATAGCAAAGACATTAATTAATTATAGAATCACAAGGGTTATATAAGCGGGCTGGCCTGCCATAAGGATGAATTAATTAATTCATAGGTAAAGAAGTGCAGCCCAGAGGAAAAGTGCACCCCATTTGAAGAGGATTTTTGCTCAAAAGAAGGTGAAATCAATGCTAAAAGCTTCCAATTTTGGTGCACAGGTTGAAGGGAGTTGATTTGTGTCTGGATAATTGTTTGCATAAGTGATACAGGTGCTCAGGTGAAGTTGGAAAAATTCATGCTCACTTTGCATGCAAACAAAACATCAATTTTGGGGCAGTAGACTTGAATTATGCAGATTTTTATGATTAAAATTCATTGTTCATGTTCCGGTTGCCATCTTTGTCTGAATTAATTACAGGAATTCGAATTACAAGTGCTTTTACAAAAAAAATGATCTTTAATCAATGTCCAATATATTGAATATATCCTCCGAATTTGAAGAATTATCCGGATCTGCACGATTTTGAAAATTCCGGCCGAATAAAAAGAAAAATAATTCAAACAAAGATAAGACAAAGCCATGGTAGAGAGGGACGAAAAATAAAGCACAACAAAGTCATGCATCACTTTCAAATTTACAGATATAGGAGACACAAATCTAGGTCCGGAACCTCTTTCCGAATTGATTGATAGATCCAGAGTAGGAAAGACTTCACTCATGCATGCAGTTAAAAGCAGTGGAATTATTCGAGCTGCAGCCTTTCCATATATAGCCCAGTTGCTGAGTTCGTTATGGAGTGTGCTAGGTCTTGCCATCCTTCATCCAGATCAGTGCGAGATGCTACGGGGAAAACAATAATTCGGTTGGATGCAGAGTTCATCAATTATTGTTTGAAGATTTCGGTGCGAAAGGTGGTGACTTCCATTAGCATTCAAGATGTCGGCAGCAGGTGGGAGAAGCATAGAGTTGACTGCGTGAACATAATGAACAACAGATACATGAAGAAGCCCAAATCTCCTTCTAAGTTCCCAAGAACTCTTTCGCGGTCCAATCTGGTGCAAGAGGTAGATGATATTGCCAAATTGTTATGCAGGATAAATGGCGAGGCGAATGCTCACACTTTCCGTACATGGATGTATGCTTTCATCAGGACCATTGAAGTCAACAAGGTTGATTCCATAATCAATTAGTTGGAAATCATTAGCGACAACATTGGTGAGCAACTCCGGAACGTGAAGCGTACTTTCAACTTCAAAATGACTTCCTACTTGGTGTATGCTGCAGCTTCACAAGGCATCTTCTCCAAACTGGATAGATGTGGCGTTCTTTCTAAGGACCCCATTTTCAAGTGCTACCCACAGCTTATTGTACCTGTGTGCGAGAAAGATTTCAAAGTGGTCAATGATGGATTCTTCTACGAATTCATTTGCAGGCTAGACAAGGACCTAAAGGCCAACAGGGTGAGCAAGGAAGCGTGGGAAGCTGTATCCAGAATTGGCAGTCTATTCATTCAGTTTGCAGATTTCACATACCTCAGGGTTACTGGCTTTTCTGGAGAACCGGTTAAGCTGCCCAGATATCCGAATGATAGATTGATCACCATGGAGTTGAGCAGACAACTTGTGGAGATAACGGCACAAGTCTACGGGCTTCTTCCTGATCACTGTGGGACATTATAGCTACCAGAGCATTCATAGAGCTCGAGGGATGGAGATGGAGATGTTATCCGAGTATGAGCAAGAGTTCTTCCCTGCATGGTTGAACTTCGATCCATTTGGAGTAGCCAAGAAGACGATCTCCTAGGAGTATGCACATGTGCCTTCATTAGAGGATTTCTGGATGAAGTGCAAAAGTGAGTACAAGGTTAGAAAGAAGGATTTCAGCAGGCTATCAGCACGACAAGTGTTCGACTTTGGACTAGTGCGGATACTTGCGGATCTTAAAGATGATGGGAATGTGTTACTTGACACTTACCATCAAATGGGAGGAGATAGAGCCGTACTTCAGGATAACGTAGGAGGTTGCCATACGATTGAAGAAAGGTCTGGTGCCATTCTGGTGAATACTTCAAACTGGTTGTTGACAAAGGGATACTGCCTTGACGAAGCATTGATGAATCAAGTCATGGGAAACTTCGGCATAGGACATTCTCTCAAGAGGAAACACGGAGGAGAAGAGAAGGTCCGAGAAGATGAAGGTGCCTGAGAAGATCTCAATCAAAGGAGAAGATAACTTACACGGCTATGACTTTAGTTCGGCTTCTCCGGCATCCACTACTTCACCGCGAGTTGCACCTCAGTAGGACACTTCCATGCCTCCACCTTGAATCGGCAACATTCATCTTCTCTTCTCAGCCACTCCGTTCAACACCTATTCCTAGAAGAGGCGTTGAAGCTGCAGATGGCAGAGTTTGAAAGAGCTTTATCTTTGGATTATTCAGATGGCAGCCATAACACTATGCTTGATTTCCGATGGAGAGGAAGCAGAGAGCGGGATAGTAATGCACTCAAGTGACTTCTCGTTCTTCGAGAAGTAACTTTTTAGAATGGTTGGCTTTGCATTGGTTCCAGAAGCTAGAGTGGAAAAGAATTTGGAGGAACATGACTTGCAGCTACTTTGGAGTCTAGGCGGAAAAGACAGAAGACCTAAAGTTGCTAAGGTAACTTCAAGGTTGATCATCGAGGAGTCGGGGCAGAAGTTTGTTGAGATGTCAGTTCGGCGGAAGGAAAGGAGGATGAGCTCACGGCAGAAGATGCTTGATAAGTAGCAGTACCCCTCGGTCAAGCCACCACAGAAGAATTGAAGCAGGACACGAGACATTGAGAGATGCGCTATTCCTTAGGCAGCGAGAGAAAAGGCGGAGAAAGACGAACTTCAGAAGCAGGTATCTCAGTTGTGCGAGATCATAGCCAAGGTTGCTAAATCTTCCACTCAGCCCATTTCAGAGCAGGTGAGTGATCATCTTATGCAGGAGATGGAGGATGCAAGCAATCAGGTGAAAGCTATTGACGAATGGAAGAATTTGATTATTCGTCAAGCTTCTGTACAACTTGGAGAGGTGCCAGCCCGCCTGAAGGTTATGAATGATGCAACAAATCAGCTGAAGCAACTGGTGATGAGCATAGTAGATATGAACACAGTTGCTGAGAGTAACTTGAGTACTTTGGCCGAAATCAACAAGCTGCCGGGAGAAGTATTGGTTGCAGAGCAGATTGTACCGGACGGATCAGTTGAGAAGGGGAAGCAGCTGGAGTTTGCAGTATCTTTCCGTTTGGAGATCTGTAGAGTTTTGCTGAAGAGGATGCAGGCACTTGAGAGTAAGACATCGTCCTTACCAGACAGTATCATTTCTTTCACTGAGGAGGAAGTGGTTGGAAATGTTACTTCATACGTACGGATCATTCCTAGTAGAGTGCCTAATTCCCTGGAAGGGTCTCTTCTGATGGTACAAGGAAGAATTGATGGAGCTACTAAGCCTTTCACGATGAATTCCATTAATGATGGTAGCACTTTGCATGCGGATATTGCGAGGTTCGGGCTGAGCTTGGAGGATGTGGAAGCATGTATCAAGGTGTTGAACGAAGGATTGCTGTAGTTCAAGACAAAAAAGGAAGTGGTGGCTAAAACAGATGGGAAGATGTTGAATCACATGTTCGACAAGTATATCCAATATCAGAACAAAAAGAAGACATAAATGTTACAGCTGGCTTGACTTCTTTTATTCTTTCTTCTATTTTCCACGTTCCCAGATGAAATTGTAAAACTTTGGTGTCACCTAGATTTCATCCTAAAAATCATGACTACAATATCGAAAAAATTTCGTACTTTTAAAATAATGGGTCGTTTTGTGTTTTTATTATGCAAAATATCTTGTATTGTGTCAAGATATTCCCAAAGAGCCATATTAGCCTTTTTCGCCAAATACGCAGTTGCCCAAAATTGTTATATATTTTGTCGTAGGGATTTGTCTGCTTTGGAAATTTGTATTTAATTATTTTGAGCCCCATATGAGGCTATTTGCGCTCCGTTTTAACCTTGTTATGATCGAACATGTCACTATTCCTATGTAATGAAGGGTTATAACTTGGAATACGTTTTGGGCTTTATTTGTGACTTTTGACAATTTTTCGTGTTTTTGTGTTGTCCCGTTTCGTTTTTCGTGAAATTTCTTTAGAACAATTCCTTTGCGGGTAAGCCATATTTTTGGCTTGGAGCGGTGGAGAACATATACGCACGTTATGCCGGAGGAAGTCGCCATCGGAGGTTTGGATCACTGGGAAAAAGCGAAGTCGTGCACGGAAAAGCCCCTGCGAGGTTGGGCGCATTTTTGGAAAACAAAGGATTCAAGCTGCAATGGGAAAAATAGAAGCAGCAGGCAAGGTGGGAATTTTGTACCCGCTACAGGTACTTTTTCCCGTGATATAAAATTCACTTAAGCTGCAGTGGGAAAGTTAGAGGCAGGCAGGAGGGAATTTATTGCCTGCCTTGCAGGGTAAAAATTCCCATGGTGAAATAAAAGAAAAGTGACTTAAGTGAAATCATGAGATTTTATTGCCTGCCTTGCAGGGTAAATAATCCCATTGTCAAAGTCAAATCACTTAAGTGGATCATGGGATTTCGCTGCCTTGCAGGGTAAAGAATCCCATTGTTATAAATTCTTAAAAATAGAATTATATTGTGCAAAAAAGTGCGCCCCCTTTAGAGAGAAGAAGGCAGCCTTTAAGTGGATTAAATTAATTATTTCTCCTTCTAAAATAGGCGCCCAAGCTTGGAAGAAAGTCAACAAAGCAAAGGGGAATAAAAGAAATAGAATTAAATGAATTAAATTGATTAAATTTAATTTATTTAAAGGCTGCCCCCTTCATGTCAAAAAGTGCGCCCCATTTAGGATAGATTTAATGATTTTTAAAGCATTAAATCATTAAATTAAATTCTATTTTCAGTGGCTATGGTCAAGGCACACTGTGAAGCTTAAGTGAAGTGAAGTGTGAATGATTAAATTGGATTAATTTAATTTATTGGATGGCTGTCCTTAAACATGCTATTTTTAAAGAGAAAAACATGATTTTTAATTAATTAATTGCCAGGAATAGGAAAGACAATTATTAATTATAGAATTGTGAGGGTTATATAAGCATGGGCTGCCATAAGGGTGAATTATTTAATTCACAGGTAAAGAATTGCAGCCAAGAGGAAAAGTGCGCCCCATTTGAAGAAGGATTTTGCTCAGACAAAAGTGAAAACAAGGCTAAAAGCTTCCAAATTTGGCGCATGCTTTGAAGGAGGTTGATCTTTGTCTGCATAATTGTTTGCATAGGTGTTACAGGTGCTTAGGTGTTGTTGAAAGGATTCATGCTCTCTTTATGTGCAAATTAAACATCAATTTTTGGGGCAGCAGGCTTGAAAAGTGCAGATTTTTACAATTAAAATTCACTATTCACACTCCGGTGGCCATTTTTGTTTGAATAAATTGCAGGAATTCATTACGGGTGCTTTCAAAAGAAAATGAGCTTTTATCAATTTCCAATACATTGCATATATCCTCCGAATCTGAAGAATTGTCCAGATCTGCACCAATTTTGAAGAAATCTGGCCAAGTAAGAAGAAAAAGAATTATTTAGACAAAGATAGACAAAGCCATGGCGAAGAGATGAAAAAGAAAGCATGATCGAGTCATGCATCACTTCCAAACTTGCGAGACATAGGAGACACAGATCTAGGCCCGGAACCTCTTGCGGATTTGATTGATAGATCCGAGCGGGAAAGACTTCACTCATGCGTGCGGTTAAAAGCAGTGGAATTATCCGAGCTGCAACCTTTCCATGTACAACCCAGTTGCCAGAGTTTGTTATGGAGTGCGCTAGATCTTACCATCCTTCATCTAGATCAGTGCGTGATGCTACGGGAAAGACAATAATTCGTTTGGATGCAGAGTTCATCAATTATTGTTTGAAGATTCCGGTGCGAAAGGTGGTGACTTCCATTAGTCTTCAGGATGCCGGCAGCAGGTGGGAGAAGCATAGAGCTGATTGCGTGAGCATAATGAATAGCCGATACATGAAGAAGCCTAGATCTCCTTCAAAGTTCCCGAGAACTCTTCCGCGGTCCAATTTGGTGCAGGAGGTAGATGATGTTGTCAAATTGCTATGCAGGATGAATGGCGAGGCGAATGCTTACACTTTCCGTACATGGATGTATGCTTTCATCAGGACCATTGAAGTCAACAAGGTTGATTCCATAATCAATTGGTCGGAAATTATTAGCGACAACATTGGTGAGCAACTCCGGAACGTGAAGCGTACTTTCAGCTTCAAAATGACTTCCTACTTGGTGTATGCTGCAGCTTCACAAGGCATCTTTTCCAAGCTGGATAGATGTGGTGTTCTTTCTAAGGACCCCATTTTCGAATGCTACCCACAACTTACTGTACCTGCGTGCGAGAAAGATTTCAAAGTGGTCAACGATGAATTCTTCTATGATTTCATCTGCAGGCTAGACAAAGACTTGAAGGCCAATAGGGTAAGCAAGGAAGCGTGGGAAGCTGTGTCCAAGATTGCAATCTATTCATTGATTTGCAAATTTCACATACCTCAGGGTTACGGGCTTTTCCGGAGAACCAATAAAGATGCCCAGGTATCCGAATGATAGATTGATCACCATGGAGCTGAGTAGGCAACTTGTGGAGTTACACGACCTTCAGTCAAAGCGGCACAAATCTACGGGCTTCTTCCCAATCACTGTGGGATATTACAGCTGCATTAGCATTCATAGAGCTCGAGGGATGGAGACACAGATGTTATCGAGTATGAGCAAGAATTCTTCCTGCATGGCTGAACTTCGATCCATTTGGAGTAGCTAGGAAGACAATCTCCCAGGAGTACACACATGTGCCTTCATTAGAAGATTTCTGGATGAAGTGTAAAAGTGAGTACGAGGTTAGAAAGAGAGATTTCAGTAGGCTATCAGCAAAGCAAGTGTTCGACTTTGGACTAGCGCGGATACCTGTGGATCTTAAAGATGATGGGAATGTGGTACTTGACACTTACCATCAAATGGGAGGAGATAAAGCCATACTGCAGGATAACGTAGGAGGCTGCCATACAATTGAAGAAAGATCTGGAGTTGTTTTGGTGAATACTTCAAACTGGCTGCTGACGAAGGGATATTGCCTTGATGAAGCATTGATGAATCAAGTCACGGGCAACTTCGGCGCAGGAGATTCCCTCAAGCGGAAGCACGAAGGAGAAAGCAGCAGAAGGTCGAGAAGTTGAAAGTACACAGAAGATCTCAATCAAAGGAGAAGATCACTTCTACGACCATGGCTTTAGCTCCGGCTTCTCCAACACCCAGTACTTCACCAACTATTGCACCGCAGTAGGATACTTCCATGCCTCTACTAAATCCATGACATTCATCTTCTCTCCTCAGCCACTTCGTTCATCACCTGTTCCAGAGGAGATGTTAAAGCTGTAGATGGTGGAGTTCGAAAGAGCTTTGTCCTTGGATGATTCAGAAGATGGCAGCCATAACACTGTGGCACTTTCTGATGGAGAGGATGCAGAGCGGGAGATGGTAGTGCACTCAGCGACTTCTCATTCTTCGAGAAGTAACTTCTCGGAATGGTTGGCTTCGCAGTTGGTTCCAGAAGCGAGAGTGGAGATGAACTTAGAAGACACGACTTGCAGTTACTCAGAATGCTGGGTGGAAGAGATAGAAGGCCTAAAGTTGCTAAAACACTTCTAGGTTGATCATCGAGAATCGGGCGAAGTTTTTTGAGATATCAATTCCAGCGGAAGGAAAGGAGGATGAGGCTCACGGCGAGAAGATGTGACTGATAACAAAGTACCCCTCGGTCAAGCCACCATAGATGGATTGAAGCAGGACACACAGACATTGATAGATGCTCTATTCCTTAGGCTTGCGGTGAAAAGGCGGAGAAAGAACTTCGACGAAGCAGGTATCTCAATTGTGCGAGATCATAGCCAAGGTTGTTAAGCCTTCCATTCAGCCCATTTCGAGAGCGGTGAGTGATCATTTTATGCGGGAAATGGAGGATGTAAGCAATCAGTAAAAGCTATTATTGTGAATGGAAGGATTTGATTATTGCGTCAAGCTTTGTACAACTTGGAGAAGTGTCGACCCGCTAAAGGTTATGGATGATGCAACAAATCATTAAAGCAACTCGGTGATGAGCATAGTGGACATGAACATAGTTCTGCAGAGAGTAACCGAGTACTTTGGCGAGATCAACAAGCTGTCGGGAGATGTATTGGTTGCGGAACAAATTGTACCGGATGGATCAGTTGAGAAGGGGAAGCATTTAGAGTTTGTTGTATCTTTTCGTTTGGAGATCTGCAGAGTTTCTTTGAAGAGGATGCGAGACACTTGAGAGTAGGACATCATCCTTACTAGACAATATCATTTCTTTCCATTGAGGAGAGAGTGGTCGGGAATGTTACTTCATACGTGCGGATCGTTCCTAGCAAGGTACCTAATTCCCTGGAAGGGTCTCTTCTGATGGTACAAAAGAGAATTGATAAAGCTACTAAGCCTTTCACGATGAATTCTATTAGCGGTGGTGGCGCTGCTGCGGCGGATATTGCGAGGTTTGGGCCGAGCTTGGAAGATGTGGAAGCGTGCATCAAAGTGTTGAATGAAGGATTGTTGTAGTTCGGGACGAGAAAGAAGCAATGGCTAAAAGCAGATGGAAAGATGTTGAATTACATGTTCGACAAGTATATCCGATATCAAAAAAAGAAGACATAAATGTTATAGTTGGCATGACTTCTTCGATTCTATTTTCTTCTATTTTCTATGTTCCGGATGAAATTGTAAAACTTTAAAGTTATTGGTTTTGAAACCATTACTTTAAAGTCATGTGGAACATTCTATTAGTTAAGTGATAAATGTGTCACTTAAGGAGAAGTTAGTGGAGGATGATTGCAAATGTCATCTTTACTTGTTTGTGTTTGATTCGATTTGAGTTAGATTTCATTTGTACTTTCCCTCCTTCATTCCATAAGTAGGAGAAGAACCTTCGGGTTAATGATCGAGAATTTGTAAGCAATGATCTTGTGTTCTAGACTTTTGTCTTGAAACCCCGAGAGCCACTTGAAGCAAAGGATATACAAAGGAGCAGGTTTCGGAGAACTTTGTGTCACGGTGTATTGTGTTTCTTGCTTTAAATCTTAGATCTTTAATAAACTTTGTGTTATTTTAGATTGGAATCTAGAGCTGCCTTTTGTTTTAGAATTTTTGTGTTTATATATATTGGATCTTCTATGTGCATGCAATCACTCTGCCATCTATCATTGATTGGGATGCACATCTTCCCCATTTCTTCTGTGTTTATGTAATTACCTTCTTCTATAACTTTTCCTTTCTTTAAACAATGCTTGCTTTTGCGAATTATTCATTTATGGTTCATGAACTGAGTAGTTAAAGTAAAACCCCATTTAGATATTAGTATACTTAAATTGACAAATCTACACATGGGAGCCTCACCGGTTAAATGAGGGAGATTTATGTCATGACTGCCTAGGTTTTGTGCTATGTAGAAAATCTAGCCAACAGCAAGCGACTTTCCCAGGAACAACTATCTTTGTAGATCAAGGTTTATATGAAGATCGAGTGTTTTCCATACAAATTTCAACTTGAAGTCTTGGTAGATGTCTTCCCCGATCCGTGAAGGTGCGAGGAAGGAATGATCATTTTTTCAAGCGGAAAAGCAATTCAATTTCAATCATCCTCTAGTTAAAGTCTACGATCTAGTCTCTCACCGGGAAGGAGAGTGCACACCCATCCGAATGAAATCGGATTGTCTTGAGGGTTTTAGAATTATCCTGAATTCTACGAGGAGGGAGACGTGCTCAAGTAGGACATGGGGCATTATTTAGTACATTGCTCCATGGGTGGTGAGCTTTCGGACCCTGCGAACTTGGCTCCACCATGTGACGAGTTGATAAAGGGATCAAAGATGCCAAAAGAATTTTCAAATTCTTTGGAGATGGAAAGCAAAACCCGGATGATCATTTTTATACTTTTTGTCTGTGGTGTATTCAAGTAGGGCATGAAGATGGATTAGACTTTTCATTGAGACTTTACACGATTTTGGAGAATATTACTTAGTTTTGGCACCATAACTAATTAATTTAATCGTGAGCAATTTTGAAAATTCTAGCCCTAAAATTAAATAGCACGTTGATCACTCTGACTTTTAAACTCCCTTTTGTTATTTCATATCTAGAAAAGAGTCTACCTTTGCTTAAAAATAATTTTATGTCTTATATATTAATAAGTTTCTAGATGATGAATATGCAATCAACTCTAGTTATTTATTGATTGGGATGCACATCTTCCCATTTCTTCTTTGTGTTTATATAATTCTCTTCTTTTATAAATATTTCCTTTCTTTAAACAACTTCTTACTTTAGTGGTGATCCATACCTTGTCTATGGTTCATTAGAATTCAGGTTAAAGTAAAACTCCCATATAGATATCTTAAATATTTTAATCCCTGACAAAGCTTGAACAATTATTTCATGGTAAATGTGGGAGATTTATCTGGAGGTCAAAGGTTTTGAATGGGATACAAAATCGCCTTTTTAGTGAAATTCAAGCTCTCTCGCTATTATCGTTACCCAATCTCCTCTTATTGGATGAAGTTTGTGAAGAATTGTTGGCTAGATTTTCGCATAGCATCAAACCTAGGCGATCATGAGATAAATCTCCCTCATTTAACCGGTGAGGCTCCGTGTCGATTTGTCAATATAAATGTGTTTTATCTATCGGGGTTTTACTTTAACAACTTAGTTCATGAACCATAACTAAGAAGTTCTGCGGCAAAGTAAGCAGCTGTTTAAGAAAGGAAAATTACAGAAGAAGGAAGTAAAGGAATTACAGAGAAGAAATGAGGAAGATGTGCATCCCAATTAGTAGATTGCAGAGCTAATTGCATGCACATAGAAGAAACTCAAATAGATTTGAACACACAGAATTATAAAGCAAAGGCAGCTCTAGATCTAGATCTAAAATAACACAAAGTCTATTAAGAGATCTAAGATTTAGAAGCAAGAAACAAAATACACCGTGACACAAAGTTCTCCGGAAACCTGCTTCTTTGTATTCCTCTGCAACAAGTGGCTCTCAGGGGTTCAGCACAAAGTCTAGAACACAAGATTGCTTCTTACAAATTCTGATCGATGATTAACCCGAAGGTTCTTCTCCTACTTATAGAATGTAGGAGGGAAAGTACAAATAGAAGACTCAAACTGAACTAAAGTATGAACAACAAGTAAAGATGACATTTGGCAATCATCCTCAACTAACTTCTTCTTAAGTGACACATGTATCACTTAACTAATAGAAAGGTTCCTCATGACTTCGAGTAATGGTTGCAAAACCAATAACTTAGAAGTTTACAATTCCATCCGGGAACATAGAAAATAGAAGAAGAAAGAAATAGAAGAAGTCATGCCAGCTGTAACATCTACATCTTCTTCTTGTTCTGATATCTGATATACTTGTCGAACATATAGTTCAGCATCTTTCCATCTGTTTTAGCTACTGCTTCCTTTTCTGTCCTGAATTGCAGCAATCCTTCATTCAACACTTTCTTTGCATGCTTCCACTTCTTCCAAACTTGGCCCAAATCTCGCATGATATGCACTGCGGTGTCACCGACCCTCGATAGAGTTCATCGTGAAAGGCTTGGTGGCTTTATCAATCCTCTTTTGCACCATCAGAAGAGAACCCTCCAGAGAATCATGCACCTCGTTAGAAACAATCCGCACGTATGAAGTAATACCTCCATCCACTCTTTCCTCAGTGAAAGAAATAACACTATCCGGCAAATCTGATGTTCTGCTCTCAAGTGCCTGCATCCTCTTCAGCAAAACTCTGCAGATCTCCAAACGGAAAGATACTGCAAATTCTAGCTGCTTCCCCTTCTCGACTGATCCATCCGGCACAATTTGCTCTGCAACCAATACATCTCCCGGCAGCTTGTTGATCTCGGCCAAAACACTCAGGTTACTCTCTGCAACTGTATTTATTCCTTTTATGCTTTCTATCAGTTGCTTTAGTTGATTTTCTGCATCGTTCATAACCTTTAGGCGGGCTGGCACTTCCCAAGTTGCACAGAAGCTTGACGAATAATCAGATCCTTCCATTCATCAATAGCCTTTACTTGATTGCTTGCATCTTCCATTTCCTGCATAAGATGATCACTCACCTGCGCTGAAATGGGCTGAACGGAAGATTTAGCAACCTTGGCTATGATCTCACATAATTGAGATATTTGCTTCTGTAGCTCTTCTTTCTCCGCCTTTTCATTGTCAAGCCTAAGGAACAAAGCATCCAAAGAACGTCTGCGTGTCTGCTTGATCCTTCGGTGGTAGCTTGACCGAGTGGTATTTTGGTCTTTGTCACATCTTACGCCGTGAGTTCCTCTTCTACCTTTCCTTCCGCGGGATCGATATCTCAAGCAAACTTCTCTCCCGAATCCTCGATGATCAACCTAGAAGTTGCTTTAGCAACTTTAGGCCTTGTCTCTTCGCTCGGATCACGAAGTAGCTGCTGAGTCATGTTCCTCTAAGTTCATCTCTATTCTTGCTTAGGAACCAAGCTGCAAAGCTAACCATTCCGAGAAATTACTTCTCGGAGAATGAGAAGTTGCTGAGTGCGCTACTATTTCCCGCTCTGCATCCTCTCCATCAGAAAGTGCCACAGTATCATGGCTGCCATCCTCTGAAACATCCAAGGACAAAGCTCTTTCGAACTCCGTCATCTGCGGCTTGACATCTCTCTGGGCGGGTCTTTGAGCGAAGTGGCTGCGGAGAGAAGATGAACGTTGCTGGTTTCAATGAAGGCATGGAAACATCCTGCTGCTGTGGTGCAATAGTTGGTGATCCACTAGGTACTGGAGAAGTCGGAGTCAAAGCTATGGTCGTAGAAGTGGTCTCCTCTTTCTCTTGAGATCTTCTGCGTACTTTCAACTTCTCGGACCTTCTGCTGCTCTCTCCTTCATGCTTTCGCTTGAGGGAATCTCCTGCGCCGAAGTTGCCCGTGATTTGATTCATCAATACTTCATCAAGGCAGTATCCCTTCGTTAGCAACCAGCTCGAAGTACTCACCAACACAGCTCCGGATCTTTCTTCTATTGTGCTGCAGCTGCCATTGCTATCCTGTAGTAGAGCTTTATCTCCTCCCATTTGATGGTAAGTGTCAAGTACCACGTTCCCATCATCTTTAAGATCCGCAGGTATCCGCGCTAGTCCAAAGTCAAATACTTGCTTTGCCGACAGCCTGCTGAAATCTTTCTTTCTGACCTCGTACTCACTTCTGCACTTCATCCAGAAATCTTCTAACGAAGGCACATGTGCGTACTCCTGGGAGATTGTCTTCCTGGCTATTCCAAATGGATCAAAATTAAGCCGTGCAGGGAAGAACTCTTGCTCATACTCGGACAACATTTGTGCTTCCATTCTTCGAGCTCTGTGAATGCTGATGCAACTGTAATATCCCACAGTGAGTGGGAAGTAGCCCGTAGACTTGTGCCGCTTCGACTGAAGGTCGTGTAACTCCACAAGTTGCCTGCTTAGCTCCATGGCAATCAATCTGTCACTCGGGTACCTTGGCATCTTTGTTGGTTCACCTGAAAAGCTCGTAACCCTGAGGTATGTGAAATCTGCAAACTGGATGAATATACTGCCAATCTTGGACACTGCTTCCCATGCTTCCTTGCTTACTCTGTGAGTCTTCAAGTCTTTGTCTAACCTGCAGATGAAATCGTAGAAGAAACCATCGTTGATCACTTTGAAGTCCTTCTCGCACGCAGGTGCAGTAAGCTGTGGGTAGCACTCGAAAATGGGATCCTTGGAAAGAATACCACATCTATCTAGCTTGGAAAAGACACCCTGTGAAGCTGCAGCATATACCAAGTATGAAGTCATCTTGAAGCTGAAGGTACGCTTTACGTTCGATTGCTCACCGATGTTCTGCTTAATAATTTACGACAATGATTATAGAATCAACCTTGTTGATTTCAATGGTCCTGATGAAAGCATACATCCATGTCCGGAAAGTGTAGGCATTCGCTTCACCATTCAACCTGCATAGCAATTTGACAATATCATCCGCCTCCTGCACCAAATTGGATCGTGGAAGAGTTCTCGGGAACCTGGAAGGGGATCTAGGCTTCTTCATGAACCATTTATTCATGATGCTCACACAATCGGCTCTATGCTTTTCCCACTCTCTGTCGGCATCCGAATGCTAATAGAAGTCACCACCTTTAAATGACTGGAATCTTCAAACAATAATCGAAGAATTACGCATCAAGCGAATTATTGTCTTTCCCCATGACATCACGCACCGATCTAGATGAAGGATGATAGGATCTAGCACACTCCATCACAAACTCGGCAATTGGGCTGTACATGGGAAAGCTGCAGCTCGAATAATTCCCCTACTTTTGACCGCACGCATGAGTGAAGTCTTTCCAGCTCTGGATCTATCAATCAAATCAGAAAGAGGTTCTGGGCCTAGATCCGTGTCTCCTATGTCTGAAAGTTTAGAAGCAATGCATGAATCCATCGTGCTCTCTTTTTCATCTCCTTTTGCCATAGCTTTATCAATCTTTATCGAATAATTCTTTTTCTTCTAATTTGGCTCGCTTTCTTAATCTTAGTGCAGATCTGGACAATTCTTCAGATTCGGAGGATATTTGCAATGTATTGGACATTGATAAATACTCCTTTTCTTTTATAAAGCACCTGTAATGAGTTCCTGCAATTTATTCAGACAAAAATGGCCACCGGAGCATGAATAGTGAATTTAAATTATAAAAATCTGCACTTTTCAAGCCTGCTGCCCCAAAAAATGGTGTTTAATTTGCACATAAAGAGATCATGAATCCTTTTAATCAACACCTGAGCTCCTTTAACACCTGTGAAAACAATTGTGCAGACGAAGATGAACCTTTTCCAAAGCATGCGCCAAATCTGGAAGCTTTTAGCCTTTGTTAGCACTTTGTCTGTGCAAAATCCTTCCTCTAATGGGGGCGCACTTTTTCTCCTTGCTGCAATTCTTTACCTGTGTGTTGAATAATAAATCCATATGGCTGCCCATGCTTATATAACCTTCATAATTCTATAATTAATAATTGCCCTAACAATTAAAGGCAATTAATTAATTAAAAATCATGCTTTTCTCTTTTAAAAATTGCATGTTTAAGGACAGCCATCCAATAAATTAAATTAATCCAATTTAATCCTTCACACAGCACTTAACTTTAGCCTCACAGTGTGCTTTGACCATAGCCACTGAAAATAGAAATTAATTTAATGATTTAATGCATTTAAAATCATTAAATAACTCCTAAATGGGGCGCACTTTTTCCAAGGAGAGGGGCAGCCACTAAATAAATTAAATTTAATTAATTTAATTGCTTTCTTTTAATCCTCCTTTGACTTTTCAACCTCCTCAAGCTTGGGCGCACTTTTTCCAAGGATAGAATTTATTAAAAATAATCAATTTAATTATTTTTATCCATCACCAAAGGGGGCGCACTTTTTTGCACATGTAATTCTATTTTTAAGAATTTTCACCATAATGGGATTCTTTACCTGCCAAGGTAGGCACCAAAATCCCATGATCCACTTAAGTGATTTGACTTTTGCAATGGGATTCTTTACCTGCGCAAGGTAGGCACTAAAATCCCATGATTTCACTTAAGTCACTTTCCTTTTATTATATCATGGGAATTTTCACCAAGGTAGGCAATAAATTCCCACCGCCTGACCTCTATTTTCCCACTGCAGCTTAAGTGACTTTTATAACACGGGAAAAGTACCTGCCAGAGGCAGGTATACAATTCCCATCCTACACTGCGGCTTATATTTTTCCCATCGCAGCTCAAATCCTTTGTTTTCCAAAAATGCGCCCATCCGCTTGAGGGCTTTCTTCTGTCTGCATGACTTCGCTTTTTCCCGGTGATCCGGACCTCGATGATGACTTCCTCCGGGCAAAATGTGCGTGTATGTTTTCCAGTACTCCGGGCCAAAATCGGGCTTACCGGGCGAAGGAGTTGTTCCAGAGAAATTTTACAGAAAACAGAACGGGACACCACAAAAACACGAAAAATTGCCAAAAGTTACAAATAAAGCCCAAAACTTAAAATAAGTTAAAATCCTTCTGGTATATAGGAATAATAACATATTCGCTCATAATAGAGTTTTGTAGCCTCATACGGGGCTCAAAATAATTAAATACAAATTTCCCGCAGACAAATCCCGACGACATAATAAAACAATTTTGGGCATCTGGGTATTTGGCGAAAAGGGCTAATATGGCTCTTCAGGATTATCTTGACGCAATACAGGAACTTTCAGGCAATAAAAACAACAAATGACCCACTATTTTAAAAGTACGAAATTTTTTCAAATTGGGTAGTCACAGATTTCGGGGTGAAATCTGAGTGACACACTTTGGCAGCCCGTGAAGTTTAACAACTTCCTTGAAAAAGAAATCAGTTGCTACCTCAATTTTTCCCTCTTCACTTTCACCTTCAAAAATAACATTAGCAACTTTTCTCTTT
Source organism: Taxus wallichiana var. yunnanensis (assembly GCA_018340775.1). NCBI lineage: Eukaryota > Viridiplantae > Streptophyta > Pinopsida > Cupressales > Taxaceae > Taxus > Taxus wallichiana. Next base: position 196,911,630 of record CM031239.1, read on the forward strand.
GCATACTCAGTTGTACAAAAAGCCTTCCAATCTGTTGTAATCTTAGTCATAGAGCAAAAAATTGAGGAATAATCAACAACTTGACAAGCTAAAACACATTCCAATGTGGCATCTTCACTTTCTGTTTCAACCTTGTCAACTATGGTGGAAGAGCATCCTCTAACCATACACATGAATGCAACTGAAATAATGTGGGGGCTGCTAAAAATGATGACAACAACATTAATGGTGGCAATTTGATGCATGGCTGTCTTGTATATACTTCCTCTATCATTTGGCAGAAGTAACACATCATCCCGCATTCCCTCCATGCATTGTTGGGGATCCCTTGCATAAATATCCATGTGGACTGCCCCTTGAGATCTTCTTATGGTGCTCATAACTTCCTCAATAGGAAGGATGTATCCCACACCATTCTCCAACTCTTGATGGCATTCTTCACTCAATAGCAAACTCAGAAATGCAAACTTAAACACCATGCACAACTGACCCAAAGTAGAATACTCAAGAGAGTTACCTTGCTGTAATAGCCTCCTTGGCTGTCCAAAAATGTTGTTTGAAGCTGCCCAAATGTGTCAATCAACTCTTTTACCTTGGTTTCCATATCAACTTCTTTTTGGTGTGCTTCTTGGGCTTGTGGAGACATCTCTTCATCTTCCGTTGCAATCTCATATTCATTATTACTTGCTTGGGTTGATAACAAATTCAACTGCTCTTCCTTGTTCCCTTCTTTCTTCTCCTTTCCTAGGCCTGCACATAGAACAAACTCATTAAAGAAAACAAGAGTTTTCAACCTCCCTCCTTCATGCCTCATAGACATGATGGCAAGTTCTCTTTCATTGCTTGCAACCACCTCCCAATCTTCATTCAAGGGATGGATTTCCAAAAATTCAATCATGCTGCCCCAAACACAGCTGTAACCATGCATTTCCTTCCTCCAAATCGAGATGACAGTGGCTGGAATCCAACTTATGTCGGCATGCTTCAAAACCCATACATTAATGCTCCTACTACCAACAATCATACCATCATTGTCATGCTGAGTTATAATGCTTTGGACAACAAGATAACATCCATCTTGCTCACTTCCAAACGCTGATTTCATGAACTCAACATCTACTTTTATCGGAAGGCCTCTTCTAAGAGCATGTGCATTGATTAGGAGCTGAAAATTCCTATGAAGTGACTGTTGTTTTAAAACTGAAAGTGGGGAATTTTTCTTACCATGTGCTGCCCATATGTCTTTCCCTTTTGCGGAAATTCTTCCCATCCTTTTGGTTGTAGCAATTTGAGGAGCTTTATTTGTCATGCCTTGAAGCACAACCTCTTGGTCATCAAGCTTGAATCTTAGTTTTGGTTAAATTCACTCAAGGAATGCAACCATTGTATCTCAAGTACCAAATCCGTATCTCCAATACCAACAACATAGAAATCATTACTTACCATGTGAGCTTGAGTTGTTGGATCCTCTTGGTGCAAGGGATGATGAAGTCATTTTGTAGCATCTCATCCTTCACAATGAGGTTCAAATGTTCAACAAACTTTATATGCATTCTCATAATTTTCCTTCAATGACATTTACCTTGATCCTCCGAAGACCACTCATGCCAAAGCAATCTTGGCCTTGAATAGAAGAAGCAACATGCCCATAGCTGCAAGTTGTCTCTTTGGACCTAACATGCTTCTTAAAATATTTTCCATGATGACAAAAATATGGCAGCGACATAGGAGGAAACAACAAATTGGAAATATGGTCATCATTGTCATACCTTGGGCTGCCCACAAGGAGCTCACCCTCCTTTGCCTTTGCTTCTTCAACAAGTGAAGATCTTCCCACCTTGACTCCTTCCATATTTTGTTGACACATGTATGGAACATCATCATGGTTCTCACGAAGTCAAGAACACCATCAATTTGCTTCTCATTGATTGTTGTTCGGAAAATTCTAGCAAGTTGAACATTATCATTATCAAATGAGATTTGGCTTCAACCACCAAATTCTCTCCACAATTTTGCAATTCAAATTTTTCTTCTTTCCTTGGCTCATGCTCCATGATTTCTTCCTCTTCATACATTGGATTCAAGGGCAAATAAGTATCCAACTTGGTGTCACCTGATTTCATCCGAAATCTACGACTACCCTATCCGAATTTTTTTCGTATTTTTAAAATAATGGGTCGTTTTGTGTTTTTATTGCCTGAAAGTTCTTGTATTGTGTCAAGATATTCCCAAAGAGCCATATTAACCTTTTTCGCCAAATATCTAGATGCCCAAAATGTGTATATTCTGTCATTGTCGGGATTTGTCTGCAGGAAATTTGTATTTAATTATTTTGAGCCCCGTATGAGGCTATTTGCGCTCCGTTTTAACTCTGTTATGATCGAACATGTCATTACTCTTATGTACCAGAAGGGTTTTAACTTGGAATAAGTTTTGGGCTTTATTTGTAACTTTTGACAATTTTTCGTGTTTTTGTGTTGTCTGTTTCGTTTTCTGTGAAATTTCTCTAGAACAATTCTTTTGCCGGGTAAGCCCGATTTTTGGCCTGGAGCAGCTAGAAAACATATACGCACGTTATGCCCGGAGGAAGTCGCCATCGGAGGTCTGGATCACTGGGAAAAAGCGAAGTCGTGCATGTGTAAAAGCCCTGCTGGGTTGGGCGCATTTTTGGAAAACAAAGGATTTAAGCTGCAATGGGAAAAATACAAAGAGCAAGGTGGGAATTTTATATCCGCCAGCAGGTACTTTTCCCGTGTTATAAAATTCACTTAAGCAAAGTGGGAAAGTTAGAGGTTGAGGCAAAGGGAATTTATTGCCTCACTTTACAGGTAAAAATTCCCATGATAAAATAAAAGGAAAGTGACTTAAGTGAAATCATGGGATTTTATTGCCTGCCTTGCAGGGTAAATAATCCCATTGTCAAAGTCAAATCACTTAAGTGGATCATGGGATTTTAGTGCCTGCCTTGTAGGGTAAAGAATCCCATTGTGAAAAATTCTTAAAAATAGAATTCTATTGTGAAAAAAGTGCGCCCCATTTGGGACATATTTAATGATTTTAAGGCATTAAATCATTAAATTAATTTCTATTTTCGGTGGTTATAGTCAAGGCACACTGTGAAGCTTAAGTGAAGTGAAGTGTGAAGGATTAAATTGGATTAATTTAATTTATTGGATGGCTGTCCTTAAACATGCTATTTTTAAAGAGAAAAACATGATTTATAATAAATTAATTGCCTTTAATTGTTAGGGAAATTATTAATTATAGAATTGTGAGGGTTATATAAGCATGGGCAGCCATATGGGTGAATTATTTAATTCACAGGTAAATAATTGCAGCCAAGAGGAAAAGTGCGCCCCCATTTGAAGAAGGATTTTGCTCATGCGAAAGTGTGGCAACAAAGCTAAATGCTTCAGATTTGGCACATGCTTTCAAGGAGGTTGATCTTTGTCTCGCATAATTGTTTGCATAGGTGTTACTGGTGCTCGGGTGTTGTCAAGGCACATTTAAGGCTCGGGTGTTTGACATATTTAATGATTTTTAAGGAATTAAATCATTAAATTAATTTCTATTTTCGATGGCTATAGTCAAGGCACCTTTGTGAAGCTTAAGTGAAGTGAAGTGTGAATGATTAAATTGGATTAATTTAATTTATTGGATGGCTATCCTTAAACATGCTATTTTTAAAGAGAAAAACATGATTTTTAATTACTTAATTGCTAGGAATAGGAAAGACAATTATTAATTATAGAATTGTGAGGGTTATATAAGCATGGGATGCCATAAGGGTGAATTATTTAATTCACAGGTAAAGAATTGCAGCCAAGAGGAAAAGTGCGCCCCATTTTAAGAAGGATTTTGCTCAGACAAAAGTGAAAACAAGGCTAAAAACTTCCAAATTTGACGCATGCTTTGAAGGAGGTTGATCTTTGTCTGCATAATTGTTTGCATAGGTGTTACAGGTGCTTAGGTGTTGTTGAAAGGATTCATGCTCTCTTTATGTGCAAATTAAACATCAATTTTTGGGGCAGTAGGCTTGAAAAGTGCAGATTTTTACAATTAAAATTCACTATTCACGCTCCGGTGGCTATTTTTGTTTGAATAAATTGCAGGAATTCATTATGGTGCTTTACAAAAGAAAAGGAGCTTTTATCAATTTCCAATACATTGCATATATCCTCCGAATCAAGAATTTTTCGGATCTGCACCAATTTTGAAGAAATTTGGCCAAGTAAGAAAAAAAGAATTATTCGGACAAAGATAGGCTTGAGTCATGGCGAAGAGAGATGAAAAAGAAAGCACGATCGAGTCATGCATCACTTCCAAACTTGTAGACATAGAGACAGATCTAGGCCCGGAACCTCTTGCGGATTTGATTGATAGATCCAGAGCGGGAAAGACTTCACTCATGGGTGCGGTTAAAAGCGGTGGAATTATCGAGCGATGCCTTTCCATGCACAACCGAGTTGCCAGAGTTTGTTATGGAGTGCGCTAGATCTTACCATCCTTCATCTAGATCAGTGCGTGATGCTACGGGAAAGACAATAATTCGTTTGGGTGCAGAGTTCATCGATTATTGTTTGAAGATTCCAGTGCGAAAGGTGGTGACTTCCATTAGTCTTCAGGATGCCGGCAGCAGGTGGGAGAAGCATGGAGTTGATTGCGTGAGCATAATGAATAGCCGATACATGAAGAAGCCTAGATCTCCTTCAAATTTCACGAGAACTCTTCCGCAGTCCAATTTGATGCAGGAGGTAGATGATGTTGTCAAATTGCTATGCAGGATGAATGGCGAGGCGAATGCTTACACTTTCCGTACATGGATGTATGTTTTCATCAGGACCATTGAAGTCAAGAAGGTTGATTCCATAATCAATTGGTCGGAAATTATTAGCGGCAACATTGGTGAGCAACTCGAACGTGAAGCGTACTTTAAGCTTCAAAATGACTTCCTACTTGGTGTATGCTGCAACTTCACAAGGCGTCTTTTCCAAGCTGGATAGATGTGGTGTTCTTTCTAAGGACCCCATTTTCGAATGCTACCCACGACCATCGTACCTACGTGCGAGAAAGATTTCAAAGTGGTCAACGATGAATTCTTCTATGATTTCATGTGCAGGATAGACAAATACTTGAAGGCCAATAGGGTAAGCAAGGAAGCGTGGGAAGGTGTGTCCAAGATTGGCAATCTATTCATTCAATTTGCAGATTTGACATACCTCAGGGTTACGAGCTTTTATGGAGAACCAATAAAGATGCCCAGGTATCCGAATGATAGATTGATCGCCATGGAGCTGAGTAGGCAACTTGTGGAGTTATACGACCTTCAGTCTAAGCGGCACAAGTCTACGGGCTTCTTCCTAATCATTGTGGGATATTACAGCTGCATTATCATTCATAGAGCTCGGGGGATGGAGACACAAATGTCCGAGTATGAGCAAGAATTCTTCCTGCGCACGGCTGAACTTCGATCCATTTTGAGTAGCCAGAAGACAATCTCCTCAGAGTACACACATGTGCCTTCATTATAAGATTTATGGATGAAGTGCAAAAGTGAGTATGAGGTTAGAAAGAGAGATTTCAGTAGGCTATCTCGCAAAGCAAGTGTTCAACTTTGGACTAGCGCAGATACTGCGGATCTTGAAGATGATGAGAATGTGGTACTTGACACTTACCATCAAATGGGAGGAGATAATGCTATCTTTGCAGGATAACGTAGGAGGCTGCAACACACCGATTGAGAAAGGTCGGGAGTTGTGTTGGTGAATACTTCAAACTGGTTCGATTTAACGGATATTGCCTTGATGAAGCATTGATGAATCAAGTCACGGGCAACTTTAGCGCGCAGGAGATTCCTCTGCGGAAGCACGGAAGAGAAAGCAAAGCGGGAAAGCCGAGAAATTGAAAGTGCGTAGAAGATCTCAATCAAAGGAGAGGATCACTTCTACGACCATGACTTTAGCTTCGGTTTCTCCAGTATCCAGTACTTCACCAACTATTGCACTGCAGCAAGATGCTTCCATGCCTCTATTGAATCCAGTGACATTCATCTTCTCCCTCACCACTTCGTTCGCCTTTTCCAGAGGATACGTTGAAACCGCAAATGGCGGAATTTGAAAGGGCTTTGTCCTTGGAAGATTCTGAAGATGGCAGCCATAAGGCGTGGCACTTTCTGATGGAGAGGATGCAGTGTGGGAGATGGTAGTTCAGTCAGCGACTTCTCATTCTCCGAGAAGTAACTTCTCGGAATGGTTGGCTCCGCTTGAGTTGGTTCCAGAAGCGAGAATGGAGATGAACTTAAAGGAGCACAACTTGCAGCGACTCCAGAATCTTGGTGGAAGAGATAGAAGGCCTAAAGTTGCTAAAGCAACTTCTAGGTTGATCATCGAGGATTCGGGAGAGAAGTTTGCTAAGATATCAATTCGGCAGAAGGAAAGATGGAGAAGGAGCTCACGGCAGAAGATGTGATAGTAACCAAAGTACCCCTCGGTCAAGCCACCCCGAAGGATTGAAGCATGATACACAGACATTGATAGATGCTTTATTCTTTAGGTTTGACAGTGAAAAGGCAGAGAAAGAAGAGTTGCAGAAGCAATTATCTCAATTGTGCGAGATCATAGCCAAGGTTGCTAAACCTTCCATTCAGCCCATTTCAGAAGCGGTGAGTGATCATCTTATGCAGGAAATGGAGGATGCAAGCAATCAAGTAAAAACTATTGATGAATGGAAGGATTTGATTATTCGTCAAGCTTCTGTACAACTTGGAGAAGTGCCAACCCGCCTAAAGGTTATGAATGATGCGGCAAATTAGTCAGCAGTGAACCGGTGACAAGCATCGTAGACATGAAGACGATTCTTGAGAGTAACTGGTATTTTGGCCGAGATCAACAAGCTTCCGGGAGATGTGTTGGTTGCAGAACAAATTGTACCGGATGGATCAGTTGAGAAGTGGAAGCACATGGAATTTGTAGTATCTTCTGTTTGGAAATCTGCGAGTTTTGCTGAAGAGGATGCAGGCACTTGAGAGTAGGACATTAGACTTACCAGACAGTATCATTTCTTTCACTGAGGAGAGAGTGGACGGAGGTGTTACTTCATATGTGCGGATCGTTCCTAGTAAGGTGCCTAATTCCCTGGAAGGGTCTCTTTTGATGGTACAAAAGAGAATTGATAAAGCTACTAAGCCTTTCACGATGAATTCTATTAGTAGATTGGTGGCGCTGTAGGTAGAAATTGCGAAGTTTGGGCCGAGCTTGGAAGATGTGAAAGCGTGCATCAATGTGTTGAATGAAGGGTTATGCATTCGGGATAGAAAGAAGTAGTGGCTAAAATAGATGGAAGGATTTGAATTACATGTTCGACAAGTATATCCGATATCACAACAAGAAGAAGACAAACATTACAGTGGCATGACTTCTATTATTTCTTCTTCTACTTTCTATATTCCCGTGATGAAATTGTAAAACTTTAAGTTATTGGTTTTACAACCATTACTTAAAGTCATATGGAACCATTCTATTAGTTAAGTGATATATGTGTCACTTAAGGAGAAGTTAATGGAGTATGATTGTCAAATGTCATCTTTACTTGTTGTTTATGTTTTGATTCAATTTGAGTTTTCCATTTGTACTTTCCGTCCTATATTCTATAAGTGGAAGAAGAACCTCTAGGTTAAAAAAGAAATCAGAATTTGTAAAAGCAATCTTGTGTTTTAGAATTTGTGCCTTTGAACCCCTGAGAGCAACTTGGAGCAAAGGAATACAAAGGAGCAGGTTTCCGGAGAACTTTGTGTCACGGTGTACTGTGTTTCTTGCTTTTAATCTTAGATCTCTTAATAAACTGTGTTATTTTAGATCTGGATCTAGAGCTGCCTTTGTTTTATAATTTTGTGTGTTCATATCTATTAAGTTTCTTCTATGTGCATGCAATTAGCTCTACTATCTACTAATTGGGATGCACATCTTCCCCATTTCTTCTCTGTATTTCCTTTACTTCCTTCTTCTATAAAATACTTCCTTTCTTGAACAATTGCTTACTTGCTGCAGAACTTCTTAGTTATGGTTCATGAACTAAGTGGTTAAAGTAAAACCCCTGATAGATAATAACACATTTTTATTGACAAATCTGACACGGGAGCCTCACCGGTTAAATGAGGGAGATTTATCTCATGACTGCCTAGGTTTTGTGCTATGCAGAAAATCTAGCCAACACAACTTTTGGATCCTTTCCTAGTGGAACACTTTGTTGATCTGTCATATGTAGGTAGGGTTATTTTCCCAACCTTTGTTGAATATCTTTTCGTGGATGATCATTATGAAGTCTTCTTCCACCCTTGTGACCATTCCTTGACTTCAAGGTACAAAAATCAAGGAAAGAAAGCTCTTGGCGGATGGCTGGCCTCAAATCTTGGTATTCCACATAGAATAGATCCATCTCATCATCTCCATCTTGCTGCCCTACTTCCACTTGTTCCTCTTCTTCCCTTTGTAGAAATTTAGCTCGGAAGGTTCTTGTGGGAGGATTAATGGAAGTTCTTTCATTGCGGAAGAGCTGCCCTTACCTAGGGTTTTTTCAATTCTGGAGCACCTTGGATGGCTTGGATCAATTCAATCATTGAAGCCCTCATGGTCCTTTGGAAGCTTTGCTCCATGTCTCTTTGATTCCTCAACAACTCTTGCATGTAGCTCATTTTATTGGAAGGTGGAGGCCTTTGTTCCTTATCCCCCATGTTCTTTGCCGGAGTCCTTTGATAAACTTTAAACCCTTCCTCACCGGTATTCATGCAAATCTGAAAATCTGAATTTACCCTCACACAAGATGGGAGGAACAATGCTTTGATACCATTGTAATGTCCCTTTTGGGCTCAAATTTGAGGAATTTGGATTTTCCCAAAATACTAATAAAACATTGTTAGAAATGATGACAAACACATGTAGAAAACCTGATTTTTATGACAACAATATGATTTTATGCAAAAATTTGGGCAGTGACCTGTTTTAGGTCCATAAAACCTTAAGTGACCTAGGATAAATTCTGATTTTAGTACCTCCCACACATCTTCGAGAAATACATCAACAACATGAAACCCTTGATGAAATCATGAAAATAAATGCTTCAACTATAAAATACAGATTGTTGGAATTAATTAGTTGATAAAAAAACATAAAAGCTTCAAAAATCTATATCTTCAGAAATGCTTGGAGATAAAATGCAAATGATAGTTTAAAATGATCACAAAAATGGCTCTTTATCAAACAAAATAGGATCAAATTTTTCCGACGACCAAAACCCACTTTGCAAAGTGATCCCAAAATCTCGAAATGGGTCACCCAACTGCAAATGAGTGTGGCAGCCCCAAAAAAAGTGTGCTTTAGCTGGAATTTGTGCCCTAGCACAAATGGAAACCTTTTCCGTTATGAAATTCTGAATTTCAAGTTCATTTGTGACTCCTGGATGAAGCCACCAATGCAACAAATGAGGGTTTTCGTCCCCAAGTGTTGTGACTATTGAGGTTTTCGTCTCCAATAGGATCCAATGAGGGTTTCCGTCCTAAAAGGATGAAAATGAGAGCTCAATGCGCCAATTTCCAAATAGAAGTATCAATTCACCAGATGATTTTTACAATGAGCCCCAACATTTACCTTTATAGCCTTTTTCTTTCTTTTCCTTGTGGAGCACTCCATGTGGGACACTTTATTTCCTTTTTAACATTTACTTTTCCCACTTTTAATAATTTAATTAAAGTGCCAATAATTAAAATTACTTTAGCACTTAAAATTAAATTATTAATTTACTTCCTTCCCCCTTTTAGCCGACTGAAAATAATGAAAATAGGCTAAGGGTCTTCTTTTTGCTTTAGTATTTAAAAATACATTTTATTTTAATAATAATATTATTAAGTTGCCCATAAATAGAGAGTTATTTGGGCTCAACTTAAAAATATTATTAAGTATTTCTAATTTAGAAAAGGGGACATTACAGGTTGTGGTTTCTTCAGTCCAACATTAGATTCAACATTAACATTTTAATTGCGACACATGATGCTAGTGTTGGACCCCTTAGATGTCAACCTTACCCCTTTTATTGAAGCATGATATCCCTCTCGAGATGTCTTCATTACCATATGTTTCTTGTCAATAATAGTCGAAATATGAATGGTTCCACATGGAATACCAGTATTATAAAGTTCCATAATAGTTCCTTTTCCTTCTAAAACTTTATTACAAATGTGTACATTTTTTATTTTATTTATAGAGACAAGATAGGCAGTCATTCATTTCCTTTGAGAGAATGTCATTCGTAGCATGTTTATATCAATAAAACTATGTTTTTATTTGCTGGTGATAACTAAGGATAGGCCCTTGACCGCAAAAAAAAAATAATATCAAGAACCAATGAGGGGAACTTTGCTCGAAAATTCAAATGTGAAGGGTACAAAAGTACCAAATAAAAGAGAGAAGACGTTGTCTCATTAGGTTAAAAGATATTAACTTAAGAGAGAACCACCATCTGCAAAGAGAAAGGGGAGATATCATCATCCACTAATGCATAAAAAAAGAACTTCCGAAAGGCAGCTCCAAGACACCTTGTGCTGCCACACATTAGCCACTTGTGCTTTCATTTTCATCGAGACCATGTAGTGCAAGCCTTGGGAGTTTTTTTATGGGGTGAAATTCAGCCATCAAGTATTCTAGTAAAGACTAGTCTTATTGTTGAATGCAATATACCCCCAATAGGCCAGATGTAAATAACCAAAGCTACTTCAAATGGCACATCCATAAACCAATCCTATCTCTACCCGAGTTTGTGCAAAATGTCACAAGATAGAAGTTCATTCATGCACAAGTCCATAATCACGTCTTTTGATTTTCATTGCTAAGCGCAAAGAAGTGGGAATTTTATATAAAATCCTTTGGAACCTTGCAATAAAGTCTTGCATGTTCTCATTTGGTTCCTTCTTTAACTGTGTCGGCCTAAGTGATCAGCGTCTTTAGCGTCTTTTGCAGGTTTGAATCCTTTCAGAAATTGCTCTCGCATGGGCCCAATTTGTTATAGTTCTAGGGGCTAACCGATAGAACCATTCTCCAACCAAATCATGTAGGGTCTCAATGAAAAGTCTGACCGAGACATCTTCATGCTCCACTGCAAGCACACCACAAGATATGAAGAATGTTGCCAAGTGATCATCTGGATTTTGCTTGCCATCTCCAAAGAATTTCAGGAAATTCTTTCTTGACCCTTTAGGCAATTCGTGCATAGGTGGAGTTAGGTTCAGTGGCCCAAAAGCTGCACCCCATGGGACAGGTTGGTTCGGTTCAACATGATGAATGGAACACGTCTCCTCCGGGAGTAGACTTGATAGATAATTCCAGCCGCCGGATTATGTTGAAGCTGATCCGGATCCGGAGATGTTTGAACTCTTCTTCTTGGCAAAAGACTAGATCTGCGGCTTCTAACTTGAGGAGGATGATTGAAATTGAATTGCTCTTGCAATCTGTAGAAATGATCAGTCCTTCCTTGAGCCTTGACAGATCGGGTGAACGAGCGTTCAGCCAGGTTGAAAGTTCAGTGGGAACTAGCGTTATAAGCTCTAGTTTGCAAAAGATTGTTTGTTCCTAGTGGAGTCACCAAAATTGTTGGCTAGATTTTCTGCACAGCTGAAAACCTAGGCAGTCATGAGATAAATCTCCCTCATTTACCGGTGAGGCTCCCATGTAAGATTTTTTTCAGTTATATGTCCTAATATCTATTTGTTGGTATTACTTTAACTATATAGCTCATGAACCATAGCTAGATAGTTTTGCAGCAAGCAGTTGTAAAAGAAAGGAAAAATCTGCAGAAGAGGAAAATAATAGGAAACGGGAAAGGAGAGAGGATGTGCAACCCAATCAATAGTTTACAGAGTTGATTGCATGCACATAGATTAAAACAAATAGATCATTAAACACAAAATTCAAAGCAAAGGAAACCTTCTAGATCTAGATCTATAATAACACAGTTTATGAATAGATCTAGAAAGAAATAAGAAGCAAAATGCACCGTTGACACAAAGTTCTCCAGAAATCTCTTCTCTATTCCTTTGCTTGCAGAAATCAGGGGTTTCAGCTCAAAGTCTGGAACACAAGAATGTTGATTACAAATTTTGATCCTTTAACCCATAGGTTCTTCCTCTACTTATAGTGTGTAGAGGGGAAATTACAAATGGTAAAGCGAAACTGAACTAGAACATGAAGTAGTAAAGGGAACATTTGGCAATCGTCTTCCTAGAATTTCTCTCTTAGTGACATGCATTAGGAGTCTTAAGTCAAAATTGTGCACATCTGTCACCTATCTTAAAAATCTTCCCACATAACTTAAAGTAGTGGTTTTTCAACCAATAACTTTAAGTTTACATTTTCATCTGGGAATATAAGAAATAAGAGAAGAAAGAAGATCTGCCAGCTGTAACACTTATACTTTCTTTTTGTTTTGATATTGAATATACTTGTCAAACATGTAATTCAACATCTTCCCATCTGTTTTAACAATAACATCTCTCTCGGTTCTGAATTGTAACAACCCTCTGGACAAAGCAACAACGTTAGCCTTCACCTTCTCTAAACCAAGCCCATATCCCTCAATATCTGCCTGAAGCTTTATGAGTCTACCAATCGAATCCATCGTGAAAGGTATGGTGGCTTCATCAACCTCTTTCCATACAACCAGCATAAATTCCTCATGGGAAGCAGGTAATTTATCTAGGATGCTCTCCGACACTTCTCCCATGTTACTCTCCAAAGAATCGCATCCTCAAACATGAGCTTGAGGATCTCTACGCGGAAGGAAACTAAAATTTCTAACCGCTTCCCCCTTTCCACCAATCCGCCTGGGCACAATCTGCTCTACAATCAACACATCCTTTGGCAACGAGTGTATCTTAGCCAAAGTATCCAGATGACTTTCAGCCATGAGGATCTCTACGCGAACGAAACTGAAATTTCTAAGCGCTTCCCCCTTTCCACGAATCCGCTGAGCACAATCGCTCTGCAATCAACACATCCTTTGGCAACGAGTGTATCTTAGCCAAAGTATCCAGATGACTTTCAGCCACTATGTTCTCTTTTATCTGTGTCATCAAATCCTTTAGCTGAGACATTGCCTTGTGCATGTTCTCTAATTCATCCGGTATTGGTTCGAATTCTTCAAGCTCTGGTGAATGATTTGCTCCTTACAGTGGGCAATAGCTCCGACTTGATCCCCTGTATCTTCCACCTCCTGCATCAGATGATTACTCACCTGCTCATGTGCTAAAATGGGGTGAGAGGAAGTTTTGGCATCCTTACTTATGATCTCGCACATCCTGGGACACCGCTCGAAGCTTGGGATCTCTTAGCCTTCTCTTTGTCAAGCTTAAGGAATAAAGCATTCATTAGCGTCTGTGTATCCCGCTTTAACCCTTTCGTGGTAGTTTGACTTATTGGGACTTTGGTCATGCTTATATCGGCATTTGTGAGCCATCCGCGCTTTCTTTCTGCCTGGAAGAGATAACTCAATGAACTTCTGTCCCGATTCCTCAATAATCAACCTAGAAGTCGTTTTGGCATCTTTAGGTCTTTTATCTCTTCCTCCCAAATGAAGAGCAACTGAAAGTCGTGTTCTTCGGGTTCATCTCCTCTTTGGATTCTCGGGATTGCCAAGAAAGCTAACCATGATGAAACGTTTCTTCTTGGGGAATGAGAAGCCGCCGAGTGCACCACCATCTCATGCTCTGACTCCACTCTATCAGAATTTGCCACCGTGTTATGACTGCTACCCTTTGAATTATCCAAAGATAATGCCTTTTCAAACTCCGTCATCTCGTGCTTTCAACTTCTTCGGATGGATAGGTGAAGACTGAGTGGTCGAGGACAAAATACAAATGACGTTGGATTCAAAGGAGGAACAACAAGATCTCTAAGGTTGGGGGCTCCAAGGGTTGTGAGTTGATGTTGGAGAAGTTGGGCTGGAATGATAGCCGTACATTTCGCCTTCTCTCCGTATGTGAGACTTCTTGTGAACTTTAAGTTTTTCCAGCCTTTCTACTACTTACACCTTCGTGCTTTCTTTTCTTTGGAATCTCCCATGGTAAAGTTGTCGTGATCGATTCATCAAAACTTCATCCGTGCAATACCCCTTTGTTAAGCAACCAGTTCGAAGTGTTAACCAGAACTACGGAAGATCTTTCTTCAATTGTCTGGGAGCCACCAATGTTCTCTTGAAGACTAGCTCTATCTCCTCCCATCTGATGATATGAGTCAAGTATCACATAACCATCCTCTGCGAGTTTTGCAGGTATCCGTGCCAAACCATAATCAGACACTTGTTGTGCCGATAACTTGCTGAAGTCTTTTTTTTGACTTCATACTCGTTCCTGCACTTCATCCATAAGTCCTCCAACAAAGGCACATGTGAGTATTCCTGGGAGATTGTCTTCTTCGCTACTCCATATGGGTCAAAGTTTAGCCGTGTTGGGAAGAACTCAGGCTCATACTCAGAAAACATTTTGGCTTCAACTCCTCTAGCTTTGTGGATGCTTTGGCAACTGTAGTAACCCATTGTGATTGGAAAGAAACCTGTAGACTTGTGTCGCTTTGATTGTAAGTCATGCATCTCCACGAGTTGTCTGCACAACTCCATGATGACCCACTTGTCGTTTGGATACCTCGGCAACTTTACTGGTTCTCCCAAAAAGCCAGTCACCCTGAGATAGGTGAAGTCTGCAAACTGGATGAAAATGCAGCCATCTTTGAGATCTGACTTCCCAAGCTTCTTTGCTCACCCCTGGTTGATATCACCATTTAGTTTTGCAGATGAATTCATAGAAGAACCCATTGTTAACCGCTTTGTAATCTGTGGCACTCAAAAGCTGTCAATCTGTGGATAGCAATAAAAATGAGAGATCTTTCGCCAAGAAGCCTCGTCTATCTAGCTTAGAAAATATGCCATGCGAGGTTGTTGCATATACTAGGTATGAAGTCATTTTGAAGTTGTAAGTCCGCCTCACACTCCGAAGTTGCTCACCGATGTTGTCACTGATGATCTCTACCCAATTAATTATCGAATTAGCTCTGTTGATCTCGATAGTCCTCACGAAAGCATACATCCATGAGTGAAAGTTGTGAGTATTGGCTTCTCCACTTATCCTGCAAAGCAATTTAGTGATATCATCCACCTCCTGCACCAAGTTGGATCGCGGAAGAGTTCTCGGGAACTTTGATGGAGACCTGGGCTTCTTCATATATTGGTTGTTCATTATGCTCATGCAATCTACTTTGTGTTTCTCCCATCTATTACCTGCATCCAAAGCATGTTGATTGCAATCACCACCGTTCGTGTCGGAATCTTCAGACAATAATTGATAAACTGTGCATCCAGCCTAATAATTGTCTTTCCCGCAACATCCCGGATTGTTCTGGAAAGAGGATGATATGATCTCGCACACTCCATGACAAATTTGGGCAATTGAGTTGTGACTGGGAATGCTGATGCTGGAATAATTCCATTGCTTTTCATTGCCTGCATGAGAAATGTCTTTCTGGCCTGGATCTATTAATTATTTCAGAGATGGGTTCTGGGCCCATGTCTGTGTCATTGATATCAACAAATCTGGAAGCTATGCATGATTCTTTTGATCCCTCTCTATCATCACTCTTCATCATGGCTGGAGCAATCTTTTTTGGAGCAAAATTTTTCTGAGCAATCTTTGTCTGTGTTCTTTTTCTTTTAATCCTACCAGAATTCTTTATAACTGGATCAATTCGTGCAGATCTATCAATTTCTTCAGATTCGGAAGATATATTCAATGTACCTGACATTGATTTGAACTTCCTTTCACTGTATGAACACCTGTAATGAATACCTACAATTATTTAAGACAAAGATGAAGTCCAAAGCATGAATACTTGATTTCTGTCACCAAAAATCTGCATATGAAGCCCGCTGCCCTAAAATTTGAGGCTTTGCTTGCATGCAAAGCAAGCATAAATATTTTTAAATTCACCTAGGCACTTATAGCAACATGTAGATAATTATCATAGCATAAATCAAGCTCTTCCAACCCTAGGTGCAAAACCTTGAAGCTCCCCGGCAATGTAAAACACCTTCGGATGCAAAAATCCTCATTTCTTTGGTGCCAAAACTGTTTGGGCTGCAATCCTTAGCAAAAAGAATTAATTGCTTCTTCATTATCATTAAAAGCAACTATTAATAAATATCATTAAAAGCTTTGTTTAATGCCCAAATGGGTCGCACTTTTTGGCAAGGGTGAATTCTAAAAATAAGAAGTCAACTTCTGATGGGAATTTTCACCCTGCACTGCAGCTCTAAAAATCCCTTCTTCCACTTAAGTTATTTGACTTTTATAATGGGAATTTTACCTGTAAGGCAGGTAATAAATTCCCACCTGCCTATCACCTCTAATTTTCCCACTGCAGCTTAAGTGACTTCCCAAAAAGTGTGACTTGTATTGAAAATAGCTTCTTTTGAAAAAGTGCGACTTGTATGGGTGAATAAAACCTTCTGATGGGAAAAGTTAGCACGATAGGCGCAGACGACAGTAAAATTCCCATTTGGTCCTTTAAGTGATTTTTCTTTATTTTATAATGAGAATTTTCACCCTGCAAGGCAGGTAAGAAATTCCTGCCTGCCTGCTGCCTCTAACTTTCCCATTGCAAATTAAGTGACTTTGACTCCATGGGAAAAAGTACCCTGCAAGGCAGGTAAGAAATTCCCGCCTGCATGCCACTGCTAAAAATCCCATTGTAGCTTACACTTATTAATTCTAGAAAATGCGACTTGCCTGGGAGAGGCTTTATGTGCATGACTTCATCCTTTTTGGTCAAAAGCTTGCATTTTGAGGCTGATTCCTTCTAGTGTTGTGTCGGTAGATGATCTCTAGATGCTTTAGGCGATTAAACAGAGTATACTGGCGAAGGAATTGACTTAGGGGAATTTCACAGAGAAACAAACGGAGAAAACCAGAGAAAAACACAAAAGAAATAAATAAAAGCGAAAGTGTTCCTAGAAGTTGCAGATAATGCCTTGCATTCATTCCTGGTGAAAACCCTAATGAGATGAGTGATTACTGGCATGCAAAACTTCAACATGATTCAACCAGAATACAATTTATTTCAAACGGGGCATTATTTATTCAATAAATAATTAAATAAAAATTTCCCACTGAGTAAAAACTTGGCGGAGGGATAAAATGAGTTTTATTTGTTGAAATTGGCTCATATGAGTCATTGGGAATATCCTAACATAATACGAGACATCTTTTGGCAATAAAAACGAAAAAAGACCCGTTGTTTTAAAAGAAAGATTTTTTTCAAATGGGTTGTCTCGAGTTCGAGGCGAAATCTGGGGACACCAAGTAACACTAGTATAATGGATGTAGAGTTGCCTTTTTTGGTACACGAGACTTTAATGAGGATTGCGGGGAAAAAGAAACAAAATTACAACAGTAGATGGGGAAACATGAGTGAACTGTGGAGGTCTCATCATTTAAGGAGAGTTCATGAGATGATCATTCTGGAGGCATGATGAAGGATTGACAAAAGTGTTTCTATAATATGTTTGCTTCATGTGCAAGGTCAAGAACAAGAAAGAATGAAGTTACAGAAATTTTGTTTTGGCCAAAATATATCAGAAGCATGAGCTTATGTTGGCAAGAGATATCTCATTTGACCGGCACTGGGTCAAGGCTTTGAAAGCATTACATCATGTCTTCTCTCTTGGACATGGTATTTGGGCATATGAGCTTGCATTTGCTTGAGGGCAAGCAAATTTGGGAAGGGAGGACTGTAATGTCCCCATTTCAAATAAAAATAATAGCTAATATTAATTACCTTGAGAGTGATTTTCATCATTTGAAATTAGAGGGTAATTATATTAGTTATTATAATAAAGAGGGAAATAATTAAATTATTAGATTATTTGCCTTAGAGTAATTATTATTACTAAAGCTAAACTTTGGCAATTAATTTAATAATAAAGTGAAGAACAAATAAGGTCGGCAAGAGGGAAAAGAGAAAAGAGATCAAAAAGGTGTTTAAGTGATTTTTAAATAAAGTTTCCCCCCCAAAGGTGGATCGCCCACTTAGGGGAGATATAAAAACAACATAAGGGTTTCCAATTAAGGCATGCTTGGAAATTATATTTTGTATCTTCATGCTTGAATATTTATTGGGATGCATGCCCAATAGTGTTGTTGATTTTGGGTACTTCCATCCGGGAAATACATTGCTACATTTTGAATTTTGTTGTGTTGTTCAAAGGGTCTTTCGCATGTGAGGTCTTTGTTGAAGGTCAAACTGAAGGAGAATCAAATCTGAGGTGTTGTGATCAGTTATGAGGCTTGTTTGAGGGTTTTCCAAGAGGGATGAATGGGCTGTTGATTTCAGGTACAACTAGGGTTTCATCTACACATTTCCAAATTTTCAAGCTTGTTTTGGGTGCCTTCCACCCATCGGAAAATTCTGATTTTGGTATCATTGGAAAACTTGTAATTTTATCTTCAATTTGAGCTATCATTTGTCAAAAATTGTTGGGTATTTTTCGAGTTATGAATTTCTGAAGTTTCGGTTGTTTTTCTGCAATTAAAAATCAGATTTTCAGTATTTTGCAAAAATATAAGTATTTTCAGATTTGATAATTCAAGGGCTAGCTACAGATTTAATTTCATAATTTTTGAAGGTGTTTTGAGACTATTTTTACACCCATAGGCAAATCTCCTAGGGTTTTGGCAAGGAATTTTGGGTTGTTTGCATTGTTGTCATAAAAACAATAATTTCCAACTTGCTGTCGTTCATTTTCCACATTCAGATTTCAAGGGTTTTGATAAATAATTGTTGAATCTTGAAATGTCCTATTTGGGGACATTACATATATGCAACTAATCAAAATATCTATCCCCTTCTCTATTGGCAACCTCCTCCGTTATCTAAAAATACTTAATATTTATGGAAAAGCAACCACCTAGCTGCAAATTAAATGCCCTTTTAAATGCAATTTCATTCTCCATTCCCAGTTGGATGGTTTTGGACGGTTGGTAGGAGGTTGATTTAATTTTTGTCTTTTATGGTCTAAAGAACGTCATCCAAGGAGAGTTGGAGGGGAAATTTATTAAACATATATTAATTGTATGAAGAGGGCATCCCCTTTTGTCTCATTCCCAAAGCATGATTATTAGGGATATTTAATTAGTTTTCTAACACTAACAAAAGTATGGAGGCTAGGTAGAGATGAGACCTAGCAAATGGCTAATTCCACTAAGCACTTCTTAATCTAAATGTATATTTTATATCTTTTCTCTCTTTCATTATTATATCGTAATATTATTATTAAATAGTTTTACCATTAGATAAGATAAGATAAGATAAATATATTAATGTTCAACGAATGAGCACAAAAGTAGGTCAATGGGTGCAGCCTAAACAAATATACAAAGTGCGGCGGGGACAATTCAAAATGAGGCCCCAAAAAGCAGAAAAGAAGAGAAGACAGCAGAAAGGAAACCCGAAGCCAATACGGGGCAATGGGGCAAGCGGGGAATGAGATGGAGGGGAAAACGAGGACCAAGGTCTAATCAAGAACGGTAGCCACACCCCTCCTAACATTAGAGGCCGACGAAAAGAAGCTCCTGATGGACTGGCAACCCGGAGAGGGGGGTGAAAACCTCCTTCCCTGCTGAGATCTCGAGGCCCGAGACCGACGCGACAGGCAGGGGGACGAATGGAGCTGGGCGCCTCTACAGTACATGTGTGTATCCAATTCTGCCGGCGGTGATCGAGGGAAGTGTGAGGGTCCAACCTGGGACGAACTGATCTATGCACTGTATCTGGGTCAGAAAGGCTCTGTCGTTTAGTTCCTCCACCAGTGGGTAGAATCGGAAAGAAGGTTGTAATTCGTCTCGTGGGGATGACTTTCGGAGGGGGATGAAGAATCTGGTCTCGGAACAACAAAGACTCACAGATGTAGAGGGCAAGACACCGTTGGTCGGTATATTTGAAGAAGTCCGGGAGAGTCTGAATCCCTCAAGAGAGAAGTGAAATCATCCTCTGATCTCATAGTATATGGGGCAGCGAGAAAGATGAAATGAGTCTCTGTCTCCACCTCATGAAGGCTCAAAGCCTCAAAGTCTATCCTCCCGATCAATGTGGTGATCAGTCTCGTATCGAAGTCTGTGGGGAGCGACTCGACACCGACCCAGAGGTATACGGAGGGCATGCATCCAGTGGCGAGAGGTGTACTGAGGTTGGATGATGAGTCCATCTCTCGATTTCAAGAAAGTGCTCTACATAAAAAGACATCTTAGGGCGCAAACCCCCAATCAACTTGAACATAAACAATCAACTTCAATTCAATGAGTCCTTCCTAACTTTTGCAAACATACAACTATTGGAAAAAATGTTGAGTTTGAAGAGGTCTCACGTGAGTTTCTTATGCGAGCCGTTTATTTGACTAAGATAAAATGAGGAGTCAACTTATCAAATGTTACTAACATAAGTGCCGGAACATGGGAACTAATCCTAACAAGATCATGGGTCGACTACCTACCTATTCCCATAGGCGATGAAGAGCTCTAAGTGGGTTTACAATCAACTTACAATTCAAAACCTGTATATCGATCATTCTCTCTTCTCCTTTGACAATGCATCTATCCATCTCTCCTTGATGATACCCTCCCTCGCAGTAGTAGGGGAAAATATGCATTGCAATCGCACAAGCAACATAAACCCGTTTAGTGGTTAAATGAATAATAATTCATCCCAATCAACATATATATATATATATATATATATATATATGTCTATTAAATTTCAAAACATAGCAATGAAAATGTGTCATATTCATTTAAGCGTAAATCCTATAACCATGTCGGTTCTATTTAAATAAACAAATAAAAATAGTTTAGTGCTATTTAATGTAAGCAATCCATTAGTGTTCAATCAACCATTGCATAACTCAATCTAACATCTAGTCATTCGATAAATGAACTATTTGATATTCAAAACACACCAACTCACTTGATGTTTAAAAACACCTATTTCTCAAGGTTTGTTTAAATAACCAAAATCAATAATAAAAAAAAAAATTATTTTACAAGATTTTCCATTTGTTCAACCAAGCAAAAATAGTTAAACAAGCAAGGTCTAGAGTATTGATGTCACGACTAATTAAGTCCACGTGACACACAATGCCACTAATTATGACAAAAACATCTAATTGTTCCGAGTGGTAAAAATAGGGTGTGACATTGGCAAAGTTTTATGGGGGCTGGTGGAGGATCTTCAAATGTTTGAAGCTAGGGGTAAAAGTTTCGTAGACATGAATGAGGAATCATTAAAGCGCTCGGATTTGAGATGGACAGAGCTTGAGGAATTGGGCAGCATAAAGGGAAGGGATTCAATATTTCAAAAGGAAATAGAGGTTAATCTTGCTACCAAATAGATAGTAATGGTTGAGGTGGTCTCTATCTCCGAAATTTCCTCTCCTGTAATCTTGTATAGCCCCCAAAGTGACAATGAATGTGGTAGAGAATACAAGGTGTTAGACATTCTCAATTGTTTGAAAAGTCTGTACAACTGTAGCGGGGAGAAGAATCAAAAGTGTAAATCCAAGAGGAGGAAATGTGAAGGTGTAATGTCCCTTTCTAGGGCTGAACTACACAAACAAGGAATCCACACAAACCCCAAGTGAAGTAAACTCAGATTTTTATACCAGCAAACTGAAAATAAACCAACAATGTACAACAGTCTGATTTTTATGGACAGCTTGCAAAGAGTAGTATTTCAACCCAAAATCACCATAGAAATCATCTACAACATATACAAACACTTTAACCCCAACAATTAACAAATATGCAATATATCAGCCTTATAAAATATGGTAAGTCCAAATATCAACTTGGAATGTTGATTTGTGCCCTAGAAGACACCCAATCACACTCTTATTGTAATGTCCTCTTTTTCCCTTTAAGCGTTGGAAATTGGTCTTCTTGCCATTCTTTCTCCTTGGAAAAGAAGTTAAAATGAAGGAGAAGACCCTTGGGCTTCTTTATAATATATTTTATCTAATATTTTTATATTTCTTTAGTGTTCTCTTACTTTTTGATAGGTTGGCTGGGTTTCAATTAATTAATGGAAGTTAATGAAGGAGAGGTCGACCTTTTATATTTGTGCATTGGCGCCAAAAGGAAGATATAAAAGGGAATTAGAGGCACCATTTAGAGACTAGTCTTGGTGCATTTTATTGTACTTGGGCAAAGAGAGCTAGTTGCTCCTTGGTCATCCACTTGAGGACGAAAACCCTCTTGCGAGGCCTCACTGAAGGACGAAGACCCTTCATGTGGCTTAGATGAAAGACGAAACCCCTTCATCATCATTTGGTATTGAAGAGGAGCTGATTTGAAGATCTATTTGTCATTTCCAGCTGTCATTGTAATTATTTAGGGTGGAGCGACCTACCTTGGGTAGGGTTTGGGGTCATTGAAGAAGAATTTGAAAATTTTGGTTTTGTAAGCTGATTTGCACTATTAAAGGCGAGAATCTGAAGTTATATGAATTTATTTGGTTTCTAGACCCATATTTCATATTTATTTTGTGGCTGTAATTTCTAGTGCGTATTTAATTTTCTAGTAAAGTGTATTCTTTAGTGTTTCTTGTTATTTTGGCTTCTAAAATTCCATAAATCATATATAAAATATTGGCGAATTGATCGGCGGTGTTTTATGGTGGTTTTGGCATCTTTTGGTTCAAGTATAAGTCACTGATTTTATTTTCCAGTCTACTGCAATTTCATTTGAAACCCTCAAAAGGGGACATTATACCTATACAAGTCACTCCTTAGGAGAGAGGCTCCAAACAATGCAAAAACCCTTGATATGTCTTCTTCTTGATGCCCTAGTTGCAAACCAACAAGATAGTCTTCAAAGAATGTCTTCAACACCACCAAATTGGAGGGTTTCCATCCTCCAATCTTCAGCAAGGTTTCCGTCTCCCTTGCTTGCCACACTAATGGATTGTCACCCTTTAGTGGAATTGGATTAGAGCACCGCTCTAGAACCAAAGTAGATAAAAGTATATATGCCTAAAAAGATGCCCAAATAGAGCCTATGCGACCCCTTTTATAGCTTAGTGGTGGTGCCAAAAGCCTTAGAGGAGAATTCCCCCAAGACCGACCTCTTTAAAAGCTTGTCTTAATTTCTAATTTCACTTTTGGGAGCTCTCCAACCCAGCCGACCTGCCTTAGAGGGAAAAACATCAATAACAATGAAAGAAAACTGAAATGAAACCCAAGGACTTCCCTTGTTCAATTTCTTCTTGTCCACGGGAAGAAAGATGGGCAAGAAGTCTTCATTAGGACTAATTCGAAAAAGGGGACATTACAGAGGGCTAAACTATTGATCAAGAATGGACATCCGCAACATGCTTAAAATTTAGTTGGATGTGCTGGAGAATACTCCATAGGATTCCATATTTCATAGTTACAATAAGGTTCCTTCCATTTGCCTCCAATTTGTTATTTTATTTTCAGTGTCCTGGTTTAGGTTGGTGGTCCTAGAATTATGCCCTTTTTTGAGGTTGTGTTTCGTAGATATTAGAAGAGTAATAATCATGTTGTAGGTGATGTACTGTTTTGGAGGCTCCTTTTGCCATTGTACATATGATAATTTTGATAGTGAATTTAAAATCTTTTGAGCACTTACCTGAGTGTCCAGATACTAATACCACCACGTCACTCACATTTCTTTTCCACCACTCTCTTTTGTCTTGTGCCACCATAAATTTTCCTCTTAGACAGCCACAATTACCTCATTTTTAGGTGAGGTTTAATATTTGCAGATGCACAAGGAGTAGGACAACGATGCCTTTGTGGGATTATATTGATATTCTTAACGATGACAAGGAATAGCCCCCTTCCCCAACAATGTTATGAACAAAATCCAAGGAGGATAACAAAATGCACCTATATGTGTTGTTCCATTGAATTTCTAGGATCCAATCATGTCTATTCATCATACAAAAAAGAGGAATAACGTCTGAAGAGTGAGTATAAACAGTTTGGTAAGCTGGACCAAACACGACCATTAATTACCTTTGGAGTATCTTCTGATAAGACCATTGATTTCATGGTTACTTGACACAGTCCTTGCTCGGAGAGTATGGGTATAAGAAGGATAGATTGCATTTGCAATTGCAAAAGTGGTGGAGAAGAGTGTGAAGGGCAAGGAAAGGCAGCAGTACAGAGGACTGAGTGGAGAGACATAACTCAAGAGCTCCAACTCTACCAAAGATGGCAGAAACTCAGTGACTTCAACTTGGACTTGGTCGACACCATGTCAAGAGATCTCCTTGTTAGTGTCAAGGCTTCTGCAATGCAAGCTCTAATCAAGCTAGATGAGGAGGCTCCTCTTGGTTGTGAGTTTGCAACAACAGAAAATCCTCAATCTCGTGTAAACAACACACACATGTTTTTGTGGTAAGAACTTAATGCCATTTCACAACTCTATTTGTGCTAACATTCCCCAGCATAGTATCCTACTCCGTCACTCTCCTCATGGTTTTCCTAAACCCCATTGGCATGTTAATTCCATTGCAGAATTTGGCTAAGGTATTTCCTGTCAAAGAGGTCTTCCCCCTTCTGCCTGTCAGAGTAATAACCATCCTCACTTGGTCCTTTAGTGTTCTAGCAGCTCTTTTGCTTCTCAACAAACCCTTCTCTTAGCTCTTCTGCTTCTCACAAACCAACTCTTTTGTTCCTACTAATCAGGTTATTGGCTACCATGATTCTTTCGAATTTTAGTCCCCTCCCAGTGCCCCGTCTACTTCTGCTAATGGGGATGGGTCCTCCCATACCCATATGGACACGCCTGTTCATAACACCTCATTGATAAACTCTAACCAAGCCATTGTCCGTAGTGGGGATACTCTCACAGGCAAAATAAAAAACAAAGGGTTCAACAACCAGATTCTTGGATGTTATTATCTTTAAATGTTGGGATATCAATAAAAGCTTGATAAACAACTTGAGAAAGGAAAACTTCATGAAGAACATTACTGAGATGGTAGTGTGGCTTGATCTAGAGAGCATTTGCATGAGGTCATATCTGCTCCTAAACCAATCCACACCTGTTCCCAATTGTGCTCGGGAATCACCTTATTCAGTGCTGTTCGTGACGCCAGTAAACCATGAATCTCTTTCATCCAATCACAAGTGAACCGGGCCCAACATGGGCTCATGAAGAAATGAAAGAAATTGGCAAAAGTCACCATGGCAAAGGGTGTGGACTGGATTCTTTGAATCCTTAATATTTTGCTTTTCTTTCAAATATATAGGGCATGGAACTGATGACAATGGACATGATACAGTTTTTTTATGGTTTTGTAGCCGTTGACATTTTTCCTCTTGTTGTGAAGAAGCACAAGAAAGATTGAGAGATAAGAGTAGATGTGAAATGCCTAGAATTGAAAGGAAGAATATCCAGAAAGAAGAGCAAATGGGTAGATGGAAGATAAAGATGTATGCGCATAAACCCGTGAAAGAATCCAAATGAGAGAATGAAAACTCTACCAAACATCACTAGATTCTCGCAATTACTGAAGCAGTACAATAATTAAGTGAATTGAATATTTTAGTAATGGCTATTCCTGTTTTATAGCTATCTATCAAATTTTACTAAGATGGTTTTCCATCCCTAGTTTTGGCTGGAAGATTCCAGCTTTTCTGTGGTTTAGTTCAAGATTTTTATGCAGTCACTTTTAAGTTTTATCATGTCACAGAAATTCTAATATGGGTCGTTTGTGTGAACCCTCTCTTTTAAGGCACATCAAATTCTAGTAACTTGTTTGGATGGAAGAGGCAATCATTTTTCTGATTGATACAGAATGTAACTTGAACAGCTTTCGTAGGCATGATGTATATGTGTTGTAATTCTGCAATTGATAGTTAAATTGCTGATGGTCCTCAAGTTTTGTTTTACAGGTCTTTATTGCCCAAGAGGAAAGGTGTACAAATCGGATTTGGGTAGCAAGTACTCCAAAGTGGATGGCAACATACACACCTTCTAGATGTGGATTTAGCTCATATAGAAACAATGTTTTTGTGAAACTCATCAAAACATCTAAAGATGACAAATATTGTGCTGGAAGGGAAGTGCTTACCGTCAATTTCTTATCGATTACAGTTCGGTTGTGCTAATGTTTTATGCCCTAGGTGTAGAATCAGATTTTGAGATGATGGAAATGATAGGTAGTCCATTAGATGACTATGAGATGAACAAGTTATTTTACTCATCAATTCATAAGGCAGAGGCAGAGTTGAAAAATTTTGAAGCAAAAATGAAGTTTGGGAGTATATCAATGAGCACTTCAAGAAGTGCAAATTTCCTATAAATAAAGGTGTGGAAGAAGCCCTAAAAACACACCTTTTTCCATACATAGTGGGATATAAACAAAAGGCTATGTTTTTAGGATACATGGTCAATTGCCTTCTGTCATCTTATTTGGGACGAAGGCACGTTGAAAACAGAGATGATTACATTAACAAGAGAGTTGAACTGGCAGGAGAGCTACTTGGTCGTGAACTGTATGCCAAGGTCAGACATTTCCGTAGTCGTTTGGGAAAAGGAATTCAGAGAGAGCTCTCAGGTATTCTACCTTAAAATCACATTCTACATTACAAATTGCAGAGTTGGTGCTGCATCAACTTATTTTTGTTGTAGATAAGAAATCCGGATTAGGGATGATTTTGGCATTGTTATCAATGTACTACAGTTCACTGGTATTGACCTTTCCTATAGCAAACTCTATAGTTAAGAAATCTGGATTAGGGATGATTTTGGCAATGTTATCAATGTACTACAATTTACTGGTTTTGACCTTGTGAATAGCAAGTATTTGTCATTTCTGATTGTTACCATGGCTCATACTTTCTTTCTTCTTTTCTGGTGCAGTACATGGGAATCTAAAGTCAATTGATATCTACGCTGACACTTCAATCATCACAAATGGTCTCGTGAGTTCATTTTCGACAGGAAATTGGACGCATCCATTCAAATTCAATACCAAATGCACAGGTATTGTGGTAAGCCTAAAGTCAACAAATCCGGTCCAGACGCTGTCAGAGATGCGTAAAATGCGTTTACGGGTTCAATATGCTGCAAGTGCAAAGCTAAGGGATGCAAGATACCAGTAA
This sequence comes from Taxus wallichiana var. yunnanensis, assembly GCA_018340775.1. Lineage (NCBI taxonomy): Eukaryota > Viridiplantae > Streptophyta > Pinopsida > Cupressales > Taxaceae > Taxus > Taxus wallichiana. Next base: position 196,938,843 of record CM031239.1, read on the forward strand.
GTCATCATTCTCTAACTTATACAGTCTATGCCAAGATGATAAGTGATAATGTCTTGGTATCTATTACTCCTTTGAAGATAAAAATGGTTATATTACAAGCAGATAGAGATTCTCCAGAGTTAAATGATGCTCCCTCACTTCATTCCCTTGCAAAGAACTGATATTTACAGCAAAGCTGTTTGATATAATTAGATTCTTACAATAGTTTTTCGATAATAGTGAAACACATAATGTTTTTCAATAATATACTTGCATTTAAATTCATTGTATAAATGTTCATAGAATCATGCAGTCATTTTGATTTGCTACTTTAGTTACCTTATGAAAGCAAAAATATTTTGAGGTAGGAGCTATGAAAAGTTGTAAAATTTTGCATTCAAAAGAAAGAGAATGTTACTGAAAAAAAAAACTGGAGATAATTTATATTATAGAGAAATTAAATTACACATTTTTGATTGTGCCAGGCATGAAAACTATTAGTCCAGACCTGGGCAGTATAAACATAAGCACACATATAAGTAGGTAACATTGATGCAAATCTTTATCTAGAATTTCCTTAAGATCTTCTTGAAGCTTAGTCGACCACCATAACAGTGGAGGACCATAACAGGTGAGATTTTAGTTGTCAAGAGCCCAGTTTGCTAGTGCATCCACCACTTGATTGAGCTCTCTAGGAACATGATTGAAATGGATTTCTTGGAACTTATCCTTCAGCCTTTGAATTTTCCCCATCTCTCTAACAATTTGCCAATTTTTCCCCTGGACTGCATAAGGATTGGATAACAGATTAACCATTAGAAGAGAATCAGATTCAACATGAAGTTTTTGCCACCTAATATGCAGAGTGTAATGTCCCTGTTTCTCGAATAGTTCGATCGAAGACCTTTGGCCCGTTTTGTCTACCCGATGGCCAAAGGGTGTTTTCAAGGGTGACTTCGGTTTATTAATTTTATTATATTGTGCTCAAAATAAAGTAAAATATCATTTAAGCACATATAATGAATTAATAGACTGTTTAAGTGACTTTGACATAGGAAAGTGCTTTTAAATAAATTAATAAACTATTTAATGTTCCTTCCTAGGCAAAAAATGTGACTTGCCTTGGGGAAGGGTCAAATAAGCCAAAAATGCAACTTGCTTGGTGAAGGAAATAATTAATTAAAAATTAATTATGCTGATTTGGGAAAAAGTGCGACTTGCATCTTTGGAAGGTTTTTTGGCTATAAGGAAAAAATGCGACTTGGGGAAAAGGTATTCAGATTATTATTATTTTCTCTCTCGGCAGTTAGCTCTGAGATTTTGCAGACAAATCCAAGGACGGAAACCCTTTGGATTATTCCTCTTGCGGACGGAAACCCTAGGAGCAGTGAGAGAAGTTCCCCTCCCACAGTATTGTGCTCAGAGGAGAGATAGCATGAGGGCTGGACAGGACAGACAAGAGGCCTAGAGCGCAGCAGAACATGGATTTGCAGCAGGTTACCAATAAGGTAACCCTCTCCACTTTTGATGGTAGTGGAAAGATTAGTGCCAGGGCTTGGATTCACAAGCTCGACACCTATCTTACCCTCAAACCCATGAGGGAGTAGGAGGCCATACAATTCGCTACACCTTGAGGGGGTGGCTTATGATTGGTGGCACCATGGGTTAGTTACACAGGGTCATGAGCTTCTACGGTCATACAGGGATTTCAGCGAGAGGTTGATTGCGAGATTTGATCGCAAGGATGTGGAGTTGTATTACAGGGACTTGGCACAGCTCTGACAGAGTGGACACGTTGATTCATACATCAACGAATTTCAGCGGATAGCAGTTATGGTTCCAGAGATGCCTGAGAAGAGGGTGGTGATGTTATTTATAGAGGGCCTTCATGACAGGATGAGAGGATTGGTCAAGGCTCTTAAGCCTAGGACATTGCATGATGCCATCCAGACGGCATTGAACTTGGACACATCCCCCACTTCCTATCAGCCCAATAAGAAGTTTCCCACGAGCTCCAGGCCATTTCAGTGCTCTACCATTCCGCAGAAGAGTGCACCACCTCCTAAGGTGGATCAGGAGACTCGTAATGAGTTGAGGAGGAAGAAGCTTTGCTTTCATTGCAAAGATCATTGGGATCTGGACATCATTGCCTTGGTAAAGGCAAGGTGCATCTCATTGAGGTGATTTCAGACGGGGAGGATGATCACTCGCCAGATACAGATGCAGAGGATGAGGGCGGTGACCATGATGCATAGGGGAGCAGCCCCAAGTAGAGCTTGGCAGAGAGTGAGGCATTGGATTCATCCGATGTCACTATTGCTACACTCTCAGGAGTTCCTAGGTACCATCCCTTTCGGCTGAAGGGAGTGCTTAAGGGACAACGGATTGTTTGTTTGGTTGACAGTGGAGCTACGCACAACTTCATTGATGAGGGGTTGGCTGCGAAGCGAGGATTACAGGTTGAGGAATTTGAGGGGTTTAGTGTACGGGTAGCAGATGGATTTGCTATTAGTTGCACTAAGAGGATTCCACGGCTTAGTATTCAGATGGGGGACTACACATTGACCGATGACTTCTATGTTATTGGACTTGGTGAGATTGATACTGATATTTTGTATTCAAGTGATTACAGTCCCTTGGCAGATATGTGCAGGATTTTCGGAGGATGGAGTTGGAGTTTATGGTGGATAAGAAGAAGATTGTGCTTCGGGCTCTTTCTGACGGTGGGCCTAGAGTTGTTTCAGCACGCAGGATGGAGTCTATAGTCAGACATGGAGAGGTTGCATGGGCAGCCCAGTGTTTCATTTCATCCAAATCTTCTTCAGACAGTGAGCAGCCTTTTCATATTGACATCCAGTCCATACTGGATAAGCATGGCCCAGTGTTTGGTGACATTCCTCCAGGTAGACCACCAGATAGAGGGTTTGAGCATGTTATAGAGCTTGAGGAGGGTGCTAAACCCGTGATGACTACGCCTTATCGCCATCCTAAGACATATAAGGATGAGATAGAGAAGGCCATTAGAGAGCTCTTGGAGATGGGACACATCCGTCCTAGTTCTAGTCCCTTTGCTTCTTCAGTTGTTTTGGTGAAGAAGAAGGATGGGACCATGAGGATGTGCATTGACTATTGTGCACTGAACAAGAAAACCATCAAGAACAGGTATCCCATTCCTCGCATTGATGAGCTGTTAGATGAGTTGCATGGATCTATCTACTTTTCGAAGATTGATCTTCGATCAGGCTACCACCAGATTCGAGTTCGGGATGAGGACATTCACAAGACAACCTTCAGGTGTCACTACAGCACTATGAGTTCTTGGTGATGCCATTTGGACTCACCAATGCATTTGTTACATTTCAGTCATGTATGAACCATCTCTTCAACAAGCAGTTGAGGCAGTTTGTGTTGGTATTTTTTGATGATATTCTGATATATAGCAGGACATGGGATGATCATTTGAGGCATCTTGATGAGGTACTTAGCATAATGGAGACTCAGTCTTTATTTGCTAAGATGTCCAAGTGTGAATTTGGACTTATGGAGATATTGTATCTTGGGCATGTCATTGGGGCCAATGGGGTCAAGGTCCATCAGGAGAAGATACAGGCAATGCAGGATTGGCCACCACCCAGGAATATCTCTGACTTGCGAGGATTCTTGGGGTTATGTGGTTACTCTCGGAGGTTTGTGAAGGGTTATTCTCAACTGGTAGCTCCATTGACAGATCTTACACGGAAGGGTGCATTCAGATGGACAGATGAGGCACATGTAGTATTTGAGAGGCTCAAGGTAATTATGAGCACCTGTCTAGTTTTGGCTCTTCCAGATTTCTCATGGCCCTTCATTTTAGAGTGTGATGCTTCGGGATTGGGGATTGGTGCAGTTCTTATGCAGGATCGCCATCCTATTGCCTTCGAGAGTAGGAAGTTGAGAGATAATGAGAGATTGTATTCCACCTATGATAAGGAGATGCTTGCCATTATGCATGCTTTGGCAAAGTTCAGACAATATTTGGTGGGTGGAAAATTTGTGGTGAGAACCGACCACAACAGCTTGAAATATTTCCTGGAACAAAAGGAACTCAATGAGAGGCAACAAAAATGGGTCAGCAGAATCCAGGCATATGATTTTGACATTGAGTATGTCAAGGGGACGAAGAATGTAGTGGCTGATGCACTTTCCAAGAAACCCCATCTCGTTGCCCTATGTTCTTTGAGCGAGATTTCAGCAGATTGGAAATCTCAACTGTTAGTTGAGTATTCCAAAAACACTTGGGCATGTGACATTATGGATGGAAAAATTTAGGATGGCCGGTATAAGGTAATAGCTGATTTGATTTTGTATAAGGGCAGAATTTACCTAGTTCCTGAATCTGAGCTTAAGGAGAAGATTATGCATGCTTTCCATGATGCACCACTTGTAGGACATCTAGGGTATTTTAAAACATACAGGCAAATTAGAGAGATTCTCCTGGAAGGGTCTCAAGGATGATGTCTTGCGCCATGTCTGCGAGTGTATGACTTGTCAGCAGAACAAGTCAGAGCATACTTTCCCAACAGGTTTGCTACAACCATTGCCAATTCTGGAGCAGAAGTGGGAAAGTATTTCGATGGATTTCATTATAGGTCTTCCCGTGGTGCAAGGGAATGATTGCATTTATGCAGTAGTTGATTGGTTGACAAAATATGCACACTTTTTCGCTGTTCCTACCAGCTTTAAGGCACCTCTTGTTTCTGATTTGTTCTTCCGTTAGATATTCAGGTTGCACGGACTTCCGAAGAAGATAGTTAGCGATCAAGATGGCAAGTTTATGAACATATTTTGGCAGGAGCTTTTCCGTCAAATGATTTTGACATTGAGTATGTCAAGGGGACGAAGAATGTAGTGGCTGATGCGCTTTCAAGAAACCCCATCTCGTTGCTGTTAGCATATGGATTTGCACGCGCATGCAAATGACATGCAGCAATGATGTGGGAACGAAGTCCCTCCTCAATGAAGGTGAGGCTGCCTTTATTGAAAACCAAAATTGTATTTACATCTGTACATTCAAAATTGTATGTGGGGGGTGTTTTGGAACATCAATGGAAAGAAAAGTGAATGAAGGAGATGGAATGGAATGAACTGAAAGAACATGCAAGAGTTAGGTAAACACAGAGCCTAATATTGCACGAAGAAGAAAGACGAATAACTAACACAAATAAAACGGAGTTTGAGTTAGCCAAACAAGAACATGTAAAAGGGAACACACATGAGCAAGTAGATAATCAGAGCTTGATCACTGTGAACTAGAACAACTGATTAATAACGTTGACAATAAGATCAAAGATAATATTTGCATGCAAGATTCAAACACCTAACATCTAATGAACATAAGAACATCAAATGTTACAAGAGACAATGAATGAGACACAAAGTTCGTATTTCATTAACTCCAAAATGTTTTTCACAAAAGAACACAAAGTTTCTTCCTGAAACAAAGCTTGCACAAAAGTATTTTCTTCTCCTCTCTCAAAGTCACCCTTACAAATGAGCCCCTCACTTCCTTTTATAACCCAAAAGTTGGTTACAAAGTAGTTAGGGTTTTACATGATCATTAAATAAGGCACTTAAGTGACCTTTGACTTTTTCAACAACTTTATTAAAGACAACCCAAAAATAGAAATTACTTAAAATATCCATTGTTTCCCGAAAACAAATAACAACACCTTTTAAAATATACAATAATAACCAGTGCCTTATCCATTGAAATGGGGTCCGCCTATCTCAAGCATATGAGAAATGGACTCTCCCACTTTGTTAGATACCAAGAAAATCAACTCCTTGAACTGCCGGTGAAATTAGGATTTGCCACTTTTGCCAGTTGAAAGGATCTAAACCTTCCTAAAGTTTCAAACATCTTTTCTTCTTCGGATTTTCACTTGGTCGAAGAATAGCCTCACAAAATACCTGCAATTCAAGAATTCTACTCGGCATATCATTTAAATTAACAATTTTGGATTGAGCATTCTCAAATAAGTTCTTTAATTTGATGCACCGCTCCATGGAAACTGACGAGAAATTGTTGGCGGGAGTGTACATGTCCTTAAACAATTGTGAAAATTGTTCTTCCACCTGCTTCGATGAACACCTTTGATTATGCTCATTTACGAGGTTACAAGGAATCTCAGCCATGAATTCTTGAATCAAGGAGAGTGAAGTGAAGGCTTCATTGCACATGCTTTCATAATGGATCATAGAATCCTCGAGAAGCGTTTTTCTTGATTTGAGATGCAGACACCAAAGAAAACATGTCCCTCGATGTTCAAATTCGAGAATTCCTTCAATAGCTAAAATTGAAGATTCCATACTTGTCATCTCCTGTAAACTGGGCAATATCTCATCCAAATTTGATATAGTAGAAACAAAAGTTTCTTTGAAAGAAAGAATTGGATCAAGATACGCACTGACATCTTCATGAAGCTTAACCGCGGTCTTGATCGTCCCCTAGCCTAAAATGAGAATCTCTGAAAGCCAAGTTTTAGTGACATAGCCCAATGTGTTTATTTCTTTTGACAAATTGAGAGTATCTTCATCTGGGTCAGCCACTGCATTAGGTACTGGAAAGGTGGATGATATGGAATTTATCAAATGTTGAACATATTCCACCAATTGATTCTTTTCGGCCTTGAGCTGAGAGTTTTGAGACTTGTATTTCTCAAGTCTCTTTAGCACGATATCAATTGAATCTTGAGCCATCGCCATATCACTTTCTAATGTAGATCTTCCAAGTCCAAGTCTGGAAACCTCATAGTCGGCAGGTGTCATAGATCGCGCTCTTTATCAACTTGTGGAATGGCAAGGTCTGCAAATTTGTTTCCATCATTATCAACCATTATTCGAGAAAGCACCTTAGGCTTCTTAGGAATGGCGTCATTCGAAAGTTTGAAAAGGGCATCAAAATCAATGTTAATTGGCTTGACAACTCTCTTCCTTTTCTTTACTTCGGAATCAACCCAAGAAGGAGTATCATTCACTATTTCAGCATACAGAATCCTGGAGCTCGAATCAATATTCTCATTATTCTCAACATCATGAGGTCCTGCTTGAATCCTATCTACGACCTCGATTTGAGGAGACACAACCTCAATATCCACTTCCTGATTATTCGAGAGATTTTGGGAAATCCCTTCATGAACTACATGCTCTAAAGTGTTTGATATTTGAATTACCTGCGCCTGAGTGGATGCTTGTTTGAAGCATGGCTGAGGATCATTTGCTACCAGCTTCTGAGCACTATTAACGATGTGGGTAGAAGAATCTCTACTCGAGGTAGAAAATCTGGACACACGCTCTCTTCCTTCTTCGGGGTTAGGATCTTTAGATCTTTCTCCTTGTGACATGTTACTTGGCGAAGTGGATTTCGGCAACCACTCCTTTCTTGCTTGTTGTGTATGATTGGATGGTAATGAGGTTGATCGAGAAGAGACTTTGGTCGAATGGAGACCCCCTCGTATTGGCAATTTTTGTGATCCCGAAACGTGATCTAGAATTGATTGCAATTTGGTAAGTTCTGTCATACCAAGATATGCTTCTTTCAATAATTGGTTGGTTTTTGCCATCAAGAGAAAATTCATCTCTTTTGGTCTAGTTGATTTGAGGCAATGGGGTAAAGGCAATGGCATCATATGAGGGATCGATGACATCCTCATCATCATCTATGAATGAATTGAGAGGACTCTTGATGCGGAAGGCCTTGATCTGAGCAAGTGTTAGGCGAGAGTACTCTGTCTTCTTACCTCATGTTCATCCGAACAAGCAGCCCAGAAATCTTCCATGGTAGGATTATGTTGGTACTTTGCCCCTAGAATCTTTTGCATATATCCATTGATATCAAACTGGGCTCTCTTCACATATGGATGGATGGTTATGAGAGCGAACTCTTTTTCCATGAGTTGTGCACTAAAAAGATTTGGACATTGGTATTCCCGATTTGGATTGGGAAATGAATTCCTGAACGGTGCTTATCACTAAGAAGGCAGTGAACTTGGAATAATTGTCGCGCCAGCTCCATTAATGCCCATCTGTCACTGACGTACTTAGGAAGTTTCCACGGGGTACCAACAAATCCACTCATGCGAATGTAGGAAAAAGATGAAAATTGAATAAACTAGGTTCCCCATTGGGAAATGACACTCATGGCTTCTTTAGAAAACCTTTCCTCAGTATTCGATTCAGGTTCCGGATCACGTGGAAGGTGAATGCATCGTTGACTCTTCTAAAATGATGAGAACTATTTTTGAAACTGAGTTGAGGGTAATAATGAAAAACATTGTTCGACGGCCCCATGACTCCTCTCGTTTCAAGTCCCGAAAATAGCTTTCTTCTTGCTACCGCATAAGTCAGATACGATGTCATGTAGAAGCATCCAGTCATCTTAACTTCTATCAATTGTTTGTGAAGGGTGTTACTGATGATGGTGGCCCAATCCACAAACTCTTTCTTGGCTAGGATGATACAGATAAACTAATACATCCATGGGTGGAAAATCCTAGCAGAAGGTAGACCGAAAACTCGACTTAGGAGAGTGATCATGTCTCTGATTTCTTCCACGAACTCAATGCGGTACAGTTCTTTGGGAAGCCTGTCAATTCGAGGTCTCTTGGTTACTAACCAGTTGTTAACCATCTTGCTCCATCTCAGGGGTTCTTCATCCCAAAATTCTGTGTGTCGGGCGAGTGATATCCGCATTCTCGGGAAAGTCGGGTATGCCGAGCAATTCCTCAATGTGCTCTGGTGTGATTAAGAGGAAAGGCTCGCGATTATCTTTAAAAATTCCTCGTCTCTTAGGATCATAATGCTCCGCGCAAGCAATAACCAATTCGGGCACTGCACTAAGACAGGAAATGCTGCTGCTTGGGGTAGACCACTATGGTAAAGTCTATCTGAGAAAATGGTTTTGCCTTCAGTTTTCACCCACTCGCAGAATTGTTGCACGTTGATGTGACCCAGATTTGTATCAGTGATGTTGTCATATGCTGACTTAATGGAACTGGGAGGGATAATTCCTTGAAATTCATATTTCAGGGTGGATTTGTTAGATTTCTCCATTGGCTTCCTCGATCTTCCCTGCAAATTTGTTAGATTTCTCGGCCATTATGAATTTCATAAAAGAATGACTCAGGCATGCAAGACAACGCAAACGGGCAGGTCTCAGTCTCCGAAACCCCGTTGATGCAAGAAAAATATTTTCCGTTATAATATTATTATTATTATTATTAAAAATAATAATAATAATTGTCCCGAATTACAAATTTTTTTTTGAAAATGTCAACACAAACAAAAATATCGAGACTAAGCTCGAATTCTAGATCGAGCAAAATTATAATAATATTTATTTTTAATCAAATTCTCCCGATCTGCGATGGCTTCGTGCAGGATCAATTTCAATGCGTGGATAACTTCTGGAGAGTGCGTGGAAAATGTTTTTGGGTATATGTATGAATTTAAAGCTTCCCCTTTGCCCAATGCGTGGGCTTTGCTAAAATTAGTGTGTCTCCTCCTGGTCGCCTCTTCCAATGCTTTGACAACGTGGATCACAAACAGAATTTACCTCTGGCAAGAGAAAGTTGCTGTCTTCTCCTTGTGCATGTGTGGACATCTCAAAATGTCTTGTGATTATTGTATTTTACCAACTGCATGCTGATCTTTTCCTTTGATAGGCTACGTGGATTTAGACAGACTTTCTTGGCACCGAGTGAAGATTCTTTGGCTTCAAATTAATTTGTTGTCCTCGTTTTTTCCTCTCCTGCGTGGGTAATGATCTTTCACCTCCTTATCCCTTTCATATGTGGGAGTTTGTTCGATTTTGGCTGTGCATGGAAGATTGTTGGATGGGCGCGTGGGGTTTTGGACAACTCCTTATCCCTTTCCTTGGCGCGTGGAAAATGTTTTTCTTTGGCGTGGCCTCTTTGCCTTTTTTTTAAATTTTCTGAAGTGTTGTTTGATTTTGGATATGCGTGGAAAGAAGTTTTTTGTCTTCTCCCTTAGGCGTGGTGGTCTCCTTTCTTGGCGCAGCCTGCTGCTTGGTATTTTTAAAACTGTTCTAAAAATGCTGCTCTTTCCTGACAAATGCGTGGATTTTGATTTGGTTTTTATTTTGTCTCTTTCCCTGTCAATGCGTGGGAGCCAATAACCTATCCCCTCCTTTGCTTTTTGGACTGTCTCCTAAAACCTGCACATTTTCTTATTTTGCTATCTCCTCCTTTCTAAACCTGTGTGGAATTTTTTCTTTGTTTTGTCTTATGCGCAAACTTCTTGCTGTCCTCTTTCCTGGCTTTTTTGTTTGAACTGTTCCTCTTGCTCTCTCTCCCTGCGTGGAAAAACTTGTCTTTTACCTCCTCATCCTTTGCATGCATGGAAAGCTTCTGGTGTTCTCCTCCTTCAGACTACGTAGAAAGATGATGGATATTCCTCCTTGGTGTGAGTTTCTCTTGTATTATGGGATGTGACAAAATATTATGTCCTTCAGAAGAAATAAGAAGCAATCGGAAAGCTTCGCACGACTTTTTCCAACGAGTTTGATGGAGGAAGTTATGAGGATTAATCCAACTTCCTCTCTTCCGGGTAGTGGACTTAAGTGCCAAGGGGAAATGGGGAAAGCAATGACCAATTGCCAACGGGAATGACAAAGTGGGCTGCAATCCCCATTCAATTTCCCCATGTGGGAAATTGGGAGATTTCTTTCTGTTAGCCAATCCATGATTTGGCAATTGGTGGAGAAAATCCCACAAGCGGGAAATTAAAAGAAAATTGCTAGGAAAGGGGAAATCCGGGTTCGGGAAGCCAAATTGGCATTCTTGGCAGTTGGAAGCATAAGCTTACTTCCCCGGCAATAAAATTTGTCGAATGAACTTTTAATTAATATTTATTTAATTAAATACTCTCAAGTTATTCAAAAGTTAATTTTATTGAACAAGGAGTGATTAATTAACTAAATATTAATTAATTAATTTTAATGTATTTTAACGCGATTTAAAGCCTGGCGGGAAGAGTTCTTGCCCGAAAAGGACGAAACGAAGACCGAAACGATCACAAAAATGAGATGATCGCGATGAGGGCAATGAACCACGCAAAGTAACACTTTTGAAAAATTTCAAAATTTTCATTTTTTTTTTTTCTTTTTTAAAATAATTTTGCAAAGTCAAATTAGTTGATAACACCGCCCTATGTTCTTTGAGCGAGATTTCAGCAGATTGGAAATCTCAATTGTTAGAGTATTCGAAAAACACTTGGGCATGTGACATTATGGATGGAAAAATGCAGATGGCCGGTATAAGGTAATAGCTGATTTGATTTTGTATAAGGGCAGAATTTACCTAGTTCCTGAATCTGAGCTTAAGGAGAATATTATGCATGCTTTCCATGATGCACCACTTGTAGGACATCCAGGGTATTTTAAAACATACGGCAAATAGAGAGAGATTCTCTAGAAGGGTCTCAAGGATGATGTCTTGCGCCATATCGGCGAGTGTATGATTTGTCAGCAGAATAAGTCAGAGCATACTTTTCCAGCAGGTTTGCTACAGCCATTGCGAATTTTGGAGCAGACGTGGGAAATTATTTCAATGGATTTCATTATAGGTCTTCCCGTGGTGCAAGGGAATGATCGCATTTATACAGTAGTTGATTGGTTGACAATATGCACACTTTTTCACTGTTCCTACCAGCTTTAAGGCACCTCATGTGGCTGATTTGTTCTTCCGTCAGATATTCAGGTTGCATGGACTTCCGAAGAACATAGTTAGTGATCGGGATAGCAGGTTTATGAGCATATTTTGGCAGGAGCTTTTCTGTTTGGTTCACACTGAGTTGACTCCTAGCACTAGTTATCACCCTCAGACAAATGGGCAGACAGAGATTGTGAACAAGTGGATAGAGGGTTATCTTCGTAACTATGTTGCAGGACAATGAAGGCATGGGTAAAGTTGCTATATTTATGTGAGTATTGCTATAACACCACTTACCATATGTCTATTGGTATGACTCCATTCCGAGCATTGTATGGATATGATGCGAGATCTTTTGTTGATTTGGTGTTTGGGGACAACAGAGCTCCCAAGGCTCAGGAGAGTTTACAGGATAGTCAGGACATCCTTAAGGTACTTAAGGAAAATATTCAGCGGGCCCAGAATCAACAGAAGATGTATGCAGATAGGCACAGAGTGGAGAGATCATTTGAGGTAGGAGACATGGTTTTTCTACGTCTTCAGCCTTACAGACAGAGTACTCTCAAGAAGAGTGGGGCTGAAAAGCTCAAGCCGCGATTCTATGGTCCATACAGGGTGTTGAGGAGAGTTGGTGAAGTGGCATATGAGCTAGAGTTGCCTTCTGAGAGTAAGATACACAATGTCTTTCATGTATCTTGCTTGAAAAAGGCCTTGGGGCAGCACATTATTTCTTCTACAGAGTTACCACCCTTGGATGAGGAAGGGAGATTGGATTTAGTGCCAGAGGAGATCTTGGATAGCCGAGAGAGGAGACTGAGGAATAGAGTTATTCGGGAGTTCCTGGTGAGGTGGAAAGAGTTACCAGTGGAGGATGCTACATGGGAGGGCGAGTCTATATTACAACATCCAACTCTACAGTTGCTTGGGGACAAGCAATCTCGGGAAGGGAGGACTGTAATGTCCCTCTTTCTCGAATAGTTCGGTCGAAGACCTTTGGCCCATTTTGTCTACCCGATGGCCAAAGGGTGTTTTCAAGGGTGACTTTGGTTTATTAATTTTATTATATTGTGCTCAAAATAAAGTAAAATATCATTTAAGCACATATAATGAATTAATAGATCATTTAAGAGACTTTGACTTGCATTTAAATAAATTAATAAATTATTTAATGTGCCTTCCTATGCAAAAAATGCAACTTGCCTTGGGGAAGGGTCAAATAAGCCAAAAATGTGACTTGCTTGGTGAAGGAAATAATTAATTATGCTGATTTGGGAAAAAGTGCGACTTGCATCTTTGGAGGGTTTTTTGGCTATAAGGAAAAATGCGACTTGGGGAAAAGGTATTCAGATTATTATTATTTTCTCCTGGCAGTTAGCTCTGAGCTTTTGTAGACAAATCCAAGGACGGAAACCCTCTAGATTATTCCTCTTGCGGACGGAAACCCCAGGAGCAGTGAGAGAAGTTTCCACTCAGGGATCTTCATTGTTTACACAGGTTATTTATCATTTCAGCAGTTTCAGAAAAAGGAATAAATTGCAGCAGTGAGCATTTATACAGCTTCCAGAGTGGGGCGACTTATTCTGCAGTTGATTTATGCAGTGTTTGAGGTATTTTTCATGCCAGTTTATTGTTGTAAATTTCAGCCACAAATATATATCAAATCGCCTTGGGTTGGATCATTTACAAGTGGATTCTAGACAATATTTGTTATCATTTCATCTGCAGATTTCTATGTGTTTACCCTAATAATTTATCATCAGAAATCAATATTGAATATACGGCTGCATTATTTATGAAGAAATCTGCCATTAAAACCTAGGCGCCTTTATATATATTCACCCGGTTTGCGGGGTTTGCATTATTTAATTTGTTTATGCAGTATGAGAATGTTGTTCCATGGATTTGCTTGATGTTATCAGTTCAGCTCCACACATGAGCATTATATATATATATATATATTCAGGTAAAAAGGGTTTGGGATCTTTCATAGAGGCTCTTGTAAACCCCTATAAATGGCCTTGATTTCATCTACATTATTCGTTGAATAACCCGATTTTTTGGCATAGAAAAATGCCACTGAACCGTTAGAAGACCTGCCTATTCCACCCATACTTGCATGACCCAAATTTCCTCGGGAAGCACCATCAGTATTCAACTTTCAAACCGAGGCGGAGGAGCTGTCCATTTTGCTATTCATCTGTCTTTTATTTCTTGGTTTAAAGGCAGCCATGGTGGTAGTCAAAGGTTGTAAGGGAAGCATTTTGAAAAGATGAACCCACTCTAGTGAAGGGTGTTGAGGAAGACGGAGCGTATGTTTAATAGATTCTGCCACATTCATTTTTATCTTCTCCCACACAAAGGAATTGTCTCTATCTTCTTGTTGGAAAATTCTTCTATTTCTTTCCTTCCAAGTATTCCAAAGCAAGAGGGTTATGCCACTCCACAATGCTGGTAAAAGATTTTGACCCTTTGTCAACTGTTTTCCCCATTCTCTGAACAGATGCTCAAGAGACTGGATACCACCCTAGGGTATTGCAAACAACTTGGTAAGATGTTGCCATAGTTGGACTACAAAGGGGCATTGGATAAAAAGATGAGTAATGGTTTCATCATTCGCCAGACACATAACACATCTAAAAGGGCCATGAAACCCTCTTTTCATGAGCCTGTCCCCAGTGAGGATTCTTCTTCTTAAAACCAACCAAACAAAGAAACTTTGGGCCATAAAGGTTGCTGCCGCAAATGGTAAAAGATGTCCTTTAGAGGATGAGGAGCTACGACAAAGGAAGTCATTTTGGAAGAGACTGTGTAGATCCCTGTGGAATATTTTCCCATGCGATAGAATCCGGTCTTTGTAATGTCCCCTTCTTGGGACATTGTTGAAATTGAAGACCTGAAGACCCTCAACCCATTCTCTCTTCTCATGGGTTTGAGGATTGAGCTTGAAGATGGTCCTAAGATGTTTGTTGTCTATTTTGTAACCCCTTGGCATGCCTTGCGCTACAAGGAGGGCTCTCTAAGTTAGTTTAAATGTGCACATAGGATAGTTGCTTTTATTATTTAATTAAAAATAATAAAGTACACAGTCTTAGTTTATTAGAGATTTTATTATAATAAGAGTTTATGTTTTCCCTCCAAAAGGGAAAGGTCGGTCTTTTTGAATGTTGCACCCCTTAACTCTATAAAAGGAGGTCGCATTTCCTTTAGTGGGTTATGTTGATTGAACTTTTGAATTTACTCCATGCTTGGAGAAAAGGGATGTATGCCCTATGTTGTTAATTGCTCTCTCTTCCATTGTTGAAGATCTTATTTGCAAATTCATTGCTGCTGGTTTTGAATATATTTGTGCATGATTAAACCCTCCTAAGCTTGGTGACTTGATATAGAGTGTGGCGCATTTATTTGTGGGAGAAATCTGCATGTTTGTTGCTCATTTTGAAGTAATCCTTGAAGGGTTTGGACTCTTTTTGTGACTGTTGTTGCTGCTGCAATTTATTTAGCCATAGCGACTTGGATTGGGGTTTATTTTATCATGATTTAATGTCATATGTGCTAGATCTATAATTTGTTGTGGGTGATTAATTATTTCTGAGCAAGGGCTGATATTTTGGGTGTGTTGGAAGGCTAGAAGTGAGCTGAAATTAATTTATATAATTTATTCTAACCCTAGCGACTTGGTTTCATATTTCGAGGGCTGTTTTGAGGGGGTTTTAATGTTCAAAAATTCAGATCTATAGTGCATTAGAAAACTCTTAATTTCTAGTTTATTATGCACTTTATTTCATGCAAAAATATGGAGTATTGAATGAGTTATGAATTTTAGAAGATTTCAGCTGTCTGCAAGCTATTTGGTTATTAATTAATATTTATTTCAGATTTGCAGTGCAGTTTGGGGTCAGTTTAATATTGGATTTGGTTGTAGAAATTAGGAGGAATAAGGAGAAAGTAATTTCATAATTTTTGGAGTTGATTTGATGCCCTAAATGTGTTGGATGACCTACTTTTTAGGGAAAAATTAAGGTTTTGTGTTGGCTATGCAAAATCTGATTTTGGAATGTTATTCTTCGTATTTTTGCGGCCCAAGATCCAAAGTTTCAGCTCATTTGGACTTCTCTAGCCAACGATATGAATTTTTGAAAATTGCAACAATTCAGGGTTTGAATATTAATTAATTTCCATTTGTGTAAAAATTTGGTTTTGAATGTGTTTGAATTTTGATTGTTTTCTTCCAATCTATCCCACCACCGTAGATAGTTCCGACCCCATTTGGGTTCGAAATAACTGACATTGGGATATTTTAGGTTGATACAAAAGGGTTTATCCATTCTTTGCCTAATCTTTGACAAGTATTTCTCCATTTTCTAACTTGTCCCAAAAGGGGACATTACAGTCTTGTAGAAGTTGAAAGGGGCCAGGACTGAAGGATATTATCCACCATATATTTATGATCTGCCTCAAATTGAACCGACCATTCATGAGTGGGAATTCAATAATGTCCAATTTCCCATTGGTGAGTAGAAGGCTTATAATATTTGGCAACCTTAATCCACCCTTTTTCATGAAGAGGTTCCATAGCCCTCTTTAATTCAGGGTACTGAATAATGAGTGGTGGATTTCCATCCCAAGAATCTGTCCAAAAGTTGGTTGTTTGGCCATTATTGATGATCCAAAAGCAATGCCTCTTTATAAGCTGTTTTCCAAGGTAGTAGAACTGAAAGAATTGGGGATCCTTTAGACGGAAGGACCAGCCGAATGATCCTCTTAGGCGGGTTATTTTCGGCATATTTAGCTCTGATATTAGCAGCCCATAAAGCGTGTGGAGCAACTAGCATTCTCCAATAGAGTTTGGTTGCCAATGCTCTATTATGTTTGGAAGTAGATTTGAATCCTAATCCACCCTTTTTTTTTGGTTGACACAAAATCTCCCATTTCACTAAAGTGTAATGTCCCTTTCTAGGGCTGAAACTGAAAAACAAGGAAATAGCACAAATCCCAAGTGAAGTAAACTCAGATTTTTATAACAACAAACTGAAAATTGGAACAACAAAGTGAACAATAGTTTGATTTTTTAGGACAACTTGCAAAAGAGTGAAAATTCAACCAAATATCATCACGAAACCATCCACAACATAGATAAACACTTTAAAAATATTTTAGGGCACTTTTCACCATGAAACTCAACCAAATATTCAGCTGGAAAATTATTTATTGACAGCAGAAGTACAGCCAAAAGAAATGACCAAAAATGAGGTCTCCAAACCCCAACAATGGCAAAATATGGAAGATACCAGCCTTATAAATTATGATAAATTTGAATATCAAATAATAATGAAGTTTTGTGCCCTAGAAGGCACCCAAATGCTCTCTAACCCTAGTTGCTCCTTAGGAGAGGGGCTCCAAACAATGCCAAAACCTTTGAATGACTCCTCTTTGATGCCCTAGTTGCAAACCAACAAGATGGTCTTCAATAATTGCCTTCACACCACCAACTTGGAGAGTTTTGTTCTCCAATATGCCACAAGGAAGGGTTTCGTCCTCCTTGGATGCCACACTAATGGATTGTCGCCCCTTAGTGGAATGGAATTAGAGCAATCAGCCCTAGAACCAAGTATAAAAGTGTATATGTCAAAATTGATGATCCAAATGAGCCTATGTGACTCCTTTTATACCCCTTTGGTGGCACCAAAGGTCTAAGGGGTGAATTACCCTTAGGCCTCTTAAGATCTTGCTTTATCTTTTATTTTCATGTTGGGAACTCTCCAACTCAGCCAACCTCTTAAGGAGCTTGCTTTATCTTCGAATTTCATGTTGGGAGCTCTATAACCTAGCCGATTTGCCTTGGGAGGAAAAACACTAAAAGAAAATGTAAATACTCAAGGAAAATGACGAAAATATAAACAAATACTTGTTCAACTTCTTGTGGCCCACGGGAAGCGGAATGGGGTAGAAGCCTTTGAAATGAATTAGTTAAAAAAAAGGGGACATTACATAAAGACCATCCTTTTTTCTCTTGTACTCCACTCCAAACAAATTTCTAACATAGAGATTCCATTTGATTGAGAATCACAACAGGTATATTCAAAATAGAAGGGACGTAGATCGACAAAGCCTGGAGGACTGCCTTGACCAAAGTTATTCTTCCTCCTGAGGAGAGCCATCTATTCGTCCATTTCTGTAGTTTCAACTAAACTTTGTTGATTAACCAATGCGAATCTTTTAACTGTTTAGCAGCCAGAGGAACCCCAAACATTGGAGTGGAAGAGAGTCCTTTTTAAAGTGAAAAAAATCTAGAATTTTTTCCTCTTGTCTCCTAGAGCAATGAAAATAAATGATACTAGATTTGGCATGATTGACTAATTGACTTGTGGCTGTAGAGAAAAGCTAAAAAGTTTTCTGCATATATGAAGCTTCTAGACAAGTAGCCTTACCAAGGAGGGTAGAATCATCAACAAACTGTAAGTGTGTAATAGGTCTAGCGCCAAAGTGATACCACTGATCTTCTTATCTTGACAAGCTTTGGTGGCCAATCTTCCAAGGCCTTTGTGCCAAAATAATAAAAAGGAAGGGAGATATAGGATCACCTTGTCGTATACCTTTAGAAGCTAAAAATCTAAGTTGGGTTGCCATTAACTAGCACTAAAAATGAAACTGAAGACAAGCAAGCTTGAACCCATTCAATTCAATCCTTGGAGAAACCAAATTGCGCCAAAACTTAACATAAAAACCCCAATCCACTATGTCATAGGCTTTGGAAAGATCAAGCCTAATGAACATAGAAGAGGATTTTTGGATGTCCATAAAATGAATTGCTTCATGTGCTAACACTATCTCATCATGGATTTATCGACCTGGCACAAATCCCCTTGTTCAGAAGATATGATCTTATGCATAAGAGGTTTCAATCGGTCCGCCATAATTTTAGTAATAATTTTGTAAAACACATTACATAAAGCTATTGGCTTGAATCACGAGATATATGTCACTTGAGGTTTTAGAAATCAAAGCTATGCATGTTTTATTAATTTCTTTTAACATGGTTTCACTTTTAGCAATTCTCACCTCTTCCACTACTTGGAGAAGCTCAATTTTAAGGACATCCCAATTTTTTTGATAAAAATCTATTGGAAACCCATCCGGGTCGGGAGTCTTTCCTTTTTCATATTGAAAACCACCCGTTGTAATTCACTTTCCGTGATAGGATTAGTGAGCCCCACATTATCCTGAGCAGAGATAAGTCTTGGAATAGTGGCCAGAACCTCTGTTTGGGCTGCCTCATCAAGTGGTTGAGCTGAAAATATTTGGGAAAAATAGTCCTTAGCGATGTTTTGTATTCCTTCCAAGGAATACTCTTTCTTACCATCATCTGTGACTATGATTATGAGTCCTTGCCATCAAGGATTTATGAAAAAAGGCCGTATTTTTATCTCCCTCTTTTAACCACTGTACTCTAGACTTTTGCTACCACATAATCTCTTCTCGTTTTTCCCATTCATGATGATCCGCCTTAAAGGATAGTTCTTGTTGAAGTAATTCAACATTAATCCTTGAAGTGCGGATTTTATAATTGAGCTCCTCCAGATGTTTGAGAATCTGGTTAATTTTTTTCTTTGATATCCCCAACCTCCGTCCAATTCGAGGTTTTCAATTTGATTTTTAAGTAATTCAGGCGCTTAACAAAAGAGTACATATGGGTGCCATACCTAGGCTTACCCTTCATCCACCACTGATGGATAAGATGACCAATGTTGTTCCAACAAAGCCACATCAGTTGAAATCTAAATGGGGCAAAACAACGAGTAGTTCTTCCCATCTCCGAGATGTGACTAGCCAATGATTAGAACCTATATTATTGAGAATCTGAGCCTGGGGATATACTCTTTTGTCCACCAATTCTCTAAAAGCAAGAAACGATCCAACCATTATAGGGTACACCAAGACCTTGTCTTTTATGGACCAAGTCATCAACTCATTATCGGTTGGGACATCCACTAAGTGAAAAGATTCTAGAAATTTGGCCATATTATTTGAATTGATATATAAGTTAGTAGATACTCCTTGTTTTTCCTCTAAATTGAGAATAGTGTTAAAATCCCCATCTAGAAGCACAAGACCGTCTCGAAACTATCCGATCATAGACTCAATATGCCGCCATTGTAGATCTTTCTCTTCCATAGCATTGGGGCATAAACATTCATGAGAATAAGTTGTTGAGAGTCCACCCGAGTAAGCATATAAGAGAAGAACTCCTTTGCTTCCACAAGAGTGTGACACTATAATTGTCCTTGGGTCCTGCATACATGTCACCCTTCCAAAAAGCTCCATGGGAAGTAAGAAACATTACTTGGGCATGAGGACATATCCCATCAACCAAAACATTCTTAACTCAATTTGTTGGCTAGATTTTATGCACAACGTAAAACCTAGGCAGTCATGAGATAAATCTCCCTCATTTAACGGTGAGGCTCCCGTGTAAGATGTTTACTTATTTTGCAGGGGTGAATCCTAATAACTACTTTCAGGGGTTTTACTTTAATTCCCATAGCTCGTGAACCACAACTGGGCAATTTTGCAGCAAGTAAGCAACTGTGATTGGAATATTTGTAGAAGGGGGAAATAATAGAATTTAGGAAAGAAGAAAGGAAGATGTGTTGAATCAACCAATAGTTAACAGAGTTGGTCTCATCCACACAAATTAAATAAACAGATAAATCATAACATTCAAAGCAGAACGGGAAAGAAATGACTTCTAACCTAGATCTGAGATAACACAAAGTTTATCTAAAACCTTAAATAGAAGTGATCAACAAAGCACCGTAGACACAAAGTTCTCCGGAAAATCCACCTTTTATTCAATCCCAAGCCTTCGCAACAATCACACCAAGGGTTCCAGCACAAAGTCTGAAGACTCGAGAATGCTCAAATTACAAAAGCTCTTGCTAAACAAGTTCTGCTAAAACCAATTGTGATCCTTTAACCCGTAGGTTCTTCCTCTATTTATAGTGCATAGAGGGCAAATACAAATAGGAAGCTTTTAATGAATTGCCACATGTGGAAGCTATGAAAAAGGGAAGTAGCTAGCAGTATTTTCCCCTAGACTTTCTCTTTGCATGACATGCATGCTTTACAACTGAAAATAGAACCTTCTATTTTGCATGTCTGCCACCTATTTCCAAGTAATTGACTTTTTCTAGTAACTCGAAGTAACGGCTTTTAAACCAATTACTTAAGTTTTACAATTTAATTGATTACTCAATTGTTTTTTCGGAGAAAATAAGAGAAAGAAGAAAAAAAGGAAAAGAAAAAAAAATTATTCCTGTTGCAAAACTCCCAGTCTTGTTCTTCTTCCATACTCTGCATGTTGATCCAACTTGTATTGCACTTCGCCTCATGAATGATCTGAATGATATCTTTGCCTTGAATCTGAGATGCTTTTTCTCCCATATGTTGTTGAATCCTTTCCTTTGATTCTCACCAAACTAGATCTGGAAGCAGTTGATTGTGATTTGCTTGCGGGTGTTGCCTTTGACCTGTCTTCTCCTCTTACCCTTGAAGCTTTTGCAGTTCTTCTCTAGTACGTGCACCAGTGAAATGCTTGTTGTAAACAATTCAAACAAAACTCGTCACCTTTTATTTTTAATTACATATGAGCAAATTTGAATTGGAAATCACTCCTAGGGTGTGCAAATATAAGTAAGCTCAATGTGGGTTTAACTAGAAGATTTGGAAGCACATGCACAGGCTTTTAGAGGGATTTTGCATGCAATTTATGAATAGTTTTCACTTGGGCTGCGTTTGGAATATAGGAGGCAAGCTTTTAAAATCTTTCTACAAAATTTAAGTGAATTTTCACTTATAGCAAAAGGGCTGCAAGGAAGTTGGAGCGGAAAGGCAGCGTGAAAATAAGAAGCAGCAGGCAGCTTGTAAAAATCCTGACTTGCACTTAAGTTTTGCGTGAAAACATGAAGTCATGGCAGCGTAAAAACAAGAAGCAGCAGGCAGCTTGGATATGTGACTTGTATTGGCTTTTCCACTTGAGTTTGGCATAAAAAACATTAAGTCATGGCAGCATAAAAACAAGAAGCAGCAGGCAGCTTGGATGTGCAACTTGTTTTGGCTTTTCCGCTTAAGTTTGGTGTAAAAAACAAGAAGCCATGGCAGCGTAAAAACAAGAAGCATCAGGCAGCTTGAATGTGCGACTTGTTTTGGCTTTTCCTCTTAAGTTTGGCGTAAAAAACATGAAGTCATGGCAGCGTAAAAACAAGAAGCAGCAGGCAGCTTGTAAAAAATATGTTTTGACTTTGCCAACTTGAAAAGCCAAGTGGAAGGGAAGCTTTAATAAATACGACTTGCCAAATGAATTGTTTCCCCAAAAACTGTGACTTGCATAAGGAATTGGCATGGAAATTTGAGGAAGCTGCATGGAAAATAGAAAGTGTCGGCAGCTTGCACTTTTACGTTTTGGTCTAAGAAGCATTTTTTCCATTTTTGGATTTTCGGTGAAGAAAACACAAGTATAGAATAAAAATTTCCATTTTTGGAAAGGGTCTAGGAAGATGTAGCAACAAAACTTGCAAGTGCCATAACTTTCACTCCATGGCTCCATTTTAGGTGTCATTTTTTCTAAAAGTGCATATTTTCTCGAGCTCTACGCATTGGTGGCAGTATTTTTCTTATTTTCATACAATCCATTATTGCACCTTTTTGGACCAAGCAACCTCTTGCAATCTCCTGAAGGAATCCTGAGTAAATCAGCACACATTAAAAATACCAAAATTTTAAAGGGGTATCCCAAGATTTACAAGTGAAATTTTTGGGTACACCACAATTGAAGACTTGGTTTCCTGAACAAACACCATTTGAGGATGATTAGTCTGAATCATTCTTCAAATTTCATTAATCTTAGAGGGACTCCCTTTCAGCCCTCTGATGTTCCATTAAGAAGTTTTATTAAATATTTGGGAAAAATCCTTGACCGTTCCTATATTACTCAACTTTTGACCTTCTTGCTATAGGTTGGTCTATTGGACTTCCTTCCTCCTTAACATTCGTATCCATTAGCATTTTCTTACTTTTTTCCCTGAGATACTCCTGCTCTGCCTGCTCAGAGTTGGAAGGATAGGGTAGTATCATCAAAGGTTTAACCATCTCATCTTTTCCTGCACCTTGTATTTAATTAAGATCAAATTTCTCCCGAAACATGGTTTTTCGTTGATAACTTTTCATAGATTTACGGTCTTCTTTCATCATATTTGAGGCTGTTATAACTGCTACCTGATTATTTTTCACCATATCTCTCTTCTCTGTTGTTGGTTCAAACGTATGCATCTGTGTCTCTGGTACCTAGAATTTTATGATCTCTTCACTATCTGTATCCTCATTCTCAGTTTGAAGGGTAGCAAATTGATTAGCATTGCTGCTAACTGGATTTGCCATAAAAAATTTCTTTGTTGTTTTCTTTTTCTTGGGAATACTGAAATCATCTTGATTTCGATCTGCCAAAGGTGGCTCTGGAACTTTTAGAGGACAATCTTTCACCAAATGACCATACTCATGGCAGATCCTGCATCAAAAAGGGATATTTTCATAATCCACCACTTGTTCCCATTGGTCCTCTTCCACAGCCAGAGAAATTTTACTAGGTAAGGGTTTATTCAAATCCATCAACACACAGATTCTGGCATATATCATTTGTTTTTGTTGAATCGCATAGTCAACAGTCATCATATAAGTGCCAAGGGTATTTCCAATCGTGGTAAAAACACCATTGTTCCAATACTGCTGTCGTAACCCAAACAACTGCACCCAAACCAAAACTACTGCAGGTAATTCCTCCTCGACATTGAACATAGGATGCTAGGGCTTCATGAAGAGCCCCGCTCTTCCATAAAAGCATCGCCCCCCTTGGAATATGAACTCTCTATCTTCTGCAGTAGCAAAGAAGATGAGAAAATAACCATTAGGCTAAACAAATATTGAGAACCCATCTTAAATATATTTTGACATTATTAAACATTCATTATTTATTTTGAAAATAAAATAATAAAAATTTATGTAATTCGAACTTGATTTTTTTTTCTGAATTTTATTGGTTGCCGAACTTGTTTCAAATTTCATCCTTGTACACGAACATAAATGCAAACTTGGTGACTTAGATCAACAGTACAAAATTGAACAAATAAGAAAAATTCATATTCAAGTGCAAAGAAGTTTAATGAGCCTCAAGTGAAGTACAAAGCAAGGCTTGATTGGACTAGGTTTGACCCCAAGTTCCAAACTGGTGACTAGGTGTCATTTTATTTAAGCCAAGAAAGGCTCCAAGATAAAGCTAAGAGGCTTAAACCATATATGTATGGTCTATTTGAGATTATTGAATAAGTGGGCACTAATGCATTCAAATTAGACCTCCTTCATTACATGAAGATGTATTTAGATTTGATTATTGAGACCTCATGATTCATTGAGCCTTCAAATCTAGATGATGAAGGGCTATTGTTTGGTTCAATTTAATACCCTTGCACATAATGCTTGAGAAGATTTGGAGATTATGTTTTGCAGAATAAGGTACAAAGTGGGAGAATTATTCCCACATTTGTTGAGTCCTTAAGCTTTGAAGGACCAAAATGAATCATGAAAGAAATATTTCAGTTTGATTAATGTAAGTAGGTTGAATCTATAGTATGTATGACTAATGAAGTAATTAGGACAAGCTCGTACCAACTCCAAAAAGAAAAATTGGACAGGAAAAAAATGTAGAGCGAACTGAAAAGGAAGGGAACTAGGTGAAAGAAAGCTCAAGGTTGATCTAGACAACCAAGAGCCCACATGTGAAGAATCAATCATCGTTGACGGGATCAGCTACAACCAAACTTTGCTGACGGGATCGACTGTGACCGACTCCACCCAATATTATCTAAAATACTTCGCTAAGCATCCCATATGAATATTAAACTTTTCCTTTACCATTTTTGGGGTTGAGTTGGCATTTGGGTTTGTTTCATTTGCTCAAACTTTTATAGAAGCAAACCCTTTGAGTCATGTATTTCTTAATTTTGGAGTTGTGGGATGTGGACAACTGAATAGAGTAGTGAAGTAGGTTTTCTAAGAAAAATTCAGAGTGTGAACAACACTCGAGGAACAGCTATATAGGTCTTCAAACCTTTTCACAAAAAGTTGGCTAGATAACTAGTTCTTATTAAACTAGACAACATCAACCAAAATCATCATCCTCTAACCAAATCTATATAAAGTTGAAATGAGGAATTCTTTCCAAATGATCGAAAGATAAGTTCTTTTCAGAATGTCCCTTTTTCCAAGATTTTTTTTTTTAGGACTTCAAGTGCATTCCACTTCCCAGGGGAAGAAGAAAATGAACAAGGGAAGTAATTGTCATGTTTTTCAGTGATTTTCGTGAACATTTGCATTCTTCTTTAATAGTTTTCTACATAGGTCAGGTCGGCTAGGTTAAGAAGGTGAAAGGCCAAAGGAAAAATAAAAGAAAAACATCCTTATGAGGTCGGTCTTAGTTTGGAGACACTCTAATTTGTTTTGGTGCCACAACAAGGTATAAAGAGGGTTCGCTTGGCTCATTTGAGGATCATCTCTTGTCAAAAATTATAACTTGCATGGTTTTTGGGTTGATTGCTCAATCACTTCCACTTAAGGGCGAAAATCCTTTGGTGTGGCCAACAAGGAGGATGAAACCTACCCATGCTTGATTGAAGAATGAAAACTCTTCAATTTATTGGGGATTCTCCATTCCGGAGTTTCCAAAGCACTTCAAAAGGATTGGTATTATAGATTTTCAATGAGGGTTCGATCCTACCGTGATTTACAATCCCTCTACTAGGATAACGACTTGCTTGGAGGTGGAGTTGGGTGTCATCTAGGGCACATTTCTTCATTTGGAGTTGATATTCATATTCCTCATAATTTTAGAGGTTGATTGCACACTTTCATGAGATTTTTGGGGTTTGGAATCTCCATTTCCAGCCATTATTGTGAGTTGTAATTCTGTTGTCATAAATTTAATTGCAGCTCAGAGATTTTCAAAGTGAGGGTATTATAGATTTTCAAAGTGAGGGTTCGATCCTACTGTGATTTACAATCCCTCTACTAGTATAACGACTTGCTTGGAGGTGGAGTTGGGTGTCATCTAGGCACATTTCTTCATTTCGAGTTGATAGTCATATTCCTCATAATTTTAGAGGTTGATTGTACACTTTCATAAGATTTTTGGGGTTTGGAATCTCCATTTCCAGCCATTATTGTGAGTTGTAATTCTGTTGTCATAAATTTAATTGCAGCTCTGTAGAATTTCCAAATTTGCATATACTTTGGAGTGTTTTTGCTTGGTGTTTGTTCCATTTGTTGAGTATAATATTTTGGAGAATTTATACATCCATTTTTAGTTTGTTTGGAGGGTGTTTGATGCCCTAAAAGTGCAAATACAATTCGTTACTAGGGTTTATAATATTTTTTGGTTGGCTATTGTAAAAATCAGTTTACTCTCAATTGGGATTTGTGCTATTTCCTTTGTGTTTCAGTTTCAGCCTAGAAAGGAACATCAGATCTTGCTCTAAATGCTAGTGCGATCACTTGAATGTATGGTCGAGGATTGAAAAGGGATAGTTCGATCATGTTATGTATTGTGGAGGATATAAAATCATCCCTAATTGTTCATTATAGTTGGAGCTTCTCTAGACCCCTATTGATTGATAGTGAGGCATTTGTGGTTGTGGTTTAGTTCGGACTTTAGAATGACAATAGACATTGGGTTCAATGCAATACCAATTTGTGGTGGGTTCCTCGGTTCCTCATTCTATCATGTATGAACAAAGTGCACTACTCGATTGGTTGAAAAATCATATGGCTCACACTCACTAACCCTATTCATCAAGTAAATCGTGTCATTAGAGTTGGCAATGGAATAACCACATGCAATCTTGTCTCCATTCAAGTGATTCTTGTCATTTGAGTTGGCAAGCCCCAAGTCCCAAATGATAAGGATAGCTTTCCACCCTATATTGATTATTCGGGGGAAAGAGAAAATGCAAAGTTCCTTCATGACCATTTGATGCAATCGAGGTAGAGGCATCATATGTTGTGCAAGTTGTATGGATGTTGCTCCGGTTTGTAAAAAGCTTGTTGCCTTATCGGCACTAAAAAAATATATAAACATATATTTTGTACACCCTACATGTATTGAATAATACACTCAAATACATTAGTAAGTTTCAATGAATTTTTGAACTTATTCAATAGGGTAGGAAAATACTAATGTTCATATGCAATCATCACCACACACAAACAATTTATCGAAGATTTTCTTGGGCGGAACTTAGCTTACGGACACACAGTTTGTTTCTTTTTTCATATTTCTTGATCGTCTTTATGTTGTCAAAGGGGCCTTATGTTCCATTGTAGTTAGTGATGCATGGGCAACTTGGAGACAATCTACATCAGAGATTGCGGTTGAGGTGAGGAAGATGGTCCTTGATGACCCTTTTTGGGCTGATGTGAAATTTGTTGTTGACTTTCATTCAGTCCATCTATGAGGTGATCCATTTTGTTGATTTAGACAAGCCATGTTTGAGGGAGGTTTATGAAGAAATTGATTTTGTGTTAAAGAATAAGTAAAATCATAGATTCAAGGGAAGATAGAACAAGCTTAATGCACTAGAAGTCAAATCCAATGTGGTATGATATAGAAGTCACCGGGAAGAGGGTTTCATATGAGGACAAAGAAGTAATTAAGGAACTTTGGGTTGTGGTGAAAAATTTCATGGTAGAGGAGAGGAAACTTTACTTAGTGGAATATATTTTCACGTGGTAGTGGTCAATTTTCTACACCTGTAGTCTCTTTATGTTATTTATGCAAAGAAGGATCCAATAAAGTGGTGGTGGAACCATGAAAGTGAAGCACCCAAACTACAGTCATTTCGCAATACAATTACTCTCACAAATAGTTAATTCTACATGCTTTACGAGGAATCGAGTACTTATGATTTCTTTTATTCATTAAAGAGGAACCGATGGGGGTCAATGAAGGTAGAGAAACCAATCTATATTCATAAAGACGCTTCATCTTATTACTTGTGTAGATCCAAGGTACAAGGAAGGTGTTGGAATATGTGAACAAGGAAGAATGAAGAATTAGATTGCAGACTAAGGATATCTTGTGTCCATCATTATAATATGAAAGAGGTAGTTACGTAATGGTTGAAATGGTTACAACCGCTCTATAGTTAATACATAAGTAATGATAAATTTATTAATAAGCCTTATATTCTAATACCCCCTCTTAAGGCTTACCCTACAAAAAGCAAAAACAAACACTAACAAAAAATAGAACCAAACAGAGCTACACATTATTCGAAGCTTACTTCACTTTGAAAATAGTTCAACTAGGTAGAGCTCCATCAAGTCGTTTCATGACCTTCGTAAAGGTGTAGCTCCCGAGTTGAATTCCCGAGTTCCCGGATTCCACCTCCCGAATTCCCAAATTACATATTTCTCAAATTATTAAACAACCATTCACGTTGATCCACCCACAAGCTCCATCAAATTGGCTCATGACCCTTGTAAGGATATAATTTCCAAGATCCATAGTTTCCCAAACTAATTTGAGCAACCATTCATGTTGAGATTCTCGCATTGTATCCCTTCGTGTCTTCAAACTGTGGGGCTTCTTTTATAATACATATTCTTCATCATCCTCACCACATTTAGCATTTGGTGGGTCTTCAACCATAGCTACATTAACTTCATTTGGTATGCCTTTGAACTTACCCTTGAGAACATCATTGGCTTGAACACGATAGGTCCCATGCTGCGTGACCTCTTTTCTTGCAATAATGACATTCAATCTCCCTTTTGTCTTTATTTGAGCTACGGATTTTCTTGAATATAATGCACTACTTCATTGTGAATCACTGTTTGTATCTTCTGTAGTTTTCTTTTCTTCACCTAGAAGAGCTGCAATCATATTGTCTAGAGATTGAGATTGTATTCGACTAAGTGTAAAAATGACATTGTACTTCAAAGCCATATTGTTCAAAAGGATAGCTTTAGCATCCTCCTCATTTGCCAAAGCCTTGACTTCTGAAAGTTGTTTGAGAAGAGACCTCAAATTGTTTATGTTGCTTGACATAGTGACTCCATCCATCTTGAACCATAATTATTTAGAGCTTCCCATGTCCTTTGGATGATTTTTCCAGGTCTACATGACGTAGCTCAAAATTAGAAAGAGAGGTCGATAACAACTCTGTTTTTTATCATCTCGACTCTGCCAATCCAATAATTTACTTGCATCTATGGGTGATTTCTGATTGCAAAATATAAATGTTTGACCTTAACCCATGCCCTAGGCAGCTTGCAGACTTGCGAAAATTGTGACTAACAAAACTCCTTTTCCGTAGTCATGAGGGTCTTAAAAAATACTTGATTTTGTTTTATAACCAGGCAGACACAACTTTTCCCTGCCGGCTATGCTTCATGTTTGAACACTTCTGGTCTAGTTGAATTGGTTTTTAATAGTGTTGTTTATGCTTTTCCCTGTGATCGGTTGTGGCGATTTATAGTCTATGATTGACTGAAATGGCGGAAATGACTATTTTCATGCCCTTTTTAATGACTTTTTGTCCTATAATTTTGCTTTTAAGTCTAGCGTCAAATCTGCTATTCTTAAATGGCGATGGCGTTCAATTGGTTTTTTTGTCCTTTTGTTCACTAACGCGACTGGTTCGAATTGAGCTTTGCTTGGCATGCATTTTTTTGTGCCCTAACATGATTGATATCTTCTTCCCTTCTCTTTCTCATTGCTTGTCCGGCTTTGATACCAATGTTGGAATATGTGAACAAAGAAGAATGAAGAAAAAACGGATCGCACACTAAGGACATAGTGTGTCTTTGATTATAATATGAAAGAGGTAGTTACAAAATGGTTGAAGTTTGTTACGACCAATATTTAGCTAATACATAACTAATGCCATCTTTATGAATAAGCCTTATATTCTAATAGAAGGCCCTTCAATAAAATGGGACAAAGTCCACTTGATAGAGCAAATCGATGTGGAGGATGATGTGCTTGACTTAAAATGGCCTCAATGATTTTCCCCTATTATATTTGCCTATGGAAGAGCCACAACTTGAGAGTGATGAGTATTTAGGAGCATCCTAGTGAAGGATGTAAAGTACATAGTTGATGTGATAGTTGACTCCATTGCTTTGGCTCTAAAGACCTATTACTAATTTCATCCCTCGAGGCATAGTGTTTCTTAAACCTTGCTATTTCGCAAGGAACTTATTGGGAAGTTCATCAGATTATACCTTTGACTTATTATCATATTTTTCATAGTTACCTAAGTCTCGAGGATGGGGGGACGGGGTACGGAGGGACGGGGTTTCGAGACGCAAAAAAATCCTAAATTTTGGGGACTAAGCAAGGGGACGGCTATTAAAAAATACTTAAAAATTAATTTTTCAATATTTTAAACTTTTTCAATGACATTTAGGGATTTAAACTGTATTTAATGTATTTTAGGTACTTTCAAGATTGTAATTGAATGCTCTTGGTAAAAATAACAGATTTTTAATAGTAAAAACATCAAAAAAAATTTAAAAGATTTTTAAAAAATTCGGGACGTCCCCCTCCAAGTCCCCAAGTCCCCGAAACATTCGGGACGTCACCAAAATCTGGGACGCGTCCCCGCGTAACACCGTATTTTTGGCCGATGTATCAACATATTTTGCTAATATACCAGGATGAAACTATTTTATGTATGGATCTCTGGCTGCCTGCTCTGGTCGAAGTTCGGCTCTAGAATGTCTTTATCCATTTCCAAGAAATAAACCCCGCGGTCAGATTCCTGAAAAAGAATTTGAGATCTAGGATCCTCGATATCAGAACGTGTACATGGACTTCTTTTCCGGCTCTAGCTTATGGTTAATCCCTTTGATAGGAGTATGTGCACATGACCAATCCATCTTTACTTCTCCTCCCAGCTCTTTGTAGAATTTTCTGCTTTCAAAGAACATCCCGTAGGAAATGAATATCTGCAACTAAGATTGTCATCTTTAATCTTTTTGTCAGAAAAGTCATTTTTAACATCTTGTGCATCTTTCATTTGTCCGATTAGAGGGACTTGTCTCTCCATGGAGTAAAGACCTTCCTATGGTCTTTGTCGGGGTAAGCCCAAGAGCATCCGCATGACTTTATTGGTATGACATTGTTAGAAGCCCCCGAATCTAAAATGCGGTTGCTTAACTTCAAACCATTAAGCAATAGGAGACATAGAAAGGTTCTACTCTTTCGTAAGATAATGAGGGTTTAACAATTCGGTAAAGTTGTTGTTCGGGGAGGAGTATCCTTGGGCTTAGGCAAAATGCCTTTTGATGTATGGATTGTCCTAGTGATTGTACATATTTGACTAGCCTATTTAACCGCTTTCAGAAAGGCTCTCAAGTATTCAACTTCCGATATTCGAACTCTGGGTTTTCTTGACAAGATCAATAATGTCAAAAGAAGGAATAGATTCGATATACGAGCTGTTTTATGTGGTTAAGATGAAGAACTCGCATACTTACTTCCCGGGAGCTAAGGAAGAAGGCAAAGGGATGCTCCTTCTTTGCTCGTCTACTAATGCCTTAGCTTGGCGAGCTTGTGATCTTGTAAAGTCTTTGCATATGCATGAGCATGATCGCCTTCAAGAAGATCCTCATGCTCATGTTTAGATTTGTAGTTTAGGTAATTAATGTTGTAGTTGCAGCGGGACCTACAAAATCATCATTCTCGAGCTGATCGGCCAGCCTTCCGTGTCTTCTTCATTCGTCTCCACATTGTTTCTGGGAGCATATTCAATTGCTAATATTTGGGAACCAACAATATGGTTCCACTTGTTGAAATTCGAGTAAAGGTGAGTGTTGTTGCTTCTGAGCCATTTGTTTCTTTATCTCGTGACATCTCATTTGCTAACTTTTGCAACAATGAATCGAAGTAGTAGCAGAGGATGAACTTTCAGCTCTGAAGTGTTGCTCTTTATCTTTCCAAACCATGATGAGGTCGTCTTCAATTTCAACCACCATGTTTTGAGTTGCTAACAAATTAGCGGGGACGTGCTCTTTCAGTTGATAGCTTACTTTAGGAAGTAAAGCGTTGATGAAGAATACCTTTTGATTCTCATCATTCGAGAAGCAGTAAGCCGGAATTTTGTAAAGCAATTTTTGGAATTTCGCAATAAAATCACGCATGTGCTCATGTGGCTCCTTCTTCAATCGAGTGAGCCGAGTAATCAATGTAATGGAATCTTCGGTTGCCTTAAATCTTTTCAGAATGCATCCCGCATAAGAGCCTGGATTGGTTATGGTAACAAGAACTAGCCGGTAGAACCATTCGCCGCCTAAGTCATGCAGAGTCTCTATGAAGAGTCTTGGACAGATACGGGATATGAAAACGCAGCCAAGTAGTCATCTCGAATCTGCTTGCCATCTCCAAAGAATTTTGGAAAATTCTTTCTCGTCCCTTTAAGTAGATCATGCACAGGGAGCCGATTCGAGGTCCAAAGGTTGCACCCCATGGAACAGGCGACTGCAGGGGCAAGTGGCTGATTCTGCATCATGAAAGGAGCACGTCTTCTTTGAGAATAGACTTGATGAATAATTCCAGCTGCCGGATTATGTTGAAGATGATCCGGATCTGGATGTGTTTGCACTCTTCTTCCTGGTGAAAGACTGGATTTGCGGCTTCTAACTTGAGAAAGCTCTGGTCTGCTAATTTGTGTTGTTCCCCAACAGAGTCGCCAAAAACTGTTGGCTAGATTTTCTACATAGTCAACAGTGCTCGGTGAAGTCGATAATATTCATGCTTGCTTCAGATGCAAACAAAGCCTCAAATTTTACGATGAGTGACGAGAAATAAGCATGCTAGAGTCGGAAGCAAGAAAACCTGGAAGACTCGGAGTTTAAAGGCACTTGTTGCTCTTTTGGATCAGGAGTTGGCATTCTACTAATATCTCCAGATCATGAGATATTCCCATACTCCCACAAGTTGATGTTCGAGAACACCAATTATACGGTGGAGTATGAGGCATTCTCATAGGAATGGAGCAAGCCGTAAAGAAAGGAGTAAAACTCCTCAAAGCCTAAGGAGATGTTGAACTTCTAGTAAAGCAGGTTCGAGGGCAAAGTCAAGTCAAAAGAGATGAGCTGAAGATAAAGTGCTTTTTGCCACACTAGATTTTGCAGCCTTCTCTATCAACTTCATTCCAACCAATCAAAACTCCAAGGCAGACTCTTTGGCGGTCACAGCCGCACTATTAAATCCGGATAGACCACCGTCCATATTCAAACAAGGAAACTATAAAGTGGAGATGGTCTACCGCCCCAAAGTCCCTGAACAAACATCTGCATGTCTGCATGTTGAAGGGAGTGAATCACCACCATGACAAACAATCCACAGAAAAGCTGATCCAGGTTATGATGACAATAGTGGAGTAGTCCGACCAAAAGGTAACAAAATCCCCAAGGGTTTAGTTTCCTTAGTGAAGACTTTTGACAAGCATGATCGGTACCTGAATAAGAACAAAGAACATGGTGATGGTGATAGTTCTTCCTCAGAAATGTAGCAAATAAATCTGGGAACGAGAGAAGTTGATGCAAACTTATCCACCACAAAGAGAAGAAAGGATGAGCCACCACCAGATGAAGTTGATAAGGACTTGCCCAAGGTATTTGACAAGAAGGCCAGAGAAAGGAAGTTCGAGATCGGAGACTGGGTACTCTGGTGGGACAAGAGACATGAACCAAAGGGCATGCACGACAAATCTGATTCAATCTGGAAAGGGCCCTTCATGATCAAGAGAGCTGCCGGAATGGATACTTTTTTCCTTTCCTATCGGGATGGGATTGAGTTACCATTGCCTTTCAACGGGCAACATCTCAAGCTGTTCAGAACTGAGATACAGGGTAAAACTTGTATGTATATAAATAAAACTGTCTTTTATTCTTTGTTTTTCTGTGTTGTGTTGTTTTTGTTTTCCTGACCCTGAGCCCAAAGGACAAGATACGAAACCAGAGATGTTGGGATCTCATCTTTACCCTTGTCATTTTGACAGAGGCAAAGATGTCCACTGACGGAGCCGACTGGTGTCCCCAGATTTCACCCTGAAATCTGAGACTACCCCATGTAAAAAAATTTCGTACTTTTAAAATAATGGGTCGTTTTGTGTTTTAATTGCCAGAAAGTGTCTGTTTTATGTCAAGATATTCCCAAAGATTCATATAAGCCAATTTTGCCAAATACCCAGATGCCCAAACTCGTTATATTTTATCGTTGGGGTTTGCCTGCGGGAAATTTTTATTTAATTATTTTAAGCCTCGTTTGAGGTAAATTGTACTCCGGTTTAACCTTGTTGAGGATTTACATGTCAATATTCCCATATACTAGTAGGGTTTCCACCAGGAATGGATCCTGGGCTTTATCTGTGACTTTGACAACGTTTTGCGTTTTTGGTATTTTTCTCATTTTGTTTTCTGTGAAATTTCTCTAGGTCAATTCCTTTGCCGGTTCAGTCTGTTTTCTTGCCTGGAGTATCTGGAGATCATCTACGACGTCATGCCAGAAGGAATTTGTCATGGGAGGTTTGGATCTCTCTAAAAAGATGAAGTTATGCCCAAAAAAGGCCTCTTCTGGGCAGGTCGCATTTTTGGGAAAGGAAGGTTTTAAGCTACAATGAGATTTTTGGTAGCAGCAGGCAGGTGGGAATTTTGTACTTGCCTGGCAGGGTACTTTTTCCCATGGAAGCGAAGTCACTTAAGTCATAATGGGAAAATTAGAGGCAACAAGTAGGCGGGAATTTCTTACCTGCCTTGCAGGGTGAAAATTCCCATTGTGAAATAAAAGAAAATCACTTAAGGCATTGATGAGAATTTCTTATCTGCCTTGCAGAGTAAAAAGTCCCATTATGAAAGTCAAATAGCTTAAGTGGATCATGGGATTTTTGGAGCTACGGTGCAGGGTGAATAATCCCATTAGAAATTGACTTTTAAAAATAGAAATCAGCTATGGCAAAAAGTGCGACCCACCTAGAGGAAGAATAATACTTTTTAAAGTATTTATTGATGGAATTAATTCCTATTTTTGGCGCATGAGGTCAAAGCATAGTGTGAAGTCAAAGTAGACTGGAAGTAGAAAGCTAAAATTAAATAAATTTAATTTATTTAATGGCAGCCATGAGCATGCACAAAATAGGCACCCAAATTGAAGAGAAAAGCATGTTTATTAATTAATTAATTGCCAGGAATAGGAGAGGCAATAATTAATTATAGAATGCTGAGGGTTATATAAGCGTGGGCTGCCATAAGTGAAGGTGTAATTAATTCTTTTTGCAAAGGATTGCAGCCCGGATAGTTTTGTCGCCCAAGGAAGGAGGATTTTTGCATTGAAGTTTATTTTCCACTGCTGGGAAGCTTCAAAGTTTAGCGCCTAGGTTTGAAGGAGCTTGATTTAAGTCTCGATTAATTGTCTCGCATATTGTACAGTGCTCTGTGGAAGTTGACAATATTCATGCTTGCTTCGCATGCAAACAAAGCTTCAAATTTTAGGGCAACGGGTTTTATTTTTTAAAAATCAAGTGTTCATGTTTCGGTTGTTGTCTTTGTTTGAATTAATTAAGGATTCATTACAAGTGCTTATATAAGAGAAAGGGAGCTTAAATCAATGTCTAATACATTAAACATATCCTCCGAATATGAAGAAATCTGCAGATTTGCACGATCAGAAAGAATTCCAGCCAAATAAAGAGAAAAGGAGTTGCTCAGATAAAGATTGCTTCGCCATGGCAAAGCGGGATGAAAGAGAAAGCTCAACAGAATCATGCATAGCTTCCAGATTTGCTAAAGTCAATAGGCCCAGATCCAGGCCCAGATCCAGATCCAGATCTCATAATTGCAAAGGCTTCCGACAAAAATTCATCCTCTTGTTTCTGACGCAGCTCGTGTAGAAGTCGGTGCATGGAGAATTCCTTCCAGGATCTTGTGCATGTGCTTCCAATCTTCCAGTTGAAGCCTTCATTGAATTTGCATTCACCCGGAGTGCTTTCCAGAATTTTTAATTGCTCATATGCAATTAAAAATAAAAATGATGAGTTATTTATGGCAAACATTGCACTAATGCATGTACTGGAGAAGAACTACAAAAGCTTCAAGGATAAGAAGGAAGACAAGTCAAAGGCAATACCCGCAAGCAAATCACAATCACTTGCTTCCAGATCTAGTTTGGTGAGAATCAAGGGCAAAAGAATCAGCTGCATGCAGAATATGAAAATGGACAAGATCGCAGACTTTTTTCTTTCTTCTTCTTTCTTTATTTCCTCCAACAAAGTAATTGAGCGATCAATTAAATTATAAAACATAAGTGATTGGTTTAAAAGCCATTACTTGAAAAAGCCAACTACTTGGAAATAGGTGGCAGACATGCAAAATAGAAGGTTCTATCTTCAGTTGCAAGTCATGCATGTCATGCAAAGAGGAATTCTAGGAGGGAGATTGTCAATTGTTTCCTTTTCCACTTTCACATGTGTCGGTTCAACTAAAGGCTTTCTATTTGTAATTTTCCTCTACATGCTATAAGTAGAATAACTTTCGGTTAAGATTAGAATTTGTAAGCAACATTATTGTGATCCAGACTTTGTGTCGAAACCCCGATAGCTATTTCAAGCAAAGGAATAGAAAGGAGCAAATTTTCAGAGAGAACTTTGTGTCACAAAGGCATTTTGTTTATAACTTTTTGTCTTAGATCTACTTATAAACTTTGTGTTATTCTAGATCTAGATCCGAAAGTGCCTTTGCTTATAATTATGTGTGTTAATATCTATTGGTCATGTCTATGTGCATGCAATCAACTCACATATCTATTGATTGGGTGCACATCTTCCCTCTTTCTTTCCTGTTTTTATTATTTGTCCTCTTCGCTAGATATTTCCTTTCTTTAACAAAGCTTGCTTACTTACATAAAACTCTCACTGCCTATGGTTCATGAGCTGCATGGTTAAAGTAAAACCCCGAATAGATACTATCATATTTTATTGACAAATCTTACACAGAGCCTCACCGATAAATGAGGGAGATTTGTCTCATGACTACCTAGGTTTTCAACTATGTAGAAAATCTAGCCAACAGGATCACCGCTCTCGGTCATTTGTTGTTTTTATTGCCCGAAAGTTCCTCAGACAAGGCCAAGATAATCCCTAAAGAGCCATATTAGTTCTTTTCGCCAAATACCCAGATGCCCAAAATTGTTTTATTATGTCGCCGGGATTTGTCATGGGAAATTTGTATTTAATTATTTTGAGCCCCGTATGAGGCTATTTTGCGCTCTGCTTTAACTCTATTATGAGCGAATATGTTATTATTCCTATATACCGTAAGGATTTTAACTTATTTTAAGTTTTGGGCTTTATTTGTAACTTTTGGCAATTTTTCGTGTTTTTGTGGTGTCCCGCTCGCTTTCTCGTGAAATTTCTCCGAACAACTCCTTCACGGTAAGCCCGATTTTTGGCCCGGAGCACGGAAAACATACACGCACATTTTGCCCGTGAGGAAGTCATCATCGAGGTCCGGATCACGGGAAAAAGCGAAGTCGCAGCACAGGAAAGTTCTCGCGGGATGGGCGCATTTTTGGAAAACAAAGGATTTGAGTCGCGATGGGAAAATATAAGCCGCAGTAGGATGGGAATTGTATACCGCCTCTGGCAGGTACTTTTTCCCGTGTTATAAAAGTCACTTAAGCCGCAGTGGGAAAAATAGAGGTCAGAGGTGGGAATTTATTGCCTACCTCTGCAGGTGAAAATTCCCATGATATAATAAAAGGAAAGTGACTTAAGTGAAATCATGGGATTTTAGTGCCTACCTCAGCAGGTAAAGAATCCCATTGCAAAAGTCAAATCACTTAAGTGGATCATGGGATTGTGGTGCCTACCTGCAGGTAAAGAATCCCATTATGGTGAAAATTCTTAAAAATAGAATTACATGTGCAAAAAGTGCGCCCTTTGGTGATGGATAAATAATGATTAAATTGATTATTTTTAATAAATTCTATCCTTGGAAAAAGTGCGCCAAGCTTCGAGGAGGTTGAAAAGTCAAAGGAGGATTAAAAGAAAGCAATTAAATTAATTAAATTTAATTTATTTAGTGGCTGCCCCTCTCCTTGGAAAAAGTGCGCCTATTTGGGAGTTATTTAATGATTTTAAATGCATTAAATCATTAAATTAATTTCTATTTTCAAAGTGGCTATGGTCAAAGCACACACCGTGAGGCTAAAGTTAAGTGTCAGGTGAAGGATTAAATTGGATTAATTTAATTTATTGGATGGCTGTCCTTAAACATGCAATTTTTAAAAGAGAAAAGCATGATTTTTAATTAATTAATTGCCTTTAATTGTTAGGGCAATTATTAATTATAGAATTATGAAGGTTATATAAGCATGGGCAGCCATATGGATTTATTATTCAACACATGTAAAGAATTGCAGCAAGGAGAAAAAGTGCGCCCCCATTAGAGGAAGGATTTTGCACATGCATAAAGTGCTAACAAAGGCTAAAAGCTTCCAGATTTGGCGCATGCTTTGGAAAAGGTTCATCTTCGTCTCGCACAATTGTTTTCACAGTGTTAAAGGAGCTGTGTTGATAAAAGGATTCATGATCTCTTTATGTGCAAATTAAACACCATTTTTTGGGGCAGCAGTTTGAAAAGTGCAGATTTTTATAATTTAAATTCACTATTCATGCTCCGGTGGCCATTTTTGTCCGAATAAATGCAGAACTCATTAGGTGTGCTTTATAAAAGAAAAGGAGTATTTATCAATGTCCAATACATCGCAAATATCCTCCGAATCAAGAATTGTCCAGATCTCGCACAAAAGATTGAAGAAAGCAGCCAAATTAGAAGAAAAGAATTATTCAGATAAAGATTGATAAAGCTATGGCAAAAGGAGATGAAAAAGAGAGCACGATGGATTCATGCATCGCTTCTAAACTTTCGTGACATAGGAGACACTGATCTAGGCCCGTAACCTCTTTTCGATTTGATCGATGATCCAGAGCCGGAAAGACTTCACCATGCGCGTGCGGTCAAAAGTAGTGGAATTATTCGAGCCGCAGCCTTTCCCATGTACATGTACACCCCAATTGCGAGTTTGTGATGGAGTGTGCTAGATCTTATCATCCTTCATCCAGATCAAGATGCGTGATGTCATGGGAAAGACAATAATTCGCTTGATGCGTAATTCTTCGATTATTGTTTCAAGATTCCAAGATTTAAAGGTGGTGACTTCTATTAGCATTCGTGATGCCGACAAGAGGTGGGAAAAGCATAGAGCCGATTGTGTGAGCATCATGAATAGCCGGTTCATGAAGAAGCCTAGATCCCCTTCCAGTTCCCGAGAACTCTTCCACGATCCAATTTGGTGCAGGAGGCGGATGATATTGTCAAATTGCTATGCAGTCAATGGTGAAGTTTAATGCCTACACTTTCCGGACATGGATGTATGCTTTCATCAGACTATCAAATCAACAAGGTTGATTCTATAATCAGCTTGGTCGTAAATTATTAGCAAAGAACATCGGTGAGCAATCATGAACGTAAAGCGCACCTTCAGCCTTCAAGATGACTTCATACTTGGTATATGCCGCAGCCTTCACAGGTGTCTTTTCCAAGCTAGATAGATGTGGTATTCTTTCCAAGGATCCCATTTTCGAGTGCTACCCCATGCCTTATCGCACCGCGTGCAGAAGGACTTCAAAGTGATCAACGATGGTTTCTTCTACGATTTCATCCGCAGTTAGACAAAGACTCAAGACTCACAGAGTAAGCAAGGAAGCATGGGAAGCAAAGTGTCCAAGATTGGCAAAGATATTCATCCAGCTTTGCAGATTTCACATACCTCGTGGTTACGAGCTTTTCAGTGAACCAACAAAGATGCCAAGGTACCCGAGTGATGATTGATTGCCATGGAGCTAAGCAGTAACTTGTCAGGAGTTACACGACCTTCACGAAGCGGCACAAGTCTACGGGCTACTTCCCACTCACCGTGGATATTACAAGCTTGATCAAGCATTCACAGAGCTCGAAGAATGGAAGCACAAATGTTGTCCGAGTATGAGCAAGAGTTCTTCCTCGCACGGCTTAATTTTGATCCATTTGGAATAGCCAGAAGACAATCTCCCAGAGTACGCACATGTGCCTTCGCTAGAAGATTTCGGATGAAGTGCGTATGAGTACGAGGTCGAAAGAAAGATTTCAGCAGTCAGTTCGGCAAAGCAAGTATTTGACTTTGACTAGCGCGATACGCGGATCTTAAAGATGATGGGAACGTGGTACTGACACTTACCATCAAATGGGAGGAGATAAAGCTCTACTACAGATAAAAAATGCAGCCGCAAAGACAATAAGAAAGATCCTGAGTCGTGTGTTGGTGAGTACTTCGAGCTGGTCACAACGAAGGGATACCGCTTGATGAAGTATCGATGAATCAAATCACGGCAACTTCGCAGCAGAGATTCCTCAAGCGAAAGCATGAAGGAGAGAGCAGCAGAAGGTCCGAGAAGTCAAAGTACGCAGAAGATCTCAAGAGAAAGAGAGACCACTTCTACGACCATAGCTTTGACTCCGACTTCTCCAAAGACTCTAGTGGATCACCAACTATCGCACCACGCCAGAAACAGGATGTTTCCATGCCTTCATCAAACCAAGCAACGCTCATCTTCTCTCCGCAGCCCACTTGCTCAAAGACCCGCTCCAGAGGAGATGTCAAGCCGCAGATGACGGAGTTCGAAAGAGCTTTGTCCTGGATGTTTCAGAGGATGGCAGCCATGATATCGTGGCACTTTCTCGATGGAGAGGATGCAGAGCGGGAAATAAGAGCGCACTCAAGAACTTCTCATTCTCCGAGAAGTAATTTTCTAATGGTTAGCTTTGCAGCTTGGTTCCGAAGCAAGAATAGAGATGAACTTAGAGGAACATGACTGCAGCCTACTTCGTGATCCGAGAGTAAGAGACAGTAAGGCCTAAAGTTGCTAAAGCAACTTCTAGGTTGATCATCGAGGATTCGGGAGAGAAGTTTGCCGAGATATTAATCCCGCGGAAGGAAAGGTAGAAGAGGAACTCACGGCAGTAAGATGTGACGGTGACCAAAATACCACTGGCCAAGCTACCACCGAAGGATCAGCAGACACGCAGACGTTGCCGGATGCTTTGTTCCTTAGGCTCGACAATGAAAAGGCGGAGAAAGAAGAGCTACGGCAGAAGCAAATATCTCAATTATGTGAGATCATAGCCAAGGTTGCTAAATCTTCCGTTCAGCCCATTTCAACGCAGGTGAGTGATCATCTTATGCAGGAAATGGAAGATGCAAGCAATCAAGTAAAGGCTATTGACGAATGGAAGGATCAGATTATTCGTCAAGCTTCGGCAACTTGGGAAGTGCCACCCGCCTAAAGGTTATGAACGATGCAGTAAAATCAACTAAAGCAATCGATAGAAAGCATAAAAGGAATAAATACAATGGCAGCAAGAGTAACCCGAGTGTTTTGGCCGAGATCAACAAGTCCGGAGATGTATCGTGCAGAGCAAATTGTGCCTTGATGGATCACCGAGAAGGGGAAGCAAGCTAGAGTTTTGCAGATCTTCCGCTTGAGATCTCGCAGAGTTTTGTCAAGAGGATGCAGCACTTGAGAGCAGTAACATCGATTTGCACGGATAGTGTTATTTCTTTCACCGAGGAAAGAGTGGATGGAGGTATTACTTCATACGTATGCGGATTGTTTCTAACGAGGTGCATGATTTCTCTCGGAGGGTTCTCTTCTCGATGGTGCAAAAGAGGATTGATAAAGCCACCAAGCCTTTCACGATGAACTCTATCAAGAGGGTCGGTGACACCGCAGTGCATATCATGAGATTTGGGCCAAGTTTGGAAGAAGTGGAAGCATGCAAAGAAAGTGTCAATGAAGGATTGCTGCAATTCAGATGTAAAAGGAAGCAAAGAGCTAAAACAGATGGAAAGATGTCGAACTATATGTTCGACAAGTATATCGATATCGTAACAAGAAGAAGATGTATGATGTTACAAACTGCATGACTTCTTCTATTTCTTTCTTCTTCTATTTTCTATGTTCCCTGATGAATTGTAAACTTCTAAGTTATTGGTTTTGCAACCATTACTCAAGTCATGTGGAACCTTTCTATTAGTTAAGTGATACATGTGTCACTTAAGAAGAAGTTAGTTGAGGATGATTGCCAAATGTCATCTTTACTTGTTGTTCATACTTTAGTTCGGGCTTTGAGTCTTCTATTTGTACTTTCCTCCTACATTCTATAAGTAGGAGAAGAACCTACGGGTTAATCATCGATCGAATTTGTAAGAAGCAATCTTGTGTTCTAGACTTTGTGCCGAACCCCGAGAGCCACTTGTTGCAGAGGAATACAAAGAAGGTGTTTCTGGGAGAACTTTGTGTCACGGGTGTATTTTGTTTCTTGCTTTTAAATCTTAGATCTTTAATAAACTTTGTGTTATTTTAGATCTAGATCTAGAGCCGCCTTTGCTTTATAATTCGTGTGTTCAAATCTATTTGAGTTTCTTCTATGTGCATGCAATTAGCTCGCAATCTACTAATGGGATGCACATCTTCCTCATTTCTTCTCTCGTAATTCCTTTACTTT
The DNA here is from genome assembly GCA_018340775.1 of Taxus wallichiana var. yunnanensis. Taxonomy (NCBI): domain Eukaryota; kingdom Viridiplantae; phylum Streptophyta; class Pinopsida; order Cupressales; family Taxaceae; genus Taxus; species Taxus wallichiana. Next base: position 196,981,238 of record CM031239.1, read on the forward strand.
CTTCTTCTATAATTTTCCTTTCTTAAACAAATGCTTACTTGCTGCGTAACTTCTTAGTTATGGTTCATGAACTAAGTTGTTAAAGTAAAACCCCGATAGATAAAACACATTTTTATCGACAACCGACACGGAGCCTCACCGGTTAAATGAGGGAGATTTATCTCATGACTGCCTAGGTTTGATGCTATGCAGAAAATCTAGCCAACAGTTTTTGGCGACTCCGCTGGGGAACAACTATCTTTGCAGATCAAAGCTTTTCTGATGAAGATCAGAGTGTTTTCCATACAAATCTCAACCTGGCTGAACGTCCCTCACCAGATCCGTGAAGGCGCAAGGAAGGACGGATCATTTCTTCCGACTGCAGGAGCAATTCAATTTCAATCATCCTCCTCAAGTTAGAAGCCGCAGATCTAGTCTTTCACCAGGAAGGAGAGTGCACACCCATCCAGATCCGGATCGTATTCAGCATAATCCGGCGGCTGGAATTATCCAACAAGTCTATCAAGTCTACACAAGGAGGAGACGTGCTCAAGCTAACATGGCGCACCAAATTGTACTGCTCCATGGGGGCGGTTTTTGACCTCTCAACTTGGCTCCACCTATGCACGATCCGCCAAAGGGATCCGTAAAGAATTTTCCAAATTTTTCGAGATGGAAAGCAAAACCCGGATGATCATTTGGCGGCCTTCTTCATATCTTGTGGTGTGCTTGCAGAGAGCATGAAGATGTCTCACTGCCAAAGCTATTCATCGAGACCTTACATGACTTGGGCCGAGAATGGTTCTATCGGGCCGCTCTCGCACCATAACCGGGCCTGGGCGACTATGCGTGAACAATTTATCAAAAGATTCAAGCCTGCAGAGGACACGAGCACGATGATCACCCAACTGACGCAGTTGAAGAAAGAGCCAAACGAGAACATGCGGGACTTTATTGCAAAGTTCCAAAGGATTTTGTATAAAATCCCCACTTCTGCTGCATTGAGCGATGAAAATCAAAAGACGTTTTTTATAAACGCTCTATTGCCTGAAGTTGGATATCAGCTAAGAAGGGCAAGACCTGCAACTTTGCTGGATGCACAAAATGCTGCCGTGGAGGTTGAGGACGACTTGATCATGGCTGGAAAACTCAAACAACTATCTCATAAAGGTGATGGTGCTTCTTCTAGTACTTCTGATCCTTTGTTGCAGAGATTGGCTAATGACATGCTGCAGATCAAGAAGCAGATCTCTCAAACGGGGAATGCACCCCCCTCAAGAATAGCTCCTATCCGGACCTTCAATGGTCAAAATCAAAATCAAAATCGAAATGACTTTTGCCGCCGCACACGCCGCTTGGCAATAGAAGCTGCTCCAAGGAATAACTTGGAAACTAATGAAGAGGATCTCGACATTGATGAATCATTTGATGATGAAGACTTTATAGATCCCGCTGGCGACTCCAATATTGGTTACCTGGACTACGAATCTGATGAGGGCTATTATGAATCTTTTGAAGATTCTGATGGTCACACTTTTGCGGTGTTTACAAGGTCTCAGACACGCCAAAATGCCGAAGCATCCACAAGCGGCCGGAAAGAGAGAGATGATCCTGGCCCGGATGTTACTATCTTGAAAAGAGGTAGTATTCTTCCTTCTTCATTAGCGCCCAAGGAGAAATATTCAAATTCTTTCAATTCACAGCAAAGAACCAACGCACATCCTGCTGAAGCAAGTCAAGCTTTTGACATAATTGATCACATCAAGAGAAATAAGGTCCAAATGTCAGAAGCTGAGTATTTGAGGGCATTTCCTGATCAGTTGAATAGATTGGTCAAATATGTGCAAAGCAATGGTCCTAGCCCAACGAACAATAATCCACGGGGTATCTTGTCAAGTCCAAAGATTACTCCACCTTCAAATAATGCTGCTGCAAGTTCTTCTTCTTCCACCCCTTCTCCTGCTACATCGGAAAGGATTGAGCCATTCTATGTGTCTTTGCTCATCAACGGACATAAGCTAAGCAATCGTGCATACCGGATTCTCGAGCTTCCGACAACGCCATGCCCGCCAAAGTGCCGATGCCTGGGTCTTACATTGACAAAACCATGGAAGATGTTATTCCATGGAAAGGCAAGTCCTCTTGTGGGGCAAATCAAAGATGCGCAGCAAGATTTGCTTCCTTCCTGCACAAAAGACTCGAAAATGACTATCCTCAGAAGCAGACATTCCAGCCTTCCTATGGCATGCTATTGAGTAGAAATTTTTGCAAGGAGCCGGGTGGAGAAGTGAAGATGGATTGGTCTTGGCGCACATACCAATCGAGGAATAAATCAAGTCGGAACCCGAGAAGAAATCTAAGTACACAAAGATCAAAATCAAGATCCTAGATCTCGATCTTGTTTCAAGAGTCGGATCACTTGAGTCTATTACCTAGAAATGGATAAAGAAGAAATTCAACCGGTGATTCGAGAATCACATCAAATTGATAACAAGATTTGGACTCGAATTTGATGGTAGCATGCTGCTCATTCATTCGATCCTGCGCAGTGTTGTTCTTATCTCTCCCGAAGGGAAGGTGCATGCGCACTCCTTCAAATTGATGTTCAAAATACTAACAATACGGCCTGAGTATGAAGCATTGTCATAGGCATGGAGCAGCAAGAACAATGGGAATCAAATTATTACACGCAAGAGGAGATGCTGAGCTGATCAGTAAAGCGTATAAGAGGCCTCTACCAAGTCAAAAAGACAAATCGCGGCACTATAGAGATCGGGTCTACTCGCTATCTTGGATTTTTCAGCTTTCTCAGATCTTACATTCCGAGAGAACAAAATTCAAGAGCTGATTCGCCATAGCTACATCGCAGCCTTGTTGAATCCGGATCAGCCCCCTGCATTCTTTAGACAGGGAGATTACAAGGTGGAAATGGTTTTTCGCCCAAAGGTTCCTGACAACGTCCAGCAATGGCAGGTTTTCAACGATGATACACAGATTGCTGCATTTCTCCAACAGAAAGATAACTTTGAAGAAATCTACTATGAGGGAAGCAATTCACCCCAGTGCACTCACCGTCTGAGAAATGGATGCCGACGCCTCAGAGGTCGAGATTATCCAACTAAAGGGAAATAAAATTCCCAAAGGCTTGGTATCTCTTGAGGAAATGTTTGATAAGCATGATCGATGCTTAAGAAAATGAAGAAAATGAGGAAGGCTCTTCCTCCGACACACAATTACTAAATTTGGGAGCTAAAGAATGATCCCAAATTAGTAAACTGGGAAAGTGTTGTTCGAAGTAAAAGGAAGCTTTTACTAAGCTTCTTAAGAAATACATGGATATTTTTGCCCTGGTCCTATCAGATCTAAAAACATATCAGCCTCATGGAAGTTCAACATTACATCCCACTTAAATCGTAATGTAAGCCTTTCAAGCGTAAGTCGCACATGCACAATCCAACCATTTCAGAACCATCTTCGCAGTAAATCCAAAAGTTGTTAGATGCGAAGATTATCTATCCCATACACCATTCGGAGTGGTTGGCCAACATAGTCCCCGTAAGAAAGAAAAGTGGTGAGATTAGGGTCAGGCGTGGATTTCCGCAACCTTAATCAAGCTTCATCAAGGATAACTACCCTATCCCCATCATGGATCACACTCGCAGTGGTCACCGGATCTCGAGATGCTTTCCATGCTTCGACGGCTTCTCGTGATACAATCAAGTCAAGGTGGCTGAGGAAGATCAATACAAAACGGCGTTCATCACACCTTGGGGAACCTTCGCATACCAGAAGATGCCGTTCGGCCTGATCAATGCTGGTGCTACATTTCAAAGAGCTATGGATCTAGCCTTTGCTCATCTCAAAGATATAAGCATAGTTGTGTACCTGGATGATTTGACAGTCTTTTCTAAAGATAGAAGCACACACATTTCAAACTTGGAAGAGGTTTTCATACAATGCCGCAAGCATGGTATTTCTTTGAATCCTAAGAAATCTATCTTTGCTGTAACTGAAGGAAAGCTGCTTGGGCACATTGTTTCCAAAGAAGGAACAAAGATAGATCCAGAGCGTGTCAAATCTATTCAGACATTGCCTTTGCCCACATCCAAAAAGGAGTTCACTCTTTCTTTGGAAAAGTGAATTTTCTCAGAAGATTCATTCCTGACTTTGCTGAGCTAACCCGTCATATTTCAAATATGATGAAGAAGACACAAGATTTTAAATGGAGCAGCGAAGGGAAGGAAGCTTTCGAGAAAATCAAAGAGGCCCTGTCGAAAGCACCAGTCTTGGTCTCACCTGACTTCAATAAAGAATTTATTCTTTATTGTTATTCTTCCGAACATACTATGTCAGCAATATTGATGCAGAAAAATCAAGAGGACGCAGAAACTCCTATTGCTTTCATGAGCACGCCACTCAAAGCCTATGAGTTGAAATACACTCCAATGGAAAAGCACGCATATGCGGTGGTGAAGGCGTGCAAAGCATTCAGGTACTATATTCTTTCCTCACATACTGTGGTTTTGGTTCCAGATACTGCAGTTAAATCTATCCTTACTCAGCAAGAGTTAGGATTGTTGAGAGGCACATGGGTGACAAAAGTTCAAGAATATGATTTGGATATTAAACCAACAAAGCTGGTTCGAGGAAGAGGTCTGTGTGAACTAATGACAGAGATGAAATCATCAGTACCTGAAGCAGATCAGGATGGGATAGATGAAGATTTACCTGCAGTACTTTTTATAGATCTGGTAGAGGAATGGTACAGTAACATTGCTTACTTTCTAACGTATGGAGAATGCCCAGATCAACTTTCCAGAAAAGAGAAACGAACTATTAAGCTTAAATCCAAAGATTTTGTGCTTTGGGATAATGGTTTGTACAAAAGGGGAATTGATGGTGTATTTCTCAGATGCGTGGATAAAGCTCAACAGGATCAACTACTACAACAGTTTCATGACATGGCTTGTGGTGGTCATTTCTCAGCCCGAGTCACTGCACACAAGATCCTTAGAGCAAGGTATTACTGGCCCACCCTTTTTCAAGATACTGCAGAATGGGTAGCTAAGTGTCAAGCATGCCAACATTTTGTTGGCGTGGTGAAATTGCCCGCATTACCCCTAAAACCCATTGTGATCAAGAACCTTTCCAACAAGTGGGGTATGGATTTTATCGGGAATGCTTAACCCGGCTTCCAAAATGGTCATCATTACATTCTAACAAGCCTACCGATTATTTCAAAGAAGTGGGGAAGTTATTCCTCGTGAAGAATGCCACTTCCGCCGAAGTGTGCAATTTTATAAAAGAAAATATTATTGTCAGTTTCATGATCAAAGAAAATTGTAGCAGATAATGCTCCGAATCTTTCTTCCGAGGAGTTGGTGGAATTCTCGCACGTATGGGATTCAACTTGTTCATTCCTCAAACTACTATCCACAAGGGAATGGTCAAGTGAATCTAGTAATAAGAACTTGGTAACTATCGTGCGCAAGTCAGAATGTAAAATCAAAGGACTTGGCATAAAAAGTTGTTTGATGCATTATGGGCCGATAGATCACACCAAAGAGGGCGATAGGCATGTCCCCATTTCAGCCGCTATATGGAAGAGACACAGAGCCGCCTCTCACCTTGAATTGCTCGCCCTACGACTTTCTAAAGCCCTCGAAGATTCCACGTTCACGGATGCTATTGATAAAAGAATCATGTACCTGACTGAACTGAGGGAAGTACAAACTCAAGTTGCAGATAGGTTGACAGAGCATCAGAGGAAGGTGAAAGTCATCTTCGACAAAAATGCCAGGGAAAGAAAGTTTGAAGTTAATGACTGGGTCCTTATGGGACAAAAGAAGAGAAACAAAAGGCATGCATGGAAAGTTCGATTCACTATGGAAAGGGCCTTTTGTAATCAAAAAGATCGCCGGAGCAGATAGCTTCATTCTTGCTCATCAGGATGGAGTTGAATTGCCGTTGCCTTTCAATGGGCAACACTTGAAGCTGTTCCGAACATGAGAAGCAGGGTAAAACCTGTATGTACATAAATAAAACCTTTGTTTGTTTTTCCTTGTTTTGTCTTGTTTTGGTGTTGTGTTGTGTTGTGTTTGTCTGCCTGACCCCGTGCCCAAAAGACAAGATACGAAACCAGAGATGCTGGGATCTCATCTTTTCCCTTTTCCATTCTGTCAAGAGAAAAAGATGTCCACAGACGGAGCCAACTGGTGTCACTCAGATTTCACCCCGAAATCTGTGACTACCCAATTTGAAAAAATTTCGTACTTTTAAAATAGTGGGTCATTTGTTGTTTTTATTGCCTGAAAGTTCCTCAGACAAGGCCAAGATAATCCCAAGAGCCATATTAGTTCTTTTCGCCAAATACCCGTGATGCCCAAAATTGTTTTTATTCGTCTGCCTGGATTTGTCTCATGGGAAATTTGTATTTAATTATTTTGAGCCCCGTATGAGGTCAATTAAGCGCCTGCTTTTAACTCTATTATGAGCGAATATGTTATTATTCCTATATACTGTAAGGATTTTAACTTATTTTAAGTTTTGGGCTTTATTTGTAACTTTTGGCAATTTTTCGTGTTTTTGTGGTGTCCCGCTCTGCTTTCTCAGAAATTTCTCTCGAACAACTCCTTCACGGTAAGCCCGATTTTTGGCCCGGAGCACTGGAAAACATACACGCACATTTTGCCCGTGAGGAAGTCATCATCGAGGTCCGGATCACCGGGAAAAAGCGAAGTCGCAGACAGGAAAGCCTCATCGGGATGGGCGCATTTTTGGAAAACAAAGGATTTGAGCGATGGGAAAATATAAGCCGCAGTAGGATGGGAATTGTATACCCGCCTGGGCAGGTACTTTTTCCCGTGTTATAAAAGTCACTTAAGCCGCAGTGGGAAAAATAGAGGTCAGAGAGGTGTGGGAATTTATGCCTACCTCGGCAGGTGAAAATTCCCATGATATAATAAAAGGAAAGTGACTTAAGTGAAATCATGGGATTTTAGTGCCTACCTGGCAGGTAAAGAATCCCATTGCAAAAGTCAAATCACTTAAGTGGATCATGGATTGTGGTGCCTACTCTGGCAGGTAAAGAATCCCATTATGGTGAAAATTTTAAAAATAGAATTACATGTGCAAAAAGTGCGCCCTTTGGTGATGGATAAAAATAATTAAATTGATTATTTTTAATAAATTCTATCCTTGGAAAAAGTGCGCCAAGCTTCGAGGAGGTTGAAAAGTCAAAGGAGGATTAAAAGAAAGCAATTAAATTAATTAAATTTAATTTATTTAGTGGCTGCCCCTCTCCTTGGAAAAAGTGCGCCTATTTAGGAGTTATTTAATGATTTTAAATGCATTAAATCATTAAATTAATTTCTATTTTCAAGTGGCTATGGTCAAAGCACACCGTGAGGCTAAAGTTTGTGTCAGGTGAAGGATTAAATTGGATTAATTTAATTTATTGGATGGCTGTCCTTAAACATGCAATTTTTAAAAGAGAAAAGCATGATTTTTAATTAATTAATTGCCTTTAATTGTTAGGGCAATTATTAATTATAGAATTATGAAGGTTATATAAGCATGGGCAGCCATATGGATTTATTATTCAACACATGTAAAGAATCGCAGCAAGGAGAAAAAGTGCGCCCCATTAGAGGAAGGATTTTGCATGCATAAAGTGCTAACAAAGGCTAAAAGCTTCCAGATTTGGCGCATGCTTTGGAAAAGGTTCATCTTCGTCTCGCACAATTGTTTTCACAGTGTTAAAGGAGCTCTGTGTTGATCAAAGGATTCATGATCTCTTTATGTGCAAATTAAACACCATTTTTGGGGCAGCAGTTTGAAAAGTGCAGATTTTTATAATTTAAATTCACTATTCATGCTCCGTGGCCATTTTTGTCTCAATAAATTGCAGAACATCATTAGTGTGCTTTATAAAAGAAAAGGAGTATTTATCAATGTCCAATACATCGCAAATATCCTCCGAATCAAGAATTGTCCAGATCTCGCACCAAAGATTGAAGAAAGCAAAGCCAAATTAGAAGAAAAAGAATTATTCAGATAAAGATTGATAAAGCTATGGCAAAAGGAGATGAAAAAGAGAGCACGATGGATTCATGCATCGCTTTCTAAACTTTCAGACATAGGAGACACGGATCTAGGCCCGTAACCTCTTTTCGATTTGATTGATGATCCAGAGCCGGAAAGACTTCACCATGCGTAATGGTCAAAAGTAGTGGAATTATTCGAGCCGCAGCCTTTCCCACGTGCAAACCCAATTGCGAGTTTGTGATGGAGTGTGCTAGATCTTATCATCCTTCATCCAGATCGATGCGTGATGTCATGGGAAAGACAATAATTCGCTTGATGAATTCTTCGATTATTGTTTCAAGATTCCAAAGATTTAAAGGTGGTGACTTCTATTAGCATTCGTGATGCCGACAAAGAGGTGGGAAAAGCATAGAGCTGACTGTGTGAGCATCATGAATAGCCGGTTCATGAAGAAGCCTAGATCCCCTTCCAAGTTCCCGAGAACTCTTCCACGATCCAATTTGGTGCAGGAGGCGGATGATATTGTCAAATTGCTATGCAGGTTGAATGGTGAAGCGAATGCCTACACTTTCCGGACATGGATGTATGCTTTCATCAGACCATCAAATCAACAAGGTTGATTCTATAATCGCTGGTCGTAAATTATTAGCAGAAGAACATCGGTGAGCAATCATGAACGTAAAGCGTACCTTCAGCTTCAAGATGACTTCATACTTGGTATATGCTGCAGCTTCACAGGGTGTCTTTTCCAAGCTAGATAGATGTGGTATTCTTTCCAAGGATCCCATTTTCGAGTGCTACCCATTGCCATCGCACCCGCAAGTGCGAGAAGGACTTCAAAGTGATCAACGATGGTTTCTTCTACGATTTCATCTCGCAGTTAGACAAAGACTCAAGACTCACAGAGTAAGCAAGGAAGCATGGGAAGCAAAGTGTCCAAGATGGCAAAGATATTCATCCAGCTTGCAGATTTCACATACCTCGTGGTTACGAGCTTTTCAGTGAACCAACAAAGATGCCAAGGTACCCGAGTGATGATTGATTGCCATGGAGCTAAGCAGTAACTTGTGGAGTTACACGACCTTCAAATAAGCTGCACAAGTCTACGGGCTACTTCCCACTCACCGTGGATATTAGCAACAGATCAAAGCATTCACAGAGCTCGAAGAATGGAAGCACAAATGTTGTCCGAGTATGAGCAAGAGTTCTTCCTCGCACGGCTTAATTTTGATCCATTCGGGAATAGCCAGAAGACAATCTCCCCAGAGTACGCACATGTGCCTTCGCTAGAAGATTTTCGGATGAAGTGCGTATGAGTACGAGGTCGAAAGAAAGATTTCAGCAGTCAGCTTCGGCAGAAGCAAGTATTTGACTTTGACTAGCGCGATACTCCGGATCTTAAAGATGATGGGAACGTGGTACTTGACACTTACCATCAAATGGGAGGAGATAAAGCTCTACTACAGATAAAAAATGGCAAATGCCGCAAAGACAATAGAAGAAAGATCCGAGTCGTGTTGGTGAGTACTTCGAGCTGGTCGCTAACGAAGGGATACCGCCTGATGAAGTATTGATGAATCAAATCACGGCAACTTCGGCGCAGAGATTCCTCAAGCGAAAGCATGAAGGAGAGAGCAGCAGAAGGTCCGAGAAGTTGAAAGTACGCGTAAGATCTCAAGAGAAAGAGGAGACCACTTCTACGACCATAGCTTTGACTCCGACTTCTCCAAAGACTCTAGTGGATCACCAACTATCGCACCACAAAGCCAGCAGGATGTTTCCATGCCTTCATCAAACCAGCAACGCTCATCTTTCTCTCCGCAGCCACTTCTGCTCAAAGACCCGCCCAGGAGATGTTGCCGCAGATGACGGAGTTCGAAAGAGCTTTGTCCTTGGATGTTTCGAGAGGATGGCAGCCATGATACGCGTGGCACTTTCTCGATGGAGAGGATGCAGAGCGGGAAAAATAGTAGCGCACTCAAGAACTTCTCATTCTCCGAGAAGTAATTTCTCGGAATGGTTAGCTTTGCAGCTTGGTTCCTAAGCAAGAATAGAGATGAACTTAGAGGAACATGACTCTGCAGCCTACTTCAGATCCGAGAGTAAGAGACGTAAGGCCTAAAGTTGCTAAAGCAACTTCTAGGTTGATCATCGAGGATTCGGGAGAGAAGTTTGCCGAGATATTAATCCCCTGCCGGAAGGAAAGGTAGAAGAGGAACTCACGGCAGTAAGATGTGACGGTGACCAAAATACCACCTGGCCAAGCTACCACCGAAGGATCAAGCAGACACGCAGACGTTGCCTGGATGCTTTGTTCCTTAGGCTTGACAATGAAAAGGCGGAGAAAGAAGAGCTGCAGTAAGCAAATATCTCAATTATGTGAGATCATAGCCAAGGTGCTAAACCTTCCGCTCAGCCCATTTCATTTCACACAGTGAGTGATCATCTTATGCAGAAATGGAAGATGCAAGCAATCAAGTAAAGGCTATTGACGAATGGAAGGATCTCGATTATTCGTCAAGCTTCGTGCAACTTGGGAAGTGCCACACCGCCTAAAGGTTATGAACGATGCAGTAAAATCAACTAAAGCAATCGATAAAGCATAAAAGGAATAAATACAATGGCAGAGAGTAACCCGAGTGTTTTGGCCGAGATCAACAAGTGCCGAGAGATGTATTGTCAGCAGAGCAAATTGTGCTTGATGGATCCGAGAAGGGGAAGAAACTAGAGTTTGCAGATCTTCCGCTTGAGATCCGCAGAGTTTTGTCAAGAGGATGCAGCACTTGAGAGCAGTAACATCGATTTGCTTGATAGTGTTATTTCTTTCACCGAGGAAAGAGTGGATGGAGGTATTACTTCATACGGCGGATTGTTTCTAACGAGGTGCATGATTCTCTCGGAGGGTTCTCTTCGATGGTGCAAAAGAGGATTGATAAAGCCACCAAGCCTTTCACGATGAACTCTATCAAGAGGGTCGGTGACACCGCAGTGCATATCATGAGATTTGGGCCAAGTTTGGAAGAAGTGGAAGCATGCAAAGAAAGTGTGAATGAAGGATTGCTGCAATTCGTGATGTAAAAGGAAGCAAAGAGCTAAAACAGATGGAAAGATGTCGAACTATATGTTCGACAAGTATATCGATATCGTAACAAGAAGAAGATGTAGATGTTACAATTGGCATGACTTCTTCTATTTCTTTCTTCTTCTATTTTCTATGTTCCTGATGGAATTGTAAACTTCTAAGTTATTGGTTTTGCAACCATTACTGAAGTCATGGAACCTTTCTATTAGTTAAGTGATACATGTGTCACTTAAGAAGAAGTTAGTTGAGGATGATTGCCAAATGTCATCTTTACTTGTTGTTCATACTTTAGTTCGGGCTTTGAGTCTTCTATTTGTACTTTCCTCCTACATTCTATAAGTAGGAGAAGAACCTACGGGTTAATCATCGATCGAATTTGTAAGAAGCAATCTTGTGTTCTAGACTTTGTGCCGAACCCCGAGAGCCACTTGTTGCAGAGGAATACAAAGAAGGTGTGTTTCCGGAGAACTTTGTGTCACGGCAGTATCGTGTTTTTCGCTTTAAATCTTAGATCTCTTAATAAACTTTGTGTTATTTTAGATCTAGATCTAGAGCCGCCTTTGCTTTATAATTCGTGTGTTCAAATCTATTTGAGTTTCTTCTATGTGCATGCAATTAGCTCGCAATCTACTAATTGGGATGCACATCTTCCTTATTTCTTCTCTAAGAATTCCTTTACTTCCTTCTTCTTTAATTTTCCTTTCTTAAACAAATGCTTACATTTGCTGCGTAACTTCTTAGTTATGGTTCATGAACTAAGTTGTTAAAGTAAAACCCCGATAGATAGAAACACATTTTTATTGACAAACCGACACGGAGCCTCACCGGTTAAATGAGGGAGATTTATCTCATGATCGCCTAGGTTTGATGCTATGCGTAGAAAATCTAGCCAACATACCTGTAGATAGATCCCAACATGAGATGGCAATCAATTATAATAGGTCTTGTATGAGTGGAGACCATCATAAAATTATATTTAGCAAATGAGTTCTTTGATGTTCATGCACCATTGTGCATCACTAATTTTGGAGTCCAACCAATTTTGCTTGCAACACACAGCTGAAATGAGATGGCAATAAAATAGTGCAAAATAACTTGGAAAGGAAAATTCATACATTTGAATCTATCATACATTTGAACCCATCATGATTCATTTAGTTTGTCTATACAGATCATGTAACTAAGACAAGTCTTTCTAGATTATCATGTATCCGATCACCCAACTAACTTAGGCCTTCATGCATTTTAATCAGCACCCAATCACCCAAATATCAAAGGTCTTCCTTGGCTTCGTCAATCCCCAATCACACAACTATGATGGGTTTTTTGAGTTATTACCACCCAACTAGCATGGGCTCCTCACCATTTATCCATTTTTGAAAGAATTATTAAAAACTATTGTGTCGAGTCATCCCAGCAAGTATAGGACTTTACATTTTGCACGAAAAGTAAATTTATAGGCTTGCACGGGTTATCTTGCCCTCCTTGGTGAAAATAACTCCCAAGGTATTAATGGGAGGGGACCTATAACCTACAATCAGCTTTACGGATTGAAATTAAGGAATAATGCTTACATAGTAAGTTTCTTGAACATAGAATTATAGGTTGCTATTTGTTTGAATTAGAAGTAGACAGCCAAATTGAAGTTCAATAGTATAACTAACACTCTATATTGCTATTGTTTCTCATTTTTGATAGTCATGCTGTAAGGACCCTGATCTGGTTCATCGTTAACTATGCAACTTGAGATATAATCCTTTTTTATTTCATTTGCATTTAAATCATAAGTAGGTGGTCTTTACATAGTAATGAAATTTTTATTGCCAGTTCATGAAAGACTTACTTTCTCTTTCTTTGTTATTATAATTAGGTATCATTAGAGACAAATGGCGTGAACAGTGCTATGAGCTTATGAATGTTTATTCACTGAATTAGATTCTTGTCTGTGGTAGGATAGCACATTTAATTATTTATCCTGGACTCTTGATATTAGGCTAAGTTTGCAACTATTTTTCTCATATATATTCTCTATGCAGAAGAGCTACATTGTAAATCGTGACCTTCTTGAATGTCTTTTTATATTATCTCACAAACCTTGCTAACAAGAGTAATGCTGGTGCATCTGGTATCTATAATTCACTTGGATCAATGCATGCAGGAATCCCTCCTACTGGGGGAGAGTTTGCTTCATTTCCACACCTGATGGTGAAAACTGTGGACTAGTGAAGAATTTGGCTGTGACATGCCTTGTCAGCTTGCATACAGCTGAAGAACCCATTCTTGATGTCTTGAATAAATGTTCAATTACAGTAGTTGATCAAATTTCCCCATCAACTTCAAAAGGTGCAACAAAAATTTATGTCAATGGAGAGTGGGTAGGAATATATCATGATCCTGATTCTTTGGTAAAGAAATTGCGAGATCTTCGTCGCAAACAGCATATCCATCCTCATGTAGGTTTTTTAACTATAGATAATTCCTTTTATTTCATTTAGTGCTTCAAAATTTGTTGTTTGGTGAAAAGCTAGCTTAGCATTGAACCATATTTTGGAGACGTTTTTGCAAGCATAAATCTTGATGCTTATATTTACTATGTCAAAATGCTTCTCTTTAAATGAGAGACAAAAAACGTTTGAATTTATTTTTGCAGCCAGCTCAACAAAAATGAAAACTTTTACTGAGATTTCGAAGTTCTGTATGACGGCACTTCCTGCATAACATTTTTGTTGTCATTTATGTTCATATTTCTTCCATCCTTTACAAGCTTTTGATATGGATATACAACATTTGAAATCCAAAGGGAATACATCAGATGCTCTGTTTGACCACTTATTTGTATGACCGTGTCTGTCTGCATGCACAAAGGGAAAACATGATTATAAATTATCGGTTTGATAAGACAATCTGTAGTTACAAGAACTGGATATATTTTTTTGACTGCAAGTAGTTTGCATTGCTTAAAATTTTCAGTCCACTGGTGATATGAAGTACCTTTTATACTCTCTAGTTTGTTTACAACTACAAGGAAGCTGTCTTATAAAGACAAAGGAAACTATTAGAAAGTAACTGCTAATAATGGACCATATTTGTTCCTCTTGAAATTGTCCACATTTTATGCTAATATCATTTTGCAGCTGCAATCACCTTTATCGAATACTTAATTCAATCTAGAGCATCTGTTTTCAACATTCTAGGCAATATTCTCACATATAGGAAAATTAAAGTAACAATGTTTACATTTGACAATTAGATAGAAAAAGAAAGAGCAAGGTCATTTTCATAGGGTGTGAAGTTCTGTATTACTTGTTCTTCAAGTCTATAGGAAGCTTTGGTGAAACTAGTATAAATATCTTAATTGCCATCTCAAATGTTTTGCCTATGGTAATGTGCCTCTACAAAGTATTGGACCAGTGACACAGAATATGGGAACCTAGACAGTCATAATATAATATCCCCAAATGGACACTTTTTGACCCCAAACAGATTTAAGGCAAATCCCAAACCCCAAATACAGATTATAGAGATTATAGCAAAAAGATATAGTGCAGATCTGAATTTTATCTATGGTATGGAGATGAAAATCCACAAAATTTGAATAAAAACCACTGAAACTTGAATGGAAACAAATCAACAATATTTATAATGATGGAATCATGAAGAAAATACCAGATTTGAGCTTCAAATAGGCTGAAATTATTTTATTAAAATTTGCAGACAATTGCCCTCAAACAGCTGAAAATATCACTTCTTCAACTCCAAAAATTATGTAACCAACTGATCTTGGCTTCTAAAATTATGGCAAAGTTGTTGGTGATGAGATCCGGACAGCCGTGCCCTAGAATGTACCTAACTCCACCCACAGGGGTGTAGATAACCCTAGATATGGCTGCAAATGAAGTTAAAAAATCTGCAACAAGCTTCCACCTTCAAACCCACCGGAAGTAACACAAATATGCAAATCTACTGTTGGAAAACACTGAAAAACACCAATAAATCCTTGATCCGCAATGGAAACCCCTGTGTGGAGAATCCTCTCAACTAGAGGAAGGGTTTTCATCCTTATCTAGATCTCTTGGAAGGTTTTCGTCCTCAAGAGTGAAGATGCAAGCAAAATGCTCAACATACAAATATGAATTTAGAAGATAAACAAGTGATTCCCTCCTAAAGCAAGTCGACTTGCTTTTATAGAGCTTATGACCCAAATAGCCACTCTTGATTATGTAATGACCTTTTCGGGAACAAAACTAAAAATTAAGGTAATTAGCTCAAAACCAAAGATCTCAGATCTGATTTTAGAAACCAGCCAATTGAAAGTAATCTGATTTCTGCAATATTCTAGGGTAGCGAATCTGTTTGAGGAATTCAGCTTCACTTTTGAGCTTTCAAAACCCTTCAATTAACCCTACTTGAATTTTGAAGTGATGCGTCCCGTGCTTGAAGAGATGCGACTATGGTGGTCGGTTACGTGCGTAGCGATGGGGAGAGGGAGTGTGGTGGATGATGGTGCGGGGTTGGGAGTGTGGCGGTGTAGAGGAGTGGGGAGAGTGTGGTGCACGGGGTGTGCGGTGGTGGAGGGTGCGCGCAGACCAGCGTAGGAGAGGGGGAAGGGGGTGGAGTGTGCGGGGAGGGAGAATGGGGACAGCGAAGGAAAAGCCATAGCGGACCAAGGGGGGGTAGTATGGGGGTCGGTGGCGTGGCATGGTTTTGGGGGAGGGCTCGGCCCCTCCCCATATTCTCCGGTTTTTTTTTTTTTTGACAATCGACTTTAAAAAAATGTATATATATATATATACATATATATATACACACACATTTGGCTGGCAATATACATTTGTAATACTACAACAATTTTAAACAGAAAACTCTTATTGAGTAAAATATATCTACCTTATAAAACCAAAACTGTATTAGGTACGTAAATATTGCTGAAAATTATTTTACATACATTGTGAGAGAATAAACCCTTCAAACTATAAATTTTCAGATTTTAAGTTGTTAATTTGGTAATGTATGGGAAGACTTAAAATTTTTCAATAACTATGTACATTAAGATGATTTTCCTATTTTGAGATTACAAATAATGAACAAAAAGTAATTTGAAAAAGAAGGTATTTGACTAAGCTAACACTTAGTGAGAGAGGTAGGAACATATAATCTACTTATTTCATCCATTCAAATAAATTAATCAGGAAGGAAAGTAAAGACTAATTTTATTCTATTTCTAAATTGTAAACATTTATAAGGAGAGATGTGTTGCAAAAATGATACTTTATATTTATTTATTTATTTATTTTTATTTTTTAAAATCTTATTACATGATTTAACAAGAGGAATAACAACAAGAATAATATTTTTTTCCAATAACTCACTTTCCTTCCAAATGGAGACCCAACACTTCATATTAAGAAAACTTTCACTATCTTACAAGCCTTTATTTCAAAGGTTTAAGTTTCCAAAAGGCCTAACATAGTTCCATAACATTCCAAATATTCAAAGGAAAGCAATACAAGGTAACATGCTAATATTAAGGGTAGATTTATCAACAAATGTGATACTAGTTTACATGTAACTCCAAATACAAAAGAAGGTTTTACAAGACAATGAAAGTTTCCACAAGCCATTCTTTTCAAGATACAATGAAAATGAAGTCCATAAAATGGTGAAGGAGACAAGGAGAAATTCCAAATTGACAAGTGTCTTCATATGTCCTCCAATAGCTTTCCAACTCCAAAAGTTTCCAAAGGGCCAACACAAGGAGAAAGAGTTTGTTTAACCACCCAACCTTTAGGCATCATTACATGTCTTTCCAAGGTTGGAAGACATGCGGAAAGAGGACAACTAACCACAACTTGCACAAGAGTGAGGTGAACAAACAATAATACATCCACACAAAAATAAGACAAATATCCAAGACAAGACTCCAAATTTTACAAGAAAAAGAGGAGAAACCAAGTTCTACCTCTAAACAAAGTGGGGAAGAGAGGAGAGGAGTTCTCCAAGAGTTATAACCAATAATATAAGCACAATACCAAGATCTCCATACCCTCCTTATTTCTCCTATTTCATTAAAAACCCTCCTTATCCCTCCACCCTTTCACCAAATCCTTCTTGGAAGGATTTTCAAACCCCAAAGGGGTTTCCTTACCAAGAATGGGGAAGGAGATTCAAGCCAAATGAATCACCATCCCCACCTCAAACCATTTGAGGGGAGTCACTAAAATCCTACAAGGCTTGTCCATCAAGCCATGAGGATTGAGAGGGAAAATCCCTCTCTCTTCCCCCACAAACTCCAAAACTTCATCATGCCATATGATGGAGGGAGCAAAAACAAACAATAATAAATAAAAATCCACATGCAATAAGGCTAAAGAGCCTACTTCAAAGAAAGCTCTTCAGAAAGCTTTCCAACTTTAAACTTCTCCACTCCTTGACCCAAGCAACCTCTAGCTCCCAATCACACAAACATCCAAGCAAAATCTCCAAAAAAGAAGTCCTCTTCTTTTCCCATGAAAGAAAATTTGAAGAGGAGCAAGCAAAAATCCTCACAAATGAGGGGGTGACATGTGTCACCCCTCTCCTCCCTCAAGGTCAAAGATACCAAAACAAAAGAGAGAAAGGGTAAAATGTCTTTTAGCCCTCTTCTCCCAAATTACTCTAAATCATAACAAAACAATTCTAGTGCAACTTTTAACAAACACTCTAATCCACACCCCTTACATGGATGTGACCAAACAAGAGACAAAAGGGGAAAAACTCCTCTAGCCTTGAAAATAAGCCCCTACCTATTAGGTAGGGTCCAGGGCTCATTTTAATGTTAAGGGAACTCTCAAACTAAAAAAGAGTCCCTAAAAATGCCCAAAATAACCCAATTTCGGGTTTGGAAAAATTTGGCACAAGGGTAGAGGGTGTGGGGACCACCCAAGGGTTCACATGTGACCCTAAACCCTCTAGATTAATTATATCATTAATCTAATTCAAAATTTAATGCAAGTGGGGTCATTAATTCCCCAAAACAAGTTTACAACACAACTAGACACCCTAAGCAAAATTAATAATTACAAGACATAATTCATTACAAATGAGGGTCACCCATGGTGCCCAAAACAATAATTCTAACGCTAAGGCCTTAAACAATAAACATGGCTAAGGCTTAGCCCGTGGGAAAAGCCAGGCAAAGTTGCGTAGCTAGCCCGAGTCCCACGTTCTCCCGTGACTGTCACCGCACACTCATTGCACACATTAAACGCACATGTCCGATAAAATATAAATTAACTACTAAACAAGATAATAATGAATTCTAGACTATCATTTCATCTTTCTGGTAACGAAAGTGCGACAACGTGCACAACTATACATAGTTCGCCATAAGTTAGTTACAATGATAAAATGACATGTATCCATAGAATCTCAACATGCAACAAACTGAGTAACCATCAATATAACTACGTTCCCAAAACAACATCATATCAATTAGTATCCATGACATCATAAGATAATGCAAACAACATAGTAATCAAGTTGAATCGGCGCTATACGCCTAAATGTCCATACATGCCTAATCAGATCAAATCTCCTAATGTAATGTCCAAATATAACAAATCTCTGTCAAAACATGTCTATGAGTAATGAGCAACAAGTAACTGAGCTATAAAAATGTGGGCACTACATTATTGCTCTTAATCATACCTTTCAAACTCAGCTGAGTTACAATGCCCGGATCAAAGGAATAACACTCATGCCACTTCAATTCAAACAATAACTTTATGCACACAACTTTTATTGCAATTGGAGGAATCTTTTTATGAATATGTGCATTGACTAGGAACTGAAAATCCAAAGCAAATTACTTGTTGAATAAAAATGGAAATGTGGAGCTTACCATGTGCCTTCCCGAATCTAGTTTGAATGATTGGTGCCCCTTAGTGATGAAGTTACTTTGCATCATCTCATTCTTCCCCAAGTGGTGTGAATGCATAATATCCTCCATAAATCTTCCTTCTAACCATATGCATGGAAACAAACACTCATTAGCCACAACCCTATTGAATCCTTCTTTTTTAGAGTGTTCTCCATAATGGCCACCATAAAGCATCAAATTTGCCATGTGCTTCTCTTTGTCAACAAGTTGTCCATGATGAAACAAGTATGGTAGCGACATAGGAGGAGACAGAGTATGAAATGTGACTATTTCTACCATACCTTGTGTTGTCCATGCATGGAACCTCTTCATGGTTCTTACCACGGTCATGTATATCATCACTTTGCCTCCAATGAGCTGCTGCTTTGGAAATTCCAGCAAACTCATTATCTTCATTCTCACTTGGAAATTGGTACTCCATTGCCAACTTCACTTCACCCATATGCAAATCTGATTTTTCCTCTTCTTTAGGCTCATGTTCCATGGTTTTCTCCTCAAAAACACGCTCTTTTGTATTGTTGTTCTTAATATCATTTATTGACTCGTCGTTGGCAAGAGTGATGGACTCATATTGCTTCCAACGCTTACTCCCTAACCATACCCAATAACTTTGGGTTTTCTTCAACACTTTGCCACATACAATCATTTGAAACCAAAAGAATATCATCAAACACCAATGAAATTTTACCTTGGGATTCATCCTTGTGAGTTTGCACATCGAACCTTCCTATGATCTTTTGACTGAAATCATCAAAGAAGCAAACCGATTCTTCTCCTTAGGTTTCTATCACATTGTACCACTAATCTCTTGTTATCCCTTCCAAATGATAAGGGATGAATTCAAGGGCATCCTCCACACACATAGGGTTTGTTTGCAAGTCTCCGCCTCCAAATGTGACAACCATGATCTCACTTTGAAAGTTTGTTAGTACCATCAAAATGGATATCTTACCCTCCCATGCACCATTGTTGCTTCCTCTTGGTGTGATATGGTTTAGTCGTGCCATCAATTCTTCAAACTTGAAATCTTCCATTGAAACCCTAGGCCTTTGAAAATCCGAGCTCTGATACCACTGTAATGACCCTTTTGAAAACAAAATTGAAAATTAAGGTAATTAGCTCAAAACCAAAGATCTCCAAATCTGATTTTAGAAACCAACCAACTAAAAGTAATTTGATTTCTGCAATATTCTAGGGCAGCGACTGTTTGAGGAATTCAACTTCACTTTTGAGCCTTCAAAACCCTTCAATTAACCCCACTTGAATTTCTAAAATTATGTTATAACCTCAACAATTATGTAACGCAAGAAATCTGATTTTTAATGCCCTAGATATGAAGATATGAATTTCATAAAACCCTTGTCTGCAGTGTATCTTTAAAAATTCATAACTCAACATAGAAAGCACCAAAAATCATGAAACTTGAGATATTTGCCTTATAAAATATAGAGAATAAGATGATAATTCTAGATTTGCCAAAATGTCACCGCACATACCAAAACATCACTCCAATATAGGTCGCCCCTCTTGAAATTAAATATAATTTGCACCAATAATTGATAAAATGGAAGATTTCACCTTTATAAATCATAGGGAGCTCAACCATGCAAATAAATCACATAGAAACCAACAATATCCTTGAAAACATACCTCTAAGCAAGTCATTTAGGGCAAAAATCTGTTATAACCAGCAATGAGATCAACACAAATGAGATAATGTGGGTTTTTGTCCACACTACCCTCTCAAGGGTTTTCGTTTATGGGAGGTATTCAATTCAAGGGTTTTCGTCCTTGAATGAGGTGGAGAAAGGGCTTCAACAAACAACCTTCACCAATAAGATAGATTCACCAAAAGCCTCCCTAAATGACTAAGCAACCTCCTTATATAGACATAAGGGGTGCTTATTACAATGTAATCCAGAAAGGCCGACCCTTAAGGAAGGATCTTCTAAAAGTTCATTAAGTATTGGGCCTATATGCCACAAATACTTATTTTATTTCCTAATTACATAGCCATCTATTGGAGCGCTAATCGCCCAATAGGAATACATAAATATATAAATGAAATAACTATCAGAATAATGATGCAACTACGAAGCTCAGATCTTCCCCTTGCTTTCTCCTTAAACCCACGGGGAGAAAATGGGTTAAGGTCTTCAATTGGAGTTAGCTCGAAAAGGGGACATGACAGATTGCCAATCAGATTTGTCCTTCATTTAATATTTTTCCACTTGATTCTATCTCCCTAGGCAAGTCACATTTTCCCTTGGATAAATAACTAATGCCAAATGCTTTTGCCTTTTGCCTTTTTCTATTTTTATTTTAATATTAAGTTTATAATATTTTATTATAAGTGCTTTATAATATTTTATTTTATTTTATTTTTGCACTTTATAATAAAATATCATAACTTAAGTCTCCCCTTTAGTTTTTTCCTTAGCCGTCGGGAAGACAAAATGGGCTAAGGGTCTTCGATTGGGAAGGGGATATTACAATCCTCCCTTCCTGAAATTGCTTGCCCTGGAATAAGCGATGTAACTCATCCGCTCAAGTGCCCTGTGCAATAGAGAGAACATGATGTAGTGCTTAAGTGTTGATCGATGCACCACAAATGATGAAGCATTTGGGAGAATATGCCAATCTTACTTGCTTCCCATGCAAGTATAAGTGTACTCAAATCGTGAAGAATGTGCTCCAAATTTTTATACCTTCATATGTGTATGAGAAATAATCAGCTAGACAAGCTTCTCTAAGCACCAAAGCTGCTCACTTACGAATGCCATCGTTGGAAAAATGTTTTCCTTCCATTGTTGATTTAGAAACTTCCAAAACAACACCATCCCTATTGTGACTCATGATTTGGACACAACACAAGCATCAACATTCTTCACAATTTCATGCCCATCAATACTATTGCTTGATAAATCCATCCCATATGACAATGACTCATTGATATGTACCTTTGGAACTGAAACATTTTCTCCAACTTTGCATCCAACAAGCAATGTTTGTTCCTTACTAATGTAATTATTTTGCTCATCATGAAGTCATACCTCTTGAAGCTTCTTCTTCTTTACTTTGCATGGTGGAATACTCTATGGGCTGATTTCTCTCCAATTTTTGCATGGTAATTTTATCTTGTTGATATCTTCTATTTTTCTTTGTGTCTTTACTATCTTTCAATTCACAAAAATCTTCAAAGGTCAACATAGCTCTTACCTTGGTGTCCCAGCATTTCACCCAAATCAGGACTACCCTTTGAAAAAAAAATCGTTCTTTTAAAATAATGGGTCTTTTTGTGTTTTTATTGCCAGAAGATGTCTGTATTATGTTAAGATATTCCCAGTAAATCATATGAGCCAATTTCAACAAATACCCAAATGCCCAAACTCATTTTATCCCTCCGCCAAGTTTTGTTTCATGGGAAATTTTTATTTAATTATTTATTAAATAAATAATGCCCCGTTTGAAGTAAATTGTGCTCCGATTGAATCTTGTTGATGTTTTGCATGCTAGTATTCACACATCTCAATAGGGTTTTCACCGAGAATGAATTCAGAGTCTTGCCTGTAACTTTCGCAACGCTTTTCGCTTTTATTTCTTTTGCATTTTTCTCCGGTTTTCTCCGCAGTTTCTCTGTGAAATTCCCCTAGGTCTATTCCTTGTCCAATATAGTCTGTTTAATTGCTTCAAGCATCCGGAGATCATCTTACGACACAATACCGAAGAAATCAGCTTTAAAATGCAAACTTCTAACCAAAAAGATGAAGTCATGCACAAAAAGCCTCTCCTAGGCAAGTCGCACTTTTTGGAATGAATGAGTTTAAGTTGCAATGGGATTTTTGGTAGTGGCAGCAGGGGAATTTTTACGTGCCTCAGCAGGGAACATTTTCCTATGAAGTCAAAGTCACTTAAGTTGTGATGGGAAAATTAGAGGTGGCAGGCAGACGAGAATTTCTTATCTGCCTTGTAGGGTGAAATTTCCCATTATAAAATAAAGAAAAATAACTTAAAGCATCGATGGGAATTTTTTGCTTGCCTGGCAGCTAACTTTTCCCACCAAAGAGATTTATTCACCCATGCAAGCCGCACTTTATCAAAGGAGGTTAATTTTAATGCAAGTCGCACTTTTTGGGAGATGTTTTAATTTAATAATGGGATTTTTGGCAGTAGCAGACGAGAATTTCTTATCGCCTTTCAGGTAAAAATTCTTATTATAAAAGTCAAACAACTTAAGTGAAAGAAGGGGTTTTTGGAGCTGCGCAAAGTGCAAGGTAGAGAATCTCATCAAAGTTGACTTCTTATTTTTAGAAATCAGCCCTGCCAAAAAGTGTGACCCATTTAGGCCTTAAACAATGCTTTTAATGGTATTTATTAATAGTTTTTCTACCTAATTTTGGCACCATGGATGAATGAAAATTCAAAGCAAGAAGTCAAGCCAAAGACAATCAAGGATGCATGCTATAAATAAAAAAAAAATTATTTAAGGACATCTAAGAAGCATGCACAATTGGGTGCCCAATTTGGGTGAATAAGCATGCTTGTTTATTAATTAAATTGCCAAGAATAGGAAGGACAATTATTAAAAATAGAATGCCGAGGGTTATATAAGTATGGGCTGCCATAATGAAAAAACAATTAATTCTTTTTGGTAAGGATTGCAGCCTGCACAATTTTGGCGCCAAGGAAAGGAAGATTTGTGCATCAAAAGGTTTTTAATTGTCGGGGAGGTTCAAGGTTTGGCGCCTAGGGTTGGAATAGCTTGATTTATGCTATGATAATTATCTCGCATGTTACTATAAGTGCCAGTGGGAATTTAAAAATATTTATCTTTGCATGCAAGCAAAGCCTCAAATTTTAGGGCAGCAGCTTCTATATGCAGATTTTGATGATGTGACAAATCAAGTATTCATGCTCTAGACTTCGTCTTTGTCTCGAAATAATTACAGTGTGTTGATACAGTGAAAGGGAGTTCAAATCAAGGTCGTGTACATTGAATATATCTTCCGAATCAAGAAATTGCTAGATCTGCACAAATTAATCCATTCTGAAAGAATTTCGCAGATTGAAAACAATAACACGACAAAGATTGCTTTAACCATGATGAAGCGTGATGAAAGAAAAGGATCAACAGTAATCATGCATAAGCGGCCCAGATTTGTTGATATAAATGACACGAACATAAGCCCGAACTCATTTCCGAAATAATTGATGATCTAGGGCGGAAAGACATTTCTCATGCGGCAATGAAAAGCAAAGTGGAATTATTCAAGCATCAAGCATTCCCAAATCACATCTCAATTGCCCAAATTTGTTGTGGAGTGTGCAAGATCTTATTATCCTCTTTCCGAACAATCGGGATGCTACAGGAAAGACAATTATTAGGTTGGATGCACAGTTTATTAATTATTGTTCGAAGATTCCGACACGAACGGTGGTGATTGCAATCAACATGCTTTGGATGCAAGTAACTGATGGGAGAAACACAAAGCGATTGCGTGAGCATAATGAACAGCCGATATATGAAGAAGCCCAGGTCCCCATCAAAGTTCTCAAGGACTCTTCCACGATCCAACTTGGTGCAGAAGGTGGATGATATTACTAAATTGCTTTATAGGATAAGTGGAGAATCCAATACTCACAACTTCCGCTCATGGATGTATGCTTTCGTGAGGACCATTGAGATCAACAGAGCTGATTCAATAATCAATTGGGCGGAGATCATCAGTGACAACATCGGTGAGCAACTTCGGAGTGTGAGGCAAACTTACAACTTCAAAATGATTTCATACCTGGTATATGCAGCAGCTTCGCAAGGTATATTTTCCAAGCTGGATAGACGGGGCGTACTAGTGAAAGATCTTATCTTTGAGTGCTACCCACAGATGATGTTCATTGAATGCCACAAAGATTACAAAGCGGTCAACGATGGGTTCTTCTATGAATTCATTTGCAAATTAAATAGTGATCTAAAGACCAACAAGGTAAGCAAAGAAGCTTGGGAAGCTGTATCCCAACATGGCTGCATTTTCATCCAATTTGCAGACTTCACCTATCTCAGGGTAACCGGCTTTTCAGGAGAACTAGTAAAGTTGCCGAGGTATCCAAATGACAAGTGGGTCATCATGGAGTTGTGCAGACAACTCATGGAGATGCATGACTTACAATCAAAGCGGCACAAGTCTACGGGTTTCTTTCCAGTCACAGTGGGTTATTACAGCTGCCAGAGCATCCACAAAGCTAGAGGAGTGAAGTTGAAATGTTTTCTGAGTATGAGCCTGAGTTCTTCCCAAAGCACGACTGAACTTTGACCCATATGGGGTAGCGAGGAAGACAATCTCCCTAGGACTACTCACATGTGCCTTCGTTGGAAGACGTCTAGATGAAGTGCAGAAACGAGTATGAAGTCAGAAGGAAAGACTTTTGGATGAAGTGCAGAAACGAGTATGAAGTCAAATGGAAAGACTTCAGCAGGTTATTGGCGCAACAAGTGTCTGATTATGGTTTGGCACGGATACTTGTAGATCTCGTAGATGATGGGCATGTGATACTTGACTTGTATCATCAGATGGGAGGGGATAGAGCTGCTCTTCAGGAAAACATTGGTGGCTGCCAGACGATTGAAGAAAGATCTTCCGCAGTTCTGGTTAACACTTCGAATTGGTTGCTAACAAGGGGTATTGCTTGGATGAAGCTTTGATGAATCAAATCACAGGAAACTTTACCGCGGGAGACTCCAACAAAAGAAAGCACGAAGGTGAAAGCAGCAGAAGGCCGAAAAGCTTAAAGTTCACAAGAAGTCTCACATACAGGAGAAGGCCAAATCTACAGCTATTGTGCTAGTTCCAGCTTCTCCAACATCAACTCATAGCACTTCAAAGAGCCCTCGGAACCCTAGAGAGATCTTGTTGTTCCTTCTTTGAATCCAAAGATCATTTGTATTTTCTCCTCAACCACTCAGTCTTCACCTATCCATGCGGAGAAGTTGAAAGCACAGATGGCGGAGTTTGAAAAGTATTGTCTTTGGACAATTCAGAGGGTGGCAATCATAACACGGTGGCAAATTCGAGATAGAGCAGAATCAGAGCATGAGATGGTGGTGCACTCGACGACTTCTCATTCCCCAAGAAGCAACTTTTCATCATGGTTGGCTTTGTAGACAATCCCAGAAGCCAGAGAGGAGATCAACCTGGAGGACCACGACTTTTAGCTGCTCCTGAGTTTGGGTGGAAGAGATAGAAGACCTAAAGTTGCCAAAATGACTTCTAGGTTGATTATTGAGGAATTGGGACAGAAGTTCGCTGAGTTATTTGTTCCAGCAAAAGGAAAGCACAAGGGAGAGCTCACGGCAGCTGATATAGCAGTGACCAAAGTGCCAATAGGTCAAACTACACGTGAAGGCCTTAGGCCTTAGGAGAGAAAAAAACTGGTTCTCATATTGGCTCTTCTACTCAAGGTGCCATGGTGGGCCTGGATGACCAGCAAAAACTTTGAAGAACATGCTAATGCGATGGAGGAGGATGGTAGCAGTTTTGTCAAACAGTTAGCAGTCCAAGTTCAAGCTCTTAAGGATATAGTGGAGGAGTAACAAAAATATTTGGTGAAGGAGCAACCAAAAAGATTTGATGGAGAAGGAAGAGCAGGGGGCCAAAATACTGTTGAAAGCAAGGAAGTTGGTGGGGGAATTTAACTCAGCAAGGGATGGCCTCTTGGGTTCTGTCTCATGGCTTTCGTTGCCTCATGGACATTATAAGTTATGCCAAGACCAATTATGACTGTTTCAATTTCAAAAGATGCCTGAAAAAACCCGATCATCAACCCTATGTGACATATCAGAACCACTGGCTGAATTCAGTGGGAAATTTTGGATGCTAGAGAAGGGGGCCCAATTCCCAATTCTCTTAGTTTAGGTTTAGGTTTAGTTGCTGTAACGTCTACAGAGAGAGGGTAGAGAGAGGGCCCCTATCTCCCCCATCGGGGGTCCGGGGGATATAGATAGCCATAGCCGCCTATATGGGGTGGGGCCAGCCCACAGTCTACAGATATAGATAGGGGCCCGGGGTGTGGTGCCCTATCATGATGAGATTGATAGTCCTCTTGTTGATGTTGATGTTGTTCACCATGGCAACATGTGCACTGCCACAGATGGGCTGGTGCATGAACAACAACATTACTTTCTGTTTGGATTCTGGGACAGCAAACTTTTATGTTTAGTTTATCTTAGTATTAAGTATTTTTAAAATCTGCTAATTTATTTAGACTGTTTTATTGCAGGTTACCACAAGTCATATTGTGTCAAGAAATCATAGACATGATAATCCATCTGTTGGAACAGTAGCAATTACTAGTCTGTGTTAACTGTAACCTTTTTGGCCAAGTAGACCGACATGTGTGGCTATTGGCTTATTAGATTGTTTAGTATACTTGTTAGATTGTTTTAACTGTTGGTAACTATAGCTGTTTGGAAAGCTTTCAGAATAGATTTTGGGGAAGCTCATTTTTTCAGTCCATGGGTAATTATGAAGTAATATGAAATATATATAGCATCTTTTTGTCTGTGTCCAAAACAATGCTAAATTTGAGGTATCACACTTGGCAGAACTCAGAGCTTGGGAAGTACATCAAAAGTCTTGTTAGTTGGAGATGAAGTGTCATATCCCGCTTTGCAAGACATTTGATTTTCATGACTTCTTAAGATAAGCTTATAAAACTGGGTTGGCACTCTTTCATTTGTGATGAATTCTTTTGGTATAAATTTAGTTTGTGTGTTTCATAATGTTATAATTATTTTAGATGACTTTCATAATGTTTCTAATGGAAGCTTCACATACTTGAACATTGCACATCTTTGCTCCCTTGCAGTTTTGTGCTATACCTATTTCCCCATGGACATGCAAAAGATGCATGTGAGAATAGTTGGAGGCATGATTCCCTTCCAAGTCTAGTGTGAGAAGATACTCTGCAACTACTGTAGTTTTCGGGATAATATGCTTAGCTCCAACCCATTTTTATGAGATTGTGTTCTAATTTTTAATACTGCTTTAACGGGATACCTTTCCCTTCACAATGTCTTGTTAATCTAAGACTTCAATATGATGCATTTCACTCCTCATTTGAAGTCCATGCAAATAATCCTTAATCCATCTAGCTATTATTAAAAAGATTTGAGAATAGTTTATACAATAACAAAGTACAGATGATTCTTGACTTCTGACTTCAATACATAATCACCTGATTAGTAGGTTTGCAGAGAAAAGTTAACAATCATTTGTGGCAATGTAAACTGGGTTAGTTTCTCATCAAATGCAAAATTTAGCCTTCTAACTTTTCTATTCAGTTTATATCTGCCTTTACACAGGCATAATGGGTGTTCAAGTTCTTCTTAGGAGGTTGCTCGTTGACTGGGTCCCCTTAGCTTTGAACAAAAACAATATACTCTGCCAGACTCAGCCCCTCTACCTCCCTTTCACCAGTGTGTTTCTACCACTTCATCCTCGTGCATTTTAAGAGCCTATCGGACTTGGTTAAGATCATATAATTGGAAAGTACATATTGTGTATTGTCAATATCCTGTGGGTCCTGCTAACTGCAGCCTTCCCGCACTGCCCGTCAAACAGGGATTCAGTGGTTGGTTAAGCTCTTCCTAGCAAAGATATTATTGATTGTAGTCCATTTTTGCATGGTTTGATTTTACTTCTTCAAATTTTATTTCCTTTGGCATGTGTAACTTTACACCATCTTTTCTTGGTTGTAATCTAACCGGTATGTTCTACCCTGCAAAGTTATAACTATGGTTGCTATCTTTTGGTGTTGTTTTGAAATGATGCTAGAATTGCTTTAGCAAGAAATTCCACGGTAAAAACTGTATAGGAATTAAGACAAGATGCTAATGCAATAATCTATCTTCATTCGAATATGATATCATTATTGATAGATGTAGATATAGATTGTTTCACCTTTCAAACGAAAATGCTTAGTGCAACAGTGAGTATGGTATTCTTTATTGCTATAATTTTGTTGTATACTCTACACATGAGAACCACAGTAACAAAATTTACCTGTGACATCTGCAGATTGAAATTATAAAAGACAACCGGCAAAATGAGATTCGTATTTTCTCTGATGCAGGAAGGCTTTTGAGACCTCTGTTTATTGTGAAAATAAAAGGCTATGCATATCCAAACAGCAAGTTGAAAAATTCAAGAAAACGCACAACCCTTTCAAGTATCTTATGAAAAGGGGCATCATTGAAATACTAGGTGTTGAAGAAGAAGAAGAAGCTAAAATAGCTTATGGGATTGAAATATTACAGATGGCTGAAAAGAACCCTGATTATGCGCAATTCACTCATTGCGAGCTGGACCCATCTTTTTATTAAGCCTCAATGCTAGCCTCATTCCCTTCTCAAACCATAATCTTGCAACTAGAACACTTTTACAGTCAGAGAAACACTCAAGGCAGGCACTAGGATATTATACAACTAATTCCCGCACAAGATGTGACACTACATCACATCAATTATTTTATCCTCAAAAACTTTGTTTAAGACCATGTCTTCTGAGTGCCTTCGGAAGGCGGAACTCTATAATGGTCAAAATGCTATTGTTTCTGTGAATGTTCATTATGGATACAACCAGGAAGACTCTTTGGTTATTAACAATGCCTCAATAGATCGTGGGCTGTTTCGAACCATGCATTTTCATACATTTACATCTGAGATAGATCATGATGGCAGTGACTTTAAAAGTTCATCCAAGATAGGAGTAGATTTTGGAAAGCCAAGTACAGCAAACCTCAGAGTAGATAAGCTTGATGATGATGGACTGCCTTATATTTCCTCAGACCTTTATAGTGGTGACATTTTAATTGGAAAGGTGAGTCCAGAGTCATCTGATGCAAATTTCAGTCTCGTGTTGAAGCATACTGAAAAGGGAGGGTTGATCAGGTTTTGATGACAGTCAATGATGGTGGGAAAAAATTGCAAAAGTAAGGTTAAGAGAAGTAAGATCCCCGTCACTTGGAGATAAGTTTTCCAGCATGCATGGTCAGAAAGGAGTTGTGGGGTTTATAGAAGAGCAAGAAAATATGCCTTTCACAATAGAAGGCATTGTTCCAGATCTTATCATCAATCCCCATGCGTTTCCCTCAAGGGTAACTCCCGGACAACTTTTTGAAGGTGCCCTTGCAAAAGTGATTTCTGCAAGCGGTAATGTTGGTGATGCTACACCTTTTAGACCTATCAACATTGAATATGTCACTGAACAGCTACACAGGTTAGTTTAATGACTAGTTATCCTTTGAAAACTAAGAAAAGTTGCTGGTTGAGTTAGATTGCATTATATCGTATTTATCATTAAACACTGTAATGTAGATGATTATTTTTTATTAAAAGCATAAGATACCTTTTATATATTTGATTGTAGGTGTGGTTATGGACAGTGGGGAAAAGAGCAGATGTATAACGGGCGGACAGGATGTAAAATGCAATCAATGATTTTCATTGGTCCCACATACTATCAGAGACTCAAACAAATGGCAGAAGACAATTTAAAATATCGAAATAAAGGTCCAGTTCATCCTTTATCTCGACAGCCAGTTTCTGACAGAAAACGTCATGGAGGTCTCAAATTTGGAGAGATGGAGCGTGATTGTATGCTAGCACATGGGGCAACTGCCAATCTTTTGGAAAGGCTATTCTATTTAAGCGATCCCTCTAGTATGCATATCTGTAATCTGTGTCACATGGCTGTAGCAGTGATTCTCAGGGAGGGTACAAGAGGACCGTACTGTCCTATCTGTAAGACTGCAAAACATGTTGTAAAAGTTGGTGTTCCTTATGCATGCAAATTGCTCTATCAGGAACTTTTCAGCATGGGAATTTGTCTGAAATTTTCAACTGAGTTGTGTTGATGTGGCACTTAGTTCGGTTCTAAAGTACATGGAAGTCAGCTTACGGTAACAACACACGAGATAACTCTTTACAAAAACAAATTGTAGACATTCCTATGTACCTTCAGTTCCCGAGTATTGGAGCTTAAAAAAACAGATTTGGTTTAACTTCAATCTTGCCATGTCTTGTGTTTAACAAGATTGAGATTTAGAATTAACATTCATTAATTTAAAGAACTATTGATTGTTTATAATGCTACAGATTAAATTTTAAGTTTGGAGCATAAATTCTTGTGTTAATACTACTCTGGTTATGTAAATTCCAAGTAGTAGCCATGTTATAGGCAAAGATATATTAACGAGCTTCCTTTTCAAGGACATTGCTTTCATTTTCAAATACTTTTTAGGTAATTATTCTGGTTATGTAGTGTATGTTTGGAATATATTGGAAATTCCTCGACTTGCTTTCACGAGAAACTTATTTGAAGTTGACAGATCATTAGTACAGAATTGTCTGCAAAATAATTGTTTTGCGAGGTATATCTGGCAGGTAATCTTCTTTTGGAAGAACTTGACATCATTTGTGGCTTTGAAAATACAAGTAAAAACATCTCCAGATGAATACCCATTTTAATAATTTACAATTTAGTTGTATTGTAGCACCCAAGTTTCACTGTGGCATAGACTGATAGTTTAATATCACTGGAACCATAGAGACTCTTCCAAATCTTCCATGCTTCCAGACTTGGATGGCTGTAAATATTATGCATGTAATTTAATACTTTTGGCATTATTATATTTTTCATTGTTTTCATTGTACATGCATTTGTAAATTGTAGATGCGATATGGCATTGTCTCGGTGGACACAAACTTACGAACATAAGTCTCCTGTAATCTCCTACCTGGTGGTCTTGTGGAGGACTGATTTAATTCAAATCTCAATGAATTTTATAGAGCAAATATATGTTAACATAATACTCTTTACAGTTTTCTTGACAAAAATAGTATTTTTCACACTTCTAAATGATGGAACAATCAAAAGAAATGCTCCAAATTGAGAGGCAGTCATCATATCTGATGCTCTCCAACCTCCATAGGGATCTAAAGAAACACCACTTCATCAGAGCAACTAGAACCATAAGAAAAATCAATCGTAAAGAGGTTACGTAACCACCGGTTCCGTCTACATACACCGGTCCTTATCACTAATGAAACAAAAATAAATAAAGCCATGAACAGGTTGTGGATTTCAAACGTTTGGCCGTGTCTCTTCCTTGGATGTCTCTTCCCATTCTCCAAGTGCACAGGAGGACATGGGGAGCAAGCTATTTAAGCAAGAGAACAAGTGGAATTGATCATCGATTCATGGGAGAAGTGAGCAAGAAGAATTTGGTGTTGGAATTGAATTGTAGAAGCAAGGTGAAAGTGTAGAGAAAGCAAGTATAGAGGGTGGAAGTAACATTGTTGTCTTCCTTCAACTTCTTGTAATCTATAATTGTTTAAATTGGCCAATATATAAGTGGGAAGAAAGAGCAATTGCCCTTCCCGACTAGTTTTCCCTCAAATTGGGGGTTTCCAGGATAAAAATCTTGTGTTTGCATTAAGTTGTTCATTCTAATTTTTGCAAGTAGTTCTAAGCACTAAGATTCATTCACTAGCTTTCAATTTTCTGTCATTTTCAATAATTGGAAGTAGAAACAATAATTTTGTGGTCTCGTAAATTTCCAAAGTAGAGTTTATAGATCATTTTGGTATCAGAGCTGACAATTATTATCCAAGACTGTGGTATTTGTTCTTGTGTGATTTGTATGACAATGACAAGGTCTAAAGGTGAAGAAGTTTTACCTTGCGATCAGACATATCTACGAAGAAGTGGAAACAAAGAGTTAGAGATCAAATGGAAGAAGAGAACTTGGTCATAGAATTGAGATGTTGGAAAGCATGATGGATAGGTTGTATAGACACCAACAAGAACTCTTAGATATGCAAAACGGACATCAATTAAGCAAGATTCCATGGACTCAGTGGTTCGAGCTTTGGCTGAAAATTTTGGCATAGGAAAGAGCCATGATGAGGAAGAAGATGTGGAAGAGCGTGAAGAAGAAACTCTAGTTGAAAAGAGAGAAGGTAAAATCTGATCATGCTCCTTTTAAAGTTGAAACTAAAGTTGAGATAAAAAGCTTTGAAGGACAAGTAGATGCAAATTGCTTGATAAATGGTTAAAACAATTGGAGGTTTATTTTAGTGTACATGATGTCACTGAGGCACAAAGGATCACCTTTGCATGTCTCAAAATGGAAGGACATGCTCTGGTTTGGTGGGAAACCCATCTAGCCACTTGTGAGAAGAAGAAATGTCCTATTGTAAGATCTTGGGAGGGTTTTAAAGAATTGCTTAGAGCTAATTTTTATCCTATTGGCCATAAGATTGACCAAATGATTAAATGACAATATTTTAGACAAAGCAAGTGGTCAAAGTGTGCAGGATTACACTACGGAGTTTTAGAGACAAGCCATGTTGCTTAATATGGACTTGGAGGATGAGGATATTTGACCAAGTATTTGGGAGGACTTCACACTCACCTAGGAAGGTCATCTCCATGAAGCCCAAGGATCTCAATGAAGCATGTGTGCAAGCATATTACATTGATGATGAGAAGAAGCAAGGAGAAGCGGAGTCAAGGACAAAGCAAGTCAACAAATCAGCCAAAGAAAGAGCAAGGACAAACAAGTAACAAAGGTAAATGGAAAGGGAAAGGTAAAAAGACCGCTACTACTTTGAATACTTGTAAAGATCCTAAGAATTTTTGTAAGAATTGTGATATCAATGGTCATATTGACACTACATGTTGGAAGTTACATCCGAATTACACATCCAAAGAACCAAACCAAGGATTCAAAGAAATCCATGACAGTTGTAAAGACAGATGGGGAGGTAGAGATAGAGGATGATTTTGATGTAGATGAGAGGCTAGGATGCACGACCACCAACATGGACAACAAGAACAAGAGGAAGAGATGAGTAAGCTATTTCAGATCAAAATCCAAATCAAGAGAACTAAGGTAAATGCTTTGGTTGATATTGGTTCTCAATCTAATTTGATTTTTGATGTGTTGTAAAGAAGCTTGGTCTTGAAACTTATGAGCATCCACATCCTTATCCTTTGGGATGGGTGAAGAAGGGTGTAGAAATTAAGTAACAAGAAGATGTAAGTTCAAGTTTGGGATAAATTCTCAGTATATAGATGTATTGGAGGCTGATGTAATTCCACTTGATGTTTTTGATGTTGTTTTTGGGAGTCCTTACTTGTATATCAAGGATGTTATATTCATGAGAAGGGAGAACCGATACAAGATGGGTCAAGGATGGAGTCAGTTACAACATCCGGGCACACCAACGTAAGTCAAAACTTGTTATGGTAAGTGCTAACCAAGCAAAGAGACTAATTCAGAAAATCATAATCAGTTTTGTTTACTTTTATTAAAAGATAAACAAGATGGGGTAGAAATTTCAGATATTTCTAACAAAGGGATGAAGGATTTGGATAGCATAATTATCTTTTAGGAAGTATTCCAGACTCCCAGCGGGTTACCACCAAAACGAGAGGTAGAGCATGAGATTCAATTGTTGCCAGAGTCCCCTCTACCAAATATCGGGTTGTATAGGCAATCCTTGTTGGAGAGTACAAAGGTAAAGAAACAACTCCATGAGCTATTAGACCAAGGGGTAATATGCCCAAGCACCTCGCCATGTGGTTCACCTATTGTGATGGTGCCAAAGAAGGATGGTTCTTGGAGAATGTGCATCGACTACCGTGTTTTGAACAAGATTACCATAAAGAACAGATATCCACTCCCACGCATAGATGATCTCTTGGACCAACTTCAACATGCAAAAGTTCTTCACAAAGTTGGATCTCAAGTCGGGTTATCACCAAGTCAGGATGAAGGAGGAGGATATATGGAAGACTGCCTTCAAAACAAAACAGGGTTTGTATGAGTGGTTAGTACTTCCATTTGGTTTATGTAATGCACCCGCTACATTTATGAGATTGATGAATGATGTATTGTGGGAATTCATAGATTCATGTGTCATTGTTTATCTAGATGATATTATGATTTTTAGTGCCACATGGGAGGAACATCTAACACATTTGCAGCAAGTCTTGCAAGTTCTCAAGGAGAAACAACTGCTATGCAATATGAAGAAGTGTGAATTTTCCAAACAATCACTTGTCTATCTTGGGCACGTGGTTGGAGGAGGAGAGCTACGAGTGGATCGAAGAAGGTGGAAGCCATCACCAATTGGCCAACACCAACGGGAGCCACAAAGACTAGAAGTTTTGTGGGAGATAGATACAATACATGAGGAAGTTCATTTGGGCTTCTCTCATTATTGCAACACCTCTACACACAACGGCCACAAAGAGTAAGGGTTTTGATTGGGGTAAGGAACAAGACAAGGCTTTTGAGTTATTAAAATACAAAATTAGTCATGCTCTAGTACTTGCTCTTCCTAATTTGCAGCAACCCTTTGAAGTAGAGACAAATGCCAGTGATTATGCTATGGGAGAAAGTGTTGCTACAGGGAGGTAAGCCAATATGTTATCATTTTGAAACTTTCACTTCATAGTTAAGGGATATTCAATATATGATAAAGAGATGTATGCACTAGTTCAAGCAATTAAGAAATGGAAACATTATTTATTGGGTAAAGAAACTATTGTGCACACTGACCACAAACCTCTCAGTATTTGCAAGCACAATCTAAATTAGCAGTAGGCAAGGCACTACAAGTGGATGGGATTCCTTCAAAGTAGTTCCATTTGGTGATCAAGTATAAGAAAGGAAGCACAAATTTGGTGGCAAACATGTTGTCTAGGCCGCCCACATAGGAGAAAATCTCTAGTTTGGCCACTATCTCTCATTTTGAGCCCTTCACGAAGGAAGCTTACGGAGAGGCATATGCTCAAGACAAAGATTTTGGGGTGACATATATCAGAGTTGTAGTCCAAAGGGGCTGAAAAGATGGGTATTGAAGATTGTTATCTCAAAGATGGGCTGCTCTACCGATGGGGGAAGCTTTGTGTGCCAAAAGAAGAAAGGCTTCTATTGATGAGGGAAGCACATACCTCGAAAAGTAAGCAGGACATTTTGGTGTTGGCAAGACCATGGCCCACTTGCAAAGGTATGTGTATTGGCCCAATATGCAAGAAGAAGTATCTAAATTCATAAGAGGATGTAAACTTTGTTGTACAAGCAAGCCTAAAATCAGGAAGGAAGGTTTATATATGCCTTTATCGGTCCCTACTCGTCCGTGGGAGGATATCTCTATGGATTTTGTAGGAGGACTACCTATGTCTAAACATGGCCATGATTATCTATATGTTGTTGTAGATAGATTTAGTAAAATGTGTGTTCTTATGGCATGTAAAAAGACAATAAAAGCAAGTGAGGCAGCTGAACTTTTCTTTGCTAATGTATGGGTGCATTTTGGTTTGCCAAAGTCTATTGTTTTTGATAGAGATTCTAGGTTCTTGGGGAAGTTTTGGACTACTTTGTGGGACAAGATGGACACCAGGTTACAGAGGAGCACACGACCTTCCATCCCCAGACAGATGGACAAACGGAGGTGGTGAACAGGACTTTGGTATAAGTTGATTAGAGGATATAATAGCAAATATCCATGGACTTGGGATGAGTCCTTAGCCTACATTCAACATTCCTACAACAGGGCAAGTACACACATCCACTATGCAGTCACCATTTGAAGCATGCTTAGGATATCTACCTACTAATCCACTGGACATTGTGGTTGGACAACAGAAGAAGAAGGGAGATACATGATTTAGAGGTGACTAGAGCAGCGAAGTTCGTTGAGAGGATCCGACAAATCCATCTCAAGGTGAAAGAACAATTGGAGAAATCTCAAGCCAAGTATAAGGCTAGACACGATCAACATCAGAGAGAGCACAAACTTCATGTTGGAGACAAGGTTTGGCTTTACTTGAGCAAGGAGAGACTACAAGGCCAAGCAAGGAAACTCAAGCCACTACGGTATGGACCCTTCACTATACTGGAGCAGGTTGGAGAAAATGCTTTCAGCTTGATTTGCCACATTTCATGCGGATGTACTCAGTAGTAAATTGTGAGAACTTGCACCTATATGAGCCATCCATGCTTGACGATGAAGAAGAAGAATGTCATTTGCTACCTTCCATAGAAGATTGCATCTTGGACTCACGAGGTGAATTGGAGGAGGAGGATGTAGTGTTACTGCAAAGAAGATTAGAGAGACAAGGAGAGGTCCACAAGAGTCTTGGCAGGTTGGACTCAAGGGGAAGACACCAAGGTAGGCCCGGTGGTACTCAAAGGAGAAAGTGAGGGAATTGTTTCCTCATCTACTCCCCCATTAAGCTTTTGTGGGACCAAAAGCCTCTTGAGTAGGGGAGGTGTGATCCATAGGGATCTAAAGAAACACCACTTCATCAGAGCAACCAGAACTCCAGAAGAAAAATCAATAGAAAGAAGAGCAGACTGTTAAGTTATAAACGCCACCCACTTGTGCAGGTAGAGTGGTGGTTGTGTAACCGCCCCCGCCAAAATGGTGGTTGTGTAACCGCCATGGTCGTAATGTTTCGAACACCGGTGGTCCTGTCACTAATGAAACAAAAATAAATAAAGCCACGAACGGTCATGGATTTCAAACGTTTGGCCGTGTCTCTTCCTTGGATGTCTCTTCCCATTCTCTAGTGCACGGGAGGACATGGGGAGCAAGCTATTTAAGCAAGAACAAGTGGAATTGGATCATCGATTCATGGGAGAAGTGAGCAAGAAGACTTTGGTGCTGGAATTGAATTGTAGAAGCAAGGTGAAAGTGTAAAGAAAACAAGTATAGAGGGTGGAAGTAACATTGTTGTCTTCCTTCAACTTCTTGTAATTGTAATTGTTTAAATTGGCCAATATATAAGTGGGAAGAAAGAGCAATTGCCCTTCCCGACTGGTTTTCCCTCAAATTGGGGGTTTCCAGGATAAAAATCTTGTGTTTGCATTGTCAAAGTTTAAGCACTAAGATTCATTAGCTTTCAGTTTCTTTTTTTTTAATTGGAAGTAGTTCTAAGCACTAAGATTCATAGAGTTCTGCGTATCAAACCCTTATGACAAACATGTAATAATATGAATTTTCTTCAAACCCTCATAAACAAAATTACACTAGTCTCATTTTTCCATTTTGTTTATGAAAATTTAACAAATAGAAATAGAAATACCCACAAGGGGAAAAGCATTGAGAAAACCTCTTGGCACATGGATTTGGTGAAAAATAATTTTTACAACCAAAAGCTGAATTTTTATATGTTATTTACCAACCGGAAATAGGAAATAAACACAACTGACCGTATGAGCAAAATATGAAGAATGGAAGGCTCCAACTGGTTGTAAATGGAGATTTATGACAAAAATGGCTTTGTGCAAACCCTAGCCTCAAACACACCACTGGAAATAGCTGCAACAACCCTCTATGGGGGTCATCCAGCCCTAGAAGGGGTGTCCAACCCTAGGGAGGGTCCAAAATGTGATATCAATGCTCCCAAATCCAAACCCCAACTAAATATTTGATGCCCTAGTTGTAAATATTCCAAAACCCGACTTGGAATGTGATGTCCTAGCTAAAAATCTTCGAAAAGTTATATGAAACCGTGACCTAGCTTGTTCAATTTGAAATAAACTAAAATCCTTGTTTGTAGCTCAATTGCAACTCCCGTGATGGAGTTACCTCAAAGGATTTGAGGGTTTTCATCCTCTATCCACGTAGCAACGAAAGGCTTTTGTCCTCCAGTAGATGGAAGTTGGATCAACAATCCAAAATCTCATTGACAAAATATAATGTATGCAAAAGATGATTGCAAATGAACCCTCACACCTCCTTTAATACTTTTCTATATCTATTTTCCTAGTGGGGTGCTCCATGTGGGACTTTTGCACTTTAATTAATAAAGTGACTTTCTTATTTTCTATTTTAGTGTTAAGTCACTTAAAATAGGGAGTCCCTTTTATTTTAATAATAATAACATAAGTTGCCTTTATAATATTACTTTTTGGTTAACTTAGTTATATTGTTACTTTGTTTCCCTTTTCTCCGCCCCTTTAGCCTGTGGAAAATAATTGGATGGGCTAAGGGTCTTCTATCAACATGAATTCTAAGAAAGGGACACTATATTCCTCCCCTCCCAAAATCGCTTGCCCTCAAGTAATATTGGACTACAAATACCAGATCCCAATTCACTCTTGGGAATTTGCAATTCCCAATCCATGCTCTGCTTTGTGAAGCAATTGGCTTTTGTGGCCCGTTGCTTACATGATTGGAAAAACCCTTACCGGATGAAGTTCTTTCAACTCACTTATTCGCCATTTATGTTTGTTCAATAATTTGAGACGGATAATTTATACTAGAAGTGAGTGTTGCCCCTATCAACTAAAATAATGCTTGCCAACAACAGCTAACAAATCTACTATCTCTATTTCTCGCCTTAAAATACCTTAAAATTTACCAACCTATGGCTGAATGTGCCCGATAATAGCAATTCAAAATAAAAACCCCGAAGTCAAAGAATATAAAATGGTACAACAGCTACAATACTAAAAATCCTTCACAAAAATCAGTAATATAGGGGCAAGACACATCTATGCAATGACTGAAACGAATTCGAGAAAGCAACAATAAACTGAAATCACTCAATCCCATGTCTAAAAACAATTGTACAGGTTGCATATGATGTAAGTTACTAGCTGCAAATGGCAATAACATTAGCCCCAAAGCTGAAAATTATGATGACAACATGCCCTCATATGTTTCCATTACAAACTAATTGCAATGTGCCATCATGATCGAGTG
Source organism: Taxus wallichiana var. yunnanensis (assembly GCA_018340775.1). NCBI lineage: Eukaryota > Viridiplantae > Streptophyta > Pinopsida > Cupressales > Taxaceae > Taxus > Taxus wallichiana. Next base: position 197,021,045 of record CM031239.1, read on the forward strand.
GCGATCCTATGGATGATGTCGTGGTTGTCAACAATTGTTGTTCTAATCATTTAGCCATGACAACTCTTCAAGCTCCATCTTCGGTGCCTTGAGACACTACTTCTTTTCCTTGGATTTCAACTCCATAGTGAGCTCTCTAATAACATGTAATCAACTCCATAGATTATTGCGAATGATTACCTTGGACTCCAAATGTTGTTTCAATGTTGCCCCACGCCATTCTCCTCAAAATTGGGTTCAAACCGGTCTTTATGAGTGTTGATAAGAAAATGTAAACAGTCATACATCACCTTGAATCTCTCCCCAAACCATACTAAAGATGTTTGGATGTTGGCATCAATTGATCTCAACACATGACCCCTTTTACATCTAACTTTAAACCAAGAAAATTCCTCCATATATGCAATTTTGTGGTTGTTCCATGAAGATATTATCAATTCAACACATGACATGAAAGGGCAAGATATAGGGCCATCCATCGATAATAGTAGATCCTCGGCGATCGGGAGAGTCGTATCTAGATAGGGGTCAAACCCTCATATATAGATAGTTTCCCCTAGTTTTATCTATGCCTTGGCTCATATATATGGGCCGAGGGCCCCATATATAGGAAGAACATGATACCATGGTTGGGGTATTGCATTTCCTTGCTCAAATCTGGAATTGTAGTGGTTGGAAACCATCTTGCACTAGTTGTACATGCCTCAAGATTAATAGTAGGCTGGAAATCCTTCTACCATGTGACTAGAAACTCTTTTGTGATGGTACTAAAAGTGTAAGGGGGCTGAAAATGTTGTCGGCAGCTGATATAAGATAAGAAGCCAAACTCATAGTGAATCTCTGTTCATCATTCTCATTACCAACCCTCCTACCAACCTTGTCAAGTTGATGACAATCCCATTTTACAAATAATTGACTATTTAATTTATACAACTTTTTGGGCATTAGCTTAATATCTACACGATGACTCTTCTTTACTTGCTCTACGTTGTAAACTCCAACATTTCTACATTAAAATGTCTTTTAGATATTTCCTTTGATGATTAAAAACATGCTTGCAGGTGCAATATGATCTTCAAGATTTATCGAGTTACCTTTCCCATTGTGAGAGTGATATGTAAATCCTATCTCGTGAACTTTTGATGCTGCTGACTCCTCATCAAGGTTTTTCCAAAGCACTTGTTTATAACGTAACAACCGTGTTCCTCCTAATAGTAACATCCAATCGACATGATTGATTACATATGGAAGAAATCATGCCAATGTAGAATGGTAAATCAGCAATATTGATATTCTTCCCATCAAAATTTATAGATTTTGAATGCCTCATAATGTCCTCCCTTTGTCGATTAAGACACCATGATCCCACACCATCACGCATGGGCAATTTTGAAGTTGAGGGAAAGGACTCCTATACATTTTGTGCCCTTCATCTTACAATGTAATAACATAATATAAAAATGATGAAATAAATCCTGCTACTACTAACCTCCTTATAAAGAAGATCATCAAAGCGTTTACTTTCTCGTTGTTGATTAGGAAATTTCAACAGTTGAAAACCCACATTAGTATTTTGTGAGGTCCTTTTTCCATGTGCATACCTTTCAACAAGGTCTTCCTCAATCTCCACCTTATAAACTTCTTGATTTGAAACATTCCTCTCACATTCTAAGCTATCATAACATTGATCCAAAAGCTTATCTTCTTCTATTGATACCTTCAAGAAATTTGCATCAACTCCATCATTCGGATGTCTTGGGAATTCGGGTTCTACAAAAAGATTCTCTTCAACTTTGTTTTTATTGTTATCCCGTAAAATATGGCAAGAACTCAATCTTTAGGAGATTGGTGGTTGCTTCTTGATTATGAACATTTTTTTCAATTTCTTCTTATATTGTCCTTCCTCCAACATTGATTCATCTCAATTTGTTGCAGTTGTAATTGTTCTTCTTCCTCCTTCAACCTTCTTTTTAACTTTTCTAATTGTATCACCACCTTTTGAATGAGATCTATCTTTTCTTCCCTTTGTAAGAACTTTGCTCGAAAAAACATTGGTTGATTAGTTGTCCTTATGATTCAAAGGCCCGAAAGAACCTTGCTTTGATACCATTGTTATGACCCCTTAGGCCTTAAATAAAGAAAAGTGGATTTCTGGCAAACTCTTATGGCAAACATGTAATAATATGAATTTTCTTCAAACCCTCATGAACATAATTACAACAATCTGATTTCGCCTTTTATTAATGAAAATTCAACAAAATGGAAATAGAAATACCCACAAGGGCAAAACATTGAGTTAGTAGCATTGCATTGGAGGATGAAGGCATCGGAGGTTGGAGGCCGATCAACGGCCTCTCGTTAATCGCCAACAATGTGGCTGCTTCAACCTGTGGTGACATTTTTTTGGTGTGAGTATTTGAGTTCCCGGTTGTGCAGTTTATTTCAGTTTTTCAGCTTTTTCAAGTATGGTGTATATTGTGGATGCTAGAAAAATGATTGTATCAAGAGTAGATGACTGCAGATATCCTTTGAGTGCGGTGATCCTCTAACTACAATACTTCATTGGAAGATGATGGGTCGTTGAATACATTCATTGACAATGGTAATCATGTGCAACAATATCCAAGCTGCAAGATCCAACCCAAGAGTATGCAACTCGGTATGATTTTCTTTTCAAAGTGTTCCTAGTTGTATGATTAATGGAAATTTCGCATTATGGGGGAACATGACACCAATGTTCCATTTCCATTCTCGCACACAAAACGACTAAAGTCAAAGTTGACTTCCAATGGCAAAGGTGATTTCTATATTGTTCAAGATTGAGTGGCAACGATCAACAACAATGGTTGCAATTAAGAACATTGCGATTCTTATAGGAAGTAATGTGAAATCTTTCTTGTATGTGTTATATTGTTCAGTTTTTGTAATAAGCAAGTTGTGATTCCTATATACTTCCCTGATGTACAAACATAGTGGTGAACAAAAGCATTTGAGTAAGTTAGTTCATGGATCTTGAAAGTTTGTGGGAGATCCAGAAAACCACATGAGGTGGATAGTCGATCGGTTCCTATCACGTCAAGGTTTGTGGTAAGCTTGTTTAAAACCATGGAAGGAGAGAGCCTTTCTTTTGATCAAGATCATGAGTCACACTGTAGGACGTGTTTCACAAGGGTGATCATACTGCAAATCAGTGTGTGGATGTTTTTCACCATGTTCGCACTAAGGGGGGGAATGTTAAGAAATATCTTTGTTATTGCTCCATTAATTATGCGAATTAGTAAAATATAGATTAAGTTAATATTGCAAGTTGTTAATACAATTTATGTAGGAGATTGATGAGTGATTATAGGGATGTGAGTTGTTAGAACAACTCACCTATATTCGGGTGAGTGGTTGTAGGAAAACAACTATATATTTGTAACCAACTACTTATGAAATTAATCAAGTTTTTGTGTGTTTGATCTGTTGTTGTACCATCACCCAAGTGGATCGACTGTCCTATAAGGGCTTCAAAACACTTGAATATTTGATGCCTAGCCATAAATATTCTGAAATTTTCCATGGAATGTGATACCCTAGTTGAAAAATCTTGGAAAACTGATATAAAATTGTGCCCTAACTTGTCCAAACTGAAATAAATTGAAAATACATGTTTGCAATTCTTGTGATGAAGTAGCCACAAAGGATACGAGGGTTTTTGTCCTCTACCCTTGCAACAATGAAGGGCTTTCGTCCTCCTTGCAAAATGAAGTTGGATCAAGTCCAAAATCTCATTGACAAAATATAATGTATGCAAAAGATGATTGCAAATGAACCCCCACACCTCCTTTTATACTTTTTTGTCTCTATTTTCCAAGTGGGGTGCTCCATGTGGGACTTTTGCACTTTAATTAATAAAGTGACTTTCTTATTTTCTATTTTAGTGTTAAGTCACTTAAAATAGGGAGTCCCCTTTATTTTAATAATAACATAAGTTGCCTTTATAATATTACTTTTTGGCTAACTTAGTTATATTGTTACCTTATTTCCCTTTTCTCCACCCCTTTAGCCTGCGGGAAATAACTAGATAGGCTAAGGGTCTTCTATCGGCATTAATTCCAAGAAAGAGACATTGTATCACTTTTTATATCACTTAGTGATGTGCCACTTGTGCACCATTCTAACAACATTGCAATTATTTCAAGTTATGCACACAACAAGCTTCTATACTTCTTTAGCATGACTTGAAGCTTTGCCAATGGAGTTGACATGGCTTAGTGGACAATATTTGCCCACACTAGCATCAACTAAATCAGTAACCCAGTTTGCATAATCTTATGCGTGTTTGTGAAATAACTTGATTGAGTGAACTGGTCCCTCTAATTTTGATGCTTTCATTTATCAAGGGAAAACTTCACACTTACAAATTCTCATATGCAAAACTCAAGGCTCAATCCATATAAACATGAATTCAAAAAATAGTTTTTTCTTGTATGGGGGATAAGTAAAAACAAATTTTTATGAGTATGTTACTCATATGTTTGGTAGACTAGTTTCCTATCAAATATATTGATGTAACATGTAACGATGACATAAAGAACCTGTTAAATAAAATTTGCAATTCCTTATACTTTAACACGTAACAATGTGTAAGAAAGGAACAATCGTCTCAATACACTTTGCAACTAGTTGCACTCAAAACATTAGCTTGAATATGGCATAACTTATATCATTTTGACACCACTGATAGCAGTGGGAGTTGAGAGCATAAAGACCACATAGTTATGGACACACAGTCCATTCCACCAAGTGCTGCATGTTTCCTTTACCTTTTTAACTACCTTGCCCCATCCTCTAGGAAAAATAAATTGGATCCATATTACAATCTCTGCCAAAGAATCCACTTTGGAAAAAGCTTTCGTCTTGTTGGTGGAAAATATTAGTCCAAAAGTAATTCTTACTTTCTTTTGATCACAGCTCATATTAAAATAATGGACGACATGGAATTAGAAACTGAAAGAGGCCTACCTGTGTATGCAATCAATCCTATTATACTTCGATATAGTCACTTTTTGCTAGATGTTTAACCTATCTAACAATTTCCGATTCGAATCCAGGATATGTAGTATTTGATAACATCAAATTCCAAATTCATCATTCATTTCTAAATATTTGTCGTTCAGCAGCTAAAATGCAAAACCAACCAAACAGGTAGAAGCAGGGCATAGAGAAATGTAGAAGCTAACCTTCTATTCTGTTCATATTTTGAAACCCTCCCAATCTTGAAAGTAGACCAAAGCTTGTCAATCCATATCTTCGCAGCAAATGTGGGCAATTAATCTCACAGTATGTAGCCATGTCCTTGGCATTATAATGCAGTTGAAAGTTACGAGTAGTCTGTTTAATTGCATCATAATACCAGGGCATTGATACATAGCATGCAGTTGGGGTCTCTTTTCTGCGGTCTCTCACTACCATTTCCTCTCTCAATATAAACAATCCAAGTTCAAACCCCTGGTTGGGCTTTGAACCCTTGTGTGCCCTCTCCCAGTTTGTAAGCCCTTCCAATGGATTCTGCCACTTTTTTCTACAATCCAAATCCAATTACTACCCAAATATTGAGATTTTTAGATCTACCATTGACGATAGTAAAACAGAAGGAAAGAGATCCACGAGGGCAGAAAAATTGAGGAAAGAATCAGGAGAGACTTAGAGAACGTATTAGAAAAATGAAGCCATGGATGTTCGTGTCTCTGATGTGTGCGAAGCTTTGTGTTTAAATGGTCAGGCCATCTTGCTTTGTTGTACAGGGAAGAGTATTATTTTTTTTTTTAATTGGCTTTTGCAAAGTTGAAACTGTGCATAATTTGTTCGCTGCGTGTCAGGCGGGTGGTCCTTTCAATAAGGAAATTAGTTTCCTTTAAGCTCGTCCTTTGCTAGAGCATGAAGTGAACACTCACAAAATTGTGTCTTCTTTTTCGAAGCGAGTTTATTGGAGATAGTGGAAGAATATAAGTACTTATGTAGAAATTGATTTCCACAATAAATTTAGTTGGGCTACTCCCAAGGCAAAGAAAAATCAAGGAGGGTGGAAAACTTTATTTTCACTACAAAATATTAGTAGTGTAGAGTTATAGGATTTAAAAATTAAGAAAACTTTGTTCGGTTTACTTGTCATTCCGGTGATACTTTACGGTTGTAAGATTTGGGGTAGTAACATGTCAAACTAAAGTGGAGAAGTAGAGAGAATCCAAAAATATTTAATCACAAGTAGTCTCAAAATCAAAACTTCAATACCGATGAGATTCTTTTAGTTGAAATAGGACATTTCCAATGGAGGCATAGGCAATCACTTGGGCATTAAGTTATTTAAGAAAAGCACAAAATATGGAGAATCAACAATGACCCAGAATGGCGATGGAAGAAGAGCTAAGTAGAAGGAAGAATATGTGGATGAAACAAAACAAGTGGATGAGCAAGTGGGACATTAGTATGCAAGAGTGTCTAAACAATGAGTCAATCAAAAATATGTAAGAGAGAAATTCAAGATGGTCACGTGGACAAACCAACATGGACAAAAGAAAACATATTGAGAACTAGCTCACATCATCTTCATGCATGAAATTGATAGGAGGACAATGCCTAAGGAAGGCTGGTAAATGAGAATATGCTTATTTTGTAACAAAGGGGTGGAGAGAGAATGTGATTACATCATGGAGTGTGCAACCCATGTGGCATTCATATCATGTATGCAGACACCCTAAGAGTCGAAAAAATAACTGACTTATTTGAGGAGGTAACGCTTGAAAAGACAACTATTTTTAATCAAGATATGTAGTAGAAGATCCACCATAAAAAGGGTTGGAAAATTTACAAGAATGATGGGACGCCCTTGTATCCAGTCATTGTGCGGGGCTCCGTATTTCACTCTTAGTACCATAGATTGTTTGGTCTTGTGGACGTTATTAAAATCTTTCATTTATCACAAATAAGGTAGCTAAGTGTCATTAGATTGTGATTAATTTTTTATTTAGTTTAACATAATAAAGCCTTCTAAGTAAAAATGGAGAAAAATTAAATGTATTAAGCTATCTTTTAACGTCCACGAGGTTTAAAAAGTGTATGAGACAACAAGCCTTATCATTTTTGTTTTCTAAATTTTTGATATTTTGTTGTTCGAATTGATAATGAATTCCCTCATTTTCTCGACCCTCTCCTTAGTGAACATATCATGTAACGAAGTCATTGTTAAAACACTTGCATATTTGGTCCGGATATCTTGTAGCAAAAAAAGTAGTTGAGATTAAGTAGCTTGTTTTTTCAGATGCAATAATTTTATGTTTTAAACCAATCATATGTTAGGAATGAGCCATTACATGGCACTTGTATTTTTATTCAAAATCGTAACTTAATGTTATATTGAAATAAATATTGTTTCAATAATAGTAATTAATCGTTATAAATTACTCATGATACATGTTCTAATTTTTCAATATTGTGCTTCAAATAGATAAAAATTATAAATGGCTTAGTGATACATATTCCAATTTTTCAATACCACCCTTCAAATTGTGCATGGTTCACTTTTAGTTTCTTAACAAATTTTAATATATTCTCTCATATATCAATGTAACTTACACATAAATCTATATAAAAGTTGACGGTCATATGTTGAATATACAATTTGGAAGAGACGACGATATTGAATTTTTATAAATAGTTTAGGACTAAAAACATGAAAAATGTATAAATGTCTACCAAATTTAAACCCTATTAGTTTAGAGTTTTTAAATGTATACATGTATCTAATGGACCAATTAATTTATAAAATATATAATTTGGTGTAGAATTTTTTAAATGTAACATGTGAGGTACCCTAACCGAATATGAGAAAAAAAAACATATTTATATCCATATACTCTTGGTGATTAAAGTGTAAATATGATAATTTATAAAGAAATTTGTTTACGAGGAAAAGTTCCAAATATAACCCCATATATATATGGCAACATACACAATCGATATTCTTAGCATTAAAATATCAAAATATATTCAAAAAGTTAGTTCTTATGAGTCGAACGTCTTGTGAAGATTTTACATTGTTAAAATTTCATTGATTTCATTGATCAATAATTGTATTTCATAGGGAAAATAATTGTATTTCATTGATAAAGTATTATGGGAAGAATTCAAGGAGCCAAAGGATGGCTAAATTTTAAGAGTTCCACACAAATGCTTAAAATTTGATTTGATCACCACGTCATTATGATGTCTTCATTTACATGAATTGGACCCTAAATTCAAAATTTTAATGAGGGGCCAAGATTTCCTGATGACAGCATCACGCAAGGAGAACTGGGAGTTGTTATAGTTGTTTTTATTTACATTTTTAGAGATGGCCACTTCCAGATTGGCCAAAAAAGTTGGTAGGCGTAAGACTACTCGCGGAAGATACACATGTTACGCTCCCACCAAATGTGCCAAATTAGAAAATAAGGAGCAATTGACCAAATGGAACTTAGGGAGCTCTTGGAATCCATCTTAGGCCAAGCTAGGAGAGTGTCTTTAATGTTATTACACAGAGCCCATGCTAGATTAAGCTTAACTAGAAGCCGGCCCAACACTCAATGAGAATAGGTGCAAAAGAGGAGAAGATGATCAATATCTTCTTCTGCTTCCCCACAAAGAACACATTTAGATGGACCGACATAGCCCTAAGATCTTCTACACAATTGAGTAAGGATTTTTTGTTAAGGACTAGTCATCCGAACAACGCCACTTTGGGTAAGATAGAAGAATTCCAACATCTAAGCGAACAAGGAGCCCCTTTACAGGACATGGAAATAAGCTTTGCATAACCATCTTTCATAGAATAAGATCCCGAAGACGAACCAAGCCAAATTAAATGATCCTCACAATCCTCAAGGTAGCGTACCTAGACGAAAGAGCCTCCAAATAGGAGGAGGTTTCCAAAGGGGAAGCGCCAATGGAGGAAACATCCTTCCAAAGCTAAGAGGGGAGCCATCAAGATGGCGGTGACCATAGAGATAAGAACCTCACTTGCCCAAAGAATCCTTGGTGACGTTCATGATTCTATTGAGAATAGGAAAAAGATTAAGGGGTGCTTACCCATTCCAACCTGTCCTCCCGTAAATTAGTCAAACTACCATTATTGACTTTCCAAGAAGCGAGTTAGCAATTAGAAATCAGTATTGCAGATGAAGTTCCAGCTATGGGAGCCTTTGGGGAGTTCGCGCTTGAAAGAAAAATCTCGGGCGGTCGACTTCAAGTATTTGTGGGAAAGTACTTGAAAAACCAACCTCTTGGCATCCAAAATGAAGTTCCAGACTAATTTTCCCCCTAGGGCAATATTCTAGAGATCCAAATCCACAATCCCCAAATCGCCTAAAGATTTGGGAAGCTTCTTGACAATATCCCGATTAACCAAATGAAACTTTTCGACTTCATTGTTCCCCCCATGAAGTGCTCTTACAATCTTCTCAAATTTGAGAAAGACTGATTTGGGGATCGTCAAACCGAGAGCATGTAGATTGGGAGAGCATAGAGGACATTTTTAATCGAAGGGCTCGGTCATTCGCCCAGAGACAGGTCATTTCCCTTTCCAAGAATGAAACCGTGACAAAAGATATTGGAGAAGATCATCCAAAGATTAACTTTCCCTTTACCATAAAAAGTGGAATACCCATATATTTATGGGGAAGGAGCCCACGAAAAGCGAAAGTGACCTTGATTCTACGCATACGGAGAGAGACATTAAAAAAGAAGATGACAGATTTATGATAATTGATTACCGACCATTTGCTTTCAAATAAGAATTTAAATAGATGACAAGGCAAGAGCTTCGGGACATTAGTTGAGCCGAACAGAAAGTATCATCCGCGAACTATTGATGCAAAAGGGGAGGCAGCGATTGGCGTTGAGGGAGATGCTCGAGAGGGAGCCAAGACTAATCACCGACTGATACCCCAACTCAAGGCTTCAGTGACTAGAATGAAAAGAAAGGAAGAAAGAGGGTCCCCTTGCCTTAATCCCCGCTTATGCCGAAAAATCCTTCCATTGAACCATTAACCAAAATGGAGAAGCAAGGGAAAGAAATGCAGTTGAAAACCCAATCACGTAGTGATTGCTAAAACCCATAGCCTCGCAAAGATTTGAGAAGGAACCTCCAATTGATATGATCGTAGGCTTTACTAAAATCCAGTTTAATCATCATACCAGGGCAAGATGAAGATTACATAGTGTGGATTAACTCATGGGAAATGATGATACCATTTGCGATGGATCTCCCATGAATGAAACTTCTCTGTTCTTGCACTACGAGCTTGAGGAGAAGAGGACTCGATCCAGAGGCGATGGCTTTGGAGATGATTTTATACGAAGTATTACAAAGGGAGATAGGGCGGAAGTCATCAAGTTTCTTAGCCGGGATTTTTTGGGAACATACAAATAAAGGTATGATTCAATACTCCAAGAATCTTACCATTATAATGAGATTCTTCCATGGAAAGCAAGATGATATCCCCTATGACATCCCAAAAATATTGGAAAAAAGAAGCCGGAAAGCCATCCAAACCGGGGGCTTTGTCCCTTTCCATAGAGAAGACGATCTACTGAGACTTCCTCTTTGGAAAAGGGAGAAAGAAGCTTACCATTGTCAACATCATGTACTAGCTTTGGAGTCTTCGCCAAGAAAGGGAGTTGAGCAACCAAGGAGGAGTGAGATTCATCATTTAGAAGCTTTTGAAAGAAAGACACAGACTCAGCTTTAATAAGGGGTTGGGAGGAGATCAACGAATCATCCTCTAGCTTCAGGGAAGAGATGTAATTGGCATTTCTTCTGGCTTTAACCGAAGTGTGAAAGAATTTGGTGTTTTTGTCCCCATCGACCAACCAGACTTCCCTCGATTTATGCCTCCAAATGATTTCTTCTTTTAAAAGAAGGTGACCAAGTTCACTGAGAAGAGATTTTTCTTTGAGGAAGTTTTCCGACACATACCATTTCTCGAAAATAGAATCATTGAGAGTTTGGATGTCTCTCTCCACTCTCAACTTTTCCTTAAAGATGTGTTTGAAACAAGAGGCATTCCAAGAGATCAATTGAATTTTGAGCATAGAATTTTTTTAGAGAGGATAAACATCCTTGTATCTAACAGTGAAGAGGAAGCCCACCCATTTTTGACTAAAATCCAAAAGGAAGGATCTTGCATCCACATGGATTCAAACTTAAAGGGAGAACAATGAGGCGGGAAGTTGAAGTTAATATTGAGGGAGATGGGGAAATGATCTGAGCCAGAGAGTGGAATGACAGAGCATTTAAGGAGAAAAGTGTGTTGAAGCCAATCTTTAGAGATCAGAAATCTGTCAAGCCGAAATGTCATAGAACCAAACCCAGGACGGCGATTGTTCCAAGTGAACCAACCATAACAGGGTTCCATGTCCACTAGATTGGTGGTGTCCACGAAGGTGATGAAATCAGCTTGTGAGTGTGGCTTCCACCGGATACCGCCTCATTTGTCTTTGTCCGAAATAGTAGCATTGAAATCCCGCCACGATGATTTTAGTGTCATGATGGAGCCGAGGACATTCGAACCTTAGACCAAGTGTCTTGTTTTTGATAGGATTATTCGGGCCATAAACATTGCAAAGAAAGAAGAACTCATCTGAATGTTTCAAACTAACCTTGCACCATTGAAAATTAGGATTATCCGAAAATAGATAGACACAAAAAATGCTAGCATTCCGAGAATGCCTGCACCGTCGATGCCCCATCCGAATCAACAAATTTACCTTCCCAGCCTTTCCAACTATGGAACCAACCTTCCAAACAATCCGCACTAGACATTTTCATTTCTTGTATCAAACAAATAGAAGTGTGCAACTCAGTAACATAACACCTTAGCAGACGTTTTTGTTAGGGGCATTAAGGCCCCTAACATTCCAGGATAGAAGATTCATTTTTTCTTCAGAGAGGACATGCCTCTCCTACTTGAAGATGGGAAGAAAGAATGGAGTTGCAGTTGTTTATCAGCAGCTATCTCCTTAGGGAGAGACAATCTTTGGAGGGATGACTGAGAGGAGCTTTCAACCCTAGGTCCGTGTTGAGTATTGCTGGAGTCGGAAGGATGGAATTCTACACACCGGTTGCTTTGGAACTAAACTCGTGATCCTCCTCTGAGCCACTATTGCCCTCGCGAGAATCAACCGCTTTGGAATAAATCAGTTCATCTTTCTCACTTACCCATTTTTCAAAGGACGCAACATCTAATCCAAGCCCCAAAGCGATGCCCTCTTGAAACAAGGAAAGTATACAAGTTAAGTCTTGAAATGAAATGGTGCTTGGGTCCAGAGCCAAAGGTTCCCGGGCGAGAGCCTGCCCATGGGAGGCTAGTTACGGATTAGCAGCCTTATCCGAGGAATGAGGAGCAAAAACCTTTAGGTCAGACGACTAAGCAATCTTTTTTTCCAAACTGCAGCACTGGATACTGAAAGGTTTTTACACACATTTTGAAACTGTCCTGGTTGTTTGCAACAGAAACAGCAGTTGGAGACTGCCTCATAGTCTACTAACTAAACCCATTTCCCACTGGAGGAGGAGATCACGATGAAATCTTGCAGTTTTTTAGAGGAATCTACAGAGATGCAGACCCGGGCGAAAGAGGAGAGGGAGCCTTCAAGAGTCACCAGATTGATACGAATAACACGTCCCAGGCTAGAGAAAATTTTATTAAGGATATTTGGAGACCAAAACTCACTAGGAAGAGAGTACAACCGAATCCAAACTTGAAAGCCATCCATTTCAGCTTGGTCTGGATCGAAATGGGCGATCCACTTGCGCAAATGAATCCCAGAGTCAACAAATAAGAAATCTTTCCGCACTAGTGAGTCATCCCTTTGCACTTCGCTGCGGAAAATCACCAAGAAGAAGCCTTTATCCAAGAAGCGGATACGAAGGTCGCTTCCCCATTGGGTATTGCACTACCAACGGATACCTTCAGCTGATAACCGACGACCCACAAATTTGGCTATGATTTCTCTTTTTCCAAGAAAATTGAGCTAAGATGAGAGATCGTCTGAGTCTACCAGTGAATTAGACATAAACTCAGCTGGAACAGATTCAATATGGGCAGAAACGCATCCTATACTTCCTTCGAGAACCCGATCCGAATCAGCCACTCCGAGTCCCAGGCGTTTCAGAAGAGTAGGCGACAGGCCATGGCCTACAGAGGATCGCTTCACACCAACCGTGTCACAGACGGATTTGGGTTTGGGGTCGTTGCAGCATTTGAAATTTAAAAAAAAAGACTGTTCTAAGACGGAGCCCTATCATTTTCCATCCATTCTCTCCCCCATTTTGTTTGATTCACCAGTCCATTTTTATAAATATATTGATACACTACTAATATTCTTAGCATTAAAATATCAAAATATATTCAAAAAGTTAGTTCTTACGAGTCGAACGTCTTGTGAAGATTTTACATTGTTAAAATGTGAATGATTTATGTTAGGAAAATAATTGTATTTCATTGATCAAGTATTATGGGAAGAATTCCCGGAGCCAAAGGATGGCTAAATTTTAAGAATTCCACACAAATGCTTAAAAATTGATTTGATCACCATGTAATTATGATGTCTTGATTTACATTAAGGGGGTAGTAAGGGGATTTTTAAAAAACCAATCAACAACTAGATAAATATATTTTTAAATGTTTTTCGATTAAAAATATGCAATTCTAAGCTTTGAGATTGTTGTTTCGATATTGCACCATTATTGAATCATTCATATTCAAGACTTGAGTGAAACATTGAAAGACCTCGAAGTGTGGGACAATGACGCCTTTTGAGGTTAATCACTAGAGAAGGATGGCTCCTTCTATCTTAGCTCAATGTGATTAACTAACCAACATTAAACTATCACTATTTAATCGTATCTTTAGAATTCCAATGGACTAGGATTAAGAGAGATAAATCTTTGGTATAAAGAGAGGTGATGCACCAACCTAGACTAGGGTTCGATTATGGCTTTAGGGACACATACAACAATACATGCGAAGATACAAGACAATGTGAAGGGGAGCAAGAGGATCAAAATGTTCACATTAAACACTTATGTATTCAAAGGAAAGAAATCAAACTTGCACAAAAATAAAAACTTATCCATTTGTAAGCTAACCAAGTGGAGGTGTGTGAAATATTCACAAGCGTGTTATAGATGTCAACAAGAAAAAACTTCAAGCTCAAAAGTGAAGAGCTCTCGGACTTAGCAGAAAAGTAAACCCTTAGTATGCACTTTTGCACTTACATATATAGAAATTTGAGAGAGGAAGAAGAGGGAAATGATCACATCTAGTGATCAATGCATTCAACCACCCTACTTGTACCAAGGACCATTTGCCGTTGATTCCGTAGGCTGGTATGTGCACCCGATGTTTCTTTAATCGCAACCATCAGATTGTCAATGCAGGAGGATGAAAATGTTTAAAATTAAATTATGGTTGTTGGAGCAGTTGGGCTCCTAGTTTGAAGTAGACACGACTTTGCTTTGTTGCACAAAATTTGATGTTCTCCCACCTCGATCATGTCTTTTACGGATTTCTATTTTCTTTGGCGATCCTCAAAAATATGCGGATCCATTTCGACTTCCGTCTTGATCCACAAATGATCGCTCTAACTCTACAACTCTTACTACCCGCGGCCCGATCTTTCCTATCGCAGATTATGTTGCATTTTTCATAGCCTTTTTGTGCTCGCGACATTTTTCTTTGTATCACAAAATCTTTTGTTCTATGGCTTTACATTTGCCTTTTTCATGGATGATCGTTATGTGGGTTTTCTTCGATATACGAGTTTTCTTTGTTCGCATCTTTTTATTTGTTGTGTGAACCTATAAAATATGTATGGGTTTTTCATCCCACGAACCCTTCTAGCATTGTCTTGCTCAAACTTTCTTCTCTCACAATACTATGAATTCCTAAATCTTTATTCCACGGAATATTTCCCCGCTACTTGATATTCCTTTGTTACGTAGATTGGGAAAACTCGTGGAACACTACATTTTCCAACTCTATGGAATGTTGAATTTTATGACGTCTGAACACTAAGTTCCTTTATTCTACGACTTTTCAAATAAGATCACTTAAGTCCTAAACATAAATGAAGTTATCTAAATATCATGGGTGCTAACTCGGGAAAATATTTTTGTGGCTTTCGGGAAAATCTTTCTGTTAGATGAATCAATCAAGAGCTGAAAAATCCATTGGGCATGGATTCAACATATAACTTAGAAACTTTTTGTGAGATCAAGTTGCTTATTTATTTATCGTGGTCTCTCAATTTACTTGTCACTTCATTCCGTAGAACATTGTATTTCGATGTGGTCTCTCACTTTGTTCCCCAACCTCCAACATGAAGAATGTAAATGGAACCAACAATTGTGCAACAAATAACTCATTCAAATGATCACCATAAGGATTGATGAAAAGGAACTTGATTAGTGATCACCACCAAAAAAAAAAGAGCAACCCTCCAAAAACAAGGAAAGAAAACAAAC
Organism: Taxus wallichiana var. yunnanensis; assembly: GCA_018340775.1. NCBI lineage: Eukaryota > Viridiplantae > Streptophyta > Pinopsida > Cupressales > Taxaceae > Taxus > Taxus wallichiana. Next base: position 197,036,592 of record CM031239.1, read on the forward strand.
AACAACTATGTACATGATGCAACCAAGAAACCTTAATGAGAAGTTTTAAGATAAATCTCATTAAGCGTGAAATGAAGTGCCTCCCCATCTAGCTTAGAAAACTCAAAAGAGTTAGCATGTTTATAGAAAGTGATCATATATGACCCAATCCAAAGTACATCAAACTTATAGTGTCGCCTGGTTTAGCTTTAGTTGTGTCCCATTTGAGAACTAGATCTTTTATTTTGAAATCTTGTGTTTTGATTTTCTTGTCAAACCATTGTTTGGTTGACCTTTGATGTTCTTCTAACATGATCATGGCAGATTTTCTCAATTCTTAAAGTTTAATCAGCTCCTAAATTTAGATTGTTCTCTCATCTTTACCCTCCAATTTCAATTGTCGTGCCAGCTCCAATGAAGGCAACTCAAGAGATAATGGAATCCTGGATTCCCTACCATATACAAGGATGAAAGGGGAGTTTCCTGTTATTCTCTTAGATGTGATTCTATCAGCCCAAAGAGCATTTTTAATCTTTATATGTCACTATCTTTGATTCATCTCCATTGTTCTCTTCATTATCCTTATCAGGTTCTTGTTAGTAGATTCAACTAGGTCATTACCTTGAGGGTAATAATTGGATTAAATTTTCGGTAAATACCATGCTTGAGGGCTCATTCGGAAATTGAATAGCCTAAGAAGGCCTTAACATGATCAAAAATTATAGTTCGAGGAACCCCAAACCTTGTTATAATATCCTTCAAGAAATCAAGGTTATCCGATTGATTGCTTCATTGAGTTCCACGACTTCTATCCACTTGGTAAAGTAATCATTCATTGTTAAGACCCATTTATGAACCACACTTAACATTGGATTGATCGTGCCAATAAATTCAAGTCCTCATTGATAAAAGGGTTCATCCACTTGGATATGATGAAGTGGGAGGGCTACCATCTTATTTTTATCACAAAAAAAGAGCACACTCTTTACCATTTCTAACCATTCATTGAGATCTATGAACAATGTGGGCCATAAGTATCTTGTTTTAAGGATTTTGTTTTTGGTGGCCTTTGATGAGAAATGTCCACTAGAGAAATCATTGTGGAATTCCACCAAAAATTTGTTCACTTGCTCTCCTTCAATACATCTTAGTAATACTCCATCCAAGTTCTTTCTAAAATGAATTCCGCCTATTAATACAAAAGAAATGGAATAAAGTTTTTAAATCCCTCCTTTTAGCTATGCTCAAACTAGGATGATATTCACCAAAGAGACAAGAATATATCCATGTTGTATATCCATCTATCATCATTAGGAGGATTTTCTACAAATTGTTCCCGCTCTTCTTCCAAGAGATATGATATTTCTTAATCATATTCAACATTATAAGCTAGTTTATCACACAGTCCTCTTGCCTCAAATCTATTTCGTATCCTTTATAGCCACATCATACTCAATGATTTTTTTCACCCATCCAAATCTCTTTTCATTGATATGTGCTCCCATGATGAAGTCTCTAACACTGGGATGGGAGACTAATACCTTGAAGTGGTTAGTTGTGAGCATACATTTGAATTTATTAAGATATCTCATGATGGAAAAACTTGTTTTTCCACATGGTTGTATCTCAATTCATAATATTATAGCATCTAATTGAAGAATATCATTGGTTGTTCGAAACCTTACCACTATGTAAGCGCCAATACCATGGAAACACTAGCTTCATCCCCATAGGCATATAGGATGAATTCCTTTGAATTATCTCGGTTAATGAAGCTGGATTCCCGATAAATTTCTTGTTTGATGCTTGTAAATATTTCCTTTCCTTCCTTGGTCCATTTTAAAGCCACATCCTTTCTTAGCATTAAGGTGATATGCTTGACAAGTCCTATAAAGTTAGGAATGAACTTCCTAACAAAATTAATCTTACCAAGGAAATATTGTAGTGCTTTCTTGTGAGATGGAAATGAAAGAGAAAGAATGGTTGAGATCCTTTCTAGGTCGATAGTAATACCTTCCTTTGAGACAACATGACCCAAAGAGTCTACCTTGTGGAATTGCAAAGATGCACTTATTTGGATTGAGTGATACTTCAAAATCTCTACATATTTCAAAAAAATTTCTCAAGATGTTTCATATGATCTTCACCTGATCTTGAGAAAACTATGATATCATCCAAGTAGATGAGAATAAACTTGTTTATATAACCCTTGAATGCAATATACATGGCTCTTTGGAAAGTAACACCTACATTAGTTAAGCCAAATGGAATATTTTCATAGGCATATGTTCCCCATTTGGTTGTGAAAGCTATCTTATGTTGATCCTCCTCTTTAACTCTGATTTGGTTGAATCTGGAATAACCATTAAAAAGGAGAACCTTTCAGCTCCCACCATTGTTGCAAAATGTGTTCCATGTAAGGCCGGGATAGGGATACTTAAAGAGGCTTTATTCAAATCTCTAAAGTCCACACATAGCCTAATTTCTCTATTCTTCTTCATAACAAGGACTAGATTAGCAACCCAAGAGGAATATTTGATGGGAATATGATTTTGGGTTCTATGAGTTTGGATAAATATTTTCTCATAAAAGGATGCATTTTGGGATTGGCATGCCTATGCTTTTGTCTAAAATGTTTGGCATTAGAGTCAAGATTATAACATGTTGAGTAATATTTGGATCAAAGCCTCAAATATCTTCATGGCACCATGAAAAAACATCACTGTTATTTTGAGATAAGGAAATAAAAGCTTATTTTTAGTTTCATCACATACCTTCCAAGCAAAACTAACTCCTTATCTCAAGTGCAATGATGACAAGTTAGCAATATTCTTCATTTTATTCTATGTTCTTATTTTCCCATTTGAATTCATCATCGTGGCTGAAGATATTCTCTAGTGTGACCAGTCCTAGAGGAAATTTGTTTGTCCTTAGCTGAATAATTTGATAACCATAACTTTCTTGCAATTTAGATTGCAACTTTAATGAAAACTTGTCTTCATTTTGGATAAATTGGATAATCTTCTCATCCTTTGTCAAAACTTGTCGAGTTGAACTAATTTTTGGAATGGATGGCCATATTACCATATGTTGGTTCCCAATATAACACCCCACACATACTTGAAGAGCAATGTGCATGGAACAAGGGACAAGGAAGAATGATAGGTATGTTAATTTGTCATTTACGGTTGGGGACAAATCCATATTCTTCTCACGAATTAGTCTATAGAGATGACAGGAGGCACTTGACTAAGGGTGTGGTTGTTCACATGTTACTTTATGGCTCTTCCTGAACCAAGGTGAGAGGACCTAAGGGGTGGCTTGAAAGGGGGACATTATGTTTAAAACCCTTAAAACTTTTGGAACCTCAATATGAGATCAAATGCAACCACAAAATGTAATGCTCATTCAAAAGAATAGTCACACAAACATTACAAACATTTGATACATTAGACACAAGCCACTAAAAACATATTTAGAGTCATAAAAAGCATCATTTTGAGGGAATCGTTAACAACTTGGAAGGAAATGATGTTGGAGATGCTAAGCTTCATGCATCAAGGAAAACCCACTTGAAGTATGCACAAAATGTTGAGTTTGCGGGTAGATATCATGTTGAATTTGTAATAAATGATGAAATATGCTAGGGTAGGGAAAATGGTAGTGTAAAATGAGGTGAAATGGGATGGAAATGAAGGGAACAAGGAATAGTGAGAGGATGTAGCCACATTAATCATTTTATCTTGACGATTCTTCATGCATTCAAATCTGGAATCAAAGGAGACCTCCTTCCAAAGGTTGTTTACTCTCATAGATACCCAAGAAAGGAAAAAATGCAAAATAAATATTAAAACCACAGAACAAACACCAAAGAATGAAGTCTCGTGCATTCATCACGCCAAATTTCCAATACTAAAGGACACCTTAAGGCAAAGAGATGTATTTTCAAAAATTACGAGAAAGAAATTTTATAATTGAAGCCAATGTTGTAAGGTAATGCTATAATACATAAAACACTTAATACCTTATTAAAAACCAATTGCAAAATGCTTCTATGAAGTTGTTTAACATGATCAACACGAAATTACAAATGAGGATGTAAAGTTATTGATTTCAAATTTGTTTACAAGAAGAAACATTAAAATTGTACATGGTAGAAGGGTTTTATGCATCTATTTGCAAACGAGGAAATGGAAACATTAAGAACGAGTCTCAAATCTTTGCTAATGGCTATAAAACAACAACCACTGTTATCCCAAATTCGTCCCTGGGAAAATTTGGTCAAGAAAACTCCTGCACATAAGGAAATTATGAAGGAAACGACTCAGACCCATGAGCTCACATTCCAAGATGACAAACAAGTTACAGATGGGCTCAGAAACAAAGGAGTAGTGCCGCAGAGGAACCGAGCAAGAAAGGGGAAGAAACGACGAAGATCGAAGTCCTCGGGTTCAAAATAGTTCAGAAAGGTCCGAAATTGACTAAGTATGGAAGAGCCAACAGAGGGAACCACGTGTCCTAACAGCGCTTCTCCAAAGGTGAATCCAAAAAAGGGGAAGACCAAACGAGCGCCAGATTGACACGTGTCCTAGAGGAAAGCGGGCGTCGAGGGAAAAGTTGATTCTTTGCCCTTGTTATCACAAAAAGGGTAAAAGTTACAAAATGGCCCGCAACTCCGTCGGGGAAAAAGTTAGCGTTAGAACCCGAGTCAAAGCCAAGGTGGGGAGTCGGAGGGAAAAGTGAAAATTTGCCTTTCGTTCAAAGGGAAAAAGATAAATTGTGGACCCACAAGACCAATTTTTGTTCTAATCTGGCTGCCACGTGTCCCAAACCAAAAGGGGGCCCATTTTTCAAATTGTTTTCCTTGTCCATTCGTACAGACCCGATACAAACTTCGAAGGGGCATATCTTTCAACTTATGGCTTGAAATATTGCAGATCTGACACCATTGGAAAGATCTCAACCTCACCTACGACATGGAGGTCTAAAACTTTAATTTTGAGGAGGTTAGGTGAAGGAAAATGGAGGAAACATATTTGGGCCTTCAATGCAGGATCCATCTGTCTCAACAACCAGATCGGATTCGATCTATTTCCACCGTTTCCTCTTCTTTCAAGGCGCTGAATCAAGGAATCATGCAGTAAAGACAGATTTGGGGCATATTTTATCAAAAGCATTAACAAAGTGGTTGAGCTTCAACCCACTTTTCCCACTTCCCTCTCTCTTTCTTCTCTCCGATCAAATCTATAAATACAGGGGAAGGATTCATTGTAAAGGGTTATTCATTCTTCTTCCATGCCCCCTCTCTCTTTCTTCTCTAGGGTCGAATGTGGAGTTTAAGCCTCCTCCCTTGGCTTTATAATGGCATTTTGTTGCCTCTTGCCGTTAATGGTGTACTATGTGAACTCCTGGAGCAATAAAATTTGTTTTTGTGATGTGTTTTGTCCATCCTTTGCTCATTTTGTTGTCTCTTCTTGCCTCTCACCATTGCAGGGTATATTGTGCATATCTCTAATGTCCATTGTAGGTTTTGGGAGCTGTGTTTAAGGGGTTTGAAATGGTGTTCTGTGTGAACTTTATCCTTGGTCTGTGATGCATCTATCCATCCTCTCCATTGCTCACCTCTCTCCATTTCAGGTAGTTGGGTTTGTGATTAGCAGTTCCTTTTCTCGATGCTATCACCTTTGTAGTGTAGGATTTCTTTATTTTCATGCTCTCTCTCTCCTTGGTCCCTTGGAATTGTTAGATTAGGAGTAGATAGTCATGTTTCCTTCCTTAGAAGTAGTTTAGTGCTAGGATTAGGAAGAGGAACCAACCTTCTCTGGAGGATCATTCCCATTTGCAAGTCATGTTGTTACTGAGACTCACAAAGACCCCTGGATGCAGATCAGGCTTCTAGGTTGATCACTCTAGCATCCAGTGTGATTGCACAACATGGAAACCTCTCTCCAAGTGTGGGGACTTGTGAAACTGAGAGAGGAATCTCCAGATTAGAGGCTGGTTCCTCAAACTCCTCTGATTTAGATCTATATTTTGCAAAACTACAGAGGTTTAGATCCTAATCCTACTCTAACTTGCAAGGAGACAGGGGTAGAAGTGCAAAAATTGAAACTAACTAAAGATGGTGATGCACCAAAAGGAGTGGTGAAACATATTTGTCATGCAAATAAACACAGACCAAAGTTCACAACATAAAACATACACAGACTGATAAGGTATAATTTAGGATCTGAAATGAAGCAAATAATACAAACAGAGGACTGAAACCCATTCACAGAGCTTGCATTATCTTTTCAGTGTCAAAAACACGCATTACACCCTCAGAGAGGTAAAAGAAAACTGTTACAATCTTTGGAGAGGTCTGATCCTTGCTTCAGTCACTTGCTGGAGCTGAAAGAAGAAGTTGCTATGTCAAAAATTGTTCCCCCTTTAGAAATGAGCCAAATCTGGCTTTTACATTGCATGGGTCGAGCCCAGGGGATAGAAAATGTACAAAAACATGAGATCCCATCCCTTCTTGACTGCAGGTGCATTAAAACATCATGGGGGACCTTACAAACCCATACCCTGTCGTTTTGACCGGAATACAGGAGAATGTGACCCATTCTGCATTAAATCTGGTCGCTGAAATGTCGCTTCTGGCCATGAACACGTGTCAGAGCCGTTTCTCAATTTTCTCTCTCTAGAATGCACCAAAACTCATGATTACCCCGTAATCATGAGAGAATTTCACAAGCTTTCCGTTGATATAAAGAACGTGCAAATCCGAGCTCTGGATCGAAAGATATGTCGATCTGAAGATTTAGGGCACAAAACAGGTGAAAATGCGTTTTGAAATTTTTCCCGCGCTCTGCCACCTGGATGACACGTGGCATGCACTGATTGGATATGTAATTCTCTCTCCTCTTTGTCCCTGTAGGTTTTCTTGCTTCATTGGACACGTGTCCTCTTTTGATTGGCTCGGGTCAGTGCTTGAAACCTCGCCCTTTGACTTTTGGACTTTCTCCCTTGTGACACGTGTCGCGATTTGATTGGTCCGCGGGTCTGCTGGCTTTTCGCGCCCTTCGCGTCATTTTGTCCTGGATGTCCCAGTGCTGTTTGGGACAGAATCCTCTGATCCACCCGAAATGGGCTTCCTTGTCCCTTATCTGCCGATGACACGTGGCGCAATCTGATTGGCTTTCGGCTCCTTCAGCTATCCGCGTCCCTTTGTCCCAACTGTCCCAATACAAAATTGCTCTGTTTTGGGTGAACCGGCCGGTTCGCGTCCTCCGTGCACTCACGGCCCAGATGTCCCAGTGTGAAAGTTCCCTATTCCGGCCGAACCGGCCGGTTCGCGTCCTTCGCGTACCTTTGTCCCACTTGCTCCCGGGCTATCTGGGACAAATTTTCGATTAGCCCGGTTCGCGTCCTTTTGTCCCACATGTCCCAAAGCGGTTGGTCGATTTTTTCTTCTTCTCCTTCGACCGGACGGCTTCGCGTCCTCTGCGTCTCCTTCGCCCGACATCCCTTTGCTTCATTCTGCTTTACGCCAACTCCAGTGGTTCGCGTCCTCACGGCCCGAATGTTTGCGAGGAATAGGACTTAGCCAATTTTCACGATTTTTCCTGGCCCAAGCTTGTTTTTGCAGCGTTTTCACCTTTTCTCAGAACTTGCTCTTTTCAACCTAGACAGAAGAGTTATAAAAAATATGAGGGGACCCTAGAAACATGATTTTTTGCCCTAGATCAATCAATTTGCCTGGGGCTTGAGAATTAATGCACGTTATCGAATTAACCCTGGGGGGTGAATTTGGATAACAATTTGGTGACTCAACGGGGTCATCTGCCTGCTAGATGAAAAGACCATTTGCTAAGCGATCCATTGGGCATGGAGTCATCAAATATTCTGAGAACCCTAACTGACTCAGAATGTGCAAGGAGGAAGATGGAATGTCACCTGATGAAAGCAAGGACTGCTAAACATCTCCATGGACAAAGCAAGTTGTGCCAAAGCACTTAGGGAAAACAAAACTAACCTACAACAAAACAATGTGCACAAGCACTTGGAGGAAAGAAAATCTAATCTAATATTTACAGAGGTAGTGAACTTTCCTCTAGAAGCAACGCTTGAGATAGATTCCATTGACTGGAATCTACAGTTCTTCACCATCCAATGAGGCCAATTGGAAAGCATTGTTGTTCTTGCACTTTGTGACCATATATGGGCCACTCCAAATGGCATCAAATTTTGAATGCCTTCCCAGTTTTGCTCTGTCCACATCCCATTTCAACACTAGATCTCCAACTTGAAAAGATCTATCCTTGGCCTTTCTATCAAAGGTCTTCTTGATCAAAGCTTGATCCTTTTCCATTGCTTGGGATGCCCGATTTCGATCTCTCGCAGCTCCATCAACTCGCATACCTCACCTCCATGGGCTCAAATTCAAGTAACTCCACTGCTTCATGAGTTCCAATGTTGGCAACTCAAGTGACATGGGCAAGGTTGCCTCTCTTCCATAGACAAGCCTGAATGGAGAGTTACCTGTGGATCTTTTGGGAGTTATCCTATCAGCCCATAAGGCTGATTTCAGTTTGGTATGCCAAGACCTCTAATTCTCATCAAGAGTCCTCCTAATGATCCTCAACAAGTTCTTGTTTGTAGACTCGGCTTGGCCATTACCCTGAGGGTAATAGTTCGATGAAGTGCTTAGGTAAATACCGTTCTTGACAGCCCACTCAGTCACCTTGGATCCAATGAATGTCAATGCATTATCAGAGATTATTGTAGTAGGTACACCAAATCTGGTCATTATTCCCTCATAAAAGTCTAAGATGCTAGACTCATTTGCCTCTTTGAGTGCTACTGCTTCTGTCCATTTGGTGAAGTAGTCTGTGGCTGTCAAAATCCATTTGTGCCCTTGGCTTGAATTGGGATTAATGACTCCAATGAAGTCCAAACCCCATTGCATGAATGGCTAGTCAACTGAGATCGGATGCAATGGAAGGGCAGCAAGTCTCTCTTTTCCTGTGAAGAATGCACAATTCTTACACCTCTTGATCCATGCATAGCAATCACTGAATATTTTAGGCCAATAATAACCAGCCTTCATGATTTTTAGAGTCTGTCACTCTTGGTGCAAAATGACCACCACCTGGTCCACCATGAAACTCTTCCAACACCCTTTGAATCGACTGTGCTAATGCATCTCAAAGAACACTCCATTTACATCTTTCTTGAACAAAACTCCATCAACTATGGCATACGGGACCCGCAATCTGAAATGTCTCCTTTGGGTCTTGTTCATCTCTAGAGGGCATAGGCACGTGTCTAGGAAGTGCATAATACCTTGGGTCCAGCAAGGAGGAGTCTGGGCAACATTGTCTTCTTCTTGCCTCGCCACTCGACTCATGGTTGTCTTGGATTGTCAAAACAGATTTCTTCTTTTGTTGCATTTCTTTTTGTTTCCCCAAAACCAGCTGCTCACACAATCCTTTCCCTCTTACCAGCTTGGTGATCTTGATCTCAATGTCATACTCCATGACACGGGTGATCCAACCTACCCTTTTCTCATTCAAATCCTTGTTGAGGAGGAAGTCCTTAACCCTAGCATGTGAGACCAAAGTAGTTGAATCTTATTGTTTGAGACCAAATGTCTGAACTTCTTCAAGCTCCTAATGACAGGAAAAGGACATGCTTTTCAATGAAAGAATACTTTATTTCGTAATCTTCCAAGGTTTGGTTGAAGAATGCTATGGGCTGCTCAACCTTCTCTATTCATCATTGTGTTAAGATAGCCGAGATTGTGTCGATCCTCCAAACACATACAACATGAATTCCTTTGAAAAGTCTGGGTTGATAAGAGTTGGAGCTTGTGATATTGCATGCTTGATGCTTTCAAAACTCTCTTTTCCTTCGTTGTTCATTTGAATGCCGAGAATCTTCTTCAACATCATTGTTAGAGGCTTCACAAGAGTGGCAAAATTAGGCACAAATCTGCGGACAAATTTTATCCTTCCTAAGAAGCTTTGAAGAGATTTCTTTTGGTGTGGCAATGGGAGTGTTCGGATGGCTTCAACCCTTTCAGGATCAATTGCCAGTCCCTCTTTCGAGACAATATGGCCTAGAAGTTTCCCCTCATGAGCCAGGAATATGCATTTTTTGGGATTCAATGATACTCCGAACCTTCTACACCTCTGAAACACTTGTTTGAGGTGAAAGAGATGGTCTGCCGCATTCTTTGAGAAGACAGTGATATCATCAAGATATACCAGCACTATATTGTTGATTAAGCCTTTGAATGCCATATCCATAGCTCGCTAGAATGTTGCTCCAGCATTCGACAGCCCAAATGGCATTTCGTAAGCATATGTGCCCCATTTAGTTGTGAAGGTTGTCTTGAATTGGTCTTCTTCTTTCACCATCACCCGATTATACCCCGAGTAGCCATCTAGAGAGAGAATCTCTCCGAACCGGATACTACTTGCAATATTTGTTCCATCAAGGAAGAGGGTAATGATCTTTGAGAGATGCCCTATTGAGGTCTCTAAGTCCACACACAACCTGATTTCTCCGCTCATCTTCCCGACGGAACCAAGTTAGCAACCCACTGAGTGCTTGATTGGGAATATAATGCTTGCCTCTATTAGCTTATTTAGCTCTTTCTTCATTAGAGGCTCAATGTGAGGGTTAACAGGTCTCTGCTTCTGCCTGATGGAATTAGCATCCGGATCCATTCTATGGTATGTTGTGCCAAATTCGGATTGAATCCTCTCAAGTCTTCATAGCTCCAAGCGAGGACATCTGGAAATTCTTGGCAAAGTTGTATGAAATCTGATTTCTCCTGCTCAGTGGCCACTTTACCAATTTGAAGTGTTTTGCCTTCCCAACCGGAATTGGCTCTGAATCTTCTCTCTTGACCTATATGTTAGCCTTTTCCTTACGGAATTGGTCATTAGGGTTGAAGATAGACTCCAACGTTACTAAACCCTTGGGAAGCTTGTTTGTCCGCAGCTGCACTACTTGATCCCCATACTGCTGCTCTAGTCTGTCCTGATTCCTAGCTAAGAATTCAGCCTCTTCTTGTAAAAAATTGATGATCTGTTGATCGTTCTCAAACACCTGCCAGCTTATATTATTATCTGGAACTGCTGGCCTCACAATCACATGGATATGTGGCTGTGTTTTTTCCCTTTTGATGTTGTCAACCACATCAAACGTTGCTCCAACTGCTGCGAGCCTATCCGTGGCTTCATTTTTCTTCCTGGGTATGGACATGATGTTGAAAGCTTGAAATCCTCAATGAGGTCCCATACCCTATTCTTGTAGTTCTTCAGCAGGTCATTCTTTGTAGCATGTTGTCCCCTAACTTGATTGACGATCAGCTCACTATCCCCGAACACCTGCAAGTTATTTATGCCCTTTTTCCTAGCCCAATGAAGTCCATGAATCAAGGCCTCATATTCAGTTGTGTTGTTTGAACAAGAAAACTGGAAACGAAAAGCTGAATAATATTTGATGCCTTGAGGTGAAACAAGCATAGCTCCTCCTCCTGCACCTTGCCTACTCCTTGATCCATCGAAAAATAATTTCCATACCTCATTGTCATCCTTATGGTTTGGTTTGGTGATGCTAGGAATAGGCTGGTTTTCTTCATGTATGCAATAGACTCCTAGTTCAGATTCTTCTACTTCTTGGTAGGGATCAAAAGCATGTACCTTGCTTGCCCATTCATCAAGAGTCAAATCTGGAATGCTTCCAACTTTGGTGTCGGCTTCATCTGTGTTTGGATAATCTTCTTGATCAAATGCTGAACAGTTGGCATTGATTTGGCTTGGAGTATGAGGCTCAATATGAAAGTTTGCAATTGGTTCGGATCTGATTGTGACCTTAGTACCATATCTTGTTCTAAATAGCATGTGTGACCAATCAGCAGACAAATACCCCCCAATCTTGGCTGTGAAGTCCCTTGACAAGCAAAGGGCAAAGAGTGGTGGAAGGTCTATGACTGATACATCTTGTAAAATGGTAACGTTGGGGCATGTATGCAAGGTAAGATTCAAACCTTTAATTACTCCCACGGTTTCTACTGCTGTCCCATCCAATTGCACTACCCCTTTAGATATTACTTCATATTGGAGGCCCAGCTGATCAGCTATTTGCTTGGGCATCACTGAGCTACTTGCCCCAGAGTCAATCATGCAATTATGTACCAACTTGTCTCCTATGATCAATGAAACATAAAATGGAGGGGGCTTCGACATTTTACCTTGTTGTCCTCCATGATTTCCTTCAGGCTGGGCAGCATTTGTGAGTACCTTTTCTTGCATTTGGACCTGTTGATTTGAAGTTGACTAGTCCTTCATGGCAGCTTGTAGCAAATCTCTTTGGCCTGGGATGGATAGTGATTCCCACATTGATATGTTTACATTTGTCTTCTTCATCTGATCAATGATGTTGAATGGGGATGAAGCATCCCTCTGCTGTCCCCTAGCTTGTGCATTCATTCCTTGCACATGGGCAGCAACAACTGGCATCTGAGTTGGTTTAGGAGCTGGTTTGGGTGCTCCTTGCATGTTTGGAACTGCATTTTGTTTGCCAACACCTTGTGGAGTGACAGAAGGTCGTGAACTACTTGGGGCCAATGGCTGTTCTTCACCCAAATTCCTCCTTTTTGACCTTGTGTTGGCTGCAACACCTTGAGAGGGTATTTGATTCATACCACAGAAATATTCAACCTGCCAATTGACAAGAGTAGTTTCATTCGGAGATGTTCCTTGCTGAGGTGCTTCTTGCTGCTGATCTCCTTCATGGTTGGACTCTTGAGACCCACCAATGGTTTGCACCATCAGAGCTTGATTTAATGCACCGTTAAAGCACATTGATTGGTTATGTGGTGACTACACGGAAACACCAATCATATTCTTGGGCCATGTTATTTTGGTGCGCACTAATGCTTTAGAAGTAGATACAACATTGGGGTTATAGGCTGAAATGGTCTATTAGCAGGAGGCCTTACTTGGCTTTGATTTTGATTTGCAGCCTGATTTGGTGACCTGTTTTTTTTGTTGGTATGGGGGCCTAGCCTGCATCGTGCTTGAGGTCGATACGATCTAGCACTTTGAGCTTGTTGTCTTTTGATAGTAACCACTCATTTCCCAAATTTTACAATTGTTTCATGACCTCTTGGAGTTCATTTGAAGCACTAGAGGATGAAGTAGAAGTTTCACTTGAACTTTGATTTCTAGGAGTGGGAATAGGAGCCAAAGTGGGTGCTTGACTAGTGCTTGGATTTTCTAAGTTTGGATACAAGGGCATGGGAGGCCTAGGAGCCGTTTACCGGCTTGAATAAGACAGCAGTTTTCGGCTCTAATGGCAATGCTATAAGCAGCAGAGGTAAGGTTGTGCCTCCCATAGATTGAATTAACATAGAAATATCGAATTCAAAGCTTTAAGGTAATATAGAAAAGCACCTTCGCTTTGTTGGCCCGATCGCCACTTTGGAATCCTATCCCAAGACCTTTGAAATCTGAAGTTGAAGTCGACCAATTTGCTCGTTGGGGGCTCTTTTAATAGTTGTCAGCTGCTCCAAAAGAGACAAGTTGTCTCCCTTCTCTCCAAATTACTCGTGAAGTGCAATACACAAGCTAATTCTAGTTTGTGATAGAACCAGCTCCAAGGCTCCTAAACCATTGCAATGCTTTACCCTTGAAGGAAGATGCCAGTAACTTGATAGCCACTTGCATTTCATTGATTTCATGAATTGCACAAAGGTTAGCAATATCTTTAACATGATCACTGAGTAGTCTGATTTTCTCCGGTGAAGTAGGGAATGTTCTTCAAGGCTGCAATAGGAACTGGATGTTGTGCATTGAGAGCAAGTGGGCTGTTGCCTGTGAAGTTGACGTAGGGGTTGTTCTGAGCCATTCTAATCGGTCTTAAAACCCTTGTATACTGAATGAAAGGCCTGTCAGGTGGAGGAGTTGAGAGAGTTCTATTTGGTGGAGATGGAGACCTTTGAATCCTTCTTCCTCTTTGCCTCCTTCTTGGAGATAATTGCAGGTATTCAAACAAAGCACTTCTTCTTCTCCAACTCTTGACCTTGTGGTGATTCTTCTCATGAGTTTTCAGGCCTGAGCTTGGAACCAGTTGATTCTTCCCCTTGGAGTCACCAGATATGCAAATAATAGCTCTTTTCAAGAAAGAAAAATGCAGCAGATGCACATCAACCCTGCTGCAATAAAAATGAGACCTCTAGTGTCCATCGGGCGTGCCAAAACTGTTGTTGCAGACTCACAAGCACCCTTGGATGCAGATCAGGCTTCTAGGTTGATCACTCTAGCATCCAATGTGATTGCACAACATGGAAACCTCTCTCCAAGTGTGGGGACTTGTGAAACTGAGAGAGGAATCTCCAGATTAGAGGATGGTTCCTCAAAATCCTCTGATTTAGATCTATATTTTGCAAAACTATAGAGGTTTAGATCCTAATCCTACTCTAACTTGCAAGGAGACAGGGGTAGAAGTGCAAAAATTGAAACTAACTAAAGATGGTGATGCACCAAAAGGAGTGGTGAAACATATTTGTCATGCAAATAAACATAGACCAAAGTTCACAACATAAAACATACACAGACTGATAAGGTATAATTTAGGATCTGAAATGAAGCAAATAATACAAACAGAGGATTGAAACCCATTCACAGAGCTTGCATTATCTTTTCAGTGTCAAAAACACGCATTACACCCTCAGAGAGGTAAAAGAAAACTATTACAATCTTTGGAGAGGTCTGATCCTTGCTTCAGTCACTTGCTGGAGCTGAAAGAAGAAGTTGCTATGTCAAAAATTGTTCCCCCTTTAGAAATGAGCCAAATCTGGCTTTTACATTGCATGGGTCAAGTCCAGGGGACAGAAAATGTACAAAAACATGAGAGCCCATCCCTTCTTGACTGCAGGTGCATTAAAACGGCATGGGGGACCTTACAAACCCATACCCTATCATTTTGACTGGAATACAGGAGAATGCGACCCATTCTGCATTAAATCTGGTCGCTGAAATGTCGCTTCTGGCCATGAACACGCGTCAGATCTGTTTCTCAATTTTCTCTCTCTAGACTACACCAAAACTCAAGATTAACCCCACAATCATGTGGAGAATTTCACAAGCTTTCCGTTGATATAAAGAATGTGCAAATCCGAGCTCTGGATCGAAAGATATGTCGATCTGAAGATTTAGGGCACAAAACAGTGAAAATACATTTTGAAATTTTTTTCCGCGCTCGCCACTGGATGACACGTGGCACGCCGATTGGATATGTAATTCTTCTCTCTCTCGTCCCCGCAGTTTTCTTGCTTCATTGGACATGTGTCCTCTTTTAATTGGCTGGGTCAGTGCTTGAAACCTCGCCCTTTGACTTTTGGACTTTCTCCCTTGTGACACGTGTCATGATTTGATTGGTCCGCGGGTCTACTAGCTTTTCGTGCCCTTCGCGTCATTTTGCCCGGATGTCCCAGTGTTGTTTGGGACAGAATCCTCCGATCCGCTCAAAATGGGCTTCCTTGTCCCTTATCTGCCGATGACATATGGCGCAACTGATTGGCTTTCGGCTCCTTCGCAATTATCTCGCATCTCGCGCGTCCCTTTGTCCCAACTGTCCCAATACGAAATTGCTGCTTTCGGGTGAAGCCGGCAGTTTGGGTCCTCTCGCGCACTCACGGCCCGAGATGTCCCGTGCAAAGTTCCGTCCGGCCGAACCAGCCAGATTCGCGTCCTTCATGTACCTTTGTCCCACTTGCTCCCGGACTGTCTGGGACAAATTCTTCCGATTTGCCGGTTCGGTGGTTCGCGTCATTTTGTCCCACATGTCCCAAAGCAGTTGGTTAATTTTCTTCTCCTTCGGCCGGACGGCTTTCCGCATTCACCGCGTACTTCGCCCGATTGTCCCTTTGCTTTAGTTCTCTGTTTCGGCCGATCCGGGCGGTTCACGTCCTCACGGCCCGAATGTTTGCGAGGACTAGGACTTAGCCAATTTTCACGATTTTCTGGCCCAAGCTTGTTTTTGCAACATTTTCACCTTTTCTCAGAACTTGCTCTTTTCAACCTAGACAGGAGAGTTAGAAAAATATGAGGGGACCCTGGAAACATGATTTTTTGCCCTGGATCAATCAATTTGCCTGGGGCTTGAGAATTCAATGCACGTTATCGAATTAACCCCGGGGTGAATTTGGATAACAAGTCCCATAGCTTGGGGAATGATCCAATGTTATGCAAATCACACCAAATGACCTTGCCTTAGAAAAGTAGATCCATAACTCATTTGGGGTGATGTGATTTCACACTAACACCACCTTAACATGAACCTACAAACGATGAACAAGTCACCTATTGTCTGCATTTGCTCCACAAACAAAAACCCACACTTTTGAAGCAGAAACCCCACAAATTCCAGTCCACTCCCTAGTGAAAAGAAACCTTCAATTTTTATACAATAATGTACCAATCCTAAAAGAATATCCCATAGATGCTAATATGAGGACTATAAGCATGCTAATTGGTGATTTGTGTGCTCAGTGAGAAAATCAATGGAAAACCATATACTCATGAAGAAGGATGAAGAAAACATTGCCAAATGTCCATTCCATGTCGCTCTAGTCAATCACCTTCGTTTTGGTGGGGAAATGAAAGAAAATTCCCTTCTTGAACCATATTATGGTGGAGGGGATCAATCATGACATCTACACCTATAAATGACATCAAATGATTCTTGAAAATGATGTTTAATAGCTAAAACTTCTGCAATTAAAATCTCATGAATTTCTTCACCATTTTATAAAAAAACATCTCCTTATAAATCCTTCTCTAAGATGTTCCCATTACACTTGGTTTGAGGTGAAATAGATGTTTGAGTCGAAGTTTATGGGAAAAAATGTAAAGCTGACCATTCCGCGAAAAACTCTTGTATTGTGCATATTTTAGGATAATTCCCCTTTACTTCTTTATAGCGGGATCATGGTATTCACCTTTCGCTTGTTGTTATTTAATAGTTTAAAGTTTATTATTCAAGGGCATCTAGTGATTTTTGTAACAATATCATATGTGTCTTTTGGATTCACTTCATTGGGACATATGTCTATTTGAAATTACTTATTTTTATACAATACCACATTTTAGATAAAAATGAAACCATTGAGGACATTTCTCATCTTTCAAAGACATTCGACCATCACATGATTTTTCATCATAGTTCAAAGTTTCTTCGTTGACGACTTCCAATGATTATATATAAGGACATTCCTTCATCACCTATTATTTCATTAGAGTTATAAGTTGCTTCCTTGAGGGCTTCCAGTGATTCTCTATAATAGGACATTCCTCCATCACGTTTTGTTTCATCAAAGTTTAGAGTTTCTTCCTTGAGGGATTCTATTGATTCTCTATAATAGGGTTCTCCATGTCTATAAGATCCACTTCATTGGGAGGTATACTTACCAGAAATTTCATACGGTATTTGTGTACTCTCACCTTTCAGATCTTGATGACACTATTGGGGATATTTGTTCCCTCTTTGATATCAACTATGATAGAGTTTCTTCTTCTACTTCTCTAGATGTATTTTCTTCACCATTGTATGTTTATATGGTGACACCACCTACACTTCTTGAATCCTATGATTCACCTTCATCATCATTCATGCTGACACCTTCTACAGGAGTACTTGGTTCTTGGTTTAATTCTCATATCCATATTGGGAACCATTCTAAGTCCTATTTGGTACCTGATTTGATTCATCAACACTTCTCACAATTAAGGATTTAATTTGTTGAGAAACATATGGAGATATTATGTAATGTCTCTACCATCAATCAATAGTATTTCAGTGTAGCATCATAGATTCCTTATTGGGATGTAGTCTTCATTGATTACTTTACTAGCAACAAGATTCTTTATCTACAAGATCTATTGGATTTTATAGGGCTTCATATTCTAAAGGGATTTATAGTCCTCACTTCTCCTCTTCTTTATCTCTCTATTTTTATTTTTATTTTGTGGGGGGTGGGGGGGGACTTCTCTATGTTCTTCTAGGGGATTATATATTGACATATGCATTCTATGTGCTTCTTTTATCTCTTTTGGAGGGATTTTATTATATGGATTTTCTCATTTTCTCCACTTTATGATGGATTGCCTATGTACTTGTGTACCTCATCTTGCCTTGCTTAAGGGGGTGTTAGGGTAGATTTTTGTTCCATTGCATGGTTTTTCCTACACATGTATTTAGTTTGCTTAGGTTTTAATGGGATAGATGGGAGATACACTTCGCCATATTTTTAGGTGGTTGATACACATCTCCACTTCCTATACATACAACTCTTGTAAATCTATTTTCTAATTCATTTTGAATACAAGCAATCTTTTTGGCTCGTGTTTGGTTCCTCTCTCTCTCTCACACAAAAATACTATCTTTGTGCATTCATATTTTATCAGTGTTTAATCTTGGCCCACATTCTCACAATATATTTCTAAACACTTTACACTTTGATATTAGAATAATTTTCTCAATCCATGGAATCATATTTCTTATATGATAGAAATATCTAATAAGGAAGCCAATTCACTATAGTTTCCACAAATCAAGAAATATTGCATGGTAGAAGTGTTCAATATCTAGGATCAACTCGTGTGCTATTACATGTTATTGAGGGTCTAGTTTATGAAGCTTCAGGAGAGTGAATCCCTTGTGTGCTTACGAAGTTTTCCATGTTCACATTTCTCATAATACTTTTTATCTCTCTCTCTCTCTCTCTCTCTCTCACACACACACACACACACACACACACACACACACGTGCACATATGCACATGTACATGCATGTGCACGCGTGCACACACACATGCACGTGCACGTGCACACCTTTGTAGATTAAAAAATCATGCACTTTGAGTCATTATTTAGTCTTGGTCTCATACTACTAATATGGTTCTTAAGTGAAAAGAGTAATAATCAACCCATGTCTTTGGCCATTTTGCATTGCTTTCTATCACTATTTTTGATCTTACACCTGTACTTGCCGTCTGTACTTTCATATTGTGTTTTTCCTATTTTTGATTGGGGCACCCTGATCCTCTTTACACTTTCCTCTCACTTTTTGGGCACTTTCTAGCCATTTGAGCTTCTTATATTTTTGGTGGTCGGCCTTTTTGGGGTTAATTATGAAATTAAAGTAAGAGAACCATATAAATATAAAGTTATGTGACCATAATGAGGACTAAGCATTAAGCACTTACTATCACCACCTAAGGTTGCATCGATCAAAGACATCTATAACTACATTTGCATCCATCTAACTCCATCACAAGGCACACAAGGATGGTTCATCTGCATCACACTTCATAGGAGGGGAATATATTGTTTACATGCACACATTTATTACATTATACATCTAGTTACTTTCTTGCTACTTCACAAAGTATGACTGGCACAAGAGCACCTAGGGCACAATTACACACACAAACACACCTAGAACTAAATTGGTTTTGAGATGTAGTGCAACACTCAATGATAAGTCCATCAATTTGGTAGCTGAGTAGTCTGACCCCTTCGTATGCATATTTCTTTTTTAGGGTTTTAATGCTTTGTCTGGGGTTTTGCAGGTAATTCTCCATTGTAGGTATTCTGATTCGACATTGGAAATCATACAATGACGGAAATGAACATAGGAGAATACTCAATGATGCATCGAGAGGAGGTTTTTTCGGCCATTTCCATGCAGACTAGGGTGCCCACAATCGCCCTATTCCTCTCCAGAACCCAGTCTAGATCTACACTTTTCTAGGTTCCTGGGCGGCAGTTTCCTCCTCCTGTTCATCGAATCTCCACTACGACATAGTCCCACGACGTCATCAAATTAGGTAAGGCCTTCTTAACCCTCTTTACACATTAGGGTTTCATATTGCATTGCTTAGTTTACTTGGGTATTATTTTAGTATTATATTACTTCATTTATTCAGTTATTTTACTACTCCTATAACATTAGATTACACTAGAATATGTCACATTTTAGTTTAATCACATGCACACATGCACACGCATGTGCACATGCACACGTGCACACACACGTGCATGCGCATGTGCGTGCACACACACACACACACACACACACGCACGCACATGCACATGCACTCACACACAGACAGTGCATGCACAAATAATTCACATATATAAGAATAGGATTTAAAAGAGGAGGAAAATAATTTATGTCTTCATGTTTCTTGAAAATATGTTAACAATAAAGTCCCTAAAAGGTCAAGTTGTTGTATATCATTCAATTAAAGGTATTGTCGAATGTAACTTCAAATTATTGCTAAGTAACACATGCTATTAAAATTTTCCTATTTTTGATGCAAACAGATTGGCACATTCTAAGAGAAAGTTAATATCTCATAAGACAAGGGCCATTAGTAAAAGAGTAATAATGTTGGATTACCATTCGAGATGTTGAAGAAGCTATAGATTCACAAACACATTTTGAGCACACTATATATGTGAGATCGGTGCTATAAAAAACTAAGAAGGTATCAATTTGAAGTCAATGAAGAAAATTGAATGGAGCATTTTATGAGTGACGTTGAAAACAATGAGCTGCTACAAAGAAGTGGAATATCCCTGCGTCCACCCTTGGATATTGGTTGTTTGACATTACAACTATAAAGAAAAAAGGCCCACATATGATTTTGACATAGGATGAAGAACTTGATATTTTCCACTGGTGCAAAGATATGGGGAAACTTGGACATGGACTTGAAATCATACACGATGAAATCATATGTGGTCCATATATTTGAAAATAGGCCCAACCCATTCACTAAGTGATTACCCAAAAAGTCTTGGTGGGATGGATTTAAGAAGAGGAACTCAAACTTGTCCATTATATCAATATAAGCTTGGATAGATAGATAAATATTCAACTAAGGCCTTGCATTATAGATGTAGTTTATAATAAACTTGAGAAGGAATATGCAGCTAACCAATATGGAAATTATAAAATTAGAATTGTGATAAAAATGGAATGTATCCTAGTAGGAACAACTGGTATGAGGGTGGTAGTAAAAAGAGGAAGTTATAGTGTTCCCCACGTTATTCCAAAGAGAAGGAAATGGCTCACCATTTTTTTTGTGTTAATGCAACAGGACGAAGCATCCCTTGACATTATATTTTCAAGGGTAAGATATGGCTAAAGAACTACATTACAAGTTGTGAACCAAGAGCATGCATGACAACACAACCCCATACATGTATGACCAAAACATTGTTTCTTAATTGATTACACCATTTCTAGAGATGAATACCAAGTGGTTGTTACCCAAAATGTGCCCCCTGCTCATTTTCTGGCTAACTCCTTTCATCTTTCCTTCTCTTGTGCCTCAGACATAAAATTTTTCTTTTCTAGGCACTCAAAATATTTTGGAAATGGCACCATTAGATAGAGCTCTTTCTCATCTTTCCAGAAAGGTAAAGTTTTCCTCCTAACTCCACGTATTTTTCAAGTTATGGCTCGGCGGAGTTTTTGTGGGAAATTTTCCCCTAGAAGGCCCGCAACCAATCAGGACGTGCCACGTGTCCAGGAAGTGGCGGGGGTCGGAGGAGAATTTGGTTTTTTGCCAAGTGTTTTGGCATAGGTTTCAAAAGGAAAATTTTGCCCGTGGGACCCCGCCGACAATCGAATCGGGGAGAGCTGCCACGCGTCCAGGGGCGAAAATTGGAAAATTTGGCTAAGTGTTTGCGCAAGGAAATTTTGGAGAGATGGCCCCGCGGCCAATTAAAACAAGACACGTGTCCTAAGGGACCGAAAAAGTGGGGCGCGGAGGGGAGTTAGAAATTTTGGAAAAATGTTTGCCAAAAAATCCAAAAGTAAATTGTGATCCGCCTACCCGCCGACGAACCAGAACACGACACGTGTCACCAGGAGCTGGAGTTTCAGAGGGCGGAGGAAAAGTTGAAATTTTGGCAAAGTGTTTTGCCGAAAATCCAAAAGGTGAAGTTTTGGCCCGCTGCCCGCCAATGAATAAGAACGTGCCACGTGTCCCGGAGGCGGAGCGTGGGAGAACTTGGGAAATTTTCCCAATGGGAAAATAATGGAAAATTCAAGAAAAGGCCCGCCCCCTTATTGCGAGCCAATAGAATCTCGCCACGTGTCTAGTTGGGGCAAAAAATTCAGAGCAAGCCCGCATGGGAATTTTGGAGGGTCAAACCCGCACCTAATGGGGTTTTGACACGTGTCCAAGCCAAAAATATCGAAGTAACCCATGGAAAATTCAGGAGAGACAGGCCCAGAGCCAATCACATCACGCCACGTGTCTTCACCTCATTGGCTCCGTGGAAATTTTGAAAAAATTTTTCCAAAGGCAAAAATGAAGTAAAATGGAGTAGGAAGGGCCCACGACCAATTAAAACGTGCCACGTGGCTTTGAATCTCGGCGGGCGCGGGAATTTTGAAAATTTTCCAAATAACCAAAAAGGTAAAAATTCAAATTTTTGCCCACCAACCCGATTTGGCCCTGTTTTGCCCTAAATTTTCAAATCACCATATCTTTCGATCCAGAGCTCGGATTTTCACGTTCTTTATATCAATGGAAAGATGGTGAAATTATATATAAGATTCCATGGTCATTTTTGCATTTTGGTTTAGTTTGGAGAGAGAAAATCAAGAAACGTCTCTGGCACGTGGTAATGGCCAGAAATGACGTTTCAACAACCAATTTTAATGCAAAATGGGTCGCATTCTTCTTCAGCATGGCCAAAAATGTCAGGGCATGGGTCTGTAAGGACGCCCATGCTGTTTTAATGCATATTCATTCAATGGGGATGGATCCCACGTTTTTACATGTTTTCTCTCTCCTGGGCTCGACCCATGCATTGTAAAAGCCAGATTTGGCTCATTTTTGAGGGTTGAACATTTTTTTGGATAGCAAGCTTCTTCTTTCACCTTCAACAAGTGATTTTTGCAAGTATCAGACCTTCTTCATGATTGTAACAGGTTTATGCCTCTTTGATGTTGCAAATGCAAGGATTTTGATAGTGAAAATGACAGTGCAAACTCTGTGATCAATTTTTAGTCCTTTGTTTGTATTGTCTTGCTTCATTTCAGACCTCTAATTGCATCTTATCAGCCTGTGTATGATGTTTCATGTTGCATTTCATGAAATTGTGTCAATTTGCATGAACAAGAAGTGTTCACCACTCCTTTGGTGTATCACCTATTAGTTTAGTTTCAATTTTTGCACTTTCTATCTCTGTCTCCTTGGAATTTAGAGTAGGATTAGGATTCAAACCTCTGCAATTGTGCAAATAACAGATCTGATCAAAGGAGTTTGAGGAACCAGCCTCTAATATGGAGATTTCTCTCTCATTTTACAAGTCCCACACTTGGAGAGAGGTTTCAATGTTGTGCAATCACACTGGATGCCTGAAACATCAACTTAGAAACTTGATTTGCATCCAAGGGTGCTGCTGATTTGCAACAATAATTTTGGCATGCCGGTGGGACTTAGAGGTCTCATTTTCATTGTGCAAAAGTTGATGTGCATCTGCTACAATTTTCTTGCTTAAAAGAGCTATAAATTGCACATCTGGCGACTCAAGGGAAGAATCACTGGTTTTAGTAGTGCGGACACGAAAGCTCATGAGAAGAATCTCTACGAGGTCAAGAGCTGGAGAAGAAGAGGTCTTTGTTTGAATATCTGCAGTTATCTCCAAGAAGAAGGCAAAGAGGAAGAAGGATTCAAAGGTCTCCATCTCCACCAAACATAACTCTCTCAACTCCTCCACCTGGTAGGCCTTTCATTCGATCAACAAGTGTTCTAAGACCAATTAGAATGGCACAAAACAACCCCTATGTCAATTTCACTTTGTGCAAAAGCAACCCACTTGGTCTCAATGCACAAAATCAATTCCAATTGCAGCCTTGAAGAACATTTCATACTTCACGGAGAGAATCGGACTACTCACGGTGATCATGTTAAAGACATTGCTGACCTTTGTGCAATTCATGAAATCAATGAGATGCAAGTTGCTGTCAAATTGTTGGCATCTTCATTCAAGGGGAAGGCTTTGCAATGGTTTAGAAGCCTTGCCTCAGGTTCTATTCAAAATTGGAACCAGCTATGTGTAGCACTTCATGAGCAATTTGGAGAGAAGGGAGACAACTTGTCTCTTTTGGAGCAGCTGACAACTATCAAAAGAGCTCCCAATGAGCAGCTGACTGATTTTAATTTCAGATTTCAAAGGACTTGGGAGAGAATTCCAGTGGCAGTCAGGCCAACAGTAGAAGGTGCTTTTCTTTATTACCTTAAAGCTTTAAATTCGATATTTCTATGTTAATTCAGTCCATGGGAGGCACAACTATCCCCATTGCTTATAGCATTGCCATTAGAGCTAAAATTGTTTGATTCAAGTGGTAAGCTAGCTCCTAGCCTCCAATGTCATTATTTCCAAGTTTAGAGAGCCCAAGTACTACTAAGTGCCTAATTTGGCTCTATTCCCACTCCTAGAAATCAGAGTTCAAATGAAGCTTCTACTTCATCTCCAAGTGCCCCAAATGAGCTTCAAGAAGTCATGAAGCAATTGCAAAATTTAGGTAATGAGCTGGTTACTCTCAAGAGGCAACAAGCCCAAAGTTTTAGACCTTCCTTCCAGCCTCAAGCTTAGCCTAACAGGCAGCCATATCAACCTCATAGACCACCCAATCCAGCTGCAAATCTAAATCAAGCAAGGCCTCCTGCCAACAGACCATTTCAGCCCTATAATCCAAATGCTATATCTGCCTCTAAGGCATTGGTGCCAACACAAAACAACGTTGCTCAGGAGTATGATTGGTGTTTTCCATGCAATGAACCTCACAACCAATCTATGTGCTTCAACGGTGCCTTGAATCAAGCATTAATGGTGACAACTACTGGTGTGGAGGGTGAGGGAAGTCAAGGAAACAACCAACAACAAGAAACATTCCAGCAACAATCAGCTCCAAATGACACCACACTTGTGAACTGGCAGGCAGAGGATTTTTGTGGCATAAATCAAACAGTCTCTCAAGGTGTTGCAGCCAACACAAGGTCAAAAAGAAGGAATTTGGGTGAAGAACAACCATTAGCTCCAACCAATCCACAACCTTTTATGGCTCCACAAATGGTTGGCAAACAAAATCTAGTTGTAAATGCACAAGGGCAGCCAAGAACAGCTCCTAGACCAACTCAAATACCAGTTGTTGTTGCCCACATGCAAGGGATGAATATGCAAACCAAGGGATAGCAAAGAGATCCTTCATCACCATTTAGTATCATTGATCAGATGAAGAAGACAAATGTAAATATATCAATGTGGGAATCCCTATCTATCCTAGGCTAGAGAGATTTGCTACAAGCTGCCATGAAGGACTAGCCAACTTTGAATCAACAAGTCCAAATGCAAGAGAAGGTGCTCACAAATGTTGCCCAGCCTGAAGGGAATCATGGAGGACAACAAGGTAAAATGTTGAAGCCCCCTCCTTTTTATGTCTCATTAATCATTGGAAACCAATTGGTGCACAATTACATGATTGATTCGGGGCAAGTAGCTCAGTGATGCCCAAGCAAATAGCTGATCAACTAGGACTTCAATATGAAACCATATCCAAAGGGGTAGTGCAGTTGGATGGGACAATAGTAACAACAGTTGGGGTGATTAGAAACTTGAGTCTTACCTTGCATACATGTCCAAATGTTGTTGTTTTACAAGATGTATCAGTTATAGACCTTCCACCACTCTTTGCCCTATGTTTTTCAAGAGATTTCACACAGCCAAGATGGGAGGATATTTGTCTGCTGATTGGTCACACATCTTTGTTCAAAACGAGGTATGGAACCAAAGCTACAATCAGGTCTGAACCTATTACAAACTTCCACATTGAGCCCTACACTCCAAGTCAGATCAATGCCAATTGTTCAGCATTTGATCAAGAAGATCACCCAAGCACTGATGAAGCTGACACCAAGGTTGGAAGCATCCCATATTTAACTCTTGATGAATGGGCAAGCAAGGTGCATGTTTTTATCCTTATCAAGAAATAGAAGAATCGAAAGTGGGAGTCTATTGCATACATGAAGAAAATCAGCCTATTCCTAGCATCACCAAGCCAAACCACAAAGATGACAATGAGGTATGGCAGTTGTTTTTGATGGATCAAGGAGTAGACAAGGTGCTAGGAGGTGGAGCTATGCTTGTTTCACCTCAAGGAGTTAAGTATTATTCAGCTTTTAGATTTCAGTTTGCATGCTCTAATAACACTGTTGAATATGAAGCTTTGATACAAGGATTGCATTGGTCAATCAAGAGAAGGATAAAGAACTTGCAAGTCTTTGGTGACAGTGAGTTGATTGTCAACCAAGTTAAGGGGCAGCATGCTGTCAAGAATGATCTACTCAAGTGCTACAAGAACAGGGTGTGGGACCTCATTGAAGATTTTGAGGGCTTTAGCATAAAATCCATTCCTAGAAAAGAGAACCAAGCTGCTGACAGGATTGCAGTAGTTGGGGCAGCCTTTGATGTTGTTGAAAGCATTCAAAAAGACAAGGTATAGCCAAACATCCATGTGATTGTGAGGCCTTCAGTGCCAAATAACAATGTAAGTTGGCAAGTGTTTGAAAATGATCAGCAAATCATCCATTTCTTGCAAGAAGAGGCTGAATTCTCAGCCAAAAATCAGGAAAAGTTGGAGCAGCAGTATGGTGACCAAGTGGTGCAGCTGAGAACCAACAAACTACCAAAGGGACTTATTACTTTGGAGTCCATTTTCAATCCTAATGATCAGTTTAGGAAGGAGAAAGAAAACATCCAAGTGAAGGGAGAAGATTCAGTGTCCATCTCAGTAGAAAGAGGCAAATCACTCCAAATTGGTAAGATGACAACTGAGCAAGAAAGGTATGAGTTCATACAACTTTGTCAAGAATTCCCTGATGTGTTTGCTTGGAGCTATGAAGATTTGAAAGGTTTCAATCCCGAGTTAGCTCAACACACCATTGAATTGGATCCAAATACTAAGCCCATCAGGAAGAAACAAAGGCCAGTCAACCCCACATGGAGCCTCTCATGAGAAAATAATTGAATAAGTTGATAGAATCAAGAATCATATTCCCTATCAAGCATTCTAGTTGGGTTGCCAACTTGGTTCCAATCAGAAAGAAGAGTGGGGAAATCAGATTATGTGTTGACTTCAGATATTTGAATAGAGCATCTCTCAAGGATCATTATCCACTTCCTTCCATGGAGCAGATTTTACAAGTTGTTCTTTGGCTCGAGAGGTTTTCACTACTTGATGGCTATTCAGGGTATAATCAGATTATGGTGAAGGAAGAAGATTAGTTCAAGACAACCTTTACAACTAAATGGGGAACTTATGCATATAAGAAAATTCCATTTGGGTTGTCCAACGCGCTGGAGCTACCTTCAAAGAGCAATGGACATGGCGTTCAAAGGTTTGATTAACAACATTGTCTTGATATATCTTGATGATATCACTTTTTTTCAAAAATACAGCGGAGACCACCTCTTTCATTTGAGACAAGTGTTCCAAAGGTGTAGAAGATTTGGAGTCTCCTTGAATCCTACAAAGTGTGTTTTTCTAACCCATGAAGGAAAGATCCTTGGCCACATTGTCTCCAAAGAAGGATTAGCAATTGATCCAGGAAAGAGTCAAAGCCATAAGAACCTTTGCCATTGCCAAGCCACAAGAAGGCCCTTCAAAGTTTCTTGGGAAGAATAAATTTTGTTTAGAAGTTTGTCCCAAATTTTGCAACCCTTGTCGGACCTATCACCAAGATGTTAAAGAAAAGCATGGCTTTCAAGTGGACAGCAGAAGGCAAGGAAAGTTTTGAAGCAATCAAAGAAGCCATCTCTCAAGCCCTAACTCTCATCAACTCGGATTTCTCCAAGGATTTCATTCTCTATGCATTTGGGGGGGGATGACACTATTTCTGCAATTTTGGTACAACAGAACAAGGACAATGATGAGCAGCCAATTGCTTTCTTCAGCCAAAGCCTAGATGACTATGAGGTGAGATATTCTTTTATTGAGAAGCATGTACTTGCAGTAATCAGAAGCTTGAAGAAATTCAAGCATCTAGTCTCAAACAACAAGGTTCAGTTGTTGGTCTCTCATGCGGGAGTAAAGGACTTCCTCCTCAACAAGGATTTGAATGAGAAAAGGGCAGGTTGGATCACTCGTGTCATGGAGTATGACATTGAGATCAAGGTCACCAAGCTGGTAAGAGGAAAAGGATTGTGTGAGCAGCTGATTCTGGGCAAGCAAAAAGGAGTATGTAATAAAGAAGAGGTTGTTTTGACAGTTCAAGACAGCCATGTGCAAGGTAGCACTCAAGAAGAGGATAATGTTGTCCCCACTCCTTGCTGGACCCAAGGTATAATGCACTTCTAAGCACGAGGCCTATGCCCTCCGAGAGATGAACAAGACCCAAAGAAGACACTTCAGATGCGCAGGCTGTCCCATATGCCATAGTAGACGGTGTTTTTTTCAAGAAAGATGTGAATGGAGTGTTCTTTGAGATGCATTAGCACAAATCAGATTCATAGGGTGTTGGAAGAGTTCCATGGTGGATCAGCTGGTGGTCATTTTACACCAAGAGTGATAGCTCTAAAAATCATGAAGGTTGGTTATTATTGGCCCAAGATTTTCAGTGATTGCTTTGCGTGGATCAAAAGGTGCAAGAATTGTGCATTCTTCACAGGTAAAGAGAGGCTTGCTTCCCTTCCATTGCATCCAATTTCAGTTGACCAGCCATTCATGCAATGGGGTTTGGACTTCATTGGAGTCATTAATCCCAATTCAAGCCAAGGGCATAAGTGGATTTTGATGACCACGGACTACTACTAAGTGGGTCAAGCAAAGCGGTAGCACTCAAGGAAGTAAATGAGTCTAGCATCTTAGACTTCTATGAGGGGATAGTAACCAGATTTGGCATACCTACTACAATAATCTTAGATAATGCATTAGCATTCATTGGATCCAAGGTGACTGAGTGGGCTGTCAAGAACGGGATCTACCTAAGTACTTCATCAAACTACTACCCTCAGGGTAATGGCCAGGCTGAATCTACAAACAAGAACTTGTTGAGGATCATTAGGAGGAATCTTGATGAGAATCAGAGGTCTTGGCATACCAAACTGAAATCAGCCTTATGGGCTGATAGGATAACTCCCAAGAGATCCACAGGTAACTCTCCATTCAGGCTTGTTTATGGAAGAGAGGCAATCTTGCCCATGTCACTTGAGTTGCCAACATTGGAACTCATGAAGCAGTTAGAGTTGCTAGAGTTTGGGCCCATGGAGGTGAGATATGTAGAGTTGATGGAGCTCCAAGAGATTAGAGATCAGGTATCCCAAGCAATGGAGAAGGATCAAGCTTTGATCAAGAAGACCTTTGATAGGAAGGCCAAGAGTAGATCTTTCCAAGTTGGAGATCTAGTGTTAAAATGGGATGCAGATAGAGCAAAACCGAGAAGGCATTCAAAATTTGATGCCATTTGGAGTGGCCCATACATGGTCACAAAGTGTAAGGACAGCAATGCCTTCCAATTGTCTTCATTGGATGGTGAAGAACTGCAGATTCCAGTCAATGGAATCCATCTAAAGCATTGCTACTAAAGGGAAATTATCCACCTTGTAAATATTAGCTTAAGTTTTCATTCCTCCAAGTGCTTGTGCACATTGTTTTGTTGTAGGTTAGTTTTACTTTCCCTAAGTGCTTTGGCACAGCTTTTTGCTATTCTGGGAATGTGTTTGCAGGCCTTGCTCCATCAGGTGATATTCCATCTTCCTCCTTGCAACGTTCTAGTCAGTTGGGGTATTAAACAAAGAATCAGGTGACTCCATGCCCAATGGATTGCTTCAGGCAACTGGTAACTTCATCCAGCAGGTAGATGACCCCTCTGAGTCGCCAAAATTGTTACCCAAAATGTGCCCCTACTCATTTTCTGGCTAACTCCTTTCATCTTTCCTTCTCTTGTGCCTCAGACATAAAATTTTGCTTTTCTAGGCACTCAAAATCTTCTGAAAATGGCACCATTGGATAGAGCTCTTTCTTAGATTTCTAGAAAGGTAAAGTTTTCCTCCTAACTCCACGTATTTTTCAAGTTATGGCTCGGTGAAGTTTTTGTGGGAAATTTTCCCCTTGAAGGCCTGCAACCAATCAGGACGTGCCACGTGTCCAGGAAGTGGCGGGGGTTGGAGGAGAATTTGGTTTTTTGCCAAGTGTTTTGGCGTAGGTTTCAAAAGGAAAATTTTTCCCGCGGGACCCGCCGACAAATCAGGGAGCGCCACGCGTCCAGGGGCGAAAATTGGAAAATTTGGCTAAGTGTTTGCGCAGGAAATTTTGGAGAGATGGCCCCGCGGCCAATTAAAACAAGACATGTGTCCTAAGGGACCGGAAAAGTGGGGCGCGGAGGGGAGTTAGAAATTTTGGAAAAATGTTTCCAAAAAATCCAAAAGTAAATTGTGATCCACCTACCCGCCGACGAACCAGAACACGACACGTGTCACCAGGAGCCGGAGTTTCAGAGGGCGGAGGAAAAGTTGAAATTTTGGCAAAGTGTTTTGCCGAAAATCCAAAAGGTGAAGTTTTGGCCCGTTGCCCCATGCCAACGAATAAGAACGTGCCACGTGTCTCGGCCGGGCGGAGCGGGAGAACTTGGGAAATTTTCCCAATGGGAAAATAATGGAAAATTCAAGAAAAGGCCCGCCCCCTTATTGCGAGCCAATAGAATCTCGCCATGTGTCTAGTTGGGGTAAAAAATTCAGAGCAAGCCCGCATGGGAATTTTGGAGGGTCAAACCCGCACCTAATGGGGTTTTGACACGTGTCCAAGCCAAAAATATCGAAGCGACCCGCAGAAAATTCAGGAGAGACAGGCCCGAGCCAATCACATCACGCCACGTGTCTTCACCTCATTCGGCCCGGCGGGGAAATTTTGAAAAAAATTTCCAAAGGCAAAAATGAAGTAAAATGGAGTAGGAAGGGCCCGCATGACCAATTAAAACGTGCCACGTGGCACCTGAACCGGCAGGGCGCGGGGATTTTTTGAAAATTTTCCAAATGACCAAAAAGGTAAAAAATTCAAATTTTTTGCCCACCGACCCGATTTGGCCCTGTTTTGCCCTAAATTTTCAAATCACCATATCTTTCGATCCAGAGCTCGGATTTTCACGTTCTTTATATCAATGGAAAGATGGTGAAATTATCTATAAGATTCCATGGTCATTTTTGCATTTTGGTTTAGTTTGGAGAGAGAAAATCAAGAAACGTCTCTGGCACGTGGTAATGGCCAGAAATGACGTTTCAACAACCAATTTTAATGCAAAATGGGTCGCATTCTTCTTCAGCATGGCCAAAAATGTCAGGGCATGGGTCTATAAGGACGCCCATGTTGTTTTAATGCATCTTCATTCAATGGGGAATGGATCCCACGTTTTTACATGTTTTCTCTCTCCTGGGCTCAACCCATGCATTGTAAAAGCCAGATTTGGCTCATTTTTTGAGGTTGAACATTTTTTGGATAGCAAGCTTCTTCTTTCACCTTCAACAAGTGATTTTTGCAAGTATCAGACCTTCTTCATGATTGTAACAGGTTTATGCCTCTTTGATGTTGCAAATGCAAGGATTTTGATAATGAAAATGACAGTGCAAACTCTGTGATCAATTTTCAGTCCTTTGTTTGTATTGTCTTGCTTCATTTCAGACCTCTAATTGCATCTTATCAGCCTGTGTATGATGTTTCATGTTGCATTTCATGAAATTGTGTCAATTTGCATGAACAAGAAGTGTTCACCACTCCTTTGGTGTATCACCTATTAGTTTAGTTTCAATTTTTGCACTTTCTATCTCTGTCTCCTTGGAATTTAGAGTAGGATTAGGATTCAAACCTCTACAATTGTGCAAATAACATATCTGATCAGAGGATTTTGAGGAACCAACCTCTAATATGGAGATTCCTCTCTCATTTTACAAGTCCCACACTTGGAGAGAGGTTTCAATGTTGTGCAATCACACTGGATGCCTGAAACATCAACTTAGAAACCTGATTTGCATCCAGGGGTGCTGCTGATTTGCAACAACAAAGTGGTGTTTATCCTACCAATAGGTATTTGTTGATATTTTTATGGCCATGGTAGTCATGTTGTAATGACAATTGTCAAGAGGTTAAAAAATTGGGAATTGATATTTTAATTTTTCCAATGCATACTTTCAACATGATATAGCCATTATAAATGAGTGTGTTCTTAACATTCAAGAAATGCTTCAAATATGAAAGGTCAATGTGAATGGCTCAAAATCATGGAATTTAGATAAAAAAGACCGAGTTTGTTGAGTTGGGTAGTAAATCTTTCAAGAAGACTCTTTCCATAGAAAATAAAAGTTAGGTTTTGGAGGATAAGGATATGGCCACTTAATAGAGAGCAACTTGTAAATGATATGTCACCAAGTCAAGCATTTGAAGTTGGAGATGAAGACGAGAGAAGTGCAATTGAAAACATCATGTAGCTAGATGGGTATATTAAAAATGGGATAGGTCCAATTTTACCTTGTATGAGCCAAGTAACACATGTAACCTAGACATACGATAGTACTCAAGAAGATGAATAAATGGTTCTAGGTATTCATGTGATTGACATTCCAAAATATGTAATTGGAGAGGGGTTGAACATGCCTTTGTAAGTAAGCCATCCAAATTGGATAAAAGAGGGGGAAACATAGCTAGGTGTAAATTTGGACTTTCCAATATAGGTGTGGTCCTTTTAATGTCATCACCCATGCTTCTATAACTAATTAAGATGTTGCACACTACTATGTTGTTACAGGTGAAATCAATGCTTGTGATGATGTAATTGATTTGGGTAAACAAAAGATATTGTAGTGTGTTGTATGAACCAAGAACCTAAATATATTATAACATGTACTCAAGGTCAAGAGCATCAAACAAGCGAGTGTTTAGGTAGATTTCTTAAGCTTCTAGTAGAGAGGATTATGCAAAAACCCATGATTTAATAATGGTGTAATGAGATTGAGTAAAATTTTACAAATATTAACCGCAGATGATTTTTTTCCAAATGTCTTGTGTCCAATAAACAAGAAAAACATAAATTAAGGCCATTTAAAGTTGCACAAAAAATTGAAAACAATTTGAAATGGAAAGAAGAAGAAGAACAAACGCAAAGATAAATTCTTGAGAAGTAGTGGGAGAAAAGGATGGGGGCATATGACAAAACGATGAAGGAGATGGAAAAATAAAGAAGGTTGAAAAACATGGCAAATCCTTTTCTGAATAAAATCCACTAATGATGGAAATGATAAACATCCATGCTTTGGCATTTGCAAGTATAGGATATTATCGCTAGGTATTTCACCTACTCCAAGTAATCAATTGCAAATGACAAGCTTTCCTCAACAAGGGAGGAAAATAATTTTGCAAGCAATGACATGTGATATGAGTAACGTTCCACTAACATCAATGAGCAAGTGGTGAAGATCCAAGCTAATAGAATTTCATAGCTCAATATATCTAAAATATTTTCCCCTTACATAGGCTAAAAGGTTGACATTTGGAAGTTGCTATAAAAGGGAGTTCAATAAATTGTTAGTAGAAATAAATTTTGTATGCAAATTTTTGTATGTATTTTGAAGATTGGAAAAAGGTTGTTGTTACAAGGAAAAAGGTACCATGGAAAACCAACCTTGTTTTGTAAATTAGTTTGTCCAATCATGTCTAATATTTTTCCATGTAACCCATTTAATCTATATATATTGTTATATTGCATCAAATATAATATTTTAGTTCTAGTGCTTATAAACTATCAAAACAATAATAAATTAGGTATTATAAGATTTATAACAAGTAACAGACTTGAAAAACCTTGTTAAAAATTTAATAAATAGGAAAATAACATAGCTTGTCTTATAGCCTTAGTGAGACTAAAAACCTAACCTTTAAATGCATCATCCACTACAACATCCATTCATATCTTGGTTAAGAAAGCATCACCCATTGCAACACATCTTGAATGTGAAGGATTAAGAAATACAACCCAAGCATAAGACATGTTTAAAAACACTAAGGGAAAAGAAGAAACTGTGAAAGCAGTTGCTACTTGTGCTTCTCATTTGTCACCACAATTTTTGATGTTGTAAAACAAAAGGAGTATCAACTACACCAATAGAAATAAATTCAAAAATACCAACTTAACCAACGAATGCAAATACAAAAATTCCGACTAAAATAAATCCAAAACTGAAATCTTCACATGATCGGAAATATTCCCCACTGATCTATTACAGGATCATTATTCTCTTGTTTTGGTTGTCTCATCTAATGAGACAACAAAATTTAAGAAAAATAACAATTTAACTTTTTCCAGTAGATAAGACCTCTATTTGTTGTTAATATCTCACAATCAGTCAGACAGATCATTATTTGGGTCACTAGAAGGCATGGATAAACAACAGGTGAGTGATTGGAACTTTTTTCTAAGTTCTCAAGCATTGGCAAACAAGTTTTGGAGGATATGAATGGAGGTATGGGCTCCTTCAATGCCTCACATATTAGCTTCAATGCGGGTGGTTCAGGAGATATGGTTCGAGTTATTAGCATCAACTGTTTGCATTATATGTCACACAATGTCATTAAAAATGAATTTGATAACATGTACTCGGTCCAAACATGCCAAAAGTTGGGCCTTCATACCTTTTCATGGGCAGGTTTGACATTTGGAGTATTTGGTAGTATGCTTTATTCATATGCATACACTGCTGTTAATTTGGCACGTCAGACACTTAAAATTTAGCTTGAAATAAATAAGAGGAAAACATGTGAGACCCTGAAATTTTAAGCGATGAGATGGCAGAAATTACATCCAAAGTGGGGTAAGTTTAAGTGCGCAATGTATGGGTTCTCACCCCCTAATTATTAGTCTATTTTATTATTAGAGAGAGATTATATTATAGGGGAAATGCTACCATTTTGTTCATGCAGTAGCTAGTCTGGATATATGATATATATTGTATATTAGTGTTGAATATATACTAGCACAAATGTATGTTGTCAAACATATTGGCTGCTTATATTATCATGCTATATGGATACTCTATTTTGTGTCGGTAATGGATATTTTAATAC
Source organism: Taxus wallichiana var. yunnanensis (assembly GCA_018340775.1). Taxonomy (NCBI): domain Eukaryota; kingdom Viridiplantae; phylum Streptophyta; class Pinopsida; order Cupressales; family Taxaceae; genus Taxus; species Taxus wallichiana. Next base: position 197,071,762 of record CM031239.1, read on the forward strand.
CTGACTTTTTACGGGTTAATGAATGGTCTAGTTTATTCTTATTCATATTAATCGTTTTTATGGGTTCTTCTTTTTTTTTTTTTTTTTTTTGCATCTTAATGTGTGCATTGAGTGAGATAGATGCAAGTATTTGTGTGTTTTTTTTAACAAATTCTCTACCATCAAATGCTGATGTTGAGTTGGCTCTTTAAAGTTCTTTGAAAGAGGTATATGCTAAGGGTGTCATCTTCTTGAAAATATATGACATGTCGATACTCTTGAGTTTATAGTAAACACGCTCTTGTTTGGTTAAGTGCACGACAAACAATATTTTCTATTTCACCCTCGTGACTATCTCTTCTATTTATAGAGGACTAGCAATTGCATATGATATGTAAGATTATATTGAATGGGATACAAATGCAAATTTTTATGGAAATGAATTGTCATGTAACAGGATTTGAAACTTCTTAAATTGCATAGTCATCATTTTTTCCCAATGACGGGGTTGGATGGATTCAACACAAGTCTTCTATTCATAAGAGAAGGCAAAGCTCAATACAAGTCTTCTATTCAATCAACACAAGTCTTTTATGTGGCACATACCTTGTTCGCTTTATCTTTGAAGACAATCTCTTCAACTTTACATTATAGACGTTAAGTATTTGTTGGTGTGATTTGTTTCCTACAAAGAAAACATGTATTATTTTATAGAATTTGATGTTATATCCATGTATATTTTTATTACCCCTATCTTCCATCCATATTATCACCTTTTAAATATCGCCCCACTTGCCCACTACCACTTAAATGTTTGATAGAAAACTTCCACATTTTACATAGATGTCTATTAGAACATTTGCAACTACATCATCTCGAAAAAAATTCAATTTCAATTATTTTGTGATGGATATCTATATCTTGATCTAAAGTTCTACATTTGGCTCACACTATGATGTTGGAAAACCTTGTCAAGTTTGGCTTTATACCTTCCAATTGCATTTACCTTAAAAAGGCCTTCTCAATAAGTCCATTTTTGTGTATATCCAACAATGAGTGTGGTCCATGAGATAACATCTCGTTGACACATTATTTAAAAAATATTTAAAGTGTCATCCGAGAAAAGTTTTTTTAGCATTGCATTCCATCGAACATGTTTAGTTGAATCATTTTGTCAAACAATTTACATCTTCCATATTTTGCATACATGTATATAAGGGCGGTAACAACTATGATATGCAATAAAAATATATTTTAAGTGATTATTTGATGGATTTCCTATTCTAAAGCTTCCATTTTGGCACAAATTAGTAGGATGTTGGTAAAAATAAATTTATTAATATGGAGATTCTAATGTTTTTTTGGAAATATATTACAAATAATTCATTCGCCCTAATTTCCACAATTTTTCAAAACTACTTTCATGTCTTCTTTAAGATTATACCAAAATGAATTTTAAAATCATAATTCAACCAACAAATGATCATATTATTTGTCAAAACACCAAAATATTTATTCTCACACATGACATACTTCATTTAAATAAATGAATATGAAAATGAAAACAAATTCACAAACAATTAATTTTAAAACTCCAGTTACCTTTAATTAGCAAATAGGTTATATTAGTTGAGGAAATGTTTCCTCTAAAAGGAGGCCTCATAACATAATTCTGTTTTGGTCTCACGCGCGTTGGCATAATTTTTGTACTCACTCGCAAAGTTTTGGGCTCACTACAAAATTCTATTTTTATCTTTTTATTGGGTCACATTTAAATGTGGCATACAAGCCTTTACAACTTGAGATAGATATACTATTTAGGTAGTGTTTATTTTAGGTGAAAGCGATAACTTATTTATTAGGCTTATTTTATTTTATGTTACACTTACCACTTGTTCATAATGATACACATTAAGTTGTTTTTTTGTTTTTGTTTTTTTTGAATTAATGTGAACCTAGCAAATTAAGATTTTAATTAGGGAACTTAATGTTAAAAGGGGATTGTTTACTTTGTTAACGTGAGTATTTCTTACTCTAACAATCGGTGATCACTCAAAAATTAATCTCACCTTAGGTGAGTGGCTTGGTCCGTGATAATATAAATTTTTTTTTTTGGGAGAAATCTTTTGTGGCGTGGTATAATATATTAATAGTTGTATGGTTGCAAACAATGAAATTGTGTGGAATTAATGTCCTATGCAATAGATCTTTGAATTGCACAACTATTTCTAAGAATTTTAGATATTAATATAGTCATTTTAAAATATGAATATTTAAATAAATACATTGACAATGATGTTAATAAATATTATTATTGTTTTATGTTCTCCACGAACACATACTTGGTGTACATGAGCAAGATAAGAAGATACACAATGCCCACTCATGCGTCTTCAACTTGGGCGACATCGTCGACACCTTGCCTCTTGGAGGTGGTGGCGGCGGCGGACATGCTTGGTGCATCTTGGAATTGCTTGTATGATTGACGGGGTCCGCATGATAATATATTACGATCCTTATGTCAATAGGGGCTAAGTGCGAGGTGGCCCTCTCACTAACGTAATGGTCGATTGATTGGGGGATACGTATGTTTGTTGTCTTGCTACCCAGCATTGAATATGACTCTTCGGGGTATCTTGGAATTGCTTTGATGACTCTATAAATCTTACTTACCATTTACTTAGGTTAGACCTACCTCTTCCATACTTCTAAAAATTATTATAATTCTATACCTACATCCTCATATTTTACTATCAACATAACATTACACCACTTTTTAATGGAAGTACTAGTTTTTAAGATCCATTATACACCCCTCCATAAAACCATTTGCTCGGCATTTTACCGCCCCCAAAAGCACACATACTCTCACTCCAACCCAAAAAGGCACAAATTTGTAGAGGACTGCCAGCCGAGATTTATTTTTCAACATAACACTTATTTGCAAGAAATCAGTTTATAGAACATTGCTTCCCGGGAAAACGAAATTTAAAAACCGTGTTATGAAAAGCGGTTTACATTCTTTATTTTTAACTTGAAACGTTTCGCACCAAAGAAAAAGTGTGGACAGCTTCACGTTAAAATGTGCGCAACTTTGACCCACCTACTCTGCCAATGATGGCCATTCCACATGCTTTTGCTCCTACTCAAATTCAGTGATTTATTGTGTTAAAATCCATCTCAATCTGCCAATTTATAGCTTGAAATTTTCATTTCTACGCCAAATTTCCTTATTTTCAGACCCATTTTACGGTTGGACAATTGTAAAATGAATAAAAGCCACATAATATTTAGGGTTTGAAGAAATCAACATGGAATATGGAAGAGGAGCCCTAAATTTAAGGCAATATGCTGAACAACCCCTACGATAAAGAAAGTGTGAAAGAAAGATACGATGCCGAGATCTCTCACAGAGAGGAGTTGTAATGGCAGCGTTGATGGAATGATAATATATAGCCAACAAAATACATTGAATGCAAAGAAAACAGGGTGATGATATGGAAAATACTGCCAAAGTAGATGTATGAGGGATCTAAAACTGTTTTAAGCTTGGAAAATGACGGTCTGTAAGACATTTTTAACGATTTTGCCAATATATGACTCTTTTAAAAATTTAGCCGGCTCTAGCCAACTACAAAATAAAGAATTAGTAAACCGTATATTTTTAAAAATATGTCCTAATATGTAATTTGTGAAAATATAAAACTTATTTGTATTCTGTGAAGAAACTACGAAAAATTATATATAAAAAATTGAATTTACATGAAAGAGTTAAGTTGTCAACAAATTATATTCGACACACACTGAATTTTTGAATTTCCAGACACTCAGGCCAAGATTGAATGGATATCATTGATGGTTTTAGACATGCATGTTCTCCTCCTCTCCATCAACATAATATAAACTTGTAGCGTTAAATTTGACGGCCACCTATGCCTACCAAACAATTTTTTTACGTGACTCTAATTTTCCAATATTAACCTTCAAAAATAGGCTATTTATACAATACTAATAAAATATATAAAAGATTATTTTTATTTATTTAACTATATTTATTATATATTAATATAATTTACATACATATATATATTAAAAATGATGGTCGTGATTTAAAATATGCCTTGTGATGGCCGTCAAATTTAACCCCTAATCCAAAGTTATAAAAACCAAAAATAAAAAAATATAAATATCACAAAAGAAAAAGTTGTGGGTCCTTCACTAGTCCCACCACACGCAAATCCCTTTGAAGTTTGTGCATAATAGCCAATGAAAATATTGTGATGATCTCCTTGTTATACAACAGTTCATAAGAACATTAAATGGAATAATTATACATGAGAATTATGCAAAACCGCTCTTTGCTAAAATTCCATTGACATGAAACATGATTGAAAATTTGAAAGTAAAATGCACATATTTTCGAAGGAAAAAATTATTTACTTGTAATATGGTATCAATATTTTGTACAAACAAGATGTGTGTCATCTAAGAGACCAAGGGTGAGACCCAATCTCTAAGATTTTAGTTTGAAATCCATCATAAGCAATTGATATTTGATTCGATTGTTTGGAATAGATGGTTAATGTTACTATATTTTCCACTACCCATTATATACTCGCATATCACATATTCTTAGTGTAGTGGACTGTATTTTTTTTTTTAATATTTCCTTTTTATTGAACCAAGAGTATAGTTGATGCAATGGGTATTTAAGTCAATCGGATATGTAGAACTATTGTAGACTCCAATTATACATAAATATTCATATACTAAGTGGAAATGTTTCTCACTAAATTCAATATTATTTTTTGAAATTTTGAAAAAAAAACATATGGGCACATTTATACAAAAGATATGTAATGGATAACAAAAGTATTATACCGGATTTAAGAATATTAGTTTGCATTTCCTTAGATCTAAAACAAGTAGAAGTTCTTAACATTCGGTGTGTAACTTTCTCCACCAATTTTTGTAAGATTAGCATTCTTTATCTCTTGTTTATATACATAAAAATGTACTTTTCAATTAAAAACTAGTAGATGAACAACTAGGAAAGAAGACCGACGAGAGAGGATAAAATTCTTCATTAAAATCTCATACAAGTATTGTGTTGTTGCTCGAGGGTCATTCTAGATTGGGCGGGGCACTCTACTCCATTCAGTTTTTTTGTTGACAAAGGTACAACGACCTAGAACATTATAAACAAAATCTTGCTGCAGAGAATCTTCGAGAAAATTCACACTTTGGTACATGAAAAAACATCTCTTTTGTGGGTTGGAGATCATTTAAGTCACATAGATGGAGTAGAGATAAAACACATTCTAATTTAACATTAAGATTTTTTTTTTATTAGATTAGGCAAAAAACAGGGATCAGCTCCCAGGGGCCATACAAGAGAGAGGAGCAAAAAGAGATAACCAACAGGAGTAACCAAACCAAAAGAGTCCCAGAAAATGAGTTAAAACATCTTAACTCTTACAATGCAAACTGGACCCAAGAGAGGAAACCCCTAAAAACGGACGAGAAGAAAAAAAACAACTAAGAACCTAAAGTTTGCCAAACTTCCGCCTGATTCAGAGAGGGCACCAACAACCAGCAACACATGACCAAGGAGCACCAACCAAACACAAGCAAACCAGGGGATCAGGACCTACCATGGCCTCCATTATCCATCTCCTCCTCAGAGCTACTGATCCAGGAGGTTGAATTTCCTTCTTTTGTTTCCTGTTTCCATCATTTCCACCCTGTCCAACAAAACCTTCACTTGATTTTCCAGCTCGTTAACTCTATGTTTAGTCTGAACTTGATCGGTGACCATTTTCTTGGAAATATTGATAATGTCCACCATAGAATCTCTTTGGCCAGCACTGGCAGCCTCCATGGCCTTCAGGACACCCTCCAGGTACAACATTTTCCTACTCCATTCATCAAAGACATTGGGATCACCCACACAATCTATTTTCCTGGAAGCACTGGCCTCCCCAAGGTCTTTTTCCCATTCCTTTTCCACATCGATACCCTTTCCCGCCTTCATTTTAGTGAGGCAAACAACGAGAGTGACATCGTCCTCCTCAGCATGCTCGTCCATCACCATCCTCAAAGGAGGGACCAAGGTCGAGTACCATTCTCGACCAGCAGGAGAATCAAACCTTCATGCAGGGGAAGCTCAGCCTTGTCTTGCTGAAAGGCAATCAAGGAATTCGTGAGAGAGGTAGCAAGGAAGAAAGGAATACTGATCATCACCTTGTGCGAGAACATGTTGAGCAGGGTCATATGGTGGGTATAGATCTTTCTATACTTGCCCTCCAAAGTGATGTATTTCATGAGTTGGAGGCTAGACGTCCTTCCAAACACCAGGGATGCAAGAGTGGGCAATACCATCCGTGAAGAACCGCACCTCTCTTTGCCAACAAAAACCTGTCAATCTCCAAATCCCTATTTTATCTATATAGAGCTTCAACCCTTCCATTTTCATTTCAGTAATCCTGGCAATGTTGGTCTCTGAGACCTCAACATCCATGCCATGAATATGAAAAACCCCCTCCTTCCAAGCAATGCGAAATCTTTTGAGAGTTGAGTCATGACCATGTAATTTGGTGATGAAATTGCTGAATCCCCCAACCTTAAGCTTGTTCCATAGACTCGGATTGTTCTCTTCAAAGTTCGACTAGTAGGCTCCACCCTGATTCTGTCACCTCCCATCTTAGCTTTACCAAACTTCCCTTTCAACTAGGCTCCCCACAACCAGCAACAAGTTCACCCTTTCAAAAACAAGCGGAGAAGATGATTATTGTGAAAGTTCCCAGGGTACTTGAAATACTTACAACCGCTCATGCCAACATTATGAAACTTAGCGCCCCTTTTCCTTAATGATTTCATCATTAATATTAGAGGGAAGCTTATCTCCTTCGCCCCATATCTTGTACTCATGGCTCAGGACGCCTATATTTGCCATCTTGTCCGCACAAATATTACCATGTCTCCACGTATGATTAATAGAAACTTTATCAAAATCCTTAAGCATTTCCTTGATGTCTTGGATGATGTTTCTTAAAGCCCAATTGATCTTGCACCTATTATTGAGAGCACTTATGATGATTAGGGAATCACCTTCAATCTGTATATCCTTAATACCTTTTTCCTTGGCTATCAACATTAAGATTGACATTGAGGTGGAGATGAATATCCTTTCCATAGTCCAATAGGAATCCATTCTTCATCCTTAGAATGTGCAATCCCATTACTTCATCATTACGTAGCAATATGACAATCTACAATGGATCTAACTAAGAAGATATATCTAATATTAGTTCATTCCCATCCTCTCTGCAACCACTATTCCTCTCCATAAATAAAAGCATTAGACTTGCTACCCCGAGTTTCTTCTATCAAAGTAAACATCTTATCTAAGAGCTTTTGAATTTCCATGCAAAACCCAATTGACTAATCACCTGCAAACAAAAACAGTGAGTTATATTTGTGTTTTCTGAAAGAAAAAAAAAATTAATGTAAATGAACACATGTTACTGTTGCAATCCTATTATGTAAATAATCCAAGAGACCTTCAACGTTCAAACTCTTAGAGAAAAAAGAGAGACATAATCAGAATGTATTTCATTCACAATGAGTAGAAAATGTAATGCTTTAATATTAAACCCATCAATTTTTCTCTGAAAACATTTGAAAACAACATATTTATACAAGTGTCTTTGTGATTCTTCGTCAACAACGAGGATGTGGAATCCATATGTGTCGGGTTCATTTTGATTATGTGTAGTTAGGGGTTAAATTTGACGGTTGTTTAGATGTTTTTTGTGATTTTTGACGTAAAATACTTGCAAATATTTTATAGAACCGTTACATGTGACTTGCATATTTAAAATGTCATCATCAATTTTTATATAAATTTATATACAAATTATATTAGTATATATCAAGTATAGTTAAATAAATATGGAATAATCATTTATAAATAGTGTATAAATATCATTGTTTTATATTTTTGACCAGAAAAATTAAAAATTTACCATCCTCTAAAAATTGTTTGATAGGCATATGTGGCTGTCAAATTTAACCCGTGTTAACTACTTCTTCCTTGCAATATTTTTTCTAACAATAGGTAGTTACAAAAAAAATTATAACAATAAATAGTTTTTAATTTTTATGAGGGACTTTATGGCCAAAGAATACAAATTCTTATTGTACACATTAGGCTTTAGGATCCGAAATCTGTGATACTCTTCCGAAACCATAGCTATTTTGACCAATTGAAGACAAACCTATTGAATTCCAATTAAAGGACTGAAATTCGTCAAACATAGATGGTACGAATCCAACAAAAATTGTAAAATATCCACTTTAATTTGATTACCCAATTAATACTTCCTTTGAATCATATAATGGGTGTGGGAGAAATCAAAACATATTTGTGCTAAAAAGACAAAACTCTATATTAGGACAAACTAATCAAATGTGAAAAAAACTACCAAAAAAATACAACTCATTTAAGAGCAAATAAAACCCAACAAAAAATGCCTTAAAGCTCCAATACCCATGAAAAAACACTCGACACTCAAGATCGCATTAAGTCCATATAACCAAAATTTCATTATTTTGTAATTAAAAAAGGTGTTACAGTAGGGTGAAATATAAATAAATGTAAAAATACTTACCTTCCAACACATTGAGCAAGTGTCTTCATATATAGGCTCATCTTTGGTGGGGCTGCCCTCTGTGGAATCTATGAAAATAAGTCACTACTAGTGATCACATTTATAAAGCACAATGCTCTGTTTGGATGAACACTTGCTCAGTCAAGTGAATAATCATTCACAAATGAAGTTAAGAGTGTTGTTATATATCGTTTTTGCCAAGGTATAAAAATAGGTTGCAAAAAACCTACCAAGAACCACTTAATGTGAAAATCTATAGGCCAAAATGGAGAAACACTTAAAAGAAAGCAACAATTTTCTTGAAAATAAATACTAATGAAAACAAGCAAATCTCTAGTAGTATGAAAAAAATTAATTAAAAATAAAAAAACAAAAAATCCCAACCTGAGTGGGAGCTCAAATTGACCAATCACTTGGTGAGAACTACTATAAGATTGTCGTGGGAGCCTTCAAAGAGAAATACTAATAGCTTCCCTTTTTAATTACCTAGATGCATAAATTTGTGCAAAATTAAAAGATTCAACAACACCAATCTCTGCAAGAAGTGAATATTCATGGCATGTCATCATAAAATAAAACAAGAGTTAGAGCACTCCCTAAATTATTTGGTATTTTCTTCTTCAAAATTGTTTGATGTTTATCATGAACAAACAGATAGATTCCAATAAAGTTTTTCAAGCACGGAGAAATGTCACAAGTAAATTTGTTGGCACAATGTTGGAGAGAGAGAGACAAATATCGATCTTGAGCCCCACAAAAATAGTTCTTAGGGAAAAAAAAGCTATAGAAAATGAATTTTTCCTCAAAACTATAGTGAGGAGCAAAAAATAATGGAATATCTCTAAATAAAGGGTTGGAGGAATATTCTCCTAGAAATTTGATCAAAAACTTTACAAAACAAACTAAGCATAACACATGGCATATTGGTATTGTTTAGGAATTTTTTTAATTAATAGTCTTGGTGAAGACTATATAATTACCTTTAGCGTAGTATAATAGTTTTGGTGAATACTATATAACTACCTTCGTAGTATAATAAAAATAAAAATAAAATCAAGGAAATGAAGACATTGTAAGGTTCGATTCTTCTCCCCTAATACTTACAAGAACGAAAAGAGATGATACTACTAAGTGACACCCTTATGAGTGGAAAAATTGAAGCTGAGATGCCATCTTAGAAGATAATTGGAGGAGCCAAGATAGATCCATGTGATGCTACTAATTGTGAAGCCAATGTAAATACTAGGAATCACTTTTACTAATCTCTAAAATTTCAAACCACATATCATATTTCTTATGACCAACCCATGTCTGAGAAGATGTAAGAAAAATTCAGAAGCAACCCCTTGAAGATTCACAAGTATGGATGAACCAACATCACTCTAAACCTTTAGAATAGTTTGTTCCAATATTTTTTGTGGCCACCTCACTTTTATTGACTACAGAGCGCAACCTAAAGGGTAGTTCGCATAGTCTAGTAAGATGCATGCCTTAACTATTGTATTCAATGATATCTATTGATGTAAAAAATAAGATGTCAGTGAGTACATTATTAATGAAAAAAATATCTACATATAAAAAAACAACATAAATTAAAAAGTAACAATATTATTGATGAGAATCCAGTTGCAGTCAAAGTTGCAAAGACACTAGAAAAGTCTTTCCAGAAAGGCTTGAAACTTTCAAAAAAGAATCCCATTGAAAGGGACTCCTCCAACGAAATTATTTTGGCGACATTAGTTGAGAGAATTACAAATCGTATAAAATTTGTGCCAATGGATGGGTGAACTTTGGTGTTGGGTGGTGTCAAAGCAAGGATGAGTAAATGGAGAGGTTCACATAGAGAAGCGGTTGGAGTGTGTTTGTGCTTATAAAAGGGCTATATGGGAGAGGGGTTAACACTTGAACATGGTACAATAGTGGATATGGGTTTTGATATATAATACCTTATGGTTGTTATAATGCCACCTCATAATTGTTATAGTCATATCTATTAGTTGTCTATTTTTTACATAATTGGCACTTGCACCAAAAAGGATTAGAAATGGTTATGTCACTATTCAAATACAAGGCATCATCCCTATTGACATATTATGTTAGTGAGAGGTTCACTTCTATTGTGGGTTCCTCCCTATTGGCATAATGATAATGATATTTGGGGTTTATATGTTATCGTGAATGAAGCCAACCAACTAATGTGGAATTATTATTTAAATTGAATGAGGATTTTAGAGTCACCTGAAGCGATTCCAAGATGCACTAAAGAGAGATATCTAACTCATGTAATAAGGTATATATCAAGATGAAATTGTAGAGGATGCTTTTGGATTTTTTGAAACCACTAAGAAGGATAGGTGAACGCCGAGGAAATGACATGCCTTTGCTAATCAAGATTAAATCTCCTCTTAAGAGAGACTATAACAAGTCAAAATTTGTTTAAGTACCTTACCAAACATTCTTACAAATTTGCACGAAAATACGAGATTTTGTTACATAGGAAACAACATTTGGATGGGCACCTTTAACACTACATATATTACTACACTCACACATGACTGCACTGCTTTCAAATTACAATAGATTCTTGGAGATAATATTATATTTCACTTTCTAATTAAAATTATAATACATGTAAATGTACCTTACACAATAGAGAACAATAAGAAGATTGTGTGATATGAAGTTACTGCAAGCTCAAAAGAATATGCTATTTTTAGTGGATTAATCGTGACTTTGCTTGTTATAATTTTACGATGGGAATAAATAAAGGAAACAATATAATTCACATATCTAGAATATTACCTAATTGGTTTTGAATTTGAATTCAAGGTGATAAACTATTTGCATAAAGAGTTCAAAGGATATTAATATATTTTAAATCGCAAAGTACAAATTTTATACATGGAAATTTTGATCACTACCTAGACTACATTCTGATGTGCAATCAAATAGAAGAAATAACATGGAACTAACGGTGATTAATCACATGGTTGGCTCTCCAAACTAAAGTCCCAAGTCGATTGTATAAAATTTATAGACATTTACAATTTAAAAAAAAAGAATCAATATGTAACCAACTCCTTGATATCTAACAATTTACATAATAAGCTCACATTTGCCACAATCAACATACCTTCCACATGTCTTTCCATCTTTGATATAAAGGAAAGTGGGAACTTTTATAACTTCCATATTTCTCAAAAAAATCCATGCATTCTTCATTTTTGATGTGGAGCCATGACAATTATCCATGAAAAAGAAAAGGAAAAAATAATTTTTTTATTTATAATTTTTAAGGCTCATCTTACAAAGTGTTTGATATCCAAGAATAAGATTGCACAAAAAAAAATGTTTAAATGTAGTAAGAAAACTTTCTTACGAGAGCACTAGAAAATCAAATCATTTGGACTAGTAACATTTATAATAATGAATTAAGAAAAATAGTTATGTACATTGTATATGGTTACAAATTTTACATACATTGTATATGGTTACAAATTTTACATACATATCTATCAAGACATTTGCAACTTTGCGTCAAAAAAATATACCTTTCGTTATAATTTCCTATATGTCCATGCCTTGCTCTAAAGATCCCATTTTCACATAGGCCATGAGTATCTTTGACAAAGAGTTTGTGGAGTTTGGATTTTAGGTTTGTTAGAATGTGATTGTACAACAAACTAAGAAGGATGTAAGGGTTAACAACAATTAGATTGTTCTAATCTAGTTAACTTCCAACATTCATTATACATGACTATAACAATTCATTCAAACTTGAAATGAAAAAGACGATTGATAAAAAAAGTAAACTAGTTTAAACCATGAGAGGAGAGATAGACTTAGCTATTTAGGATGATTCTGGAGTGATTTAGGTGTGTAGGGAAGTGGAACATGAAGATTTGGAGTTGTAGATTCAACACTAAATATTTTGGATCTAGATAATGAGTAGGTGCGAGGCTATATGGAATCTTTACATCCTAGGCAAGAGTTGAACAATCCAAGACATGGACTATATGGTTTTTGTCCTTGAGATTGTCTAGTTTTGTAAATTCTTGTGTACTTCACTTGTTTGGAAAGGGTGTTCATTGTGTGTTGTGATTGTTCATATAACTTTAGGATGACCTGTGAGGACCTGAAACAAGTAGAAATCCTAGAAACATGAAGAACCCTTCATCCGTGCATTAATAAACAAAATGAGGAAAAATGTGTGTGTGTTTGAGGCTGGACCACCCTCGATGGTCAAACTCCCAACTGATGAGCCAATCCTAATATTGCACTACATGTCCTCATTGTGGAAATCAAGTTTCATATAGTTCTCGTAAGTGCGTGTGTAAGTGTATATCTTAGTGTCAAGAAACACGAGGGCATCCTAATAAGGGGCCGAACATGATAGTAGTAAGATATGATGTGTCTCATATATGTGACTAACCCTTGTGTTGATTAAAACCCTTGTGTAATGCTTGGAATGTCTTTTCTCTTTGTTAAGAATTATATAAATGATATTTTCATTCTTGTAGATGAATGAAGCTAGATTCTTTGACTTGGTTGAGTGCTTTATAATTATAGTAGGGACTTCCCTAGATGATGTGCAACTGATTTGAGTAGATTTAGGAACCCTTTTGAGCACTTTTGGAATGCTTTTTTAGTAGAATCTTGCAAGAATGTCGGGGAGTTATAAAATGACAATGACTTGCTTATATAACTTTGCGTAGGTGATAAATTCTAATAAGGTCGACCCTAGGAGATGAAATGACCTAGAGAGTGATTTTAAATTGAAAGTTGATTCAATGACTGAGAAGGGGTGGGACTATATAAGTCGTCCAAGATTAGACCCCACATTTGGTCCCTTCCGTATGATTTTGTAAAGGAGATAAAATCATCAAAACTGAAATATGTCTCGTTAATATCATATGTTTTATGCTTCTTTGATTGACTAATATTTCCAAAATTGACTATAGAGTATAGAGTAGCTTAGATAAAAAAGTTGTATAATGGATATAGAGATCAGAATATTGGATTCCAAATGTGAGAACTTATTTTAGAAGGATACACGGTCAAACTTGGAATTGCACAAGGACAAGCTAACATATTTTAGTGTCTACAATACCCTTCCATCATAACAAATGATCCAAGAGACCACATTTTTGAGGAATTTTGTTAAATAGTTATTATGCCCTATTAATTGAAATCATTTGCATTCTATGAGATGAACCTATGAGGAATTTCGTTAAAGGGTTCACATGCCTTGTATATACTTCTACATTTTTTATAAATATCAACTAGTGCCCATGTAACTATGACATATAACAAAAAAAAGCTATATATGCTTGGATGGATATCCATACCTTGCTCTGAACCTCTTATTTTCTCACAGATTGGAGTATGATATCACATTTTGTATACATAACTACTAGAACATTTCCAACTCCAAAATTCATCAAAAATTACTTTTCCATAAGTCTTTGATGAATTTCCACACCCAATTTTAAAGCTCCCATTTTGGAACATGCTAAGAGAATGTGAGAAAAGGTTGTGGGGTTTGGCTTTCGATTATCCTAAAAATCCAATTATGTGTAATGATATATATTTGAGGCATTTTTTCAAATAACTCACATGCCTTGTATATAGTTCCACATTTTATTCATATAAACTAGGGCATCTACAACTAAAACATCTAAAAAAAAACTATTCATTATGCTTTGATGAATTTCCATAAACTGCTCCAAAGCTCTTACTTTTCCATGGGCCAAAGTATCTTTGACAAAGGTGAGATGATTGGGTTGGACATATATGTTCATTTCAGTTGGTCAAATAGTCTCAATGCTACTTGAGGATGACCATGTTTTATATAAGCAACAAGTGCCCCTCCAATTAAGCCACCATTCCGAGTGGGCATGCTACCATGACCAAATCACCAACATTCCCACTGGAGCCAAGGTGTTCTCTTTTATTTATGACATTCAAAGTGAAAGAAGTTCATGATATGGATTTGTTTTTGCATTTATGACGTGTAAAAGACATGGAGGTAGTGGGTAGTGATGGTTCAAATATGCCATTGTCACATATGTGAAAAACTCTTAACGACTGCACAATAAAGACGTCAATGTGCATGGGAGTCTGCGGACTGGAGAAAATATTCACCATGGACTTATCTAGTTCACCAACAAAGTTATAATTCTCATAGCACGTAAACCACTTTTCAGGAAAATTTGTAGCTCATTACGCCGAAGGCGTACTTGTAGTGAGATGCAACCTGTTGTAGTCAGAGATTCGACGGTCGAAATTAGTTTAACAGGGTTTCGTTGAAATCGTCCGGCCAAAAACATTTCACGTTTTGGGACGTCCACGTGGCAGAAGCTTCTGGGAAAGTGGTTTGGCAAAGAAGTTGCTGATATTCGCTGATCTCTTCTACGAAAAACAAAACCAGTGGGCAGATTTTTTTCCACGATTTTATATTGAAAATCCTCTTAAGTGATTCCATATCCCTGGCGCATATAGGATAGGATAAGAATTATCGCCGTGCTCTTCAAACCCAATTTCGTAAAATGATAACCCAATAACATATATCTCTTCAAAGTTGAGTTGCCATTGAAGATTTGAGCGAAACATGTCCCACTCCGGTGAATCATCCTCCTCTGTACCGTACCCATCCATGGCTTCTTTGAAACTAGACCATGAGACAGCTGAGACAGAGATACGAGAAGAAAAAGACATTGTAATTGCAGGTGGGGGTTTGGCAGGCTTGGCTCTTGCACTTGCCCTTCAAGAAAGAAATATAGAAGCTTATGTCTTCGAAGCCCACCCAGATTTTAGATCAGATACCGCCACTGCAATCGGCATTGGTCCTAATGGTGTTACTGCTCTTGAAGGAATTTTTCCTGGTTTAAGCTCCATGATTGCTCAAGCTGGCACTTATTCAACTTCAATCAACTTCAGTTTGTTAAGAGACGGGAAGGAAAATCCACCCAGAGTAACAAACATGCCGCCAAAGGAATACGTTAATGTTAGGTGGAAATCTGTGCAGGAAATCATAGTAGGTTTAGTTAATAGCAGCAGAATAGTTTTCTCCCAGAAGCTCATAAGTTACCGCCCTCGTAAGGTATGTATCTCTGTATTTGTCCCTGTTATTGTAGCTTCACTTAATTAGAATGTTTGATAATGAAGAAGAAGGTATTTTAACGTTCACGAGGCTACCAAAGACAGCCTATGAGACAGATAGACAGATATATTTTTCCCCATTCTCTGCAATTACAGGGCGGTGTTGAAGCCTATTTTAGATGTGGAGAGGGCTTAGATAGAATTAAAATTGTTTCGACCAAGCTTTTAATTGGAGCAGATGGAATATGATCTGCCGTGAGGAAGCAGATGGTAGGGATTCTCCAAGGTACCTCAACTTGGTGGACTGGAATGCCCTGCTTTACAACCCACATCTCCAGTATGTATTGGACATAATTAAGATTACATGCATAACATTCCCTTTTGTGAAAGGTTAGTTATAATAGATTTATCTTCTAACAATAAGTGTCTTCCATTAATATAGAAAATAAATAAACTTAAAGCTCCATGTTCCAAGTTAACTTCTTAGTTTAGATTTTGTTATCGTATATCAAATATGCCTATACGAATATTAAATTATGGGATTTGAGTTTATCATATAGATTTTGTTAACATATGTTACAAGTTATTTTCTTTAGTTTATGACTATCTGAATATTAAATTCTAGGATTTCAGAGTTTATCATGGCATCAAGGAAGGAGAAATTGTTGTACGATCAGAAGAAAATATGCAGGTCCACAACATTACAGCCCACGCAGGTACCAATTTGGCTTTTGATTAGAGCATTGGAAATTACAACTTGTGTTGGAATTTCTTTTTCATGTACCTTAATATTATACAAATTTTATACTTGTGGGTGTTGATATCATAACCAAGTACTAGAAGTTTTCATGGAGTAACATATCTAACTAAATTTCTGACATACACAATAAGTTCAGGAGATTACACTCTGTGGATTCTCCGCAAAAAAGATGAGTCAGGGGAAGTGGCAAACTCATTGGTGGGAGGAAGAGGAGGGCTTGGTATCCCTGGTTGTAAAGCTCGTGCTCTCCAACAACTGGATGGCCTTCAAGGATGGGATTCTCTCCGAGAAGCCGTTGATTTAACCCATGAGGGAATTATATCGAAAGATTGGTCATGGACATGATTGCCCTTAGATAAATGGAGTGATGTAGATGGTCATGTTCTTCTCATTGGTGATGGTATTTATTTTTTTCCTTGTTAATTAAGGTTCCTATAAACATCTAGATAATCAATAGTCCCCTGTCATGTTTGCTTCTTTCAATGCGAAACATGAATTACCGATCCTTCAACCCATTGTTTTAAAGGTAGTTTGGTACTTTGAAACCCCTCCACAGAAATTTCAACCATCGGTAGAAGCATTTGTATTAGAGATATAATGAAGGAATTGATTGTTTATACTTTATTGGTTGGTGATGGTGGAATTATTCACTGCACATGCTCGGTATGTTGGGCCGGACAAGGCGCATGCTAACCGCATTTGAAGATGCCCATCAACTCTCTCTTCTCCTTCAACTTGCAACTCACTCTTCCTTTACAGAGGAAAGCATTCAACATGTTTGTAAAAGGTGATTAAATATAAATAATTTATATTTCGATCGGTTCCCTAATCCCTAGCTTCAATCCAGATGAATAAGAAAATATTATTGCTTGCATTTGTTGGGGTTGAGCGAGTTTGAGGAGTTGAGAATTCCTAGGTGAAGAAGATGCAGCGATGCGGCCCTATTCCACAAGGCTCCCGCAATTCAACGAGTGGGTCCAGAAGCGACAATGGAAGAAAGAAAAAAATGGGTGAAGAGTACATGAAATGGGTCCATGCTTATCCTCACAAACAGAATGTGATTCGACTCCTCCTATTTCAAATGAAGATGCTAATATTCCAATGAGACCAAGTATTAGCGTCAAATATGTTTAGACTACTGTTAAGCTGGACCAACTCTAGAAGATGACAGTAATCCATATATAAGATGCAAAAAAATTTCTTCCTTGATTTTCATATATGAAATAAGATTAAAGTATTATTTATTTCATATTTACATTGTGTTAGTGCTTAAAATAGTGTAAAGAAAGCACATAAACAGATTCTTAGAAATACTTTTACAACTTTGTTTAATGTGATGATTATAGGACGACCATAAAATTGTACTTGTTAATAAACCGTTGAAAATATTATAACAAATGTAAACTAGCAAGCGTACGTGAAATGTACGATGGAAATACCGAAGGGAACTTCAATTACTCACACTATGAGTAGTAAAAATCAACGCTACATTTTGTTAATTAGTTGGCTGTAATTTGGTTTCTGCATCATGGGTTATGGGCTTCATAAGTGTATTAACCTAATGATGATCGTCTCGTTACTTTTAAATGATTATAAGGCTGTGTATGACATGCCTATAAATTAAAATGACATTCCATCTGGTAGCATTCCATTGGCCTTACAGAGTTGTCAATTTGTCTCTATGTGAAATTTCTTGTACAGATCAGCAGCTTGATGTCAAAGGGTGCCGAGACATCTATGCATCATTTGATAAATATGTTGAAGTTGAATGCCTTGAGGGAGATAATAAGTACCATGTTGAAAAACATGGTTTATAGGTTGAGAACATTTTATTTTATGCTTTCTTGTGTGTGAAGTTCGTAAGAATCTGCTTGCTTGTTTTTTGAATTGTTAGGTCCGCGAGTGATTTTAACCAATAGATGTTTGAATTTGTGTCCTGCATATTTTGTTGATGTTTTAATCTTTCAATAACCAGCAAAAAATTTTATCCGAATCATTGAAATAATAAGTACTGATGTACTCTTGTGCTTTCAGGATGCAAAGAAGGGTATTCTATTCATTGATTTTCCTCCTATCTTAACTTGATTAAAGCGATTTGAATAAGAGTTCATGCGCGATACGATAGTTAGGGTGATTGCATACCAATATTTTACTTGCATGTAGATTATATTTTTCTTGCTTCAGATTCGTGAATCATCAATATGATTATGAGATCAGTCTTGTGCATGTGATCATTTGTCTCTTGGTTGCCATTATTTATCTATGATATTTTTGTATGCAAGCACTAGGCATTTATGTATTATTCTAATACAATTTTTTTAGTGTTATAATTGAGTGTGCTAAGGTTGAAATGATACAAATTTTAGACTCTCTTAAAAAGGCCCAGCGCAGAATGTATAACTGCTTCTCCATTAGGCAATTCATATTTTTGATGATAGCTGTAGAAAACACTCTGTACAAAAAACCATGAAACTAAGATTTTTTTTTCTTAATGGGCAATATGACAATATGGTATGGATTGAATTTGAAGCTCCATGTCGATGGGATGCATCTCTTTAAATTCAAAATTTAAAATGTTTGAGGAAAGATGTGAGATTACTATAAAGACAACCATATTTGAAAATGAGAATAATTTCTTTTGTTGGACATTATGCGAATATTAGGAATCTTATATACTTAAAGAGGGTTAAGAAATTAGTTTTCGGCCTAACTTAGTTTTGGTTTTTGTAATATAGTTTCCAATTCTCTTTATGAAAATAATGTCTGTAGCAACGTCTGTGCTTTGCTTATAATTTAGTTCATTGTGCATTCTAATCTTTTGATCTAATGAAGAAATACGCATGTGTAATGAACTTATGATTAACGAGCACATCCATTTGAGGACTATGGAATCCGAAGAGTAATACATAGAATTTAAGAAAAAGGACAAAAAGCTGAAAACCATGCTATGGAACTCTATTTACTGCCCTGTGAGTAGATGTTGGGTACGGGTATTCTCTTCGGTGGTGGTATTATAAGTCCTTACAAGCTCTAATATGAATAACAAACATCACAAAAGACACCAATCAAATTTATACTCTACTTGAATGGTAATGCATTTCTCATAAGAGGAAACTAACTAATACCTATTTCTTACCAGGTATTAGTCGAGACCATGAGATGGAAGATTTGTATGCATCTAGCCCCATTTTAAACATCAGACGGACATCCTTCGAAAAAATGTTTATGGACAACCATTTGCAAAATCAGGATGACACAGCAATAGGAAGAAAATAACGAGTAATTGATTTCCCTTTACCATGTTAGTCTTTGGCGAGGACAAATTCGACAATAAAAATTTGAGGAATTTCTTAATAATATCTTTATAAAATATTGAAGTAAAATGGAAAACATTTTGGCGTACTTTATCTCAAAATTGAGGGGCTCCGGATTGTCTTTCGCGTTAATTGGAGCTGCATCGACTGTAAGCATATCCCCCATAACCAAACACTTGACAATAACATACTTATTTTCTCCTTTATCGCTTTTTGCATAAGAAAATGCATAAGCATCCTCCATTTCATTCCAACCCTCAATTCCAACTTCATCACCGACTAAAAACCCACAAAATTTCTTAATGGTAGGGATTCTCCAAGGTACCTCAACTTGGTGGTGGAATGCCCCGCTTTTACAACCCACATCTCAAGTATGTATTGGACATAATTAAGATTACATGCATAACATTCCCTTTTGTGAAAGGTTAGTTATAATAGATTTATCTTCTAACAATAAGTGTCTTCCATTAATATAGAAAATAAATAAACTTAAAGCTCCATGTTCCAAGTTAACTTCTTAGTTTAGATTTTGTTATCGTATATCAAATATGCCTATCGAATATTAAATTATGGGATTTGAGTTTATCATATAGATTTTGTTAACATATGTTACAAGTTATTTTCTTTAGTTTATGACTATCGAATATTAAATTCGGGATTTGAGTTTATCATGGCATCAAGGAAGGAGAAATTGTTGTACGATCGGAGAAGAAAATATGCGAGTCCACAACATTCAACATTGCAGTGTACCAATTTGGCTTTTGATTAGAGCATTGGAAATTACAACTTGTGTTGGAATTTCTTTTTCATGTACCTTAATATTATACAAATTTTATACTTGTGGGTGTTGATATCATAACCAAGTACTAGAAGTTTTCATGGAGTAACATATCTAACTAAATTTCGACATACACATAAGTTCGGGAGATTACACTCTGTGGATTCTCCGCATGAAAAAAGATGAGTCAGTGGGAAGTGGCAAACTCATTGGTGGGAGGAAGAGGAGGGCTTGGTATCCCAGTTGTAAAGCTCGTGCTCTCCAACAACCTGGATGGCCTTCAAGGATGGGATTCTCTCCAGAAGCCGTTGATTTAACCCATGAGGGAATTATATCAGAAAGATTGGTCATGGACAGATTGCCCTTAGATAAATGGAGTGATGTAGATGGTCATGTTCTTCTCATTGGTGATGGTATTTATTTTTTTCCTTGTTAATTAAGGTTCCTATAAACATCTAGATAATCAATAGTCCCCTGTCATGTTTGCTTCTTTCAATGCGAAACATGAATTACCGATCCTTCAACCCATTGTTTTAAAGGTAGTTTGGTACTTTGAAACCCCTCCAAGAAATTTCAACCATCGGTAGAAGCATTTGTATTAGAGATATAATCGAAGGAATTGATTGTTTATACTTTATTGGTTGGTGATGGTGGAATTATTCACTGCACATGCTCGGTATGTTGGGCCGGACAAGGCGCTTAGGCGCATTTGAAGATGCCCATCAACTCTCTCTTCTCCTTCAACTTACAACTCACTCTTCCTTTACTGAGGAAAGCATTCAACATCTTTGTCAAAAGGTGATTAAATATAAATAATTTATATTTCGATCAGTTCCCTAATCCTAGCTTCAATCCAGATGAATAAGAAAATATTATTAGCGATTGTTTGTTGTTGGGGTTGAGCAAGTTTGAGGAGTTGAGAATTCCTAGGTGAAGAAGATGCGGCGGTATATGCACCTATTCCACAAGGCTCCCTGCAATTCAACCAGAGTGGGTCAGTAAACTGACAATGGAAGAAATAAAAAAATGGGTGAAGAGTACATGAAATGGGTCCATGCTTATCCTCACAAACAGAATGTGATTCGACTCCTCCTATTTCAAATGAAGATGCTAATATTCCAGCAGACCAAGTATTAGCGTCAAATATGTTTGACTCTTTGTTAATTTGGACCAACTCTAGAAGATGTTTAATCCATATATAAGATGCAAAAAAATTCTTCCTTGATTTTCATATATGAAAATAAGATTAAAGTATTATTTATTTCATATTTACATTGTGTTAGTGCTTAAAATAGTGTAAAGAAAGCACATAAAGCAGATTCTTAGAAATACTTTTACAACTTTGTTTAATGTGATGATTATAGGACGACCATAAAATTGTACTTGTTAATAAACCGTTGAAAATATTATAACAAATGTAAACTAGCAAGCGTACGTGAAATGTACGATGGAAATACCGAAGGGAACTTCAATTACTCACACTATGAGTAGTAAAAATCAACGCTACATTTTGTTAATTAGTTGGCATGTAATTTGGTTTTACGCATCATGGGTTATGGGCTTCATAAGTGTATTAACCTAATGATGATCGTCTCGTTACTTTTAAATGATTATAAGGCTGTGTATGACATGCCTATAAATTAAAATGACATTCCATCTGGTAGCATTCCATTGGCCTTACAGAGTTGTCAATTTGTCTCTATGTGAAATTTCTTGTACAGATCAGCAGCTTGATGTCAAAGGGTGCCGAGACATCTATGCATCATTTGATAAATATGTTGAAGTTGAATGCCTTGAAGGAGATAATAAGTACCATGCTGAAAAACATGGTTTACAGGTTGAGAACATTTTATTTTATGCTTTCTTGTGTGTGAAGTTCGTAAGAATCGCTTGCTTGTTTTTTGAATTGTTAGGTCATGAGTGATTTTAACCAATAGATGTTTGAATCTGTGTCCTGCATATTTTGTTGATGTTTTAATCTTTCAATAACCAGCAAAAATTTTATCTGAATCATTGAAATAATAAGTACTAATGTACTCTGGTGCTTTCAGGATGCAAAGAAGGGTGTTCTGTTCATTGATTTTCCTCCTATGCTACAACTTCAGTTAAAGCGATTTGAATAAGAGTTCATGCGCGATACGATAGTTAGGGTGATTGCATACCAATATTTTACTTGCATGTAGATTATATTTTTCTTGCTTCAGATTCGTGCATCATCAATATGATTATGAGATGGTCTTGTGCATGTGATCATTTGTCTCTTGGTTGCCATTATTTATCTATGATATTTTTGTATGCAAGCACTTGGCATTTATGTATTATTCTAATACAGATTTTTTAGTGTTATAATTGAGTGTGCTAGGGTTGAAACGATGCACATTTTAGACTCTCTTAAAAAGGCCCAACGCAGAATCTGCTTTCGCTTCTCCATTTGGCAATTCATCTTTTTGATGATAGCTGTAGAAAACACTCTGTACAGAAAAACCATGAAACTAAGATTCTTTTTTTTGCTTAATGGGCAATATGACAATATGGTATGGTTTGAATTTGAAGCTCCATGTCGATGGGATGCATCTCTTTAAATTCAAAATTTAAAATGTTTGAGGAAAGATGTGAGATTACTATAAAGACAACCATATTTGAAAATGAGAATAATTTCTGTTCTGTTGGACATTATGCGAATATTAGGAATCTTATATACTTAAAGAGGGTTAAGAAATTAGTTTTCGGCCTAACTTAGTTTTGGTTTTTGTAATATAGTTTCCAATTCTCGTGTTCAAGTTCAGTTTAATTACTTTTTCTTAGCATTCCTTATGCCTTCTATAGTCAGGGACATTCCCAGTTATCACATACCTGGCTTTTAGAATGCTTTAGATGGTATCACTGATCCTAAATAAAGGACTGCAATAGTAACATGTCAACAAGAGTATTAGATATGCATTTTGACAAAATGCTTGGTTTTCCAATTTTTCCACCCTTTTACTTCTCCACACTCTCACTTCTCCGGCATTTAACCCCTTCTTCTTCACCCTTCTTCCTCTCCTATTGTTTCTCTCTCTTGAATTTGACAACTTCAAAAGATTCCCTTCGGTGTTTCCATCGTACATTTCATGTACGATTGCTCATATTAAATTTCTACAATCTTTTCGAATAATGATATTTGCTTCATGCTACACAACCATGGCATTCATCCATCATCACATCTCCCCCAATATTGAATAAATCCATAAACTATGTTTGGACGTTGGACAAAGAAAAAGGTAATGAAAACATTTGATCATACTATGAAACTCCAATTTTTGGGAAACAAGGAGGATACACAGGAAATTCATGTAATTGACATTCAAATTTAAATGCTTAAGCAATGTAGAGTTATTGGGCTAGGAAACTCTAGTGGTTCATAACTAATTGACATGAGATAATTTTAAGCCTTTTTTCTTACATGATATAGTCTATATACTAATATTAATGTAAAGTAACTTATCATATCATTATATGAAAAAATCAAAATTATCAAATACCCAATGTACAACTATTTACGCTCATGTATAAGTATTGGTTTCCACCACAATTTTAATGTATTTCTATTTTTTTATAAATAAATTCAAAATGTGAATTTCCCTCAAAATAAACACAACAAAAAAAACAATTATATAAAATACATGTTAAGTCAACTATAGAATAAATTTCAAATGTTAATGTGAAACCATTCAAGTGCCATGCGGATGCCAAGTTGGGGGTGTAAACTACTATCCCCTCTCACCTTATAGTTGGTTTAGTGCCCTCAGGCATAGAATCCTATGGTAGAAACTTTATGATAGTATTTTTTTCCTTGGGAAGGCGGTTTGAGAATATATCAGGGAATCTTACAAATGACAAGGGAGGTATGAGGGAAAAGCTACAAAGAAATATGTAAAAAACCACAGTTATGATAATAAGATAGTTAAGAGAGCTTCAAGCTAAATATGAGAAGTGTGTAGTGTGACCCATGCCCCACAATAGTGTATGCGGAAGTAGAGTGTAACCGTGCATTCATATTATTTATGAGGAGGAAAGTATTAAAGTAACAACTAACAATATAGAGGAATGTATTGTAATAAGAGGCAATATATCAAATAATAGTGATGACTAAAGGGAATCAAAATGTTCCCACCCTCCACCCATGTCACCATTGTTTCCGATGCAAATGCATATGATAGAAATTATATTTATATTTTGTTCACTATACATGACATAGGTGCACTAGTAGGGGCATGTGCAAAAATTGTGAGATAATATTGTATACAAGGAAAACTGAAACAAATGAAAGAAAACAAAATAACAATGCAATACAAACCTTTCAAGTTCTATTGCAACCTCGGATGTGATAGCTGAAGTGTGGAATGGAGTACCACACTTGTTGGATCTCTTTGAATGATTTGGTTGTGGATGCTCCAAACTTGGTTCCAAATGGAAGAAGGATGTGCTACGAGAAATGGATGATCAAATGGAAAAGTTCATGGCATACAAATTCAAATGGAAAATTGATAGAGTGCTCCTATAAATGCGTTGCGCTTCCAAGAGATGAATTGTGAAGGAAAGAACCTCATATTTATAGTTAAAGGAGAGGTCATGGATTGTGGATCAAGATTTGAATGAGTTGCAGGTAAATGAATGCATTTTCTTGAATTAGCAAGTTGATTTGGTTTGTGCGTTAGATGGTTTGAATAAGAATTAAAGGGGCAATGAATATTTAGTTGGATTTTGATTTTATTCCAAAAGGTGGTTGTGTGTGAATATTTTTCTTCCACCTTTGTAGGGTTCTAGAACTTGAGTGGAGTGAGCTAGTGAAGTGGAGTTGAGTGGGAGGTGAGTGGATAATTAGCTATTATTTATTTAAATAGATAATTAAATTATCTAAGGTGTGCAAGTGTATGAGTGGATAAATAGATTTTATTCTATTTAAATAGCTAATTAAATTAGCTAAGGTATGCAAGGGTATGGTTAATATATGATAGAATTAATTAAATTAGTTATAAAGGGATACAAGTAATATGGAATGAATAGGAATAGGTATGTATTTTTAGGATGTCTACAAATATCACACCCTAAAGTAACCATGATGTATATAAAGAAGGATGCATGGTTTTGCAACAACGTTATAAGATCGTGGACACATGTGGTATCAAAAGTACAATCCCTTATGGTCGTGGCATGTCCAATGGAACTTATCAAGTTTTTGTTAACTTCGAGAGTCCAAAACATTTTTCAAGAGATATCGTAATAATTTATTACTATTGGAACTTCCCTTTATATTAATAAAAATAAAAGAGAGTTACAAGAGCATGGGCAGCCAGAAAACTCACAGTCCCAAAAAAGGCCACGTAGACACCAAAAAATTCCCAAAGGGAAAACAAAAAGCATGAAAGCTACAAAAAGAAGAGAGCACTAGGCACAAGTTGCTGCTCCGGGAGGAGGAGGGGGATCATCTTGAGGTTGGATGAAAGCTCCACTTGACGACTTGGTTGAAGGAGGATCAACCTTCCAACCATTTTGATCTGGCATCTGCATTTGAAGTGGAACAATAATTCCCCAATCAGGGGGCAGAGAGCCAACAAAAGTCTAAACTCTAGGTGGAGGAGAGGCCCACCGCAAAGAGCTAGCCACAACCTCCCCCTCAGAGGAGGACTCCATCCCAGCCCATAAGAGGACGAATATGAAGGGAGACCCCAGAGAGAAGTGAAGCGGCACGTGATGTAGACTGGCGGAAGAGGCCACCGAGGCGGAGATGGATGAGGTGGCGGAGGTAAAGGGTTCGAAAGGGACTTGACTCATTGTACATAATGCACTCCCCTAGTATGCAAGAAATTCCTACAAGTGAGAAAATTCCAGAGAAATGTTTTCTGCTTGAGCTTGAATCTTTATGCGCACAATAGACAATATAACCACTTTGTCATTAGTGGAGAATAAAACAACAAATTGATCATTATGGAATAACATATAATTTCAAGCTTTCCAAATATGAAATAGAATACAATCTCTAAAAAATTGCCACAAATTATCAATATAATTAGGCCAAGGGATGAAATATCCAAACAAAGCTAGATGCCAATGAAAGAATTCAGGGTGGTAGGGTTGAAAGAGCAAATGAATCTAAGACCAAATGGCTAAACACACGGGGACAAGACCAAAACAAATGCTTAAAGGATTCAGGTCTAGAATAAAAAGGGCATTTAGGATTGGGAATGTCGATGTAACTTAAACGTTCACTAATAGGGAGGCTCTGATAAAGAAGGCACCAAGGAAAATGGTTAACTCTAGGCTTGACTAAGGAGTTCCAAACACGGGAAAACCTACAAAACCATGTATATTGCACAGACTACAGGCCCCAACGGGCATTGAATTTGGAAATGATAGGTGAGATGGGGCTTAATAGCTAGTAAATGGTGCTTAATCTTGTTTTTGGATTTTTACCTTGCCCGATCTTTCGATTTTTCATAGTTTCTTCTATTCTTCGGTTTCCCTCTAGTTTCCATTGTCAAAGCATTCCATGAGGTAGAAGATTCCCCAGAGATTTTTCTTCGCATTTCTTCACTTATAATCACCCCTACAACATCCTCAAACTTCAACTTTGAGTTGGCTAGAACCGAGTTACTTACCACCATTACTAGCCTATTCTAACTCTCGGGTAAAGAGCACATAATTAATAAAGTCCTAAGTTCTTCATCAAATTATTTGAAGCGAAGCTAGCATATTTACAACCGTATTAAAATCATTTAAATGATCTGCTACTAAACCATTCTCAGACATCTTCATATTAAACAAATTTTTCATTAAAAATATCTTGTTAGAGGCAGAGGGTTTTTCATACAACTTCCTTAATGCATCCATTAGTTCTTTTGTAGTCTTTTCCTTTGAAACAAATAATATCGAAGATGCAAGACATAGTCGGATTGTTCCAAGTGCGCTTCCTATCTAGAAAATCCCACTCCACATTCGTCATTCTTGAGGGTTTGTTCCCCTTCTCAGACAACACAATATAAAGATCCTTCTGATAAAGGTAATCTTCCATCTGCATATTCCAAAGACTAAAATTCTGCTCGTTGAATTTACCAACCCTTGATCTTCCGTCATCTGCCATAGCTCCCACTCAAGCTAAAACTTTCCCTATGATTCAACACTTCAGCAAACCAAACCATGATATGATACTAATTATTAGGAAATAAGGGATAAAATACGTGGAACAATCCCTCACAGAATCGCAACAATAGAAACTAATATGCAGAAAATATTACAGATCTGAAACTAAAGTGCAGAAAACTAAAAGAACACAAAATAGAGACAATATTTAACGTGGTTCACCCAATTTGGGCTACGTCCACTAAGAATCACTTTCTCAAATTTTATTACAATACCCGGATCTACTTCGAATTCACATTCGAATTCACACACATCTACAATACATATGTCTCACCTATCAAAAGTACATTAATAAGCAATTGGTTATGTAATTTTACAATACTATGGGTACCAAAACCATGGGCCAAAATCATCCCACAAACCTATGGGTCAAACATCCCACCCATATGAGAAGAACACATTTCCTGAGATATCGGGCACATTATTTTAGGCCAAATTTTTTAGTGTATAATCTTCAACATTTCCACACATGAAAACAAGCCCGCACCATAATAACCAACTCAATTCCCGATGCGTATTGGGTCATAAGTGGAGATTTTAATATGGTTGAGTCACCCACTGATAAATGTGGCCACTTGCTAATGAGGTGGACACCTAGCGAAAGGGAGGCATGGTTTTTATGCGTAATAAGTTTGGGTTTTATGACCCTAACGCCTCTCACTTTCCCACATCTAAAGCATGGTTTACTTGGTCCAATATTCGAGGAGGGATAAATCATGTACTTAAACGACTTGACAGAGCTATGCTGTTAGCTCAAGATTATTTTGAGTTTGATAGCATTTATTCCATACCAGTGGAGGTCATGCCTGACTTTGTCCTTTTAGATCATTCTCCAATACAATTTTGTATCAATTGGCATGATATGTGCCCTTTTTGTCATAAAGGTCAATTATTTCTTAATATTGCATTGATGCAACATGGGCCCATGCTCAATCATATCAAATGTGTGTGGAACTTAATTCCTCATCCTAGTCATTTCCAAAGTATTACCATCCACCTATGCAAACCAGCTAGATTCAATGGTGGGAGGATGCGTTGACTTGGATAACTAGATTTCTTAGAATCTATGGTAGACAGCTGGCCAAAATTCAGCGTCGTTCATACTCCGCTAACACCTTGGATCTTAGCTAAGTGGAGGTGGCGCTTCAAGGTGATCCCTTTTCTAAAACTCTACAACTTCATGTTGTAAAGCTTCGCCAGAAAATTCAAATTGTTGACAATTACAATGCAAAAGGAGCACAGATCTGAGCCCGTATACCTTTGGCTAAAAAGGTGATCAAGTCTCGAAAGATTTTTTTCTTTCCCTCAGAGCCAAGAAACCTTCTCAAAAATTCGGGCTATCATGGATGGTGGCGTTCGGGTTACAGATCCTCAACTTATGTTGTAAGCCTTTGTGCGCCACTACAAGCTTGTGTTTCAAGCTCAACAACCTTTGTAGCTCGTCAAGCTACTCTTGATCAATGTCTGGGTGTTGTGTTGTGCAAGTTTTCCAAGGCTCAGAAGGTGATATGTGACCGAATGCTCACCATTGAGGACCTCCATGATGCTACCATGCAGATGGCCAATGATAAAGCTTCGGGATGCGATGGATTCCCTGCATGAATTCTACAAATCCCTTTGGGATTTGGTCGGTCATGACCTTTTTCAAGTTTATCTCGAAGGGTTTCAGAACCGTCTTTAGGACCATGAATCAACAAGGGGAACATCAAATTCATCCCTAAGAAAGGAGACCTAGAGAAAATTACTTGTTGGCGGCCGATCACCTTATTGAATGTCTCCTACAAAATCATTGCTAAAGCTTTGGCTATGTGGCTTCACAATATCCTCCCGGATGTTATTCAACAGAGAAAACATGATTCATACAGGATGATACATCTTGGATAACATCATTGTTGTTTGGGAGGGCATGGAATGGGCTCGCAAATCCAATCAGTCTTCCATGTTCATAAAAATTGATTTTGAGAAAGCTTATGATCGGATTGAATGGCCGTTTATTCTTGCCATGCTTCAAGCCCTTGGCTTTGGCCCCATTTTTATTCAATTTGTTAGTATGCTTTTTGCATATGCCTCTGCTCAGCTCACTATCAATGACATCATTCGGAACCCTTTGGGATTTTTTGCTCTATTCGCCAAGGCTGCCCTTTGGCTCCTACACTTTATGTGCTAGTTGTTGAAGGATTTGGCTACTTATTGGCCCATGCCAAATCTCAGGGGCTTGTTAGGGGAATATCGCTTCCTTCTGCGCCCAACTCTCAAATGCTAAATGGTCATTTCGCTAGATGATTCCTTTCTTATGCTCATTGAATATGAAGCCAACATTTTGCAATGTCATGCAATGCTTAGATACTTTTTGCTTAGCTTTTGGATCCTCTAGTTAATGGCAAAAAACCAAGTGTTATTGGTAATCCTTCCTTCCTACGCTTAATTGGCTCGCCACCTTTAAATGGAAGGTTTTGGCTCATGGTGAAATATTTAAGTTCCTGGGTATTCCTTTTGATTTTCAAGCCACCTCGATCGAGCTCTAACAATATGTTATTCAAAGGGTGGCCAAAAATTGGAGTATTGGCTTACAGACCTTTATCATTGGCTGGGAAATTCCAAATATGTTCCAAAGTTCTTGTGGCCACACACATTTACTACTCATCGTGTTGGGTTCCTTCCAAAGCCTCTATTCGAAAGTGGAAAAGCTAATCAAATCTTTTTATGGGCTAACGCCGCTACTGGCAGAGGATTTCATCGTGTGGCTTAGGAGATATGTTGCCTTCCCCACAATTTTGGGGGCTTGGCCTTATTGACATTCAACGTCAAGGATGACACTTTGCGTGAAATGGATTGTTAGAAGTATCACTGGCCAAGAATCTTGGAAAGTTCTAATATGACATGGTATTGAAGAAGGCTCACCTTATGACCTCCTGCGTGGAAAGGATTGGGGTTTATCAATATGCTCATAACCCTAGTGCCTATCAAAGTGGTTGGCACTTTTGTGCTTAAGAGCATTTGGAAAGCATGGGAATGCATCAAACCCTGGCTCTATGGAAAGGTGATGGCTTTTGTAATGGGCTTTTGTTAATCACCAATCCATCTGGTGGTCACCGATTTTTCAAGCACAGGATAAGTGTTTGGTAGAAGCTTTGGGAATCTCTCGTGCTCAAACTTTTAAATGCGGAATTCACACCATTGAAGACTTATTCTGCAAACATGCACAATCCTAGCTCCCTTGGCTAGAAATTAAAACTCGTTTTCAGCTCTCTAACTAGGGCCAGGATCAGGATACTTATAATGTTGTGATCAGCTTGGTCCCTGACCACATGTTGCACAAAATTATTGTGCATTCATCTCACCCTTGGTGGACAGACTGGAAATGGTATGCAGATACTCCATTTCGCAATTACTTAGCTAGTAAAGGCTATTGTTGGCTTTCGCCTCATCTGCCCATGGTGGATAAACTCAACACGTGATGGGGAATTCATTCCACTTTGTCTTCCTGGAGTAGGCAATTTGTGTCTATTTGGACTATCTCTGTGGAGCCCAAGATTGCCCACTTCCTCTGGTGCATTTTGCACCAAGGTCTCCTATCGGAGCTCGTCTTGTTCAAATTGGAGTCCTGGCTCCCAAATACCCATTGGCGGCCATCTGGAATCTATTCTACATCTTATTGGTTTTTTCTCAAAGCTCAACTTGCACAACCTGGATTCATTCATTTTTCTTTTCGCTAAGACCGCATTGCTTTACCTGGCAGCATATCCTTTTGGGAGACAATCCCAAGCTTCTGCCTATGTTCACCCAAATTTGGCATGTTTTTAGAGGGGAAATTCTTTTTGGATATGGAAAGAAAGAAATGCTTTTTCTTTGCTAATTATGCAGTTGATCAATATTTTTCCGTTTATAACAAATCTATGGTGATCTCAAATGTACTGCTACAGATTCAAGTCTAGGCAAATAAGGTCGCACTGGAGGTGGACCACGTCCAAACCCCTCTTGTGCGCTACTTTGGGGAAGCCCCATGTAATGTTTCATATGCGCCATCGTCTCCTACTAGGTGTTCCTCACCTCCTGGCCGTGGTGGTTGGTGTAGCCGTTCACAACGACATGCTTTTAGCCGAGCTCGACCTTCCTCACGTCCTCTGCACCAAAGAAGTTACTCTCTAGCTTGCCAACAAGGACAAGGGTCGCCATGACCTAACCATCCTAGGAGTCCTTGTCACAACTCGCCGGCGGGGTTGGGGGTCACCGCCGCCGGGTGGGGCTCCTTGTCCGTTGCTCAACCTGCTGGCCGATGGATGGAATCCGCCGCCGCTACCGTCTTTCGACAAATTTCCTCATCTTAGCCTCGCCATTCCCACTCGTGGTGAGGTAGACCCGAAAGAAGAAAATCCTACTGGTTGAGATCTCCCAGATGCTAGCAAGGATTTACCTGGCTAGGGTTGGCCGGATGATCATGATTCACCCGCTTCGAGCATGTTTGTTGTTGCTGCATGACTTGGTTTTTTGTATGCTTCTAGGCGTTGACTAGCTTTTGTGTTCTCATAGGCTTGACCTAGTTTGTTTCACGTTCTCCTAGATTTGGCCTAGTTTTGTTTGTGGTTTTGGGGCATGCTCTCATACCACCCGCTTTTTGTTGAAAGTTATCTTGTATCGTATTGAATTAATATAATATAAGATATTTTTCATCAAAAAAATAAAATAAAAATAAATCAAAATGTATAACCATTAAAGATTAGTTTTCGCAGTCTAGAAAACTCCATAAATTTATATTACAATTGATATCTACCTAATCCTATAAACATAAAACACCACAAGTATGACTTGTAATATTTCTCCATTTAAGAATTAGTTGTCACAATTCTTGAGCATATATTAAAAATAAAAACCATCGTAAATTTTTTTAAAAACGCATGTGTCCATTTCATTTTCCAAGTCGCGTTAAAAACGCAAAAAGGGGGAGAGATTCCCGGCGGACACTACCACGCGTAAGGCCCACAATTGCAAGTTGCGTGTGGCATGCACGCGTTACTCGAGCTGACGTGTGCGAGCGTCGGTAACATGGCGGCACGTGTCATGTAAGAGGAGGTCGGGAAGGGCGAAGGTGGGGTTGAGAAGTCCATAAGAAGATGAGGAAGGAATAGCTAGTTTGAGAATGGAATCAGAGGGAGAAATAGAAAGACTGTTGGAAATGTCGAGGCACAGGGAGAAGCATTTCATGGCGGGGGAGATAGTGAGGGACGTGATAATGGGGATGTCTGACGGGCTGACTGTGCCCTTTGCTTTGGCGGCGGGTCTTTCCGGCGCCAACGCTCGCTCCTCCATCGTCGTCACCGCCGGCGTTGCTGAAGTTGTCGCCGGCGCCATTTCCATGGGACTCGGCGGGTACTGTTCTATTCCATTCCATCTCTTATTTCTCTTTCTTTTCAATTAATTCAAGAAATATTGCAGATATCTGGCAGCTAAAAGTGAAGCCGATCATTACGTCCGCGAACAAAGTCGCGAGAAAGAAGAAATTTTATGTGACCCAGACACTGGTGAGTTTTGTTCCTGGCATCAATTAATTATAATTAATATGCATGTGTTTATTCACTACATGACTTTCTATAATGGGTTGGCAGAGGCTGCTGAGGTGGCAGATATTCTCGCAAATTACGGATTGCTACCCAATGAATATTGGCCAGTTGTCAATGCACTGCGGAAGCGCCCAGATGCTTGGCTTGAATTTATGATGAGGTTACCTCTTTTCTTTACAATAAACATAATCTAATGAAACTTGAAACTATATCAAAATATATCTGATCTGGAAAGGCCGGCCCTTTGGGAAACAACTTTCAGTTTTTAAATTTATTTTCAACTTTTTCTATAATTTCATGTTTTGCAATGATATTCAAGTCTAGTAATTTAAGGAGTTCCTAAAACAATATAAATATTGATTGTCACAAGCTATATATTTTGCTTTTTTGGTAGCCAGAAGATCGAAAAAAAACAACCCCGTTATCATAAATTTTGTGGTCTGTTAACTTCAATGTTTATGGGACCAAATCTGCTAATTAATATTTCATTATTTGTGTAAATAAACGAGAACTTCAAGTCATAAAATTTATTCCAAGAGAACATTTGTGGAAGCTGTATTGTTTTTTATAATAGCCCTCAATAAGTGAAAATTTTCTTAGTTAAATCATATTATATATAAGATTGAAGAACTAGACTCCTCTATTTTCACTAGACTTGGCTACATATAATTCTTAACATTTAAAACTTAACCATAGTTTACCAATATAAACTAGGAAATCTTGATAATTTTTAAAAAATAACATTTGTTATCATATAGAAAGAGAGGTATTGGTTCTATTGAACTTTGTGAACCTTACAAGTTTACTAGGTTTCCTCGAATATGTTGGCACAATTGTGTATACTTTCATAAATTATCTATAAGTCGAAACACCAAAGATTTATTTGCATTATCTTTAAAAATCTCAAGGTCCACATAAATCTCAGAAAAACTTTCATTTATGTAAAACCGGTTTGGATATCTAAGGAAAACTTATTGGACTTGAATATAGTTTGTTAATTAGATTTAAGTGTTTTTTTATCTCTCCTTTCGGAAGAATATAAAAATAATCGAAAGTGAAGGGTGTTTAGAAGTGGTGTTAATGCAGATTATGTACTAGTTGTAACCCATTTTTTTGTTTTTGATTGGGATTGATTTGAACTGGGGTTGGAGAACCCGGATCCAAAGAGGGCATTGCAAAGTGCATTCACCATAGTTGTAGCTTATGTGATTGGAGGATTGGTTCCATTAATTCCTTATGTGTTCATACCAATAGCTAAGAAAGCGGTAATAATATCGGTGATAGTCACATTGATAGCTTTGTTGTTCTTTGGGTATGTGAAGGGGCGTTACATTGGAAATAAACCCATTAGAAGTGCCATCCAAACCGCTGACTATCGGTGCTTTGGCATCTGCTGCATGACTTTTGGCATTGTTTCGAGCCATTCACCATGAAGTATGTATGTATATGCGAAAACAATATATGTAACCAAAACTATTAATGTAAGTATTTTAAATGTTGCTTTTATTCATCACAAACATCTTAATTTTTCTTGCAAATAAGATTGAATGGGTGTGTGTTATATAATAAATTTATTGTAATTGAAATATTAAATTACAATTATATTCAACACCTTTTTTTCCTTTGAAATAATATTTAATGAGTGAATATATGCTACAAATATTGAGAGTATGCTATATTTTAAAAAATAAATAAAAATGATGTACTTCAAAAATAATGTTATTATAAAATCAACACATAAATATAGATTATATTGATGGAAGTATACAAATTTTGTTCTAAATTTTGTTTCTAATAGCCACTACTCTATATTCATGTGTTGTGTAATTTTTATAACTTTGTTGCTACTATGTGCTATGAATTTCTTGATTTCCAACTAGTTCTGGAATGTTTACTCCTTTGGTATGAAAAATACATTCTAAATGATTTGATAGCTTTTTAATGAATTTATGCACATGTATGGAGTAATTCGGACATTTAATGACCATTTATGGAAGGGATGAATAGTTTTAAAGAAACCCGCTTGTTAATTTCAACATCCTCTCTTAAACTTTACTTGAATTGATCGGTGATGCTCAAAACCTCCTTTAGTCGTTCAAAATCTTCTTTTGACATTTTTTTGTAAATATATTCGTGAGTTTCTCATTTGACCTACAAAATTCCATATTTATTTATTCACTCTTAGCTAGTTCTCTTATAAAGTATCATCTTACTGCTATGTGCTTGTTACATCCATGCCAAACTGGATATAGAGCTATAAAGGATAAATTATCACAAAAGATTGTTGTTGCTTCTTTTTTGGCTTCTCATTCCAATCTAATAGAATTGTTCTTATCCAAATAGTTTGACAAGATGCTCAATTTGCTTGTATATACTCAATTTTTTCCAATAGCATCCCTGGAGCAGATAAAGTGAGTATAGAGGCTTGCATTTCTCGAGGGGATTGTTCAATTCTTGCAACATGAACAACAATAGGGGCATGGTTAAAGGGATGATAACCCAAACCGAGTTAGAGGTGAGATATTTTGGAACCTTGTGTAACCTTCATCAAAGATATCTACTATAAATGGGAAAGCCATGAAAGCACACATGAGAAAAAAACCCTCAAATTAGGACAAGAAGCATGCACAAGGTAACAAACAAAAAAATCCAAGGTTTGCAATAAAAAGGTTTCTTTAGAAGAGGATGTCTTAGGCCAAATAAATGAAGGATTGGATCAATACGTGGGTTCATTAAATGATTCAACCTATAAAAATAAATAAGTGTGGGGAAGGGGCTATAATTTTTTTACTTCATTTCTATTTTAAGATTATAAAAACGATGCATATTTAGATTTGTTAATTAAAAATTAACATTCATGTTTGAATATACATTTAAATAACAATTTGCAAGATAGATCAATTAGAACCTGTGCTAACTAGTATAAATCATAAGAAGGTGATGTCTTTGCATTAGTAGAATATATACTCAAAAAATCCATACAAATAAGAAGTATTTTTTTCCATACAAACCAAGTTTGTTGGGTTACAATTCATTATCAAAAGTTGTAGAGGATTGACATGTCCTATTTGTGTAACTAAAAAAGAGGCCACTAGATTTTAATCAAGGCACACATCTTCTATATATTCAAAATAATATATTGGTGCTTGTACATAAATTATACTTTTTCAAATCATTTGTTCAAATCTTCATATCTAAAAAGTTAATGTGTGAGCACAACTCTCAATGTTTTTAGATAACTATTTTGTTCTTATTTTTAGAAAAGGGATTTACTCACGAATGAAGTCCATTGGTTTTTTTTTCCCTCTTGAAATTGAATTAAATGGATTTTTTTTGGGAAATTGGTAAAATGTTGAGGGTGTTGAAAGGACCCACATCCTTTTACAAAAAGCCCAAAAGGCCAAATATAACATTTAAGTACATAAGATACGAAGACCGAAGTCAAAAAGTACCAAAATCCAAAAAAGCAAGACCCACAAAAGGGTTACATATCTATCATATTTTTCAGTACATTCACAGCTTCATAAATAGCAGCATCCGGATTCTTGTCAGCCATTGCTTCAGCCAAAGTGATGAGATCTTTACAACCATTATGCAGATGTTCCCAAGTCTTTTCAGTGTGATCCTTCCAATTATTTATTACTGTGAAGGTGCTTATTGATTTTTTCAAGCACTTTGTGAAGAATTTCAGCAGTGCCAATATCAACATCACCAACGGCTGCAACATCAATAGAATCCTCAGCAACAGTCTCTTCAGGAACCTCCATAGTGTCCACAACAACATCACCAACAACATTTTCACCCTCCACGCCAACAACATCATCAACATTTTCCTCCTCCACCACATTAGCTATGATGGAAGGCGAATCAGTTGAGAGGAGAAAGGGAATCAAAGTAAGCCTTTGAAAGGCCAAGAAGAACATCAGGATTTCGCTATCGTTAGCAGGGCTCAAAATTTCCATATCAGTAGCAGTGTTTGGAGAAAAAGTGGGCGGTGGTTGGTCCGGTGTGACCAAGGGAGAAATAAAAGTGAGGGGGAGAAGATGGAGGTGGAGAAGCATGGGGAAGAGGTGACATCTTGGTGTCCCATGATCACCACCTTTGAATTAGAGACAAGATAGAGAATGAGGTGAAAATAAAGACGATAAGTGGAGGAGCGAATAGGGGGCAGTGGAGGGATGTGATGACGGGCCGAGCGAGTCACAGTGGGATAACGAGCTAAAATCACAGGATCAATGATAGTTTTAAACAACAAGCAAAGTAAACCTTGATGAAGGAGGGGCCCTCTCCACGAGGGGATTTCTTAATGGAAATATCTAAAGACTGAAACAAAAATTTGGCCAAATTTACCTTGATATCATTGCGAAAATGGGCC
Source organism: Taxus wallichiana var. yunnanensis (assembly GCA_018340775.1). Classification (NCBI taxonomy): domain Eukaryota; kingdom Viridiplantae; phylum Streptophyta; class Pinopsida; order Cupressales; family Taxaceae; genus Taxus; species Taxus wallichiana. Next base: position 197,109,478 of record CM031239.1, read on the forward strand.
AAGAGGAAAATTTGGGGTCCGTACACCAGTTTGTATCTCCCTTCAAGCGTGAAATAGCGCATTATCTGCTCAGCGATTCTGTCCCATGATGGAGGCAGAGAAGCGCACTCAAAACCAGACTGATATTTGTTAACCCTTTCCTTCTTCTTCAAAAAAGCACCCATCTCCGCTTTAAGTGAACATTTAAAGTAAATATATCCATCAACAGGGAGACTCGTAGCAATGATGATGGATTAGTTGTGATTTCAAACTTGGTCTGCCCCACTTTCACTTTCCCCTTCTTCCATGTTGCTAGAATGTAGCTAGAGACAATTACAGAGTGACCCGAGAGCCATTCAATGAAAGGAGTGACCCCTTTCTCCTGCAATAAATTCCACACATCGAGATCCTTACGCAATTCATCACAGTTGGCAGTTCCACTCTAACCAAAGAACCACCCATATCGACCAGAGAAGGAATTGTGAAAGAAACAAAATTTGAATTGAAAGAATAAAGTCGAGGCTCTTTAACTTGACCCTTACCGTCCCTTCCATGTGCCAGCTGGAAATCTGAATGTGCACTTTGATGATTATAAATCTCCTTTGTGAGAATTATTATTAAGATCTCCCCCTCCCACGCATGAATCCCATCATTACAAAAATTCGTAATTATATCCTCATAAATGCACTCCTCAATGATAGCGACAGGATATGTAGAGGTAGTGATAATGTTGACACCCAATAAAGCAAAAATGAGGTGTCCAAATTAAGCAACAACATATTGAGTATATTTAGGCGATCATTTGCTAACACCATGAGTAGAGTTTCAAGAAAATTCCCAATCCAAACTTGTTGTTTTTCAATTGAAACTCCCAGGTTAGCCAACTGGTCAGCCACTTTGTTTCCTTCCCTATAGGTATGTTGATAAAGAATATTCTGAAAGTGGTATTGCAGGCTTCTCGTGTCAGCTATTATATTTCTTATGCTCCAGCTTGCAGGTTCATTAGAATTAAGAATGTAGATCAAGTTGAGGGAGTCACTTTCCACAATGAGATTAATTGATCCAAATCTAAGAGCCAACTCATGCCTTTGAGAATTGCAAGAGCTTATGCTCTATGATTAGTCCCATTACCAAAATTGACCGTAGTTGCTGCCATTGGTTGACCACGATCATCTCTGATGATAATACCACCTCCATAGGCCCCTGGGTTACCTTTAGCTATACCAACAACATTTAATTTAAACCAACCAAGAGGGGGAGGGATCCAAGAGGTATTTTCTCTAGCTGCAGCCGAAGAGGGCAACTTTAAGGGGATATGAAGTTGCTTAATCCAAGGTTCCTTTTGGTTAAGAGATTTTTTTGCTTATGTTGTTTCCAAATGGAGCAATTTAAATTTTCTGAACACTAGAGACTATAAGGGAGTAAATCTGGGGGGGATTTTGAGATATTGGTCTTTGAAAACTCTTCTATTCCTCTCTTTCCAAATATTCCATAAGGCATGGGGGAGGAGGAGTTTCCAAGCAAGAGCTACAACTTGGTGTCTAAAAAAGGGTTTCCATTGAAGGATGCCATTAGAAATGGTGGAAGGAAACACCCATGAGACCCCAAATCTATTTAATAGGAGACTCCATATAGAATGAGAGAAAGAATAATGGAAAAGCAAGTGAATAAAAGTTTCAAGAGCGTTGAGACATAATACACACCTGCTTGGGAGAGGGATCCCTCTTCGTTTAAGATTCTCACCTGAGAGGAAAGAGTCTCGAATGCTAACCAAGTATAAAAACCAATTTTGGGAACCACCTGTGGAGGCTAGATATGATTCAGAGGAGGACCTTCCGAACGATGTGGGAGGGATAGATAAGTCGCCTTGACCGAAAACTCTCCCGAAGTTGATAGTGGCCAAATACGAGCATCTTCCTCCATAGAAAACTATAATACATGTGAGGAAAGAAAAAGCTTTAGTTTATCCAATCGCTGCATTTGGATTGAGCTGCCATCTTCCCAAAATGGTACTTGCCAGCACGGAGAAGGATTGGACCTGTCTATATAACCCTCAACAGTTTTGCCACATAATCTAGTTAGGTGAGTTTTGATAGGATCCCAATATGAGTAAGAGGATAAGGGTTTATCCCCTATCCACCAATATTTCCATAAATCTATCTATCTACCATTACCAAATCTCCATTTAGTACCTGACTATAGTAGATTATGAGTGCTAACAATAGAGTTCCATATCTCTCGAGATACTCGGAATATCTCAAAAAAAAAATTTTCACATGAAGATAGGTATTTAGAAATCAACATCTGAATCCAAGTGGATTTACCTTTAGAATCCACTACCCAGCCTAGTTTGGCTAACATAGAAGATTTCATTTCAACAACTCTATGTAAATGAAGACCCCCAAGTGATGATGGCATACAAACCACATTCCAAGAGACAAGATGGAATCTTTTTTTCCTAGCTCCAGACCAAAGGAATTTTTTGAATTTTTTCAATACTAGCAAATGAGAGGAAGACATTTTAAGAAGAGACAAAGTATATGGGAAGGCTTTGCAGAGTAGCTTTAACCAGTTGCAGCTTACCAACTTGACTGAGAAGGGCACCTTTCAAGCCTGCAAGCTTCTTCTTAAATCTTTCAATGACCAGATTCCATAGTGTTTTAAGTTGTCTTCCTTTAAAGAGAGGGAGCCCCAAGTACGAAGAAGGCAAGTCCATGATGTTGCATCCAAAAATGGCAGTGATCTTTCTTTGTCTAGAAAGGGGGTATTTATGAAAGCAATGTTGCTCTTGGTGAAATTTATAAGTTGATTGGAAGTAGATTGATAGCAGTCCAATATTCTTTTCAATATTTTAGCCTCCACCATTGAAGCAACACCTAACAAGAGAGTATCATCTGCAAATTGGTTGTGGGTAGCTACAGGGACCTTAGAAGTAATAGTAATACCCACAATTTTGCCAGATCTTTTAGCTACTGTAACCAATGCTCTACTAAGTGTGTCAGCCATGAGAATAAACAAAAAGGTGATAATGGGTCACCTTGTCTTATCCCTCTACTTGTGGTGAAATATCCTTGAGGGATGCCATTCATAAGGATCGAGAATCTAGGAGAGGAGATGCAACTATGGATCCAAGAGCACCATTTATCCCCAAATCCAAAAATTTTCAGCACTTTGAGAAGGAAAGTCCAACTCACCCTATCAAAATCCTTTTGCATATCAAGCTTAATAATCATGCCAGTTGTTTTAGTGAGAGAGGTTGTATGGATATCTTCATGAACTATTATTACTCCCCTTGGATCAATCTTCTCTAATAACACCATTCTATTTATATGAGATTAATTTGTCCATAAGGGGTTTGAGTCTAGAGGCCATCATCTTAGTAATTATCTTATAGGAAGTGTTGCAGAGAATTATAGGACAAAAATTGAGACCAATTTAGATCCCAAAGACTTAGGAGCAAGAGCCACAAAAGTATTATTCCATTCCTTAAGAATAATATCTTTCTGTTGGAATTCAGAGACAGCAGCTAACAGATCTGACTCTATAATATGCCAATAAGTTTGAAATAAAGTGGCAGGAAAGCCATCCGAGCAGGTGAATTTTATCCCTTCATATCAAAAACAATTCTACGAACCTCCTCCAAAGAAAAAGGCTGAGTGAGCTTAGTGTTTATATCATCAGAGATTAGTTTAGGAATATGTTGCAACATCTCCTGACTATCCTCCTCACAAGGAGGCTTATCTTCTTGGAGAAGGATAGAATAGTAATCGACCAATTCTGTTGCAATGGTGTCTTCAGAATTTAAATATCTGCCATCCATAGTTATGAGCTCTTTAATTTTATCTCTGCTTTTGTGCTTGGTGGCGGTAGTATGAAAAAAATTGTATTTCGGTCTCCCTGCTATAACTAGATTTCCTGAGATCTCGCCTCCAGTATATTTCTTCTTCAGCAAGTGTATTGTGATAGTCACCGAGGAGTACTAATTCTTGTTGGTGTAGAATAGGAGTTCTGCCTCCAAGCTCTATGCTAGAAGATATTTCAGCCAATTTAACAATGAGTTGATCCTTTCTTTTACATGGATGTCTCCAAAGGAATTTAGTTTCCAAGCTTTGAGCTCTTTCTTGACATGATTAAGCTTTTTTGAGAATCTATACATGGTTGAACCCACAAAATCAGTCTTCCACCACTCAACAATGAGGTTATCTAAATTGTGGTTTTGAAGCCAAGCTAACTCAAAGAAAAATGGAGGGTGTTTCGGGTTTTGCATTTGAGTAACATTTAGAAGCAAAGGGAAGTGATCAGAAGCAATTTTAGGAAGTGCCATCATGTAAAAATCATTGAAGTGAGCAATCCAGTCCATAGAAGTAAGCATCCTATCCAATCTGATTTGAATATGGTTTCCCCCTAACCTTCGATTAGACTAGGTAAAAGAGGCTCCATGAAGATCAAAGTCAAAAAATTCACCTTGCCTGATAAAATCAGCCAAAGAATCCATGTTGTTTGTGTTGATGTTGGTCCCTCCTTACTTTTCCGAAAGATAGAGTGGAGTGTTGAAATCACCTGCAATAATCCAAGGAAGATGCTTACACATGTTATGGAATTCCAATAATTATTTCCATACTTTTTCCCTGTGATTTTCCATATTAGGAGCATAAAGGTTCACTGCAATCCATCCAACACTAGATCCTATTTCTTGAAAAACATTCCCAGGTAATGTGGTGTTTTGATAATACATTCCCCAAAAAGGATTTTGGGATTCCAAAATGTACATATGCCACCAGAGTTACCAACCAAAGTCTAAGAACAAAAGAAGCATTGGGCCATATCCTATGCAACAAATCATCTTCTTTTAACTTTGTTTCTGTAACATCATAATGTCTGGATTGTGTTTAAGTCTGAAATCTTTAAAGATTTTTTTTTTTTTTGGGAGCATTTATTCCCCTTGCATTCCAAGAGAAGAGCTTCATTTTTTGGATTTATGCTTCCCTCCCCCTGCAAGGTGAGGATTCCCTGTGTTCCTTGTGCGATATTTTGGAATGCTTCTTCTTGAAGCTTAGCTTGGTTGGTATGTCTTCCTTTTTTATTTTTCTACATCCACATTTATACTTTGTTTAGTTTTGTTTCTATTTTTTTTGGCTGGGCTTGAGCTCTACAGACACCAAGGCTATGGGGGAGAGGTGTGGAGAATTTCTCTCAAAAGAGGAAAATCAGGTGTAGGAGTAGAAACAAGAGATTCTTCTATTCTAGACTGGAAGGGGATATTGAGATAAACATCAGTTTCAGGAAGCTCACAAAAAGAAGGTGAGGAAGGGGGTGGTAAAACAAGAAGCATGCTCAGACAATGGGAATGAAGCAGGGATCTCTCGAGGAGAGAGAAGATGTCACAACAAGAGGATGATCCATTGGAGGTTGTTTGCTTGGGGAAAACATTCAAGGGATAAGCATAAGAGGTATCTATTTTCTCAAACTAAGTGCATCTATAGGGGTGATGAGGATGGAAGTGGGAGAGAGACGGTGGTTTCAGAAGAATTTCCCCTCCTCTTGTAAAACATCAAAAGGGTTGGAGGTGCTAACTTCCTTTGTGATTTTGGGGATGTATTTCCCTTTATTCTTTGGGGAACGTAGTTGTTCCTTGGGTTTTGGGGCTGGCTTGGAGGGACAAGCCTGGGCTCTGTGGCCAATGCTTTTACATATTGAGCAAGCCGAGGTATGTATTCATACTCAATCAGTTGCACCCATGTTCCGAGGTCAGAATAGAGCTCAATAGAAGATGGTAATGGGATACTAATGTCAACATTAACACAAAACCTAGCATGGATGAATCTAGAACCAACTCTAGTTGCTTGATCTATAGCAATGAGAGTTCCCATGGATAAAGCAATACCTTCAATGATTGCAATATGCCAAAATTCCAAGGGGAGGTCAGGAAGACGAACCCATATCGACGCCTAAGTCATGGTTTCCATTTGTGGATTGAATCTTGGAGTCCACCTTCGAAGGTAGAAACCTCTCCCCAAAAACCTGGGCCCTCCCAACAACACTCTCACAAAATCTTCTTTGTGGTTGAAGGTGAAGAGGATAAATCCGTTGGGTAACACTACAATTTCTAGGGGGCCATTTGATTCGAACCCATTTTCTTATTTCTTCCAATGGAGGTATGGGCTCCATGAGTTTACCAATAAGCAAAAATTCCCTTGATGCCTGAGTCGCATCAATAATCGATGCAGGGATATGTAAGGACAAGGCCCCATCTATGATTTTTGGTTGAAGCTTCCCAGGTGGAGAGAATTTTGTAGAACCAGAAGTCACATCCCTCCAGAAGCTTGAGGGTACGACATGAGGGGAAAAAAATTTAGGGGGTGGGTCAAGGGCCGGTCTAGTGAATCCGACATCACCATAGGAAAACCATACATAATAGAAATTAAAAAATTTGTAGAGCGGGAAAAATGATTTAATGGAAAAAAACATTATAATTAGTATTTTTTTATGGAGATGTTTCTCACCATTAAGAATTATTATGAGTTTATATTATCAAAATAAATATAGTAATGGAACTTTGGGGAGTGGTTATGGACATAAATGTTTGTGAGTTGTTAATAACTAATGGTTGATTTTAAATTTGACATCCATTTTATTATCATTTGGAAGTGTTATCTTCTTACTTGGAAAGTCGATAAAAAAACATAATATCTTGATTATATAGTTGCATTTGAAGCTTGATTTTTTCCCCCAAAATTTTTTAAGCCTAATATAGTGTTGGAACTAAATTAAAGCCTTTTTCATGAGTAACTAGGAATGTTTTGGAGAAGGTATTGGAATTATAAATTATCATCGTACGTGAAAAGTACAAGACATAAACCTTAAGATTGATATCTCTCAACATTTTTTAGATAGAAATATTTAAGATATGAATACTAGTTATTTATTGATGTGAAAAAAACCTAAAGTATTAGGAAGGACCAAGAACATTGCGTAGATAAAGCATTGGTGGAGATACTCTTTCATGGGAGGAAAGAGAGGGAAAACATTTAATCTAGATCTAAGAACATTGAATGGATAAACATTTATGGAGATACCCTTTCATGGGACTAAAGAGCTAGGAAAACATTTAATCTAGATCCATGATCTACTAGGATTCTTTTGACTATAAACTTTTAATTTATGTAGTGACCAATAAAGGTATAAATTGATCCATTACATGCATAGGGGTAATTTTTTAGGACCAAAAGTAAGAACCTTATATGTGCTTAGAAATGGTTAAACAATATGAGGACCAAAATATGGTTGTAAATGGGTAGGTAGACTAGCATTTTTTCTCGGTGGTCTTGATTGTGATATAATTAAAGTATCAATAAGATATTTGATAATATGTGGAAGATTGATTTTTTTAGTAGCATGCCCAATATATCGATGTTAGTCACAATAAACATTACAAATCGAAATATTTTTCTTGAGTTTCATTTGAATCAATCTTAACAAGGGGAGGGAGATATACAAAGCTATACTTAAACAAACTTTGTAAGATCAAATGTGGTGAGGAAATAATTTTTTTAAATTTCCTTGGAGGAGAGTGCTATAACTAAAGTGATGATGTAGATTAAGGTTTTAAAAATGAGTATAAAGGCTTGTATTAGCAAAGGGTTGGAAATGGAGACTAGGTTGAGGGTGAGTGGGATAATATTTTTGAAACTTAACACACTCAACAAATAAGATGAAGTCATCAAAAGATAATGGAGATGGTGGAATAGAAAAATTGATATCATTCTTGGAGTGGATAAAGTGAGTATAGTCTTGCATTGTTAGGGGTTTTTTCAATTCTTATAGGCCGAAAAGGAAACAATGACCTCATTAAAGGGATGAAAACCTAAAACTAGGTAAAGGTAAGAGATTTTCAACCTTTTTTAACCTTCATTAAAGATATATCTTGTAGATGTGAAACCCATGAAATCACAATTGAGAAAAACCCTAAGAAAACCCATGCTCTAAGTAGCAAACAAAAATTCTAGGGTTTTGCAAAAAAAAGAATAATTTGGAAGAGGGTGACCTAGGCCAAATAAGTGAAGGGTTGAATCAATAATAAGGTTCACCAAATGATTCAACTGGAAAAACAAATAAGTGTCGGAAATAATTCCTTTAGTTGCTTACTTTTAAGATCGGGGATATAAACATGATGCATATTTAGATTTATTCATTGAAAATTAACATTCATGTTTGAAAATGCATATAAATATCAATTTGTAAGATAGATCAATTTCATAACATGTGCTAAATAGAATAAAGCATGAAAAGGTGATTGTCGGTGTAGGAAATTATTTTCTTTGTATTTATTTATTTAATTAGAATCTTTCCTACACATGGCGACTCATCTTGCTTAGGTGTCATTTGTGTCATGGAAATTACATGAATTTTCATAGGCTATCATAGTGTCAATTTGTGTCATAGGAGTTACATGACTTGTTATAGGTTTTCGTGGGAGTTATATGTCATAGTGTGTCATACGAGTTAAATTTGATTGGCTATTCGGGAATGTAACTCCTCCTTCTTGGAGTCTTGACCACTATTCTTATGGGGGAGTTACTTATCATTCTCCTATTTGTACACACCACTTGAGCTATTGAGAGGTTCCTGATTTTGCAACATTCTTGTTTTTGTGAGTTAATTTCATAAATATTACTTGTTAAATTATTCTTTGAATTCGTGCAACTACATGTGTGCAAGCATTCTTTATCAATGATTTTGGTGGAAACTCTGATATTTTCATTAGTTGTGGTATTATTCAATTTTTTAATCTAACAAGGGTATGTGCAAAGATCTTTTCTCCATTCACGAATATCATGCTAAGTTTTTATTGAGGGTTAATGAAAATTGCAGGGTGTTTTAGAAAAATCTAGGCAACTAAAAAAGTTTTTTTAGGATTTGCATATATTTTGGGAATTTAGGCTACTTGAAAAGTAAAAAAACCTAAGTTGGTGTATTTTGGGAATTTTGGGTTGCTTGACAAGTGAAAAAACATGACTTGGTGTATTTTGGGCTTTCAGGCCTTTGATACATGTCAACACAACTTGAAATTTGTAATCAAACCCTCTACCCTCAATCAACATCCATTTTATTTCGAGTTTTCAAGATTTTGGAGCATGTCAACATAATTTACAACTTGCGGTTAAACCTTTGACCTCTAAAAAATGTAATGTATTTCATACTTTTGCTCAAGCTCAACAAGATTTGGGTTCTGAAACATGATCAACAAGCTTCATTTTCGGCACATGCTCAACAAGCTTTAGATTCCAAAACATACTCAACAAACTTTGGGTTTTGACACATGCTCAGAAAGCTTTAGGTTTTGATGACTTGCATGCATACTCCAAAACCCCAACCAACACCATTTTGGGATTTTTCATGTGTTGAGAAATTCCAAAACCCCAAACAAGACCATTTTGGATTTTGCATGTGTTGAGAAAGTCCAAAACTTTGAACAAGACCATTTCAGATTTTTTAAAGTATTAAGGCAAGCCAAAAAATCTAACTTAGTGTATTTTCGGTTTTCCAAGGTGTTTAACATGGAAAAAATCCAATTTTCTATAACTTTCAACTGACATCTCCTTTCAAGGTACATTTTTTTGAAAGTGCAATTTTTTTTAGCTTTGTGCATCGGAGGAATTCTTGTGCCTTGTAAAATTGAACCTTTGTAAGTTTAAGGGGTGTATTTTGTTGTGTATTTCTACATTTTGATTTATGTTCTACCTTCTACACTTATTTTTCTTCTTAAAAATGGAAATAAGTTATGTAAATCCACTCAATGCCCTTTAACTATCATGAATGGAAGTATAAAATTTAACTCATTTTGAGGGGTAAGGGACTACATTGAATAACAATGGGGCTTGAAATAGAACTAACTCGTGATGCAAATAAATTGAAATGGTACAACTATTGTGATGAGTCCTTTGGATTACGTGTCCGACTATGTCTCTAGATCTTATCTTCCACATTGAATATGCAAAATATCCTAACAAATTTTGGACCATATTGGAAAGACTATTTGGGAAAATAGATGAAATGAGAGGGCATGAACTGGAAAATGAGCTTATTATTTTGAGCCCTAGAATTTTTGACACACTTCAAGACTTCTTCACAAAGTTCAAATCAATAAGATTGCATTTGAAGTAATGTGGAATTGAAAAAAGGACTCACAACTTATCCTTTTCTATTCAAAAATAGGTCCAGAATGCTCAGTTTTCATCTCCACCTTTCATGCCACCAAAGATACACTTGAAGCAACATGGAAGATGCCCTCTTTTGAAGTTTTTGTTAGTTAGTTAACTAGGGAACAAGACAAGATAACACATATGAACACATTGAAATATTTTAAATCACATGCCTTGTTTATAGTGAATGAGAAACCTAAGGCTTCTAACAACAAGGAGAAGAAACAAGATAAGAAGGATCAAGGATAGAAAAAGATTAGAAAACATCCCAACCAAAAACCAACACTGAACCCACTTCCTTTGAAGCTAAACCTAAGAAGGAAAGGGTGAAGTGTGCCTATTGCAAAAAAACTTGGGCATGATGAACACAAGTGTATGAAGAACTAGATTGACCACATTACTCACATTAAAGAGAAGAACAAGATAAAGGTCCCTGAATCTATAAAAATAATTCATCAAACCAAGAAACTTATAAGGAAAAAGGAAACAATAAAGAGAAGAAAAAGGGAAAGGATTTAGTTGTAGTGGATTCAACTTCATCATGGGTTATTGACTCTAGTGCCTTGAACCACATAGGTTCCTCACAAGTTTAGTTTTTTTGTGGATCCATGTAGTTTGTCCTCTAATACACTAGGTGATGGTATCTCTATAAAATTTCTATGGATTAAAGTTGTATGGTGGAACAATAATTTTCCAATTAAAGTAAATGGTGGAACATTCAATAATTTTCTAAGTGTTCCAACACTTTCCACCAATATGTTATCAATGTACTAGATCAATCAAATTGGGAAGGGCATGAGGGGCGATAGTTGGTAGTCCCCGACCTACTATATATAATGCTAGCTGCAACGAGAGAGAGATATCTTGAAACAAAAGGCAAGGTTGCTAGTTGAATTCAATCCAAATTTAGTTATCATCATATAGCCACATAGTGTCAATATAATTATAGAGGGAAGGGTAGGTCACTAGGCATGATTATATACCTTCTCTCATTTTTCTCCCGAAACTTTTCCGAATGCATTGTTAACTCACTTCGATGGGGTTGACAATCTATGACATGGATTATTTGACCACCTTAACTATTGCTACTTGGAAAATTTGAGAAAACATAATATGGTTGAAGGTTTACTTAAAGTTATTTTTATAAATATATTTGTGAGGGCTACACCCTTGAGAAGCATTTGGAAGAGAAATTTGAGAAAGGAAAATCTTGGAGAGCTACACATGTATTAGAGTTGGTACACAGTAATATCTTAAGGTCATTCCCAAACCTTCCTTTACTAAGGAACAATACATTCTCACCTAAACATCAATGATTTCTCGAGGTATCTTGGTTAACTAAAATGTAAATTTTTCTAAGTTAATATAATGTTAATAACAATAGTAAATAATAGATAAATACATAAAGAAAATGATCCAAACAATCTAAGATATGAAAATATGAAACCCTAAAGTGAAAGAAGGGTTAGATAGAGCTTAGCTGATTTAATGAAGGTGTTAGAATGTGTCACAGTGTGAACCAGGAAAACAGGAGAAGGAAATGATCATATAGAAGCTTGAGAAAGCACAGATCTGAGCTCTCTAGCTGGTTGGGGCACATGGAGAGGGAAAGGGATGCCCGTGGGTGCCCTGGTATGTGGAAATATCCTAAAACCCTCCTTTGAGTTGTCGGTGGACATTCACCTGTGTTCTCTTCTTATCAAACTAACTTTGTTGAGATGCGTCGGATGTTGCTGCAATACCTACAATAAGGAATCACATGCATAATCCCATGAAGAACATCAAATCCCTAAAAAATAAATATGCATATGAAGTGGTTCAAACTATCCTCAGTAGCCATAATGGTAGAATTACTAACTGTGCACTACACTACATCTTAGAACCGATGTGTGTGTGTATGTGTGTGTGTGTGTGTGTGTGTGTGTGCAATCATCATGCCAATGTGATCTTGTGCAAGTTGCACTTTGTGAAAGTAGTGAGAAATAACTACGTGTAGAAATGTAAGAAAATGGTGGATGGAATATAATAAACTTCCCTCCTATGCAGTGTGATGTAGATGAACCAACCTTGTGACTTGTGATGGAGCTAGATGGATGTAAATGGAGCCTTTGATCGATGTAACCGTAGGTGATGATAGTAGTGCTTAGTGCTTGGTTCCTCATTATGGTCTCATAACTTTATATTTATATGGTTCTCTAGTTCTAATTTCTTAATTAACCTTGAAAAGGAAGACCACTAAAAATATGGAAATCTGAAATGGATAGAAAGTGCCCAAAAGATGGAGGTAAAGTAGGAAAAGGCTTAGGGCACCTCGAATGGGACCATGTGCACTGGGCGGTGCCGAGTGAGGTAGAATGATATAAAATGACAAAAAAAGACTAGGAAAGTATGTGCCAAATTTTGGCAAGGATGGCGACATCAAGAAAAGTAAAATGGCTAAAGGACATGGGTTAATTAGTACTTTCTTCACTAAAAAACCATATGAATAGTAGTATGAGACCGAGACTAAATAATGCCCAAAGTGTGTGATTTTGTGTCTACATTTTCCCCACTTTATGTTGGTGAGTGGAACACTCAATAACATAAAGTAGATAGAGATGCGTACCTGATGTCCATGTAGAGTGATGTAGAAAACATGTCAAAGGACTAGACAAAGCATGGAGTGACAAAAATATGGAGCATGGAGACTAAAGATGTAAAAGAAAAAAATGATGAGAGTGAACCTAGGGTGGAAATGTGTGTGTATTTTCCGATGTGTGTGATATACCTACATGTTAGTATAAGGTGTGTCCTACTAAAATTTTTTCATTGTTGTTGACTAATTGCTTCTGATTGCTTTTCTCATATGGTCAAACCTACAGGAGAAGATGATCAAGTAGTCAAATACACATGTATATGCGTGTAAAAACACATGTACATAGTAATGAAAATACTGAAATGGAAGTATAAAAAATGTAAAAGGAACATGTGCACATGATCCGTGATGAGAGAAAGGGTGTAAAGAGGATATCATGTAACTGCAATTTTTTTGGGTGATCTGATGCCACCTTGGCGAAGAAGTGTAGGGAGAAAGTTTCATTATTCTCCAACCTATAATTACTTCCCTAAAGATGTGTGAAGAGATCTGATCTTGTCTAGTTTTTGGTGATCCAACAACACCGATTGAAGTAGTGTAGGGAGGAAATTCGTTGTATCCTCTAACCTATAACTACTCCCTAGAATGCTAAGGACAACCATGTCCTATAAAAGTTGTTGTGTATGAGGTTCGTAGATTGGTCTAAACCCACTCGTTGTATAACCCACAATGTCAAGTATGGAAAACTGAATTGAACTATACCGGTAGAGAGCGTTGAATAGTTTGTAAAATCCCAAATGATGCCCCCTCTTTAGGGGCACATGTGACGTTGGTGATAGGAGAATGCACCCCCAAAAGAGGATCGACTATGTAAATTATAGAATTATTCTAAGTTAATCTAATATTAAAAAATAATGATAAAATGAGATAAATGCATAAAGAAAATGACCCAAATAATCTAAGTTGTGAAAATATGAAACCCTAAGGTGCAAGAAGGGTTAGAGAGAGCTTAGCTGATTCGATGAAGGTGCAAGATACTTGTGTCGTAGTGTGAACCAGGAAAACAATAGGAGAAAATGATCACACAAAATCTTGAGAAAGCATAGATATGAGCTCTCTGGTTGGGCTGGAGTGCCTTGAGAGATAAAGCGGCACCCGACGGTTCCCTGGTCTATGGAAATATCCTGAAACCCTCCTTTGAGGTGTCGTTGGATGTTCACTTGTGTTCTCTTCTTGTTGTACTAACTTTTATGAACTACATTAGATGTCACTGCAATACTGCAATAAGGAATCACTTACAAAACCCCAAGATGAGCATCAAATCCCTAAAAAAGAAATATGCATATGAAGGGGTCGTACCATCCTCAACGGCCACAATGGTGAACTTAATAACTGAGTGTTGCACTACATCTCAGACCCAATGTATTTCTATATGTGTGTGTGTGAAATCATGCCCTAGGTGCTCTTGTGTTAGTTGCACTTTGTGAAAGTAGCGAGCAATAACTATGTGTAGAAATGTAATAAAATGGTGGATGAAATAGAATAAACTTCCCTCTTATGTAGTGTGATGCAGATGAACCAACCTTGTGCCTTGTGATGGAGCTAGATGGATGAAAATGGAGCCTTTGATGGATGTAACCTTAGGTGATGATAGTAGTGCTTAGTGCTTGGTCCCTCATTATGGTTTCATAACTTTATATTTATATGGTTCTCTTGTTCTAATTTGTAATTAACCCCGAAAAGGCCAACCACTAAAAATATGGAAGCCCAAATGGCTATAAAATTCCCAAAAGATGGAGGTAAAGTAGGAAAAGGTTCAGGGTGCCTGAATGGGACCAGGGTGCCCCAATTAGAGATATAATGACACAAAACAAAAAAAATAGATGTGGCAATTAAATGTGAAGGTTGGAAATGACAATAGAAAGTAAAATAAAATGGCCAAAAGAGATGGCTTAATTAGTACTTTCTTCACTCAAAAACCATATGAATAGTAGTATGAGACCGGGACTAAATAATGCCCAAAGTACATGATTTTTTGTCTACATTTTCCCCCACTTTATGTTGGTGAGAAGAACACTTGGTAACATAAAGTAGATAGATATGCGTACCTGATGTCCATGTAGAGTGATGTAGAAAGTGTGCCAAAGGACTAGACAAAGCGTGGAGTGAAAAAAATATGGAGCGTGGAAACTAAAGATGTAAAAGAGAAAAAAGTGATGAGAGTGAACCTAGGGCAGAAACACATGTGTAGTTTGATGTGTGTGATGTACTGCATGTCAGTATGAGTGTGTGTGCTAAAATTTTCATTTCATTTGTTGTTTTTGTTGTTGTTGACTTCTTGTTTCTCATATGGTCAGACTTGTAAGGAGAATTCGATCAAGTAGTCAAATACGCATGTATATGTATGTAAAAATATATGTACATAGTAATGAAAATATTGAAATGGAAGTATAAAAATGTAAAAGGAACATGTGTACTTGATCCGTGATGAGAGAAAGGGTGTAGAGAGGATATCATGTAATGCTGTGAGTTTTTTGGGCGATCTCATGCCACCCTGGCTGAAGAAGTGTAGGGAGAAAGATGAATTATTCTCCAACCTGTAACTGCTTCCTTGAAGATGTGTGAAGATATCTCTATACTACCTAGTTTTTTGGGTGATCTGACACACTGGCCGAAGTAGTGTAGGGAGGAAATCTGATGTATCCTCCAACCCTGTAATGCTCTCCCAAAATGTTAAGGAAAACCATCTCCTGTAAAATATGCTATGTTTGGGTTTTAGAGTCGGTCTAAACCCACTTTCTATATAACCCACAATGTCAAGAATGGAAATATGAACTAAAATTTACCAGAGAGGGCATTGAATAGTGTGTAATACCCCAAATGATGCCCCCCTCTTTGGTGGTGCATGCGACGTCACTGATAGGAGAATGCTACTCCAAAAGAGGACCAATCACGTAAACTATGCCCTACATGGGAAGGGAATTCACTTGGTAGAAACCAAGGAACACAAAAACAAGTGGCTTGAAACAAGTATTAGTATGAACAAGCATGCATGTAAAAGACAAGTATAAGCTACACAAAAAATGTAGAAGC
The DNA here is from genome assembly GCA_018340775.1 of Taxus wallichiana var. yunnanensis. NCBI lineage: Eukaryota > Viridiplantae > Streptophyta > Pinopsida > Cupressales > Taxaceae > Taxus > Taxus wallichiana. The sequence continues at coordinate 197,125,327 of CM031239.1, forward strand.
TAGTGAAAAAATGACAATGTAAATACCCAAGAAGACAATCATAGACCTCGAAAGATAGCTTGTAGACATGAGACATCACTCAAGATGATGCAAGACACTAAAAGACATAATGACCATATATAAACAAATAAATGTGCACACCAAACAAAGCGCAATGCCCTCATACAAGAGAAAACAATACACAAACAATAGATGGAAAACAAACAAATAACCATGGAAGCAAATAATCCTACAAAAAAATGCTACACATGAAGCACCCATTAGCATGTTAGAAAGATAATCAATATGTCAAAAGTGTGTATAACCAAGTAATGTAATGTGCTAAGTAGAAAATGAAATAATAACACATGTAGGAGACATATGTGGATTCCCCTAGCAACCATTGTAGGACGAGTAGGAGGAAAACATCCATGTTATGTGTAAAAGGCTTGTATCTACGATCACAACTAGAGAAATACGTGAATGCGCATGTGTGTATGGTAAAGATAATGATATATAAGAGATCTAGCTAGCATGTGTAATAAGAACATGAACAAGAAAATGTAAGCAAGAGTAAAAACAACCAAGATATGCAATATGTTGTGGAAGGATGGAATGGAATGCAAGATGTATGAGAGGATCCATGTGCCTCCCAAGTGAATGGATTTGTATGCAAAGTGAGGTTCATTTTTTTCCCCCACAATCAAGAATGAATTGTAAATGAGAGTGCATCATCGGGAAATGGTCGAGGTGTGTATTATGTCTAATGCACTATGATGAGTGTGTATGCGTAGTGGTGATATGTGACCTAGAGATGATGTGTGCGTGACCCTATAGTTGAAGTGTATATCAAAAAAGATGATCGTCGAAGTGATGATTTATCCAAAAGTGTATATCACTACTAGATGAATAGAGGGAGTGGTGATGTAGCCTAAAGTATATACCACTACAAGATGAAGGAAGAGGTGACCATTTAGCCTAAAGCGTATGTCACTAACCTAGGAATGTCACATGATGGAAGGTTGAATGATGAACATGTGTGTATGATAAGGTCCATTTGATTAATAAACCCTCGATAGTTGAGTATGGACCGAGGAACTAGAGTGCGTCATAGGGTAGTGAGTGTGCGTATAATATGATGTAGTATGTGCGATGATAAGAGATGACCATGTGATGTGTAAAATGTGTAATGTACGATGTATAAGATGCAATGCAATATGTGTATGTAGACTAAAAGTGTAAGGTGTGCGCTATGTAGTATGTAAGATGAGGAGTATGTAATGCTAGAATCATAGACCATAAGAGTGTGATACATGTAGAATGATAACTAATATGATGTATGATGTGTAAATGCACAAATGTTGAAATGATGTAGACTAAATGTAGAGTGTATGATGTAATATGCAATACATATGATGCAAGATGTATGAAGAGTTTTAATGTGTAATATCTATTTTATAGTGTGTGGGGTTCATGTGTAGTATACCCTCAACAGTTGAGTGTGAACCAAAGCACAAGAGTGTGTCATCGGGTAATGACGACACTATAGTGTGGATGAGTATGCCTATGCTATGAGATGGGTGTATGATAATGCAAAGATGAGAGGTGTTTTGATGATAATAATGAGAGAGGGGGGGGATGTGTGCATGCTATGCCCCTCAAGTATGTGGTGGTGAGTATATTCATGTGACACTATCAAGGAGATCATCACTATTAGGATTAAAGCCTATCGGAGCAGCATTGGAGACATGATAAGCAATAGAATAAGGTGGATCATATAAATAACCATGGTGATGTAATGTGTAGATAGTTATGGCATATTATTTCATCAATGAAGGGGAATGGTGGACATTTGTGTGTGTACCATCAAGAGAGATTCAAAGACTAAGTAGGAGATGAGTCATTAGCTATGGAAATATTTCCAAATGACATAGGAAATGTAAGTGAAGTGTGATTAGTATCTATTGTACCTCAATATAGTTAAGCCAAGATTTCCCAAGAGTTAATGGAGAATCACGAGGGGGCAAGAAACAAATATCATCAAATGAAACACATGAAGGCCATAGGTGGCCGTAATGTGACAATAGCCATGATAAAGATGAGATGAGTGAAGTGGGGGTAAGATTTCATTAAGTGTTAAACCAAGTCTAGTTAAGCCCTCATGTGTGTAAATAGTATATGAACAAGTATGATGATTGGGATGTTATGCTAAAAGGAGTTGTTAATGAGTAGTGTGCATGTGAAAGGGGGTGGCGAAGATGTAGTTTGCATGGTATAAGATGAAACAACATCAAAATTGTTAACCTATCCTTGGTAAAGTATCATAACATTGGTAGAAGGAGGGGTTTGAACCTATATTCACCCGGGCCATCAGGCCACAAAGGTGTCCTCGAAATAAGAGTCGTCGACATCTAGAGGAGTAAAGTTAAGTTGGCCTAATGCTTCGTTAATGAGTTCGACTGCATCAATTTCATCATCAAAATCCTCATAATCATCGGTGTTAGTGTCATTATGTTGTGTGTGGCATTATTGAGTATGTTGGTAGGTGGCGCACTAGGTAGAGGAATGGAAGGTGTCGTGATAGGTGGAGGAGCAACGTTGATAGGTGTTGATAATGTAGGTGATATAATAGTTGTAGTGTGAGTAGAAATAGTGAGAATATTTGTAGCGGTAGAATAAGGTTGTGAAGTGATAGGCTGACCAATGTCATGTGTTAAGGCTACTATATGGAATACATTGTGAAGGTGGGATGGGCATAGCAGTAATAGGGTCTATGTGACAATATTTGAATGGCTCTGGATTTGTAGTTATAGTATGTTCATAGCCATCATGCAAAAATTTGACACATTGATGAATAGTAGATGGAACTGCTTGCATTGTGTGAATCCAAGGTCTACCTAACAAGAGATTGAATTGAAATGAGGCATCTATAACATAAAATTTGGTGAGAATAGTTTTAGGCCCAACCTAGATGTGTAATGAAATAGTCCCTAAACATGTACGAGTGGTAGAGTCATAGCCTTGGATGATAGTAGAATTCTTAGAAATGAGATTATCACTAATACCCAATTTCTTTAAAAGGAATAAGCACATAAGTTTATGGCTGATCCATTATCAATAAGCACTCATTTAATACAAGTGGTGTTAACAACAACAATGATAAGAAAAGGCACACATGGATTACTTTTAGCAAAAGGTGACATATCCTCATTAGTGAAAGATATGGCATGTGGAAAATTGCGAAGAGACTATATGAGGTGTGTAAAGGCTATGTGAATGACACGAAGGGCTGCTTCTAGTGTTTGGTGAAAGTCAGGTGCATTACACAATAAGTCATAAAGAGAAATCTTAGTGGGTGTATTTTTAAGTTGTTCAATAATGTCATATCCCTTAGAAGTGGTAAGAGGGGCCACCAAAATAATGGGTGGAGGAATAATAGTAGGTGGAGTAAGAGGATTAGGATGAGTACAATGAGTAGTTACTACATTGATAAATGGGTCATCCCTAGGTGTAATAAAGTGAGGAGTATGTTGAGTATGCAATTGCATGAAATCGATAGCAGTAGTGGTTATACTAGAAACTTTAATGGGTGCAAAAGATGGATAAGATGATTGAGCCATAATAGAGAAGAGAAAAAAGATCCCTAAGTGGAAGGTAATGTTGAACATGGGGTTCACCAAAATGATTAACTAAAATGTGGAATCATTCTAAGTTAATCTAATATTAAGAACAAAATTAAATAACTGATAAATGCATAAAGAAAATGACCCAAACAATCTAAGCTATGAAAATATGAAACCTTAAGGTGTAAGAAGGGTTAGATAGAGCTTAGATGATTCGATGAAGGGTTTAGATCGTGTGTGCAGTGTGAACCACACAAATAGGAGGAGGAAACGATCACTCAAAATCCTGAGAAAGCATAGATCTGAGCTCTCTGTCTAGTTTAGGGTGCTTGGAGAGGGAGAGGGGTTCTCGTGGGCACCTTGGTCTGAGATATAGGCACCTTGGTTTGTGGAAATAGCTTGAAACACTCCTATGAGGTATCACTGGATGTTCACATGTGTTCTCTTCTTATTGCACTAACTTTTCTGAACTACATCAGATGTTGTTGTAATACCTGCAATAAGGAATCACCTATAAAACCCCAAGACGAGCATCAAATCCCTAAAAAAGAAAGATGCATATAAAGGGGTCAGACTGTCCTCAATAGCCATAATGGTGGACTTACTAATTGATCACTGCACTACATCTCAGACCCGATGTAGTTGTATGTGTGTGTGTGTGTAATCATGCCTTAGGTGCTCTTGTGCTAGTCGCACTTTATGAAAGTAGTGAGAAATAAATATGTGTAGAAATGTAATAAAATGGTGGATAAAAT